>OX352474.1:25717784-31057784 GCA_947093115.1 Brenthis daphne | reverse complement strand
TATTCAGTGCTCAATACACAATTTAATCAGGGAAGTCACAATGTTATAAACTTGAAACGGTAATTCTATTGATTTAGAGCTAGCGGGTTCACAGTCACCGATCATCGACTTCCAACTACAATATCAAAGCAAAACTATGATCCACCATAGTCAACCGACTTTACTAAACCACGTATCTGCAAAGAATGTCGTGATGGCGTCTCGACCCCGCTCGAGACTAAATCTCAGCTCTAAATTCAAAAGCAATAAAAAGTAAATTAAAGAACATAGTGACTTTAAACAATAATAAGGTTTCATAACAGAAAAAGGTAACTAAATCCTCCTCCGTCTTATATAGCTGATGTAAGCTTAGCTAACCTTTCTAAATAAATAGGCTACAAAATCTAGTGGGTTTTGTTAAATTGGAATCATCATTTTAGAAATGAACGCGAAGTTTTTTTATTTGTTTGCTTAAAAAAAATACTTTTAGGTTATATAATAGCAAGTAACTTAGCGAAATCTGTACATGAAATATATTTTAAAAACAATGATTGTAACGCATTGAGTACTGATATATAGACCCCAAAATAATAGGTATTAAAACTTTTGCCTGTTTGTCTGTTGGTCTATGCGCGGTTCACAAAACTGAACCGATTTCATTAATACTCAAGTCAACCAATATTTGGAATACTTTTTACTACAAGAAAATCTTTCGTTTATTACTCGAGTCAATTTAGGATAAATGTCAAATTTTGGATACATTTTACTGCAGGAAAATATTTCATACTCACGGGAAAACACACTAACTGGTTCTACCGAGTCGTCCTTAAAAATTCATATGATTACTAAGGCACACTCGCAATAACTATTTATATATGTTTAAAATAAGCATTTATTTATTTATTTGTGCAACAAACAAAAGTTACATTAATGCCTTTCTCCCACGGAGATATTTATAAGCTACGAGACAGAGACGCGACCGCTGGTCGCCTACTGGTATGCTACTCAATCAAACCGACTTTCGCATACGACACCCATTCGACAATATTCGTTCATTTTTTAATGAGTTGTTGAGTACAGTGTCAAGTGACTTAGCGATGAGGATCTTCTTCTATATATTTATTATTTTGGGTACACTCGTACCAACATTATAAAAAAATATAAAAAAAAAATTGCATAAAGAGATTATAGTGTTGACAAAGTTTGTACATTAAGTCACGCTTTATCCACTGTATCCTTTCTAACGTATTCGAATAATTTATAGTTGTACAAACAAGGATATTTTTCAGCTTCCAACACAAATTTTATGTTGAACTCAAGTTCGGCCGCCATTTTTATGCGACGTGTATGCGATTCGAGTAGCATGCGACTCGTATCTTATGTACGCGTAGTAGACGCATCGCGTCGTGTGCGAATCTTACGAGATATTATACTATATCATCACACGACTGCGCGACGACGTATATCCGTACGATACCGATACAAAACTCGAGTCGCTTGTCAGTAGCCTCGTGTGAGAAAGGTCTTATGCAATCTTTAAATATAGACAAAAAAATTCAATAAAGTGTGTACTTTTTTACTTACAGTAATAAAATCAAACTATGATCAAATATGATATTTATTACATTAAGGATTATAAAATAATATTCTTAAATGTACCTATTTCACATAATTTGGTAAAATTAAAACGACATGGTTCCTATTTAAATAAAAAAAAACAATAAATATAAGCACACATAAATACCGAAATAAACGCATATTATTAAATTAAATATCACTATTTTTCAAACTTAATAAACGTCCAGTAAAACAATATTAATATGGATAATTTTTATATTAATTTGCAATACATCCGAGGCGAAAATATTATAATTTATAACAGGTTGATTAATGCTTCATGCTTTCACTCACTCGCGGTGTATCATGTAATAAGTATATCTGTAAATTATTATTTTAGTGTGTATAATGTTACTTATAAAACTAAATTGTTTAATAACAAAATATAGTAACATTAATCCATTGTGACACTATTAGAAATGGCTTGCAATAAAAAAATATTTAATTTAAATATACTTTTAAATAGTTAGTTTCATTTAAACACAGTCAATGTACTCGTAGACAGTCCGTGTGGAAGCTACGAGTACCACCGGCTGAGAAGGCAGATCTGCTGAGAAAAGTCGGCGGGAAACTCGACAGCCGCATTTTTAAATACCGAGTAACAGTATTTTAAAGCAACATTATATACAGCTAGCTCGCATATGAGTCAATTTATCTTAAATAGACATACTTACTTAATATAGGTATAGTACGTAAGCATTGCCACGACTACGATTCTCTAACGAAGGAGTTTTTTTAATACAGAGGTTTATTGCACAAAGCACGCTACTAGCCTACATTTGACACATTATCTTGACATTATAAATCATCATCTTGGAAAGCAGATAGCACAATCGAATCACTATGATAAAAAATCGGACAAATGCAAGCCTGCCTTGCACACCGAGGGTTCCGTATCATGTCACATTTTAGTTTAATATTTTAACATATTATTATGTAATCTGGACGTTGTGTGAAAAGTAACAAAAAATATATAAAGGGTCTGCGGACCCCCGGTCGGGACGAAGTTCCGTTCGTTTTTGGTAGACGTTTGCTATACATTATGTATTGTATTCAGCCCTTTTTAGCGTCCCACTGCTGGGCACGGGCCTCGCTTCAGTACGAGGGGGATCAGACCGTAGTCCACCACGCTGGTCAAGTGCGGGTTGGCGGACTTCACATGTCTTTTGAAAACTTGCTAGGTTCTCTCAGACATGCAGGTTTCCTCACGATGTTTTTCCTTCACCGTTAAGATAAGTAGTACCTAATCATGTAGGATATTATTCGCACATGAAATCAGAGGTGCGAGACCCGCGATTTGAACCCGCTTCACTCGGTTTCGTAAGCGCGCGCGTTACCACTGGGCTACAACTGCCTCTAGATAAAAAAAAATAATGATAAATTAAATATTGAATGATCTGGGATAATTAAGTTAGTAACAAATAAAACTTTAAGAACTGTACAAATCTTATTTTATCAATAATAATTTTCTTTTAATTTTAGAAATAAACATTAATTATTTACTATAAATATATAAATAAAAGTTTAAAAAAGCCGAAGAGAAGAGAGCCGTCGAGTCTATCGGCGCGCGGGAGAGCTGTGTGCGGCGATGTATATAGTTCATACACGGCTGTAACCATAGCAAGAAGTGTCGGAAAAGTCTTATTACACTTTTTTTGGTGTCACTCCCATCCGCTCAGAGCGTGTAACGCGCGATTAAGGAATTTCGTCCAAAAAATTATTATCCATTTGCAACATTCATTTTATTGAGAGCTGACTATTTAAGTTTGTACTCCAGCGCATAGATGTGCAACAACCGATTTAAAACGTTTTAAATAAAATGTTGCCGTTTTAAACCCCAAATAAATCGTTTTAAACCGTTGAAAACTCGCCTACAAAAGTAAAAGAACTGTGTTTTACACTTCATTGTGAGCAATTTTCGGTCACCTGACGTCATATTTCGTTTTAATTACTTTATTGAAAATTATTAGAAAGTCTCTACCTACATAACCTACTACACGAAAACTTAAGTATTATATTTATTTATTATATTACATTTTTATGTATGTGCATGTGTGTGTGTAGGATAGGCGAACTGACAATGTTGCGTCGAGTCACGAGTGACGTCAACGAGAATGCGAGAGTGTGAGTTTGGTTTTAAACCGAATCAAATTGATTATTTATATCGTTTAAAAACAACGAAAAAATGTTTATTTACCAACAGAAAGTTTTTAATTTATCAATAGAGTTTTTATAACTTATGTATTGTAATACTTACGCTCGTTCGGACGGACCAGCTAGAACTAATATCGCTAAGTATGTCAATATCAGTATAACACATAAATAAAATCTTTACACAGTTTGTACCATGAACGAGTTAACAATTCGTAACTATAAGCTAATTAAAACGAAATATGACGTCAGGTGACCGAAAATTGCTCACAATGAAGTGTAATATACAGTTCTTTTACTTTTGTAGGCGAATTAACAATTCGTTCATGGTTTGTAGGTACTCTGTCATATCCCTACATCGGTAAAATCAAAAAAATGTTTAAATAATAAAAAAAAAACATAATTATCAACACCAACTGTTTTACATCGAAAAAAAAAGGTATATTTCGGTTTTAAACGTTTTTTTCGTTACGGTTCGGCCCTACATGATACATCTATACTCCAGAATATTTCTATAAGAATAATGAATAAAGTTAATTTTGCGGCCGTCCTCTTAGAACCTAAAATATTGTAAAAACTGCTCAACGTGTCTTCTTCAAAATAAATTTCAATAAAAGTATTTTGGAAGCATTAGTAGGGGAGCGGGGGGCAGGTTGTTACAATTTTTAGATAAATGTCAATATGACAAAAGCTATCAAATAATTTATACATTTGATTGCTTTTATCGTTAGTATGTCTATTCAGCTATTAAAATATGATTGAAAAGTTATTAAAATTCATGTATATTTTTCACAATCGACAATTTAACCAAAAAAGTCGATTGTAACAACTTACCCCCCATTTGGGGCTAGTTGTTACATCTTCGGGGCACGATGTTACGATAGATAAATAAACAAAATCATCAATTATGAATCATTTTTTTTATTAATTGATAACGTTATAAACAAAAGAGATCACTTTAAACAGTTTTCTAACATTTATGAGTAATTATAATATCTATATCGTAATTTTTGAAGATTTTTTTTTTGTACCAAAATAACATAACTTTAGCAGTAACTTTTTTAAATCTTATATAAAAACACAGAAACTTCGTCTGCAAATAACAACTTGTACTAAATTATTTATACTTATTTTAATAAACTTTTAATAAACTTAAAATACTTTGGATTATAACATTTTTTAGGGTAGGTACTTATATTATAGAAAAATATATAGTTATTTATATAGAGGTAGGTAACAATATCACATACTAATATTAAATTAGTCTTCATCAGAATTGCAATTAATGCAAATGAATGAGTGAACGTTTCCCGTTACACATTTGACATGGGCCCACATTTTGCATTCTAAACATTCTACCCAATCTTCTTTTTTTGAGGTGCTGTAACTTTCGCTAAACACTAAACAAAAAAAACCATTCATCAGTATCGGAATCCGAGTCGGAAACCAAAATTTTTTTCTTCACCTTATCTTTACCTTCTTCGCTTATTTTCGAGGACTTTCCTTTACCTTTTTCTTTACCTTTGCCTTTTCCTTTATTTTTGTCACACGTTTTTTTGGTCTTGGCCACTTTTTCTTCATAATCTTTTTTTTAATGAGTCTTTTTCAGGCGTGTCGGTTAACACAGCGGATTTGCGTTTGCGACGAGTATGGATGGATTGTTTTCGAGCTTCTTGCTTTTCTTGGATGATTATACATCCAGGCTGTCTGTGCTCGATTAAGGTGGTTTTTTAAAAGGACCATAAACTCCTTACATCTAATGGTTGTAAATTGTGAGAGCAGAGCGCATATTATTTTTAAGCAGCTGGGGGGGAATATTTTTAAATCGGGTTTTTACAGCACATTGGTAAGCTAGTTTTCGAACTTCTATTGGTAGTAAACCAAAATATATTTCTGAACTTTTGAGTAGATAGGAAGCTAATTTATGTTTTGTTTTTTTGTGAGAAATATCAATCTAGGTTTAACGTAACCCAATAAACAACTTTCGTTGTTTTTGTTTTTTCTGACATATCTGGATAAGGACATCGGACACAAATTAAAACACATCGCTTGCTCTACGAATGCTCGTTTTATTCTGCAGTACTTCTGCTCCAGCAGATTCATAAACTTCTTGACTAGTTGTACCTCTTTCTGTTTTTCTTTTTATAGTTTCTCATTCTGAAAAAAATACAGAATAATTAGAATTTCTAAAAATTAGGGATGGTAATTTCTTGGGGTAAGTTGTTACATGTAACAACTTACCCCAAAAAATTGTAACTACCTGCCCCATGGGACGTTTTTTAATATAAATTGAAGTCACCATTAATGGATATCGATAGTAGAAAAAAACAATATTGCAAATTAAAGGTAGATATATTATGAACGTTCAAGGTTAGAAATTTTGAGAAAATAAAATATATGGACATCAGGAATCAAAAATTTCGGAAAGGATTTTTTTACTTACTTGGTTGAAATCGAGACACATGCACACATCCTAGCAGCTTGGCGCTTGGCGGGTCACTGGTCGTTTTTATGTAATGCACGATGGTATAAGAAAACAAATGAGACCAATTATGAACACCAAAGAGTTTAAAATCCCGGTAAAAAGGCGTGTAACTACTTACCCCTGCAACAACTAGCCCCCCGCTCCCCTATATCCTCTCCGGAGATCTATGAGAAAGTGGGGCAAGCCCGGAACGTAAGGGAAATATTAAATAAAGAAAATATTTCAAACATTATAAAATAAATTTATTAGACTTTTTTTACTTTAACTTATTAATTTCATATTTTCAAGATCGAGACGATATCCACATTTTCGATTTCGATTCGATTGTCGTTTCGTCGTTCTTTTATAATTTCATGGCATTCTGTTGTGAACTGTAACAATTTATAATACAAAATAATATCACCCGGTTACGCCGTACGGTTTTACGCCAAGCGCATCGACGAGAAACAAAGTAATTAAATAACCTAAAAACATGTCGCAATAAAGATTCAACCAATGTTCGTTTACCATTAATACACACTTAATCTTTACAACAAAAACAAATTCCACTTACCTTGGCATACGAGATTATAGAACACCTTTGATCCTGGTACTGACTGGCGTTATCTCAGGAAAAAATCGACGTAAAGAGTTTAGTAAAAAAAAACTTTTTGTTCATCTTTTACATTTTTTTTATGATTTTTTAACAGAAATATTACTAAATTTTGTAAATTTCAACTTATTTTTTTTAATTATATATTTAACTAATGAATAAACTAGATTAGACTATGAATAAATTTCATTTCTTTCAGTAATTATCTTAAAATCAAATTTTTCAAAAACACAATAAATTTAACTCTAAAATCGATCAAAAACTAATAACATATCGATAAATTCGAAAAAATATAACAAATAGATTCTAATGCAAAAAATACAAAAGCAATATTATACTTTACGTGAATTCCAACTTTTATTATTTTTTCACGACTCGTCAAATTGCAAAGTTGGAATGCTTACGGCGACATTGTATAAATAATAAGCGTCAAATTAAAAACTCAAGGGCGCCGTTCTTTTCAGTTTTTCCCGAAAAATTGGTGTAGTCAGTTTATAAAGATTTGGTCAATAAAGTACACTTCAATCATAATTGAAAAAAATGTAGTTTGCAAAGTAAAAAATATTGTTTAAATTTTTAAGTGTGTTTTTTCAAAAAGTAGAGTTCGAGAAGAAAAAATATAGCCCTATATTTTAATTTCATTTTTTTTATTTGTAATTTGTACTTCAAATATTACATTCCCTTAGTTTCATGAAAATCTAATATTATTCTAGAAAAAAAATAAAAAACCAAGAAAAAGTTAAACCCCCAATTTTTCGCAAATATCTCGAAAACTATAAGGTTATTGTAAATAGTGTTATTTATAAAAGTTGTAGATTTTTACCAGACCTACAACTGTTGTAGAATTTTTTTTCGATAGAACGTCACAGTAAACCGGAAATTGAAAAAAAAAACTATTTTTCAACGCTTTGCGTCCCTCCCATTTCTCGGGGGCGGGCATGTGGGGCATTTTACGAATTTCTATTCCTTATATACCTCCTAACATTTTAAAATCATAAAACTTCAGGTTTTTAATATTTTTTTTTCTCTTAAAAATAAACGGCTTCCGATTGCTATATGTATGGATAATTAGGGATGTATGTAATATATTATTATATTTTATACGAGAAATAATGCTATTTTATATGTAAAAATTGTGATATTAATATAATTTTTAAAGTGGCATGTACATAATACTTTAAAATTTTGTTTTAGTGTACTTTTAGAGTCTAATAATTAAAAATATGTTAATATTTTTGAAGATTAAAATTAGCCCGTAACTTTTTTTTTAAATACTGCTTTGGTTGCTTCCGCGGCATTTCTCTCGACGATCTTTACTGCCTGCCTCGTATTCCATCATTCTATTTTATTATACGGCTTAATTCACGTAAAGAGCTTTAGCGTAAAAAATATTTAATTTTCAGCTTAACATTTAACATTTAAATGTCACACAGTTCACTAAAGTGGAAAGCATATCATGTTTCGTCATATTTTTTTCTCGTTTATTGCTTTCCAAATACATTTTCTACATTAAAGCAAATTTCACTTTTATAAAAATATATAATTAAAGACTTTCTTAACATTCATTTACCTTTGAAGATTTTTTGACAACAGAAGCTAATAACGAGTACACTAATACATACAAAAACAAACAAGGGAGAGACAAGACTCTTAAATTATAGAGACATGAGAAAGAGAATTAAGCCAGACGTCGCTGTAAGTCACAAGATCACGTATAAATAAATTTCTGGATACTTGCCAGTTAGTTTCCTCTAAAACCTCGATATTGATGAGGCCGAGAACGCAGTGCGAATAATATCCATTTTATAGAATCTCCCACTATGAACTTAATTCTGTTTCGAATTTTGTAAGATATTAGCGACGAAGTCCCTAGTGAATAAGTTTGTATATATTTAAAAAAAATATAATATAAAAATAAAATTCTCGTGTCACAGTGTTCGTAACAAAACTCCTTCGAAACGGCTTAACCGATCCTTATGAAATTTTGTGTGTATATTCAGTAAGTCTGAGAATAAGACAAGGGTGGTCCACCCCAAAAAATATTTATTTTTATTTTTTGGATAATTTTTTATCTTAATTTTTTTATGATTCAGCATTAAAAAATATGATGTTCTCCTGGCCGATTCCGGCTACGGCGGCTAATCTCATTGAGCCTAGCCAACTGTGCAGGAGATATTATAGTGCACAAGTGTACGCGCAGACACAACGTGCACTCTCTATTCCTGTCACTCTCATCTTCGGTGGGACGACTTCTCGACACGACCAGTGAGAGTTAAGGCGCAGGACCGACGGCTTTACGTGCTCTCCGAGGCACGGGGGTGAAACATCGCCAACTGCCCAACTCCGGTCTGTTACTGGGATATCCTTGACACAAAGACTCAATACCTAAACTTGGCCCAACCCGGGCTTCAAAACCACGACCTCCAGAGATGCAGCCGTACATGCTAGCCACTACACCACTGAGGCAGTTTGTACATAAGCTTAATATAAAATAGTTATTTTAAAATTAAAGATAGATTCATTCATTTTATTTATGAGTATAAAATAAACATTCAACTAAAAAATGTGTTTTACTATATTTAAATTGATATACAAAAACTATATATCAAAGGTTTTTTAGTATTCGTTTGTTTAGTTTTAGTTACCTGACAGCTATACTCAATAACGGGAAAGCCGCACTCTGTCATGCACTTTGAGATATGGCAGGTGATCAAAAGCGGCAACATAGAAACAGCTGTATGAACTCTATGTATGTACATATATTTTTAGCACTACGATTTCAATAACATCAATATTAAATATTTATATTATACTAGTTCGTTATTCGCGTCTGCGTTCGCTTTTTGTACCTACCACGGGTAAATCATAAAGTTTCTGAAGAACATGTTGTATGGAAAGGAGCACTGGTCACAATAATAATATTGTGTGTTTAACCTCAAACCTTTGATCTCTATAACAAAACTAACTAAAAACTTTGTAACAACCTAAATTGACGTGTTAAATTATAACCGGAAAATAGCTGAAAAGACTAAATTATGAGTCTACCAAAACATTGGCATCTGTCAAATGTTATGATTGTCTACACATAAAAACTTAGGTTATAGATTCAAATATTTTCAAAGTATTAACATAGAAAAATCAACAAAAATCTTTTATGTACAATGGCCTTATGTAATGGCTCACCCAAGGAACGCGGTGGCTCAATACACAAGTTAATTCATAGTTCAAACATCAGTCTCACCTATTAATTTTGTCTTAGATTCTTTTGTATTTCCTCTTTATATGTACAATTAAGGTGACGGCAAACAAAATTTTATGATTATGATTAAAGAAGACAAACTCAGGCCTATTAAAACTACTACTAGTCCTAGTCATTTAAGTATAAATTATTTATTATGATTATCGTTCATATTTTTACCAGACTGTAGTGAGGTCTAAAGGAGGGTTATATATTTGACCAATATTTATGTGTGTCCAATCCTTTGTTTCCTCGAAATTACAAAACGGCATAATCAATTTTAATCCATACAGATAAATAAAATTGAAGTGTCTGTTTGTAATGTCAAAATAACAACGTTTGACTAAATGCATATGAAATTATATACGATACTTATGAGATAAACCCATATTTTTACATTTTTGTCTGTCTGTCTGTCTGTTTGTTCCAGATAATCTCTGAAACAGCTGGACCGATTTTTACG
This sequence comes from Brenthis daphne, assembly GCA_947093115.1. Lineage (NCBI taxonomy): Eukaryota > Metazoa > Arthropoda > Insecta > Lepidoptera > Nymphalidae > Brenthis > Brenthis daphne. The sequence continues at coordinate 31,047,259 of OX352474.1, read as the reverse complement.
GGACTTTCACTGAAGATAGCTGATATTACAGGGAGTAACATAGGCTACTTTTATTTTAGAGAAAGAATTAGGGTTCCGCTCGAAAAAAATAAAACTTACCTAGGGACTAACCCGAACCCTGAAGCGAGGGTGAGTCGCTAGTGATCTATATAATTAAAAATCATAATAGTGGATATTAGGCGCAAGTTTGTTTGTTTTGAAATTACTTTTTCCTCCAAAACTATCGAAGGGGATATTAAAATGAACATTGTAGACGCGATCACAAAAATATATAAACGACTTATATTATGTTGTTTGATAATATTTTAAGATATGTAAATGTTTCTGTAAAAGGTGTAAATAAAAAAATATATTAAAAAATAAAGAAAATAAAGTCCGGCTATAAAACACGTTTGTCTCCGACTGCATAATACTATTTTCTTTCTAAACTATAATAATATATTAACTTTCTTTTCATCATGTACTTGTTACAGTCAGTGCCTTTGAGACGTCTAAAACCTTCGTATCTCCCGTGCCCGTGATTGCTGTAAAGCATTCGAAACGTCGGGAACTAAAAATCAAAATAAATCCGCGAAAAAATCCGAAAGCATACTTATATTTAAAATGTCAAATATTCGCTTAAATCTAAGTTTTTTTTTTTTGTTAACTTTTATTTAGCTTTTTATGTAGTAGGTTTTTTTTGTTTATTTGAATAATATAATTTTTGTTTGTATATTCACACTATTCTCTATACTGCTATCATTAAGTATACTACACGAATCACAATACTCACTCACCATAGGAGTACTTCTAGCACTATTCTTCGCCTTTGCCAATGTGGAGACAAGGCGTGCACTTACTATGAGTAAGCCGTTGGCAAATTACCAGGGGTTTTCGAACACTAAAACCATGCTTTTACGTGTGTATTTTTAGTTTGACTTTTCGTAGTTTTTCTCAATTTACCTAATATAAATGTAAAATAACAATAGGTCATATAAATTTTATATAAATAAATAACTCAAATCGAAATATGAAACTGAAAAACGAACTCACTGTCCCTGAGAAGCTTCTTATATCTCACTAGCGACTCACCCTCGCTTCGCTCGAGTTCGTCCCTAGATACGTTTTAATTGTTTTGAGCGGAACCCTTATTCTTTTTCTAAAATAAAAGTAGCCTATATTACTCCCTATAACATTAGCTATCTTCCAGTGAAAGTCCCGTCAAAATCGGTCCAGCCGTTTCAGATAATATCCGGAATAAACAGACAGACAAAAATTAAAAAAAATGTTTTTTTCTTTTAAGAACCGTGTATAATTTCATAGGCATTTAGTTAAACGCTGTTATTTTGACATTACAAACAGACACTTCAATTTTATTTATCTGTATAGATAGTAATGTATAGTAGGTAGAGAGGTTCCAAGGCTGCAAATATCTCAACTACATTGTAATACATATTTCACAATGTATGTAAAATAATAAATAAATTTGAATGTTAAAACAAAGTTATCATGTGGGTTAGGTGTAAAAGCTCACACAACCGTGAATACAAAGGAGGTCACTCCATTAGCGACACACGTGTTACTATTTGTGCGAAAAGCTTGTTATCGTTGTGGCTGAACATTTTTACTCGCTATAATGAAAGGAATCAAACTTTTCCTCATTCCGAAAGTTTTCCTGATTAAAGCTACCGATAGATAGATTTACAGTCAATACACATTAACTACTCGAATTAAATTCACGCTAATATAATACAGACATAGCTTTAAAGTAAGAGACATGAAAAAATATGATTAGTATAATATATATATATATATATATATATATATATATATATATAAAAAATATGGAATAGAAAAAACTGGCATTATGAAAATCGATTCACAAAAAATACACATAAATTGAGTATTTCTTATTTTGAAGTCGGTCGAAAAATTCAAAAAGGACACGGATGGTAATTAGGGCCTAACAAAAGTGAGCGTGGGTCGCTACTTTGTTAGTCATTTATAATACATGCTACAGTATTTTTAGATGTTAAAAAAACCTTTTTTAAACATAGCAATATAAACAACTATATTAGCGACTCACCCTCGCTTCGTTTGGGTTCGTCCCTGGCTTGCTTCCCCGTGCAAACTTTCATCCTCATCTTCATCCCCTTAAGGGATGATTCCGGGATAAAAATATATAAATATTTGGATAACAATATAAAAATATATAACATATAGATTTCTGGGATAAATATATCCTATGTCCTACCCAGGGTCACAAACTATCTTCTTACCAAATTTCATCTACATCGGTTTGGTAGATCCAGAGATTACCCCCTACAACGTCACAAACTCTCAATTCACAAACTCATAAACTTTACCTCTTTATAATATTAGTATAGATAGATTGACGTATAGTATTAGTATTGTATATGAAAAAGAACCATCTTATAGAAATATCACTCAATAGATTACGACACGGTCGCGGTTCTATACCTACGAATATGTTGTATTATCTCTTTACCATTTGTCCAAATTATATGCAGTAAAAGGGGAAAGTTTTTTATTTTAAACATTTTAGACGATAAATTTACTTATTTTGATAAGAATTCAGAATTGTTCATAATATGACCAATAAACATGACCTACCGATTTAAATTATTTAAAAAAAAATTAAAACTACTTTTTGTCACTTAAATATAAAAGTTAGACATATGCTGTCGCTGACTTTTTCGTAGGCATTATTAAGCTCTACAACTTTCCTCTAGAACATAATCATATATCTCTCATCGTTAAGGCAGCGTTCGTAAGAAACGTTTTCGTTCGACCGTTTCTTCTCCGACTTACTTTGCAAATCCGACTACCATGAAAAAGTCTTTTCATTCTTCGGGCCTTCATTCATTCCGGTCTTTTCATTCATATAGCCTATGACAAATCTCATTCTTCATTCAAATCTAATTCTAATCTATTGGTAAAAGAACTTTGAAAATCGGTGCAGTAGATCCAGAGATTACCCCCTACAAAATCACAAACTCACAAACTCACAATATCACAAACTTTACCTCTTTATAATATTAGTATAGATTATTTTTAAGTTTTTAACTTTAGGATATTTATTAGACCTATATTAAATGTGATATTAATTTTAAAGGTTATTAACCTTTTAAAAATCGTATTAAAAATATTAACATACAAATTATAATTAGAACAATTATATTACTTTACGTAACATAACATCAAACTAGGCTGATAGAAAAAGGTCAAGGACAAAAGACAAGTATTCATCGTCGAAATAATTGGTCGCGTACATTGACAAAGGCTTGAAGAGCCACAGTTATGAATAGTAATCAGACGCGTTTGCCATCGCCATCGTTAATCTTGGCATGGTCGGCTATGAAATGTAGACGAGTTTTATTGAGCTCTTTGTTAAATTTCTAAAAGTATAATTATATTTTAATAGACAAAACATTTAAGTTAAACAGTGTTTCAAGTAATAGGTAAGTAGTAGTAAATATTTGGCAAACTATGCCGCAGTATCTACACTATAGTAGGGGAGCCCAAGAGGGGATTTTCTGTAGTTACTCGAGCGCGGCAGATTAACATAAAAGAGGCTACCTTGCACTCTATTGAGTACTTTCACCACAATATAAGTCCTCTATATAAAGGGGCGCGTCTAGGGAAGTGTTTTGATGAGGTAAAAATACTTGAAACTGTCAGATTAAGGTGTGGTAGGCTAGTCACATCCTGAAAAGTGTCCAATTTAATAATCTGCCGATTTGCACAAGCCTAAGAGGCAAAAATCATCATAAACTTTATAGTCGATTTTTGCCTCTTCGGCTTGTGCAAATCGGCAGATTATTGAATTGGACACTTTTCAGGATGTGACTAGCCTACCACACCTTAATCTGACGGTTTCAAGTATTTCTACCTTATCAAAACATTTTTTAAATATTTTAATCGGCTTCCCTAGACGCGCCCCTTTATATAGAAGACTTATATTATGGTGAAAGTACTCAATAGAGTGCAAGGTAACCTCTTTTATGTTAATCTGCCGCGCTCGATTAACTACAGAAAATCCCCTCTTGGGCTCCCCTACTACTAGCAAAATATAGAGAAACTAGCGGTTTACTTGTTTCGATTGGGAACGTCCCTATGTGATTAGCGATAGCCTTTGTGTTATACTAGGTCATGAGTCTATCTGTCGACCAAATGTCATCGAAATCCGTTCCGCCATTTCAGCGTGTAGGAATAATCATTGTACACACATTTAAACTTTCATTACTGCAATTTGTACTATATTTTTCTTAACGTAACACTTCATAACGTTTTCTAGGACAATGTATACAAACAATTTGTATTCAGCCCTTTTTAACGTCCCACTGCTGGGCACGGGCCTCCCTTCTGTACGAGGGGAATCTGGCCATAGTCCACCACGCTGGCCAAGTGCGGGTTGGCGGACTTCACATGCCTTTTAAAACTTGCCAGGTTCTCTCAGACATGCAGACTGCCTCACGATGTTTTCCTTCACCATTAAGACAAGTGGTAATGATGTTGGAAATGATTCGCACATGAAAATATCATAGGTGCGAGACCCGAGATTTGAACTCGGTTCTCTCGATTTCCCAAGCGAGCGCGTTACCACTGGGCTACCATTACCTCTGCCACCACCACCACCTAAAAATTTAGACCACTAAAAATTTAATTAAAATAAACTAAAAAATGACATATTATAACGTACAATTATTCATGTATTCATACTAAATTGAATCTCAATTAGCGCGGCCATACGTTGATTAACGTGTGACGTCAATCGTAGTAATTGTAATTTACTTATAGTATTGCAAATAACAAACGGTATTCGTTTTTAAAAAGTAAAGTAGCCGTGGCTATTATATAGATATGTATTATTAATATTAAATTGTAAAAATATACTCATAGTTATTGATTATGAAAAAATTAGGTCTTCTAAAATTAGGTCAACACAACAAGCTTCTCTACCATTATTAATATAGCAAGAGCTGCATATGTACTAGTACATTGATATTTAACGAATTTTAGAATGTGTTGCCTAATAAATTTTAGTTATGCTTTTAGCGAAGGCCTCGCTTTGTGAAATATGTGACGGGGAACAAAGCGATAATAGAGTTCGTAGTAAAGGCATATATCATCAGGTTGAGTACTAAATTTTTTTTTTATTTTTTTAATATACACATTCTTATGAAACAAAACAACAAACACAACACAACAAACAAACAATTATAAGTAGTACCTAGCGCAATATTTTTTATAATATTATATCTATTGTTAAATAGTTCAAATAAAGTAAAACTTATATTTGATGCATTTTCGTTGGCATAATACTTTCTTAGATTTACGCGAATATTTGACATTTTAAATAAAACTATCTCTTCGGATTCGGAGTATGTGTTTGAGACGTCTATAACCTCAGTCTCCCCCGTGACAATGATTGCTGGAAAGCATTCGAAACGTCGGGACGCAAAAATTAAAAAAAAACCGTTTTCGTTTTTTTAATTTTCCTACATGGCGTAGGCTTCCGTTTTACTTTTTATCATAATTAAAATAAGACAATGAATAAATTCTTTTAATATAAACATATAGTAAGTATATTTAAAAATAATTCAATATAATATGGTCAACGTGCAGATATATAAATGTTTTCTAAAATAATATTATCATAAAAAACTTATTTTACAACATTTTTATTATTAAAATAAAATGGATATATTTTCGATCTTAGTTTCATCACCCTAAACTGCCACAGTGCCTCCACTACTTTATCGGTCTAGTTCAAATAAAACTATACAGCATTTTGCCAGCAACATGTTTCATGTGATTGGAAACTCAGGTGCACAGATATGTTACGAAAGGTCACGAGAAATTTTACGTATAACGATGCGGTACTAAAATGGGCTACGATACGATTGCGTATTTTACATAATCTTACTAATATTATAAGTGTGAAAGTTTAGACGTTTAGATGTTGAATGGATGTTTGTTACTCAATTACGCCAGAACGGCAGAACGGATCTGAGTGAAATTTGACAAAGAGATTAATTAGAGTCTGGCGAGCGAGGCGAGGGTGAGCCACTAGTATCTAATATGTTATATTACCTACTTACAAACTATTGGATATTGTTCTTGATTGAGAAACGATTCAAAAATAGTAATTTCGGGTTAATTCATAACTAAATTCAAGTTATTTAAATGTAAACAGTATGTCAGCTACATTTACTACTTTTACAAAATTAAAATTATACATTTAGTACTTATAAATTTTACTCAATTCAATTTCGCTGTGTAAGGCTCTACATTGTGTTAATTTAGCACAAATATATAATTTTCAGTATCATTCACTATTTTTTATTTTAAATATTTTGGGATCTGTTATAGATACAAAGTGCACAACCCAAGCTAAGCTGGGTAAAATGAAGTAAATTCTAAGCTAACAAAATTTTTGAGGACGCAACTTTGATCCCAACCCAATGTATCTTTAACGGAAATTTGCATCTTTATTAGTAACAGGGTATCACCCTCGCTTCGCTTGGGTTCGTCCCTAGCTTGCTTCCCAATACAAACTTTCATACCCATTTTCACCCCCTTAAGGGATGATTTCCGGGATAAAAAGTATTCTATGTCCTGCCTATGGTCTCAGACTATCTTCCTACGAAATTTCATTTAAATCGGCTTAGTAGATCCAGAGATTACCCCCTATAACGTCACAAACTCACAATCTCACAAACTCACAATCTTTACCTCTATATAATATTAGTATAGATTATGATAACCGACTTTTTCCAAAAACATGAAGTATGTGAAGAAAAAAGGATGACCTATATACTCGTAGCTAAACTACAGTTGTAAAATTATTTAATCTTATATTTGTATTTATTTGAATACACTAACATATAAAGGTCTTGGGTGCACACCTGCTTCTATCATAGGTCCAGGGATATACTACCTCAGCATTTATATGACAAAAATGCAAAATATTAATATTTCATAACTATAACATTATTGTATTTTTTTATTTATGCACATTGTTATAAAGAGGAGGTTTTTTTCTTACAGCTCTAAATATAACATTTAGAACTATCAAACCGATTCTAAAAATTCTTTCACAAAGCGGAAAAGATATTATCCCTGAGAGACATAGGCTCTTTATCGCGGTATATCAATCATCCAGTTTCTTTGAAATATTAATTTTCGCGAAAAGTTACGAAGGGCGCGAAAGTTAATCGAAAGTTTAAATGTTTTATTAACTTTTAATGGCTTAATTTATTTATATCTTATATTACCTTATTTTCTATTTATTTACTTAATCACCAGAAAAAAAAATGCAAAAGGTATCAGATCTTGTTTACAAAGGCTGATCTCTTAAAGAGATTTCTTACAGCTACTCTCGAGTGTAAGAAAAATAAATAAACAATGAAGAGAAAATTTTAATTAAATACTGAAATAACTTTCAATCAAAACGGACTTTTCGATGCAACGCCTGCATAAAATTTTCATGCACTCAGCTCTGAACATACATAAAAGCGATAATGATGGCTTGCAGCGAGTGTCTGCGCTAAAGATAAGTTCTGTTGCTATCGATTTTTATTTGTATAATGCATGTTTGATGCTAATGCACTCATAATTCATGGGCAAAAAACTTAATGACCTATAGATATACGTATATATATATATATATATATATATATATATATATATATATATATATATATATATTATATATACCTTAGTTAACGATTTTATAGACTTCAATTACTTAACTGGTATTTGTATTTTGTGATGCATTTGTGTATATACTATCTATATAAATAAAAATCAATTGCCTAAATGTATGTAAGCATATTACTTCAGAACGGCTGCGCCTATATAGCTAATTATTTTGTTGTTGTATTTGTAATTGTCAGGAGAAGGTCTGTACGTAAGAAATTGTTTGAAAAATTGTAAGTAAAAGTAAAAATTTGGGTTAAAAAATCTCCATATAAAAAGTGAGTTGACAGATTGACGTATGAAAGTTTGTAGTGGGAAGCAAACTAGGGACGAACCCGTGCGAAGCGAGGGTCAGTCGCTAGTTTAATATATAAAAGACATTTTTTTCAATAGCTTTATAAGCTTTATATTTTAATAAGAATTGTATTGTTAATTTGCATTATTTATTTATTTATTTATTTATTTATTTATTTATGTACCATAAAATATACGTTATACAAAATAAAATAACAAAATGTTGACAAAGGATAACTTATCTCTTTAAGAGATTTCTTCCAGAAACCCTTCAGAAGTGAGAAAATAAGTTAATATAGTGCGGTGTAGGCACAGTACAGCATTGAATGGAATTGTCTTATTATTAAAATACATATATTAACTAAATATTATGATTATACAAATATATATATATATATTCACATACATATATATATACATACATACATACATACATACATACATACATACAAACAAACATATATACTTACATATAAATACATACTAATCTACAATAATTTATGTCTGATTTGATAAATAGTATTGTTTAATTCTAAACTTAAATGTTGAGAATGAGGGATCATCTTTGAAAATATAATCAGGCAGTGAATTCCACAAACTTGCTGCCGTAACAGAAAAAGATTTTTTATAGAATGTAGTATTGTAGTGAGGAACCACTAATTTGGGCAAATTGACACAAGAACGCACTGGTCTGCATCTAGGGGACACTAATGTGAAGCGTTCACTTAAATAAGAAGGTGTAGAAGTCTTCAAAATATTGTAAAGCACACATAATACACGAACGTTTCGGCGAAAACGAATGGGGAGCCACTTCAGTTGCCGTCGGAAAATACTTATATGATCAAATTTGTGCAATCCAAATATAAAACGGATGCACAAATTCTGAAGGCGATCTAGCTTGTCGAGTAGCTCCTCGGTTGCATCAAGATAGCAGACGTCGGCATATTCGAGTAGAGGGATTAGCAGTGATTGAGCTAGGGTAATTTTAGTTTGAAACGGAAGAAAATTCTGTAAACGTCTCAAGGAATGAAGTGAATAATGTACGCGCTTACTGACCTCGTTGACATGCGCAGCCCAGGACAGGTTGCAGTCGATTGTTAAACCTAAGTTTTTACACGTGTCTGAGATATTGATGCAAGTGTTATCGTAGATGATGTCAGGCAGATTGTTGAAGTCGATTTTGTTCCGCAACTGCTTACTACCAATGATCATGGCCTGAGACTTTATTGGATTGACAAGGAGTCCGAAAGACTTTGCCCAATCTTTGATTCTTGCCAAATCAAGGTTTATCCTGTCTATTTCAGACGCTAAGTCCCCGACCAAAGCATGTCTATAAAGTTGCAGATCATCCGCATATAGGTGGTAGTTAGAAGAGAGTACCTGTGGGAGTTGGTTAATAAAAATTGAAAAAAGCAATGGCGATAACACACCACCCTGGGGGACGCCTGCGAAGAGATTGGACCACTCTGAGATAGTCTCGTCGCAGTAGATTCTCTGCTGGCGATCATAAAGATATGATTTAAACCAATCAATCACAGAAGACGAGAAGTTAAGGGAGGCAAGGATAGAAAGTAAAACATCGAAGTCCACTGAGTTGAAGGCATTACTAAAATCAAGCAAAATAAGAATAGTCACTTTCTTATTATCCATGGCGAAACGAATATCGTCAGTGACTTTTAGCAAAGCGGAAGTCGTACTGTGCGAAGGACGGAAGCCAGACTGAAAAGCATTTAATAGGTTATTTCGTAATAAGTACTGACACATCTGCTTAGATACTAAGCCTTCAAAAACTTTCGACAAAATGGGAAGAATTGAGATAGGACGAAACTGTGAGGGAACAATAGGATTGGGAGATTTAGGTAAGGGGATAACATGTGCTAACTTCCAAGCCGCGGGAAATGAGCTAGAAGACAATGAAAAATTAAAAATGTGAGTTAATATAAGGCAGATGTGATCAACTGTTACAAGCAGCATATCACGACTAATTTCATCACTCCCAACGGCTTTAGAAGTAGTAGAAAGAATGCCTCTCTTAACATCGTCCTCTGAGATCTCTTGAAAAACAAAAGGGTCACAGTTAGGTTGGTTAGTCATAGTAAGTTGATTAATGGTTAACGTCTTCTCGATATCAGAAATTTGAACAGGCGGAGTTGAAAAATGTTGATTCAAGCAGTTGACATTGACGGACTCAAGAGACAAATGTTGTGATTTACCCACACCTAGCGACTTAAAAAACCTCCAAGTTTGAGCCGGTGTGCAATGTAAGATACATGAGTGGATATGGCGGCGCTTAGCATCTCTGCACATCCTATTACAGAGATTACGCAATTTTTTATAGGCTGCAAAATTAGACTCAGTAGGATATCGCTTATATCTGTTCTTAGCTTTATTGCGTTTCGCCATTATTTTTTTGATTGTTGTAGTTAGCCAAGGCGCTGGCAAGTGCTTTACTCTGATTGGAACAGCGGGAGCGTGAATGTCAAATAATTGTGTGATCTTGGAATTTAGTATTTGCAATTTTTCGTCTATGTTTGTGACATTGTATAATAAGGACCAATCTATGTTGACCAGGTCAGAGTAAAATTTCTCGTAATCGATATTTTTGAGATTACGCCTCCAGATTATCTTGGCTTTACGTCTAAGGAGTGACAAATTGTAACTGATGTATATGAGATCGTGATAGGAGAAGGGAGCAGTGAGTTGGCCGAAAGCAAGGATATTTTTAGGATTAGATACAATTATAAGATCGATGAGAGAAGGATTAGAGATAGGAGAAAAATGGGTTTCAGTAAGAGGAAGTATAGTCATATTTAGAGATTCTATTAAGGATTGGAGCTTATGTGATCGAGTATCTTGTTTGAGGAGACACGTATTAAGATCGCCCATTAGAATGGTATGCTCATAAGAAGGTGTAAGAGATTCAAGAAGAGATTCCAACGTGCTAAAATAGTTAACGTTTACAGAGGGACTATAAAGTACACCAAGAAGAACTTTGGAGTGATGAGAAATAATTTCAAGAAAAAGGAATTCAAGCTTACAGTCATCAGTATTAGGGGATTGTTTTATTATGTTGTAATAGATGTTACTTTTGAGATAAATGCAAACACCTCCTCCTCTTTTACAAGTGCGATCGTTCCTAATGAGGTTGAAATTAGGAAGAGAGAAAAGGGATGATGAAAGGGACGGTTTCAGCCATGATTCGGAAACTAAGATACCATCTATTTCAACGTTGCAAAAAGATGCCTGGAGATCAGAGTAATGAGCCGGAATACTTTGTGCGTTTATATGAACCAAGTTCAAAGAACCAGGATTTTTATTAAATATGCTATTAAGTTTGAAACCAAGACGCCCGGACTCGCTATCACAGGAAGCCAAACTAGAAGCACTAAGGAAGTCTTCATTTGAAGAACAAGAGAAGTAATCGTCGTCAAAGTTAAGAATACAATCACAATCAGACATAATAAATAAATAACATTAAATTAATTAAAAAAAAATAAATAAGTTCAATAATAATAATAAGCTAATTAGAAAATAAATAATTTTTTAAAAGTATATCAAATTTAAAAAATAGATAAAAAATATTTTTGTTTTACAATATACTTAAAACTAAAATTAATAACAACAAAAAATGTATACTTTACAAAACTTAAACATAATAATTATCCTACATTAGCTGGCCTAACTTGTTTTTAACGAAACATCATACCAAAATAAAAATAAGAAAAATATATGAGAACAAATAGCTTAAGAATTTAAGCTATGTCATGTGATACATGTTGTACAGTGTACTGCGAGTATCCGAATGCACGATAATGACAGCTGAGGAAAACATTACAATATAAAAATATACACCATAGAGTATATTGCTACATATATAAAATATACACATAACTGGTTACCGCTACTGTTGTTCGTAATTGGTAAAAATTATAACAAGACTACTCAAAAAAAAAAGTGAAACCTGATATATAATTATTCAACATAATCATTCACGTAACCATTAAAAAAAACACTTAATGGAGATTTTATAATGAATATTTTAAGAGAGTGTACATAGAACTAATAACCTAATGATGTGAAAACTTACAAGTACGGAGGCCAATGGAACACTAGTATCACTTCACTATATTTTTACCGGGTCTACGGGATCTAGATGGTTTCGGATCTTGTGATGTAGTCGCAAGAGGATATTTAGCTATCAATGAATGCAGTTCAGCAAGTGATTCAACTTTCTTGCGGGTTTTATCTGGCAGCGCAATGGTGATTGAACCTTCATGTGACCAACAATATTTCATCCCAAAATGTTTTCTGGCAGCGACGAAAATTTCTTGCCTTGATTTCGTCAGAAACTCTGATAAGGTTATTCCGGAGCCCTTAAGAGCAGTCTTGGAGTTCCATATTAAGTGCCTGGATTTTAAGTTAGTGAAGCGAACTAAAATTGGTCTAGGTCTGTCTTTCTTTGTCCCGAGGCGATGGGAAAAATCAATACTCGATGTATCAAAGTCAGCAAAATTCATCTTCTCAGCAATCACAGTAAGGACTTTACTCTCAGTCTGCTCATCAGAATCTTCAGGAAGCCCATGAAAGAGCAGGACCTTTCTTCGTGACAGCATTTCATGCCTATCAAATCCAGCAGTGAGCAACTGGAGCTGTTGACGGAGCATAGATAAGGATTTCCACATTAAGTCCTTGAAGACCGTGTAATCAGCGGCTAGTGCAGAAATGTCACTTCCAGTGCTTGTGTTTTTAGTAGTAGTCTGACTTTGGACAAGAGACTTTTCAAAAACACTCATTCGAGACTCAAATAAAGCAACAATATCTTCCATGTTTTTTGACAGTTGAGTGTGTAGATCCATGGTATTGAAAATGGTAGATAAGATGTGAGAAATGTGAAAATATATATTTACCAGGTAATGTAGGACAAAATAGTTAAATATTTAACATTACAAACTAATTTTTGCAATAAAAATATTAAAAAAAACTAAATTCATTATATATAGAGATAAAAACTTTCAACATGGAATAATTGAGATAAGGCTAACTTTTAGTTTATATACTTTATAAATACATATAACTATAATATTTATTCAAATAATATTAACCGTAACGTCCTGCTTACGTTTTTATTCATCCTTTCACCAGAGGTTGTCTGTAAGAGATTGCTCATAGCAATAAGACCGCCTTTGCATGCCTTTTGTTATCTTTCTTTTTCTTTTAATTTTATATAAATATCCTTGTGTGTGCAATAAAATATATAAACATTTTTATTTATTTATAAAAATAAATAAGTGTATCATATTTTATATACGGATTATTGAAAATATCATTGCCACAATTTACAATTGTTCTGTCTTATAAATTATACGGGGCACTTTTTTGAACATGTAAAATAGCTATTTAGTTATAAGTAGTAATATTTTTAATATTTATGCCCCCGTCTGTGCCCAACCTGCGAAATACAACACGTGACGATTTAAATTGTTATATTAATGATGTACAAGAGATGGAAGGTTATGGATATTCTTTCAATAGATAGTAATATAGGAAGTATGTATGTGTCGAGCTAATGGTAGCATTCAAAGTGACTATTCGTAGCACACTGAACGGGACATTTGTACAGTCGACAGCTACAATTACCAAGAAACACCGTTCTCATTCGTTCAGATACCTGAGTGATTTACTTTTACTACAACCAATGTCCTCTTCATTTGGTTGAGATGGCCCCTAAAGGGGCCTAACGGTCATTTATCTTATTTGCCTACAATACTTATAAAGAGCTGAAGCTTTTGAGATTGGCATTAATGGTCCAATTAAAAAATTTAGATTACATTCCCCTAGTTTCATGAAAATCTAAAAATTATTGCAAAAATTAAAAATACAAAAAAAAAACAAGAAAAAATTAAAAAACGGGTTCTTTTGGAAATATGTCGCAAACATTCTCGGGGGTAGATGAAGAGCGGAGGCATTAAAAATAATTTTGTATTATTCCTTCTTTTCTTAAACTTGGAGAACTAGATTGTCTGCTATATATAAATATCTACTCCTCTGCCAAAATATCATAAACTTATGTTTTATTATAGAATTATGTCGGCAATAATAAAATTAATTAGAATTTGTGGACTCCTTATAGAATGTAAATATAATTATTTCTCTATCGTAACTAAGTTATGAAAATGTCTGGCAGGTCGTGTGCAAACAGTGACTTGCCAATTTGATAGTTTCCTCTAAATTTTCACCTGACCCTAAAGTTTCTCAACTTCAAAGGACAACTCAAAAGTACCTACATAAATATATGTACTTGGCATTTATTATTACTCTACTTGGTCACTTTGTAGGTATACACAATATATATACATATATGCTCGTGTCCTTAAAAAAGTCGAAAGGAATTCGAGATCCAGTAGGAACAAAGTTTCTTTCGCTGTCTCAGAGTGCTCACGAGTTTCTTACACCATACATTTTTAACACTTATGATCGCCTGGTACTTATGATGACGTCACATAATAGATGACTATCGTCATCTCATGTCTGGTGACAATAATTGTCACTACCATTAGGGGACCACAAACCTCAAGAGATGTGCATTATATATTACGTACGACCCAGTGATGGTATTGCATACGAACTACTTTACATACATATAGATTCCTTAACACTTATGACCGCCTGGTACTTATGATAACGTCACATGGGAGTGCTCTTAGTAAATTTATTTATTTATTTATTTATTTATTTATTTATTTATTTATTTATTTATTTATTTATTTATTTATTTATTTATTTATTTATTTATTTATTTATTTATTTATTTATTTATTTATTTATTTATTTATTTATTTATTTATTTATTTATTTATTTATTTATTTATTTATTTATTTATTTATTTATTTATTTATTGACTTACCAACAAAAGTTACAATGATTAACACATATAATCTTGGCACTACACTTAACATGTTAATTGCACTTTTAATTACAGGTAAATACAGCATGATAATTATAATATTATTAATTAAGGTTTTAAGTGATCATATTATGAATTAAACTATAAACTTAAATTATTAAAAAGAAAAAAAAAACAATTATAATTATAAATTTCCAAATAAAATGACACGTACAATATAGATAAAGACATTTTAAACAATTAATAATTCATAATAAAAATAATAATAATAACAGTTGCAATGTCACGTTCATATTAAAAAATAATAAAAAGTGTCGTGATGGTCGATATTGTGACACTTACACTTTCGTTTCGTTCGTTATTTTCGTTCAGCTCACATGTGCCGGGTATAACGTGCGATAAGAAACCAGAAACATTCTGACAAAGTGGTCTGACTGACAAATTAATGATCAATTAATGAAATATATCTATATATGTATAATATATATATATCTGACAATTAATGAAAGAAAAATTAAGTATACTAGTGTTCGCCCAAAGGTCGAATTTTGTTCATGATCGTTAATGAAAATTTGAGAAAAGGTAGTTACTTAACGGTCTTGTCTTTGCTTTGTATATAGATATTATGTTCAAGGCACTTCAAATTAAAAAGTACATAGAATATCTACGTTACTTAGTCCAGAATAAGGCGGAGTCTGGAGTCAAGATCAATTTTTGTCATTTTTATTACTGCCCAAGATAATATTATTGCAAATAATAAAATATATGATTTCATGATTTCAGCAATTGAATCAATATAAAATTTTAAAACAAAGAAATTACAAAAAAAATCCACTATTTATATAATGTTGAGTGCTAGTGTAGAGTACTAGTGAGTGAGTATTGAGTGACAAATATGCTTTTAGTTATATACTAAATGCCAGACAAATATGACTGTTTGAATAATTACCTAACACGAATAAACATTTAAAATAAGCGGGGCAAAGCTTTAAGCGCAGTTTGAGTAAAAGGAAAAGATAATTTATCGGAATTTGCTGGTAGTTAGCAGGTTCTTTAACTATTGGGATATTATTGGACTCAAGCTACATGCAGCCTGGGCTATTTATAGTGCATACGGTTTATACTTTATGAACAATAATAACATTTATACTAACTATGATTTTAATAATAAATTTCAAATAAATTATTTTTTGCATGAAATTAATTTAAACATAAATAGAATTTTACATTTCATTATAGTTTCCACTCTATTTGAACATTTGCACTGAACTTATCATGCACGCTTCTCTCACGTACTACAGTAGGTACTACACGTATACATAAACATACATATAAGCAATGCTTTTGTAGCTTCACATCAGTGAATGTGCAACGGCTATTGAAATCCTTTGAGGGATTATAATCTCAGCGATGAAGCCACTCTAGTATTAATCGACGATATAACTATCAATATCTACATATAAATTTTAATTGAGTCGAATCTGTACGTTAAATATTTTTTTTGGAAATCTTATTGAAATAGTCATTTTTATCGATACAGAGACCGAATCTATAGTTTTTAGAATTTTTTCCATCAAAGAAATTCAAACAAGCGAATATATATTTTTACCAACGCAACGTCGTCTTGATTTAATTAGTATCTAAAATTTGTTTTCATTATATACATTTCAGTCGAAATAAATCGGAACTTTCTTTTCATTACAGTGAATAAACGCCTGGTGGCGGTGTGATAACAAGGTTTGCGTTCAAATAGCAACACGTGTGTCGCTAATGGAATGACCGCTGCCCGCCTTCAAAACGAATTTTACAACACTTTCTTTAAAAACATCATATTTTGTTACTTAAAAAACTTTAATCAAAGCATCCAAAATCATTATTAAGATCTCTTTTAAAATACTTTGCGCTAATGAAAATGTCCTTTAGGACCCTTTTGCAGCTTTTTAAAACTTTTAGACTTTTAAACTTTGATAGACATAAACTAGTTCTGATTATCTGTAACTTCTTCTTTTGCTTTCAAAGACAATTATTATTATAATCATATTTCTTTGTGTTGTTTATACATTATCAATATAGAAATACATATAGTTTGTGCAAATTTTATTTACAGTTATATATTTTTTTATTTATCTATCTGTAAATTAAAATTATAAAATAAAGTACCTCGTCGCGTCTGTCTGTCTGTCTGAACGCAATAAACTCAAAAACTACTGAACGGATTTTTATACGGTTTACCGATAGATGGAGCAATTCATGAGGAAGCTTTGGACGTATAATTGATTAATGTTTTGTGAAAATTGCTGAAATATGACGATGATTGTTGAAGATGTCGAAAAAAATCATGCCGACGAGCTTTATTAACGTGCGCCGCGTAAACTAATACAGTTATATAAAAACAATACATACCTATACATTACAGAATTATTCCTCTTAAAAAGATCTTCCTATTTTAAACTGTAGCAACACTATGTGCACGTACCTAGGGACGCACCCGAGCGAAGCGAGGCTAAACTACTAGTTTTTTTTATAAATATAAAAGATAAGTAGGCAGTGGTAGCCCAGTCTAGTCTCGCTTGGGAAACCGTGTGAAGTGGGTTCAAATCCCGGGTCTCGCACCTCTGATATTTTCATGTGCAAATCATTTCTAACATGATTACCACTTACTTGTCTTACGGTGAAGGAAAACATCGTGAGGAAACCTGCATGTTTGAGAGAACCTAGCAAGTTTTCGAAGGACATGTGAAGTCCGCCAACCCGCACTTGGCCAGCGTGGTGGACTATGGCCTGATCCCCCTCGTATTGAAGCCCGTGCCTAGCAGTGGGACGTTAAAAAAAAGTGCTGAATACATACAATAAAAGATAACATAAAGTACGGGTCTAAGTAAGTAAGAGTTAAGAAAACGTGTAATGCATTTGACTATAAAAGTATAAACATAAAAGTTTTATGCATGTAACACTTAATATTTAATATTTAACTTTAACGCTAGCAGTAAATTACCCGTCACAACGTATCAACAGCAGTATTCTGATTCAAGAGTCGACCTGCAGCTCGTATACTATGAAACATATTTTATTATTGATTTAAAGAATGATTCATGAGCATTCCGACCCTATTTTCAATTTGCCAACAAAATTTAAGACCAGATTTTGTACTTAAACTTGATAAGTTATTAGTAAACAGGTTATTAGTAATACTTACTTACTCTTAGTCATGGCCTAATAAGTGTTCATTTCAAATCTTGTCTCTTTCCTGCTATTGTTTTAATTTGATGTATTGTGTTTAACGATATATGTAATTATCACACAAAATTGCCATATACCTACATTTTTCATCATTGCCGTATGTTTTATATCCAGCATGCATGGAATTGAGTAACATGGCAGAAGTTAACATTTATAATAGCTTTTCTCGGTTAAAAAAACTATGACAAGCTCCTACATTTTATAAATCGATCATATCCTATTTTTGATGGACGTATTTTTTTTATAGTTTAAAGTATGCATAAGAACATAACCACTATATTATTTTAACATACGTATTATTAAGGACGTCCTATACCAATTATCTGCTTCTCGTAGATCTATTTCCTGTACTAGATTCTTAAGATCCGAACAAGCGTGATTATCATCTAAGTTGTTCGACATATTACATTGAATTTCTAATGTAAATGTACGAGTATGAAAATAAATAAAATAATGATATTTAAAATCAATTTCAATTAAAAAAATACACAAACATAATTCGACTTCGTAAATAGTAACATCGTCAATTTTCCCATTCAGGGCTGTTACTGAGATTTTCTTGACATAAAAAAAATCAAATAACTATATTTGAGCTCTGGATTCCTCATACAAACTTTCATCCCCATTTTTACACCCGTAAGGGATGATTTTCGGGATTAAAAGTATTCTATGTCCTTCCCTGGCTCTCAGACTATCTCCTTACGAAATTTCATCTAAATCGGTTCAGTAGATCCAGAGACTGCCCCCTACAACGTCACAAACTCACAAACTTTACCTCTATAATATTAGTATAGAAGTATAGACAAGCTAATATAATTCTTAATGCATAATGATTGGTAGCTAAACAAGACTAACCTTTGATACCAATTAGTAATGTTGTAAAATCGAGTTTTATTTCGATGAACTAATCTGTTTATTTATTAAATCTTTTATACTCCTTAATGATGGGTTGTATTTTTATTCAGGACTCTTAAAAACATAAATAGTTAGCTAGTAATTGGCTTGTGCAACAATTTTTCTAGAGAACATTTAGGTGTTTTTCAACCTACTTTAAAAAGGAGGGGGTTCTCAATTCGACTGTATGTTTTTTTTTTTTTTATGTTTGTTACCTCAGAACTCCGTCATTTATTAACCGATTTGGACAATTTTTATTTTGTTTGAAAGGGTGTACTTCCAGATTGGTCCCATTTAAATTTCAAAAAAAAAATACCACCCCTAAGGGTGGAAAAACAACTAATAATGAATTTAACCTACTTCTAATTGTCATATTGACTTGAAACTTTGCAAGTATTTCTATTTCCGTTGATAGTACAGTGGTTTGGTGTTGTTGACCTGATCTGATGGCAAGGCCAGAAGGTGGATAGGTGGAACTCTTCAACGGCTAATAGTAGATACTTTGAGTTTGGGCTTATTTTGTTTGATTTGACAAGCCTAACACGTTAGAATCCTTACTTTGCTACTACTGTCTACACTAAAAAGGGAAAAATAAAAACTTTTTAACAAAAAAATAAAAACCGACTTCAAACAAAAGCACTAAAAAGTAACAAATAACTGATTGGTAGTTTTCATTTACTATACATACCTAATCAAATATTTTCGAAGTCGGTGTGCTTTGGCTAAGTAATTAAAGCCTACCTATTAAATACATACCTAATCAAATATTTTCGAAATCGGTGCCAGCCCATACAAAGCTAAGCACACCGACTTCGAAAATATTTGATTAGGTATGTATAGTAAATGAAAACTACCAATCAGTTATTTGTTACTTTTTAGTGCTTTTGTTTGAAGTCGGTTTTTATTTTTTTGTTAAAAAGTTTTTTTTTTGTATAAATATTTGGAGATGAAGTAAAATTCTACGTTTTTTTAAAATTATATACATACATCAGTCTTTTATCCACCTACATCCCATTATTCTCAATATGTCCCATCTCATTAATATTATAAATGCGAATGTTTGGATGGATGTTTGTTACTCAATCACACCAGAACGGCTGAACGAATCTGAATGTTTGGCTCAGAGACAGATTATATATAGTCTGGAATAGTACATAAGTTACGTTTTATCCCGGAAATATGCACGATTACGTGGAATCGATTTGTTTTTTTTTTTCACTAGGGACGAACCCAAGCCAAAATGAGTAAATTAAATAAAATGTTATGTGCTTCGTCTATTATTTTAAAATAAGTAACACTAAACAAAATAAATAAAATTTGTCACTAGCTGCAATGTAATAAATATCAACTGTGTTGATACAAAGCAGTTGTTTCAACGAGGACGCTTTCATTCACCTCTATATCTCAGTGAGCATGATAAAGCGTGGCTTTTGCGTTATTGAGTACATCCGTAAAAATAACTGAAAGTATTTCTGTATAGGATAAAGTTGTATAGACATAAAAAATAAATATCGTATCGTTATAATAAAAGTTAATAGTCTATTTTGATTTTTTCCTATGAAATACTGCTATTTCTGGTCGATAGTGCCATATTTTAAGAATATAATGGCAGAAAACGAGGTAGACAGCGAAGATCGTGGAGAGAAATGCTATTTGGAATACATCCAAAGGAGCATTCTATAAATTCGCACAGCTAATTTCAGGCTTATGCTTTTATTGCGCAAAATTTAGATAAACAGAACGGATTTTAGAGGGAATATATAAATATAGGTGAAATAACACTAGATAAATGTGGAATTTTAATATTAAAACATTCCACATTAACTGGGTTTCATAACACTTTATACATACGCGTTTAACTACATTTTGTTGCATAAATTGCACGTTTAAAAGGCGTACCTACCGTTCTCTTGTTGAATGGAAAAAAGGGCATTTACCTAATCGAATATAATTCAATTGTGCGTACTCAAACAATCATAAAATATTAAATAAATATAGAAATTAATGGGTGAATCATAAAAACAAATAAATAATAACTGCTCTCGCTCCTCTAAATTCTCAAGGGCACATCTTTTCGCATTTGTTAGTAATACTCCACTGTTGTATTTTAGGTTACGTATTGAGCTTTGTTAACAATTTATTTTATTTATTCTCATATACAGGCTATTTTAAGTAAACTCGATAAGATTTTTAAATGTAAAATAAGCTTTTTCTTATCCTATGGAATGTTTTACTATCCTAAAACGAAAACATATTAATTGATATTATAACATATCAACAATTTATACATATAATAAAATTATAACTAAGTTGGATCTGTACATTAAATATTTTTTGGAAAATCTTATTGAAATAGACATTATTATCGATACAGAGTCCGAATCCATAGTTTTTAGAATTTTTGTCTGTCTGTCTGTCTGTCTGTCTGTCTGTTATCGCATCACGAGAAAACCACTGGACAGATTTTGATGGAATTTGGTATGATGATAGCTGGTTATCCGGGTCAACATATAGGATACTTTTTACCGCGGGAAAATATCTCATTTCTGAGAAAAAATACAAAAACTGCATTGTAAGAGTATACTAATATGTACTTAAAACCTAAGAATTTGGTTTTTGGTCATCTGAACGCGGGCGGAGCCGCGAGCAATGCTAGTTTTCTATAAATTCAGCCAAAATTCATGGTGTTAATTTTCTAATAGCAACATTTATATAAAACTTGACCTAAATCAGTAATGATCGTGAAATCTATTTTCTATGATAAAAAAGTAGCTTATAGTACACTAGAAATTACTGATAATAAAAAAAATACATTCAAAACGGTAATTGACACCGATATTCTGAGGGAAATCTCTCTGGGCGAGGCGGACCATTTATTTTGACACCAGCAAGGCTTTTTAGTACATACACAATTGAGCTCAACATGGGGCAACATATTAATTTTATAATAACTAAACATCTTCTAATGAAATGTTACAGCGATAATAATCGTAGTATATAGAGTGTACATACTCGTAGGCACCAGCTATTGATTTTTATTTGCCGAAGCGGCGTTTAATGCCCGCTTTTATGCAAATACAGTCTGCGCAGTGCATCATAACCCGAGCGGGACTTGAGCAATGAAACCAAATAGAGGAAGTTTTATTTTTAATAGAGACCCGTAAATTTTAATATTTCTTTTATAGATTTCGCTATATATTGGTTCAATTACCCCTATCTATAATGCTACTATTTCGATATTTGTATATGTTTATATTTTTTAATTATATTATGTCTTTTATTTCTATTATTTTTGTGTTAATATAAGATAGTTCAATGCAAAGGAATAATGCTAAAATAGTTCTATGTATTATATTAATATTCGGGAGTTAAATTAAATTTCGTATTTTTGTTATTTATTAACGAACGTACAGTAGATACGTATTTTATTGCTATTTATATTGGAATTTTTGTAATGCCCGGTCCGATAATATATATATATATATATATATATATATATATATATATATATATATATATATACATATATAAAACTAACTCATTAACAACATCATTATAAAATAACTACTTTTATATACATTTACTATATCTTAGAAAAAGTAAACAATAAAAAGATACATAATATAAATCAATGTATGAAACAAGTTTTACAAATTAGCACTAATTATTTCAATATTACCAATTTTATTATCGATTTAATAGCAAAGTAATTAAAAGTAGATGTTAAACTTACGATGTTTTTCATTAAACCTTATTTAGGCGTCAACATTAAGTGTTATTCCATGACTTAACCAAATTAATTAGCTTGCCATTTAAACGTATTTATCACTCGTTTTTTATGCGATGTAATTAAGGTAATAATACTATCTCATTTCTAGAAAAAATGGCTTATGGTTATCTTTCTTACAGACTCAAACTAAAAGAATAAGGTAGAGCAAACACGCAGGCGACAGTGGTGAAACCTCAAATGATATATCCATTTTTCTGTATCCAGTGTTAAGGGGCCTGCGATCAGGAGGAAGTAAATAAACTATTAGCGCCATATTATATTGTAACATTTTAAAAAATTATCTGTAAATATAAAAAATCATATTAATTTATAATCGTATTTAACATAGTTTCTTTCGGGCAATGACGGCTTCGATTTGCTTCATTTTTTTATTATATTCTCACAGCCAAATAAGGAGATGGAAAATATTAAACTAATTAGATACCAACTAAATACTCAAAATATTAAACTAATTAGATACCAACAAGTAATTGAAAAAAAAGTTAATGATAAAATGTTAATAGCTATATAAATTATTTTTAATGCTCTTTAGTATAATTTAACAAAATATACAGTTAAACCTCTTTTAAGGTTCAGTTATTTCCTGTGGCTTCTCCCATGAGATGTCGTGTCTATGATAAAAGTTTCAAATATTCTAAAGATTTTTCTTATAAAATATAAGTAACTGGTTGAAATTTAATATACGACAATTATAAAAACGTACAAAAGTTTTTTAGTAGAATACGAGCATGTATTTTAAGTAATATATAAAAATTACATAATAACTCAGTAAATCGGTGTAAAATGAATAATGAACACATAAATAAATCTGGCAAAATAGAGTCGGCTGGTGGTCCCATTTATATGATAGATTATAAGAAAGATGTTTTAAATTGATTTATTTTGTGTTTGCACACATAAGGAAATTGGTGTTCATTTAAAATTTCAACGAGAAACATTGGACAAAAGCTTTAGTGTAAGCCCTGAGGGAAATTGTGTATGCAAAATCAGCAAAAATTACGAACATTTACATTTCATGTCGAGTAATATAAATTATAAAGATTGAAATGTCTATAAACAATTTGTTGTTATTGTTAACTTGTTATAATATGTAAAATTATAAGTCGTACGTACTCATATCCTTTCATTTACACTATCATAATAAGTTAATTTAAAACGGCACCAGTATTCATTAAGTACCCTATTTTGACGATAGCTTTAAGTGGCACTTTGCCAAATTAATTAATTTGCAATTACCAAGTATTTATCGCTCTCATCACTACTTGATGCAAAGTAAATAGCTCAGATATAATCTAAATAAGCTTTAACATATTAAGTATTCTAACGTAGTTAAAGTACTGTGTCAATGGTAATTTAAGAATCTATTACACCATAATCCAGTAGGATGATACGCTAAATCCGTTACATCAATAAGTGAAGGACGTAACTTCGATTCTTCTATTATGACACGACTCTCTAAAAATCACGGGTCCGTTTTCCACACGCTTAATCTCTCTTATACTTTTTAATGTTTTTAAAGCAAAATATTTTTTTATAAATAAATTCCGTCCGTCCTTCCCAGAGTCTCATACTATCTTCTTTCCTCTTTATAATACAAGTATAGATAGAAGAATAAAAATTAAATACATAAAAACCTACTTTGTATTATAGAAATGAAGCAAAATATCTTTCGACTTCCAAGAAAATAATTATTGTGCTCACCGAGCAGCACTCGCCAGGGCGGAGACAATAGATCAACTGCCAAAAACCAACGCCGAGCCGCGGATATTACCGTGAGACATTTAATTTTCTACGTGAAAGGATAAGGAGTAGAATTTCCCAAACATCCTGGACCTGACACCACAAATTGTGTTACGCTCACGGCTCATCCTAAAAGCGATGTTGTTGATAAACTTTGTTTGGGTAAAACAACGAATATACCGACGTATAATAAGTGTAGAATAAAATAGGACTACTGTTATAATTGCGAAAGTTTGTTTGTATGTGTATGTTTGTTACTTCTTCCTGTTAAGCGGCTGGACAGATTTGGATGAAATTTAGTACAATGAAAGACTGTAATAACATATAGTACATAGTGGTAATGCACTTACTTGGGAAACCGAGTGAAGCGGGTTCAAATCCCGGGGCTTGCACCTCTGATAGTTTCATGTGCGAATCATTTCCAACATGATTACCACTTGCCTTGAGGTGAAGGAAAATATCATGAGGAAACCTACGTATCTGAAAGAACTTAGTAAGTTTTCAAAAGACATGTGTAGTCCGCCAACCCGCACTTGGCCAGCGTGGTGGACCATAGCCTCCCCCTCGTATTGAAGGGAAGCCCGTGCCCAGTAGTGGGACGTTAAAAAAATGGCCTGAATACACATACCATTTCGTTAGCATATTTTTTATATTAATCATTTTTATTATAATATCAGTTGTTTTAGTTTTTATTAATCTATAAAAATATTGCGCTATAGAGATAATAGAGGTGAATAAATATAAAGGAATATACAAATAATAAATCGATAGGTTCTACGAAGAAAGGCTAAATTGTGAAATCGTAACTTTACAAGAAAGAGTCAAAGTTTGAATCCAGTATATTTTTACGACTGTTTACTCGAAGATTATGAAATTTCGTAGATTTGCTATGATAACTATTGTGCTATATTATATATTATATCAGTTCTAAAACACATGTGACTGCAAAAATTATAATGCACAATAGCACTTGCTAAAAGAAAATAGCATGTGTTATACGTACTTAAATCCTGCTAAATCGTACGTAGCCTTTAAGATCTAAAACCTAGAAATTAGTAAGTTTCTAATGTTATTATAGGCACTATTAAATCGTAAATTTCATTCGTATTAAAACTTCTACTGTTAATTGGAAAATTTTGTGTATCTGTGTATGTTTAAGGACGGATACGAGGGGCTCATTATCGTTCGGCAGTTCAGCCGGGCGCGGAGCCAAGAAACGCACAAGGAGGTGGCCCACTTCGGTGAGCGGTGCACCATGCGGGTGGCTCCTGGGTACTTCTCTGATAGCAGAGTGGACTGTGGAGCAATCTCATGGTTGTTGTGGTCTGCTTCGGCAGACATGCCGTCGTTGGTGTGTCGTAGTTGAGTGCGTAAGCGATCCTGCAACGCCCCATTAAGACGGGGGAGGTTTGTTGAGTATTATTGGGTAGTACTGGATTTTCTAGCCAGTGAGTCCCACATAACCACCTGTATGCCTACAGGTGGTATGCGTAAATGTATTTCCCAACATTAAAAAAATATACAAGTATTATAATGTATCTAATCTAAGAATGTGTTTTTGACGTTACACATTGTTTTTAGTACTATGTATAACTTTAATCAAACTTATACAAACAACAAGTTATGTAATATCAAGGAAATATACATACATAGCTACAGTGATTATAAATTTACAAAGAATCGCTATCATTTTTTTTAAATCGGATAGTTTTGGTAGTTATCTTATTATCTTATCATTTAATTAGTTTAGCTAGCTGCATATCATCCCCTATTTTTAAATTATGCAAGTATAAATACTATTATACAAATAAAAAAGCACTTTGTCACTCATCTCCTAACATGAATGATGATGATGTTCTCCTGACCGATTCCGGCCACGGCGGCCAATCTCATTGAGACTAGCCAACTGCGCAGGAGATATTATAGTGCACAAGTGTACGCGCAGACACAAGTGCACTCTCATACTCCGGTGGGACGACTGCTCGACACGACCAGTGAGAGTTAAGGCGCAGGACCGACGGCTTTACGTGCTCTCCGAGGTACGGGGGTGAAACACCGCCAACTTCCCAACTCCAGGCTGTTACTGAGACTTACTATACAGAAAGACTCAATAACTAAACTTGGCCCGACCCGGGACTCGAACCCAGGACCTCCGAGTGTGCAGCCGTACATGCTAGCCACTACACCACCGAGGCAGTTTCTAACATACTTTTCTTGTAATAACAACGTCTAAGTAATGTAAACTAATTCGTTAATAAGAAAATTTAAATATTTTAGATATTAAAACTAACATACAAAGTTGGGAATAATAAACGAGAACTAGCTTCTCTGTAAATGTACCTATATACTTACTGATTCTACGTACAAATGCATTTTGTGTTAGTAAGTTCTTGTCACCTTTCCAAGTTTTACTGTCAACGTTTACCCATATCCTGGCAGCTGGCACACTTTCAAGAAGTTATATTTCTTAAAGAATCTCACTTCTTGCAATAGTATTAATCGGCGTAATTTTTGATTATATACATAAACTATTTACTCACGTTTTTAGGTTCAGTATAGATGTCTCGAAATGAGATATTTTACCGCAGTAAAAAGTATCCTATATGTTGACCCGGATAAACAGCTCTATCATTATACCAAATTTCATCAAAACCCATAAAGTGGTTCCCTCGTGATGCGTTCCAGAGACAGACAGACAAAAACTCTAAAACCTATAGATTTGGCTTTTGTATTGATAATATAACTATTTCACTAGATTTTCCAAAAAATATTTAATGTCAGATTTCATTCAGTTAGGATTTTATTATATGATTTTTTTTTTATTTACTTATAGATAAAGATATAAATTGTATTTTTCTTGTACCGAATGTATAAAAAAACTTTTCTTTTCATAGAAGTTACTTGTTCTTAGGAGTAAGAAAGTATGTTTATAAATATTTAAATTTTTAAGATAACATTCAGTATGTTAAAATAATATAGAAAAACGGAATATACAAAAATTTACATATTGAGGTTTCAAAGAAAATACTTGTAAAAGTTAAAATATAAAATTTACATATTTTGCAAAAATGCAAGACCACATAAATTTCTCGTGTCTGCATCCTTTTAAAGAAATTACTTTCTCAGACAAGTAGCAAGATTTTCCGTACATAAACCCTGATATTAGATGTTTTGTTCTGGTCATAGATTATTATTTATATATAGGTATATTACCGATGTGACTTTTTCCATCTTTCATAATTCATACTAATATTATAAATGTGAAAGTGTGTTTGTTTGTTTGTCCTTCTTTCCCGTCAAAACGGAGTGACCGATTGGCGTGATTTTTTGTACGAAGATAGTTGGAGGGCTGGAGAGTGACATAGGCTACTTTACCGCGGAAGATTATCTAATTCCCACGGGAAAACACGTTATAATACAATCAAAAAAAATATTTAAAATCAGAATTACTTGAAACTTGGTATTAATGCTCTTTAATAAAATAAAATAATTATGTGTTTTAGCATTTTTCGAAATTCATCCTATAAGGAAGGCAGTGAAAGTTTGT
Organism: Brenthis daphne; assembly: GCA_947093115.1. Classification (NCBI taxonomy): domain Eukaryota; kingdom Metazoa; phylum Arthropoda; class Insecta; order Lepidoptera; family Nymphalidae; genus Brenthis; species Brenthis daphne. Next base: position 31,019,145 of record OX352474.1, on the reverse strand, counting down.
ATGAAACTACCCTTCTGGAAATTTTTTGTAGTTTTAGCGCGAGCGAAGCCGCGGGTTCTGCTTAATATATAAACTTAATTTAATTTATAAAATTTACCGGAATTTTCGTATTAAAAATAGAGTACCTACATAATAAATAAACACTAATAATAATTTTATTACGTTTGGAAATTATACAAGAGCATGAAAATCAATTAAGTACTTTCAGTGTCACGACGATTAATCTCACTGAGACTAACCAACTGCGCAGAAGATATTATAGGACACAATTGTGTGCGTAAAATAAAAGTGCTCTCCCTATTTCTTACGCATATTATAGTGCACAAGTGCACGCGCAGACACAAGTGCACTCTCTATTCCTGTCACTCTCATACTCCGGTGGGACGACTGCTCGACACGACCAGTGAGAGTTAAGGCGCAGGACCGACGGCTTTACGTGCTCTCCGAGGCACGGGGGTGACACACCGCCAACTTCCCAACTCCGGGCTGTTACTGAGACTTACTATACAGAAAGACTCAATAACTAAACTTGGCCCGACCCGGGACTCGAACCCAGGACCTCCGAGTGTGCAGCCGTACATGCTAGCCACTACACCACCGAGGCAGTTAAAACTTAAAACTACTTAAAAGGCAAAAACACTAGTATATATATATATTATATATATATATATATATATATATATATATATATATATATATATATATATAATATTCAATGGTATTACATGCAGGTCACCTTAGTGTTTGTATTACCTCTGTAAAATAGCGTAGTAAGTAAACTGTTGAAAAAAAAACTGTCAATCTTAATTAAAGTGTGAACTGTGAAGTATTTACTCGTAACTGCTATTATCTCATAAATTTTGCTGTAGTCAGTAGTTGCCTGAATAATTTTATTTACTATTGACCTTCTTGTCGTCTTTGCAGGCCTAATTTTTTGGTTTACAGAACAAAGGGTATTTGTCAAACATGGTTTTAATATAGACAACCAAGCGAAAATAAATTACCATCTCGTTTACACACAAATTACATTCGACTTTGCTTACAAATATTTGTTGGAATATGTCGTAATGTAAACAATACCATTAACAATGGTATGAAACTTACATATCGTTTTGGTCATTGACCGACTTTACAATTCGGGCGTATGTGTATGTGTGTGTGTGTGTGGTTTTTTATCTTATGAAATGTGTATTTTACATGATATCTTCATATTTTTTTTAATAGATAAGTTAAGAGCGGTCTCATAAAAAATCTTTTTTATATTAAAAAAGTAATCTATAGATATAATAAAATTGTAAATAAGCCGAATCTGTATATTGAATATTTTTTGGTAAATCTTATTGAAATATACATTATTATCGATACAGAGGCCGAATCTATAGTTTTTAGAATTTTTGTTTGTCTGTCTGTTTGTTACCGCATCACAGAAAAATCACTGGAGGGATTTTGATGAAGTTTGGTATGGTGATAGCTGGTTATCCGGGTCAATATATAGGATACTTTTTACCGCGGGAAAATATCTCATTTCTGAGAAAAAATACAAAAACTGCATTGTAAGAGTATACTAACATGGAAAACCTAAGTGGTCATCGGTTGATCATCCAAACGCGGGCGGAGCCGCGGGCAATGCTAGTAATAAATAAAATTAAAGTATTAAAAATCATCGATTTCTGTAGCACAGTGGTTCACAGGAACCACTAGCTACGATGGTGGGCGAGGCTCAATTCGCACTTAGCAAACGTTACACAATAATTAGCATGCTCAGTGAGTTCTCAGCGGAGGATATGCTCGCTTTACTGGGAATTCCGTAAACATAATTAAATGTTTCAGATAATGAAATTTTAACTAACTAAATCGTATTCATGAAGAATTTTATTAACCTGTTCTAAATAAAAGCGTTTAATAAATGTAATGAAAATATATTTGTTCGTTTCGTTACTTTCAGGTATTGCCAGAGCAACGGATCGGCTATAATTTTTTTTACAATAAATTTATTTTGTACGAGACAGTGTTACATAGGTTATTTTTTTATCCTGATACATCCTGATTGGTCCCCATGGGGTATTAAGCAGTTAAAACGCAGTTTACTATATTTCAAGACAAGCCTTTTGCAGTTTTCAGGTTGCTATTCAACAAAATAGTCACATTACTAAAGTTACTACTGTCCTTTCACACTAATACGGTCGTATGAAGACTAAAATGAAACTTTACATATAGAAGAAAGATTTTTTCATGATAATTCCATTAATATGAGAAAACAGGACATTTTTTAAAGAAACTAGTCATAGTTATTAGAGGGTAGCCCAGTGGTAACACGCTCGCTTGGGACACCGAGTGAAGCGGGTTCAAATCCCGAGTCTCGCACCTCTGATATTTTCATGTGCGAATCATTTCTAACATGATTACCGCTTGCCTTAAGGTGAAGGAAAACATCGTGAGGAAACCTGCATGTCTGAGAGAACCTAGCAAGTTTCCGAAAGACATGTGAAGTCCGCCAACCCGCACTTGGCCAGCGTGGTGGACTATGGCCTGATCCCTTCACGTATTGAAGGGAGGCCCGTGCCCACCAGTGGTACATTAAAAAAGGCTGAATACATATTTATCTAAATTCAGAAATGGAAAGTGTGCCCGCGAGAGTGGAAATAGATGTTTGTTTTAAAAAAAATAAGAATGGGGAAACACTGCATTAATTTAAATGTAACTAAGTATGAATATATTGGAAAAGTTACAGTCCTACAAGATAAAAGATATAAGATATTTAAATATATAAAGAATAAAGGCATTTTATATAAAACGAAAACGGAATAGAAGTAAAATCCTTTCGTAAGCCCCCAGATATAACATATAGTATTTTAATAAATCACTGTACACTAAATACATTTTAATTGTATAATAATATCTAGCAGAATTCATATAACACGTTCATTATATTAAAAGAGCACAGAGCAAAAAACGTGCATTCAAATTAGTTTTATAACCAAACGTAAGCTATCGTCAACGAAATGTTTGTTTCAACAGTTCCCAAAAGTTGAATTGAATTTTTCTTTCATACGTCATGTGGCCATACAAAAAGTACAATACAATGGTTCCGGTAATCAAGAATTCTGTATATAAGAAATAAATAGTCATGGCCATTCGTAGTTTAAAGTTAAAGAAACATGGCCCGCATATTGCTATGTTTGTGTGTTTATGTGTTTATAATGTTAGTTAGATTAGCTTTGTGTGATGATAAAAATGCAACAACTACGGAAGCTACCGCTACGAGTACTATTGCACCAAATGCCCATGCTGAAGCCCACAAATCGACTGTAATTGCTTAATAAAGTAAGAGTGTGTATGTGAGTGCTTGTTAGTCCTTCACTCTGAAACGGCTTGATGATAAATATCGATGAAGATTTATTTTTAGTAGAAAGATAACCCATGGACCTGGAGTAATACACAGGCTACTGTTTGGCATAAAAATGTTGAATCGAGAAGAAAGAAGTATATGTATATCCAATAATTTTTCAATCTTATCTCTTGATATTAAAAAAAAATACAGTATTGTAATAAAAACACAAGTTTTAAGTTTTATTAAATTTTTACGGCATAAATAAATTTATTCTATTAAGATACAGATCGCGACTAATTAAATCTATTAATTTCAATATACATTTTTAGTTCTTGGGAGACTTGGGTAAAGCAGTAAGCGATATCCCAGAGGCTTTCGTTGCTACATGCCGAGATGTAAGTACCTACATATCTTTTTGAAATCAAATTAAAAATATTCTATTTCATAAACTGAGGGTAATATAAATTTCTTATTATTTAAAAATGATTATATTATACGACAACTAAATATATACATATGTAGGATAAAATTAATATGTATTATATAAATAATTATAAATATCATTTAATTTAATTATTTAATCTTTCCTTACAGACCACCAAAGCTATTCTGGATTTGCTATGGATTTAATTTTTTGTTCCCAACGCTTCGGATGCAAGCTTTACGACAATCGTGTTCACGGGAGAGATCATGGTTTATTCTTCAAAATTACTTCATTTTACATTATGAAATACAACATATTGTTATTCTAATCGAAGTTGTATCATTATATTCTCCATTTCAATCATATTTTGCCTTTAAATTAATATTTTTGCCATTATATACTTATTACGATTAACGTAAGCACGTAATACAGAATATAGAATTCAAAATTTAAACCTAAATTCGTTACACTAAAGAAAATCAACGATCAATTGTAACGATTTAAAAAACAACGGCATTCTTATAGCTGTCATGGCAAGTCAGCCCCATATAAGCGAGCTGTTGATTTAAAAGAGCAAACTACAGAGCAGTAGTGCACAGACAATATGGTCCGCCTCAACTCCAGACTGTTTATTGTATTCAGTCTATTTGCTGTAGTAATATGTGCGGATAACGATACCATCGAGGCGCGTCCAAAGGAAGTTAAGTCTGGCGGAGTGAGTGCTTTATTGTGATCAATAACACTAATGAGATGCAATAATATCTATGCCTTATAATATATTTATTTATGTATGTCAGTGTTCTATTTAGAAGCATAATAAAGAAAAGTAATGTAAAGTTGTTTTTTATGTTAATATAATGAACTATTCAAAATAATGTTACTTTTTTATGAAATGTTTAGGTGAGTTACTTGAATCAATAAATGTTAGTAAACTTTATTCATATCTATTTACGTTTTTAAGTCTAAAAATCGTTATTTATAACTCAAATTACAAAATTGGCTTGTAGGCACTAGCAAGTCTCGGCAAGATGTTCGTTGATGTGCCTTTGGGATTAGTTGAAGCATTTAAAGATGTAAGTTTTCTTTTCATATAATATATATCAAAATGTTATCTTTTGTAATTTAGTTTTCCTGGTTTTCTGTATGACATGACGAAAGGACAGTAACCTGAGCTTGTTCTTGTTAAATCCAAACCGAAAATAGCCTTTAAAATATGGTATTATTATAATTTAACTTTATATGGATATTAACCCACGTCTCGGATATTATCAATAAAATAAAACACATGCAATACTATGTACTCGATGGGCTATAGAATATTCATAGCAAGCAACTGATGGTAATCCTTCTTTACAAGCAGTTGTGTGTAAGGTGGAGAATATATATATATATATATATATATATATATATATATATATATATATATATATATATATAATTTAAATTTGCACAAGCCGAAGAGGCAAAAATCGACTATAAAGTTTATGATGATTTTTGCCTCTTAGGCTTGTGCAAATCGGCAGATTATTAAATTGGACACTTTTCAGGATGTGACTAGCCTACCACACCTTAATCTGACGGTTTCAAGTATTTCTACCTTATCAAAACATTTTTAAAATATTTTAATCGGCTTCCCTAGACGCGCCCCTTTATATAGAAGACTTATATTGTGGTGAAAGTACTCAATAGAGTGCAAGGTAACCTCTTTTATGTTAATCTGCCGCGCTTGAGTAACTATAGAAAATCCCCTCTTGGGCTCCCCTACTACTAGTAAATTAAGAAATATTGAGACTATTGCAAGAATTGTGTTTTTATTAAATACAATGCATAATATGTATTTAACAATATTTTATAATACTCACTGAATGCTAACAGCCTCTGATATTTCCATGTGTGAATCATTTCCAACATAATTATCATTTGCCTTACGATGAACGAAAACATCGTGAGGAAACCTGCATGTGTGAGAGAACCTAGCAAGTTTTCGAAAGACATGTGAAGTCTGCTAATCCGTACTTGGTCAGCGTGGAGGGCTATGGTCTGATACCCTAGTATTGAAGGGAGTCCTGTGCCCAGCAGTAGATCATTAAAAAGGGATGAATACACTGAGTACAAAAGTGTGTGCGCAAATATACTCTTTATTTGTTTAAGTTTCGAAGTTCGATTGGACGATAACTCCACACGGCTAGTGGTACCTATGTGAGACGCAAGATTGATAGGGATGAAACAGCTCCGATTCCCAAATTTTTACTGACAATTTCTTTACAGAAATCCCAAAAACTACCTATAGGTACTTGACCAGTCTCAAACCCAGGACTGAGATCCACTATACCAATGAGTAGGCAGTATATATACTTAAGCATACCTATGCATTAATTTCAATATAATTTTAAATATTTTTCAGGGTGCTGAAGTGATAGAAAGTGTGGTTCTGGCGCTAGTACGCGGCATTTTCAGCTAGGCATCTAATTTAACTTCACCCTAAGCTCGAAGCAAAGGACTCGGCTTATCTACATGCGTGGGTGATAGGCAAAGTTTAATCAAGCTACTTGATGTTTATTTGTACTGCCAGGTGTTATGAAGTGGTTTTAGAATAAATGAATATTTATTATTTATTCCAAGCTCGGCTTTTATTTCTTACTCTATCTCTGATATGATATGTATATATATATATATTGTTTTAAGTAAATTAAAATTAATAAATGTATTTCATTAGTCTTTCGCTCCGGCTCCGCTTACGGCGTAGATGCTTCGATAATTGTATGTAGTAGGTATATTTAATCTATAAAAAATATAGTAAGAAGCGAAAGCAATGGTTGAAAACAATTGACTGTTATGTATTGTATACAGAATATAGACCCCAAAACACTAGTTTTTTATATAATTTTTCTGTATCGATAACTTATTACTCGAATTAATAATTACAAACGTTCTACTACAGGAACATCTTTCATTTCAATAGGACAACAATAATAGTTAACCGTATTGAAAAACTCCAATAGGATCTCATCAAAAGCGACAAAAGCCACATAGAAACCAATAAATATTTATTCGTTTCTATGTGGCCTTTGTCGCTTTTGATGAGATCCTATGGAGTTTTTAAATAAGGAAGGCCCAGTTGTCCTTCATACAAAAAACATGATTTAGTAAACAAAAACTATTAGTAGCTAGCATAGTAGACAATCTTATTCTTCTCCCTGCCCATTTCCCAATCACTTGGGGTCGGCGTAGTACATCTTCTGTACTGCTGATAGAATTTGGCAAAAGTTTTACGACCGGCCGCCTGCCTGACGTCAACCCTCCTTGGGAATATAAAAATCCAGCATAGTAGACAATGCCAGTTAAAAAAAAAATATAAATGTGCAATTCACACATCGTAGAAGTGAAACTTCAGAAAATGATATGAATATAGAGTATCAGGAGTAGGATAATCATAAGGATTTTTTTATTTATATTATTTTTACCAAGTTTAAAAGTTATTTTACATTTTATTTGACATAAATATAAACATTACATAATAATCAGTAATGAATTTTATTATTTTTCACTTACTTTGTAATGCATTCTATCAAATAACAACGGTTACCATGGCATCATCGCAATGTATTCTATCTCATTCTATCGCCGGCTTAATCCTATATATTTATATGTTTGTCTCTTTTTACTGTCGCATTTCCGTTGCATCGAGTTTCAAATCACAACGATTCTAAAGAAGTTTCACTTCAAAAAATTTGCTTCAAGTCATCGATTTTATACGTACATATTATATTATACATTTTTTACTAAGCACGAAAAAAAAACTATAAATCATAATATCTTCTTTATTGATATCCTAGTTTTATGGAGATGTCATCTAAAGTTAAACAAATACATTAAAATAAATGATTTTTTCATTGAATGGCAAAGCACATGTATACTATTTTACAGATAATTCAAAACAAAAATGTTTTAAGACACAGATAAAAATATACATTCATTCATTATCCACAGATAATAAATATTCTAATACATTTCAATGACAATTCTTAACCGTTCATATTGATACATATTTTATTTATATATAAAAATATATAAGCTTACAAACTTAACATAAACTTGAATATCAAGTTATATAAAGATTTTTCACATATTATTTCTGGTTTTCTTTATAGATTTATGGAACACGGTTCGCATTCGCCTTTAGCTATCCAAAAAAAAAATGCAGTTTTTTTTTACTTACTATAAAACAATGATTATTATGGTGGGTTTAAAAGTAAATACTGGCGCTTTCTTTACTTAAATAAATTAACCAATATACTAAATATATTCTACGAGTACGATATTATCAAATCCAGCTTACATCATTCTATAACAAAATATCACATCATCGGTAAGCATTCCACTAATTGATCTTAAACCGTATGTTTATATTAATAAGAAAATTTCGAACCTATGTATGAAATGAAGATTCAAAGATAACCTAAGAAATACTAAGGAAATGAATAGTTACGCACTATTCTCGCGTTACTGAGATTTCTAATATATGCTAAACAACACATTAATTCGAAAATAACAAGAGATCAGTTAATTAAAGATGAAAATAAGGTTTGATTGTTCGAACTTTACTTTATAATATTTGCTAATAATTAATTACTATCTTTCGACCTCTTAAAAATCAACACGAAGAACATCGAGTATTATTATCATGGTAGAAATATTAGAAGTAAAGCTCTAACAGCTCAAAAATATAATTACTATGAAGACTGAAAATTAAATCAGTAAAATAAATTGATATCAAATAGATATAAATACAAAAGGTGTATAATGAAGACATATAGAAGGCTTCACGAACAACAATTTTACATGTAAGCGAAGATAGATCTAAGTAGTGTAAGTATACATTATTGTGCGGAAAATCTATTTGACTAGACCATTGGGTACATTGATGTTGATGTAATTATTGGAAACGTGAGGTTTCTTCAGATCCCCATCGTATGTTATGTAAGTCGGATTGCTCACGGCGGTATTATCATTAATTTGGACGTTCTTTAAATTATATTGGTTTTCAAAAACTTCATCGTTCTCATCGATCCTGTGACACGTGTTCAAGTATGGTGAATTGTTGCCCTCGTGATCAGATTCTGAACCGCTTCTCGGTAGATTGTTCAAAGTTAACATTGGTGTTAACTCAGAACCTTGACTAGGATCGCATTCGGAGTTAAATTTTCGTGCGTCGAAATCAAATTTCGTACTTTGTACTCGTGGACTATATATAGATTGGCTAGCGGGGCTCATTTGTAAATAGCCTTCTTCATCTGAAAGAAAATTTTTACATATAATGATTCTAATCAAACATTATACCACAAACACATGCAAAACACAACACATTTTTGTCCTACTCTACAACATACAGTGCACTTATTATATACTTGGAGTTGCGAAGAAGAATAGAGTTTATTAGAATCTTAAAAAATGTCTCGGTTAGTGACAGCAAACATGCCGTTTATATGACATATCTTTTATTACCGTACATAATCTGTTTCGCGTGATCAGAATGGCGTATTTTCTGTTGCGTCTGACAAAAGGAAATGCGTAATATGATAAAATGCGAAGTAAATTTCTTTAATAGAACATAATGTCGTAAGTATAAGGCTACAATATGAATGATATTTTTGCCTTTTACACGTTTATATATGACGTAAAGAAAATTTCAATATAATTTAAATATATATATATATATATATATATATATATATATATATATATATATATATATATATATATATAGGTCTGATTCATAGTAGATATAACATCGGATCTGTATGTATAAAATCCTATAGTTTGTTTGTCATAAAGGATTGATAGATTGTCCATATTTTTTGACATACAAGTTTTGTGTTATTCAAATATATAATTACAAAACTATTAACCTTTTAAACAGCTTAAAAATAAAAATTATATGAAAACTACATAAAACACATGCAACCTAAGTTTCTGACTAGCACAAAAAAAAAATGTACCTATATCATATATAACAATAATATATATTTCATCATTAGAACAATAAACATATCAACAACACATACCATGTTTTAATTGCGTAGGTGTAGGTGGGAAGAAGCTCTTAGAGTCGTTCACATAGTGGTGTGGACTCGGTGTTACCATATTATTATAATCGGGGGCGCACACCATCGCTAGGTAGTCCTCTTGGCCTTCCTTTCGCACGTTTAAGTCCATGTACGAAGAATTCAAATCAACGTAGTGCTGTAACATTATATGTACTAAATAAAACATTTTTATTATATACTTAATTAGAATTAAACTAGATGTCATTTTGTTTTTAAACAATTCATAATGCTAGATAGTATTAGACGAAATTAAGATAAGGCTACTGTTTAGTTCTAGTTAATTGACCCTGAGAAGGTTTATTAGGCCAACGTTGTATGGCCTTAATATTTTTTATTTTGAACAATTTTTATTTATTACCCACGATGGAACGGAGATGGTATATGCGTTTGGTTTGAGAGGATGTTTGTTTGTTTGTTTGTTTGTTTTTTTGTTTGTGTAAATACATGTTTGTGCCAATTTTCTTTATTAATTCACAGTACTATACATTGTTTTCAGGCAACAGGGGACCCGTTATATATCCTAACGGCCCTGAGCTGCAGTCCAAAAAGCCTATATATAGATCCGCGCCTGATTATATACAATGCCTAAAGAAGCAGACTTAAAAGCTTTGTACAAATTGGGTTTAACGTTGAGAAATGATTTCTAACAAAATTCCTCTAAAAAGGTTAATTACCTATAATCAACGTTTGTACACAAAGCTAGCGTAAGCCTCTATTTAAAAATGAAAATTTAAGCTCCTATTTAAATAAGGATAGAAGCTCGTATGACAAGTATTTCATTTTAAAAGTAAGAAATGATCAAGTGCCTTTTAAGGTTATTTTCTAGGTAACATTGTAGTTAAGATACAGATGGAGAGTATACGTGGTATGTGTTCAATTGTTCTCTGTCCATCTTGAAGTTGTGCTATCGAACTTATAAGGGAATAGAGATTTACAGCTTTTTGTTGCATTCTTGCACACACTCCTCATGACTTTCACATCCTGTACATATCAAGTCTTAATTTTCTGCCGTAACCAAAAACCGCTTTAATGGACATCTATCTATACATATAATAAGATTGTAACTAAATCGAATCTGTACATTAAACATTTTTTGGAAAATCTAATTGAAATAGACATTATTATCGATATAGAGTCCGAATCTATAGTTTTTAGAATTTTTGTCTGTACAGACAGAACAGACAGCTGTTACCGCATCACGAGAAAACCACCGGACAGATTTTGATGAAATTTGGTATGATGATAGCTGGTTATCCGGGTCAACATAAAAGATAGTTTTTACCGCGGGAAAATATCTAATTTCAAATTTAACTGCATTGTAAGAGTATACTAATATGTAAAACTTATGAATTTGGTTTTTGGTCATCTATACGCGGGCGGAGCGTGCCGCAGGCAATGCTAGTTAATAACAATGTTTGGAGTAACAAAGTTTCATTTCGTGTTGATAACAACAGAAAATGAAACTTCGTTACTCCAATCCAATATTAATAAAATAACGGTAAATAATCTTACATTGCGAACATTATCTTCTAAAAATGAGCCAAGGATTTCCTGCAACTGGCTAAAGTTAGGCCGAGCTGTAGGCTCCTGCTGCCAACAACGCAGCATCACGTCGTAGAGCCGATCATCTGCGTATTGCGGCTTGGCGAGGCGATGCCTATGAATATGGATAATAAATAAAATGTGATTTAATAAACCTATATTTTTAAAATTATTATGAAATATGGACCTAGATGAAGCTGAAGAGATTGTATGTATTCTCGAAAAAGTTTCGGTTTTTTCAAAACAGCGACGCATAGGGCGGTCAAATAAGGCAAATTCGGAATATAATCTTTTATTTTTCTTAATAGAAAGCATTTGCACAATCTCTACTCATTTCATTTTTAACTACTTATGTATTATGGCTTGTATTTGTTAAATACCTAGCTTCATATACACCTTTTTAGCCATATAGGTCAAGGGAACCTTTGTGACAATTATTTTATATACAAGTGTAATAAAGAAAATATTTTAACGAAAACAAACAATTTATTAGATACTAGATATAAAATCATACCCATCAGTAAGCCATTGAACGAGACACGTCGGACTGACGTTTGGATAAGGAGTCTTTGCAAGAGTAAACAGCTCCCACAGCACAATGCCAAATGACCAAACGTCAGATTGCGTGGAAAATATCCTGTCCGTCATACATTCTATGGCTAACCATTTTACTGGTAATGGACTCTGCGGACAATAAAACAGTGTAATATTAGTTGCCGACAAAGATTGGATATATAGAAACTCAATTTTCTTTAGAAAGTCGAGGGAAAAAAAGTTAAAAACCTAGAAAAAGATAGATAGAATAGAAGATAGAAGAAAAGATATTTTTATATGTAAGTAAAGTATATACCAAAAATTAATTATGACACTAAAGATTGACTGTTTTTTAAAATAAAATTAATAATTTAATTAATTGTAATTACATTTTCTTGTTTTTGGTACTCGTCATTTTTATAAATACTCCTTGCTAGACCAAAATCGCAAATTTTCACAATGTTGTCCTCTGCTAGCAAGACGTTTCTAGCAGCCAAATCACCGTGTAATACCTGAAAAGAATATATTTTATATGTATTATTATATATATCAAAAACAGTAATTTTACAATTTGGTAAATGCAAATTTGGGTTTTTTAATATATTATTTCTAAGTTGCAACCCAGAGTTGGGAAGTTGGTGTATCGTCCCTGTGCCTCGAAGAGGACGTTTTACGTCGCTCCAGTGCTTTGACCTACTGATTGTGTACGGACCATACTACCGGACTATGAAAGTGAGGGAATGATAAATGCACTTGTGCAATTTGCGCATAAACAATACGAATAGCCTCATTCCAATCACGACCGAACTTTATTATATTAATAGATTTTATAGCATATAAAGCAAAGCACACCGACTTCGAAAATATTTGATTAGGTATGTATAGTAAATGAAAACTACCAATCAGTTATTTTTTACTTTTTAGTGCTTTTGTTTGAAGTCGGTTTTTATATAGACTATTATTAAGATGTCGCGTATCTGACAGCAATGGATGAATCATCTTTTATTTTTGTAATATCATCAATTATAGTATGAGAATTAGTTATAACTATCACGTGAGAAGATCACTACGTACACAGACTTACAGACAATACTAATGTTCATACGCAAATTAAAGTTGTATATATTCGAGTACATTATAATAGTTAAATTTTGTTAGAAATAACGGCGTTTCGTATTTTCGAAACTTAAATTAATAATAAAATGTAACGCTTGAATTATAAAAAAATATTATTACTATATATTTACCTTTTTATTAGCAAGATATTCCATGCCTCTTGCAATTTGGAAGGCCCATGCTAAAAGGTCTCTAGAAGTCAGAGGTCTCGGGTTGCGTCCATCAATGTAATCTGTCTCGTAATTTGACCGCCATTCCGGTTGAATGTAGCCTGTTTCTGACACTGTAAATATTATAATATACATCATCAATAAACTTATAATTCTCGATAATAAGGATCCATTGTATTTACAGCTTTTTATATCTATTATTGCATGTTTTTAATGATTTATATTAGATATTTTAGCTATTAAATTAAAAAACCATCACCAACAACAAACAGCATTCAATATTACCTCGTACAAACTCCACTTGTTGATTAGCATTATCTGTGCGCGTGTAGAGAACAAATCATTATATAAATATTATCTATATTTAAGAAAAACATATAATTTTGAGTCAAAATACGTATAGTATTATTATATACGTCTTGACCAAGTTCCGCGTAGGCGGCCAAACCCTTAGTGGGATAGGTGATTACTGGCTAGCCATGTCCTCAAGGGATATTTTAGTGAACAAGTATACGTGTAAAACACCCTATTTCTGACTGAAGTGCACTCTCTATTTTTTTTACTCTCAAGCTCCAATGGGACAACAATACAACATGACCGGTGAAAGATCAGGAGCAGGGAAGGCAGGACGGTTTTACGCGCTCACCGAGATATAGGGGGAAAAAACCGCAAACTTCACAAGTCTGGGCTGGTACTGAGAATTTTTTGACAGAAAACTCAACAACTAAACTTATCGTGACGCAGGACTCGAACCCAGGATCTTAGGATCTACATTCACACATACTAGCCACTAAACCACCGAGGCAATATTTGAATTTAACAGCAATTAATGAACAATGCGTACATTAAATTGTTAAACAATTTGAAATATTTACCTTTTCTCATAGATCTATTAGTATTGGCGGTATTAACAAACGTGTGGACAGTTTCTTGTGTGTGATTGGTACCGAAGTAGTCAGAATGCATGCTGGAATCAAATAAAATAGTTATTTGCCGTACACTAACCATAACGTACATAATATGATAGCTAAGTTTTAATATTACTGTAGTAATAATAGCTCATATTCTAACCGATAATTATCGCTTTACAATACGATTATAATCGTTTCGTAATCTGATATGCAATTTCTCGCTCTTAAGTCTTGTAATACAATATTATTTATTCGGAATCGAAACTTCTTATAAATACTTATTTATTGGCCTGAAAACCAAGTTTCTTTTAAAAATGGTTTAATGACTTATATTGCTTATAACTTATATTTTTATAAATTATAAACAATATAATATTTTTTTTTAACAAAAACATCATTATGCTGTTCAATTTGTTCTCATTCAGTACCAAGACATGTACATATATATATATATATATATATATATATATATATATATATATATATATATATATATATATATATATATAAGTGAAACTAACGCCACAGTTTATCTCAGAGAGGTCGAAATAATAAGGATGGCATTCATGTATAGCGAATTTTAGTAATGACTAATTCTTTCTAAAACTAGCCATCTTTACAAATTATAGTGCGTACCTATGTGTAACACTTTATTTATTATTATATGAACACTTTATTACCTCTATTATATTAACTTTGTTATTTACATGACATATAGTAATAGAATTTCAAAAGAACCAAAATATCATCATTCTTTTCCATTTTACAAATAGATATAAATATTTACATCATTTCTACTTAACCAAGTTCCAAAAAGGAGGACGTTCTATGTTCGTCTGTATACTTTTTTTTTATAAATAATTGCAAATTATCTAAAATACAATGTTTGGATGTATAGAGATAGTACGAAGATCTATTATAACCTAAAAATAACTTAAATACTGCGTATTATAAGATGATGATAGAATAAACAATAACAGTTATAAATAAAATAGCGACAGGTGTTTCAGCTTTACGCAGACACGAGCGTCACAATTGTGAGAACAAATGAGCTAAACAAAATTCAACTACCAAATCCAAATATTTTAGAGTCGATGATGAAATACACGCATGTACTGGAGTCCCAATTTAGCACATAAAGAGTACCTACTTGTGTTATAAAAGTTTGTAAATAATCAGTATGGAATGCGAAATGCGATTGTTGTTATTTAAAATACTTTGGTAAGACTGAGAAAGATTAAATGTCAAAAACCATATCTGGTACTTTTTCAGAACTTTCGTAAATTTACAAATATTTAGTACAGATGCTTACAAATGTAATTTGACAAGTTGGTGGATGTTTTAATTATGTTTGATCGGGTTTTTTTGTTGACTTTGTGTTGTTTTTCTTTTCTATTGGAAATTCAAAAATCGAATTCCAATCCATTTTTGAAATGAAAACTTATATAGGCAGGTTTGGATGGGGAGTAAATTCATGTAAGTCATCATCCACATGGTCACGTGACGTGTTAACGCTAACAATCGTACTGCCAATAGATGTCAAAACCAGATAAATCTAAATAGTTTTAATTTACAAATTTTAATTTATGTTCAAACAATATGAATATCCAAAAATAACTGTTTGATTATAGTTTTAAGTTTTCACTTCTGCCGGCAGTCCTCATGACTGCTTTTTTTTTCTTTTAAAAAAACCATAACAGCAAGATTACACTCACCCTGTACTACCGTTAGTGCTTTCGAAACCTCTATTAACTTTCCCGAGATTCTTCTCCTTATTATCTGTAAACTGATCAATAAACACTTCTCGATGTCTTTGCATGTAATTGTGTATGTTACCGAATTTACAGTATTCCACGATTACGACCAGTTCCCCTGAAAAGTAAATAAATATATTAAACTAGAACAGCTGTGAAGGAAGTGCGTCATTTGGCTAACCAGTAGCATCGAAGTTATATATTGATCAAATAACATCATAATATCAAAAATCAGTACACAGACATATATGTACTACTGTACGTAAATAAGTACACAAAAATTTACCCATGTAATAAATAACATCTACGTATACATATACATCAATTAAAAGGCATTTTTTATGTGCTAGCCTAAAAAGTTAAGGTACATCGTTCGACTCGAATGTTTAGCTAATTAAATCTTTCCATACAAATCTGTTTAATGTATGTATGTACGTACTCGTAGGTACGTGTAACAGAATTGATTAGTGTCTAGTGCCGACGCCTTAATTGAACTCACATGTTAACCTCTATGTAAGATTTACTTTGTTTATTAACATGAAATACTACGTTAGGTCAATTTTGTTACGACTATTGCAATACCTTTTTATTATTTTCTACAAAACTATTCATCTATACCGATTTATAGAATTTCTATTACGAGTCGATAAGAAAACCAAGTGACGACTAACTCTGTATCATTACATCCACTAGTGGTTTGTATTAATCAAATCAGATGGAATGAACATTATAAAAAAATTATAGAATTATTAACTTGAATGAATTTAACCTCAAATCAGTCAAATATCAACAATATTGGACCGTGTCAGCTACAGTGCCTACATAATGTTTTGAAGCTCATATAAGCTCATGATCACGTATCCTAATTCCTATACTTTTATTATTTTATTTATTGGTTATTATTAACCCAACCTACATCTATACGTACATATAAATATGTACATATAATAAGAGAATTTTTGTTCCATAATCTATCCATTTGTGAATTTTATAGCCGATGTATCGGGTTCGTTAGAATGTAACAATACAGACCTGTATCTGTATAAATACTCCAGGAACAATGATATCATCAATAACCAATAACCACGATTATTATTAGACTCAAAATTTATTTAGTACCCGTCCGTCTATATAAATTAGTTTTAATTTACACGAACATCTATAAATATATATATTGAGGGTATTTTTAAATCTTTCAAATATATACATATATAAGAAATTTTTAGTACATTTTACCAAAGGTTTAAAGTATATCTTATTATAAAGTATAAATGAGTTCTAAACTATGAACAATAATCGCGGATTCAGCTGTTGTATTGCATAAAACTTCTTACAGGATTCTTATTTAGTGGCAAAATTAGACACGCAATAGCAAAACCATAGGTTATAAATAATATACTTACGTTTTGCAACATGTTTAGTACACGCGCCCAATAAATTGACAATATTCACGTGCTTTCCAAGATGACACATTATCTTCAACTCGGAGGCTAGAGCCTTTATGTACATGTTGTCGGCGGTTTTTTTCACCATTTTCACAGCGACTGTAGTTGTTTCTTCGGCGTTTATGATTCCACGGGCCTCTGCTTTGTATACTACACCAAAAGCGCCCGCACCTAACTGCTTGCCTAAAATATATAATGCTTATAGTATATTATGCTTATCAGATTTATTCTTATGGTTTTTTATCTATACTTAATGTATAAAGATTTTGTTTATATGTATGAACGCACGATCCACTGGAACTACAAGTCCAATTTGAAAACTTCTCTTAATTCGTCTTATAGCATTACTTCTTCCTTAGAAGCAGATATATATGTACGTATAGGTAAATAAACAACGCGACCGACGTTAAGTTTGTATATCTTTCACAGCAATACTAATGATTGTAGTAATTTTCTGAATAGTAGTTTTATGAGCCGGGGACTATCTACTATTAAATATTGGTTTTTATTCGGAGTTGCAATGAGTGATTCCCATCTGTTACAAAAAGTGACATAGAAACGAAATACGAGTATGTCACTAGTTATATTTAACTCATAAGAGTCATTTCGTATATTCCATTTTAAAGTCTCATCAATAGAAACAATTTAAATATCTGTTTAGAATCTTTATTTCACATTAAGAATAACAAATTCACTTACATGAGAAAACACATTAAATATTATAATATTACATAAATTAATAATTAAATATACTACATAAATTAAAAATTTAAATAACCCACGACAGAAAACTGAGACATGAAAAAAACTTCAAAAAAAAATCAAAAACCCACGACACTGCCGTCCATTCAGCCGTCGATTTCCCGCCTATATTTGCACTATTTAATAATTATTTTCTTATTAAAAAAGAAATGACATTAAAAAATATTAATATACTCTTCATTCCAAAGCAATAAAGATATTCTCTATTTTCGTCGTGGATAAAAAAAAATGTTTTATTTGTGGCTTTTTTTAATTTTAATATTAAATGCAATACATTCATTTAAATATTAAACTGCCTTATTTTTTTTTCGAGTAGTAAAACAAAAATAACCGTTTTGGAGAAACATGTGTATATTGTGGCGACTCCTGGCGTTCTTTAACATTATAAAAGTCAGCTAAGAAAATGCTCAGGAATAAGACTTATACAAAGCGAAAAACCGTTTCAAAATAGACCTAGCCGTTTCTGAGAAAAATGGTAACAGACACACAGACAACTCTTATCCCAAACGCATACATATGTATACCGTTTCCGTGGCCGTTGCGGGTAAAACTTATCTTTTGAATTATGCCATGGTTTTATTTTTATTTGCTTCCGACATTACAAATACTTATCAGCAAAAATAGTCACGGGAAAGACTGAAGTTTTTCAAGTTTCATTTATAGTTATTACAGTGTTTAACCATTAAATTATACAATAGTTTAGGAGTGTAATTTAAAATATTTGCGTAAATCTAAGAAAGTACAATGGAAACAAAATTTGGTACAGAAATCTGGTAGATATATATATATATATATATATATATATATATATATATATATATATATATATAGCAAAACATTATCTGTTGGCCGTTAGTAAAAGAGAAATGCGCCTTTAATTAATAAGATCTAAGGATCTTTTGTCTGCAATTATCGTAAGCAGTATTGACGTACAATCAGATGGACTCTGTTAGAATATAAACAAAAAATTGTCCATCTATTTTCGCACTCGCTGAAAGAATATCTATGTAACAGCGCAAACATTAAGATGAGATAAGGTAAGTGCGTTATTAATATTGAGCAAAACGCTACCGTAAATCTTTTATAAAATGTTTTGCATGAGGTACATTTTATCTGTACTTATAAGTAAAGTAAAACCTTTGTACCGTACCTGTGATTTAAAAAAGCTAATATTGAATGGTTATAACATGGTTTATCATATCTGTCCACTTTTGTCCACTGCTGGACATAGACCTCTCCCAATGCACGTCACTGAGCTTAACCATCAGCTCTACACATCCAACCGTTATCGGCCAGTTTACGATGTATATATGCCCTTGAGGTTTGCCGCTATATCATTTATTGTATTTTAAATAAAACTATTTTTCGGATTTTTCCGCGGATTTATTTGGTTCCCGACGTTTCGAATGCTTATTGTACGAGTATTGCATGTTAATAATTGTACAATCTTAGTATCTTGGAAGTACCTAAACCGATTTTGAAATAAAAATGTCAATCAATATGAATCTATAATAATATTATAAAGATATTGTTTGTTTATTTGAACGCGCTAGTCTCAGGAATACGATTAGAAAAATTCTTTATGCATTAGATAGCCAGTTTATTGAGAAAGGATATAGGCTATATATAATCGTGCTACTACCCAAGGGAGCGGAGCGGTAATCATAAATGTCAACAAATTGGGTAGACTTCCATACATTATTGTAAAGGGTAGGGAAAGAAAAGTTTGCTTTGTACTTTGAACTTGGATGAACACGGATTCTGCTAGTTATTTATATAATATCATAAAAATAAAGTAATTATGCAATGCTTATAAATAAAGGATCATAACCGTCTCGGATATCGTTCTTAGCTTACTTAACCTATATTGTCTTATAAAAAACGTTTAATAGTAATTGTTTTATTATGTTATGAAATGTAAAATATTCCATTGGCATATTTACCTAATTGAAGCTTCTCCGATGGAAATTCAAATCTTTCATCATATGGCAATAGTTCAGCTTGTTCATCTATACCAAGTTCTGGGTTAATAGATTTCGGAAGGCCTTCGTTAAAGTACCATAATCCTGCCGCCAACAATTCCTTCTTAGATTGCTTCACTTTACGCATCTTCCACAGTAAATAGAAAATTAATACCGCAAAGAAGAATATTATGACACCTATTATATACAAGTAGTATACTTCGGATTTACGTTTATCTGAAATTATTAAAGAAATGTAATTGAACTTACATACTTAGTAATAAAAATATATAATTACAATTGGACTCGATCGGAAAATAGATGGACAGATTTGCGAATGATACACAAGAATCTTTTTTTTTTCACAATTTCTTTAAAATACTATTCTCCGACAGTAAAATTCCGTCTTGTCAAAGTCCATGGCTTTATATGGGGTTACGTTTTGCAATTTCACAATTATCAGTTTTATTTAAACAACGTAAGATTTTATGGCTTATAAATACATGACAAGACTCATGCACAATATTATTCAAGTTATTTACCTAACCGTACGAGGTTAAAAGATCTGCGTACTGTTTCACCGCCGCTTTCTACAGCACATTCGTATAAACTCTTCTCCTCATCTATAAGAGTTATTTCAATGCTCGAATTAACCATAGTGTGGTCTGTATTATCGTAGAATATGTTACCGTCGTCAAACAATACTTTTCCATCCTAAAAACAAAATTATTATGTTTTAACCTAAAAAGTATACAGTCTTCGAAAAAACCAATTTAAATGGGAAAATTTTACTCGTGAGGCAATATAATAACAAAAAGAAAGAATTAATAGAATCAGATCACAATTGGCGAGTATCGAGTAATACACAAAAAAACTTATCCATCCGAATTAAGTACCTCTTTTCTTGTAGTCGGTCAAATCGCAAACGAAAATTTATAATATTATAACTAAGTATACCAAAATTTATTGTTTTGAAATCATTTTAAAACAACAATGACTAAATTGTGGCCACTCGTTCACTCTCCAGCCGATACCTAGGCTTTATATGACGTATGACAATTTAAGTGGCGCGTGCCGTCATCAGATTTAGCACAGTTGTTATTCACCAATGCGAAATTGTACACACGACAATCATATAATTTAACTTTTTCTAGAAAATCGTCCCGGGAACGATTCAGAACTTATTTTTTAGCATCTCTATACAGGACAGTCTGGTTCAAAACTTAATAGGTAATGGTAGGTTATACTATCTAATGTATAATCAAATCTTGAAAGTCGATTTTAGTATATGAAAATCATCAAGCGTTTGATGATATAGCCAGTATAGGTAAACTATTCTTTTCATATCAACGAGTAAAACTTTAGAAGTTCTCTAGAAGGGCTCATTTGTTGTATTTGTTTTTGTTCTTTGAAGTACTTAGGTAGGTATTATTCATCATCATTAATATATTTTATTTTTTAACCATTCCCTTTATGCGACAAACAGGGAAATGTATCTAATGTAGGTTAATTTATTTATTATAACAAATACTTATTAGTTTAAGTTTTAATGTAAATCCCATATAATTTTTAAGGAGTTATTTTTACTACCTTGAACCAAGTTATATTTGGCGGAGGAACGGCGACAGCTTGACAAATGAGTGACTTTTTTTGATAAGGATTTAACTGCTCTTCTATATCACTTGTAGGTATTGTTATCACTGGTGGTTTTCGCGCTATAAATATAATATAAATTTAAGATTATAATTAAGTAATGTCATATTAAAATTCCAAAGTCAATATAAATCCTAAAATACCTGCAACAGTGAAATACACCTTTTGACTGACAGAAGTACTATCTTTTTCATCTCCGAAACATTCGTATTCACCTTCATCTTCTAATGATATTTTTGATATCTTTAATTGGGCAACTATTGAAAATTGCGTCTTGCTAAATGTTGCTGAAATCAGATAAAATATAACATTAGTAATATTAATTATCCTCTTCTTTTATTTTTATATCAGAATCTCTGCGCACTTTTACTCTAATTTAGAAGGATGAGTGGTCCTGGTTCGAGAGTTTCGCCCACCACACTGTATTTGAGGCAGGTGTCAACAATAAATTAGTTATTTATATTGATTAGCGGTTGAAATCCCTAGTGCGACTGCAATTCACACGTAGCTTTTATTGGCTGTTGTTTTACTTTAGGGTACGTACTATAATCTAACCAGCGCTTGCAAAATTATTGTTTTTACAATAAAAAACCTAAAAACAGATTTCTTGTATGAACATATTTCCTCTTAATCTAGTTTTAGTAACATATTTATTTCCTAACAAATAATAACATAATCCTCAGTTAATTTTAAAGTCAAGTTATTTAAGATAGAACAGACAGAAAGTTAGACAGGCGAACAAACGGACTAATAAAAACTAATAGAAAGTTAGACAGACATACAAACGGAATAATAGCTTATTCCTATATAGATGTGGAACTCTACATACGCAATACGAACATGTGATGATGATGACTACTGTAGTATACATTACATGTAACTCGTAGCATACCTCAATAGGTGATGGTTTAAATACCAGAATTATGTATTGTTTTGTAGGCGACAAATTTAAATAAATAAATGTATTTAATTTTAAATAAAGTAAATATTTAGTTGATGAAGTACTTTATAAGTTTGTTGTATAAAAATATATATGGATAACAGTTTTTCACCTACCGTTTAGTTCAGTGTTGTTTCTGAACCATTTTATATCATTAAAATAATACAAAGACGCATAACAGTCCACGCTAACTTGTTGACCTTCAGAAAACCATAAGCGGTTTTCATTTTTTAACCCAAACCCATTGGGTACTTCGTAGACTAAAAAGTTTCTAGTATCCATCGTATTGTTTGATTTATTTTCCGCAAGACATGTAATATTTCCAGAACGTGTGACATTTATATCTAAATATGATGATACTTGAATCAACGACTCAGCAACGTTTTTTGGCTGCAAAATGAATTATACGTTGAGTTATGCATTACCTACGGGAGAATTTTCTTTAAATAAAAAAAAAACCAGTATATTTGAGTGATAAACGAGCGTCTTTTCCCATATTAGAAACCTAGGCAATGCTAGAAAAATTATATTTATATTTTTTAAATCAATTAAATATAAAACTATTTATTGATATATCTCATATAATGTTAGTAATTTTATCGAGAACATATTTTATGTGGTTGTCCCTTTCTGTTAATAAAATAATTATTTCCAAAAATAAAACAAGTATTACCTCAACCTCTTTCCTCCTTGTTCCATCATCAAATATCCATTTTATTTGTGGTAATGGATATCCTATTGCCGAACATTTGAGAGTTGCTTTGGTATTTAACAAAAATGTTTTGTCACCTTTTGCGCCAAAGTCAACCTTTGGTGGGGCTAAAATAAAATTATTTGGGTTAATGTCGTAAAGCTCATAATACTTCTTTCTATCCTTTCTTATTCCCGTAATTATTAATAAATTTTAATTAAAATAGGCCGATGTCATTTTCGAACAAGTCTTGCCTGCAGTATAATCATGTTGAAATCATTCAAGCCGTTCTTTTGCTATTCTCTTTCTTATGTTTTCTGTTCTCAAAATAATATGCCTTTACTTATGAAGTTGTCGTTTTACATTATTGGCCATTTTAAACGTAATTTATGAGTGGCCGGCAATAAATTCTAAATTCAAATGAATTTTATTTTAAAAAATATGGAGTTCTATTTTCAAATTCAGTCATTTGTTTATTGATTATTGTTTTGTTTTCTCTACATTTGTATTTTTTTCTTCAATATGGACACAATAAAAATACGAGTAATTATGGAATACGAGTTCCGTCGCGGTAGCAATGTCGCACATACAGCTTGCAACATTAATGACGTATACGAAGTGAACACTACAAATGAACGTACGACTCGTTATTCGCTACTTACCAAATGGCACCGCATTACTGCAGATGTGTACTGTGAGGAAATGGTCACAATGATGGAGAAGCTCTAAGCAAATTTTCGGTCAGCCTTGGTTAATCGCTCGTCCCCGCTACTTTTACACAACAACGTTCGACCTCTTATAGCATAACACACAGTATATAAGCTACAAGAGCTAGTGTTGGAAGTTTTGCGTCATTCACCGTACTGACCAGACCTTGTGCTGACAACTTCTACTTTTTCCAAAATTTGGACAACTTCTTGGCAGGGAATAAATTAAATAGCCAAGAGGCAGTAGAAAATGCCTTTGAAGAGTTTATTGGCCCGTATACCTCGCTTCTTCAAGAAGGGCATTGAAAAATTACCACTGCGCTGGCAGAAATGCATCGATAGCATGGGTTCACATTTTGATTGATAGAAATAAAAAATATTTATAAAAAACAACTATCTTTCTGTACATTAAATGGCAATTTCATAGGTAAATACCTAATATAAAAAGAATTTAGGTGAAAGGACATACCTTTTCATCATTATCATTTTATATTGAACCATCTGAAGGAAGAAAATGTCAAACGTTATCTGACTTACATGAACTGATGCGGTATAAAAAACGGTCGGCTCCTAATACTAGATATACCTACTAATCTTCACGCGCTTCACGTACAATTCAGGCGTATTCTTATTTTGTATGATATTTAATAGAACTTACGACCTCCTACGTACGAGATTGTGCCAGTTGGACATGTTCCATTGACAATATACGCAATGATAATTATACTAGTTTTGAATGAATATATTTATTTACCTTCAACTCTCAGATCATACGTCTCGTTTTTGGTGACGTATTTATTTCTAAGAACCAATGTGTAGTTAGCTGTATCGTAAACATCCAGTGTACTTATTTTCAATGAAATATCACCACTTTCTGCAGTAACTTTATACTTCGTCGTATTCGGATTTATTAAAAGTTCTTTGCCATTTTTAAAACTGAAAATATAATAAGGTGATTAATAACTTGTAATATACTGTCTTATTTAAAAAAAAAAATATTCTACTTACAATTCATAAGAGACTGGAGGATAGCAGTCGACGGTGTAAATTAAATTTACAACTTTTTGCCGAGTTTCAATCCTTCTACTTATTAATAAAGAAAGATTAATATAACCAGTGTCACCTGAGAAAAATAAAGCAATGAAATATTTAGATTTTAAATCCAAGTATTTATATAGAGGAAGTATCTAAATTAAATCATAACGGTATATTTTATTAACTATAGCATAATTATACGAAAGTTAATGGTTTAAACATCCGAATGTACGTGTAACTCAAATACAAAACTTATTAACTTATTTCTATATATGTAAGTACCAAATTTCTATATAAGTCCCTAATGAACAACTCTAGTTAAATCATCGATTATAATTGGCTGTGACAAAAAACAAATACAAACATGATTCCCATTTTCCATTTTTTTTACAAGCAAGATAAATAACAAAAAATTATTAGCTAAAAGTAAGAAAAAATACGAAAATTACCAGATTTTTTTACAAATTTTTTTTAGTACCTAACAATAACATGTCAAATAGTTTAATTTTAATAAGTTAGTTATAGTTTTGGCAACCATCAATGAATAAGAGAATCCACAACAAAACAAAATCCAAAGAATGTCATGATATTCAACTCAATATAGCTTTTAAATTATAAGTTAAACTACCTTTAATTCTAGACAGTAAGAAAGTATAAGTAATATATTAAAACTATGTAGGAGTATCGGTTAAAGTGTGCTGTTAAATAACTAATGCTTTAAGTATCTCAGCTTACAATAAAATTAGATAGTTGTATTAGTAGTACTTTTCCTGATCTTGTGAAACATAGGAAAATAATACCTATATTTATAGCTTGTAATTTCTCAGACCTAAATAACCACAGCTTTAGACTCATACAGCTTTAATCTTTAGACACGGTTTTAATAACCTGCGACTAGAACTAAATATGGAATTAAAATAAATAACTAGGGCTAGGTGTTTTTCAACATTTAAATTTTAACTCAAAATTTATATAGAAACTGTTTTTTTACTAAATTAGTTATGTCTCTCAGTCACTACTTTTTATGATTGTAATTATATTAAAGTGCAACATTAGTCTCATAACGCATTATAAACGATGTTCTTAAATGAGTAAATAAATGTGTTTGTTGTGTGTTTTGTCTGTATGTTCTACCTTTTTTGTAATCTTTATTGTACAAAATATTAAAAAAGTCGGAAAAAGTGGACTTAATGCTAAAACTAATTCTCTTATAGTCAACCTTAGGCCATACATAAATTTCAGAAATATGAAAAAAATCTATGTATATTGTCTATTCCTTAAAATTTCAGCTACGTTATTAGACGTAAGTTTATGTGCTCTGGCTTAAACGGAGAACTATAATACTACAGAGATAATGTACTCAATATTTTGAGTTCGTATTTAAAAATAAGAATTCCGACGATTGAGAATACTCTTAAGTAGCAAGATATTTTGCGAATCTATTAGACATTAGTATATGGTACTAACCAGTATCTATTTATGGACCATTCTTCTACTTAATCTATAAAAATGACTTGCATTTTTAAAAGACCTCATCATCTATCTCATTATAAATAAAGATGACATACCTACTATCTATTTATTTATTATTTATTTATTAATTTTTGGGAAACAAACAGTGACAACATTCTTAAAATTAATCAAAAAAACTAAAAAGTACACACACCAGCAAAGTTTCCACCTATAAAACGAGTAGAAACAAGCTAAACAGAAAACGAAGAAACAAACTAAACGAATAGAAACTAACTAAAAAGAACTATCGCACGCTGCTGACACTTTATTCATTTTTAAAAACTGAATTCTTGTAAAACTACGCACTAATTTTTTAATATTAATAAATATAAATAGTGAGTAATAAGATTAATTGTGAGTAAGTGATTTTTATATAGGAAAAGCGATACTTACGCAGGTCTTACATTAGAAATATATGTACTTACCCACATTATTTTAAAATATGATAAGATTTATTTTCTGATTCTATTTTCATATTTTATATATTAACTATGTATATGTATATATTTATGTATGTAAAAGTAGTCTTTACATTAGGTATTATATATTTTTATACGTAATATATGTATATATGTATGTATATATGTATATAAGTGATTATTATTACATTTATTTCTAGTATATATTTAGTAATTTTTTTTGCACTATATTGCCCGCTGACATGTTCTTCCACAACCAGGGGTTGACTGGAAGAGATCTCTTTTAGAGATAAGTCCACCTTTGTGAACTATGTTTACTTTGTTTTTTTTCTGTATCATATTTTAAGTGCAATAAAGAATATAATAAGAAATATTGGTGCATTAAATAAACAAAAAATGATTTAAATATATAATATTAAAATAAGTTTATAGTCTGTTCTGCTAGTTCCAATTAGGACTGAGGCATATTGCTTCCGAAGTGATGTTAGATTCATGACCGACAGCAAGTATGAATGAATGTTTAATTCATGGTTGTATTTAACCATCAATTAAATCAAATTGGCCAAGTTCTAAAGTTGAAATTTAGTATATAATCTAGCAATTACATTTAATTTTATTCAACTCTTTGTAGTTTCAATGGCATTCAAATATATATACGATAACAATAGCACCCCGTTCAATTATATGCCTACACTAAAAATGTTGATCAGATAATCAAATTCTACTAATAACCTTCCACACTTGTTAAGTAACACTGTATTATTTGAAAAAACAATCGTTTTTTGAGATATTGCAATTTCAAGGGTTGAAAAATCGTAATTTTTTAAATTTAAATATTATGGTCTGATTATTGTCTGGGTATTTTCTAATAGCTCTCTATACACAATGAAAATCATAGCTTTAAGGTCAATATCCTCGATCTTGAAGCTTACACCGTCTCATACCATGACCGTGCTATGAACGTACCAGCCACGGAAACGAGCATGGCACGTGCTACTATACTCACTAGACCGTATCAACGGCGTATTATACCCGTACATAACATTGCGCCGCCTGCGCGCACCGGTCCCGCAACGACGCGGGCCAAACACGGAGCGTACCGGCACCGGCAAAATATTCTCGCCGACAATTGTTACCGATCCGTGCACGTCACGCGGTGGTGCCGGTCGGTGACGGAACGGTCTAGTGAGCAGAGTCTCATACTTTTCAATACAAAGAATATTTTTTTGCCTGATACGGTCCTAGCACGGTCATGGTATGAGACGATCTAGTGGGCAGACTCCTTTAAGACTATATCGCGTTTGCAACTATTGATTTATCTTTTATTAGACATCCTTTATTCCGTCCAGAAGTGTGCATTATTCCTGTATGCTCTGATGAAATGATACACTATTAGATAGTCATTTTTATCAGATATCCAGTCTTTAAACATACCACGCTTTATACATTTGTTTCAATTAAGTTATGAACACTTTTTTAGTCTCAAAATTTCTCGTATTAATAATATTATATTAATAACATAATCGTTGGCTCACTATTACAAGGTTCTATGTTACAATTTTAGTACTTATTTCGTTATTAATGCTACAAGGTTCTATGTGTCATTAGCTACAATTTTGCAAAAACAAACCACTAGATAGCGGCACTATAACTACAAAATATTCAATTTTACATAGTTCTATGTTGTTTTTTTTACGATAACAAAATAACGAAGTTCTATGTAAAAATTACTAAACTTCATTAAAATTAACATAGAACCTTGTAATAGTAAGCCAACGAATTATTTATTAGATTATTAAAACAGTCTCTAAACAAATGTCTATGTTATCTATAGTCTAACCATCCTAACTATCACTCTTTTAGTTACGCTTACGACTACTTTTAGTAACTTATTGATTCATAGATAAATAAATTGCAAGTAATCATGCTCCATGGAAAAAGTACGGTTTTTGCCATAGTTTAGTATGATATACTAAACTATCTAATATGTAATATATCTATATAAAATATTATATGATGATAGTAGTATAAGTCATAGTTATAACTGTAATAATACAGTCAGAGGCTACTCACAAAACTATCGAATATAATATTGGAAAGAAAAGAAAAATGGCACCGATGGTACTTTGCAATATTTTGTTAATTTTAACATACATATATGTATATATATATCGATATCTCGATTATATATATTAATCGAGTCATGAAATGTTGAACTCACCTTTGTAAATTTTTTCTGTATTAGCTTCACGATGGTGGTTAGATATAGATTTAGAAATACATGTATATTTTCCAGCATCTTTTTCAGTAGCATTTACTATAGTTATATTGTGGTAAAGAATACCTCCTGTGGTTTTGTTTTCATTAGTGTCATGTATAATACGACCCTATAGGTATATAAAATAAACACATAAATATCATAAACGTACACAATCTAATATACAGTTAATTTTTGTCATCTTTCATAATCATATATATATATATATATATATATATATATATATATATATATATATATTCAGTTTATTGTTGTAAAAAATCAATCATTGATATACAAAAACTCAAGATACACATGAGTCTGTTCTGATTTAAATGGAATATTTATCATAATGCACTATCTAAATCGTTTTTATATTTCTAGTACTAATTCCATTTCTTAAAATATGTATCTCCATCCATTCCATTTATTTAAGTAAATTACCTTCATTTATAAGAAATAGTTCATTACATAATGTTTTATTTGAAAGGAATAAATGCAGAGTTTCATCTTTGCCTTAAAATAATTTTATAATATTTAAGGGTGAACGATATCAACAAGCTTAATACACATTCCAATTGATAACAGAGATTTTTACGGCAGTAATATTAAGTTGCATTTTTTCTTACAAAATAAAATAAATTATATAACAACTACTCCATATGGATTTTATTCTTCCTGACTCTCAAAGGCTGTTTTTCGGTCGATTTTTTTTAAAACGTGACAACGCACATTGTATTCACTATGCATACGCGTAAGTTACAATTTGTGTTTACACAATCAGAACTTATGATTTTTTAGTTTTATTCTTTGGTTTGACTTAACGTCACTTACCGCGAAGCCACTTTTCGAAGTTATATTTGTTAGCAACTTTGCTCTATGTTTTTATATATCAATGATAGAAATAAACAATATTTTATCAATAAATAGCATTACCTTTTCAGTCGGTTGTGAGAAATTCCAAAAAAGGCTCACTGGTGAATTAGGTTGGTATGTAACTGAACAATTCAGAGAAAAGGTTTCACCTTCTAGAAACTCCCGAAAACCTCCCGTGATAATTGGTGTCGGAGGTTTATCATGTCTATCTAAAAATAAATAAATATTAAATATTTTTCACTACCTTCAAAGAATAAGTCTAATACTCTAATTATATAACGTATACACTTCAATAAATATTTACTCTAAAACAAAAAAATAATTATAAAAAGCGCAATAATATGCTGCACATGATGTAACTATTTTCTTCAGCACATTTAAATTCAATTAAATATAAAACAAGCTGCAAAATTAACATTAAAAAAAACGAGTGTATACCGTTTAGTGTGTACTCCAAAAATAGTTTAGATATATAAAATTCTATGAAACAATAATTTATTTAGTTATTTACATACAACTAAATACTTAATTAAGTAGAATCACTCCTATTTTATGTCAGCCATTTTTTTTCTGAGTGAAATGTGTCAAAAACATTCGAAAATTATGATTCATATTATTTTTAAAAACAATAAATAAATGACTAATTACGTGCAGCATTACACATGTAACTGATACATTATTGTATTATGATAAGTAACAAATAAATTAAGGATGCATCCGATACCAATACCAATTCACTGGCGACCTTTAACAGCCGTTTTATTTTATTTTTTAATATTTAATCGATATCTGCGAATGTAATTAAGTTATTGACCATTTTTATTTGTTTAAATGCAGATAATATTTTATTTATGTTCAGGCTATTCCCAATTTTATTAAACTTTAAAACTTTTTTGAGGTAAATATCTAACTTATATATATATCACTTTAACCCTGTTTTCAATTTATAATAAATTTGATTCGATCAAATAAAACCTAAGTGCAAATGCCCTAAATGTATCGGTATCGATGTCTGCGATATTTGTTTTATTAAAATACGCACGCATGAGGGCATCCCTATTATATTTATAATAATCTATTAGGGTTCCGTACATAAAGCTGATACTATGTCGTTTTTTTTAAACTATATGACCTTTTTATCTGTGAAATAGGTAACGTCTACCTTTTTTTAATTAACATCTAAGTATATTTTATAATATAAAATTTCTTTTATAAATTTTCTATATACGAAACCCAATTTTTAAAACTTACATACAAAATCATCTCGTTCGCACTGGACAATTAGATATCGATATCGTAAACGTAATCTGTATACAACAGAACAAACACGTGTCAAGATAAACATACCTAGTCATTATGAATTTAGAATAAAATTAAATTTTATTCTTAAGCAGTTGACGTTCTTTATGCTTATTTATATTCAAACCGATCTACGATATATCTCCAGTGCGAAACGAGTTAAGATAAAATACTTGAGTGTTATTAATTAAAATATACTAAACATAAACACAAAAAAAATAAATAATAAAAAATAATCATATCTACAAAATTAACAAAAAAATGTTATTTTAGGTTAGTAAATTAGTTTTAATACATTACGTAGTGGGCACACAGATCAATCAGAGCAACACAGTTAAGAAGAAAGGAAGAAATTATAAGCAGCAAGCCGACGCACGAAAAGAATTAAGTTGTTTTAATATTGAATGAAACCATAACACCACTCTATTTCGTTATGTGACATCAAGATAGCAATACTATCTACTTACAAGTTATATTTTTTTTCCGAACTGTTTTATTTCCTTGTTGTCCTTGGCATTGGAAAACACGTGAGCTACGCTCTTGTACTAAAAATCCAATCTTTGGAGAGTACTTTAAATGTTCTATTATCTCGTTACTCGGCTGCTATTATCGTATTACCAAATAAATAATGTTTTGTTAGTAAGAAAATGGTTACCTCGTCAATATGTTTTTCAATTTTATGTGTTATAATAATAATTTTTGTATTAACCATTTGTTTATCATTTGATTGTAATAAAACTGAAAAACATTTCAAACTGCATTCATTACAAAAATCATTGCTAGGTACTTATTGTAGGTACATAAAATATAAAATAAAATACAAGCATATCGCATATATATATTTGCAATGAATGCAGTAGGTACGTTTAGGTAAATTCGTACATCATCTAATCACCTACGTTTATTTACAAAAACGTCTTTTGATTCCCTTAAGCCTCGTCCCACAAAGCTACAATAGAAAATGTTTAGTGTAACATCCAATAGGGCATCGTTATCTATGGTAAATCCAATTTTGGGACTAAAACTATATGGTTGGTAATCAGTGTCTGCAAATTCCTGAATATTAAGAACTTTGTTAAAAATTATCTAAAGCAAATGATAATTTTAAAGTAGTTCCATGCTTTAGTAACTTATGGCTCGCAGCGTAAAGCGTTAGTTCTTTGAAAGTACTCAATGAGACAACGTTCATCATATTCCCATGCATTTTTGGACATACAAATTATAAACAGTAAACGTTGGCCCATTTGACAATTATCATTATTATCCATAGGTATAGTTGCAATTTCATGCATGAATACTAACAAGCTATTTCATTTGCTTATAAACATTGTAAAGTGAACTAAGCTATTTATTTTATTCGTTAAAGATTTATGGTTTCTTCAGTTGTGGTGGTTTAGTGTATGATACATACCCCATACAAAGTAACATTTACATCAGGTGTCGTGGGTCTACATTCAATTACTATAGATTCATTGTTTTGCGCTATAACGACTTCACTCATTGGCGCTAGTAAGGTACCCGTCTCTAAAAGTTTTAATAATTATATATAAATGGAATATGTTAAAATTTAGAAATTATTTAAAAAACGTAATGTCTCACCATCGACATAGATGTAAATATAGGAAATGTGTTTCGTATTAGCCGGTTCATCCAACATGTTTTTGAATATATCACTGCCATTTATAGTACTATCGTAACAAGCATAATAACCGACAGCAAACTGATTAACATTGTATAAATCTAACGCGATTTCATATTTGTACATGTTATCTGAGCTCGTCACGTTTCTTTGTATTTTACGGAATGGTTCTACTATTTCTTCTGGAGTTTGTTGTTGTTCTATTTTGATAGAATAGTTTGATTTACAGAATACTGTATAATTTTGCCCCTTTTTCAATATTATTTCACTTTTATTTGGAATAATTATTGGGCCACCCAATTCTATATCTGAAACCAAGAGGTAATGGGCTTTTATAGACACTAAAAATAAATTACATTACTATACTTTACTAAGTTATTCACGCATGTAAAGTTATATATTGCCCATATAAAGTCATATATGTATTAGGATACTGATTAGTTAATAAACTGTACTGACACGGTACTTGTAGTCGTTCAATAATGCAACCACACCTTCGAAAGTGGAAAGAAAATAAGGCTTTCATGGAAAAGTTCCCACCGCCAATTTATCAACGTACGTTTAATGTCATCTATAACAAGTAGTTAATCATGTAAGGAAGACAAACATTAACAACCTTGACAAGAGTTAGTTTAGAGTTTCAGTGTGCCAATCGAGGGGGTAAATAAATATGATGACGAGGGACGTTTCAGAGCAGACGAGCTTATCATGCTAATGGTAGATGTAACATGAGAAGTGACGACAGGTATGTATTGAAAACACTATTAATTAGTCGACGTTCAGGGTGTGGCGTGGTCAAAGTCACAAAGGCGTGGTCAACATTCGGAAAATTAATCCTACCAGCACATTGGCAAAGAATACCGGCGCTAGCTGATAACAATTGATCGCATCAACTACTAGAAAACAGGTCAATTAAGTGATTAGGATCCCGTGGTTTTCGTTAATAATGCTTAATTTCTTTACTCTATGATTATTTGTTTAGCAGAGTTTCTATTAAGATTGACAAAAATTTACTTGCTATAGGTTAATTATTTTATATCTTATATATATATATATATATATATATATATATATATATATATATATAATATTAAATACATTAAATACATAATATAAATAACAATACTGAATAAATTCACTGTTATTATTATTTTTGTATATATACAATTGCTAAGAGATGTTATAAAATGCATGTATGTTGATGTCGACCGGATGTGTCCATTAAGATATCACACATCCTGTAACTAAAATTATTGTGGAATGAAATACTTCCTCCAGTTAGCATAACGAGAAAAGAACGCTTACGTATAAATGAGGTTACTTATGTAATAAGTCTATTGATAAAGAAAAATATATTCGTAACTAGTATCTAAGTATTTTTTATTAACAGGCTAATATCCTGAACCTAGCATTTGGTATACTACCATAAAAAAAATCATTCTGCGATTTACAAGCTATCTATCTATCTGTCACTTCCAAAAAAATATTCCTCCATACAAACTTTCATGCCCTATTTTACTTTCTTTGGGAATGCATTTTCAAAAATACTTTTATTGTAAAGAGAAAAATTTATTAATATGAGTTATGCACAAGTCTATGCTATATATATATATATATATATATATATATATATATATATATATATATATATATATATATATATATATATATATATATGTATATTTGATACTGAATAAGATTTTAGACTATGCACTATGTCTATCAGTTATGAAAATATTGTTGTGTATATTATGTTACAATATGTATAGCACATATTATATTACATTAAGCACTTAATATAATTAATATAATTGCACACGATATTTTGTTTGTTTTCCTATGTGGTAATAACTTTAAGTCTGGCTTCCAAATACCACTTACTAATTACCTACAAATAAATTTAGTTATAACTAGCGTGGCCCGCGGCTCCGCCCGCGTTCAGATGACAAAAAAGCAAATTCTTAGGTTTTACATATTAGTATATTCTTACATTGTAGTTTTTATATTTTTTCTCAAAAATGAGATATTTTCCCGCGGTAAAAAGTATCTTAGATGTTGATCGGGATAAACAGCTATCACCATGCCTTTCATTAAAATCCCTTTAGTGGTTTTTCTGTGATGCGGCAACAGACAGACAGACAGACAGACAGAGAAAAATTCTAAAAACTATAGATTCGGCCTCTGTATCGATAATAATGTATATTTCAATAAGATTTTCAAAAAAATATCAAATGTACAGATTCGGCTTGGTTACAATTTTATTATAATGTACCTATAGATTAGCATAATTATATTAAAGTTAGAGATTGAGCAGTAACGATTGCGTATAGATAATAATAATAATGTATGTACGTCCGTCTCATGCTCATACTCCTTTTTTATTATCTGCACATTCTCAAACATTACATAACTTTTCTACATATACATACATATTACCTTATTTAATATATACAAAAACACTACATATAAGTAAGTCATGTTTATAAGAAGGTCTAGTTGATTCTTAAAATTGAGTTCAATTTAGTAGTTAAGAGACAGCCCGCTTGTTGGCTATCGCTTGACGACTAAGTATTTGCCTACGTGTAATGAAATAACTTGTATATGAATCACTAAAGGCAAATTAAAACTATATCAATTAAATTCTTGCGAGGTTTGTGTAATATAATTTATTTTTATTATTTTTAAACTAATATTAAGAGTTTTGATAACTATTTGAATGGAAAAAATCTTTAAATCTATATATAAACAGGCAAACACAAAACAGATCAGCGCCTTTTTCTCGTGTTTTGTACTTATATTGACGAGTTTTAGTGTTATAAATAAAGAAAAAGCAGTCATAAGGACTGCCAAAAGAAGTGAAAAGTTAAAACGATAAACAAACAGTTGTTAATTTTGGATATTCAAATTAATTGTTTGATCTTAAATTAAAAATGTTTACATTTATGTATCTGGTTTTGACATCTATCGGCACTCTGAGTGTTAGCGTTAACACGTCACGTGACCATGTCAATGACGACTCACATGAATTTACTCCCCATCCAAACCTGCCTATGCAAGTTTTCACTTCAAAAATTAAAAACATTTAAGTTTTTTGATATACATAGATAGCTAAATTCTATTCATATATGTTTTCCCCAAATTTTCAATAATGTATTTATAATAAATTAAGAAAAGACATAAATACTTTGTTGTAATGAAACTTGATAACATACTGGAGGAAAACATTAAATTTACAATATTAAATTTTATGATATAACTAGAAACTTGCTGTCGCTTCGCTCGGGTTCGTCCCTACCTTGTTTCCAAAAATAAACTTTCATCCCCATTTTTACACCCGTAAGGGATAATTTCCGGGAAAGAAAGTATCCTATGTCCTTCTCAGAGTCTCAAACTATCTTCTTACCAAATTTTATCTAAATCGGTTCAGTAGATCCAGAGATTACCTCCTACAACGTCAAAAACTTACAAACTTTACCTCTTTATAATACCTAATAGTATATAAGTATAGATAACACTTTACTATAATTGATTTTACCACTAAGGCAGATAGATTATTTTGCTAAAACAGGTACACCACCTTAAAAAAACTTAAAAATATTTTAACTTTTTATAAAAAATATATGGAACTACTGGAATGGAAAGGCAGTGGTAGCCCAGTGGTAACGCGCTCGCTTGGGAAACCGAGTGAAGCGAGTTCAAATCCCGGGTCTCGCACCTCTGATATTTTCATGTGCGAATCATTTCCAACATTATTACCACTTGTCTTAACGGTGAAGGAAAACATCGTGAGGAAACCTGCATGTTTTAGAGAACTTAGCAAGTTTTCGAAAGACATGTGTAGTCCGCCAACCCGCACTTGGCCAGCGTGGTGGACTATGGCCTGATCCCCCTCGTATTGAAGGAGGCCCGTGCCCAGCAGTGGAACGTTAAAAAGGGCTGAATACATGAAGCTACTCTTGAGGTATAACTAGGGATAGGGTCCCGGGACGTCTCGTGTCTTAAAGTCCCGGGACTTTTTGTAAATTTAGTTGTCTCGGGTCTCGAGACTTTTAGGTTGAGACTCAAGACACTTTTTTATTTCGAATTTGAGTAAAACTGCACTTATTGCTTTTGCGGAAGAACTGTTATGCAGGCTTTTTGAAAATATCTCTCTTATCCAAAATAATAGACGCCGAACCAATAGCTCTACTGTACACAAAAAAAACTAACGAGTCGTTTCAAAATACAATAGATAATAAAAAAACAAAATTGAAGAAAATGTATCTGAAATTCCAGCAAAAAAAAATCTTGAGCAACATTAAAAAAGAAGTTGCAGTAGTTTGAAGCATTTTTAAGTATGTTTAATAATTGTAAGATTGTACTGCCAAAAACTGAATCTGTGATATCGTATAAGAATTAAATTTACAAATTTTTTAGACTATAATTAACGCTATAGATGTTAGAATTTGGTTTTATTATTGACAAGTTTTAGTATTATCAATGAAAAATTTAAAACAGGTATTTTTTATATCTAGATAGGTAAATTCTATTCATATACGTTTTCCTCAAGTGTTTCATTATCATTATGGTCGAAATTCCACCTCTAGTCACTGAAACGCTAGTATTCTTATAATATTTTGCAAATTAAGTTACTATTCTTAGGTAATTTAATAAATCTATAGACACAATAAAATTCTGAGTCAAATTTATTCATTACATTTTTTTGGAAAATCTTATTAAAATAAATATTATTATCGATACAGAGGCCGGATCTATAGTTTTTAGAATTTTTGTCTTTTGTCTGTCTGTGGCCGCATCACAGAAAAGCCACAGGAGGGATTTTCAACATAGGATACTTTTTACTGCGGAAAAATATCTCATCTCTGAGAAATCTATGCTGAACGTTAAAACGTAACTAGGGACGAAGCTGAGCGGATCGAGGGTGGGTGCCTAGTTTAATAATCCCGTAAAGTCAACTTCAAACTTAACTCTGACTTGGTTGTCTATTAGCAAACTTAACTTGATATATTTGCAAATATTGTATGTATAAGTTGTATTTGTGTATAAGTTGTACTTGTAAAGTCCCTGTATTTAAATTATCTATCTATACCTACTATGTTAACATATATCTAGATGGTAAATAATTTGCCTTGTAGGAAAATGTTACCTAACGAATATTTCAAGCAATTTAAATCCATGCACATAGTATTCAACGGTTAACCTTCAAACGATCACTATTTCGTTAATGCTTTAAACAAGAAAAAAACATACGACGTTGGTGGGATTGTATGTTATTATTAATAGAACTTACAAAAAACTGCTTAGGTATTTTGTTTGTATTTTGTGCTACATACGTAATAAGCTATTGCTTTTGAATACGCAGTACAGATGTTAGCAATATCTCATTTTGAACACAGAGGATATAACAACGTCGGTAAATCACTAAATAGTTTTGTAATATCACAATATTTTTGTGTAAAATTATAACTACATCATATCAATATCATTACATGAAATTATGTCAACGTAATTCAAGGAAAAATTATCTGAGTCATTCATTAATACAATACATTATCATTAGCCCCTCACTTGTAATATAGTCTACCGCTCCAATCTATACATATAATAAAATTGTAACTAAGCCGAATCTGTACATTAAATATTTTTTGGAAAATCTTATTGAAATAAACATTATTATCGATACAAAGGTCAAATCTATAGTTTTTAGAATTTTTGTCTGTCTGTCTATCTGTCTGTTAGCACATCACAGAAAAACCACTGGAAGGATTTTGATGAAATTTGGTATGGTGATAGCTGGTTATCCGGGTCAACATATAGGATACTTTTTACCGCGGGAAAATATCTCATTCCTGAGAAAAAATACAAAAACTGCAATGTAAGATTATACTAATATGTAAAACCTAAGAGTTTGGTTTTTAGTCATCTGAATGCGGGCGGAGCCGCGGGCAATGCTAGTTTATATATAAAAATAATATGTCTAGTCTATACATATAATAAAATTGTATACAAGCCGAATCTGCACATTAAATATTTTTTGGAAAATCCTATTAAAATAGACATTATTATCGATAGAAAGGTCGAATCTATAGTTTTTAGAATTTTTGTCTGTCTGTCTACCGCATCACGGAAAAACCACTGGAGGGATTTTGATGAAATTTGGTATGATGATACCTGGTTATCCGGGTCAACATATAGGATACTTTTTATTGCGGAAAATTATCTCATCTCTGAGAAATATATACTAAACTTTAAAACGACAGTAAGGACGAACCCGAGCGGAGCGAGGGTGAGTCGCTATTACTATATAAAATATCTAGCCATATAGTGGTTTAAGTTAGTGTGATTATAATAATAAAAACAATTTAATAGACCAAGGCAAAAAATCACTTAGAGTGCACGTCAAATACGAACTTTTAATTACTTCCACTACCTTTAAAAAATTTACTTCAGTTTTAATTTTTAAAACATTAAACAGGCATGGTACACTATAATTTACGTATGTACGTGCGCAGACGGATATAATGAAAACTGTAGCGTTACTATAGGATGAAAAGAATGGCAAAATGCCAAGTGCCTCGAGCCCGTGGGGCTCTAAGTGTACGTTTCAAAATTAGCAGATTTCGGAGAGTAGCTTAGAACAATTATTTCTTAACAGATAGTATATTGCTAAATCTAACCACTATTATAAACACGAAAGTTTGTATTTGTGTATGTTTGTTACTCTGAAACGGCTGGAGGGATTTCGATGAAATTCAGTAGATAGTCATACTAAGCACCTAAGAACACACCCGAGCAAAACGAGGGAAAGTCTAGCCTTTTACTATAAGAAAGAATAGATTAGAAATACGCTGTGGAAACTGCTCTCTACTAAGCGCCACTATCAAATAAATAATTATCATATTTTGTAATCATTTCTCAAACTTTATAGTAGGTACTTAAATATTTTGAAACAAACCAGATAAAATTATCATAGAGCCTATACACTAAAAGAAATATGCCTTATAAAAATACTTTACTTTGCAAGCTAATGTACTTTTTGTTTAACTCTACAATGACTCCCTTAACTATAGAATCAATAATGAATCATATTTGCTTTAACTAATTTGTATTATCTGTAGACATTTTATGACTCATGAAAACGACGCACCAAGAAGCCTTTACCGTGGAACTAAGATAAATCTATTCAAACTCAGACGCTTACGAACTCTATGAGTCAACTTCATTCAACATATTTATAAATAGTGCGACCAAAAAGGTTTTACGGCTAGCACACAAACCTAATGTAATATGTAGATAATTTAATCATATTTTCCTACAATAAATATGTATTATTTTAGCCAATATTAATAATAATATTGAGTAACGATCTCTTGTACTTTTACACACACTAATTTTTAATTCTATCACACTAGGTTAAGGCCCGTGTATTAGAGTAATAAGACCTTCTTTTAAAAAAAAAGAAGTAAGTTTTTTTTATAAATAATAATAATATTATGTTATAAAAGCGATCATATTTTACATAAATAAACTTTTTTTTTCGTTTGCCTTTTAACTTTTCATTGACCGATAAACACCCGATAATATTTACGACAGTTTTGATCCATATCATATCAAATGTGTTTTCTTGAAGATTAGCCAAAAGTAAAAATAGATATTTTATTTTCCATTCAAATGTGATATCTCAATCTGAATAGAATTCATGGTGCATGGTTTCAAATAAAAGTATTAGTTACATTATAAAGTTGATAACATTCAGCAAGTCTTACCCGTGCACATTTGTTAGCACTATTGTTGGCATAGCATTTAATACTCACAAAGCTGTCCAGATTGTTCCCATAAACTAAGCAGTAGAAACCGCTTGCATCCCAAAGTACTATGTATATTACACTATTATATTCACTTCAATACCAAGCATTATTTAGAAACGAGTTAGCAATTACTGGCTTTTGCCGAGAGAACGAAGTAAGAGTCGGTAACTGTGTTGTTACTTTTCCTTGCCATTCATACAATATCAGTGTAATATATCAAAACCTTTTCAACTGTTCATATTAAAATTGAAACATTTCAAAAATAATGCTCATAACCAAATATTTTAATGGTATAACGAAGGCCGAAATGAAAGGTGTTCTGCTTCATTCTATTAGAAAGCAGCTGTCGACATAATTTTACTCAGTTTTTAAGATATATTTTAGTCTTGTATCTAGTCTTTATTATGGAAGCTTAAATTTTTTACTTTACTTAATTAAGTTCATGGTAATGCAGAGGAAATTACTTCTCATATTAGTAAATATTAATCTTTATACTTTTACTCTGTTATTTATAGTATGTTAATTTAAAGGTTTGCCTATTCACATGTAGGTAGATTATATTTATAATTTAAAACAACATTTGAAATAGATTTGATATCTACACTGATAACAGAACAAGATGCACCAAGTTTGATTAATTATTGGTCAGTTAGCATATGGACAGATTCGTTCATAAATCTGAAACGTTTAATACATCAGTTAATCGGGAAGACTAAATATAAAGTTTTCAAACCTGTGTCTGGTGAATCGTTTATTGCCAATACATTCGAACTTGTTATTAGAAAACCAATCGCAATTGTTAACAACTGCCAGCTCCTGCTATTGCTCATTTTGGTAAATTTCTTATTAAGGAAATAACTATTTAAAACCATAGTAGCAGCTCCAAAATATAACATGTAAAAATCCGTGTTCCATTCGAACTGGGCTTATATCAGTAATCCGTTTGAACGGTGCACTAAACTACATCACATCGTCTCAATCACAGTCGACGAAAACACTTAAAACTCGGAAACACTGAGTCACTGCGAGTAAATCCAAATGCGGTGTAGTATTACATGAACATTTAGATATTACATCTTGATACTTATGCGAACACCATTTATATGTTACAGTAAACACATGAATGAATTTGTAATAAGGAAGAAAAGTTATAAGTATGGAGCGCGCACGTGACCGTCGGCGACAACGCGGGTAACTCGCGGCGTCTACTTCAACGGAATGTACCAACTACGATACATACACACGGCCACGAATCACGCAAAGGCCGCGGCGCGCCCGAGTCCTACTATGCGCCATCAGAACAAGATAACACCATATCTCCCCGTACAATGGAACGAGACAAAAAATTTCTCACTATACTATACTTGTATGAACAACAATTTTACTAACTATACCGTAACACCAAACTAACTTGGAGTGAAAATTTTAGATGTTATTTACATAATATTGTACATAGTATCGCTGTAGAAGGGAAATATATACTTACCTAGAAATTTGTACTGCTTATTTTCTTCTTTTGAACAATCTTATAAAAATATTTATATATTGTTTGTTTGATAACTAATTAATTTCATAATACTTTCTTAGATTTACGCGAATATTTGACATTTTAAATAAAAGTATCTTTTCGAATTTTTTAAAGGGGCTGTCTCTCCCGTGATTAATCCCGTTGATTATGATTACTGTAAAGCATTCGAAACGTCAGGAAAAAAAAATCAAAATAAATCCGCGAAAAAATTCGAAAAGATAGTTTTAATTAATTTTCAATCGAATTCAAGTAATAAGTATTATAACATTAATATTTCCAATAATGGTAGCATGATTTTTGTATCAAGTTCAGAATTTACTCCAAAAATAAAAATGAAATGTCACCTTAAAACCTCTAAAATCTAAATATACAGAAATAAGGTTAGCTGAAAAAACTAAAATTTTTAATTACCTTACATAATATAGCTACGTAGTGAATATATTTTAAGTCATATTAAATTTTCTCCCTAGTAAAGGCAACAAATTAAAATGTACCGTAATCGTTGTTTTAATCGAAAACAATTCATAATTTAAATAATTATAGAAGGACAAAGGCATCGTAAAACCACCCCTTTCTCAAGGCCGTCAACCCTCGGTAGGCATTAGCGAGGTTGATGTAATTATATTGCTAGAAAAACCTCATTAATGTACAAATACTTAAAAAGCGTTAATTTTATTCCGAAAATTAATTATGAACTTATGATGATTCTTTCCAGGATATTGTGATTGATTTTTATTTTTTGAATAGTCATTATCCATATAATATAACTAGTTGCAGGCTGCAGGTATAATTAGCACTAATTACCAATATCCACTCTCCCATTTATTCTCGTTATTATTATTATATTGTTTTACATAATTATAAATGTCTTTCTAGTTTTATTATTATAAGCTACTTTTAATGTTTTATAATTATTATTATAGAACATTAAAAGTAACTTATATGTATAACTATTGTTCGAGATAAATCATCATGTCCGATTTTTAGGGAAACAAACATTGTACATATAATATTTATTTAACTAAGGTCAAAAGCCAAAGAGGAAAAAAATTATATAATTTCTTAAGAAATCTTAGAAAAAGTATTTTTAAATAGATGTTCAAACTCTTCTAATAACAATGTCATATAACATCATTTAAATCTAAAATACGGCGAGGTGAACTAAGAATATATTCGTAAATCTATACAACCATCTATTAACGGCTTTATTGCGACTTGCCTTCAAATAGCATGCAGCTGACTCTTAGTCACAGACGACAAATCGAAAATAGATTCCGATCACCGAACTTGATAAAAAAATGACTTAACATTGCTTCCGTATGCTTAACAATCTAGATAGTGTTTCTTGTTACAAGCACGTACATAGAAAGTTAGAAACACAACGAGTAATAAGAATTAAGTTAAATGGAAATTTATAAATTATTATTTATTACATTAATTAGCTTGAACCGATTTGTCTTAATTAAATGATACTTAAGCTTTACGAGTATTATAATTATTATAGGTCCATTATTATTACAAATAGCCTGTGAAATACTTTACTTCTGATTTCATATTTATTTTCCCTATAAAATATTCATGCTTTCCTTAGTAACGACTCTACCACAATATTTATCCTTCTCACCTCATGAGGATATCGAACTGAAAATCTCAGGCAATGCTTATTAAACATAACATGTATGTCCAATCAGTCCACAGTTAATAAGATAAACAAAATTTTCACAAAAATCATGAACGAATAAAAAAACAACACGTTTTTTCTCTTTATGGGTTAGAGAAACAACTCTTTGCCTATTAATAGAACAGTAGACAGGTATCCTATCTACAAATAAAAAAGAAAATATATTGAAATTACAAATATAGTCAATAAAATCATCTATACATAACAAATATACACCTAATAATTATTAGTAGGTACAAGTCATATATGAAGAAAAAAGTAATTTGGAAATCTATGTAAATAAAAGCTATCTTATACATAAAATAAAATCGTAACTAAACCGAATCTGTGCATTGAATATTTTTTGGAAAATTTTATTGAAATAATCTTTATTATCGATACAGATGCCAAATCTATAGTTTTTTGAATTTTTGTCTGTCTGTCTGTCTTTCTGACTGTCTGTCTGTCTGTCTGTCTGTTACCGCATCACGAAAAAACCACTGGATGGATTTTGATGAAATTTG
The DNA here is from genome assembly GCA_947093115.1 of Brenthis daphne. NCBI lineage: Eukaryota > Metazoa > Arthropoda > Insecta > Lepidoptera > Nymphalidae > Brenthis > Brenthis daphne. Next base: position 30,974,540 of record OX352474.1, on the reverse strand, counting down.
GTATGGTGGTAGCTGGTTATCCGGGTCAACATATAGGACACTTTTTACTGCGTGAAAATATCTCATTTCTGAGAAAAAATACAAAAACTGCAATGTTAAAGTGTACTAATATGTAAAACCTAAGAATAAGGTTTTTCTCATTTGAACGCGGGCGGAACCGCGGGCAATGCTAGTTTGTCATATAAATGTAATTTTTCTTTTCTCTACTTTTAACCTTAATATATACTAAATTAGGTACTCTACACATTATTATTAACTAAGAAACACATGAAACTCGCGGAGTAATGAGCAAATAGGCGTCAGGTTTTTCAAAACAAGGTAAAGTTACTTTAAACAGCTATCAGTTCATTTATACAAAAGTTTCTGCTCAATACAATGATTTTTTTTATCAGCGAATATTATTAAGTACTTACTAGAATTGCCCGCGGCTCCGCATTCAGATAACCAAAAACCAAATTCTTAGGTTTTACATATTAGTATAATCTTACATTATAGTTTTTGTATTTTTTCTCAAAAATGAGATATTTTCCCGCGGTAAAAAGTATCCTATATGTTGACCCGAATAACCAGCTATCACCATACCAAATTTCATTGAAATCCCTCCAGTGGTTTTTCTGTGCTGCGGTAACAGACACAGACGGACAGATAGACAGACAAAAAATATAAAAACTATTTTTCTGTATCGATTATAATGTTTATTTCAATAAGATTTTCCAAAAAATATTTAATGCACAGATTCTGCTTAGTTACAATTTTATTATATGTATAGATAGACAAGTTGAAATAAGTATTTCAAAGCTGTAGACAATAATGTGTTTGACAAGTGTTTGACTGGCAATGTGTACTTCTATTTGGTTATGCATAATAATTATGTCACAGTCATGTAGCCTCAGAGCCGGCCATGTAAATTCTAAATATCATATTTACATTAAATGTATTTTTAGTAGTTCCTCTTATATTTGGAAAACTGAAAGAAATGCAAAAATATCTTCTTTAATCTCAATGCAAAATTATTTAGACTTCTACGAGTATATCCGGCTCTGGATCGGCGAATAAAATAAGGTCACTTACATATAATTATATGTACCTTTTATGTGCTAAACAGATGGACGAAGGTCAGATATTTACTAAACGTCAGATTTATATGAAAATGAAATGATACATATGCCTGAGCGGCCGAGCTTCGCTCGGAGTTTTTGGCCAGAACAACATTTAAAAAAAACAAACTAAAAATTAGTAAAAAAATAATAAAACAAAAGTAAAAATATCCGACCAGGATACGAACCCAGACCCTATGGTTGTCAAGCTTGCGCCTTAGCCGCTTGACCACGATGCTTATGTTCTAGCGTGCGAATTAGCGACCATATTTTCGTGGAATTATGCAAACTGCATGAAAGCTCGAAAACACGCGTTTTCCCAGACATAAAACTAATCTAGATCGATTTATCGCCCCCGAAACCCCTTGTATACTAAATTACATGAAAATCGTTGGAGCCGTTTCTGAGATTCAGATTATATATATACAAGAATTGCTCGTTTAAATATATTAGATAAGTACATGTCATGTTGTTTCAGGAATAAGTTTGTGTATGCACATTGTAAAACCCATCTACCTATTTATAATGTCACTTATCTTAATTGGTATTTTAACATCCAGACCAAACCCCTGAATCAAAAGATGAGAAATAAACTGTTTGTAGCATATAATTTACCTTAATGCTTATTGATAAAATAAAATGTAAAAAATTCTCCGTGCAAAACCGGGGCTAGCTGCTTATAATATAACAAAGATTTGAACATTATATATTCAATTTAAATAAATTCATATTCAAATTCTCACTGTATATGTAATTACCGTAAGCTATTACTATATAAATATAAACTTTAAACTAATGTTCTTTTAATCTAAATTTGAGTTTATTGTATCTATATACATAGCTTTACAAAAACAACATTTGTTTATCAAAAAATGGCGTATCACATTAAAAATCAGTTTCGATACAAAATTAATCATACTAATAGAATATAAAGGGCTATAATGATTATTTATTTAAATACTTTTTACGCTCGGAAAACGTTCGTAACTTTAACGGCACGTAAAACATTTTGCAGTGTAATTAAATTGCAAGCATAATAAATTTACGTTTCCCGAGAGAATATTATAAACAGCCAGGCTCATGGCAAGTGAAATGTGGAACAAATGAATTAAAATTTACTTACGTGTATTAACGCTGGCATGATTGAAAGATACTCGTATTTCAAAGAAACAATTACGTACCTAATACAACTTCAGTAAAGGAAAAATATGAAACATAAAATTATTCTATGTAACATAAATGTAAATTGTCTTTGAGCTTCTTTTTTTTCTTTTAAGCTTTCTTTAGTTTTTTATTTTATCTTATATTAAAAATTATACACTCTAAATGATATCATATTCAAATTGGGTTTTTTTGTCTGCTTGTCTCGATAATGATAAAGAGAGAGAAAATGGTTTGACGACGAGATTTATTACTGTTTTACAATGAAACAAAACGAAACAACCCTAAAATACGCTTCTTTGTATGGAGTACACAACAATAACACATTTTGTGTACCTATAGTACGTGACTTATAGTTTGTAACAACAGGTTAGTTATTACGACCCGATGGAACATCCCTAGTGACACAGTGAACGAACAGATGGATGGACCGCGAAGGCATACTTCATCATCATCATATTCAGCCTGCTTTCGTCCAATGCTGGACATAGGCCTCTCCCATGGCACGCCACTGAGACACTTAGTATTAGAATTTTACCATATCCATTTGAATACGGAACCCTAAAAATAATAAATACTATTGCAAACGCAATGAAATATATTTTTTATAGTTTTAATGCTTTTAGTGGTCGCACACATATAATGTGCCCGATGAGAGTAAAAGTTTAAGAAACACTTCAAGGTACTTCAACTAAATCTTAAAGAAACATGTGAGCAAATATATGAAAAAATCGCGTCACCAAGATTTTATAAATTTTGATATATTTTTGGTAGATTCAATGAAATTCTAAAGTCACAATATACATAGTTAATTAATAATAACAACCAGCCTTATCAACTTCAATTTTCAGAAAAAAATATGGTAATATTAGCTTAATAAATGATAGGTATCACGTACGCACAATTATGAAACGTAATTATATCTTCATACAACGTACTCTATTTACACTATACTTTATCTAGTACCGTAACATATACTATGCATTTATTTTATCGATTTTCCTCGTTGAAAGGACATATTTGATATTATGCCATATTTTTATCATTAGATAAGTGCGATCAGAAATAAATACACTCTGTAGACAACTTGATACCACATCTCACAAAATGTCCTATCACGAGATTTCTGTTTGAACTATGATAATGATAACGATAAGCGATAATGGTTGGGATTTGTAATTGTTTTTAGTGTAGTTAAATTATTTAGATATAGTTAAATAAGTATTTGTCTTTACATTATTTTTCCCGACAAACAAAATCGTTATAAAAATAAGATAAAACTAGAATTACCTCCTAATAACTTTATACTTCGGCAACAGCTATAAAAATGCTTTAAATCTAAATAAGTATAAAAATAAATGTTTAATAGATATTTTATTTTGATATTTTTATTTATTATTTATTTTTTACTTCACAGTTATTATCACGTATTCTGTGTTGTCCATATTATGCTTATTCTATTTACTAATAGATAAATAGAATAGGTACTATTAATACATTGATAAGGTTGGCTATATCACTCAGTATTCGTCAGTTATGGCTGTATGTGTGTATTTGTAATTTTAGAAACCAATATTTTGTAGCAGTTTAAGTTGCACATATATCGAGCTATAAACAGTTTCCATTTATACATATAATAAAATTGTAACTAAGCCAAATCTGTACATTAAGTAGGTATTTTTTGAAAATCTTATTTAAATAGACATTATTATCGATACAGAGGCCAAATCTATAGTTTTTAGAATTTTTGTCTGTCTGTCTGTCTGTTACCGCATCACAGAAAAAACCACTGGAGGGATTGTGATGAAATTTGGTATGTTGATAGCTGGTTATTCGGGTCAACATCTATCTATCTATACTTATTATAAAAATAAGTCCCCCGGCCGCGTCTTTCTGTCCTCCTGTCTGTCCTCCTGTCTGTCTGAACGCGATAAACTCGAAAACTACTGAACGGATTTTTATACGGTTTTCAACAATAGAAAGAGTAATTCTTGAGGAAGGTTTAGGTATATAATTTATTATGCTTTTATGTAAATTAGCTGAAATACGGCGACAAATGTTGAAGAGGTCGCAAAAAATCTCGCCAAATGGGAACTTTCCACGCGAACGCCGCGTAAACTAGCAAAGATACAGTTAAGTAATGTACTAGAGAATTCAAAATCTATAAAAATGCTACAAAAAAGTCCGCGATAGCATATCTCTATCTCTTACGGTTGACTTACAATAACCACTTTTATGTTAACATTTTTAATTAAAAACATTACGTTATTTTCAAAGTTATTTTCTTTAGTTCGGTATTAATCCTTATCCAAATGAATATTTTAGTTAGCTTAGTCATTTAATGCAGATTAAAATTGCTCTTTACACTAAATCAATCAGATGAATAGTTTTTGAGATATCGTTGTTAGAAGTAATTAGTAGCGAAACATTTTTAATGCTTGGCGAGCATTGAGATGCCTACGGCGAGTCCATCCCCTCTGCCCCGCATCGCTCGACCGCCTGCTCAAGCTATATAAACCGGGCGATGTAGCGCGCGATCCTAGGATACTTTTTACCGCGGGAAAATATCTTATTTCTGAGGAAAAATACAAAAACTGCAATGTAAGAGTATACTAATATGTAACACCTAAGAATTTAGTTTTTGGTCATCTGAACGCGGGCGGAGCCGCGGGCAATGCTAGTATAAGATACTTTTTACCGCAGAAAAATGTCTCATTTCTGAGAAAAAATACAAAAACTGCATTGTAAGAATATACTAATATGTAAAACCTAAAACTTTAGTTTTTTGTCATCTGAACGCGGGCGGAGCCGCGGGCAATGCTAGTTCTTATAATAATAAAAACTTTTTAACAAAAAAATAAAAACCGACTTCAAACAAAAGCACTAAAAAGTGAAAAATAACTGATTGGTAGTTTTCATTTACTATACATACCTAATCAAATATTTTCGAAGTCGGTGTGCTTTGCTTTGTATGGGCTGGCATCGATTTCGAAAATATTTGATTAGGTATGTATTTAATAGGTAGGCTTTAATTACTTAGCCAAAGCACACCGACTTCGAAAATATTTGATTAGGTATGTATAGTAAATGAAAACTACCAATCAGTTATTTTTCTCTTCTTAGTGCTTTTGTTTGAAGTCGGTTTTTATTTTTTTGTTAAAAAGTTTTTATTTTTCCCTTTTTAGTGTAGACAGTAGTAGCAAAGTAAGGATTCTAACGTGTTAGGCTTGTCAAAGCCCAAACTCAAAGTATCTACTATTAGCCGTTGAAGAGTTCCACCTATCCACCTTCTGGCCTTGCCATCAGATCAGGTCAACAACACCGAACCACTGTACTATCAACGAAAATAGAAATACTTGCAAAGTTTTAAGTCAATATGACAATTAGAAGTAGGTTAAATTCATTATTAGTTGTTTTTCCACCCTTAGGGGTGGTATTTTTTTTTTGAAATTTAAATGGGACCAATCTGGAAGTATACTCTTTCAAACAAAACAAAAATTGTCCAAATCGGTTAATAAATGACGGAGTTCTGAGGTAACAAACATAAAAAAAAAAAACATACAGTCGAATTGAGAACCTCCTCCTTTTTGAAGTCGGTTGAAAACATAACATAAGTACAATGTACATTGTATAATAGATCTTCGTAGCGGAGGACATATTAATTTAAGCCATATTACGATGTACGATGCATGTCAGCGTAACGCGTATCACTATCAGCATGACGAAAGGACTCTTCTACGCATTCGCACTGATACCACATTCATGAGTACGTCCACAGCTGGACGGTCCCAATTTGTATAAAAATTCAAATTTTACCTTAAAATGTATACGAAATAATTTATTAATTATCTTCGAAGATTCTAAAGTGAACCTTCTACAAAATGACCATTTAGTTTTAGTATACGATTTATTACCGTCTCTATTTGGGATATACGTTTTAATCAACGGAATTAATTAAGAGAAAATCAATACTACTAACATGGCCCCATTCTTCTCCGTATCCATTTATTTTTTAAAGGCTTTAAATAGGAGATTGTCAATTCAACCCGTATTCCACCAGCACTTAACAAAACAAAAATGAATGGCACTATTTATTTTATTAGACCGCAAAAAATAATTTTACGTATGTCATATAACTCATAACTTTGATTTTAAATTGATTTTGTGGAATAATTACCTAATTATTACATCATTTTATGTTAATCGAGTTTTGTGGTCTTTTTAATATATTTTTGGCACATTTTAGGTTTTTTTAGTAATTAAATGTTGTTGCTGTTCACATTATATTTGGAATTTTATAGAACAAAATGAAAAATATTTAGGAATTATTGTGTTTGTGTGTCCGCGCATTAGTAGAGAATAAAATTTGCTATAATATATTATGTTGTTTGAACATATATGTACACAATCACAATCAATATTAAATAATCTGAATACCTATAATTCAAAAATGGATTTTTAAGAAACATGAACATATTAACGAACTAGCGACTCGCTCCGCTCAGGTTCTAACCCTACTTACGTTTTAACGTTTAGTATAGATTTCTCAGAGATGAGATATTTTCCCGCAGTAAAAAGTATCCTGTATGTTGACCCGGATAACCAGTTACCATCATACCAAATTTCATTAAAATCCCTCCAGTGGTTTTTCCGTGATGCGGTAACAGACAGACAGACAAAAATTCTAAAAACTATAGATTCGGCCTCTGTATCGTTAACAATGTCTATTTCAATAAGATTTTCCAAAAAATATTTACTGTACAGATTCGACTCAGTTAGAATTTTATTATATGTATAGATTAACGCATGTTCTATCATAAAACTTTGAACCCTGTAAATATGATACACAGCATGTATACTTCATAATGGGATTAAATACATAAAGCCCAGTAAACTAAATAGCTCTTGCAGCCACATGATATTGCTTGTTGTATTCGATTAAGTCATAACTGGGCACATCCGTATATGAACTTGTTACCTAAACTGAATATGAGAATTTCGTCATTCAAATGTTTTTTTTTTATTTTCATTATTTAGAGAAGTGTCTTTATTTTGAAAATTAATACTATACTATTAATTATATTTTAACATTGTAAGATGACATTAATTATTAAGTATTTTATGATGTTGGAAAGCTTTACAAATATTTATGAATATCTCTCACTCTCTCTCACACTCACACTCTCAGTTGTCTCGAGGTATTCCATTTCATAGTAAAATATTTATTATAATTTATAACTGAATATAAGAAATAAAAATCTAATAAATAAAAAATAACTATACTGGTTTAATATTTTGTTAATTATCAAAATTAAAAGAATATTTCATTGTTTCGATAAATATAATTTACTGTTAAAAATTTTATTGTCGTCATAAACATTTTTGTGTTAACTATGTCTAGACTTAACACTTGTCGAGGTGCTTGTACCACCCGATTCCCGCTATTTTAATCAACTTAACCTAAACAACGCTTTGAGCAAATAAATCAGACATATATGTAGATGCTGTAATATGTATTACATTACTTTCACAAATTGGTCTTAGGTTAAAAACAGACATGCAATATTTAAATTTTTTTTTTGTATTACTGAAATTTTAAAATGAATTCTTTATCCATAATATATGGTCACACCCCAAATTACGATTACAGGGTACCAGGTAACGAAGACTGTGGAAAACCTTGACCTATCGCGTGTTGCTGTTTAAATGTCATAAGTTAATATATTTATTGGATTTTCAGCATGAAAATACTTAAGTTGCTTATTAAGACGAAAGAAATACTTTTCTTTAAACTTATTTTTTGCTACAAAACGATACTTTTACAAATAACGTAGGTATAAACTATAAATTAATTGTGTGTGACTTACATTACATAAGTGTTTAACTTTATGTTGACTACGGTTTTGCTCGCTTAGTCTATGTTTTATGCATAATTACTTTGCTGTAAAGTTTAAAGGGTCAATGCGATAAATATTACATACTGTAATAAATAGGCTATAAAATTCAAAAATGTGATTGGTAGTAACAGAGATAGGCACGTTCAAAAAATAAACAATCTTCTTAGCTTCATAACATATGTATTTTTTGTATGTATTTAGCCCATTTTTACGTCCCACTGCTGGGCTCGGGCCTCCCTTCAATGCGAGAGGAATCAGGCCATAGTCCACCACGCTAGCCAAGTGCGGGTTGGCGGACTTCACACGTCTTTCGAAAACTTGCTAAGTTCTCTCAGACATGCAGGTTTCCTCACGATGTTTTCCTTCACCGTTAAGACAAGTGGTAATCATGTTGGAAATGATTCGTACATGAAAATATCAGAAGTGCGAGACCCGGGATTTGAACTCGGTTCACTCGGTTTCCCAAGCGAGCGCGTTACCACTGGGCTACCACTGCCTTTACATATGTAAATATAGCGAAGTGATTAAATAATTCTATGAAGGATAGTTAAGTGTAAACTTAACTACTATATGAATTAATTACCAAAAGCATTTTGTAAAGTTATTTTATATTTCAACAAACGGGTTAAAAGTTAGTTGTTTGCTTTGATTGGTATCCGTGGACTTTGCTAACTAACTCATATTAGTTTGTGAGAACAAGACCGCTTTACGCAGTTTTAAATGTTTGAAAGAGAGTAATCGTCTAACGTCTAGCATTACTAAAAAATATAAAACTAAAATAGCAATTATCGCTCCACGAATTTGTGACTTAATGGTAATGGAATAAGTTTTATTCGATTTAATCTGTCTGTTATACTTAAAATATGTCAACCACAAAATTGTTATGTTAATATTGTTATGACGACACGTTTGGCTCAGTTTGTAGTGACCCTACTTGCTGCGCCAGCGGTCGCGGGTTCGAGTCCCGCTGGGGGCATTCATTTGTGTGATGAGCACGAATGTTTGTACTCCAGTCATGGGTGTTTATATTTATAATATGTATGTATTTAAAAGTTATATATGTATAATGTATCAACTATCTGGTATCCATAACACAGGCCTCGTAGCTTACCATGGAACTAGATGGTGTTGTGTGTTAATGTCCTGACATATTTATTTAATATAGATACTTAAGTGTCTAGATGAATATAACTAATAATTAAGAAATTCTAAATAATATTCTATCTCATTTTTTTGCTTCTTTTATGCTTAGATAAAATAATTTATACATTATATAATACACAATTCTGTTATAGACAGCTAACGATCTCGCTACGACTTTCAGTGTACGATTTATAGCCGAAGTAAAACAGATATAAACTAAACGCAATACACTCTGATACGTAAATATTTACTGTTATGTCAATTTGTACCACACACATTTACAAGAGTTAATGGAGGAAAAGTTCATAAATTGCACTGACGTCATGTTGATTACTATATACTTATGAACATACAACATACATACATAGCATATAAAAAATCTATCTCCGTAATATTAATATCGTGAATCTAAAAGTTCCTGACTGTTTCTATTTATGTTTAAACCGCTGAACAGATTTTGATGTCATTTGGCGAGGACATAGATTGCATCACAGGGACGGACGAAGCCTCTCTTCCACCCATTCTTGGCTTACAATGCGGGCGGAGTCGCGAGCTAAATACTCTCAAGAGATAAAAATAACCCAGATACCAATTATTCATATTTTTCCTTAAAATTTAAACCATATCTTAATATTTTTGTCAAGTTCAACGTGAGCTTCTCTTGACGCGTACATATTTATTTGCATGTATCAGTGCGACGAAATCAATTTACAATACTTTCATTTTTCCTTAGATATTTAAAATTCCGTTAAATGTAGAGCAAACTTAGAAATTAAAAAATATTATAATAAATAATTAACACCTCCAGGTGAAGGCAGTGGTAGCCCAGTGGTAACGCGCTCGTTTGGGAAACCGAATGAAGTGAGTTCAAATCCCGGGTCTCGCACCTCTGATATTTTCATGTGCGAATCATGTCCAACATGATTACCACTTGTCTTAACGGTGAAGGAAAACATCGTGAGGAAACCTGCATGTCTGAGAGAACCTAGCAAGTTTTCGAAAGACATGTGAAGTCCGTCAACCCGCACTTGGCCAGCGTGGTGGACTATGGCCTGATTCCCCTCGTGCTGAAGGGAGGCCCGTGCCCAGCAGTGGGACGTTAAAAAGGGCTGAATACATACATACACCTCCAGGTAAATTTCTAATAAATTAATTAAATTCTAAGAAATCTATTATTAACTGTAACGCCGGCGTGTCCGCGGTCGTGGAGGGATTAAAGCATTTCAGTCGCTTTGTCCTATCACAGATCACATAATGCTATACCTACTAGCCTAAGTCCTATTAAACCGTCTTCCAAAAAGAAGGCGGTTCTATTTTACCCGTAATTAGTCGCGCAGGGTCTAATGGACCCCTCATGATATTGTTTATATTGTATTTTGACAAATATTATACCTAAACGCCTGTTCCCTCCAGTAGCTTCATAGCTCACTTTTCCCTCTCTCCTCCGTGTTTCGCACGCGACTTATAGTATAGTTCGATTTTGATGAGTACAAGTTGATTATATTTAATTTTTCCTTCAAAATTATAATAATTAAGCTTACATTTTATTTATTATTTAAAACATTATATTAGAAGTGTATGTTTTGTGTTTTTCTAGCAACCTTATATTCTTGTTGAGTTAAGATGTTGTTCTTAAAGTTCCTAAATAAAATAAATGTTGCTGCATATAAAAACCATCTGTAATAAATCTGTACAGAAACCTCTATAATAAATCTGTCCCGCACAACATTTTTTTTTAATAACAGTTAGTACAAAAAAATATCATCTTGATGATAATTAATCATTATTATAATATTATAATCGAGTGAATACTATTTGGTATTTATTATTTTTTATAAACTTTATAATTTAATGCAACATGGCTTAATTGAAACTAGTCAATATCCTATATTTTACTCCAAATTAAAAAAGTATGGACTTCGTAGAAAAACATTTTATATCTTTGCTTGATACTGCATAAGTTTTATTCATTTTTTATATCGTAACACAAAGTAGTATTAGTAACTATTCTCTTGATAACATTGTAACAAGGTTTCGTAAAAAACATTAGTGCAAAAAGTAAGAACGTATACAACAGTAAATTAGTATTAACAAGTGAATGCCCGATAAACAGCCTGAAATGTCGTCACAACACATGCTTATGGGACCAACCTTCATTCCATGGGGTGGTGCGGGACACGTATTACGTCAATCACTTAACTAGGGTGTCGGCAACTTGCCATATAAAACCTTACCTAGATCTTTGTAACAATTACAGTGTTGACGCATACAAACATTTTAATTTAACTATACTTTATTAAAATGTGTATATATAAATTTAAGTTTTATTTATGTTTTTATTAGTTTACAATTTTTCTCTGCTCTTTCTCTTTCTGTCCCGCCACTTAACACTACTTCCCACATACATGGGTTCACTCTCTTTCAATGTATTTGTTTATGACTACTTTTTTGTGCAATAAAGAATACACTTTGTTTTCAAAAGCGTAACAGGAAGTAAATAGCATGACAATATAGAATTAAATAAAATTGGTATTATACTTTATCTTTAGTGGTATTACTTACTATAAAAACATAATCAACTAATTATTTTTTGTTTACCCTTATTTTTACCAGGAAGTTGCTAAACAAGCATATGTAGGTAGAGCCCGCCTGATAATAGGCAATAAAAGAAGCCTCTATATATGTAATATATCCCTACGTATGTAATATGTTATGTACTTACATATTACATACATACATTCGACCCTTTTTATCATCCCATTGCTGGGCTCCGTATAATGGGAGGGGATCAGGCTTTAGATGATAGCCAAGTGCGGGTATATACTATAATTTTTATAAAGGGGTCTTCTGTGCATTAACTCATCAAAACAACGCAACAACCTGTCATAAAAGTAGTATTTCGTCCGATGGTTGTAACTAGTACCCCACTTGCTCGAGGCAACTCATACTCAAACACTAATAAGGCTCTACATGGATAAAGTAAGACATATTTCATAATCATTTATACTAATGATAATTGGTGTTTACACCAATTGCAATTATTATTAATAATTAAGAATTCACCGTGTGATGAGGATGGAATGGAACCAATAACCTATGACCTAATAGAGCACGCTCCTTGCATAATACGTGAAAAATAAACAATAGATGTACGAGTACACCTATACTATACTCGTAGGTTCTACAATGTGCCTCAAACGTATATTTTAACATACGTAATATGGGAAGTTCAACCAATCAACCAATCTTTTTTTTAGATAGGTACCTATAACAACTAATACTATTTCGAATTCTGTTCAAAATCTTAGCAAGAATTTTTCTTCCAATTAACTTCACAGAAAAGGCTTTCAGGTAAACATCTTATAAAAGCGAAACAAATAAAAGGGTGTTATAATTTTACACGAAATAATTTTATAAGGTCAGAGGTCACCGTCTATTGTATATTTCTATAGTCCAATTTATATAACATCAATCACGTCTTCTTTGTAATATATTAAGGAGATTTTCCATAATTTCACAATATAAATCTATAAATATAATAAAACAGTAACTAAGAGAAATCTGTGTGTTTTTTTAAAAGCAATGACTATAACGTATTGTGTACAGAATATAGACCCCAAAACAATAGTTATTACAAAATGTGTCTGGTTGTGTGTGTGTGCGTTTCGCTCAAAAAGTACTGGTGATTTTAACTAAATGTTGGTTGTGATAACATTTAGGATACGTTTTACGGCAGGAAAATCTTTCATTCCCATGGGAAAACACAATAACTGGTTCTATTGCGTCGTTCTTAGAAATTTACATGTCTAATAAATAAATAATAAATAAATATGTTGGGACATTACGCACACCACCATTTAGTTCCATGGTAAGCTACGAGGCCTGTGTTACGGATACCAGATAGTTGATACACTACATATATATATAATTTTAAATACATACATATTATAAATATAAACACCCATGACTGGATTACAAACATTCGTGCTCATCACACAAATGAATGCCCCCAGCGGGACTCGAACCCGCAACCGCTGGCACAGCAAGCAGGGTTACTACAAACTGAGCCAAACGTGTCGTCAACGCTGGCAAAACCTTAAGAGATAGGTACATCAAAACAATAAAAACAGACTTTTTATTAATAACAATACAAACAAAAACCTGATTATTGGCCTCAAGGGTACATAATCGATAAATCAAGTACCAAGACTTATTTGAACGTTAATCAGTGGAAACCCATATGCAAGATGAGATAGATCTGGAATACGTGTTGTTCACCTTGTCGTGGTGGGTGGGCTCAATAGCGTCTGGCGATCCAGCCGGTTGTGAAACCAAGAGAGTAGAAATGATCGGTGGCCTACTTTGATGGGCGGTGTATCAAGCAGCTTGCTCATGGTAGGTACTTCTCTGATAGCAGAGTGGACCGTGGGAGCAACTTCTTGGTTGTTGTGGTCTGCCGTCGGAACGTTGAGTGCGTACACAATCCTGCTATGCCAACCATTAAAACGGGGAAAGTTCTGTTGGGTATTATTGAGTAGTACTGGCTTGTAATATACACATGTATGTATGCAGGTGGTAAACGTCAATCCATTTCTCAACGTTAAAAAAAAGATTTGAATAAATGTTATTTATCTGTTTTTTGTCTATTCACTATTATAATAATAAGGATAGACTTCAAACAATGGATGTTTTGTTGAAAAAAACAGTAATTATTATTAATATTTCAAATATTTAGTTTTAGAGTGCAAGCAAAAACAACATTAGTTTTAAAAATTCCGGCTTATCTTTGTACATTTATCTATTCATATTAGTCTTCCGAAAAGTACAATTGAATAGTTGGGTGGGTAGATTAGTTGATAGTATTTAAAGGATTGTTTAGCATAAACGCAAAAATGGAATAGACAAAAGGTTTGTGGTGGGTATGTAAAAATGAGTTAAGTAGATATTTCTAAGCCATTTTTTAGTTAATACCAATTTTATTCTTTTAATGTAACAAAGTAGGTACATATTATGTTAAAATATAACATTTCAAATTTTCATGCTACATGTTTCATGCTTGATGCTACTCACATTATAGAGTTCCGAAATACTTGAAACTGAAATGAACAAGTGAATGCATTGTTATTGCAGCTACAGGCATATGTATATTCTTTATTGCACTTAAAATATGATACAGAAAAAAAATAACAAAGTAAACATAGTTCACAAAGGTGGACTTATCTCTAAAAGAGATCTCTTCCAGTCAACCCCTGGTTGTGGAAGAAGATGTCAGCGGGCAATATAGTGCAAAAAAAATTACTAAATATATACTAGAAATAAAGGTAATAATAATCACTTATACATGCATACATACATACATACATACATATATACATATATACAAATATTACATATAAAAATATATAATACTATACATATATAATACCTAATGTAAAGACTACTTATACATACATACATATATACATATACATAGTTAATATATAAAATATGAAATAGAGAAAGGTACTGGTTGATACTGTCTACATTTGTGATAATAAATAATTTTTTAATTTACATTTAAAGACATGAATAGATGGGCTCTCATGGATGGTTTTGGGCAGTTGGTTCCATAGTACTGCGGCATAGGATAGAATATAATATATTAATTTAAATGAGGAAAAATGATCAAAAATAAACTAAGCATGCTAACATGGCTATAAGTATACATTCTGGTGGCATACAAAATATACCTACGCGAACAGTGAATATTTTTTCATATATGGTATTTCGAATTAGGATGTTAACAATTATTTTTACTGCCCTACAACAAATTAATGTAAACATATCATAATAATGAGTTAAAATCGTAAATTTCTAACCCAAGTTTAATTAATATATTTTAAAACAACACATGAAAAATATTAATCATCTTTTTTTTAAATAATCTTAAAATTAATTAACAACTTATTATATAAAACCCTTTGACCTATATTTCTTGGACACTTGACTGATTAAAAAAAATATCTTTATTGGAACAAGAAAGAACAACTGACGAACGGAGACCGCAATTTACGATAACACTAAATAGTAAATTCGTATATATTTACCGTTTACTGTTAGCACATTATTTATTCATGTGCTGTTTGGTTGTAGAGTATAAAAGAAAAAAATATTTTACCTATATAATAGGTCAACTTAGAACTTAACTATCTAAGCCCACAGGTCGAAGGTTTATTGCGACTATAGCAGTGTAATTTCTTTAATGTTTGACGTCAGACATAAATATGGTAATCTTATGTAATAAACGTAGGTAGCGCTACACTTGTTTATAAGTAATTAAACATAGTTAAATAAACATCAGCACTATCTGCTTAATAACTATGCGGTATAATCAAAGATATTTGTAATGTATATGAAGGTACTCTACGTATAGTTCAATAAATACATACAGCACAAAAGTATAAAATAACAATAACGAAAGAAAAAATATGTAGTAAAGATCACATCAAGCTAGTTAGCTAAAGAGTTGTAGTATATAACCATACAATTTGTTTTTGTAGATTGGCACAAAAATATAATCGGTATGCAATATCAATAAATACTTTTTGAAATAAATAAAAAAATGGGGACAAAAATAATGTCCTCTTGACCGATTTCAGCCACGGCGGCCAATCTCACTGACACTGGACAGATACGCAGAAGGTATAGTGCACAAGTGTACACGCAGACACAAGTACACTCTCTATTCATGTTACTCTCAAAGTCCGATGGCTCGATACTTTGACATAACCGTTGAGAGTAAAGGAGTCTGCCCACTACATCGTCTCATACTATGACCGTGCTATGAACGTATCAGGCACGAAAACGAGCATGGCATGAACTACTATGCCCACTAGAACGTATCAACAGCGTATCATACCCGTACATAACGGTTTTAGTGCTGCGTATACTTACCATTGCGCCGCCTGCGGTCCCGCAACGCCGCGTGCCAGGCATGTAGCATACCGGCACCGGCAAAATATTCTCGCCGACCCGGTGCCGGCCTGATTCCGGTCCGGTACGGTCTAGTGGGCAGACTCATACTTTTCAAAATAAAGAATATTTTTTTCTCTCCGAGCTGTTACTGAGAAATTCCTGATATATAGATAATACTCAATAGCTGAACTTGGCCTAACCTGGGACTCGAACTCAAAACCTCCGGATCTGTGTCCGTACATGCTAGCAATCAAACCACCGTGACACTTATTGAAAATTTGGGATAGTACCAATATCTATCTTATAAAAATTCGATTCGAAGATACCTGTACATATATTTTATAAAGGTATAAGTTATACCTATATATGCTAATTTTTAGCATTTTTATTTTGCTTATACAATGCACAGTGCATTATATAAGCGGTTCTTGTAGAAAATTATTCTATTCCAAATAAGACTTGCTAAAATTAGTAGCCAAAAGAGAGCAAGAATATAGAATATAAAATTAAAATACATATTACATTGACCAAATTATTTCCTTAGGCAAGTTATCAACAAAAAAATTGGGATTATATGTATGTATATTACTCTCATATTTTAAACAAATATTTATCATTCGGTAAGCAGATGGCAGATGGGTGAAGAATGAACATACTTCCGATCTTATACTATTATCAGCATCAGACCACTGTAAGACAAACAACAAATGCCAAATTCATTGTTAGTGAAATAACAGCTTATATATTAACAGAAAAGCTTCGTAAAAATGTTTTGTATTTTTTCTTTATCGCTCTTCTGATAGTCTCATGACAATGCTCTCAGTGCGTGGGCGCGAACAATGTGGTTCACTGCCCACTTATCCAATGTTCAGGCTAAATTTCCGTTTCAAACAAAACTTGATTCAGTTTATCAAACAAAACATCCGTCCGTCTCATTATGGAAACATATTTTAACGATAAAAAGCGTCCAGGCCTACTTTTAACTTCGGAATAATAATTAATTAAAGAACAGTAAATAATGTAGTTACTATAATATCATACTGTAGCTGATTTTCTTAATGTATATTAATCGACTCAGAATTTTATCATATGTATAGATATAATAAAATGTTAAGTTGAATCTGTAGATTAAATATTTTTTGGAAAATTTTATTTAAACTATAAGTGAGAAGGGCCCTAATGCAGGATGACACTAATAAAACTTCGACATATTCTTTCCATATATTCTTATATTCAGTACTTTTGGAACATCAACTTAATTCTTTTATAATCGTTAGTAAATCTGTCCGTGTGGAAGCTACCACCGGCTCGGAAAGCAGTTCTGCTGAGAAGAGCCGGCGAGAAACTCCACCGCTACTTTTATAAATAATGAGTTACATAATCCATACTCCATACTAATATATAAATGCGAAAGTAACTCTGTCTGTCTGTTACCTTTTCACGCTTAATCACCTGAACTGATTTAGACGGAATTTGGTTTGGACTCTTTTTACCCTGGAAATCATCCCTTAAGGAAGTGAAAAGGGGGTGGAACTTTGTATGATATAGGGATATAAAAACTCATCATACCTATGTGTATGTATATAGATAGACTGTATAGTCTATGTATTCCATACTAACTGTCATAAGGTATCTATGGACGAACGAAGCGAGGTGAGTCGCTAGTTTATAATAGTAACTTACAGTACATATTACAAACAATCCATGACTAGTCACTACAAGGTGGTAGCGACATCTCTATAAAAAGGCAAGGGAAACAAATGAATATCCGCTTCCTTTTTATTTTTTCAAATACGTAGGTACATTCCTATCGGCCAACGTCACATAAAAATGTTTTTTTTTATATATATATATAAATCATTAGAAATTAATCAAATACATTATTTTATCATTAAAACGCTCATATATAAAAATGTTACCTTATACTAGTTATCGTCTTATTCACTATTGTATTACGGTAGGTCCCGAGGTGGTCCCGTATAATTGTCTTTGAAATAGAGTAAGCCGTTGTCGAGAAAACCAGGAAAACCCATGAAATTTGAAATATGTTAACAGATCTAATCTTTTTTACCTATTTCTAATAGTTATTTCGACTTGAAACTTTGTAATGTTTTGCGTTTCTAATGATAATACAGTTATTTAGTATCATAATATTAAGGTGGATCGTGGAACTCTTCAACGGTTACTAGTAAATACTTTGAGTTTGATCTTATTTCGTTTCATTTGTCAAACCCAATATGTTAGAATTGGATTTTAGATTCTGATTTTTAGTGTTACTAATAAAAGTGAGTTTGTTAGTTTGTTAGTAATTCATATAAAATTTGGCATACAATAAAAAACTTTCTTCTAAAAAAATTGCTACTTATACGTCTACACTAAAAATGGAAAAATAAAAACATCAAGAAAGCCGACTTCCAGGCACTGAAAAGCAAAAAAAATACTGAACGGGGCTTTTCATTGACTATAGATACATAACATAAATACATGAATACATGAGTATAGAGATAAAATGAAAGTCCAATAGTAAAAATAGAGTTTATTATAAATTTTAATAATAAATTATAAAATACATTAGTGTAGTTAAAATATTTAATGTATGGAGATATAAATAGAATGCGGAATAAATAACAATGTATATATTTAATTATTTTAAATTTCAATCGATAACAAGCTTTAACATTTTAATCAGGTATATCATATGTTAGCAAATAAAAAACTAAATATACGTTACAATAAGCTGTCTTATTTCCTTCCTCAGTACGCTTTAAAATTTAACATGACAGCGCAACGGAGAATCTGAATTAAATTTCAGTGGCCAATAGTTAAGATGTCGTTCAATGGTTATAAAACTGTCATGGCTATCTATAACGTTATATTGAGTAAAATATATTATTTCTTCATTATATGAAGACATTATTTTACACCAATATCACGAGACGTGGTCGTCGTGTTCGTTCGTACTACAGTCGTTGTAGCATTAGCATTTTTGGCTGACTTTCCTACTTTCTTTATAGTTGTCTTAGTTGTTGTTGCCAAAGTTCCGCCATTTTGCAATTTTTGAACGTCACTGTTGACTCTTACTTCTTCCGTCGCCCTCACATTTGCTTCGTGTGCGTTCGCTTTATTTATTTGAGTATCGACGTTTTGTGTATAACCTTCTTTATGTATGACCTCGGTATTTCTCACTTCACTGCTATTTGCACCTCTTTCTCCTTTATCAAATACTTGTATAGCTCCATTATCAGTAGGAATTACTTCGTTTTCTTCATAACGTTCTATGAAACCGTTTCCATCTGTGTTATCTATCGTATATGATCCTCTGCGTTCTGGAACCCATATTAATTCTTGTGTTAGCGTGTCTCTTATTGGTTCGGGTGTGGTTGTTGTACTTCTTATTTCGTTTTGAGTTCTCACATGCGTTACATTAGTTCTGTTAGTTCTGTGAGAATCGATGTTTGAATCGATTGATTCGGCTACAGAATGTCGTCCGTAAATCGGTTCGTATGCATCATTATTGTTAGTGTTTTCGTTTCTATTATCAGTAACTTGTTGGGTCTTCTTGACGACGGTATGACTTTGAGTGTCTACGGTATTTCGCTGCTCGGTGGGTTTAAGCTGTCCTAGTAGTGGAGAATGTTTGATTCCGAATGATATTTGCGGTGTTTTGTTTTGCTGGAACTGAAAATAAGGAAAATATGAATTAGAAAAGATTTTTTGTGTCAAAATAAACGTTTTATCCAATATAATACATAAAGTTTAATAGAATTACCTATAAACTGTTTACAATATACATGAAGACATACACCACCACTTTCTGTGTCTGTAATCTTTTTCTCATATTTCAAAATAAATTTAACTATAGTGTATTTCATTCAATATTTGCTCTTTTAATTATTGATTTTAAATATAAAGTTTTTAGCATACTTAGTGTTAGTCAAATGCATTTTCAGAGTCACTACAGTAAATGTTTGACAAGATACCTCTTTAGTTGGTGAGGCTATAGGAAAAACTTGCTAGCTCGATCGATAAAATTAATCAATGAAAATTGTTATTATATACGCCAACTAGGCGATTTACAACAGCGTTATTTTGTTTATTTTCCTTCTAACAGTATTTATAAAAACTATAATAAAGCTTCTAATTTTTTTTAACACAAACTCCAATAACAAATCGGGACATACAATGTCATGTATTGACATTTATTTATATCAACCTTTAATTGCTAATCTCTTTGTTCCTGCTGAGATCTAATGATATAAAATTAATATTTAGAACAATCCTATACCTTTTCGGGCGAGTAAGTGCCGGGCGCGGGTTGTCGCGCGCGGTCGTCTGGCTGCGGCTTGGGGCGCCCCGTCATCGTGTACACCGGCGAGTCCAGCACCGACGGGATGCGGTAGCTATTTGGAGCTGTACACGTAGGAATAGATTAATAATATCCTCCTGAACCGATTTCCGCCATGGCGGCCAATCTCACTGAGAGTTAAAGTGAACGAGTGCACGCGCAGACACCAAAACACCCTCTATTCCTTTTCCTCTCAAAGACCGATGACTGTAAATACTGAAAAGATCTTAACAGAAAAACTCGTAATTAAACTTGCCGATCCGGGATTTTAACCCAGGACCTCTGTCTGTGTGATCTGTAGTCGCCTGCGGGTACACTTATTACGCATAATATAGACAGCTATTTAAATTATTTTTCTTTATACCTGACGAAGTCCGATGTTAGTATTATATATACAATATATAATATTTGCCATAACACGATAATGCTTTCTCATGGGACAATATTTTCACTTAAGTCGTATTAAATTGGGTTGTGTTAGTTGGATTATTATTTTTATTATATTTGCTAAAGTTTGTATGTACGACAATGTGTGTATATGTTTATTACTCATTGGACGGATTTGGATTTAAATTAGTACATGTCATAGAAATGGATAATTTGGAATCACGAGATATACTTCAATTTTATTTAAATTAATTATATAGACATACATATATATTCAAATTATTAATATATAAACAGACATACCTGGTGAATCTGAATATTTGTCCGTGTGTATTTTCACACCGAAGGTATACTGAGGAGAGTATGTTAATACAAAATTGTATCCTTTCTCAGGATTGTAAGCGCCGGGCGCCGGGACTTTGAGTCTTTCGTCGATCGGCTCTTTGTGTCTGCCCGATATCGTGTACAGGGGCGTCTTGGTTAAGTTCGGTATTGTGTAAGCGTTTGGAGCTGTAATGGATATTAATTTGATATTTTTGCCGACTTAATTCTCAAATATCATAATACGGGACATTATTTTCGCAAAATGTTTATTAATCACTATTGTTGTGAATAAATTCAAACTCAGCGCGACGGAGGACATTAATTTATAATACGTAAAGAATAATAACCAATTTTTTGAAGTTATAGAAAGTGCAACATCATTCCACGACCTTTTCGAACAATTGTACAGAAATAAACTTTGTGATCAGAGCTACGGGCAATGACTACTGCATTAATATAAAATCAATTAGAAATAATAAGTTTTATTATGATAGTTCCAAATTATAAAATAGTAAAAAAATAATATCTTTCCAATTGTTTTGGCCTTAATATAAGTTAAGTTATAATATGAAATATACAAACACTTAAAGTATTACCTGGACTATCCACAAGTTTTAACGATTCAGGCTTAATCCTGAAAGTGTACTGCGGAGAACTCTTCAACAACACTTTATCTGCTTTATCTGGACTATAGTTATTTGGTGCTGGAACGACATCTGGTTTGAACGGATTTGTTTTTATCCTGAACGAGTATCTTGGAGCGCTATCTAACAATATCTTATCTGCTTTTTCCGGATTATAAACATTAGGAGCGGGTGTGTCGCTTATTTTATTATCTTTCCCCTTAGGCGATAACGTGTATGCGGGAGTATGCTCCAGAATAACTTTATCCGCTTTTTCCGGATTGTAAGAGTTAGGGGCTGGTGTATCCGGAATCTTTCCAGAGTAAATTTTAGGTCTAAATGTAAATGCTGGTGAGTTTTCATGAATAACTTTATCGCCTTTCTCAGGCCAGTATGTGTTAGGAGCGGGACTGTCCGTTATTTTTCCGGTAACACCTTTTCCTGTTAATGTGAATTTTGGTGCGTCATCCAGAATGTGCGGGTCGTAGGCATTCGGCGCAGGAACATTGAAATGTTTCGGATCAAATCCTTTTCCATACATGGAATACTTAAGACTGCTATTTTGTAAGTTAGGGCTATATGATGCTGGACCTGGGCTTTCTTCTATTTTGGGAGAGTAACCTCTACCACACATAGTATATTTTAGAGAGTTTGATACTAAATGAGGATCGTAATTCGAGGGGCCTGGGGTATCTGACGGTTTGCTATCTCTGCCTTTGCCAGCCATTGTAAACTTGAGTGAGTCATCCGATAAATGGGGATGGTAAGCATTTGGTGCGGGAACGTCAGATATTTTTGCATCATGACCTTTACCGCACATAGTATATTTTGGAGAATTTATGGCTAAATGAGGATCATAATTAGTGGGACCTGGAGTATCAGACGGTTTGCCATCCTTGCCTTTACCAGCCAATGAAAACTTGAGTGAGTCGTCTGGTAAATGAGGGTTGTAAGCATTTGGTGCGGGAACATCAGATATTTTTCCATCCGGACCTTTACCGCACATAGTATATCTTGGAGAATTCGAGGGTAAATGAGGATCATAATTCGTAGGACCTGGAGTATCAGATGGTTTGCTATCCCTGCCTTTACCAGACAACGAAAACTTGAGTGAGTCATCTGGTAAATGAGGGTTGTAAGCATTTGGTGCGGGAACATCAGATATTTTTCCATCCGGACCTTTACCGCACATAGTATATCTTGGAGAATTTGAGGGTAAATGAGGGTCATAATTCGTTGGACCTGGAGTATCAGATGGTTTGCTATCCCTGCCTTTACCAGCCAATGAAAACTTTAGTGAGTCATCTGGTAAATGAGGGTCGTAAGCATTTGGCGCGGGAACATCAGATATTTTTCCATCCGGACCTTTACCGCACATAGTATATCTTGGCGAATTTGACGATAATTGAGGATCATAATTCGTAGGACCTGGAGTATCAGTTGGTTTGCTATCTTTGCCTTTACCAGTCAATGAAAACTTTGGTGAGTCATCCGGTAAATGAGGATTATAAGCATTAGGAGCAGGAACATCTGAAGGTTTTCCTTGTTGACCTCTACCACTAATAGTGAATTTTAGAGTAACATCTAATAACCGTGGATCGTATACATTAGGCGCTGGGGTGTCATTTGGTTTTGCGTCTGGGCCTTTACCATACATACTGAACTTGGGTGCTTCGTCTACCAGCCGCGGATCGTACATGTTTGGCGCGGGAGTATCGCTAGGTTTATCAACACCAACTTTAGGTCTAAAAGTATAAGCTGGAGAAGATTCATGAAGAATCTTGTCAGCTTTATCTGGATTATATACATTTGGTGCAGGTGACTCGCTCCTAATAGTACTTTGTTCTTTAATTCTAAACGAGTACATTGGTGTGCTTTCATGTAAAACTTTATCTGCCTTTTCTGGATTGTAGCTATTAGGGGCGGGCGTTACTTCCTTTTTAATTTCACAGCCCTTGCCTTTGATAGTAAATTTCGGGCCACCATTTAATAAATGCATAGATTTCTCTGGGGCATATACATTAGGAGCTGGCGTTTCTTCAAATTTTACATGAACATCTTTAGATTTAAGCGTATAAGCAGGTGAACTTTCATGTAGTAATTTGTCAGCTTTTTGTGGGTTATAAGAGTTCGGCGCCGGTGTAAGTTCAAGTTTTTCAGCGGCACCTTTCCCTGCTAGAGTATATTTTGGCCCGTTTTTCAGGGCGTGCAAAGATTTCTCAGGGGAATAAACATTAGGTGCGGGTGCATGATGTACTTTAATAATTTCAGATTTTGTCCTAAATGTAAATGCTGGAGATTTCTCTCGTAAAAACCTATCTGCCTTTTCAGGCTTATAAGCATTAGGTGCTGGTACTTGTTCGATTTTTTCTATTTTAGTTTTAGTTGAAAGTCTATACTTTGAAGACTTTTCGAGCAGTACTGCATCACCCTGAAATATACAAAACTGTAGATTAAAAACTATCGCTTACAAAATATTTTCATAAGTACTTGATTTACATCTAAGAACTATCAACAAGTGGTGAAGGTTGAAACTTGAAATGAATAAATATTATTCACTTCTACAGTCACTTCTGAATGAAATGGGTTATACGATAACTTCGCTCCTGCTACTTACATGCATTAAAAAAGAAGTGAAAAAATAACAAATACTATTCTACAAAAGAAAATATATTAATCAATATTTTTTATTTATGATAGAAACTAATACCTGACAACTTAAAAGAAACTACACCTAATAAATATGCAGCTACATATTACCACAATAAATTAATTAAAAAGATACTATACTAGAAATATAAAGACAGATAAAATTATTAAATGATTTCAAATCAAAAAGCAAAAAGCAGAAAATGGATTAAATCAGCGTTATGGTACAGACGTTAGTAAGCGGTGGTGATTTCTTCAGGCGCTGGATATGGTACAGGTTGACCGATGAACTGAGAGTGACGTATGCCGAATGTGTGCGCCGGTGCCCACGGTAAGTTCACGCACACCTGTTAGTAATAACCTATTAATGTTCCACTGAAAACCCCACTCATAATAAAAATTGAATAGCTTCTTTATGATTATAAGTGAAATTCTAAACATACTATTAACAATGTCAATATGTTTTAGAAAATACCTGTATCTATAGTATCTATATATACTGTAACTGCTCAGTACTTATTCATATTTAATTGTTTCATTGATATTGTTTTCAATATACATTAGATATCTTTAATTGATTGGTTTTCAAATGTTGTGTTAGTCTTCATATTCTTACAATTACCTACTAAAGCAAAATTTATTCATTGCCATTGTTCTATTACAGGTATAAATATATTACTGTGTATCTATATATAAAAAGGCAGTGGTAGCCCAGTGGTAACACACTCGCTTGGGAAACCGCGTGAAGCGGGTCCAAATCTTGGGTCTCGCACCTCTGATATTTTCATGTGTGAATCATTTCTAACATGATTACCACTTGTCTTACGATGAAGGAAAACATCGTGAGGAAACCTGCATGTTTGAGAGAACTATTACAAAATTGTAATTCTTAAAAAGGCCTACAGAGAAGTCTACAATATCATATTATGTCTATCTCCCAAGGTACACTCGAAATACTTATTCTTAATATATATAAAAGGCAACGTCTCGACTCACTCAGACTGACTGACTTATCAACGTTCAGCACAAACTGATGATAGATGTTTAATTTTTTTTTGATATTAATTTTATATCAAAGGCATCATTTAAGAAAAGATTTTTCAACATTAATCTCCTAAGGGGTAAAACAGTAGAAGAAAGTTTGTCTGAAACTCTGTCTTTTTTAATAGCTTAAAAGTCGCCTTTAATGCGACGCTGAATTAACGAAACGGCACAAATTATATATATGGGACGCGGCCTCTGGAGGAGTGAGTCTTTTTGATAGGGAGTATAAATATATAAAATTATTTTGAAGAAATGAAGGTGTCTATAGTTAGGGGACTTAAATTTACTAAATTTTCATATTTTTTCGATACCTAAATAAGTCATTACTAAAGATAAACATACTTTTAACAAATAGTAAACATCCTTTTTCGTATACAGTTCATATTGATATAACAAACAATAACGGTTTTCGATTATTCAATAATTTCACTAAAAACAATATCAACAATAAAATAACCTTACATTTTGACAAAACTGACAATTTCTTAATGTTTTGACATAAGCATAACTGATAACAGATTATCTCATAGTTGGATAGAAGAGTTGTGCGTAATATAAAATTTCTAATTATTCTTTATTATATTCTTTTTATATTTTCTATATTTCTAATAATTTAATTTTGTCGTCAGATTAATACATAAAAAGAAAAAAATATCACTTTGAGACTTTTTAATTTATAAAAAATATTATAATTATTTATTTACATTTTAGTCCAATCGCAATCCGGTTTGTGAATAAAACCTGAAGTTTTATGAATTTTAAAATGTAAGCTTATATCTTATAAGGAGTACAATACTATAAATTTCTCGGAAACGGCTTAACATTTCAATTTCAAAAAAATGTGATTACTATATTATGTATTTCAAAGATTATATTCCCCTAGTTTCATAAAAATAAAAAAATTATTGCAGAAATTAAAAATAATAAACCAAGAAAAAATAAATAAACTGGTTTTTTTTTGTAAATATCTCGAAAATTTTGGAGATATTGTAAAAAGGGTCATCTATAAAAGTTGTAGATTTTTATTAGACCTACAACTTTTGTGAAGAACATTTTTCGATAGGATGTCACAGTAAGCCAGAAATTGAAAAAAAAACAATTTTTTTACGGTTTGCATCCCTCCATTTCTCGGGGGTAACTGGACAGCGGTAGTATTTTACGGATTTTTGTTCCTTATATAACTACTAACGTTTTAAAGCCATAAAACTTCTTTTTAATTGTTATTTTTTTCTCTTAAATATAATCCGATCGGTCTAAAAGTATAATACTATTTTTGACCCCTAGGCTTATCCTCGCTTCGCTCGGGTAGGTCCTTCTAGGTAGTAGGTACGTTTTGAATAAATATAAATAGTTATTGCGAGTGTACCTTAGAAGAAAAACTTTGCTTTTGTAGATTTTTCTTTAGGTCTTTTTAAGACCTACAATTTTCTAGTACATTCTTTTGATATATCTCTTATGGTTTAGCCAGCGTTAGCCATGTAAATTTCTAAGAACGACTCGATAAAACTCGTTATTGTGTTTTCCCGTGGGAATAAAGATTTTCCAGTAGTAAAAGAAATCCTTAATGTTGACTCGAGTAATAAGTTATCACTACCTACACAAAATTCGGTTAAAATCGGTTTAGTACTGTTTGCGTGAAACCGCACGCAAACAGTACTAAACCGATTTTAACACATAAACGCACAAACTGAAAAACAGACTTACTATAGGTATACACTATACGTTACACAGTTACAGTCATTGTTTTAAAATTAGATTTTGCTAAGTTTCTATTGATTATATGTATATTTCAACCACCCAACTTCCCCCGGGGTGGTTATGTGGAGACTGCCCGGCTAATGAGACCGATCTACCCACTAAAACCCAACTTCTCCCCCCCCCCCCCCTGCCGCCATGTGGGACACCGCGGGATCGCTTTCGCAGACAACCGCGACGCGACCCCTCCCTCAATTTAACTCTAGAACCGCGCCTGAAATGAAATCTGTACATGATTTTTTTTAAATAATGACTGTAACGTATGTATTGTGTGCAGAATAGACCACAGAACAATAGTTATTAAAAGTTTCGTCTGTTTGTATTTATGTCTGTTTGTCTGAATATCTGTGTACATTTCAAGCAAAAAGTACTGAACTGATTTTAACTAAATTTCGTGTAGTCATAACTTATTACTCGGTTCGACATTTAGGATGCCTGTTACTACAGGTTATTTTTTATTTCCGAAGGAAAACCTCATAACTGATTTTATCGTGTTGTCCGTAGAAATTTACATGACTAACGTTAAACCTTAAGAGATACATCAAAACAATGTACTAGAAAATCCTAGGTCTTAAAAAGAAAGGCCTACAGAAAAATCTGCAATAGCATAAGTCTTATACTCGCAATATTTCTATTTAATTGACGCACCCAAGCGAATCGCTAGTCTGTATAAATAAATATTATAAATGTGAAAGTTTGTATGTATGGATGTTTGTTACTCTTTCACGCCAGAACGGCTGAAAGGATCTGGATGAAATTTGGCACAGGGATAGTCTGGAATAGCACATAGGCTACTTTTTATTCCAGAAAAAAAAGTTTCCCGAGGGAAAGGTTTGTTTTTGTTTTTCTAGAGGCGAACCCGAGCGAAGTGAGGTTGAGCCGCTAGTAATGTATAAATTCATGTACACGTTTTTGTTATTGTCCTATTAAGTTTATTTACGTGAATGGAAATTTTCATTTGAATAAACTATAAACTGGTACATACTTTATATAAAATTATTAATGTAGTGACTAATATATAAAACCAGATGGCGATGTATGAATTATTTATTTATTTGGATCTATTTGTCCTCACAAACCGAAGTAGTACGTATCAGAAGAATGTAAAGATTTACGTATTTTATTTATTGATGAAATATGAGTTTGTTAGTATATGGCGCATGGCTTGAATAGTAATATAAATAAACTTACTTTTTCAGGACAATAGACCCCTGGTCCAGGAACTGCGGCAGAAGGGTGTTTTAGTTCTCTTCTAGGCGCCATTGTGTACGCTGGAGGCCGTTTAGTTATCACAGAAGCTGCTTTATCCGTAGTATATGTACCAGGTCCTGGCATAGGTGATTTAGTTTCGACAGTTTTACCACGACCAGTTATACTAAAAGCTGGTGCCGCTCGCTTACTTCCTTCGCGTGCCTCACCGAGTACCGGAGGCATAGAATATTCGTTTGGCGCTGAAAATTAGCAAGTTTATGTATTTAAATAAATAATTTTATTTTAATAATAAGAATTAAAATAATAACGAAACTTCCACAATACTTCTTAAATAAAACTATCTTGTCGGATATTTTCATGGAATAATTTTGATTCTGATTCTGTAATAAATAAACTACCGATATAATTTTGAGATGTCAAAAACTTAGTGTCCGTGACCATGACATGTGAAGAATTCAAAACGTCGCTTCATTAAAAATCCACGAAAAATCCAAAAAGATAATTCTATTTGAAATATGAAATATACGCGTAAATCTAAGAATGTTCTGGAATACACTCATATAAGTTCATACTATACACATTAGAAGAGAGGAATATAGAGACTTCCCCATCTAATGTAAATTAAAAAAATTACGCAAGAACCGGCTTCTAAAGTAGGATATTTAACTAGATCAAAATATTTGTATGGCTAATACAAATATTTCCCATTGTGGGGATTGATGTCGCATGATCGCACTGTATAGTGCCAGTGCTAGTTACGGACAGTGCCTCTTATCAAATTAAACGATTTATAAGCTGTATGGACTTACATAACTACTAAAACGATCTTTATACACTAAAGGTATGATACGATGCCAAAAGTAAATGTATAAAATTGGTAAATGGTATTCAAAAACGTAAAAAAATACATAGAGGACGCTAAATGATCTACAGCAAACAGCCAAATATACTAAGCTCGAATCGATAAAGCTTTGAATGGTGCTTCAATTTTCTTGTTAATAGATTCAAAGCGTGCCAATTAATCACAGATTACTTCGCCAATATCAAGTAAAATGGAAAAGACACAGAATGATTCTTATATACAAATAAATGAAGCTAAATAAACAACATAACTCAAAATAAAAAAGCAAACACAATACAAGATATACCATGCACATGGATAAAGACCGGATTCAAACCTAATTCAATACGATATTCAAATGATGGACCAAAAACTAAAAAAAAGCAAATGGTGCGATGTGTAATTTGTTTTCCACCTGGCGTTTTACTCCCTGGTTGAGGAAGGTTAACTCGGAGGCCTATAGAGAACGCCGGAGCATGATCTAGAACTGATCGAATAGCTTTGCTAGGCTCATAGTCACAGGGCGCCGGGGTGGGAGTGACTCGAGGGGGCGGCCATCGTCCATGTAAAGACGCTGCAGGACCCACCGCTCGACCTGTTTATTATTCTCTGATAGTACTTTGCGGAGCTAATAATTTTCTTAGATCCGTACTGAATTAAAAATGCCTAAAAAACTTTTTTTGGCACGAAATTTTATAAGTTCAAAAAGATATAGGACGTTTATAACTTTTTACGAGTCGTCTCAACAACCAATTTCATACATTTATGGTAAAACACGAAGAATACAATACGAATTGCAGTAAATAGTAAACACTAAGTATTGAGTATTTACTATTCACCTACTACAATGCTACTGCACCTTAAGCAATTTTGAATGCAGGGTTTTCATATTGTTTAGTTCGTATTTTTCATTTTTTTTTAAATGTGTTAAGAATTTCTAAAACACATGAGTCTGTTTTCTTTTAAGCACTATATACATATTATAAAACAAGGTCCCTTGCGCCGCGTCTGTTTTCATAATTTCGTTAAGTGTTCTCATAATTTTGAATTAATATTAAAATATTCACAGTTAAAAAATATTATAACCGCAAGATATTGAATTATGGAAAATTAAAAAAAACTACTGCAAGTAAAAAATTATAAATAATTATAAAACTTAATATTCAGTACCTTTCAGATTTCAGTACAGGTACACAGATATCCTATAATTTTTCACTCACTAAACAATCCAACAAACTCACAACACAGAAGTAACTAAAATAACAATGCACCTAGAGCGTTACAAGACGACGTGTATTGAAGACTGAGCTGCATTGAACCAGACCAGATCAAACAACCATTCATGGCCCCCAGGCTCCCACACGATTGTTGACTCACCGCCCCGATCACCTTCATTTATACGGACTTATTTGGCGACATCGAACAAATGCAATCACAGAATATTGTGAACATCCAATGCCAGTGCTACATATTCTCAGAATACACAATTTAATTATAAAGGTTGTCCAATTGATTAAATAAAGTTTATGATACTTGAAATATTTTCATTGAATATACTAAAAGAAGTATTGTAATTAAAATTTAAATCATCCAATTCGTGTCAAGGGTAGGTACTGATTCATATTAACTTACGTCAATAACAGTCTGGGTTTAAACAACTTTAGTACATCCCTGGAAAAGGGGCTAAGCGTGAGCGATGTAGACGACATAGTTTATGTAAATTATACTGCAGTAATAAAAACTTGACCTACTTTGCTACCTTCTTGTGATATAATATCCTGTAAAATATGTTGGAAATTTTTTCAACAGTAAAATATACATTGTATGAATAGATCCATAATAATAATTATAATTGATTTATATAGGCAAGGCGAAATAATATTGTACTTAGTTATTTTTTTATTAAATCTCATTTATAATTTTCTATGTTTGTTTCATTAGATATTATATCTTCGTCCGAACTAATTGCCTCGTAAAAATATTCGTATGTTTAAATATCATCTCTTTTACATTATATGACAAATCTAAACTCTATATAAGTTACGTGTTGTAGCAGTACACAGACGCAAAATGTAAATTCAATTCTATTCTTAGAAAATCAAGACTAATCTGTTTATTGTGTGTACACTGTATATATATATGTATGTATATGTAGTATTATGGTGTTTATGGGTGTTTATGAGATATATGTCGTATATTGAGAACGACATTACCTTTAAGTACATTCAAGTTTATTTATCAACAGTTTCCCAAAGGATGAAGTACTCGTAGTTTGTATTTTAGTAATTTCTTGCATGTGGGTGGGGGCTATTAGACTAAATGAAGATCGATTGCCTATCGAGTTAGACAGATGCATTGAAGCAATCTATTGCCATTAATATGAGAACATATTTATTTCTTAAATGTAAAGCGTTTTCTCTAAATATCTAAGTATAACTAGCGACTCACCATCGCTCCGCTCGGGTTTGTCACTAGATACGTTTTACCGGTTAGTATACCTGGATTTCTCAGAGATAAGATATTTTCATGCACTAAAAAGTAGCCTAAATGGTGACAATTTCATCAAAATCCATCCAGTGGTGTTTTCATGATGTGTTCCCAGACAGACAGACAGACAGACAGACAAAAATTCTAAAAACTATAGATTCGACCTCTGTATCGATAATAATAACTTTAACTATTACAACAAGATTTTCCAAAAAAATTAATGTACAGATTCGACTCAGAATTTTATTATATGTATAGATTATTTGAGGAAATTAAATAAGACTATAGCAACATTGTAAAATGTCATAGTACCTAATAGGATATATGTATATATCTACTCTTATAAAAACCTGTAATAGGGTATATACATAATCTTATAAGAAAATTTTCTCAACATTTTTTTATTTCTCTAAACAAAAAAATAACAGAAAACAGTAAACAGTTCTCTGAGCTGTTTACAAAAATATTTTCATATAGTTGATGACATGAATATATCAACATTCAACACTGGTACGTAGACTCGAACCAGTTAGAAAGAATTTCACTCTACCCTAACCGATCGAGTCGCTTATAAGGATTAAAGTAGTAAGTGGGTTGATTGACTGCACCTATTATATATGTAGATTATAAAAGAGCGCTATAAAAATAGACATGCCTCACCTTTAGCTGTCATGCCTTCTGTATTGTAGGAAGCGGGTCCAGGGCCGGCTTTATCTTTACCAGAAGGTTCCAATTTGTGTCCAAATGTAAAAGCTGGAGCGCGGGGTCTTCTAGACTCAGGTGGAGGTTTACCTAGAATAAAAAAATAACTTTTTATTTTTTCAATCAATACCATATCACTATGTTGTATGTATTTATATGTAAAATAACTTGTTCGAATGCGAGAGATAGCCGAAATGTGTATATAAAAAAAATATTTTTATTACTTATTGTACAAATACCTAATTCATTTGGTATACAAAAACAAAAAGATTACAGTGGCGTATATAAACAGAAGTGTCATCTCTATTTCCATTTATATGACACAAATGTTGATTTAAACCTCAATAACTTTGCTTTTAGCTTCACACATTTTTGAAATTCGCAAAGAAAATTTATATGCTAATACTATATTTTATCAATTTATAATTATTAAATATTAATTATTAGTTATTACTAAATTGTTAATTACAGAGTTTATAGTATAACACACACTAGCATTTATATCACAAAAATAAATTATATTATATATATATATATATATATATATATATATATATATATACATTTCAATGGGTTGATAATATATATCAAACCATTAAGACAAACAAAAATACATAACAGAAAAAAATAACATATTTTGAATATTAATATAACATGTAAACATAACAATTAACATGTTACAATTTTTTCTATTACGTGGTAACTATGTACCTACATATTATGCGAGTTCCACACAACGCTCACCTTGTTCACGGTCAATGTTTTTCGCCCACAATCGTTTTAGATAACAACCAAATAAAGTTTAATTACTCGTTTCGAGTTAAACTCATAAATCACAATTTCCACTCGGCTGACTCTATTTAAATGAATGATAAAAATTACTTTATAAATGCAGACGATGACCGCATCTCTCTAAACGAATCTAGGAAGTTAAGTGTGGTTTTGAAGCTAAATAAAAACTTGTTCTTGTTATTACTTATGAACACAAGAGTTATTGGTTAACTAAGTGATATCACGTTTTGTATGAACACGGGCAAGGTCGGTGTTCAAGCGCGATAATCTCACAACCTCTCGATGATGTCAGCCTCAGCGCGCTCTCCGAACAATACTACCAAAATTGATAGATGTATGCATAAAAGAAATCTACCGTGACCAAATAAGGACTGTACACCGTAAATAGGACTGAACTATAAAATATACCTATAATTTATTCTGTAACTGTATACAAGATTATTTTATATATTTTTCATTCTAACTGCTCTACTTAACTAGGTTAAAAATCGAATATCCGAGTGGACATTCCAAGCCAATGTAACAATTTTTGCAATATTTTTGTACCTAATACATTTTGCTGTCGTATTACGCAATTGTTTACATTGCAACCTAAATAAATACCATGTCTCATATGTACACAAAAATTTGTCATTTTCAAATTATAAGAAAATTACACACCAAAGAATTGTAAAATATTAAATATTTTCTAAGAAAAGTTATATTTGACTTAGATTTCGTTTCTTTACAAAAAAATTATACGTGGATACAAAAAACTAAATAAAGCTATGACAAAATAGCAACAGTAACTTTATTATTTATAGTAAAATCTTCTACTGAAATACCATCGCTTAAAATTAAATTACTATTATAAATAAAGCATAGAGAGTAGATACAATTATTAATGTCTCTATATGTAATTAAAACAGAATTAAACCTATCAACACAACCAAGTGACTCAAAAGACGCTTATTGATAAATTATAAACATAAAAATATTTTTATATTAAAGAACGGTAAAAAACAATAGCAAAACAAGTAAACCAAATTAGATAAAATTTGGCACATTATTAACCTCCGTCTAAAGGCGAATCCGCGTGCAGAAACTAGCAAGTATTATTTTTAACCAACTCACCGATTAGAGAAGGTAAAGACACAACAGCTGGTCCAGGACTGGCGGCTTCAGCAGCAATGGGGCCACGTCTCTTAGTAGGAGTCCACGGATTTTGACGAACGCCCATCGGTGTGTCACACGGATAAGACCTCTTGGTCACCGTCGAATCAGTGTGTATTAAACCGGTATGAGTTCTTCGACGTGTGCTATGAGATATTACCTGATAGATATAAATAATTTTGTTATTTTTATATATTATAGTACGGTTTTAAATTAACCATTTAGGCATATTATATGGTATTAGCCAAGTAAAAATTTACCGATCTAGCGGTGCTCGTTGATGATTTTGTTGCTTGCATAATTAGCAATAAATAGCCTTAAAAAGCTAGTACTAATATGTAGAAATTATAGGTCTTGTAAATAACAAACCAAATTAAACATAAACGAATAAAAATATTGCATAGAAATATAAGAAAATGTCTTTTAGTGAGTAAAAAATAAGTTGACATAAATTTTGACAAATTTTAATGTAACTAGCATTCTAAATGTTTTCATAGACAATAGATTTATGAAATAAATAATTAAATATACGCAACAACGTTTTTTTTTAATTTATCATAGCGACGTCATTGTGATAGGTACTAAGACATGTCACATGTGGGCTCATTTTTTAAAAACCATTTCTATATTTAGGTTAGTGCGATGGAAATGTTAATAATTAAGGTATTCATGATAAAAATCTGAATATTCACTTATTCATTAAACATAACTTAAACTTTTAATATGATACGTAAACACCAAAAAAAAAAACAAAAAAAATCTTCATAATCTATGCTAATATTATAAAGAGACAGATTGTGTTTATTTGTTTGTTTTCAGAACCCGCTTATCCCAGGAACTACTAATCCGATTTGAAAATATCTTTTTCCGTTTATTATGAAAAACTATAGGCTATAACTATAAACTATATGCTACTAACCAAGGGTGCGGAGCAGTAGTCATAAATGTCAAGAAATCGGGTACACTTCCATACATTATTGTAAATCTGATGTTTATAATCAAACAAATTTAACGTGGACGAAACCGCGGGGCACAGCAGCTAGTGTTATGTAAAATGCAGACATCATAAATCGTTTTATGTGACGTTCGGTCGATTCGGTTCCTATGATCGTAAGTTCTATATAACTACTCAGATGTATTGTGTAGATGATATACATTGTTTATTTATTCACCTATTAAATTATTCTAAGTGGAATATGTCGTGCTAAGCTAACATTAGCATTAAAATAGTCTGTTAACGATATAAATAATTAAAACTGTATAACCTACATCCGCAGTCTCAATGCTGTTCCTGCTATCCTTTAACAGTCATTGCTATTTTTATTTAGCAATACACTTACCAAATACATACAAGTTGTTTTCTGCATATGGTCTTAGAGAATGCTATCATTTCACGACTACCAAATATGTCTAAGTCTTCGCAACGTATATATTCGCTAGATTGAAGACTCAAAATACAAAAACGGTCACGTCATATTTCTATTTTAGCTTTAGCTGTAGTTTGCAAATATTAAAAAAAAAATGATTAGCATCAAGCAATATTATAATGTTGTTATCACCAATCAGAAAAATAATGTTGATATTAAAAATAATTATTAGTGTAATAAAATTATAGGCATAGAGGAATGATTAGGACGATTTAAATTAATATAATATTACTGAAAAACTAAGTTTATTTTAATACTAGCTTGCTTCCCAATACAAACTTTCATCCCCATTTTCACCCCTCAAGGGATGATTTCCGGGATGAAAATCCTATCCTGTCTTTCCCAGGGTCTCAAACTATCTTCTTACCGAATTTCATCTAAATCGGTTCAGTAGATCCAGTGATTACACCCTACAACGTTACAACTCACAAACTTTACCTCCTTATAATATTAGTACTATAGATTATAATAATAATTATAAGATTATATATATAATATTTTCGAATATATTCGAAAATTTTCAATATTTCGTCAATCTTCGAAGTTAGAAATACTCGTAAGTAGTGTGATTGAAACACACGTGCAAGATTAATCAATCAATGCCCTTAGGCTTTAATGACATGTGACAAACCGGTTACACCTACCCACACGGTATACGATTGCCTTCGTGTTCGCCCACTGTTTGTATTTATGTGACGGAAATGATTTATTGTTATTTTATGATTAAGAAAAATATATTGTAAAGTACTATTTAAAATACAGTTTAAATAAACCTTGCAATTTCATTTGAAAATGTTGCACCTTTTTAGCATAAACATTTATAATAAAAAAAAAATTCGAACGACCTATTAGAAAAGCTGTTAGGTCTATCATAGAAAATGCCTAGTCCATACATAAATTGCTAAAAAATATGGAATACTTATTTTTTCTAGTTTTAGGTTTTTAACATTCCCTACTTTCTATCGGGGAAAAATACCTATAAGGAATCACGTACCATGCACCGCAATCTAATGAAACAAGATTTTTAAGATTAGGTTAGAAACTCTAGCATTTTTGTTACAGCGTGTTCATTTTTGTATCATCATCATATATTTGTAGTAGAAACAAAAATAAATAAGTAATACTTCTTTTCCCTCCGACAAATTCAAAATAACATTAACATATTATTGACTAAAAAAATATTCGTCATAGCATCCTGAAAGAAAGGTAATTCAGTACCAGTCTGTGCGAGTCACTGTCAACGTGAAAAATGAATAAAATCCTATTTGGGCCATTCATTTATTCGTCCCATAACATTTGCGAATACGAGGCCTCGCTTCGTTGTTATTTCTTTATATATAAAGCTTTTATGAAATAAGAAATAACGATTAATTAAACTTCCTATTAAATAACTAAAATGTTCTTGCTTTGAATGAAAAAATATGTTATATCTTTTTTTAAACAGTAGGTAATAACGACCTATACGAATAATTTTGACCTATACGGATTATATGAAATTTATTTAAAAAAAAAATGCAAGACCATTTTTTTTAATAAATTTTTTGACATTAGATATCTATAGTCGCGGACACCCTACGATCAGTAGATTTTGAGACAAGTTTTAGGGTGTCAAAGTAAAAATTTATAGCTGACTATCTCCAATTCCGAAGTGAAACCCCTAATTTGACTGGACTAATTTGTGAATTTAAGATTCAATAAGAAAGAAATATTATGTAGAACTACCTTATGAATAACATTGGTTTAACCAAATTTTATTTGCGAACATTTTCAGATTTTGCTTACAAATCGGTCTGTGGTCTTGAGCAGAATTTCACATAGTAATCTATTTCTATGACATTTTATTGTACTTGCGCAATTTTGATATTATTTTGGAAATTCCTCTCCCAAGAATAAGACCACCTTTACCTGTTTTTTTAATTTGTTTCGTACTTAAACATTATTTAAATATTCTATTTAATATATTTTATATACTATCTATTTAACACTACTAATCCAATAAACTGAAAGTATGTAGTTAGTTATTTCTGTAAAAAATTTAGTAATTTTTAAACGTATTAACTAAAAGAAAGTCTTAATGGCCGATTTCACCAACGTCACCTAAGTTTAAGCGATCCCCTAAGCATGGTTCGGGGGCTGTTAGGGGACAGTTTCTGTTTCACCGATAGTTAGGGGCCACCTAAATGTTAAAATGCCACCTAAATATAGGTTATAGAAATACTAATATTTAATTTAGGGGCTAGTTTAGGGGAACCTTTAAGTTAGGGATCCCATACGTGGGTATTGGCATATGGGATGTTGGTGAAATCAGGCATTATTCACTCATCTAACTTATATAATTCTATAGACACATAAACTAAGCTATCATTTAAATAATTCCTCTAAAAATTCAACCTCCCCTTTTTTCTCTCTAGTTATACTAGCATCTCATCTAACTTTCTAATCAACTGTAAAACTCGCAATGTTTACCATATTATCATATACCTGTTTATTTATTAAAACTATACAACATCATCCATTTAATTTACTACCAAGCATTTTAGCTGTTACCCTCGACCCTATATAATAGTTAAAACATAATTGCAGAAAAACTTAAAAATTAAAAAAAAAAAAATTTTTTTTTTTAATTTACTAGCGACTCACCCTCGTTTCGCTCTGGTTCGTCTCTAGGTACGTTTTAACGGTTAGTATGAAATACAAATTTTTGAATTTCTCGGCTTTTCTGTACTATAATATGCATGTTTTATACATATGAACCTTCCTCTTGAATCACGCTATCTATTGCTGAAAACTGCATTACAATCCGTTAAGTAGTTTAAAAGATCTAAGCGAACAGACAGCGACTTTATTTTAAACTATGTAAAGAATATAATAAATAAATAAATATATATATATATATATATATATATATATATATATAGCTATTTGCATAGCACACCGATCTGTAGGTATTTTTATCTAGTGTTTTAGTTGTTACCCTCGACCCCA
Organism: Brenthis daphne; assembly: GCA_947093115.1. Lineage (NCBI taxonomy): Eukaryota > Metazoa > Arthropoda > Insecta > Lepidoptera > Nymphalidae > Brenthis > Brenthis daphne. Next base: position 30,935,563 of record OX352474.1, on the reverse strand, counting down.
CATAAAATTCCAGTATTTGAGGTTAGGTGCATCATAAAGCGTATATGAAATATAATCGCTATAAAAGGCTACATCGATCATACATTCAAAAACTGCAAACTTTCCAAATAAAATTCGAATATTCATTATTTCATTTCCAGATACGAATTTTAAGAAGTTTAGGTCAAATCAAAAAATAAATAATTTATACTTATAAATCAAATTAACATTATAGATGAAAGTTAAGAATTAGTTATTTAATTCCGATATAGTGATGGCTAAGATCTTTAATTAGATCTCTTATTATACCTCTCACGAAGCGTAACCGCGGGCAAAAAGTAGTACATAATAAGGCTTAATTTAGTCTTATTTGAAGATTATCAACTTTCTGGACATTGGATATGAATGAGATTAAAATAATATTTTTTATTATCATATCACACAAGCGGAATCGTGAGCAAAAGATAGTTGAATATATGTTTGTATATTTGTTGGTATATTAGTGAACTAATCTATAACTCTATCTATTAACTCTACCTATTAAATCGTCCCTAGCTTGATTTCCCATACAAACTTTCATCCCCATTTTCACCCCCTTAAGGGATGAATTCCGGGATAAAAAGTATCCTATATCCTTCCCAGGGTCCAGATATTACCCCCTACAACATCACAAACTCACAAAATCACAATATCACAAACTCACAAACTTTACCCCTTTATTATACTAGTATAGATTCGCCTATGATGTTATAGAGCATAACTATGTGCATAGTTAGTTCGTTATTCTCAGTGATAACCTGCTGAGTGGCCAATTGTTGTTACATGTGACGTCATCGAACGACCGACCTTCCAAAGTCAATTCCATCAAACAAGTTATCTCTTTACTTAATCGAATACATAGAGCAGTATATTAATTATGAACAATTTAATATTTTTACGACAATCAGTAAGAAAAAATCTTTAAGAGGTTATAGTTAGAAAAAAAATCTTCAAAAAATTACTAAACCTATATCAGAAGCCCAAGATTTTTATATAAATATGTGAAAGCTTACTAAATTATTCTCCATAATGTCGTAGAAATTATTTAAAATTCTTTAAATATCATAAAATATTCTAACCTGCTGTAGTTAAGGAGAGAGGTTTCATCACAACAAATACATACATACATAATGTATACTGTTTAAAGGAGTTTATAGTAGTTTAGTTAAGGTATTCTTATGCCGATGCAAATATTTATATTTTTATTTTTATTTATTTTACCTAAGTACCTACTTGACTTTTGCGGAATCATTTCTTAGCATACCAAATTTAGTCTACACCTACCGCATGAATTATGAAATAACCATTGCGTTATATGTACGTATAGATTTTCTTATAGCGCCATCTAATATGAAAAAGTTTATTTCAACATCAAAGGAAAACAAGTAAAGTTACTCTTTATTGAATTTCAATCAAATCATTGAAAATTTGAGGAAAACCTTTATGAACTTATCTATCCATATAAAATTTTCCAGAAAAAGTTATTATTTGCTCATCAATCAACACTATTACACAAAAAAAATCGTTGACAAACAGAGGAAAAAACGGTAATTTGCCTTTACCTATTTATATGTAGATAATAAATCTAAAAGGAGGAAAAATCTAATTCGTAAGATACTATGTAATAGACATTTATGATAAAAAATTAAATCATTCATATTTATAAAAGTGACTCACTGTTTAATCACCAAATCTCCAAAGTATAAATGCTTAAAAACAAGCTTAAAATTATAAGTATATGTACATATTTCTAATCTGGAGGTGGTACCGGCTAAGAAAAGGTTTTTGGAAATTCAACCCCTGAAGGAAAATAAATGGGCTGAAAGTTTATATAGAGGGCAGAGTGTGAAAAGCATATTCCCAGTATACCTTGATGCAGATAAAATGAATAATCAACAAACACACACATCTTAATCGCCGCGATTTTAATCGTTTTATTGCGTTCTGCTGACACATTTGGTTAAAAATCGACTATAGATGATAGTAGTAAAAAATTATATCTATAGGCAATCTTCTAAATAATGTTAAAAGCATCTTGTTGATGCTTATATTATCAATAATTTACAAATTCATACATAGCTATGGTGCAATATCCCTGGTGACCTCTAACTGTAACATTTATAAACAAGAATATTACGGCATAAATCACCGTTGCTCCTTTAAGTGGAAACGTAATCTCAGACGACAATCTAGTACGAACGCTTGCACTAATAGATATAAGCTCTATCATAGAGCACTAACGATATATTTACCTAGTCTATGTGTCTCCATTGCGGTACCGCATGGTATATAAGTACTAACTACCTATTATTAACCACTGGTTAAAAATATGTAAACTAAAAGTATGTATGGATAAGTAATTATTTAAAATTATTTATGTATTTTTTACTATATAGTATTAAAGTAAATGACTATTAGGATATATAGATGAAATATTTTTGGAAGATCCATAGTATATATTTGTTATAAACTCTTATTCTAAATCCTTATAGAAGTTATCTATACTAATATTATAAAAAAGCAGAGTATGTTTGTTTGTTTGTATCACTAATCTCAGGAACTACTTATCCGATTTGAAAAATTCTTTTTGCATTAGATAGCCCGTTTCTTGAGGAAGGCTATATGCTATATCTTCTAATATATAAAATTTCCATGTCACAATGTTAGTTACCGTACTCCTCTGAAACGGCTTTACCGATTTTTACCAAATTTTATATGCGTATTCAGTAGGTCTGAGAATCGGCTACTATCTATTTTCCATACCCCTAAGTGATAAGGGTGGCCCACGTTAGGGACGAACCCGAGCGAATCGAGGGTGAGTCGCTAGTCATTAGATATATGTAAATATGACAAGTCATTGATTTAGATTTAAAATATTTTATTGAACAAACAAGTATAATGACACCATTGATGTTTTTGTTACAAAGTTATCTGATTCAAATATAATACAAATTTATTTAAGCAATAACAACCATTTTATAGTATTTAAAACTTACCTTAATATTAAATTGTGGAATTTATATAATTATAACTACATTCACTCGCTCTACAACTGGTTACATAAGTAAAAATTATAAGTTATTGTAATGTTACTTTATGGTTATTGAAAGAGTTCGATCAGCGAAGGCTGTCGTCGAAATACGTAGCGCGCTCGGTTCGTCGCGGTGCACTGCGGTCGAATGCTCGGCAATTTTGCGCTTTGTTCCTCAACTAAGATGGCAAGTCGTGGGCGCTTCCCGCCAAAACCAGTCACCTTGGTTACGCGACGCACTATGATGTCGTCATCGCGTGTTTTTAATCCTCTTCCAACCAACCAGCCAGCAATTTTCTATACTTTCTAGAATATGTAAAATTTTTACTCACATTTTTTTCATGTGTTGTAAAAACTAAATAAATTTATTATATTATTAATTGGTAGCTTTTTTTTTCATATCCTGCAGCTTACGTTAAAACGAGTAGTAGGCACTTAAGAAAGTTGTTTTTTTTTTTTCATTATATTAAAATGTTCGTAGAGCTTTAATTCTCTGTCTCGAGGAAGTCCGTCGTTGTTTTTTCCGGACAGATACTTAAAACAATATTTCACCTTGATTACACTATTTGCAAATTGGTGACGTGGCCGAGGTCTCCGCCCCCGCTATGTTTATTCGAAATATAGGAAGACAAATATCCAAGACTTTTATGAATCACATTCTCGTAAAAAAAATAACCATATAAGTCATATATATATATATATACTAGCGGCTCACCCTCGCTTCGCTCGGGTTCGTCGCTAGGTACGTTTTAAATAGATATAAAAAGAAAAAATCTTTCTTTCTCACATTTTAATTATATGTTTTAATACTTACCTATTCCGGACTAAGAGAAATCCAAAAATTAAAATATCATAAAAATTGGAACGCGGTCGAACGGGATAAAAAGTATCCTATGTCCTTCTCCTGGCTCTAAACTACCTCCCTGCCAATTTTCAGCTAAATCGGTTCAGCCGTTCTTGAGTTATAAGCGAAGTAACTAACACGACTTTCTTTTATATATATAGATATATATATATATATATATATATATATATATATATATATATATATATATATATATATATGCGAAAGTTTGTGAGAGAATGAATGCGCTTGTTACACTCTCTAACAGCTTACATTTGAGCGGGCTTCGGAAAATTGTTTATTATATAGACTATATTCAAATGTACATACATACTAATATATATTATTCTAGCATAATCGCTTAATCTTTCTTATAAACCTCATTCCCTTATAAGTGGACTTGAATAAAATGTCGCCTAACAAGTTTCGTCTTATACCAAAACGAGATCTTTTAAATCCCCGTCAAATCAGTAATATGTACAAGATATTAACCTGGACCAATGAAGACGAGTGCTTTATAAATAAAATTAGTTTTCATCTATTATAATTTATAACATCTAGCAAGAAAGTTAGTGATGAACAAATAGCCATATTATTCATAGCCTATAGTCCAAGATCCCAGTGCCGCCAGACCTACGTCATTTTAGCAAAGCTAAAATTTCCATGATTTATAGTCTAGTATGTAGTTAGGAGAGTATGCGTACTTACTAGCTCGAAAGCGGGGCCCTTTCACAGGTAGCGCGAACTAAAGGTGTTTCAAAACTGTACTCACCTACGTTAAAGTAGAAAGGCTCATATTTAAATATATTTTTGACAATATTATCAAAAATAGATAATCGTTATTGCCAGACCGTTTCTGTGGGCCATTACTTCCGCCAGACGTTATAAAGATTGTTTAAAAATTAGGTAAACTACGTCATTCTAGCAAGCCTAAATTTTACATATATAACTACGTGGTACTATTTCCAGACTTTTTGTAAGCAGCCAGACCAATCCAATGGGCCAATTATTCTCCCAGACACCTCAAAGTTTCACTATATACACAGAAGAGCGTTGTTGCCATAGTTACGTTATCTGTCTCTTTTGCTGGGATCTATTTTTGTGAAAGATCATTTAGTATATCTTCGCGCAGCTGCTGTAACGTTTGTAACACGAGTTATTAGTTTCAAAATTATAATATTTGAAGTGTTTGTGAAGATATAATGGCCAATTTATTAAATTGTGTTTTTTGTCATAAGTCTGATGGACATTTAATATTATTGATATAATAGATATATAATAGATATATATAATAGATAATATTTTTTTAATCTTAATTTGTCAATTGTAACATTTTTAATCAAAATTTTAATAAAAAGTAATACATACCTATTGCTTTAAATTTATTTGATCTAAATATCTGTGAATGATCATAACTATATTTATTTAAAATTTTAATCAAGCTCAATAAATAATATAACCATCATTTCAATTATCTGTAATTATAAAGCCATGTAGTGTTCTCACTCGAATTAAAGCGCACGAATAACGCCCTCACGCTCGCACTCACAGGGAAACTTTGAGGTGTCTGGGAGAATAATTGGCCCATTGGATTGGTCTGGCTGCTTACAAAAAGTCTGGAAATAGTACCACGTAGTTATATATGTAAAATTTAGGCTTGCTAAAATGACGTAGTTTACCTAATTTTTAAACAATCTTTATAACGTCTGGCGGAAGTAATGGCCCACAGAAACGGTCTGGCAATAACGATTATCTATTTTTGATAATATTGTCAAAAATATATTTAAATATGAGCCTTTCTACTTTAACGTAGGTGAGTACAGTTTTGAAACACCTTTAGTTCGTGCTACCTGTGAAAGGGCCCCGCTTTCGAGCTAGTAAGTACGCATACTCTCCTAACTACATACTAGACTATAAATCATGGAAATATTAGCTTTGCTAAAATGACGTAGGTCTGGCGGCACTGGGATCTTGTTAGAGGTTTGAGACATTATAAACTTAAAGTTAGTATTAGAAAAAATTAGGAAATATTAAAAAATACATTAGAGGCAGACTTGCTAAGCATTATTAGGTCAAAATTTCCTATATGTAACCTTTTTTAAAAAAAAAACAATAATATACAAGTGTTGAAAATCACACTCAAACACATGTTTGAGTAAAAGAAAAAGCTTACATATAGAAAATTACATAATTTTGCGAAAAAAATATTTAGTCTTTACATAATGAGATTGAGTAAGAGTAGGTAATAATTAGGTACCCATACGAATATTCAAATTAAAATAATTTACATATAACAATATGCTCGCTGATAAGATAATTCATATTACTTAAATATCTTTCATAAAAAATATTCAAATAAATAAAACAGATAAAACTTCTTATTTTCATTTATTTTCATATATTTTTCTACCTAATACACAACAACTACATATCAATGTTTATTAATTATGAAATGTTTTTATATATCAAGCATTTCTTCCATACGTATAGAATACGGAACATCGTGAACGGAAGTCCAATTAACAGTGTTGGAACGAGAAACTACGTCTTGCACGAGTTGATCCTTAAACTCTTGCCATCTCCGTGCTGAGACAAATTCTTTGAATAACTGTTTCTTTGTTGGTATCTGAATCAAAAAAAAATACTTATGCAGGGATATGTTTTAATTATTCCATATTTCAATAATCATATATGTACATATGTATTATTACATGTACATATGTAGGTATGTGTATGAAAAGACGTTAAAAACATGGTTCTGTGACAACACAAAACTCCTTGAAAAAACTTTAAGTTACCTTTTTTTCTAAATAATGTTGAATTCTTGACCAAATATTAGCAGTGTTACGTTGCAAAAGCCAAATTTTAGGTAAAAGCATACAATTAACAGGTGTTAATGCGACGATGCGGCGATCGCGCATGTTCTCCCCAAAGCCAAAACTTGATCCCGGATTTAGTTGACATACCTATCAACAATCATCAATCCCTTGAGATAAAATACAACACACATCCTAATCTATACATATAATAAAATTCTAACTCAGTCGAATCTGTAGGGACATTAAATATTTTTTTGAAAAACTTTTTGATATAGTCTATTATACATATACATATACAATATATACAATACAAAGGATACAAAGGCCAAATCTATAGTTTTTAGAGTTTTTGTCTGTCTGTCTGTCTGTGACGGCATCACGAAAGAGCCACTAGACAGATTTTCATAAAATTTGGTATGGTTATCCGGGTCAACATATAGGATAGATACTGCGGGAAAACATCTCATCCTTGAGAAATCTATACTAAACGTTAAAACTTAACTAGGGACTAAGAAGTGTGTCGCGAAATTCAGACATACGTTAACATACGAAGTAAGATTCACCTATATCTTATTTAAGTGCCTTCCACGCTTATGAAGGATCGAGTTAAAACTACTTTTTAATAGATACATAGGTAAATGGAATTGGAAAATAATTATGGTTACAGACAAGATTTCAAAGACCGGTTACAAAAAGATTTCTCTGAAAATACCAATTGAAAATTTCGCTTATTTAGTAAGTAATTTCCATAAAATAAATTAATGTACCTGATATAAATATTAAATATTTATACCTGCATAAAATAAGTTCGAAGACTTTGCGGTGGCACTATCTTTTTAAGATTTGCACCTATCACATCGGGAACACTAAGCCTGGAAAGTAATACCACCCTGATAAATTCGATATTGGATTGTCATTTTCTAATATTTATTACTTTTTAGAAATCAGTGGGCTATGCCCACTAATAAATTTACATGAACATGTACAGCAACAATGAACATAATATTACACTATTTATCCGACTGCGCGAAGAAAAGAAGGGTAATGTGTTTCTCCGTCTATGTATGTACCTATGTATGTATATTTATATACATATATGTATTATTTATATATGTTATTATGTTATGTATGTTTGTTCCTATATGGCGTTCTAGAAACCAAACGCGTAGGTCGATTTTTATATAATAGTTTTCCTCTTTTTAGTAAGCTTTTTTACCTTACAGATTCTCTTTGTTCTTTATGAAATGAAGGATGTAATAATTCTTGAGATTTAGTAGCTTCAGGAATATCAAAATCGACGCTTCCTTTTCGAGTTTCGTTTGAATTTTTTTGATTATTCTCCATTTTGATGGTACTCGCGGTGGAAGATTTTTCCCTCTTTAAAGAACTATGAAGATTAATAGCTTTTTCTGAATGTTCTCCGGAACCTAACTTTCTTTCACTGTGTTTAGTATATCCCTCTTCGGTGTCAGTCGACGCATTTGTTTTATTGAAGGCACCGAAATATTTTGTTTCAAAATCTTGTTCGCTTTCCTCTGGTGGCACCTTAAATATTACTTATATTTTTATATAGAACGTAAATTAGGCACATTTCCGTATAAATACATATTAATATTTACATTAATATAGGGCTACATTATCTGTGTTAAAATTATTATGTAGATATTAAATGAAAGCTTTAATTTTTATAAAACTTTCAGATTTTACAAAAGGTATCTAAATCTTTTTCTTTGATTACATAACAAACAGCAACAAAATACATAAAATAATACATACATAAGGATCGTATAGAGAATAATAGTTTTTGCCGAGACGAGTTGTTACAATCACTTGTAAAGACTCGATCATTTGACATCGCCCTGATAGAATAAAATAGACGAAATTGGCAACACCCACGCCGTCACCGAGTAGCGTTTCATTTGGTTCGTATGATTTCATCTTAGCAACTATGCAACCTTCACGACGTGCTACCTACAAATAAAACATTGTTATTAATATAAAAAGTGTATTTCTAATATTATTTTCGTTTTACTTACCATACTAAAAAATATAGTTATATTTAATTTTTTTGAGTGGAACCCTAATTCTTTTTCTAAAATAAAAGTAGCCTATGTTACTCCCTATAACATCAGCTACCGTTCAGTGAAAGTCCCGTCAAAATCAGTCTAGCCGTTTCAGGGATTATCCAGAACAAACAGACAGACAGACAAAAATGTATAAAATTGTGTTTTTCTTATAAGTACCTACCGTATATAATTTCATGTGCATTTAGTAAAACGCTATTATTTTGACAACGTCTAGTCTTAATAAGTACTATTGCTAAGCCAAACATAGGTTGAACTAAAACAAGTTAAATTTAACATAAAAGTTTTAAACGAGTAAGTTGTAGTTTTTGGTCTACTTTATCTAGCGGAATTGCAATGTGAGCCCATAGTCGCTTTAGAATAGTCGAACAACATTGACTTCTACTTAAAACTTTATCACGGCTGCTTTTACAATAATAGTCCGTCTACCGATTCGAAGACCAAATATATAACTTTTGAAGAATTAATGCTAGTTATTCTATCTTGAAACACATAAAAATTATATAAAAAAATTCTATTCAAATGTATTAAATGCGTTGATTCCGTATTCTTTTCTATGAAATTATAATATTACCTCATCAAGTGCATCGAAATAAGTAAAAGCAGACATAGCACGACGAACTTCATCCCATTGCTTCTGAATGGATGCTTGCAGAACATTTTTGAAATCCTCCTTCATAAGTACCAATAACTCACAGTGGTCTAACAATCAAGAGATAAAAGTGGCAATATCTTTATAGCCTTTACTCGTAAACTAACGTAAACAAAGCTCTATATATTTTATCACTATCCGTTACTATGATACAATATGTTTGATCGAATTTTAATTTATAGTTCCATTTAGGGGAATAAATAATAATTTATTCATTATATATTATTACTAGCATTGCCCGCGGCTCCGCCCCCGTTCAGATGACCAAAAACCAAATTCTTAGGTTTTACATATTAGTAATACTCTTACATTGCAATTTTTGTATTTTTTCTCAGAAATGAGATATTTTCCCGCGGTAAAAAGTATCTTATATGTTGACCCGGATAACCAGCTATCACCATACCATTTCATTAAAATCTCTTCAGTGGTTTTTCCGTGATGCGGTAACAGACAGACAGACAGACAAAAATTCTAAAAACTATAGATTCGGCCTCTGTATCGATAATAAAGGCTATTTCAATAAGATTTTCCAAAAAATATTTAATGTACAGATTCGGCTTTGTTACAATTTTATTATAGGTATGTATAGATTTATGAGAGGTAACTTTGAACAGTAAAATGACAATAGAAAAGCTTAGCCTCGCCGCTTTAGTTGCACATTAACGAGTTTACACGATAGCTCCCTAATTATACTAACTTAGTTCCTGTTATAGTGCTACTATTATAATAAGGAAAGTTTGTGTGTTCGTGTATGTATTTTTGTTACATTTTAACCCCGATTATGAAACGGCTTGACGGATTTGGATGAAATGCAGTATACTTACAGATAGACTATGACCTGGAGTAGGTAACACAGGTTACTTTTAGACACCCATGTTCGCACCTGAGCGAAGTGAACATGAGTCGCTAGTAATTAATAATTTGTAAAGTTTATTGTGTTTCTAGTGCTCGCATTCTACCCACATTTTATTTTAAAAAATCAATCTCTCTAGGGCCTGGAGAAATCTTTTTTTGGAATGAAAACCAACCTATCATATATACAGAGCGACAAAAAAATGGTTTCATACAGTGTCGTATAAACAAAAATTATAAATTAACTAGTAGTTCTGCGAACAGTAGACCTACAGTAGACCGAGCACAAACCGCATTTTGAAGAGCAATTTTACTTATCACGCCGAAGATCCTCATCGTATCTTCACCAATTTTTTATGAGATCAACTTAAAGTTACTATTTTTTCAAATAAACAAAGAACTATCGAAATCGGATCCCATAGTCCCAGTAGCTCCCTTTTTGCCCCTTTTTGGAGGAACAATTTCGAAATAAAAATTCCATTCGGTTTCCCTCCAATCAAACATTCCCGACGACAAAAAAAGTTTATAAAATAAACCTGTATACCAAGTTTCGTTCAGATCGGTTGTAAAATACGACCTATTAGTAGGGGAGCCCAAGAGGGGATTTTCTGTAGTTACTCGAGCGCGGCAGATTAACATAAAAGAGGTTACCTTGCACTCTATTAAGTACTTTTACCATAATATAAGTCTTCTATATAAAGGGGCGCGTCTAGGGAAGCCGATTAAAATATTTAAAAAATGTTTTGATAAGGTAGAAATACTTGAAACCGTCAGATTAAGGTGTGGTAGGCTAGTCACATCCTGAAAAGTGTCCAATTCAATAATCTGCCGATTTGCACAAGCCGAAGAGGCAAAAATCGACTATAAAGTTTATGATGATTTTTGCCTCTTAGGCTTGTGCAAATCGGCAGATTATTAAATTGGACACTTTTCAGGATGTGACTAGCCTACCACACCTTAATCTGACAGTTTCAAGTATTTTTACCTCATCAAAACACTTCCCTAGACGCGCCCCTTTATATAGAGGACTTATATTGTGGTGAAAGTACTCAATAGAGTGCAAGGTAGCCTCTTTTATGTTAATCTGCCGCGCTCGAGTAACTACAGAAAATCCCCTCTTGGGCTCCCCTACTATATAGAGCAGTACCAACAAACTGACAGAGGAAAGAAAATTTTGCCAGACTTGAAGCAGAGACGTTTCGCTCGCTCGGTCAATAAAAAGCAGTTAAATTTAAATATCTTAAAGAATATTGGGTATACATAAAAATATTTTTAAGCCAAATCTCAATATTCTCAATTATACTTAAATTCTGCTATAATTTAATACCTATAAGGATATTTACTTTAATAGTATAAAATACACTTATATGAGAAAACTCTATTATTTATATCTAAGTACATTTTTTTCATCTATTAACAGTAAAAAATATTTTTGTATCAATTAATTACTATCCTATTGGCAATGTGCCATTTATATGGCGATCGTTCACGGGTCATGACCTAATTATACCTGGTTAAATTGAAACGTTAAACAGTGTTAACTCACAGTCGCTTTTTAAAATTGAATTCCAAAATCCTATATATCTAGTATCTGTTAAACTAATTTTAACCTAAATAATATCAATATGAAAGTTTGTAAAGACAGATTTCTGAATGTTTGGAAAATGTTGGATGAATTTGGATGAAACTTAGCGAGTTAGCATACGGATAGACCATATCCTGAAATAACTTATATGATGCTTTTCTTACTATAATATCATTGCAGGTCGTATGTACATATCTCTCTCTCCCTCTCTAATATCGCTAATCTAAAACGTGGAAAAAACAAAAATAAAAAAACACTTTTCCTACCATCAAATCCGCCAGCAGAAACTATTCTATCTAAAACTTAGATTAAAATTAGTTTTTGAAACCTACGCAATTTTACGTAAGGCTGTTTGTAGACAGCTTTTTCTAATTCAAATTAGTCAGATAGATAAGAAATGAGATAACGATTTTCTATAATACTGAAATGACTGAAATGAGTATAATTAATTCTGAACTATAAATTCTAACTAATTCCTCTTATGACTACGTAAATTATTATTCGGGTAGGTACTTCTAACCATTTGTCGTACAGGTTGCGGTCCTGGGAATATTATGTAACAAAGACACTTCGCCAAACATATCACCAGGATGCATAACTCCTACATCGACAGAAACATGTTGTTGTAAAAGCTCATCAAAGATCATCTGACTGACAGTGACGTCGCCATTTATAATAAAATAAAGCGCATGTGCCTCCTGGTGCTGCCGAACTATTGTCCGCCCTGGACCATAATACTTAAAGTATGTCACAGCGGCCAATTTCTTTTTCACGTGCTGTTATAGAAATGAAAAACAAAAATAAGATATTTGATTTATGATTCGTATTCATTTGCATTTGTAGAGATTATTTTTCACCTTTTTTAACCTATTGGATTTAAAAAGCGGAACTTTTCTAATAACACTATAAAGTTTACACATACTCCCTAAACAAAAAGATCTTAGACCCTACATTTTTGGTTGTTGCTATCTCATTAAAACCATTTTCCACTTTTCTTTTTCATATTAAAAAAAAACTTTTAAAGTTATTGCATTAATGTAAAATGATAAGTTAACTTACATTAGGATAACGCTTGAAACATTTAAGGCCACCTATAATACGAAAAATATATCTTTTTTCTTGATCTGTTCGGTCTTCTGCTGGTTTATTCAGTAGCGCTTTGTCCTATAGTTTTGAAACAATGCGATCATTAACTATTTTTAAAATGAAAATTTGAAATCGTGTAATGAAAAAGAAACTAGATATACTAAACACTAAATACTATTTAATACTATTGATTACTTCAATTTAGTTTTTATACAAACTAAAAAAACGATTAGTATTGCTAAATAATTATTCCCTCAACGACCGCGGACACGCCGGCGTTACAGTTAACAATAGATTTCTTAGAAATTTACCTGGAGGTGATAAAGAAAAACAGATATTATATTATATTGTGCTCAAAGTTACCTTTTTATCGTATTATTTTATTTTATAAGAGGGTCGAATCGATACTAACATTTATACTCAACAGTTGTTTTTTCTTTTTCCCGCGAACTGCTTGCTCAACTCTACGCTTAACATCATCCAGCCCCTCATAATGATCTACACCTTCGATAAGCCAATATGCATTAGCCAGTACAAGCCGACCTAAGGCACGGAACAAACATTTGGCACGAAATTTTTTTTTCATTTGCTCCTCGGGATCCTATAATAGTCATTTTCGAATTTTTATGTGTAGTAAGTAGGTGCTTATTTAAATCCATTATTATAATTAATAAGTAATATTATATTATGAAAATTATACTTACCAGTTCTTTCTTAGTACCACCAAGCGTAGCCATAATATCAAATATACAAAACACAGAATCTCGATATTTTTACCGCAATAGGAAAAAGAAGTACAAAACTTTAGGTAAATAAATTATTATTATTATTATATCATAATACAACCCTTATACAGATGACAGTATAAATAAAATATACACATGACAAAAAAGGTATCATTTTATTAAAAAATATTATATGCAAATATTATTTATTTACTAAATAAATAGAGCTATTTTATATAATTACAATATAATATAAATCAAATATTTTCTTGTTAGTGTACTTGTGTGTTTTTTACTTCTATTGTGTTCGCATCTTACCTGTGCCAAGTATTGCTCCTGGAAGTTAGACCAGCTGAAGGAAGAATTGAGAAGGAGAGGTGCATCCTGCGGTGGTCCTGACTGACTCATGGATCAACTCCCAGCCTAAACCGCTAGTTGTAGAAACGTGAAATTGAGCGGACGTATTCCTTATAAATGATGTAGGCATTCGATAAGAAAGAATTTTTCGGAATTCATTCTAAGTGGGTAAAATAGGGGGCAATAAAATTTATATGGGCAAAGAATTATTTATGATCAGAATTACTTGAAACTTGGTATTAATGCTCTTTAATACAATTAAATAAAAACGTGTTTTAGCATTTTTCGAAATTCAATCCCATAAGGGGATAAAATGGGGGATGAAAGTTTGTATGAAACTGGGTAATTAATATCTAAAAAAGTACGAAAAATAAAAAAATATCACCTGTAAACGATTTAAGAGTTTTAAAATCACTTTCTATATAATGATGTCGACATAGCCTTAAATAATATAAAGATTGTGATTTCGCCAATTTTGGTCGTATTATTGCTTTAGCCCACAATTTCTTTAGTTCAGTTCACATTTTTTAGGAAAATTGATATCCATTTTCTTGGCATCCTGGTACTACACAATTTGTCATTTTAATTAAATTGTAAATAAAATTAAAAAAAGTCTATCCACGGTATACAAAATACTGAGGATCAAAGAGATCGCGACATCTGGCGGGATAAAAAACCAAAATTCTTCCCCAATCTTGATAATAGTTGCAAAACTTTAATATTCTATCTGTAGTACGAGATGATTTGACAAATATTGACATTGACAGTAGCGTCTATGAGTAAAGCAACTTGAAAGTCATACTTTTATTGTGAAAAAATTAAAAAAACCGCTGAAGAGTTTTCATCACTATTTTATTACTCGAATAAGTATTCTTTCAAAAATATAATACATTTTTTTAATTCCTACTTGTTAAATTCAGCGACTACATTTTCAAAATGGTAAGAATGTATGTGTAATTTTAAAAATATTGGTTTTACTTACATTGTAAAACACATTGCTCTTCTGTTAACATTTTAATATTATAGAATATACACATAATCACCATAAATAGTGTTCTTTGTAGTTATTATAATTACATTAAGGTATAAGTAACTACTTAAGTCAAAAATTCTTTATAAAATTACAGAGTTTTGGACTTCCTTCTTTAAAAGTCAAACCTGAGAATGCCGGGAACATCACAGTTCAAGAAGGTCCCTTCGGAATACCTAATCCAATGGTTGCTGGGCTTTCAGCCACGAAAAATAAATTAGGCATGTCTCATCCGTTACAAGCTTCGGAACAGAATGTATGTATAAAAAGAAGTAAATGCTTCAAATTAATAATAAACATTACCTATGCTAATAATGAATGTATTAAAACTGGTAGCAGCCAGTACTTTCAATAAGATGACCGACGACGACTTTCAGAAGACCACAATTTACAATCTAATTGTTTATCTGCCCAGTTAGGCATTAGCACGGTAATAAAAGTTGTGTTTCTTTAATTTTTCTGAGCATATTTATACTCGTTCCAGTATCATCTCAATGAAGAAAAAATGAATATGGCTATGCTTCGGAATATTCAAGGTCTTCATGCACCTATGAAGCTTACAATGGAAAGAAAGTTTGCGAGTAAGGTAAGATACATGTACTATAATATTTCTTCACTAAGTTTACAATACAATTCAATAATTTAAGCTTCTGTGTGTTTTTGATATTCCAAACACTGCAATAATAATTGTTTGTAGTTCCACAAATAGTATGTGTTTATTTATTATTGATCATAAAGAAATGTAAAATTAATATGGTAGTAGTGCACAAAAATAATTTTAAATCTAAGATAACAAATTACAAAAGATATTAAAATAATAATTTAAAACGAAGAACTTTAAGTATTTTCTATTCAATTTTATATTTCTAAAAATGTAGAATTATGTGACTATCATGTTAATCAGTAAAACAAATATTTTGCAATGTCTCAGCCAATCTGAATTGAATTTAACAATTCTTTTTTATTTATAGATTACACCCCCTTAAAGGCGGAATAATTATTTCTAGTGATTTAGAACAATTTTTAGTTGAAAAGCAATTATTATAACTGCAATGTTCAATTAACAGTTGTGACTTTAATAACTAATCAGTTAACACCTCCAAGTAAATTTCTAAGAAACCAATTAAATTTCTAATGCCAGATTTCACCAACGTCACCTAAGTTTAAGGGATCCCCTAAGCATGGTTAGGGGGCTCTTAGGGGACAGTTTCTGTTTCACCGACAGTTAGGGGACATGTTAAAAGGCCCCCTAAATTTAGGTGCTCGAAATATGGGCTTAAAGACGATGGTAAAACGAAATTTAATTTAAGGGCTACTTTAGGGGAATTTTGAGCTAGGCATCTCATACATAGGTGGTAGCTTATGGGTTGTTGGCAAAATTGGGCATAAAAATCTATTGTTAACGGTAACGCCGGTGTGTCCGCGGTCGTGGAGGGATTAAATGAGATTATTGCTGTGTGGACAAAATGAATTAATATTGTTAATATTCAAATAATATATTTGACTTCCTGAATTAATCCTACTAAAAATGACTGATTCTTAGTTCCATATTGGATGTCTTTGTGCTTTTATGTTGTGCTTATTCTTGTCTCTACTATTAGTAATAAAATTTTGATCAGATGAATTTCCAATTATTATGTTTATTGGTTATTTTTATAAGCATTTTGTACTCTAAATTTCAGGTTGGCCACCTTCCTTTCCTTACCAGCTCCAATCTCCAGCATGATGTATTCACTGGCAGATATCTTGATATTGGTTTTGAAGATATTCTCAATACACCAGAATTCTGTGAAGTCAGCGGACAGCCTCATGCTGTTGTTGAAAAATCTCTAGGCGTGCTTTAAATCGTTTATGTCTTAAAATATACTAATTTTTAATAAAAACAAATTAAAACACGATGTATGTATATGTCATGTACAGCTTTATTGACCTCTTCCTAATTTTTGACAATATCAAGTATACGAAGTCTGCAAATTTTCTTAACTTCATTGATACCAATGTTTATCTCGGTATCCCTTGTGTTACTGTATCGTTGTTGTAAGCCTTCAATTATTGCTTGTACTTTATTTTCTCTAGCACAAATTACAAATGGAAAACCAAATTTGGTCTTGTACCTGTAACAAAATAATTTAAAAATATTTAAATATGTTATGTACGTACGTTAAGTATTACAAAAATTGATATACATTTACAAAAAAAAAATTATTAATAGTAAGTGATTACTTAAGTAAATGTCTTCAACTTTTTTAATTTTATTCCGATCATTTGCAATAAACCAAAACAGAAGATCAAAGTTAAATATTATTATGATTTTGTGCTAGCGACATCTATTTAAAATGTGTGTAACTTCGTCAACAACAACCAGAGTTGACAGTTGATACAACTCTTACTTTAGCAGTTAGCATCACTGGCGACCTCTATAAGCGTCAAGGTTGATGTTAATTGATTACAGAGGACGCTAGTGAAAATAAAAAATTATACCAATTTTGTTTAGGACACATCTAATTATATATTTAATACATTAACAATACGAACTAAAAATAGATTACATTATTATATGCATACAAATGATAGTTCTAGTAAGAAAAAATCATAAATGTTCTAGTTAGAAAAAAGTCAAATTTATGATCTGTGATATCACTAATATAGCAGAGAATTAGAATTTAAGTCGGTAAATATAATCCATGAAAAACCTTTTATTATGTAGGTCTATAAGAGCTTTTTGCTCGGCAGTAAGATCAGTTAGTCCGGCACTGCGCTGTTCACCCGCGGACTCGCGTGTGAGCTCCCCCTGTGCAGCTAATCGACCCGCCAAATCAGGATGTGAACTAAGAACCTTAAGTTTTTCTGTAACATTTTTTTTTCATCATTAAATAAATATTTAACGTAGCTACTGTTCGCTCAGGGTTGTTGAAATTCAACCAAATTCATTATAAAAAAATTATGGAAAACATGAATAGAATTTACCAATCTATATTAAGGCCAGGTAGACCAAGCAAAGTAGGCATTTAACGCTACCACGTTTACGCTTTACTGATTTCTTTTATTTACACTATGTGATAGCCGCGCGCTGGAAAAAAGGGACATAGGTCTTACCTCGACAAGGCCTGGCGAGCGACTGAAATGACGAACGCGAGCCGCTGTGTTATATAATAATTTATTATTAAAAGAATTAAGCTATTTTTTTAAATGTAACCACAAATTATTTTTCTATATGTATAATTACCTTTTTTAGATATGGTTTTTAGTAGTAAAGCTTTTATAAGCTTCGAGAAAAACAAGAATTACCTTTAAAAAATATCGAATTTGACTGTTCTTCGGATTTTTTTTTGATCGAGTGAAGTTTTCGATATCGTGTTTCGAACCACAAATTGTAAAAGTACATAAAGTAAACTTCAATAAGTTTTTTTTTTACTTTAAAAAATCACGATTTCTTTGTTTATTATTAAATCAAAGTGATGTAAAATTGGGAATACCTGGCCTTAAAAAAATATATCTAAAATAAATATGTAGTATAGATTTTGCATTCATCAGTACAGTGTAATCTATACCTATGCAAATAAATAATATTGTAATAAATATGTATTGGTTTCTATGTGGCTTTTGTCGCTTTTGATGGGATTATATTGGAGTTTTTAAATAGGGCTGTTCGTCGACCTTTCTTTGTCACCTTTTTTCCTTTTTTTTTTTGGTAATAGTAGCTAATGACAAGCTTTAGTGTTATCAATAAAGAATCATAAATAAACAAATATTACCTACCTACTATTATAATTATTATGAATTTCTGTCCTTAATTCAACTTATTATTTAGCCAAAGGGTAAATAAAACAAGGGCCATGCCGTCGTATTATCAAATACCTATTTACCTAATTTGTTTTTTAAATAGATATTCGTTGTATGCACGTGTATATTAATGATTAATGTAATTGAAACTGTTAGTAAGTAGGTGCCTACTATAACGAATACCTATATCCAAACTTAATATGTATTATAAATGTGAAAGTGTATTTGTTTGTTTGCCTTTTTATTTCACGTCGAAACAGAGTAACGAATTAGTTGGAGGGTTAGAAAGTGACATAGGCTACTTTTACCGCGGGAAATTACCTCTTTTCCACGGGAAAACACGTTATAATACAATCTAAAAAATATTTATGATCAGAATTACTTGAAACTTGGTATAAATGCTCTTCAATACAATTAATTAAATACGTGTTTTAGTATTTATCGAAATTCATCCCATAGGGGGGTAAAATAGCGGATGAAAGTTTGTATGAAACCTACCATTTTAGAGATATTTTTTGTAGTTTTATCGCGAACCGCGGGTTCTGCTAGTAATATATAAGCCAAAGCTGACGAACTACCTTATAACCCTTGATTTTACCACAAATAGGTACTTATCATTAAATCTGACAATAAAGTATTGCTTTTCTAAGAGAAACCTAAGTATAGTACCTAATTACCTAAGTCTATATAAATGATATTTGAGGTACTAATCAAAAAAATATATCCAAGACATATGAATAGGAAATATTTTATGTAACAATTAAATAAATAAATATTTACCCACCTTCTAAGCAGACTTCATCCAAATATTTGTTGAACGCAGCGCAGAGGTCAGTTACATCTTGGAACGGACGCATATTTTGTACATGAACCGACGCGGTGCTATAGAGTTCTATCACATTACCGAAAACCTCTTCAAATCTAACATTACTCATGGAATTTACTTCTGATATATCCAATAAGTCGTCCATGGTGCTCTATTTCACCGTAGAAACAGTACTGAGGTCAATACTTACTTTTAATATATATTATCATATAAGGTCATTAGTTCAAATAATGAGATGCAAACATACTAAACAAGTTTAAGTCATTAAATTACGTATAATGAATATATAATATATTTTTATAGCCAAAGCTCACAGAATTAGTTAAAACGATGTACTTAAAGATATGTTTTAATGGTTAAGCTGTTAAATTAATTAAATAATAGGTAAGTACTTACTCTTTAATTTCGGCACCGCATGATATATTTTGATTGTAATGCTTTAGGTAAGTAGGTAGGTACTTGTCTAATTAAATACTAACTAATTATCAAGCAAAATTAATAATAACAGCATTCATAGATATAATAACACTGTTGTGTAGGTACTATGTATACTATGTATTATTATATCTGTGATAGCATTACATTTCAAACACAATCTTCAGCTCAATTATATATTAAGTAAAGATCAGTAGTGAATTTACCAGCAGGCTCAGTAGGCTGGAGCCTAGGTCAGCCGATTTTAGGGGCAGCAAATTTGGGGATAAAACTATTTATTTTTTTGTCTTACAGAAATTAAAAATTCATAGTCACCTAAAGTTTCATACCTAAACGTTACTAGGTCCACACAAAAAAATCAACATGTAATATGGTTCACCACTTAGACAAATTTTTCAACGATTTGCTTAATGTTGGTTCAAGAAATTATGTCTGGAAAAATTTATGACAGAAATCGGGAAAGTACTTACGTTATTGTGTAAAGTAGGGCTTATTTTATCCCGCCTTATTAGTAGTACATGATTGAGCTTTTCTTAGCTTAGAATTATACCCAAAAACTATTTTTTGTGCAATCTTAACTAAGTCGTTGGATTATAATGATAATCTAGGAACTGAGTCTGACACTTGTAGAGGTCGTTAGGGGCGTGAAAATTTGAATAGCCTTCTGGCGGCAAATGTGTAAATCCGCCACTGGTAAAGATGTAGATTATAAACAGTATAACAGTATCATAATTTGAAATCTTAGTTAGGTAATCGGGATGAATCTTACTACTCATTTTGTCTATTACCTACATAATAAAAAATCCCACTTTGCATTTACTGTTTACGGGTTTCATCATTTATGTCTAATTTTCAATATGAAATGTTATATCAAAAATAAATATAAACACATATACTTGCCTATCTAATATTTCTTCCGCTCATAATAATAATATAACACCACCCATAGGTACTCATGGAAATGATTTTATTTAAAAAAATATATATTTCCGTAACATTATTTTCCATTTATTCGTCGTTCAATATTTACGATTACGATCATAAATTACCCACCTACTTAAGATGATTTAGGTGTAATTATGATTGAATATGATAATTACCTACTGGATAGGTTAAAATAAAGTGATTCTTGTTAATATTTACTTATTTAAGAACTAGCTTAAGGAAAACAAACACAAACCTATCCCACGGGAACCGTACATTTTTCCGGGATAAATAGTAGCCTATATGTTATTTCAGACTATAATCTATCTCTGTGCCAAATTACACGTCTTATCCGATTTGAAAAATTCTTTTTGTATTAAATAGCCTGTTTATTGAGGAAAGCTATCGACTATATATTATATAGTCTATCTATTCCCATTGATGAAGTTGTTGAAACGTACCTAGGGACCAATAAGTCGCTGGTATTTAATAATAAAATATGAGGATAATAATTAAGGATTCAATTTTGCAAATAAACTTTGTATCGGACTGTTCTTTTACAAGGTCTTTCTGCATATTGTCTCTATGTAATGAAAGGAAAATACAATTTGTAAGATACGTAGGAATCACCTACCTCGTGTGTCTATGGTGTTAAACGCCTTCTTCGAAGAAACATGTAGTCTCAGACTGCACAATATTTATTTTTCAGCTCTACTCTTTGCCTTATTAATTTTATAAACTAGAATTGTAATTTAAAGACTTTTTATATTGTAACTATTATTTATTTGTTAACACACATTGTTATTTCTTATCTAGGCAACGGATGGCAATTGTTTTCCGACGCTTATTATCCTCAATTTCGAGTCAAAATAATATCTATATTCTTAATAAAATAACTATTTAATTCTGAGCGGAAAGTGTCATTTGAGATACCAAAATATTCATAATATATATAGTTTCGTGGTCTATTATATATAATATTTACACATATCCGCTCTATTGAATACTAAAAATATCTAAAGTCGGTAACAACTCGGCCATCCGAAAGTTTTACGAGTCCCTCGTAATAAATAAAGATAACACAAAAAAAACATAAGAAAAGCAAAAATAAACAAATTCAATAACCGATAATTACTCTTAACTATAATAAATTCAACAAAGCTAACCTTTCATTTTAACCAGCTTAATTCTAATTTAATTTTAATTCCTCACATTATAATACATAAATATTATATTCTTAGTATATCTTTTATAAATTTACAAATATCTATCCAATCATCATGACTTTAATCAATATAATTCCAAACTATTTCATTCGAAAGATCCATGACATTGATCTTTCCTACTTAACTAAAAAAAACAATTATATTTTGCTGATCCATGACATTGATCAACCTCTATAGAAAAGACGGAACAATAACACATTAGTTGATCCATGACATTAATCAACCAATATGCCTCTGATACGACCCATGACATTGGCCATCTCAGAGATGCACAAATCCATGACCTTGATTTGTACATATTACGCCGTTACTTTCCATCGTTACATTATAACATTACATAATAATCATAACAACAGTTCATAAGAAAAGACGGAACAATAACACATTAGTTGATCCATGACATTAATCAACCAATATGCCTCTGATACGACCCATGACATTGGCCATCTCAGAGATGCACAAATCCATGACATTGATTTGTACATATTACGCCGTTACTTTCCATCGTTACATTATAACATTACATAATAATCATAACAACAGTTCATAAGAAAAGACGGAACCATAACACATTAGTTGATCCATGACATTAATCAACCAATATGCCTCTGATACGACCCATGACATTGGCCATCTCAGAGATGCACAAATCCATGACATTGATTTGTACATATTACGCCGTTGCTTTTCATCTTTACATTATAACATTACATAATAATCATAACAACAGTTCATGACATCGAGCGAAGTTATTATTTGTTGAATTAACATTATTATTAAACTTATATAGATTTATTTACTTGATGACTTTTATCATGACATGACATTCATCATTTATAAAATAATGCAACTTTGTAATTATGTTAATAAGGTAAAGTTATTTAACATCATTATAATTTATTATTTATTTTTCTTTTACATTGCTAACAACATTAGGTACATTTACCTCATCATTCATGGATTCACTATCAGAAGAGCTCTCATTATCAGAGGATATTTGATGAGTAAAATTTAACCAAGGGAATATTTTATCAATTGCCACTATCGATTCATAGCGTCTACCCTTTCTTGTGATTGGAGTATCTTCGATCACAAATCTATCATTTGGAAGAAGTTTCTTAATACGATAGGGACCCTGACATTTTGGCTCAAATTTTTTTGATTGTCCTTCTATACCAGTAGGTGCCCTTACGACTTTGATTAAATCTCCCTCTTTAAATACTACATTCTTTCTTCGGTGTTTATCAAAATTATCCTTAGCCTTTTCTGCCTGCGTCTGTATATTTTGGGAAGCGTCAGATCTTAGTTGCGTCAAGTCATTTTCAGTCAGATCTGGAGTCACATCCGAAATTACTTCATTTAATATTCCCTGGGAAGGGTTTGTGACGTTATATCCGAACAAAAGTTCCGTCGGGGTCTTTTTAGTAGTAGCATTAAAAGTAGTATTAATGCCTAGCTGTATATCCGGTAAATGCTCATCCCATTTTCCGTTCGGCTTATCATGATTCATGGCCATAAGTGCGGCCAATATTGTGCGATTATATCGCTCAACCTGGCGGTTTGCACGTGGTGTGGCTACTGCATTACATATATGCTTAATTCCCGTAGATTTCATGAATGCCTTAAATGCATGACTAGTAAAACTTGTTCCCTGATCAGTAATTAAACGAGTTGGTGTTCCAAAATAACTAAAATGTTCTCTAAAAACTTTGATACTTGTTAAAGATTTCGTATTGCGAACAGCTGTAAGGTTTATAAATTTCGTAAAAGCGTCAATAATTACTAAGATATAAATATTACCACGCTGAGTCCGTATGAAAGGACCGAGATGATCTGCATGGATCGTGTGGAAAGGCTTTTCAACTTTGGGAATGGGATGCATCTCCCCTGCTTTAAGCCCACTTGGTGTTTTATGGTGGGCACATTCCAGACATGCTGCAACATACTTTTTAACGAATCGCCTCATTTTAGGGAACCAATACAATGCCTGAATGCGAGCAAGCGTCTTTTTAAATCCAAAATGTCCAATGTCATCATGGTTACTTTTTAATATCTGCCATCTTGCACCCTTTGGAATCACCCAACGCTCGGCGTTGTCGTTGACAATACGGAAAACTCGGCCATTTTTCAATTTATAACTATTAAAAATTTCTACTATATCTCTAGTTTTTGGATCGTTTAAAATGGTTGCAATATTTTTGACTTCATCATCGGCTTGTTGTACAGTAGTAAGCCAGTCATCCGTATTAACAGCGAGAACATCAATTACGTGACAATCACTTGTTATTGTACCTACAGGACTCCTACTTAAGGCATCTACGTGTGCCATCCTATCCCCGGCTCTATACTCAATCTCGCAATCAAATTTTAAAAATTGTACCCACCAGCGAGCAATCCTTGGAATTAAATCCCGTTTGACAAGTGTGCTACGTAGCGCATTACAATCCGTGATTATTTTAAATCTGATACCTAAGAAATAGACTCTGAATTTAGCTAAAGAAGCAATGACTGCGAGTGTCTCTAACTCGAATGAATGTAGTTTTTGCTCGTCAACGCTAGTCTGCCTACTGTAATAAGCAACTACTTTAAATATATCGCATTCATCCTTTTGCATAAGTATACCGGCTATTCCAAACTTACTTGCATCGGTGTGAAGTTCAGTTTCCGCGCTTGGGTTGTATATAGTCAAAATTGGTCGTTCTATAAGACGCAATTTTAATGTTTCAAATGATTCCCTTTCGTTTTCACCCCACTTCCACGGAATATCTTTCTTTAATAAAGCTGTGAGTGGACGAGCTATTAAAGCGAAGTTTTTAACAAACCGTCTGAAACAACTTGCGAGTCCTAAGAATCTTCAAACCTCGTGAATATTACGCGGAGTAGGGAACTTTTCTACGGCTTCAGTCTTGAGAGTACCTGGTCGTATACTAGAAGAACTAACCTCATACCCAAGGTAATCAATTTTATCGTAGAAAAAGTGGCATTTACTTAGCTTCAAAGTTAAACCATTTTCCTTTAATAGGTTAAGAACTTCCCTTAGTCTAACTAATGAGCTAGTAATAATCAAATGAGCTAGACGGAATTAATATATCGTCCATGTAAACAAGAACATATGAACGAACGGGGGATTTTTGTATGTATATATTTTTGTATATATTGATTGTTGTACATTGTATATATTTTTGTATTATAAATATATTTGTTGTATAAATGGCATGCGATTGTATTCATATTGGCCATCGGGTGTCACGAAGGCAGTCTTTTCACGCGATTCTTCAGCAATTGGGATCTGATAATAGCCCGACGCAATATCTAAAGTTATATAAAGAGAGCTACCAGCTAAAAGATCGAGTTGGTCTTCTATCCTAGGTAGGGGATAATGTTCCCGCTTAGTCTTTTTGTTTAATGCGCGATAGTCTACACAAAGCCTTTTTGCCTAACATTTCGGTGAGAAGTTCAGCATAATTTTCTCGCGATGGGAAAGATTCTTTAAGCCTAAATTTCCAGTCAGCCCATGATAATAAAAGCGATGACAACCCCTGATACCATGACTTCGCTATCCCTGTAAGTTTTGGCAAAGCATAGTGAACGATTTGCTTCTCGTCCCAGCTATATATTTGAGCACATTCTTCTATTTTATGAATCCATGAATCAATTGTTTGTTCTTTACAAAGTGGATCAAATTCGGGTACAACATTATTAAGAACTGGGAATTTGTCACGTTCTACAGTACCTTTGTCCTTAATACCTTGCATTACTTTAATAAACTGTTCGAAAAATAATCGCTGAGTATCCGCATACCTTGATTCACCTGTGAGGTCTGTAGCAACTGGAGTCACGCCTGGTGAAGCAGCAGTCTGCGCCATATGAGCCGTATGCGCCACGCCCGTGGATGCCTGGGGCATGACAGGAGTATAGGACCTTACACTCCGCGAGCGTCGCGGCCGTCTCGTTTCATCGCGACCATGATGCCTTAAACGCCTGGCACCGCTACGACTACGGTGCCTTGATCGGTGGCGCCTGTTACTCTTGCTACTCTTGCCACTCTTTGTATGCCTGCGGTGGCGAGAGTGATCACTACTTAGTGAAGAGTCACTCTCAGTAGACTGTGTTCTTTTCTTTCGTTTAGGCATTATCGTAGTTAACCTCAAAAAGACACAAAAACGAATATTTAAATGACATGAAACTATACTCCAAATAAAGATAATAATCTAAAAAAAATAGTTTTAATATTAAAACTACTCAAATGTGACTTTCATAGGATAGGTATCGAACTAATTCATTAAATTCCATTTACATTTCTTTTACATATTATGTCTACGAACATACTATAATAATATTAAAATAAAATATATTAAAAAAAATGTGATTTTGATACCTATCAAAATGTGACCATAACAATCATATCTAAATTGGTATAATTAATAACTATCCTTTATTTTTATATGACAAAACCTTACAATTTCATTAAAAAAAAAAGAGAGGGTAAAAAAAATTATCCTTATATGAATCTTTAAAGAAAAGGGAAAATATTATTATTTCATACTCTTACACGTCCTCTTTTTTATTGATGTGGGCAGAGAGGGATCACACCGAAATAATATAATATCTCAGTGCGATCCCACTTCTGAGATGTTAAACGCCTTCTTCGAAGAAACATGTAGTCTCAGACTGCACAATATTTATTTTTCAGCTCTACTCTTTGCCTTATTAATTTTATAAACTAGAATTGTAATTTAAAGACTTTTTATATTGTAACTATTATTTATTTGTTAACACACATTGTTATTTCTTATCTAGGCAACGGATGGCAATTGTTTTCCGACGCTTATTATCCTCAATTTCGAGTCAAAATAATATCTATATTCTTAATAAAATAACTATTTAATTCTGAGCGGAAAGTGTCATTTGAGATACCAAAATATTCATAATATATATAGTTTCGTGGTCTATTATATATAATATTTACACATGAACGAATTAGAGACTGGACCTGACATAAAATACAAATGTATGAAAACTAGTTCAACCAAGTGACGCATAACGCACACAAAGATTTTATTACATTATTATAAACACTGATACACAATACAATATTTCTAGTGCTTGAACGTAATCGATAAAACACATATATCGATGAACCAATGAATGACATTTTAGACATTGGTTAGCATAGTCATCATATTTTACAATTTTTAATTTATTCGTCTTCTTTTAATTTTAATAAATTAAAATAAATGAATTAAAGAGGCAATAATAATGTGTCAAATAATAATTATTTTTTAATTTGATTTATATAAATACGATGGCATTGATGGCAACATTCTGTTGGCCTATAATAATGTTAATGAACAAATGAATATTGGGTATATATTCCATTAATATATAATAAATATTATTTTGTAAAGATTAAAAAGAATATTAAGCTAATTTAATTAAATAAAGTGATTTTGTTGATTCTGTTATTGAACTATTTTAATTGGCAATTGATTGTCTCGGGTAGTTATAAAAATGTGACACTGTTCTACTATTGCTCAGTTCTTAATAAACATTTGTGAAATTAGGAAAAAGAAAAAGAGATTGCAAATTAAAGTGAGTGTTGGATCGTGAAAGTAAAATAATTAGTGCAAGTGGTAAAGTGTTTTATTACAAATCGCCAACCCAGAAGTTTAGTGCTAAAACATTATTGTTTGATTTTGTGTAATTTATGTGTTGAAATAAAATGATCTTTATTATTATTACAATGGAATAATATTCCAAAGTATATAAATGTGGAATAAAATAAAATAAAAATTAAGTACACATACTAATTATAATTTTTGCATTTATATTTTTATTTGATTTAGAAAATATTTTTATAAATTTATTGTCATCAGATTGTAGGATACTGTGGTAAAAGTATTTTATGTTATTGTACTGTACAAATAACACCATTCGTTTAGTAATTTCGTCAAATATCGATATATTTTTCGACATTGTCAAGTACTAGTCGATGTCAAATGGACTCACTCGACAGTTTAGTCATTTGTTCTGAATGGTATAATCCAGGGATTTTATGATGGTTGTCAGATGTCAACAATACATAGAAATATCGACTATATTTAACATAGTTGGATAATATGACAGTTTATTTTACATTTAATTAAATTGTGTGATAAATAACAATAAATGTAATAAAATAATGTATTTACAAGTGAAAAGAAATACTGCTGCTTCCGCCGTTATAGTTTTTACATCATTTAACAGAACATTTAGTCATTTTTGGGAGATGTTTTGTTGACAAATAAGTGCTTGAGACTGACGCAAAAAACAAACGACCAAGCCTAAAATCTCCTGGTTACTGAGAAGACCGATAAAGGTACGTCCGCTTATATGTCTAGTCCAGTGGTTAATTCGTTCATGTATTTACACATATCCGCTCTATTGAATACTAAAAATATCTAAAGTCGGTAACAATGGTCTCTTGAGAGGTGAGGTGTCTACGTCGCCTGAAGTGACACCTCATTTATGATCGAATCTGTTATACTTAGATTGGAACTAATTCATCTACTTTATTTGTCATCCATGCTTAGATTTAAGATAGCGCGAAAATATAGGATCAAGTCAGATACCTTAGGAAATATTTAACGTAATCGATATAAAAAAAGTTTTATTGAAATTACCTGTTCTTTTCTTAAATAGATACTGACCTAACATAGTTTGTCTTCTATGCCATATATTTCACTTATATCAATTGTGAATATTCTTTAAAAATGTTAAGAACATACTTATTAACGATATATACTTAGTAGTTTAATTTAGTACTAGATATGTTATTTTTTATTAATGTTTGTATTCACCGTAAGATAATATTAAAATATCCATTTCCTGTTAACAATTAATATGTGTAAATAATGAAATAGTTCTTAGTGAGCACTATTACATTATGTCACCTGAAGTATAACAAAACAACAAATTCACTATACAACAGTAATTGATTATTTAAGCGAGAAAATTATAATAGGTAGGTATCAAGTTTCGAAAACCTTGGTTTCGCTATCGAAAGTGACTGCGTTTTAAAATGATTACCAATGCAAGTTTACCTAAAATGAGTTATTTAAATTTAACAACAAACATTATTATACGCTTGAATTCCGTTTATTATCCTACACCAGAGGTGTTTATATATTTATATTTATTTATATATTTATATCCTCCCGAGGTATTCCCTGAGCGCTATAATATGGGGCTCTTCAAGAGTAATGTCTATAGGTCCCTTAAAAGCCGGCAACGCATTCGCAACTCCTCTTGTGTTGCAGATGTCCATGAGTGACGATAGCCACTTACCATCAGATGGATCGTTTGCTTGTTTGCCCCTTTTTTCTATAAAAAAAAATTAAGCAAACTTGCTTGCCTTATTGCAACTTCTAAATAGCCACGAAGTTCACTTTTCTTAAATCGATTTTGCTAATAAGATTACATACAAAAACATACATACAAAAGTACAGTAAGTACAAACAACATACAAAAAGTACATAGTCTTGCTCTAAATATTGTTACAAGGAAAAAAACATTTTTTTCTATTGCACGTAGCATTTATTACTATTACAGTGTATTAGTTTAATACATTAATATAAAATCATTAAAAATATTTAAAGCTTATTCGAATGTCGTGGTCTCTATTAGCTGCAATACAATCTTTCAACGTTGAGGCTAGTTATCAATAGAAGCACGCACTCTTTCCATGGGTAAATTCTTTACTGCCAATCGTATGGATTGTTTTACGGACTGCAAATTATCATGGCATTGAGAGCAAGCCATACTCTCTAAAACTGACCATAAATCATAATCCACCGGATTAATATCGGGACTAGATGACGGCCAGTCTTCAGCTCTGATGAAGCTCGGAACGTGGGTTTCTGACCAAGATTGCGTGGATCGAGCTTTATGACCCAGCGCCGATTCTTGCTGAAAGGACCATTCTTGGTTATTGAACATGGGGTTGTTAAGGGGCTTAACTTATACCGTCTCAAGAATGGCATCTTGATACACTTATGCCGATGTTTTGATACCTTTTTCACAAAAATATGGCTCACTCACCCCTTCATACCTAACACCCCACCAAACCATCACTGTAGTCGGATAATGCCCACGTTGTACTCTGTTGACTAATTGGGAAGCTTCCTAAGAGCTTTGAGCATAAATACGGTCATTTTGTTTGTTAAAATATTGCTCAATTGTAAAAATGTTCTCATCCGTAAACAATTTTTTTCTGTGACCTCGCGCTTAAGTAGTTGTTTAGATTTTACTAACCTATTCTTTTTTAAATTATCAATTAAGAAATGACCAGTGCGTGCGTCTCTTATAGGCTGCAAGTCCTAAGTCATCTTTTAAAATACGCGACATGGTTCTAAATGCTATCTTCATCTCCCGAGATAAAATCTTTTACTTTCGGACAGGATTTCTTCGAATTCTTTCCCTTACTGCTTTGATCGACTTTTTCGTACACACACTACGTGGACGGCCAGGTCCTTTTCTGTCACAAACCGAGGAGGTTTTATTGTATTGGTGGCCGGTACACAAACATTTGACTAATACCAAGCGTATGGAGAACTTTAAAAATTGTATTTGGCTCTATACCTACATTGTGTAATGCAATTACAGCGATTCGGTTCTCTTTCTCACCCTACTCCATTTTAATATAACAAAATAGTTTACAATGTATTGGCGCGAAAATGACACAATAAACAATCATATAAAAATGACAGATTCCAAATTCAAATGTAATATTTTGTTTATTTTTAATTGTAACTGTATTTATGGCCAGACTATGTAATTATCACATATATTTTACTTTTCTATAAGCGATAGCTGTCATAGAGAAGCCCACAGATGCTTTTGCCATTGATTTTTATACTCTTAACTTATTTTAAATAAGAATTGAAAAAATAAATTCAATTACTTTTTAAAATCATAACTGATACCTACCTATCGAAAAATTGTTTTTTTTTTTAACTTTAATTAGGTGCCTACTACATAATAGGTATGGTATATATGTAGGTATATTAAGAACGATAAACGTCTCTATTTAAAGTTAAATTGGCCTTAATAACATTTTTTTCTTAACATCCCTAAAGACATCTGCTCTGACTTCGCACTAGTTCGTTAGTTTTCAATAGGTAGGTTCTTCCTACACGCTTTAATACCCGCACCCTTTACTTCTTTGGAGTATTGTTTAAGAATGTTGGTAAGGCAACTTAAAGTTAAATAGAAATAAATTTACAGATTTTCTCGCGGATTTATTTTGACTTTTGTTTCCGGCGTTTCGAATGGTTTACAGCAATAATGGTCACGGGAGAGACTAAGTTTTTAGACGTCCTAAAATTTATTATAAATAAAATAAATAAATGAATAAGCTTTTATTTCTTGCAACTTAATCACAGAGTTTTTATATTTGTTTAATTAACTACATGTACCTACTATTTTTTTAATATATTATACCGTTTTTTTTCTTTTGTTTTATATATATTTATTTTGTGTTGGCTGCAAGCACTGCTCGTGCGGTAAAGGCCTCCTCCAATTGTCGCCACCTAGACCTATCTTTAGCTTCTCTGGACTACGTAGTACCGGCTTGTTTTACTATGTCGTCGCACCATCTTTTGTGAGGTCGCCCCGGTTTTCGCTTCCGGTTTATTGGATACCAGTTGGTACCAATAAACCGGAAAAAACCGGTAAAATAAAAGTTATTATACAATTATTTAAGACAGGGTATCTATCCACAATATTATACAATAATATGTACGAAATAAAAAAATGGCACCGAAGGTAACCTAACAGTATATATGTGTTAATTTTAATTCGAAACATTTAATAATTTTAATACCTTAAATAATTGAATATTATTGAATTTCATTGCTTTAATTTAATCTGACTGCATCTGCGCTGGTCTAGTGAAACGAACGACAGTCGAGCGCGCTCCTGCAATCCTACTTTACATGAGAGAAGTCACTAACAGCATTGAGTAAATCCTAAAGCGTCAAACAAAACTTACTACAAGCCGATAAAGAAATACAGTCAGCTTTCTATCTAACAAGTGCGACATCCTTCTACAAATTTAATGCTTCTAAGGGTTGATTATTTAAAATGTTTTGAAAACCAATGCATGAACTTTATAGAGTCTTACCTACCACATGTTTAAAATTCCTGAGCATTCGTTATCAAACAGTTCGTTAGTAGGTATTAAACTTTTATAAAGAACGAAAATATTATGATATATCTTAGTAATTCCGAAACAAATTACAATAAAGCCTAGATACTATGTGTAGCTGTATCTATTTTAAATGGGTTTTATAACAGAGGTCACATCAAGACATAGCAACAGACATGGCTTACAGCTTATTTTTACTCTATCTCGAATTCTTGATCCACCTGGGAGAATAAGTTTTCTACCGTCAACATTGCGGGAGCTCGTTCACTTCACTTTACCCATATAAAATATCCACATAAAATCTGTTATTTCAGAGATTACTGATATTGAGCAGAAGAACTGTTAAAAATTATTTAAATATGTATTATTCAAATCTATACTAATAAATGGAGAGCCGATTTTTTTGTTCAGTTATACTGCGATAACTACTGAACCGATTGGAATAACACTCATACTATAAGTTGCAGCGTTTTTCGGAGAAGGTTTTAGTATATGATATGTTGGTGATTAATGTACTATGCGGGTGGAGCCGCAAGAAAACGCTAGTATAGTCTACGCTCTTACGTCATGCAAATAACCATGATATATAATAAACTAAACTAAAAATATAGTACTACTTCTTAGTCTCTGTGAAAAGAAAATGTAAATATTAAAATGATTAAAAAATAAGTCTAACTATATATAGCTTTGTAGAAATGTATTTTTGAGTACAAAGACTTAGGGTTGCCCTTTCAAGTTAGGATTGTCGCCTTAGCTACTAATACAATTCACGAATAAGAAATCTTTTATTTTTATTAAATTCACTGTTGCTTAAAACGTTTTTTAACTCATATAAAAGTTTAAATCATTAATTATGGTTGATGGTCATTAATTTTTACTGTACCCTAATACTACTTCCTTTTATGACTTCAAAAATAGCCATCATATACAACTATTATAATATATTAAACTGTTAAGCACTGTGAATGAGGTGTTTCTGACAAAAGCATTAATTAAATTTGATATTTTCTAGCAGGTCTAAAGATATATTAGATTACAAGAGAATCCTGATTGTTTTACTATTCTCTTTTTCTGAACCGCATAGAATCAACGTACCTACTGGTGTTTGTCTGACCTGTACTTCTGGAGCTGCTACTTTTCAATTATACCATTGTTTTAGATCCTTCATTTTAGAATTATAGTGTAATTTTAAATACCTTTTAAATATATGATTCTTTTAAACCATATACATTGCATAAAGTGGACACTAATAGATATTATTGAAGTAGGTATATATAGTATACTAGCATTTGCCAGTTGCCTAGGCGGGTAGGCCTCTATTATAGGCGTAGTTTATTTATGTATAATAGCTCTGCTCCGAAGGATTGTATAATGTTAGATTGTTAGCCTTTCTTCCTCAATAAATAAGCTATTAACTTCAAAAAGAATGTTTTAAATCGTAAGCATTGGTAATGACAGAAAATAGCCAACTCCCGACAAATAAAAACACAAACTCACTACCAGTACAGTACAGTATTATATAATCTGTGGTAGAGCTTTCTTTATTAGATGGATATCATAATACCTATGTATATTACGAGCACATTTTTAGATATTCGTTACTGTAAATAAGGAATATTTTTAAATGAGCGACACAACAACCTTCTCTTTTTATGTACCTAACAATGCATTTGCCTTTACATATAAACAGTCAAAAACAACAATTAATTGTTATTCTTCGAATAAAATAATACTTTCCTTTTTCCCCAAATCAGCCAGTAAAGAGAAACAAAAGCGACATTTATGTGTCAGTTGTGTAGACGTGGATAAATCACGTCGCGAGATGTCGCTAACGGCGCCTCGGGGACCCGCGCAAATGGCAGGGGAGCCTCGCAATATGAATGCAAAAACGATTTAATGTTTAGAAATTTGATCCCCTGTTTTATTTCAAATAACAGAATTTACAATAGGAAATTCTTTTATTTTTGTACAATTTTAAATTATAAAACAGTTTAATTACGATTTGCTGTCATTTTGGTGGACTTGATATTTTGTAATTATTCTATGACGTAGGTATTTATTAATATCTATGCACGTTAACCTCTTTTAAAAAATGAAACTTCTAAGATAAGTAAGTATGTAAAATTTTATTCATGATCTTATTATTAATGCCTACCTATTCTTATATCACACATTTCATAAGTGCCATTGTGTCCTTTTTTAATAATAAATAATAATTTACAAACATGGTGAAATATTTCTATTAATACTTACCTACCTTTTGTTGGGGGTATTATTAATAGTATTATATAATCTGTGCCTCTTGTGAGTCAAAGAAATTTAATCAATAATATGTAATAATTTTTAAATATATTCCAAATATTAAAATAATTGATGCTATTTGTTATACATGTAACGTAACGTCTTATTGATGGGACATTATTGGTACGATGGATTCCATATTCATTATATCATGTGAATACTTTATGCACATTATTTAAACTTCTGATTTTTCGTTTTCTGGTTTTAGCGTTATTATATCTGTTGCAGCTATATTTTATTTATCTGTCTTTTTTACCACATAATTGTCCCCAGCCAGAATTATGCTTAATTTTTATGTAAATTTATAGTAAAACATGAGTTTGGTATTACGATATTTTAAAATATTTTTTCTTTGAGATTTTACTCTAAAAATCTTTATCGATAAAATAGATCAAATATTGTCACTTCCCAATTTATGGTATTGACAATAGGGTAATTGTGTGTTGCGTGTGTAATTTAAATAAATATGAAATATTTTTTTATAATCTTTATTGCTTTTGAATTAAGCCTACATCAATATTTTTAGTGTCATTTCTTTTTGATTAAGAAAATAATTATTAAAAAGTGCAAATATAAGTGGGAAATTCAAAGTAGTTGAAACGCGCGCCATTTGTCAGACCGAATATGACGTCAAAGTATTATCATAACAGAGCGATTAGCGATTTTGTCGCAACAAGTTCGATCGTCATTTTTCTGTGTACATAATTTAAAACATACTGTGAACTCACTGCAACCGGACGAAAGCGTCGGGCATTTAAAGTATCCGTATAGGTATGATATTTTTTTTTAATACCTACTAAATATTTGTTTTTTGGAGCTGGATATTTCTATTGTATACAAAAATCGCGCATATTTATTATTGTATCCGCACCGTAGGTACTATAATAAAAATACCTACATAGGTATTATAGTGTAAACGTAGTAGTAGACATTTTTTAGGTAGAAAGTATTTTAATGAAAAACTCGCTATAAGCCATTTAAGTTAGTTTAATGCCAATTTTATATGAAGACTAACAAACTAAAATAACTCACTTTTATAAGTAGGTAGGTAACTCTAAAAAGCAGGCTCTAATCTTTAATTCCATCCAAATATTGGGCTTGTCAAATCAAACCAAATAAGTCATAACTAGAAGTATTTACTAGTAGCCGTTGATAAGTTTCACTGCTCACATTCTGACTTCACTATGAAATCAGCTTCATGATACCAAATTACCGTACTATCATCGTAAATACAAACACTTGCAAAATTTTAAGTCAATATGTATTACAATTACAAATAAGTGATAAAAAAGACTATTTAGATCTGTTAAATTACTTGAAATTTCACGTATTTTTTCTTCAGATTTTTTTTCAGAGTGAACACTGTACCTATCAAATAAAATGTTATAGGACCACCACTTCTTTAATAGAATACAAATTAAAGTAACAAAATCGGTCGAGCCGCATGCGAAATATCAGTGAACATACATAAAAAAATAAATACAGACGAACATAGAACCTCCTCCTTTTTAGAAGTCGGTTAAAAACTTAAAAAAAATTGTACACTTTGACGTGAATAACTTAATGTGTTATTTTATACTTAAAATAGATATTTTTTCTAAGCATTTAGATAATATTATAATATGGGAAAATGTAGAGTCAAAAAATGTAATATTTAGTATGAAATATATCATACTATAATCTCTTTAAAATTCACTCCTAAAGGTACTTAAGCCTCCATAATTTAGGTAACACATTGATTACAATGATAAAATCTACGCTCTGGTAGGTAGGTATAGTAGGCACTTCTAAGCTTAACCGACGGACGAAAAAAAATGTACTTCTTCGTGTAGCGAATGTCTAAATTTTTTTTTGTATAATAAAGATATCTAATTAGTTATTTAGCTAAAGAAAATAGTATCGTAAGTCGAAGACTATCCTTTTCTTTACTTCTAAATGTTTTGCTTTAAATACTTACTCATATTTTTCTTAGTGTAAATTTATTTACTTTTTTATAAAAAAATAACGATTGATACTAAAAGATCTTTTTTTTTCTAAAATCCTGTTTTAGAATTTTTGGCATTCGATGAAATAAGAGGCTTTTGGTTCAAAATCAAACAAGTTACTCGTAACAAGAAAATCAACGCTGTGGGATTTTTTTGTGTTTGTTTGTGATAGAATAGATAGGTATTTTATATAAATTTTCGATTTATTTTAATTTGATGGTATTATAAAATTCATTAAAAAATAGTCAATAAATCTCTGGCAGGGTCTACCCTTGTCCGTGACCCAATACTGTGTTATCTTTAGACTCATATTATCATTTTTACGCAACGTTAAAAATCTTGCATATAATAATAGATAAAGTTTTAGTAGATTAATGTATTATGAAGAAAAACATTTTAGTTCCCGTCACGATCCTACTACGATAAAATAATTCTTAAAAATAAAATCTTTATTGACAATGAATGTCATAAACGAATAATGAACATAACATTCACGTAATATTTTATAGCTTGACTACTGCAATCACATTAACTAAAAAGGCGCGTACGACG
Source organism: Brenthis daphne (assembly GCA_947093115.1). Lineage (NCBI taxonomy): Eukaryota > Metazoa > Arthropoda > Insecta > Lepidoptera > Nymphalidae > Brenthis > Brenthis daphne. The sequence continues at coordinate 30,898,262 of OX352474.1, read as the reverse complement.
TAATAATAGCAAAACAACGCACTGTTTATAAACATAACTTACCAAACAAAACGCAAGAGTGACACTCTGGAGAAATCAAATGTGGAGCTTTAAAATGATATGGAAACAATATACATAAAAGCAGCGGCATGCACGCGACTTGATTGCTGTGAATTAATTAAAAGTGGTTTTCATTAGGTGTATATAAGTCGTCGCGCCACGACGTGCCGCCATGTTGGATGTAGTGATGTGCGGCGCGCGACGGCCGCGCCAGGGCGGGGCCTCGCTCGGCGCTCGCACAGATAACAAAAGGCTCGATGCTCGCTATATCGCGTGCTTCGTCGCCCACCTCCTTCTACCTGCCTCTTATCCACCGATATTTTTTACCTAATATCTCCTTTGAAGATATCAAAAGGCGTTGTACGTTGTGACGGCTCTTTGATGCATGACCTTTCTGGGATCTTACACATTAATAATTCATTCTTTCCTTTATTATATCTTTTTTAATGAGGTGCTAAAACACCAAAGATAAATTATTATTTGTCTTTATTGATGCATATCTGACCACTCGGCAAAATACTTTTAAAATACAGGATTAGAATTAAGCCTGATGACGAACTCTACCTGACATAATCTATCAGCATCTGTATGTTCTTTATATAGTAGGTAACTATTATAAATTGACTGCAAAAATGATATATGTAATACTAACATGTAATAGTTAGCATATCTCCTTAATAATACGTAGGTAACTAACGCTAGCTAATCTAACCTAACCTACCTATCTGTTACGTAATAATTACATAATAGGTATAAGTTTTATAATTATTAGGTACTTAAATATACTAAACGTAATCAATACAAAATTCTGTAATTTGTACATATTACTGCAATAAAACTATAAGATATATATGAAAATATATATCTAATAGTTTTATTGCAGTAATATATACCTAATAGTTTTTTATTTAATTACTTCCTAATACAAACTTTCATCCCCATTTTCACCCTCTTAAGGGATGATTTTCGGCATAAAAAATATGCAATGTCCTTCTCAGGATCTCAAACTATCTTCTTACCAAATTTCATCTATATCGATTCAGTAGATCCAGAGAATAACCCCTTACAACGTCACGAACTCACAATCTCACAAACTTTACCTCTTTATAATATTATAGTATAGATAAAAAATACCTATTATTTTTGCTTACATTTAATTAATGTCCCATATCATTAAAATTTGTCTGTTGTAGACTTTTACTTCTACCCTTTATATATCTAACAAACACAACCAACCCCATGGTGCCGTAACACCATTCCATTTTACGATTTTAGCCATAAAGAGACACATTATCTGTTTTATCTGACCTAAACCCAACAAATAGATAAAGGGTTCCTAGTTTACGTGTGTAAATAAATTATTCCAAGTATTGTGTATCCTTCTCGGATTGTCTAAAGTAAACGCTATATATTGTGCCCCGATCGCGTAGTAAATCACTCTACATCACGCGTTAGAAGGATTTTATAGCTCAACATCTATATAAAGAGATAACTGATTCCAAATGTCACTCAGCCTGACTTTATTGTTCGAAATATTCAAGATTTTTTTATAAGACCAGTCCAAGTGAATTAAAAATACGTGTCAAGATATTTTAAGTAACGACTTAGTACCGGCCTTAGTTTGATTATTTATTATGTTTTAATTTTAAAGCCTTTACGTCTATCACAATTTATAATACATATAGTGTTTAACCAAAATATAGAGTTTATATATTAATGATTACCTAGTCGTACATATGTAGTTATAACGTAGAGACCTATTTAAAAGAGTAAAAATGTATAATAAAAAAATAAGTATTATAAATAAACAATCAAATAATGACAATAATTGTGCATTATATACTATGTGATATTTAAGTACTGAAACGATCGACGGCATTGAGTTGCGTTGTCAAAATTACGAACCCTTATAAGTTATAGGCTGTATAATGTATATTGAAAAAGAAAAATATTATTCTATAATCTTATATAAAATAAGAATATAATCATATATTTTTTTAATTATGCATATTTATTTCAATTAAACTTTATTGGCCTTTTTAATAATGCAAAACATTTAGAAAAAAGAACACTAAGTCAGATTATACACTATTAAATTCAAAGCATAGGTACGCAATATTTCTATATTATATCAATATATTACGAGTAAGACGTATAACATAGGAACAGGTCACCCAGCAGTCCGTAGGACGCGGTGGCGGCAGTTGATTTATAAGCGCTAGCGTGACGCAGGCGGCGGCGAGGCAGGTACGCGCCCGACCACGTTTATAGCGGAACTTTAATTTACAACCGCTCTAAATTACGTGGATTTACTGCGCGCCTTTATTGGCCCGCTACGAACGCCGCTCCCGCCCTTCGCCCCCACTTTTAGTCTTTCCCTCCTTTCATTCGGGAAAATAATCGAAAATGCATCACTATTAAATCGCATTAAAGTTCCCTCTGAGATAGCGCGCGGATCGTAAATTTAATGAATTCAGCCGTAAGCAAGCAATAAAAGACGGTCTGTTGACAGCTACGAGTATACATATATATGTAAGAGAATACCAACATGTATCTATCTACCTATCAACTTTCAAAAAGTTTCTTGATAGGCAAAGGTCAATAAATAAGTAAATATTTATTATAATGCCCATTAGTCTTTCGAAACGAACAAATTATATTAAATAGTTATCAACTATCATAATTTTAGGTAAAAGTAGTTACCTAGAAATTGTTTGGATTATGTTAGTCTGACTAACCGCTTCTCAGTCGAGGACGACTGGACAGGAATTGAATTTTAAATGAATTTGAGGAGTTTTAAATGAAAAAATCTATATATGTTCATAAAATATTTTAATATAATTTAATATTTTTCAATAATTTACCATACCTAACGACGAATATTTTCTAAAATATTTACTAACAAACACTATCACTAAGAAAATTCCATTTATTGTCTGAATCATACTTGGGTCGTTAAGCAAATAGATGGGAGCTTTTTATACGAAAGCTGGAATTTATCACGTAATCGTGAAAAGCTCTCGGCAAGGCCACGTCATATCCGGTACAATCCACGGGGAGAAAGCGGATGCTGACAGCGGCGACTTCAAAGACTTTGAGCCCTTTGTCGGTATTCCAGCTAATTGCGCTTGCAAAACTAATTGTTTATTGTCTCATTAACCTGAGATATAAGCAAAAAGGACCAACTGTTTGCAAGCAATTCATTAAGCACAATGGTCCCAAATCTTTTAGAATTTTACATTCTTGTGAAAAGTAACTTTAGGTTGAATATAAACACTATATCTATACATATAATGAAATTCTAACTGAGCCGAATCTGTACATCAAATATTTTTTGGAAAATCTTATTGAAATAGTCATTAATTATTATCTATACAGAGGCTGAATCTATAGTTTCAATAATTTTTGTCTGTCTGTCTATCTGTCTGGCAACCCATCACGAGAAAACCACTAGACAGGTTTTGATAAATTTTGGTATGAGGATAACAGGTTATTTGGGTTAACATTTAGAATACTTTTTACTGCAGGAAAATATCTCATCTCTGATATATTTATACTATCCTATCCGTTAAAACGTACCAAGCGACGAACCAAAGCAGAGCAAGGGTCATAGTTCATAGTTTCATCTATAAATAACTGTAAAATATTAATATAACTTGATTATTTCTTTGATCTTACTATATTAAGTCCTAAGACATCTTTTAAAATGTATACACTTCTATATAATCATTATGGGGCGTGTTATATAAGAATTCAATTTATATAAGTGCCCATGCCCTGAGAACAATTTAATGGGTCCTTATTGCTGGCCACGGTCCGGCTTTTAACTCTAATCTGAGCCTATTAAACAACGCCGAACCATTCCCGATTTCTTTGAATGCACTTCCAAGTAACCGACCCGATATAATTGTAAAAAATAAAACTCACGACAACAAACACGTTTTACCTAAGTATAATTTGCATTTGGTTCGATAGAACGATATACTGACACGGAATTTTGCATTCAAAACAGACCTTTAATTTGTGATTTGTAGAGTTCGTATTTATTTGTTCTTCTTTTTATTTATGACGTATCTCAAAAAAATATATTTTATAGCATTGGCGGCTGGACAGTAATTGGATTCGAGGATGCGCGGGCGCAGTAAAGCGGCAATTGACCAGAAAATAACGAGCCCTCTCGCTCACAGCACGATGTATACCATACACATGCCTAATATTTACAGCTGCCGGGTGTTGGGAAGTTTTATTGTTCTAAAATATTTACTTTTTAATTATAACTTACTCGTAAATAAATTTTAAGCGATGATATTTATCTTATAGTTATAGTAATATTAAAACTTAGTAGGTTAAAAAATCTACCCATAAAATTAAAAATAATAATATGTGAAATGGGAAAACTAGCTTTTTCATCAGAAGAAGAGCGCTTTCTGGATTATTACCCGACTGCAGCGAAGCATAACACGCCATATAGGTATGTTTAATTTTTAATAGTCTGTACATACACAAATAAATAATTTTATACTTAAACGTTGGCAAAAAATGAAAATAATAATATAAATAATAAAAATGTAATACAATAAACAAAAAGTAGGAATAAATATCTTCTATCTACACATATTATTCCCTAATCCAAGTATTTGCAGTAAGTATTCAGTGGTATATCCGACTTGTTAAAGGCCGTTTTGAATAAAAACAACCAATAAAATAAATTGTAAGTGGCAAATATTTCAAATTTCCAAGAAAATCGTGACCTTACAAACCTTACAAATGACCGTGGCCTTAAAAATTACCGTGCAAACGAGGTTTTATGAACTTTTATCTAAATACTGTAATGGTTATGGACCCGCTGCGAGCGAATAGAGGAGTCCATACAACTCGATGATGATTCTATAAATTTATATAGTGTACAATAAAAACGCTGCTCGGAAACAAAACGTCGTGTCCTCGATTTATGAACTGTCTTACGCGTTACAAACACCCCGAATATTCAATTTTGGACATGTGATCGTCTAGTTCCGATTAGGTATATACATACGGCTAGTCACGATTTCCAGTCAATCGGTAATCACTGTAAAATATTCGACAAACCAGCTGTACTAGGTTTAGAATTTTACCTGTTGCTCACTTGATTAATAAACAAAGATTCACCTTGACATTAATATGGCTTTTGACTCTACATCTTCGATAGATAATTAATGCTAATTAAATAACAATAAAACTTTAATTGAATGTGACCACGAATTAATTGGCGCCAACGTACCTACTCCATAAAAATATATACACGAATAAATTGTTTGGTGGAATGTTCAGTAAATCAAATCGGTATAAAATCGTGCAGACTATAAAGTAATTAACACTAGGTGAATTTATACATCTTCATTTTTATTTGACTTTTAAAGCTTATAGAGTTACAATGTTGTCTTAGTATAATACGTATGTAGGATTTTTTTACTTTGTTTGTTATAAAAACAACTTTATTTGCTGAAATTATTTTATAACTAGCATTTGCGCAGCTTCACCGCGTATAGCGACTTCACGGGATGAAATTTCTTATAAAATTAATCCCTCAACAACCGCGGACACGCCGGCGTTACAGGTAACAAAAGATTTCTTAGAAATTTAATTAATTTCTTAGAAATTTACCTTGAGGTGTTAACGGAATATAATCTTAGTGAATAAGAAATATCCTACAAGTTAAGTAAAATAGTTAAATCCTACATAGTTAAGTTTGGTTATTATTTAGCTTAGATGATACACTTCTCTACAGTAGTCTATAATATTAATATCTAGGAGTAGAATTATGTAATGACACCAATAGTGTATACTGTATACGTTTAATGTTTGATGTGAAACAAAATGTATTTATTGTAAGTACATGAAAAGTTTAGGTATAGGTGAAAATCTTAATATGATTTATTAAAACTTTGATAAAAACATTACTTTTTTTTCATTTATGATAATAATTACTCAATTAGAATTACTCGTGTTACGTAGATATTTGTACATACTTTACTTACTTTTGAAGAAAGGATCTAGGTAGGTATATGGCGACTACTTCATTCGAAATAAAGAAGTTTTTAAAAACATATACTCGTATTTGAAACATATACATATTTATAATCAAATCATGCTACCTAATTTAATGTGACACTTATTTTTTTTACTATTTAGAAATAGGCATAGTATTTTATTGTTTAAAAATCTATTCATGTAATTCGTTTAAATTATAAAAAGAATTACCTAATCTATCTATACTATACTATAATAAAACAGTAGAGGTCGAATGTCTGCACATAGCAAAAAAATGCTAAAAACCGAGTCAGGTGGATGTAAGAAGACAAATAGAACAAATCCAGATTTTTTTCAATTTTTTTGTTTTTCTGTTTGTCTGTTTGTACGGGCTAATCTCCGAATCTATTGGACCGATTTAAATGAAATTTTGCAAGGTGGTACCTTATATCCCCGGGCAACATCTTAGATACTTTTTATCCCGGAAAATTCAATAGTTCCCGTGGGATAGCTAAAAAACTACAATAACTTATACAGCTTAGTACACAACTCATATACTTGATTTAGTAGAATTTAACATTCTGATACCTTATATTGACGGTCAAACAACTGGTTACTTTTCATTCCGGAAAAATGAACGGTTCCCGTGGTAACTAATAGATCTCGACCCGAGCGAAGCGAGGGTGAGCCACTAGTTACAATAAATAACAAATAAATAATCAATTTTAATGATAAATAATAATTAAATAAATATGTTGGGACATTAACACACAGCGCCATCTAGTTCCATGATAAGCTACGAGGCTTGTGTTATGGATACCAAATAGTTGATACACTACACATATATAACTTTAAATACGTCAATTATAGATACTATCAAATCATATTAAATAGGTACACATGTAATATGATTTGAATAGTAGGGTAAAACCCGGATAGTCACCCCAGTGGGATACAGGCCTCGGTTTTCAATACGCTATATTAGAGATGTCCCTGATGTTAGTGCTCTTCTGTAATTTGAAGCGCCTCTTCCACAGACCTTAGGACGACGCCAGTAGTGGGACTAGGTAAACGTGTTTTGTCCGTGTGAGCGAAAATCTTCCGCGGCAGGACGTTGACGAGCGTTAAAATTATATTCGTGTGTATTTTCTATTGAATATTTTTTTTACCGTTGTCGATTCAGTCAACTTTTTGCTGCTACGCGTGTACTGAAGTTTAAGTTACCTATTACCATAAACTGTCGATTAACATTTATTTATTTTTCAAAATATAAGGGCATGTATCCGTACTGAAAAGGATAGTCGCCCCATATAATTTTGCGGATAGTTGCCCTAAGGACAATTAGTGTTATAGGTAGGCGAAAAACAGGCTAAAGAAGAAGAAACAAACATTACAAAAAGAAATAGAATGGAGACAACGAAATAAAAAGATTTTAAGACAGTAGAAAATAAATCAGTTGATAACGAGATGATAATTATGAAGAAAAGAGGTTGAAACGAAAGTAAAAGATCGAAAGCTATGACGATTTCTTTCGCAGTGAAACTGAATTTGAAAACATAGATTTAATTAAACTGAGCGGAAAAGAGCTTTAAGGGTGACAAATAACAAACTTATAGTTCCTAGAGTAAAAATGAAAAAAACATATTAAATACAAAAATAGCCAAAGAAAACGCTACTAAAGGAGTACAAAAAAAGAAGTAAGAAATTAAAGATGATAAGAGAGACAGAAAAGACAGTAAAAGTTATTAACATTAATACAAAAATAGAAAAAGCGAATGATAAAGTTTCAGTTGATGATTATTGTAAATGTTTTAAAAATTACAATAATACTAAATCCAAATAATACTTGATTGTATTTCCAGGAAACTCGTTCATCATTCAAAGAATATTGTGTGAGATGTGGATAATTAAAAGTTATGACTTCGTAATTGATGATGATTATTAAACTGTTTTGGTGATATATAATGATAACCTACCCACTTATTTTAATATTAATTTCAAAGTTGATTACCATATTGTTTTTATCTTTAAAGTTAATTATTATTTATAGCTTAAATTTTGGAGATTTTATTTGTATTTTAAAAGTTGTATTGAGTCGATTAGTAAATACCTACTACTTAATTAATTGATGTTAATAATTAATAATGGTTGATTAAATTTATATAAATTTGTTTTAATCCAAAAAAAATGCAACAATTTCATAATGAGTCTTCTATCCCCGCATAAGGCAAGTATCCCCCAAAGCATTTTAACATAAGGCAACTATCCGCCACAGAGGGCAACTATCCCTTTTTGTAGAGGTCCAATAAAACAGGATTTACTGGAAAACAATATTCAATGTGTTTAAAAAATAGGTCACAATGAAAGATTAAGGACCAATGTTTTATTATACACGGGGCATATTGTAAGTAGATACTTATTTTTTTTTATTGGAGTTTTTGAAAAAGTAGGGCAACTATCCGGCTCTTACCCTAGGCTATACGTAAATATCTAAGAGCATGTTAGTTACCTACTCTTACAGATTTTGATGTTTCTGCTTGTCCGCACTCCACCAGGATAAAAATCTACGTATAAGATTTCTTTTATCCTTTGACCATCTCATTACCACGGTAATGTTATACAAACATTACCGTGTCATAACATTCAATAAGCAACAGTGGAGTTAAGTTAGGTACACCTCCTTCCAGGGCAATCTATATATAACTTTTAACTACAAACTACGCTATGACAATACTCTTTTAATTAAGTCATAATATCAGATATTACATGACAAAAATAATACCTACATAAGAATATCTATACATACCAATAAGCAGTAGATATAGGCAGTTATAGGAAAGGCACGGGCGGCGGATTACAATGGACAAAGGCGAACATGAAACGCGCCGCCGAATCCGCTATCACACCGTTTGATTGTCCCGAGCCCGCTAATAATGCCCTCTATATATTACCCATGTGGACATGTGTGTGATAATAAGTGGAACGAGAGCGATTAACTAAAATGGTAATTTACTTTCATCAGACATTTTCATGAAAGAATAAAACTTGAAATACAAAAGATTCCTGAAAAAGTTATTAATAGAAATTATTTATAATTTAAGTTTTGCATGATCAAATAAATGTGAGGATTGAAGTTACTTTAGTAAGTTACTAACTCTATAGTTTTATATTTTGTATGTTTTAATTGTGTTTTGCTATAATAAAAATTATATAAGGTAATTGTACATATGTATACGAAAAATTTCTAATTTCTTATAATAATAATATCCTTAATCATACACTTAGTAAAGAAGGGAGAAAAATAAAATACGGAAGGGTTGGAAAATGTACAAGAGGCGGCCTTATCGCCAAAAGAGCGATCTCTTCCAGGATTCTCTTGCACTAAGATAGAAGGGTTTGATTTAAATAAGGACATAAAATATATATACTAATACATATCATATAAATATACATGTATATTTTTAAAAAACCTTATATACTTATACTCACATACTTACACTTTATTATACTAATAGGCATATTAAGAATGAATATTACATAGGTATACCTACAATATATGGATTTTATGTCTAAACTAGTATCTGCCTGTTACCAAATACAAATTTTCACATTTTTATTTAAAAATAATCCCAAGTATTTATAAATAAAAAACTAAATCTGCATATTTGTCTGATTCTGTATATAAATCTATTATACGCGTTCTATAGGTAACTATAGGAGCCGGTGGTCGCAAATTACCTATCGTAAGGGAGCCTCGCTAACTACACATTTATAACTTTTTATGGTGCATAATCGCTGTTCTTATTAAAATTTAAATCGTTTCCTTTCTTAGGTAGCCAATAATGAATCCTTATATGCATTTACGGTACTAAAGTTATATAATTATAGACATGCAACTTGCGCACTGAAACAGTAAGTTCGAATTCATTTATATGCCTTATCGTGTACTCTAACTGTACATTTTGAAATATACGGATCTGGAATTTAAAGCTAAACAGCCCAATTATTTGAATATTTGTAGGTAAAATATAAAAATATAATGAACATAAATATATTGATTAATAAATAAAAGTAAATTTATTGAATTTGTATAGGAGATATAAATAAACATAATACATATTTATACTAAAAGAATGTATGAGTACATTTTTAATTTTCACTAAGGTACCTACTTACAGGTTAAAAAAATTTCTTTTCTTAGTTAATCAATTAGATTCTAAGAAAATATAATATTTACATATTCGAATTAAAAACTTGTATTGACTAGCAATAAAACTTTGCAAAAAGACAATGCCGTTAAGTTAGTTTAGTTTAATTAATAAAAATTTTGTAGTAACAGAAGGTACACGCTTACCAGGTAGGTAACAATGACAATACAACTTGAAAAAAAATAAGGCATATTAGGCACATTACAATCATATATTCATAGAATATCATTTAATGAAAGAATATAATATCATTTGTCAGGCAATTACAACGGTTACCATGGCAACAAACAGTTATCAGCTAACTTTATCATGTCAAAAGCAACATGATGAAGGTAGCTGAAAGTACCTTCCCATCGTAAAAATTTTACCCTCATAATTTTTTCCAAACGTCCCAAAAGAAATATAACATAAAAAAATTGATTTAATAACCTTTTTTACCAATTTATTTACATCCACTAATTATACAGCTTACTCCATAACGGTAAACTGGCTTCCTGGCATATTACGCCAAGATGTTCAAAATGCTCTATAAAAAGTCCTCATATTTGATACAGAGAGATGAAAAACTAAGTATATAGTAGTAAAAAAATATATTGCCATAGTAGTATCAGTAGAAAATAGGTAACCTAGTTTAAAAAAAATATACTTAGAAATTATTGAATAGATTTTTTATGTAATATGGAGGAGGTCATAAAGCGTATTAGAGTCAAATTAAGACTCGCATTTTGTATTTAAAATTAAAAAAAAATGAAGTAAGCATAAATTATACTTAACACATATCTCTACTTTTATAATTATTTAAATGAAATTTATATTTTATGTATGTAAAGTGCATATTAATGTGAGAAGCCGAATAAAACGTTAAGGTTTTGTACTTAACCTTCTCTGCAACCTCAATAGTCGCGTGATCGACACAAATAACCGGCCCTGTAATTGACTAATATAAATCTCTAAATCAATTGTTCTTATAAGTGTGTACTTTCAGTCTATATCTAGATACATAAAACAAAGTCGGGTTTGTTACAACACTTATAACTCGAGAACTGCTGAACCGATTTTCATGGTTTTTGATTTGTTAGATTTGTCTCTACCCCGAATGGCAGAATAAGTATTAAAACATCAGAAAAATTCAAGAAAAAAAAAGGAAAATTTACATTATTACCGCTGGATACATATTTATATCTATTTAAAACGTACCCAGGGACGAACCCGAGCGAAGCGAGGGTGAGCCGCTAGTTAAGAATACATGACAACCGCTTAATTTAAAATGAAAAAAATACTTTGTTCCACTTAAAGTCTCGAAACGTGTGTATATTATGATATAGTTTAGCGACTCTCCCTCACTTCGCTCAGGTTTGTCCCTAGGTACGTTTTGATATTTAGATTTTTTTTTTTAATTTTTTTGTCGTAATACATACCTAAAACCTTCCTGCTTAAAATAATACAGAATGAGACTGTGTGTGTGTTGAGTGAGTTGGACGATTATAATAGGTAGGTACCTAATATTTAACAAATTATATTTATTCTTATAAGCTTAAGTATTGTAACTTGTTTTAAATAAACATTGTGTAGTAGGTACATGTAGTATGTAATATAGGCACAATATCATGAAACACTCTTTCCAGATTATTTTTCAACAAATAGGAGGTGCAAATAAAAAAGGTAATATTTACAAAAATCTTCATCTCACTAATGAGATTACTTATTTTAACAGCTCCATTGAAAGTTAAATTCGTTTTATCTAATACAATTACGCCTGCTTCAGTAATAACGGATTCACAAAGGTTTAAAGAAGGCGGCGTTCTTTGAATCTATTGACAGTATTGTTTTGTTTTCCTGTGCTATTTACATTTTCAAGACAAAGATTTCAAGCAAGCTCCCAGTGCAGTAGGGAATACCCTCTGTAATTTACATATTAAACAAAAAAGTTACAGAAAAATTCAAAAGGTATCGGCGGAAGTATTTCAATCTAAATTTTTTAAAAGAAATAATAATCTCATAGTCCTAAAAACAAAGCTACTTCTACTTCCACCTCTAAAGAGGATTTTTCATAATTATTTTTATTAGAAAAACATCTTATTTACTAAAGTAAAGGTTAATTAAAACAATGAAAATTTTATAAAAAAGTTATACAAAGAATTTACTTTAGTTAATAAATTGTTTTAGTATATAAGTTGATTCGTAAAGTTGAGTAAAGGTACAATACTTACACCACGACGTAAGTACGTATGAAGACGAGTAAAAGTCACAACGGTGTTGGTGAGGAGAGTCGGTCAGAAGCGCCATTCTGTAAGAACTTATGTATATTATGTATAAGACAGCTAAATCCGCATTTATATTTCATACAAATGTGTAAAGTATGTTCGCAGCTTTAGCTGTCGAGTTGCGTAAGAGTTCTTACGGCACTATTGTGAGCAGGCACAGCCTTATCCTGATATAATGTAACGATAGCAGTGAAAATTGAAAAAAATGATAACCATTAAAAAAACTTGACTTTATCTATTATCAATATTAATTTATTTATTATCAAAAGTTGCATTAATAAATCACAAGCATTATATTTTGAATTAGTATAGAAATTAGTAAACTAAACTTTAAGTATATATATTTTTAAATATTGTACATGTGCATGAAATAAATAAAATTATTTATTTAAAATAACAAAAAAAGCAACATCAAAATTACTACTGTGTAATGTATTTAAGAAAGGTTTATTTATGGTTCTTAAAAAATATATTATAGGTATATAAAAATATAGAACATTCAAAAGTGGGATTATGAATATGCATTTATCTGAAGTTCTCAGTGGAACATTTCAGAAGATCAGTTGGCATGTCGGTGAGAGGGTAACTTCGAGGCACGTTTATTGACCGAGTCGTGGACAAAGACGCTGGTTTTATTGCACCATAAAAGTAACTATTGTACGAGGCAGCCCCGCACGAAATGCACCGCGCTCATTGTTAAGGCTTAAATAAGATATCCATTTTTTTACTGTTTAGCCCATTACGGTTAGCGTTTGTATATATTTTGACTTGAACGCCTTTTGAGAATTTATTCTTTGAGTTTTACCGACTTTTTGCGCCTTTTTGCAAAACGATCACGTGCATCAAGTGCGCCTGTCTCAAACATTCCGCCCATTGCCGCCCGCCTTGCCGTCTCTATTGTATTTTTAACAACGTTAGAAAAGACAATACAGAAAATTAACTGTTAAAACGAGTTTGGTTTGGGTAATTATGAATAATTAGTTAGAGTTGAAATTAGTTAAGTAAAAACGTTCAATAATCATATTATACACGTCATATTTCTTATATTACTAAAATCTCTTTTATTTAGTTGTATTAAAACAATTTTATATTTAAAAGGATGAAAGTTTCATTTAACATATTTAGGAACATATTTATTTTAAACGTAGTCTTACGTGTACGAGCTTACATCGAGGGCTTGAGACGTAGTTTATAGCATGCTGTAAATTAGGAATGCCATAAACATAAATCTTAACACAAGTCAAATCGCATCACTAAACTTGCTTCACCTTCCATATTAAAAACAAGCCGGTGGGGTTACGAAAGCACAGTACCTAACGATCCTGACAATACATGTCTAAAATATTATATAGTAATCATAAAAATACTGTCAATAATAGTACCTATCTATACCTATTATTTTACATTTATGTACCTACTTACCTATATAAAATGAAATAGTTTAAAATTAGTCAAAATTTTGACATAGGTACGTTTTAAATTCAAGAAAAAAGGTTTTTGCGAGATAGCTAATAATTTGATACTACATGTTCGCCGTTCAATTTTATTTTCATAATAATTATTTTTAGACAAAGAAATGATAAATCTCAAGTAACCTATTTTAATGATACTATATTTTCATAATTCATATAACCCTTTTAAACTCCTTGCGAAGCCAAGAAACGCACAGGGAGGTGGCCCTCCTCGTAGGGCGGTGTACCATGCGGGTTGCTCCTGGTACTTCTCTAATAGCAGAGTGGATCTTGGAGCAACCCCGTGGTTGTTGTGGTCTGCTTCGGCAGACCTGCCGTCGGGGCGTCGTAGTTGAATGCGTAATCGATCCTGCGACGCCCCATTAAGACGGGGGAAGGTTTTGTTGGGTTTTAGTGGGTAGTACTGGCTTTGCCGGTGAGTCCCACACCTCGTGCGTAAATGCATTTCCCAACGTTATAAAAAAAAAAAAGGATGTGGATACTGGATAGTGCATGTATTAAAATCTCTTAATAAACCCTTTTGGTTTGGGCTCATTTTAATGATTTCAACGAGTGTTATATTGTATCTGCCTATTATTACTTTTTCTTCAATTTATTTCTTTGACAAAAGTCAAATACCATACAAAATTACTTTTGCATTAATATGTGACGTTATGTTACTATACGTAAACAGGAATAGGGATTATTTCACATAGAGAAACACTTAAGACAGTCAATGTAAGTTTGCATCAAAATCTTATCTGATATCAGAGTTATACCATGGTATTGAATAGAAATTATACAGTATGCTAATAATAATTATAATAATACATACTTATTAACACCTCCAGGTAAATTTCTAAGAAATTAAATATATTTCTAAAAAATCTATTGTTAACTGTAACGCCGGCGTGTCTGCGGTCGTGGAGGGATTAACATTGAATTAGTCTTCAAGTTCTTTCCAAGGTACCTACTTGTTGAAAATTCCTCTCAATATGTATGATATATACGAGTATAGTAGTATATATCTAAGTAAGTAGTACCTATAGTATATTAGTTGGTATCTACCTATTAGTAATTTTATTGTATGGATAAGTAAATTATGATTTTTTCATATAATCTTATCAAATTTTGTGTAATAGTTTAAAAGTTACTTAGGTATATAATTATGTAAAAGATAAGTAATTGTACTCGTAATTTTCATAAACATAAATAAGTATCTATATCTATGTAATATCGAAAACATTAGGTAGGTACTGGGTATTACCTATGGTACCTAGGTATTAGGTAGGTTTAATACACGATGTTATTTAATCTCAATGCGTTGGTATGCTTAAACAATAATAGAACAATTAAGTTGTTGAAAACTTTGTTTTGACCTGTATCAGATCACCGAAATGTAATTTTTATAAAAATCACGAATCACTTATCAAATCGCGATCACAAACGTTCTACATTACTACACCTAAATATTTAGAGTGATTTAAGCCTCAAGCCACGGACAATAGCTAAAATATTATAAAAGCGTTATGTAGCCATCAAACCTTCCCATGGTCTAACTCAAACCGCTAAGGATAATTTGAATAAACAGTATAATCATATCAATATGTTCTAAAAAAATCTTATTCTAGGCCATGTTTGAGAAGGGATTTCTCATAATAATTATCGCACATACAAGTGGTACCTATAGCAAAAAATGTTTGAAATTTGCCTATTTGAGTTTTATTATAAAATACGTAACTATATCTATTGAAAGAGTCAAATGAAAACAACAGAAATAATTTATCTCTAAAGTAATTGTGCAATCATTTTTCCACTAAGCCCAAAATACATACAATTACAAGCATGTGTTGTATGAACAAGGCTAAATTTATTTTTGTATGAACCAAATATAAGGAGATCAATGAGACCAGGTTGGTACTGAAAAAAACTACAAATGATTGGACAGTTCTCAATATTACTGCTAAAGGAACAGCTTGAAAGAATCACTCGATTGACGAATGTATATCTATTTTAAAGCGCGATTATGTGTAATTTACATTACAAAATTAGTGTACTTTCTTAACAAAACTAAAATAATAATATAGATTACACGATTTTATCACATGACATGACACATAGGTATAGAGATATGAACATTGTATAATAATGTAAATACACATAAAACTAAAGACGCGAAATATGTGCCTACTAGCTGAGAGGATGTCTAATGTCCTTCGATGTGTCTGTTCGCTTGAGGGTTTCACGAAATTAAGAGAACTACGAAATAGCTAATTCAAACAAGTTTAAAAAAATTCATTTCATTATAAAACTAACTGCGTCATATAAATTAGGCGTTACATTACGCATACTAGTCGACTACATATATTATTTTCTTCTTTTTTATGTTAATAAATTTTATTTTTTTAATATCGAATATCGGTTAGGCTATTTGTTATCAGAAACAATATCAAATAAATCCTGCAGGACTTTAGTCTGTTTAAAAGTTACCTACCTACTTAGGTGCCTGAACTGAATGAATGAACGAAATGAATGATTTGCCTTATTAAAAATATAAGGTTGGTAACTTAATAACCAATAGACAAGCGTTATTCTTAATTGTGTGGTTTCAGTGAAATTCACTTAGGTTTAACAAGCAAACGAATCTGCCGGCGAAAAGCTAGATATTTTAATAAAGTATTTTTTTAAGGCCTTTTAACCTTAAAACCCGTTTTCTGACTGTTACATATAATAATAGTTACCTACTTAATGTGACCTGGAGACATTAAATGGTCCCTTTAGTACCTAAATTAATAACGCAACCATTATTTCTGGATTTCGTGTGGAGTTTCGTGATAACACGCTGTTAACGCTGAAGCTCATAAGTATTCACTTTATAATATGCTATCCTAATCTACAGCCATAAAATACAAAAACGTAATCTGTACTCTTTTTAACTTTGACATGCTATAGGGCGAATCATACTATAATACTATACTTAAATTCATAACGTGTTTTTGTTTGGTACCTACTTCGTTATACTATAGCAGATGAGCGATTTTTAATAAAATTCAAAATGGAGTTGGAGGATAAACTTAAGCGCCTTGGACTAACATATGGGCACCTACTTATTACTATGATCTTACCAAGCTAGCGGAGACATGGAACAAACTGATAAATACTATAAATATAAGATATAAGTAATACCTATCAGTCTCGGCTTACATTTCTGTAATTTGTACTTAAAATAAACTAAAAAGACAGGAATAACTTATCGAAGGAAAGTAATATTTAGTTTTATTATATAGTTTAGTAATTACGAGGGAATATAGGGTGGGACATACATACATACATACATACATACATACATACATACATACATAATCCTCCTTTGGGCTTCGCCGCAGTCGGGTTAAAAGGATAAAAGGAACTAACTTAAATCACATATTTTTAACATGCCAAATCATAAAAGGAGACGGTAATGAAGTTTTTAAAGTGTCAATCAGTAGCATCTTTGACTGAATGCCATTGTCCACTGCACAATTACGAATGAGAGATTGATAAATTTTAACAAACATAAAAATAAAATTACGTCAAAAATTAAATGCAAGAATTTAAAAAAGTTCATACCTATATCAATGTTTTAGAGCAGGTAAAAGTATTCTAACATATATATATTGATAAATGTTGTATGTAAAATAAAAGGTTTTTAATAATTTAATTAATAAACTAGCGAGTAGCGACTCACTCTCGCTCCGCTCGGGTTCTTCCCGTTTACTTATGTTTTAAGGTTTAGTATTGTTGTGGTTTCTTAGAGATATTTTTCCACAGTAAAAAGGACGTACGTTACGTATGCTGACCCGGATAACCAGCTATCATCAATATATATACCAAATTTTATCAAAATACCTCCAGTGGTTTTTCCGTGATGCGGTCACAAACAAACAGACAGACGGACAAAAACTCTAAAAACTATATATTTTCCAAAAAATAAATGTATACTTTCGGCTTAATTACCTATAGAATATGGTGTTAATGCAATGGACATTATATTCTGATATTCAATTTATTACATTAAGTATGCATAAATCTTATTAAATTTCACTACTAGTTAAATTGTTTCTTATATAATTTAGTATTAAATTAACATACAAACAATTTACTATGTTTTTTAAATAAGCCATAAAATATGAAATAAGAACCCTCTCTATACCTATAGAGCTTTATAACATTTTCTACCTATCTACCTATCTACATAGATTGCCCTGCATGGTGATCTATGTATTACGTACATGAATTATTCTAACATCAATAATACACGAGTATTACGAGTACATTTTCTGTTTGCAACCTCAAAAGTTTAAATTTATTTAGAATTAGAGCTAAGAGAATAAAGATATCGTAAATATCGACTACAACATTAATAGAAATAATTAAACAAATAAATAGATATAAAAGAAGTGTATGAAACTGAAAATGAATTGTTTGATATGAAAACTTTTCTATAATATTAAAACATGTAGAGTTTCAGTACAATTTGTAATTAAAATACTTTAAACAATACATCAACACCTAGTACCTAAGCAACAATATGGAATACCACGTTCCAAATTAGCATAAATCAAAACTAAAAAAAGACGCTCTACAATACGTAAAGCAGGTTTGTTTCTGTAGAAACATGTACATTAAATCATAATTTCAAATATTCAAATGACCATTATTTATTTTACTAGCAACATCCACGGGAACCCTCATTTTGCGACTTTGCTTAAAAAGGAGCCTATGTGTTATTCCGATGTATATTATACTGTTATAAAATTTATTAAAATCCATTCAGTAGTTTTTGCGTGAAAGAGTAACAAACATCAATAGATCTATATACATATATCCCGTGCCTCGGAGAGCACGTAAAGCCGTTGGTCCTGCGCCTTAACTCTCACTGGTCGTGTCGAGCAGTCGTCCCACCGGAGTATGAGAGTGACAGGAATAGAGAGTGCACGTTGTGTCTGCGCGTACACTTGTGCACTATAATATCTCCTGCGCAGTTGGCTAGTCTCAATGAGATTGGCCGCCGTAGCCGGAATCGGCTAGGAGAACATCATCATCATCGATACATCTATACATTCAAACATCCAGTCATCCTCACAAACTTTCGCATTTTTAATTGGAATGTGGAAATTAAAGCTCTATCATAGTGTTTTTTTTTTAAAGAGGAACTCTAGTGAATCTTAGAATGCATTTTGGCTTTTCTAATAAAATATCATTGATACGTTTGTTGTTGTATTCAGACCTTTTTGACGTCTCACTGCTGGGCACGGGCCTCCCTTCAATACGTTAATTATGCTTTATATAATAATCGATACATTAGTCATGCATTACATATAAGTAAATATCTATAGGTATTTTAAGGCGACTGATATGATTACAATTGGTCAGCAAAAATCCACCGGTAATCTTATTTTATTCATCGCACCATATTCTTTTATCACAATCGTTCCTTATATAAATATATACTTATCATATGCTAGCGACATACCTCCACTTTGCTCGGTTGCATAGGTGCTAAAAAATAGCCTATTCTAGGGTAAAGGAGTAACAAAAATACACACAAACAAACTTTTGTATTTATAATAGTTATCCGATTTTATATAGTAATTCTTCCCTTAACTGCAAATCTCACTTCTATACCACAATTTTCAACAAATACCATACAAATACTATATACATACCAACGCTTGCATATAGGTAGGTAAATATATATTTATAACCAGCAGAACCCGCGGCTTCATACAAACTTTCATCGCCTCTTTTATTTCTTTATATAATGAATTTCGAAAAATGATGAAACACTTAGGTATTTATTTAATTTTATTGAAGAGCATTAATACCAAGTTTCGAGTACCAAGTAATACTGATCATAAATATTTTTTTGAATTGTATTATAACGTGTTTTCCCGGGGAATTAGATCGGTAAAAAGTAGCCTATGTCATTCTCCACCCTTCCATTTATCTCCACACAAAAAATCATGCCAATCCGTCCTTCCGTTTCGACGTGAAAGAATGACAAACAAACAAACAAGCAAACAAACACACTTTAACATTTATAATATTCAGTATGGATATCGAGACTAAATAGTGAATGATAGTAAAAACATCAGTGAGTTGTCATTCAAATAGTTTGTTAAATAAAAACAAAGTAGGTAGGTATTCATTATTCACGGAGGAAGTAAAAGATTAAAATAATGAATAATATCGGTGTACGTACGTTCGTTGTCACGTACATTAGGTACATACAGTGATAATATTTTCTGATAGCACAGATAATTAATTTTACATTTTCTGATAAAACTTTATGAAACAAAAAATGTGATTACAATCTGAAGTTGCAAATCTCTTATGCATGAATAGGATTAAAGAGACAACTGACAAGCTTGCATCCTGGACCAAACGCGGCAGCACCCAACATCAAGAAGACCTCTCAAACGCCATCACCGACCTAAACACAGCAGAGTCCTTAAAACCCGTACGATGAAAAGGACTTTTTAAGTCTTTTTTTCAATTGGACATCTACCTTATTGAAATGGATTCGAATGTATTATTGAATAACTTCTACTTATTAAAAGAAAAGATAAATCGTTGTAATAAAAATTATTCAAAAATCAAAAAAAGTCACGGACAAAAAGTGTGCTGCATACTGCATAGTATAGGTATATATAGTATATATTATTTAAAAAAAACAGTTATATAAGCAATCGGTGCGACCGTGTACTAGGTGCATTCCATAGATAGGTGCATTTAATTTAAAAAAATATATGTAGTTAATCTGTTATTAAACCTCATATAGGTTTAATCTATATATATATATATATATATATATATATATATATATATATATATATATATATATATATCTATATATATAAAAGAAAGTCGTGTTAGTTACTTCGCTTATAACTCAAGAACGGCTGAACCGATTTAGCTGAAAATTGGCAGGGAGGTAGTTTAGTTTATATATATATAAAAGAAAGTCGTGTTAGTTACACTATTTATAACTCCAGAACGGCTGAACCGATTTGGCTGAAAATTGGCGGGGAGGTAGCTTAGAACCCAGAGACGGACATAGGATACTTTTTATCCCGTTCGACCGCGTTCCAATTTTTATGATATTTTAATTTTTGAATTTCTCTTAGTCCGGAATAGGTAAGTATTAAAACATCAGAATAATTAACGAAAAAAAATTAAAATTTATATGGCTTACGCTGGCTAATAACTTTTTATATCTATTTAAAACGTACCTAGCGACGAACCCGAGCGAAGCGAGGGTGAGCCGCTAGTATCCTGATATAAGCCAGTTTGTTTAATGTTTTATTTAACTTTAAAAACGGCTTTTGAGCTGCAAGCTTTCCACAAGTGCATTATAATAGTGTAGAATAGACTACACCTTGCGAATACGTAACAAAGATATGGTGTGACGAAGAGGAACGTGGATTAAAAATTAATTTCACCTCTTTCATGTACGCCGATAATCCGGACTTTATCATCAAGATATCAATTCAAAAGGATTAAGCCCGGCTAGTTAAATAAAATCTACTTGATAACAGCTAATTATCTTGTGTTGATATGTAGGTACGTGTAACCAAAATTATATTTCATTTCAGGAAAAGTTATCAACATTTGTTTGAAATGTATTAAAATGGTTTTATGAACGTCACTTCAGTTATAAAAATAAAAATACCCAAAGATGAGTCGCGATCAAACTTCGTTATGTTATGTAAAAATAAATTCTATTGTATAGATATCTCGACCTCACAAGTTTATACTAGTACTAAAATTACAAGAAAACATTAAAATACTTATGTTCATTTTTAATTATCTAATTATAATTAAAAATATTACAAAGTGCAATTACTAGGTATTTAAAAATCTTTCCTAACACTCTCAATTCCCACGGATGTCATCTTGACTTCATTTTCCGCCATTGACGAGACCTGACATGGCCGATGATCTTTACGCCTATGTTGTGATGGCACAATAAGTTATAGTGCAATTTTTTCTATTTTCTATTAAAAAAATATATAATTATTGTGAACAAAAACTTTAGTGCAGTTATTATTTTAAAAGCATAGCAATGATATCGAAGCTATCCTGTGGAGAAAACAAATCTAGACCGGGACGAAATCTATCGTCAAACAGATGTGGCGTAGTTGACCAATTATGTATATATGTCATTATAGCGCATTGCTTATCGACAATTTCTATTTCTTTAGACATCAACTAATTTTATAAAAGATCGTGACCACTTGGTCCATTAGTAGGTAATTACAAAAATCATAATAATTCCAGGAACTACCAACCTGTGAAAATGATTTTCATTAAAGGATGTATCATAATACAAATATCCGGTGCATCCATGTTTCATATTCTTCTATTTGCAGTCCTGACTAATGATGACTCTGGTGATTTAATTATAGGGTTACTGTAACATTATGTTGACATTGTCTGCCAGTTAGGCGTGACGTGTTAACGACCTGTAAGACTGCTGTCAAACAGCAAACAACAGAGAGTAAACACGTGGGTCGTGTTTGCGGAGAGTCGGGCCGCCGTGTGATCGTCAGTGAACTCCGCGGTGGTCGCATTATACTGGCCTTCCATACAAATCCTACGCATTGGTCATAATATGATATAAAGGTTAAGCAGTATATCGGTACACTTCAGCTTTAGTTAACAGCAAAGGTAAAAAATTTTCAAAGACAAAGTATTCATAGAATTTTATTTTTTTAGTAATCTTTGAAGAGGCAAACAAAATTGAGCAGCAGCTCGATCTGCCCCCAAGGGTTTATCTACATATGTATGAAACAACCTAATAATTATTAGTTATTTAAAACCCCGATTATAAATGGAAACAAAATACCTTAAATTGAAAAGTCCTGTGACTGCAAATTGCAATACAACGTAAATAATAGGTATTTTTATCTTACAATTTTACTAAAGCCGTCGGCTTAGAAATAATAAAATATCTACTATAAGTTTGTAAGTATTTTGATTTATTTGTCACTATAAATGTCGGCTGCCATTTTGTATATATCAAATCTTTTTACATTATTAACTTTACTGAAGTTACAATCTGTGGCTGTAAATTATTATTATACGAAATTAAAATAAAATAACGCGACATAGACAGAATCGATGGAATCTTCTGTAATCCTTAGAAGATATTTACTTAAATAGTACCTACATACCTACCCATTAAATATATAGCGATTTTCGAACATATTACATAAGTACCTACGTACAAAATTTTCCTTCTTCTGTCTACCCCGCGCATATTGCAACTGTAATTGTGTTGATATGAGTTTCATATTGCTATACGAAACTTAATGTAATAAGCGAGCAATTATTGTATATATATATAATCTGAATCTCGGAAATGGCTCCAACGATTTTCATGAAAATATATTCCACGCAAAATGTAGTCAAAATGTGGTAATTCGCACGCTAGGACATAAGCATCGTGGTCAAGCGGCCAAGGCACAAGTTTGTACACCACAAATGTCTGGGTTCGTATCCCGGTCGGATACAAAATTTTTACTTTTGTTTCCAATTTTTAGTTTGTTTTCTTTTAAATGTTTTTCTGGCCAAAAACTCCGAGCGAAGCTCGGTCGCCCAGGTACCAGATATATTATGTACTGTTCTTTGTTTTTTTAAAGGGGCAAAAGAGCAAACGATCAACCTGATGATAAGCGGCTATCATCTCGCATAGACATCGTCAACATAATAGTTGTTACGAATGTGTCGCAGGTCTTTATATTAGGTATTATTTTCGATTCTGTTAATATCATCCGTTGCGCATGTTTTAAAAATTCCCTCACAAACCCTCAATATGATAGGTTTAAACTTAGTCTGCTTTTTATTTTAAAAATAAACTTACCTGTTGCCATTTAACTTCCTACAAACTAAAAGGCGTTTCGTTCGTTTTTAGTTTAAGCTTTTTAAACCCAAACATTTTTATTTACGTAGACATACCTACAAATAACTACTCTAACAGTTACGTTTAATATAGGCATTTATAACATAATTTAAATAAAACAATATAAATTTACATTTTTTATTTTAAATCAGAAATCTTACTATGATCAGATTCATTGAAAATTGAAGGCGGCGAGGCGTGAGACGGCGGCGCTTTTGAAGCGATCTTCAAAATACCCTCAATAAGCATTGGTTTACACAACACTTAGCAACATTCCGATATACCTGACTTCCTACTATTTGAGGACTAGTACAAACAAATGAAAGAACTAATTTTATACAAAAACTATAATTACTTTAAAGAATTGTAAATGTTATTAAAAATTTAAACGTTAATATATATGTATATCGAAATGTGTATGTATGTTCCCTATGGACTCAGAAAGACTGCGATTTTGATGAAATTTTCAGGCAATCTTTCGATAAGCCAGCCTAGTGGAGGTGGTCCTGTGAAATTGGTAGCGATCAGAAGTTTGAACGCGGATGAAGTAGCAGGTACCTTTGCGAGGACGCAATATTATTTTTTAGATATCAAGGGGGGGGTTAGTGTAAAGTTAAATCCAAGTTTGTGGGGTTGCTGCCCTTGTCCCACGGCCGCCATCTTGGAAAAAGGGGTACGAATTGTTTTTATGGTTTATCTGACAAACTATAGGTCTCACAAAAAAAATTAAACCATTTCTGATTGCAAATAAAATTCTCTACAACTTTGGCCAAGTGACTTTTAGTCATAGAACCAAAAATAACAAAGTTATAAGCGCAAATCGGTGAAAATTTAAGAAAAAATTGTCTATTTGTCATTATAACTTTTTTTCTAATCATTTTACAAAAAAAATATATCAGACCATTTTTATAGAAGCGCTTTTAAGGAATAATTTTCATTGTATACTTTTTAAATTTTATTCATTAATTAAGGTTTTACAGAGCTGCGAAACGAATATACTATTCTTCAGTATTCGTAACTATACATAAATATTATTGATTCGATATATTGATACGAGGTAGAATCTGGTGGCGCGTTTTTTTACGTGGTATAATTACTCTGTCCTAGGTCTTTTTGATGGACCAGGCTGTGTCTCAGGATCTGGTTGACCTTCTATATCAAATACTTGAGGGAAAACCGCCGAAGGAAATGAAGCAGGTCGAGTTGCTGCAATGATGGAATGACCAATCCATGCGCACTTTCTTCGCGCTGCATTTAGTGACTTGCGTTTTGATTGGCACACAATTCCTTTCAATAAAACTGATAAAGATTCGGGTATTAGAGTGTTAACATCCTTCACAAAATCATCAGATGGTGAATACTGCTATGTCTCGTAATTATAAAATTATATCAAACCAACCGCCTTCTCATACAAAAGATCTTCGTGAAAAGAAATTGCAGAAAATTAGAGGTACAGCAGCTATTATTATTTTGAAAGATATTCGTTCTCAGCCTTACGTGATAAAGTATAATCCACCTTCTGATAATTTCCTGAAGGACGTTAACACTCTAATCGATTGGTCATTCGATCATTGCAGCAACTCGACCTGCTTATTTCCTTCCGCGGTTTTCCCTCAAGTATTTGATATAGAAGGTCAACCAGATCCTGAGACACAGCCTGGTCCATCATAAAGACCGAGGACAGAGTAATTATACCACGTAAAAAAAACGCGCCACCAGATTCTACCTCTTAGGTGGTGGGAAAAAGAGTCAATTATTAATTAATAACAATATTGCATTATCAATAATTAAAAAGATTATCATTATAATAATGAAAAGAAGATTGAAAATTATGGTGAATCAGTAATATTTATGTATAGTAATGATTACTGAAGAACAGTATATTCGTTTCGCAGCTCTTAAAACCTTAATTAATGAATAAAATTTAAAAAGTATACAATAAAAATTGTTCCTTAAAAGCGCTTCTATAAAAATGGTCTGTTATTTTTTTTCTTGTAAAATGATCAGAAAAAAGTTATAACGACAAATAGAATTTTTTTTCTTAAATTTTCACCGATTTTCGCTTATAACTTTGTTATTTTTGGTTCTACGACTAAAAGTTACTTGACTAAAGTTGTAGAGAATTTTACTTACAACCAGAAACGGTTTAACAATTTTTTGTGAGACCTATAGTTTGTCAGATAAACCATAAAAACCATTCGTACCCCTTTTTCCAAGATGGCGGCCGTGGGACAAGGGCAGCAACCCCACAAACTTGGATTTAACTTTACACTAACCCCCCCTTTGATATCTAAAAAATAAAATTGCGTTCTCTGACGCTAAGCCCAAAAAAATGTAACATTTCAATGGACTAATACGAGTATTATCCAAACTATCATAAAGTTACTATTTGAACTAATTTAAAATTATATATCTATACATATATTATATACCTATATGAAAATCAATTGCTGTTCGTTAGTCTCGCTAAAACTCAAAAACGGCTGGACCGATTTGAATAATTCTTTTTTTATTTTGTTGTGGGTGTGTCAAGGGTGGTTTGAGTATAAAAAAACGGTACGTGTAATCTTTACGCGCGATTTAAGTAAAACTTCTTTGGCAAATAACACTATTAAATTATAACAAATTAATAATTAAATAAGCCATATTACAATCAAACATTTATAGAATATCATATACAGTAAGAATATATGTATTATTATATACAAGCGGCTCACCCTCGCTTCGCTCGGGTTCGTCGCTAGGTAGGTACGTTTTGAATAGATTTAAATAGTTATTAGCCAGCGTTAGCCATATAAATTTTAATTGCTTCCATGGTAATGGAAACATTTTGTTATTATAGTTTTTATTAAATTTATGCACATTCATCCCACAGTAATAAATATTTGTTTTTATAAGTAATAACTTTAGTTTTTTTTACCAAGTTTAAAATTTACTTTACATTTTATTTAACATACATATATTACATAACATATTATTCCGCATTATTTTTCACTTGCTGTGTAATGTATTCTGTCTCATTCTCTCGCCGGCTTAATCCTATATATTTATGTGTTTGTCCCTTTCTCGTTTCGAATTTCTGTTTCATCGAGTTTCGAATCACAACGATTCTAAAGAAGGTTCACTTCAGAGATAGGGAAAACCCAAAAAAACTGCTGGAAAATGGAAAAGTTCAAACCTGTTTATTTTGTACCTATGTATATATAATACTAGCAACTCACCCTCGCTCCGCTCGGGTCCGTCCCTACTTATGTTACTACAGATTTCGCAGATATGAAATATTTACAAATAAAAGTAACGTAGATGTTGACCCGGATAACCATCTATCATCATATCAAATTTCATCAAAACCCTCAAGTGGCTTTTCGGGATGCGGTAACAGACTGACAGAGAGACAGACAAAAATTCTAAAAACTATAGATTCAGCCTCAGCATTCAGATCGTTAATAATTACTATTTCAATAAGATTTTCAAAAAAATATTTAATGTACAGATTCGATCCAGATTTCTATAATATGTAGGTACCTATAGATATATAATTGGTACAATTTTAAAATATGTACGTAATAAGTAGGTATTATTTATGAATATCTTCCGCTTTTGCAATAAGTAGGTGTACTTCCCCATATTTGCGTATTTATTAGAAAGTAATATAGTGTTTTCCCGAGGGCATAAGTTATTTTCCGAGGTTCGAACTAGCTTAATATGTCACTTTTTAACCTTCATCTTCATACAAGATTCATATCAATCCGCCGCCCGCTCCGTTTTAACGTTAAAGAAGAATATACCTATACTTAAACATCATCTATGCTAATATTATTTAGAGAAAAAAAAGTTTGTATGTGAAAAAAATATTTATTTGTAATGAATAGGTACCTACCTAAACCGATTTACATGAAATTTGGTATAAAGAAATTTTGAAACTTTAGGAAGGACATAGGATAGTTTTTAATCGCGGAAATCATCCCTTAAGGGGTTGAAAAAGGGGATGAAAACTTGTATAGGGAATCAATCATTTCTCAAGTACCTACCTAAGAGATATAAATCTCATCATACCTATAAATATATATACCTAACGAATAGGTATATACTACATATCTATCTATCTATTCGACACTACCACACACCCAGAGACGAACCCAAGCGAAGCGAGGGTGAGTTGCTAGTTCTAAATATTTATTATTTTAATTACCTACTTATAATTTGTTAACTGATTTTATGATGCAATTTTGGAATTACGTTTCTTTTATTATAATAATGACTTAAAAAGGTTTATTCACTAGGGCATAAAATACTTATAGCAAATTTATGTTAAATATAAATTGAAATTTTACAATTGTTGGACCGACCTTGATAAAAATTGGCACATATTGAGAGCTTTCTAGGCGCATTATATACATTACTGAAAAATAGGTAATAGTTTCGGCGGTACAGAAAATGGAAATAATATTAAGTACCTACCTACGTATTAATATGCTCACTTCTGACGTGATTATTAATAAATTAAGTCAGGAAATTTATATGATAATAGATTTCATATACTTAAATGTTATGAATTTTCCCTATTGTTTGTGGACTGCATATAGAGGGATTTAATATACCTACCTTTCCAAAGACAATGTTATATTTTTGGAGTTTCTATGAACCTACTTATATGTAGGTACGTTAAATACTTACAAGTACAAGATAAATGTGAAAAAGTGGTCAGTAAAAACTTTTCTTTAGGACATTGGATTATTTGTTACACTTAGATTTCCTATTTCTAAAATTTTATTTATCATCACGATTTTACTTATCATTATGAAAGTTATAACGCAAATTAGAAGAATAGATATTAATAATAATCAATTGCAAAATAATTATTCCATCCACTACTGATATATTTTCTCAAAATGTACCTATAATCTATATACCCGTAATCTATAGGTAGGTATCCTAGCCAATAGGTACCAAAAAATCATGGAATTTGTAAAATATATCTACCTATGTCTATTGAGTAACCTACCTTCTTTTATGAATTCAGTGAAAACCAAAATTTCCAAAATTTTCAAACAATAACTTAATGAAAATAAATTGCGATTTTGATTTAATAACAACAGTCAATTCAATTTGAAGCCAGATAGGTACTTCCAGTTTCTTATAATCACTATACCTATTGGATATATTTTGCATATTTAAATTAATATCAAGGGAACATAAAATAAAAATAGATTGTCGATTAACATGAATTTATTTAGTTTATCAATGTTTCGTGGTGGTGCGAAAATACTAATAACACGGTGTTCACAAACAATTATCAATTTTCAACACAATATACAACAAACAGGTATACAAATATTACGTGAATATGTTATAACAGTTTTATTCTATACTTTAAAGATGTACGTAAAACGACCAAATGAAATATTACTAGCACCAGGGTATCGAATTAGCGTCACACAAAACAAAGAGATAAACAAATCTTTCATTATTGCAAATATTGGTCAATAAATAATATATCGTTACATTACATTAAGTATCAACATAATGAAAGGCTAAGTCATAGTAAAAATCAAATCTCATAATAGGCGCGATGCATACGCGCTCTAGGGAACTATAATAATCATTATTGATACATTATTTATTTTCAGCATTAAAAACATTAAATCCTATTATAAGCAATTACACCTACATTGTATTTACAGAACCATTAAAACTAGAAATAATCTCATTCAAAGTAAAAAAATATATTCACTTTATTTCTCAACGCTACCGATGCAATAATTGTACCATAAAACCTAGGTATATGGCTACGGTTTATGATTTAATATAGTTAAATGAGATTCTTAAAAGCATTTATATAATTTTACAAATATGTATCTTTATTGATTTGCCGATCGTTTTAATCAGACCCATTCTTAAGCAAACTCTAAGATATATATTAAAAGAGAAATTACGGTTAAGTAAGTTTTGGAAGGTATAATAATCTCATCAACAGCATACGAAACGTTGAGAAATATCAATAAATTTAAAAACAAATTAATAATACTTAAGTATTATAATATAAAAATATAGTTATCTATATTTACAGTGACAAAAATCATTTTAAGTTAAGGTAAATACTATTTCTAACTAGCATTAAAAGGCCAGGATAGCCTGATAGCGTACCATGCCGTATCTGTCATACCACAAATGTACTACTTAAAGTGGGCTTTTAAACAAATTTAAATAACTTAATGATTTTCCAATATTCGTATAACAAACATTACTAATACTATGTTTACTTTTATACGGGCCATTTCTAAAGAATTAATTTTTTAAATGTGGCTTTATGTTACGGAGGGTACGGTTTAATAGGCACCTACGAGTTAATAGCGCTAAAAAGGCAATGAAGAACTTTTACGAATTGGGTCGAGGCTTGTCCCATTAAGAGGCAATGAAAGATCTTTTTTAAGAATGTATGAACGTCGTTAATAAAAAAGCCTAGAACCCAATGTTGATTCCTTGAGTTAAGATGTTTAAGACTATTACAATAAGGTACCTACCTACCTACAAAATGCGTCAGCATCGAATTTACTTTAAAAATTCTGCGAGAATTCAAATCCACAATAGTCGGACTAAATTTCAGTACAAGAATTTTTACTATAAATATATATTTTGTTACGATTATCCACACGAAATATTCTCGTAAGAATATTGCACAGTTTATCACAAGTCCATTAATGATGAAAATTCAATGCAAAAGCATATAAGTCTGTCGTTTATTTAATCACTGGGTTTCACTATAGGTGTCACTGTTACCACAAAAGTCTTGTTGAGGTCACAGGAGAGGAACTGGCGGAACCCCTGGAACTAACGGTTCCGGAACTCCTTGAAGAACCCCTTGGTGGTAATGGTGATGATGCATCATACCGTTCATCATCTGTTGGTGGTGTAACATTGTCGCGTGATGTAATTGCGCATGTTGTAAAGATGCGTGATCGCCTTTCTCTTTCATTACCACTTCTTCGCGTTTTTTCACTTGTTTCCTCTCCTTTGCACGGCGATTTTGAAACCAAATTTTTACCTGTTAACAAAATAAAAACAGTTTACTCTTTTGATAAAAGTTATACCTACCCGTATTATTTATTTATCCAATTATTAATTTTATACCTACTCAAAAAAAAAACAAAAAATAGATTTAATTAGTAAAAACGTGACTAGTAACGGACCTACAAGTTAGCCAAATAGCTCTGTTAGGTATATCATAACAAAACAACTATAACCGAATTTTCCTTCGTGATGCTATTTCTAACTTTTATTTTCAATAAAAAAACAACACTATTCTAAGTATCTCCAACCTGTGACTGTAGGTATGTATGTAGGTTGTACATTTTGTCAAACACGTTACTATCTAATCATTATTATTTGTGTCTAAAGAGTGGTACAAAAGCACCCTGAAACCAATTCAGCTTAATAAAATATATATTCAGCTTAATAAAATATATATACATCTAAGAATAAAAAAATAATTTATAAAAATACGTAAGCACAATATATTTAAACACGATAATAAGATATATACGCGAATATGTTAATAATCAACATTATTAAAACTAAAATTACGCGAGCCTTTCATAAATAGAACTGAACACTAGAAGGTTAAAACCAAAGTAACTATGTAAATATCTTTTTTTTTTTAATATTTTTGTCTCTTTCTCTTATTCCTCATTACGCAGAAACAAAGAGGAGATAAAAATGAATAAAGAAGATTTAATTTAATATGTGGTAGAGGTGGTATAACTTTTGCCTCGATAATGAGAAAATGCTATTTAAAAAATTACTTTTCGTAACTAAGTTTGTGTCTTGCTTACCTGTCGTTCAGAGAGTCCAAGACTAACGGCTAATTCAGCCTTTCTTCGGATAGTTATATACCGACTGTAGTGAAACTCCTTTTCTAACTCCAGTCGCTGGTGGTCGCTGTACACCACCCGGTATTTATCTTTCGTGCGAGTTTTCCCTGCAGTAATAGAAAATTTCAATAAGTATCGCATTCTATGTTCTTAAGTTAAATTATGATGTAATATTTTAAATAAAACTATCTTTTCGGATTTTTTCGCGAATTTATTTTGATTTTTGGTTCCCAACTTGATTTGTTGATGTTGATTTTTGGTTTTGGGAACCAAAAATCAAAATATATTCGCGAAAAAATCCGAAAAGATAGTTTTATTTAAAATGTCAAGTATTCGCGTAAATCTAAGAAAGTATTATGGTGTAATACTTGTTCATACTTTTATTAAGTTTTCATTATATTCATTTACCTACCTCTACTATATAAATCCCATACAAACTTTTTTTTTTAATTTTATTTATATAATCTATACTAATATTATAAAGAGGCAGAGTTTGTTTGTTACTTTACTTGCATCACCTATTATTGTGTTATAAAGTTAAATAATAACTTAATTCTTTCAAAATATCAGTAGGTAGTGTGGAGTTTATCGACTTCGTCAATATCATATAAAAAAAATCGAAATCAATTGATCTGACTATCCGATACATAATAAACGGGTTTATGTTTATGCTAACTGAATCTACACCGAAGATCAAACTTATAGCTAACTATAAGTAGGTATACACTGTACGTTTAAAAGTTTAAAAGTTTTTAATACAATTAGAATCGCTACTATTTCAGTGATATACCTACTCTATGAAGAAGACGGTAAAAATTGTTAGCATATGAGGACCCTCTCCGACTAGCTCGATAAGGTTAATCCAGGCGGCATGGTACTGAGAGGGCGCACGCTTTGGCTTAACTACGAGATTATCAACGGACCACACCTAGTGTCCACCATTTTATTAATAGACAGTAAATTTTAAGTATTCGAGGTAAAAAATATCGTTAACGAAGTAAATAATTTGAACGTAGGATTTTAAAATATTGTTAGGTAAATGATATACATATTTATTTAGCTATCATCATTTTACTTGAAGCATCGTTCGTACAAAATTTTAGAACAAACATTACATTTAGGTACATGCCACTTACGCCAAGTTTTAAAATAAATTTAGCTGTGTGAAGACACTCAATATGGTTAGAAAATATTATAAATTAAACTGCTGTATTTGTTCAAAATATACAAACTTACCTTAATTTTACTTGCGTTACGATACCTACTTGATTTTATATACACTATAGGATGTACCTGTTTTTTTTTTTTTGTTTTATAGTAAAGGGGGCAAACGAGCTAACGATCAACCTGATGGTAAATGGTTTTCTTCGCTCATTGACGTCTTACATAAGAGGAGTTGTGAATGCGTTGCCGGTCTTTAAGGGACCTGAAGACAAGACTCTTGAAGAGCCCCATATTATAGCGCTCAGGGAAATTCTCAGGAGGAAGATCATTTTACAATTACCTATGTGCACACACCTTTGTAATACCGTGAAAATGCTTAGCAACATGGTAGTATTTAGCGACCATTCCTGGTCTATTGTGATTGCCGCATTTTATTCTAGACCACCACCACCACTAAACCCTGCAGATGTTAAAAACTGTAGGATTTTCTTAGGGTTACACTATTTTATTTCATCTAGGCCTAGAAATTGTTTTCCTAGATGAATACTGTGTGTGTATGTATCCACATTCCCATAGAAAATGAAGTTGTGTTTCGTCTGCCTCCATGCATACGAGTATTTTGCAAGTTCGCGTTTCGCTCAACCCCAGATTAAACATGTGCTTGTTAAAGCAGCAGCTTCCAGTAAATTTATTAAATGTCCTTACCAATATTCATAAGGTTTTTCTATTTACCGCTAGAATAAAGTAATAAAACCTTCTGTTATAGACTTTGATTAGTATCTTGGAGTAAACCATTCCATTTGATTTAATCCAGACCTTGTTTGTAGTCTTGAGACATGCTTTCATTAGGGTTCTTTGAGCTAAGCTCTTGGGTATTCCGCAGAAGGGCAGGACCCTGCTGCATACCAAGAGCTGCCTTTCTAGCGAGCTCATCGGCACATTCGTTGTTAATTACCCCTGCATAACCTGGTACACATCTTTATCGACATCTTAACACTACTTTTGTTAACGAAAAACTTTTGTTAATTGTTAATTGTTGTTTTTGCTAAAAGGTTTAATCGGTCCATGCACTGCTCTACTAGCTTTGATTAGACTGTTTTAAGTATAATGCTAGTAGTGAACATGGTAGTATAATTCATTAATAATTATAAATAATTAATTATTAAAAAATAAGCGTAGGTCAGATTAGATCATTTTTACGCGACTGTCACACTGACAGAGAGGGGATAAATTTTTAGAGGAAGAGCCCGTGAACGCCAGACCTTCGTCATTTTATAAAGGCTGAAAGTTTGTCAGCGCATGCCCCCAACACAGATAAGAACGATGGACCATTATGAAGTTCAGGCTATGGTGGCTTTGGCAGGTACACGGTACTAAAGGTGTGTAAAATACCGATCTAAATTCTTCAAATAATAAAGTGTGATTTTTTGGTATTACGTTCAGAATATTATTAAAAATCACGTCATTCAATGCCAGGCACTTAACATCGTAGCAAACCCTTGCCAGACACTCTTTTCATGAAAATATAATTCTACTTACGTTATAGTATGAAAGCTGATTTTTGTATATAATACTTGGGTAATAATTAGATGATTTATACCTATGTAATCATACATTTCTATTTATGGCATGCTCTTTAGTCTAATTGGCTTAATGGATATTAACGTAATATAAGAATTGTTAGATTCGCCTTAACTAAGGAAGTGATTGATATGAGGCAGGAACATGATTTTCTTTCGCTTAATATTTTTCACAAAGTCATTAATTTAGGCAGTGTTGTTATACTAATAATGTTTTGTTATTGTTTAATCCTCATCGACTTTATTTGTTACAAAAATCGGAATATTTTATCGAAGATAAATATTTATAGACGCCAATGGAGGACTCGTGTTGGTCATAAAATATACGTAGGTAGGTTCCTACTACTTACTTCATTTTACTAAAATATGTAGGTAGCTTTACGTAAGTAGGCACCTACCGTTTAATCCGTGATGTAGTGGTATGCGTAAATGCATTTCCCAACGTTAAAAAAAGGTACGTAGCGTAATTAATACAAATTAAATTTTAGCCATAATTAGATATTGAAATCTATACTAATATTATAAAGAGAAAAGTTTGTGGATTGTGAGTTTGTAAGGTTGAAGGGGGTAATCTCTAGATCTACTGAACCGATTTAGATGAAATTTGGTAAGAAAATAGTTTGAGATCCTTGTAAGGACGCAGGATATTTTTATCGCGGAAATCATCCCTTAAGGGGCTGAAAATGTGGATGAAAGTTTGTATGGGGAATCAAACTACCCAGAGGCGAACCCAGCGAAGTGAGGGTGATTCGCTAGTAATCCATAACTACCTACATATCTTATATAACCTAACCATTTGTCTTCTTCAACATTTATACATAGGTTCTCACAATTTGCAAATAAAAATGCTCTAATCTAGTATAAAAATAAACTTTTACCTCACTGGCTGCAATCATATCTCATATCTAATAAAAATAATATGATTAATTTAAGAAATAATAAAATAGTAAGATTCTACTTTACATCAAATCTATTAGTTTCACAAATAAATATATCAATACGCAAAAATATAGGTAATACGCAAAATTGTGATTTCAGCATTTAACATTGCCAATAAATAAATTGTAAGTTAGGATAAAACAAAAGGAAAAAATATTTTTGTTATATGTATTAAGTGTATTAAGTTTTAATAACAAATTGTAGAATCATCAATCAACTTCATAAATCCAAATTTTAAAAAGCCTTAGACTTACAGTTATTATCGGATACCTACTTATCTTTGAAAACGTATGAAATATAATGAACAACGACATATTAATATAATTATTAGAGATTAATATACTTACTATATTTTTTTAAACGTCAATTACCCAATTTAAGATTTTTTACTGATTTAGGTAGGTAGATACAATTATTGTGTTAAGTTTATTTAGGTTCTCTCAGTCATGTAGGTTTTCTCATGATGTTTTGCTTCACCATGTAATTATGTTGAAAGTGAATCGGACATCAGAGGGGCGAATCTCGAAGTTTGCATCCACTTCATAGGTTTTCTAAAGGAGAGCGTTGTCACCGGGATCCGGCGGCCCGTTGTATAAATGTTGACTTTAGTAAAAAAAATGGTAAAATATATCAAATTATAGGTTGCCCTTAAAACCCTTTAGTGCACACGGACGGCCTGTTCCACCGCAGGGTCCGTATTAGTTACTAGCGGCTCACCCTGGCTTCGTTCGGGTTCGCCTCTAGCAAAACAAAAACAGATCTATTTCACGAGAACCGTACATTTTTCCGGGATAAGAGGGAGTCTTTGTGTTATTCCAGACTATAATCTATCTCTGTGCCAAATTTCATCCAGATCCGTTCAGCCGTTCTGGCGCGAAAGAGTAACAAACATCCATACTCACAAACTTCACATTTATAATATAGTATAGATATAATACATAATATTAGTTATTATCCCACAACAGGTATATACATGTAACAATAGGTATACTATGTATACCTTATGTATGTATTTGTTTGTGTTATATATTACTTTTGAACTAGCACTAGAATTACACTAATAATATAATATAATTAGTGCTAAATAGCAGTTTTACGATACAGCAAAAGTAGCCTAAAGCGATTTAGATACTTAGGGATTACCTACTTAGACACGGAACCCTACTTTTTTTTGTATTTGTATATCTTCCCATGACAATTGTAATAAGACATTCTGAAAAATTACAACCAGCAATTTTCTGTTACGTTAAGGACTTTTTATGGTCGAATACGTAGGCGGACAGCGTAGGCATGGCAATATTGTCCCGCCTCAACACTTCCACTTCGTAGTCGCAACGCTACAGGACAAGTAAAGTAATGATGACTGGCGTTAATGAGAACATACAATTTAAAATTACTGATACGATATCATCAATGGCTTAAAATATAATCTACAGACGATATATTCTCAACTTTACAACTCATTTCTTAATCCAACGTCCATGACATATCTTTACTTTAGCTCTTAAAAAGCAAAATACCAAGGATAGTTTTGTTATTCCGTCAAAAATGGTAATTTTTATTTGCGTTTTTTATCTGCATCGTAGATTTCTCAACAGTGAAATTACTTAGATACGTAGATCTGTTGACACAACACTAAGACAGAGTAGAGTCTGCTTGTATACTCAAGAGTGTGTAAATATCCCTTATCTCGGTATTAGAGACTTCATAAATTATGTTTGTCACATGCGGGAGAGTAAGACTCAAATTACAATTATGAATACCTAACTACCTAGAAATGTTACGTAATATGTACCTATTCACTATTAC
This sequence comes from Brenthis daphne, assembly GCA_947093115.1. Taxonomy (NCBI): domain Eukaryota; kingdom Metazoa; phylum Arthropoda; class Insecta; order Lepidoptera; family Nymphalidae; genus Brenthis; species Brenthis daphne. Next base: position 30,860,982 of record OX352474.1, on the reverse strand, counting down.
GAGTGTAACTGTAGTCCACATAACGATGCAGGTGCATTACTATTAATTACAATTTGTTTTGTTTATCTGTACCTATTTCGTACAGTACAGACACGGCAGTATCAGTTCTCTGCTGAACTTGGCCTGTTACTTAAATACGATATAAGGTGTATCTAACGTCATTTTACACAGTCATATAAAATTTTATTACAGCAAATAAAAGATTATGATTTAATGTATGTTGTGATCTTTAGAATATTTAATTATTTTGTAAATTATTCATTAAGCAGAAAATAATTCAAATAACTTGTAACAACAAATATGAAAGCGGGTCAAAAGTCAACATCGTGACACGTTTTCTTATGTTAGTTCGAAAAACTATAACGATATTGTTCATATAGATGTAAGAAGATAAACTCTTTACAGAGCTCGAATGACAGAAAATTATAACTTAAATAAATTTCCTGTTAGACAAGTAAACAAAAGTAGAACTAGTAAGGTAAACAAATATGCTCTATCTATAGGTGATGCAGTGTTTGATACGAGTCGTTAATTTTCGAGGCAAACAGGGGCCGACCGGGCACCTTATATCTTCTGCCCTCACACATCGCGGTGTGCTTTTGTAATCTCAGGCAGATAACAGCTATTATACTCGCAAAACTAAATGTTAATGTTAAAATAATTATAATCTTGTACATAGTATTATAGGAATGAACTACCTTGTGCATTCATTCCTTGAATTTTATGTACTATCTTTACCACTATTATACTTCGATTATATGTTTATTATTGTCGCACTTTGTTAGAAAATTTGAAATCTAAGGATAAATTTCAGATGGCCAGTGACGCCAATGTGTGAATCTTGAGACCATTAATGGTATATAAGCTGCACGATAATAAGTAAACTAAATAGCAAAGCATCGTAGGAATCAGTGTTATCATGGTGGGTTTTGAGAAAAAATATTGTTTGTGGCGAGCAAACAGCGCGGGCGGGCGCGGCGGCCGAGGGCGGATAGGACTTTTAGTCAGCTGCTATCATAGACAAATACCGTACCAGATAAACCGTCTCGGAACGGGGTGCATTGTAACCGCCATTATGCATGAATTTGATAGTGTTTCTCTAAGTCTATGGATTAAATACTAAAAATATAACCTAAAATGTTAAATCTATACATTTTAAATAAAACTTTCTTTTCGGATTTTTTCGCGGATTTATTTTGATTTTTAGTTCTATATAACACTCCATATACTATAAGAAAATGAGCCATTATCATAATTTCAAATATAGGCACTGTTGAGTTTGTTTTATATGGTATCGCCTATTTTTTGTCTGACTGGTTACTAATTATAGGCATTGTGATGAAAAAAGCTTAGGTACCTTCAGATATATTTGATAACTAGCGACTCATCCTCGCTACGCTCGGGTTCGCCTCTAAACAAACAAAACCAAATCTATCCCACAGGAACCGTACATTTTTCCGGAATAAAAAGTAGCCTATTTGTTATTTTGATGTATGAAGTATATTATTGTAAAGTTTCATTAAAATCCAATGAGAAGTTTTCGTGTACTAAGCTGTATAAATTACTATAGTTTTTTTAACTATATCACGGGAACTCTTAAATTTTTCGGGATAAAAGTATTTAAAATGTTGACAAGGTACCACCATGCAAAATTTCATTTAAATCGGACCAACAATTTCGGAGATTAGCCCGTACAAACAGAAAAAGAAACAAAAAAATGAAAAAAATCAGGCTTTGTTCTATTTATTTCTCTTCTTACACCCCCCTGACTAGGTTTTTAGCTTTTTTTCTATGTACAGACATTTCGACCTCTACAGTTTTATTATATGTATAGATAAGTTTTACTTAAGATAGCCAAATTACAATATTGATATACGTGGCAACTCGATTAAATTAAAGAGACATAAAAACAAAAGCATTATCAAAAAACGGTTATTTACTCGCGTTGACGAATACACTAATATTGTAAGCCCAATATTGGTGAATAATGAACATCGCTCATACACGTATCTGATCCGAGATTACACGTGTAAACGTAGCTGATATCGAGCCCTGCGATTGCTGTCGAACATCATGTTGGACTCGATTTATATAAAGAAAACAATTAATCTACTAGGTATCGGTTACGCTTTACGCGTTGTCGGCCGAAATCCCGCTTAGATTAATGCGCGATAATCGCGACAAGCTCGTGATAGCGGCACCTTTGACTGCGTTGATTCAACAAAGCGGCCTATCGCCCAGTTACCTTCTTGTAAGCGCATGTAATGTGTTTTTGATGGAGGAGGGCGCGGCCGCTATCAATTATCACGGCGATAAATTCGATGAAGACGACTATCGTAATATGTATTCAAGTGACGCTGATCTTATTTTGACAGAATCAGTGAAAATGTGATTGCAGGTGCCGAGTTATTTGGGCGAAACAACATGAGAAGGGGATAAGAGGACAAGTTATCCTCTCATATCCCCAAGGGAGGCAAGCTTGTTCCGAAGGGTTGGATAGAAATAGGGCGGGTCGTAAAGCGGCATCTCGCTCACTTTATGTACTTCTTTACGTCCATTTAGGGCTTCAATTCGACCCGACGGCGTCGAAAACAACGTTAACGATTACCTAGATCATATACCATTAACTAACACTTATCGGTACACGTAGTTATTTAACGAATACCTAAAATCTATTTAATTTACTATATAAATCGTAATAATAATCTATACTGAATCCTATACTTATATATTGACCATGTACTTAGTAAAAGCGTCATCTTTTACCGATACGTTATGATAACATAACATTGTCTGTACACAGCAAATACATTTAAAGATTGATAGTTTAAGACCGCTTATTAATTTTCTAAGTTTGTAAATTAGAAATAGCTGTCAGTGTGCAAACGTGCGAAGAATAACGAGGCGTTGAAACATCAATTAGTTACGAGACCAAATAATAACAAACAATAATCGTGTTCTACTGTTTACTTCTGAATTTTTTTGCGAACTACCAGCCTCCCGCGGTGCTGACACCGCGAGATAAAGAAAGATCTCAGCGCTCTCTACAATTATCTTACAGAACAATATTTTAAAAATGTTGATGAAAAGATAACAATGGGACAGTTCAGTGAGTGAAATATCGATATTTCCAGCAGAGCGTATCGTCCCGTAGGATTGGTGAATGAATATTGACAAATAGACAATTATTTCCATGAACGATCCGGCTTGTGCAAACAAAACGTTTGAGTGATAGAGACAGAAGTATTTCATATACACAAAGCCGGTTAGGTTTATTCTGTATATAAATACACGCGCAAACATTACATTCTTATTGATATAATATAATGCATTGTGTTTAGTAGAGATATTGAAAAGTAGAACTATGCACAATGCACATATGTAAGCATGTACTTACTAAGCACCTATATAATCTACATGTGTATATTGTATGGGTATTACTCGTATGGGTATTACTCGTATGTTAAAGATAATGTGTATTGATTACTTAAATATAGATAAAAGCTTTTACTTCAAACCAAACATGTTTATGCATTAAATATGCAGAGACAGTAGATAGTATGAATTGGTATTAACGTATATTCGGAAGAATATAAGTACCTAGTAAGTAGGTACCTACTTACATATACCCATTGGACCCCCATGTTTATGTGCCACATCGGCATTTTTTCTAATCAGACCACTAATATACCTACATATATTTCTTAACGCTGAAACGGCTGGACGGATTTGATAAAATTTAGTATATAGATAGAGTATAGCCTGGATTAACAAACAGGCTATTGTTAGGTACCTAGAGACGCACCCGAGCGAGGTAAGGCTAACTCGCTAGTCTTCAGTATATGTACCTTTAGGTAATTTGAATAGTTTAATGATAATTAATTATTTTTAATAAACATTAAAAGTATCCCAAAATTATACGTTAACAACGCAAAAAATCAAATTAGTCAAAGAATCGTTTAAATATAGCTTGCAATCGTGCACATAAAGACCAAGGTAAGTACAATTACTACGGAGTGAATATCTGTTGGCAAAGATTTAACTTTGCGGTCCCAGGGGCGCCATTGGCGGTGATTGTCGCCGGGAGCAGCCCGAACCCCGGACCCGGGATTGCGGGATTAATTGCTCTCACCATGCACTCGCTCCCTCGGCTCGCGTTAAAACGAAATGTTCCAGTAAGCGCAAAATAACATCTAAGTAATGTTATGCTCAATGATAATTGCGGCGCATGACAATGACCCCATCGGGATATTTGACGTAAGAAGCTTATCATTTATACTATAGCCTATTGCTTTGTTAAATTTTATAATATTGTCGAAAGCTTTATTATTTATCGTGTCTTTTTTGTTATTAAACGTTTCTTGTTTATAATTGAAGATAATACAAGAATAATTTATTGAAAAGTGGCATTGTGATGACCCCAAAAATAGCAATAGTTATCTATTGGTTAATCGGTTAGGTAGGTAGGTACCTATTTATTTATTTATTCCAAAATTGTAATTATATAAATGCTACCTACATTAAGGACTAATGAATTGTGCATATAAATGTAAATAAACCTTTATGATTTTAATGATTAGTCATTAATAAGGTTGATTCGTGATATTTTAAGATATATTTGGCAGTAGTATTACTTTTAAAAGAAAAAAATGAATAATAGAATATTATTTGCGAACAATTTAGCTCTACAACATTCTGAACAAAATTAGCATAAGATCAAGCTTTAAAGGTTTATAAAAGATTTTGTAAATTATGTTATAATTCATAATTATATACGGTATGAGTATTGATATAACACTAAGTTAATAAATCACAATTTTATTTATTTGCATGCAAATTATAAGGAAAAGAGATAAATTTTAAATGTTTTTGTTGAATATTACCTGCAATTAGGTGCGTATGAACTACCGCGTGGAATAATAGATAATTTAAAAGTTATGTAGGTATTACTACTGTTATTAAAAAAAATTTTAAACGCTTAGAATGAGTTATACTCCGTCACGTATGGCGGATCTATTTAAATATGTATTTTTCATGTAGATAAATCTCTCATTTCCCGTTTTTATACTAAAATATTATCTTTTGTAGTTAATGCGCGTTTTGCCTTTTTGTAACTAAAACTTTTTGCATATACCTAGCTTTAAACTTAGAAAACGTGGTTACATTTATAATGTTTAAATCAAATCGACGTCAAAATTATAAATTATTCATGCCTATTAAAATGCAAATTTTGCGAAAAGCACAGGTTACCTTTGGCAGGTACTTACGGCTTTTAATTAATTTTAATGGAACACCAGACCTCTTATACCTTCTATTACCTACCTGTTATGTTTTCAGTCAACATTTATTTGGAATCTATACTACAGATAAATAAGTGTCTGCTTCTAATACCAAAATAATAGCTTTTTAATAATGTACATATATGAAATTATATACGGTAGTTATAAGAAAAACACAATTTTTAAAATTTCTCTCTGTCTGTTTGTTCCGGCTAATCTCCGAGACGGCTGGACTGATTTTGGCGGGACTTTCACTGGAAGATAGCTGATGTTATAGGGAGTAACATAGGCTACTTTTATTCCGCTTGGGTTCGTCCTTAGGTAAGTTTTAATTTTTTTGAGCGGAACCCTAATTCTTTTTCTAAAATAAAAATACAGACAGGCAGACGGACAAAAAAATTAAAAATTGTGTTTTTCTTATAAGTACCTACGGTATATAATTGTATACCTATGCATTTAGTAAAACGCAGTTATTTTGACATTACAAACAGACACTACAATTTTATTTATCTGTACAGATTCTATAAATAGATTCTACCTATACCTACTTAGACGTAATTCATATAGGTTAGGTATAGGTATAATAATAGGTATATGCTTATGCGAGTTTATGTAAGTTTTGTTTATCCGTTGGTGTACCTAAAAATCGCTAGTGTCCCACTCTTCCTTAGGTAAATTTTCAGGTGGTTCGGTATTTAAACCTATTATTACTAAAACCAAACATCCTATGCTACTTTTGGATAATGTAGCTTTCCGATGAATTATTAAAATCGGCTAGTTTCAGAGTCTATCGATTAGGTAAAAACAAAGATCTTTTGTCCCTTTATGTTCAGAGTAGGTATAATACATGATGTATGATTTTACAGTATATTTGTTATAATTATATTCATATTGTGTAAATTATTGAATTATAAAAAAATTAACTACAATACTATTTTTGTTTTAGTAGTACCTACCTACCTATTTAAAAAATATTTTAGTGTATAAAAATTAATGAATATAAAGAATTTAGGTATATTTTTTGTTTTTTTTTTTTAATTAAACTGTCCTTGGATAACAAATTGTTCATATTATTATTTTTATAGGTATGTATATATTATTATGAATTTTATATACAAATAAAATACATATAAAATTCAATATTTTGAATTCATTCTTGTTAATTTTGAATTTTTTGAATTTATTCTTATTAATTTGTGGGTAGGCTGTCTGTAACAACTATACCTATACCTAATGCTTGTGAGACATCTTAAACCTTAGTTTCTCCCGTGACCATGATTGCTGTAAAGCATTCGAAACGTCGGGAACCAAAAATCTAAATAAATTCGCGAAAAAATCCGAAAAGATCGGATAATGCCCACGGGGCACGGGACATCACTGAAGTCGGATAATGCCCACGTTGTACTCTGTTGACTAATTGAGAAGCTTCCTTAGAGCTTTAAGCATAAATACGGTCATTTTGTTTGTTAAAATATCGCTCAGTTGTAAATTAATCTCATTCGTAAACAATCATCCGTAATTTTTTTCTGTGACCTCCCTTTGCGTACCGCTTAAGTAGTTGTTTAGATTTTACTTCCCTATTCTTTTTTAATTATCAGTTAAGAAATGACCAGTGCGTCTCTTATAGGCTGCAAGTTCTAAATCATCTGTTAAAATATGCGACATGGTTCTAGGTGCTATCTTCATCTCCCGAGATGAAGATAAAATCTTTTGCTTTCGGACAGGTTTTCTTCGAACTCTTTCCCTTACTGCTTTGAAAGCCTTTTCGTATGAACACTACGTGGACGGTCAAATCTTTTTCGGTCACAAACAGAGGAGGGTTTGACTAATATCAAGCGTATGGAGAGTTTTAAAAATCGTATTTGGCTCCATACCTACTTTGTGTAATGCAATCACAGCGATTCGGTTCTCTTTATCACCCCACTCCATTTTAATATCACAAAATAGTTTACAATGTATTGGCGTGAAAATGAGAAGACACAATGAACAATCATATAAAAATGACAGATTCCAAATTCAAATGTAATATTTTGTTTATTTTTAATTGTAACAGTATTTATGGCCAGACTATGTATTATATTAAAATAGTTATGCCTCGTTAATGTTATTTATATTCAAATATAATAAAACTAAAATTGCCAATTCAGCTAACAATCGTAAAACAAAAGAAATCTGGCCGTCGAATACAAAGTCCGGAAAAATTGCAATTTGATTCGCAGAGTTTGTCTCGTCTGCTCTTTTGATTGTGCTCATTCATCCTTATAAAACGTGTATAATTAAAATGAAAAACTATAAATTTTATGATATCTTTCTTATACTTTTTTGAAATAAACGTCTATAACTCTCTATTTTTTAGTTTGTTTCCTACAAGTTTGTAGGAAAATTCAGTTGAAAATGTCATATATACTTAATAAACAATTTAGATCCTTCTTTGTTTCAACATAGATTTTAACAGCTTAAGGCTATATAAAAATTACAAAATTATAAATAAACAAAACAATACTTAACTAAATAAATAAAATGGTAAATAACAAAAGGGCGTTATTATATTATTAGGTATTCAACTTATAACAATTAAGTATTATTCATACCTACGTAGGCGAGTATCTTATTCTTCTTATATCTACGAGTATTTACCTGACTGCGCGACGCAAAGGAGTGTAATGTGTTTATCAATCTATGTATGTATGTTGTTCCTATACCTATAGCATTCTAGAGACCAAATGCGTGGGCCGATTTTTATGATTCATACGTCGTTAGATTCGTCTTGATAACGGGAGTGTCATAAGCTAGGTAGGTATATAAAAATAGTCAAATATTTAAATTAAAATGGCGGATTTCAGACGCCAATTTGTGTGTATCTAAAAGAAAATCTTCCATTAGAGTTCGGTATCAAATAAAGGTTTTTATGAGGCGATCACAACTTACACGATTAAAAGTAATTTAGGAAAAAAAATGCAAAATATTACCTTATGAGCTACATAAATATACATGCATTCCCTGTATATACATACAGTTAGGTATATTTTTCTAGCAACTAAGACGTTTTCTTTAAATATGTAATAGAATAGATATTTCTGAAACAAATAATTAACCTAATCATATTATGTATCAATGGTATCTAAGTGAAAATAAATGTTTTTTTTTAATATCTTAATTTAACGATTAATCTCTACTTATTCTCCACCCTAATTGCTATAGGGCTCAAATGTATCTTGAGCAATAAACAACCTGTGCTGAATAAAAAAATTATATTTCAGTTCAATCTTCTAGTGTGTACCTGTTTCTCTTTCTGTCTACTTCAGCGTAGTAAATTACTAAATGTCATAATTTAAATACCTGGTATATATATATATATATATATATATATATATATATATATATATTATATGTATATAGGGATATTTATTTCGTATGACCTACCATTCTAAATCTATAAAATATAGCTAACTTACCTACCAACTGTTTAGTAACTAACTTAACCTACCCATTTATCTTTGCATCACGGAAATATTTGCTAAATGCTTATTTTTTGTTTGTATTTAAGTCATGAATGTATTGCTAAATTATTTAATACACTGATGTATGTTTATAGTTATGTAATTGTCTTGTAGTTATAACTTATTACTCGAGCAATCTTAACGTAAGTTGTACTTATAACATATATATAATATACATTATAATATGTAATGTACATTTCTAATACCTATTAGGAAAAAATACTTCAGAATATAAAAAAATATTCTGATATATAAGCATAATTCTCTTTAGGTTCTATGCAAAAATTATAATCTATGATTAAGTAGGTACTTACTCAGCACCTAAGTTGCATATTTGTATTTACATACCTATGTGTAATATAATTTTGTTACCTATTCAATTTTCACTAAAATATACAATTTCACTTGCCTATTATTGATAAGCGCTAACCAAAACAATGTTTTTCATTTCATTTGTAATATAATAAACTAAGAAGGTAGATAAAAATAAAAACCTGGATTTGGCTGAGACTGGTAGCTGGGTTTTTTCATCCATTCATACGGCGAGCGCGGAGGCGCCGGCGGTTGCGACGGTCTTGAGCCAGGCGACCCTTCCCCAGGACTTGCTAGGTCTCCTCGTGCCGGTGATGGCATTTCCGCTATATCTCTTTCCCCCGGCTCCCTCTTGAAATGATGAGGATCGGAAGGCCATTCTCCGGCTGGCGCACCGTTCCAGGCGCACCATTGCTGCTCTTCAAAGTTTTGGTGCTGCCAGCCGTACCACCCCCCCGCACCGTATTGACCGCCCTTGCCCTGGTACATGGCGAGCGGATTGACGTAATTCACCATGCTTCAATCACCGTCCGAGCATCGCACATACACTCGCTGTCACAACACTACCGTACCGTGTACCGGCGGGCTCTGTTACGTGCAACACACGACGCGGAATTTGACTCGACTGAGAGCGACTATCGAGGTGAGTCGCGCTGGGCGAGCTCAGAGGTGCGGGATACAAGAGAGGCGGAGGGCGGTAGCTGTACAGCCAATCAGATTACGCCAGCTCGACCCCGCCCTATATAAATTCTCCCACCGCGCACCATGCTATCATTTAATTTGCCTAATTAAAACAAAAATAATGGACACCGCCGTAATGAACCCCGAGTTCGGACTAAACATGACTAAAATATTTTTATTCTGTAATAGGTAAAACAAAAACTACGATATCAACTATAAAACAAATATAGATCGATGTTGATGAATACCCGCGTATGTTCTTCGCTCGGTAACTTTTTTCTTTTTTTTAAGCAATTTTCATGTTCAGGTCTCTACATCAATTATTCTTTAGGATTCTTGTTAAAAATATTTTATCCTCTTTATTAGTTACCTAGGTATAGTCTTATGTAGGAGATATCTAAGTGCCTACTTATCTTTTATCTACTTACGTAATAAAACTATACCTACCTAGATCTGTTCATTTTTCGGAATGTTTCTTTCACTGTTTCATTATTCAATAAGATTTCAGCTTAGATAGGTACCTACCGACTGTAAAGATAATTTTATATGAGTGTCATCTTATTAGGTAGGTAGTACGTAGGTTTTACATAGGTAGGTTTATTTTATTACATCATTACTTAGGAAAACTTAAGTTGGTATATAGGCTGTAGATGTTTTAGATATAGGTACCTACCTACTAAGTAGGTACTACCTGTTATGTAGGTTCCTACTTAGTAGGTGATCTAGATTGCAACCTTACAGATCATTTATATTTGTGCAGTCCTTAACAGCGTTAGGTATTAAAAGTAGGTTAATCAAATTAAAGTTACCTATGTATGTAATAGATACCTACATAGGTAGGTAGCTACCTACAACGCTAAAAAAGAATACTTACCTACCTAATAAAACACTTGGTTTTTAAAATACTCAGTCAAAATATTTGCTTAATAAATAATTAAACTATCTACCTAGGTAAGCAGATTTCAGATCATCTCAGATATTTGCAATAGAAAACATTTTATTAAAAAAAAACTTACTCTAACCTAACCTACCTACCATAATGTTTTATGTAGGCACGTAGGTATGTCTAAAACTACATACCCAACTAAATTATTATCTTTAAGCTTATACATTATCATTAATATGATCTTTCGGGTAGAAAGTAAAAGATGGATGGGTAGGTACCTAAACTTAACTAGGTACCTACCTATAACCTATAAGCTATACCTATAGGTAGGTATATAAGCTATTTTCCATTTCTACATATGTATATAATAATGTTATTTATCTTATTTGAAAAATAAAGACTTAACTGCGTTTCTGTAATAATAAAAGATTTATTTCATAGAATTTAAATACATAAAACATTTTAAAAATTACACTTATAATAAAATATGATCTCACCTGTAATAATAAAAGAAACAACATTTAAAGCCTCTATTTCAATCTAAATAACAATAAACCAATAAATAAACTCTTCTCGAGGAAAATTTATAATTACATACCTACTATATCAATTATTTTATTAAATATCAAAATTAAAAACTAATAAAAAATAAAGTAAATTTGGAATCAATTAAAAAAGTATTTATGTAATGAAAATAAACTTAAAAAAAGCACTCGCATATGAAGTGGTTTTCTTTACATGTAGGTACTTAACTAGATACCTCTTCTCTAATTCAAAGGAGAACTAATTGGCAGAAACCGAATTATTGGTATCTATTTACTTTATTGTATTAGGTACCTAGGGGCTAGGGAAATGTTATGTTATCCCTTGTTTACAATTATTACAGTAAAAAATAAAAATATATTAAATAAAAAGAAAGCGCAGTTAAAACTTTAAATAAATCCTTTGTTTAAATATGAATAGATTTAAATATCGTGTTATCTACCTATCCGAAAGTGAAGCGGCAAAAATTCAAAATCCGTTGCTGATTTTATGACGGGCTATAAAATAACCAGATCATCTTTAAATCTGACGGCATAACAACAAGGGCTTAAATAACAACTACAAGTAAGTACCTACTATTTAACTACGCTTTTACTTCTATTATTTTTTCGTCTATCTGCCGTTTGCAGTTTTACACAAGAAGTTCTCGGTAGATACAGTTGTTTGTAAATATCTAAGTGTACGTAACGAAATGAAGGTACAATTACATGATGAAGGTAGGTAACTACCTACTGCATATGTTGCTTAATAATCGAAAACATTCAAATAAAAATGTAACTAAACTATGAGCCTCCCAAAACAAAATCGTCGTCTTGTCAACGTAAATTCTCCTATTTTATCGACCTTAGCTAAGTTTAAATGTAGCCTATAGTAATTATCAATCATTAGCTAATACGTATTGAGCATTATAGGTAGGATTTCTTCAGGAGGTAGGTACTAAGTAGGTAGGTGAGCTTGTTCGCATAGGTAAGTATACCTACGGATATTTACCAAGGTATAGGTAAATTTATAGGTAAGTACTATAGGTAGGTATATATAATTAGGTATGTTCATAGGTATCTACCTACTTATTTGCTCTTTAAGTCATATATCAGTAACCAAAGTTGATAATAATTATTATCATTAAAACTGCGAGGCGATTTTTTTTATAAGTTAGGTAAATACCTATAATATACCTACCTATGATCAAAGACCACACGACAGCCGACAGAAGACCAGTTGGTAAAATCACTATGAGCATTTACCTAATGCAGGTTTTGAAGGAAGTTAACGTTTATTTTCTTAAAACTAAAATCGAAGTTATAACATCTATCAATAAACATTAGGTAAGGTTAGCTAGTACCTATTTGCTCAATTTATTTTGCGAATTTCGATCAAATCCATTGAGCCGCACGAGCAGCGTAAATAATTTACAAACAGTACTGCACTCACGTACTTTTGCATTTACCTATAGTATATTACCTACCTACTACCTATTGGTACAATATTATTTAAAATATATAATAATATGATGTTTAATATAGCACTCACCATCGCTTTGCTCGGGTTCGCCCCTACGTAAGTAGATACATTTTAACGGTTAGTATGAAATAAAGACTATATATTATAAGATATACATATACCTAACAATTTTTCAAATCGGTTTAGTAGTTCCTGAGATTGGCGCGCTTAAACAAACAAATAAACTCTGCCTCTTTATAATATTATTATAGATTTTGTTAATTTAATGAAGTCAAATCATAATTAAGTTATGACCGTTGCAGCAATATTTTATTAAAAAAGAAAAAAAAATCGTTCATATCATTGTACGCCCTTTAATGTCACTGCTTTCCTTTTTTTGCACAAATTCCGTCAAAAACGTAATTAATACCTAATATAACAGGCTATTAAAAAAGGTCTTAATCAAATATGTAACAATATGTAAGACTATTAAAAGGATGTGTATATGTGTGTATATTTGTGTGTACCTACTAAGTCTATAACTCGTTAATTCACAAGTAACATTTCACGAGAAAACACGTTATACTTAATACAAACCAAAAAAAAAGTTTTGTGATCAGAATTACTTGAAACTTGGTATGAATACTCTTCAGTACAAATTAATAAATATTACGTGTTTTACCATTTATCGAAATTCATCCTATAAGGTGAAAAAAGTTTGTATGAAACCTACCTTTTTAGAGATATTTTTGCAGTTTTAGCACGAGCGAAGAGGCGGGTTCTGCTAGTTATATATAAAATATGAATTTTATATAATTTGAAATAAACAGTTAAACATGCGCAGTTTGTTTGTCTGTATTGGCTTTATACTTACCTATATTTTTTATTAAATTAGCTAGTTTCCATTTCTGGAACTTATGTTTGTGGATATGTAGGTAGTTACTAGGTACCTAATAAACACTTTATCGTCTCTCAATATTTGATATTTCAATTTAAAGGTACTCGGGAAATGCATATAATAACGTCGGAAAATACATAGGTAGGTATACCATCTGCATAGGTAGATGATGATGATGAGAAGCGTTGCGTAGACTAAGACGTGGGCGAAGTCGCATCAGCGAGGCCCCTTTTCTTACGTTCCCAAGATCTACCCAATAGATCTTTCCTATCAAAAATGCTTTGACACGGCAAACCTACTCATGATAGTGAAAAAATATAAATTATAAGTCAGAATTATAAATATTAATTATATTGCGTGATTTTTTTTTACAAAAATAATGTTCTTCGGTCTTTTCTTAACACTTAGTTACTGCAGCTGACTAGAAGGATCAACACCGTCAATTTGACCACAAAAAGAATTTTGATTGTTAGTATTTTTTAAACTTAAGTTTTACCATGACTTTTATTTATTTATTAATTCTTAAGTACACTGTACAGATATACAGACTTAATACCAGTAACATTGCCATTCTATTGTACTTTTCCTAACTTAAAACTTTTTATATTAAGGAAAATAAAGAAATACTCTTTGGTATATGCGCAAAACGCATACTCATAGCTATTAATCCCTGACAAGTCTCGTATTCCGTCAATCTATTATCTAACGGTGCATTTTCTTAAAACGGGTTTAAAACTATAGAATTGAGATATATGGAAACAGAAAAAAAATGTTTTTTTTTCGTTCGTAGTGCATAGGCTCAGTTCAGAAATATAATAGTTTTATAGTATCTGTGATTTGAAATTAACTTAGTCTCTTTATAGTCTGTGCATGTTATTTGTCAATTGTCATCTTTATTTGTCATCCATGATTGTCAATTGTCATTTTTAGTTGTAAATTCACTAAATTAGTAAATTGTATCAATCCATGATTTGTAAATTTTTTAGTTAAAAGTTTTAGAAATAGAAACATTTGATGTTTCCTTTTATTCAAGTATAGACGGATTACCTTGTGCTTATTATTAGTATACAATATTGTATTAACATTGATATAGAATTTAGTAAGACATAGCTATGTCTTCAGAAACTGCACAAGTCAGCTCATTGCCACTGCCGCCCTTACAATATATAAACTTTTATACTGACGAAAATGTACGCAGAAATAGGGCCCCTTTACCTCCAAGACCTATTCATGACTCTTATCAAATGTTTGGCCATACATTTAATGCTGATGATACCATTATTCGGTCCCTAGAGAGCCAGGTATAATGAATTGTTGTTTTACTTTTATATTTACATCTTTCGATCTCTAATACTTACATGGTAACATATCATATATCTAATATCAAATATAATTTGTTATATCAGGGTTTCCGCAGACTGTATCCAATGCATTTTGAAAGACGACGAGAACTGAAGAAATTGAATCATTCTTTACTAGCAAACTTTTTAGATCTGTTAGATTTATTGGTACATTGTCCTGATTCTCCTAAAAGAGCAGAGAAGGTAGAAGATCTTAGCTTGTTGTTTATTCATATTCATCATCTGCTTAATGAATTTAGACCACATCAAGCTAGAGAAACATTAAGAGTAATGATGGAATTACAAAAACGCCAAAGAGTGGAGACAGCTATGAGGTAAAAATTATTTAAGACTAGAATTATTTTGATTTAAATTAATTACAAAAAGAATATGAAAAACTATTTATAAAGAAATAATATTTAAATATTTGTGGTAATTATTACTTTAATAGGACCCTTTACTAAGCTTGTATAAGAATTTATATGACAACAATATATTTATGTAAAACTTAGCCCCAATAATGCATGATAAGAAATTTTTGTAATACAAAAATTAATAAAGAATATCTATTCAATAACAAAATTATAATAATTCAAATTGTTGATATCTTTATTAGAAAGTATAAGTATAAGTCTTTAGAGATGTTTAGCTTCTAAAACAAGGCTAGAAATGTTGTTTAATCATCTGGTAATATTTTTTTTTATATTTTCCAGATTTCAAAAACATTTGGACAAAGTTCAAGATATATTACAAAATGCATTACAAAGCTTACCAGATCAAAATGATTTAGAAACCAATTTCAAAGTGCCTATTGAGATTCTTGAACACATGGATTGCAGTCCTAGCGATAATGCCAATTCCGATCCATGTTATGAACTAGACAGGATCATGTGTAACATTGTAGATAACATGAGATAATTTACTTTAATAAAATACCCTTAAGATTCAAACTAAATTGTATTTCATTAATAGAACTACTAGTTGGATTTGATAAAATCTGTATTTATATGCTACATATTTATTGAGGAAAAAGACAGGTTACCTAACATAACATCTTTTACATACATACACAACTATAATATGTATGTAATATATAAAGATGGTGGCACCCCTCTTTCTCTTGCAATATTAATAATATAACTAAATTTATTAACAGTATAAAATAGATAAACATATTATCACATGATTTTACTAATATATAGATTTTTGCTTCCTCAATAAAAGGGCTATCTAATGCAAAAATAATTTTTCAATTGGTTACTAACCAAGGTTCCTGAGATTAGCGCATTCAAACATACAAACTCAGCCTCTTCATATTAGTAAGTACAGATTTCATTACATCGCATTGAAGCCAAGAAAATAATGGAACTCAGACTACTAAAGAAACTTTTAATTTAGGCACATTTGTTTCATTTTGACGAATCGAATATTAGGCCTACGTAAATTCGGATTACCTATCCGTTTTAACCCAAGCCTTTAGCTTTAGATTAACAGGGCGTATTTCTCTACTTTTCATATACAATATAGATTAAACTTTCTATGAGTACTACAAATGCCAATTTTTCATTTTTGTATGTTGTACATTTGTTACTACTTAGCGCTAAAAATGATTGACGGATTTCGGATTAAGATTAGTACACAGATGACTACATCCTTTATTAAGATTCTGAAGTCGAACAAGACGACTATGGACATACCCAAACCATGCGAAGTTACTAAGTAGCTGTTTGAAGTAGTGTTTCTTACTTTTACTTTAATTAGGTGCTTTAATAAGTAAAACAAAAACATATATCAAAAAATCGTTTATTATTATTAATGATGAAGACAAATCTTGAATTATAATCCACAGGTAGTAACTCCTTTAATTAAAAAGAAGCCTGACAAATAAAATCTGAAAAAAAAGACAACCCCTTGAAGGACGCCATTTTGCCGACATCGCCTGTCTGTTGACTGGATCTTTTAAAAACTATGTACAAAAAAATATATATTTAACAATACTTACCACCATATGAAGATAGCTGCTTTTCGTCATTCATAAATTTTTTCGTCTACTTTAATGAGAATAAGAGAATATTAACACATATTTAATGTCATTATTATGAGTCATAAATAACATACTTACAATTTCACAGAAGAGGGTGCGGGCTAGTTGCGATACTACAAATATAATATTTTATATATGTATATTTACCTTACTGAAGAAGAATTAATACTAACGAAGGTATCTATTGGATGCATTAATAAACAAAGAGAGTAAATTTATGATGTCCCACACGTATCTGGAGAGCCACTACTCTAAAATAACTAATACTACTGTAAAAATAATTATATAATCATCAGCTCAGGATCAGCTGAAAGAAAACCCATGCAACAAAAACCAAATCAACGAGGTAGTTTCATAAAACTTAATCTGAATATGATTATCATATTATTTTGTAGATATATAATTAATTTTCCTTGATAACTTAAAAGCTTTTATAAGTTCAAGTAAAAAGTCCATAATCTTTTTCCCTTTGAAAATGTTCATGCTGGTTTTATATTTTTGTTATGGCATGAATGTTTGAAATTTGAGTACAAATTAAATATTCATAATTCATATTAGTAGCGCCTTTTAAAAGGAGCTCCACGGTTCCAATAATCCCTTCTACCATAACCCCTACCCCTTCCAGAGTTAGATCCCGAAAAACGACCAGAATTTGGTCTCGAATTGTTTAATCGTGAGCTGTATTTGCCAGAAGGTGGTGTATACATTTTAACATTTCTATCGCCACTACGAGAGCGCTTTTCGGGTGATTTTTGTTCACCATTGCCAAATGTAATGGGTCGGTGACGTTTTGACCCTGGCATTTGTTTTTCTCTTTCTTGTGGTTCATTGGAAGGTTCGACCTGAAATATATGAAACAAATTAATACAGTGCATAAAATAAAGATAATTGGTATTACTCAATAGCTTAAATTAATTTTATTCTCAAACAAAGACTCGAATGTTAAAGGACATGACAGAACTCTTCGGGAAGGGCACCCTAAGAGTCCATCTAATATATCATAGTGTAAACTTTCAAAAGACATACTTCTTTTTCAGCCTTTTTAGACTGGAATGAAAGTTGCACTTTGCTCTTGAAGCTGGGAGGTGTGCGGAATATATCTCTTATTAAAGTGTTGATATTTGATGTTGTTTTTAAGGCTGCTATCTTCAATTTGTTCTCTTCGGTATTTGCATCTTCACCTTTCTTCCCCTAAAAGTAATAATGATTTATTTAGGAATCTTGATTAACATTTTACATGGAGTATTGTTTAGTATACAGGTTGTTGCAAGTTCAATTCCAAAACTGGTAAACTAATGTAAAGATTCTAGAGAAATCTATTCAGCCCCTCTTAACGTCCCACTGCTGGGCATGGGCCTCCCTTCAATACAAGGGGGATCAGGTCATAGTCCACCATGCTGGCCAAGCACGGATTGGCAGATGTAAAGATATGTCATGTCCGATTATGGAATGTCTATGATAAAGCTATACCTGAAGATTTCAATACTGATATAAAGCAGACTTAATGGCCACTTAATATAAAGAAGAAAATAGTGGATAATAAGAAAAATGAACATGATACCTTTATCTATTTTAAAGTTATCTTTTTAAATTTATGTTTAGATCATAATGGGGGATATTAAAGTTTACAACTGAAGAAGCATTTATTGAGTACTAATTTGTCTAGTGGTCCACATAAGCAATATGGCTGCAATAGTCTCAGAGTAATATATATTTATAAGTAATTATATTAAATTGATGAAATAAAGTACCTGAGTAACTTCTTTAAGCTTTTTGATATATCCTTGAGTGAGCCTAGCAGTATATTGTAATCTTAGACGCAATGATTTTAGTCTTGTTGCATCTGCACCGAGTGCATCAGGAGCTTTCCTACATAGTGAGTGCAGAGCAAAAAGTGCACACTCAACATGTGAGAATTGTAATGACGGTGCTGTTTTTGTATCTTCAGGCTTACTTTCACTCTCTTCTTTGGTTGCATTTTCTTCTTCTACTGGTGCTTCTGGTAGATAGTTCTGAAACAATATTACTTGGGTGTCAAAAAAGAAAATCATTTTAAGCATAATTGATTACAGCAGGAACATTAGCTATTTATGATTATAATCATATATTACATTATAGTTAATTTATATATGAACAAATGATTATTAGCTGTGTAAAACATTAACTTCTATTTCCATCTTAATTTTTAAACCATAAGTATTGTTCATACTTATAAACCATAAATATATCACTTACCATCAGTACGTCATAAACAATTTTTATTTTATCTTCCACTTTTTCAATTTCTCCGCAATGTTCGGTAATTTCAGCAAATGTCTTCAAAAGTTCTAGTTTTAAATCAGATCCTCCCCCCGCTGCAGCAATATCATTCCATTTTTGTAGAACATGGTCACAGAATATATTCACAAATTGTGTTGAATCCACTTGAGCCTGTCATGGTAAAACAAACATTTAAAACTATATTCTTAGATAAAAATTAAACAAAAATATTCTTATCAATTATTCTTACATAAAAAGCTAACAATATTATGTAGATTTGTATTAGATATTTTACTATCTAATATTTAATATATATCATCTATACATATAATAAAGTTCTGAGTTGAGTCAAAAATATTAACAATTTTGGAAAACCTTATTGAAATAGTTATAATTACAGATAGAGGCTGAATCTATAGTTTTAGAATTTAGTTTGTCTTTCTGTTTATCTGTTATAACAGATGCATCACGAGAAAACCATTGGATAGATTTTCATCATTGATCAAGGTCAATAATAGAATCCTTTTTACTGCGGGAAAATATTTAATTTCTGAGAAATTTATACTAAACATTGCAACATAACTAGGCATGAACCCGAGCGGAGCAAGCGTGAGTCTGTAGTTCAATACAAATAATGTTAGGTAATCAGCATAAATCTTGGATAGAAATCTAACTAACAACCTCCTACTCTGAATATTGATATTTATTAAATAATATAAAATGTGGTGATAATTAAACAAATTAGCACTCTGTCTCTATAGTCAGCAAGGATGAATGGATCGATTTTTGTTATTCTTTCAAACTGGAATGGCAGAATGGATCTTGATAAAATTTGATGCAGAGATAGATTATAGCCTGGAATAACACATAGGCTACTTTATATCCTTGAAAAATTTAGTTCCATGCGATAATTTGTTTTTGTTTTCCACTAGGGACGAACCTGAAGCAAAGCGAGGGAGAGTCGGTAGTATATAATAAGTGAATATGAATAGAATAATTATGTTACTATGATTACACTAAAGAATTTAATTCCTACCATGAATAAAAGTGAAGCAAATTATATAAATTTATTCTCACCGTAAATAATGGCAAAGCATGTTGTGTGCATTGAATTAATCTATCAACATATTCAGGATCTTCTGGATGCCAATCTTCTGGTGTGAAAGCTAGAGCAGCTATCAGTTGAGTAAGTTCTTTCTTCCCAGCTGGAGTTTTCCCTAATCTTGACCAAGTTAATAAATCCATAATATGTTCAAATTCTTCAGCAACAGAGTCCTAAAATTTTATATGTAGGTTACAATAACTTATATTATTTATTAGTTCACAGAAAAAAATATTTATGTTTTGAATTATAACACCCAAAATAAAGCCCAATTTATAAATTCTAATTTTAAAATATTTCTCTTTATATCTTTTTTTGGTTATCAGTATTACTAGAGTGAATTGAGCAACACAGAAAAGTAAAAAATATGCAAACAATATGAAACATCTCTTTAATGACTAGGTTAAATATTGTAATTTAGTTTAGTCTACAACATAGTAACAATAACCTAAATATGCATTTGCATACATAATCAGATCTGTAATAATCATATTTTAAATTTACCTATAATGTATTATATAGGTACTGCTAACATTTTAAACAAAAATTTCTACTTTAATCTTTAGTCATTAGGCCCAGAGTAAAGATTTACTATGGTAATCAATGTTTATAAAGCATATAATTTACCTGCAAGATTTTCTTTCCTTCTGCTATAATAAGATCTTCAGCTTCTTTATCTATAATTTCTCTTCCTAATAGTTTTACTTTTGTAGCAAAAAATTTGATACACCTTTCTCTTACAACTTCATTGGGAACTTCACTATCTGTACTCTGATGAATTTGGGAGAATAAACCTGTTAAAGTGCCTTTAGGGTCATTCTTTAAAATAGCAACCAAAGAATTTGTAACAACATTAATTTCTGTTACATCTTCAGACTGCAAGAGTTGTGCTAATATATCAGCAATTCTTGTTGTGTGTTCTTTATTGTTTTTACACATTGAAGGTAAGTCTTTTATAGCTTGCTTTCGAATCTGAAACAAAATTTTATAAAATTTCACAATTAAATTAATAATCAGGCTTTGACCTATATCTATATTTAATATAATTGTAATAGGGTTATAAAGATTTCTTTGGGACATAAAAAAAATAACAATTACAAGTATTTTAAGGGTACTACAACATATATGAACGAACCCGTTGGGCGAAGCACCGAACTACCCAACTAGAATTTTTTAAAATAGGCATAGAAAGAATATATTTACCGCCACGTCATCGTCCTCACACAGATCAAATTGCGCTTCTATAGCTTGGTCAGATAAATTTGGAAAGCTGTTGAAAAATTTTGCAATGAACTGTGATGCTAAACGTTTTTCTTTATCAGAACCTTTCACTGCAGCAAGTATTTCCATATATTCCTTTTCATGCTGTAAAAATAAAATTACTTGTTTAGAATCTATATGAATAAAGATAAAAATACATAAAATATTTGTGATACTACGGGACAGCAAAAATCACATTATTTAATGCAACTAGGTTACCTTAGAAATGTCATCCTTGGCATCAGCAAGAATACCGTAGTTTTGATATAATTTTTCAATGTTATCAGAAGACATTTTGGAATTATTTCACTGAAGCTCTCGTATAATTCTATACTTGAGTAACTCGTGGCGATTACACCACAATTCGACGAAAACAATATTAATGACGCCGATCGCCGACGCGCACTATTCAGTATTCTAGGGACTAGGTTATATATGTAGCAATATACTCTATGGGACTAGGTTACATACTCTATGGTATTCTATATTCACAAACTTTATAGTTTATAGAGATGGTACCTACCATAGAGTATATTGCTACATATATAAAGTACCTACACATACAAACCTACCCTACCCCAGCCTGCAAATTTATGATATTTGCAATGAAAAAAATACTAATCGATAGATTTTCAATAGCTCAATGTAACTACGTAGCCCTTTCAAATTGCTCACCTTTAATTATAAAATTAAAAATCAATAAAGTCTTTGAAAAAAAAATTAATTTATCTGTATATTCAAACTCCTATATCTTTTGATGTATACAATATTTCAAATTGCTCAAAGTTCTAAAACACTGCTCAAGTTGCATTTGTAATTGCTCAAGTAGAGTTTTTACCAGCTCCACTTTCGCTGATTATTAAATTATTAAAAGTATAGTTGTAATAAATGTAACGTAGGTTAAGTGAGCGTGCGCATGCGCACCGCGCATTGTCGGTCGGCCTCGGCGGGCTTGGACAATCGTTCCAATTCAACGTCTTAATTCTGTTTCTCGGTGGATTTCTTTAAATTTATTGAATTTATGAATTGTTCACATTACGTGATTCCACTTCAGATATTATAACATAAAGAACAGATCTGGAATCTACCAATAAATGAAAATTAATACCAACAGATAAATTAAGACAAAATCTTATGTTCAAATGCTTATTCTATTAAGGTAATAGCCATGACAGGGATCATTAGTAAAATGTTATTAACATCAATACAAGACGGAACTTTTTTTATTTTTAAATATACATATAGTTTAATGACATTTTTATTTCAAAGAAACAAACTGCATGAATATAAACTGCCTTTAATATAAAGGAATTTTGAACTCTGATCAGCAATCAATAATTTAATAATACTGCTGTTTGCGCGCATGCGCAGCACTCACCTATCTATACGTTAAATTTATTCAAACTATTTATATTTATTTAATAATTAAGGAAAGTGGAGCTGGTGAGAACTCTACTTGAGCAATTACAAATGCAACTTGAGCAGTGTTTTAGAACTTTGAGCAATTTGAAATATTGTATACATCAAAAGATATAGGAGTTTGAATATACGGATAAATGAATTTTTTTTCAAGGACTTTATTGATTTTTAATTTTATAATTAATGGTGAGCAATTTGGAAGGGCTACGTAGTTGAATTGAGCTATTAAAAATCTATCGATTAGTATTTTTTTCATTGCGAATATCATAAATTTGCAGGCTGGGGTAGGGTACCTCACATACAATTGTATTCGGATTCCAATTTCCACAGATTATTTATGTAGCTTTTGTAATAGGCATGGCGAACTGAGATCGATTAATCGATGAATCGATTTTTTGGGTCAAAAAGATTAGACGATTTTTTAAATCGATACATAGTACTGAATCGATCCAGTGAATCGATGTTTCACCCTACAGAAGCTAGCTTTAATTTTTTCTGTTTTGATAAGAAATAAGAACCTTAAAATTATTTACAATCAGTTAAATATACCCAAACACATGTAAAGAAATAAGTTTTTCACTTTATTACTCATAATATCGCGAGATGGCTATGTGCTCCGTTTTCTTTGCCTCATCTTAATGGATAAAAGAAATTAAAAAAAAATTGGGTAGAGCTGTATTGGGTCTGGAGGTTAGAAGTAAGGAGGACCGTCTTGTATGGGGATTAGTTGAAAAAGTGTCCATTTCATTTGTAAACAGCAAATAATTGTTAGAACACTCACCGAAATAGCGCTAGTGTAGGAATGGAAATAATAGGAATTTAGCAGTTATAAACAGAGTGAAGTGCGCTGGGTTGAAAATTTTAAATTTTTTATTACTTCTGTAGTTAAGAAATATGCAGTATTTAAAATCTCAACTATTTACGTAGTCAACTGTAATTTGGTAAATTATAACCTGTGAAACTCCGGAAATAACGTACAAATAGTGATTTGTTTTTTTATTAAATTTTTGGTGATACAACTTTGTTATTTTGATGCTTTTATTGTTGTTAATGTAAGAAGAATTTCTTTCCTTTTTCAATTTAGTATCCTACTCTAATAATTTGTGGCGCTCCTTTTAAAATTCTTCCACTTGCTACTATAGCACCACCTTAATTTGCTCCCTTTCAACGGACACTTTTTAATACACTGAGATGGTCCTCCTTACTTCTACCCTCCATAATTGAGACAAACGATGATGAGCTGTTTTTTTTTCAAATACAAACTCGAAAAGTTAATTAAAAAAGATCGATTTTTGAGAAATCGATTTTTTAGACCTCGATTTCATGTGAATCGATTTAAAAGTCGATTACATTCTGGAAAAATACCTATCCCTATTTTGTAATATTAACACAGATAAATAAATTATTTACGTCACAGAGTAATAACAAATTTAGAAACAAGTGTGTGATCAAATAAAACTATAAAATAATAAGTTTATCTTAACTTAAAAAAATCAACAAATAATTAAAACAGTAATTTACACTAATTTACACAAAGCTTTTAGCTTTTTTATTTTGTTTGTTTAAATACGCTTATCTCTAGATCTGCCATAGACGGACAATATACAAACACATAAAGCCTATTTATTGAGGAATGAAGGTAGACTGTACTATCGTCACTTTTCAATTTGTATGAATGGACAAATAAATAGGGGTTACATACTCTATGATATAAATGTGGTGTCTCATCGGGAACAAAGATAAATTAGTTCAAATAAATGTCTACAGATAACATTTTATGTATCAATTTGTTATTGAAGTTTATGTAAAATTAGAAAAAAATATATTTCATTATGCTATATTATTAATGGAAGATAAAAAACAAGGGATGTGCTATATATAGACTAGTGGCTCCAAAATATATTGTAGAATTTATAATTTAAAACATTTAGGTATATTTCAAATCAGTGGATTAAACGGAATAACTAAAACAATATATTTAATTTAATCTGGATCTCAATAATAAAAATAAACTGAAGTGTAAACAATTCCGAACAAACACTTTAGACAGCTGTAATAGTGACAGTTCGTGAATAAGTAGCTTTAAAACATGTTGTCTATAAATGTATTGTGATTTCCGAATAACTTTAGAATAAAGTTTAGAAGTTTTAAAAGTTATTGTAACAAAGTTTAAAATTACACAGTGTTAACTGATAACATAATATTCATATTAAAGTTTTCATTAAACTCAATAAGATTGCTAGTGTGCCGAATCTATTATGATCATCACAATATAAATCTAAGCAGGTACTATGTTGTTTCAATATAGTTATAACTTTTCAAGTAACTATGTAGCCGGCCCTTGTCTACTATTAAAGATGTTCTGTATGTAACTAAACAAATAGGAAATTAAAAATATTTAGTATAAATTAATTGATATATTTTGGTAATAATTCAATCCTAATAAAATTTTAGGAAAAATGGCCAGTAATGAAGAAGATGAAGTTATACGTGAAGCATTTATGATAAAGAGGTCGCAAAATAAGAAAATATTTACCCCAGTGAATTATAAGGAACGATGGTTTGTGCTTACAAGGAAAGCACTAATATACTATGACTCTGATGGCCAAGTAAGAATAAATTATTATTTTTTATTATAAAAGCTCATATTTTGTAATCTTAATATTAGTACATAAACCATCAAAGATATTGTGAGTATTATATAGAGTACTAATGGCTCACCCTTCTTACATTCGGGTTTGTCCCTAGTGCAGAACAAAAACAAATCTATTCCACAGGAACCACACATTTTCCGGGACAAAAAGTGGCCTATTTGCTATTCCATACTGTAATCTATCACTTTGCCAAATTTCATCCAGATCTGTTCAGGCATTCTAGCGTGATTGAGTAACAAACATCCATCCATCCAAACTTTCGCATTGTTAAAGTAGGTAGTAAGATACACATTTGTTAATTTTTTTTTTTATAGCTAATACAATTTTACTTAATTTGACAGCAAATAATGAGACTTTATTATTAGTTGCTTATAAGGTAGATCAATATATGTCAGGTTGAGAAAAAAAAACTATTTTAATCATTAAAGCCATTAAAGCAAAGAACTGAACTGAACTATTTTAATATTAAACAAAGTATAAGTTGCAAATGGAAGTTTATTTCATGAGTTTATATTATACATTATGCTACTGCATACTAAATGTATTAATTGTTATATATTTAGCATTTTCAACTACCAAATCTCTTAGTGTCTAATAAAATTGATTTAGGTAATAAGTTTAACTTCAAAATGAGACTTTTCAATAAGACTTGTTTCATGTAAAGGACTAAGCCAAGAGTTACATAGAACATTTTTTATAGTAAAAAAATGTTGTATAAATTATTAGAAAAATGGTCACATTTATTTTTAATATTTGCATACTATTTTATTATTTATTTATTTGCCCATATTTAATAATTGCAACTTGAATAATAACTCATTTTTATATTCTTGTTTGCCACAATGGACAGGTGGACTAAAAAAAATTACCAGAGGTAAGGAATCATATTTTTGACAATTAATTCTCATAAGTTCTATGATAATTTATTGTCAAAATTCATTCTTTATTATGACCTAATCTTAGTGTTGGCATATTTAGGTGATATTATAAAGCAGAAGTGACTATTTCTATTTTTTGAATGTACTTTGTCAGAACTACATACTTGGCAGAACACAATATTTCTTTACATTTTTTGGCCTATATCAAGGAAGGGTGTAAAAGTTATTGCTGTTTGATGCTAACCCCATAGCAGTGAAGATTTAGACAAGACAACAACAAAGACAGATTATAATACAAGCAGAGCTGCAGACAAATGCTAGGGCCCAATAAATATCCAAATTACAATTCTACCTATTCCTAATGTCTGTATCATTATTGTACATTTCCACAAATTAAGTTAAGTATAGAAATGATAAAATGCATGTATTCACACTAGTATGTGTTTAACATTAAAACATGAATTGAAAATGAAATGAAAAAAAATTAATGAACATTTAGAATTATTAACAATAGATTTCTTAGAAATATATTAAATAATACAGATTGTTTAATATACATATTATATTTAACAAGCCCTGTCCTTTTTACCCAAAATGAGCTAAAAAGGCATATATATGCAATTTGCTATCTTATTTTTTTATGTGTAAGTTAATTAAATTTATATATTCAATTGAGTTAATATAATATTCTGTGAATATTTTAATCGACTATCGTAAGAGTTCGAAAAACGCAGTCTTTTAATGTAGAACAAACGGATGGACCGACAGCGACGACGTTATCGTGCACGTGGCAGAGTGGCACTTCCTACTATGTCACAGGTCAGGATTTCGATTTATAAAAACCACGAGCTTATATCAACTCGAGATGCATTTGCTTTTCTGGACTAGTACTGCCTCGTTGGTCTAGTTACTTGCATGTATGGCGGCAAATCGTTAGGTCCTGGATTCGGATCTGGGATCGGGCCAAATAGTAAGCTCTTTATCTTAGTCTTGCGCTTTATTTCTTACCGGTCGTCTCGAGTTGTCAAACGACGGAGAGTTCCCTTGTGTTTGCGCACACACTTATGCACTATAATATGTCCTGCATGGTTACTCTTAGCAAAGGTGCCTGACCCGCCATCAATAAAATCAACTATGAGGACATTTTTTTATAAATAAAAGTTTGAAAAACTTCCTACACCTAAATATTCATTACTATGAAAAAAAAAATATAAAAAAAAAAATATAGAGACTAAACGGTATTTGTAGCTCTCGCTGGTAATGATGTCGTAAAACCGTATTGAACTTTTTGAATGCCCAAATGAAAATCGGGAGAATTGTAAAGTGTAGAAGAAAATATATTATAAATGTATTTACGGCCAAAATTAATAATCTCTCTTACGATTGTTAAAGAACGTTTGTGTGCTAAAGGCTTATACAATAAATGATTTTATAAAAGATGGCACACCTTGGGAATGAAATGATGGCCTCCAGGCTACTTCAACTTGATAGAAATAGTGTAAATTATAATTTTACTTTAAAAAAAGATAACAAGTTAATATTAGTCCCGCTGAGTTTCTTTCGCCAGTTCTTCTCAGGTCTGAGGCTTCTTCTTTCCGAACTGGTAGTAGACTCATGACTTACAGAAAAAAATGTAATAATTTAATCCTGAATAAAATATTTTGAATTTTGAATTTGATTACTTGACATAATCTGCTCTCAATGTGACTGTATAATATCTATTTTTTCTAGTAAGCCAGGGAATCAGACATTTAGACGGGTGTTATGTTTGGTAATTTTTGACAATGATTAGCCAGTGTACAATATTTCTTAACGAAACCGAAGGTGCATTACTATGCAATTTTGAATCGACACTTTGGTAGTTTCCGTTAAAACATGATTATTTAATTTAGTACATATTGAAGAAAAAAATAAGAATTTATATTTTTTTTATTAAAATGAGATAGAAGATCATTACCTAATCAATAGAAAAGTGTATTCAGAAAGTTATTTTAATTAAGTATCTAATCTAAACGTAAACCTAAGAAGGATAAAAAGCAAAACTTTCCAAAAATCATTTATCTGTGAAAGTGTAATTTTGAGATATGTGTTTGGGACCCTACAATGAGTTTCTAATATTCTGAAAGAGGGTAAGCACACGCATGCGCGATTTGGGCGTGTCTGCCTCCCGGAGAGGCACCCGGCAGTCTTGCACCGCCGCCCGTTCGTCCGTCTGACTCTTACTCTACCCGGTAACAATATTTAATTACTTTTCAAAATGCTTATAAAATATTACGCGCTTTAATATTTCCTATTTATTAATATTAAATCATACACTATATAAAATACATTTAAAATCATTTATTGACATGTTATAACGTATCCATACTCCCATTGAACCCACGCAAAACGACTCCTATAGATACAATTCCAAAAATGGTCTAGATATTTTCGAGTTTAAGTTAATTGATCATGGTGAGCCTTATTTTAAAGTTAATTCCTCTTTTCTTATTATAGGTTTATTGCTATTCATAAGACAGTGTTAAATTAATACACGTCTGCGATTTACAGCCATTAGCTAATTATTCTCGTCCTTATGCAGCCATCTGAGCGTAGGCAATTCATGACACAATGCCTTGGTATACTCATTACCAATTTTTCGATGGAATTCTAATGATTGTTTGTGGCTTCTTAATCTAGCATCGAAAAATTGCTTTAGTGCTTAATTTATTTTTGACTAATTAATAAAAAATTGCAGTAGGTACGTGATTTTTACTTTTGTTTTTCAATGTTATTTTTATAAGTTTTTGTGTATACCTAAATTTTTTTTTTTCAGATCAGTTTATTAAATTGTTCAATTATTACCCATTTTTTATCTATTTTTTTTGTATCTAGGTACTAAAATTTCAATAAATCTTTATATGTATAAAATATTCGAACGATACAATATATCTATTATATAGTTTTAAATTAGATTTTATTTAGTTTCAAGATTACATTTCGACGGTCTGAATCTTTTCAATAACAGTGATAACAAAATGCATCACATTCATTTATAAAACATTGCCTTTGAAATAAATAAAGTTATTAAATATTATTACACACTTCGATCACTCGTGACAATAAAGGGCGCGCAACCCTCATTCTTTAATGTATGTGTAGTCACGCCGCGGCTCCTATGGACTCTCACTGAGCGGTTAAAATGAGAGCCCTTCGCGACGTTCTAATTGTTTGTAAAAGGCTCCCTTCACAGCTACACTATTCTTCTCACTAACTTAACTAACTTATGACGCTTTTGAAAAATATATCGTGATTGCTCTTTAACAATTGAAGCAAAAGAAAATTCGCTACTAGATAAGTTTTACTTTATATAAAGGTTTTTGTAGGGTAAAGTATAGATATTTCTAATGCTTTTTTTTTTATAAAAAAAAACTAGCATTGCCCGCGGCTCCGCCCGCGTTCAGATGACCAAAAACTAAATTCTTAGGTTTTACATATTAGTATACTTTTACATTGCAGTTTTTGTATTTTTTCTCAGAAATGAGACATTTTCCCGTGGTAAATCCTATGTGTTGACCCAGCTATCACCATACCAAATTTCATCAAAATGCCTCCAGTGGTTTTTCTGTGATGCGGTAACCAAAAGCAAAAGACAGACAGACAGACAAAAATTCTAAAAACTATAGATTCGGCCTCTGTATCGATAATAATGTCTATTTGAATAAGATTTTCCAAAAAATATTTAATGTACTGATTTGGCTTAGTCACAATTTAATAATATCAAGTGTCATAAAATATTTTTACTTGTAGGTACTAACTAGGTAGGTAGAGTACACATAAAATGTAAATTATGTGTAAAGTTCCGATAACTTCATATTGCCTTACGAAATTATCATTGATAGACATACGAATTTACGCGAGGCTTGTTTTATTTAAATACTTGAATAATTGACTGATTAAAATAAGACGCGTTTTTTTTTTAAATATAGTATATCGTGTATAAATAACCTTTGAATCCTGTCTAACAATTTTTGAGAAATGGCGAGCGCAATTAAAGTAATTTGAGATATAAATGTAGAAAATATAAAAGAATCTAAATACCTTTATGACTTCTAGCTTATCCGAAATGCCCTTCAAACGAAAAATGTCCAACAAACATCCTTGACCCAGTTCTTTTATGAGTATATGTTTTTATAGTAGTTATTGAATAGCGTAGAGATACCATAGAGTTGTAGAAGACACGTTTAAATAAATTTTAAAGTGTTTAAACTGCAAACTATCGCATTGCAATCGAGTACCGCAATCAGAGCAGTTTCCTGTTATTCAGTCGATCGTCGTCCCAATAGGAAATCCTCTTAGGCTTTATTACGTATCAAGCTGCTGCATGAGAGATCAGTTTGTTACACCGTTTGATTGAATCTCTTAGTCAATTCACATATTTGGTTTTATGTAATAATAAAAAGTTATGGTAACATTTTCTAGTGGAATTTGTGACATAAGCAATTATTCGTTTTATGATATTAAGTTTCTTATCAAATCTAAACTTGTTCAATCTTTATTTTTAAGTAGTTTTAGTTTTTCAATATATCATTATCTCATATGCTAGGAACTGATTACTGACAGCATAAAATTGGTTTCCAAGTCATTGACTTTGGCTGCAAACCCTCGAAGTGTGCCATACGTTCACTTAAAATAAAATTGATTAATAAAAATGTCGATATTTTTTTTTTGCTTTTTCAGAGAATACGTAAATTCAAAATTGCCTTTTTTGTATTATATAAAAGTGCTAATAATATGACACATAAAACTAGTTATCGATTTACCCGCATGAAAACCTCACACCAAACATATAATAAATACTGTAAATTTTTTCTACCAATTCTATGTAATATTTTAGCGCAATATTTAAAAATTTTCCTCTGTCCCATTATAAAACAGGAAAAATGAACGAATTGTTTCTAATTGTATTTTACTGACGCAGTAATTCAGCCCAGACTTAAAAATTAATATAATAATATAATTATAAGTAGTTACATGTTAAACTCTGTCATGTGTTTTCGCAACAGAAAGTTAGTAGTTAGAACTTAAAAAAATATAAAATATATTGAAAGCTAATTTAACTGTAATTAATTATAGCTAAATATAATATTTTTTGTATTATTAGCTTTTGTAATGTTACTATATACAAATTACATACCTAATAAATATTTTGTCAAATACTTTTACACCAACATTTATAATAATTATCAAGTATAATAAATTAAATTTAATACTTTGATTTTTTTGTTTTATATTAAAATACATCCATGCTCGGTTTTACATTGTTTCAGGCCGTGTACAATTTTCCTTTTAAATATTAAATCTTTGTTTCAGAAACGTAAAGAGCGCGGACGAATACCAACAGATGCTATTCATACAGTAGAGCAAGCTCAGCTAGGAGAGTTGAGTAAGCAAATACTAGACGACAACGAGAAGAGTCCTGCCTACAGGTATCCCTTCCAGGTAACGCATTTAAAATACAGTGACACAGCTATAAATACGAAATCGCTTTTTCTTTTGTGTTATTTCCGGAGAATGCAGTTATGGATATGTCGACATAACTCTGCTTTTGGGTCGTTATTTTAACCTGGAATTCCTTTGAAATGAAACGACTCTTATCTCTGTTTTACATTTACATACACATATCGTTAGGAACGTAGTATCAAGCATGGACGATTAGGATGAATGTTTGAATTCTTTATAATGGGGTCAAATTTGTAGATTCAAAATTATTTAATATATTTAGAGGGATGTTTAACGTTGTAGAGTAGAAACATACAACGAGTTTTTGTGCAGTTATCACTTGGAAATGGATACATGAATGCCAATGAATTTTTATATTGTTACATTTTATGGTGTGATTTAATAATATCGTTGCTAAGTTCCATTATAATCGGTTAGTTCTTCTTTCCCATACAAATTAAGAGTTATCAGATTATCAAAATTAAGATAATTTTGTTGCAAAAACTTCTATTTATTATTTGGTTAATCAATCAGACTTTAAAATGTAATTATTTTATAAAATGATATCCGTTAGAGTTACGCAGTTAGAGTTGGAGACCAAAATTGGTAATTAATTGAGATAGTTCTGTTGAATTTGATAGATATAATTAAATTGCTGATAGCAAGCAAGCAGATACAAACGAAAATGTTCTGAAAAGATTTTTTTTCATTTCGCTTCTTTTTGATTGCTTTTAATGATGTAGCCGCTAAATACTAAATAGTACAGATTGTACTCAGGTGGGCTACACGGAGCAAAATACAGACTACACCCTATACCTTGTAGCGCGGGAGCATAGTGATCGATTGAACTGGATTCACGAAATAAGAACTGGTAAGTCTTAGGCGGTATATTTTACTTATAGTTTTAAATAAATATTTATTACAATGAAATCCCTTTCGAATGTGTCACCGTGTTCTATCATTCATAACATATTGCGGTTTCGAAACATTGCAATAGACCGCAGTTGTCGCTTGAGCGCACCCTGTAAATTATCTGCACAGTATTGACATATACAACACCAAATCCTCCGGTGGTCGTGAGTTTTTTTTTTAATTAAATTAGTTCCAATTTTGATTGTTAAAAGAAAAATAATCTTATTCTCATTAATATTTATTTATTTAACTGAGCAGTGTGATTAATATTTTGTTTTACCCAATGTAAAACTTTACCTTTATTATCTATCTACTTTTTATTTTTAACCATCCACTTATTTTTATGTTGTTTTTATTTGAAATATTTTTTTATCCTTTTTTATTACAACTATTTTGTTAAAATTAGAACATACATAACTTTAATGTGTTTTTAAGCAAGTTTAAACAAATCTATACTAATAAATGGAGAGCCGATTTTTTTGTTCGTTTATACTGCGATAACTATTGAACCGATCGGAATTATACTCATACCATAAGATGCAGCGTTTTTCGGAGAAGGTTTTAGTATACGATATGTTGGTGATTAATGTACTATGCGGGCGAAGCCGCAGGAAAACCCTAGTTATATTCATAAAACAATTTCCGTTTTAATTTAATAACTAGCCTACCTTATAAGTGCTATGTAATATTAATAAATCATGTTCCTTGTTTTCCAAGATTGACTAATATTCTTTATAGAAGTATTATGCAAAGATTAAAAATATTTACGAATATGGTAATATTTATGTATGTCAGTTGCATATTTAAAAATTCCCTCAATATTTATTTAAAATTCTTTGGAATTGACACATTCACAACGTTGCAATAATTGATTTGTGAATTTTAATAGCTTTATTTAAATATTCAACACAATAATAAATAAAAATAAAACGCCTTTTATTTCTTGCAAGAGTAACAAAAGTAAACAAACAATTAGTTGAAAAAAAGAAGATGTGCAGTAATAATATCCTCCTGGGACCCGAACTATAAATTATTGAATTTAAGCAGTGTTTTTCTATTAACTGGGCTAATTGACGTTACACTAATGCAAAACTATCAATTAAATGTTACATTAATATCTATTTCAGGATTTTCAGGTGGTATCAACTATGATACTTTGGGACACATAAGAAAAAAAAACTATTTTAATTCAATGTTAGTTTTTTTTTAAATCAGTATAATTTTCACATTGAATGCTGATGAAAAGTTTTATAACAATTCCTAGTGAAATTTAAACCTAAATAATAAATATACATCACA
Source organism: Brenthis daphne (assembly GCA_947093115.1). Lineage (NCBI taxonomy): Eukaryota > Metazoa > Arthropoda > Insecta > Lepidoptera > Nymphalidae > Brenthis > Brenthis daphne. The sequence continues at coordinate 30,826,795 of OX352474.1, read as the reverse complement.
CTCCTAACATATAGAAGTCAAAGCTATACAACCTTCGGTACCTTATTTTTCATTAAAGTTGCCGTTGCGTTACATACTCTTTCTCTTACGATATCCAAAAGTGGTGAAGAGGTAAAATCCATGTAAATTGAAGTGCCTACTGGTATGGTATCCTGCAAATGCTATCCTACTATCTTGCTAAATGTTCAGGTGTTGGGTACAAAGCCGATTCCACTTTACCTTTACTTTAGATATTACTAGACCTTTAGGTATAAATCCAATAGTAAATCGTCAGAATTCACTGCGATATAAAGTTTTATTCCTTCTGGATTTGGTTTACCTTTCACTAGTTGTTTTTTGGCCCATCTTTTTGTGTAAGGTATGATCTGCTTATCGATGGAGACATTTTTGTCGCGAACATTTTTACGGCACGCTCTCTCAATCTCTAATACTATTGATCGTATTTTCCAGAAGCAGTCATTAGATTGCGTAGATTCTAAAACATCAGCTTCATTTACGACTTTTAAGTATGAACGAATCTCAGTATAACGTCTTTTAGTCATTGCAGGTGCCATTAAGTCGCACTTGTTTCTAAAAGCCAGAATTGTTTTATCCTTGGCATACCTAACAGTCCAGTAACCACGCTACTCCCAAAAAACGTTAAATATCTACAGCAGCAGAGTTCACAGATTTTTCTGTGCGCACAAAGGACATGACATTTGGACAAAAATCCATGTTTGTAAAGAATTCATCATTCAAGTACCACTCAAAATATTCCAATATCTTTTTAGATATCAGGCTTCAGGTTGTTCTCTGAGAGATTTTCACTGCACCTGATGTGGATGCGTTAAAAATGGCTTTAAAATCAGTTGTATGCTTCCAAATTACTGGCCCACCTGTAGAACCATGCCTCGTTGAAGGGGGCAGTAGTTCAAGTGGCTCATCATCAGAGGAATCACAATCACTATTTGGTTCCTGCAAACTTGGCTGTTCCTCAATCTTATCTATATCCTGGTCCTGTATGCCATCCTCGTCCACGTCAGAGTCCTTCTTTTCATCATCGGAGACGTTGGAGTCCAATAATTCATGGGGAATTGTTTCGTCAGATATGCCGGAAATCATTGTAAATGGTTAATTTTATTTCCAATAGTGCCCAAAGTATCACATTTGATATGCTCAATTTATCGTATGATATTCACGTTAAAATAAAATTTTACGTAATTTACTTACGGAAAATCCAAAGAAGAAAGCCTCACCTTTATAAACAATAGTAAATTACTTAGTAATCCATAATTTAATAATTACTTACCCTTACGTAAAGTTGACATGACGAAAACTTTGAATTTTTGAAAAATAACTGTCCTACTTGCTTAAACTTTAAGCACTTTGAAGTACGAAAATTGTAGTTATAAATCATTAAAGGTCTACTCTATGGCTTAAACAAAAAAAAATTAGGAAAATATAACAGATGACGTTTTCACGAAGTTTTTAATTCAAGTATCAAATATGATACTCTGGTTCCCAAGAGGATATAATGTAAAAAAAAATAAGTGTATATATTGTTTTTTTTTTCTTTTTTCTTCAACACAATACCCATGTAATATTTTAGCATGTCGATATAATTGCTCGAATCAGTAGCACGTCTGTATAATTTAATTTTATAATTGTCAGAAAAATGGAGTAAGTTGTGAATTAAATCACTATTTTAAGTATGAAGCCATAGTTATACAGGGCAATGTTATTATCTAGTGTGTATATCAAATACACGTCGCGGTCGATACCACCCGGCGGTGTGGTCGGCGCGTCGTTGGGTGTGTTGTGACGCGGAGCGCCGATCCGCACCAGGTTGCGCGCTCGCCGCCGTCTGGCCGTTGCCGGAGCCCGACCTAGAGCTCATACTGCAAGAGCATAAGAGCAACGACGTTTTACGTGAGTAGTAACCCTTTTTTCTTTGAACTTTTTTTGAGATTTTAGAATGTTCAGTTTTTGTGAGTATGTAATATCTTTTTGTTTGAACTTTTAAGAATGTTGAATTTTGTAGATGTTGTAAGAGATAGGTTGTTTAAATTAAACTTCTACCTATACTATTATACAAGTACTTTTGAATCGTCGATGTTAAGATAATCAGGTAGTAAATCCGCGAAGAAGCTACGACTCGAAAGTGCTCAGCAGTTATGCTGTGATGGCAGTTCTGCTAATATAAAGTAATTAATAAATTTCTTAATAACTAGTTAATATTCGCTTTATTGACATAATTAGTATCTATCGTTCACTATGACATAGCCGGTTAATGAGCGCAATCAATACAGGTTACGCTTGTGTTGCGATAAAGACTTGCGTAACTTTTTAATGTACGAGTATCGCAGTCAAAAAGTTATATTTAATCTTTCCAAAGCGGTGCTTAAGCCGACGAGCAAAATATTAATTGAGTTGATGCTTTAACTATGTATATATGTGTATGTAATATGTATATATATGTATATATGTATAGTATAACTTAAAACTTTGGATATTTTTAATTTGATTATAAGCTAAATGGAAATTAATGAATGAATATCGTTCAAATTTTTTACATACAAAAAGGTTTCGACATTAATTGCACAAAAAATGTTAGTAACCCTTTGCATAAGACAACGTAAATGGGCTGGGCCATAGGCCGTAAATAAAATTTATATTTTTCCTTAGTATGGCCCGTTTGGGTGAAATCATTGGGCAGAAACTAGCCTTCTCTCGTAAGCAAGAATTCAAAGCTTCCGGTGAGTATTTGTTAGTGCAATGTGGTGTGATAGTGAATTGCTAAAAATACCCATAAGGTAACTAACACAATAGGCGCTTACAGATATCGTGTAGATTATTAGTGAATGTTGTTAAAATAATGATATATGATATACTATTTCACGTTTCAAAGTAACTTTTCAACCGACTTCAAAAAGGAGGAGGTTCTCAATTCGACTGTATGTTTTTTTTTTATGTTTGTTACCTCAGAACTCCGTCATTTATTAACCGATTTGGACAATTTTTGTTTTGTTTGAAAGGGTATACTTCCAGATTGGTCCAATTTAAATTTAAAAAAAAAATACCACCCCTAAGGGTGGAAAAACAATTAATGATGAATTTAACCTACTTCTAATTGTCATATTGACTTGAAACTGTGCAAGTATTTCTAATTCCGTTGATAGTACAGTGGTTCGGTGTTGTTGACCTGATCTGATGGCAAGGCCAAAAGATGGATAGGTGGAACTCTTCAACGGCTAATAGTAGATACTTTGAGTTTGGGCTTATTTTGTTTGATTTGACAAGCCTAACACGTTAGAATCCTTACTTTGCTACCACTGTCTACACTAAAAAGGGAAAAATAAAAACTTTTTAACAAAAAAATAAAAACCGACTTCAAACAAAAGCACTAAAAAGTAAAAAATAACTGATTGGTAGTTTTCATTTACTATACATACCTAATCAAATATTTTCGAAGTCGGTGTGCTTTGGCTATGTAATTAAAGCCTACCTATTAAATACATACCTAATCAAATATTTTCGAAATCGGTGCCAGCCCATACAAAGTAAAGCACACCGACTTCGAAAATATTTGATTAGGTATGTATAGTAAATGAAAACTACCAATCAGTTATTTTTTACTTTTTAGTGCTTTTGTTTGAAGTCGGTTTTTATTTTTTGTTAAAAAGTTTTACTCTACAAATATTAATAAGATGTAGGGAATTGTTAATAATAACCTTATAGAAACTTCTTCAAGTATGAAAAATAAATTAAACAAACAAGTCAGGTATCTTACAAAGCAATTTAAGCAAGCAACGTACAAAGTAAGAATACCTGGAAAATAAATTGTAGTAATAATTTTACTCGAGAAATACCATTCATTTGAAATAACATTTTTCTGTCGTTGCAAAGAACTTATTGAAACGAATAAAGCCCACGGAAAAATAATTTCTTAGAAAAGTAGGTTTTACTTTATCGTGAATATCTTTTTTATAAAGAATTTTTCAAGTCGATTTCCTATTTTTCATTGAATGCCATTCCTTCTTTTTAATTAATAGGTACATAGTAACGAATATGTTTTTGCTCCGATATCTCCAAAAATTACATTATGTTAATTTCATCGTCGTTCCGTCTGTTTCGTTGAGCAAGCAAGCGTCCTGGATTTAGTTTTAGTACAAAACCAAAATATTGTAGAAAACGAAACACGATGCTATATAACAGTTGATACACTTGAACATAGAAAATGAAAATACTCAAATTCTTCCAATAACGAATAATTAGGTCATGATAATTGATTCGCTACAAAATGTAACATTCATACATCTGGTTCCTATCAACTGGTTTGATTTACACTTTTATTGCTCTTAAGCAAGCTTATTAGTTATTTGGTAAAAGATTCAAAAACATAGCGGTACTTCTTTTACAATATTGTTTGTTGCACATCCTCTGCAGTAAGGAAAAGTAATCTGTGATGAGTAATAGCTGAAGCAGTACTCAACTCAAAACCTGATTGACATACGGTCCCATTTTTTATCCTTCACTTTCATATTTGAAGTGAAATGAGCATCGTTTTCGTATCTGAATTATGCAGCTACTTATTATCTTTCATGTTAAAAGTATCCATATTGTGATATTAAACTAATATGAAATTATTTTATTCTTTGGACTATAATTCTTTGATGTATTGTTTATAGTAAATATTAAAAAAACATATAATTAATTCATGTCTAAACAGTAGTGTAGTATTAAAATAGGACTCTATGCAGTCTACAATAGAGTATGTGAAGTGTGAAAGAGTATATTTAATTCATTTGCATCTGGCGGATTTGTTGTCATATGACGTTTTTTGTTCATTTCATTCTAATAAAGTTTACCATAAGGCTAAGCGAGAAAGCATGTGATTTCGCTCACGCCTCGAAACCTGTATGTAGGCCGACTACGATCATCTTTTCTGCTCTCACTCGTCTTGCCGTTGTAAATCCATGTTTACCATGGAACATATTCCATAATAGTAAGAGGTTTAGTGCGTGGATATCAACGTTGGTTAATGCGCTATTAGATTAACCCTTCATATATCATCAAAAATATTAATTATAATTTTTTATATTGTATATTTTTTTGAATAAGTATATTTTCAAACGAACTATTATATTATCCAGAAATTTAGGGAACACTAAATAAAATGTCGATATATCAAACATGTTTTAATAACATTCATTAACTTTAATGTGTTCTTTGAATCACTAAAAACCAATAATAAATGACCGCAGTACGAGTATCTCTAGTGTGTATCTGGCTTTAGCTTCGACACGGTACATTGACACGCCAGTCGGCAATCGGAGGTGTCGTGTGCGGACGTCCGGTCGTTTTAATTATTCTCATGTTACAAACTAAATCCGAAAACGAACCGATGGTTACTAAGAAGAAGTCGAAAATACCATGTCTCTCGCTGTCGTCCTTTCTTCCAGCCTTAGAGGGTACGGTACACTTGGAATGACCTTTTTTGTGGCCTCGCAGCCACCGGTTGCGTTTGCGTTCACTCGTTGCACTCACTTTCTTGTCTTGGTCAGGTGTAATGTAATGCGTTTGTGTAACCCACAGTGATTCGGATTTCAGTTTTGTGGTAAACAGTGCTCAGATTTTGGTATGGAAAAATTGTATTGACAGCTATGCGAAACTTTCAAACTCCCTTATTTTTTGCGGCAGTACACTACGATTTGCAGCCATATCATGTTTTTGCAATGTAAGATTCTAAATATAACCGATAATTTGCAAAGGTTTTATTCTAACGCATAAATATTTATTTGGTATTTTTTTTGTATGCTTTTTAATTTTTTGTTTATTTTTTCTGTAAGTAATTTTTAAAGAATATAAGATAACACTCGGCCTTATGATATCTTCATTAATTAACCTGCGTAATATATATAAATATATTCAATGAAAGTTGTATCTGGCTTCATGCCCACACATTAAAGTTAAAATTACTTTCTCTGCTAGTTCTTATAGCAATACCGCTGTTATCACTTTCTTACCTTAACTTACCTTAACTTATTGGTTTTAACTGTACTTTAATGATATAAACTTACGACTTTTACAAGAAATCATAAGTTAGATATATAGAAAACATAAATGCATTAAATAATAAACTAACGATAGAGTTTTGTTTTAAATAGTCATCAATTACAAACATAATATTATATATATTACATATTACTGTATTAATAAAAAGATGTTTTGTGATGTAAAATAAAACGTGTATGTGTACTAAAATCAGTTTAAATATGGATATTGTCACGCAATAGTAATTACGATATGACCATAAATGAGTGTGAGTACAAGTTGGTGCTGACACATTTTCAATAACATTTTAAGTTAAGCTCGACATGGTTATAAACCAGCTATATATGTGTATATTTACTATAACTTAGTATTTCAATGTGAAATGTGAATACTATAATTGTTGATACATTGTAATATGACAAAAATTCAACACATATTTCAAAGATAAACAAGTATAAATATGTTATTATCTAATATATAAATATCTCTTGTCACGGTGTTTGTGGTCGCACTCCTCCGAAACGGCTCGACCGATTTTAATGATTTTTCTTTTGTATATTTGGTAGGCATGAGAATAGGTCGTAAAGCATTTTTCACCCTCCTACCTCCAACTCCCGTTTTTTTTATCGTGATTTTAGTATTATAAATTTTTGTGTGAACAATATCGAAATAATTTAATATTATATAAATATACAATTATAACATAAAGCAAAAGAATTTTTGGAGATTTAACGTGGTCGAAGCCGCGGGTATTTTAGTTATTTTATAATAATTAATTATTTGTTTAATTTGAAACACAGTTTTTTAGTTCAGGAGCTACGGATTCATGTACCTATTTGTAACGATTGATATTACCGTAAACTCTGTATTTTTTTTTATATCAATGGGATGTGACGTAATGCACCTTCCTTTTCATATTTGCATGTTGACAGGAAACCGCTAAGTATAACTGGCAGCTCAGTTACTGATGTTGAATTTCAATGTTAGTTTTAATCAAGTTTTATTACATTATAACGTACACACATGTACATCTTATTTTCTTAACTATATTATAAGTTAAAAACTTTTAGAACTTTAACTGTCACGTAAAAAGCAGAAACAAGTAAGAAGCAGGTCATTTCGTTGACCTAATATTTTTTTCTTTTTTCTTCAACGTTTTTATATTTCAATCTTCATATTTTTGGTTCGGCGTGGTAAAATTATTTGAATTAAGTCTATTTTCAAGGTAACAACATTTATTTACAATTTTTAAAATGTTTATATATGAGTTATGGTTTCAATAAAATTCAATTTTAAAGCAAGATATCCTATATGTAGTAGGTACCTATTTATCTTTAAATAAACTTGCAACATACACCGCGTGCGTATTTTACGCGATTTATCAAACAAGATTCCTGTTATTTAAGCTAAGAAAACAAAAACTGTTCTAATTAATTATTTTACAGATAAAATAATAATATTTTTTATTTTAAAATGTACCTATATCTCTTAACAGCGGTCACTGCGGCAGTCACAATGCCCGGGGGAGGCGGCGTACCACCAGGAACACCCTCTGCTAAACCTAAGGTAAATAATAATAATTATTAATTTTATATATACCTACTATACTATACTCTATTTAAGTTCAAGTTTTAACCGACTTCAAAAAAAGAGGAGGTTCTCAAATCGGATGTTTATATATATTTTTAATATATAAACACACGTTCAGGCACGATTTCGTCACATATAGACGGATTTGCAAAAAATTTTTTTGTTGTCCGAGGTTTATTCCGAAATTATCCCACTTAAATTTGAAAAAAAATCGACCCCAAAGTGTAGAAAAGAAAATATGAGATGATTGACTTTTACCTACGGAATTTTTAAAATACTTTCTTCTTATTTTGCTAGTTCTATGTCTATTGTTTACACTAAAAATAGAAAATAAAAACTTAAAAAATAATAAAAATTAAAAACCCACTTCAAAAAAACACTAAAAAAAGTTACCATTTGATAGTTTTCATTTACTATATATAGTAGGTACCTACTATAGGTACTATAGATATCAGATATTTTCGAAGTCGGTGCCACCCGATCACCAAATCACTAGCGGACGACAAAATATGTCACACACTGAAACACCAATCTAACTAAAATATTTTATAAATATGTCGAATATTTTTTCTTTAAATTTTTTAAACCGTTTCTTTGTTTGTAGGAAAAACAAAGGACCAAAGTTGTTGTAGCTTTATATCCTTTTAAAGCCATAGAAAGCGGCGACCTATCATTGGAAAAGGTAACAAATATTTCCATTTATATTAACCCTTATTTTGATTCTTCATTATTATTAAGAGTGTTTTTTTTTAAATTCATAAATGAAGTCGATTAAAATTATGAAAATTATAATAATATATTTTCTATACATGTTATTGATTTATAAAATGGCATGAGGAAATCACGATTGAGACTTGGGCGTTTAACAAAAAAAAATATTGGTTATTTTTTTTTCTAATTTACTAGCGATTTGCCCTAGGTACGATTTTGTTTACAATTTCAAGGGTTTTATTTTTTTTGCACGGAACAATATTTTTTTTAAGAATAATAGTATTCAAGTTACTCCTTATATGCTATTTGCCAGTGAGAATATAATATGAACTATGACTAACAGAAATACTATAAAAAACTTTCACACGAAAATTAATTTAATAAAGTTATAAAATAAAAACATCGTCGTTCTGTTTGTTTAGACGTATTTTATATTAATATTGTATGCATATAGCCTCGATTGTTATTATGAATATTAAAAGTTATTATTAAAATCTGTATTCTGTGTTAAGGTTGCCGTTAAATTGTTTTAGTATACAAATACGTAATAAATATGAAAAATTTCAGGGCGCAGAATACGAGGTGATAGATGATTCTCAAGAACATTGGTGGAAAGTAAAGGATGAAAATGGGTAGGTAATTTAATTTTTTTATATTTTTAAATTTAACTGTGTAAGTGTAACCTAAATCAAACAATGCACTAGTTGAATTTCTAAAATTTAATTTTTTCCATTTTTCTCTAACTTTTAAATTAAATATATTTCCGTATCGTTAAATCGGTTATTAAACATACTTAATACATGCCTATATAGTATATACATATGTATACATATTTATTAAAATTGACGGATTAACAAACGAAAGAAAATTATAATTAAAATTGTTAAATATCTAGCGCGAGATCGACTCACACATGACCAGTTTTTATTATTTGTATATTTACTACAATAGCCCAATAAGTTTTGTGTTTTAAGATCAATACGAATATGAATAAACATGTTACTTGTATGCAGTATGAGGAATGAGGATATTATCCCTTAATTATTATTAAGGGTTTTGTAGCCAAAAGGCAAGAACGGAACAAGATAATTATATTTTATTCATTTCATTATATCCATCTGTTCGTATGTCACAGATATTTTGATCGGGGACTAAACTGATATATGGAAGGTAATCGTCTCATGGGAACCGTTAGTGCTAATGTCAAATTACACAAAATAAAAAAATTGTAAAATAATAAAAAAGTCTTTAAAAAAAATTAGACAGATTTTTGACAACGGAACCCCAAAAACGACATTAGTCTGATAATTAAGTCTCAGGTATTTTATTTATAAGTATTTAATTATGAATTTATTATCTCAGTGCTTGACCTTATACGTTTTTTTTTTCAGATCTGTTGGATACATTCCAAGTAACTATGTTAAAGAAAAGGAAACTATAGGATTTCAAAAATATGAGTAAGTTGTTTTTATTTTAAATTAAATTAATTTTATTTAATAATTAAATGTAAATATTTCGTAGACTGGTCATTAAAAACTTTTTAAATATATATTTTTTAAATTATGAACCCAGCTAAAGCCTTAAAAACTAGAACTTTAATAATAAGAAGTCTTATTACAATAATCATAGCCGTTCCGAAAATTACCCTTGATAAATACATACAGACAGAAAAACAAACATACCTAAATATGAAATTGTTGTATAGGCATTGGTAGCATGTAATTAGTTATATTATAAGCGTAACATACGAAATTGTGTGAAATGACCCATAGACACTTTTATATATATATATATATATATATATATATATATATATATATATATATATTTGACGTATCTTCGGATTATATATCCAGTGTAGAATTTGTTTACTATACACTCTGTTATAATTACGTTAATGATAATATATTTTTAATTAACGTAATTGATTATTAATATTTCGATAACTACATTATAATATGTGCAATAAATACTTGTGAGGTCATATTAATTGTAATTTGTGAAAATTAATCCCACTTTAAATGATTTTCTAAAGGTTTACCATTTCTAATTACTATTTATATTAATAAAAACCTTTTTAATGCGTTATACATATAAAAATACGGACTACAATCAAAATGTTTAAAATTGATCAAAGAAGACTAATGAAATATTTGAAAGTTTCTCATATATTTTTTCTTTGTGTTTTCATGTACGCAGATAGTATTTTTAAAATATATATAAAATCAAGGGCAACCGATGCCCCTCGTTTTGAATACTTATTTTACTTTTTCAATACTATTATAATCGATGAATTTGATCAGATTTTATTGTATCTCAATTTTTTATCGAAAATGCGAGAGATACTCATTGCTTATTATACACAATTAGTATACAAAAAGTGTATTGTGGTTTTAGAAGGCCACAGTTCAGTGGAATTAAGAGACCTTGGTCTATAATTGTTACACTAGTGTATTTAAAAATGAACGTTAAGTATATATTTTAGCACTTATTAATATTTAATTTGGCATAAATATAAATTATGTTTTATATTTTTTATATATTTTTATTGAAACCTTAAAATTGGATTGAAAATACATTGCAAGAAGTTAGATTAATATACAACATGATTTATGCATAGGTCGTAGTAAGAAAAATTGAAACAACAAATAATTGCTTATTTCGTCGTCGTTAGGTCGTCAGTAATGCGCGCTAGGTAACGGACGCGCATTGCTTGCACACTCTGACCCGAATTTTGATTCGCGTACTGCGCGGCTTAGCCGCTGCCGGATACCGCCGCTATGAGTTCCGAAAAACTCATAGCTAACGAGCTGTTGGCGTTTATACAGCACGCCATCGACACTATGGACGAGGTCAGCATCATGCAGATCTGCAAGTCGAGCTTTAAAGAAGAGGAGATTTGCAGGAGCAAGGTGCTGCTCTATGAGACTCTCGGCCAGGCCGACCGAATGCCCACCCGTAGAAGGGATGAAAAGGGGGAGAGAAGTCTTCAGGACATCATTAATCTCCTGAAGATAACCGATCCTGACGACGTGCCCGCCTTCGTGGCGAAGCAGCTGAACAAGCTGCCTCCCGTCACGTTCGACCACGTTGACGTTACCAGGCTGCTCAAGGATATCACCATCCTGAAAGCTGGCTTGGCAGAGGTGCAGTTTAAGTTAGAGATTTCCGAATCTACCATCAGTGAGCTGCGCGCAGAATTATTATCGTTCAAAAATAATGGTTCTGTAAGTAGGTCACCGGAGGTCACTAACATAAACACACGTCGCGGCGCACAAATTGACTCCATCAGCAGTTTGTCGTCGCCTCCGATTACTGCTGAGGTGCGTGAATCGCGCGACACAGTGACGCCCGCCACCCGATCCCCGGCCCCGCTGATGACGTCGAGTGCGAGCGCGGTCATAACCCCGCCGCGTGCATACGCCGCAGCCGCAGCCGCGCCTGCCCCCGCCCCTACACCCGCCCCGCCAAACAAGCGGCCCTCGAATGGAGGGAAAAAGAAGAGCCGGAGCAAACCAGCTGCCAAACAGGTGCCTTCGACGGGTTCCACGAAGATCCAACCTGACGAGGAGGGCTTCACTAAAGTGGAGAGGAAGAAAAAGAAGCCCTCATGCCGTAACATCTGTGGCACAGCTCCGAACCAGCCAGACCATCCGATGCGTCCTGCCGTACCATCGACGCCGCTGTATGTGTCCCGAGTGCACTGGTCTACGAAGGTCGAGGATGTCGTAGACTACGTCCTGAAGAGGTCCAACTTCAAATTGAGGGTTGAACGGCTGGTACCTCGCCACAAAACGAGTTTCAATTCGTTTGTGGTGAGAGTGCCGACTCATCATCTGCCAACCTTCATGAAGGAGGACTTCTGGCCGCAGGGCGTCGTGTTTCGGAAGTTCCGAGGTCGTATGCCCGCCGACACAGCTTACACGTCTGCACTACGTGTTAAATAGTTTTTAAGTTTTTTATAATTAATATATATGTTAGTTTTAAGGTATATATGCTATGGGCCGCTGTTTACATATTTAAGATCCCTATGTAAATATTGCCTGAAATAAATAAATAAATAAAATAAAATAAAAAAAAAAAAAAAAAATTGTGTCAATATTCCCACTGAATATACCTAATATTTTTTTGAAAAGAATCAAATTACTTACATCAATATTCATGTATACATTTCGAGATTCACCACTGAATTCATGAATTTAATCATTCGTCATACTGAAGAAAACGTCCTGATTTTAGCTTAAAACGATATTTTCTGTAGGTGTCTATTGTATAATGTATATTTATTATATAGAACGTCAGATAGATAATGAAAATGTGGTGTTATTAAAATTTTTAAAACATAAACATACAAAATTAACTTTTTACTTAATTAATAACAAGAACTTAATTAGTGCTTTAACGAAATTCTTTAAATAATTAATCATATAACAGTAATATTTTGAATAATTTATATCGTAGTGATTATTTTTAAGACGGGGAAGGTTCTGTTGGGTTTTAGTAGGTAATACTGGCTTATCCTGCCGGTGAGTCCCACATTATACAGGTGGTATGTGTAAATACTTTTCCCAACATAAAGAAAAAAGAGGTGATATCACCTAATACATCATAACACATCTTTCTATGTACATATTTATAATAGGTACATAATAATACATCAAGTATACATTTTTTATTACTATATCATTTGTACTTTAAAATCTGGGTTTTGCAATAAAATTCATATCATCTCAATGATTTTATATGTCCGTTATCGTTACATTACTAGAATAAAAAAATATTTTGTTACACCAATCGTGTTGTGTTTAGATTTAAGATTTTAATGAGATCATACTGTAACTAAAATAAATTTTATATGGAGATTTTATCCAAATATCTGATTTTTCTCTTTCTCATGATCATTACCAGACGTGTTATAAAGTACTGACCGACTGACTTACTTTACAGATGGTACGTGGGCGAAATGTCACGCCAGCGGGCCGAATCAGTACTGAAGCAAGAGGATAAAGAGGGTTGCTTTGTGGTGCGAAATTCTTCCACAAAGGGAATGTACACGCTCTCTTTATATACCAAAGTGTGAGTTACTTTACGAGGGCACTTTGTGTGCTAACATTAATTATTGTATATTTTAAGTTTTTAAAGTCTTTTTTAAACTTACGCCGTTTTTCGTAATGAATGAATGTTTCTGTGGCTATCTTTGCTTTTGCGGTTTTAAAGTTGCTTATTGTTTTCGATGATTTTAAAAACGACTGTGTTGTTTTTCAATTTTTTTCCAGTAACCATCCCCAAACCAAGCATTACCACATAAAGCAGAACACACGCGGCGAATTCTACTTATCGGATAAACATTGTTGTTCAAGTATTCCCGAACTAATAAACTATCATAAACACAATAGCGGTGGACTTTGTTCGCGGCTGAAAACCACCCCCCGCGACCGCCCCGCGCCGCCCACTGCCGGGCTCTCACATGGTATGGTCGTCTATACTTATGTAATAAAAATGTTTGTTTTTACGGCATAATTACTAAATTCTCATTCTCAGGATATTTAACAGAAGCATACCCTCTAAAGAGCTAATGTTTATCATGGATTTTTTTTAATTGTGGTCATGGCGATAGTTAATCCAATATTCTTCTTGGTAATGTGACGTAGAAAATAGAAAATTCCTTAATAATTTTAATATGATTAATATTAATATCATTAGAACTAGATAACATATTTATCAATGAACACAGACATTCTTTAAATTCAAACTAGGCCCCACTATGACAAGGGACAATGAGATATGAAGGGTACAGGCAAAGAACAGGGAATATCCTAACGAATAGGTTATGATAAAAAAGCAATTTAAAGTTTAGAAGTTACAATATTTCTATTGCGATCAAAGTATGCAGGCATTTTTAACTATGTACATTTTTTGGACAATCCTTCTTTACCGGTATGTTATGGACATTCCCAGTTCTTTTCGCTTTGGGCAAAAATACGAACGTATTCTTAGTGATATCCGCTGAGTATTTGTTAAAACTAGTGGTTGAGAATGCAATTATTGTAGACATAGATTTATTACCAGTACAAAACAAAAAAAAAACGTGTGTGTGTACTTATGTACGCACGTAAGGAGTTATACTTCTTTGGCGTAACAGAACAAAAATAGCAAAAGATTTCATCCCGTATGTCACAACTCTGTTTGTTAAAGAAACGCAGCTTCAACGTGTCGCTTTTAGCTAACTGACAATGTAAAAATTTTACTCTCATAGTTTTTTCAAAACGTGCCAAAAGAAGTATGTACAACTTAAAAAAAAACTTAATTTGTGACATTCCCCGTTCTCAGCATGAACCCTTGATATTATCTATTTGTAGACAAATGGGAGATAGATCCGGGCGAGCTGGTGCTGCTGGAGGAGCTGGGCGCGGGGCAGTTCGGCGTGGTGCGGCGCGGGCGCTGGCGCGGCCGCATCGACACCGCCGTCAAGATGATGAAGGAGGGCACCATGTCCGAGGACGACTTCATAGACGAGGCTAAGGTTATGACGTGAGTAGATGCTTTTGTTTAGTTTTTATCAAGTAAAACTTCTTGACTTGGTGGGTAAGCTGGTGAATGCGTTACGAAAAATTTTCGTACGTTTGTTGCTATGGAAACCGTTGTTATTGTCTGACAAATGATATATAATATTATATTCTTTCCTTAAATGATATTCTATAAATATATGATTGTAATATGCCATTAGGCATATTACAATGTGAGTGTGAGTGAATATTACAGAGTGAGATATTAAAATTAATGCGTTAATTTTAATATCTCACCTATCCTAATTATTTATAACATAAATTTAATTTCATAAAGAGTACCGATAACCTACAGAAGTTTTACTTCTTGTGCGTGTACACATTCATACACGTACTAATTATAAATCTCACGCGCCTCTTCCAGTAAACTGCAGCACCAGAACCTGGTGCAGCTATACGGCGTGTGCAGCAAGCACCGGCCCATCTACATCGTGACGGAGTACATGCGGCACGGCTCGCTGTTCAACTACCTGCGCCGCACCGCGCCCGACCAGCTCGGGCCCGCCGTGCTGCTGGACATGTGCATACAGGTGCGTGCGCGAGGGCTGCCGCGTAGGCTTTGGCGTAACAGAACGAAAACAGCTAAAGATTTCATCCCGTATGTCACAACTCAATACAGCTAACTTCATCATGTCGCTTCTTGCCTGTCTGTGTGCGCGCACATCGTAAAAATTTTATTCTCATAATTTTTTCCACCTTCAAAAATAATTAATTTTGTAATTTTAACATAATCCCTCCACGACCGCGGACACGCCGGCGTGTCAGTTAACAATAGATTTCTTAGAATTTTAATTAATTTCTGAGAAATTTACCTGGAGGTGTTAATGTTGTCATAGTAATTTTATTAATTAAATCCCACACGTTTTTTGTCTGTATTTAAAAAATAGGCATACATATTATGTAATGTTCTAGTAATATATTTAGTACCGAATAATGTAGCATTAAATACACCTCAATGGTTTTTAAAAAATGTGTAAAACTTTTAAGAATAATAAAGAAAATAAAATGTAATTACTCTATAAATACTAATTTTTCATGTCCATTTTTTCAGGTTTGCAAAGGAATGGCATATTTAGAAAGGCATAACTATATTCATCGAGACTTAGCCGCAAGAAATTGTTTAGTTGGAGATGAAAATGTAGTGAAGGTATGATGCTGTTTTTCTTTATAAATGCAATATAATAATTATTTAATTATAATCTTTATTCATGAATTTTATTTTCGTTTACAGGTCGCAGATTTTGGTTTGGCGCGATATGTCCTAGATGATCAATACACGAGTTCTGGTGGTACAAAGTTCCCTATAAAATGGGCGCCCCCTGAAGTGCTGAACTACACACGGTTTTCATCTAAATCTGATGTTTGGGCTTTTGGTGAGTTTTAAAAGTACTGTGATGAGATCTTTCCAATGTTTACTTTTTACGTTAAACTATAATTAAAATGATTTGGTCATTTTAACGTCCCACTAATGGGTACAAGTTATGTGTTCTCTTAGACATACTAGTTTCCTCACGATATTTTCCTTCACCATGTTAGGTAATGGTAAAAAGATTCGCATATAAAAATATCAGAGGCTTGTAATTAAATAATTATTTAAAGAAAAACATTTGCCTATGTAGACTATAGCCTGGTTCCCTTTGTATTAAAGGTGCCCAGCAATGGGATGTTTAAGCAAGTCTAATTCCTATAAAATACAAGTATTTTTTACCATACAAAATAGAATTTTAACATTTACTTATATAATAAAATACGTACATTATGTCTATGTATAGTTTTAAATATATATCGTTTTATTTTAGGTGTATTAATGTGGGAAGTATTTACATGTGGCAAAGTGCCATATGGTCGAATGAAGAATTCTGAGGTAGTAGAAATGGTCCAGAGAGGACAGGTGCTTGAAAAACCCAAAGGATGTTTGAACGAAATTTATAATGTAAGCTGCTGTTATTATTATTTACTATATACTTTAAAATATTATTTCATAGTAGCAGATCCTGGGTTCGAGTCCCGAGTCGGGCTACAATAGTTACTTGGTTTTCTATCACATAATACTCAGCAGCCGTGCCTCAAAGTGCTTCTCATCTGTTACTGATAATGTCGAGTGGTTGTCCCATCTAAATATGAAAATTAAAGATATAGAGAATGACTTATGCTTCCACACATACTTATGCACTGTTCCCTGTCACTTGCTGTTGCCTAGCATCGGTGAGAGTGGTCGCCGTAAACAAAGTGGTTATTTATTTATTATATTCAGGTTACGCTATAGAAAATTCCATTACGTTACACATTTAATGTAAAAAAGAAAAAATACAATTATAAATTATAAGCACTTTTATCGAACTGCGAGATCAAGTTTTCCTTAAATTTGTTTTGTTATTAAATATCTCCAGATCTGTTATTAAAGTAAAGATATCGTTAAACAACTTCATGGCCCTTATAAGTCGTGGAGTAAGTAGAATGGTGAGTTCGTAGCTATAGTTTTGGTCATTCGTTTTGCCATTTAACAAGGATGTAGTAAAATCGTCTTAAATAGCATTCACGCCTCCTTAATGCGATGGGGCACCACCGCTCCACTTGGTTTTCCAAGCGAGTGTGTTACCACGGCCTTTATTTTGTCATGAACTATATTAATGTAAAGTTTCATTAAAATCCAATCAGTAGTTTTTGTGAACTAAGATGTATAATTTACTATAGTTTTTTAATCCCACGGGAACTCTTAAATTTTTCGAGATGAAAAGTATTTAAAATGTTGACCCGGGATATAAGGCACCACCATGCAAATTTCATTTAAATCGGTCCAACAGTTTCGGAGACTAGCCCGTCCAAACAGACAAACAAAAAATTTGAAAAAAATCTGTTTTTTTTTCTATTTCTCTTCTTACATCCGCCTGACTCGATTCTTAGCATTTTTTTCTATGTACAGACATTCGACCTCTACAGTTTTATTATATCTATATTCTATAGATAATATCATTCATAATCACTCAAAACAATTCCAGGTAATGAAAGCTTGCTGGCGACACGCGCCCGAGGAGCGACCTTCCTTCCGCCTGCTTAAGGAGGAGCTGGCGGGCGTTGCGCAGAGCGTGCTGGCCGATTGACTGCGCCTCCTGCTGCTGCTGTTACACCCTTCCCCCTCCCCCGCGCCGTCCCCCTCCCCCTCCTCCGCCACGACGACCCTGCCGCGCGCCCGCCGCGTGCACGCCGCCTCGCCTGTATGAGCTCCTGGTACTGCCGCCCCTCCCCCGCCGTGTGCACCGCTCTCGACCTCGCCAGTATGAAACACTCCTCACACATTATGAGCTCTTAGTATATGTCTCTTTTTTAGCGTTTAAATTGAAACGTTTTTTTTTGGTTATATTGACAGTTGAAAACGGAAGTTGGTTCGTTGACACCACTATAGTCCATTCGCATTAAGAAAATAGTGAGTCATGAAGTGCAACGGCGGGTAAAGGTGTATGTACGGCTGCACACCCGGAGGTCTTGGGTTCGAGTCCCGGGTCGGGCCAAGTTTAGTTATTGAGTCTTTCTGTATATTAAGCCTCAGTAACAGCCCGGAGTTGGGAAGTTGGCGGTGTTTCACCCCCGTGCCTCGGAGAGCACGTAAAGCCGTCGGTCCTGCGCCGACACTCTCACCGGTCGTGTCGAGTGGTCGTCCCACCGGAGTATGAGTGATAGGAATAGAGAGTGCACTTGTGTCTGTGCGTACACTTGAGCACTATAATATCTCCTGCGCAGTTGGCTAATCTCAATGAGATTGGCCGCCGTAGCCGGAATCGGCCAGGAGAACATCATCATCATCATCATCATACAAAGTGGGAGTAAAATTTCAATTCAAATTCAATATTTCAAAAGATTAAGTTTAATGAATAAAAATCAACTTAATTACCTTACTTATTACAAATCTTGATTTGAGATAATTAATAAACTTAGTTATCTTAAATCAAAATAAAGTCATCATATTATAATGATAATGACTTTATTTTGATTTGAGATAATTAATGACTTAAAGTCTGCCTACAACTAATCATTGTGAAATATAACTTTATAATTTTATGCAATCTAATCGGTCGGAGGGCGTGGTTAGGCCGGTGGACAACGATGACTCACTATTTTTTTTATTAACTATAGTTAATTAACATACGTTTTATGTATCAGCTAACAAAACGAGATTCCCTCGTAAATTTTGTATGGTAAAAGCAGCCTGTGACGTCAAATATTTGGTAACTCAATAGACTAATTATTATTTGTTGATTTAAAAGCGACTAATAATAAGATTTTACAGTTAATTGAAAATTAGTTGTCAGGACTTAATGGTGTTAACTATCCTAATGTCTTCTCCAATTGTCGCTATGGCGTTTCCCGCCTCGCCTCGCTAATATAAAATCTTCATATAATGTGTTTTCCTTGTATATTTGTTATTTTCGAGATTTCGAGATTTCGAATGGAGAAGATACTTTATTTTCAAAACACCATCGAAAACAAGAATTTGGTCCAAATAATTCTATACTAGATGAATGTTTTTATATTAAAAGTTTAAGTGGCATTCGTTATCATTCGTAGTTTTGAATTCTTCCATTCATGTTACTTATCACACTACTTACTATTATAAATGCGCAAATTTGTATGTGTGTGTTTGTTTCTAAGGAGTAACAAGGATTAACACAGTATAGAGGTTGAAATTTTTTGGAAATAATTAATATACAGATAGACGATCTGGAGTAACACGTGGGCTACTTGTTAAAAATTTGCCAAAAGATGCCCTATGATTATACAAAGGGCCCCAAAACAACGGGAAGGAAAAAGGAGCGAAGCGAGAATAGGTCGCTAGTATGGAATAATTTCAAACAAGTTATTTTTGGTTTCGAATGTCATTCAAACTCGTACAAGTAGGGGTTATAAACATTTGCTTGGTAACTTTAACTCGCGTGATTTTTTTATATGTTATTAAAGGAAAGATAAGCGGTAAAAGAAAAATTCTCAATAATATCTTACCCTTTTTTCACTGAAGGTCAACCGAAGGTCGCCCCAGATTTTATACATTTTAAACTTTGTTTTTTTTTTTAATTTCCTGTGTCTACGGGTAACTGAGATGGCACTTAAATGAGCATGAGTCAATTATAGGATCGTTAGAGGTATCTATACCATTACCTGCAAAAGAGACTGTGTTTTCTTTATTAGGTGCAAAACGTTAGCTTAAACAATGCAAATATTCAAATTGTGTTTGATTTAAATCAGTTAATATTAATTAACAAAGCTAATTGTTATCTGATCAATTTAAGTTTCCATCAAAATGTGAGCAGAATTTATTTATTAAAAGAACGCCAGTTATTATGTTAATTATAATAAGACTACCAAGTTAATAGTCAAATATTTAATTTAATAGTGATTTGATGTAAGTATTTGACACTAGTGTTTCTAAAAACAATACGACAACAAAAGCAAGTGTACATATCAGCCATATTGTTTGTGTGTTAATGTTATTGGGAAGCACATTCATATCAAATATTTTTTCCATTACATTTCATTTACAAAAATATTAATTTCAAATTCAGCCAAAAATAAGAAAATGATAGCCTAAAAGAATATACGAGGTATACAAAATGCTATAGAGTATGTATTTATATCTTACAAAAGTATAAATCACTATGAAATAAAAATTTGACTATTTTTGTTTTTAACATTCAATCTGAAATCAAAGTAATATCAATCAATCATTATACCTATTGAATTATTTATATTGAATTCTTGCACAGTATTTTTTAATTATATAATATAAAAGATATTAATCTTCCCCAATAAAAATCCTTAATGTAACCTGGCTCCATGATAAATGACAACAGCAGCATAGTGTATAATATAACACAACTGTAAAGTACATTGTAAATGAGATATTAATTTAGCGAACACAGTAGTTTTAGTAGTATTCAAAATAGTTGATACAGGATGAGGTAGTTCGTGTCTATGTGTGTGCAGGATAGAAGTAGTTTGTCTATGGATTGAGTATGGCGCCACGTAATTTGATCCAAAATGGCGTTTGTGGTTATTGATAGGTCCAAAACCACATATATTATCTTGATTCAATCTATTTGAATACTATTATACGATTCTTAGCAAACTATAGTTCGATAGTGATTCTTAAATGGGATAAGGAAATAAACCAATTCTAAAGGCATTTTAAGTTTTAGATAAACATAGACTGTTTGACATTTATAACAAAACATTTTTTTTTAATCGACTTCAAAAAGGAGGAGGTTCTCAATTCCATTGGTTTTTTATAATTATTGTTGTATTTTGTGATCAAGTATCACACTTTTAAGTGGTATTTAAATGATTGAAATTTAAAATGATGTTAATAATTGTTGTAATTAATTAGAGACACTATTCAGTATCATCTTTTAAATTAAATATGACTGAACTAAATCTTGACATTCCATGTAATTCAATTCAAAAGTCATAAATGCATTCACTAACTTACCTTTGATTGAATCAAGGTAAATATTGAAGCAGAGGCAACCAGTTTAACCGTCCACTGCCAGAGAGATACAGTCAAACATTATATTTTTATGAAATATCAAGGTATTATGCATAACGTGTTTTAAATCTAGTCTCTAATTTCATATTTCTCACATAAATTCAA
Source organism: Brenthis daphne (assembly GCA_947093115.1). NCBI lineage: Eukaryota > Metazoa > Arthropoda > Insecta > Lepidoptera > Nymphalidae > Brenthis > Brenthis daphne. The sequence continues at coordinate 30,805,255 of OX352474.1, read as the reverse complement.
ATTAGTTACATGAAATTTATTATACATAGGGAAAACTAACTATTTTTAGTAGTTTTTAAAAGAAACACGTGTTTAGTTTGATTTTAACTTTCATTTAATATTAACATATAATACCATTAAAAATTTCAAAAACAGTCTGAAAAGTGGCGCGCATTTGCTGTTATTATTGTTACTTATAATTGGCAAAGTTAATCAATGAATCAGTTGTATTTATTACATTATTCACGAACAGCTACGACTGAAGTTAAACCTTGAAATGAATATGATACAAAATCAAGGGCGGATCTATATATATAGGTTTTTTTTGGGCTGCAGCCAAAGGCCCCTATAGATGTAACGCGCTCCATATTGAAAACCAGGAATAATATTAAGAATTTATAAAATAAAAAATCTATTGAGAATCAAACAATATCGACCTTAATTTCGTCTAGTACTATCTATAATAATAGATTTTATAAGACAAAATGACAATTAGTTTAGGCTCCCAAGAACTGTTAGCCCAGGGCCCCCAAATTCACGGTCCGCCCCTGTACAAAATACGAATAATAATCTCTGGCTAAGATTGACCATTTCGCGGTATTATACATAATAAAATAAGGAATTGTACAAAATAAACTAAACAACGAAAATTTTTGATAAATTTTAACCTTACATAAATTCAAATTGAAAATTAAAACATCAATAAAATATGGCCATTTAACAGTTTCGGCACTTTGTTAATGTCACAGTATAAAAATCTGAACTTAAAAAAAATCTTTGTCTAAACTTATATTTATTTACATTTTTTTTGTTTTAAATATCATTCATTTTCCCTTCTCTGCAAAATTAAGCGTGATTAAAACCTAGTCATATTTAAGATGATGGAACTAGATGCCGTTTTATTGTTAGCGTGTTTTAAGTCAAGCAGTCGGTTGTCGCTGAAAAATAGTAAAGATACTTATTACTGAATGTAGCATTAAATTATTTAGTACACTCTCGATCGGTTCACGGTTATGTCAATACTCACTAATTGATTTAATATTTATAAAATTTGTAATCGTCTTGCATATCATTGAAGTGGCATCCGATGTAATGATCACATTTAAGAAACTGAAGACCTATCAAGCATTGTAAATTCGTTATAATATTTATTTTGCATTATAAATTTCTCTACACCCATCGTACAATGTTCGTTAGGTCTACAGCTTTTAGCTCATTCAATGTGGGTAAGTAAAAACCGTCCCAATAAGGCAATGTGATGAGATATGTTTGTGATAGAAAGATTATTGTAAATTATTGTATGTGTTGGGTCGCGGTTTACTCCACTAACAAAAGCTTTTCATCATAGACGTAGCTAAATGTAAATTTTGTAATTAGGGGAGGCATATATATTAATTAGATATGCAAAGCTAGATCTTATTTCCGGTACTTTTTAATTTAAGTTTCCCCTAGACAGCTACGCCTATGTCTTTCATTGAATATAGTTGGAATTGTGATCCTTCACATAGTAGCGACACAAATGTGCCAATTATTTGTGTAGGTACTCGTATGAATTTATGTAGATATAATTTTAAGTATTTGCGACTGAATAATGTTATTTTAATTTTCAATAAAATATTTTTTTATCGCGATGGCTCACATTGTAAAAATAATATAATATCATTCATTATCACGTGTATTTATTGTGTAATGTTTATATATACATATAGATAATTTTCATGCACATGCTATTATTTTGTCTTTGAATTTAACGATGCTTTGTAATTAGGTACGTACCTAAGTTTGTAGTAAATGAATATTGAACTAGATTCCAATGACTATTATGTTAATGTGTCAGCGTCATTTATCAGTACAATATAGATCAAATAAAGCAGTGTAATAGGAATTTAAGTTTGAAAATATTTGCTTTGGAATTGTACAGCGATTAATTTGTATACATAACTGTTTTATAAGTAAATATATTATAGAAAATATACCTGCAGTTGTTTATTTAACGTCCGTCCTATGAGTGAAATATTTGTTGATTTGAGCAAATAAAACAAACTTCAACTTGCAATATTTATTTTGTTATTCGCTAACGTTTCCGTCGTACATCGTCCACTTATAAATAAATCTTATAACTAAAAATAAAAATCTCAATGAAAGATGTTCAAACATAAGTTTTTGTTATTAATATTTTTGAACTATAATCCATATCTATTGTAAAATGACAGGTTTATCTCAAAACGAACATATATATACATACATACGTTTATCGCGACCAGAAATTTTGCAAACTAGCGATATGGATATAAGAACCATTAGACACCATAGCATTATAATATTAAACAAATCAATTGTAGAGTTATAATTTAATCGACCTTAGTACGAATTTAATGTTAACGTTGTGGAATATATTTTACTTGCAAAAAAATTAAGTATATGCCGGAAACAATATTAATAAGTTTATTCATGCACCTTTGTGATCGGTAGATCGGTAATGAGTCCTAAAGATGATACAATTTACAGTATAGCAAATGCAGTGTAAAAAGTAAACAGCAAAACTGACTTATTTTGCTATTAAAATAAAGCTATAATATTGCGTAGATTAATTCTATCATAATACAGAAATAATCTTGTAATATCAAGTGTTCATATGATTTTGTTTCGACGGTCTTGTCTCGTATTTGATAACGTTCTAGATATGTCACGGATGAAGAAAAGTAACTGAAAAATTACAGTGTCAGTTGTAAAGCTTAGTTCTGTCTAATATTTTTTGGCTAAATCATGACGTCATTAAGAAATATTAACTTATTATCGATTAATTAATTTTTAAATTACCTATGCTACTACATTTCACTTAATTTTATAGACACTGTATATAATTATAATTTAAATATAGTAGCTTTATATAAATTAGGTATATATGCATAGTTGCAGTTAATTAGTGAGCAAAATTAAATGATGATGATGATGATGCGTCAAAGTTTTTATATAAAACAACAAAATTATAAAAAAAAAATCCTGTTCGTAATCAAGAAAGGTATAATTTCTGAGTAATTAATAGGAATATTAATAATAGGAATGTTTGAACTTCATTAAACATGATTTTCAAAGAAGTTATAATGTTATTACAAATTGTACCTATTTTACCCATGCAGATAAAAATGGGTTTAAAATTGACGTCGCTTCTAGTCAATTGCCGCAAAACTATCGTCTTTTTCCCCAAGTCTTATAATTCCTTCTCTGCGACTCACTCTCGCTTCCCTCAGGTTCGTCCCTAGCTCGCTTCCCAATACTAACTTTCATCCCCTTAAGAGATGATTTCCGGGATAAAAAGTATCCTTTATCCTTCCCAGGGTCTTAAACTATCTTACCAAATTTCATCTAAATCGGATCATGAGATTTAAAAGTAAAAAGATTTTTTAATTTTCTTTTATACAAAACTTGCCCTGACAATAAGAAACACAAAAAAAGAACTATCCAATTTGGTGCAGTCAATCGGAAGTTATGCGCGTACCTACATTTTGGTGATTCATTTTTATTAATATAGATAGTTTTGCATTTCGATTTTTTTCTATAACTCTCAAAAATTATCCTTAATAACATCTAAAACGGGCATAATTGTTTTTTTTTTAAGGAAATCGCAATACCTCTATAATTTTATAAGTACATATGTACATATATTAAATTTAGATATAAAAGTAACGGTATATCAATATTTATTAAATGTACATTTAATGTTATTAGTAAAATGTATATTATAATTTTATTATCGAAATTAATTTAATAGGCATGGAACATTTCATGAGTAGCAAGTGAAAAATCATATGAAATGCGATTTCATACGTCGCACCTGCTACTTAAGTTCACAGTGACTGCTACAAATCATATCTTGATGAAATCACAGATCGTATTCGGATTTCATCGTAGAATTAAATCGTCGTCACTCATTGCTATTTAGAGAGCGAGCGAGTAGGCATGAAATGGGCATGTGAGCGAGTTAGAAAGAGAAAAATATATGTTGCTGATGCGTTATTACTTGTAAACAATAATATACCGTCGAACTACGACTTCGTGACCTTTTAAAATAAACTTTAAGTCCAGGCGGATAAAGTTTGGATTTCCTTTAATTTGAATTTGTAGCAGGTCACAATTTATCACAAAGCATGAAATGAAATTAGGTATATATTATTTTTCATTCGTCGAAATTAAAAATCATTGCCTGTGAAATGTAGCAGGTGAAATCACTGTGAAAAATATACGTAATTTCATTATATGAAAATGAATTAAAAGTAGCAATCATTTCCATGAAAAATATTAATAGCTACATACTTTTTAAACCGTGACATACAGACTCTACAAGCTTAATGAGCTATCCTTTCTTATTCCATAGTTTAACTGCACAGATATTAGGTATTGTTAAAAATAAAATTTTTAAAGTATTTATTAAATGCAATACCCTGTTTTATGATGATAATTCCTATATGGATACATCTTAGAGATGTATGAAATTAACTATTAAATTTTCAAATAATTATGATAAGAAAAATACTACACATTCATTGATGATGCATTTCTAAAATGTTAAATGAATAACTTTGCCAAATTTGAAAATATATATCATAACATATTTAATAATTATTATTTGTATATATTTTAGATTTCCCACACATGCATAAGGCTACCCATTGTATAGGATCACTTTTACTTTTAACATTTTATCTAAGTTATTTTAACACTCACGGCACGCAGTACATATATAATACTAGCATTGCTCGCGGCTCGTTCAGATGACCAAAAACCAAATTCTTAGGTTTTACATATTGGTATACTCTTACATCGCAGTTTTTGTATTTTTTCTCAGAAATGAGATATTTTCCCGCGGTAAAAAGTATCCTATATGTTGACCAGGATAACCAGCTATCACCATACCAAATTTCATCAAAATCCCTCCAGTGGTTTTTCTGTGAAGTGGTAACAGACAGATATACAAAAATTCTAAAAACTATAGATTTGGCCTCTGTATCGATAATAATGTTTATTTCCAAAAGATTTTCCAAAAAATATCTAATGTACAGATTCGGCTTAATTACAATTTTATTATATGTATAGATTCAAGAAGATTGTTTTTCTAGACACTAGTTAAAGAATGTAACTAGGTATTGCAATACTGAATAACTTTTACTTAGATGTAAATAATAGTATTAAATATTATTAATATAATATTAATCTCAACGAAAGTTCAAAAACATATGTTGGTTTGTAGTAGGTACCTAAATAAGACAACAAAAAAAAGTCTTGAATCAAAATGCCCGCAATATTATCAATAACACTCCAACATTAGTACTCCTTATATCTATCATTATTTAAGTAACAAGTCATTTTGGTATTTTAGTTGTACAATATTATAAAAAAAAATATGTAATTCATTGGTCTTATAAAATGGCAAGAAGTTACTGTAGTTTATGAACATAATTAGACTAGATAACTTAGATTAAATAAATATTAATTATTAGAAAAATCAAAAGAGGGAGATGTTGTCTTTACATACAAATAGTTAATAATAATATGAAAATTAAATTTCTACAATTTTTAAAAACTCCATTAAGTTTTATTTTAATAAGACTGAAAATAATTTCCATACTACATAGTTACACGGTATTTTAGTTATTTTAAAAGTATTTATAGTTCAAATATATTATATTCAAATTTATATCATTAACAAAAAAAAATTGAAATGATGAAATTCTTCCCACCAGAGTATGAGAGTGACAGGAATAGAGAGTGCACTTGTGTCTGCGCGTACACTTGTGCACTATAATGTCTCCTGCGCATGCAGGTGGCTAGCCTCAATGAGATTGGCCACAGTGGCCGGAATCGGTTCAGGAGAACATCATCATCATTAACAAAATATCTATGTAGTTTAATTTTTATAATATTTATCCATCTTAAATATGAAAAGAAATGTGATATTTAATTAGTCTACTAAAACAATAATTCGTTTTAATAACAGTAAACTTAATAATAAATATTTAGGTTAATGAAAATTTAAATACCTTATAAACATCATGAGTCATAAACTTAAATATTATTTGGACTAGTTAACATTATTTAGTTAAAGTTAGTCAACGATGTACAAGTGAATACCTTTGTTACATATCGGTGGGTAGAATATCAGGTATCAAATACCGGCATAGGTCTATTTCAGAATTAACAAAGGTCACCTTTCCAGCTGTGTTTTCATCAAGCCTATAAAATAATTTAATATTAGTAAAAGAAGAACTATAAATTAATTAACAAAAATTAAAAAATAATTATTACCATCCTTTAATAACAGCCCAACACCCTGAAAAGAAAGCTGGTGCATTTATGATGAGGCAAACTCCAAGCCTTTCTGGATAATGTCTACTAAGAAGCCATATCAAGTTCTTTAGTACTTGATAATCCATACAAGAAAGTGTAAAGTTGTTAAGGTCGAAAACAATACACAAGTTATCCACTACTTCTTCAAAACATTTCTTGCTTGCATCTTCCTATGCGTGAAAAAGGAATTTAGAGAATAATAAAAGGGATCAATTTTAAAAAGACTTATATTAGTATTCTATGTTTTTAATACAATTTACTAATTTTAATATTTATTATTTTTAATAAAACAAATACTAATAAATACAGATTTAAGCATAGTGGAGAAAATTGGCTTGATATGTACTTTTCTTAAAATAGTAGACAGTATAATGAAATTGACTTACCAAGCAGTAAACAATAAATTTTGTGAGGTCATCAATACTTCTATCACTAGAGCTGTGATTTTTGGCTGGAATATAAACAATAGGTCTACCAACAATGTCTCTATGTCTCAGCACTCTGGCTTTGTCAGAATATTTCTCTATCATCTCCTTATTTTCTTGCAGATTAGAAACACCATATTCAACTCTCCATTTATTTGTTTTTAAAATTGCCTATAATGGGAGTAGAAATTAGCACCAAATTTTTTTTTCAATTTTTCTACACATTTTAAGACAGTGCAATTTTTAAAGAAGATTAATTTTTGGTGCAGTAGGTAAATTATACATAGTCAATGAGCCAGGGATCTAGGGTACTTATAATTTTTTCTTTAACTAAAACAAATCTATACTAATATTATAAAGAGGTAAAGTTTGTGCATTTGTGACGTTGTAGGGGGTAATCTCTGGATCTACAGAACCGATTTAGATGAAATAAGAACATAGTTTGAGACCCTGGGAAGGACATAGGATAGTTTTTATCCCAGAAATTGTCCCTTAAGGGAATGAAAGATTGTATGGGGAAGCAATCTAGGGACAAACCCGAGCGAAACGTGGGTGAATCGCTAGTACGTAAATAAATTTTAAGACTCAAAATTATTTTCATAAAAGATTTAATGCTTTAGAATTGTAATTTTTATAAGTTACAAAAATCGAAACACTACCTGAAAAGCACCATCAACAGTTTTAAAAGCTCGTAAATATCGCTTTAATGAATATTCATTATGGTACTGAGCAGGGTCTGCATCAGCGATTAATTTCATTCTTTCCTTTAACTGCCTCAAATCTTCCTCATTAACAGGTTTAGGTTCATCTGCCATCGTAAAATTTATAAGTTTCTCAATGACACTTGAAACCACAAACGCTATACTTGTACGTTTTTTTTATTAAATGATAAACATTAAACAGTTTAGCAAACGAACATTAAACAACAAAATAATATAATTATAAAAACTATAGCGAAATTTTTGTAATCTAATGATGATCAAATGAAATCGTCATTCGTCACACATTGACAATTGACATTTGACATAACATATGCATAGACCAGGAACAACAAGGACATAAGTTTATTTGTCATCCATGGGTATTTCTGATTTCTTAATTGCCATATATTACGAAGCGATATATATATATTATATATTTATATGCTGTTGTTCATACAAAAGTGAAGGAATATCAATAATTATAGAATAAAAACACGAATAAGATTTAAATAATGGTCATATCTTTTTGAGAAGAATGAAAAATTGATAATATTACTGGTTTCCATTATAACAGGTATTATGTGTTGAATAAAACACACAGCACTGTGTGTTTTTGTTTGTTATAACAGAAAGAGAAATTATCTATTTTTATTTTTTAAGCTAGGCTACATTTCGTTCTGTCACGTGCTAGTAGCTGTCATAGACGTAGATCTACTCTAGAGCATGGCAATACTGTTCAGTGTAGACAACTTAAGGCCCCCCCTCCAAATTGATTAGTAGACTCTTGATTTTTTTTTTGTGCAAAGTACTTATTATCTTGAGTAATCCCCCAAAGTTTCAAGTGGCGGAAACAAATACTTTCGGAGATAAAAAATATCAAAGTTTGATAAATATAACCTCAATTCTGCACTATTTTATTGTTTTTGACGTAACTTTGACAGCAGTGTTGCTATTTTAGGAAGTTTTAATTATGTGTTTTGATTTTGCAAGACAGAAGTTTTGCCATTATAGAGAGTTTTAATTACGCGTTTTAATTTTGCAAATAATAAGTTGACGCGTATTTTAATTTTTATATGAAAATTCTCAATATTTTATTTGGTTTAAACAATTTCACAGTTATTTCAGATTTTTTGAGTCAATAACAACGAAAATTTTGATTTTGTGTCAATCTAAAGTTATTTTAGTTACTTATCTAAGGCATCTGAAAGCTCTATTTAATATAAGTAAATCATTTATCATTATCACAAATATGTGATAGCAATAAAATTTGCCCTTTCATTCATTTCATTCATTTTGACAAGTTAGGTAAGAAGTTTGTGGTTAGGTTACAACATAGAGTATATTGCTACATTACAACAAAGAGTATAGTTATAAATGGGTTACAACTTATAGAGGAAGAGCCCGTGAACGCCAGACCTTCGTCATTTTATAAAGGCTGAAAGTTTATGCTAGCAGTCTTATAAATCATCTAATTATTACCCAAGTATTATATATAAAAATCAGCTTTTATACTATAACGTAAGTAGAATTATGATTTCATGAAAAGAATGTCTGGCAAGGGTTTGCCACGATGTTAAGTGTCTGGCATTGAATGACGTGATTTTCAATAATATTCTGAAGGTAATACCAAAGAATCACACTTTATTATTTGACGAATTTAGATCGGTATTTTACACACCTTTAGTACCGTGTACCTGCCAAAGCCACCATAGCCTGAACTTCATAATGGTCCATCGACAAACTTTCAGCTTTTATGACGAATATATATATTAAATGACGAAGGTCTGGCGTTCACAGGCTCTTAGGCCATAGGTAATTGTCGTCTAGATCTTGGTTAGGTTAAGTTAGAACAGTTAAAACAATGCCATAAACTCAAAAGTTCATGCAAAATCGAAGTAAACACTCTACATAACATAACCTCAAAATGAGATTTTTTAAAATTAAGGGGGGTGATCTACATCCTCCTCACCACCCCTCTCCCCCCAAATATGTAGATTTAAGGGGAGGTCGATTCAATAGTCTTTCCAGAAATATATATTTATATAGCTTTGTTTAAAAATAAATACAGTGATTATTTTTTTTTAAATAAAGCAATGATTCCTTTAAGTAAGTAAATCTTGATATCTTCAATACCTTACATATTATATACCTTTCTTCCATGTCCTATCTTTTTGTTCCACCTGTATAGGTGTACATAACTGTGTATAAAAACGAAGATACGCATACCCGAATTGAAAATATTCTTTTATTATTTTATACTTAGATTATTAAAATAATCTAAGATTTTATCGTCCTTTAACATGAAGTCGACTCCATATTTACGATATATTCGACATACGTATAATCAACGCAGATATAATATTACATTAAGTCCTGTACCTGGGAGTTGTAGAAACCACCAGGTATAGGTAATTATAATAAATATTTAGTTTGTCTATGTAAAGCGGCATAGGTACACAGTTATTAGTATGCAAATAAATGTCCACCCAACTGTCGTTATAATTACGCAGTTGAGCTACATCGAATGGGCCTGTATAAATTACTGCATTGTACACGGCGACGGGAAAATACGTTAAAATATTTGGTTAAAATAAGGTAATGTATTTTGTGTAGGTTTTTTTAAACAATTAAAATTTAAAGTTCACCCACTCAACGATCAATTTCACTTAGAGTAATCCTATATACATGACTCACTAAATCACTCCTTGTTTGTATTTGTTACTAACCCTAGTGCAAACTACCTAACCCTAATCCAAATAAAACATTATTATTATATATGATGTACATAAATAAGTAAGTACCTTTTATATCAACCAATGTAAATACCAAGTATTTTATATCAACACTAGCGAGTAGCGACTCGCCCTCGCTTCGCTCGGGTTCGTCCCTAGCTTGATTCTCCATACAAACTTTCATTTCCATTTTCACCCCGTTAAGGGATGATTTCCGGGATAAAAGTAGTATCCTATGTCCTTTCCAGGGTGTCAAACTATCTTCTTACCAAATTTCATTTAAATCGGTTCAGAAGATCCAGAGATTACCCCCTACAACGTCACTAACTCACACACTTTATAATATTAGTATAGATTTAATTGATATTCTTTAAATCTTTTATCTATAATTTTTTTTATTATATGTGTACCTATATATGCATAGATAATAAATACACTTGTTTTTTTGTTCATTAACATAGTACCTATGTACGACAACGTACTTAATGTTTACAGTACATATATTGTGATTGTTTACTAGCAGTTTAGGTAGTTTTGAATTTGCTATTCTACTAAAATAGGTAGCGTTTCAAAATAATTTACCTGATTTGGTGAAGAAAGAATCGTTATAGGTATAACTTTCATCCAACAGCTAATGAGTTGTCAATTATTTTTTAATTTATCAATATAGGTACCTATTCATTAAATCTTAATTGATTGCTTGCCAATATTTTTTATTAGTTATTAAGCTAGGTACTCTAAAAAATAGTGTCTCGCGACGTGTGGTTTATACATTATGAACGCACTAGTGGCTCCAAAAAAAAACAAATCTATCCCACGGAAACCATACATCTTTACGAGATAAAATGTAGCCTATTTGTTATTCTGATGTATAACATATATTATTGCAAAGTTTCATTAAAATCCATTCAGTAGTTTTTGCGTGAACGAGTAACAAACAACCATACATCTATACATTCAGACATCCAGACATCCATACATCCTCACAAACTTTCGCATTTATAATATTAGTAAGATCTGTAGGATAAATTTAATGTTTTTTGGAAACCGATAAATTCAACATAAAAATGTAAGTACTTATTTTATTGGTATATAATTTTAAAAAAGCTTGAGATTTCATTTTTAATCCTGTGAGTTGGTACCTACGGAATAAACTAAATATGTGTGTTATTGACTATCTAGCAACTAAAATTAAATGCAAATTATTATTTGAATGTGCTCATTATACTTAATTTCGTAACGCATTATACTTTTGTAATAATACTGTTTATGTATACACTTTATTATATATATATATATAACATGAATGTCTCCACATAATAGGTATTTATTTTAATACATCACTCAATTATTATCAACCATAAATGAATTTTATTTAATATATCTAAACATAATTATTTTCGTAAGAAATACATACGTTTAGACGTAACTTTAGGACAGGAGACCATTAGAAACATCGAAATTAGGAATGTGTCCTATGCGACTTCTGAAGTCTGGAATTGTGCAACAAAAACTGTAGCCGATAGCGAGGTTATCAGGCTGCCAGCCGATCCAGCTAAAGGCACTGTTGTCACGACATCTGTCGGTACAGAATTGTAGTCCACGAGCCTCCGCCAACGTGTAGTAAGGGTTGTTTATTGAAACAAAGGCGGTACCACGACGTCTAGACGCATCATATACGACCTAAAATGCATTGTCAGGTTAGAAAAGTACTTCAATAATAATCGTGGTTAGGTAAAAGTTATACCGTGAAAGGCAGATTATAAATATAAATAAACAAATAAATATGTCAGGACATTAACACACAACACCATCTAGTTCCATGGTAAGCTACGAGGCTTGTGTTATGGATACCAGATAGTTGATACATTATACATATATAACTTTAAATACATACATATTATAAATATAAACATCTATGACTGGAGTAAAAACATTCGTGCTCAACACACAAATTAATGCGGGACTCTGACCCGCGACCACTGACACAGCAAGTGAGACATTACAAACTGAGCCAAACGTGTCGTCAATATAAATATGATAAGCCAATGACCCATATTAATACAAAAAATATAGTATTAAATAGCCAAACATCACCTTGTAGTAGTAGAGAGGTACAGGTACTCGATTATTAGATTCTAGATAGATATCTACAAAGCGACCAGAAGCGTCACGAAGTTGAGTAACACCAAACGTGCCAGTGTAAATCACCGTATCGTATCCAGCAACTCCAATGCGCCTTCGAAGATTCTGTAAGAGTCGAAGTGAATTATTACATTTAATTAAAATAACTACTACGATCATTGGTATTCATTCATATCAAAATGGTTTTGGTGAATACCTGTTCAAGAGTGTTCCAATTACCAGCGTTGAAAGGTTGCCACTGTGGTGCTGCATTGCTAAAGTAGAACGTAGCGCGCTGACCAGTGGCAAATACGAAATCACTCTTGGCAGCAAGGTGACCGCGAGCCAAAAAGTTTGTGGTAGTAATGTAATTATCTACCATATTGTTTCCCACCAATCCAGCGATAACGTTCCTTTGGTTGACTTGCGTGTAAACCGTATTAATAGCTACACCGGGAAAGTGGGCACCCGCTGACGGAAAAGAAATATGTTGATAAAGTTTTTTTGTTGTTTGATGGAATAAAAAAATATATTTATCATTACATTAAAATTTTTGTTCATACCTAACCAGCTGGGTCGGGCAACACCTGTTTGATGAACTGCATTTGCAGCATTTTGATTGTACCAAACATACAAAACTTCTAATCGCGTAGGGTTGAAGCAGGACCAGTATAGAGGGTAAAACACATTGTTTACAATAAAGCCATGGCTAAAAATAAATAAAAAATAATGAAAATGTTCGAGTTTTACACATATTATATATTAGAACTATTCCTATACTCAATCTATTTACCGAATAACAATGTTATTGTTAAAGCATCTTTCAGTTGTTTGTTGTGATTCGTGATAAGCATGAGCAGAACAGGTTAATAGCCCAAAAGCACCATTTCCATTCAACCAACCTGATCCCGATACAAATGCATTGTTGACACATCTTGCAGTCTAAAAGTTGAAAATATATTGTACAGTTCATACGTAATTATAGATCTATTATGCAAAAAATAAATAAGTAAGGAGGTAATTCAACAACTGAATAATCAAATTCACATTTCGTAAAACTTCATAGTACCGGTGGCGAGACTTAGTAGAACAGGGATTCTTGAGAAATTCCTGGCTCGAATTAGCCTTCGACTTTGGATTTTGAAACCTGAACTCACCTTTCCGATTATAAGCTCCACGGAAGTGATTAGAGTAATTTAAATATTGGAAAAGAATAAAGTTATATTTTAGTAACGCATATTTTGTTCAATAAAGATTAAAATTTAACTGATCTAAAATATTACACATTTCTTTAATAATAATAAAAAAAACTTAACTATCAAATATAATTGTAATAAAATCAAAAATCTTACAGCTGTTTGGACATTTGATGCTATGTTTGGATGTTGTATCAATCGGTTACTCCCAGGGCAAGAGATTATGACCTCTTCGTTTGAATTAAGAGTGATGATGCCAGTATTTCCTGCTGCTTCGAGGTAATTATTTATCGAACGCCTGATATATACAGGTTGAGGTTGCCCAAGATCACCATTCACACGTATAGAGCATGCTATATAGGAATACAATTTTAAAATTAATAAATGATTCTTTAAAAGGTTTCGATAAAGCTTTTACGACCTTATACTGTTATATGCTTTTATTTTAGTAGTACTATAGCATTGCGATTCTACCATTTGATATGAATGGCCTTCTACTGAAACCGTCCAATAAATCTGTATTTTAATTTAATACTTAATACTATATGAAAATACAATCACAAAACTTTGCATGACAAGTAAACTAACCAAAGCAAAGCTGGGGTGTAATTATTATTTTACCTGGGATACTTAGTTATTTTATGTGGTCAGATGGTTATTTTTATTATTTTAAATCTGTGCAATCAATCTAAATAAAATTTATATAATATAATACAATTACCGCTTCGAGCTCCTATTGACGTTTCTGTTGTTACGTTCAGCCAATTACGTTCTTCAATTTCAAGCCATTTGTCCAAATAATCTTCGAACTCCTCTTCACCTAACAAAAGCGCTAACTTAGCCGGGTGAGGCATTTTATTAGGGATCGCTGATGAGGGAAAGGCTAAAGCCATGATCACTAAGATCAAACGGAACATGGTGGAAGAATGTTCCATCGTAACCAACTACAATAGACTTGAGATTGAGTTACAAGGAACAGTGTCCGCTATAATAATGTCGGATATCATATTTATATAAAGTTTCATATCTTTTAATATATTTAATACTCTAAAATAAAAAATCATTTATTACTGATAAAGAGATTAACCAAATTAGTAAGAAAATATCATATAGTTGATTAATGCTTACCCTCTGATTCCACCCACCATTTTATGGGCACAGTTAGAGCTATAAATATAATTTAAGTAAGTAAAATAATAAAAAAAGATGTGAAATTTTAAAGTAAACCACTTCGCATTTTACTCATCTAAAAATGTATTGCTTCCAATATGTGATGTAGAGCTATTTACTTTCCTGGGATAGACTGTATTTTTGACTATAGTATAGTATGAATAAATAAATAAAATATCTTATTACGAGAATCTGCCTTTAAAAAATATTTGTTATAAAAATATATAGGATAAAACTATTTGTTCACGTCGTCTAACCGAACTTCGAGCGGTTAGTATAGCATAGTTAGGTTAGTATAGCATTGTACATATTTATATATATATATACATACATATATATATATATATATATATATATTAATATATATATATATGTACAATGTACATACATAGGTTTTTTTTATTAGAAATGGAAATGGAAAATACTCTTGACCTTCATCTTAGCTCGAAAGCATAGATAAGGTCTACGATCTAGCGAGTTTACCCAGGAAAACAGAAACATACATATAGAACAGGTACATATAGAAAAGTAGACAAGTATTATAAGATATATATATCCCTTACTTGAGAAATGATTCCCCATGTAATTTTCCACCGCCCTTTACACCCCCTTATAAAAGATATGTTTTCCGGGATGAAAACTTATGTCATTCCCAGGGTCTCAAACTATTTCCATACCAAATTGCATCTAAATCGGTTCAGCGGTTAAGCGTGAAAAGATGACGGACTGACAGACAGGCAGACAGACAGACAGACAGAATTACTTTCGCATTTAATATTCGTATGAATATATAAGCTGGCTTTTTTTGTGGTGCTGCTCTATCATCATTGGCTTGGGCTGAACGTTGATAAGTCAGTGAGCCGCGACATTGCCTTTAATATATAATAAAAATAGTAATTGCGAATGTACCTTAGGAGATAGACATATACTATTGGAGACTTGTCTGTAGACCTTTTTAAGACCTACAATTTCCTAGTTGTTTTGATGTATCTCTTAGGTTTAGCCAGCGCTAGCCTTATACTAAGGACGACTCGATAGAACCAGTCATTGAGTTTTCCCCTGGGAATGAAAAATTTGCTGTAGTAAAAGGTATCCTAAACGTTGACCCGAGTAATAAGTTATGATTATACAAAATTTAGTTAAAATCGGTTCAGTAATTTTTGACTAGGTTTTATTATAGGTACATATAGATAAGAAAAGGTATTGTGAATGTACCTTAAAAGATTCTGTTGGCCTTTTCAAGACCTACATTTTTTTAGTACATTGTTTTATGTATGTCTTAGTGTTTAGCCAGCGGAAGGTCTCTAAGGAGGACTCGATAAAACTAGTTATTGTGATTTTCTGTGGGAAAGAAAGATTTATCCTATCCTAAATGTTGACCCGAGTAATAAGTTAAGTATCACTTCACCAAAAGTTTGTTGAAATCGGTTCATTACTTTCTGCGCAAAACGCGCACACACAAATAAACAGACATACAGACAAACAGATAAACAGACAAAATTTTTATTAACTATTGTTTTGGGGTCTATATTGTATACATAATACGTTACAGTCATTGTTTTTTTTAAATATTTCATGTACAGATTTCGCAAAGTTTTAATATTTGAGAAAAACATAATTACAGTGTTTTTCTCTGATTTTGATTAAATTAATTATTATTTTATAGGTATGAAAAAAGTATATGATACATAAACTAATGTGTATTTAGAATAAGATTACATGCGTAATTTCCCAAGATATTTATCGATTAGATATAATATATCGATCGATTATTTATCATCTTGCCTGATGGTAGTGAAAAGTATAAATCTGGTAATGCTATTTTAATAGGGTTAGTAATTCAAAAGTACTGTTAGTAAACAATCTCAATACTTGTAAATATTATGTACGTTGTTGTACCTACATATTAAATAAATAAATATGTTGGGACATTAACATACGGCGCCATCTCGTTCCATGGCTACGAGGCTTGTGTTATGGATAGCAGATAGTTGATATACTACACATATATAACCTTAAATACATACATACATATTATAAATATACCTAAACAACCATGACTGAAGTACAAACATTCGTTCACAAATGAATGCCCCCAGCGGGATTCGAAACCGTGACCGCTAGCACTACAAACTGAGTCAAATATTATGTTATTTATTGATTATTACATAGTCTAGCCATAAACACAGTTACAATTAAAAATAAACAAAGCATTACATTTGAATTTGGAATCTGTCATTTTTATATGATTGTTCATTGTGTTTTCTCATTTTCGCGCCAATACATTGTAACATCTTTTGTGATGTTAAAATGGAGTGGGGTGATAAAGAGAACCGAAACGCTGTGATTGCATTACACAAAGTAGGTATGGAGCCAATTACAAATTTTAAAAATCTCCATTCGCTTGGTATTAATTAGTGAAATGTTTGTGTACCGGGTTACAAAAAGTACTGTTACAAAAAGTACTTGAACCGATTTTATTTTTTCGTATAGCGATAACTTATTACTCGGGTCAATATTTAAGATACCTTTTAGTTTTACTACAGGAAAATCTTTCGTTCCCACGGGCAAACACAATAATTGTTTCTGTTGAGTCGTTCTTAGAAACTTACATGGCTAACGCTGGCTAAACCTTAAGAGGAACATTAACGCATTGTACTAGAAAATTATATGACTTAAAAAGGCCTACAGAAAAGTCCGCTATAGAATATTATGTTTATCCCCCAAGGTACACTCGTAATTGCGATTTTTATCTGACATTTTAACTACGTTTTCGGATTTTCTGGCCGATTTATCTTGATTTTTGGTTCACGACGTTTCGAATGCTTTACAGCAATCATGGTCACGGTAGAGACTATTTAAAAACAACAAACATTAATTAAACAATTCTTGTTGATATCATAAAATCGGTATTCAGGACTGCGGATAATAGTTGTGTTGAAAATTCCTATATTTTGTGAAATTTATTATTTAAATGCTTAAAGTCCCAAGAGACGATGTTCCAGATATAAAAGACAGATATTAAATACCTACTTACACAAATGATTGCATGAATTTTCTATAGTCTATGTCCATAATAGATTTTATTATGAAACAAAAAAGATCTGGAGGCTAATAAATTTATTTAAATTATTTGTAAAATATATTTAGTCTCAATTACCACTGATCCATTTTATAGCTGTTATTATCCTTGTGTTTTATTAATTTGATTGAAATAAAATGGATTTTATATAATCCCAATATTTGTACTATTCCCAACAATTTGTTTCTGTCTTATTACAAAATCGCGACGCACACGATCGAAGCAAGAAGAGTCGTGAAACATAAATTGTCCTACAAAACGATATTTTATATGATCATATAGATCACTAGCATTGCCCGCGGCTCCGCCCGCGTTCAGATGACCAAAAACCAAATTCTTAGGTTTTACATATTAGTATACTCTTACATTACCGTTTTTGTATTTTTTCTCAGAAATGAGACATTTTCCCGCGGTAAAAAGTATCCTATATGTTGACAGCTATCACCATACCAAATTTTATCAAAATTCCTCCAGTGGTTTTTCTGTGATGCGGTAACAGACAGACAGACAGACAAAAATTGTAATAACTATAGATTCGGCCTCTCTATCGATAATAAAGTCTATTTCAATAAGATTTTCCAAAAAATATTTAATGTACAGACTCGGCTTAGTTACAATTTTATTATATGTACAGATTAAATCGACATTAGCTTTTATAATGAAAGCGTTAGTCTAAACCGTGTCTATAAAATTTCACACAGAACACACATAAAAACTTTTTGAGCACAATAATGACATTTGCCAACCCGCACTTGGCCAGCGTGGTGGCCTATGGCCTGATCGCCCTCGCATTAAAGGGAGGTTTGTGATTTGAGGATACACATACAGGTCCAAAAAAGGGTTTTTTAAAAACCGTTCAGTACTTTTTGCATGACACGCCCACGTAATGAACCGATTTCAAGGTGTAGTGATAACTTATTACTCGGGTTAACATTAAGGATACTCTCTGCAATAGTACCTATATGTCTATCTTCTAAGACATATTCGCAATAACTATTTTTGTTATATATTAAAGGCATCTAAGACTTATCAACTTCAGCTCAAACCGATAATGATAGACCAGCACCACAAAAATAAAACAGTTTTATATGTATATCCATCCCTTCATCCCGTATGTCATAACTTTCTGTTTGTAAAAGGAATGCAGCTAACTTCATATGTCGCTTTCAGCTAACTTCATCGTGTTACTTTTTGGCTGCCGATGTGTGCGCGCATCGTAAATATTTTACTGTTATAATTTTTTTCTTAATGAGCCAAAAGAAGTATAACTTAAAAAATATATTAGATTGTTTGATGTTTGTTATTTGGCAATGTACTTTTGTGTTCATATTATAAACATTTCATAGTTAAAGTATATATGTGTATATTTTTAAGTTTTATTGTATTATCATATAATCATTTTATCTTCGCTCGCTAAGCGGTGGAACCGTCACTTTGCGTCATATGGGTGCATGCTCATCAATATTGATACCTTGTCTAAAGACATACACGCCCCTAGTACATGTCAGATATCAAATGTGTAAATTCTTATTTGTTGATATCTGAAACAATACATTGTGGATTTATACTTATATATCATAAATACTTATGGTAGCTGCCAATGTGAAAATTATAACACTTTAACCAGTAATCTATACATATAATAACATACTGAGTCGAATCTGTGTATTAAATATTTTTTTCTAAATGTTATTGTAATAGTCATTAATCATTATCATCGACACAGAGACAGAAACTACAGTTTTTAGAATTTTTGTTTGTCTGTTTGTCTGGGAACACAAGAATACCACTGGACAAATTTTGATGAAATTTGGTATGTTGATAGCTGATTATTCGGTTGAACATATAGGATACTTTTTACCGAAGGAAAATATTTCACTTCTGTGAAATCTATACTAACCGTTAAAACGTATCATGTACAGGTAATATACAAATGGATAGACAGACCAACAAATAAAAACTTTTGAGGTTCTTGAATTGGCCCATTATAGATTCTATATAATCTTCAATATGATTTATAGAATGTCTTCAATTTAAAAACTTCAAAATTGATATACGACTTCCAATTCTATCCAACTTCATTGTATTCTATCCTTCATATATTCATTCATTCATCATTCACAGATATTCATTCATTCATCAACTTAATTGCTCATGCCAGATGCAGCCGATTATTAGGTCAACAATAAGAAAAAGTAGTGCATAGCGTACTTATTCAAGAAAGACTTTAAAAAGATAGATCCTAGCTAATGATTAATTAGTCTACAAAAACTTTTGTCATTAGATATACGCAGCCAGAAACGTGATATTGAAATATACTTAACTTTTGGAATAAAAAATTTAATAACATTAAAAATATCTCATGTTGAGTAAGTTGAGTTATAACAATAATTACTTGTAATATTATCAATTTAATTAAACCATGTGTTATATTTATAAAATTCTTACCTAATATTTATATAAAATTCATACACACTTGGAAAGTGCTCATAAAATCATGCTTTTATATGCTGTTTACAGCATTATTATTATTATTATTTATAATAATAAAAAGCTACAAAGGCAGCTATTTTGAAATCACAGACCGACATTTCTTTTTTATTTTTATTTTAAAGTATTGATAAGAACGCCAAAATTTTAATGCTCTTAATTCTGATAGCTGATTGAAAATGAAACTGATAACTCTTTTTATAGTATACTAGCAGAACCCGCGGCTTCGCCCGCGTTCAATCTACAAAATAAACACTTTGGCAAACTCCATTACTTCTATTTTTTCAAATTTAAAGGAAAAGAGTACAATAATACAACAAGCATACAATGTTTACGACTTTGGAATGATGTTACTCGGCTAATGTGGACTTTTAACTAACATATTAACAGGCTAAGATCTACGTTATTTTTAAAGGCCCAATGTTATATGTACACCTGAAGCTTACAGTCACCCTCCTTTTTATATATGTATGTATATACATAGGTATGTATACTCTTTTGAGACGGGACAGTAAGGGCAGGTACCTTAACTGCTATAACAGTTACAGGAAAACGTTCCTAGGAGACCATCCATAACTTGTTCAGATATTCTGAACTGCATTCACAGATTTTGGAAACAATGTACAGTGAGCGAAAAAAATGCTAAAATACTAAAATAACACAATTTTTTATGTCAATCGATCCTATTTCAATCAAAACACTCAATGGGACCATTTGAGGTATGAGTGACATATAAATGACAGAAATCGCCAAAAAAATTTCCCATACATTTTGTACGGAAAACGATTAATCAACTAGAAATATTCTTTATTGCCAAACGGTCCTCACGTGAGGCCAAATGGAGTTTGATTAGAGAAACTAAGGTAAGTCACAAAACCGGACTTACACGCAGGCGGTTTATGCAGCGTAAAATAAATTGTTCAGTTTTTATTAAGCCGGTCCCGTGGCATATTGTATCTAGAAGCAAAAGTAGCTACTTAAGTAGCATGTATTTAGCATTTACTTGTTTTTAAAAGAGGTGGATGAATGAAAAAAGAATTTTTCAAATCGGATTAGTGATTCCTGAGATTAGCGCATTCAAAAACACAAACGAACGAACGAACAAACAAACAAACTCTGTCTCTATATAATATTAGTATAGATATTTAAGGGCGGAGGTCAGACTCCATTAGCTAAACAAGGCTATCTCGCCGCATATTAGTTAGTTAATTTTGCTAACACAACGTGGATAAAGGTTTACTGAATAAATTATAGCTTTTTACCTTCGTCAGGATTCACCTGACATGTTGATAAATTAACTTTGTATGATTGGTTGTATCAGTTTCTGATTCAATTTCCTGATAAAATATAGGTATAACTTTGTTAGAATACCATAAAACTTGCGCGTATATTACCTACATAATATGAATGTAATAAAAACCGAATCAAGAACCAAGTTTTTAATCTGACTTTATTAATAATAAACATTTGTGTTCGTTTTAAAACACATAACCTCCTTTTTGATAGTCAGTTAAAAATATAGCAACTTTTACTATTAGCTGTTATTACTACTGTAAATGTTATTGTATTCAGCCCTTTTTAATCGACATTAGCTTTTATAATGAAAGCGTTAGTCTAAACTGTATTTATAAAATTTCACACAACACACATATAAATACATTTTGAGCACAATAATAACATTTGCCAACCCGCAGTCGGCCAGCGTGGTGGCCTATGGCCTGATCGCCCTCGTATTAAAGGGAGGCCTGTGCCCAGCAGTGAGACATTAAAAAGGGCTGCATATATATATGCATAGATACAGACCCAAAAAAGGGTTTGTTAAAAACCGTTCAGTACTTTTTACGTGACATGCACACAGATATACAGTCAAACAGACATAAATTGTAATAACTACAATTTTGAGGTCTATATACTATATTATACACAATACATTACGTACATACATTTTCATTGTTTTTTTAAAAAAACATGTACAGATTTCACTTTTTATTATATGTATATATATATGTAGATTTCACTTTTTATTATGTGTATATAGTACAAACAGACAGCCAAAATTAGGAATTTATTTTGAACTATTTAAAATTTAAATTGTAATCAATTAAATACCCGCCACGTATGAACCATAAGTACCCCACGCCGTCTTCATTCCTTTATTAATTTTAATTTAAATGAAGTTAATCATTCTCGGTATGAATTAATTGTTTTGGCTTATCTACATATATGTAGATATAGAATTTTAATTTCCTGGCAGTAATTGTTTAATGACGTAATAACATATCTATCAGTGATTTTCCTTATTAACGATAGAAATAAGACATAGTTTATATTGAGCTTTTTATGTCAAATTAAGCTACCTTTAACTCTCGACATATGGTACTCGTTAAGTTTGAACTTATTGTTGAACAAAGGTTTCTCACAAATTTCATATAAATAATTATATTAAAATTAGTTTTCGGGGGCGGTAAATCGATCTAGATTAGTCTTATGTCCGAGAATACGCGTATTTTCGAGTTTTCATGCAGTTTTCTTTTGCATTAATCCACGCAAAATATGGTCGGTAATTTGCACGCTCGGGTATCGCATCGTGTTCAAGCGGCCAAGGTGCAAGATTAACAATCACAGGTATCCAGGTTCGATTCTCAGTCGCATACGAAAGTTTTTACTTTTCTTTTTTTCTAATATTTATTCAAGTTTTTAGATTTTTTTTAAAAAAAGACGCAAGTTTGACAATCATAGGTGTCAGGGTTCGAATCCCGGTCGGATACACAGGTATGATTTATTTTTGTTTTTTTTGTACTTAATCAAGTTTTTAGTTTTTTTTTTTCAAAGAAAATTGTACTCTTTGACCAAAAACTCCGAGCGAAGCTCGGTGGCCCAGGTACTATGAATTATATACATGTAACACGAGTTAGCTACTTATCATGGTTAGGTTTTCGATGTTTAAACAATCATTTTTGGACAATTTCTTTAATGTATCATTCATGCAAATAGACAATAGTTTCACAAACCATTACCTTGAATTTAACTGGTGATATTTCAAGAAAATTAAAATTTTAAGATTAAAAAAATATATTGAGATTGTAATAGGTATATTTAGTAGTACGGTGTCAGTAAAATCAAGTAAAACTCAGTTTTGTTTTATGATTCATTTATTCTTCGTAGTGTACTACATTGAATTAATTTATTTAAAATAGTGATATCGAGTGCAAAAATAGGTACGTTACAGAGAAATGTAGTGCTCTTAAAACACTTAATTAGGCTTATTACATCTTTTGCGTATTTTGCATTATCAAATATAACGGAAATGGATACTAATAAAGTATAATATACACATACTCTACAGTATCCACGTCTTAATTTATAAAATTCATAGGACATTTGCCAGTAGTTCATGTGATAGTTTTTTAATTTAATTAGAACTTGCAGATTTGTCTCAAGTTAAAAAAATGTAATCTTATCATTATATGACGTGAATACCTTCTGAACAAAGAGTTTATACACAAGCAATTTGAGTACGTGATATATAACAAAATCTATTATTCAGTTACATCGTATCGTACGTTATCTAAATACGAGTAAGAAAACCTTTTTTGAATAACAATAACATCATTTAATATTTCACTATAATAAATAAAACAACAAATTAAACAACTCGAAATATTATAAGGTAAATATTACATTTTCAGAATTTTTCATAATCACATCTTAGACTTATTCAAATACAAGATTTGCTCCCCTGATATTCTCTGGCAAAACATTCTTGTACCTACTTTTTAAATTAGAAGACATTGGAATAAAATGGTGTTACCATTAAAATGATTTGCAGTTTTATATTGTTTATACAGGAATTAATATATTTCATTTTTAGATGTACACAATCTACTTAATAATTATTATGTTATTAATATGATACAAAACAATGTTATAAAATGATACAATGGAATGCTACGTAAATATCAACAGCAATGAAATAAAACAAATTTCTTTATGGATAAAAAATATTACTTATTCATATAATAATAAATAAAATAGGTAGAGTTGTTAGTGTTACATATATTGATTGGAAAATCCTTTGCTTTGATAAACTTAAGAAATCAATAGTAATAGACAATAAAGAATATATAAGTGTTCGTTTCTTTTGGAAAAATATGAATTTGATAACAATAGTTAAGATTTGTTAAAAAATCTACAATGAAACTACTATAAGGCAATATATATCATATAAAATTATACAAACAAATAGTGATGTAAGTATTCGATAATATTCTATAAACTAGTGATATTCACTCTCCTTAAAGTTCATAATAGTTAGAATTTGGTCGAGAAGTATACTAATACTCTAATATACTTTAAAGTAGATATTAAATCTTGATACACAATGAAGGCCTCCAATACAATATTTACACAGACTAGTAATATCTAGTAGGAAAGTATCATTATGTAGGTATGTACTCGTATATATTAGCGTAAGTGTAATAAGTATACTATTAAAGTTATTTAGTAATTGTACCTATTCATATACATATATCGTAAAGAGGTGTAGAAATAGGAAAATATTTTTTATTTAGAGGAATTTCCAAAATTCATACTTATTAGGTACTTAACTTGACTGTTATTATACTATATAATTCAAATTAGAATTATGTAAAGGCTCTGTAGAATACATATGTACGTACATAGATACCTGGTTAGTGTAAAACAAATCTTTTTTTTTCATTTTATGAATATTTTAGGTAAAATATATTTCAAACAATATTTTCCAAGATTTCATATTAAGCTATTTAATGAATAAGTATATTATATATCTTTCCAACGCCAACGCTAAGATTAAAACCTTAACATTACAAATTATTTTCTATGACGTGGAAAGTCGATGATGCTATTATGATAAAGTAAATGATTACCAAATACACGTAATTCACTTATTATATATGGGACAGTGAGAACCTCGAGATATATATCTATATAACAACGACATAAAGTATACATAAACAGTATTACGGTGTACAATCGCGCTTACGATAAAAATGAACTTACTTTTTACATTAAGATCAAAATTCTCACAGCTTTGTCTTTCATTGATCGCTTAATAGCGAGTACGAGTAAATTCGTTAAACACTAAAACTATTAGGTACATCTAGTACATACGTAGAGGTATCTGCAACAGTCACAATAATAAAAATGATAATGATACTACTCGCACAATTGATCTTTACAAAGAACGCACGCAGGGATGATACACGCGAAAGCAACCATGGTAAAGTGGGGCAACACAAGCATCTGTCGAGCGATTATGATAATATAACAAAGGGGCTTAGACAAGACGTCACTCCACAAGCGTTGAAGAATAGAAAAGAAAAATGTATGAGAAGCATCGGCGTACTATAATAAAAGCCAAAGTTTTTATATGTATGTATGTAAGTTGGTTACTCTTACACGCTAAAACGGCTGGGCAGACTAGTATACGTGCTAACTTCCATCCAAATCCATCCAGCCGTTTCAGCTTAAAGGAGTAATAAACATACACAAACACACATACACACTATTATTACAATTAAATAATACCTAATGTGATCTTTTTTTATATGTTGGAACATTAACACACAGCACTATCTAGTTCCATGGTAAGCTACGAGACTCGTGTTATGGATACCAGATAGTTGATACACTACATATGTATAACTTTAAATACATACGTATTATAAATATAAACTCCCATGACTGGAGTACAAACATTTGTGCTCATCACACAAACGAATGCCCCCAGCGGGACTCGAACCCGCGACCACTGACACAGCAAGTACACTATAAACTGAGTCAAACCTGTAGTCAAGTAACTATCGTAATCTATAATTCACTGTGGTAATCTATTTAAACATAACAATTAAATTTGCCATATCAATGGAATTTTAAAAATGTCTATTTTTCAACATTAAATTGTGGGATGACACCTTTTATAAACCCCCAGGTACCTATATTACATCTACATACGAGTATAATGAATGAGTACACAAACCCTTTTCATTCAACACGTCCCAGGCGTATTCTATGCGGTAAACAATCTAACTGGTTAAACTATTACTGAAAACGAAATTAAGGAAGGTGATTGTCCCACATCACGTTTCGATCTCGTATTATTAAGATTTCTAAAGCTTAACCGTAATCGCTCTGCAGGTCCGATACAATAACGAATCTTGTAAAGCCGACGAGGAGAGGGAATATGTAGGTGGGTATATGAAATAAATAGTTCTATGAATAAGGATTAAGGAATGCGCAACGACACCAGCATTATGTTCTAACTAGGGTCATGATTAAACAATTACTAAGAGCATAAGTCTTGTATAGATATTTATAGTTGCCTTTTTCTTAATTATTAATAACAAACTAAAAATTCACCTATACCTATAAATAAAATGGTAGGTATTCTCGGTCTTACGCTCGGATATTATCCCCAAACGGTGATACTTTTGACACTACCACTATTAAATTTTCGTAGAGAGAAAGCTTTGGTTTCTCATTAAAAAGAAGCTACTCGTGAAGTTTCAACTTGTTATTAATCATTAAGAAAATGGCGTGATGTAGTGTATGTAGACTATTATATTTTTGTTTGCCTATGTTATTTGTAAATATGTAGTATAGTAAAATATTGCCATTTTTTTATTAATTTTGTATTTTCAAATTGATTTAATTGAAATTATTAAACAAAATAAGGCCAGTAAACTTTTGTAAATCGATTGATTTTTTTGCGTTTCTAACTTAATAATCGATTATATTATTTATTTAGAATCGTGACTTTACTAAGCATAGAAATTAAAAACTAAAATTAAATTGCTATCGCTGACCCCGGCTACCATACTGTACTTATAAAAACATAATATGGTATACACAAAAAATGAATAAATATACACAAACCATACTTCGATAAGGCAATACTAATTCATACGTATAAATATGAAAATTGAGATCATAACAACGATAAGCAAGTCGATATTATATAAACAGACAAAGCTAAATGGGCATTATTATTGCCGAGTGTATCGAAACTATCTTACAACAGTGATCAATTAAGTAATAAGGCCTGTTTAAATTACATTAATGTACTAATAAAGACAGAAATATTTCGTGATAAAATATATTCGTCGTGTTTTCTAATTTAATTAAAATTATTTACACACAATATATACAACCCCACGCTGTAATTTATTATTCAAAAACTTTGCGAGAGCTGCCTACGAAATTCAAATTAAGTATTAGAACTTTCTAAAAAACATCCAATCACAATTTTAGATGATGTGCATTATGATGATGATGAGAACATAAAATTTTTAAATTATTATTCCTTGAATTGTACTTAACTTTCGATAAAATATTATTTTTTCTATTTTTGTTGATATTTTTGAGTTAAATTTAGTAATTAGATATATAACAGCAAAGATAAACTGAAACTATATTTTTTCGGAAATAATTACAATGGCAGATATTAATTAAGCTGTATAATAAGACAAGACATAACGACTATAAAAATAATATTTGTTGAGTTTTCTTAGAAAAATATACCTATTCTATAAAATTATATAAGACCTAGCTGATTCTGATCAAAATGGACAATCAAATATTATGTAATATTGCTATAACACTATAATATTATCTGAATGAAATACTAATTCTAATGAGTTTCAATAATTTCTAACTAATTTAATTACGTTATAAATATAGATAGATCACTTCAATGTGAATATTCTAAATCGAAATAGTGATTAAAAATGACAAAAATTTAAATATCATTTGGTGTTTGAGTAAATTATGATTTAGGTAATATATTATGTAAAATATGAAGTTATCTTTGTAATTATAATTTAAAGGTACTTCATATAGAGTTCAAAATTATTTTTTTATACTATAAAATTTATTAGTTAAATAGTGTTGTATTTTTCAAGTTGTATCGAAAAGATCTTCCTATCAATTATTATCAGAAACAAGGAATTTATAACTGGCTCTTACAATTTGTATAATACCTGTTGATAACTATACCTAATGATTAATAAATACTTCGAATTCACACAGCTGTTTCCAGATCTTCTGATACTAGTTGAAAGTGTTCTTGACCTGAAAAAATAAATAATATCGTAATTATCTCTAATGATTTTTAACACTTGTTTTTAACAATCTTATTAAACCTTATTGTTGTATTATGTACGACCTTAAAGTAATCGATAAAGAAATAAAATATAACGTTCTAAGAAACCTAGAAATGCTAATTTGATTTACAGATTTTCCATCCACTTGGTTAAAATAGTAGAAATCGTTAACTGCCAGTTAAAATAGTATATTGGAATAAAAACAAGATAATCTTTATGAAGTTCATATATTACTGAATCTTTTCCTTCCTACAATGTCATACATACATATACCAGGAATTAATTTGATTCGACCTGGGATTTGAACCCAGGATATTCAGTCTGCAACCAGACATGCTAGCCACTAGTTTAATGTAAAGTGAACTTTGATAGAGAAATAATCATAATGATAGGATAAGTACATATAGTATTTTAATGCTAAATTGATTATATTTATTGCGTGATTTTTATGAGCTCATAATATTATCTAATCTTAATATGAAGCGTTTTGCTTTAGCCCTCATCAATCATTTATCATTCATATTTTTTTTTATACTTTATTATATAATATATATATATATATACAATCTGAATCTCGGAAACGGCTCCAACGTTTTCAAGAAATTTAGTATATAGGGGTTTGTTTAAAATGTTTTTTTGGCCAAAAACGCCGAGCGAAGCTCGGTCGCCCAGATACATATTATACTGGTAGCGTAAACGATAAATATTTCTTCATTTTACCACAACAATTTTTTATTAAACTGTTAATGTTCATTAATTTCATATCAATCAGTTATATAACTAAATTGACGACTGCCTTCACTCGAGTACATTTCTATGTGCTTAAGCTTATGTTTTACTCCAAGTCGTATACTTTGTACAAAAATTTATCCAAATTCGGCCTACCATTTCAGCGCGATAGAGTAACAAACACACACACATACAAAACTATTTCATTATTATACATGTATTATATAATAAGCAGTGTCACTAGTGGCTGGATTAAATAGGAATACACGTGTAGATATGTAATCGTATAATATCACTTACTTTCCAAATAGGCAGCTAAGTCGTGGTCATCTGCCCTAAGTGCTAGATGACGCGGGGTGAGACCGTTGTGGTCCTGACGGGAGAGGGAGGCGCCGCCCGCGACCAGCATGCAGCATATCGCCCGGCGCTTGTTCGCCGCGGCCTTGTGCAGGGCGGTCTGGCCTCGCTCGTTGTCCCGCATGTTCAGCAACGCCGTGGGAGCGCTCGCGATCAGATACTTCACTATATCCTTGTTACCGTATCTGGCGGCGACGTGTAGAGCTGTCTGTCCTGTTGCGTCTATCGATAGCAGGGAGTATCCTGCAGTGTGCAGCTCTTTCATCTGAAATGGGATAGATAATAAATATATATACGAATATTTGCCTAATTAGGGGGCTAAGACATGTCATTCTACAATCGTTCAAGAACAAAATATTAAAGAAATATTAGTTTTTCAATAGTGCATAAAACTCCTACGAGTATGTTTAGTTAGAATATTTTATTTATTCCATAATACATCAGTGTCTTTACAAATTAAAGTATTTCTGTAGGGCTGTTCCATAAACTTATGAACAATTTATTTGTGAATCGATGCTAAGTGTGTTTATTTGCTCATCTATTCGTATAACAAAATTCTAAGTCGTATCCGTACCGTACCTTAAATATTTTTTGAAAAATC
Organism: Brenthis daphne; assembly: GCA_947093115.1. Taxonomy (NCBI): domain Eukaryota; kingdom Metazoa; phylum Arthropoda; class Insecta; order Lepidoptera; family Nymphalidae; genus Brenthis; species Brenthis daphne. The sequence goes on along the minus strand of OX352474.1, from coordinate 30,775,183 downwards.
TTATTGATATAGTCATCGTTATCGATACAGAGGCCGAATCTATGGTTTTTAGATTTTTTGTCTGTCTGTCTGGAAATGCATCACAAGAAAACTACTGGACAGATTTTGATGAAATTTGGTACGATGATAGTTGGTCATCCGGGTCTACATATAGGATACTTTATACTGCCTGAAAATATCTCATCTCTGAGATACTATACTATATTTATGTAGTACTGGTTTTCTCCTACACTCGTTATGTCATATAATCGTTAGTATCTGGGCGACCGAGCTTCGCTCGACGATTTTCGGACGAGATATAAAAAATGCATTCTTTGAGATAAGACACCTACACCTTTGATAAACTTAAAAAGCAAAACCTTATCTAAATACAAAATTTGATCTAAATCGATACAGCCATTTCTGAATTCAAATCATAATGCTAATACCACATAACTATTATTCTCCTTATTGTATTTTTCAAGGACTGTAGACTGACATCTTTTATAAGGCCCTAAGGCCGGATTTAAAAGTGTGGGGGCGCGCTTCAAATAATATTGCAAAAGAATTAAAATTCTTTCCATAGAATGAATTCATTATTTTCACACAAAAACCAATTTAGAAGAAAGAGAAAGAAAAAGATATTTGTGAACATTGTGTGATCTCAGAGTTCTGACTGCGTGAGCATGCAGATGATGTAGATCCCTTTTAGCGTTACTTCTAAGATAATCTTTATACAAACATTATTTACTTAAAAAATAAAATATGTACCAAAGATAAAGTTATGTATATATTACTTAGATATTTATAAGTATTGCCCCCGTTGTTAGTTTCTAATCGGACGATAAAGGATTTGAAGACGAACATAAAAGGTTATTGTTTATGCGTACCATTTTCAAATCACCGACTTTAGCCGCTTTTAGAAGCGCGTCCGTTGTTTTCTCCAATAATTTTCTGTAACAATATCAAAGTTAAAATATTGTTCTATTATGTATTATAATATTAATTAAATAACATAATTTCATGAGTAGTAAATAAATCTAGGCATTGTTATTTTGTGACTAGACCTAAAAAATAAAAAAAATCTACAAGATTACTACAGAAGTACATCTCACCTACAGCCAAACACTTCTTGATCAAATCCAAACAGTTTTTCGTGAACGCTGCATGCAATAGAAGAAAGAAGACATAGAGTGCAGATTATAGTTCCTTAAGAGTGCTCAGAGCTTTAACACAAGTGCGCTAAACATACCTGAATCTACTCATTAATAGTCATTATACTTTCTATTTTATGTGAAAATGCCTACGTATCCTTAGATGTACATATAATAGCATTTCATACCTTTTCAAAAAAAAAACAAAATTTATATACTTTGAATACGACAGAAAGAACAGAAATAAATTATATTTAATGTATACAGATTCGGCACTATCATCTAAATAATTCATGCCAGGACGTTACTGTATGATGAAAGTGGCGCCAGAATGTAAGCGTCGCAAAGTGAGATCACGCTTTATGATCCAAATCATAAATTATAAATGTAGCCTATGTATGTTTGTGACTTAAAACTACAGAGCAAATTTTATGCTAGCTTTCTATTCATAAATTTATCAAATATACAGTCCTCGTTTTGCGTTCGAGCCTAGAAGATAGGAAAGATATAGTAAGATTATTGTGTGTATATAAGTCATTAAGGTTAAAGTGTGGCTGAATACTTACGTTCTGAATCTTGCAATGGAATCTCGATTTGTTTGGTCTTTTCCAACGGGTGGACTGGTGCAAAGTGGCGGAGAATTACTGTCTTGAATGGATGGAACTTTCGATGGTTGAGGGGATGTTTTGGTGGACAGAAAGGACATTTTGGAGGCGGAGGGAGGCATCCCGGAAGGCGGTGTTTGAGGTGTGAGTAATTCCTCTGAGTTTCGCGCGGGACTTCCGAATCCAGATTCACTGTTAGACAATATATATTATGAATAGTTTTCAGATGAAAATTCCTCATTTCCTCATTACACGTGCAAAGCACAGTTTTCAAACTTTATATGAAACGACGAAATAGCGTAAAACATATCATAAATAATAAATAACATAGTGTTTTGAGAAATATGTACGTATTTTATGCAATTAATTTACCTTGTTTAATATTATGTTATATAAAATATTTTACGAAAGTAACAAACACAACATAATTTATTTAAATAATAAACTCATCAACTTTTTAATTTATAAATGTTGTGAACGTAGCAGCAAAAAGTTGATGAATTTGAAATTTTGAAATACTCGTAAAACAAAGAAGAAAAGTTAATTCGACTTGACGTCGCCCGTGATCGGATCATTGCGGTAATCAAATCTCTACCTAATTGTATATCCGAGCTCTGCTGTAAAACGTAACATGGTAAACATTAAATTATTTACAAGTGAACTACGTAACGAGTGCTAATGTAAAATTTAAATTTTTGAATTCGGTTATCTTGATTGAATTGCGATATTTTTAAAAAAATCGTGTACATTGTATTAATTTTACAACTCGTGTATTATGTACATAATAAAATAATCACGACCATATTTATATATTTATATATTCTATCCATTTATGTAAATAAAAATTAATATTAATTATTCTGCATACACGTCGAAAGGTTCCTGGCGCAATAAAAAAATCTTAGGACGTTTGTCTAATATGCGTTCCTAAGCCATGTAAGTTCAGGGACTCCGGCGAAGCGAGAGTAAGTCGCTAGTAGGTATCTTATTGAAGTACTATGAACAAAAAATATCTTGAAACTTTATTTATATGGACGTGTATTAAATATATATATAAAATACCTAACTTTTTGTGACTCAAAACCGATAAATCTATAAGAATTATACTGGTATATTAATAATAATATTTAATTCCTAAAAAGTCTTCGATATAAATAATGGTAATATAATTAGGTACAGATTAAATGAACATTATTATGCTCACCTAGCATGTGATTCGGGCACATCCAAAGAGACACCAGCACTGGGTGTATCTACGCTTTGAGATATATCTAAAGACACAGATAGACCAGTGGTAGTGTCTAGCGACACAGATGGCCCAGTCCGGTCTAAGGACGCTGTAGCCGTTGTTTCCGGATGAGCCGTTGATTCAGTGTCCGGTGTCAAAGGGGCTGCATCGAGAATATAAATATTCTCATGCCCGATATCCGTCGGATAATGGAGATTTTCTTGAGCTTTGTCGATTCGAAAGAAACGTTCTGCTGTCACCGCTGAAATGAATATCGACTTGCAAATATTCTACCATTGTACTAAAAGTTAAAACTATTTTTATTTTTATTCGTTCTTTATTTTGAGAAGTTAAACCGAGTCTCTATAAAGGCTACGTCTCAGAAAACTTAAACATACCAAAGGGGGAAATGATTTTTAATTAACTTAAATTCTTACATTGTACAGAAACCTCAACAAAAACGAAATTTCCCAAAATGAAAATCGAAATGTAACACAAAATATAAGGGTGGGTACTTACAATCGACGAACCACCAGTCAACGAGGTTTGAGTGTGTTTGAGATTCTTTGATCATGTTTTGAATGAGAGTTCGCATTTGTTCTAAGTCGGCCGCCGGATTCACTTCCAAAGTGCCGATCCGTTCCGCTAGAACGGGTACAATATTAACGAGCGTACTTTGAAAACTTTATCAATTTGTACTATTCTCTATATTTTTATGCATTAATTTATTTTAAAGATAATGCTATCAGTATAAAATAACTGAGACAGTAATGTTCAAAGTTATTATACTGAAGTATCTATTATCACTATGCAAATATTGCTCTACTCGTAATTTATTTCAAGTAAAAGGAAACAAATATATATTACTTTTTAACATTATAATTGTAATAGACGGGGTTAATAATGAATAAATTAAAGGTTTAATGTCAAGATTACAAGGGTTACATATAGAGGTTTGAGTCATATTAAATATTTATATATGTTGTTTATATTGTTTAAATTGGTATGTGAAGCGTGAATCTTTTGTGGGTGATTAAATTATGAAGTACTTAAAAACTAGACTTGGGCAATTGTTTTCCAATGGTGGATTTATTTTTAATACTGTGCCAACAATTTAAGTTATATTTGTTTAGAACCTATATTGTAGTACATGAATATTTGAAAGAATCGTCTAAAGTTATGAATTCCACCTATATAATATCTGTGTAAGGTTAATAATGTTATATACTTTATGGGAAAAAACATTTGTAGTCTCAGGTGTGGAAAAATTTACAATATTTAGTTGTTGGTTGGGTGGAAAAAAGGTGATAAAATATATAAAAAATGTTGTTAGTAGGGTTGGCAGTCTTTTCTGTGTAAATAAAATATGTATTATATGAAATTTTTCTTACCTATTTGTATATAATAAGAAATTGTATCGAGAACGAAACGTATCTATAGGTTAATTGATTAAAAAATATGTTTTTCAATGATATTTACGATGACAAAGTGACCAAATAAATTAGCTAAAGTTTTGGTCTGTTAGTCTGCATAATTATGTTGAACGTTCATGTATGAAAATAATGGGACTTTTTTTATTAGCAATTATGTCTGATGTCGCAAACTAAATAGAGTGAGCGCGAGGCGATAGACCAGAGCTAGTAATTATATTAAACTACTTCAAGCACCTCGCTTTTGTCCTCTCTCGCTCAGGCCCTAAATGCACTTTTGATTTTCGTTTACATGGGACTAATATACAGATATCCTACAGTAACAGAATAAAAAGCTTATGTCCTTTATGAGTTATTTCAATTGTAATTATATATTAAACAAACGAAGTCGTCTTAGCGTATAAAATATTTCAAATTTATATAAAATTATAATATTTCAAATTTGTATAAAATATTTCAAATCGCTAAATGGAATATATATGTCTGTAAAACAATGCCTTTATGATAAGTAATTAATAGTTAATATGTTAATCACTACATACTACAAAATAAAGTCCCCCGCCGCGTCAGTCTGTCTGAACGCGATAAACTCAAAAACTACCGAACCGATTTTCATACGATTTTCACCAATAGATGGAGTGATTCATGAGAAAGGTTTAATTGTATAATTAATTAAGGTTTTGTGTAAATTGGCTGAAATTTGACGATGATTGTTGAATATGTCGGAAAAATTATGCCGGCTGGGAGCTTTATTAGCGTGCGCCGCGTAAACTAATAAAGTTATAAGAAAATAATGTATTACAGAATTATTCCTTTTGAATAGATCTTTCTATTAAACTGTATGCAACGATATTTGCGCGTACCTAGAGACGCACCCACGCGAAGCAAGTCACTATTAGTATAATAGGTATATTGCGCACATTAGCATTTCTAGTTAAAATGATTTATTTAAAAAAAATATGGTTTGCTCCTATCACCTTTCATATGAGGTTATTTTATGATATAAGTACATATTTATATACATTTACACTTATTGTATTTATGTATAAATTCTTATTAACGTTACAAGAAAATATCAAACAGGCCTGTAAATAAATGAACAGTAATTTAAAAGAGGACGTAACGAAAACAAATAAATGAAGGAAAGTTTTAGGTATTGGGGAGTCAATATATTGTATATTTTACCTGTTTTAGCCAACAATTCCTTGTCGTAATGATGACGCTCATAGTCGGCCATTGTTATGAGATTCACTGTGAGGGAAAGTTTATCCAGCGTTGTTTGGCTAAAAATATTTTTATTACGTTATTCGTTAAGCTAAATCGTTTGTAGACTCACATAAATAAACATTGAAGATTTATGAAGAGATAAAGTTGATAATTTTTACTTTATCTACTCCTATCAATAGGTAAATTAACAATATAAATATTTTATAGATTTTCTCTTTTTTCTATACGGACGACATATTTAAACATAACTCGTATATGCCTCCAAAAATTAAACCGAATATAACAATAACATAACCTAAGAGTACCTACCTATATACGTATTATTTAAATGAAACCAACAAGCCATTTAGGTTAAAAATCATGTCTTAGAAATCGTAGATACATGAAATAATGCCTATATTACTCATAAATGATTACCCTTTCTTTGGGTCTAGTCGGTTTTTTTTAAATACATATATAAACATAGTTTAAAGTTTCGACAACTGAGGGTCGCCCTGGTTTTAGTACGATAAGTATGTTTTGCTATTTTACTAATTGTATACTCACGGCACTAGTACTCTTCCGGGTTTCTTTTTAGCGAGCATAATTGCCTGATTCAGTCTGCACAGAGTAATAACAGAGGGCGCCAGTCTACAAGCTTCACCGTCCACTTGCATCGGAATTACTTTTGTGGTGACTATTTTGGCCGTCTTACATTGTGTGATACAAGTGCCGTGACCACCCGCTTGCAGTAATGGCTAAAAATATTATTATGTTTAATAATAAATATTATTAAGTCTACGTGAAGTTTGATATGCATTCATGTAAGTATGTCCGATTCGTCCCGATATATTTTCTATATAATATTCTCGTATTTCGGCCATTACTGCCAATGTCTAACAGGGACTATCGATATATGCAGGAGATACTATAGTGCATAAGAGATATTGCGCATATATAAAATATGCACGCTCAATTTAATCAATCTCATAATCCACTAGGATCGCAAATCTATACGTTTTGAAAGAGATCAAAATTCAAAACGCAGGAACAAACATTATGATCACGTTACCAGAGGCCTGGGGCTCAATATTATGTATGTAGAATTTATTTATGACAAAAGGTCCAATAATTCTTAAAACCTGACATGACACTCGAGCCCTGGATCTCATAATCTCGACCTTATACTTCTTTATATAAAAAGAAACTGAAAAAAAGTGCTCTTTAAGATCCTTTATGTAAACGATCCATCAAAGAAAACACAATCTAGATAGAAGGCACACAAATAGCTGCATCGACGTAAACGAATTTCAATAGACGCGAAGATATCGCAATCGCATTATGGAATTTAATGGAATAGGTACAAAATGGTAGTACAGTAGGATATTATTGCAATTCGCGCGAATCGACTGCGATATTAAAACATAAATTGTTGCTAGAAACTTTAAATTAATGTATTTTTACTTTGTATTAGATAAATCTTCTTTAAATGATTAAACTGCATCTTTGCGATTTAATTAGGGATTCTGTATTCGTGTGTAATATTATTCGTAAACACTTTTTTACGAAATTTTGGACATATTTTCGTGTATTCATTAGGTTAATACGTATCTTTATAATCCTATTCCTAAAAAAATAAGTAGGTACATAATATTTTATGAAATGAAATGAAATTGATTTAATAATAAAAGAGTTTTCAAATACATTAAATCCGTTGTTGAGAGATCCTTTTAAGTAAAAATATACCTGCGTCAGGATGTCTTGCTATTCCGTAGAAAATTTCTTAAAATTTTTATAACTCAATAGTCTTATATTAACAAAAAGTTATAAATAATAGCAAAAATAATTTTATGATACTCACCAACTGATATGTGGTTAATCCTACTACTTCTATGAGGCCATCTTCAGTCGATGGCTCGGTAGCTCCCATCGACTTGTTCCAAGGGTGTGTTCCACCCCCGTAACTAATGAAAAAATAAAAAAGAAACTGTAATAGTTCTTTCATTAGAAATATAACTACAAAATAAAGTTACAATATGTTATTATGTAATAAATAAATCTATACTAATATCATAAATGTGAAAGTTTGTAAATATGAATGTATAAATGTTTGTTACTCTTTCACGCCAGAATGGCTGAACGAATCTGGATGAAATTTGACACAGATAGATTATAGTCTGAAATAATACATAGGCTACTTTTTATTCCGGAAAAATATACGGTTCCCGTGGGATAGGTTTGTTTTCCTTTCCTTAGCGAAGCGAGGGTGAGCCGCTAGTACAATATATATCTCACAAATATATATCTACTAAATATTTCATGTTTGGCTTATAAAAACCGACTTCAAACAAAAGCACTAAAAAGTAAAAAATAACTGATTGGTAGTTTTCATTTACTATACATACCTAATCAAATATTTTCGAAGTCGGTGTGCTTTGCTTTGTATGGGCTGGCACCGATTTCGAAAATATTTGATTAGGTATGTATTTAATAGGTAGGCTTTAATTACTTAGCCAAAGCACACCGACTTCGAAAATATTTGATTAGGTATGTATAGTAAATGAAAACTACCAATCAGTTATTTTTTACTTTTTAGTGCTTTTGTTTGAAGTCGGTTTTTATTTTTTTGTTAAAAAGTTTTTATTTTTCCCTTTTTAGTGTAGACAGTAGTAGCAAAGTAAGAATTCTAACGTGTTAGGCTTGTCGAATCAAACAAAATAAGCCCAAACTCAAAGTATCTACTATTAGCCGTTGAAGAGTTCCACCTATCCACCTTCTGGCCTTACCATCAGATCAGGTCAACAATACCGAACCACTGTACTGTCAACGGAAATAGAAACACTAGCAAAGTTTCAAGTCAATATGACAATTAGAAGTGGGTTAAATCCATCATTAGCTATTTTTCCACCCTTAGGGGTGGTATTTTTTTTTTGAAATTTAAATGAGACCAATCTGGAAGTATACCCTTTCAAACAAAACAAAAATTGTCCAAATCGGTTAATAAATGACGAAGTTCTGAGGTAACAAACATAAAAAAAAAATACAGTCGAATTGAGAACCTCCTCCTTTTTGAAGTCGGTTGAAAAAGTGCATACAATTATATCTTAATAATATTATTAATAGGTAGGTACTATAAGTTCAAATTAAAATAATTAATTGTCTAAACGAAATTGATATAGAAAAATATTTTAAAGAACAAGGATTAAGGTTAGTATACATAATACAAGGGTTTATAATATATATTAATATATTAATAACCTTAAAAATATAATTTCATAATTTATTTGAACGTCAGTAGGTACCTACTAGGTATTGATTTAAAAATTTGAACGAGATCGATTTTAAAATAATTAAAATCTCATTTGCCCCGATCGCTTAAATTACTTGTTTGAAACGGATATTATCATTATAGATAGCATCATGACATAACTTTATTGCTAACCTAAACAAAATTGTTTGTTCCATTACTATGAAACGTTTATGTTTGCGAGTTGGTTTAGAAAAATTGTGATAATTGACAAATTATTTTCCCTTATAATAAATCCAATACTAAATAAAGAATGTAGATCAAAGATAATGATATATATAATAATATTGTATCTATAACAAATAAGATTATTGGTAATAAAATATATGTACGTGTATGGAAAATATAATATTATTGTTAAAAAAGCCTTGTTGCCAATGTTGTTCGCATTACCATAATTGAAATAAGTATTACAATTACTTTTTATAAAAAAAAAATATCGACTTAAAATCTCTTAAAATAATTAGATACGTTTATACATCTTTTTTTCAATTCATATGGTATTGGAGGTATATCCCATTGATTAATAAAATAGATTTACATTTAGCGAAGCATATACAAAAAAATTACTTTTAAGTATATTTTTGTAATCGCCACTTAAAAAAAAAAATTTTAATACCCTACGATTAGTTTGGAATTTTTTTTAAAGACTCAAATTGGCACCTGAAGTCGGCCATTTTAATTTTTAAATATTTTTATATAGCACTCGTGTTATCAAGACATAGAAACAAACATACATACATAGACTGATAAACACCTGCCTCTGCGTCGCGCAGTCGGGTAAAAACAGTACATGTTGAATTGAATGGGCACCTACATCTAACTGTATGAAATCAGTCAAAAAATAAATCGAAAATCTTAAGTATTACATACCTTGGAATGTTTAAGAATACAATAGCATGGACTTTATGCTCTCGGAGCACAGGTGTGAAATCTTTTCCATCGCACTCCATAGTGACGAATTCAGCAAGACCTTTCCATTTCCTTTGCATTAAGTCCTTGCCACCCGCAGTTCCGTAAAATAACTTATTTCGTATACGAGAGTTGAACTTTTCCGGATGCGCCTCTAAAACAAATGATACGGTGGATGATATATGATATTTGATTATACTTTTATATTTAATTAAAAAAATGAAATGTAAAAATATCGTAAAACTTTATTTACCTATTTTATATAACAAGCTTAATTTCTATTAATATTAAAATTACTTAAATTAAAACGGATACGAAATGAAGTTAAATACCAATTTCTGGGGAAAGTTCTTAACAAAGGTTAACGTGTAATTGTTGAAAAAACTTCAAAATTGGTCGAACAAAGACTGGTATCTGATTATGGTAATTAAAAATATTTACGATAAATCTCAAATTAAGGCATGAAAGTTAGGGAATAGAAAAATTTACTTCGAAAAAACGTAGTAGAAAAAGAGTGTACCTATAGAAAATCATACGATACAATACACATACTCGTACATATAACGTATTTGTATGTAAGTAAAAAAGTCGAGTATTGGCAATGCCATGTAAAAATATTATAAGGTGTGCAAATAAAATAATGAATAATAAATACAAAAAGGGAAAAACATAATATGACATTCAAATATCAAAACACCGAGACAAAACGAGAGTGTGTCGAAAAATGTATATTATAAGAAGGCTGAAGCTTATTAATTTTAAAATGATTCGAATGTATATAATCAACTAGCTGACCCGACAGACGTTGTCCTGTCTACACGTCTTTAATTTGAAAATTTCAAACTTTTTTTAATAAGCTAAAACATTCTGGACCATTTTGATGAAAATTATTATTCAAATTGTTAATCTAAACCATTCTCAGATCCCCTTGAACACACACAAAAAATTTCATCAAAATCGGTCCAGTCGTTTGAGAGAAGTTCAGTGATATACACACTCACAGAAGAATTATATATATAAAGATATACATGCAATGTAAAACAATGTTGTTCTGAATCAATTCATACATTAATATTACAGCGTGTTTTAAAGTTCATAGGTCATAACTCAATATAAGCTTTTGTAATTGCACCGCTCGTGCAAAATTAACGTTAGTTGCTATTAATCCAAGCATATTACCCTATACTTATATAAAATTGAAGTGCATATATCATCATCGTATATCAAGTTTAAATGTTTATTTCCACGATATCAGAGCAAAAAGGTTGTTATCTAAGTGTTATTAAGTATATAAATCTTTGTGACTTTAATACATCTAAGCTTGTATATTAAACATTCTTTATTGCACATTAACCCTGTTCATTGTTAAACAAATGAATAATAATACAGACACCAATGCACGCAAAAGTGAACTTATCTCTAGATTTTTATTTAAATTTATCTCTTTAAGCTAACAAGTAACTCGTATATGGAGGTGAAAAATAGTATATTTAGTATGAAATAAAACATAAAAGTAATTTTTGATATATTTTAGCTAAAAGAATGTAATACAAAAGTTAGTATGTATAATAGTATAGGTGTAATTTTCTATTTTCAAATTCTTTTGCTATATCTCACCTCTAGAGGCACATTTTATTATTAGATAAATACTGATAAAAGGGATAATATCATAGAAAGTTATCTATAATTCTAAGATTTAAAGGTAGATAGTGGTAGTTCAGTTTTAAATAGTTTGCTTGGGAAACCGAGTGAGGCGAGTTCAAATCCCAGGCCTCGCACCTCTGATATTTTCATGTGCAAATTATAATTTTAACATATTTACCACTTATCTTACGGTGAAGCAAAACATCGTGAGGAAATCTGCATTTCTGAGGGAACCTAGCAAGTTTTAGAAAAACATGTGTAGTCTGTCAATCCGCATTTATCCAGTGTTGTAGACTATGGCCTGATCTCCCTCGTTTTGAAAGGAGGCGCCGAAGGACGTGCCCAGCAGTGAGACGTTAAAGAAAAGGGCTGATTACAGTAAGATTAGAAGGAAAGTAGCTACTCGTATCTACGTGAGACTTTTTTTTTTTTTTTTTTTTTTTAACGTTGGGAAATGCATTTACGCACGAGGTGTGGGACTCACCGGCAAAGCCAGTACTACCCACTAAAACCCAACAAAACCTTCCCCCGTCTTAATGGGGCGTCGCAGGATCGCTTACGCATTCAACTACGACGCCCCGACGGCAGGTCTGCCGAAGCAGACCACAACAACCACGGGGTTGCTCCACAGTCCACTCTGCTATCAGAGAAGTACCAGGAGCAACCCGCATGGTACACTGCCCTCCGAAGAGGGCCACCTCCCACCGCCCACCGAAGTGGGCCACCTCCCTGTGCGTTTCTTGGCTTCGCGCCCGGTTGGGTTGCCGGGTACTACTGAGCCCCCCACCACGACAAGGTGAACGCACGTTGGGGGGAATCTACGTGAGACTAGCTACTTAGCTTTTATGTAACAGTATGTTGAAAGGTTGTTGTCCTTAAAACATTACAGATTAGAATAAATATTTTTGTATATATAATAAATCGCCTGGTTAAATGTTGTACATCATTTGCTTCTTAGAGGATTGAGTTTAGAATAACACTAAAATATGTGTTTTATTATTATTAGCCTAAAAGAATTAATATCATATAATATTATGTTTTAACTTTTAAATAAATTTGGTCAGAAATGCATTTTTTTTTTATACAAACCGTCATTGCTTTAGGGTTGAATTTGAAACATACTTTTATAGTGGCTACTTATATTACTAAAGGACAGAATCGACAATATTTTTTTAGACTGGTCGGTCGGTTTTTCGGTCCAACGATTTGGTCTGGGCTTAGAAAAAGTTTATATATATATATATATATATATATATATATATATATATTAACATGACTGACGTAATTCTAGCAATATAATTATAATATACGTTACTTATATATAATATATATATATATCGCGACGCAAAAATCAAGTCGATCTATCATGTCCATTGCGGTGTAAAAAAAGAATATTATAAGCCAGATAATATGCAATCTATACAATTTTTAGTATACTATCTATGACATTAGAGACAACAACAACCTTAGTCTAGTTTTAGTGAAATTATCAAAATATTCATAAAATAAAGCCTTAATTGTTATCAAAATATGGATTTTACACGAAAAAGGATGTTTTCTATTCGTTAAAGGTATGTTTATCTTTTGTAATGACTTATTTATTTATAGAAATGTATGGGAATATTTTAACTTTAAGTCACAATAACTTTTGATTCTTTCGTTTCCTCAAAATAAATTTTATATATTTGGACTCCCTGTTGCCTCCCTTATCCAAACCCACCCACTCCTTCAGGGGCCACGTCTCATATACTAAACTGCAGCCATATGTAGCTTAAGTGCAATGTAACAATACTTTAGATATGAAATATAACAAACTTACCTCTAGCCTCATGAAATTCAAGAGCAATGTGCGCGTCGACGCCAAACGAGAAGTAATTATTCACAACATTAAGTGGCAGTTCCGGCTTCGCATTGCTCGTATCCTCACCAGACGCAGCTTCATTCGGTTCAACTTTTAATTGCCATCGATCTAGTAACACAGTGTCACTTTCACCGATATGAGCTAAGATCTTGGATATGGGCTCATCTTCATATCCCTATGAAGTAAGAGATAAATTAAAATTTTTCTATGTTGTAATATATATGTGTTTTCCTTCATTTAATACCATACGTATATTAATAATTTTAATTCTGAAAGTGCTTCCTAAAATACCTCTTTATCGTGGAATTTCCAATAAGCTTTTTGAAACCTACATCTATGTTATAGTGTATTAACTTATTTCTTAAGTTATTGTCAGTGTAAACATCTTAACATTTTAACAACTAAAATACAAAACATCGGCATTTCTTTACTGCATTTGATTACATATAACATTTTTAATACTTTTTTGAAATAGATATACATACTTTTTGAGTAATATAATCCTATCCAATGAATATGAGTGTGGAGCGAAAAAATTTTTTGTTCTTAGCTTGTGGGTAGGGAGGGGCAACAAAATGTTGAGTAAAAAAAAATTTTTTTTTCAAAAATTGAGTTTTTTTATAAGCTACAAATTCTACCCTCAACCTAAGAAAAAAAAATCGCTTTAACCTAATGAATTTTTTACCTACTGTTTAAAATGAAAATCCATCAAATATTTTGGGTAGACACGGAAAACAATTTCGTTTAAAACTATTTAGAGAGGTATGTGACATTCTTGGCAAGCCTCGGAAATCAAAGCAAGAATTTTAGTTTTTAATAGAAGTAATTTTATCGTATTCGGTCTCCACGACACATTCAAAGGAAAAATTTCATAAAAGTTATAAAAAAAAATGTTTGTTATGAATTTATTATTATTATTATACTTGAAATATTTTTTGTTTACTTGGTAAAAAATGTACTTGAAATAATTAAAAACACAAGGGTTTTAAGAGAAAAATGTTTCACAGAGAAATTGTAACACAGTTTTAGCAGTAGTTTTATGCGAATAAGGTCCATTAGACTTTTTATGTTTTTCACTAAATTAGCAGAGTTAATCTTTCGTTACAAAACGTTTGTATTATAATTCATAGTAAGAAGACAGAAAATTAAAATTCATGAAATAAAATAGAAAAGCAAGAACCCTAAAACTATTTTAAAACAGCAGCGAGGGAACAATTTATAAAACTTTTTCTTTTATTTAAGAAATTAATAAGAGGTAAGCTAAAGAAAAATACAAAAGGTCCGTTGAATTATAAATCAACAGGAATATTAAAATATTTGATAAATATATTATGTAATCCCCTCAGGGAATTTAAACGAATATTTTAAGCAGATTATTTCAGAGTGCCTTAATTTCACTTGGATTAAATCCTCCCGTTTATCCTTTCACTCCATTATTTGACAGCAGATTTAATATGAGAGGTAGTTTCAGGATACTTCAAATTAGCTATGGGCTCAACCTTCAACCTTCTTACTTCTAAACTCTTTATATCAGACCTTATTTCATTGGACTATGACCTTTTTAATAGAAGAAACTTTAATTCAAAATATAAAATTAAGATTTTTTATTACCTACCAAAGTATTTTTTGAATATAACTGAAGAATTATTACGAAAATCAATTTAAAACACCATGTTTATTTTATTGAATTGTTTGTTTGTTTATTTTATTGAATACGAAAAACATTTCATAAAAGTTATTAAATAATATATAGTTTCAAGCGTAATATTGTAGCAATCTGCTAATAAGAACCATTGCAACTTTCAGTAGACACAATAAACATCCCTGTCGTACATCTTGACATGTCGAGCGTAACACCGAACGAGTGGAGTGCACACGTACGTATCAACCAAACCTTTAATATTATTATAACTGACAGTTAACTGACATAATTGACTTGAGAGTTTTGTTCAATATATACTAAGTCACACGTAGGTATGGTATGGTTTGGTATATACGGGCTTGTTTCCGGAACTCGACGTCTGTGCGCCTATTTTGCGTGTCACATCTACACGTTCAATATTACTAAAACGATTGCCATACGATGATAATATGGACCAAGGCGGAATAAAATGTAATCATGGAAAAGGTTTGCTTATTTTATTATGAAAGGAATATACCCACTATATCCATATGAAATATATATGTATGTTTGGACAAATAAGTTTAACATAAATATTTCTAATATGTGCTCTTTAAAGGTCACGTAATATGATCTCAGATGGTCAAAAGAATCTAATCACTGAGTTTATTTACGACCCATCCGTATTATCAGTAGATAAATCTGATGAAAAATTGTAATATTATAATATGTAAACTTTTTTAAATAATGATTTCCATTTTATATTTTTCTCTGTACCTCATTTATGACTAAACATGAAGAAAATAAATAAGTTACATAGATTATGTAGTATTTAATAATAAATATTAATTCCAATAAAATATTTTTGCAATTTAATATCTTTTATATAACACTCTTAACAGTTTATTTATTATAAGACTACTGAGTCGATTTTGGTGAAAGGATTTCTCCGTCCTAAGTTAAAATATATTTAAATAGGTATATAAAAAAAAATAGGAAGTTGCAGATAAATATTAAGATAATCATACAAAAATATATTTAGCTAAAATATGGTACAGGTTGTTTAGAAAACCGAATAGATTAACAAAATATATGAATATTGTTTTGCAAATCAAATATGTATAATAATATTACATTCACACGTGTAGAATTGCTAACTTCTTTTTCTTTGAAGTCGTTTATATATAGACTTGAGAGGGTAAAGTATGGATTCAATATGAAATTCATGTACTTACACCTCCCCACCCGAGTGCTCTTGCGAGATCATTTCCAGTTCCCAGTGGAAGCACTCCAACGGCTGGTCTCGAACCGATCCGGTCGAGTACGCTTAACACCCATCCGACTGTACCATCTCCACCGCACGCTAATACTCGCAAGTTGGGCACTTTGCGAAACATCTCCAATCTAGAATACGTATATATTTTAAAAATATTGAATTTGAAATTGAGTTGTGGAATCTTCTCGTTTTTCTCTTTATATAGATTTAGCATAAAAGCTGTGATGTCGTATTTTGTTTTGTCTTATAAAACGAACATTGTCTTATTTATTAAGCAGGCGTCTGGTAATAAGATGATAAAGTAAATAGGTATGTTTAACAACTACAAAGTTTCTTTGAGACATAGTTCGTGCATGGGATTGTTAGAAATACATAGCTTAAGAA
Source organism: Brenthis daphne (assembly GCA_947093115.1). NCBI lineage: Eukaryota > Metazoa > Arthropoda > Insecta > Lepidoptera > Nymphalidae > Brenthis > Brenthis daphne. Next base: position 30,758,576 of record OX352474.1, on the reverse strand, counting down.
ACTTATGAACTTTGTTTAAGTAAACATAGTGGAAGCTTACACTGTATTTACCATCTTCTCTTTATTTTGAATACATACATCTATAATATAGAAAACGAGGACGTTTTGAAATTTAAAATTGATTATATAATATTAACAATATATTACCGACTCACCCTCGCTTCGCTCGGGTTCGTCCCTACGTACGTTTTAATGGTTAGTATTGATTTCTCAGAGATGAGATATTTTTCCGCACTAAAAATATCCTATATGTTGAACCGGATAACTAGCTCTCATTATACCAAATTTTATCAAAATCTGTTCAGTGGTTTCCTCGTGATGCGTTCCCATGACATACAGACAGACAAAAATTCCAAAAACTATAGATTCGGCCTCTGTATCGATAATAATGACTATCTCTACAGATTTTCCAAAAATGCGATATTAACTTAAATAACTCATTTTTAAAGACTTTTTAGAGAAGACCAAGTTCTTTTAAAGTAATTTGCTTCATAACTTAAAGATAATACGATTTTGGAAGGTATAAAAATACTGTGGTAAAAGTTTCCACATACTTAAAAAAAAAAAACAATAGGTTACGAAAAAAAAGATATTTGCAATTTACAAAATGTTGCAAAGGATGCAGAAAACTAAAATATGTGGTTATTTGTAAATTTTAAAATATTTAAACTTTTATACTTAGACTTCCAGTACATTATGGTTCCCTTGTTTAAGAGCTTGATATAGAAAGGCATTGATTTCATTTATACTTCAATGTTACGAATAATAATAATAATTGCCAAGGAGGGTTGACGTCAGGCAGGCGGCCGGTCGTAAAACTTTTGCCAAATCCTATCAGCAGTACAGAAGATGTACTGCGCCGATCCCAAGTGATTGGGAAATGGGCAGGGAGAAGAATTACGAATAATAATTATAGAAATGAGACCATTAATTTAAGGCCAAAAAAGTCGTACATTTGTTTACATTAATTTATATTTTTACTGCTCCTTTCGGGAAACCCAAATATAGTTTGGGTTACAAATTTGTTCAATTATTTTGAGTATTTTTTACAAATTACTTAAGGAATGGATGTAGAGATTGGTATCATAGTAACAAAACTCAGGCCGAGTTGCCTAGCAGGTCGTTAAAAAACATTTTCACGTTGGTTGGTAGTTCGGCATTTGTATCTGAAATAATTGACAATTTTTCAACGATAACCTGCACAGCTTTATTCTACTACTCTTTTCTGGAAATCCTTGTATAATTCCTGCTCTTTCCTGCAAGTTCACTTTACTGAAGATACGTTTATTCATCTATTTCGAACTACTAAGTATATATTAAAAAAATAAAACAGTAGCTGAAGGAATCATTGTAAAGATTCGGTGACAATAAAAAATACTTGGGCTGAGTTTCCTAACACGTTGCACACTTTTTTTTCGTTGGCCGGCACTTTGAATTTTGGGCTCAACTTAGTATGAAACGTGAATGGTCTGCTTTTGGGCCTAAAAAAGTTAAAATAGAACTTCACTCATTAGTATGTTCGTCTATCTTATCTTTCTCTCCCAATCTTCTAGGCGGAAATAAGTTGACCTACTTACGAGTATAATACTCAGATACGTGTATCGAAAGTGACCCATTGCGTTTAATGAATTCTTTTGAATACATATACATGAATAGATATTTAAAAAAAAGTTTTATCAAATGCATTGTGTTATATATATGTGTTATGTACATATCTCATGAAAAGGCTCGTAACTTTTTGATCAACAGATGTTCAAAATTTTGATAAACAGTAGGTACTATTATTTCATATCCACCAAGTTGTCTTTGTTTTAGTTGTTTATAGTCGTATATATTTTTTTGGTGCAATAGGCAAAAATATATATTATATAAACAAATTTTTAAAATGAATGAAATTACATTTTTATGACATAATATCAAATTCGTGATTAAGTAACACGAAAATGTGCATATATAAACACATAAAAAATTATGCCTAATAAAATAACATTGTAATACTACAGGGGGATGGAAAACGTGTCAAAAGATATTCAGGTGTAATTAGATGCTTGTACAGCTAACAGCATGTATTTACTTATCGACGTATCCATAAATAAGTACTGAGGGCGGACACGTGTATGTTATTATTAATTGTAGAAAAACACAAGCTTCTGTTCTTAAGCAGAAATATTTATTTTATTATTATTTGATTAATGTATGTATTCAGTTTTTAGTGTACAAACACGGTCCTTTTAATATTATGGGAATATTGATAGATAAGGTGGGTGAAGAAAAGCCACTCTCAGATAAATGAAATAAACGAATTATTAAGTAGCATTTCGTTCAATAAAACAAAGTGCTACTATGTGTATACAATAATATAACTTATAAACATTTTATTTCATTGCAGAATCAATGATTATTTATTAAATTTAAGTTTTATTGAACTCTTCCATAATGGCCTTGCAAGGAACAAGGCTCCATATCAAATCAAATAAAAATATTTTATTCAGCATTAAAAAAATTTTACTGAACGTCATGAGTCTACTACCAGTTCGGAAAGACATACGAGGCCGATGTAATAAATAAATCCTTTAACTTAAAACTAACGGTGTGGCAATCAAAATATATGGTTATACTTAATATTCATAAATAGGTCTTTCATTAAAATAAAACATTAAATACATATCATAATATCTTCACATAAAAAATAGTCAGCGAATATTACTTGAACACTATTTCAAAACTAACGAGTATATGTACCTACAAGATGTATACAGCTTTAAGGTACTATAGAGGAATAATTAATTCAATGAAGGCTTCATAATGGGTTTAACCAACGTAACGTACCTACTATTTGTATTCGATTAGTATAATATGAAATTAATTACCAAATACCTCTCTTAATTCATTTCCATAAATAAGCATGAAACATAAGTTCGTTCGAATTTCTTAGCCGGAAAATCTCTTATCTTTATTATGCCAAAGTGAAATGTTAAGTATGAATTAGAGTGATATTTATATTTATTCAAATGTACATTAAAACCATAAAGAAGTTAAACTAGAAAAAATTTCCGCAGGAATCGTTTTTTTTTAAAAAGGTTTTTTTTTATTAAAAAAAAAGAAGGTTTTTTGAAGAACATTTTTGAGTAATAAATAGTCAATCAAAACACAATTACATACATTGGCTTGGCTTAGTAATTGAATTTTCATTATTTGGCCAGAAACTTAATGTGACGACGATTTATATCCAAATTCCGTAATTTCCGCATAAGAACAGAATTTTCGTGACATTAATTCCTTACTACATTTTCCCGAGGGTAGCTGTTCAATTAAACTGTACCTTACGTGCGAACTGGGAATGTATTGCGAATACACTAATTGACACAGGCAGATAAAACATTTTTTTAATTTCTTTTATTACGCTTAAACCAATATTGTGTTAAGAACAGTAGTTAACAAAAAATATATATGGTATGTAACATATATATAATATTTACACCACCCACCCTGGATAGTCTTCCATATTTCCTCACCTAAAGGTTGTCTGGAAGAAATCGCTAATTAGCGATACGACCACCTTTTTTTGGGCACACTTTTGTTTTTGTTTTATACTTTGTTAACTGTATTTACTTCATGATTGTGGTGTACAATAAAGTGTAAATAAATAAATAAATATATCCATTATAAATATTTTACCTCTAGTAGGTATATTAGTCTGGAAATCTTAAAATATTAGAACAAACCAAATATGTCGTAATGCAGTAAATAGTTACGTAACTACTCGTTATAATCATTATATCTTGTATTCTAATTTTATTTATGGAGTTTTCGTTGAGATGGCGTTTGTAGTGTTAAGATTAATAATACTTATCGTAATTATTAGACAATCCAGACAAATATTTTAACATTTGTTAGTTAAATATATATTTAATTGTAACAAAAATTACCCTGGTCCAGGTCCACCCTGAGTAAGATCGAAGACTTGTCGCGGATTAAGCAGCCATTGAAATTTTTGCAGCAGCTTAGCACCTTGATTACCTCCACTCTTAGGATTAATGAAAACCAGCACTGGTTTTACGTTGGCAGTTGGAATAGGTTTAATTACAAAAGTCTTTTGTTCTCCTTTAGAGTCTTTTCCTTTTTTCTTTGCTGTATTCTTCTTTTTAGGAGATTTTCTTAACGAAGATTTAAAGCTACCTCTCCTTGGCAATTTTACTATCCATGACGGTGGTACTATTATGTTTGACTGAATGCCTGAAGAATACGGTATAAGTATATTATTTGCTATCAATAATAATCTATATCTATCTATTATTATTATTTTTTATCTTTATTTTCACTTCTTTATTAGATCTAATTTTATAGAAAAACATACCCAAAGAACATTCTTCTCCTATCCTCTGTAAATTGAAACAACTTTCTTTGTTATGATAGGCGTCTTTACACCAAGAACAACTTAATGCCACGATTTCTTTAGAGCTAAACGATAATTTTCCTTGGAGGGACTGAAAAAAAAGTTTACATTATAATAATATTTAATAATACATGGATTAATTATTAAAAAAACTTTTTTAAACAATAAGCAAAATCAAAAATAATAATAAGTAGCTTTTAAAGCTAGCGTTATAGCATGATACGCACACGATCACCTACTTCATCGTGTATTTCGATATTCTTGTCTACAGATCTTTGGGGTGTTATGCACCAATAGCAGCAGCTGCGCCGGAATGACTGACAACAAAACAATCATGCAACAAACATGCAAACACGTGCTGTGGTTAAAAAACAAATTAAAATATTAAATAAACAAAATATTTAAATAGGACAACACCAGACGATTAATTAGTAGTGATTGAAAAAAATAAATTACCTATTTTTTCTTTATTGCGTAATATCTGAAAATAATCGTATCATTTTTTTATATAAAAATATTCTGGTGTTGTTCTCATTTTCATAGCAATAACAAAGCTAGACAGACATACAGGAATAACACAATTAAGGCAACTCTACACATGGCAAATAAAAGTTAATAGTTGCACATTCGATAACTTGTTAAGTTAATTAATAGAAAATTAAAAAAATTAAAACAAATTGAACGAAACATTGACATGAACATCTGAACGTCATTGTTAGGCACTAATGTAGGTGGTATTGTGATATATCATTCACAATTTTTTTACGTCCGCGCTTAGGGACCGATTGTGGTGTTTTTCGTATCGCATGCGAGGGAAATGCAAATCATTTGAACTCAGCAATAGGGAGAGCAGTTGTAAGTATCATGATGTTAAATGTAAAAGACAAATTAGGTTCAACACTAGTTATGAATATGGTTCGTGCTTTATAGTTACATGTTTCTTTAGTTTTGAAAAAAAAAACATTTTTTTGAAGGTCACATAATGAGTATGAGATTCATACATAATAAATCTAATATTTGAAATGGATCGTATGCATTTCTAAATAGTTCACAAACCCAAAATGACCTTCGCCTAATAAATACTCTATTTTTTTATTTTTGTATCATAACAAAAGTTCTATTAAAATACATCCAGCCGGATTAATCAAGAAAGCAGAAGATAAATACTATAAAACCTATACAATTGGCTTATAAAATATCTCGAACATCACATTTTTCTAAAAATATTCTAGGTACAATTTCATTATGTGTATGTAATTTCATATGTGTATATGTAAAATAAATAACTAAACAGCTAGTAGTAGTTGTTGATACAATATATATGAAATAGTTGCAGAGGAAAGGTAAAGTTACTTTTCTTTAAGTTACAAAATACCAACGTAATCACAAATTAAGCCCTTGAACTTTGAAGTTTTGGACTTCTGGAGTAAATCTGACTACAGAGTGAAAGGCTTCACTGAACTATACAATCGAAATAAGCGTTTTACATCAAAGATGAAAATAGATTTATAAATACTGTTTAAGCCCCTACTTATAAAATACCTTTTTATAATAATACATCATAAGTATCCCTACGGCGCGCGGCGGCCTTATATCAAAGACTAGCTATGTATAGTATTGTCTTGTATTCGCATGGTCGGATTGAAGGTATAAAATAAAAATTACGTAATTAAAAAGTTAGGCAACAAAAAAAAATTATGAACTCCAAATAATATAAAATTCTTAATACATTTAATAATGAAGCCCCTGTACAATACAGCAAAAGAATTAAATTAGATTGGGCCGTGTTGGGCTTACTGCATGACGTTGTACAAGAAAATGAGGTTTCCAGACGCTTTATGAATAAAGATCAGAAATTAGATAGGATCAAAGTGTAATAATAAATATAAAGAACAGAAAATAATTAACACAGAAACTCATATTGCACTAATGGTTTTATAAATACTTAAAGGTTATTTAAAATTTCATGGCAAAGTAGAATCAATTTTATTGCCTCCTTTTCTATACACTTAATATTAGTGAAACGACCGCAAGTACATTAAATCTTTAATAATAAGCTTTCAAATCTTTTTTGGGTCTCCGTACCTCAAAACAAAAAACATAATTGTATCCATCCATACTTTCATGTGTCGATATTTGCGAATGCATTGAATAAAAAAAAATAAAATTTAATAGAGTGTATAGAAATAAATCGTTTTCAGGTTATTTTTTGGTAATTAGACTAGAAAAGTAGCCCTCCTCGGATTTGACTCGCACTTGACTATTTTCAATAAATAAATTATGAGTGTGTGTAGAGGGATCTGAAAGCCCATTCGAGTGATGTTAACTATAAAAAAAAACTACGTTTAAAAAAGCCGACTTAAAAAACTAAAAAGTATAAAATAACTTAATAAAGATTTAATTTAATACACCTCTTATGTAAACCTAATACCTTTAATATTAATAAAATACTATTATCTGTATGTGCTACGTATTGATAGGTTTGAAGTCGAACCTCCTGCTTTTTGAAGTCGGTTAAAAATATAATAATACCCATTATCTAGTTAGTCTGAATCATGTCGATTTAATTATGAGGAGACTACATGGGCACAAAGGTTTTAAACTAAAGACTAAATGTTGTTATCTTCGATTGAAAAGTTCTTTGTTTTTTTTTCTGTTATTTTAGAAAAATAATAAAATTTTTGCTTTTGAAATAATTGTATTATACTTAAAATTTTAGGTATAATTAAGTTATAAATAAAAAAATAAACTCAATATAACTAAATGTAGATATGAAGACGGTTATAAAAAATAAGAATTAAAAATGTAGCAGAGCTTAATCAAAGGAAGCACTTGATAAAATATTCGTTGTAGTTATATTATTTAATTAGTGACCCTACTTGCTGTGCCAGCGGTCGCGGGTTCGAGTCTCGCTGGGGGCATTCGTTTGTGTGATGAGCACGAATGTTTGTACTCCAGTCATGGGTGTTTATATTTATAATATGTATGTATTTAAATTTATATATGTGTAGTGTATCAACTATCTGGTATCCATAACACAGGCCTCGTAGCTTACCATGGAACTAGATGGTGTTGTGTGTTAATGTTCCAACATATTTGTTTAATATATTTATATTTATATATTTACTTTCCACATTTTATTGCTGCTTTACATGGTTATGAAACTTTGTGCTTAGAAGAGTTGGTTTTATTGTAAAAGCCGAATTATGAGAAAACGTGTAAAAACGTACAAATTATATATAATAATATTTTTTAAAATATTTTAATGTAAAAAGTCGTCAAACCACTTGTAAAGTAGACATAAACCAACATATACATGCATATCTACTCTATTTACTTTTAAAGATTGATTTCATACGTTTTAATAACGTTTTAACGAGGTATTTATAAAGCATTGTACTAATTTTCTCTAGTTTATGGATCTTATTCACGCTACTTAGGTTCTAGTTTAAAAGATTATTAACACACAAAAGATTTATAAAACGCAAATCTAAAATGTAAGTCAATGTTTGTTCAACAGAGTTAATAACAAACAACACAACGTGCAAAATTCTAAAACATTCACGGTGTTTAACAATAACATTGCGCACAACAAAGGTGAATCGAAATTACTACTATTAAGGTGTTACCTTGCCGCAAGCTTTGCACTTGCCCTTCTCAGAGCGCCGATGGGCCCAGTGATGATGAGTGAGAGTTTGTTCCCTGTACTGACGAACTCCAACATCTCGAAATGTGGGCTTGCAGGTGAACTGCACTCGGTCTATCAAGATATCGATGCAGGCAGTATGAGCGACGATTTTGCACGCTGAACATTTCATTCGAGCCCCATGTTTCTGTTGGAACATAGGTGTTACTTTTATAAATACTGGTTAGGTTAGGTTAATAGTATTACAATAAAGCTTAACATCAATAATAGATTAATGTTATTTTTATTGTAAACTAGCGACTCATACTCGATTCGCTCGGGTTCGTCCCTAGGGTATGTATACAACTTCCCTATTTGAATCGAATATTATTAAATTTTTCATTGGTTTTATTTTTTTTTCGTGGGGCCCTAAAAAAAGTAGCCTAAGTTACTCCTTATTACATCAGCTATCTGCCAGTGAAAGTCCCGTCACAATCGGTCCAGCCATTTCAGATATTAGCCGGAACAAACAAAACAAACAGACAGCCAGATAAAAATTGTAAAAAATGTTGTTTTGGTATATGTACCGAGTATACATCCCTAAGCATTTAGTAAAAAGCTGTTATTTTGACTTTACAAACAGACACATCAATTTTATTTATCACACATTTTCCATCGCCCGTAAACATTGAATATTTCTACTATGTTATGCAAGCATTGAACTAATGTGTACTAGGTAGGTTTCAACTTAGCGCATTGTCAACCAGAAGGAGATATGCAGGAATTAAAGATTTCTCCGGAACTTTCAACGAGTAAGAAGTTCCAGTTAGAAACACATACAGCGACATGGCAGACATGTGAATAATAATTATTATACGATTATCAATTCTCACTTTGAAATGGTCACATTATTAACATTGTAGGTACAGCAATGAAATATTATGGGTATTGAACATAGTAATGTTCAATAGCCATAGGTAATATTTCAATATGCGACACATAGTTTAGATATTTTCTTTAAGAATCTGAATCTGATTTTTGATGATATTTTCTCCTCGAAATCTTCAAATAAGCAGAAATATGAATATATTTTTAAGCCATAAATCATGCCCGTGTATACCCGTAATTGAATAAGTGTGTAAATTGAAGGCAACTCAAGTAGAATAATTTCATCCATCAGACCTGAATATGTTAACGCGTCAAAGACTGAGTCATCAACTTTTTACGTTGAAAATATTTCAAAATAAAATTTATTTTTATATTATTTTTCATAAAAGTAAAGGTGTTTTTGACAACAATCGTGTTTGTGAGTAGAAGACCGAGAGATTTTTTGGTGCAAACAGATCAAATCTTTCTATTGTATTGGTATATATTATAGTCTGGTAAAGAAAAAGCTAGGCATCAATCAGCAATCGCCACTTAGGACGTTTTGCATCGACATCGGCGGAAAGTAGAGACCATGAAAATGGTTGTACTCTCTATTTATTTTGATAGTACATACCTAAACAAATCGAGAAATAAAAAATAATATACATGTGCAAATTTGATATCATACTATCAATATTCAAAAAGGACAACCTCCAATATTACCTAAACTATGAAAAAACTTTTACTGTATTTTGATACTCATAACACAATAACAAGCAAAACAGAGTATTATTTGTATTCGTGACTTGTTACCTTAATGACATCTGTAGCGTTATCTTACACTGACGTCAGATACCGCTGTGTTAACTTCGTATGTCAGGATTCGAAATGTCAGATCTCAATTTACATTACGACTAGGGTAACCTGGTAATCTTAACATTTATCCCTAACCTTGATAACGAAATAGTAGTGGATTAATATAACGTGTATACATTTTATCTAGTTAGAGAACGATTATGTTTGGATTTAGGTAAATTGCAAATTTAGGTGGATCTTCTATATGTTGATCCTAGAGTTTTTAATTCATAACATAAAAAATCGTATTATTCTAGAATCAATCTACTGCATACAATGTATTGATATTCAAACCTCTATCGTAACAGTCACAAGTCTTAGCTATGTTTGGTTATTATCGGTCCAGCAGTGTAAGAGTATCAGCTCTTTTCCAAAATTATGTAAGGCATTTTGGCGTATGATTACTCGATTAAGTAATTTACTTCACGCGTGCCAGTGTGATCGTTAAATGACAATTAATTTGCGTTGGGTTTTTTTTTAATTTTATTATTATTCATTCATTCATTCATTCAAAAGCTAACAGTTGCATCTGTGTCTTGAAAATCAGGTATGTTTAATTGTTGCGAACAAAACTTTAAACGCATCAGCTACACTTTGACTTAGGCTGCGTCCGCATAGGCAGGCGGCTTGCTTAGCGCTTAAAGCCTAGCGAGTCACCTAGCCAGTAGCTTAGTAAAGCGAACATATTAGAATGTTAGCGACCGGCCGCACTGCTAGTCGCCTAGCTAGTCGCTTAGCGTGTATCTAAGTAAACAAACGTGTTGGTTTTTTGTCACGAGGCGCGAGGTATTTTAAAAGAAAAAATGGATGAAATTTGCATCAGTTTTTAAAATAGAACCTCTGTGAAAAAGGCTCTAGGCGCTAAGCCAACCGCCTGTCTGTGCGGACGTAGCCTTAAGGTTTGAGTCGCTAGTTTCACGTTAATAAAATGTATAATCGTTGAATTTTTCAGAATCCGTCTTTACTACATTGCGAAGAAACATTCTCTTTTAATGTCTTCTAGACAAAAATTGGTCATAGTCTACCACGCTGGCCAAGCCGCACTTAACCAGCGTGGTGGACTATGGCCTGATTCCCCTGGTATTGAAGGGATGCCCGTTCCCAGCAGTGGGACGTTATAAAAAGGGCTGAATACATGATTGACTTAGTCCGGTCTACTTATTGCATAACATCGTCCACGCCTCAATGACTCTTCTGTCATTGCAGACATTGCAGCATTCGCGCAAACCAATCCCTGCTTTCGGTCTAAATTTAAACCAAACATGTCCGTTTGTAATCTCAGAAGTGATTCGTATTTTGATAATACATCGTTTTGGTCACTTTTTGTGTGGAATTTGTTCTGAATTAGACTTCCTGATTTCGTAGATTGGTATGTATCAATGTGCTGATAGTGATTAGGCAGGAAGACTGATTGCAATTTATTAAGAAAATCACTTGACGCATTACGCGTAAAATGCTATTAACACATGGTTCCAAGTTAAGTACCTATTAACGTCTTATTTAGTCGAGAGGGTTAAATAAATAAATTGTATCAGTTATGTGCTCTTTGCTACAACTTGTTTGTTTAATGTGTAAGTTAAACAAAATCACTTTCCGTCATTTCATTAAAACTCGAACACACAACTTTCGGGACTCACAAGGAACAAAAGTGATTACCGTGTGCTAATGGGTAATTCGGTGTTGGAGACAGTAATGATAATATCTTTCGGAGAAAATAAAGATAATAGCATTTTTCTTAGAAATATTATAAGCAATGAACTCTAGAAATGTGTTTAAGAATACGATATAATCAACAGTAGATATATAAACTGTTTGTCTAATAAACTCGTTACGTTTTAAAACAAATACGAGTATAATATCAAATGTACGAGTAGATGTTAGTGCTCATTGTTAATTCAGAAAAAATACGAGTGCACTCAATTCAACACAGAAAAATGTTAAGTGAAACAACTATGGAAACGTGTAAATTACAATACATTATTTTAATACACTTATGGCGATATTTAATACCATGGAGTTTATATACCTAATATACTAGCGACTCACCCTCGCTTCGCTTCGGTTCGTCCCTAGGTTGATTCCCCATACAAACTTTCATCTCCATTTTAACCCCCTTAAGGGATGATTTCCGGAAAAAAATATCTTATGTCCTTTCCAGGGTCTCAAACTATTATCTTCTTACCAAATCTCATCTAAATCGGTTCAGCAATTTTGAATTTATTCTTTACAAACATACCAAAATACAAATCTATCCTCTTTATAACATTAGTGTAGACTGTAGAAGTATAGCTATAGTGTAGGAAATTGATATAATTGAATCATTTAGCTGTGTTTGGTCTAATCAAGTTATTCTTCTTACACATTCTTATCTTAGTGATTATAATTTTGATTTTTAATGAAACTGTACCAAATTGGAACTGAAACTTCATATTCTAAGAGCCACCACGGCCAAACCAAAAACAACTTAAAATAAACTACATCATATGTAATTGCCTTATAATACGTAAAATTTTGTGATCATTTACCAACCTCTTAAACTCCAAAGCTCACCCTATATTTTGCACATGTTCTGACGATCTCGTGCCCTCATTAGATTTATTTATTACGTAAATAGAACAAGCCACCGCAATTAGTGAATGATTGTCGCTGTTCACCCTGTGGCAGTCTTTTGTTGTATCGACAGTGACAGGTCATTGCGGTGTTAACGGTAGAAATAGCTCATTAATCTTATATTCAACTAACGACCGCGAACACACAATAGATAGGAACGGCGGTAATGGTTACCGAATAAATTACACTTCTTACCCTGTTGCTTGAAAGCCTGCTACGACCGATATAGGTACGTACAGCTGTTGTGAGTTTTAAAATATGCGGAGTAGCTATGTAACGCTACATCTAGGCTAATATAATAAAGCTGATGACTTTGTTTTTTGTTAGAACCTGATCTCTGGAAATATCTGTCGCATTTGAAATTTTATTTACATATATTACTCAATTCGTGGGGAAGGTTGTAAGATATCTATATATAATGACGACACGTTTGGCTCAGTTTGCAGTGAACCTACTTGCTGCGCCAGCGGTTGCGGGTTCGAGTCCCGCTGGGGGCATTCATTTGTGTAATGAGCACGAATGTTTGTACTCCAGTCATGGGTATTTATATTCATAATATGTATGTATTTAAAATTATATATGTGTAGTGTATCAACTATCTGGTATCCATAACACCAGCCTCGTAGCTTATCATGGAACTAGATGGTGCTATGTGTTAATGTCCCAACATAAAAAATAATAATAATAATCTACCATCGAGCTACGAATTTTAGAATCGAATCAGTTATACATAAATAGAATACGCGGGCGGATCCGCGGGAGAAGCTAGTATAATTTATTTTAATATAAGGTTTTTGTGTAAAATAAGTGCTAAAACTGAGAAAATAAAATACGGTTCGGTTCGGTTTCAGTTACATTTTAAATAGGCTGCGTTAGTAAATAAATAAACAAAAGTTGAGTACAGGGCATATTCACTTACAAAAGGTAAAAAAATATTTTACAATTTCAATAGCGAATATTAATAAAACCCGTTGTTTGACCGGCAATAAAAGGTATCAGCATGCCAAATTTTACTAAATTAGGTGCATAAGTTGTTGTGTACTAAGCTGTATAAGTTACTATAGTTTTTTTAACTATCGCACGGGAACTCTTTAATTTTCCGGGATAAAAAGTATCCAAAATGTTGACCGGGAATATAAGGTACCACCATACAAAATTTCATTTAAATCGGTCCAACAGTTTCGGAAATTAGCCCGTACAAACAGACAGACAAAGAAACAAAAAAATTGAAAAAATCTGGATTTGTTTTATTTCTCTTCTAACATCCCCCTGACTCGGTTTTTAGCATTTTTTTTTATATACAGACATTCGACATCTACAGTTTTATTATAGTATAGATTATACTGTAGCTGCTTTTAAGACATTCGTCATTGAATAATGTAATAGGACGATAGAAAATAGATACCTAATATTTTAGTCAATAGTACGCAGATTATTAAAGAGTAGGTAGGTACATATTGATCTCGTTAAAATTTAAATGCAATTTCAATTTGTTTTTAAAAGAGAAGGGAAAAAATATTTTACTATTGGAATATTTTACATTTCAATGGCCGCTGTTGTCCATTATCTTGCAGTTAAAGTGGAAACATGTGGGAAGTTTCACGACAAAAGTGCATGAAGAAAGTATGTATTGAGTCTCGATATCTGGAGTGCCTACTCCAGTAATGAGTCTTATCTTGTGCTGCGGTGGCTGTTTTTTACAAGACAACGCAAAGCTTCAAGAACACTTTTATGACAGTCACTGGAATTTTAATTATATTTTAGACTAGCGACTCACCCTCGCTTCGCTCGGGTTCGTCCCTAGGTACATATAGTTTTTTTGAGCGGAACCCTATTTCTTTTACTGAAAAGTAGCTTAAGTTACTTCTTATAACATCAACTACCTGACAGTGAAAGTCCCATCAAAATCGGCCCAGACGTTTCACAGATTAGCCGGAGCAAACAGACAGAAAGACAGACAGACAATTTTTTTTTAATAATTAGGTATTGTGTTTTTTTTATAAATCTATACATATAATAAAATTGTAACTAAGCCGAATTTGTACATTAAATATTTTTTGGAAAATCTTATTGAAATAAACATTAATATCCATACAGACGCCGAATCTATAGTTTTTAGAATTTTGGTCTGTCTGTCTGTCTGTCTGTCTGTTACCGCATCACAGAAAAACCACTGGAGGGATTTTGATAAAACTTGGTATGGTGATAGCTAGTTATCCGGGTCAACATATAGGATACTTTTTACCGCGGGAAAATGTCTCATTTCTGAGAAAAATACCAAAAACGGCAATGTAAGATTACACTAATATGTAAAACCTAAGAATTTGGTTTTTGGTCATCTGAACGCGGGCGGAGTCGCGGGCAATGCTAGTACCATATACATATAATTCCATATGCATTTAGTAAAAAGTTGTTATTTTGGCATTACAAACAGATACTTTAATTTTATTTATCTGTATAGATTAGCATGAATAAATATTATAATTATACACAATATACAGAGCTATGAGAGTCGAAGATTACCGCAAGTTTTTATTATCTCTCTAATGCCCGATTTCACCAACGTCACCTAAGTTTAAGGGATCTTCTAAGCATGGTTAGGGGACTGTTAGGGAACAGTTTCTGTTTCACCGACAGTCAGACAGGGGTCACCTAAATATTAAAAGGCCCCCTAAGTTTAGGTGCTCGAAATATGGGCTTCAAGACGATCGTAAAACGAAATTTAATTTAAGGGGTAGTTTAGGGGACTTTTAAGCTAGGGATCCCATACGTAGGTTATGGGTTGTTGGTGAAATCGGGCATCGAATACTTTGCTATGGAAGCTGGTATCAGCCGCTAGCAGCAAGCTTTTTATTTCCAAAGTTTATTTTAGGGTTCGAACAGTATTTTATAGAAATTAGCATTAGCCACTCGCATCTACCTAGTTTTAGTTTTCAGAAAAAGTCCATCGTGCGTCACAAATTTAAAAATAATCATAAATATAGCGGCAGTTGTCAATGCCGCAAAGGTTCTATAAACCTTAACAAGTTAAAAAGTAATAACAGTTAATCATTTGTACCTGGCACTCAGATTCGCCTACATAGCAGCAATCTCCAGACACCGATGTGGGCGCCCAAAGGTGTTCGCCACTAATGGCGGCATCGCTCCAGTCTGGTGTCGAGCGCAATACCCGTGCGCTTCCGCCTGCACTCTCGCTTGTGCGTCTGTGAACAATATATTAATAATATATTTAAATGCTAGTACTTTAGTTTAAGAACACATGAAACAAGAGTAAATGTAATATTTACTTATGTATAAATATTTGTAGTATATGAATCACTACTAAAGTAATAAATATTATTTAAAATCAGTACAATTACTCGTAAAACTATTAAGTTTATTCTAAGAAGTTTTGTTCCTGGAATTCGTGTGCATATTTTTAATCCCTCCACGACCGCGGACACGCTGGCGTTACATTAATAATAGATTTCTTAGAGATTTAATTAATCTATTAGACATTTACCTGGAGGTGTTTATTCTGTTATCAATATTCATGGTAGTTCTATATATATATAAGAAAATCCAGGCAGTAGCTAGTTTTTAGGGTGTTATACTCAAAGGATATAGGGTTACTCAAAGTTTGAAACTAATACTAAAACCCACGCTATTCACAGATTTGCTTGTCCATTTTTTGCCGGCTTACCGTTGGCCTATATAAATCTTTTAAATAGTAGGTAATAGGTTACCAATTTGCCACAAAGTAGTTTTATTTATTATGGTTTATTTAAATAGGTAATTAAATGTAAAAATGGAAATAATTCAGCGTGGTAATAATTCCTTACTTTATAAGATACGAGTTTTTAAAGTTCTTTTTTTTTTGCAACATGTAATAAGAACCGGCTAAATGAGAGTGGTAATTATATTTTACCGGATTTTTGGATTTTTTACCATAGCTGCTAGAAGTAATAAAAGTAATAAAAATTTAAAGGAATGCATGAACTGTTAATGTGCTCTTTGACTCCATTTACTATACTCCATTTACTGGTATTGATTATATCAAATGGCGACCAATATTGCCAGTCATAGGTACAATCATGATCATGATCAAAAAGCTTTTATTGCATTGAATAAAGCAATTTGTATGAGAAAATTATATATGTACATAAGTTCACATTATTTTACAAGTTTTGAAAATATTTTTTGTCTTATCTTACAATACTAGTAGTACTATAGTACTACTTATGTACTTACTACCTTTCAAAGAATATGAGTTTCATTTCTTTTATAATAAATTGTAATTCAATAAAAATGTGAATTAAAGTTAATAAATAATAATATTTGATTCAGTATAATTATTTTTTTTTTCTTTTACAAATATTGTTATTTGACTTGGATTTGACGTGACCATAGTTGTCGTAGACACATACCTATAATTACTAATCTATGATCATTTTAATTTTGTTTTATTTTTACTCTTGTACTAATACATACTAATAATATTATAGATAAATGGGCCAATTTGTAATGGAAACACAGTTATAATTATATTACATAGTTTTTACTTTGATATAAAATATAATAATGGATGGTATGCATGTTAAAAGTAACTTTAATATCAGGTAAAATGAACCATAAAATATTCATATTTTAGGCATGTTAACTTGCTTTTATATTCAGTTAAGCTAAGCAATATTTTAATTAAGCACTAAAATATTTTTATAACAAATGTTATTAAATTCTCTTTGTGAACGCTTAAAAATATCTGGCTGATTATATTTTTAGAAACAGTAAATTAAAAATCGAACGTTTGATACTTTTCTTTGCTTATTTTTTTATTTGTCACTAAGCTGCCCTAGAAACTTATGATTAGGCTATGCGCAAAATTGAATTAAAAAATTGAAAATATTTAAAGTAAATAAATAAGCTCTTTACGTTGAAATAAAACACATATTACACATACATACATGGAATTAACTTAATAAAACAATCGTTATTTTTAGATTATAAAGATGGATTGTGCACATTGTAAAAGGACAATGGAGGGCTGTGCATGTATAAAATGTAGTCGTTGTGCCTCCCAGTTTCACCTGGAGTGCGTAAGTAGCGAGCACTTGGTACCCAGTACGAACAATTGGAGATGCTGCCAATGTGAAATGTCTTATTCATCCGGAATGGC
Source organism: Brenthis daphne (assembly GCA_947093115.1). Taxonomy (NCBI): domain Eukaryota; kingdom Metazoa; phylum Arthropoda; class Insecta; order Lepidoptera; family Nymphalidae; genus Brenthis; species Brenthis daphne. Next base: position 30,741,068 of record OX352474.1, on the reverse strand, counting down.
ACCCCAGGTCTTGAACTCATTTGTTAATGCGTAGGTAACTCAAACCTTCCATCCGATATACAACCCTAACAAGTTTTATTTTTATTTATAAGCATTCCGTAGGTATCTAAATACTATTATATAAATATATTAAAATATAAATTCGATTTAAATCTTCCGAATATATGTTAAAATTCCAGTTAATTCTATTTACAATTAAATTATTTATTCGGATATTTAATTTGTTTTATTTCGTTTTAAAATTATGATTTTTGTACAACTTTACAAATAATTATGTATGTGTATGTAAAGATGGTTTGCGCTACAAAATCTTTACGTGTACTTCATACAATTTAAAACTATTAGAATTATGAGTTGTCGCCATGGTGTTTTTTTTCTATGGCAACTCGAGTGTGAGGCGCTCTCTTTAACTTTTACCAAAAAGGAATGGTGGTAAATACGTTACTACTTGACATTTCTTCAGGCGTCAGCACGAAAAATACTTCATTTTGCAATAGCTGCTGGCCCGGTGAGGACAATAAACGGTAGTGGTAAGACTATAGGTTTAAAGTGTTTTATGTAAAATCATATTATTTGTACTGAGTTAGAAAATATATGTACCTATGTCATGAACGAATTAGAGTCTGGACCTGACATAAAATACAAATGTATGAAAACTAGTTCAACCAAGTGACGCATAACGCACACAAAGATTTTATTACATTATTATAAACACTGATACACAATACAATATTTCTAGTGATTGAACGTAATCGATAAAATACATATATCGATGAACCAATAAATGACATTTTAGACATTGGTTTTCATATTTTACATCTTTTAATTTATTCTTCTTCTTTGAATTTTAATAAATTAAAATAAATGAATTAAAGAGGCAATAATAATGTGTCAAATAATAATTATTTTTTAATTTGATTTATATAAATACGATGGTATTGATGGCAACATTCTGTTGGCCTATAATAATGTTAATGAACAAATGAATATCGGGTATAAATTCCATTAATATATAATAAATATTATTTTGTAAAGATTAAAAAAAATATTAAGCTAATTTAGTTAAATAAAGTGATTTTGTTGATTCTGTTATTGAACTATTTTAATTGGCAATTGATTGTCTCGGGTAGTTATAAAAATGTGACACTGTCTTACTATTGCTCAGTTCTTAATAAACATTTGTGAAATTAGGAAAAAGAAAAAGAGATTGCAAATTAAAGTGAGTGTTGGATCGTGAAAGTAAAATAATTAGTGCAAGTAGTAAAGTGTTTCATTACAAATCGCCAACCCAGAAGTTTAGTGCTAAAACATTATTGTTTGATTTTGTGTAATTTATGTGTTGAAATAAAATGATCTTTATTATTATTACAATGGAATAATATTCCAAAGTATATAAATGTGGAATAAAATAAAAAATTAAGTACACATACTAATTATAATTTTTGCATTTATATTTTTAATTGATTTAGAAAATATTTTTATAAATTTATTGTCATCAGATTGTAGGATACTGTGGTAAAAGTATTTTATGTTATTGTACTGTACAAATAACACAATTCATTTAGTAATTTCGTCAAATATCGATATATTTTTCGACATTGTCAAGCACTAGTCGATGTCAAATGGACTCACTCGACAGTTTAGTCATTTGTTCTGAATGGTATAATCCAGGGATTTTATGATGGTTGTCAGATGTCAACAATACATAGAAATATCGACTATATTTAACATAGTTGGATAATATGACATTTTATTTTACATTTAATTAAATTGTGTGATAAAAAACAATAAATGTAATAAAATAATGTATTTACAAGTGAAAAGAAATACTGCTGCTTCCGCCGTTATAGTTTTTACATCATTTAACAGAACATTTAGTCATTTTTGGGAGATGTTTTGTTGACAAATAAGTGCTTGAGACTGACGCAAAAAACAAACGACCAAGCCTAAAATCTCCTGGTTACTGAGAAGACCGATAAAGGTACGTCCGCTTATATGTCTAGTCCAGTGGTTAATTCGTTCATGACCTATGTAAATGAATAAAGTTATTGTTTCAATATTTCATGTAGATTCATATTATAATTGTAATTAAATGCATCGAAATAGTCTATACATATAATAAAATTGTAACTAAGCCGAATCTGTACATTAAATATTTTTTGGAAAATCTTAGTGAAATAAACATTATTATCGATACAGAGGCCGAATCTATAGTTTTTAGAATTTTTGTCTGCCTGTCTGTTACCGCATCACAGAAAGAGTACTGTAGGAATTTTGATGAGACTTGGTATGGTGATAGCTGGTTATCTGGGTCAACATATAGGATACTTTTTACCGCGGGAAATGTGTCATTTCTGAGAAAAAATACAAAACTGCAATGTAAGAGTATACTAATATGTAAAACCTAAGAATTTTGTTTTTGGCCATCTGAACGCGGGCGGAGCCGCGGGCAATGCTAGTACATTATAAAAATAAAAAACCCGAGTGCATAAAAGCTAACTAAAAAGATGAAAACAAGTTCACGAAGAAATATAGTATTATGCATTACGTTTCATCCTTGCCGCGAGATGTACAAATGTACATACTCTACGTATGTCTCCGACTGCATAATACTATATTCCTTCCTGAACTAAACATCTTTTTAGTTAGCTTTTATGCAGTCGGGTTTTTATTTTTATAATATATTTATTTATCTACAGCTTTTTAAATATTTTTAAGTAAGAAAATAAGTGAGAATGGTTGTTAACCAACTTTACATCATTATATATCCTAAACTGTTATTTAAAATGAAAACTGAAGAAAGAAACCTAAAACTGATTTTTAAATACCTATTCAGCGATTCCCCATTTGACATAGTTCGTCGATTTGCATTTTTTTCTTTTTCACATTATGGCGTCCAAAATCGGCCATTTTGATTTTCCAAATTTTTATGCTTTCTACAATTTTTTTGGTCATTTTATCGTACCCTGTATAGCATTCGCGCCGGCATGACGAATCAAACGACGTGTCATTTATCAAAATCGGCCCACGCGTTTGATCTAAATAGTGCCATTAAGGTACAAACCCACATACATATACACATATATAGGCTGATTAACACATTACCCTCCTTTGCGTCGCGCAGTCGGGTAAAAAGGCAGTCCCAGTGGTAACGGCTCGCTTGGGAAACCGAGTGAAGCGCATCTCGCACTTCTGATATTTCCATGTGCGAATTATTTCCACCATTATTACTACTTGTCTTACGGTGAAGGAAAACATCGTGAGGAAAAGTCCATTTCTGAGAGAGCCTAGTAAGTTTTCGAAAGATATATATTTTCGAAAGATATATATAAGATAGAAAATATTTACGTGATTCTCCATAATACATAATTGTGCAATAAGAGATTTTGTCATTGAAGAAATCTTATAATGCCACATTTCATTTAGCCGTTAGTTACGGCTTAGTATTGGTTTCCCGACTAACGACGCTTTAAGCTGTGTATTTACTATGAACCTAATGTTCTGTGATATTTCGATCTCGGCAATGATCCCAATGGTAGTAGAAATTACTGTAGTTATGAATTTTTAAGATTATAGTTTGCAATATATTTAAGTCCTTTTTTGCGGAAGGCTCCACTCACCTGTTATGACAATCAAAAATGTACCCACGTATATAAAAATGTATGTAGCTTATGTACTCTCACCCGACTCTTCCCTCCTAATCGCCATTTTGGAGTTTAGTGAGCGCAAAAAGGACAGGGCAAAATTTTAATAAGTTAAAAGGTTCTATGTCATGTAAAAAATTTTAGCTGAAAAACTTATAACACTCCTCATTTTGCGTCGGGAGTTAAAAAGAGGTAGCGATTATGTAATCGTAGAGAGATTTTTTTTTTATAAGTAATGAGGTGACTTTGATAAAATAACTTTAAACTAAAACTCTTATAATAATACAAAGTAATTCATAAATTTTATTAATTACCTATATAAAATATTAAATGGGATTTATATGTATAATTATTGTAAAGTAATTATTTTACAATTATGCATAAAAATACTATTTTTAGATATATAATAATTTATGAATAATTTATTTTATTATTAAAGTGTACCACACTTTGTTTCATTGAAGTAGGTCCAGGCATAGAATATACTAAGATATCCGTGAATTATAACAAAGAAAAATAATTTTTATGATTAATCAAGTTACCTACTTGCTAGAATAAAATTATAACTTGTATAAAGGATTTAAAATTAATTTTTGACACAATGAACAATTTTTGAAGAAATACATAATATATAACTGGAAATTTCCTCATTGGTAATTAATGATTAGATGAAAGACGTCATGGGTTCGAGTGGTCGGGTCTAAAAGCTTAGTGAGCTTCTGTGAAGAGAATTTAGTACAAATTACACTCTTAGTCGGAGAGCATGTTAAGCAATCAAACGTGAGCCTAATTTCTTACGAGTCGCGCCAGATTCTGAGAATAAAATAAAATATTTATTGCACCTGTTTGTATGCGCGCTTGTGTCATGATAATATCTTCTATGTAATTCTTTAGTCTCATTGAGATTAGCCGCTGTAACTGAAATCTGTCAGAAGGACATGATCATCAATATTCTTGCATAGATGCCAGCATAGAACGCCGTTACATTAAAATAAAATATCTGAACCATGCTTAAGATTATGTGTCAATTCATGACAAAAACAGAAATTGCTGCAAGCTAGAAAGAGATGGAACTCTTTTTAGAAATAAATTGATTTTTTTAGTACAGTGGATATTCTAGAATATTCTTTTTTTTAAATAAAATATATGTATAAAACGCGGCATTGTGCTCAGTAATTAATACAAGTTCGGGGTAAAACAAAAATTAAGAAGAAATATGAAGAAGTGATTAGTGAAATTTGAGTGTAGGCCAAACCTCCTTTAAATGAGTTAGATGTATAAACGAGTTTTTTATTTAAGTTCATAGTAACAGAGTTATATGATTCTAAAGTAAAGAACTTTGTGTAATCCCCATCCCAACATTAATTTTTAAAGCATAGGTGATAAGGTAGCAAATTCTAAAAGTTTAAAGTAGTCGAACTTCCACAACCTTTTAAGTATGGTTTTGAGAAAACAAGTTGAGTAGTTAATAAAGACCAGCTTTGTTTATTGAGAAAACCGCAAAAATTAACTGTTTTCCCTAAAATTCTTCTGTTCTTCCTAAGTTTCTTTTTCAGAAAAACGAAAATAAATAAATAAATATGTTGGGACATTAACACACAGCGCCATCTAGTTCCATGGTAAGCTACGGCTTGTGTTATGTATACCAGATAGTTGATACACTACACATATATAGCTTTAAATACATACATATTATAAATATAAACACCCATGACTGAAGTACAAACATTCATGCTCATCACACAAATGAATGCCCCCAGCGGGACTCGAACCCGCGACCGCTGGCACAGAAAGTAGGGTCACTACAAACTGAGCCAAACGTGTCGTCATAAATATAATCAAAATAATTACAATGTAAGTCTTACATAGGTATACCAGATTGATACTGGTAGTGAATGAAAGAAAAAAAATTTAAACTCTAAAATCAAACAACGAAAACTGTTAAAATGTGTTCGTATCTGTTGTGTACGAAACGAGTCTGAGTTGTACCTTTTTATTGAGTATAGCATTTTAGAGTATAATTTCTTAATCACAGTAGCCTACGCGGTCTTCCACGAAACAGTTCTCTTAGTATAACTTTACTTAACAACAACCATTCGTCGTCTTTGAACTGATATTAAATCCCTGGCGCCCAAAAGTTCCCAGCTTCTACTATAGTTGGTTTTAATATTAGGCAAGCTTTACAGCTCCAATTTACATATTAATATCTCATCCTGATATTACGCGACATTTATTGTAAGAGCCATATATTTTACTGCAACTTAAAGGTTAATTAAACAACCAATGGAAGCAAGCAATATTATATAGTAACAATAATAATAAAATAACGTAATAATAATATAGTTAATAAGTTATTGGTGCCAGCCGATACAAAGCAAAGCACACCGACTTCGAAAATATTTGATTAAGTATGTATAGTAAATGAAAACTACCAATCAGTTATTTTTTTACTTTTTAGTGCTTTTGTTTGAAGTCGGTTTTTATTTTTTTGTTAAAAAGTTTTTTCAGCAAGTCTTTTCTGAGTACACATTTATACCTATACCTTTAAAGGATTCATTCAAAATTCATGTATTTATGTTTAGAGGTTTAACCTGGTCGATAGCTTTCAGTGAGTCATAGAACTGTTTATTAATTGATGTACATATGACGGTGGGTCGTAGGCAATATGTTCGAGTGTAAGTTGTGGGCTGTACCGTAAATGGGTGATATCTTGCATTGTTTTTTTGTGGCAGTATACATATTTACATATTGTCGTCTTAGTGCTTATTTCTTCAAGCAACCAATTTACCGAAAGAATTTTTAATATAGAATTCCTTTTAATTTATTTGATTGCTAAATGTCAGTTTTATTGGTAATAAATATATATTTTACTTTAATAAAGTAACACTTTGTTTGTACTACACCTTAGTGTAGGAAAAAATCTCTACTACAAAGTAGTAATGAGTAATTGTTGTTGTTTTGAAACAAAAAATCGTTGTGTGTATTTTCCACAATGTTTAAAAATATACATTATTAAAAGATGATAATAGATAAAGATTTAAAACACATATGTTCACAAGTGTTTAATTTCTAATAGGCAATTAAATTACCGTTCCAATGATATCCTACTACCATACCCTTACTATTGACAAAGTTTGAGTAAATGTATTTTAAAGTTTCTTTTTTAAAAGGTGCGATTTTTGTGACGCTGAGTACATAATATACTATTTAAAAAAAAAGAAATCACGCTTTATTGTGAGTAAACGTTATCCTTTATTTTAAGCCTTTGTCGAGCATCTACGACTTGCCTAATTTTATATTTTTCTTATAAAAAAGCCATCATATGACTTTATTTCGCCCCACAGTTTCTTGTATTTTATGTCTTATAGCTTAGAGTTTACGACTGAGATTTCATTTTGTCACTTACAAAGAATAATTTATAAAAGTTTAGTGAGAATATTCGCTGACTTTATTGACACGACATTATTCGATTCTCTATTTTTACCAGTATCTCGTATGTATGTATGTATGTATGTTTGTTTATTTGTAAATCTATAGTAATATTATAAATGCGAAAGTTTGTGAGTATGGATGTAACGAATGTTTGTTACTCTTTCACTCAAAAAACTACTGAATGGTTTTTATAAAACTCTGCAATAACATAGCTTTTACATCAGAATAACATATAGTTTACTTTTTTTCCGGAAAAATATACGGTACCCGTGGGATAGATTTGTTTTTTGTTTTTCTAGAGGCGAACCCAAGCGAACCGAGAGACTTGTAGTTAAAGGATAACACAAAATGCACTAAAACATTATAGGCACCGTAGAATAGGCCTATTTGAGAAAAGTGCGGCTATTTGGAAAAAAATAAAAATAAGTATGCATCCTTAATATTTTTTAATCTGTGAACGCACCTAAACTTGTTGTCGCCATTTTGCCGTGGCGTTAGTGTCGATTCAAATTACCCATTGAGAGTAGTTCATTTATCAGTTGTCAAAGGAAAAAACAAATTTATGTGAACTGGTGAATTGAAGGGTCAAAACGTTAGGTGCAAACTTTTGGACGTCCCAATGAAGATATACCTATTAGCATTTGTGTCGGTAAGTTTATGGTGTTTTAGCGTTTCCGTTGTTTGCTTTACTTGTTTTGTGTTTGTTATATTTCGATATATGTCGAGAGGGGCTACTTGAAATAAAAAATGGGGTTTATTGGTAAATATCAAATATCTTATTACTATATAGGTAACCCTGCATAAAATAAAATAAAAATGTGTGCGTGTAACCTTTACGCGCGGTTGAAGTAAAACTTCTTTATGCAAATATCGCAAATAAAACAAATCAATAATTAAATAAGGCATATTACTATATTAGGCATATTACAATCATATATTTACACGGAAACAATGTTTATTTTTTAAATTAGTGAAGTGTGCAATAAGTTAATCAGTTTAAGTCTGATTATGAATAAGTATCAATATTTATATTGATTCCTAAGAGTTTGTTTCCTAATTGTTAAGGCTTTTATTTTTATAATAAGAGTTTAACTATAGATAAGAAGATATGTTTAAGTGTTTTAATTTTGATCTCATGAATTAGATAAAGATTATTTGTTGATATTGTCATTTGATTTTAATTTTAAGATATAAATGACGATAAAAAAATAAGTGAAAATAAGCAAAATAGATTTTTTTGTATTTTTGTATAAATTAAAAATATGGTATTTTTTACATCATACCAAATATCGCTAATGATTGTGTAAATGATAAATTGAGTACATATTACCTATTCCCAAACATCAATTTGATCTTAATTAGACCTATTTCAGGTGTTATTTGGTAACTCGTATATTTTTTTATAAATATTTTATGAAAAAAGAACTTTATCGGCTAATTTTAACTCTTTATTATACATATATATATATATCATATTCTATATTTTTTTACTATCGCAAATAATTGTAGTTTTTTATACCAATTAGCCCCGTTTTACCCATAGTGAGATTTCAAATTATTCAATCATGTCAATGCAATAAATAAAAAACAAAGTAATATGAACTAGGTAAGTAATTGATAGCAAAAATATCATGAAATATTTTTCAAAACAATATATTAAAAAAATGAAAGCGATTGATGCAATAAAATAACTAACAATTCATATAATAATAAACTAGCAGTATCCGCGGCTTTGCTCGCGCTAAAACTACAAGAAAATCTTTAAAAGTTGTTTCATACAAATTTTCATCCACTACTTTACCCCTTTATAAGATGAATTTCGAAAAATGCTAAAACACGTATTTATTTAATTTAATTGAAGAGCATTAATACCAAGTTTCAAGTAATTCTGATCATAAATATTTTTTTTGGATTGTATTGTAAAGTGTTTTCCCGTGGGAATTAGGTGAATTCCCGCGGTTAATAGTAGCCTATGTCACTCTTCAGCCCTCCAACTATCACCACACAAAAAATCACGCCAATCCGTCAGGGCTCTTCGACGTGAAAGAAGGACAAACAAACAAACAAACAAACAAACAAACAAACAAACAAACAAACAAACAAACACACTCTCACATTTATAATATTAGTATGGAGTATGGAAGTATGGATTGACGTTATACTAGAGATACTAAGAAAGATATTGGCATATGGGCACGATGTCGATTTCTGGGAAACTCAATATAACTAATAGAGCTCGACCAAAAAAAAACACAAATCTCACTTTATAGTTCTCAAGAAACTGTAAATCACAATAAAAATATGTATAATATGAAAAATGTTTTTATTCCGTGGTTCTAATATATGTTTAAAAAATCTTATATTTTATAAGGTAGTTAGTTAGTCCCTCCCAACGTGCGTTCTCCTTGTCGTGGTGGAGGGGCTCATTAGCTCATTAGCGCCTGGCAATCCAGCCGGGCGCGAAGCCAAGAAACGTACTGGGGGGCGGCCCACCTCGGTGGGCGGAGTGCCATGCGGGTTGCTGCTGGTACTTCTCTGATAGCAGAGTGGACGATAGGAGCAACCCCATGGATGTTGTGGTCTACTTCGACAGACATGCCGTCGGGGTGACACACTCAACCACGACACCGTGGTTGAGTGTGTAAGCGATCCTGCGATGCCCCATTATGACGGGGGAGGTTTTGTTGGGTTTTAGTGGATAGTAATGGCTTTTCTAACCGGTGAGTCCCACATATGTACATATACAGGGGGTTTGCTTAAATGCATTCCCAACGTAAAAAAAGGTAGTAGTTAGTGATTACTAATTTTAATTGGGTAGGATATTTTCTATACAACGAAGAAAATTATCCACAATTAATTGAAAGCACCAGAATTCGAAATATACTCGGCATATTTTAATGATTTTAAAATATACATTATTATCGCAGCCTACTGTCGTTTTATAAAAAAAAATAACTTGTTACAAAAACTCAGAACGGCATAAAAATGTTTCGTTCGCCAGTAATGAAATTTAAATGTTAAAATGTTATAAATTGTTGAAAGAAAGGAAATAAACCCCAGAAAGATATATTTCGGTTTAAAAATATATGTAAGTACTTAAGTATAATGTCAGAGAAAACTAAAGAATGGATCCACTTGTTACGCAGATTTTCTACCCAAATATAAAAGTAACACTTGTATGTGATTTAGGAGGGTGGCAAGTCGCTTTACATAAGCTTGTTGAGAAGAATATAGTAGTATTTATTTAAAAATAACACCTGATATAATAGAATTCTTCTTCTTCCTCGTTCCCTCACTGATGAGGATCGTGACCACTTATGATTTTTTTCCAGTCAGTTCGGTTCAACGATACCTGGACTGCGGCATGGAGAGTAGCGCCCACTGACTTCTTTATCGCGTCCGACCACCTTATAGGTACCCTTCCCCTTGCGCGTTTACCTTCAATTTGGCCTAAGATAATAAGTTTCTCTAGACTATGCTTGGATGATCGCATAATATGTCCAAAAAAACTTGGGCTCTTTTTTGACATACAGTGGAGAGCCGCTCCGTGATCTTAAGTTCGGCAAGAATAGATATATTCGTTCTTTTAGCGGTCCACGGTACGCGCAATAGCCTACGCCAGCACCACATTTCAAACGCATCAATTTTCATGATATCGTGGCTCTTGATGCACCAAGTTTCAGCACCATACAGAAATATTGAAAAGACCAGGGCTCTTACCAGCGGCACTTATATACAATATATAATAGAATAGCAAGTACTATATCTCAGATTAATTACAGTTTAGCGACTTGGTCTCTTCTTTTAATAGACTTCTGATGTAGTCTCCTAGTTATGATCTACATTTCATTATATACTATTACTAAAAATGATGCCATCTATCCATTCAAAGGGTCCTTTGCGTATTTTGAATTTTTCTTTAGTTTCTATTTACCGAACGTTCGAAACTTTGACTCTACCCTTGAATGCGAATACCTACAAAATATATACATAGTTATAGATATGAAGTAGGTAACAAAATCTTAAATACGAGTAGATTTTTTTATAAGTAATCACGTCACCTCAAGATAGCATGCACTATGTGAAAATTATTAAAATTAAATAGAAGTAAAATTAAGACAACTATTGTGCAAGTGTGTTCAATGACAAAGTTAGGATAAAAAATATTACTAGCATTTAGAATCTGGACATAATAAAGCATACGAGCAAAGCCAGGCCGAATTTGATATTATACGTTATTTCATAAAACTGTAAAATTGTGAAAGAAACTTAAAATGCCAACTTTTTATCTTTTCAAATGGGTTTTTATAACTTCACAAAGTTATCTCTACATAAGTTCTAGGAAAGATTGTAGCGTAAGTCATTTATTTATAGTTCCTTTTTTATAAATAAGTATGTTTAAGTATAATGGACATTAACACACAGCACCATCTAGTTCCATGGTAAGCTACGAGGCTTGTTTTATGGATACCAGATAAATGATACACTACATGTACACGTATATAACTTTAAATACATACATATTATAAATATAAACACCCATGACTGGAGTACGAACATTCGGGCTCGTCACACAAATGAATGCACCCAGCGGGACTCGAACCCGCGACCGCTGGCACAGTAAGGTCATTACAAACCGAGCCAAACGTGTCGTCAAATGTTTACGGAAACTAAACAGGTGTATTTTACTTCCATTTTTTAATCAACATTATTATAATACTAAAATGCCTAAATTATACGTTGGTTTTAAAAAGTAATTACTATCAAATTACATAATTGCAAGAATCAATCTTGCAATAACAGCAAGGAACTTACGAATAAACTATAGTGTTCATGACTTAACTTTAACTTTGACTGTTCCTAGCTTAGTCAAGTGCAGAAGTTTACCGTATATAAAGCGTTCTAGATGGCTTTATTTAAACTTTAATTGAGCATATATGCAGCTTCGATTTATTTTCGGATCCAATTTCAAAACACTCCTTAAGTTATTTAAGCAAGTAGGTGTACATACTAAAGTTGTGTGGTCGTTACTTGAATAGATACTCAAGTGGCGAATTTACAATTATAAAACTAGTTTTATCCAACATATTCTATGATATCCTTCACTTTTATTAAACAAAGTTGTTACGCAAATTATAACACAAATTATAATGTTAATAATATATTTATAAAAAAATGCGCTCTTCTAGAATCTAAGTTAAAATTAATATGATTCAAATATGTACATAAATGATGTTTGCTACAATTTAGTAGAGCAAAAATAAATAAGAACAATGTATTGCCATTAATATTCTTTTTGCTAGATTCCATGTACCGTACAGGTATAGGAAAATAAACAAAGTAAGTATACATAACAAAGATTGTGATGCCAACAGGACGTAGACATAATAAAAACAAGAAGCAAAATCAACAATTACAACTTATGCGTAACTAACTGATATGTATTAGCACAATACATAATATCGATTATATATTTCTAAAGCGTACGTAGATATATTTTATATCAGCACTAGCATTGCCCGCGGCTCCGCTCGCGTTCAGATGACCAAAAACCACATTCTTAGGTTTTACATATTAGTATACTTTTCTCAGAAATGAGACATTTTCCCGCGATAAAAAGTATCCTATATGTTGACCCGGATAACCAGCTATGACCATATCAAATTTCATCAAAATCCCTCTAGTGGTTTTTCTGTGCGGCAACAGACAGACAGACAAAAATTCTAAAAACTATAGATTTGGCCTCTGTATCGATAATGTCTATTTCTATAAGATTTTCAAAAAAATATTTAATGTACAGATTCGACTCAGTTACAATTTTATTATATGTATAGATCTTAAACCGACGTTGAATTAGTTTGTAATATAAAAAAATACAAATCAATGCGGATATCTTTTGTCTGTTCCGTGTCACTACAAAAAGGTTAATTCAGGTCCAATTGGGTATAAAGCGTGTATTTCGTCTTAGAATGAGATGAAGCGTAACCGGTTCCGACACGTAGCCTGATCATCAGGTAATACCATTACCATAAGGCTAGCAAGGACAAGGAAAATTTTATGCAACAAATAGCAAAAAAAAGTAAATAAAATAGATTTATCATATCTTCTTTAGGGGGAAATTGTTAGACGATTGTCAATGTGCAAAACCTATGTTTAAGGAATAATATATATTTTTTAAAGGATATGTTGTCCTAATAATTTAAAAATTAGAAATTTAAAAGCTTTATTAACCTTTTCTTGTTTTAAAAATACTAGTAAGTACTCAATTATGTATGTATATTCCATCAACAACCGCGGGACACGCCTGCGTTACAGTTAACAATAGATTTCTTAGAATTTTAATTAATTTCTTAGAAATTTACCTGGAGGTGTTAAAATAATAATTATAATTCATAAATGTGAATAATAAGAAAAATAGGATTCTTCGTTCGGATATTTTTGTATTTTGTCAATTTCCATTTCAAATAAATACCTTTAAGTGACTAAGTTTCTTAAGAATGCATAAAAAATATTCGGTAGGATTGCTATATACTACATACAATGTTTTTTTTTAAATATGGCTCTATAAATATTCTCAATGTCATGAATCCTCGATGACACAAGCACGATTGAACTCACTTATAATAATAGCCACGATATATCCACGAGCAAATTTAAAGATTTCTTAAGAATTCAAAAACAAAAATAAAGCTATAGCCAATTATTAAAACTACGAAGTTCTACGAAATTTGGAATAAACATTGCAAGAGAGACTCGAAATTTTGACATTTTCGTGACTACTTGGTCTTAACTCTTCAGGATGTATTGCAAACTAACGCACAATTAAAAAAAAACGCATTCTGTTATGTAACTATGAATACCATTACCAAAAAAATAAATTTAAAAAATATATTTATACAACAAGTTTTTATATACTACTATTTTATTACACATAATAATAACACTGAGTATTTAATATTAGTTATGTTATTGTAACGAAAATACACACTTTATAAAAACTAAAATATTTTATTGCAAAAGTTCACCCTCTGGTAACTACATCAAGCAGCTTATCAAGAAGTGGAAAATAGAACTGGAAAGGAATCAGCCAAACTAAAAATCTATTAGTAAATCAAAACACAATATAATTTTACACTAAACATTTGCTAATATGTATATTAAATTGCTCTTAAATACCTATTGTAAATAAGAAGGAAAACGTGTCTCTCTATTTATAATTCAAAACCACAAATATTTTAATGGGTTAACTTTTGGAAGTAATAAAAATTATTCTGAATTTTTTTGAACAGCATTATAATAAGGAATTTGGAATAACTGTTATAATTATCATTTAAATTTCATAAAAAATCTTATTCCTATAAATCATCGTATTGCTTGATATTTCATAATCAAGGACTTAAGGAAATCCTTAAGAGCAAATTCTAAGTATTGTTATTTCAAAATTTTATTAATTAATAAACATAAATCAAGTTTTAAACGGAAATTATCACCAATCATGGCACATTAAATTAAGTAATACCCAAGGAAGGTGAAGGTTTCAAAACCACTAGAAAGATTTTGATGAAATTTGGTATGGTGATAGCTGGTTATGCGGGTCAATATATAGGATACTTTTTACCGCGTGAAAATGTCTGATTTCTGAGAAAAAATACAAAAACTGCAATGTAAGAGTATACTAATATGTAAAACCTAAGAATTTGGTTTCTATTTAACTGAACGCGGCCGGAGCCGCGGGCAATGCTGCTAGCATAATAAAAAACTATTTATATTTTATTACTCAGCTACGCTATACTAAAATAAATTATGATAAAAAATATAAAAGGTTAAAAGTTACTACAGAGGAAAAGGCAACATATGAATCGATTATAATAAGCAATTATGGGAAATAACAACAATAAATCATATATGTAGCGTGATTCGATTTAATAAATGAAAGGATTACCCACTGATTTAATTGATATTGAACAGCGCCTATATCGGAGTGATCATGCATTCACCAGGAGTCGCGATTTGATTTCCAAACGGAGTGAATGTTTTGACCATGCTGGAATATGATTCAAACAATTTTACATGTAGAGATAGACCGCTTTGTCTTGTTAAGGAGGAAAGTGGACAACTAAGTGAAATAAAAATTAAATCTTGTTACATTGCAAACTAAAATAGATAGATAGATAGATAGATGCTTTATTGTACACCACAAAGAAATATACAAAAAGTAGATATAAACAATAGATGATGCACAGCAGGCGGCCTTATCGCTATAAGCGATCTCTTCCAGGCAACCTTAGGGCGTAGGAGAAATTATATGAAATGGTAGGCGGTGTACTTACTACACAATTGCATATCCTAAATACAGACATACATAAATACATACATACATATATACATACATACAAACACACACATACATACATACATACATACATACATACATACATAATTTGGAAATGTGCAACGTCATTTTATTTTAACAAAGTTAAAACGAAGCAGTATATAATAAGGTTTGCGCTTGAAGTACTCGTATGGTATTTACAGCAGCCTGGCTTCGTACTAATTCCTATGTAAACAAGACTACTAACTCTACCGCACTCCATGCTATGTAACAAATAAGTATAGATTAAACAATTTTAATAGGTCGAGAGCTTTTGAGGGAACCAATATTATCATTCTAAGTCTTTATATTTTTCGTTTTTTATGTAGAAAGAAACCAGTCTCACAACTACAGGTCATCCTAAAGGTTGCACACATATTTTAGTGTTCGTATGTAATGGCTCCACTATAGCAATGCAAGGCACAAGCTAAACCTAATAAAAACCAATTTTCTAAAATACGTTATATTCAAAAAGCCGGTTCTTGTCTTTTCTGTTCAAAAATTACGATTATAATAAAGAGATGTTTGAAACTGGTCGTCCTAATGATTTGATTTAATAATCACTTTACTTTATGTTAAACCGATTATTAAAAAACTCATCGATCAAGTTTGCTAGAATGTTAATAACATTTCTATTTTTAACCGACTTTCAAAAAGGAGGAGGTACTCAATTCGTCGAAATATTTTTTTAAATAAATTGCTTAATCGAATAAGTTAGTAAAAACTTTCTTCTTACAAATTACCTGCTTATTACGTGTACACTAAAAATGAAATAATAAAAACTTAACAATATCTTAAGATATGAATATCTAATAGGTAATATGATTAGGTATGAACTCTAATATAGTTAAAATATTACACATCAATTTGTGATTTATTTTACGTATCGAAATATATTAAATTTGCTTTGCATCGGCTTGCACCGACTTCGAAATATCTGATCAGGTATCTATCTATTCTAAATGAAAACCCCCGTTTAGTTATTTTTTTCATTTTAGTGCCTGGAAGTCGGTTTTTATTTCTTTTTAAGTTTTTATAGCAAAAGAGTATAGTTATGTTATATATTACATCGATTCCGAATAAAGTTAGTCAAATAGCTTAGATTTCATTTCAGTAAGATTAAAAATTGTATAGGTATTACGTACCTATATAAATAAATAAAATTGAAGTGTGTGTTTGTAATGTCAAAATAACAGCTTTTTACTAAATACATGTGAAATTATATACGACACTTATAAGAAAAACACAATTTTCATAATTGTTGTCTGTCCGTCTGTTTGTTCCAAGTAACCTCCGAAAAAGTTAGACTAATTTTAACGGGACTTTTACTGACAGATATCTAATGTTATAAGGAGTAGCTTAGGCTAGTTTTATTATAGAAAAAGAATCAGGGTTACGCGCAAAAAATGAAAATCCATGAAATTGTGAACGAAATCCGTCCTGTCCTCCTGCCTTCTAACTTCCATGTAAGCAATAGATTGCATAAACCATAAGATGTGTTTACATATGTATGTGATAGTAAGAAAATTTAGGCTCTAAGTGCAAAGACGTTTACGGGTTACGACCACTACTTTACAACACAAACGGAAAACAGAATAAATATCACTCTTAAGTGCTTCGACTTTGTTACCTATTCTATAATATATTATATTTATGTATTCTCTTCTTTGTTTCTGTTTAGATTACATCATGTTCAATTATAGTTGTATTATACTCGTATCTATGAAAATTATTTTTTTCTGCTTGGAAACTCTTGAATTGATTTTAATTGGCATGGTTATTAGGCACCATGTCAAATGTCAATATTCAGTGTATTTTGTATCCTGAAAAAGAAAATCGATTTGAATGAATGGGGGTGGAATTTTACAAAATTTAAAAATTGAATTAAATATGTAGATACATCATGATAAGTTAAACCATAAATAATTTTTTTTATCATTTTGTTTCTGAAATATAAAGATTCAAAGAGTAAGTAAGACATGATAATTTGTATAAAAGCTGTGTAACATTAAATATTTTTTGGAAAATCTTATTGAAATAAACATTATTATCGATACAGAGGCCGAATCTATAGTATTTAGAATTTTTGTCTGTCTGTCTGTTACCGCATCACAGAAAAACCACTAGAGGGATGTTGATGAAATTTGGTATGGTGATAGCTGTTTATCCGGGTCAACATACTGGATACTTTTTACCGCGGGAAAATGTCTCATTTCTGAGAAAAAATACAAAAACTGCAATGTAAGAGTATACTAATATGTAAAATCGGTCATCTGAATGCGGGCGGAGCCCGCGGGCAGTGGAGGTTCTAATATTCCCTCCACGACCGCCGACACGCCGACGTGTCAGTTAACAATGATTTCTTAGAATTTTAATTAATTTCTTAGAAATTTACCTGGAGGTATTAAACAGTTAAATTATTCCGGGATCATTAAAATTTAAATGGATTATGTAAGTTTGTACACACTATCTAATAATCTGACGTAGATTAAAATGACGACATCATATTAGCAAAAGAAAATCTCTGAGTATAAGTCCCAGTTTCTATTTTTATACTTAGAGATAAAGATTAGAGCAAACATTTATAAGCATGTCCTTTTGATGTCGTTCAGACCAATAAAATATTACTATAAAAAATAAAATAATTATAAGCCTAATAATACGTGTTATTTTTTCAGATGCATAGTTATACTTGTAGTATTCAGAACAAAAACTAAAATTATCCGATACAATTTGCGCTTCACTTATATATTGATGATACTTACTTCATTAGAGAAAGAGAATTGGTAATCTATGTAGGCTAGTACACTAAAGTTTCTTTGAAATCGCATGAATAATATATGTATACTAGCATAGGTACAGCTAGCAGCAACACATAAATCTTAAATTATCCCACACATCTCGTGCAACACATCAACTCAGTAAAGATTAAAATGTACAAATATATTATATGAAAATGCATAATTAAATACATTTTAATTTAATTTATAAGTTGCAGAAATAATAGTACTCATAAATAGTCGATGTTTTGTAAACAAGTTGGCAAAAGAAGTCAAGCGCACATCTCATCCTACATCTTTACTCTGGCTCTCACTTATAAGATAAATAGTATCAAAATAAAGTAAAGAATTGGTAATGTTAAAGGGAACACGAAGAAATCTAGGACTGCATGTTTCTTATTGTTGATTCACAGTATTCATTTTTATATTTCGTATATTAATATAAAAAATATAGTTAACATTTTACTTACTATTACGTATTTAGTTCTATCTGATGTAGCTGTTGTACTCGTATTGTTAATTCAAGGCTATTTAGCTATTGGAAAATTCTATACAAATTGCGTCATCAAATTGCGATTATTAGAACAACCTTTTTATAGAAACAATTTCTACAAATAAAAGACCGATGTTTTGATTGACCAATTTTTTTTTGATACGCAGAGATCTGACGAAGTACATGACAAAATACAATGTAATAAATCGAGTACCAAATAAATTGCAACTAGTAACATTTTAAAAATGTTCTAAATAATATGACAGTTATCTAAATAATATTAGAGGTTATGTTGCATAAAATTAAGAAGTTACTGATCCATATCGTTGTCACAGGTGACTCGTTACGGTTGGTACGCAAAGCTGGCGTTGCAACAAAGGACGCTGTACCCTTGTAACCAAACAATACATGGTCGTCGTGATAGGTAGTTTTTTTAAACACGCAAAAAACATATTCCTGTTATATTTGTATGAGATTTGTAAAAAGAAAAAAAGAACATAAATATACAAATAGCTAATATCATTTTATAATTTTAATTAGTTTTTTTAAGTAAAACTTCTTTAGACGTGACTTAAGGGGTAAGTCAATACATTGAAAAAATGAGTGTCGCGGAGGTGAGACAAATTTATTATTAATAATTTAAAAAAAAAGATTATATTTATATTGTGTAATAAAAATGAATATTTCTTAACTACTAATAATTTTATAAAAAATATTATAGATATATTTTGATTTATTTTAATTTTTACTAGAGATTTACCCTTGCTTCGCTCGGCCCTTGGTACTTTTTATATAGATAAGAATAGTTATTGCGAGTGTACTTTAGGAAAAAGACTTATGTTATTGCAGATTTTTCTGTAGAGCCAATTAAGACCTATAATTTTCTAGATAATTGTTTTCACGTATCTCTTAAGGTTTAGACAGCCTTAGACATGTAAATTTCTAAGAACGACTCGATAGAACCATTTATTGTATTGGGAATGAAAGATTTTCCTTTAGTAAAAGTTAGTAAACGTTGACCCGAGTAATAAATTGTCATTACACAAAATTTAGTTAAAATCGGTTCTGTACTTTTTGCGTGAAACGTACACATCGATTTGACTAAGTTAGTTTTATTATAGGTACAGCGCTAAAGAAGTTTTACTTCAACCGCACGTAAAGGTTACATACACTCATTTTTTTTATATACCTAGATTTTTTCTATCGATTGTTTAGCTGTAAGTCTTACAACTGCGTCATTTTAGTTCAATATGCATATAAGAGTATTGTGGGAATTAATTCTAAACATTTTAAAAGTTTAAACAATCTCAAACTGAAAATTACTGAGATTAACTTATTTATACTACGTAAACTGTGAAAGAAGTTAAATCGTTTAAAATTATTTCTGTGCGTATCTTAAACAAAATCTGTGGAAAAAAATTACTCAAAATTGGAGTATATAATATGTATCGAGGCTAAACAAGTCAAGTTAAAATTAGGTACTCATGTCAATCATCACCTTTTCAAACATTTTATTGTAAATAATAATATATTTAATATTGTAATGTTTTCTATTTGTTTTATACTATTAATTATATAACGAATATATAACTTAAAACAGCCTTTTGCTTAGATAATTACTAACAATTAATAGCTGGCCGAGTAAACTGTCAATAACGAGCTTCCAAAAGCTTGTTTTGATGTGAATTCAATATTTGTATAACATGATCGTTCTTATAATAACTGTACATGTACCAGTAAAGTAGGGACTTTTAATTTTTCCAAACGTAAAAATGCAAAATTACTATGTTATTTTAAATTGCAATCACTATTATTTATTTTGCTATACAGAGGCTGAAAGAAGATGGAATAGAATGAAAATAAACCTTAATATTTTATTTAGTAGGTATACCTATCTGCTTTATTACTGTGAAGTTATTACTATTTTTGGAATGTGATTAAGTATATTTTATAATCATCTATATATAATGATCCTGAACAAATATAACAACAATACCCGCGTGTGTTCTTAACAATAAATTATTATATTTACGTGTAACCTGCACGTGAGTATCTAATAGAGTTTGCTTTTCGGGAGTGAGCATGTCAAATAATGTCGGAAAGCATTTCGTTTTACCAACTTTAAACGTGTAAAACACAGTTGAAGTTGGTAAAACAAAATGGCTAATAAATAATTCATATTAACCATATAAAAGGTATATCTATACACTTATCGATAAATATTTATAAGGAGGTGGATACTCGAATTTGTTATTTAATTGTGGATGGATTGGATCTCTGAATAGTCTATAAATTAAAATAAATATATAATGTTAATTATATATATATATATATATATATCTTTTCTTTATTATTATTTTTCTTGAAAATTGATTAATTTATGTAAGAACCTTTATGATAAAATATACCTAGTAAATTATTTACATATATACCACATATTATCGCTATCGCTATCACCAGGTATGAACGAGCATCAGCAACGAATTTTTGAATAGGTATTATCGTGAGCTAACGTGACTTTTGCAATATAACCGGGGGGCATTTTCCTTTTCCGGATTGAAATATAGTCTAAAAAGCGAGAGAAGTAACGATCATGCCTAGATTTATGAAAATTCATTTCAGAGATTTTCACTATTTTAATGGGAAAGCTAAAATCGCCTCTCATATCGGTAATATATATATATATATATATATATATATATATATATATATATATGACAAGGCAAGTGACAAATATTTAAAAAAAAGATATTATTTAAGATGGATTCACCATATATATAATATAACTATATTATGGATACGGAACACTATACATTATACAAAAATGTTAAGTTCTATGTTATTAGTAAATATAGTAGCCGAAGAGGCAAAAATCGACTATAAAGTTTATGTACGATTTTTACCTCTTTGGTTTGTGCAAATCGGCAGATTATTGAATTGCACACGTTTCAGAATGTAATTAGTCCACCATATCTTAATTTGACGGTTTCATGTATTTCTACTTTATCAAAATATTTTTTAAATATTTTGATCGGCTGCCCTAGACGCGCGCACTTATATAGAAGACTTATGTTATGATGGAGGTACTCAACAGAGTGAGGTATGCCTCCTTATGTTAATCTGCCGCGCTTGAGTAACTCCAAAAATCCCTTCTTGGGCTCCTCTACCATAAGTCTAAGTGAACTTTACCTACTAGATTACGTCAAAATATAATTAATAACTAATGTGGGACCTTTCGAAATTTAAAAACATTTTGTTATATTGGTCATAAAATACAATTTACTCGAGTAACTCCAAAAATCCCTTCTTGGGCTCCCCTACTATGACTACTGGTACCACGTGCACACTCCACACTTGATCGATTTTTCTCTACTTACGATTTAGGCATAATTTGCTACATACAAGAAAACAACAAAAACTATTTCTCTTGGCCGGGTAAGTCGATATGAATGGTACAAATAATAGAAAAAAATATATTTAAAATTGTACTTAAAATGTCAACATCCATACCAACTTTTAATATTATAAATGTGAGTGTTATTATTATTTATATGTACTTATTTATAATGGGATAATTTATGTGTTTGTTTGTTTGATTATTTGTCTTTCTTTCATGTCGAAACGGCTGGGCGGATTGGCGTGATTTTTTATGTGGAGATAGTTGGAGGGCTGGAGAGTGACATACGCTACTTTTTACCGCGGGAAATTATCTCTTTCCCACGGGAAAACACGCTATAATACAATCCAAAAAAATATTTATGATCAGAATTACTTAAAACTTGCTATTAATGCTCTTCAATACAATTAATTAAATACGTGTTGTAGCATTTCCTGAAATTCATCCCATAAGAGGGTAAAATTGCGGATGAAAGTTTGTATGGAACCTACCATTTTAGAGCTTTTTTTGTAGTTTTAGCGCGAGCGAAACCGCGGGTTCTGCTAGTAAACTATAAAAATGTCACCAGAATCTATAAAAATTAACTTAAATTGTAACCACAAACAAAAATATTTGCAGAGAGCAAGTTAGGCACGTATATTTTTAATATTTAATTCAATGATTTTGAAGTAATATATCAAACATTATTGTAAATAGGTACATCAATTAATGCTTTCATCTTAATTTGAACCTGCAGATATGATAGTAGATATATAATATGCAAAGTAAGGCTTGATAAGAGCAAAAAGCTTATGGAAAGCACTATGGAAATTGCTAATAGTATTACATAAACATATTCATTTTTTCACTAAAATGTAAATCGATTTCAAATCATTATATGTATATGTTAATTTATTATGACCTTCGTGGTGTGCTTTAATTTATTAAGGATCCTTTTTGTGGTTTTTTAATTAAAAAATGGTGAAAATCGGTCTACACTTGGCGAAGATATTGCTTAATTTACAAAAACAATTTAAAAAAACACTAGGGATTTTCATCACCACTTTTATTTGATGAATCCGGTTAAAAATATAGTTAAATCAATTGATAATAATTAGCTAATGAAATCCGCAATATAGTATTTCGCATAACAAACTAATGACTCAATAATACGAGTATATATCAAACAACTACTTAAGTTACAACATTAAATGTCGTTTATATTGGAATTTCGGTATAAAGCTATTTTTGTAATTACATTAATAACCGTCTCACAGCTCTGGTTTGTCCATAGAAGTTAGGGCAAATATTCTTCGCAATGCTAAAACATTCTCACTTATCACTGATATCACCCCCACGTGCTCCAGCTAACATTTGATAAACACAATCTTACTATGCATCAGTGGCGGCGCGAAATAACGTAAATATTAGAAATACCTGTGTCTCGACTTGCATTTCCTTTTCAGTTTAAGATTGGGGCACTTTTTAAAAACAGAAAATGATACACCCAGGAATCCCATTATCACATTTTTAACACAGATGTTTGTCACAGTAGCGCGTATATGACAGGTGCAGTGTAGTGCGCGTGCGGCGTGACTAAGCGGTTAGCGGCGAACGAGACGAGTATTCTATAGTGTATACTGTATAGCGTAGTGTACTCTGAGAGCTGGGAGTCTGCGGCCGGTCCCGGCCCGGCGAGCTGCCGGCTAGCGCGTCGCCATGTGCTCCACATGATGCACATCACGGCACATTCTAACCGCATACCGGCATAAGGCATTATAACTTATTGCTATAACGTTTTGTTATTAAATCATGACATACTGAAAATAAAACTTGCAAACGATCTTTAATAAAATGTATCGTGAATTTTTATTTTAAATAAATATAACGTACATTTAAATTGTCAAATGCCCGGGCGTTGAATTGTAAAATTGCTTTACAGAGCGTTTTACTAACTACATGGTTGACTGCACTATAAATAAAATGTATGAACTATGAAGCATCAATAGAGATTATTCGAATGATTAATAGATCTCATTATGATCATTAGACAGTGCGTAGTATGTTCTTAGTAAGGTCAGTGACTGGGTGAACTGGATTCATCAAAATATTAGTAACATACATTTATAGAATTATGACAATTTCCATTTAAAACTACCAATTTATCTACCTACATCTAAACATATAATAAAATTATAACGAAGTCGAATCTGTACATTAAATATTTTTTGTAAAATCTTATTGAAATAGACATTATTATCGATACAGAGGCTGAATCTATACTTTTTAGAATTTTTGTCTGTCTGTCTGTATGTCTGTTACCGCATCACAGAAAAACCACTGAAGGGATTTTGATGAAATTTGGTACGGTGATAGCTGGTTACCCGGGTCAACATATAGGATACTTTTTACCGCGGGAAAATATTTCATTTCTGAGAAAAAATACAAAAACTGTAATGTAAGAGTATACTAATAATATGTAAAACCTAAGAATTTGGTTTTTGGGCATCTGAACACGGGCGGAGCCGCGGGCAATGCTAGTTTTAAATAAAAAGACAATGCTTTTTCAGTATTATACAAAACGTTGAAAATTAATTTACATAAAATAAGGTAAATATTATTAAAAGGTATCGATAATAAAAAGTATAAGATAAAGTGAATTGCCTTGAAACCTACATCAACGTGCCATTCTCGTAAGGTGAGCCAGAAAACTTATGAATACCCTTTTAAGACTCGTGAACTTGATTCCGAACGAAGTTAAACTATATTAGTCAAACGTGCAATACTGATCGGGCACTGAAGGATATTATAATGATAGTAACATTTTATGACGACAATTATCCAACAATAATAGTATTGCACCGAATGCTGAGAAGTGCTCTACTCATGTGCTATTATATATATATATATATATATATATATATATATATATATATATTTATATATATATATTAATGAATTTTACAATAAAATTAGTTCACGGAAAACAATGTGTCCACATGATCCGGTCTCACAAGGCATGACTTATGTTAAATTCAAAAAAGGAATAATCATACCTCTGAATAACTCCTTATTTGTAAATCAATGTTCCATTTGTCAAACGTAAAATATGTACGTACCTACTCTAAATTATAGACAGAAGCTTATCTATACTAATATTATAAAGAGGTAAAGTTTGTGAATTGTGAGTTTGTGAAGTTGTAGGGGATAATCACTGGATCTACTGAATCGATTTAGATGAAATTTGGTGAGAAGACAGTTTGAGACCCTGGGAAGGACATAGGATACTTTTTATCCCGGAAATCATCCTTTAAGGAGGCGAAAATGGGGGTAAAAGTTTGTGCGGGGAATCACCCTAATGACGAACCCAAGCGAAGCGATGGTGAGTCGCTAGTAGTTAGTAAATCAATGGGATATTCATAAGTTACAAATATACAATCTGTGTGCATTACACGCAAAAAGTAATAAATGGATTTTACCAAAATAACTTATTACTCCGATCAACATTTAGGATACATTTTTCTACACTTGTTCGGCCAAGTTGTGCTTGATACAAAAATTTTAATGATTTATTACAAAAAAACTATTAGTAGCAGGTTGAAAAATTATCATATAATGTATATGATAATTTTTCACCCTGCTTCTTCTTCTTCAACAAGTTAGTGCGGTAAAATCGCTCACTTTCTTGGGAAAATACAAAACTAAGTTCGAGTGTAAGTCGCTCATCTACGAATATGTATAGTTAGTTTAAAGCAAAGTCGCTGTCTGCTCCTGTCTGTTTCTTCGCATATGCATTTAACATTTCTCGTGCATATACCTAATAGTCTATGACTATTTTAAATAAAACTATTTTTCGGATTGTGTCGCGGATTAATTTTTAAACATTTAAAAAAAAAATTATTATAATTAAATATGGCAATATTATTTATTTAATTTTAGCTGTTATTATTATATATTTTTTTTCAACTTTATAACTTAATGTCTATGACTACTGAATAGTTAAACCTATTTTCTAAAAGCACATTGAATTTAATATACCAACCTTACTACTACCTAATATTAAATATTTCTGGTTATGAAATGTTTCTCCCTTTGAAAACTCTGGACTCTGTTACAACATCCACAACGTTTCAACTCGTTAAATATTTGTAAACTACAAATCTCACATATTAACTTTAAATTAAAATATGTTTTATTTTTATATAGGTATGTTAAAATTTTATAATCGTTTCGCATTTCCGTCGCAACACTTATTGAGATGATTGATGGTCAAGTGGTGTGATGAGCACAAAGCTGTCTCAGACTAAAACTAAAACGAATTAAAATAAAATGTCTACATATATTTTTTATTACTTGCATGTATAATCGTATTATTTATTTGTGAAGATAAAATTATGTAAATACTGCTTGACGACGCGTTTGGCTCAGTTTGTAGCGACCCTACTTGCTGTACCAGTGGTCACGGGTTCGAGTCCCGCTGGGGCATTCATTTGTGTGATGTGCACGAATTAGATTATTATAATATGTATGTATTTAAAGTTATAAATGTATAGTGTATCAACTATCTGGTATCCATAACACAAGCCTTATAGCTTACCATGGAACTAGATGGCGTTGTGTGTTAATGTCCAAACATATTTATTTATATATTTACTACTTACATGTAGAGATCACGTTTTATAGTTCTTAATATTCAAAAGAAGCTTATAGTATTATATATCTTATATATAAAATTTCCATGTCACAATGTTTGTTACCGTACTCCTCCGAAACGGCTTTACCGATTTTTACCAAATTTTATACGCGTATTCAGTAGGTCTGAGAATCGGCTACTATCTATTTTTCATACCCCTAAGTGATAAGGATAAGGGTGGTCCTCCCAGACCCCACCCCAGGGACGAACCCGAGCGGAGGAAGGGTGAGTCGCTAGTATATATATATATCAATTCATCATCATATTAATTTAATAACGTATATTCAATAGAAGCAAGAAGTAAACGCACAATATCTGAGTGTAAACGTCGTAGATAAACGCTAGTCTGGTAAAAGACATATATACAGATATCTTGCATCATCCGCGTCTCTACTTGTACCCTCGCGGAAACGTTAGGTACGTACCGGCAATCACAATTACCTACGTACTATGCGGCTACATACTCCCGTTAGTGATCTAATAGCTAGAGTATGACCAAATATTACAAGGTCTATAGGTATATTTTTTACATCCGCATTATAATAGGATACTTTCAATTCATGTTATTTGTGTCTTTGTTAATATTTTAATATTTTAGGTAGTAAATATATTCCCCCCCCAACGTGCGTTCACCTTGTCGTGGTGGGGGGGCTCAGTAGTGCCCGGCAATACAGCCGTGCGCGAAGCCAAGAAACGCACAGGGAAGTAGCCCAAATTGGTGGGCAGCGGGAGGTGGCCCTCTTCGGAGGGCGGTGTACCATGCGGGTTGCTCCTGGTACTTCTCTGATAGCAGAATGGACCTTGGAGCAACCCCGTGGTTGTTGTGGTCTGCTTCGGCAGACCTGCCGTCGGGGCGTCGTAGTTGAATGCGTAAGCGATCCTGCGCCCCACTAAGACGGGGGAAGGCTTTGTTGGGTTTTAGTGGGTAGTACTGGCTTTGCCGGTGAGTCCCACATCTCGTGCGTAAATGCATTTCCCAACGTTAAAAAAAAGGTAGTAAATATATTATTATTTATTTATAGACTTACTTTTATACTAAAATGCACTATTTTCCAATATTCCAAATTATATATTTATGGTACTCGACTGTTTTTTATATAGTTAAAGTGTCTTTGCTGTGTTTTATATTAACCTTAATTTATTTTTATAGCTTCCTAGGAGGATAAATTTCAAACGTATATTTATTTTAAGGTTATGTTATATTAGGTAAACGATATTTTTGTTCTAATTATGGGTGTCTTCAAGGCAAGAGTGAATAGGTGGCTACTGAATTAGTGCGACTTACCATCTATGACTGCGTTACCACTTACCATCAGGTGGAACATAGTCAAGCACTAATTCTGAATAGTATAAAAAAAATAAAAATAAATAATAAATACAAAAAGAACGTGACAAAAAGTGATTTTCTTTAAGTAAACATTCTAATCCCTCCACGACCGCGGCCACGCCGGCGTTACAGTTAACAATAGATTTCTTAGAAATTTAATTAATTTCTTAGAAATTTACCTGGAGGTGATAATAATTTATTACAAGTAAAGTGAATTTAAAAAACTGAGCTTTTCTATCTAAGTCAGGTTTTTTTTTCATAAAAAATGCTAAAAAGTGTCTAAGTCCATTTTTATTGGGCTACATTTTGTATTATGTATAGATCTTGTCTTAACTAATATAACATTCTCATTTCTCACCTTATATTTATTACGAAAAGGGTTGAGCGTTCAAGAGTGAAAAGGGTTGAAATCTCCAGTGAAGTATTCTTTAACTTTAGAAATGAACAAATATGTTGGCAACTTAAAGGCCGATAAATGATCAGTATGCCTTTTGAAGCTCTTTAATCTTTAAGTTTAGGGCTACATATGAAATATGTATATGTACATATATACATTCGAGTGGTCTGGCTTGGCGCTCTTGCTATTTTTAATTCGATTCTCCCCTTTCAATACAAACTAAATTTTAAACCTCCTTATTAAAGGCAGGCAAGCTAGCCAGGCTGAAAGATCAATTAATCTTTTCTTGATTTGATTATAGCAATCCATTGACAAAATCGATGATTTTTTATTTTAGTCTAGGCAGGACAAGAAAGTTTATAATATATATGTTGGTACACTAGGAACCTGCCTTAGCCTCGTCCAGCAACTTTTTAGGGTTTTGTTATTTAACAGTAAAGATTGAAATCTTTATAGAATCACTTATTTATTGTTTGTCTGTTTGGCTTTTTGTCTTTCACGCCCTATTATATCTGATCCGAACCGAAAGAAAAATATTTAAATTTGATACATACTATAATGTATCTACGTTGAACACAACAACAAATAAATTGTAATTTCATGGTTCAATAATTTTAAAGTTTAGGTAAAAAATAAAATAAAATAAGGAATTTAATCCGACAAAGGCTCGAGCCTAAGCTAACACTATGTCTACTTTTGGTCGTTCTTGTTTTTACCTTTTAATAATTTTATCTAGTATATTTTAGCGAGCAATTCTTGTATGTATTCAGCCCTTTTTAACGTCCCACTGCTGGGCATGGGCCTCCCTTCAGTACGAGGGGGATCAGGCCATAGTCCACCACGCTGGCCAAGTGCGGGTTGGCGGACTTCACATGTCTTTCGAAAACTTGCTAGGTTCTCTCAGACATGCAGGTTTCCTCACGATGTTTTCCTTCACCGTAAGACAAGTGGTAATCATGTTAGAAATGATTCGAACGTGAAAATATCTGAATCTGTACATTAAATATTATTTGGAAAATCTTATTGAAATAGACATTATTATCGATACAGAGGCCGAATCTATAGTTTTTAAAATTTTTGTCTGTGTGTCTGTCTGTATGTTACCGCATCACGGAAAAACCACTGGAGGGATTTTGATGAAATTCGGTATGGTGATAGCTGTTTATCCGGGTCAACATATAGGATACTTTTTACTGCGGGAAAATGTCTCATTTCTGAGAAAAATTCAAAAATTGCAATGTAAGAGTATACTAATATGTAAAACCTAAGAATTTGGTTTTTGGTCATCTGAACGCGGGCGGAGCCGCGGGCAATGCTAGTCTTACATAATACTCGTATTTACATGAAGCGCTATGCGGATCGATTCCTACTCGAGTTTATTGTCAAATGACAAATCTAATTTAAACTTTTAATTGTTTATTATTTAAAGGGAATGAATTTTATAAAACCTTTTCAGTTCTTAGTTTACCGTTTCAAATGCAGGACGTGGAAATTGACAGCCGGATAGGTCGTGTAACAAAGGCAGACATAAAATCCGGAATAGATAAGTAAGAAGTGATATTTCCTGTAGGAAATCGTTTTATTTTTCCCAAGAATATTAACTTAATTGTAAATATTTGTATATTTAGTTTAGATAAACAACATTATATTCATTTATGATGGAACATAAATTAATATAATTCTTAACTTTTGCAGATAATTTTTACATTTTTTTAAACATTATAGGTAATTATTTTGTTTATTTTGGCTCCTAACGAAAATTGCATGCAACAACAAAACAGGAACTCAACTCAAAGCAAATTTACGCTACCATTTTTGATTTTAATTTTTTTATCGCATAGTTTTTTAATTCTTTATTACAAACAACATAAATCACATTACCATTTTTGACTTTGACATGGCTTTTAGAAGGCTTCGTTTGTCTTATTTTTTTAGTCCGAAATCTAATAATAATTTTATAAAGAGCAAAGGGTTACTCTGTATATTTTTGGTGCGGACCGTTTTTAATTTTAAATCTTTATTCCATAAATATTATAATTATAAAAAAATATGTTATAAATATGAAAGTTTGGATGGATGGATGTTTGTTTGTTACTCAATTAAGTACGCCAGACCGTCTGAACGGATCTGGATGAAATTTGGCACAGGGATAGATTATGGTCTGGAATAGCACATAGGTTAGTTTTTATCCCGGAAAATGTACAGTTCCCGTGGGATATCCATACTAACTGTTACACCCGTAGTGAGTCGCTAGTATCTAATATAGGTACATTTGAAATATTTTTGCAGAAACTTATTCGGAAAACAAAAATAAAACCATGTCTAAGGTTGAAATAAATTATTTTTGTCTATTAGTTTGCTAATTTACAACTTAAAAATTGTATACCTATCTATGTATTAAGGTAATAATACCTGCGACTTATGGCCGATTTCACCAACGTCACCTAAGTTTAAGAGATCCCCTAAGCACGGTTAGGGGGCTGTTAGGGGACAGTTTCTGTTTCACCGACAGTTAGGGGTTACCTAAATGTTAAAAGGCCCCCTAAATTTAGGTGCTCGAAATATGGGCTTAAAGACGATGGTAAAACGAAATTTAATTTAGTGGATAGTTTAGGGGAATTTTAAGCTAGGGATCCCATGCGTAGGTGGTATGGTGGTATGCTTATGGGTTGTTGATGAAATCGGCCATTAGTCCTTTGTAATTTTCCTTTCAGGAAATCAAGTAATCTTTTTCAATTCATTAAAAATATCACATCAAACTTTAAGGCTTTCATTTGAAAAATATATATTTTATTGATGTAAAATACGCCTACGTTTTAATTCGCATTTATTTTTTTATTTAGAAAAAAGCTTTTAAAATGCGCAATGTTCAATATAACATTTATAAAGTTTGAGTTTGTTACATTTATAAACAATGCGGACTGTTTGAGAAAATATAAACGCTTTAATAAATTATTCCTGAAGGGACTTAAATTATGAGGGTGCAAATTACTGAGGTACGTACAGTTTTAAGGTTGCTATTCATTTTGCTTTTCTTTTTTTAACATAAAAAATATTAAGAATAAATAGCTGTAACACGCATTTTTTTATGATACTTATTTATCTACTATTCAGCCATTTTAACGTCCGACTGCTATATGTATCGTGAGGAAACCTGCATGTCTCAGAGAATCAAGCAAGTTTTCCAAAGACATGAAAAGTCCGCCAATCCATACTTAGCCGGCGTGGTGGACTATGGCCTGATCCCCCTCGTATTGAAGGGAGGCCCGTGCCCAACTGTGGGACGTTAGAAAGGGTTGAATACATACATACAGCTAGCTACTTTTGCATGTATATTAAATTATCAGAATGGATATTTTGTCTGATTGTAACTATTTGTTGTTGCTAATAGTTTTTTGGTAATATATTAAAGTTAATATGAGTAAAAGTTCAGTTATCAGTTACATAGAACGATAACAGTATTCCTATAGGGGTATTAGAAAAGACGAAATAGCAATAAAATGCTATTAAAAGTACCTATTACAAATTAGAGTATTAACGGTCCCGTACAAAACCAACCTTTTAAAAAGCATATTAAGATTACATCATGCCAGCCATCAATATAATAGGATCTGAAGTAATTTTACGGTAACAAACAAAATGGAATGAAAAGCGCGGTTATCCCGTGTAACATTTATTTTAGCAGCAACGAAATATCAAGAAACAATGCCGGTCAAATAAATAACGCTTATTACTAATTCACAATAAAGAAGATTGGAAAATATCATATCCGTGGAAGAACATTTATCAATTCTATTACATAGGTACATATAATCAAATATCACTACTATATCTCGATTGGTTTCATGATATTCGAAATAGCACAATAGACTACAATTCGTAACTAACAATACAATAATACTCAGGCTAAGAGGAGAATGAGTCTGCGGTATATTGGGATTGAAGGCTAAAATGGTATTATAACAATATCATTACCGCCGTCGTTATTAAAGTAAATACAATAAGTAGCAAAGAAAACAAAATGATTATAATACTTTCTTAGATTAACGCGAATATTTGACATTTTAAATAAAACTATCTTTTTGGTTTCCGACGTTTCGAATGCTTTACAGCAATCGTGGTCACGGGAGAGACTGAGGTGTTACATGTCTCGAAGGTATAATTGTTACAGACAGCCTACCCACAATTAACAAAATGAAAAATTGCAAAAACCAAAATAAAATCCGAAAAGATACTTTTATTCAAAGTGATTATGGCAACATTTGTTAAAAACCATTGAAAAAAGTTTTAAAAATGTCATTAGAAATAATTATATATTGATTAAAAAATTTAAAAAAAAAATTTTTAGACTGACATTTTCTTTCTTTGATAATGGCTTTATTACTTACCCTTACCCTTCGAATAGCTTGTTTTCTTAGTCTGAGCAATAAAACTTAGGACTTGCAATAAATAATAATTTACTTCTACAAGTTCAATCTCAATTACGTTTTAATTGCATAATAAATATAAAAGTGATTATTACATAAATAGGTATACTCTTTAAACCATTAATTTCATTTGAAATGTTTTTAATTTACATAATTAATTAGGAGTTCCCAAATTAATTATTTACAATATATAAAATAGACAGTACTTTGGCGATCGAGCTTCGCTCGGAGTCCTTATTTGTTCTATCGTATTTTTGAGATAAAAAAAAAACTAAAAACTTATTAGGGATGCGAACTCGGGCACATGTGATCGTCAATCTTGCGCCTTGGCCGCTTGACATCAGACCATTCTAGATCGATTTTTCGTCCCCGAAAACCCCCGCATACAAACTTTCGGCGAAATCGTTAAAGCCGTGTCTGAGATCATAGGTATAAATAAATAAATAAATATTAGGTATGTAACAAGAATTGCACTTTAAATCTATACTAATATTATAAAGAGGTAAAGTTTGTGAGTTAGTGACGTTATAGGAGGTAATCTCTGGATCTACTGAACCGATTTAGATGAAATTTGGTAAGATAGTTTGAGACCCTGGGAAAGATATAGGATACGTTTTATTCAGGAAATCATCCCTTAAAGGGGTGAAAATGGGGATGAAAGTTTGTATGGGGAATCAAGCTAGAGTCATCTCGTCTAGACGGCGAGTCGCTAGTATATTAGATATATGTATGCATGTATAGCAAATGACCTCAGTTACGCTTACATATTTTGTTTGTATTTTACTTAAAAAAATTATAAAAGTATAATTTTACTTTTGTCTTAACATTCATTCTTTGATTAATTTCAAAAAAAATCAATTCTTAGTGCTTATTTGTGTTAGTATTGGAATATCACAATAGACCAGAAATGGTCGCAGTGACACGTAATAGACGCAAAAAAGAAATAGTATTGGAATAGACAGAGAAAATTTTAGCCCTCTACCTAGAGTACCAGCACTTTGGTATAAGCGTTCATGAATTAGTCAGTCAGTGACGACCGTCGAACCGTAGCTGTGTTTGATTGGTATTACCTTGAATTCCCTGGAGGTCATATGTTTCCTTGACTTATTGACCACATTATTGTTCAGGCTTACTTAAAATAAACTAACACCTAACCTAACATTTTAAAACCAATACCCAGCTTAAAAGTCTTGAGTATTAACAGAAAGCAATGAAAAGTGTTTACGAACATACTCTCTACCATGTTTCAGAATTTTCATTTTATTTATTAAAATTGTACACCTAAAGGTATTCAGCGTTGTTTTGTAGTATGGTTAAACTTTTCTGAACATCTACATATGTCCATGATTTTATTAAACTTTAATGATATTCATTGTGTTGTTTATTTTGACCAAATCAATAAGTCAAAAATCTTTAAGGCAAATGTACAGCGTTGTTTGTTTTGATGAATTCTTCAAATTTCTATAAGCAAAGTCACATTGGACCAACGAATTTGTAATATGCCACCATCACCCGAAAGAATTATATAAAAAAATAATTAATTTAAAAATAGCTTACTAATGAAATTATAAAGCATAGTTTCAACCGTTTAATTAAAACGTGAAACCGAAGAATTTGTGCATAGAAAATTAATTTTTCATTTTCTTTTATAACACTAAGCACCTAGAACTCTCAAAAAGGAATGCTGCGGGCAACCAATTTCAAATCGTAACAGTGTAAGGATATGTAAAATAAGATAACGATGGAACTTTTGTTTCAAATCGTTATGATGAATAAAAATTTATGGCTAGAGCCATAAATTTTTATTCATCATAACGATTGGATAGATCCAACTACTTTTTTTGACGACACGTTTGGCTCAGTTTGTAGTGACCCTATTTGCTGTGCCAGTGGTCGCGGGTTCGAGTCCCGCTGGAGGCATTCATTCGTGTGATGAGCATGAATGTTTGTACTCCAGTCATGGGTGTTTATATTTATAACATGTAAGTATATATTTAAAGTTATATATGTGTAGTGTGTCAACTATCTGGTATCCATAACACAAGCCTCGTAGCTTACCATGGAACTAGATGGTGCTGTGTTCTCAACATATTTATTTATTTATTTACTTTTTTACCACGTTTAATTGTCGTTCTTATTTTTTTTTGTATCATCTATTTATACTCACCGAATTTTAATTCTTAGAGGCACTTTTTAATTATTTACATCACGTAAATAACTACATATACCTATGTATGTGTATTAGATTCAATAAAGTATCGAAGAGGTGATTGTTATCCAAATTCAACCTTTTATAAATCTTTATAATAAGATATGTGACTGGTTATAATATAGCATAAAAAGAGACATGATTTAGATAAAAAATATGAAACTAAATACGAGTAGATCTTGGAATGGTATTTATTTATTTATTTGCTTTTATATTGGATATTCAAAATAATCAACTTTAATGAGAAGTTTTCAGCTTTCTATGAAGTGGACGGTAGGTACTGTGAATAGGACAGTTATTAAATACTCCTCTGACAGCTTCGTTTGAGAGAATAATATTAAGAAACAGAAATAAACAGCATCAGGATAAACATTATCGGGATAACTTATTTTAATGAGTTGTAGTAATTTCTTGAAAATGCTTTATTAGACAAGTCTTAAATTGGTTTTATTAGAGAAAGGCAAAACAATTTCCATATATTTTAAAATCAAAAGCCAATTATCTTTTTTGTGACTATCTCTTCGGATTTTTTCGCGAATTTATTTTGATTTTTGGTTCCCGACGTTTCGAATGCTTTACAGCATCCATGGTCACGCGAGAGACTAAAGTGTTACATGTCTTGAAGGTATAGTTGTTACATAAAATCCGATATGATAGTTTTATATAAAATGTCAAGTATTCGCGTAAATCTAAGAAAGTATTATACGTAAAAGTTTTAAAACATTATTAGCAATAATAGTAAACTATAAATTACGTTTCTTGTTTAATATGTACCTACTTTAATATGGTATCTTTAAGTTGCATTAAAAAAAAAGAGTAGAAAAATAATGAAGAAGAATCTACTTCCATGAACATATTGGCTCATTGAATAGTTATTCAGTGCTGAGAAATTAGAGAACACAAAGCAAGAATAGGTAATTTCTGTAAATCCATTTAAATACCAAAGTAAAATTAATAAGATAGCAAAATGAAACACTTTATGGAGACGTTAAACATTAAAGCTACGCGCCTAATTTATTTACGACGACGCGACGTTAAGTGTATTTTTAAGAATAGGAAAGGGCAGAGGTCATTGGATCACTTTAACATAAAAGCAAAATAACTGGATTGTAAATTTATTTTTTACTAGTTCTAACATTATTTAATAGTGAATTTTGACATATTGCAGTTATATGTCAAAGTGTCCCATTATACTTATATATTATTCTAATTCTTTTTTATGTTATAATAGCAGTTACGTCATAATTAAGTATTTATTAAAGTTAAATAATATTTATTTATTTGTATTTGACATACTTTAATTGAGGAAAATAAAAATGATACTTGAAATTTTTCAGCGCCTACAATTTTTTTTTAGCAAATTTATAAATGTATTTTAAAATATATTGTCTCTTTTATTTGATAAGTTCGATCTTATAATTTTAACACAGGAATAATAATTTTATATACACATTCTATAAATAAAATTAAAAATAGACATACTATTATTAATTTAATTTATATAAAAATATATATATTATTATTATTAATAAATGTAGATATATGTACGTAAAACGAAACAAAAACTTTTTAAATAGACTGACGTAAAGAATTCGAAACGTCGCGCCGCCAAATATCAAAACAAATCCAGGAAAAAATCCGAAAAGATAGTTTTATTTAAAATGTCAAATATTCGCGTAAATCTGAGAAAGTATTACGAAAGAAAAACTTTTGAATTCTTATAGCAAGATAGATACTCAGCCCTTTTAAACGTCCCACTTCTGGGTACTGGCCTCTCTTCAATACGATGGGGATCAGGCCGTAGTCCACCACGCTGGCCAAGTGCGGGTTGGCGGACTTCACATGTCTTTCGAAAACTTGCTAGATTCTCTCAGACATGCAGGTTTCCTAACGATGTTTACCTTCACCGTAAGCAAGTGGTAATCATGTTAGAAATGTTTCGCACATGAAAATATCAGAGGTGCGAGACCCTGGATTTGAACTCGCTTCACACGGTTTCCTAAGCGAGCGCGTTACCACTAGGTTACCACTGCCTCATATACAAGATAGGTAAAGAAAATATTATTTTGTTTGATAATGATATTGTATTATTTTTTGATATTTATTATTATGTATATAACTGTAAGCAGTTATTATTATAACAGTCATATTTGATAATAATGGAAGCATCTAACATTTACACATTCCATTGTTAGTAGTTCCACCCTTAAATTAAAAATTTAAAAAACATCAAACACAAGAAGGAATGAGTGAACAAAAAGTATAGTATACTATAGACTTAGCGATATCCAAATTTCGTTCATTATTTCAATAAAACATGTAATGAACACTTTGGTCACAATTTCTTTAGTTGCCTTTAAATAGGAATTGTTATGTATTTACTTTTTAAGGTGTCGTTCTTCTTATTAAATTTTTGTTTTTTATTTTTTTTTATTTAATAGATATTTCACACTTTTTAAGCTTATGTCACGTGATCATGGGGTAACATTCCTTAGGCCAACCAAGTTATATTCCTTCAGTTACATTTCGCTGTACGAGTATGTATTTAAAGAGTTACAGACAAACACTGATGCAAGCGATTTTGGTGCCAACAACATAAATCGTAATCATTCACACATTTAATCTAATTTAATCGTTTTCCACGGTCGTAATCAGAATCGAACCCTACCATCCGTTATCTAGCTCTTGTTTATACATATTTATAATATGTATGAATTTAAAGTTATATATGTGTAGTGTATCAACTGTCTGGTATCCATAACACAAGCCCCGTAGCTTACCTTGGAACTAGATCGTGCTGTGTGTTAAGTCAAAACAAAAAAAAACAAAATTACATTTATTCATTTACTCAATCCAAATCACTCAAACATTCATTCATTCGCTTAACACACTCTCTAAATCGGCATAAAAGGTAGTATATCTTAAATCAATACTTAATGAGTCAAAATAGTTCAGAATCCTTCATCAATTGACCTCTTTTTAACCCTTGCCGGAAAAAGGGACGGAGGGAACGTCGTAAGTTTATCTGTGTGTCTGTCTGTGGCATCGTAGCGCCCAAACAGATGAACAGATTCCTTTTTTTTTGTTTGAATGGTGACTTAATCGAGATAGCTATTAGAAATAAATCAAGAAAATCCATTCAGCAGTTTGCAGATCATCTTCTAGATGTTAAAAGGATACGAGCGACTTCCACAACTGCATCGTCACTTGGAATCTGCAAGAGACTACTGCAGAGTACAGCAGGAAATCGTATTTAGGGTGAATGAATGAGTTAGGGGTTAAAATGTGAACTATGTACATAAATACCCTTCTTTATTATCAATACTTACATTAGCTTAGCAAATACTTGTCATAGATTGGTTAAGAGAAATCCCACGATTGGGTACCGCTTCATATTTTTTAAAATACTAAATAGCATTGCAAATGAAAATATTAAATACAAAAATATATTTTTTTATGCATGATGAAGTACATAGGTAATAAAAGAAACTATACTTAGACGCGGAGTTTGTATATTCTAAGTAGATACGTTGTGTGAAAATGTTAACTTGTTTTTTTGTAATTAACATTGTATTCAGTCCTTTTTAACGTCCCACTGCTGGGCACGGGCCTCCCTTCAGTACGAGGGGAATCAGGCCATAGTCCACCACGCTGGCCAAGTGCGGGTTGGCGGACTTCACATGTCTTTTGAAAACTTGCTAGGTTCTCTCAGACATGCAGGTTTCCTCACGATGTTTTCCTTCACCGTTAAGACAAGTAGTAATCATGTTGGAAATGATTCGCACATGAAAATATCAGAGGTGCGAGACCCGGTATTTGAACTCGCATCACTCGGTTTCCCAAGCGAGCGCGTTACCACTGGGCTACCACTGCCTTTTTTTAACATTAAATGGCATTAATTAAAAATGTTTAATGGAGAAATACAATTTTGGATAAATGGTGAAATGCATGGTAAATAATGCACGGTCATTCTCAATTCTCGAACCGAATGCAATTAAGCTCTCTGTTCTCTATCTTTTGTCAGGTCACCTAAATTTTGAAGTTAACCAAAATTACCGGGATTACGTACAAGTACTTAACGTCATGCGAAGTTACATTTGTGGTTTTAATTACGTCCAATGTAAAGTAGGTTTTGCGGCTTGCATAAATTAATAAATTTACTTTGGCTTAAATTACTCATGATATCATTCATATTTTTTTTAATAATGAATACACAATAGTATATTATTAATACAAATAACATATTCAAAATAATTTTAACAACTCACAAGTCTACGTTGAAAAACATTTAAATTAAATAATGAAGACCATATTTAAATCGCAAATCATATGCATTAAGTTTTGACGTACATTAATTACCTTTAAACGTGAAAATAAAACCTTTTAAAAATAGTGAGTTGGCATAGCCCGGACATTGTTTTATAGACGTAGTTTAGGCACGTCCAACGCTTTAAGAGGATATACAAGAATGCGAAGAACCACTTAATTTACGACATGGGATAGCATTGTCGTATCGCTGTATAGACAGGACGATTTGGCCGTCTTCCAAAGGATAAAAAACGGCGATAGGAAGTAAAAAGAATATTTTCTATCAGAACATACTTACTTATCTATTATTTCTTTTTTATTGATTTTTTTGTAACTATTTTATCCTGTCGGAAATAAATCACTCCGAACTGAAACAGTATACGTTTAAACAGGTTTTACCATATAATTACTCTTGATAAAAAATTCAAACACATAATCACATAGCTACACAAAAAGTACACCATACACAAATCGGCATCGAATCTACTCGTTTATCAGTGATTCGTCAATATTTTTAAATTTTTTAGCTCTACAATATAGAATAAGTACATACTTGTATTGTAAGTCTAACTGAACTTTACCTACTAGATTAATGTCAATGTCAAAATATAATTAATAATTAATGTGGGACCTTTCGAAATTTAAAAACATTTTGTTATAATTGTTATAAAATAAATATACAAAATAAATATAACCTTTTCCTTAAAATCGAAAAGTTTTACCTATTAGGTATAATATTCTCTTTGTATATATCTATATATATATATATATATATATATATATATATATATATATATATATATATATATATTACATTAATCACTAATATATGATGTACCTACTACTAGGTATTATCCATACTAATATTATAAATGTGAAAGTTTGTGAGTATGGATGTTTGTTACTTTTTCACGCCAGAACGGCTGAACGGATCTGGATGAAATTTGGAACATACCTAGATAGATTATGGTCTGGAATAAAACATGGTTACTTTTTACCCCAGAAAAATGTACGGTTTCCGTGGGATAGGTCTCTTTGTGTTTTTCTATATAATATAAATTATTGTCATATCCAGGTACATAATGTTTAAATACGATTTAAAATTTTAACTTTTAAGTAGGTAACTGGAAACTAGAAAATTTCTTCTATCTCTCAGTCTAGTGGATGTAAATTACAAATATATAAATTTCGTATGTTGATTGGCTTGATTTGAACTACTTTTTTCTTTTGCTCAAAGGGGACAAACCCTGGCAGTTTTACCATTGTATAAATAATAAAAATCTAACAGAAAAACCTTTATAACGTATTTACCGCTATAAAATTTACAGCGCACTAAATTATAAATTGAAAGAAAAGTCACGATATATCTATGGACGTTAAAATTCACCAAATCGCTTCAAGCGTAGATAGATATATTAAGGTCACCGAATAAAGATCGCTTCAGTTGTGTCCATTCAGGTTTATATTAAGTTTGGCGAAAAGTACGTACGGGTACCTATATAAAATTTTATTGATCATAAAAATCGTC
Organism: Brenthis daphne; assembly: GCA_947093115.1. NCBI lineage: Eukaryota > Metazoa > Arthropoda > Insecta > Lepidoptera > Nymphalidae > Brenthis > Brenthis daphne. The sequence goes on along the minus strand of OX352474.1, from coordinate 30,700,083 downwards.
ACACTGTCAAATCAGGTCAGACGACTATCTAAGATACGTCAAGTGGGATGCGGGATACAAATCTGTAAAATATTTTTTTATTAAAAAATAATCTTATGATTAGAATAATTATGTAAGTATATCTATACAAATAAAATTCTAACTGAATCGAACGTGTACTTCATTTATTCATCGTATTAAATATTGTTTGGAATATCTTATTGGAATAAATAATAATTATTATCGAAACAGCGGTCGAATCTATAGTTTTTAGAATTTTTGTATGTCTGGGAACGCATCACGAGAAAACCACTGGGCAGATTTGAATGAAATTTGGTATAATGATAACTGGTTATCCGAGTCAACATATAGGATACTTTTTACTGCGAGAAAATATCTTATTTTTAACAAATCTATACTAAATCGTAAAATTTATAATAAATAAATATAATCGTTTGTGATAATTTATAAATAGTGTAACTAAGACGTTTACCATTCAATTGTTCTTTGAACATCAAACCTAAAACAGTTTGACCAAAATCGTCAGTAAACTAATCCTGATTGCTTTTTAAAAAAGGGCTACACCGACTTTTTAACAACTTAAAAATTAATTAATCTACCGTCGAGATAACCTACTCATTAAAAAAATAATGAAAATCCATTCACAGTAATTCGTTTCTATTTTTGTGGGCATGTTACGTGATAATATCTTATCACATAACACGCCAACAAATATCGGAACAAATTCACTACCTCCCCCTTTTGTAGTTGGTCAAAAATGTATTAAACGGTTTAATATAAATACAATATTTTTTGGTAAATATATGAGCCGTTATTGGAACAGTTATACCTCTGTTAACAAGTAATTAATCCCTAAAGCTTAATATTTAATTAATATGTAACTACATATATACCTACTGCTTACTCGTATAGCCATCGTGGCTTAAATCTAACAAATCAAGATGCCAGCGTTATGTAATGTGCAAAAAATTAATTATAAATTATGAATGTGAAGTTTTTAGTTAATGTTATAGGTTTTCATTAAGTGGGCAAAGACAAAAAAGAACAAGGACAAAAAATAACAAGGCAACACTTTATATTTAATTTTATTATTTAACTACGTATGAATAAACGCTTATAATATATACATATAATAAAATTGTAACTAAGCCGAATCTGTCCATTAGATATTTTTTGAAAAATCTTATTGAAATAAACATTATTATTATCGATACAGAGGCCGAATATAGTTTATAGTTTTTAGAATTTTTGTCTGTCTGTCTGTTACCGCATCACAAAAAAACCACTGGAGGGATTTGATGAAATATGATGGTATGGTGATAGCTGATTATCCGGGTCAACATATAGGATAATTTTTACCGCGGGAAAATATTTCATTTTTGAGAAAAAAATACAAAAACTGTAATGTAAGAGTATACTAATATGTAAAACCTAAGAATTTGATTTTTGGTCATCTGAACGCGGGCGGAGCCGCGGGCAATGCTAGGGCAATAATTATAATTTATGATAAATGATCTTAATGGAAGCGAAAACACGCTTTTAACGTCTACTATTTAATACCCTCTTAAATTCGGGTAATAAAGCCTTATTCGACTTTATAAATATGGCTATTAAAGACAGGTAGTAATTTGATATACCGAAATTTAAATAACCGTAGTGCACAGCTCAATATCACGCGTACTTGATTGGCGGTACAATTTAATTTCCAATAACGCTGAATGACGTACAAGAGGACCACCGTTATTCACTTTGATTAAAGTTCACTTCAGTTCCACTCACATACTTAATTAATTAATATTATAATATAATAAAATATACACAAGCAATAGCTTTACCTTTAAAATCCAAACGGCCGTACTTCTATTATGCACATAGAATTTGATTGATTACCTAATTATTATTTTTTCGTTTGATTCAGTTTTGCCTACTTTCAAATTGGAATATGTTATGTATATAGGTATTGAATGTTGTTGTTTTCACCTAAAAAGCTATCAGCGTCTGTTTACGTCAATGAAAACGTATGGTAGCCGACTTACGTTACATTTTAAAGATATTTTCTATGAATAAATGTATTACTTCGAAGCTTTAAGCCTTTTACCTTTAATTTACGACCATATACTATTTCTACTTAAAATATTAAATGATAAACATGAGTTCATTGATTGAAGGGTTCCTTGTCTAGGTAGATCTATATTTAGCTGAACCTTTGATAACTGTTAATGAATTTAGACTTGATAAGCCATTTGAGATTGCCTAAATAATAAATTGATTTGCACAAACGTTTGCTATGAAATTTTTCCCTTTAAGTTATAGTAAATACAATTCATATTACGAGGTTATTTCACAATCAACAAATTAATTACTTTTTCTTATAATACTTTCTTAGATTTACGCGAATGTTTGACATTATTAAATAAAACTATCTTTTCGGATTATTTCGCGGATTTATTTTGATTTTTGGTTCCCGACGTTTCGAATGCTTTACAGCATCCATGGTCACGGGAGAGACTGAGGTGTTACATGTCTTAAAGATATAGTTGTTACAGACAGCCTACCCACAATTAACAAAATGAAAATTGCACCAATTACATTACAATATTTTTAACTTTAAACATTTTTATAATTTTAATTATAATTGAATATGGAAAATTATTTATTTAATTTTTGCTATTATTTTTATAATTATTACAATTTTAAAAATATTAATTAGTAATCTATATTTAGTGTTGCCATTATTATATTTATAACCATAAATAAAAATATAAAAATATAGTATTAATTATTAAAGCCATATAATTGTTCTATGTGTAATTTAAAAAGTTAAAATTAATTAAGGATAATCATTTTAATTTAGTTTGCTATTATTTAAAACAACTTACTAAGCAACACTATTCATATATACTTTTACAAATGAAAATTATTAATCTGATAAGCTGTCATTTTGATCTACACAGTATGAACTTACTACATCTGTCTGTCTGTTATATTTATATTTATTATTTGATTTTATTATATTAATAACAGGATCCCATGACGATGGTAGTACCCAGCCATCTTCCCTATTGAAATTTGGATGTTTTTTAATTTCTATGGCTTCTCGAATCATTCTAGGGCGATATCGGTTTTCTTTCGCCAGGATTTGAGGTCTATCAAAACGAATATAATGGCTTGGGCGGTCCTGGCTATGTTTGCAGACAGCAGATGTTGTATTGCGACGGTGCTTCACATCAGCTATGTGTTCTTTGACCCGGGTTCTAATGGATCGCTTTGTTTGTCCAATGTAAGAGAGCCCACAATCACACCTGAACGGTGAATCTCACCACCATCCTTCACAGTTAGCTACCATGGGAAAATCTCTGTTTCAGAGAGCACGCGGGATCTGTGACGAGCAACACCTGGCCGGAGAACTGCAACATGTCAAGCAAGTTCTGCGTGACAACAAGCTGCAAGTGCCGCGCCTGCGTCACAGTGACCGAGTGAAACCAGCCACAGTCGAGCGCGTCCCTGCAGTCTTGCCATACATGAAAGGAGTCACTGACAAGATTGGCTACATTCTAAAGCGAGCTTCAATTAAAACTTACTTCAAGCCGCCAAAGAAAATTAGTCAGTTCTTACCACCTGTCAAGTACCACATCCCTCTACAAGATGCAGGAGTTTACAAGCTTGATTGTGATTGTGGGCTCTCTTACATTGGACAAACAAAGCGATCCATTAGAACCCGGGTCAAAGAACACATAGCTGATGTGAAGCACCGTCGCAATACAACATCTGCTGTCTGCAAACATAGCCAGGACCGCCCAAGCCATTATATTCGTTTTGATAGACCTCAAATCCTGGCGAAAGAAAACCGATATCGCCCTAGAATGATTCGAGAAGCCATAGAAATTAAAAAAACATCCAAATTTCAATAGGGAAGATGGCTGGGTACTACCATCGTCATGGGATCCTGTTATTAATATAATAAAATCAAATAATAAATATAAATATAACAGACAGACAGATGTAGTAAGTTCATACTGTGTAGATCAAAATGACAGCTTATCAGATTAATAATTTTCATTTGTAAAAGTATATATGAATAGTGTTGCTTAGTAAGTTGTTTTAAATAATAGCAAACTAAATTAAAATGATTATCCTTAATTAATTTTAACTTTTTAAATTACACATAGAACAATTATATGGCTTTAATCATTAATACTATATTTTTATATTTTTATTTATGGTTATAAATATAATAATGGCAACACTAAATATAGATTACTAATTAATATTTTTAAAATTGTAATAATTATAAAAATAATAGCAAAAATTAAATAAATAATTTTCCATATTCAATTATAATTAAAATTATAAAAATGTTTAAAGTTAAAAATATTGTAATGTAATTGGTGCAATTTTCATTTTGTTAATTGTGGGTAGGCTGTCTGTAACAACTATATCTTTAAGACATGTAAAACCTCAGTCTCTCCCGTGACCATGGATGCTGTAAAGCATTCGAAACGTCGGGAACCAAAAATCAAAATAAATCCGCGAAATAATCCGAAAAGATAGTTTTATTTAATAATTACTTTTTCTCTTAAAATATACACCTTACTATAAATGTTATTTGTATACCTAAATGTTTTTTCTAACAACTAGCGGCTCACCCTTGCTTCGCTTGGCTTCGTCGCTAGATACGTTTTAAATAGATATAAATAGTTATTAGCCAGCGTTAGCCATATAATTTTTTTTTGTTAATAATATTAATAAATATTGACATTAATATTTATACGATACTAACGTCACTTAATTGTTTTGCCTTCCCGAAACCTCTCTATTAACACTTAAACGTTATGGTATGGTATTAAAGTTCAAATTGACTTTTAAGTATTATTACGAATATTTTTTTATGGGAGTAGAGAAAAGTGTTGTTTTTAGATTTTTTCAGGCAATGTTTTAAATTTTTCTCTTCGTAAGAACCATCCTCGTACTTCAAGGAATATTCTAAAAAAAAGAATTAGCGAAATCGATTCAGCTGCTCTCGAGATTTGCGCTTAGCAACACATTCAGCGATTCATTTTTATATTATAGATAAGAAAGTATTCACGGGATCACGTTTTACAAGAAAAAGTAAAAAAAGACTGAGATTTCAATTTTCAAGTTTTTAAAATTTCGCACATAAATTAACTAATTAAACTCAATTTTCGAGTAGGTACTCGCTTGCAATATCCTAGATAAGTATATTATATACACCTATGTGAAAAAAAAACTCCGCTGCCCGATTATATGCAGAAACTATTAAAACACATACATACATACATACATGATAAACATTTATGTAATAACGTTTCAACCTTTGTACAAAAATAATAACACAAACTGAATAATCGGATGTACGGTCTGTGGAGTCTTAAATTATATTGTCCGCTCGACCTGTTGCAGGAACGTGGCGGGAATGCTAACTGGCCCATTGGATGCCATTCTTACGACCGAAACATATTTGCGTGAAGGCGATTCATTCAAATTTTGCTTGAATTGTAGAACTAGAATCATAGCCATTTTATCGTAAGTTGTTAACTCTTACTTACTGGATGAAATACTTAACCGTAATGTAAAATCTTGCTGTAAAATCATTCTAGCTTGTACTTGTACTTTAACATATACTACCTAATGTTTTATAGCTGTATACAACATATAAACACCAATTCATATTAAAGTCAGTTCATGTTGAAAAAGTAGTATTATACTTATTACAGTCGTCGATTAATCCCTCCACGACCGCGGACACGCCGGCGTTACAGTTAACAATAGATTTCTTAGAAATTTAATTAATTTCTTAGAAATTTACCTGGAGGTGATATGTGTGTTTATTACTCTTTAGAGGAACACGTAAGACAATAGCAATACAAATCAATATCTTTAATTTATAAATGTGGCCATAGTGTCAATTTTATTGACCGAATTTGTACTTTACTATTAATGTAATATTTTTGTATTTCTGACAATCATTCTATAATTTTGTGGGTAGTTTCTGTCTATAACAACTATACTACTAATGACCTTGGAGACATTTAAAACATTAGTCTCTCCCGTGACCATGATTGCTGTAAAGATTTCGAAACGTCGGGAACCAAAAATCAAAATAAATCCGCGAAAAAATCCGAAAAGATTCGAAAAGATTGATATTATATTTCAAAATGTGAAATATTCGATTCGAATCTAAGAAAGTATTACCTTTCAATAAAAAAGTCAATTTTAAGCTTTTTTAATAATATTGAAATAAATTTATTTGTGTTATAAAAAATCGTTTATATGGGTTCTATTTTATAATAAAATACATACTAGTGTTATATCATTTAAAAATATTCTATGTAGGTTCAACACTGATTTCGTTGTATTTTTGTACATATACTTACAGCTGATATGATATAAATAAATTGACTAAAATAATACCTGCAATCTATAACTAAAACACTGCTTAAGGACATTAGAATTTACATAAATCTATGTACTGAGTATATATCATATTTATGTGTTTCCAGTAAACTGATGTTAGTTTTATTAGCCTAACACCTAGGACTGCCTGACAATCTCAATATTATTTTTAATATTAATCATTTTAGTACGTAGGTAGCAGATAAGTATAATTTTCCCATCAGTGTAGTTTTTACTCGTGAATTTTTAGCATTTTAAACGGATTTCCTGTTTATGCCGTGGGAACTAATTATTGTCTAGAAGTATAATAATTTATCCTCATGTTAACTACAAATAGGAATTTGATAATACGATATATGTAATAATTTAATTCAATAACCTGCAAAAGTTATTTTGAGACTTTGCTCGCGTTTGTTTTGGCTTACACACGTGTTAGTGAGATCGGTGCTTTTTTATATAAATCCGTATTTCTGTTTTAAGTTTTTATTATACATAATTATGTGTCAAAGGTGTAATCCTCGTGTTAAGTGTTTTATTTGTGATAGGTTTATTTATTTATCTGTGTGTGTTTTATAAAGGTAGGTTTAGGTTAGGTTTAAGCATGGATAGTGATCCACCGGCGGAGCTTCCGAATCCCGGATGATCCACTTTGTTAAACACAGTGGTTGTTTCTCGTAAACTCCAGGGGGATGACTCAACTCCTGACACAAATGGAACAGTTAAAAGAACTATAAACAATCCTGATACTGCCACCCCGTCAATCCAAAATGTGTATATACATCCTTCTATATCCGAAGGTCCCTCTTCCTACAAAGCCGATGACAAGGGTCCATTTATAGTCTACGACTCCAGGGATATTCCTGACCATTCAGCACAAACAACCATAAGAGCCATTAAATTCGGTCTATTTCTGCATAATAACAAAATTCCCAATATAATCAACGATCCAGTTAAAAAAGTTGGTCGCAATAAAATCGCTGTCCAATTCTACTCTGCTGAGGCAGCTAATAACTTTTTAAAGAATCCTGTTTTCAGTATGTGCAAACATGTAGCAGTTATATCCACATTTAACATTACTCGAACGGAACTTGTCAAAGGAGTCCCTGTTGACTGGGCAATGGATGAATTTGTTGATTCATTAGAACTCCCTCCAGGTTGTGGTGAGGTCATGAGAGCGAGACGTCTGAACCGTAAGAATGTAAGCGAAGGCATTGTTTCCTGGGTACTGACTCAATCGGTCACAATAACATTCAGGGGTCAAATGCTGCCGGAGAAAGTGTTCTCTTACCACACTTCCCTTCCTCAACATCTTTATCATCCTTTTCTCTTCCTTAACATATAAACTTCCCACTACACAGTGTCTTAATTGCTGCCGCTTCGGCCACATTAAATCTCAATGCAGATGTAAGCCAAGGTGTTACAAGTGTTCCTAATCTCTCACTCGGGATGCATGTAATATCATTAAGGAAAACTCAACACGTGTACATTGCACTAGCAAACATTTCGCCACAGACAATGACAGTCCTGAATTTGTTAGACAACCTTCAATTAAGATGGTAATGTCGCAAGATAATGTTTCTTACATGGAAGCATCCTCCCGCTTTCCTTCTGTTCAGCGCTCATATTCTCAGTAGTGTTTTTCTTGATTTGCTTCTGCTTATGATAATGTTCTCCTTCCGATGCTCAGGCAGAAAACGCATAATCTGAACATTCTCCGAGGTTGGTACATTTCATAAGTCATGTATAATATCATCATGACATCGAATGACCTCGAATTGTCTGTAAATAATTTTTGTAAAGTACTTCAATATGCTGATGACATCGTCCTCTATTGGAGCTTAAAATCTGTAGAGGACATTAATTTCCGAATAAATACTGCATTATATAGGTCAATGGCTTTCTGAAAATTTCTTTTGTCAGTGGCAAAGTAATTTGTGCTCAACTGGCACGTTTTGAAGGATAAATAAAAGAATTGAATTGAATTGAAGATATTTTGAATTAGTTGGTTTATGAGTTTTTATAAAGTATTTGGTTCATATTAAAAAAATATTTGGTTCAAAAAATATAAATGACTGTTATTACAATTAGGTAAGTACGTTTTTTGTATTCTGGACGTCATGGAGACAAAAACTGACTTCAGGTAATATTTTAATGAATATTATTTTTCACACGTAGTGTAGTAGAAGAATATATTATACAACTCATAACAAAATTATTTTATTTTACTTTTAAATTTGGTTTTATTAATTAGTTTAGTCAGATTTAGTTACAGCTATAAACTTTAAGTAATGCATAATATCAACACAATTTTACTGCATGTTGTGTTCACCAGTAATTGGGGGTGCATTTTAAACACTGTCCATAGAGCTTGTATTTTTTTTTTGTATTTTTATATGTAGGATTTGTATATTCTGTTGGAGATCATTTATAAATAAATAAACATGCTATAGAATTTAGCTACCTATTTACTACTATTAGTCTATAGTTAGTTACTTTAGTTAAGGTATATTTATAAATATAACGTGATCATTATAAACAACGATTTATATTATTTAAATAAAATTTAAACTTCAAACTACAACTGACGAAAACTATACGAGTAAAGCTGTAAGTAAATAAAAAATAAATTATAAAATAAAACGTGTGTGTGTGTACGCACTTAAGAAGTTATACTTCTTTGGCGTAAAAGAACAAAAATTTCATCCCATACGTCACAACTATCTGTTTATAAAAGGAATGCAGCTAACTTTATCATGTCGCTTTCAGCTAACTTCATCATGTCACTTTTTGGCTGTCGATGTGCGCACGTATAGTAAAATTTTACTCTTATATTTTTTTCCAAATTGCCAAAAGAATTATAACTTCAAAAACCGACTGAAGATGGGAACAAATTAACGAAGGAAAATAGTTGAATGTCGGATATATACATACATACACCTCACTACACTTGCACGTAGGATATTTTTTGCTTTTAAGTTCACTTTTTATGGTTTAGGGGTTTTTTTTTATTTTTGTTATTTTGCAATCATATATCCCACGACAACTCTTGTTTTCTGCAATACGAAGGACCTGTGACTTTCTCGCTGAAATTCTCTATCCGCGAGTGACAATTTCGATCGATTAAGACGTTCCAGTTCCAGATAATTATTAGCAGGCCGGTATCACCCAAGTTGGTAGAAGACGTCTGTCGTCTGGTACGTAATATAGATATTTATTTGAATCGAATGTTTAACCTTTTTTAAGTAGGTTGAATTAAATATTTTCGATTGAATTTAGCGTTTGTTAACTTAGGTTATAAGTAGTATTGGGTATAATGTAATCTATACATATAATAAAATTGTAACTAAGTCGAATCTGTACATTAAATATTTTTTGGAAAATCTAATTGAAATAGACATTATTATCGATACAGAGTCCGAATCTATAGTTTTTAGAATTTTTGTCTGTCTGTCTGTCTGAACCGCATCACGAGAAAACCACTGGACAGATTTTGATGAAATTTGGTATGATGATAGCTGATTATCCGGGTCAACATATAGGATACTTTTTACCGCGGGAAACTATCTCATTTCTGAGAAAAAATACAAAAACTGCATTGTAAGAGTATACTAATACGCAAAACCTAAGGATTTGGATTTTGGTCATCTGAACGCGGGCGGAGCCGCGGGCAATGCTAGTAATGATAATAAATACTGTTTATTGTACACCCACGAAAGTACGAAAAATTAGTACAAGAAAAATAGAAATAAGACTAAGACTAACAAGAAGCGGCCTTATCGCTGAAACAGCGAATGAATGTAATGAATCTTTAAAAACTAAAAAATATCCCGTTATTTTTTCTCAATAAAAAGTTGCATTTAACCTATTTAATTCATTAACAAGATTTTGTCATGATATCAACGTCCTCATTTTTGTGATACCTTGATAGTATATAATGAGTACGTTGGTTATTCATTGATTGACCTAAATTGTCTAACAATAACGGCCGACCAGCTTTGTCGTTGGCTAAATCTGCTTGCTATAAAGGCATCGCTTTCCTAGTTTGGCGAAAATAGAATAATTACATTTAAATAACAGACAAAGTATTTCATTTAAATAATACTTATAGGTATACCTTGGAGCTCTGAAGGCTATTTTGGATTTCCTTCTATTTTTTATGGCGTGTCGTCTCCGGGCTCGAGCGGCGGCGCCCGCGAGCAACGCGCCATGGGCGTCATGTTCACTATCTTCTTCGCTGGACAGTTCCCGAATAGGCGGTGGCAGGTTCGCGGGAACCCATCGGGAACTGCCCGCGCCACTTCGCCCTGAACTCCACGCCAGCATAGAACTTCTAAAGGATCTGAGCGCCTCCGTTGTATAGGCCCTCTCGTTCCTCTGCTACCATACAACAACATATCGCTACACCAATACACCGACGTCGTTCGGTATATTCCACTAACGCACAAAAGTCACTTTTAACCAGGTTAAATTATGACGCAAAATCCTATAGTGACGCAGACACTTTTGTTACTGAATTTTCTATTGTCCACGAATCGTGAGTCGCAAACAAGAGCACGTGGCTGCCGGTTCTTATTAGAGCACTGTGCGCGCGCAGATTCCCGTCATCATTATCTCAAAGCAAACATTGTGGTATCTCGTGCAATCATTAGCGGCATACTAAGCCCAAATATTTAGTCGTGAACGCCTATTATATGGTGTTGTCACCACCTCAATGTTATAATATATAGCAACTGTCTAAAGCACTTTATTATTGTCAAATAGATCAGGGAAAAAATATATATGTTATTATGAAGGCAGTAGACATGATTATTGCGTAAATAAACATAACGCAATGAAAACGTACGGATTGTGCTATACTTATTACTCAAAAAGTATTTTTTGCGCCATCACCTATTAATTAAAACGAATAATAAAATAAAATTTCTCAGTTCTTTTAGACAGACTTTAAGTACAAATTTAAAAATTACAATGAAATATAATTAAATATTTTTCATAAGATCTAAATCTAAAAAAGTGGGCACGATTGGGACACATTTAGTTGACATTGCCCGAGTCAACACACCGTGACCTTCACACTGGAATGTACATATTTAAATAGAATACAACATTTATGTTACTGTACAATGTATGTATCTATTTTAACGGCTTTATTATTCCTGTTTACTTTTAAAGTAAACTTATATTGTGCTATCATAACTTAATAAATTCTTTAAAAAAGTAGCTATATAGATTGATTTGCATGTAGTTTATATTTTATAACCTTACAAGTAACTAAAACACAATGATGTATGTATACCACAAGCCGCTTTTTCTCACAAAACTATATCTACCGGCACGTTTCTGTAGTTTAATCGTTTTCGTTTACAATCAGTCACGATTCACGACACTAGAAAAGTTTTTATTCTTGTCGAGTACAGTGTGATATCCTTGAGAGTGCACAGAACGTGTTTGGCTGTGGGAACGACCACGCTGACTAAAGTATCGAGGGTCTGTCACCGGCAGCGCGTGCGCAGCGCTCACGTTGCACGTCCCGCGGCGTGAGCGCCGAAATAGAATTGCTTCCAATTTTGAATTCATTGGACAATAGTCGCGCTTTGGGAGTTGTGAGTTGGGACCCCTTTTTATTGTTATGTAAAACTTCATGACGAGTTATAATTTGTTGTTTATATCTTTTTGTTGGATCATAAAAAATTTTAACATTGTATTGCCATTTAGGGGTTTTTTACTTAATTTTTATGAAAATAAATAAGTATTTTGCCAAATTTCAGTTACGAATTATGATGTACAATTTTACATAATTTAAACGTAACTTTGAAATATCGTTCTATATATGTTCTATGTATCTACACATAATGTATAAATAATAAATATGTATATGTTTTATGGAAAAAATGCTCTTCAGGGCTGTCTGCTTACAGCAGACCAACCTTAAAAAAAATGATGTACTTAATTCGGTTGTCTGTCTACTGATTTTCGTACTCAGTTTACCTAGTCGTGGTTTAGTGTAATTAAAAATTAATATTTATTATGACGTATTCATATTTTAAAAACTTTAAGTTAAATTCAATTTTCTTGTTAATTAATGGCTTCAAAGCGTACCAGTTGAGCACAGATTACCTACTTCGCCAATGCCATGTAGAATCAAGAAACTTTAAGTTCAAGATAGTACTAAAACAGATTTGATTTGATTCTTTTGTTCTTGACGTCAAATAGGTACTAATGGGGCCATCTAAGCTGGATTTCGCGTGAAATCTTCCATTAGCCTTAAAAGATTATTTTTAAATATCTCTTTTAAAGATCAAGCTCTCCTAATCCGTGCCCAAGTAACAAACAACCTTTTATTCTACAATAACTTCATCAAGCGTAAACCGTTGCGCAGATTTGGATGACTGTTAGCAGATAGTATCAAGTCTTTAAACTAACAATTGAGACACTTCTTATTCTGATAGTGATATTCTCGTATTATCTTTAGTTTCAATGTTTAAGTCGTACAAAATTTTAATTAGTTTTTTTAGTTCATAATCCTACAAAAGTGTGTTTTCTCAATTTTTTAAATTATTTGATAGTTATTTTTGTAATTTACACTCGATTGCTCTGGAAGAATTTTTTAAAGACTCAAATTGGCGCTTGAAATCCGCCATTTTAATTTTTAAACCATTTTTATATAGCAACACTCGCGTTATCAAGACGAATCTAACGACGTATGGATCATCAAAATCGGCCTAAGCGTGTTGTCATCGAATCGAATTCATGTGATTAGTTGCACAATATCAATAACAAAAAAAAAACATTATTAAATAAATAAATGTATCTTTTTATACCTAATGTTGCGAACGGCGTTTAACCAAGTGGGATTTGAAATGGAAGCTTGCTTGCTGTATGAAATACGTGTTTGATTTAAGCTCCTATTCTATTCATGGAAATGGTTAAGCTTTTAAAGGTGGAATACAATAGACAGATTATGTACCTACATAGAACAATAAAAAATCAATATTGGAGTCACATGTAAATGTTGTGTTTGAGGCATTTGAGCATTTGAATATATGAGTCCATTATAGGGTATTATGATGTTTCAAGCATTAATTAAATTCTAATCCAAAAAGTATTATATTTTAAATCATATTTTAAGTAATAATATATGTTATTCTGTACTTATTCTGTATTTCGTGCTAGTTTTTTAGACTCACAACTAGTTTATAGGCGACTTGTTACTAATTATTTATTTTTTAATAACTTAGCCCTATTTAGTTCGCATGTTTTAGAAACTTACCTACTTATTGTCGTGTAATTAATGACTTAATCTTAACCTTTATTTTTAGAGACATATCACATAAGTTTTAAAGATACTTTTATCACCATATAAAAAAAATATGGTGATTTTTTTTACGGCTGTGCAAAACACCAATAATTATTATTAATTTATAATCGTAGTTTATGATTCAATTTATTTAACATATAGGTATATCTACTGCTTTATTGGTAATTGGACCTATATAAGCTAAATAAAATAAAAATAATAACAAAATATAAAAATGCTCAAAAAAAGGCACGGACGTATGTCTGTCTGTGGGTGTTAGACTTACTCAAATAAAAAGATCAAATAAAAATTTTTTCATTTTCCCTGGTTGTAACAGAAAAAAGAAAAAAATACTTTTCCGAAGAATATATTGATTCTATCACGTCTCTTTCATCATTAAATAAACACTTAAAACGTATTAAAATAACACAAAAGAGTCTGATGATTTTTAATCCACATAAGGTACTTTATACATTAATGTTTTTACTCTATACTAGTATTTTTTTTAATTTGCACCTACAAAGAAAAAAGTTTCATTCATCAATTCTTATTACGTCCACTCACTATTTATTTATCTATACTAATATTATAAAGAGGTAAAGTTTGTCAGTTTGTGACGTTGTAAGAGGTAATCTCTGGATCTACCGAATCGATTTAGATGAAGTTTGGTAAAAAGATAGTGTGATACCCTGGGAAGGACATAGGATATTTTTTATCCCGGAAATCATCCCTTAAGGGGGTGAAAATGGGGATGAAAGTTTGTATGGGGAATCAACCTAAGGGCGAACCCGAGCGAAGCGAGGGTAAGTTGCTAGTATAATTATATATTTATTATATTCAAGCTTCATTTTAGTCAACAAAATAAAAAGAAGTCTAAGAGTTAATTTAAACCTGTACTTTTTATAGACCAGTGCGATACGATCATTGTTAAAACACATGTAACACGTTTCAACAAACTATGAAAAGATAATGAGATGTTTGATTATTTTTCCAATTTTATTGCAATTGTTCAAAGGAGTGAGTATGTGTAAACAACAGTCTGCGATTGACTGTAACAGGTCTTAACTAAAAATAAAATCTTAGGGCGTGATCTAAAGAAACACACGACACTTTCGCGTTGAGAGAAGTACCAAGATTCGTCAAAACATCTGCCAAGTGATAAAACTATTTATAAACGGTAGTAAGCGCGTGATCGACCACTTTGGGACGATGGGCTATTTTAATCACAATCAAAACGATTAAAGATAAACACGGAAGAAAATAGCTTCTCAGCAGCGTAAGTCTTGGTTTCAATGTATAATAAACTTTATTCAAGAAATCAAAACATATTTTAAATTATATAAGAATCCTGTCAGGACGCTCTCGTGTTAATCAAATTTCATTTTTAAATGCTTTGAAACTTTTTTATACTCGTAGATAAGTATTTTTTATGCATAATAATACGTATAGAAACTTTTTTGTTTACGTTAAAATGTATAATTAATTTAAAATTAATGGGTGTTTACAAAGCAATCATTCTTTCGAAAATTATGGATAGGTTTCCCTGTTAAAGCTTTACAACAAAATCTTTTCTGTTATATTGGTTAAAATCTTTTCACGTTACTCTAAAAGTAGAAAAAATAAAATTTGGAAAATATGAATCTGAAAATTCATGTCTATATAAATAAACATTATGAACGACAATGGCTATTAGAAGACTGAAAGTCGATTAGACCAGTCACATCATTTTTGGACAAAAAGTACATACCGATTACCAACTATAGACAAAAGAGTCACCAAAACTTAATAAAAGCTATATTATGTTCATATTCTTTTAGGATGTATAATACCTAACACGACTTTTTATAAATTAGTTATAGTTTATTTAATTTTAGTTATCAAAAAACCACAATAATCACCGTCAGGTCCATTTTCTAAATTTTGCAATATTTTAAAAGCAGCTTCTTTGGTTTAACGTATGATTTAGCCAAAAAATTTGCGCCTCGAATGTCGAAGCAATTTTATTAAAAACAAAAACTAACTTGTAAGATATGAAAATATAGTAAACCGAATAATACAAATTGCTACTAATAAATAATTATTAATTCGTAGAGAAAATTGATATAGAAATCTGGCATATTGCTATATCACATAGTGTATTTATTTATGACATACATACAAACGTTTATTATTCATCTATGATACAAACTACGCCAATAAAATTACAATCATAATAATTATATACGTAACGATGCGTCACATGGCGTCAAAAACTTTCGTCTACTTGTCTTATTTCGTGTTAATAAAGTCATTTCATTAGCATACAGTGTGGGTGATCACATCATTATAATGTTAATGAATTTTGACATTACAAACATTTTTAGAATAATTTAATTTCACATAAGTAGATATATCAATTAAGCGAGATGAGATCGAATTAAATGCGGTACAAAATGCAAGAAACAGCGAATACGCCTAGGATACTGAATAGCGGTTTATTAAGGTGATAAATATACCTAAAGTCGGTCCAAACACGATACTCTCATTAACGAGATCGTCGTGGCTGAGTTTTAATTAATGCCTCGGCAGCATCTCTACTGGAAAAATTAATCACGAACCCTAATTTGTGCGCAGTTGAGATATTTTATTTTATAAACTCTTTACTTTCTATAATAAAAACAAAAATATTTTTCGAACAAAGTTCCTTATCTCAAGTTATATTCGGCAAACTTGGCGAATAACAGTTAGACGGAATAATATGTAATATTTCGACCATCATAACACTTTTACTAAAAGCACCCCATGTGACGTTATCCTACGTACCAGGCCATCATAAATTAGGATTGTATATGTACATTAAAATATGTATCATAAGTAAAAACAGATAACAATATGGATGATATAATAAAATATTGTATCAATATACGTAATATAATTCAGAATCTAGCATTGATAAACACCGAAGTGTAGAATTTTCGCTCTTACAGATCAGCATTCATTAATAAAATGTGGCGTGGCGTGGCTTCAATTTGAATAGCGTGTAACGTCGCAACAATATAGCTCTTGTCTTTTCAACATCACATCGTGATAGTAGCTAAGCGCTTAATCCGACCATATAATACCGAGAGGAGCTTGTTTAACCAAACTCCCAAAGTTATTCAGCATTTTCAAAGTTGCTGTAGAAAAGTAACAAATTTAATTCTACACAAGCCAAGAATTTCACCAGCGACATTTTTCTCGCCAGTTTAAATAGCTCGATTAAAATTCTTACCACCCCTAATTACTTTCTATCTAATAAATGTTAATAAATATAATTTTGTTTTGCGGGTCTTGATTCACATATTATAGTTTTTGAAAAACTTCGCCTTAACTTTTAATTATGCAAAGAAGATACTTTATCTTTAACTGGTTATAATCAATTAAATTTTAAATGTTATATAGTTTTGAGATAGGTACGTCTTGGCTGAGCGATATAGGACCGACAAGTACAATTTTTGAGCATTCGACCATATGAATCGGGCTTGATATATGATGGCATTGGTAATGTTAACGTTTTAAGGTATCAATTATTGTATTATACAGCCATAAATTTGTGATTTATGGTTGCGATAGTCCTACGGTAAGAAACCGAAAAGCGTCAAATCATAGAATTAAATTGGCTAGTTTATGTCTCCAGTTCAGATGTTCCTTTTTGGAACATCCTTTATATGGAATCTTTTATGTTAACCTTTCAATTTAACCTTATTCAGTCAGTATGAATAGCCTTATCCTCAAAGAAGACCATCATTGACCTTGCACAATTAATTTTGCTTACGTAAATCCTTCTCGGATTTCTGATGTTTTTGTGCCTTACTAAGGTCCTTATATAAAATATTCAAAGCTCAATTTTTTTGCATCTTCAGCTTTGTTAGCTGAGTTACCTATGCTTCTAAATAAAGTGCTTTATAAAGATTTCTTGGCAACGTAACATTATTTTTGTTTTTATTTTTATAATTAAAGCCTTATTTGTCCTTCAATATGATACACAGCCATTTTACTCTGAGACTATTTGCACTCTATGACTGAAATCGATCCACTATACCATAGTGTAGTCAAATGTACTAAAATAAAGAATTGGGTTAGCATTCCACACGTAATTGAGGAATATTTCATAGACATAGAAAATAGTAGCCATCCAAGGCGACTGACTATAACTTAATTTAGATTACATACACAACTCATATTACAAATTAAATTAGGTTATATAAAAAAACTTCTTTTACGTTGAAAATTAAACTAAGTAAACTTATGTAGTTGTGATCACTTTAGAGGTCTTTTGAGGAAATTTTGAGGTTTGATAGTAAGTAACCTACTGACTGAAAAATGACTTCAGAAGTGCGACTAAAAACTAAGGAAAACGAAAACCTAATAGGACTTTCTATAGATTACATACATAGTTGTTTGCACAGTTTGCATATTTATTACTACTCACTATACTAGCATATATTACCAAATATATTTATTTTTATTTATTTATTTATGTACCAGAAAAAAAACATACAAGTGGAAACAGATACCATGTGTACAAAGGATGACTTATCTCTTTAAGAGATCTCTACCAGAAACACTCAAGTGTGAGAAAATATAAAAATAATAATGCGGTGCGGTGTAGGTACAAAGTACAAACATCAATTATAATATAAATATACACATATACAAACATACATACATGTTTACATAGATACTTACATACATACATATATAATATATAAAGAATATATTTATATATAAAGAAATTTAACCACCGTAATGTGGGCTATATATTAATTAGGCTATTTTATTTAGCCCAAATAGACGATATATTATGCTGTATACTTGAAAGCCTTTTAATTAAACGTTTATTCAATCATCGTTTAAATTGTAAAATTATAATAAGAACAAGTTATTTTTTTTTTACTATTATACTATAGTTCTTCTTTCTCTTCTTCTTTATTATTATACTATATTTCTCGCTGTAATAAAAATTAAATGTTGTTAGTTGAAAAGCACATCACTTAAGAAGGCTGTACCAATTTGGCTAATTTTATTACGAATTCCTTTTTTTTTTTACTAATTACGGAACTTTATTACTAATTTACGGAATAAAAAAGAATATTTACGGAATTTTATTACTAATTACGAAACATTTGAATAAAGTTTTTAGGGAAACAATATCTAAAAGTTTTCCGTCATATTGGAAAATTCGGGATAAATTAAAAGTGTTTTTCTTTATAGATTTTTGTATGACTTCTAAGATCTCAAAACAACTTATTGTAATTGGGGCAAGACAATGTCTGTTGGGTCAACAAGTTTTTAACAAAGATCATATAATATAATATATTCGTAGGTACTCCATATCCTATTGACAATTTTGACGACACGTTTGGCTCAGTTGGTAGTGACCCTACTTAATGTGCCAGCGGTCGCGGGTTCGAGTCCCGCTGGGGGCATTCATTTGTGTGATGAGCACAAATGTTTATACTCCAGTCATGGGTGCTTATATTTATAATATGTATGTATTTAAAAGTTATATATATGTAGTGTATCAACTATCTGGTGTCCATAACACAAGCCTCGTAGCTTACCATGGAACTAGATGACGCTGTGTGTTAATGTCCCAACATTTATTTATTTATTTAATTTCATAGGCAGTGATCATAGACTAAAGAGTAAATACTCATGCACGTGCAACCGCACACAGTGCGTACTTGTAATATGGATAATTACATAATTTTCCTTAAATTCATACAAGGAAGTTCAAAATATTTACATTGTATCATAATGAACTCCCAGTAGGTCACTATAAATTTTATATGATATCGTAAGTAAGTACATCCCTGTAGGGAAGTAAGCGGACTCCTTCCCCTTTTTAAATAATTATAAAGTGTAACTTTTTACAAATGTTGCAATAGTATTTTTTGATTATAATAAAATTTTGGTGAAATTTAAAGAATAACGCGTACAACTAAAGAGAATGTTAAATAAGAAAAATGTACGTATATATGATATGAAAACATATACGTATAAAATACACTCTATAATTATGACATAACATTGTTTTTTCTATCCTAAGATATATCAACTTAATACTTTTAAATAAAACTATCTTTTCGGATTATTTCGCGGATTTATTTTGATTTTTGGTTCCCGACGTTTCATAGGTAGACGTTTCAAAATCAAAATAAATCCGTGAAATAATCCTAAAAGATAGTTTTATTTAAAATGTCAAATATTCGCGTAAATCTAAGAAAATATTAATACTTTTACATAAAAAAAATATCGGAAACCGGATGGTTAATGATTTAAGGTCTTAATTGCATTCATGAGGCACTCAAGTGTAAGGTCAACCGACAACCTGCATTAGCACTAAGTGACTAGGCACATCCTCATTGCTTCCTATTGGGTCATTTGATTATGATTTATATTCAGATTTTATTTTATTTCATGTCAATTGTAGTATTATATTTATTTATAGATTAAAAAAAACTCCAGAAGTACATTCATACAATTAAATGGCTTTACAGTGTTTTCATCTTCTGACTTTAAATGACGCGTAATCAGCGTTTACGTAAAGAATTACTTTATTAAATTGAATATTCGTCACAGTAACAAGAAAATTTAAGTTAAGTAATCAAAAGATTTGAGTGAGCACAAACGAGAAATCCGAATGTTATTACCCAACTGCCCCAGGATGATATTACCGAGTGTATTTATTTATTCATTAATATTCTATTCACACAATATGTATATCAATTTCTTAAACAAAGTATATAATAAGCCTAAAGCAAAATTATATTATATACATAATACAAAATTACATTTTAAATAATTGAACGTCAAATTGTATTTAAAGCATAGTACACAAAAACTGTATAATAAAGTAGTCCAAAAGTGTAGTGTGTGTGTGTCAAAGTAGTTCTTTAAAATGTGTAAACAGTGAAGACTTAATTGGTGTATGTAATCTTTTTATTTCTTTTGCTTTTAATATGTAACATAATACTGTTTGTCTTCCAAATAAATAAATAAATAAAAAAAGTCTGTTTTTATTTAAACCCCTATGATTTCAGGCAACTTTGTTTTGGCAAAATGAAAATAAATATCAGGTGCATGTTTTGATAGTCTAGACGCAATAGACAGGCAGCGAATGCAAAGACCCTTTATAAACAGTAAAGTGACCCGTCCGTTGATTAAAACAGGAAAAATATAATATTAACAAATTTTGTCCAGAGGAAAATAACACTGAATTGTTGAGAATAAATATAAAACATTTCAATTTTATTTAGTCATTAAAATAACTTTATATACATTAACACAATCAAGCCGTGAACAAGAACCAAACGTTGAAATGTTAGTATATATTTCCAAAATCAGCAAGTACATAATTATAAATGAAATGAAAACATTCATTTGTTGGTGGAAATAGTGGATTTAAAAGAGAAAAGTATATACTCGTAGGTTTCTTAAGGTCTTTAAACAAATGCGCTTATCAAATACTTTCATTATTCATTATTGATGTACAATATTTTACCTATATTAGAGTTCATACCTAATCATATTTACCTATTAGATATTCATATCTTAAAATATTGTCGGCTGTCACCGACTTCGAAAATATCTGATTAGTTATCTATTCTAAATGAAAACATCTGCTTAGTTATTTTTTTACATTTTAGTGCCTGAAAGTCGGTTTTTATTTTATTTTTTAAGTTTTTATTAAATATAATAAAAATCACATATTGTCGTACCAAATGCCTTTTGTTTATTTTACCTCAATTTTATTATTCCAAAAGTTTTTAACAAGAGTGACATACGTATAATACCTATCTGTTAACAGTTCATAAGCTGTATATCCTTGTCAAAGAGGTATGACTTATTAGGGAGTTAACGTGTTGTTTTCTCTACATAAAAATTACGATGTGTGCTTTGTAAAATAATAATAGCACGACAACAATAATAAAAACTTTCAATACTATGAGTATAAAAGTATTGGAAAATTATCTAAACTGTTCTGTCCATTTATGGAAGTCAAAAGGGTTTTAACTTGGCTCTCTTTTATTCTACTATTGATCCGCGCTTATTTCTCTTTCTGTGCAAAGTAGGTACATGTGTTCCGCTACATACGTAGAAATTTGCTTTAATAAATTAAGAAATTTGCCATATGTTATTTTATACAATTGTTTTTCGTATAGTACCTACTTTAACGGATATTTTAGGGTAAAGTTACACTTTAATGATATCGTTTTGATACCTATAATTAATATATAAATATATAAATTGCAACATGCATATTTTATAAAGTATGTACTATGAAATATTACAATATCTACATCGAATAAATAAAAGATTGAAAAATTAATGAAGAGACTTTAGGGTACAGTTTAGATATGAGTCACGGTAGGTAATTAAATTTTATATTGATTAATTAATCGTTGTTCTTATAACAAAATATATTTAAACATACTATTTAATTATTAAATGCGTATTGTATGCTAATTACAGATTATTATTGAAATTGATCTATCTGGGTAACCTTTAAATCTCTAAACAATATTAGATCTGGAGTTCGCAACCAATTTATTTTAAAAATATTTTAGAAAAACAAAAAAATCTATCCCACAGGAACCGTATATTTTTCCGGGATAAAAAGTAGCCTATGTGCTATTCGACTATAATCTATCTCTGTGCCTTTCACCCAGATCCGTTCAGCCGTACTGGCGTGATTGAGTAACAAACATCCAAACATCAAAACTTTCATATTTATAATACTAGCTTGCTTCCCAATACAAATTTTCATCCCCATTTTCACCCCCTTACGGGATGCTTTCCGGGATAAAATGTAGCCTATATCCTTACCAGGGTCTCAAACTATATTCTTAGCAAATTTCATATAAATCGGTTCAGTAGATCCAGAGATTACCACCTACAACATCACAATCTCACAAACTCACAAACTTTACCTCTTTATAATATTAGTCATAGATCACTAATAAAGAACTTCTTAGTTATCGATAATATTAATCTTGAGTCGGCATTGCCATGCAGCGGGGGAATGCGGCTTTCTTTCTACAATTCCTCGCGGACATGACTTGTACAATAATAATTAGTGTACATTTGTTTTGTATATATATATATATATATATATATATATATATATATATATATATATATATATATATATATATATATAATTAAATATATTTGTAATTTTCTTATCTATATATATAAAAGAAAGTCGTGTTAGTTACTTCGCTTATAACTCAAGAACGGCTGAACCGATTTAGCTGAAAATTGGCAGGGAGGTAGTTTAGAGCCAGGAGAAGGACATAGGATACTTTTTATCCCGTTCGACCGCGTTCCAATTTTTATGATATTTTAATTTTTGGATTTCTCTTAGTCCGGAATAGGTAAGTATTAAAACATATAATTAAAATGTGAGAAAGAAAGATTTTTTCTTTTTATATCTATTTAAAACGTACCTAGCGACGAACCCGAGCGAAGCGAGGGTGAGCCGCTAGTTTGTAAATAAAAAGTAAAATGAATCTTAATTACTTAATTCCCAATAATAATTTTTTAATTACTTTTTTTTATATTTGTTTTAATTAGTAGGAAAAGTTTTAAGGAAAGAAAATATATTTTCATAAAGAATTTGGTGCTAAAAGAAAATGTTTACAATTGGAAACATGATACGAGATACGAGAGATGATGATAGGAGAGGTAAAAAATAAATAAAAAATGGAGGTAAATCATTTTTTGAAAAATAAGTAGTAAATGATAGATGTATTGAGTGAACACATCTCAGTAGATCTATACATATAATAAAATTCTAAGTGAGTCAAATCTGTACATTAATATTTTTTGGAAAATCTTATTGAAATAGACATTATTAATTATTATCGATGCAGAGGCCGAATCTATAGTTTTTAGAATTTTTGTCTGTCTGTCTGTTACCGCAATCACAGAAAAACTACTGGACGGATTTTGATGAAATTGGGTATGGTCATAGCTGACTATCCGGGTCAACATATAGAATGCTTTTTACAGCGGGAAAATATGATTTCTGAAAAAATATGCAAAAACTATAATGTAAGAGTATATTAATATGTAAAACCTAAGAGGTCGGTTATTGGTCATCTGAACGCGGGCGGAGCCGCGGGTAATGCTAGTAATTCATAAAATTATGTAATCTCAAAACCTATTTCACGAGTTCATGTAAAATAACAAAGTTTACATCATCCATTTCGTATTTATTCATATAAATTAAAAATTCATATGTATTAGTACAAACAATATAGTTTCATATTTCCAAGTTCATTATTTCAAAATGTTGCTTTTAATGCACCAGTTTAAATTATATTTAAACTTATAATATTTTTAAACCTATAATATTTATATCAAAGGAAATTCAGTATTTGAAGTAATTATTCATAATAAAATAGGTACATTTTTTAAATCGCCTTAAAAAATCCACGAAAGAACAAAAGGATCAAAATAATGACGGCTTGCCGTTTAATATTTTATGTGACTTTTGCAACAATAACAACGAGACAGCCTAAAATAACTCAGGTTTCGCGAACACAAAAATTGCATTGTAAGCCTCTGGTTTTAATTTCTCGTACACTTTTTGTTGCTTGTTCTGGTAAGATTACGATAGTGAAAAGCTCTTTTTATCCGACTTCCAAAAAGGAGGAGGTTCTCAATTCGTCGGAATCTTTTTTTTTTCTTTTTTTTATGTATGTTTCACCGATTACTCGAAGCGCCTGAATCGATTTGGAAATATTTTTTTTGGGTTTAAAGGGTATACTTTACAGGTGGTCCCATATAAATTTTATCGAAATTGGTCGAGCGGTTTTTATAAAAATCAACAATTTATTTATTATTAATTTTTTAAATAAATTGTTTAAATCGAATATGTTATTAAAAACTTTCTTCTTACAAATTACCTGCTTATTACGTCTACACTAAATGTACTAAAATGTAAAAAATAACTAAACGGAGGTTTTCATTTAGAATAGATACCTAATCAGATATTTTCGAAGTCGGTGCCAGCGGACAATATTTTAAAATTTGAATATCTAATAGGTAAATATATACATATTTTACGTATCGAAATATATTAGATTTGCTTTGCATGGGCCTTCCTTTATTCCTTACATAAAAAAGTAAAAAGACTTTGCATATTTTATACACAGATTGATGCTTAATAGCAATTTCTTTGTAAATATTTGAAATACGAAAAAGTTCAAAAGTTCGAAAAAAAACTAAGGTGCCTGGTAAAAAGTTTTTACGCAAGAAAAATTGATGCCTTTGCCTTTAAATTACGACAGGCGCTTTACATTTTAGTTTTACACTTTGTTAATAATTTATCGCTTGATATTTAGTATTTACCTAAATAATTTTAAATAAAACATGTTACAATGTTTTATGTTTAAAAATAAATTTCTACACGTAGTATTCTTTTAGCTTCCACAATATATTATACCGTACCCATATGTATATGTATTATGCACATAATTCCTTATGAAAAAAAAAACGTGTGTGTGTACTTTCGCACGTGAGAAGTTTAATATACTTCTTTGGCGTAACAGAACAAAAATAGCTAAAGATTTCATCCCGTATGTCACAACTCGCTGTTTGTAAAAGCAATGCAGCTAATTTCATCATGTCGCTGTTCGGCTGTCGGTGTGCGCGCGCATCGTGAAATTTTACTCTCATAATTTTTTCCAAACGTGCAAAGAAGCGTGAAAAGAAGTATAACTTCAAAAATACATTAGCCTTGTCGCTAACAGTAAGTTATATGACAGATGACGGAAAAGCCACAAGAACTTTTCTCATATAATGTCATGTCTATCTTATGTCATGTATAGCATTCTATTTCCTATTGATATTTATTTGAAAAAAAAAATTATTTTTGCCAAGCACTAAGGCCTAAGTGTATTATAATTTTAGTACCTATCTACATAATCCACAGTTACATATTCATATAAAATTGTGTGAAATATAATATATAAAATAAAAATAATGCAAGTGAAACAAAAGAGAGAAAAGAAAAACAAAACATATAAAACGTTTTTATTTAACGACCGTTTTATCAAATTTAAGTTACTGACCTGCTGTCGAAGGTTTGTAAAACCACAGGAACAGGCTCCTCCTCGGGCACCTGATAATTAATTTGCGGTGCAACTTGAGAGGATGTCAATGCAAGTGCCTTGTAACGTGATTGTTCAGCCGTTGGCAGGACAATATCCACTGATCGCGATCGAAGACTCGTTCCCGGAACCGTTAAGCAATCACCACCCTCACTTAATTCTTCTGCTCTTGCCCCGCCGGAAACTTTTGAAAAACACGAATCTACAGATGCAGCACGATCACGTTTTAATTCAGGTACGGCTAAATAAATATCGTGAACCAAGCTGTCCTTTGCATTGTTTGCTTGCTCTGATGCTTGAACATTTTCTAATGAACTGCCAGTAGGTTCCACAAAAAATGCTTCTTGTCTTGAAATTGAACGTCGCCTTTGAGGTAGAATTAATGGTTCATCGACTGGTGGTTGTAATTCGAAGGATGGTGCGCCTGGTGAAGGCGGTGGTGACTGTGGCGGTGGCGGTAATAATGTTTTAGGGGCTGGTGCAAGAAGAACTCTCGGTATGTCTGCATCACTTTCATCATCCTCATCATCGTCATCCTCAGCTGAGGAAGATGCAGGTGGTCTTTCAGGCGTAGATCGTTCTTCGCTGCGACGCGCTAACCAAGTTTCCATATGACGACAATGAACACATGGTGGCGGTGTACCTTTCCCAGATCGGCGTCGAGACCACAGACGTGGTACCTGTTTAAAGAAATTTCACATTTTATTTATTCATTGTCTTCGAAAAAAGGTATATCACTGATAAAATTTGTTGATGTTTTTAAAAGTTGTTGCTTTATTTCATTTAAAAAATATTTATTTACTTTAACTATTTTAATTTAGATTCGATTTAAATTAAGATCTTTTTATATTTACTATTCTTTACTGCACTTAAAGATCAATACAGTAATTTAAATATATTATTTGCAAAGTTGGACTTATCTCTAGAAGAGATCTCTTCCAACCAAGCTATGGTAGTGAGAAATAGTGTTAAAAGCAGGCTAAATTCGTGTATTCGTAGTCATATAAATAATATATAGATACTCAAAAATAAATAGCTAATATATATATATATATATATATATATATATATATATATATAATACCGTATAATATACACTTACTATACCATACATTATTATGTATATTCAATGATACATACATACTACTACATACTTACATAAATACATATCTATATAATACAATACGTAATAATAGTAATTAAGATATTTTTTGATTTAATTGAGTGAGAAATTGTTGTTAATTTAATATAAGGAAATAATTTCAATACGGCAATTTTTTTTAAGAATAGTAAACTTTATACCTATATGGTTATCATTGAAAGTAAAAAATGGTTATTATGATTGAAGGCTTTACCTCTAAGTAAGTGCCCGAGTCATCAGATCCGGCAGAGTCAAAGGAGCGGCTGCGTGCGCTCTGCTGCGGTACTGCTAGCAGAGAACTAGCGCCTGCCCCGCGCGCCGCTTCGAGCTGTATCTCATCGAATGACGCCGACCGGACCTAAGTAAAATGATGAAATCGATTACATGATAAATGAAATAGGTATGTATAATCGTATTTTAATATAATAACTAATTTCATTAACGCTCCGAAATATTGATAGATCTATAAAAACTTTGCCTGTCTAAAAAAACCATATCCATCCCATTTTTAAGGTTGCTACTAAAAGGTAAGAACAGAATCTTTGTAATTGTCATGTCCGTCTGTCCGTATTTCACAGTCATTTTATTATATTGCTGAAATTTAATAGTTAAGTGTTATCCAATTAAAAGAAAAATAAGAAATAATGCCATTCCGGCATTTGATACGTGTAACTAAAGGGCAAAAAAAATTTGAATCCACATAATTATGCGTATGTAATATCTCCACTCTCCAGATAAGTATTTATAATGACATACAAGTTTCTAAGTAAGTTCAACGCAATAATTTTCAAGCTATGTATGTATGTATATAATGCTAATAAAGTAGTAAACATTATGTAATATAAATAAAATACTTTGGTTATTATATCGTAAGTAATTTTTAAAATGTAGGATAATTAACGGTCGACGGCAAAAAAATAATTCTTCCAGAAATACTATGGAATAAAAACTTATTTTGGATGTCATTAAAATGCGTATTGTGTATTCCTAATATCCAAATACTTAATTTTATTCACATTTAATGTAATAAATAACGTAAGTTAAAACATAACTTTAATGTGTGACGCTATGGAACCCTCAATTGCGTTAGTCAGACTCGCACTTGTCGCTGATAATTTAAAGTAATTGTTGTTACAATTTACAACCATTTTTGGTCATCTGAACGCGGGCGGAGCTGCGGGCAATGCTAGTTCCAAATATTCATAAATGTACTTGAATTTTCATAATACATAATTTGTATAGGTAACAATGACGAGGAAACCCAGGTAAACTGAATACAAGCCATTACGCCTAAATTATTATTTGTTGGCTAACAGTCCATCATTGCTGAATACGTAGCAAGTGTTTGGGCTGGTATTTGTGACGTAGGGTGTCAGCTACGGGAACGAAGAAGTTTTTGCGTATTAACATTTTACTGTTGCTTTCTCGATCATACTATCCTTTAATATATTTTGGTATACGAGCGAAGGTAATGTATATTTAAGTAGCTTTAAACAGTACAGGAGAAAAAATTAGATGAAATTGTTTTCGATAGACTTAAGGTATTCTTATATAAGGTAATCTTCAAAAGTAGGTACATGAGGCAAAGTAAATCGGGCAAAGTGGATGACCTAATTACTTGCCGTTTATCGATTATTGTGACTTATTTCCTTTTATAGAATTATTTATCTGTTGTTTTATATTTTATTGTAAAAGGATCTGGTCTGAATATCAAGCAACAAACATTCCAAATAAATATCAGATGAGCTTTTATTGGACTCTTCTATGTGTAATTTAAAAAGTTAAAATTAATTAAGGATAATAATTTTAACTTACTTTGCTATTATTTGAAAAGACAAATTACTAAGCAACACTATTACGAGTATATTACTATATACTTTTACAAATGAAAAATGAAAAATATTAATCTGATATGCTGTAATTTTTATCCACACAGTAAGAACTAAACTTACTGAACAATTATATGGCTTAAATAATTAATATTATTTTATGGTTATAAATATAATAATGGCAAAACTAAATATAGATTACTAATTAATATTCTTAAAATTTTTAAAATTGTAATAATTATATGAATAACAGCAAAAATTAAATAAGTAATATTCCATATTTAATTATAAAACTAATTAAAATTATAAAAATGTTTAAAGTTAAAAAATATTGTAAGGTAATTGCAATGTGCAATTTTCATTTTGTTAATTGTGGGTAGGCTGTCTGTAACAACTATACCTTCGAGACATCCAACACCTCAGTCTGTCCCCTGACCATGAACGCTGTAAAGCGTTCGAAACTTCGGGAACCAAAAATCCAAATAAATCCGCGAAAAAATCCGAAAAGATAGTTTTATTTAAAATGTCAAATATTCGCGTAAATCTAAGAAAGTAGCTTTTATTTAATTTATGCACATTCATCCCACAGTAATAAATATTCATTTTTATAAGTAATAATTATTATAAAATTATGAATAATAAATATAATATATTTGTGAATAATAATTATAATAAAAATATAAATATCATATTTTTTTAATAATATATAATAATTTTGATTCTCACTTCCGCAACACACTTCCGCTACACTCATTTTCCCAATGTTCAAAACATACTCATTTAACTTACTTAATGAAGTCACGCCTAAAGAAGTTTTACTTCAAAAACAAAGTTAGAAAATGTTATCGAGAAATCAGTTAAACAAATCATAGGTATTTAATATTACTAATGAAAATAAATTTTATAGAAACAAACTGAATGAAATGACAATAAGTAACATATTAAAGCGTGAAGCAATTGCTGTTAAACTCATATTTTTTAAACGTTTTTGCGTTTGCCTCTGAAAATCCTTTATTTAAATAAGCAATTTTGATACACAATTTATCAAAATTAGTTCAGCCATTTAGTAATTACGCGGGAACATATAATCGGTCATACGTACTTGTCAAACACACTGTTACCCTACCCTACTGTTGGGTTTCACCGCAATCGGGTAAATAGGATTTAATGATTTTTTATTATTAGTCAAGGCGTTTAAAGTAATAACAGCGTATGTAGAAAAAAAAGCTATATATATATATATATATATATATATATATATATATATATATATATATATATTTATCAAAGCAATTTAAGTTAGTTTAAAGACAACTAGGTACTATAACAAAATGCAAATCTTAAAGTTTCTATGTACTGTAGTTATTATTTTATTTATAGTAATGTACTAGCGACTTACCCTCGCTTCGCTCGGGTTCGTCCCTAGCTTGATTCCCCATACAAACTGTTATCCCAATTTTCACCACCTTATGGGATGATTTCCGAGATAAAAAGTATCCTATATCCTTCCTTAGGGTCTCAAACTATCTTCTTACTAAATTTCATCTAAATCGGTTCAGTAGATCCAGAGATTACCCCTACAATTATTGCATTACAACGTCACAAACTCACAATCTCACAAACTTTACCTCTTTATAATATTAGTATAGATAAATATTATTTATTACGATGTGTGATAATTCTGTCATAAAATTACATGTCCAAGGTAGTTTACTTGTTTTCTTAACTTAACTTTAAATTGGCTCCCCTCAGCTTATCGAATACTGCGGTTAGTTTTCGAAATCACGTCTCACAATAATTATGTCATCCAGATAAGCAAGACAGGCTTCTCCTAATAACTCAGCGCACCCGAATACAACAAACCCGAATGAAATAACCTTAAACTGTCACAACCCTTTTCCAGTTGTAAATGCAGTCTTCTCCTTATCCGCGAGATCTATATCTGTCAGGCAATAGCCACTCGTCAAATCCAGAGTTAAAAACCTTTTTATGCCACTTAGAGCATCTACGGTGAGTATTCGAGCTAAGGGAAAACTATCCTTCTTAGTTGCATCGTTGAGTCATGTTTCTCCTATACTAGTACTGCTGGAGAAGACCAAGGACTAGTGGAGTATTCGATGACATTATTCCTTCTCATGTCTTGGATCATGTCGTCTACTTCTTTTTGTCGTTGTCGAATAGGCGTTACGTCTTTGATGTTAATTCTGTGTTTTACTAAACCAGTTCTTTCAATGTCCCCGTGACGTTTAGAAAATAAATCGGCATATCGGAGAAGTTTTTTTTTATCTCTGGAGTCCTGTAAGGTCTTCTTTACAATCTTTCAAAAGTTCAACTGCTTGATCCTCATCCTTGTTCAATGTCTTTTTGACTCACATTCATTCAACCGGGCAATCTCTTCGTGTGTAGGTACTGACAAATAGAGTTTATTTTTAGTACCTATTAAGTCGTTAATATTCATGTTCAGAAGTCGCTCGAAAAGATCTAAGCTACTCTACTTGGAAACTTAAGAAAATCTTGAGCGACCTTTAAATATTAAAATATCGACTTGAAAATTTTAGAATTCTAATCATTTTTACGAGTATAGTAGAAAATAATGAAATAACAAGATAAGAAAAAGAAAAAAGTAAAAATCCATTTACTACGAATTTGGAATTTAAAAAAAAATTGAGCGAAGTCTTAAAAAAACTTTTTTTAGCTGCGCTTTGGATATTTGAAACATAATAAACTAACATATTTTCGTAAGAGACTTGAAAAAAAACTATTTATTTTTTTGGGCCACCCTAAAATACTCATTATAATATGAATGCAGAAAATATGGACGATTTGAAATTATAGTTTTTTTTTTGTTTGGAAGTATCTAGGGAATTATAAACAAAACAAATTTAATAGCGGTGAGCTCTTCGTTAGCAGGTCAAAAAGAGCAAGGTCAAGCATCCCTTCAGTAAGAACTCTCGCTAGCTCTCTAAACTACTCCTATTGAAGTTTCCTCTTATAAAGAAAAACAGTTTTTGTTCACTTTTATTACTATTTATAATTGAAAAGTAAGTATTAACGTTTTACTTAAAAATTAATAGTGAAAACTAGGATATATTTAGATATTTTTAATTATATAAGAATGGAGTTAACATAATTATTATAGAATAGAGTTTATTTTTAGTTTCTATTTAAATCAAATTATGGTACGTGGTAGTAAGTATATTCTTATATAGTTATTAAATTAAACAAACAATTACAGAAAATACAGCGGCTTAATAATATCTATTATTAGTTTAAAGGTGTCTGCCCACTACACCGTCTCTCTCACTCGAAAAGCCGTTGGTCCTGCGCCTTAATTCTCACTGGTCGTGTCGAGTGGTCGTCCCACCGGAGTCTGAGAGTGACAAGAACAGAGAGTGCACCTGTGTCTGCGCGTACACTTGTGCACTATAATATCTCCTGCGCAGTTGGCTCGTCTCAATGAGATTGGCCGCCGTGGCCGGGATCAGTCAGGAGAACATCATTATTTACAATATGCCTATGAAACGCTACACAATGGCATATCCAAGTATTTGTTTCGTCATCTGAATATGTGATTCCAAATGTCTACTACTACTATTAGCGATATATATATATATATATATATATATATATATATATATATATATATATATATATATGTAGCGTTTCATAGGCATATTGTAAATAATGATGTTCTCCTGACTGATCCCGGCCACGGCGGCCAATCTCATTGAGACGAGCCAATATATATATATCATGAACGAATTAGAGACTGGACCTGACATAAAATACAAATGTATGAAAACTAGTTCAACCAAGTGACGCATAACGCACACAAAGATTTTATTACATTATTATAAACACTGATACACAATACAATATTTCTAGTGCTTGAACGTAATCGATAAAATACATATATCGATGAACCAATGAATGACATTTTAGACATTGGTTAGCATAGTCATCATATTTCACATCTTTTAATTTATTCTTCTTCTTTTAATTTTAATAAATTAAAATAAATGAATTAAAGAGGCAATAATAATGTGTCAAATAATAATTATTTTTTAATTTGATTTATATAATACGATGGCATTGATGGCAACATTCTGTTGGCCTATAATAATGTTAATGAACAAATGAATATCGGGTATATATTCCATTAATATATAATAAATATTATTTTGTAAAGATTAAAAAAAATATTAAGCTAATTTAATTAAATAAAGTGATTTTGTTGATTCTGTTATTGAACTATTTTAATTGGCAATTGATTGTCTCGGGTAGTTATAAAAATGTGACACTGTCCTACTATTGCTCAGTTCTTAATAAACATTTGTGAAATTAGGAAAAAGAAAAAGAGATTGCAAATTAAAGTGAGTGTTGGATCGTGAAAGTAAAATAATTAGTGCAAGTGGTAAAGTGTTTTATTACAAATCGCCAACCCAGAAGTTTAGTGCTAAAACATTATTGTTTGATTTTGTGTGATTTGTGTTGAAATAAAATGATCTTTATTATTATTACAATGGAATAATATTCCAAAGTATATAAATGTGGAATAAAATAAAATAAAAAATTAAGTACACATACTAATTATAATTTTTGCATTTATATTTTTATTTGATTTAGAAAATATTTTTATAAATTTATTGTCATCAGATTGTAGGATACTGTGGTAAAAGTATTTTATGTTATTGTACTGTACAAATAACACAATTCGTTTAGTAATTTCGTCAAATATCGATATATTTTTCGACATTGTCAAGCACTAGTCGATGTCAAATGGACTCACTCGACAGTTTAGTCATTTGTTCTGAATGGTATAATCCAGGGATTTTATGATGGTTGTCAGATGTTAACAATACATAGAAATATCGACTATATTTAACATAGTTGGATAATATGACATTTTATTTTACATTTAATTAAATTGTGTGATAAATAACAATAAATGTAATAAAATAATGTATTTACAAGTGAAAAGAAATACTGCTGCTTCCGCCGTTATAGTTTTTACATCATTTAACAGAACATTTAGTCATTTTTGGGAGATGTTTTGTTGACAAATAAGTGCTTGAGACTGACGCAAAAAACAAACGACCAAGCCTAAAATCTCCTGGTTACTGAGAAGACCGATAAAGGTACGTCCGCTTATATGTCTAGTCCAGTGGTTAATTCGTTCATGATATATATATATATATATATATATATATATATATATATATATATATATATATATATATATATATTCTTAATTCATATTCTCATTACAATTTACAACTCACATGAATACTAACAAGTGACACTAGATAATTTCATAAATTTTTATCTCATATCTCGCGGGAGCTGTTACGATAGAATTAATTTATATTGAAATTGTGCTTAGGTACAGCGACACAATTTTCTTATGAAAAAGGGAAAGATTTTTTTATGATATATTAGTTATCTTTCAGTGCTTATTATCTGTCGTTTTCATTCAAATACAGTATTTATTATTTTTTCTTCTATTGAATAGGCACAACTGTAGTTATTCTTTATCATTTGGCATAGATTTACGACTTTGTTTTATAGGTCTTTTATATTTGGTCCTTCAGGTTTTTTTTATATTTTTTTCGTGACTAAAGTACAGACTATAAACAAAAAAAAACAACTTAAATATTTATTCACACATGCAAAAGTTAATTCCTACCTATCTTCAAAAGTATAGTAATAAAAAAAATATAAGCCGTCGGGCGACCCCCGGCCCCGTTAGATACGAAGTTCCTCACGCCTTTTCCTTAATTCCGAATGTAATTTGATATAAAGTGTCCATGTCCGTAATTTGATATAAATTGTCCACGGGTATAATACTTTAGCATGGGAACCCTTAGAGGCACGGATAACTTAAATGTATAGTACACATCGTACATACATTTATATTATAAATCCCTAATAATATTATAAATACAAAAGTAACTCTGTTTGTCTGTCTGTTACCTTTTCACGCTTAATCCGCTGAATCAATTTAGATAAAATTTAGTTTGGAGATAATTTGAGACCCTATGAAGGACATAGGATAGTTTTTACCCCGAAAATCATCCCTTAAGAGGGTGAAGTTTGTATGGGGAATCAATCATTTCTCAAGAAAGGGATATAAAACTTATCATATTCTACATATATTAAACGTCAAAACGTACCTAGGGACGAACCCGAACGAAGCGAGGGTGAGCCGGTAGTAGTAAATAATCAACACTCATTAAACGTATGGAAGCAGTAATTACTTGTTTCAAAATATAAAAATTTATAACTTACTTTTCTAAGTTTGTATTACACATACTCGCTGCAGTTTCCATTTCTTATATCTCCATAAAAAACGCTTTTTAGTAAAATTGATAGTTTTTGAAAAACAATTTTATTTAACACGTGATGTAAACAAGTATGGCGGCCAGCGTTTGACGATAACATCCGAACTACGCCGAACGGAACTGAACGTCTCGCAACGCTTTTTCGTTTTTCAAAAAAAAAGGGTTAACGACATCGATGTTATGTTTAAGAGTTTAACTAAATTTTACAATGTGAGAGCAATTTAGCGTGCAACAATTAAATAATAAGATATGTATATTTAGTTACTTATTTTTAAACTAGACTAATGTAGAGCAATAGAAATATCTATTGTTTTCTTAATAAAATAAATTTTTCACACTAACAGCTAATTGTAAAGGAATTGTGCTATTTAGACGGCTTTCGTAAGAAATATGGGAACGTCTAAGTTCATAAAGGTGGGTAAAAATTGGAAAATCTTATAAATTCTCCGCAAGTTCTTGTACACTGCAACAAATTTTAAAATAATGTTAAGAGCATACTTCTATGAACTTAGAAATTGCTCTTAAAAGTTTATGTCATTAGACTTTAACATAACGAAGTGGAATTTTATCTTAAAAAGTCACTAAAATCCAAAAAACACTATCTTTTTATAAACATTGCAATTACATAGGTATATTATGTGAAAAATATTTGTATGCTATAATGGCGAATGTTAGATCGTTTTTGATGCTCACCGACCTAATTTGAAGGTTTTCAATTTCTGCTGGCTCACTACTGAGATTGTCAATCAGAGGTTGAACTTCATGAATGCGAAATTCTTTATTTTCTAGAAAAATAGTAGCAATAAGGAATATACGAGCTCTTTTTGTTTTTAGTTTATACAATAGCTTTCATCGTTATATAATAGTAAAAATATCCAGCTCCTAAAAACTAGTATAAAAAATTGTTTTCAAAGTATACTTTTAAACGCCTACCATTTTGGCGCGCTTGACATGACGTCATAGTCTATGACGTCATGCCAAGTCTACATTGCAAACAACGAGTGAAGTGGTTTAGAAATATTTAAACAACAACGCTTTGTTATTATAGACTTTGACGTCACATTCGGTCTGACCAATGGATTTTATTTTTGCACTTCTTAATAATATTTTTTTAATTAATAAAAAATTACATTAAAAAATATTAATATAAGCTTAATTTGGAAGCAATAAAGATTATAAACGAAAATATTTCACCATTAGTTAAACCACACGCATATTCCTTATTCTATTGTGGTTAGATTTCTAAATATTACGATGGTACTTTAATAGTAGTTGATTTTTTAATTAATAGTTATTAAAAGAATATCTATATCAGTCGACAATATTTTAAGATATGAATATCTAATAGGTAAATATGTATTTTACGTATCAAAATATATTAAATTTCTTATGCATCGTCTGGCACCGACTTTGAAAATACCTGATTAGGTATCTATTCTAAATGAAAATCCCCGTTTAGGTATTTTTTATATTTTAGTGCCTGGAAGTCGGTTTTTTTTAAGTTTTTATAGAATCGTGAATGCAGTGCCATATTTAACCTTAGCGCCGCCCCTGGGCATAGTAAAAAAAGGCCGCCCTATAATCGAAATTTTGCATAAAATGGGTAAAGTTTTGATGAAGTTTATTTTTTTTAATTATATTTCTTTTAAAACGCAAAAAGATAATTTGTAAATTATATCAATTTTTCAAAAAATGTACCTATTAGTTAATCTTTTTTATTTTTCATTTTTTTGGAAAATAAAAAAAAGCAAATTCGATTTTGTTTTGCCGCCCTCCGAATTTTGCCGCCCATAAAAATTTGCCGCCCTGAGCGATAGCCCCGACTGCCGCTAGTGTAAATCCAGCGCTGCGTGAATGTATAAGTATAATTTGAATTTATAAATTGATGAAAGAAAACCAATTGTTACACTTTACAATTACATTAACACAAATGAATTCAGTCTCATCAAGAATAGAGTTATATTGATACAAACAGTAAGTTAATTACTTAGTTAATATGTTGGGAGAAGGACATTAACACACAGCACGATCTAGTTCCATGGTAAGCTATTAGGCTTATGCTATGTTATCAGATAGTTGATACACCACACATATATAACTTTTAAAAACATCTATACTAATAAATGGAGAGCCGATTTTTTTGTTCGGTTATACTGCGATAACTACTGAACCGATCGGAATAATACTCATACCATAAGATGCAGCGTGTTTCAGAGATGGTTTTAGTATATGATATGTTGGTGATTAATGTACTATGCGGGCGGAGCCGCAGGAAAACGCTAGTACATATTATAAATATAAAAAACCTATGACTGGAGTACAAAAATTATTAGCATTATAGCACATTATAGCTGGCACAGCAAGTAGGGTCATTACAAACGAGCCAAACGTGTCATCATAGTTGTTTGTTGTTTTCAAATTGAAAGTAGAAGGTCTCAAGTGATGTAGAATATTTTACATAACAATACTTATGTATTTATATATAAAGCTTTTTTAATAAAATACAAAGTATATAACGAGGGATCTTGTTTTATATACCTTTCTATGAATAATTTTAAGTTTAAAATATACAAATTTATTCCAAACTTGTTCTTTTCACAAAACTAACTTTCCAGGAAGAATGGCCGATATTAAACAGTGTTAGTAGTAGTTGTATCAAATATAAGAGTATTTTATAATGCTGAATATGAAGAGATTCCTTATATTATATTAGTGACTTGTATACCTGCTTGGGCACTTCGAGGCTGCTTTGGGTCTTCATGTCCTGCGGCGTTGGAGTCCGGGATCGTTTGAAGGTGGTGCGCAGTCGCTGCATGGCAGGCGGGGCGGGCAGCTGTGCCGCTCATCTCGCGGGCCCGCCCCGCCGCCCGCTCCGCTCGCCACCCTCAACAACACTAATAAACAAGTCATTTTAAAAAACATAATTGTAACCCCATTACAAAAAGAAAAATATAATAAAAGAAAAAATATATTCTAAAACCTAAATACGGTAGCAAAAATAATTACGCTATGTCACTTGGCAATAATAAAGTGTCGATTGTCACCTTGTTAATTAATATTGGATAAGTACTTTAGGCGCTACGGTGAAACCATGAACGAATTAGAGACTGGACCTGACATAAAATACAAATGTATGAAAACTAGTTCAACCAAGTGACGCATAACGCACACAAAGATTTTATTACATTATTATAAACACTAATACACAATACAATATTTCTAGTGCTTGAACGTAATCGATAAAATACATATATCGATGAACCAATGAATGACATTTTAGACATTGGTTAGCAATAGTCATCATATTTTACATCTTTTAATTTATTCTTCTTCTTTTAATTTTAATAAATTAAAATAAATGAATTAAAGAGGCAATAATAATGTGTCAAATAATAATTATTTTTTAATTTGATTTATATAAATACGATGGCATTGATGGCAACATTCTGCTGGCCTGTAATAATGTTAATGAACAAATGAATATCGGGTATATATTCCATTAATATATAATAAATATTATTTTGTAAAGATTAAAAAATATATTAAGCTAATTTAATTAAATAAAGTGATTTTGTTGATTCTGTTATTGAACTATTTTAATTGGCAATTGATTGTCTCGGGTAGTTATAAAAATGTGACACTGTCCTAATATTGCTCAGTTCTTAATAAACATTTGTGAAATTAGGAAAAAGAAAAAGAGATTGCAAATTAAAGTGAGTGTTGGATCGTGAAAGTAAAATAATTAGTGCAAGTGGTAAAGTGTTTTATTACAAATCGCCAACCTAGAAGTTTAGTGCTAAAACATTATTGTTTGATTTTGTGTAATTTATGTGTTGAATTAAAATGATCTTTATTATTATTACAATGGAATAATATTCCAAAGTATATAAATGTGGAATAAAATAAAATAAAAAATTAAGTACACATACTAATTATAATTTTTGCATTTATATTTTTATTTGATTTAGAAAATATTTTTATAAATTTATTGTAATCAGATTGTAGGATACTGTGGTAAAAGTATTTTATGTTATTGTACTGTACAAATAACACAATTCGTTAGTAATTTCGTCAAATATCGATATATTTTTCGACATTGTCAAGCACTAGTCGATGTCAAATGGACTCACTCGACAGTTTAGTCATTTGTTCTGAATGGTATAATCCAGGGATTTTATGATGGTTGTCAGATGTCAACAATACATAGAAATATCGACTATATTTAACATAGTTGGATAATATGACATTTTATTTTACATTTAATTAAATTGTGTGATAAATAACAATAAATGTAATAAAATAATGTATTTACAAGTGAAAAGAAATACTGCTGCTTCCGCCGTTATAGTTTTTACATCATTTAACAGAACATTTAGTCATTTTTGGGAGATGTTTTGTTGACAAATAAGTGCTTGAGACTGACGCAAAAAACAAACTACCAAGCCTAAAATCTCCTGGTCACTGAGAAGACCGATAAAGGTACGTCCGCTTTTATGTCTAGTCCAGTCTCTAATTCGTTCATGGGTGAAACATACTAAATACAAACACACATAGACAACATAAAAACTTAATCCTTTCTTTTAATTGTAACGTAGTTGTGTAAATATACAAATATTGTATAATAATAATTTGTGTTTAAAAAAAAAACAATACAATATTTGTATTGTATAATAATAATTTGTGTATTTAATACAAATTAAATTCAAAACACTTAATTTTCCAAAAGGCAAAGTTATATAGAATTAAACGGAGCTTATAAAAACTTATCTCCCTTAAAAATCTAGATTAATGATCTGTTAGCCTTAAAACATAAAATTATTGTCGTGCTAATCACTGCCACTATTATAAAATATTAATTCGAATATTCTAGCGTATGAATTATATATAAACTTGTGTTGCGTGGTAGTTTCTCATGTAATAAATAGCTCTACCGGTATAAGTCCGCGCAATATCCCTCACGTCATAAAATTTTCACCAAGTAAACAATTTTTCTTCCTGTTATAAAACTGCCATACATTTTATATGTACAATAATATGATGAATGGCGAACTAAGAGGTTCATAAGTCACACACCGAAAGAGGACGATAGCTACGTAATAATATTCAAAAGTTTTCTTATTGTAACACAAAAACTTACCTGAATAATGTACGTGAAGAAATGTATGATTAACGCACGTATAGAATAGAAATAAAGTTAATAAGTTATTCATATTATAAATGTCTTTTTCTTTGAAGAAACATGATTGATTGATTTTTTCAGGCAAATTCAGTTGATGTTAAATTATTCAATATATCATGCTTCCATCCAAATGACAATTTTATTTTATTGTTTACCTTAAAAATATTCCTTCCTCTCAGGCTCGAATATGTTATAAAAGTGAGTATTGCTGCTATAATTAACTATTTCATAACAAAGTATTTATAAAATTATTAAATGTATAAGGATTTATGATCTTTGATAAGAACTCAGCGCTACCTTAGAAAATATTTTTCAAACCAATCTTACAAAGTTAATTACCATAAGCGTTCGTGTTAAATTTATGTGATGTCTATTAAAATAAAAGCAAAATTGGAGATGATAAGCTAATATTCATAAAGTTAACGGAGCTATTATAAAGACAAAATGTTTACCTGCCGTGACTTGCATTCAATAAGATGAGACTTGGTAAACTAAAAATTCTTTTAAAGAAATATTACACTACTGTTGATATGCAACTGGAATGTATCTAATATATTTAAACGAGCAATTCTTGCATATATATTTATGTCTGGGAAAACGCGTGTTCTTGAGTTTTCATGCAGGTTTGTTTCGCATTATTCCACGCAAAATATGTCGCTAATTCGCACATAGGACATAGGCATCGTGGTCAAGCGGCCAAGGCGCAAGTTTGACAGTCATATGTTTCTGGGTTCGTATCCCAGTCGGATACAATGTTTTACGTCTGTTTTTTTGTATTTATTCAAATTTTTTAGTTTGTTTTTTTTTAATGTTTTTTTGGCCAAAAACTTCGAGATAAGCTCGGTCGCCCAGGTACTCTTCTTTTATTTGAAAGATTACTTGTATAAAACAACCAATAAAATTGTTCGCAGAAAAATAGAGAGTTTGGGAGTTTTTATGCTCTTCCTGCTTATTACACAAAAGTATATATACACGTTTTCGTATTCACAGAGACAGGCACTATAATTTTATTCAATTTACAAGCATGGTTGGTTATAAAATACGACATAAGAGCCAGCTTTGTTTTACTGTCTGAAAGAGAGATTGAAAAAATAACATAACATTCCAAAAAAATCTTTCGATAGCTAAGATATTTTTGTTAAATAATAATAAAAGTGGGTTAAAAATATATTTGTATTTCAAATTTCTAAGAAATTTTCGCAAAAGTCAACGATCTCGTCTCTCCGATTCCGTCGGGAGAAGTTTTTACTACTTTACTTTTTGTAGAATACTTTCCAACCAATAAGTTAAACTTTTTGCCTGCTCAAAATAATTAAAATCCAAATATCTAAAGGCAGCTTGCGCCCACATGTAGCAGTGGATTATTTTAGTAATAGTTTGTATTAGACAATTTTATATTTGCTTGAAATAATTCAACTTAGAATTAAAAAAAACTTCTATACAAGAAAATATTATTTATCATCACTACTATTGCTACATACCTCTCTATATCCTTTTGTTTTGTTATTATTATGCTTTCCCCTATATAGTTAATAAATATATTGTCGGGAACAAGGTGGAATATAAATGTAGTTAGGGAATCAGATCCAAAAAACTACGTATCAGATAAAAACAAGCGCACGTGGGCGTCAAAGAATGATTTACGCTTGTCTTTATTAAAAAATAACGTTCGTCATTTTCACTTAATAAGACTTATAGGTAATTAAAAATTGTTCTGTTAATAACTTTAATATAGTTTCATACACTATATATATAGAAGTATCTATCTAGGGCAGCATATTATGCAACCGGAAGAGATACAGATGCTCCCCGCTCAGAAAATCTGGAAGTTCCTGGAGTCAACAGGACTAAGCGGAGAACTGTGAACTCACTATAAAGGGAGCTACAATGGACCAAAACTGGTCGACGTAGCTAGGGCCGACCTCGGCACCACACCCAACACTAATAATAATAAATACACTATATATATTTTTGTCT
Source organism: Brenthis daphne (assembly GCA_947093115.1). NCBI lineage: Eukaryota > Metazoa > Arthropoda > Insecta > Lepidoptera > Nymphalidae > Brenthis > Brenthis daphne. Next base: position 30,657,762 of record OX352474.1, on the reverse strand, counting down.
TAAGTCCTATCCATAAAACTACCTATTTATATAGTAAAAATCAGAATTCTTTTAATTCAAAATAATTATTTAATTAATAGTTTTGACCATTTCTGTCGAGACACGTTTGTTATATTAATGAAAGTTAGTTGATGCCTTGACTTTAAAAGTCAATTTTTTCAGGCTCATCAGATAAAAAAGATTAGTCTGTTAAAAGTTAGTCATATTCCGAAAAAAATGGAAATGACAAGGAACAAAGTCTATCACCATCTACATTTTTTTACAGTATAATTCCGTCATAATTCTTGTGCCATGTCTCTGAAGCTTTAATGAATAATACCAGCAACAGGTCAACCATAGATTCACAAGCGGTTTTTTTACGTTTACGGTTTAGAATTTAGTTTGTCATTTGTGTGCTTATTCAATGTGTTTAGGCAAACTTTGACACGATTTTGTTGTTTTCTCTCAATAACTTCATACGGCACCTATTTTCCGTGTTTTTTTATCTTTCTAATTTGCAGCAAATTAATCAATATCGTTTTGTCACTCACATCGAAGGTTGCTTTTAATTACGACATGATTTAAAACACACTTACTTTCATTCGGTTTTGATTTCATCATTATAAGCTTTCATCTGAGTTCAACGGCAAAGTTCATAAAAATTTCTAGAATAAGAATGATTAAACCAACCAAAACCCACCGTGGGGCGACTTACGATACTTGATTTATAGATGTCGTTGATATTGCGTGCTATCTGTTTTGCGTTGATGCCACGACGGACCTCATATTAAAAATAACACTCAATTTCGTTGTTTACGTACAGAATAATCTATTCTATGATGAATTCACCCCTTTTTAATAGGCCAAGAGCAGGTTGGCGGACTTCACATGTTTTTCGCAAATCTGTTAGGTTCTCTTAGATTAGCAGGTTTCATCACCATATTGTATTTCGCCGTAAGACGAATGGTGATCATATTGAGAAAAAAAAATTCGCACATAAAAATATCAGATGCGAGGCATCCGGAATTTGAACCCGCTTCACTTGGTTTCTCAAGCAAATGCGTTACCGCTGCTTTACCACTGTCGTTATACAGAATGTACAGCGATAGTTTATTTTTAAATATGTACATATATATTTTACGTATTCGTTTCTTTAGCATTTAATATGTACAGACAGAAAAGATAGTTCCTATAATTGTGATGAAGGTTCTATTTCCAATGTCACTGTTAGCAAGTTTTAAAATTTTTGATTTTTAAATAGTGTTTGGTTATTTAGCAAACATAATGGTGACTATCGCAATGACAAAATTAAATACATACATATTATATCGATCATAAAAGTATTTTTTGCTTGTACAAATTTGTTTAAATACAAAGGCATAACGTACTTACTTAACAGTTTATATTATTCATATTATAATTATAATGAAACTTGCGTGTTAATATGTCGCTAATGTTGTACGGTAGGTAAAAGCCATTTTATGCATGACATGAAATAATTAAGAACAGTAACTCACTAGTCCTACCTTACCTACCTTACTTGTACGTAGAATTTCGCTAAAAGAATAATTCGTTTTATATATGTATTCAAAAAATGAAACGAAACCGACACGCTAAATTAGTTTTACCTGAAAACTCTTGGTATATATGAATATTTTATAAGCAGAAAAGGTTTATTTTAACGGTTATATCAATTTTTACTTTTATTAAATATATAGTACCCATGTTTCAATCACGAAACCTTGAAAAACTTATACAAGGATTTTTTTTCTTTGAGCGAATTAAAATAATAAATAGATATTTTTCTTCATATTAATACCAAAAATCTAATCTTAATATATAAAAAACTAAATTTTGAAAATAAAAAACTCACTAAAAACTAAAAGTATGGAAACAAGTGGAACAAGAACATATTATTTATTTATTAATTTTTAGGAAACAAACAGTGAGATAATTCTTAAAAATAATTACAAACTAAAACATTCAGACACCAGCAAAGTTTCCATCTATAAATATGTCACGGGTAATAAGTTTAAACATTAAAACAATAAAATAAAAATTTTAACACAAGTTACTGCAAAATAAAAACACAGTATGAAAAGACAGCAAAATGTTTTATACATAATGCAAGTCTTACAACTATTAATTATTAACAATAAAAAAATACCGGTAACACTTTTCTATAATTTGTGTCACGTTAAATTGTGAAGTTAATGTTAATTTGTAGATTTAAGTATGTTCCACCTGCATTCAGAGGACTCTTACGACTTTCAACCGAAGGTCAACTTTATATACACACCTTTAGGTAGGTACGAGAGTACGAGTATACTTGGCTTTCCGGAATTCGTGTCATCACCGCCACTCGAGCACGCCTTGTCACAATCCGTTTTAGGACTGCGAATACGCAAGCTACATAGAGATTATCAATTTTACAGGTTATCACAATTCTTGCTTCCGCTTTTGCTTTAATTGCTATTATTATTATTTATTTATTTTCTGACCCAAAAAGACTAATTTAAGGGATAGAAGACTTTAATATATGCCTATACTTAAAAGTTAAATGTTTTTTCCCAAAAAATGCCTCTCAAAACCGACAACACTACTTTTCATATCAACAGTAAATTATATTATATGGTAAGGTGAAACACATATTTCTATTTCATATCAGACATTAAAATTCTTTTTAAGGATGGAAAAAGGGTACGTTAAACAAATAATGTAAGAAGCAAAATATTTGTAAGCGAGCGATACCATCGCCAATATTTTCTTATCTATCCTCATACACCTGCCACACCTCTCTTTATAAATATTTTGTATTTTGTAAAATAAGTTAATGTAATACGTTTAACTGTTAAGTCCAAGTAAATTACTTTTTCTTAAAATATTTTGTTTTTTAATAAAATTGAAATAATTCAATTAAACATTAAAAAATTTATTCTTATTATATGAAAAATTAAAAACTAATCTATCCCACGGGAACCGTTAATTTTTCCGGGATAAAAAGTAGTCTATGTGCTATTTCAGACTATAATCTATCAATTTATATAAATTTCATTCAGATCCGTCCAGTCGTTCTGGCGTAATTGAGTAACAAACATCCATCCATCCAAAATTTCGCATTTATATAGTAGTAAGATTAACGAGTCCTATTCATTTTTTAAATTGTCAATATTAAACACCCCCGTGTACGGTACGTATACGGTTTACATTTTTCATGAGCTACCTAGAACTCCGGCGGAATTTGGTAACATTGTCATTTATAATAAGAATATAATTTATAAGGTGATATTAAAACGAAATTAAGTATCTAGTAAATTTTATTCGAGTTCATCGTTAATGAGATTTAGTGTAATACTCGGGTGCCTTTGGTATTTATAATATTACGACTCACCCTCGCTCCCCTCAGGTTCGTCCCCTAATTACGTTTAAACGTTTAGTATAGATTTCTGAGAGATGAAATATTTTCCCAAAGTAAAAAGTATAATACTTTCTTAGATTTACGCGAATATTTGACATTTTAAATAAAACTATCTTTTCGGATTTTTGTGCAGATTTATTTTCATTTTTCGTTTCCGACGTTTCAAATGCTTTACAGCAATCATGGTCACGGTCAAAAATCAAAACAAATCCGAAAAGATTTATTTAAAAGTAAAAAGTATCCTAAATGTTGACTCGGATAACCAGCTATCATCATAATCTGTCCAGAAGTTTCTCCTGATGCGTACCTAGACAGACAGACAGACAGACAGACAAAAATTCTAAAAACTATAGATTTGGCCTCTGTATCAATAATAATGTTTATTTCAATAAGATTTTCCAAAAAATATTTAATGTACAGATTTGGCTAAGCTACAATTTTATTATAAACTCACATATCATAAATTGATATTTGAACCTTGAATAATGCGAAAGAAAACCGCATGAAAACTCGAAAACTAATCTAAATCGATTTTTTGCCCCCGAAAACCCCCACATACTAAATTTCTGCAAAATAGAGCCGTTTCCGAGATCTAAGAGTAAGTAAATAAACATACAAGAATTGCTCGTTTAAATATATTAGATAGATACGTATACGTATTTCCGATTAGAAATCTCCCGAGAACAAAATACTTGTTGTTAAGTTTTACAAATAGAATCCTTTTGACTTTCAAAGCCAACGTACTCGTTCATACGTCAAGCACAGAGGAGATAACCTACGTTGATAGGTTAGGATAAAATGTACAAAGCGATCTTTTAATATTTAAAGTTCCAGCAGTGATCTGATATCAGCTGTTCAATTAAGATAATTCAATTTGAAGCTTCGAATATATTTTTATAATATTTTGGTTAGAGAAAATATTATAGAATTCAAATAAATAAATAATAAATAAATATGTTGGGACATTAACACACAGCGCCATCTAGTTCCATGATAAGCTACGAGGCTTGTGTTATGGATACCAGATAGTTGATACACTACACATATAGAAACTTTAAATACATACATATTATAAATACATATAAACACATGGGACTGCAGTACAAACATTCGTAATTAGACAAATGAATGCCCCCAGCGGGACTCGAGCCCGCGACCGCTGGCACAGCAAGTAGGGTCACTATAAACTGAGCCAAACGTGTCGATTCAAAGCTTCGATTATATTTTTATGGTATTTAGGTTTGAGCTTTTTTTTATAAGGTTTTATTTAGTTTCACCTGCCCCGGTCTGTGTCCATTACACAGACTTGCAAGATAAATTTGCTCCTCTTCTCAGTGTCCGCCCCAAAGAAATTTTGGGGTGGACAACCCTTAACACTTAGGGGTATGAAAAATAGTTTACGTAATATTCTGAAATATGAATATACACACAAAATTTCATAAGAATCGGTCAAGGCGTTTCGGAGGAATTTTGTTACAAACACTGCGACACGAGAATTTTACATATAATTTAATTACAAGGGCGAATATTATGATAATTTCTATTTGTTATGTAAAAAGTTCCATAATTGATGACACTATTCTCAAAGCCGTTTCCAGCTTTCTTTCCTACTTAATCCACTTACTTATAACCTTCGATCTATTTACGATGTAAGGAAAACTTATAATTATTATTTTAGACACTCCGATCTCGCTCGGAAAAAAAAAGAATCAGCTATTAATTATATTTGTTTACTAAACCAAATTCTTTTTAAGTAGCTTTCGATAGATTTATACTTTTTGTTGAGACGTACATAAAATTAATGTTTTAGAATATAATACACTAAAAATATAGTGAAATCGTATACGTAATATAAATTAAATATTTATATTACAAAAAATATGTAAAATAAATTTTATCCGTATATATAAAATGAAGACTTTTAGTTTCACTAATATACCTACTGATAGAAAATGCACATCATGCTTAAACTAATTAAACCTCTTTCAGGCTGTGTATCCTGCGTGTCCTACGAATGATTAATTTTATTCGTAATATGCTTAATAATAATTTTAAAATAATAAATTCCCAAATGTATGACGTATATATATATATATATATATATAATTTAAATAGCTAGGACTGTTTATATTTATTGACAAATTTTATCTGGAGTAATGATTTTACAAAATAAAAATTATTCTATTAAATAAAAATCATTCTAATTTACATCTAGTATCTATATCCTACATATTCAGTAGTTTTGTATAAGTTTTAATTAAATTATATTATCACCGGCTTATTTACTTATTATCAGTTTAGTTTTGTGTGCCTACTGACCGATTTTTTTATGGTTGTTTCCTATATCGAGAAAATGATTTTCCAAAAAATATTTAATATATAGATTTGGCTCAGTTACAATTTTCTTATATGTATGGGTAATAAAGAAATTTTATAGCTTTTTACCAAATAATCTATTAAAGTTTTATTAGTAGCCTTGAGCCTAATTGAGGCTTATAGCATAGGTAAAATGGAATTAAACTTAAAAGTTTAAAATGCATAGCGATTTTTATTGGTAGTTCATGACGTACTCGTAGCAGAGCAAATGATATGAGGTAATTTAAAAATTCTTGTAGTTTAAAAGTCTACATAGAGCGTAATATTAAATAGTGACATATCATATATCAGTAGTTCTATATTATACGAGCGAAGTTTAGCTTATTTCCCAATACAAACTTTCATCCCCATTTTCATCCCCTTAAGGGATGATTTCCGGGATAAAAAGTATCCTATGTCCTTCCCAGGGTCTCAAAATATCGTCTTACCAAATTTTATCTAAATCAGTTCAGTAGATCCAAAGAATACCCCCTACAATCTCATAAACTCACAAACATTACCTCTTTATAATATTAGTATAGATTCTAAACTGTATAACTAAATGATGATAATTATTTTTTTTTAATTTTTATGAGGATTAATAATATTTATGTGTTGTATTTAAAAAAAAATTAGCTAAACGTTAGATAATTAGTAAAAAAATATTTTATAAAACAACAGTAACTGAAGTAAATAACCAAATAATAAAAGGAAATATCTGCTAAAATAGAGAAGTATAAATATTTAATATAGCGGATTATTTACACAGGTGGTATTTAAGGTATATTTGCCATATTTTGTTTTCATTCACTACACAAATAAGGACGCTGTTGTAAACGTATTTTTCGACTTGTTTAACAAAAACCATGATAGTCTAACTAAAACAAACAATATGCGCATAAATAAAATTTATAGCCTAGTGGTACAGCACTATGTTATGTAGTATATATCATGCAGTGTACACTATGTTATGTACAGTTCCGTCCTTACCATATGGCAATTTTAAATAGTATTTTATCTCAGCTTTACATAACCTAATAAAATCTGATAAATTAGAAAAGACTTCCGAATGTGTGATGGTACTATAAAATATACCTTTGCTTAATGGTCATTACATATTTCTAATTGAACTGGAGAGCGTTCATTTCCGCAGCTAAAAAGAATACCAAAATGGATTATGTGCAACTGTGTCATAAAAAAAACTACTTCTTTTATTGTAACAAAAATATGGTTTTACCAGACAACACAGAATGCTATAGATTTTTGCCGTTTGCTAAACGAAAAAAAAGCAAAATTTTAGTCTGGTTTTGAATTTTGAAACACTGGAAATAAGTAAATGAGCAGTATTTTTGGTGTGACAGTAGATTCTAAATGCAAGCCTCATCTCTCTTGATATTTGCGGTGAAACTTAGCTCCACCGCCTTCGTAGTAAGGGAAGTTAGATACCTAACAGATGTCAACATTGTCCGACTTATATTTTAGCTATTATCATACTGTTTTATGTTACGGGATATTTCTTTGAGGAAGTGCCGCAGAAATTATTAGATATTTATTCTACAAAATAAAGATTACAATCTGTGAGTTCATCATTCATTGCGAGACGCTTTCCAAAAAATCGGTATTTATTACATTAGGTATATATTCATGAAGGATTAGAAGGATCAGGGTCAGGATACGCATAGATGATAAAATTCCACAAGCAGTCTTAAATTTACCTTTTCTCCAATTTAAACATAAAATTAAAAATATATTCCAGAGTAAAGGATACTCTTTGCAAGAATTTCTAAAACGTCTAAAACCTTAGTCTCTTCCGTGATTATGATTGCTGTAAATCATTCGAAACTTCGGTAACTAAAATTTATCAGAAAAAATAGTTTTATTTAAAATGCCAACTATTTGCATAAACCTAAGAAAATATTATCTTTCACATTTTTTAACTTTATAAAATGCCCCTAAATTGCTGGGACCTCTATGCTGTGCTCTACGTGACTTAAGACAGCCCTAGAATATTATTATTTATTACATTATTTATATTAATTCCATGTAGGTCAATATGAAAGGAATTTCGAAATCGGATAACTTAATTTATTCTGATTATTTATAATTGTAAACAAGGCAATGACTAATTTCTATCAAGCGATTAAGAAGCTTTATCTAAAAGTTGAAAATTTAAGAAATTTTAGGAATAAATACTTAAACATCATAGCTTTAACAAATAAATTTAAGTGTAATATTATATATCCGGAATAAATCATTTATCATGAATTAAAAATCTTCTTCAAAAATTATTACTTTTCTTATACTAAAACTCACGGAACCTTTATAACCTACTAAACCTACGCTAGATGCCTCTACTTTTCCGGGTGTTTATCTGTTTTGTCTTAAAAGCGATATTTATTTTGACTTATTATTCAGTTGAAATTTTCAACAAGTTGTAACACATTCTATTTATTAACTTACTAGCAGAACCTGCAGCTTCGCTCATGCTAAAACTCCAAAAATATCTAAAAAGGTAAGTGTCATACAACCTTTCATCTTCTATTTTCCCCCTTATGGAATAAATTTTGAAAAAATGTTAAAATACGTATTTGTTTATTTGTATTGAAGAGCATTAATTCTGATCATAAATAGGTATCTTTTGGGCTGTCTTATAACGTGTTTTCTCGTGAGAATAAGATAATCTCCCGGAGTAAAAAGTCTATGTCACTCTCCAGCCCTCCAACTATCTCCACACAAAAAATCTCGCCAATTAATTAGTCACACTGTTTTGACGTGAAAGAAGGACAGATAAACAAACAAACACATTTATAAATATTATATAAATGTGATATATAATATTAGTATGGATAGCCACTATAGTTCAAAAAGCAAAGCATAATATTTTATGAAGAGGTTAATAAAATGATTGTAGTATTAAAGTTACTGCGAAAGCGTCAAAATTAATCAAATCAACCCAAATCTTAGATTATATTGTAGCCATTAAAGATTTCCACTATTTACCTCATCGCTTCATTATCAAATCAGATTAATAATATAAAATATTACACTGCCATCAGATTTTCATATATTAGGTAATAGGCCATTTGGTAAGAAGCTATGATGAATTATACCGGCACTAGACCACCAAACAGTGACCATGACTTTTTTAGAGATAATTCCTCAACGGCCTCGGACACGTCGGCGTTACAGTTAACAACAGATTTCTTAGAAATTTAATTAATTTCTTAGAAATTTACCCGGAGGTGTTAACAGTTTTCGTTTGGGGCATTCCCTAGGTGCTGAACCAGGGTCTAACCGACACAATGACCGCTTACAATTGTAATCAAAGAATCCATTTTTCATTGCGAGTGACAATGCGGTTCAAAATACCTTCGTTCCTGTATCTGTTAAGCAACGCAAGGCATACCTCAACGCGCTCGTCGCACTGGCGATCGTTCAGTTCGTGCAACGCCCACTTGTCAAGTTTTTTTACCTTGGTAATTTGACGCAAATGGAAAAATATTATTTTGATGCTAACTCGGCCGTAGATTGAGTGTCGTCAGCTTCCACTATTGCCTTTAATTCGTCGTTGTTGATTTTAATTTTCGAGCGACCACGGGGTTAATTTTTTAGATCAAAATTCCCATGTCGGAAGCGTTCAAACCAATAACGAGTGCGTTCGTTTGTAGTGTTCACTCCGTACACGTCATTAATGTTGAGAACCGTTTGTGCAGCATTGCTACCGCGACGAAACTCGTATTCCATAATTACTCATATTTTTATTGTGTCCATATTGATAAAAAAGATACAAATGTAGTGAAAACAAAACTCTAATCAATAAACAAATGACTGACTTTGAAAATAGAATTTGAGAAATATACTCCATACTTTTAAAATAAAATTCATTTGAATTTAGAATTTATTGCCGGCCATTCATAAATTACGTTTCAAATGACCAGTATCGTAAAACGGCAACTTAGGTAAAGACCTTTTTAAAACTCTACAAAAAAAGAAATTTGTCTTTGTCCATAAATTTATTTTATCATTTTTCTATTCATTATGTATATACATTCCTTAAAAATTTTGCTTTTGTGGTAGTTAAGATAATTGGTAAAACCTTTTTCTTTAGAAATCATATTTAAAAAAAGTATTCAATAATTCTGATATTTTAAAAAATACCGCGAATTCATTCAATTCAGAAGCACAAGGAGAACGTTTTTATATCATGGACAAATACCGTTATTACGGCCAATACAATGAAAATATGATGGGGGACTACATTTGGGGCTAAGTGACAAAAAGTACTTATAAATATGAAATTTATATCTATTTTGTTTTTTTTTTATAATTTGCTATGATATTAAAAGTTGATAAAAGATTATATATAAAAAATATATATAATAAATTTATTTAAATTTATTTATAAATAAAAAATTTAATTATGGATTTTCTAAAATATTGATCAACTTTTCTCCTAGATACAAAAGCAAACTTTTTCAGGCCATATATATTTTTTTACCTATCGACAAATCTATCGAAATTTCATACTCTCTTATCAAAGTCAAAATTCGTGTTGACCTATATTATTTAATAATTCAAATCGATATGATGGTAATTATAAGCAGGTTTAAATCGACTTCGAACAGTTGATTACATAGTAAGTTAAATTCAGAAGTACCTAAAGCCAATAGAGTCTTGTTAAAATAACACTTCGGCTCTCCCATTAAACAAGTTCAGCATCCTTATTTAAATGTTATAGTTCATTAAATATATTTTTTTTACTTTAGATTATATTAAAACTAGCGGTTCACCCTCGCTTCCCTCGGGTTTGCCTCTAGGAAAAACAAATCTGTCACTTCAGACAGTATATTTTTCCGGGATAAAAAGTAGCCTTTGTGTTATTCCAAACTATAATCTATCACTGTACTAATTTTCATCCAGATCCGTTCAGCCGTTCTGGCGTGAAAGAGTAACAAACATCCATACATATGCACAAACTTTCACATTTATAATATTAATAATAAATAATACAATAATACTACGGATTATTTGTATAAATGTACAACAAAAAATGTATTTAATTATAAATATGTTTAGAATATATATATATATATATATATATATATATATACACAACTGCCTCGGTGGTGTAGTGGCTAGCATGTACGGCTGCACACCCGGAGGTTCTGGGTTCGAGTCCAGGTCGGGCCAAGTTTAGTTATTGAGTCTTTCTGTATAGTAAGCCTCAGTAACAGCCCGGAGTTGAGAAGTTGGCGGTGTTTCACCCCCGTGCCTCGGAGAGTACGTAAAGCCGTCGGTCCTGCGCCCTAACTTTCACCGGTCGTGTCGAGCAGTCGTCCCACCGGAGTATGAGAGTGACAGGAATAGAGAGTGCACTTGTGTCTGCGCGTACACTTGTGCACTATAATATCTCCTGCGCAGTTGGCTAGTCTCAATAAGATTGGCCGCCGTGGCCGGAATCGGTCGGGAGAACATCATCATCATCATATAATATAGAGAGTTATATACAACTAGCGAGTCACCCTCGCTTTGCTCGGGTTCGTCCCTAGGTACGTTTTCATGGTTAAATACAGTATTTGTGTAAATAGCTTTCAAATTAGCTCATTATAATTGCCAATGTTTTAAAGTATTAAAATGGATATTTATTGACATTGACATTGACATTGAAACAGTGACATAATTCTTAAAAATAATTAAAAACTAAAAAGTCCACACACCAGCAAAGTTTCCACCTATAAATATGTCACGGGTAGAGTAAACATTATTAATTTAAACATTAAAACAATATAATAAAATTTTAACAAAAGTTACAATATAAAAGTATGTTATCCTTAAGAGATAGACCATATCACAGACCTATACAAGATATACAATTCCACCATACATTATTTTGTTATAACTCAAAGGGCTTAGGCAGCGTTTTCGTTGAAAGCTCCCAGGCGGCTCATTTTTTTCCGACACCGCCAACAAATATCGTTATATTTAAGCCAATGTATACAAAAACTTTACAAATTATTTAGGTACTAAGACCTTCCTCGTGGACCAATCTATCCAATGGTGAAAACAGCCTGAAAAAGTTTATAAATATAAAAAAGAAGAAAAGTATATAAAAAAAGTTTATCGCGAACAGACAGACAGACAAAGGCGGTGGAGGACTTTGTTTTATAATATGTAGTGATAAAATTATAACGAGGTTAAACTTCAGAGATTTGTTTTTAGAAAAATGGTAGAACGTAATGCGACTTATGATGCAGTAGACAAATTCGTTCATGTGATAAACGTACGAGCTATGAAATCGCTATTTTAAAGCTCGCTTTCTTACTCGTCTTCACGTTGGCGACACATTATAGCAGTACATCATAAGCCTGTACTTAGCCCTTAATGAATTAATTTTGATCTTTACAATTTTACACATGATTTTCAATATTAAATGACTTTAATATGTTTTAGTTGTAGTTTTCATTACCCAAAAACAAAGATATATACTTAAAATACAATAAACTCTATCAAAATTTTTACCGAAATTTTAAATACTATTTAACATTACAAAAATGATTCAATTTTAACAGAAATATGTGTACTTTAACATCCTTAAGATGTACAGCTGCAAGTAAAATAACTTAATTTAGTAGGATCGTCCAGAAACTTCAAGCTGTAAAGCTTACGAGCTTCGGATGATAGATACCTAACCGAAAAAGGTCACCGGGGGCAATAAGTACGAGCGACTACTAAATAAATATGAAAGTTTCTATATGTATTATTGTTACTTTTTTACGCTGAAACTGCTGATATGACTTTCATGAAATTTAGTACACAAATAAATTATGACCCGGATTAGCACCTAAGACGAGACCTAGAGATGCACCCAAGTAAAGTGAGGAAAAGTCGCTAGTACCATATTTCCTTATTATTTTTTATCTTCGCACGATAGTCACTATGCTTTACGGTCAGAGAGAATATTATACCAAACCATTCTAAACAATAATAAAACGTATAAGTACTTCTTATTTAGACTCTTAATTTAACCTTCTTGGATATAAAATAATGATTCATCAATCAATCAATTTCATATACTGTGTCTAACTTTGCTGCATTTATAAAAATAATATTAAAAGTAACACTGTTTTTTCAAACGGTTCTAATGAAGGCTATATGCCTCGATATATCTGCCCACTGTTTCATTCACATTTTCTGAAATTTTACAATTAAAATTTTGTTCTTCCGTCCATCTGTATCTTCTCTTTCAAATAGAAAAGTTTTATGATTTTTCACATCTTGAATGCGGGCTTATTAAACCTATGTTTGTATTTTCATACCGATGATGAAAGTTTGTAGCTCGCTTTTAGATGATGCAATGGGTACAGCATCATCTATGTTTAACAAACAATACAACAATGAGTCGTTCATTTTCATAAGCTTTTCACTATCTTATAAAAGAGTCAACTATACAATATACATAATAGAGAAATAATTTTAGTATATTTACGAAACCCGTAAAATATACTCGATACATAAATTGATATGATCCTAATAAATTCTTTTTATCTCTAATAATTTTTAATCCATATCCATAGCCCTGATCGGGAACAAAGGATGGTGTTATAATGTGGTAAAGGTAAAGAAAAATGAAATAATTCATTCTGAAATCAAAATTGCTGTTATTTCACTGACTATAATATGTAATTATTAATACCTATTGAAATAAAGTGTTAGGTATGAGATAAGGGGAAATAATTTAAATATTTTTTTATTGTTAAGATCTAAGCAAAATATCACAGATGACATAATACTGTACTACTATATTATTGTAAACTAGCGACTCAGCTTTGCTTTGCTCGGGTTCGTCCCTAGCTTACTTCCCAATACAAACTTTCATCCTCATTTTCACCACATTAACGGATGATTTCCGGGATAAAAAGTATACTATATTCTTCCCAGGGTCTCAAACTATCTTCTTACCAAATTTCATCTAAATCGGTTCAGTAGATCCAGAGATAACCCTCCACAACCTCATAAACTAACAAACTCACAAACTTTACCTCTTTATAATATTAGTATTGATAAATTTAATTATCTTACATTTTGACAAAACTGTTGATTTCTTTTTTAAATATTGTTGTCAAGATGAAGAAACTGAATAACTGACGTCAATCTGTTAACTCACTGTTTTATTTTTTAACCTAAATTTTTCACTTTGCCGTACAATTTTTCAAATATTTTTTTCACCCAAACCTTGTTCTGACAGTTACAAACGCAACAAAAAAAGAATTAGCCAAATAGTTGCAGCCGTTCTGAAATAGTTCCCTTATATACCTACATTTGGCAATTGATTTTTATTTATAAATAGATTCAGTGATATCAAGATTGAGACGTTAGTAGGTTGATCGTAGGATGGTCTCTGATCGCAATTAATTGAATTAATATTTAAAATGGTCTCATAAGAATTCATAGACTATGTGACTGCTAAACTAAAGATATTTCGTTTGTCTTTACACATTATGAACGTTCTTACCTTCCTACTCCATTTACAATTTTAATTATAAACATAGAGCAATTTGTTATCCAAACTCGCAACTTAACTCATTGTGCATTGGTACAGTTATAATTTTATAAATATGATTAATAATATATGATTATGATAGTAAAAGTAATAAAACAAATGTCCATATTTCAGGTTCATACCAAGATAAAATATTTACAACATAAATTTACATTATAAATCCTCGTATTGAAATAATTTAAATAAGCATATAATATCTTATACTCACAAATCGATGTTGCTCCTATAATCTATATGTACTATATCTCTACGTACCAATGGTTATTATCAATGTAAAAGTAAATATTGGGGCGGAGCGGTATGCCTTTGTACCTCACGCTATTGTCTACTGGCAAGTACATGCTTTAGATGCCGCCCTTACTTATAAGTCAGAAAATAATTCAATTATTTTATCTTTGAAACACCTATTAGTTACAAGTAGAATGAAAACTATTACAGAATGGAATTAAAATACCAGTAGATTATTCGAAATATTTAGTTAATTTAACCAGAGGTATTATATTTGTATTATTATTACCATATAACAAAGAACACAGAAGATAAGTATACTACAGCAATTAGCATCGGAATCTGACTATTTACAAACTTTTTTATTTAAGTTGGGAAATGCATTTATTTATGCATACCACCTGCATACATAATACATACAGGTGGTTATATGGCACTCACTTTCTAGAGGAGCCAGTAATATCCACTAAAACACAGTCCCACAGTCCACTCTACTATCAAAAAACTACCTGGAGCAACCCTTATGGCACACCGCCCACCGAGGTGGGTCGCTTTCCAGTACGTTTCTTGGCTTCGCGCCCGGCTGGATTGTCGGACGCTAATGAGAACTAAACCACAAGGTGAACGCACATTGGGAGGACCTAACTACATACTATATTCAAGTCAATTTAATAAATATTATTATTTATTCTTTTAAATTATCCCTAAAATAAAATAAAAAATTTTTTTTTTAGCCCGGTTGATATAAAAGTTTCCATACCTATTACTTTTATTTCGTATTTTTATTTACTGATAAAAAATACTTTGTGTAAATCAATCGACTGTAATAAGCTTTCACCTAATATATATTCTTACACTACACTATTTTAACAAATTCTAGCACATATAGAGAAAACACGTTATAATACAACCGAAAGAAGTATTTATGATCAGAATTACTTGAAACTTGGTATTAATGCTCTTCAATACAATTAAATAAATACGTGTTTTAGCATTTTCCGAAATTCATCTCATAAAGGGGTAAAATAGGGCATGAAAATTTGTATGAAGCCTACCTTTTCAGTTTTTTGTAGTTATAGCGCGAGCGAAGCCGCAGGTTCTGCTAGTAATACTATAAATACAAAAACACCTAGAGACGCACGTACCTGATCGAACCGAAGGTCGCTAAGTAAATATAATTAAAACAAAGATTTGTAAACGTGTTTTCGTCTTTTATTAATAATCAGGCCATTTATTCCAAGTAATAATTTTTAATCCAAAGCAGGCACGAGGAAAATTAGCGGAGTTACTTCCGAGATAAGTTTAGCGTTTAAACGTCAATATAAATCGGGAGTCCCTGAATTATTTATGCCCCGGATCAGATTTACGTCATTGGTGTAAGAGAAATTATTTCACTTCAATCGTTGAATAAATTTGTATTTATTAATTAATAGATATTTGTTTGCCTTATTTCCTTATGTTGCAAGGATTAAGTCTGTTTTATTTAATTAAATATATGTATGTCTCATTAACTTAAATACGAGTATATTACAGCTTTTAACATTATGTTAATAAATAACAAAATAAAATAATTTCAAGGTAATTCTGAAAGAATATATTATTATTTAATTATATATTTTATATAAGTTTTCATACTATAATTTTTCTTTTTGTGTGTTCACATATCTGTATCCGTCCAATTCTATGATTTCCTTCCATATCCATGTTTCCATGGCAGAGACTGAGAGATCAGAGATCTCTTAGTGATAAAGCCGCCTTTACAATTACTATCACATATAACATATATGTATGTATGTATATCACTTCACGCTTTTAGGTTCAATTTTTACTGTAGTATCATTGGCGTAATAAATCGTTATACTTTTATATACAAAATAATTTGCAATAATTCAAATATAAAAACAGACATAATAGAACTCCTTGCAACATAAAGAAATAATGAAAACGGTTGAAGTGAAATAAGTTCTCTTACACCAATGACGTAAATCTGATCCGGAGCATAAATATATGTACATATGCCTTTATTATACATATAATAATTACTATAATAGGTACAATTATTTAACAAAAGTAATTTCATTATCTTGTCTTTCATAATTGTAACGGAACTCAAACTGCCATTGATATGTTCATTTTATCACATAGTTGCTTTCAAGCTTCTAGTTTTGAACTTCCACAAAATCTTTTAGAGAGCACCTTGAGAGGAATTCTCGAAATAATCTTACACTCTTCTCGAATTAATTAAAAATTTTTCACTTTCTCATATCAATTATTGAAAATTATTAATAAAGTTGAATACTTTTAGGTTCAGTTGCTTATTTTTTGTTTATAAAATAAATATAACAAACTCCAGCTAACCTCTTCTACTCCCATCAGTAACTTAATCACTGGCTAATCTAACATAAAAATGTTAGAAATTAGGTTGACGATTCATAAGATTTTTATTTCATTTTTGTCAAAATGTTTGTATTTTAACTGCTAATATTACTACACATTTGTGCCAATTTTATAACTTCGAAATAAATAAGAACTATATCATTTTTTAAATATCGATTCATCTATTACATTTATCATTATTTTTAATATTTTATAGGTAATTCTACTAGCAGAACCCGCGGCTTCACTCGCGCTAAAACTACAAAAAATCTAAAAAGGTAGCAATGATCATACAAGCTTTCATTCCCTATTTTACCTCCTTATGGGATGAATTTCGAAAAATGCTAAAACACGTGTTTATTTAATTTTATTGAAGAGCATTAATACCGATTTCAAGTAATTCTGATCATAAATAATTTTTGGATAGTATTATAACGTGTTTTCCCGTGAGAATTAGATAATTTCCCGTAGTAAAAAGTAACCAATGTCACTCTCCAACTCCACAACTATCTCCACACAAAAATAACGCCAATACGTCACTCCGTTTCGATGTGAAAGACAAACAAACAAACAAACAAACAAACAAACAAACAAACACACTTTCACATTTATAATATTAATGGATAACTCTACAAATTCCTCGAAACATTAAATATATGTATGTATATTATATATGTATATGTGTTCTCAAAATATCTTAGTTCAATGCTTCATTATTCTACTACATTCCCGTTTACCGTTATTATTCGATATAATCATTACGTTACGTCCCAATCATTTATTTATACGTATGGTACATACGGTAAAGTAATATACGGCATTATAATCAAACTTTATTGATAGCAAAATGAAACATATTCAAATTTTGTCTGATGTTGTCATTTTGCTGACATTAGAGATCACTCAATAGGCTTTGATCTAGTTTAATCCATACAATATATCTTTATCTTTATGTATATAATTCTTCTGTGAGTGTGTATGTCATTGAACTTCTCTCAAACGACTGGACCGATTTTGATGAAATTTTTTGGTGTGTATTCAAGGGGATCTGGGAATGGTTTAGATTCACAATTTGAATAATAATTTTCATCAAAAAAATTATTAAAAAAAGTTTGTAATTTTCAAATTAAAGACGTGTAGACAGGACAACGTCTGTCGGGTCCGCTAGTTTTTTATAATGAAATGTAGGTATATTTATGTAATGTTTTAAATTTGTAAATACAAATGTAACATGTAATTGATTCTTATGAAAAGCGCATTTTATTAAAAATACCCTTTATTGAATTTCACGATCCAATAATAATTTTGTATGTATTTCTATCTCTGGCTCTAAATTAAGTCTCAAAATTAATTTCCTTTCTTTTCAAGCATTGTAGATATTTAATTAAAAGATAAAAAGAATTTTATCATTTGGTGTTAAAAAGCTTCAAGCATTAAACAGAATAAAATATAATACAAAGCCTTTTCTTTATGTCGTTTATTAAAAAAAGTCTCCAATATATTTATTTATTACTAGTGACTAATTACTGACTTACTATCGTTTCGCTCGGGTTCGTCCTTAGGTACGTTTTAACGGTAAGTATATATATATATATATATATATATACACATATATATTATACTAGCGGACCCGACAGACGTTGTCCTGTCTACACGTCTTTAATTTGAAAATTTCAAACTTTTTTTAATAATTTTTTTTGATGAAAATTATTATTCAAATTGTGAATTTAAACCATTCCCAGATCCCCTTGAACACACACAAAAAATTTCATCAAAATCCGTCCAGTCGTTTGAGAGAAGTTCAGTGACATACACACTCACAGAAGAATTATATATATAAAGATGTAGTCTAATCTATACTTACCGTTAAAACTATACCTATGTATGTACAACGTACATACATAGGTATAGAAAAGTAGGTAAAATATTATAAAAAATATATTATATCCCTTACTTGAGAAATGATTGAATCCCCATTCAATCTTCTATCCCCCTTTTTACGATGCCAACTACCCTATGAAGCCATAAATGAGAGAATTGAATTGAATTGAACTATCCTATGTTATTCTCGGGGTCTGAAACTATTTCCATAACAAATTTAATCTAAATCGATTTAGGGGATTAAGTGTGAAAAGGTGATGGACAGACAGACAGAGTTACTTTTTTGCATTTAATATTAGTATGGATATATAAACCTGGCTTTTATGTGGTGCTGTTCTATTATCATTGGCTTAGGCTGAACGATGATAAGTTAATCAGTGCGTTCCGACATTGCCTTTCATATATAATAAAAATAGTTATAGCGAGTGTACCTTAGGAGATAGACATACGTATATTATATAACATAATAATTTTGCATTTTTTTTCACTTATTGTTCATATTTTTGAAGCATAGAATAAAGTTTACTAATTATCTTCATTTTGAATTTCAATTTGATAAAACAAGTTTATTAGAATTAAAATTATTTAACAATGTCTTTTTTTGGAGCAAAGCACGTGTTAATCTTATTTTATAATTTTGTTATATTATTTACTTTACAAGGGCTGTGTAGAAGTAAATATATAAAGTTCTTTCAATTTATTATAATTGTACTGCAACAACGTTTATATTGAGCCCATTTTTCAACTGCGCACGTGTACTTTACGTTGAGCCTGATATACGTTGACTTTTAAAATCGTACATTCTACGCGAATCCTTGATGAATAGTTCTATTTACCAGCACTTAGAAACTTCTACCAACTCGCAACAATGTTTTTTATACCTTATGTTTTCTTTTTGGCTCCCAAAATAAAAATACTATTCGATTTTTAATAAGTTTTTCTCTTTAAAGAGGAAAGAATCTATATATGTATGTCTCTCATACAAATTATATACTATTTTAAAATTATAGTAAAACATTAGATAAATTTATAACTTCAACACGAATGTGCACGAATGGAGGCAAGGCGACGCTCACAATAAGGTATATTCTATTGTGTTTTTTTTGTACTTTATTTCCATATTACATTGCACTTTTCTGCTCCGCTAAATGACAATCTTTCTCACCTCCTAGGTTGACTGGAAGAGATCTCTTTTAGAGATAAGTCCATCTTTGCCTTCAATTTTCTCGTAATATTTGTATATATATATATATATATATATATATATATATATATATATATATATATATATATATATATATACTCTTTATTCCACATATATAATTTTCTATACTATTCTATACTAATATTATATTGTAAAGAGGTAAAGTTTGTGAGTTTGTGACATTGTAGGGGGTAATCTCTGGATCTTCTGAACCGATTTAGATGAAATTTAGGTAAGAAGATAGTTTGAGGCCCTGGGAAGGACATAGGATACTTTTTATCCCGGTAATCATCCCTTAAGTGGGTGAACATGGGGATTAAAAGTTTGTATGGGGAATTAAGCTAGGGACGAACCCAAGCGAAACGAGGGTGAGTCGCTTGTCTCAAATATAATTACTTTTAAGATTCTACAAACTCAAACACAAACTTTTCCAAAAGTTTTTGAACAAATATTTATATTTCTATATTACATGTTATTTTTATTTCCAACTTAAGTCAAAATATCTTGTGTAATAAAGAATATATCAATGTAATATGCGTAATATTCTTGAATATACATGTTTAAACCAACACATTTATTATTCACTCCTGGCG
Organism: Brenthis daphne; assembly: GCA_947093115.1. NCBI lineage: Eukaryota > Metazoa > Arthropoda > Insecta > Lepidoptera > Nymphalidae > Brenthis > Brenthis daphne. The sequence continues at coordinate 30,637,168 of OX352474.1, read as the reverse complement.
CCGAAACACTGAGCTCGAGTTTACTTATTTAGCGACTTCGTTATATTGTATGCATTGTGAATTGTGGCGCATATATTTTTGTATCAAAGTTTTATATTTACTTTTTGTTACTATTTTTATCTTAAAGGTGTATACATCTACATACTTACACCTTAAGTTTAAAATATTTTATTTTATCATAACGTTGGCACTATTTTTGTATTCGCTATTACGTGCAAACGTCTACTGTTGAGCATAAAAACAATATAAATGAAAATAGAACGAACGAAGATCCACATAATACATAAATCATAGCCAGAGCTAACATCAACGCCAGAACATATGGAACGCGTTACGGTATTAGACGTTGGTATGGAGCATTAGTCTCGTAGCTGCATTGCTACGTATCTCTCCTGCGTAGGTGAGCGATGTAGCGAAACAAGTTTATCATGCAATTTATAAAGGCACTGGGCTAAATCTAGCAAGATCGAGTATCTTGTTTCGTGTGCTTAAAAAACATTTTAACTTATTACAAAAGTAGTATAGTATAAACTTAACAAACTTAGTCTTAGACAATCTATACTAATATTATAAATGTGAAAGTTTTTGTCGGTATGGATGTATGTTTGTTACTCTTTCACGCCAGAACGGCTGAACGGATCTGGATGAAATTTAGCACAGAGATAGATTATAGTCTGGAATAACACATAGGCTACTTTTTATCCCGGAAAAATGTAAGGTTACCGTGGGATAGGTTTGTTTTTGTCTTCCTAGAGACGAACTCGAACGAAGCGAGGGTGAGCCGCTAGTATTTCATATGATGAACTGCTCTTTTCATCAAGCGTAAAGAGTAAAAAGTGCTTGTATATAATGTGCTTTAAGAAGTTATTTTAAAAAACATTTTTTATGGCTTATTGTATTCCATTTCGAGGTTTATTTCTCTTTTACGTTATACGTATAAATATCTTTTCAGGTTATCTTTTTCTTTTATTTTCGACTTTACTTGTATCTTTTTCTCTTATTTTCGAAACAGTTGAAAAGCGATAAGAGGATTTAGGAACAGAGGAATTTAGCAAGTTTTATGCTGTAAAAGAAAAGGTTTCCCATAGAATATAAAATAACAGCAGAACGGCATCATCGGTTCGATCTCAACCGCCAGTTTTCTCTGACGCAAAACAAAAAATCTCTATTATGTGAGGTAAAAAATATGAAATAGCGAAATATGTAAATATGTAACCGTTGCTTTCCCACGATAGATTGTAATTTTTTTTTACTTTGATTCTTTTTTTTATGTGATCGAATAAATTATATTCGTTTTTCCGGAAATAAGTTATACGTATTTACCTAACTTTCTGTTTTAAAAAGGCATAAGTCACTATTACATAGGGTCATCTATTCAATCAATCATAATAAATATTATACAGAGGTAAAGTTTGTAAGTTCATATGCAAAGGGCAATCGCTGAAACTACTGGTGCGATTCTAAAAAAATTTTACTAATAGGAAGCTATATTATAAAAACAAGTTTACTGTCAATAAATTAACATTAAAAAACATTTTTTAAAATAAATACAAGCGTTTATATTATATAAATTGTGTAATAAATAGTTGATTTAATTTAAAGTTTATTTTTTATTTTTTAGGTATTTTTTTGTATTCTTCTCAGCAAACTATTTTTATTTGATATCCATGTCATGGGGGTGCATAAAAAATATATTCCGCCATCGTTGGGAGTCCGCCATGCATTGTAAAAACCATAATAACTTTAATTTTAAGTTGAAAAAAAAACGTTTAGTTACTCGCCTAATGTTAGATAAATTAATTTTATTAGGTACTAGGTACAACAGTTTAAATTTTATGTATGTTTTTTATTCCATTCTAGTCTGCCCTTGTGTAAAACTAAGTAAACACGTGTATCTTCCCACTACGTGTTCTTTTTTTCCAAACGACCAATTATAGGAACGAATTAATACGTAATGTTTTTTTTTAAAACAAGCTTTTATTTTTTCTTTTTAGTGCATTAAAATGAAAGCTTAGATAATAATATTTTTAAATTAAAGTTATTAATTAATAATGATTTTTTAACTACTAATTTATTTAACACTAGACACTCACCCTCGTTTCGCTCGGGTTCGCCTCTAGGAAAACAAAAACAAACCTACATAATACTTTTAGTACATTTTTCCGAGATAAAAAGTACTTTATGTGCTATTCCAGACTATAATCAATCTTTGTGCCAAATTTCATCCAGATCCGTTCAGCCGTTCTGGCGTCAAAGAGTAACAAACATCCATACTCACAAACTTTCACAATTATAATATTAATACAGTTTTTTTTTGTTTACCATGACTCAATGGTGTGGGTAGGTCATTTTAGTCAATTAAAATAATCGAGATTGAATGCGTATATAAAATTTCACAACTTTTCAAATTTTATCACTGCTGAGGAGATCTCTCATAGTTTGGATGCAGCAGCCAGACTATGGTGAACTTTAGAACGGGCTATTATAATTGAATACATATTATAAATACATATATTATTAAATATGTATGATAAAATTTCGTGTCGGTGCTGTTGGTCGTTGAGGAATTGCTTCATCTAGAGCCAATCTTAGATAGATAATCAGGTCTAATTATCGTAAAAAGTCATTGTCATCCGAACTGTACCTACCAACAACTCTTTAGAATAAGAGGTAGTGATCCTAATGCAGCTTGCAAGATTTAACCCATACAAACATACTAAATAACTAACAATGCAAGTTAAATAAAAGCATATCAAAATAAATTCTATATATTATATGAATATAATTTAACGGAAAAAAAATATAATATATCCTATAAGAATACAAAATAACAAATATTAATGAATAACATGAAATATCATGAAAGTGTATGGAAAAAAACCAACTGGTTTGTTCAATTATAAAAAAGGTGGAAACTAAACTCAAACTACCCTTTGTGCAGACTGCCGTGACTACATGCACTGCCGTCGAGTGATAGATATTGATTTTTTTCAATCCCCTACTTTTCTTTACAACCCAAAAGTAGCATTCAGTAGCTAACAAGGGAAAGTGAAAGCAATAAATTTCAATAGAAATAACTAGTGATCACAAAACATCAGGTAGCAAAATATTTCCATTTAAAATTGAGATTACGACTAGTAATTAATATATATATATATATATATATATATATATATATATATTTATATATATATATATATACATACATATATTATTTTAAGTATAACATTAACACACCAATCAACTGAAAATATATTGCGACTTACTTTTTGTATTTTGAAACATTGTGATGTAAAAGCGTAAATTAATTCAATGTTAATAAATTATGATAAAGCCGACAATCATAATGTCAATATTATACCACTTGGCAATTATAAAATTATTTATTCAAACTGTTTGTTCGGTATAGTTTTAGTATCGTCTCTTTATGTATATTAAATAAAGATTTATTAATAACGACTGGTTAAAATAAATTGAGCAATGATCATACAATATACCTTGAGCATTGCACATTTTTTAAGATAGAATATTAATATATTTGTGTATGAACATGGAAATATCATTATCTGGAAAATGCCGAACATGCCTGTCTTGCTTTTCTGCCAAGCCGACAAGAGTTTGGACATGTTTTGTGAAGCTTACGTGTTCACTGAAACGTTTTTACTAACAGCAAAATAAAAAGTGACACTTCAACTGAAAATAAAATTGGATTAACAAAGCGTTTTCTGTACTTCAACAGAATTTTCGTTGAAATATATTCGGTTTCGAGGTATTTGTAACATATAAAATTTCAAAAGAAATTGTTTGAAATAACGCGATATTCTTTAGAAATATTGGTATTTATTTAACAAATATTTATATCAAGTGATAATAATTAGCGTAAGTCATTTATGTGTATGTTTGAATGAATTATATTTAGAAATAATCTAAGGTTAAAAATCTTCGTAATTTTCACACATCATTTAAAATGTTAATTAGATGTTTTTATTACGTTTCACTTTTTAGTTTTCAAAAAGCTGTCGTTTTTTTTCGTTCGTTTTTTTGTCGTTTTTTTATTCTTTCCTCTGCCATACATCTATGTACTTCTGCGACCATTAGGTACTAAAATTTTCTTTGTTTTATGTAGATACAGATGTGGTAGTTTATCAAGTGATCAGTTGTGGTCAGTGACTGAAAGATGTTACTGTGTAAGTACCGTAAGTATATATGAACTACAAGCCTTTTACTTTATAAATAATATCCTTTATAAAATTTCTTTATCTTTATAAATTATAGCATATATATTAACAAGTAAAGCTTCACCAAAATTTGTTTAATAATTTCGTTTCGTTTAAAAAAGAGTAACAAACATACATTCATCCATCCTCAGATATTTTTGCGTTTATAATATTAGTAGAATCTAAAAATAGGTTTTCGTATATGTAATAGTAATAAAATATCTAACCACTGGTATATATTGCAAGTCACCAACTGCAATTTGCGATCTCAGAACCCCAGCTTGTAACAATAAGATCTAGTATTTCTCTATTTTGCCCCTTAGCTCTTATGGCACCCTCGGGAAGATAAGTGGCAAACCTATTCTAACTGCACGACGTAGCGGAGTCAGTAGTGCAACACTACTTACAAATTAGAAATATATGTATAAAGTCAGTGTTTTGACTATAAACTATGTTAAGAGATTACTGTCAGGTGAAGTTGATCCTCATTAAGAGCAAACCTTATTCATCATTAAAGCTAGAATTATGCATATATAATGCTAGATCTAAGAAGGCTTTTCTTTTGAGACGTCTTGGACATTTATCATCCAGAAGTCGGTGAATATATTACTACATGTAAATATGTTTCTTTGTTAAGCACGAATTTATAGAATCTTCTTCTTCTCCCCGCCCATTTCCCAATCACTTGGGGTCGGCGCAGTACTTCATCCGTACTGCTGATAGGATTTGGCAAAAGTTTTACGACCGGCCGCCAGCTTGACGTCAACCCTCCTTGGGAATGCTAATGTTTATCTTGTAATATGATGCACTTTGATTTTGTTGTCTTTTAAGACTTTTTTTATACCATTACTTAAAGTTTAATGTTATTTTCGGATATATTTTAAAATAAAAATTTTAATCATACTATATATTTTGTTTTGACGTTGTCAATTTTTTTCTAATTCTCACGAATTTATGGAATATATGTTGTAATAATATTTCTAGAAAGTTTGTTGCAACAAAACTGTGTATAAACCTACGAATATTTCTGAAGGAAGCCAAATGCTTGTATTCAAAATAAAGTCGCGCGTAATATTATTGCAAAATTCATGAAAAGTTATAATTGCCTGAAAAAGCGTAAAAAAAGGATTCTTTTTATGAAGTTGTAAGGGTAGTCGTCAGGGAGACGTTATGTAATACGAAAACCATCCCACGGCACTTTGTTAATATGGCGAAGGTAGAGTTAGATTTAGTTAGAAGATAGAGTTCGTGAATATTATATAATAATTAATTATATTGTAAGTAGTACTGACTCTTCTCACGAGATATGTAGAAAGTTGTTAATATTATCTCTCTAACTCACTTAGGTTGACTGGAAGAGATCTCTTCTAGAGATAAGTCCACCTTTGCTTGCTAACTAATTTTATTGTTTGTTACTCTCTGTATTTTACATATAAGTACAATAAAGAATAGTATATATGTAGACGGTAAGTATTCGTGAATATATACTTTCTTTATGAAACAAAACTATTTCGTATTTTAATATTTGTATGTACTTTAATTTGCACTTCATAAATAATTTATAAGTTATTTTATTATAAAAGAGACTAATAGAGATACAACAATGAAACGCTCACTACAACATAACACTAAATTAACGCTCGATTTAAGATCCCGCTTTGTTTCACTTGCAGTAAATGTAGAGTGCTGAGCACCGTGTGTGTAGCTCAAATGTTTTTTCAATACCGCGCTCGTTTGAGATAAATGGACAGCATTTTCGTTCGATGCTCGTTTAGTCTTTCAAAAGGTGTTTAATTCTTAATTTTTACGCTCTATGTACTTGAAATTGTAATGCTATGTTTTTATAAAAACGTATAATCACAGGATTGCAAAAATAATCAAAAAGTAAATAAGATACATGTCTGATATACAAACTAAACTTTTTAATTGTCTCAGTAAAGCAAAGTCAGTTCAAAATTGTTTCATTTGAAATTAAAATTGGAATATAGATATGTATTTAGATATCGCTATTACCTATCCAATACAACAGGTTATTCAATTACTATCAAACTACGATAATTAAGAAACAAACTAATTTAATCGACTTCAGACTACAAAACCAGTCAATGTCTTAAACTTTTGGCAGTATCGGGATCCAATAGCTTACACAAAATGTTATTATATATAAATTAATTGGTAAACGTCGTATTTGTGGCACAATATAATATATTCAATCGATACATTCAATCGCAGACTTTCGTCACAGTGTGTAAGTTTGTTTTAGCCATATATCTTAATATTGGCTATCGAGAGCTGATATGTTGTACATACAAAGTGTACAATCTCATTCCCAGTGGACAATAAAGAAATGGTAAAGAATAGTATTTTTTTAACATGTCTAATATATTACATATAAATTAACATTATTAAATTAAAATTGGAGTTGTTACTTAGACTATTTTGTCTCTACGCTACGAACATTTTAAACGAATTGAAGAAGAGCTTGTTTGTCTGAATACTACATTTTGGAAATTTTCTAAAATAAAAAGTAAAACTAAACTGATTAAACCTTTATATAACTTTTTGAAAACAGTATATTATATAGTATAATATAGCATTTATACCTACTTACACAACGTTGAAAATAAAATAGGTTCATTATGTTATTTAAAATATTTTGAAACTACGATACGAAACTCGGGACACCAGTCAGTTCAAATTAGTGAGCACTGAGACAGACCTACTACGGAGTTACTCAATATATATCCGGCGCTCATTTGCTTCATTTGCCCTTATTGACCTTTGCTCTACGCATAGTGTGATAGACCAGTTTAAGTATTTTTTTGAAAATATATGGGTTATGATGTGTAGACTTATAATGATTTTAGATCAAGGACTTTTTTTAAGAAATACAGAAATAAAATCAAGCTACAGTTTGTTTGGTCCTAAGAGGAAATAAAAAAAGAATTAGCCATATCACATAAACGTGTTTATCAATTTTTCTGATTCTTTTTTTTAGAATTTTCGTTTCGTAAATTTATTTATCACTAGCATTTGCTTGCGCCAAACTACAAAAAAAAAACTCTAAAGAGTTGGGTTTCATACAAACTTTCCTCCCCTATTTTAACCCCTTATGGGATGAATTTCCAAAAAATGCTAAAATACGTATTTATTTAATTGTATAGAATAGCCTTAATACCAAGTTTCAAGTAATTCTGATTATAAATATTTTTTGGGTTTTATTAAAACGTGTTTTCCCGTGGGAATGAGATAATCTCCGGTCTCCCGCGCTAAAAAATAACATGTAAAACAAAACGTAAAAGCCTATGTCTCTCTTCAGCCCCCTAACTATTTCCACACAAAAAATCACGCCAATCCGTCACTTTGTTTCGACGTGAACAACAGGACATTGTCACAAACAAAGAAACAAACAAACAAACAAACAAACAAACAAACAAACAAATAAACAAACAAACAAGCAAACAAACAAACAAACACACTTTTACTTGTATATAATATTAGTATGGATTTGAATAAAACATATATATTAACTGTTTTTCATTCTATAACTAGCAGAACCCGCAGCTTCGCTCGCGCTAAAACTACAAAAAATCTCTAAAAAGATAGTTTCATACAAACTTACATCCCCTATTTTACCCCTTTATGAATGAATTTCGAAAAATGCTAAAACACGTATTTATTTAATTTTATTAAAGAGCAATAATACCAAGTTTCAAGTAATTCTGATCATAAATATTTTTTGGATTGTATTATAACGTCTTTTCCCGTGGGAAAGAGATCATTTCCCACGGTAAAACGTAGCCTATGTCACTCTCCAGCCCGCCAACTATTTCCACACAAAAAATACGTGAATCCGCCAAGCCGTTTCGACATGAAAGAAAGACAAACAAACAAACACACTTTTACATTTATAATATTAGTATGGATATTATTGTAAAGTTTCATCAAAATCCAATCAGTAGTTTTTGTGTACTAAGCTGTATAAGTTATTATAGTTTTTTAACTATCCCACGGGAACTTTTTAATTTTCCGAGGTGAAAAGTATATAAGATGTTGCCTGGGGGTATAAGGTACCACCATGCAAAATTCCATCTAAATCGGTTTAATAAATTCGGAGATTATCCCGTACAAACAGATAAACAGACAAACAGACAGACAAACAAAAAATGTGAAAAAAATCTGGATTTGTTCTACTTGTCTTCTTACATCCCCCTGACTCGGTTTTTAGCATTTTTATCTATGTACAGACATTCGACCTCTACAATTTTATTATATGTATAGACTAGCGGCTCACCCTCGCTTCGCTCGGGTTCGTCGCTAGGTACGTTTTAAATAGATATAAAAAGAAAAAATCTTTCTTTCTCACATTTTAATTATATGTTTTAATACTTACCTATTCCGGACTAAGAGAAATCCAAAAATTAAAATATCATAAAAATTGGAACGCGGTCGAACGGGATAAAAAGTATCCTATGTCCTTCTCCTGGCTCTAAACTACCTCCCTGCCAATTTTCAGCTAAATCGGTTCAGCCGTTCTTGAGTTATAAGCGAAGTAACTAACACGACTTTCTTTTATATATATAGATATATGTATATACTCTTATTCGTATAATGGATCAAAGTTACGTGAATATAGTAAAAAAGAATCCAGAATCACACGAACGCAGAGTTCTGTGAGAGAAATTTGCCTATAATTTTACAGGCCTTCCTAGGCGCAAATATTTATAAGGTAAAATAATATATACAGGGCTTTGTATTTATACAGGGTAAATGTAGCAGGTACGGGTGATACGGAGAGAGACAAACAAGACAAACTCTTTTGTATCGGGGCGTGTTTGCCGACTCATTAGTTCGTTTCTCGATTTCAGGCGAGACACTTCTGAATGCTAACGACGGAAAACTTGCTACGATTACAAATACAAGTATCTCATACTTTTTTACCTACCATTTAGTAAAGCGATTTCTCTAAGCAAGCCCATGTTAATGACATCAATCTTTATGTTTTACGCATTTACACTCAAAACTGAAACTGTAATTACAATTGATCTACTTAAATAATAATAGAACAATATTTGTGAACTTTATAAATTAATAAAAAAAATATTTTACCTTTTATTTACATACTATAAATCTATACTAATATAATAAAGGAGTAAAGTTTGTGAGTTTACCTACTAAATTACTAAAACTTGCAAGAGACATTATAGTACCCATACTGACACACATCGTAAATCTCTGCTTTCTTACGGGTGTTTTTCCTACAATCTTTAAAATATCTATTATACATCCTATTTATAAGACTGGGAACAAAAATTGTGTCAGTACTTATCGTCCAATTTCAGTACTTCCAGCACTTTCCAAAATTTTAGAGAAGATTATTAACAAGAGGCTGATATCATATTTGGAAAAAGAAAACATATTATCAGATAACCAATTTGGATTTAGAGCAGGTAAATCAACAGCACATGCAGTTTCTAATCTTGTAGAATTTATAGTGACTAATATAGATAAAAAAACTAAATGTGTAGGGGTGTTCTTAGATCTTACAAAGGCCTTCGACACTGTTTGTATTCCTAGACTGTTGGAAAAAATGGAGCAAATAGGTATCCGTGGAACAGTGCTGCAACTATTCACTGATTATTTGAGAAATCGTTCTCAGAGGGTTACTATAAATGGTTCTTATAGCAGTGACAATGGTATCAAATACGGAGTTCCCCAGGGAAGTGTCTTGGGGCCAACACTTTTCTTAATTTACATAAATAGTTTATGTAATTTGCGGTTAAAAAATTGCAAAATATTTACATTTGCAGATGATACTGCTCTTGTTTTCCTTGGAGAAAATTGGGAAATCGCGAAAATGCATGCAGAAAATGGATTAAACATCATTTTTAATTGGCTTAATGATAATTTATTGACACTTAATACAGTTAAAACAAAATATTTACTTTTTACTAACTCAGAACGTAGTTTACCTTCAAGTTTCAATATGCAAATTCACACCAACTCTTGTCTTTATGAAACTGAAAGGAAGATCCATTGCGAATGTGATACTTTAGAAAGAACCCAAACTATAAAGTATCTAGGAGTACTTTTAGATGAAAAATTATCTTGGCGCCCTCATATTAGCCATCTTATAGAAAAAACAAGAAAACTTATATACATATTTAAGAAGTTAAGACATACTGCTGATCCTGATTTGCTTAAGACTATATATCTTGCACTTTCCCAGTCCATCCTAAATTACTGCATTACATCATGGGGTGGAGCACGGAAAACGTATATGATAAAACTTGAGAGAGCTCAGAGGTCCCTGCTAAAAGTGATAAAATTTAAACCTTATAGATATCCTACATCTAATTTATACGCAGAATGTGGCGTGCTAACAGTTCGACAATTATTCATTGTGAATTTATACTATCTCAACATGAGAAATCACCATATAGTTATAACAATGCAAGTAGACGTCAAAACAGGGTTTGTGCAACGACCAAGTTCAATACTGCCTTTATTAATAAATATCAGTGCTTTCTGGGTCCTATGCTATACAATAAAATCAATCAAATTTTAAATATCTACTCAAAAAATAAATATCAATGTAAGAAGATCTTGGTATCCTGGTTCCAAAATAAAAATTACGAAGAAACTGAGAAATTAATTGAAATAATAAAATAAGTGTTTTTTTTCTGTTATATTATCTAGACTTTAAAAATTCCTACAAAATAGTAAAAAAAAAATTAAATATATTAATAATGACCTTGATCATAATAATCAAAAATAATAAATGATTGTTAACAAAATTTAAAACAAAGAGTTAAATTTAAACTAGTTTGCTAAATTACATATACGAGTACATACCTAAATTTTTACAAATAAACTACTATAAAGATATAATATATAGGTACCTAAATACAGAAAACTACAAATAATAAAAATATGCCTAAATATTTATACATATACAACAATAAACAATGTAAAATATACCTTAATATTTTTAAATTAACAACCATACATGATATAAATTATACAAATTTATTATTCAAATTATTTACAAATGAACATCTACAAATAATATAAAACTGGTTCAAAATATATCATACTAAAAAAAAACTATAGAAAAAGTTTTAAAAAAATCTTACGTAAAATAATTAAACAATATACATATTTTTCTTAATGCTTAAACTCATAGCTTTAGTGGTCTAACTTCAATAATAACTAAAAATGACACAATGACGGTAGATGTTTTTAGTAAATTAAATAAGTACCTACGCTGATGTATCTCGAAATTGTTTACATTGTATAACATATACATTTTTAGTATTATGTTACATTTAATTTAGTAGCAATAAACAAATTGTGTAATAGGAAGAGGCTAGCGTCTGAGATACAGGCTCGGCCTAGTTCAGACGTTAGTATACCTAAACAAAGATTGTGCAATTTATTTAGTTTAAAAATAAATGTCTTGTAACCCCTTTGTATTTACGTCAATAAAGGTATTATTATTGTTATTATTATTATTAGTTTGTGAATTGTGAGTTTGTGACGTTGTAGGGATCTATTGGACCGATTTAGATGAAATTTGGTAAGAAGATAGTTTGAGACCCTGGTAAGGACATAGGATACTTTTTATCTCGGACATCCTCTCTTAAGGAGGTGAAAATGGGGATGAAAGTTTATATGGGGAATCAAGCTAGGGACGAACTAGAGCGAAGCGAGGGTGAGTCGCTAGTTAAAAATAAAATGAAAGGATCAAATTAAATATAACTTGAAGTAAGAAGGAAACTACTAAGCTTTGTAGACTAATTTTCTCGTCTAAAACTACTCAGATATAATCAAAATACAGATTACCGCCTGGAGTTATTCATTAGACACTTATACATTTTAATTAGGTCGGAATGGAACTATGTATTCGAAATTTCGAGGTAGGAAACTCCCTGCTTACAAACTGCCTGTTTACAGTAGAATGGAAGATTATGTTTGCTTTATACGCCTGTTATACACTCATAGCTTCATTTAATTAATCAATGTTAAATAAAACAATTTTTTTTTCACTTCATGTGTCTACATAAATAAAAATAATCATTTATATTTCATTAACATTACATATATCATTACATATAAACATGAGATGATATGAGAGGATATGTGTACCTGTACAGTATATATCTACACGTTTAGAAATGTTTTATCCAGACCGAGACATGTTTACATTACTTCTATAGATTAGAAAGATTTAATACAGCCAAACGTATTAATATTTCAACCATAATGAATATATAGATATCAAAGGATGAAAAACATTATTTTTAAATTTTAACTCTAATTATAGTAATATACGAGTTAGCTCTACCCCAACTTAAAGTATTGGGCATATTCATATAAATTATAAATATATGTACCTTTAAAAACAAAGTACAAAAATTATTAAGCATTAAGTATGAATGTATAATTTATATGTTCAAATATTAAAAAGTATCTTACGAGAGAATATTTCATTATAAATAGACAGTATTGTTATAAAAAAGATAAAGTATTGTATTTATGTGATCTCCGTGTCCCGAGGACAGGTATTATTGCGGCAATGTATTATTAGATTTCCCGAATTGCTAAGGACACATACTGCGAATGACTACCGTCATCAAATTATGATGTTAAGGGGCCTCTACTTTAGCTTACAGTGTCTCTTTCGAAAATGAAACTCAGAAATTTGAACATGTTACTGTTGAGATTAACACTTAATTATACCTACACAACCTGTAACTCGCTAGAATTTCAAAATGGTTTCTGATCTTGAATACAGTTAGTATTTTCTTACAGCACTAATGGTATACGAGAACTTTAAACGTGCTATTAGTAATATTGCTGTCTTAATTACAATCAAGATAAATTATGTTCATAAAATATTAAGCTTAAAGCTATATTTCATAAAGAAATACATTAACGTTTGCTGAAATGATGTGGGAGATTTACAAAGCGCACTGTCTAAACCTGACTCAGAGATAGCCAATACTGTATATCACTAAGTTAAAATAAGTTATAATTAGAGGTTTTCACTAGTATTATTAGCGGCATACATGTATTAAGGGAACGATGGGACTGACATCTAGCTCTAAGCTGTTGCTAAGCTGTTGCTAAGAAGTCCCTAAATAAAAATAGAATAAAAAAAGAGATACATTAATAGATAAAAATTCTCTTCCGGTGTCTATGTGATTTGGCAAAAAACCATATTATAGTAGGAACTTTATCTTTGAACTTTGTACAACTAATATATATTTGAATGATTTATAAAGTATTGCCTATACTATTAATAAATAAGTCTGTAGTGACCCTACTTGCGGTGCCAGCGGTCGCGGGTTCGAGTCCCGCTGGAGGCATTCATTTGTGTGATGAGCACGAATGTTTGTACTCCAGTCATGGGTGTTTACATTTATAATATGTATGTATTTAGAATTATATATGTGTAGTGTATCAACTATCTGGTATCCATAACACAAGCCTCGTAGCTTACCATGGAACCAGATGGTGATGTGTGTCAATGTCCCAACATATTTATTTATACATAAGTACTATTTTAATTCTATAAGGGTAACAAAATAAAAACGAATTCTGTTAGAACAAATAATGCTACAGGTTCTGAGATGATATTTTATAATAGTTTGTAAATTCACGCAAACTTGATCATAAAAAATGTAAATCCATTTATCGCATAAAACTGGAATTGACATCTTCTTTTACTCGGTCTTTTACAAAATGTGATTTTATTTTTTTTATTTTCTTTTAAGTTTGCTTAAATTATATTAGAGGGTTAAAACAAAAATTTTCATATCAAATAAAGCGACATGGGAACGTCTAGTGTACGTAGCCAATATAATGAATGTAGGACATGATTGCTTTTATAACACTTGCAGATTTTTTACACATTCAAATGTAACTACACATATAATAGAAGAGTAACAAAGAGAAATCTTTACACGAACTTTTTTTTTAATATAGACGTTACAACAATAGTTATGGAAAATTGTGTCTGTATTTCTGCATTTTACTTTTTGTATAGTAATAACTCATTACTCAAGTCAACATTTAGGACACCTTTACCAACAGGATAATCCTTAAATCCTACGGGAAAACATAATAACTAGTTCTGTCGAGTTGTCCTTAGAAATTCACATGGCTAAAACTCTGGCGAAATCAGAGAAACACCAAAAAAATCCTAAGCGAAATGAGAGTAAATCGCAATTATCAAATGAAGGCAAATATCTTATTTGTTATTGCTTTAATTTTCGTCATCAGCACCTATTATGTATAACTAGATAGAGAAATACAAGAATAGATAAAATGGGTTTAATAACAATGCAGTAAGCTTACTCACCGAATTATAATATAAAATACCTAAATTTAATTTAGACTTCAACCTAAAAAAACTAAGGAATTAATAATTATATAGACAAAAAAAAATTAAGTTTAACGGTTTTATTAAAAATAAAGCTATTAATGATGTAGATAATTAGGTAGGTCCTAGGTACTAGTCGTCACACTACTCTCCTCATTGATCTAGGTCATTGATCAGACTCAAAAATAAAATAGTTTTTTTTTATTTTAAACTCTTTGATCCGCCATGCACTACTTATTTTATGTTCTACTCGTAATGACCTTTTCATTTGATATCCATATGTAGGGGGTTGTGAAAAAATATGTAATGGACCATCTTGTGGCGGCGGCCATCTTGGATTTAAAGGGGTAAAATTTTAATAACTAAATTTGACACAAACGAATAGGGAAAGCTAAATAAAAACGTTTAAAAAACGTCAAAGACAAAAACATTATAGCGTGATTTTGCTGTTTATGCTGTTTATTCTCGATTCAGGCATCACTCATTAATTTACAATTACTGTAAAAAATATATGAATAAAAAAAATTATACTATATTCTTTTGTATGGTTTATGCATTAGATCACTTCCCCTTGAAAGTGAGATGTAACACATGTAACCTTATTATTTTGACTTATTATTATAGAGTAATAAGTTTTTCTATAATATGTGTACTATTTTAAAACAGTTACAAAAATATTTCTCCTTTCGATAATAAGTATAAAAGTTGAAGGTTCACGTTTAACAAACAAAAATAAAATATTAATAGCGTAGCTAAGTAAGTTTCCCCCTACTAGACTGATGCGGAATAATTTACTTAGTTATTTCGGGCTTACACAGGTAGAAATTAAATATGAAACAAAGACCGCCTCAACTCATTGATTCGTTTTTCTTTTGTAATTAAAAATCTTTTATTCCATTTATAATTAAATTAAGCCGGCAAGGTTTCTTTAGCAAAAAAAGCTTTCGAAAAAACTATAACAAAACTATTAGATATTTATTGCTTACAATATTAAATTACTATACTTATTATTATTTACAAATACATATATTAAACTAACATATGTCGTAATCTATATTTAATAATAAAATTGAAATGTTATCTATCAATATAAACTAAAAACTAATTTTGAAAATGCCTTTCTCTATCTCCGAAACTTAGTAGTTTCTCCGACTTAATATACCTACTGCCGGAAAGATATCGGTCAAGTTGGTCTACTCTATGTCCAGGGGAAGAATAAGGCTATCCTGAAATGGAAATGGGAGAATAATGACATTCATTGTCAAGCTGAAAATTAGGATTTCGTGGGGTGGCCAAAATTATTAAAGGTAGATAGTTACCGAATAGTAGAGATAAAAAGGTAAAAAGATAATTGTGGAATAACATCTCTTTCTTTGTCGCAAGTTAGCATAGATAGACCAGTCTTTAATTAAAAAGTTTATTTTACTAAATACATGTTAGCTTTAAAATCTGTACAGCTCAAAACGAGCATGTATGAACAAAGAGAATAAATAAGTCTAAATAGAGAAAGCATCGATAAAAAAGAACTTTTTTGATCGATGAGCAAAAGAGATACGCTCATATTGAAGTACCTACTAAACTTCATCTTTACCTGTCCACAAGAAAATATTTCTAATTTTTTTTATTGTGGCTTATTGATTAAACTTACTACTATTGATTAAATAAAAACATTTAGTTCGTCAGAAAATCCACTATTGCAGCATTAAGCACACTCTACTAAAGCATTCATGAAAAAAATCAGCAAATAAAATTGTCTTAAGATTGCATTGTTGAGGATTAATATTAATCAGGGTTAATGGTATCGTTATGGTAAGCAGTTGTGTTCATTGCGTACATTAGAATAAAAATCTAGATGAAAATGTATTCAATAACTTCAAACACAACACAATTAACTTTCAATAAAAACTTTTTAAAAGAACACTAAAAAGTAAATAAATAACTAAACGGGGTGTCGCGAATACCGTAGGGTAATCGCGAAATAAATGTTTAATCATTCAAATTATTATTTGTCATTAACGTGACGGTAGTACGAAAAGAGTTCGATAGGATAGATTGAGATTTGACACAGACGCGGTCGAGACGCGAGCGAGGCAGATCAGGCGTAGCACCGTGTGTTCTCAAAGTAAGTGGATTTATTTTACCAGTTTGTGAATATTCAATGTTATTGCGTGTGAGCAGATTGCTTGATCAGAAATCAGATTCAGAGTATTCGATTCAGTATAGACATGTGTTAACATGTTATCAGATAAATCAGACCAGTGATGTGAGATCAGTTAAATCAGTATATTAAATCAGAACAGTTATCAGTTTAGCGAGGCTCGGGGTGGCTATAGGGGAGGTTGGAGGCCACTAGCGAGGGACCAGACGCTCGTACATTAAATCAGTATATGTTCATTACCAGCAATCAGTAAATCATATGTTTAACAGTTACATACATATAATTATTATGATATGTGTTGTATCTACGTCTCATGTTATATTCGTCTAATACCAATGAACAGGGTATTTGGCGACATGGTGGAGGTGCTGGGATCTGACATTTATTATTATTTAAAAAATATATTCTAAAGTGATAATAGTAAATCAATAGAATATTATATTTTAACTTTTATTCTCAAAAATTCAAACGTCGGTTGATAATTATAAATAGTATCGCGTGATGGTTATAAGTAAAGCAGTTTACCCGCATAATATCGAATGAATATCGTTTTCTGTTACGAGTACCTACATGTTCATAATTTTTTTTTATAAATAACATTTAATTTAAAAATAAACGTTGAAAGTTTTAATTCTAAAGAATTTGAAATGATAAATAGTTAATTTTAAAAGCAGTTATGATTCTACAGAGATTAAATGTTTTAAAATTATATAATGTCGATATTAAAAAAGTAATTAGTATATGAAATATTTAGTAAATATGTATTATACTGTTATTTAACAGTACCTATTTTTATTAACGATTTTATTTTATATTGTAATATTCATGATTTTTTTTTGATTACATAAATTAAACAGTACTCGTAGTAAAAAAGTTAGTGTTTCTCAAAGTTTACACTATTGAGCAAAAAAAAGTCGAATAAAACTGTAAATAAAATAAAACATGATAAATGAAATATAAAATTATTCATATAATTTAATTTATAATAAATATGAAAACTGGCTAATATTTAACTACGCTAGGATTTTGTGAGCTACTTATTTAGTATTATTTTGTGTCTTGTTACAGTTTCCAATATAATATGATTATTGATACTGAATTTTAAATACTGTATTCATAATGGAAGAAGTCATCCGAACCCGACTTAGAATTATTCATGAATCTCTTCTTACGTATATAGATTCAGCTCAATGTGCGTATACACGAGTAATGGACAGTGATTTTAATTTAAATGAATTACAGTTAATTGAATCTAAATTAAAGGGAGCAGTTGATAGATTTGTTATAGAAATTCATAATTATTGTAAATCAGTTAATGAATCCAACTTAGAAGAAATTAGTCAATACACAGCGACACAAATTAAGGCTCAAGATTTGATAGCAGAAATAAATGTTTGTCTAAACGATAGGTATAGAACAAAAGTACCACAGTCCAATGATAATCAAAATATAGTCAGTAAGTTACCGCGGATGGAACTAGCAAAATTCGATGGTAATGTACTTAAGTGGTATCAATTTTGGGATCAATTTTCATCAAACGTTGATAATAGGAATATAAGTGATGTTGATAAGTTATTATATTTACAATCGGCTCTAGAAGGTGACGCTAAACAGGCAATTGAAGGATTAGATACAACTAATAAAAATTATCAAATAGCGGTTAAAACATTAAAAGAACGATATGGAAAACCAAGCGTTATTATTGATGCTCATTATGTTGCATTATATAGAATTAAATCAGCAAGTAAAGCAGTAAAAGAGTGTAGACAGGTATTAAATGAGATTGAAAGGCATCTAAGGGTTCTTAGCTCTTTGGGCGAAGATGTTAATCATAACCATCTTCGAGTAATGATTATAGAGAAATTTCCAGAAGATCTTATTTATGAGTTACGGTTAAAAATGACTGACGAAAATGAATCTATTGATGTTATAAGAAAGTATTTAGAGTATATAATATCTGCAAGAGAAACGTCCAACAGATTAAAAAGAGAAATAGAAAGTTCATGCATAGAAGGTAGTAACAGTGAAAACAGGCTAAACGCAGAGCAATTTACATTAGGTTCATTACATGTAAGGACTGAAGACAATAGAAGTAATAAAAATCGTTTTATGACTACAAATAGGGAAAGACCTAGGGTAGGACATAAATTTAATGATAAATTTAAATTATTCTCACGAAAACGAACCCGTGATCTAGTTAATCAAACCGATGAGCCACCTAAAAAGAAGTTCATAAAAAGATGTGTATTCTGTAAACAAGATCATTTTAATGACAAGTGTACTAATTTTAAAACTGTACAAGATAGAAAATCATATTTAGGCAATCGTTGTTATAATTGCTTTGGTGAAGGACATAAATCTAAGAATTGCTTTTCTAAACGAAAGTGTAGGCATTGTAATAAATTTGGGCTCCATAATCGTGCTTTATGTCCCAATAGATCAACCCCGCTAATAAAATCATCGCAAACTGATAGTCTGCATATTAGTTCTGCAGTAACAACCACTTTACTTCAGACTTGCCTTGTTAAAGTTAGTGATTTGAGTGACAAGCCTAAAGAGAAAACTTGTAGATTATTACTTGATTCTGGTAGCCAACGTTCATATATAACGTCATCAATTGCAAATTATTTAAACCTGCCCACTATAGAAAATGTAGATTTGTCTATTTTTACATTTGGTACGAAATCTCCACAATATATAAAAAGTCGTGTAGTTAATTTTATAATTAAGACGCGAATCGGTGTAAAGCGATCTATATACGCGAATGTAGTACCTCATATTACTAATTCCGTACAAGCGCCAATATTTAATAATTCAGTGAAATTATTACAAGACAGTAGATTAAACAAACTCATTTTAGCAGATGATGGTTCTTATGGAGATAAAATAGACATTTTAATAGGTAATGATTATTATCATACATTTATATCGAATGAAAAGTTATGTATTTCTGATAATCTTTTCTTAGTAAGTTCAGATTTTGGGTGGGTATGGTCAGGTAGAGTAAACGAAACAAATACGGTAGATCAATTATCAGTTTTAACTTATTTTCAATCAGCAGGAATTTATGATAGTAAATTACATAAACCGGATCTTCCATTAAAGACAGACGATGTTAAAAGGTTATGGGATCTAGAATCGATAGGAATAGTAGATTCTCCAAAATGTTCTCGTGATGAGGAAGCGATTAAACAATTTAATAAAACTATTCAGTACAAAGACAATAGATATTACGTTAAATGGCCTTGGGCCGAATATCCTCCTAATTTACCTAATAATTTAGGCTTAGCTTATGGTCGTCTAAGTAATTTATTGAAACGTTTAGATAATTTAACTATAAAGTCATATGATAAAGTCATTCAAGAACAATTACAGAATGGTGTAATAGAGATAGTCAAAAACGCTTCCTTTTCACTGAGTCATCCTGTGCACTATCTACCACATCATTGTGTTTATAATCGAGATAAACCCAATAAGCTTCGTATTGTATATGATGCGTCAGCCAAAACAATAGGAAATCAAAGTTTAAACGAATGCTTATATAAAGGTCCCTTAATGCTAGAAGATCTTACTGCGCTATTGATTAAATTTAGAGAACATGCGATTGGCATTATAGCAGACGTTGAAAAAGCGTTTTTACAATTAGGTCTTCAAGAACCAGATAAAGACGTGACGCGCTTTCTTTGGCTGAAAAATATCAATGATTCAGTTAACAAAGAAAATATATTA
Source organism: Brenthis daphne (assembly GCA_947093115.1). Taxonomy (NCBI): domain Eukaryota; kingdom Metazoa; phylum Arthropoda; class Insecta; order Lepidoptera; family Nymphalidae; genus Brenthis; species Brenthis daphne. Next base: position 30,616,677 of record OX352474.1, on the reverse strand, counting down.
ACTTTAAGATTCTGTCGAGTACCTTTTGGAGTTATATCTAGTCCATTTCTCCTCAATGCTACAATAAAATACCATTTAATGAAATCTAATAACTCAATTTTAAACCAGATAGCTGACGATATTTATGTAGATAATATTATAACTGGTGCTAAAACGGTTTTAGAGGCACAAAACTTGTACAATACGTCCAAATTAGCCTTTAACGATTTGTCTATGAACTTAAGGGAGTGAAATTCAAATTCAAAGGAGTTTCTTTCACGTGTACCTGATAAATTTTATACAGATATTGAGGCAGTTAAAGTTTTAGGTTTAATATGGAATACGAGGGATGATAAATTATTATTGAAATATGATATTAGTCAAACAGATTTAGATTCAGTTTACACAAAACGAAGTATTTTAAAAGTAATTGCTTCGGTTTATGATCCTTGTGGTCATGCTGTACCAATAGTGCTTCCAGCTAAATTATTTTTCCAGAAGTTATGGAAACAAAAGATTTTATGGGATACTAAGATTAATAGTGATTTACTTAATGAGTGGAAGCAAATAATATCGAAGTTTAGTTATCTTAAAAATATCAGCATTGACAGATATTTCTTAAAAGGTGTAGGTAACACCAGGGCTAGTGAAAAAATGAGACATGAATTACATTGCTTTACTGATGCTTCTACGGAAGCATACGCTGCATGTATTTACGTAGTTCTTGGGGTACTAGTAATATTGTCACTTTTATTATTGGCAAGTGTAGATTAGTACCTATTAAGGAGCAAGTTAATATACAGATTCCAAAACTAGAATTGCTTGGAGCACTTATTGGAAATAGACTATTACAGTACGTAAATAAAAATTTAAGGTTAAGTATAAAGGCGCAGGTTTTGTGGACCGATAGTCAAATAGTTTTAGGTTGGTATCATTCTAGTAAGCTTCTTTTGCCTTTTGTGTCGCGGAGGATTAACGAAATCAAGCAAAATAAAACTTTAATTCTTAGGTATATACCTGGTCAATACAATCCAGCAGACATAGGTACGAGATCTGACCGGATAGATCATTATGATAGGTGGCTCAAAGGTCCAGACTTTTTACTAGATAACTCTGAAAATTGGTTTTCTATGCCTAATAATTGTGTATATCAAGTGGAAACGCAAATCTCTTCTGTCGGGGAGGGTCTCTCGAATGACAATACAAATAATAAAAGCACTTTAGTTGAGAATGAAAGTAATATAAATAATTTAGATATGACAAGTACAACCGAATTAGATAAAGAACCAATTAGCGATAGTGACAGTGATTTAGAAATGATTTTGAAAGTACAAGCTCAATATTTTCCAGAAGAAACGAAAGGTATTGTATCTAATTTTGCAAGATCACTTGGCCTATATAAAGATGTCAATGGGACATTGAGATGTAAAGGTAGATTTAAACATACTGATTGGACTCATTGTCATAAAGAACCTATATTACTTCCAAAAAATTCAGAATTTACACATAAAATAATAGCTGATTTACACGAGAAAAACTATCATGTTGGAGTATCTCATACATTGGCTTTACTTAGAAGAAAATTCTGGGTTCCTCATGGTAGATCAACCGTACAAAAGATTCTTAGAAAATGCCATAATTGCTTAAAATACGGAGGTGGTCCATTTAAATTGCCAGCGATGCCCGATTTGCCATCAGAAAGAGTTAAGTTTAATTTACCTTTTACATTTACGGGAATGGATTATTTTGGGCCGCTTTATGTAATAAATGACAGTAAGGAGAAATGTTGGGTGTGTTTATTTACATGTTTGACGATTAGAGCAATACATATGGAAGTTGTTAGAGATTTATCATCAGAAGAGTGTCTATTAGCAATCAGAAGATTTGTTGCAGTACGAGGCTTACCCAAACTTAATATTTCCGATAACGCCACACAGTTCAAACTTACGTCAGAGGTATTGTCGTCTGATTATTGTATCTTGAATAAGATACGTTGGAATTTCATACCTGAATTAGCTCCATGGTTTGGAAGCTTTTATGAACGTTTAATAGGCTTAGTAAAGCATTGTCTTAAAAGAACGGTGGACAAACATTCGCTTAACTATAATCAGTTGTGTACAGTTGTAAAAGAAATTGAAGCGATCATTAATACTAGGCCCTTGACACCAGTAGGAGCTGAACTAGAGCATGTCTTAACGCCATCAGATTTTTTACGAATTGGAGGAACAACTACGACCGAGATATCGGATCGTGACCTTCTAGAGCCATCTTCAGTTACTAAATATAACCTAATAGATAGTTGGAAACGTGGTCAGATTATTATTCAGGAGTTTGTGAAAATGTTTAGTAATCAATATTTATGTAGTCTTCGTGAACGAAGAAACAGACATAGACAAGCAAGAGTTGTGGTTGACAGGGTACCGAGGGTCGGTGAAATAGTTCAGATAAAAGCAGAAGGTAGTAGAGTGAACTGGAAAGTTGGCAAGATAAAAGAGCTTATTAAGGGTTCGGATGGACATATCAGAGTTGCAAAAATTAATACAATGACAGGAGAAACGTTGACTCGATCAATAAGTCATCTATATCCTCTTGAAGTTGAAGATAACATGAATACAGTATCAGTTTTTGAAAGGGAATCAATACAGTCAAATCAGTTAGAACAACCTGGAATAAGTAAAATAGCAACCAGTGAAATTAAAAATTCAGCGCCCAGTAATTCCAAACGACCAAGCAGAGTGTCAGCTACGAAAGCCAGGGACAGAGTTAAAAAATGGACTTCTCAACTTATGTTAATTTTATTTGATGAATTATAATTTATTCAGATATTTTAAATCAGATGATTGTTGTTTCTGTTAAGATTTGTAATCAGTTTATGAAAATTAAAGACTAATCGTAATCAGTTAAATCAGAGCAATTTTATTTTCCTTTTGGCGGGGAGTGTCGCGAATACCGTAGGGTAATCGCGAAATAAATGTTTAATCATTCAAATTATTATTTGTCATTAACGTGACGGTAGTACGAAAAGAGTTCGATAGGATAGATTGAGATTTGACACAGACGCGGTCGAGACGCGAGCGAGGCAGATCAGGCGTAGCACCGTGTGTTCTCAAAGTAAGTGGATTTATTTTACCAGTTTGTGAATATTCAATGTTATTGCGTGTGAGCAGATTGCTTGATCAGAAATCAGATTCAGAGTATTCGATTCAGTATAGACATGTGTTAACATGTTATCAGATAAATCAGACCAGTGATGTGAGATCAGTTAAATCAGTATATTAAATCAGAACAGTTATCAGTTTAGCGAGGCTCGGGGTGGCTATAGGGGAGGTTGGAGGCCACTAGCGAGGGACCAGACGCTCGTACATTAAATCAGTATATGTTCATTACCAGCAATCAGTAAATCATATGTTTAACAGTTACATACATATAATTATTATCATATGTGTTGTATCTACGTTTCATGTTATATTCGTCTAATACCAATGAACAGGGTATTTGGCGACACGGGGTTTTCATTTAGAATACATACCTATTACCTAATCAGATATTTTCGAAGTCGATGCCAGACGATGCAAAGCATATCTAATCTATTTCGACACGTAAAATACATCATAAATTCATGTATATTATTTTAACTATAATAATAATAGAGTTCATACCTTGTCACATTTACCTATTAAATATTCATATTTTAAAGTATTGTCAAAAAAATAATTTTCCAAAACGGTTCAGGTAATCAGGTTGAGTAATCGGTGAACATACATGATAAAAAATGATTCCGACGAATTGAGAACTTCCTCCTTTTTGAAGTCGGTTAAAAATCAACGAGTATGAACATTTAAAATAGCGTTTAGATTAATGTAGTATTAATAACAGATGAATAATTTGAATTACGACGTTGTAGATAGAAATCTTGAAATCACAATGAGAGTATCAGTTCCGCGGCATATTTACGTAACGACGGCGCCCCGTTAAGACGTATGTGAAATTGTAAAGATATTATTTTTAGAGCGGGCTGCACTCAGCTGGTCGATCTCGGTTTAACGTCGGATTGTATCATAAAGCAACACTGACGTCAGTGTTTTGCCTCTTTACCTACATACACTTCCATTTGATGATTCGCGTCCGACATCCGACGCTAACGAAAGCGCCAAGCCATTAATAACATTGTACAAAATAACAGGCAATGATCATCTATAGTAAACTAAAATAAGTATATATAATATATACAGTGGTGTAGCTATACCAATGTAACCAATGCGGTCGCATGGGGCCCCTAATCAAAGGGAGCCCCAGCGTGGTATAAACGATTCTTTTATTTTAAATATTTTCTCAAGGACGGCCCGCAAAGAAGTTTTAAAAGAAACCGCAAGAAAAAAGTGTTTTAAATTTCCGCATAATATTACTTTTTACGAGGACCACGAGGAATGTGATCGTACCTATGTTGTATAAAACGATGAATGGTTTTTACCCCCAAGCTAAGAAAAAGAATAGGTTTTGTTTCGCTCAACCCTAATGAATGGTCCTCTAAGCTCAGCTTTTTTTACTAAATTTTACTCTATCCATTCGTTCGTTCATTCGTTCTTCCATGACAACGGTTTGAAAAAAGTGACAAGTTCGAAAACTGTCCCTGTCATATTATTTAAGTACATAATTTTTTTAATATTTTATGTCGAGCCCTTACCGTAGATCTTGATAATAAAATGAACAAAAAAATCATCAATCTTCTTATCAGGTATTATGTATTGCTGCATTTTTGTATTATATGTTTTTTTTATAGCAACTAATCACTGATCCCCATTACATCCATTTAATTTTTATTGAAATTAACTTAATGATTTTCTACCACTATCACAGAGATAAATAGATAATTGCAATTTCAGTTTTTATACATTATTTAAAATGTAAAAACCCAGCTTTTAGGTGTCTACTGTCGATTAGTCGACTTCTCGTTCAAAACTCGGAAGCCCACATTCGTTTTCATAATAGGGAAATGGAGGCACTTTCATTTGTTTTAGCATTGGGGCCCAAAACGACTATATATGCCACTGAATATAATATATTTAATGTAACTATAACGAGCACATTATATTTGTATGAGAAGGGATTTTTAAAACATCGATGCGATATTAATCAAATATTGTCCTTAATATCGGCCTACTATTATAAATAAATGTGAAAGTTTATGTGTGCGTGTGTTCGTTTGTTGCTATTACACAGGAAAAAGACTGGACGGATTTGGGTGGAATTTAATACCCAAAATAACACATTATTGGTCATCCAGGGACGCATTCGAAAGAAGCGAAGATAAGTCACTAGTATTCTAAAAATCTTACACACCCGAAAATGGATTGGTTTTTTGCATAAATATAGTTTTTGGGTCTGTGTGACATATTATACTTAATGCTATTTAACGCCAATTGCTTCAATGAATATGCTAAATGCAAAATCACAACTGTACAGAAGAGACTCTCAAAGTTAAAACGTAACATATATTTAAGACCGATTTGATAACTACGAGTATATACATAAAGAACACTGGGGTGTAATATTATATATCATACGTATTAGATTTTTATATAATTTCGTTCCTTCTCACACTGTTTTCTTTTTTGCCTTATTTTATCATTCATCATTTTCTAAAATTCATATTATTAAAATACTCTTGTAAAAGGATCAAAGCGCCACGACTTTAAAAGTACCTACTTTAATAATTATCCTAACCTTTGCTCATAATCCATTAACTTAAAGTAAATTAAATTATTTGGAAATCTTGCAGTTATTCTACTTAAATTGTTTTACTACATTGTACACAACTTTCAACAATAACCAACAATCTTTTTAGTTATATAAATTTTCTAACTCAGTTGTCAGGACAACAAAATCAGTTACAGTTAAAGATATAATTGTTATGTTAGTTATATACCTGTAATTAACACAATATAGAAATATATTACTAAGGAACTAGAGTAACAAATTGTTATTTGCATATAGCAGGCTTACGCTTAGGCTTGCAATCTCAGCTTAGCATAACTTGCGGTGGCTCGTCTTTAACATAATATTAGTTCAGTTAACATACCACGTATTCACTGGTATTTCAGTCATATATTATGTATTATACTAGCGACTTACCCTCCTTTGCTCGGGTGCGTCCCTAGCTCCGAATAATCCCGTAAAACTTTGTTTAAATATAAACTCTGTTGGAAATATTAATGAAACGTAAATTCGAATCTTGAGTAATTTTTCTTGAGTGAGTTTCGCGCTGGAATCCTAAATATTTCAGGAATAAAACATATAATATATGTAGATTATAGCTTTATAACTGCTACTACAACTATATATACTATTTCTATTATATCACTTCGCTATCTTTCAGTAAAAGTCCCATTACAATCGAATAAATATACATATAGTTATAGATAGCACTATAAAACAAAACAAAAAAGCTACCTTTATCTATAAAATGACTGACTACGTGGAACGAAACTGATAGAATTGCAACCTTCCATAAAATATAATAATAATTGTCCCATCCCATTAATCCCTTAATTAATTAATTAATATATCAATATAAGTAATAAATTATATAATAATATTATAAATACAAGGTGGCGCAAAATTAATCATCCAATTTTGTTTTTGAATAACTTTTTTGCTAAATAAGAAATAATGATTTTTTTAAATTTGTTTTTGACATGAAAAAGACCCAAGGTGAGATGACCAGCACATCTAATTAAAATAGTAACATAATTATTAAAATAGTATCATAATTATTGCAGTCTTGTAATATACATATTCCATATTGTTTTCGTTTAAAAACATTTTATATTGTATTACTCAGAGTTTTAATATAATTTTCTGATATATTTTGAAATAAATTTTGAATACATAATAAATTTTGTTTTGACGTTGTCATTTTTTTTGAAAAGTATTTTTATGTAACTGTTTTTTTTTTCATTTTTGGAAGCCTGTAGATGCTACACCCACCGGGTGAGAGAGTATATCATATCCATTCACCAAATATATTATAGCCATCTAAGTACATTTCACTTGTATGTACACATTTTACTAAGTTCCGAGAGTGAAAATACAAAAAACATTTTATATACAAAAATAGCCAAAGAAAAGGCTACTAAAGAAGTACAAAAAGAAGTAAGAAATTAAAGACGATAAGAGACAGAAAAGACAGTAAAAGTTATTAACATAATACAAAAATAGAAAAAGCAAATGATAAAGTTTCAGTTGATGATTATTGTAAATGTTTTGAAAATTACAATAATACTAAATCCAAATCATACTGGATTGTATTTCGAGGAAACTTGTTCATCATTCAAAGAATATTGTGTGAGATGTGGAAAATCAAAAGTTATGACTTCGTAATTGATAAGGTTTTTTAAACTGTTTTGGTGATAATGATAACCTACCCACTAATTTTAATATTTGTGTCAAAGTTAATTACCATATTGTTTAAAGTTAATTATTATTAATAATTTAAATTTTGAAGATTTTATTTGTATTTTAAAAGTTGTATTGATTTCGATTAGTACCTACTTAATAAATTGATATTAATAATTAATAATGGTTGATTAAATTTACATAAATTTGTTTCAATCCAAAAAAAATATTGCAACAATTTCATGATGAGTCTTCTATCCCCACATGAGGCAAGTATCCCCCAAAGCATTTTTAACATAAGGCAACTATCCACCACAGAGAGCAACTATCCCCTTTTGTAGAGGTCAAATAAAACAGGATTTACTGAAAAACAATATTGATTGTGTTTAAAAAAATAGGTCACAATGAAAGATTAAAGACCAATGTTTGATTATACACGGGGCATATTGTAAGTAGATACTTAATTTTGATGTAATTGGAGATTTTCAAAAAGTGGCGCAACTATCCGGCTTTTACCCTATAGCTTAAAAACCACGGCCAAAGAACTGTGTGACTTAGTGCCATTTTTACCACCCTTGATCCCGATCCTTAGAGCCATTGGAAATTGTCATTACCATTGGCCATTGGTCATTAAGTGTTCGAAATATTTAAAAAGAAGTGAAATGTTTGTGTGGGAATAGATAAGATTCTTTGGTAAGAGATAAAGCACAGAACAAATACAAAAATATTTGCGCCTATATTTTGGTTCCGCAAAACCCAGCAACTGATATGATTTTAAAAGCAATAAGACAATGAAAGATAGCGAGAGAGAATTTGACTGAGCTTGACATAGGCTACTTTAATACTTTTATTTTTAACTGACTGTAGAATAGAAACTCAGAACGCGTAGCGAGCAGGTGAGAATTTGTAGCATCATTTTGGTAATAGCTGGAAATTGATACATAGATTTTTATAGAAAGGGTGTGTTTCTTACTTACGTAATACATACACGTACGCTCCTTTAATCCCGAGGAAGAAAATACTCCCGCGATATACGGAACGAATAATTGTATAAAAAAATTGTAAATACGCGAAATCGGCTAATAAGATATTTTATTAAAAGCCATAATTTGAATTTTGAAACACAAATAAGTAAATAAATAAAAATATGCATGTGCAAAATAAAACCGCTAATAATTAATAAACCATATAACCCATGTCCCAAACGTGCACACCACTTTAATGATAATTAATATAATACACTAAACTTTAATGATAATAAATTAATATAATATAATAAATAACTAGAACTTAATAATGAGATACATATACATATATGTAGGTATGTATCTATATTCTATATCTAAACGGCTCTTTATTTAAGTCGATAGTTACGGAGCTATACACTACTAAGATAGGCGTATATATATACATATAGGCACTCTAACGTTTTCACCACCATATTTTAAAATAAAGTATGAAGTCAATAAATGTGACTTCATACATGCAACATTTTGCGCAAATTTTAGCTTAAGGAATTTAAAAAGTTATCAAATATCACTTAAAAGAAATAGCCTCAATATATTGTTTTAAAAGAAATGTCAATAATGAAAAAAAATATATTTTAAGCTTCCCTTTATACGCTAACAAAAATATTCTACACATAATACCTAACATGTCTTCAGAAGTTTAAGTACTAACTAAAAAATATAATTTTTTTGTATTCACATACAATATATGATGCACATAAATATCGAATTAGAATTTCGTTGGTTATTTTTCTTTATAATTACGAGAAATCTAAGTTTAGTGTTAAAATTTAAATTATGACTAATTTTCTCTTAATATTTAACCTTCAGTTTCAATCTTTACTGTAAAATCATAATTTAATTAACTCATAGAAATTTAAACTAATCCGCTTAAGGACATCACATTTTAGATTTAACTAACAGGCTCCATCTACGAGTATATATCGCACACCTAGATAAAGATTAGCACAACTCAAAATATCTCTTTTTTCAGGAATAGAAAAAGAGGTTTTACTCTTTTTTTTTAATATGTCAAATAGAAAACTATTTGACATATTAAAAATAATCTTATGTGTTCTTGTATATAATTTTACGAAAATATTTATTTGATCGATGGCTTGTCATGAAATACTCGTAGCAGTATCACTTGTAACCAACTCAATATCAAACACTTGAAGATATTTATTTGGAACACCAACTATTACCAGCTATATATTTAACACCAACAGTTCCAAAAATAATTTTATTTTTTCGTGTTAAATTAGTAATCATGACAAAATCATATGGTGTTTATGTAGTTTTTAACGCAGATTCCTATAATAGTAATAACTCTAATTTGGATTATTTGGAGTTGTGCTACTCTTTACCTAAGTGTGCGTTATATAAAACACAATTATAACTCGAGAACTGCTGGACCGATTTTAATGGTTTTTGATTTGTTGGATTTGTCTCCGCCCATAATAGCAGAATAACTATTACAACATCTGAAAACTTCACGAAAAAAATATATGGCTGACTCTGGCTAATTACTATTTATATCTATTTAAAACGTACCTAGGGACAAGCCCGAGCCAAGCGAGGGTGAGCCGTTAGTTTTTTAATAATGCAGTTAACCTCGCACTCCGTGTTTAAAATGATAAAATAAAAGGTGTAATAATAAGGAAACCAAAGAAAGATTAGGAAGAAGTATATTCGCTATTACTCCATTTAGACTCAATTTTAAAACTTTATCGATTATATTTATATGTATGTACTTGTTATACACAACACGATAAAATAAATATACTAAAACATTGCATTTTACACAATAATCAACACTCAAACTTCATATTATTTTAATACATCATTTACAACAATAACTTCACAATAGTAAAATCCTATATTTGTATGAAAAAAGTAACTATAAAGGCTTATACATCCAACCATTCAGCCGATCTCGTCCAAATAAAACCTGCCCGTGTGTAGCGTTGTCTACTAATAATAATTAATTAAATTAATTATTATAATGATTTCGTGTCCGCCTCTCGGTTAGCTCCGAATAAAATGTGGCCGTGAGGACGCTCGCACCGGATAACTTAGATAATAATATATTCATTTAAAGAGGACTCCGGAGTCTCCTTTATGTGGGTAGCAGCAAATAATTTTTACGTTTCATTTTATAAAAATAATGTGAAATATAACCCAGTAATTTATAAAAAAGAACAATCATACTTATATAAATACGTAGTCTATTTTAATATTTTATTCAGAACCGAAAACCCGAAACAGATTGTCTTAGCGCAGTAAAAGAGTAATTATACAGATGAAGAAGATAAACAGGGGATAAAAAACAACTAATGATATTTTCAACCGAATTCCTCTATTTTCTATTGTTTGGTGTTTCTTGCGAAAACACTTTTTTCCTTTTGAGTTAAATGGGCTATTCATCTTACCTAGATATTGAATTTCTCAGTTGGTCCGTATATTAGCGGCGACAATACTTTGTTATCACTCAGAGCTTTAATATCGTGCAAATATACCTAAGTATGTGCTCATAAGAGATAGATTTTTTAAAACCCAAAGACAGATAGGTACTTAAATTTTATTTGTGAGTAGATAATATAGAGATAATATCTATACATATAATAAAATTGTAACAGAGCCGAATCTGTACATTAAATATTTTTTGGAATAGTCATTATTATCGATACAAAGGCCGAATCTATAGTTTTTAGAAGTTTTTAGGTCTAGAATTTTTGTCTGTCTGTGTGTATGTCTGTCTGGGAACGCATCGAAAGAAAACCACTCGACAGATTTTGATGAAATTTGGTATGATGATAGCTGGTTATCCGGGTCAACATATAGGCTAATTATTACTGCGGGAAAATATCTCATCTTTTAGAAATCTATACTAAGCGTTAAAACGTAACTAGGGACGACCCCGAGCGGAGCGGGGGTGAGTCGCTACTAGACAGGGCTCGGAAACCCGTTCAATTTTGAAACTATTTTTGGTCATTGACTACAAACCGAAAGGCTCTTCGGTTTAAGGTTTCCTTTACTACGGTTATGGTTCTTTAACCGGTTTAATCTGGGAGAACGATTTTTGACTGAAAACTGACTTACTGAATGTAGGTTCCATGAACAAAATTAACCGGTTAAAATGAGTTTTTGTCTGTTTACACTAGGCGCGTCTTTGCTAATGGTGAATGGCTAAGTAGAAAGAGAAAGATGTATGCACGTTTCTTACGTATTAATGAATTAACCTGTTTATTTCGGTATCAAAACCGAAATCCAACCTTTCTCTAAGAATAACCGTTCACCATTATTATTTCGGTTTACTAAACCGTTCGTTTTCATTAACCGGTTAAAGAACGAGCGAGGAATTAACATAACATTACCGAAATAAACCATTTATTAAAACAGTTCAGAGCCCTGCTAGTAGACATTAAAAATACTAGCATATTGTTTGTGAGAAAAATAATTATTTGAGATACAACGTTAGGCTTTAAGAATATATAAGATATACATATATCTACAATGGCCATCTAAAAAGAGATCCAAAAGCGTTCCCGTGTTCACGTTAAGTGGCTAAAACTCAATATTGTTTATATTTATTAGTAGGTACATATCACGTAGGCGTGTTTGATGACTATGCGTTGCGATGCGATGCGAAATTAAAAAAAAACTTAAATACACGATATTAAAAATTACGCTATATATCATTTATACATATAATAAAATTGTAACTAAGCCGAATCTGTACATTAAATATTTTTTGGAATTTCTTATTGGAATAGACTTTAATATCGACACAGAGGCCGAATCCATAGTTTTTAGAATTTTTGTCTGTCTGTCTGTTACCGCATCACGGAAAAATCACTGGAGGGATTTTGATGAAATTTTGTATGATGATAGCTGGTTATCCGGGTCAACATATAGGATACTTTTTACCGCGGGGAAATATCTCATTTCTGAGAAAAAAATACAAAACTGCAATGTAAGAGTATACTAATATGTAAAACCTGAGAATTTGGTTTTTGGTCATCTGAACGCGGGCGGAGCCGTGGATAATGCTAGTATACCATAAACGTAGAAATTAGATAGCGTTCTTAGTATTATCAAAGCTGTAATTTATAAAGTAGTGTTGTATAATTTATATATTATTGTATATATTTATAACACAGTTTGTGAGTTGTGAGTGATTGAGCTTGTCCAATTTAGATAAAGGCGGGATTTAATGGTTTGCAATCAAGTGACAACTAGTAAATCCGCATACAGAGCGACATAAAGACTATCCGCTATTTGCAAATTGCTTTAGATAAAGCAAACAGTGAAAATGGAATACGGCAATCAAGCTAGTTTGCTTACCTAAGTACACTGAATGTCTGATGACGTATAATTTGTATGTATCCGACATAAAAATAATAGATTAAGCCAAATTCAGATGGTCTGGAGGTCTATAGTTAGTAGATATGATAATTAGTAATTACGTAAAAAAATTGTGGACATGTTAATGCAAGATATCCTTAGTGGTAGATTAAATGTTAACTTCATAACTAATATCAGGCATATAACCTTAAGCTATTAGAAGAGCTTTTGAACAATCCCGTAGCTACGTTACACACAGCACAAAATTGTGACTGAACATTTACATGTAAAAGAGCTTTGTACGCTTTGCGATCCCCGTGCGCTAACGGCTAAGCGAACAACAATAGCAACGTCGCGTCGAAAGGTGCAAATTTTTGTTAAAAAAATCCAATGGCAAATCTAAGGACATAGTTTCGAAATTGGATATATTAAGAAAAATATCTATTAATAAAACTCCTGTTTCTTAGGTATCTGTGCAAAAAAGATGAAAAATATTTATAACAGATATATAAAATAAATATTACGTTTTTGAATAAAAAAATAATAATAAAAAGTGAATCATCCCCCCTGGAAATAATTCTGCCGCCGCCCATATATTTCCTTGGTTTATTTACGGCTCATCGACACAGAGCCGTTATAAATATGTATATATATATAATATACTTCATAAATTTCGAAAAAACTGTTGAACGCAATTATGATATTTGCTTTAAAGTATATCAAGAAAAATCTTGCTTATATTTAGCTACAGAAGTGTATAGGGGCTTATTGCTTGTCGATATAGCCTTTTAGGGACCGGAGAGCATGCATTATTGCATTTCGTCGTTGTAGCGTATTAGGTAGTGCCAGTGGCCAGAATGAAATATTTTTAATGCACGAGATACTACTGCTTTGACTTTAAAGGTCAACTTTGTTACTTAGAAATATAGGTATATATAAATAAATAAATAAATAAATATGTTGGGACATTAACACACAGCACCATCTAGTTCCATGGTAAGCTACAAAGCTTGTGTTATGGATACCAGATAGTTGATACACTACATATGTATAACTTTAAATACATTCATATTATAAATATAAACACCCATGACTGGAGTACAAACATTCATGCTCATCACACAAATGAATGCCCCCAGCGGGATTCGAACCCGCAACCGCTGGCATAGCAAGTAGGGTTTCTACACACTGAGCCAAACGTGTCGTCAAATGTATGTATGTAGAATAATTTTAGTTTTATTTTATAGTCCTCACTTTAAAAAGCTTGTGACATATGAGTATTATTTAAAAAGCACCTACAAGGACTTTTTCATCTATTATTTAAAAAGTACCTTTCAAATTATAATAAGCTGATTAATTAAAAAGGCATAATCGCTATACCTACTTAATACATTATTAATATTAATTTAAAATAACAATACAGAAAAGATGCAAATTATAGTAAGATATTTTATTAAATACATTTTTTTAACATTGCTATACATAAATTAAATAGCTTTCAACCGCGCACTCACCCGTGTGTTACGACGAAAGCGGCTTAACCAATTATTCTATAAAGGTAAAAATGTAAATTTATACAAATTTCTTTGACGTAAATTAGTTATATTGTTTTCAAGAAAATTATAACATATGATTTAAATAATTATAAATATATAAATAAATCGTATAAGTCTATTTCAACCTATTTCTAATTGTCGTACTCACTTAACAGGACTTTGCATGTGTATTTGCAAAGACTGTACAATAACTTGGTATCGTGGACGACAAGTAGGTGGAACTCTAGCCTAAGCCTATGTTATTTGGCCTCATTTTTGTTAATTATGACATTCATTCAATATATCAATTAGGTTTCAGTTTGAAAGACTGATTTTGCATTATAAATAAACAAACAATATACTTAAATAATTTTCTTATTACACATTCGCAATTATTATGCTTACGTAAAATAATAAAAACTAAAAAAAACGACTGAGGCAGTAAAAAAGTAAGTAATAACAGAATGGAGTTTTTCATTTACAGTAGGTTAGTACCTACTACCTAGTCAGATATTTTTAGAGTCAGTGCCAACCCACGCAAGGCAAACAAAAACGAAGAATTAATTCAGATATGAATACAAGGTATTAACTTTAATTATAGATCATGTATTCATATCTAAATATATGTATCTTGCTTAATTTTACATTTGACGTATTTATATTTGTATTTCCGAAGTTAAGTAACAGGAAGTATGAAGAGTTTTAATTTTCTGAGACATTTTGAAATAAATTTTGAACACAATAAATTTTGTTTTTGTTTTTTTCAAATAACTCTTACGATATCTAAAATCAACAGATATAAACAAAACTAGTACAATTTTATTCATTGTTCCTAACACGTGGTATCAGCAACCTAGGGCCTCAACGTGTGATAATTATTGCTCTATCAACTTTAAGTACTTGTTAAAATTGTACTATATATACCTGTAAATGAAATTACAGCATATATATATATATATATATATATATATATATATATATATATGATGACATGTAAGCCGTCATACTAAATACTATTTTTTTTGTTTATGTACCAAAATTTTTGTTTTATATGCCTATAGTTACGTTTCTCGGGCGAATTTTTGAAACACTGAAAGCTATTTTAACAGGACTTTTATGTAGTTTTTTTAGTAAGTTGAAAAATAGAACTTTTTATGCCGAGAAGATAAAGTTTTCGTGCGATAGGGATTTGTTGAAAAAAATCATATTTTATATAACAATTTCTCGACAGACGTTAATATAAGTTAGCACTTTTATCTGAAACAAATCACAATTTAATGTACATTTTATCTCTTAAAAATACCCCTGGTTCCCTGTAGAGCAGTAAACATTTTGTTTAGGATAAGTAAAAACTTTGTACAATAATTTCTGTCAAAAAGAATGAATATAACTTTATTTGTGTGTATCACATTCAAGTTTTCTCAATACATTTAAAGGTATAAACTTAAGACTTAAAACTATGTTATTTTGTATTGTTTTATTTATCTTTTAAAGGAGGTTAATAATAATTTCCGCGCATTAATTACAGAGTTTGATACAAACTTTTATACCCGCCTATGAATGAAGTAAAAAGAAAAATGCTAAAACACGTACACATTTATCTAATTGTATTGGGAACATGAATGCCAAGTTTCAAGTAATTCTGATCATCAATAATTTTTTGTCCATATAAACTTTTATTATCCGCTTTTATCCCTTTACGGGATGAATTTCGAAAAATCTAAATATATGTATGTCTTATTTTTTATCTTTAAGGTAAATATCACTTTTCGTGTATTTCACATTAAAAATGACAGAGTTTCATATAATCTTTCATCCTCTATTTGACCCCTTAGGGGATGAAATTCGTAACATCCTTTCTTATCGGATGGTTACATTATATAAGGAATAGGTCCTCCAAATTTTACGTTTCTAAGACCAGCGGTTTAGACTTTGCGTTGATCCATCAGTCTCTCAGTCAGAACAAAGCATAGTAAATGATTACTTTGATCCAAATAAAACAAACTGACAAGTGACATATTAGCTCATACAAAGATCTAAATATTATTATATTATAAACATACGCACAAACGCATACAACTTTTGCATTTATAATTGTAGCCGGATTATTATTTTATTTACTGCTAGGCTGCAGGTACAGCTGTCGGCTTTACTCGCATGTGTTTGGTCTGCCACCGTTAAATATGACCGGATCTGACCGTACTGGGATAACGTATATGTAAATGTTTTAATTTAAGATATTCTCATAACAAGAAAATTGTCACATTGAAATCTATAAAGCCATTTTTTCTAATGATGATAGAAAAGTTTCTATAAATTTTCAAAAAAATTTGCGCATCTCATATTTTCATTTTTGACTACTATTTTATTACATGACATATGAAAAACGTTTTCTTGTTTATACTATATGTATATTTTTTAATCTATATAGATTTTACTCTTTTTACCTAAAACTTTGCCAAGTTTATGATTAGCCGAATCAGATATTACTGAAGCAAGAATTCTTTCCAAACAAGGTAATTCCAGTAAGTTTTCATATTCAGCATTGACGGTGACTGCCGAAGTTCAGCGCCAAGTTGCCTGTGTGAATGTAATCCAAAAGAAAGCTTTCTGCGTCTCCTATATCATTCAGTTCTCCTAAACTTCTTTATCTCTATGATACGTTTATAAGCGTTTCTTTTATTTTATATATAAAAGTATACATGTATAACAAAAATTGGAAATAGAATATTGTTACGTTCATGTACAGGAATTTATTATTAAAAATTTCTCACAATTTATTTTCTATTGTGTCCTTTCCATTTTCATACTATAAATGAAAAAATATAATATGAAGATTTTTATATGCTTCTGACACAATTAGGTACGCGTGAATCCTCAAAAAAATTTATATGAAACTTGACACAATGGAATTAGAAGATAATACCTGACGTATTGGATATTTTCTAATTCCAGTAATTCGTTTCCATAACATAATAATTCAATTAAACGTTATTTTAACAACTATTTAGTTGTGAACAAATTAATATATAATACTTAGCAGTTACGCGGCGGGTTGGCGGATACGCAGGAGCTAATATATTAGCTGCTGATTCTTTAATTGTAAGTAGATCCAGTATTTAAATGAATTTCTACATTTTTATGTTTAAAGAAATCGAGATTGTGTAATAATCTTATTTTTATTCAATCTCGTCGTATTTTTCCATTTCACGGAACATCTGCGAATTTATGATTATATCTAAGAGAAATATTTTACTTATATATTACAAAGAAAAATAAGTGAATCGAAATATTTCGTCTAACATCAATAAATGTTTAACCTTGAACTATCAAGGTAACTTAATGATAAAAATATTTCGAGACCAAAATTTTCATAAAGCGATCGCGTTTAAAATAAATGTGTAACCTGTATGATAGGTGTTTATTAATAAAATATTTCTTATATTGCAAATGAATTCAATGAAATTTAAATTTATTAAATTAGAACTATAACATAGTCAATGTCCATTGTTTATTCCTTCTATATGTTATTTTATTTTCTTACATGTTTACCGTTATTATTATAGAATGGAACTAAATAAAAACTTAAAAAAAAACGACTTCCAGGCACTAAAATGTAAGAAATAACTAAACGGGAGTTATAGAATAGATACCTAATCGGATATTTTTGAAGTCGGTGCCAGCCGATGCAAAGCAAATCTAATATATTTCGATACGTAAAATACATCACAAATTGATGTATAATATTTTAACTAGATATATTAGAGTTCATACCTAATCATATTTACCTATTAGATATTTATATCTTAAAATATTGCCGGCTGGCACCGACTTCGAAAATATCTGATTAGGAACCTATCTAAATGAAAACCCCCGTTTAGTTATTTTTTTACATTTTAGTGCCTGGAAGTCGGTTGATTTTTATAAAGTTTTTATTTTTCCATTTTTAGTGTAGACGTGATAAGCAGGTAATTAGTAAGAAGAAAGTTTTTAATTATCATATTCGATTAAAGCAATTTATTCAAAAAAATTATTTATTGTTAATTTTGTAAAAAACCAATTTCGTTAAAATTTAAATGGTAGCCTGGGAAGTATAAACTTCGAAAGAAAAACGGACAAATGCGAGTCTGACTCGCCCACCGAGGGTTCCGTACAAATTTGTAGGAAATCAGTTTAACTTAATTTTTATCTTATTTTATTTTTTGTAATTTTTCCTTTATTTGTGCTGTAAGAACTTGTTTTTTGCCAAATTTCGTCATTCTATGTCAACGGGAACTACCATATATCCTATTACTTTCGACCCAAAACCTATAGGGTACTTCCGGTTGACCTAGAATTCTCAATTTTGGTTAAAAGCAAGGTCTTACTACTGTACTCAAGTATAGGGAAAAATCCGAAAAATAAAAAGTAGTAAATTAAGGTAAATTTTGGTACTTACAAGTCTCTCTCACACTCAGAACCTTAATTTTTATACACCTAATAGGGACTATAGACCTCAGTATCTGGTATAAATTCAACTTGCTAGGTCCACCCGTTTCTGAGAAAATCGGTGGTGACACATGGACAGACAGACGGACAGGCGGACAAGAGTGTGATCTTATAAGGGTTCCTTTTTTTGCCTTTGAGGTACGGAACCCTAAAAAGATTCCGACAAATTGAGGAACTCCTCCTTTTTGGAAGTCGGTTTAAAATAGGTTGCATTTTATTATTATATAAAAAAGCTTAGCGATATAGTTAGTTAATGAAACATAATATTTTACTTATCTTAATTATTTAGAGCTAAAAGATATATGCACAGCAAGTTTAAAAAATATCCTAATCATTTAATTTTTTTATTCATAAAATTTAGTATTTATTACATACATACAGGATATAATCAACTTGAATAAGTTAGAAAACTTTTCGAACTTTCATGTTCTCATATTCGATATAATATTATAATAGCGGCAGTGAGTATTTCCAAAAGTTTATCTATATTCTATAATTTAAATAATATTCTTCTACTTAATATGTGAAAGTACTTACCAGTGCAAGAGACGACAGTAGGTGCATACACCACACTTAACCGGCGGCGGCGGCCGCGTGGTCACCGCCGCACATGTTGTTAAAAAACAAGCGGTCGCTTTTGACGCAAAGTCACTCACTTTAGTGTCGTAGCTATTAACAAAAATATTAAAGAGAATAATAAAAAAAATTATCCTAAATTCAACAGAACGCGGTACGCGAGTAGCGATGTTTTCCTTGAGCTTTCGCAGCGTTTCGAGTCGCGTAGATCGCCCACGAGGCTACAGCCGACTGGCGCGAGCTTTGGGCGGGCGGCCGCGCCCCTTCGTTTCGCCCCTCACCTACCACTGCCTTAAAAATTCTTGAAATTTTACTACATACTTTGAACAGTGTTTCGACCTCGCAAAACTTCAGTTACCGCTGTATGCTTAATCACTGTCATGGTAGCTGTGAGGGAAACTGTTTATTATATATCCTGCTAAATGAAATGTAAACACCAAGTAGGAATAATAAATAATAAGAACGTACACGTATATAAGTAGTTATTTATTAACTATTTAATTTGAAAATGTGGTACTTAATAATATTCTAAGAAATATGTAAAATTTTATATTCATCTCAACCTTAGGTGGGTAAGAATATTTTTTATAGGTTTTATTCTTTAATCAATTCATGACAACAAAAGGGCTTTATACCTGGTCGATATTTAAGAACTAAATTCAATTGAAACAACAACCCTTATTTGGTACACGATTTTATACATAAATTAAAACTCAATTACAAATTCAAATTACTTTTAAGGTTTCTGTTTTGTTACGACAATAAAAACAATTCTAAGAGTCCTTTTAAATTTGAATAACTTATTTATTAACTTATACGTTTTTAATATATAGAGAGAAAAATTAAAGCCAAATAAAATGTTAAATCAGCTTTTTATAAGATAGTTTTGCACTGACAAAACCGCCGTATGTATGGCGCAAATTATTTACAAGTAATTAACTCAATAACGGGCAAGGGCAGATTAAGAGCATTTTACCATTGTAAACACACGTGCATTCCTATTCCTTTCACTCGTCGGAAATCAGATACGATCGTAGAGAGATCAAGCCCACGACCTAAGTCTTTGTATATTTCCGGAGGCTTAGCTGAGAATTTCTTGAAAGTTAACCCAATAACTATTGCAGTCCCGATCCGGAACCTGAACCAAGAACCTTATTATTTGCGTCCGTAAATGTAAGCTATTGTAGCCAACTGAGCAGTAGATTCATGCGTACGTGTAATAATGGAATGGATCATTGCAATCAATGCAAAAAAAATAATAAAAAAAATAAAAAAAAAATTTTGAAGTCAAGTTTAAAAATATGAATTTACTTACTAGTACTACTGTAGAGTATTTTTATGTTATTTTTATCAATTTATATGAATATACGTATGTTTATGTTAAAAATTATCATTTAAATTATTTTCCAAGACATCGCTGCCGAGTCGGCTAATATGATAAGTACCTCGGTAAATAGATAGAATTTTGTGTATTTAAATAGAAGCTAAAAATGAAAATTAAGGACTAACCGCTTCCCTAACCAAACACTATCAGTGGTTTTTTATATTGAAAACTACCAATACTAAATCTTTTCTAAATCAAAAATTTACTTCTATTCATTATGAAATTACTACCTTAGTACTAAGCATCTTAGTAAAATCGCAAAGTAGTTCTTGAAATATTATTGTTGATTTTTTTCACTTTTCAGTTACTACTAAGTTCAGTTTAGTTTTTCAGTTACTAATTTCAGTTGCTATCGGTAGGTATATGAAGAAATGTACAAACACGAGAGAGCACGCTATCAAAAAAACACGCCGTCAATCAAAACTTCTGACAAATAGGTACGTCAAACATAGTTTAATTAATAAACGTTTAGAACAAAACCGCGAACTTTCAAGTAATTTAACAAAAATATAGAAAATTCATTAAATCATTTACCAAAACCAAAGTGTTCTTACCAAATCACAATTTTTAAGAAGCTGTTCATAAGTGAAAGTAAATATTAGATGAATTTAACATCAAGCGAACAATTTACTCCTCTTGACCCTTATTAAAGTTTTCGCACTGATGAGAGGCGATGCTATAATTTGGCCTTTTCCTTCTAATTAACTAATATGTTGCCTTCAGATAGTTTATCATAGGAAAACTAAACAGTAAAGAAAAGTGGAAGTACTAAATATTTACTAAATATAATTATTTGAATTTGTAGAGTATTCCCATTATACAATATGTTACAGTAATGAATATCTTTACGATTGTTGTTTATTTAACTAAGACTTTTCGGACTCGTTTCCGTTTAATACAACTCATTATTCAACCATCTTTGTTTTCAGGTCTAAACTTGATTTCTTAAGATTTATTTATTCGACATTCTACTATAACGCTTGTTGGCTATAAAATAAAGATCGAGGAGCATTTTTTTATACATATATCTCCATCTTTTATTTTTCTTGTGAACAGCTAAACGTGCCTGAATATTTCGTAGAAAAGTAAATCTGTCGTATTTAAAATTCGTATTCAATTATATTATTCCCCAAAGAGACTCTAACAGAAAGGTAACAAAAGAAGGACCCTCAACCGGGACCGACTGCTACAACAAATAGAGCAAAGAAATACACGTAGTATTTTATTCGATAAATTTTCCTTGTGATCATGGATTTTTCCATATATATTATGTGTAACAACTAACATGTATATCACATATATAGAAAATATGATATCAACCAGATATCTTCACATTTATTTATACACTTTAAATATTTCTAACTGATTCATTATACCTACTTACTATGATTAAACGAACTCGAGTGGATTGTACTCGTAATGAATTTATTTGTTGTTGAATTTGTAGATTTGTAAATACGTCCAACAGTTCATATAATATGTAATTAAAAAAAAATATTTATAAAACTTTACTTTTTGTCGGATAAGTATTAAAATTTTCAATAAAGTTATCTTCATTAACATTGATGACATCTATAAGCTATACATTATCTTACCTGAAAAAAAAGAAATGATGCGAATTACTAGAATTACACTAATAAATTATTGAAAAATTTAAGTAATTACTCTAATGACAATAGTTTCTGTGTAACAAAAGTGATAAAAAAATTGTAATAATATGTATTAAAATTTATCAAAAAGAAAATTAAAGATAATCCTCTCAAAATCTACCGAAAAACGAAAATATTTATAATTTATTTTACACCATACAGACAGGCAACATTAACAAATTTTTGAAATTGGGGTTTTTCTGTATTTTTATAACAAACAATCGTTGCTCTCAATATACTTCTGCGTGTTGTCACTCACGTGGAATGGGCAATAAACGCCGTCACTGTTGCAAAAGGCATAAACGTTCGACTATAAAGTGTTAACGAGCGCCTTAGGATTACCTAAGATCTACTTATCTACAACAACTTCACACAAATTGGAGGAAAAAATCTAAACAACGTAGAGTAATTACGACGTAATGAGATCAAGCTGATATAGCATTGCTGCAATGATAGATTCCATCTGAAGACGGATAAAATTACACTTTAATAATACCCTTTAATCTTATTTGAGGAGCAAGGCAATAAAAAGTAATTTTATTTACATTTAATTATTTAATATAAAGTATGACGCAGAAACGGAGAAGCAACAAGGTAATAAGCTGTTTTATAGGTGTGTAGGTGTATACGTACGTATAACACAGCTACGTTGTTTCATTTTAAACCTTCTCTAAGAATGTAACATTATAGCAGTTAAACGCCCATGTCTTTTTATATACGGAATAAAATAGTACTAAAATGATTGTGAACAACGAGCAATAGCTTTGAGCGAATATCGACAGATCAAAACAAAAGGATGCCTTAACAAACAAAACATTAACAAGCTAAAGCAAAGGATTTGCATCAGATGCAGTTATATCAATATTGTGCCAATACGCTTTTAAGATACATTTATTGGCGTCATGTGTAGTGTTGCCAGGTGTTATTAATTTAGTTAGTGAGATAATGAATAAAAATCAATTTTTGTACATGCGTTTAAAATAAATACTATTACGTCATATGTGTTAGTGTAACACGTACAGTATAATCCGAAAAAAATATATAATATTATATTTAATTGAACTCATTTTGAGTAAACATAGTAAAACATTGTGCTCTTAATTATAACTTAAATCTACTATACAAGAAATATTAAGTATTATTATGACTTCTCGTCTGTAAATCTAATAGATAGTTTTATTATCCCAAAGAACGGGGAGTTTTTCTATTTTTTTACACCTGGCAATACTGCTCACAGGTTCTGTGACGCTTGAGGACGAGACTGGTGCGTAACTCACGTTTCTCGTATGACGTCACTAGGAAAATGAACCCGGCATCCCAGTTTTGGGTCAATGGCCAATCTACAAATAGAAAAGATCCAATTTAAATTTAACATCGCATTTCACGCGCAATTTTAATATTCAAATCATATTTCGTGAATGTTCTCATTGTTTCATTGGAACTTAATATTTAGCTTGTTATGTATGTTTCTTGTAGCAACACTTTTAAGAATTGTAATGGACATCGATCGACATGAATATTCACGCAATTTGAATATGAACGGAATTAAATGAACGCACTTTTCATGTTCTCATGGTAT
This sequence comes from Brenthis daphne, assembly GCA_947093115.1. Lineage (NCBI taxonomy): Eukaryota > Metazoa > Arthropoda > Insecta > Lepidoptera > Nymphalidae > Brenthis > Brenthis daphne. Next base: position 30,592,738 of record OX352474.1, on the reverse strand, counting down.
CTTATCATAAGATTAAAACAATTATTGTGTAAATGATTAGCTGGTACGTTTGTACTCAATTCACTGTACGTGTCCCAAAAACGGTTAAATACCTGTAACTTTACAATTAAAAAAAACACTTATTACAGCTTGTGATTGCTGATACAGTTTTAACGTATTTTTGGAACCTATACAAAAATATATTTAAGCATCTACAAGATGGGTGTATTTAATTATACCCATACCCTTCATCGCCCTGATCACTGTCAACACCATTACATTCCGCATCACTCATTTTAAAGCACTTTGCTATGACCAGCACACTCGTCCGAATCTCTTCGGAGCGATACCGAATACTGTCATGCCTTGCCCTTGGTAAAAGATTACCTTTAGTGCAAGCTACATTATTAAATTAAGTAAAGTTAACTTATGGACAACATGAAGCATGCGCCATATCGACGACACTCAGGTCACGAACGCACGTTTAAGGCTTCCGCGTAATCCCTTTAAAGACTAACTTGTTTCGTCCGTGGCTTTGAATATTTTTAGATCTTAATATATTTACTTGACACGTACATATTATTCAATCTATACTATTTTTAACAGAGCCATACTCCAGATATGCTATTTATACTTATGTATAAATTGGCTATTATTCACCTAGTGTTGTTTATAATACGAGGGAAAAATTAAATAAAAGTAAATAGTACAAACACACTCGTTAAGTTTCACTATGTACTCATTTATTTTAAGAAAGATACATTAATTTGCATGGCCATTGGTCTCTACACAAGGATCTAGAATTCTGGTGTTAGCTTCGAGCAAATTGTTTAATTCGCGATTGAATTTTCGTTCACGATAAAGTTTAAATTGTTGCCTTTACTCGCGGCAGCGTCGAGTCATCGTGTTACGCGAAACAAATGGAAGCAAAATATCAACATCTAAACAAGTCTAATTTAATTTCGATTTGTCGAGAAGTTATTGGATATTTGCCATGCGTACGCTTCAATCCAGAGCTTTTCTGGAGGGTATTTAAAACTTTACTGACGTTATGGATACTATGCTTGGCAATTTTATTATTTTCTGTTTAATATATAAATATTAAACGAATTTTAACAATTAATCTAAAAATATCTTAGCTGTAAACTAGAAACAAAGCAAAAAGAACTCGTAAGAGAAAAGATAATAATCCAATTCCACCACCTTTCCTAATAGCAATGTCCAGGATGGACAGCCTTGTCGTTAATAAGTCTATCATAGAGATTAAAAATAATTTAATAAAGATTATCAGTAATAAAGCAACTAAGTTAGCTATATATTATATACTGTCTAACCTTAAATTCAAGGACATTGAAAAGGCATTTAGATATCAGATGATGGTTCTATAATTCCCCTATGAGACGTAGAGCAAATAAAATAAGCTCTTCAATCAATCTAAACGGATACTTGTCCACAAAGTTTTAATAGATTGCCTTCGATAGTGCCTCCACTTAGCGTAATGGTCTAGTGATTTTTTATGTATGTCAGAAAAAAAAACACTCGTTATACCGCTTGACTACTTCTTACTTACAATATGTAAGTATCAGGCATTTCGTAACTTGTATGAACTTAGGTTATCTGTTAATTTTGTTTTTTAAGTGAAACCGTTAATAGTATTCTTTATATCTTCATATCAAGAAGGATGGTTGTGATTTTGTTGTCAAAGCAACTTCCATTTTGAGAACTTTCCTTTTGTAGAAGCAACTCTATGCAAAATTAAGCAAAAGCATAAAGCTTGGATTAAAACATGTTCCTTGATATCATAGTATCTTATTCTAATAACACTATAGTTTAGAAAATATCTTCCTTTAAAGTTTCGCTATTTCTTTACACACTCGTGTTTATCAAGAAAAGAAGAAAACAGTAAAAAACTATTAACTTTTTTACCGATACTAATAGTATTACACAATTATTTATTTGCCGTTGGTAATTTAAGTTAAGGATCCAGATGAATGTCTGAGGAAACTTATTTTGTAAAGTACAACAATAATTTTACTTATTAAAATGTTTCAGTAAAATTGAAAAGGCTAACAGTACATAAATGATATGACTTATTAAATACTAGCGACTCACCATTGCTTCGCTCGGGTTCATCCCTTTAGGTACCTACGTTTTAACGGTCAGTATAGAATCATCATGAGAAGTCGATCGCTTGCTCTGTGAAAAAGAACAAATCTATCCCACAGGAAGCATACCCTTTTCCGGAATAAAAAGTAACCTATGTGCTGTTCCAGGCTATAATCTATCTCTGTGCCAAATTTCATTCAGATCCGTTTCGCCGTTCTGGCGTGATTGAGTAACAAACATTTATTAAAACTTTTGCTTTTATAATATCTACTAGCAGATCCCGCGGCTTCGCTTGCGCTAAAACTACAAAGTTTCTTAAAAGGTAGTTTCGTATACAAACTTTCATCCCCTATTTTACCCCTTTATAGGATGAATTTCGAAAAATGCTAAAACACGTAGGTATTTATTAAATTTTATTGAAGAGCATTAATACTAACTTTCAAGTAATTCTGATCATAATATTTTTTGATTGTATTATAGCGTACTATCCCGTGGGAATTAGATACTCTCCCGTGGTAAAAAGGAGCCTATGTCATTCTCCAGCCCGTCAACTATCTCCACACAAAACCTCACGCCAATCCGTCATTCCGTTTTGACGTGAAAGAAGGACAAGCAAGCAAACAAACAAACAAAAAACAAAGAAACAAACAAACAATGAAACAAACAAAAAACAAACAAAACAAATAAACAAACAAACACACTTTCACATTTATTATATTCGTATGGATTAATAGGATTATAATATATTATATGATAAGATAACAACAAACCAACCAAACAGACATACAGACAAAAAAAAGTATAACTATTGTTTTGGGGCCTATATTCTGTAGGTACACAACAAGTAACAGTCATTGTTTTTAAAAAATATTTCATGTACAAATTTTGCCAAGTTACTGTTTTATTATATACCAGCATTGCCCGCGGCTCCGCCCGCGTTTTACATATTAGTATACTCTTACATTGCAGTTTTTGTATTTTTTCTCAGAAATGAGACATTTTCCCGCGGTAAAAAGTATCCTACATGTTGACCCGGATAACCAGCTATCACCATACAAAATTGGACAGACAGACAAAAATTCTAAAAACTATAGATTCGGCCTCTGTATCGATAATAATATCTATTTCAATAAGATTTTCCAAAAAATATTTAATGTACAGATTCGGCTAAGTTACAATTTTATTAAACTTTAAAAAAATGTTTCTTGTATTTTTATTATTCGTTGTCATAACGGCGTTAGAAATACATACTATGTGAAATTTTCAACTCTCTGACAGACGGACGGAGGGACAGCGGAAGCTAAGTAATAGGGCTCCCTTCCGCACCCTTCGGACACGGAATCCTAAAAATGATCCTCACAGCGCGGCGCAAAAAATTCAAATATCGTATACAAACCGTTTTTATGAATACGCAGAATTACTCACTGTTAACTAAGGGAAAAATTTTCAATCATCGATGAAATTGTAAAATTATGGAAATTTGATTTATGAGCCCCTTATTTCATTTTCCTGGCAGTTTTTTTTAAATTATCCATATAATTTATATACCCTACAACGTACATTTTAGATTTGATTAATTTTACATACCTACTTAGATAATTACGAGTAGCGTCAACTATAATTTATTTAAGCTATTTTTTTCTTTTTAATTGATAGAACTAGTTATTTATAATATAAGCTATTTATAGCATTCGATTCTCAATAATAATTCTATAATACCTATAAAAATGAATCGCTGAATGTGTTGGTAAGCGCAAATCTCGAGAGCAGCTGAACCGATTTTGCTAATTCTTTTTTTAGAATATTCCTTGAAGTACGAGGATGGTTGTTATCGAGAGAAAAATTTAAAAAATTGCCTGAAAAAGTCTAAAAACAACACTTTTATATACTCCCATACAAAAGATTCGTAATAATACTTAAAAGTCAATTTGAACTTTAATGCCATAACATAAAGTTTAAGTGTTAGTGGAGAGGTTCCGGGAAGGCAAAACATGATGGCAATTGAGTGACCTTAGAATCGTATAAATATGAATGTCAATATTTGTCAATATTATTAACAAAAAAAATAAAATTTATATGGCTAACGCAGGCTAATAACTATTTATATCTATTTAAAACGTACCTAGCGACGAACCCGAGCGAAGCGAGGGTTAGCCGCTAGTTACATATATAGATTTTAGGGATATGAAGGAGGAGGAGTTAAGAGTAATGTTAGGGATGATAAGTACTACGCGCTTAAAAACAGATGTTATACAGGCTAAACTTAAGATCCAAAATTCAGTATAAAAATACATTTAGGCTAAATTCAAAAGTAAATAAATCAGTGGAAGTCAGACACATACGGCATACTAGTTGTTATAATATTAGTCATCGCAAAACAATGCTGTGATTACTATGAATGATTATTTCATAAATGTAGGTGTAACTACCTAGTTTTTTATTGGTTACTTTGGCGACGGAAGAACTAATCATCAATAAGGTCAACAATAATAGTAAAGATAAGCGACATATATTATCTAAAAACGAATGTTTTACATATTATATGATATACTAATGACTCACCCTCGCTTCGCTCGGGTTCGTCCTTAGGTATGTTTTACGTTTAGTATGGAATTTTGTTGTGAGTTGTATTATAACGTGTTTTCCCGTGGGAAAGTGATAATCTTCCGCGTTAAAAGTAGCCTATATCACTCTCCAGCCCTAAAAATCACACATATCCGTCACTCTGTTTCGATATGAAGGAAGGACAAACAAACAAACAAACAAACAAACAAGCAAGCAAGCAAGCAAGCAAACAAGCAAGCAAGCAAGCAAACAAGCAAGCAAGCAAGCAAACAAACAAACAAGCAAGCAAGCAAACAAGCAAGCAAACAAACAAACAAACAAACAAACAAACAAACAAACAAACAAACAAAACAAACAGACAAACAGACAAACAGACAAACAGACAAACAGACAAACAGACAAACAGACAAACAGACAAACAGACAAACAGACAAACAGACAAACAGACAAACAGACAAACAGACAAACAGACAAACAGACAAACAGACAAACAGACAACAGACAAACAGACAAACAGACAAACAGAACAAACAGACAAACAGACAAACAGACAAACAGACAAACAGACAAACAGACAAACAGACAAACAGACAAACAGACAAACAGACAACAGACAAACAGACAAACAGACAAACAGACAAACAGACAAACAGACAAACAGACAAACAGACAAACAGACAAACAGACAAACAGACAAACAGACAAACAGACAAACAGACAAACAGACAAACAGACAAACAGACAAACAGACAAACAGACAAACAGACAAACAGACAAACAGACAAACAGACAAACAGACAAACAGACAAACAGACAAACAGACAAACAGACAAACAGACAAACAGACAAACAAACAAACAAACAAACAAACAAACAAACAAACAAACAAACAAACAAACAAACAAACAAACAAACAAACAAACAAACAAACAAACAAACAAACAAACAAACAAACAAACAAACAAACAAACAAACAAACAAACAAACAAACAAACAAACAAACAAACAAACAAACAAACAAACAAACAAACAAACAAACACACTTTCACATTTGTAATATGTATAGTGTGGATGTATTTTACTTTTTTTTAATTTTCAATTTCGTTTTAATAATATTTTTGTAAGACCATTCAGATGTTAGTAATCAGTTTTTACCCGACTGCGGCGAAGCCCAACATGTAGGGAGGTACATTTGTATGTCTCCAACTGCATAATACTATGTTACTTCGTCAACTAGTTCTCTTCTTTTTAGTTCACTTTTCAAGCAGTCGGGTTTTTTATTTTTGTAAAAAAAAATATTATTTGCACACGATTATTTTTTACTTTACTCGTACATGTGTGTTAAGGAAAATAATAATACACGTATGCTGGTTACATGCGGTAAAGGTAGGTATTTTCAAGATGATTTCACGTCACATTATATTCCATTATTTGTGATCTTTACACCCGTTATGAACTCTCATTCCACATAATCTATATCTATATATTATAATAAACTAGCGACTCACCCTCGCTTCGCTCGGGTTCGTCCCTACAATTATTACTTTAATATTAATACTTGCTTCCCCGCACAATCTTTCATCCCCATTCTAATTCTAATCTTTCACCCCCTTAAGGGATGATTTCCGCGATGAAAACTATTTCACTCACTCACTTTTCATATCATGAGATTTAAAAAAACATATTTTAGTAAAAAAAAAACTTTAATTTTCTTCTATACAAAGCTTGTCCTGACAATAACAAACACAAAAAAAAACAATTATCCAATTTGCTGCAGTCGGAAATTATGCGCGTACATACATTTAACATTTCGGTAATTCATTTTTATTTGTATAGTAGATAAAATAGAAACAAAACGAAATCTCTATCTATAGCTATAAAACAATGACTGTTACGTATTGTGTACAGAATATAGAGCCCGATGAATAAGTAGGTACTTCTTTCTGTCGCCTGTATGCATTTCGCGCCTAAAGTACTGAACAGATTTTATCTAAATTTTGTATAGCGACTACCTAATATTAGACTGCATTCGACATTCAAGTCACGACTGGTCCTGTCTAATCGTCCTTAGAAATTTACATGGGTAAACTCTAAGAAAAGATACATCAAAATAATGTAGTAAAAAATTGTAGGTCTTAAATATTTGTAGGTATTAAAAGGCCTACAGAACAAGCTTGTGTTGAAATAGTTTTATTATGATGATTAAAAACTAGCCTCAGTCTGTCTCGGTGTAATTGAATGGTACATATAGTATATGTACTCGTATAATATAAATTTACATCAAGGATTTTTACCACTAGAATCACATTTAGAATTGTGCCATCTGCCGCCAGTGTTATGGTTATGTGCATTAGCCCAGACGAATGGCGTCATAAGAGCGAAAATTTCATAACCGCAAATGTGGAAAATGTCGCGAGCCTAGTGTTGAAACTTGGAACATCAGCCCGGCATCGTTATCATACGTATATTTTTAGTTGATAATATTATACAATTCAAGAAAGGATTTGAGATTTACGAAATTAAATAGTATGTTTGGTGTGAAAGTAATAAATATTCGAAACTCGGACTACAATAAAACAAATATATTCAAATCGCATTCATATTTATTCGATACAAGTAATTACATAATAATGAAGTGCCAAACTTGGAAAAACATGCACACATACATAATTACTACATTCATCGCTATCAAAACACATTAATACACATTTCGGCATTAACTCTTACTAGGTGTATATAAATATAAAACATAAAATTTAGAGACATATCACATTCAGTTAGCATTGTCTTAAAGAGAAATAACCATCCGTGTTATGTCTACCTTCAAGTCTTTCGGAAATCCCTTAAGAACAGAAAAAGCAAATTCCATCAATAATTGTTTAGGCTTTCTATTAGAAACTATAAAGTGAAATAATAAAAAAAATATAAGCCCTTCTAGTCATATTTTGAACAATTGTAACACAACTACTACTAAAATAAAAACAAATGTACGTTATATTGTCATAACCGAGTGTGATATGACAAAAAATTAAGTAAAATTTTATATATATTAACTAATATACACTGGACACAAATAATTTTCAAATTTTAGTTACAAGGACATTTTAGTTACATTTGTAAAACATTTAACTGGGGACGTGTCATGAGAGTGGCAGTTAATTGTTAAAATTGTACCTAATGAAAGAACTTAAGGAAGGCACCAATTGACACCTTTTTAACTCCACATTGACCTCAGTATATAAGCGTAGTAAATTTTGAAACACAATTCCACTTATTACGTTATAACTAGGGTGCATTTATCATAGGAAGATCTTGAACAACTACATGTAGGTACTTTTAAAGAAACTTTAAGAAACAATTTTAAACTAAAATTATTTTTTATATTATTCTATTTCTTTTTATTATTTAGCAATTTAATCTTCTTACGATAAATGAACTCAAAATCACTTGTCTAAGACCCCAATTATTATTATTATATTATAATAACAAGTATCATTATTATATTTATGACTAGACAAATGTATTTTGATTATAAATAGACCAACTATTATCGCCGATAAATTAGTCGCTGATAATTTTATATAGGTAAAGGAAGTACATCGACAGACGATAAGGATAACTGTACTTTTTATTCAACAAAGCCACGGTAATGTTTTAAATTATAACATTACCGTGACGCAGCTCACAATACTTTTATTGACTTATTGTTAGTTATATACATACATTTAATTTTGAACAACGTTTAGTCAATAAAATTATTTATTGTGATATTTTTATATCTAGTAATTCTCTCATATTGAGATCAGTAGCAAATGCTGTAATATTAAATATTACGTTTACTCATGGTATTATATATAATTTAAAATCCTTAATAATTGTTACATAATATGGACTATGGCTAGTCTAAAATATTTGTAATAGTTTGACGGCAATTATAAAATCTTAAAATAGGTAAAGAGTAACTGTGCGTTTTAAAAGTTTACAAAAGGAAACTGAATTTGTATTCTACCTGAAATGTTTGAAAAAATACACTCAGTTAGACTTGTGATTTATCATAGTGCTCTTCCCTTCCTACATTAACATGTTTTAGTTTCGGTTGTTCTTTATACATTTTCATAAGTCTCACAATTTACATCTTATATAATACGAAGAATGTAAATATTTTTATTTATTAACTTTTAAACCTAAAAAGATTAATACTAATACTGCTTTGCTCTCCCCGCATTTGCTTTATTATTTGTCAACATAATTGTACATTTATATTAAATATTGTTAAATTTTAACTCAATTTGGGCATTTTTTAAATCTTATTTCTTTTGTATTAAATTGGATTGCTGTCAAAGATTGGATAAAATGTATCAAATTTACAAGGATGTGTGAAGATTTTAATAACATATTTCTAAAATTAAGTACACAATATATGGGACAAAAATACGAATGTGGTACTTAGGTATTATATTTTAGCCTGATTAAGTATTTTACCTTAACAGTGTGTGCCCATTTTCCTTAACAAATAATTCAGCTTTACATACATGCATTCTCAACCAACGTGATTTATGCTATCATTTATATTCTACCGACAGTCTATTATTGACTTTATGGTTACCACAGAATTATATTTGTGCTGTCTTAAAAGATATTACTACTCACATTTATTTTGTCTAAGTAAATTGGAATTTTGCATATGAGCTTTCATATAAAAATAAATTCGCTCTTAAAATAAGAATACCTATAAAATATCAAGCAAATAGAAAAACAACAATAACAAAACTAGTCAAAAAATATTTCTTATAGAAAACTTTAAAACAAAAATTATCTTCAATATGAAAAAAAACTGCAATGAACTTCTATTCAAAAGATACAATTTAAAAATAAATAACAGTATATAACATGTCTTGAAAATTTACAAACATTATATTAACATAATATAAGGTTTTTTACTAAGTCTTTGGTAACAAAGGATAGGTGACTAATCACTTGTTCATGTTTTGAAACACAATCTCTTGATATAAATAAATATTAAGACTAACCCACAATCAAATTCAACATTCATCATCCAAGCAAAATACATCTTAAGTAATTTGTGCTATATTTATACTGCAAAGTCTTCAGTATAGAAACAAATCATACTGTTACTGGTATTTTAACTTCTTTGTTTACAATATAAAATTTGTGCTTCTTGCCTAAAACTCCCCATATAACAGCAATATTTTCAATTACTATGTTGATAGGAATTGTAGCTAAAGCCCCTCCAATAAACAAAATAAATTTAAGGGCACCAAATCTATGTATCGGAAAAGACTTCATAACACCAAATATGTACATGTATATATTAACAGCACCTATGGACCCACATATTAAATCTAAAATGTGTGGACATGGAATTGGACAAATGGCTGCTAATAACATATTGCTAGTTGACAAAGGTAGTGTCACCCATGAATAACAAGATATTGCTAAAAAAATCTTCTTAATAACAGGTATTTCCTGAGAATGAACCACTAATAGTATTCCTTGAATCCACCTTTTCCTCTGTTGCATAAAATCCCAAAGAGTGAAAGGCGATTTTTCCCACATTTCTCCTTCAATAAAATTAAAACTGTAACCCTGTACATATGCCTTCATAGCAAAGTAACAGTCTTCAGCTACTGAACCATCGAGGCCATTGTCAAATGAAACTTTTTTCTCTGCACTTACCTAAAACAATTAATTACATTATTTAACACATGAATTCTTTATAGGAACATAAAACAATAAAATAGAACAAAAAACAATACATACTTGAGTTACTACATAAGAACCCTTCCAACTGAAGAGTGGTTTATGAAATAAATAGAACTGAAATCTGAGCTTTCCCATATCATCCGCTACACGAAAACTGTCAGCAAGTGTTGTCAACCAGTTAACAATATGTTCATTTGCATAAGTTATCAGACCTTGGCCAAATTGGTGTTGACCATCAAATACAAAATTTAATATTCCGCGAACAGAATTCTCTGTTAGCAAAGTTTCTTCATCCAAATGTACAATCCAATCATTTTCTGCCAATATGTTGATACTATCTTCTAAGCAGTACTGTAGAGCTCTTGCTTTAAACAAGGCACCTGTTTTTGTCTTATATTCAGCTGGCACTACTACTTCTCTAACTCTCCTATGTTTAGGCAAATTAATAGCTTTATCTGTAACTACTTCAATCATAAAATTCTCCATTCCAACATCAACACACATGTTCAGATTTCTTGATACATTATCACGTACAAGTTTTGGAAAATCACCTCTAGTCACAACTCTAATACAAATGAAAGGTGCTAGTAATGGAGATCCTTTTAATTTTACTTTTCCTGGAAATGCATTAAAAAATATCAAACCACCAAAATTGCATAGAACTTGAGGTATAGTAAGCAACGTTAGGAGCCTAAAAATATATAACATAAGTGCTCCATAGATGCCATAAGATTCGAAAGGATCAATATAGGGTTTCTCTTTGTTATCTAGATTGATAGCACCCGCAATTACGAGGAATAAATATATAAAAGATATGAAAAACATGCAGTGAAGCAAGTGCTGTATTCTTCCTCTAAGCATTCTGAAACAAAAATAATCCTTATCTTACATATGAATCATAGAGATAAATAATCACGAAATACCAAACTTACGACATTGATTACATCGCTAGATAATATTCTTACGACGATAAGTAAAATTGTCCAATTTAGAATTTATTTAGAATATTTTTAACAATGTTATTATTGCTTCCCATAAACGACTATTTGGTTAAAATACGTGTAGAAAAAACAATAAGTAGCGATAGAAAGAACACGCATAGATAAAATAATTAGTTGATTTAATTCAATGAAATTTCTACTTTATTAAATAGGTACATATCATTTACATTAACTTTTTGAATATTATACGTAATATATAATAAAAATTACCTTGGGTTTTGATATTCCGGCCTAAAAGATAAATGTATCACAGGTATTGCGAATTATAATTAAATATAAATCATGAAGATAAATGTAAAAAACTTATGTTAAACAGTGAAATTCTTCATAAATTTATATTAGTAAACCTATTTAAATTATATTCTATGAAACGTAAGTGCACACCCCACTGACATTCAAACAAAGATTAAACACATACAATTTTAAAAACTATCGGCCAGGATTGGTCGAAAAACTAATGCAGATAAAAAATTGAAACTGATGACGGCTCGATCCACAGATTTCATAGATGTAGAAAAGGATTAAGATATTATATTTACTAAAAAGAATGGAGAAGAATTTTGCCTTTTTCACCCGCCGCATATCACGATCACTATGGCCCTCAGTATTTTTATTTCTCATCCATGCTCAGTATATTGTAAAGTTCTATAGCGTGGATGGTTTTTTTTTTCATTTTATTTAAAATGTAATTCAAATGACAAATTGTGCAGTGCCAGGATGCACAGAAAATGGCTATCATTTGTTCCCAAAACACAAAAAACTGAAGAAATTGTGGGCTAAAAGCAATAAAACAACCAAAATTAGCAAAATCTGTATATTTAAGGCTATGTGGACATCATTTTTAAGCGACTTCCAAAAAGGAGGAAGTTCCAATTCGTCGGAATCTTTTTTTTTCTTTTTTATTATGTATGTTCACCGATTACTCGAAGACGCCTGAACCGATTTGGAATTTTTTTTTGTGTTACAAAGAGTATACTTTCCAGGTGGTTCCATATAAAATCAACAAGCAATATATTTTTTAAATAAATTATTGTTTAATCGAATTTGTTATTAAAAACTTTCTTCTTACAAATTACCTGCTTATTACGTCTACACTAAAAATGGAAAAATAAAAACTTAAAAAAAAAACGACTTCCAGGCACTAAAATATAAAAAATAACTAAACGGAGGTTTTCATTTAGGAATAGATACCTAATCAGATATTTTCGAAGTCTAGAAGTCTAAGAATTTCTAATAGGTAATTTATATGTATTTTACGTATCGAAATATATTAGATTTGCTTTGCATCGGCTGACACCAACTTCGAAAATATCTAATTAGGTATCTATTCTAAATTAAAAATTCCGTTTAGTTATTTTTTACATTTTAGTGTCTGGAAATCATTTTTTTACGTTTTTATACGGAAAGTGATTCTAAAACTCTTAAATCGTCTACAGGTCAATATTTATTATTTATTTTTTGTATTTTTTTACATATTCATTACACAATTTCATACAAACTTTTGTCCCGTATTTTACCCACTTATGGGATGAATTTCAAAAAATCCTTTCTTATTTGATGCCCTCATCATTTAAGGAATACGTCCTCCAAATTTCACGTTTCTACGACCAGCGACATAATAAAAGCAAAAAACCTGGTACAAAAGAGATCCCCCCAATGTGCGTTTACCTTGTCATGGTGGGGGGGCTTAGTAGTGCCCGGCAATCCAACCGGGTGCGAAGCCAAGAAACGCACAGGGAGGTGGCCCACTTCGGTGGGTGATGGGAGGTGGCCCTCTTCGATGGGCGGTGTATCATGTGGGTTGCTCCTGGTACTTCTCTGATAGCAGAGTGGACCGGAGCAACCTCAGGGTAGTGTTGGTCTGCTTCGGCAGACCTGCCGTCGGGGCATCGTAGTTGAATGCGAAAGCGATCCTGCGACGCCCCATTAAGACGGGGGAAAATTTTGTTGGATTTTAGTGGGTAGTACTGGCTTCGTCTGTGAGTCCCACACCTCGTGCGTAAATGCATTAAAAAAAACGCCAACATTAAAAAAAGGTACAAAAGAGATATAACAATAAATTGCACATCAGACTGAATTTAAATATGCCATACGTGTGGTACCCTCTTTTCGAGAATTCTTTCTTATAAATTCCTATATTTTTTTCGTATAAGAAAAAACAATATTTTTTTTAAATATAAAAGTTTTAAATTGACAATGCAGAAGCAGCCTTAAATCTTGAAATTTAAGTATCGATTTCTACATCACTATTTTTAAATGCTGTCAAATGCACAATTTCATTTTCGTGCCACAGTCAGTAGTTCTGAATTCTGAATTTTTTTTTAAATACATTATGTTTACTCATGCATCAAATTATTTATATACATAATAAATATTCACTGTCAGGGTTTTAATTGTAAGTTCTTTTAATTGTGAGTTTTCAACGAGTAAACAATGTTATGGCAAAATCTGAAAAGCAGTATCTGGAAGAGAAAGTGTCTCAAATAATAAATAACGGGTCGATATGAATATGTCTGTCTCGGATCTTTCTGTTGGTTGTCGATTTGCAGATTATTTTGTAATATGTGGACTTGATTTTGATTCGGGATTAGAAACTGATAGACTTAGCGGTAATTTTAATTTTCCCTTTGTTTTTTATATTCGTCGTGACGCGTATGTATTTGTATATAATAATATATTGTTGAAAAAATTTTAGGCGATAATCTACATATATCTCCACTTGATCGCTCATATAAAGGAAAAGTTTTAGCTCACTATCCAGACAATGTTAACAGCAACCAGTTTGATGAGCATGCTGTGTGCATGGTAAGTTTGATATATTGTGTATCAAAATAATATACATCTACCTTATTTACTTGTTTATAAATATGATAATACATACATGAACTCATTAAATCAAATACATTTATGATCAAAAGGTATTATTTTAACTAAATTTTTATAATGCATTTTTACAGCTTTGTTTACCAGCTGGTCTACAATTTAGAACACAAAAACATTCATTAGAACCAAAGTTTCATAGTTTTGTTGTTACAAGAGAAAATGCATCTAGATATTATGGATTCAGTCTTATGTTCTATGAAGAAGTTAGAAATAGAAATATATGCAGTGCCATGCATACATTACAGGTGAGTTCAGAAATCTTAATGCGGCTATTATAAATAGAAAATGAGCTTTATAAACAAAAACACATGCCTATTATATAGTTTAAAATACTAACTAGTTCTTAACTACAAGTTATTAACATTTTTTTCCTAGGTCATGTACTATTTTATGGTTTACTTGTAAAACACAAGATAAGAGTAAAGCTAGTTTTTCCTTTGAGAATTAAATGACATAAAGAATCTATACATATAATAAAATAGTAACTAACAATGAGCCAAATCTGTACATTAAATATTTTTTGGAAAATCTTATTAAAATAGCAATTATTAAGAGGCAGAATCTACAGCTTTTAGAATTTTTGTCTGTCTATCTGGGAACACATCACAAGAAAACCACTGGACAGATTTTGATAAAATTTGGAATGATGATAGCTGCTTATCCAGGTCAACATATAGAATATCTTTTAATGTGGGAAAATATCTCATTTCTGAGAATTCTATACTAATTGTTAAACATACCTAGGGACCAACCAGAGTGGGGAGAGTGAGTTGCTAGTATAATATATGAAGGATAATTTTTAAGAAAATCTTAGATAACATAATTTGTTATTTTACAGGCAATGTATATCACTGAATTATCAAGTGGCCAAACTCCACCAGGGAATAGGAAGGGATCTGGTAAAGAAAGCTCAAGATCTCTACCTAGATCCTTCAAATTAGCACCACACACAGGAGCAGCCCTAACATATTATGATATAACCAAAGATAAACTCTATGTAGCCAAAAGTATAGCACTTATATGCCAATACCCTTATGTTAGGGTTGCACAATTATTTTTAGAGAATTTATTTAGGTAAGGTTTTTGTTGTAAACTGATAATCAAATTTTATAAACAATTTATTTGCATTGTATAATAAATCAATGGTGATTTCTAGGTCATTACCCAGACAGCCAGGACCTGGACTTAGTCCTGAGTCTTATGTCTACAATCTTTTGTATGAAGTACCCGTGCCATTGCCAGGGCAGGCTTTACGTCTCTATGTTCCACCATCAGAACCACATTTGGATCCAATACCAGTTGTAAGTATGAGGAAGTGTTAAATAAATTTGAATATAATACAAAATAAGTTATTTTCTGTTTTTTAGTTTAGTGCTTTTTACCTAATTGAAATAATTTACTGTTTACAGGTGATAAGAATGCCAAATGCACCTGAGGAGCTACCTCTATTAGATTATCCACTGCGAGTGATGTTTTCCCATCTTGGTGTGGAATGTGTAGTACAGTTGTTCACTTGTGTGCTTTTGGAACATCAGGTGTTACTAAGATCTAGTGGTATGTTTGCTGTCTGTAATAATCAGAAAAGTGAAAGTGATTTATAAAAAATATTTTACTATAATATTTTTTATATCCTATCAGCAGTACAGAAGATGTACTGCGACCCCAAGCTATTGGGAAATGGGCAGGCAGATATCATTTTACTATAATTTTTTTTTAGTTTTATGCATAATCTGTATGGTTCCCTAAAAGTATCAAGAAAAATAATTTTGATAAAGATTGTTAAAAACTGTAATTTTTTATTAATTTATTGAGATTGATATATAATTCATGAATCCTTAATGAGGTTGAGGATGCCTGCATATATGACTCCAGGATTATCCATTTTGTTTTGTCAAGATCAATTTTTTTGCCAAACTTTTCATATCAGAATATTGTTACTTTCAGATTTTAACAAGCTCATGTTAGTGGCGGAGTGCATTGTATCTCTCCTGTTACCCTTTTCATGGGCACATGTGTATGTACCAATATTGCCTTCACCTTTACATCATTTTCTCGATGCTCCTGTGCCATTCGTTATGGGTGCGTACTTATTACCTTTTACTTTTAGTCAGTTTAACCTACCAACCAACTAAAATTATATTGTGAAATAAAAAAATGCAGTCCAATATACATCTTTTGTAAATATTTCTAAGGTCACAATTGAAATTATTTCAGATAAATACTCAATAATTTATCGACAAGTATATTTAGAATTGCAATTAGATTGTTGACACCACCAATCAATTAACATACTTGTTATGAGCTGTCGAACTGTAATTCTTCCATATAATTTTTATAGTAATAGCAACATGTTTCATCTCTTATTCGCCCTCTCAATTGACTAGCTGTTTATTGATTTCAGAGTAACTAAAAATATAAAATATTAATGATAAAATTTTAAATTTCATAGTTAAATGAACGATTGGAAAATGAAAAAAAGTTTTTTTAAACAAGTTGTTTCTTGGAAATATTGATTAATTGTTATCAACAAAAAAAAATATCTCACAGTAACTTAATATTTTTTGATATTTTACTCTCCATTTTGTTTGATTTTGTAGGCTTACATGCGGACAGTGCAGCAATTACAATAGGCAGCAACGGTCCACGTAATATTGCATTAGGTTCTGAAGCAGCTCTTTGTTTGGTAGATATAGACAAACCAGACATACAATTACCCGAGGAACTACCAATACTTCCACACAGGACGCCATTTATAGAAGAGCTGAACCATGTTTTAGATAAGCATCAGGTTAATGATCATAGTATTATAATTGAATGAAATAGAATAATATATACTATAGGTACATAACTTAATTTTTTATAAGTCCCAAGGTTATAATTCTAGTTTATAGGATAAATAAAAAAACAATGTTTTCAGTAGTGTAAACAAATATTATTTTAAAACTGTTACTGTTAAGTTTCTCGTCAGCTCTTCTAAGCAGGACTGCTTTTTGAGCTGAAATATTAATTTGTATTCTTCATATTGTAATTTGTATGCTTAATTTCATTCAAAATTGCTTACATTAAAAGCTCTTCAATGTTTTCTATTTCTTATCATTTTTTTATAGATCCAAAGACCTGAAACTGAACCAACTAAACTCGGTGTGCCATTAAATGGAACTTCATACAAACATATGAATGATGGCATGAGTAGCAGTTGCACGTTACCTTCAGGTAGGTATTACTCTAATATAACAGTCTACTAATCTATAAAGTCATCTAGCGAAGGCGTCTAGACAGGGCAGTCATGTGGGCCATAGTTGGGAAATGGTTTGAAACCTACCTCAAGATGGCGCTACTGTGCTTAAACTTCGATTGGGTAAGAAATCACTACATAGTATAAAACAAAGTCGCTTCCCGCTGTCTGTCTGTCCCTGTGTATGTTTATATCTTTAAAACTGCGCAACCGATTTTGATGCGTTTTTTTTTAATCTGTCTACGACTGCCGAGATAAAGGTGGCTTGGTAAACAATTAATTTCTTAGAATTTAACCATAAGGTGTTAATAGATAGAGTGATTCAAGAGGAAGGTTTATATGTATAATACATGCATTAAGTACAGAATAACAGAAAAATTCAAAGATTTCAATTTCGTACTAACCACTAAAACGTACCCAGGGATGAATCCGAGCGAATCAAGGGTGATTCACTACTTGCCAAATATAAATGTTTGACAACCTTCGCGATTGGCAGCATTTCCGTTAAACTTAAAACTGTATAGATTTTTATACTGTGTTAATATTATAAGGATGGATATTAATGAGTGATTGAGAATGTTTGCTACTTGTTTTTTTTTTTCACGAATTTGTGGCAAAATAATTTAAATAACATTTGGAATTGATAGTATATGTCCTAATTGAACATATAAGCTATTTTTATGATGCTTTCCACACGAGCTAAGTTGTAGATAAAAAAGTTTTAATTTAATATAATGTTTAATACTCTTTATTTGTATGATAACATTAATTTATAATTAAATAAATGTAAGAGAGACTAATTTCCACCTGTCCACTAAAGAAAAAAAACCTTTAAAGGTTTCTTCTTTCAAATTTTATGTTATGTCGATAACGATATCTGGCATATCTAAATGCTCTTACATAATATCTTATATGAACTCTTATAATC
This sequence comes from Brenthis daphne, assembly GCA_947093115.1. NCBI lineage: Eukaryota > Metazoa > Arthropoda > Insecta > Lepidoptera > Nymphalidae > Brenthis > Brenthis daphne. Next base: position 30,574,317 of record OX352474.1, on the reverse strand, counting down.
GTTTGTTATCACTTTGTCTGATATATTATCATTGTTGTATTTTCATTCATGAAATGAATGGAGATGTAGCAATGTAACATGAATTAAGCTACTACACTACTGATTACATTGTAGTGGAAAAATGTGTACTGAAATTTTATTACTTTTTCATGGGTTAATTTTAAGAATCATACTAGGAAATTTAAACAGAGTTTAATCAAATTTGATGCATTTCATATAACTTTGTAACATATTAAATGAAATCTCTCATTATGAGTACCACATTTTTTTTTTAAAGTATTACAGTATATATACGAAAGTCCGATTTTTTATACCTTACTTTTGAAACTACTGGTTCTAGAATTTTGAAGAAAATACACGAGTCTTATTTCTAAATTTATTATTTCTAAATAGCAGAGTTCTTATAACTGTCTTTTCCGAATTTTTCGCGGATTTATTTTATTTTTTGGTTCCGTGCGTTTTGAGTGCTTTACAGCAATCATGGTCATGTCAGGTCATCAGGAAAAATCCGAAGTGAAATGTTTTAATTAAAATATCAAATTATTGGCTAAAAATAAAAGTATTATGTGTATGTTTTTTATATCACTTGTAAAAAATCTCAGAATTACTTTCAAGTGTGATGTGATACTTTCTTAGATTTACGCAAATATTTGAAATTTCAAATAAAACTATCTTTTTTGATTATTTTGCGGATTTATTTCGATTTTTAGTCTCCGGTGTTTTAAATGCTTTATAGCAATCATAGTCACGGGAGAGACTAAGGTTTTCGGACGTCTTAAAGTCGTTATATACCTGTTACAGACAATGCCTACAATATTACAAAAATGATTTTAAGAAATAGCTCTATGTTTGCTGTAAAGCATTCGAAACGTCGGGAACCAAAAATCAAAATAGATCCGCTAAATAATCAAAAAAGATAGTTTTATTTATACTAATATTATAAAGAGGTAAAGTTTGTGAGTTTGTGACGTTGTTGGCTGTATATCTCTGGATCTACTGAATCGATTTAAAAAAAATTTGGTAAGAAGATAGTTTGAGACCCTGAGAAGGACATAGGATACTTTTTGTCCCAGAAATCATCCCTTAAGAGGGTGAAAATGGGAATGAAATTCTCTATGGGAAATCAAGCTATTCAGGGAAGTTTGAAATATTTTTAAGTGTGTTAAATTTGTGTGTAATATTTACTGGTATATCGTCTCGTGCAGGCGGTCTCCGTCGCAAGCACTCGTTCCACGACGTGCTGGAGTGGGAGGAGAGCCGCCCGCTGAACGCGTCGCCGCCGGGCTCGCCGCGCCGCGCGCCGCGCCGCCTCGACACGCTGCAGCGGATCGTGGACATCGTTAAGCGTACTGGTAATGTAGACAGCGGTATACTTATTTGTATTCAGCCCTTTTTAACGTCCCACTACTGGGCTCGAGCGCCCTTCAATACGAGGGGGATCAGGCCATAGTCCACCACGCTGGCCAAGTGCGGGTTGGCGGACTTCACATGTCTCTCGAAAACTTGCTATGTTCTCTCAGACACGCAGGTTTCCTCACGATGTTTTCCTTCACCGTTAAGACCAGTGGTAATCATGATAGAAATGATTCGCACATGAAAGTATTAGAGGTGCGAGACCCGAGATTTGAAAGCGAGCGCGTTACCGCTGGGCTACCACTGCCATTATACTTATTTACTGCTGTGAAACATCTGTTGGCGCGCGCCTCGGCAGTAAAAGCGACTCACGGTGTGCCGGCGTGTGCCGGCAAGCGGCGCCGTGACGCTGTTATGTCGTCATGCCCCTTCGCGGTCGACTCCCTTGTGTGCGCGCGCGTGTATACTATGTATACTCGTATACACGCTCCATTGTAAAACAGGCTCTATTACAAATACTTTCATATATATATATATATATATATATATATATATATATATATATATTTGAGTACATATTCGAATTATTTCGTTTTGTAGGTTTAGTAATTTAACTTAAGATGATAAATTTTAATAATATTTAATTGTTGCAGGAGTTAATATAGATGATGTGGACGCAGAAACAGTAATGCCAACCGCAAAGAAAAAAATACTCAACGATGAAGACCAGTATAATGAAGATGTGCGCTTTAATATTTCAATACGAGAAACATTCCTCAACAGATTTGTTCACATGTTTTTGATGTATGAAAACTTCGTTATAATGCCGGACCAGGTAATGAAGAGAACTTCATTTAGGTTTTTGTAAATATCATGCTTTGTAAATTTATTTCCTTTAGTTGGTACACAATATCATAGAAACCCAACAAGAGATGAACGATCTAAATTCATTATAAATATTTTAGTCAATTCCTTTCTTTAAACTTTAAAGACAAAAGATTTGATTTTTTTGTATGTTTATATCTTTGTTTGTAATGAATAAACATATAACCGTTTTTAAAAATTATTTCTAGAATGCAACATTTTCAACAAGTACCTAACATGTGAAAATTGATTGTATTTTATTTTCAAAAAATTAGAGATCCCTACGATTCCTAAAATTGCAATAATGTAATCCAAGGTATCAAAAAAAATAGTCATTATTGCGAAAACTATTGATCATGCATAAAATATTATATTACATATTTATAATACTCATCATTGCTATTACATATGGATATATGGGGCATTCCACGCCAAATCGGACGGTTTCAGAAATAATTTTTCTGAAAATTCTATATTTTTCAACCAGTGATCAAAAAAATCTCAAAACTTACCAGGAAGCCTCTTTTGAGAGGGACTAAAAAGTACCAAAATATTAAGAAAATATTTTTTTTTTAAATCTTCCGATTTGGCGTGGCTTGTCCCATATGTAACAGTGTAAATATTATAGTTGAGTAAATGTTCCATAAAAGTAAAACTAAGTAATTAAAATTTGTTTCAGGATCGCGACTCATGGCTGTCAGCACGAGAGTCTATGGTGAACTTTGACAAAGCGTCGTTCCTGTCCGACCAACCGCAACGTCATAGACCATTCCTCTCACGCTTTCTAGAAACACAAATGTTCGCTACACTCATTGATAACAAAATAATGGGCAATTGGGGAGAATATGATGCTAACCTACAAGTTTTTGAACACAGAATTCGTGCTGTTAGGTAAGTTCTAGAATGTTCTGCATGTAGTTTGTTTGCACTAAGAATGCGGTTTGTTGGTTATGAACTAATGTGTATGGGGAAATGGTTTTATTTTTTCAAAATGATTCCTTTAGGATAGGTGAAGATTAATGGTGTAAGTCAATACTGAAATATAAACTTTACATTAGCGAAAATACCATAATACTTTGTTTAAATTTATTCTCATTTACGTAGTTTTGATATGAACAAAATTTTTTTAAAATAAACAGCGCAATTCAATATACATACCATTTTTGACTTTGTTTTTGGTGAGTTCCGTCGGTCTCTGAACTGCTTAAAGTTAAACTCTTCACCAATGCTCTAATAATATTACAACTAAACCTGTTCTAACACGCTTAGCATGTTAGCTGAAGAGTGAACACAGAAAAAACTGAATATGAATGCAATTTTTTTTTTCTATAATATACTTAATTAGTTTTTGACTACAATATGTAAATAACATTTTCTTTTTAATAATAAAATAAATAATAAAGCATCACATCCTCACTAATATTTGGGGATGCTTTAAAAGTAGAAAAATAACAACAATTTTTATTACTTTTAAATGCAGCCCTTATATTCTTAATATAAAAGAACACTGACAGTTTATAATCGGTTGATTCGATACAAAAATGTCTAATATAATTAAAAACAATAACATCGCATGTTCGTCACTGCAGGTAGTAGCTAGTCGAACCTGCACCGTATCTATACAAATAAATAAAATTGAAGTGTCCGTTTGTAATGTCAAAATAACAGCTTTTTACTAAATGCATATGGAATTATATACGGTACTAGCGGCTCACCCTCGCTTCGCTCGGGTTCGTCGCTAGGTACGTTTTAAATAGATATAAAAAGAAAAAATCTTTCTTTCTCACATTTTAATTATATGTTTTAATACTTACCTATTCCGGACTAAGAGAAATCCAAAAATTAAAATATCATAAAAATTGGAACGCGGTCGAACGGGATAAAAAGTATCCTATGTCCTTCTCCTGGCTCTAAACTACCTCCCTGCCAATTTTCAGCTAAATCGGTTCAGCCGTTCTTGAGTTATAAGCGAAGTAACTAACACGACTTTCTTTTATATATATAGATTTATAAGAAAAACACAATTTTTAAAATGTTTGTCTTTCTGTCTGTTTGTTCCGGCTAATCTCCCAAACGGCTGTTATAAGGAGCAACTTAGGCTATTTTAATTTCAGTAAAAGAATTAGGGTTCCGCTCAAAAAGATTAAAATGTATCTAGGGACGAACCTGAGCGAAACGAGGTTGAGTCGCTAGTTCTGAATATAAAAAAAAACCTTGAAATTTTATAATCGATTGATTCGATACAAAAATGTTTAATATATATAATTAAACACAAAAATATCGCACGTTCGTCACCGCAGGCTGTAGCAAGTTTAACCTGCGCAGTATCGGTGATAAGAGTATAAGGCAGGGGCTATTTTTCAGGGGGCGCTTAGGGGAAGGGGGTCTCGCGACGCGGGGCTACAGCGTGTGGGCGGGCGCGGGGGGTGCGGGGGGCGCGGGGGGTGCGGGGGGCGCGGGGTGGGCGTGCGAGGTGGAGGTGGGCGCGCCGGGCGAGCGCCTGCCGCACCGCGCCGCCTACTACCGGGCCTTCCCCGCGCGCCTCGACGCCGCCGCGCTCGCGCCGCCCACGCCGGCCGACCGCAGGTGCGACACGCGCACGCAATAAACTGGTTTTTTTATGTGTGTCTGTGGTGTCAGGGCGTGGCTAGTGCCGGTCCACCGGGCCCGGGTGCCACCCGATTGAGGATAGCACCCGTCTGCTTGCAAGTTTTTTATTTTATTTATTTAAAAAAGTACTCTAACGACATACATATTAAAACATATACATTTGCAAGACAGTAACAAGTAATCAGATATGTATGTCTTTATAAGTGTAGGTATATTACATTCGTTATAATGACATAATCAAAAGTGTACATTAAATTGTAATAAATCCCTGATACACAATAAATACAGTTGAAATATAATAAAAATGATTCATAATAAGTAAACACCTGTCTGCTCAAAATAATTTAAATAACGTGATTTATTTTTTATTAATATTTTTTTTAATTTTTTTTTTAATAAAAAAAATTAAAATAAAATAAGTCAAATAAGTTTCCTGTATTGCCTTTCGGGTGCCATCTGTTATTGTTTAACACCCGTGACAACTTGTGATTGTGTTGGTGCTTTCTGTTTAAGGGATAACTCCCGATTACAAATTAATTCCGAGTTTCGATAAAAGAGGAGGCGTTTTTAGGGGTCCGTATATATCCAAGGTTTACTGTCCCCTATATAACCTATGCTAGCCACGCCACTGTGTATTGTTGTTGTATTGAAATGAAACTAAATACTAGGAAGTACATGTTGTGGTTTTTGAAATCATCTCAATTTGTTGTAAATATTATGCTCGTGCTAGTATAAAATACACACATTCTTTTGCCTACAGTTTACACAAGTTTTTTTGCCTACAGTTTCATTTTATTATATATACACGTGTAGATTATTAATACCTTGATTATAATGTTAGCCATTTATGTAGTTTATCTTGAAAACCTTTAAGTACGAATGATTCTTAATGAAAATAAGTATTTTATAAGAATAATAGTATTTAATCTGAATAACACATATGCTGGTCGATCCCAATATTTAATACACGTAGAACCATATAACTTTATAAATATAATAAGCATGCATGTACCAAGAGAACGCACAGAAATTATACACTGATACCACATTTAGATATTTATCATTTATAAATAAAAATAATTAGTTGAAAATATGTTAAAAATGTTCCTAGAATATTGTCCATTGTCCGTGCTTGTGTAAGTTTCATTAGTAGATTGAATTATAATATTACTCGAATATTATTATGTTATTAAATTCCATTATCAGGCAACTATTATGTTTTGACTTCATTATAGCGTAGTCAAAATATAGAGCAGCTTTTTGTATACATATTATTAATAATGATATTGTCACTCATTAGAGGTCCATGGTGATGCTTAGTGATGGAATTTAATGATATAAATATAGTATAGTATTGGGGCCATTTCACGTGAAGCGGTCTACGAAAATAAAGTGAGGTTGTGAAAATTGTTCATACTCTGGTCAGTTATAGTTCTAGTGGACATGGACGTGCAAATACATTATTTTTTTTCGTATGATGCTTTATTGCCCAGTTTTGAGCTGTTAAAAATTTACGAAGTATGAAATCCGTACTTTTTGAATGCTTATTATTTGTATCAATCAATTTGTAAAAATATCTAAAAAATATCGTACCTTAAAGTTAAAAGGATGGAGTTTTTAATTTTTTTATCGAATTACAAATTTGTTTCTTTTTACGTATAGTAGACCGGAAGTGAAGATTTCAATTGGATATTTGACTTCTTCACGTGAAATGCCCCGTTGGTTTGCTTGCTTACTGTGGTAGCATGCATAATTGTGATTTGTGCTTATCTAAGATATGTTTTAGTGATCCTTTGTGCTATGTTATGTAAAATTTTGTTCTGGCATTGCGTTTTAATACTATATTTTAAATTTTAACAATTTAAAAAAACTTTGTATGTGTCTTGTGTCCTTTAGAATTTCAAATTTTTACTATGTAATTACGAAGAGCTTTAGTGTAAAAGAAAGAGATATTTCTATTTAGTTATTTATTTATTTATTGGCAGTTTAAAACGTACCTAATTTAGGGTGTCCTTGCCTATCTATATTAGTACAATTTAACTTGATACTCTTGTCCATAATAAAAAAGCCTAATTATTAAGTATTATTGTAGTGCGCTAATAAGTATTAATTATACCTATATAGTTTACAAGTTTTCTTTAAAAAGGCGTAGTATATGATATTACGCTAAGAAATACTGAATAATGATTTGTTTTTTTTTTTAATTCAAGGATGTCAAACTGCGTCCGAATTATTTTAAAGTTGTTTTAACCGCATATTGTGCTCAAAGCATTTTTTTATATTTTTTTAAATATTTAATTCTTTATATAATAAATGGTGTGACCATTGCAGCTGTTATAATATTCTAATTTTATAATGTTAAACATTTATTAGCACATTATCTTAACAGAAATATGTATAATGAGTAGTAGTTAGGCATTAACTTAATATAGTAATGAATTTGTAGTAATAATAATCAATTTTATGAGGACATTCAATTACATTATAATTAGTGAAAAATCCCTCATAAAATTGATTCTTTTTGGACATTAATGTGGCTTCCAAATATTATGAGTTTTTGCATGGCTGTTTTAAAGTTTTAACAGATTGCATATCATTTGTGTCGTGCTGTTGCGTGTTTGCGTGTTCTAAACGTGTATTTTGTTATTTGCTCATGTCGCGATTGCAGCTCAGTTTTGTTTTATTTTGTTTGTAAAAAACTACTGGTTTATTATTTTATTCGTAATTTAAAATTTTATATATGCATTTTTAATATTCATTTTTTATACACAATATAATGTAGAAGAGCATGTTCTGTTAACTTTGCATGTCACAAATATTACAAGCTGTTTATTTATATGTGCGATGATACATTTATTGGTGATTATATTTTATTTACCTAGTATATGGTAGTACCATAAGTAACAAATACCATGTATGTATAAACATATAGTATAATCTCAGTAATATAAGCAGAATAAGGTAGCTTAATATTAATCTCTACATTTCTATAGATATTGTTTATGTAGAAAAATAATAAAGATGTTGAATTAAATATATGCGTATTTTGAATATTTCTTTTAAATCATCTTTTCTTTTAACTTAAATTACATAATTTATTTTTGAAAGTATTTTAAATGCTTTGTTGATATTAAAATAATTTTAATATAGTTTTAATGAACACATCACAATATAGTAGAAAAAAATAAGTTTCACAGTAACCAGCTGTAAATAGGTAAAGTAATAATAAATAATAACATTCAGTTATATTTTTGTTTATTAGTTATGTAATATAAAAGTAAAATGCCTCGCGCTTCTATCGCTTACAACTTTCTAAATATAGAGAAATCGTTAAAATAATACTTTTATGTTGCAGAACTAATAGCTTGAAGCGTATAAAGAATGCGAAATGGCAAGTAAAAGATTGTCCGCCAGAACTCTTACTTGGAGATATAGGAAGAAGACTTTCTACTGAAGTCACTCCCGCCGCCATTGCCCAAAACAATAGGACTTTTGTGGAAAAACTTTTAAAGGTACTTTATTATATATATAAAAATCATTAGACGAAGTCACTACATAGTATTAAACAAAGTCGCTTCCCGCTGTCTGTCTGTCCATATGTATGCTTAGATCATTAAAACTACGCAACGGATTTTGATGCGGTTTTTTTAATAGATATAGTGATTCTAGAGGAAGGTTTATATGTACAATACATGCATATTATAGTACTGAGAAGCCGAGAAATTCAAAGATTTGTATTTCATTCTAACCGTTAAAACGTACCTAGGGACGAACCCGAGCAAAGCGCGGGTGAGTCGCTAGTTACTATTATTTTTAATATTTAGGTTTTTTATAACTAAAGTTTTTTTTATTTTAAAAATATTCAAGTTTATTAAGTGAATCTAATTGAAAATAAAAAGTGTGTGTGTGCAATTCACACATAGTAGAAGTGAAACTTCAGAAAAATAGCCTACGAGAGAATGAGATGAAAATAGTGTACCAGTAGTAGGATAGTTAAATTATTATTATTATTTTAATATCTTTACAAAGTTTAGAAGTTATTTTACATTTTATTATGTTACATATTAATCAGTATTATTTTTCACTTCCTGTGTAATGATTGATAAAAATATTCTATCTCATACTCTCGCTGGCTCAATCCTATGTATTTCTGTGTTTGTCTCTTCGTCGTGACGCATTTTCATTTCATCGAGTTTCAAATCACAACGATTCTAAAGAAGTTTGTTTGTTTTGTTTACTTCAAAAAAATCTTTTGGTAGGTCTAAATTGTAATAACAGACTCCTTTTGTGAATTAAAAATCCAGGAATGCAAAAGTAAAACAAAGCGAATGCTTTTGGAAAAAATGGGAACAGAAGAGAGCGAGTTAGGGCTCGGATGCGAGGTTTCTATCACAGGAGTAGAAGAAAGTACGATGATAGCTTCACTTTGTGATCTTTTGGAACGACTTTGGTCTCACGGCCTGCAACATAAGATGGGAAAATCAGCTCTATGGATGCATTTGACAAATTATCAAGAATTAGAACAATGTAACAACTCTACAAAACCTATTGATCCCAATTATTTAACGCCCGGTATGTGCTTTGATTTATATTTTTTGATTATTATTATTATTATAAAATATTTTTTAATGAAAAATATACAAGTCTTATGTTTACGTATTATTTCAAACATGCAGCCTTGGCTTGGTGCGTTTTACGCAAACGGTTAGATTGTAAGTATACCTATTTAATCCTTTTATCATAGAAAGGTTTCAAATATATGTACTTGAATGTGTATTATAAACTCAGTACATATTTGTAATATTTATAATATCAAACTTGTCGTAATCATAATATGTAAAGATAGGTTTCGCAAAAGTTTAGTTTTTACATGAACGAAGCTCATTGTATGAAGACCATGATGTTAGAGTAAATCACGTGGATATTACGACCAAAACGAAGTATGGGCTAAAATAATATTATAATGTTATAATGATACATTAAAAATATTTCTAGATTTATCATCTGTGGGCGCAGAAGTAGAAGCTCAACAAAGCACAAGTGCAAATAGGTCACGAGATAGTTCCCGGGGTGGATCCCGCGATAGTTCTCGAGATCGTCTCAGTAATTCTGGAACGCTAGAGAGGAAATCGTCACAGCCTCCGAATCCACTGCGGCCTCTACCCGAAAATCTTACGTTTGATATGAGGTTAGTGCACTTAAACGTTATTATCAAAATTATTTTAATGTTGTGTACAAATAATTATTATAATGCAGTGTTTTGTGAAGCGACTTATACTAATTTCAGTTTTTTTTTTAATTTATAATTCTTTGTGTTTAACATATTAAAACTTAATCAATTAACGCCCTATATTATCTCGCTTCTATCCATACCAAATCTGTATGAAACTGTTATTTATATTTTTTAATTTTAGGAACGTGCAAGCAATGACCGATATAAAAACCGAAATCGGTTATGCCCGAGCGTGGGTCAGACTTTCGCTAGAGAAAAAACTTCTATCAAAGCATTTGAGAGAATTACTCTCGGATACAACTTTGCTTCGTTCTCAGTACAAAAGGACAGCCTTTCTACGGTGTGAGGAAGAGCGGGAACAATTCTTGTACCACTTACTGACGCTTAACGCTGTGGACTATTATTGCTTTACTAATACTTATCCTACTACTAGTGAGTAACAATGATATATTATCTTAAAGTGTACAATTTTAAAATGGCAGTCATTTAAAATATAAAAAAAAAAACATTAAATCTAAGAAAGTGTTGTGGCATTTATTTGGTCGCGCTTCAAGTAAAGTCATACCTATCTATTTCTTTCTGCTTGTCGTTGTAATGTTTTTTTTTTATTATTAATTTATAAAACTTTATTTTGACTAAATTTATCAAAGATATTTCATTTATTTCAGATTTATGTATGTATATTTATTATTAAATTATATTCAATTTATTTTAACAATACATATAGTTGAAATATGTAATTATTGTATAAAGGTCGGAAAGTAAATTAATTAGTCGGATGATTTAAAATACATTGAACGTATACATAACGTATGTAACATTTAATTGTTATGTATGGACTAATAACAATTTTTTCTTATTATCTTTTGCCACAATTTTTTTACATTGACATAATACATATTCTTTTACTCTTACTTAGCTTTAAACTAAGTAAAAATTTTGACTTTGTCAAGTTGCGACATAAATTTTAATATAATAATAATTATAATGTATATTTATAGAGTTGCCATATCGTGTTCTAATCGTGCCATCTCGTAAAGCGAGTCAAACAACCGCTAATTGCTGGCTTTCCATATCTGGCGCTAACGGCGAATCTACACCCAAAATACCAATACCAAGGAATACTAACGAGTTCGTGTTTCATGTAAGTAATCAAATATTATAAATGCGAAGATGTGTTTATTAATCGTAGGTGTTTTATGGTTCCGTACTTATTGGTACTATATTTTAGTAGTACTTCCTGTTGAACTGGAATGTCTTATAGCACAAGTTAAGGTCAAAATCCGAAAACCGTAGACTTGTACATCACAATATATTTTTTTTTGCGTTAATAAACTTATTTTAATGTTCCATACTACCGAACTCTCGGTGTGCGAGTCAGACTCGCACTTGTCCGATTTTTTATTTTACGCAGCAAAGCAATAGTTTGACGTGATTTTTTGCATAGGATTAGATTGTGAAATGACCGACACAGGCTATATATGTATATCAGTAACGTGATGTATATATATATATATAGCCTATATATACATATACACGTGAAGTATTTGTAGGATAAATTGCGATGTTAATTATTTGTGTATTTCATAATGCTGAAGAATTTGTAATCAAGACCCTAAGCGAAGAAGGAACTGGAGGGCGGTTTTAACCTGTAATATTTTTTATTGCATAGTAATTTTTGGTCGTTATTTATCCATTCCTTTCACTTTTAGCATAAAAACTTGGGTATTTTATCAACGTTGCGCATTGGTCATGACAATTCCGGTCTATCACCAAGATGGCTCCTCGACCAAGTGTACGTGCGGAATGAAGTTACAGGTCACACCTACACGTAAGTAGTTTTTTTTTTAATCAAGTTTATTTCATTGTTTATTATAGTTTGTAAGTAGTTTCTGTGTTTAAATTATAATATAAGAAAAAAAATATATTTTTAAATAAAAATTTAGACTACTTTTACATAAACAAGTGACTTACCCTCGCTTCGCTTACCCTAATTTTTTTTCTAAAATAAAACTAGCATAAGTTACAACTTATAACGTCAACTATCTGCCAGTAAAAGTCCCATGAAAATCAGTCCAGCCATAAATACTTAATGTATAGAAGAAAATTAGAAAAATAATAATACTAAAATAAGTTTTTTTTAAATCTCATGATATGAAAAGTGAGTGAAATAGTTTTTGTCCCGGAAATAATCCATTAAGGGGGTGAGGATGGAGATTAAAGTTTGTACGGGAAAGCCGGCTAGGGACGAATGAGGGGCTAGTTTTATTATATGTTTTGATACCGCCAGGTTCCCGTGCAACCGCTGGCTGGGCGCGGGCGTGGACGACGGCTCCACGGAGCGCGTGGTGGTGGCGGCGCGCGCGCGCGAGCGCTCGCCGCGCACGCCCGCGCACGCGCTCTCGCCCACCACGCACCTCTCCACCTCCACTATACAGCATATGATTGGTTAGTACTCACTATACTCTGTCGTTTTAATCTCGGAAACTAAATTGAAATATCAAATTTACAAATAATGCTGCCGACTCTTTTGTGTAGTATTGTACCTACGATACCGGTTTGTTGAATCGTAACTTTTTGTCTTTAGTAGACGATTCGCTTCAAAGTTTTATATTCCAAAGTGTATAATTAAAATTCACTTTATTAATTCTATATCATTAAATATCATATTTATTAATTTTAAATCATTAAAATCCACATTATTAAATTTAAATTTGCATTATTAATTTGGTATTATTAGGTTTTAAATAAGTACTTACACATTATTTCAGGATAACTTATTATAAAAAAACGATACTTGATTTTATTAACGTTAATTTTCGATAGTGGCACATCGCTATTTAAGAATTGCAAAAAACTGGCAACCCACGTAATGCCAGTTTTGTCTCTGAGATTAAAAACAGATTATAGTGATGAAACGGATATCCGGCAACTATCCGGTATCCAGCCGGGTACCGGATTTGGGTCAAAATCATAGAGGTAGAGAATTTCAGTCGGAAATACTTTTTTAAACTAAAACTGCAGTAAATTTAAAATATTGTCTTATTTACCCATTATTATAATTGATAGTCAATGACACGTGTAATTAGTAAGTAAAAATGCGTTCATATTTTAATTTTATTTCATTTAAAATACTCGATAAATCATTTGACTGTAAAAACATTTTTACCAGAATAAAAAATAGCCTATACCACTTAGCAGCAACGTAGCTTCCTATTGGTCTAAAACTTTTCAGAATCGTATGAAGTACTTCATCTCTTCATAATATTAATATATGTAGATATTCATATGTATTATAATGTGGTAAATTCTTTAATATTTTACAGGCGATTGTGTAAATGCAATTGTAAAATGGCATTACCAGTCAAAACGTGATAAAGATGCGAATTCCTTAAGCGTTTTACTCTGTGGTGAAAATGGTTTGGTAAAATGCTTAGAGCAAGCATTCCTGTGTGGCTTCAAGTCAGCGAGGCTTTTTGGAAAGAATCTCTTCATTTGGGACTATTTTGGTAAGACTTTTAAATACTTTCTTAGATTTACGCGAATATTTGACTTTTTAAATAAAACTATATTTTCGGGGATTTATTTTGGTTTTTGATTCTTCTTGAGACTCCCCCTAGTTTCTCCCGTGACCATGATGGCTGTAAAGCATTTCAAACGTCAGAAACCAAAAATCAAAATAGTTTATTTAAAAAGATTAAATCAAGGCTATATGAATATATTGCTAGTCTAAAGAACTTTGCTAGTAGTTGGTAGGAAAAGTATGTATTCGCTGAATTTCTCCCGTGTTCCTGTCATGGACTCTTATCGAAATCGATTTTATCTATTTATAAATTTGATGAATTATTTCAGTCGTTCCGATAGATCCTATGCTCTTGAGTTTTTTCTTTCTTCGCGTTCTCTTTGTTACAGACTGAATAAAAATACAAACGTATTTCAGACATTCGGGTTCGAATTTATAGATTAACCGGGCGTGACACAAAATTTTTAATCAAATAGAAAAAAAAATTTCTCATAGCACATATAACTCGAACGTTATTTTTCCTTCGTGACATATGTTTTTCATGATTATAATTAATAATAATGCCCTTCTGACCGATTTCGCCCTCGGCAGCCAATCTAAGTGAGATATGATCCAAATACAAAAGTGCCCTCTCTATTCATGGATCCTGTCACTCTCATACTCCGGTGGGACGACTCTTCGACCGGTGAGAGTTAAGGCGCAGGACCGACACGACACGTGCTTTCCTAGGCACATGGATGAAATACCGGCATCTTCCTAACTCCGAGCTGTTACTGAGAATTTCTTGACAGAAAACCTCAATATCTAAACTTCGCCCGACCCGAGACTCGAACCCAAGGGCCTCCGGATCTGCGGCCGTACATGCTAGCCACTAGATTACCAAGGCAGTTAATTGTTTATATCACACACACATAGTCTCACATCTAGTCGAAATAAATTATAGTTATAATAAAAACAATAACATTTCAGCGAGAGTAAAAGACGAATTCAAGATGAGCCTGTGCGACGAGCCCCAAACAAACAAAGGGTGCGGCGTCGCGTACAACTGCCGCCAGGACCAGGAGCACCGCGCCATCTGGCGCTGCTACTGCCACCTCATGGACGAGATCAGCTCTGTGGGCCGCTCGTTGGGGAAGGATGGGAAGTTTCAGCTTTTTATATGTTTAAGTTTAAGGTAATATTTTAGGTTTTTATTTGTTTGAGTCCCATAAAATTAGATTTAATGATGTCTTACTTTAGTCTAGACTTTTTTTTTTAATTTTTTTTTTTTTATACTTAACCTCCAACATGGGGGAAGGAGTCTGTGTTTTCTACTTCTTTCATACCAGTTCTCGCTTTTATCCTTCTCGCACTTTCATTCCGCATACTATGTCTTTCTATCATTCATCCGCATTCGTTCCTAACTATCTATCTATCTATTTTATTTACTTTCTTTGTTCTTATACTATGTAACACGGGGTAGTCTAGACTTTAGAGACTAGTAGCTCAGTGGTAACGATCTCTCTTCGAGTTAAGTGAAGCGGGTTTGAACCTCTAATGCCGCCTCGTAGTCACCTTTGATATTTTAATGTGCGAATTATTTTCAACATCATCACGACTTGCCCAACGGTGAAAGAAAACATTGTAATGATACCTATATGCCTGAGAAAACGTAGCAAGTTTTCGAAACACGAGAAGTCCACCAACCCCTCGCACTAAGGGGTCCGTGACCATGACCAGCAGCAGCATGTTAAATGAGACGTTAAAAATAGGGCGTTACTTTACCCGATATTTACTTATTATCTATTTTACTATTATATATAATGCAAATGTTTACAAGCAAATTATATTATTTCAGAGAACATTGGCTTCACAGAATGCTAGTCCCGATGTCGTTGACGCGAGTGACGGCAGAGATGTACGAGGAACAAAGCTTCCTGCGCAAACGCGGCCTGCTCACTTTCCTGAGGCAAATACTCGAGCCGTTGGATGAATTCGACATTGTTCTAGAAAATTCCCTCACTCAAGGCATTTAATCCCTTTAAAACTTTTATATTTTCTAGTAGCAGATGAATTGTTCACGCAATATTTTTGGGATCGGTTGAAAAAGAAAGAATATTTAATATAGTTTGTAAGAGGAAGAAAATACTCATAGGAATAGTTTAAATACTCTATATTACCATTCTTATGATATTTGTTTATTTTCAGAGATTATTTTTGTGTTTTTTTTTATAGTTATTTAGTATTTTTACTTGCCAGTTGATCCAAAGATTATTAAAATAAAGTGCTATGTATTTTATCGATTTTAAAATGTTTTCTAGTTAATTGGTATTCTAAGTACCTTTAAAACGCTTGCTGTTTTCCAAAATGTCTTGAATGAACTTTCTTATTTACTGTAATAGACGGCATTGCTTACAATTCTCCATTTTTATATTAATTAATAATTTACGTATGTTATTTTAATGTTGCACAAAAATATTTTTATCATATTAATTAGACAATATTTCAAAAAAATATTGCTATAATTCAAAGCACATATGGTACAATTTTGTAAAACAGCGAGATATTTTAAATCAAGGATTTTATGTACGTGATATTTTAAAATTAATACTTTAATATCGATTAGGTTGAGTCTTTTGACAATTATTTTCAGCTACTTTTAATAACTTTCTAATACTCGTACCACTACATTGACCTGCCATTCATTAATATTTCCGAATTAACGCTAGTTTACATATAATATAATGTAATACATAATTCTAAAACTTGCATTTTTAATATCCATGACATATGTGACTAGAGTCTAGTGGTTATTGTAATCTGTGGTATTTATATGTTATGATTTTTTTTATTTATTATGTACTATTATTATAATTAAAATGAATTTGTATGTGATTATGTATTTTAAAATTATTTCAGAAAAAATAGCAACGTTTCTATGGTAAATAATGATATGTTCGGTAAGTTTCGCCCCCCATGTTCAAGTGAAACTATTTTACCTGTAAAAACTTGTTAAAACTTGTTTGGTTTAAAAAAATATTCTATGAAGTAAACCATTTAAATATGTGCACATTTGTTCAATAGCTAAACTTTCTGAAATATTTTGTGTTTCTAACGGCATTTGGAATAAAATAACATTTTGAAATTATTGTATGGAATTGTAGACCCGATGTCTAATACTTGAGTTAACAGCTGTGAATAGAAAAAAATATATGGTATGAAGCTAAAGTAAATTTAAATGATTTTATGAACTTATCAATCAATATTAAAACTAAAACTACTGATTCAATATTTTCATTAAAAAAGTTTATAAGTTACAATACAATGCTCTTCCGTTTACAATGCAATATTAATGTGGTAATTAAAAATACCACATAATAGATATGTTTAATATATAATTTAACTTTTTGTATTTTTTGTGATTATGAAACAATTTACAAAGATATTTTTGAGTTCATTACTCCGCTGGTAATGTACATACATCATAGTTTTAAATACCAACGTTAGCAATTGGTGGCACTTATATGTACAATCACCGACATTCTACAAGATATATTTGTCTTAACCCATCTAGACACACATTTACCTATCATATTCTCCTAGTAAAGATTTTAATCACATTCGAAAACTAGAACAAGTTTCGAATTCTTCCATACAAATATAACCTTGACACAAGTTTTAATATCATTTGAATTCTTCCCGTTAAAAACTGTTAAAAAATCCGGTTGTCTGATGTTTTTTTTTTACTCATATTGCTTAACGACAAATAATATATACTTTAACAAGCTTCCTATCTTATTATTTAAAACTTTACTAACAACTCGCTTCGAAAGAAACGCTGTGGGATTGTTTAAGTAAATTTAAAAGATTAGAGTCGATCACATTATTCCCAACGTGTTTTATCTTCTATAAAATCATATATTGTATAACTCTTGTCTTGCTAAGGATTTTAGATATGCAGTGCACAAATACACTACGTAATAAATCATTAAGCGACATAGTTTTTTAGAAACAAATTATTTTCTCGGCTTTATTATAATGATGATATTAAAAATATATTTTCATTTTCAATGATAATAATTGTATCTTATTTATGGGTGCCATAGATTTGGCTTGATCGGAATCTCTAAATAATCAATATCTGATTAATTAAAGCAAAACAAAAGTAATTTAATCTTAAAATATAGCAAATAGTTTATGTATATTTCAGTGTAGACCAAAACTTAAATATTTTTTGCTTAGTCTGCTTTGAAATAGAAATTTCTTCCGCAAGTAGCAGTATCTTATGTAACAAATTTTCAATAACTATATTATAATGTGTTTTATCTATTCAAGAAACAGTAATAACAACTTCAAAAAAAAACGTCAAATACTGATTAATTATTTTATGTCCATGACAGTATATATTTTAAAACATGACATGGAGTTTTTTCTAAATAGATTATTGCCTGAGTATCACTAAGTATACGTTCAAGAAATTGATAATTTAAATATAATCATTGTCTATAGATTAATGATTAAACATTATATAATGTGTACATTTAATTTTACAGATTACGCTTAAAAACTCCTTGAAAATGGAAGTAGATATTTATTTTTGTGCGCACATATTGCAATATTACCGAATATATTGATATGTAAAAATTATTATGTAGTTAATTTTTAAGGTACATATTTTTATGTGGTAAGCTTCTGTAAAAACTTTTCTTTGTAAATTAAATTTATAGTTATTGTTTACTGTGACCGTGTCAATATTTTTGTATGTTATGTTTTAATTTTAAAGTATTCTTTCAATACAGTCTTTGCACAGGAAACCTCTGAAAGCACTAAATATTTTTGTAGAAAATAAAATGCTATATATAATTTGAAATAATCAAAAAGTATATCAATCACTCTTAATGTATTTTTATGATAACGTCATTTAAAAATCAAATATTTTGTGCCCCGAATATCCAAAGAAATATTACTATTCACTGTCATATTTTTTCTCTTATTCCAATTTCAGAGTTTTTCTTTCGAAGCTGCAAAAAATTCATAGAATTTTGGAATTAGGCCATAATAAGTATGTATAATCGTTTTTCATAAGCCGTCCAGCACGGTTGTAAACGTGTGCGTTATAGGTGCCGTCTATTTGTTTGTCCCTGAAAAAGTTAATTTTGTGCCAAATTATAAAAATAATTAAATTATTTTCCTTTCATTTTTTATGCGTAATTATCGTGTATTTAAAAATATGTATTTTTATAACTTTCAATTACCTACATTGTTACGAACGATACGGAACGGAAATCGATTTGAAGGATAATTATATTTATTGAAATAAGTACATACTTAAAATTAAAAGTTAAAGAAACTATCGATGTATTGCGCGTAAAATAATAATATAATAGAACCAGCTAACAGAACTGTTAAATTTTTATCATAATTTATCACTTCTGTACAACAAAAAGTATGTTAAAATACTAAATTTTTAAGCATAAACAACTCAAGAACCAAAATGTGGAAATTGAATTTTTTTCTTTATCTTAAAGAAGTTTTTTATAAATTTTCTTTTATTATTTAAAAGTCTTCCTTTATAAAATATTCATCTATACCAAAGAATATAATAGAAAATTTAGATAACTTACACATAATAAATGTGATAAAAAATAGTGTCTTTATTCTCTGCAACCAACCCAAAATGTCCGACTTTATTTTAACCAGTAGATACTAGACTTAGTTGTTTTAAAAAGGTATAATTTAATTATCATTAATGTATTTTTTCATTAAACTAAGGTAAAAAAAGAATACAGTCAACTAGTAATACATGCATACGCAAAGAAATACACTTAACGCCATCTATTGAACTTTTTTTTTTATTAATTTTCTTTTGTTCGTGATGAGACCCCATGACATAATACTTATTTGTTTTAAAAGAATATTTTACATATATGGGTTATATTTATTTTCTTTTATTCATTTTACATAAACTAAATAACAAATCTACACATAAAATTATAATCTGTACATTAAATATTTCTTGGAAAATTTTATACAGAGGCCGAATCTATAGTTTTTAGAATTTTTGTCTGTCTGTCTGTTACCGCATCTCGGAAAAACCACTGGAGGGATTTTCATGAAATTTGGTATGGTGATAGCTGGTTATCCGGGTCAACATATAGGATAATTTTTGCCGCAGGAAAATATCTCATTTCTGAGAAAAAATACAAAAACTGCATTGTAAATAATATGTAAAACCTAAGAATTTTGTTTTTGGTAATCTGAACGCGTCGGAGCCGCGAGCAATGCTAGTTATCTTTATATATATAATTCTTCTGTGAGTGTGTATGTCACTGAACTTCTCTCAAACGACTGGACCGATTTTGATGAAATTTTTTGTGTGTGTTCAAGGGGATCTGGGAATGGTTTAGATTCACAATTTGAATAATAATTTTCATCAAAAAAATTATTAAAAAAAGTTTGAAATTTTCAAATTAAAGACGTGTAGACAGGACAACGTCTGTCGGGTCCGCTAGTTAAATATAATTCTAATTCTTTATATTAATATTCCAGTCTTATAATATAAGTCTTCTTACAATTCCAGTTTACCCACTTGCAATAACAAAAATTCTAACCTTTCTTTGTTTTTTTTTAATCTCCGTTTAAAGAGTTTTATCGCTTTTTTTACTTTTATTCCGCTTAAATTTTTGGAAACCATGGACAGTCAATGTCTTGTGTACAACACATATGTATATGATATTTAATATTATTTAATATACTTAAAAATGCTGCCTTGTTCAGTACAAACATAAAATTTTAATAAAGAGGTCCAAGAAAATGCAAATAGCACTGTATTAAAAAGAGACAGCAGCTCTTTATTTGTTATAATTATTTAGTGACCACTCTACCTTTATTCTATCTTCATATAAAACGATACCAATGACCATAGAACATTTTTATCATAAAATAGAATTAAACTTAAATCAATTGGTTATTTATTTTATGCTGAACTATAAGTTTAGTCAAATAAATTAAAGTTTAATATTTCAATATTATTACTCCAAAAATAATTTTTGATAAGATAGAGGTTAAGTCAAATTTTTTTAGTCGCAGCTGTTATTTCCATATTTCAAGTTGGGTTATTTATTTACCAATATTTATATATTATATGATTCATTATATAATAAAAATATTATTTTTTATAAAATATAGATAAAAATCTTAAAATGGCACAAAACACGTTATAGATGGCGCTAGGCGCCGCTTGTTGTGCGGTCGTTCGTTCGACATTCGACAAGTAAGATGGCGGCGATTAATGTGAAAGGCGAAACGTTGTCGTATATCCACTTGTAAATAAAGTAATTGCTTCCTTGAAACAATACTATCATTCAAAAAAGAAAGAAAGAGTTGTTACAAAGTGTATATTATACAGTGATCGGTTGTGTATGATACAAGATATATAATAAGTGGTCGTTAATTTCACAATAGACAAAACCCGTCGCAACCAGCACTCGAAGAGTCGAGGCCATATTTATGATGTTATCTGTCGTGTGAGCGTCCTCTGGAATCACATTGATAAATGGTTATTCCAAATTAATGCAATGGTAGGTATGTCCTTTTTCTAAAATGCATTGTAGAAAAGATTCAACTATAACTTTCTGTATTGTTCAAACACATTGACGCTACCGTGTCGGAGCGGCGCATTATTTTTATTGTAGTATATGTTTATACTAAAAACGAATTCTGCTTTTAAATTTTTGTCAATTATCCTACAATTAGTATATTATAAGTATAAATATATATATTACAAATATCTAATAAAGAATTAGCCTCCAATAAGACTTATTCAGGAAATAATGATAAAGATAAATGCTTATTTTCTTTTTGTTTTCAGGAGTACTATCTGGATTTCATGAAGAGTTATTAAGTTATTCAGAATGACTACAAGTGCCCCAATTTAGTGGTAGTAAATATATATCTTGTGTATAACAAACTATGGATGAAAGTGTGGACTTCTATTGACAACTTACATAAATTAACACAAAAATTGCAACACGGAGGTGGTAATGGATCCAGTAGGACCATGGTCAGCATATGCTTCGTACAATCGGCTAGCAGGGGTACAAGCTGGTGCTGCAAGTGGAGATTTTCATCACCATCTAACAAGTGGCGGTACTGGGCTAGGCAGTCAGTCTGTGCCTTCAACAACAAGCCAATTACTCCTTCAAGCAGCTCACACTACAGCATCATTAGCAGGCCAATTAGGATCTTCAACAGCTTCTCCCTTTAACCCTGGTGGATTTCTATCTCCACCTGCAGTGGGATATGATGCAGTATTTTCACCTTTATTTCATCATGCAAACCCAAAACCCGCACATTATAGTTCATCACTTCAAGCACAACATCGTCAAGTGATAGCACAAGCTCAAGCGGCTGTTGCATCTAAACAATCTTCAGTGGAAACAGAAATATCTTCTCTAAGAGAAAACTACTCACATCAAACGCTAGCTGCACAAGGATCATCATTTTTTGATCAACCTTCAACCCCTGGTAGTACGAGTGGTTTAAGTTGGCAAGGAAATAGTCAACTTCCCAGTCCATTTGGAATTCTACCTCATGAAAGTGTTGTGCCGTCATCTCCAAGTCCTGCCACAACAAAAGCATCAGCAACATATGAAAATTTTAATGCTCACTTTGCTGCTGCGCAAACTATTAACAATCATCTCAATTCTCAAATTTCAAGTACTAGTAAGCAAACAAATAGGTCAGGATCACCTGCAACTGCAACTAAACAACCTGCCTCTTCAACATCTTCATCAACTTTTTTTCAATCTCCTTCAAATTTTGGAAATCAGACTGATAACTCATACAGTACAAGTGGTTCAAAAAGTGGTCAACTCTCAACACAGCAGGATTATGCTGGAAGTAAGTCATATTCAAGTTCTGCAAGTAACACTGCTCACTCTCAGCAATCGTGTATTGTGTCAACTCCATCAGTGACTTCCTCTTCCACTCCCCCTAGCAAAGATTACCGTTCATCCTCAACCTCTTCCACACGACCTTCTGCTTCAATATATAATTCTCAATCACCTAAAAGTACTAGTAGTGAAAAAACATCTCTCACTTCCACTGTTAACAGTAGTGGGTTTGTTTCACCCACATCTAAGCCTCCTTTAATACAAACAAAAGCACAAAGTAAGATTTATCCAGATTTAGCCAGTGAACAAAGAAAAAGCTGTGAATCGAGTGATAAACTTCAACCTCAATCTTCTCCTATAAGTTACTCTATTATGGATGCCCCAGGTAGACTAAGCTATAATGGCAGTAGTAGCAATTCTAAATCTAGTAGACTCGGTAATTCCCAATATTCATCATCTCAGCCTTCAAGTTTTAGGCATTACCAAAGTGGTAATAATGTGGAATCTGAATATCATGTCCGAGCAAAGAGTAGTTCTAGTACAGATACAGGCTATTCTAGCAGTAGTTCTCAAAATGGCCCAGATTGCAGTGTTGTTGTATCTAGAAGGCAAAGTCCTCTACAAACAGCGCCCCAAACTTCTCCATTAGGACATGGTTCTAGTCCGGCATATCCAATGTATCATAGTCCCATGAATTCTATAAACTCTCCACAGCAACATGCAGATCATTATAGTAAAGTAAATAATGCCGCTCCAAGGTCACCATTAGATGCATCTATTTCACGACCTCCATCACAGAATAGTCAAGTGGCCTATCCCTCAGTTATAACCAGAGCATTAGGTATTGAACAAAGTAAATCTTATAGTGAGAATAGATATGAACGTAATCAAAATTCAAATCAAAGTTGTTGGGAAAATGAAAGACAAAATAGCAGAAAATATAGCAGTAATGGTAACATTTCTAGTAATAGTAACAATTCTAGTAATAATTATAATAATGGTTTAACAGAAAGCAATACTCACAGTGAAAAGTCTACGTCACAATCTCAAAATTCTACTGATAGGACTTTAAGTTTGTCTGACAAACATCAACATAATTATATTGATGGCAATAATGTAGCTTTACAAGATCTTTCTAGTTGTCGTGGTGACCCCATGAGTATTGTAAAAAATTTGCAAACATTACAGCAGAGCTGTCAATTACAGGAAGTTAAAACTTCTAAAAGCCAATCTACAGTATCAGCTGTACCTGCTACAACTAAGTCCATATCGAGGCGAAAAAGTACAGAGAAAGCTCCCCACACTAATATGAATGAAATTTCCAACGCCGTTATGGCCGACTATTTGGCAAATAGAATCCCTCCCCCAGCTCATAGCTCAACAAGTAATCAACAACAAAATGGTTATTTTGATTTCGAAAGGTGGAATCTACCACCACCACCCCCAAAAATGTTTCCAGGCACATCTGCCTTCGGTTCTCAAGCATCCTTACACGCTACAAATTTCGCTAACCAACATCAAGCCTTAGCGATGCAACATGGACATGCACTAACTTATTTCCCCCCGTTCCATCTAGGTCCTCATCCCGATTTCCAATCTTCTGTGGAGTTAACACCGTTGTCTTCGTTTAGCGAGACACCACCTTCGGCTTCCTCGTCATCATTTTCCACCCCAGAAACTCGTGAAGAGGAACAGCCTAAGGTGGTAGTACCTAATATAGAAGAAGAACTTGGTTTCCTTGCAGAACAACGAGCTAATACTGCATCGACGGTAGCACCCTCTTCTCAGCAGCAGAACATAAACAGCACTTCACAAGACGCTACTTCAAAAATAATGGACAAAAAGTTCAACGTTCCGGTCACGGGCCCAGGTTCGGGCTTCATGGCTTCTTATTTAAAATTTTTACAAGGGGAGCGCGATACATCTCCTCCGCCGGCCGGCAGGGGCGCCAGAAAGTCCACGTGGTCGAGGACCAACACGAACAATGCCGTGAACAATAAGGCGTACACTCCTAACGAGCATACTAAGAGTTGTGAGGCGAACTCGAGCCAGCAGAGCGCGAACGGCGCGATGTCGGCCGCCAACGCGCTGAGTGCGGGCATGTCGCTGAGCTCGGGCCTGCTGGAGGACGCGCGCTACTACGGGCTGGGCAAGGAGCGCAAGCGCAAGTACGACGGGTCGGAGGAGTCGTACGGCGCGGAGGCGGAGGAGGAGCGGCGGCTGAGCAAGCCCGTGCTGAACGTGCCCAGCACGCCGCTGGGCGCGGACAAGGGCAAGAAGCGCGCGCCGAGCAAGCCGCCGGCCGCGCCGCCCGCGCCCGCGCTGCCCGCGCCCGCGCCCGCGCCGGCCGCCGCGCCCAAGAAGCCGCGCGCGCCGCCGCCCGCGCCCGCGCCGCCGCCCCCGCAGCAGCAGTACTATTACCAGCACCAGCCCGAAGAAGGTGCGTTCAATTTACTAGATTTCCACTTGAGAAGTAGAGCGCGATGGTGAAGAGCTAGCCCTGAAGCTTGTATGACAGGAGCGAGCCGACCCCAGAGGCGGTAGTGAAAACTTGTTACATTTTAACTGTGATATGTAAATTTTTATTAGATGAAATCTATTATTACCCGCTGTAAATAATTTCTATGATGAAAATGTGATGTACCTAACATAGGTCGATATTTTAGGGTTAGTCTGTAACAAGATTTCACCGACTTTATTTGTTGATGACACATTATTAGTGCCATGTTATTGTAAATTGTAGATTTGTGACTCTTGTCATACTCGCTATTGAAGGGGTGCTACCATTAATAATTCCAAAATTGTGGTATATTTTTTTATGGGATCGATACCAGTGGTGTCCGTTGTACATACCTAATGATGTATTGTATTTACAGTATTGAATTTAGTTGGTACTTATGATAGTGTATTCATATATTTTGATGTTAGCCGAAAGTGATTTTATATTATAAGGAGATGATGAATTGCATAATACATTGACAGCTATAAGTTAGTGCGAGTAATGTACTAGGAGGCCATGCCCTGAACATAAGTTTTTGTATTTCTATTTAATTGTTATTTGTTTATGCACAATTCTCAATATTTTATGTAAATACTTTTGTATAATAGGAGAAAACATAAAATAAACGCGAGTATATTACTGATATGTGTTAAATAATTTTAGTTTGTAATTACTCCTGGTAGCACCCCTCACTTCGCCATATAGTAACATGTTCATTTTATATGCTCATATTGTAATTTGATTGTATTGCAGCCAACATTAAGTGTAATGTTTATATTTTTATTCAAATCAATTTTAATGTACATGTTATCATGATGGTGAAAACCATTGGCTATCCCTTTTCCTGACCGTCCTTACCTCTTATTTTTTACTCCGAAGCAAAAAAAAAAAATTATAATACTAAGTAATAGTCGGTGACTGATGAACAAAAAGGTAATATGAACTGTTTTTCGATTTGTTTATTTATTTTAATGAGTGGTTATGAATAACGTTTAAACTTTTAGTTGCGGCGTTATCGAATGCTTTGGCGTATGGACCCCCCTATGGTACAGCCGAGGACGCTAACTCAAACAGGAAACTACATCACATTAAATCGCACCAACAGTTGTCGAACACAGGACATATAGATAACAATAGACCTCAGATCGAAGAGATGCCCTACCAGGTATTTATTGCTTTATAAACTTTTTTTTATATAATTTTTTATTATTTTGTAAATGATATATTGCAAGAATATAACTACTTAAATTACCATATTATTACTATTGCCAATAATTTATTCACATTTTTAATGAACTTCATGACGTAAG
Source organism: Brenthis daphne (assembly GCA_947093115.1). Lineage (NCBI taxonomy): Eukaryota > Metazoa > Arthropoda > Insecta > Lepidoptera > Nymphalidae > Brenthis > Brenthis daphne. Next base: position 30,548,051 of record OX352474.1, on the reverse strand, counting down.
AAAATTACTTTGGTAGAGATTTTCAAATAAATTATTATATTTTAATGAGGATAATGTTAATGATCACCATGTACCCAAGTTTGTACTAGACATTGAATGTTTTTTACTGTACTAAATTTTATAAAATTACCATATAAATTCGGTCAATGACGTGATCATTGTAATCTTATTTAAATGTAAATTATGTTTACTTTAAAGTCGGGCGAATTCGTTGCGATAAAAAGTGAATTGAGCGAGATGTGGCCGGCGATATGGAGAGTTGACGGAAAAACATTACTACAAAAATATGAACCATTCGAGGAAAACGGAAAAGTACTTTATCGAAATATTTCCACGGTAAGAAAATGGTTTTATTAAAGAGTAAAGTAATAGTACGATATCAATCATAATCACTGTAAATGAAGTGCACATGTGTATTAATTACAAATTTGATTACTAAGTGATTACATATTTATAAATGCATGTATCTATCTACCTAATGAAGGTGATGGTATAAATTAAAAATCCTGATAATAAATTACCTATAATTATGATTGATAAAAAATTAATTACCTGACGCTGAGCTTCTAATTATTTTATATATTTATTTAAATAAAATTGTTATCGAAGAAACAGTTAGATGTTTTTGTGATTGCTAACGCGTGCGTCACTTGAAAATAACAAGGCAGATTTTAATGCAATTTAAAGGGAACATTTACATGGCCTATGCTCTTTTACCTTGACTGTTATGAAATTTAATTTTACCCGCATACGATGTAAGAGGCGAAAGCGTTCACGTATATGACGTTGACATTATTGTAATTTTTTTTATTTTTTTTGTTTTTTTTTTAATTTCTCCGCGAACTTATGATAAGTAATTTAAAAAATAATTATGTTGCTAATTATATTTTCAGTATGCAGCATGGAACCCTCAAAATAAGAAACTTTACAGCCAAGTACAAGTCAAAGTCCGATCGCAATCACATTTAGAAACAATAGTAGAATTAGTAAGAAGTGAATTGCCTCTCGACGACTGTAGTTTTATGGAGAAGAGAATGCTAGAAACGCAAATGTACCAAGAAAATTTCGAAGTTTATATACAGACATTAATATCACACGCCTTGGATCCCAATTTCTTAACTGAAATATTTCAAGAGCAAGGTAAAGGTTTTTGTTGTATGCCCAAGATTAGTTTTATAATCATTTTAATAGTAAACGAAAGCTATTGGATCTATTTTTCTATTAGTTTTAAATGATTATTGTGCCTTGTGTCTGTCTGTCTGTATGGAATATTGAATGTAATAGCAATTGAATTCAAAATAGTTTAATAAAACCTACCAGAAATAAGGGAAACTATACTGCACAATTTTTCAAGTCAACTAAAATAAATAGACATATTCCCTTTTAAAACACTTTTTATACCATCAAGTTGAATTTTCTTTCCGTCAGATAAACCGCTTTTTGGTAGAAGTACAACTACAAACATATTTATTAGTAATGGTAAACCCGTTTTTCACCCACAAATCCGCCTATTTATGTGACATTTTAAGTATACTTTGTTCATAGCTTAAATATAAATAACTTGTTATTGCGTTACGTTGTACCTAAACGGAATGTTGTCAACACAAACACATTATATGTGAAATTGATAATATTTATCCAAACTAATATTATAAATGAAAAAGTAACTGTTTGTCTGTTACGTTATTGGATATACCACTGAACCAATTATAATAAATTTTGGTGTAGCGATAGATGGGTCCTTCAAAACGGACATAGGCTACTTTTTGTCCCTAGAATAAAACTTGTAAGAAATAGGGGTTGAAAGTTTGTATGATGAACCAACTACCAAAAGTACATTCACGATAACTATTTTTTTATCTATTTAAAACGTACTTAATCCCTCAACGACCGCGGACACGTCGGCGTTACAGTTAACAATAGATTTCTTAGAAAATTAATCATTTCATTTCTTAGAAATTTATCTGAAGGTGTTATATATTTTTTGGAAAATCTTATTGAAATATTCATTATTATCGATACAGAGGCCGAATCTATAGTTTTTAGAATTTTCGTCTGTCTGTCTGTTTGTGACTGCATCACAAGAAAACCACTGGACAGATTTTGATGATATTTGGTATGATAATACCTAGTTATTTGGGGCAACATATAGGATAGTTTTTACAGTGGGAAAATATCTCTGAGAAATCTATACTAATCGTTAAAATGTGTCTAAGGACGAACCCGAGCGGAGTGAGGGTGAGTCGTTAGTTGATTATGAATGCAAAGGTAACTGTCTGTCTGTTACCTTTTCATACTTAATCCGCTCAACCGGTTTAGATGTAATTTGATATGGAGATTGTTTGATACCCCGGGAAGGACATAGGATTGTTTTTATATAGTCGGCTCGTCTCTATGAGATCGGCCACCGTGGCCGGTATCGGTCAGGAGAACATCATCGACATCATAATAAACCTACGAAACTCATACCTATGTATACATAGTCTATCTAGTCCAAACTAAGCGTCAGAACGTAACATAACGGTCGCAGACGACTACTTCCTGTCCAACGTGAAGACGGTGGACGAGGTGACGGAGGCGATGCGCGCGCGCGTGGCGGGCGCGGGCGCGGCGCGCGCGCTGGACGCGGCGGCGGCGGCGTGGCCCGGCCTGGGCGTGGCGGGCGGCGCCGGCGCCTGCCGCGCCTGCGCGCGCCCCGCCGCCGCGCGCCTGCTGCTCTACGGGCAGCCCTACAACCCCGCCACGCTCGAGCCCGTGCAGCCCGACGCCCGGCTGGCCTACGAGAAGGTATCGCATTGCCCACTCATTACTTATAAGTTATAATGTATCCATTCGTTCATTACATAAGGATGATTTTGACGATTTCCCTGTTGCGGCACGCGACTGTCATACTCGTTTTTATATGACGATCGAGAAATGGCTTTAGGGTTGACGTGCATAGATAATAATAGGTAAATATAGGTAATAATAGACGAGATAGCACTACAATGCTCTAACTTCGAAACCTTTGGCCATGAAAATAAGTATTTTATCAACGCTTGCGTTAGATAGCATTTCCTTTAAAATCACTAAATAATAAAACACCTTTATGTTTGTTATAAGTTCGAAACTAAATCTAAACTGTCTAATTTATAAAAAATGTACTTGAAAAAGTTTACAACAATATATACAGTAAATATAAACTAATACGACATCGTGCTTTCTCCGCATGCTTATATTAGTCGTACACAACATATGTATACCGGTGTTACACAAAAGAAAATTTACAAGTTAGTTAACAAATAAGTAATCTCTACTAATATATTCAATTTCTAAAACAAACGACTGTCTGTTTTTCCTAGGAATTCCTTGTGTGCAGTACGTGTTGTGGTCGGGTGCAGTTATTTTCAAGAATATCACATCAAAAATACCTCATGTATGCGGAATGTAGTAAAAGAGTAGCAGAGAAAAGAATGCAAAACCCCAGTAAAGACACGACAGTGATCCTCAACGAATTGCTCGCGGATGAAGTGTGGCTGTCTCAGGTGAGACTATTATTTAATAATATTTCAAAAAAATACAAAAAATGGTACCAAAGTACCTTACAATGTTTTTTAAATTTGAATTTTAAATAGTTCCCGAAACTTCAGGAACCAAAATTCATAATAAATCCGCGAAACAATCCGAAATGATAGTTTTAAATGTAGCAGTAGTGTTAATGTAGTCAAATGTCAAATATTCGCGTAAATCTAAGTAGTCAGATATAAAATATATATTTATACAAATACTATCGACTCACCCTCGCTCCGCTTGAGTTTGTTCGGTGGCCTACTCTTATCACTTACGGGTATGAAAAATAGTTAAGTCTTAAAAATTAGTTTGACGACACGTTTGGCTCAGTTTGTGGTGACCCTACTTGCTGTGCCAACGGTCACGGGTTCGAGTCCCGCTGGCGGCATTCATTTTTGTGATGAGCACGTTATAATATGTATGTATTTAAAGTTTTATATGTGTAGTGTATCAACTATGTGGTATCCATAACGAGCCTCGTAGCTTACCATGGATTGTGATAGATGGCGCTGTGTTAAAATCCCAACATATTTATTATTTTTATTTATTCTCAGACCTACTGAATATACACAAAAAAATTCATAAGAATCGGTCGAGCCGTTTCGGAGTTTTGTTACAAACACTGTGACACGAGAATTTTATATATTAAATACTTTTATATAATAATAAAATGAACATCGATGTTTCCAGTTGTTCCGCGACGTACGACAGTCTTGGGCGGAGGCGGAGTCGTGGGAGCGCAAGATGCGGCACGCGATGACTCGCCAAATGATTTAACGTTGGTAATGACCAAAAGTGTACAAACACATGGACTATGTTTACATTTTATACCTGTGAAATATGTGCTGTATGTATGTAATTTTTTTTTAATGTTTTTATTACACAATGTTAAATTTAAGCATTTAACATTTTTTTTATTCTCGTCCGTCAGCCAGCCCAATGTATTTATTTACTATAATTTTAAATCGTCATTTAGTTTTATTTGGGGCGGCCTCATACGTCGTGATAGGTTAATGTAGATCCAACCAAGTGTATATCTGAGGCTATAGACTACCAGGGCTGCCAGTAGAGAACTGTTGCGAGTAGAGCCAACTTATATTATACCGCCGGGTCCCTCAAATTATACCAAATCAAATTTTATTATACAAATTAACAAAACTGTTGAGAAGAAATATATAAAAAAAGAAATAATCTGTGAAGAATAAAAAAAAATATGTAATAACTTAAAATACATAAAATAACGTTTACAATTTTCGTATCCAATTAACTATACGATCTGGCAGCCCTGTAAGACTACACTCCAAATGACAACTGTTTTATGTTATGAAATTGAAGCCTATATGGGTGCATTGGGACGAGCGCGGACGGGGCTAAATAATTTGTAACGAAGGATCCATCACACAGTAGTTTATTATTATTATTGTATTAGTTGTCTTTTAATTCACAATGATCGTCGAAATTCTTTTGGCTGTTACTTAGTATCAGTTGTTTATTGTTAGGACTGGTGCCATTTTTGCTTATCGATAATGCAAAAATATATACCAATGTAGTGCCGTCGGGTTTCTGTATGGTTTGTGATTTTCTCGTTTATTTTATATTTTAGATTATTTTTTATGTATGAACGGGGGTTTTGGACAGCACAGTTTGTTAATATAATTCAAGATAAGTCTTATCGCTGTGCACTACAGACTAGCCCAATAGTACTCATTTTTTTTATAACTCGATTATAATGTAGTTGCATAACAGAAATATATTAATAAATTGTGAAATAAGTATAAATTATGAAAATGTGAGAAATGATGACATAAGACGTCCAAAGGCCGGGAGTTTCATGTTTATTAACAAGGCCTTTGTAAAATACGTATTTCGAAATACATATGTAAAGTAACAATATTATTAGAAAATGCCGTAAGTATTTTTCTGTAAATAAATTAGATAAATTGTCATAACGTGCAATGCCGATCGGGATCAAACATTTTTTTTTACTTATTAAAAAAACTGCCCTAATATTTTTGTGAATTATAATTATTAGATTTATACAATTGAATTATATAATTTGATTGCTTTTATATTAAATTTTTATTTGTTAATTACAATCCAGCCAGTCATTTCTACTTTGAATTACATATTTTGCATATTAAACTATATTATTTCTTACGACCGACCTATCTTGTACAAAGTATAATTGTACATAAAAGTCACGATATGACACGTACCTACTTTATAAATCAAAATAGGCAACTAAATATATACCACATTCCTAAAGCGGCCTTTGAATGTTTCAAAAATATTGATTAAAAGTGATCTTTAGTTTTAAGTTTTCAATGCCCTAATTTATAAATGAACAAAATGGCGATATTATATTTCTATTTTTTAAAATAAATACACTACTAGAGGATATTTTGTATAATTGCATTGGGTTGTGTAGGTTTACGCCGCAAATACGTAGTTTATACGCATCCATAGATTAGAAATGTAAAAATAACAGGTTCTGTTGAATGAAATAATAAAATGAGTATTTATTTTGTTCTATATAAGCAGAACTGGAGACTTGTTTTAGAATTTTCTTATAACATCATAATAAATGGCAATTTTATCAAATATTTCTTTTTATTTACTTCGTAACCTTTAGTTAAAAATGAAATTTATAATACTTTTAAATTACACAGGAAACCTTTTACTGATTTTTTTAATAAACAATAAAAAATTTGGATTTACGAGTGGTTTAATTTGTCTTGTTTATTTGGGAGATTTTTAAGACCATAATATACCTTTTTGAAATATATCTATTTTTATCTTTTGTTAACCGACTTCCAAAATGGAGGGGGTTCTTAATTTGTCGGTTTTTGTTAATTTCACATAAATTACATTAATATTCCTAGAGCTGGCGACGAATTTTGGGAAGGTCCTTTTGGCAAGTTGAAATTGTGAAAAAATATAATTTCGTGAATGGGCGAGCCCACTCCCGCGAGTCTGGTATAGCTTTAGCGGTTATTTCGTTACTGCGCAGTATATAACATTTGCAAAAAAAATATCCAAAAAAAAACATTTTTGGCAACTTTATTTTTATTTAATCTTTTAATATAGTTTTCATATAATTCAAAAAGGGAACCCCAGACGTTTTTATTAATAATTATATTTTTTCACAATTTCAACTTGCTAAAAGGATCTTCCCAAAATTCGTCACGAACTCTCGGGCTATAACTATATTTTCTTTGTTGCTGAGGAAACTGATATTACATTCAGACAGCGCCATCTTTTGGCAAAATTAATACTAACTGTAGCCCATGAGGTACTCCAGGGTCAATTATCAATTCGGGATTAGAGTCCAAAGTAATGAAATGGTAAAAACATAATTTAAAAAAAGTAAATTGGAAATACTTTAAGAAATTTTAAATTTATGTAAAATCGCTGTTAGACCCAATAAATAAATAAAAAACCCCAAATTTTGTGCTTGAAAATAGTAGCGGGAGTCATATTTTCTGTGTTGTATGTGCCAATTGTACCCATTTGTCTAAAATTTCCATACTTGTCCATTGCCGCGTTTGGAGGTTCTCTTTATTTTACTATGTATATAATTGGAAAAAAGTATTGTATCGCGTTTTTTTCATTTCTCTTAGGTTTCACATTATAGGAATATTTATAGAATTATTTACTGGTTGAAAGGGTTAACACTTTTGAGAAAATAATTTATTAAAAGGGGGTTTTTCTTAAAACACTACAAAAAACCAGGTTACCAATTACTCTTGATGATGATGTTCTCCTAGCCGATTCCGGCTACGGCGGCCAATCTTATTGAGACTAGCCAACTGCGCAGGAGATATTATAGTGCACAAGTGTACGCGCAGACACAAGTGCACTCTATTCCTGTCACTCTCATACTCTGGTGGGACGACCACTCGACACGACCAGTGAGAGTTAAGGCGCAGGACCGACGGCTTTACGTGCTCTCCGAGGCACGGGGGTGAAGCACCGCCAACTTCCCAACTCGGGGCTGTTACTGAGACTTACTATACAGAAAGACTCAATAACTAAACCTAAACCACCGAGGCAGCATTACTCTTAAAGGGTAACCAAATGAGTCCTTGACCTGTGTGCTAAATTTCATCCTAATCGGTCCAACCGTTTCAGCTTGAAGGCAGAGAGAGTAACAAACATACACACGCACACAAACTAATGTCAAATAGATTGAAAAAGGAGATTGGTTTTATTTTTCATTTTCTCTTAATATAACCACATGACGTACTATTGGTAAAGGTTTAAATAATAAAAAAATATAATAACTAAGAATAATAAATATAAATATCTAGTTTATATAGTCATCTAAACAATCTATATTAAAATAAAGCAGTAAGTCAAATCTGTACATGAAGTATTTTTTTAAAAACAATGACTATAACGTTTTATGTACACAATATGGACACCAAAACAATAGTTATTAAAATATATGGCTAACGCTGGCTAAACCTTAAAGAGATACATCCAAACAATATACTATAAAATTATAGGTCTTAAGGCCTACAGAAAAGTCCGCAATAGTATATGTATATCTCCTGAGGTACACTCGCAATCATTATATTTAATGCCGAATGATAAAAAAAATTGTCCAAAAAATAAGTTGTTTTGGGGTGGTCCACCCTTATCACTTAAGGGTATGAAAAATAGTTTACGTCCTATTCTCAGACCTACTGAATGTACTTACACATAAAATTTCATAACAATCGGTCAAGCCGTTTCGGAGGAGGAGAGGCATAATAATTTTATATATTAGTCTAGCATTGCCCGCGGCTCCGCCCGCGTTTAGATGACCAAAAACTAAATTTTTTGGTTTTACATATAAGTATACTTTTACATTGCAGTTTTTGTATTTTTTTCTCAGAAAAGAGATATTTTCCCGCAGTAAAAAGTATCCTATATATTGACCCGGATAACAAGCTATCACCATACCAAATTTCATCAAAATCCCTCCAGTGGTTTTTCCGTGATGCGGTAGCAGATAGACAGACAAAAATTCGGCCTCTGTATCAATAATAATGTCTATTGCAATAAGATTTTCCAAAAAATATTTAATGTACAGATTCGACTTAGTTACAATTTTAAGTATTATATATATAGACTAGCATTGCCCACGGCTCCGCCCGCGTTCAGATGACCAAAAACCCGCGGTAAAAAGTAGCCTATATGTTGACCCGGATAACCAGCTATCATCATCCAAATTTCATCAAAATCTGTTCAGTGGTTTTCTCGTGATGCGGTAACAGACAGACAGACAGACAGACAAAAAATCTAAAAACTATAGATTCGGACTCTGTATCGATAATAATGTCTATTTCAATTAGATTTCCCAAAAAATATTTAATGTACAGATTTGACTTAGTTAGAATTTTATTATATGTATAGATTAGAAGTAATGTCGCGACTTACTGACTTATTAACGTTCAGCCCAAGCCGATGATGTTAAAGACCAGCACCACAAAAAAAGCCAGCTTTATATATTCATACTAATATTAAATGCAAAAGTAACTGTCTGTCTGTCCGTCACCTCTTCACGATTAATCCGCTGAACCGATTAAGATGAAATTTGGTGTGGAAATAGTTTGAAATCCTAGGAGTCATTCTTAGGATAGGAATTTTCATCCCGGAAAACATATCATATATGAATAGGTTATCAATCATTTCTCAAGTAAGGGATATATATTTTTTATAATACTTACCTACTTTTCTATATCTATGTATGTACATTGTCCATATATATGTGTATATTAAATATTTTATGGAACATATTATTGAAATAGTCATTAATTATTATCGATACAGAGGCCAAAACTATAATTTTTAGAATTTTTGTTTGTGTCTGTCTGGGAACGCATCACGAGAAAATCACTGAACAGATTTTAATGAAATTTGGTATGGTGATCCCTGGTTATCCGGATCAACATCCAGGATCCTTTTTAGGTACTGCGAGAAAATATCTGATATCTGAGAAATCTATAGATACTAAACGTTAAAACGTACCTAGGGACGAACCCGAGCGAAGCGAGAGTTAGTCGCTGTATAACATAAAACCAAAGATTTTTTTTATAGATTGAACACAGGCGTTGCCACGGGTTCTGTTAATCTATACTATAATATTATAAAGAGGTAAAGTTTGTGACGTTGTAGAGGGTAATCTCTGGATCTACTGACTCGATTTAGATGAAATTTGATAAGATAGTTTGAGACCCTGGTAAGGACAGGATACTTTTTATCCCGGAAATCATCCCTTAAGGGGGTGAAAATGGGGATATAAGTTTGTATGGGGAATCAAGCTAGGGACGAACCCAAGCGAAGCGAGGGTGAGTCGCTAGTACTTAATATAAGGGTTAGGAACATGATAACGTGTCGACGTACCTACATATTTACCAAACATTGTTTTCAGATATTATAGTGCACAAGTATACGCGCAAATACACAGGAGCGGCCTTAGCCATTGCGAGGCCCCGGGCAGGAGATCTTTGCGAGGCCCTTGTCTTTTATGAAATTTATGTGAATTGAAAATATTTTTAATGATGATGCTTAACTAGAAATGTAAAAATTATAAATAAATAAATTCAGAGTTTTAAAATTGTATATTAGAAATTTAGAAAAGTTAGCAAGCACAAAGAAGACAAAATTATTTTGTCAACATTTTTAGGTTTCGCGTGACTTGCCATTAATTCTATTAGCTCATTTTGAATAATTTTTCAGAGATAGTGGACATTATTAGTATCTTTTTAGCAGCGCTAGATTCACACTAGGAGCATTCCGGGCTAGTGCTCAGGGCGGCAAATATTTAGGGGCAGCAAAATTCGGAGGGTGGGAAAAAATGTCTTCACGTTATCGAAAATGCTTTTTTTAGTTCCCAAAAAATGAATAATTAAAAAAGATTAATAAGTAGATACATTTTTCGAACTAATAATATCACTTATAAATTATTATTTTTGCATTTAAAAAAAAATAAAAAAAATTCATCAAAACTATTCATTTTATGCAAAGTTGCGATAATAGGGCGGCATTTTTTATAGTGTCCAGGGGCGGCACTAAGGTTGAATCCGGCACTGCTCTTTAGAATTCACGAGCTCGAAGGAGCTCGGTTGTTTGGAAGGCTTGTGTGGGGACACAGGTCCAACACGTAGAGACCACTTAAGAGATTTAAATGTATAATATGACGCATCAATCGGCATCCATCTCTGAGTAACCCATAAGGAATTGCTTAAATATGGTCCGGACAATGCGTAGGGACTATGGAAAATATGGAAAACTAAAAGAGTCTATGGAATGAAGTTTGGACGGGCTAAAAACTGGGCTATTGGATGAGACTACCGAATGTCCGCCTTCTCAACAGTCTCAGATTCAATATTTGGCAGACGGTGACTCGCCTCCCACTAAGGGCATAGTGCCTCGGGCACAACATCAGTGGGGTCGGCTACGGGTATCGAGAAGTGTGCACCGGTTTCACCATCACAAGTGCTCGTGGGTTTCCCCGTTATTTTACAGAATGAGCACTTCTACTCTTTCAAGGATTTGGCTCTTGCGCTTCACTCTGGGCGGCCAATGAAGGAAAGCCTCTGGGCTAAAGAGTTAATAGCTGTACAGTTGTACAGTTTTTTAATCCGTTAATGTTAATAGTTGTACAGTTTTTTAATCCGTTCTCTAAATTTAATAATCTGTTCACAATCCGTTCCCTAAATTTAACCGTTTTAACATATTACAATCTTTGTGCAGCCGAAGTCGTGAAACTTTTAATATTTACCCAAGTGTTTCCAATTGCAAAGTTCTGCACTGGACCCAATTCTTTATATTATATTCTGAACAATCGACAGACGAAGTAAATGGCAAGTTTTGTTTGTGCATAAGCTAATATTTTAACTGTAATGATACCTATTCACTGAATCGCCGTCCACTATCATTTACGGGAAAAAAATCTGTCTTAGCGCGGATTGGACCTTTCAATGAAATCTCAGTTCGGTTTGCATCAGTAATTATTGATGGTCATAAATAAACCTGGGTCATTTTAAGTATTGAGTATAAGATATTTAATTCCGCCACTCATGGATGTAGACATAGATTAAGATACGTATTTCTGGCTGGATAGTGTTGACGACGGCGGCGGCGGTGGAGTAACAATGATGTTGTTTACTTACTATCATCATCGCTAGGTAGCAACGGCATCCCAGATGATGTCGAAAAAAATATTTCAGCTGCTTTAGGCTTAGAATGCAAAAACATGTCACTTTTAGTCACTGAAAGGTCTTAAGGACTTAGAAGTTTCTTGACCATCACTTTTTATATATTTATGTAGAGACCCCTACAGATTTTCTTCTACCTGCTTTCTTTTGATGGCTTGATGCCTTTTTGAACTACAAAACTCAATTTTTCTACTGGCATCACAATCACGCGAACTTATTTAGAAAATATTTTTTGCACATGAAATTAATAAAAAAAATACAAGCAGTTGTACGCAGTCTTTTTACTAATTCATTCTGTACTATAATTACAATAATAACGTAAAATTTAATGTTAATGGCTTATTGACTTAACCGCTACATGCTTGGCGCGATGTGGGTTTTGTAATGTCCGGCGTAAGGCAGGAGATTCTGATACACTTGGGTTGTTATGCGAAGGCGCGAGGCCCCTACAAGAGCGAGGCCCCGGGCGGTTGCCCTGCTTGCCACCCCCTAAGGCCGCCACTGCAAATACAAGTGCGCTTTACATATTTCCGTTGACCCTTCATTGTCGTACTCCGGTGAGCCGTGGGACGTCAATTCAACGAAAACAGGCGAGTTCAGGCGCAGGAACGACGGCTTTATACGTTGCGTTACGCAGTAAACCTTCGGGCTATTACTGTGAATTTCTTGACTATAACTAAAGTTGGCCCAACCCGGACATGAACCCTGAACTAAATCACCAAAGAAGTTTTCGGCAGAATATGTGTCGTATCAACAACATTAACCGCACCCAAATTCGTTCCATAGCTCGAGATTAGTGCGAACATTCGTTTACACAAACGCCTACCGGCGACTTCCTTTTATATGGCAATAACATTTTATTAAATTCAATTAGATTTTCTTATATTGTCTTTCTTTCCTCTTTTAATGATATTGCCTCCGATACTTAGTTTTTAAAATAATATTATTGTAAGTATAACCTGTATGTGTGTTGGTATTGTAAGTACCTAACGTACTAATATATACTAAGGCAAGACATGTTGCATCATCTTTTGTACTTTGGTGACATCAGGTTTATATATATGTAATCTAATTGTACACTTGCTGGAGGCACTTTCACGTATTATTGTCTGCTATATACTTAACTTACACAGTATTTTTTTATTTTATTCTCTACAAATTAGAAAAAAATAATCTATAATGTTGAAAAACTCTTCCATCGTAATACTTAAAGAAACTATGCAGACATCTCAATAGGTGCTACAATAATTAAATTTTATTTAAACACCTTGCCAATTGGTGACCTTGCTGTATAATTTTTAGTAAATTTATGCTCACGTACATAAGATACCTACTTCAAGCAAGTTTCTGCGTATAGTGAAACTATTGCTTTAGTGCCTAATTATCCGATGATTAAAACTTCGACCAGATATAAGACAATATTGGTTTGAAAAATATGCATATCAGTTTGTTTGAAAATATTTACAGTAAATTGGATAAATATTTATAGGAAATTGGCTGCTATTTAATAAAAAGAAACAAAGTGTAATCATAGAATACTTTAATTTGTTTGCACACAGCCTCTATTGAGAACAATGTAAAGAATTGAGAGGAAGCTTTTAAAACAATCAAAACTTACAGCAATTCATTGCTAAAATTTGTACGAGATTTATCGTCTCTGACATAAAACGGTTTAAAAACAATTTAAAATAGCTCAATGGAGTACTAAAATCATATAAACAAGATCCATCCGAGGATCATACAATTATAAAAATCTGTTCAGTATTTCCAGATGTCAAGAGTGTACATAACATTACAAAATATATTTAATTAGTGAAAAAAAAAAAGAATTAAGACATATAACTTGCATTTTGAATGGATAATATTCATAAAGTTTAATGAGATTTGGAAAACATCTCAGTGAGGGCATTTTATCTTAGTGTGCATCTCCTGTACTTAAATTATCACGAGGACGAGGTACGGAGCCACGCGCCGCGGCGCGCCGCCGGTGTCACTGCACATGCGTGACTAAATCTATACAAGAATCTAGAATTAACGTAACTTACAATAATCGCATATATCATACATCTAAATTCAAGTAACTTATTTTTTATTCAGTTTCAAGTTTTATTATTTTACTTTTTTTTTATTGTTTTTTTTTATTTATTTATTTATTTTTTATACCATAATCTCTTGTTTTGTTGTTACCACAGCGCGTTGTTGCCGGTGAAATTTGCCTTCCACGAATGATTTAGTCCGTTAAATGTATAATATTGGTAGACTATTCGACGTTATCCGGTTTCCGGTTGTACTGGGCAGGGTGGGGGCGGGGGCCTGCCCCGCGCGGCGCGCCGCGGGGGCCGCGTGGGCCTCCTCTGCCGCGGCTCTTGAACCCGCCCTGGTAGCTCTGCGCGTTGTCGTTATATCTGTCGCGGCCGCCGTTCTCGTTCTGATGCACCTCACCGGTATCACCGTTGCCGTAGTACGCGTCGTTGCCGCTCCTGCTCTGGTAGCCGTCCTTGCCGTGCCTGCTCTGATAGCCGTCGTACTGTCGGTTCTGGTATCCATCTTTGGACCTGTTTTGGTAGTCGTTGGGGTGCCTAGAATGATAACCGTCGCTGTTTTGTCTACTTTGGTAGGATCCGCGACCGCGGAAACCATTAGACGATCCCCTGCCACCGCCGCCTCCGCGGTATCTTCTGAACCTGTTCTGTCCGTCACCTTGACCCTGCGTTTTGCGATCATCGTCTCGCTCGGGACTTCTGCTCTCCTTAGATTCTTCCTCGTTTCTATCTTCAACCGGTGTCACTGCCTTTTGCTCTTCCATTTGAGGTGGAGTGGGCTCCACATGGATAACTTGGGGTGGTTGTGGTGTGTGTTGGAGGGGTGCCGGTGGAGCAGATTGTGTCACGTGTGGCGGTTGCGGGTGCACCATAGGGGCCGGTATAGGAACTCCTTGGTAGGCATGCTCTGGATGAGGAGGGAAGTGCGGCTGAGGCGGCATAGGAATAGTGCCAGGTTCAGGGACTCGACCTCCTGGTATTTGAACATAGTGTTGATTTGTGAAAGTTTGGGTTGGAATGGGCCCCGGTGGAGATGGCTGGTTTAGTATAGGAGGTTGAGGGGTTCCGACCGGACTATCAATTTCAGATTCCTGGAGAAAGAAGAAGTTTTGTGAGCCTATAACCTCAGCAATGGGTCTTTGTTGGGGGTATTGTTGTGAGAAGTATGCATGTTCTACTTCTTGTAGAGTGATAGGTGGGAGGGGACGTAGGGGATAGCCTGGTGCAGGCACGACGGCGGGCGCGGGCGGAGCGGGCAGTGCCACCGGCGGCGCGTACACTGGGGTGGCTTGTTCAACCTCTTCTAACTCTGGGGTTTGTTCCACTTCTTCCTCTACATTCTGACACTCTTCTGGTTCTGGTACTACTATTTCTGCAGATTTATCAAAATAGCCACATTCATGAACTGTATTCACAATTTCTTTAATATGAGCATATGTTGTCCCCAAAATTTCTTTTGGTTTACCGTCAATGATAGCATACAGATGTTCAGCAGCCTTCATTGTGTAAGTATGAAATCCAGCCTGTCCTTCTTCATTAACATCATGTTTTGGAGTAACTTCAGGGTATCTGTAATTAAATATTGTTGTTGAAAAATAAAGCAAAAGTATGAAAAAGCATAATTTAATTGTGTTTCTTACTTGAAGATTACACACTAACAATAAAATCAGTCAAATATAGAACGGGAATACACTCTTGTGTATAGACAATATATGCGGCTTACGCGACGCAAGTAACTAAAGTTTAAGGTGGCGATTGACTCTTAACATTTAGGTGTAATGTATGTGTTACATTACAAAACGCCAGCACACAATTTCCATACTCTCCAGGAAACCCTCAGTGTCTAAGAATATTCATTAAATTAGCAGCACCATATTCATTTCTTCTTTTGTACAAATTGGATATCCAAAAGTGTTTTGTTTTTTTTTTCATTTTCAAATAACAATAACTTAGTAAAATTAATAAATCAATACACGCTCTACATTCACCATTTTGGTTAAGAATGGAGCATGCTTGAGCTGAGGGCTCAAAGCGAATGCTCGACATGTTAATGTGTATCACTATATTGTATCAAGCTCTTCTTGAATGGTACATTACAACCAAATGGTACAAGTCAGTCACCACCTTAAGGAAAATCAAGATGGATTAGTTTCCAACCACTATTGCTATGGAGATGAACTAAATAAACTTTTTTGTGTAACATTTGTGAAATGTCTATTTGGTTTTAGCTTTTGTTCAGGTGTTATGGTTGTTTAAAAAATATTTAATGTTTTAATATCAAATAATGGTAAATTATGTCTAAACAGATTATTTTTATGCAACTTCAAGCTGATTAGTAATATAGAAAAATTTTATAGTTTCAATTATAAAGTATGTATATAATATTTAATAATTTCTACTGTACAAAATAGTAACATGTGTCACTTACAAGTTATCTAATATTTTCAAGTCCTCTTCTGT
Organism: Brenthis daphne; assembly: GCA_947093115.1. Taxonomy (NCBI): domain Eukaryota; kingdom Metazoa; phylum Arthropoda; class Insecta; order Lepidoptera; family Nymphalidae; genus Brenthis; species Brenthis daphne. Next base: position 30,531,793 of record OX352474.1, on the reverse strand, counting down.
TAGCTTTGTTGCACCATTAGTGCCATTGAGAAAATCTTCCCGAGCTTCAGTATTTCCCATTTGCACAAGACAATCCAGAATAAGTAAAACCTCACGAATCTTATTAGTTTCTACCGAATAACGTACCCATGCATCCTGTAAAGAGGTTTGATCTTGTATAAGGAAATCAACAACAAAGTGAAGAAATTAAGGTAATCAGTTTTAAACTATGCAGTACATACATTTGTAATACATATATATAAAACAATTTCAATATAATTATCAAATTTTAAAATATCATAAGTTCCCTAATATTGTTATGTAGTAAGATTTCACCTAAAGGGTTAAGAGCAATATTAGTTTCATTTCAAACTAAATATTTTATTATAAGCAGTAGATAGTCTAAAAAAAAAAACTGTGCCATAGCTGTCAGTATTTAAGCACAACTCAACCAACCATCAAGTTTTTTTAAGTATGGAGTATTTTAATATTTTGATAGTTAAAACCATATAATTACCTTCTTAGCTTGCTTCTTAGCTTCACGCTCAGCAGCAGTTGCTATTAAAGTGACCTGCTTTGAGAGATCACGAGCAAACTCTAAAGTTTGGGCCACTTCATCATACTTAGCTACAGCAACCTTTTGATCACTATTCAATTCCTTACCAGCTTTTTGCAAGTCTCGGTACGATGTCAGCTTGCTCTGTAAAGGAGAATCGGTTGAAATTTTGTCGAACACTAGCCTATACATATAAAATACCAAGGAGTATAAGTATGCTATTGTTCATTTATAAAACATGTTATTTATGTATATAATATATTTATCTACAGTTAACTTAAAAAATGACCTTATATTTAGGTAAATGATAATGAGTTACTCATTTCATTTCATGCATATTTTGTGTGAAAATGTATATAAAATTGTCATTACACTCATTGATTTGATTACAATTATTAGACACAATAACAAAAGACGATGAAGTTATTTCAAAAATATATATAGTACTTCGTGTCTGAAACTACTTATATCTATACAATTTATAGGCGTTAATCGCAATACCTAGCTATTTATTCGGCGACATAATGTAACACGAAATTTTGAAAAACAACATTATATACATAATTTTACTATGTAAAACAACAGCAGACATTTGTATTCTTTAACATTATATTCGTTTTGATATGACAAAAGATTTGGGCGTCATGGTTTGATATTTGGTAGCAATATTGGAGCACATGTATAAAAATGGCGTCAACGAAATACCGCATCATTATTTACATACAACATAAAGTATACAAAGAGCCCGTTTATACGATTTTAAGGACTTTAATTTATTGCTAACCATAGAAAGCCCTTCTAAAATGATATATAAACAAAAATAATAGATTAAAATAACATTGAAAAATGTTTGTTGATGCCGTGTGCACCGTACTCACCTTTCTTTTCTCCAAGTTGCGAATTTTGTGTTCAATAATAGTCATAATCTGTCGTATCGGTGTATTATCAGCAGCTTCCGAAGAAGCTGGTTTTTCAGACTTTGCATTCGCAGCTGAAGGCATCCTTCACAGGCAACAACTTCTTCTGGATTGGGTATGGTGGTAGTGGAGTCGAGGCAAAATCTATATAATTACATATATCTATATATAACTACATAGATACTTCATATTACAGCAGCTGTCAACGAACGAACGAGAACGACGCATTAATTATTATTCATGTTGGCATCCTTGATTTTTAAAAGTCTAGTACTTACCGATAAAATTAATAATTAATAAAAAAAATGGATTTCACAACCTAAAATCATTAATTTATACACACGGACGATACATTTTTATTATTTATATACTCGATATTGTTGCCAGATTTTTTTTCTAAATATCGCAAAAAGCGGAGACGAGTAAGAATGGAGTTCAAAATATTAGAAAGGTACCTACAACCCTTTGATTTAAAACCATTAATTTTACTGAGACCAACCAAACATTAGTAGACTTCCTACCGATAACTCATATTTGTGGAGGGTAGGGGTAAGGAGGAGTCCATTATATTGGAGACAAGTTGAAAAAGTGGGCTCACCAAACCTAGTGGTCCCCCAAAATGTATATTTTTTCGAATTTTTTAAGGTTTATTTTTACATATCGTTTGTTCGTCGTTTGTTCTTGATTGTTCTTCATACAATATTGTTTCACATAATACTTTTATAGATTTACGCGAATACTTGACTATTTAAATAAAACTATCTTTTCGGATTTTTTTGCGAAAAAATCCGAAAAGATAGTTTTATTTAAAATATTGTTTGTTCGTAAATTGTTTATTTATAAATAATTAATCAAAAATGTACCATCAAAATAACCCCCTTAATCGAAATTTATATTTTTTCATATTACTAGTAGTCGTAATTACGGAATACACACGTGGAGATGGCGTAAGGCGTGGGTGACGTGGGTCATTGCCTACGGCCTCGTAGTCCGAAGGGGCTTGCGCTTTGAAGAACGATTAACATAAAACGCGAACAAATTGTATAACTTTAATTATTATTGTTATCCATGTGTATAACGAACTTAACTGATTCTTAGATTATCTACATTTTACAACGACGTGACAATCACAGACCAGGATGACATTGACAGTTGACATATTAGCATTTGGCGGTTTATTTACTACTTTAGTAAATATATTTTTTCACTTGATATACAATAAATTATATTAGAGAATTAAATAATTTGTAAAGATTTTTGTTCATAAATAACATTTTTTATTTACTTCATCCAATATTTGTAAATTCGCCAAATATCTTCACCATGCAGAGAATTTTAAGGGTAAGATCGATTGAGAAATATTTTATATATTTGGATAACCTCTTTTTTGTTACGGGATGCCGGTAAGACAAAACCTTTAAAAAACAAAATTTATGTGACTTTGTATTGTTTAAATGCTTGCACATTTTGTTTGAAATTGCTTTTGAAGGTTATTTTGACTAAAGTAAATATGAACAATTTTTTAAGGTGTGTATCATATTTGTTTATCTATTGTTTTTAGGTTTCGTCATTAGCTAGAAATTCAATATTAACTCGTAACATCCATACTACTTCAGCACACTTTGAGTCGCAGAATACTGAGAAAAGTAAGAATATTTAATTATTGACCATAATATTTTATATATTCCAGAAAACTACTTAGATTTTTCTTGTCAAAGTTCTTCATTATTCTTATTTTTCTTGCTTTTAGCAATCAATCAAGTTACATTATTAGGAAGGGTTGGTGCCGATCCCCAAAAACGTGGATCTGAGGAACATCCAGTGGTTAATTTTCCTCTAGCAACACATTTTAGTTACAAATATGAATCAGGCGACATATTGCAGAGAACAGATTGGCATAGAGTTAGTGTATTTCGTCCAGGACTCAGAGACACAGTATATAAATATCTTAAAAAAGGCCAAAGAGTATATGTTACAGGAAAATTATCATATGGAGAAGTAAAACTTGATGATGGACAAGTAAGAACTGCTTCTACAGTAATAGCAGATGATATAATATTTTTCCAAAGTCAGCCTCAAGATACATAAGTGTACATTAAATTAATCTTTAAATTTAATGCTTTCATGATTAAATTGTAAGAAAATAGTAAACATGATGCAACATCATGATTTTTTTAGTTATTTTTATTCAATAAATTCTTATTAGAAAAATTCATATTATTTTACATTACCTTAGAATGCATGCTTAATCATCACAATTTAAGAATAAAAGCATTTTAATATTTTTTTGGTATCAAGATACGATTAAACTGATCTTATAATGAACTTAAAATATTATATCACAGTAATCCATTTAAAGCCAAACGAAAAGTAACAAGTAGATTTTCAAAATGTTGACAATTATTGATGATGGGTAAGTACAAGAATATATGTATATAATAAAATTATAAATAATACACATTAAAATTAGCAAAATAAGTTTTCCTATGTAAAGTGTAGTGTATTTTGGCATTTTATATTTATAAGTTTCATACATGTTGATGTCTTACTGCTTACAAGACATGTTACCAACAGTCAAAGGTAAGTCAAAGAAAATGTTTCTTTTTTTAATCTTCTTAGTTCAGCTCAACATCAGTTCATGAGAAAGTGTATTGATAAATTTTGTCGTGGCAAATAATCTGTTATTGTTTTACTTTTATAGAGAAATAAGTATACACATCTCATATTTAAGTTTCTTCTTGTTCCCTCTTGCTCAATAACTCCTGTTAGTTTTATTTCAGTCACAATTGTGCTATCATAGTCTACACTTACATACCAGTTTTTTTCTTAAGAATAGAGTGTTCCCTGAGGGTAAACAATCTCATAGGTATGGCATAATCTACTCATGATATTTTATACTTTTTCGACTCTTTAGGCTGTCTTTTGGCTATTCAAAAAAATCTGATCAAAAAATAGAAGTAGGAGGGGATGAATGTACCACGTGCATATTCGAATGTTGCTTTGCAGAGGTCTATCTTTGGGTAATTCTGATTCAAATGTACATACATACATAATGTAACAAATACATATAGTCTTAAAAATCTAAAAAACACGCTTTTCAATAATAAAAATTTATGGGACTTGTCAAAACGAATCATATGAGACAAATCTTGAGTATCCCCTGAAGAGTTAGATAGAGGTATCTACCTCCTGCCCTTATCATCAAATCAGCCCCAATACACCGAATTATAGTATTGTGATCTGAATTACATAAAAGTAAACACATTCAATTCAATTTCATTGCAATATAACAATTAAAAGTAGGTTGATAGAATTGACTTCCGAGAATTGATTACTTTGTTATTTACAAGTGAAGCTAAGAAAAGCATGTTAACATCTCCAGGTAAATTTGTAAGAAATTAATTAAATTTTTAAGAAATCTATTGTTATCTGTAACGCCGGCGTGTTCGCGGTTGTTGAGGGATTAAAGTTATAAAAATAAAAGAGAAAGAAAAAATAGTAACCTCATTAGAGGAAAGGATATAGAATTCTTTACCTACTCTTGAATTAGACGAAAAAATTTAAATGATGATTTGTAAAGAAACGGGAAGTATATTATTATTATTTATTTTTGGGTGTGGTGCCGAGGTCGGCCCTAGCTACGTCGACCAGTAGTTATGGTCCATTGTAGCTTCCTTTGGAATGAATTAAAGTTCTCCGCTTAGTCCTGTTGACTCCAGGAACTTCCAGATTTTCTGAGCCGGGAGCATCTGTATCTCTTCTGGTTGCATAATATGCTGCCCTAGATAGATACTTCTGCGGTGTATGAGTGGACCGCACGAGCAGAGGATGTGCATAGCAGTTTCCTCTGTCTCATGGCATAGTCTGCACATTGCGGTCTGACTGAGGCCGAGGGTAAACATATGTTTATTGAGTTTGCAGTGACCAGTAAGTATTCTGGTTACCGCACTCACACTGATTTTATACTTGTTGAGTTGAAGCACCTCTTTTGTAAAGGTTTTGCGATATCCCTTAATTAGCGCTTTAGAGTGTGTTTGTCCAGAAGTGGATTGCCACTCTTGTAGTGCTTTGAGATTGCAGTGGTTTTTGAGAATTGAATAGGCATGTTGTTTGGCAATACCACAAAATGGCTCGGGGCCAAATTCTGGGTTTTCAGCAACGGTAAGTTTAAGTAGAAGTTTTAAGAAGGAAAGTCTGGACAAAGCGAATAGAATGAGCGTAGAAATCACTGAGCCACTCGACTTTTGCGAAATTGAGAAACATGGTCATATTTTATAAGACCAAAAATAAACTGTGGATATAAAAGGAGTCGTTTAAGTCAATTAAAATGCTCCTATTTGATTTTAATATGACAAATAAGTACCAGCAGAATAGATTATTGGTTGGCGTGAATTTGCCAGCTCAATTTTCGCAGGAAGAAAATTTCATGTCTTAAAAAACATAGAAAGTAGAATAATTTGGCTATCTTTCGTGAAAGAAGGAATTTTAAAATTTATTATAGGAACGATGAGATAATTTATGGAAGAATAATTTAACGGTAGTCTGGCTAACAGCATGAGACTTTATTTGCCATATATTTCTTAAAATCCCTTACGGAAAATTCACACAAAGTAAAAGTAAAGCCTAGAGAAGGCAAAATTTAAAAATGAGAGTTAAGCGTTTAATTTGCTTACACTATTAATAGTATTGAAGGAAGAGATATGATAACTTATTAGGATTATCTATATTTTGAGGATTTATATTATACTAGTGAATCACCCTCGCTCCGAAGGAGTTCGTCCCTAGTTACGGTTTAACGTTTATTATATATAGATTTCTCAGAGAAGAGATATTTTCCTGCAGTACCTAAAAAGGATTCTAGATGTTGACCTGGATAACCAGCTGTCACCATACCGTTCATCAAAATCTGTTCAGTTGTTTTCTCGTGATGCGTTCCCAGATAGACAGACAAACAAAAATTCTAAAAACTATATTCGCCCTCTATCGATAATAATGACTATTTCAATAAGTTTGCCCATATAATATTTATTGTATAGGTTCGACTTAGTTAGAATTTTATGATATGTATAGATTACGATTTTCCCACTTCAAGATACTGGCTATTTTTGTATTATGATTGAAACTATTGCATTTCTTAAATTAATAGGTTAAATGAGACACTACAATACAATAACATTATTTTCATTTATTTTAAATTATAATCCTACACAATATTTTAGATTATATTTATTTATATTGTGTAGTAGTTGGAAATCGTGGCTGATGCCAAATACAAATTATTGTAAAAATACAAACCCAGTTGTTATAATTCTTACTGATACCTAGGTACTTTGATAAAGCTCCACATTTTGTTTGACAAATCATACATACACTCTTTTGGTTCACTTAATCTAACTTATATTTAACTAATATTTACAAACACAATATTTTTACTCTATGACATTATTTACCTATATTGTTAAAAGAGATCACAGAAAATTGTAGCTGGAAATCATTGAGTAAAAGCCCTAGCATATTCTACAAGACTACCACTTCAAACTTTTTATCACAGTGGATTTTTAGATTGATTTCAAGGCATTGTTTTATGTAAGTTATATTATTGTCTTTTTAACATTTGTATTAATTACAGATAAATCAAAAACACTCGTTCTTATATATTCAATTAATTAATTTTAGTGAATTAAGTTGCCAATTGTGGGAACATCGAAGGTGTACTAACATTGTGGTAGCTTTCATAATTTTCTATACATGCTACAATTGAAATGGTTGCCAATAAATCAATGGAAGACGATAATATTTCGTGTGATATTCTTTGTAAACTCTTAAACTTTCAGCTGTAGCAAAAAATATATAAACATACACGTAACTAATTATATTAACAAAAATGCAATTTAAACGCAATCTGCACCATAGTGCAGTGCAATAGTTGATTTTGGCAACATTTTTCAACGATGCAACTGTTAGTTTCAGTTAACAGTCACTTTAGTGGTCCATTGCACAAAATATTAAAAAAGTCTCTATTATTTTAACACAAATAAACTCTTGCCCCCTTTTCTAACTACTTATTTAATTGACACTATTAGATAATAATCACTTGGCACAAAGGCATCATATTAGGTCCATACCCTGTTAGGTAAACTCCAAAAACCATACTAAGTAGGTCAAAGTACTCTCAGTGATAATAAAAATTTTGGACAATTCCATTTATATCTTTTTATTTAGAGGAAGACTGAAATATCTGAGAGGAATTCGACTAGACATATAGTGGCTGGAGTTGGCACAATCTAAAATTAAAGCACATCACACTAACAGTGTTCGGCGTCACAAGTCCTTATAATCATTGTTCACATTTTTCACTTTTTAAATTGAGAGCATAATGCTCAGTATTATACTCGGATTCTCGTTTGAGCATCATACTGTCGCCGATGAGCGCACTGATGCGATGTTTATCGTGAGGCGCGGGGGCGGGGTCGGCCCGCGCGCGCTTCCGCCAGGGTTCAGATGCCGTCATACTTAAGTCAGTCGGCATATCTTCATCCACGTTATCGTCTTCACAACGCTCCTCTTTCATTTCAGTTTTAACTGCCGCTTGTTGAGGCACTCGCGTTGGGCTCATTTGCTGCCGTAATAATGAAATGTTTTTAATATTTTTGAGTTCCGTTGGGTTTCTTAGAAATCTGCAAAAAACGAAACGCATTATTAATATATGAATATTTTCAGTGTAAAATCAATTGTATTGTTGATATTTTGTTCAAAAACACTTACTGGTAACAATGACGCTCGCCTTGCACTTTTCGAAGGATATTTACTCGATAGTAATATCGCAGAGCACGGGACATCTTATCATAATTCATTGAAAGATGATTCTTCTGAATACCCCAAAGCTTAGCGAGTCCGGCGGGGTCAACAATTTTAAAGACACCAGTTTCTCTATTTTTCCACGCAATGTAGTTTGTATATCTTTGCGTAGGGTCATTTAAGAGTTGTTGCAAGAAGTCCCATAAAAGTCTACCATCTAAAATTAAAACAAGTAAATAATTAAAAAAATAATCAAAACGTTTCAACAAATTATTTTAATTAATTTGACTTTTAAAGTAATTTAATATTATTACTTACTTGTGTTAGATTCGGGCATATCATTGGGAAAGAATTCCCGATGTTGTGTTCGGTAGTGTGAATGTTGAGGGACAACATGCGTTTGCGGCGCCGGACTGGTCAAAGGTGTTTCCTTTGGCGATCGAGGTGCTGAAAATTGAGCTTCCTCATCGGAGTCAGAATGGTTACTTCCGGAACTGACAGCTTGAGCACTCACAGGAACTGGTTGTGCATAAGCAGGAGCATAAGACATAGTTTCTCCTCTTTGAGGACTTCCAGAACTGTCAACTGAAGGGGCTGGACTTAAAGTCACAGAATTAGGTTGGGCTGCTGCAGCGGCAGCGCTGTGGAAGTGATGGAATCCATCAACCGCCCATGTAGGAGTTGGGGGGTGAGAATGTGGTGATGGTGGGTACGGAGCTGCACGCGCAGTTGGCGTAACTGGGGAGGAAGGAACTCTTCCGAGTAAAGCAGCGTCCCGCACCAACATCTGTAGAACGTTGTGTAAAACATCCCCAGCACCAGGACAACGTTCCCCTAAATCAGTTTTCGTTAAAAGGCAAAGAGCTTTACCTGTAAACAAATGATAAAATGTTATTAGTGTTTGATGCAATTTTAAATTCTTAAATGTGAATGCTATATATGAATGCTATATATGATTCTTACCATTCATTTGGAAAAGATCCATATCAAAATTTGGTAGATCAAATTCCCTCTCGCACCATTTTAAGAAAACGGCAACATCTTCACGGGTCCATAATCTCGGTTCTGGTGGTAGACCAGCTGGTAGCTGGGCCTTGGTGTCACCAAGGGGTGATGGAGGGGGCGGTGCCCAAGGTAAAGGGTATCGCCACAGAAGTTCCGTCGGGCTAAATGGCAGCGGTAACCGCTCCATGCTGGGCCCCGAAGGCAATTGAAGGCTAACAACTTTCATGACGATATTCTGTAATAATGAGAAATATCTTATTTAAAAAAAGTTGTATTAAAAAATACTATTAAATTAAGTTTGTTTACATCTCATCTTCTCAGCAACAGGTGGCGCTATTGCACGCTGTGCAATAGTACGTTAGGTTAACTAGTACACATTCTTATCTCTTATCGTTTTGTTAAAAATTACGTAAATAGAATTATGACATATTTGATGTTACGGTAATAATGTTTTGTTATAATTAGATCATTTTCAGTAATTAATATATTATCTATAATTTTGTATGATAATTTTATAGGAAGAAAATCGAATCTAAAACGGTTCTAAATATATTTTGGTTGATATGCAATGATATACATTGTTTGTATTTAAAAGGAAAGCTGCTTAAGTGGGAAGAATATATAAAAGAAATTTTATTCGTGTTTAACTTATTGGAGAGTATGACAAAATGAAAATTTTTTTTCATCAATCAAACATATATTGATAACATTTTCTTTATTGTAATTTTCTGTGTCCATTATTAGGATTCTCACCTGTTCGTAGCATATTTTACAAAGGCTAAATTTGTTAGGGGAACTATTTATTGTCATATACAATAATAAGGGGAACATCGCCCATTATCAAAATAAAAGGGTGCACGTGCACGGTCCGGATTATAGATGGGCTTTTGTTAGACCATTAGTAGGGGGTAGTGTTTAGTGTAGGAGCAGACGTGGTTAGAGCAGATATGTTTGAACTTCGTGAAATTAACGTGTAGAAAATTTATAACAACGATTTTGTGTTGGTGGCAGTCAACGCTGGCCTTATCGGGCGGGGTCGGAAATGCGTGAGTTCGAGATAGCGCGGCTTGCCACTCGCGATAAGCACCGCTACTCACCGGCTGAGCTGATCCGGAACTGGCTGTGTCGTCAAAAATCCTTTAAGGTTAAAACGATAACTTGTAATATCAGCACATTTGCATTGTCACAGCACTAGAAGCACAGTATCCGATGTTCACAGAGCACCAGGCACTCGCGTAGCAGCAAGTCCCTCCAAACGTGTCGTGTTACGGAACGCCGTAAACCAGCAGCGTATCTGAGGGATCGAGCTCGTAGACAAGCGTCGCGGGCAACTCTCCGACGCGGACTGATGATGCGGCGGCGGCGCGGGCGGACGGACGCGCGTCCCCCCTCCGCCCTCACGTCGCCCTCACACCGCCTCACCGCCTCGCTTCATATAATATAGCGGAGACTGAGATAAACTTCGGGAACCCGTTTGAGAATAGAGTCCTATTTTTTAAATGCGTTTCAAGTGCTACCTTAGTTTTTGCTAAAATTATTTTCAGGTAATAATAATGGAATGTACTACAATGTTATCAAATGAGGCGTTTTGGTTTCTAGTTCTATTGATAGGGGAAACTGCACACCTAGGGCATGCGGAAGTGCTAGTCGTGTAGTAGGATTACGTCAGCGTGCTAGTTTTTAATAATGTGATGTTTCCTTGTTTATTACAGTATCTAAGTAATGACACAAATTCTTTAATACTTATAAACTATAATATTCGGTGTATATGAGGTAGACACATAATATTTCTGTTATGAATTTATCAATAAACAACTAACAATATCCATTAGGTATAATTTATTCGTACAATATTAAACTTTAATGACGCTGGCATTAATAAATGATTAATGATTAGTTAGGTGGGAAAATTTTATTTATTTTATTATAATTTCATACTTACTATAAATACTAATAGGAAACGGTTTAAATTTTGCTTCCAGTTTCCTGATGCGAATTGAGACAATATGAGCGTAAACCGGTTTTTAGCTGTATTAATTAAATTGCATACTTGTATTATATCTATAAAATCTAATTCATTACGTTGGGTAAATCATAAATGATATTAATTACTTTTCAATCCTTTGACTTTGTTGACTCTATAGGCTTCCATTATCTGCTACTATGCTATTTTATATTATGTAAACTTATATATTTATTATAAATATTAATAATATATTTTGTAGGTAATAAGAATATAGTTTATTAAGATATATACTTGCATTTGCCCTGGCTGCCTTCCCACTACCGGTTCGAACAGAAATATTCGGCAGCCAAGGCGGAAGTAGCCTCGGAATCTTTACCTGTTGCTCCCTTCGCCCGCCGAATGCCCTGATTATGCTCTCTGTTACTCACAAGACATTTTTCATTAGTGAAAAAGGGATAGAAATGACTGTTATTCATCGAGTAGGTTCATATGTAGTAATTTTGAGAATAAAACATTATGATCTTTGGACGTTCGTGTGCTCTCATCGTGACCATGACCGCGGATTTCGCCGTTACTTTCTTTGTATAAAATTAAACGTTGCCGTAATACGTCAAAGGTTACGTAAACAACCCTTCTTAAAATAAGGACATTGAGATTTTAAACAACTATATTTTGTTATAATATCACTTTTTTCTAATTAAAAAACTACTACTAAATAACTTGATTTTTTACTACGTATCTTCCTTTATCAGTCATAATAATCGTTTTGTAGAAAGAAGGTGGCGTTGGAATTCGACGTGCGGTCGGGCGGTTGGGGCCGAATCTCAACACATGCGGAAGTGCCCGAAATAAGTTCATTGCGTTAGCATGTAGGTATGTTTGGTTACCGGCAATACTAATAGTGGCGAGTTATATTTCTTTATTCACTTTATTTATTTATTACCAGTAGGATCAGATTTGTACTAATGAAAGTGCAAGTAGACTATTGTTTTTTTTTTTGGATTTTTCAAGGGTATCTAATTTATACATTATAGGCCGAGATGAGAGAGTTTTTATTACTCATTAAATACATTACATACTACGACATTACTACATTAAAATACTAACGAATGGACATTATCTGTCTTATAATATAGCTATTTAGTAAGTATAATTTTGAAATGTAGGAAATGAAAAAATATTCACAAGTCTAATGCGGAAATTGATTACGAGGGAAAAGGAAATTAACGGGGGACTGAGGGGGCCGGAACTAGGAGGGTCACAACGAATCTCTGTTCGACTTCCTGTAATGTCCACGCTGCGGAAAAAGGAACTGACTTCTGCGGAAGTATGGACCCTTCCGATCCTTTCAATTTTATCTATGTCAAGTTAGTTACCGATAATTGTTCGATAAAGGATGTATAGGAATAGAGTATACTTATATGTTTTATTAAAAAGTGAAGTTATAGAAATTAGTCACTATTAGATAGATATATCTAACAATAGTATATTTTTTGTTATATAATATCACCAAATTTGTTTTAATATATGTTTTTATGAACTGCTTTGCAATTAATAAACTTTATTTTCATCTCCTATTAGCATATTTTATAGTACCTCGTACTTAAATTAAATTACATTTTTTATTCATTGTAACCGACTAAATAAAAATTCTATAGAGAAGACAATACAAATTAAAAGTAGCTATTTTATCATAACTAAAAGAAAAACTAGAAAATCTGTATTACATGGCGGAAGTCTTGACCGGATGTCCTGACATTTCAAATTGCAATCATATGGAAATGGAGGCATTTCCTGTGTATTGACCCGAACTACTACAAGACAAATACTTTCTTTACGTATGTTATATTACTATGTATATAATTCAACCACGAAATGAATATCAAGTTTATTTTAAAAACATTCACTGATTTCTTTCATTTACAATATCATAAAATAATACACAACACGCTATCCAAAATAAAAACGAATTTACATAATATTAATTGTAAATTAATAGGGTTTATTTTATTGGGAATAACAAAGATAACAAATTATTTTTTAGCAATATGCAGCATTAGCAATATATGGGTGTTTATATTTATAATATGTATATATTTAAAGTTATATATGTGTAGTGTAACAACTATCTGGTATCCATAACACAGGCCTCGTAGCTTACCATGGAACTAGATGGTGCTGTGCGTTAATGTCCCAATATATTTATATTTATTTCATATATTTGGCAACAGTATAACATGCTTCTCAGACGCACTTCCGAATGATTGCTAGTAGACCGCGACCCCGATTCAGCTGTTGTTCTGCGTTACATAATTTACCGCCACTCAAAACTAGGCAACGATGTCACACCGAAAAGTTGCGCCACTTTCTGCCTGCGAACAGCAAGCAATTTCATGTTGTAGTGGCGAAACTTTGTTTGATAGCCATATTGATAAGAAGGTATTGTTTTTTTATGTGCACTTTTCCTACCAGTCATCTCAACTTATAGTATTTTTTATTTAAATCCGTATCCGTAGTTTATTGTTACATATGAAATAACAATAACAAACCAACGAAATAGCAATATTAAAATGAATTTTAAAATTAAAAGTCATAATTTTCCATAGGTAACTAAGTTATATATGTATGTATATACAATTTTAATTGTAAAAATATGTTACACTAACATATGTAATGTATTGATATTTTTTTAATTAACATCTTAAGGTTGGTATTTTGCACGTTTATTGTATTAGCCATTAGGTATCTATCTGGTAAGAGAATTCGCTATAAGTAATTAGTTTCGGTTTAAGTATTTGAAGTATTAATATTATTAAACAACTTGGAGTTATGTAATGAGTTAAATAAATATTGACCTAATACATAGAAATAAAAATAGTTTTTTTGAGATATGATAATGTTTATTTATTTTTGTAAGCTTCCTGATTGCGCTGATATGAGAAGTGGGTGTCCGGTTGTGTTTATTTTATTATAAATCATTATTCAAATATGTTGGTTTTTTTTCTTTAGCATTACATAGATTTCAAAGAAAATTTGTTTTACTTAGATATTACTTTCTGTCTAAACCCAGACTGCATGAACGCACAAGAGGCAATAATTATTCTCCGATTCTAAAAAGTAACCCCCAGTCGAGTTTCTGTACTCGAGTGTCATATGACAAAGCGACCCCTTCGTTGATTTGGGATCAACATGATCAAAAAAATCAGTTAGGGAACGCACTGGGAGAGCCGGGATAGAGCCCATGCTTATTCACCGTATTATAAATGGTTTAAGACTAAAGGCGCTTATGCTGAAAATTGTTAAAAGCTAAGAGTAAAAATTAAACATCATATAAGTAATATTAACATCTAAAAACTATTTAGATTTTATGAAAGAAATTAAGTAATGTTTACAAAGTTAAAAATTAGCACTTGAAAAATATTAGTCTTAACGAATAGCTGAATTTACGGACACGGAGGTATTTAACAATTAATCGATATATTATAATTATAAGAAGATATACAAAACAATATTTCATTATTAGTTAGTAGGTACAATACAGTGTGACATATTATATGCGCGTCGTAAAAAGTGTATCGTCAAGGGGCTCGCATGGTATGTCCCAATCGGGCCATGTGCGCGCGCTCCCACGCGTAGTTGACACAAACGTGTGCGCCAGCGCCACAGTATACTCTACATTGCCCCTCTATGTGTGCGTTACTGAGCTGCTACTTCCTGGTACAATGCGCGAGATGCTTTATTTAAATTGTTCCTTTGTGTGCGTACGTTTTATTATTTATATTCATCTACCTCTCTAGGAATATTATTACATTAACGCCGTGTGTGCGTTGAGTCTTTTTAATCTGTATTGTACTTCCTGATTATACGTCTGTGTGAGTGAGCCACTTGTTTGAATGTTAGGGCGACTTATCTCAGCGAGGGACATAGTGCAGCGTCCGATTACATTATTAGTCGGGTAGGAATGTTTTGTTTTTATTTATACTTATTATCGATAACTTTTAAGAGTTGTTAGTAAATGAGTACAATAAAAGTAGGTATATATATATATATATATATATATATATATATTTATATATATGTAACGTGTAACTTTCTAAAATTAAAGAAACCATTTTTACTTTAAATTTTTATGAAAATATTAAGTGTTGAACTTATCTACTTGGAGCTGACTGTCAGCTTATGTTTACATTCGTATTGGTAACAGGAAGCATAAACTTCGTTATAACGTATCAAGCATACTGTTCTTGGTATAAAACAATGCCAGTTCCGCTATTGTTTGCAAAACGACCGATTTCAGGAAGTGACCAATTCTTTTTAATGTTGACTCAAATTGTTACACATTTATTTGCCTAGTTTTAATTATTTATGTATGCCACACTTGTGACGTCAATAGGTATAATATTCGATAGATGTAAGCATAGTTCAGTTATTTTTATAATAAAAGTATTTATTAATATTATGAATTAATAATATGTACCTATAAAACTATCTTTTCGGATTTTGTCGCGGATTTATTTGTATTTTTGTTTCCCGACGTTTCGAATGCTTTACAGCAATCATGGTCACGGGAGAGACTGAGGTGTTAGATGTCCCTAAGAAACGTCGGGAAACAAAAATACAAATAAATCCGCGACAAAATCCGAAAAGATAGTTTTATTTAAAATGTCAAATATTCGCGTAAATCTAAGAAAGTATAATATGTACCTACTTTGTTGATGTCGATAATATTTTAATCCAGCACTATTGACATAGGAAGCAAGTGGACAGATGCGACTCAAAGCCAGCAGTTTGCACAATTTGGAAGGGTCCAATTGCACTCTCAGAGGGAGATCTATGAATTTTACTGCCAAACCCTCCTGTCGTACACATCTGTCGCCATCGACTGTGGATTAGATACAAACGTCATTAATTGATTTTTTTACAGATGCGAAGGGTTAGAGATTACTTGTAAATCTGATACACATGTCGTTTTGGTAATACATAGTTAGTGATTTTACTAAAAAAAATTAAACACTTAAAAGAAATTAATTTAAACTCATTTAATTATTTTTTATAAAGAATATCACTTTTAATAACATCAATCTTAGAAAATATTTTTGTGTAATATAATATAATTTTACTACTTATTACACAGTGAATACTGAATACTCGCAAATGGACATAATTTAGATTTTGAATGCTATGTCTTAATAACTTAGCTCAGCCAATATGCGACCTAAGCCATCATAAGCGCCGACGTCAGTGCTTGTGTAATGCAATTATTGCTGTTACGCATGTTTATGTTCTGGAAGGGACAGAGATGCACTTGTAAGGATTTTGCAACTGATTCAGTAGACTTCCTCGAATAAACTTAGTGAAATATGTAACGCACACGTAATCTGAGTAGCAAGAATAATTAGGTAATCGTACAAGTTAAATGCAATAATTTCTAAGTTAACGTATAAATTTTATTTAAATTGCCTACATTTAGAGGTTAACAGGTTTATTATTGAACTAGCATTGCCCGCGGCTCCATCCGCGTTCAGATGACCAAAAACCAAATTCTTA
This sequence comes from Brenthis daphne, assembly GCA_947093115.1. NCBI lineage: Eukaryota > Metazoa > Arthropoda > Insecta > Lepidoptera > Nymphalidae > Brenthis > Brenthis daphne. The sequence goes on along the minus strand of OX352474.1, from coordinate 30,515,025 downwards.
AGTTTAACATATTAGTATAGGTACTCTTACAATGCAGTTTTTGTATTTTTTCTCAGAAATGAGATATTTTCCCGCGCGGTAAAGAGTATCCTATATGTCGACCCGGATAACCAGCTATCATCATACCAAATTTCATCAAAATCTGTCTAGTGGTTTTCTCGTGATGCGATAACAGACAGACAGACAAAAATTCTAAAAACTATAGATTCGGACTCTGTATCGATTATAATGTTTATTTCAATTAGAGTTTCCAAAAAATATTTAATGTACAGATTCGACTTAGTTACAATTTTATCAAATGTATAGATTAAAAATTAATGGAATGATAATTTAAATCTTTTATTTACTTCTAGGGCTCTAGGTTAATGTACGGTTCACCTTATTGCATTGTATATAAAAATAAGAATTTCATCCAGGTATTGAGTTTTTTATATTCCTCTCTATTGAATGGCATGAGAAGACAGATCAACCCTTCATTATAAGTTACACAGGTGTAAACTCATTTCAAGCCACGCCTCACCCTTGTAAGGGTTATAAGCTTTTATTTTTTACTCCTACGATGTATTTAGATTTTATCTATTAGAAATTCATTTACTCAATGATTTCGTCAGATGACATTATTATTGGATGCCTTTACCCTTACTTTAGACAGCACCGCAAGACTTACATAAGAGATAAATTATTGTATTGTTATTAATATATCTATAGGTACATATAATAAAATTATAACTAAACCGAATCTGTACATTAGTTATTTTTTGGAAAATCTTATTGAAACAAACATTATTATCGATGCAGAGGCCGAATCTATAATAATTGATTGAATAATTTCATTTGAAACTAAAAAATAACCTTACATGTAATAAAAGTGTAACTTTGGCTGATTGCTGTCTGTAAATAGAAGATATTTGAAAAAAAAATATATTATTTTTGTCTGATTGTCTGTGCGTTTGTGCGCGTTAATTTCAAAAACGGCTCAACCGATTTGGGTGCGTTTTTCACTAATGTAATATGTTTTATTACAATCGGTTCATAAATAAAAAAATGACAATTTTAAGAATCGCCAAATATATATATATCGCTAGTATATGTAATAGGTATAGGTGAATCTTTTGGATTTGTATTGCATACTTGTACACTCGATTACAACCTATACCTCCTTACTATTACAGCAGTGCTTGATGCAACGGTTATGTCAGATCGATATTTACTTACTTAGTTTCAATTGTGTTGTGTTAGCACTAATTAAAACGTAGAAAGAATAATTATTGTATCTTCCAGAATTATTAATTAATACATAACTATAAAATTAAACACTATATCTACCATATTAAAATATAATGAGTAGGTACTAAAATATGAAAAGAAAAAAGAATTATTCAAAATTAAATTACTTTACAGATATATCTAATCTCTTTTTTTTTTTTATACCACGTCGGTGGCAATCAGGCATGCGGCCCTCCTGATGGTAAACGGTTACCGCAGCCTATGGACGCCTGCAACACCTGGGGCATCACATGCGCGTTGCCGACCCAAAATATTTCATTAATCTGAAATATTTACCTACTAAGTATTAATAATCGTACAGTTTTTAAGTCTCCTCAATGACTATGCATATATTCTCAGTGACAATAAGAAATAGTGGTGCTTTAACAATATATTCATATTGTACTTATTATTGTACTTATTATTATACTTTATATTACATCACAAAATTTATTATTGTACAGCTTGAATGTTTTAACTTTTAATATAATACTAGCGGCTCACCCTTGCTTCGCTCGTATTCGTCCCTAAGTGTTATTACAAGTTAATATTATGTACGTCTTAAATAGATATAAACTGTTATTAGTTTTCGTGATATATTAGATTTTTTAATATTTATTCTGCTGTTCGGGGCGGAGACAGTTCTAATAAATCAAAAACCATGCAAATCGGTCCAGCAGTTCTCGAGTTATAAGTGTTGAAACCAACTCGACTATGTTTTATACCTAGATAACTTATATACGCCTTAAAAATCTCGCTTTCATATAAGCGTCATAAAAATGCATTTTGCTATGTGGTAATAGACAAAACAATTAAATGTGTATTAGGGGCGATTAAGAGGACCTATTAACTCAAGGATAGTGTAAAGCAGGCAGACCGCATGTTATTATTTAATTACTCTTAAACGCTATTTCCGGTTGGTATCAGTATTTAGCGGTTACGTTTTTCCCGATAACACTTGTCATTTTGTGACCGAACTACATTTGTAGATTTTGGTAGAGTCTGTTATATATTTAATATTATTTACGTTGGACAGCCATAGAGCTATTATTATACGGTAATATTGTTTGCGAATTTGCTTTATATTTATTGCCACAACGGTAATATTTATTGCCAAATTTGCTGGCGAATTTAACTATGTGTTAAATGTCTGTGTAGTGTGTAGGTGTAATATAAATGTATAGCAATATATAAAATAAATTAAAATGCTTATTTCTTTAGTAAAAAAAAATAAAAATTCTGAACTAAGGATGTACTTAATTACTTAAAATTGATATTATCTATGTAACGACTTTTGCTTTAGTAAAGTAAGAAATTCATTTTGTCCAGAGTGACAAAGAGCATCATCGTGAATACATGTCACATCACCCGTGAAACCCCGGCTTTGTCCTAAGTGTGAAAGGGTTCACTCATTAGGAAGATTGCGAGGGCGCGGTGCGATGCAAACATTGTCTATTCCTATACGAACGTTGACACATTGTTCCTGCCCGCCACCTCAATGTTGCCAGTAGACATTATACCGTTGCTTATGCTCAGGAAGTATACATTTTTCCAGCAAAGATATGAGGCTCAACACAAAGCAAATGCATTCGGGTTAAACAAGAGTCTAACCGGGAAATGGAAGATAAACGCGGCCATTACCGAGATTACACCATATTATATTTGAACCTTCTGTAACCCTTGTATTTTTGCACGGCTTTATGTACAAAGCGAAAATGCACGCAGATAACGTTGAAGTTTAAAAGGTTTTTTAGTCTAAAGCAACAGTACATATATTCTATTATATGTATATCTATCTCTGCATGTTTTTAAATGATATACTGATAACAATAATTTACATATTTATTTGTTATTATCTATCTATACTTATTATAAAAATAAGTCCCCCGGCCGCGTCTTTCTGTCCTCCTGTCTGTCCTCCTGTCTGTCTGTACGCGATAAACTCGAAAACTACTGAACGGATTTTTATACGGTTTTCAACAATAGAAAGAGTAATTCTTGAGGAAGGTTTAGGTATATAATTTATTATGCTTTTATGTAAATTAGCTGAAATACGGCGACAAATGTTGAAGAGGTCGCAAAAAATCTCGCCAAATGGGAACTTTCCACGCGAACGCCGCGTAAACTAGCAAAGATACAGTTAAGTAATGTACTAGAGAATTCAAAATCTATAAAAATGCTACAAAAAAGTCCGCGATAGCATATCTCTATCTCTTACGGTTGACTTACAATAACCACTTTTATGTTAACATTTTTAATTAAAAACATTACGTTATTTTCAAAGTTATTTTCTTTAGTTCGGTATTAATCCTTATCCAAATGAATATTTTAGTTAGCTTAGTCATTTAATGCAGATTAAAATTGCTCTTTACACTAAATCAATCAGATGAATAGTTTTTGAGATATCGTTGTTAGAAGTAATTAGTAGCGAAACATTTTTAATGCTTGGCGAGCATTGAGATGCCTACGGCGAGTCCATCCCCTCTGCCCCGCATCGCTCGACCGCCTGCTCAAGCTATATAAACCGGGCGATGTAGCGCGCGATCCTAGGATACTTTTTACCGCGGGAAAATATCTTATTTCTGAGGAAAAATACAAAAACTGCAATGTAAGAGTATACTAATATGTAACACCTAAGAATTTAGTTTTTGGTCATCTGAACGCGGGCGGAGCCGCGGGCAATGCTAGTAATGTATATAATAGGTGGTAGATACTATAGTAATTTTATTGACTGATATAAAACATTCGCCAGCTTATAGGTACTATTTAACCGGTTTATCATAACATATTTAATAATTAAAGTCATATAAAAAAATACATCTAATTGCTTTAATCATAATGACCTTATTATACAAATCCCTATATATAAATAGTTTGCGGTTTAAGAGGATTGTGACGTGCCGATACGCGGCACGAGTAGGTTTAAAAAAAATTCTATCTGTTTCATAGCGCTCGCTTTGCCAACCAGTATGGTGCGATAGAGAGAGTTGCAAGTCTTAGAGGCAATTACCTACATTTACTTTTTGAAATATTGTTTCAATAAGTGATAACGTTTTCATCCCCCTAAACATTTACGAAATGAGACAATTTTGGTCTCATTAGAACGTACAGACGTATATACCTAGATTAAGGTGTACTGAAGTATATCTTAATCTAGGTCTGTACCTACGTTTTTCTTTGTTAGTAATTCAGTTTTGTTTAATTAAAAAAAATGAAAAGTAAAAGGAAGTTTTTAAGCCAAAAATATAAATATTTAGATGCTAATAACTTCTATTGTAGGTAGTCTTGAAAATAAAAACTTACGGACCTTTTTTTCCATTATAACTACAACATTTCCAAAAATCATGAAAATTAGACTATGTTTACGCTTTTTGTATGAAAATTTATAGCTCCTCAATCCTCTTAATTCATGACAGTTCCACAGATTTATGGAGGCTCGTTTAGTTTTCTACATTATAGCACACAGAAAAACAAATATAGTATAAAATTAGAGGAGATTTATAATTATTTTGGCTTTATACTCTATTTATGTGATTACGAATAAATTGTACTTGGGTAAATCGGCACAAATAGACGATGATGATAATCTTCACCTTGTGTTTAGTTTAATATTTGGCATACATAAGAATAATGACAAATTGCGTGACAAGTTCCGTGGTTTTTGTCGCGTTCCTCATTACGTAAGGAGGTGTGATACTGAGCCTGGAGCACATTGGCTTGTTCTTATTATTTAAATAAAATATTTAAGTATTGTTGGAATAAGATAATTATTTTTTACGTAATATTATCTTTTAGCTCAGCGGGAAGATAAAAATGTTTTAGGTATAGCTTAAACTATCTTTATAAACTCTACAATAGTCATATTTTATGCTCACACAATTTGATTTGATTTTTTGATTTTAGATTACCTTTGGACTTAACTTACCGATAACGCTATTATCCATGACAAAATTGTATAACATTTATAACGTAATATTAATTTTAGCAAATAGATATAAATAAACTGTTACGTTGCAGACTGTAAACAAATATTTTACATGTACAGGTACCTACATAGTAAAAAATATTTAAATAATATTGGAATATACTTCCTATATTATCATGTAAAATATATTACCTACTCGTTCAATGTGAAGTGTACCTAAGTATTGGCATATTCAAGACAAGACGGCATCGAGCAGGAAGTGAAGTAGGAAAACGCTCTAGCGTCATTCAAGGTCGACGACGACTTCATCCATCCACTTCGTATGTCATTACAAAGTGCGACTGCCTGCTTCATATTATAAGTGTAGCCATTGTTCTGCTGTGTGTATATGTATATAATACTTAACACATAATTTTTTAAATTAATTAACATGATAATTTATGATAAGAAATATTGCGGTAGGTATTCATGTCCGGTTACTATTAACTTCATTTTTAGTTTTTGCCCGTTGCTGCGCTAGGGTCATACCAACGTGTTAAGCCAGTTTTATGTTTACTTTAAATAAACGCATTTTCGTATTTATAATATTAGTTTGTAGTGTGTATACTATCATTTGCAAGATTTGTATGATTATATTACCTCAATTTTGTTTGCGAATACTGATGGTTTTCTTATCTATTGTATTGGAGGGATTATTTCTAAGGAATAAGCATTTGTAAGATTATTGTAGGAGTGGTTGGTTTTTTGCTTGATCAATTACATCGGCCAGCCCACTTATAGAACTTCTTCAATGCATACTTTGCATGGGGCGAGTGATCTTTCGTGAATTTACGACTATTGATAAAGCTCTTCTCATAATAAGTGTGCAATCCGCACACTTATTCTATTGAACGCAGGTAACGTTGGCAGAGTACAATAGACCAAATTTCATTCGGGCTAAAATATTAACTTTCGCACAATGAGAAACATTATATATCCAGTGTGGAGCAGTTCTTCACTTCCGAACAATAGATTGAATGGGAAACGAAGTGGTAAACAGTGGTTGGTTCCTTTACAGATCCAGCTAGATGCGAGGTGGCCATTGTGCTTTGTTCCCTACGAAACTGGCTTTTGAGTTAGAGGTGTATTCGTTGAAGGTTGCTTTTTAACATAACGAAACGAGAGGTGCATTACCGTAATATGACAGCAACATAACATTTAGAGATCAAAAAATATTTGTATATCATTAATTTAACAACCGAACAACAAGTTGAGAGTCATTAAGTACCCAATAAGTTTCCGCTATCTGTATGCGGAAAAGCAAGTCATTCTGGTGTAGTTTATCATTTTCTTCTAGATAAAATGAAATATTCAGATTCGTAATTCAATATAATTTATTTATTTTAATGTTAAAGTAGATTAAAAAGATAATTAATAATTATTAAAAAAAAATTACAAACAATTCCAACTTCAATCTACGCATTGATTATTATTATAATGAGGAGACTGTAAAATATTTTTTTAATAAGCTGGTATTTTATTAAAAAAAAAAAACTCAGTAAATGTATCAGCTAAATAATTGTATATACTAAACATTAACTTTTGGTTCTATATCCTTTACTCATAAAATATATACCATCACTAATTATAATTTCTAAGAACTTGGAAGAATATCTACTTGAATATAAGTTTTAATAGGATATGTCCCTTGTCCATTGATATTTTTTTCAGTGCCATGAAAAGAGGAAATAAAAGACTCAAGTGCTTGTCGTGTTTATTATTTTCGAAACACAAAGCCTTGTCTATGAAATGGTACCTTGGAGCTCTTACGCGCATTGTCATTTAGACGCCGCGCGCCGGCGCTACTTTCATGTGAATTTAAGGAGGCTTACCTATAACAATCTATAGAATTACTAAATCCTACATGTTCCTCTAGTTCTTCATATTTTTCTTCTTCCAAGCATTTTTCGTTATATTATTACCTAGTACGCATTCTTTGACAATAGTGCGTTCGTAAACAGTTTATCTTTCGGGCTTGGATAAGATTAAATACAATCGGTTGGGAATAGAAATTTTCAAAATTGTAATGAAAATAATTTAGACGTCGTGCGTTATCATAACATGTCATTTCCATATTATATTATAGAATGCTATCTTGTCTAAGCCACAGTGCTAAATATTAATGGAATTAGAATATTTTGTGCATATGACAGTCACATTTGTGTAGGTAGGTAGTTACTATAAACGAGTGCACTTATGTATATATTTTTAGCTTATACTAGCATTGCCCGCGGCTCCACCCGCGTTCAGATGACCAAAAACCAAATTCTTAGGTTTTACATATTAGTATACTCTTACAATGCAGTATTTGTATTTTTTTCTCAGAAATGAGATATTTTTCTGCGGTAAAAAGTATATGTTGACCCAGATAACCAGCTATCACCATACCAAATTTCATCAAAATCCCTCCAGTGGTTTTTCTGTGTTGCGGTAACAGACAGACAGACAAAAATTTTAAAAACAATAGATTCGGCCTCTGTATCGATAAGATTTTCCAAAAAATATTTAATGTACATATTCTTAGTTACAATTTTATTATGTATACATGTATAGATTTAATGGAGTGACTTTAACACTATATTTTTGTCATTTTTTTGTCGATATATGTACCTATCTTGTCATTAAGTATATATTTGACTTTCTAAGATTTCCTTAGTGTTTTCGGAATTAATGAAAAACATAATAAAACTTTGTAGCCTGTGGATACTTTGGTCTATTCTTTTATCATCGTAGAAGAGTCTGTCTACGACTTTTATAATCATTATTCATAGAATAAATAGTGACATATCAGTTAGTTGTATGAAAATTTTGCTACTTACAGCAAGGGAATTCGCTTACTGCTAATACTAATAATAATGTTTATATTTATTAAATAAGCTTCTAAAATGATCACATAAACTAATTAATCATTCTATCGTACACAATAATTGTGTAGGTACCTACATCTCGAAAAAATTCGAATCAAAAAAATTAAAGCATTTTATAAGAATTAAATACTAACAAGAAAATCGAAGAAACTCTGTTGAAATTACATACAATCGGTTGGCAATAGAAATTTTCAAAATTGTATTGAAAGCATACGACATATTACCCAACCGGTAAAGGATATTTCAATAAATATATGTATGTATATATACATACAGACATATATATATATATATATATATATATATATATATATATATATATATATGAAACAAACTCACATACATTTAAATTTTAAATATTTGTTTTTTCAATCATATTTACTTCGGGCTCTTATCTTTATGTTCTTACTTTGCCGACGTATTGTCTGCTCGCTTCACCTCATCCCAAAGGATTTTTGATCGTTATAATTCCGGAGAACATTTCCATAAAAATCATTCCCGATCGTTATCTCCTGAACAGGTTGGATTCTTTTTTTCAAGTGCATCATTTATTATCTTTAGGGGTACAAAAAAGGAAGGGTCCAAAGCGCCGCACAGTCCCTTCTAAGAAATTTCATCGGATTCGTTTGACACTCGTCTGTGAGATATAGAGCGGGCAGTGGACAGCATAGTTCGACGAATCCGGACGTCCACTGTAGGTTGCACCTTCGTGAGAACAAAGAACTGTAAATTCAAAATATAGATTATTATTTATATAATCACCACAACCGGCGCTAAGATTATGTGGAAGCTTTGAACGAGTATTCCTTTATAAGTATTCCTTTTTAGGTTTGAGAACGAATCAACAGTTTTAAAAAGATATTGATATCTTAAATTTTTATACTGAATACTCGTAATCTTTTCACTTATTTCGTTGGTGCTGAAGATTATTTTCTTGACAACAAAGATGTTCAGCAACCCGTGTAACTGTTCTCTTATCTAAGATTACTTCTGCTATCTTTTTTTAATATATAAAAGGGTAAAAAGGCTTTTCGTTTGTTTATTCGTCTCATATAGAAGAATTCAATATATCATCTCATAATGGTTTAAAAATATAACCGTCTATTTGCGCAATTTCCTACAGGGTATCAAAAATAAATACCATCTTTTGAATCAAGACACAATAGCGGGGCAAGAGTCAGGTAAAGCGCCTCACGCTGCGGGGGTCCGTTGCAGAAGTTTTATATTTCCGCTTCTTTGTCAAGGTTGACGCCCAATTAATAATTTCCCTGGCTGACCGGAGTCATTGTCACGTCTCTTCTTGGCTCTCTGAGACCACGCTCCATGCTGTCTGACATGATTGACTCTATCTATTGTTCATTTTTATGGACTCCATATGATTTACGAACAGTTAGTTTTTGAATGACATGCACGTTTATTGATTACCTGGTCTCTTCTTAATAATAATTCTATTACATTATAGAATTTGTCTCAAGTAGAGTCGCTACTAAATTTTGAATTCTTTTTGTACAATTTTTTCTATCGTAAACTTAACTATTTCCTTGTTGAGGATGAAGTAAGAAAAAACCAGAAAAATACCACACTTTAATATTTTCATGTATAAATAGTAATGCTATGTTGTGTGTTTTTTGTTCATCTGATTGTCCGCGTGCTGAGGCGTCTCGGTATTTCCTGTTCGCTAAATTAAATTCAAATATATGCATACTTTTTGTCGACCAGTTTACGACTTGGCAAATGTCGGCTCTACAAGACGATTCGTAAACATACTGGTTTTCTCAACGTTATTTCTATTTTAATGGAGCCTATGCGTTTGTTTCTATTCAGACATATCTTAATCTTTCTGTTATAAATGAAACAGGAACTTATTACTTATTTGACATAAGCATGCTTTCATAACCATGTTGTTGTTATGACTAATAATTTTACGATTGATGCTTATAATGAAATACAGACAGACATAAACACTAATAACAGACACAAACATTCTAATGGAATACACGAGACACGTCGGTATGTCAAAAGTCTGCCAAATAAACATATGGACTGTGGAACAGCCGATATCAAAGCGTGGGCGCACTTCCTGGCGCGACAAACCGCCGACGCTCCATGGCGAGTCGCCCTGTTCCGAAATTAATCAGAGCAGGCGGGAGGTACACAGGCTATATGAACGGTTCTGTATAAATAAATTGAAAATATTGGGTTTGATATATACTATTTCTCAACACTGAGTATAATATATTGAAGCTTTTGCATATACACACATATTCTGATTAGCATATCTCATCATCATGGCTGCACCACAGGCAACAAATTATAACATTTCACTACTTTAATATAAGCATTCATAGTGTCATTAAGGTATAGTACAACAGTATTGCTTGAACAATGGTGGTATCCAATACTGCGTTTTGTCTTACTGTCTGTACTTGTCTTAATGCAGGCTGAAATATTTTAGATATCTATATGGTTAATAAAAGCATTTAACAGCTGAATATAACAATATTTTCTGATAGGTACATGTCCTTTTTTGACTGTATTATACTACTTATTATGGATAATATTACCTATTTTTTTTTTTTTTTTTTTTAACGTTGGGAAATGCATTTACGCACGAAGTGTGAGACTCACCGGCGAAGCCAGTACTACCCACTAAAACCCAACAAAACCATCCTCCGTCTTAATGGGGCGTCGCAGGATCGCTTACGCATTCAACTACGACGCCCCGACGGCAGGTCTGCCGTAGCAGACCACAACAACCATGGGGTTGCTCCACGGTCCACTCTGCTATCAGAGAAGTACCAGGAGCAACCCGCATGGTACACCGCCCTTCGAAGAAGGCTGCCTCCCACCACCCACCGAAGCGGGCCACCTCCTTGTGCGTTTCTTGGCTTCGCGAGTACACTACTGAGCCCCCCCACCACGACAAGGTGAACGCACGTTGGGGGGGATGGATAATATTACCTATGTATATCAGTGATAAATCTAAATAATCCTATATACCTTGGCACAAGTAATAAAATAAATAGGAGTGTAGCTATATATTTTTTAGTAACTTAGAGATAATGTCATATCTCTTCCGCTTTAATTTCCTGAAGAAATTATGATAAGCAAAAATATTTAGTCTAAATATAAAAAGTACCTACGATACTCGTAAGTAAAAGATATTCATTTGTCTATATGTTTATACTATAGTATGTGTACACTTCTAGTTTGAGCTTATCATTGAGTACCACTTTTGGATATTACTATTAGAACATTAAATATGTTTTCTCTCTCTACCTTTAAAAATAAACGGATATTCATTGTTCAATTTATTTTAATTATAAGAAGTACCTATAATTGAGACTATGCATATAAAAAAGTTTATTAGTTTTGTATGGTTCGTCTGTGATGTTGTTATGTTGATTAGATACAATATTTGTAAAGTATATCTTGGTATCAATAATTATTCTTTTTTATCAATATTAAGAAGGTATAAATAATGACGATCATAAAAGGTCAATAAAAATCAATCTCCAACCAGGTTATAAGTACATATTAAACTTTTTTTTCGTACTTGGTTTTCTTTTTAGTATCTACACTAAGCATTATAAAATTGTAGTTTTTTTTTGTTTCTACAGATAACATCTGGAACTACAAAGTACGTTCTGTTACATTACCTTCGAGGAAGTAGGCAATTTTATCGACTCATCATGTCCGCGTGGTAATAATATAATTAATTGTGTTTATTTTTGATTCTTATAGTTTGGAGACGGTATCATAGTCTAGTAGTGATTTTTTTTGTAGAAAAACCGACAATTGAACGGACTGACGAAGAAAATAAAATTTAGCTACGTTTTTTTTTTAAATTCTATATGTTTTTATTGTAATTAAAAATACTTAAAAAGCCTACCAATATTTGCTTAGTTTAAACGGTTATAGTAAAAATATTTAAAATGCAACGTTGATAACATTTTATTTTTTATATACCTATTACTAGCGACTCGCCCTCGCTCCGCTCGAGTTCGTCCCTAGGTACGTGTTGACGATTAGTATAGAATAGAATCATAGACTATATACTGTTACATACATATATTATTTTTTTCTAACTTAAACCTGACGTATTGTTGTACATGGTAGGTCCACTACTATTGAAAGTAATTCGAGGTAGTGATTCCCATACAAAATAACCAGTTCTGAATTTTTCGATTTTCCAGCTATTCTTATGGGTTTTTCCTAATTTTTTAATATTTAAACCATCCCTGATATATCTCCAACAAAACAAAAAAAATATATTCAAATCGGTTCAGCCGTTTTTGAGCTTTAGCGAGACTATCAAACATCAACTGATTTTTATATATATATAGATTATACCTGTTCTAATTAGTTAGATATTAATCTCTAGCAATTTAAGGAATTCTGACTAAATAATGATACGATGCTGATTAGGAAAAAATAATAATTATAATAGCCGTATCGTATTGTTCTTATAATAGGCAGAATTATTTTTGAAAGTTATTTTATTAAACTAAATGTAACTTAGACATTGGAAATTAATTTGACATAAGCTAAAGTAATAAAAACCTGTGTTTATACGAGTACTTCAACTTTCTAAACAAACGGATTGATTATGTGCATATTCCCTTGTGGTAATACCTTTAGAAGAAAACTATTTTTTTCCTTCTTTCCATCAAATAGATATTACTTGGTAATTACATGTGCCACTCACCCACATAGAGCAGAACTGTGCATGACCGCGACTTCACGGAATGCTGCTCGTCTTCCAGCCCGCTAGATAAGTGTCACCGCGTCTTAGCGGGCCTACTTGCACTCTACTTGTGCTTTTAATTACTTACTTTAAACAATCCTTGCTATGGATTACAAGCTAAAGAATGGTATTACAGTGTGTCAAATGATGAGAACTATATTTTAATAAGTTGTGTTTTCTTACTTTTCTTTTTAATTACGGTCTAGTGTCTGCAGCGACACACGCGAAAATCATTTTCCAATAAAAATAGTAAAATAAAGATTGGATAGTATATATTCTGAAATTATAGATGTCTTCGGTTTTCAATTTTTAATTCACAGTTCATTTTCAATTACTTATCATTGGAAATACTTTTATTGATATTATTTTTTTCTATATGTATAATTTACTTTTTCAAGATTATCTGTGCACAGGATTTGAAACAAAGAACGGAAATGACATAAGATATGTATAATTTAAAAAATCAAATTGTATCATTTTCTTTGTTTTAATATTGCATAGAGCATACAATATACGTGTATGTAACGATGCGAATGCGACAGTTAGCGTTTTTCTCTGCGCGTACGCCTCGTATCCGGGTCACGCTTGTCACGTAACGGGCTCGTTGATAACGGGAGACCTAGGTCGTAGCGGGATGAGCTACGCGGAAGTGGGATTGCGGACGATTAAAGGCCCTCAAAGCTGTCCGCCGACATTTCTGACGACTAATCGTTGATTAATTCTTGGAAACTTACATTTGTTATGGTTCAGTTGAACTTGTGTAGGTAGTTCGTTTGTATTCGCAGTCATCTTAATTTTTGACGACATTTAGATAAAACTATTTATGTTTTGTTGAATTAGCTTTTCAAACATGTCAAAAATACTTATTGAGATATTTTCTTAATCCTCCCTTAGAAATAAGTGGTGTTTACGTATGACGTGGTTGCGTCGTGTTGTGGACGAAATAAATTATTTTATATATTAAGCTAACAAATTACAAAGATTCTATTCCTAAGAAATATACCTGCTTATAAAACGGGTTATATATCGACATATCATATCAAAATTAGGTGGGTAAATCCCAATTCAAAAGGCATTTTGTTATTACTTATATATATATATATATATATATATATATATATATATATATATATATATATATATATGTAGGTGTATTTGTAATAAATAAATTTGACTATACCGTGATCACAAATTGTAAAGAAAGAATAATAAAAATATCTGTACTTCATCGTAGGTGTCTAAAATAGAGGTACCTATTCGTAATCTAAATATTTTTAAATACAACTAAAAAAATTGCTTTGATTATCAATAGAAATTCCTAATATCATATATATTTTTTTGGAGTTCGATAATAATATATGTATGTAAGTACCGGTTCATTGATTTTACTCTAAAATAGTACACGAAGAGGCGCCAAATTTAAAGCGTTATTATATTTTTATTTTAAATTGGCTAAATAAAATGAAATTACACATCTAACTATTTTTTACCTAGTTTCTATACATCACATTTTTTCCTGTTTGTGTTAAAATATTCTTTAAGTTAAATAGTTATTAAAGGTGAGTTTGTTAAAAAATTGTTATATTAAGATTTACAAAATGTATCATACTACAAAATTTCATTACATCATTCGTTTCGATTATGGCTATTTTAGGATTTACTTCATACGTAATTGCTTGTAATGAAATTATTAGAAAATATATTTTTTCTAGTTGGAAATAGAACTTACTTTACAAAAATAAAGGCTCGTATTATTGTTTTAGCCGAGCCAGAAAATAAAATAACTAGGTACTAGGTAGTGTACACTAGAATCTAAAACACAACAAGTGACGTTTTTCTTATTATCATAAAAAACAAAAAGGCTAACTAAAAAAAAGGCTAACTTCAAAAATATTTGCCTTTAAAATTTCCTTTGCGTAGAATACGATAAAAGCTACTAGGAAAACATAATAGAAAAAAATGATAAAAAAACTATCTAGTGAGCTACGTTTGAAAATTAAACAAATGATATAGAGTTTTGTTATCAAAATTATATAAAAGTTTAAAATAAACATAACAAACTGTGGAATATTAATTAAAAAAGTATCAATTTGACTGTTGGAGTAAAAAGTGTCGTTGGGCCTGTTATTTAAATGGGCATAATGAAACGGTTGACGGCTAGGTAGCAGCGGGGCGAGCGCGGGCGTCGGGGCAAAGAAAGCAAGTTCACTGCCACGGTCGGAGCGACAACCTTGCCGCTACCTTCGTCTCACTATTAACATTTATCTAGTGCCAAATGATGATTACTTATGCATGCGACTGTCTTGTCATAACGTCTTTAAATGTAGTTTAATGCAAATTGTAGTTATGTCTTATCTATACTAATATTATAAATGTGAAAGTTTGTGAGTATGGATGTTTGTTACTCTTTCACGCCAGAACGGCAAAACGGATCGGGTTGAAATTTGGCACAGAGATAGATTATAGTCTGAAATAACACATAGGCTACTTTTTATCCCGGAAAAATATACGGTTCTCGAGGGATAGATTTGTTTTTGTTTTAATTTACGAGCTGTGAATACGAATATACAGTACTACAAAGCATATTATATAGGTTTAGGATCTCTGGTATAAAAAAAAACTCCATTAATTAAAGTTTATTATTTATATTACTTTCTTTTCGGACTATTTCGCGGATATATTTAGATTTTTGTTTCCCGACCCTTACCTTTGAATACTGTACAGCAATCATGGTCACGGAAGAAGAGACTAAGGCTTTAGATGTCTCAAAGGTGAAGGTAATAATGTCCTTTTGAACCTGATGATAGTTTTATTTAAAATGTCAAATATTCGCCTAAATCTAAGAGAGTATTATACTTATTTTGTTAATTCATAAAAGTTCCTAGAGTCATAACCAATTTTTTTTAATTTCGCCCCTTCTTTCTTACGTCGTCCACGTAGATCAGACACGTTACAGTAAAAGCTGTATAGGCTAAAAATACTTGGCATCAAAAACAAGATTTCCATGGATTATTTTTGTAAAATAGGAAATTTCTTAGATTATGGTTTATGTGAGTATTGAGGCAATTACTTGGCCTGAACATTAATTAGAAGAAAATAAATTGGACGTCTCACCTCACTTATCTATACATATAATAAAAGTGTAACTGATCGCTGTCTGTACATGAAATATATTTAAGAAAAACTAAAACTATTATTCTTGGTCTTTATTTAAGTAATAGAATTCAAAACAATGATTTTCAAAATTTTTGTCTGATTATCTGTGCGTTTATGCGCGATATTCTCAGAAACGGCTTAACTGATTTAAGTGTGGTTTTCACTAATGTATTGTGGTTAGTTTCACTGAACGTTTAGTATTTGTTTTGTTTCAATTGGTTTATAAATAAAAAAGTTGTGTCAATTTAAATAAACATCTAAGAACGAAGCTGAGCAAAAAGATACAATAATAATATATAATAAATACCTATTATCGCGTACAATGATATTCGGTTAACGTATTAAATCGGGATTTTAGATGATATGCTTAAGAATTAAAACTCTCAGATGTAATATTTTTAAATTTCAATATCTAGTATGGACTTCACACACTCCTGTTATGGTAATTACAATCCTTTCGAGCAGCTACCTTAAGCGCGAATTATTTAATACGCGCTTGGAATAATAATGCTCCGCCTTTACCAACCAAGCACCCTGATTTTGTAGGAAAAACATACTTTTATTCGATGACTTAAGTTTTTAATTTATGAATTTAAAACATTTTTTTAATATTTTATGTTTAATATCCTGTAAGAAAAAAAGTATGGTATATTAAATCTCTGAAATGCAGACAGACTTGAACATTTCGAATTACCTATCCCACCTTGAGTTTATTCCAGACGTCGCATTCCGAAGCACTATGGTCTGTGGACACCTACATATTGCGTAAAAAGCTGAATCACTGCACAGAAATGCTATGAGCAAGCCAGAATCAACTGCCATCATATGTGAATCAGCGTGGCCGGAAACTTCGCCATGTTGGCTCACCGCCGCCATGTTTATCGCGTTCCGGAAGTTGCGCGCGCGCCGGCCGTCTTTAGACATCATTTCCACAAACCGCGCGGGCTACGAGTCGGAAATATTCAGCGGTTATTTTGGTTGCCGACGTTTTTCCGCTTCGTGCAGACATCGACGGAGTTAATCATATATTTGACGACGGTATCGTAAGTATTTATAGACAAAATCACCTCAGAACGCATTTAGAATCTCGTAATTTTGTCTAAGACGTTGTTTGTGGTGCTAGTTGCGTAAATCTTTGGCGTGAGTAATTCTATTTTCCTATACACAAGAATGCGATCGTTTACAGTTGTCTTGTTTACTTATAAACTAAATAGCATAAATGAGCAAAGGCGCCCCGAGT
Organism: Brenthis daphne; assembly: GCA_947093115.1. Classification (NCBI taxonomy): domain Eukaryota; kingdom Metazoa; phylum Arthropoda; class Insecta; order Lepidoptera; family Nymphalidae; genus Brenthis; species Brenthis daphne. Next base: position 30,497,785 of record OX352474.1, on the reverse strand, counting down.
ATCTTAAATGAGAGTAGGAAACTAGAAATATTATGAACTCGTTAGAATTACGGCTGTGGCTGCGTCACATATTTGCATGCAATGAATGGTGCGAATTACTTTGACAATAATCGAGATCGTATAAAATATCTAGGTACTATATATACATATGTAGATGAACAATACAAACCATAAATAGAATACTAAATGTGAGGTGTCGATGGTGCAAGTGTCATATTTGACATTCGTGATTTTATTATTTACAAACTTTGCATTGAATTCCGATATGGGATCTACTTCCGACTATGTTAACATGTATTCAATACGTGTGATGGTTTCAAACAATCTTAGTTAATACAAAACGGTCACGCCGTAGTCTGATGATAATTAAGTTTTTAATAGTGTTCTGATAGTCATGTACAAAAACTTTTGAAGACTTTATTTCTTACTGTTTGACCTTCTCAAGTCGTAGGTAGTAATTGCACTTTAATAAATACAGTTGCTAGACACCGGATGTATATGTATTATGTACCTACCTATATTATACCTCTTCGTATATACGTGTGTTAATGGAATACCTACTAGTTTTTTTTTGTTTGTTTTACATCAAAAATTTATGAGAAATAAAAATGGAATATTGATTCATTACAAAATCTGACTAAGATTAATGTACCAAATGATTTGAGCGTCGCGTCGCTGAGCCTTCTTGCTCTATCTTTTATTTAACTTGGATATAGCGTGAAAAACGTAATTTGTATAAGTATATTAACTATTCTGAAAATGGTTGAAACCATTTGTTTTGCTTATAAATGAGGATAAAATACAAACAATTTAATGTAAAAAATATATTTGACTTTCAAATATTATACGAGTTATAAAATAAATAATTAATTGTTATTTTAATGTATTTTATATACGTATTTTATATAATATACGTTACATAACAACATATTTATGCTTATAGAAGAGGTTTCACTCTCTTGATATGTCATTTTGAAGTGATCATCGTTGGAGTGCTGTGCGCTCGCGCACGGAGGTTGTAGGAATGTGGTCGGACTGGAGCGGGATGGGGAGGTTGAGGGACAAAGGCTCTGGAACTGGTTTCGCTTCCTGTACGTGTCGGATGTCCTGCGGCTTCCTGCCCCTACCCCGCCCACCGCCACGCAACGGGTTAATAGGCAGGGCTGACTTTAATTTCAAAATATATGTATAAGATTTTCTTTAAAAATTTAGGTATCTATATTTTGTTATCGATGTTTTAAAATTATCGTAATGATAATTCCGATTTATTTATTTAAAATTCTGTTACATCTATTAATTACCTATTCGTTGGCGGAAATGTTTTGCATTATATGTATAAAAGGAATGACGCTGAAATAGGGAAGCTTGCTGTACAAGAATTGTGTCCAATTAAGGTAAAAAATATTTATGGAATGTTATAAAGAAGGATTTATGCGTATTCCTATTTCTTGGAATAATAATCAATATATTTACTTCCTAAATACTTATATAAATAAGACAAACATATTCACTTAAAAACCTCTCAAGTGTTGTAAATAAGTACATTAAATAAATCATTAAAGGGTTTTGGCGGGAGTAGTAGGGTACCTACTACCACGGGGTACTGGTGAGGGTGAAACTATGATTTTAAAAGATACATGTTTTAAGGTGTTTTTTAAGGTGTTTTGCTTATTTCCACATTATTGTTTAAGGGATTGTATATTAGACTAGCATTGCCCGCTTCTCCGCCCGCGTTCAGATGACCAAAAACTAAATTCTTAGGTTTTACATATTAGTATACTCTTACATTGCAGTTTTTGTATTTTTTCTCAGAAATTAGATATTTTCGCGCGGTAAAACGTATCCTATATGTTGACTCAAATAACCAGCTATCACCTTACGAAATTTCATCAAAATCCCTCCAGAGGGTTTTCCGTGATGCGGTAACAGACAAGACAGACAGACAACAATTCTAAAAACTATAAATTCGGCCTCTGTATCGCTAATAATGTCTATTCATATAAGATTTTCCAAAAAATATTTAAGGTACAGATTCGGCTTAGTTACAATTTTATTACACGCATGTAGACGTTTCACGGAATTCTTAACATTAAACATAGACGATACTAGATAAATGTTTTCTAACAGTATTGAGACACCTAACTTTAAGAATGGTTTCATAGAGTAGAGTTTAAGTTATCGTCAATATTTATTTCGTTTTATGGGATTAGGATTACTATATGTTCCTTTTTCTTCCATGTTATTATTGTTACAAATTTGATAATATCTTCTTTATCTAGATGCATTTCTCCGTAGAAACAATTTGCCCCACAGCTAATAAAAAGCATTTTTTTTAATTTGAAAACGTATGGAAGCATATAATATACTTTTTTGGGTATTGTAGAGTTTGCAACCAAAAATATCATAATAGTACTCATTATCTTTTCTTAAGTATGGCAAATTCGCGGTATCTCGGGAAAAGTGGACAGTTTTTAATGGTATTTGACGACACGTTTGGCTCAGTTGGTAGTGACCCTACTTGCTGTTCCAGCGGTCGCGGGTTCGAGTCCCGCTGGGGGCATTCATTTGTGTGATGAGCACGGATGTTTATTCTCCAGTCATGGGTGTATATATATAATATGTATGTATTTAAAGTTATATATATGTAGTGTATCAACTATCTGGTATCCATAACACAAGCCTCGTAGCTTACCATGGAACTAGATGGTGCTGTGTGTTAATGTCCCAACATTTATTTATTTATTTAATATTGCATTTTATATCTTAGGTATTTGCGTTTTATAATGCTTTATTAAAATCGTCAGCCTATTGGAAAAATAACAATATTAAAGCTTTTTAACTATTACTATAACCTTATAACAAATACATATTATGATAGCTTAATATATAATTATATACAAATCTTAATTTTTGACAACCCTGCAGCTCTGAGGCAGGACACGCACGATTGAGGACAGTCTCTTTGTTTTTGTTGCGCTGTGGTCACTGTAATATAACACGAGAGCTGTCTCCGGGATAAACTACTATATAGTGAATTACTCCACTGTGATATCTTAACTTGATACTTCACTGCTACGATCTGAAACTTATATACTGCGCTCATGTCACTAAACAATTTTAGTTCTCTTTTATTTACTTACTAAGAACATTTATTCCACTTACAAGCACAATTATAAGTGTGAAAATGAGTTTTGTCGGAAACATCGTCTAACATCATCATATCTTATAGGTATTGGTATTAATCACGGAATAGGCAAAAGAAATCTTTCATCAATTCTGTGGTATTAATGCAAGGGAACACACAAGTCATATTTTATTCTATAATAGATGTCTGAATATTTATGAACACTTATGCGCAAGAACATTTTGATTTGCACTTTGAAAAGAAATAACAAGTTAAAGTTTTGGATTTGGAAAGAATTATCACTATTCAATTAATTAATAGAAAGGATTGTTCTACCTGGACAATAGAAATGTTAATGTTAACCAAAAAATTTAATTATTATAAATAGATAGTTATGAATAAACTATAGTTTTATTATCGTACCTACTTGTTACGTAGTATTTCTCTAGTTGAATGACCCTGACCGAATCACTACACTTTGAGGACGGAAGTTTTTAATCTATTCCCGTTAAGTCACAGGCAATCTATTTTTTTAAATTCAACGTTCAGAAAAGTACCAGAGGGCGGCAAGGTTTATATGATAAATAATAGTTTAGGGTGCAGCCGGGTGAAGCCATGGTGTTAGCTATGTAAGGTGAATTACATGTTAAAATTAAATCAGGCTCAGCCTTTTTTTTTATATTGGGAAATACATTCAAGTATACCAATTGCTGCATACAGGTGGTTATGTGGGACTCATTGTCCAGAATAATCAGTACTACCCACTAAAACCCAACAGAACCTTCCCCGTCTTAATGGGGCGTCGCAGGATCACGACGCCCTAACTGCAGGTCGCCGAAGCAGACCACAACCAAGGAGTGGTTCTCACGGTGCATCTTGCTGTCAGAGAAGTGCCAGGCGGAACCTGCATGGCACACCATCAACCGGGGGGTTACTTCTAACCCCCCTCCCCCTCTCCCTCCCTCTCCTCACCATTGTGTGTTCAACACATCGGAGGGGATTTTGTTTCAATATACATATAATGTAAAAATATATAATATACAAAATAAGATCATATATCCTCACTCATGCCATTCTTGTTCGCAGAATCCAGTCGCCATTGTTGATACTAAGGAAGGAATTTGTAAATAAATAAAGATTAATTCAGTTACAGCAATCGTGATTTCATAATAAATTGTTATTTATTGATTTTGTAATCTCAACCTGTTTATGTTGCATGAGCAATGCATTTTTGCAATTGTTAACTTGTCACGCTTCATGTCACATCAAGAATAATAAGAGATGAGATGATTTAGAAACACCTACAACAGATATTATTTTGTCGACGTTAAAGTGATTAAATACTATACCTAATAGGTTAATTTACACAAAATAAATTAAAAACAAACAATGAGTTTTTTATATTGTAATTATTTTTGTATTCTTATTTCTTAAACATTATTTATCTACCATTTCCAAGAGATATATTTAGTGAATAACGTCTGCCATTCTATATTTAAGTAATACTCTAAATATCTGTTCTGCGAAGAGTTGCAACAAATACTACAGGCGCGAAATTTACTAGCACTTAATATCTCATAGTATTTAGTTTGAGCGTAATATATTGTAAGATAGACGATAGATGGTATGCGCGATGTATGACTAATGTTTAAAAATATCTACGTTGTTCGCATCCGTTTCCTCAGAATATTTCTCCCCGCCATCACCACGAAGGCGGTCTGCAGCGCTGAAACAACGCCGTCGAACATTTCCGTATCGTCACTTGCTAGCCGTTTTCACGCACAAGGCCTATGCCAAGGTCTCCGCTTTCTAGGGATTGGCGATAGAATACAATGTTTAGTTAAATTGAAACTTAAATATAGAGTGATTTTTCAAAATATTTTTCTAGGAGTAAGCGGCAGTGAAGTATTCAATGTTTATTAAATTATCGATAATTTAGCTTTTTTATATTGGACTTTAATAATAATAAGCAGAGAAAGAGACAGCATAGTGTTAGCTTGATTCTCAATATGCGGTAAGTGAAAGTGCATAGAAATAAATACATATGCCATTTTTATTATATTTTTGTAATAAGTTAATCCCATGAGAACCACTTTGGAACCGGAATAAAAAGTAGCTGATGCCTCTCACCGGAAACAGAAATCTCACCCATCTATTACTTTATTATGTCGTGAAAGGAAGTGGAACTAACACCACACTTTTCCACTAATAATATTACTAAGGATTTTGCAAATATTCTTAATAACTTATCTAAAATAATTAAATTCACATTTTGATGCCTACTTTATTTATTTTTTGTGTGCAACAAACATGTTTTTTTATAACTCGAACGTATAGCAACAACTTTGTAAAGGCTTCGATGTAAGGAAGTTTAAGTCAACATTATGGTCATAGTAATATTGCTTTTGTGTACTGCTTTAAATATTAAATATTGTTATTTTATAGTCTCAGTATAAGGAAAAATACTGCTTTTAATAAATTCGATTACTGTTGATACACGACAGCATTACGTAATATGAGAATAAGATGAGAAAAACTGCGAGTCATTCAAGAATGAATGGAATCGAAGCCGGACATCGAGGTTCTCACAATTAACAGCACTTTGCAACCATTTCATTATATGTCATTTGTTGATCGTCGCAGCTTCCTTAAGAGACAGGATACAAAGTGGACCTAATTAATAAGAACAAGTTTTTCCCGGACGCAATTAATGCAGATGATACGGCAACAAGTTTTAATTACCACACTTTTTCTTTTATCACAGCCAGTACTGGTAAGCTTCTGTATTTTTTTTGCTATTATGTAATTGAAAAATTATGATTAATACTAAGAAAGATTTTAAAATGTGATTCATGTTCTCATACAGCCCATACTAATTTTATGATATTACCACGATATTTTTACCTTGTAAGTATACACTATATATTTTTTATAATGTAAACGAATTGCAAAATTTTTAATCTAGTATCTCGTGATGACGACCAAAATGCACCTAAGCACAAAAAATAAATTTGCACAGGTTGCAGTGTACATAAGGATGTTCTGATATGTTGACTTTTTCTATAAAGTGCAGTTAAGTGCTAAATGGGGTGTTGGTGTGTAATCCGTTGGGTTCATTGTCATTTGTCTCTCAACCAGTGCCTCACGAGAACGAAATGAACTAGTTTGAAACAGATTGTGTAAAATATTTTATTTAGGTTATGTACATAAAAACCTATTATCTTTTTACTTTTTCAGTTAATAATATTTAAGAGACTAATGAATTCTATTCTCACTTGTATATTTATATAAAATAGATTAATTTAAATTAGATATATCAATACTAGATATGTAGATAGACGTAGTAATAATACAAACTATAAGTTACATTTACTCGGATGGGTCAAAGACAACAACAAGCTTGCTGTCATCAGCTCGATATAAAAAATATTACAAACAGCTTCTAAACAGGAAACTTCCGTTTAAAACTTTTTTTATTATTATTATTTGAATCTCTTTCTTTTTCACGAGTTACGAGTATTCGGTTCTTTGGTTGGCTTGCTTAGGGGCACATGTCTCCCCCGAACGTTCGTTCACCTTGTCGTGGTGGGGGTGCTCAGTAGTGTCCGGCATTTCAGCCGGGTGCGAAGCCAAGACACGCACAGGAAGGCGGCCCACCTCGGTGGGTGGTGTGCCATGCGGGTTGCTCCTGGTACTTCTCTGATAGGTTTTGGTGTTTTAATAAGTTTTAAAAGACCAAAATTACTTGATGAGTCCCGTCAGGGATTGATCTTTGCTTCAGAAATATGGAAAATATAGAAAACTAAATGAAACTAGGTATTTCTTCCACGGGCTTCTATAGCATTAATATACCATTGTCAGATTTAATTTAACTTAATTGTTTAAGTGTGCTTGTTTGCTTCACAATTATAAATTACAGCATTGAAATATATCAATCGTCAACATTAGTAGAAATTTAATACCTTTATCCTTATTACATAAGGAGTAATATATAAGTATTTACTTATTAATTAAAATGAATTAGTACCTATAACGTAAGCTTTAATAGAATATTGTATTGTACGTACAATATAATATATCACAAACAGTTAAGAACACTCCCGACTAAATCACCTTTCAAACAAAAAAAAACAAAATCAAAATCAAAATCGGTTCATCCGTTCAGGAGCTACGATACCACAGACAGACACACACACACGCCAGACTTATAACACCCCGTCGTTTTGCGTCGGCGGCTTAAAACTTTGAAAGCTAAATTTAAATCAGACTATGCCCTAACTATCCTATATACCTATCTATATTCTATACAAATATATGTAGTTTACAAGAATTATTTTTTCATATTTCACATCAAAACAAAGTAATAAACCTGAAGAACCACAATCTCATCGATAAAAATTATCATCGGACATGTCGGTGAAGATTAGCATCATCCTGTGTATGAAAACGGAAATTGTCCATTATCATAAGTCCGATATCTTAAAAGTTTAAAACTAAAGATATAATTTGCTTGTCCTTATGAAATTGGTCACGCGCGTTGAATATAGAAATCAGGGGGCGTCGACTGCTACACGCGATACCACTGTCGCTCTCTTCTGCCCTGAGAGGAAAACAATGTGATTACTACGTCGCGCGAACTGCGAACGTGCTAGCGTGCTAATGTTACGCATTTTTAAATTGTAATTGGTGGAAGATGTTATTAAATTAAACAATTTAAATTAGGATCATTTTTATTCATTTTATCTTAATTTCAATGAATACCTAACCTAATCATGTCTTAGAGTTACAGATAAGTAATACCTTTTATCGGTAACGTTACTATAATATTTAGAATAGTATATAAAATGTAATTAAATTTTTTATTTCCCCTATTAATATACTTGTGCTTGGGTAAGGAACGGTAAAGGAAGTAAAAACCCACAGTGTATTTTTTATAATTTTCATATAATATCGGAAAACAATATAAAAAGGACAAATATATGTACATATAAGTTTAAGAACACTTATATTTTCAATATATATTTATACATGAAAAATAAATATCTATATACATTCTACATACTAACTATGTATTTGATTCGACTTTCACGAAAATATAAAGATTGTCTAATGTAGAGCAGCTCTCTATGTGTATAAAGAAGTAGGTGCTTCTTACTGACTTTAAAAAAAGATGTTTAATAGTAACACAAAGGCTAAGTTTGGTTGTGAATAAAGAATATTTAATAATAATAATAATGACAGTAAACAGTAAATTGTTTACTAAATGCAATTTATGTCTCTTATCACTTCCTAGAAAGCATTTTTTTTATTATATTATATATGTTGGTACAACCACAATTTAGAGACATAACCTAAGGGGCCTCATATGATGATCTGATCATAAAATATTTGTACGATATTTGCTAATTTAACTCGTTCGTAAATATTAATGGTAAGGATTTTTTATTATATGTATATAAATGTGTAAAAACTAAAAAGTGTTTTAATAATCAAGTGATAGTGTGCACTTCCACAAACAGGACGATATGTCGATCATCCAGTCTGCTGTCAGCGTTGATAAGAGTTATCGCGCTCGCGACCAGCTGGCCCGGAAATTGAAGAGCGGTTGACGTCACTGCATCGAGCTACTCAAATACCTATAGAAAATATTACTTACTTCCTTATTCTATCTTAAAGGATTAAAATATTTTAATGATTAGATTTTCGCAACTTGATTGTCTTATGATATTTATCTCATTTTAGTTTGCACAAGTAATAAAAACATGTGAGTTATATATATATATATATAATGGTTTATAAGTTTTTTTTTAAATATTATATATATATATATATATATATATATATATATATATATATAATATTTAAAAAAAAACTTATAAACCATTGTATTTAATATTTTAAGGTGTAAAATCAAAATGTAGAGTGGTTTGCTGTAAATAAATGTATATAAATAAATATTATTTATGGCTTGTAGTCTAGTAGCTAATTAATAGTGCCTAAAAAGTTATTGAGGTTTCAAGAAATTCTCAGGATCAGCCAGTGCTTCCGGCTCCGATGGGTTAGTGTTCACACCTCACCTTAACTTACGTGCCTTGTTTTATTTATTATTAATGCTACATTTAAAATACATATTATTGGAAAATCAGCCAGTCGTTTTAATTTTATTTATTAGTATAGAAGTATAGATAAGTTTAGACCTTGATATTAGTCATCAAACTTTACTGAAAGTATTTACGTACTTATTAATAAAATTGCAGATATTTTGTACTATTTATAGAAGTTTCATTATCATAATGTTAAAGCTTTTTCTAAAAAGAAACTATTGAATATTACAATATAAAGGTCTTACAGAAAAAGTTTGATAAAATGTTAGAAGTAATATATATAATAAGTATATTATGTTTTTTTTAAACATACTAAAATATTAAGTATGGAAGTATTATATTATTTGAACTTGTTTATCAATTTCTCGTGTCTGTTTTGTATTTAAGCATTAGTTTACCAAGTAGTTTTTAATCGCGTGAGCGATAATACCAGTACACGTGCAGAATAAATACCTTAGTACTTTACGCGATACAAAATCATGCATTGCATTGCATGCATGAAAATTATAAACAATACTTACCTCATTTGTGTTACGTAAAATATTGTAACGATGGTGTATTACCAATTTTTAAATTTATATTTTTGAATTATGATAATTATATGTAAATACATATTTTAATAATAGTCATTTATTAAAGCTTGCTCTATTACTTTGTATACATAATCGTTGGCTCACTATTACAAGGTTCTATGTTACAATTTTAGTACTTATTTAGTTATTAATGCTACAAGGTTCTATGTGTCATTAGCTACAGTTTTGCAAAAATAAACCACTAGATAGCGGCACTATAGCTACAAATTATTCAATTTTACATAGTTCTATGTTGTTTTCTTTTACGATAACAAAATAACGAAGTTCTATGTAAAAATTATAAACTTCATTAAAATTAACATAGAACCTTATAATAGTAAGCCAACGAATTATGTAATTTTTATTTTATCTAATATTTGTGTTTCATCATTAATTGCGAGTGATGTGATCACTCACAGTAGAATTATAGAAGTTGACATGGCCAAAGCGGAAGGGTGACGAGACGGTGACCGCAGCCAATTGCTTCAATTGCGAAAAGAAATCAAGCCTCGCATGTGTGCGAGCGAGTGTGTGCGAGCGCGTGCTAGATGAGCTTAATTTGAGAGGGGCAGCACCTCGAATTACAATTGTTTTGTTTGTTATTTACTATTTTTATTTCTGTTTTATATTATTATTGATAGAATTATAAAGTTTTTTCTATAAAGTAGGTACTACTTACGTTGTTGAATAATGAAATAAAATGTAAAAATGGAAGGTGTGTTTATAAAAAAAGAAAGGAAAAATGTGATTAATTTAAAAACTTATAAACGATCAACATTGATGAGTTTACGTGAGATACTTGTGACGATATTAGCTTGACATAATATGTGTTGTATAATATGTAGGTTTCTTGCTCTTGAACATTAAAAAGAATAGGCAGGTGTAGTATTTTTTTTAATATTTATATTTCCTTCCTTACATAAAAAAATCTTAACCTGTAATTTTTAGTTACCTTTGAATATTTTGAATATTTTTCGTTATGTGACAGGCCCGACTTGGATAACGTACATAGGTTAAGAATAAGAAGGCTAAGACTTCTCATTAGGTTTTTTTTTATTTCAAACCCAGAACCTTCAATATTATTATTGCTATGTTATTTTAAATTTGGTGACCGTTTTGACTTGAAATCAATAGGCGTTGGACAGTATCACAAGAATTGGAAGTGTCAAAATGACAACAAATATCATAATAATGTTAGAAATATTGTAACTTTAAGTCTTTGACTCCTTCATTTCCTCAAAATAATGTTTTTTAAATTAAAATAACTTATATGTATATATATATATTTAGACTCGACTCCATATCACCTCCCCTATCCAAAAATACCACCCACTCCCATCACAGCCTTTTTATATAACTGAGCGAAACGTAATCTTAACATTATGAAATTGCAGAACTATTGAGTAGCAATAAAATGAATAAAATGATGCTATATTCATAATGCCCATACACTTTGACAAATAATGAAGTTTATTAAGTTTAAATAATTATTAATTACTTGGTCCAATTTGACTCGTCATTAAGTAAATATGAATAAGTATTCAGACTGGGCATTATAAATAGTGCCTTACGTAATTAATAACTCGACCCATAACATATACAATATACATAATGTGTGTGTTTTTGGGTGTTGTTTTGGTTTACTTTGCCACATCATTTTTATAGCGTAACGCTATCAATTTTAACGAGTTAGATGCAACAATACTTGTTGCATGAGTTGCGAACGACAGATGTTAGTGGATGATGACGATAGCTGGAAAGCGGAAGGGTGGCGGTGTGTTCAATTGGCGCAATTGCTAGTAATTGTGGGCGGAATGTCCGGGCGCGTCGCGACCCGACTCTAGGGTTGCAACTACTGTTATTGCTCTTTATGTTAAGTGATGTCACTTTTTGTATGTTATTTTATTTTTGTATCTTTGTAGGAAACAAACTTATATTTAACTGCATTGGAATAATTTTGGGCATGCCTAGTTGCTTTGTATAATAACGCCCTATTTTGGTGACAGAAATCTTACCGAGAATATCCATATATTATACGTTAAAAATAGTATAGTGCATATTTGTTAAGTATGTGTGCAAGCGTTTTCAATTTTGTTTTTTAGGTAAATTATAAACTAAAAGATTTTTTATAAGATAATATTGAAGTATGAACAAGAAAAAAACATTCAATTATTTCATGCTTTTAAGCTCGTTAAATCATGTTTTGTCATCCCTAGTGCGGCCCGCCTGTCCTTACGTACACATTACACCGCCTATATCACAAAATGTATTAAAATATACGCTTCAACTGCCCATGTATGTATACATGCGAGTGTGTGATAAACATTGATACGAACCAGACTGATTCGCTTTCATTATTGTTCTCTATGATTATTAAAATGTAGAATGTAAAATATTAGGTCTTTACAGGATATCGTTTATAGAAAAATATTTTAATAAAAAAGTATGTACTTAATATATAGAACTACACAAATGAGATGGGGTTCAAGGGCTTAATGAATTATTATTAAATTATTCTTGACCGTCTTGAAGTCTGGGATACAAAGAATAGACAGTTCATGGACGGTTAAATACTGATGATGTAATAGATTCATTTAATGATACTTTCCTAGCGTTCGTGTTGGTTCCAATGAGCTCTTCTCAGTAATGCTTCAATTAAGGATCACTATATAAATAATACTATATAAGTATTGGCATATGAAAATGCATATACAAATGTTATAAACAAAACGATATTGTATATAAATAACAATTAATTAGTCTAGGTAAACCAGTTTTAAATCCTAGTACCTAATAATATAAATTTGAAAGTTTGTAAGGATGGATGCATGGATGTTTGTTTCTCTTTCACGCCAGAATGGCTGAACGGATCTGGATGAAATTTGGCACAGAGATAGACTATAGTCTTATTTATTTTATTTTTAGATTAATTTTATAGAACCCGAAGGAATAATATACCTAATAAAGAAATTTACTGTACTTTTAATCTAATTATCTATACTAATATTATAAATAGGTAAAGTTTGTGCGTTTGTGAGTTTTGTGACGTTGTAGGGGGTAATCTCTGAATCTACAGAACAGATTTAAATGAAATTTGGTAAGAAGATAGTTTGAGACCCTGGGAAGGACATAGGATACTTTTGTCAGTTTGTGCGTTAGTGGGTTTGTGACGTTGTAATTGTGTAAATTGTGAAATAATACTTTCTCAGATATACGCGAATATTTGAAATCTTAAATATTTTTTCTGATTTTTTCGCGGATTTGATTTTGAGTTCCTGATGTTTCGAATGTCTCTAAGCAATCATGGCGACGGGAGAGACTAAGGTTTTAGACGTCTCAAAGGTTACCATACTAACTATACCATTATATAGTTGTTACAGACAGAAACTACCCACAAAATTATACAGTCATTGTCTCAAAATAAATCCACAGAAACTCCGAAAAGATAGTTTTATTCAATAAAATGTTTTTCAATGATCTAATAAGAATACTTGTTAATTTTGTTTTTGTAAAATTATACCTAATAATATTAACTCTTAAATTAAACATTAAAAAATCCAAAACAATAACTTATTCTTTGAGCCTATTTTAATGAGCTTAAACACGATATCTCTACAGTATCTTAGTAAAGACTTGAGTATCCTGCAGATTTCAGGTGATGCTGCAGCATCTGGCCAAGGTTACCATATCATAGAGGTAACGGGATGCAGAGTTTCGAATCGATTAGATCTGTGGAATTTTCTCATATCTCTTTACCGTCTAGATCGCATCTTTCTGTTCTGATCGGATTTTCTTGATTGATAGCTAAGAACACCCTCGATCAAGTCACCTTTCAAACAAAAAAAACTGAATTTAAATCTATCCATTTATTTGTGCACTACAGACAGACAGACACACAGATACATACACACGATAACTTTCCCCTCTTTTTGTGGGTTAATAATAAGAAAAATAGGGCAAAGAAGGTACTTAGCTATAAATGAAATTGTATTTAGTGTCTACTTAGTTCCACGACAATTTTGTGCAGTCTATTAGTATAAACAATAGTAGGTAAGTTAAAATAAATCTGAACTTCTCGTTTCAATCAACACTCTATACTATTAAAATGATAGAGATATAATGAATGAATGAATGAATGAATGAATGTGTTTTTCATAAATAACGACTCATCATCGCTTCACTCCGGTTCGACCATAGCTTGTTTGCCAATACAAACTTTCATCTCCATTTACACCCCCTCAAGGGATGATTTCCGGGATAAAAACTATTTCATTCACTCACTTTTAATATCATGAGATTAAAAAAAATGGTATTTTAGTAAAAAAATGTTTTCTTTTAATTTTCTTCTATACAAAACTTGTCCTGAAAAACAAACACAAAAAAAGAATTATCCATTTTGGTGCAGTTGATCGGAAGTTATGCGCGTACATTTTGGTGATTCATTTTTATTTATATAAGATATTAATTTGCTTGATTAGAATTTTGTGAATAGACGAATCTTGTAGGCTTTTAATTCCTGTTTAAATTTCCAAGAAGCTCTGAAAAATAAAAACTTAATTTAGCATTAAATTATGTGGATAATATTACAATAATTATATATTAACGGCTACAAGCTATATTTAGCCTTGGATTTAATTAGTATTAGAATTAATGAATATATCATCGTTGTTATTGGAATAATAAGTAAATCTAATACGTTTATAAAGTACAATTAAAATTTCTAAATAATATAGTATTGATTTGTACCTACATATATTTATCTATACTCACACACATTCACTACTCGTCTGATTCCTGCAAATCTCACCGTATTGCACCTCTCACGGCATAATAAGGATGTTGCCCGCATTATTTTGAGCAATTTCCACTCATGAAAGCACTATTAACCGTTTTAGCCGGCCGGCTGCTTGCGTTCGGACATATATAATATACAACCTGTTGCCAGCTCTCAAACTGGTCTCTACTCTCCTTAGCATAAAGATATTATGAGCAATTAAAACTCTTATATGTATAATATACTTTTATTTATAAAATAAAAATGAGTCAGTTTTGTTGCCATTCAAAATATGTATGCATATAGAGATTGATGTTAAGAGGTTTGAGATATACTTCATAATCATGTTTTTATAATAATTATATTAACAAATATTTAAATCAGTGTAAGTTTAAAATAATCTTAAGAATAAAATAATATTTTTGCAGGAAAACTTTAGAGTAATTAGCGCTTGTTGTAGACAGTAGAGTCGACACTTAGTGCAAATTAAGAGTTGTCGTTGTGTAGGTTTTATAATGTGTAAGAGTTAGTTAATAATGCATATAGCAGTCACGATCGGTGCGCACGAGCGCGAGCGCAGGGCGACGCGGAAGTCGCACACACTTCCGCGTACCGCCATCTTGGCGACTCGCGAGATTCGCCCGTCTGATCTTGCTATTGAATGTCCTATCGACATATTTAACTGTACGTGCTAATATTACAGTTTTGGATGGCTGTCAACAAAATGCACGACATTGTAATGCATTGATATATCTCTATAGATATAGATACATATACAATATACATATTATGATTTATGACAAATTGTTCATTATGTTATATTGCTAATGAAATAGCTCATTACATCTAGAAGTGACTATAGGCGTTCATAATATCTTATGTTATTCAAACGTATTATATTAATGACATAAATATAAATAATAATTAATATATTTAAACAAAGTACAGCATTGCTTCCTGATATATTATTACATATTTCATTTCTTATAGGCGCTTGCCTTGCAAGTTCCAGCTTACATTGTTATTTATGTGACGGATTTGCTTGTGTGTAATTTAAATGTATAATTGATATGCACTTATAAATGAGCATCAAACATTTTGTGATACAAAATACTTTTTTCGTTTGTCTTAAAATAATATTTGAAAATTAATTTACTGAAAATAGAGAAAGACGTTTTACTTTATAATATGTATATATGTACAATGAACAGTGAAATAGATACGAATTTTATGTAGCATAGACTCGGTAAAAGTAGCTTACTAGTTTCTTCGTACAAGGAAATTGCATAAGATTAACAACTAATGAAAATGTTGCTAAAATTACTTAATACTTACCAATTAACTAATGTGGTGTTATTAATTTAAATTTTCCATAAACATCTATGTATATCAATACGTTGTTATTATTACGATAGTTATAATTAAATAATTTCTAATTAATTACAATCGCTTTGTGTAATCAATGAACTGATTTACATAAAGCATAATACTAGCTGCAATAACTATGTGAACTGTGCAAATACCCTCACCCTCTCTTTCTAATTACGGAATATGTGATGGAACAAAAAGAGATGACCCACTTTCGGGACCGGTCGTGCGAGATCGGGTGCGCACCGTTGCACATATTACGTGTTAGAAGATGAGGTTATATACTGAACGAATGAACTCGATTAACGGAACAGCGGTGTGAATTTTCTCGTCCTATAACCTTTTTTGCTTGCTTTTCCCGATTTTCTGAGCAACACTTGTGTAACGTTTTATTATTATTAGATTTACTATTACACAATGTTTGTACGCGCTATTTTATTGTAATCGAAACGAGAAGTTGAATACCTATTTTGTGTTCCTAAGCATTTCGTAAGTCTTTTAGCGTTTGTAAATCTAAGCTTAGGTAACTTAGACTTCCGATAAACTAGAAAATGTGTAATAAATATCTTTGAATGTAATGTACGGACATAGAGTTGTGTGATTTGACTAATTTATCGAGATAATATTTTTAATTTCAGATTTAATATGACTTATGATTTCCAGTAAATAGAGATTAGATAGTTTTGTTCTCTGCTCTATATATTTTATTGGGCTCTCGATGTTCTGGAGAGTAGAGGCAACACGCAGGGAACGGAGACGGCGCCCGTGGGCACAGGCAGCGGCTACGTAACCCTCTGCAACGGCACTCAGCACTTCCTTACGGTGGCGCAAGCGTGCGAATGTCGGCCGTCGAGCATTTCGCGCCACTTTCGTAATTTGTTGCGTGGTGCGACCGGCCGCCTTGCCTGGCCCGCAGGAAGTAAAAGTTCGAAGGTAAGAAAGTAGGTCTCCGCTGTAATTGGCAGCGTGCCTGCATACTGATGGCTGCGTATAAATAGGCTGCGAGCACCTGTGCCGCCCGCCGTCAGGACATGAAAAATGACATTCTTGTCAACTAAGGGGCAGGTAGAACTATTAACTTTTTAAATAGTGTATTTCACAAAAATATCAATGTGTGTGTAAATACTTTTATTAACTTACTTCTTCTATAAATGGCAAATCATGTTAGTAACTAAGGTTCCATGTTTATTTATGGTTTAAGAATTGTACAATGCTTTGTTGTATCCTATTATAGGGACGTGTGGTGTAGTAAATAATAAAAGCTTACTACCTTTACATTATTACATTGAATCACTACTATTTCAGTATCGGCTTATTGATGTAATTTCTCATATGTAATCGATTGAAACGAAGCCCTATTCTGTTAAGTAATTATATGTTAGTTGTATTGCTTGCTATTGAGAGGGCTCACACAGCACGTACGTTACGTATGCGTATGACATAAGTTGCGTAGGCGCTCAGGCGCCGCTGACCCAATCCGCTTCATACGCTGTATAATAAAGACAAAAACTAGGTCGGCAGAGATGCGCCGAAACTAATTGTTTACGCAACTATATGTGACTGCTGTGACTCTTTTGTTGTTACAACTCCTTATACTTGCTAGCCGGAATTAAAACTATTTATCGATTTAGGTATTCTATTACAAATGAAATAAAACATTAGTAAATTGCCATCAATAAATATAAATCGAAAAATGTTGTAAAGATAGAAAATTATATTTATATTCGTACATTAAAATACCTGGTAGGAAATGTCGGTCGCTGAAGAAATTGGGCGGAGCGTGCTGCAATGCAGGAAGCATTGGTAACTGATGAGTTCTTACACCAGAGGCTTTGCTTACTTTCAAAACCTGTATGATTATAACGTAATAATACCAAATAAGGGTATAATATTCAATTATAGTTTTATGTTTATTTACATACTTATTTCATTTCAAGCAATTTATTAGGTGCGTAAGTATTGTTATATGTTAAAATAAATATTTTACAATAACACTATCTTTTCGGATTATTTCAGAAAGATAACAATTGTCTGGAACAAGTATATAATGTCTTAGAGACGTCTAAAACCTTAATCTCTCCCGTGACCGTGGTTGCTGTAAAGCATTCGAAATGTCGGGAACCAAAAATCAAAATAAATTCGCAAAATAATCCGAAGGATAGTTTTATTTTAAAATATCAAATGTTCGTTAAAATCTAAGAAAGTATTAAAATAAATATTGTTGGAAATACGAGTACCTACATCTTATAGAAAAATGTATGATGTTGTAATTCAACACTTACGACATAGTATATTAAAATCTATATATCACAACATATTTTGGTGATACTATCTTTTTTCCACTAAAGTTTCATTTTGTTTTTGAAAAATTATTGATTGTATGATATTATTGGATATTAATTGAATTTTAGTTTTAAACGGAAGTTTATCTGCTAATAAAGTTAAGTAATTATATAAGTGTAAGTTTACAGCTGACCTGGGAATTAACACAGCAATTAATCAATATCATATATAAAGTGAAAGCCGCTCACTTTTATTGCTCTTTCCTTCATTAAATTAAAAAAAATAATTAACCAAGAATTAAATCTTAAATATAAATTCATATATGTATTTGATGAATTCTTCAAGAATATAAAAAGTTTTGATTTGTACGTTAAATATAAGCATTCGTTTGAGTTGCACATGTTTAGGTTTCATATTAATCTAGAGATTTAAAGAGGTAAAGTTTGTGAGTTTGTGACGTTATAGGAGGTAATCTCTGGATCTACTGAACCGATTTAGATGAAATTGTGTAAGAAGATAGTTGAGTTTATATGTTTGTAAAATTTATTTCGAATAAAATTAAACTATTTGACAATATTTTGATACTTGACTGACAAAATTTTCCTATATTTCTATATTTTTCTATATCCATTTATAAAAAGTATATAGGTTGGCATTTTTATATACTCATGCTGTTTAAAAATAGTGTAAGATTTTTTTAAATAAAACTATCTTTTCGGATTTTTTCACGAATTTATTTTGATTTTTGGTTCCCGACGTTTCGAATGCTTTACAGCAATCATGGTCACGGGAAAATCTAAGATACGTAAATCTAAGAAAGTAATAGTGTAAGATATAGAAATAATTTTTTTATAACTAGGTACTTAAAAATCCGTAGTAAAGTATGTCAAGCTATCTGAAAACGGTATAAAGTAGGAAAATGTGATTTCAAAGGAAGCCGGAAACCGGAAACGTGGTAAGGGTTAGACCGGAGACGACGCCCGTTTCCGGCGGAAGTGTGGCGCCAGGAAGGTGGGTAGATAAATATACCCACGCCATATTGCTGTTTGCGAATCGATAAATCTGATCGGTTTTGCATGTTTGTTATATACAGCTTCCGTCTCCTGTTTACTGAAATTCATATATTAAGGATGAAGATTAGTAAGTTTCAGAGAAGGTGTTGGCATATTTTAATGGTATTAAATTATTATTTTTTGTATAAAGAAAATATATATACTAAAGCATGTAATCAACGAATTTTATATTAACATTATAAATAAATCTTAGAGAGAGGTATTTTAAACCTATTAATTCATGCCAGATTCAGATTCCTGTATGTTTTTTTTAATAATTTCAATGTCATGTATCTATTTTTTAGCTTATACTCGTAATAGAGATTTATTTATTTATTTCTAAAATAATGTTTATACGTCTGTATTAGAAGTGGGAAGATAGCCAATAAAAAGACAATGTAGGTAATAAAATCTATTGCTTTTACTGTATCTAGCCCTGTTACGCTTACAATTTTAGTTCATATTGTTTAGTAAAAAATTGATTCCTGTAAACCAATCTATTTTTTTAAATTTACCAAAACCTGTCAATCTCAAACAACTGCAATTGGTTAGTCAGTAGCCTTCAGTGACAATTTTAACAGTATTATATTAATATTATCTATTATTAACTAGTAAGTAGTAATAGAGTCTAACTAGTAATTATTTTGCTTAGTACTTGATCAGTATTCTTGTGCTGTGTATGCCTGCCTTGGTGGTCTAGTGGCTAGCATGTACGACTGAACGAATATATATACCTACTTTGACCACATTTACCTGCACAGTGCACTAGCAAATAGTTTTTTAGGCACATTTAACAGAATAAAAATATTAATTTACGTAGATTACGTGGTCTGAACAGGATTTAGAAAGGCGGACAAGGAAACGTGACTGTCGTAAAACTATTTAAATAGACAAATAAAAGTATTATTGTTAAAATTATAATTCATTTTATAAAATTAAATATGTATTATACATATAGTATAAATGCTAACAAAAGATGTAAACTCTCGAGCGTACACTTCGTACAATACGAGGAAGGAAACATGTTCGTATTTGGTCATGTCCAGTGCGACCGGTTCTACAAGTGTTATTCCGAAAACGAGATGGCTCTGGACTTTCCGGACATGTTATTTTTACCATTCGTCGTCTCGCTTATGTTCATTATTCGGAGGACGACGACAGCTTTTTATTGACGGACATTGGTGAAGGTCACGCGGAACATTCGTCTAGGCGTGCTTAACAAGTAGGTATGCCTTCGGTATAACGAAGATCACGAATAATACAAAAAACTTAATTATAACCAGTCTCATACCGCTCAAGTTTATTTTTTACTCTTAATGACAATAATTTTAGTAGTTTCGATAAGTTGTTTATATTTAAAGCTCTTGCCATTAAGCTCCAGTTCGTTAACTAAATAAATATCATTCATTCTTGGCATAAATAAAGTAGCATTGAATGTAGCATGAAGTAGCTACTACATTTGTTTATTAAAATGAATATTACGATACTACATTGCAATCCACAACTTAGAAATTAACCTTTCAGTATAGATGATAATATTATAATATATATTGTAATCGGTCGATATATTGTTTTTTTTATAAATATAATTACCTATATTAAAATATGTACTATTTTAATCTAATATTTATATGTTTCTTTTCCTTTATATGCAATACTTTGCTTTTTATTTGTTCTACCGTTTATTTTTCATCGATATGTAGATGAGGTTATTTGTGAATATGTATACGATCACGGTGACCGCTCCAGAGGCCAATGTCAGATGAATAACACAGATCTTATTACTTAATTTGTGAAAGCATAGCAGCACTTTACATATTTATATTCTCTGAATATATTAGCTTCTTGGCATATACATATGTATCTGTCTCATATCCTTTACTTTTTTTATTAAATGGACTGGCAAAGAAATGTAACCATATTATATATACTACGACAAATTGTTGTTAAAATAATGTTTAATGTTATTGACAGAATTATTGGTTCTTGCTTTTACCTACTATTCGACCTACAAATTCAAAACAAAATTAAAATAAAACTGTTGCATAAAGTAATAAAAATAAGTGCAATATTGTTAGACCATGACCGAGAACGAAATGTGATTCATTCCAATTTCCACTCAATTAACTTCTTGTGTCTTTTTTTGTGTATTTGGGTTTACAATCAATTAAGTAGCCTTTACCCTTTTCGTGTACCCTTCAAGCTTCCTCCTTTCTAATTTGACTTTCTTTAAACAGACACAAAATAAAAAATACATATATCTTATAATTATAAACAAAATAAAATGAATGTTATATGTAGTTTAATATCATGTGTAACATCAGGATTCATCTATGTAGATAAATATTTGTCTTTACATTACCAAAACTGAAGGGCTGGAATTTTGACATTGTAATGAAAATTATAATATTCTCCTTCTAACTAATTTTGGTCACGGCGATGAATCTTACTGACAATGAGTCCAACCAACTGCGCAGGAGTCATAGCACATGCACTAGGAGCCATAGTAAGTGTGTGTGTGTGTGTGTGTTGTAATACACAAATCCGTTCCCCTTTGATTTTATCACTCAATCTGTCACAAAAAAATATAGGTAGCCTAAATAGATCTATAGCTAAGAAAAACTGTAATGCTCGTAACTAAAGATGGTGAAATACATATATAACGATCTTTAAAATACAAGTACAAGAGGAATCTCCTTGTAGAAGTATCAAATTAAAAAAGTACCCAAAAGGAGTCTGAATAGACTGGATTATATAATTTTGTATTACAACAGAGTAAATTATAGTTAGATGAGAGTTCTATTTAAATTGCACTAATAATTGGATATCAATATATTTATTATATATGTAGAATAGATTTTATATCCTTAAACACTAGGTGTTTGTACAGATTTCCATGTGAATAAATTGAAGCTGGGTCTCAGTCGATTTTATACGAAATCTTAATATACCTTTAGGTTTCTTTTGCACTGTGGATAGTAGTTTTTTATTATATATTTATACATACTATAATAAAATTGTAACTATGCCGAATCTGTACATTAAATATTTTTTTTGAAAATCTTATTGAAATAGACATTATATTATCGACACAGAGGCTGAATCTATAGTTTTTAGAATTTTTATCTCTCTGTTTGTTTGTCTGTCTGTCTATCTGTCTGTCTATGACCGCATCACGGAAAAACCACTAGAGGGATTTTGATGAAATTTGGTGTGTTGATAGCTGGTTATCGGCGTTGAGAAATCTATACTAAACGTTAAAACGTAAATAGATACGAACGCGAGCGGAGCGAGGGTGAGTCGCTAGTAATAAATTAAAAATGTATTTAAAATGGTCGATATGTTTTTATTATTATTTTAAAAAGGATATTATGATATTTTCTTAGACTTATCTTGTAGACATGTTATGTTAATAATATGAAGAAATGTGCCAAGTGTTTATATATAAATGTTAGAAAAGCTGAGACCCTGGGCACACGGCATGCTCGCGCGGCGTGACTCGCCGATCCAATTGGTTGAGATTGCGCGTATCCGTCGACCGACTTCCGGCCGATAACAGCAAGACCGAGTTGGACTTGCACCGGTCAACGGACTCTGTCAGTCGGCTA
Source organism: Brenthis daphne (assembly GCA_947093115.1). Classification (NCBI taxonomy): domain Eukaryota; kingdom Metazoa; phylum Arthropoda; class Insecta; order Lepidoptera; family Nymphalidae; genus Brenthis; species Brenthis daphne. Next base: position 30,474,900 of record OX352474.1, on the reverse strand, counting down.
CTTTAAAACTTTAATAACAAACCTAGCTCTCGGCTAAATCTCAGTCTTGATTTGGCAAGTCTGAGATGTGCTAATTAAACTTAATGTTTTATTCATTTTGTCTTTTACTTGGATTTGTGTTCCACTAGTCAATACACTTATGATTTATCATACAATATTAATTTCATAGCTCTTAAAGGTTTGTTCTTAACGTTTTTAATCAATCCACAAGTTTTTAACAGTTTGTGTTAATTCAGATAAAGCTGGCACGAAAAAAATAACATTTAAATATTATATACAATGTTTCTGAAAGTAGAAACCATACTGTTTCTATTATATATTAATGCTAAAGGACTTTATGGCGTTACAATACTTGGAATAGACAATTATTATCTAAGCGTGTTCAATATACGTATTTTTGTCATATTTTATTAAGTAAATAGAATTAATATCTTCAGTTGTGATGTTGCTTGTTATAATCACAGCGATATTCCTAGTAGGTACCTACATACATATCACTATGTGGTTAAGTAGAGACATTGCAAAATGGCTCTACTGCGCAACATTGAGACGCTTCGTTAATAAAGCTAGAGAGACCACGTACAATTTATATAAAGGAACTTAAAAAGACAATTAATTATACTATATTAAATCATTATAAATACTATTTTTTCGTGGATTTATTTATTAATAAAACAGTAATAATAGATAATTTTATATAAAACTAAGAAAATATTATATCATATTATGTTTAAAAATTTTTATATTTTTTTTAATTATCCAGGACTAAGAACTATTAATTATAAAAGAATAATTATAATACTCCCTCCACAACCGCGGACACGCCGACGTGTCAGTTAACAATAGATTTCTTAGAATTTTAATTAATTTCTTAGAAATTTACCTGGAGGTGTTAAATTTTGAAGTAATGAATATAATAAAAAGAAAAGGAAAAGTTGCTCAAAAGTCAATTGATGAGAAAAACCAATTCCATTTTCACATTAAAATGACTCCTTTATATAGATGCAATTTATTGTACATACTAATATATTTAAAAACATTACATACATGTTCTCCTGACCGATTGCGGCCACGGCGGCCAATCTCATTGAGACTAGCCAACTGCGCAGGAGATATTATAGTGCACAAGTGTACGCGCAGACACAAGTGCACTCTCTATTCCTGTACTCCCATACTCAGGTGGGACGACTGCTTGACACTACCAGTGAGCGTTAAGGCGCAGGACCGACGGCTTTACGTGCTCTCCGAGGCACGGGGGTGAAACACCACTAATTTCCCAACTCCGGGCTGTTACTGAGGCTTCCTAAACAGAAAGACTCAATAACTAAACTTGGCCCGACCCGAAACTCGAACCCAGTTCTTCCGGGTGTGCAGCCGTACATGCTAGCCACTACACCATCGAGGCAGTTACATAGTAAGTATTTTGTGTATGACGTGTAAATATTAAATAGGTATTTCATCTTTATACATACCGCAATTAAAGTATTCATACAGGATAGAATATTTAAATACAAAATTACGTTCGGAACATATGTATTGCGCACAAACAGGAAAATGAATAATTTCACACGTAGGTGTTATTTCTGGTAAGCCGTGCTAATGATAAATTGATAGTTAAATAATGATTCTTTTATCACGCAACGAATACATAATATGACTTAGTATTTATGAAAACAAGATAACGATAATATTCTGAAACATACACTATATTCTTATTGCTGACATATATATAGTTCCGATGATAAACTATTATTATGTGCAATAATATTTTTGATTATGTAAAAGTTAGTTTTGCTTACTGTGTGAACCATTCCGTAACGTAGCTGGTGTAATGTTTTAAGTATTTAAACTAAATTAAGTGGATAGAAGCAAGTGGTCACCCTACATAAAGGAAATAGCTGAGAGTGTCGAGGCGCGATCGCAAGCGGAGCGGAAGTGGCGGCCGTTCCCACGGACACTCATCCGTTACTTCACCTCGTCTCCTGCGCCCGGTACTTCTTGTTTACTTTCTTACACAATTCGCAGATTTTCGATTTGCTCACGACTGGAATGTGCAAGTTGATAATAAATAAAACGATTTTATCTTTTCTCGACTCGACTAACTTTCTAAGAAAACTGTTGGATATAAAAACGTTGTTATAATACTTACTTGTAAATAAATATGAAATTATTTATATGTACCTGAATTATATGATAAAAAATTTAATTAGAAGTTTTTAATATTGTTTACTGTACTGTTACAGTTCTGTCTAAAACCTATAATAATAAAAAACTTATTAGCATAATATATGGGAATATGTCTTCGACGTTATTACGAATTACACAAACAATAGATCTTAGAAATTGGCATGTGAATAACAATATGATAGTTGTTCTCGAAATGAAATAACACAAGTCGTTTGTGTGCCCAACAGTTCAAATAACATTCGTTATTGTAGGCGCTTGAATCAATGTCGTTCAAAAAGTTTGTACTGCCCGCAGTTGGCCCAGCTGATCTCATTGTTTAGTCTACATTTCAACGTCGACTAAATAGTTTCTTATAATTTGATTTGTTGGTATGTGCCTACTTTTATGAAGTCAATATGTTTATCGAAATTTGCCATGACGTTAAGATAACTTTACCTAATTACGAATATTTCAGTTGGGATTAAAGAGAGATTCTTGCAAAATATATCGACATCTTTATTACTTAGAAGCTGCTATTGTTGCTGTGTATGCTATTAATCAATATTGATTTACACAATAATATAACATAATTGTTCCTCTTATTTGTTTCTGATAAGAAAATTTCCTTTTTCCCAAGTATTTCCTTAAACGTATTTACTAATCATATAACGCAAATTATTGTGCCACCTGTAAGAATATATATCTACTAGCGACTCATCCTCGCTTCGCTCGGCTTCGTCCCTAGCTTGATTCCCCATACAAATTTTCATCCCCATTTTCAACCCCTTAAGGGATGATTTCCGGGATAAAAAGTATTCTATGTCCTTCCCAGGGTCGCAAACTATCTTATTACTAAATTTCATCTAAATCGGTACAGTAGATCCAGAGATTATCCCCTGCAACGTCACAAACTCCCAAACTTTACCTCTTTATAATATTAGTACAGAATTCAAAAAAATGTGCTATTTCTAGTATAGCATTTCTCCATATTGTATTTTGTAAGGATTATGGGTATATATTCTTGAACGATATATATTTTTGAGCACGATATTCATAATTAATTCGTAATTTATAATTACAGGTGAATATTATAAGTAAGATAATATGTTACATAAACTGTAACTTCTGATAATATTATTTTGGCATCTATTTACAAGAAATCGGCTAATGAATTTTAAGCTGCTGTTAAAGTAAAAATAAAATATGTATGTCTTTATATTTTGTGTGTAATGATTGCTTAGTTGCTATCCAGCTTCATTAATCATTTGAACGAGTTCTCTAAATGACTGTCGAATTGTCAAATCCATTCTTTTTTACTTCTAAAGTTCTAACCACATATAAATAAAAGCGGTTTTGGTGAATCAGCTGGATCATATTCACAATTGGGCAAATTCAACTACTTGATGACACTAATACTGAATACATATTTATTACTGGTAAAGCAAATATTCAATAAGGTATTGTTGCAACCGCATACAACAGCGTAATATATTAGTTTATGTATACATAGCTTAAGCAATCGGTCAACGTGCTGCATAGAGCGTGACGGCGACTCCCGCGGGAGCGGAAGTCTTGCGCGCTTCCGGACGCACGACCCGGAGATCCGCTGCCGCTATCATGCTTAATACACCCAGCCAAGTACGGCGACTTACACGTTAGTCAGGTGACCTCAAACAATGGTTTAACAGGGTTTATTTTTATTCTATTTTATGCTAGTCCTACTCATATTATAAACGTAAGGGGTGTAGGTTGAAATATATGGTTGGATGTTGTTATTTTTTCACGCAAAAACTAATGAAACTTAGCACTAATATAGTCTATACATCAGTAAAACATGGACTTGTTTATAAAGACATGTTAATACAAAAATGAACTATATGGGAGAAGCCCCTAGAAAATGAACTATGAAATCTTTTTTCCGAAAAATACAGAGTACTAAATCATTAAAATCTCATTTTATTATCTTAATATATTTATTATCTATTTTAAAAAATATATTGTATACTATATATATGTTAATATTTTTTTATTATAATGACTTGTCAAATTGTAGTTTCAAAATTTTACAAAAGTATATAAATTAAGAATTTGAGTTGAATATTATAATATTATAACAAACTGTAATGAAGCAATCATCAACAGAGGTAACTGATAATGAAGTTGCAAGCACATTGCCTGCTGTAATATCAAATAACCCACGAGAACTACTATATGCTGAGCAGGTATCTCTTTGGAATCTTGTAAACAGTCTAAAAACGATGATAATTTTTTCCCTAATAATTTTTTAATTGATTAAGGCATAATATTCTCCTCGTAGTCTCTTGTCTATGTACTTTTATTGATATAAAAGTTACTTCAACTAGATACTTTGTGATGAAATTAAAACCATCTAACTAGTTTTAAAGCTAAGTAGGTTATTTGCTTATCTGATTGATGATTTGATTTTTTGGGTATATTCAGCACCCACTAAAAGTATTACTACATCTTGTAATAGTTTCCACGTAATAAATAAAATGTAAAATTGGATAAAATTTATAATTTAGAAATACACATTACATGACAGATATTATGAACTTATAACAGTTTTTAATTTATCAATACACTTATATACGTTATTATTTACGTTTACTAGGATCAACAGTGAAATAAATAGTTATTTTACAATATCACTTTACACACGATGATCATACACGCAAATAAAAATAAAATACACCAGCTATTTAATGCAAAAACGATTACTATCTAAGGGACAATGCTGTATTTAATATCTTTTTCGAACGAAATTGACAAATTGTAATCATACATATCTATTTAATGTATTTAAAAACTTATTTTCTTATTAATTTTAACGTGCCTAACTAAGTAGAATTAATTCTTATTACTTTTTCTATTATATATTTATTCAGATTTCCATAGAAAATATTCTGGCCACTAAGAAAAATCAGAAACCTTTAAAGGCTACTATAACAGCACATACCTTTGTCCAGCTCAAACCCCGTTTTCCTCTAGAAATTACGTGGTATCCAAATATTCTCAGTTACGACGTAGAAGATCTCATCATAAATCACAAGTTAAGGTAGGTATCTAATTAGCATATATCCTACGATGTAATATTAAAATTAAAATAGGATACGTTTATTAAAAACAGTATTAATTGATTGACAAAAATAAATCAAAAAGTTATCAAAGATGTAATACTATACGAAAAATGACATTTTAACCTCTACATAGTAGGAGTCAATAATTTTTATTTTTATTTTATCGTTTTTCTGTAATATTATTATAAAATTGTTTTTAGAGTGTGGAACGCATCGCTGCGGTCCATTTATATACATTGCTGTGGATTGTGGAATGAAAGGGGTCGTCTCGGTGCGAGTTGGAGTTGCTATCCGCGCACCAGATTTTTGCTTGCACCTGGTCTCGCCGCAGATTTGTGTATAAAGGCTACTCCTAAAGACTTTTCTCCAGTACCGTCTGCCTGTATGGCTATACAATTAGCAGCTGCTCATTTAAGAGATCATGTTGTAGGGTACTTCGCAGTACCCGTACAGGTCAAGTTTTTAAAACATACTACGATTGGGGAGGGTGAGCAAGAATGAAATTATTAGGGAAAATGGATCGATTATATTCTCATTCAATTTTAATTTCATTATTGAATTAAAACACTTTAATAGAGTCTGGCATTACCATAATTGCAGTTTTTTTGTATAAATATGTAGAAATTTATAGAAATATTAACAATTATATGAAAATATGAATGCTTTACCATATACATATATAGTAATAATGTGGCATTGACATTGAAAAGCTGGCATGACCCTTGTTTCTTATATGGACTCTACTCGGTGCTAAATGTTATTTTAAAATAAAACAATCGTATCCGGTTCGAAAGCTAGTTTCTGTTGTTTTATTTTATCACCTATTCAGATATGTTTTTGTGACATTCTAAGCTTTTTTGTTTCTCGTTTTCAATATTTTTATAAGTTACGTCATGTTTTAAGAATAATTCTGACATATCTATAGAGAAGCATCGGCGCTGGGAATAGCAATCAAGATGGATCACAACTCCCTTTCGCTTTGTGTGCGCATGTGTATAATATTAGGCTTAATAATCTTGTCGATGACTCAGTGGCCTGTCTTTGTCCTCGAAACGGTAGAGACCGTCCAACTAATGATATAGAAGAGAGGAACCGTCGTTTCACGTATCGTTTAAGAACAAACACAAATAGAAAAAAATGTAAAGCTTTAGTTAAAGATTTATTATTTAATTTTAATAAAATTATTTTATTTATTTATTTGTAAAAAGCACACTTACAACATACATATGAAACATTTTCAATTTAATTAATGTGATAATAATATACCTTATATGTATGTCAATTATAAGTGTACATAGCATTTAAATATTCATGTATTAAAAGTACAAAAATAAAAAAAAATATTTATATATTATAATAGATCAGATGCTATTTTTATCAAGTAAAAAAAGAAATTTTATCTGTTTGTGACAGCCTCTTTTGTGTAAATCTATAAAATATAGGATGACAAGAGGTTACTTTTTGTACTATTGTGTTAGATTACTATATGTACATACATACATACACGAGTTCATTAAGGCAATAACAACGATTAGTTTAAATTAAAAAAAAAACCTAATTTTGGAGGACAGTTTTGAAAGGAAACTGGAAAGTACAATATTATAACTTGCACTCTGACATCTTGCACCTCAACAATTGAAATAAAAGGTTCCATAGTAAGTGTTATGTATATATCTAATTGTATTTTCACAATGTTTATATATATATATATATATATATATATATATATATATATATAATATGAGAAAGTTAATTTTTCTTGCTCTTATCTCCGAGACTATTAAGTCAAAATACAATAATTAAAGCTTATCAAAAATATGATGAAAACGAAGACTTTTACTAAAAGTTATTTATTAAATTAATTTTTTTAGAGTGCCAAGATTACAGGTTAATTACTTTTTAGTGATATTTATTTTTTGTTATTTTTTGTGAAATATATTGAATCATGCTTACCACAAAATACTATAAGAACTAACTATATGTAACTATAAGTTTTACCTTCCACTACCACTGATTTCCATAATTATTTATGTTTACAAGAGTTGGAAGCTACAATAAAGATGGTGACAAAATGGCTATAGTATATCGTATACTCTCTTACACCCGAGTCCACACGTATGTAAGTAAACGAAATGAGTTGATAGTCCTTATATAAAAAGTCTGAATAGTACGTGCCGCAATGGCGCGAGAAATAGATTTTACGAGTGCGTGCGGCGCGATATTTACGCTTGTTTACACTTCAGACGATTTTATAGGCTCAACGACACCGGCTTGTACCATATTAGCATATAGAGCTAATGTGTAAGGACACTATAAATTTCGACATCGAATCCACTTTTACGTAACATATAATAACTACTCTAATTAAACAATTTTCATATTTATTTTTACTATTTTATTCTATTACATGAAAAGAAATTATAGGTTTTATAATTAATAAAGTAATAAAATAAGTAAAGCTAGTTTCCTATATTAATAATAAAAATATTTACTGACTGATTCATCAAAACCCAGAGCAAGCCGCCTCACTTAGAGGGTTGAAATTTTGACAGTGTATTGCGATTCTGATATAAGGAAACTATGTATGTATATATAACGATTAACGATATTTTCAGATAGAGAAGGAGTCAAATTTTCCAGAGATTTATCTGAAAGTAATCCATCCTCCTTATTTACCAAATTTTCTCGAAAATATTGAATAGGACAAGTGTATTATTGTATACGACAATAGAAAATTATCGATTGTCAATCGATTACGAAATGTATCCTTTATGTAAAATGCTTATATAACGATTTAAATATAACTCATTCCAAAACAGAGGTAGTAGCGAGTCGTAACGCGACAGTCAATCATTCCTATACGGCTTCCGGCTACAGATTGATGCTGATTGATATCGATTTGTGGTATTTATTGCCTACTAGGACTGATAGAAGTGACACAATGACAACTCACTAATATGTTTTTACAATATAAAAATTCAATATGGTCTTCATATTAATGAACATATATTTTCATTGTATTTTTCTTTATGTATTTAAATGATTCGATTTAAATTTATTTTTAAAATATAACCTTAAAATATGTAGAAGAAAAAACATAAATTCTATAAAAGGAATTTCTATAACAATTTTACTTTACCGTAACATCTCCTGTGATTCTATTCGGAACACAAATTATCGACTTGGTTTGATCCCACGGCTAAAATAAAATATCATATTTCCTGTCAGACAAGCGAGCTTCAGCATTCGAGTGTCTTTTTTCTACATTTTTTCAGGGCCCCGCGTTTTTTAAAGAACTGCGTCGCACATGTTTGCTCAACATAGGCGACATCTTTCAATTAAATGCTTTTTGTCGTCTCGTGTGTAACTTGTTGAATTACTATCCAAGCATTGTATAAGAGTAAGGATTTTGTTATTATTTAATCATAAGTAGGTAGTATTCTTTCTATATTTACGCCTCGCTTATAAGGTTAGATTTGACATCATACTCATTAATTAAAATTTTATTTTATTTGAGTGAACTTTTTATAAGATTAATCTTATTGTTCTTATTGATTTAATCATGTTCTGTGAATCGCGTTGAACTCTGCATATTGCCGTTAGAGTTGGCTGTTATTGGTGTTGCGAATGTTGCGCCGCTTCTCACGCGCGGCGTGCGCTTGCGCCGGTTTCGCGCGCCTTGCATAACGGCCGCGCACGTAATACGCCGTAACACCAACCATTATACATGTAGGGCGCGTGTCAACAACTTCATGAACCCCGCTCGCTATATGACGTTAATGCATCCGATCATAAATTTAATTAAAAGCAAGACCTGTATGTAACATTACAAAATTAAATTTCCATGGACGCTTATTCGAACTTAGCACAGATCGCGATGAAAAATGTGATTAACGTTTGAATGGAAGATTTAAGACATAATGGAACAAATTTAACCATAACACTTTACTTATCTTCATATCAGGACACTTAGCGCATGCTGCTACCTTTATTCTGCTACCACAAAAGCTTGTCCCTAGATCATATTACAGATGAAGATGACATGCGCACGAGACATTGCAAAATCAGATAAATACTTGAATATCGCCTCCGACAACAAAAGATCGGATTGCAGGACTGCAATCGAATCCGCACCCATTCCTCGGAAGCTACAGGCGCCAGCTGCCGATGCCGTATCAAATGCCACGCAGATAATAAAGGATTCGTTAATACGAAAAACGGTATGCGAATCTGAAGCATATTCGAAATGTTTTTACGCTAAATCAACTCCAAACACAGAGGATCTGTTGTAACATACGCCGACCTCGTCTTAAGTAATCGCATTGAGTTTCGCCTTACCATTTCATATAGTAGTATTATTATAGTTGATGTTACGTGTGTATGCCATTTTCGGTTCATTACGTAGGAAGTTGCAACGTTTATTTGTAATAAGTTTTACATAATATTATATAGGATTAGTTAAAATAACAACCTTCAAGTAAATCAATCTTGCTGAAATCTCTGTACGTTAACTTCAAAGACGTAGTTCATGTTAAAATGATTTTCCTATTAGCATAACTATATAATAGTTTTAAATTTTAGTAACAAGTATATTATAAACATAACAATCTTTAATAGTTTTTATTTCTTATGAGCGTTTTTTCCATCAATGATAGAATACTTATAACAAGTCTTCCTTACTCTATAAAAAAAAACTGTAATAAAAACCAGTAGAATTACGTTATGTGTTTCTAATAGTATAAAATTATGTTATCTGCAATGTAAAATTTACGTCTATAATTAATAAAACTTAATTATTTTATACTATGAGCTAACTACTGATAGCAAATTTAAATGAACTTTTAGAAATAGCCGTATTTAAAGCAGCGGGCATGGCAGTAAATGCAACGTCTATGCCATCGTCCCAGCCATGGATGACAAATAAAAGTCCCAGCAAGCAAGAATATGTGAAAGCCGTCGACGGTCAGTGTACAAATTGACATATACTCGTATTTTAATACATTGTTTCCCCGGTTACCAGCCCCGAGTCACTGTCATGTCAGCTTTTGGAAAAACGCCTATTAAATCAATGATATGAATCCATCTACATATGTATGTATAATGTACATACTACATAAATAAACATACAATAAAAAAAGATAAATTTAAAATAGCAAAATGGATTATTTAATGTTGCTTCAATTTCTATGATAATAACTTATTTGTTTGTTTGTCTTTCTTTCCTACTGCAACGGACCGAGTCGACACCAATTGCAAAGCAATAGTTATAAAATTAGAACACGAATAGGCAAATTTTTATGTCTGTAGCTACGTCAAGTGGTTCCCGTAGGATATTGGAAAGGCAAAAAAGGGTCGATTTGTATATTAGTTAGGGACCTCAGCCATGATCGCTACTTTAATAATAAATAGTTGGTATGCTTAAAGTATTTCCAGTTATAGGATAATTTGGTCAGAACTTCAAAATTCTTGGATAGGGATATCCCGACGCGGATGTGATATAAGCTTGGCCGGTGACAGTATAATCCGGCGTCTTAGCAATTCCGGTCAGAAACTACTGAGAATTTATTGATTTGGAGATACATAGGAAATAATAATAATTATAACTAAATAGTAAATACTATATTTACAGCATATACCAATTCCATCAGCTCTATTGTACTAATAATATAAAACAACTTTGTAGGTATGTACTTAAATATTTTCTGAGGTAGCATAGGAAGGGATATTTTTACCAACTACCAAAAACTTACCTAAAAACCATTAAAAATGTTACGTATTTTAATTCCTAAAAGTCTTAAGTTGTGACAGAATTTCTTAAAGAATAGTTACAAGTAAAGTTGCGAGAAAAATAAGGCACGCTTATACCTGTTTACATGCACGTGTCAGCGACAAATGCTTTTCTAAGTGATGGTATAAATAAATCTGATGAGAACAACGAAGTATCTAATAAATTAAACAGTATGGCGGACAAGACGCCAAAGCGCCTGGCGCCGCTATGTTAATTCCTACACCCTTAAAGATCTTAGGTTGAAGGCCTCCTATTAAGTATGCATGAACCCATCTTGCATTTTAGTTCTTTAGAAATTAGTTTAAATATCATATTTTGATAATGTAATATAAATCGGTGATAGAGAGGTTTTTAAACTCTACGTGAAATTTCTCGAAAAACACTTATTTTAATATTTCTTCATTATTTTCACTTTTACTAATCAAATAAATTGATAAAATATTGATTGATTATACTTAAAATTACATGGTATTTCAAACGTTACTGAAATTTAATTACAAAATACCTACAAAACCTTCTCTGTAATAAACTTAAAGCCAACTCATTAAACTACGGCAGTATAATGCACAAGATTTTAAGCGACCGCGGGAGAGCTCATGTTATTAATATTATTACTTCATAAAGTTACAACTGCTCTTCTGGCAGATATTTGATGGTTCTATTTAAAATGTTATTTGTATCTTACAATATTATTTAAGTAAGGTAAGAGATCAATAAACTTTAATATTAAATGTACAGCAACGCTTTAGATATTAAATTGGAACTTTTCGAAAGTTGTCAGATTCATACTTGACGGTGTTATCGTGCATATGAGTGAATTGATAGTAATAAATTACTATTAGAAAGAAGATAAATTAAACTATTGCGTATTTAATGAGCCATAAAATTTACTTAATTTGGCATTTAAGTAAGTAATACATTAGGTACATATATTTAATACCTGATATTTGAAGCAGCGATATAAAAATTATGTAGGTATAATATGTAAATAGGTATGTACTTAAGGTAGTTATTCTGATCAAAGAAATCCATTTATGATACATTTATCTATGTTAATATATGCATATATTTATGTTATACTATTAATTTTACATAAGTCACATACAATGTTAGCACACACGTGCGCTCGCGCAATCTATCAGGACAAGTGCACTGACACAACGTTTTGGTTCTCGGAACTGAGTTTATTCTGAACATGACGTCATAGCTTCTGTTCGTCGCTTCCTTATCTTATTTTGCTCATATTTATTTTATACTAAACAAGATTATCAAGTTATTGTAAAGCTGAAAAAGGTACTTCATGTATAAAGAGTTATTCAAGGGTAAAGATTTATTTAGATTGAAAGTGCTGCTCATTAATAAGAATTAAATAAATAGATAATTTATGATTTTGAAAGAATTTCGTTTAATAGGCATTTGATAATAAAATAATTTAAATGGCCTTTAATTGCTAAATAAATCGAAGAATATGCCTACACCAGAATTACGACTTACGAGTACATATTTCCATTAAAAAATTAGTATCACTAATATATTAATATGTTGTTTTAGTCTTAAGTCTTAACTACAATATCACTAGAGTTCCTTTCTTTCTGATATAAAATGATATGGTTATTAGTAAGTTATTAATTAACTAAAAAGATGAGTAAAATAATTTATAATTAAAAAAAAATAATATTTTAGTTCAAATAAAAGCTCCTTTTATTACTATTTTCTTTTCGCGTATTTTAATATTAACGATAATGTCGGTATTTACGATAATAAACGAAAAATTAAAAAAATTAATAAAAAAATATTAAATACTATTAGAATAAAACTTGTTTTTCTTTTGACATAATATCATAACCATATCTTAGCTATATTATATAACAAATAATGTTCACAGTTGTAAAGTCGGTTTGTAGCTAAACTCGACAGATGTAGGAACAATGGTACACTGCGGGATGTCCACGGTTATGACGCCTCATTGACTTCGCAATTGACGCACATTCACTATGCATTATTATTTCCAACCCTCGAGGGTCCGAAACAAATAAAAAACCACTTCATTCAAGGTATTGCTTTGTAACAGTGAATAGGACATATTATAATTTGGGATATCGATATTACAAATCCATCTACTATAAGTAAACATTATGTTTTGATATAGAAACAATTGTAATTATATAGGGATATTGATAACGGTTACACAACATTTTCTATACATATAATAAAATTCTGAGCCGAATCTGTACATTAAATATTTTTTGGGAAATCTTATTGAAATAGACATTATTACCAATACAGAGGCCGAATCTATAGTTTTTAGAATTTTTGTCTGTCTGTCTGCCTGTCTGTCTGTTTGTTACCACATCACGGAAAAACCACTAGAGGGATTTTGATAAAATTTAGTATGATTATAGCTGGTTATCCGGGTCAATATATAGGATTCTTTTCATTGCGGTAAAATATCTCATCTCTGAGAAATCTTTACTACATGTTAAAACGGAAGTAGAGACGAACCCGAACAGAGCGAGGGTGAGTCGCTAGTATGTATACATAATTTATTGCACTTTACTAGTACATATACCCTTGAAAAATAAAAGAGCCTTTTAAATGGTAATTAACTCGTAGGTAAACCTGTATGATTGTAGAAATTGTCATCTCTGAGATAGTAAAATTTTTTACATTATCTAAAACCACTGCTCTATATAGCATACTAGTAAGTAGTATATAAAATATTCACTCACGCTTCGCTCGGATTCGCCTCTAGAAAAGCACAAACAGATCTATCCCACGGAACCGTTCATTTTTCCGGGATAAAAAGTAACCTGTTGTTTGATCGGCAATATAGGGTATCAGCATGCCAAATTTTACTAAATTAGATGCATAAATTGTTGTGTACTATGTTGTATAAGTTATTATAGTTTTTTAACTATTCCACGGGAACTCTTTGATTTTCCGAGATGAAAAGTATCTAAAATGTTAACAGGGGATATAAGGTATCAGCATGCAAAATTTCATTTAAATCGGTCTAATATACATGCAGACAAACACACTGTCAAAACTGACAAACTGTCTGTCTGACAGAGAAACAAGAAAATGGAAAAAAACTTGGATTTTTTCTATTTCTCTTCTTACATCCCCCTGACTCGGTTTTAGCATATTTTTCTATGTACAAACATTCGACCTCTACAGTTTTATTATATACGTATAGATATTTTCGAAGAAATAATTACATCAATATTCCCTCAATTAATATCACAAAATAGTCAAAATTTTTAAATCTGCCTAGTAGGTAGGTGCATATATTAATAAATATTGATAGAAAAAGTTAAAAGCCTCGTCGGTCGCTGATTGGAACCACATGACGCCGCTGAATGACGAAATAAATTAAAAAACAATCACCAGATCATTTAAGTAAACAGAAAAAAATGTTTAAGCCTCGATGCGTTCGAGACATTTGCTCCCGAAAAACAAACTCTCGTAGTCAATAAAAAAAAAGAGTGCAGCGTGTTACGATTAAACTTTAAAGTTTAAGGTTAAGGAAGCGAACGTAAACGCTCACGTTTTTGTTTCAAGTCTCAGATATTCAAAGCGTGGGAAAGCTCAGTAAGGTCAGGTGGCAGCACATGTGGTTCTCTTTTGCTTAGGGCGTTTAAAAATAATATTTAACAAAACACAAATGTAGGTGTCGAGCAGACATCGCTGTGCGCCTTCGCGGGGGAGTGTGTGTTACACCTATGCCTGCCCGGTGGTCCATAAACAATAACAAAGCATTATTTTATCTTAGTTTTGATTGAGCACTGTTTATAATTATTTATCACAAACATCATATGCTTGTGGCTCTTAATCTTATATAAATTCATAATCAAATTCATTGTTTCTCTAATTTTATACGTTTTTAGTTTGTGGCATACTTTTTACCGTAAAATTTTAAGAAGTTTACCTCTAAAATACTTTATACATTAAAAACATTCTAATAGAAGTGCCTTATATTAATTTTAATGAGCTATAAAAATCTATACATATAATAAAATTGTAACTAAGCCGAATCTGTACATTAAATATTTTTGGGAAAATCTTATTGAAATAAACATTATTATCGATACAGAGGCCGAATGTATACTTTTTAGAATTTTTGTCTGTCTGTCTGTCTTTCTGTCTGTTACCGCAACACAGAAAAACCACTGGAGGGATTTTGATGAAATTTGGTATTGTGATAGCTGGTTATCTGGGTCAACATATAGGATACTTTTTACCGCGGGAAAATATCCTATTTCTGAGAAAGAATTTAAAAAACTGCAATGTAAAAATACACTAATATGTAAAACCAAGAATTTGGTTTTTGGTCATCTGAACGGGGGCGGAGCCGCGGGCAGTGCTAGTAAGATATATTACAAGATATTTCATCTGTGTAAATGTACTCATGGAAGCCATATTATGTAGTGTTACATAATTACAAGTATAAAGAACTTTCATGGCCACAAATCAATTCATGCGATGAGCTGGGAAGAATATCTTCTGACAAAAAGTAATTCCCTCTACACCGCCCAGTGCTGACTCCCGTTCGATACATGAGCCCGTGGGATGGAAACTATAATGGACAAGAATTTGCAACGTGGGTGTCCGGCTTGCTTACGCATTATGCAGCATTTTTTACATTATCCGTGATGCGAGCTTCTTAAATCCATCGATGCATTATAATTCATGTTTTGTGAATGAACAAAACAGTATAAACATGGTCAGTGCCGCGGGCGTCTTGTATCTATTGGTAAGTAGAGTCGTGTGCTAGGAAATATACAGCAAAAAATCCTATTTGTATTTGATTTAGTTATCTAAGATACCTATACTTACATTTCATATGAAGACTAACGTACATTTTAAAAGAAACCAATTAATTTGTGTAAATTATGAAACGCTAGTTCAAATAAATACATATAATATTTTGTCGTAGTTGAATGTGAACTAAAAATACGACAGATTTCGGTCGCAATGATAAGTAACAACTTGCACAAGCAATGTGCCGTGAGATCCATGACAAAAGTGACACGGAAGTTAAATGTTAAAGTACGCCTACTTACGCTACTACCTACCCGCCTGGTTCTGCGGTGACTTGCGTCACTACTGCAGTGCACTGTAGTGTAATAGTGCTTGCTCACTGTTTATTTATTTCTACTAAGAATGTTATTGCTTCCGTGGTTATTTTATACCTAGGTTTGCCCTTTCAGTAAAGTAGAGTTCAGTATTAAATTTCACTTTTAGTAATAACATAATTATATAATTAATAACTGAATTTATAGCTAGGACAAGTAGTTTAAGTTTTATGTAGCATCAAAGCAATAAATTTTTTAATTTTTTTTAAATTAAAGAGTAGGTTCTAATTGACAGAGTAAGCGAATATCTTTTTTCTTATCGATTGTAAAGATTTATTTAATCAACTAGCGACTCACTCTCGTTCCGCTCGGGTTCGTATCTATGTTTTAACTGTTAGGACATAGATTTCTCAGAAATGAGATATTTTCCCGCAGTAAAAAGTATCCTAATTGTTGACCCGGATACCCAGCTATCGCCTATCATTGTACCAAATTTCATCAAAATTCGTCCAGTAATTTTCTCATGATGCGGTCCTAGACAGACAGACAAAAATTCTAAAAACTATAGATACGGTACAACCTCTACGGACTTCTATGTGTACAGACAACCTCTGTATCCATAATTATAACTATTGCAATAAGATTCTCCAAAAAATATTTAATATAGGTACAGATCCGATTTAGTTAGAATTTTATTATATCTATAGTTATAACGTTATGTTGTTAATATTATATAAATCTTCATTACATATTAAATATTAATTACTACTTTAATAGCCATTGCTTACGACTTTGTTCCCATTTATAATTAATTTTCTGTATAGACTACGACCACTCAACGTGACGTCGACATGGTAGAGCTTGTACTGGGGAGCTACACTTTAGATTTTTTCGATTGATTGAAGTGAACATTTTATAAAATACTTATTGTTTAACTGATATTATGTATGTATTTTTGTAAGATACAAATATTATTTGATGAAAAAATTGATTTTATTGAATTTAACTAAGTGAATTTGCTTTTGAAGAAAGCTAAGCTTAGTTTGTTAGAATAGTATATATTATAGTTATTATTCCTGATAATTTGACGTAATAATAATTATGTTTAACTTCTTGTTATTGTAAATTGTAGTGCTAATATACTCAGGCTTCGTTAGTAAATATAAAATAGTTCCTTACTTTTGAAATATTTATCACTAGGAAACAGCAGCACCGAGTGAGTCACTGTTTCAGTATCAGGGTCACGACATGGAAATACGGGCCTTAGGAAATCCTATCTTGTAGAGTTACGTACACAATATATAATTATGACAGATATGCTATATCTTTCTAAGAAATGTTCTTTCTATCTATATATCCATATAACAGTGAATATGAATCTGATAAATGATAAAAGATGATCAAATAATAAGAGGATGATTGATTTTGCCTTTTCAATTGGCCAAAGAAAAACTAGCAAGAAAGAGTTAAAGTTTATTACAAACTAAACTATACTATATTGATTATTTAAATGTAAAATCTTCTACCGTACGATCAGCTTTTTCTGCGAAGATAGTCATTTCAAAATAAATTCACCAAAACCTTTAAATTAGGCACTTAAGTACAAATAGTCTGTGTTTCCAATAGTACCTATTAATTTTTATTTATAATATGAAAGAGTTGGTCACAGTGTACTACTATATTTGGTTCTATTGCTTATGCGTAATATTTATATCATTAGATTTATCGATACGGAAGACTAGTTGACATCGAAACACCGGTGTTTAGGTCAAGAATAACCACCTAACATCCTTCATACAGAAACGGAAACCCTTAAAGGTTTCATAAATTACTAAAAATATCACTTTGTATAGTCTCATTCAAATGCGTGATTGTAACAGCATATTTATTAGTTCCAGTAAGGTTAACAAGTTACCTGCCTCGTACTTTTAACTTATTACTTTATCAGCTAAAAAAATTGAAACAGTAAATAAACTCCAGAAGCTTATAAAATACAGTTATGATCTCTAAAGCATCTTTTGTTTGTTCAAGAGTAGCACGAAGTAAGCAGATTAATGTTATTGTTTTTAAAATGTTCCTTTGTAATGAGGTAATATTTTGAGCTATTCTTGAGATTATTCCCTTATGTATTAAACTGCATGTTTCTACAATAATAATCGAGTTATATCGGATTTATAATTATATAAATGTACGTAACAGCGTATCGAGAGAAAGCATGGCCTTGGCAGTGAAGCGTGCGCGACGGCCCGTCACGCCGCCCGCGCCCGCGTGGCCGCTGCAACCGCGCTTAGTATCGCATCAACATACATAGTTGTATTAAGGGCAGTAGACTATAGATTAAATTATTGAGTGTTCAAATTTTGATAGACATGGTTATACAACGTTGATTTTACTTCTTCGTTAACCTAATATATTATTTTTTTTATATTTAAGTTGAGGTACGATGGGGTTGTCATGTCCATAATAGATACATATTCCTAAATAAAAGTGGAGCGAAAAAAGACTTGATCATTTTCTAATCTCATTTTTTCATATATATCATATTGATATTAGTTCGGATTTTTTAGGCGTATGGTTATTTTTATACTTTCCACACCACCAAAATTATTTAGAGATTTTTTAGATTTTTATTTTTTAGTCAATTCCTATAATATTGACTACAAACTTTAATTTACTTAAAATGTATTTCGTTTTTGTGCTTTAACTTAAGTCATCATATTCAATAATTTAATCAACGCAATATGGTTTCGTTAGAAATATATGTACTATGTATTTAAATAACTTATTTTATAATAATTTTGCATTTATCATAAGAAAGTTTAATTTCTATAAATAAATGTGTATGATCGCTTAAATATTTCAACAAAACCGTATTGTAATCAATCTCGCTATATTGTTCTTATAACTGCGCGAGTTTTCACGCATACAACACTTTCATTGTCATTGAACTTGGAAAGCGGGGATGCTCATTGTCATTAGATAGCTGAGAATGCACTCTCGCCGCGTAACCTGCTATGATGATTATATTAGTAATTTACACGCAATCTACATCAACTGAGACGCTTCTTACGTGTGCCTTAAAATAAAAATTATAAATAAAATAATAATATGTGATACTACGAGATAATATTTGATTTTTAATTAGAATTTCATATATATCTTAATTCTTATCATCTATAAATCAGTCGTGTATTTATATATTATATTCGCTTCTAACGAAAATACCTATTATAGGTACATATTGTCTACTAGCGACTCACCCTCGCTTCGCTCAGGTTGGTTCCTAGATACGCTTTAACGTTTAGTATGGATATGTATAAACTCGTACATAGGTATGACGAGTTCTTTTGGGTTATATCGGTAAAAAATAGCCTATGTCACTGTCCAGCCCTACAACTATCTCCACACAAAAATATCACACCAATCCGTCACCCGGTTTCGAAGTGAAATAAGGACAAACAAACACACTTTCACATTTATAGTATTATTTATATATATTATTAGTAGATTGAAGAACTGTAATTCCTAGAATCTTTTAATAGATACCTGATTCACCTAAATAAAAATATGATTATATCTAAACTTCGAAACGAGTTCAAATTCCATTTACATTACTTTCAGTTAGTTATATATTGATTATTTATCCTATATATTTCAGTACCTAAACTTCTTAAACCTTATATTTCCAATACAGTGATTATTTTGAAAATAGCATATCTTGTTAATTACTTAATTAGCGTACCTACGTCGCGTCGTAAGGCTTCAGTGACAGAACGGCGCGCCCTTTCGGTGGGAATTTGTAAGCGTTTGGGCGCATTTGTCGCTTCAACGGTTACGAAAACTGCGACGCATAGGAGCAGAGAAAGATAAAGAGACGCGATACTTCTCCAAAACGTAGCGTGATATAGTAGGTACCTATTTAAAATACCTAAAGTGTATGTTTTGTAATTGTTTATTAATTCTTTATGTATAAATTAATAAAATCACCATATATTTGGTATTAATTTACATAGTAATAGTGGCAAAAATAAAATTGTCGTTATTTGACAAAAACCTATTACCATATATAAACAAACAATACCTTCTTGATTCTAAATAAACTTTGAGTAGGTATAAATACCAATGCCTAAAAGCAAGCCCAAAAGTATAATATAATTTATATTTACTTCAACTTAAAATAAGCATAAAGAAGGGGAAAATAAAATAGAGCCGATGTCGTATTGAGCTCTTCGAAACATATTTAACGTTTGATAACATAACGTTAATATCAGTTATAAAGCCTAAGATATTAATGTATTGAATTATAGAAATAAAATTTATTTTATTCTCGGTGGTATAATAGAAAAAATATCTCTATGGATTTTCGTACTCTCAAATCAGTGCCTACCATAAGAAAGGCTCAGGAACCGCGCTCCATTGGTTGCAGTTACGCCATCCCTTCTACGACCTGAGTACCGTCTGACGGTTAAGTTTTAACTAAGTATACTACATATATTTATTATATACGAAAAAAATAGATTTGTTTATAAAATATGAGTTTTTTCTGTCTATTTTTTTAATTGTTTTTTTTTATTGTAGGATTTCGATAATATTTTTCAGCCTTCCTTACTATGTATTAATAAAATATCCTGTGCAATTAGCAATGTATATGAATAATAGATAAGAAAGTAAATAACAGTGATTTGGAAAGGAAGGAAGTTGAAAAAAAAAATCTTTATAAAAGCAGAAAATGGCTGACTTATTGTTAGTCAAAGTTACGGAGGGACCTAAAGGCGAAAAACGAAAACAAGAGAAAAATAGTCCGTAATAAATAATAATTTTAAATATCTAAGTATTCACTTTTGTTCGGAATACAATAACAATTTTTTGTTGCAATTTTCTTGCACTATATGAGCTCTACACTTGACAATGTTGTTTATCTTTATTCCATAAAAACTTTCTTCGAGATAATTTTTATTAGTTTAATAGATAATAATGTAACACTTTGAAATGTATGTGTATTTAAAAATATATAGCTAAGTACAATAATCTTAAATGCGGCACAATGTGGTTCATATATAACGTATATAAGTTAAAATATAGGAGTAATTTGATAATTTCTACCTCGCACGTGCAAATTGTGGAAGGATCTTCTTCCTGCGTTTTTCCTGAGCGCTAAAGCGTTAACATGGGGCACTTCAAGAGTTGTGTCTTCAGGCCTCAAAAAGCTAGCACATTCGCAAATCCTCTTAAGTTGCAGATGTCTATGAGTAATTATAACCATTTACCATCAGGTGGATTGTTTGCACGTTTGCCCCTTTTTCCATAAAAAAAGTCGTACAAAATGAATTACCTACTTGTATAATATTTACCTATACCTATACTTAATCGATGCTTTCATAGCACTCAACTTTTATATGAAGAAGACTCATAACATATGTTTACCTTGTACGTGATAATTTTGTCTAATTAAATACTCTACAAAAATATCTGTAATGATATTCATATATTTGTCCTAAATGCTAATCGACACTAAAACATATGGTTTAAAATGAGGCTGTTACTGCGTCATAAATCAATAAAATACGTAGGTATATGTAAATATAAAAAATGTTATACAAAATGACGTAAGTTAACTATATTAGATACCTTCTACTCGTAGTTTATTTCAAAACAGAAGTGATTTCCGTACAGCTCAAGATTAACGCTGTGCTGAGGTAATTAATCATCAACCTTGACAATCTCTTATCATTCAGGAAAATACTCAGGAAATTACTCAATATTTACTTACAAGAAATTTCGTATGTAGGTAAGTACACAACAATTGACTGCAAAAATTAACATTTCCTCTCTGATGTGCCTTTTTTGTTGTTGTTGTTGCTATAAGGTAAATATATATATATATATATATATATATATATATATATATATATATATATATATATATATATAACCAAATATCCCGTAGTACGTATTTAAAATAAAACGAGTAATAAAGCAGAAAAAAGTCGACCTGACTCATATACCTACATAAATAGCTTGTAAACAAACTCCGTTCTTAGAACTGAGTAGGTATACAGTATACGCTACGAACAGCAGTGTAATAAATAAAATCTTATTTTATAGGAACACAGATTATCTCTGCCAGCTAGCGCTATCGGTGGTAAATTCCATTTCATTTTTCCGCAATGTTATATTTATTATATTTGTATGTAAGACGGTAATCACAATCGCTGACGGTGGCAAAGGAAGTGAGCGGACGCGGCCTTGACATTTCCCGCCACGCAATGTAGACGTACGAGGAAGTGGGCGGCACAAAACCTCCTTACCCCCTTTGTGCACGGGGTTGACTGACCAACGGCTTTCAGGATATCTTATATTAACAATTACCTTACTATAACGAATTGTTTAAATTAAAAATATATTTTTTTCTAAAAATTTAAGCCATTATGATGTCGTTGAATGTATCTACTGAGATAGCATATTTCTGTAATACCTCATTACGTAGTCGTGTCATCTTTGTTTCTATCAAGTAATTTATACGTAATATTATGTAGGTATTTATATATAACTTCAAAAAGCTCGAATCACTGCCGTGAAGTAATCACGGCAATATGGCAAGGAAGGGTAATTTCATCCGTCCAATAACGTCTCAATAACAAAATAAAAAGTCAACATGGCATATGAACGGAGTGCATTAAGCGCACAATGTACCCGCAGACCGCTGCTACTTGAATCGAAGCGGTTAACGACAAACATCTTTTGAAAGGCCTTTATTTCTGGTCCAGCCGCACAAGCATATGATAAAATTATGAAGATCCGGCTTCCTAATACCTACCAATTCAAAGTATAATGTTGTAGGAAGTATATTTTTAAGTAACCACTGATTTTAATATATTTTTAAATTATATTAAAGAGGTTATTTAAAGGTTTAATACATGTACTAATCAGATACATAATTAACACTATACTCGTATTATTCTCGTAATAATTATAATCGATGGCATAACAAAAACGTTCAAGATACAGTATATACAAGTAACGGCATCTCGTGGCGAATAGGTTCTTTATTAGTTCATTCTATTGAGATATAGATGACTCTGATATAAAACCAAACGTAAGTAGTATCTTGTTTACATTTTTCAGTGTTTTACTTCGATCTTATATGTATTTTTTATTTGCATAAAAAAATATATAAAATTAACTTATTCTAAAGAATAGTTCAATAACCACCTAATAGCTCTCTAATCGCTTTCAGAAATATTTCTACCTAATCTTATAATATTAAATGACCAATTCTTGTTACAGTATATACATATGTATGTATACACATTTATTTCGTGTATATCGAAAACCGATATTTTCGCCAATTATAAATGGATTGTCATCATTTTTTTTAATGAAAGCTTAAAAACTGTTAAAAGCTCTGAAATGTGTTTAATTAAATTCAGAATGCATTTTTCAATATTAATAATATTTTAGTTTACATATATTTAAAAAAACAGTTTGACAATTGGAGGATTAACGACCTCTATAATATATTCTACAAAAATAGCCTCTTTCCAAAATTCGCGCTGTATTTTTTTGTATGGAGTGAGGTGCTGCGCTTGGATCTGACCATAACAAGTAATTATAATGTTACCATTTCTATAAAATATCATAATAATGTTTTATAATGAAGACAGTCGCTCGTGAACAGTTACAGAACAATTTAATCATTAATCTTACAAGACATACATTTTCCAAATAATTTCTAGGATATGTTAAGAGACTAGTTTTCATTTATGTACTTTTTTGAAAAAAAAAAATATTTTGAAGTAAAACTTCTTTGGCGCTGTTGCAGATACAGTAATTAAATTAAAACATATCAAAATATAAATATAATATTTTTTTAAGCTATTAGTAATAAATATATATTTTTAATTTTTATAGATAATAATTATATTAATTAATAATTATTATAAAAATATTATTATAATATTTTTTTAATTATTGATAATAAATTTGACTCTCATTTCCGTGACACTCATTTGTCCAATGTGTTGACTTAGCCCTTAGTCACGCCTAAAGAAGTTTTACTCCAAAAAATGCATTTCATAGTAAAAATGAAAATGGATATGAGACGTGAAGCGAGATAGTTTAAGCTATTTACTATATTAAAACACACAGTGAATATGTATAATTAATTAATTTAAATAACTTATTTACAAAACATGCTCTCTTAATAATAATATATTATCTTAAGATTTGTTAACATATGGGACTTTAATATAATTAATCTATAACCGAATCTATTTTGCTTATCAGATATTTTCCTGTGTGACTCTATTACTTAACGCCTGTTAAAATATTCGGTACCAGAAGTTTTCCTTGAAATTATGTGACCGGAAGCAATTATAAGAGCATTCCAAGTATCAATTCCCATAAACTCATTTTCTCATACTGCATACGTGATTCACGGTAACGTCACCGTACATCGAATGTAGTTAAGTAATAAATTAACTTTGGTGCTCCGACTGCTTTGACCGCCAAATACAATAATTTGTATTCAATGTACACTGATGCACAACAAGACCGCATCGTAAGTTGCTACTTACATTTACTTTTGTATCATTTGGAGCTTTTTATTTTTTTTATTACAAATGAGCATATCACAGGCTTACCATTAAAGTTTCTGAGCTTTTTAATACATTGAAGTCTTAAATTATATTATGGAATATACCTACTGTATCTTAAATCGAAACTAACAGAGATAACTTGTCTAAAATCGGAAAAATCGAAATACAAGTAAATTGCATAATTAAATTTTATAATAATTATGGAAAATATGCCCATATTATGTTTAAAATATGAATTAAAAACGTTTCATTATACAACAGAATAATTTTATATTTACATTTTAAAATGTTTTATATACTTATACATTTCCTATAATTTACAATCATGCGGGGAAACAAAACTTTTTGGACTCTACATTTTCTGTTGCAATCTACATTAATAGGGTAGAAGCCTAATTATAATTATTTTTATATAGTAGGTACACAACAACATGAAGTTGAACAATGAGTTCATTTGAATAAAATATTAGATCTGTTATTTATTACAGCTTAAACATAAAGGATAAATAATAAGTAGCTGCGTAATCCATATGTAGAGTTCAGTGAACTTCATTTAGCAGGGTGTGTTAAGTACAAATAAATAAACATAAAATCATTATATCGATATACTTAATTCTATTCTAATATAGAAACAAATAAATGATTAAACTTAAAGCTTGTAAAAATAGCTATGCTTAGCTTATAAATAAGCTTTTGACAGTTGCGTAGTGTTGTGATTTAATAAAAAGCTCATCATACTTCGGCGGTTGTCATTGGCATTCTATAGACAAACAAGGATCTGTGGGTACATGATAGTGCTACGAGTAGGTCGTCCTCTACATAGTTATTATTCACATTTGGCACATTGTGCGATGTCATCGCCCCTTGCTCGTAGGGCTTACATTATATAAACGGGGAAACCCAACTTAACACAAATGTTAAGCATATCAGATTTGTGGTCGTAGAGCGTGATTTATAAATTATGAATATAAGGATGTTCTAAGAAAAAACCAATGTAAAATGTATGTTTTAACGTCGCAACTTATGGGAAATCAGAAGTGTATAATTAAGATATAATCAAATGTTTTGATGAATATTATATTAAATACAAATCCGTTTTATTTGTTTGTAAATCATTAGCTTATCATGTATGATTTTAAGTTTTACGTCAATACTCGTACATTACCTACATAGTACAGTAAGTTACGCGATAATAAAAGCGCGAAAATATTCTACCATTGCAGTACGTGAAATTTCATATTTTTATAAGAAGATATGATAAATATACAAAAAAAATTTGAAGGTGAATAGTAAATATGTAATAATTAATAAGTTTGTAAAGTGGAATTAACAAAGTTTAACAAAATGCTTTTAAAAAATTTAATAAGATATAATTTAGATAAACAACACACGATATTTATGTGTCATGACCGGATATACTCGTACCTTTAACCAAGTGTATAAATTAAATAACTAACAGAAGTCTTCTGATGTCACTGGCTCACAGCATCGCAGACCTCTAACCTTTACTAAGATAGCGTAATTGGACTGGTCATATGGTTTTTCCTGGTTTCATTCTGATTTACGTCCGATTATAGTTGGCAACGTCAAGTCAAATTATACAATTAAATTACCATAACGGTCGGGAACGCGGCCAGCAGGAAGCGTGCTCCAGCCGCATACAGATTTTGTAACTTTGTAGCAATCGTGGCAGACATCATCTCTTTGCTCAAACCCTAATTGATGAAATGATAACGATTTAGCCGCGCTTGCATAAATTACACTTCCTGTTCCTATGGATCTATTGCAAATCTATCAGAGCGCAATCGTATCGACAAGATAAGTACTGTTACGCCTATTTCATAAATTACTGGAGACTGTCTCCAACGCGGTGTTTAAGCGGAAAGTTGGCATTGCATAACAGAGCAAGTAATAATAGATACTTAATAGTGTTTTTTTATCATACATGCTAAACGCTACTTTATAGATTTTATATAGTACCGGAGCATATTTCTAACCCCCTATTATGTTCAAGGAGCAGATTTAATTGATAAATATAGATACGTAGATAAACTCTTAATAATAATAAAAGCTAATTAATGGAAATATTCATGAATACATATATGATATTACCTGGTCATAAAACATACCAATAGTTCACAACTTGTCATTAAACTATATTCTCACTAGTATAGCATTTGTATTCATGAACATGTCCAACGTTATACTAATGTATTGAGTGTCCCTCATTAATATACCGAAGGCAGAAAAAATGACAATGGTTAACAGGTACCCAAAGAGTGTCAACGTCAATAGTTTTGTGCCATTCTCGCTAGTTGGGCGTCCACGACCTTACTAGAATACAAAGACAAACTGACAGCGGCTCCCTGGTCCTTATGCAAGCCAACACTCGCGGTCACCGACTCTGACCCCTCTCCCCCTCTTCTCACCACGTGCGCCTTATACCGGTTACAGCATAATATGTACCGCGAAAATGACTATTTCCACGAAATCACCGGAAATCGTAGCGCCCATGGAAATAATACTAAATACTGTGTTTTGCTTTGTTTTTTTTTTCATTGAACTAAGTATCATGAGTAGGTATATATGTATATATAACTTCACTAAAAATATATTTATTCTCGGACTTTTATTTAACTTATCTATAAGTTTGGCATAAAAACTTAACTTCTACGACATTATCTTTAACTATTGAAAATGGTTTTTATTGTATTAAATAATCATACCTATTAACTACTATTAATCCTACTATACTGACTTCGGAATATTACTTGTACACATATTCTATATGGACATGATATTTGTGACCTAATGAAAACTTTAGTGTTTTTTATTTATTATATAAGCTGTATTTTTATTCTGCACTAATCAATATGGCGTGAGACACAAAAGAATTTTTAAGAGATAAGAAAGATAACACTTTTTAAGCAGGTGAAGCTGCAGACAAAACTAAGCAAATTTATAAGTTAAATTAATATTTACCGCAGTTTTGAAATATACATTTATTACACTGTAATTTTCTTAGCATAACGTTAGATAATAACCGGCGAATGTTCAGAATGAGGCCACAACATTACAATGACGGAAGCTCAAAGCACTTCCACGGCTTCCTGCATCAGACTAAGGGAACTTAGGATGACCGCGGGCTTATCTCCATCCGTATTGAGTAACTGAGGGAGTCGTAAGCAACACTTGATGTAACCACAAGTGCCGCAACCTTTCCGCTGACGCAATCCCCAGCTGGTCCTACAGACATCGTATTAAATAGTGTCAGTTGTACCGATGCGGAAATAATTAGACTATTGCGTCATCACTCCGAACAAGTTTCGTAAAGCTGGAATGAGTACACATTTGTGATATGAACAATATATAACGATTAAACAATATAATTCAATGAGGAGATGAAAATTGCAAAATCTAAATTTCATTCGTTTGTAATCCGTACTAATATTATAAACGTAAAAGTGCGATTGTTTGTTTGTTTGTCCTTCTTTCACGTTGAAACGGAGTGACGGATTGGCGTGATTTTCTGTGTTGAGATAGTTGGAGGGCTGGAGAAGTGACATAGGCTACTTTTTACCGCGGGAGACTATGTCATTCCCACGGGAAAACATGTTATAATACAAGCCGAAAGTTATTTATGATCAAATAACTTAAAGCTTGGTATTAATTCTCTTCAATACAATTAAATAAAAGCGTGTTTTATAATAAAAGCATGTTGCTATAAGATATGTTGAAAATATCAAGTGTTATGTATTGAACCAAACAAAAGACTCCCAATGTGGCACTAAAAAGTATTTACATATTATATAGCACTTAAAATGCAGAAAACACCCCGGTGCCCTCTCCGATTCTTGATACGCGACATTGGTCATTATTTAAAAGCAGAACACACTCGTTGACATAATCGCGCCTCCATATTGGGCAAAAATACATTGTTTAGTGTATGTTCCCGAACAATAGAGTTAACAGTAAGACTGCTTCTTATTCCACTCGGATACGGACACAGAGGGACCGGTTGAAGTCTGTAAATTCCGTACATTGTAATTCAGATTGGATGTCGAAACGCACGAGTCGGCATGCGGCTATGCGGATGCCTCGGTGGGGGCTAAGGGTTTAACGCACTTTGAAGTATTATAATATAAAACTTTAATGCTTCACATGGCCCATCCTTGTAAAACAATAAAGTTTGTAAATATATAATTAAAAATAATAACCCAATGATCGTTGGTATTCTAGGAAGTCGTATAGTTAGATTCTTCCGCATCTCCGTCCACTTTATTAATCAGTAAATGTCTCGCGGCTAATAAAAGTGTGGCATTTATAGACGTGCCATATAATTCACATAAATCTTAAGCAAAAGAATAGTATATCCCATGAACTGAACCCAACATCACAGAAACTGCTTTCAAAGCCACGTCGTTTTTCATTGAGTCTTTAAAGTCAGGTGTTTATAACATTTTGTCACTATTAAAAGTGTTGCAGAGTTGAAAAGTTTTTATTTATAGTTAATGATTTCAATAAAATTTCTAGATATCCCTTTGTTGTTGTATAAGAACTTGTTATTACGTTAAAAATATCACAAGTAATATAAAAATAAGATATTAGTTTTTAAATCTCATTAGTTTTTAAGCTCATAAAGAAAATTAATGACGATCGATGTTATAATATACTGATTGGTTTGTATAACTAAGTATTAGTTCTAGGTAAGTACCATAAAAAATGAAATAAAATCTTGTATAAAACGTTTAGTGCCCAAGTGATTTAGCATAGCATTGTGTCATAACAAACGCTTTAAAAAATCTACGAAAAGATAGTTTTTTTTTTTATAAAATAAGCAGCGCTGAAGAATAAACATCAAACGTCTTTTATCAAATAAGTATACCTACAGCTGGTGTGTAATAGGAACTGTGAAAAATTATATGAATTTAACACTCACAATATTATTGTTTGCTCTCATATCATATTAATATATTGTTATCGAACATTGTTCAATGAATCGACAATTTTATACAAGTGCCATATCTTTAGTTTCATATCAATCAAAACAGAACCTTTTTAGTTCTTGCTGCAAATGGCTGCCGAAATTTTAACAAAGCTCTTGTCAAAGTGCCGCATGCCGACAAAGATAAAAAGCGGGACGATTGTTATAAGTTGACACAACATTTATTGTGAGTTGCCGCCTTTTATTCCACTTCCCATATACTTGTATTTTTTTCGATGATTCGATAATATCACACGTTTCTACTTTTATAGAATTTTTTTTTTATTTGAATCAGAAAAAATTAAAGAAAGACTCCATATTTTAATTCAAAACTTTTTATAACTATTGTAAGTATTTTTAGTCACCAAATTTCGATCAATGTTATGGGAATGACTTTTCATAATTTCTGATTCGTGGCTATAGTAACCTAACAATTTTGATTTACGTACGTTTGCCTACGATAGTTTAGGTGGAACTTCATTATTACTAGAAGAACAAAGTGTATGAAATGTAAGAAATTCATTTTATTGCTAATTAACTAACGCAATTGTATATAGTGAATGTTTGTGTGCATCATACTAAAGCATCATACTAAAGAAGTACACTGTAACTGATAGTGATTAATCAATAGGGTTTTAGTCGCTAATGCGTCTAATGTAAGTGACATTCCAAGAACAAATATTAGATTTGAAATGGAAAATCTTCAAAATCACTGTGCATATTCCAATAAATCTATTGTAACTCAGCTAAAAGATAGTTCTAAAGGCCATCAAATAAATGCTAAGCACGATAGAAAGATATCAAGCGTTATTCCAACTGTAAAACTAAAAATAACGGTGTGGGTGTCAAGAATAACATTTAAAATGTAAGTTTTTAAAGATTTATGACGTAGTATATTTTATAATTATGTAAAAACATATCAAAGCTGCAGCACCACCTTAAAATTCAAATAGCATCTACTTAGAGTCTCCACTACTGAGAGATTTTTATACAAATTACATATATAGAGTATTTATGTATTTATACATTGGATAACAGCTAACAAATGGTAAATTTGGGGCCAAGAGCGCATATTTCAATAAAACAGTTACCTTTCTTGTTATTGTTGTATAATCAGGACTAGGTATTGCCCGCGGCTCCGGAATATAAAAAATAGTGTCTGACCGAAACTGGTTTTTCAGCCGAAACCGAAACCGAACTTTCGCCCTTGTTCTGTGTTTCGGCCCAAATCGAAACCAAAACTTATTAAACATTATTTAAAATTACGATTATTTACTGACATTTACTGTTTTTTTAACATTTATTTGCATATGTATATATAGACAGTTAAATAGTGGTAAATAAAAATAAAAAAATAATCATTAAAGTCGTAATAAATATATTTTTTATGTCATGGATATACAAACAAGACTTACTCTTGGAAGTAAACTTAAAAAAAGAAACAACTTTCAGTTTGAGTGCTTTGTGAACCTGAAACCGAACCTTTGTGAACCTTTTTTAGATATAGCGTTATTTGTAGTATTAACTGCCTCGGTGGTGTAGTGGCTAGCATGTACGGCTGCACACTCGGAGGTCCTGGGTTCGCGTCCCGGGTCGGGCCAAGTTTAGTTATTGAGTCTTTCTGTATAGTAAGTCTCAGTAACAGCCCGGAGTTAGGAAGTTGATAATGGTCATTTAAGAAAAATGAATTTCTGTGTCCTTTATTTCGACTCTAAATGCTTATCCAGAGCACAAAACATTATTTCAGTGATTATGAAGATCATTGTTTATTTTGTTTATTCATTTAAATATTAACATTGAAACAACTTAGTCTATTCAGATGTTTATAATATAATATAGTTATATACCATTATATACTCAGCAACGGCAAACGGCTATGACTGACTTCTTACAGCGCCATCTAGCGCTTACAGGGACCATATAAAATAGCCTGGCTTTCTTTGTACATTATGTATGTATAACAAGCAACTCAACCTCTCTTCGCTTGGGTTCACCTCTCGAATAACAAAATAAAAATCTATCCCACTGAAACCGTAGAATATTTCCGAGATAAAAAGTAGCCTATGTGTAATTCTATTTATGAGCTATATTAGTAAAGTTTCATTTAAATCCATTAAGAAATTTTTGCGTGAAAGAGTAACAAACATCCACACGTCCAGACATCCATCCTCAAAAACTTTCGCGTTTATAATATTAGCAGGAAGAAGGATTATTATTTATTAATAATAAAATTAATATTATTAGGTCCAGTACATATTATGAAATTGTTGCGTTTTGTCGAACTGGCCACTTTGATCTCAAATATCTGGCATTTAGTTAGGAAATCCAAATTCAAATTTATTTTAAATTTAGGCTTTTTTGTGTTTCCAAAGTGTTTGTTTTCGCGCCATTTGATTTTTCTTTGACACCTGTCTGTTCACAATACGGAAAACTTACAACTTGAAATAATATATAAAGCTACTGAAAAAGAAAACACGGTACGTTTTTGGTTCCAACGTTTTTGTTCTGGAAACTTTGACCTACAGAGCAAACCCCGTGGGCGTGGACGTATGTGATGGTAAAAGCGGATATATCGCAAACCACGTCAGAGTTAGCGGCAAGCTTCGGTATGAGTGATAAAATAATTTTAATTCTCTTGAAACAAATTATAAAAGTGAAAAGCTCGAAAAATGGGTACCGCATGATTTGATTACATTAGAAAACCGTCACAATAACGAGGGGATTTTGAATTGTTCATTGTGATGAAAAATGAATCCTGTTCGATAATCGGAAACGCTCATCACAATGGAACCCAGATGAACGAAGGAGAACCTGCCAAATCCTGCCTCAAGTGAAAGTCGACTCAGAAAAAGGTTCTGGGGTCTGTTGGACTAGCGCTGGTGTCATCCACTACAGTTTATTAAGATCGGGCCAGACGATTACGGCAGATCTGTATTGTCAACAATTGCAAACCATGACGGTAAAACAACTGAGACTGGTCAATTGCTCTAGCCCACTGCTACTTCAGGACAACGCTAGACCACACACTGCACAACAGATGGTCGCTAAATTAGAGGAGTTGCGATTGAAATATCTCCGACACAGATTATTGCTTTTTCCGGAATTCGGACAATTTCTTGCAAGGAAAAAATTTAATTCCGATGAGACAGTCATAATCGCCTTCAGAGATTTTATTGATTCTCGCTCCCACATTTTTTCAGCAAAGGAATTAATGAACTACCTATAAAATGGAGAAAGTGCCTAAATAACAATGGTACATACTTTGATTTCTTTTTCTATATAAAACGCCAATGGGATAGAATTTTGTCTTTTTCTCCCGCCAGATGTCGCGATTACTATGGCCCTCAGTATATTGTAGAGGTCTATAGCGCAGATGGTTTTTTTCATTTTATTTTAAATTTAATAAAAATGACAAATAATGAAAATTAAAATGCCAGTTCCGGGATGCAAAGAAAATGGATATCATTAGTTCTCGAAAGACAAAAACTTAAGAAATTGTGAAATAAGACGACCAAAATTGGCGAAACCACAATCTTTAACGTCATTTAAAAAAAAGTGTCTTTAAAACTTTTAAATCGTCTACAGGTTAATATTATTTATTTTATGTACTTTGTTACAAATTTATAACAGAGTGTCAAACAAACTTTCATCCCCCATCTTACCTCCTTATAGGATTGAATTGCGAAATATGCTAAAAGACATATTTATTTAACTGTATTGAATAGCATTAACACTAAGTTTCAAGTAAATCTGATCATAAATAATTCTTTGCCCATACAAACTTCATTATCCCCTTTTACCTCTTTAAAGGATACATTTCGAAAAAAACAAATAAATGTATTTCTTACTTTTTATCTTAAAGCTAAACACTACTTTCACTTTTTGTGTATTTCACGCTATGAATGACACAGTTTCATACAATCTTTAATCCTCTATTTTACCCACTTAGGGGATGAATTTCGAAAAATCCTTTCGTATTGGATGCCTACATAATATAAGGATACGTCCTCTAAATTTCACGTTTCTACGACCAGCGGATTAGGCTTTATGTTGATCCATCAGTCAGTCAGGACTCAGAACCACGGCACCGCAGTATGTACTTCTCCTTCTCAATTCTTCCTTCAGCTGGTCTAGCTTCCAGGTACAGTACATTGCACAAGTATAAAAGAAATATCACAATAAATTAACCTTAGACTGAATGTAAATGAGCCATACGTGTGGTGCCCTCCCTACGAGAAATCTTCATCATTTTGGTAAGAAGGATCAAAGACCTAATATTACTCGCTGCCCTCTATTGGAAATTATTAAGACTACATGTTAAATAAAAATTAAGATAGGTATATAAATAACTTATAATTAAGAACTAATATTATTACTTGAATGATATTAAATGTTGATTATATTATATTTACGTAAAACTTATAATATTGGCGTGGTATATTTTAGTGTTTTGTCACTTAAAATTGTTTTAAAACGTAGTCTGTAAAATTAGATAACTGCCACTACTGTCATATTTATTGTTAAATGTTAATCTGTCAAATAAAACATAAATGAAGCGCAGAGATTTTTGTGTTTAATTTATATAAATGTTTCAAAATTGGATTCTACCTAAGAATAAGATGCAAAGCACTATTAAGGAGCTTCTAGATGCTTTAGGGTAATTTTAAAATAGTTTTGACATCAGTAGTTATGTGTAATTACATACGTTAATCAAGCTCAATTAATTCAATTCCAGATGTAATTTAGAAGCAGATACGGTGTTGGACTACATTCAGAATGATCCCAATTATGGTAACAGTAATCTCTCTTCTAAACAAGTAAATGAATACGCACAAAGATTGGCGCTTAAATCTTCTAATTCAAAAGTCTTTTTAAAAAAATATGAAGAGTTAAAAAATCGCAAGTAAGTTTGTTGGTTTTGGTACCTAAATGAGACAATAATTTATAATTATTAGAAATATTTAGTGAAGAGTATTTTTATATTTTTCAAGCAAAAATTACATAACATCTTTTCTCAACTTATGAGCATCTGATATTATATTATTCAAATACAACGAAAATAGAATAAAGATTCAGATCATCATGTAAAGAGTTAACATTTTCCATTTACCTTCCAGCACTGACAACTTGTCTGATATTATTGTCCTATTTTATAAACTAGTATGTGATGAAAAGAAATCCAGAATCTCTAAACCAAAAGTGGCTCCTAAACCTATTTTAGGTGACAATAAGCACCAGATCACCAAAGAAGATTTGCCACAGGTAATTCATAACATAGTTAATTTATTTATTAAATATATATCATTACATGATGTTATTTCCCTTTTTTATATAATTTAAATTTCAATAAATCAAATCTTGACAAATTAGAAATATTCTGCAAAGTTTAATTGTGAATTAAGTTATATATGTAGTTGCTACTTGCTTGTAAATATTTTTTAATGTTAATAAATGTAATATATGAACTACTTATTACAGATCAAAGATAAGTTACTCAAAGCTGTAGATGAAAGTAAAAAACTAGTCATGAAGTCAATTGAAGAGAAAGAATCCAAATTGCGTCCAAATTGGTACAACAGCTTAGATTTACCTAACTGGCAAAAAGAACATCCAGCTATGTCATGGGACTTTCCTAAAGATCCATTGCCTATAATAGCATCATTGTGTAAGTTCTGCATATATTTTATAAAAATCCATCCTAATATTATAAATGTGAAAGTGTGTTTGTTTGTTTGTTTTTCCTTCTTTCATGTCAAAAAATAATGTCAAGATTGGTATAATCTTTTTGACATTTGGAGGGTCAGAGAATGACTTATGCTACTTTTTACTGTGGAAGATTATCTCATTCCCACAGGAAAACATGTTATAATAAAACCCACTACAACTCATAATAAAAAATAAATTTTATTTTATTATTCTAAAAGTGCATACCAAATCATTGAATTTTACTTTCTGCTTGAATTTACCCAGGACCTGCATCCAGCATTTTTATCCGTAATTGATTCACTCCTAAAGATTGTAGGTTGATTTTTCTTAATAAAAAAACTACAAAATGCGAAGAAAATTCTTAAATCGATTTAGTAGCACCAGAGATAAGACATGTTCAAATAAATGGAAAAAAAATAACTTTAAATATATAATACTTAATTTTTGCAGACAATTACTTTAATGAGGTGTTTTAAATAAAGAAACTTTTACTTTCAGTGGGTATTCCCATTGCTTCACAAGAGAACATAATCATAGATGAATTACTTTACCTTTTTTCTGGAATTCCTGGTAATTTCATTGTACATAAGCCAGTAAAAGACACATATGATCCAAGAACTTTCATTATATCTGACGACTTAGATGATGCACTTAAACAAATAGTTCAACAGATGTTACCTTTGGCTTCAAATTATTCTATTGTGAGAAGGTTTATAGAGCAATGTAATATGTGGTCTGGTCAGGTACTCCATGCACTAGTTGCGGCAATTGAGATATTGTTGAAAGACTACTATGTGAGTGATTCTTGTGTTTCTTTATTATATATTCAAAATAACATTTAACAATAATAATGAACAATAGGGAATATGCGTGATTATTTTTTTATACAATGGCTTACATTGTTAACACCTCCAGGTACTTTCTTAGAAATAAATTAAGTTCTAAGAAATCTATTCTTAACTGTAACGCCGGCGTGTTCGCGGTCGTGGAGGGATTATATAATTGTAAAAAAATTTTTTTATATATCATACAGATACGGATACTTTAAACGCCCACAATATTGCTATCAACAAATGAATAGGGCTAGATTGTTAGTACCAATCACAAACACGGAACAACAGCGGTCTGTTATGATAGACTTTGACGTCACATTCGTTCTAAACAATGGTGTTGTTTTAATTACTTTGAATTTCCCACCGATTTTTGCACTTTTCAATAATTGAAAAATATTGATATAGGCTTAATTCAGAATATTAAAATTATAAAAAAGATATTTCACGTTTAATTAAGTCACATGCATATTCTCTATTACAATTGTAGCATTATTTAAAAATCACTAAATTGATTGAAAGTAGTAAGTAGGTAGTATAGCCAAAATAAAAGGTTATTTTTATTTGGGGTATTAATTTTATATTATATAGAATATAAATAAACATTTTACATAGTTTTGTTCTGAATATGAGAAATATAGCAAAAATATTTTATGTTTAAACGAAGAAAGTGAATTTCAGTAAACTGATTTTAATAGTGATAAACAACTCATATACTGTAAATATTGGCATAAAAATAATTCTTTCATCCTTTAATAATATTAGACAAACATCATGAACAAAATAAACATAACGCCATCTATTGACATTTATTTGAATATTTTAAATAAATTATAAAACTATCTTTTCGGATTATTTCGCGGATTTATTTTGATTTCTGGTTGCCGACGTTTCGAATGCTTTACAGCAATCATGGTCACGGGAGAGATTTATTTGAACTTATTTTTCTTTGTTACTCTTGATACCTTCATGGTAGTGCTTATAAATAAGATAAGGTACCTCGGGGACTAATACATAATCAATATTGTTTTTTTTTCCAGACAATGATAGCTCAATTGGAAACAGAGTACATGTGTTCAAATTTAACATTACAAAAGTTATGGTGTTTTGTTTTACCCACAATGCATACTATGCAAGTGTTAGCTGCTATTGTTACAAGTATTGGAAAGGTAATGTCTAATATTATTTCAGAGTAGTCTTATAATAAATAAAAAAAATACTGTACAAATATACATTGGAAATGGCTTGTTATTTTAACCGAGGTCCAAAAAGATAGAGATTATATGTTTGGTCGGTATTTTTTTGTATGTACATACATAGATAACTAAGAGATCTTTGGGCCGATTTGCGTTTTTGATTTTGAAAGTGTGAACGCGCGATAGTCCCATACAAATATAGTGCTGATCTGATGACGGAATTAGGAGATAGGCAACAGAACTCCCACACAACAAATAAATTTACACAATAACAAATTGGAGCAAATTGACTGTGATTTTGTGTTTATGTGAAATTAACCTGTATTTAGTGTCATATAAATCGATTCAGTAGTTTTGGAGCCTATTTAGTACAAACAAACAAACAAATAAACAAATATTTCCTCTTTATAATGTTAATATGGATTTCTTATTTTATATTTCTGGAAAGGTTGCCCGGAACACTTTTAGCGATAAGGCCATCTCCTATCTTTCTATGTTTATTGCTGTCTTTGTATGTTTATTTCTTCTTTTCGTGTTTTATAAAGTGTATTTATCTATATGTAGAGTGAATTAAGAGGTGGTGCAGTGTTAACGGTACTTCATGAGAAAACTAATACGTTGATGGGAGACGCGCGCGCGCAAGAAATCTCTCTGTTCCTCACAGAGCGAGCATGCCGTCCATACTTGAGCATTTTGGACCAGTGGATACATAAAGGAACCATTGTGGATCCCTTCCAGGTAATATGCTTTATATATTTAATATGTTTTTAAAGTAGGTATCATAAGTTCAGATTGATAATAAATAATAATATATCTGATTAATTATTATTGTCTTTGTAATGTATATAAATGTTTTATGTGTGTTGTTAGTGTACTTTTTCTAAATAAATAAATGGATAATAATCGTTTTTAAACTAGTGTTTGAGGAAAACATACATATGTGAATCTACATTTTTCCAATATATTTTTTCTAATCTTTTACATTCGTTTATTGTATGTTAAAAAATATAAATTTTTATATGTACAACAGCGGCTCCGCCCGCGTTTAGATGACCAAAAACCAAATTATTAAGTTTTAAATATTAGTATACTCTTACATTGCAGTTTTTGTATTTTTTCTCAGAAATGAGATATTTTCCGCAGTAAAAAGTATCCTATATGTTGACCCGGATAACCAGCTATCATCATACCAAATTTCATCAAAATCCCTCTTGGTTTTTCAGTGATGCGGTAACAGACAGACAGACAGACAAAAATTCTAAAAACTATAGATTTGGCCTCTGTATCCATAATAATTTCTATTGCAATAAGATTTTCCAAAAAATATTTAATGTACAGATTCGGCTTAGTTAGAATTTTATTATATGTATAGATTGTAATTACAAATGTTGACAAATAGAGGAAAAAAAGGTACTGAACTAATAAGTTAGTATAGAACGAACAAATAAGTATGATATGTTATCAAAAAAAAATCTTATTATATTTACAATGTTTTGATTATGAACTAACAAAATGATTGAAAGTATCAGATTCTTCATTGTAAATATGAAAATAAAGCACTAGTTTAACACGTGCAAAACTTGAAGTTAAACCATGAAAAAAATTGAAACTTAATGTATGTTTCTTTTTAGTTTTTTCACATTTAAAAAAATACGTTACACGTTATTTTTCATTTTAATATAGACATATAGGTAATGTATGTATAATTGTATATATTCTATAGGAATTCATGATAGAAGATAATGAACTTATAAATAAAGAAGAACTGCCGGGAGATTATTCAGCGGACTACTGGGAGAAGAGATACAGTATACAGAGAGACAGAGTACCCAAGTTTTTAGACAAATTCACTGATATTATACTAAGAACCGGAAAATATTTGAATGTTATCAGTCAGTGTGGTATGTTTTGAAGTTATTTATTTTTGGAATATTAGATATATTGTTTGGATAGATTTTTATTACTCGATTTCAGTTTGTCCCTCCACTACTGTTTTATATTTTGCATTTACATTTTATGAGACCTCCATACACAAACAACCGCAGGAACCAATCTATAACTAATAATAAAACTTAGTCTCTATAGTTTACTCTTTATCATATAATATGGCCACTTTTACAGGTCCATTATATTTATCATGAAACTAGCTACTTACCTTTGCTTCGGATGGGTGTCTAACAGTAGCCGACAGTTAGTCAATGGCAAAAACTACTGAATGGATTTTAATGAAACTACAACTTATTATCTCGGAAAATTAAAAAAAAATATGTTTATTGTGGGATAGATTTGGTTGTTTTTCTACAGGCGAAGCCTAGATAAAGCCGCTAGTAGTTTTCTAACATTAAGTAATCACTTGAAATATCACTATATAAAAGTTTTATTCCAGGCAAATCAATAACGAAATCCAACACAGAGGAAATAAAATACTCACTAAGAGAACAAAACTATGGTGCTATAATACAAAAGGCATATGCTTTCGCCAGTAAATCTCTTCTCGAGTTGTTATTAAAGGAGTACGATTTGATGGGTCGATTGAAATCGGTTAAGAATTACTTCTTAATGAGCCAAGGCGACTTTATAGTGCAATTCATGGACGCCACAGAACAAGAACTGTCTAAGAAGATAGACGATATTATACCGTCAAAACTTGAATCGTTATTGGGATTGTGCTTAAGGTAATTATCATTTATCAATTACATCTATTCAGCCTTTTTTAACGTCACACTGCTTAGGTGGGGGGGGGGGGGGGTCCCTTCAATACAACGGGGATCAGGTCATAGTCCACCATGCTGGCCAAGTGCGGCCTGGCGGACTTTACATGTCTTTCGAAAACTTGTTGGTTCTCTCAGACACGCAGGTTTTCTCACGATAGTTTCCTTTACCGTAATCATTTTAGAAATGATTCGCACGTGAAAATATCAGAGGTACTTGGTATTAGAACCTGCTTCACTCGGTTTCCCAAGCGAGCGCGTTACCACTGGGCTACCACTGCCTCAATCAATCGCATATCAATTACATATCGACATCATAAAGAAGAAGGAAAATAGAGGAGTGAGACAACGATGTTAAGATTTTTATTAAGTACATATACTACTTTAGTAGATAATTTTAGTTCAATATCTGTTGTTTTAAAATCAGTTTCTAAAAACTGATAGATAGATAGAGATATAAACTAATTTATATCTCTTGGAAATTCCATTTTAACAATTATTTTTATCTTGTTACATTTAGAAGAGAAAAGGAACAATATTAGGGTTTATGTATCAGTCCCTTATTTTGTTATTATTTTCAAATAAAGAACAAAATTAAAATTCTCAGCATTAGATGGAGATGTGCATTTGTTTCTTATTTTAATTTCACAATCAATTACACGTATATATATTTCCATATTGTTATAGATTGTCAGCGGCCAGCCATGATCCATATAATGAAGACATGAGAGTAGAATTGCTTCCCTATGACTTACAATTCCAAATGTTCAAAATATTGTCCATTGAAACTGAAGAAGAAAAAGGTTTGATACAATATATAACATGATAGAGATAGATGACATTTAAACATTACTAATGCTTTTTCATCATTTGTGGATTTTTAGACAATCTTTTTGGTTGTTGTCGTAGCGTTTTTATTTTATATTTTGGTTCCCGACGATTTGGAATGTTTTACAGCAATCATGGTCACGAGTCCCGTCGACGTCCCGAAAGGTTAGAAACCAAAATATAAAATAAAACCGCTACAACTAACGAAAAGATAGCTTCATTTAAAAAAAATCGTTATCATTTCAGAGTACAAACAGAACAAGGATTGTCTTCCTTTAACCGGCATAGAAACGTTCTCCTTCGGCATGGAAGTGAAATGGCCAGTATCACTTATACTGAACCACAAGGCCATAGCGTGCTATCAAATGATCTTTAGGCATCTATTCTATTGCAAACACGTTGAAAGATTACTTTGCAGGTTTGTTTATACAAATGTTTCATCTAATGAGGTATTTTTATATCTACTAGCATTGCCCGCGGCTCCGCCCGCGTTCTGATGACCAAAAACCAAATTCTTAGGTTTTACATATTAGTATACTCTTACAATGCACTTTTTGTATTTTTTCTCAGAATGAGATATTTTCCCGCGATAAAAAGTATCCTATATGTTGATAAACAGCTACCATTATATCGAATTTCATCAAAATCCCTCCAGTGGTTTTTCCGTGATGCGGTAACGGACAGACAGACAGACAAAAATTCTAAAAACTATAGATTCGGCCTCTGTATCGATAATAATGTCTATTTCTATAAGATTTTCCAAATAATATTTATGTACAGATTCGGCTTAGTTACAATTTTATTATTTATTATATATGTCCACCTTTTTCCACATCATTTTCTATGTATATATTTTTTTATTACTTGTTTAATGCAATATAGTAATAATATAATATTATGTTTACGTAGAGTGTGGCTGTACAACAAAGTGGTGAAGCGTTTCTCCGAGGCGCGTCTGTACGCGGACGCGTTCGCCCTGCGCCAGCGCATGCTGAGCTGCGTGCAGCACCTGCAGTACTACATGTGCGTGGAGGTCATCGAGCCCTCCTGGTGCCAGCTCATACAGAGCTTGGACAAGGTGGGTTTCATCATTAACTACAGTATAGACCAGTGGTTCCCAATTGTGGTCCGCGGAAGCCTAGGGTTCCGTGGAAGGTTCGCAGGGGTTCCGAGTTCCGTCAGAGAGTTAAATAAAAACGTTGTGTCCGACATGAAGCCTAATTTTAGTGCTATTATAAATATATATCACATTAAATAGGTTATATTAATGGACTGATTTAAATTTAGATGTTCGTTTTATGAGCTACATTTCCACTGATAAAAATAGTCTGTCAGGTATAAAAACAAATGACCTACAGTAAAGTATATAATAGACAGATTGATTGAGGGCTACAGTGACTGGAAGTATACAACTCTGCAAATATTGGTTTGAATAAAAAAGTGGCTTATAAATCCCGTGTAGATCAATTTTAAAGACCTACCCAGATATACATACATACCCACATGCTTAAATAATTTTTTTTTCACCACCTGGTCACTTTTGTGAACTGCCTATCCATTTTTTTAAATTTCATAATTTTACTGCAGAGCGTTCACATGAGACACTTACGAGATTAAGTCCTTTAATATCTCTAAGTAAAATGGCCTCAACAATGGGCTGTCGGACATGACGAAATTAAAAGGGAACCCTGAAAATCTTTAAGATGTGTGTTCTATGGTGATTTAACTCCATTCCAGGTGAACAACGTGGACGAAGTGCTAGAGCGCCACAACGACTTCCTGGAGTCGTGTCTGGGCGACTGCATGCTCACCAGCCCGCAGCTGCTCAAGGCCGTCACCACGCTCTGCCTCGTCTGCGTACAGTTCTGCACTTTCATACAGGTATATCTCGTCTATATACACTACAATTATTCTACTTTTATTTGAAATATGCCTTATAAGAAGCTTTATTGTATACGTTATAAATGTTATTTATTTTTCATCATATCTTGGTGTTGGTTTCTTTATGCATGATTTACTTTTATTGTATCTTACAAAAATCGATTCAGCAACCAGTCCAAATAGCCCAGTCGAACTAGGATTTAACATTGCAAAAACTTTGTTTATTACAATTTTTCGCGTCAAATTGAAAATAAACGAGTTGTTCAATAAAAAAAAAATCACCCCCTCTTATCAGGTATAAATCGAAAAATATTGATCCTAGAAAAAAATTGATAAGAATCAAAATTGTAGGAAATTTAATTTCAAACAACTTTTGTAATAACTAGTTTTCGTGTCAAATTGAAAATAAACGAGTTATTCATTAAACAAAAATCAACCCTTAAATTCAAGATGGCGGATGACCGTTGGCCCCTATTTTGAGCTAATTCGACTGGGTTTAAATTAAATTGTTCAATATAGACGTGCATATATGTATGTAAGATTCAAAAAGCTATTCATTACAGATACGCTTCACTTAGACCCATGTTTCCCAAACGTGAACGAAATGTTTACTTTAATAAATACTTATATTGATTTGATCCTTTTTTTTTAATTTATAATATGATTTTGTAATTAATTTAATTTGTCTTATTTAACGCAACCAAAACACGTAAATTGGCAAAGGAGATGCACAAGTAC
This sequence comes from Brenthis daphne, assembly GCA_947093115.1. Lineage (NCBI taxonomy): Eukaryota > Metazoa > Arthropoda > Insecta > Lepidoptera > Nymphalidae > Brenthis > Brenthis daphne. The sequence goes on along the minus strand of OX352474.1, from coordinate 30,431,302 downwards.
TTCGTGGACGCAGAACTAAACAGTATGCTCGGATCGACGTATGACAATAATGAGTATAGCGAGGTACCCACATTAGACATTTGCGCACTGTAATTAGTCACTGCATACTGCATTGTATCACGACACACGACATCATTATATTTCTAATATGAATCTGTTTTTATTAATATTTAAAATATTTTAAACCAAAAATAGGTATGTATATTTTAAGTTAATAAATCACCTATAATTCACTTTACTCTAAAATTGTACTAAAATATTTTGTGTTAGGTACATTGTCTAAATAACATGAATTTAGTTATCGTAATAGTTATTCAATGTTTTTATTAATACTGTCGATATCATTAAAATGTTTTTTCAATAGAAAGGCCATTTCATTAGGAAAGACAACACTATCTCTTTTTTTTTAATCGAGTAATAAAACAAAATTTTGACGAACGTTACTCTTGCTTTTTTCATGACTTTTCTGTTTTAGACATTCACGGTAAGTCCATTTTATTTTCTTTGTATGCTTCTTAGCTCTTCCAATTTCAATTTGTTATTTATGTTTTAAAGTGTACCGGCATTTGAGCGTTTTCGAAAACGAAAGATATAATAATGTATATAGAAATAAAAGTATGATTAATAAAAAAAAAAATATCAAAAATATTTTTTTAATCAGATAAATAGATGAGAAAAACTGAAGATTCGTGGTCGTCCGTAATCATTTACTACCAGATACGATATACGAAAAATGTCATATTACAGTAAAAAAATAATAAAAGGATAAACCTAGAAATGGAAGATAATGAGATAAACTATAAACTTGTACAATACATTTGTTTTGACATTTTATAAATTGGCTCAAAAGTCTCATAAAATCTCGTAAACGCGTCACAGGATATGAGATTACGAACGTTATTTTTAGTTGTAAATATTCTGTTTCCTTTAGCGGAAAATGATGACATTTGAAGTTATTGTAAAGGTCGTAGAGCATAAAACTCTCTACAAAAAATTTATAATATAGAAATAAATAATAATTTGTTTAATAAAGTGAAATTAATTAAATTTAATGCGAAGTTACGAATGCTCGGAACTTCTTGATAGATTTTATACCTCCGACCCTGACTTCGGTTTCGAAAGTAAAGAATCGAAGGTTATCTATACAGATAAATAAAATTGAAGTGTCTGTTTGTAATGCGTTTAACTGAATGGTACTTATAAGAAAAACTCATTTTTTTTAATTTTTTGTCTATCAGTTTGTTCTGGATAATCTCTGAAACGGCTGGATTTGACTTTTGACGGGACTTTCACTAGAAGATAGCTGATGTTATAGGCAGTAACATAGGCTACTTTTATTTTAAAAAAGAATTAGGTTTCCGCTCAAAAAAATTAAAACGTACCTACGGACGAACCCGAGCAAAGTTAGGGTGAGTCGCTAGTGTGCGTATGTGCGTAGTGTGCGCATGGCCCCGGGAATCTCCTCGCTTGCTGGTCAGTTATGTTATTTGTTTGACAAGCACCATTCAATTTCGACTTTAATTTTGAATAAAATCGATTTCGATATATCGTATTCAATACCTCCGATTCTGGTTTCGATAAAATCACCTGTGTAACATCCCTAATATAGTACATACATGGGAGCCGGGAGGGGGTCGCACTTGCAAATTATGTAAACAAAGTTAAAGAAATAAGATTATATGAGTAAAATCTTTGTTTAGATTTAGATATCTGCGACAACAAAGTAAAAGAATTCCTCGTAAATATTTAAAAAAGTTTTAAAACGGTGTCGTGGGACACCGTATAGGAACGAAGTTCTTTATTACATAAATTTCCAGATCAATGCAAATATACGTCAAAATTACCCGCCATTAAAAATCACCTAAAATTACCCGCTTTTCGGGTAATTTACCCGCCAATTGGCAGTGCTGAAATTAAAACAATATGTAACAAATCCAGGGGGCAAGTTGCGGCACCACGACGGGCGGGTCGGCCGACTCGTTCTCGCGCTCCGTGTCGCGCTACGGCTTGCGCTTCACTGCCGCCTTACTCTCCGTGCTGGCCATCATAGAAAGGATGGCTAGAGACAACAATACGAATAAACTGCTTAACATATCTGCCAGGTTAGTATGACGCGGATAAGGTATTAACTAGTGATGCACCGGATATCCGTATCCGAGAAAAAAGATGTGTATCCGTACCCGTCACTTTTTGGCGGACGTTGATCGGATCTTTTTTATTTTTCTATTTCATGAAGTGAATGAAATTCGAAGTGTAGGCAGCAATGAAACACTTTTGAATATGATTTAAATTCTTATTATTAATTTTTTAAAAGCACATTATGGATATAAAACACATATTTGGCACATTTGTATTGCAAAAGGTAAATATTAGATCATTTTGCCTTATATCTTTGTGGTACGCTTATTAAAAAAATGTTTAAAAATTTACGATAGGCAGCTACTAGCTAGTTATATGAGCACCGTATGCGAATCCGTATTCACGGATCTTGAGAATAATGGCCTGTATTCGAATCCGTATCCGCGCATATACAGTTTTAACGATCCGTGACATCACTGGTATTCCCGTTCTCTTAACTTAAAGCAAACTTTAACTAGCTTCACTATTATGTGTTCAGCCCTTTTTAACGTCCCACTGCTGGGCATGGGCCTCCCTTCGGTACGAGGGGAATCAGGCCATAGTCCACCACGCTGGCCAAGTGCGGGTTGGAGGACTGCACATGTCGTTCAAAAACTTGCTAGGTTCTCTCAACCATGCAAAGAGTTGGAAATGATTCGCACATGAAAATATCAGACGTGCGAGACTCGGGATTTGAGCCCGCTTCACTCGGTTTCCCAAGCGAGCGAGTTACCACTTGCCTTCCTTTTTTACTTGGCTACCACTGCCTTTAGCTTCACATATAAATAACTATAATGAAATCTTGTTAGTTGCTTTTTAAGCTTGTCACACTTGTTTGATTTAAAACTTTGGATACTAATTTTCGAGGTCATCAGATGATAGTGCCAAGTGCCACATAGGAATGTTATAGATATTATAGTTACTTCTTTTTGTGCATCATAGTATCAACTTTTTTTAATGTTGGGAAATGCATGTATGCATACCACCTGCAGACAGACAGGTGGTCATGTAGGATTCACCGGCTAGAAAGGCTACTAAAAAAGTACTACCCACTAAACCCCAACGGAGGTTCCGTCCGTTCCCCCGTCTTAATGGGGCGTCGCAGGATCGCTTACGCACTCAACTACGACGCCCCGACGGCAGGTCTGCCGAAGCAGACCACAATAGCCATAGTGGTGCTCCACAGTCCACTTTGCTATCAGAGAAGTACCAGGAACAACCCGCATAGCACATCGCCCACTGAGGTGGGCCACCTCCCTGTGCGTTTATTGGCTTCGCGCCCGCCCTCGTTAGTGTAACACAACGAATTTTCCAACTCACTACTGCCATAGAAGGAACTCGTAGCTAATAACTATTTTGAAAAAACTCTGGAATCAAACCCAAGACTTCAGGACCAGAGGAAGTTATATAAAATGTTATTGCTTTGTACACGCGTAATGTTCAATCCATCATAGCCTTCTTCTTTTTCAACGTCGTCACAAACAAAATTATTACAAGTTTGGTTTTTTCCAGGTTAAACTTTAATACGTACTACGTAAAGCAGCTCGAGAAGTTCTGCACCGACGACAAACTCATGGAAGCCGACAAGAAATCCTAGCGATCACTACCGCGAGTTACCGCGGTCTAAAGCACACTCACATTTTATAACAATTCTAATCAAATCTATTTAAGTGCTTCAAAGTACAATTTACCTCGAATATACATAGACCTTTTAGCGCATTGTCGGGGAATTTTAGTCATGTTTCTTTTAAATTCATTTATTTAAAGAAAAATTTAGCTGGAATAAAATTAGCAAAGTGATGCAGACAACAGCTTTATACTAAACATCGAATGCCAGTAAATATGCCTTGCTTTTCTTTCTGGGGAACTTTTCACTCAGTTTCTAACGAACAATCTAGAATTTATTGTGATCGACGTACAAAATATATATAGGGTACTAACATATTAACTATCCAATATTTGTGTCTCACTCCATCTTAAAAAAAGTTTCTACTGTGAGCTTAATTGTGCTCTTTTAAAAGATATTGTTCTTGTTTGCTAAAACCTTATTCTGAGTGGCATTTTATTAAATGCATGGTATCACTTTTTTAACCTCTTTTTGTTGAACTGTGTTTAAATAGCTCTTTTCGGATATTGGGTCCAAGTTTTCTACATTATTTCATGTAAAACTACGTAAATAATGTTTAATTTTTATTATACCACATACGTATGTATATATGGTGTGTACAGAACATGTAAATTGTAAAGCCGTCAGTTCTACCTTGAGTTATATTTTCTATAATTCGATCTTGTCCTTGCTTGGCCTTCAATCCCATTTAACTGAGAGTCTGGAAACTCAGAAGTAGTTAAAATTTGATGAGCATTATATGCACAATTATTATTTATTTCAATTTGGAACTCACATCATCTGTCGATCTTTTAGTAATATGCTTTCTAACTTTGAATGGCTCCTTAGTATTGCCTTTGGTACTTCTTATAAGCTATTTGCCTATTAAACAAGTTCCTTTTCTTTTAAACCTAACTTCATATTTTCATCATCCCAACTATAGAGCATCATAATAAATTCAAACTAAACAAAAAATATTGTGAAATTATTGACTAAAATTTCTTTCAACAACAGACCTACAAAAATTAAAAATAGCTTAATACAGAATAATAAAGTTTAATAGTGTTGCACTTAGACCCTAACATTACGTTGACTTAATGCTTATTTGTTTAAACTATTAATACTTTTGTACTTTACAGTAGACAGCTTTTTCCTCTATTTATAGATAAATTAGATCTTTTATATTTAAAGTAAAACCTATATAGTACCAATAGAATTGAAATCTAAAACTCAATTCTGTATCAAAACTCTTTCGGTAAATTACGACGCATTTAATTGAAAATAGTAGTATAATATAGTGGAAATCCATCCATAAGTACAAATGAAAATCACTCAATACCTATTTTTTCTACTCAATTCGAAAGTTTTAGTCTATTACATTATTATACTAGATATAGCGTTAGAAATGATATATATATATAAGACCATAGAGTGTTACATGGTAAAAAACGTTGTAGCAACAATATTAACATATGATATTTGCGTCCTACAAAATAATATTTAACTAATGGCATATTATTTGAAATTTTCAGCATATTTCATTAAGTTTTTAAAGCAAATTTATAGGAAACAATACCATGAAAAATTAAATACTGATGGTTGATCTTAATTAATTATTTTGTGTATGACTAAGACGTATATTTCATAAGTGGCAAAATGGAAAAGTTGTCAAAATAAAATACCATAATTTGACTAAATAATCTTTCCAGTGCGTGCATATTTGATGTTAAAATAGATGTAATTAATGTAGCATTTTATAAAGCACTGTAGAGGATGCGGTTTTGATATCAAAATTAACTGAGAATTCTCGATACAAATCTCAAGATTTTCAAATAAAAAAAAAAATTAAGAGTATCGTGTAATATAGTGTGTTAAATTTAAAATAGCTGACTTAATATTATGTAAAATTTGTGTAATATCAGATAGAAGGAACTATTTACTATAAACAAACGTATCCACAAAAGATTTTATTAAAAAAATATAAAATATATATTTTACATAATAGAAAGTTTTTGCATTATCATATTATGTGTAATTCTCGACCATTCTGGCATTCGTAGCATAAAGTATTCATCAAAGTACTGCACCTATCATAAGTATTTACATACTTAGAATCGAATGAATCTATATCATGATTAGATATTGCCATAGTATATGTATGCTATATGTATTTTTAACGACTGTTTTATTAAAAACTAGCATTTCCCGCGGCTCCGCCCGCGTTCAGATGACCAAAAACCAAATTCTTAGGTTTTATATATTAGTATACTCTTACATTGCAGTTTTTGTATTTTTTCTATTAAATGAGGTATTTTCCCGGGGTAAAAGTATCCTATATGTTGACCCGGGTAACCAGCTACCATCATACCAAATTTCATCAAAATCCCTCCAGTAGTTTTTCCGTGATGCGGTAACAGACAGACAGACAGACAAAAATTATAAAAACTTTAGATTCGGCCTCGGTATCGATAATAATGTCTATTTCAATAAGATTTCCCAAAAAATATTTAATGTACAGATTCGGCTTAGTTACGATTTTATTATATGTATAGATATTATTCCAACATACCTATTACTATTTATCAGAGTAGAAAAACAAATAATATGTAATGTTTATTTAAATGACTTATTCGTTCAAATGTATAGTTGTATGTATGTGCGTGATATAGGTAATTATGAAGTTATTAATTATGTGGGTAGTGGTCACTGAGAAATCTTAGTGTCAAATTTACGTTTTTTCTTTGTCCATCCATATTTGTCTCTAAGGAGTATTTTAAATATCTATTTAATGAAAATGGATTTTTAGCAAGGATTAAAACGAAAAGTTTAGAAAAAATATAAAATTGTGTCATAAAGACGTTACTCAAAAAATCTAGCATCGAATAGGTTAATTGTACTTTACTGTCATACTATTTTAAGCGACAAAATATATAAATTATTATGTCTATTATGCATTAAGAAGCATAGAAAGACCTAAGCAGTCTCGAGAATTAAATATTTTGACACATTAGGTTTTTTAAGTGACCATATCTACTCATATTTAAGGTTCATGACAAACAGTTAAATTAGTATCCCTTGCCATAAAATGCCATGACAGTAGTTAAGTACGTGTTGTGAATGTGTCGTGTTGTGAAATAACTCTTCCGTATAAATACTTTTTTTAAATTGGCTGTGTTGTTCAATATTTTTTCTTTTATATTGAATCGTTTTTTATAAAATTCAGTTTTCTACAATTTAAAATGTCGTTAATGTTATATGTATATTTTAAAGCAATAACCTTAGCAAGTGGATTATTTTTAATGTCTCATTTATACGTTATGACACTTTTAATGTTTGAAATACTTTTATGTGTTGGATTTAAGTTTATCTCATTTTACCCAAGTTTATGTATTTATGTATAAATATCACAAAATTTTGTATTTTCAAGAATGTTTTAACAAATAAAAATTAACAAATTATTCATTTTTATTATTTAAATTAATGTTACCTGCCTGTCATGCCTTATTAAAATTTACCGAAATACTTTCTCGGTATTAATTAACTTCTTTGGTACTTTCTCGTTGCCTCTTGTGACATAACTGTTAAATAATTAAGTAATTATTAACTACTACAGAATGGGTTGTGGCTAACTCAGAAAGGCCACAACTCGAAATTTGCGTCGCGGCGAAATTTTTTAACATGACGCGTTCTGTTTGCTTCTGCTTTTGCTGCTTTATAATTTACCAAAAAACCTAGTTCTTGAGTAGCTTTTTTATGAGTTTATATTACAGTTTTACTATTTTTAAAAATATGTAATACTAATTATTGTTGAGTCGTCTCCTTGTATTCGACCTGGCTACCTTTTACATTTTGAAAATTTTTGGCACTATACATTTAAGACAAAAGTACGGACCGATAAGGTAGTCTTGTTATACTCGGTTCCGACTGGACCACAGCATAAGATATTAATTATTTTAGTAACATGATAGTTCACACTTTTCTATTTATAAATATAGATCTTTAAATATAGAACTTTTGTTAGTAACAATGTCATTCCCATATATTTCATAAGGTTTTCAAATCTTCAATGATTTGAATTAAATACAAATTAGAAGACATCTTGTCTTGGCGCTAGATTCCCCCTAAGTAGATTAAAGTTTATATAAATGAAACAATATCTTAGTACGTTTTATAATGTTTATTGTAACGTTCACATTGAAAATGTTACAGTTAATGATTATATATATTAAATAGACAGATTCCTTAAACGGAAATATAAATAATTAGGTACTTCTAGTAAGTTCATGTTGTTACCTTATCTATATAATATATAGCTAGAGCGGTCACAACAAAATTTCATATTTATAAATTTAAAACTGTATGATCATCGTTTGATGGAAATTCTTTAGGAAATCGAAATCAGCAATCGCAGATTGATTTTAATATTATTTGACATGATTATATTATATAATAAAATTTCGGTTACAAAGAGTTTTCGTTGGAAAAGTTGTTTATATGAACAATATTTATAAATAACATGTCCAGGTTCTGGCTTAAATCTTAATGCCTTAATTTTGATATTACCTTTCGGTCCGATTATTCCGTTTTATAACAGAATGTTTTTTTTATATTTTACCTTAGTCGCAGTTTTCTCTAATATCTATTCTTAAAACCTAAAATATATCTATGTCAATGAAGAAAAACGCGAGATTTATTTGCAATTATTATTATAATAAAATTTAGCTTTTTTTTTTGTCTTAACTTTTGTTGCAAAGATTCATTATTTATCTGACTTAACCGATTGGTCTCGGTCCATATGGATCAAAAATATAATATAAAAACTTACTTCGAAAATAAATATTTAATGTATTTCATTGTATGTTTTGATTCAAATAAAAAATTTGGAAGAATTGTATCACTTTTCATTTATGTTATTCCATCCTCTGCAAAAACTTTTTTAACGTATTTTCAAGACTTATAATCTTAGTTTCAAATTGAGAAAGCTTGATATTCATTTCATCCAATTCTGATACATATGTTTTTTTATTAATAACAATTTTAGCATTTTTTACAATTTTCCTATCCAGCCTGTAAGTTTGGCAATGTTCAAAGCAACATGTTCCACTTTCGATATCGTTATCATCTCCAAACTTTCCAATAGGTTCTGCGTGTGGAATTTCTATTTTATTGTCTTGGTTAGGTTTAACGATAATTCGATATTTTGGCAAAAAGAACGGGAAAAGGCTAATTCTTCTTGCGAAAGGTTTTATACAAATTGTCTGTGGCTTAATAATATTTAATGATTGAAGATACGGCCACCATTTAAGTGATTTTGTGTACACTTTTCCAATAAGTACACTCTCGAAATAAGATATAAGCTTAACACGAGATACATGTCCTACTAATTCTGCATCTGCCCTAATCTCTTGGGTATCACTAACAGCTAAACCATTTAGTAAATTGAATAGCACAATGGGTATCATGAAAACAAAGACGATAAAAATTATGTGGCTAGTCACTGGGAATGTACTAAATTTAATAGATCCTGCATCGAATTCACCTGTTAACATGACGATTGTTTTAAAAAGAGATCTTCCTGGATCCAAGAAAAAGTCTTCTTCTTCTTCTTCCTCTTGGCCCCCAATGTTAGGATTTGGTGCTTTTTGATCCTCTTCTTCTGAATCTTTTCGGAATAATGTATAGAAACTTAATGCAAATGCTATTATCAAAATACAATACCAAAGCAAGAATTTAAAGAAATTCCATGATACAGTTTTTAACATAACGATGTTTGTTGATAGTGTTGGAAATTGCCCAATCAGCAAAACAAGCTCCGCGGATGACAATAGAATAGCAACTGCAGATAATTGTTGCTTAGTTGATTCTTCTGCAGAATCATAACAAACAATCCATGCTGTTACGAAAATTAAAGCAATCTCCATCCAGTTTTCAATACTTTGCAAATATCGCGTTGGTGATACTAATAACTGGAACACTTCTCTAATTATTAAAAGTATCAATCCGATTATTGCGCCTATATGAGTCACAACGTTTAACGCTTCAATTGATTTTGATTGTTGTTTCTCTACTCTGTATCCTAGTATTACGTATAAAACCAGGCACAACCATAATAATGAGTAAAATGTTATATTTGCATAAAAAAGACTGCTTATTCTTTGCCATTTTAAGTATAGAAAACTAGTTATTACTGGATGCTTAAGAAGTGGACGGAGGTCTTCGTTTCTTGTCATATAGAGTAAAGCTTCTGTTTCCGGAGCTAAAATTGCATCATAATTTTTGATCGTGCTATTATTGTTATTAGAGTTTTCTATTAACGGTTCTTTGCATAATTCATTTTCTAAAGAATTGTTAGGATGCACGAGAAAACTATATTTGATGTGAATTTCGTAATCGTCATCACTTGGTCGTTCACTGTTTGATGTAATACATTCATCTAAATATGTTTCAAAAGTTTTAGCATTTATGTCTGCTAAAGGTAGCTCATTAAACTTATTATACAATCCGATACAAGCACCTTTTCTAAGCAGTTCTAAGACTGTATCATTGTCTCCATTTCTGGCAGCATAATGTAAGGCTGTGCTATTTTTAATATCTTGGTGATTAATATTAATATTCATTTTAGGATGTCTTAACAGTAAATCTAAGCAACCTTTGTAATCTACTTTCGGACCTTGTAATGCAGAACTCATACCTCTCACAGTTATTTGTATTAGAGATTCACCGCCAACTGGATCAAATAATGTGGATTCGTTGTCCACAAACATTTTGAGTATTTTATAATATCCATTACGACAAGCTATAGCTATGGGGCGACTTTTATTCCCGGAACAAGTTGCATTTGGATCAGCTCCAGAATTGAGTAAAAACATAACGACTTTTTCAAAACCTTTGTCAACTGCAAGTTGTAACATCGTGTTCATACCATTATTAGCTGCTAATACAGATTGGTGTTCGTTTCTACTAACGAGCCTTTTGAAATCTCTTACAAAGCTATCTTCTTCATGTCTACTTAAATGTGTAAATAGTTTATCAACATCAATAGTATCTTCGTTTGCAGACTGAGAATCAGGCCTAGCTAGTAAATCTGGGAAAGCTTCTTGCATGTAATATCTAGCTGTTCTACCTCTAATATCCTTGTATGTGTCAAAGTCAACAGGATCTTTGGAGTAGTCTAAAATGTACGTCACAACTCTTTCGAGTCTTTGCTTTGCCGCAGAGTAAATCGGCGTTACACCTCTCAAGTCTGGCGAATTTGCATTACAGCCAGCCTTCAATAGTTTCTCAACCATGTCTTCAAATATTTCACGTTCTTGGTCACCTTCTGAATCTTGTATTTTTTTTATTGCCATTAATAAAGCCGTATTGCCCTTACACTTGATATTGACATCTATCCTGTCATCTTCTAATAAGGCGCTCAAAGCGTCGGCATTACCATTTTCAACAGCAAAATGTATTGGAGCTGCTCCATGAGTCTCGTTAATTTTATTAACTTCCACTTCATGTTGTAAAAGTAACTTTACAAATTCTAGTTTATTAGATTCTGAAACCGCTAGGTCAAGACAACTTTTGTAGTCTGGATATTGATAAACATGTTCGAGATCCACTGCGCCATAGCTGACAAGTTTCTTAAATGTCGCAAAATCATTATTACGTAATGCTGTTCGAAGTTGTACTTGAGGATCGCTACCGAAAAGAGATCCACCCCGTGACAGCCGATTGGTGTTCATCTCGATACTGTCTCGCGTCATGTTTTGTCACTGACTGGCATCTATAAAGAGAAAGAGAATCCTTACGTTAACCAAGTTAAACAATTTTCTTATTTGAGTTACAATTATTTATTTAGAGAACTGTGGATAATTTAGATGCAATTATTGTTTTATTAAACAGAAACCAGTAATTGCAACAATTGAACAATTAAATTCAATTAACCATTGGCCATATGTCGAAACTTCTCTCGAGAAATAGTTTGTGAGAAATCCATTTAATTCCAAAGGGATTGTAGAATTTAGATGGGCTCTAATCTCATCATACTGTGTCTGTCAATTCGTTTAAAAATGCTAAATGGTAAAGTAAGCGAGCGTGTGAATCGACAATGATTGGCAAAAGCTATCTGTTAGCTGCATGTTAATCTTTAAGATAACAAGATACCGGTTTGTACATTAGTGTAAGCACATGCAATTGTCGATATAGGAAATGTACGTTATGGTATTATGTGTTTATTAATTTTATTATGTTATCTACGAATTAATAAAGCTGCGTCATTTTTCCTCACACCCGAAGGACACATAACTCATGTGTTTGACCTATATGTATCCTATTGTCTAGTGTCCTTATTAGAATCGTCTTGATAACGCGATTGTAGGGATATTATACAAAATCAAAATGGCGTATTTCAGGAGCTAACGTGTGCGTTGAAAAAGTATTTTCGTCCAAACCTATCGAGTATAACGGGTATCAAAATGAACCTTTTTAAGAAGTTATTGCATAAAACATAAATTAAAAATTTAAGAAACCCACGGCGGAAAATTGTGACATGAAAAAAACTTCAAATAAAAAAAATCTAAAACCCACGACATTGAAACGTAGGTAATCTATACATATAATAAAATTGTAACTTAGCCGAATCTGTACATTAAATATTTTTTGGAAAATCTTATTGAAATAAACATTATTATCGATACACAGGCCGAATCTGTAGTTTTTAGAATTTTTGTCTGTCTGTCGGTCTGTCTATTACCGCATCACGGAAAAACCACTGGAGGAATTTTGATGAAATTTAGTATGATGAATGATGATAGCTGGTTATCCGGGTCAACATGTAGGATACTTTTTACCAAGGAAAAATATGTCATTTCTGAGAAAAAATACAAACACTGCAATGTAAGAGTAAACTAATATGTAAAACCTAAGAATTTGGTTTTTGGTCATCTGAACGCGGGCGGAGCTGCGGGCAATGCTAGTATAGAATATTATTAATAGCTCTCGTGCGTAATCTCTATGTTGTAGACTGTACATAATAAGTAGTAGGTATATGCTAGTACCTTAGTACCTTTATTGTTAATTAATGTGCATTCTACAACACAGGTTATGCAGGACGGCTATTAATAATATTCTATAGGTACTAGCGGCTCACCCTCGCTTCGCTCAGGTTCGCCTCTAGAAAAACAAAAACAAATCTATCCCTCGGGAAACATATATTTTCCGGGATAAAAAGTAGCCTAAGTGTTATTCCAGACTATAATCTATCTATGTGTCAAATTTCATCCAGATCCGTTTAGCCGTTAAAGAGTAACAAACAACCATACTCACTAACTTTCACATCTATACTAATATTATAAAGAGGTAAAGTTTGTGATCTTGTGAGTTTGTGAGTTTGTGAGTTTGTGAGTTTGTGATGTTGTAGGGGGTAATCTCTGGATCTACTGAACCGATTTTCAAAATTCTTTTACCAATAGAAAGCCACGTTCTTTCTGAGTGTCATAGGCTATATATTAACCCGAAAAATGAAAAGACTTTTTCGTGGTAGTCGGATTTGCAAAGCAAGTCGGAGAAAAAACGGTCGAACGAAAACGTTTCTTACGAACGCTGCCTTAACTATGAGAGATATATGATTATGTTCTAGAGAAAAATTGTAGAGCTTAATAATGTCTACAAAAAAGTCAGCGACAGCATATGTCTAACTTTTATATTTAAGTCACAAAAAGTAGTTTTTTATATTAAAAAAACAATTTAAATCGGTAGGTCATGTTTATTGGTCATATTATCAACAATTATGAATTCTTATCAAAATAAGCAAATTAATCGTCTAAAATGTTTAAAACAAAAGACTTTTCCCTTTTACTGCATATAATTTGGACAAATGGTTAAAGAGATAATACAACATATTCGTAGGTATGGACGAACCCGAGCGAGCTGTTTGTCTGTTTTTCTCTTTGTACGGGCTAATCTCCGGATCTACTGGACCTATTTGAATGAAATTTCGCATGGTGGTACCTTATATCCCCGGGCAACATCTTAGATACTTTTCATCCCGGAAAATTAAAGAGTTCCCGTGGGATAGTTAAAAAACTATAAGAACTTATATAGCTTAGTACACAAAAACTACTGATTGGATTTTAATGAAACTTTACAATAATATAGTTCATACATGACAAAAACAAATCAGCTACTTTTCATCCCGGAAAATTGAAGAGTTACCGTGGGATCGTCAAAAAACTATAGTAACTTATGCAGCTCAGTACACAACAACTTATACACCTAATTGAATAATATAGGCATGCTGATACCTTATATTGCGGGTCGAACAACAGGTTACTAATTTTTATCCCGGAAAAATGAACGGTTCCCGTGAGATAGATCTGTTTGTACTTTTCTAGAGGTGAACCCGAGCGAAGCGAGGGTGAGCCGCTAGTTTATAATATTTATACAGATTACGCTTTAATTTCGTGGGTTTTTAAAAATTTAAATTGATTTTTTTTCATGTCACAATTATCTGTGGTGGGTTTTTTTTTAATTTTAATAGTAAATGCAATACATTTATTTAAATAAAATAACCGTTTTGGAGAAACATGTGTATATTGTAGCTCCCCCTGGAGGTTTGTAACATTATATAACTTAATAATAAAATAAATAATAAATATAAACACATGCGTACTTATATCGGGTGTTTTTATTTTTATTACAAAATGTACTATTGTTGCTTAAATTAATTAAGTAAATATTCTATTTCATATAGGTTATTATTATTCTCTGTTTAAAAAAATATACCAACAAAGTTGGTTACGTCATGTTGTTTAATGAGCTACAATATGGGTTTGAAATATAATGAACGCTCAATTATTCCGAATTTCTTCAGGTGCCATAAAATTAATGCTATTCTCGTAGAGCACGCGCTGCCCGCTTCTTGTATCAAGTTATTGCTCCCATTTGCGTTCCCCATTATGTTACTACTTAATTGTGAAACTAAGGCTTTTATTCCTCTTGCCCACACAAAATGAGCCTTATTCTTAAAGTTTTTATAACTACAGTACCTTCTACTATCTGCCTCTTATTACTCGAATGCGATTTTATTACAGTATAATTCAATAAGTGTAGGTATTAATGGAATGGGGAAACAACATGTAAGCTTTGATGTTCAAGATAACGAATCACGGTCGTAATTATTGTTTTATAATTGTAATTTTTTAAATGATATAGAAACTTATTATTAGCTTGTAGTTTGTACTACCTTTATTTAAGATCACTAAAGAACTATTTAACTGAATTATGCGATATTGTTAGATTCACGCGAATAATTGACATTTTATATGAAAGTATTTTGCGGATTTACATTGTCTCTCTCGGAAATGTAAATAAAACCGCGAAAATAAATATAATTTTATTTGAAACGTTCAACTGTCCAATACTAAAAATAATATTTAAGAAAATTATAAGTTCGATAAGTTACACATATTGCGTGACTCGTGAGTGTAATTTATGTTCGGTAGTTCCATTTGCCACGGTTTTTGGATTATCAAGAGAAATATTTATCTTTGGCTTTTGTGAATACACCGTGACTAAATCTTGCCTTGAGCTTAGTTGTTACTATGACATAACTGTTTTTGAAATCTTTTGTTTAATAGATTACTATGAGATTTTAAATATATATAAATGTAATTTTTGCCCGCGTGTTTTCTCGTATGGTAAGCGAGACGGAAATAAAAGGTCCGTCGTACTTATATCCTGACTAAATTTTATCGAAATTTGTTCATCAGAAAGCTCTCGCCTGCAAGAAAAGATAACAGATAAATAGACAGTCACTAGCATATTTAGGTATATATATAGGTATAGGTATTATAAAATATCCACTAAGAAAAGAGCTTAGGAAGTTCGACCTCTAATAAGGAAATGGTCTAAGTATAAACATGGAATATCACCCGATTGGGATAACATGGCCGGTTTGCGATATGCAAATAAAAAAATTGGGTATCCACTCCTTTCTTCTTCGTCTGCATATTTTGTAGTGAAAACCAGTATATTACTAATAAAAATACCTTCGTTACAACGTTTCTAGTACGATTCATCAGAAAGTATTTGAAGCATAAAAGCAATTCTTCTTTCAACATTTATTTTCCAAAGAAATGCCCAAATTAAACGTTCAAAGAGGCGGTTTATTTACAGTATTCGTTGCTCAGCCATTGGAACACTGAAGCAATGAGATACTACACATGTTCAAAACAACAATAAAGTTGTGTCCGCTTTCGTCAGGTGTCTATTGTCCGACATTCGACTTTTAAATCGAACATTTCATCGTTTTTAGATTACAATATTTATTAATATTTATAACTGTACTATTTATTAAAAGATATAATGGCTTCTACCTTAAGTAAAAATCATTTTAAGAGTATAGAGTCTAAATAATCAACCTGAAAAGGTTTTACCTGAACAATTAACATAAGGTAGTAATGTAAGTTGCATAATATATCCAGTCTAGAAAAAAAAAGATTAAAATTTTACAAAATAAGAATATTTTTGTAAAATTTGATTTTCTTCTTTGTGTAAGTTAAAACCTTAGAACATACAAATAATCTAAGGTTAAAACATCATTGTATTAATTAAAGACTAATGAACAATGTATGGGGCCTCATTAGGTACGTATAATTTTATGCTCTACAATTTCTTATGTGCCAATATGAAATATTCTTCTCAACACTGAACACTCGGTTTGAAATCCCTTTGAAAACATATTTTGAGGCATATCGTACCAATCTCGTGGAATAAATATTCATCTATCATACAAGAGAATACGTTCGTACATAATACATAACTTGTACCATTTATCAGGTCATTTTCATATTAAAGTTATCTTTATTACGAATCATATCTTTTGAAGCTAGACTTATATTTAACAAGCAGATGTTAAAATAATTACTAATTATATAAATTATAAGCTATATATGTATTACATATAGCAATATATGTATTACATTAATCCCTCAACGACCGCGGACACGCCGGCGTGTCAGGTAACAATAGATTTCTTAGAATTTTAATTAATTTCTTAGAAATCTACCTGGAGGTGTTAAACTTAAATATCATAGTTAAACCATAAATAAAAAGTCTTTAGTCGTTTGACTACGCATCTAGTAGGTACGTTAATTGGCCTTTTATATGAGCTAATATGGAGAGCGTATGAAACGTAGCCATGTATATATATCATAGATGACATATACTATACTAGTAGGTACTGTATATAATTTATTATTCTTATCTTTCTTTCTCTTTATTTTTGGTCACAATTTTCAAATGTTTGATTTACTAATTTATATCCAAATCGATATTATTATCTCATATTCAATAGTATTTTTATTCATCTTAGTAATAATAATATTTTACCAACATTATAAGATTCTACCAAAAGTTTTTGAGAATATGTTCCGGTATTTTATTAATAAACTTTTTTCTGTAAGCTTCGTCATACTCGTAAGTTTTACTTAAACTTATTGCTCTCTTTTCTCATCTTGTACCTCTCTATCTCTATTGATATAATATCGTCGTCTCCCTTTCCATTTAACAATCACTTGGGGTACGCGCAGTACGTCTTACGTACTGCTGATAGGATTTGGCATAAGTTTTACGACCGGCCGCCTGCCTGACATCAACCCTCCTTGGGAATACTATTGTTTATCGCGGAAAGGACCCAAGGTGCAATGACCAGCACATCTAATTTAGATTTAGGTATTAAAATTATCTAATGCCAGTAATTTTTTCACCACTTTGTTGCAACAATAGCTTGAGGTTAGGCGTGGCTTAATATTGGAGAGTTCTTTTACAAGGTACTGTTTTCTTTTAAAAAAAATTATAGTATTATTCAAAGTTTTAATATAAGTAATTTCTGATATATTTTGAAATAAATTCTGTGTATTTATTATAATTCTATTATTTTTAAATACATCCGTCTAATTTTCACAAAAATTAAAATGTTTTATGTAAGAGGCGTGTTAAGCGGTTACGCATTTATCTTTCAACAGATCCCATCGCTTCTGCATATGTGTTTATTTAAAATGTCAAAATATTTGATTTATTATGTAAACAGTACCTAAGCAATCGTCCTCTATGTCTTATAGTAACAATCATCCACGTATTTTGAATAATCTTTATATATATAATTCTTCTGTGAGTGTGTATGTCACTGAACTTCTCTCAAACGACTGGACCGATTTTGATGAATTTTTTTGTGTGTGTTCAAGGGGATCTGGGAATGGTTTAGATTCACAATTTGAATAATAATTTTCATCAAAATGGTCCAGAATGTTTTAGCTTATTAAAAAAAGTTTGAAATTTTCAAATTAAAGACGTGTAGACAGGACAACGTCTGTCGGGTCCGCTAGTATAATTGAATAATTATATCGTTTTCAATTAAAGTTCCTATTAGGTACTATAAAAGTGTAAAATATTCTTACTCTACAATTAATACCAAGAATAAAACTACAAAAATCAAATATTTTCATATATGTAAATACCCCGTTACCGGTTTTTTTTTATAAGATAGGTATCTACTAATTTTTGTGTAGTAGGCGCGTATAGATTCTTGTGTTAATCCAGGACGGACCTATTTATTAGCTACCTATTTATATTCTAAATTGCATTAAAAGTACAGTCATTGAGCTTTTAGTCTAGTCGAAAAGTTCAATATCTGCGAAAAATAGTTAGAAAATTCAAAAAATTTTGGGCGATGGCTCATTAGGCGCGGAATAAGATTTTGAGACAGAAGTTCTTTTTTATTTTCTGCAAATAAAAATTGCAATTGTTATTAAACAAGAAACTGAAACCAAAAAAAGGCCTCAGATTTTTGTTTATAACTTGAATCGGTATATACAATTTTTGTCCATAATTTTCTGGCTTTTCTAACTATTTTTCGCAGATATTGAATTTGCCGATTACACTACTTTACAGAATGAAGAGGTAACAAGTACAATCTCTCGCAATTATAATATGATCATTACATTTATAATAAAATCTTACATTTATATTACCTGATTTTTGAGTATAAATGTCATTTATGGTATAATTTTCTAATATTTTTTTCCTAATGAATGCCCCATAAATGCCTAACGTTTTATAATACATATTGTTCTACATATATGTATTTACTATTAAGGCTTAGAACAAACTGTATCTCAAACCTGAAAGCCTGAAGTATCTCTTTATACTGGACTAACTTATAAAACCCACAAAATGTTTACTACTTCTTAAAGTTGGCTATACAAATAGAATAACTAATAGGCTGGCGTTTTTAACAAACAAGTTGGAGAAAGTTCCATTTAAATATAAAATCATACGACTTTAGTTAACGGTTAGCGTAATAGCAAATAAATTATAAAATATCTCTGATCTAAAAAAAAACATAATTATAATGATGTACATTTAGGTGAAGACTGTAGAGGTCTTTAAATTAAATTGCGGGAGTGCATACGTATCTGTGGAAATCAATCAGAACTTTATAGAATGAATAGACTAAAGTATAAGATTTAAAATAAAAATACTATAACTAAGTACATTTGAATTCGACAAATATTATGCGCTACTCTACACTGAAGATAATATCTATACATATAACAAAACTGCAGAGGTGGTATGTCTGTACATAGAAAAAATATGCTAATAACCGAGTCAGGGGGATGTAAGAAGAGAAATAAAACAAATCTAGATTTTTTTCAATTTTTTGTTTCTCTGTCTGTTTGTACGGGCTAATCTCCGAAATTGTTGGACCGATTTAAATGAAATTTTGCATGATGGTACCTTACATCCCCGGTCAACATTTTAGATACTTTTCATCACGGAAAATTAAAGAGTTCCCGTAGAATAGTTCAAAAATTATAGTAACTTATACAGCTTAGTACACAAAATCTACTTGCCTTACAGTGAAGGAAAACATCGTGAGGAAACCTGCATGTCTGAGAGAACTTAGCAAGTTTTCGAAAGACATGTGAAGTCCGCCAACCCGCACTTGGCCAGCGTGGTGGACTATGGCCTGATCCCCCTCGTATTGAAGGGAGGCCCGTGCCCAGCAGTGGGACGTTAAAAAGGGCTGAATACAATATATCAGAATAAAAAATTGGCTACTTTTATCCCGGAAAAATGTACGGTTCTCGCGGGATAGATTTGTTTTTGGTTGTCTAGAGTTGTTAACCCGCTAGTTGGAAATAATTCAGCAGTCAGTCAGAGAACAAGCGGGTTTTAACATCTGTGACATCATCGATTCAGAATAAATATTTTTAAGCTTCAGCTTCCAAGTAACGAAATTATCATCCTACATGTTACTTGAACTTGTTTACCTTGGCCTATAAAAAAAAATTATAACTTTTTGGACAGTATTTTTTTTTGTATTCATTACTATGCAGTGTAGAGACTTATTGTTTTGATTACAGTTTATATTTTAGGTTATGGAAAACGTTATTTCTTATGTTTATTATACGTTTTTTATAAGAGTGTATCAGCACTTGTTAATATGGGTAATTATTTTATTTATTCTCCTTGAAATTTTATTAAATAGCATAAAATTACCATAATATATAAAATACGAAGATATATCTACGTGATTTATAACACTAAAATATTAATTATGACAACAATTTAAAAACTCGTTTTTAACAAAAGGTAAGATATGGTTGCCTAATTTTTCGACTGTAGCTTGTTTAGTAAGTAGAAAACAGTTGAAATATGAAATACACAGCTAAAATATATAAACTTTTATTCTATTTTCAAAGGTAATATTATGTTTAATCAGATACAATATGAGAGCTTTAGTGATAAGTGATAAGATAAGCGATAAGCGCTATAAACTAGCACCGGATCTTAATAATTTACCTATCTGTGGTTTTCTTTATACTATATATATATATATATATATATATATATATATATATATATATATATATATATATAAGCTCTATATAAATTATATCAAATGACTATCTCTAATCTGTACTCCATAGATTATTAGTTGGGACTCACCGTATTTCCACTTAATAAGTATACCTACATAGATATGTAAAATCGTGACTAACATTTCTCACAGAGGAAATTTAATTTTCTTAAATATTGCGATGCAATGCGAGACGTCGTGGAAGATCTATTGAGATCTTAATAGATATATAGTAAAAAATCGACGGGAATTAGTTATGGTTGCCACACATCCGGTACTTGACCAACTAAACAGTAAAAGCCTTCCGTTCCACACACGATATTTCAATTTGGACTTATGTTCCACTGAGTAGTTCGAGGCTTTTTGTCAACATTGCGCTTAATTTGCTTTGCCCTACAATGAGAAGGCATTTTCTAACATTATCGCAGTTACTTAAGGAGGTGCCTATCTATATTATATTTGGTAGTTTTGATGATTTATTTTAATGCTATACAGAACCCTTTCTTTGTCTTAATTGGCTAAAATCGCAAATTATTAAATAGTTAATAATAAAGGCTCTCTCGGCTTTCACTCTACTCATAAATCGTAACTAAAATTCTAAATACATACTATGTAGATACCTACTACTTAAAACATACTTAATAGAAAATGTAAGAAAATTCAAAGTTATAAAGTGTCAATATTTTCGTAGCCGTATCATGGAGCGTCATGATTAAATATCGTATAGTATATTTACTTTTGGATTTGATACCAATAATTGTAATGCCTACCACATTAGTTTGGTCTGTTTAACTTGCATATCAAAATGTTTAATAGCCCATAAAAATTAATGTAAAATGGCGGATCGTTTACGATATCTCGAAGTGCTGGCAAATCAATGCCGTTTTAAGTATCTATTTTGAGTCGCTGGAGCGTCGCAAGGCACCAGTTCATGCGTTTTTTCGTGAACGGTTTTTGCAGAGATCACTTCTACAATATAAGTGCTAGATTCGTTGAACACTTTCCATCTGTCGTCACGCACGACGGAGAGCCGACGAATTTGCTTCGTATGCTTTCGTTTTGTATTGTTTTTAATTCCACTGGTTTTTGGTGGAAGATGTGAACATTTTATTCGCGACTACTTACATAAAATATCTATAAATATAATAAAATTGTAACTAAGTTGAATCTGTACATTAAATATTTTTTGGAAAATCTGATTGAAATAAACATTATTATCGATACAGAGGCCGAATCTATAGTTTTTAGAATTTTTGGTCATCTGAACGCGGGCGGAGCCGCGTGCAATGCTAGTTTATTTATATTTCAGCAAAGTTTTAGTTCACACATCCAAATACAACAACACCAGTATAGATCCTTATTTGCCTAATGTCACATAAAGTGATAACAGACAAGCCAAATTAAGTTGTATGCGGGTAGCTGTTGATTGGTTTCTGTGACGGAAGTTAATAAAATATTCATGTGGCAAATGAGAGCGTATTATTATGCTTTATTCTTCGGTCCCTATTTGGCGTGACGGTGTGGGCGAAGTGTGGTCATCGTCAACTATTGCACTAGTGGTCGCGCCTAAAACAATATCAATCTCTACATAATGACAAGAAACAACAGTATTACAACACTGTGTTAAGGAAAATGTATACCTATTTATGTTAAATTTACTTTGATCTTTACCTTGTTGAAAACGTCTAATATACTATTTTTGAATTAAGTAATTACCTAATTTTATCCGCTTATAAAATATATAAACAAAATACATATCTTGTTTTCACTGTGTGCACTTAGTTCTTTGTTTTGCTTTGATTTTACGTGTGAAAATATTTAGAATTGCTTTTATAAGCTTTATTAAATTACTAGCATTGCCCGTGGCTCCGCCCGCGTTCAGGTACCCAAAAACCAAATTCTTAAGTTTTACATATTAGTATACTCTTACATTACAGTTTTTGTATTTATTCTCAGAAATAATTTTTATAAATATTTTTATAAATAATTTTCCCGCGGTAAAAAGTATCCTATATGTTGACCCGGATAACCAGCTATCATCATACCAAATTTCATCAAAATCCCTCCAGTGGATTTTCTGTGATGCGGTAACAGACAGACAGACAAAAATTCTAAAAACTACAGATTCGGCCTCTGTATCGATAATAAAGTCTATTTGAATACGATTTTCCAAAAAAATATTTAATGTACAGATTCGGCTTATTTAGAATTTTACTGTACGAGTATGTATAGATTACTATTGCAAACTCGATTGCATCTCTTCAATTCTTCAATTCGCTATACTGAATAGGTAATCAAGGTATACACATAATTTACAAATTTATGTGCACAAACAAGTACGCTACTTATGTAAGCAGTAGAATAAGTGTGAGAAAATAGTAACCTATATAAATTGAATTTTAAAGATCGCATAAGCCTATTATTATAGATTGAAACGTTGACAAGGTACCCGTCACTGTATCTTAAGTTAGTATCTTAAGTTTAAAGGTCGCCTATCGCGTCCATCATTGATCTTTTTACAACATAAGTTATATATACTACCTTTCTATTATAACGGCCATGTCTATTGTCTATACTAGATGTTGTTTGCAGTTTGACCCGCATGTAGCGAGCTATTTCGGTTTAGTGCTTAACCACAGATCACATAATACTATAGGTATTAGGCAGAGCCATTAAAATTACCCCCGTTGTATATAAGAGCGCGTAATGCGGGTATATCAACCTTTATATTTGAATCTACTCAAAAAATTTAAATCTATACATATAATAAAATTGTAACTAAGCCGAATCTGTAGGTACATTAAATATTTTTTTAGAATAACTTATTGAAATAGACATTATTATCAATACAGAGGCCGAATCTATAGTTTTTAGAATTTTTGTCTATCTGTCTGTTACCGCATCACAGAAAAACTACTGAAGGGATTTTGATGAATTTTGGTATGATGATAGCTGGTTATCCGGGTCAACATATAGGATACTTTTTACCGCGCCAAAATGTCTCATTTCTAAGAAAAAATACAAAAACTGCAATGTAAGAGTATATATACTAATATGTTAAACCTAAGAATTTAGTTTTTGGTCATCTGAACGCGGGCGGAGCCGCGGGCAATGCTAGTAATCTATATAAGTACCTATTACCTACGTATGTATATATTAAATTTTGACTTTTATACAATAAAACTTCCCAATCCAATCATCCTGCCCTCTTCAAAAAGTGCCAAATAAATGTACCTAAATGATAAATTTACGAATGGATTTAGCTCTACAGAATACGCGGCTAACATATACAGATCATGTAGTGTGTCGTGATAAAGGTACGCATAATTTAGCTACTTCTGGGCTATACCTATATATTTTAAAGTACTAATCTGGCTATGGAGAAGTAAAACGGCTTACGATCCGATAATAGAGTCTTCAAATCAACATTTTTCTTTTCTTAATCTTCTGTTGATTCGTCTTTAAACAACTTGGTTTAACTTTGCTAGGGTTATCTCAATAATAAAAGACGAATTTCCACCGGGAAAAAATAACAGAAATATAAATACAAGGTATCACGACAATGGTTTCAAATGAAATACCTAATTTCATTGTGTGAAATGCATCGCGTATTTATAAACACCGCAAAATGCATACCTATGTTCACTCAGACAATAGAATGATAAACCTTATAGGAAATTCATACATTCAACATAATACTTTCTTAGGTTTTCTTTATTTATAATGCCAATACATTGAAACCGCAATAGTAAATAAACCGTTCCGTCGGAAATTAATCTTAGAGAGGCTAGCAAACCTAGGCTAAGGCTAACCAGTTTTATAACTCTCAAGTTTCCCGGTCTTTTATTTATTTATTATAATTTAATGGATATATAAAATTTATGATACTTTTTAGTAACAACGGATGTGGCGTTATAAATATAAAATATTATATATAGTACATGTGCGTGCGTGTTAGTCCACTTTATCAATTACCACAATACTTCCCGCGAGATGTATTCACCGACCCGTATGTCCTGCATCATCATAAATATAATGACGTAACCCTAGTCGACCTTGTTTGAGGGCTACTGTCAACGTACATATGCTAAGATCCCAGTTCAATGTTTACACCCACATATGTTTATTATATTGCTTAATTTCTGTAGCCTTTAGGTTAAATGTGAATGCAGTAAGTAGTTTACGATGTATACAATGACGAAATATTTTTTTAAATTTATTTTGCTTAATACGCAATAAAGGGTAACTTTATTCGGTTTATTGGCATCTTAATAAACATTTATGAACTTTGTAAAGTCACACATTCGCATTAATTTCTAATAATATGAAATAAGGAGCTATCGAAAGAATTTCTGTAAGTAAAATGTAAATAAAAATATTTTTACATGTTTTTAATGGGTTTGAAATTATATTATTTTAAGTAATTTTAATCTTCAATTAGGTACATTATTAATGACACAGTATGTCAAAGTGATTTATGTATGTCCGCAGTTTAAAATTACGATTTAATTTATCCGCTAACCATCTCTCTATCCAATCAAACATTTTGAAACCCACCTGAATATGAAGTATGATTAAACACAGAATATCACAATCACTACACTTGATCCCTTTGTCTGGTGTTGTTTCGTATTGCTGGTCCGCGGCCGTACTTCTCGCGCTCGTAGTCGGAGTGACGCGGCGCGCGCGCATACGAGTGGGAGGCGAAACTTGCTGATCCTGCGCTACTGGCAAACTCAATTACCGCTCATATTACTCTAGTTACGATTTAACTGCTTGATTCACCAAACCATATTGACCATGTCTTGTTATGGAAACTTACTATTAATTTTTTTGGTAGTTTCAGCAGTATCTAATAGGCTTACGATAGTTATTGTTAACTTGACCATAGAATTATTTTCTTTTCTGCTTCTCCAAATTATTATAGATTTGTACTAAGTTTGGAATGTGAAATATCATTTTTTCACTGTTGTTTTTGTGATCTAAGCTTTTGCAGTAGGCGGAGCCTCTTACACACTAAATGTAGGCGGTTCTTTTATCGAACAGAGTACGTCACAAGGCTGCATTAGTCACAGTTTATTATAAAAGCACCCATTGTTATCAAATAGATAAAAATGTAAGGGTTGAAAAAATACAGATGAATGGATGACAAACATTGTTAGTCAAACTTGTTGGTTGGTAATTATCGATTATCTAATCCGTAGTTATTTGAGTTCTCCTAACATGAATCATGCGACTCCATTTTGCTGCCGTATGACGATAACTGTACATTTGTATGTAAATTATTTTTAGGTAAACAAGTAACGTCGTTACGATTAGAAATAAGTTCAAAAGCACCTTATATTTAACTACCCTATAGTCTATAGAAAGCTATCACTTATCAGAGCTCATTTAAAAAACCTTGCATTATGTATGCAAATATTCCTTAATCTGGTTGACCTGGCTCTTTCGAATTAGTATGTTGGTAGAATTTATTTTCATATATGATGTTCTCCTGACCGATTCCGGCCACGGCGGCCAATCTCATTGAGACTGCGCAGGAGATATTATAGTGCACAAGTGTACGCGCAGACACAAGTGCACTCTCTATTCCTGTCACTCTCATACTCCGGTGGGACGACTGCTCAACACGACCAGTGAGAGTTAAGGCGCAGGACCGACGGCTTTACGTGCTCTCCGAGGCACGGGGGTGAAACACCGCCAACTTCCCAACTTCGGGCTGTTACTGAGGCTAACTATACAGAAAGACTCAATAACTAAACTTGGCCCGACCCGGGACTCGAACCCAGTAACTTTTCATATATAATAGACAGACTAAAATAACCGTTACGGGTTTCGCCTACTTTTAAGACAAATTTGTTAATATTTTTAAACTGAGTAAAACTATTTTATTTCATCATCTTCAGAGGGTTTACTTACCTTAAATTTTGTTCAGTTAAACTAAAAATGCCTTAAAGAATAAAGAACTTAAAGAACGAAGTTCATCACCAGGTATTCAATTATATTTTCTTGTTAATGGTTTCAAAGTGCCAGTCGAGCACAGATTAATTCGCCAATGTCACGTAAACTGGAGAAGACACGAATGAGATATAGATCTCTATAGATGGATTATATCTGAAAGTAGTGCGTAAATGTCTATACATATAATAAAATTCTAACTAAGCCGAATTTGTACATTAAATATTTTTTGGAAAATTTTAATGAAGTAGACATTATAAATAAAACTATCTTTTCGGATTATTTCGCGGATTTATTTTGGTTTTCGGTTTCCGACGTTTCGAATGCTTTACAGCAATCATTGTCACGTGAGAGACTAAGGTTTTAGACGTCTCAAAGTCATTGTACAGGGTGGAACAAATCAATGGGACATGGAGGAAAAGTACCTTAAATATTGAAGTTATCAAAATTTACTCAAAGGAAACATTTCTTTATTTTTAAAAATAATAATTACTGTATTTAACAATCTATAATAACAAATGTATTTAATTATTTTTTTTTAAAAAAGCTAACCTGAACCGGGAGTTGAACCAAATAAAAATTTAAAAAAGTATACCGTCACCATTTTATCGAATTAATCGATAGGGTTTATGGGGAGGATAAAAACTCTCGAACAAACATTGCGTCTTAGAATTGAAAAAAACGATGAAATCTTATAAATTATACATACCTATCGACTCTAACATCGTGAAACAAACTTCAATATTTAAGATACTTTTCTTTCATGTCCCAACAATTTGTTCTACGTACCATCGTTTATCTACCCTGTATACCTGTCACAGGCAGTGCCTACCCACCATTTTTATTTAAAAAATGGCACTAAAGTAATTTACAATATTTGTTGATTTTAATTCTAAACATTTTTTTTAATAAGTATTATAATTAAATATAGCAATATTAGTTCTATAGTTTTAGCTGTTATTATTATAAATAGTAAAAATTTTAAAAAACTTTATTAATTAATAATATTATTTACTAGATTGATTCACCCTGGCTTCGCTCGGGTTCGTCCCTAGGTACGTTTTAACGGTACAACGGACTATATATGTATATATATAGAGCCGTGCGTCGAACCGTCCGTCGTGAGATGTGAATATAATCTAACTGGTTATGGCTATAATAGTATAATATTCTAGTACAGATACCCCATTCATTTAGACATTCGAAGGCCCTAATTGAGGCTGTTCTTTGGTTTATTCGTTTTTTTTTTAACTTGAATAGACGATAGATGGCGTTGACTAAACTTTCCATTTTATGTATTTTTTTATAATGTATTAAAACATAGTAAAATTCATTTTATTTTTAATTAAATAAATTTAAATAAAAACCGTTTTTAGTCATGGTATATAGGTACATTATCTTATAAAATGCAGTATAAACTCATTGACTTTGACACCCTTTTGATTTTTCAATCATCAGTATAGATAATTTAAATAAAACTATCTTTTCAGAATTTTTCGCGGACATTTAGTTTTGTTAGAAACAAAAAAAACTGTTTTTTGGTTTCCAACGATTCATATACTTTACAGTTGACAGCAATCATAGTCAGATCCACGCAAGACTTGAGAGACTAAGGTTTTAGACATCTTAAAGCTTATTCTATAGTTATTACAGACGGCGCCTATCTACAAAATTATACATCAAATTTTAAGAAAAGAGAAATGGCAAGTAAATACTTTATAATTTTAATGATCGTCCATAAATTATTTTTCCTTTCACTTTTGTTATATTCTCTTCCTTTTCCAATGGGTTTCATTCTACTATTTTTTTTTTCACTTTTTCACCAATTTCAAAAGCTTCAGCCCTGGTCTAAATGGTTAAGCATAATAAACAGCGTTTAACTTAAACGACGAATTGAGAACCTCCTTCTTTTTTTGGGAAGTCCGTTAAAAATAATTAGGATTCGGTGCAAAAAAATTGAAACCCATGAAATTGTGAACAAAAACCTAGGGAAATCGGGGATAAGTCTACCTATATGGTATTTAAAAATCTGGTTGATATTGTGTGCAGTGTGCAATCTGTTGAGCAATAATTAAAAGTGTTCGCTAAATAAAAATGGACATTCGGATTTTTTAGTCTTCATGTAGTGTGTAGGGAAAAACAAGCACAGGTGACCAGGTAGGCGCGGATCTAAAGATAAAGTTTGGGGGGATCAAAGGCTGAAATATACGAGTACATATAATAAAACAGTAACTTAGCAAAATCTGTACATGAAATATTTTTTAAAAACAATGAGTTTTAAAAAAAATAATGAAAACCTTAAGTTTTATGGCTTTAAAACTTTAGCAGGTATATAAAGAACAAAAATCCGTAAAACGCCCCTGCTGTCCAGCTACTCCCGAGAAATGGGGGGATGTAAAACGTTAGAAAATAGTTTTTTTTTAATTTCTGGCTTGCTGTGACTTACTATCGAAAACATTCTTTACAAAAGTTGTAGGTCTAGTAAAAATCTACGACTTTTGCAATAACCTCAAAGTTTTCTACATATTTCCAAAAAAAAAACGTTTTTTATTTTATCTTGTTTTTTTTTAATTTTAAATTTCTGAAATTATTTTTTGATTTTTATGAAACTAGGGGAATATAATCTTCAAAAATACATATAATATCCAATTTTTTTTTGAAATTGAAATGTTTAATATTATATTAAAATTTATATTTTATGGTCTTGGGAGGCTGAAAATCACCCCCAACTTCAAGTGGATGTTTACATTAAAAAAAAACTGTCGTTCAATATTCGGATAGGGCTAATTTTTACATCTTGCACTGTACTTTTTGAAGAAATAAAAACATGGTTATTTTACTGATAATTGAAAAATCAGCAATCAAGTAAAAGGTTTGCAGTGCGTATTCCCTTTTACAGATGACGCTTTTCTTTTTTATAACTCGTACAGGTACCATGATTAAAACCTGTTAAAGTAACATTTTTTAGTACATATTGTAATCAGCCCTTTTGTAACGTCCCACTGCTGGACATGTGCCTCCCTTCAACACGAGAGGGATCAGGCGATAGTCCACCACGCCGGCCAAGTGCTGGTTGGCTGTATACACATATTTATTAAAATAAGATGGTGCGACAGTTGGGAAACCAATGACATCTATTTTATCTATTTGAATAGATAAAATAGACGTAATTGGTTCGTGGTTGGTTGTTGGCAAGCAAAAACAACTTGAAGAATAGCCCGAATTAGCGGCATCCAATTTATTATAGGGCATCTGTACTAGCATAGTAATATGTCATCTGTGGTATTATTAAGACTCAAAATGGTAGTGATTTTCTCAAATACAGTGTGCTCTAATCCACAGACCAGGAACAAACAAGACTCTAATCAACGATCTAAGAACGTTATAATTAAGCCGTCTCAGAGAAATCGGTGAACAAATAAAAAAAAATTATACAGAAAAACATAAAACTGCTGGTTCAGTTTTTGATAAGCAATAGCGTATTTTAAAATATTTAAGTATATTATAACAAAATATAATAGGTAGGTAATTAAATGCATATTAATTAATATTAATATGACTACCTATGTATTTATCTCTAGTAAAAACTCACCCTCGTTTCGCTCTAGTTCATCCCTAGCTTGATTCCCCATACAACTTTTATTCCCATTTTCACCCCCATATGGGATGATTTCTGGGATAAAAAGTATATGTCCTATGGTACTTCTCAGGGCTTCAAACTATCTTCTTACCAAACATCTAAATCGGTTCAGTAGATCCAGAAATTACCCCTTAAAACGTCACAAATTCACAAACTCACAAACTTTACCTCTTTATGATATTAGTACGATGTTAAATTTTTTGTCTATTTGTCTGTTTGTGTGTGCGCGTTTTACGCAAAAACTATGTATTCAGCCCTTTTTAACGTCCCACTGCTGGGCACGGGCCTGCCTCAATACGAGGTAGATCAGGCCATAGTCTACCACGCTGGCCAACTTCAGGTTGGCAGACTTCACATGTCTTTCGAAAACTTGCTGGGTTCTCTTATATGTATAAGAGAACCCATCAGGTTTCCTCACGACTTTTTTTCCTTTACCTTAAGGCAAGTGGTAATCATGTGAGAAATGATTCGCACATGAAAATATCAGACGTGCTAGACCCAGGATTTGAACATGCTTCACTCGGTTTCCCAAGCGAGCGCGTTACCACTGGGCTACCACTGCCTTTTAAAACGCAAAAAGTAATGAACCGATTTCAGCGAAAGGTGAAGTGATAACTTATTACTCGGCTCAACGTTTAGGATATCTTTTTCTTAAGGAAAATCTTTGTTTCCCACGGGAAATAACAATAACTGGTTTTATCGAGCCCTCCTTAGAAACCTCCTGCTAGCTAAACCTAAAGACATACATCAAAGTAATGTATAAAAAAAAGTTACATTCGCAATATTTCTCGGGAATACGTCGACGAGAGCCGGAACAAACTTGTGTCTGAAGTCGAATCTCTGTTAACCAAAGTCTCGGATTGGGGTCGACAAAACTTAGTCCAATTCAACCCCAAAAAGACACAAGTTTGCGCGTTAACCGCTAAAAAGTCGCCATTTATCGTAGCTTCTCAATTTGAGGACACTCCTCTGTCTCCCACAGCCAGTATCGGAATACTTGGCGTCGACATCTCGAGCAACGTCCAGTTCCGTGGTCAATTGGAAGATAAGGCCAAACTGGCCTCAAAGAAGCTTAGTGTGCTCAGCAAGGCGAGACAGTACTTCACGTCGCGTCAGCGTCTTATTCTTTATAAGGCGCAAATTCGGCCCCACATGGAGTACTGTTCTCATCTTTGGGCGGGAGCTCCCCAGTACCAGCTACTTCCATTTGACCGCATTCAATGTAGGGCGATTCGAGTTATCGACGATCAAGCTCTCTCCGATCGGCTTGATCCTTTAGCTCTGCGTAGAGATGTTGGATCACTCTGCATCTTCTACCGCATCTATCACGGGGAGTGTTCCGAGGAATTGTTCGGACTGATCCCGGCTGCTGAATTTCACCATCGGACATCGCGCCAAATTAGTAAATTCCATCCACACGACCTCGATGTCCAGCGTTCCACAACAGTGCGATTTTTAAGGCATTTTCTGCCCCGCACAACCACTCTGTGGAACCAGCTATCGCCGGCGGTCTTTCCGAACCGCTACGACCTGGCCACCTTCAAGAAGAGAGCGTATTCCTTTCTTAAAGGCCGGCAACGCATCTGCAAGCCCTGCGGTGTTGCAGATGTCCATGGGCGGCGGTGATCACTTTCCATCAGGTGAGCCTCCTGCCCGTTTGCCCCCTTAGTCCCATAAAAAAAAAATACTATTTTTGTAATACTTTCTTAGATTTACGCAAATATTTGACACTTTAAATAAAACGATATTTTCGGATTATTTCCCGACGTTTCGAATGCTTTACAGCAATTATGGTCACGGGAGAGAAGTCGGGAACCAAAAATCAAAATAAATCCTTGAAATAATCCGAAATGATCGTTTTTATTTAAAATACTATTTTTATTATATACTGGCGACTCACCCTGCCTTCGCTCGGGTTCACCCCTAGGTACGTATAGAATAGACTATATGATGATGATGTTCTGCTGACCGATTCCGGCCACGGCGGCCAATCTCAATGAGATTAGCCAACTGCGCAGGATATATTATAGTGCACAAGTGTACGCGCAGACACAAATGCACTCTCTATTCCTGTCACTCTCATACTCTGGTGGAACGACCACTCGACACGACCAGTGAGAGTAAAGGCACAGGACCGACGGCTCCACGTGCAGTCCGAGGCACGGGGGTGAAACACCGCCAACTTCCCAACTCGGGGCTGTTACTACAGAAATACTCAATAACTAAACTTGGCCCGACCCGGGACTCGAACCCAGGACCTCCGGGTGTGCAGCCGTACATGCTAGTCACTACACCACAGAGGCAGTTAATATAAACTATATATACATATATGTATACATATATGTATGTACAATGTACATACAGTAGGTATAGAAAAGAAGGTAGGTAAGTATTATAAAAAATAAAAAATATATATGTCCCTTACTTGAGAAATGATCGATTTTCCATTCAATCTTCCTCCCCCCTTTTCACTCCCTTATATATTATGTTTTCCGGGATGAAAGCTATCCTATGTCATCCCAGGGACTCAAAATATTTCCATTCCAAATTTTATCTAAAACGGCTCAGCGGATTAAGCGTGAAACAGACAGACAGAGTTATTTTTGCCTTTAATATTGGTATGGATATATAAAGCTGGTTTTTTTATGTATGGTTTTTTTATATGTGCTGGTCTATCATCATCGGCTGAACGTTGATAAGTCAGTCAGTGAGTCTATATATATCTATACTATAATAAAACTGTAGAGGTCGAATGTCTGTACATAGAAAAAAAATGCTAAAAACCGAGTCAGGGGGATGGATATAAGAAGACAAATAAAAAAAATTCAGATTTTTTCAAATTTTTGTTTCTCTGTCTGTTTGTACGGGCTAATCTCCGAATCTATTGGACCGATTTAAATGAAATTTTGCATGGTGGTACCTTATACCCCCGGGCAACATCTTAGATACTAAATATCTCGAAAAATTAAAGAGTTCCCGTGGGATAGTTAAAAAACTATAATAACTTATACACCTTAGTACACAAAAACTACTGATTGGATTTTAATGGAACTTTATAATAATATAGTTCATACATCAGAATAACAAATAGGTTACTTTTTATCCCGGAAAAATGTAAGGTTCCCGCGGGATAGATGTGTATGTGCTTTTCTAGAGGCGAATCCAAGCGAAGTGAGGGTGAGCCGCTAATACTATAATAAAGCAGTAACTTAGCAAAATCTGTACATGAAATATTTTTAAAAACAATGACTGCAAAGTATTGTGTACACAATATAGATCGCAAAACAATCTACATGTACTATTATGTAGGTACATCTCGCGGCAAAGATTAAACGTGTCAAAATAACTCCACGAAAATCCGAAATGATCATTTTATTTAAAATGTCAAATATTTGAGTAAATCTACTTAAGTTTAATACTTTAAATTAATTTAATCGTAAAATAAAAACTTAATTCAATTCTTTATTATTTGGCTTTTAGGCGTGCCAGTTGGACACAATACTTCGCCAGTGTCGTGTAGAATGGAAAAGACACGGTAGTCTATAGATAAGGTATTAACCGGTTAAAAAAGGAAATAAATGAAAATTCTTTTTTTTTTATATGTAATGGCTTATAGTTGCGTTAACAGACGCAATCCATTCTGCCAGTGTCACGTTTTGTGAGGAAGACACGAATGAGGAAAATTCTTTGCTTTGGCCAATCATTTAGAAACAACTGTCAAAACGTCAGTGTCATGTCAAATATGTCAAGATGAGCGACAATCACTGCACATAATGTTGTCTTTTATATTTTGGCATGTGGTAATCTATACATATAATAAAATTGTAACTAAGCCGAATCTGTACATTAAATATTTTTTGGAAAATCTTATTGAAGTAGACATTATTATCGATACAGAGTCCGAATGTAGTTTTTAGAATTTTTGTGTCTGTCTGTTACCGCATCACAGCAAAACTACTGGAGGGATTTTGTTGAAATTTAGTATGGTCATAGTTGGCTATCCGGGTCAACATATAGGATACTTTTTACCGTAGGAAAATATCTCATTTCTGAGAAAAAATACAAATACTGGTTAGAATAAAACCACGATGATACTATATATATATATATATATTTTAGCAAGGTAACACACTAAATAAGGCAAAAACTATTAAAAATGGCTTATCTTGAAAAAAATAACAGTAGCGCTATTTTATTTGGTTTTGGTCATCTGAACGAAGGCGGAGCCGCGGGCAATGCTAGTAATATTTAAAATTAGATTATTGCGTGCTCCCAAAAATACTAAAACTGATTAGGAAAGGTAAAAGTAGAAATAAAACAACAAATACTTCACGATAGTCTATAATATTTAACAGACTTAAATACAATCTTGTTTAACATTCAATTGGTTTCGTTCGGTACATAAGCACATCACACTTCGGACTATAACAATAAATAATTTCTCTAACATTGGAATATACTAATCTAATTGGCGACAATAAAATTCTAATAAATACGCTCATACGATGACACAATACGACTTGAATGCATGCGAAATTAATAACAATGCAGGAACTCCATTTACAATGTGAATAAGAATACCCTAGGAGCGAAATTCATAAAAAAAATATATATAAAATGTTAAAACCAATAGCCCTGTTACATGAAAATATAAATGAAGGAATTCAAATTCATTCATCTTCAACGCAACCTAACGATATCGGGTAAAAAAATTAACAAACATCCTAACACAAAGATATCAGAGGAGTTACAATTAATATCACTGCGACTATCTATCTACTAGGAGTACGTACCAGTTTGCGGTTACAACATTCAAAATTTTCAAATCGTTGACAACATTTAAAATATAAAAATTTTCGAAATATTTAAAAATGTATTGAAATTTGTTCATTTAAT
Source organism: Brenthis daphne (assembly GCA_947093115.1). NCBI lineage: Eukaryota > Metazoa > Arthropoda > Insecta > Lepidoptera > Nymphalidae > Brenthis > Brenthis daphne. Next base: position 30,396,178 of record OX352474.1, on the reverse strand, counting down.
ATTGTATTTCTACGAGTATATTCGTATATGTATTTAAATTAATCAGTTTTTATACCGCTAAAATACTTACAAAGCCACTGTTAGCAAACGGAACGTACTCGTTTACATGAAAGAGAAACTATGCTATACAAATTGTTAACACATGATTAAAATCGTTTACATGAAATGGTAACTAAAAAAACAAGCTAAATAATTTTTGTGCAATTCAAATTTGCTCACGATTATAAGGCAATATATAATTTTATTGCTCAAATTGTTAATAATTTTTTAATCGTACATCTAGAGTCTAGACTTGCATAATAAAACGAAAAACAAATACTAAACCAAACAAAAGCCGCATTTTTAAGCGGGAAGCTCAATTAAAATGTTCAAATACATTACAGCTATAAATAAAACAACGTGCTTTCAAATCTGCATTTGCTAAAATTTGGTTTTCTATATTAATTAATTCAGTTTTGTATAACAGATTGTCATGGACGAATTTGAGACTGACAACGCAAAAGTAACTTAAGTCAATTAATATGAAAAAATATATACATACTTTAATACTATACGTTTAAATTTATAGCATGAAATAAAACGTTCAAAAATATTAAAATGCAAATATGTATAATATCTCTTAGCATAATCATGAGAATAATTGTTACTACTTATGCGCTGACACCATTTGGCAGAGCCGTGCGAGATTTGAAAGCAAATGTTTGCGAATGTTTTAAATAAGTAAAAATGCCTACATAATTCATCTAAATAATAGGAGTATGTATGTACAGAGCTCAGAGCTCGATTTCACTATTTCATAGACTAGTCTTCTTCAGGCGACCATCACCACATGTGCGTTTCGCGTATCTCACTAATAATCTGTCCAGCGCGTTGTAAAGCCTGTAAAGAAAATAATATAATATTACAAAATGTAAAAAATAATTCTTCAATTCGGGCCGCAGACATTAGCGTTGTAAGGAGCAAACAAACCAACTCTTCAATTTTCTAGCTACTCGATATAGATGTAGACAGTAATATGATGTATAAGTCAAATGACAAATTCTTAAGCAAAGTAAAAACCTAACAACGAAGTATCTTTCCAATATTTAATATACCTCTATTAATATGTCCATAGGTCTAAAATAGGCAGTAAGAACGTGCTCGCTTGAGAAACCGAGCGACGCGGATTCTAATTCCGGGTCTCGCACCCCTGCTATTTTCATGTGCAAATAATTTCCAATATGTTTTACGGCGAATTAAAACATCTTGAGAAAACCTGAATGTCTTAGAGAACCTAGCAAGTTTTTGAAAAATATGTGAAGTCCGCCATACGTAATTTGTTCAGCGTGGTGGACTGTGGCCTGATCCCGTTCCTACTAAAGGGAGGCCCGTGCCCAGCAGTGAGACGTTCAATAAGGCTGAATACATAGGTTTATAAATATACAAGGTTGCTCTACATACCTTAAGCATATCGGCTGCCTCCTTCCTCCTCTGAGCGATGTGTTCGGACTCGTTGAGCAAGCTCTCTGCTTGGTCCGACTTGTACAGGTGTGTCACCAGCTCCGACTGGAGGTTATCCTTCACGTAGTTAACTAGGAAGTGCATCACGGCCTTCGGGACCGAGTCCTTGATGGATTTGCGCACTATGTAGAAGTATGATTTGATCAGCCGCTCTGGAATTTAGATTAATTTGGGATTAGGTTTTTGTGTCATGTTTGTTATATATGTATATTGATAATAGTATTGCGAGTGTTTTATTTTATATTAAGAAAGTAGGAAACAGTGCAACGTGTCATATCAGAAATAAATACTATGTACAACATTAATAACATTACTTTGTTCTAATGTTTAAGCAGTGACGAAAATTATTTTGATATATGAAAAAAACGGTCTAACCTTAATTACAAACATGTAACAGGCTAAATTATATGCAATCATTGGTATACTATAGACTATAAAGGTGCTAAAGAACAGGGATATAAAATAAAATAAATTTGGAAAAAATTTAAACATAGTAAATATAACCACTCTTATTTACATTCGATTTCAATCATTACATAGTAGTGCATAGTACAATAATATATGTATCTGAGATATGATTTATCTATACTAATATTACAAAGAGGCAGAGTTAGTTTGTTTGTTTGGCTGTTTGTTTGAACACACTGATCTCAGGAATTAGTAATCCGATTTGAAATATTTTTTTTGCATTAGATAGCCCATTTATTGAGGAAGGCTATAGGCTAGATCATATAATAGATAGTCTATCTATCCATATTAACCGTCACGATTACCATAAATAACCCAGTAAAAATTACATATTATTACATACATACATATATGTACTAACATATTTTTTGTGTTATAGTTGTTCATATACAATCAGTTCTCGCTTTTGTATATATTATATATTTAATATATTCGAGATATCATCATATGAGAGGTAAATAGAAGTGGTCAAATTCCCATAAGAAGCGGCAAGCATCAAGCGGGTCAGCAATATCGATGAAAGGTGGTCGGAAACCCTACATACATAAAAGTGAAGGAATGAGAACTCGATATAAGCATTATTTGCGCATTGCCACTATAGTTTATTCCTCACCAACTAAATCACCCATTTGGCTCAAATGCATCATGTTGATGCCTGGTACATTGTCTGAATAAGAATTTTGGTTTGTCGTGTGGTCGCTCCGCCCACCTAGCATCATAGGAATGTAACCGATCAATGTGATGTCTTGGTCATTGTTATAAATAAACTGCTTTTGTATTAAATATTGTAATCTTATTATATTTCTCAAAACTATCTTTAATTAATTTAATAAAATTATTTCACATGAACTTTAATATGACAAAAGAAAAAACATGTCAAATGGATAAAGAAATTTTTAAAATTTGTCATAGTCAAAAATATAAAAAAAAAAAAATATCTTTCAACATAGGCAATAAACATAAACAATGCATTTGGTTATTATGGACCCGTAATGAATATCAAATGTTATTATGACCAAGTCACATAAATAATGTAAAAACGAAAGGTGTATTATTAGTATGATGGTTCAATGTATATTATTTATTTGTTCTGGAATAAGTATTATTACAAATGATATGCGAATATGTATACATATATTATATATGCAAATCATCACACTACACTACTTTGTCTTTAGCATCGCGACTAGAGCGGTTAGAAAAGTTAGGTCTTACTATATTAATACTATATAATAGAATAATTAGCTCATTAGAATCCAAACTTTGAACATTATTTTATTACTGTGGCAAATAAAAAATATATTAAGATACTAGCATTGTCCGCGACTCCGCCCGCATTCAGATGACCAAAAACCAAATTCTTAGGTTTTACATATTAGTATACTCTTACATTGCAGTTTTTGTATTTTTTCTCAGAAATGAGATATTTTCCCGCGGTAAAAAGTATTCTATATGTTGACCTGGATTACCGGTGACCATCATACCAAATTTCATCAAAATATGTCGAGTGGTTTTCTCGTGATGCGCTAACAGACAGACAGACAGACAGACAGACAGACAGACAGACAGACAGACAAAAATTCTAAAAACTATAGATTCGGACTCTGTATCGATAATAATGTTTATTTCAATTAGATTTTCCAAAAAATATTTAATGTACAGATTCGACTTAGTTACAATTTTATTATATGTATAGATGAAAATTCAACAGAATATTTAAGTTTTTTTTTTGATTAAATTTGTTTTTCAGCAATATTGATTAATTTTTTATTTATATAAAAACATAATGCTGTATGTAGTTTGTTGAACAATTAATGTAATTCAACACAAAGCAGTGAATCAATGTTATCTAATTTATAATTAAGTACGAATTAATATATGTATATCCATACCAATAACATCACAGTCATGCTGTTCCCTGTCCGAGAGCTTTCTAGAAGTCTGGCTGGGGACTTCAGGTAGAAGGTTCACTGGTTTCTGTGGAGTAATCGCTTTGTTCTCTGGAGTGCCATTCATCTATGAAGATATCATACTTTCTTAGATTTGCGCTAATAATTTACATTTTAAATAAAATTATCTTTTAAGATTTTTTCGACATTTCCCGACGTTTCGAGTCTCTCCCGTGACTATGATTGCCGTAAAGCATCAAAATGCCGGGAACCAAACATAAATCATAAATCCGCGAAAAAATCCAAAAATATATTTTTATTTAAAATATGAAGATTATGGTTAAATATTTTGTAACAATACACTGATGTGCAAAAAGTGCAAATAAAATAAAAATTAACATTATATACAAAACATTCAACTTATTCTGTATCTACCTTTGAATCTTTTGAAGTTATGGTAATTTTTAACATTAATAGAACTCTTATGTGTATTTTTGTAATACACATAAGATATATCTATACTTATTATAAAAATAAGTCCCCCGGCCGCGTCTTTCTGTCCTCCTGTCTGTCTGTACGCGATAAACTCGAAAACTACTGAACGGATTTTTATACGGTTTTCAACAATAGAAAGAGTAATTCTTGAGGAAGGTTTAGGTATATAATTTATTATGCTTTTATGTAAATTAGCTGAAATACGGCGACAAATGTTGAAGAGGTCGCAAAAAATCTCGCCAAATGGGAACTTTCCACGCGAACGCCGCGTAAACTAGCAAAGATACAGTTAAGTAATGTACTAGAGAATTCAAAATCTATAAAAATGCTACAAAAAAGTCCGCGATAGCATATCTCTATCTCTTACGGTTGACTTACAATAACCACTTTTATGTTAACATTTTTAATTAAAAACATTACGTTATTTTCAAAGTTATTTTCTTTAGTTCGGTATTAATCCTTATCCAAATGAATATTTTAGTTAGCTTAGTCATTTAATGCAGATTAAAATTGCTCTTTACACTAAATCAATCAGATGAATAGTTTTTGAGATATCGTTGTTAGAAGTAATTAGTAGCGAAACATTTTTAATGCTTGGCGAGCATTGAGATGCCTACGGCGAGTCCATCCCCTCTGCCCCGCATCGCTCGACCGCCTGCTCAAGCTATATAAACCGGGCGATGTAGCGCGCGATCCTAGGATACTTTTTACCGCGGGAAAATATCTTATTTCTGAGGAAAAATACAAAAACTGCAATGTAAGAGTATACTAATATGTAACACCTAAGAATTTAGTTTTTGGTCATCTGAACGCGGGCGGAGCCGCGGGCAATGCTAGTGTAGTATATTAATAACGAAACAAATGTAAAAAACAAAAAAAAAACGTGTGTGTACTTATGTGCGCACGTCAGAAGTTATACTTCTTTTTCGTAACAGAACAAAAATAGCTAAAGATTTCATCCCGTATGTCACAACTCCGTTTTTAAAAAAAGGAATGCAATTAACTTCATCATGTCGCTTTTTGGCTGTCGGTGTGCGCGCGCATTTTAAAAAGTTTAATCTTATATTTTTTTCCAAACATGACAAAAGAAGTATAACATTAATAATGTGATATTAAATGCAAGTTCCATTGCAAGTGTTGCTGAGTGATAGTTGATACCAAAATATATCTGATATACTGATAATAAAATAATAATAAATTTATCTGATATCTGATCATACCTGAGGTGAAATAGGAGATTCGTTATGTTGCTGCGGCGGCGAGCGGTCGTGGCGGTCGTGGCGGTCGTGGCGGTCGTGTCCGTCGGTAATGGCAGGCATATGCTGCTAACAATATCATATTATTATTATTATGATGAAATAATTAAAAATAATTATGCCTTTCGTTATATCGTTGGGCTTGATAATATATAGGACATATTTCACGTTTCAAATTCATTTTTTTTTCAGCATTAAATTATTACAATATTTTGCCCATGAGCCTACCACCAATTCGCAAATAAGAAGTCGACCAGACGAAAGAAACTCAGCGGGACCTAAATTATTATTTTTTATATTTAGCGCGAAAGCGATCCTGCAACGCTCTATCAAGGCGGAGAAGGATGTTGGGTTCTAGACTTCTAGGGGATAGTACTGGCTTGTCTAGCCGGCGAGCCCCATACAACCACGTCTTGTCTGCGTATCCCATGCGTAAGTACATTTTCCAACGTTATAAATGAGGCAATATTTAACAGCTGGCCATACTTTTTGGTAGACTCCACACATCTTTAACGAAAACTTAGTTAATTGATCACAGACATGCACGATGGTATTTCACGATGTTTTAAGCTTTTAGTTTATTTTTAATTATCACGTTAAAGATGAGATTGAGATAGGAAAACAGAGGCAAGCTGTGGAATTTGATCTGATTTGAGTCCGCTTAGTTGCCCAAGCAAGCATCATCATAGGCTAGCTACTGTCAAAATACACATATATATCAAAATATATCCATGCATAAAAAACTAAATCATTCTAAACGAAAATATTTGGTACAATGTGTCAATAAAAATTGGCCTAATATTCCTAATGTTTTGAATTAATATACATTATGATTGATGTGTTATGAGCCGTGTTACTGGAATGAGGGCTACCGCGCTTGAATTCGCCGCGAGCGGTGCTACTGTTAGGAACTTTAGTTTATTGTAATTTGAACACGGATTGTTACAAGGTAATATAAAATATATATTTCTATTCACGCATCTTAGCGATGGCCGGGAGTGTCTGTAGCCTCCCATGTTGGCGGAAACGGTACAAATTTTATACAGATTATAAACAACATAATTAAAGTGACGTTCGAAAACTTATGATTTAAAATCTAAATTGTGTTAATATTGTATATTAATAATAATTATTATACGCTACACTAGTGTCAAGCCGCACGCACAACGGACCAAAAGAGAGTCTAAGTGCGGAAAACGAGTCCACCTTACATTACATTACTAGTGTCAAGCCCCGAACGGTGGAGAGTGAGGTCTCCAGAACAGTTTGAGAGCTTTTCATCGCGTATTTTCTCTAATTATTCATGATTATTGTACACATTGTTCCAGTCCTGATTAATAGGGAATATGCGTTTTTTTTTTAATTTTTATATACAATAGCTAACATCGTTATATAATTGCAAAAAAAATCCAGCTCTAAAAACTAAAGTTTAGTTTTTTTTTTTTAAATATCATACCGATACGGATACTTTAAACGCCCGCCATTTGGCGCACTTGGTGTGACGTGAAAGTATTATATATAGAAAAATGACAACTTTACTTTGTAGAGACAAAAATTGATAAATGCTCTGTTAGGATAATACTTTCGACTTCATATTCGGTCTGATCAATGGCGTGCGTTTCAACTATATTGAATTTCCCACCTATATATGGACTTTTTAATAAACTCAACAAATGTTATTGCTATAAAAGAAGACCTAAAAAAAGTCAATAATTTATCTATTAATTATGCAAAATAAAATCCTAATAAACTGGTGCCGCGCTAACAATTATTATTATATTAAATTTATGGCCCTGCCACACTAACAAATACTTTTTAACAACAGCGATAGGATAACAACTTACTCGCCAGTAGCGCCAACTGGTGCCACCAAAAACGATAGTCCTCAATGCGATAAAACGACATGATATTAGAATTATTAATATAGAAAATAAGAATGTATTGATAATGTAGAGTGTAAATTAAATAAAACTTGTAAGGGATAATTTGTAAAAACGCCCATAACTAAATTATATTATTTTTAGCTTTTTACGTTAGTTTTATTCATTATATAATATATAATTTCGTTACTATAAAAATAAATTTCTTATACTAACGAAAGAAATTAATTATTACTAGCGATTTACCCTCGCTTCGCTCGGGCGCGTCCCTAGATACGTTTTAATTTTTTGAGCACGACCCTAATTCTTTTTCTAACATAAAAGTAGCCTAAGTTACTCCTAATAACATCAGCTATCTGCCAGTGAAAGTCCCGTCAAAATCAGTCCAGCCGTTTCGGAGATTAGCTGGTACAAACAGACAGAAAGATAAACATTAAAAAAAATAAGTTTTTCTTGTAAGTTCTGTATATAATTTCATATGCATTTAGTAAAAAGCTGTTTTTTTGACATTACGAACAGACACTTTAATTTTAATTATCTGCATAGATTATCAAAGTACAAAATATTTCAAATATGTAATAATATTTTCATGCAACTCAATGATAGACAAAGAAATGTAAAACGTAACCTTTTAAAAATTTTAATGTTATAAATAATATTAAAAATGTAAGCATCTATTCACAGCTTATATAACACGTTGAGCGATATTACGGTGGAAAGAGAGCCCATATTACGGAAAGCCATGAAAACACTATTGAACTGATTATGTTTATTTAGTATGAAATAATGGCACGCGGTTTTTCTTAATGTAACGTGAACATTTTACTCGGAACACTATGAAAAAAGTGTTTCAGTTATTTACCTGGTATGAATCCAGTACTTTTGCCAAAAGTACTAACATGGACCCTCTTTCACCCATTTGGCGAAGAAATTGCTATAAAAAATCACTAACAGTTACTGCAATTCGTTTTAACTTGTGGTGACTTGGTATTTTATAATATATGAGAAATATTCAATAAGTACATAAGATAAATTAAAATATGCAATTATGTTGTAATCATTGACTTAATATTAATAAACAGTATTTAATTTAGTTTATTAATAATGAAAATCCTAATTAAATAAAAAAAATATTTTTAACATGCTGACTGACTGACTGATTGATTGACTTAGTGTTTATATGTTTATAAGTTATTAAAGTTACTATATTTCTAAATATTTTGTTGCATAGATATCTGCATACATTAATTGGATAAGATATATTTTTTTTGTAAAGATGCTATATAGAATAATAATTATAAAATATTCAATAATGTAACAATAGTGTACCTACACAGAGATATTTTCAATAATTCCATGAATTTAGTTAGTACAGTCATTTTTTGTTAATTTCAAATATTAGTATGTACATACATATATCCATATTATTAGAACCCAAACATGGAAAATCAAACAGCAAAATGTACACTCCATTGTAGTATAAGATATGAGCAGATAACGGACGAAGACCGTTTTGTTTTTTACCACAAAGGTAAAAAATCTTTCTGACAACAGACAGTATTTTGCAGCACCAGTTGCAGCACTCTTCCTGTTATAAGAAAGATGAGACAAGCAAGAGAGAAAAGAAATTGAGCGAGTAGTTGACCTCTAGTTATCTCATTTACCGAACAAAACACAAACAAGTACTACACTTATGATTGATATATAATGAGAATGTGGCAGTGGTGAAGGGTGAAATTTTAGCAGAGGTAAGCCGTTTCAAAAATATACGATTTTTATATATGTATTAATGCAGAAAGAAATAAAGCTATTATTTCCAAAAGAACATTTATACATTTAAAAAATTAAATTTATGTAAAATTATAGCAAAATAATTTTATAAGACGTCTTGTATGGACCCTTCGCCACTGGAATGTGAAGTATACCACCTATTATAAATTCCACACAAATACCGTCACATACGCACACACTTACCAGTATTAGTATTATTAGTACCCGTTACTAGGATCCATCATCCAGCAAATCTAAAAAAAGAAAGAGATATATACTCTGATAACGGCAGATACCGGTGTAGATGTGGGTCGTTGGGCCTTCTGCCGGTACATGGGGCTGTTCTCTTCTACCAGCCCGTCGGTGCTCTTGAGCAAGCCCGACACGAGAGCCGCCTCGCGGTGGAAGTCCGGGTGCTTGGTGTTGATGTATGCCAGCTCTATTGCTACTAGGTTTTCTACCTGGAATATAAAGTTTTTGGTTATATTATCAAAATGATTTTTTTTTTGCTATGTTTGAGTTTGCTTCTTTTTAGTCTTTCCTTTTTGTTATTAATTATATCAGTAGCATGATATTTTTGTTATTAATTATAATAATTTCGTAGATATTGTATAAGGCTGTGGTGTAAATGATATGGTGCACATTGTGACACCTTCGAATGCTAAACATTTTTCTATATTTAGATTTTTGGTGTTAAGTTTTTAAATAACATATATAATGTTTTAACAACTGTGTGTCCTGTAAATAAATAAATAAATAAATTACATATTTTGGTCCATGCTTCAAACTTAAACTTAGACTTCAAAGCAATTTAAATAAGGGTAAGGCATGTATGTATGAATCATGCTGAAACGCCAGTATTTAATATTTTTTCGCTAAAACGCCAGTATTTAATATTTTTTCAGTATGTTTATAATCGGTAATTCGACGATATCGTATCGATTCGATTGTAGAGTTGGAGATTTGTAATTGGATGCATAAGTGACCAAACAAGTAGCATGAACAACCAAACGAACATCATTGATGTGCTACATCATTGGTGACGATGGTGTCATTGTGTTATCACATCAGTTGGTATTAGAAGTCTGAGTTATATAATCACCTGCACATAAGATTAGACGGTACGAGTAAATGACCACTAATAACGAAATGGTTAGATTTATAATTTATATTACTATCACCTGTGCTTGGATTTTGAATAATTGTATTTGACATAGAGCTACAACCTAAAATATTTTCGTTCAAACAATATGTTATAGAGAAAAAAAGGCATAACAAGTGTATGTAGATACGTGTTATATGCATTACAATAAAGATAAGTACAATAGATAAATAGTACTAGCGAGTTACCCTCGCTTCACTCGGGTTCGTCCCTAGGTACGTTTTAACGATTAGTATGAAATACAAATCTTTGAATTTCTGGGCTTTTTTGTACTATAATATGCATATATTATACATATAAACCTTGCTCTTGAATCACTCTATCTATTAAAAAAACCGCATCAAAATCCGTTGCGTAGTTTTAAATTTCTAAGCATACATAGGGACACACTGACAGCGGGAAGCGACTTTGTTTTATACTATGTTGTGATGTTACCATCGAGTTGGTAGCGGGGAGGCGCGTGCGCAGCAGCTGCGTGACCACGTCCACGATGCGCTGGTGCAGGCGCGGGAAGCGCTGCATCTCCTGCTGCACCTCCGTGCCGCAGTGCTGCACGATGCGCTGCATCTCCTCGTGCACCTGCAAATCAATTATAGTATGTATTCAGCCCTTTTTAACGTCCCACGTGCTGGGCACAGGCCTCCCTTCAATACGAGGCCATAGTTCACCACGCTGGCCAAGTGCAGATTGGCGAACTGCACATGTCTTTCGAAAATTTGCTAGGTTCTCTTAGACATGCAGGTTTCTATTTATTAACATTTTAAATAATTTTCATCCGCAGCCTGATTCACGTGATACGTCAATAAATTAGCCAATGTTAGATGATTATCGTAACTTTTTATTGGGGGAAGTTTTAGAATCGGCTCATTTTTTCTTTACATAATCATACTAATAATGCAAAATTCCTCACCAGTTCAACGCAGCGTTGCGAAGGATCTTCCAGTCTTCTTATTTGTCTCTTCACAAGCAACTCGAAGGAAACCTCAGGGACGAAGAGCGCTGGTCGCGGGCCAGTCGCGTTCCGGATGGCGGTTAATATATCCATGCGCGTTAAACCTAGAATGAATACCATTAATTTTAAATTAAGTATTGAGAAAATAAGGAAAGAAAATACCCCTCGTACATATATATTACGGTAAACGGTGGCGTGACGGATATACTATCATGCGATCATGCCTGTTCTACGCTACCGCTCTTGACACCCTACCTTGTGTGTGCGCGCACGTACGCACTTTGTTGCTTCTCTGTGTGAGCTGCGTTTATATTTATTTATTTTACTTCATATTTAATTATAGGTTTTAATTATGAATATAAATATTAACATAGATGTTTCACATCTTCCGGGCGTCCCGTGACGGCCAATTATTTTATAAATATATGGAAGTTATACATATATTTTGAAGTCATTGTTTATAGGTTAAAATTATGTTTTACCATGGGGTCTCATCACGAACAAAGAAAAATGAGTTCAAATAAATGTCAATAGGTGACGTTACATGTATCGATTTGTTATTAGAGTTATATTAAATCAACAAAAGTTAAAAAAATAGATCCCAAAAAGTTGTATTATTGTTTTAAAAATTATTGTAAGTACAGAGAAACGAAATAATGCGCTCGTAAATCAAATTAGCTTAATTTTACTGATTATAATTGAAATATCAGCAATCAGATGATGGGTTTATAGTGTATATTCACAAATGGCGTTTTTTTTTTAATGTTGGGACATTAACACACATCACCATCTAGTTCCATGGTAAGCTACGTGGCTTGTGTTATGGCTACCAGACAGTTGATATACTACACATATATAACTTTTAAATACATACATATATAAATATAAACACACATGACTGGTAGTCCAAACATTTGTGCTCATCACACAAATGAATGCCCCCAGCGGACTCGAACCCGCGACCGCTGGCGCAGCAAGTAGGATAACTACAAACTGAGCCAAACGTGTCGTTTTCTTGTAAAACATGTAATAACCACGAGCAAACATTATTAAAATAAATAAAAATCTCCTTTGTGTCTTCTCCATTCTATGTGACATTAGTGAAGTAATCTGTGCTCAACTTTGAAGCCATTAACAATAAAATTAAAATTGAATTACTTATGAGTTGTGACATTCAAATATTTCTTACATATTACATACAGTTCAATTAACAAAAATTGCATTATACTCACCAACCAACGGATGTATAGAGTCCAAAGTACGTCCAAATGTCTCATGGAATATGTAACATATTCTAGCACCGCCACATAGCTCCGTTGTTTCAATGTTCCTCGCGGTGCCCTCTATAGTAGAACAATATGCGCTCGCAAACTTTGTGATGATTTGCAGGAGAGTCTGCGACTTATCCGAGACATCTTCACCGTACGAGTTGAGTAACGATTGGAATTGTGATATCATTACATTGACTCGAACCTAAAAGTATAATGAAATTAGAATAAAACCGTAGTTAGAGCTTAAGGCTTTTTGTTTCTAATTACATACATATATTGAGAAATATAAAAATTAAAGTTCTTTGTTCAATTACATTTTTTGGAAATTAACTCATTACTTGACGAACATTTGGCTCAGTTTGTAGTGACCCTACTTGCTGTGCCAACGGTCGCGGGTTCGAGTCCTGCTGGGGGCATTCATTTGTGTGATGAGCACGCATGTTTGTACTCCAGTCCTGGGTGTGTATATGTGTAGTGTATCAACTATCTGCTATTCATAACACAGTTCTCGTAGCCTACCATGGGAACTAGATGGTGCTGTATGTCCATGTCCCAACATATTTATTTATTATCTGCCAAACACAAGCAACTCAAGAGAAATATACCTGTCTTGGGAAGAACTGCCAAAAGAAAGTCAGCATAATTAAAGATTGATTTCTTGTAAAAAATGATATGGGAATAATAAGTTTTAATTCTTTTTTTAGGTTTGTTTATTTGATTAAACCTGTTAGTGAACGAAAGTGAAAACTAAAAGCCATCCCATGGTATTTGTACTATAAGATCTCATAAAAGGCAAGGTTCTTTGTCTTACATATATGGTCAAAAATATTTGGATGAAGATTCCAACAGCTGATTAATCTATACTTTTTCTAAACAATATACATCTTAAGTAGGTTAAATTATAAAACTATGCTACATCTTAACTATCTTAGTATTGTGTAACACGTCTTTGTTATAAAAATCACACGCCAGCGGAAATGAATGCAATAACCGACATATTATGTAGGTACACTATGTATGAGAACCTGTCAAGGTTATCTGTTTACTGGAGCGCGGAAATGTAAATGCTAATGCATGTTATTGAAAAAAAAACTGATGTATATTATGAAATTTTATCATTTAGGTTTCAGTAATTGTGTGCTTTGATTCGTTGCATTGCTGTTTTTAAATGACGCATGGTTCTTATGAAAATGTTTATTGTATACATAACAGTTACAATATTACAAACACACAGTTATACGGCTATAGATGCAGCTTTATTTTAATCTGTGAAGTCAGACATACAGCTTTATCTTTAAGTTCTACGATGAGAATTAGCAGACCATATTAGAAATCGTACGAATTCGTCAAGCGTATAAAGCCACTGACCGTAGCGAGGTGTAAATATAGACGGAGTATATGGAATGAGTCTATAACCTTTTCTCTACACAGTGAAATAATCATAATCTTACTAATATTATAAATGTGAAAGTTTAGATGTTTCTTACTGGCTCTGGCTGAACAGATCTGGATGAAATTTGGCATAGATAATGATTAGTCTGAAATAGCAAATAGGCTACTTTTTATCCCGGAAAAATGTACAGTTCCCGTGGGATAGATTAGCTTCCGTTTTTTTCTTGTGATAATAATATAACGATTTTTTTAAAGTTGACGACAGTCCTGACTTAATTCATTTAGATGATAGAACTGTCGCTGTGACGAATAAGAAGATTTTTTTTTTCTTAATTCGGCAAGATATATGTATAAAGATGACAAAAAATATATTATTCTTTATGAGCGCTTTAAACAAATGAAATTTTATCGTAAGGGGTGGAAATATTTATTATTTTAAACTTTTTTCTATTTGAAATAGAATCACGAGAATCTGCTCAAATTTAGCGAAGATATCGCTTAACATACAAAAAAACATACCCAAATTGAGCACTCCGCCTTTTTTGAAGTGGGTCAAAAAATACAGTTACCATGTACATATTTATAACATAATCTACATAATCATTGTTTACTGCAATCAATATGTAGATTAGTTCAAAGTCAACGACTGGCCATATTTACCTTCAGCTCCGGTAAACAATCCCGTATATGGTGCATCAGAAGCCTGTTTAGTGTTTTCGCCAAGTACGGAGTTCCGTTGCGACTCGCTATTGTAGGGTACTTCCTTTGCAAGTACGTGGCTTCGTCTTTCAATGAATCCTAGAATTGGAATGTTTATTATTATAATACTAATTGCCTCGGTGGTCTAGTGGCTGGCATGTATGGTCGCAGAGCCGGAGGTCCTGGGTTTGAGTTCCGGTCTGGCCCGACATAATTTACTGAGTTTTTTGTTAAGGTTATTTTAGTAACTGCCTGGAGTTGGAAAGCTTGGCGTCGGTCCTGCGACTGTTCTCTCACCGCGGGTGTCGAATTGTCGTCCCACCAGAGTATGAGAGTGACAAGAATAGAGAAAGCACGTTGTCTGCATAATGCGTGATATCATTCGCGCAGTGCACTATAATATCTCCTGCGCAGATGGCTAGTTTCAATGAGATTGGCCGCTGTGGCCGAAATTGGTCAGAAGGAGATCATTATAATACTATAATAAAGCCTTCAGTACTTCTACGTTTTAATGTTGTATTGTAAAACCCTACTTTTGTTTATCTACTTAAATGTAATCAATTCAATCGAATTAAATTGAAGAAATTATCTATTACAAGGTTACAACTCTTATAACAAAATTCATCTTTGTATGAAAGTAATTCACACACAAGTAATTGATTCGTTTGTACTAGAACTCATCAAGGCTCGATATTGATCTTTGCTTCAATCAACAATGATCAATTTACTTATAAGTACTTTATATTTTTGTATATAAACATTATAAACATATATAAAAATTGGATAGTTATTATAAGAGTAGATTTACCGTAATGGATTTTTTATCGATGATATCTTGCTGTGATCTGTTTACGACACCTATAATGCCCAATTTGACAGGAATAACCCGCCCACATAAAATGTCGATAGCATCAGTTCCTGATAAAGCAAACCATAAATTATCAACATCACATACAAAAAGTTGAATTTATCTAACATTAAAATGTGCCAGCCATGTAAAGTTAGTAATTAGGTATATTTTTCAAAATATTTGTATAAGATGTATTCATTATTTTTATAGGATTCTATGGAGTATGAGACAAAGTTATATACCTCGAGAAAATGTCTACTTCGTTTTAACTAGTGCAGTGTTTTATTTAACAAGACTAGTATTAACCTTTTTTTATAAATTCCACATCATTGATACCTTTTTAATAACAATAACTCAAGAAATCCACTTCATATACCGATATAATAAAAAGGTACAACTTCAAAATCACTTAAAAGTCCACCTCTAGGTATTTTTTTTTTTATTTATTTATACAGGACCAGCCTCGTGTGCAAGTTATTAAATAAAACAATTATGAAAATAGATTTACTATTGGCGAAATTATCACATAACATCACACAAAAAGTACATACAATAGTTCTCAGTACCTCTTCCATTTTGAACTCAGTCAAAAAGAAGCCTATGCCATGCTCTGGTTCATTAACTACTAGCTTCTTTGCGAAAAATTACACTGCTTATTGTTCTGTGTGTGCGTGAAATAAGGACAAACTAATACACTTGCGCACTTTAAATATTAACTATAACAATATTACTCGCGCGGGAATTGAACCCGCATCTACCACTTAGGGACTAATTTCAAGAAATGTTGAAATATTTTTAGTAATAATGATACTTGAAACATCTTAAGAAGAAAATATTTGACCTAAATCTTCTGTTGATATACCTATATTCATATTATATAATACTAGCGGCTCACCCTCGCTTTGTTCGGGTTCGTCCATGGGTACGTTTTAATGGTTAGTATAATCTCTCAATCCCACGGGAAAAACTAGATAGACTATATATTACAAAACTATAATATATTGTCCATCTAGTGTTTTCCTGTGGGATTCAGATAAAGAGTAGCCTATGTACCTTTCCAGTCCTCTAACTATCTCCACACAAAAAAACACGCCAATCCGTCACTCCTTTTTGACGTGAAAGAAGGACAGACAAAAAAACACATTTTCACATTTATGATATTAAGAGTATGGATATTGAGATTTATTATTATATCTATAACTTTTTGAAAAAAAATCATGGTTCATCATATTTTATATTATGCAAATAATTAATTAATAATAAATAAATAAATAGACATTGTATGAGGAAAAACTGGCAGTTAATTTATAACAAACATTTAATGCTATTGTTGTGACAAAGTCCATATTTCATTTTTTTCCTTTTAAACTTCTTCAAAAATATTTACAGTCGTCTATTGAAATTAAATGGGTATACATATACATTTTTTATTTAAATACAAGAAACAAGTACTTTTTCAATACATTAGCATTCAGCACATTATAAAAGGGCTTCTACTGGCAGGAAAAGTTTAAAAATGGAGTCCTTTGGTCTTCACTATTATTAAATACTAGTGACTCACCCTCGCTTCGCTCGGGTTCATCCCTACTTAC
The DNA here is from genome assembly GCA_947093115.1 of Brenthis daphne. Lineage (NCBI taxonomy): Eukaryota > Metazoa > Arthropoda > Insecta > Lepidoptera > Nymphalidae > Brenthis > Brenthis daphne. The sequence goes on along the minus strand of OX352474.1, from coordinate 30,379,002 downwards.
GTTTTAACATTTGGTATCGATTTCTCAGAGATATTTTCTCGCAGTAAAAAGTATTCTATTTGTTGACCCGGATAACCAGCTATCATCATACTAAATTTCGTCAAAATCCCTACAGTGGTTTTTTTGTGAGGCAGTAACAGACAGACAATAGTTCTAAAATCTATAGATTCGGCCTCTGTATCGATAGTAATGTCTGTTTCAATAAGATTTTTTAAAAAATATTTGATGTACAGATTCGGCTTAGTTACAATTTTATTAAATGTATAGACTTGCTGTCCTATCAGAATTTAGAATTACCACAAAGTATCACATCAAGTTATGGAAGTTAACTTTACGTAGTAAACATTCGTATTGAAATGAGACATTCCAAGGTAATACTAAAAAAACTTGTTATATTTACCAGCATCCATGAGATCGAGTTTGGTGACCACAGCTAAAGTTCTTCTCCCATCAGGATCAACATCTTTGGCCATTTTTATAGCTTCACTAGTTGCCATATCTGTGTTAGCAGCTGTTACTGCCAAGATTATGGAATTTGGATTGGCAATATACTTGATAATAAGATTCCTAATTTGATTTTCTATGTCCTCTGGTTGATCACCTATAGGTACCTATACAAAATAAGAAATTATAAGTTATTTGCTATTGCATATATATTATTGACTAAATATATTCCATATTTAGAACAACTGCTTAGGTGTATATTTAAAAATTCACAAACAAGAAAAAATATTTCAAATATACTTAGAACAAAGATCTAACCTTGGTTATTCCAGGCAAATCTACAAGTGTCAAATTGACAACTCTGGTGGAGTAAATCTTCAAATTGATAGCTTCTGGGCATATTCCTTTGTTGTTGCCAGCCTTGCGATCTGTTTCTCGTTCTATTTCTTGTCGTATTTCGTCGAAATCCGAAAATATTTTGTCTTTTGTGTGCAGAAACTTGCCCCATTCCTCTAAGTTTACTGTTCCTATAATAAAAAATATTTATTCAAAAAGTTACAATATACATAACCATACATGAAGTCCTGAAGATTTACTATATCCAAATGAATATAATAGCTTACACATAAAGTTGCAGAAATAATGTTATTTTTCTTAAATCAAAGTTCTAGTAATTTCTCACTACTAATTATAGTACTAAAGATTAAAGAGGCAAATTAAATTACCTACAATGTAATGGACAAGTTATTTTATACATGTCCACTTAAATACATACAAACCTTTAGAAAATACTGTTTGTGAGAGTTGAGCTATTGGATTCCATGACTCATTTCCAGCAATCTGGTTTCTATATACTGAATTAATTATATTAATATTAAATACATATATTTGATTATTTAATATAATATCAAATAATAAACAATGTATGGTATATAATATCAAAGAATTTTATTACTCATTATAATAAATATAATAATAAATAAAAGATAATATAGAATATTAATGTGGCTAAGTATTGCAAGTCTACATTGAATTTGTTTTGAAAGTTATATGTAATTACTATTTAGTATTTATAAAATGACCATACATATTAATATAATATGAATATAATACAAAGGGTTACTAACCTATTATCTTATTTATACAAAATAAAATACTAGTACTGACTGATATCAAATATTACAAATTAGCATTATTATTTATATTAAAGAAAAATAGCATTATTTCCGTATAACATTAACCAATTATTAATTCAAGTATGAAATTGAATATTGTACCATTACAAAGAAAATATAACAGACATATTATGCATTTGATACTTCTTTAAAAAAATGTAAACATTGTTTTAATAATTACTGTGTGAATCGTTCTTTACTAACAAAGGAACATTTAAAACTCTTTTAAGATGAAACATTATATTCTAAAAAATATATTTTCAGATAAACAGCAAAAATAAATGACTGACATAAACAAATATTAGATGAATTGTAACAAAAAGATTTTTTTATTACCTAAGTCTTAATTGTTAATATATATATATTAAAAATTAAGACTTAGGTACACTGAAAAATGTTATACTCATTACATAAACATAATGTTTGTTGTTGTAAATATAAAATTCTATCATTCATAATTAGATCAAAAAACTTTATTGATAACATCGTGAAAATATAAGTGTTTGAAGACTTTTGCGTAAATCATAATTAGCTGTAATTTTCGCGTATGAAAATTTTAGTATACCTTCTTCTGCAGAGCGATGGTCCTTGCTATCTTTAGGACTGTACACCAGTTGGAGGATGAGTGGTCGACGAGTGACAATACCAGGTCCACGAGGTAAAAAAGAACGCCCAACAAGGCTCTCTATAACGGAGCTCTTACCAGAACTCTGCAATTATTGGTTCATGAATAACAGAATTGCTAATTAATAATTAAATGCACAAAGAATTAATAAATCTTTTAATTTTTTGAATGACTATATGTATCTATTTATTTTACTTAGTTATTAGGTTATGCGGATATTATGCGAAAAATCTAATTAGAAAAATTTGTAAGTCATTGACAATGAAGTCCATTAGAACGGAATGGGGACAAAGCACTTTAGTGACATCTTTACATAACAATTGTCATTAAATTGATGGAGAAATAATATACACGTGCTGAATCGTTTTTACTAATGAAGTCTTAACTTAAGATAACGAAAAAATGTATAACCTGAGTTCCCAATACAATTATTTGAGGTAATTGGATGGCATCAGCTCCGACGGTGTTGAAAACGTCTTGTAGTTTATTAATAACTGGTATAAGTGCTTCCATAATTACTAATATAATTAATTATGTCAGAAAATTATCTCAGAATACAAGCACAACTATACAGTTAATAAAGTGATTATTTCATTCAAGTTATTAATTATCAAAACACATAAACTGACCGGTAAAAGTCGGCCATATTGATTCTCCGAGAGGTAGATACAGTGCTGCCAACACTAGAAATTTTTACCCCTAAGAGTAATTTCAAAGACCCCTAAAATCCCCTTAGTGACAATTTAAAATAGTAGGTATTTATTAATTACTAAATTTTTTAATTAATTTTTTTTATAAGTAGCATAAAAAACTTATTTATGGTTATTATTATAAAAGTTACATATGACTAATTAATAATATTAATAATAAATTTCATAGATAACTTAAAAATAATAAAAAAAGGATAAATGATGCAAATGATAAAACCTCTACATATTTACCCTCCCTCCCCTCCCTCCAGAAACCCCGGTGCAATTTTCTTACCCCTAAATTTGGGGGGAAAACCCCTAAGCTGGCTACACTGGGTAGATGCTAGGTAGTGAAGCTATTTGACATCGATAATATATTTTTTGTTTTATGTATTTACGAAATAGTATAAGGAATAGTAGTAGGCAGTGGTGGCCCAGTAGTAACGCGCTCGCTTGAAACCGAGTGAAGTGGGTTCAATTCCCGAGTCTCGCAACTCTGATATTTTACATGTGCGAATCATTTCCAACATGATTACCACTTGCCTTACGGTAAAGGAAAGACATCGTGAAGAAACCTGCATGTCTGAGAGAACCTAGCAAGTTTTCGAAAGACATGTGAAGTCCGCCAGCCCGCACTTGCGTGGTGGACTATGGCCTGATCCCCCTCTTCTTGAAGGGAGGCCCGCGCTCAGCGGTGGGACGTTAAAAATAGCTGCGTACATTTACGAAATACCTCTTAATCTTCGTCTCGATCTCAGGTCAATTTTTTTTCAAACCGATAATAATGAATAAAATATTTTGATTTTCTTACTAAGGTTTCTGATTTTTAAATATTTTCCTGAATATATAATAGTTTACCAATTACCATACATTATGAATTGTCAGTATATTATATTTCTAATATTTTTTATTAAATAAAAAATATAACGACATCGAAACTGGCAAGAAACGCGCAGATTGGTTAAATTTGGAGGAGGCCTGCGTCAAAGATAACGTCACATTATCACTACGAATATCAATAACTAGCGACTTACCCTCGCTTCGCTCGTGTTCGTCCGTACTAACGTTTTAACGTTTAGTATCGATTTCTTGGAGATAAGATATTTTCTCGCTGTAAAAAGCATCCTATACGTTACATACATGTAATACAATATGTTTTATATTGAACCAATATGTTAACCAGCTATCATCATACCAAATTTCATCAACATCCCTCCAGTGGTTTTTCCGTGATGCGATAACAGACAGACTGACAGACAAAAACTCTAAGCCTCTGTATCGATAGTAATGTTTATTTCATGATTCATGATTTTCCAAAAAATATTTAATGTACAGATATGACTTAGTTACAATTTTATTATATGTATAGATTAATTTATTTATATTATTTTTATAACTTATTTTGGTATAATTAATTATTAGAAACATGTTACATTAATTGGCTTATCTTATAAATTACAATACTGTTCTTATTTGTCAATGAATAAACGCCTATTTTTATTATAAAATTAGTAATTATCGATATTTATTATTTTTACACTAAACTATAGTGCTATAAATGTTGCCAAGAAAAATGTTTTCAATGAATAAAATTCTAAATCAAAATAAATTTAGAACTTAGTGTACCTACTGATAAGACTTTAAAAACATAATAAAATGTTATCCTATAGTGATTTAAAAAAATATCTCTTCTGTGATCTGTCTCTAAATATCTTACAACATAGTGGCTGTGTATGGTTTTTATTATTTAACTATGGAATGGATTTATCTTATTACGTATATGATCTGTCGGAGTCGGACTGTCGATTGTCAATCATTATAATTTATAAACGTCAAGAATCGAAATTTGTTAATGTTATTTCTGTTCATCTATATGTTTCCCATTTCTACGTTTTAAAGCTGTTTTGGTCAAATTCAATCAATCAAAGTCTAGTTAATATTAATTAAAAGCAGCACCTGAAATAAACCCACTTAATAAAACATATTTTACGAGAGTAAAAAAATGTTTGCAGCTGAGGTAATGAATTGACTCTAGCTTCATTGTGTACGTATTTATTTCTATTTAGTATAGAACGTTCGTAATATTTGTGTTATTTTAAAGGAAAACCGTATTGACTGTGGGCGATACACAACAAATTCTAAACATATAGAATTCGGCCCATGGCATATTTCGTACGATGTAAGTTGCATTCTGCCTAGCGTGTGTTCGACTAAACTTGTTTGTGAGAGGGATGATGACCAATTCTGTCAGTTTTGTATGTAAGTAAATAATAAAAGTCAAGTATTCTATATAATGAGATTTAAACCTCGGATGAACTTAAGTCATAAAGCTTAAAAGGTTTCCAAGCTAGGTTTTACTTTTATCCATTTTCTTATTACTTTTATAGATACTGTAAGGAACTAAGAATTCCCCACTTTCCAGACATGGTCTTTCCTAAGAATACTTTGATCTTAGCTCACAAAAGTGGTGCTAAAATATTTTTCAACCCATTGGATGCATTGCGTGGAGTATCCTGTAACATGGATGCCATTGAGGTAGCTTGTGCTGAAGCCTGGCAAGAGTCACGGTGAGTAGATTTAACAAACTGTTATTGAAATTCATATGGTATATGTATGATTTTTTAAACATTAGTCTGGTGATTTTGATTAATGAATATTGAATTGATAATATATACCATATTTTTGTATATAGATTTATTTCTATAATGATATAAAATGAAATAATTTTCAAGTTTTTCTGTAAAGGCCAGATGCAGAAAAACCAAAGAGGACATTTGACTGGACTTTTTCTACAGACTACAAAGGAACTTTATCAAGTGATATATTAGTGGAGCCAACTGATGAAATTATAAACTTTGATTTGCTTAAGCGCAAAGAACAAATTCTTTTTTATCATGACCTAACCCTATTTGAAGATGAATTACATGATCATGGTATATCTAAGCTGTCTGTTAAAATTGTAAGTTATCAAAATTATATATAATCATTTCGTAATAACATAAGAGGAATTCTGTCAAGACGAATCGGGATATGTTATATTTAAATTCTTAACTATTCCAATTTTCATATGGATAAAAAGTATATTATGATAATGAAGGTGGCAAGTATCAATATAAAATAACTGAAAGTTTGGTGGCTTTTGTTTTCATGTGTAAGAATAAATAAGACAACACCCAGAAAAATGAAGGGTTTTCTTATTAAGTTATGAAACATTGAAGTGAAGTATTGCAAATATTAGGTTTTCATGAGTTATTTATGCTGGCTATTTTATGCACTATATTTCACTCGTTACTTACTGCCTGCAGTTCAACTTGCATAGTAAGAAGGACAGGACATAATGGGGTAGTCTGTGTTCACCCCATACAGTATGTGTATGTGCAAAATTTCATATCTATATCTATTTAGCAGTTTAAACATGAAAGGTAATAAACAGACAGACAAGGTTACTTTTACATTTATTATATTAGTATGCAAGAGCAGTAATAACAAATAATTATTATGCAAAGACACATTTTTTCTCTCCTCGAGTAAGTTGTCTTTTTGTAGTTATTGACACTAGAAACTATTTAACACCAGTACTAATTTACTCTATCAAGCCCTTTGCCAGTAGAACATCAATAAAGTTTATTTGTAGTCTTATTATTTTATGACGTTTTTTTTATTTAAAAACAAATGGAGTTTATATAATAATTTGCCCCTTAAAAATAATTTGCTGTCTAAAATACCTGGTAAATAAATATCAGTGAGCGCAAGAGGCATCCTTTACCAATTTAAATACCAATTACCATGAATTGAAATCATATTTTTTTACTGTCATGTACATACTAAAATATTTTTATTGTAATATTTTAGAGAGTGATGCCTTCTTATTGGTTTGTACTAATGAGGCATTTCCTGAGAATTGATGATGTATTGGTGAGGGCTCATGAAACTAGAATGTTCCATTTGCTTAACACAGATTATGTTATAAGGGAATTTAGCACAAAGGAGGCTAAAGCAAGAGATTTGAACGTAAGTAAAGATTATATTTGCTATATACTAGAAGACGCTCATATTCGCTTTGTATTCGCATCCCTAGGTATGTTTAACAGTTAGTATGGAATAGATAGGCTATATATTATATTACTAACTTCCTTGGGTAGTAGCAAGATTATATATAGCCTATAGCCTTCCTCAATAAATAGGCTATCTAATACAAAAAAGAATTTTTCAAATCAGATTAGTAGTTCCTAAGATAAGTGTGTTCAAACAAACAAACAAACTCTGCCTCTTTATGATATTAGTATATATTTTACATTATACTTCTTCCTGATGACTTCCTGACCACGTTATTAATACTTCAGTATTTTTTAATATTAGTATAACATTATGGTATTTGTGCTTACCAACACAAAAAAAGGACAAAAATATCAATTAAATGTTTTTCTGACAATGTTCTCTTTTTTGCGAGTCAGAGACATCATCTTTTACAAGTAAACTGGAACATTTGCTTCTAAAATATTGCAAAAAACTTGTGAAGTATTTCAAAGTTTCCTTTCATAGTGGAGTTAAATTTTTTCCTTAATACTCATCGTAGGATGGGGGCCCAAACCATATAATGAAATTTGTTCATAATAATAATATGGTGTTTAATATATTACAGATTCCTACATACTTAATGAAAGAAGCTGACGATGTGTTACCAATTCTTCCTGTAAAAGAAAAAATACTTCATAAATTAATCATAAATTCCAAAAATAATTGATAAAATGTATTGTGATCTCAAATATCAATAAGCAATCTTTATAAATATAAGTTTCTATTTAAATAGTGTTTTTTAATTCCATAACCTATTCGTTATATATTACTAGCAGAATCCGCGGCTACGCCCGTGTTAAATCTACAAAAAAAACTCTGGCTTTATGTTATGCAGTGACTCACCCTCGTTTCGCTTGGGTTCATCGCTAATAATTAATAATTATTACTTTTAAACCTAATTATTTAAGTTGCATATATTTTTGTGATCGCCTCTTAAAAATCTTTATTTTGATACCCCACTCGATTGATTTGGAAGTTGTTTTTACAGATAAATTGCCATTTTAATTTTTAACTATTTTTATATAGCATAAGACACTCGCGTTATCAAGACGAATCTAATGACGTATGAATCATCACAATTTGCTCACGCGTTTGGTCTCTAGAACCCCTTATATATACATACATACATAGATACATAGATACATAGACTGATAAAAATACACAGAGGGTTGAAAAAATAATTTTGTACTAATATACCCATACGATAAGATACCCATGACTAAGTAGGGAATTTTTATAATTCTTCAGGGACTTATGCACGCTTCGCTCGGGAGTAGGCTAGGTCACTAACAATTTGTCTACACTAAATTTCATCTAATTCTGTTATGCTGTTTTAGCGTAATGGTAGAAACAACAAACATACATAAATACAAACAATTTCGCAATTATATTAGTAGTCTGATTTCTTAGGTATGAAAAAAATAATCTATCCTTAATTTTTATATTTTAAAAGTTTTCAGCATAGGTATAGTTTTTTTGGCATAGTTGGATAAAGAACAATTATACAAATAAAAATAATTGCCGTAAAAATTATGTTAGGCGTGTTAAAAGCAAGTTTTTAGAAGAGTGAGACATGTTGACCTTATAACCCTTATTCATAAAGAAAATATAAGTGATTAGCCGAATATAAGAGACATATCATCTTAGTCCTCACAGTGACAACGCACCTGCGGTTCTGCATTTTTGTAACATAAAACGTAAGTACATGAACCGTAGGTGTTATGGGCGACAGGTACTGCTCGTTTGTCACTGAATACCTTAAAAAAATAAATAGATTTTGAGTTATTACGAGGTGAAAAGTGGCTTCAAATGTTTCGTGTAAATATACACACGGTGCTGCGACGCCAGTTCCTTTGGCTTGAACTTGGCTGGACACGCTACCGCGTGTCTTGATATCGCCTCTGAGACGTCTAAAACCTTGTCTCTCCCGTGACTATGATTACTGTAAAGCATTCGAAACGTCAGGATCCAAAAATCAAAATAAATCCGCGAAATATTCCGAAAAGATAGTTTTATTTAAAATGTCAAATATTCGAATAAATCTAAGTATTAATTTATATTATGCATTCTTTCTTATCCGTAAGTTCTAGGTTATCCGTAAAATTCCCATATATGTATGTATGATGTATATACTATGCACATACATAAATACATATATGGGAATGTTAGGCATAGTATGTATTTTTCTTGTCATCATATGTATAAAGTATGATAGCAAGAATGCTATTCTCATAACGTTACATTCTGGATTCTAAATACAGAACAAGATTTCCTCAGGATCTTATACATCATACCCTGACGTAATGGCTGGAGGCTATTTATTGGATTATAGAAGGCATGATTCCTTGCACATTATCGGAGTGGTGTTTTGCGAATCCATAATCAGATCAGCTCGATGGCTTCAATTTATTGTATTGTACTGATTTTACAGGTCAATGCAAAAAAAGCGTTTTATGTTAGCAACTTGAAAATATGTCGTGAGGTGGTGATTTATTTGACTTTAAAATTTAAATATATTTTTTTATCAATTTATATTTTGCTACTAGCTACTTATTTACTCTGGCTTCGCTTGGGTGCGTCCCTAGTTGCGTTTTATTTTTTTTGAGCGCAACCCTAATTATTTTCTAAGATAAAAGTAGCTTAAGACAGATATACAAAAATTTAAATGTGTTTTTTCTAATAAGTACCGTATATAATTTCATACGCCTTTAGTAAAAATCTGTTATTTTAAAATTACAAATATACACTTAAATTTTATTTATCTGTAGGTGTAGATAAAGCCCATTCAAAGTGCATTATAAGTCAGAAATCAATCATGATAGATAAAAAGAGGATTGCCATACTAGCTACTTCTTTTATATACCTACTAGCGACTCACCCTCGCTTCGCTCGGGTTCGCCTCTAGATAAGCACAATCAGATCTATTCCACGGGACCGTTCATATTTCCGGGATAAAAAGTAACCTGTTATTTGACCGGCAATATAAGGTATCAGCATGCCAAATGTTACTCAATTAGGTGCATAAGTTGTTGTGTACTAAGCAGTATAAGTTACTATAGTTTTTTAACTATCCCACGAGAACTCTTTCATTTTCCAGGATGCAAAGTATCTAAGATGTTGACCTTGGTGATAAAAGGTACTACCATGCAAAATTTCATTTAAATCCGTCCAACAGTTTCGGGGATTAGCCCGTTCAAACAAACAAACAGACAGAGAAACAAAAAAATTGAAAAACTCTGGATTTGTTCTATTTCTCTTCTTACATCCCCCTGACTCGATAAAACCAGTTGTTGTATTTTTCCGTGGGAAAGAAAGTTTTTCTTAAAGTAAAAGGAATCCAAATGTTGAATCGAGTAATAAGTTATCACTTCACTAAATTTAGTTGAAATCAGTTTCATTACTTTTTGCGTGAAACGCGCACACAAAAACAGACAAACAGACATACTGGCAAACAGACAAATTTTTTAATGACTCTTGTTTTGGGGTCTATGTTGTGTACATAATACGTTACAAACAAACAAAAACAAATCTATCCCACGGGAACCGTACATTTTTCCGGGATAAAAAGTAACCTATTTGTTATTCTAATGTATGAACTATATTATTGTAAAGTTTCATTAAAATCCAATCAGTAGTTTTTGTGTACTAATCTGTATAACTTTTATAGTTTTTTAACTATCCCACGGAAACTCTTTAATTTTCTGGGATGAAAAGTATCTAAGATGTTGACCGGGAATATAAGGTATCACCATGCAAAATTTCATTTAAATCGGTCCAATAGATTCGGAGATTAGCTCGTACAAACAGACAAACAGACAGAGAAACAAAAAAATTGAAAAAAATCTGGATTTGTTCTATTTCTCTTCTTATATCCCCCTGACTCGGTTTTTAGCATTTTTTTTCTATGTACAGACATTCGACCTCTACAGTTTTATTATAGTATAAATTTATTTAGTAGTCAACCAAGGCGACGAAGTGCATTCTGTAGAACAATGCATGTGAATCGGCGCGATTTTTCAAAAATGATACCTATATCTATCTATCAATTATGATCATCATACAGAAATTTTTGTAGTCATATTTTTACTGTATCGATTACTTACTCCAAACAATCAGGATTGCGTGGAAAACATTTCGAAAAATCAACGACAAATCTTAAAGTTAGATAACTTAAAATACATTGTTAGCTCTTCCTAAACAACACTTTTAAGTCAGGCCATAAGACGTTATATGTATTCGGCCTTCTTAACGTCCCACTGCTGGACACGGGTCTCCCTTCAATACGAGGGGAATCAGGCCATACTTAGTCCACCACGCTGGCCAAGTCCGGGTTGGCGGATTTCACCATGTCTTTCGAAAACTTGCTAGATTCTACGCACGATGTTTTCCTTCACCGTAAGGCAAGTGGTAATCATGTTAGAAATGATTCACACGAACCCGCTTCACTCGGTTTCTCAAGCGAGAGCGTTACCACTGCCTTTCATACGAGTCAGTACCTATACATAAGCCATAGGTACAAAATAATATGAACACGTATATGTATTGTCAGGTGTTCAGAGTCAGATTGACAAAAAATTAAAACTACTTATGCAACATTAAAAAATATCCTTATACAAACAAACACTCGGTTCTGTTAATTATATATTGTATATAGATAACAGTATTAAAATATATAGGTCTTAATTACGTTTCCTAATTTAGTATAGCAATAATAAAGATTTAAGACGTATGTATGTATATAAAAATGAATTTAATATATTTTTTAATTTATTTAATTTTTGGTAAGTGTTTTTTGTTAACGTGTAATAGATAATAGCAGTTTGCGTATTCTTTCATACTTCTGTATTCTATGATTTGTGTATGTGTTTTGTGCATGGCAGGATTTATTGGAAACGTGAAGTGTTCCGTATTCGATGTGAATTTTGAGAATGCACTTATAGCGCAACAAGGTCTTGGATGGCCGGCTTCTATACATATTGCAAAGGGAAATGAAGCTTTAATGAAACTTAGTAAGGCATTGGAAAATTACGATTCATGTACGGTTGTACCCCCATCAGGAATCAAGTTTGACGTTAGTTCTCCACCAAGTAGTAGGTAAATTTGCAATTTTTTTAAGCTTTTCATACTAATTTTATAGGAAGGCTTTTTTTTCTAATCATTAATAAATTATTTACATATATTTTCTTTGATGATAAAGTTCAATAACTAAGTATAAGAGGACAAACTTATTTACTCTTAAGTGTATGATAGTCGTTAACGCTGCTATCTCTGCTATTTATTAGGATAATATTTTTTTCTTTGTTCAATTAATCCGTAACGTCTAATCGGTACGTGGAATTAATTTATGATCGATCTAATTATATTATATTAATAATTAAAGATATGACATAATTGTCCAAATTTTAGGTATGATAAATGGGGTGACTTTTGTGGGATAAGAGTGCGAAACGTTACATCTCAAGATGTGGGAAGATGGCGACTTACTTCGATTAAGGACAGTCAGTCTCGTACAGGATGGGTTGAAGTTTATGTGCTAGGTATTTGAACGCAAATAATATATTGTATACGTGGACGAATTTGGTTAATTCGTTCATGATTGTATAGATTAGAAAATTTGTATTTTTTTTTAATATTATTTATTTGGTTCTAAAATAGATATAACTAGGTTCTCTCACATTTTTAGTAGCACTTGCTACCTTAAATTTATTTAACTTTTTAAATTGATGATATACTAGTAGATATATATTATTTTAAATGATTTTTTTAGTGGTAAATATTTAAAAAAAAAATTAGTTTTAGAATTTAAGAAATATAATGTGCTTTTTAGAAGATATATCTTCGTATACCCCACCGCCGCTCTCGCTACTAGACGGTGAAACACAGACGAATGTAGACTTATCGTCCACCGACAATGCATATTGTGTAGTAGCGAAGCCGTTTTCCGAAAGCTCCTTAGTTCCCGGCCATTGTACTGTCACTCTAGACAGGACTACCAGAGCAGTACAAGGAAATTGGCAAATAAACTTGGGCTTGCCTGGACGTGTAGCAGAACTTCAAACTAATCTTCACGTAACTGTGGAAAGTATGTTATTTTGATTTATAAAATGTACCATGTATGTAATAGCGTAAGATGAAAAAATATTAAAAATTGTATGTAATATATTGATTAAATGTATTTATATAATAATTATCATTATAAATAATATTTATTAGGTGTAGTGCAAATTATGTATAATAAAGTTTAACATTTTAGCGGAACGCCTTGATGTTGGATATATTCATGACGCGACTAATAAATTGCATCTATACTGCAATATTTTGCACACAACTAAAAATATTACTTTCTGTCGTTTTCAAAGGACATCGTCATCTTATGGATTCAATGTCATTGATGGATTGAGTGATGGTACACATAGGTATTTATTTATGTTATGATGATTAATTATTTAAAATATCAATAAAGCGGAATTAGGATTTGCGATATGATATCACTACACAATATCTATACATATAATAAAACTGTAGAGGTTGAACGTCTGTATATAGAAAAAAAATGCTAAAAACCGAGTCAGTTCTCTTCAAATCAAATAGAACAAATCCAGATTTTTTTCATTTTTTTTTGTTTCTCTGGCTGTTTGTCTGTTTGTACGGGCTAATCTCCGAATCTATTGGACCGATTTAAATGAAATTTTGCATGGTGGTACCTTATGTCCCCGGTCAAAATCTTAGATACTTTATATCCCGGAAAATTATTAGTTCCCGTGGGATAGTTAAAAAACTACAGTAACTTATACAGCTTAGTACACAAAAAACAACTGGTTGGATTTTAATGAAACCTTACAATAATATAGTTTATACATCAGAATAACAGATAGGCTAGTTTTTATCCCGAAAAAAATGTATGGTTCCCGTGGGATAGATTTGCTTTTGTTTGTCTTGTATAACGTTCGAGTAATTAGCAATAACAAATGTACGAGACGACCACGACTACACGAAGACGCTAAATATTATTTTCAGTTTAAAAGACATGGTTAATATTGGAATTGGATAATAAGCACATGACTTAGATTTTGATTCGCTTGCAGTTACTATGGTGAAGGTTTTGCTCTAAAACAATGTGGGATGACAATCGAGCGACCAACAGTAGAAGATTACGGAACATGGCGTTGTTCGGTGGGAGTAAACATGTTTGTGGGCACTGAAATACGCCAACAGCCGACGATGCAAGCGCTGATTAGCGTACCACAAAACACATGTAAGCAGAAATTTTATTATACCCGTAGTCTCTTCAATCGTAGTTTTGATCACCGCCAAATGAGAATATATATACATACAGCTATTATTTTTTGTCTATGTTAGATACATTAAAGATATATCTTCTGTAATAAATTTGTGTCCTAAATATTACAGATAGTCACCAAAATCCTGAAAATACGCACAACACTATATTCGTGCAAGAAAATTCTCAGTTTACAGTAAATTGCAACGCTAAAATGTCTTTGTCGTATTGTTGGTTTCAACATCCGAATGGAACTCAATTTACCCCTGTTTCACTCTCCGGTACAGAACAGATATTTTGGTAAGAATTTTATAATTATTACCTTTGGTAGCGATTTTATTTAAATAATAATTTTATTCATTTATTGGTTTATAGTGCAAAAGTTAATCGTTCGCAAATTTTAAAAATCATCTTTTTATTTAACGCCTTCTCATCTATATTCTAACATAATATATATATATATATATATATATATATATATTTAATTTTTTATTATTTAATATATATATATATATATATATATATTATGTTAGAATACATTTTTTACAATGACATGAAGATATGTAGTACAATAAATATGCGCAGGTATATAGATATTTATATTTTAGGTATGCTGGCGAGAGTCTAGATGTAGGCGATTGTAGTATTACTTTCAAATACGCCATAAACACTGATGGTGGCGAATGGACATGTCACATGGGACCTAAGAACAGTTTAGGTGTAGAATTAACGGATAAGGTTCAAGTTCGAGTGACGGGACCCTTAGCGGCTAATGAAAAAGAAATCGGAGTGAACATCGGGTCTAATGCGACATTATACTGCCATACCGCAAATGGAAGGCGACCATTGAAATATTGTAGATTCCTATCACCGACTCACACGGGCATGAACATGGATTCCTCGATACAGGAGAATAAGTAAATTGTTTTTTTTTCTTTTATCATAAAAAATATATAAATTAATTTCTAATTCCGGGACAAACGTGTGTAAATTTCATTTCAGCATTTTTCAATTGTACTCAAACTCCCCTCGTTCTATGTTTATAAGGCTTTTATGATTTTATTACACTTTCATTTCAGCGCTATACTTAATCGATATTACTTTACCCCTGAGCGGGATATAAATTTTGGGGATTGTTCGTTAAATATTATATCAGTTCAAGAAGAAGATATTGGGGAATGGACTTGTGGTGCTGTTGTTGATAATGAAATCTTAGAATCTAGGGACATCATTAAAATTTACTTGAGCCGTAAGTTTATAAGTATTTTTTGTTTATATTTATAATTAATGGTTTATTAGGTAATAACCTTCAAGGTCAAACTGACTACCATATTTCATCCAGTCAATAGTTATGTTCTGGTTGTGGTGTCCTCATATTCTAGTTTGTGACTTTTTTAGAAAATGATATCAAAAATCAGTAATTCGGAGGTATCTTGTCTCTAAATGCACTAAGGTCCAAATAGTAATTTTAGCAAAAAATCCTGCAACTTTGTAGGAAACATTTTTCAATTTTTCACGGTTTAAGGAAGAATTTTTACACGGAGAACAAAATTCATATTTCATATATTTTATTTGGCAATAAATTATTAAACAAGAGCCTCAGTCCTAAATAGAACTGGTAAAAGAAACTTAGCGGGACTAAAATTATTTTTTTATTCTTTTTTTGTAATTGAAATTATAATTATAAATAACAATAATTCTAAAATACTAAAGTAGCCTGGAAGGCGATCACATTATTCCCAATGAGAGTCGTCTTCTATAAAATCATTTATTGTATAATAAATTACCTTTGGTAGGTACACCAACGTTTTTTGGCATTTTTTTTATCTAGTAAAATACGCTTTTTGAGTGTTTTCTTTGAACCATTCTTATTGTAAAAACATACACATTGTTCGTAAAAGGAAGTCCTGACGCTTTGTAAACGAATCACAGGCATTACAAGTTTGTGTACAAGTTTACAAGGAGCGGAGTCAAAAGTCTCATTTTTTTACCAATTATTATTTGTTCAATCTTCTTTAATTCCATAAGATAAATTAGAAGGTCATATTCCACCACGCTGGCCAACCCGCATTTGTCCAGTGTGGTGGATTATGGCCTAATCCCCCTCGTACTGAAGGGAGGCCCGTGCCCAGCAGTGGGACATTAAAAAGGCCTGAATACAATACAAATCAGGAGGTACGTTTTCTTTTATGAACGATGATTCAAGTTATTTAACTTTTCTTAATTAAAGTAACTTATTTAAAGTTTATGTTTTCAAAATTTTCTTTTAATAATAATGAAAATAAATTTCGCAAATTTTTGCGAAGCTTAACTCTACATTTGGGAAATTTATTTTCTATATTTTGAAGTTATAATTCTTTTGGCACGTTTGGAAAAAAATATGAGAGTAAGATTTTTACGATGCGCGCGCACACCGACAGCCAAAAAGCGACAGGATGATATTAGCTGAAAACGACATGATGAAGCTAGCTGCATTCCTTTTACAAACATGACATACGTGATGAAATCTTTATCTATTTTTGTTCTGTTATGACAAAGAAGTATAACTTCTTTTGTGCGTACATAAGTACACACGCACGTTTTTTTATTTAGCTATATTTTTTCGATAAGGTGAATCTAGCCGCGTTCGCTCAAGGTTGCAAACTCTGAATATCACCAAACAATTCAAAACTACTACATTTATTAAAAGCCTTCGTGACTTTGCGAAGCGAAAGCCAGTTTTTGTGTCTATATTGATAGGATTCATTTTTTGTACCATCAAACTACAATTATATATTACTCTATATTTGGAATATATAAATATTATTATTTTCAGAAACACGTCTTCCACAATTTCGTGCTGGCATGATTGGTATGTCCGTAGGTCTCAGCGTCCTTGTCGTCGTACTAATCGGTTATTTATCTCACAAACGCGCATGGTTACAATGGATTTGTGCAAAAAATACTACAGAGACCATGAGGTTACAAGAATTATCTTTAAATTCACATTGATTTTAAATAATAGGTGAAAGTGGTAGTGATAGAATAAATTTACGTGAAACTTCATAAAATACCTTTTTGATTTAACTCTAAAAATTTCTTAAAAAAATATAAAAACTATAGATTCGGCCTCTATATCGATAATAATGTTTATTTCAATAAGATTTTCCAAAAAATATTTAATGTACAGTTTTCGGTTTAGTTACAATTTTATTATATGTATGGATTAAATAATAATTTTATCGTATATTTTTTTATTTTTGTTAGAGATTGATGTGGTTCTTCTTCAATATTAATTGTTAATTGTAATTGAATTTATTGTTTGTTTAAAATAAAATTAATAATAATTCTTAATTGATATCATTTGTATTATTTTTCCTGTTTAATTAATAAAATGTGATAAGGTAAATCCTAATTACAATTAAATATCGTAAAAATTATATCACATTTTATCATGTTTATCATTTTCTCTTTTAGCCTATGCTCCATACATAATATTATTGACATTAACGAGACTATCAATTGAATTTAATGAAATGTTAAACGTAAATAAAATAACATTTTTATTGTTATTGTGTTAAAATCAGAGTTTTTAAAACAATTTAAGGATATTGTTTTTATACCATTAAAGTGTATTTTATTTATGGATAAATAAGCATTTTGCTTGTAAGCTGTAGTTAGAAAAATATTATAATTTAGATACAGAATTTCTTACTATTAAATAATAATAAGTGCGTGTCGGGACTCGGGACTAGGGTTCCGTAGTTGCCCATCACAATAATGCGGACTAAGAAGATGGCTTTTTGTTGTTTTATACTATGAACGTTTAACAGTGGACGGTTTTGGCGACTCATAGTAACAAGTAAATTTTGTAAGTTGGTCGACTATTACTCGTAAACTTGTAAAGCTTATTTCTGTGATATTTTTTTTTAAACTTCGTTATATATACCTACTACAACCGTGATTTTTTCACATATCCAAAACCAACCATTTATCTGGCAGGCGTGGAGGGACACATGACCCTAACAAAAATTAGCTTAATTTTACACAATCGGATCCCTTAATCGAAAATTGCTTTCACAAACCCATAATATTTTTGAAAGGCTATCTAATGACACCCTCTAACATGGGGTAGATGAGAAAAAAACATCTCTACTTTACCCTTAAATTTTTTTTGCAAGATTTTATAGTATACCACTTTGTAGGCGTATGACTAATTTTCATCCCAAATTACAGCTTTTTAGTACAAAGAGTCCCTGAGCTAAGCTGCGGACATGGCGAAACTATTAGGGGCCCATGTTGACGATAGAACATTAAAAATGTACATATATCTGCTGAATGGCAGTTAATTAAGCATTTTTGTATTTTCAATCAGAAATGTATTATCTGTTCTTAATTTAACCTTTAGAGAACGTTCAGCTTATAAGTAGTGTGTATATTTGACAGGTACATCTTCGACTTTGTTTTGATTTAAAATTATTAAGATAATAATTAGGTATATAATCTACCTGATCCCATAAACAATAATTAATATTGTTAGATATTCATACGGAACTTTTTACGGATCATATATGCGTGCCTACTAATATAAAATCCTAGTCAAATATTATTGACATCAGTGGCGTTCAGGCGTTCCTGCCACGTCTCTATCTCAGTCTACTCTCTTGACACTGTTGTTTTAAGTGTGAGAAGATACTTAAGTAGCTTTTCCAACGCTACCTTACCTTCGATCTCAAAGTTGGACTTACCTAATTAGATAGTTTAGTGACATACAACCAATTACCTAAGCATAAGTCAATTACCTACGCCTCCTAACGTAGAGTCCCCGACAGGAATATCTATACAGCGGCCAATATTGAATATTAAGAAATATGTGAATCAACACATTTTTAATACATATATAATAATATTAATATTAGAATAATATATACGTAAACAAAGCTATGCGAGGTAAATATCATTAATTAAAATTAAAATATTAAGTATAACAGTTAAACAAACAAAAAAAAATTATGGATGACAAAAACATAATTATATGTTTGTATACGAAGATAGACAATAAAACTCCTTAATAGACTGTAGTAAATCAAAGTTTGTTCGGGGCTTTAGGCTGTTACTATTTTAAGAAATTATACTAACGACTTTGTCAAGGTCTGATGAAGAGTTTTATATATGAACTAGCGACTCTCCCTCGCTCCGCTCGGGTTCGCCCCTATTTACGATTTGCCAAAAAATATTTAAAGTACAGGTTTGGCTTAGTTACAATTTTATTATATGTATAGAATAATGCATTCTGTAATGTTTGTGTATGTCTATGTTTATACAGGTTAGTATTTAGAATATCTAAAAAGATTTTTTACATTTAAAAATCACGCAGCATACCAACCAACCCATGGTTTGTTTGGTAACTTCGTTTAACTCACTATATGTAGCGGTGCCGATTTCATATCTGACGATTGATTTTGTCATCGAATCAATCAAGTTGAGTTCGTGTGAGTAGCATCATTTTGATGAGACGTTAAAGCAGCGGTCGGCAAGTAGTTTTAGGTGGGGTCCGGATACTGTGGGAAAACTTTAAGGAGGTCCAGAAAAAAACAATCGATAATAATTAAGTGCTATGTATTATTTTGGTTTCAAATCAAATTCTGAATTATAAACAAGATCTAAAATTAATGTGAGAAACTACACCGTGTTTCGTGTGCGTAAGAAAGATTTAAAATATTTAAATCACGTCAGTTATAACTAATTCGCACAAACATACGCACACAGGCTAGATAGGAAACTAACCCGATTAACTAATGATGACAAAACTAATGACGATTCAAAATAACAATATGAATATTTTGATTGATTGAATCAAACCATATGAGTTGTAGGTACTTGTAAAACAGGTTAACTAGGAAACTTAAAATAGAATAAGTACTAAGTTAAATTCTGTGGCTTAAAAATATTATTTTAATTAATAAAGCTATAGTATAACTTATCCACGTATTAATTTATACTTGGTATACAAAACAATACAATATTTGGCGGTCCGAGGTTCGACCTGTCGCGGTCCGCAAACGGACCGCGGTCCGCCTGTTGCTGACCGTTGCGCTAAAGGTTTTTCTGTAAAAATTAGCGATATTGGTAGCTAATAGAGGGTTACCTGTACCACGATAATGTTTATGATAACATTACCGTGTAAGGGTAACCTGTTTTGTTATATACCTGTATAATATGTCAAATGTTGATTGTCTAAACTTTGGTACTAATAGTTTACAACTATTTCAACTAAATTTAAAGTGATTCACTTTAAATTGAAAATAATTTAATATTAGTATTCAAAAAAACGTTTGTCCTCCAAAACAATATAATATGTATTATGAAAAAATAAATTATTACTAATCAACAGTTTTTTTTTCATACTACTTAATTAATATTAGCATAATTTTATATGTTAAACCAATGTTTACTTGTTAATTTTTACTCTATTGTGCAGACGGTAATCGGTATATGTATGTACAATAGTCCAACTTCTTGGGCAAATATTCACAGAAACTTGGGCCTGACTTATAGTAGGTACCGTAAAATTGTACGGTTTGTATTTACAATTTTTCCGAGAGAGAAGAAAACTAAACGAAGATTTAGTACAAAATATAGCAACACTTTATCCCCTTCATAAGTAATTCTAATTAAAAATAAAATAATATCCGATTAAAATATTGTCTAAAATTAAAATGAGATAGGCTTGATAACTGTACCATATTATATAGACATCGTGTAGCGACAACAACCTAATGTCCATCTTTGTTTTTCAAACAACCGCAAATATATTGTTTTATGATCAAGCTCACAGCAAGATGCTAACAAGAGAACGGTCTATTAAAATGTAACTAAAATATATTTAGGAACTTACATGTATAAATTTTCTTCGTTCTCTTATACATGAAAAAAATATAAAATGTCTATGGACTTCCGGTTCCTTTCGCTTTGGCGTTTGCTATACAGTCATTACCTACTTATATTACAAAATATCAAATTGATAGAGTTCAATTGAAAAAATTACAATAAAATATATTTATTATGTATAAAATAAATAATGATAAATCTTATTTTATTAATAATACTTTTTTACTTTTAGAAATGAACGTTAATTATTTTCTATAAATATATAAATAAAAGTTAGAAAAAGTCGAAGAGAAGAGAGTCGTCGTACATAATATAATATAGTTCATACACGGCTGTTGGGATTTGAGAGTTTACATCGAGGCGCAACACATGACGCTACGGTCCATCTAAATCGCGCTATGGTTTTGTTCAGTGGAATCGTATATTATACGCATTTTTTTCATTATACTCGGGAATATCAATTGTTTTATTACTTTCAAATGGCTCCAGATATTATTATTGGATATCCCTAGGCATTTTTGGGACACGGTCACACGGCTGTAACTATAGCAAGAAGTTTAGGAAAAAAAGTCTTATTATATTTTTTCGGTCTGGCTCCCATCCGCTCAAAGCGTGTAACGCGCGATAAGGAACTTCGTTCCAAAAAAAAATCGGGTTAATGCATTATTTTAATAGGCTGCTGTCCCTTTTACGATGTAGTTCTATTTCTTATATTCTTTAAAGAAAATGATAAGGAAAGTAAGTAAAGAATTAGATTAAGGAATATTCACTACCGCTAGCTCAAAACGAAACAAATTTTTAAGTGTTTGTATAATAATAATAATGTAATTTTTTTTAAATAAATTATTTTCATTTAATCATCAAAATTATATCTATAAAATAGAAATATGCTTATATAAGTACTGTATATTTATGAAATATGTTACCTATATATATAATAAAATTGTAACTAAGTCGAATCTGTACATAAAATATTTTTTGGAAAATCTAATTGAAATAGACATTATTATCGATACAGAGTCCGAATCTATAGTTTTTAGAATTTTTGTCTGTCTGTCTGTACGTTACCGCATCACGGAAAAACTACTGGAGGGATTTTGTTGAAATTTGGTATGATGATAGCTCGTTATCCGGGTCAACATATAGGATACTTTTTACCGCGGGAAAATATCTTATTTCTAAGAAAAAAAATAAAAAAAACTGCATTGTAAGAGTAAACTAATATATAAAACCTAAGAATTTGGGTTTTGGTCATCTGAACGCGGGCGGAGCCGCGGGTAATGCTAGTTATATAATAAAATCTACTAAAGACAACAAACACATCCTGAACCCTTCAGTTTTATGCTTTATCGTGTAACGGTTGGGCCCAATTTCATCCATCTTTCGCTTGATTAATAAGGCAATGAAAATGAATTTGTAAAAGGATTTTATAGCCATTTTATTATTAGAAAAACTAAATATTGAAGCCACTAAAACAATTTTTTTCATATATCAACTGTATAACGACTACGTTATTTCTTTCTCTGTGTATTTATTTTAACCTTTAATATTCTATTTGACATCACTGTTCTAGTCATCACGATGTAAATTTTTTTTTGGACATTAACACTCAGCACCATCTGGTTCCATGGTATGGTAAGCTACGAGGCTTGTGTTACGGATACCAGATAGTTGATACACTACACATATATAAACTTTAAATACATATTATAAATATAAAAACCCATGCAGGGGCGGACCGTGTATTTGGGGGCCCTGGGCTAACAGTTCTTGGGGTCTAAACTAATTGTCATTTTGTCTTATAAAATAATTATAGATAGTACTGGACGAAATTAAGGTCGATATTGTTTGCTTCTCAATAGATTTTTTATTTTATAAATTCACAATATTATTCATTGTTTTCAATAGGGGGCCTGATACATCTATAGGGGCCCTGGGCTGCAGCCCCAAAAAGCCTATACATATATAGGTCCGCTGCACCCATGACTGGAGTACATACATTCGTGCTCATCACACAAACCCGCAACCGCTGGTACCACAGCAAGTAGGGTCACTAAAAACTGAGCCAAATGTGTCGTCTATGACCATATGGATAACGGTTTTGAAAAAGGAAAATCTGATAACTTGCCTGAAATAGACCGGTTAATGGTCACCATTTTTCTAATAGCTCCGATTTCATGGCCGCCGAGATGCGAGGAGTAAAAATTCAAAAGTAAGTATTAATAACATTTACTTTTTAGTTTTTATCATAAATATTTTAATCCCTTTAAGTATGTACATATTTTTCATTACTAGTCCATACTTAATATTATAAATATGAAAGTATGTTTGTTTAAGGAAGGTTTTACGTAATGTTGTTGATCTTTCTAAGAGTAGTGCTAAGTAATGCGACAGTAGTGTTAAAATAAAAGAAAGCATAATTATTTATATTTTTGTTTATTAATTTTTGGTGTAAATAAAAAAAAAAAATAAAAAAAAAATGATTTTATAAAAAAATTATTCAAGTTATATTATCACTACTTCAAAGCTTGTCTTTATATCCCAGTATGAGGCGAGCAAGTGTTACTTTTGAAAAAAAATGATTGATGGTTTTAACAATTGTTTTTACAATTTGCTTCACAACCGGTGGGGCGAGTTCATCCATAATTTGTTTCCAATTTTCATTAACAAACTTTAGTGTAGTTTTCGCTAAAAATAAAAGCATAAACATTTTAAAACTTAGGTTGTAAATACTCTTTTATTTCTACATATAACTTATAAGTGAAGTAAAAATAAAAACATGAATAAATAGGTATATTGAAATGAAGTATATCACCAATCAGTACGTTCGAATCTATGACTTAAGTACATAATAAATATTCTATAGAAGTATTATTTAGAAATTTATGTAGTTAAATTACCTATTTCTTTATTGCCGTTGAATAAGTTCTTCAAATCGAACGTAGTGGATTGTATGTCGTATTTGTAGGTAGGCGCTAGTAATTTCAAGTGATCACCTTTACTCCCTTTGACGCGCTTTAGCTTGCTGCTAAATTCTACTTCAATACCATCTAAAATTATAAATAAAATCTATATTATTTTGTATAACATCGCTTGTAGTACATGGATGAACAACAAAAACCCGTATTTTCTCTTAGCATGAGTAAAAAGTCATTACGTTTTATCTACGTTTAAAAATAAAAAAATGACTAGGTATATTGAAGAGGAAAATAAATAATCCATGAAGAAATATGAAGAAAGTATAAGGAAATGATTTATTAAAGGTAATAATCACTAAACAATAAGTTGTCCTTTCAGTTATATTGTATTGTATGCCATGATTAAAATATTCTAAGGGATAATTTTTAATAACGTAGTTAAATGGTTAAAACAAGACCCTTATAATTTTACCATGTCCGTCTGTTCGTATGTCACAACCAAATTACTCGATTTATAACTTTTTTTTAAATAGTTTTTTTTTTAAATATCACACATAAAAAATTATCAAAGAGTTACATAAGTTTTTAAATAGCTGTCGCTATACTTCTGAAGTAAATGTGACACATGCAAGTATAAAAATAAAGTTTTATTACAGGTTATTATAATTCTTTTAGTTTTTAGAACTACCGATTATTAGTTATATGTCTATTATATGCAAATTGTATGACTTAACAATACGTCAAAGATTTTTTATACCATTGTTGTAAGTATAATTCTAATTATTCCGCAATATTATCAATAATAAGATAAATGGAGATACCATTCTCTCTTCCACTTAGCCATTAAGAGTATGACTAACATTTCGTAAGGTACAAACAATTATGATTAAATATTGACATATGTAAATAGTAAAATAATAATAATATAATGTGGTTTTTACACAGTAATATTCGTATAAATATTTTACAACAAATATTTATTACAAATGTAAATTTTCATCGTTGTTATTTTATAAAAAAATACTTACAGCATTCAATCAGAGCATCTCCTTCACCTTTTATAGGAAGAATTAGAATTTGACCATCTGCAATGTATTGGGCGGTTAAGCTGAGATTTGCAGTAACCCCTATTTTTATCGACTCTTCTTTTTCTGTGCCAAAATCAAAACTGTAACAACATAATTAATAAAATAAGATTATTTTTATTATAACAGATATCTATTATGATTTATGAAAGCCAATGAGATAATTTGCATACAATGTTTAAGTTTTCAAAGGTGCAAATTGAATGATAATGCTGCATAAGCAGCTTGATTCAATTGTTATTTTATAAGTGTTTATATAGAATAGAATACCGAGAAGTAGAACCCAAAGAATGTTTTAATAAATTTTCGCAATATAGAGCTAAACCTAGTAGAGTTTATTTACTAGCTCTACTAACTGTAATAGTTTAGCTATTACTTTTCATTTGTTTACTAAACAAACAATATGGCTTACTCGAACTGAGTAAGTTTGCTATTGCTGAGTCCATGCATTTGAGCATTTGTAAATTTCAATTTTAGACCAGCTCCATCAATGTGAATGTCGTCCAAGTTCACTGGATCAGTAGAATTCACTCCAAGTTCGGGTATCCCCTTTGAAAATTTTTCAAGGCTGTCTATTATTTGTTTTTTCACACATTCCTTAAAGTCCGGTTCTGTCATCGTACATGGATGGATGTAGTCAGCTGCAAAAAAAGATTTACTTATTAAAAAAAATATTGTACTTCTTTTTTTTTTTTGAAAACGAATAGTCAATAAGGATTTTTTTTTCATTTTTATTGTTAAAAATGAACGTCGTTTCAATAATTGTAAAAAGAAATACGATCCTATATATATTTTAAATATAAATGTATTTTAAATTAATTTAGCAGATTTAGTTGGTTATATAAAGAAAACTAAATATTTTGACTAAGTAAAATTTAGGTGCCTATTGGAAATACGAAATATCTATATATTATCTATATATTAGATAATATATACCTACTATATTAAAAGTTGTAAAAGCTTCTGAAAAGTTGTTAAACAAAATATTTAAATAAGAAATAAAAAAAATAAATGAAATATTTATTATATTACTTTTCGAAATAGTGTTTTAGGTTTCAGTTTTTTTTTCTATTTTGATTTTGACATTATAAAGCAACTTTTCCCTATGCACAAAATACAAACGTGATACGAATATCTATCTATATTTTTGCTAATATCTTTTGTTATCTCTAGGTAAGTCTGCATAGCTAAGTGATTATATTATAATTATTGTGTTATTATAATATATTTTAGCGTATATGAAAAAAAAGTGTATTTTAATTTAATAGATTACACAGATAAAAAATAGAGAGTTCGTCATAGACGAAATATGTTTTTGAAGTTATACTTCTTTTGGCACGATTGGTTAAAATTATGAAAGTAAAATTGTTACGATGTGAGCACACACCGAAAGGTAAAAAGCGACATGATGAAGTTAGCCGAAAGTAACATGATGAAGTTAGCTGCATTAGTTTTACAAACAGTGAGTTGTGACATACGGGATGAAATCTTTAGCTATTTTTATTCTGTTACGCTAAAGAAGTATTCTTATATAACTTCTTACATGCGTACATATGTAAGTACACACACACATGTTTTTTTTTAAGTGTGTAAATAAATAAGTTATCCCGGTACAGAAATGTTAGTGCACCACACTTATGTTTTTTTTTAATATTTTCTTATGTTTCATAATGTCTAATCTAAATTTATATCGCTAAATTGAACATTATTGATAGTAAAGTTTATCGGAGTCATTAAATACATTGTTGTAATATTTAGATATTATGTACTAGCGACTCACCCTTGCTCCGCTCGGGTTCGTCCCTACTTACGTTTTAACTTTTAGTAAATTTCTTTTAGTAACTTTAGTAAATTTCTCAGAGATGAGATGTTTTCCCGCATTAAAAAATATCCTATATGTTGACCCGGAAAACCAGCTATACCAGCCATCATACCATCAAAATCTCTTCAGTGGTTTTTCCGTGATACGGTAACAGACAGACCGACAGACAAAAATTCTAGAAACTATAAATTCGGCCTCTGTATCGATAGAAAAGTCTATTTCAATAAAATTTTCCATAAAATATTTAATGTACAGATTTAGCTTAGTTACAATTTTATTATATGTATAGATTAATTTAACAAATTACGTATTTCCCGATCTGTCTATTTTAAAGACAATATTTAAGAAAAACTGTTAATTTCGCCAATTATGTAGATATGTATAATTCTTGTTCTGCTATTTAAATAGAAAAAACAATTTGGATTAATCTATTGGTCACCTAACTTGTTTTTGTAACCTAGGCATGTTGCTAGGTAGGTAGTTATAAGATATAACTAGCTACCTAGCAACATGCCTTCGCTTCATTTTACCGCGTTGCTAATCAGTTCTTATAGTAAACTAGCATTGCCCGCGGCTCCACCCGCGTTCAGATTTTTGTATTTTTTCTCAGAAACGAGATATTTTCCCCTTTGTAAAAAGTACCCTATATATTGACCCGGATAACCAGCTATCACCATACCAAATTTCATCAAAATCCCTCCAGTGGTTTTTGTGTGATGCGGTAACAAACAGACAGACAAACAGACAGACAGACAGACAAAAATTCTAAAAACTATAGATTCGGCCTCTGTATTGATAATTGTCTATTTCAATAAGATTTTCCAAAAAATATTTAATGTACAGATTCGGCTCAGAATTTTATTATACGAGAATGAATAGATTTTGATGAAAACCTTATAAAGTAATTATCCCTATGCTCCATTTAAGGTCCATGATTTGTTTCGGTGCAACGAGAAAGAAGAAGCAACAAAAACACCAACACACACATCGAGAATTATATTGTAATAGATATTATTCTTAAATACTATCTAATCACAGGATATCAAGTGATTTGTATTTTGTAAGGTATTAAGAAATCGTACCTAGATTTTTATTATATTTTAATCTATATACCTACATATAATATATATAATAAAACAGAAGTAAGAACTAAGCGAAATCTGTACATGAAATATTTTTTAAAAACAATCACTGTAGCGTATTTTGTACATAATATAGACCCCAAAACAATAGTTATTAAAATTTTGTCCGTTTGTTTGTTTGTCAGGTTGTCTGTTTGTGTGCGCTTCACGCGAAAAGTAATGAACCAATTTTAACGAAATTTGGTAAAATGATAACATATTACTCGGGTCAACATTTAGGGTACCTCTTACTTCAGGAAAATCTTTCATTTCTACAGGAAAACACAATTACTGATTCTATCGAGTCGTCCTTAGAAAATATGGTTAACGCTAACTTAATCTTAAGGGATACATCATAACAATGTACTAGAAAATGGTAGTTCTTAAAAAGGCCTACAGAAAAATAGCACATGCCTACCTCCTAAGGTATACTCGCAATAATTATTTCTATTATAACTATTTTTATTTATTATTTAGTTAGTATAGATTTCTCAGAGATGAGACATTTTCCCGCAGTATAAAGTATCCTATATACCCGGATAACCAGCTATCATCTTTCTCTCGTGATGGTTTTCTCGTGATGCGTTCCCAGACAGACAAACACACACACACACACACACACACACACAGACAAAAATCCTAAAAACTATAAACTCGGCGTCTCTATAGATAGATTAAAGGCAATGTCGCGACTCACTGACTTATCAACGTTCAGTCCAAGCCGATGATAATAGACCAGCACGACAAAAAAAACCCAGGTTTATATCCATACTAAAATCAAATGCGAAAATAACCGTCTGTCTGTCCTTTTCACGCTTAATCCGCTGAACCGATTTAGATGAAATTTGGTGTGCAGGTAATTTAAGACCTGGGAGCGTTACCTTTCTCGCCCACCGCTCTCACTATCCCGTATTTGTAAAGATGGATTTATAATATCAAATAAAGAGTTATCACCTGTTTATGGAAAAAGCTTTTTAGCAGGTAAATATTTAAAGCTCAATTGTGCTGTATAATATAATACCGGCCAAATCTGATTTAAGTTAGAACTAGTTTTGCCCAGATCAAACTAGTTTGGTAACTTACAGTTATATGCGATGCGAAACCCATCAGTATATGCCCAGGCCAAACTTGTTTTAGATATCTATATCCGACAGGATAGCTAGCCGAACGTTGCCGATGTTTTGAGTTATATTGGGGTAGTGCATTGATTTAGGTACCGTTTCGATCTGTTTTTATTTCTAAGTTAAAAGGAGAGGTTGAAATTTGATCTCATACTCATCTCAGTAAACGCATGACGAGTATTTGTTAAGAAATAAATACAGAAGTAAAATCTGGCCAACAGATCGTAATTCTAGCAACAATAGAATTGCAAATTTCGACATTGATATCTCATCTTTAATTAATAATAGGTACTTCTTTTATGATTTCAGATTAATTTACATTTTTGCTGTTGTATAGTAGTTTCATTAATATCAATTAATGACTAAGTAATATTTAGCAGAAAATAATTACTGTAACAACATAAATTGATAAAAGGCAGAATTTATTATCTTTATTGAAAGTTTTATTTAAATTTATTCGTATTATATCACTACTAGCATTTCCCGCGGCTCCGCCCGCGTTCAGATGACCAAAAACCAAATTCTTAGGTTTTACATATTAGTATACTCTTACATTGCAGTTTTTCTATTTTTTCTCAAAAATGAGATATTTTCCCGCGGTAAAAAGTATCCTATATGTTGACCCGGATAGCCAGCTATTGTTATACCAAATTTCATCAAAATCCCTCCAGTGGTTTTCCGTGATGCGGTAACAGACAGACAGACAGACAAAAATTCTAAAAACTATAGATTCGACATCTGTATCGGTAATAATATCTATTTCAATAAGATTTTCCAAAAGATATTTAATGTACATATTCGGCTTAGTTACAATTTTATTATATGTAGGTATAGACTAGCGGCTCACCCTCGCTTCGCTCGGGTTCGTCGCTAGGTACGTTTTAAATAGATATAAATAGTTATTACCCAGCGTTAGCCATATAAATTTTAATTATTTTTGTTAATAATATTGACAAATATTGATATTAATATTTATACGATACTAACGTCACTCAATTGTTTTGCCTTCCCGGAACCTCTCCACTAACACTTAAACTTTATGGTATGGTATTAAAGTTCAAATTGACTTTTAAGTATTATTATAAATCTTTTGTATGGGAGTATAGAAAAGTTTTGTTTTTAGACTTTTTCAGGTAGTTTTTTAAATGTTTCTCTCCGTAAGAACCATCCTCGTACTTCAAGGAATATTCTAAAAAAAGAATTAGCGAAATCGGTTCCGCTGGTCTCGAGATTTGCGCTTATCAACAAATTCAGCGATTCATTTTTATATAATATAATAGATATATTCAATTTTGACAATACTATCTCAGTTAATAATTGCGTAAAACCCAAAATGTGCATTACGTAGGTGACGAAAGAATTATATATAATTAAATTTTTACATTAATAATTTCACGGTTTCCACTTACTAATTTGCACAAGAGATCAGACGGTGTCAGTATAGGGTAGGTTGGATGTTTTCCATAGTCGTTTATTTTTCTTGAAAGAGGCTTCGGAAGTTTAAAGCATGATCGAAAGATTGAAAAATTCGAAAAAAAATAAATTGCATGAAAAAAAAATTGAAACATTTTACTCAAGTTTGTTATTGATTTTTTAAAGAAAAGTGGAGATTTTTTCCAATATTTTTTGGAAGAAATTCTTATTTTTGATTTTAATAGACCTAATCCTTTTTATCTATACCTACTATATAATATAATGAAAGTGTAACTAAGCCGAATCTGTACATTAAATAGTTTTTCCAAAATCTAATTGAAATAGATATTATTATCGATACTGTGGTCGAATCTATAGTTTTTAGAATTTTTGTCTGTCTGTTTGTCTGTGACCGTATCACGGAAAAACCACTGAAGGGATTTTGATGAAATTTGGTATGGTGACAGCTGGTTATCCAGGTCAACATATAGGATACTTTTTACTGTTGGAAAATATCTCATCTCCGAGAAATCTAAACTATCTCTTAAAAGTTACCAAGGGACGAACTCGAGGGTGAGTCGTTAGGATAACATATAGTCTATCTATTCCATACTAACCGTTAAAACGTACCTAATGACGAACCTGAGTGAAGCATGGGTAAGCCGCTAGTTCTAATAAACTAGCGACGACTACTAGGTCTACTTCTACGGGTATATTTAAACTCATCTACAACGGCAAATCTCATTTATTTTTGAAACGACGGTACCGATTATAAAGATGATTTTCAGACAGACATGTTTCCAATGTCATAATAATATTTATTATTATACATACTTTGTTGAATATGCAAATACAAAACCTTCAATATGGTTAAGCTATTATTGATATATCAATTATGAAAAAAATACCTAAACACTTATTATAGTCGTAGAACAACCTTTTTTCGGTTAAAAACTATGTAATAACACAATATACATAATGTAGGTACTTACATATACTCGTGTGTGTTCAAACGGAACTTTTTTCCCACAATAAGTGATTTAGTTTGTTTACTTAGGTATTTGATTGTAAGTAATAGAGATTACAAGAAAATACGTGACACGAAATGATTAACCGTTTACTGAATATTTTCCAGTGCATTACGTCGAAGAGTAATAAATATTGTGAAATCATCCTAAATTATATATACACATATATACTTATACTTTTTTATCTATATTAAGTACCAGTAATAAAGATGAACGCTAGCCAACTTAAAATGTTATTCATTATAATAATATTATCAATATTGGACTGCGCTAACTCCCAGAAGAACAGTATAGTTTTATTTGTAAAAACACACACGTATATTTGAAAATTAAATTAAAAAGTAATGCGATTGCCTCATACTGACAGCTGTTTTACTGGTTTAAGCTAGGTATCAATGAACAAAATATATATTATATAAAAACTTTTTAACAAAAAAATAAAAACCGACTTCAAACAAAAGCACTAAAAAGTAAAAAATAACTGATTGGTAGTTTTCATTTACTATACATACCTAATCAAATATTTTCGAAGTCGGTGTGCTTTGGCTAAGTAATTAAAGCCTACCTATTAAATACATACCTAATCAAATATTTTCGAAATCGGTGCCAGCCCATACAAAGCAAAGCACACCGACTTCGAAAATATTTGATTGGGTATGTATAGTAAATGAAAACTACCAATCAGTTATTTTTTACTTTTTAGTGCTTTTGTTTGAAGTCGGTTTTTTATTTTTTTGTTAAAAAGTTTTTATTTTTCTCTTTTTAGTGTAGACAGTAGTAGCAAAATATGAATTCTAAAGTGTTAGGCTTGACAAACCAAACAAAATAAGCCCAAACTCGAAGTATCTACTATTTATCGTTGAAGAGTTCCACCTATCCGCCTTCTGGCCTTACCATCAGATCAGGTCAACAATACCGAACCTCTGTACTATCAACGGAAATAGAAACACATGCAAAGTTTCAAGTCAATATGACAATTAAAAGTAGGTTAAATTCATTATTAGCTATTTTTCCACCCTTAGGGGTGGTATTTTTTTTTGAAATTTAAATGGGACCAATCTGGAAGTATACCCTTTCAAACAAAAAAAAATTGTCCAAATCGGTTAATAAATGACGAAGTTCTAAGGTAACAAACATAAAAAAAAAAAAATACAGTCGAATTGAGAACCTCCTCCTTTTTGAAGTCGGTTGAAAAATATAGTGGGTTTAGTGCAGTTACGAATTTCTAAAGAATGTTCACTGTGTAAAATAGTAAAAATCTACATATTTTTTTATTAAAACACTTCTTTGTATGTAAGTTTTATGGTACCAAAACAAATACAAGTACGGTTGAACTTGACAAATAATTAAAATTTATTATTTTATTAGTCTTAAACACTCTAACTCAATAATTATTTAAGCTAGTTAAATATTGGATATTATATGTATTTTTAAGATTATCGATAAAATTATAGGTATATTACCCCTAAACCATAATATTAAATCAACGTTAATTTTTTTAACAATTAATAAATAGACAAACGGATTTTTCCATAACTTCATAACTTATGTATCATAAGTCATTTTGCTCATTAGAATTTATGTGCAATAATTATAGTAACATAACTTTGTTAAAGATTTAATGTTACATTGTTTTACTACTGTTTTATTACAATTGGTTTTTGATACAAAATCCGTTAATAGATTGCATTGTTGTTTGCGGTTGCAGCTACTGAAGTGTTTATGTACATGAGGTTATAAAATTAAAAAAATAAGGTATGAAGGCTTTCAGCTAAGGAGCTCTATGGCAACGTTCCAATTATTAATTTATTTTAATTTAAAACAATGAATCTGAAGTCCAAATGTATAATTAATACTTTTGTACAAGATTGCAATTGGCATTAAGATCTCACTCAAAACATAATAAAAATATATGACGAAGAATTAAAAGGTTCTGCTAGCACATTTATATCCATACTTTACTTAATCATATTATAAATGTGAAAGTGTGTTTGTTTGTTTGTTTGTTTGTTTGTTTGTTTGTTTGTTTGTTTGTTTGTTTGTTTGTTTGTTTGTTTGTTTGTTTGTTTGTTTGTTTGTTTGTTTGTCCTTTGTTTGTCCTCACGCATTGGCATGATTTTTTGTGTGGAAATAGTTGGAGGGTCGGAGAGTGACATAGACTACTTGTTGTTTGTACCTAGGTATATCATTGTGTTGGCATAAACCTGTCATTAATTATATGGGGATGACACTGGCTCCTGCAACACAGTTTTTAACGAGCGCAGGGGCTAGGGAATTCTTTATCACCTGTGTATGTATAAAATTATGTCCATTAAGAATTTAATATTTATTTATTATTTTTACCGCGGGAGATGAACCCACGAGAAAACACGTTATAATACAACCCAAACAAAAAAAAAATTATGATCAGAATTACTTGAAACTTGGTATTAATGCTCTTCGATACAATTAAATAAATACGTGTTTTAGCATTTTTCAAAGTTCATCCCATAAGGGGTTAAAATAGGGGATGGGAATCGAAAAAAAAGTAATTATGGATGGCCCACTGCCGGACTGGGCTTAAAAGTTGTATGATGGATAGAAGTATAAAATAGAAAATTTTCAAAAAAATCTAAGGATACATACATACACACAGTTTTAAAAACACGATTGAAAACTTAAAATTCAAAAGTCTCCATTAAAACATTTTAAATATTATTTTTTAATATTTATTTTCGTAAAGGTTCGAATAAAAAAATTTTGAATTTAAGAAAGTTATGAGCAAAAAAACCAAAAAAGAGCGTTTTTTTGAAAATTCGATATTTTTGAACCAGTGATCAAAAAAATCTCAAAATTTAAGAGGCTTCCTGCTCTTTTGAGAGGTATTAAAAATACCAAAATATTAAAAACATCAAAAAATTTTTTTTTAAACCGTCCGATTTGGCGTGGAATGCTCCATATAGAACGCATCACACCCAATAGCTCCTATTAGAATAGGTGCCTTATGTTAGGAGTCTGAGAACAATCGTTGAATATAGATATTAACGTGATTATATCAAACTGTCTGTCGAGACTTAGGTCAGTGACCAAGGGGCTGACGTGGCCTTCATAATATTTTCTGAGATTTACGCGAATATTTGACATTTTAAATAAAACTATCTTTTCGGGAGAGACACTTGAGTCTAGGAGACCATGATTACTGTAAAGCATTCGAAACATTCGGAACCAAAAATCAAAATGAATCCGCGAAATAATCCAAAAAGATTTATTTAAAATAGCATGGTCATATAATGGAATTTTAAATTACCGTTAATAACAATTTATGGCTGCATTGTAATAAGCTCAAATCTGGATAAAACTAATTTAATGTTTTTTAGATATAGAAAAAATATGCTGAATGTTTTGGATATAAATTTTGATGGTAAACAAATCAAACAAGTCGATGTAACAAAATTTTTAGGGCTTAATATTAATAGTAATTTGAATTGGAAAAAACATATTGAGGAAATAAGCATAAAATTAGAACAATTTTCTTAGGCGCTCCATATGTTGGCAAAACAGTAAATGTTCCGACTTATTAACTGTATATCATGCATATGCCGCTTCATTGTTAAGATACTGCAATATTTTTTGGGGTAATTCGGCAGATAGTTATGTAGCTTTTGAAGCACAAAAAAAATGTATCCGAGCAATATTTAAATTAGAAATGATTGAAAGTTGTAGACCATATTTTAAAAATTATAATAATATGACATTGCCAAATATGTACACCTATGAGACTATT
Source organism: Brenthis daphne (assembly GCA_947093115.1). NCBI lineage: Eukaryota > Metazoa > Arthropoda > Insecta > Lepidoptera > Nymphalidae > Brenthis > Brenthis daphne. Next base: position 30,343,572 of record OX352474.1, on the reverse strand, counting down.
AATTATGTTAAGAATCATTTATATTTATTTGAAAATTGTAATAGTGTAAGACATAGGGCTATGCTTCGCCACCCGCGATGTAAGACTAATTTTTCTCTAAGAGTGTGTTCAGTACTGGGCCACTTTTATATAATAATTTGCCAAAAGATATTTTAGAAATTAATGAAATTAATGTATTTAAACACAAATTGAAGAAATTTCTATTAGACAAGACGTATTATTCAGTTAAAGACTATATGTTGGATAAGGTGTAATATGTAATTTTAAACAGGTATATATTGTAATTAATTAGCTAAGTAGGTATTGGTATTATGTTTAATTATTGCATGCTGTAAAGCTGAAGTTGGCTGAATATTATTAAGATCTAAATGTAAGCCAATTTCGCAAATAAATATATTGATTTGATATGATTTAACTTCACGAGCGCAAAAGCAAGACAATTATAATATGTTAATCAGTTCAACGACTGGCTTGATGATAGACATGCATAGTAGTTTGCATACCATTAAAGATCTTTAATGTCGTAGAGTTAAAAGGTATTTTTAAAGATAACCGAGATAGAAAAGCTGACCACCTATTTTATGAAGAAGCTGCAGGCTTTAAAGGAATTAATTATATAAGAAAAATAAATGAAATTAATTTTAATTATATTTTTTTTAGTTATTATATAATAATCAAATTAAAAAGATATATTTAACATTATTATTAACTTATAAAATAAAATTATTCTATTATAGGTATAAATATGTTAGAAATATAGGTATCTTATAACAATTTATATTTTATTAATTCTAGATTAAAAATAGTAATAAATAAAAGTTTAAATTTAAATACTCACGAAAAAAATCATTTTCAGCCTTTAGGAATGTTTGGCTACCTATAAAAAGCACAAATGCAATAAAGTACTTCATGACGTGTAAATAAATAATAAATTAAAAGCCAGTTTTAATACAAGGATCACTCTGTGGTAAGAGAGTCGAGCACGCACTGTGACTGGAAGAGGATAGTTCTTCATATTTATAGTGTTATAGACTACTTTTTTTTCGCGAACCTTGGCGAGATTCATGAGACGTTAGTGGTGTAACATTTTATTTATTTTCCTGCTATTTTTAAAAATGCATATTAAACTAACAATTATTATAAAGTACATTGAATAATGAGTATTTTATTTCTATATTCAAAACAAAATAGTCAAAATTCACACCACTAATTCACCCAGTAATACGAGTCTACACCTACTACGAGTAGGTGTATTTAGTTGCGTGCAAACGACTTGCTTGTAATGTAATCTTTAATTCAATAAAAGTTTTTTTTTAAATGTACTGTTACTTTTCGAGACAATAACCGAAGTTCCTTGCTTATTTACCTACAAATAAGACACATAATGATTTATGATTGAAGATTATTCGACTGATCTAATATCAACTATTAAATATTATTATTTTAACTCTTTAATTAATTAAAACATTATGTATTATGTTATGTAAATTTCATGAAAGTGTCACGTATGTATGTATGTACGCTTACGATATGTCAGCAGTCAGTTGCAGTCACATTCGCACCTGACCGATTTTTATGGACGCCGAAAAGCTGAACTTTTAATCTTAGAACATAAACAATAAAATTACAAAAATTATGATTTTGATAAACTAAGATACATAGTCTGGCCATAAATACTTACTTCTACAATTAAAAATAAATAAAATATTACATGTGAATTTGGAATCTGTCATTTTTATATGATTGTTCATTGTGCTTTTTTATTTTCGCACCAATACATTGTAAAATATTTTGTGATATTAAAATGGAGTGAGGTGATAAACAGAACCGAATCGCTGTAATTGCATTACACAAAGTAGGTATGGAGCCAAATACAATTTTTAAAACTCTCCATACGCTTGGTATTAGTCAAATGTTTGTGTATCGGGCTATTGATAGGTACAATGAAACCTCTTCTCTTTGTGACAGAAAAAGATCTGGCCGTCCACGTAGTGTCCGTACGGAAAAGGCGATCAAAGCAGTAAGTGAAAGAATTCGAAGAAATCCTGTCCGAAAGCAAAAGATTTTATCTCGGGAGATGAAGATGGCACTGAGAACCATGTCACGCATTTTAAAAGATGACTTAAGACTTGCAGCCTATAAGAGACACACTGGTCATTTCTTAACTGATAATTTAAAAAACATTAGGGTGGTAAAATCAAAACAACTACTTAAGCGGTACGCAAAGGGAGGTCACAGATTTTTTTTTTACGGATGAGTATTTTTTTACAATTGGGCAATATTTTCACAAACATAATGACCGTATTTATGCTCAAAGCTCTAAGGAAGCTTCCCAATTAGTCAACATCGTAAGCATTATCCGACTTCAGTGATGGTTTGGTGGGGTGTTAGCTATGAAGTAGTGACTGAGACATATTTTTGTGAAAAAGTATCAAGATTCTTGAGAAGGTAGTTAAACCCCTTAACAACACCATGTTCAATAACTAAGAATGGCCCTTTCAGCAAGACTCCTCGCCGGGTCAAAAAGCTCGATCCACGCAATCTTGGTTAGTAACCCACGTTAGGACTTCATCAGAGCTAAAGACTGGCCGTCATCTAGTCCCGATATTAATCCATTGGATTATTATTTATGGTCAGTTTTAGAGAGTATGTCTTGTTCTAAATGCCATGATAATTTGGAGTAGCTAAAACAGTCCATACGATTGGCAGTGAAGAATTCTTCCATAGAAACAGTGCGTGCTTCTATTGATAACTGGCCTCAACTTTAAAAGGACTGAATTGCAGCCAATGGAGACCACTTCGAATGAGTTTTATTTATATATATATATATATATATATATATATATATATATATATATATATATATATTTAATGGTTTTATATTAATGTATTAAACTAAGACTTAACACTTTAATAGTTTTAAATGTTACGTGCAATAGAAAACATGTTTTTCTTTGTAACAATATTAATGGCCAGACTATGTATATATGATGATAAATATAGGTACAACTTTATAAAATAAATGTTATAAAAAAAACACAGATCTCGTGTCTGCCACGACCTTAGAGTACATTGAAAATGAATCTGCCAAATGAACTGAATTAAATTTTTATCATATTAATTACTAGCAGAACAATCGATTTTGCCCGCGTTCAGACTACAAAAAGTATTTGGATGCATAAAGATCTTATCTATACTTATAATAAAACTGTAGAGGTCGAATGTCTGTACATAAAAAAATATGCTATAAACCGAGTCAGGGGGATGCAAGAAGAGATATACAACAAATCCAGATTTTTTCATTTTTTTTGTTTCTCTGTCTGTTTGTCTGTTTGTACGGGCTAATCTCCGTAACTGCTGGACCGATTTAAATGAAATTTTGCATGGTGGTACCTTATATGCCCGGTCAACATTTTAGATACTTTTTATCCCGGAAAATTAAAGGATTCCCGTGGGATAGTTAAAAATCTATAGTAACTTATACAGCTTAATACACAAAAACTACTGATTGGATTTTAATGAAACTGTGTTAGTTCATGCATCAGAATAACAAATAGGCTACTTTTTATCCCGGAAAAACTTACGATTCCCGTGGGATAGATTTGTTTTTGTTTGTCTTGAAACCAGAGCGAAGCGAGGGTGAGGCGCTAGTAACTAATATATAATTTGATGAATGAAAGAGAAGAGAAGAGACATTAAAAGAAACACAGAAGACAGGCGAAGAAGACAAGCCTGTTAAAGTAACTAGCAGGTAATCAAACTAACAGTTAAACTAACTAGCAGTTTATCAAACTAACAGTTAAACTAACTGGCGGTTAATCAAATTAAGAATTAAACTAACTGACAGTTAAGCTGACTGACTGTTAAACAAACTGACAGTTAAGGAATCTATCAGTTACACTAACTGACTGTTAAGTTAACTAGCCGTTAATCTAACTGACAGTTAAACTAATTGGAGATTATACTAAGTAACAGTTAAACTAACTAACAGTTAATTTGACTGACAGTAAACGTTACTGACAGTAAATCAAACTGGCAGTTAAACTTATTGGTAGTTAAAATATCTGACAGTTAAACTAACTAGCCGTTACTTACTGTTAATCTAATTGACAGTTAAACTTACTAACAGTTAATCTAACTAGAGGTTATACTAACTGTCAGTCAAACTAACTGACAGTTAAATTAACTGACAGTTAAACTAACTGGCCATTAAATTAACTAACTGTAAACTAACAGACAGTTAAATAAACTGACAGTCAAGCTAACTGATAGTTAATGTTACTAGCCGTTAATCAAATTGACAGTTAATTTAACTGACAGTTAACCTTACAGATAGTAAATCAAACCGTCAGTTAAGCTTACTGGTAGTTAAAATAACTGACAGTTAAGCTTCCGGGGCAGAGGCTGACTGCTACCGGACGCGTCCCCCGGGTGGCGGATAGGGGAAGCCACTCGCGACTGTTCCCCCAGACAAGAGCTTGTGGTACCGGAGCAATCCGGCGCGGACCAACAGCCAGGAGGGGCAGGGGGAGCGGTGTCAGGAGGACGCCGTCTCCTTCTTGGAGGTAGCGCGGTGTCTCCGGCCGTTTCGCGGTAGGAGGCGCTGCGCGGGCCGTGCTGCCGGGGCTAGCCCGTCGGTGCGGCGGCTGGAGTGGGGCCAGTTCGGTGGTCCTGCGTCTGGCGTGGGTGTCGGCAGCCATCTTGGTCCGGAGGTGGGCCGACGGTAGGGGGGCCGCGGGGGAAGAGGAGTGTCGGTATGGCGATGCGCCGCTCGTCCCTATCTCCCGCGGCCTAGCGGGGCCACCACCGTTGATGGTGGACGCGGTGGGGCTGTAGGGGAAGGGGAGTGTCGGCGTTGTCGCATCCTCTACTCCTGCAGCCGTTTGGGGTGGGCTCGGTTTCGGGCGTTGTTGGAGGTTGCCCAATTTGGGTGTGGAAGGACAGGCTTAGGCCGCTTATTTTTGCAGGTTGCCCACTTCGGTGGGCGGTGTCTGGTCGTGTGGGGCTGCTCCGGGTACTTCTCTGTTCAGTAGAGTGGACTTAGGAGCAGTCTCACGTTCAGGGTTGCAAGTCTTCCCATAATGGGGTCGTCTCGCTTGGGGCGGCCTCATGGTTGGTGGCTTCGGCCAACCGTCGGGGCGTCACGGTTGTATGCGAAAGCGGTCCCGTGGCGTCCCATATGGCGGCTGTGGGGAAAGTTGGGTTTTAGTGGGTATGCCGGTCTCATTAGCCGGAGAGTCTCCACATAACCACCCTGGGGGGAAGTCGGGTGGTATCCGTAATAGGATTTCCCAACTATAAAAAAAAAAAACTGACAGTTAAGCTAACTAGCCGTTAATCTAACTGACAGTTAAACTAATTGGAGGTTATACTAACTAACAGTTAAACTAACTGACAGTTAATGTTACTGACAGTAAATCAAACTGACAGTTAAACTTATTGGTAGTTAAAATAACTGACAGTTAAACTAACTAGCCGTTAATCTAACTTTTTTTTTTCATATGTCGGGAAATGCATTTACGCATACCACCTGATCCCCCAGGTGGTGATGTGGGGCTCACCGGCTAGAAGAGCCGGTACTACCCACTAAAACCCGACATTCCCCTCCCCTCCGCCTTAATGGGACGCCGCAGGATCGCTTGCGCATAGCTACTACGGCGCCCCGGCGGCAGGTCTGCCGAACGGCTGACCACCACACCGATGGGGCTGCTCCACAGTCAACTCTGCTACACCAGAGAGGTACCCGGAGCAGCCCCATTAATCTGAACCTCCGCCCACCAAAGTGGGCCACCTCCAATCGGCTGCAGAGGACAGGGAGAGCGGCAACGAAACACCGACACTCCTCTTCCCCTGCAGCCCCACCGCGTCCGCCATCAAACGGTGGCGGCCCCGCTAGGCCGCGGGAGATAGGGACGAGCGGCGCATCGCCATAACGACACTCCTCTTCCCCCGCGGCCCCCCTACCGTCGGCCCACTTCCGGACCAAAATGGCTGCCGACACCCCACGCCAGACGCAGGACCAGAACTGGCCCCGCTCCAGCCGCCGCACCGACGGGCTAGCCCCGGCAGCGCGGCCCACGCAGCGCCTCCTACCGCGAAACGGCCGGAGACACCGCGCTACCTCCAAGAAGGAGACGGCGCCCTCCTCACGCCGCTCCCCCCTCCCCTCCTGGCTGTTGGTCCGCGCCGGATTGCTCCGGTACCACAAGCTCCTGTCGGGTCCAAACAGTCGCGAGTGGTGTTCCCCTATCCGCCACCCGGGGGACGCGTCCGGTAGCAGTCAGCCTCTGCCCTCTGCCCCGGAGCCGTTAATCTAACTTACTGCTTATCTAAGTGACAGTTAAACTTACTAACAGTTAATCTAACTGGAGGTTATACTAACTGACAGTTAAATTGCTCCTTTAAATATATTAGATATGAAATTAAAGGTGAGTAATATCTATCCATACTAATATTATAAATGTGAAAGCATGTTTGTTCAGTTTGTTCGTTCGTTGCTTTGTTCGTTTATTCGTTCGTTAGTTCGTTAATTCGTTTGCTTGTCCTTCTTTTGCGTCGAAACAGAGTGACGGATTGGCATGATTTTTTGTGTGAAGATAGTTGGAGAGCTGGAGAGTGACATAGGCTACTTTTTACCGCGGGAACTCATCATACCTGTATGTGTTGTACCTGTGTGTTGTATATATATGTAATACACAGTCTATCCATTCCATACTAACCGTTAAAACGTACCTAGGGACGAACTCGAGCGAAGCGAGGGTGAGCCGCTAGTATTTTATAATTATATTAAATGAACAATTCTTGTATGTATATAAATTATAATAATTATTTCGTGTCTCTCGGAAACGATTATATATAACGATTTGTATCACAATTTGTATTTAGATAGGGTTTTGCTTTTTAGGTTTAATTATGTAGGTATTTTTTTGTAAATACTCAATTTCTCACAAAAAAGAACATTTTATTGAACCAATTATTGTTAGAGCCTTTTGTATTTGCTCTCATGCTATCAAAAGATAAAATAAATATTTTGTGATACTTATCCATTAGTGACATTAAAAGAACCCAATGATAACCTACTGAGCGAGCAGTTACGCCGGTCGGTCGCCCAGGTACTCAAATATTAATTATTTTAACAAATTATAATTGCAATAAAATATAAATAACTTTGTATTGCATTTATAATTTGTTATTCTACAAGTATTTTTTTTTCTATTGACAAAAAGTCCACGTATTGTGATTTTGTTATTCGTGCCTTCAGATGTTTTAATAACATACCTACTATTTAATTACAATAATCCGCGGTCAAAAAAAAAATCATCGCGATTTTTCGGTTAATTATTCATTAGTTAATTAACAATTATTTCCTACTTGAACATGAACATTGCAATGCGATAATAGTTAAATAACAAATTTGAGTTTTTTTCCTTTTTTGGAGCTATTTTTGAAAGGTCTCAGAAGAGATTTACCGTTGGAAGAAATTAAAAAACATGTTATGTAAAGTGAAAACACTTTGTTATCAACAATTATTATTGTTCATTATCTATTCAGTAAGCTCTGAATTTTTTCGTTTCTTAAATTTTATATATAACTAGCGTAGCCCGCGGCTTCGCCCGCGTTCTGAGACCAAAAACCAAATTCTTAGGCTTTACATATTAGTATACTCTTACATTACAGTTTTTGTATTTTTTATTACTTTAAATGAGATATTTTCCCGCGGTAAAAGTAGCCTATATGTTGACCCGGATAACCAGCTATCATCATACCAAATTTCATCAAAATCTGTCCAGTGGTTTTCTCGTGATGCGGTAACAGACAGACAGACAGACAAAAATTCTTCAATAAGATTTTCTAAAAAATATTTAATGTACAGATTTGACTTTGAATTTATTATATGTATAGATGACAGGATCGTTTTATTGTAGAATCGCAGTACATGCACTGTTTTGGCTTAACTCAGTCTCTAAACAATCTTCACAAAACATTATTCAGTCTTATTTTTCACTATTAGTTACACTCCCACCATAATAAAGAACTTTAGAACTTTACTCCATTTTTACTAACTTTTTTTGTATTTGTTCTCAGTCTTCTCTTAGCCCGAATTTCATCTGAACTCTTGACACACTGCCGTCCTTTTTATAATAGTACAAAAGCCGGATACACCACGACCTTCACTGATCTGTTTACCAGATGAAACATGCTTTTTATAAAGTTTCAATTATAGATAAATACGCCTAAAATAGCTTGCCTATGGAAATCTTGACCAGGCTATTTTTAAATTAATTAATTAAAAGTATTATTTTTTTATTTTTTACCGGTTTGTTAACCAGCCGAATTTCGTTCTAACCGACAGTAAATAATACAAAGAATATGCCTAGGTAGCCTTGCTTACGCATTTCTTGACCACACTATCTGGCAAGCGGGTATAAACAGGTAAGTTACTATAGGTAACTTCACGGATCTGTTAACCGCTTGAATTATATATTATACCTATAGGTAATTTTATAATAAACGCGATAGTATAACATTTGTCTACAATAAATCTGTCATTAATTATCATTGCCAGGCTTTGAAATTTGAAAATCGGAGCAATCAATGATATGCGAGAGAAAGAAGGACGACCGAAGTCCGTGCAGTACAAGAGGACATAATATTATGACTAAATATTCATAAAAAAGAAACAGGGAGTTATTCAATAGTCCAATCGAAATCCGGTTTGGGAACAAAATATTGAAAACCTGAAAGTTTTATGATTTTAAAAACGTTAGAAGGTATATACGGAATAGGAATTCGCAAAATGCCCCCTATGCCCAACTACCCCCGAGAGGTGGAGTTGAAAAATAGTGTTTTTCAATTTTCGGCTTGCTGTGACGTTCTATCGATAAATGTTGTCTACAAAAGTTGTAGGTCTAGTAAAGATCTATAACTTTTATAAATAACACTTTTTACAATAACCTCAAAGTTTTCGAGATATTTGTAAAAAACTCGGTTTTTAACTTAAAAAATTTGATGTTTTTGAAATATAGTAGTATGTAATAAATCGGTCATAAAAAGTTAACAGCGCCATCTATGAATATCTAGTATAAACTCATTATTTTAACATGGTTGACTTTACAATATTCCATAAAGTTACGATTTGATTTAAAAACGCATTGAAATGAAATCAATTTATTTTTCCTATTAATTTTACATATTTAATTGTCGATATTGTTACGTATAATTACTCGATAAATGCATATATAACGCCATCTGTTAATATATAATTGAACTAATTTCTATTTGTTTTTAACAGCACGAGTAAAGACTTATTAAGTCAGTTTAATTATATAATAGAAATGTATGAACAAAATACATGTAACGTAAAAGATATTAGGTAATTGAAGTATTTAGAAAATTTTGTGTATAGCTTTACGCGACTGTTTGAACCGTGAGGTTTTTGTGGAGGACGGGAGGCTTTTTTTATATCGCTGGGGAAACCCATCATGGGTACCCTGCCCGCCGTCAACGGACAGGGTACTGTGAGACTCTTACTCACTAAAACCCACAGCGGAACTCGCAGTGCAATGGGGCGTTGCAGGATCGCTTGCGCACACACTACAACAGAAGAACGGGAGGCCTGGTTTAAGCCAGGTTCCATTAGGATTTAGTGGCTAATGCTGGCTCTTCTAGCTGGTTAATCTCTAAATAACTACTTGTTGAGCACGCAGTACGAGTAAATGTATTTTCCAACATTAAACAAGGTACCAAACGCCCACAATAGCTTACTTTAGTATTTTTTGTAATGTATTGATGTTCTCCGGGAACCCTAGATAATAAGTAGCTTACGTTTTCTCCAACCTATAAGCTTTAAACAAAAGCTAAATCCTTAGATTATAACATATAAATAATCTAAGGCTAAATCATACATCGCTTTATTCTGCGTCATGGAAGGGCAAAAAAGAACATATTTGCATTTATTGTAAGTAAGGATAAACATGTAATCAACGATTGTAATAAAGTAGTAAGGTATGCAATCTTAACATATTAATACACATAATAAATGAGCATTAAAATGTGTATCGACTTTTTCTCCGTCTAGTTATTCTGTATTGTAAGCAACTGTTAAAAGCGATTAGATTCCTTTTTGTATTGTGTTCTGTGGATTTTTATGTATATACCTAAGGCACAATTATGGTATATAAATAAGTTAGAGCTTTAAACTATTATATGATTCCATAGGAGGATGTTGATATAATGTTAGTGACCGTTGTGAAAACAAACGAAAATAAGGAAAATAAGCAATGACTCATATTCAGCTGTTTTTATGTTGGAATTAGCTTCGTTTTTATGTAAAATTTCGCTTCGCTAGCTACTACGGTATAAAATTCGTTAAATTGTGATGATTTAACAAAAATGTTAATTTGCCATATCCTAAAAATATTAGTGACTAGCGACTCAACCCCATTTTCACCCCCTTAAGGGATGATTTCCGAGATAAAAAGTATCCTATGTCCTTCCCAGGGTCTCAAACTATCTTCTTACCAAATTTCATCTAAATCGGTGCAGTAGATCCAGAGATTGCCCTCTACAACGTTACAAACTCACAAACTTTACCTGTTTATAATATTAGTATAGATAAAATTACTGTGCGCTTTTACAATAATCACTGTGTGCGAGGAAGTTTTTACATTTTTTTTACATGAGTGAGAGAAAAGAAACGTGAGGGTGCCAACAAAACATGTATCTACTCGTACATGACTCATGATAGTTCGCTCATAAATAAACAAATCCAGCGTTACAGCTTAATTATATGTAAGTAAAGACGTCACGTGGAACAGACTGTGATTATTGATTTAATTGTTTTGCTTTATTGTAGTTGTAAGCAAAATTTAATCACACAATCATTGTTGATTATTACAAAAAATGACATAAAAATGGCATACGATTCAAAGTCCGTTTAGTTGGTCCTGAGTTACATAGGCTTCGTTTTATTTTGTTTAATTTAACTAAGATTACATATTAATTTAGTTATCATTATTGTGTATATCTAACAATAATATAAATAAAAATGATATGCCGTTCATTTTCCAGAAAGGTTGGAACAACTTTGCTTTTTAAAATGTTTGTATTAGTTCGAATAAACTTTTAACTTTATTCCCTAATTTCTCAAACTTTCACCCTTTGAGTGTATATGTATATATGGTATATATTAAAAGCTGTAGTTTTGCTATGCGCGATGGCGCATAAAAATAACGGTGACTATAGCCCCTTTGCGTAACAAACAATTTTGTATTATCAACTATGTCCAATCCGTGGTAGTACCAAGTTCTGGCTCCTGTAGCGGCCATTTATCACAATTGCATTTAAGTAATGTAAAGCAGTGGTAGCCCAGTGGTTACGCGCTCGCTTGGGAATCCGAGTGAAGCGAGTTCAAATCCCAGGTCTCGCACCTCTGATATTTTCATGTGCGAATCATTTCCAACATGATTACCACTTGTCTTAACGGTGAAGGATAACATTGTGAGAGAACCTAGCAAGTTTTCAAAATACATGTGAAGTCCGCCAACCCGCACTTGGCCAGCGTGGTGGACTATGGCCTGATTCCCCTCGTATTGAAGATAGGCCCGTGCCCAGCAGTGGGACGTTAAAAGGGCTGAATACAATACAATATAATGTAAAACAAACAGCTCATATGATTATAAGTTGTATAAGAGAGACACTATGGTTCGAAGACTCATATGTATAGCGTGAGCTTCTAAATGAAGTCTTCTCTAAGTTCTATCTTCATAGACTTGAGACTAGAGTGGTTTAAATTAACCACCGATCTCAGGAATACAAGATAATTAGTTATGACTAACGCATAATACACCCTCAGTGCGCAAGTTCGACTCGCACTTGACCAATTTTTATCAATCATTCATAATGAGTCCTATTATATACACATTAAACTCGTCACTAAGAAAACATTGTTAACAAGGCTTCTATATTTCCGTAACCATGACTTTGTGCTTATACAATAAACAATGCAACTTATAAATTATACTTAATACGTACTTTTCTTTTACTCGTCGCTTCATTTACAGTTAATTTCTTAATTAAGTAAAATGATTTTATTATTAGCGAAATTATCAAATAAATTTCATCTCATGGTGGAGTGATTGGGGTCGACTTTTATTCCAAATAAATCTGGAGGCGCACGGCAGTACCTACCTACCTAATTGATTAAAAAAAACAAATTTTAGTGACCGTGTCAATATTGGATATCTTTATTTCTTTAATAAATAGAATGACCTTGTCATCGGACGGAAAAATAATGACAAGAATAATCTACTATTTTAAATAGTCTTAATTGAACATAGCGCTAGCGGATCTTTATGCAAACATAAATAATGCGCTCATAAAGTTAATATATATTATGTAAATTTTGTTATTTGTACAAAAAATACCTAATATATGTAGAGTCTACAAATTTTGTAGACTCTATTGCCGTGTCCGATGGCCAAGTCATTTTACTTATAAAAGAAATAAAGATAGATACCTATCTAATATGAAACGGTCACTATAATAACTAATTAGGTAACAATTTATGACAAAGTTTTTTGGATAGATAAATAATCCATAAATAAGAATAAATTAACCGACTTGGTATTACAATTAGATCTCACAACTTTTTGCGGTAGAAGAACTGTGTTGCGAGAATAGCATTTTTTGTGTTTTGTTTATGATGGAATTAAAGTTATAGATAAAAATACCAAATAACAATTTTTTACAGTAGGTACCCACTTTGTTTTTAATTTTATCGTACTAAAATTAATTTATTTTTCATTTTCCATCTCATAGGTCTCACTTTTGTTAAATATTTACGATTTGATACAATAGATACGATTTTGGTACATTTTATTATTATGAGTTGAAGTGATATTGTTTGACTTAGATATAAGTTACAGGTCTGGAGTTATAGCGCTGGAGTATTGAGTAGAGGTACCATAGGAATTATACCATACAAACAAAATTGTACACTCCAATGAAAAATTTTCTCCCTATTGTAAGTCAATTATAATACTACTGTTATCATGAAGGTTTGATCAAAATCGAGCATTTTGGAGTCGAGATTATTATTACCAACTTAAGTAGAGTAGCATATAATGTATACAATGTACATGGCAAAAAATAATAATAATTGTGTTAAATACGGTTTTCTGTATATAACCATTTCTAGATTTCGTGTTGATAAAATATTAAAGCGCCAGATTTAAAAAGCAAGCAACGTAATGAGCTACATTGAAATCAGCGCTCGATATCAGCTGGTCGCGTGTACAAAATGTATTTGCCGCAAGCACCGGCAAGGCGCCAACCGCTGGTTCCGCAAACGTGGTACATAAATTTAACATTATTACGATAAAAAGAAAATCTTAACGAACACACTGTTGTGTAACAACATCGGATATTGATCATTAATCTTGATTTAATAACTAAACTAGCAGCTCACTTTCGCTTCGCTCGGGTTCGCCTCTAGAAATTCAAAAACAAATCTATCCCTCGAGAACCGTATATTTTTCAGGGATAAAAAGTAGCCTATGTGTTATTCCAAACTATAATCTATCTCCGCGCCAAATTTCATCCAGATCCGTTTAGCCGTTCTGGCGTGAAAGAGTAACAAACCATCCGTCCATACATACTCACAAACTTTAATATTTATAATATTTATTCAAACTAGCGACTCACCCTCGCTTCGCTCGGGTTCGTCCCTAGTTACGTTTTAACGTTAGATTTCTCAGAAATGAGATATTTTCCTGCAGTAAAAAGTATCCTATATATTGACTGTAGGATAACCAGCTATCATCGTACAAAATTTCATCAAAATCTGTCCAGTGGTTTTCTCGTGATGCGGTCACACACAGGCACAAAAATTTTAAAAACATAGATTCGGCCTCTATCTATGTCGATAGCAATGACTATTTCAATAAGATTTTCCAAGAAAACTTTAATGTACAGATTCGACTCAGTTACAATTTTAATATATATGTATAGATTAACTAAAGCTAAAGTATATTACATAAAACATGTTCAAAGTTTGATAAATCTGGGAAAATGTTTTATCAATTTTTATATTTAAATATATTATTATATAAATATATACGTATACAAATTGTATTATATTGTATTTTAAAGTGGAAATTTAAAACAGAATATGTCGTATTGTACGTAACATAGATTTTAACATATTAAATGACTTAAGCATTTATTGTGCGAATCCCAGCTTTTAGCGAACTGCGTCTGAAAGCTTAACATGCTCTAGGCTAAAACGTAATCATTTCAGTTGTTTGCAGACCGTAGTCGGGAATGGATGTTCCCGGATCCCGTTTTATTTTTGTAGTGCGAAAGTAACTTCGTGACTTGCGCTCTTGTGATCAGTATTAAATAAATTCATTTCCGTACGTTTTCTATGTGTATCTGTGTGACCTAAAAAGTTTGTGGTTCTTTTCAAAATATATAATAATAAAGTTAGTGTATATATATATATTAATAAACTTTATAAAATCGTGATTCGTTTGTAGATTTAAGTATTATCGTTTTTTTTCTTTTGTAATAATAATAGCGCGTATAATATATTAAAAAAAATTATAAAAAAAAGTATCTCGTTTTGAAGGTTTACTAGAGCTTACAGTGAAGTCCAACTTATGTAACTTTACGCAATGCAGGTTTGATTACGATTAAATTGAGACACATTACGGCAAAACTATTATTTTTCGATACTATTAGTAGATAGCTAGTTTTGGAAACTTTTAGTACAGATCTAGACAGGATAGGAGGAGTGTTTGACCTACTTTCACGTGAAACACGTCACAAAATTAGATTTTTTTTATATATTTATGTATTACCACTTAAAACATAAGGGAAAATATTACGTAGATGTTATTTAATTAAATCGCAGGTAATTAATTGAACCAACAATATAGTTCAAAGATTATTATCATAATTTTGAAATGCAATCTCGTATGGATCCCTAAGTACATTGTGTCTGCCAACTTGCACTAGGCGCCAGCAATATGATCGGTCGACCTGTAATTTGCTACGTCAATAATGCGGAGAGTATTGCAAATAGATTGTGTTTTGTCGGGTACTATGATTAAAGGGAGTTTAATACGCAAATGTTTATATATTACGTGTTACACTGGGTAGTATTAGAAATTAGAATGTAGATATAAATGAAAATAGAATTAGTTAGAAATAAAAAAAATAAGTTCATATACTGAAGTATTTATTCATATTATAAATAAAAAAAACCTTTATATTCATACGTACTAAGTCTCATATTATGTACTTAGTGGTTACAAATTACATAATTATTATCCTTTGCTTGAGAATATTAGACATACTTCTAAGTGCATGCAACCTATATTCACGTGTAATAAAATATCGCTGCGCTTCTAACTGTAGTAGCTTTTACTTGCAGGGAACAAAGTATCAGTTACATATAAAAGAAAAATAAAGCTGCATGAAATGACATATTTGTATATTAAAAAGATATTAATATTTCAGATATGAAAATGAATTTCCATCTTGAATGATTTTCTTCTAATCATGCGTGAACATAAGTAAATAAATTGAGAATATAGAATTGTATGATAAATAACAAAAATAATTTACAAAGATGTGCAAGAGTGTGAAGAGCTTAAACTGGGAAACTGAGACCCTTATGGGATCTCCGGCACCACCAGTGTCTAAATGGGAAAGGTTTATTCCAAGAGCTGCTCTCTCTCATTTGGGATTATACGTGGCGTTAACTTTGTATACGGCTGGAGGAGGTTTGGTGAGTATAATGTTATTTTTACAATTTTTCTAAGAATAACTAAAGAACAACACAATTTTTTTGTTCAAAGATGACTTTTTAACTTAGAGAGAAACTACGTAAAATAGTATTAAGGAATAATGTAGCTTAGTATTATATTGCAAACTTAAAATGAAGCACGGTGACGCTCCTGCTAAATAAACATTAAAGTTACAGAATAATGCTTATTATCTACGATAATAAGCATTATTCTGACCTGAGCCCTCTCGTATTGAAGGCAGGCCCGTACCCAGGAGTGGGACGCTCAAAAGGGCAAAATACAATAAGAATTGAAATTAAAATATTAGAAATCTTCAAATTCTTCTTGATATAAATTTATAGGATTTTCCTTTACTTTCTCTTCATCATAGTTTTCAAAGTATGAAGTATCACTGGGTGACCGTATTTTAGGTACAAATGGTGGAAGCAGACGACTATTCAATAGTTTATCCCAATCTATTTCACGAAACCAGTTGTGATTTTTAAAATCTAGCACGCCATTTTTGAGATTTCCCAAACGTCGTGTTATATCTATTTGAAGAACGCGAGATATCAGGTCTTTTAATTCTGGTGAAAAGTGATTCGGACATCTGTATTTACCTGATACGATTTTTTCGTAAATTCTCATAGGATCGGATGCGTAGAAAGGTGGGTGACCGGCGCTCATTTCAAATAAGAGAATTCCTAAGGACCACCAGTCAACAGACATACCATAACCTTTGCTTAAAATAATTTCTGGTGCTAAATATTCAGGAGTACCGCAGAGAGTCCAAGTTCTGCCGCGGATTAATTTACAAAATCCAAAATCAGTTATTTTTATGTATCCAGAACTCTCTATAAGTATATTCTCTGGTTTCAAATCTCTGTATACTAATTCACAAGCATGTAAATATTCTAATGCTAGGATTACTTGAGCGCCATAAAATCGCGAAGATGTTTCTTCAAATTTTCCTATTTTACGTAAATGTAAAAACATTTCTCCTCCTGCTATATATGGTAGAACATAATACAGATAAACGTTGTCTTTAAAAAAATATTTCATATAAACACAGAAAGGAAAATTAAGACCACATAGAATTTTTTTTTCATAGTAACTGTGTTCAACTTGCTTCAATTTTACTATTTTTTCCTTTTCCAACATTTTCATCGCATAATATTTTCCTGTGCCGAGATGTTTTGTTAAATAAACAACACCAAATGCACCTGTACCTAATACTTTTTGCTGCTTAAAATCTCCCAGCTTAGCATTATATTTAGGTTTCTCATTCCAAACATCAATAAAATCTTTGTGTAATTTTTTAAGATACTGATTATACTGTTCTTGACGTGCATTAGAGTAGCCTCCTGAGTAAGGTAAGCTTATATATCTTTTGGCGTCATCGGCCATATTAGTGGTTTCCTGTATTGAAATCAGTTTGAGAGATTATTTATTTACACTGTTCAAATCAAATAATCCAATAACAATATTCTAATTAGAAAATCTTAATTAAATGACATTTAAATTATTTTTCATGAAGAAGTTTAAAATTTTGACAATAGAATTCAACGACAGTTTAGAGAAGTAGTATTAATTAATAATAAAATATTTTAAAAATCCACAAAAAAACATTATTACCAAATAATAAACGTTTACGGTTATTGACATTTAGTTGTTTTATGTAATATTCATACATATGTCATAATAAACATTTAATAAAATGAATTTTATAGATTTATATCGCTATTTACATATTATTACTATTTTGATTTTTATTAACGTTTTATAGAATATGTATTCTAAATAAATAAAATCGATATATGGCTAGACCGACTTTTACTCGGCAAAATCATCAGGACCACCGCCGTTATTTGGATATGTTAAAGAGTGAATTTTTAAAAAGATACGAAGATCCTTCTCCACCTGAAAAATCTCCAACAGATTATGATAGTATAAAAGCTATTGGTAACGGAGCATACGGAGAAGTCTTTTTAGTGAGAGATAAATGTACATTCACTTATCACGCTATGAAAGTCGTTTCAAAAAAAGTTGTCGTTGATCGAAAACATGTAAAACATTTAATATTAGAAAAAAAAATACTTCAAGCTGTTCAATTTCCATTTTTAGTATCTTTAGATGAAGCATTTAAAGATAATTTACATCTTTACTTTATACTACCATACATTGCTGGTGGTGAATTATTTACATATATACAAAAATATGGTAATTTTTCAGATTCTCTTTCAAAATTTTACGCTAGTCAGGTAACGTTGGCCTTAGAGTATATGCATCATTGTGATATCGTCCACAGAGACATTAAGCCCGAGAATATTCTTCTTGATATAAATGGATATATCAAGCTATGTGATTTCGGTTTTTGTAAAATTCTTAAAAAAAAGACATGGACTTTATGTGGTACTCCAGAATATTTAGCTCCGGAAGTAATTATGTCAAAAGGTTATTCATTTGCTGTGGATTGGTGGGCTCTGGGAGTATTAATATTTGAAATGGGCTCAGGTTACCCTCCATTTTTTGCTTCAGATCCGAGTAAACTATATGAAAAGATAATAGAAGGCCATTTTAAGTGTCCAGATACTTTAAATTCTGATTGTAAGCAATTAATTAAAAGTTTGCTGCAAGTAGATCCACTAAAGCGTCTGGGATCCCTTAAAAGCGGCGTATATGATATTAAGGGACATTCATGGTTTAATGATATCTGCTGGCAATCTGTATTACATCAAAGGATTCAACCGCCTTTTGTGCCTATCTGCACTTCACCGGGTGATACCAGTAATTTTCCAGAAGTAGAACAAACGAAGCTTAAAAAGAGTTCAAAATGTCAATATGAAGATGAGTTTGAAGATTTTTAATGTGTCATTGTATTTAAGGAAACATACATATAAACATGTTTTGTTATAATAAATATAATTTGTACATATGCTATGAATTTCTTCATTGATTAATATAATGTTTTTATAATATGATATGATAATAGATTGCTTAATTATTTCAAATTTATATATTATAGTACATTATGTTTGTATTATCTAAACAAGCAAGTCAAGAAAGGATGGAGAATTGTTAAATTATGTAATAGACAATACTAACAGTTTCGTAGCATATGTATATTCTGTGTACATTATCGGCATTCAAAATTTATTTAAAAAAAATTTCTTGTAACTATTTTATAAATGGCTAATCCATCTATCTAATAGAAATAAAAAAAAAACTGATTAGATAGTCTCTTCATTTACAAAACGTACCATTTATTTAGATGTAAAAGAAGAATGTATACGAGTATAATCCAGTAATATGCCAAATTGACACCTATCAGCAATTCTCAAAAATTAGAACTATATTTATACTAGTAATATATAATATGATAATTTTAAATGTTTTAATTTTATATTTTGGGAAAATGATATTTGATAGAAAAGATGAAAAACCTATACAATACTCTTTCGAGTTACAAATAAATCATAACCGGTATCTGGACTCGTTAAAACAGGAATTTTTGAAAAGTTATACAAGCACAATTAAATATGATAAATCAGTAGAAGACTTCGATCTTGTAAGAATTATTGGTATTGGATCCTTTGGGACTGTATTCTTAGCTCGTGATAAAACCACTTTCGAGTATCATGCGATGAAAGCTTTGGAGAAAGTTGAAGTTGTAAAAAAGAAAAATATAAAACAACTAAATCTGGAAAAGAAGATCTCACAGAGTATTACGTTTCCATTTTTAATATCTTTAGATTTTTGCTGCAAAGATAATTTATATATTTACCTCATACTACCTTTCGTATCCGGAGGTGAACTATTTACTCTAATTAGAAAAATGGGAAATCTTTCCGAACCGCTGTCACAATTTTACACAGCTCAAATGGTGTTAGCTATAGAGTACTTGCATCATTGCAGCATTGTTCACAGAGATATTAAGCCGGAGAACATATTGATTCACGAATCTGGATTCATAAAACTCGGCGATTTTGGTTTTGGTAAAACGATAAAGAATAGAACTTGGACAATTTGTGGTACACCCGAGTATATTGCACCAGAGATAATTTTATCAAAAGGATATACATATAGTGTAGATTGGTGGTCACTCGGAATTCTTATTTTTGAAATGATAGCAGGCTATCCTCCTTTTTACCACTCGGATACAATGACACTTTATGAAAAAATTCTTTCTGGAGCTTATAAAACCCCTGATTACATGACCCCTACATGTAAATCTTTAATAAGGCATCTTTTGGACGTGGACCCGACTAAGCGCTACGGTTCACTTAAGGCAGGCGTATATGATATTAAAAATCACGTCTGGCTTAGTGAAGTTAGCTGGCATATGATATTACATCAGAAAATTTTTCCACCGTTTATACCAGTTTGTAAAAATCTCGGTGATACTAGCAATTTTCCTGAAATTGGTGAAGTAAAATTAAAAAAAGGGAATGAGTGTTTATATGAAAAAGAATTTGAAAACTTTTGAGCAAGAATACATAAGAATGCTGTTACCAATCAGAAATGCTGAGCATCAATTAATATATTAAAATTTTATGATTATTATAAACTATATTTTATTTTCCTAACTAGCTACTATATATATTATTATGATCGTAGCGAAATGTTCTAATTAGACGTTATAAAAATAATTCAAGAGAAAATGTATAAACAGAGTGATCTTAAAATATTTAATAATAATTAATCACTAAAAATTTAGATTAAAGTAAAAAAAAATAAGTTTCAAGTTTTTAAAATTTAACTTTCAAGCGGTTTTTAAAGTCACTTTGTTTATTTTGCTGATTATGAAGAGGTTTATTATTTTGCAACTATTAAAAAATCTTTATCTCTTTCGTGGTATATAGGTATTTCGTGCACTTGAATATCCAGCCGAGATGGCGAAGCAAGAATTTCTTAGAAATCGTTTACTTACGGAAAGATGGAACCTCATACGTGTAGTATCCGATTACAATATGAATGGAACTGAGGAGTTAAGCTTAGAAAAAGTTATAAGTGATCACTTGGCTGTGTACGAAAAGGTAAAAGATAAAATTTTATATATTTCGCCGTAAATTATAATTTATAATAAATGTTATTTATAATATATAATTTAGTTTTGTTAGTCATATTTATAATAATTATAATTTATAATAAATTATAATATAAAAATAAACTTGTAATTAAATATTTAGTTATTAAAATGTGCTGTTTTAAAAAATCATTCTTCAAATATATATATCAATAACTAACGACTCACCATCGCTTCGCTCGGGTTCGTCCCTAGGTACGTTTTAATTTTTTTGAGCGGAACCCTAATTCTTTTTCTAAAATAAAAGTAGCCTATATTACTCCCTATAACATCAGCTATCGTCCAGTGAAAGCCCCGTCAATATCTTTTCATTCAGAGATTATCCGGAACAAACAGACAGACAGACAAAAATTTAAAAAAATGTGTTTTCTTATAATACCGTATATAATTTCATATGCATTAAGTAAAACGTTGTTATTTTAACATTACAAACAGACACTTCAATTTTATTTATCTGTATAGATAAAAATGACTAGTATTTCATTACTTCATACTCTTTATAGATCATAGCCGCTAAACGGAAATGCTTAGTGTCGAATATAGCTACGAGTATTACGTTGTAAAGAGTAACATGGCAAAATTTCATTATTTTACAGATAAAACGTTATAAATCATACTTACATATAATTTCTGTTAATTTAAATAAAACCATCTTTTCGGATTTATTTTGATTTTTGGTTCCCGACGTTTCGAATGCTTTACAGCATCCATGGTCACGCTAACGCTCACTGTAAAGCATTCGAAACGTCGGGAACCAAAAATCTAAATTAATCCGCGAAATAATCCGAAAAGATATTTTTATTTAAAATGTTAAATATTTGCGTAAATCTAAGAAAGTATTAACTTCTGTTATATTAGTATCCTAACATGAAAACGGTAATGGAATTAAAATTGTTACAAAGTAAACATTTTCCATTGCATTTATGACTTTACATGAAATTGTGATACGAATATAGTTACTACGTTTCTTGCAGATTTTAGAGGATGCATCTGGCAATGGTATAGCTTTAGAAATTGAGAGAAATTTTCCACCAGTAGAAGAAAAATGGAGCGTATTGCAGGCCGTGTTCTTTTCATCGACAGTTCTCACAACAATAGGTGTGTAAGACCATGTAAGCATACAGCGTATTAGTATGAGTAGTTAATTGAGTAATTAATTTTAATTTATAATGTAAAAATATTACAAAACTTTTTTTATTAATAGCCTATTCGAATATTTGCTTTATGGCAACACATAAATTATATCGTTTAATATATTCTAATTGTTTTACTGTTATTAGCTTATTGTTCTTTTAAAAACATAACCATAAAATATACATTTTATTTACTACATTAAATCAGTATAAATATTTAACTACTCGCAATGGTTTCAGGATATGGCAACATAGTTCCAGAAACATTCTGGGGAAGACTGTTTTGTATTGCATACGCTCTCATTGGAATCCCATTTACGCTTACCGTGATCGCTGATCTCGGAAGAGTGTTTGCAACATTTGTGTCTCTTGTAGCTAAACAATTACCGGCGATGCCAAGTAAGTTTATTCAGGCAATGATTCATATACAGGTTGCGTTAAAACGTGCCGCGTATAAATTTCTGTTTAAAGATATGATAGATTTTGACGACACGTTTGGCTCGGTAGTGACCCTACTTGCTGTTCCAGCGGTCGCGGGTTCGAGTCTCGCTGGGGGCATTCATTTGTGTGATGAGCACGAATGTTTGTACTCTAGTCATGGGTGTTTATATTTATAATATGTATGTATTTAAAGTTATCATATATTTATATATTATGTAGTGTATCAACAATCTGGTATCTATAACACAAGCCTCGTAGCTTACCATGGAACTAGATGGTGCTGTGTGTTAATGTCCCAACATTTATTATTATTATTATTTTTGTTTATATTTATTCTGCAAATGGCGACTTACCCTCGCTTCGGATAGTAGTGATGGTGCAAATTTTATTATTAATTAGCGTCTATGTGATAAAGTACTAAATATATATTATTTAGTATACCAGGAAAGTAGTAGTTTGTGTACTAAAATTCATCCAAACTTGTCAATAAGTTTTAGTGTAAATGAGAAATGAGTAACAATATATACAAGATTCACACAGACACACACACACACACACACTTACAAACTTTCGCATTTATAATAAAAGAGGTTTTTTTAATTATTTGTTGTATCTAGAATGGTGTAGTTTATCAGAAACTAATCCTGCTGGTCAAAGATCTCTGTACGCGTTTTGGGCAGTCTGCTTCTTGTTCGTATATTTATCGGCTGGAGCTGGACTGTTTAAGATGTGGGAAGATGATTGGAGTTTCTACGATGGATTCTATTTTTGTTTTATTACTATGACTACTATTGGATTTGGAGATCTTGTTCCGAGTAAGAATCTTCTTTATACACATTTATTCATTTGTCAAGATATAACTAATGTTTGACTTATACTACATTCCTCCTAATACCTGTTTAGTTCATATTACGACCTGGTATTTAGGGTTATAGTGTTAGAGTAGAACTATAGATCATTATGTTTGCTGTCGATATATCACTAAAGTTAAATATACTCCAATATTAATTGTCATTGAGCATTTCTTCATTTCAGTAGAAATAAATATTTTTTTTAAATTACTTACCTTAATAATATTAATATTTGTATGTAGGTAAATTAACATAAATTACTTATATTAATTAGAAAGTTATAATTTTCCTTAAAAAATATTTTTCTTTTCCAGAAAGACCGAAGTACATGCTGCTATGTACATTTTATATTTTAATAGGTTTGGCACTCACGTCGACAATTATAGAGCTAGTTCGTAGACAGTACGCTAGATCTTGGCAACAACTACGTGCTCTCTCAGGTCCCCTGGCAGACACATTACGAAGACTTGGCGACGCCGGGCGAGGAGTCGACGTGTCTGCTCTCCATAACGATCTTAGAAAGGTCTTAACAATCGTAAGTAAAATTTATGCTTCGTACGGATTAGTGGCTAAGCCTTGACCTAATAGAATTCTTAAATGCCTACATTATCCTCTAAATGACTTGGATTTATTTTTTCACATATTACTTTTAACTGGTACTGAATTTTTTACGAGCTTTCACCATAACTGGTAAGTATGAAGATGATGACAACGAACCAGCAATATGTAAATAGTATATATGTATAAATATGTAAATACAAAAAGTATTTATTTAATAGACCAATGCAGATATGCTAAAAGAGGCAATAAAATTGCAATGTTAAATAAAACCATGTAATAAAATTACAATATATTTTATAGAATGAAACGTCATATTGTATACGTGTATGTATCTCTATGTATCTACTAAATATTTTATTTACATGAAAAAAAATTATTGCGATTACTCCTCTGTATAAGTTAAAGTTAAATTTTGTATAATATTTATTTATAAAGTAATACTAGCGACTCACCCTCGCTCCGCTCGGGTTCGTCCCTAGTGAAAATTTAGGTTTGTATGTATTTTTTAATGCCGAATAAATTTTTTTTTGGGGTGGACCACCCTTATCACTTAGGGGTATGGAAAATAGATAGTAGCCGATTCTCAGACCTACTGAATACGCATATAAAATTTGGTAAAAATCGGTGAAGCCGTTTCGGAGGAGTACGGTAACAAACATTGTGACATGGAAATTTTATATATTAGACAAGTAGTTTGAAATGTACAACAAAGTTTAGTCGAGATATAAGAAAATTAATTGAACATTTATTACTGAACGTGAGACACGGAACATATGTTTTATCTACAACAGCTATAAAGTCATGTGTTCTGTACTAATATAATCAACTGTATAATATCAATAAAATATGAAGTAAGTTTATTGAGTGTTCAATGAGTGATTCGGAAGTGATGTTGATGATTCGAGTTCAAAGCGAAATCCGCCGATGAGACCGCAGTAGTACAGAGTACTGCCAACAGACATCCGTCCCGTCGTAAACAACTGAAGTCCCGGCTGTGATAGCCGACTTTTAGATCAATATCAGATTTGTACGTACGTGACAGGAAAATACTTTTTATTATCTGCTATCGCATTTGCCGCTTACAAGTAGCTATGTAGATGCAACATGCATATAATCTTAGTTTAATTAAGTCGCTTTCAATAAACAGTATCTTTGAACGCAACTTTAGCGATAACTCATGCGATATTCAATAGATTTAATGATAAATAGCTTACTTTTGTTAGGTTGTTATTCTAATTTTGTGGTTTCTAATAAACCTTTGTTTGTTTTATTAAAATCAGTGCACAGCTCGAAGACACTACTCTAATCTATTTTTATATTGATCATGGATACGGCCATGCTTGCATAAGTAAAGAATTGGGTCGTCAAGTGCTTTAATGTCGCAATTGCCACCCTTTTAGTTTTAGTACCCAATAAAATACGTCAAATAGCACTATAATGGCTATTAAAAAGACCGGCATTTTTTTTATTTTTGAAGCTGAATTTTTATTCGTTATCGGAACGAAATTGATATGAACGGTTAGACTATTCATGATCGCTGTAACGAGAAAACCTCTAAAAGTGTATGAACTATAAGACCGAATGTTATGGGATATTTTTATAAGTTTCCGATCTGCTGGTTATAAAACCTCGTGTTGATATAAAAGTGCGTCAATGTTTGGCTGACCTTCGATGAGATCTATGTGGATTACGTGTCAATGTTAGATGGGTATTGCTGCAACCTTTAGAATCGTAGGTTTATAGATAGACGTATGATATAAATATCTGATAGCCAAACCGCATCGTTTTGGGTTCCACATAAATGTTCGTGCGGGTGTTATAAAACTAAACTCCCGTTACTTTTTCATATATCAACTAATCTTATATCTGCTAATCGGTTTTAACTTAACGAAGTCAAAACGTGATCGAGGTTTCGAAAACATTTATTGTGTAATTTGTTCCCCTAATGGTTGTAACACACAGACAAGTTTGTAAAATTTGTAAAGTTTGATCATTTTATATTAATGACGATTTATACTGACATTTTATTTATTCATTTGTTATTTTATCCTTTATTCACTAGTTGCTAAAATATCAACTTAACAATAGAAAAACTGCTAGGTAACTGTTGCTAAGTAAAATACGAGTAAAATCTTTGTATAGCCACAGTCACAAGTAAACAAGAATATTTTGATAAAGAATGAAGAAATATTTTAAGTTATAATGATTAAAAAAAATATTTTTATATTTGTAATAATATTCAAATAAATTGTTGAATTTATATATAAATCAAATTTAACCAGCTCGTTTTGGTGTTTTATGCGTTAATCGTGTCATTAGTTTAGTTTACAAAAAAGCAGATATTAGCTTATATGTGACATGGAGGGTAATAAAGTCTACGTAGAGGTAAGTAAGGGTCGTCGTGCGTCATTGATTTAGGGCAGCTTTATATGCGGTACCGATAAATTTTATTTTTTTGCTTTTGTAGGAAATTGGCGGCAGACTCAATTGATTTTTATCCTTATCTAGGAAGCCAATATTTTATATCAATTTTCTTTTATTATGTTTATGGTATATTATTTACACTCTACTTTTAATATGTAGATTACATTCGTACTACCTTATAATATATATAATAATAATTTAAGCGGTCTTTCCCTTAAATATGTACATTCATATTGCACAAGAATCGATAATTTATTTTTTGATAATCGTACAAATCCCAATAATATTTATCTGTTTTAGGTTACGATGCCGAGATTGGGTGGACGCGACGGGCTCGGGGAAAAGCGTCAGCTGGAGTGGGAGGCAGCGGTCGAGGCAGTCATTAGAGATATAACAAGCCCTGTAACAAGCCAACCGAAACCACCAATAGTACAAATCGTTATATACGAGTCATCCGTATAGGTATTAGTTCAATATATTTTGCTAAAAGCATATTATGAAATGTATGCGAAGTTTTCTAGCCATTACATTTACCACTAGATCTAGAAAATTGAAAATGGCTCACCGCAGCACATTTTGTGATGATGTAACGCGATCGGTGATGTAATAGTTTCAAATTAACTACTTATAAACCACGGCAAAGTTAGCGCTATAAAGAAGTTTGATAGCTTTTTTACAATGAAGCAAATAAATTTAAGCAAACATTTGTTACACGCTGTCAAAACTCTTCTACGAAACAAACTACATATACATACTTGCACTTGAAGTTCTATTTATAAAGAAATTTCAGGATGAATCGATTTAAATTGAATCATCTCAATCTTAGTTTTCTTTGAATAAATACGGTACAATCGTTTCTGAAAAATAATCTAAATCTAAATGTACCTACTTATATATGTATAGTTTGAGTAAATAAAATAATTATCTTTTAGCTTCTGTGCCTATTTTAAGACATTTGTGCCTATTTTAAAAGATACGTAATATAATGGAAGCCTATGAAAGTTAGAATTTAATTGTAATTAGAATGACATTGACATTTAAAATGGACGATGGATAAATTAAGTCTGTTTGCTAATTTCTTACAATTGAAACTGCACAAATTATAATAGTAAAAATCTTTAAAACTTATCATGATTTTATATACATATTAATCAGATGTTGTAAATTACTTTACCATCATTAATTTCATTTTCATAGTCTTTATTTCATATTTACAATATGGGTGTCTAATCTGCATTTTTTGTATATGTCTATAGAAAATAAAGCTTTATCTATTAAAAAACTCATCAAAAAGTCTTCCTTTTAGCGCTTTTATCACAATTTCATATCTATGATGAAGCTCAACAGTCCGCGTGACAATTTAACATTAAAAGGACTTATTATAAAGGTCAGACAGAATACACAAAATAAAATATATCTAACTTTGCTTATTTATTTTATCTAGATTATCTAAGCCTTATCTGAATAAGTGTGTTAATATAAAATGCATTGGACATGTTGTCAGTCTGGTGTAGTGTAGTATGAAAATATAAAAAATTAAGTTTAAAATTATGCCGATAGTCATGATCACATTTCACAATAGTAATATGAGATATGTTAATTTATAATTTTACAATATTATTTGTGTGATTAGGTATATATTTTTATGTGTCAAAAGACATTTTTATGGCCCTAGAAGATGATGATGTGATAAAATGTATTGTTTTGAATGAAATAAATGTTGCTATTAATGCTGAGTAAACGATTTAAGATTTATATATAACTGAAGTTTTATTGAAAATGTAAAAGAAAATCATTGAAGTTATACCTACTTCTTTTGGCACGCTTGGAAAAAAATATGAGAGTAAAATTTTTACGATGCGAGCGCACACCGACAGCCAAAAAGCGACATGATGAAGTTAGCTGAAAACATGATAAGCGTGATGAAATCTTTAACTATTTTTGTTCTCTTAGGCCAAAGTACTATAACTACTTATGTGCGTACATAAGTACACGCACACATGTTTTTTTTAATTTTATAATATGATAATCACAAAAAGCGAATATTAGTAAAAAAAATTCTTTTATATCTTTTATAACTATAAATAGTTTATTTCTTTCTTGAATTCAGGCAAACCTTCAGTTCCTTTAAAAAAGTTCTTGGTAATTCCTTGGTGTCTGTACTTTTACTTTGATAACTTTTGGAAATGTAACTATATACATTTATTGCTTAAACTAAATCACCACACGATATGATTATAGCTGACACGGTGTTTTTTTCCATTCTACGAGACATCGGAAAGTAAATTGCACGCTAAATTACTCGCTCGGAGTTTTTGACCAAAAGTACAATTCTCTTTTCAAAAAAAAAAAAAAACAAAAAAACTTGAATAAATACAAAAAAAAAACAAAAGAAAAAACTTTTTATCCGACCGGGACTCGAACCCGTATACCTGTGATTGTCAATCTTGTGCCTTTGCCGCTTGACCACGATGCTTACGCCCGACCATATTTTGCGTGAAATAATACAAAAGAAAACCGCATGAAAACTCGAAAACACGCATTTTCCCAGACATAAGACTTACCACCCCCACATACCAAATTTTACCGAAATCGTTAGAGCCATTTCCGAGATCGCCGATATATATATATATATATATATATATATATATACAAGAATTGCTCGTTTAAAGGTATTAGCACGGTAATGTAATGCATAAATATTACCGTGGTATTAGAGATCAACCCGATTAGATGTTTTTTACATTTTATAGCTTATTTATTGAGGAAGTTTAAAGGTTGTAAACTTTGGGTCTGAGGCAATGAATTATTATTATACATATATACTTATATTACGCGAGCGGAACCGCGTGCAAGAACTAGTACTAAAATAAGATGAATATAGAAAATAAAGTAATTTAAATAGATTGAAAATTTTTATCGATTTCTGTAACGAGTTAATCAATAAATTGCAGTGCAAACTGTTTCACGGTATGATGGGATACCACGCGATATCACATCCTTAGTTCATCTTTCTATTTTATAGACCAATAAAATATTAGCCACTGTTTATGCAATATTTATTATTTATTGAGTAAACAAGCCGCGCCGGTTGCGTTGAATTTAAGTGGAGAGTAACAAATATAGCATTATTTATCACAAGTAGTCTATTATATATTATGTTCATTTTTAGCATTCTGTAGTCGAGTAATAAAATTTAAAAAGCTTTCAATTTTCCATAAAAATCATATTAATTTAAGCATCATGGTGTACAATAATATCTATAATAACTACCATAATTTTAAGACATTTTTTGGTATGATGTGCATACTATGATTTTTATCTATACTAATAATTTAAAGAGGTAAAGTTTGTAAGTTTGTGAGGTTGTATGGGGTAATCTCTGGACCTACTGAACCTAATTAGATGAAATCATCTCGGAAATGAAAGGGATGAATAGGGGGGGTAAAAATGGTGATAAAAGTTTGTACATATATTTTTGGTTCGATCAATAGTGTACGAGGCTATAATTGCTACTAGTTTCCCAATTTATTCAGTTTAACTTTATTCCAATTAAAACATATTTTAATTCCTTAGGAAACAAAAACATAATGAAAACTTCTATAAAGTCGAGAAACAGTCTAAGTCTATTATTGTCAAGGAATGCTGACTACCGAAATAAAGAATTTATCTAATTTAGAGTGATTTATTATTTACCTTGATTTCCTCTATTTTTCAATTCATTTTATTTGAACTCAATATAGTTCTTAACTTTGTATATTAGGTATTATAAATATTATGTTTAAAAATTTTCAAGATTAAGAATTTTTCAGTACCATTCTAAACATACTAAACGTGCCATCCAATAAGGCAATGGTATCATCGACTGCATACTTCATTGGTTTCTCCTGAGATGACATAAAATAGATGAGTCTACACCGGCTAACAAAATATTACGGAAAGTATAACGTATGCTATCCACGTAAGGTTGAAAATCATAAGCACTTTAATTATTTTTTTATTATATGGAAGAGCCATGTTGGAGTATAAATGATTGGGCCAACTCAATCGGGGAAGTATCTAGTTGTACATGGCATATGGCTAAATTACTTGGTATAATAACTAAGCCGAATCTGTACATTTTTTTTTAAATCTTATTGAAATAGGCATTATTATTGAAATAGAAATAATTGTTAGTGCGGGAAAATATCTCATCTCTAAGAAATCTATACTAAACGTTAAAACGTAAGTAGGGGTGAACCCAAGTGGAGCGAGGGTGAGTCGCTAGTATTATATAAGATTAGTGCTGTAGACATATATACATATATGATATAACACAGAAGAAAATATAAGAAAATAGATTAAGAATTTACGTATACATTAGTGTATATTATTTATTTATGAATAATAAATAATTTAAGTGCTTAAATACAGAAAGAAATAAAATACTCAATCTGTGAACTGAGACTGAGATCAACGTACTCAATATGACTAATCAACTGCTGAATTTGGTTCCAAATTGGCAAGTAAACGTAATGTCCTACCAATACAAAAATAACCATTTCTCCAAAAATATAACTTGCCCTGATTTCTTTGTGTTCTTATAAATAAGAGATACGGAGAAACTGACGTTTAGTTCAAATTTCCTATAAAGTGTGTCTAAATATACATAAGTTCTATAAGCAGTTTTTGTGCCACGCAGCGTCATGTGTCGTAATTCGTAAGTACCACAGTGCTACAGGCCACGAGTTCAATTTCGCTAGATGGAATTTTGCATTAGCATATGCTAATTATTCTTATCGTGTATAAGAATATGCTGCTACTCAGATACTATTTCTTCAAATAAAATCCTATTAATATTATAAATGCGAAAGTTTGTGACGATGTATGGATGTCTGGATGTTTGTTCGGATGTATAGATTGTATGGATGCTTGTTACTCTTTCACACAAAAACTACTGAATGCATTTTAATGAAACTTAATAATAATATAGTTCATACATCATAAAAACACATAGGGTACTTTTTATCCCGGAAAAATGTACGATTCCCGTGGGATAGATTTGTTTTTGTTTTTCTAGAAGCGAATGAGCCGCTAGTATTTAATGAAAATGATTTACTTTCGATATGAAATATATTGTTCTTTGTTTAGTCATGAATAATTTTAATAAAAGGTAATCTATTTACGC
Source organism: Brenthis daphne (assembly GCA_947093115.1). Classification (NCBI taxonomy): domain Eukaryota; kingdom Metazoa; phylum Arthropoda; class Insecta; order Lepidoptera; family Nymphalidae; genus Brenthis; species Brenthis daphne. Next base: position 30,312,118 of record OX352474.1, on the reverse strand, counting down.
AAACGAGATGTTAATTACCTCTAATAAAGGAAAGACCCCTTTGTAGGAATGTCGTTTAAACACCGGCACTATACAATTGGGTAGACATTAATATAGATATAGAGCTGCAGTTACTCTTGCTATGTACTGGGTTCATCCAATTTGTAACAAGTGGCAAGTGTAAGTAAATGATTTTCCTACACACATGCATGCCTATTCACATGAACAAATATACATTTTTATAATCTACATAAATATTTAGATGTGAGCAAATATTTGATAATATAACTAGTATACAGGATTTTTATACCCCTTTACTTATAAAAAACCTGGTTTTAGAAATATTTGTAAAAAAATATAGAAATGACAAATAAAAAATACTAAAAATTCTTATAATGAACTAATAATAATCCTCTATCATGTTTTCATCGCAAAATCCTACCTAGATCTCTATCTTAAAAAGTCTTTAAATCTAGGAAAAAAACGTTTCCGCGGTGTTCGTACTTCCTAAGTTTTAGGGAAATAAATGTGAATGCCAGAAATGAAATTTTAATGAAATGTTCACTCATCTGGTGAAAATTTTTCACTTTTATTATTATTGCACAAATATTCTTGAACCATTTTGAGTGAATTCCAACTATCTTTTTCTAATTATAGGTAAGAGGATTTAAAAGTAAGATTTTTTATAATTTTATGGATCTGTGGACCATCATCATCATATCCCTTCTTTTAGTTTTCAACCGACTTCAAAAAGGAGGAGGTTCTCAATTCGACTGTATGTTTTTTTTTTTTTTTTTTATGTTTGTTACCTCAGAACTCCGTCATTTATTAACCGATTTGGACAATTTTTGTGTCGTTTGAAAGGGTATACTTCCAGATTGGTCCCATTTAAATTTCAAAAAAAAATACCACCCCTAAGGGTGGAAAAACAACGAATGATGAATTTAACCTACTTCTGATTGTCATATTGACTTGAAACTTTGCAAGTATTTCTATTTCCGTTGATAGTACAGTAGTTCGGTGTTGTTGACCTGATCTGATGGCAAGGCCAAAAGGTGGATAGTGGAACTCTTCAACGGCTAATAGTAGATACTATGAGTTTGGGCTTATTTTGTTTGATTTGACAAGCCTAACACGTTAGAATCCTTACTTTTCTACTACTGTCTACACTAAAAAGGGAAAAATAAAAACTTTTTAACAAAAAAATAAAAACCGACTTCAAACAAAAGCACTAAAAAGTAATAAATAACTGATTGGTAGTTTTCATTTACTATACATACCTAATCAAATATTTTCGAAGTCGGTGTGCTTTGGCTAAGTAATTAAAGCCTACCTATTAAATACATACCTAATCCAATATTTTCGAAATCGGTGCCAGCCCATACAAAGCAAAGCACACCGACTTCGAAAATATTTGATTAGGTACGTATAGTAAATGAAAACTACCAATCAGTTATTTATTACTTTTTAGTGCTTTTGTTTGAAGTCGGTTTTTATTTTTTTGTTAAAAAGTTTTTATACTTATATAATACTTGGAATGATTTCTTAGTTACATTATTGGATGTAAATTCAACATCACTTTTACTAACATCTTGTATATTTTCATTTGAATTATTGCGACAAATTGGATAGGTATGGAAGATCCATGAACTAATTCGTTCATGGGAAGATCCTTCAAATCCAAAGCTAGTCTAGAAGCAGGCAGATACTCGCCTTATTTTTGAACGGATCTACTGGAGATTTCACCTTTTTTGAAAATTTAAACTGTGCACAAAAACTGCAAAAATGTCCAGAACTGAGTTAAAAATTTTTACTCAATATTTTAATAAAATTTGATACACGCTATTTATTGTTGGAATCGAATAAGTAAACTTTAAACTAATGCTACTATTAACAATAGTTGAAATATTGATTTGACAATAAAAAAAAAGATGACTTGATAGAATATTTCTGTTAACACTTTCAGGTTTAAGAAAGCTTCATCAACGTATTTATATAAATTTCTTATAGGATACATGAAAAACGTAAAAATTTGTATTTAATTAAACTAATTAATTTTTATGTAAAAAAACCTTGGCATAAACTAATCACAACAATCAATAAATGATAGAAAAATACAAATGGTTTTGCTATTTAAAAGAGTTAAACTACGCATCTGCATGATTTTAATTTATAATACGATAATTAGTTATCATTGTTATTGAGTTTGAAGCAGTGATGAAATGCATTATATGTATAATTAATTATATTGTTTGACATCCTGTTTAAGGCTCATTACAGACTTACGCGGCTTCTGATCAAAGGGTATCGTGTCAGTTCAGGCAGTAATAGCCTTTAAGGCCGTTATATATGTATATGTTAAGGCCGTTGTATATATGTTATTAAATGCGTAAATATGTTTGTTGGCTTATCTTCCTTTCAAGCAGCAATGGAAATATTAAATTGTTTTCATGCAATAGTGTAACTAGCTAATTTATGTTTTGGTACACTCAGTCAGAAAAACTAGTCGGTTTGTACTAAATATTATCTGTTTGTTGATACTACATACTTTTGAATCTTTTACTAGCCATTCATTCCTAGTCATAATAGTAAAGGTTCAAAGTTATCGTTAAATGAAGCGATTTATTGTGATAGGTTGAGAAACATCAAAGATAACACTACCACGAGCTGTTATTGTTTGCAGAAACATTACAAATGTAATACGAAAAGGAAGTGCCTTACGCATTATTCTATATTTATTACGGAAGTTTAATTTATTTACGTTTATTTTAACATAAATAGAGAATTTAGACATTTTGTAGGAGTGTAACAAATCAGAGCAGTGGCTTGTTTGAAAGCACTTTTGCAGATGTTCGTGATATAGTATTTATTTTCTTAATAAAATGATGCTTCGTGGGTGATTAGTGAGTAGAAAAATATATTTTATTTATTGAATATTCAATAATATTTATTATTTACACACTGTGAAGAATATGATTAATAAAGTAATAATGTGGTAGTTACATAATATTAATCGTCAAAAAAATTATAAATTTAATATAATTATAGAAAGAATATAATAAAATATTTAGGTCAAGTCTAAAAATTTCATAGGTCATATAGAAGTGAGACATTGCATTGTTTTGAATAATAAAATGTAAATATAGTTAACCCAGTTTCCTAATTACTGAGAATAAATGCCTTTTAGACGCGCAACTGCTTTAGGTAAGTTTATTATGTATAATTTTTTCAGGGCTTATTATAATTAAAGTAGTCCACATCATATTATTTAGTTATTATTACTAATGAGTAAATAACACTGTAAGTGTATGTTTTGTCCAAATATCAAATCTGGATATGTTATTAAGCAATTAATTGAAATTGAAGTTAATTTCTCTATTAAATATGTAATTAAGAGTACTTTAAAAATTGGATATAAAAGGGTTTTAATTAGAGTCGTCTACATTTTGTGGACAGACAAAACTGTAAACAGCTACAATAATGGTAAAGGCGAATATGGAAATAATATATTTTGAAAATGCATTAAAAAAAGTTCAATCTTACTTAAAAATAATAGGAATGCAAATCGACAATGGCGATCTAAAAAGGACAAAACGGAAGTGCTTGAATCAGAAATCGTTATTTATTTTTAATATGATATGGATAAACACGGACGTTATGGATCTATTTGCTTGGTTGATACATAGCGCGTACACTGGCAAGAGTTTTATAGAACTAACTAACGTAGCGCCTTGTCTGGCTTTGTGCATTCTTGGCGATATTCAGGCATTCTTTCATATGAAACACAGCCGTACGACTCGTAAATTGATACAATCTCTATGTTATCTTCAATCGATGTCTGCTGAAAAAGAAAAAGATAAAGATGATATTACCTTTCTTAAAGCTCAGATAAAAATTTTCCATATAGCGGTTAAAAGTCTCACAGTCATAATAGTACTAGGTATTGCACAATTTGGAATCAATCCTTTTGTAATAACTGCTTTACATTACCATAGAACGGGTGAAGTGGTATTATCACAGCCATTTATAGTTCTGGTTCCCTTTGATCAAACTGATATACGCTTTTACTTTTTTGTTTACGTACATTCTATGTGGTCAGGTCAGTATAAAGTGACTTTATCATAGAAGAAAATACTTAAAAATAATTAATTAACAATAAATATTCAAGAAGAAAAATAGACGACACATTTGGCTCAGTTTGTAGTGACTCTACTTGATGTATCGGCGGTCGCGGGTTCGAGTCCCGCTGGGGGCATTCATTTGTGTGATGAGCATGAATGTTTGTGCTCCAGTCGTGGGTGTTTATATTTATAATGTATGTATTTAAAGTTATATAAGTCCAGTCGTGGGTGTTTATATTTATAATGTATGTATTTAAAATTATATAAGTGTAGTGTATCAACTACCTGGTATCCATAACACAGGCCTCGTAGCTTACCATGGAACTAGATGGTGATGTGTGTTAATGTCCCAACATATATTTTTTTTTATTCATCATTCATTTATCTAAAACATGTGTATACTGTATACCTTCTGTCATATCAGTACGTTAAAATGGTATAAAATATATACCTGTAGATAGAAAATAAAAATATTCTTGTGTCTTTTAAGCTTCGCTTTGCTCGGGTTCGTCCCTAGATATGTTTTAACGGTTAGTATACAATAGAATATATATATATATATATATATATATATATATATATGTACAATGTACTTACATAGGTAAGTATTTAAAAAAAATAAAAAAATATATATCCCTTACTTGAGAACTGACTGATTCCCCATTCAAACTTCTACACCCCCTTTCACCCCCTTAAGATATGTTTTTCGCTATAAAAACTATCCTATCCCCTTACCAGGATCCCATATTATCTCCATACCATATTTCATCTCAATCGGTTCAGCGAATTAAGCGTGAAAAGGTGACGGATAGACAGACATATAGAGTTACTTTCGCATTTATTATTAGTATGGATATATAAAGCTGGTTATTTTTGTGTTGCTGGTCTGTCAGCATCGGTTAAAGCTGAACGTTGATAAGTCAGTGAGACGTGACATTACCTTTAATATATAATAAAAATAGTTATTGCGAGTGTACCTTAGGAGAACATATACTATCGTGGACTTTTCTGTAGGCCTTTTTAAGACCTACCATTTTCTAGTACATTGTTTTGATGTATCTCTTTAAGGTTTATCCAGCGTTAGCCATATAAAACTAAGGGCGAATCGATAGAACTAGCTGTTATAGTTTTTTCCAGCGGTAATGAAAGATTTTCCTGTAGTAAAAGGTATCCTAAATGATGAACCGAATAATAAGAATCACTACATGAAATTTAGTTAAAATAGGTTCTATACTTTTTGCGTGAAACGCTCACATCGATCTTGCTAAGTTACTGTTTTATTATATTATGTATACATTACACACATCTCTATTTACCTATACTAAAAATATTTTTGTGTTTTAGCGGTAATCGCTGTATTAACATTACTCGCACCTTGTTTCGTATGCTACGCTTGTTCTACATTCATAATTTATCAATTCCACCTTCTCAAAAAGAACATAGAACAAATTATACCACATAAGAATACAGTACACTTAAAAGACGATGAATTCCGAGAAGAGTTTATGGAAATCATTGACCGTCACAGAAGATTGATACAGTAAGTTAATTCAAATGTTAATTGTTTGCTTATTTTATAGTTTTACGTTTTCACTTCTATCGGCACTCGGCAGTCCTCATGACTGCTTTTTTTATAGTGTAACTTTTATCTTTGACTAGTCACGCGTTCAGATGACCAAAAACCAAATTCTTAGGCTTTACATATTAGTATACATATATTAGTATAGGCTTTACATATAGTAGTACTCTTACATTGCAGTTTTTGTATTTTTTCTCAGAAATGAGATATTTTCCCGCGGTAAAAACTTCTATATGTTGACCCGGATAACCAGGTATCATCATACCAAATTTCATCAAAATCAGTCCAGTGGTTTTCTCGTGATGCAGTAACAGACAGACATACAGACAAAAATTCTAAAAACTATAGATTCGGGCTCTGTATCGATAATAATGTCTATTTCAATTAGATTTTCCAAAAAATATTTAATGTACAGATTCGACTTACAACTTTATTATACGTATAGATGTTATTAACATTTAATGATTTGTAGATGTGTAGATTTAATGGAGATTGTATACACAGAGTCGACTCTATGTAACGTTGTAACAAGCTCAATACTTATTTGCCTCACAGGATTTAATGTAATGGTAAGCATAAAACCGTATTTTACTTTGAATATACATATTTTATTAAATTTGAATTGTTCAATCGTAAGTTTTTGATAATTATTACACGTATTATTTTCAGGCTATCAATGATTTAGCTTTAACTATGCCGTTCTTATTATTTCTTTTCCTAAGTTTAGCGCAAATATATATCCTATGCTATTACGGTGACACAATTATGATATATGTGAGTAAAGTTACCAGTTGGCAGTTACTTATATACTATAGTACTTTATTATTAAAAATTCTTGTTTTTCATATTAACATATATTTTTAAAATCTTCCAGAGTTCTAAATTAAGTGATGCTGTATACGATTCCCGATGGTACAGAGCAGAAGCATCCATTGTTAAAGATTTGATGATAGTTGCTGCCAGGTGTGTTATTAATAGCAGGGTGTGCTTTCTGAAATAATCTATGATACCCTAGCGACTTACCCTAGCTTAGCTCGGGGTCGTCCCTAGGTGCTATTTTTAATAATTACTTTTAGGTAACGCCATCTTGTACATTTTTTAAACTGGCAGTATTCTATGTATGTATTAGTCCAAGTCATAGATTTTATCTATGTACTTTATCCAAATCCGTTTGCATTACAGAGTAACAAACATACACAAAAGCAAAATCTTTCGTGTTCATAATAGTATTGTGATTATAAGCTATTAATTTAATTTCTTATGTTACAGAGCTAGAAAACCGTGCAAGCTCACTGCTCTTAGATATACCGATATAAACTTTAAAACGTTTACTAAAGTAAGTATGTCACATAATATCATTTATGTACATTTTAAATTTAAATTATAATTAATATTATAATTTAAATTTGTTAAAAGTTTAAACAAAAAGTAGATAATTCATAATATATTACTATGAGTTGTATAGTTTATAGCATATTAAATGATAACCTAGAAGCATGATAATATTTTATTCCCATGTTGCATAATATACATTATATATTATAGATTTTTTTTACATTCATTATACAGAATATATGTATTATAATTTATTTTTCAGATATTAAGTACTTCCTGGTCTTATTTCGCTTTACTATCATCTGTTTATAATCGTGAAAAAAATCAAGAAAAAAATTAAGCATACTTTATAATGTAATATTTATATTATACTATATATATACACATACATTACATATATACATTATATATATATATATATATATATATACATTATATATATATATATACATACATTACATTAGACTAGCGACTCGCTCTAGCTTCTATTGGGTTGATCCCTAGGTTCGTTTTAACTATAAGTATGGAATAGATAAAGAATAGTTATTATGAGTTGTTGTGGGTTGTATTATAAAGTGCTTTCCCGTAAGACTGAGATAATCTCCCGCTGTATCTATCTTCACACAAAAAATCACACCCATCCGTTACTCTGTTTCGACGCGAAAGAAGGACAAACAAACAAAGGCAAAGTCAAACTGTAAATCGTAGAAAGGGAAAGTGTCAGTCATTTGTAGATTACAAACTGCATTTAAGTGTTTTATATTAATTTTAAGGTTGCGTTCACAATTATAAACTAATAGCGGCTCACCCTCGCTTCGCTCGGGTTCGTCGCTAGGTACGTTTTAAATAGATATAAATAGTTATTAGCCAGTGTTATTAGCCATATAAATATTTTTTTTTTCGTTAATTTTTCTGACGTTTTAATACTTAGGTATTAACCTATTCCGGAATGAGAGAAATCCAAAAATTCAAATATCATAAAAATTCGTCCAGCCGTTCTTGAGTCTTGTATACGGGAACGCAGTCGAACGGGCTAAAAAGTATCCTATGTCCGTCTCCTGGTTCTAAGCTACCTCCCCACCAAGTTTCAGCCAAATCGGTTCAGCCGTTCTTGAATTATAAATAGTGTAACTAACACGACTTTCTTTTATATATATAGATAAAGTAGTAGTAAGTAAGGAAAAAGAAAAATGTGGTTTTTACGTTTGTCCTTGATTTTTTAATTTATTCTCTTCATAAGAACCTTTCTCGGACTTCAACGAATATTTAAAAAAAATTATAGCCGAATTGGTCCTGCCGTTCCCAAAATCTGCACTTAGCATCCCATTTAGCCATTCAGTTTTTTATTTATATGAAGCATATGCCTACCTACTTTTAATATTTAATATGTAGTGCCTACTAAATGATTAACGTTGACAATAATCGCAGAATTTTAATTTGTATGGATTGAGGACATAAAAAAGATGACAATGATCTAATAATAGTATTTGTTGATTAGTCTCTTCACAACCATGCGGTAGCTCCTCATAGTTTCACCGCGTGCCAAATTCTAAGAATTCTTGACGGAATGCCGTTCAGACGCGAGAGTCATAGACAATAATAAAATAAACATTTCCCATGATCATTGTACGAGGTAGTAAATTTGAGGATTTACAACACACTCAGCTATCTTGAAAGACGAGCACTGTAAACAGTTTGGAAAATGAGTTCTTAATGTAAACGTACCGTGGCAGCGTGTCATTAATCCTGGCTTATGGACGTGCTTACTAATATTATACACTAGCTCTTTTAAGAATATTGATAGCTACAGGCGATGTACAAAGAACTTACTTACGACTAAATTGTTTTAGCAGCTATTTCTTTTCTTGATTATTTAATTTTTATAGTAAGCAAATTCACATTGATTTAGTTACGTCCTAAATACAATTTAACTTGTACATATCATTGTTTACGCCATAATTTAACATAACATAAATGAAAATTTTCTATGTGTAATTTCTGAATTCCAATATTCAAGTATGTATTTAAAATTTCAATTCAATTTCTTAAATAAAATAGCAAATTTTATGATATTAAAAATAGTATCCTAAGTATATAGGAAATCAAAATATAATCACAGTAAAACTGATAGGTGTGTATCTGTTATTAGGCTGGGTGTGACTAAATTGCCATAGTCGTATATCATGCGTACGTAACACTAAAGTGTAATTGGAAACTTTAAGAGCATTTTTTTAGATATTTAGATAGTTACATGCATATTGAAAATTACAAGCAATACTAATACTGTACTTTATGAATGATTGCTATAAGTATTTTTGTGGAACTAATGATTTAATCTTTTCTAGTTTTCGCGTCCCTGGTAGCGTGTTCGATTCCCACATAAGGAAAATGATTACAGGCGTTTCGTATTTTTTACAATTTGAAATCAGTTTATTTAATCCCTAGGTAAATATTAATATTAGTATATACATTATACATACATAGGTATGTTACTTTCAGGTTATAGTCATCTTAAAACTAAATTTCATCAAAATCTTAAGAGCCGATTCAGCGTAAAAGAGTAACAAACATACACAATACAGACATACAGACACATGCAAACTTTCGCATTTATAATAACAGTCCGATAGTACTAATAATTGGTGCGATAGTTTTATTGGTACATATGATACGACGTCAGCTTGTACTGAAGTGTTTTTACAAAACGTTTAAATTAAGAAAGTTTCTAGACATGTGGCGTATATTTGCTTGCCTTTATATTTTATGCTCCCTTAATTATAGAGTTAACCAGTTTATACTCAGAGACAGCGAGTAATAAACGTTTATTTATTCAGCGAAGTAAATAGCATGGTAAAGTGTAAGTGGCTAAATGATTTATTACGTTGTTTAAATAACAAATTTCGTAAACCTAAGCTTCATTTCCCTCTCAGAGAGTTATTTTTGTTTTGTGTAGAACGGTATTTTTAAATTAAAATTATTCTTATATACATTTATGTATATTTCATATATTTTACATATAACATAAACGTAATATATCGAAATAAATTATAAGAAAAAGTAAGAAGATAGGTATACATTATGAAATGTAAATATTTATATATTTATAATTTATATATACAAAATGTCTGTTTCTGGGAAGTAAAATCATCTGATAGTGCCGTGTGTTTTGGTACCACGCCTCGAGTGGAGACAAAGGTGCCAGTGGATTAAGCGAAAATATGACTTCATATGAGATCAATACAAGAAAATAGCTACTTTTACAGTATGAATTGCCAATATTTTTATTGTTATGATATCTAAGTAAGATGATAATATACTCGTATATTCAATCGTGTGGTAAATGGATCAACTATTTATGGTACTTATTTTGTATTATTTTATCGTCTCTACATAAATTGTAATATCAAAACTATGATAATTTAAAAGGAATAATGACTTTATATTGAAGGGCAGAAAAATAATATAATAAATATTGGTCAAATACTTAAAATATTTTTATAAAAGTGTATTTATATATGTTGGGTTACTTTTTTTTAAATTTGTTTACTTCCGTTGATCTGTTTTGATAAAGTAAGTTACATATAAAATAAATATTACAAAGAACATAAATATCAAATTTCGAATAATTGGTTTTACGTACATAGGTAGCGTTTATATTTATTTATTTTATGCGTACAACAATGTTTTTGTAATCCATACTAATATTATAAATGTGATTGTGTGTTCGTTCGTTTGTTTGTTTGTTTGTTTGTTTGTTTGTTAGTTATGTTTTTGGAGGCAGCCAGGGGATGCAAAGAAATGCAAATCAACTTAAAATTAATTTATTAATTAAAATTTCTTACTACTAAAATGAATGTCGATCGATGTTAGATCATATCAGTGAAGATGGAGCCAAGTAATGCCTTTTATACTACATGATTGTAGGAAGTTGAGACATTGGCATTGATGAAATGTAGGTGGCTGCTGTGCTTGCTCTTGCGCCTGACCTTGTCTTGTCGTCGCCGTGCGAGGTTTGTAGAGCAAAGCTGATGCGACGATTCGAGTTCCGTAACATGTTTGTTTGTTTGTTTGTTTGTCCTTCTTTCACGTCGAAACGGAGTGACGGATTGGGGTGTTTTTTTGTGCGGGGATAGTTGGAGGGCTGGAGAGTGACATAGGCTACTTTATACCGCGGGAAATTATCTAATTCCCCCAAGAAAACACGTTATAATACAATCCAAAAAAATATTTATAATCAGAATTACTTGAAACTTGGTATTAATGCTCTTTACATTTACCAATTAGAACTGAGAATAAGAATACTGAAATTGATTTTATGCATAAAGTTTTATTATTTACTTTAATAATTGAAATATATATATTTTGTTAAGTGCTGTATTGTTTTAAAGTACTTCTTTTTTGGTGTAATAAAGGATTAAATAAATAAATAAATAAATAAATAAATTACTTTGATGTAAAATAAATTATATTTTGTTTTGTTATTTGTTTTTTTACTTTTATACGTTATATTTTGTTTTTTTACCCCCAAAATCATCCCTTAAGAGAGTGAAAAGGGGGTGGAAGTTTGTATGGGGATTCAATCATTTCACAAGTATGAGATGTAAAACTCATCATATTCTATACTAAACGTCAAAACGTACCAAGGGACGAACCCAAGCGAAGCGAGGGTGAGTCACTAGTTTCTCATAATTTAAATAACGTACGTATTAATATATTTCTTATTTTTAGTTTAGAGTAAGGACAAAAAAATGGAACTATTATAATTTTGTCATTATTGGCTTTATATTACATGATTGTCGTTTGACATATAGACTTACGAAAAATTAGGGTATTTTCTTCAAGGGTAATTTTTTTACAAGTGCAGAATTGTCTATTATAGAACTGTCTGACTCGCACAATGAGTTAGCACTCAAAGTGGTATAAAAATAATTTGTTAACTGAAAAGTGAAATAAAATATTTAACAATTTACATTTTACAATATTTATTTTATTGACGGCACAAATAATTTTGTATTTGATTGTATTACTATGAAAATCAACTTGCTAGTTTTGTATGTATAACAAGTGAGTTGCATCATAGGTTGTTTTAATAGTATTGCCACTTTTGCACTTCACCAGAAGTATGGGAGGAAATATATTGACATTATAACCATATCATAAATTTTTGGCAATTTTGATATTACTTTATCAGTATACCGTCTTAAGTACTATAAAACTAATTTCAAACTAAAAATTAATACTAAGATATGCATTGAATCTCTGACTTCAAGGTTGCTATGTGTTTGGTGTGTAAATTATTTAAATTATTTACTTGATAATTTTATTATGAATGCAAAAAACCAACGAGCAATTAATATAAGTTATCTTGACTTATATATCTTATCCAAATGATCTTTTGTTTATTTTATTAAATAAGCGCAAAAAGACTAGTTTTGTAGGCGGACTGCACATGTCTTTCGAAAACTTGTTAGGTTCTTTCAGACATGCAGTTTTCCTCACGATGTTTTCCTTTGCCGTAACACAAGTGATAATCACGATGAAAATGATTCACAGATGAAAATATCAGAAATGCCAGACCCGGATTTGAACCCGCTTCACTCGGCGATCCCGACTTTCCCAAGCGAGCGCATTACCACTGCCTTATATTTTGTAGTGATAAGTTTAAATTAAATGTATGTATTTGAGACACATACGTCCAAAAGGACGTGTCTCTTGATATAATATTTTGTAAATGCTGGAAGCATATCTATTTTCATAATTTGAAATTTCGAAGCTTATACTCGTATACATATATATTGGATATAGCATCTTGATAAATCCCTGCTCTTCGTCTCCGAATAGCATAAACAAAGTTATATTGGAGTACGAAAACGTAAATACGCGTTTATGCCAAATACAGGCCTTCAATCATCAGTTTTGTTTATACTCAGGGTTATACCAACTTATAGAGTTATAGTTATAGCGATATTGATCCAATTTTCGTATTCCAGATAAAGTAAAAACTACGCCTCACATTATTTGACATTTTAATTAGTTGTTATTTGCTTATATCGAGCTTTGGTCTTAAATTTTTTCGGTAGTTTTCAAAAATAGCTAGAATAAAAAACAGGTGCCCAAAAACATCATCTTTAGGGTTCCGTTAATCTGATAAAAAGTGGAACCCTTATAAACTCGATACATTCTTATACACACTCACGTCCGTCTGAGATAATACTCATACTTAATGAAAGGAAAAAGTGAGATAGTATACAAAATTGAAAATATAGATTTTAGTATATAGTACCTGGGCGATCGGCGACTGGCGGTGTTAAGAGTTTGCATCGAGGCGCAACAGATGGCGCTACGGTCCATCTGAATCGCGCTATCGTTTGGTTTTTTGTAAAACCATAAAGGTAAAATATATTTTTTTAATAGATTGTAAGGCCAAGAAATATCTAGTGTTTAACTATTAAGCGATTTCAGATATTACCATTGGATATCCCTAAGGCATTTATGGGACAGGTGGAGTTGTGTTTAGTTATATCGTATTTTTTAGATGAAAATCTAGTTTTTGGTTAACTGTATGTATATATTATATAGTTAGGTACTTGCATATTTTACTCAGCGATATTTATTTGCTTATAAAGGTATATTTTTCACGTACTTGAGATAGGAAAGATCGGTGGAAAGAGTATCGGGAGGGAGTTAGTTCCAAGCGCAGTACACATTATTCTTATCGCTCAATATTCATCGTTCATCTAGGTGGCAATGTTAATTATTAAATCTTGTTATTTTACAACTAGCAGTGTTTAAGGTACATATACATAGATAGACGATTGTTGAAGATCTTGATAATCGATGGGCACGCATTGTGTTAGAGTGGAAATCACGCAGTATTGGACTCGGAAACGAAGTATACCTACTTAACATTTACACATAAAGTTAAAAATAATAGTCTTATAATATACATGTTTTGATTCACATAAAAGTTTTTGTTCACAGTCAAATTATATAATTTATTCTCATGTTACTTAGGTACAACATTATTTAAGTATATTTAACAGAAAATTAAAAAGATTACCATGTTCATAAATTATGTCGAGCGCGACAAAAAGTATCCAGAATTTTAAATTTAATCAAGTCTAGAATATCAAATAGTACCTATTCATTGCTGTACTCGCCTTCGTAATGAAAGTATCTCTATACAAATATAAATGGACTTTCATTATCCAAATATTTTAATTTTACGAAATTTCTAAGAAATTTTTTAAGAAATTTTCTAAGAATTTTCTAAGAAAAATTTCTAAATGAAGGGAAAATTTAACGAGTAGTAATTTTAATAATGTTGAATAAAGCGTTAAAAGTATATTATTATTTTAAGTGAATTTTGAGCCTATAACAAAATCTAATAGATTCTATACGCATTTTATAATTTATAATATATTACAAATATGTACATAAAAAGTATTTACCCCTCTACTTTCCCGATTAAATAAAAATAATATTACAGACTAATGAATAATGTTTATAATGACCTTTTTTTAAATATTGTGACCATTTGTTGGTTAAGTTTGTGCCTCGTGTATGCGAAATTAAACAAGGCAAGACGCGCAACAAAGAAACTTTGCGCGTATCATTGACTAGCGACTCACTCTCGCTTCGCTCAGGTTCGTCCCTAGCTTGCTTCCCAATACAAACTTTCATCCCCATTTCTGGTATAAAAAGTATCCAATATCCTTCCCAGGGTCTCAAACTATCTTCATACCAAATTTCATCTGAATCGGTTTAGTAGATCCAGAGATTACCCCCCAAGTCATAAACTCACAAACTTTACCTCTTCATAGTATTAGTATAGATTATCTAATCTACTATATTTAAACGAGCAATTTTTGTATATATATTTATATATATCTATATAATCTGAATCTCGGAAACGGCTTCAACGATTCTCATGAAATTTAGTATGCGGGGGTTTCGGGGGCGATAAATCGATCTAGATTAGTTTTATGTTTGGGAAAACCCGTGTTTTCGAGTTTTCATGCGGTTTTGTTTCGCATTATTCCACGCAAAATATGGTCAAACGGCCAAGGCGCAAGTTTGACAACCACAGGTGTCTGGGTTCGTATCCAGGTCGGATACAAAGTTTTTACTTTTGTTTTTTTTGTATTTATTCAAATTTTTAGTTTGTTTTTTTTTTAAATGTTTTTTTTTTGGCCAAAAACTCCGAGCGAAGCTCGGTTGCCCAGGTACTGATATACTGAAAAGAATATGTAACAACACATTAGTTCAGTGAAATATTAAAATTATATTAACATTATTTTTAATCTTCTATTCTTATAAATAAAAATGAATGTTCGTATGTTTGTCTTTTATGCAGTCCTAAGCCATTATAAGGTAAGTCGTCAGTTTTTAATAAAAGGTACAGGCAATGTAGATTCATTATATTTTGTTAATATATTACGTAACATTCCATAAACTCGACATTAATATTACTTTTCTTTCTCTTACTATGCACTATGTACCTAGTTGTTTGTTTTTTACAAGAGATACTTCACAGTGCATATTTGAAATTGTGATATATTAACCACGATAAAACTCTAAAATATTGTATGAAATTTATTATAATATAATAAAATGATATTATTAGATTATATTATTAGTACATTATAAGTATAATTAATATAATACTAATTTCTGGGAAAAGCTGCAAAGATAATTTATATCTATTTCCTTGAGCTAACATTTATTATAGACGCTTTGGACAGGCAAGTCTTACAAAACCGATCTCGTGACATGGAACCATTAATCTTTTTCACTGGAACTCGTGGTCGATAGATGTACGTAGTGGCTGTAATGTCCAACAGATTGTATGACGTAATTTTTAGTGTTTTCGCAGATGGAACAAGCCAATATTCTTTTTATGTTTCCAAAGGTGAGCAGCTTAGGGAGCTTATAAACCGTAGCAAATACCTTATGGTCCTCTCTATAGTTCTTTTTCGCTCTTAGATACTAGAAGTGGTACCTTAAAGGAAATATGATTATAATTTAGCTACTAACTATTGTACTATTTTATACATTACTATATGACAGGGCATAAAAGGAAGTGAAAAGTAAAACTCAGCTTTATTGTTAATTCAGTCTATTATTACCTACCTATAATAAACAGCACTACTTTTATTTTATTGCTTACAAGTCTTGATTTTTCTATAAGAAGTCTAAATTAATTACTCTTTCTTGTTTTATGACGTTATTTTTTGTTATTTAATGTATTTTTAATTATATTATATATTTATTTAATTAACAATAATTGAAATAAAAAATCTCTAAAAACATTATATAAACATAAATACAAAGCCAGTCTCTACATTTTATATCTACAAAACAAACTCTTCTTTGGTTCCTTACTAAATAAGTAAAAAACATGGCATTAGGAAAGGTATCGCGTAAATTTAACTTTCACGGTTAATATTGCAATTTTATGGCGGTCTCTGAAAAGAAAAAGCTTCGTAAGTTGCGGTAAATTGGAACAGATTTTGTTTTACTTTTGGCTTCCTTAATAATTTAAATATCGAACAGTATATAGCGTGAGTTATGGCAAATTCTATTCTTCTGTGTCAAAACAATGTTGTTAAAATTGTTTATTTATTTTAATAAGGTTTGCTAGTGTTTATTACATGTTGTACAAAAAATCATTTAAATTAAATCTATTAAATAGGGCACAATTATGCACAACCGTTTAAAAGCCAACATAAATTGCACATTCTTGTGTCCGTATTCACAATCATTAATATTTTAAAAACATAGTAATTAATATTCTTTTACATTAGGTTAAATAAATTAAATAAAAATATAGCAATGATAACAGTTTAGATAACAATTTATCATTTGATAATTAATTATCTAAATATCCATAATTTACAATATATATAAACTATGATAACAAGGTAAGGTCGATTAAAAAGAAATTATTGCAATATTGGATAGAAAAAAGTTTGTTCCTTATATTATTGTTGATTAATGGAATATTTGATTCACTACTGATTGTTGTTTGAATTTTTTTTTAATAATATTTAATTAGATACGATTATTGTTTTTGATTGAGGCTTTGAAAATATGGAATCAAATTATAAGTATTTATTAATAATAAAAATAAATAAAACTTAATATAATAATAAGTATTAAATACTCATTACTTGAGAAATACTTATAAATTAATAATTAACGAACTGACTAATAAATTAATTAATTTAGTTTTAAAACCTCCATCTTTATAATAGATCAATATATACATATCATATGAAATCTCTTCATTTATCGGGATAAAGAAATATTACGTACATCAATTTCCAATTCATAAATTCGCTTTATCTCTATTACGTTATAAAACGACATTCCAAAAATGTAAAAAAATCTAAAAATCTGTTTGTTAAAAAAGAAGTTGAGTGTATTTAACTATGAAAAAGTTTACAAATTGTGAACGTAAACTATCTTCGAATATCACCTGTCATAATATCGTCCCAAAGGTACATAGTTTTGGTAATTATGCCTATACAAACAAAAACTGGGGAACTCCCCAGAACCTAATCAGACAAAACCTTTAAAATATTCGACACTAAGCGTATTAATAAGTTAGTGTTGCAAAAAAACTGTTTTTTTTTTCTACCGTGAAAAAAAAAAATCACGAAGTAGATTTTCTGATACTTCAATAAAACATTTCATTTCCTACAGATTTTTTTTCTGAAATAAAAAACAAAATAAAAAAACAAAGGTATTAGGTTTTTTCATGTTTTTTTTCAACACAGTGAAATTACAAAGTCTTTTTTCATGTTACATCACTAAATAAGATGTTATACTTTAATGATAATTTTATTTGCTCATAAATTATTATTAATTATATAAAATACAATTTTGTTATGAACTTATAATCATACAACAGTTCTTTGATTCTATTGGTTGTCATTCTGATATAAAATACTTTTTTGAGGTTGTCATTTTGAGCGAAGAAGGGTGTGAAAAGCGTTGTGTTGGCAAGCTTTGAAGCCATGAACAGGAAAATGAAATAATTTAATAAGATATTCATTTATGTAATATTTTTGCTCTACCTCTGTACAAAATAATAAGAGCTTTCTACTATTACATCGAATTTTACTTGGCCTGCCTGACCTACTTCTGAAATAATCACGTAACATTCACAATTATTAACTAAGCCATTTCTATGAAAAAATGGTTATTGGATATATATCCTACCTCCTTTTATATTAAGGTGCTTCCCATGAATATTATGTGTTATAATATATTATAATGAAATCATAGAGTGTAAAACTTGTAGATAATTTTTAAAATTTAATTGATTATTATAGATACTCAAAACAACATTTACATTTACATGTTTGTGAGATAATGTACAAAAGCGCTTGGATAGATTTAAATGCCTATTTGAGTGATGTTATTCTAAATCAGGTAGTATTTTGTCCATCCCGTAAAAACTAGGCGTTTTCGTGAGAGCGGAAATAATATTGTCGTGTAGTGGAGAGTGTGGAATGTTATTACACCAAAAATAATACTTAAAAAGACACAAGGAGCATGCTTTATACATCCTAAGACAGTTGTCAAAACATTGTCAGAGGCAAGTATCGAAATTCAGACAAGTACAATTAATTGTAAATTGCCGTGTGTAAGAATCAGAGAGGAACAAAATTGAAGAAAAGTGGAGTGAAATTAAAGTTCAAAAGAATCTAGTGGTGAAGATAAGTGTTCAGTGGCTGAGTTTAACCAGAAATTAATAATAATATACTGCGCGTGTTAGTGAACCTCCATAAGACATTCTTAATAAAACTTTAAAATTGCAAAAGACGTGCTTTAATTTCCGAACCCCGAAGTCATGGAACATAACAAAATTATTCTTAAAATTTTGTGATTTTGAAGAAAAAATTAGCTTTATGCTACACGAGTATAAACATCAAAACCGCGTTTTAGGTCGCGTGACTTTTCATCGGACTTCTATTATATATACATACATATTATGTATATGGAAAAGTTTGTGTATGTGTGTATGCTGGGAATTTAGATGGAATTCATAACGCAAGCTAACTAAGCGAAAGTAACTCGTAATATTGTAAAATAAATTACATAAAACTTCTTCATTTACCATTGGCAGTTCACGCGAGCGAAATCGCGTGTACAAATAATCCTTAATAGAATCGCAAACGATACCAGAACTTTCTTTCAACAATTTGGCTTTTGATAACATCTACCACAATCCATCAAATAGTTACGAAGTTGGCTGAAAGAAATCCTTTGAAGTTTATCTACATAATAGAGACAATTTGAATTAAAAGCTATATTGGGTGCCGTCGCCGCCATGGCGCTCCTTGGACTATTATTATCGTATAAGAATAAAGTTGAATACACATTGGGTTATATTTTTATGTATATTATAATATTTTATTTAGTTGTAGCGTAAATTCTTCTCGACTTTTTATTGTTATTGTATTGATTTTATAGAATAGCTATCAAAATTCGAGAAAATATAAATCAAGTTTTATTTATGCTCCGACTTCCGAGGAACGTATTAGGTGCTCTTTTGCAAAAAAAACGCTTCATCCCTTTAGATAGTTCTAAAATCATATGGACCCAGTCCCGCTAAAAATAATATTAGAAAGTAAATAAGAAATATGTATAAGTTAATAAAATGTCTATAAATTATTTGGCCAATGTTCCGACATTAGAAGGTCGTGACAATTATGACAACTGGTGTTTTGCGGCTGAAAACTTGCTCGTGTTGGAGGGAATAGCGGAATCCATTAAGGAACCTTTATCGTCATCCACAGCTCAGAAAGCAGATGATTTGAAGACGAAAACAAAGTCAAAATTGACTATGGCTTCATTAGGCTTCTCTTTACGTGCATATCAAACAAGCGAAAACAACATACGACTTGTGGAAGACGTTTTAAAGTATGTTCGACGATTCAGGATATTTACGAAAAATTAGTTTTCTGAGAAATCTTATTACTATACGCCTAGAAAACGGCGAGTCTATGACGAGTTATGTCAGCCAGATCATCGAAACATTCAATATAATGATGTTTGCTTTCATTTCGACGCCTTTTAATGGTCCATTGTTCTGTTGAACGTACCGCGTTTTATTGTGGAAGGGATGAGTCGTCCAAAAATAATAAAGACATTGATGACTAGCAAAATTTACAAATATCTTACCTTAGCGTAATACTATGAAAAATATAATTAAATATTTTAGAACAAATCATTAAATTAATTATTTATATTCTAATATAATATGTTCTTAGGTTTACGCCAATATTTGACATCCGTATTTTAATATATTATTTATTAACATTATAATTGTGAAACTTTTTGAGTACGTATGGATGTTTGTTACTCTTTCACGCCAGAACGGCTGAACGGATCTCGATATAATTTTTCACTGTAATAGATTATAGACTGGAATAACACATGAGTTATTTTTAATCTCGGAAAAATGTCCGGTTCCCGTGGTATAGGTTTGTTATTGTTTTCTTAGAGGCGAACCCGAGCGAAGCGAGGGTGAGTTGCTAGTATTTTATAATTTTTGTTCAATTTGTCTTGATAAATAAAATATAATAATTAATTAATCAATCTCATCAGTAAGAAAGACGAAGTTGTTCAATATACACTTTTGCCGTGTGCGATGGCCAAGTCATTCTATTTGTTAAAGATAAGATTAAGATGTCTAATATTGATACGATCACTATAAAATGTTGTTCTAAAAAATTTGGTAACAATTTATGAAAAAGTTGTTGCATAAATGCTTCAATAAATAGTAACTGATTAAATAAACCGACTTGGTTTTACGTTAGATCTCACATCTTTTTGCGGCAGAAGTCTAGCGTTGCGAGACTTGCATTTTTTTACATGTTATATTTTTGATGGGATTATCATATATTTCGTTGGCAAAGTCAGTTTTCAAAGGAAAATGATTGTCAATTTTTCTCTGATCATTAAAAATTACATAATATTTTAAAGGAATAGTATGAAGAATGAAATGCCTTTGATAAAGTATATATTGTGAAATCTTAAATATTTTATTTTAGTTTTAACCTAACGAAATATTTTCGTAAAAAACAAAACAATATTCAGCGGTATGCGAGTCAGATTCGTACTTGTCAGATATTTAAGAATCAGAACAATAATTTATAAATATTTTCAATTGAAAATCATTTCTTCCACCAAAATATTAGGTACTCCGTACTACATATATAAAGCCGAGTAGATTTTTTGGTTGTTTAAATTCGGGCGAAGACGCGGGCACTGCTAGTTTTTATTAAATTGCTACACGTAGAAAAGTCGCAGAGTCATTCACTGTGCAGATAAAAACTTATAATGCGCGCTAAACTTACAGCTTTTGTGTACCTTAATTTATTAGCATTCTTATCAAGTCAAGTTCGTAAATAAAGGTCAAATAAATCTATACATATAATAAAATTGTAACTAAGTAGAATTTGTACATTAAATATTTTTTGAAAAATCTTATTGAAATAGACATTATTATCGACACTGAGTCCGAGCTTATAGTTTTTAGAATTTTTGTCTGTCGATCTGTCTGTCTGTCTGTTACCGCATCACGAGGAAACCACTGGACAGATTTTGATGAAATTTGGTATGATGATAGCTGGTTATTCGGGTCAACATATGGGATACTTTTTACCGCGGGAAAATATCTCATTTCTGAGAAAAAATACAAAAACTGCATTGTAAGAGTATACTAATATGTAAAACCTAAGAATTTGGTTTTTGGTCATCTGAACGCGGGCGGAGCCGCGGGCAATTCTAGTATATTAAATAAAGTTTCAAGTGAGTTAAACATTACTTTGTTTATAACATTGCGATATAATTATTATAATACTTGAAAATAAGTTTATGAAACTACTTTACAAATATTATTGAGGGAAATTCTTTACCATAAATAAGATAATATGTAGCTTCAATTTAAAAGAAGGTACCAAGTTTAATGCTAGCGTTTAATAAAAGAAGCATTCTTTTTTAATAGCACCTTATAAAAAAATAATTAATCAAATCAGCTTTATTAATACTAATTTTATCAGCATCATAAAATAGATTTTTTTTGTTCTTTTAAATAATAAATCAAATTTAGAAGTCGGTTCCAATTTTTAAATAAAGTTTTTTTTCTTCAATTTAAGCAGCATGAACAAGGAGTTTTTTTTTGTGGCCATAAATTAATATGTATGTACGTATAAAATGTTTTCTTCCAAATTAACATCATTGACTATACTGATTTTTTTTTTGCTTTTTTTTTCTTCTCATTAGCTAGCTTTGATATCAAAAATAAATTATATTTAGTCTTCCTTCTTTCCCTTTAGAATAGAATTGTAACTCAAGACTTGACTTTAACTAAGGAAATCTGTCAATCAAGATTCACCGCGCCAGACAGGCGGCCTGCCAAGTTTGTTTGCCAACTTACTTTTTTTTTGGTTTTAGTTTTCATTAGGTATTTGTTTAAAAATATTTTTTATTTATTACACTAACTAATAGATATTGTTCCGGTACGTGAACTCATCTAAACGTTTATTTAGTTTTACAGCTCTCGCTACATTGGGTAGGTACATGAATTAAAGTAGCTATGATATAAAGTACCTACTCACTCAGCGTTGAAGAAGTATAAGTACATATTTATTCATAGAAGAATTAGAATAGAAAAAATTCCAGAAAAATATCGGTTTATGAAATTTTTTTGTAACTATATAATAATTTAAAATACTAGTTAGTAATAAGTATTTATTACTAATATTTTTTGATGCGATTAATCGAGAGAGTTTGAAAATAGAACTTGTTTTAGCCTTTTATAAGAATGAAAATAACAAAGCTGAAATTAATTGTTAATGTTGTCACTATATATACATCCATTGACATCTATTGCTCGGAATTGCGTCCTACAACGATTATTACGTATGCAGTCAATAATTATTATAATCGGTATACGTTCAGAAGTATAAGAAATTCGACAGAGATTTGGTTAAAATACAAAAAGTAAAATTTGCGTACAAATACAGAAAGCAAATGACAATATTATACCATACGATTTTCGTCTTCAGATATTTAATATCCAAGGAGGTTTTTATTAAGCGTTAAAAATAAATCATATTTTAAATTTTCGTTTTATTTTAACGTTATACTTAAAATATAATTCAGCTTAAATTCAACAAAAATGTACGCAAACCGCACAACATCAATTCTGAAATAAATTGATCATAATGTTTAATAGAAGTTCTATAAAATCATTTAATAAGACAAGATTATCATTTAATAAGATAATAATTCATTTATAAAGACATTGACGTCTTACAAAATAAATAAGATACTATATCAGTTTCCAGGAGCATTAAGCAATATCGAAAAATGCATTTTAATTGAATCATCATTAATGGAATAATTAAGATTTTAATGGAATAATCAAAAGAAGTAGAATTTTTTCGATATATATTTAGTTCCCGGTTATTAGGGCCTGAAAATGGGTTTGTCCGTGGGTAAATCCGACTCAGGCTAATTTTTATTACATACTTAGATTTTTTAGAGCACCTAGCAAATATAATAGCAATATCGTAAAACTTTGACATTATTATTAGGATGAAGCGAAATAAATATTGTATGGTAAATAAAGAAAAATCTATACATATAATAAATTTCTGAGTTAAATCTGTACATAAATTTTTTGGAAAATCTCATTGAAAAAGACATTATTATCTATACAGAGGCTGTATATATAGTTTTTAGAATTTTTATCTGTCTGTCTGTCTGTCTGTCTGTCTGTCTGTCTGTCTGTGACCGCATCACGGAAAAATTACTGGATGGATTTTAATGAAATTTGATATGATGATAGCTGATTGTTGGGTCGGTCAACATATAGGATACTTTTTACTGCGGGAAAATATTTCACCCCTCAAAGAAATCCATTCTAAACGTTAAACGTATGTAATTAGGGACGAACCCAAGCGGAGCAAGGGTGAGTCGCTAGTGAGTGATTATTTTAGTTGTTCGAGTATTGATTTATTTTTCTATGAAATCATGTTTCACAATAAGTGTATAAGTGAAAAATAAACAGTGTATGGGGATCGCTATGCCTTTGTAAGCTTTTGTTCTAAAGTTTCAAAATCAATTATATGAAAAGTTATAATAATATTGTTTATTATAAGAATTATATGTACTAAAATGTTATATTAATAATATATACATAATATAAAATAGTAAAAAAGTGAAATCTTGACATGGAATTTTTTTTTAAGACAAAAACTTACGTATTTTGTACAAAATAATAGTAGTTTATTTTGTTGTATTCTTGTCTATTTTTCTGTATATCTGTTTGATTTTCATGCAAAAAGTACTAAAAGGATTTCAAATAAATTTTCTGTTGCGATAACTACAGATAAATCTTCCAATTCCACGGAAAAAACACAATAACTGGTTTGGACGAGTTGCCGTTCAAATAAATTTTTTAATGATTTATTATATAAAACTATTGCTAACAATAAACATATTTAACAATTTAGTGCAGTAAAAACACTCATACTTATCATCTATGTATACACAAGCATAGTATAAAACAAAATAATTGTCTGCCTCTGTCTGTTTCTCCGCTTATTTATTCCAAATTACTTACGCATCGGATTTTGATACAGTTTTCACTACTAGAATGTGCGTTAAACGATTGCTCTTTTGTTTATACAGGGTCATTTTTAATTTACTGAAAACCTTTTGGGAATACACTATTTACAACATAACAACAACATCTGTAAGAAAAAAAAATATATCTTAAATTGTTAAAAAATAAAAGTATTTTTATTGCACCTTCTCAATGGTAATAGTCCAGCATTAGCAAAAGAAAGGGCGTGTCCTGTGGAGGGGGAGGAGTGGAGGGGTGTAGGAAGCCGCGCTTACTCATTTAAACTGCCAGGTCAGTGCCTGGCCAGATGCTAAAACTTTAAAGTTTAGAAGGTGCAAAAAAAATATTTTTATTTTTGTATGAAAATAAAAATTTAAGAAATATTATTTTTTCTTGTTACAGATGTTGTTTTTATGATGTAAATAGTATATTCCCAAAAGGTTTTCAGAAAATTAAAAATAACCGTGTATAATTTATAAATATTTTATATAAGATGGCTGTACGGTGCTGTGTCAAAAAGAACTTTTATGCTAACCCTTAAGGGATAAACATAAGAGATACATAAAAACAAGGTACTGGGCTTTAGGTAATTTTTAACAATGTCAGATACTGACAGAGCTGGGCAAATTACATGCTTTGCTTTAATTAATACAAATTACAAAATACGAAATACAAAATATATTATAGTATTTAAAATGCGAAATACAAAATATTTTTAAGAGGTGTATTTGAAATATAAAATACAAATTACAAAATACAGTCAGGTGTTAGGTTATGTAAGTAGAATAGAACTAATCCAGCCCAGTCTCAATCTTTGCTAACACTTGAACTTCATCCTCCTTAGAGTAATTCCAAAAACCCCTAAGACCTCCTAACTAACAATTTGAAAAATGTAGGTTTTTATCAAATGTTATTATTTTTTTATTTTTCATTTTATTTTAAATTATTAAGAGTAGCGTAAAGATTTTATTGTTCATTCGGTTTTCTTTTGCATTATTTCACGCAAAATATGATTGCTAATTTCGCACGTTCGGGCATAAGCATCGTGGTCCAACAGCCAGGGCGCAAGATTGACATTCACAGGTGCCCGAGTTGAATCCCGGTCGGGTACAAATACAAAAACAACAAAGTAAAATAAGGGTTTTACTTTTGTTTTTATTTTGTATTTATTCAAGGTACTTGTTTTTTTTATCTAAAAAATACGATATAACAAAAATAAATAAACAAATAAATAAAAAGAACTCCGAGTAAAGCTTGGTCCCCAGGTACTTCTTGTTCTATATTAGAATTCATAATTATAAAAACCTACAACGAAATATAAAGTAAAATAAAGAAAAATTGAGTTTCAGTCTTAGTTTAAAATTAGAGTTTAATAATAATAATTATTATATTCACAAATAGAAAACACGTAAATATGTCAGAGGCTGTTTTATAATAGAGCGTGTACATGGGGTTATACACAACACACACACACACACACAACTTCATAAGGGAGTCGAGAGCGGTGGTGTAGAAGGGGTATGATGATAACACCGTCACGCCACCGTTTGCCATAGCACCACAAGTTGGTTTTACTGCCAAGGCGCACCAATAAATGTTTCACATCAAAAAAATTTGCTTCTCGAAGTAATTAAATTTTATATGTTACGTGCTTGAAATACATTCTACGCCGATAGGTAGATTAAAAAGAATAATACCACAACCACCTTTCATAGTATGATAAAAAAAAAACAATTTTATATTATTAACTTTTAGAGTCATAAGCAACCAAACATACTTAAGCATAGAAGTACTAGGGCGTGGAATAATTGTTAAGTAAATATGTATGTATATAAATTAAAACACGTTTTGTTGAGCTTGTATTTTTTGTCTTTTGCCAAAGTACAAGAACCAATTCTTGAAGGATTATCATCAGCCCCTTCTTCCAAGAAGTCTCAGCAGCAACTGAAGAAGTTTTAGGCACTCACGAGATTTAGTAGCATTTTATCATCTATAATATAATAAAATTCTGGGTCAAATCTGTACATTATATATTTTTTGGAAAATTTTATTGAAATAGTCATTATTATCGATACAGAGGCCAAATCTATAATTTTTAGAATTTTTGTCTATCTGTCTGTGTGTCTTTCTAGGAACGCATCACGAGAAAACCACTGAACAGATTTTGATGAAATTTGGTATGATGATAACTGGTTATCCGAGTGCACATTTAGGATACTTTTTACTGTGGGAAAATATCTCATCTCTGAGAAATGTGTAACTAAACGTTAAAATGTAACGTTAAAATGTAACGGAGCGAGGGTGAGCTGCTAGGTCATTTGAATAAATTAATAAGTTATCCCCATGAACGAATTAACCACAATTCGTTCATGGTTATCCCTTATATAAGATTTTTCGATTTAAATGTTTAAGACGTAAAACCCTTACTTTAATCTCTAAGAAAATTACAAACATTGACGACACGTTTGGCTCAGCTTGTAGTGACCCTACTTTCTGTGCCAGCGGTGGCGGGTTCGAGTCCCGCTGGGGGCATTCATTTGTGTGATGAACACGAATGTTTGTACTCAGTCATGGGTGTTTATATTTATAATATGTATGTATTTAAAGTTATATATGTGTAGTGTATCAACTATCTGGTATCCATAACACAGGCCTCGTAGCTTACCATGGAACTAGATGGTGCTGTGTGTTAATGTCCCAACATATTTATTTATTTATTTAAACATATATAAAATCCTATGGAAAAGTTTATATGCCACATCCACAATGATCTTTCAAGGGTAACATTATTTTTGCGTTATTTGTAATCGGTAAGGAAAAACTTGAAAACGAATAAAACTTACGACTAATGACTAATGTACGAACTACCGCAGCTGCAATCAATGTTGTAGACATCCGGTGTTTGGTACGTCATTACATCCTTCGACGTTCGCATACGTTTTCCAAGTTTGGAAAGTGGAACTTATACACGGTCTTAATGGAGAATCTTCTTAGTAATCATACAATTTTGTCCGTTATTCTTCTCATATAAGACATAAACGCGGGTTGTCGGTTGACCTCTGGATGTTTCGTACGTATGCCACGGTGACTTCGATTACTTCGACTAACTTTGTACCCGTTGCTCTTAAGCACCTTCTGAACATCTAAATCTTCATGGTCAGATAATCCATAGGCTAGACACAGATAGACGTCTCAATCGCTTGTAAATGAAGCGTCTGTCCGTGAGTATATGTTACCAATATACAGCGTGCTCCAGAGAGACATACTCTCGCACATTCAATTCACTCTTTCATAGTCGGGTACTAAAAGGCACTGATGTTAAAGCTTTTTCCTCGAAATGTTCCGGATCCGGATGTTTGCTAAAGCTGGTGCTACGGAACTACGTATTAGCTATACGTAGTTCCGTAGCACCAGCACCGCACCACTCTATCAATCTGAAGCTATTGACCTTGGTATAAAAAAGGGGCCGTCTAAGCAGTGTTGAAGCAGAACTACGCATCTATCTGAGATACTATTCAAAATCAATTTAGTCTTGATCATAGTAAGAAAACATATATTAAACTAATTTATAGTGATGAGTTAGGGAAAGGTATGGGTGTAATATTAAATGATTTTTGTGGGGGCCAGGGAGTTACTTATTATTGTATACACTGATTGATAACTTCCTGTACTAACTGTGTCTCGTTTACATAGACTCAGTAATTCTTTTTATGGACAATGTATATTGTATACTTGCGATTCACCCTCGCTTCGCTCGGGTTCGTCCCTAGGTACATTTTAGTATTTTTGAGCGAAACCCTAACTCTTTTTCTAAAAAAAGTAGCCTATGTTACTCCCTATAACATCAGCTGAACCAGTGAAATTCCCATCAAAATCAATCCAGCCGTTTCAGAGATTATCCGGAACAAACAGACAGACAAAAATTTAACTACCATATATAATTTCATAACCATTTAGTAAAACGCTGTTATTTTGACATTACAAACAGACACTTCAATTTTATTTATCTTTATAGATACGCTTTTACAACAAGATCTCAGAAAACGTTCAAAAGCTTCTATCGCCAAATTAAAAAAAACAAAATGTTCAAGAACGTTTGTATGCTAAAGTTTATTATACAATAATTAATTTTATGGAAGATGACACGTCTTGGAAATGAAGTTATCGCCAACTTTATATGATTTTAATTTAAGTTACAAAAAAGAAAAAGTAATAATATTAATCCCGCTGAGTTTCTTGGGCCAGTCCTTCTAAGGTCTGAGGCTTCTTCTTTCCGAACTGATAGTAGACTCAGTTCAGTTAAAAATTATAATAATTTGACGCTGAATAAAATATTTTGAATTTGAATCACCTCATTTTTCAGCGGAATGTTAGTACATAACGATTCAACGTCAAAACTTACCATAAACTCATCAGGTTCCAACTGGTTCCCAGTACCGTCTTCACCATTAGGTCACACGGAACACCGGCCCAGGGCCCCCAGCCTCACGGGAGCCCCGCAAAAACAAAATATTCATTTACATGGAACAGAGAGAAGCTTGATTTTTTTTCCTATTATTATTTTCCTATTATTACTATGAACTATCGATTTTTTTAATTATCTAAATATAAAATTTAACCAGATTTCGTAATATTTTCAAAACAGTAAACGTTTCACAAAGAAAAAAAAATAAACATCTATAGTAAAACTGAGTCCGTTCGGCTGAATAAAGATCTTACTGGCTGGATAACCATCTTGTTAACAGACCCGTTGCTACTAATTTACTGCTTTAATTTTTGAATATCGGCAAAAATTAATAGTTTCATATCTTATTTTACATAAACTCATAAAAACCAAATTCTCATCAAACAAATAAATTAGAATGGATTTTTCCGAACTTAGAAGTTGCTGTAAGTATATTCCTTCGCTTAATAGTCACTATTACTAATACAATACATAAAAACAAAAGCACTAAAAAGTGAAAAATAACTGATTTGTAGTTTTCATTTACTATACATACCTAATCAAATATTTTCGAAGTCGGTGTGCTTTGCTTTGTATGGGCTGGCACCGATTTCGAAAATATTTGATTAGGTATGTATTTAATAGGTAGGCTTTAATTACTTAGCCAAAGCACACCGACTTCGAAAATATTTGATTAGGTATGTATAGTAAATGAAAACTACAAATCAGTTATTTTTCACTTTTTAGTGCTTTTGTTTGAAGTCGGTTTTTATTTTTTCGTTAAAAAGTTTTTATTTTTCCCTTTTTAGTGTAGACAGTAGTAGCAAAGTAAGGATTCTAACGTGTTAGGCTTGTCAAATTAAACAAAATAAGCCCAAACTCAAAGTATCTACTATTAGCCGTTGAAGAGTTCCACCTATCCACCTTCTGGCCTTGCCATCAGATCAGGTCAACAACACCGAACCACTGTACTATCAACGGAAATAGAAATACTTGCAAAGTTTCAAGTCAATATGACAATTAGAAGTAGGTTAAATTCATTATTAGTTGTTTTTCCACCCTTAGGGGTGGTATTTTTTTTTGAAATTTAAATGGGACCAATTTGGAAGTATACCCTTTCAAACAAAACAAAAATTGTCCAAATCGGTTAATAAATGACGGAGTTCTGAGGTAACAAACATTAAAAAAAAAAAAAAAAAACATACAGTCGAATTGAGAACCTCCTCCTTTTTGAAGTCGGTTGAAAAGAATAAGCAATTTAATATGAGTCAAATATTCCATAATACAAAAATGACCTGGTACTTTAAATAAATATTTATTAAAACTTCGCCTTATGCTGCGTATACACCGGCCCAACGAAAAAGGAGTCCGTGTGTAGTGTACGCTGTAGCAATATACTCTATGGTGTACGCAGAATAATGGGTGTGCACTCATAAAAAAAGTACCTAAAAAAAGTAATGAAAGAAGGTTATATTCCTGTATATTATACCATAAAGGTATAAATAAAAATAAAACAAAATTGTTAATTAAAAAATTACTGTCAACTTTGACGCTAATATGATATAGTATACTGAAAGTTTTTAATATATTTTTATTACTTTTGTATACGTACATGAATATAAAGAAATGGATTCTCAGGGAACATTGAAAAGACGCCAGTTACCTAAGCTAATGGCTTGTATGACTAAGAATAGTCTAGAAAATCTGAGAAACAGAGCCTTATTTGGTTTAGATTCATTAGATGCGAAAGGAATTCGAAGGTGATTATAAAGGTCAATACTGCGTGTAGGAATCTCATTTTAATTATAGTGCAAATTTAATTGGTGATATAATTTATTCTAGGCGGAAGTTACCTTTACACGAATGTCTTATTTTAGAACTGAGAGAAAGTGGTTACTCTGAATCATCGGATTACTTACAGGATCTCATATATGATAACCTGCAGCTTCTAGCCGAGGATGATATAGGCATCGTTGTTGATCTTAGGAAGAAAGAAGACTATTTAGAACATATTAGTGCAGGTCTTATAAAGGCGGAAAAATATCGTGACAAAGGTTACCTTTAACGTGTAGCAAATAAATCAAGTAATTTTAAAGTTAAGTGAACTTAAGTTTTAAAGTTACATATCAGTAACTTTAACATATTAATTCCCTATCGGAATATTTTGATTCTTAATAAATTTTAATAACAACAGGTTTTTTAACCGACTCCCAAAAAGAAGGAGGTTCTCAATTCGTCGGAATCTTTTTTTTATTTATGTTCACCGATTACTCGGAAGACGTTGGAACCGATTTGAAAATGCTTTAAAAAAATTAAATTCTTCAAAAAGAGTACACGTACTTCCCAGGTGATCTCATTTAAATTTTATCGAAATTATTCAAACGGTTTTAAAAAAAAAAACTACAATAAGTTATTTTTAAATAAATGTCTTAATCGAATGTTATTAAAAAAGTTTCCTCTTATAAAATTACCTGCTTACGTCTACTCGACGTCACGTCTTTGCATCTACAC
This sequence comes from Brenthis daphne, assembly GCA_947093115.1. Lineage (NCBI taxonomy): Eukaryota > Metazoa > Arthropoda > Insecta > Lepidoptera > Nymphalidae > Brenthis > Brenthis daphne. The sequence goes on along the minus strand of OX352474.1, from coordinate 30,280,499 downwards.
TAAAAATGGAAAAATAAAAACATAAAAAAACCCGACTTCCAGGCACTAAAATGTACAAAATACCTAAACGGGGATTTTCATTTATAATAGATACCTAATCAGATATTTTCGAAGTCGGTCCAGCCAATACAAATCAAAGCACACTGTAAAGTGAAAAGCCCCGTTTAGTAATTTTTTACTTTTTAGTGCCTGGAGGTCGGTTTTTTTAAGTTTTTATGTTAACTCCAAAACTGGTTTTCTACCAAGAAGTCAATCAATCCGCCGAAATTCAATAGTTTATAAACACTTAACAATTTATTGTACGAGTATAATTAAATGTATGTAATTACTATTTTGCAGATAATACAAAAAAGGAATGCTTAGAGCTATTAGGGCTTGCATTACATTATGCTGAAAAGGGAAAAGGAATTTTATGGCTTGCCGAGAAATTTTTCCTAGCAGCTATTGCCGTATCTAGTCAATATTTAATAGACGGAGGACGACAAAAAGGCTGCTGTAAATATCACTATGCCAGTTTTTTACTTGACAAATGTAAGTTTCCTAGATTTTTTACTGAAAAATAAAAAAAGGAAAACTTAATGAAACGACATCCTGCATTCCTCAAATGTTAAAAAAAATACAACAATACCTTCCAAAATTAAAATTTTATATAACTAGCGAATTCCTCGCGTCCGCTTCTCGTCCCCAGATGCTTAACAGTAGCGTATGGTCACAGTGTATATATATACAAAATCATATTTGTGCAGCCGCTTTTCACTTTAATCTATCTTTAACAGCTAGTAACCCCCATTTGTGGCCACTTTTACATAAGCAGATAGATGTATTTTATCATGCACAGCAAAAAAATAGTTTTAATTTGATATATAAATATTAAATATACATAATGAACGTAACAAAATATTACCTGCTTATACTTGGCTACGAAGAGGTTGTGGCCAAGTGCCCAACGGCAACTATCACTTTTCAAATTCTCTACGTATATTTCTGTGAAGTGGAGTATAACTTATTTTAATAATAAATGAAACGATTTTCCAAAAAGTCAATTTTATTAATTGAATTTAAAATACTAGCAGGCACATCTTAATAGGCAACCCGGCCAAAACATATTGTCCCTATTATTATCTTAATATATATATATATATATATATATATATATATATATATATATATATATATTATAATTCTTCTGTACGTGTGTTTGTTACGCTAATTCTCCTAAAGGGATGGACCGATTTGAATGAAATTTTGTGTGTATATTTCAATGGGCACCTGGATGGTTTGAAAACACAATTAGACCCGGTAGGTGACCCGGTAGTTCGTATCGACTGCACCAAATTGGATAATTCTTGTTTTTGTGTTTGTTATTGTCATGAAGTTTTGTATAGAAAAAAAAAAATTTTTTTTTTACTAAAATAAGTTTTTTTAAAATCTCTTGATATTATATGAAAATATCTTTTATGAAAATTTAGTGACACACCGACTGCAGCGCCGCCTACCGGATCCATTTGTGAATAGAATCCTTGCAGGGACCCACTCGAACATACACAAAAATATCATTGAAATCGTCCCTGCCGTTTAGGAGATGATCAGTGGTACACTGACTGCAGTGCCACCTACTAAGTCCATTTGTATTTTTAAACCTTGCCAGGAGCCCATTGAAATATACAAATAAAATTTCATCCAATTGATCTAGCCCTTTTCCTAAAGGCTCCTCACTCCTCCTTACTCCTGCTGGAGTAGGCTAACAAACACACGTACAGAAGAATTATATATATTAAGATTTGATGAAACCCATTGAAAAGGAAGAGAATAAACAAAAATGAAAGGGAAAATAATTTACGGGCAATCTGAGGTTGGGAAGTGGGAGGGGGTGAATTTTTAAGGGTAAAAAACGGTTTATCTAGGCTTTAGGTTATTTTACTGAAGTTTCACTTGTATCATCTGTGAATTGCACACACGCTCACTTTTTTATATAAAAATACCTAATACTTTTAAAACAGAGTAGATACACGTAAAATCATGCTGACTATTAAATCTTATATCTAATACAATGATAAAATCGTCTTACAACACTTACCCCATATGGTTTTTTTGCACTTTCGTCTTAATATTATGAAGTATAGTATACAGTAAAAATATGACAAATAACTTATTGCATATCGCATTTAAGCTCATAGTATTCTGTGCCAACGTCGACGACAACGTGACCGCGTCGACAAGGCAAAAAAATACCGTGAGCTGTTATTGTCCCCTTACCGTCCAAGATTCATAATTACAAAAATAATAAATACATAGTTTAAAACAAGTAGGTATATAATTTAAAAAAAAGATTCAGACGAATTGAGAACCTCCTCCTTTTTGGAAGTCGGTTAATAATCGTATTTTATTAGAACATGTTACATTAAGAATGTTAAAACAAGAACACCTCCTGGATTACCTATAACTTACGTACGTCAACGTTGACCTTGATAAAATGAATATAAAGAACATGACGCAATCTAGCATTCAAAGTTCAAAATAAATTACTATCTATAATATTCTTTACATGAATTTACCTCCTTAATTTCGGTTGTAAATAGTTCTGTTAAGTTAGGTATTAATCTATGTCCCCCCCAACGTGCGTTCACCTTGTCGTGGTGGGGGGGCTCAGTAGTGCGCGGCAACCCAACCGGGCGCGAAGCCAAGAAACGCACAGGGAGGTGGCCCACTTCGGTGGGCGGTGGGAGGTGGCCCTCTTCGGAGGGCAGTGTACCATGCGGGTTGCTCCTGGTACTTCTCTGATAGCAGAGTGGACTATGGAGCAACCCCGTGGTTGTTGTGGTCTGCTTCGGCAGACCTGCCGTCGGGGCGTCGTAGTTGAATGCGTAAGCGATCCTGCGACGCCCCATTAAGACGGGGGAAGGTTTTGTTGGGTTTTAGTGGGTAGTATTGGCTTTGCCGGTGAGTCCCACACCTGGTGCGTAAATGCATTTCCCAACGTTAAAAAAAAAAAAAGGTATTAATCAATGCTTATAATAAATAAGTTACTTGGTCGAAGCTGTGAAAAAATATTACTATTAAGTAAATATAATATACAAAGGTGTGCTTAAGGGTGTTTACTAATTAAGGACTCAATTTTTTCTTGGTGTGTGCAAGTGCAAAAACGCTTTACGAAAACAAAAAATCACAATGCACTTTGAAATTACACAAAATTAGGTTAATCGGTCCACAGGGAAGTCCAACAGATGTTCATATTAGATCAAATATAATAAATACTCCTCATATGTGATGCAGAACTTTACAATTATGAATCTTTTTCTAGAACATACTCTCAACTTCTCGAATTTCCGTACCGTGATCCGTACCTCCAAGATAATTTCTAAGAAATTAATTGTTCACAGAGCTAGCGAGGGTGGCTCGGCGGTCAATGTCAGGTTTAAAAGAGATAGAGTACATAATATGTTATATTAGAAAATTAAGAAACTAAACTAATAAAATGTGGAGATAGAAAAAAGCTATTTGTTGTTCTTGCGTTTTCTTTTTAATTTTGTAAAAAAATATCAATATAATAATATTACTCATAATGTTACGAGCCATCGTCAATTGTGGGTAGAAATTTTTTGTTAGGATATCGTTGTTAGAAAAAGTTAAACTTTTATGATTCTAAAATATTTTGTTTGCAAATCTGCAGTTCCAGAAGCAGATCCCGAAGAACCCTTTGAAATTCTTACAGAAGTAAGGGATAGTGCTATAGGAAAGGTATATAATCAAATTATTATATTATATACTAGCATTACTAGCGTTCAGATGACCAAGAACCAAATTCTTAGGTTTTACATATTAGTATACTCTTACATTGCAGCTTTTGTATTTTTTCTCAAAAATGAGTCATTTTCCTGCGGTAAAAATATCCTATATGTTAACTCAGATAACCAGCTATCATCATACCAAGTTTCATCAAAATCCCTCCAGTGGTTTTTCTGTGATGCGATGACAATATTTTAAGATATGAATATCTAATAAATAAATATGTATTTTACGTATCGAAATATATTAGATTTGCTTTGCATCGGCTGGCACCGACTTTTAAAATATCTGATTAGGTATCTATTTTAAATGAAAACCCCCGTTTAGTTATTTTTTTATATTTTAGTGCCTGGAAATCGATTTTTATTTATTTTTTTTTAAAGTTTTCATACCAAAGATAATATAGTGAAAACAAAAATTTACAAAAATTGTTATTTCCAAAATCACTCCTAAACTAGGATTATACTAGTAATTTTAGAAATGCTGACTACTGCCGCTCTATCTCGTCAATCTCGGCCGAAATCTTGTCATGTCATGCTTCGAGATTGATCTCGAATAATGAGGCAAGATCTCGTATGATCGGGATCTCGCGAGATCGAGATTGCATTCCCTACTCGAAACCCAGCTATAATGAATGGATTTGGCTGATTTAGGATTTTTTTAAATTCTTATATTAGAAACTAAAAAGTTCACCGAAGTTTTAGTTTAGAGAAAAGTTTAAATAGAAACGGATTTTCAATACAGCGGTAATTTTTAACGGGTAAACTTTTTAATTCATAGTATTATTTATTAAAAACCCAAAAAAGAAAAACTATATATTCAAATCTATTCATTATAACTGGGTTCCGTCATTTTTCATTTATAATGACTAAATGCACTCGACTAATTGTATTTATCTTATTTAGTTCGTAATTTTAATTAAATATCAATTCATATATCGCTTTGTTTTTACCAACTGCCCATCACAATGTTTATATCTAGGACTGGCTTTTGTACGAGCCTGAGAATGAAGACGATGAAGTTCCATCAGACACTTTATTTTCTGCAACTGCAACACAACTACATAGAGTATTACTAAGTAAAGCTCGCACATGCAGAGATACCGACTCCGCAAAATCGGAGACATTATCAAGATTAGCTGAAAGAAGAGCACGTGATGGTAGGTATACTAATATTATAAAGAGGAAAGATTTTTTGTTTGTTTGTTTGTACCGAATAGGTTCCGAAACTACTGAACTGATTTAGAGGAAATTTGTTAAAAAGTTAGTTTGAGACCCTGAAAAGGATAGTTTTTATCCCGAAAATCATCCTTGAGGAAGTGAAAATGGGGATGAAAATTTGTATGGGGAAGCAAACAAGGGACGAACCCGAGCGAAGCGAGAGTGAGTCGTTAGTGTTAAATATTTACTTGATCTTTATTGTCTCTATATTTTTCGACTTGAAATAAACCCGCTATATTCAGTGTTAGTATGTACTCGTAAGTTTATACAAGAATAATAAAGTAACAATTTTTATAAATACCTTCAATATATTTAATTTTTAATACTCTTTCTGGTCATACATAATGTAATAATAGCAACAATAAATAATATTAGTAATTAATAAAGTTTAAAAAAAATGTAATATTTATAATAATATCAACTAAAATTAAATAAATAATATTGCTATATATTTAATTATAATATTTATAATTTTTCTTTAAATGTTTAGAAATAAAAATCAACAAATATTTAAGATACTTTGGTGCAATTTTTGTATTTTTGAAATCATTTTCGTAAAATAGTGGGTCGGCACTTTCTGTAACAAGTATATTATTTATTTATTTAGGTTCACCAACAATTGTTTACACGGTTTATATAATCAGTATACAATCTTTGATACTCTTGTAATAGTGTAACAATTACTTAAAGGTAAACTCCACATGCAATTTGATTATAATGGTAACAATATAAAGAAGTCAGTAAAAATAATGCCTAACTTTCACAAAAATTAACTTAACAATACTAAAATAGTCTGCAACTTCCAATAAAGTTATTGTTATTATGTGTTTGAGACGTCTACAACCTTAGACTCCAACATGATTGGTGTAAAGCATTCGAATCGTCGGGAACCAAAAATCAAAATAAAACAAATCCGCGAAATAATCTGAAAAGGTAGTTTTATTTAAAATGTCAAATATTCGTGTAAATCTAAGAAAGTATAAATTTTTTTTAATTTTTAACTATTTGCCATCGTTGAAAACACGTGGCCATTTAAGGTCAAATTGGGATGGCCATGATATAATAAAACAATATTATAACTTAATTAAAAGGATTATAATGAAATCATAGAGAATAAAAGGTCGTATAGGAAAGATCTGCTTACGATTTGTAGTCTTCTTGTTGCATATAGTACTTAAATTAAAAGCTAACGGCTTTTAATTCCATTGAAAATTAAAATAATTATTTAAATAAAATGGTTATATAATAAGAAAATGAAAATTATATTTTTATAAAAATTTAAATTACATAATATTTTTTTAATATCGTACAGTACATAAAATGGTGAAAACAACTTGTGCAAAAATTTTCGTCGTATTCTTCAATATTAAATGAAACGTTCTTGGTATTACAATCGTAAAATGTCACCTTGAGCCGGTTGGCAATTATATGAACATATATGTAAATGAGTGTTCAAAGATTTACGAACTTAATCTAGCAACCTATAAACCACCTATAAAGAAAATCAATTACCTACTGTAGGTATATTTAGCGTTTAGTAGAATTATATGTAGATAGTTTGCTTATGATTTCAAAATGTATGTGTATGTATGTATTCATCCCTTTTTAACGTCGCGCTGTTGGACCCGAGCCTCCCTTCAATACGAAGAGGATCAGGACATTGTCCACCACGCTGGCTAAGTGCGGGTTGGCGGACTTCTCTTTTCCTTTCGAGTACTTGCTAGGTTCTCTCAAACATGCAGATTTCCTCACGATGTTTTTCTTCATGATAAGACAGTGGTAATCATGTAGGAAATGATTCGCACATGGAAATATCAGAGGTGCGAGACCCGGGATTTGAACCCGCTTCACTTGGTTTCTCAAGCGAGCGCACTACCAATGTGCTACCACGGCCTTTTCAAAAAAAAACATTTCAAAATACCTATAGCATATTTAATAAGCTACATATTATATGTATGTATTGATTGGGCAGAGGTTTGAGTACAGAATACCATAAGCTTCGTGTTTTTTTATATAGGGGATGAAAAATAAACTCTGAAGTTTAATGGAGAATGTTTTATCTATTTTAAATGGAATTTCAATTGCAGCAACGAATTCAAATAATTATATATTTATTTTATTTTATAATTAGAATATAATCACTCTCATAATATAGGCTTAGGTTAGTACAAGATAATAGTCTACGAGTATATTTCATCATTGTAACAAGCAAGAGGTATCGTGGGCGAAAGCTTATTTTAAATTAAATATATTTTTACATTACGTTTCAAACAAAACAAGAGTTAAAATAACTTAAGAATGATACTTTCTTAGATTTACGCGAATGTTTGACATTTTGTCTTAAGAATGATCACGAACAACCTCTAATTCTCTAGTTCACGATCTCTCGTAAATATATGTAATTATTAAGTTGTTTTTATTAGCAGCGATTATGTATCGCGAATATTCTATGATAAGTTTAAGGAAACAATTTTCCCAATGAAATAAAATAAACAAATCGATATTATTTAATAAAATTTTGTTATTACATAGAGCTTTTAATATGTTATTATGTATTATTGCAACATTTTTTTCGATATTTTAGCTAATGATACACCGAAGACAGCCGAAGCGATAATAGAAATTGGTATAAGCCAATTACTAATGAATAACTTGAATAACGCTCAAAAAACTTTTTCTAAAGCTTTCAAAATCTACGAAGAAAGTAACAATATCGACGGTCTGTGTGAGACACGAATGCATTTAGCAGCTGTTATGCAAAGGTACTTATCTATTCCTTTTTACGGCGTCAGCTCATAGGTATAATATAATAATAACACAAAAGATACCATACCCATATATACTATAATATATTTTTGTTACCTTTTAAAATCATATAAAAAGCATATACAATTGTAGCCAGTTGCTAAAGAGGTGACCGTTGATAACTGCGACTCTGTGTATAACTAATGCAGTTATTGACATAGAAACTGTTTATAATATTATATACCAAAATGAAGTTCTTAGTAAATAAATAAATAAATTAGTATATAAGAAAAAAAAGTACTAAACTGAAATACCTATACAATAAATATATACCTAACCTTTAAATAGATGTATACCTAACGGGTTAGTTTATTTGTAATTATATTATACATAATTTTTAATGATAAATTTGTACACGTTATTGAAAATGATTTGAAAATAATGATTTTCATTAAAATGGCGGTGACTGGATTTATTCAATTCAATTCTTTATTTAATGCGTGCCATGCGTTGAGCACAAATTATTTCGCCAATGTCACGTTGAATGAACTAGATTTACGTAGTGGTTATTTTTAGAACTAATGACAGTAGTTTACGGCACTACTTACGAATTTATCAATAGCAGCTTTTATTTCAACATAATACATATACTACATACATAGAGACTTAACCGGTGGAAGTAAGCTTTACGACTTTCCGGTGAGCATTCTGTTAACCGCTAATGTACAACAATAGAAATAATGTTGTCATATTGAAAATTAAAATGCGTAATGTTAAGTTCGTCGTTCTTTGACACTACATTTTGTTTCAACTTGTTTTATACATTTGAATTACGAGTAACTTATTTACAATGCAAACAATGTGGAAAATGAAAAACGCCTTTTCAGATTATAAGTACCGAAATACAATGTATGATTTTGTCAAAACAAACAACAACAAACAATAATTAATTCAATGGATTTAATACACTACAGTTTTCAAATTATGATTTGCATTCAAATTACACATGAATTACAAAGTTTTAAATTGTTACGACAATTAGGATCAAATTAAAATTGACTTCCTAGGTTAGTTTACCTAAGTCGTTAATTTGATATTTTATTTTCGTTGTCTACATTCTTGTGAAGTTAATTATATATAGCACGATAATAATACAACCATAAAAAATATTACTTTGTAATTTCCTCTATAATATGTTTGAAGTTACCTATACTTCTTTTGGCGCTTTAAGAAAAAAAATTTTGAGCGATTTTTTTACGATTCGACTGATTTAGACTATAATATGAAGTTCAAAGTCAACTAAAAGGGCTTGAAAGAGACGTCATTGTAAATCCAATATGGCGGACTCCCGAAGATGGCGGACTATTTTTTTTATGCACCCCCATGACATGGGTATCAAATGAAATGGTTTGGTGAGAATATTACGAATAAAATAAAAAACTAATAAAAAAATGCTCAAAAAAACAAACAAAGAAGTATAACTTCTTACGTGCGTGCATAAATACATACACACACACACTTTTAATAAATACTATGTCATAATATTAAACAGAAGCAATAAAAATTATGAAACACTAAGATTTGCATTTGTATAAAATTTATAAAATATACTAACCATTCCGCTGAGCGAACGTGCAATTCCATGCGATGCAATTACAACGTGTTCCACAATATGTAGTGCAGTCAAATATTTTGCCTTTGCACGTGCCAAAGATGTCATACTGAGTGCATTACTCGACCCTAGTGATTACTTGAAAGTAATTAAATGTTCACGTATAATTAATTATTCCATAATTGTACTTAAAGTAAAAAATATTTTATTACTCACACTAATAACTATAAAGTAAAAAATATTTTTGTTACATTAATTATATATCTACCTTAAGCTAATTTCCATTTAAAACAAAAACAAGCTGGTATTAACTACGTATAAGCATAAATTTTAATTCAGTTTGCGTAATGTTCTAGTAAAAAGAAAACAGAAATCACGTACCTACAAGTGTTTCATTCCAAGCATTATTTTAAATAAATAATAGGGTAAAAACATTAAGTTTCACCATATTCTTAGAATTAAGTTTTATATGGGTAATATATCTAAATTATGTGTTATCAACATTTCTTATATATATTTTTTCTTTCCTAGATTTACGTGAATATTCGACATTTTAAATAAAACTGTCTGACTAGAGTAGAGTAGTTTCTCCCGTATGGTTACGTGTAAGTATGATACGGATTGCTATAAAGCATTCGAAACGTTGAGGACTTAAAATCAAAAGAAATCGGCGAAAATATCCAAAAAGATATTTTTATTTAAAACATTTTTTAAATTCAGAATGGATGAAGACGAAGTGCTATACTTTTTTATCTGGTTTCCTTATAACCTTCTTTTATCATATCCTTCTTCCGTCTTACTTTTATGGTCAATCTCGTTGCCTCATTGATATGGTGGCTCTGTTAAGTTTTCAAGTTAGCAAGTTGGCGATTTTACAACTTACATAGTACATACACCTTCGTGCCTAGTCGTGATGAATTATCTTCTCAATGGACTTTGAGAACGAAAAAGAGTGCACTTGTATTTAAGCATTCTCTAACGGAACTCACACGCAGTTGGTTACTCTCGGTGTGATACCGTGACCGATTTTATTGATATTACCAGTACAATTTTTTATTGCAGTCGCTCAAGAATGATGCGGAACTTTGTAGATGTAGAGCTCCGGTAGAAAACAAAAAATATGCATTTTAATTTGTATTATTAAGCAATCCGATTATATCTACATTATTTTTTACGAATTTTTTTGGTATATTTTTTATTATTGTTACCTAAAAAACTTAGGTTTAGATTATTACATAAAGATCCGTCTTGGCGAATACGATAGCGTGATTGTTTGATCAGTCTTTCCTAGCATCCCGTAATACGATAGCTTTTCCTTTTGATTTTTCGGTCACAATATCTAATAGAAATAGTTTAAATTTTAACTAACTTAAATATAATATGTTGTTTACAAAAAAAACACCTTACATACGGAAGTTCAACGAGGATTTCCAAATTAAAGCCTTCTTTCACAAATTAAACGGTTGAGTGTATTTTTGTTATTTCTTCACATAGAAACGGCTCGACGACTTCTGATGAAAAATACATACATAGACTATATGTCTATAACCTAGAGTAACATTTACCTTGGGACATACTCGAGCGAAACGGCTTTGATATATATAAAAAATAATTAATATAATAAGTCACGGTCAGCACTTTATTTTTTAATTACAATAGAATTATAATATATTAACTTATTTTATATTCTAATTGAAATATTTTATTTATGTTTAGTTTTCATAGCCAGTACATTCAATCGGGGTTATACTGATCAATAAAGTATGTGTAATGTATATATTAATACCTATTTACATATCTACTAAGATAGATATTGCGACTCTAACAATTACTATGTGGCACAATAAATTATTATCGGTTTTAAAATCGTATATTTATTTACGTATATTTTTTATTATATTGTATTTGGGTTGAGTTTATAATATAAAATATTGAAGTGTGCTATTTTCTGAATGTATATCAGACAGTAAATTTCCATAATATTCTCGACGCAACTCACACATGACCAATTTTTTAACCTTCGTGAGAGGCCTCCGTAGTATAGGGATACTATCTGACTAAGGTGATTTTCAGATAAACTTCTATAAAGCATTCGAAAGGATTTCCGTTCTTCTAGATTGTTTACTCGACCAGTTAGTAATTCATGTTATGACCATGTTGAAATAATAATAATAAAGCTCTTTATTTCCTTAATAAATATCACAACACAATCATTTCTTTTTTTTAAGCCAAAACGTGCAATATATTTTTCGTTTTATAAATAGTGCAAACAGTAAATATTTTCTTTACATTTATATTTGTGTAACACAAGTTCCCTAATATATTAATAGATATTAATCACAGCATAATGTTTCTTTTTTTTCTATCAAAATATGATGCCAAATATTTTATTTTTTTATAAATAGACGAAATAATATATTTTTTTAAATTTATATTTGTGTATCTCAAAATCTCTGCTTTATTAATAATTTATTAATCACAATTAATCATTTCATTTTGAAATCGAAGATATGCAATATATAAATATAGTTTTTTACATTTACATTTGTGTAACTCAAATTCTCTAATTTATTAATAGATATTAATCACAATTTATCAAATCATTTTTAAATCAAAACTTGCAATACACTTTTTAATTTTTTATAAAATAATGCTAATAATTAATATTTAAATGGATTACTTTTATGCTCAATAGATTATAGGTAAATAATAGCAATGTACTAATAAAGTAAGGCACTAATAGTGATTGGACAATTTATAGACTCGGTGAGTATGATGCAGCTTCAAAGCTCCTAACAGAAATGGGGGCGCTTGCAATGGAACACGGTCTTCGAAGGCAGCTTGGTCGAGCTTTACACCTTTTAGGCGAGTTACATTTGAGACGCGAGAGACCAGAGCTGGGTACTCAGCATTTAAGAGAAGCTTTTCAATGTTTCATGGGATTGGATTGGCAAATTGTATATTATATTTTATTTCTAAATTAATTTTAAGTACAGTCATCAAGGAGGAAAGCTAATAATATTATGTCATGTATTTAGTGTTAGTAATTTTGTGATGAAATTTAAAATCCAAGCACAATGTTGTCTCAGCAATTTTTTTCGAATATAAATATACAGTACATATAAACAGCTGGTACATGATATGAACAGCCATATAAAATAACCATAAACATAAACATGTGATTCGTTCATACGTAAAACCTTAAAGGAACAAAGGGCACAAGGAAATATTTTTCAGCTTAATAAGGTGTTCTCAGGGGATGTTGGTTCAGCTTTTATATTATTTTAACAATAAATTAGTATTAAATTACCTCCTACCAAAAAAAACCTTTATCAAAGACCGTTAAAAGTAAAAAGTCTTAAACGTGATCGGTGTTGTTTGTAAAACTTAGTTATTTATGTATTTATATTGTATATATAAAATTATGTCGTTTTTTTGTTTGTAGAAGAAAGTATTAAACTTATTTGGGATTAATAAAAACCTTTTACAGTCGTCTGAAACATTTGTTAGAAAACAAAAAGTAAACGAGAGCAGCTTAGATGTTATTTACAAGACAGATAATATCGAAATCTATGAAGAGGAAGCGGAACAGTCGAGACTTATGATGGCCATATCAGCTGGTACGAGTTTCGAGTACGAGTTACGAGCATTCTCGTTTTTGACAACGATAAAAACTTAAAATTATATACAATATGTATATATTTTTTTCTGACAATAATTGCAAGTTATATACTTATTGGTTACTAGCATTGCCCGCGACTCCGCTCGCGTTCAGATGACCGAAAACCAAATTCTTAGGTTTTACATATTAGTATACTCTTACATGTAGTTTTTTTTTTTCTCAGAAATGAGATATTTTCCCGCGGTAAAAAGTATCCTGTATTTGATTTTGTATATGACACGTTATCTAGTAGTATTGTTGATCGAAGAGTTATTGTTAAGCATAGTACCTACTTATAAAAGTTTTTGCATACGTTTTAAATTGTAGTGGTATCATATATTTGTTTATTATTTGATTTTATTTAAAGTGATTATTCAAATATTATTAATTTAATTCTTTGAAAATAGAATATTTAAATAGGTACTTTCCACGTGTCCGTATTTCCATATTCATAATTACGATTATTTACACTATATAGCTTGTAACGTTCTTGAACGCATTGAAAATGTTCGAGCTTTTCCACATAAAAACTAATTTTATGTACAAGTTTCCAATATATATTTATTTGTTCATACATTTTTAGATTCTGTATTTAAGCTGAATATCGCATGATCAATGCTTGCTCGGGGCAAATATGTATCGTCCTTCATAGAAATTCAATTTACGACTTTTTCGATAAAACTGTAACTGACACATTCTTACAAAATCATATAAAATTACTAAGGATTAAACTATATATTTATTACATTTGTAATTTGCTTGTTATTCGTAGGCTCCTATAATATACATTATAGGCGCCTACATTATTTGTAATCGTCAAGAACGATATAAAAGCGAAAATGTCTTTGTTGCTTAGTCGGCGATTTTTCCTATAGGGATAGCTTAGGTGTAGGTCAGAGAGTAACAGTCTATTATTTATTTCAATCATTTATTGTTATAAATTGTGGTGATTGGCTTTTACGCGTGATTGGAGGAATCATTTTGGAGTTGGAGTTGACTTTAGATATTTGAATCTAGCATTGATAGTTTAGTACCTGGGCGACCGAGCTTCGCTCGGAGTTCTTTTTTCTTGTCGTATTTTTAAAATAAAAAAACTTGAATAAATACAAAAAAAAACAAAAGTACTTTGTATCCGACCAGGATTCGAACCTGGACACCCGTGATAGTTAATCTTGCGCCGTGGCTGCTTGACCACGATGCTTATGCTCGAGCGTGCGAAAAAAGGCGACCTTATTTTGCGTGGAAAAATGCGAAAGTAAACCGCATGAAAACTCGAAAACACTCGTTTTCCCAGACATAAGACTAATCTAGATCGATTTTTCGCCCCCGAAACCCCACATATACCAAATTTTAGCGAAATCGTTAAAGCCGATACCGAGATAGCCGGTATAAATAATTATACAAGAATTTCTCTTTTAAATATATTAGATTTTTTATCATTAAGCTTTCCATACTATACTACATATTTACAGATGACTGTTATATTGTAAAACTAGTACTGATGATATTTTATATTTATTGCCTTCGATGTTTGATTGGTTATAAATATTGAATCAACTTCGTTTATTATGCCGTTGGTTTCAAAGCATTGTGACGCAGGTTTAGAACAAACTTTATTCGCAAAGTCTGTTATTTTACATTTATTTTTAAAGAGTTTAATATACAGGGTCAAATGTATATGAATCCTCCCAGAACTTGTTATTCAAATTAATGCATTGACTAAAGAAACAACTTGATAGTAGGTACATATTTATTGTACTGTCTGACCTGTACCTGCTCTGTATTTTGTAAAACGTAAACAAAACTATAATGCGTATAAAAATTACCATCTATCGGAATGATATTTATCAATTTTTATTAGAACAGAAAGATCCATATACTCTTTATTAAGTACTAGTACTGCTAAATAAAAACTAAACAAGGAACTATGTAGTCCTTACAAAAAGTTTGTTAAAACATGTAACATACTTTTCCGTCTATTGTACGCTGAATCTAACAACCACTGTTTGTTTCAATAGATAGAGTTTTCTTTTACGAATATTAATTAACATCTAAAAATAAATTTATATAAATGTAAAATACTTAAATAATTAAGAAAAAACCCCGACCATCTTGGACAGATTTTCATCAAAATCGGTGCATCCTTTTGGGAGCTACGATGCCACAGACAGACACAAACAAACACAGACACGCCAAACTTATAACACCACGTCGTTTTTGTGTCGGAGGTTAAAAACAACATGAAACGAAATTATTAAAAACGCTAATGGAAAATTTTATGTAACCGATATAACACCTTGAGGACTTCAGCCATTTAAATTTGGCCTTGAATAAACAAGTCTGTCTTAAATTGCAAATATAACTTAGATCCGGAACCCGATAGTATATATTCTTTTATTCGTATCAAAAACAGTCACATAAAATACGTTTTTTTTATGCGAATATTTGGAATTTTATAAATAAAACTAATTTCTCGGATATTGTCTAAAATTATTTTCTGGGATTTTATGTTGAGATCTTACTTTGATTTTCTGCTTCCGACTTTAGTTACGGAAAAGACTAAGGTTTTTGTCGTTTTAAAAGTCATAGCTTTTACAGACGGACCCATAAGCTTATACAATAATTTGAAAGAAAATGAGAAAAGTAGAACAACGAGTATGTACTGGCATTGACTTTACTTTTTTAAATGAAAAAGATAAATTTGTTTGAAATTAAAAAGTCCCATAAGTAATTTAATGTATGTTGCAGGGCAAGAACTGATGGCTTCCTATTTTAATTTAATAAGAGAATCAGGTCACTGTACAGTGGCAAAAATCAAAACGGTAGAGTGGAAGTTATCTCGTGTGGGGTGGTGGGTACCTAAACAACATCACGAATTCATCCCATGTATTTGCCCACTCCATAACAGAACCCCCTTAGATCTATTACGGTATGCATATAATTTCGTATTATAATATTTATCATATTTGAATTTAACTTGTAATTTATAAAGAAAATATGGTAATATTTGATTTATATAAAACTAGCGACTCATACTCGCTTCGCTCGGCTTCATCCTTAGGCTTCCCCATACAAACTTTCACTCTCATTTTACCCCTTTAGCAGTACCGTCTTTACCATAAGGGCACACGGGGCACCAGCCTAAGGCCCCCAGCCTCACAGGGGCCCCGCAAAGACAAATATTCGTTTACATGGAACAGAGAGAAGCTTGATTTTTTTGCCTATTATTACTCTATGAACTATCGATTTTTTTAATTATACATATAAACCAGGTTTCGTAATATTTTTAAAACAGAAAACATTTCACAAAGAAAATAAAAAAAGCATCTATAGTGAAACTGCGCCCTTTCTGCTGAATAAAGATCTGAGTAAGCTGTGTGAGATTATTAGAATAAATAAAACTATCTTGTTATCAGACCCGTTGCTACTAATTTAGTACTTTAATTTTTGCCGTTAGGTAAATATTGTGGTGGATTGGTTTTGTTTAATTTAACAAAAGGGCCCCAAAATTAATGTGTGCCCAAGGGCCTATGCGTGGCTTAAGACGGCCCTGCCCTTAAGGGACGATTTCCGGGATAAAAACTATCCTATGTCCCAGGGTCAACAGGTCAAATTATCTTCTACTACTACTACTAAACATCGGTTCTGTACTTTCGGAGCCTATTCGATACAAGCAAACAAACAAAAAAAAAACAATTTTACCCTGTTTATGATATAAGAATAAATTAACATTGATTTGCCATTACTTTTGAACTAAAAAAGGGACACTGATTTCTAAATTACATACATGAATTTACTTTCATTTGTTCTACACTTTGAAGTGGATTTATTTTGAAAATGTATTAAAGTACTAGAGACTCACTCTCGCTTCGCTCGGATTCGTTCCTAGCTTGATTCCCCATACAAACTTTCATCCCCATTTTCACCCCCTTAAAGGATGATAAAAAGTATGCTATGTCCTTCCCAGGGTCTCAAACTATCTTCTTACCAAATTTCATCTAAATCGGTTCAGTAGATCCAGAGATTACCCCCTACAACGTCACAAACTCACAATTCACGAACTCACAAACTTTATCTCTTTATAATATTAGTATAGATTAATTATATGTACATATAATATAGAGTATGCTGAGGTTAATAACCGTAGTATTTTTATTGGCCAAGGATTCAATTGGAAAAGAAAAAAATGACAGCAGAACAGTCCGAGGCTGATGCTCTACTCGGTAGAATTGATACTGTGGAAGACATAACAAAACTTCGAAGCAGTCAAGGTGAATGAAAATGAAACTTTTTTATTAAATTATAATAATATGCATATTTATGAAATAAATACAAACATTTTTTTTCAAATGTTCATTTATTATGTAACTTATAAAGACAATGTAAAAAGCTATTTACAGTATACATATAATTAGATAATTATTGCTTTCAACAATATGAGCAAATTCGTTTCTTGTACCATCTTCGTTTAACCCCATAAAATGACTTCTGCCACCTATAAATCATCTTTTGTAGAAATTAAATTATAATAATTTAGTCAGTACTGGTATCACATGATATTACCTCTAAATACTGCAAAAATGTGCACACAGTTACAGATGTAGGATATATAAGATTTAATAAATTAATAGTATATTAAAACGCTTTCGCTGCTCGCTTGCGAGGTTCTAGGCGTACTTTGAATCCTTCAGCACGCTTTAATATGATGTCGGCCTGTAGTTTGAAGTCTGACTCCTTAAGGTCTGAGATCACGCGGAAATTCCTCAGGATGGTAGAGAGAATGATCTTCAACTTCAACATGGCGTATTTACGACCTGTTAAAGGTTGAAATTTATTCTAAATCTGTTGTTATAATATTATAGTTTATCTTTAAATTTATGTTTATTTATAAACATAAAAACATAAATATTTAACATAACACAAATAAATAATATAGCTATTAGGTATTTTGAGACAGTACTTCTACCCTCCACACCAGAATTATCTGTTTCGTAATAGATATTAAATGATAATAGCATTACTTAATTTGTACTAATATATTACTGTCTACTGTGACAGTGATATTTGATCTCCATTTTAAGTAATATTTTGTGTATATTAGGTATATTTCTCCATCTATGAAAATTATATGAAAAAAGTTATATTTCACGGTTATAAAGACTATATAAACTCACCAACACAACTCCTTGGCCCAGCAGAGAAAGGAACGAATGCATAGTAGTGACGGTTGGCGGAACGTTCAGGAAGGAAGTTGTCAGGGTTGAATTTGTTAGGCTCTGGGTAGACATCTTCGCGGCGATGTAGCTTGTATGTTCCGATTACAACTGTTGTTCCAGCTGGTACTTTCTTACCATTGGAAGCTATGGGAATGGATATTATATGGTCATCTTAAACTTCTTGTATCTTTAGATTTTATAACTAAACGAATTATTTTGCCTAATTGAAATGTTTTAAATCAAAATAAAAGGTTGTTTCATTCATATTAATAAACTATTTATTATTTGTGTATTGTGTATAAATCAGGGCAAATGTAAAAGGTAAACTTAGTAGCAATAGTGATCGCATAGACACAATCAAATTATAACGATATTGCAATGCATATTGTTATTATTAATGATTTCACTTACGCAATGTAATGTCTTGATTAAGATGACGGGCGATAATTGGCACAGGGGGGAATAATCTAAGAGTTTCCATAAGACATCTCTCTAAGTATTTCATTTCCAGTGTGTCTTGGAAGGTGGCTGGACGGTCAGAGTCACCGAAAATTTGATCCAACTCCTCAACAACTTTCTCTTGGATGTCTTGGTGAATTCCCATTAATGATAAGAAGAAACTGCTTCCAGCAGCGGTAGTGTCATGTCCCTGAATATTAAAAATACCGATAATCATTATTTATATATTTCATATACAGAATATGATAATAAGAGCAAAAACTAAATGTAAACATACTAGAGTATTTTACCTAGTAAGTAAAACTATCATTTTAGTGATGTGATATGTCGTTATACAAACCTCGAACATAATAGTGTCCACTTGTTCTTTGATTTCCACGTCTGAAATTACCACTCCACCTTGAGCACTCTCAAGGAGCAGGTCAAGGAAAGCAAGACGTTTCTTCTGTCCTACGTCTTCATCAACATCTAGATCATCCTTTAGTCCAGCAGATTGACCAAACGACAAGCCTTCGACGGAAGTTACTTTCGAAGATATGTCTTTGGTTTCAGTTTCAACGATGACAGGTTTCTTACCAGATTTAAATTCTTCCTTCTTCCTGCGTATAACCTTTATAAAATTAAATATACATATATTATTTATTGTAAAACTCATTGATAAAAAATATAATCTGTGCTTATTGAACGTTAAGAAAATTCAACGTTTAAAGAAAGTAAAAATACCTTTGTTGTTAAACCGTGAATGACATCAAGAAGTTTGTTTTGCAACTTAGCGTACTGAGTAAAGTTGAACAACAAGTCGGGTCTAAGCCAGATCTTGGCGTGTCTCATGTGCAAGATATCACACATCTTCATTACAGCCATAGCGTATTCAAATCCACTTTCTTGAGTATTTTTACTTACACCCATAGCAGTTTCTGTAAGAAAACATAAAGTATTGAATATAATACTTTCTTAGATTTACGCGAATATTTGACATTTTAAATGAAACTATGTTTTCGGATTTTTTTCTCGACGTTTCGAATGTTTTACAGCATTCATGGTCATTCAGTTGGGAACCAAAAATCCAAATAAATCCGCGAAAAAATCCGAAAAGATAGTTTCATTTAAAATAAACTATTGAACTTAAGTTTTGTCTTCATTACATTTCACTTTTCGTAATCATATTATAAGTAATAACAAGTCTATATATTCTAGTGGTTCTATATGGCGATTATCGCCCATTAGCATTACGTGCAGTTGCGGGGGGTCGCTAAACTTGACACCTAATACTATTCACTTTTCCTTATGTCATCATGAATCACTTAAACGTGATACGCGTTTTATATTGAGGTCAATGTTGAAATAGGTCGCCTGTATTTATTTTTTTTATTTTCTGTTTTGATTTTACAAAATTGAAGAATATATATTTTGTAAATTAATTTCATGTAAAATATGTAACAAAAAAGCGTATAAACATTTTTAAATAAAAAACTCGATTGAATTAACAAGGACAATGGACGCTTGTTATTATAAAGTACAAGGTGTTATACTAGGAAATAGTATGTAATAGCTGTATTTTTGCCTTGCTTTACAAATGTATATGGAGTAGTAGCGTTGTTTCAAGAACAAGTAAGATAGGACAAGGCGGCCAACGTTGTCGGTAACTAACATACGTGACTTGATGTACAAATTGTCTCACATTTAAAGCCTATGAAATGGCTAATCCCTGAGATAATGATCAATATAATGACCGCGTTAAAAATTATGAAGGTAAACATATTTGGAGTGTCAAATTTTCTTTAAAAGTAGCGAAATATTAATAAAGATAAAATTTTAAAATGTTATGTTTATTTTGTCATTTTTTATGTGTATTTTTTGTCCTTTAATTATATTTTCTTAGAAGTTTGAGAAGTTTGGTATATTACAAAATTTTATATCAGTTTGAGAAGAGTTAATTATTTTAATTACACTCAATTCAATTTAATTATGGATTCAATAGATTTATACTGAATAATACTACGATACTACAGCTGCCATTAAGTAAATGTCCGCGGTAAAAAGTAGCCATGTCACTTTCCAGTAGGCTCGCCACCCGTCCTATATTATATAGTACGAAAGATACTACATTTTCATCTCTAACTCAACTGAAAAATTATTTAAATCGAAGAAAAATCTCCCGGGGTGATAAGTAATATTGATAGTAACCTATTGTTATTTCTTGAGAAAAGTTTAATTTATTTAAATAAATGGTTTGATTATAAATGAAAGTCTCGTCAAAATCAGTCCAGCCGTTTCGTAATTTTAATTGTAAAATAAAATTTTATTTATCTGTATAGACAAGTAGGTAATATCAGAATTTTTTTTGTTTAATTTGCACATCCGCTTTATGGCCTTCAAACAGTGGATTCAAATTATAATTCAAAAATAATTAAATTAATTAAACCAAATATTTTGAAAGTTCATCATAATAAATATTATATATGTATCTATTAAATAATCATATAAAATGTGGAATATGTTCCATCTTATTTCGCCTTGTACTAATTACAAAGTAACAAAAACTTATTACGAATCATAATTGCTAGGTTAAGTGTCAGTTACCTCTATACACTGTTTCGACGGATTCTAGTAACGTTCCAAATAGAGATAGTTGATATGTTTATTTTGATTGTCGATATAATATAAACGATAAACGCGGGCAAAAACTAGTTTACTGTAAAATGTCTTCTTGGTCATTAAAATATTTTTATATTTTTAAACCCGAAATAAGCGAGCCATATGGCCGGCCCTATGCATTATTATACTTATAAAGTATAAACAAACTCAAAAAATCTAACATAATATATATTTAAAGAAAAAACGTGTTTTGCCATATTTTTATTTAGTTCAATGTTTTATTATATTTATATAGTGTTTGCTTTAAATTAGATACAGGTATGATTTTAGAGCGAAATTTCAGTAAATTAATTTATGGAATTGTCTTTGTAGCTCAGAGTGGAACTTTACATCTATACATATAATAAAATTGTAATTAAGCCGAATCTGTACATTAAATATTTTTTGGAAAATCTTATTGAAATAGACACTATTATCGATACAGAGGCCGAATCTATAGTTTTTAGAATTTTTGTCTGTCTGTCTGTCTGTCTGTCTGTTACCGCATCACAGAAAAATTACTGGAGGGATTTTGATGAAATTTGGTATGGTGATAGCTGGTTATTGGGGTCAACATATAGGATACTTCTTACCGCGGGAAAATGTCTCATTTTTGAGAAAAAATACAAAAACTGCAATGTATACTAATATGTAAAACCTAAGAATTTGGCTTTTGGTCATTTGAACGCGGGCGGAGCCGCGGGCAATGCTAGTTCTAAATATAATTAATAAGTTTGACTTTGAATGAACCTTTACAATATTTAAAAGTTAATTTTCAAACGGTCTGTTGATTTAGAATTGTTTTGGTGTTTTTTCTATTTCACTCACCAAGGAGGATCTCGACGGTACATTCACTCATGTAGTCATGGCAATCGAATTCTCCAGCTTCTTTCTTCAATTTGTCAACAACAGCTCTGGAGTTGGCGTTGAAAAGATCAATGAAACTCTTCAAGACATTTAAATGGAAAGTAGGAGCGATCAATTTACGATGAGAACGCCATTTTTGACCTATAATAAAATTACAAGCATGAGCTACACTCACTTTATCATACGAGTATATACTTAACATTACTAACCAATAGGTAATACAGCAATTTCTCCCAGCGCTATTAAAAGAAGTTATAGCGTTTCGGACTGTACGTCTTTTAACCATATACTCAAACATTAGTAGAAAGCAAAGATTGGTGTTTATTATGTGGTTAGATATTGCATAACAAAAATAGGGAGATCTAACTTTTAAAATATAAACAAATCTAATTAGTATTCAATTGATTCACTGCAATGTTTTAGATTGAAGACTATCTTTGCAAGCTACTATGTGTATATGTACATATGTATATGTACATACGTATGTAGGTATATTTAACTTATCTACAAGGTGTGCTTAATACGTAATTATCTTTTAAATTGAGATGTATTTTAAATTGAGATGTAATTATGACTAAACTGTATAAAGTTTTTATATATATTTTTTTATATTTATTTATGTTTATGTTAGGTATATAAAACATTAACAATTACATTTATGAAAAAAAAAATAAGAAGAGTCTTATCAACAATTTGCATTTACCAGTACTGATGAGAAGACCATCTCCTAGCCATGGCTTAAAGAACCTGTAATCTTCGGCTTTGTCAATATGCACGTGGCTACTTAGAATAAGTTCAACGTCACGAGGGTCGTACAGGAACACAAGAAGTCTGGGTCCAATCCAAATCTTGACGGCGGGTTCTTCCTTAAATTCTTCACTTCTTTCAACGATTCTTTTGAAGATATCTGTTAAATAACAAAATAAAGACTAAGTTTTATTGTACAAATATTTTAGTAATAAATGGAATATTTGCATCATCATGCTATTTTATTATAGCACGATCGTATCCTAGTCATTTGACGTATTTAATGAAATAGTTTTATCATTTACTTTATTTAAAACCTCGTTAAAGTTTTGAGGTAAGCGGTTTTTCGGACCGACTAATGATGGCCAAGGATTACGATTAGGGTTGTTCTGTACCCATCTGCTTATTGGCTGAAAAGTATTTTATATTGAAGCAAGCAGATCGGTTATGTAATGAAAAATTCTAATAATATTAATAACCTCTATTTTTTGTGATGTAAATGTTAGCAATTTTTTTAGCTATGCTTGATTTTAATTGTCCATGGATGGTAAGACGCTTAATGAGGTAACATTTAAAAACTGAAGTCCCAAAAAAAAGCTTAATGGATAATTACTAACAATAATTAAAATAAACGTGCTATTAGTATAACCTTACTATAGTATAAAATTTATTGTAGAATAAAATTCAAAATAAGTTATTTTTATGGGAAGTTAAAACGTATAAATATATTGGAATAAAATAAATGAGACTACACTATGATTTTAATAATAGTAAAAAAAATATAATATAAAAACAAAAGCTATCATTATATTTGCACTGTCTGCCGAATCACGGTTTCTAGGTCGACACTCTCATAGACCAAATGTTTGTATTGATTATACGATTTCTAGTTTAAGCCTTAATTAGGGCTAACGTACAGACAATAGGGTCGAACGTAATTAAATCGATCCTTCAAAATGTCGATTCCAAAAAAACTTGATATACATAATATATGAACTTACCAGCTGAGCCGCCCGTGAATTCTAAAGCATTTCCGAGGAGTGGATAACCTTTGGGCCCCGCGAGCTTTTCAGCAAGTTCATATAGATGTCTCCTAGACATACGCCAGTAGGTGTACCACAAGATGATTGCTGGCACTAATAGCACGTAGAACAGGTTTGTAGCTGCCCATGTACTGCTTCCGACAGCATTTTCGGCAGCGGTGTAGCTCATTTTGAGTTTTTACTATTAGAAAATATATTATTTAATCAATAATAAATTAGGAAAATGTAATAATAATATCTAAATATACGTAAAATGCCGCGAAACAGAATCTATAGGTTCAGTGATCCATCACGCAATTCCTCGTAAAATTAATTAATTTTTTTATTTATATATACAATGTATATGTTACATGATTTTTTAAATATAGTTTGTAATCAATCATTCAATAGTATTTAGGTACAATAATTTTTCCAATCCACAAAGTAACAAGAATTTATTTTTTAATACGACATAAAACATTCTAAGAACTGAATAAGCCGCCAATAATGGAATACTTCAATAATACGTACATACATACATATATGTAATAATCTACAAACTTTGTAAATAAGACAGATGCAGGGTGTATTTTTTTAATAAATGATACGTACACTTATTAGGTATATTCTGAATTATATAAGTTAAAACAGACACTTAGATTTTAGTGACTGAGAATCAAGTGTTAAATATAGTTAATTTTTTGCGCGGAAGTCCAACCCTTTTTCTTAAATAAAAGAAGGCTAAGTTACTCCTTATAATATCAACTATCTGCCAGTGAAAGTCCCGTCAAAATCGATTTAGCCGTTTTGGAGATAAGCCGGAATAAACAAACAGACAAACAGAGAGACAGAGAGACAAAAAAAATGAAAAGGGTTTAAAGTACCGTTTATATATATGTACTTTGATATGTATTTAGTAAAAAGCTGTTTTTTTGACATTACAAAGAGACACTTCAATTTTATTTATCTGTATCGATGTATAGATAAAGCTAAAAGCTTGAGTTAAAGATATTCTTGAATTATAATATTAGACAAAACTTATATATATTTGAAGTTAAACCATTAATTCTAGGATTATTTCTTACATTTACTCACTTTATAATATCTTTAAGGCATTACAGAGAAATAGTTAAAATTAAATATTCCAATTAAGTTCCTGCGTAATGGAAATTTTGCAGTATTTATCATAACTCTAGATCGCTTCCAAAGCAAGGTTAAAAATCAAAGACTTAAACCGTGTCGGTATCGATTACAAACAAACTAGTTGTTATTTTACCTCACTTTTGTTCTAGAATGGAAAAATTGATTTTAAAATTAGCCAAATTAATTAAGTAGGTAATTAGATTTTTGACGGATTTTTTTCAAATAAAAGATGATTGTTCCATTTCAATTTTTTTTACTTTTCAATATAAATAATTATGTACATATCGTATGGATTCTTTAGAACAAAGAAGCTATAATAAATGCTTACAAAAAATAACATTGTAACTTTTGAGATATATTTAGTTTTTATTAACATTACAAAGACTGCTATTAATATTATTCTCACATTCATATAACAATTTACCA
The DNA here is from genome assembly GCA_947093115.1 of Brenthis daphne. NCBI lineage: Eukaryota > Metazoa > Arthropoda > Insecta > Lepidoptera > Nymphalidae > Brenthis > Brenthis daphne. Next base: position 30,254,958 of record OX352474.1, on the reverse strand, counting down.
TGGAGTTCTGAAGACTTTTGTTCTTTAAAAGGATTTTTTTTTTGTTAAACTGGTTTACTGGTACCAATTTTTGTTTTTTTTTGTTGTAACTATATGTAAAATTATGATTCAAATGTATTTATTATCAATACAGAGGCCGATCTATATAGTTTTTTGATTTTTGTCCGTCGGTCTGTCTGTCTGGGACGGATTTTGACGAATTTGGTATGGCGTGAACTGGTTATCCGGGTCAACATTTAGGATTATTTTTACTGCGGGAAAATATCTCATCTCTGAGAAATCTGTATTAACTGTTAAAACGTAGGGACGAACCCGAGCAAAGCGAGGGTGAGTCGCTTGTTATTAAATAAATATCTTTTGAATTTAACAATACACGTTTAAGTAGAATAATATTATAACTTTTAAAATAGTTTTCATATAAGTAAATTTATTTTTTCTTAATTAAGAAAATATAAGTTGTATTAATGTAAAACTTTTTCAATTATTAACGTACATGTACTAGTTAAATGTATGCAGGAATACATTATTTATACGGCATAAATATATAAAGCGTTAAAATAATCTGATTTCAACATTGTTGTTTTTTATATAGTAAACTTACCTACAATGTAGTAGTTTGAAAGTCTTTAATTTGTATTTTTACTTTATTTCAAAGAAAAAATAATTGATAATTAAATATAATATTAATATTTAAGTGCTACTGAAAAAGACTCTTTAAACGAGTTTATTATTAAAAGTTTAGTAATTATTTAAAAGTTCGCAAAAAATTAATTATGGTATGAACAAAAACTGCTGGTTTTTAACAAAAAAAGTGTATGAATTAAAAATTTTAATTTTTTTAATTAATTCTGTTGCTTGTCTTTTTTATTGAAGTTCAGCTAATTTTATCTTTATTCATTATAGGTATTAAACTTGATGTAAAAATTATCACGTTCAACTATTTATTTGTAGGTAATATAGACTTTTAAATACGTGATTCTATTTTGTTGGATGCTGGCTGATGTCTGAGAATGTTATATGAGTGTTTATAATTTGTACTATCTTTTTTCTGTTGAAGGTTGAAACCACTGCCAGTAAAAATATAAATATATAAAAATATGAACAGTAATAAATCACTTCAAAATATAGAATAAAAGAAAAGGATGATAGCGAAATTTTTTTAATTAATTTCGTTATATACAGAGCATTGTTAGAGTTAATTAACTAATATATGTTGCAGGTTAATAAAATATTTTAATTTTTTATAAAAAATATGTGAAGGAATGGAATTTTGTTACATTTTATTTGCAACAATAGCAAATTTTAAATTACTTTAAATATGTATTAGTAAAAATAACTTTGTAAAATAAACATTAATTTTCAATATAATATATTGGGTAGGTACATAAATAATAATTTTGATGAATTATTTCAATTCTAAGTGAAAAGTCAGTATTTTATTCAAATTACTTATGTAAAGCTTATTTATATATATGTATCATATTAATAAAATTTGTATTATTATGTAGAAATAAAATGAAAAATATATATAATAATGTTACAAAAATAAGTCACGTTTTAATTATTTTAATTTAAGCTATAAATGCAGTATTTACGTGTTAACATTTATATTAAAATATGGTAATGCATAAAATAAAATAATTTTAATATAAAAATTAAATTTTACCTTTACTTATGTGCAATTTAATTGAACACCACTTTAAAATACACAAAATAGAGAACATAAACTATATATTTTTTTTATTTTTTAAATGAAACCACCACCAATAAATAGTTAAACTTTAATTTTCAAGTTAACAATTTAAAAATATTTTTATGGCCCCTACCTTATCCCCGGATCACGTGGGCCAGATACATAAACTAAAATATTGAGCTCTTTGAGGGATGCTAACCGCGTCTCAGTTCCAACTATTTATTATACTCCCGCGCTACCACCTATATACACGCTTGTGACGTCATGGCGACGACAGCACGTAAGCATCTACTTCATACTAATAGTTTAAATGTATATATAGTTTAAATATATAACTTTATATAAGTGCCGTACTCGCTAAATATAATAAATATTAGAAAAATAGAATATTGATGCTTCTTTGGTCGATTTACTAGCTTTAGCTTATAAGGATTACGATCTTGAGATTTTGGATTCGGGTCCCGACATGAGACTTATAGGGGTTTTTTCTGTCATAAAATTATCAATATGCACCTGGAGTATGATGTTTATGTAATAATTTTGTTTTTTACAACAACAAAAATGCAACTAAAATATTCTATTTGTCGTTGTTACTGTTTACCGCTTCGTCCCTGACGATGCAAGACCCGCAATTTGAATCTGTGTCACTTGGTTTTCCAAGTAAGAGCGTCACCAGTTACCACTGTGCTACTACCCCAGGCATATAAGGTAACGCCATTTTTCAAAATATGATAATAATATTATTTATATAAATGGTACCACTAAGTTAAATAGATATCTAGAGTATTAGTCCAATCGAAATCCGGTTTGCGAACAAACAAATTAAAACCTGAATCTTTATGGTTTTACAACAGGTATATAAGGAATAGAAATTCGTAAAATACCCCCGATATCCAGCTACCCCCGAGACATGGAGGGACGCAAAGCGTTGAAAAATAGTTCTTTTTTTCATTTTCCGGCTTACTGTGACGTTCTATCGAAAAAAAAATCTACAAAAATTGTAGGTTTGGTAAAAATGTACAACTTTAATAGATAACACTTTTTATAATAACCTCAAAGTTTTCGAAATCTGTACATTAAATATTTTCTTGGTAAATTTTATTGAAATAGTCATTATTATCGATACAGAGGGCGAATCTATAGTTTTTAGAATTCTCATCTATCTGCATATCTGGGAGAGCACCACGAGAAAACCACTGGACAGATTTTTATGAAATTTGGTATGATGATAGCTGGTTATCCAGGTAACATATACTATATTATACTTTTTAGCGCGGGAGCGAGGGTGAGTCGCTAGTAAGTACATATTTTTAAGAGTTTTAACTTTTGGAAATGAAGTATAATACTTATTTCAAAACTCTCGTTATAATTATAAAATATTAACAATATACAAACTTGCCTCTTATTACTGTATCCATCTGTATTTAGTTAACTTCGTCATTGAGGTATGAAAATACGGTCGTGTGTGTTTTTGATATTTTATCGTCTTCAGTAAATTGTACTTTATATTCTCACGAGACTAGGATCTTGTTGTAACCCACCTGTTATATCAATATATACCGGATAAACTAATTACATTAGGTGTATAGGCCAAATACATAGTAATTAAATAACATTACAATCATATCTATGGCAATTCCATTGAGTTGTTGCATGTATAAGCTAGCATCAATGTATAACTACAGTAGGACATACTCGTGTGTATTTAAATATAATACTAGCAGAGCTTGCGGCTCCGCTCGCTCTAAAACTACAAAAAAAATCTCTAAAAATGTATGTCTCGTACAAACTTTCATCCCTTATTTTAACCCCTTATGGGATGAATTTCGAAAATGCTGAAACAAGTATTTACTTAATTGTATTGAAAAGCATTAATACCAAGTTTCAAGTAATTCTGATCATAATTTTTTTGGGTTGTATTATATAACGTGTTTTCCCGTGAGAATGACATAATCTCCCGCGGTAAAAAGTAGTCTATGTCCAGCCTTCCAAATATCTCCACACAATAAAAACTGTTTAACAAAAAAATAAAAACCGACTTCAAACAAAAGCACTAAAAAGTGAAAAATAACTGATTGGTAGTTTTCATTTACTATACATACCTAATCAAATATTTTCGAAGTCGGTGTGCTTTGCTTTGTATGGGCTGGCACCGATTTCGAAAATATTTGATTAGGTATATATTTAATAGGTAGGCTTTAATTACTTAGCCAAAGCACACCGACTTCGAAAATATTTGATTAGGTATGTATAGTAAATGAAAACTACCAATCAGTTATTTTTCACTTTTTAGTGCTTTTGTTTGAAGTCGGTTTTTATTTTTTTGTTAAAAAGTTTTTATTTTTCCCTTTTTAGTGTAGACAGTAGTAGCAAAGTAAGGATTCTAACGTGTTAGGCTTGTCAAATCAAACAAAATAAGCCCAAACTCAAAGTATCTACTATTAGCCGTTGAAGAGTTCCACCTATCCACCTTCTGGCCTTGCCATCAGATCAGGTCAACAACATCGAACCACTGTACTATCAACGAAAATAGAAATACTTGCAAAGTTTCAAGTCAATATGACAATTAGAAGTAGGTTAAATTCATTATTAGTTGTTTTTCCACCCTTAGGGGTGGTATTTTTTTTTTGAAATTTAAATGGGCCCAATCTGAAAGTATACCCTTTCAAACAAAACAAAAATTATCCAAATCGGTTAATAAATGACGGAGTTCTGAGGTAACAAACATAAAAAAAAAAACATACAGTCGAATTGAGAACCTCCTCCTTTTTGAAGTCGGTTGAAAAATCACGTCAATACGTAATTCCGTTTCGGTGTAAAAAAGGACAAATAAACAAACAAACACATTTTCACATTTATAATATTAGTATGGATAATATGTCCTACAGTAAATCTGATTTCGGTTTTCCGATACTCGACCTTGCATCGGCTTAATAAATATCCCGTCCTACATTCCGCAGGAAAAAGATATCTATATTTTTCCTATCTCCGTCTCCTTCTTCCTCTTCTTTTTGTGCTAGTTTTGTTTTGTGTGGTTGATTGATGATTTTGTGTATTTGGTGTGTGTGAGGTAAATTATTGTGTGTAATGGATGATTGCTGTGAGTCCGCTGTATGTGATGCTTGTTGTGTACCTGGTATTAATGTCTATTTTGTTTATTGTGTGTCTGGTGTGGGCTCCTGTATGCTGGGTGAGTGTTAGGTGTAGGTTAGGTGAGTGTTCACAAACACGGTGTCTTCTAAATTCTAATATCCTACTGAGTATGGTGGCTAGGTGTATTTGTTTTTGGAATATTGTTTTATCTATTGTTGTGTTTAGTTGCTCTATGTATATATGTAAACTAAAGCTCATAACTATGTCTACGTATGTGAATATTTCTATACTGTATATAAAACTTTTAAATAATTTCTATTATTAGCATATATCTTTAAATCATCCATGTACACTAAGTGGTTTATCCAGAAGCTATCTTTCCATTTGTACCCTTTAATTTAATATTTACTTAGTATGGATAAAATCAGATTAATTGCCAGGCGGAAAAACAACGGTCATAGTCTCCCTGACATATACCAAGATTAATGTAAATCAGCTCCGTAGTTAAAGATCCATGAGTTCCGCGGGCTGTTATGACTAATACTTTCCATGTAGGCAAAACAATTTCAAGAATAGCTCTAATCGTGGTTGGATATATCATAACTATAATGCTATAAAATATAATTTACCTACAATATAAGAGTTTATATCGAAACAATGATTCTAAGTCACTTTTAGTAACAAATATCACATGTGAACTACTTTATATCGGACTAACGGCTCATCCTCACTTCGCTCGGGTTCGTCGCTAGGTACGTTTTAATAGATATAAATAGTTATTAGCCAGCGTTAGCCATATACATTTTAATTATTTTTTTTCGTTAATTTTTCAATTTTTTCTTTCATAAGAACCTTCTCCTGACAATAACAAACACAACAAAAAAATAGTTAAATCGGTCCAGCCGTTCACGCGTGATGGCGTGACCAAGGGAAATAGGGATTCATTTTTATATATATAGATAGATAGATAGTTCATGGTATGGTATTTGAGATTAAAAAGGACATAATATATTTAAGCGACCTTTTTAATTTTGCCAAAACAACATTAAAAAAAACGGAATTATCTTTTAAAATGAATGATCCTCTTTTTCTGAAGCGTAAATTATACCTAAAAGAGCTCTATTATATTCTGCTTTGAGCTAGAGAGCGTTTATTTTATTTTAAACATTGACTTTGATATGAAGTTTTAAAAAAAGGACACGAAATAAAAATATTTTAACATAGTATGTATTTTCATTTAAACATTAAATATTTTCTCATGAGTTTTTTATGTTGACATTATTAAAAGTATCACAAGTCTGCGATGATGTTCATGCCGTAATTCTATATTAAAGACATAGATTTTGACCTCCAAATCTAAGCTTTGTTATAACTCATAATTATTTCTATACTATCTATATCTGTAACTAGCCGAATCTGTATATTAAATATTTTTTGGGAAAATCTTAATGAAATAAACACTATTATCGATACAGACGCCGAATCTATCGTTTTTAGAATTTTTGTCTGTGTGTCTGTCTGTTTGTTACCGCATCACAGAAAAACCACGGGAGGGATTTTGATGAAATTTGGTATGGTGATAATTGGTTATCCGGGTCAACATATAAATAATTTTTACCGCGGAAAAATATCTCATTTTCGAGAAAAAATACAAAAACTGTTATGTAAGAGTATAATTAAATGTAAAACCTAAGAATTTGGTTTTTGGTCATCTGAACGCGGGTGGAGCCGCGGGCAATGCTAGTATATTATATGGTTATAAAAAGTACTTATTATATGTTCATTGAGTATCGAGTTTTCACTGGCTGGTGGTAGCTTTTAAATTTGTTCTAATGATACTTCAGTGAGAGTAAAGAATTAAAAATGACTTTGACAGCATTCAACATACATTGTAGAATTTTATATTAGCTAAAAGTAAATAAGTTAATAGTATGTGCAAAATACAACATAATTCACATAATCCATTCAAAGTAAGTCGATTCGGATTCATTGTGAGTTAGAATTCTCGGATTCGTCAAGGGAACGCCAAGCAAAAAATGATCTTATTACTTGCTACTACGATCTTATTGTATTTACGCATCTGTTTCATTCTTTTGCTTATACAAAAACTTACGTGCGAACGAGATGGATACCACCAACTTATTTGTACTGAGTGACACACCTGAGATAAATATCAATAATATTGAAGTATTATACAATATTATATCTAATAAAAAAAACCAATAAAAGCCACATAGAAACCAATAAATGTTTATTCGTTTCTATGTGTCTTTTGTCGCTTTTGACGAGATCCTACTGGAGCTTTTAAATAGGGATAATATTGCCAGACTAATATATTAATATTACCATATCTTGAAGAATATCGGTACAAATGATCCTTTACAAATACAAATAATCCATTCATTCGTATTTCATTTCAAAGTCATACTGGCGACTGAGTCACTGACTCGACCAATTTAGTTCAAACGCCTTTATTAATTACTAATAAGTAATATTATTCGATTATTAACATTAGTATATTACCTACTAATATTCAAGTTGAATGTGTAAATTAGTACCTAAAATTAAGAAAAGAATTCGAATCGTCCAGTATGGTTTCAGGAAACAAGATGCTATTTTCGACTTCAAGACGATGATTGTCAAAGAAGTGGATAAAGGTAACAAACAAATGCCTTACCGTGTTATTACTTCTTAGACCTAAAAAAGATCACTTTTCATCAGGTGAGCCTCCTGCCCGTTTGCCCCCTTAGTCCCATAACCTAAAAAAAGCATTCGACGCCGTATCTATTCCCATCCTTGTTCAGAGGCTAGAGAACATTGGGATACGTGGTTACGCCTTGTCTCTCTTTAAAAGTTACCTATGTGATAGGACTTAAGTGACTAAAGTTGATATTTTCAAAAGTACCAAAAAAAGGTCTATCACTACTATATACAATAAAACACTATTATTACTATTTATTATTATTTATGTTGGGTGTGGTGCCGAGGTCGGCCCTAGCTACGTCGACCAGTTTTGGTCCATTGTAGCTCCCTTTATAGTGAGTTCAAAGTTCTCCGCTTAGTCCTGTTGACTCCAGGAACTTCCAGATTTTCTGAGCGGGGAGCACCGTATCTCTTCCGGTTGCATAATATGCTGCCCTAGATAGATACTTCTGCGGTGCATGAGTGGACCGCACGAGCAGAGGATGTGCATAGCAGTTTCCTCTGTCTCATGGCATAGTCTGCACATTGCGGTCTGACTGAGGCCGAGGGTAAACATATGTTTATTGAGTTTGCAGTGACCAGTAAGTATTCTGGTTACTGCACTGGTTTTATACTTGTTGAGTTGAAGCAACTCTTTTGTAAACTTTTTGCGATATCCCTTAATTAGCGCTTTAGAGTGTATTTGTCCAGAAGTGGATTGCCATTCTTGAAGTGCTTGGCGATTGCAGTGAATTTTAAGAATTGAATAGGCATGTTGTTTTGCAATGCCACAAAATGGTTCTGGGCCACAATCTGGGGTTTCAGCGCCCCTTCTTGCCAATGCATCAGCCTTTTCATTCCCATCTATGCCTGAGTGACCCGGGACCCATCTGAGGGTAACTCTGTTGGATGTGCCCAGGACATTCAGATTATCTTAATTAAACACTAATTAGACCTATTTTTTAATTTCTGTTTTTTAAATTGGATTATTGGATAGATGCTGTCTGTGATACCTATAATGACTTTTGAGACATCTAAAACCTTAGTCTCTCTCGTGATCATGATCGCTGTAAAGCATTCAAAATGTAGGAAAACAAAAATCTAAATAAATCCAGCAAAAAAACCGAAAAGATAGTTTTGTTGAAAGTATTAGTAGAAGTTAGTAAGCTATTGTATTGCTATTAAAGCTTTATTGTATCTCAATTCTTTTCAGAATTTTCTCACCATGATTTATAAGTTGTCCCTCTCGGACAATATTTACACGCACATTTACGCGCGACACGTTTTGAGCCGCGTATATTAGCTTGAATAAAAAAAACCACTTAGAATTATCTCAATTTTAATACCTATCCACAAATACCATAAGCTAAAGCTTACTTATTAGAAATTGATTGAGGCCAATGGACTCTTACAATGTCAAAACCACCACTAAAATGGCCAATGGATGCTTATTTTGTGCGCTTCCCTTTTAGAGCGCTAGTAACGTGTGTACTCTTTTTATTATCATTGTATAAAACGGTATTTGTATGATATACATCACGTTACATTTAACAGATATGAATGGCTTTATGTTAGAACTTTCAATTCGATTGATTGGGTTGACTTTGATAAGTTTTAATGCCTTTGATATGCAAGCAATAAAAAATATAAAAAATGGAAATATCGCTTTTTTACTGTCCATTTTTTGAATAAAAATAATATTATTTTAATAAAAACCAATGGATGTTGAATTCACCGATTATTTTTCGAGAAAAAAAAAGTCCGTGATCAATGTTAAACTACGATCGGGGTGGGGTTACTTTACCTTTTATTACGGAAATCGAAAGTATCCCCAATCAGGAACAAAACCCAAAAAGTAAAATACATACTTTGACAAAGTAAAACAAAAAAATTTTACAAAATTATCAACTTCATTATAAAAAGGCACGTTTTTCGGGCTTCAATAGTTATTAATATTCAGAAAATGTTATTAGACAATTATAGACTTGTTGTAGTTCAAAAACTTAGCTTGTTGTAGTTCAAAAACTTAGCTTAGGATAATAAATATTACAAATATGTAGTGGAAATCCCCACACTGTACTTTTAATGGCTCTTGGCATGACGCTAAAACAAAAAAAAAACATCATGGTTGATAAAAAGACTAAAAATGATTAATCGATCTAAGCAATGCAAAAGAAAGAACTTTATATGATGAATAACATTGATCGACGATCGAAGTAAACCCCGCATAGGTGATCAAAATGTGCCCAAAAAACTAACTTCAAGGTTATTATTTGCAATGAATGTCGATGTTATAGGTGAATAAACTTCTGATCTAGTCAATTATATTTGAATTACATTTGATGTTTTTGCGATACTCAAAGTTGTAGTTTAGAAGAAGTTATTCAAGCTTTAAAAATTGCACAAACCACTAGTTACATAATATTTTACATATTTGACGTTCAATGTTACCAACCGTAAAAAAATTAAAAAATGCTTTTAGAATTCGCATAATTTGAGTTTAAAAACAAAATGAAGTTTTTATCGAAGTCATCCCGCGAATCAAAGTAACCCACCCCACCCCATTTCTACGGTAGAAATAAATGCAAAATAAAAAAAAATTAATTTTATTATTGTTAAGAGTTCTATTAAGTCTATAACTTTTAAAATAAAGTTCAAGGTCAGGTATAAAGCAAAAGATATATATTTTTTGGTCAAATGCTGCGTTTGGTTGATATTCGTTTATGAATTTTTACCTTATTTCGTATGTGTTATCCAGCAATAGTTATAAGTTTTAAAGCCTAAGTTTTTTATATATTTTGACCAAGAAGCATGCATATTAACATTTTTAGTGACCGCAAATTGACCATTTGGGTTCGGTGTATTTTATTCTCTTTAAAACACCTTTAAAATTAGCATAAGTTTCTTTTAGGTACACTAAATGAGCAATTTTTTTAATTTGCATTGCATTGCAGTAATTGGTTTATTTAATAAACTGAGATAATTTGAAATAAGCTTGATGGCTATAGCAAACTCATTTATTAAACCGCCCATACCACAGCAAAATACTAAACTATCCCCTTTCTTGAAATACTGAACAAAATTTTTGTACACTGCTTCGATATACATAAAATGTTTCTTATTTAATAAAAAAATTTGTCCAAATAAATTTTTTTTTTTTGGGGTGGACCACCCTTACTACCCACTTACCACTTAGGAGTATGAAAAACAATTTACGTTCCTATTGTCAGATCTATTGAATAAACACTGAAAATTTCATAAGAATCGGTCAAGCCATTTCACAGGAATTTTGTGACAAACACTGTGACACCAGAATTTTATATATTAGATTTTATTTAACCTTTTTGGTACGAAATTTTACACCGTTGATACCTACACTGTTAACTGTGTACAGCTTAGTAATAGTCTTGCTAGTTTTTATCAAAATGATCACCAGGCGAATTCTTTCCAAGATAAAAGAATATTAAATAACAACTTGATGACTAACAATAAATAATTATTATGCCATTTTATATAAAAATGATATACTTTCCAAAATTGCAAGAATTTTCAAAAAAAAAAATTTTTTTTTCCTAGGGGAATCTGTTTAATTGATGAGATATTGAGTACTTCCGTAACGTAATAATCTTGCAAGTTTCATAATATCAAAATCAATGCAACTATTTCTATACAAGAAAAGATTTTTTATAAGACAATTTTCCTTTCCCGGGGTAAGCGCAACCCGTTTAATCTCCGGGATAAAACTACATCAAATAATTATTATTTGAGGAGTTTGTGATTATTTTAACTTTATGTATCAAAAATGATGATATAATGATATTTCTGCACAAGAGAAAATTACATGCATTTGCAAGTTTCTCGGGGAAACCAGTTCAATCTCGGGTATAAAACGTACAAGTATATAAAAAGTAAGTATAAGTATAATATTTTTTTCTATTATTAGAAATTATTACTTATGTACATATACTAAAGTTTCAATGCAATACTAAGCTCATAATTTAAAAATTTTAATTCAGTTATATATCCTTTTTCGGGTCAATTCTTTCATTTTACGGGCTACGGCATTTCAAATAGGCCCGTTGAAAATATGCACCAAGTCAGACTCCTATTATATATAACGAATGAAAAATACAACAAGTTCCTATCATTAATTGCCAAGTTCAAGATCATCTGTAATTATCTAAATATTAACATATTTTATATTTCAAATAATTAGGTATATTCTTTATAAAAAAAAAAAATTAGTTGGTTCGAGTAAGGTTATAGTTTTACAACAATTCGAGTACGTGAATAAAAAATTCGGAATCAATTCTGAATTATAATTCACTAAATAAATGTAAAGTAAAGAATATTCAGTAACCAAAAACAAGCAATGTCATTCTCTATAATAATTACAAACTCCTAAAATAATTCTCTATGCGTATTTAGCTTGTTTATTCTTAGTTTATATGCTGTAGTTAATTTATGTACTTAAATATTAAAAGTAAATACACTCCCTAAGGATCAGACAAAAAGAACCCAGGACCATAACACTCCTTTTCCTTGCTTTTGAGAGAACACTATCTATGACTCAATGGTAGCATTCAACATCATACATACACATTAACCGTACACATACACACCGAAACCTATTTTATGATTATTTGACCACCAGAAATCGATATTTCATTGACCTTAATAGATTATAAACAAATATTGAATTATTTTATTAAAGCTAAACATTTATTATTAATTTGGATTGATGATGATGTCCTCCTAGCCGATTCCAGCCACGGCGGCCAATCTCAATGAGATTAGCCAATTGCGCAGGAGATATTATAGTGCTCAAGTGTACGCGCAGACACAACGTGCACTCTCTATTCCTATCACTCTCATACTCCGGTGGGACGACCACTCGACACGACCGGTGAGAGTTAAGGCGCAAGACCGACGGCTTTACGTGCTCTCCGAGGCACGGGGGTGAAACACCGCCAACTTCCCAACTCCGGGCTGTTACTGAGACTTACTATACAGGAAGACTCAATAATTAAACTTGGCCCGACCCGGGACTCGAACCCAGGACCTCCGGGTGTGCAGCCGTACATGCTAGCCACTACACCACCGAGGCAGTTAAAACTACGGAAGCATTATGTATGAAAAATGGCACGTCTTCCGATTGACCGATACATTCTTAGTCTCTCTAGTGTAAGTGAGGCAAGATACACATTGGACTGGATGGACTTCGCTGTATTAATATTGAGTATAAATACGTACATAATATTGAGTAGTGTATTAAAATGAGTTCATTTTTTTGTGTTGGTACATCCCACTTTAATATAATAAAATTATTTATATAATATAATAGAAAATGAAAAGTAAAGTACAAAATTAAAAGTATTATTTATAAATAATATTGTCATTTAATTACAGTGCTAAATATAAACATATAAAATTCATTAAATCACTGCCTGCGTCTCCGCACGGCCCTTTCAACCTATTGTTAGTAGGTTTTGTAAGTTCCGTTTCCAGTCCTATTACATTAATCATAAAAAAACTGATTTTTAAATCGCATATATGTATAGCTAAAATTGTTCATAATCTATACCTACTATAATAAAGCAGTAACTTAGCTAAATCTGTACATGAAATATTTATTTAAAAATAATTAGTCTAACGTATTATGTCCACAATATAGACCCCAAAACAATAGTTATTAAAAAAATTCTTTGTTTGTCTGTATTTCTGTTTGTCTGTTTGTGTGTGCGCGTTTTACGCGAAAATAATGAATCGATTTTAACGAAATTAGATGAAGTGATAACATATTACTCAAAGAGAGAGATAACAAATTTTAGTTTTCCAGTTTTATGTTTGGTCAAGTTAAAATTTAGTTAACATTGTGAAATATAATTAAACTTCATTCAATTAGGCTTATTATAAGCACCTTTAAATTGTAATCTATTAACTTTTATATTATGATTACAAAAATAGTATAATCCATACTTTCATACTAATATTATAAATGTGAAAGTGTGTTTGTTTGTTGTCTTTCTTTCACGTCGAAACGGCTTGGCTGATTTGCGATTTGTGATTTTTTGTGGGGAGTAAGTTGGAAGGCTGGAGAGTTACATAGGCTACTTTACCACGGGAGATTATTTCTTTTTCACGGAAAAACACATTATAATACAATCCAAAAAAAATATGTATGATCATAATTTATTGACACTAGGTATAAATTCTCTTCAGTACAATTAAAATAAAATAAATAAATACGTGTTTTAGCATTTTTTGAAATTCATCCCATAAGGGTGTAAAATAGCGGATGAAAGTTTGTATGAAACCAACCATTTTGTTGTGATGAGTTCCGAGACAGACAGACATACCAAAATTATAAGAAAACTATAGATGGGCCTCTGTATCGCTATCGATAATAATGACTATTTCAATATATATATAATAATATAATTTTCCAAAAAAAAAAAACTTAATGTACAGACGACTCAGTTAGAAATTTATTATATGTATAATTTATTATACATATCCATCCGTATATCCATCCTTAATACCTTGATGTACGTAGTATAGTTATTCTATTACGCGTAACGTACATTTTATAGTCAAGTTTAAATGCTCAAACGGACTGGTTTACATTCATTTGAATAACACGTTTGTTTATGAACGTAAATAAATATTGAAGTTAAGGGATTTTTATATTCACGATAAATAAGAATTAATTATGACCTTAAAAATTGCTTCATTTATTAGGTAGATTATAAGACCAACGCTTCATTTCATTCCTTTTTGTTGGAACTAATAATATTTTTTCATTTTTGAAAGAAATAGATTAAATACATGTATCTACATGTTATGTAACAGTAAGAAAATATTTTAAGATTGATTAAATGCTTTCTAATTTAATAGGATTTTTTTTTAATTTTAAATTATATATATTATATTTTAAACCGCATTTAATATTTCAGACGATATTTGAGATGTTAACTTTGTTAAAACATAAACAGAACATATTAATTATACTGGTACCTTTCCATTAAGGGCCTTTTAAATACCTGTGGAAAATTTCGTTTCGGAATCTGGTATTTATTTTACTCTTATTTGTAATCGAGTTACGGCGTAATAGTACAGTGCTTGGTCAGTGTAACCTATATAATTAATATATATGTACATTGTATAATCTTACGGTCCATCCCAATAACCTATATATCAATACTTCTCATTAGTAGAATTAGCGTTTTGACATAATTAGTATAAAGCATAGGGCAAATTTCTATTATTAGTAAGGAAAGCGGCAGTTAGATAGGTTATTGGGAATCATCGTTAGAATGCATACAGTTTAATTTTTACATGGAACGGTCATGTTGATGGTTAATTATCATTTACGTCATACACTTCATTTTGTCCTGCACAATCATTAATGCATGCTATATTTAATTTTTACTTGGTACGTAAATATCACACTTAAGTACTAAGTGAATTAAAATATGGATGTTTTTATGAACACGTGTCCCATTAATCAAAAAGGATTTTGCATTGTTAACTAAGTATAAATAATTATACTGGTTGCAGGTACTAGTATAATAGTATGTGATCTGTGGTATAGGCTAATGTAAGCTAAACATGTCGATACGATCAGTATTGTTACTTTATATTCTTTGCACTTCGACCCCTTACACTGTATCAGTTGGTTCTAAAAGCTGCTCCAGCACCAATGTTTTGTAGTAATGAAGTCCTCTGAATTCAATTATCTTAACTAACCTGTGAAATATACAGTAAAAAATTAGTAAACTGAATGTAATAATAAAAATATTCTTTTGCACGATCTCGGCAAAGGCGGCCAATCTCACTAATATTAGCCAGCTGCACAGAACATACTAATAAAGTACACGAGTGTGCACGCACACACGTGCACACTATATTTTTTACCAGACCCGTGGCTCGAACCCAGGACCTCCAGATCTGCAGCCGTATATACTAGCCTCCACCGCGGCTATTTAATTAACAGAACTATTACAACTACTGCATTACATACACATACATACTACAATATGTGGATTAAAATCTACATTTTATTTTAGCAAAACCAGAACTATATTGTGGATGTTAAATAAGAATTAGCAAAGAAAATGTTATAGTTGTTCTAATTCTATTGGAGGTGAACAAATCGCAACTCTACCTTTTTACTATTAGCGTTTGAATTAAATAACATTAAAGTAAATATAATGAATTACTATGTATTTATTTATTTATGTAATAGGTATAGTACTTTGTATTTCTCAAGTATAATTAAATGAAATAAAATTATTCAACCTTATTTAGCAAAAGGTCAACTGTCAAAATATCTCAACTTTCAAAAGTGTTGTGTTGTAAAATTGGAAAAGTGATAAATTTAAAGTGTAGCATGTTTTTTTTAACATAATGAAACGACAAAATCAAAATGTTAAATCTAAAAAGGCTTATCAGATTCTGAAAAATCGTATTAAAACATCAGGTGGTGAAGACAATTACAATTATTTAGAAACGCTTCAAGAAGAAGTAAAACTTAATTTAGCAGAAGAAATTCAAGAACCTTATGAAAATGATTCCCTTAAATTGGAAATAGAGAGATTTATAGAGATATCGAAATATTTCTCAAGTCCACTGCGAAAAACTGCGTCGTATGTTTGCGAAATGCAGCTTGTATCCTATCCAAACCCTTATCGAATAGAATACAAGAGAGCAGGAGTTACAAGCCAACATTTAAAGTTCAGTAATTTGACTCTAGAGCCAGTTTATATAAAGCTCTATAAAATAGAACCAGATATAGAGCAAATTAAATTCATGAATTTGTCATTAGCAAGATACAAGAGAATTCCACCAGGATTATCCTTTAACTTGGGATTTGTGTACGATGATCTTAACGAAAGGCCGTCACGAAATGCGAAAATTATTTTTGTTGCTTCTAGAAAGACAACAACACCTTGCTACCAAATATGTGAAATAGAGATTATAATTAATGCTCAAAAGGTTAGACTAGTAACTGTGTAACTTAAATTGTCTTGTTTTTATAAAAGTATAATATAATTAATTACGCTATTTTTCTCATTACAATAAAAGGCGACTTCAAAAAAAAAACACTAAAAAGGAAAAAAATAACGGATAGATTTGAAGTCGGTTATTATTAATTTTTTTCAAAGTTTTTATTTTTCCCTTTTTAGTGTAGACATAGTAGTAGCAAAGTAAGAAGGAAGGATTTTAATAAAATATTTGCTTAAGCCGTTTAAGTTAGTTTGATGCCAATTTTTATATGAAGACTGAAATTAAAATTCGCTTCTATTAGTAACACTAAAAATTCTGGCTTTAAAATCCAACTCTAACGTATTGGACTTCTCAAATCAAACAAAATAAGCTCAAACTCAAAGTATCTACTATTAGCCGTTGAAGAGTTCCACCTATCCACCTTCTGGCCTTACCATGAGATCAACTCGACGATACCAAACCACTGCACTATCAACGGAAATAGAAACACTTGCAAAGTTTTAAATCAATATGATAATTACAAGTAGGTTAAATTCACCATTAGCTATTTTCCACCTTTAGGGATGGTATTTTTTTTTATTTAAATGAGACCAATCTCAAAGTATACACTTTCAAACAAAACAAAAATTATCCAAATCGGTTAATAAATGACAGAGTTCTGAGGTAACAAACATAAACAAACATAAAAAATAGCTGAATTGAGAACCTCCTCCTTTTTGAAGAAGTCGGTTGAAAAATATGTGTTCTGTAGATCTGTTTGCTTTGTAGATCTTTGTTTCAAAAATGAATAAAGTTCATGTAAAATAAAACTTATTAAGCCTAAATTTAAATCAAGGACCAATTTAACTGGCAAAGTTACAGATATTTATTTATATATTCTTTTTAGTCAAATCCAAGTTATGTTTTATTAATTAATTATTTATCCTCGTAAGTCCTCGCGTACTTAAGACTATGCAGGACTCACGAGGATATATTCGTCGAAGTCAAAATCAAAATATTTTATTCAGCATTAAATTATTACATTTTTTTACTGAACATCATGAGTCTACTACAGAATAGATAAAAATCATGATTTAAAAAAAAAAAACAAAATAATATTTACATATTCCAATCCATTTTCATTTAGAAGTCGGTTATTATTAAAAAAAAAAAACATTTCAATTATAAAATAAAAAAGCACCAACGTTGCAGTTCTTCTAAAATTATTAATATTAGTCACATTATTAATAAAATTCGAAGAAAAAACAACAAAAAAAAATTAAGAAAATCAACGACTTAAAATTGACATTAACCGTTTGGCATTGCTGCAGTCGCAGTCACTTAAGCCCAGTTCGCATTAAGCTAGTATTTTAGTCTAGAAGCGAGTAATTTAGTAACTAAACGTGTCTGAACACTAAAAATTTTGTCGATTAGATTAGTAAGTAATTTAGTCGAGTCAATCCAATGCGAACTAGGCTTTAGCATATTTTGATGTTTATTTTCTTACTGGTTACCTACATAATTTTTACCATTTTTTTTAAATTAAAACTAATTTTCACGCATGTGTGCATCATAGTTTATGTCGGGGAAGTAAATTGTCACTTTTTGATTGATTTTGTTAAAAAGGTATTGATTTAAATCAACGCCACGCAATGGTTTTGTATTTTTAGTAACCTATACATATAATGAAATTGTATAAAGCCGAACATGTACATTTAATATTTTTTGGAAAGTCTTATTGAAATAAACATTTTTATCGATACAGAGGCCGAATCTGTAGTTTTTAGAATTTTTGTCTGTCTGTCTGTTACCGCATCACAGAAAACTCCACTGGAAGGATTGTGATGAAATTTGGTATGGTGATAGCTGGTTATCCGGGTCAACATATAGGATACTTTTTACCGCGGGAAAATATCTCATTTCTGAGAAAAAATACAAAAACTGCAATGTAAGAGTATGTATGCCGGTTGCGGGACTGTGGTCGCAGGCCTGCATCCGGCGGAGGGGTAGGCCGCGGCGGGAGAGGAGTGCCGGTTTTCGGTGCGCCGTTCTCCCTCCCTTCCGCGGCCTAGACGGGGCCGCCACCGTTTGATGGCGGACGCGGTGGGGCTGCAGGGGAAGAGGAGTGTCGGTGTTTCGTTGCCGCTCTCCCTGTCCTCTGCAGCCGATTGGAGGTGGCCCACTTCGGTGGACGGAGGTTCGGTTTGATGGGGCTGCTCCGGGTACCTCTCTGGTGTAGCAGAGTTGACTGTGGAGCAGCCCCATCGGTGTGGTGGTCAGCCGTTGGCAGACCTGCTGCCGGGGCGTACTACTACGTAGTTATGCGCAAGCGATCCTGCGGCGTTCCATTAAGGCGGAGGGGAGGAGAATGTCGGGTTTTAGTGGGTAGTACCGGCTCTTCTAGCCGGTGAACCCCACATCACCACCTGGGGGATCAGGTGGTATGCCTAAATGCATTTCCCGACATAACAAAAAAAATGTAAGAGTATGTATACCAATATGTAAAACGTAAGAATTTGGTTTTTGGTCATCTGAACGCGGGCGAAGCTGCGGGTTTATTATAATTGTTGTACAATAATTAATCTGTAGAATGCTAAATGTTGACTCAATATTGAGTGTAAAGCATTTTCCACTGGTATCATATTGCAATTAAATTCGATAGCATAAATTTCGTATCTAACTTCGATCCCGTTACCTTCTATAAAGTGCATATAGCCGATTATCGGTTTACAAAAATCTTTGTATTTAGTTTCATATTCGTAGGTAGTGTATTGAACCTTTAAGTACTTTAATAAAAAGGGACTTCTATACTTGACCAGTGGGAGACTTTCGTAAAAAATATTGTATAATATTTAACATTGATATACATATATATATATATATATATATATATATATATAATATACTTTTGTATCGAAATGTATGAGCTACAAAGCAGACGTCCGAAATGTCAGTATTATTACACTTAGAACCTTAAAAAAGGATGGTATTCCATCCCTTTTTTAATACCTATTGGTATCATATTTTCGATAAGTAAAGATGTTAATTGATATATTTTTGTACTATATGTAATAATATGTATACTTATTACAAAATATAACGAGGATTATTTGATTTTTATTTAATTTGTTTTTTTTTATATAATATATAAGTCGATATTATTATACGACTAATTTTTAATAAAACAATAAATTACAAAGTCCTTCTATACTCGGTCGCCTAATAACAACACACGGAAAAATATTAACCCGTTTTCATTTCATCATAAACGAATACTTTATTACATATTTGAAATAAATAAAACATGATGTAATGAAAAAAAAAAATAAATGCAGTATTAAGTTTCATTTTTACTTTAAAATAATTTTATTATATTTAAAGGTGAAAGACATTACAATAACTTTAATACACATTCCTGATAATAATATGATGCCTACAGCAATATTATTAAATTAATTAAATAAAATAAATACAACAACAACTTTGCTCTATATAGATTTTATTTTGCCTGACTTTCGAGGGCGATTGTTTTTCAGACGACAAATTTAAAAACGTCACTTATCGCACATTGTATTCATACGCATAGGCATGTTTTTATATATTAATGGTATGGATATATGGAATGACACATCTGTCCCGCCGTTTCACGTAAGAAGTAACAAACAAACATACATACATACATACATACATACATACAAACTCACGTTTATAATAATAGTGTTGTTTTTTATTCCTTACAGATCACAGTGTAACATATAGCGCATAGTACCTACTATCATATAATGAATAACCATAATATTAGGGCTATGAAAACAGTTTTATATTAAAGAAAGTGGGTTCAATAATCGCTATCTATTTGGTCGGATATATATGTATATGTACAATAAATATTATGTATAATGACTCCAAAAATGATCGATTTTTATTTGTATTGACAGAACAGCACTGTCAGAACTAATAAAATGCGCAAATGGACTAAGCTAAAGCTGTATTTTATTTAATAGGCGGCAATATATTGAGTATGGCATAAAATGATCTACGCTATCATTAACTCTGTAATTGTAGGTCAAATAGTAAGTAAAAAAATACTAGAAATATATCAGTAGTGACTGATGTTAATATAGCTGTTACGAGTTACATCGGTTATTTACATGACGGATTTATTAACTAACTAGCGACTCACTCTCGCTTCGCTTGGGTCCGCCCCTACTTACGTTTTAACGTTTAGTACTTATAGATTTCTCAGAGATAAGTAAAAATTATACTATATTGTGACCCGGATAACCAGCTATTATCATACCAAATTTCATCAAAATCCCTCCATTTTTCCGTGATGCGGTAACTGACAGACAGACAAAAATTCTAAAAACTATAGATTCGGCCTGTGTAACTGTATTAATGTCTATTTCAATAAGATTTTCCATAAAATATTTAAAGTACAGATTCGGCTTTGTTACAATTTTATTATATTTATGGAAATATATATAATCAGGAACGATTAAATTCAAAGGCGTAGTCAGAAGTTATCAGTGGTCTTCGAGGTATGAATTCTAATTCCCCTCGAGCATATCCAGCAAACACAGTGGCCACCACGATGTTTAATGAATTACTGACAGTCTAATCCCGTTACATAGCTTAGGTGACTTTTTCGTTACAGTTGTGCCAACCTTCAGAAAGAGGATATGGATAGCAGAATACTCTCTAGCTAGGTACTCTCTCTCTCGCTCTAGGTCTGTTATAGTTTTCACTACTGTTTTTATTTTTCTTTGGATTCGGAACAATTTCTTTTCTGTACTTTATATCCCACACAGTAAGTGTACACCTACAGACAACTTGAGATTGTTTAAATATATTCAACCAACTCCAACTTCACCGCCCAGTTTGCCCCCCTTTTGGGGCTGAATTTGGAAAAATTCTAAAATGCATATTTATTTAATGTTGTTGAAAAGCATTAATACCAAGTTTCAAATAATTCTGATGATAAACAATTTTTTCCCCATATAAATAGCACAACAAAATAGATGAATTTCGAAAAATAATTAATTTTTGTATTGTTTTATTGTTCATTTTAAAGGGAAATACCACTTTCCGTGTGTTAATTGCAGAGTTTCATATGAACATTTATCCTCCATTTTACCCCCTGACGGGATTGAATTTCGAAAAATGCTAACACACGTATTTATTTAATTGTATTGAAGAGCATTTATACCAAGTTTCAAGTAATTCTAATCATAAATAGTTCTTTGTCCACATAATCTTTATACTCCCTTTTTACCCCTTTAAGCGATGAATTTCGAAAAACTCTAATAAATATATTTCTTATTTCTTTATTTAAAGCTAAATACTACTTTCTATGTATGAAAAATGATAGTTTCATAAAATCTTTTATCCCCTATTTTACCCACTTAGGGGATGAATTTCGAAAAATCCTTTCTTATGGAATAATTACATCGTACAAGGAATACGTCCTTCAAATTTTACGTTTCTACGACTAGTGGTTTAGCCTGTGCGTTGATTGATCAGTCAGTCAGGACAAGGCATTTTATATACCTATAGATAATCAATTACTGTAAATCAATTAGACTACGTCGCGTGTTAGCCATGGTATTGTAAATGCTAAAATAACTTAAAGTTTTATGGGGAGGCGGTCGCTAATCTATACATAAAACAACAGTTGCTTAGAATTAAGCTACATTGCAAAGCTTTTTATTATTCTAATTATCTAAACTAAGCTCGGGGCTTATTCGAAACCGGAAACGAATAAAGCCTCATACTTCAAATATAAAAAAGCGAGAAAAAATCATAACAGCGCCAAATTATGTTGAAATTAGCATACTATATCATCAATGGTGATATCACAATCACTCGTGTCGTATGCGTGAGGCATAGACTTGTTTGCAAGGAAAACTGGTAGGTCAACGCGTATTTATCATTTATTTATATTTACTAGGTAGAACCTTATTGGAAAATCACAAGTTTTTTGCATAATATCAATAGTTCAATAACTATTAATCTTTATGATTATGTAATTAAAATGTGCATATCGTATGATCAAGGGTAATATTATCCATATTAATATTATAAATGAAAGAGTGTTTGTTCGTTTCTTTGTTTGTTCTTCTTTCACGTCGAAACAAAGCAAAGGATTGGCGTGATTTTTTGAGTGGAAATAGTAGGAGAGCTGGAGAGTGATATATATAGGCTTCTTTTTACCGCGGAAGATTATCTCATTCCCACGGGAAAACACAACAAAACGTACCTAGGGACGAACGAAGACCCGAACGAAGCAAGGGTGAGTCGGCTAATTATGTATACATAGTGTAAATAATCTAATTACATGTAAAAGCATTTACCTAGTCTACAGTCTGTACCATTGTTATATAAGAACTATTTTGGAGATTGTAGAATCCTTCTCCGTTTGGCCAAGCGCCGGCTTTCTTCAAATACATAATAATAGCTGGCCTATGTAACGAGCTGGATCATTTAAATATACCGCTCGATTATTCGATATACATATATACATATATAAATATGTATATTTGAAATAATGTCTATATTTAGTTCAATATAAAATCATGATGATGATGTTCTCCTTAGCCGATTCCGGCCACGGCGGCCAATCTCAATGAGATTAGCCAACTGCGCAGGAGATATTATAGTGCTCAAGTGTACGCGCAGACACAAGTGCACTCTCTATTCCTATCACTCTCATACTCCGGTGAGAGTTAAGGCGCAGGACCGACGGCTTTACGTGCTCTCCGAGGCACGGGGGTGAAACACCGCTAACTTCCCAACTCCGGGCTGTTACTGAGACTTACTATACAGGAAGACTCAATAACTAAACTTGGCCCGACCCGGGACTCGAACCCAGGACCTCTGGGTGTGCAGCCGTACATGCTAGCCACTATCATATCTGTTATCATATATGTTATATTACCTTACTAATAAAAAAATCTGTCCTAACGCCGCGCCATATCATTGCTAACTAAGTAGGTAAGCATAATAAATATTAAGTAAAATTTAATTTTCTAAATTAATACATTTGTTAAAATAATATAACTATTATAGTTTTTTAAAAGAATACAAATTGAAATTCTTCTATTTTATAAATGTTATTTATTAATTTTTATATTACAAACATTAAAAAACTTGGTCATAAAATTCGCTACAAGTTAAGTTTAATAATAATCTTAGTTTATTATATTAAATAGGTAATATATTATTAATAATAATTTATTAATTAATAGATTTTTAATAGCTTTTGTTGTAACTATTATTACTTATGTACCTATAGGTACTATACGCAAATGTTTACGTGTATTACTTATTAATTATATTTAATTTTCAATTAGCCAACAATATAGACAAAGTATTAAGGAAAACTTTTGTATTATATGTATTAATTAAAAGCAATAACCGTTTTCGTTACAGAATAAAAAATTATGTATCTCTACCTTGTATTTACCTATATCTAGAACGCAATTTAACCATGTTCTAAACAAATTAAAACATTAGAGCATTATATTATTGTGAATCTGTAGACACTAGTAGGTATCTATAGATTCACTTGCATATTTACAATATTATAAAACATTTATATGCTTAATAAATCACAAGTGCCCCCGTAGGTCGCTTTTTGCAACACTGACAATTTCCGGTATCCATTTGCTTTACCAAAATAAAACATGTCATTTCCGGCCCAAACTGTCATTCGTCTATTCCTGCGTGAAGAAACATTGCAAAAAGACAAATACAGGAGACATACTCGTATATAAGCAAATATAGTTATTAGGCATAAGGTTGTCTTAAAAATTGGACAATTTTATTGGATACTAGCGACTCACTCTCGCTTCGCTCGGGTTCGTCCCTAGGTTGATTCCCCATACAAACTTTCATCCCCGTTTTCACCCCCTTAAGGGATGATTTCCGGAATAAAAAGTAATCGTGTCCTTTCCACGGTCTCAAACTATCTTCTTACCGAATTTCATCTAAATCGGTTCAGTAGATCCAGAGATTACCCCCTACGACGTCACAAACTCACAAACTTTACCTCTTTATAATACTAGTATAGACTAGTGACTAACCGTCGCTTCGCCCGTCTCGAGGAGTCTTTCTTTGCCATACATGCAGCGTGCGCCTATAAAGCGACTTCAATTGTTAAAATTTTTGACATTTTTATCGAAATATAATGTAATGAAAAAAAATTCAGAATCGGACGAGTAGAGATTATTCCCTACTTATAAACTAGCAAACTTACAAACCTTTTTATAATATTAATGTGAGATAGATACGTACCTAAGCGTTGTTTGTAACTTATTATGATTATTTTGTAACATTTCCTAGAATTTCAGTAATTCTTTCCATAACAAATAATGGCCGCTATTATTTTCAACGAATTGTTTTATGTTGAGCAAAAAATATATCCACTTGATATAAAATTGCAATAGGTGTTCAGGGTTTACTCTAAACGGCGATTAGAATAAAATTAGTAGGTAATTGCGCACAGTTTTATGAATCTAGCACATTCTTTATGTTCTTTAAAAAATCTTAGACTGTGACTTATCTTCTTGCGTCATATTTATTAGATACTTAATTTAATTACGCAGCTTTAACCTACGTGTACCTAAATATTTATATATTTCAATTGTCTTTAAATTTATTCAAATGTCATTTTTAAATGTTGTCATTGTTGATTACCGTAGTCACTAGTCACTTACTGTTTTATACATGGATTTAATTAAGACTAGTATGAACTATTTATACAGATTTATAAGGCGTAACAAGTATAATAGGTAACATAACCGTATAAAAAACCTTTATAATTGCCTTGATTTACTCAAAATATACAAAATTAGATATTAAAGATCTTTTTTGTGTAGTTTATTGTTAAGTACCTAAGTTACAAGTAAAAACATCGATTTCATTGTTTTGTTTCAATTAGGTGTTTGTTGTTTTCAATTTTTTTTTTGTATTTTAAATTATGTACTTAATTAGGTATGAATCTGGCAAGTTAATGTTAAGCCATTTCTTCTTTGATAAATATTTATGTGATAATAGTTTTATGTTTTTAGTAATTTGACACAGTTTGAAGACAATATGTAGTGAAAACTTGTAAGCCTTAGAAAGAAAAAAATAATAATATTGTAGTTAACATGTCAGAGAAATCCGCCCGCGGCCCTGCGCCTGAACTCTCACCGCGAGTGTCGAATTATCGTCCCACTAGTATAGAGTTTGAGAGATAAAGGAATATAGAGTGCACGTTGTGTTTGCCCATTTATATGTGCAATGTGAACTACAATATCTCTTGCTCATTGCCCTAATTAGATTGGCCGCCATTGTCGCAAGCGGTCAGGACAATATCAAGTTTATACTGGATATTTAGTTGGTGCTATGTTTGATAATATACTTAAACTTATATAATTTGTTCAAAGGTTTCAATTTTTTACAATAAAAACTTTAAAAAACCGACTTCCAGGCACTAAAATGTAAAAAATAACTGAACGGGGGTTTTCATTTAGAATAGATATCTAATCAGATATTCTCTAAGTCGGCGCCAGCCTACAATATTTTAAGGTATGAATTTGATGGTATGTTATCCTCAAGCACAATATTGCCACATTAGAAATAAAAGAATGTAGATTTGGTTTAAATATATATCAAGAAACAATTACATTGGTAATACTGAAATTAAATTATATTTTATATAATTGAAAATTAAAATAGTCGATTTTCTTTAAATAAATTGAAATAATAATCGTCTTGTAATAAATTAAAATACTTAGTTCTAGACGCAATATGAGTATTACAATAGCGATGACCTTAAAACAGGTTTAGAATAATTAGCCTAGGTACCTACATTTTAAAAGTTTACTTGTAACTATTAAACACTTACGGTAACGAAACTACGTGTAAATAATTTTCTTGCATAACTTAACTTAACGAACCGTAAATTCACAAATGATAAAATTTGATTTAACTATTGATGATTTGACCTCGCTTTTTTCTATTTCAAATAACTATTGTTACGCATTGTATTAACTTTAATTTATACTTTAGCTATTTGCCCCCAGTTGAACTTACATCGGTAATGTATTTGCACACGTGGAGATATCCACAATAAATAAAATAAAAATGTCCGTCTGTGATTTTTAAATACCTACCACATATTAGCTTTTTTGTCTTTGCAATTACCAAAACCACAAGCAATTCAAAAATATTTCGAATTGTAATTAACGATTGATTCAATACCTTGACTTGCAGTAACAAAAATAGGTAGCAAACCCGTGTTACGACGATTAAAAAAAACCCCGACTGACGAAATTGAAAAGGAAGGAACAAGCTAGCGAATGAAAATAGTATTATGCATACGTATTAAAGTAATCTTTGCGTGTATAGCTAGGTAGTTAGACTCCCAGCAAGGATAAAAAATGAAAGTCTCACTAACTTGTGCCATTCTTTTAAGTTCGCTTAAAACGACGTCAGCTTATATATTTTTATATTTTTTTTACAACTAATTTTAGCCAAAATATGTACCTACCAACATTTGGATTTATATATTTAGATTTTATATGTGTTGTCCTAAATTATATTATTAAACGTATCATAAGTTGAATATTTTTTTTTTATCGTCTTTTAAAAACCTTCATTTAGATATCCCACTTACTTTTTTTAAGGTATCTATACAAATTGATTTTTAATATAGATTTTTGTACCTATAGCCTATAACACTCGCGTTATCAAGACAAATCTAACGACGTATGAATTCTTAAAATTGGTTAAGCCATTTATTTAATAATTACGAGGGAACATAGTAACATACATACATACATACATGTCAAGCACATAACCCTCCTTTGGGCTTTGCCGCACTCGGGTGAAAATAGTCTAACTCTTGTCTTATGTAATCCCATAGACATCTACGTGTATGGGTAATCCCTACAATATGGAAATATTAAAAATTTGAAAATTACGTGATACAAAGAGTTAATGCTGCAATTTCTAAGAATAAGGGTAAGTAATATCACAAATAAATATAATATCTCATATGAAATTGCATAATATTTAATTTACCTACTTAACTTTTGTGCAGTACCTACGTATTATTTTTTATTTGTTTGTATTTATATCTCTAATGTCTTAACTATCAATGCCGACATCCGTTTAATAAGAGAAAGGAGAGATAAGGAAAAATAAAGAGAATATATACGCATCAATTTAATTGGGCAGCTGTTTTGAGATTTTTTAATTATTTATACATAAATATCGACAACAAACACATACACACACATTAATATTTTTAATTAGAATTTAAATCAAATAAAAATATCTATGTAACTGAAAAAGCTTTGTAATAAATCTTTTTTAAATGTAGGTACAAACGACGCAATCAAAACTAATGTCACATTTATTTTATTTAGGTATTGCTCTCCCACTTGTTGTCGCCAAAAGTTAATGAATGATAATCGAACAAAATATGAAAGGCATAGATTCGCCAAAAGTAAGTATGGAGCAAGTCTATTTATTTTATTGGTCATCCATGATTTAATTATGTACACAAAAAGGATGAACATCAATTCAGTACTAGCGCCACCTTTTAGAAATTTCAATAACTGCTGTATAGTATGTAAGAGACGTAGTAACTTGATCACTCTTAGTATAAAAGATACATAGCAGATGGCGTGTCTAAAAAATATTGATATAATATTATGATTTAATTGTAAGGACATGCTGTTTGAAATATTTATTTGCTAAGTTTGTTTTAAGTATTATAACATAATTTACGTGACTTTCAGTGATTTTATTATTAAAACAACAAGTATTCGAGTAAATATTATTCAAAGTGAATATTTTAAATAATAATAAGCTCATATTATATCTCTATTGCCACATAACTTAAGTCTTTTGTAATATTATAAGTAAAAAAACGAGCTTTTAATTTAGCAAAAACAAATCGACATAATTATGTTTTGTAATCAGTGATTTTCTTTTTCGAAGGTATAAACTAAATGTAAATGGGTTCAATTAAAGTAAGCATTTTATTTTCAATTTTGAGCTATGATTAAATATTTTGATCTATAGAAATTAACACCTCCAGGTAAATTTCTAAGAAATTTATAAGATTTCTAAGAAATCTATTAAATTTCTAAGAAATCTATTGTTAACTGACACGCCGGCGTGTCCGCGGTCGTGGAGGGATTGACGTTGCTTTTTTGATAAAAAGAAAAAAAAGTTATTTATTATTTTTTTTTGTCAATATTTTACCATATCCAGTAAGGATCTGTTACTAAAAATAAATTAAACATAAATAAATAAAATAAAATAGCCTTTATTACAGGAGTCAGAATCACAAACTTTACAGATAAAGTTATATAATGTCTCTGATTTCTGTGTGATTCTTGGCATAGGTCTCTTCCAACTATTTCCATTGGACTCTATCAAGCGCCACTCGTGTCCTCAGTGGCCCTAGAATTAGGCGGATTTCATCGTCCCATCTCCTTATCTGGCGTCCTCTTTTGCGTCTCCCGTCCCTGGTGTACCAGACCGTCACACGTTTGCTCCACTTCTACAGGCTGCTTCTTAGTAGGTGCCCAGTCCACCTCCATTTTAATAGGTCAACTCGCGTGAGTATGTTGGAAACTTTTGTTTTGGACTTGAAGTCAACGTTGCGGATCTTGTCTTTTAACTTCACTCCCAATATACTCCGCTCCATCGCACGCTGACTCTTTGCAAGTTTTTCTCGGTGAAGTTTTGTTAGGGATCGGGTCTCGTAGCCGTAGGTCAAGCACGATAGGATACACGTTTCAAAGGCTCTTATTAATCTCCTTAATGGTCGCTTGGAGAGATTATTTGTCCTAAATAGACACTTTCGGTAACATAATCAAAAAGATTTCCGACATACAATTCTAGAAATTATTACGTATCTATGCCAAATAACGTTGTAAAAATATAGAGATTTAAGCGCCAAACAATCTATAGCAAATGATCATATGCTTAGTATTGCTGTACAAAAATAACAGGCGCTACATACTTTAATTTAATTATAAAAATATATTTCAAGTTCTTACTGGATCATATTATAATTTTTATTAAAAACATAATAAAATGAAATAGATAGAATGTTATATATTTAATAATTTTAAATTAGGTTTTTTAACTTTAAAAACACAACATTTAAAATAATAAGTAATCATTATTAGTTTACCTACTTATTTGTCTTTGTTAAAAAAATTCTAAATAAAAAGTATACAATAAATATGCGTGGGAGCTAATGTTTCTTGATTAGGACTTGAGAGCACCGTTACTTTAAAGTAGGACGCAACGTAACGTTCGCGCCTACTGTGGAAGGATTAACGAGACACGACATTTTTCATTTCCTTCAAGGAAATATAAACTAGAAGGCAGCGTCAGTGTATTTTAGCGCCGATAGAACTCGCTAGAACCGTTGAAACTATATCATATTTAAAAGCTTTTAACTAAGATTTAAGAGCTTTAGTTGGTGATGTTACAAAAACAGAGCTCGAGCTGAGCTTAGGAACAAAATATATAACTCTTAATGATTTTTATAGCTGATATATATCATTTGTGCACATTTTATCATAGATTTTTATTATTTTATTGAACCTATTTATTATGATTTTTACTTATTTGATCTTGAAACGACTTATTTATATTGATTTAATAACCATATTTTAGGAACCAATGATGTTTTGTTTTTAATTTTTTGCATGATGTGATCACCTATAAAAAACAGTACATTTATCTTTGATTTGTAAATGTAATCACGAATGTATTAATGTAATTTTTGTTGGGTATCCTAATAAAATAAATAAAAAAATTAAAACCTCGAGTGAATTAACAAATAAATATTTTAGTGAAACTTTATTTAAAATGATTTTTCATGATGATATCTATTTTATATATTTTATAAATAGAAGTAAAATAAAATCTATTCTACTTTCCTTTAACTAGAAGACATTTGTATGTAGATGCAAAGATTTTTCTGTTTGTTTTTCCACGTTAGTCTTCTTAAGTCAGATGGCTTAACTTTAGCAGACACTTAAATTAATGTAGAAGAATGGTTAGTATTTTTTACCTATTATTTAAACTGTGTAAAAAGTTTAAAGTCAATTAAAAGCACATTATTAAAGTCAACTAGGGCGCTAAAGCATGCTGTTTTCTTACTAAAGCATAATTTTTATTAAAAAAAAAAAATTAACAACCACTGCATGCTTTATATTTGTAAGCTTATGAAATATTATTATGCGAAATTAATACAAAAATGCACATGTTCCGCCGTGTCAAATAGCATGGGCCATCGTGGCTTCTATCCCATAAAGCCATGACTCATTGTTGCGCGTTGGAGGCTCATGACGCCTCTTTAGCGGGAGCTTTCCATCTCACCAGTCCGGCAGGATAACGGGATCGTTCCCTTCAATTTCAGTTTCGAACTCCTTTCGTTTTCGAGGCTTCTGTCGCCGTTAGCCGACCTCCAGCCCGCCTTGCGTCACCTCGTGTAATCGAGTTTTAGAAAATGAAATTCAGCTCGTGTCCTTCTTTATATGGTAAAGTTATTCTCTTTCGGATCTTCGGCGCGCTTGACGGTTACCGTTGTATTGTGTCATGATGATAGCACCGTCCTTTGTTACCACATTCGCTTTTATTACATAAGCATTTTGGGAAGTAGATAGTAGGAGACCGTTCTATGTTCTAAGAGATGTAACATTTAATTAATTAAAAAGATATATTAAATTTTAATTAATAAAAAACCCCTCAAGCAGATTTTTATCACTGATATCTTAATTGATATATTCTGTTGATAATGTTTTTAATATCATAATGTTGAAAAGAGGTTTTCAAGTTTTATTTAGTGAGACAGAAATATTATCATTATTTATGCAGTTTTATTATATCATATCTTTGTCATTTGTGCATTATAAAATTTTATAGCTATATCGACAAGTCAATAACCTTATAATAGCCTAATATTTTAACAACAGCAATTTTACAATATATAGACAAAATGAATTTATATTATGCAAAACTGTCTATTAAAAACGTTAAATTTTGAAAAATAAATTGATAAGCTGAAGTACACGTGATGATAAATATTTACTGCACATTTTTATCTGTAACTAGTAGGTACATCAGTGTAGCTTAATAGTTACCTACTTAAATTTTAGTCTTTAATGTACTTAAATTGTGCTATTAAACATACAAAGTATTTTTATGTATATTAGCGAAATGTATGAAGAATATTTGCTTTTAATTTTAATGCAAGTAGTTTTTATATAAGTAAAGTTTTTATGTAATAATTTTTAGGAAATTTTAAGAAATAATTTTTACGTGAATCATCAACATTTTAAATAAAACTATCGTTTTGAATTTTGTCGCGGATTTATTTTGAAATCTAAACTAAAAAAAAACTAAAATTTAAAAAAGAAAATAGTTTAATTAAAGCAACAAAAAAAAAATTAAAGATATTTCCGAAAGTATTTGTCGTGCCAGATTCCAATAATTGCCATAATAATAATTATATATAGCAAACAAAAACAGTGTCATCTCGTCGAATGCTTTCCGCTTCTACGACGCCATTTTCCCAATATGCGTGCGAAAATATTTCGAGAGGAAAGGAGATAGTTTGTTGTAGCCATAAGAGTGAAAGAGACGCATGCTGCGCTAGGCTGTAGAGGTCAGGGAACCTCAAGTGGGTCGCTCCATCCTTCCACGACTGTTTGTTGAACTTGGACGCGATGAATAGTTGAAACACGGTTTTCGGATATAGAACGTATTTCCATTTCTCATTCTTTCCATTATAACTAATGATGTGTCCAAATGTCCATGTGCACTTGTTTGTCGTCAAATATTTAACCAGTACACAGAGGATTGTACCTACCTACATTTATGTCGGCGTCCCGTGTTTGCAACAATTTAAATTATTTGTAACCTAAAAATGTTTACTTAATAAATAGTAATAACATTAATAGGATCAAAGAAATACGTTCACGAATTTTACTTCTTATTTTGCTCATTATATTATTGAGTAAGTATACTAAATAAAACATAGATTATATATTCTACTATTTGTTTTTGTTAAATTTATTTAGAATGCAAGAAAATTGCGAAGAAAATCCTTGATAATGCTCTGTTAAATTATATTTTACAAGAATATTAAAACACTTTGAATAATAAGACGGGTTTTAAATTGAATTCAAGATTCAAAATATGAAATGACGCAACTGCCGAAATGGTCAGCAGCGGTCATTTCACTTTGGCCAACTTACGTGCATCGGAATTTCAAGCCACCTCTACACTTTGGATATTTAATTTTTAAGAAAATTATAGTTTACAAATGCTTAAATAGGTATATAGATATAATATTAAGTATAGACGACGAAAAATATGAGAGAGACAGAAATTTATAGAGTTACAGTTTAGTAGAAAAAAAGTATGAACACTATACTAATATACATATATAATGTTAATGTACAAAGATTGTTATCTATGTATACTAATAATTAAACATTTGAAGTTAAACACTTATATATTTATTTATTTATATTTCATGTATTGATGATGCTTGGACTGTACCAAAGAGACGCCTAGTTTGTTGCGTTTTACAACTTTTGTCAGTCTACTTACTTGTACTTGAGAACGGCTGGATGAATTTCAATGGGATTTTGTTATGTTCCATAGTTTGCATTAGATTGAAATAAAAATATTCTGAATTCTCCTTGTCTTGATTCTTATTTGCCCAAACGACCAATTTACGAAAAGTTTTTAATACAGAATTATTGACTTGTAAATGTCATTTCCACAGGTATAAAATGCACATTTTACTTTAAAAAAAACGAAAAGATGTATTTTATCTATATATGTGTATAGATCTTAGAAATAAAGATTTGGTTTTTAAATAGAGGTTTTTTTTTATTTGAACAAATAAGCACTAAGGCGACGTTCTGTTAAGTAGATCCATATACTTATTACTATATAGGTACTATATAGATATTTAAAGGTGTTTTTCTTTGATAATAATTTTCGATTATATAATAACATTATTTTTCACAATTTTCCCTCATCTTCCAAAATATTGTATTATAATTAAATATACAATTTTATATTTTAAATTCGTGATTCAAATTACTAAGTAGTAGTCTATGCTCGATAAAAGAACTCGATTAAATACAATTACAACATAATTAGGAGCAACGGTAACGAAGAGACAAAACTGAAATGAAAATTAAAAAAAAAGCAATTAAGAAACAAGAACAGATATAAAAACTTTTTAACATAAACTACATAAAATATATTCAAGCTTCACTCGAATCCGCGGCAGTTTTGTCAGACAGTTATCGGAAAATAATTAAAACACGAAGAAGTGTAACACATATAATATATACTATATCGCATATAATACAACAGCTCTTTTAAAATAACAACTCTTGTACTGCTTATAAAGAAAACCAATTTGCAAGTATGTCGCAATATATCTCATTGATGTATTTCTTTTTCAAGTTTTTCCTTATTTTAGTTTGGAACTCTATATAAGCAATATATGACGGCACGTTTGGCTCAGTTTGTAGTGACCCTACATGCTGTGCCAGCGGTCGCGGGTTCGAGTCCTGCTGGGGGATTCATTTGTGTGATGAGCACGAATGTTTGTACTCCAGTCATAGGTGTTTATATTTATAATATGTATGTATTTAAAGTTATATATGTGTAGTGTAACAACTATCTGGTATCCATAACACAAGCCTCGTAGCTTACTATGGTACTAGATGGTGTTGTGTGTTAATGTCCCAACATATATATTTATTTATTTATATAAGATTTTTTTAACTTGCCTAATGTGGAATCGAATCCGCGAATTCCATTGTTGACAGTTGACGGAATATTTTACTTTCTTGTACCTGTGAAAATAAATTATTGTAAGTGACATATAGTAATGTTGACATTATCATTATTATTATTAGAGAAAAGCAACTTTAATACTGACTAGATACTTATTAGGTATATTATACTTTTTAATGTTCACAAAATAGTGGGCTAAAGCTATAATTGTTTGCATAGACTTCAAAAATATCTGATTAGGTATCTATTCTAAATGAAAACTCCCGTTTATTTTTTTTTAATTTTAGTGCCTGGAAGTCGGTTATTATTATTTTTTAAAGTCTTTATTATTATGTAAGTATGTATACATTTGTACACATTTCGATAGTTTATAAAATAATTTGACGTTTAAAAAATATGTGACACGTACCGGAAAATAAGAATGTACCGAGAACATAAATACCAGGAAAAGTCCAAACACTCAACAACAAATTTATCTCTTTCTTTAGATATTGTCAGACATGGTAAAGAATTTCTTCTCCTTAACAAATACCGCTATTGCTGTTATTGTGTCAACAATTGGGTTAACTGAATACGTAACTTTTGTTCTCGTTAACATAGAAATGTGCAAAAGTAATAAATTGTGTACTGCCCTTAGAAAATGAAAGCGCTGTTAAAACGAAAGTTACTTATTGTCTTAATATTATTGTTTCAAATATTCTTACAAGTAAGACAAAAAATTCAACGAAACAGCTATAAAACCCTACAGTGAGCAATATATTTTTCAAAACCATTGAAAATAACCGAAACGGTTGCAATTTATGGTAGTTTTAACTTTATTCGAATATTACTTTTAAATACAGTGCTAAAGCGTATACTTGAACACATTTTCAAATATATTCAACAAATCAGTATCGAGTGAATTTCCACACTTTTGTCACGTTTCTATTTTTGAACTACGACTTGGTAGTGATATATTTATAAAGTTCAATGAATTCAAAGTACACGAGTAGAGATTTATCATCTGATAAATATAAAAAAAACACAATCCTATACCTATAAAATAATCAAAATGAACGTATGTATTTTAATTAGGTAGGTATATTATATTTCGAAATGCATAGGTAGCACAAAGCCATATTTCGTTATTAATAGTAAATATTAAAAGGTTACATACTTAAAACACATATAAAGTGATTCTTCCGAGTTACAAAAATATAAAAATTGTATTTTCGACCGCAATTCCAAGAACACACAACGATTTGTAGTTTAAAAAAGTGTGCTAAAGTTTGTCCTTGTTACAACTTTGGCCTACATTCAAATGATTCTGGAAAACTCTAACGTGCTTTAGAATAGAATTAAAGGGGTCAGGATGATTTGAATATAAATTTATTGGAATAATGTTCAGGAGTAGATTGATAGACGTACATCACGTTGGTGCACATGCGCAGAAGAGACCCGTGGTAGCGCACGTGTAAAGCAACCTTGTGGCGGTTGTTGGCTGTGAATACGCTCAACATTCATATATGCCGGTAGGTTTTCAGGCCGAAGGCCTAACCGATCTTTCTTAATAAGGCAATCAAATCTAATAGAAAACACCGACTACGGCCACATGGTACATATAAACAATATAATGAACTAAGCAACATTTTCTCAGATTTCAATTCAGGGGCTTTAGAAAAGATGTCATTCCCCAATCGTTGAAGAATAGACATCTTAAAAAATACACGGAAATGATATTATATGTATTATTATATATTTACACATAATTTATGTTAAGCCTTTCACCCTGAGGTTGTAATTTAAAAAATACAATATTTTAAAATGAAATCGCTATATCAGAGAATCATAATTTGAACATGATTCTATGACGTAATGATTGCCATCCATACTAATATCATAAATGTGAAACTGTTTGTTTGTCTTTCTTTCAAGACGAAACAGAATGACAGATTGGCTTGATTTTTTTATGTAGAGATAGTTGAAGGGCTGGAGAGTGACATAGGCTACTTTTTACCGCAGGAGATTATCTTATTCCCACAAGAAAACACGTTATAATACAACCCAAAAAGAATTACTTAGAGCTTGGTATTAATGCTCTTCAATACGAATAAACGTATTTACGTTTTAGCATTTTTCGAAATTCATCCCATTAGGGGGTAAAATAGGGTAGAAAGTTTAAATGAACTTACCTTTTTAGAGATTTCTTTTGTAATTTTAGCGCGAGCAAAGTCGCGGGTCCTGCTAGTTTGAATCTAATTTTTAAAATTTATATTTTTCAATGATTGTAGAATGACATCTGGTCTAAGAAGCCAAATTAGAAGAACGATAAAATTAAAAAATGCCACTTATTAACACTTAGTACTTTCAAATACTAATATCCACACTACAGAATAATATAATCCACAGATCTCGTGTCTGCGACGACCTTCGGGTACATTGAAAATGAACCTGTCAAATGAACTGATTTACCTAAATTTTTTAACATGTTAATTATATTTATCAAAAAATTACAAAGTAGGTGGTAGTAGGTAGTATAGTAAAATGCTTAGTAAAGCATACAAAACTCCTCCATCTAAAAACATTTTTTTTTTACCTTAAAAACTCTTGAACCTAAAAATCGTTGGGATTTAAAGGAATAAGTTTCCAGCTCGGTAGATTAAGGTTATTTTCTTTTTTGCATACCTATAGAAACATCTGCACCTAAAAATCATTTATTTGTCGAAATATAATAGATTTGCTTTGCATCGGCTGGCACCGACTCCGAAAATATCTGATTAGGAATCTTCCAAATGAAAACCCCCGTTAAGTTATCTTTTTCATTTTAGTGCCTGGATGTCGGTTATTTTTTTTAAAGTTGTTATTTTTCCATTTTTTGTGTAGACGTAATAAGCAGGTAATTTGTAAGAAGAAAGTTTTTTAATAACATAGTATTCGATTAAACAATTTATTTAACAATAATTTATTGTTGACTTTTTAAAAAACCGCTCGACCGATTTCGATAAAATTTATATGGCACCCCTTTGAAACAAAAAAATTCCAAATCGGTTCAGGCGTCTTCGAGTAACCGATGAACATATATAAAAAAATATTCCGACGAATTGAGAACCTCCTCCTTTTTGGAAGTTGGTTAAAAAAACATACTTCAAGTATCTCGGTCGCTAAAAACCAAACATTTTACTACAGTTTACCAGATACTCAACAATTAATTTACATTAAATACATGACAATCTGTAGGTTCTCACGAGCACTTCAATAAATTCTAGACACGTGCGGTGTCGTGGTGCCTGCGAATGCCAGGACGAGCAATGTCGAATCAATAACTAACTGTACTTGCTGCCAAATATCGACTCAACCAGAGATCGTGACTGAATCGAGAAGGACACAACCGCGTTACAAATAAGGATCTGCAATGATCAAGTCCCTTATAAACAAGATACTATATATTGAGTAACGAGGTCAGAGATAATTCATAATAAAGATACATTTATTGAACTTAAAATATTTTTTTTTATATTTGCATTTAATCTAATAAACTATTTCTCTAATAAATGAATAGATCGAAAATTCCTTTAAGACAACAGCAAATTATCAAGACGACAGAAAATAACAACATCCATCTAGTTATACTGAATGAGGATAGTACACCTCTCCATTATAGTATAACAGGTTTCTTAAGCGAAATAAGCGATAACAGTTACACCACTAGTCTGCGACTTTATTTAGGTTAAGCCTCTTTAACCCTGTTGCTGATGCGAATATTAAGCAAAGTTCTAAGTAAAGTTATGATAGACTCGGTAACGAGTAGATTAAACTATGACGGCATACAGTATACAGTTGACTTTCTCATATATTTTTGTTCGACTCAAAAAATAACGAGGCAATCACCTCTGTCACCATCTATATTCTAGTATTTTAATAGTACGTAACAACATATATCGATTTTTTTTTGTGTTTGCAATTTGTCTTGTTAGAAGGATTTGACTTAAAAATATTAATTTTAACTGTATTAAAATATTATAACAAACAGAAGTAAGCGCTAAGAATGGGACATAACATATGCTTTATTTCTTCCCAAGTGAAATGTTAGTAAAATATAGTATTATATGATCTGTGGTAAAACGTATGCGGAAATACGTCAAGAGAAGAGAGAAATAGGTCTATCCAAATCTTTGTTTACTCACAAAGCTACGAACAATCTTGCTTAATGTCAAACCATGCTTAATTGAACAAAGCCTTAGCCTTCAACGAGTTATAAGCCACATTACCCATGGCCATTCGTCATGAAACCCACGCTATACCTAATTGAACATAGCAGAGCAATTTAATATATCTATGAGGTCGCTACTTATATTCAAGGTCTTAATGAGGTCAAAATAATATTATAGGAAATATAATATGCTATCGAGTTTCAACAAGTAGTGTACGTTACGTCTAGAATTATGATGAAGCCTTCGTTATTATTAAAGGCCAACATTCAAGGAGCTAGCACTGACGTAATATTACCGTTAGGGAAAAAAGTTAAAGAGTTACTAAAATGGTTGTATTTCATTAGCAGATAGAACTGCTGGCAATCAAACATGTAATGGCTGCACATATTCGTCACACGTCTCTCTGTTTTGGAATGTAGAATGGCAACGCTAGTTTCCACGTAATCTCTGATTGACGGTACCGTTGGCCGACATCCCGTGCGACATGAGACTGCTTCTTCGTTGCGTTGCGCTGTTAACATAAGCCTCTATCATTACTAATGATGCGACACGACAATCATTGCTGTTATGATGAAAAAGTTAAATAATTCTGATGATTACTTAGGCGAACATAGTAAATTTTTTTAATAGTATCAAATTATATTACCAAATAACATTATAACATTAAAATGAACAATTTTACAAAACATTAGACTTAGTTAAATAAATCTATTATAGTATAAAGTATAAGCGTAGGCATTTTATAATATCTCTACACAATATTATATAAGTTTAAAATCGTATTAATTAGAAATGATGTACGCAATTACGGGTGCACTCAGAAAGCAATGTTGACAAGGTATTTGCCGCAAGTAGCGGTGCGCCTGCGCAGCTAACGGGCGACACGTAACGCGTTATGTCACTCGGCCTTGGCCTAGCGCTTGTTACTCCGTTCATATATACCGGCTGTAAACTTGAATACGTTTTATTACTTTAATATTTATATTTGCAATGTTATTGTAAAACATGATTGTTTACTTGACATTTATTTACAATATAGTTTTTAAAGGTTTTGCAAAACAATATCGTAAATTAATTTTGAATTAGGTCAAACGATTTCATGATATCAGTAGTAATAATAGATAAATAATAAAATATGTACCTAAATAACAAATATATTTTTTATTAATAATCACAATGTGCTTCTTTCACATGCAACAAATATGTTTTTAAGGACGTTTATTGTTCATTCTCATTGCAACTTTCACCCCTTTTATTATATTACCTACCCTTAGGTATATGATATAATTATTTTATATACATCCTAATAATGACAAACTTAGCAGATGGAACGGTAGAACGAAAAATAATCAGATATGATCCTACTACTTTATTTGGATACAGTTATCTCAAAAGCATTAGAACTTAATTGCGCTATTGCATATTAAATAATTTTAGTTTTACCACAGATCATATAATACTATACTAGGTTTTACATTGTACAGTCAGTGTGAAAAGTACCGACGAACAACGGATTGCACTATTTTCCATCGTTCAGTCATAATATTATGCTGTTAGTGTTCAAGTTACAAGGTCACTTAAATTTCGTCACTTATATATAAAAACAATCTATTTCTATAAGCATTCAAACCTGTTTTATTCCACTGTTTACTGTTTTGGTTCGTTTGATATGTACCTAGTTGTTTTGGTTGCAACCAACGTAGTTACTCTTTTCAAGCAAAATAAAATTGATAGCGAAGAAGCACGCGAAAATTAGAGTAATTATATATCCTTTAAACAAAGTGGTTAAAATTATTTTAGTGTACTAATTTGAATTATTTTAATTATTTTGTGGACATCGTCATTACAACAACATCGTTTAAAGAGAAATATAATGAGTAATAATGTTTTTGACGAAATAAAAAATGTTATTTAGAAATGCATCTTAATAATCTATTTAATATAATCTGCCTACACATCACGTAAAGACACTTCTTCCTGCCCATTTCCTAAATTACTTAGGATCGGCGCAGTACGTCTACCATACTGCTGATCGGTTTTGGCAAAAGTTTTACGACTGGCCGCCTGCCTGACATCACCCCTCTTTGGGAATGTATCACCTAAAGACACGTAGTACATAAATATTAATAGTGCTGTAGTTAATTATTAATTAACAGTATTTTTCCGTGCCAATGTCGAGCGAAAAAAGATATTTAAGATAACAAATAGGTACGTAAGCAAAACTATATTTCTTAGAATCTTAAACATTTAGTAGGTACAAGTGTTTACATATTGTGAAGTTTTTTTCAAAAAAGGTTTAGTCATGAAATATCAAATATAAAATCTTTTATGAATATAAATATGTGTAAAGTATAACAGAAATATAGCATACGCTATAGGGTGGTATATAGATATAGCGATTCTCGGGACAATTAATAGGTTAATTGTAAAAAGTTGCTTAAGGAAGCGCAGGTGTAATTGATAGATTAAAGTACTAGTGGCGTTTTGCCAGTGAAATAATAATAGGCCCTAAAAGGGAAATTGTACGAGTATTATAAATTTTATTTTATATATTTCTTGATTAAGTAAATGCATAATAATGTAAATTAAAATTAAAATGTTATATCCACTTAAACAATACTATAGTATTTTTCTTTGCTTTAAAAGCGGTGCGCGCACAACTTCATCGGCCGCTTGGAGCCCTATTGTCATAGTTAAATTAAAACTATAAATAATGGAGGTAGAATTCCAGGAGTTGAGATTTTTATTAGAAATTTTCTCCTCTTCAAGGTTTTTTTTTAATTTCTTAGTTATTAATAGTTTTTGAATTATTATTAGCAAAAAACCAAATACCTTCTTTTCATCTTTATTTGGATATAA
Organism: Brenthis daphne; assembly: GCA_947093115.1. Classification (NCBI taxonomy): domain Eukaryota; kingdom Metazoa; phylum Arthropoda; class Insecta; order Lepidoptera; family Nymphalidae; genus Brenthis; species Brenthis daphne. Next base: position 30,213,606 of record OX352474.1, on the reverse strand, counting down.
CTACTTTGCAAATATTTTACATATTGAAAAATAGTTTAAACACATTTTTCTATACGTTATTCCGGATCCAATGAGCTATCGCACATACTTTGTGAGCTTTATCTTTAACTTTTACCCACGACGGAACGGAGACGGTATATATACGTTTGGGGTGAGAGGACGTTTGTTTGTTTGTGTAAATCCATGTGGCCATTTTTTTCCAAAACTACTAGTCCGGTTTTGATGCAGTTTTCAGTTATGAGTCCCGAACCTATACAAACTTTCATCTCCTATTTTACTCCCTTATAGGATGAATTTAAAAAAATGCTAAAACACGTATCTTTTAATTTTATTGAAGAGCATTAATACTAAGTTTCAAGTAATTCTATTCTGATCATAAATATTTTTTTGGATTGTATTATAACGTGTTTTCCCGTGGAAATTAGATAATCTCCCGCGGTAAAAAGTAGCCTATGTCACTCTCCAGCCCTCCATCTGTCTCCACACAAAAAATCATGCCAATCCGTTACTCTATTTCGACGTGAAAGAAGATCAAACTAACAAACAAACAAACAAACAAACAAACAAACAAACAAACGGTCGTCTTACACCTAACACACACTAAGAAATATAACCATATCCCATAACACCATGCTTCACGGTAGGATGCCCGTAATTATTATCATAAAGGTTCTCAGTTTCATAACGCCAAATTATTTGTCTTCGTAGCTCAAATATTTCAGGTTCGTCGCTGAATTAATAGTTTCCAAGTATCTAATGATTTATTCCCATATTTTTTTAGAAAAATCCAGTTGCTTTTTTATGAGTAGTTGTTAATGATGGATTAATTGATTGTTAATTCTTGGATATACAGCTCTTTTCTTCAGCGCTATAGAGCCGTTTTCTTACAGTAGTTTGAAAGATTAAAGTGCCTGCTCCCGTAAACTGTTGCGGAATTTCTCCTATGACTTTTCTCGGGTTCTGTCAGTACACTGGTACTATAAGTTACTTATAGATCTAATGAAATTTGACGTTGGAAAAACATGTATTATGAACATTGATATTTGTAAGCTCATATAAGAGTGTATTTCAACTGACTTTTTTAGGCTATTATAAGTTTTAGGCTTCTTTAAACATTTTTGAATTATTATTTCGTCATTCGTACAAGTGTACAGTATTGTACTATGTGCCATATTCTAGACCCGCATTAAAAGTAAAGTTACTACAAAGCACTTGCGCTTATCAGATAGGTTATTGGACACAACTTACAACGTACCGGCAGGTGGTGTCACCATATTTGTAAGACAAATGTAACGAGAAATGTTAAAAGGTACTGAGCAAAGAATTCTTACAGTATAATAAAGTCATTAATGCACGTTTACAATTTATAAGATAAAATAAAAAATTATAATTTGGCTTATTTGCACTTCGCATTCATCATATTTTGCATTATTTACATGATGATTCTTATGTGTTGCATTAATATTGACAATAATAAAAAATGTATTCAGCCTTTTTTAACGTCCCACTGCTGGGTTCGTCAGTACGAGGGGGATCCGGCCATAGTCCATCCACCAGCTGGCCAAGTGCGGGTTGGCGGACTTCAAATGTCTTTTTGAAAACTTGCTAGGTAACCACCGTAAGGCAAATCAATCAAGGTAATCATATTGGAAATGATTTGCACGTGAAAATATTAGAGGTAAGAGACACGGGATTTGAACCCGCTTCATTTGGTTTCTCAAGCGAGCGCGCTACCATTAGGCTACCACTGCCTTTAAGATTTATATTAAATAAGAAATTGCGTTCAAATTACTTTTAATAAAGAGCTTTTATTTTTTTATCCACTATTAGTTGTAGTTGCGATCTAAAATTATTATTACTACACAGCCTCAAACTGTTTAAATTGTTTTGTCACAATTTAAGATACACTAGCACGTCCCTAAAATTTTAATTACAAATTTTGAAATAGGAAGAATATTTGAACAAAGCTTGTAATAAGGAACGAAACGCAATAATTATACATCGTTCAAGGACCAGGGAAATTTTTCTTGAGAATAGTCAAACTTTATTTTATATTAAGTTGTTTTCACCGGCGGTGCGTTAAAAACACACACTCACAAACTTTTCCATTTATAAGACAAAGTTTATTTTTAGTACATACTGTAGTGGTTAGATGGCGCCTATCAACATCATAGCATATAGCGGCTAAGAATCTATTATCGAATAAAAACTAACAAAAAACGATTTCCAGGCACAAAAATGTAAAAAAAACTAAACGGAGGTTTTCATTTAGAATAGATACCTAATCAGATATTTTCGAAGCAGGTGCCAGCCGATGCAAAGCAAATCTAATATATTTCGATACGTAAAATACATATTTACCTATTAGATATTCATATCTAAAATATTTTAGGCTGGCACCGACTTCGAAAATATCTGATTAGGTATCTATTCTAAATGAAAACCTCCGTATAGTTATTTATTTACATTTTAGTGCCTGGAAGTCGGTTTTTATTTATTTTTTCAGGTTATTATTTTTCTATTTTTAGTGTAGCAGGCATAAGCAGGTAATTTGTAAGAAGAAAGTTTTTTAATAACATATTCGATTAAAAAATTTATTTAAAAAATATATTTAGTTATATTACAGTATTAGTTAGTTGCAGAACGAATACTGCAAGAAAAAAGAATAAATATTGTAATAAAATACCAACAGAATCCATTTTCAAGAAATCTTTGCCGTAATAATATATATTATAATATTTATTCTTGTCATTGTGTGTATGTGCACATGTGCAAAACAATCTCGAGTGTCATAGGGTAGGTATATATATGGATATCATTAACAATCAAAATGACAGATCTTAGGCGCCACTTTATCTTGAATTTTTTTCTTGAAAACCTATCGAGTAAGGTATCAAAATGAAAGGTTTGAAAATGAGATAATATATCAAAAAGAAGGGTTTGAAAGGGAGATAATAGTTTAAGTTAACAAATTGTAAAATAAAACTCAGAATTTTGAATCTAACCAAAACTAACAAGCTGTAAATAAATAATTATATGAAATATGTACAAAAAATGCGAACTAAAAAGGTGATGATGAATCGTATGTTCCAGGATGATACTATTATCATCCTTGCTGCGAGATACACCTACGAGTATGTACGAGTATGTCTCCGATTGCGTAATCCATCTCAACTTGTTTATTTTTTTTAAATTCGCTTTTTTTAGAAACTAATAAAACCAATAGCTATTTTATCTTATCAAAGTATTAAATTATGAATTCTTGTACATATTAAAAGCTGTCGTGTTACATAATGTACAAACAGATGAATATATAACCGTAAGTTGCAACATAATCATGTGCTGGCATCACCGCTAATTCAGACCTTGACCGTGACTGCGCTCCCCCACCGCTCCTCGGCCTCCATGCCGCCGACGCCTCTTTCGATTTTCAAAGAACAATAACAATAACCATTCATATTGTACCTACGTGTACTGGTTTATTTGAGGCATAAACGTTATTTTTTACTGTAAATGGGAAATAGAGGAAGATATTTTTTTTAAATGTATTACAAATAATATCGTGAAATAAATGCCATTATATATATATATATATATATATATATATATATATATATATATATATATATATATATAAGAAAATTAATGTAATATAAAACTTTTTGCATTCAAGAGGTCATGTGATTACTAAGTTACGACAGTCTGGTAAGTTATACTTAGGTGAAAAAGATATCATTTTTATATATACATATAATTAATTTAATAAAATTATTGAACGCTGTTCTTTGACCTATTGGCATGATGCGTGGAGTGCACTTGGCCGTAATTTACCTCACAGAATTATAAGCCGTCGCTTGTGTAATGCAGCATAATAAAATATTGTAAAGCTTTATCATTGTTGTTTCCCGACTCGACTATTAAAGTTTAACCATAAAATTAATTATCTGTTTCATATCAATTTTGAATATAATACTAAATAATTAATTGAAATTATTATCATATTGTTAACATCATTACATACTAGAAATATAGGTACTATAATAATAAAAATGACCATTAGAAGATATGTTATTCAATTTTTTCACTAATTCTATTTAAAACTCTATTAAAATTCATAATCGTACGACTCGTATATTTCGTCGTATGTTGTTTTTGTCATAATGATATCGTAAATGCGATGGCGTTTGTTAGATTTTCAACACACCAATGGAAGAATGAATTGCAATAATTAAAAAAAAACTAGCTACTCACCCTCGCTTCGTTCGGGTTCATCACTATTGCCTTCCTTGATTCCCCATACAAACTTTTATCCCCATTTTACCCCCTTAAAATTTCAAAAAATTTTAAAATTTCAAAATAAAAAGTATCCCATGTCCTTTCCAGGGTCTCAAACTATCTTCTAACTAAATTTTAACTAAATCAATTCAGTAGATCCTGAGATTACCCCCTACAACGTCACAAACTCACAATCTCACAAACTTTACCTCTTTATAATATTAGTATAGATATTGAGTTATTCCTGTGTAATAAGTTCCTTATTTATTGCAAGAAATAAATGCAAGTCGCACTGGGTATAGTTATACTCGTAGCTAAGCCAGGAGAGCGAGGCACTAGTAAGCCATATTTCATCACTAGATAAACAAAATAATAAATTATCTCACATAGCTACATATTTTATTATTAATAAAGTACATTGGATATTTTTTTAATATCTAGGCTTAAACAGTGATTATTTATTTAAAAAAAAATTACTCTTACATAGAAATTAGCAGCAAGCATTTTTAATAACAAGGACCATTAATGTAAATAAACCTTTACAATAATACACGATATAAAAATTATACAGTATTTGAATACATACATAATATATATTTATGGTATCAGTAGTGTTTACACAATAAATCGCTTTTTTCATAGATTAACTTTGTTTCCTTGCGGGTGAGGTAAAGAGTGGCACCTTACTTTATTTACGTATATATTTATTTTAAATTATTCTTTAAATCAATTTAATTATCAACAAGTTTATCTACTAGTTTCAATAAACCATACCTAAATATAAATATGATGGGACATTAACACACACCACCATCTAGTTCCATGGTAAGCTACGAGGCTTGTGTTATGAATACCAGGTAGTTGATACACTCCCGGGGGAGAAGTCAACTCCTACCGGGCGCGTCCCCAGGTGGCGGATAGGGGAATGCCACCCGCTTAGGGCGGCGGGTGGTACCGGAGAAATCTGGCGCGGACCAAATGGCTTGGGTGGTAAAGCCGTCGGTCCTGCGCCTTAACTCTAACTGGTCGTGTCGAGTAGCCGTCCCACCCGAGTATGAGAGTGACAGGAATAGAGAGTGCCCTTGTGTCTGCGCGTACACTTGTGCACTATAATATCTCCTGCGCAGTTGGCTAGTCTCAATGAGATTGGCCGCCGTAGCCGGAATCGGCTAGGAGAACATCATCATCATCATTACATCATAACTTTAAATTCATACATATTATAAATATAAACACCCAGGACTGGAGTACAAACATTCGTGCTCATCACACAAATGTATGCCCCCAGCGGGACTCGAACCCGTGGCCGCTGGCACAGCAAGTAGTGAACCACTACAAACTGAGCCAAACGTGTCGTCATACATAAAATTATATTTTATATAATAAATATTACCTATTCTTACTTGTCATGATATTTAATTAGATATAAGAGAATATAAATGCTGTAACTATCCCACTGACTTATGATTAAACCGTATACTAGCGAAGGTAACGAGCGAAAATCAACTGTAAAATAAAAAACAGCATATAGGTAAGACCAAAAATAAATTACTGTATCTATTCGATATCTTCGATGTCGGTACATTGAAATATATTGAAGTACATAACTTACAAAGTAAAGATAAGATCTAGAAATACTGACAATAGTAGTAAAATAATTCCCTCGTAAAGAAGAAACAATTGTATCGTAGGACGGGTTCTGAGCCCTTACATTAAAAACTGCCTTTGTTTGACCAAAGATATGGGTAGCATACCAATGTATATCAAGCTTTAAGCTCTTAAAAATTTCACTGTAATTATAATAAGCTATCTGCAAACTATTTGAATAAGAGGTATGTTAACTCACATTGAAGGCTCACAAGATTTACAAATTTAATTCTATAACACTGCATTTGTGTCTGGTAAATAATACGCGTAAAAGAGCGTACGGGAAGTTGGCTTGGATTGCAGAAAACATTCAGTTACTATTTTGTGTTGATGTATGAATGGGAGATTTTAAAAACCTCACAATATTGACAAGCAAGCTTACAAAGAAATTAAATATAAACTTTAGTTTAAACTTTTCTATAATTGTCGCTATATTTCACAACGTCACTTGCAAAGTTCAACTCTGGATAGTTTTTTATCACAACCGGTTCGCATCCTGCTTCCCTGTACAGGGAACAAGTAACGCGACATTGCCAGCCACTGGTAAATGCCAAGTCGTTAATCAGCCATCGCCAAGTCAAATGTAAAAGATTTTTTGTTTTATTTGTTTGATCTATAGATATTTGATAGTTTAAACACAACAATTCACTATTGACACACACTTAATTTTTAAGTTTAGATACAGTTAAAAATAACAATTTGTATTAAGTAAAATCCTTTTTAAATAAAACTATCTTTTCGGATTTTGTCGCGGATTTATTTGCATTTTTGTTTCCCGACGTTTCGAATGCTTTACAGCATCCATGGTCACGGGAGAGACTGAGGTGTTACATGTCTTGGAGGTATAGTTGTTACAGACAGCCTACCCACAATTAACAAAATGAAAATTGCACCAATGAAATTACAATATTTTTTAACTTTAAACATTTTTATAATTTTAATTATAATTGAATATGGAATATTATTTATTTAATTTTTGATATTAATTTTATAATTATTACAATTTTAAAATATTAATTAGTAATCTATATTTAGTGTTGCCATTATTATATTTATAACCATAAAGAAAAATATAAAATATAGTGTTAATTATTTAAGCCATATAATTGTTCTATGTGTAATTTAAAAAGTTAAAGTTAATTAAGGATAATTATTTTAATTTAGTTTGCTATTATTTAAAAACAACTTACTAAGCAACACTATTACTATATACTTTTACAAATGATAATATATAGTAATAGTGTTGCTTAGTAAGTTTTTAAATTACACATAGAACAATTATATGGCTTAAATAATTAACACTATATTTTATATTTTTCTTTATGGTTATAAATATAATAATGGCAACACTAAATATAGATTACTAATTAATATTTTAAAATTGTATTAATTATAAAAATAATAGCAAAAATTAAATAAATAATATTCCTTATTCAATTATAATTAAAATTATAAAAATGTTTAAAGTTAAAAAATATTGTAATGTAATTGGTGCAATTTTCATTTTGTTAATTGTGGGTAGGCTGTCTGTAACAACTATACCTCCAAGACATGTAACACCTCAGTCTCTCCCGTGACCATGGATGCTGTAAAGCATTCGAAACGTCGGGAAACAAAAATGCAAATAAATCCGCGACAAAATCCGAAAAGATAGTTTTATTTAAAATGTCAAATATTCGCGTAAATCTAAGAAAGTATTAAGTAAAATCCTACTCGTAATTTTAATAAATTGTATAAAATGATATTATACGTACAAGTAGGTCAAATCTTACTTACGTGTGACATCGATAATATTATATTATTTTTAAAGAAAAACAGGTATATTTTAAATATTATTTACATATACGAATATATAATTCACTAACTCATATTTAAATTAAAAAGTGATACTATTTCCCATATTTAAAGGAAATCACACTATAGTGTGTAAATAAATATAATATGAAAATATGACAGTCTAATGGCAAAGTAAAGTATCCAAGCTTAAACCACGGTGTCACGACAACAAAAATTAAATGTGCTAAATTCGACGACCCAAGTCAAACTAGACGTGACATGCCACTATTCAGTTGTTTGAACTATAGGTATAAGCGATACAACCATATTATGTATTACGTATAGAAACGGTACTCTAAAGTGAGTTTAAAGTACTTACACTTTTGTAACCTAATTCACTATTTAGCTTAAATACAACAAGCATTTATTATTATTTTTGTTTTTCTTTTGATTTTAATAAATAATAATTTTTCATTAATATAATGTCATACATATCTTTAATTATAATAATCAGCCAGCAATAAATTGTATATATGTAACTTATAAATCTTTATAAAGCTAAAATTTAAGAGTCACCTGTAAAAGGAATTTTTGTAAAAACTATTTACACATAGATATGTTAACTGCTTTATTATAAATAGTGACTTCATATTTCTAAGTAACTAAAGGCAGTTGAGTAGATGATTTGGCTTAGGAAGTGCGTTCTGTAATTGATTATAGCGAACTCTGGGGTCAATACTCTAAAATTTAGGCCAGTGAAGGCCCTGTGATCCGAAGTTTAGTAGCCATTGTTGGAGTGGAATTTAGTTTCATTATGATTATTAAAATTTTATCAACATGTTCCAAGCTTTAATGTTCATAAATGTAATTTAAAATAGAATTAATTATAACTTTTAACAACTTAGTACAATAAAAATGTTCGAATAACAGCGAAAATTAAATAATATAACTGACATACATAAATATACAGTTTATAATAAGATTTTAGTAATAAATAAAAACTTATGAAAATTTTATTTTGACACATAAAAGTTAACAGGGGTATGGTTCGTTATAAAACTCTCACGTTGTGTTCGGAGAACGTTTTTGAACGTAGGTACGCAAATATTAAAAGTGACAGAGCGCGCGGAGGTCAATACTCTGGTAGTGGGTCAGTCATGATTCGGAAGACCAGAACCGCCAGGCTGCAGTGGTTTTTCCTCTTTCATCATAGTCTATATATTGATAATAATATTGTTTATAACATTAACATAAGATAAAGCTTGATTAATAAAATATACATAATATAATTAACCGCTGAATTTGTTTCATTCAATAAATATGTTTGTGATCTTTTAAAACATCTAATAGAAAAAATACTTTCAGCCGTTTTTCCATAAACAATAAAGAAAACCAAATCAGTATAGATGTTTTCTAGTGCCGCATTATCCAATGTACAGTATCTCATTTTTATTTATATTGGCCGATAAATGTATAAGTAAACTGAGCATATATACAGGTAAAATAATATGAAAAATAAAAAAAATATATTATACCAGCATTGCCCGCGGCTCCGCACGCGTTCAGATGACCAAAAACTAATTCTTAGGTTTTATATATTAGTATACTCTTACATTGCAGTTTTTGGTTTTTTTTCTCAGAAATAAAACACTTTCTCGCGGTAAAAAGTATCCTGTATGTTGACCCGGATAACCAGCTATTACTATACCAAATTTCATCAAAATCCCTTTAGTGGTTTTTCTGTGATGCGGTAACAGACAGACAGACAAACAAAAATTCTAAAAAGTGTAGATGCGGTCTCTGTATAAAAATGTTTATTTCAATAAGATTTTCCAAAAAATATTTAATGTACAGATTCGGCTTAGTTACAATTTTATTATATGTATAGATTAATTAAGGTTGGCTTTATAGTGGTTATTTTAACGCTGTACTTAAAATAATATTAATATTTAACTTTAAGTTGATGTAATAATATCTTGATATTATATTTTCATTAAAAATTAATATCGTTATTACTCCACTATGCTGTCCCGATTTTCGTAATGTATATAATATGTAGCAACAGAATTAATCAACCGAAGATGTAATTTCTAAGTATAATTCTTATATATAGTAAAGTTGAGTTTTTTTTTACTTAGGACTGCCTTTGTTTGTCATTATTTGTTTATTTAGTGACACACGAATCTCTTTAGTCAAGTTAAGAGATGTCACAGGCAAGAGCTAGCTTAAAATAAACCTTTAAATCACATTTAATAATCTACATCATTTTATTTACTTCAGGTAGTCCGCATCTATGTATTTCGTGATCTCTCGAATACTTTAAATAAAATTATCATTTAAACGACTACGTTTATGAGGCTGTCGACCCAAAATATTTCTGATATGCATTTTTTCTAATATTTTATAATATAATAAGTTGAAATTTAATATTAATATAATATTATATAGGAGCAACGGTTTAAGTACCTTCTAGACATTAAAATATAGCTAAGACTATTACTGTTACAACAAATACTCTCAATGAAATCCATTCTTCGATACGTTTAGGTAAAAGTAGAAAGACAGATAGACAAACAAGCAAACATTACAGGAATTCATTGGAAACCACAGTGGTTTCCACTTCAATTAATCCTAGAACGACAAAATCCGAATGTATCTATCTATTTTATATATCTACAAATATTTTAAAATATACAAATTTATTTAACTTAAATAACAAAGCTTATATATGTCGTCCTTACTTAGTATGACAGTGCAAAGAAGTCAAGTAAATAGCAAAATCAAACGAAGATGATTTTAGCAAATGGCCTCTATGAGGCATCTATAATTCTTGTAGAGGACAAGACAGGTCATTAACCTTATACCATCGAAGCTAGAATAACGTAGACTGCAAAATAAACGACTTTTTGATAGACTTGTATCTTTATTTACTATCAAAATGTATATAATATCATTATGTACTGCAAAAATGGATCATATTATTTAAAACGAGTGATCTTTTCTCGCTTATTTCAGACTGCATGTATGTACTTCCAATATAAGTTTAAAAATAAGCTGGTATCTTACAAAAATCTTTCTTAATTACACCGGGATAAAAAGTAACTCACGGTTAATAATAAACACTAGTCTAATTGATATCCAAACATAATGTTGTTACGTTGCTACATGTAAGCAGGATACCTCATCAAATAAGTACACATTTTCAGATATAATAGTCTAATTTATAAAATTTCCATGTCACAATGTTAGTTACCGTACTCCTCCGAAACGACTGTACCGATTTTTACCAAATTTTATATGCGTATTCAGTAGGTCTGAGAATCGGCTACTATCTATTTTCCATACCCCTAAGTGATAAGGGTGGCCCACGTTAGGGACGAACCCGAGCGGAGCGAGGGTGAGTCGCTAGTATATGTATATAGTATGGATATGGCTATCTTAATTTGTATTAATTTTTAAATATCATGTCAAATATAAAATTTAAAATACCAACCAATTGAAACTTCTAAAATTATATAAGAAACTAAAATACATGTTTGTCATTTAATAAATAAAAGTCTTATCCTCTTAATTATATAGCCGTGTCTTTTGTGAATATTATGTTTTAGATAGTACTTTTAGATAAGTAGCAACACAGTATTGTTTTCATTCGCATCAAAAATAAATAAATTAATATTGCACTAGCGGCTTCAACCATGGCTTCAGCCGCTTTCAAACTTCCTATATAAACATGACTTTTACAATAATGTATGGAAGTCTGACCGATTTGTGAACATTTATGATTACTGCTCCGCTCCCTTGGATAGTAGGATGATGATATATCGCTTACAGCCTTCCTCAATAAACGGGATATCTAATGCAAAAAGAATTTTTCAAATCGGATTAGTAGTTCCTGAGATTAACGCGTTCAAACAAACAAACAAACAAACAAACAAACAAACAAACAAACGTTGTCTCTTTATAATATTAGTGTAGAATAAAACATAGTAAACACACAAAAACGTCAGAATTTATTAAATAATAATTTATTAATAAATAATAGTGTTGTTTGAGTCTCTATTTTTATATTCACATTTATCAGGCGAGTATAAACTTACTCGTATATAAGTATTTAAATTTTAATAAGGTAAACAACAAAGATAGAAAAAACATAATATACATCATAGAAATCATTAACGGTGGATAGATACGTTTCCTTCAATGTTTTACCAATTACTATATAACTGAAAATTCGTAATAAATATCTATTTTATGATTTTTCAGTTATATAGCAATTTTATTAATTATAAACGATCGTATAGTAGACAGACAATTAAAGGTAAAAATGGCAATTTTCATTACAAAATTCCCACGGAAGTTGATAAAAACTATACATATATTATAAATTTTTTAAGGAGTATTTAACACACCATAGACCAGCCCGTACTTTTTTGTGATCTTTTTTTACTTCGCTGTAACTATAAATGTAATTAGTAAAACTCTTGCATCCCGTTTAAGATTTTAAAGAATAGGATATTGTTAAAAATATAAAAATGCAAGCTAAATTAACTCGTTCACACAAGCTACTTACTCTATACGAATTAGGCGAAGGGATACTTACTTGGTCAAACAAAGCAGCCGTCACGTCAAACATTTCGCAACGAGTTTCGAGCAGTACAAGTATTTGAGCAGTAATTAAGGCCATGCTAATATTCCATCGGTCTTCAACCTCGCGTAGTCATTATAGGATCCTCCCATGACGTGATCACTTGAAGATGACTTACAGCCCATAAATATTGATGTAAATTTCAAGTGAGTTATTATAAAACTAGCATTGCCCGCGGCTCCGCCCGCGTTCCGATGGCCAAAAGCCAAATTCTTAGGTTTTACCTATTAGTATTCATTGCACTTTTTTTTATTTTTTCCCGCGGTAAAAAGTATTCTATATATTGACCCGGATAACCAGCTATCACCATACCAAATTTCATCAAAATCCCTCCAGTGGTTTTTCTGCGATGCGGTAACACACAGACCGACAGACAAAAATTCTAAAAACTATAGATTTGGCCTCTGTATCGATAATAATGTTTATTTCAATAAGATTTTCTAAAAAAATATTTAATGTACTGATCGGCTTAATTACAATTTTATTATATGTATAGAAATCAATGACTTACAAAATATAAGTTTAAATTATTTATACCACAATGTCTGTCCCAAAAGATTTATTTTACATGCATAAGTTGATTACTATTTCACGTTCACATTACACTTTTACCTGAATTATTACGTCACTTTCATCTGTTGACAAAGACGCATTGGTCCCAACTTGACAATACTTAACACTTACATTATACATTATTATGATTGATGGTCAAACCTTTTCACTATACACACCTTGTGGATAGGCAACTGTATGCAAAGCATCGTAATGCAATGTGTTCCTATCGATTGCGAAATCTGTTAATCATCCCACAATGGACATCCGATAGATCCACAATGCAAGTTGAGCATATGAAGATTCATCTGCTTGTAAAATATCCGTCAAGAGCGACTAACACTAATGCTTTCACGGTTCCATACACCACTAAAACCACTTACGAAATAACGTAAAACATATTCCTAAAAGTAACCTGTTATTGAATTTTCAGTATTTGTTAATGTAACTTTCGTAATAAAATATATTTTTAATAGAAGGATATATAAAATGAAAAGCAATAGGATCTTAATATCGAGTGCGGAACCCCAAAAAGTGTATGATTTACTTATTGTACAACTCTTATGTATATAATAGTAAACATTACGACAATTGTATAAATTATTATATAATTATACAATTTTATATAAAATAAATATAAATCTATAAGATTATTGAAATTTTTAATGTACAACTACATACATATTTCAATTTTGTAATCGTCAGATAAACTATTATCCAAAAGATAAAAAACAATACATAACTAAACGAATAAAAACAATTAAAAGAGGAAGAATTCAGTTAGGTAATAACTTATTTGATGAATAATTTTTATAAAAACAATTTGATTTATAAAAAATACAAAGCAACTAAAAATTTTCTTCATACAATACGCTTAATATATATGTATGTATGTATAATTACTGTACAATTATTTTATGACTGAAACATCGGTCCTTATTAATTAAATTATCCTGTTTAACATAAAATACATTTGATTAAAAAGGTTTGCTAAAATTATCTTCACTGGAAATAAATCATGACGAACATATTATTATTTATATTTGATATTTTCCATATTCTACTGGAATGCTAACAATTGTGTAAAACCTATGCAATCTGCGCTTGCGGTTGAAGGAATAATGCATTCTGCCAGTCATGTGCTTGCACAAAACATAAAGGGTTGCATCTTGAACATATGTCAGTACTCAGAACTTAAAGTAAATTGGAAATGGTAAAAATAAGTTCTAAATTTTCAGTTTAATGTAAATATAAAATTGATTAATACCAATGTACCATTGACATATTAAAATATTGTGTCTGAAAATATTAAATATTTAAATATAAAACATTTTTTTGTAATAATTAAAATATACATGTAATTACTTTAATCTTAATTAGACTTATTAATTTACTTCGTTTTGAATACAACGATTTCTGCTGCTATTAAAATTATGATACGAAAAAGTTTAAAACTATATTGTATTGATTGTAAACAATGTTAACACATTGTATATTCTCTTAGTACATATATAATACTGTGCATAATATGAACATATAATACCTGTAATTTGTTAAAGATTTAAAAATATATATCTACTCAGCCTCTGGCAAAACTTAACCTAAGCATCAGCCAAATGTTAAAAACAGTTTATTACTATGTAATTTTCATAAGCCTTTAGCTTACCACATTATTTTCCTAAACGTTAGCCGTCTAAACTTAATGGTTTAGTAATAAAACTAATTTTAGTGCCTTCCGCTTACCCTGCATTTATAAAGCAGATAAGATGTACTCGTATGTAGGCAACAAAGTTTCACGCTTAGTAGATGCTGTTCATATATAAATAAAGACATAAAAAATAATATTAGCTAAAGCTTTTAATTGAATATTTAAATAATAATCACTGCTTAACTTTTATGTTATTTTTATAATCTAAATATGTTTTTAATATAAAAACAGAAAATATAAAGATTCATAATTTTATAAATTCATATTCTTATAATTTATATTTTTATTTCCGTATGTAAAACTATAGTACTCGACTGAATGCCGTTGAATTCTTTTGTAAGGAACTATGATTCTCTTGTGTGAAAAAATAATTTTTACTAAAAATACTACACATAATAATTAAAATTGTAAAAAGTGTATCTCGAATAATTATAAAATAAAACACTTTAAAATAAAATAGTTTTATATTAATATTAATAAAAAATAACTTTAAACTTCAACATAGCAAATTTTATTGGTAATATTTGACGAAAAGAATTGCGAGGTGAAGATGCACATAAGGTTCAATCCTTTGCGTGGGAATTACAGCAGATGTATTTTTAGTGAAGATGCCTTTTTTCTAAATCTTTCTAATACGTCAAACACATTTTTGTTTAACTGAGGACAAAATATAAATATATTTGTACATACGTATTTTATAAATGTTATTTTACATGTTTTGCCACAACATATGAAGGGTTAAATACAATTTTCTACATTTATAGCTTTGTCATAGATAGTTGACATGCAAAATATAATATTTTAAAAATTATATATAAAAATGTTATATTATAATATATTTTTTCGAATATTCATAATATATTTTTAATAATGCAATGTGATTCATTTTTATTCATTTCAGTTAAGATTTATTTTTTATAAACAAGCCTTCAAAAGTATGCCAGAAATGGTCACCATAACCATATCAGTCAAAGTTAAAGGTAAAAAGGAAACAAGTAAAAACGTTTATTGTACACTTCGGAAATAGTTTTTAGGAATAAATTTTTACACGTAATTTAATATGGCATCCGGTTATTAAAATACCTGTGTGATTTTGTTTGCTTTTGGAAGTAAATATTAAAAAAATGTCATAGTAGTAGACATTATCACATATATACATTTTTGTTTAATATTATTTGAAGATATTATGTTTTTATTAAATTTATACTCGTAAATGCTTATTTGTGAGTGATGTTTATATTTGCATTACTCGAAGGGAACTTTTTCAACTTTATTTTCCATCCAATTATATTAAACTAATTTAATTTTAAATAACACTTCAAATTAAACATGATTTATTTAAATTTTTGCTAAAAAAACTGAATAAATTACCAAAAAATAAATTATAAAACAAAAAAATATTGTAACTAAAATTATAACGAGGACAAATTATGTTATTTAATAAAAATATTTTTGAGGGGCCTTTAGTAATTAAACTCTTAGAACAGTTCTTAGAACTTTATCTCTCAGCTTATTCGGCCATTATTATAGAAATACTGCACGTGCACGTATTTATATCGGAATTCCATTAACACACTTTAACCAAATTCTGGACGCAAATTTTGGATTCAGTAATGGATGAATGCATGGATTCAATGGCTAGAAACATCTTCGAGATTGGGCTCGTTTGATTTGTTTCGAAATTATAAGTGATCAAAAGCGTATTTTTTAATTTCTTATAACTATACTTATTTTACTGTGCAGATAATAACACTCATTAAGATATTAACCTAAGCTTTATCATGATATAGCTATTTTCACGTACTTCCACACAAAGCTGTACCCGTGTGAAAGTAGTGTTCAGTATTATATAAAAGAATAGCATCAAAATACTTATAATTTTTTTAATTTTAACCTTCTAGCTGACTACAAAACTAAATAATTAAGTAAATAGCAACCAAACAATTGTTTAACTTGTTAAAACATTTAATTCTTATCTACTATTAGTCGCATTTTACACAAAAGATCAAAGAAAAAGAAAGTTGAATAATGCATGCGGCATCTTTTGAAGAGTTAAAAAAATTACCTGATTACAAATAAGATAAATACTGAAAAAACGTCCCTTCCTAAATATTATCTACAAAACTATTACTTTAAAAAAATCTTTACATTAGAAATAAATAATAGAAATCCTTAAAATTTTCACATATTACAGACTCAGACCAATAAAAAAGTTTATTGGTCTGAGATTACAGAGCTTTTATTATTTTCTAAGTTAATTTCACATAACGGAATACGCTAAAGGCCAATTTTAGGACTCAAACATAATATTAGCTTTACTTAAATTAACAATTTCATAAACTTTTATTGTTAAAGTTGGTATTGAAGTAAATGAAATCTCACATTATGTATTTTATAAGTAACTTCTACTTATAACTTTGGGTTTCCGGTGAAATCTAAAAGATATTAAATTCTTTATCAAACAAACACATGACATGGATAGAAGCAGATGGCGCCTTCGGACGGAAATCGAAAGGGATTTTTTCTACCAAATCATAGGCAAAAAATCTATGGGAATCATTTTTTGGGAAGCAAGTGAAAGCATTGATTGAGTTTTTTTCGTGAGAATGATTTGTGGTTATTTATTAAATAAAGTGAAAAATGTAAAATGTTTAATTTTACATTAATATTATTGTTATGGATGGAACAATAATGATAATTTACATAAGTATACTAACAAAAATATATTTTCAAACCATTTTGGCACTTATACATCTGAATTTTCAAATGTATAAGTGCCAAAATGGTTTGAAAATATATTTTTGTTTATGATTTTTGTTTATGATTTTAGATTGCGTAGATTTATATTATTTAAAGGGCCAGTATACAAACAGTATACTAGCAACAACGTTAAAACGATAAGTATATTTATTGGCTTATAATAAACTTCATTTTACCACAAGCATTTTAAAATAGCTCATAGTAAGTGCTGTACAAGTAGTTCACTAGCGTGGGAGAGCGTTGCAGGTGCAGTAACACAAAGCAGACGTTTCCTATACAGCCTGCAGATGTACTTCCCATAGATTCCTAACATTAAAAAGTATTTCATAATTTTACGATAATTTACTTAATTTGTTAAGCAATACATTAAAGTAATTAGTGACGTAAGTTTGTTTCTGGAATAAAACACCATTTATCGTTAGGTACATATTTTGTTTATTTATATCTTAGTTTACCTGCATGCATCTTATTCTTTAGCGTTATTATTGAAATATGAAATTATTAAAATACAAATATTCATTAAAAATAATATAAAACAAATAAACATTTAAAATCATCACTTTTAATATTATTATCCGTAGTAAAAAAATAGTATATCTAAAAAACTTAATTATTATTGAAATAAAGCCAGAAAGTTTTAATATGTTTGTATAATATTGACATTACAGTAGCCGAATGTTGGCCCGAATGAGTTCGTTTAAGTCTTTTACTAGAACACACATTAAGAGGCATTCTTTTGGAGATTATAGATTTAAGCAATGATGTCAATTTTATTACATACAACATTTAAGCAACAATAATAATAATATAAATAATTATAGCTCATTCATATGACATAATATGATTTTAATAGAAACCTTTGGTCAGGAATTACAAATTGAAAGATGCAAATCGTTATAAATAAAAAAATACCATAGAAACCAACACCTGTGAGTTTTTTTTTTAAATTGATATTTCAAGGTGCAAAAGCTTAAAAAATATATCTTAATCATATTTAGACATAAGACTAACAGATATTTAAAAGAAAATAATTTTCTCAATAATTAATAGAAACCAATATTATATATAAATTAGCGAGTTATGATAGAATTATATCAACTATACAAATATTTATTTTGAAAATTATATTTAACATGAAATAGGTCTGATGTCTACGCTGATTTATTAAAATTGATCCTACAGCTACCCCTTGGGTCCAAAAACAAAGAAAATCAATAGTCGATAATAACAAACGAAATTATGGCCTTACTAACACATTCCCGATCAGCTGCCTCTTCGTTCGACCTTGTTACAGATATTATGGCCCAGTTAGAATTAACGGTCGTACAGTTTTAGGCTTTATTGAGCAAAACATAGAGGTCACTTTCGTTTTCATCACAGAAAAATGATTAAAAGATATATCTTATATTAAAATTAACGATGTCAGTAATGAATCTTCTGAACGGATTTTTATCATTTTTCGGCAAATTATGATAACAGGTGTTGGCTCTATAGGTAACTAATCATTAAAATGACAATTATATGTATATAAATAACGCCTTTTGATTTTAAAACAAAAAAACATTAAAACTAAAAAGAATATATTAACATGCAAACTCGTATATAGAAGTTTAGATTGATTTAATATAATATATCCGTATTTACTTATTAGCGAGATTTATTAGCGATTATTAGCGAGATTTATCACAAGAAGACTTATATTTTAAAACTAGCATTTCCCGCGGCTCCGCCCGCGTTCAGATGACCAAATACCAAATTCTTAGGTGATACATATTAGTATACTCTTACATTGCAGTTTTTGTATTTTTTCTCAAAAATGAAATATTTTCCCGCGGTAAAAAGTATTCTATATGTTGACCCGGATAGCCAGCTATCACCATACTAAATTTCATCAAAATCCCTCCAGTGGTTTTTCTGTGATGCGGTAACAGACAGACAGACAAAAATTCTAAAAACTATAGATTCGGCCTCTGTATCGATAATACTGTTTATTTTAATAAGATTTTCCAAAAAATATCTAATGTACAGATTTGGCATAGTTACAATTTTATTATGCGTATTATTTTATTACATGAGTTTATTTCATGTATAAATTGAATTAAATTAATCATGAGTAATACAAATTTAAGTAGGTAACTACTCGACTTGGATACATTTATAGCCTGATTCTTAAATTACGACTGTCTTTATGACTTTAGATAAAACTGCTCTTACAAGTTCATTACATGGAAAATATAATTGTGAGTATGGGCCATTTACGTAGGCAATGTTCGCACGAATATAAAAAACACATACAAGTCATGTAATTAACATTTTAAGAGTTAGAACTACTATTTACCCACGATCATAGCTGATCTGAAACAATAGGCTTCTCACATAATAACAGTAATGATGAGCTTTTCAGAGCATATTACAAATATTTATAATATGTATGTATTTAAAGTTATGTGTAGTGTATCAACTATCTGGTATCCATAACACAGACCTCGTAGCTTACCATGAAACTAGATGGTGGTGTGTGTTAATGTCCTAACATATTTATTTATTTAATATTGTAATACCGGAATATTCTAAAAACTTAGTTTTCAAAACGAAAATTCCAATGATAGTATAAAAAATATAATGTATTTATTGTGGATACCTAAATGATTCGAAATGAACGAAGAAATATTTCATTTAATTCTTTCCAATACAAGTTATAAAACTTGATACTCATAAGAATCAGTGGTGGTCTGTTGAGTTTATATTGGCTACTGCACCCAAGTTGCCATGTTTAATCTTCACTCCGCATAAAACAGATTATACCTGCTTGGTGTAAATATATCTGAAGTAATGAGTTTATAATCGCTATATTTATAGTAAAGTTTACTTCTGCAATAGTTAATTTTATGAATCATTAATTAAATAAATAAATATAAATAGGAAATAGTTGTCTAATATTCATCAAACTTAATTAATATAGCATACAAAAATGTATATAATCAAACAAGGTTTTTTTTGTATATATAATAAAAATATATAAAATACAATAAATAATGAAATAACGAGCATAAATAACTTATATAATACGTGGTAACACGGTATCGTAAGTCGTAACAAGCTAGCCGGAGACAACGTAACCGCGAGCGCGCAATCTTCCGCGATAGTGAACTTGAGTTTTTTCGCAGACACCGTTAACTTGAGCTACATTCCGCGGTTGCCGCGTTTGCCCGCGCGTTGGCGCCAATGTACATAAATCTATACATATAATAAAATTGTAACTAAGTCGAATCTGTACATTAATTATTTTTTGGAAAATCTAATTGAAATAGACATTATTATCGATACAGTCCCAATGTATAGTTTTTAGAATTTTTGTCTGTCTGTCTGTCTGTTACCGCATCATAGAAAAACCACTGGAGGGATTTTGATGAAATTTGGTATGATGGTAGTTGGTTATCCGGGTCACCTTATAGGATACTTTTTACCGTGGGAAAATATCTCATTTAAGAGAAAAAATACAAAAACTGTAATGTAAGAGTATATTAATATGTAAAACCTAAGAATTTGGTTTTTGGTCATCTGAACGCGGGCGGAGCCGCGGGCAATGCTAGTCGTTTCATATTTCCTGTGAGTTTACTAGCTTCCATACATCAAACTATATACCGGATCTCAACTTGATTTTATACCCAATTTGCATTTTTGCTAGCTTCTAATTACCTTAATATTTCCGGCTGGAACATGGTATTATTTAAATAATTACAACATTATGATATAATTAATCTTAATTATTAAGAATACTTTTTAGAAATAACAAACGAATTAATTGAATGCTAATAAGAAAGTACTATTAAAGTACTATTTTTACATAATTGTAAAATCTTTTAAAATATTAGATAGAGTTTAGATGTATTTTGTGTATGGAAAATAATATATTTATTCAATATAAGTATAGATTTATACTTACACAGCAATCTAATTTTAAAACTTTTGATTATCCAGTTAAAACAAAACAAAAAAATGTAGAACGCTGACGGAAAATAACAACCTCTCTAATGTCAGATCTAAGCTTTGAAGGCTGCGCGCTGGGTCAACGACCACTGCCAATGTCAGCCATCTTGAGTTCCGCAGTCGCTTACGCTCTTCACGTAAGAGGCTGTAATTCCGCAATAGTGTGAGTTAATATTCGTTTTTCTATGTCAGTGTTGCGTGTGTGCGTGGAGTGAACGTGCGCACGCTTTCATTGCGCCTCTGTATGTCTGTGTGCGAATACGTCTTTGTGGTCTTAGAACAGTACTAGATGGCGGTTCGATCGATGATTATTGCAATTTTATAGCGATTTTCTATTGTACGTTTTAACTTTATCATTAAAAACTGCTTACTTGCACGGTTCGATCCACCTTGCAGCACTATAACTAATGTTAGATATAGCTGTTCTTGATAATGAAAAATTAATCTTATTAAGTACATATATAATTTTTATATATGTACTTTAAGAGATTAGTTTTTCGTATAAATAATTTTTACAATAACTTATTTTACATAAATATTTTTTTACTTATTTAAAAATTATAAATAATACAAAAATAACAACAACAAATTGTAGGTATTATTTATTCTTTGTGAGTAAGGATTTTAATTTATTCTAATTTAAATGATTTAATATAATAATAGTACCATGTTAATATATTGATTTTAATAATATTATGTATTAACTGAGAGTAACAAGGTTTCCCGCGGTCTGAAGTAAGACTTACAAAATTGTTGAGCATGCTCACATAGTTATCGCTAAATTAAAAACTATAACAATAAAATCTTTTACACTTCACGCTAAGATTAACATAATGGCTCCTCAGTTTTGTGAAATAGCTTTTTAAGTAAAAGAAATGGTGGTAAAAAATTGTAAGTGATTTAAAATTGCATCATGCAATATTATAATAACTTGGCTAATCGATCGCTACCAAAATATAGCCAGTCTTTATATTTTTTCTGTCTCTATTGCAAATGGACTCGCGGACGGACAGTTTGCTTCTTATACTTTACTGACATATATCTATGTGGAGATTCTTTAATTTCTCGAACATTATTATTATTTAATTTATATTATAATTATTCGAGTTCTAAGCATAAAAAATATCATGTTACACACATTAGCTTCCAGGAAGTTATGGAGTTTTTACATAAAGTCCCTTCTTCTAAAAACCTTAGCATCCTTAAACTTAATATATTGGGATAATCTATTTGTTTTAAGTGTGTAGATAGTGAATTCATTTTAAATATTTATTACATGCAAGAGCAGAGGAAAAGTCACAGCCACGTTTATTTAAAATGGCTATTTGTTGCAAGTTAATATTATTAAAATTCAATATTTTCAGCAACTTTCCAAAAGACTTGCAAATTTTATTTGGCTCCATTTTACCACTTTTTTATTTATGTACCTAATACTCATAGTGACTTTATTGATTATATGATAAATATATATATACCTACATACCCATATAATTATCATTTCTGTGATTCAATAAATAAGTTTTGTTCAAACAAATATAAAAGTGTTTGCCATGTCTGAAAAATAAGCTAATTTATAGTACTATATTTAACTCCGCTTAATTTCTTTCAGAGAATGATACTAAAAACTAGCCGTGGCCTCGACTCTAGGGACCTTCACCGAAATGGTACTGCAGTACGATAACCCGAAACCATTGTTCTGCGCGAATCAGTGCTGTTTTATTTATCACAATCACGAGCGAGCCATGACTTCCGCATCATGCAGGTCGTTATTTATTAATTATAGTTTTACAATACATGGATTTATGACAATCTACTAGAAGTATGTGATTTGGAGAGATTTATTGATCTGGCTCGATGTTTGTGCTTGAGCAAGTTGTGATTGGTCTGTGTTATATCCAAGATTCAAAAGGATAAAAATGAATAATTTCTAAAATATATTAACTACGAATTATAAACATATAATTAATGGTTAAATAGTTTCAATTAAAATTTTTAATAATATTTATAAATGTTAAAAATTGATTTTATCTATACATAAGTTAACTTCTACATCATATATAATTACACCTGATTTATATTATACTAGGATTGCCCGCGGCTCCGCCCGCGTTCAGATGACCAAAAACCAAATTCTTAGGTTTTACATATTACTATACTCTTACATTGCAGTTTTTGTATTTTTTTTCAGAAATTAAATATTTTCCCGCGGTAAAAAGTATCCTATATGATGACCCGGATAATCAGCTAACACCATACCAAAATTCATCAAAATCCCTCTCGTGGTTTTTTGTGATGCGGTAACAGATAGACAGACAGACAAAAATTCTAAAAACTATAGATTCGGCCTCTGTATCGATGATAATGTTTATTTCAATAAGATTTTCCAAAAAATATTTAATGTAGAGATTCAGCTTACGTTCAACTTTATTATATGTATAGATTATGAATAGTTTGTGGAATAAATTAGAATATTTAAATATTTTGTATGAGTAAAGAATCTTTCATTCCATTTTTTCGGGGTCAATCATCAGTCCTTGCGCTACTAACGTTAGTAGCCGCCATGAGCCCCGATACGCTTCCGTTTCCTTCACCATTGTTACGAACTTCCTTATACCACACGGACAATGAAAATCGAAAAGCACGTCTATTTTGTATTCACAACACAGCTTTGATTTTTATTCTCTATTATAATAAATACTTTTAAGGTTTTCATCAACTCTTGTGCCCAGTGTTCAATGTGCATACAGCCTAGTATAACATACTCTAGTACTTGGCAAATTAAAGTAAATATTAATTTCCATTTCATTCTCTTTATCACAATACTAACAACTCACCCTCGCTAGAATAATCTAGGGACTAATCTGAGTGAAGCAAGTCTATCTCTGTCTAGTATTACATAATATAAATTATGTAATAGATATTTTTTATATTATGGATTTTTTTCCGTGATTTTTTTCCGATGTTTTAAT
This sequence comes from Brenthis daphne, assembly GCA_947093115.1. NCBI lineage: Eukaryota > Metazoa > Arthropoda > Insecta > Lepidoptera > Nymphalidae > Brenthis > Brenthis daphne. Next base: position 30,189,284 of record OX352474.1, on the reverse strand, counting down.
AGTTATTCTGCTATTCGGGGTGAAAACAAATCCAACAAAACAAAGATCATAAAAATCGGTCCAGCCCTTCTCGAGTTATAACTGTTGTGTGTGTGTACCAGACCGGGATAAACATCTATATGATCGATATTAATCATTCGTATTCACCTGGTGCAAAAATTGAAGAATTGACACCTTTTTTATTTAGATATTTTCAATTATAACTTAACAGATATCATTGTAAAAGACAGGGCAAATTGAACTGTAACCATATTATTATAAGAATAGCATAGAAAAAGTTATAAAACTTAATTGCTTTTGTGCATACTTTATTTTATGGGTCCTAATTGGCCATAGTTTCCTTTGCGAATCTTACGTAAAATGTTGAAGAGAAAAATAATAATATAACCTGGATGAAATCAGAAGTTTGTTTTTTATGGTTAGAACCAAAATTTGGCATTACGCTTATTAGGGATTCTGAAACATACTGATATGACACTCAAGGCCTCCGTCCATACCTAAAAAGATGGGTAAGCAATGAACAAACTTAATAAAAGGTTTAATAAACTAACAAAAATAAGGGACATATTATACGTATACATAGGTCTGTCTTTTTAAAATTAGATTTATATATTTCGAGAGGAAGCTATTTCAGATGGTCTATCCAACGGTCATAACGTACTTTTGACAATCGCCAACAAAAAAGTTTTTGAGTTTTAAGAACACATCCCTTTGGTGTTCTTTCTGTACCCAACAATCGATCTAGTCTACTTATAAATAGAATATATTTTGGAATATTCTATAAAAACTACTACTTGCCTTTCATCCGCAAGCCAACACTACCTGTGCGTAAGATTCACCCCTAACCTTTTGGAAGGCTTTTATGCAGCGGGGGTGGTTCACAATGCACCATGCCCATAATACGAGCGTGGGAACATCGAGTGAATGAGAATACGAACTGTGTGGCACCTGTAGGAAACAAAGATGTAGGAGGCAGTTATACATTAAAATATAATAGAACAGCTTCGATGACAAATATGTTGTGGGAATTTTGTGACAATAGTTGTGTAGCACTGCTAAGTTTATCTCAGAAACGGTTAACTGTCTGGCATCATTCTTACATGACATTTCAAAACTTACATCTATAATTAAATAGATTATTTAGTAAAAAAAATTACAATACTCAACATTTATTGAACTATATGTATATTTATATCGTATCGCAAAATATAGGTACTGTTATGTCTTAAGATGCTGCAGCTCGAACATAAAATGCTTATACTCGTAGTAAATACAATATTATCGCACGAATCACTCAGAAATTTGACGTAAGTCAAGTCGAAGTGCTAAGAACAAGGTTAAAAGTTTATTATATATTTGCCAACCGAACCTTGAAAGTGTATAAATAGCAAAAATACACATGAATGGAATGAATAAGTTCACTATTCTCTCACATTCAGCCTTATTAGTATGCTTACTATATATTTGCATATATAATATTAAGTTTAGAAAACATGATTTAATGAAACATTTGTTCTCGAACAGTATCAATATAACTCTACGTCGTAATAACATCAAGTGGAACACAGATTAAACCCTGGATTTAGTGCTCATAATACAGGATACACATTTGTGAGTCGATTCGATCGTTACATAAAGTTAGGTTCAGAAACAAAGTTTTTAAAAGCAATATGAAATTAAATCGAGAGCTTATCATTTATGGCTTTTTTGTACTATTAAAGAACTTATGAAAAGATTTTCATTAGAGCCCTACGCCTAGTACCTAAGCGTCTTTTATTTTAATAAAGAAGTTAATAATACATTTTTTCTTGTAAAAAGTATTTTCACGTAACAATCGACCAAATTATACATATTAAAATAAAAAATATAAAATAAATAAGCAGGAACCAGGACGGCGTTATAGCTATCTCTCTATGTTATTTATTTCTACCACAGGTAAAAATGCCAAATGAAAAAAATTAAATACATTCACACAAAAATAGGTTTAAGTACAAAAATAAACTCATAATACACAATATTTTCAAGAAAAAAACATAATTTATTTATTCCCACACTTCATCGGCGTTTGTGTTTACATATTTTTGTGAGCGAAATATACTTACTTAGTAAGTATAGTTCTTCCAGGGTAAAGTACAAGGAGAAAAGGAGATCACTGTCTTATAAATATCCCGAGATACAAAAGTGAAATCATGATAACCAAATGCGAAGTTACGTAATTCTGTCTGACGATCATGCAATGATGCAATACAAACACATGAAAAGTACGGTACCTCCAGAATAACACGTGCGTTCTACAAGTCAAATCTTTCAGACTGCAGGCACCTAAGATAAAGCTTTACAAAAATAGTAAATAATACTGACAATCTGAAAATCTGAAATACTGAAGTTCTTTTAGATGACTATCTAATCTGTGTGTTTTTTCGACAGCGTATTTTCTCGAAAACTACTGGACGGAAATAAGTGAAATTTGGTACATGATATACGGAGTTAGATAACTCAATAAAGATGATAATGTTGTACGGAATTGAATCACCTCGATATTGGCAGTTTAATTTGGAGAACTAAATGCGTTTTATAGTGTGACAAGTAAAAAACTTATTATAAGACAAAACAAATAAAAAATTTAGGTATATTTTTTATTAGTGAATACGGGTTGCACTACTAATAGCTTGAAAAATATTGAATATAGATAGATATACATACAAAAATGTCCTTTCACTCGTTATAGAGCCTTAGTCACGAGTTATAAAATATTTTTGTGTCATCTCTGCCTTTTTCCAAGTGAATCACATAACTACCGGTATGCTTTACTATTACTTCTGCTTATTGAAAACATTCCTTCGATTTTCTTAAGAAAACTTGTAGAAGCTGTTTTTAGATGTTTTCTCAAATCCTTAACAAAGATACCATGTCTGTTATTATATGGCTGCTTTAAGGTTGTTTACTACTGTTACGAGCTGAAGGCATATTATTTATGTATATATGTATGTAGGTAAGTATTCCTTATTCTTGTAGAGGATAAAAACCATGTCTTCCTTGCAATTTTTAAACATAAAAGAAACAAATAAATCGATGTTTACTTGAATAAATCATTCGAATTACTGAAATTTGATTTTATACTAAAGTATTAAATTGATTAAAATTTAAATATTTGATCGGTTCAAAACAACATTTTATGTCTCCGAGGTATCATTATTCGATATCAAATTGATACAAATCGTGAGCATAATGCCCACGTGACTGTAGGTATTACGTTAGACATGTTTTGTCAATTTAATTTTTTTTTCGATACGAAATCAATATTATAATTCATTAGTTATTAACTAGTATATGTAAGGTACAATCAAGTTTATAATAACTTGTTTGTTGTTGTTATTCTCGTTTTTGAAATACAAAAAAATATATAATCAGTGCAAATTGGTATTGATTAAATTAAAAATGTGGAGTAAATAAAGAAAAAAATCTAATTTGTAAAAAAATTATATACCTTATAAGGTACCCTATAGGGTACTTTGATATTTTTATTACAATTTTTTGATAAATATAAATTATTTATATGGATATTTATAAACATATATATAAATAAACATATTAGTTTTATTAAATAATAATGACTTTATTAAATAAAAATGATAATTAATAAATTATATTAGCTATTAAAATATAACCGTTCGTTGTGTTTGTATGTCATGTTACTATGTTGTCCTTGAACAATCATATGCGCCACGTAATATGTATGTATGTTTTTTTAGATTTTACCATATCGAAATTCAACGAAAATTCTATATGCATTGACGGTCATGTTTCAGTATTTTTCTGCATTACACATTCATCAGATTAAACCTACTAACTTTTAAATTATTTATCTGACCACATACGGCAATTTATGTATGTATTTCAAAGCTGTTTTTATCACATTTTTAAATATTTTTTACTTCTAATATTAACTACATTTATCTGATTCGAATTTACATATTAAATTGTTCATATTTAGATTTTATCTATCTATACTAATATACAGAGAAAAGATTTGATTTTTCGTTTGTTTGTTTGTACCGAAGAGTCTCCGACACTACTAAACCGATTTAGATGAAATTTGGTAAGAAGACTTGTTTCACTTGACGCTCGTACTAATGTACTAAATAATAAACTTGAACAAGAAACAATATCTCCTTAACAATATCTACATACTTTATACTTTAATTATCGGTCTGTGACCAAAAGTTAAAAGGCCAGAATCTAAAAAAAGTAAATTGTTTATAGGTATGCAGCAATATAAAAAAAGGCTGAGTAAAGAAGAATCTGATATAAAAATACGACACACCTGACATTTAGTCATTTGGGTTAGGTCCTATATTGAATTATGTGGAAAGAAAACTTAAGCCCCCTCACAATACGCATCAATGGTCATTTTTTATTGACCTCGCTCCTCACCTAATTTCACAAGATTCTACTATTGCCAATTTGTATATTCATTCTAAGAAAGAATCGGTAATTTTTGACATGAAAAGATCTTTTGCCTCGGTCTCACTTCCACTTCGATCAAATTCATTATAAACCTGATTACCTGTTTTTGATTAATTTTAATTTGCTAAATAATACAAATATATATTTATTTTATTGTGAAGTTTTTAGGGGTATTCTTTTGTACGATTATTTTTGTAGATATAGTCTTTTATTATTTCTTGTAAAGTATTCGTTTAAATTGACTTAAAGGAGGTGAAGATGTTTGGTTTAACAGTACACTAGATATTGTAGTGTTTTTCTTACGTATCTGACGTCTATGTAAGTAATAGGTAAGTTTTGATTTTTTTAAGTAGTAAATCTTTTAAATAGAGTCTATGTAGATTTATATTGCGTTGTAATTAACCCTGAGCCTTTTCTACTGGAAGAACATTGTTGGCTACCCGTGTAATTTTCAAAATTCTATCAAGTTAGAGTAATCATGCATCACTTTAGGCGAAATAAATAGCTAGTGCCTGGCTGCGCTTACTGCCTCCTCGCAATAGCAAGATTATTCAGGGGGTTTTCTCTATATTACTCAACGATTCAGGAGGGCTGTTTGAAAGTAATTAAATAAAATTTTAATAGTGCTAGAGACCAATCACGTAGTAAAGTGAGCTATTTTAGCAAGGATAAAAAAGTTTTTTGATAATTATTTTATGTTTAGAAAGTTTCCATGGATCGTTTATAGGTTAGCAATTGGTAGTCTACTATTTATAAAGCTGTAACTATTACTTTTAAGAAGATATATTGATATCGATCTATAATTGAATGATGGAAGAATACTAAAAATTCTACTAAAAAAAAGTTTTATTGTTTCAGCAAGTATAGAAACACACTCTTCTCCTACTATATAAATTAATATTTAGTTTAACCAGATTTACTTGCATTTGGGTGTCAAAACTAAGGGTAGAAATAATTTATAAATTTCTTACATTATTTTGGATATTCTACTCACTTTTTGCATAGCTTGTTTGGCAGATAATATCGATGACTATTTGAAAAACTATGAGCTAAACAGCAGCCTTGGAATAAAGTAACATGTATTCACGGAAAGAAAATCATTTGTTTTTCGTATTAAATTTCCTCTAATAGAGCATTATGTTTTATATACCCAAAAATCACAGACCCTTTAGTGATTTAGCTTAGCTTTATATATGTATAATTGCATGGAAAATCATTTCTTAAATTTATTAACATTTAATAGTTTTGACGACACGTTTGGCTCTGTTTGTAGTGACCCTACTTGCTGTGCCGGCGGTCACGAGTTCGAGTCCCGCTGGGGGCATTCATTTGTGTGATGAGCACGAATGTTTGTTCTCCAGTCATGAGTGTTTATACTTATAATATTATAATATGTATTTATTTAAAGCTATATATGTGTAATGTATCAGCTATCTGGTAACCATAACACAAGCTTCGTAGCTTACCATGGAACTAGATGGTGCTGTGTGGATGTCCCAACACATTTAATATTTAATAATTTAAAGTTTACATACAAATGTATAATGTAAAAATGTAAAATACATAAAAATAAATTGCTATGCATACAGGATATCTTAATAAACACAGGGGCCGGAAGAAATAAAGAAGAAATTAGTATTTTAAAACAAGCCATTAAAAGAAAATAGTTAAATAATATAAATATGTACTCAAAAAAGTAATACATAAAATCATATTATCTCCTTTACATAATATTAAATACATCTCAAACAAATAAGAACCTACAACTGTAGATAATAAAATTGAAAATCCATAAAGTCTGAAACACTTTATACATATAGCTGTATATAAATTGCAATAAATTGAAAAAGGTCTTACTGATGAATTTAAAGCAGAGCAAACTATGTTGTGTTTGTTGGTAATAAGGCGCACATTAATGTCGTGGTGAGTTAGTTTTATGTTACTTAATGTGGTGTAAGGTGGTATTGCGCGTAGAATATTGCGGAGGCCGCTGAGGGTCGATGCCTTCTGAGAGGCACGTGAGCGGACCGTTAGCCTGCACACGCCGGCTCTTCACCACATGGAAAGGTAAATCTGTGAAACAGTAACGTTGACAAAAAAAATATAAAAAAAAGCTGTGTTAAAAGAGTTATATTGTTATCATAATTAATATTACGTATAATTATTATCTTTGTGATAAAGAATTATTCTGAGTTTTATTCAGTTATTAATTTTTGTTTTTATAAATCTCCTTAAGTTAAGGTGAAAATTTTATTATTACAAGTACAATGTATTTATTTTGCGACTTTTTGAAGTTCTTCTTTTGGCACGTTTGATAAAAATATGAGAGTAAAATTTTTACGATCACATTGACAGCCATAAAGCGACATGATGAAGTTAGTTGCATTCCATTTACAAGCAGAGAGTTGTGACATACGAGATGAAACCTTTATCTTTTTTGTTCTGTTAAACCAAAAAAATGTAACTTCTTACGTGCGTACATAAGTACACACACACGTTTTTTTTTTAATTTTATAAAATACAATGTTAGAACTCAGACTAAGGAATAATATAGACAGAGTGCCATAGAACTAAACATAACCACACAAAGCCAAAAAAAATATTTTAAAATAATATTATATATTGTTTTAAAACAATATACAAATAATAATAAAATACGCATTGCTGTGTTCAGTCAAAATGTTATTAAATAAAAATAGCTATGTATTATATTAAAGAAAAATAATTAATTATGCTAATATTATGCTATCTCTCTTTCGAGACAAAATGATCTAATTCTAAGAAGTACAAAAGAATATAAAAGAATATAGTATTATTTTTACTATTTATTTTAAATTTTCTTCTCAAAAATTGTAAATTAACGAATAAAAATTCAAAATCAAGAGTATAACCTGCAAAATCACGCTAATATTCTTAATATTTTTTTGGCCGTATTAGAATTATAAACTTGAAAATATAACAAATATTTTTATATCTGAATAAAATGATATTCAGTGTGGGTATCATATTTTTTTTATTTTTACATATTCTTGCTGGAATATTGAGTGATGAATGAATAAAATGAAATAATATACATATTTTTAAACTGACGTTACAAATATTAGGTTACAATATAATGGTTGGACATGTCAATTTCTACCTGCTAAAGAATTATATACATTATGGCTACGTACACAAAGTTTGCATTTCAAAGTTGCCATTTATATTTGTGTAGCATTCACGCACATATAAATGTACTAATAATCATATATTGTATTGTTTATATCCTTACATGACCGATATTTTAAGTAAACTGGTGATGAGGACACCATAAAACAATGTGCTGTAACAATCTTTTTGCAGTATTATATATATTAGGAGAGTTTTTTATCTATAACATTGTCAAATTTGTTGTACAAAAAAAGAGAATTTTATAAATAAAAAAAAAGTATTTTAAAATATATATGTAAATATAAATTGTGTAACAAACACCAATAGGCAAATAATGAACAACAAAAAGTACTGTAAGTCCATATAAAACCAGATGCGGATAACCGCAACTGATAACAGTAGTACAAATAATAACGCAAAAATTGATCTATAATAATATTATAAAAAACGAAAACTTCGTTGATATTTAGAATTTTCATAATATTTTGTAACGTCAAAAAACCTAACTACGACCAAGCATCTTATAATAAGAAATGGGTATTTTGAGTCATTCAGTGGATTTCTGGGTGGTCGATTGCAGTATTAATTAAAAAGTACTAATAAAATTTATGTTTGGGTGGGCAAATAATCGGGTACTCAATATCCTATCACTACATAATATTATAAAATAAAGCCCCCCGCCGCGTTTAACTGTATGAATGCGACAAACTCAAAAGCTACCGAACTTTTATAGTGTTTTCACCATTTCATGAGGAAGATTTAAATGAATAATTCATTAAGGTTCTGTGTAAATTACCTGAAATATGATAATGATTGTAGAAGATGGCGGACAAAATCATGCTGACTGGGAGCTTTATGCGCCGCTTAAACCAATAAAATTATACGAAGACAATATATTACGGAAACTCAAAAGGGTCTAATAATTGTAGCAACGCTATATATTCGTAACTAGAGACGCATCGGGTAAGTCAATAATATTTTGCATAGTAAAATGACGATGAAATAATTTAAACGGTTCAAAAATATCTTATTTTCATATCTTACGAATTGTTAGTTGTAATATTTACGTTGCAATTATAATAACAGAAGCTTAGGACCATATGCCAACAAGCAATTTAAGAGGAATCATAAAAAGAGAGTTAAATCGGCCGCCACGGCCGATATCGGCCAAATCGTCCTCGCTTTGCATTGCAATATTTACCCCATTTGTGAAATCTACGAGATACAAATTCAAGACTTAGGCCTTGGTCTGTTAACCATGAACTATTTGTACACAGTATGTTTAACTTAAAAGGTCAGCATCTCCTATCTTGAAAACGGAGACAGATTATTAGTTATTTAATTTTAACTTTCCATTTAATTCATATATAGCACAATTTCAAGCCAAATAATGTTATAGAATTTATTAAAAAAAAAACAATCATAATATAGCATTCCATATCCATTGTCAATGGAATCTGAGACTCATTTTTATTGCAAAACATTTTACAAAATCTGGCATAGCATTGATTAACAAACTATTGGACTTTTAATCTAATTTTTCTATATTTTTAAGGAGTAGATTCTAGAATTCATACCTTTATAAATGATTTTTAAATGACTTTTTTTAAAGATTTAAGAAAACGATTCGGTCTGATCCATCGAATTGGTCATGAAATCTTAATTTAATTTCCTCCAATTTTTATCGAGTCTAATTAAAAGAAATTTACGATTATACGCTTTTAGAGAACCCGTTTTTCTTTTGAAATTCTATATTAACTTCAGCGTGACCTATTTGACTTTCAAATGCGGGTATCTTTAATTAGTTAGGTATATTGTTTATCTCGTGCTGATTCATAACGTAGCCGAAATAAGTAAGCCGGTCTTTGTGTCCCCATTTTTTGCCGCAAACAACATCAGAGGGCATTACCCTCTCTCTTTCTCTCGGACGAAAACACCTAGCTCGGAGGCGAACGGACTAGCTATTACTGACACCATTGATAGGCTTTTGAATCAAAAATATATTTGATGTCATGAAAGTAAATTGCCTTTCATTGTGTAATATCTGTGGAAAGACCACAACCAGCTATTTTACTTATGAACTTAAATACCTATAGGAGCTAAAAATACATAATAGGTATCTGTTGTAGGGAAAATATTTCTTTTAAATTTAAGTATAAGTACTTGGGCTGAGCTTTGCTCGGAGTTCTTTCATGTTGTATGGTATTTTTAGATGATAATCTATATAACTTAAAACTAAAAACTTGAATAGATACAAAAAAAATAAGAACTTTGTATCCGACTGGGATTCGAACCCGGACACCTGTGATTGTCAATCTTACGCCTTGGCCGCTTGACCACGATGCTTGAATAATGCGAAAGAAAACCGAATGAAAACTCGAAAACACGCGTTTTCCCAGACATAAGACTAATCTAGATCGATTTTTCGCCCCCAAAAACCGCCACGTACTAAATTTCAGCGAAATTGTTCGAGCCGTATCCGAGATCGCCGGTATAAATAATAAATAAATATTGAAGATTTGCTCGTTTAGTATAATACAGATACTCAACTGCAAGAATTAAAATTCATGTCATGATCTATACTCATATTATAAAGAGGTAAGTTTGTGAATTTGTGACGTTGTGAGTTTGTGACGTTATAGGGGGTAAGAAGATAGTTTGAGACCCTGGGAAGGACATAGTTTTTATCCCGGAAATCATCCCTTAAGGGGGTGAAAATGGGGATGAAAGTTTGTATGGGGGGAGGAATCAAGCTAGGGACGAACCCGAAGCGAAGGTGAGTCGCTAGTATTTATTATATACATATATCATTTCTTTTGATACTATTATAAAACATTTACTGTGTATTAATTATGTTTTATTTGTATAAAATACCAGCTTTTATTTATATTATTAACATTCTCTAATTAGCTATATAATATAAGATTTGTAATTGACGAGGAAAGACTAAAAAATCAACCTCTGGAAAAGTACGCATTTTCCCGCGGTTAACTAGGAGCTTTTTCGTCATGTTTAAAATTTATATAATTATATTATTATTAAAGTAAGTTAAATCTTTAAAATTTATAATACACTTCAAGTCAAATGAAAATTATTTATTCAAACACTTTTGAATTGTCAATTATTACATCTATCTTTAGCTTTGTAAGTCCATTAGGAAGCAAGCAGCTTCTCCTTCTCGGAAGTTCTGCTGAAGCCAATGAGAACTCGACAGTTGCATTTTTTTAAAATAATATTTTCTTACAACTGTAATATATATAAAAAATTGTACTTATTCTACACGAGTATCAGGAAGGCATTTAATATAATAAGGGTATATACTATATAGATATGTAATAAAATGGAGCCGTAAAACTTGTGTTTCGGGTGAGACAACGTTTCTTTTTTTTTTTTTGGAAACCTGCAATAAGTTTTTTTTTAGTTTGTGAGATATTTTAAATACACACCTCTATTAAACAAATTTAATCTTAGATCTTAAGTTTAAATACATAATATGTATAATATAAATAGTTTAATAATAGAGAAATTTATACATTTTTTTTTACTTTACATAAAAAAATATAAATATAAATAACTTAAACAAATATTTATTTGTATATAGATAATACAAGATAGCAATAATAAAATAACTATTACTCAAAAGAAAACGAAACTTCGTATGAGGACAGCAATAAAATCTAACGTTAAAACCACCCACGGAAATAAATGACGAAAGCATTATTCCACTTTGGTACTGAGGACCTTACCCTAGACATTGCTACGCAATAAGGCTGGCGGTCATCGGCCGCCCCCTTCCACACCCTCCCGTTCCCTCGCGACCTCTTTTGCAGCTAACCAACAAGACTACAGCGCAAACCAAAGCAACCAGTCACTATCCAGCCAAAACACTACTTAAACCGGTTGATTTATTCAGAAGCTTTGAATTTACACGCTCATTCAAATGTTTCTATTTATATTCATTTAATTAAAATCGAGTTTTTAGTAAGCTCGTTATTAATATTTGAAATTGTTGTATATTTTTTTATTTTTTAATATTTTACTATATGTTTTTTTTTCAATAGCTTAGTCAATTTAACATCTAGCGTTATGTAGTGCTTTTAATCAATTAACAAAAAAGTCAGTGGAAAATTTGCAATTCTAAACAAGATATTTATTTTAAGGCATATTCTTACTTATAATATATTATTCGAAACGTTTCAAAGAGAAGAAAGAAGTACGTAACAATTAAAGCATCCGTATATCAAGACTGTTGTCTATGTGCACGAGTACATTTATTTATTATATATAAAATATTTTATTAATAGTATTATTAAAACTAAATGTAATATTATGTCTCTTTAAAATTTAGACAAAGTGAACACTTTTGTAACAAGTTACGACTGACATTGAATGACATTAACGTTTGCATAATCATAAAGGTAAAGCTACCTTCTATGTACAGACATATTGCATTGTAGTATCGAATATTGCACAATAATAATTTAATTGGCTTTACAATTAGCGCGTTCGTCCGATTTGCTCCAGTTGTTAGCGATTATCTTTTTATATTGCTCAGCCCAAGACAGCTTTACCGTTATCTGGTTGTTGCCAAGTTATGGTGAGTTACAAAACGTAATTGTATGAAATCGATTAGGGATTCTGGATACGCATCCACGAATCGTTACTGCGAAAGCGATTTAAGTCACGAAAAATTAATGAAAAATACTTCATATCTCAGCAATGTCTAATAATAATTTACATGAAGCAGTGGTAGCCCAGTGGTAATGCGTTCGCTTGGGAAATCGAGTGAAGCAGGTTCAAATCCCGGGTCTCGCACCTCTGATATTTTCCTGCATATCTGAGAGAAACTAACAAGTTTTTGAAAGAGATGTGGAGTCCGCCAACCCGCACTTGGCCAGCGTGGTGGAATATGGCCTGATCCCTCCTCGTATTGAAGGGAGAAGGGGCTGAATAGAGAATTTATATATGACACTTAGTATTGGCTAACGTAAGTATTTACTACAAATATTTTTTATTAGTAGGATTTAATAAATTACTGCCTTTTCAGGGTTCCGTACCTGAAAAGGTAAAAAAAGGAATCCTTATAAGATCACTCTCTCTTTGTCCGTCTGTCCATGCGTCACTACCGATTTTCTCAGGAACGGGTGGATCTAGCAAGTTGATATTCATACAAGATACTGAAGCTTATAGTCGCTATTAGGTGTATAGAAATCAAGGTCCTGAGTCAACACGATAAAAAGATATGGGCATATTTAGATTTTCACGAAAACTTGTAGGTACCAAAATTAACCTTAATTTTCAACTTTTTGCATTTTTCGGAATTTTCCCTTCATCTGTACTGTAAGACGTTGCTTTTAATCAAAGTTGACAATTCTAGGTCAACCGGAAGTATCCTATAGGTTTTGAGTCGAAAACCAATATAATATTTCTCGTTGACCTAGAATCACGAAATTTGGCAAAAAGCAAGGCCCTTACAGCACAAATAAAGAAAAAATTCCAAAAAATAAAAAAAGTTAAAAATAAAAGTTAAACAGATTTCTTAAAAATTTGTTCGGAACCCTCGGTGGGCAAGTCCGACTCGCACTTGTCCGTAATTATTTAATAATTCTTCAGTTGACTCTACATATTTTGAAATCAACCTCCTTGATATCAACCTTGACGTATTTCCAAAGTATAAAGATAAGGATTAGATTTAAATATTAACCGCAAATAACCTACACTATACAAAGGCTGAATGAACAGATATAGATTATAATACAATAAACATAACAAATCTAGGTCAAAAATATAAACCCACTATTTATAAAAAAAATAAAACCAGATTTCGCAAGTCTTAGGTATGTCTGGGTTTCCCTTAGTTTAAGAAAGAATAATGTAATGACTTCATTATAATCTATAAATCACTTTGCAAAAGAGTGGAGAAGACATGATTCAAGAAGTTCGAAACCGGGCTTTGACCAAAGTAGAGCATGCTTTACGTCTAATATATACATTCTGCATTACCTGTAAGCATGCGACGAGGTGTTTAATTTATTTAATGTTTTATTGAAATTTTTTTTAACCAATCACATATTAACAACATTAATATATTAAATGAACAAAAACACCTAAAAATAACGAAAGCGACACAAACCAATGTTTAAGAACTTAACAAAAAGTATTGGAGTGTTGACGATTTCCGAAAGTTTTTTCTTGTTTACCATTGGACTTTATAACCTCTGATTTTCACGAATATGAATTCTCTTTTGGTAGAGATAAATCACATGATTTATTGAGATTATTGAGATAATAGACAAACACTAAATAGGTACCTATGAAGTTCTAGAAGGACGGAATTAAGAGTTCCATGAAACCGCGATGTTTATGAATATTTAAATACAATGAGTTGCAATTCTATTCTACTGAACCTATTTAGATGAAATTTGGTAAAAAGATAGTTTGAGACCCTGGGAAGGACATAGGATACTTTTTATCCCGGAAATCATCCCTTAAGGGAGTGAATGAAATATGTAATGAAAGTTTGTATGGGGAATCAACCCAGGGACGAACCCGAGCGAAGCGAGCTTGAGTCGCTAGTAATAAATATGTTGATGATAAAATGCCATACACCACACATTACAGGAATTTGACGTAAAATGTTATACTGAAATTTTAATCGATAATAATAAACAAATGCTCATTAACAATAAAATAATTTTATAGGCTGTAACTCAAATGTATGTTCTTTAGTAAGTATCTTTAAATAAATATAAAAGATGGTTTAATTATATTGGAAACTATTAAAAGAGCACCTGCAACTTTAGACCTTGAAAGAAACCCTAACATACATATGTAATGTATGTTTAAATATTTTACGATTTCGCTGTTCAATAGTGAAAGTCCTATAGACAAATGACTTTATTAACATTTCTATTGTTTGAAATAAATTGTACAGGTGAATAATAATTAGAAAAAGGCAAAGAAGAATGAAACACACAAAAGTATTAAGTATTAAAATTAATTTTATAAATATTGTGCTTTAATTAATATGAATACTTTACTAAACATATACCTATTAATTTGTATTTTCAACCAACTTCTTTAAAAAGGAGGAAGTTCTCCTTTCATCGGAATGTTTGTTCTTTTTTATATATGTTCACCGATTACTCGAAAACGCCTGAACCGATTTGGAAAATTCTTTTTTTGTCTCAAAGATTATACTTCCCAGGTGGTTCAATTTTAATGTTATCGAAATCAGTCTAGCGGTTTTAAATAAATCAACATAAAATTATTTTTAAATAAATGAATTAATCGAATATATTATTAAAAAAAAATCTTCTTACAAATTACCTGCTTATTACGTGTTCACTAAAAATGGAAAAATAAAAACTTAAAAAAACGACTTCCAGGCACTAAAAATTAAAAAATAACTAAACGGAGGTTTTCATTTAGATAAAAACTTTTTAACAAAAAAATAAAAACCGACTTCAAAGAAAAGCACTAAAAAGTAAAAAATAACTGATTGGTAGTTTTCATTTACTATACATACCTAATCAAATATTTTCGAAGTCGGTGTGCTTTGCTTTGTATGGGCCGGCACCGATTTCGAAAATATTTGATTAGGTATGTATTTAATAGATAGGCTTTAATTACTTAGCCAAAGCACACCGACTTCGAAAATATTTGATTAGGTATGTATAGTAAATGAAAACTACCAATCAGTTATTTTTTACTTTTTAGTGCTTTTCTTTGAAGTCGGTTTTTATTTTTTTGTTAAAAAGTTTTTATTTATCCCTTTTTAGTGTAGACTGTAGTAGCAAAGTAAGGATTCTAACGTGTTAGGCTTGTCAAATCAAACAAAATAAGCCCAAACTCAAAGTATCTACTATTAGCCGTTGAAGAGTTCCACCTATCCACCTTCTGGCCTTGCCATCAGATCAGGTCAACAACAACGAACCACTGTACTATCAACGGAAATAGAAATACTTGCAAAGTTTCAAGTCAATATGACAATTAGAAGTAGGTTAAATTCATCATTAGTTGTTTTTCCACCCTTAGGGGTGGTATTTTTTTTTGAAATTTAAATGGGACCAATCTGGAAGTATACCCTTTCAAACAAAACAAAAATTGTCCAAATCAGTTTAGAAATGACGGAGTTCTGAGGTAACAAACATAAAAAAAAAAAAAAAAAAAAAAAAAAAACATACAGTCGAATTGAGAACCTCCTCTTTTTTGAAGTCGGTTGAAAAGTTATCTAATCAGATATTTTCAAAGTCGGTGCCAGCCGATACAAATTAAAGCACACATTTTTTATTTTAATTGAATTAAAATCCTTATCATAGGGCGTAATTTTTTCTTAAGCATAATTTATTTGCAGGTCACGCACGCATTCAGTTCAATGTATGCACGAATAGTATCTGCGCCTACTTCTAATATCTGCATACACATTACTTCCGTCGCCTCCTGTGGGCACCCGCATGGACGTACATTTTCACAGACGATAATAATATATTGACTTCAATTATACTAATATCTTTATTGTTTATTTTTTCAAACTTCAAAAACATTAAGAAAGCTTTATTTTGTGCTACTTACCTACTTGGGCTAGCTAATTAATGTGGCTATTATTTTTTATTATATTATGCACAAAACAAATCTAATTTGTGCATCTTATAAAACTTTTTATGACTGCCTTTTAAGTTCATCGTATTTTTATTCTCTTATTTTAAGTGGTGCTTTTAATTTAGTTACTTATATGAAAACGTTTTTTTTTTTAAGTTTATGTTTTTAATAGCTTATTTCATTTGTATAACTTATTTTAAGAATTTGATAATTATATTCAATAACTAGCATTGTCCTCGGCTCCGCCCGCGTTCAGATGACCAAAAACCAAATTCATAGGTTTTACATATTAGTATACTCTTACATTGCAGTTTTTTATTTTTTCTCAGAAATGAGATATTTTCCCGCGGTAAAAAGTATCCTATATGTTGACCCGGATAACCAGCTATCATCATACCAAATTTCATCAAAATCTGTCCAGTAGTTTCTTCGGGATGTGGTAACAAACAGACAGACAGACAGACAAAAATTCTAAAAACTATAGATTCAGCCCCTGTATCGATAATAATGTCTATTTCAATAAGATTTTCAAAATATATTTAATGTACAGATTTAACTCAGTTACAATTTTATTATATGAATAGATAATCATTATAATGTTATTTTAGATAACACCTTAAAGTATAATATCGTTCAGAAGGTATCTTGGATACAAGAAATATACTCGTAACTTGTTTTCACACGAAGCTGTTAAAAAATAATGCAACATTAATTAGCGCGTACTTTTTCAGCTTTTATTTATTGAGCTTTCACATGTCTCAAAATTCATGTTCCTGTTCATGCGTTCGACATAATATACGTGTATGTATCTATTAGATACTAAGTGTTAAATAAAATTATTTTTAACTTTGTTTTTAATATTTACCTAATTTAAATATGTATATATTATTTGACAAAATTAAGTTATATTCTACACTACTATTATAAAGAGAAAAAATTTGTATTTTTGTATGTTTGTAACGTAAAAACTCAAAAATTACTGGACTGATTTAGATGAAATTTGGCAAGAAGATAGTTTGAGACCCTGGGAAGGACATAGTATAATTTGTATTCCGGAAATCATCCCTTAAGGGGGTGAAAATAGGGATGATATAAAACAGTAACATAGCGAATCGATGTGCACGTTTCAAGCAAAAAGTACTGAATCGATTTTTACTAAATCTTGTGTAGTGATAACTTATTACTCGGGTCAACATTTAGGATAACTTTTACTACAGGAAAATATTTGATTCCCACGGCAAAATACAATAACTGATTTTATCAAGTCGTTCTTAGAAATTTAAAAGTTTAGCACTAGCTAATAAAACCTTCAGAAACACATCAAAACAATGTACTAGAAAATTGTAGGTAGGTTAATAAAGACTACGAAAAAATCTGCAATACCGTAACTCTTTCTCCTATGGGACACTCTCAATAACTATTTATATCGCACCTAAATTACTAAAAACCTTTTCAAGTACTATTCAATATAGTCTAATTTTCTTTAAGCATATATCTACATAATATACGTGCTGGTGGTACTCCCTAGATGCGTGGGACCGACTCGCGCTTGACCGATTTTATTTGTCATTTATTTCTTTCTAAATAGAAGTCATCCGGTTTGTCGAGTATTTAAAGTCAATATAGGAATGACATGTGATACGTAGTTAAAACAATAATTAAAAAGCGTCTTAGTATTACTAAGACCGGACACTTGTAGTCCATCCGCTTAGTATTGTTGGTGGAACGTGTTCTGTTTATATACACACCTTTCCGATATATGAATGTCTTATACACTAAGAAAATAAGTATATAATTAACCATGTTTAATCAACAAAAATTGACTATTCTGTCGAAGGGCAAAATGATTTCTGTCATACAACTACCCATTAATGACGTCATATGGTAATTTACATAGCCCAGAACCAAAATCTGAGAAATCTATACTAATATTATAAAGAGATAAAGTTTGAGAGTTTGTGATGTTGGAGGGGGTAATCTCTGGACCTACTTAACCGATTTAGATGAAATTTGGTAAGAAGATAGTTTGAGACTCGGGTAAGGACATAGAATACTTTTTATCCCGGAAATAATCCCTTAAGGGGGTGAAAATGGGGATGAAAGTATGTAGTGGGAAGCAATCAATTGACGAATCCAAGCGAAGCGAGGGTGAGTCGCTGGTTAAAGATATTCCATCAGTAGGTATAAAGAAACAGATATTGTGAATCGAAATAGGTGTTATTCAATAATAAAGTCACAGTTTAAGTGACAATTTTTTTTGAACGGAACCCTAATTCTTTTACTGAAATAAAAGTAGCCTAAGTTACTCCTTATAACATCAACTACCTGCCAGTGAAAGTCCCGTCAAAATCGGCCCAGCCGTTCGGAGATTAGCCGGAACAAACAGACAGACAGACAGACAAAAAATTAGAAAAATGTGTTTTCTTATAAATACCGTATCTAATTCCATATGCATTTAGTAAAAAGCAGTTATTTTGACATTACAAACAGACACTTCAATTTTATATATGTATAGATAATAATTCATTCGTCAATTCTTAAACTGAACATATGTTTTAGATTTTTAAGAACAACACTGTTCTAACTGAAAAACAATGAAGTCAACTTTACGTCACCAATTAGTTAGCCGCTATTTTTAGGATGAAACAGCGAGTTTTCGATAAGTGCGGTCTTTGTCAGTTAACATGTACTGGATATAAGTAGACACAATACCACTAGTATGACACATATTCAAATTGATTTAACTAGTTATTCAAAAAACTAACACCTTTGTTATATATTTATAGCTATACCAACTGGCCGAGATAAATCATACAGCCTCGGTGGTTTAGCGGCTAGTATATACGACTGTAGATCCGGAGGTTCTGAGTCCAAGTCCCGGGCCTGGCCAAGTTTAACTTCTATTGAGTTTTTCTGTCAAAAAATTATCGCGTAATTCAGAGTAGCTGTCTGGAGTTGGGAAGTTGGTGGTGTCGTATCGTATCGAAGTATCGTCTCTCAAGAAGTCTTTAAGGCACGTGTGTCTGCTCGCATACTGGTTCACTATAATATCGCTATAATATGCGCACATGGCTAGTCTCAGAGAGATTGTCCACCGTGGCTGAAATCGATCAAGAGGAGAACATACTCGTACATATATCATTGACTAGCGACTCACCCTCGCTTCGCTCGGTTTCGTCCCTACTTACATTTTAAAATTTTGTATAGATTTCTCAAAGATGAAATACTCTCCCGTAGTAAAAAGTCCTATATGTTGACCCGAAAACCAGCTATCATTATACCAAATTTCATCAAAATCTGTCCAGTAGTTTCTTCAGGATGCGGTAACAGACAACAAAAATTCTAAAACCTATAGATTCGGCCTCTGTATCGGTAATAATGACTGTATCAATAAGATTTTCCAAAAAATATTTAATGTACAGATTCGGCTTAATTAGAATTTAATTATATGTATTGACTAACTAACATGATGTAGATAACTCACTTAAATTACGACTATATATGTACACTCCTTCTGGCTGTACTTAAGTGATACTCCTTTATAATGCTTATTAATTTTAAAGTACTTGCTACTAATTGAACTCAAATAGGTACACACTACAATGACCTAAGATGCTAAGCTGTTTGGAAACAGCTGAATCGATTTCAATGAGACTGTCACGGTAAAATAGAAGATTCGGGCGAAAGTGAAAACGCTACTTTTTATAGATAAACAAAAACGTCTCCGCAGTAGGAATAAAGGATAGAACGAGAACGGTTTAATTGAGTTTAGAGGGACTTTCACTGCTCTTTTAACTCATTTGTATCATTAAAGTTAGCTAAAATTAGTTTTTAACGTACCTATGTATGTCAATGAACATCATTAATAATGATTCAAATAAATTGATGTTATAGGTAACTGCACAAAAACAGGGAAAACTGAAATAAAATTTGTTACCGAAGGTATTCACCTTTCTTTTTAAGCTTCCTTTATTTCTATGAATATATTTTTACAAGTCATCGGCATATGCTATTTATCTTTTTATATATGATGCAAATTTTAGCACCACACTATAATTTTACAGAAGTCATTGCAAAATTCTGCTCTGTTTCTGCATCGTCACATCCTCGACAATGATATGAACATCATACAATACAAAAACTAGTTCACTAACGGATATAAAATATTCAAAGTGGTCCTAGTACCTGTAAAGCTATAATTCACTATTTCCATAGAGACAGTGAATTCACTTATAGAAAAAACGTGTAAGCCGATTTTGATGATTCATACGTGTTTAGATGTGTTTTGACAACGCGAGTGTCATCTTCTATTATAAAATTTTAACTAAGTCGAATCTGTACATTAAATATTTTTTGTAAAATCTTATTGAAATAGACATTATTATCGATACAAAGGCCGAATCTATAGTTTTTAGAATTTTTGTCTGTCTGTTACCGCATCACAGAAAAACCATTAGAGGGAGTTTGATGAAATTTGGTATGATGGTAGCTGGTCATCCGGGTCAACATTAAGGATACTTTTTCTGAGAAAAATTACAAAAACTGCATTGTAAGAGTATACTAATATGTAACACCTAAAAATTTGGTTTTTGGTCAATTGAACGCGGGCGGAGCCGCGGACAATGCTAGTAGGCTATATAAATAGTTAAAAATTAAAATGGTAGATTTCAGGGGCCAATGCGTGTCTTTAAAAAAATTCTCCAAACCAATCGAGTTGGTTATCAAAATAAATATTTTTAAGACGCGATCACAAAAATATATGTAACGTAGGTATATGTTTAAAAGTAATTTAGGATAAAAAATTGCTAAATATAACTTCAAATATCTAATAGGCAAAAACTAAGCTGTAAATAAAAATATATATTATAAAAATAAAAAAAAATCAACTGCATGATAGCTAACTAAAAAGATTAAAATAAGTCGAGGAAGCAATATAGTAATTAATATACAGTTCTCTACATACCAATTCTGAAGTAGGTATGTCTCCGCACTTTTGTTATTTTTGTAATATATTTTGTGTTTGATTTCATACACTATATTACAAAAATAAAAAAAACTGCGGAGACATACATATATATATATATATATATATATATATATATATATATATATATGTATATATACATATATATTGATACTTTTAGTTAAAAATCATAAAATACTACACAAATACTTGACCCTAAATAGTTAGAGTTACTTTATTTGTTTGTTACGTTTTATTTTAGCCTTTGTCACTATAAATTATATTTCGTTAAATTTATTATTGTTTCTACTTTAAAATAGTTTCTATAATTATTGTAAATTACGGTGTCATTGTTTATTCTGACAGTGTTATGAATACTTTGTAATAAAGTATTTATATAAATATTGCATAGATATATAAATACTATTGGTGTTGCTATATAATAAATAAATTAATTAAATAAATTTCACACTGTTAATGTAATTTATTTAAATTATTTCCTAATCAAATGATTGTTTTGTAGTGACAATAGATTGTACTGAAAACAATACATCTGTGTTGACCTTTTCTACCATTTTCGTAATACAAAATATTTATATTATATGGAAACCAACATCTTTGATCAAGGCATCAATTTAATTAATAGTTAATTTTTCGATTGATATTGATATAGGTTCAATATACTCGTATGTATATTTTCATCCAATTAATTACCTGTGAATAGATATTTCTACTGATTATTATTGGAACAGTGCTGGCACTATCTACTGTACAATTAAAGCAACACGAGAAATATATGAATTGGTTATAAAGAAAATTCTAATTTTAAAACAACAGGTGAAATTAAATAATATAGGGTTAAAACATTAACTTTTAGATAAATGAATATATCGATTACATTATCGTTTCCTTTACAATGACATTGACGAAATCAAACTAGGGTCCCAAGTCGTTACCGAAACCGTGTCACAGAGGCGACGGCGTTCGCCGCGATATTTTGTAAAGAGAACGCGGCATATGAATATGCATGCTCTTTGTGGCAGCGTCTTGAACTCCCAGCTCTTTCGTTACACTTACCGTATCTTAACATGAAAAAATACAAGTTGTTTGCACATATGTTTACTATAGTATATAGTAGATATTATATAGTAGGTTATGGACTAGCACAATTTGGACAATAAATAATTTATCTTTTAACTGTCGACATATAAAATAATTATGTGCAAATAATATTTTTAACACAGACGTTAAAGTGACAAAGACTTGACGCAAAATATTTCTTTAAATATTTTCCAACATTTATTCAATAAAAAGAAACTCTAAATCGCTCAGAAATGGCAAAGATAACATAAGAATAAGAAAAAAAACAATTAAACAACAGCATCTTTTCATTTTGAATATGTTTTGAAGCCAGTTAAAAAAAATACATCTAAATTTAAGAAGATTTTTTTAAGTCTGTCTGGAGAAAGAGTCTATTTTTAAGCTTTAAATAACTCTTAGCTTAAGCGTGTCTGTCCATTAATAATGTCACTACATAATTCGTTGGCTCACTATTACAAGGTTCTATGTTACAATATTAGTACTTATTTAATTAATAATGTTACAAGGTTTTTTGTGTCATTAGCTTCAGTTTTGCAAAAACAAACCACTAGATAGCGGCACTTTAACTACAAAATATTCAATTTTATATAGTTCTATGTTGTTTTTTACGATAACAAAATAATAAAGTTCTATGTAAAAATTACTAAACTTCACTAAAATTAACATAGAACCTTGTAATAGTAAACCAACGTTTAATGATGATATGTATAATGATGATACATGTATACTAATATTATAAAGAGGTAAAGTTTGTGAGTTTGTGAGATTGATTACCCTCTACAACGTCACAAACTGTGACGTTGTATGAGGTAATCTCTGGATCTACTAAACCGATTTAGATGAAATTTGGTAAGAAGATAATTTGAAAACCTGGGAAGGACATAGGATATTTTTTATCCCGGAAATCATCCCTTAAGGGGGTGAAAATGGGGATAAAAGTTTATATGAGGAATCAAGCTAGGGACGAACCCGAGTGAAGCGAGGGTGAGTCGCTAGTAATATATTTTTCTTACAAATTTTTAGTACAGAGAAATTAGGTAGCGCTTTTATTGCTGTTGAAAATTTTGGAACTGCTCATATAACTTCATACAAGATATTTAAACTTTTACACTTTATTATACGACAAATAGCCACAAGTAAGTATACTAAAAGTTCTAATTTGTTAGGTTTTTATTTTAGCTAAATATGATACATTATTTAAGCTAAATACTTGTGCAAATACCATACGATTGTAAAGACGATGGGTTATAACAATTTCTCAATCACAAACTAATCAAAAACAATCAATAAGTCATAAGTTGACTAAAAATAAGTTCTTTTCTTTTTCATTTTACTTATTCTCATATTTTATTGACAACTAAAACTTCTAATATTGTATACTTAGTTATTATTCCACATTTAATAATATACATAAATAAAATACGTACTTCATAGCTTAATTCACCTTTCCGATGCCATAAAATTATATGTCGTCTTCCATTTAAGCCAACTACACGATATATGATCTTCGCTCATAAATATCTTTATAGTTAATGAGTTATAATCGTTGAACTGCTTGGATTTATTTCATGATTCTGGTTATTATTTTATTTCTATGTAACTCTTATCTTTATATATATAATTCTTCTGTGAGTGTGTATGTCACTGAACTTCTCTCAAACGACTGGACCGATTTTGATGAAATTTTTTGTGTGTGTTCAAGGGGATCTGGGAATGGTTTAGATTCACAATTTGAATAATAATTTTCATCAAAAAATTATTAAAAAAAGTTTGAAATTTTCAAATTAAAGATGTGTAGACAGGACAACGTCTGTCGGGTCCGCTAGTATAAATATATAATATGTAGGTGAAGAGTTTCTTTGTTATTAAACTCCGTTTTGAAGAATCTTTTACTGTTCTATATCTACATTACTTTAAAAAAAGACAAATATTAAAAAAAAAGGTCTTTATCCCCTGATAACTCATTATTATATCATATAAAAATTGAATTTTCTAAATTTCATAGGTAATCAAAATGTACAAATTATAAATTTTCTTTTAACATCAGAACTTTTAAGCGGACTTCAAGATGATAATAAATAACATTAAAAAATGATAAAATATGTATATTACCAAATAATTATTACAAGAAAGAGAAAAAGAAAATAAAAAGCCCATAGACATACAAAAAATGCAACAAAATCTTCTATGCTATATTCAAATTCAATCGAGAACCGTTCTGATTTTAAATCATGAAGTATCAATCAGTAAATGCACATCACATTCTAATAAAACTTGAATATAATATAATAGCATTGCCCGCAGCTCCGTCCGCGTTCATATGACCAAAAACTAAATTCTTTGGTTTTACATATTAGTAAACTCTTACATTGCAGTTTTTGTATTTTTTCTCAGAAATGATATATTTTCCCGCGGTAAAAAGTATCCTATATGTTGACCCGGATAACTAGCTACCGTCATACCAAATTTCATCAAAATCCCTCTAGTGGTTTTTCTGTGATGCGGTAACAGACAAACAGACAAAAATTCTGGAAACTATAGATAGATTCGGCCTGTGTATCGATAATAATGTTTATTTCAATAAGTTTTCCAAAAAATATTTAATGTACAGATTCGGCTTGGTTACAATTTTATTATATGTATAGATTACTAAGCAGCAACGTTTTTCCAGTAAACTTTGAATGAAAAAATCATGTTAAATCTGTTGAATGCTGGTCATCTTGTTTCTTTGTGTTTTTCTTATATATTTTGTTTGTTTTGTAATGTGCAATAAATTATATCATTATTATTAATAAATCTCTCTTTAGTCTCCATCTAAGTAAGTTGTCATAAAAAATCCAAATAATTCTTGCAGAAAATCTTGATTTGTTCTTTATTAATCTAAACTAGAAAACAATGCATAGAAATTATCGTTACTTTGCCTACATATTAATTGATAATCCTGCCTGGTACCTTAACGACTACTGGTACAGTAAAATTAACGTCATCAAAAGTAATTATGAGCGAATAAAATAACTAGATCGTCATTATAATATTCTAAGTGCTAGTAAAACGGAATTACCTTAAGTCTACTTTATAACGGATACCATTATATATGTATATAGTTTTACTTTGTATTCAGCCCTTCTTAACGTCCCACTGCTGAGCACGGGCCTCCCTTCTATATGAGGGGGATCAGGCCATAGTCCACCACGCTGGCCAAGTGCGGGTTGGCGGACTTCACATGTCTTTCGAAAACTTGCTAGGTTCTCTCAGACATGCAGGTTTCCACACGATGTTTTCCTTCACCGTAAGGCAGGTGGTAATCATGTTGAAAATGATTCGCACATGAAAATATCAGAGTTGCGAGACCCGGGATTTGAACCTGCTTCACTTGGTTATCCAAGCGAGCGCGTCACCACTGAGCTACCGCTGTTAGTCAGTTTTACTTTATAATATTGTAAATATAATATAAATTATGCATATTCAAAGATTGTTATATGTATATGTTGGTCATTTAGAACTGTAATACTGCACTTTGAACTAGAACACGTGGTCTATTTAAAGGTCTATTGACTTAAAAGTACGTAGTAAATATTTGTATAGGCAATTTGTATAATCTTGCTACTAGTGGCTTGATTATATGATTATAGCATAACTATCAAATATACATATGATATTATAATAAAAACATGTACAGAAAATTGATGATTGTTGGGTA
Organism: Brenthis daphne; assembly: GCA_947093115.1. Lineage (NCBI taxonomy): Eukaryota > Metazoa > Arthropoda > Insecta > Lepidoptera > Nymphalidae > Brenthis > Brenthis daphne. The sequence goes on along the minus strand of OX352474.1, from coordinate 30,163,302 downwards.
AAATATCTTTAATTATAATTAATTAATTTATAATGATAGCATTTACACTAATTATTCTAGTTACATATTTTTCAATTTAAATTAAATTCCCTAAATCAAATGTAAGTGTTACAATATATTACATGATAATCTATTAAAAACTTATTTCAGCATAAAACGAATACGTCTTAACAGGTGTATTTTCAATGTCAAGGTCCAATCTCACCCCACTTCATTATATTTGGCAATCAACGATGCACATTGCCTAAATATACTTTGAATATCATCTGCACACCTGCAAAACACATCCAAATGACGATAAAAGGCACACATTTTTACAAAATCACTAGTTAAGCCGAGGTTGCCTTTATGAGGACAAGACTTCATATTTAGCAAAATATCTATAGTTGGGTGCTTAACGACAATTTAGCAGGTGGACAAGTAAAATGAATGTCAAAATTAATTTTATGACAGCTTTTTGTTATCGCCTGAACCTTTTCGAGGAGCTATTAGAGAGTAATTTATAATTACCTAATTGTCAGTAATAACTCAAATTAATAAAGTAAAACTTTTAAAATGCGTCTTTAAATATATTTTTTTAATCTTTAATATTTAAAGGTCTTTGAATCTCTTGAGATTATGCCAGACCTATCGTATCACAAAAACATATATTCATCTACATAGCTGTTGCTTCCATCTTTAAATATCTATAACAAGATTTCGATTTTTCTTATAGTTACGTTAATTTTATGTTTTCGCAAATTCATCTCTAACTGCTCAATCTTAACTCCTTCAAGTCTAGCAAAATTTGCTTTTCTCTGTCAGTTTGTTGTTACTCCTCTATCTCTTTGCCGATCTGGATGAAACTTACTAGGTACAGGTTTTACGACTTTAATGAATTTTTCTTCACGAATTTTTGATTGAAGGGATACTTCCTCCAAAAAGGGGCGAAAAGAAGCTACTGGATATCTCGGCCTTATTAGGAAATCCGATTATCGATAGTTCTTTTTTATTTGAAAGGTAGGAACTTTAAGTCGGTCTCTTAAAAATATCGGTGTGATGAGCAGAATAACTATTCAAAACGCAGTTTGTGCTCGCGAGGTCTACTGTTCGCAAAACTACTAGTTTATAGATACATAATAATATATTTAAAAATTGTGTTAAAACTAAGTCGAATTTAAAATTTTTAAGGGTAAAGAGATAACATAAGTTAAAGCAAGAACATCAAGAAGAAATTCTTAATAGACAGTTTCGTAATGGCACGAACTGTCTCGGTCAGGGGCAGCGCGGGGGCCGGCGGGAGGGGGGGTGCGCCGGCGCAGAGCGGAACGCTAGATCGTGCTGCACCGCCGAGCGCAACCGCTAAACCTACGGCTTGCATTGCAACATCATTGTAACACGTTTTGTTTTAGCCCTTCGCAACGCTCCGGCTTTATCATCTCGCTTCACAACTTTCTTTTTCTATTTCTTTTTACTGATCAAATTATTTCTTTAAGTATATTACGCTTATTAAGACTAGACAACCATGAATTGTTTATAGCTATGTAAGAAATACAAATAGAATATTTATAAACCGCATATAAGTTAATTTATACCGTGCTTTATTCAAATAGTGTTAGTTATATTTATAAAGTATAGCACGGTTTGATAACACTAATTATAGCGATATGTAACGGAGGTTAATTAGCAAATCTTTTTATAGCGAGCACCTCTGTGATCGTAGCTGTCATGTCGACTGTAGAAGTTGTCGGCGTAACCGGTATCGTAAGTCGCGTAACGTTATCGCCACTGATGTAAGTGCGTCCGGCGCAGCCACAGTGCTACGCGATTATATTACAATAATATATAAGTATTGGTTTTTACCTATATGATAATTCTTGACTAAAATTATGATATGGTAGAGCTAAACTAGCATTTTTTAGATAAAATTAATTTTCAATTATGGCAATACAACATCGTGCAGTCAAATTTTTTTAACCTCGAAATTACATGTATGTATGGAACGAGTATGTTATCATATAAACCGGTTTCTCCTGTTATGTCTCCGTAACTTATAACCGAAATGGCTTGCGAAAATATCAAAAGCAAATCGTAATTTTATTTTAAAATATTTAAAAGTTTATTTTTATATACTGCTTATAATCAATAATTAAGATATTGATATGTACAAATACGATTAACCTTGTTAAAGACAATAATGATGACATCGTCAGCGCCCTTCAAAAACATTTGATACAATTATAAAGAAATGAAAATTATGATTTAGAGCGGAATTGACCGATTTAAATTTTAACCAATCAAAACCATCCTCGACGTCCGAGTGAAGTAAGAAAAGCAATTTCCATTAAGTCTAAGAGCGAACTGAGGTCGTCGATCTTACAGACCAGCGCGACCGGATCTCAGAGGAAACTTTTTGTGTGACCGGCGACCAAGCGTCATGTTTACACAAGAAAAGACCGACATTACTTTTATATAGCTTTATTCTATAAACAAAACATTATATACTGAATATTCTTTATATACTCTAAATAATTATAATTATAATCATTCTTTTAAGTGTGACAAAGATGTGTTCATAACATAATATGATTCGAAATCGTTAGATTTAAAGCTTTGCTACGTTTAATTCTTATCTCCCTATGGTCTGATAACACTAATGGGTATCACAATTTAGTAAGTTAAAAAGTGCGCCAGAATTATCGACCATTATTGAATAAGTGTTATATTTTTCGATTATTTACATTATTATGATATATGAGTAAATTATTAAGTCCATTGTGCATTATATTATGAATACAGCCATATCTATATACAGAGTGCCTGTAATGCAAAATAAACTGTAGATACAATTTATTAAGACTTGAATACTTTCAACCTTTATATGCTTACACAACTTTGTTGTTTATATTTAAAGACTCCTGTATAAAATTTTATGCTATATGCAAAATACGATTATTTGTAATAAATAATTTTAATAAAAAACAACACACGAAAACAAGTCAATTAGCATTAGCATAGAAAATAAAAAAAATATCACATTATTTATGAATCGTATTTATCAGTATACAAAAGGTCAGTGTCAAAAATACACACAAAAATTGATAAAAATTATCAGACTCCCTTTCAATATAATTTCACTGGCTAAACTCAGCGATCCCGCTATATGACCCATACGCATTAGGGCAGTGTGTGTTGGTAAAGCGCTAAGCTATACAATATACATATTATCATTGTATAGGAACCGTCCGCATGCGCAAGCACAAATCGTACGGCATTCCTGCGCTCGCGCAGCGCGTCTTTGCGCCCCGACTAGACAGAGACGGACTAGGAAGATGATATAGTGCCATCCCGTTCGCGGTACGCTCGCAATCCTTTCCTTTCTACCTGTTGCACTATTACAAAAACCCGGTCCTTAGAGCCGCTACCTTACGTGAATTGAATGAGGATTGCGGGAGTCTACGGCTCGGCCCATATAAAGATAGGGCAAGGGCTATTATATGAACACGACGCGAGGCAAAACTCGTCAGAAGTCTCGGGGCACTATTTACCGTGCGGGGAGGTGTGGACAAAAAACCTTTACATTTGTAAGACGATTGCATAATAACGATATGTTTAGGGAGCGGCGTGAACGCGTGATTGGTAAACAAAGTTTATTGTAGGTACCGCAGATACCTATCTATATAAATGGTAGTTTTCAGAATTTTATCGTGCCGTGGGAGACATTACAAAATTGTAAGCTTTGAAAGTTATAAACATTTTTATAAAAATATTTAGCTACTTCAATTATTAATTAAAAAGTAGAAACAAATCACTATTTGAAACAAGATTATATATTCTCTATTAATAATATAAGATGTAACAATATGGGTTACAAAATATCGATTATCGTGACTTAACGTGGATACTTTCAGTATTTAACAAAATCGTGATAGATGAGTATATCTCTTGGAATTAGATCTATTCAACGTTAGCACAAAGCTCGGTCGTGACGTGGCTGACATTCGCCGCTCGGTCCGTGATCTTGGCAATGGGCAATGCTGCCTGGGCGCTACGGCGCGGCAACATTGCCGATCGTGCAACTTAACAATATTAACATCAAAACATACACAATCAATACTCAACTTTAACAATATAAGCACTAGGATCAATTTATTTTAACCGAAATGACGAAGTTACTACGATTAGTTTCTTCATATCATTATTGCGGTCGCTGTACCCAGTTCGTGCCCCCGCGCTCCATTCCCCGCGCCACTGCCTTTTGACAACCGGTATAGGTACATAGTACACATGAATAAGAACGCTTAAGAATTTTCTGACAACCAAATCACGTAATGATGTGTGGTAACTTTAGTATTGAATATATTTTGTATCTAATACATATCTACATACGTTTGATGGATAATATATAATCAATGTGTAGTTCTAAACTAAGTAAACTCAGTGTCTGTTAAATAACACGTATCGCTAAAATTTTAGAATATATCGTACTGATCTAATTTGTACTTGAATATCTAATTTTCTATCATGTTCAACTGTATTTAATGAAAATTTACATAATATAAGAAAAGTACAGTTGGTTTGTTTGTATAACTATGCATAATTAGAAGTTCACATTAAAAGAAATGATTTTGTAAAGAAACGTATCGTACAAAATTCCAGGCCCTAGTGTGTTAGTTACTAAAGTATCAATACTACATATACCCACATGACAATAAAACTTTATTAAAATGGATAAATTCAAGAAAATATTGATACTCGCCATAAATTTCATATTTACTATTAGATTTAAATTGTTTTTATTAGGTATTGAAGTCCAAGTAAAAGTATCTATACTAATACTCGTAAATGGAGAGCCGATTTTTTTGTTCGGTTATACTGCGATAACTACTGAACCGATCGGAATAATACTCATACCATAAGATGCAGCGTGTTTTCGAGAAGGTTTTAGTATATGATATGTTGGTGATAAATACAAGTACTATGCGGGCGGGGCAAGAGGAAAACGCTAGTAATAAAATAAATAAGATTTGAGAAAATTATTTCATTTTGATTTATGCTACAAATTGTTATTTGCAACGCAGTAAGCACTTCTGTCCTACTTATTTCTAACATAGCCAATGTTGAGTAAGAAACCTCTTTCTTTAACTGACTATTTAACAAAAACGAATTTATTAACCATACAATATAAATAAGCTTGCTAACATTTATTTTTTAAATTATGTATAAATAAAATATATTTAGAAACGTTTGTATGGAATTATAATTATGCAGTGACAGAGTTATCCTTCTTTAACATATTTTTGATTTATAAGTATGAGTAATTCATTTGATTTATTTAATAATATCATCTACTTAGTAAAAATCTTACTTCATTATAGCGAAAGACAGACAGACACATATCAGTAAAACTAGGTATTGATAAATGAAATGCACAGGAGTTCCTTATACAATAAAGGTGAGCTATACCGAAGGATATTTGAAAATGCATCCCTTTTAGGATATAAACATGGAATGAGAGCTCGCTTAGGGATGTTTTTGCAGTTAGAAACTTCTTTTAGTATACAGGATACTGCCGATGCGATCCGACCTCCCTGCTTGTACGTATATAATTTTTTTTTTAAATCAATCATGTGTGAAATGTTAGTTAAAAACAACCCCTCGTATAACATGTAGATGTAGTTATCGAACTGAAGTGAATTAATAGAATTTCAATTAGTTTGCGCATATTCGCGACACGGTTTGCGCTCGCAATCAGAAATGCATAAAAAAGTACCGTTTTAACGATCTGTATCAACTACACGCTTTATACAAAGAACTGAGCTTTAATAAAATCAAGTTTCCAAAAATATGAAGTAAACTTTTAATTTATTGGGGCTTTTATTATATTAAATTAGTATTATTGTTAATTATAAATAATACTCATGTTCAAATAATATATTATATATTTATAATATATAATATATTTGTTAACACAGAAAAGTATTTAAACTACTCATTAGAGAATTTCTTCCAAAAGAAAGAATACCTGTACTTATGCAGGTAAAGCCGCCTTCTACTTTTTGTTTGGAAGATTGTCATTCAAAAATAACCTACACTATTTATAAAATGTAGGTGCGCCATATAGCTTTTAATAAAAAAATAATATAAGTAATTAAATAGACTCAAATTACTAACTTGACTCCTAAATAAGAATTATGAACTATAAAAAGCCCGCGGCTAGAAATATGAAGGCCATATGGTTATTCCTATCGCAATATATGATATTTGAAAGGATGTTTTTATAAAAAAAACCCATCAAACCCCACCAGGGATATATTTGTTTCTCAATGTATAAGACATTCTAAAATTTCATTGTAACTTCTTCCTTTTCCAAGAGAAAGGTATAAACTGGATTGTAATTTTGTCTCCAAAAAGCATGCAATCTTTAAAACTAATACATTGAGATCATTTCGTGAGACAGATAGATAGATCATTTCGCATTTATAATATAAGCGACGTACGATTCGCTTCGTCTCTAGGTACGTTTTAACGGTTAGTATGGAATAAACAGTCGAGAGCTGTAAAAAAAATCTATCCCACTGGAACCGTACATTTTTCCGGGATAAAAAGTTACCTGTGTGCTATTCCAGACTATAATCTATATCTGTGTCAAATTTCACCCAGATCCGTTCAGTCGTTCTGATGTGATTGAGTAACAAACATCCATCCATCCAAACTTTCGCGTTTATAATATTATTAATAATACGGATGGGATGGGATTTTGAAATTAATTCTTTAGTAGGTACTACAAACATTTAAAAAAAAATATGCTGACTGCTTATAATATTATAAAATATATAAATTGGGTTTTAAATAATATTTTTTAATTATAATTATTAACGATTTTAACATTGAATTATTTATCATTACTAAAATAAGCCAATTTTCTTAAAATTTAAATTACTATGTGTTATCTAACAAATCTTGATTAAGAAAATTATAAAAATTATGTAAGAAATCTCGTTCAACTCTTTATCATTTGTGTTCGTGTGTTTTTAGTTCGAGACAAAAATGTGAATATTTTATTGCAATAAGAAAAGTAAGCTAATCTTCTAAACAAGCTTCTAGAAGGGCAAACAATATTATATAAATTTATGAAAGTAATTTAGGGACCTACGCCCTTAATTTATAGGAACAATTAATATTTAGGTGGTAAAAAGTAAAGATTCAAATAGAGCGATCATGTGATGATCAAAGTCATTGTTATAATACCTATGTCACCAGAAAAGTCATCGCTTCAAATGAAAAAAAATACGGGTACGATATCATCGAATTATTATTAGAGTTCCTTAGCCAAAATCCTTAAACGAAACTTGTATAATTTCGTGTTTCATGACCGCTTGTCCGTATATCACAATTTAGAACTACTATTGGAGATACTAAAGCTGGCTAAGAATGTGTCTCATGTGAACCGCTAGAAAATTCTGTAGCCGTAATAGTCCTCTAATAAAATGGCTGTGACATACGGACACACAGATAGAGACGACGACGAGAGGGACATGACAAAATTATAATAGTTTCGTTTTAGCAATATGTATAATCTTATTAATAACTAAATGTATGTATTGTAATCAGCCCTTTTTGATGTCCCACTTCTGACCACGGGCCTTCATCAATACGAGGAGAACCATAGTCCACCACGCTGGGCAAGTGCAGGTAGGAGGATTGCACATGGCAAAATTGCTAGGTTGTCTCAGACATGCAGGTTTCCTCACGATGTTTTCCTTCACCGTAAGACAAGTGGAAATCATGTTAGAAATGATTCGCACATGAAAATATTAAAGGTGCAGGATTTGAACCCACTTCACTCGATTTCCCAAGTGAGCGCGTTACCACTGCCTAACTTAATAAACGTTTTTCTTGGTAAAACATTTTTTTGTTTTTGCACACCCTTATGTGACAAAACTAAATAGGCAATCTTAGTTCAGTAGCTTAAACAGGAGGCGGCAACTCAAAGCCTGCATACACCCTGCGAATTCACATTTCCTGACGAATCTCCCTTGCTGGCATAAAATACTAATAATTATGGTTTACAATGAGTTTTTTTTTTTAAATAGGTTCAATAAATTCCTTTCAAATTAATCATTAACACTTCTAATCAAAGACGTTTTAGTAAGAAGTTTTAGCTATTCATTACTTCAAAAACGTATCGAATTACGATATAGATATCTAGTATAGAATATAACGATACTAATTCTTATTTGCTAAATACTAAACGCTTACTAAATAAATACCTACTTAAGTATTTAAGAACTCGTTTCCGAATGTCCTTAAAATTGCTGCTAGACTCTCGAAGCTGATTTATATTTTCATTTTTCATTTTTTATCTTTGTCCTTATTTATGAATATCCTTTATACATTATAAATTTCCGAATATGAAATGAAAAATATAAAAAAATATGTCATTTTGACATAGAATGTAATTCAAAATATTAAAATCTTATTTATTTCTAATACTCTTATAGATAAAGTATATCTAATAAGCTATACCAAGTTTAAAGTAACTCCGTGTGATTATTTATTTCGTCAGTATTTTAAAAGCTATAGAGAAAATAGTCTTAACATATCAACCAAAAATACAAAAGCCGAAAAAAAATATTTCGAAACGGTCGAATTGATTTTTTGAAAGTATTTTCAAAAAAACATTTTAATTTAATTGAAGGTTACAAATATTGTACCAATCAAATATATCTAGAAAGGTTGTTTCTTTTAATTTGGATAATTACGATATTTTTGTTATTAATAATGCATGTTCTGTATATTTCAAGTTTATTACAAACGTCACACAAGAGCTCATTACTGCGAGTCGGCGGGGAACTAAACTTGAAGGAGGTTAACGTTGCCAAGAACTTGAGTGAAGTAGGTGGCGCGGAACCTGCGCAGGCGCAAGTCTAGTTGCGCAATCTACACACTCACATCTAAGTGTTTACTTAGATTTTAAACTTCTCTAATACTTTTATTACGACATTGCAAATCGATTTTTGTCCGTAGTTTATACTGTACATACGTCATGTAATAAAATTAACAAAAACGTATTAAGTTATCCATTCATGAATTGAACGGAAATAAAAATTTCATATAAACTATTTAAAGTACTATTATGATCATTTAAAAAGCAAATATTATCCCTTTTTATAATATACTAGCGGCTCACCCTCGCTTCGCTCGGGTTCGCCTCTAGAAAAACACTAATAGAGATCTATTAGTTCCCACGGGAACTGTTCATTTTTCCGAGATGAAAAGTAACCTGTTGTTTGACCGGCAATATAAGGTATCAGAATGTTAAATTTTACTAAATTAGGTGCATAAGTTGTTGTGTGTGTTCATTTAAATCGGTCCAACAGTTTCGGAGATTAGCCCGTACAAACAGACAAATAGACAGAGAACAAAAAATTTGAAAAAAATCTGGATATGTCCTATTTGTCTTCTTACATCCCCCTGACTCGGTTTTTAGCATTTTTTTGCTACGTACAGACATTCGATCTCTACTGTTTTATTATTGTATAGATAGATATTAATATTAATTAATCTAAATAGAACATCTACTAGCTAGACAAACGTGTTACGTGGAAAGATATTATGTTTTTATTCTGGATTGTTCCTACTTTAGCATCGTATGATCACTAGGCACTATGAATAATTAATGGGGAAGTGCAGATGAAGATAACCCAACACAGTGTACTAAATACATAACGTACCTATACCTTACCTCACTATTATAAGTTGTGCGCGAAAGTGTGTTTGTTGGTTTATACGGCGCGTCGTGAAGGAACATATCGGATAGTGATCGCACATCAAGTTGTTTTCGTGGGATATTACTGGTAGCTGTTTAAAAACGTTACTCAGGAACGCTCGAGTGAAGCGAGTGCACTAATCTACTTAAGGTATACATATAAATTATAATAAATTATTTGTTTTTGGAAGTTATACTTCTTAATATATGTATGTATTTAAAATTTATATATGTGTATCAACTATCTGGTATCCATAGCACAAGCCTCGTAGCTTAATATGGATACGATACACGTATCGTATTTACTTTTATAAGAATAGTATAAAGCTGTTATTTCGACATTACAAACAGACACTTCAATTAAATTATTTGTATAGATATTAAAGGAATTTATTTATTTTTACTTATTGCAGATGACGGTCATTTTATATAGCAATAAATTATTATTAACTAGCAGTACCCGCGGCTTCGCTCGCGCTAAAACTACAAAAAAAACTATATAAAAAGTAGATTTCATACAAATTTTCATCCCCTATTTTACCCCCTTATAGGATAAATTTCTAAAAATGTTTAAACACTATTTATTTGATTGTCTTGAAAAGCATTAATACCAAATTTCAAGTAACTCTGATCATAAATATATTTTTGGGTTGTACGTATTTTCCCGTGGGAATCAGATGACCTTCCGCAATAAAAAGTAGCCTTTGTCGCTCTCCAGCTCTCCGACTATTTTCACACTAAAAATCACGCCAATCCGTCACTCCGTTTCGACGTGAAAGAAAGACAAACAAGCACACAAACACACTTTCCCATTTATAATAATAGTCTATACTAAGAAGAAGAAGAATTATTATATTAATATAATTATTAAATACAAAATATTAGTATTGTAACTTTGAATAACGCTATCGAATTGTTTGTTTACAATCATAAATAAAAAAGTATTTTCAGCCCATATAAAAGCCGTTAACATATGTATATATTTTTATTTTTAACCAAAATCAAATTTAAAAATAGAGAGACCTATCTTATGACCATGACACAAAAAAACATAACCAATAACATGGTTAACATACATTAATAAAATCCATTTTTTGTAGACCCTCAAAATTAAGCAACAGTAGGAAGTTGTTGCTATATTTTATTTTTAGCACGAAAGTATTTTAAGCTTTTTGAGTTCCTGAAATAAAATCTTACTTTACAAATTAAACCTTAAGTTTATTTTAACATTATCAGGATATTTTAACAACAACATTTAAAAAAAATATGTATAATTAAGAAATTATTGCATTAAAATATTTTAATTAATATGCTTTCTAATATGAGGACAATTCAGTATAAAGTACTAATTGGACTTTTTATTACTCAAAGTAAGTATATGTAAGTGAATGTAACCTATATTGTAATAGTATCAAAAACAAAATTATCCTCTAGCATTCTAAACAAGCTGAGTAGAATTTTAAATAGGACCGGTTGAATATAATGAAATAATCTATTATTTCTAACCTTAAGAAACCTTAAATAAATCTTAAAAGACAAATGCCTATGTCCAAAGTAGGCACACATATAAGCTAAAGAGCGGTTAATCTCGGCGCAGGCTCTTCTCGCTCACTAACAATGAATATACGAGTAAGCCACAAAAAGCTAAACCGTTTTCGCGGGACTCTACATTTAGAAACTGTTTGTGAAGAACTCGAACAGAATAATCTCTTTTTTTATGAGATAACTGCAGATCCTTACTGAGATTTAAAAAAAATCTTGTTTCTTGGTATTACAAACAAAAACTTAGAAGAAAATTCTCACTTATGGTGTTATCAATAATACTTGTGAAACACTTTTAAACAGGCGGAAGTGCATGTTGATAAATAAGTATGTAAATGTATTAAGCCGGAAATCTTAAGATACCTATATCCACGCTCAAAGCAGTTTATTATTTCCGATATTTGGTAGGCAATTTGAAAGGAACATCAAAGACATTTATTGTCGGTGCGACATTTGTAATATGACTACAAGGTTGTAAAGTTAAGTTGTATAAAATAATAATGAAAGTTCCTATTATTGATATAGTGTGTCCCTGACGCATCGGCCACAGCGACCCTCTGCCGCTGTAATCTAAGAACAATAAGACATATTTTGAGTTTCTAACATTGCAGATACAAAAGTGATCATAAAATTTATTGTTTCTATTTTATAACATGTTTTGTAAAGCCCCGTTCCTTCAGTTATTATGAATACCCAGTACTGATTGCTCTTCGTCGGGGGATTTCATTTGCTTGTAATCCTTCCTTAACATAAAAGGCAGCCGACAACAAACATTGTGCGATTTGTACCTGAAACGTTTTGAAACTATTTAAACAAACTAAAGACTTATGAATATGCAAGTTCAATTACCATCAGTCTACGAAGTAAATTTCTAAGACGGCAAGGTAATAAGTTAGTTTCTATGTACAAAACATATTATGCAAAATATTTTTAATCATAGTATATATGGTATGGACAATTTTAAATAAAACTATCTTTTCGGATTTTTTCGCGGATTTATTTGGATTTTTGGTTCCCGACGTTTCGAATGCTTTACACCATTCATGGTCACGGGAGAGACAAGTAAGTTCTTACTGTGTGGATCAAAATGACAGCATATCAAATTAATATTTTTCATTTTTCATTAATAAAAGTATATAGTAATAGTGTTGCTTAGTCATTTGTCTTTTTAAATAATAGCAAACTAAATTAAAATTATTATCCTTAATAAATTTAAATTTCGGGAACCAAAAATCCAAAAACATCCGCGAAAAAGTCCGAAAAGATAGTTTTATTTATAATGTCAAATATTCGCGTAAATCTAAGAACGTATTATGGTATGGACAACTTAGTTTCGTAAAATAGCTTCATGTTGTTTATCAATTTTAAAATAATATAGTAAGGAATAAGTTTTAAACTACAACTAAACATTTAATATATAAATGTATGTAATTGGAGAAAAAATAAAATAAAATTATAATGTTGAAAACAGCTTACCTGTTTGGACTATTTAGTGTTGCCATGGAAAAAAACAATTAAATATAAAATCAAGGAGTTTTTGAATCAAAAGCGGTAGATTCAATTGCAAATTTTAATCTAAATGATGACTCTTAAGTATTTAATTGGATATTAATGAACCAAATTTTGAAATCTGATTGCTTCTTCCTCATTCGACTGACTAATAACTCAATAAAGAAAAATATTTCTACAGCAGATTATTTTGTAAGGCTTCTGAAACCAATAATTTGGTACTACATTAATTTGATATAATATGTCTTATAATATAGAATAATATAGCTTGGTGAAATCATATGACATGCCTAAAAGTTTGTGTTTACGACTCGATTACAAAACATCAAGAATTCTCCGTTATTTTTAAACTATTGTTGATCGATATTGTTTTTAATTACTTGAAAACTTCATCAAAAATAATTGAAGTGTAATTAATTAACAAGAACTAAGCAAATTAATGCGGATTGAATATTAAATTAACATAAACACCATAATATTACCCATCAAAAATTATTAAAAGTAACACTTTCATGCATTGCGTTACATTTAGGATACTTGAATGTAACATAAGAGAATTCAATTGCCACTACATAGTATAAATACTGTGGGTATTTCATCTTATTGGAAATACTCATTTTGGCTTCATCATGTTTCATATCCAAAATTTTGGTGATTCATATGATGACTCGTGTGACACAGATTTTAGAGGACCTCTCAGAGCGCATAATATGAACAAACAGTATATTTTATAGTATAATTTTAAAAATATGTTGTACTTAATATATTGAAAAATACAAAAAAAATCTTATTTCTATATACCTAACAAATATATAATTAAATATTACTGTTAAAAAAATCTAATTTTAATTTCGATCACAATCATATCAACAATTTAACAGAAGTCAATTTGTTAATCAACAACTTAACATAAGACAATCTGTGCATGAAAAAAAGTACGGTATTATTAGTATTACGTAGGGTCTATGTGCGAGCACTTTTACTGGAATCCGTATTTGTGATGGCATGGCGCAGAAGCGGCTGTATAGAATAACCGGCGCAGGCGCAAGGGGCGGCGCAGGCGCGGGCGCGGGCGGACCTGTTCGGGCAACGGTGTCGCGGGCACCGCACACCTACGAGCTCTCAGTCCTTTCGCAGCGGCCAACGGTACTGGATGTGCCGCTAGCTGCTCCGCATAAAGTAAACAGCGACGAGGAAACTTACCGTGTAGTGTTATGATGCTAACTAGTGTCGATCGATGGTCGGGGTGATTTTTAATAATAGAACTTGTGATAAAGACGAACAAAAGGATCCAGTGCAGTGTTAATTAGCTACTAAAGATGCCGAAGATATTCCTCATTAAGAAGCGGTTGCACGAGCAACAACTTGGGCTACAGGAGGGTCAGGAAGGTCTTCTCGGTAAAGGTGACCCATTATGCCCTGGTTCTCCTCTCGACGATGGTCCTATTCCACTCCTCTCCAAAAAGGATAAAGAATGCGTCGGTAAGTCTAAATTCAAAATATTATTAGTATATAATAAAATGTGTCCTTTCATTACACCAGACTTTTTTGGACGTATTTACAGCATCCCCAATGTTATAATCTATTTAATTCTTATTACTTATTTATTATTTAATTAAACGAAAATGGGTAAAATTCTTAAACAATTTTGTACAACTTGCGGAGTTAAATTCGCTTGTTTAGAATATCGTAGTTAAGCACTGATAAGTAACAGATCTTTTACAATTATCAATTTATCAAATATACTCAAATCCTAATGAAGGTATATTTTTTCTTGCTTCCTCCATAACGGCCACTAGCCATACCAAAAAAAATGATCGCACAGATAGAATCCTGTTCTCGAGCACGCTAAGCCAACACATCTACCTGTGACTGCGATCATGAGTAACTTGCGTGATCCTTCGCATCACATTGCATTTGTCAACTTATTTTAAAATAGTTAAACATATTAGCCAAATTATAATATTTACTCTATAAATTCTGTAGACTAAAAGGTTTTATCTGAACAGTTATTATGTTTTATTCAGGGAGACAGTTTAGGTATTAAAGTATAGCATAAGAGCAAGCAGGACGAGACGTCACTAAGGAAATTAACGGTCTCAGGTAGTTACGAAGCGTGAATCACTGATATAACTGTCGTGTTTTTGCATCTTTCCAGAGACTAATAATTCGCACTCGTGTGCTAAAAGTCGTCCAGACATGCTATTACATCTTATTTTATATCTATAATACATGTATCTGCAAAAATACATATACCTATTATAAAAAACTAAATTTAAAACTTAAAATGTTTGGCGTGTCATGATGGAAAAAAGAAGAATAAACAGTACTCATATTTTTTTTTTATTCAAAGACCGTTTGTTAATAGGATTCCAAGTGCAGACTCAAGGGCATCAGAACATTGACATTTTTATACTGTACGCTCATTAGAAATGTACGCTGCATAAGGCACAAAAATAAAGCAGCTCAAAACAACTTAATAAGGATGCCTGTATGTCACAAGGTGTCTTAGAATTCTATTTAAAGATTAATTAACATAAACCATTCATTAACAAAAAATATTTACAAGCCTTTTATGATATGTGTGCATTCAATATATGGAAAATGTTATCCTAACCATATCTTCCACTTCTCTCAATAAAAATCGAAATACGTATACTGAAAAGTATAAGAATTCTAAGAACTGAATATGAAGTTCCACTAAAACATAGCTAATTAATACGCTATAGGTATTTTTAACGACATTTATCTTATAAAATAATTGATTTGTAAGCAGACAAATAGATATAGATACGTTGAATTGTGTATATGGCAAGTGTAGTCATGACAGGAACCGTGATGTGAGGTGTCAATGATTGCAGCACAATGGCACGTTTCCGGCCGCCGCTTTGTATTTGGGTCACTCACCGCGATCTCTGTCATTTCAATATTAACTACAATGCGTTTGACGGTTTGCATAAATCTACTGTTTTTAACTATCCACCGTTACAATTACAAGAACGTTGACATTGAATCAAAAAAAGACACTAGTGCTTAATGCAAAAAATATTTTTTTAAGTTCATTTATACCTATTTGTATCCACATATTTAATTATATATACATATATGTCATTATAAACGTACCATTTTTAAATGTTGAAACTTCTTTAATAAACAGAGCAAAAACAAAGACAGATATTGTCATGCCGTTCGTAAGAGCCCGCATTCCCATTATCGGAACATTCGACATAAATAGCAAGTACTGAGCACATCGTAATTCCAGGTGGAATGACACCTGTACAAAGGGCAAGTTGTTAAG
The DNA here is from genome assembly GCA_947093115.1 of Brenthis daphne. Lineage (NCBI taxonomy): Eukaryota > Metazoa > Arthropoda > Insecta > Lepidoptera > Nymphalidae > Brenthis > Brenthis daphne. Next base: position 30,147,202 of record OX352474.1, on the reverse strand, counting down.
GTCAAGTGAAATAATATAGGGGCGAAAGAAGCTTAGGGGATAAGCGTCATTATTAGTACTAACATCTTTATAAATTTTCGATTAATTAGCCAGCACTATTAATACATAGAAATAATTATGTAAAATATTTGATAATATAAGCAAAATGAACCTTATATTGAAATAATAAAATTTCTGTCCTCGCAAATTAAAAATGTTTTAAGAAAAAAAACTGAAATTATAAAAGAATAGCGCAAATTTGAAAACTTATTTTGAAATAAATGTATGAATAATTTATATCTAATTTTATTATGGTTATTAAAAAGCTTTCCTCGTACCCCAGTACAAAAGATTTCAACGCGTAATACACTGCATCATCTTATACCCAAATGAACGAATAAAATCTTTTATAGCTTAATTAGTTAAGCTTATTACTAACTGATAGCGATAAAAAAAATTATTTTGATTTTAAACTGTTATTCTTAAATGTTAGGAATATTAAAGATGACAGGTGTAAAAAATAAAAAAATACGCACATAAACTAGAGAATAACAAATATAAATGTTACTAGCTCAACGCACAAGTTCTTAAATATGTTTGCTCATTTTTACTGGGAAATAGAATGCAAGACAACTAACTTAAAAAATTTTTTACAGGTTTTTAGTTTTGGTCAGTTAAACATTTTTAGTTTTGTTTAACAATTTCTTATTGTAACTTTACTTTTAAAATATAAGTTGTTTATATTTTTCTAATCGCCTCTTAAAAATGTGTATTTTGATGTCCCACTCGATTACTTTGGACGAAAAAAATGTTTCAAGCCACAAGTTGGCGCCTAGGACCCGCCATTTTGATATATAATAATATGTATGTACCCTATGACACTCGGGATATTAAGACGAATCGAATCACGTATGAATCATCTGAATCGGTTACGCCGTTTAGTAATTACAAGAGAACATAAGGTCAGACATACATACCTACATACACACATACATACATACAGATCAAACACATAACCCTCCTTTGGGCTTCACCGCAGTCGGGTAATAAAACCGTACGTGTTCAGGCATAATATAGCAATTATTGTTTATCGAATCAATCGAATTTATCACTTGTAAATCACTTGCAATGATTACACGCACCAATTAAGAATATTAACATTCGCAGGACTTATTTACATAAATATAATTTATACTTTTAGTTTGTGTTTTCTAAGGATTTTAATAATTAGATAAAGGTTTAAAGAGTTATTTAAGAAAAACTATTTTACGTGTTCTATATGTAAAATACTTAAGCCAATCTTAAGTTATACTAAGTGCTGTTGATATATTAAATCTGGCACACCAAATAGTGAAAAAAATATAGAAAACTGAACTACAAAAGGATTTTACTTAACACTTTTGTCTTATGTGGTACCCTTTGTGCGGATTATATTAATCCATGTTCAGATGAAACACAACAAACAATCCTACCTGGAACTGATTTAGTACCTATTCAGATGGTAAAATTTAATCTTTACAGATTATTTGAAAAGAAATACATTACACCATGTGATCGACTTGCTATTGTATCCTATCCATTGTGTTGCTTTTTAACTTTTTGCTTTCGCATTCTAAAAATTGCATTGATAATAAAGCAAAACCGTTCTGAATACAAAAAGTAATGGTCATTGTATTACTCTTATCGCTTCTTAAAAATATAAATTTAGTAGGTACAGTTAAGTTTTGTCGTTGTTTTTGAATATCGAATTTAATTTTAAATAACACAGCGCTATAACTAAGAAAATACCCTAAAATATAAGTCAATAGCATATTTATTATATGCCACTTAAAGCGAGTACGAACGAGAGTTTGCTGTTTTTTGCGTGTCCGCAGTAAGATGGGTCACACGTGTAGCATGTTCTAGGAATGGTCACACATGTCGTGCTAAAATATTTAAATCACCGGTTTTGCTGGTAAATGGCGAGATGCGGGCTCATTTAATTGCTTAGCAGTTACAGAAAAAACGTCTTGTTTATTTTTTGATCATAGTCATTCTGTACAGCTGTTCGACTTATATAGGTATACTTACTGTATATTGATATGAGTATGTTTGATATATTTTGCCATATTTATTTTTAATTACATAATATATTTCCCATATATCTATAAATAAAGTTATATAACTACCATGCTGGCCACATCACAAAAAGTTCATAACAAAAAATTAAACGGCTGTATGTTCATTTTAAGCGAAAGCTAATTATTTTAACCTATTTATAATTTAAAGATTTTTTTATTTACTGTGTTGTTGTTATTTATTAAGATCTTTTTCATTTTAGTTCATTATATTTGCTTAGAATACTTACATTTCTTCTACGGTTATATGTAAGCTAAGCAATATTTAATCTATACATACATATATAATAAAATTTTAATTAAGTCGAATCTGTACCTATATTAAACATTTTTTTTGGAAAATCTTATTGAAATAGTCATTATTATCGATGCAGAGGCCGAATCTCTAGTTTTTAGATTCTTTGTCTGTCTGGCTGTCTGGGAACGCATCACGGGAAAACCACTAGATGGATTTTGATGAAACTTGGTATGATGATAGGTGGTTATCTGGGTCAACATTTAGGATACTTTTTATTGCGGGAATATATCTGATCTCTGAGAAATCTATACAGATACTAACTGTTAAAACATAAGGACGAACCCAAACGGGGCGAGGGTGAGTCGCTAGTATGTCTAATATTACTCTTGTAAATAATAAACAGCAATTTAAACGAATATATTATTTTAAATTATAAACTGTAGTTTACCAGGCTGCCATAAAAAGTACCGCAAAACAAGATTAATAACGCAATAATCATTACGGCGAATGTATAGCTACTATTAGGTAAAGGAGTTAGACTGCCACTTGCCTATTGCGGAAACAATAAAGCTATCACTTGCTGATTGAAAATAATATTATAAAGTATGATGAGATCATAAAAACTGTAACCAAATTACATCATATACTTAACTAGGTAATGATTAAATATTCGAACACATTTTTATATTAAAATGATGATATTAGCGTAGTATAGTAACGGCAATCTTAGTAGTGCACATTTGTTGTTCCATCCATCTACTTCTATCGTTATTTAATAGTATTGTTTGCAGGCATAATTACTAGCAAGCACATCTACATGATAAATGCATTCTCTTTTAAATCGCCCTTACAAAAGTGTTTGGAGGTTAGTTATTTCATAAAAACAATGATAAATTATCTTATATATATATCGTGTGTATATTCTGAAAGATTTAATAGATAGATGTCTTTACGTTTAGACAATTCTTGTTATCAAAACACACACCACCTTGAAGGTTACCAATTATAATTAGTTATTCAATATATAGAGAATTTCAATTTTAATTATTCTGATAAATAATAATCGTTAGAAATATTTTTTACTGCTAATATCTACTTAAAATTCTTCAAAGCGGCAAAAATATTCAAGTACATAAAAATATCGTTTTGCAAGCATACATCTCGAGACTAAGGTCATCTTTGCTATTGTTGTGTCATGCCATAAAAGATAATCATTTCGTGTAGGTATTTTGGAGCAATTTACTGAATGTCGCCCACGATAGCTTAGATTTGAGGACAATGTTCAGGCGTTCCACATTACAATTGAATTATTGTCTCAAAATACGGAACCTGTTTAACAACTTTGATGTAGGTTTAATTCGCTGAATAATTCATATTTAAAATTTAACTATGGTATTAAATAATTCACTGTAAAGTTAACGGATCTTATACATAAATAAAACTGAAGTAACCTCCATCAAGTAGGAAGACTAACAACTAAAACAAATGAGTGAATCGCCTTCTTAGATACCGGATTTTTTTTTTGGATAGCAAACCAATTTATTCGGTGTTAGCCTTGAAAACTTCGGCAAACATATTTAGGTCATTAACCCTTGCCAAATCTGGTTGTGATTCACGCTGTGATCAAAGTAATAATAAAGCGTTGAACAGTTTTTGTAGCCGTTCATTTAGAGACAAGAAGTATTAAGTGGAACTTTTTGTACATCTCTAAGTTGAAAATACCTACAAGGCTATTTTGTATCTGGCAACGCAAATATTTGATATTTTGAACTTAAAAAACCTACGCATTAATAAAGAATGTACAATTCGAGAATACAGCACATACAAATATGTAAAGATACGTGACCTGTAAAATTTAGTTGATAGGCAACCTATCTTTAAATTCAACCAAAGCTACAACAAATAATTCAGAAAAAAAATGTCCTTCCAAACGACCTTTCAACCAATTCTTAGCGGCTAAAACGCTCCGTACCGTACGGTGTGCTATCGGTACTTATGTTAATGGAAAAAAAGGACTCAACGGAATTTTATGTGCCCTGCTCAAAGCGGTTCTTCATAGCTGTCTTATGTTTTAAATATTTTAAATGCTACACGCGTCCGATAACCCCGACACACAAGGACATACTAGTTTGCCTGTTGTTACTCGCTACTTTTTTGTTAATTACAACTTGTTTAAAATAATCATAAATGGCCTGAAAAGCTTTTCTACATTCTAAACATATACATATAAAGTACATATATTCAAAGAGTATCAAGTATCTAATACGAGTGCAACTCATCTGTGAATTCATTTATCTAAGAAGGCAGAGCACTACGCAATATAATAATTATAAACCGATATCGGTAAGAACAGACATTATTAATCATTTAGGCATATTGTATTTTGGCAATGATTAATGCCTCAATAATTGCTCTAACTTCCAAGTACCAGTATTTAATTTCTTTAGCCACAAAATGCGTTTAGTACATTAACTTCCCATAATGTGATGACGAAATGATTGTTCGACCGATATCGTTATAATACATTGCTAAATTACCATATCAATTACGGTTAACGGTCTACCTTAAAAAAGCGACATTTTTTTTCTAAAACGACGCAAATGTGACACAAGACAAGTACTTCTTCAAAACAAACATGTGATCTATAATCATTCGATTCACATAACAAATATGATTTTTATAACAAAATATAATAATCAAAATGATCTACCGAATATTAAATTAATTTAAGCCTAAGTATCAACGAAAATCTATGTGAAGAGCGCAGAAGGCTAACTGCAATATATGTAATGGCCAAATAATGAGTGCTCGCCTTCAAGGTTGTTTATACAGTTTCTCGACAGGAAACAGCAAGTAACTGAATAGATATGGACATGGTAATTACGGGGCCTTGACTTACCGTTTTAGAATAAAAACCGCACTATTTAAATAGACCTCGTTAACAATAACTTCAATGCTAAGCATATTAGTAAGTATGTACATCGTCTAAATTGGAAATTATTATGAGATTATTACAGTACACTAGCGACTCACCCTCGCTGCGCTCAGGTTTGCCCCTAGGTACGTTTTAAAGCTTAGTATGGGATAGATAGACTATTATATTCATGAATTATATTATATATAGTATAGCCTTCCTCAATAAACGGGTTATCTAATAAAAAGCAAAAATAATGTTTCAAATCGGATAAGTGACATCAATTAATAACGAACAAACAAACACTCTGCCCCTATATAATATTAATACTAATATATAGATTAACTTATTTCAATAAATTTTCACCACCTACCCTCCAAAGAGCAAAGCGTAAAAAATGATTTAATGACTGCATTTATAATATAATTCAGTATAGTTTGATAAAATAGAATGAATCTTAGAAAATAACACATGTAATACAAAATTAATATGGAAAATTTTATAATTCTATTGTGAACAAGTACCTCAATACGCACGTTTTATTTATTTTGCACACAAAGCTTATACAGTAAACAGCAGTATAAATTCACTTTAAATCAAACCGTTTTAGCTTTTTATTCGTTCTTGGCGCGATTTTGAAAATAAACTTTTATCGTTAAACCTTTATTGATTTGACTTTCTTGTAGATATAATTAATGGTTACCGTATTTTGTAATAAACCTTCAATTATATGTATATATGTAATAATTTATAAATGAAACCAAATTATATCTAGAGGGCACAACGTAAGTATTATATATTACGAGTACCCATATATATATAATATATTTAATACTTCTTTCGAATTATTTTTTAAAAGACATGATTAAACTAGGGTGGATAACAAATATATTAATGATTATTATTTGTTCTGGTGTCGTTAATTATTTAGTAGTTGAGTAGATAGATTACAGAAGTGACAATTAAATAAAGTTGAGATACGAAAATCCGTTAGGTATTATATAAAAAAAATATTTTAAATAATATCAGATGGACAATACTATATTACTAATGTTTTGAAAAATACATTAATGAAACCATTAATAAAGATGCAAGCACAATTTTTTTTTATTGTAGGTAGAAGCTTCAATTACAGAAATTTTATAATATCTTATTTGTTAAAATATGTATTAAATGTGGTGTTCTATGATGTTGGTTTAAATTCAAGTTAATAATGTCACGCTCGCCCGCTCAGACGCATACAATTACGGAAATTAAACAAAAAAGAAGACTCAACAATGCAGGCATCGTCCTTGGGACCCTAACAAAAGCTGAGAAAGGGCAAAGGAACTTGTTTTAATCAACCTTGGGACTTTCACTGACTACCTACGCATATTTTGCTGTTACTAGTAAATTTCATAGTCACTTCATAATTTATATAAAATAAATTATGTAAATATCTGTTTTTATAAGTTAAGAATTTAAAAACATCCAAATGATTTTTTAGGAATATTGATTATCAATATAATAGTATAAAACACTGCAATTGTTATTTAAGTATACATAATTTATCATTATTTATAGTTACATTCAATTTGTGCGCGAATTATATTAATGCTTCACGGACTCACACATACAGCACTGTGTATGTGGAGGCGAGTGTTACCGTTATGGAGGCACATACCAGTGACGTCAATGAGGCCTTACGCCTGCGACGTTACACGAATACGTTATAAACCGACAAGAATAGATACTTCTCAAAAAACTTGTTTTAAAATAACATTTGTCTTTAATGTTTACTAATAATTTGCGTGGAAATAATCCTGATTTTTCTTATTTTCAGATCGAGATGTATTCGGAGAAAGCAATGGTGTCAAAAATACACAAGAAAGACGCACTAAAGAACCTAGAAGATTCATTTCATCAATACTTGGCGGAGAAATCCCTTATGGAAGCCATAGGGGCATACACGTGTTAACTCAAGCAGAAAGAAAACAATATTTACCAGTTGTAGCTGATGACAGTAAAAGTGATGATAAACCTCTAATCAAGGAAGAAAAAGATTTATTAGAAAGTGAACTTGTAGTTTTACCGTCTAGAAATTCACCTTCACCCGAATCTGCACCTTCTCCAAGTATCGATAATAATGTCACCTGCCAAAAAGTATCAGTAATACAAAGGACACCTTCGCAGTCACAGTTTCGTGATAGTAAAAAAGAAGTATCAGATGTAACAATTCCAGCGACTCTTCCTACTTCTGAGCCTGAACAAGATCAACCTATTGACTATGCTATTGCTAAAAAAAGGGGCGAGTCTGAAGATGAAGAAACAGAAAAGAAAATAAGAGAACAAAGAAGGACCAGCAGTTCAAAAATTGCTAATGGTATTTTAGCTAGACCTGTTTTAGTATTACGAAACCGTCCTGGAAGTAAAATTCCCGGGATTATCAATGCTGCAGCTGGGCATGGACGTTCCACTGGCGGAAGTGGTTCAACTGGAAATTCCCAAAACACTGGTAGTTCAGGAAGTTTCAGTTCAGGTTCAGGAAGTGCGACTCCATCATCTGGCGGAGGAGGAGCCTTAGGAGGAGGTTCCGGCAGTGGAGGCAATGGTCGTGATGGACGATCAAATTATGGGCCAAATAGCCCACCTACTGGTAGTCTTCCGCCATTTTATGAAACATTAGGACCATCTACTAAGAATGGTCAAAATACATATAATGCTAATGGAAACTTCTCAAATGAATTTAATATTATTAACGGTTTCAATATGGACTGTGAAAATACCGAAAACACACATACTAATTTTACCGAACAAAGCAAACAATATTCCTTGATGCAAAATGCTAATTATGGGTTAGCTTTAAAAGATGAAGAGATTGACTATGAAAACAAAATAGAAAATCTTGGAGCCATTGGTACTTACGGAAATTTTGATGATTCCATGGTCGTAGATATGGGGGAGGATGGCATAGATAATAATCAATTTTACACAACACTAACTTTTGCACAAAATGAAGGTATATTGGGCAATTTTTCTGATTCTACGGAGGATTTTGCCAGTTTGTTAAACAATCATGTTGAATCATTAGATACTGAATTACGAGAGTCTTCTTCAATTACGCCAGACTCAGTTCATAATGCTGTAGACATTGAAACATTAGCTGAACAAGTCAATTTGAGCAGACAATACTACGCAATAGCAAGCCAGGAGCCAAATGTTGCACATGCATTTGGCAAAGAGCGACCCGATTTGTTAATGCATATTAATCCAGGACTTCTTCCACATAATGAAGGCCAAATGCAGCAACTACAAATTCATGTTCAACTTCAACAAAGACAGCAAATGCTATCTCCAGGCTTCCCGTACACCAATCATCCTCTGGACTTGGACTCGCCAACGGGTGTTTCCCTGCCATCACCGGGTGGGAACAATTCTTTGGACGGCAACAGTCACATCGAAACCTCCGCTCTCAGTCCTGCTGCTGCTGTAAGTCTCAAGAAAGGCTCAGTCACCGATAGCAAAATTCAAATCTTGCAACAAAGGGTAAGCATTACTTGATTTTAAGGCGAAGCTCTACACTTCAGTGTTTTCACATAAATTATGCTGATAACATTGAGGATAAAATCATAAGACGTTATAACAACGCTGAGCCTGAATCAACTTATGCTTTTACCTATGCAATTTTAGAATTAAATTATTATTATATAATAACAATAAAGAGGACAGCTAAACTTGATTGAGCTCAGCTTTATTTATATTATATTTCAGTGTGATTTTATTTTCAGCTGTCCTAACAGTTTCAAGGTTTTTCTAATAATAAATTATTTATTTTACAGCTTGGACTTCCAGCAGAGCTACCGTTGGAATTTATTAATGGTGGGCACGGTGTCAAGAATCCCTTAGCTACTGAAGCAAATGCAAGGCAACGAGAAGAAGAAAAGAATAAGCAAGTTTTGGTCAGTGAGGATGATCCAACAAAATTTGTATGCAGAGTTTGCTCGAAGAATTTCAGTTTACAAAGACTTCTTAATAGACATATGAAATGCCATTCTGATGTAAAACGATATTTATGCACATTTTGTGGCAAAGGCTTTAATGATACCTTCGATCTTAAACGACACACTAGAACACATACGGGAGTTCGACCTTACAAATGTAACCTGTGTGAGAAGTCTTTTACCCAGAGATGTTCTTTAGAATCTCATTGTTTAAAAGTCCATGGAGTTCAACATACCTATGCCTACAAGGAAAGAAGAACAAAGGTAATTTTTCTTTATTTTAGTAACATAGTCTACAAATTTACTGCAAATTATTAAATAGAAAATATTTACAAACGTTAATTATCTTCTTTATAAATGAAAACGAATATGTTTTAACAAGAAACGGCATTAACTTTTCTTTTTGCTTTTTTTCAGATGTATGTATGTGAAGAATGCGGTCACACCACCTCAGAACCTGAAGAACATTACATGCATCTCAAAAAACAACATCCGTATTCTCCTGCTCTATTGAAGTTCTACGATAAGCGACACTTTAAATTCACAAATGCAACTTTCGCCAATCAACTATTGGGCCAACTTCCTATGCCAGTCCATAATTAAGCAATTTAAATATAATAAACAATTTTGTACTGCAAAAGTACTTAAAAATTTATCAATACGATGAATTTTAGTACAAAATTAAAACAGAAATATTCCGTCCGTTAATAATTCTATAAGGATTTTAAGATCCCAGTGCGCATGCTTACTTAGTTTATGCATGCAATTTTTGTTTAACTTTTTAAATACATTGTCTTCCAATCTAAATATAGGTATTATATCAATTCGTAACCCTTCTGCGATTTGTATAACAAGGAACACTGATTATAATTGGTTCCAAATAAAAATACCTTTTTACAGTCATCAAAAATCCACTAGCCTTTCTATTAATAAAGGCATGACTGCAATTAAAAATCAAAGTATCGGGTATTATGTGCAATCTTTGGTGATGGTACGGGAATAATTGTAAGTTTAGTTTTAGTTTGCAACGTAACAATTAGCCTTAGGTCATAAATATTTCTAATGTTATTGAAATTATTTTGTAAGTTTCGTTTCAAATCAGCGTCAATCTCATTGGACTGCACGGTCGAATGGTGCTCACACAAGTATTATAATTTTCGCTGGCTTGAAACGAAGCAAAGATTATGATTTGGATGACGTTTTTTGTCCAAGTCATATTATAAAACACAATCATTGCCAGTAAGGCTTTGATGTAACTCAATAATAAGGAAACTCTTTCCTCGTTTAGTGATATTAGCTTCTAATTCTCTCAATATCAACAGTTTGTGTTAATACGTGTCACAAGATTTATGTACTTAATGTTGTGTTTGTTCTTTGTTGGTACTTATAATGGTAATAATTTTTGAATTTGTGGTAGCCCTTGGTGGGTTCACGAGAGTCGTACCAAGTTAAAATGCATTTCTAGAAATATTTATATTATTTAAATTATAGAGACGATCGGAGATACAGTCTGTGCTGTGAGTGTGTGTGTAAGAATTATGTAATTGTGTAATTAAGTTATTATGGGTGTTGATCGTTATGGCATAACTGAACATCGAGATGAACATTGTGAATTGTTTTCGGTTCAATGCTGAATATTTGTCTCTAATGCTCAATTTTGGTTCATTTGCGCTTTCACAGCGAAGCTTGTGGATATATAATGTGAAATTGTAAATATGTCTAAATTAGTAAATAGTAGTAAAAATTAAAATAACTCTTAAATATTTTTAGGTGTACCTAATTAGTGTAAATGAGATTTTTAAAGAAGTTAAAATTGTTATAATATTTTTTACAATCGGATAGGACTTGATAGATCTGAACGTTTATTTAATATATTGGCTTATCGTATATTTAGTTCCATGTATTGTGATAGCGCAATGCCTAGGTTTTGACCTGCACATTTATTGCATTTAGTAGCATTTCGAATCCAATGTCAAGTTGTAGTTTCACATTTTTGGAAACACTCTTGTTATTCTGTACCTACTGATAAGCAATATATACAGATTAAAACATTTTTTCTTTGTTTTATTTTATGTTTCATATATACATAAAATTATGTAATTATTATAAAAGCTATGAACCATTTAATTTCATTTTGGAATATTTCTTTTTCCTTTATTAATGGTACCCTAGGGAGTCAAATTAACGTTGGATTAAATTAATTGGAATACTAGAATTTTTCATTTAGTGGTAGCGTTCAAATAGTATCCAGCCTTCTTTAAAACTTGTTGTTTCAATAGTTTTCTTTGGATACCATAATGCAATGTCAAAGACAAAAGCTTGTGAAAGAATACGTAGGTTATATCAACAGCGTTTTTGTATTGCCTTTAAGAATATCGGGATTCTTTCGATTTCATGCTAACAGTGAGCAAATAATCGAAAAGCCAATATCAAACATTTGTAGAGGTTTTCTATTCCTATTTATATGGGATATCTGTATATGTTTCATTATTTATGAAAACCGTAACTCACCTGCTCTGGAGTTTGGAGTTCTTGAATATATGATATTACCATTGTTCGCGTGTTTGCAAAATGTTTGTGTAGTGAATATATTATTATTTCATAGACACTCTGGAGTAGAATTATTAAACAGTTGCATTGATATTGATGTTCTTTTAAGTGTCAACGAAACCAAATTTATGCGAAAATCTTTAGTACAATCATTTATTCTTTATTCCACTTTGATAGCAACAACAGCATTTCTTGTAACTTTCGCATTCTATTACACTATTCGTGTTTATAATTCTTTTTTATTCTGCACTACCATATTCTTTGCGTTATTATTACAAGTATTATATGACGCTTGCATCGGAGTTTTGTTGTTCGTATTCGTAATTATGAGAACGAGATATCTCAATTTATCTCTAATAAAAAAAGCAAAGTTAAATCGTAATTACTTCCCCAAATTTTTATTATTTGATGGTATACTGTGGAAAGAAAACTGGAATAAATTAATAACATTTCATAAAAGGGCTGATGACGAGTGTTTTATAAAGGCATATAAACTATTGTTTTTGCATAAGGATTACGTTCAAAACCGTTACAGATTTCCTGTAAGTATTTTTGGCTATTAAGTAATGTAATTTTATCTTCATAAAAGTAATAATTTACATTCCATACAACTTAATCTGAATTGCTTTCTATAGAGCTTCTAGATATAAATTTGTCTATTTTAAGATTTTTCTGGACTGATAATATTTAATTTGTTTTCTTTTATAGATTTTAATGTTAACAATCTTCGAAGTTATTTCAACATTTTCAGTGACACAATTATTGATTACATATATTAAAAAAATGGTAAGTGTTACTGTATTTTCAACCGACTTCAAAAAGGAGGAGGTTCTCAATTCGACTGTTTTTATTTTTTTTATGTTTGTTACCTCAGAACTTTGTCATTTATTAACCGATTTCGACAATTTTTGTTTTGTTTGAAAGGATATATTTCCAGATTGGTCCCATTTAAATTTCAAAAAAAAAATACCACCCCTAAGGGTGGAAAAATAGCTAATGATGGATTTAACCTACTTCTAATTGTCATATTGACTTGACACTTTGCAAGTGTTTCTATTTCCGTTGATAGTACAGTGGTTCGGTATTGTTGACCTGATCTGATGGTAAGGCCAGAAGGTGGATAGGTGGCACTCTTTAACGGCTAATAGTAGATACTTTGAGTTTGGGCTTATTTTGTTTGACTCGACAAGCCTAACACGTTAGAATTCTTACTTTGCTACTACTGTCTACACTAAAAAGGAAAAAATAAAAACTTTTTAACAAAAAAATAAAAACCGACTTCAAACAAAAGCACTAAAAAGTAAAAAATAACTGATTGGTAGTTTTCATTTACTATACATATCTAATTAAATGTTTTCGAAGTCGGTGTGATTTGGCTAAGTAATTAAAGCCTACCTATTAAATATATACCTAATCAAATATTTTCGAAATCGGTGCCAACCCATACAAAGCAAAGCATACCGACTTCGAAAATATTTGATTAGATATGTATAGTAAATGAAAACTACCAATCAGTTATTTTTTACTTTTTAGTGCTTTTGTTTGAAGTCGGTTTTTATTTTTTTGTTAAAAAGTTTTTATCTTAGATCAAAATAATAAATAAATATAATAATAGTTAGAATAAAAGTTAATTATTGTCCTAGCTTAAATTTTTAAGATTTGAAGTAAAGATTGATGTGTGTTTTACATTTATTAGTATCAATTTAAATTCTACTATTTTCAAAATCAAATAATTTCGAAGTCGGTAGCAGCCGATACAAAGCAAAGCACACCGACTTCGAAAATATTTTATTATATTAAATTGATTAGGTATGTATAGTAAATGAAAACTACCAATCAGTTATTTTATACTTTTTAGTGCTTTTGTTTGAAGTCGGTTTTAATTTTTTTTGTTAAAAAGTTTTTATTAAATGTTATAACTAAATATTTCAGAGGGTGCAATATTTAATATTGTCCTGTAACATAGTTTGGTTACTAAGTGGTGCAATAAATACCTTATGTGTTGCTTTCTTATTCGACATCACATATGAAGAGTTACAAAAAACTAAGCAAATATGCACTTTCATATTACTAAAACCTTCAATTCCAAGTAAGTTTCATATAGGATTTAATCGCAACTAAGTAAGATTTATTGTCTTACCGTGTATTTGTAAGCATAGGTATAACTCGCGTCATCTAAAAAGAACGCTGTCAAGCTACGCGGATCGATTTATCGGTCGAATTGGTGGTAAGAGGTGGGGCGCGAGGCGGCGCGGGGCGGCGGGGCACGCGCCGCATGCTTAGTGGCGCGCTATTGGTTCGTCAGTTCGAAATACCAACGCGCACACAAAAGTTTTTAATTACAAAATGGTTTTATATATAGAAATAAAAGAGAGAAAAATATATTTTTGATGTTTATTGTTTTATAAAGAGTCTGATAATAATGCAGTAATCATTTAAAAAAATGTATTAAACGTGCTAATTTAATTTTTTGTAAGTAGATTAAACATACTACACTGAATCAAATATATTTTAATAATGAATAGAATTCTATTTAATGATATTCTATCTAATATACCTATTTTTCAATGTATAACTCGCGTCATGTAAAACGAACGATTTACGAATTACGAAAAAAAATAATTACGAATTCTATTTAATGACCAAGGATGATGATTCTATTTAAAATCAAATAAAAAAATAATATTTTTATATGCATATTCGAATATAAATTTTATGAGATTTTGATCATAAATCAAACTTATTAATAAGGGATTTTATACATACATGGGATGGGATACAAAATACTGACATAAATCATCAAATCAAAAAGTACGCTCAATAACTTCTTAAAAGATTCATCCAACAATCACAATTTCCTAGGTACACTCGTAACTCACACCGACATTTTTATGCAGAAATATTGTGTATATCTTGTTTAAATTAAATTTATTCCTTTTGTTTTCAGCGGAAATCATACAACTGTCAAAAAAAATTCTCAGAACTTTAAAGACGAGAAATGCCTCAATTTGTTTATACGATATGGTCGTAGCCAATAGCAGCCTGTTATTAAAACTTATTACTACAATGATGATTTATGTAATAATGCAGTTTGACATCGAATTATCTCCAAAGAGTATAGATACATCACTAAATAACAATGTTACTTATAAGGAGTACTAAGAGAAACGTATATCTTCTTTGCTGTGTTAGAATATGTACCTTGTTGATTATTGTGGTGATTCTAGTTAACTTTTTCAACTTTAGCACTTAATAATTCTTATAGATAATACACTTTATAATTTTGGTTTTATGTATTTCTAAGTAGAGGTAGACATGTAGTAGACATTAAAATTATACCACAATGGATTTGTAAAGGACTTTAACTTCACTGCCGTAACTTTATCTGCTTTATCTGTATAATCTGCTTTAGGACATTGATCTGCGTGAAACAAAACATTTAATAAAGCATATAAGAAAAATATATTTTTTTTTCATATACGTTTTTACACACAAACAAACGTACTTGCATATACACACATTCATAGATACTTCTCCTTACCTCTCCTTAATTAATACATACTTAGAACTTAGAATTAATTGCTCTTAACATTATCAATCATCAATAGGTATATAGAGTCAGAAAGGCCGTAAAAATATGTATTAAAAATTAGAAAACATGCAATAGATAAATGTTCCAATAATATCTAATTCGCTGTATCTATGTGTTTAAATAGCGCGAATATGTGAATAAAATAAAATAAACAAATATAACATTCTTAAATTAATATTTACTACGTCCTCCGTAATTGATAAGCATATATCATATTTAAAGTCACATATACGTAAATACATATTTAAACTTCAATTTCCATATTCCTACAAATGACTAGATATTTATAGAAATACTTTAGATTTATCAATTTTCATCCCCGATTTAACACCGTTTTAGGGAGTAAATTTGTGTAACACTTACAGTATAGAAAAACTTTTACAATTCTGTCTTAGCCGATTATTCACCGAGTGACTCGGTGTTTAAAATTTTTAGTATGTAAATGCCTTCTATTGGCATTTGGCATGTGTGTTTTCGTTATGCATAACTCACGCATATTTAAATAGGAAATGGATATTGTGTAAAAGCTTATAATGTGTCTTAAAAATATACTAAAGTCACATTTGGTAATAATAAAAACTATTAAATATATTTTTAACAAACAACTAACTAAAACTTCAGAGACAAAATATGAAAATAAGGATTGCAATGGGCTATTTTTACGACTGCAGCAAAGGGGAGGGTAATATGTGTTTGACCTGTATGTTTATCTGATCCTACGTTCCTTCGTAATTATTAAAAAATACCTAAAATTACAGTTCATATCTTTAGTATAAACCAAAAGCCATGATTTAGAAATCTTTTTAGCTTTAGGTTCACCTACCAATAGACGCCAGGTTCAGACCTAAAGTTCCCAATATACAAAGTTATTAAGAACGATGATTTGCAAAAACAAGCGAAAATGTCATAACTAAAGTAGTAAAATCTTTAATTCAATTAAAGGTTGAACAAATTCCAAATAGAAAAAAAAAATCAAAGAAATTCGAAACAAACTTCTCAGTCATCTACGTATTGGTACGATCGCTGGTAAGATGGAGAAATTCAATTAGTACCTGCACGTTTATGCGAGTTCAATAATTTGCAGTACTTACGCTACATATTTCAGGAATTTTTCAATAAAATATAATATTATTGTTTTGTTACATGGTGACGTTATATAAAAGTAAACAAACATTTGTGAATTCTATTAGATTAAATTAAGTACCTATATGAATAAATAAACTGTACTAAGTAATGTAAAATAATGAGTCACATAAATTTTACAAACATAATAATACATTATAGTACCTCAGAAAGACAAAGCTTTTAAATATTAAAACATGTCCAATTGTTCAAATTGGGCTGTGTGCGTATATGTATACAGGTGGCTCTATGAAGACGTACCTTTAGCTTTATAAAATAGCAGTTAATTCAGAATTGTTGTTAGTTTAATATCTACTCTTTAGGGAACGGTCAGTATCTCGCATCTACAAATATATTAGCAACAATGAGAAATTTTGTGTGCCTACTTTTCATCGCGGGTTTAATCGCTGTAATAGTAAGTTACATAAAATTACCTCTTTTATAAATAACTTATTAAAGTGTAATACGCTACAGCGGCATATTATGTACGGTAAAAGTTTTTATTCCGAAGGCTAACTTTTAAATGTGTTTTATTTCATTTAATAAATTGAGTAGATCTAAATGTGGTTACTTGTAAAATAAACTTTTATTATTTATTGCAGTGTGCCCACCCCGCGGATAAGGCTGGTAAGTAAAAATCTGTATAATAAAAATGATATCCGAAAACAGCTGGACTGGTTTGGTATTTTTTTTAATGTTAATAACATAGCCCAAATAAATATTTAGGGGAAAAACAATGAATGTAAAAGCGGCTTGTAAAATTAGAAAATGATAAATTAAAAGTGCTTATTAATTATGAGGTAATTTTGATAAATATGAAAAAAAAAACTTTCTTAAATATTTATATTTTAACATTTCGTTTATTTAAATAAATAAAGAATTAAAAACATATAAAAGTGGTAATCTTGAAAAATGCGTAAGCAAGTGTTAATAAATTATAACATCGTCATCATCATCATATCATCACTGAATCTATGATAGTGAAAATCACAGAAAAAAATTAAGAAATATGAATAGTTAATAAATTATAATTACGTAAATTATAATTAAGAAATAGGGTAAATTTCTGGTTTAGAAGCGGCCGCATCCGCCGCCAAAGCAGCCAAAGATGGCGCTTCCAACGCACCTGATCTCGCGAAAAGTAAATATAAAAACTTAAAAGAAAATACTTAATTGAAACCGACTTCCAGGCACTAAAATGTAAAAAATAACTAAGCGGGGGTTTTCATTTAGAATAGGTACCTAATCAGATATTTTCGAAGTCGGTGCCAGCCGATGCAAAGCAAATCTAATAAGTATATTTCGATACGTAAAATACATCACAAATTGATGTATAATATTTTAACTAGATATATTAGAGTTCATACCTAATCATATTTACCTATTAGATATTCATATCTTAAAATATTGTCGGCTGGCACCGACTTCGAAAGTATCTAATTAGGTAATAAGGTATCCTAAATGAAAACCCCCGTTTAGTTATTTTTACATTTTAGTGCCTTGGAAGTCGGTTTTTTTTAAGTTTTAATTTTTCTATTTTTAGTGTAGACGTAATTAGCAGATAATTTGTAACAAGAAAGTTTTTTAATAACATACTCATTGTACAATCAAAATTTAAATAATTATTGTTAGTTTTTAAAAAAACCGCTCGACCGATTTCGATAAAATTTCAATGGGACCACCTGGAAAGTATACTCTTCTAAACAAAAAAAAACCAAATCGATTCAGGCGTCTTCGAGTAATCGATGAACATACATTAAAAAACCGACGAATAGAGAACCTCCTCCTTTTTGGAAGTCGGTTAAAAATGATTTTTAAAGTAAAATTATATTGTAAGTAAATATTAAATGCCATGCCAACCCGCACTTGGCCAGCGTGGTGGACTATGACCTGATCCCCCTCGTATTGAAAGGAGGCCCGTGCCCAGCAGTGGGACGTTAAAAATGGCTGAATGCATACAAATATTAAATTATAAATGTTATATTCTTTCAGAGGCTGACCCAAAAAAAGCAATAGCAGCGATGGCTAAAGAGGCTAAAGGTACTTAAACTTATGACAACGTATTGTATCTCTTTAACTAACATAAGACACAAAATAAATAATCTAAAAATATAATTGATAAATATACGACTTGGGCCAAAAAGTGTTTGGAGGATTACGGATTTTTCTTTTTGTTTTTTACATTGTTTAATTTAGTTTTTATTTTCACTACAGAAATGCTTAGCTACAGATTATTTCATCTGCATTGTTAAATATTAAGATTCTGAACTAAAAATATTTCAAGATAAGAAAAGTAAGGCAAGAGTTGTGATAATGTGATCTTCTGTTTATCCATCGTCATTTTCGTATTAAGAGACCTATTACACTATGACCATGATTTTCCAATTTAATGCCCATCTTTGACGTCCTTATTCAGAAAAACTGAAACTCTTCGACAATTTTGACTTATTGTATGGTGGATAATAGTTATTAATATAGTTCATAGCGGCCTCGCTTTTGACAAATATTCATTATTAATTGAAATAAAGCCAAAATTCCGAAGCAAGTTTTTAATAAAATGCGCAACGGCACTTTTTCAAACTCATACATTAAAATACTGTACTAAGCAAACCAAATGAAAAATATATAATAATATCTCGTATATAGTGGTTGAGTTTATAGCGGCCTCGGAATTTAAAAATATGTATTGGATTTGTACAAAAATAAACCTTTTCAAAATTTTAAAAACTATTAAAAATGTTCAGAATTAGCTGTAAATATATCCATACAACATTAATATTATTAAGTAAAATTTATACCAGAATATACATCAGTTCTAAAGAAACGTAATTACATATTTTTTTAATAATTTATCATAAAAACTTTACATAGAAGTAATTACAACTGCAGAAAATGATAGAAATAGCGATGCGTCGGCCGCTCGAACTCAATGCCATAGAACGCAGTAAATTTTGTGATAGGCCTCTTAAAAACTAATAGTAACGTCAATGGCACGCGAACCAAAAGGTCTCGCATCTAGCTCGAAAAAAAATACATGTAACTTAAAATGATTAAACTCATACTTATATTTCTAGATTTAAACCCGACAAATGCTGCTGCTCTAGCAAGCAAATTTATAGCCACCATAAGTGAAGCTTGTGAAAAGTTTATTCAAGGAGTTTTCAAGTCGCTTAGTAAGTAATTGTTTAATTAGTATTTCAATTGCTTTATATATGTATATATTTATATTGCCTAAAAAAACCTACCAGAAAAATAAAAAAAGGATAAAAATATATTCATTTATTTTTTCAACAGGTCCCTCGCCATCTGCTTTACCTGGACTGGGTGAGGTCTCAACAATGACAAGTGAGTATTATTTGTATTGTAAGCAAATTTTAAAATAAACTGAAGTATTATAACTGAAAATAACAATATACTAATAATCTCTTACAGAATTATTCAACCCCCTCGAAATTGGTAAAGATGTGGTGGACGACGTGCTAAAAGTTTTCGGTAACAAACGATCTATTTTTTATTTGTACTATAATTTTTAAACAAAAAATAAAAAAAAATCTTTACTCCGAACCGAATCTTTGTAGAAACCCTTACTTCTTAAAATAAGCCTACATTCATAATAAAGTTAAGATCTATACGTCCTGTGAAAATAATAAATGGTAAATAATAAAATGGAAAGACTAAGCATAATATTACTAGCAGAACCCGCGACTTGAAAAAAAACTTTAAAAAGGTAGGGTTTTCTACAAACTGTCATCTCATATTTTACCACCTTATGATACATTATAATACATTAAAACTTAAGTTCTAAATAATTCTGATCATAAATATTTTTTGGATTGTATTTTATCGTGTTTTCCCATGGGAATGAGATAATATCCCACGGTAAAAAGTAGTCTATGTCACTCTCCAGCCCTCCATCTATCTTCATCTATCTTCACACAAAAAATCATGCCAATCCGTTACTCAATTTCGACGTGAAAGAAGGTCAAACTAACAAACACACTTTCATATTTATAATATTAGTAAAATTATAGGTGGTGCTCCGTCAAAGCCCCCAAAAGACGCTAAAGATGCTGCAAAAGACGCTAAAGATAAAGGTAAATTAAGAAAAGTGTTCACACTATACGGAAAATAGGGAAAAATGTTAGTTACGATTATTATTAATTCTGATAATTTTAAAACATTTTCATCTTTATGCAATTTTCATATTTTATACTTCCAGAGATTTACATTAAAAAAAATATTAATAATATCACAAGCAACCGTGAAAATCAATAAAAAACAACGTGTAAATCTATCTCGTTATCAAAAGCTTTTATTTATTTTGTTACATTTATAACACTATAATGAGATTTTTTAAAAAGATATAGAAAATCCTTTATATGTTTTACTATGATTTATTAAACTTTTAAGCCGCTAACGGTACTGAGGCTGCTGGCAAGGCAGATGCCGCTAAGGATAAAGCAAGTAAGTACGTTATGAATTCTTAATCAACATGGCTCCATAAAACATTAAAATAAGTCAATAATCGGAAGACCTTTTTTTTCGACGTAACTAAACATTTTCGATTTTCGGATTTTTCCCTTCTTGGCTTTCATAATTCTATATCAACAAAAATTCCTTTGCGACTATCAAAATAAGCGGCATAAACGGCCGTACCTTTTGATTACGTTGACTTAGAAGTTAGATTTTTTCAAAGCTCTAAGGGAGAGCAGACTGAGTATTTAATATTAATTTCAACTTGATACCCTCACGCGTTTCTGAGAAAAAGGATCTTGACAAACAGACAGACGGACAACGAAGTGATACGGATTACTCTTTTCCTTTTGAGGTACGGAACCCTAAAAAGGACCAACAAACATACTTTCGCATTTATTTAATACAAACGTGGTAAGTTACTTAGTTACGGTTCCTTGGTTACCACTGGTAACCAAGGAACCGTAACCGCCAGCACACAAGCTATAGGAGAAAAAAAATTAGAGTAGTAAGAGAATTAGTTGATTAGGCATCTGGTACTCTCTTTAACCGAACAAAACCCAGCGTTACATTGAAATTATTATTTTGCGTTGAAACCGACCGTCGACCCATCCGATTATATTCGCCGCAAAACTTTAATCTTGCTGTACAGAGTTTACAAAAGTAATACCCGAACTAATACAATTCGTAAGGCAAAAAGCAGAGTTAATACTTTGGTAATCTTCTATTATGATTTCTCACAAGATGGAATGTCATTTTATGTTCTAGAGCCTGAGGTAGGAAATATAGTAACAAAAGTCGAGAACGCAGCAAAAGACATGATAGGCGGAATATTTAAGACACCTTTTGGTAAGACATTTTTTTTATATTTAAGACAGATATAATATCATATATGGACATGGGCGGTGACAGAACTATTTCCAGGGGGGTGCATCTGCTTCTTCACGTTAAACTACTAACTAATGTTTAAATGATTAACTTTATAATTATTATTCATATCTTATTTATCATCTTTTTTCGCACATGTCTAAATTTAAACAGGGATTTGACTAATATAATTTTATTCTTTAACGTTTTTCTTTCGAGGTAGAGAATAGCAAGTGCACCCCTTTTGACCCCCCACCCCCACCCCTCCTCCCGGCGCCCATATGGAGTATGTCAATATTTCCTATAAAATTGTTTTATTTTTTCCGTACAATTTACATCTTAATTCATTGATAATAATTTATCTTTATACAAATTATTTTAGTATCAGAACAGTAATTATTGTGCAATGAATTTTTATTAGGGCATTTTGTATTGCATTTTTACTGTCGCGAACATTATTTAACATGCAGTTAAAATTAATAGAATAACTTTGATTATTTTTCTCGCACGCGCGCGTTCTGTGAAACCGTTAAGTGCAATTTCATCGAACCTTCTTTAAAGATAGTTATCTGTTAGTTTTTATATCCAGCGGAAGTTTAGAAGAAGAATTTAGTTATTTCATTAATACATCCCAAGAAAACGCCCCATACTCGTTAGTCCAATATTTGTAGTAGTATAAAAAAATCATGAAGTCGCAGATTTGAGTTTAAAAATATTGTTGTTAAATTTCTATGATTAAAGCTAATAAAATATATTTTATTTTCAGGTTTTTAGAACTCCAAGCAGCGTCTAATTTAAAGAAAAGAAATCACAACTGAGTCACATTTTAATATATTTTTCAACATAATAAATAGATTTAATAATACATATTTTAATTCAAGTTTAATAACGTGGCATAGCATAGCTTGTGTTTTCTTTATATCTCATCTTAATAATTCATCCGCCATCATTCTTTAGGTATTATATATAAAAAAATTAAAATTTTACAAGTCTTTATAGTTTTTTTTTTACCAAAAATAAGAAGGGAAAATACTATTTTTTTAAGTCAAGAACGTTTTTTTGTTTATACCAAAACAAATTATATAATTAACATATTTTATTAATAAATGAATTGTTTCTATTACATTAACGAAAAGCAGAATATTTACTTATTTGTGCACTTAACTGCAAATATAGTTGCGTATTTCTTTACCAACAAAATATTTTTTTTACAAATCATCAAATCAAATTAAGAATTTCTTAAGAAACGGCTTATAATGTAACATTTTTACTCTAGTATAACAGTATATTTAAAAAAAATAAAGATAGTTTGAAAATTAAGGCCATTCATAGTAAATCAATAAAATTAATATTCCATGATTTGCGAACAATACGTAAAAAAATACAGGTAGTTTATACGTAAAAAAGTCTTAACACCCAATATTTATCCTAAGACTAAGTTGAAAGACATTAAGAGCGAATAGTAAAAAAATATATAACTTATGTAGTTTCTCTACAATTATTAATATCTAGCTAAGGAAAAAAAAATTGTAAACCTGACATACTCGTACCTCTAAATTTTATATAATAAAAAAAAATATCAATACCAAATCAATAACAAACAAATCTCGAAAGAATTAAGTCTGTTTGAGTTAATTGTTCTAGCTAAAATAAATTACGATCGTTCTATCGTTTTAGTACAAGAAATAATTTGTGACTAAAAAAACGTCTAAATGAGAACAAAAAAATTATGAAAAATCATAGATATTTAGCAAAAATATCTTGTTTTGTTTTTAAGAACCTACTTAAAAAACTACTACTAACCAATGATTATTATAATAAAGCGTAAATACGTTACTAGCGCTCTAAAAGGGAAGTGCACAAATGGAGGCTGTAGCCTCCATTGGCCTCAGTCGCTTTCGAATAAGTAAAGAATACGCACTCCCCACTCGCTCCCCACTTTGCTAACCGATATACATTCGTTTTTTAATTAAAATGCGGTCATATGTATTCCGTAAATGCACTAATTAATTATATATCAAACCAAAACAAATAAAAGTTCACGGGATCACATACCAGAGATAAGTAATCCGAAATTATTCTATTTTATTTGGTTTATATCTTTGTAAACAAATAAAGACGCCATGCTTACGTAATTCACAGAAAACTTACGCGCGAGTGACAAAAACTAGCTGTTTTTTTTTTCTTATAGTTTTGTTTACGCTATCCCTTTCACATCATATGACTATGTGTTGATTTAAATAAAATAATAAACGTGTGAGCATGTGTGCTGCCTCTAGATTGAGAACACTTTTTCCGCTAGTTTTGTGAGCATGTAACGTACATATCTATATTATAAAACATCATTGCAACTAACTAATGAAAAAAAAACAAAGCCCCGCTTTACTTTATATGTACCTACGTTTTTTTGTGACATTAAGACCAAACTACATAAAATTATATTTATATAAGTACTCCCTTCCTTTCTTGGCGCAAATTAAAGTGAGCAGTAAGATTCACAGTAGAATTGGAAGCTTCTTTATTGCTATTGAAGTCACCTTGCTTCGTACGTTTATCCTTTGCCATTTGTGCAACCTGAAATCAATAATAACATCATAAATGCGAGTGTTTGTTAGCAATAGAGCAACAGATATTTTTTTTATAATCTTATATATTTAAACGAGCAATTCTTGTATATATATCAATATATAATCTGAATCTCGGAAACGGCTCCAACGATTTTCATGAATATACTACTACGAAATACTAATATGTAAAACCTAAGAATTTGGTTTTTGGTCATCTGAACGCGGGCGGAGCCGCGGGCAATCCTAGTATTATATACAGGGTCATTTTTAATTTACTGAAAACCTTTTGGGAATATACTATTTACATCATAACAACAACATCTGTAACAAGAAAAAATAATATTTCTTAAATTTTTATTTTCATACAAAAATAAAAATATTTTTTTGCTCCTTCTAAACTTTAAAGTTCTAGCATCAGGCCAAGTTTAAATGAATAAGCGCGGCTTCCTACACCCCTCCACCCTTCCCCCTCCACCGGACACGCAGTTTCTTTTGCTAATGCTGGACTATTACCGTTGAGAAGGTGCAATAAAAATATTTTTATTTTTGTTAAATTTAAGGTATATTATTTTTCTTTCCTACAGATATTGTTGTTATGTTGTAAAAAGTGTATTCCTAAAAGGTTTTCAGTAAATTAAAAATGACCCTGTATATAAACACCCAAGACTGGAGTACAAATATTCGTGCTCATCACACAAATGAATGCCCCCAGCGGGACTCGAGCCCGCGACCTCTAGCTCAGCAACTAGAGTCACTACAAACTGAGCCAAACGTGTCGTCAATAAGGAATTAAATAATTGAATAATACGTACAGCATCATCGATGGTCTTGAACTGCCAGTTCCAGTGCACCCGGTAGAGGAATGGGCGGTGGTCGAAGCGGTTGTCGTCGGGGCTGTAGGTCTCCGCGTGGTAGGACGGCGTCAGCACGGTCATCTTGTGACGGTGTATCGCGTAGCAACGGAAGAAGTGCTTTACTTTTTCTGCTACCTGTTATGGGTTATTTGGACTATTGATTTAAGTGTTTAGGAAATAATTTTATTTATTTCATCATTTATTTCAGATATCTTAAATATGTAAACAGAGGCACATAGCATATATAGTAATATACCTTAAAACTAACATATATATCAATTATAAAAACTTAAAAACTATTTAACACGTAGTGCAGACAGATAGAAATAATCTGTACTAATATTGTAAAGAGGTAAAGTTCGTAAGTTTGTGATTTTGTGAATTTGTGACATTGTAGGGGGTAATCTCTGGATCTACTGAACCAATTAAGATGAAATTTGGTAAGAATATAATTTGAAATTCTGGGAAGAATATTGGATACTTTTTATTCCAAAAATCATCCCTTAAGGGGGTGAAAATAGGGATAAAAGTTTGTATGGAGAATCAACCTAGGGACGAACCAGAGCGAAGCAAGGGCGAGTCGCCAGTGTTTCATATAATATCAAGTGTGATTTTATGTTTTTTGGAGTCACTTTAACGAAATAACGCACATAACACACTTAGGTTATTTGTCTTAACTTAATTATAGTATTCAGATATACATTAAACATACTTTGTCTTAGTATTACAAATAAAAGTATAATAATCATTTGGAAAGCTATTCTTATAAATATATTTTACTGTGACCAAAAATACAATTAAAAAATCTTTATAAAAATAGATTAGTGGCATAAAATATACAAAAACAACTCAAGATACAAAAATATTCCCATAACAACTATAAAAATTAACGGGAACTGAAAACAAGACAAAACTAAATAAAAAAAAAGCTATCATGAGGACTGGCGATAGAAGTGAAAACTTATATAAACAAACAGTTGTTATTTTTGGATATTGAAAGTAATCGTTTGTCTTATTAAAACTGTTATGACGACTTACATAAATTTGCTCCCAATCCAAACCTGCCTATGGAAATTTTAACTTCAATAAAAATTGCAATATTCATAAATCATATAACATTATGTTACATACCTCTTCTGGAGTACATTTATTACTCCACTTATGAACCAATTTCTGGAACATACTGTAAGGTCCGCAATGAAAGGTTTTTCTGAGTCGACCAAATTCTGACAGTTCTGCATATGTCATGCCCATATCCTCTTCATCCGTTTGTGTTATTTGTCCATCAGCTAGAGGCTCTAACTCCGCTGTTGGAGGTGCTTGTAATATTTCAGATAGAGATGGCAAGAAAAAGCTGTGGTAGAATGAAAAATCTATTAAATACTAAGCAATTTAAATGTGGAATTTTAACAATCTTGATTGAGGTCGCGGGTTCGACTATGGTAAGTGCTAAATATCTGTTTAAGCTATACAAATGGATCTTATACGTCATATATTATATGATATCACTTCTGGGAGGCTAATATGCACATTATCAATAAGTAATTTTAATGCAACTCACATAGGTATAAGTAATCTTTGCAGGATAAAGAGGGTAGAATCTGTTGAATGATTTTTACGTATTAAACATACGGTTTAAAACTTTAACAGGACAGGATCACAAAGAGATATATGAATGTATAGTATAAATAAAACAGATAGAATCTCCATAACACATTAATTTACGATATCAAAATATAATACAATAACAAAATATAATAACAACAAATATAAACTTACCGGTTCTTTGCATATTGTAGAAAAGATTTCAAATCAGTCTTGGATATTCCTCCTATAGGATTAACATCGGCGCTCGAACAATCATACTTGGTCATATAACCCCTTAACGCTTCGTCCACATTAGAGGAGCCTAAAACTAGCAAACCACCCGGCCTTCCTCGCGCCCATAGCATTAATTGTGCAAAAAGATACGCTAATACCATTCTGAGACGAGCCTGTGTATGAAATAAAACTTACTAAATACATATTTTATGATATTCGACTATAAATGACGGTGATTAGATAGATCCCTAGTGCTTGTTTTTAGAACTAATAAAAAAGTTTACAGCACACATTATTTTGCGATTACAATACTTATTACATATTTTACCTGTAAATGCTTTAATCTACATTTTTATATAAAAAAATATATACACACTAAATATTGATTTTATCGGTTAAAGTTAGTTCTAAAACTTGCCGCTAGAGAACCTACTCATCGTCAATGTAAAACGTTTGTTCAAGTTCGATATTCATTAAAAGGATTATTTTTTTCTTTTTAAATTAAATGGTTTCTAAGATACGTATACATGTATATAGCTGTTACTAAACATATAAATCGCCTAAAATTAAATCCAAAAACTACAAATATGTTTTACTTAGAGCAGTAATCGAACCTAAAACCATTTACATTTTAAACGCTTACCTGAATATTTTGCAAGGCACGATTTTGCCTCGGACAGCCTCCCTTACTCATGAACTTAGGAACTAATCCAGTCGCAGTAGTAAATATTCCTATAACTGCACTCACGGCAGAATCAATCAGTATGGGGAAATGATAACTACCTATTTCACTGGCAAGCTGAAAAATAAATACAATTAATTACATATTTGGGCGATATTAAAAATGTGGAGATACTTAATATTAATTAACTTTCCTAGTTTCTTTGTGTTAAACTATTTTTTTTTAACTACAGCAACACTCGTGGGGTATCTACATAGAAAAAAGCAGTAGTTAATATTCCAGAAAATAAGCTAACTTCATTTCTTAATTCATTTAAATCCATTGAGCTCTCTCAGCCCAAATCCTTTAGACCTATTAGTCTTACTTCTTTCCTACTAAAAACAATGGAAAAAGTAATCGATCAGCACATTAGAACAAGGTATCTTGTGGCTAGACCACTTTCCTGCAATCAACATGCTTACCAAAAGGGTACATCAACAGAATCTGCCTTAGTAGCTCTGATCGACAAGGCAGAAAGGTCCCTAGAGGATAAGCAGACCGCTCTATGTGCGTTTCTGGACATTGAGGGGGCCTTTGACAACACACCTACGGCAACCATCCTGAAAGGATTAAATGCAAAAGGTGTTGATGTCACAACCACCAGATGGGTGGAAAATATGCTCTCCAACCGGTGTGCGAAAGTTACGCTAAACGAACACTCGCACAACTTTTACACTACCAGAGGTTGTCCACAAGGAGGAGTACTTTCACCCCTATTATGGACACTAGCTGTAGACCTACTACTTGTAATCATGGCTGATCTCGACTACGATACACAAGGCTATGCAGATGACCTTGTTGTAGTAGTAAGAGGTCCTTGCCTTAACACAATTTCCACCAGGTTACAAGGGGCTCTCAACACCATCACAAGATGGTGTAGAGAAAATGAATTATCAATAAACCCTGATAAAACAGTTATTGTACCATTCACCAGGAAAAGGAAGCTTGAAAGGCTGACTGAACTCAGACTCAATGGCAAAACCCTTAACCTATCAAATGAGGTAAAGTACCTTGGAGTCACTATTGATCAAAAGTTGACCTGGAACTCTCACCTCAACAACATTATAAAAAAAAGCCAAAATGGCCCTTTGGATATGTTGTCGAATGGCTGGAGCAAAGTGGGGTCTCAAACCCAAAATGGCTATCTGGATGTACACCGCTGTGGTAAGGCCGATCATAACATACGCCTCAGTCGTATGGTGTAACAAAACCAAACAAAAGACAACTATAAGTAAACTAGACAGTGTGCAACGGATGGCATGTCTAATTATCACGGGAGCCTTTCATTCGGCACCAGGAGACGCTCTAAATGCTTTGTTGGACATAGCTCCGCTATATCTCCACGTGCAAAAAGAAGCTAAATCCTGCCTCTACAGGCTCTGTACACAATCGAATGTAAGGCTGCAATCGCAATATATGAACAAACTCAAAGAGTTGACATTCGAACATAAAACTCTAAAAATGCCAGTGGATGGCATGAGCACAGAGTTTAACTTCACAAAACAGTACCAAATAGATCTTCCCAACCGGGACATGTGGCTAAAAGACCAAGAGTCTCACAAAAAGGGCAGTCATGTTTGGTTTACAGACGGATCCAAGAAAGGATCTGATGTAGGGTGCGGTATCTATGGCCTAAAGCCTAGATTTAACATGAGTATCAATCTGGGCAAAGAGGCCACCATCTTTCAAGCAGAGGTCTTCGCCATTAACAAATGTGCTGAAGTCATCCTGGAAAGAAAGCTTAAGAACCAAAATATCTACATCAACTCAGATAGCCAAGCAGCACTTTTGGCTATAGATTCTCTTGAGACCAACTCTAAGTTGGTCAAAGACTGTATGAATAATCTGAATGTCCTGGGCACATCCAACAGAGTTATCCTCAGATGGGTCCCGGGTCACTCAGGTATAGACGGGAATGAAAAGGCCGATGCCTTGGCAAGAAGGGGCGCTGAAACCCCAGAATTTGGCCCTGAGCCATTTTGTGGTATTGCCAAACAACATGCCTATTCAATTCTCAAAAACCACTGCAATCTCAAAGCACTTCAAGAGTGGCAATCCACTTCTGGACAAACACACTCTAAAGCGCTAATTAAGGGATATCGCAAAACCTTTACAAAAGAGTTGCTTCAACTCAACAAGTATAAAACCAGTGTGAGTGCGGTAACCAGAATACTTACTGGTCACTGCAAACTCAATAAACATATGTTTACCTTCGGCCTCAGTCAGACCGCAATGTGCAGACTATGCCATGAGACAGAGGAAACTGCTATGCACATCCTCTGCTCGTGCGGTCCACTCATGCACCGCAGAAGTATCTATCTAGGGCAGCATATTATGCAACCAGAAGAGATACAGATGCTCCCCGCTCAGAAAATCTGGAAGTTCCTGGAGTCAACAGGACTAAGCGGAGAACTTTGAACTCATTATAAAGGGAGCTACAATGGACCAAAACTGGTCGACGTAGCTAGGGCCGACCTCGGCACCACACCCAACATAAATAATAATAATAATCCATTGAGCTGTTACAGTGTGGGGAATCAACAAGTGTACTCAATCAAACACTTTGCATGTGTAATATTAGTGAGAAAAGTTTTATCGACCGGTGGCTGCTATTAAATAAAATTAGTAAGCATTTGAACATCATCAGTATCTATGATGGCTTACTCATTAACTATAAACTTATAAGCTTTTATTTATTGTATTCAGCCCTTTTTTATAGACCCACTGCGAGGGTGAGGTCCTCCCTTTACTACATGGGGAATTACACCATAGTCCACCACGCTGACCAAGTGCGGGTTGGTGGGTTTCACATGTCTTTCGAAAACTTGTAAGGTTCTCCCAGATATTCAAGTTTCCTCACGATATTTTCCTTCACCGCAAGGCAAGTGGTTATCATTTTGGAAATGATACGCACAAAAAAAAATCAGAGGTGAGTGAGGCGAGACCCCGAATTTGAACTCGCTTCACTGTTTCCCAAGCGAGCGCTTTACCACTTGGCTAGTATATATAACTTACTACATAAATAACTTTAAGTAACACTTTACCATATAAAGTAAAACGATCTACATACTAATTATCATGTCACTAAGCCATTTAACTTACTTGTGAGGCTCTTTGTTTAGTTTCGTTACTGGAATTTTCCGACGCCATGTAACAAGTCACTAGCAACCTATTACACAACTCCATCGGGTCGGACGGTGTGTAATCAGATTGGCAGAGGATTTTCCTTACATCATATAAAACTTGACTTTCTGAAAAAAAGGGTAAATATGTCACTTTTTACCGGACTACGGCGAAGCAAAAGGAGGGTTATGATTTTAACTGGTGTGTATGTATGTTCAACTGTTCCCTCATAACTTCTAAACTTATGATAATTAGCATAATTTGACAAATGAGGTATCGTTAGAAGCGGTTTGGTCGTTCGCTGGTTATATGCCATGTTGACATCACATGTACATATAAATTTATACTAATACATATTATATAAATGCCGACTTTGTTTGTTTGTTTATTTGCTAATCTCAGGAAGTACTAATCCGATTTGAAAAATTCTTTTTGCATTAAATAGCCCGTTAATTGGGGAACGCTATAGGCTACATATCATATATAAGTACTAGAGAAAAATACTATATTATCTACAATAAAAATATTACATAATTTGAATTTAATACTATTCTAAACGTTTATACATGACATGTTTATACAAATAATACCTCCTTTCTGCACCGCCTCACATATCTGAGTGCACATTGAGAAAACGATACACGCCGTACTGGTCGAGTCCGCCCCGCCACTGAGTGGCAAGAAGAAGCCGCCCTGACCGGACCGTCGCAGGTAGTCCCACAACCAACACGCCGGTCCTGATAATAATAAATAATAAATATGTTGGGACATTAACACACAGCACCATCTAGTTTCATGCTACGAGGCTTGTGTTATGGATAGATGATACACTACACATATATAACTTTAAATACATACATATTATAAATATAAACATCCATGACTGGAGTACAAACATTCGTGCTGAATGCCCCCAGCGTGTGTAACGAAACGTAGTCGTAGTACTGCGTAACGAAATCGTCTATATCGTCTTATCTTAATAATTACAAAACTTTTAATCTTAGAAACATAAACCTAGTGGCATTATTCAGCTTATACCGTCAGCTCGCTGTTGTGACCTGGACTTTGCGTTAAGATTGGGCGGGGTCGCTGGGATAGGGCACTCGAAATCGCAATTCTCGCTCCTTTCTAGTCGTGTATAACTCACGACTCACACGTGATATCGCTGTGATTTACTAATGTGTTTATATAATTTATTCCGGCCGATCAATTTAAATAAAAATACGTGTAATTTGGACAAAATTTATAGCAAATAATAACCAGCAAGTATATAAAAATAGAATATATCGGTCTCAGCTCGTGTTGTAGCTAGCCAGAAATATAAATCACGGTTTTCATCAGAAAAAAGGGGTTATGGGCTATGCATAGATACCGATATAATATATCCGGCGCTGAGCCAGCAAGGCAGTTCTGATTACTGAGAGTGTCTCAAAGCTGCCAAAGCACGCTCAGTAAACAGCGCATTATGTTTCTTATTGGTCATATCACAGACTAATTTTTTAACAAAATTACTCTCCAATATTAATCGAATGAACTTTATATACACTACCTATTCAGTATAGTATTAGAACAATTAGAACGAAGTCAATTTTGTTTTAATTCCTATCTTTAACATTAACAGCGACTCGCTGAATTGGACCTTTCACGTTAAACCAACCACGAAATAGGCCAACCCATTTTTTTAAAAATTATAATTTATTCCAGAATATTATTGATAAATATTATTATTTTATTTATACTAATAATGGTTCTTAGCCTAAACAAAAATGTTAAAAAAAATCTTAAATAATAAATTTTATTTTATCATAATAACGTGTGACCATGATTGCTGTAAAGCATTCGAAACGTCCGGAACCAAAAATCTAAATATCTGCAAAACAATCCGTAAAGATAGTTTTATTTAAAATGTCAAATAAAGAAAGTATTATAGCTTGAACTAAATTTAATCGATCCACGGGAAAGCTTTCAGTAGACCCGGCGATAGTCGCGTGTATTATATTTACATCATAATCTATTATTAGTATAGATACCTAATTCAATTTCTTCTTCAGGTGTCAAGTATTTCCATTCTATAGGTGGACTAATTGTCAAATGCACGTCATCTTCATCAGACAGTGAAAAATCTACTGAAATTCTAGGAAATGATCGATTGGACGCAGCCAAATGCGATCTAGATCGCTTATTTGTGCGATACGAACGTATGTCTTCTAAATCTATCGTTGCCGTTATCACTTCCTGAAATTGCACCAATATGTTATTTAATGTATAAAGTAGTATAGTTTATACGTTGCAGTCATTCAT
The DNA here is from genome assembly GCA_947093115.1 of Brenthis daphne. Taxonomy (NCBI): domain Eukaryota; kingdom Metazoa; phylum Arthropoda; class Insecta; order Lepidoptera; family Nymphalidae; genus Brenthis; species Brenthis daphne. The sequence continues at coordinate 30,113,983 of OX352474.1, read as the reverse complement.
ACTCTTTCGTGGTCAAATTTACTTTTGACTGACACAAACAGTCCATAGCAATTTTGACTGTCATATCGGAAAAGCTCTTAAGATGTTAAGGAGGTAGTAGATTGAAGAACGAAACGGCAAAGAATTATACTAATAATATCAAGAAAGTTATTAATATCTTAAGCAATGTTAGGTTAAGCCATTTTATATTTATTAAAAGTAATTTTGACAAACGCTCTTGTCCAATATCAGTCTAAAGTGATATTGACCAATATTTGACGTCAAAACTACTTTTGACTAGAAAATAGGTTTCACTGTAACATATACAATATATTGATATTATAGTGTTTCTTAGCCTGCTCTTGTATATTAATTTATTACGCAACCACTAAAAATAATTTAACGTTTGGCTTTCAAAATATCAGGCCTTCGAGTCTAGCAGTTGAGTGATGATGAATCTCTTTTTATTAAAAATAGATAAATGTTAACCATCGAAAATTCTAGAACTAAGATCAATACTTACGACATCATGCAGAGCAAATTGTAACGATCGACTAACAATCTCCCCATTAACCGCTACACAGGAACAACCGTTGAAATAAATTCGTTGTCCATCACATCCTCGCAAATTGCTAAACAAGTATGCACCTCCACTTTTAAATGACGCACTTTTTACTAAATCAACCGTTACGTATGCTTTCCTTAGTTCCATATAACTTCCGGATCCGTTTGATATTATTTCTACGCCGTCAAGACCTAAAGGTATATGACGACTGCAAAATATAATTATTTAACGATATGAATGTAATACTAAGTTTTTTCAACCTTATAGAAATTACTTTATTCTTAATTAAGATGACATCATGTCCCAAGATATATATTTATTTATTTATGTTATCCTAACATTTCGTAATTTGTCTTATTTTCTTTCAAGCTTGTTCGAAAAGTAACAGTTAAAATAGTATAAGATATTGAAACTTCTTATAACATTATCAAAGCATTTTACCTTTGAGGATTCCACAATTCTTCACAAATTTCAAAACCAATGCATGTATCTATGGTAGAGATAACTGCATCTCCAATAGGCACCGTCGTCTGATTAGTTATAGAAGTTATCATTCTAGGCAAATAATAATCTTCTATCTGTCTATCCTGAAATAAGAAAGCTAATTATATTATTTCCCATACAATGTGTAGGTACTTATTAAATTTAATTTCTTGTTGATGACGTGATGTTATCGAAATCAGTAAGTATATTTATATGGTCAAAAGTATATTTAGTATGGTCAAGACAAAAATGTACCCAGTGAGGAAATCGAAAGGAAATCGAAATTACAACTTCTAACACAATCTGCAGTACCAATCAGATTTATCCTAAGTACCACAAATTAGCTCGTGCCTTACAGTAATAAGCAAATTTTAATAATTTGAATTCCAAATGATTATTCTTACTTTTGTCCAAGGAGAAAACCACCTAGTTTCTCTGTAATTTCCGTCTTCACATATCAACATCTTTGGTCTAATCAATAATATTTTTTTGTTTAAAAATGCAACTCGGCAATTGTATGAGACATTTCGATGCTGGACTGGCATACCCACATCTATGAGGATATCTTTACAAGTTGGTGACTTAAGCAGTTCTGCCAAAACTTGCCAACTATGTAAAAATGTGTCGGGCTCATGAAAGTGATCTTCACAACTGTATCCACTGTAAAACCGATTAAATATAAATAACTATAATTTAAAAACATATTAAATTAGACTTGTAAAATTAAAATGTATGTTACACATGAAAAATAACTAATTTTATGGACATACCATACTTCTAATTCGGGTCCACTTCTATAAAGAGCGCCCATCTCTTTAGCCTCTTGGATAGATTGCAAAATTCTATTTAAATTACCCTCGAAATCGAGCGCCCACTGATTTAGAGTACATACCGCAACTACAACTTTCCGACCCATTTTGAAGTAACCTGTTAATCATTGCAAATTGTTACGACATATTATAGAAGAGGGGCCCAAGCGGGAATTTTTGGATTTACTCAAGCGCGGCAGATTAACATAAGGGAAATATCCTTCACTCTGTTGAGTACCTCCACCAATAATATATAATTAAGTAACTATCAAACTAACATATCAAAATATTCTTTAAATATTTTAAACGGTTGCCCTAGACGCGCGACTTTATACAGAGAACTTAAATATGGTGGATGTGTACTCAACAGAGTATATGGTACACTTATGTTAATGCCCTCTTGGGCTCCCCGACTATTAACAAATCGTAGAATGAACAGTCGAAATAATGGGCATTTTTTTAATAAAGCATGCCAAATTCGTGATCACGATCTCTGAACACGGAGTGTACCAGATTCTTTATGATTGCATAATTACAGGAGTCGAATACTAAGTTCTGCAAGAACTGTCTATTCCATTTTCATATTTGCTCGAATATCATACGAAAAATACCAATACATTGTAGGACATAAATTAGACAAAAAACCAGACAGGATAGATTTATTCATAACTCTCCAATTCAACTATAAGAGATACAAAAACTAATTACAGAAAAATTAAACTTTTAAACTTTACAAATTACTATATAATACGAACAATAACACTCATTGACGAGCGACACACGACAACGAAATCGATCGGTGCCAGGTCGTACCAAACTTCGGCCAGTCACCTCGCCCCGAGCCCTGTGACTAGGGTCACGCACTGTTAAAACTGAAATTAGAATTTCTCTAACGCTAAAATATATGGCTATTAAACGCTTGCCTATAACTTAATATTATTATACTTAATGTTTTGAGATAAAAAGTCTATATGGGCAATCCAGGAGTGTGCTACCCCTAAAATGTCTCTACACATAAATTCACGACCTTCCCTTCATTACTGCGTGAAAAATGAATAAACCAACACAAAATAAAGTACACTTTCAATATTTATTTGTTTTACAATTCGGGAGAAACTACATATAGATAGATACCTGGCAATATTCATGTAAGGAACAAAATTCAGAAATGGACATTACAGCGGTGAACCTCCGTATAATTAACTTTTTGTGTAATATCCATAGGTTTTGGACATTCTAATATTTTTAGAACCAGATTTATAGATTTTAGATAATTGTTTTATAAGAAAAGAATTCGTTTTTCTTTAGAAATTATTCAAACTTTACATTGTAGTTGTTCCATTATATTCCAAAAAAAACGTGTTAACCATTGAACATAAAACAGAAAATCTTATCTTCAGAAGAAATCTTACATCCATTAGCCGTTTTACCACTAGAGAAACGTATCCTACAGTCAGCAAGAAAATTAATAGAAGCCTTTACTGGTCATTGGAAAACTGCCGTTAATCTATACATATAATAAAATTGTAACTAAGCCGAATCTGTACATTAAATATTTTTTAGAAAATCTTATTGAAATAAACATTATTATCGATACAGAGGCCGAATCTATAGATTTTAGAATAATTGTCTGTCTCTTACCGCATCACAGAAAAACCATTTTACTAGGGATTTTAATGGGTCAACATATAGGATACTTTTTACCGCGAGAAAATGTCTCATTTCTGAGAAAAAAATACAAAAACTGGAATGTAAGAGTATACTAATTAATATGTAGAACCTCAGAATTTGGTTTTTGGTCATATGAACGCGGGCGGAGCCGCGGGCAATGCTAATTCTTACATAAATGTAAAATGCAGAAGAAGAGAAAGAACTCAGTTTGTTTTATGTATATACTATATATTGTAATGAAGTTAGAACTAAAGGAAAGCAAGGGCTATAGGCTAGTATAAATATAGAACTACATTGTACAATAATATGTGTATAATATACAGAAAGTTAGCTCACGGTTAAAATTATCGTGAAGTCAACGTCTGAACTTTAAAACAACCTTTTAATTAGACATATTTTTTTAATTGAAAATTGTTATTAAAGTTCATATTCATCACAGTACATAATCAAAAATGTCCCCTCGTATTAATTTTTATTGTAATGCGTACAAAAACGGAAACATAAATAATAATATCTATATGGGATTTATAATAGTAAAGCAATGGCGTTCTATAAAAACAAAATATATTTAGAATGCATTGAAAATCTCAATTATTATTCAATGCAAAGTTACATAAGCAAGCAGAATTTATTTATCTTAACACAATAACTGATAAGTATGTAGATAGTTAATTCTATTAGAAATTACTCAATTTAACTATGGTGCTATCTAAGTAGGTAAGTTCCTATGACCAAGAGTTTCAGTATATTCAACAAAAAAGATATAAGTATACACTTTATCTTACCTGAAAGCGTTTTCCATATAACCGTTCTAACTATCGACCTACTTGCGACATTGCCATAGCAACGTCTACTAATAAAAGTAACTGGCATTTAATTCATGTATTTACACTAAAGCCATAAAAACAAAATAAGTATGATTACACAACGTAAGTATGATTTGTTTTCATTTATTATTTCTTTGTTTTTAGATCGTATACATTTTTATTTCTTCATAAAAAATATATTCGTAGAGTAAATTGCTTTTATAAATAAAAAAGAAATACTTTAACCAAAATTTTTGAATATTGCTATACAAAAAGTAGTAAATTGTTGCATTCTTCTTCACATTTCAGTTGATAAGATTAAGATATTGAACTCAACATATACACAACACCACAATGACCTCAATAAATACATATTAACAAAATATATTGAAAAATATTTAAGAAAATCATGATAAAAAAATAGTTTTTTTTTTGAACACGTAAAAAATGAAAGGGCTTTATCGCATGCAGCTGCGAAGTTTTCACGTTCATCGCTTTCACACAAGTTTACATATTACCTACTAGGAAGTGCAGTCACCTTTCAGCCTTCCTACGAACCGTTAGAATAGGTATATGAATTTTAGACAAATAAGATTGTAAAATTACTATTAATAATATCATGAATTTAACAGTATTAGTAAATATATTGAATCTCAAATTAGATCATCAGTGAAAGAGATACATTTTTTTTGACTAGCTGCAAAAATTTAATTTTCATCTATCGTAAATTTGTGTGCGTATTAAAATTTGAAATTTAACAATGAATAAGTAGAGATGGCGATAAAAAATATTGATAATAATGAAGTTGACAAAGAAATGGCCACAGTTAACTCTAATGGTAAGCCTTCAGATATCTATACTTTATGTAATTTATTACTATTACTTTATTTATTATTATTACTTTATGTATTTTATGTGAAAATGTTACGTTTGTAAAATAGGTTAAAATTAAAGATATGTAGGTAATTTTGTTTTCAAATATTAAAGCAAACGATTGTTACAAGTACGGTAATTGATGTTTTAATCAAACTTCATCAGTAGTTGTTAGCGGTTTCAAGCTCTCATACCATCTGACGTCACCAATCACTTGATAAAACGTAAAGCGATCGAAGCATGACATCAGAAAGGTTTTCGTCTCCGAATCAAAGTAACTTTTGGCCCTAACACGAAAACTTCAGTTTGCTTCCGTGCGTTGTTTCACTTGCCAGTCAGCCGTAGTAAAAAAACCATCGATATTTTTAATCTAAATAATTTCGCAGCCATGGTGACAGGATATTTAATATTGCTTTACAAAAACTCCAAGAGTGAAAGTGCATGATTAACTAACTAGTTGTACTTAATTATTATAAGTTAAATAAAATGTTATGGTGGAAACAATTAGAGTGCGTCCAAGACAACTTTATAATGATAGAGCGAGAAGAACAGAGAAGAGTCTATATTGAAAACTCAACGCTTACCTTAACGCTACCTACCAGAGATCCGATATTGCAAGACAATTTATTGATAGCAAATATAGATCAAGTGAAAACTTTACAAGCTTCTCTTTTCCCTATTTGTAACAAAGGTAAACTGTAAATTAAGGACAGTAAAGCATAAACACTTATTTATTCACTGTATAAATATAAGGGTATATATAAAAAAATACAGCCAAAATTTATATACATACTAGCAGAACCCGCAGCTTCGCTCGCACTAAAAATACAAAAAATTCTAAAAAAGTAGGTTCCATACAAACTTCCATCCCGTATTTTACACCCTTATGGGATGAATTTCGAAAAATGCTGAAACACGTATTTATTTAATTGTATTGAAGAGTATCAGTACCAAGTTTCAAGTAATTCCGATCATAAGCATTTTTTGGATTGTATTATAACTTGTTTTCCCTTAGGAATGACAAAATCTCCCGTGATAAAAAGTAGCCTATGTTACTCTCCAGCCCATCACACAAAAAATCACGGCATTCCGTCACTTTGTTTCGAGGTGAAAGAAGGACACACAAACAAACATTTTCACATTTATATTAGTATGGTTGTACATTACATTCCCTTTTTTACATTTCAGGAACATTTATATCAAACTTTTTGCAAAATAATATTAAAACAAATCAATTAGAAATAAACACTGATACAAAAACTTTCAAAACTACAGCGAAACTTAGAGAACCACGAGAATTATTTGCTTTACCAAAGGAACTCGATTGCCCACAACAAGCACCCCGATGGCCGTCAGAATGTCAAGTAAGAAAAAGATTTCAATCTTTAAAAAAATATTTATGGGTAGAAATTACAAAGAATAAACTGATTCAACTATTAATTAAGTTTTAAGAATATCAAGTTTAATCATTTTATGTCCATTACAAAGGTAGTAGAAGAAAGAATACAACATCTAACGTGGAGTCCTGCATCTCCTGAGCCGTATTATGTATCAACAGGGAAAGAGCTCAAACCTCAGCCAGTTGGAGAAGAAGCAGGGACAGTGATATTTCAATATTATCCCATGAGTGCCGTAAATTATGTAAGCTAAACAACTTTCAAACTAACCTAACTACTTCTAAAAATAGTAATCTAATTTCTTGATTTAATATGTAATTGTTATAGAACAATATACTTTTACTTTTCCGTTCATCGTCTATTACTTGTGAAAAACCTAATAATTAATTTACCAGGTCAAAATAACTAATGAAACATTAACAAAGGCGTTTTCATAAATAGGCAAAGATAAAATATTTTAACCTTTTTCTACTGTTTCTCAACCGATTTCTTCTTGTTTAGGAGCTTTATTGACAAACTTTAGTATTATAAACAAAAAAAACAATAATGATAATCACCATCAATCATGACCACTGGGCGAACAATAGTAGTTATTACAATTCGACGAAAATTCAATTCGCCCGTGCTATACGAACATACAATATGAATTTCAATAATAATTCTTTTTCTACAGTTTAGTCGTTCATCAGTTGGAGGTTCTCGTTTATTTCTGTCGGCATGCACCAGTGCAGGCGGAGATGACGAGTTGAAATTTGAATCACGTTTTGAAAGTGGAAATCTTGCTAAAGCTATTAAAATAACTTCAGCCTATTACGAGCTGCACCTTCGTACTGATCTTTATACAAATCGACATATGCAATGGTTTTATTTTAGAGTATCTAACACAAAAAAACAAATGATGTACAGGTAGAAATCTCAGAAAATTATGCATTTAATTATAAATATTAGCGACAATGACTAATATTACGAATATCATTTTACTATTTTATAGATTTTCAATAGTAAATTTATCAAAGCCGGAAAGCTTATATAACGAGGGTATGCGACCTTTATTATACTCAACGAAGGACGCTCAATTGCATTCGATCGGTTGGAGACGATGCGGCGATAATATCGCATACTACAAAAATGATTCCACGTTAGTATTTTTTTATTATTTTTATAATTTGTATATTCTTATTGTGGTGATTTTATAACAAAATTAGTATTAAATATATTATACAATATGTACCTACTATTTTAACCGTATAAATGTACCTAAATGAAAATTATTTCCAGATGTGAGGAAGAAGAACAATATCCAAGCTATACATTGACTTTCAATTTAGAATTCCCACATACAGATGATGCAGTATATATAGCACATTGTTATCCATATACTTATTCTGATCTACAAGAGTATTTATCAAGATTACAAGCCCATCCTGTCAAGTCGACCTACTCTAAACTAAGACTTCTATGTAGGACTTTAGCAGGGAACAATGTGTATTATCTAACAATTACCGCTCCACAAAACCCGAATGAAATGGATCAAAAGGTAAAAGTTTTAAAACTATTTTTTATGAACACTAAAATAGTGCGTAAAAAATATAGAATAAACACAGAATTGGAGACCACACAGACCTATTTGGAGCATGTCTGGTATGTACAATGAAAAAGTCAAATTAAATTACCTGAAGTACATTAAATTTTATGAATTCCGGTCTATCAGTCCAATATTGTTTACCTATATACCGTCTCCGGAACAGGTGCTCAAATTTAATTGTCACATTTTTCCTACATAAAGCCTTAACTGCAATAGGTAGTATTTCACAATATGATGGCAGTAAATAAGTGAACTAAAAAGTCGGCATACAGTTCTCGTCTTGTCCTTTTCATAGGACTTGACACAGAGTTTAAATTAATAAGTCAAGAAACGCACACAAAATTATGTCATTAATAGCTAAATTATATATCGGTCGGCTTGTGAGATAGACGGAGACATATATGATATGCTCGTAGAATAAAATTGTTCAGCATCGTTTAGTCAATTCTATCTCTAGAGATATCAACATCAAAAAAAATTCATCAAAAACACTTGTGAAGTGTGAATATTTCGTTTTTGCACAAACGAATAAATTTATAGAATTAAATAAATCGTAGGTATATGTATCTCTACTATTAATTCATTAAAAAAATGTCTTGATTTTATTTGGGGTATATAGAAAAAAAAGGCTGTAATTATTACGGCTCGAGTTCATCCAGGCGAGACGCCTTCATCTTGGATGATGAAAGGTTTTATGGACTTCCTTACCGGAGATTCTAATCAGGCTCGAGAATTAAGAGAAAAATTTATCTTCAAGCTTGTACCTATGTTAAACCCAGATGGCGTATGTAATAGTTCACTTTATCAAAATTACATTGATGTTCGCGTGTAAGAACCTTTCGTTTTTATTATATTGTTGTTATTTCAGGTTATTGTTGGCAACAATCGATGCTCGCTCACCGGAAAAGACCTAAATAGACAATACCGAACCGTGATTAGAGAAACTTACCCTCCTGTATGGCATACTAAAGTAATGATAAGAAGGTGAGTGTGAAAGCAAAATGCTTAGTATCTTTAAACAACCTTTACTTAATTTAGCGTAGGTTACAGGAGGAATGCGGTGTTGCAATGTACGTAGATCTACATGCTCATTCAAGAAAGCATAATGTATTTATTTATGGGTGCGAAAGTCGAAAAAATACTGACAGGCGCTTGCAAGAACAAGTTTTTCCTTTGATGTTACATAAAAATGCGGCTGATAAGGTATATTTTCTGTTATGATTGCCAATGGTATTGAACTTACAAATTGAACTGTTTATATTTTATCCAAAATATTTCAGTTTTCATTTGAACATTGTAAATTTAGAATTCAACGTAGTAAAGAAGGTACCGCAAGAGTTGTTATTTGGATGTTGGGAGTAGCAAACAGTTACACTATGGAAGCATCGTTTGGCGGATCAGAATTAGGTAGTAGAATGTCAACGCATTTCACTGCCCAAGATTATGAAAGTCTAGGTCGTACATTTTGCGAAACATTACTAGATTTTTATGATGAAGATCCAAGCAAAGAAAGATTAAGAACAAAGATTGTCACACGATTATTAAAAGAAGGCTCCAATGCTGACGAACCGACAAATATTGATCTCTCAGATTATTCCAGGTGAATACATTTTGTTTTTTATAATTATAATCAATAATATATACATATAATAAAATTGTAACCGAGCCAAATCTGTACATTAAATATTTTTTTTAAAATTTTATTGAAATAAACATTATTATCGATACAGAGGCCGAATTTATAGTTTTTAGAATTTTTGTCTGTCTGTCTGTCCGTTACCGCATCACAGAAAAACCACTGGAGGGATTTTCATGAAATTTGGTATGGCAATAGCTGGTTATCCGGGTCCACATATAGGATACTTTTTACCGCGGAAAAATATCTCATTTTTGAGAAAAAATACAAAAACTCCAATTTAAGAGTATACTACTATGTAAAACTTAAGAATTTGGTTTTTGGTCATCTGAACGCGGGCGGAGCCGCGGGAAATGCTAGTACATAGTAAAATATAGCACCATGTTACATCTTACATATAGTTTATTACAGAAAGATTTCATAAAAAACCACTCCGTGGTCTACTTATCATTGTTCTTAAACAGAACGATTTACATATTTTTAATATATGTTTTTTAAATTTCAACGTAAAATATAATGAATTACAGTGATGAAGGTGACACATCCAGTAGCAGCTCTGAGGCTGGAGGTTTAAGAGTGTCATCTAATATAACCCAACTTGCTCCACCACCGTCTCCGATTCTTCCAGATATAAGCAGAAGTTTAAGTGAAGTAAGCAATACTATTTAGGTATCTACATATAAGCAAAGCAGATCGAACATCTTTCAACGGAGCCATCGCCCGCCAAGTTTATTTAAAGTAACGGCGCGAGACAAAACTGATTATAGGCCCAACAAACAAAATACGTTAGATATACGGTACTCTAAAGTCTAAAGTATCACGTGTCCGAGACGTTTGAAAGTAAAAATCGCTATTAAATTGACCTATTATAGGAACTATTATTTGAATATTACTAACTTATATATAAGTAATGTTTTCATTATTAATGATTTAAATTAAATATCTCGAAAACCTGACACTTTAGGGTAGCATATTGCCGATGTTCTTTGTCGTGTAACTTTTATCCAGTTACGTCGTAATATATAAATTTCATTGGCCGCCGAAAATTTGAAAAAAGTTAAAATGGCGGCGGTCAGCAAAGCCGCCAAGTTTCTTTTCTATTTATATATAACAATTTCGAAAGCCTGGCGTCAACGTTTATTTAACATTAGTAAAAGAGTATTTTCAAACAGAAACGACAAAAACAACGTTTAATATTGGACAAAATTAAAAGGATGGAAAAGAAAAAGACAAACCGGGAAACTTTACACGTATGTATGACAAAATTGTTTCTTGGAGTTGGAGAGCAATGTAGAATAAAAATAAAGTGGAAAATTACAGGTATCAAGAGCAACAATAGACATTACATCTGACGCCATGTCAGATGCATCATCAGATTGTAATTCTTTTGAAGAAAATCTCAGTCCTGTAAGGAGAGTTCGCAAATTACTCCAGTCGTCAGAGAAATTAAAACCAAGAAGAAAAAAGAAAATGCCACCTGAACTGAAAATTCTCCCAGTTCTGGTAATTTTACAATGTTGTTAATTTTAATAAAGATGTAGGTATCTAAAAGTATTATGTATATAGGGTCAAATAAAATAAAAGCACTTAATAACACACCAACTATTTATTATATTAAAATTAAAGAAAACCATGTAAATGTGTATAATTGTGCCACCTTTATCACTAATACTTCTTCTTTTCGTTTATTCGTCTTATATTCTATTCTTATAATAATGAATATAGAATAAACATTTTATTTCCAGACTAGTGATTCGCCACTCAATTCAGATCGAGAAAAAAAATCCAACAAATATAGGCCAAGAAGTGTTTCAATGGTCAATGATCATCCAACACAGAGTAAATTAAAGTTAAAACCTGCATCATGGCATCAATTTCAACGTTTACCACCACCAAAGTATAATAAAATGTATAATTATTGTATTTTAATACCAATAATAAAAAATTAACACATGTTTTTAAATAGGTGCCTATCAGAAATAAAAGGGAGAAATATGCAACCATCGGAATTGCAAGTAAAACTAAATTCCCTTAAGAAAAATATCTGGACTGGAGTACAAGATGAAGAAAAGGGTCCTTTATCTTGGGGTATTTCAAGCTTCGCCATGAATTCATATTTCACTGACAGTGAAGCTTTACTCAGGTATGTTCTCTTTTCTAGAGTTACAGTACTAGATGAAAAAAAATAATAATGATTAATTACTTTTTTAGATCATGTTCAAAGAAATTAGGAGAACTAGAGGGTGATAAACAAAAAATTAAAGATGAGAAAAAGAAGAAAAAAAATAAGACTAAAAAAGTTTCTGTGAAAGTGCCAAATACAGATGATGTATTGGAACCTATTAACAAAATTCCTAAAAGTAATAAAAGGAAAGGAAAGTTAGTAACCTCTTAATACATATTATAAATTATTCCTAAAATAATGCACATGTCAGCTAAATTATCTAAAATGTAAAAAGAGATTTTTATATGCAAAAATTTTACGTGCTAGCTAGTTTTAGGTTTTTAGCTATTAAACATATTACCTAATTAAAAAGAATAATCATTACTTTTTATCACCCAATAACAGAATCTGGAGACTATCTGATCTGAAAAAATCTCAAATTTTTTGTACCTTAACAGACTCTACTTAGTTAATATGATGTTTGATTTGTTATATACGCTACCTACATTGCTTTAAAATTAAACATATCTTCTTCTCCCTGCCCATTTCCCAATTACTTGGGGTCGGCGCAGTACATCCTCTGTACTGCTCAAAGGATTTGGCAAAATTTTTACGACCGGCCGCCTGCCTGACGTCAACCCTCCTTGGGAATTTTAAAATTAAACACATAAAAAGCAATATATGTAGTTTAATATTATGCGTAATGGCAAATATAATATGAAATATTTTTTTCTTGCAGATTGAAACATGCAAGATCAGAAAATTCTACACACATAAATAACACAAGTTTTACTGATATACCAAGAAATACTCAACCACAGAATAGACAAGCAAAGTCAGCATTCAGAAAAAGCGCTTTTGTTGCAACTGCTATTCAGTCTAAAAAAGCCCATAACAAAAAAATAATTATATCAGAAAATTCAGATTCTGAAGAATCAATTCAAGCAATCAAAAAAGTAAAGAAAAAATCTAAAATTGCTAAACATAAATTACAAAAAGCTACTACTGCAACAAAATAGAAAATTAAGACTTGCTCCTATTTTATACATTTCATATTATTTGGCTGTATAGTTATTTAAATTTATTGTAGAAAGTGAATAAACTATATAAAATATACCTTTTAAAATTTTATAAAACAATGTTATAGTATTAAATATATCTATTTAAAAAAATGTTTTCTGTAGTTTGATATATTTTTTGTTTATTTACTAAAAAATAAAGCTAAACATACTATGAATATAGTACTAAAAGTTAAAAAGAATCATGAATCATTTAGAAAATAATTTAATACTTTACACAGACACTTTACAAGACTCTATTAAAATAGAGTCAGGGGTGATTGATCTAAGGTTATTACTTCGGCATCTACATGGTTATGGGTTGGGGCGGAAATCCCTAGCCTCAACTAGGAAACCCTATTTTAGTCAAATTGTAACACTTACTGTTATATCAAATTATATTACATTTAATATGGTAAATTTTTTTTGGTAAAATAAATTTTTAGAACAAAGTTGGGTTCCTCTCCTTTTTAGTTATTTAATCTCCCTCTTTTATAGCAATACATGTATGATTTATTTTTTTACCTTTGAAGTAAGAAGTAGTTTAACAGATTTTATGGTTAATGTTTCTCAATATGTCTTCAATATGTTCAAGAAATGTTTTTGTAAAATAATAGCTACATAAATTGCATATATTCAATAGTTGAAATTGTTTAATTTAGTAATAAATAGTTTACAAGAATATAATTATTTTATCGTGTGTGGATTAATAGCATACAAAACGTGTTTTCTTACATTATATTTATAAATGAAAAATAATGAACACTAATTCATTATCACTACTAACTAAACGATTTTTTCCGTAAATAAACAATGTTACATGGTAAACAAAACTCACTTTAAACTTGTTCCACAAGGATGCAATAAGTCGTTTTTAACTTTATATATTCTTTTATTTTTTGTATTTGTTATTAATAACTGACGATACAAGTCTGAGTCAAAACATCACCATTCACCAAACATTTAAATTTTATTTTTATGGTTAGAAAATCTTGACGTTGACGATGACATTGACAGCTAGTAGAAAGCACTGACCTTCAAAAATCACGAAATGGACTCTGTTTTCCAATTATTGCACTAAAGCGCATTATGCGACATAATGCTAACTTCGGACGTTCCAACTACAGCAACCTTAGAGTACCTATACATTATATGTAATAATCTAAGACAGCAACGCTTCGTTCAATCAAGCATTTTGAAAAGTACTGCTTTGGCGTGATGTGCGCAAGCATACCAACTCAATTACAGAAAGAATGAAAAGTGTTTTTTCTTCAAGGTGGCATTGATCATAATTTTATTTACATTATATTATGTTAGTAATATTTGTTTAAATTTTATTTATATAATTGTATATTAATTAGTTATATATTATTATATATCTATACTAATATTATAAAGAGGTAAAGTTTGGGAGTTTGTGACGTTGTAAGGGTAATCTCTGGATCTACTGAACAGATTTAGATGAAATTTGGTAAGAAGATGATTTGAGACTCCGGAAAGGACATAGGATAGTTTTTATCGCGTAAACCATTCCTTAAGTCATTGAAAATAGGGATGAAAATTTGTATTGGGAAGCAAGCTAGGGACGAACCCGAGCGAGGGTGAGTCGCTAGTTTATTATATAATTTATAATATCGACGATATGTATTATTATATATTATAATTTATTTACCTACATATTAGTTAGTTATTTTTTTTTTGCTTTAAATACTGAACCTAGTGCCCTCTGCTGGTGCACTTGAAAACTAATTCACGTTCCAATTAAGCGTTAGCTCACTACGGCATTGTGTGCCAAAATTCGGAAGGAATTATGCTCTATAAAACAGGGGGAGTTATTGAGTTAAGAAATAACAAAAACAGTTACTAGACGGCCAACTACGAGTAATTACTAACTAGAAAAAACTGAAAATAGGACAAAGTGAACTGTGATGATTTTAACAGTTTCTGTTTGATATAACTACCTATTATGTTCAATATATATTTAAAAATACGAAAATAATCCCAATCAATACCTATATGACATTCGTTGAAAAATTAATACTAATAAAATATAATACGTCATATATATGCGCAATTTGCCACAAACTACAGAGAGATTATTGCCACTTGCCATAATAGATAGTAATGGTACTATAACTACTTACTTTCTAGAAACTCATTTGGCGACGCTATAATTTACTTCAATAGAAATCCTTTTTTTCATTTGAGTCTTAGGGATTTGCTATTCAGTCACATTTATATAAAGTATGTATTTGTGATGCAGGCGGATGAAAGAAAAAGCAGTGTTTCATAACTGCACATACTTTAATTTTGAAATATTGTCAGATCTACATTAACATTATCTTTTATTGCCTACCGTCAAGCATATCTACTGATAGAGTATACACTAGAGACAAAAACTAAAGTATAGACCAAAGTAATCACCGATATTATTCTAAAGCTAGTGTTATCGTAATTAAATAAGTAGTACTGAAAACGGCATTGGTTTAATGGAAATCTAATTACTAACACATGCAAAAGCTAGGCACAAAATAAGACATTTCTTTTTTATCAATAAGTAGGTATATTTATATAATAACTAAATTTTAAATTAGTTTAATATTTTTTAACATACATTAGTCAACCAATTTGTTTGAGTTAAATTAGTTGTTGATGCACAAAATGAGGAAGAGACTGGTGTATTAGCGGAAAACGCTAGAATTCGGAGTTCCCCAGTGTTAGAAAATTGAAGAGCATTACTAACTCTAAAGCCAGAAGATGTGTAACCTGGTGCTTGTGGTTCTCCGGTTATAGGATTAAATGTACCACATCTAGTTTTTGCAAGGATACAAGATGTTACATTGGTGTAAAAACGAACGTTATCACTATCAAGTGTAATATTAACGCCGGTTCTTGCCTCCCTTGTACATTGTGTTATCTGAAAAAATATTTCAAATAATTTAAAAATTATCAAGACATATTGTTGCTTTAGTTTTAAGTTTATATAATAATTAATAAAAAAAAAACAAAAATGTGATCTTTAATTATTACTTTATTATCTCTTTGTTTAATCGCTTGAATCTATATGGTAAGTATCTCTATATAAATGTATAAATGACAGCCTATAGATAGAGCAATTAGAAGATAGAACCGACACTTTTATGTAAGTAGGGTGCCGGTACATTTTTTATAAATAGTTCCGTAAAAGACATTAAATTATTTTAAACACTACCAATAAATTCGCAGATACAAATTCTATTAAGATAATTAATAGTAGGTATCTTTTTAACTAGCAGAATCCGCGGCTTCGCTCGCGCTAAAACTACAAATAAAATCTCTAAAAAGGTAGGTTTCATACAAACTTTTATCCCCTATTTTACCCTCTTAGGGGTAGAATTTTGGAAAACGCTGAAATACGTAACTCACTATTTTTGCCGTAGGTACTCTATTCATTCGAAATTTCATGCAAATATGTCCAAGGAATTAAAAGTTTCATACA
The DNA here is from genome assembly GCA_947093115.1 of Brenthis daphne. Taxonomy (NCBI): domain Eukaryota; kingdom Metazoa; phylum Arthropoda; class Insecta; order Lepidoptera; family Nymphalidae; genus Brenthis; species Brenthis daphne. The sequence continues at coordinate 30,097,479 of OX352474.1, read as the reverse complement.
AATTTTATCCCCTATTTCACCGACTTGGGGGTTGAATTTTGAAAAAACCTTCCTACGTCATACGAGGAATACGTGTGCGAAATTTTAAGTTTCTAGCCCTAAGTGTTTGGCCTGTGCGTTTATTTAAAACTTTGATCCCCTAATTTACCCTTTTAGGGGTTGAATTTTAGAAAACGCTGAAATACATAACTCATTATTTTTATCGTACTCAATTCACACGAAGTTTCATCCAAATATGTCCAAGGAATAAAAGGTTTCATACAAACTTTTACCCCTATTTCACCCCCTTGGGGTTTGAATTTTGAAAAATCCTTCCTTAGTGGATGCCTTCGTCTTAAAAGGAATACGTGTGCGAAATTTTAGTTTTCTAGCCTAAAGGGTTTTTAGCCTGTGCGTTGATACATCAGTCAATCACTTTTGCATGTATTTAAAATTATTTACTTTTGTATGTAATGTATTTTTACTTTCATACTTTTAATATGTATGTATTAATTAATATGTGTAGTGTAGATGTAGTGTATCAAGTATCTGGTATCCATAACACAAGCCTCTTAGCTTACTATGGAACGAGATGGTGTTGTGTTAATGTCCCAACATATATATATATATATATATATATATATATATATATATATCGTAATTAATACAAACCAAATTTATAGAATTCGTTCGTCGCAAACATCTTACAAAATCGCAGTATCCCATGTAACAGCCAGATGATTGAACATTTAAAGCTGAGGTCGACAAAGCCTAATAAATGAAACAGATAAAATTAAAATAAAATGCTCATAATATTTTAGCATGTCTTTTTATGTTTTTGAAGACGACTTGTTACCATCACATTTGTTGCACACATCCCATACGACGTATTTGTAAAATATTGTACAGCACAAACGCTTAAAGCATTAAGTTCTTGAGGGCCCTTAAAAATAAAAAAATGTCACGACAAACTTTAAATAATAAAATATACCTATTATTATTGAAATATGAAATAAGAAAAATAAAAGATATTCACTACAAAAATTACCTCTGGCATAGATGTAACTCTAGAAAAACATGCTATACAGGCGTCACGCAACGTCACATTCGTAGGTTGTGCAGTACTGCACGCAAGGTTAAGTAAATTCTGTAGTTTCACCCTAAAGTAAAAATATTTTTTACTATTACTATAATATGTACATTATTTTCTGTGATTCAGAAATTAGTAAGTATATATCTATTTATTTAAACTTACCCGTTTGTTGGACACAGAGCTGAAATCTTTTGTGTTTTCCACTGGAGAATTTTGTTTTTTACATCACTTAAGTCAAATATTCCATTGGAGGCTGCTCCGATCTATTAAAATATTACTTTAATACAGTTTTTAAAATATTATAATAAGCAAAACAAGATTTTTGTTTATATTTTATTGTAATAAATAATAATGAAATCATCTGACCTCGCTAAAATTTAGCAAGTTTTGATTCTTCCATTGCAAAATATTTTTTTGCACCTCGCTTAGATCTAAAAATGTACCATAAATCCCAATCTGTTGAATACAATAGAAACAGGAAGAACTTGTTACAAATACACACAATTTTAATGCTGTATTTATATATGAATATTAGTATACTTACGAGGATGGTAAGTAGTATCGCAGAGCCACAATGGATTTTTTTAATCATATTTATTACAGTTAAAATTAGACTTATATTTGAAGATTAAACTTTGCCGTTGACCATGTCAATAGCAACATTCTATACCAGCTATGGTATTTGGTAACGAGTATAGTGTGTAACAAAAACTCGAGGGGGGAAACTCATATTGCGATGTTAATTTTAACTAAAACGGTTCCGTAGATTTACAGTATAAATTCCGTATATTTATGTTGTAACTTGTAAGCAATATAAAGTGTATTGAAAACCGTAATATTCATCTGTATCTGTAAAAATATTATAAATGTGAATGTTTGTGGGTAGGTATGTATGGATGTTTGTTAGTTTTTCACGCCAGAACGGCTGAACGGATCTGGATGAAATTTGGCACAGAGATAAATTATAGTCTAGAATAACACATAGGCTACTTTTTATCCCGGAAAAATATACGAATGCCGAGGGATAGATTTGTTTTTGTCTTTCTATAGGCAACCCCGAGCGAAGCAAGGGTGAGCAGCTAGTTATTAAATATTGTAGACATAAAAGTGTCTCACGCTGAAGTCACCAATCCCGCAGATCGTTACCTAGTTATTAAGCTCAAAAAAATTGTCAGGAGAACCAAAGTGGGCGAATGTACGCAGTATCGGACTTCAGTCCTAAAATATCTGTAAATATGGATAATATTTGATGAATCTGCATGTCTTTTTTTTTCACGGGAAAGACCAAATTATATTTTAACAGATAAGAGGTCATAAGGCCTATTATATTTTTGATTATAGGGCTCACATTTCTAACATTTTTCATATTTGCTTATAGAAATCATAGGGATGTTGTTTACTCTTTCAATTTTCATACGTAGGTAAGGACTCGCTCCATCTGCAAACTTTATTTAAAATTTAGAGAAATTATTATACAAGTTGAAATCTTTCATATATAATTTATTATCATGTAATTAATTATTATTAAATACTTACTTTTGGCTGGTAAAAAAGCTATAGAAGTTTTAGAACCTACGGAATTCTAAGCTCATTAAATACTTTTATAATTTAAATCGTTTATCACAAATCACAATGTTCGTGTTTATTATACCGTAAAGAGAGAGTCGTTATAATAGCGTAAATTTAGTGATATATGTAGGTGTCTATCTGTAAATATATGAAATGAGTTCAAACAAAAATAATAATTTATTTGTTTAAATACATGTTATATTCCTGAATAATTTAATAACAGTTACTAGCCAAGCCTTGAATCACAAAGGAAGATTAAGTATGTGTTTGACTAGTATGTCCGTACATATTTCTGATCCTATGTTCCCTCGTATTCTCCTAAATCGCTGTACCAATTTTGATGAATTATACCTACGTCATTACTCGTTAGATTTGTCTTGATACTGCGAATTATTAAAAATCACATATAGTAGATTTCAGGCGCCAATTTGTTTGTTTTTTAAAAAAAACTTTCCCCGTTTCTATCGAGTATCATAATGAAGGTTTTTAAGAGGTGATCACAAAAATAAATACAACTATAATATGTTTTTTTTTGTATAATCTTTTTATATATAAAATTTCCATGTCACAATGTTAGTTACCGTACTCCTCCGAAACGGCTTTACCTATTTTTACCAAATTTTATATGCGTATTCAGTAGATCTGAGAATCGGCTACTATCTATTTTCCATACCCCTAAGTGATAAGGATAAGGGTGGTCTTTCCAGACACCACCACAGGGACGAACCCGAGCGGAGCGAGGGTGAGTCGCTAGTAATAATAAATAAATATTTGTATAATTTTCAACCCTGGACGCAGCACCTAAGTCATGGTAAACTTTAGAAGGGTCTATAATAATTGAATGCATTTATAAAATTTCGTATCTGAACTGAAAAAAGAATCAGGTCATAAATATCCTAAAAAATTATTGTCATCGGAACTGAACTAACATCTAAACTTTCAACTCTATAGGGTAAGAGGAAGTCGTTCTTATTCATCTTGCAAGATTTTTTACCCAAATAAACAAATCAGTCATAGATACCAACTAACAAACCAACTACTACTTCCAACAAACTAACCAACATTGCAAGTTATATAAGTCTTTTTATAAAAACCGACTTCAAAAAAATTTCAAAAAATTTCAAAGTCGGTGCCAACCGATATGAATATCTAATCTATACGTATAATAAAACTGTAGAGGTCAAATGTCTGTACATAGAAAAATATGCTAAAAACCGAGTCAGGGGAATGCAAGAAGAGAAATATAACGAATCCAGATTTTTGTTCAATTTTTTTGTTTCTCTGTCTATCTGTTGTCTGTTTGTCTGTTTGTAGACGATTAAACAGTTTTAAAATCACTTTCTGTAAAATGATGTCCACATAGCCTTATTATATATAAAGATTTTGGGAACAATAATGATTTCCATTTTCCTTGCATCCTGGCACTACATAATTTGTTATTTTAATTATTTTTAAATAAAATGATAAAAAACCCAAACACGCTATAGAGCTTTACAATATACTGAGGATTATAGTGATCGCGAAATCTGGCGAGAGAAAATGGCAAAATTCTTCCCCATTGAGAACCTAATTCTTTTTTACATCGGTTAAAAATATTTCAAATAAATGTCACTATTATCACTTTTAAAATATCAAGGAAACATATAGGAACCAACGGTATTTTCAGAATTTTGATTTCTAAAAATGAAATAAATTTAGAGATGGGCCGAATGTGGTTTGAACCGAATACTAACTTCGGCCGAACATCCGGTGAAAATAAAAAAATCGGCCGAATTTCGGACGAACTTCGGTTCAATTTCGCCGCGCTTTCTCAAGTCACTACATGTCGTGTCACTTTACGTCGTGACACTTTAATAATAAAAAATACTTCATGTTTCTGAGTGTTTAGTTTATGAATCATGGATGACAAATTATGAATCAAAAACGTGTTTTTTTTAAATAAATTTATGAATTTTAATTAAGATTTTTGTTACAAGAATACTAAGTTTATTTAATTTTGTCTTATTTAATTAGGCAAAGATTTTTGAGACTGTTACATTAAGAAGAAACTTAATTTTTTATTGCATACGTGTTCAGGTTAACATGTTCCTATCTAAAATATTTGGTTATGTGGACCGATCGGAATCCGTTTATATTTAATAAAAATAATAATAATTTAAACCAGAAGTTTACCGTTTTTAAAACGTTAGCAGGTATACAAGGAACAAAAATCCGTAAAATGCCCCCGATGTCCAGCTACTCCGGAGAAATAAGGGAATGAAAGGCATTGAAAAATAGTTTCTATTGAAAAATGTTCTCTTTAAAAGTAGGAAGATTTTCATCCTCCCGAGAACATAAAACATAAATTTCTCGAAAACGGCTAAATATTTCAATTTAAAAGAAATGTTGGTTATTATAAGTATATCGAACATTAAATTCTCCTAGTTTCATGAAAATCAAAAAATTGTTGCGGAAATTAAAAATAAAAAACCAAGAAAAAATTAAAAAGTTTTTTTGCAAATATCTCGAAAACTTTCAGGTTATTGTAAAAATTGTCATATATAAAAATTGTAGATTTTTACTACATCTACAACATTTGTGGAGAACATTTTTCGATAGGACGTCACAGTAAGCCAAAAATTGGAAAAAACTGAAACTTTTAAATGAAATTTTGATCAATGCCTCCTTGAAGCTTCACACATACTTATATTTATTTTTGAACACATTATACATTTTTTTTTATATTTTATCAGACTACGTCGAAAGCTTTACTAATTAGTTTAACAATAAAGAATATTATTAATGTTAATAATGTAAATAAAATTTTGATCAATGCCACCTTGAAGAAGAAATAAATAAATTTGTTGGGACAATTACACACAGCACCATCTAGTTCCATGGTTAGCTACGAGGCTTGTGTTATGGATACCAGATAGTTGATAGACTACCATATATAACTTTAAAATACATACATATTATAAATATAAACACCCATGACTGGAGTACAAACATTCGTGCTCGTCACACAAATGAATGTCTCCAGCGGGACTCGGACCCGCGACCGCTGGCACAGAAAGTAGGGTCACTACAAACTGAGCCAAACGAGTCGTCGAAAACAAACGAACGAAACACCTCATATTTTCTACTGTGTTTGTGAGTTGGTATCCTTGCGCGCATCACCGATCACGCCAAAGCAGTACTTTTCAAAATCATAATGCTCGATTCCGATTGACTGAAGTGTTACTGTAGTTGAAAGTTGAAACATTCGAAATTAGTATAATACCGTATAATGCGCTTTAGTGCTCTAATTGGAAAACAGGGTAAATTTATGGTTTTTACAGGAGTAAATTTTAACACCTGAGACAACTTTTTTAGCATTTAGCATAGAACACAAACTATATAGATGGCATAGAGTACATTTTATGATTGTTCATTGTACATACGTCGGAGTGCGGACCTCCTCTATAGTCTTTGGATTATTGATGAAACTGGGATTTCAGTTCTTTTCAGTCTAATTTTATTTTAATTTTTTATTTCATTTCATATAATGATTGAAGGCAAGGCAAATGTAAGTAGCACTATAATTGTAATATTAAGTTATGTGATCTACCTTTCTTTAAACTAAATTACTATAGCTTAACCTATTTTTTATTTTAGGAACTACCTGATTTTCAAGTATTTCGGACGGTAATAAAATACTGTTTATTTATCATAATTGTACCAGTATTCTCGTTCTTCGTAGTAAAGATTTTATTATTTGATAGGATATTGCGCTTAGAAGCTATTACAAGTAGCGTTTACTCTGCTGTAGTTGCTGTGGTCGTCTTGCACGTAACTCTAGGCCTCTACATATATAGGGCTTATAGTGAATCTGATAGAACACCGACTAAGCCGATCAAGAAAGATTAAATTTACCTCTTAATTTATTGTTAGATAAGTAAAAACTTAAAAATGGACAATCTTTATATGAAGGGTGATCTGTTACGACTTCATATTAAGAATAATGATATAATAGAAGGCAGATTTTATAGCATGAATAAAGATAAATCGAAAATATCACTCTATGAAGTGAAGGATATACTACAGAAAGAGTTGAATGAAGGAGTATGCCATTATTATGATTCTGAAGTAAGGGATATTGTAAAGGTTAAAGAGGAAAATGAACATAATCATTTGAAGATAACACAAAAAGAATGTGAAAGTATTATAAAAATGTCTAAGATGTATATCTATATAAATCAAGTAGATAATACTTTTCATCAGGCAATAAATGACCTAAATTCACAAAGTTACCTTGGGTTGAGTACTGATGGGGCTAATTTGGGCCGAAAGTGTAAGATGCCTTTTCTAGTGATTTCAACACTACAGCAAATATACATTTTTGACATTCAAGTTTTGCAATATCATGGATTTGATGCTGGATTAAGAAGTATACTTGAAAGTAATGTTCCTAAAAAGATTGTTCATAACTGTAGAATGTTGTCAGACTGTCTGTATCACAAACATAATGTTAAGTTGAACTCTGTTTTCGATACACAGGTAAGTTACTTTCATAATTGGATAAAATATATTTCTTTATATGAATATAATATAACTTATAAACAATTACAGGTTGGTGATATTATTATAACAAGACATAAAACAGGTTACCTTCCAAATAATGTCAAAACATTGGGAGAATGTCTGAACAATTACCTTGGTCTGAAGCCAGATACTATTCAAGAAAATGTAAGTGTATGTTTTTAAATTAAGAAAGTTAATGATTTTCAAATATTTATGATTTAATTATACTCACAATTCAATTAGATATCATTGACTATAATAATATTCATATTTTTTTATTTCCATTATTTTTTATTATATACAAATATAATAAGCTTATTTTTCTGCTACTTTGAAATGACTTTTACATTCCCTTTAAAAGTGTGAAGATATCAGCTTTTAAATTAAACATATTCAATATTTATTGTTTCAGTTGGACATAGTTGAGTGCACTAAGCGCCCACTATCTACTAACATCAAAGATATACTTGCAAAGAATATATCATTTTTATACCGTCTTTCTGAAATTATAAATGATCAAATGATGCTCCCATTTGTAAGAGGTGTTGAGTGTTTTATACAAAATCTGCGGGCCAGTGATGATTTTAAAGCCTGGGAGTTATGTGGCAAGCAATATCAATTACCAAAGGAATTTAAAAGTGCTACTGAGTATTAACATTCCACAAAAATAAATTGTAGAATTAGGCTTATTTTCTTTTTTTGCCCCCTTATGCTTTGAGACTTGTGTATAATATAAATAAAAACACTAGTAAGTTGCATATATTGTAAGTCTTAAGGGAAAAAATATTTATTCTTTAACACTTTCACAATAAATTTAACGTATATTGAGATATAACATATAACATAAATTAAGATACTATGTACCACATCAGCCTTTAATAGTTTACCAACAATTCTTGGTTAAATAGTCCAGTCAATATCTCGGAATTGGAAATAACTATAAACTTGAATAAACCTTTATTTTGACACCCTATTTAGAAACCTACTTATCTCAAAACCGTAACGTTAACGTAGGGTGTCTGTGACCAAAGATATCTAAGGTCAAAGGTCATGAAATAGATTTTTTGCAAATATCTTGTTTCCTATGGGCTTTATGCTTTTGTATTTATTATAAATATTATAGAGGATTTAATTTTTGACAACTTTTGTTTAAAAACCTTGTTATATCTTGAATCGTTTTCGAAATAGACTGCAGAGTGTGCAGTGTTTAACTATTTAGAGTATCATTCGAAGTCAACCGGTTGTATAACTATAGTATAACTTTTGTAACAAGGAACAACTAATGGTACATAATCAGATTTATGTTATGCTACTGTGCTTGGGAATAATAAAAAACAAATTCAATTTATACTTGCTAAAGTTGCTGCTAACTTATTAAGAATACATATTAAATGATTGCTATTTTTGTCAACATTTTATTATATATTTTTATATATTCATAAGAAAGCTTGCAAATAAAGTTATTGATGTTTGTAGCCTAAAATCTAGATTTATACTGACAAAAAAAATAATGTTAAATATTCAGAAAAAGTTAGTCATTATAAAAAATAAATTAGTGTTCAATAACATTTCTACATCAGTATTAAACAGTTTTATCATCATTAAATATAGCCTTTAACAGTTATTTTAGAATAACTGCAATGCACTAACTATTGAAATAATATTAAATTCAACGAGTTTAAAATGGGTATTTTAATACATATATTATCTCTAATGCACAAAATATTCACGCTTGGCTATTTTAGAATAAAATGCTCATATCTTAATACTATAAGAATGTGTAGAACGAGATATTTTGTGAGATGGTTTACACTCTTATGTAGTCAATGATAAGATAGGCTTAGATATAAGGGCTTTCAATACAATTGCTTACATAGGATAAAATTTTTATTGTGTGGTAAAGGTCATTTTCTTAATAAATATTTATGCTTGGAAAACAAATGGTTTACTATTAATAATAAAAACACATTTAGAAAAATATTTTATTAGAATATATTATTTACACATAATTAATAATTATATGTTATAGACATTAGACTTTAGTAAGAAACAGGTTAGGGTAGAAAGCTAAGCCCTCAATGGATTCATCTCTACAAGCTAAGCCAAGGCGTTCTGTTGTAAAAAGGCGCTCGCGTGCGAGCAGGACGGAAACATTTGCAATTTGAGACAGCTTTACTGGAGTTAATGAACCATTTTCATCAAGCTAAAAAAACGATTTATACATATTAGTTATTACTATAAAAAATAGAACTAGTATTTATATAATAGTTCACTTTAAAAATAACCTTTATACTAATATATACCATGTTAAAAACATGAATATTTAAAAGTATAAATATTTTATTAATTAAAATACTTGAGTGGGTTTTTAAGTTTGAACCTTTCAATATCCAAAGTAATGTATTGATAGGCAATAAACCAGTTGACTTATAATGTATCAAAATATAGTTTTGATTTTGTTTAATTACAATCGGTGTGACTGGCTATAAGTAGGTTTTATGAAATAAAATTAATTAAGTGCTCATTAGACTCGCGAGTGTAGAATATATATTACGGGAATTTCACTTATCTATTTTTTCCATTAAAATTTTCCAACAATTATGATTGAATCAACACTTTCCGTTCATCCGGTTAAATAAGCTATGACATTGATAGAAGATACCCTACTATTCCTAAAAATTTCTATATTAGTTCTTCTATCCTGTTCTTATTCAAAAGCGAATTAACATATAACAGAGTAAAGTTAGACAATATAATATATAAGGATTTTGAAAATAAATAAATAATTACCAATTGACTAGTACTCTTTGCTACTTCCTCATCCCTGTGGCTACTTAGTTGAAGTACACAGGCACCACTTGGAAATTTACGTAATGACATCGGCGCATCAATAGTTTGCAACAATCTAAAATTAACAACATGTAAAAATTACAATTTGTTTATGGGTATTGCTATAATTGTATGTACACTTTGAAAAATTTAAAACTAATATGTAAAAAAGCACATAAGAATTGATTTCTCACAATGTTTAAGGCAGTGCCATCTGTGGGTCATTTACATCTACCTATAATATTATAATAGGCAAAGAGCAAATTCTTTAAAGGTAAATCTAAACTAAATGTGTTTTAAACAATTTATCTTAAAACCCTCAATTCCCAAAATTAATTTAGTGAGAGATTTTTTTTATTTATTAATGATTAAATCAACATACTTGCAAGCATTTAGCAAATCCTCTGGTGAAACAAGTTCCAGGCCTCTTGCTCTGTTGACTCTGCACCAAACATCAGCTAAGGACATTATTCCACCACAATCCTGAAAATAAATGGAATCAGATCCTCCACATTAAACATCTCATCACAATACTTTTTATTATAATGGAAATAACAGCTATGCAAAAAGTAAATAATTATTTTCTTTAAAAAAGCAATACAGGATAATAAAAAGAAATTAGGTAAATCATTATGTTTATAATGATTTGTCCTATAAGCTTACAATTAAAACTGGCACCATCATATCTGAGATTTGCTGTGCAAGACCCATATAATATTCTGAGTCGGACCTGAATGTATCTCTTGTTACTGGATCATCTATACCCAAACTCATAAGATAAGATTTGAATCTGACTGTATCATCTTCAGATATATCACCTTGTTTTTCCTATAAAGATATTTTGAATTACAGTTCAATGAGCAAAATCAAGAGAACAAAAAAAATACATAATTTAATTGGACATACTTCTATTAAAATATAATCCACCAACCATAGGTCAGGAATCAAAATAAATCTACAAAACACCCAAAAAGATAAAAGTTATAACAGAATAAAAAGTAAAATTAAATGTCTTCATAATTAAATGACAACACCCCGACGACCCTACTTGCTGTGCCAGCGGTTGTGGGTTTGCTTGTACTCCAGTCATGAGAGTTTATATTTATAATAGGTATGTCTTTAAAATATCAACTATCTGGTATCCATAACACAAGCCTCGTAGCTTACCATGGAAGTAGTTGGTGCTGTGTTAATGTCCCAACATATTATTATTATTGGTGATCTATCTATTTCAGTTTTAACAGATGTACTATATACAAATTAATGGATATTTGTTTTTAAATAATAGTTACCCTTATTTTTGATGAAATTGTTTTTGATATTGATACCATTTCTTTAGCCTTTTCCATTAACTTTTTTAAATCTTGAAATGCAACACTTATGCTCTCATCAGTTGCTCTATGATGTTCTTCTATACTCCTCTCAATGCCAACAATTCCTAAGCGCATTTTAGAATTAATTGGTGCTTTAGAAGGCTTAGGTGAAGCATTCGGTGAAGATAATGTAGAAGCTGTTTGTTGCTGCCTTTCCCAAGCTTTTGTAGTTACTGCCTCATTTAATGCTTTATAAAAAGCAGGGTCTATGCCATCTTTAAATGAGAACTTAATATAATGATATTGACTAATAACTGCAGGTCCTGGCCTCTTACCTGAAATATTTTTTTATCTAGAAAATGATATAAAAAGAATTACAATTACCAGTAAATAAAATACCTGGAAGTGAAGGTCCTAAGTGCAATATAATCCTTTTTGGACCACCAAGTCCAAAAACTCCACCACTTTCTTCTTCCATGCAAAATACATAATACAAATGAAGTGACAAGCATATTAGTCCTTTGGGTATGTCACCTGGTTTACCCCAAAGGATTCTATGGGTTGTAAGAACAACTTCTCCATCCACAAACTGAGACTAAAATAAAGTATTTTAAGGGTTAATTCAATATAATAATAAAAAAGCTTTATTTAAAAACACCTTACCTTATCATCTCCGTCATAAATTTTTACATTTTTATCACGTTTAAGGTAATTTTCACCTTCAAATAATCGAGCTTCTATATACTCGAACCTGTCCATATTTCCGATATGAAAATATCTGAAAATATGTAAACAATCAAACAAAATATCTATATAGCAACATACCAATACAGAATATATTTTTTTTAGAAAAAATACTTACTTATATATTTGTGTTCTTTATATTACTTAACTTTACTTATGACTGTAGCAAGAAGATAATACGAGGTATTCGCTTAGCATTCTTCACATATAATATTATATTAAAATTTACAATTTACATAGAATTTTGTAACCTACTGAAGTTCATAAAATATGTAAAAAAAAAATAATAATTTTTACTTGTAATTTAACTCTTTTTGAAGTTCTATCAAAATCGAAGCCACAGATGACAGATTATGGAGTAAGAGTGAGGGTATATATCGGAACAGATAAAAAAAAAAGGTTTTTAAAAGAAACAAGTAACAACATGGAACTGTTCCGTCATAAGCTACCACCTACGTATGGGATACCTAGCTTAAAAGTTCCCCTAAACTAGCCCCTAAATTAAATTTCGTTTTACCATCGTCAGAGCCCGTATTTCTAATACCTATATTAAGGTGGCGTTTTAACATTTAGGTGACCCCTAATTATCAGTGAAACAGAAACTGTCCCCTAACAGCCCCTAACCATGCTTAGGGGATACCTTAAGCTTAGGTGACGTTGGTGAAATCGGCCATAAGCCTCAGACTGAATGTGAATAGATTATACGTGTAGCGTCCTCTTTTCAAGAAATGTTCCCTATTCATATAAGGAGGTAATTGTGACATTATTATTCATCTGTGAACGAATTTGACACTGACAAATTACAGCTGACAAGTAAACGTGCTGAGCTGTCAGCTTGTTGTACTATTACTTATTAGGCATGGGCAATGGGCATTGACATTCGCAATTGAAATGAAAGGATTGATAGGAAAGGCTAACCTGCAATTATTTCGCGGCTAGAATTCTTAACTAAAGCTTACTTTTACTTGACGCAGCCTTGAGTGTGGTGCTAACTGCTAACGTGAATTAGATATTACATCTCATTGTTTTTCATTCATAAATTTTAATTGCTATGGCTGATAATCAAGAATCTTTGTTGGAAAAGATTAAGGAACAGGGAGATCTTGTGAGGAAATTAAAAGCTGCTAAAGAATCGAAAGAAAAGGTTCGTTTTTATTTGTTACTAAATGTCACCTAAGAATAATATGTTCTGCTGTTCGATTTAACATTTACTAACGTTGCGTCACCATAAATTACTCAACGTAAGTAATTTTCTAGGTTAACACAAGAAAAAAAGATCGAGATCTTGAAGAAATAAACGAACATCTCTGCTATTACAGTTATATTTGTGGCTACATGCCTTGTAAATTTGATGTAGAACTATTTAAAAGTTTAGATTCTAAATTAGATTTAAAAAAATATCCATATTTAAGAAGATGGTGGTACCATATGCGGAGTTTCACTGACTCTGAGATAAGTCTGTTTCCTGTAATACATCCATCGCATAAATTAATAAATATTGTCAAAGTTGATAAGAAAACTGCTGATCAGCAGGTTTGTTGTTTATAATGCCTTTATTTGTGACACATGCTTATGCATGCAATTTTATACTTTATACACTATCAGTATGTATACTTACTACTTTTATTAGTTCTTAGGTATAAAATTGAGCTCAATGAATCTCCACATATGGTTACTTCGTTACCACAGAGAATTGTAACATGAATAAATTAAAACTTTGTTTCTATTTCCGGTATCAAAATAAAATGAAACAGTGGTGACGGGGAATCATATTACATAAAAATAAATTTTTGGAAATTTATTGAACTATGATGTACAGAGCATTACGATTTGTAGCAAACCCTGCAGCCAGGTTTTGGTTTCACAAATTAGCTAGAAGCACAAAATATATTACAACATCATCTCATTGCAAGGTATTGGCAAATGCTTTAGTTGTAGAAAGTTATCAAAATAAGAAGAAAAATAATTCGATTTTTAGGAAATAATGAGTAGACCTCGAACAATATGACTTCTGTATATACTAATATTTCTTATTTTGATTTTTTAGATTCAAGAAGAGGTATCTAAGTTACTGGCATTAAAAGCACAACTGAACACTGAAGATGCTACCCCTCAGAAGTTTACTCTTAAAACTCCAAAGGGCACAAGGGATTATAACCCACAGCAAATGACAATTAGAAACAGTGTGTTGCAAAAAATTGTTGCTGTATTCAAAAGACATGGAGCTGAGTGCATTGATACTCCAGTGTTTGAGTTGAAGGTATTTCAATTAACAGTTTTGTTTAAAGGATAAACTTAAGTATAAATTTTGCTAGTTTTATGTTTGCAAATATTGTTGTTATGCAACAGCTATTAAAACATTAAATGAAATTATTAAGAAATATATATTTCTACTTACACTATAAAGTTATTTATATTATAAAGATTTTCATTATTGTTTATAAGTCAGGTAAGACTAACTAAATGGAATATTGAAATATTTTACAGGATGTTTTAACTGGAAAATACGGTGAAGATTCTAAGCTGATTTATGATTTGAAAGATCAAGGTGGTGAAATACTCTCTCTTAGATATGATTTAACAGTGCCTTTAGCTAGGTACTTGGCAATGAATAAAATAAACAATTTGAAGAGATATCACATTGCTAAAGTTTATAGAAGGGATAATCCTGCCATGACTAGAGGAAGATACAGAGAATTTTACCAATGTGTGAGTTTCTTTGAAATATAATAATGGGTCGAAATATGCAGCATTGTAATGTTAAAAACAAAGTTAATTATTGTTATTGTGTTTATAAAGTTATATAAACTATTCACATGTATCAAGACTAATGCAGTTGTAAACTGCATTATGTTTAGGTAATTATGTAATATGTTGCCATTACAAACTTAGGGTAACAATTTTTTCATTTGTTAATGTCTGATGCCATGTTTGTATGTATTTTTTTATTTACTATGAATTTTATCTTCAATCCATTATATGAAAAGTATGCAAAAACTTCATATTATAATATACATTATTCTTTTCAAGACAGTGAGACTTTCAATGATCTGACCCTCAGTTTAAATGAGAACACATACCTCCCCCTTTTTTTTGTGCTTATTGAAAACATAAATTATATTACAGGACTTTGATATAGCCGGTCAATATGATCCGATGGTCCCTGATGCAGAGTGTCTTAAAGTTGTCACAGAAATATTAGATGCAATAGATATAGGTAAATATGTTTTGAAAGTGAATCACAGGAGATTACTCGATGGAATATTTGAAGCATGTGGAGTGCCGGCAGAAAAGTTTCGCTCTACTTGTTCCACCGTCGATAAACTTGATAAGGTAAGAGATAAATTGTAAGCTATTGGAAAGCAAGGTTAAATAGACTTAAACCAGTTTTTATTTGTTGATGGGATATACTATTATTTAAATGTAAAAAATTGTGGATGTTGAGTGTGTGTATTTCTCACACACTGTAACACTAACAATGAGTAGTAAAATTTGGATTGGACATAGTTAAAGTTTATATCATGAATTAAAAATAGGCTAGTTTTTTAAATTTGAACGTGTTTCATTTTATTGTATTCCTTATGCAATCTTAGGCAACCTGCACTAAATTCTTAATGATTAAAATATTTAAAATGTTTTTAGCAAAAAAAAAAAAACATTTGTTTGCTAACATTTTAAGCATATTAAGAAATTATTATTGTATTATATACTACTAGCGGACCCGACAGACGTTGTCCTGTCTACACGTCTTTAATTTGAAAATTTCAAACTTTTTTTAATATATTATTTTCTATTAAAAAAATTGTGAATCTAAACCATTCCCAGATCCCCTTGAACACACACAAAAAATTTCATCAAAATCGGTCCAGTCGTTTGAGAGAAGTTCAGTGACATACACACTCACAGAAGAATTATATATATATTATATGATAAATGTTATAATTATATGTATCTTTTTTTATTTTGAGTTTTTTTTTTGGAAGAAGTAATTACTAGTTTGTACATTTTTTATCAACCATATATTATTTGAGATATATTCACATTGTATTGATCTAATTAGTAATATTTTATAATAATATTTTTTCAGTCACCATGGGAAGAAGTTCGTACAGAAATGATAAATGAGAAAGGTGTAACACCAGACGCGGCTGATCGTATAGGAGAGTATGTGAGACTAAATGGTGGGTTAGAGTTAGTCGATAAACTGTTAAAGGATGAGAAACTATCTAAATCAAAAGGTGCGGTGGAAGGTCTCGAAGGAATCAAGCTTTTGCTTGACTATTGTGACATTTTAGGGATAAAAGACAAGATCCTATTTGATTTGAGTCTGGCTAGAGGCCTAGATTACTATACTGGTGTTATTTATGAGGCTGTGTTGACACGTTAGTAGAATTTATATCTTTCATTAATTTTTAAACTTTTTTTTTATGTTACATTCTACTCTGGAATTAGTCTTATTATTTTTCTGCTTATCATTCACTAAAAATACTTTTATTTGTAAAGCTGCCTATAAAAATATTTTGTCATAATATGTGTATACGTTATTTGACCTTGCAATTCTGTATTTCAATCAATCAATCAATCAGCCTATCGCCGTCTACTGCTGAACAATTTTGTATTTAAAACCTACTTATTAAAAATGGTTTATCAGCTTTACGAATATGTTTTTGTTGTATTTGATTTCTGTTATAAAATAAGTACTTAATAACGTTAATTTTTTAGAATCTATCAAGATCGGTAATGAAGATCAAACAGTTGGTTCTATTGCTGGAGGCGGTAGATACGACAATCTTGTTGGGATGTTCGATTCTAAGAATAAACAGGTATTGATCGGTCCACACATTCTCACACTTCATGTAAATGTTTTTTTTTTACCATATAAAATTAATTTTAAATTAATAATTGTCGTAATAATTCATAAATCATGTTCTACAAAACGGTAACACTATTTGTGACATTATTGTACATTTTTCTTATAAAAAGTTAATATGAATTTCAAGCGAGAAATACAAATTGATTGTGAGATTGTTTATATTATGGTTTAATTTTAATAATAATGTGAGCAACTGTTGAGTTTCTCGCCGGGTCTTCTCAGTAGTAGTAACTGCCTTCAGAGCCGGTGGTAGATTCCTCACGTACTTACATACCGGCATTTAATTTAAATTTTGAAAACGTAAAAATTGACAATTCAAAAGTGTTTATAAAAGCCTATGTGTGTATTGAGCCATTTTTAACGTCCTGTTGCTGGTCAGGGGACTCTTTTCTATCCGACGGGAATCAGGCCATAGTCCACCACGCTGGCTAAGTGCCGGTTGGCGGTTCATATGTCTTTCGAAAACTTGTCAGGCCCATGTTGCTCTCAGACATACAGGTTTCCTCACGATATTTTCCTTTACCGTAAGACAAGTGGTAATTATGTTTGAAATGATTCGCACATGAAAATATCAGAGGTGCGAGATCCAGGATTTGAATCCGCTTCACTCGGATTCCCAAGCGAGCGCGTTACCACTGGGCTACCAGTTTTAAGTTTATTTTGATTTGTAAATAATTTCTTTTTTCTGTTTCCAATTTAAAATCTAAAAAAGTATTATATTTTGATTTAATTTGAATTATGTATCACCAGGTGCCGTGTGTGGGAATAAGTGTGGGTGTGGAACGTATATTCTCCGTGTTGGAGGCGAAGTTAGCGGCAGGCGATATAAGTGTTCGTACCAGCGACATTGACGTGTACGTTGCGTCTGCGCAGAAGAACTTCCTCAACGAACGTATGAAGATATGCGCTGAGTTGTGGAATGCTGGTATTAAGGTTTGTAAACTATTATTACTGTATGATTATAAATGTGAAAATTTCTGAGTTTTTGCTTGTTGATTCTTCACACTATAATATTATTACTGAGGCTAAATAATTTTATAGATGGAGCCCGCCAAAAAAATGTTAATGTCAAAAATAGAAGATAATTAAAAATATAAAAATTTAAAAATGTCGATAAATAGTGATTTGCAATTTGTGCTACTATTCTCCATTTTGCCTATTAGATTGTTTATTTTCTTTAAAGTATAAATGAAAATTTATATAGGTATGAGTCCTAAATTTACAATTGAAGTTTTCTTTTGTATTTTTTAAACATTACTCCTCTTTGCTTTGGAAGAGAGTTAACATAATATAGTATAGTATTTTTTCATTATTATATTAAAATTTCTTAGCTCTTTGAATTAATAAAATTTATTAAATTTTTACAGTTAATGAGTATTATATTAATATTTGTATACTATTTTAAAACATCGTTTAGCTTGGTGTTTAGTTCTATGACACTTTGTCTATATTATTCCTTAGTCTGAGTATTATTTTACTACTGCTTCACTGGGGTGCGCCCTTAGGTGTCTTTTGCATTTATAATATTGTATACCTTTTGGTATTTTATTACCGACTTTGTGTTACTCCAGTCCAGGTCATACAAATCATAAATTTTACCAAAATCCGTCTAACCGTTTTAGTGGGAAAGAGTACGAATATATACAAACAGTAGCGTTATTAAGTAAAAATATTGACTTTTAAAAATTTGAATCTATTATATATTAAGGTCGCGTGGACATTCAGGCTAAGGTCGACCGTGCTCTAGTGACCTTATATGCATATCGACAGTAATTTAAATGTTTTATCATTTCACAAGCAAACATTGCAAAAGTATCTGATGTTGATACCACATTTACCTTTCAACTTTGTGCGAACATGTAATAAAAAAATATTTATATAAAATAAAATTTTAACTAAGCCGAATCTGTACATTTAATATTTTTGCCAAATCTTATTGAAATAGACATTATTATCAATATAAAGGCCAAATTCATAGTTTTTAGAATTTTTGTCTGTATGTCTGTCGTTCTGTGACCGCATCAAGGAAAAACCACTGAAGGGATTTTGATGTTTGGTATGATGATAGCTGGTTATACGGGTCAACATATAGGATATTTTTTACTGCGAGACAATATCTCATCTCTGAGAAGTCTATACTAAACATTAAATAACTTTAATATCGAGTAGTGCCACCACGTGAATATGTTTGAAAATTACATGCAATTTAAATACTTTTTTAGATTTCCGCGAATATTAGATAATCTAACTAAAGTATTGGTTCGGTTCTTTTTTGCGATTTTTACTTTTTATATCATATCTCCTGTACACATGTTTACCATATAAAACATACTAACCAAAAATTAGTTGGAACCCAAAAAAAAAAACGAAAAAAAACCAGGAAATTCGATTTGAATTCCGAAAAAAAAACTTTTATTTTAAATCTTATTTTAAACTACAAATACTTTTTATTTATTTTGTTACTACAGATTTATTATATTATAAATTTCTTTTATGTCAACAGACAGAGCAGTCCTACAAAAAGAATCCCAAAATGCTGAACCAATTGCAACACTGCGAAGAAAATGGCATTCCACTAGCGGTTATACTCGGTGAATCTGAGCTTAAAAATGGTTTGGTTAAAATAAGAAACATCAAGACTAGAGTAGAAGAAGAAATCCCTAGAGAAAATCTCGTGCAAGAACTTAAAACAAGGATCGAATTACTAGATCTAAAGGAGATGAATGGACCTATATCTAAATAAATTCAGTATTCACTACATCAACGGTTCTCAATTTTTTTTGGCCATGAAACCCCAATTAATTATAATTTTTTTAACGGATCTCCATTTTGATAATAACTAAACTGATTGTGTTGTAGTAAGAATGCTTTCTTGTTTGATTTGAAAGAACAAATAATAAATGAAAAATATTAATACTTTATTAAATTTTAATGTACCAAAAATATAACATAATTATTTAACGTGATGAATGAAATTTTTTACATATTTATTTATAAAATAACTAAAATTAGGCTTCATGTCTGACAACGTTTTATTTAACTCTCGGACGGAACTCGGAACTCCTGCGACCCTTCCACGGCACTCTAGGCTTCCGCGGACCACCATTTTAGAACCGTTGCACTACATTTTTATACAAATTTCGTTAAAATGTGGGCTTAATGTTGCTTAATATTATTTGTTATTTTAATTCTCAATTAAGGCTTTTTGATAAAAGTATAAAAGTACCATAATATTTTATTTATTTTTTTGCAATAATAAGTTATAATATAAATAGTTGTACTTATTGTTTATTTTTACATGATGCTAGCGATTTAACCCTGATGTGGTATTATAACTAGCTTCTCGTAATTAATGTATATTGTGACAATTTCTATAATTCATAAAATATACTAGTTTGAGAGCAATATAGTGATGATTAAATTTTGGAATTATTGTCAATGACAAGTTCTGGACATTTTGAACAAAATAGGGAATTTAAGGTTAAAAGTTAAATTTACAATCCGTTATTACTTCATATATCTAAAATTAACATCTTTAGGTAATCCGAATGCGTAAAAAGATGAGAACAAGACAACAGAACAATCACTTGATTAATTCGGATTTATTTTTCAAGACGAATTAACGGCTAAAATCTGCCATTTTGTTTTTAATGCTATCTGTATACTCTACATTCGCGTTATCAAGAAAAATCTAACTATGTATGAATCATCAAAATCGGTTAAGCCGTTTAGTAATTATGAGGGACATAGGATCGGATATACATACGTACAGAACAAACACGTAACCTTCCTGTAGGCCTCGCCGAAGTCGGGTAAATATAACTCCAAATAACTTTTTTTAAAACTGAATTACAGACTATTCTGAATGTACATACAAAATAAAGTGAAAGTTATATAATAATGGTTGGTAGCGTAATGGAACTAAGTATCTATCTGTGCGAATAATATATTGCAACTAATTTTGTTACTTTTTTTATGTTAATTCGACTTATGGTCTAGCAAGTGCAATGTCTAATTAAAAATGACCAGTTTTTCATTTATGCTGCATTTAATGCATGAAATAAATACGTCATGACATTGGCCTGTAGAAGTCGATGTTTTAAATTGGCATTTAATAAATTATTATTTCACGTTTTATTTTTCATCTTTTTTTCTGTTACGGTATATCTATATAGTGTTAGTTCAGTGGTGAATTTACACGTTTGCCAAGTATAGGCTGTTAAATTTTTGCCGCCCTTATTTCTATAATTGTTAGTAGGTATCTATCTAGGTTTTTTATATAATCCAATAATTTTGTTAAAATTGCATAAGAAATAGTTTTTGGGGTATATTTCTGAGTTAATTACATGTTCAGAATTTTAACAAAATTTCTTTTTGATTTCTGAAGACGGCTAAAAAAATTGCCGCCTTAGGCAGCCTCCTGGTAAATCTGCCACTGTTTTAGTTCCTTATTTTTTTTTAATTTATATAATTGATAAATCAAGAGCTATTTTAAAACGACGTTTTCAGCTTTTTATTTTTAATGCTTAAATATTTTGGCATCGATATAGAAGTCAAAATTAAGTTAAATGTAAATTAAGAAAGTACTAAAGAATTTTAAAATTGTCAGTTAATATTCTTAAGACTTCACATTGTGATATAAGTAATTTTTATTTTATTGTATAAAATAATAAACACTTTTAGGTAGACAGTGCCGTGTTTCGTAATGGTGGAGATAAATAAAAAAAAAAACAAAAAAATAGCACTGTTCTTACCTAGTAAGTATAAAGCATGGTCTGGTATAATTTTACATATTAATAATTAATTTTCTATTCCTAAAGTTATTTATTCTAGAAGAAAGTGTCTATTTAGTTTTTAAAATTTTTGTATTTTAAAAACATATGTGTATTATTTTCTACGTACACTTGTGCGTTTGATTTTTATGTGAAAATAAACTGGCTTTTATAAAACTCTGTTAATTTTATTTCGCCAAATTGTCTATCAGTATGTGTAAAAGTGGTATGGATATTTTAAAGGTTCTGAATTTCCCAAAACAGCTTTAAGCACGTTTTGTGGTTGGAATTATTGTGATTGCGATAATAGGTATATGTGAATGCGAGCGCTTGGAAATTATCATAAAGTCATGAATTAAAAATATTTTTAATTCAATTCAATTTTTTGTTCTGTGGTTTTCAGACGTGCCAGTTGGGTATAGACTACTTTGCCAGTGTCGTGTAGAATGGAAAATATTTTAAAGGTCTTATATTGCCATTGTGTATTAGTTTCCTACGCGTACATACCTTTACCTACATATAATAAAATTGTAACTAAGCCATTCGGCTTAGATTAGTTTTAGCTTACATGTACATTAAATATTTTTTGGAAAATCTTATTGAAATAGACATTATCGAATCGGAAGCCGAATCTATAGTTTTTAGAATTTTTGTCTGCCCTTTTTTTGTCTGTCTGTCAGTGACCGCTTGACGGAAAAATCACTGGATGGTTTTATATGAAATTTGTTATGATGATAGCTGGTTATCCGGGTTAAATATAGGAGAATATAGGAAAATATCTTCTCTCTGAGAAATCTATAGTGAACGTCAAAACGTCAGTAGTGACGAACCCGAGCGGAACGAGGGTGAGTCGCTCGTGTACATATGTAAGGATCAATTAACTGGTAAATAAGTTTATTTTCCTATATTTTTAAAACGATTTATAAACTACTATAAACTTCTGAATTATCGGCTTCAATCGGATGAATCTTGTACTTTTAGTTCAAAACCATTATGTCACGGACAAACCAATCATGCTGTTTGACCATTGTTCCCTTCAGTTTCCTGGCATTGTGCCCTAATTCACCGCGAAATTCAGTACCTACTTACTATCTATATAATATTGTTTGACCAGACCCTTTCTTACTCACGTTTTGTACGGGTTGGTGCTAACAGTTCTTTGATAAGTGTAATGAGATGTATTTTTCATTAAAACGTTATCTAAATTTAACATTATGTGCTTTGCTATTAGCTCCAACAATTAGTGCATCAAATATTAAGGACGCATTGGAAGAACATCTCAAGGATATATCCCATAATGAAGAATCTGAATCTATTAAATTGGATAAAGAAAAAGCCGAGAAAGATCACCACATAGACAGCCTTGTTAAAGATATCCATTCAAATCATTACTCAAAAGCTAATGATGACACTAAATATCTCAAAAAAGATCAGGAAACAAAGGTGTCCTCAGATAAAGATGCGTATGGTGGATACAACACTAAGCAAGATAAAATTGAGGATAGCCGTACCGATGGGTTTAAAAGGGGATACAAGAAAGGGCATCAGAAGCAAGGATTTCAAAATTCGTATCATAAGGATGAGTCATCAAATAAGAGTACATTTTTTGATGATTTTAACGATGAAGGTGATCAAGCTGGCTATAACAGCAAATTAAATAAACATGATAACAATGGTGAAAGAAGCTATGAAGGATCACATAATAATGGTCAAGAATATTTAAGAAACAATTTCCAAGGTGGAGGTTCTAATAAATATGGAGATATCGGAAACAAACATGCCAATTATCAAGATTACGGTAAGAAGTACTACGTTGATAATTCTGAAAATTACAATAAGTATCGTAACGGTCACGGTTCCTTTGATCGCGGCAAAATCCATGATAGACATCATTACCAAGCTCCTCCAGTTCATCAGGATTTTGATTGGCAAGACTGGAATCATAGACGAGATTGGGAAAGACCTGGTTGGGATAGGAGTCGAGGATGGGAAACAGATTATGGAGGTCCAGGATACTATGATGACCACGGTATCCGACATGACGGGGGATATGGTTATGGTCCTAATCATGGTTACGGCTATCGTTACGGGGAGTCGCGGGCGGAACCTGTAGCTGAGGTACCAGTAAACACGCCTGTGGTTGCTCAAAGGAAGCAGACTATCACCATCTACGAAGATCCAAGGTATTCTAGTTCAGAAAAAGGACAAATGAGGCGGGAACAAGGCGACTATATAGAACTAGATTTTCAACCAAGTTCCCGCCGCTACGCAAGTTATGATGACACATACTACAGTCTGCCTTCAAGAGAAAAACCTGCAGAGAGCAGCAAAATCAACAAATTAGTGTATAATTATAGAAGACAGTAAGAAAATAAAGTGATTAAATAGTAGCACGTTATCATTTGTAGAATTTTTGATAAAGTTCATTAAAAATGATTACGATTAATAATAATTAGTAATGTCAAGACATGAAGATGTAGAGTAATAATTATTTATTTAATTAAAGATTTCGTATGAAGTTTATGATAAAAGTTCATTTTAATGGTTTTGTATATTCATATTTTTACTTCGACTGTTTTTTTTAACAAACTGTTAAACAATCAAACCAACAGTAACAAAACACCATCGATTAGACTAATTTTGCATAAATTCTTATTAAATAGCGATTTACTCTGTAATATATGTGTTATTTGATCATGGTAATATCGAACATTCATATCACATATTTGCTGAAGTTCATTCAACTGAGTAGCTCAAATACAGGTACTTTGAAGAGAATATTCCTCGGGGCAACGTGACGGACAGACGGTCATTCGGGTGACATATTTCAATATGGTACATCTGCTACAGTTGAACGAGTCGATCTCTGGACCGTGATGAATGCGTGGAAAATCGGGGTCGTTGGGGCAAGGATTCTCGTAGCTAAGGCTGTTAGAGATAAACCGAGCAGTGTATACGGCTATTTTAAAAGAATTAATTTTGGTTAATATGTGCACAATGTTGTACCAAAATGAAGGAAGTAAATATGTATATTTAATTAATTTATGAGATATATTAGGTAATTTATATAATATTTCCATTACAATTTCATTTAAAAATGTTTTCCAGGTACATTCTAAAATTGTGCCACAAGGAATTAGTTACAGTTAAGCATAAAGCATGCAATTACTTACTGATAATTAAATACAAATAAATAAGTTAGCCAAACTATTTAAATACAACATTATTTATTGGAGTGTAAACTTGTGCAAAACCTACAATGTCTTTGACAATAATTTGAGTCAAGTTTCCGGATTATTTCGCTTTATTACCCCTTCCGCTTTAATTAAGCGAAGTCGTTATTGAGGCACTACCCACTCGTAGATATTTTTCAGTACTTTTATTTGTAATTTAAATTTTGCAACCCTTCGTTGCGGTTCTGTAGGGGACTAAACTAATTTAAACGTTAAGCTCTCGTAAAGTCCTTTTGTATTATGTATGGTTTGATGATATTTTAAAATAGGATATAAGTGTAATATTTAAAAACTTTCTATTGTTCAATTATCATAGTAACTTAGCAGTAGTAAAGGTAACGTAGCGATTAGCTATCATAGGAATTTTTGAAATCGAATCTTTGAAAGAATGTAAAGAGGCAATGAGACTTTGTATAAAACAATATTTTCAGTAGTGAAATTTAATAAAAAGATAAGCGAACATGCTTATTATACATATTTAAATAATTAACTTAGGTACGTTTTTAATTAGTGCTGTCAATAATCCCTATGCTCTTTTACGGATATAATATTCTTATTAAAAAAGTAAGTTTATCTATAGATACATATTATAAAATTGTAACTAAGTCGAATCTGTACGTTAGATATTTTTTGGAAAATCTTATTGAAATAAACATTATTATCGATACAGAGCCCGAATCTATAGTTTTTAGAATTTTTGTCTGTCTGTCTGTCTGTTACCGCATTACAGAAAAACTACTAGAGGGGTGTTGACGAAATTTGGTATGGTAATAGCTAATTATCCGGGTCAACATATAGATTTTTTTACCGCGGAAAAATATCTCATTTCTGAGAAAAAATACAAAAACTACAAAGTAAGAGTACCTATACTAGTAGGTAAAACTTAAGAATTTGGTTTTTGGTCATCTGAACGCCAGGCGGAGCCGCGGGCAATGCTAGTTTCGTAAATAAAATAAGTGTGTAATATATTCGAACACAGTTAATATTCAGAGATAAATTAATTCAATGAATTACAAATTCACAAATAAATTCGGTAACTGTTAGTGAAGGACATGCATATTGCCAGCCAATCTGCAATTTCAAATATCCAACCTCTTATGTTACTTTGTCTGAATGAGTAGTCGCTTCTATCACAAATTGTTTATTTTTAAATTCGCCTACCAATGTTGTAAATCAAAGGCTGAATTTTAATTTATGTAAAAAACGTGTAACAATATTTTACCTACGTTTGATATTTTTTGAGTTACTTCTTTTATTTTGTCTGGTTTTAATTCTGCCTAAGCTAAATTACTAGTATTTGTCTCGAGAACTAAAATAAAAAAATAAAAACTTTTTAACAAAAAAATAAAAATCGACTTCAAACAAAAGCACTAAAAAGTAAAAAATAACTGATTGGTAGTTTTCATTTACTATACATACCTAATCAAATATTTTCAACGTCGGTGTGCTTTGGCTAAGTAATTAAAGCCTATCTATTAAATACATACCTAATCAAATATTTTCGAAATCGGTGCCAGCCCATACAAAGCAAAGCACACCGACTTCGAAAATATTTGATTAGGTACGAGTATGTATAGTAAATGAAAACTACCAATCAGTTTTTTTTACTTTTTAGTGCTTTTGTTTGAAGTCGGTTTTTATTTTTTTGTTAAAAAGTTTTTATTTTTCCTTTTTTAGTGTAGAAAGTAGTAGCAAAGTAAGAATTCTAACGTGTTAGGCTTGTCAAATCAAACAAAATAAGCCCAAACTCAAAGTATCTACTATTAGTCGTTGAAGAGTTCCACCTATCCACCTTCTGGCCTTACCATCAGATCAGGTCAACTATACCGAACCACTGTACTATCAAAGGAAACAGAAACACTTGCAAAGTTTCAAGTCGATATGACAATTAGAAGTAGGTTAAATTCATCATTAGCTATTTTTCCATCCTTAGGCGTGGTATTTTTTTGAAATTTAAATGGGACCAATCTGGAAGTATACACTTTCAAACAATACAAAAATTTCTGAGTTCTGAGGTAGCAAACTTAAAAAAAAATACAGCCGAATTGAGAACCTCCTCCTTTTTGAGGAAGTCGGTTGATTAGGGTACCGTGATCGAGATTCTCTCTTTTTATTGAACTTGCTAACGACTTATCTCAGAGCACTAAAGCAATTTCAAAACGACATCCGAATAACATGCCAATAATCGTTAGCAGCGATTGGAAAACAAAACTGTGATTATAGGATATTATGGTAGAAATTTTGTCTCTTTTTCTCGTGGTGGCATGTGTAGTTTCGTCTCCGTCGTCTCGAAAGGGGAGGGCGATAAAGTGACATTACTTAAACGAACTTTCGATGGGCCATGTCGAACAGGGCTGCCTCTCAGAATTAGAAAGAGATTGCTTTAAAATTTTCTATTACATGCGTGCGTGTATTACCAAAATTTTATATAAATACATACACAATACACATATCAAATTGTGTAATATATAACCTCCTAATATATAACCTCCTAGCGTCCAAGGATATTTTAAGGAAATTTTATATAAATACATATACGTATCCAATTGTTATACTCATAATATATAATTATGCAAACAAGAATCTAGTTACATAATAATAATTGATTCAATCTGCAAGACAATAATTCTCTTGCTAATTGAATCTATAAGCTCCAATATTATTTTCATTTAAAACAGTGAACAAAGATATTAATAAAAAATATTATAGATAATATTTTTTTAATTAATTAATGGCAGGTCGCGGACTCGTCATAGAAAAAAACCGTATTAATGCATCATCGTGCTATAATAAACATATTAAAATCCGAGTTCATACGGAATTCCATCTTTATTACCGCAGGTATTTTCTCGAAATAATAACATATCATTATGTCAACTCGAGTATTAAAATTGTTTATGATGCTTTAAAATAAAAAATAACATCAAGCAAACTGCAAAATATGAAACAGAAACAATAAACATTTTCATTTATAATATTAATAAAGGAAAGGCCAATCTCAGAGCGTCATTCCATAAGTCGTTAAAAAGTAAGTCTACGTAACAAAATCATATTACTGACAAGTTATTTCTTGTCTCCCTGTCCCGGTTCTCGCGTCCCGACAGAACAATGAAGTCTCAACTCGCTTATCTCGACTTTGTTTATTGTCTGGAGTTGTCTCGATGGCCGTTTTGTTACAGATTCCCCGACAACTCGGTTTAGATTAGCAAGTTACTCCTTCTGTCGTGGTGCCATTTAAACGATACGACCGTTACGACATTACGATCTAAATATAAATATTTTATAGATTTGTTATGCAAAGTACACTTTTATTAATTTTATCATTGGTTTGGATTCATAAAATATGAAATATTTATAAGGTGTGTATGAACTTTTGCTTTTGTAATAAATATAAGGACTAAATATAGTTTATATTTATATTGTAATTCAAACGTACCGTTGACTTAAAATCTATAAGTCGTTTTCGGAAGGGGTATATATTCGTTCATTCGTGACGAATCCGCTGCCTGTAGCTAACTAATTGCTATGAAATGAACCGCTCCCGCGGGACCCATCGCCCGATTTTATTTAACTCGGAATAGCCTAACACGAGTAGAACAAATTGTCTCATCCCTGAAAATAACATTTAATTTTAAACTGATCTTTATTCAAATTAAAATATTGCAAATTTTTTTATTGTACATATCCTCAACGTCTTTAAAGCAACTATGAATATTAGGTACCATAAAGTAAGTTAAGTAATAAGTAGTTTTATATACTATAATATGAATGTATATTTGTTAGTAACAAATGCGTTTATTTAACTTATCCGTGCGAAGTGAGTTAGTACCTATCATAAATATTTTAGTACCTATCATAATATTTTTGGTTTCTAAATATTATAAATAAACCCCGGAATTAATTTAAATACCTATATTTATATATGTATGTCTAAAACGAAGCCAGGGCAGAACGTTAGTATACATACTGTATAGTATAATATAAAACATTAATTCTAATTGGTATTTATTTTTTCCAATTTGCACAAAAGATTTTTTCGTAAAAGAGTTTATATTGAGATAGAAAAAGTATGCTATATTTTTAATGGTTTCACTGTAAAGTAGGGTTTCTTATTATGACTCACAACTTTTCAGTTATTTAGACGAAGCAGGAAAATGTTTTAAAAATTAATAATAGCTTTCGTTACCGCATTTAATTTCTTAATTATTTATTACTAGCATTGCCTGCGGCTCCGCTCGTGTTCAGATGACCAAAAACCAAATTCTTAGGTTTTACAGATGAGTATCCATTGCAGTTTTTGTATTTTTTGTCAGAAATGAGATATTTTCCCTAGGTAAAAAGTATCCTATATGTTGACCTGGATCACCAGCTATCACAATACCAAATTTCATCAAAACCCTACAGTGGTTTTTCTGTGATGCGGTAACAGACAAAACGACAAAAATTCTAAAAACTATAGATTCGGCCTTTGTATCGATTATAATTTTTATTTCAATAACATTTTCCAAAAAATATTTAATGTACAGATTCGGCTTAGTTACAATTTTATTATATGTATAGATTTTTTGCCGAAGTTAAAGTTAATGAAAAATGGCACCAAGTAGATATATATTAAGTCGTACTTTCTAATAGGTTACTTTATTTTTTGATAGGTTATTTGTTCTGGCTTCACATTTCGTAGCTCGATAAAAGTTTTGAATACTTATATATAATTTTAATATAATTTTTGATAAATATTAAATTCAATAAATCATTTTATTGAATGTAATAAATAAATAACTTTATTTTTCGGGGCAATTATTTTACTTTTATCCTACGTGAATCCGTTCATTCTCACAAAAATAGAATCTAAACCTAGTTTTAATAAGATCATACATCAGTGCCTACAATAATTTTCGTATTCTAATAATTTGTCATATTATCTTTATATTCTGAGAAAAAAAAATCTTGGGATCAAATATATTCTTTTTCAATATACTTACATATATGTGTTACATATATTATTTGTATATATCTCGATATTATACCCATAATATGTTTCATATTAACATGTTCAGTTTTATGACGATCGATACGGTAAAGCAGTACCTACCTATTGCAGTATATTTCAATTAATAACAGAACTGTGCCAAATTTCATGTTCATAACTTTACTAGCAAAATCCGTGGCTTCGCTTGCGTTAACACTACAAAAAAAATATCCAAAAAGGTAGGATTTATACAAAATTTCATCCCGTACTCAACCCTCGGAAAATGCTAGAACACGTAGGTATTTATTTAATTATATTGAAGAGCGTTAATACCAAGTTTCAAGTAGGTAATTTTGATCACAATTTTTTTTTAGTTTGTATTATAACCTTTTCTTCAAGTTTAATTATTAATAATTTTAACTCTCACTTCCGCGACACACTACTGCGACACTCATTTTCCAATGTATTACTTAGCCCTCAGTCACGCCTAATGAAGTTTTACTTCAAAAATTTATACTTTTTCCCGCGGAAAACTTTTCGTTCTGCAGGTTTAAGTACCTACCTATGGTAGCTAGCCATTTAGTCAGACCGGTAAAAAAAAACAAAATGATTCTGCTGCATTTCATTTCATACAAGGGATCTCAACTTATTTTTCAACTTCAAAAAGGAGGAGGTTCTCAATTCGACTGTATTTTTTTTTCATGTTTGTTACCTCAGAACTTCGTCATTTATTAACCGATTTGGACATTTTTTTTTGTTTGAAAGGGTATACTTCCAGATTGGTCCCATTTAAATTTCAAAAAAAAATACCACCCCTAAGGGTGGAAAAATAGCTAATAATGAATTTAACCTACTTCTAATTGTCATATTGACTTGAAACTTTGCAAGTGTTTCTATTTCCGTTGATAGTACAGAGGTTCGGTATTGTTAACCTGATCTGATGGTAAGGCCAGAAGGCGGATAGGTGGAACTCTTCAACGATACATTTTTTTTTGTATGGGCTGGCACCGATTTCAAAAATATTTGATTAGGTATGTATTTAATAGGTAGGCTTTAATTACTTAGCCAAAGCACACCGACTTCGAAAATATTTGATTAGGTATGTATAGTAAATGAAAACTACCAATCAGTTATTTTTTACTTTTTAGTGCTTTTGTTTGAAGTCGGTTTTTATTTTTTTGTTAAAAAGTTTTTATTTTATAGTAAAATTGAAACCCTTTACTGAATTCAATTCCCTACTCACATTTTTAAAACTGTAAATACATTTTTTAAAACAAATTTGAAATTTTAAATAAAACTACCTTTTCCGATTTTTTCGTGGATTTCTTCTTGAATAATAATCATCAAAATAAATCCACGAAAAAAACCGAAAAAATAATTTTATTTAAAATGTCAAATGTTCACGTAAATCTAAGAAAGTATTAAATTTAAAATTAAAGTCATTTTATCAAACAAAGCAAAAAATAAGTCGACATCTATAATAATATCCCTTCTGGCAAGTAGAGATTTAATTAAATCATTAGATGCCAAGCTTTTAGTAAGTATAACCATCGGAACCGCTCATAAGTTATTGGTATAGTGTTTGCGTTTGGTGCGGCACAATATGTTCCACAAACAGCCTTCAGGTAAGTTATGGCGGCCCTTGTGTGCAGTTTTGCTTATTAACGAGACCAACATGGCCGACGCTTGATAAGATTTCGGTTTGTCTTGGCTGGCATTCGTGCCTTCAGGCACTTTCAGGGCATTTAGAGTTCAGGTTACCAAGAAAACTGGTCTGTCGTATGCTCTACAACAAATCTGATATTAAGTGAATTTATTTTAAAATTATTATAATTTCAGCAAAGGTGAAGGTCTAGTGTTATCGCTCTTGTATTATATGGTTTTTGCTATTATTTTTATATATAAATTATTAAACTTTTTACCTTTTTTTACTACCTTTAATTGTTTAGTTACCATATTATAGGTTCGGTTTTCGATTTATTCCTTTTCTTAAATTAATATAATATAATGAGTTAGTAAGAAATTATTTTAATTAAAAGAAAGATAAACTAAGTGGAATCATATGGATGTTACATGGGAGGAATGTAGAGCACATATTTGGCTGTATCTCTATAACAAGTTTCCTTACAACACGTAAGGCGCATAGCTACGTCGAGCTTCAAATCATCGGGCGGTTTCGGATGACTATGGAATCGTGTGTAAGATTCGAAAACAATTTTACTCATTTACCCTTAAATTGGCATTAACAAACGTATATTTTTTAAATACTTAGGAAATATTTCTAATATCTGTGTAACATAATTAGAGATAATTAAATATATTAAAAAATCTCTAAAATAAATATGTTAAAAATCTTATGTGTCACTTGTGTATTACTCAATATAAAATTTTATTACTTGAAACAGTCAGTAAATGTTTGTTAGGTTTTAGGGTTCCGAACCTCAAAAGGTAAAAAAGGAACCCTTATAAGATCACTCTCTTGTCCGTCTGTCCGTCTGTCTATCAGTGTGTCACCACCGATTTTCTCAGGAACGGGTGGACCTAGCAAGTTCAAATTTATACCAGATACCGAAGTCTATAGTCCCTATTAGGTGCATAAAAATCAAGGTCCTGAGTCAACACGATAAAAAGATATAGTCAAAATTATATTTTCGCGAAAACTTGTAAGTACCGAAATTTACCTTAATTTTCAACTTTTTTTATTTTTCTTTTTTTATTCTTGGGTCGAAAACCTATATGGTAGTTCCCGTTGACCTAGAATCACGAAATTTGGCAAAAAAGCAAGGTTTTATAGCACAAATAAAGGAAAAATTCCAACAAATCAAAAAAAAAATGAAAATTAAAGTTAAACAGATTTCCTACAAATTTGTACGGAACCCTCGGTGGGCGAGTCCGACTCGCACTTGTCCGTAATTTTTTGTACTTATTTCTAAATTATACCACTTTTTATTGACTTATTTCTTATAATAATATTATTATTAGTAGCCTGACTAACAAGAAAAATATATAGAATTTTCTATTAAATTTTTCTACAGTATTAATAATATTTTTCAGTATACCAGTAGTTATCGAAAGTTTTTACTTTATTATGATTCTCTTTGTAACAGACATTGTAATGAAGATTATAATAGTTAAAGTCATAATTACGCTTAGAACGAAGTTCGTATCAAACTTGCACATAGCATATTATGCAGGATTTGGTGAAGTTTAAGCCGGTCTTAGGCGCGCCTGTTATCTTTACGAAGTTGGAAATTTGTTAATGCCGGCAGCCACGGTGTGCTTTTAAAATACATATTGTACATTTTCATTTTGTACTGCTTCTAGCACTTAATATACAAGTATCCTTACACTCATACAAAAACATGATATTAAAAAAAAAAGATTTGATTTTTTTCCCAGAAACCTTCGTCATCCGCAGTCCTGTATGCAAAATTGAATTGTTTCTTTGATAAAATTAACGTTTTTTTCACATAAATTATCGCACTCATTTAGTAACATCCAATCCATTAACTAAATAATCCTATAATTTAATCCTAATAATATTCTCATAATTATTATTGAATTACGAAAAAAATAAAATTTATTTCATACAATTCTCTTGCAGAATTTGATCAGCTGTCTAACTGTTTGAATATAAATGACTATAACCAAAGATAAGGTTCGAACTATTAAGCCAGGAATTTGTCTCGTGTAATCTGGCTTTCCTATTGGCATTTAAGTTTACACTGTACGTTATTTATCGCTAATATAGGGTTGAATGAATTTCTTACTGAAATTCGCACTAAAACTTTAATGTCTTATTAATAATTTGACGACACGTTTGGCTCAATCACTAACCTTACTTGCTGCGCCAGCGGTCGCGGGTTCGAGTCCCGCTGGGGGCATTTATTTGTGTGATGAACACGAATGTTTGTACTCAAGTCATGGGTGTTTATATTTTTAATATGTATGTATTTAAAGTTATATATGTATAATGTGTCAACTATCTAGTATCCATAACACAAGCGTCGTAGCTTACCATGGACCTAGATGGTGTTGTGTGTTAATGTCCTGACATATTTATTTATTTATAATAATTGTGTAACAATACATTTGCCATTATTCAAGACTGTACCTTTATATATTATTAGGTATGTATATGATATTAAGCTAAGAAATCTTATTAAAATATTTCTGAGCAACCACCGTGATTATTTTAATTATCCTGATATCATGATCTAAAATTAAATTTGAACCCTTTGGCGCGCGAAGATATCAGGTTGAGCGCAGAATAAATGTGGCCATTTCTCATTTTAACCGAAGCAAAACTTAATAACCCTACTGGAAACGCAATAATTACAAGCGTTCAGTGCGAGATTCGGGAGAAATAAATGAGGACCATTAAGAGACTCGCGTTTAGATATTTCATTCCCCTTGAAGAAGACGTTAGCAGAGCAACGGCACGGCACCGTTGCGAATTGTTCCCACGGATTTTACCAAAGAAAAACTTAGTCACTTGGGTACAATATATAATTTGAAATAGATGTCTCAGAGAGACAGGTTTTGTCAGGCCACAAGTGGAATAGTCCCTAAAAGGTTTTTAATATAACTAATACCAATTGTAACAGTTTTTTTAATAAAAAAAAACTTGTATGTAATATCTAATGAGTTTAAGAACTCGGAATCTAAAGATCTATCTATTTACGAAGTAGCTATTTAAAAAAATGTGCTTTAATTGCTACCATACTTTATTAGAAAAGAAAGTTCTGCAGAATAAATTTCAATAAAGATAAAGAAGAAATAAAATGAGAAGAGAAAAAAAGAAGCCAAATTTCAATTAATTTGTAACTTTAGATAAAATGCCTAAATTATGTACCTAATTCCTTACCAAAAATAAATAATCTTTGGCCAAAGAACACCTGACAAATTACCACCACTGAGAGGCAATCCTCACGTTTGTTTTTGTTGAATTCGAGTGTATTTTTGTAGGGCGAGACTAATGCGCAATGTAATTACCCACGAGCAACACCACCTTAGGTTAAACATGCCATAATTTATGAGGAGAGCTGCAAACACGAAGTATCATTTATTTTTCATAAATTTGCAAGGATTTATATTTACGTATTCTGTTTTAATATACCTATATATGTATTACATAGGTAAATTATTAAAGATTTTGTCTATATATGCCAGAAATTATATTTTTATAATTATGTTTGTATAATTATGTATGTAATAAAAAATTTATATAATATAATTAAATAAATATTAATATAAATATGCACTTAAGTATAGAGATAGTTTAAGAATTATTCTTCTCGATGATCAAATATTATATTATAGAATAGCGTGTCACGAGAGCGTAATGGTAGAGGACTGCGGCTACGCCTGTGAGGCAGAAGCGACCGTACGCAAATAGCGATCCCAACTATCGACAAATCCAATTCGCCTTTATTTACATAGACATGTTCTAATATTTTATCGATATCGGTAAAATATTTAAGAACTCGAAAGGAATATATTACAATTTTACTTTATTTTCACAATATTACATTAGAAAAATTAACTATACTCTACTAGTATACTACTACCTATACAGGTAAAAAAAACCGATTTTCATCAAACATAGTTAAGAATACTCCCGACTAATTCACCTTTGAAACAAAAAAATAAATAAAATCAGAATTGGTTCATCCGTTCGGGAGCTACGATGCCACAGACAGACACACACATACACACACACAGACACGTCATACTAATAACACCCCGTCGTTTTAGCGTCAGGGTTTAAAAAAATGCATTGATTAATTAGGTTCAGAATTTGGAAAATTAAAATATCTCCGTAAATTATGTGTAGTTCTAAAAACTAAAAATCTACATCCAATTGTTGGGATTATTTAATTTAAACTGTTTATTAATTATTTATACTTAACGAATATTAAAAACTAATCATAAAAACTTTATATCGATAATTTCTCTCCAAACACGGAACGTACAGATTTAGCGAGGCACGCGTATGCCCGGATCATGGTGCGTTGCGTGCATAGAACGTGAATCTTTTTCACAAAACCCTGCATTCCACACACGTACAAAATATTTACAAATACAAAATTTACTTTTTACTTTTTAAATGTATTAGTCATATAATAAATACTGAAAATATAATTTGTTCTTTGTTTTGCAGTGACACTATAGTTACAGTGATCGCTCATTCGATTTCCCGTCGATCATAAGTATTAAGTACTTAACGAATATAGTAAAACTAGTGTTTCTAAGTCACTTTTTACTACAGATTCATATACTATATTTTTATATGTTATGTACTGACTACGACAAAAAGTAGCCTATGTCATTCACGATCTTTTCATCCTAGGAAATAGATCTACAAAAACAAACCCGTTGGTTCCATACTGTCGCTGCGGAAAGAAAAACAAAGTATCAATTAAATAAAATTGTTAAAATGAAAATGATTAAAGCACGGCACATAATATTATTTTTGTTTTAACGAAATACAAATGTCAATGCTAACAAAATTTTTAGAAGAAATATTCCTTTTATAAACTTTGTTACTACTTTATTATATGTATAAATGTGTGGTTTCCGCGAAGAGGAAGTACGTGAATTTTACCAACTAAATTATTCAAAGTAGATCGTACGTGTTTATGATAACCAACTACAATTTTAAGGCTTGTTTCTCACTTGTTATATATTTTTGGGTTTCATATAATATCTTTAAAATATTGAAGTTAATTTTTAACCATTACTTTTGAAAGGTATTTTTTTATATCCAGAGGCAAAAGTTGATGTAGTCAATTAGTGATTTTGGTTAAAAAAAGCGCTAGTAGCTAATTATAAAGCAAATCTAAAATGCATAGCAAGAAGAAGTTGTGCTGGTCTGTGTGTCCATTAAATAAATGTCAATAATTAGTTTAATTATTTTCTTTTGTTATTGACAATGGATAATATTTTAGATAATTATTTATGTTGTCCTTTTTAAATAATTTAATTTCTACTTATAGGAGTTTTACTTTTTTGCCAAAAAAGACAAAAAAATATTAGACCTTTTTGGTGGATGGTTTTAAGAATAAGATTTATTTAATTAAAAAAATAATTTTGAATAATTACAGTTGCGTCCTTATAAGATATTAAACTAAGTAGATATATAATTTAACAAAGCTTGAATTATCTCTTATTTTTTACTTTAATGTTAAAACATCCATAAATGTGTTGTCGCAAGTATTAGACGCTGGCAATGTTTACTCAATCAGTAAACATTACCAGCAATCAGTTTCATACACGCTGAAATAATTAGTCGCGATCACAAAAACTATAATTTCCGGTCACTAGAAATAACCACGTTACCGAGTATAAGCTATAATCATACAGCCAGTGGATAATTGCATTGCCAACAGACTTTACGATTTGCGCGACATTTAACTAAATAATACCTTCTCAATAACACGTTTTGTTTAATTCTGAAGCTACAATTTTTGTTTGCTTTGATTTTTAATGAAGACAATATTTTGAATAAAAAATTAAAAAAAAATATTAAGGGCATTTCACTTAATGGACGATTTCAAAAAATATTTCGTAAATGATGAAAATTAAATATTTTATTTAAAATCGCATTATATCTTACTCTGTTCTTCCCGGCATCAGAAACTCAGTGCCGTATTACTTCTACTTTTGAGAATAGATGTAATTATTAAGAAATTATATAAAATGATAATATTATATCTTCTTTCACAATTTTATCATTCCTATAAGAATGCTTTCATGCTGAAACAAAAGGAGTCGTTGAGCCCGCGTCTTTATCAGTACCGTTTAATTGTTGTCGGGAGACTATCTGCGGTTTACTGCACTGATTGCCGCTATAAAATGTTACAGCCCTTCCGTTGTGCTTTGTTGTCACCTACGTAATCGTATTAATATAGCTGATAGTCGTACATAGTGGATTTTTGAAGAGTTTCATGTAATAATTTAATAAGAAAATTCGTCGGATTGAAGCTCTATTAGAACGGGATTTAGTTATTCGATTATTTGACTTTATCGATCACATATGTATAACAAGCTGTAATTTCATAATTTTTGCTTAATTAATTATTTTATTTATTTATTAGCTATATTTACAATCACTTACACACATACACACAAGTATAAAAAAAGAACTAAAACTAGGACTAAATGTAGTGATTACATATAAATAATATTTTACAAGTTCAGTCTTTAAACTTTCTTTATGTATTTTAATTAAAAATGTGTAATTAAAATTGACAAATTCCCACTTCTGAATGGTTTGTAAGTTAAACGTACAAATGTGTAGTACTCAGCCCTTTTTTAACGTCCCAGAGCTGGGCGTGGGCCTCCCCTACATACAAAGTGATTCAGGCCATAGTCTCATTATCATCTAGTTCATTTCTCTTTCGAAAATTTTATTAAATGGAATATATTATTTTAAATTAATAGCAATTTCCAAGGTATATGTATTTAAACTAATTAATTAATAATATATTATTAAATAATTTAATATTCAATATGTCTTAAGAATTAAATATTTTAAACATTATTATAAGGGACATACTACATACATTCATTAATTTTATCTCATACCTTATACATATATGGAGCAAATTCTCTGTGCTCAAAATTCAATTTTAAAATTTGGTCCCTAACTAATTGTAACTAGGAACAAAGAGATGCATTAAATCAATTACCATCAATAAATTCCATAGAGGATGCCATTATTATGAGCGCTAATAACGTTAATTTCGTTGGGCATTTTGCGTGTAATAAAATTTTATCAAACGTTGGTTGGACACAGATTTTCCCCTTTTGAATGTGTACACAAATGAATTGCTAGGATCTACGAGTACATTGTAACGACTCTATCGTCTATTGGTTTAAAATCTATAGTAGTTGATTGGAAAAACTTTTTTACAGGGTATTTAGTAATAAAAATAAAATCCTAAATATTATCTGAAATATTATGCTTTTAATATATTGTACTATACACTTAAATAAATTAATCTTCACGCTTTCTTTTTGGGTGGGTATTTGTATCGCCTGTTTAAATGATAGAGCCATTGCGTGGCAGTTGCTACATTTAAATTTTGATTAAATCAACGTACGGCTTAAAAAGTAGATAAACGTCATGTAAATATTTATATATTTCACCATAGAAATCGAACCCATAGACCATATTCACCAACCTTATCGATGGGGGCAAAAGTACACCTTAAGGCCGTCATTAAAAGAAAAATGTTGGTATGTTATACTTGATAAAATTGAATCTAATATTTTAACAAAAATACTAACTTGATGTTATCTTTAGATAAAGTAATAATTAACAAGGTAGATTGAGCGGCAAATACATTATACTCGTGTTTTACTACAACTTTTCCTAATGGGTGATTTTCACGCTCAGTCTTCCAAAGCCGCACGCACCCCCGTAAAGTGACATGAATTTCCAATAGAATTACTTCATTTACAAGGGTCTCGTTCAGGTTATCTTTCTGCTATTAATAAGTATAACAAAGTAAATGAACCAACAATTTATTAATTTACTTGACATTGTATAATTTACAATATTCAACTACTGATTGTATTGTTGAATATTTATAAAGAGTAGTAGGCCATTAAAATAGAATTTAACTTTGCACTTTGCAATGACTTTTGCCCTAAAGTACATAGTTTCCGAGATATCGGCCAAAAACGTTTTTTTCAAGATGGCGCCGAAGCTCCACCGGAATCAGCATTTTCTGAATTTTTATTCAGTAAGTGATCGTAAACCTTATAAAACAAAAAAATTGGATTAGTCGACCAAAAAAAAACGTCTATTTTTACTGGCCTATAGAGTGCGCTACACAAAAATGATATCGCAATAACAGTTTCGACTAGTAGGCACGGTCATTGACTTTGATATTTTCGACAGCATTAATTAAAAAAATTATAAAGCTTCCCCTCCCCTCTCCACGCCATTGTTCGATCCCCACAAAGCATTTATATCAGGGAAAAGATAAATATGCGAGACGCAGGTAATTGTGCCCGCTTTTATTGAGCTGTTCTTTGATTTCAAAAGCTTTTATTGTATCACAATGCAGACTATACGGGAGTGTTTGCATCCACGCTCTTAATAGCATTCTGTAGGAGATTTTAAATTACGTGAAAGTTATATTATTTTTAATTAAGTGCTATGCATAAACTTACACATTACCCGCGTAGATAAAGAAGAAGATTAGAATAGGCGGCTTATTAAGCTTGTACTGTCAGCATAATATAATTTAAGCGACAACTATTAACACCTCCAGGTAAATTTCTAAGAAATTAAATAAAATTCTAAGAAATCTATTGTAAACTGACACGCCGGCGTGTCCGCGGTCGTGGAGGGATTAATTCAATAACATTATCATGTTATATTTATGTGTATTTACTCTTGTAGTTATTGTTTTATTTAATAAATAATAATACTAATTATAGAAATTGACTAAAAATATGCTTGATTATTTTAAAACTTAAGTCAAAATACTATTAAGGAAGCATATAATTTATACTATCGAAGGTAATGAAAGAAAAGAAATAGTAAAAGAAATACGATTTTTTTGCAGTCTCTACCGACCGGAGTGCGTAAATACAATGATCATATTTTGTAAGCGTGATGTAAACGTCATTTGTAATACCATTTTTTATCTGTTGTAAAGAAGTTATTATTAAAATTTAAAAATGCAATCGTATGTTATTTTTAATTAGTAAGTACAGTAAACATTTACTACAAAAACTAAAATAAGTAATTAAAATTTACTATTTTAATCGCGTTTGATAAATTAAAGTAAATTATTTAATAATACGAATCTCTTAATAAATTAAATATTATATCGATTATTAACAAATATATCAACTTATGCCTATGTAGTAGATATAGATCTTCACATTTCGCATAATGTCAAATTATTGTAAGCAGTAAATTTCAATAAAATCTTTCAGCTACAATTTTATTCATAATATTAGGAGTTAATGTGATAGCGATGATTTTGCGCCACAATGGATCCCAGGATAGACCGCGGTAATTATGATTGAGCGGAGAACGGATAAAAATAAAGGCGCCATTGTTTCTCACGTAATTAGGGTCTGTGGTCCCACTGGGGTTTGAATTGCAAGTCACACGACTTAACACGGATTTCGTATTTTGATGATTAAAATATTTTCCACTCTGAGGGAATTGAGGAAAACGAATTGAAATGTAGCGTATTTTTGAAAGGAGTACTGCCATATCAGTATATTCGTCTGTTTATTTACTTTAGGTCTTAGGATAATCATTGTAGCGTCTTATATATTCTCTATAATCTTATTTTTGTGATATATGTTTTTTTTTATTCAAAATAACGTATGGCTGCGGCTGGTGTCTATGAATTTTAACTTTTTTGTTATTATTTACGTATTATTTGGAGAAAAAAATCAAATATTGCGCAAAAATTACATACATATAAGATACGTAGATGAAACGTTTATTAGATTAAGTTTTCTCTGAACATGTGTCTCTCTATATGTGTGTATGTGGAACTGTTACATACGAACTAAACAATTTACGTCATATTTTCATGTTTTATCACGTTGTCAGGTATTAATTTTACATATAAGAGTATACTGCAGTAAATGAATACACCTAAAATTTGTCGACAGATATGCCAAAATAAATTAACATCTCAAGTTACATCGCGG
The DNA here is from genome assembly GCA_947093115.1 of Brenthis daphne. Lineage (NCBI taxonomy): Eukaryota > Metazoa > Arthropoda > Insecta > Lepidoptera > Nymphalidae > Brenthis > Brenthis daphne. The sequence continues at coordinate 30,055,869 of OX352474.1, read as the reverse complement.
TAATGACATGCAAGGAGGCATTATGAATATTAATTTGGCGGTGACATTCCAGGTTAGCGGCTTATATAACGTTAATGCAGACAGACAAATCTATACTTCACTGTGAAGCAATTTTACTTTATAAATATATAAAAATGTCTTACAATACCAAAGTACGTATAACTGCATGCTAAAAATATATCTTTAACCTTTTGTAATATAAAGCAATATTTTTATAATTTACTTTTGTTTTGCGTTTTGCGTTTTGAATATAATTTTTGAATCTCAGAAATTGTTTTTTAAATAAAACAGTTTATTGCGGGAAAAAGTGTGGCATGGGATGAATATTTGTACTAAAAATTAATTTAATGCCTCCACGACCACGGACACGCCGGCGTTACAGTGAACAATAGATTTCTTATAAATTTTATTAATTTTTTAGAAATTTACCTGGAGGTTAAACAATAAAAGAACCCAATTGCGTAAAAAATGAATTAAAAAAATGAGACCAAGTTGACGATAAACATATAGTATAATAATAAATAATACCAGTCGGAGACATACGTACATGTTTTATACTAGGTACTCGTATCAGCGACTCTTGCTACGTGTATCCAATACGTCTTCGACTGCATAATATTATGTTTCTTCGTCAACTTGTTCTTATCTTTTAGTTCGCTTTTTATTCAGTTAGTTTTTTTAACTTTTTTAATTAATTTTTTATATGCAGTTTAATAGTTTATAGAAAATAATTTTTCAAAACACAAATTGACGCCTAAGACTCACCATTTAGATTTTTAATGATATCAATATTAATACAATACAATAAAATATAAGAGATAAATGAAAATCAGTGTACTTCATGCGAGCTTTAACAATAAAATTATTTACTATAATTGTCATTAATTGAAATATTTTTACAAGTTTCTGATACAGATTTAGACAGTTAGCTTAAGCCAGCTAATTCAATCCAGTAGAAAGTTCGATCCTCGTCGCTTCTAAGATAAAGCCATAATTAAGGACCTTCTCAATCGATTAAGTTAAGCCGAGTTTAAATAGACGCTAACTCTTAGAGAAAGGTTTACTCCGCCGTGAAATGGCATTAGATTTTCGCGCGTTTTATGCGTCGAGGAGACGAGTCGCTAAGAAAGGAGGATTTTATGGAACATTGAGTTAATTAGGCCATCGTAAATTAGTAAAGATATTTTTAACAAACACCTCTTAAACATTGATACTCTGTGGATATTGAATACATATAATTGTTAAATCGACTTTTTCGATTACGATACGATTCTATTACGATAGTAGAATCCAGAGTAAAGTGCTTTATGCGGTAAGTTAGACTATTATTTGTATCGATTTGTTTGAATAATACAATTTTATAAACATAAAAAATTGACGAAATAAAATAAAACCTACAAATCGTGTAATGGTTAATCTTATGATATTGAATGAGCAAGTCTTCTATAATATATTATAACATATAAAATTTTATGTATATCGGAAACGGCTCTAACGATTTGTATGAAATTTTGTATTTAGATAAGGTTTTGATTTTTAAGTGCCTATTTGTGCCTTTTCTGAAAAAACGATTTCACAAAAAAAAAACGTCGAGCTAGAGCTATAGAAGCCATAATATAATACCTGTAAGGTACGAAAAACTTAAATAAAACGAGAGTATTTTAAAAAATATGTAAATTAAATGAAACAATAAAATTACAGTAACGATGTGTTTTATTAAGGAGCAATTTAATTATTTTTATATAGAGCACAGGCCAAATATTTTTCTTAAATATAGTATTTGTTAATTTAAGAAGCAAAAAAAGATATATTTTTACAAAAATATAATAAATAACATGCTTAATTAAGATTTCAAACTAACTGGAGCCTATCAAATGTACGTTGATTAAAAAAAGGAAATGATGCGAAAATCGTAATCGTTCCAAAAATCTTTTAACGATGTATTTATATACAAAAGCGTAGCGCGTAAATAAATGCGTTTCATGCCAAACAACAGTTAGAATGGCTATAATAATTAAATCAGGCATTCTTCCTAACTCGAGGATAAATATTTTAGTGGCGGCTACGACAAGGCAATTCCGTTTGAAGTACTACCCTTTTATTTAAGAGTAGGGATGTATCATAATAATATTATCATTAATATGATGTCGATAAATCTTTGTTAAATTGTATTTGAATATGAAAAACAAAAAAAAAAATCTGTCAAGTGCGTGTCAGATTCGCACACGATGGCTTCCGTACCATAATTGATTTTTTTTTAATTTGCATGGCAGCCTTTTCAAAATTAGGCACCTTGGTTTTTACCAATATATTGGTATATTTTAGTAAAATATACGTAATAATAAACATTATCACCAAATCACAAGTTTACAGGTCAATTGGTTAAAAAATTCTTCGGAACAAAATGTTGTAAACAAAGCTGACTTTGTGGGCTTCTTATTTCTTTGTTTTTTAATATTTTTTAAAACATAACATACGGTATTTATCTACTCAACGAGCTCTAAACCACTAAAACTTATTTTTTTCGCGCTTTCCTTTAGCTATATAAAAAAATTTTTTGACATTTTTTGCTTATACTGTGAAGACTGTAGCTCCAATTTTTTGGCTGTAAAACCTGTGTGACAGACGACGGACAGACGGACACATGAGTAACAGCAATAGCTCCGCTTGGACTCTTCGGGTACGGAACTTAGGACTTAGGGCTGATATTTAGGATAAGGTTTGCTTAAATCTTTAACTACAAATATAAATAAAAACGAAGGAATGTAATGGATGAAAAAACTTAGTGAAGGATACTTAAATGTAATATTTCATATATCGCGATATTTGACGATATCGATACTTTTTATCTTTACTGTATTAAGTCTTGCGTGACGGTTGCTCCTTACGATGTTATGAATTGGCGACGTAAATGTTGTACGAAATGTCAGTTTGACCTTATGCTAAGTGTTGGGCCCCGTTGAATTACTTGCCAAGCTCGTGTTTGATCTTTGAGGTGCCCTTTAATATGATACCTGTCAATTTAGAGCGTTAATATTCTATACATATTCTATCGTTTCCCTTTATAGAAGCCTAATATATGTATCATTTACATCAGTTGTGAGTTACATTTATTTCAAAATATTAAGTTATTTTTTTTATATTTTAAGTTTAAAGGAGAATATAACTAAGTAGCAAAGTACTTACTTAACTTTCTTAAGCAGTTGGCACTAAATTCCTTATATACCACATCAGACGGACAGGACAGGTCGGAAATACTCTTATCGCGATGCGACAATTCTATGCAAATTAGATTCTGAAATCTAATTAATATTGATGAAACTACATTTTCAAAACTTGTAGCACTCATTGCTTGTTTGTATAGAGAAACTTTTTTTAAAACAAATGTAAAGAAGCAATGGTAAGAAACAAAGCTACATACATTTAAAAAGTACTTTGATTCTAAATAGTGAACGATATTTTAGTTTAAGGCACTTCCGCAGTTACTCCCCTACTAATGTAAAGTATGCATTCCCATCGTTTTTACATACATATTTCACGTTGACAATATTTTTTTGTGTTCTAAATAGAAAATACCATTGAATAATTAATTTAATTTGTCAAATATACAAAACACGAGCTGAATTTTCGCCATTACACAGTACAGTTACAAATCATGGCACATTTGCTATGTTTCAAAATAGAAAACAAAAAAATAATATCTGGGATTTAGGAAGACGTTTCTACAACGTTGAAGAATAGAAACTGGATAAAATATTGGACAGACATTATTATGATTCGACGAAATAACGATTTAAATGAGAATTTCAATACGGTTTTTGAAATTTCTTCACTTTAACGATTGTAGAATGACGTCTTCCAACGAATATCAATCAATAGTCAGTCGTGGTCAGAATATGATTTTCTACAAGTGATGTTCTCCTAGCCGATTCCGGCTACGGCGGCCAATCTCATTGAGATTAGCCAACTGCGCAGGAGATATTATAGTGCTCAAGTGTACGCGCAGACACAAGTGCACTCTCTATTCCTACCACTCTCATACTCCGGTGGGACGACCACTCGACAAGACCGGTGAGAGTTAAGGCGCAGGACCGACGGCTTTACGTGCTCTCCGAGGCACGGGGGTGAAACACCGCCAACTTCCCAACTCCGGGCTGTTACTGAGACTTACTATACAGAAAGTCTCAATAACTAAACTTGGCCCGACCCGGGACTCGAACCCAGGACCTCCGGGTGTGCAGCCCTACATGCTAGCCACTACACCACCGAGGCAGTCTACAAGTATATATGTATGTTTTATATTTCTTTTAGCAATACATAAATCATCAATTTAGCTGAGGAAAGCATATATTGGATAATTAATAATTATCCTTATTATATATAGGATAATTATATTACATATGTAATTGACATTTAATTTGCTAAAGGTGTATTCTATAAAAGTTATGTTGGTATTTTAAGATTGTCTTAATTACAGAATTACTTACATATATATATTTGGTTCATTGTATATTTGATTAAAAATATTTTAAATAGAGTCCTAAAATATGTAATTAAATTAAATGATATGTAAATAATTTGATTTTATATGTAATTTTGTCATTTATTATTCATAATTGCTAACATTTCTAGCTCTGTACTATTTAAGATTTTTTGTTAATTTTGATTGACAAAATTAACCAATATGTTCGAGCTGGATATGAACTAAAGACAATCAATCACACAGCATTAGCACATAATTCATTACTCTACCAAGTGAGCTACCAAAGACTCATTGAGCAAAATATGTAGCTTAAACTGTATTCTTTTTTTTTTTATAATTTATTTACATCAAAACTTTCAAAAGATTCCTTCGAGCCGGATTTGAACCAGCGACCTATGGATGACAATCTCACCGGCTACAGTCCACCGCTCTACCAACTGAGCTATCGAAGGCATGTGTAATGTTGCTATTTTTGGCTTGATATCTTTCTTGTTATTTAAAAGAAAGTGAAAGGTGATCTAGATTAAACTAAGATCTTTTCTTGGCAAAAAACATAATAATTTTTTTGTAAATATTTCAATAAGTACACTTGTTCAAATAAAGTAAAAACACTATGTTACACTTACGATTGCAATTGTTTATTAATTGTTGTACGATTACAGATGTAGACGCCAAAGCGAAAGAATTTGGATATGCAAATTAATGAATTGTATTACAAGATACAATTTCTCGCAGAGATAAACAAATATTTTTAGTCAATTTATAATAGATTCGACAAAGCTATTATAAGTAAATTAATATATTATAATTATAAAACACAAATATTACTCAAATGTATAAAAAATGTTATGGTGCGATAGTTACTCACCAGTATAACCTAAAGTATAGCCATTTCAGATTATATGGGGATTTCCAGTAATAAATTTTAATATAATTATTATCAATTACGACCATTGCATTTGAATTTCAATGATAATCTGTTACAAACACTCAATCTCAGGTACGACGCAAATCAGCTTACTTCGCTAACCTGCAGCGATATCCAATTAATATGTTAATGTAAGAATATATTCGGGTTAGACGATGCACGTTGGGTTGCGCGTAAGATGCAGAAACTCGTTCATATTCATACATGTACAGACTTAGGCGAATAATATTTGCCCGAATTCCAAAAAAGAGGAGGTCGATTCGAGGGTATATTTTCTTTGCGCGTATGTGTCTAGTGTGAATTTAAAGTGATATCTTCAAGTGTAAATCAATTTTTAAGATTCATTTTTAATGCATCGTTTGACTCCATATAACTCTAAAAAGGAAATCAATGTTACCATATCAGTTCAAAGGTAATCGCATTATTATTTTAAATACGAATGCTATAATAAATTTCCATGTACATATATATGGGTCCATGTACCTATGTTAAGCGACATATAATATGTTAAGTTTAAGCAGCTATTTTTTTTAATCGAATATTAATTATAAATGAGAAAATTTGTACGTATACATTTATTACTCCTTGACACTGATATGGCTGGACGACTATAATCTGAAGATTGGAGTACTACATATGCTACCGTTAGGCCCTTATAGTAGTAGTCGCTAGTTATTAAATATTGCATTCATATTTGAAAAGGTTGATGAGAGATGATTTACAACTATCACTTATTTTTTCTGAAAAATTAAATTAAAAAAAAGATAAAGATATAGATAGAGAAGTATAAATGCCTATCTATGACTCTGAAATGATCTATATCAACAAATGGTCGGACAAAATTTATATGTTATTACAATTATATATGTGAATATTCACATAGTTTCTTTGACACTAAAATGTTTATCATATATATTTTACAAGTTGCATTATATATAATCAACTATTATTTATTATCTTTTACTTTGTACACATGAAAGAAGTCATATGTTATAAGACTACTTATGTAGAGCATGGCTTTCAACTTTGTTTATATGATGAAATTGACTTAAACCTGCAATTTGTACGCATATTATATATATATATACCTACTATTACAATATATGGTCAATGAAAATACTTATATATTTAATAAAAACTATCTTTTCGGATTTTTTCGTAGGTTTACCTTGAGTTTTGCTTTTGGTGCCTGACGACGGGAGAGACCATGATGAGTCTCCCCGTGGCAATTATTGCTGTATTGCATTCGGAACCAAATATCAAATAATTCCTCACAAAAAAACCGAAGAGATGGTTATCCATATCCATACTATTATTATAAATGTGAAGGTGTGTTTGTTTGTTCGTCTGTCCTTCTTTCACGTCGAAGAACGTCGGAGAGTATCAGATTGACGTGAATTTTTGTGTGGAGGTACATAGTTGGAGGGCTGGAGAGTGACATAGGCTACTTTTTACCGCGGGAGATTATCTCATTCCCACGGGAGAACATGTTATAATGCAACCCAAAAATTATTTATGACCAGAATTGAAACTCTGTATTAATACTCTTCAATACAATTAAATAAATACGTGTTTTAGCATTTTTTTAAATTCATCCCATAGGGGGGTAAAATAAGGGCTGAAAGTTTTATGAAACCTACCTTTTTAGTGATGTTTTGTAGTTTTAGCGCGAGCGAAGTCGTGGGTTCTGCTAGTATTATATACATTACTCGTTTAATCTAGATCACCTTTCACTTTCTTTTACATAACAAGAAAGATATCAAGCCAAAAATAGCAACACTACACATACCTTCGATAGCTCAGTTGGTAGAGCGGTGGACTGTAGCCGGTGTGATTGTCATCCATAGGTCGCTGGTTCAAATCCGGCTCGAAGGAGTTTTTTGATACTTTTGTATTGAAATAAATTTATAATAAAAGATTGTATAGTTTGAAAAATATTTGCTCACTAAGCCTTCGATAGCTCAGTTGGTAAAGCGGCGGACTATAGCCGGTGAGATTGTCATCCATAGGTCGCTGGTTCAAATCCGGCTCGAAGGAATTCTTTTATTGTAAAATGAAGTTTAAATTATCAGTAAATAGAGAATAAAAAATACTCAGTGAAATAGTTGTACGTAAGTCATTCAAAATTTACTTAGGTTTAAGATATGCACATTTTTCGGTGCAAACTTTCTTCATTATCATCTATAAGAATATTTTTATAATGTCTTAGCATAATGGGTAAAGAGGGGTACAGGTGAAACTGCTATCTAAAAGGTCACTTATTCAAATCGGATCGAAATTATTTGATTAAGAAACCAATTTCATTTATTAATAATAACATCAATATATTATTTAACTATAAATATACTTACATATCTTATCTCTAGACTCGCAAAGTTATCATTATTTTGACATGGGTTGCTATTCAGATATTTTGGTTACCTATCGAAGTGTGCACTGCTTAATAGTACGTAGCAGGTATTGTCTGTCACCAAGTTGCGCGACAGTTTCGAACAATAATAGCAGTGGGAACGAAACTATTTAGCGAAGTTTACTCCGTCAATAGCGGCGCCACCTCGGCGGGATATAATTCATTTAGCAGGAGTTAACTCGCGAAGTCTACGAATCTCGAGGGTGTTAGGTCTGTACATTGTTGAATATGCTCATTTAGTACTGCATTCTAAAGAGTGCATAAATTATGATTTAGTTTAGTTAGTAAAGATTACTTTAAAGTTCACACCCGCATTGTTTTACGCTAAATATTCACCTGCCAGAGTTTGAAATATTATATACTAGCTAGAAAGCATATATTAATGTCATTTATTATTAAGATTATGACATTAATAAAAAATAACTAATGAATAAATTTGGAAAGAAAAAAGGTGGTATTTCCAAAGTACTATGTGAGTATATAAGCACCGCATATTTAGCATCCTAACAGCATCCAAAAACAATCATCACAATCCAAATTATTTAGAGAAAAGACATATTATAAATAGGAAAATATTACGAAATGCCTCATAATGCTAGTAAGTGGCCATGTTATTTTTAAACCAATATCTATGTATCATAATAGAGTACCATGCAAGCAAATAAATTAAAAAACGCTTTACAATTATGTGCCGGTTATCGTTAACCTATTCGACCAAACACACCCGCTGTAGCACGAGTAAACCCACCCTGACATTCACTTAATTACGTAGATTACAAGTTGACATTTTCGTTTGCTGCGATTTAAACTTGACTGATATGGATTAAGAATATTATTGTGGGTATTCATTGAGTTGCTCGAGTTAGTTAGCTGGTATATGGTAAGGCCTTTATTTAACATAAATGATTATTTTATTAACGTTTTTTAATATAATGGAGACTTAAAAGAGAAAATTAAAACTATTTGGTATTAACTGAAAATTAATATGTAATAATACTTTATAGTATTTTGTTAATAGTAATATCTAAAAAAAGCTAAAAAAGTTTTTTTTTAGTAAACAAAAAACCAACCATCAGCAAAAATAGATGCATTCATGTCAGTTTTCATGACAAAGAACTGTCATAACCTATATTAATCAAAGTCTGAGCGGAGTAGTCATAAGAACATGTCAGGGCTTTTTAATTATAACCGTAGTATCATTTTTCATTCTTAATTGCCATTTCCATGTGGCACGTTTACGTTTTGGATAATCACTATTATTAAAGTAAACAATGGGTTGGAGTTTTATATAAAGAGGTAGAGTTATTTGTTGTTTTATGATTGCACAGTACAATAGTTCCATAGTTGCAAACAGCAATAAAAACGAATACTGGCAACTCGTCGCGTTGATTTTCATACATGAATATTCCGAGCTATTTGGCTCATACTGCGGTTGTATCTAAACACCGAGAGTGTAATAAAACTAAGCACACGACAATCCGACGTACAATAAAATTTGAGATCGCGAAGTTGTAAGCTGTTTGGCAGGCGGGTTAGTGACGTCGCCTCGCTTCGCTTTCATATCACGAGCCTAAGCCCCGCTTAGAATAGGTACTCTGTATCAAGCAGTGCTGTGTCTCTGAAGGTAGCGTTTATGAGAGACGTGCATTTTTATCGATAGAAAATATTATATTATGTTTATTACCTATTTAAATCATCATCTGAGTATATGTTTTGTGATTAGTAAATGGATTAAAGTAAGGTTACATTTAGTAAATATATTGCATTGGGTTTTTATCATAGCTATTTATAAGTATTTTTTTAAATGTTGAACTGCTACAAACAAATGAAATATGTGTAAAAATATAAAAAATATAAAAATAAGCCTTTAAAAATGTTACTTGTTCGTTGCTGTATAGTAGAAAAATAATAATTTTCAAATTTTTATTTTGCAACAGTTGTTTTGGACAATCAAGTAATTATAAATATAAAGTTAAAATAAATATACCTGCATAAGTAATTTCATTTTATGTTCACAATCTGGACTTCTCTCTGGATCTCTTACTTCTTCTATTGTCATGTTTCTTTTCATACTCATTCTCATACTTCCACAGTAATATGACCACATTTTCCACAAGCTTTAATCTTTAGTTTGGGTTCAAAATGGCTAAAAAGTTTTATATTGTTTATATTGAAATATAAGTATCACTATCGATATCGAATAAATTTATGTATGGAATCTACTCTAGTATTATATGATAGAGGCAGAATCCCCATAGAAACAACACCACCTGACACCATTATGCTATTATAATATTTCGTCGCTGATGTCTTCTTGACGACGCAGTGAATACCAAATTCATGCATACAGATCCCTCTGGGTATAGGTTTGATTCTGTTTGTGAAATTTATTGACGATCATATTGACTATTTATATTGTTTATGTTCCTAATCATATTGGAGATTTGTCATATTTTTGTTATTGTGTGTTAGTATTATAACTATAGTTAAAAAAAAATTATGGTGTAAGTTAAAATAAAATTTATATATGTAAAGAAATAATAAGACAAAACAAAAACGTAAATTTAAAAAAAAAAATTAAAAACCAAACCTTAAAAAAATCTCTGAATTAAAGTATCATGTAAGCATTAATCTATAAGTAGGAGAAATATAAAATATAAGCTGTATTGTTGTGTTTAAGATTTTAGCTGAGAAGCTAATAATACTAGAAGAAATAACAAATGTAATATCCGAATAATAGCAAGGATAAAAATGCCAGCATGCGTGTCTAACAAACCATTTTTTTATTATGAGGGTTCGAATCCAACGCGTTTTTGTTTAAAATTGCATTTTTATATTTGGAACGCGATCCGCGACCGACATGGCGGGTGACAAATACGCGTGCCGCCCTCATGAATGACAATTGAAGAGATGTTTTTATAAAGATGCCCCGATTTTTATTTTTATTCGAAAAAAATTGTGCCCATAAAAATGGCATTGGAATGATGACTGCCATTTTTCACTGTCGTCAAAATACGATTTTATGAGGCAATTGTACGAGAATGATAAACTAGATGTACTATTAGGAGATATTCAGGTAATGAAATGATTTGTTTTAAAAATTATATCTTTTTCCCGTTACCAAAATAAAATCATATATTTATATAATATTTTCTTTGGTTTTCGTGGTTACTAATCCATAGTAATATTATAAATGTGAAAGTGTGTTTGTTTGTCTTTCGAAACGGAGTGACGGATTGTCTTGATTTTTTGTATGGGGATAGTTGTAGGGCTGGAGAGTAACATAGGCTACTTTTTACTGCGGGAAATTATCTCATTCCCACGGAAAAACACGTTATAATACAATCCAAAAAATTATTTATGATCAGAGTTACTTGAAACTTATTAATGCTCTTCAATACAATTAAATAAATATGTGTTTTAGCATTTTTCGAAATTCATCCCATAAGGAGGTAAAATAGGGAATGTAAGTTTGAAAGAACCTATCTTTTTACTTCTGTTTGTAGTTTTAGCTCGAGCGAAGCCGCGCGTTCAGCTTGTTATTATATATATTTATTTATTCATCCCACTATCAGTTAAATCTACCATGATAGGTAATTGTAGGTTTGATTGTTATGATTTATTGATTATAAAAATCAGTATCACTCCCCTAATTGTGGTATGTAAGCTTAGATTGGTCAAAGTAACATTAAGCTTGTTTCATTGAGTAAACAATATTCAGGCAGCTAGCGCGCTGCTATTCCAAGAATGCGCTTATATGAGTGTTCACCGGACAGCCGAGTACAAAATAAAATATCTTATTGCAAATTCTACTCTTAAATTCAATTAAAATTACTTATAGATATTACTAATACTAAATAATAGAATATTAATGCTGTTGAATATAAAGTTATACCACTAACGTTATTTAAAATATTCGGTAAAACAGAAAAGCAATATCTATGTCATATGTAATTCTTATTATATTCTTTATTGCACTTACAATATGATACAGAAAAAAAATAACAAAGTAAACATAGTTCGCAAAGGTGGACTTATTTCTAAAAGAGATCTCTTCCAGTCAACCCCTGGTTGTGGAAGAAGATGTCAGCGGGCAATATAGTGCAAAAAAATTTACTAAATATATACTAGAAATAAAGGTAATAATTATCACTTATACATACATACATATATACATATATTACATATAAAACTATATAATACTATACATATATAATACCTAATGTAAAGACTACTAAATTCTTTGGTATTATTAAGTTTTTATGGCTTAAAATAATAATTTAGTTGTAATAATATAAATAATTTTAATATATTTATTACCTTGACTGTACGTAGTGCATAGTCTAAACCCCAGTGGATACATTTGATTAACCTGACTAGACAGGCTTCATTGATTTACCGTTTGGCATCTACTTTAATCCCTGGCTAATGGCTATCTGGTTACCGACTCGTGGTATAAATTGACTATCCCAATCAAATAACATATAAATAGAACGTAAAACAATATATGTTTTATAACTATACATGTGTTAGACATAATTTGTGAAGTTAAAATAGAAGTTTAGATATGGAATTCAAGTAAATTTCCTGAATTATAAGTACAAGAAGTTATATTTTCCTCCCATAAAAAATTGATAATACATAATAAAATGGAATTTTATTTTATAATAACGCTTTGAATATGATAGGCATTTGTGATGTAGTATATGAATACCAAAATTTGCTTTTTCATGGCTTCTTGATAGTATGTATGACTGCTGTATAGCAAAGGCCATGCAAAAACGGTTCGGTTGATGTCGGACGTTAATCGCCCGTTAGAGACGTATTATTCACGGGCACGCGTTGCACTGCGTCCGCCACCCTGGATCACCCTGTATGTGACACTAACTATTATTACCAATACAACAACATTGCTATGTGCTATAGTGAACCTTATTGCAATGTAATAAAATATATTTTCAATTAAGAGTCTCCAAACTTAAGCCTTACGAAAATTAGTAAGCTCGTTAAACTAATCCAAGCCAATATATTCTCTATTTCCCAATGAATAAAATTAATATCCTTTTAAATTTTCCTGTGTATCACACTACAGAATCCAGTGGACAGTCCAAACGTTAATACGTTTTGAACTTTAACATTTGGGCAATATAGTTTAATTTTGAATGAGTTTTACAATGTGTAATACGTAAACGGAGGTCGTAATGTATTTATTTATGTCGATATGGTATAACATTTATTATGCCAATATCAACAGGCGCAGTTGTATTCGACAATTAATTATTTGTAAACAATGCCTTGGACCGTTTTACGTATCATGAACTAATGGAATCATTGAGGATATGATTATGAAAACGTTTTTAGACCTCTATAAAATTATAATATCACACAACAATATAGAGCTTTCAATAAATATTTAGAAATATACTCAAAATCATACTAATTAATATTTTGTTGAGATTGTAGTTTCTAGCGTATTATTTCAGTACTAGCATTGCCCGCGGCTCCGCTCGCGTTCAGATGACCAAAAACCAAATTCTTAGGTTTTACATATTAGTATTCTCTTACAGTGCAGTTTTTGTATTTTTTCTCAATAATGAGATATTTTCTCGCGGTAAAAAGTATTATATATGTTGATAACCAGCTAGCTATCACAGTACCAAATTTCATCAAAATTCCTGCAGTGGTTTTTCTGTGATACGGTAACAGACAGACAGACAAAAATTCTAAAAACTATAGATTCGCCCTCTGTATCGATAATAATGTTTATTTCATTAAGATTTTCCAAAAAATATCTAATGTACAAATTCAGCTTAGTTACAGTTTTATTATATGTATAGATAAATGAAAAGACATAAATGAGACCTAAATTTATTATAATATGCATTTATTTATGTAGTATAATAATCATTAATGGTGTATCTGGCCTCTCATACATGTACACATAACGTTTCCAGGTGCTTGGCTTTTTTTATCTTCATAAGCTAAGAAGATTCTGCTTAGGCTAATAATCCTATTAAATATATTTTTTTGACCATTCAAATATATGTAGTATACTTGTCTTTGATGCGCTAATTAGTCCTAATTATTAGTTAGGCTCATGAGCTTTTTTACATTTGGGTTGTTTTGTTTATTACGAACTTTTATTTAACAATTTTACTTTTGCCGTTGTCAGTGTCAAGAGTCTTAAAATATATTATATGGAAAAAATTATAAGAGTACCTACCTATGAAATAAATCATCGAGAATACTTTATTTCATATTTGTCAAAATTACTATATATGTAGTTAAATTGGACACCTGAAAGGTATTTTTAAAACTTTCAGCTGTTGAAGTGCGTAGCCGATGTGTGATGAAGCAGAAGCGTTACACTCGGTTGAGCGTGAAGATACCGCGATAACGCGCTCGGGTACCTCACTATGAATAGTGGTGGGTGTATTATATAATATGTAGGTACATACTTAGTACATAATAAAACTTTATACAGACTATATTTAAGATATAATAGGTTTTTATTTGTTTTTTTTTTGGAACCCTGTAACGATTACTCCTTAGCGAGTAACGGTTACTCCTTATAACATCAGCTATCGGCCAGTGAAAGTTCCGTCAAAATCAGTCCAGCCGTTTCGGAGATCAGCCTGAACAAACAGACAGACAGACAAAAATTTAAAAGACTGTATTTTTCTTATATGCGCCGTATATAATTTTATATGCATTTAGTGAAAAGCTGCTAATTTGACATGACAAACAGACATTTTTATTTTATTTATCTGTATAAATATAAATAAGATGGTTGCATTATATATATGTACAATATAGAAATTAGGAATATATTATTTATTATAATTACTATTATTCGTTTTCTCTGTATGTACATTGTACATATACTTTTAAACGAAATTCGCATGTTATAAAGTTTATATGCAATTAAATCATATCAGAGCTGAAGTCAACACATCTGTCGCCCAAACAAAACGAAACTCCCAAAACGGCCCTCGAATTTACTCTTGGAATGAATATTTATAAAGGCGTCAACTGTTAATCCGGTATTGTTACAATTTTCACTCCTCGCTCTTTGTGACTGATGGCGTCAAGACAATGCGAGGCTCTTCTTGAGTGAACGTACACTGTTGAAAATAATGTAAAGATAATTATGAATTTTAATTTATATCACAAGTTTTCTATATTAAACATTTTTATATTAAAATGTTAGCCTCATACATATTCTGTGTATCGTAAATATTAAAAAAAAAATAGTAGTATAAAATGATTACCATAATATTAAAAAGTTATAAAAATGAGAAACTTGAAATTATTAAATTATAGTTTTTTTATCATTAAAAGATTAGAAGAATTATATATATTTTTTATATTTAACATAAAATAAATAAATTAAACGTATATTGGCATAAAATATTACGGACATAATATTAGCGTTGCTGTGTACGATCATCAAGCAGTGTTCAATGTTCATCTTAGGAATTACAGAACAAAAGGCTTACGTGAGCTTCAAATCTCTGCGTTGTTTTAGCGCTTCGTATAAGAGATCGTGCTTAACAGATGACGGCTTGTCTCTTACAGATCAAAACTTCTCAACTGCTTATAGAATTATTGTATATAAATTAACAGACAAACAACGAATGAAATTACAAAATATCGTAACTGTTTCTTTATAAAGTAGAGGTTTGTAAATATTTCATTTATATTATTAAAGAATGTTTTTTATTTTTTTTTGCTTAGTTACAAAGTCGTTGTTAAAACTACTGATAGCCGAAACGCACTAGAAGATCGTCACTTGACTAAGCGTTTTGCAACTAAGTTTTAATTCAATATCATATATGAACTGCGCCGAATTAGCTGTGGGAACGTATTATTATTTGTATTACAAAAAAAATATAAAAACAATAATAGATTATATTTATATGTTATATCAATGTCGGCGTACTGCAGAGGAATTATATATTTTACACAGCATTAGACAGCATGATGATATCTACGAGTACATGGTGAAACATATGCCAGTAATGCTTTATTTCATAACCTCACATAATTTTAAGATAGTTACTATTTTTTACTAAAACAACAATGTTTATTTCATATTTATACTAGTATTATAAATGAGAAAGTTTGTGAGTATGGATGTATGTTTGTTACTCTTTCACGCCAGAACGGCTGAACGGATCTTGATGAAATTTGGCGCAGAGATAGATTATAGTCTGGAATAACACATAGACTACTTTTTATCCGGGAAAAATGTATGGTTACCGTGGGATAGGTTTGTTGTTGCCTTCCTTGAGCTGCTAGTTTTTATATAAATCGCCTTTATATCATTTGCAATAAGAATCAATAAATCAATAAGATTTCATATTGACAAGAAAATCGTTTGGACTGCTAAATCAGTATGTGTATATCTGTACTGATTATATACTTCCACTAAACACGATTATTCAGTCGATATATTGGCTTGGAAGTCGTCGTGCCTGGTCCTGCGGCTTTTGGTCGCTGGTATAATCTGTACCAGTGATGCAATGTCCGAAAAACTTCGAGTCCAGCTGATTGTTATTTAGTTTAATGTTTGTATAAAAATCTTTTATCATTTGCCAATTTGTTTTGCTTAATACACAAAAAATATTATTCCTTCGAGCCGGATTTGAACCAGCGACCTATGGATAACAATCACACCATCTACAGTCCACCGCTCTACCAACTGAGCTATCGAAGGCTTATTAAGCAAACATAGTATAGACTACACTTGCTTTTATTATTAAATACTCGAGTACAAAACTGTAAAAAAAAATCCTTCGAGCCGGATTTGAACCAGCGACCTATGGATGACAATCTCACCGGCTACAGTCCACCGCTCTACCAACTGAGCTATCGAAGGCTTATGGTCAGATAACAGTTTTTAGCTACATATATTAACATCACTGATCATAACAGATCATTCTGTAGTGAAAGTATAATTAATAATTGATAAGTAATTAATGGTGTAATCATTAATTGATATTAATTTTTAAATTAATTGCTTTATAATTACGTTTTAAATTTTCTACATTCAATTTAAATAATCCTGTACAAGTCAGCATATTTATAACTAACCAGTGGTTTGCTCAATTATTTATTATTATGAATGATTATCAAAAATGTGTTTGCATATATTTGCTGATTCAATTTATAAATACCATTCAGCGTTCTAAATTAAAGTTGTGCCTCGTAAGTATTATATATTTTCGTGTATGAGATCTCATTATTAATATTTGTAGAATAAAATAACAATGACTTTCTATAAAACATACTGTGCTAATGTTACTTTCCAATGATTTTAGAAAATATTTTATACATAATAATTAATAACTATATTATTATTCTACATTTTTAATTCGTTAAATTAAAAAAAAAATGGATTATAGTTTTCAATGAATAATTATATTAAACCTGCATTATTTAATTTGCATAAAGTATGGAAAATATAAAACCTTAAACTATAACCTTCTTAAGGTTAACGAATATTTAGGACTATGCAAACTGTCGTCGACGTAGATCGATGGGTCGACCACAAGTCACTGGTGTGCGCGCTGCTTAAGTGACTGATTATAGTGGCAATAAGTTTTGCCCTCTAGCTTTTGTTATTGTTTCTAGTAGGCGTAGAATATGGAGGCCAATATTTTTGTATACGTATTTGTATGTATTTCTTGTTAAAAGCTTTATAATTTTTTGCACTATTGTATTATGGTGTAGATAAACATAATAATTTTTAGTTAATGTATGTTTGTAAATTTTAAATCGATAGAATTTTTTTCAGTATACATTTTGTAATTTTTATTCGCTAACTTTAATAATTAAAATTTTAATAAAGTTCGAATGATAATCATTCGGACTTGCTTCGGTCACACAACTCAGAATACTTTAATGAACTGAAGTACACAAATAGTACATATATTACTTTACTATATAACAAACACACCTTTTTACATACATTTAGATTTAGGTACATTTTTATTAAATTGTATTGTATTAATAATATATTAATACTAGCATTGCTTGCGACTCCGCCCGCCTTCAGTTGACTAAAAAAATATATAATAGCGTTATAGTAATTTTTTTTTCAAGATAAGCTATTTTTAATAGTTTTTGCCTTATTAAGTTACCTTGCTAAAATATATATACTCATAGTATCATTGTGGTTTTATTCTAACCAGTTTTTGTATTTTTTCTCAGAAATGAGATATTTTCCCGCGGTATAAAGTATACGTTGACCCGGATAACCAGCTATGACCATACCAAATTTCATCAAAATCCCTCCAGTAGTTTTTCTATGATGCGGTAACAGATAGAAAGACAAAAAGTCTAAAAACTATAGATTCTGCCTCTGTATCGATAATAATGTCTATTTCAATAAGATTTTCTAAAAAATATTCAATGTACAGATTCGAATTAGTTAGAATTTAGACCTAGCTAATTATATTAATTTAAAAAATATTTTTATAAGAATAATAATCCTAAAAACTAAAATATGATATTACTGTAATATGTGTACTATACATATATTCCATTTTTATCCTCGACAAGGACAACGTCAGGTCTATCAATAAACAAATCCCTGAATCAGTCGCGTCAGGTGACGGCAGCCGGGCCCGAGTGGCGTAAATAATTGATAAATTGCCACCGAGCTCCCACGAGCTCCCTGAAGTGACCCGACCCAAACTTTGAATTTACGACCATTTAATTGTAGCTTAATTCCCGAACTTGCCACTGGTGAAATATAGTTTGCCTAGCAAAGCATTGGTTACTTGTTCCAACCATTTGTATATATAGTAATTTTCACCCGCGTCTTCGTTCATGTGTCACGCTAGGTTCCGACTAAGCTACTTGGATTAAAATAGTCTATATATAGCCTCAGAGATAATTTTGTGCTCTATTTAAGAGAGATTTTGTACATTTGGTTTAATAGTTTGAGAATTACCTACATGTAGGTAAATGTTTATAAAAATAGACATATTTTGTATATGATAATAAAAATGATATCTTTGTAGCTATAAATATAATCCGTGAATTTAACTGCAGATAGATTATGTAATTTTTCTCAGTATCCAGTTAATTATAATTACAATATAACTTAATTTTCAAAAAAACCCGTACGTACGTGTAGGAAGCTTTTTATAATAATAATAATGATATCTCAAAATGATACAATAAATTAATAATTAATATTTCTTAAGAAAACTATAATAGGATTTCAAAACTAACATTGAAAATAAACTTCTATTAATGCTCATTTAGCAGTCTACCAAGTATTTGCTAAGACAAATACTAAGTTAGAAGCGCAACTACTAATCATATTAGCCTTATTAATTACTTCCCCGCCTCTGTTATTGTTGAATGAAAATGAACGGTGGAACTAAAGTTAGTTATTTTGTATTCGGTAAGGGTGTACTGGGATCAACTTAGAGTAAAGTTAGTTCTTTATAGAGGATACATATATTACAATTCAACACAAAATTATCATGAATATACCATTTTTCTAAGAAATAAAAGTGCTTTTTTCCCTTTATTACCAAGGTGAGATCGGGGATGGCTTTTGTAGGAGCATAATTGATTAAATAATCTGTATGCTTTTTACTAGTTTCCAATTTTAAAATTCAGTGTTTTTTTAATGATGAAGTAGCTAGAAGTTCAATAAAAAAGATAAAAGTACTAAAACTTAATCTACAAATCTTACAAAATTTTGAATCAATAAACCGCTACCGTGGCTGTCATTTGAAAGTAGAGTTAAGTGTCTTACCTCTATTTTTAATTTAAGTAAATGTTTTGGTCCGCATTTAACATTAAGATATGAAAAAATACAAGGTTTTAAACGGGCCGTACACTTATAGTAGATGTATTTATTTTGAAATAACAACACAGTTTGAGCAGGGTGGAAACGCAGGGAAAATAAATAAATAAAATAAATAAATATGTTGGGACATTAACACACAGCACCATCTAGTTCCATGGTAAGCTACGAGGCTTGTGTTATGGATACTAGATAGTTGATACACTACACATATATAAACTTTAAATACATACATATTATAAATATAAACAAAAATGACTGGAGTACAAACATTCGTGCTCATCACACAATGAATACCCCCAGCGGGACTCGAACCCGCGACTGCTGGCACAGCAAGTCACTACACGCCAAATGTGTCGTCACTAAACGAAAAACTAGTAAACTAACAAACAGATATAGTGTTTATATTTTTATGTGAAGGTTTACCTTTTAATTGATCAATTTGTGACCAGAGTAATAATAAACTAAACAATAATAGTGTCATAATCTATACTTATTATAAAAATAAGTCCCCCGGCCGCGTCTTTCTGTCCTCCTGTCTGTCTGTACGCGATAAACTCGAAAACTACTGAACGGATTTTTATACGGTTTTCAACAATAGAAAGAGTAATTCTTGAGGAAGGTTTAGGTATATAATTTATTATGCTTTTATGTAAATTAGCTGAAATACGGCGACAAATGTTGAAGAGGTCGCAAAAAATCTCGCCAAATGGGAACTTTCCACGCGAACGCCGCGTAAACTAGCAAAGATACAGTTAAGTAATGTACTAGAGAATTCAAAATCTATAAAAATGCTACAAAAAAGTCCGCGATAGCATATCTCTATCTCTTACGGTTGACTTACAATAACCACTTTTATGTTAACATTTTTAATTAAAAACATTACGTTATTTTCAAAGTTATTTTCTTTAGTTCGGTATTAATCCTTATCCAAATGAATATTTTAGTTAGCTTAGTCATTTAATGCAGATTAAAATTGCTCTTTACACTAAATCAATCAGATGAATAGTTTTTGAGATATCGTTGTTAGAAGTAATTAGTAGCGAAACATTTTTAATGCTTGGCGAGCATTGAGATGCCTACGGCGAGTCCATCCCCTCTGCCCCGCATCGCTCGACCGCCTGCTCAAGCTATATAAACCGGGCGATGTAGCGCGCGATCCTAGGATACTTTTTACCGCGGGAAAATATCTTATTTCTGAGGAAAAATACAAAAACTGCAATGTAAGAGTATACTAATATGTAACACCTAAGAATTTAGTTTTTGGTCATCTGATAATATAATATTGCCATACGCTAGATTTTAACTGCTATTAAACTTTATACATAATATATTACTTTAAACTCTTTTGCCTCTATATGATATTTAAAACATTATTTGATAGTTATTGAAATATATTTAACAGTAATTTAAAACTGAATGTTATATTAAGTTAGGAATAAGTGAATACTTTACAGGTGAAACCATAATTAAAACGTTTACCGTCGGTTACATTGTAATTGGTCGTCCCAAACTGCGGTTTAATAACTGCGTGCTATCGCATGCACAAACGGCTCAGTGTATTTGATGCCGATTAAATTATTGTGACCTTTGACTGAAAACTCCCGATATCAGACACGTGATTGATTGATATAAAAATATGACGTTCGAATGCCAGATTCATTTATTATGATGTAAAGACTGTACTTTACTTTTAGGTGATAAAGAAATATTATAATTTTTGGCTACTAATGTATACAGCATAAGCAAAATCAGCAAGTTTTGCTTGAAAATTATTTCAACAGAAATTGCTAGTTGTGAGCTAACATAATCAATTTATATTGCTTATAAACACTATTGATATTATTGCATGTGTTTGTAATTTATTTTCACGCTAAAATGGCTGGACAGATTCAGCTGGGCGTGAAGCCAAGATACACGCTGGGAGGAGGCCCACTACAGTGGGTCATGCAGGTCGTTCCTGGTACTTCTATGACAGCAGAGTGGACTGAGGGAGTGTATAACCCCTTGAGTCGGCAGACCTGCTATCAGGGCGTCGTGGTTGTGTATATAAGCGATCCTGCGACGCCCTATGCAGAGACTGGCAATAAAATTTGAGGCCAAAAGGTGGCACTATCTGTATACTTGTATAATTTTATGAACAAAAGACACAGGAGCTAAGGGAGTCTAAGTTACAATGCACTCGTCTATATGCAAGTTAAAATGTGTGATAACATATAAATAACACAGTTATTGGTTTTTAAATAAAAAAAAGACTAGTTGCATGAGTTAAAGCGTTTGTCAGAGAGGATTACCGAAGCGGCAGCACGACCGTGGCCGCGCGCGGCAGGTGCTACATATTCGAGCGCAAAATCGCGCGGTGTTTCCTGAAAAACAGTTATAACGTAACGGCATTTATTTATAAAATGTTTAAATTCATCATGCTATGATTTTGTAAAACAGTGGTTAATTTATAACTATACTATTAATTGGTGAATGTATTCTATTCATATTGCAAATTCGATTTGGACTTTTTATCTTGGTAACGATTGTCCGTTATATAGAAGCTTAAACTTTATTGGTATTTTTACAATGCTTAGATTCTGACACCTTACACCATTTAAAAAAAAGTTTTTTTTAATAAGTATTATAATTAAATATAGCAATTTTGTTTATTTAATTTTTGCTGTTATTATTATAAATATTACATTTTTTTTTAAACTTTATTAATTACTAGTATTATTTAGTGTTGCTATTATTATATTATGTATAACCATAAAGAATATTAAAAATTAAGTATTAAGTAATTAATAAAGTTTTATTAAAAATTGTAATATTTATAATAATGACAGTAAAAATTAAATTAGTAATATTGCTATATTTAATTATAATATTTTTTAATTTTTTTTTTAAATGTTTAGAAATAAAATCAACTAATATTGTATGGTACTTTATTGCCATTTTTTGAATTTTTGAAATCATTTTTGTAAAATACTGGGTAGGTACTGTCTGTAACAAGTATGTGTTTGAGACGTCTATAATCTTAGTCTCTCCCGTGACCATGGATGCTGTAAAGCATTCGAAACGTCGGGAACCAGAAATCAAAATAAATCCGCGAAATAATCCGAAAAGATAGTTTTATTTAAATTGATACCGTAAAATTATTAAATACTATTTTTTAGCAAAAACTAAAAACATACAGCTTTATTATAAACTATAGATACTTTTTTTAAATTATTTTTACCTATTAATTCAATATTCGAAGGCTTTTTGGAACTTTTGCAAGAATAATAATTTTCACGTGCAAACTACGTTATCATTAGTTTCCGCTTCAATAGTGAAATTTTATCGGTCCCTTTCGTTTCGCCCTTTGTGCTTGTATAGTTAAATTAAGTTGAAAATTTATTCCATATTAGTTTTGTTCGAAGACCCCGTGTCAACGTCGAATTTATAATTTTGCTGATAAAACAGTTACCGTTTAATTCATTTTAGATGAGAGTTAGTAATTGAAATATTCTGTTTGTTTTGAAATAATTTTGCTTTTATTAACATAAATTATTATGCAAACGTTTATAAATAACAGGTATTTAAAATGTAAATAATAAATATTACTGCTATCCAATAGTATTACAGTGAATGTCAATCACAGAAATAATATTCGTGCGCAATCTAGTCTGCGAGTGAAGTTCAGATGCGGCAGAGAATTAATATTCCGAGTCACGTCACCGGCACTGTTCACGCATGCCTTGGCTTTGGTCAGTGATTACCAACGTAATAGTTTTGAATTTATTTACTATAGATATATTACCAGCGATAAATAAAAATATTGATAAGGATTTTATAACAGTTATAGCGATATTTCTATCTATTGAATGATTCCTTGGATTTTTCGAAGTTATTCTATCGCAACAGATGATATGAAAGGAAAGAAAATATATTCCTTCATTTTTTATATACATTTCACGTATAAGAAATTGATTTAAAATATTTATATAAAACGTTTTATTTTGTCATTTACAGGTTTCATGAAGCAAAAAAGAGGCTGCCGGGTCTATGAGCATTTCAGAAGAAAAAAAAATAATAATATTAGTAAGCAACACGTACCTTTTAATATTAAAATGTCGCAGGCTATATACAGAAATGAATTTTGTTTAATTTTATTTTCTTAGTCTAGAACATGTAATAAATAAGATATTATAGTATTATATGAATTTCTTTTAATCGTAATTATGAATTTAATTTTAAACTAAGTGTTTGAGACCGTGAAATAGGAATCAGACTCAAGTCACGGACACTGTTCACTCATGCCTTGCTTTTCGCCAACAGTAATCACTTATTATCAGTAACATAGAGAAAATAAAATTTTATAAAATACTTGTAAAAATATGAACACTAAAAAAATACTTTTTGCTAAATATTCGTTAAGTTACAAATAATATTCATGTTACGCGTTTAAAACCCTGCCAACGTTGTAAACTTTATATTATAAAATAACAATTGAATTTGTAAAACAAAATATCTTAATCGTTTTGACGGTCATCAATTGTCAAAATGAGGATATAAATTACAGCCCCTCGTAGCCCGAGGCCCGGTAGAGATTAATGTTGGTATTAATCGAGTGACCGCCACAGATTGCCGGGCTCCGTGCATCTTGAAATTACAGTTACTCATGCGTTATGTTAAATAAACATCTCTTTCATATGTAAATTATATAAGACTAGCAGAACCCGCGGCTTCGCTCGCGCTTCTGATCAATTTTTTTTTGGATTGTATTGTAACGTATTTTCCCATGGGAAAGAGATAATCTCCCGCGGTAAAAAGTAGCCTATGCAACTCTCTAGCCCTCCAACTATCTCCACACGAAAGAAACACGCCAATTTGACGTGAAAGAAAAACAAACAAACACACTTTTACATTTATATTATTAGTATGGACTATTTAAACTTCATAAATTTAAAAATTGACCAAAAATCTCCTGTATCGACTAGTGACTAGTCCTCTTAATCTTATTAAACTTTAATTCGGCTTTTGTACGACTATAATTTTTTAATAACTAGCGGCTCACCCTCGCTTCGCTCGGGTTCGCCACTAGAAAAACACTAATAGAGATCTATTAGTTCCCACGGGAACTGTTTATTTCTCCGGGATGAAAAGTAACCTGTTGTTTGACCGGCAATATAAGGCATCAGAATGTTAAATTTTACTAAATTAAGTGCATAAGTTGTTGTGGACTAAGCTGTATAAGTTATTATAGTTTTTTAACTATCCTACGGGAACTATTTAATTTTCCGGGATAAAAAGTATCTAAGATGTTGCCTGGGGATATAAGGTACCACAATGCAAAATTTAATTTAAATCGGTCCAATAGATTCGGAGATTAGCCCATACAAACAGACAAACAGACAGAGAAACAAAAAAATTGAAAAAAATCTGGATTTGTTCTATTTGTCTTCTTACATCGCCCTGACTCGGTTTTAGCATTTTTTTGATATGTACAGACATTCGACCTCTACTCTTTTATTATAGTATAGATGAGCGTGAGTATTTAGGTGAAACTTCTAAAAATTGCAGCTTAAAGGTATAATCTTAGGTTAAATTTAACTAAACTCAAAAACACTCTTGAGATATAGATCGAGTTGTACATGTATAAAATATAGTTTGTGCATGTAATTTCATAGTATTTAGTACTTTTTTATACAACAAAAATATGAATCTGTACGAGTATATGAATATACTCGTACTAAATAAATGTTCATATTTTTGGGTTTTGGTATGCAATAAATAAATGTATAAATTTAAAATAGTAATTTGATGACTCGTCTGGCTTAGTTTGTAGTGATTCTAATTGCTGTGCCAGCGGTCGCGGGTTCGAGTCCCGTTGGATTAATTTGTGTGATGAGTACGAATGTCTGTACTCCAGTCATGGGTGTTTATATCTATACATATAATAAAATTGTAACTAAGCCGAATCTGTACATTAAATATTTTTTGGAAAATCTTATTGAAATAGACATTATTATCGATACAGAGGCCGAATCTATAGTTTTTAGAATTTTTGTCTGTCTGTCTGTTACCGCATCACAGAAAAACTACTGGATGGATTTTGATGAAATTTGATATGGTGATAGCTGGTTATCCGGGTCAACATATAGGATACTTTTTACCGCGGGAAAATGTCTCATTTTGGAGAAAAAATGCAAAAACTGCAATGTAAGAGTAATATTATGTAAAAGCTAAAAATTTGGTTTTAGGTCATCTGAACGCGGACGTTAGTTTATAATATGTATGTATTTAAAGTTATGTATGTGTAGTGTATCAACTATCTGGTATTTATAACACAAGCCTTGTAGCTTACATGGAACTAGATGGTGCTGTGTGTTAAGGTCCCAACATAGTTTTTTATTAAATTACATTTAAAAAACAGCACCCAACATATTCGGAGTCGACCATTAATTGAATCTAACGCTTCCGGCCACACCGCCTATATATATCTGAGCCAGCTATTACAGTTCCGAATTAACAGTACCATCTCACCGCCAGAGCACCCGAACAATGACATTTAATGTAATTAAATTTCCTCGACAAACCCTACTTTATCGCTGGATTATTTGATCAAAGGGCTAATCGACTCAACATACCTACAGTTTAGCCAAAGATAAACTTGCGACATGCGGGCGGCTGTGCGTGTTTAACTAATGACCGAGTCATGGGGGTGGAGGGAAGGGGGTGTGGTAGTCCGGCGATATCATTAGCCACAGATGCCGCTGCCCGTTGCCCGGTATAAATACATTAAGTGCGCCGTCAAACTGTTAAAGCCCGCTTCAAACGATGTTTTACACCGTGATTTTGCCGAAACAACCAATTAACCATAAATATCTAATTGTTAATTAAAATATCCTGCTTATGAAAACGGAAAGACAGTATCAGTCTCTAGTATTGCCAATTTAATAAAAAATGGACACATCCGAATCAATAAACAGTAAAATAGCGGGCACTTCATGGAATATGACGCCATAAAATTCTATAAACCCAATAAAATTCGTGCTCGGCGTTAGAACGTCCACATAAAATCTCAAAGTACATAAACATATCATAAGAGGGGATAAAGAGCGAGTTATCCTCACAAAGAGAGTTTTTCTAAGGGATAAGCGGCGGTTTCCACAGATGGTTATTTTATACAGTGAGGCTAAGTTAACGGGCCGAGCTTTTAGCATTCTACGCCGTAGACTATCTACGCTTCGTAGCTAAACAGCGAATTACAGGGATGAGTTTTATATATAGTGTAATATACATCATATATGTCTTTGACATCATATTTTTTAGTCCAAAATAACAGTCTTATGAGGTCTGATGAGTTGAGCTTAGTTATTTTTATTTTAAAAATTCGAGGTTGTATCTCATTTCCCATTTAATATATGTATACATATATTATGATTATCGTTACGAAAATAAAGCGCTATAAAGAGTTAGATACTATTTATTTACGAGCACAACTCCCTGTTTATTGCGATATAAATCGGCGACTAGATATGATTTATCTGCTCATCACTCCTTGTTATGTGTGAGTAATGTTGTACCAGTTATTGCCTAATAAATGTTACTGCTTTATGTTTCAAAGAAAATTACCGAAAATTCACGCTCTGCGAAATATCTAAAGCAAACATTTGCTTTTTGTTTATGCGGAACATTTTAAATCGAAACAAAGCCAGCTACGCTCGACTTAAAACGAATTATCATACGCTAGGGACTCACCCTTTATAAAGAGACATCGGACGCTGAAATTGAAATGGATCGGATTGGAGAGTCCATCCATCACGGTGTTTGCCCCACATCTAAATGCTTTTTTAATAATTCCACTTTGGAATTCAATACGTCGCCCTTCATTAGAAAAAGAAGAATGATCGAGTGCCGATTGTCGACAATATGACACTCAATTGAAGGCACTCGGCATAATTCAATAAAAGCGGCGAGACATAAAAATGGTGCGGTCTGAGTCACTTAGACATTGAAATGTAACGTATAAAGGAATAAGGAGCAAAAATTTAGATAGATATAAGATTTTATTTTACAATTTTTTATCATATTAGATATAATTTATTGACACTGCGATGAGTAGTGATTTATAGTGCTCATAATTTAATCATACTCGTAGATTATTTTGAATGAATTTCAAAGTATGGTGGTAGCATTGTTAGTTTGTAGCAGGAAGAATTCCCAAGATATAGTTTGATAGTTATTTAGATGGTAAAGCATCGACTGTTTGGCCTTGGAACAATTATTATCAATTTTTTTTAAATAGGAGCCGATAAAACGAACTACTCAAGCTGTACCTTTAGATCTATTCAAGTAATAAAATATGTATGTTTCCATTTTTGCTAATGAAATACAAAAATAAAATTGGACAAGTGCTAGTGTGACCCGCGTACAAAACGTTCCATACAACCAAACATTATGTTATTGTTAAAAAAGGGTAATAGAAATATATAATATTAATGAATTAAATTTACAATCATAATATAAATTTGACAGTTAGATTTTTTCTAACAAATGAGAAATCAACTTACCAAATTTCATTTATATAATATCAATATACTTCTAGAAAAATGGTTGTGCTATACGGATATTATGAGCTGTCTAATTTTGCCTTTTCGCTACGGAACCCTAATAAAACCCAATAAAATTTATCCAGCAACACTGACCAAAAAGATAGAAGAAAGTTAAAAATAATTAGTTTCTACATAATCCCAAACTATTCCTTTCAAAATTTTTAAAACTGTGCAACACATAACCTTTTTTATATATAACTAGCTGACCCGACAGACGTTGTCCTGTCTACACGTTTTTAATTTGAAAATTTCAAACTTTTTTTAATAAGCTAAAACATTCTGGACCATTTTGATGAAAATTATTATTCAAATTGTGAATCTAAACCATTCTCAGATTCCCTTGAACACACACAAAACATTTCATCAAAATCGGTCCAGTCGTTTAAGAGAAGTTCAGTGACATACACACTCACAGAAGAATTATATATATAAAGATATATACGTAAAATTTTTAAACGTTAGTATAAAATATATCCTTTGTCTGGTTATAATAAATATGGTTTATCCAGCGTCACAAGCGGAAAGTAAGACAATAAAGGAACTAAGACAGGAATGCGAAAGGGGAGAGCAAACAAAACAACGAACTTATAGTGACCGCCATAAACAAGGCGAACTATGTACGGTCACCTTTATATTTCATGCAAATCGGCGACCGTTCAGGAAAACGTTCGGTATAATCGCCCGGCTGATAAACTGCTGGCTTTTTTAATGCATTCTCTTTACATGTTACTGTTTCTGTTTACTACTTAAGTGGTTTTAGTTTCGTATTTTAATTCTAATTACGTATGTGGTCATTTTTATCGTTTGTAAAACGTGTAATATTATTATAAATTATAGTTCTTAATGTGAACATGGCATTTATTTTAAAGAGTATATTTCACCGATAAGCTTTAACTTTTATACAGTAAAGGAAGGAGAATGTTACGTTCTGAAAACACATTGTAAAATCTCTTAAGTGCTCAAACTGCGTCGAGTTCGCTCTAAGACCCTCTATCTAAATCGCATCGAACGATCTATATTCGCTATAAATGTTACAAATAACCGTGAAATGACGCATCATTAAATAACACGGTCGAGATAAGTACCGATAGATTAATGCGGTTTTTTATATCAATGCGCGGTTTTCGAACACCCCAATACCATTAAAAAACGACACCGAACGATACATGCCATTTAAATATATGACATTTTGCTATCGTGAAGTAATCGAAAATCTAAATGAATGCAGCGTGTGTAGAATTTAAATAATGAGATAAGAATAATACAAATTTTAACATTATTTTTTGCTTGACATTCATTTTTCATAATAATCACAAAGCCAATTTTACCTACATAATATTGAGAGGGCAGGCATCTGTGCAGAAATCACCCGGTCACTAGAATATTGTTTTCACTATATTAGAAACGTGATCGCAATTTTTAAAGGCAAAAACATTCTATTTCAACTCGATTCTGACGTTGGGCGTATTTGATTATACGTCGAGTGTGTATTCCCTTTTTAGTGTTATAAAGTGCACGATATTGGAGAGTTTTACGATTCGATTTACATGCAATATTGAAAAATTTGCTGCTGCATTAAAATTTTAGGACCGCTACTGTCGCCGGAATATAATATATTTAACATTAAATTGTATTGATAAAGTATAAAATATTCGACTTCTATATACGTAAAAAAGAAAATTAAGCTTAATCTATTGTGTAAAGTGTGTATTTTCCTCGTCTAAATTATTTATCTCATTGCAGTAAAATTTTCGTGGTATGTCATACGCGCGTGGCCCGTGGAAAGATTTCTGATGATGATCTTCGTAGTCTTACTAATGTACGGTATCAGGCGCGCGATTTGTATGATATAATTTGAAGTTTATTAGTATGCGTTCGTATATCGTTCTCTGATTGCGATAAAACTTATTTTTTATTATACCTACTTATGGTATTGTAATAAAATTGTAAAACTATAACTACATATATATTCCGAAAAAGTAGAACAATGTCTGTCAAAACAGCTAGTATGAATATGATATAATAAGGAATTATGTAGGTACTCGTATTTAAGTTTAATATTATATTGCTACTATAATTTAATTAATATAATTTTGATATATATGTATATATTATTACTATAATACAATTATTACGTTACTATAGTAAGTGCCTACACTTCTATGGCGTTCAAGGTTTCACACCCTCACGTCAAGAAACGTTGATTGAATTGTTTGCGCAGGAAATTAATAGAGATAACTATGAAGGAGGAAAACATGGGCTCCTTTGTCTTATATGAGTATTCAAACTTTAGATGTACCTATAACATGTTATATAGCTTACACATACATACATACACACACACATATATATATATATATATATATATATATATATATATAATATACATTTTAAGTTTAAACAATTCACACAAGTTTTTGCTCGCACTTATAAACTAAGCTCATATTACGATTTATTATACTCGTAAGTAAAAGTATCATTAAAATCGGTCCTTCTGGTGTTATAAAAAGATAAAAAAGTATTTTTTTTATTTGTTGTACGTTTAAATACCCATATAAGTCCAATATTGAGTACCTTTTTAAAAAGTTATAGTCATATACTTAATTTAAAATAAAAAGTGAATTTTAGATATAATGTAAGATAATAAACTCATGCTTTTTATTGAGAATAATAATGAAAAATCCACATCTATGATAGGCAAATTGCATTGATTTTGTTGGATAACTGTAATCAATATTGGTTGTTGAATTGGCTTGTTTATTTAGTGTTCACTGTTATAACTTGTTATGTTTAAGTTTCGTGCGCCCAGTTTACTTTGTATGTTAAGTAGCTGTTTCAATTATTTTGGTACGCTACTACATTAGCATTGGCGTTACAATATTGAAGCCAAACAAATATTTTTTATTTATTCTCTATTGAAATATAAAGCCAACTTTTGTTATGATATAAAGTTTTTTCTTATCTATGCTTAATCAATTAATAGAGACTTGGCTGCAAATCCTAAGGTTGTAAGGTTCTTCTCGGGTTCGAGTCCCGGGAACGCCAACTTAGTTTTTATTGTGCTTAAGGTAAGTTTAAGCAAAGTTTCAGATTTTCATTCTAGACAGATGTTTTAGGTTATCCTATAAAAAGCTCGTATCATTGTAAATCATTCTGAAAGAAAGATAAACACACTTTAAACGTTTAACCAGCAATTATGTAGCGATATACTAATAATATTTAAACAAACCTCAAATTACGGTAATTGGAGTTTACGAAATATATTTAAAACATAAAATAAATTAAAAATCTTGGTGTAAGTTGCACTAAGTATTTAGTTGATCTTAACCAAGAGACAAAGCTTTATTAATAAGCTCTAACTTTTTACATAATCCAAATCACAATTTACAAGTACAGTATTCTTTTCACCTTTGCGTATATTGAACCTGTAGACGCCATGATTGTCATCCATAGGTGGCCTATTCAAATCCGGCTCAAAAGAAACTTTTTATTGTTTTGTATTAAAATATGTGCAAGAAAAGAATATATAGTTTAAACAGGAGTTGCTCAATAAGCCTTCGATAGCTCAGTTGGTAGAGCGGTGGACTGTAGCCGGTGTGATTGTCATCCATAGGTCGCTGGTTCAAATCCGGCTCGAAGGAATCTTTTGATAGTTTTGTATTCAAATATAGTGTAGTGTAAACTATGTTTACTCAATAGGCCTTCGATAGCTCAGTTGGTAGAGCGGTGGACTGTAGCCGGTGTGATTGTCATCCATAGGTCGCTGGTTCAAATCCGGCTCGAAGGAATCTTTTGATAGTTTTGTATTCTTATATAGTGTAGTGTAAACTATGTTTACTCAATAGGCCTTCGATAGCTCAGTTGGTAGAGTGGTGGACTGTAGCCGGTGTGATTGTCATCCATAGGTCGCTGGTTCAAATCCGGCTCGAAAGATTTTTTTTATTTATAATTCATATTTTTATATTCAGTTAGAGGCATTTTGTGATAAGTCTAACCTAATATAAATTGAATATTATAATTTAAATTAAAGCAGTTTAAAAATATTGTATATTTAGTATAATCTTACTCGGCAATTATCGTGCAGTAAAATAGGAAAATTCGCTTTTATTTGAGACATGTTTCTAACAAACTTAATGACTCATAATGTTTGTCTGTAGTTTTAAAAAGGAACTCGATGTGCCGTTTATCTACGTGCAGTTGCATCCGAGAGGAAGTCGTTGGCGAATCCGTTGTCTTACTTTCAGGAAATTCCGACTCGCAACTACGAGACCGATGAAAGAAATACTTTCCAAAGAGTTAGTTGTTCGACTCGCCTTTATTAGTCTTTTGATTTGTTACAACTTTGTCTTGAAAAGGATTGTGGTTTTGAAATGTTTTATTGTTGCTGTTGTTCTGAATAAACAAGATTTCTTTTTCGTCTGTGACGGAATAAGCAATTGTTATTTTATTATTCATATTATTATAGATACATATATGTATATACATAGACAATAATCTTAAAATTTAATATATTCTGAGATCAGGATAGGATGAATGGGATTCATTGTTAATTAATATTAATCTTTCATTCATTTGAGTAAAAAGTAACTTCGCACTCGTTCAAACAATATTCTCACAATAATTGCACGCAATAGTTGCACAAATAGTTATTGAAAACAAAATTTGTGTTTTGTGGCTATAATAATGAAACGAAAAGTTTTTACTATTTTTGTTTGCTAGATTTTTAAACTGTTGCCACCCGATAACTATAAAAAATAGCCTTTTAATTCAATTTGCAAAGTATATCTAAAAATTTTTGGGAAAAGTAAGTTTATGTATATTTTAGAATGTAAGAATCGAACTCTCGTACTGAATCCATCTACGCCTATTTGATAGATTACATTGCAGAGAACTCATAGATTACCCCAATGATTGTATATTTCTTTAATGCCTTTATTGAGTAAATAAATACACAAAATATATTTCTTAAAATAAAGTTCAGAGAGCTAAAGAGCAAGAAAATCGGGATTTAACTTAAGTCTATGATCCCGTCGGTATTTAGAAATAACCTTCTAATAAATCTGCAAACGTCCGGGGTTCGAGTCCCGACGGGCATTGGATCCGGTACGTATTAACTTGTTAGCCTTTAGTTTAGGTACTGACCATCGGAAACGACGTTAACTCTCTAAAGCGGCGAGTATTAAGTGCTTCTTGTAGACTGAAAAGACTAATTTACTTAATTCTACGTCTAGTAATAATGCAAAATTGTTGGCTATAATAACATATTAATATCTTTTATATTTCTGCTAGATTAGGTTTCAAAGATTATATATTCATATAGCATTGTAGTGGTGACACGAATTGAGTTTTTTTTTAAGTTCATGTAAGTATGAATGAATATGAATTAGGGGTATATAATTAACAAAGTAGGCAATCCCAGTTAAATATACATATTACTTTGCCATAACAGTCTTCAATTATTAAATTTTAATAATAATTTAAATGAATATAATCGATAATAATTAACCATTATGCAAGACGGTCACGTCTGGTCGCGGATCGTCAAAGAGAAACTAATCCGAACTATGATTAATTCAATTTGAAAGTGGTTCGTGCAATACCAACCCGAATCTGTTACTTCAGCCGACGTCTGATACAGTCTAACTATAGCGTACCTACTTTGAAATCTGTTCAACTTCGTAAACTCTCTACCTTGACAGGTTAAGATTTCGATATAGCTGTTTGACTAAGGAACTTAGTGTATTTTAGATTATAAATTCAGGTATGATTCCATTCCAGAATCCAGTAGTGCGATTTCATTCATTAGAATTTATATTTACTTAAAGATTTTTAAATGGTTCGGTCATTTTACAAATCATTTAATATAAATAAACCTACGAAAATACCAAATATAGAAAGTTTTAACTTTTACTTCAATATTTTTTTAATATCTGCTGATCAAACTTAACATACCGAGTAACAGGCTTAGGAATAGTTTATAATTAATGTGTAATTTGACGATTGATGCGAGAGACGTCAGTTTGATCGCATTAAGATAAAACGCAACTTTGAATACATTTACTTAACACTTATCTTATTGCCTATGGACAATCTAGAATAAAGTTAAGAATCAAGAAAGTCTTCTCGTTAGAGAAGTAAGAAGTGGGAACTAGGAAGGTATGACATCTATACATATAATAAAATTGTAACTAAGCCGAATCTGTACATTAAATATTTTTTCGAAAATTTTATTGAAATAGGCATTATTATCGATACAGATGCCGAATCTATAGTCTTTAGAATTTTTGTCTGTCTGTCTATCCGTCCGTCCGTCCGTCTGTCCGTCTGTCTGGTACCGCATCACGGAATAACCACTGGAGGGATTTTGATGAAATTTGGTATGATGATAGCTTGTTCTCCGGGTCAACATATACTTTTTACCGCGGGAAAATACCTCATTTTTGAGAAAAATACAAAAACTGTAATGTAAGAGTATACTAATATGAAAAACCTAAGAATTTGGTTTTTGGTCATCTGAACGCGGGCGGAGCCGCGGGCAGTGCTAGTAATAATAAAATAGATAAGACATCTTTGGTAATAATCCATTAGTATTATTTTATATCAGTTAATGGAGATATTAGTTTATTTTAATGATAATGTGATATTGATGTAGCGTACACAGAAAGTACATTTAATTAATGTATTTATTCCCAGGACAAGGGTTTGTTATTCTTGTTTTAAACAGGGGTCAGCCACAAGTGGGAATAGTGCTTAAGTTTTTGATAGTTTGAGCGGCTTCGGTATTTACTGCTTAAGTTTAAGGGTCAGTTGGAGAAAGTTGTGTTTCTAGGGAAAACATTGATTTACTGTTATTAGCAAATTTCTTGCCCTTTTGTTATTTTAATAACTAGTATAGTAGTAGACTCTTACAGGAAAAGTATTAGCTCAAAAATCTATAACTGATCGACGTAAATTTTATATTATTATGGTTTGATTTGCTATATTTTTTTTAACCGAAACTTATTCATCATACCCTAGATCTAGAAGACCGACAGTAGGTCTTGGCAGCAGATGAGTAGATGTTTATAATGGGAAGCCACTCCACATCACACTCATCACATAACACAACAGATTTGCTCATAGTACGCAGAGAAAAAAACCGAAACTGAATGAGCAATTGAGAATTGACAAAATTGAGTTTTGCCTTATT
This sequence comes from Brenthis daphne, assembly GCA_947093115.1. Classification (NCBI taxonomy): domain Eukaryota; kingdom Metazoa; phylum Arthropoda; class Insecta; order Lepidoptera; family Nymphalidae; genus Brenthis; species Brenthis daphne. The sequence continues at coordinate 30,020,444 of OX352474.1, read as the reverse complement.
GTGACTAAGTAAAATCATATGGAGAGTTAAATCGGATAATTTGGCTATTATCAAAGATGTGATAATTGAATATTATACTGTAATAACAAATAATTGCTAATGTAATAACAAATCAACATATAAGCTTTTTCTTTTGAAAATGGTTTTAAAATCTATACATTTTCCGTATAATGTAGCAAAATATGTAGCGGGTGACATGTGCATGGCAATGCAGGCACGTGTGCGCCATCAGTCATGCGTCGCGCGTCGTCGCATCGGTTCGGCGCGATGTGGCTCGACTGTGTCCACGCTGCATCCCAAGCGCAGTTTACTAAACCTACTTTTATTATGCTTTATATTATGGTATTTGTATAAAGCATCAAAATATTTAAAAACAGAATAAGATAAATCTATAGTATCTTTAAGACAATGAAGTTTTAAGAAACACTGTATTCTTAGAGAGTCTTATTGAGCTACAGTTATTGACGGCTTATTGGTATTTTGAAATGGTACCTAAGTAGTAGTACTGTTTCTTTAATACTCTTATGTATTATAAATATTACTTAATATTCTTATAAAAATGATTTGATACGTATCACTCATAGCAATCTGCACTGATAATTTTATAAAGATGCAGAGTTTGTTTGTTTGGTTGAACGCGCTAATCTCAGGAACTAATCTGGTTTGAAATATTCTTTTTGCATTAGTTAGCTGATTCATTGAGAAAGGCTATAGCCTATAGGCTAAATGCCATCCCTGAAAAATGTACGGTTGCCATGGGATAGATTTGTTTTTGTCTATATAAAAATCTATGTATAAAAATTGAGTTATTATAAAAAGAATATAAAAAAACATATATCCAGTCAACACATCGAATCCCCATAAAAGTTAATATTTATCTTTCATACAATACAAATAAAAAGCATCATTTACGTACACCGTTCAAATGCATATTTATTGGCTGCGATCGTTTACAACGATCACGTATGGCGGTGTTGGGAGTAATGAGTGTTTGTTTAGGCTCGTCCACACGGGGCGGCGGGCGCTGGACGTTGGGAGGTTATCGTCGTGTTAATGCAGTCACATTAGCTAAAATCAAAGTAACCTGTTACGAGTATATGTTCCACTGTGATCGTATTCGTAAAAGTTACTATACTGTTAATATTAGATACTTGAAAATAATAAAGATATATCCATGATGAATTTATCAATTTAAAAATGTCAGTTATTATAAGGTTTTTTTTTAATTTTTTTTTATAATTCAATTACAGCGTTGTTCTCATTCAGGAATTTTATTAAAATATATTTTTTTTGTTAATTTTACTTTATTACTTTTACTTTATTATTTTAACATCGTAATCTATATTATACAAGTTTTTTACAAGTAGGTAACTTACAAATCCTATCATAAATTATATTATAATATTATTAAAACATTTCGCGAATCTGTATTTTTTCTAGCACCCTTCCCTATGCTACCCCAATTTTACTATAGAAATATATTTCAAATGAAAAATGTATTTAAATATCAGCAAAATAATATCTTTATACACAGAATTAATTCGTTGTATTAATTGCATATGGCAAAATATTATAAAATGAAATCTGCCTTATCTCTCCATTTAAGCGTAGTCACGCATGAGTACAATCGAATACAAATGCTATTAATTGAATTTTAATAACATAAATAAACTGAAAACTTTAAACAAAAACAAATATTTTTATTAAAACTTTTATAAGGCATTGGCTTGTTGATTTTTTGCTGAAGATTTTTGGTGCAACTAGAAATTATGTAGGCATTTTGCATATACATGTACGTCGTTCTTGTCGAGTCAGCGGATGACCGACAGTAACAAATTTAGTCGGTGGCCGCAAACGCTGTTGTTTTAGGCCGTAGACAAACATCACCGTGACCGGTGCTAATACTTGTTTGCTTTCTGTATTTATGGTGCTGTCGCACTCGTCGTGCTCGCACACCGGAATAATTAGCTCGTTATAAAACACAATGCATAATATTTTTTGTATAATTAGGGTTTACTTTTTGACTCATAAAATATTGTTTGAAAAATAAATTAAAAATTCAAGTAGACTTACACATTTTAGACTGGTCAACATAATTTTAAGAGAGCACCGGTTTCGAGCGCAGTTCTGCTAAGAAGAGTTGGCCAGATTCCTACCACTAATAGGACTTATTTCTTCCCTACCAATAGTTTCACTTTTATTAACAATTCACTTTATTACTTTTTCGTATTTTCTTATTTTTTTCTGGGGTCAACTCCGAACTTGTACGACACTCGACACTTTGCAGCCCCAAATCCAAATATTAAGTCCAAGTACAAATAAAAGAATATTCTAATTATAAGTAATAAAATCCACCGAAACAAAGGGTATAATGTTCCAGTAATGTCAAAGTGTTCTTCTATGTTTCATTCTTCCAGTAATTTCATCTTGAAAATATTTTTCTTAAGCACGTTGTGTGTATGTGTTATTTTGATGTTACATATTCTACATTCACGAATATGAAATAATATACAGCAATATTATAAAGAAGTAAAATTTGTAACTTTGTAAGTTTAGATGTATGCACTGGGTAATTTCTCCCGATGTGTATGTGTTCCCTTGTCGTGGTGAGGGTTTCATTAGCGTTCGGCAATCCAACCGGGCATGAAGCTAAAAGATACACTGGGAAGTGGGTCACTTCTATGGGCGGTGTACAATGCGGGTGGCTCCTGGTGCTTCTCTGATAGCAGAATCGACTGTAGAACCAACCCCATGGCAGTTGTGGTCTATCCCCAGGCCAGCCGTCAGGGAGTCGTGGTTGAGTGCGAGTGGATGGTTTTAGTGGGAAGTACTGATTTTTTAACCGGTGATTCCCACATAACCACCTGTGCGTATACAGGTGGTATGCCTAAATACATTTCCCAACCTTAACAAAAGGGGAGTAATCTCTGAAACCACTGATTCAATACTTAAAATTCTTTTACTAATAGGAAGTGGCAATAAGGCCGAATGCTATAAGCTATTTTTATTCCGATAGAAATGTATTTACAAATAGAAAGATACTAAGAGAAATCATAATAATTTAAATTTAAGTCGGAAACCTACAAAAAGCATCAAGGATCGCATGGTATTCCATTTAATGGTGACATTTTGTCTTAAAAATATATGGTGGACCCTGGAAGTATGTTTATTAAAGAAACCGTGTTATATACACAAGTGCTGCAATGCTGAGTAGCTCTCCTTTTTTAAATTCGGTTAAATAATTAATATATAAAGTTTAATTTACATACAATTTATTCGGTAATTAATAATATACATCATGTTATGTACAAAAGCGTAAGGCTTACTTAGACTAAATATTCTATATTTAGGTCCCTAACGTTCTATGAGTTAAATAATTGGGTTTATGTTTAAAATTTAAATAACGTAAATCTTTAGCGAATATTTTCCACATATATGCCTCAGGTGAGAATATGAACTAAAATTAACTTGCGTACATGGTGCAGGTTACAGACTTGCTGCCGGCCGAATCGATTAAACGATGTAACGAGATTACTGACCGACAGCTAAGTGCCTCTGACTGGTCAGTCAATAATCGACTTTACGTTTGATCTCTCATAGCCGATATAATGCAAAAATCACGGTTGTTTCCTATTAATAACAATATCGGGTTTCCTATAAAATATGCGATTTGCGTGTTATAAATAGAATGAAATATATAGAAAAATATTATGTATAGGTAAAATATTTAAGTCATGAATATTTTGAATATCAACAGTAACCTTACAGATGTAATTAGGGATGGATATAATGACTTCCCTTCTAATTGAGGACTAAGATTTAGAAGCCATTGCCTTACATATTCATAGACGCTGAACCCTCAGGTACGTATAATTTATTCAAAGGCAACGGCCATGCAAATTGCTGAATATCGGTCATGTTTACGTCAGATTTCAGGGAAAATTATTGCGAATTGGTTTTCCAGGTAAAATAGCTATGTTATGACCGTTCTATGAATTGCTGCAATGCTGAGTAATTTGTTAATATTTTATATCGTATCCAATATACCATGTTACTATTTGAAGTGACTAAATTAAAGTGTAAAATTAATATAAAATATTATTTAAAAATATATTTGTTTATATTAACATTAAATATATTATGTATAGTACATGTACAGTCCATTGATTACGACGTTAAAGATATTCCCCTTTATCTAGGTATTTTTTTGCACTTCGCAAATAAAACCATTTGTTTGTTCATTTTATTTTAGCTTTGAATGCAACACTAATATTTTAATAGTTTCTATAGATATAAACTTAAAAGATTCTAACTTACGGCAGTACATCATGGGCACCTTGGTAAGATAGGATAATTGGTTAAGTGGGATCTCACTTAGCCCTTGTGCCATCCAAGCTGGCCCTTTCGGCGTGTTCCTAAGATAAGCATGGTTTATTGTTCAAGACAAATCTTCTTAGCTTGTGATAACAAATCGCTATTAGAATTATAAAGGTTTAACATAACCAAAACAAATAGTTACAATCTATCACGTTGCATTAATCAAAATTAAACACAATCTGTGTGCAAAATATACTTAGTTGTAGTTCCAAAGTTATAAGAAAACAAAGTATATCCTTACCAATATTATAAATGTGAAAATGTGTTTGTTTTTTTGTTTGTTTGTCTTTCTTTCACGTCGAAACGGCTTGGCGGATTGGCGTGATTTTTTGTGTGGAGATAATTGGAGAGCTGGGAAGTGACATAAGCTACTTTTTACCGAGCGAGATTATCTCTTTCCCACGGAAAAACACGTTATAACTTATAATATAATGAAAAAAATATTTATGATCAGAATTATTGAAACTTGGTATAAATGCACTTCAATACAATTAATTAAATAGATGTTTGAATACTTTTCCAAATTCATCCCATAAGGGGGTAAAATAGCGGATGAAAGTTTGTATGAAACCTACCATTTTAGTTTTTTTGTAGTTTAGCGCGAGTAAAGCCGCGGGTTCTGCTAGTATGTATATAATGTAAAGGAGATAACCCTAGACTCACATACTTGAAAACCTGTTATAAATAATTGTTTGTGAACATTCACTTTCAATAAACAAAGTCTTTCGTCAATCTTTGTTTAGCAACTTGAGATGTGTATGAATATTTAATTTTTACGAACATTCGTTAATTATGCAGTACTGTAGACGTCTACACACGAGAAACTGAAAAGAGGGGCTCAACTCTTGACGTACCAACATGTGCTGCGATTCTTTAAGATCTAATTAAGAATTAACGCGGCTTATGGGTTTACTCGACTTATATAAAATAAAAGTTTCTCTACTTGTTACTTTAGTCTTTATATGTATGTGTATTTATTAACTTTAGTCTTTTAAATATATTCTGATTTATATACAGATTTCATTAAAGATTAAATTTAATAATCATAATTTATTTAATAATAATAATTTAAATTTAATAAGATTTAATTTAATTCTAAGTAAAAAACTTAGAATTAAATTAATTCGTTATTTTAAGAATTAATTGTTGACTCATTACTTAAATATTAATATTGGTTTCAAAAATTGTCTAAGAAGTCGCTTAGTTTCATGTCCTCAAACGTACACCAAATAAATATTGAAGATAATTATTTCAATTTCCCGTCTCATCATAATAATAGTTATTAATTTAAACTTACCATGATACTAATTACCCAAGTATTCAGACTAATGATTGATCTTCGTTGAATGATGCTTCGGCTAGCTAGGAATGGCACGCCTTTGTAACTTAGAGCAGTCTAAACTCAATCGTACGGCAAGAGCCACTCGAGCTGAGGAATTCCTCGCAACACAGGTAACTGAGCTAAATTCAATTTGTTTGTCTACAAATCTACTTTATTAAACAAGTTATACCACAAATATTAATAAAGTATATTTACTATAATAGTGAAAATGAAATATTTTAGATTGTAGATACAAAGAAGTTAAAATCTTAAGTTAGCAAATAAGAATATTTCATTTAATCGGTTAAATAAAATATTCAGTAAGCAATAACACCTCAATAGATATCTATCTATTTAGCTGTCTCGGTGGTATAACATCCAGAGGTCCTGAGTTTGACTTCCGGGTCGGGCCAAGTTTATGTCTTGAGTCTTTCTGTTTAGTAAACTTCAGTAATAATCCGGAGTTGGGATGTTGGTGGTGTTTCACCTACGTGCTTCGGAGATCAGGTCAGAAAGCCGTTGGTCCTGCGTCTTAACTTTCACCGGTCGTGTCGATTAGTCGTGGCACCGGAGTATGAGAGTGACAGTAATAGAGAGTGCACTTGTGTCTGCGCGTATAATTGTGCACTATAATATCTCCTATGCAGATGGCTAGTCTCAATGAGATTGGCCACCGTAGCCAAAATCGGTCGAAATGATATTACTATTATTATTATATATTTAGTATAGGAAATCCGACGAAAAAGTAAAAATATGAAACTTACATATATTAAAATTTACATTTAATTGTTCATGACAAAATTACTCGCAGAAAATAATAATTTACCAGCAATTAATTTCTATTTAAACGATTGCTATTCAATGCTAACCAGTGTATAGCGCGGCCACTTGAAACTTTTCCTTTGACGCCGCTCGTGGCGTACCTTTCCAAATATCTAAACAATCGCACTGTTATAAAGTTTTAGCTTTCCAACTTCTGACAAGTTGAGAAACTGCTCGGCTTCACTTGGAAAATACAACAAACGATTTCATTTGCAATTGTTTTTAGTATAATTTAGAAATGATTTTATTATTATTTTTATCAAATATTCTTTCTATAACGTGCTCGACTAAAAATAAATCATGTTACTTTCTCTAACATATTATAATAAAAAATTAGACGGATAAAAGGTATATTTTTATTGAATATTGTTGAATTATAGTTAGTAGCCACCCTTATGGTGAGTTAGGTAACTTTAAGGGAGAATTAGTTCTTGGTTGATTCTTAGATATCACTTCACCCGTCTCTATGTGTACCAAGACAAAGATATCAAAGTTAACGTTAACTATACTTGCTCTACAAAATTTATATAAGTGAAACTTTCGTGCGTAATACAGATATAAAGCGTGTGACTTATTTGCAGCGAATCTTATAAAATAGTCTAGTCTAGTTTATAAATAAATAATAAGAAGGCAAATAAATCAAAGTACTTGCTTGGGGAACAAAGTGAAGCGGGTTCAATTCCCGGGTCAAGCACCTTCGATATTTTCATATGCGAACTATTTTTAACATGATTACCACTTCTTATGTCTTAAGCGAAGGAAGACATTGTAAGGAAACCTGGATGTGGGATTGCGTCTGTTAGCGCAACTATAAGCCATTAAAGAAAAAAAAAACCTGTATGTGAATTGAACCTAGCACGTTTTCGAAGAACATCTGAAATCCGTTAGCGCGCACTTAGCTATCGTGGTGGACTACGGCTGAAGCGCAGGCCCGTGTCCAACAGTGAGACATTCAAAAGTTACACAGACAAATAAATTATATGTAAAATTTTCCACACTCGTATTATCATTAAATGTATTTTGGTTTATTCGCGCAAGGTCTCTCAATCAATAAGCACAAAATTTCAAAACTAATGTTGCATCATTTTGTTTAAGCGTAAATGTTTTAATTAAAACTAAGTGAAATCGATATAACAAAAATATAGCATGAAAAATATTCATTAAGTGCTGTTACTGAACAATCCAAGTCTAAAAAATCCTAAACATTTTACAATAAAAACATAAAAAATATTTCAACAAATATGAAAATTAAAACAATATACCTATTAATATTGCAGAAGATTTTATATTAATTATTATTAGTGTATAATATCCGGATCTTTACAGGAGGATCGTAGTAGCAGTACAACTGCTAAGATATTCTGAGACGATGCGAATGTTCGCGGCCGCCTCTCCATTATGCACAAACTCCCTTTTTGTTCTCACTCCTCGTCTCTTCAGTTTCATACTTGACGTGTGTTCTGTGTATAATTAATTTAAGAACAGATAAGTTGATAAGTGAAAAGGGATAAGTACTTTCTACTTATAGTATAGGAGTGCCTTTGTAAATATTTGTATAACATTATCATTAGCATTATATATCATTGTAAAGAATAATAATCTTTTCTTATATTATAATATCTAAATACCTGAGCGACCGTTCTTCGCTCGTTTTTTTTATAAATGGAGATTTTTAGGACAAGTTGCGTTTTTTCAGAAAAGACAACTATATAAATAAACTTAAAAGCAAAACTTTATCTAAATACACTTTTGATCCAAATCTTTAGAGCCAACTCCGACATACACAAAATGGGTGTAAATAATGATATGTACTATTTAAATATACTTTCAAATGTTACATAAAATATTTGAACGAAAACCTCTATCTACTTAAAAAAAATGACATCCGTTCTGGTACAGCTTTAACAAACAGGTACTTGAAAAACTCGAGTTTTGTGTAAATGAGGAGGGACACGCATATGGCTAGGAGGAAGCGACGCGCATAAATCTGCGACGGTGGCGCCGCGGCAGGAAGCGGAAGTGCCGGTGTCGTTTGCCGCATTGTGCTATCGGCCGCCGAGCGGCGTGGACGTCTCTTTGTGCCATTTGTGAACGCCACTTTATGGATACTCATTCAGATACCCTATCGCATAAAACCATTGTCGCGCTACCTACATTGATAGCGTGCTCGTTTATTCTTATACCTGTCGGGTTATAAATGTCATTTACTTTTAGGTCTTTTTAAAGAACATAAGTAAATATAATACTGAAAATATTTATGTAACGAAATGTATTAAAATAATATTTATATTTCTAAGGTATGTATAAAATAAAATACACACGCTCCTACACTTAAAATGAATATTGTATATCTTTACTTCTATATAAATATTTTGTGAGTAATAATCTGTATAAAAAGTCTATTGGTTATATCGTTAAAGCTTTTGAGCTAAAAAGGTAATGGTAATTTTATTTATATATAATATATATAGTTAAAATATCAGGGTATATAGCATATATACCCTGATATTTTAACTGTAAACAAAGAATATATTATGTTTCGCAATTAATGAACTTTAAAAAATCGGATGTATACTCAGTATTTTACTGTCTGAGAACCCTAATTAATAGACTTCTGATAAATAGATTTATTTTATTATTAGTTATATATAATAATTATCAATATTTTATTTCATTTCAAAGAAGATCCAAAAACTTTAAACGATTTTGTTGCCAGTATCGAAAATCAGATGGCAACCGAAAACAAAACAATAACGAGGAATGCTTATGCAAATTGAATCGTCCAGCGCTTTGACGCGAGCGGTGGTGGCCGTTGATTGCTGATAACGCACTATTTGTGCCCCGTAACACGATTCTTAAATTAAACTTTACAAACCACTGGCCACATTGGAAAAGCTATCTACTTTTTAAAATCGGTTTGATTTTTCACTTTAGGTACAAATCGATTTAGGTGCTATTTTTATTACGTAGCGCAGTCTATGGATTTATTATATAGCTGGGTAAACGTGAAGAAATACAAAAATTTCATAACAGATATAACTTATCATCTCCTCCTCGTCATCTACTAGTAACAAGAGGACTGGTTGGTTTTTAGTTGTATACTAGCATTTCCCGCGGCTTTACCCGCATTCAGATGGCCTAAAACCAAATTCTTAGGTTTTACATATTAGTATACTCTTATATTACAGTTTTTGTATTGTTTCTCAGAAATGAATTATTTTCTCGGGGTAAAAAGTATCCTATGTGTTGACCCGGATAACCAGCTATCCCGGGGGAGAAGCCAACTCCTACCGGGCGCGTCCCCAGGTGGCGGATAGGGGAATGCCACCCGCTTGGGGCGGCAGGTGGTACCGGAGAAATCCGGCGCGGACCAAATGGCTTGGGTGGGGCCGTTCTTCTAGGACTCGAGCCGAAGACGTTGCGGCCACCGGTGGTGGGACCGCTTGGTCCCACAACCGGATGATGGGTGCCGGTTGCGGGACTGTGGTCGCAGGCCCGCATCCGGCGGAGGAGTAGGCCGCGGCGGGAGAGGAGTGCCGGTATTTCGGTGCGCCGTTCTCCCTACCTTCCGCGGCCTAGACGGGGCCGCCACCGTTTGATGGCGGACGCGGTGGGGCTGCAGGGGAAGAGGAGTGTCGGTGTTTCGTTGCCGCTCTCCCTGTCCTCTGCAGCCGATTGGAGGTGGCCCACTTCGGTGAGCGGTGGTTAGGTTTAATGGGGCTGCTCCGGGTACCTGTCTGGCGTAGCAGAGTTGACTGTGGAGCAGCCCCATTGGTTTGGTGGTCTGCCTAGCGCTTAGGCAGACCTGCCGCCGGGGCGCCGTAGTAGTTATGCGCAAGCGATCCTGCGGCGTCCCATTAAGGCGGAGGGGAGGGGAATGTCGGGTTTTAGTGGGTAGTACCGGCTCTTCTAGCCGGTGAGCCCCACATCACCACCTGGGGGATCAGGTGGTATGCGTAAATGCATTTCCCGACATAAAAAAAAAAAAAAATAACCAGCTATCACCACACCAAATTTCATCAAAATCCGTCCAGTGGTTTTTCTGTGATGCGGTAACAGACAGACAGACAGACAAAAATTCTAAAAACTATAGATTCTTGTTGAATTGTTGAATGTTTATTTCAATAAGATTTTCCAAAAAATATCTAATGTACAGATTCGGCTTAGTTACAATTTTATTATAATATGTATATATTTGAGTATATTTTTAGATTTATTGTATTTTTTCCTTAATTTAATGTTCGATACATTAACATTATTAGCAAAACCTATAAATTAAACTAAATAGGTTTTGCTTAAATTATTTTGTATTACGGATAACATTTTACTATGAATTTAGAATCGTTTTGTCAATTAGTTAACATCACTAAAATGACATCTGGTAGTAGGAAGGTGTAACTTTACTGAATGACGAATTACGAAATATCTAAATTAGGTATATAAGTTAGTAGATCACAGAAAATCCTTTCAGATCCATGTTTGATTTTTCCCTTATTCAATCATGCGCTACATATAAAATGGGTTGACTAGCAAATATTAAAAAAATAAAATAAAAGTACAAACTAAAATCAAATCATTCTGTATATTTTGACTAATAGTTATAATATTTTGGTTTGAAACATTTATTTCTTAAAAGGATTACAAAATTCACTTACAAAGAAATTACACATAATATATTATATAACAAACATCGTGTCGTCGGACAGTATATGTAATAATATATTATATATACATTATGTACACATAATATATAATATATTTAGGTATGCTAATGTACTATAATAACATACAAAGATAACTCTTGCTCAAAACCTTCAGTTGTGTTCAGAAACTATTGCGCAGTATGAGTTCTCGCCTCAATATTTATGAAGCCAACTTTGGGTTCAGCCATCATCAATCACAAAGTTATAAATAAAACAATAAAAGGTAAAAACTTACTTCCCGAGAGGGTCGGCTACTTTACTCCCGAGCAATATTGCTACAGAAAACCCACTTATTGGAATAATATGTAGATTACAACAATATTAGAAGTGTTGTGAGGGACTACTCGATACTTTATTACACACCCGTGTCAATAACTCTTCTTAAAGATGTTAAGGCTATTTGGATTTTTATATATAATGTAATATTTTATTTCGGTTTAAATATAATAATTATACTATTGGAAGAATAGGCGACTGTCACTTATGTGCCTTTCACTGCTAAAGATAAGTCGTTATTTTTAAACTCAGGATAGTTCAGTGACTTTGAATTGGTATTAAGAAAAAACACGAAATACCGGGATTTTTCTGTGGATTTTACACAGAGCGTTATTGACACCAGTGAATAAATTTAAATTTAATTTTCTTCTGGGTAAAAGATGTAGGCATTTCATGTATGTATATAGTAAACATTTTAACTGCTATGCATTTTTATTACAACTATACAAAATCAAGTAAAATCAGAGTAAAATACATATTACAAACATAGCCTATTTTAATTTTGCTTTTATCGCACAAAAGTATGAATATAAATAATAGTTTTTCTATGAATGGAAAATAAGTTATTTATGATAAATCGTATAAATCATTTCGCTAACGCGCGCGAGTAGCGATAAAAGCGAACGAATAAACTTTTGTGTGATTCCTAAGCGAGATACCATTGCGGTGGGTACGGAAAGTTGGCACCGCTGATCGAGTTACACAGAAAAATATAGTGGACATCCCTACGCTTTAAATATATATTTTTTATGTATATAAAGTCATTTCATAACAAATAATATGAAACTGGTATTTGATGTTTATTTATGTATGTATGTAAGATAGTTTTCCCATTTGTATATTATAATAAAGATAATGAACAACCTTAAATACTCAATGTATAAAGGCCCTAACACATTTAAGGGCCAACTACACATAAATCTATTTTTGTTATTAATCTTTTATTGCTATATTTAAACACATATACATGTACGCATAAAATGTTACAAAAATCTTCATTCTTTATTTGGGGTGAGAGAAAAAATATTTTTTATTGATTCAACTGCACGAGAGCATTAATTCGATAAAATTAAAAATCAGCGTTTTACATCACACTACATATATAACACGGAAATATACTATCGAAGATCTTAGTCTTAGATCTAGACCAGTCTAATCAAAATAACAAACGATAGCTAAAAAATATATTTTTACAAATAAAATTGTATGTTAGAATAAAAATCATAGAGAGTCCACTCTAAGCTGTTCTCAACAATTGAAATGAGAGTTTTTTTACCTCATCTTCCGGCCTATATGCCACTTGTAATGCGTTTAATATTTCATGATACTGCCGCCGGCATATCGATATCTATGGAGCTATAAATAACCAAAAAGCGGACAGGGTCGGGAAATCAAAGCTATCAATATATTATTAACTTGGTGATGCTACGCTTTGTTAGCTATTGACTGTCAAATTCGAACTCGCCATTTGAGGGAGATTTAGTAGCTTATATACTATAGGAATATAGTAAATATATGTTTACACTTTTCTTTGTCTTCTTATCTAAGATTTGTAGAAATATTAATTAATTAATTAAAATATGTAATATTTGGTTATTTGAAATATTAATAAATATTGTTATACCTGATGTAAACTGAAATATAGCTTAATTATAGGTATATTTTAATTTTTATTGAATTATTATGATGATGTTAATAAAAAGATTAGAATGTCAGAAACTTACCTGTACATATACTTTAAATAAATCTGTTGTGTAACAGGTAAAAATATTATATGGGCAGTTAGAAGTGAGTATAATAGTAACAATTGTTGTCCCCAAATTGGTCGGTATTTGAATTCAAAAGCGGTGTGCGGCAAATTTATCGCGTGTTTCCGATTTAAATCGTCGAATTAACGACATTGCAGTCGCTGCTCTGTTTATCGGATTTATTCGCGCCGCCCTGCGCCCTCGGCGACGTACCCGTACTATTTTCCTGCAATATAGTTTGTATGTAGGGAATATATAGGGAATGTATTTGAGCAATCATACTTAGATATATATCTACTCTAAATTAGGAAGGTATAGGTTGTATGTATATTACTATATATTATAAACTAAAGTCTCCTGCCGCGCTGAGGTTGTGTTTTTTCGAGGTAATCTCAGAAACTACTGTACGGAGTTTCATTCGGTTTTACTAATACATACTTCCTATTTTCTATAGGAATAATATATTGGGATTTTCTAGGAAGCTTATAGCTACGATTTATAAAGATATTTTTAAAATAAGTTTTCAGATTTAATACAAAAATCTCAACATACCGGAAGTATGATGATAATTTTGTATTTTTGAGATTTACTCAAAAGTCATCCTTTTTGAGATTTTTCGGTGAAAAGCATTTAAGGATGGTTGTAGATTATGTAATATACATATAACCTATGTCTTCTAAAAATTACACTCAATTATTAATTTGATTTAAACGTCTTTAATATGTTTGGCAAACGTTTTGAAGTCTTGGCGCTGTTGTTGATGCTTTAATCATGTTTCAGACATTTAAATAAAATTAGAAATGTACGTATCGTTAAAATAATATGTAGCTAATATTTATCAATATATGTATAAATAAAATACAAGAAAAGTTAGTGTTATAGAATTTAGAGCACACTCGTCAAAAGTATATAGATAAATACATTTTGTAGCTATAAAGTAAATATTAATTAATGTAATATGAGTTGGCAGTTTAGTATAAAGCTATACGTTATCGCGCTCACACATTAGTAGGTTTGAATAGACCGTCGCTAGCAAGTTGGATGCTGAATTAAGCTACTAATTAAACTTGGTACTTTTGTATTATTGCTTTAACTCATAACTACGATGCAATTCATAATTACTCGCTATTCAAACAACTTGATTTTGTTTTATGGCTCTACTTGAACATTTAAATTTAAATATAGTGAAAGGATACTTCAAATGTAAGGCATAAATATCATTTGGAATGAATACTTAGAGGTTATTATTAAGAAAAGAAACTGCATTTAATTAATATCAGAAACTACATAAAATAATACTCAATTTTCATTTATACCAACATACAAATGTTATTAAATTCTATATGAAATATATTACTAGAGGTAAACTTTACTATGCAAACAAAACAATTGAGTATTTGCAATAAAACGATTTTATATATATTTACGAAAATTTAAATGCCATAAAGGTTCACCTGCGCCTGACGAAGGCTCATCTCGATTTACGAGCACAAATCAAACATTTAGTTGGCGGCTGTAAATCAGGCTGGCGTGAAATTTATGGCGTGGTTCGTATTTGTTGCTTAGCACGTGACGGAAATGTACTTAAGAATGTTTACCGACAATTATGTGAATAATTTGAGCTAAGCCAGCAATACTTTGCCATTGGGATTCTTAAAGGAGTATTTATTTTCAGATTCAAAGTAGTTATTATATATATATATATATATATATATATATATATATATATATATATATATATATATATATATGATTTAGGATCCTCTAAATGATAAATCTTGATGCTTACCAACTTCCATAAAAGGGGTTCTCTTTTCGGGAGTACTTTTTATTTTGTGTAGGTATGTTAAGCAATATCTACGCCAATTGTGAGTCGCTTCTATAGATGATTTTTAATGAATGTGTTATATATATTAAATGGGGGCCTGATTTCATTATATAAATTTTCAAAAAACGCATAAATAAAGAAAGGAAATAGACGGATGCAAATGGTTTTTTTTGAAACGTGTAATAATTACATTTGTTTACATTATTTATATTAAAAATATATTAATATTCAATTACAACTGTACAGTGCCTGGATAGTATTAAAACATCATTGGCTGGTGTAATTGAAACTGTGAAGCAATTAGGCACAATAAAGTCTGAATATTTCTATATGAAAACGTGCATTTAATGGATTTTTAAATATCACAAAGAACGGTGCGGCTTCCACACATCGGTGAACAATGGCGGATAGGGGGAAACATAATTTATTTTCGAGTTAAATCTTTTGTGGAAATAATATGACATTTCTATTTGAAGTTAGCAAATGATTTATCGGTTGCCCTATTGTGGTCTTGCTTAGAACAATCATTTGATAGCTTGCCTATTTACATCACTTAAAAAAATCTAATGACTGACCATGTTCCACGAATAATTAAACGTAATTGGAAAAGCGATACAACAAGCGTTTTAAAAACATTTCAGAATTTAATAGAATATTTCCTGTTGCACTTTGTTTTTGCTCCGCGAAACGCACTTGAACATTTCCGCTAACATGTAAAGCAGTTGCAGTAAAATATTATAGAGCGCACTCAAATATGACTGTAAATTAAGCCTCTCGTATGTGAAGCTAAAGGATTTTAAAGCGGAACGTTTTTTCGTGTAACTTCAAGCTCGATACAGGAGTTTTATATTTCAATGGAAAGCCGAATGGCAAAAAACTCCATTGCGACGTTAATTCAAAAAGTTGTTTTCATTACGAAACGTTCTCGCGGTACGCTGCGTGCTACGAGTGCGCGAAAAAGTTACATAAAGCACTACGAGTGGAAAGAATTTAAAGTAGAGAGAAACAAATAAAACGGCGGCGACAGTCGCCGAATAAAGCCGGTCGCAACAATTGCTGCATTCCAGTTACGGAGCGCTCTCTTATGTTCTTGGTGGTCGGACAATGCTTATAATCTAATTACTTCATGTGAGCAATTCTCGGCTTTTAATTTCCATAATAATACCAAATTCCGAAGCTTTATTTATAGTAAAAAGAACGAAGACTATGCAATGTCAGGAACGTCCGACTAAAATGTTATTCTTGAAAAAGTGTTTAACTAATTCAACATCTTAAATTTATTTTTGTGTCTAAAAATATATTGATTAAATTGTTTTATTTCACCTTTTATATTTATATTCAACATGCTGCATGTTTAAAAAATAATATTATTAATAAAAAATTATGCACCTGTACCTTTAACTAACATTTGTTCGTTAGAAATGTCAACTACATATATATATATATATATATATATATACATATATATATATATATACGTATTACATGTATGTATATACAATATTCTATGGTTACGTCAGGAGCAAGAGTATCAACTTTGTAGTAGTAAAAAGAACGAAGACTATGCAATGTCAGGAACGTCCGACTAAAATGTTATTCTTGAAAAAGTGTTTAACTAATTCAACATCTTAAATTTATTTTTGTGTCTAAAAATATATTGATTAAATTGTTTTATTTCACCTTTTATATTTATATTCAACATGCTGCATGTTTAAAAAATAATATTATTAATAAAAAATTATGCACCTGTACCTTTAACTAACATTTGTTCGTTAGAAATGTCAACTACATATATATATATATATATATATATATATATATATATATATATATATATATATACATATATATATATATATACGTATTACATGTATGTATATACAATATTCTATGGTTACGTCAGGAGCAAGAGTATCAACTTTGTACGAAGCTGCTGTGAATTTGATATTTTTTAATTATATAGAAACAAAAACAAAATATGAAATTAGAAACCTGAAAATATTTTCGTCAAAGCGACCTAAAAACTGCAGGCGGACAGTGGGTGAACTGTCACGCAGCCGGCCCGAAAATTAAAGGATTCCAACCGTCCAAAACAAATACGAATATTTTTATATTTTATTTTGTTAAATAAAAAATCGTCCGGAAAGGTAAAGCAGGAGCTTGCAGGTGGGAATTTAAATAATCTGACAGGGATTAAAAGGAGAAATATCAGCTTTTGACCGTCGCGGTGAGCCCGCCAGATTAGGCACATTATATTGTGTTGGATTTGCATGTAGCCAAGTTTTTTATAATTTAAATGAGGATTATAAAAATGCCGCGTTTCCACTGTAATTGGCTTGCTTTTGTTTTCCGAGAGAGCTGGATGTAGGAAATGAATAAATACGAGCCTCAGTATAAATTACATTAATTTACGATTCTATTCTACGTACTCGTAAAGGCGATCTAGATGGTAGGTTTTTTAGAATACTTATAAAAATTAATACAATTCACTTATAAAATTATATAATGCCAGGCTTATAATAAATAGGTTATAAGAAAACTAATTTAATTTTCATATTTAAATATACAATCTTAAATTATCATTAGAATATTCATAAGAGCTTACAATGTCTATTCTGGGATGGTCGTTCCAAATCGAAAATCTATGCATAAAATTGTCTTAACCGCAGAGGTTAGTTACTGGTGTCTAAACGTCAACTTGATTAATAGCTCTCTCCCCCACGTTATTAACATGGTAATGGCCGCGAATCGCTTTCTTAGCGATACTTAATGATACGGGATTTGTGGAATGATTATGCGGATAAAGTCCTACGAGTTGGCTTAGGTTATCTCGCTCCTACAGACTACTTAGCTCTCGTAATCACCAATGTACATTTATGTAAACTTTTTCGTAATGAAAAGTCAAATTCTGTGTATCAGAATAATAATTTTGTTAAAACTTTAAAAAAGCTTTGTATGAATGATCATTTTGATTTCCCGTGACTTCATGTTTTAGATCTGGAAAATTACAAGTACAAGTAATTAAACAACTTAGCTAAACAATTTTTTACAAAATTTTACTTTTTTTAATAAATAATTACTAAATAAAACAAACAACTTTATGTTATTGAAGTAATATTTGAAATAATAGACTAAATAACTGATGGTAATATGTACGTATGTACATATACATATACCTATTAGCGTCATTCAAAACATCACACGCGCTAAAAGGTGCTCGACAAGTCAAAATATTTGCTCACCTATCCAGTATCCCGTAGGACTGTTGTTTCTATGAATAAAATAACAATTATAAGTGATCCCTGTCCCAGCGGCGCGTGCCTAATTCCGTTTGAAACAATATTCATCTGGCAATTCACTTGTACGACACACGGGCTCTACTATTGGCCGATAATCATCCTCGTTTATATATATTTTTTGACCTTGACTTTTAAATATAATCTCCGTTTTATATAGCAGAGCATAGAAGAAGCAGCAGCTGTGCTATATATATATATATATATATATATATATATATATATATATATATATATATATATATATATATATATATATATATATATATATATATATATATATATATATATATATATATATATATATTATTAAATCAACTCGATTCGACTTCTCGACTCGAAAAGAGACTAAAGGTAAAGAGAAACAGACAAATTTTGATTTTATCAATAAATTTTCTCTCTCCAAGTTAATTTCGACAAAATGCTATTACATAAAAAACGTAGTGTAAGTATATACATTTTTTTAGCACCAAAAAAGGAGTTTTACAATTCGTATAATGTGTGCTTAGCGGTAATATACCGCCTATTGTAATCGAATTTAATAATCCTTTAAATAAAAAAATATATATGATGATTAAATATATCTTTATATTTTGATATTGAATGAAATATTTTATTATTTTATTATATTGTAACTTTTTAGTTAACTATTTACACAAACTTTTACAAAAACTTACATTTTATAAAAATGTGGCAAGGAATAGAATATAAGCTTTTACTTGTCTCTTAGTAAATAAGGTAAAATAAATGACTTATATTTTATCAATATATTATATTTGAAAATATTAATTATATTAAGAAATAAAACTGACTCTACTGAACCGTGTGTTCGTGGTATAAAACGAAGTTTACTCCGTCATTCCTCCAGTTATTTGATGTGGGATTGCATTTCCCTTTAGTTTGGATCACTGGCTGATGCCACCATGATAAGTGTCGGGTAAAATGAGCAATGCGAGGTTTTACAATTAGTTTGTAAATATTATATAAGCAAAGATGAATTCAACAAAGGTAACAATATTAAAAGCATGTTTTATAATACTTTCTTAGATTTACGCGAATATTTGACCTTTTAAATAAAACTATCTTTTCGGATTTTGTCGCGGATTTATTTGCATTTTTGTTTCCCGACGTTTCGAATGCTTTACAGCATCCATGGCCACGGGAGAGACTGAGGTGTTACATGTCTTGGAGGTATAGTTTGTTAATTGTGGGTAAGCTGTCTGTAACAACTATACCTCCAAGACATGTAACACCTCAGTCTCTCCCGTGACCATGGATGCTGTAAAGCATTCGAAACGTCGGGAAACAAAAGTGCAAATAAATCCGCGACAAAATCCGAAAAGATAGTTTTATTTAAAAAGCATGTTTTATATTTTTAAAGCATCTATTAATAAAGATAGAATTGCTCGTTTTTGGTTTTCTTTTTGTGTTAGCTAAAACATCGTTTTTCATCTTAATCGAGATAAAAATCAGCATATTTAACTGTTTCAAAAATCGATTGACTCCAAAACTTAACTTTGTTTTAGATAATCGATCCATATTTTCATAATATAAATAAATATATCAGGACATTAACACACAACACCATCTAGTTCCATGGTAAGCTACGAAGCTTGTGTTATGGATGCCAGATAGTTGATACATTATACATATATAACTTTTAAATACATACATATTACAAATATAAACACCCATGACTGGAGTACAAATATTCGTGCTCATCACACAAATGAATGCCCCCAGCGGGACTCGAACTCGCGACCGCTGGCGCAGCAAGTAGGGTCACTAAAAACTGAGCCAAACGTGTCGTCAAATGCAGTTAGTAATAGAATAAACTTTAAAAATACTTACATATTTACAAAAAAATTAACAGATTTATTATTTTATGAGCCTCGACTCGCTATCCTTCGCTCTTATACGAGTATAAGCAAAAATATAAAAATACCAATCAGCAAAAACATAATGTATTATTATGTAACAATACTAAAAATAGAAACGTTATGCATTGCTTTTATCACTTTAGCTAACTGCAACATAAACCGCCATATAAAAAGACAGCAATAAATCGATGGCTGTAAAGTTGTTTTTACTTAAACTTGCCTTTATGGAGAAATAACCGTAAAGAGTTCCACGATAGGGGATATCAGCACGTTACCCATCTGTCTTTATCGGAAGAACTTACTGCGTATAACTTTTAACCATAGCAACCATAAATAGTCCAGTTAAAATAAAAATATTTTATAGTAATATAACCAATAACATTAGTACTGTCTGAATCATAAATAATTATATTATTACGATAATATTATATTATTTACGTATATTTTTTTCAAATGACCATCACTACACCCGAAATCAATTTCACTCATCTCATTTACCGATAGGCGGTTGCTATCGCACACCAAATCTTCTTTTTTCTCGTCAAAACTCTACCCCTCGCGGTAAATGATCGAGTCGCTTATTATTTGGCGTGTGCGCAAACATTTAGCGCCCTTATCGGGGCTATTAAAGATATGGCTTCATTACACGCCGGCGAAAAGGTTGCGGAATAGTACTGCTTTTGTGCGATGTTTTGTTTGCTGTTTCTGTTTTTAACATTTATTTTTCTTGTTCATGAATGTTTACTTTTATTGAGCTATTTCATTTTCAATTGTATACGAAACCTTTTGTTTTTGTTATAAAACTTATTATGTTGTTTATATTGTGAATTTGGGTATTTTATGTAAACTCTGCGTAAGCCGGAAGGACGTAATACATTTAATTCGTTTTTTTTTATAATTATAATATATGGTGTTATTGTAGTATGGACATCATCGTAAAATATATAAGAATAAGTATTCTAAGACTCATAACTTGTACCACATTAAGCATGGTATGAGTAAAAAATGTTATTTCATTATTTATTGTATCAAATGGGAATTTTACGCCATTTTTACGTCCCGCATTGCCATTTAGATAAAAGAGCTGACATTCATTTCCTAAACGACGAACGACGGTAGACCACTGATGTTTATGGTACGTTTATGTTTACATAATTGATATAAATTTAAGCATAAATTTAAGCAGCACACACGCTTGATAAAATTAATAAATTTATATATTTATTTTACTAGCTTTTGCCCACAACTCGGCCCTTTTTTCGGTTTTTACATTTTTATATATTAATAATTATATGTATTATTATAAGTAATTGTTCCGTTTCTAAGGCTTATAGGACGATAATCTACAATCTTAAATAACCTATACGCTTCCTATCTTTAAGCTATGAAACTTAACCAAATTTTGACTGGTAGTTTCAAAGAATAGCGCGTTCAAGCAAACATAAGATAAGAAAAAGAAAACCGATAAACTTTAAGCCATTATCATGAATTTCTGTAAAACATGTTAGGATATCGTGATACGTTCGTTTTGTTCGTTTTCTTTTTATCGGGATTTATTTTTTTCGAAATATTATTGTCATGCGAATAAATACAGATGACGAGAAAAAGAAGAATTCACTAGTTTATTTAATACTAGCGACTCAACCTCGCTTCGCTCGGGTTTGCCTATTCACCCCCTTAAGGGATGATTTCCAGGATAAAAAGTATCCTATGTCCTTCCCAGGGTCTCAAACTATCTTCTTACCAAATTTCATCTAAATCAGTTCAGTAGATCCAGAGATTACCCCCCTACAACGTCACAAACTAACAATTCACAAATTTTACCTCTTTATTATATTAGTATAGATACATTGCTTAATGCAGCAATTGATACAAGCCATATAACAAAGTACAAATATTTAGTTATGTGAAGCGATTGGGTATACATATAATGTAAATAGCAAATAACAATTTATAGTATTTCTAAATAAAAAATAGGGGTTTAAAAATACACCTGCATATTTATATATTACTGTCTTATTTCACTAAAAAATCATGTTTAGCAATAAATGCCGGCGGTCGTTTGATGTAAATTTTTCTTAAATAGTATTATAAGTTAGTGTATGTAAGTCCATGGTGTACAATAAAAAATATAATTTGTATGAGTTTTAGAATTATAGTGTTTTTTTTTATGTTGGGACATTAACACACACCACCATCTAGTTCCATGGTAAGCTACGAGGCCTGTGTTATGGATACCAGGTAGTTGATACACTACATATATATAATTTTAAATACATACATATTATAAATATAAAGTTTTAAATTATTTATATATCTCAACTATCAAGTAATCAAGTATAGTTAGAATAGAACAAATATACAATAACTTGGACAATTTTAATACACTTATAATATCCTGTTAATTAATGTGACAGTTTACCAAGATATGTATTTGAATTTTATTTTTTTTAATTGGACCCAGTTATGCAAAAAACAGCCATATGCGTAAAAGTACCAACAGAGTTATAAGCATTTTATTATAACAAATAAAATAATTATAAAAATAAACAATACTTATATACATATTGTTCAATTTTAAAATAACCAGAAAAATAAAACATAACCCAAGTGCAACTATCGACAGAAACATGTTTATAACTCTGTTGGTAGTTTTACGCACATGGCTGTTTTTTGCATAACTGGGTCTTATTTTGAAAAAAAATTATCACGCGGTGAACCCATAGGCAGAAACTAGTGCTATATGTAATAGAGAATTCTATAGAAATTTATATATTTCATAACATGTGACGTCATGCGCGAGTCGAGGGAAATGAAGTGGAATCTTTCAGATAACGCACACAATTACGCGCGTGTATTAACAAGGACGTTACGCACACCGACATACACATAAATAGCTCTTAGGGTTGAGTTCACACAATGTGAGTTTAGATGTAGGTGACATCGATAATTTGTTGTAATGGGGTGTAAGTGCTAAATTGAATGTATTTAAGCACACTTCTATAGTAGATTTATTATGACAATGTCTTATATCTTTTCCTATTCCTTTACCTCTAAATGACCAAAAATATTTATTAACACCGAGAATTACTAGCGTTCCTAGGTTATTTTTTTAAAATGTGCTGATATCCTGTTAGATATGCTTGGTTACCCGTGACAAAAAGTAACCTATGAAATCGGTACTATCCGGTCTATCATCATTTCTATATAAAATTATCACTTCGATCTGTTTCACCATTACTCATAAGAAGACTCTTTTGCATTTTCTGTATTGTATAAATATGAAACTAATAAAAACACTCATTTTTAGTTAAATATACCTATACATATATATGTGCGCGTGTTACGCAAAAAGTACTGATTACTGAACCGATTTTAAGTAAATTTTGTGTAATGAAGGCTTATTACTCGGGTCAACATTTAGGATACTTTTTACTATAGGAGAATCTTTCATTCCCTCGGGAAAACATAACAACTGGTTCTATTCAGTCGTTCTTAGAAATTTACATGTCTAACGCTGGCCAAACCTTAAGAGACTGAGAACATCAAAATAATGTATTAGAAAATTGTAGGTCTTAATTAGGTCTAAAGAAAAATCTGCAATAGAATAAAGTCTTTCTCTTAAGGTACACTCGCAATAACTATTCATATGTATTTAAAAAGTACTTAGGAACGTACCCAAGTGAAGCGAAGGTGAGTCACTAGTTTTATATTAAATTGATAGTCGATTGCTGTACGTCTTCTGTCATCACGAAAACATACATAATATAATCTATACTATAATAAAACTGTAGAGGTCGAATGTCTGTACATAGAAAAAAAAATGCTAAAAACCGAGTCAGGGGGATATAAGAAGACAAATAAAACAAATCCAGATTTTTTATTTTTTTTTTGTTTCTCTGTCTGTCTGTTTGTACGGGCTAATGTCCGGATCTATAGGACTGATTTAAATGAAATTTTGCATGGTGGTACCTTATACCCCCGGACAACATCTTAGATACTATTTATCCCGGAAAATTAAAGAGTTCCTGTGGGATAGTTAAAAAACTATAATAACTTATACACCTTAGTACACAAAAACTACTGATTGGATTTTAATGAAACTTTATAATAATATACTTCATACATCAGAATAACAAATAGGTTACTTTTTATCCCGGAAAAATGTAAGGTTCCCGTGGGATAGACGTGTTTGGGCTTTTCTAGAGGCGAACCCGAGCGAAGCGAGGGTGACCTAATAGTACATACTTAAAATTCTTTTTAACACCCAACCGTGTGATAAAGTAATAATAAAAACTAAATACCGCTTATAATTATAGGGAATGCTCTTATTTCTCAAGTACGTTAAGCAATCCTAATGTCTCGACTCTAGTGAGTATACAACACATTAACGATGTGAAACACATTTAGGCGTCCGCACAATTGAGCGCGAAGGAAGTGGCTAAGATAAGGGCCGGGCCGTCAGTGGTTCCGATCCGGGTCTGTTGCGACGTGGCTTTTGAAATACACTTGAGTTTGGACTGTTAGTACAATGTATAATGAGAAAATATCATAACTACGAGTACTATATTTAATTCGAAATAAATCGTTATGTTACTTACTAATTTAATAATTTTGCGACACATTGTAAAAAGTACCAAAAATTATTATCATTTATAGTTATTTTTAACAATTAATTGGAAAGACTGACTACCAAACGATGTAGGTACCTGGTCTAGTTTGGAAAGGGCTTGTTAATCCTGATGTCAGTGACTTATTTTAAGAAAACAAAGAGTATATATTATAATATTAGGAAAACTATGTTCAATTTTTTTAATAAAATGTAATGCGTAGATATTTATCAATTATATTTTGCCTAAAATATTTTTTTGTTAATATTTGCAATTGACCGAGCGAGCGAAGCCAGCGAATCGTTTCTGCTTCAAGTCTAGCAAAATTTGCTTTTTGGTCATTTTGTTGGTACTCCTCTACAGTCGTATTTTACAACCGATCTGGACGAAACTTGGTATAGGTACAGGATTTACGAGTTTATAGTTTTTTTGTCATCGGGGATTTTTGATTAGATATCATATAATTTCCTCCAAATAGGGGGAAAAAGATGGCTACTGGATATCTCCGCCTTATGAGATCAAATTTCGATGGTTAGTTTTTATTTGATAGGTAGTAACTTTAAATTAGTCTCATAAAAGTTTGATGAAGATCTGATGAGAATTTGAGGCGTGATGAGCAGAATACCTAACTCTAGCTAGTCTACGGTCCGCAGAACTACTAGTATTTTATTTGATATATTACTTTCTATTGTAGTACATTTACCGTAAATATTGCAAATTTTGTTAATGTTATAATAAACTTCAAAGAAGGGTAAAAATTCTAATGTATTTGGGTTATTACATTATGACACTGGACACCTATTTTCTAGTCGTACCACTATCTTTAATATATCTCAGTTCATTTACTTTGTATAAGATATGTTAGATCAATCCATCATTCATTTTGTTATTTCTATTATTTATATCTATTATTCCTTATAATCTCCGTTGGTATGGACCCTCATGTGATGAATTCATGGTGAACTATCAATCTTAGGGGAGTGATTCTATATGAAGATACAATTTCGTTTCCTTCGGATTTTGTATAGTACTATTTATATTAAATTTGATGTATCTAAATGTTTATATTGTGGTTTTAATTACTGATTTTAGTAATTTAATTTAAATTTTAATACTTCTGTGTAATCTATTTTCTCTGAACGACTTAAACTCTGCTAGACATTCCTAAATAGGTCATCAACTCAGTCAAAAGATGTCCATAACTGGACATACAGCCCACTTATACTAAACTTCCATATTCTAAATAATATCGATAAAAACAATCATTAAAATTATTTTTTATTGCTAAACCTAAAAATGTTTCGCTATTTAAATAAACACAAAACAAAAGTTAGTAAGTAGACAAGACAAATAAAACTTATCTTGTACAAAACACCCCATAAAATGGAATTGTCTCGAGAACTTTATAAATGCGATAACGACTAAAGTTGTTCATTCCTTTGTTGCTACGCGTATATAAATATGTCCAGATTGATTGATCTGCCCTGCCTCCCCAACAAGCTTGTTTTAAGATGAGCCAAGAGAAGTTTAGAGAAATTTCATAGGTCTTGTTTAATTGGACGTGGCGTACCTAAATACCCGTTGAAGTAAAAAAGAGAAATCCAAGGAGTGTCTGTCTCAGGCTCCGCCCTGCGTTGGATACGCCCACTAAGATCCTCTCAGAATAGAGAGAGACTTCTTTAGTTTCGTATTATATATATAAATAATGCTGTTAGGTTAGGTTACTCGTCTGCCATTTAGTATATAGAGCTGAAGCTATAAGCTCCTTTGTCGCTTGTATATTCACTAAGTTGCTAATTTATAACAATAAACTTAGATAAAATTATTCAATAACATGTTACTTAGATTATTTATGAATTCATAAATATTATGATACTATTTTTTCTACTTTTTACCGCGGGAGATTAAGTAATTCTCACGGTAAAACACGTTATAATACAATCAAAAAAAAAATGTTCAGAATTAGTTGAAACTTGGTATTAATGCTCTTCAATAAAATTTAATAAATACGTGTTTTAGCATTTTTCGAAATTTATCCTGTAAGGGGGTAAATAGAGGACAAAAGTTTGTGTGAAACTACCTTTTTAGTTTTTTTATAGTTTTAGCGCGAGCAAAGCCGCGGGTTCTGCTAGTTAATTATAAATAAAAATTGACGATATGACGAATATAAAATTTCATTTGTCAATGAATCATTTGGTAATTTGTAAATGTTTTTTTTTAAAGTCAATTCAATTGAATTCTTGTATTTTCATTGCGGGAATAAAATAATAAGTCTCCTTTTATAATTAATATAAAAAAATAGTAATGCAGTTTACACAGTATTTTTTGATATTTATTATAAAAACAATTAATAAAAAGAAGGCTACTTTCTTTTTATTGATTGTTTTTAGTGTTTATTTTATTGAAAAATGGCAATGAAGCTTATATCACTCAAAAAACACTATGAAATATCTACATATTATGCACTAGAGATAAATCATGTGGGTACAGGTTAAAGTGAGGACTTATTATTTATACTACTATATAATTTTATTTTATTTATTTTATTTATTAGGATCTCCAACGTTAGTACACAAAAAACTTACACTAATACACTAACAATATTTAACCTATATGCACTCACAATTATAGGAGAACACAACATGCTTCATATTTTATAAAAATATCTTAAAACTTTACATTATATTAAAGAGTTTACTTAAAATGTTTAATAACAATAATAATAATAAAAAAGAACCTTAAGAATAGAATACACAATTTACTACAAATATTATATCGTTCTGTAACAATTCTCAAATTTATTGGTAAACACTGACAGGGTATCATGCAATTTTACTTAAAAATATATAAATCGACTTTAAACCTCTAAAAGTAAGAAAAAAATGAATGATCTTTCATTTTATTGTATTCAGACTATTTAACATCCCACTACTGGGCACAGACCTCCCTTTACTAACAAGGGGATCAGATTATAACCCACCATGCTGGCTAAGTACATTTTGGTGGACTATACATCTTATTTGAAAACTTGCTAAGCTCTCTTAGACATTCATGTTTCTTCACGATGTTTGAAAGTAAAGCTTGCGTGATAATCATGTTGAAGAATGGTTTATACATGAGAATATCATAGGTGCGAGACCCGGGATATGAATCAGCTTCATTTGCGCTTTGACTCTGCTTTATTTGCGTTATTACTGGGCTACCACTACCTATAAAGTAATTAGGATGTCTGAAATAAAAGAATTTTCATTTAATGTAGAATACCACGTAGATCTTTTTGGAATTAGTGCCAGCCGAAGCAAGGCAAAGCAAAATTTATGTATAATATTATTTAAATTTTTATATAGATTGTTCACTTTTGCGCTAATTGGCACCTTTTTGTTTTTATTGTGATTTTCTTGAAAATATCAAAGAAATTCAGATCAGTCAAGCTAAATCAAAAAAATCGACTGACGTACATTAAAATAGTAGTCAATTATCAGAATTTCGGCCATATCTATACATATAATAAAATTGTAACTAAGCCGAATCTGTACATTAAATATTTTTTGGAAAATCTTATTGAAATAAACAGTATTATCGATACAGAGGCCGAATCTATAGTTTTTAGAATTTTTGTCTGTCTGTCTTTCTGCCTGTCTGTCTGTCTGTCTGTCTGTTACCGCATCACGAGAAAACCACTGGACAGATTTCGATGAAATTTGGTATGATGATAGCTAGTTATCCGGGTCAACATATAGGCTACATTTTACCGCGAGAAAATATCTCATTTCTGAGAAAAAATACAAAAAGACAAAAACTGTATTGTAAGAGTATACTAATATGTAAAACCTAAGAATTAGGTTTTTGGTCATCTAAACGCGGGCGGAGCCGCGGGCAATGCTAGTATTTTAAATAAAATTATCATTTTGGACTTTTTTCACGGATTTTTGGCTCCAATAGTCAAAGACTAATAAAATAATCTATTGGCATTTAGGTTGACTTTACATACATTTCAAATTAAACTTACCCAAATATAGAAAATATTTATTACTTATTGGAAATTAATGTATTATTTAGCATCAAAAATGTATTGCATTCAATTTACAAAGATAAATAATAGAAGTACAAATAACCATATATGTATGTATTTGGTATACTCGTAAAGGCTATATATAAGGTATATAATAAAATACCTACTACTAAAAAAAAATTGTATTTTCAATAAGCAAATTTTAGCAGATTCAGTAACAAATATAAAAATAGAAAATATCATGGTTACCGGAAACGGATACTCGATTAATTTTTAATTCGTTCGGGCGGCGACGAGGCGATGTCGTCGTCTTCCTGCCCGTCGCTTCCGGTTGCAAGGACGCCTTTTTGTAAGTTGTTTTTTTAACTTGTATTTCCGTTTTAGCTCAACAGCCGATGTTACGCGGATTTTAGCATAAGTCAAATTGTCATAGATTTTCCTTTGAGTTTTGTTGTCTGAGGTAACAGACTGTTGTCTAACAATATTAGAATTTTGTTAGAAAAAATATTTAAATATATTTTAACTTAAATCAGTTATAATATTAGAATTCACATATTTCTTTTCAAAATTACCAGAAAATGCATATGCATTCAGACATTTCCTTTATTTGAATATTTTCTATTCTAATAATATTATTTTTATTACTTACATCTTTCTTAGAATTTTATTTACAATAAAGATTTACTTTACAATTACATTTACTTATATTTTTTTTTAATTATACATAATTAAAAAATATAATAAATCAAATAAAACAGTAACAAAAAATGTTAAGCATACAACTATACCCCGCTTACCCTTTAGTGTTCAATTTACCTTCATAAAAGAATGACGCTCTCGAGCGATTATTTTTCCGTCGGCGGCATTTTTTCTCGTCGGCGAAAACTCCGTTTCAGCCGGATATTATCATTAATTATGAATCAGGGTTTCAGCAGTCATTGCTTTGACGGTTACAAATGATGCCAGACAATCATGATAATCTCGTTTTAAAATACTGTATAAAAGAATAAAGAGTTTCGTTGATTAAATACAATGGAATCTAACCAATCCATTTTAAATAAAACTATCTTTTCAGATTTTTTCGCGAATTTATTTTGATTTTTGGTTCCCGACGTTTCGAATGCTTTACAGCAATCATGGTCACGGGAGAGACTGAGGTGTTAGATGTATCTAAGGTATTATATAGTTGTTACAGACAGCCTACCCACAATTAACAATTATATAACCCACAATTAATAAAATTATATAAAAATGTTTAAAGTCAAAAGTTAAAATATTGTAAGGTACTTTAGTGCCAATTTTCAATTTTTAAATTCATTTTGTTGAGTGAAGCGAGGGTGAGCCGTTAATAACAAAATTAAAAAAAAAAACTTATTCTAAAATAATCTAACGTTTATTTCAAAAATAATTCTATTATCATTGTAGTTTATTTATGTTTGATGCTACACCAAATTGTATAACATGAGGGGCACAAATCGGTCCTAAAGACAAAGTAAACATGGCCAGAGGCAATTGATCTCTTTAAGGCATCCACAAATCAAAGGGCAAAGACAAAGGCCGGTTAATGCATGTCTGAGGTATTGGACCCAATGTGAATCAATGTATGGGTACTTTATTATCTTGTAGGTGTTTCAAATAGTCTTTATTTTAAATATATATCTAATTCCATCTTTTATTTATATAAATATAATTTATTTATATGTGTCAGACTTTTCCTACAGTTGGAGTATATTTCAAATTAAAGTTCAGATAGTATTCTTATCAAATATTTTTATAAGTTTCGTCGATATTTAAACATTATTTGAATTTCTTATAGATTGTTCCTTAGTTCATTGTTAAAGTTTTTCAATTATTAATAATTCAATATGAATATTGCACTTTTGCACTCCAGTAAAATTATGTAATCAAAATCCTGTGATAAGCGTCTACAATCGGAGTTAAAATTATTTATATATAATAAATATTATTTTATTAATTTTTCGTATGTAATATTACTTAGTAATATTACAATAGGTAGTTTACATATTGTTATAACTTAATATATGTATGTTTGACGTGGCAAGGTAGATAGATGTCCGAAACTCCAAAGTAGTAGACACAGTGATTTGTGTGCGGAACGGGTCCCTCGGGCGCTCTCTGTATTTCGCTAACTCCGGCCTCCTTAGAATTTATGTGGAGGATTTCGCTGTCCACTTCAAGCAAACATTGTGTTAAATTATAATGTAAATATATGTGCAGCTTAAATAAACGTTAAGATGTCATTTAGGTAAATAAAACTAATTACAAAATTATAAATTCATAATATAATTTATATCTAAAAACCATCTTCTTTTATTCCTTACTGTATGTATTGTATTAATAAATTAAATATTTTATATGATTATTGATAGATTTTCATAAACCTAGGACATGCGCTCTAAACTAAAAAAATTATCGCATTTAGACGGATGGATGGCTTAGGAATATATGTTAAAAATAAATAAACGAGTAAACAAATAAAATAGACATACACTCAATCATTTTTAGAGGTATGTTATTCCAGGTCACAGTCTGTCTGTATAGTAAATTTTATCCAAATCCGTTCACAATTTTCAGCGTGAAGAAGTAACAAATATACAGACATACAAAAAGTCAGATAAATGTAATATCTTGAAATAAACCCATTAAGTTGATAAGTTTTAATTTTTGCTTTGTATAGGTATTGTATACTTTTTGTATCGAACATTTTAGGAGAAAATAACATAAAACTTAAAATTAAAACTTCAAAACAAATTGAGAGAATCTTAATTCGAACCCACATAACTATGTTATGTAGGTTCGAATGTTCAATTACGTGATGCTCACCAATTTTCAATTTTAAGTTATTATATACATATATACTGTACATACATCGTATTAATAACGAATAATTTATTCGTTAGTATTCAAAAGTTCGCTAAGTATGTAAAAAGCATTTAAAATAATATTTTTCCACTACAGTATAAGTAATGAACTGCTGATATAGTATTTTTGGGAACATCATCCATACTCGTGATCGTGATCATTACTTGTGCGAAACGTGCGAGGCGGAAAAGTTGGTGTATAAATCCTGCCAACACCCGCCCGTTGTGACCATCCATATGATTAATAGCTGCTCAATGAATAAGACCTCATAGAACTGATTAAGCTAACTAACTAACTGATTATCTTTAAGAACTTGAGGAGTATATGATAGTATATTGTTGATATTAATTTCTTCTTGAATTATAGTTTTATTTATATGTAATTTTCATATTTTTGTGCATCATTACTTTATTTTAAAAATATTTTGGGATCCGTTATTATAGAAGCTGTAAGAACGGAATCCTTAAAGGTTCACTTCTATGTCTTGCTGTCCGACTACATCGTCTTTTGGACGGAAAGTGTTGAAATATTACAAATATGAAAGTAAGGCAAACAAACCCATTGGTTTGCCTTACATGTCCATTGACGTTGGCTCACAATTACAAGGTTCTATGTTACAATTTTAGTACTTATTTAGTTATTAATGCTACAAGGTTTTATGTGTCATAAGCTACAGTTTTGCGAAAACAAACCAGTAGATAGCGGCACTTTAACTACGAAATATTCAATGTTACATAGTTCTATGTTGTTTTTTTACGATAACAAAATAACGAAGTTCTATGTAAAAAATACTAAACTTTATTAAAATAAACATAGAACCTTGTAATAGTGATTCAACGATTATTATGGCGTAAATAAATACATTCTGAATTGATTGACTGCACTTAATTTTGTAAAATACCCATGTTTTTTTTAGGATAATTAGGCATTTTCGGTTTTCTCTTTCATTTTTACTCGAAACCACTGTATATAAAATTTATAAATATATTTCCGGTTTTTATGTAACCCATGTTTTACATAGAAAATAACCATAATCCTTCTTTTAGTTGTAAAATTCACCAGACGTAAGTCATAAAACACCAAACGTATGTAATAAACGTAAATTAATAAATTTGAAATCCCCTGCTTTAAACCAGGTATTAACCTTCTAAATGTGCGCAATGATTATAAAATCGCATTGGTTTCATAGTTAACTGCATATGCAAAGCCAATACAGCAAATCCGCGATAAACCCGCGTCGCGTTCAGGCTGCGGGCTCTTCGTGTAATGAACGATTCACGCATCGACATTATCGCTAACCAACACCTATAAATAAATATGGCGGCAAAAATGGCGTCAGTTTATCAGCGACTGAAAGTGGACGTTGGGGACCGGCGAGTAATAAATGTTATTAGATACCCTCTGGGCTTAGTTGGGCAGTTCGCCTGTTTGACTGTTTTTTCGTCCTCTCGGTCGCGGGCCTTTGTTAATGCGTCTGGGTCGTGAGATAAATTGCCGCGACCGTTTTAAATGAGTGCACGCAGGTTAAATACAGATTTTCCCGAACGGTAATTAAGCGTGATGCATGTTCTGAGTTAATGATTCCATAAAAGTATTATTAAATTTGTAAGCCTTATAGTAGAAAATTGTGAAAGTGTACTTATTTAATAGTTTAAAACATCAGTAAGGTCCGAATCACAGGATTAATAGTTATAAATAAAATAAAACTTTTAATTTAGCATTGACGGAACCCTCATGGCGTAAGTTCCACTCACACTTGGTGAATTTTTATTATTAATATTTAGGAGTAGAGCTGTAATGGAACTCAGTGTGACGTTCGGATGTAAGAACAACATCGTAAGTCGGCACCACTATGTAGCACGTATGGTATAGCTGCAGATCCTGAATCAAAATTGTTATAGCGTGTTCAGAGATTTTCTGTCAAAAATTTCAATAGCAATCCGAAGTTGAGGCAGTGTTACATCCCCGTCGGTCTTGTGCCTGATCTCTCACCGGGCGTGTCGGATTGCCGTCTCAACGGACTATGATGGAAATAAGTGAAAGGAATAGAGGCACTTATGTCATACATTGACATAATATTCGTATATTTTAATATGATTTAAATGCGGTAGAAAAGTGACCAAAACTTGATACATGTATTATTTAATATATTTTTTACATTTCCTATTTTTTTATTATTTATTAGAATATGTGCCAGTCTTAAAAAATCATCCGGCTACATACTACATCCAAGAAACACAGGCTTTTAAAAGCGATGTGTCCTAAACGCGAACGCTTTACCGAATTCTTAAAAGTTTAAGCTCATTGTTTTATTTTTGAAGTTATACTTCTTTTGGCACGTTTGGAAAAAAATATGATAGTAAAATTTTACGCGCGCGCGCACACTGACAGCCAAAAACCGACATGATGAAGTTAGCTGAAAGCGACATGATGAAGTTAGGTTAGGTTAGGTTATTCCTTTTACAAACAGAGTTGTGACATACGGGATGAAATCTTTAGCTATTTTTGTTCTGTTACGCCAAACAAGTATAACTTCTTACGTGCGTACATAAGTACCTACACACACACCGTTTTTTTTACTATTACCTATAGCTTTTGCATGAATTATTTTATCTATGTACCCACTTAATAACTTTTCCTAAGTTCTGTCCACTATTACCTAATTAAGTTAACAAATAGGTACCTAAATGATTATTTCCATAAATTCTCTTAATACGCCAAAGACTGCATTTTTGCACATCGGCTTTAAAATAAAATATAGCTGGTGGAAATGATCGCTGTTTGCTCAACGCTACGGGCTGTCAAAAGCATCGGTAAACGATCCTACGTTATTTACCTGCAACATGCAGCACCTACAAATTGGCAGATATTTACGATTCTATTTTTTATTACAACTCAATCCGTATTACATTTATCTTACGGCTGAATATAAAACAAATTTTGTTTTTGATAAATGCAAGTCAATAAAAACGGGCAATTTGATTTGATTATCTGAATGTAAATATGTAACTTTTAAAATAAACAATTTAATTTGAATTTTTCGTATTTATTTATGCTTGTATAAGGATAAGGATGTGAATCATTTATAATTTTTTTTTGTAAGAATCGATTTATTACTAATAGTAGGTAACTTATTTACTAGTTACTGCTAGTGACTTGACTTACGTATGCTTTTCGAAATATTACTAAATATGAAACCTCTTTGTTTAAGTGCGCGGTATAACAGAGAGTTCAAGCTATTTTTTAGATCTAATCGACTGATTGACATACTTTGTATTCATTTAATTCAATTTTTTTTCTGCAAAATAAAACAAAACTCTATTAAAGAGTTCTTAAGTGTAATTAAATAATAACACACAAACGCATAAAAATTTCAATATCTATAGATTTTACATTATGTTGTAATTCCGTTGCAGTATTATTTTATGATTATAATAAATAATATTATTTTATTAAGCTTCAGCTTTACTATTATTGAGTAAGCAAAAGCCCTATCTACGATATTGGCTCTAGCACCTCCTAACAAGTGTTCATTTTGGCAAGACTCCAATAGAATATGATGGGACATTCAAATAACAAATAAATATCTTCTACATTCTTACTATAAAAGCTAACTAGAAATTATATTGAGACACTGCCAATTAATTAATTATGGATACTTACTTATACAAAAGGTATAATAATATTATAATAATTATTTTAATAATTATTTTATATATGGCAATTATTATAATAATTGCCATATATAAAATAAAATTATTTTAAATATATCGAAATAAAACAAGAGCATTGCATATCTAATTATCTACCGCTAAAACACTCAAAAAAGTTTGTTACCAAATTTTTTCCGTGTAAGTACAAAAAAAATCAAAAATTCACACTTCAGTACCGAAGACCCTAAACTCGTTACGAGTGCCACTAATTACACCCGCAATATCGCAGCTTAAAATTTTACATTGCTGGATTTAGCCTCTCTTTTCCTCTCAGTGGAAATATAACGTACCAACTGTTGCAAAAGGCTCGTATGTGTATGTGAGGAGAGTCGTGTGCGTGGGTAAACACCGGTTTAAGCCTAACTGGCCTTAATGAATCGTAATGGCCCCTATAATTCGCGGCGTAACTAACTGGCCATGTGGGGTAGCTACCCCTTCTCCCTAAGCCCTTCACCCGCGCGTCCCCAATATTTGGAAGCCAGCCATATCGCGTATGACAGCAGCGATTCTCTTTTTGAAATTTTCAGCCTAAGCGCGTTTGGTGCTACGATTTGCGGTTACGTGTTTAGATTTTCCGAGGCCACAATTTATCCCTCTTACGAAATTTCCACGTATTTTTATCGTCGACTGAACTTAGCATGACATCGCTTATACTTTATGATACTGCGTTGCTCACTACTGTGAAATATGGTATTTGAAATGTAAGAGTTATGTTTCGCAAACTGCAACAGCCGGCGCCCAAAGTTTAAACTAAAGCCCGAAGGAGGTCGTTATTTCTGCTGTAATTTATTTAATTGCGCTGTGGCGTTATTATTCATGAAATTACGGCAATTACGTCTTGGGAAACAATTATTTATTGTGCAAACTTGAGTCTTAACTCACATTTTATTTCCAGTTGCATCGCAGATAACGAAATGGCCGCGGCTGTTTAATTTAAAGTTAGATGTTAGAGATGAAGAATCATAAGCTATTAAAATAAATAAGTAATTCAGTGCTTTGTTTTTCGTAAAAGGACTTCAAACAACAGTTTGTAGAATAAAAACAACAGTATAAGCCCACATACGCATTTAGCGGTATACAGAGTGCAGTTCCGTGCACATGTTTCGTACACTAATTGCAAGATCGTTTCGTCTGCAATGCATAGGACAATCTCGATGACGTACTACATCATCAATACACCATGATTAAATAAATATGTATACTTTTATAATCAAATAAATTATTTAACGAATTAATATGTTAGCAATATAACAACATTTATATGTTAAGTGGAAAAATAATATATCAGCTTAGTTGTCTGATTTTTAAACAAAGATTAGTTGATACAAGTATTTTTAGCGGCGAATTCTGAAATTAAAACAACAATAAGCGAGTTATCTCCATCTTGAATATTAATCACCGATCGCCATGTGTCGTCGGACACCGGTCTTACAGTGGCCACTGGCTTAAATTAAAATATTTGGGACGACGAGGACGTTTGGGTTTCATGCTATGTAACATTTGGTAGTAATCGCTCGTCCTTGTTAATTTTGAATAGAAATAAGAACGCACACATGTAATTTGTATATAATAATATTTTTATGGTATTAACAATGTTTTTGTAAATGTTTTCTTTTTTATTAATTCTTCGTATCTTTTTAATAAGTCTTCCAAATAAAATAGATAAATAAGAAAAAATATATATATTGTGTAAAATATTAATAATGATTATAGTATATTAATGTTCTACAAATAAAATATTATGTATAACATTGTAAAATAAATAAAATTTTGTGTTTTAAATTACCAATTCCTAACGAGCTATTTTCTTTATACAAATAAGCCGATGGTCAGTATCGTGCAAACAGAGACACAAATGGATAGTTAGCTAAAGCCTCGCAGACCGTCCTACGTGATAAATTCATTTTTGGGTATGGTTTAATTTGTTTTCCGGCGCGCCGCTATTTGGAAAATGCCATTTCTCGTTCAACAGATTACCGAGATTACGAATTCATTAGGGGCGCAATATCTTTTGTTCCTAACTAGGGACTCATCTAATTGATATTTTAAACATATATGTAGCCAATGGAAATTAATGACTGTTTGCGATAAAATATATTTCACAATCACTTTGAACTCGACTATAATTCGTCTAATTAAAATCATGACTAATTAACTTTACTAACTAATTAGGTTATAATTTTCACTTTAAAACTCGCAAAAAGTCGGTTTAGGAGGGCTCGTGAGGTTTCCTACCTAGTATTTTTGAAGGCAGTTTTTTAACGAGAATTAACTTTTAATTTACCGATTATTAACATGGGCTTCTGTAAATAATTCATACGACAAATCGTTTTTATTCATTTCTATTTTTTCCAAATAAAAATAACAATAATAATTTATAAAACTAAGAAGTTTTTTCTTGATTCTTAATGCTGCTAGTTTTATCCAAACCAAAAAAAATCTCATACGAATTTCTTTTTGTTTTCCACATTTTAACATATATATGAGTTTTTAATACTTCATCTATCATAAGGGAATCGCTTATATGACGCTATCCTTATACCTATCCTATATCCCTATACCGCTATATTAAACCAATAGATGTTTCCTTATCTCCAATATCTACAACAGCTTTATCTAATGTTAAACCTTGTGACTTATGAATTGTAATCGAGAAAGCTATTTGTCAAGTTATGCTCCATTCATACTATATAAGTATTTTTTTAGTTTTTTCAACCGACTGCAACGATGCCAGCCGATACAAAGCAAAGCACACCGACTTCGAAATATTTTATTAGGTATGTATAGTAAATGGAAACTACCAATCAGTTATTTTTTTCTTTTTAGTGCTTTTGTTTGAAGTCGGCATTTATTTTTTTGTTAAAAAGTTTTTATTACAAATGGCGTTAGTAATACAATAAAAATCTAATTAATCAAAAAAATTTTAACTTCTATTTTTTTATAAATGTGGTAAAATAATATGTTTATGATTAAGAACACATCTAGGCATGAATAGAAAATAGGTACTATGTCAAAGCCCAAACCTCAAAGTGAAAAATGCACAGATTGTAGGATAATATTATTCAAGTAAAGGTATTAGCATATTTCATAAATTCAAATAAAACAATTTAGATGATATTATATAATTTAGACTAATAAAAGTGCAAGGATTCCAGGCTTGGTGTCTAGGACAGCGCTACCGCAGAGACGCACAGACTTGCGGACCCGGATCGGACAGGAATTAATTGCGGCTCGTGCCTGAGGTGCACCGTAATTATCGTGCCTGTGGACACCACGCTACTAGAATAAACCTCATATTGGGTAAATTATTATAAATATTTAATATGTTCCATATCTGTAAATTCAGTCATTTCATTCAGTCACTAAATTAGAGACTCTTTAATGCGTTCTTTCTTTTATTTATAATAAAAACCATATCCAATCTGAACTAGGAGGAGAATTAAATATAATTAAAAAAAAACAATAAATGAATGAATGAATGAATTGAACTTTATTTTTAACTAATGTGTCTAGAAAATGTTAACTTATAGGTGTATAAAACTTTGAAACAAAATAAAACTCTCTAATTATTATTGGTTTCAGAGTTGAGATATATTATATTATTATTTTTAATATGTATATTTATTTGCGGCCAAATTTTATAAAATTATATGTACATATTAAGAAAACGAAAATATTTTCGTTTGGACAGTAATAATTGCTATACATATAATGTAATATACGTAAATCATAAATATATTAAGAAGATCTTTTATTTATCTCCAAAACCTATCATCACACCTTAATCCAAACCTTACATATAAACGCCAATACCATATCTAATTGACTTACATTTGCTTTACTTTTATGTGTTTAGGTGTTCCATTATCTATTGTTAAAATGCATCATCAGATCATTATCTTCATAAGTATTCACTAATATAGATAAGTGTACCTATTACAGGTAAGTATTTGTAAAAAAGGACATGATATGTGACATCTTAAGAGCCTAAAATCTAGCCCTATCCTGGTTGGTGGAGTATTTATTTTACAAAGTAACAAAAACCAACACCAAAGACTTTTATAAAAAAAATTACTATTCATTCACATTAATTTTGTTCTATTCGTGAAGGAGTTTGGTTGCTTATCTTCGGATTAACTTAAGCCAAATCTGAACATGAAATGTTTTTTGGAAAATCTTATTGAAATAGACATTATTATCGATATGGAGGCGGAATCTATAGTTTTTAGAATTTTTGTCTGTCTGTCTGTCTGTTACCACATCACGGAAAAACCACTGGAGGGATTTTATGAAATTTGGTATGATGATAGCTAGTTATCCGGGTCAACATATATGATTACCTTTTACCGCGGGAAAATATTTCATTTCTGAGAAAAAAATATAAAAACTGCATTGTAAGAGTATACTAATATGTATAACCTAAGAATTTGGTTTTTGGTAATCTGAACGCGGGCGGAGCCGCGGGCAATGCTAGTTATATGATAAATATACATATATTTAATATGGATTCACTACGCTAGGATAACATAGTACCTTTTAATAAAAAATAGAGATCTAGAGAGTGATGATGATGATGTTCTCCTAGCCGATTCCGGCCACGGCGGCCAATCTCAATGAGATTAGCCAACTGCGCAGGAGATATTATAGTGCTCAAGTGTACGCGCAGACACAAGTGTACACTCTATTCCTATCACTCTCATACTCCGGTGGGACGACCACTCGACACGACCGGTGAGAGTTAAGGCGCAGGACCGACGGCTTTACGTGCTCTCCGAGGCACGGGGGTGAAACACCGCTAACTTCCCAACTCCGGGCTGTTACTGAGACTTACTATACAGAAAGACTCAATAACTAAACTTGGCCCGACCCGGGACTCGAACCCAGGACCTCCGGGTGTGCAGCCGTACATGCTAGCCACTACACCACCGAGGCAGTTAAGTAAGTCTAGAGAGTAATCGATGTATGTATCATACAAATTAAAAAAATACCCTACAAATAGAGCTCATCCTTTTTTGAAGTCGGTTAATAAAACAAGAAACCCTTAGCTTAGTCCAGAGCATAGAGATCTGAGTGTTATTTTCTACATCAATAAACTTAATCGCTATTAATTACAAGTTTCAGTCGTGCGTTTGAATATCCGAGCGGCGGGTACCACAGGGTAGCAACTTGCATTGCTCGGCGAGGACAGGGGACGGGCATCGAACCGCAATCTCTACACGCCACCGACAGAATTAATTACTCAACCTACTGGGGTGCTCTTTCGGCTATCTTATTATTTAATTAGTGCCTATCTTATAATTCATACTAATAAACTACTTTATTTTTGTGAATTTATTAAGTAAATGAGGTTAAGCTTAACGTTTAACTTTTTTTATTTGGACTTGACTATTTTATAATTTTATTTTAAATACTTTTATAATTTACTAGCGGCTCACCCTCGTTTCGCTCGGGTTCGTTGCTAGGTACGTTTTCAATAGATATAAATAGTTATTAGCCAGCGTTAGCGATATAATTTTTTTTTTTTAATATTTTAATATTGACAAAAATTGACATTAATATTTATACGAT
Source organism: Brenthis daphne (assembly GCA_947093115.1). Taxonomy (NCBI): domain Eukaryota; kingdom Metazoa; phylum Arthropoda; class Insecta; order Lepidoptera; family Nymphalidae; genus Brenthis; species Brenthis daphne. The sequence continues at coordinate 29,979,407 of OX352474.1, read as the reverse complement.
TCTAACGTCACTCAATTGCCATCAATGTTTTGCCTTCCCGGAACCTCTCCACTAACACTTAAACTTTATGTTATGGTATTAAAGTTCAAATTGACTTTTAAGTAATAATACGTAAAAGTCAATTTGAACTTTAATACGAATCTTTTGTACGGGAGTATAGAAAGTGTTGTTTTTAGACTTTTTCAGGTATTTTTTTAAATTTTTCTCTCCGTAAGAACCATCCTCGTACTTCAAGGAATATTCTAAAAAAGAATTAGCGAAATCGATTCAGCTGCTCTCGAGATTTGCGCTTAGCAACACATTCAACGATTCATTTTTATATTATACAGATCACTGAATTTCGTATTTTTGAATTAGTACTCTTAAAATTGAGTTATTAGTTGATTTTTATCATCGGAAAAATGTACACACCATGGCAGGATTTCATATTTTCTTGTGTGTATTCTCCCTATTAAAGAAATCAATAGTAAAGTTATTATCCTCGTAACAACATTCGTAGTCAATGTAGATAATACCACCTGTACCTGAATACTTAAGTGAGGTACGGTAATCAGCATTCTGTTGGAGTTCGTTCGATTCTCCGGGTGAGCGATAAGCTTTAGATCCGGGCGCTATGTGAATTCATCGCGCGATACTTGTGACTAATCGCCGGGATTCACCCGCTCCGTCTTGCGATAATCCCGGACAAATTATAGGGGTGCTTATAAGCTGCGTCGAGGTTTTGTGTTCATTATTTAACAGTGAGCTGAACAATATCTCTGTATCATTGTAAGAATTTTATAAGTTTTTTTTATTCTATCATAATATTTTATTCGTATCATATACTCGTATTAATGACTCACCCTTGCTTGGCCCGGGTGCGTCCTTAGGTGTGCTACAATATTAGCTTACGTTTTACTTTAGGTAAAACTGAGGGTAGTTCATCTATCTGTTTAAGAAGTTATTTTGATTCTGAAGGAGAAACAAACATACACACACATACTATGGTCTGACTACTCAAAAACACTAAAATTATATAAGGGATTAGGTGCATAGAAAGATCATCCTATCCTAGCATAGCATATGAACACTTCATACTTTGATTATAACTTCGTACATCTAAATGTTACTCCAATATTACTCTAGCTTTGAGCTTACTAATAAAAATACAGTCGAATTGAGAACCTCCTCCTTTTTGAAGTCGGTTGAAAATAGATATAAAACAGTTTTCACAAAACTAGCCAAATAATAAAACTTGCCATATCGTATAAATTAATAGAATTAAAAACTTACTAATAGTGTTTTTCGTGTCTTTGACATCTGTATCGAATATTAATCTGATTTATCAATTCACTGGCTACCATATACAAAGCGGAGAAATAGCTAAAAATGCAAAGAGCCGAATAAAAATGGGAATAATGGTGGATATAAAAGAGGCGAGTTTACGTCACAAAGCCGCATACGGGCCCAGATATTGACAGTAAATTTCATTCATACGGCATTAGTGCCGCGCCATCAGATACAGGGATAGCTCCCGCAAAAATGACTCGTGCGTATGTTTAGACTGGTTTTTTTTTTATTTTCAAATTCTAATGTCTTTCAAAATAAGCTATTCATTTAACAAATATTAGTTTTCAGTTAATTAAATTAGGTCGGTTTGTTTATTCATTGCTATTTATCAATTTAAAAAAATAATATTAATTTCTAAAGTTTGGAAAACAACATAGGTTTTTTTAAATATTTTATGAGTGATTTTTATTTTGAAGATAAAATATTTTGAGTGAATTACTAATAAATTTTTATTTTCATTTTTTAGTATGTCGAGTTTGTAGATCTATGGTTTACGAGTACTTCGGCGTAGCGGTGTCTACGGTCGTCCGCTAGACGCTACGCACCGATACGCCGCGTCGCACCGATCAATTTAAGTGATATCCTAGTTAAATTAAGGTCGAGGAAAAAAGAAAATAGATAAAAATTGTATTAATGATTAAAATGTTTATATTTATATATTCGAAGCGTTGAAACCTGCAGAGTCCACTAAATTCCTAGGTATTATCATAGATTCGAAATAGCAGTGGGGCCCCCATATTGAGGGGCTAGTGAGTAGACTCAGCTCTGCAGCGTTTGCGGTAAAAAAATAAGACTTCTTACTGATGTAGATACAGCTCGAATAGTATATTTTAATTATTTTCATAGTACTATGTCCTATGGTATCTTACTATGGGGAAATGCAGCTGCTATTAATACGATTTTTGTCCTGCAGAAAAGAGCTATTCGTGCAATTTATAGTTTAGGTCCTAAAGTGTCATTAAGAGATAAGTTTAGAGGAATAAAAATATTGAGTGTTGCTCCTCAGTACGTGTACGAAAACGTTATATATGTCCGTAAAAATATACACGAATTTCCCAAGAAGTGTGACATGCATAACATTAATACTAGGAGCAAACACTAACGTGTAATGCATGTGACTCGTCTACACAGAGTCAGTAATTCTTTTTATGGACAATGTATACGCTTGTACAACAGGATCCCAGAAAATGTTCAAAAGGCTTCTATCGCCAAATTCAAAAAAAATGTTAAAGAACGTTTGTGTGCTAAAGGCTATTATACAATAAATAATTTTATAGAAGATGGCACACTTTGGGAATGAAATGATCGCCTCCAGGCTACTTCAACTTGATAGAAATATTGTAAATTATAATTTTACTTTAAAAAAGATAACAAGTCAATATTATTCCTGCTGAGTTTCTTTCGCCAGTTCTTCTCAGGTCTGAGGCTTCTTCTTTCCGAACTGGTAGTAGACTCATGACGTTCAGTAAAAAATTGTAATAATTTAATGCTGAATAATATAATTTGAATTTTGAATTTTTGGATTTTATTGTATTTATATATATTTGTATTTATATATTGTTTTTAAAGTACTAAACGTTAAGATCAATGCAAATGAAATATCGACTATGTTATATTTTAAACTAGCATTGCCCGCGGCTCCGCCCGCGTTCAGATGACCAAAAACTAAATTCTTAGGTGTTACATATTAGTATACTCTTACATTGCAATTTTTGTATTTTTCCTCAGAAATAAGATATTTTCCCGCGGTAAAAAGTATCCTAGGATCGCGCGCTACATCGCCCGGTTTATATAGCTTGAGCAGGCGGTCGAGCGATGCGGGGCAGAGGGGATGGACTCGCCGTAGGCATCTCAATGCTCGCCAAGCATTAAAAATGTTTCGCTACTAATTACTTCTAACAACGATATCTCAAAAACTATTCATCTGATTGATTTAGTGTAAAGAGCAATTTTAATCTGCATTAAATGACTAAGCTAACTAAAATATTCATTTGGATAAGGATTAATACCGAACTAAAGAAAATAACTTTGAAAATAACGTAATGTTTTTAATTAAAAATGTTAACATAAAAGTGGTTATTGTAAGTCAACCGTAAGAGATAGAGATATGCTATCGCGGACTTTTTTGTAGCATTTTTATAGATTTTGAATTCTCTAGTACATTACTTAACTGTATCTTTGCTAGTTTACGCGGCGTTCGCGTGGAAAGTTCCCATTTGGCGAGATTTTTTGCGACCTCTTCAACATTTGTCGCCGTATTTCAGCTAATTTACATAAAAGCATAATAAATTATATACCTAAACCTTCCTCAAGAATTACTATTTCTATTGTTGAAAACCGTATAAAAATCCGTTCAGTAGTTTTCGAGTTTATCGCGTACAGACAGACAGGAGGACAGACAGGAGGACAGAAAGACGCGGCCGGGGGACTTATTTTTATAATAAGTATAGATAGATAAATTAGGGAACTACGAGTATATTTAAAATTCCGTTACACAAATGAATCAAAACCCACGTCTCCTATAAATATAACAACCTTATATAAAAAATTCTCGCGGCTTTAAATTTAACTGTATAAATTTTAATTTTATGAATCAATTGTAGATTTCGATATAAAAATTGCACCTATGTAACATACATACATAAATTAAATAAATAATAATTAACTTAGATTTAGGTGTATATATTTTATTCGTACCCTTACAACTGTATCATAATTTCAAACGTCACAACACAACATTATGATTTACTGTAATATCATCCTCATTATTTGTCCTCTGCAAAATACATTTGAGCAAAATCCGGGGCATTCTTCAAAGTTAAGCCAATATTTGGCAAGAGACTTCCGCGAGTGAGCGAGTAATTTATTGCCGGACAAACTAAAGTTTATCGAAAGATGGAGAATAACTTTATTACATAGTGACCGGAAGCTGGACGCTTGCAAAGGCTACTACACTTACGGTCAAAAGTGAATAAGTAGTAAACTAGTTTTTTGAATTCATTAAGCAGTGTAATTATCAAATATTAAAAAAAGTTATTTATACAATTAAATCAAAGAGAATAAAATTTAATAATTAAGTAAATTTAAAACAATCTCTCAAAAAAGATTTTATTTTAATAAAGAATATCGAAAAATTTACTTCATAGTTTTTATCAGTATATCATGTGATAAATAAAACTTTTAAATAGCTGTTAAAAAACTTTGTCTAGTTAACTGTACTCTGTGTTTCTCATTTTTGTAGAGTCCGAGACATTTCTTCGGAATGATGAAATATGTCGTCATACCGACCTTCATTGTAAACACATTTCGGCGCTATACGTCCGGCGTCGGAAATCGTCCACGTTTTAGCAATTTTATTTCTTGTACCTCGCGTTTTCCTTTGTTAAAAGTATTCCAAATATTCTTTTGATATGACTGTTAGGGTTATTTGAATTTCAAATAGCGGGACACACCGTGTCTCAACAGTTATAAAGTGAAATTTCTAATTTCACTTTTTATTTTTAATATACATAATATGCTAGATACATATATGATATAAACTTTAGTACCTATGGATGTCGCTTATTTTTTTATAAATGTTGATAGACTAATTAAATAAAAATGTCGAAGTGCTTTAAGTGATAAAATTACATAATATCACAATTTTACATATATTTATCATATTACTGTTCAGTTGTAGTACCTACTTATACGCTTTAACTTGTAAATATACAACACAACTAAAAAATACTATATTGTATCAGAAACATTTATTTTAACCACAAGTAAACAAGGGTCCGTGAACAAAAGAAAATGTCCAATAAAGTTTAATTTGGCGTCCGACAAAGCAGGCAAATATGATACTGTCAAGCGCGCTTGCTTCACTGGACTTATTCATGGTGACGTCTTTAGAGCATCCTTGGAGTATAAACGTAAATTTCTCTTATTTCGAAAAAGAAATATTTTTTTATTACAAAAAAATATAAGTATCTCTATCAAATAAATACATTATGAAGCAATAATTATAAGTAAGTACCTATATTAAAAAAAAAAATTGTAAATTAAATTTAATAATTTTCTACTCATTTGCATCGCCATTTATATGTATTATATCAAATCTATAATTGTATACTTTTGGGATTTTTAGAAGTTTCAGACGGTAAAAGCAAACAGTTATAGGTCCTTTTTGATAAATTAATATAATTATTTTATAGTAAAATAATTAAATTCATTGATTTTTATTATACTTTGTCCATATTTCAACTTTACTACTTTACATCGTATGTCTAAATAAGCATGTCCAGTAGCGTGGTAGTTCCTGTTTTCGATAAAGGCGCGTTTAATGCTACAAAGTGCTCTCGAGCAGTCGCCCCAGGCGACGCTTTACCCGAGCTCTTATGAAAATTTTGTCAAGAACACGGCTACATACCTTTATTATACGCTACCTACTTAAGGGAAACATCAAGCGAAACTATAATTTACATAAATATACTAGCCATTTTGTTTATTTCATTGTGCTTTTCAGGATATTTGTTCACAATAAAATAATCATGAAAAATATTGAACAATTTTTGACGTAATTGGAATATTCGCACACTTTTTATTCGTATTGTTTTGTAATCAGATATTTAAGTTTAGTTTTATGTCGAGAATGCAATATAATACCTATGCATTTTTAAATAGTATTTTATCATTATTATATTCATATGAAATATGAGAATTTACAATTTACTTAGAAGGTGTAATACAATAAATATTACGCTAATATGGAACGAGCCAAACGAAGTTATAGCGGCAAAAAAAATTCACACGATATATGAGCTCCCATAAAACGCAACTTTTTTCACGTTTCCCATGATTTAGTTGGATGAGAAGTAGAACAATATAGCGTCAACACGTGTTAACAGTGCCATAACGGTAACTGCCGAACTTACGGCACTTTGTGAAATATGACGCAGTGTGTAACAGCATTACACCTTACACATTTTATGTATGGCACTTTTCAATGTAGTGCTCTGCTCTTATTGATTTTTAATAACGTTAAGAGATGTTTTTCGTATATATGGTAGCTGTTTCTTTTGAAGTGAAACTGCCTCGGTGGTGTAGTGGCTAGCATGTACGACTGCACACCCGGAGGTCCTGGGCTCGAGTCCCGGGTCGGGCCAAGTTTAGTTATTGAGTCTTCCTGTATAGTAAGTCTCAGTAACAGCCCGGAGTTGGAAAGTTGACGGTGTTCCACCCCCGTGCCTTGGAGAGCACGTAAAGCCGTCGGTCCTGCGCCTTAACTCTCACCGGTCGTGTCGAGTGGTCGTCCCACCGGAGTATGAGAGTGATAGGAATAGAGAGTGCACTTGTGTCTGCGCGTACACTTGAGCACTATAATATCTCCTGCGCAGTTGGCTAATGAGATTAGTTGAGATTGGCCGCCGTGGCCGGAATCGGTTAGGAGAACATCATCATCAGCTGTTTCTTTTGAAGTACACACTGACGTTTTCATTTATGATGACCGTTTGCTGTAAAAATCTATACAAACGTTTCTAGACAAAATGATTATTTTACATTCGATATCTTTATGGAGAACAAAAAATATATGGATATAACGCGTTCTGTCTACGTGATATAACACCTCGATATGTTATTTCCATACATTAATTTTCTAATAGCGATAGCATTTGTAGAATGTTAACGTAGCTAAACTCTTACTTATACATACGTATGTTCCTGTACAGTTATTCTGAAATAAAATTTTGTGACTCGATAATTGAACCAACAAACATACGTCAAGTACCTACATTGTATGAATGTGGTGTCATGTTAAGTTTAAAATATAGTAAAACATTAAATATCGTGGACTCTATATTTATAATCTGAGCCTAAGGTCACATATTAGTAATATTTCCACACGTAATTAATGCTGAAAAAGTTAATTCAATCACACAAATTCCTAATACATAATATAATCCCATTAATATTATAAATGCGAAAGTTTGGATGTTTGTTACTCAATCACACCAGAACGGCTGAACGTATCTGGATGAATTTAGCACAGAGATAGATTATAGTCTGGAATAGCACATAAATTACTTTTTATCCCGGAAAAATGTACTGTTCCCGTGGGATAGATTTGTTTTTGTTTTTCACTAGTGACGAACCGTGAGTTGCTAGTTTTTCATGAATATTTTTATTAAGAACATTTTCATTATCAATCAAATGACTTATTATAAAATGTTTAAAGTTAAAAATTACTCACTACATATATCTATAACTAATAACATTTGGCTTACTTTTATAAAAAAATGATAATAAATACTACTATAAGATCATTTTTCATACACTTTCTTATGTAAAAAGGGGTGTAGCGTCAAATGGAGGTAATATCCATAACTATTGAGTAACGAACATTTAGAAAGCTACTCACTTTTTATAGCGACTTTAGTACGTGCTAGAACCTTGCAACACACGTTCTTGACATTTTCAACAGTAAATAAATGTAATATATTTATTTTGTATACGATTATCATTAGTTAAGATAATGATATGTTTTATATATAATGATAAGATAATGATAAGAAATATAAGATACAAACCTTTTTATACCTTAAGTGTAATACATATTTCAATATTTTGGTTATATACATATAATAATACATAATTATGTATATGAGTATGTCAAAACGGTTGTAAATGGTTAATTTTTTAACAGTTTAATTAAATTATTATATAAATTTACAAAAACATTTATATTTTCCAATAAAAAGAAACTTATAGGTTCTCCTCACCTTCAAAGTAAAGCAAAGAATATTTCGAAAGTTTTGGTGTTTCGAAGTAGGTATCGAGTTTGGTTTTTTATCGTAATTAGTCTGAGTCACATCTGTCCGGCTTCTGCGAACTTTGACCGGAATCCTCGGCAGTGCGATTGTGTAATGCGATCGTTTCAGCTAAACTTCACTATTTGTAGACTTCGTGCCCCTTAGAATATTTGTATAGATTAAAGGTTAACCTTTAATTATAGATTATTATTGTAAAATTATATGAAAAAGTTATTAGAAGAAATCACATCGTTGATAAAGTTTTCGTTTCGTTGATAAATCAATCTACATACTGAACACTTATTGTAATGTACATTATAGATATTTACAGACCCTACTATTAAATTTGGTAATGATTTATTCTACCATTACTTCAATTTAAATTTTAATATAAAATAAACAACAATAAACAACAGAACAACAGATTTGATTAGATAATAATCAATAGTGCTTAAGCCACCTCACATAAATCGCGGCATTAATTTTACCACACAAATGTAACAATCTGGCAAGTTGTACGCAAGTAAGCACTTAGTTGTGCCGACGGCGCTTCGCAACTTGGCCCTCCTTACCGCTAAACAAATTTGACAGCTCCGACTTACTAACTTTGTGTACATATATGCAAATTTACTTTTGCTATTACTAAAATAATTTAAGAACTTTAAAATAATAGCAATAAGATTTAAAATTAAATTGAATTTGTTATATTAGGAAATAGATAAGTTTGTTATGTATATGAAAGTTAAATCGGTCTAGTTAGCATTGTAGGTACGGTGAATCAAGTTGTCGAGATTATTGAGGTGTTTAGCATATGGTGGCTTTGCTTACATTATGTCCGTTATGTCGGATATTTTATAGTAATATATATTATATATTTACTTTTAAATATCATACATAACATAATATTATACTTGTTAAAACTTAATTAGATACTTTTAACCCATCAAACGATGCCTTGTTTCTTTAATATGAAAATCAAATTTTTAATTGGTTAATTTTATACTACCAAATACATAATTTAAATTACTTTATAAAGATATATAATTATTTAAAAAGGTAACTGTAGTCGACGTGAGGCCGCGTGTGTGGATAATTACACGTGGTAATTAATTAATTAGTTAAATGTCGGTATTAATAAAATGCTAGGTAAAGTGCATTTACGGCGTGTTACTAAAGAGCAGCTGTCATTTTCGACGGGATTGATCGTGGAAACATGTAATTAATTCTGATTTAAAATCCACGAGTCGGAAGCTTTTAAATTCGCATAAATTCAACATGTAGTGGTACGACCGCGTTCTGCCTTTATCAATTACACAAGACCGACGTCAAAAAAGTACAGTCAAAAAATATTCCTGCCTTATTTAAATTCAACCATTCTTTGTATGAGTCTAATAAATAAAAAAATTAAATGCACGCGATTTTTATTGTTATACATTTTTAGTTTGAGATGCCATTCAAGAAAAAAAAATATTTATCAAGAGTTCTTATCAATCAAAAGATTTTCATTACTTTTTTTAACTTAGACGGTAGTTCTGTTTATGTTATACAGGTAATGTAAAATATTATTTAGACCAACTTAAAATTATACTTCGATTTCCTTATATATTCTGTATTTCCTAACAAGGCATGAAAATTAGGTGATACTATCACAGATCACATAATACTATATTAATACTGTATCCAATTACAATATACTTTTGTTATTTTAGTTATAACTATAAGGTAGGTATACTCGTATGTCTAAAGAGAGCACGTATAAAACAGGTATGTATTACATCTCTTTATCAATATCAGTTTCCTCTTGAGCGCTCCGATTTTCCGCTTTGACGAATTGGCTGGACAGCGTTTCAATGGAATATTTCGATAGGCTGTGAACGACACTTCAGATGAGAGTGGAAACTTGTGTAGTCGTGCGCACATTTTATTAAACTTTCAAGCGTTTAATTTATTTATATTGCTACAATCTGTAAATTCGGATATTATCTGAAATGCATACGCTATGTGTATGCATTTTTGTTAAATTCGATTGGATATAAATAAATGTGTAGATAATCCAAAATAACAATACATATAAACAACTATACAACAAAATCGATTTGAACATATTACGTAGTTATTAAGGTTTCTCGAATTATTATCTCCCAGCGCTATAACGAGTCATGTATAGTAGCTATGGGTACACTTCAGTACCTATTTTAATGAAAACTCTTCGACGGCGAATACAATACGAAACCGCATTTTCAAATAAAATTTTAATATATTTAATTACAAGTGGCTTAACAAACGAAAAATATTTGCTCATTTGCAGGCGAACACGATAAATTGTAAATTACTTGGAAATGTGCGTTTTGAAGCCCCGGCCGGTTTAAAATTTAAAATGGTGGAACAACGGTGGAAATGAAATTCACAGGCAAATAATGAGGATCGGATTAAAAATGCAAAAATTGATTAATGGACCGTTGTCGAGCAAATGTGTACTTAATAAGCACGAGTCATTGTCGACTGCCGCCTGTCGCCGACTTTGTTTGATATCGTGTGCTTAACAAACAAAATGATTTTACCAACCCAACTTTCTGTTTTCTCGCAAATATATGTATTGTCTGTTATAATCAACGTTTTTAACGTCGATTCATATTTATTAAATATTTTAATTATCTCTGACAATATCTGCATCACATCACAATATCTATATCACTAAAAAAAGCATCGTAAAAATGTCTCAAATTAACAGAATTATGATAGGAATTTCGTCTATGTTAGAAAATTCCAGATTCAATGAATGTCCAACTGCATAATTGGATATGTAGGTTGATACTGATTTCTTCATACTTTCGACTTTAAAAAATCTAGATATCTTTAACAAATATTAATATTTTACAGCAATGAATGGTAAACTTAAATATTTTACATTTGTTTCGTTTAATGAGATCAAAAGCCTCGCGGCGAGTGAAGTTCGCAAGCCGCAACATCCAAATGAGTCACATTTGTAACTAATTAATTATAACATCACCATTTAAATATACCGCTTAGTACCTGAATTAACGAAATAAAGTTGAAATAAAATCTATGAATACTAGCGCTATTTTCACACGTTTTCTCACGATCTGAGTTAGTACGTATTTCATATTATTTCTAGATGGCGGTTCGAAAGGCTTTAAATATCAATAGAAGAATATATATGATCCAAAATGTATAATTACAGTTTATACAAGAATCGAACCCGCCACAACCTGTGCTATTAAAAGTAACATTAAAATAAAACACTGTTATATCATGATTGCTTTTTCGAAAACGCACCTATAGTTCTTAACAACTCTAACGTATAAATTATACTAAATTTTTATCTACCGAATTCAATTAAACTATCTCTTTCAAATAGTAAGCTAAATTAACACTAACAAGGGTTATTCCAAACAAGCGCGCCAATCAATCACAGAACGCCAATAGAGCAAGCGTTATATCAAACCATTAACAGTAGCGGCGAGTCGCACGGAATCGCGTGCCAAATGCATATTAGGTGTCATAATAACGTGCCGACCTTCTCTTTAGATGCATTTTATACGTTGCCATTTCACTGAGATCGTGCGATAACGCGCTACCACGCGCGCAACAAAGCCTCACTAAACACCGTAAACTTGTGAATTATTAATCTTTTTATCGAGCCACGAGCCCGACATGGCTGGCTTGATGAAAATTTTAATAAATCGTTTTAAAAATTTATTAATCGTGCATTTTCTGCTATTACTCCCCCGGTAATGGTCTTTGCAAATAGCAATGGTCATGTTGTATTGCATGTGTATTGTACATAAATTAAAGTATTCACTAAAGTGACATCTAAATTTTTGTAATAAATGTACATTTAATTAGTATTATTAATACGTATTATTGTTATATGTAGTGATATACTGGGAAAACTTAGTGATTACGCCTTTCTTTCACTTGATTAATTCGTGGTTAGCTCAAAAACTGCAAAGTCTTATATATTATAGTTTTATAAAATAAACCTTGTGATATATCTAGTTATCTTATTATTTTTCTTTAAATCAAGAAAACCAGTTTTTAATACAAGTTGTTAAAAAATATTAATTTATATTATCACTTCAAAAACAACTTTTAAAGGGAACCCTTCTTCTGTTGTGTTTGCTTATCACGATGCAAAATGTGCAAACGCGCACAAAATGTATTAAAAATGATAGCAAACATAAAGACACATTATAAATATTTATTTTAAATCTACCTCAAGAAAGAATGAGATTCGTTGTAATTAGCACGTATATACTTGTTTTTTTATATTTATATTTGATTTTTTTTATACATGAATCGCTATATTTTAGTATATCTTTCAATTAATAAACAAATCTAGACGATGATATTATTTAAATTTTAAGTATAGTTTCCACGTGTAATGGTAAAATTACTTTTAAGTTTATTATGGCTAATCGGTACAATAAACTTTTAAAAATGTAACATTTTTATTTCGTATAGTTTTGTAGCAAGTTTTTTTTTAATGTGCGATTTGTACAAACAAGTCCATTAAACAACAATTCTAACTAATTCTAACCTATTTCCTACAATATGAATTCTACTGACTTTCAAAGACCACCGATTAAATAACAAAAATTATGTACAAATAAAAAGTAAACTATACTTTTCTTACCACCCTTTAAAATTCCTCTTTGGTTTCGTTCCTTTTTATTGTACCTGTTATTGTACAAGACACGAACAAATAGGTAGATTCAATATCTAATATAACACTACTGTTATTCCCTGTTCTGACAGAACGGTGGCTGTAGAAAGTTAACAATTTGCTAATTTTAACTAAGCGTTACAGAATACAGTTATATTAGTGGGCAGTAAAGATAAAGGAATAAATTTTGGGCGCAATAAATTAGTAAGGGATGGTTTTAATTACACATGCAGCGAAACCTTCTGTATAATAAGCCTCTTTCACATAGTTATTTAAAAAAAAAATTAATCAAAATATTCAATTTAAATTATACGAGCAATTAAAGTATAAGAGAAAATTGAATGAAACCATATATTTATGTATAATTGTATATGTTATATTTAAGGTATAAATTATAATATTTCAAGATGGAGTAAAAATTTAAAAGTATTTACGTAGTTTACATAAAATCTGTGTAAGGCCCGCTAAGTCTATTGCGCGAATTATCCTTATTTACTTATGAGTTAGGACATTACTTGGGCACAAGGTATACCTAACTGCACTGTTAGAGTTTGGAAAAAAATTATACAATATAATTTATATTATATATAATATAATTATAGTTTTACGAAGAAATTATTTATTTTATGAGAAATATTCATATTTATATTGATGAAATAATGCAGTTGTTATAATAAAAAAATATTTAACCAAAATGCAAATATAATTTTTGTTGCTTCCAATAAGCTTGTGTAAAGACCTTTATATTACCCTGAAGGCAAATTGTAAATAAAGTTAATTATTGCTGGTTAAGTGATTTCGGATGCATCGAAATATATTTTACGGAGCGCGTACATTCTTAATTTAATATTTTGTAGAGTGGAACCTTTTAAGTGGTGTTGTTATAAAATTACAAAGTGATTCTTAAAACGATATCTTTATGTATAAACTTACAAAAAAAAAACAAAAAAGTTATTGCTATCATAGAGTCATAAAATATTTTTAATATATTAATTATATTATCTGTGATTTTTTGAAATCTTTACGCAAACAGACGAATTAAAAAACATTGCATCTTCTCTTAATCAAAATGATTTCGCGACACTGATTTCATACACATTTTATAAAGAAGATTAAATTACTTACATGGCGTTAGTTTTCTTATAAATGTCACATGACTAAAATATTATAATTTCAGGGATTCATGCGTTTTGCTATTAAACGTTTCAAAATCAACACAAAACTTTTGTTTAAAATTTAAATAGAACTATACTTAATTAAACATACCTTGATAAACGCTTTTGAGTCAATTTTTAATGAATTAAATGTCAATTATTGAATTTCGTGAAAAATCTAAGAAGACGTTTCGTAAGACGGTTCTAGTAAGAAGAACCGATGAGAAACTAAACAGTGGCTCTTTCATATATTTTTTTATATTTTTGCTTAATATATTAGAATGTAATAATTTTATCATCATCCTACATGAAAGTAGAATAATCTTACACATTTTTATCTAAAACGCAACGTATTATGTATTGTTTATAAATGTGTATTGTTTTTTTTTAATCTTTACCTATACATATTATCTACTTACAGAATAGATATAGAAAAATAAATAACTCCAATTTGTAGTGTCAATATAAATTAATAGGTAAGAGATCTCTTCCAGAAATCTTTATGGTAGAAGGGAAATAAAAAAAAAGGAAATCGGTGTGCATGTTTTAAAGAGTAATTAATATAATGACATTAATGTAATTTTCTATCAAATAACTAATTATTATTAATTAAACAAGAACCGCTGTACTATCAATTGTCATTAGGATGGACGTGTAGTATTATGGAAATCACCCCTGATCACAAGATCCAGTACGAGAGACAGATTACATAACGAACGTTGAATGGCAGTGTATTGTCATATTTGAATAAATAAATAAATGAATTTATTTAAATATATTGGGACATTAACACACAATAACATCTAGTACCATAATAAGCTACGAGGCTTGTGTTATGGATACCAGATAGTTGATACACTACAAATATAAATTTAAATACATACATATTATAAATATAAACACCCATGACTGGAGTACAAACATTCGTGGTCATCACACAAATGAATACCTCCAGCGGGACTCGAATTCGCGACCGCTGGCACAGCAAGTAGGGTCACTACAAACTGAGCCAAACGGCATATTTGAGCTTTCTTGAAACTATTTAGTAACTCGGAGTAGTCCAGAAAAATATTTGTTATTAATTTAATCTAATAAGAAAATTTAGAATGGTAGAACAATATGAGTATAGATATATTTCTCGCTTGACATTTCCAAACTCGAGATTTAAATTCTACTTCTCTTACTTTAATTATGTATAAATTAAATGCAATTATTCATTTACAATACCTCATTTTCTTAATGATAAATAGATCACATTAACCATTATATTATTATACTTTTTTAATGTTATGGAATACATAGAAAGTTCATTAAAACCAAAAAAAATGAATGCAGCTCAACCCTTAGTCCCGTAAGAGATATGCGCACATAAAAATGGCACGTAAATTGAAGTGGTCGCGTTCATGCATCAGCTGTTTGAAATCTCGCTTTGATTCGTGGCCCAAGAACCACGAGTGTTATTTTAATTATAAATATAATTTATCGTAATTAGAGTTTTCAGAGGGCGCTTGTAGCGGCAACCGGCGGCAAATCGGCGGTCCACTTTGAATGCGACAATTAGGATGCAGGAGCGAACACGAGTCGAGTGTTGTTTACTAAACTATGTTTGTTGATAGGACTGAAAAGCCTTGCTCTGGCAATTAATGCGGGGAAAATGAAACAGAGACATGCGTTATGGCGTACTGTTATGTGATACTAATACGAGATTCGAGAATGGGTTATGTTTGAGTTATGGCTACTGTCGCATACATTGTGATGAATTTAAATTAAAACATTAGAAATAGATTTTAATTTAATGTTGGTAATGTAAGTGTAAATAATTATGCATGATATTTCTATATTGTACAATAGGACACGTTACAAAATTTCAAAGTGCCTATTTTGAAAATGATAGCCATGCCACAGATTAACTAAAGTTAATCTAAAGGTTTGTTTATTATTAATAATTAATTAATAATTAATTTATTTATTATAACACAACAATAAAAACTATAAATTAGATAACAATATACATTTACATTTGAAATTAAAATTAACATATAATTAATTGATTAATTTAAAATTTATTTATTTATTTCAAATCAAATCAAAATTTCAAATTATGCATACCATTTTATATTGTTTTAGTCTAATTGACATACAAATATAATACAGTTAAAGTATTTAATATGTCGTTTAATCTTTTTAACTTTAAGACGTAACAATCAACATCATATAATAAAACGATCCGTCCTCGAATATTTACTAGCACCTACATTGCTTTAGAAAAAACATTAAATTCATTGTCTATGAAGTTTTTTTCGTTCTGCATTTTGTATCTTATCACGTTAGTTCAAATTTTTTTTTATATCATTATGATATTATAAAAAAAATATTATCCTAGTCTAAAGAGTCTCTTTCATTATATAAAATGTTTGTACTACAGCTTGACATCAAACTACATGAAATGGCACAAAATTGAACACATCTCAGTGAACACATCTCAGTTGAAGAAGAAAGAATCTAATTTAATACTCTATATTATACGTTATTATACATATAATAAAATTGTAACTAAGCCGAATCTGTACATTAAATATTTTTTGAAAAATCTTATTGAAATAAACATTATTTTCTTAGATTTACGCGAATATTTGACATTTTAAATAAAACTATCTTTTCGGATTTTGTCGCGGATTTATTTGGATTCTTGTTTCCCGACGTTTCGAATGCTTTACAGCATCCATGGTCACGGGAGAGATCACGGGAGAGAGAGTCTCTCCCGTGACCATGGATGCTGTAAAGCATTCGAAACGTCGGGAAACAAAAATCCAAATAAATCCGCGACAAAATCCGAAAAGATAGTTTTATTTAAAATAAACATTATTATCGATACAGAGGCCAAATCTATAGTTTTTAGAATTTTTGTATGTCTATCTGTCTGTCTGTTACCGCATCATGGAAATACCACTGGAGCGATTTTGATGAAATTTGGTATGATGATAGCTGGTTACCCGGGTCAACATATAGGATACTTTTTACAGCGGGAAAATGTTTCATTTCTGAGAAAAAATACAAAAACTGCAATGTAATAGTATACTAATATGTAAAACCTAAGAATTTGGTTTTTGGTCATCTCAACGCGGGTGGAGCCGCGGGCAATGCTAGTATACCTAATATAAAAGAAATTGCTTGAAAGGAGAGGAAAATGTACCTTACATTTAACAACTTAGCAAACGCTGTAATCAATAAGGAATAAGCGCTGATAAGGGTGAATGAGGTGGGTCTTGACCGACCTTATATCGTCTCACATAAACTTCGCGTTACGGCTTCATGCAGGATATCATAGCCTACGGAACTGAAATTCAAAGTTTATAGAGTATATTTAAAAATATATACATTTCTATGGATACATGTTAGTGTTTAAAATTGTTAATCAAGAATAGGTAGAATATAACAAACTAGCAGAACCAGCGACTTCGCTCGCGCTAAAACTATAAAAAAGACTAAAAAGGTAGGTTTCATACAAACTTTCATCCCCTTTTTTACCCTCTTATGGGTTGAAATTCTAAAAATGCTAAAATACGTATTTACTTAATTATATTGAAGAGCATTGATACCAAGTTTCAAGTAGTTATGTTCATAAATAGTTTTTTGGGTTATATTATAACGTGTTTTCCCGTGGGAATGAGATGATCTCCTGCGATAAAAAGTACCCTATTTCACTCTTCAGCTCTTAAACTATCTTCAAACGAAAAATCACGCCAATTTGTCACTCCGTCTCAACGTGAAAGAAAGACAAACAAACAAACACACTTTCACATTTATAATATTAGTATGCATATTCTGGATAGATTTAATGTTCTATACCTCTCAATTAACAATACGTAAAATATACATGGTGTAAAATGTTTTTTAAGTACTGATGGAACATTTGTTTTCTTCTATTTGTATTTTTACATTCTAAGAGTAATATTAAAGTTATGAAACTTCATATACTACGAACATCATCTTTGGTGGTTACTCATCTTGTGGGCGTTATCAGGGCGCAAATAATAAAGTATTCAATACACAATTTAATCAGGGAAATCACAATGTTATAGACTTGAAGCGGTAATTCTAATGATTTAGAGCTAGCGGGTTCACAGTCACCGATCATCGACTTCCAACTACAATATCAAACATAACTCTTTATGATCCACAATGATCAACCAACGTTACTAAGTCGCGTATCTGCTAAGAATATCGTGATGGCGTCTCGACCCCGCTCGAGACTAAATCTCTGCTCTAAATTCAAAATCAATTTAAAAGCAATATAAAGTAAATTAAAGAACATAGTGACTTTAAACAATAATAAGGTTTCATAACAGAAAAAGGTAACTAAATCCTCCTCCGTCTTATATATATTAAAAGCCAAAAGTGATTGACTGATGTATCAACGCACAGGGCTAACTCTTAGGGCTAGAAAATTGAAATATCGCACACGTATTCTTCATATGACGAAAGCATTCACTAAGGAAGGATTCTTCAAAATTCAACCCCCAAGGGAGTGAAATATCGGATAAAAGTTTGTATGAAACTTTTTATTCCTTGGACATATTCGCATCATATTTCGTATGAATTGAGTACGGCAAAAATAATGAATTATGTATTTCAGCGTATTCTAAAATTCAACCCCTAAGAGGGTAAAATAGGGGATAAAAGATTTTATGAAACCCACTTTTTAGAGATTTTTTGAGAGAAGCTGCGGATTCTGCTAGTCTAATATATGAAAGAACATTAAACTTATGTACCTACATTAAATTCTTGTATATTTTTTGAAAGTAATGACGTAAAAATGAAACCAGGTAATTTGTTGTTTAATTAAGATAACTGGTAAAACTTAAGTACATTTTCTCATCAATTAAGAAGATTTTTTAATTAAAGTGTGAAAAGGCCATTATCTCAGTATTTGCGCACACCGGTGTGTACCATAAATCACGACAGACAATGGTAATGCGACGGAATTAAAAAATACTTTGCACAGATCCTGCTCGAAATAACGGACTTGGCTTTTTGCGAGCGGTTAATGAATTACTTTAGCTAATTTTTCATTAGGGGTAGTATTTGGGTAGATAATAGAATATGCAATGAAAAACACAGATAATATATCTTGAGATCAGTAAAAAGCATCCTTAATTTATACCCGAGTAATAAGTTATCACTACATAAAATATACCTAGTTAAAATCGGTTCCGTACTTTTTGCGTACAACCGCACACACAAACAGACATACAGACAAAGATTTTGTTTTGGATAATAAGTGGACATGTGAGTAACTTTTCACCTTGAAACAACAATTGATTCGTGTAAGTACTTTAAAATACAACTACACACTTTCTTACACTCTATACATAAATAGGCAAAGAAAAAGCAGTTCAGTACCTTTTTCTCTATTTGTCAACCGATTTTTGCTTAGTAGCTATGGACGAGCTTTATTAATATTATATATATAGTTTATTAATATTATATGATTACCCACTAAAGAATATTTTTTTCGTTACAAACCTTTTTGGTATATTTATAAGGTATTCAGCCCTTTTTGACGTTCTACCTTCAATACGAGGGGGATCAGGCCATAGTCCACCCCGCTGGCCGTGCGGATTGGCGGACTTCACATATCTTTCGAAAACTTGCTAGGTTTTCTCAGACATGCAGGTTTTCTCACGACGTTTTCCTTCACCGTAAAACAAGCGGTAATCATGTTGAAAATGATTCGCATATGAAAATATCAGAGGTGCGAGACCCGGTATTAGTACCCGCTGCACTCGGTTTCCCAAGCGAGCGCGTTACCACTGGGCTACCACTGCCGTTATATATATTTGTAAATTTTAATAAAATGTCGTTGGCTAATCAATATTATCTAAATTACTTGATTATTTTTAAAAACCAAATTTTAAAGTAAAAGTTTTTTTCCTCCCAAGTTCTTCCCTGTGTAGGCAAGACAATATTATGATGTATACGCGGTCGCGCGGCCCTCGCCACCGTCTTAATTAATCATTGCAGATTAAACGTGAAATACGGCTTGATAGCCCGCTACGGAGTTTTTAACTGATAAAATTAATAGAACAGAAAAACTCTTATAAAACGTATATAAATCTGACTGTTTAATTAATATAATTCAAAATGAGTTATGCTATAATAATATATTATATCTTTACCGCAAACTAAAAGAAGAATGAAAGTAATCAAAACTAATCTCATATAGGTACTACTAATTAATAAATTTATTATACTAAATAGTATTATAAATATAATAACTTGTTATTTTATCAAATACATTTTGATTAATATTATAATATACTAGCGACTTACCCTTGCTTCCCTCGGGTAAGTCTCTAGGTAAGCGGATTAGCTTCACAATTTCATGGGTTTTAATTTTTTGCGCGGAACCCGAATTCTTTCCCTAAGATATCTGCCTGTGAAAGTCCCGTCAAAATCAGTCCAGCCGTTTCAGAGATTAGCCGGAACAAACAAATAAAAATTTATTATTTCTTATAAGTGCCATATATACTTTTATATGCATTTAGTAAAAAGATGTTATTTTGTATATTTCAAACAGACACTTTAATTTTAATTTATTTATAATGATATTTTATTCTCATCCACACAATCTAAAATCTGAAATATTTGTACGTTCTGAAACTCTGTGTTTTTAAATGTTAACTTATTACTTTATACATGTTGGTTAAATATTAAACAAAAATATATTTTTTTAAGTAGTGCTTCTTGCATTGACTATTTTTTATTATGGCCATAATAAATTATACTTTTTAATGTATTATTATGTTAAATGGAAAAAATCGTTTCAGCCAATAAGTTTGAATATGTTTCATACAGTAAAGGTTGCGCCATACTTTGGATTTACTTATTTAAAATTCGTGATTTGTTTGAACTTAACGACAATAAGATTAACGTTTTCACATATTATGTCCTGAATTTGATACATAGGATACTATTTATTCCAATTATGTGTATGTCCAAATTGTTCTACATCTAATTTTAATAACACTTTGATGCTTAATTTTTTAATAGATAGTCTAACATATAATAAAATTGTAACTAAGCCGAATCTGTACATTAAATATTTTTTGGAAAATCTTATTGAAATAGACATTATTATCGATACAGAGGCCGAATCTATAGTTCTTAGAATTTTTGTCTGTCTCTCTGTTACCGCATCACAGAAAAACCACTAGAGGGATTTTGATGAAATTTGATATGGTGATAGCTGGTTATCCGGGTCAACATATAGGATACTTTTTACCGCGGGAAAAGGTCTCATTTCTGAGAAAAATACAAAAACTGTAATGTAAAAGTATACTAATATGTAAAACCTAAGAATTTAGTTTTTGGTCACCTGAACGCGTGCAAGCCGCGGACAATGCTAGTTTATACTAAAATTATAAAGATAAAAAAAAGTGTTTTTTGTGTGTTTGCTTATAATAGATAAACAAAAATCCTCTGAAACGATTTAGAAAAAAATTGGTGTGAAGATAATTTGAGGCCCTAGGGAAGACAAAAGATAGTTTTATCCCGGAAATCATCCCTTAAGGGCGTGAAAAGGAGGATAAAAGTTTGTATGGGGAATCAATCATTTCTCAAGTAAGGGATATAAGTCATCATACCTTTGTAAAATATAGTAATATATAGTCTATCTATTCCATACTAACCATTAAAACGTACATAGGGACGAACCCAAGGAAAGCAAGGCGGGTGAGTCGCTAGTATTTACATAAAATTATAGGTATATCCTGATCGCTAAATTGAATGATTCATCCAGATTTAGTTATTATATCTGAAGAACTAAAGTTTTAGTAGGTAATTAATAATAATAACATCGCGTTTAAAAAGATAAATTGTTGAAATTATATTATTGTAAGGGAAATAATACTCGTAATTTATGGCCAAAATTTAATCCTCGGCAAAACTAATAAAACTATAGAATTTTGAAAACGAGAAATTCTACCCTTTAGAAGATAAATTACGAAGAACAAGAGCTTACAATATTCTTTATTACACTTAAAATGTGATAAAGAAAAAAAAAACAATAAACCTAGTTCAAAAAGGTGGACTTATCTCCAAAAGAGATCTCTTCCAGTCAACCCCTGGATGTGGAAGAAGATGTCAGCGGGCAATATAGTGCAAAAAAATATACTAGATATATACTAGGAAAAACTTATGTTTTTTTTTGTTTTTAAAATTACATTTAAATATTACATGTAAACTTAATAATTAAACACTCGAAGCCTCCGCGGCTTCTTTTCAAATAATTTTCTTCATGCGTTCAAATATTGTAATTGTAATTAAAAAAAAAACTTTCTTAAAAAGGAACACAACGAACTTAAGTTTCAACAACAGATATATAAATATAAACACACAATAAAGAAATTTCTGTATTATATTTTATATCAAAATATAAATATTGTATAATGAAATAATCGTTATGTAAATGAGGCGGATACGGCTGCTTCAGACGGAATAATTTTACAGTTGCTGCTCTCCACACGCTCTTCCGTTTATACTAAGCTTAGCATTTTATCCAAATAAAGAAAATCTTTTTACAAATCCCTATACAATACTGCTGCATGATAAAGAAATCTTGATAAATATTATAAAATCTAGGAATTGTGTGCATATGTACTACCTATTAGTTACCAACTTAATATATTTAAATTCCCATTTTTATATAGTGTATAAGTAAATCTTATATTAAAAGCTATAAAATTTTTAGTCGAATTCATTATAGTTTTGTTATTACGACTACTTGTTACTGCTAGATAGTCATTTTTAATTCATTTTCACGTTAGATAGGGGTGTATATTATATATCTTTGTAGTTATAGGTATATTATATAACTTACAATTAGCAAAAATAGATTTGGCTTTACAAAGACAATTTTACTTTTAGTAATAATTTTACGTGTCTTATTTATATCATTTGTAAGTAAAATATCTATGGAATACGTACATATTAAACACCTATTTAAATAACTTTACTTTCAGGGAAACCTTTTTCGCATTGATTTTTTTCATTTAATACGTTTATTATTTAAGCTTATATCGAATAACATAACTTTCATCTTCTGTTGTCTCATAGGTATATATATAATATTCTACGTAAGCAAGTAATTGCAATATTAAACCCATAATAATACTATTATAGTACAATTTAGTATGTATATTTTTAAATTAAAACCCCTTAGTTATAAAATACAAGTATTATAAAAGTTAGTTTTATCTGAATGAGCAGTCATATCACTTAATGACCACAACAAAGTTAGACGTAAGGTACTCCGGAGCTTCATTCCACGCGACGCTTCGCCTGTAACTGAGAAATCAACGAAAGGGCGTGGCTGTTCTGTGGGCGGGGTCAACGCCCACTCTCTAAGCCCCGCCCACCACAGTGCCACGCCTTGAGCGAAAAACGTGGCAGGTGGGCGGGGCAATCCTTAAAGTATCACTATAGATCTTTATCAAGTAAAATGTTAACATTGATGTCGATTAAAATTTATTTTCACCCCTTAAATTATTGCATTAAGAGCCTTTTTTACAGCTGTATAAATTATGACTTTTACACCATAATAAATGATTTAGCAGGTATTCACAGCTTGTCTATAGTATTAGCGCCTTTATATTACACTTACAGCTGTGTTATTATACATGTAGATGTAGGTATACAACCTAAAGTAAACCATAGCTTAGGTTATGTTGTGTTTTTATAAAATAAAATACTTTACATTTTATTTAATAAAATAAATATTATTCCTTTTTTTAATAAATCTTGTAGATAATAAAAACAAAGTTATAAAAATAATAGTTTTCACTATTTCAACCGAAAAATATTTTATCTATTATATAAACTATCATCTAAAAAGTTAAGTCAATTATATTTTTAGTTTAAGAATATTCACCCGTTTTTATTCAACTCTTTTTGTTCAGCCCCTAAAGACTATGTCTAATGTTACTTTTAGCTTTTAGCTATAGCTTATAACTAGCTATATGCAAAAAAAGCGCATCAATACATTACCTTCTTGCTACCTGAGAAAAAAGGACAGCACGAACACGCTTTTTCTATTATAATAAATAGATACTTCATAAATGATGAAGTTAAGGAAAATGTTAAATCTATAATTAGGCTCGTTTTAAATATTATGTAGACAATAATTCGCCAAAATGATCATCATGATGATGCCATCGTGTTTAAGAATTACCTATAATTTGACTACTTACATCATACTAATAAATTTACTTTGGTGGGCTGGTGCATTCGTAAACTACTTATAAATAATATTCATAAATATTTTATATTACATAACCTTGCTTAAAATTTACTTACTAAAAGAAATGAATTATGTTATTAAGGATAATTTAAATATATACTTTAAGAATTTACCCTAAACTTAGTTGACAATATCAAGAAGTTTGCTTTCAGTTTTAACGTTTAGTATAGATTTCTCAGAGATGAGATATTTTCCCGCAGTAATGTCCCGTGATGTTCACAGATAGACAGACAAAAAATCTAAATCTATAGATTCGGCTTCTGTATCAATAATAATTACTCTTTCAATAAAATTTTCCAAAAAATATTTGATGTGCAGATTAGACTCATATTATATTATTATATGTAGATATATTCTATAGATTTGCTATTCTCATTTTATTTAACGAAATTAGACTTAAGAAATAAAAATATTTTATCTAAAATGATTCCTTGCTTTTAAAATGAAGCATTTTACAAAAAAAACGCCAGATACTTTACCTTAAAGAAATTCTTAACTCTGATCTTACAGCGTCTAAAAAGTAAAATTATTCTAAAGAGTTATCAAAGCGAACGACGCGAGGCGTCCGTGGAATGTCTTTGCTAAAATTGTTGCCATCGTCGCGCCACTGCTATAGCTAAGCAGCTATGCCGGTATTTAACTACTTAAGCTGCCATTTAATTAAGGGTACCTTGTACATATGCTCGCTCTATAATATTATGGCAACAAAATTCTAAATATGTTGATTATGTAAATTATATGAGGAAATGATTGTTGGTTTTACCTTACATATTATTATATAAAGAGGTACATATCCATATTATGAAATATTTAGTTTATTTTAATTTTAATCTGTCTTTTTGATAAAAAAAAACTAAAAAGTAAATATACGTGTAAATAAGCTTACCAGCGCATTTGGCTTAATGAAATCTTCTTTAAACCGAACACCATTCAATGAATGCTATTATAAAAACTATAATTAATTTAGCACCATTCCCTGCATTTCGGTAAAATAAATTGTCCTTAATAGGTAAATTGATCACGATGCCTTCTACCGGATCCAGATCCAGAGAGTAGCTGTAAGCCATATTATACATTGGTACATTGCGAATACCAGTTTTTGTCCTTATAAATCGATATATAGTCGACTATAATTTGTTGTTTGTTTGTATGTTTTCAGCCATTTTTAACGTCCCACTGCTGGGCACCGGCCTCCCTATAAAACGAGGGGGATCAGGCTCCACCACGCTGGCCAAGTGCGGGTTGGCGGACTGCACATGTCTTTCGAAAACTTGCTAGGTTCTCTCAGACATACAGGTTTCCTCACGATGTTTTCCTTCACCGTAAGGCAAGTATAATTTATGCTACTATTATTGTAACTGATAGCAAAAAAACCTATACTCGACCCCTTTCACTTATAAGTACACAGTTTTTAAGTATACAGCAGTTATCTTACTAAGACATAATATTCTTCATTTAATTGCAATTCTCCCCAGATGCGTAATTTGTACCGGTGTTTTAATTGTACCACTTTAAAATTTAGCAGAAACGCGCAGCATGTTTTTCGGCCTGCAACACTACCAAGTAGTACCAACAATATAATACTTTTGATGCCTTTGTGCCCGGCGTATGACAAAAGAGAGATCTGAGAGATCATTTTGTATATCGATACTTTGCAATTTTTTTGGTGATCAAATTAAAGTGGTAATCGTTAATACACTGTTGTTATGATATATTTTTCAAGAACTGTATATATTAACATATTTAGGCTAAATGTTTGAGGTTATGTTACCGGCTAAACAATAAACGTACGTACAATCTTTCCGTTGCTTAATTTGCATCACTTAGTTAATTTTTAAAGAATAAACGTAATCTACCAACAAATAATGATGTAAACAATGTTCATTGGTTTGGTTAAAATAATTTATCATTAAATAGTAAAAAAACTAAATTCATAATTTTCAACTCTAATGTAATGTAAAACAATTATAAACAATGTAAAACATGTTTATAAAAAAAGTAACTATAGTCACGCTTAGTTTCCTTCAGCAGTCCTTCTCAGGACTAATTCATTTTATTCTGAAATTCTAGTAGACTTTTGGACAACCAATAAGAGTATTTCTGAAATATCAATAATAATGTGCCCATATGATGATAATACTTAACTGATAGACTGAGCTACAATTTAACATTGTGATACGAATAAGGCAATTGGTTCCTAAAATATACCTAGGTACCTACTCTTTAAGATTTTGAGAAAACATTCTATGACCTAACGTTAACGTTTGAATATATTATTTTGAGCATATAAATGTCAAACTAGACTAAAGTTACTTTTTATTAAGAATAAACAGTCCTTCATAACTAATCAACTTTTCCGCCTAAATTTCAAAAATCATTGTGGGGGCAATATTGGCAACTCAGCCCTGTATCATATATTTATTATTTTGTATATCTCTTACATGTAAACGGGTTCTAGGCGTTACAAAATTTTAAGCATTCTTAGAATACATTGCAAAGCTACTTGAGACGCGCCTTTAATGTCCCTTCTTTGAAGTTCGACATCTCAACAGATTTAATACTAGTGTCTACTATAATAATACTGTCTGGTAAATAAAGCTAATTTCAAATTTGAAACATTCGGCGATTCTATTATGGTCACTCTACTGTTTTAGGCATGACTTCTAACTCACTCTCAATATCACCATATTGGGTAACATTATGATATAAAAGACATGTTTCTTATACCGGAAACATTTTGAACACAGTTGTACATAATATACCTTGAAACGTTCATACTCTTTAAAAATATAGTACATATTTTTGATTACCTGTAGATACCATTTTGCTGTTTAAATTATTTTGATGATAATGTAGTTCTTTTAAAGTGACAATCCATGTAACACCATTTTTAACCAACTTCCCAAAAAAAGGAGGAGGTTCTCAATTCGTAGTAATATATTTTTTTATGTATGTTCACCGATTATTCAAAGACGCCTGAACCGATTTGAAAAAAAAAATCTTTGTTTAAAAGGGTATACTTCCCAGGTGGTCCCATATAAATTTTATCGAAATCGGTCGAGCGGTTTTTTTTAATCAACAAATAAATTATTTTTTTAAACAAATTGCTTATTCGAACATGTTATTAAAAAACTTCTTCTAACAAATTACCTGCTTATTATGTCTACACTAAAAATGGACAAATAAAAACTTAAAAAAACCGACTTCCAGGCACTAAAATGTAAAAAATAACTAAATGGGGGTTTTCATTTAAAATAGATACCTAATCAGATATTTTCGAAGTCGTTGCCAGCGGACATTATTTTAAGATCTGAATATCTACAAGGTATATATGTATTTTACGTATCAAAATATATTAGATTTTATGCGTCGGCTGGCACCGACTTCGAAAATATCTGATTAGGTATCTATTCTAAATGTATATTTGTTCTTCTTCTCATTCTCTCGCAGGCTAAATCCTATTCATATAAAATGTTTGTATCATTTTAGTGTCGCTTTTTCGTTTCATCAAATCTTTAAATCACAGCCGCTGTGCTAAAGAATTTTCACTTCCAAAATGTATATCTAATGTTTCATTTTATATGACTTATGATTTTTCTTAAGTGCATATTTGGCATATCCACCAGTAGGTAGGTACTTACTAGTTACTACTGGTAGTCGTTATTTGTACTGTTTTTAAATTTTATTTTAATTAAATTAGTCATTCTTTAATAAAATTAGGTAATAAATGTAACTTTTAAAAGTAAACTAGAAATAAAGTTAAAAAGAAACATTCATTAGTAGAAAAACTTACAAGATTATCTTAATGTTCTCTGAACTTTTCTTTTTTTTTAACGTTGGGAAATGCATTTACGCACGAGGTGTGGGACTCACCGGCGTAATAAAGCCAGTACTACCCACTAAAACCCAACAAAACCTTCCCCCGTCTTAATGGCGCGTCACAGGATCGCTTACACATTCAACTACGACGCCCCGACGGCAGGTCTACCGAAGCAGACCACCACAACCATGGGGTTGCTCCAAGGTCCACTTTGCTATCAGAGAAGTACCGGGAGCAACCCGCATGGTACACCGCCCACCAAACAGGGCCACCTCCCACCACCCACCGAAGTGGACCACCTCCCTGTGCGTTTCTTGGCTTCGCGCCCGGTTGGATTGCCAGGCACTACTGAGCCCCACCACCACGACAAGGTAAACGCACGTTGGGGGGGAATGTTCTCTGAACTTAAGCAACTCAAGCAGATGACATCTCTATTAGAAGTAACTTTATCACTTAATAAAAACTTTTTAAAAATATGTGTAAGGTCTCTTATAAATTAGCGAATTAGGCAGTTTTTAATAAGTCTCTTTGCTACTGTACATAGTAATATAAATTCAAATTATGATATATTTATATTCAAATTCTCAAATTTAGGAGAAATAATAAATCTAACAAAAATTTACCAAAAACAGAAAAAATAACCGTATTGCAGGAGCTAAAGTAATGTAGCGATGGGCTGGCCGCTACGAAAAGACTGATTTACGAGCGAACGACTAAGCTTAATCGACGCCCATGGCCATGGATTTACGGAGCTTTGAATTTTAAATACAAAATTAAGTTATAAAACAAGATAAATGTAGGAAACTGTTTATTTAACTGTAGCGCTTAAAAGTCAAAAATCTAATCAGATATACCAAGAAGGAGAAAAAACTATTTTTTGATAAAAATATTTTATTTTATAAAAATTTTTTCACTTTTAATTTCTTACTCATATTATAGCAACATTATCCTTTTTAATATAAAATAAATTGTAAAATATTACCATAGAAAACATATCATACTTTTATTAAATAAAAATGATTTTATACGACGCTGAATTATTTATCACAGTTACTTTAGAACATTCTGAAATCACTCAAAAAAGTAAAATTGCTGTAAAATATCGATAAACTGAATATGATAATATTTTTGGTGGTCATAAAAGTTTGTGTATAGTTTTATATGATAAAATTTTGAATAAAATATTATTTTGGCTTAATATTCACAGCCCAAAGAATTAAATGTAATTGGACATACTTTTTATAGCTCCTGCATCATTTTAAAAAGTTTCCGGCAAGATAAAAAAATATTTTTTTGAAATGCAGTTTACTGCAATTTAACTTATTATTAAATATATATTTTTCCTAAAAAAGATTTTTTATAATAAACCATGTTACACTTATGTTTAATGTTTTATTCATTGTGACACCGTTTTGAAGGTTGTGTTTCGCGCTAAATTGCAAAACATATTCAAATAGTTTAAAATCAAAGCTTGCGTTAAAAATCTTTACAAACTTTATAAATTTCGTATTTACACATAGAATGTCACGCCATCTATTATCAATTATCACAATGTCGAGCAAAAAACTACTTACAGGTCAACTAGCTACTATAATTTAAGACTCCATCCATATTCTTTAATTCTCTAAAAAAAAGCCTATATTTTTTATCATTGGACCTCTTTTACTTAAAATACAATGCTCTGAAATATTAATTTAAGACTTTTCTCAAGAGTTCAAACTCTCAGGCATTTTTGGACTATTTTTAAAATTTATTTTGATTTTTTCAGCGAGTTACATGGTTTTAACATCAAATATAATATCATAAGTTTTTTAAAAATACTTCAAATTAACTTAGAGCGAATTTACATCCTTTACACTGAATATTCGATCGATGATTTAACTATAACCTATAGGTATAGTAGAGTAAAATTACCTGATTTTTAGGGTTCCGTACCGAAGGGTCCCAATGTCCCAAATATTCCTAAGCTTCCGCTGTCTGTCCGTCTGTCAGGGGGCTGTATCACATGAACCGTAATAGGTATAGAGTTTAAATTTTCACAAAGTATGTATTTCTATTTCCGCTATAACAACAAATAATAAAAATAAAAATACAAGTATTTTTTTAACGTCCGTAGTCGATCATCGAAGTTAATATTCTACAGACATAGAGTAAATAAAAAGTACATGTACGATGGTACCTCTTCGTGTGCGAATTCGACTTGCACTTTACCGATTTTTTCAATATTTTTTTGTTTAAATATTTAAATTTTGGTTATGCAGGAAAGTTGTTTTGGCTGTGTAATAAAAAGGAAGATTTACTTTAATCGGAGAGCTTCTTCACGACACGGGGCTGGAGTGGATAAAATTTTATAATTACCTACTCTTTCTGGTCTATTATAGAAAATTGAATCTGGTCTGACCTGGTCTATTAAAGAAATATGTATGATGTTTTATCCCATAAAAATATGATTATAATACTCATTTTAACCATATAGATATAATGAACTGTTCAAATAATTTTCATAATATTTTCATGTACTTTATTTGTGTTTATAGTATTTTTTATTGTAAATTGTATGTTCTGTCATACTCTTTGTTTCCCTATAATAAATAAATATAAAATAAAAGTAGTAAACGGCATACAGTATGTTATGTTTGATAGTAAACAGTGATCATGTTCTTGTATGAACACCTTATACTAAGGAACTAAAGAAAGAAATGAAGGTAAATTTGGCGCATCTCCCTTCGAACGAAATATAGCTGTTTTTGACCCACATTCTATTTATAATAACAATTTATGTTACCAATAAAATAGAGCACAAACATACATACTAATGAAGTTGGTAATATTTTTTATGATAATTTGAGACAGATATAGCAATACTTAATACACGCCTGTGTCAACATAATATTTAAAAAAATTAAAGTAATTTAACCCTATATCGCCAATTATGCGTGACCAGCGACATCTGTTATCAGTGATTACTGGCCTAATTGTGCGTTAATCAGTCGTTAATTACTGAGCGTGCAGCACGCGTGACGTCATTATGCAGCCGACATACTAAGTACACACTAACATACTAACTATAGTCTACATAAGACCTATGTACTGTATGTGTTACTTGACGCAATTTGTCACGCTAATATAACTATGAAAGGCCTTATTTGTACTCCCAATGGCTGCTGTTTAAGGGTTCGTTTACATTTTACACATAACATACATACTTTGTCATACTTCAAGGGTTCATTTAAATTTTATATTATTGCTGTATATTAAACGAATCAATAATATCTGTATAAATATATTAAAGGGATTCATATTAGGGAGTATTATCATCTATATTTTTTTATATTTTACTTTTTCTTGCGGAATAACGGTAAAAGAAGGGAGCATTAATTATAATTATCAATGCCATAGGTGTATTTCTTAATAATCCGTTAAATATTTTTTATATTTTGTATGTATAACTGCTGACCTGCAATGCAAGTATGCTTTAGAAAGAAGCTAATTAGCTAACAATGTACAACATTTTTTATATAGGAACACATAATATCATATATCTTTACAAACTAGTATTAAATCTAACAAATGTTTATCTTATATTTAAAATATTATATACAAACATGTATTTGCAGTATGAAAAAGAACGATTTGCAAAATAAATTTAACGCTGATTCAAGCTTTTCAGTCACAAGTTTAGAAGTAAGAATGGACAGTTCAGAGACTCGTAATTAATTAATCTTTAACGGTATATGTATACATTTGCAGGTGATCTAGACAACCATAAATTACATTGCTATGATAATGATATGAATTAAACTTTTACTGCACTTTAAAACCATCAACTAAAAAAAGGATCAGTATTGTTAATCTGTGAGAAAGTTTCTCAATCATAATACCTCTACAACAGTTTTAGATTTTTATCTTTTAAATTCAATCTTATACTTAAATAAAATGATGAAAGAATTATTTTTCTCTAAAATAAAAACAATGTGGACACACTAATTCATTAGCGTAACGTCATATGCGTCACGGTCCCACTTCATTGCGGGGGCCGTCAATCAAGAGTGATTAGTGAATATGATTGCGCATTGATCGCTTGTTACCGGCTGTTTGCGAAGCATACACGGTCAATCACGGACATGCCAGGTCTATATGTTGATATGGTTTAGGTATAATATACGTGCGTTATGGAAAAAATATGAATAAATATTTAATAAAAATGAGATAGTGACACGTCTGTATTCAGCCCTTTTTGTCCTCCCACTGCTGGGCACTCCCTTCAATACGAGGGGGCCATAGTCCACAATCCTGGGCAAGTGCAGGTTGGTGGACTTCACATATCTTTCGAAAACTTGTTAGGTTATATCATCTATATTATATTGAAAATATATTCGACTTATCTGATTAATGAGTAAAAGATTTTTGTTAAAAACTAAAAAATAAACGTTTATCCACAAACTTCAATCTGCCGGCGTTAGTTAATGCCTTAATCCTTTAACCCTACAGAAATATGAACTAGTAACGCTTCAAAAATAGTCATAAACCTGTGAACGAGGTGGAACGCGTAAATAAAAGCAGTGCCTCGTCGTAAAACTGTCGAATTGAATGGCCGACACAGTTGACCAGCTGCGCTCTACACTCGCTCGTGCAGAACCTTTGAATACATATTTACTTTCTTTATTTTTATATACGCGTTTTCTAGAATTTAGTTATATTTTTATGAGTAATATTAGTACAAAATTGATTTTTACCGGAAATTATTAATGATTATTCTTCAAGGTAATAAATTTGCGCGTAGTAATTTACGGTTTTATAAGTTAACACTAGGATTTCCCGCGGCTCCGCCCGCGTTCAAATGATCAAAAATCAAATTCTTAGGTTTTACATATTAGTTTACTCTTACAATGCAGTTTTTGTATTTTTTCAGAAATGAGATATTTTCCCGAAAAAGTATCCTATAGTTGACCCAGATAACCAGCTATTACCATACCAAATTTCATCAAAATCTCTCCAGTGGTTTTTCTGTGATGGGGTAACAGACAGACAGACAAAAATTCTGAAAACTATAGATTCAGCATCTATATCTATAATAATTTTTATTTCAATGAGATTTTCCAAAAAATATTTAAATAATAATGTACAGATTCGGCTTAGTACTAGTATAGTATTATATGATATTCTGTGGTTACAATTTTGTTATAATAATGTAGGTACAGATGTCATATGGTTCAAAAGAGACCAGCACTCGGACTTGGAACACACAATGTAATATCAGGTGCACGTAGGGTATATGTGGGTATTAATAATGATAAATTTGAGTCATTAATTCGTAGGGATTAGTCGCGGAGGCGAGTGCGCGCCGCCGATAACCAAATATTACTTCAATTAGCAACGAGACGCGCCGGCCTGGCATTCAAATGTCTGCTAATCCGTCCCAAAGCCGGCTTGCATTAGGAGTGGTCACTCCTTCAACATTTAGATAGTAGGTACCTTGGGTTTTTTGCAAAAAAAACTGGTTTTAATGTTTTACAGTAAATTTTCACATTTTCTGTCCTAAAATGAAGTAGTCTCATAATGTAAGCAATGTTACTCAAGTGACTATATAAAATATTGTTACGTGTCAGTATACTCGTATCTTCTAGCTGTGTTAAACAGTCGGAAGCGATGCCATAAACCAAGATTTATTTAATTGAAATGGATGTTGCCTTATATGCATACAAAATTATTATAGTAATATTATATAATTAAGATTAATTATATACTGCAATACATACACCTCTATTAACATTAAATTGAACTGGTAAGTAATTAGGCGTTAATTCAAATTGTGGCCAATCGCGCCGACAAATGCATTGTTAGCAATGACAGATTACCAGGACAACGTGCGGGCTGATTCTCAACAAAAGAAATATTATTGATTGCAACATTATATACAGTATAAGTAAATTAAATTAAACAACGATATTACTTATGTATATGAAAGAGGGTTCTGTAAATTTTCTAGTAATTTAATAAGACGATTTTTTATGTATTCTTAGGATTATGGTTATATTTTTTCTGCTACTTTAGTGATTAGCATGTATGGCTGCAGAACTAGCTCCTTGGTGCGGGTCCCAGGTCGAGGCATATACACTTATTTTGGTGTTCAGTCGAGAAAATCATAGTAACAGCCCGAAGTTTGAAAGTTGACGGTTAATTATTTAATTAAATAGTGAGATTACTTGTCATGATCACAAGAATATGTTGTTTTATAGTGTACAACATAATTTTATGTAAGGTAAAATTTTCTAAAAATTTAAAAGTACTAATTATTAATAAGTTAAAAACAATAACTGTTTGATAAATAAACAATTACGACGTCACAAACAATTTGAATTTCAAGATTTAACATGTCAAATATATTCATTAATTCCAGAATATTCCCGCAAGTAAAACAGCTGACACGACAAGAAACGTTCTACTAAGTGCTTCAACAGCGCGGCCGTGACGCTAATCATTTATCATCATGATAATCAGCAATCATATGTAAGTACCAGCTAGCAAGTTAAGGTAGAACTTAAATTCCGATGATACAGCATTGTAGTTGTTAAAGTACAGTTTACCAGACAACAAATTTGTATTATAAAACCTAAAAAAAATGTATATATTATTGTTTGTGTATATAGTTTTTAACAAATATTGATTTAAATTAAAAATTCTAAAATCTAAATATTGGCATTTGGCTGTGATAAACGATCGTAATGAAATTAGAAGGGTTTCGTTTTTTGACTTTTGACTAGGGAACGCTGAATACCTAATATATTTTTTTAAATATTACTAAAAACCTGTATCTATAATAGTCTCTATTACTGTTTTTGAACGTTATCATGGAATAAACACTTACATAACAAAATACAAAAAAAAAGCCGATGCAAAGCAAATCTAATATATTTTGATACGTAAAACACATATTTACTTATTAGATATTCATATCTTAAAATATTATCGGCTGGCACCGACTTCGAAAATATCTGATTAGGTATCTATTCTAAATGAAAACCCCCGTTTGTTTATTTTTTACAGTTTAGTGCCTGGAAGTCGGTTCCTATATTTTTATCTTGATTATTCTTTCCCGGAGGCTAATAGTACGTTGAGTGCAGAAGGGTTTTTTTTATTTTTTTATATCTTCTTCGAAGAGATTTGTCCAAAGTAATAGCCATAGGGCCTTGCCCTTAGCCCGACCTGGGACTTGAACCTGTAACCTTACCTATATACTAGCTCTTAGATCAACGAAATATGTAGTTCAGTAACCTACTGTGTTTATAATAAAATGTGTAAAGATACAAATTCAAATTACCAAACTCAAACAAATTTTAGAAAGGCGGCCCAAAATATGAAATAAAGATCATTTAATATAAATAATCCGTTTCAACTTGAATGATTAACAATTGATCCACTCAAGCTCTTTTCTTCATAAAACAAACATACCCGACCGAAAGCAAACTTAATCCAATCCGCGAGTGAAACGAAGTAAGACGTCGGCTCAAACAAATTATTTGACATAATGTCGTTAATTAGAAACCCTCCTTTGTAACCGAGGGTAGGGTAATTAGGTTCGGATGCTCTGAATGGGTCCTTTTTCTGCTCGTTACGGCTAAAACAAAGGGGCAAAGAAGTAAACAGACCGTATTCAGCCAAGAATTTGCATTGGAGTTGACAATGAAAGGAAACTTTCACGTTTCGACGTAACTCTTAAAATAACGTAAAGTCAATATAGTTGCGATTTATGTAGAGTATTCGGAATGTTTTAATTACTTGCGAAAATCTATACATATAATAAAATTGTAGCTAACCGAAACTGTACATTAGATATTTTTTTGAAAATCTTATTGAAATAAACATTATTATCGATACAAAAGCGGAATCTATAGTTTTTAGAATTTTTGTCTGTCTGTCTGTCTGTTACCGCATCACAAAAAAGCCACTGCAGGGATTGTGATGAAATTTGGTATGGTGATAGTTGGTTATCCGACTCAACATATAGGATACTTTTTACCGCGGGAAAATATCTCATTTGTGAGAAAAAGTACAAAAACTGCAACTCATATGTAAAATTTAAGAATTTGGTTTTTGGTCATCTGAACGCGGGTGAAGCCGGGGGCAATGCTAGTATATCATATTATTAATTCCTAGAATACATTAAAGCTCTGTTAAATGTTATAAGAGCTAAGTGCATTGTATTTCATATTTTTAATTTAGTCCCAAAATAAAGATTTAATAGTTTATTAGTATTCAATAAGTAATAAATAATTACATTAATTTTGTGTAAGTATTAAATCTATATATATAAAAGAAAGTCGTGTTAGTTACTTCGCTTATAACTCAAGAACGGCTGAACCGATTTAGCTGAAAATTGGCAGGGAGGTAGTTTAGAGCCAGGAGAAGGACATAGGATACTTTTTATCCCGTTCGACCGCGTTCCAATTTTTATGATATTTTAATTTTTGGATTTCTCTTAGTCCGGAATAGGTAAGTATTAAAACATATAATTAAAATGTGAGAAAGAAAGATTTTTTCTTTTTATATCTATTTAAAACGTACCTAGCGACGAACCCGAGCGAAGCGAGGGTGAGCCGCTAGTAACTTTATAAATTATCAATCATTTTAAAATGTCACCAATATTTGCTTCAATGCGAGAAAATTCTTATTCCGGAGTCTGTTATATGACTCCCCTCATGGGTATAATATTAACATCATTGTTCTCCTGATTTGATTCTGTATCTCCATAGGCAAAGTTGTAATAAGGTGTTATAGCGGCATGATATGTACGAAAGTTTTTTTATAAGCAAAAGTAATGTTTCACAGCTTATGACACAATTTAATTATACATATAATAAAATTGTAACAAAGCCGAATCTATACATTAAATATTTTTTGGAAAATTTATTGAAAAAGACATTATTATCAATACAGAGGCCGAATATATAGTTTTTAGAATTTTTGTCTGTCTGTCTGTCTGTATGTTACCGCATCACGGAAAAACCACTGGAGGGATTTTGATAAAATTTGATATGGTGATAGCAGGTTATTCGGGTCAACATATTTTCCCGCGGTAAAAAGTATTATTGGATACTTTTTACCGCGGGAAAATATCTCATTTCTGAGAAAAAATACAAAAACTATAATGTAAGAGTATACTAATATGTAAAACCTAAGAATTTGGTTTTTGATCATCTGAACGCGGGCGGAGCTGCGGGCAATGCTAGTCAATCAATAAATTGTCAATTTTGTGAATGAAGAAGGAAACGATGATATTACGATACTCGTCTAATGATAAAACGATAATAAGTTTGAAGTTATCCTGTATAATATTTACTGCATATTTATATACAGTATACACGAGTCAGGGGACCTTCAAACGAACACGTTACACATATATTTTTATAGCTGTATAAGAAATATTTTTACTTAGTATATTAATTTTCAAATTTTAAGGTCTGCGTTTTATTGGCATTTAGACATTTTCTTAAATTATGAACTGAAAAATATCATTTCCGCTTTGATGCGAGCATCATGTACAATGTACATTCTTACCCGGGAAATTTCAGCAAAACAACAACTTATTCCTAATTGTGTTTACGATTGCTTTTCAAATCTCTTTTGCTCTGACTACAATTATGATGAAATCTCATTTTGAAACGACGTTAAATACGACCGAATTTCAGATAATTAACTCAGATTATGGTCTCTCAGCGAATAATTCGCTTTTGTAGCACAAAATTAGAAGAAAGGCCAAGTTAACACAGTGTTGGATCAAGTAACGAATAAAAAAAGTGTTAAGCTGTCATACAAATTATGGTTCTTATTATCCTTATTACTTGATAGACCGACATAGATGGCAAATATATGATAAACATGTTGAATTCGTATATATTATATTATATTTTCATTTAGAAATTAAAATTGCCTTAAAGATATTTCGAACAATTATTATTTTACAATATTATATGCAAGTTACTTCTAATAGAAAACTAGCCTGAGTACAGACAGAAGATAAATTAAACAAAAAAAACAATATCGTTAAATAACTTATAGTAAAATACTAAAGGTGCTTCTTGTTTTCCAAGAAAGTGTACAATGTAATCTTTTAAATATAAAATTTTATTCTATTTGTAAATTCTGTATTAAAAGAATATTTATTACAATTCTAATAATAATATTTATTACTAGCGACTCACCCTCGCGTCGCTCGGATTCGTCCCTAGATTGATTCCTCATAAAAACTTTCATCACCATTTTCACCCCCTTAATGGATGATTTCCGGGGTAAAAAGTATCCTATGTCCTTCCCAGGGTATCAAACTATCTCATATAAATCAATTCAGTAGATCCAGAGATTACCCCCTACAACTTCACAAACTTACCCACTAACTTTATCTCTTAATAAAATTATACTAACGACTTACCCTACCTTCGCTCGGGTTCGTCCCTAGCTTGATTCTCCATACAAACATTCATCCCCATTTTCACCCCCTTAAGGAATGATTCCGGGATAAAAAGTATCCTATGTCCTTCCCAGAGTCTCAAACTATATTCTTAACTTTCATCTAAATCGGTTCAGTAGATCCAAAGATTACCTCCTACAACGTCACAAACTCACAATCTCACAAACTTAATATTAAGTATAGATATAATTTTTTATCCAAATCATGCCTTACTACTTACGTTGTAGTTTAAAAATATCAATAAAAATACTGTTTTGGTTTTATTGTAATGCTTGATTTTATGTGTTGTATCATATTATGTTATCTAGTTCTAAGTTTCACTAATATTAACCAAACCCTTTCTTTTGCTTTGCATTTTATAAAATAGTTAAGTAGAAAATAATTATTACTTCTATGGATTCTTTACCAGAATTGACAATTACGT
The DNA here is from genome assembly GCA_947093115.1 of Brenthis daphne. Taxonomy (NCBI): domain Eukaryota; kingdom Metazoa; phylum Arthropoda; class Insecta; order Lepidoptera; family Nymphalidae; genus Brenthis; species Brenthis daphne. Next base: position 29,940,437 of record OX352474.1, on the reverse strand, counting down.
TAAAGAAAAACATCGTGAGAAACACAATGTTAAAAAGGGCTGAAAATAACATATGTACATAGTCCGTAGTACCACAGTTGTCATCAGGACTAGAATATTTCTGAGCCTACGCTGTACGTAGTCTGCCCTTCGTACGATACCATTAATTTATTTCGATTTTACCATTTATTAATAAAACAAGAATTTTTATCACATTTCAATAATTTGGACAAAAGCGAACTGATATATCAAATCGATTTCAAATAAATAATATAAATTAAAAATAATTTTATTAAATCTCGCAACATCGACTTCAATAAAATAAATTCCATGTTAATTGGTAATCGATTAGTATCTTCTATAAAATAAGAGAGTATTATTTCTCAATGCTCGCATTCAAGAGCTCTGTCAATTAGCGTCAAGAGGTGTGCACGTGAAATCGATATGAATATTGCAAGCCTTTATTAAATAAACAAAAACATATTTCATTATGATTTTTTGCAAGTTATTAAATGTTGTGAAAACAATAGTTCAACCACCGTGAAAAAATCCAATATCGGGTAACTTAAAGCCCATGCAAATTCGGAAAAATCTATTATAATCTGCATCGCACACTGCTGGACGCTCTTTTCATTCGATGCCTTTTGTTGGCGGATTCAATTAAGTTTACATCGGCGCCGAGGTCAGTTAATAAAAACCGAAGCCTACAAAAATTGGCACGTAAATCAAATTCAATAAAGCCGTGCACAATAGTGCGGGACAGGCATCGGAAAATGACGCCGTCAAACAATGACGCTCGATGTGCTCGCGCCTCGCGATGTATCCAAATCAAATAAATATATTATGTATGTATATACCTACGAGTCCGCAATACGTATGCTACGAAGCACGAACCATATTTTATAATAAGCGTTGGATAAGCTTGTTATTCGCTTCTTTTGATAATTATTCTGACTCTCTTTACTAAATTATATTTTAATTTATTTCGAAATATATTCGTTCTTTCAGTCAATATTCATACAGTGTTTTTCGGGCTACCATTACATAGCCCCATATATATATATATATATATATATATATATATATATATATATATATACATAAAATATACCATAACTAATAAATAACATAATATAAAACTACTGCTGGCGAGAAAGCCAAGTATATGAAGACATCGATTGGAAAGTCACCCTTTCACATTAAGAATTCCCGTCCACCTTTCCACGTCTCCGAATTAATCGCCCGAGAGCCGCTGTCTATTAAAGTTTCTTCTCGAGTTGTTAAGAGGCTCAACTCCCTTAAAACTCTGCAGATAATGTTAAACATTCATTTAAGTGGGGCTTCTAACTTTCGAATTGTCGTATAAATCTTCTAATTCTTCGGGCTTTTAATATTCATATCACCTTCTTCGGCGCAGTTAGTAAGCTCAAATCTGATATCTTAGATTTCGACAACTGAAATGTTCCCATGATCTACATATCTAAAACTAATATGAACTTTTACCTCTTATAAGGCTTTATTTTAACTGCTGAGTATTCTATTATTCATATATAAAAAGTACAAGAAAAAAATGTACTTCCTATACGCAAGTATTCAAATAATTTCCATTTAAAAGTAATCGTATTGATACTTTATGTAGTGTAAAAATCATAAAGCTGAAAGTGTGTGTACGTCTCACTTACTCTGAACTAGTGATTCAGCACTCTAAAATAGACATTTAGGTTACAATGTAAAGCTTATCTGCGGTTTCTATTATTACCGCTAAGTACCAAGTTTGTTACCGATCGTAAAAGTGTCTTCGATCATGTGAACATTTACGATGATCTTGTAGACTTTGACGACAAACTCTTTTAGTACTTTATTTCCACTACTACCTACCTATAATAAATATTAGAATATGTCACTAGAATCCGTTTTAATTTGTAATCCAAACTATTAACTATCAAATATGTTTTTCCTGTATCTCTGAGCGTGTACCACTTAAAAACTTCGTTGTTTTATATTAATTAAAATGTCTATATTAATATAATCAATTCAGTAAATATAACGATACTTACTATTTTTATTCCATTCACTTATTAGATTATTATAATTGTATGTGATCACCATTTTTAAAAATTTCGTTATTCTGTACAATTTTAACGTTTTATTAAGCATTTAATTTTATTAATATATTTTATATCGTTAGTCAAATAAAAAAAAATATTTAATTTGACTAACGACAATATATTACAATACTAGCGACTCAACCTCGCTTCGCTCGGGTTCGTCCCTACTTGCTTCCCAATACAAACTTTCATCCCCATTTTCACCCCCTTCGGCGATGATTACCAGGATAAAAAGTAGCCTATGTCGTTCCACGGTCTCAAACTATCTTCTTACCAAATTCCATCTAAATCGGGTTAGTTGATCCAGAGATTATCCCCTACAACCTCACAAACTCAGAAACTTTACCTCTTTATAATATTAGTATACATTACAAATACAATGTTGTTAATACCCTGTACTAGTTGGTGAATCACTTTTTCTTTGAAGAGCAGCTGTATCGATCAAAGTTAAGTATCCTTATGAATTATTTTTTAATGTTTACATTCAAATAATAAATTATAACAATTAAGCTGATGAATTAGAATAATATCATTACCATTATTTTGCTGATATATTTCGTTGGTTACATTTGAATTATCACAGTGATTATTATACCCATTTAAACGACACGTGTTATAGTTTCCATTTGACTCATTTATCTAAATCTCCTATTTACTTGCCTAAGCACATAGGGCCGCACGGCGCGTACGCATTATTTTATCCCCAGTTAACGTAATGGGGAATAATTTTGCCATTTTCTCCCGATAGATGTCGGAATCACTATGATACTCAGTATATTGTAAAGCTCTATAGTATGGACGGTTTTTTTTTTTCATTTTATTTAAAATTTAATTAAAATTACAAATTGTGCAGTGCAGTGCCAAGATGCAAAGAAAATGGATACCATTTGTTACCAAAAGACAAAAAACTGAAGAAATTGTTAGCTAAAGCAATAAGACGATCAAAATTGGCGAATTCACAATCTTTATATTTAAGGCAGGGTGGACACCATTTTACAGAAAGTATTTTTAAAACTATCAAATCGTGTACACGTAAATTTTTATTTTTTATTTTTTTTTTTGTCTTTTTTACTACTATTGGACTTTAACATATACATAATATATAACATCGCGTCATCTAGCGGGAGAAATGGCAAAATTCTTCCCCATTCCCTTTAATGTACATCGTTTGTGATCATAATGTTTCATGTGTAATAGTTAGACATAAATAAAGCTAAATAAAAAAAATAGTTCCGGTCTTTATATTTACCTGATATATTTTTACATAATGCTGGCACCATAAATTAATTATTATATTATAATGGCGGGTAAACTTTACTTATTAAAGTTTACTTACATTTCGTTTTTGAGGTTTGAATAAGCCTCGCTTGGATATATTGCTTAGATATACTTTACGTAACGAAAATATATTTTGAATCCACATTTGAAAGTAAGTTCTTGTTACTCATCATGAAACTCTATCCATTAAAAAAGTTTATTACGGAGTTTATTATTATTATATGAGACTATGCTATGGGAATCCTGTATAAATACATAAGAACTTTTTTAATAATTATGATGTAATGTAGATTTTTACCGTTATTTCAGTATACTTAAGTTACTATATGAGATACTCTTTCGTATACTGCAGTCGACGACATAAAAGAAAAGGATAGGAAAAGTACACATTTTACACAGAGTGCGTCATATTTTACGAAGTATACATTTATAATTCGACTTGGGATAATATGGGGCATTCTCGATTTTTATTAAAATTTTTAAAATCGATTGTGTTCTTTTATGGTTAAAGTGTCGTGTGTTTAGAATGTACCTATCTATAGTCTAAAAATGAAGAATCTGTACAATAAATTCTATAAACACTTAAGGAATATAGAAATTAAATTAAGTCGTTTGTAAAAATGATAACTTATACAATACAACGGTTAAAAACCTACTTCATTTATTTTAATGTTGGAGTAAGAAAGAGCCGAATTTGATCAGTTAACAATAGAATTTTCAAACAAAGCATTTAAAGAGCAAGCAAGTGGTCGAGTATATCTTTTTATTCATGCGTGCATATTGATATTTACGTCAAAATCTTTTTTCCAGGAGAAATTAAACATCACTTTAATATATAATCTGTTTAATCAAGAAAAATAAAGACGGAAACATTTTTCTATGTTTTTACTTAAATGTCTACTACAAAATACACGGAATAAATACTAAATATATTTATTCAATTTCAACAGAAGAAAGATGCGAATCGCCGAACCGCCCAAGTCGTGTACACCCGTCCGCAGTATTTTAAAATGAGAAGCACTTTTTATATTCTTAGCATATTTTTAAAAAGTCGACGTCGTGTCGTTCCAAGCGTATTAATATGCGTCCTTAAACACCCCTTACATGAATAATTAGATGTTTCCTGGATTTATTCTCTACCTTATCTGTAAAACACGCTTTTAAATTTGCAAACTCATTCTTTTCGCCTTATTGAGGATAATACATCTCGGCTCCGTTGCGATTCTGATTAATGCCTTCGACTAGACTCGACGCAACTTTGTCAGAGATAACGGCGAAAAATAATGGGACGTGACTCGGCTAATTCGGTTTTCACAAGGAGAAGGTGAACAAGAATTTTATAAGATTTTATTTGAATAAGTTTATAACTAAAATATTTAAAGACTAGCATTGCCCGCGGCTCCGCCTGCGTTCAGATGACCAAGAACCAAATTCTTAGGTTTTACATACCTATTAGTATACTCTTACATTGCAGGTTTCGTATTTTTTCTCAAAAATGAGATATTTTCCAGCGGTTCAAAGTATCCTATATGTTGACCCGGATAACCAGCTATTATCATACCAAATTTTATTAAAATCTGTCCAGTAATTTTTTCGTGATGCAGTAACAGACAGACAGACAAAAATTCTAAAAACTATAGATTCTGAGTCTGTATCGAGAATAATGTCTATTTCAATTAAATTTTCCAAAAAATTTTTAATATACAGATTCGACTTAGTTACAATTTTATTATACTCGTATGTACCTATAGAATATATAAAATATTTATTTTTTTATAATTAAACTCTTTGTCGTTCTTGATCACCAGGAAAATTCATCGGAAAAAAGAAAATGAAACATTCTTCTTTTAAAACATTAAACGCCAATGTCAAACTTTCTCATAAATCTGTGTCTGATCTAGAGTTTGAATTGAAAATATGCGTATTCCATTATTGTTGGCAGCATATGCTGGTGAGACTCTTTTTTATTATATATTTTAAATTTAAATTCTTGGAAGATTACTAATATTATTATTTTTGTAGGTATAGTTCTGGCCATAGACAATGAAAGTACTGATAATGGAAATGTAGTAAATCGTGGTACATTCCCTTATATGGTAAGTATTTTAGGTATACAATATGTACAACTACTTAGTAGGCCTAGTTCCATCTACAAAAGATGATTTAATGTAGCGTCCGGTAGTTTGCATTTCCACTCATGGCAACTACTTATAATAATATTTATATATAGGACTATCTATATATTAATACGTGAAGCAAAAACTTCGTAGGTACCCCTTATTTACGAAAATTGCGCGGACGGCGGAATATGAAATTTCCCACACTTATAGTTCATACAGAGGAGTGCACAATGCTAATATTTTTTACAATTATGCATAAAAAATACATTAAATACACACTCGCATACATACTCTTTTGTTTATTGTTAAAGTCTGTGGTCTGTGTCAAATTGAGAATTGTGTGTTACAACGTGAAGCAAAAACTTTGTATCCCATTTTAAGAAAATTCAATAATAATCATGGTCGAAGTTCGACCACTCGGCGAACTCTAGTATATTATATGAATGAATATTATTAGATATTCAATTTAAATAGTCACTATATATTTTAATATTAATATTTCTATATAATTACAAACGCAAATAATTTTTAACAGGCATTTTTGTACTATCCGGATGATTCCGTCGTTGATGAAAAAGGTGTCAGGATTACCAAGAGTGCGGTATTAATTCAAGAAAACTGGCTAATATCTTCTAGTTTTGTGGATGCAAACACTTCTAATGATTTTCCTAAGAAAACTCTTTTGGCAAGGCTTGGCGCTATTAGCATTGATAACAATTTTACTCTAAACGAAGATGAAAATGAGCAAGAACGCGAAGTAAGACTTCTACATCCATACACATAATAAAATTGTAACTGAGTCGAATCTGTACATTAAATATTTTTTTAGAAAATCTTATTAAAATAGTCATTATTATCGTTATAGAGTGCGATTGTATAGTTTTTAGAATTTTTGTCTATCTGTCTGTGACCGCATTACCGAAAAACACTGACGGGATTTTGATTAAATTCGTTATGATGATAGCTGATTATCCGGGTTAAAATATATGATACTTTTTACTGCCGGAAAATATCTCATCACTGAGAAATCTATACTAAACGTTAAAACATAAGTAAGGATGAACCCGAGCGGAGCGAGAGTGAATCGCTAGTTTAAAATAAAATAATTGTAATAAATTAATTAGCCCTTTAACATTTGCATACTTGAACGTATCTCCAATTTCTTGATATAATGATTTCAATTTTCAGATCATTCAAATAGCACGTCCTTATAATTTTAATACGACACTATGGTGGTACTCTGATATTTCTTTACTCAAAACCTTATCACCTTTTGTAACAACACCAACAGTTTCCGTAGTACCAACAATATCCAAAAATAGTGACTTATTTGAAATGTCTTGTTATGTACTTCTGTATGTAGTAAGTAATATAATGTTTCTATTTCCTTCACTTTCATTATAACGTAGCACACAAAATGAGCGATTTATATTTTTTAACAGCGTATTGCTAATACAACTGCCGAAAGGACTCTAATGAAAAGCACAGTTGATCTTTTGGAAGCTTCGTTGGACAAATGTGGAAGTAACTTTAAAAATGATACCATGTTTTGTGCCGCACCTAGTGATGAAAAATCTGCCATCTTCAATGATTCAAATTTCTGTGAGGTATGACATTTTATCAAATATCTCTTCATTTATCATTTCTATAAATTGTTGTAACAAAATATATTTTTTTCAGGGTAACAGTGGTGGACCACTGTTATGTGACAATGAATTAACTGGAATACAAACATACATTAATGATTGCCAACAGCCTTACCTCTACCAGCGTTTGAGTGCTTGGGAAAATTTACTATCTTGTGCTGTACAAGAAAAATGTCTCGAGGAGCAATGCTCTACGATTTGTTTTTTGATAAACAAAGATACTACGACACTGATGGCTGTAACTATCGATAAAGATAATGATGTTATGTTCGATAATGAATTTAAAAATAATGCTAGTACAACTAATACTGATACATCTATCATACCAACACTTACTACTACCATTACTACTGTTACTACTACTACTACAGAAGCAACTACTGTAAAAGACACAACATTATCAACGACAATTGTAACAAAATCTAAACGACCTGCTGGTAAGAAGGCTACTTTAACACATAAGACGCCTAGAATAGTTGAATATACTGCATCTGTAACAACAGAAATTGTAGATACTGATAATGAAGATATAGCAGTGCGTAAGACTGTTGTTCAAGCTCAAAATCACAAACTACATAGTAAGGCATCATTTAAAATATTTAACTTGATACCATACTTCACGTCAGTTACCCTAATAATAATGTACTTTACATAGATATATAATGTTATTTGTTAGTTATTTAACAATTTCTATGCTCAAAACCTTTAATATTGTGGTTTTTTGTTAATGTACTCTTAATGATAATTTACTCAATTTATCTAATAATATTATTTAAAGCTTATCTTTCGCTCAATTTTGTAATACTGTAATTTGTAATTGTTATTTTTTTTTTTGCAATAGTATAACATGGTATCCGACCCTCGGCTTTACAGCACTTTAGGGTTAATTATCAGAATAAACTATCACATCGGAATTAGATTAAATTTTATTATTTACACGAATCCGAATGTCCACCCTAGAGTGGCTAAGTGGGATAACCCCTCGAACTTTCCCACTAGGCAGCTTGCTACAGACTGAGAAATAACTCTACTAATAAGTAGGAATGACTCCAGAGTCTGAACCTGACCCATAGGGTACCTACATATACATAAATATTTTAAACTTAGATTTTTTTACTAAACTAGACCAATCAAATCTCTGCAAAAATTGTATGTTTAAATAAAGCATGATACTAATTTTTAGCGCATTTTAATTTTATTGTTATTCTTTATACTTATCTAAAAGTCTTTCATTACATTTTCACTTATATACTATAATATCTGTCCACCAAGGTCGCAAAAAACGCAACTCTTCGCACTCGTCTGGACAGTATTTTCTCGGTTACTATATGAATTACTAGCAGAACCCGCGGCTACGTCCGCGTTCAATCTAGTAAAAAAACTCTTTGGGTCATACAGTGACTCACTATCGCTTCGCTCGGGTTTGTCGCTATTTATTTATATAATATAGTTCATACAAGAATACTAAAATCGCGATTAAAACATGGATGAAAAGTACTTTACGGCCAATTCTCATATCTAACAAATATACAAAAAAAAATCATTAAAATCGGTTGACCCGTTTCGGAGGAGTGCGACCACAGACACCGTGACACGAGATTTTTATATATTAGATAAATATTTCAGTAGGTAATAAATGTTTATTATCGGACTACTACTACAAATGCGAAAGTATGCGTGAAATTTAAGTTAGCGTAAAAATTTTAATTATCTACCAATTAATAACACTACGAATGTCAAAAAGTAAGTAGACACTAGGTACTAGATTAAAACGTCTGGATGAAGAAATAAAACTTTACAAGGATATTTTTTGAAGACAGTTGCCATGGCAATGGCCATTCTATTGTCTCCGTGGCATTGCACACGAAACTCAGTGCGGTTGCCATAAATTGTGCGGTAGATCAGGCTTAGATGTCAGATTTTTTTCATTCTATCGCATATCATAATTTAAAATAAACAGCAGAGTAACACTAGTAGAATGGCTGAATAAAGTTGGGTTATTTCGAACCGGTAAATAATTTTAAAGCTTTTTTAGAAATAGATTAAAAGTTATCTATACATATATAATAAAATGGTAACTGAGCCGAATCTGTACATTAAATATTTTTTGGAAAATCTTATTGAAATAAACATTATTATCGATACAGAGGCCGAATCTATAGTTTTTAGAATTATTGTCTGTCTGTCTGTTATCGCATCACAGAAAAACCACTGGAGGGATTTTGATGAAATTTAGTATGGTATCCGGATCAACATATAGGATACTTTTTACCGCGGGAAAATATCTCATTTCTGAGAAAAAATACAAAAACTGCAATGTAAGAGTATACTAATATGTAAAACCTTAGAATTTGGTTTTTTGTCATCTGAACGCGGGCGGAGCCGCGGGAAATGCTAGTAATAAAATAAGAATGGCACTTTATATACATTATTACGTATTTTAAAAAAGAAGAGGAAGGAGGGAGTTTAAAAATAACGTTGCGTTGGGTCTTTAAAAATAACGTAGATGTTAGCCTGTTAGTATGTTAGCTAAGAATCCCATACTAGCTGAGTTACATTATTCTAAAGTCGTAATTTTTTTTCTAAAGTAAAATTGATTTACAGAATCTACGTTAAATATCTTTTGAGGTCCTGGATAATTTAAATTACGATCGCTTAAATTAAATTTGATTGCTAAAATAATAATATGAAACACGAATTTATTTTTGAAAATAGTAATGTTAGTATTGCGAAAACGTAAAACAAATATTTTAGTACGTAAATATGTTAGTAATAAGAACACAATAATCGGCGGTACTGAACGCCTCGATGCACCAGTCAAAATCATACTCACTCATTCATTGAAAAAAAAAATTCCGACGAATTGAGAATCTCCTCCTTTTTGGAAGTCGGTTAAAAATCATTACAGCCATCAAATTAACATAAAACCAAAGAGTTTTTTTTTGTAGTTTCAACGTGAGCGAAGCCGTGTGGGTAGAGCTAGTCAATTATAAAATTTAAATACTTTGTAAAATAATACAATATATACAAGGATTCCTCAATACGGTCTGGAAACTTGATAATGCTATTAGAGCAAACTGCGGAGGCGTTAAGCTTGCAACCTTACTTAATTCTACTTATTCGAAAACTTTCTCAGCTATGCCGGAACATCTTCTACCGTCTAATTTACCAAGCATTCTTATACTCTCATACTTATTATTTTAATATATGGATTTAACCAAATTTTAATTGATGAATTTACAACATTTATACAAAGGTCCTCACTGCTCAAGTAAAGTTTTTAAAAAGCAGCTTTTTTTATATTTATAGAAACATTTTTTTTTTATTTCTTTTCAGTATTTGACATGCTCAATAAGTTTCTTTTATGTCACTCTCGTTTGTTCCGTAGAGTCGATACGTACGAATGGTAAGATTTCATGTTTGTTTTTTAGTTGTAAGGTACACTCATGACTCAAGAGATTCTTTTATCGTTATGGGTATAATACTTATTAAACTGCCTCGGTGGTGTAGTGGCTAGCATGTACGGCTGCACACCCGGAGGTCCTGGGTTCGAGTCCCGGGTCGGGCCAAGTTTAGTTATCGAGTCTTTCTGTATAGTAAGTCTCAGTAACAGCCCGGAGTTGGGAAGTTGGTGGTGTTTCACCCCCGTGCCTCGGAGAGCACGTAAAGCTGTCGGTCCTGCGCCTTAACTCTCACCGGTCGTGTCGAGCAGTCGTCCCACCGGAATATGAGAGTGACAGGAATAGAGAGTGCACTTGTGTCTGCGCGTTCACTTGAGCACTATAATATCTCCTGCGCAGTTGGCTAATCTCAATGAGATTGGCCGCCGTAGCCGGAATCGGCTAGGAGAACATCATCATCACTTATTAAATATTTTCATTTATTAAATAGTTACTAGTAATAATTGTTATAAACGTATACTTTTCTGTATTCAATTAACAGCTTCTACAGTAAACCTGACTTGACTATAATCATTAATATTAATATATTTAAAATAATTTCAATAATATATAAGTATCTTTGACAATATTATCTTCGAATGCAAGGGCGTAGCAATTTATAAGTGAATTTTCTTCCCAAGTTCCCGGCGCAATAGAGTCAGAATGTATCTTAATACGATTCGATGTGTTTAAATTCCAAACGGGGATCGCATCGGAAAACTGTTATGCATATTTTAAAGTTAAATTTACTTACAACGGACTCACTGCGCCGAATGAGAATTCAACGTGAATAGCTCTTTACGAAGTTAAAATGTTTTATGATATTACACAGACGTGATAAGTGAGCTTTAAAATTTAAGATGGTTAAATCTATTCTACTTTAACATATAAAAAAGTTAACTGATATATTAGAACACGTATTTTATAGCTTCTAGTACGTAAATTAAATATTTTCATGGTTTGCCGATTACTTCACTTTCATTAAAATCCCAAAATACCATTATGTACTATTTAATTGACTCTTATATTAATTAGACATACATAAATGTAAAAGTTTATAAAATTAAATTAATGATCCAAATACTAATTTTTTTACTAATATATTAAAAAGCTAAGAACATATAAAATGAATATATGTATGTCCGTTTAAGTATTTTAAAGCTTGCCATGATTATAAAAGATAACATTTAATCTATCGAACATTAATCTAAAAAATGTCCAATAATAATTAGTATAAGAAATGTCCAATTTAACAACAACCGTTCAACAACTGCAAGTATATCTGGATATATACTGACAACTCGATGTGAAATGTCTACGCCAACAGTACAAAGCTTTGTGCAACGCCTTCAAAAATTAATATAGCAATATATGACACGAATAGCTTTGCCGTGGAAAGTTATTAATTTTACTTTGTTCTTGTTTACAAAATAAGAGTTGGAACAAAGGTATTCTGAAAAATTTCAACAATTAACACTGACGGCAATGAGTTAGCAAACAAAAGGAATTAATTCAACAATCTCATAAAAAGAAATAAGCAGTTCATAAAACTTTTAATAATTAAAACTCAAATAAAAATGAGAGCTCCCTAGATAGATAATACCAGCTCTATAAGACATTCTGGGTCTCCCCTTCTTCTTTATAATAAGGCGAAAAATACTTCATTTAACATTTGTAAGGGCTCTTGTTTAGATGGTCACGGTCTTGCAGTCATTTTCATGGGTAAATCCCTAGAAGGGTGTGAGCAGTGTTGATCATTGTTAAGTTATTCTGACTGCCAATAGGAGACTGTAAATGGGAAAAGGAGTCATAAAATTAATAGCTCTCTTATTTATTAAAAAGTAAATAATCTTAATATGAGTCGGACTCATTCAAAGAAAAGTTAGTATTTCGTACCCAAAGGATCGAATCCTATTATTTGTATGCCATCTATTCATTTCTCGATATCTAGTACTATAGTATTATATGATCTGTGCCTATATTTAAACAGCTGTTCTTTTGGATCGTAAGCGAATAAAAATTTTACAGGCGACGTGCAAACATAATGGATATGAACGATTTACATCAAACTTGTATCATCAAGGATTCTGTACGTTTTGATAACAAATTTTAATTATATCGTTCAGTAATAATACTTTCTTAGATTTGACACTTTAAACAAAACAATTTTTTCTGATTTATTCGCAATTTCATTTTTATTTTTGGTTACCGACTTTTTGAATGCAGCACATACAGCAAATATCTTTACAGGTGAGGCTGTGGCATAATTAAGTACTTAAAAATTACTTATAAAGTACTAAAGTTATATATACGTAAGTAGTTAGTTAAAAATAGTAAACACTCCTAATCAGTGTTGCCACAGTTATCATCAATATTTGACTAAGAATTGATGGAAACTGGGTGGGCGGTGTACCATGAGGCTCTTTCATATAAAAGCATAATATTATTCCTATATATATATATATATATATATATATATATATATATATATATATATAATTTTTATTTGTCAATAGCTGTAGAATGGCATTTTGTCTAAGCACCCTTGCCTTGTCAGAAAAGTATTAAAAATAATTAATTATAAAATATTAAATAAGATTCCTTTACAATACTTTGTTTCTGAAATTGATCATTTGATCATTTGTTCGGTACATCCCGTCTACCTTATTGTGCTATTGTTAGTTCGAATTCACACCATATTATGTACTCTATTGAGTATCCTAACCGTACCTAATATTATATGTCAACTTTTTTCTTATATCTATATAGATAAGGATTTTTGTCTGTATAGCTATGTATACTAATAACTATTGTCTTTTAAAAATAATACTCAATGACAATTTTGAAATATTTTTAAAGACTTTCCTGTTTGAATATTTATAAAGGATTTTTTATTTAAAACAATGTAAGTTCTTGTCATACTAGTGGGTAACAACCTCTTAATTTTTCTTCATGACAGGTATTTATACTTTAAGTTGAGTTCTTAAGATAATTTGAATCACAAAATATAGCAGTTCATCCGTATAAATTCATAAAAATACGTTTTTGTACTATTGAATTATGACTCCTCTTAGTTATTTAAAGAAATAAGATAATAAATAATAAGAAATGGAAAGAAAGTAATGATTCATATACTCCCAATAAGATTGTACTAAAGAATAACGGAATCATCAAATCTGCCGACACCGCGTCGGTAGGCAATTTTCAATCTCTTTTCTATTTATGACAGTAATAAAGCGACCGGGAAAAGTCAACAATCAATTTTGTATTTCAATTTATTCCCAACCATCCTAGTTCGTGCGGTGATAAGAAAAAGAAAAACGCGTTCATTGAAAACGGAAATTATTGCAAGAAGCCATCAGTGGTGTGCGCCCGGCTTACGCTGTTTTATGTTTTATTTTATATATATATATTTTTTTTTCACCGAACGGTTTCACAGTTTTGATTTGTGGGCCGTCGCGTCGGCCGGTGCCATTTTTCACGCGTCTCATTGTGTCGTTCATGCTCGAAGAGGCCGATTGCAAAGGTTTGTTCACGCGACGCACCTTTATTGAATGTTTCCATTTGCATATATACTAGATAGCAAACGTATTTTTACTGAGTGTTGCTAGTTTTACATAGTACGCTCTTTAAAGGTAATACATGTCTTGTTTGGCAACTTGAACGATTTATTTATGCGTTATGCTACAAATTAGTAACAATAATTGCTTACAATTTCCATTTATTTTATGGCTTATAAACATCGGTACGCTTCCTTTAAAGAAAATTTGATCATATTAATAAACTAGCGGCTCACCCTCGCTTCGCTCGGGTTCGCCTCTAGAAAAGCACAGATCTAGAGAAGCAACAGATCTATCCCACGAGAACCATACATTTTCCAGATGAAAAGTAATCAATTTGTTATTCTGATGTATGAACTATATTATTGTAAAGTTTCATCAAAATCCAATAAGTAGTTTTTGTGTAATAAGCTGTATAAGTTACTATAGTTTTGTGACTATCCCACGGTAACTCCTTAATTTTCTGGTATGAAAAGTAGCCGATTTTTTTGTCATGTATGAAATATATTATTGTAAAGTTTCATTAAAATCCAATCAGTAGTTTTTGTGTACTAAGCTGTATAATTTATTATAATTTTTTAACTATTCCACGGGAACTCTTTAATTTTTCGGGATGAAAAGTATCTAAGATGTTGCCTGGGAATATAAGGTACCACCATGCAAAATTTCATTTAAATCAGTCCAATAGATTTGAAGATTAGCCTGTACAAACAGACAAACAGACGGAGAAACAAAAAAATAAAATAAAAGTAGATTTGTTCTATTTGTCTTCTTACGTCCCCCTGACTCGGTTTTAACATTTTTTTTCTATGTACAGACATTCGACCTCTACAGTTTTATTATAGTATAGATATTGCTGTTATATACCTACATATTTGTTATTTCTGTATTTTCTAATTTCTTTACAACATTATAAGAATAAAATATATTTATTCTTCTGTATAAAAGTATAAAAGTGAACCTTTAATAATGAAAAAATAAATAAAAAGTTCAATCAAAAAAGTAGAAGCATGAGTCCAATTATTATTAATATGAAAAAATATATACATAAACAGAACGAACCATAAATCGCTGTGGAGCGTGTTCCTTACAAGCGTTGTTGTTCGCTGATAAAATTAAAGATGATATCGATAACAGTTCTATCAAACGGTACGCGAACTTCGGGGGCGAAGAGCCAGGAAATTGAGATGATTTTTCTACTCTTTACACATTTTCTATAGGAATGTAACGTTAGTCAAAGTAAACAAAATATAAAGATAACTTGAATAATGAAAAATTTTGCCGTTATTTATTTATTCTTTGTCTTTGTTACAGTTTAATTTAACATTTACTAAACAAATATAACACCATATAATAATAACTAATTGTTTATACATTAAATATGACATTGTTATTTATACATATTATATTCCATGATTCCACACAAATACTCTTATATAAGTACTAGCGTTTTAACGTTTAGTATAGTGTTCTCAGAGAAGAGATATTTTCTCGCAATAAAAAGTATCCTATATGTTGACTCGGATAACCAGCTATCATTATACTAAATTTCATGGAAAATCCCTTCAGTGGTTTTTCCATGATGCGGGCACAGACAGATAGACAAAAATTCTAAAAACTATAGATTCGGCCTCAGTATCGATAATAACGTCTATTTCAATAAGATTTTCCAAAAAATATTTAATGTACAGTTTCAACTCAGTTAGAATTTTATTATATTTATAGATTTATTTAGGAAAAAATAAACTTTTTTAAGACTTTATCCCACCTCCACCTTTATACACTCATAATAGTGTGAAACCCCATAGAATAAGCTTTTTGTTAGATTCTATCGTTAAAATTATTATACAATATGTATTTTTTGCATGAAACTCTAGCAGAAGATACGCACCTATCACAAATTTAACAAGCACCTAATTGGAACTTGACCGAATTTGATAATATCAAAAAATATAACACACTGAGAATATTATAAAGAAATATACATTTAAACCCTGTATTTTTACGTGTTGTCTGTACTATTTTTCACTACAATGTCAAAAATAATATACATATTTCAAGTGTTGTGATGCTCTGTATGAAAGGTATGATCCCTATTTAACCAACACTCACAAATAAAAGGTTACAAATTTCCGCTACACCCTTAACCTTTGATACCACTTGCTGCCGACAAATATTTACCCTTGGTAATTCATATCTTTCCTTAAATATTTTAACATTATTGTATTTGAATAATTTCGCTTTTATTATAGGTACTACTTGATTTTGTATCAAGAAAAAAACTATCTTGTTATTTTTATTCTTTTGAAAGCATAATTGAATACGATTAATATTATAATCATTCTACAAATAGAGTAAACCTTAGTTTTTATTATATTAAATATTTCTGTTTGCATTTTGCACATAAATGGAAGATGAACGGAATTCATATTTATAAGTCTACCAGTACTATTGCCCGCGGCTCCGCCCGCGTTCAGATTACCAAAAACCAAATTCTTAGGTTTTACATATTAGTATACTCTTACAATGCAGTTTTTGTATTTTTTCTCAGAAATAAGATATTTTACCGCGGTAAAAAGTATCCTATATGTTGACCCGGATAACTAGCTATCATCATACCAAATTTTATCAAGATCCCTCCAGTGGTATTTCCGTGATGCGGTAACAGTCATACAGACAGACAGACAGACAAAAATTCTAAAACTATAGATTCGGCCTCTGTATCGATAATAAGGTCTATTTCAATAAGATTTTCCAAAAAATATGTAATGTACAGATTCGGCTTTGTTAGAATTTTATTATAAACATATAATATTATTATTATTAATATGAAAAATATAATTATTATTAATCAAATAAACAATACTCCTGTAAAGAGCATTAAAAAATTTGACTGCAATTATTTCCTAAGGACAGTTAGCCTATTGAAAGTCATCGGTAGTTTACGCGAAATTTTCCCGTATGCGTCGTCGCTCTACAATAAATACGTAAAATACTTTACTACAACAGATATGGCTTCACAGTGGCCCAGTGCAGCTTATTCATATAAACAACTAGTTTATTTATAGTCATATTAAATGATAATACTTAACTTTTGTGTTAACTTGTATGTTTTAAAAGGTAGGTGGTATGAAATAAAATAAAATTTTATTTTGAACAAGGCTTTAATCAGCTACTTCTTTGGTCATATCATTGGTTTGGAAAGAATCTGACACATTGTGTTCACAGTTTAGCAACATTTTATACAATAGGAATGCATGAGATTTTACCTACGTAAATGCGGAAATATAACTTATCAATACACAATAAGAGGATTTGAAATATTTCTAAAAAAAAACTAATTTGAACTATTCTGATTAATCATGAAATTCAAATATTTATTCAACATTCATTTCCACATTTCACTATATTTAATAATTCATATACACTAATGTTTAGTAATTTAATGTAAGATACAATAGACTACTTATGATTACATTTTATTTACATAAATAATACAAACATCATAACAATGTTTATAATTAAACTTAACATTTAATATACAATATAGGTACAAAACGAAATAACAATGTGGCGAGCGCGAACTGTGAAAAATAAATTTTAAAAATGGCCAGGCCAACAATTATTTGCTAAACTAAATGCCATAGATAACTCAAAAAGAAGTATAACCATCTATATTGCATTAGCTCGCTTAAATATTGATACACAATCATATAATAAAGAAGATTGAACTTTAATATTTACATCAAAACATATAATTATTACTAAAAATTTTAGATCGTGTATAAATACGATGAAAATTCCTCCTCGCGTTTTATTACTCTTTGACCTAGCAGCAGTCTCTCCCGCGTATTTACTTGTTATATCGGACTTTTTCTATCGCAGAACATTATTCTAAATCGAGATTGCATTATGAGATCATCTTATGAGATAAAATTCATTATACTTTTAATCTATCTAACATGATTCACAGGAAGAAATTGTCCATTCCCATTTTGGCATTAATAACAAGTGTTCAAGAAATGACAATATTTTTTTCAAATTCACAATATAATCGCTAAAAAAATATTAAAAATAAAAATAACATATAAATATGTCAAAATTCGTTCATGTTTTGAACTTTCATCGATAAGGTTATTTTTTAATATTATCCAGTGATTTTTTTACTGCAATTTATCTCATTAATATAACATATCGAACTTGCTATTACTTTTATTTCCTCAGCGATATATAGGAATTAATTCAATTTATTTGCAAATCTAATATTAAATATACTAGAAAGTATACTTAAACCCCATTATTTTGGGAAGTAAAATATTTATTTAACCGTCAGAACTTTTTTACTTAGACTCACACATTCGATTGACTTGGATTCGATGGACTCGGACCAACGCCACGTGTGTCGATCTCGTAATTCCAACAATCCCATCACATATTTAAACTTGACACGTAATCGTCATAAGTAACACTCAACATTGATCTACTGATCTAACAATTCACACATATTTGGATAGAAGCGTCTAATGGTACTCAAAGTTTTGGTAATAAGACTTAATCAATTTTGATACTTGAAATCAATAACACTGAACATTTATTAGCACAAGCGAAGAGTTCATACTTCCGGTACATATTTGACTCGTTTAGTTTTGATATTTCATGTAAGGGTGAGCCGCGTCTCACGCGCGATAATCTCAGCTGGACGCGGACAGGCCCAAGGGCTTCAGGTGTGGAGGGAACGGCGCAGGAGATGAATTCATGTTGTTGTTCAAATCTCCAGAACGACTTGAACCGTTCATTAGTCCCATGGCATTGCTCGTCTGTTAAGAAAAATAATATATAATACTAGCTTTTATGTATTTTCTACAAGTCACCAAATTACAAACCTACAATTAGATGCAACAACAATAACCCATACATGATACGAAATTAAAAATAATTTCAAGGTATTAATTAAATGTTTTTTTTTTTTTCTTAATTCTTTTTTTTTTCTTCTTAATTCTTTTGAGAAATGTCTTAAATGTCTAAATGTCTTAATTAAATGTTCATATTATAACTTGCATTTAATTAGTAGTTCAAAGATGACTGTCACAAATGAGAAATCATTATTATTCAAGGATAAACCTCAATGTAGAGTTCGGTTAATATCTAATTAGCATCTCTGAATTGAATTAGCTATTATATTGCACTAACTAATTAAACTTCACAATAGTCTATAATATCTTGAAGCTTCAATAACAACAGCTGTAGAAAATCTATTTTTTTGTTCTTTTCAATATATGTACATACTTTGATTAAAAAAAATATTTTTTTAATAAGGTAATAATAATAATGATAAAATATAAAACTTACCGGAGGTGGAGGTAGGTGGGTAGTTTGCCTCTTAAGATGCGATAGTGGTGGTGGATTGTATGCCATATTAGCAAAAACCAAACGCTCTTCGTAGTCGTATTCGCATAAAATCTTGTTTTCACATAAATAGAAGCGATCACCCACACAGAATCTGTTAGACAAGAAAATTTATTTAAGAATATTGTTTAATTACATCTATACTAATATTATAAAGAGGTAGAGTTTGTTTGTTAGAACGTGCTAATCTCAAGAACTACTAATCCGATTTGAAAAATTCTTTTTGCTACTTTTTTATTTAATAATAACCCATTTATTGAGGAAGACTATATGCTACAAATCATATAGTCATATAGCTTTATCTATTCTATACTAATCGGTAAAACATACTTAGAGGCGAACATGAGCGAAGCGAGGGTGCAAGTCTCCAGTAATCTATAACAGTATATTCATCACCTACTTAAAAGAAAGCGTTCGTCTGCACAGTTTAGTTTTCCAGATATTCTTTAAACGAAGTAAAAAGAAAAAAGAATTTGTGACGGTGTAACTAATTTAAAAAGTTAGTTCCAGGAATCAGTAAAAACATAGATACTATCACATCGTATATTTATCAACGATGAAGAGTAACGGAAGCCGAAAAAAACAGAAAACGTCTAGAAATAAAATTTACTGCCATCAGTGGAAAGGTCAACTTGAACAAGGAGCAAGATAACGTCAGGCGAGCGCGCATCCCTCAATGTGGCAAAACAAAAGGTATCGCCTTCGACTCGCCACTGGCCGCCCGGAACCGCCGGTGATAACACAAAACCTTATCTTTTCACTCCACTCCCTCCTACGTCTTCCACCCCCGCGACTCCTGCCACCCTGCCAACTCTTTTGTTTCACTTGTCACAAAAATTAAGCGCAATAGCTCGGCTACAAATGTCTCTTTTTTAAAGGGCCAATTTCCACCGCAACTCAGTCGATTTCGCCGCTCTTAATTAACTTTATTTCCTGTTCTCTCCATTCCCGACTTTTGTTTTTGGGGGTTGTCTTTTTTATTTTGCTATTTTTTGTCTGCAGTCGCGTAATGGAAAAGATGTAGAACGAAATTTTAATGACTGGGTGCAAGTTAAGCTTTGTGCGGCGCGCCATTGTGACGCGACGACTGCGACGCGAAGTTTGACGTTTTACGTAATCGGACGTGTCTATTAACTGTTTGAAACAATACCGTGGAAAACTGTTGAACATTTGACAGCAAGCACAAATGATGAGTGTTTTTTAAGGTGATATTTACTGAGCATTTTTATGAAATATGTATCTATTATCTTTCAATAATTGTTTTCTGTAATAGTATTATTTTTTTATCTGTTGTACGTAGGTATGTATATTCTATACAACAGGTAAATAATATAGAAAATAAGTAAATATTCATTATATTATTGTGTTATATTTTTTTTGTAATGTACAGTGTTATAAACTTTTATGCGATTTTATTTATCAGTAAAATAAAATAAAATTACAATGAAGCATTATGCACCCATGCAGTTGTTATTAGTACTTAAAAATAATATAATATTTTGCCACGCTTATCATATATATTAATATAAAATTATAATTGAGGTTACAAAAATATTGTCAATACTTATTTATAATTTGAATTATTCAAGATATCTATTTTTATACAAATGACACATAGAGCATTGTTATAAATTAATTACTTGTATATATTTTATTGATCATAAAAATTATAGCAAAAGATAAATCGCGTAGGTAGCTGGTAGGTTCGCAGATCTGCGCTTCCGTGTCCGCCGCGGGCGCGCCGCGTCGGATTGCTACTAAATTATTTAGTCGTTTAGCGATATTCGCCTGATATCTGCCGGCCGCCGCTTCAATCGGACAGCCCGCAAATTGGATTCAGATTTCTGCCCGGTGGAAATTGATTTGTACGTGATATTTAATAGCCTGCCCGTATTGTTAGGTAAACATGTATAAATATGCAAAATTATTCTCATTCTTTTTTTTTTGCATTTTGCATAAAACTATTTGCCATTCATTTTTGTTAAGTTATTTGTTATGTGTAGAGAATGAAATTCATGCAAAATTTATGATTACATATATGTATCTATGCGTGCTTATTGTAGATTATTACTGTGTTATTACAGCAGTTACTTTAAACTGACTTTATACTGTAACATCGTAGAATGATCGTGTGTTCTCTTTTAATATTCCGTTCCAATCCCCTGTAGATTGGCCTACGAGCCCAAGTAAGAGTGAAATGAATATACAATACGACACGCGAGGTCTGCCAGCGCAAGTGGCAAAGGTCCACAAGTGACGTATAAACCATTCAGAGTGGCTCCAATCTCGCGACCTTTCTATTATTTAAACGGACACTGCAAAGAGATTGCTGTTCGCGCCCGCTATCTTATTCGATATTTTAAGCTGTTTTGTTTGCAAATTACATGACTAAAATACTATTTGGAAATAGAAACGTTTTCTATTTGGAACCTTATTAAAAATTGAAGATATGTTTAAATTTAAAATAAAATTGAAAATCTGGTTGGTATCATAATATATAAGTACTATAAGTCTACAATGTATGGTTTTGCAGTAACTAATCATAATCCGATATTAAAATATTATTATAATATATATGTACTAGCGACTCACCCTCGCTCCGCTCGGGTTCGTCCCTGAATACTTTTAAATTTTTAATATAGATTTCTCAGAGATGAGATATTTTTCCGCAGTAAAAAGTATCCTATATGTTGACCCGCATAACCAGCTGTCATCATACCAAATTTCATAAAAATCTGTCCAGTGGTTTTCTTGTGATGCGGTCACAGACAGACAGACAGAGGACAAAAATTCTAAAAACTATTGATTCGGCCTCTGTATCAATAATAATGACTATTTCAATAAAAAAAATTGAAAAATATTTAATGTACAGATTCGACTTAGTTAGAATTTTACTACCTATATGTATCGATTTGGAAACTTTTCAGTAGTTATATTTTAGTCATTTAATATTTCATAAACTAGGTACTACTTCTACCATAAATGTGTAATTTATTGTAGTATCGACAGATTCATTAATAAGTTTATATTCCACTTGATGCATCATCGCTCAGCTCGATAACCGAGAGAGCGCGGGGAAATCAAGCTCAGTTTACTTCTGTTTGCCGACTACCAATACGCTTCATGTTATAAAACGATTTCTAGTGACGATATATTTCATCTATGCTTGCGGTATATGTGATACAATGGTAATATATTTATAATTAATACTGAAAACTATATAATTTAAATGACTGTCCTTTAAATATATATAATGATACATAAATAATATATATTTATTCACTTATCTTATAAAATAATTTAACACGTCGCTAAAGAGAAGGCACTTATTAATTTAATTCCATTAAAAGTAAAAAAAAAGCAAAAAGCTGATTTTATATGACATAATGAATGTTTTTAAAAAATCATATAAATTAAAAATTTAAAAAACCTTCTACGCAAATTAATTGTCATTTAACGATTACACTGGCAAGTGTGAAACACTTAATCGAGTAATCATACGCCAAAATGACTAAAACCATTTTGGAAAAGAGCTGATACTCTTACACTGCTGGACCGATATTAACCAAACATAGCTAAGAACCACCGCAAGGAAACTGGGTTTCAAATGAAAAAAACCGCATCGAAATCATTCCATCCCTTTGAGAGCTACGATGCCGCAGACAGATACACACACACAAACAGACATCGACGTCAAACTTATAACACCCCTCTATTTGCGTCGTGGGTTAAAATAATATAATAGTTATCGCAGTGTAGTAGTATTTAGTTCCGAATGCCCATTGAGCTGGAGGTTAGAGGTTTGAGTTCCTTACGAATTGAATTGTTGTAATGACAAATGGCGATAAAAATTGCTGGCTACATTCACGTAACAAGTTTTTCACGCAGCACTTTCATAGTAATGGCAAGCCCGAGAACAAATTCAGTAATCATTATTAACACAGTCTATCTTAAAGAGAACGTACGTTAAGTGAACTTGAAAATTAGTGTTTATCATATTAATAAAAATAATGAGTGTATGTTTATTTCTTCTTCATTCAATAACGGCATCAACATTAGGCCTTTAATAGGAGTCGCGGGCAGTAACTAGTTAAGTTTAGTTAACTTTTGAATAAAAAAATTTCGTACCTACTTTGTACGTTTGTATGTTTGTACGTACGAATTCTTAAGTATGATTCATCTCTATACCTTTCACCGTTCTATGAAATGTGTTTAATAAAAGACAAGTTTATACAACGCACAAAAACAATCGCGAGTGTTTTAAAAGCAAATTTCCTTTGCATGTAGCTTCTTATGTAGCGGAAAATTTAATCGCGCTCTTTGTTTGTCGTCCGTGAGTTGAATAAAGCATACGGAGCGGCGCTACAGAGTATAGCTGTCCCTTTCACTCATCACATTATTGTGAATATTTTATCTCGTTCACAAAAGAAGTCCCAAACTGGACTTGTATTCAATATAGCAACGTCCCTGCTCAATTTTCACGGCGCAATCGTTTTTGACAGGAGAGAAAATTAAGTGAGCTCGCGTCGTAAATCCGCTCTGATGCGATAAATGTGGAAAGTATTAAAGATTCATATTGCCAACTGAATTAAATATAAATATTATTATTCTACTTAAGATGCTTATTTAATAAAAATAATAGTTATAAAACTATTAACATAAACTTAATCAAACAATGTTAAAATATCTATGTCCGTTACTACATTATATTCTCGCTCTCGTTACTTGATGGATTTCTTACTGTGGATTTCAAAAGTAAAGCAAATAGTAATTTTGTTAAAAAAATTGGCATTTATGCGAAGCACTCACAATAATTAGAGCGCAGAGAAAAATGTAAATGTTAAAGAAATGTATGTATTCTATCAGAATTACATACTTTATGCATTAAGTATGATAAATATTGTTTCTGTATTAACCAATGTTATAGAGAAAATAATTATATATTTTCTTGACATTTAACATTTGAAAATTGGCAATTAAACCTCTACACACAAAAAACATAACTTACCTATGATTACATTGTTGGCATGCGAAGCATTCGAGATGGTAGACATTGCTGCGCGCGCGCATCACCATTTCAAATGCTGGAATCACTTTGTTGCACGCAGCGCAATACCCGGTGTTGCCGAAAAGCCTGACAAACGTAAAAATTATTAAATAAAAGTATTATTATTAAATAATACTAGGTATATCTTGTATAATACATAAAATGAGAACCAGCTAACAAATTTTATTTTGAAATATCTATTATTGTATAACATAAAAAATTAAATTGCTAGTTAAATTAAGTTTACAGTACTTTAAATAAACAGAACTTATTTGTTTAAATAAACGCATAAAATAAACACTTAAGGTATATCATACTCGTACATAATAAATATAAAATTTATAAAATGTTAATGTATAATAAATTTTGTTGGGACATTAACATACAGCGCCGTCTAGTTTCATGGTAAACTACGAGGCTTGTGTTATGGATACAAGATAGTTGATACACTACGAGTATACTTGTACATATAAGGGAACCTTGTAAGTATTATTTCATCTTTGTAGTTTTACCTTTACATAGACTATAGTAGTATATAGAAATAATAGTAACATAATATTAATGATATCTACTAATTATTATCTAACCGACCAGTTTAGATAACATTTATTAATATAAAAAATCAAAAGTGTCGCTTACCTCAAATAATCCCTCTTGCAGAGTATCAAATTAGCCCGCGTGTACAATGTGTGCCCAACTTCACCAAGGCGACAGTCACAACAACCACACTTCAGGCAGTCCTCATGCCAGAGCTGATCAAGAGCTTTCAACAAGTACCGCTCTGTAATCACTTTGCTGCATCCTGCGCATATCTGAAAGTAAAATCCACTTTATAACTCTGATCTACAAAGCTGTTTCCGCCATTTCAGAAGTCGCGAATAAAGTTTTTATTACTAGATATTAGTAGAAAGTGGAAATCTTCATTGTAGTGTAACATTCAGTTATTTTATGTGCCAGTTTGTAGATTTTGACAATAGATTTTTGATATGTCAAGTGGACAGTCGGTGATTCGGATTATATGAGTTAGGAATATAAAATATAAATGTAAAATGAGTATACAGGAATAGCGAGGAATATAATTGTTAATTGCCAAATATTTGTCTTCCTGGAAAACCCTTCTGAGCTGTTTTAGTAGTTTGGATAGAAAGCCACTAATAGCAAAAAGCTATAGTATACTCATTTTTAAATTGGTTCACTTGAGAGCAATATAAATTATATTTAAATAAAAAGATCGTCGACGCAATCTAGGTAAAATTAGTTAAAAAAAAGGTGTGTGTGTGAGCAATTCACACACGATAGAAGTGAAACTTCAGAAAAGTAATCTACGAGAGAATGAAATGAATATAGAGTATCAAGTATCAGGATTAGGATAATATTGTAAGGTATTTTTTTTTTTTAATCATATTTTTACCAAGTTTAAAAGTTATTTTAGAAGTTATTTTAATATATCCTGTGTAATGTATTCTATCTCATTCTATCGCCGGCTTAATCCTATAGATTTATTTGTTTGTCTCCTTGTCGTGACGTTTTTCGTTTCATCGAGTTTCAAATCACAACAATTCAAAAGAAGTTTCACTTTAAAAATTGATTACAAAAGGAGCTTACCTGAGGCTGTGGGGGCTGGGCAGATGTAGCACTGGCACTTTGAGCGCCGGCTGGCAACGGGGACGCCCGTGCCTCCTTGGTCACATCCATGGCTAGCATGTGAGAGCCGAGCCCTGGACTGCCGCCTGCCTGTTGCGGCGTCCGCCTTTCGC
Source organism: Brenthis daphne (assembly GCA_947093115.1). Classification (NCBI taxonomy): domain Eukaryota; kingdom Metazoa; phylum Arthropoda; class Insecta; order Lepidoptera; family Nymphalidae; genus Brenthis; species Brenthis daphne. Next base: position 29,914,096 of record OX352474.1, on the reverse strand, counting down.
ACTGCTATAAAATTTGAAAAATTAGTTATTTTTAACAATATAATGCCTCATTTTGAAACAATTATAACTTTTATTAATTTATAGGACTACTATAATAAGAGCGAAAGTTTGTATATCTGTACGTGTTTGCGTGTCTGTGTATGTGTTTGTTTCTACTCCTTGTAGATTTGGATGAAATTCAGTAGGTACACAGATATATGAAACTAAAGTAACACATTATGCTGATATACCTAATGTTGGCCCCAGGGAAGCGATATTTGCAATTAAATTCTTCAATATTTATTCTGTTATAATTTACAAAAACACAAATAAAAACTATATTGATATTGAATCATGGCTCTCTCAACTAGACGGTTAAGGCGACATTTTTTATAATTATAACAAGAATTAGGTCAATGCTAACAGTAACACTTTAAAAATAACAAAAAATGCGATGTTATTATAGAAACTTTTAATTAGCTGGCACTATTCAGTTATTGTTGTCGCAAAAGCTTCTTTTCTCTACAATTTATATTCTTTAAACTTAATTACTTGAATACGTCTTGACGGTTAGTATAGAGTTCTCAAAGATAAGATATTTTTCCGCAGTAAAAAGTATCCTACATGATGACCCGGATAACCAACTACCATCATACCATACCATTTCAAAGTCTGTCCAGTGGTTTTCTCGTGATGCATTCCTAGACAGACAGACCGATAAAAATTCTAAAAACTATATATTCGGCCTCTGTATCGATAATGTTTATTTCAATAAGATTTTTCAACAAAATATTGAAAGTACAGATTTGACTGAGCTAGAATTTTATTATATAGAATATGGATAGATTGTTAAGTATGTTACATAGAAATATATATTACAAATTGAGACAGAAATTTATTGAGCCATCTTATCAGTACTGTACGATGTAAATTCCATGAGCATAAAATTTATCGGCTATAATAATTCTAAAAAATTAGCACAACTAGTCAACCGATTAATGAGAACGCGAAACATGACTCCATTTCCGAACTATAGCAAATTATGTGCTTTAAAATATCGAATAAATACTATATAAAAACAGTAATTTAAACCAGTCGGATCAAAAACCTGGTCCACGGTAAGCAATAAAGCCAAGCACGAAGCGCCGTCGTCACGCTTAATTAACACTTTAAATACGAACACTTTTCAATTAAATTTGTAGACTACGGACGTGCTCGCGTGCTTTATTGTTTTATTTTTAAGCACCATCCAGAGTAGCATGTAAAAATGTTGGGGCAAATAATTCACACCACTAGCATTAACTAAAAATTGTATTACAAGATATATGGTATACTTCAGAACTAAGTAGTGTTTTTCCACTGCTCTATCCGCATCGTTCATTTTTTACTTTTATGTGTAAGCTATATTACTGTAAAGTTTCATCAATATCCGTTCAATAGTTTTTGCATGAGAGAGTAATAAACGCACGTACCTATATGACAAAACATACATTTAAAAAGTTAGGATATTCAAATTAATAGTTTGATCTTAAATTAAAATTCGTATATTAAAACTGTTTACGTTTATCTGGTTTTGACATCTATCGGCTCTTTGAGTGTTAGCGTTAACACGTCACGTGACCATGTCGTTACGGTTTACATGGATTTACTCCCCATCCAAACCTGCCTATAGAAGTTTTCACTTCAAAAATTAAATACTATATACTTTTCTCGTGGTGGTTTAACTACTTTCAAACGGGGTTTATCTTAGTCTAAATTAAAAGCATTATATGATATACGAAAGTTTGTATGTATTTGTATATTATTTACTCCTTCACACTGAAATGGCCGGAGGAATCCAGATGATTATACACGAATAAACTATGACCTGGAGTAATAGGTAGTATAGGCTACTATTAGACACCTACAAACGTAGTCAAACGAAGCAAGATATACATAAAGCGAGTTTTTTTATATATTTATTTAATTGCTATATATATGTATAACAGTATAATGGTACTGGAAAAAATTTTGCGGCATACTTTCTAGCTTAGAACAAATCCGGTAAAGAACAAACTGCCTGAAACAATACGAGGCACTGTGAGTTCATGACGAATGGCGGGAGCCGGTCATTTTTGTATGTTTTGGACCAATCCGGCCATAAATAATGGGTCCGGATATTGACCGGAAACATGCACACTGCGTTCTAATTTGTGACAATGATTGTTTACTCTACGAAAACTAATCAACTGACATAGTATTAAATGTCGAAATACTTTTCAAATTATTTAAAATCGGCTTACAACTTTATTTTCTTATAAAATATATTATTATTGTTATTTAAACATTCATAAAATCTACATGCACTATTGTAATGGTGATACAGCACGTGTAAATTATTGCTCACAATGCTGAAATAAAAGATTATAAATCAGTGGCAAGTGCTTAAATTACAAGTCGCAAATTGTGATATTTAATATCCACACGTGACTCTGTAATTTATATATTATACAAGCATTATTTTATACAATATTATTTTTTTTTTTTGTTTTATGAGCATATGAACCTTTTCATTGTTCTCTGAATAAGACCATCGATTACACTCGAGTGAAAAGAATTTAATTTTGAACGAACGTTAACTTGATTTCGAGCGATTGCGGACAGTCGTGTCAATTTGTGTCGTGCTTCCTGTCGGCGAATGTCGCGCGATGTAAATCACTATGCAAAATAATAATTTGGTTACTGAGTATTTCATAAAAATTGACGAATTCGATTCAATTACATCCACGACTTACAAATGCGAAACGATAATATGTATTATATATTCGCCATACAATAGATGAGCAACTATATCCTATATTTTAATGTAGACAATCGAATACCTATACATATAATAAAATTCTAACTAATTCGAATCTGTACATTAAATATTTTTTAGGAAATCTAATTGAAATAGTCATTATTATCGATAGAGAGACCAAATCTATAGTTTTTAGAATTTTTGTCTGTCCGTGTGTCTGTTACCGCATCACGAGAAAACCACTGGACAGATTTTGATGCAATTTGGTATGATGATAGCTGGTTGACCGAATCAACATATAGAATACTATTTACCGTGGGAAAATATCTCATTTCTGAAAAAATACAAAAACATAAAAACTGCATTGTAATAGTATATACTAATATGTAAAACCTAAGAATTTGGTTTTTGGTCACCTGAACGCGGGCGGAGCCGCGAGCAATGCTAGTAATATATAATTTCGATAAATCATAAGCTACTCTAGCTTACTTATAAATAAAATATTTGTATATATTTTTTTATTCTTTTTATTAAATTAAAAAGAATAAAAAAATATATACAAATATTTTCCTTTAAAAATAATATAAAAAATCAAAAGATTGCATTTCACGCCAGATTTTGAAGTGGACAGGCCATGAAGCGAGGCATCGTGAATAATTACCGGTCGAGAAGTGACAGCGACATGCCACACCACTTCGAAAACAACCCGTAGCGAATGCAGCCAGCAGAGATTAGGCGCAAAAAAGTTCACGCCTTCCATTAGCATTGACTTTCGAATGACAATACGCACGAATTAAGATTTAACGAACAGCCGCGCATCGTAGGAAATAAAACTACGTAAAGTATTTACCGATTCGATCGATTGATATCTATATCAATGAACAGTCGAGTAGCAGTGGTCTATAGAGTTAGCGACTTGCTGTGATTTCCGTGCTCTGTCCTCCGAGCGGGCCGCGAGGGACGGTAGCTTCCCGCACCGACGTTAATGATTAACACAGACGCGGTCCGAGACCAATCACGCTCTGCCACCACACTCCAAATTAGAAACTATTTTCGCCCATTAGTGGCCAACTTCATAATCAATTACACGTTAAAATTTCACAGCGCTGTTTCGGGAGCTCTATGTTTGGATAATCGGAGTTTGTGGTCCCACGGCGAGCTATTACGTGGCTGTACGGGTCATAAAGGTTTTTGTTTCGCTGTCGGAAAATTTTAATGCATGTTTCGAATGCATTTAACTGTGGAGCCAAAAGTTGCAGTCAAACAAATTAATTTCTATATGAGAAATAATAGCCGTACAATCACAGTTAAAGCTATATAGTCGTTGAAATAATAGCTTTTGTCGTTGAATATTTTGAAAATGTGATTTTATACAATGATATGGTCGAAAAATATATTATATTTTCGTATAGCTATATTTTCAGATTTGTGTACTTAAATAAGCTAGTATAGAGCTAATAAGGGAAATCTTTGAGTCCATTTAAGGCAGACTGTAATAGGATTGAGTGCACTCTGCTAATCATAATTCATCAGCGAGATTAAAGAATAAGCGCGACGAGGGAGATTGCGCCCCCCGTGTGGGAGAGACAATATGATTGCCACACCTGCGGAAACAGCTAAAGTAACGAGGCGGGCTAAATAATTCAACCAGCTAACTTGTCTTAAACTATGCTTCACTTTATTTATTCTTCTGGCCATAAGAAAAAAATTATTTCCTAAGACCTTTGTCTTAACATAATAAAAAGACGATTTCAATATAATTGACTAATGATACGAATAAAGACTATTTATAATGACAATTAAATGGATAATTATAATAAAATTATTTTTTTAATACATTTTTATAAATCAATTTATTTTATAATAAATCCTAAAAATCATTTGGTATTTACTATTATTATTTTATTATTAATTAAACTATACGTTTATTGTTTACATATTCTCATTGTTTTTAGGCTCTAATTACCATTTTAAATGGGCGACCTTCGTATATAATCATTGGAAAACTCATTTAATAACCTCATTAATTTCCAATATACTATGAAAATTCGTTGTTTTCTTTTTGATTATATGATACTAAATCATTTATTTAAAACACTTTTACTTTTCTTGTACAGGTAGAGTACCCTTTCCGACGAGACACATAGAGCGGTACTTATTTAGCAGATTGCTTTCCTTTAAGTTGTTCTTTAATCTAGCGATGGTAGGCTTACGCCCTCTGTCTCACACCTTCCGCCACATTTGTAAGCACCTAAACACCATTGTCTGTTGCAACCATTGCAACCTAATGAGTGACAATTCTTAAGTTACTTCTTGGTTTTATTTTCTCGTATTTATAATGTACTAGCAGAACCCGCGGCTTAGCTCGCGCTAAAATTACAAATCTCTAAAAATGTAGGTTTCATACAAACTTTCATCCGCTGTTTTACCCCCTTATGCAAGGAATTTCGAAAAATGCTAGGGACACGTATTTATTTAATTTCACTGATAACCGTTAATACCAAGTTTCAAGTAGTCCTGATCATAAATATTTTTTGGATTGTATTATAGCGTGTTGTCCCGTAGAAATAAGATAATCTCCTGCGGTAAAAAGTAGCCTATGTCCCTCTCCAGTCCTCCAACTACCTCCATACAAAAAATCACGCCAATTCGTTACTCTGTTTCGATGTGAGAAAATGACAAACAAACAAACAAACAAACAAACAAACAAACAAACAAACAAACAAACAAACAAACACACTTTTATAAAATTAGTATGGATTTAAAATTATTAGGCATTAACTATTCAATATCAATTCCTATAATAAGAGATGGGAAAATCGTGGGTTAAAAGCAAAATTTCGTTAATGTCAAACCATATTGGATTACTGGCGATACCCGGCTGCCGCAATAATATAACGAAATTCAAACATTAATAGGCTCAAACACAATCACGGATGGCCGCATAATCGAGTTAGCTGCTATTCGGCTAAACCCCTATCGCGTAATCTGCCCCATTGTCTGACGCTCGTTGTGCTGATCATGAGGGCCGATTATTGTGGCAATTTCGTGTTTATTGTTTTCAGGTGTCTCCGTCAACTGGCTCAAGGAGCTACACAATGCCCAAACTCTATCTTTGGATTTGATTGTCACATAAAACTTAAGTATAAATGCGTGTACTATGAAATGAAACAGGCAAATATATGCGATTTAAATGCAAGAAATAATACTTATACTATCAAAAAATGCATCTTTAGTCCAACAAAAAGACATAAAATGTGAGATTGCATAGATCATAGACTGAACTAACCCCACGACAGCTAAAGTAAGTGATACTCAGGTGGAATATACGTCCAGAAAGTTAAAACTTTCACATCAGTTAGATGCAACTGGAAGAACAAATAAGTAGACAGAAGTGGTGTCAAAACTGCCAAAAACAAAACTATAAAGTTTGCTTTATAACGGGTAGATATCGGTTTATCTATTTGAAATGTCGAACTCAATTTGAAACGGAAAACTCGACTTTTATAACTTATACTATAACTGCATTACTTAAACTCCTTATATTTAACCGTACTATTAACTTTAACTTATAGTCAATAAGAGCGCTACTATATTACCTTAATACATATTATATTTTATGTTTACATCATTAAAAAACTTAGTTTTAACATATAAAATTTAATGAAATAATTAACTTAATAAATTCCTTAATAGCGAGCTCATTATATATTCAAAACAGGTTGGTACGCAACATGCGATCGACCCTATCAGATCTCCAATGATCCGCTTATGTCAACTTCTTATCAAGCTTTAATAAAATCGAAAGCGTTTTATGATTACTAAAATATTTAATACGAGTAACGTAACGAGTGTAACGCAAGGATGAAGTAATAATATTAGCTGGAGCAGATATCGCTGATGTTTTATTACATTATAAAACAAACGTCTCAAATTAATTATGGGGACATACTACAGTCACCATCGCTATCGATCGTAAAGAATCTTTGATAGCTGTTGTAAAATGTTCCAAATCGTTGTCATGATAATTTATGAAGCATGTTTATGACATGACTATGATTATTAAATTCTGTATTCCCTGAAAGCTGGATTCTTGTAATTTGTACCATCTAAGGTGTGTATCTTTGACTTGTCGCCAATTGACACGTATTGCAAGATTAGCGCGAGGCTAAATGAGTAAACGGGTGTCGCGACAAGAGGCAAAGTGAATAAAAGCAACTCGTAGCCTATTACGTGAAGTGAGTTATAAAATAAAGCCGCGGCGAGTAAGTTCATACATTACAAGCCGATAACCAGACGAGACTTCTGAGACACAAACCAGTCCCTTTTAGTGAAATTGAAAACTTTTTCTGTTACTCATACCGCGACCACGACACCACTCAATTTAAATCTATTGCTTTTTATAATTAACTTACTCCATTATTGAAGTGCACTCCCTCGTTACCTCAATTAAAATTCAATCGAGATGTAGATCTATTAGAGAACGAGTTTTTCTGGCAGATGTAATCAAGTAAATTGTTCTTAAGATAAGTGCTACTCGCGTAGTCATTTATGAAAGAAACTGGATACACATTACACCTTATCTATTCATACGTAATTATTATTCAATTTACTTTATTAGTCTCACATTTCCTATTACATTTCCAAGTTCCATATACAGCTTTATCAATAACATCACTCTTGTATTTCGAAAACTAACATACTTTACCCTAAAATTCCTTTTTTCTTAAAAAATTGTATGGGACTACTTAATTTTTATTATCTTATCATGATAATATTTAGAATATAATTAGCAAAGTTACACAATTTTATTGAATTGATTACCTCCTCCCCTTTTTTGAGGTCGGTCAAGGTATAATAAATTTTGGTTAGCCCAGATCCATTAAAAATATTAATATATTAGAGTAGACCCGGCAGTGTGTCAATTCTGACATTATGCAGTCGCCTTCACTAATGCAATGAAGATCCCCTAGCTATCTAGGGAGTGCCACTTTTACCTAATTCTTATTAAACATTTATTAGCTTAGACAAAAGCTATCGGAAGGTATTGGTGCCGATGTTTTATTTATGATCTCTTATAGGATTGCTATTTTTGCCGTATCTCGTTAGATAATGTATAGGCAAGTAAGTAAATATATTATACATAAAACATACATAATATGTATGTACATAGATGCGGTAGCTTAAACAGCTGAGTTAGGTGTAGCTTTAAGCACAAAATAGACTCACAAACAGAACTTTATTTTAGTGTCGGTTATAATTTTGTCTGGATGGTAAAATATTGAAAAGTATAGCCGGATGGTCCGTCTTGTACCAGATTAAAATAGAATGCAATTTTGTTCAATTGCATTGAGAAGTTAGGGCAAAGTGTCCGGTGCCGTGCGATCTCACGATACAAGCTAGCGCTCATAGCTAGAAATAGTTTAATCGGAGTTATCCGTACTATTATCCATTAATCTTTATAATTAAATTAAATTTTCTGTGGGCAGGGTTGTAAGAAAATTGTTTTATTGTGGGAAATCATTAAATTAAACATTAATTAATTTGAGGCCCACTGGAAGACGTCTGTTACATATTAATCATACGATTTCCTACTGTATTATAAACACGGTATTAACATTATTTTTCTATTAAATATGTATATATTATTTAAAATAAGCTAAAAATATGCCATAAGCTGAGAAAAGACTAGCTATCTATTCACCTAATATCCAATTGAATTCCCATTAACTATTATTTCGTCACACATAAAACCAATACAAAATAATGAAATTGAACGATAGATTATTTTAATTTCTTATTAAATGTATAACAACCTAATAATAACAACATACTCATACATAAAAAAGTATTTTGTATGATATTACCACATTACTTATGTCCTTCATATAATAGAATATAGTTTGCAATTGTTTTCGTTAGCACTTTTTATGGCTGAATACTTTTATTAATATCAATACTTAACATTATCAATATATCTTAACAGAACATAAGCAAAATTCTACTTACAATAAGAAGATGTTGTTATATATAATTCTCAATAAGTACTTATAATCCTTTCATCTTCAAAGTTATCCAGTAAAAAAAGTAAGAAAATCAAAATTATTGATAATATCAAACACGTGTTTACGGAGTCGTATTCTAGTAAAAACTGAATGAAATATGAATGGACGAAGCGACGCGAGCTCTATCGCGGTTTCCTGTCTGATAAAACCCTTAATGAGCCGTCTGTCCTTTTGTATTTGTTCCCAAATAACTAATTATATAGTGATAATAATAATTTACCGAAATTGTATTTTCTAGCCTTCGTATGAGTATATTCATTGATATAATAATAACCATGAAAATATATTTATCTTTATTATTTACTAGGGGCTCGCCCTCGCTTCGCTCGGGTTCGCCTCTAGACAAACAAAAACAAATCTATCCCACGGGAACCGTACATTTTTCCGGGATAAAAAGTAGCCTATTTGTTATTCTGATGTATGAATAATATTGTAAAGTTTCATTAAAATCCAATCAGTAGTTTTTGTGTACTAAGCTGTATAAGTGACTAGTTTTTTAACTATCCCGGGAACTCTTTAGTTTTCCGGGATGAAAAGTATCTAAAATGTTGACCGGGAATATAAGCTACCACCACGCATAATTTTATTTAAATCGGTCGAAATGTTTTGGAGATTAGCCCGTACAAACAGACAAACAGAAAATAAGAGAAACAGACAGAGAAACAAAAAATTAAAAAAAAATCTGGATTTGTTCTATTTCTTTTCTTACATCTCCCTGACTCGGTTTCTAGCAAATTTTTTTCGATATACAGACATTCGACCTCTATAGTTTTATTATATGTATAGGATTCTAATCATGAATTTAATGAAAACCCCCTCAATAAAGATATAATACAATAAATAAATAATTTTAATTATCTATTAGGAAAATCCAAATAAATAACGATTACAGAGGTAATCCATTAAAGCCACATTATTAATATATAAGAGGAAAATCACTACAGTAAAACAGATGTTTTAATACTAGCAACGTAAACAATCATATTTTACTCAATGACTTTATTATTCACAAAATTATCCTTAGAATGACGATGCGGTAAAGAAATTTTTACATCTTCCATTGTTGTACAATACTTACGTAAATATTATACGAGTTGACGCCGATGATGATTAATGTTTTCACAAATAATAATCTATACATATAATAAAATTGTAACTAAGCCGAATCTGTACATTAAATATTTTTTGGAAAATCTTATTGAAATAAACATTATTATCGATACAGAGGCCGAATCTATAGTTCTTAGAACTTTTGTCTGTCTGTCTGTCTGTTACCGCATCACAGAAAAACCACTGGGGGGATTTTGATGAAATTTGGTATGGTGATAGCTGGTTATCCGGGTCAACATATACACTTTTAACATATATACTTTTATCGGAGGAAAATGTCTCTCATTTCTGAGAAAAAATACAAAAACTGCAATGTAAGAGTATACTAATATATAAAAGGTATGAATTTGGTTTTTGGTCATCTGAACGCAATGCTAGTTGTTAAATAAATTATAAACGATAAACAAAGAGGTTTTAAATAACGATTTAGAGCGACTTGTTGCTGGTTGTACGGCGTGTATAAAATGAGTACTGTTCAAGAATCATAGTTTATTTTCGAGATTGCACGTGCACGTGGTAGAAAAAAAGAGTAATATTATTTTTCAATTCCCATACAAAGGTGGTCGGTGCGCGGCGGCAAATTGGTTGTATTGTCAATTTGGGCAGTGCGTGCCGGGCGCAGATGAAATGTTTATTTTCAATTTCCACCATTTTCCCGCCGCGTCGGCCGCAGGATTAGAATGTGAAACAACGACACTATTACTAGATAGTTTTAAAGAAACAACCGATATTCACGCAATATTTTCTTTGGAGTTCACTTTCCCTAAAATTACAAACATGATTTTTATTGAAAATGAAAAAATAATACATTTATTGCATATATTACTATTAACTTATAGATATATTGTTTCAGTGTCAAGTAATTTAATGTTTATATCTTAATATAAATCGTGAAGCTGTTCTAGGCGTATCTAAGCAGCAATACACTTTTTTCTCCGTAAAGCGGAAACGAAAACGTCTTTTAAATCGTATATCACGATCACTTAATCAGCGTTTAAAAGCATCAATCGCGCTTGAGGAGTTAATTGCGAATAATCGCTAACTGTAAAGAGTACCTCACGTTTTCGAGTCTAATTCACGATGAACTTTATCCGTATTTTTGGAGAATAATAGTTAACTAAAAAGTCTTACTACTATTGGTCATTGTATGTATTCAGCCCTTTATAATGGCCCACTGCTGGGCACGGGCCTCCCTTCAGTACGAGGGGAATCACGCCTTAGTCCACCACGCTGGCCAAGTGCGGGTTGGCAGACTTCACATGTCTTTCGAAAACTTGCTAGGTTCTCTCAGACATGCAGGTTTCCTCACGATGTTTTCCTTCACCGTAAGGCGAGTGATAATCATGTTAGAAATGATTCGCACATGAAAATATCAGAGGTGCGAGACCCGGGATTTGAACCCGCTTCACTCGGTTTCCACTGCCTTCTTGATCTTGAATTGTATTATTTATTTGTTAAAAAATCATATGAAGCTTTATTTTTTTCATAATAATATTAAAATAGAAGAAGCTAGGTATAACCCTGTATAAGAACTTTGATGATGATGATGATGATGATGATGTTCTCCTAGCCGATTCCGGCCACGGCGGCCAATCTCAATGAGATTAGCCAACTGCGCAGGAGATATTATAGTGCTCAAGTGTACGCGCAGACACAAGTGCACTCTCTATTCCTATCACTCTCATACTCCGGTGGGACGACCACTCGACACGACCGGTGAGAGTTAAGGCGCAGGACCGACGGCTTTACGTGCTCTCCGAGGCACGGGGGTGAAACACCGCCAACTTCCCAACTCCGGGCTGTTACTGAGACTTACTATACAGGAAGACTCAATAACTAAACTTGGCCCGACCCAGGACTCGAACCCAGGACCTCCGGGTGTGCAGCCGTTCATGCTAGCCACTACACCACCGAGGCAGTTGAACTTTACACCTTCATTGTGTACTTTAATTGCTCCTCAAAGCTTCCGTGGGGAGAAGCTTAAATATTAGCGTACTTTATTATCCGTGTTTGCTTAGAACATCCTTTGGGATACTTTGAAAGCTACCGACAGTTTGTAGATAAAGAGTTAACTTACAACCAATCTATTGTCCCCTACTTGCTCCATAGTTTAAGTGTAAGTATGTTATTATTTTTTTATATTTATTTGACTAGCCATACCGTCGAAACAATGTACTAAAACATATCTAACGATATATGAAAGAATTAGCTAAAGTATTGATTTTTACTAATCACTGACTGCAATTTATTAAAAACATGTACGAAAAAGGTTTCATACGCAAACTTACTTCGATATGTGTTTTCTGATACAACAAAAATTCTAAAAATCATAAATTCGGTCTCTGTATCAATAATAAAATCTATTTTAATAAGATTTTCCAATGTGCAGATTTGTCTTAGTTACAATTTTATTATATGTATAGATAGTTCATGTACATTTCCTTAAGTTAAACCCACTTGTTTAGATACTCGTACGTCATTAAATAATTATAAAAGTTAAAGTCATTAACAAAAGTTCACTTAGGCAATTACAATATCGACCAACATATTGAGCCAATCAATACAATAATGTGATAGTAGAGTATTAGTACTGTCTATAATTAGTGTATGTAATAACATAATGAATAGGATATAGAGATAACCGAACCGCGAATACCGTCGCGTAACCGGAATACCAATAGGACGGCCAGCTTATTAACTCTCTCCTTTAATTAAATTATTAGAAATCTCTAACCGAGCTAATTAACGAAGAATTCCAACATTTCGGTCCACCTATCGGGTATTAATTAAAATTGACAAAGCCGCGGGCATACGAGCGCTCACCAAATATCGCCTCTATTAATGAAATGATCACTCGAAACTAATTAAATTATGAAGGTAATGGTGCATGCATGTGATACCGGTCGAGAGAATTCAGACTAGTGCATATAACACCTGCGCCGCTTTAGCTTTTCGTATATCAAGTTTTTATCCCATATCCAATCAACGATACCTGTAGTCTCTTAATGTATGCACATATTGTAAATGCTCTTATCGTTTACTTTAATAAACTGATCCTATTCCACGCTGCCATAATTTTAATAGTTTATATGATGAAAATTGTGTAAAACCTTCTGATATGCATATTTTTATTTATATTGTAATTTAGTTACAGTGACACGTTAAGAATTTAAAAAATCCAAAAGTCACATTCTATTTCCCACGGCGTGGACATGAAAATGTCGTAACGGTGTAAAAGGCACGGCACACTGTAGGCGCAGCGACATTAAAATGAGTAATTATAATAAAGCTGATATGTCCTCATAATTAACTAAGCCTGATGAAGAGTGCTTTGACGAGAGCAGGTGACAAAAAAGCGCATTAAGCGCTGCGTATTACGATATATACGATATTTTTAATATAATAAAAAACGAATGAAATATTTTTATAGCAGTAATATTTTTTTTTATATTTTTTTAACCAAGATTATATATAATTAATCAAATTGTTATAAGTTAATTTAAAAAAAAATGATCTTTTATCAATTAATAATTAATTAATTAATGTCATAAAAATACATAATATCCTTGAATATATCTGATTTGTTTTCATATATTATTTAAATAAATATATTAAGCATTTTATGATTAAAATTATATTTTTTCCATTTTTTTCTTAGATAGATTAAAAAATAAAAAGGGTCAAATATAATGTATTTAAGGTGAACATTTCCAGCGCCACAGCGCTACCATGATGCTACCCGCAGCAGCACTAGCGCTAATTAGACGGAGTGACAACCCACTCCTGCCATAAAGCGCTGCAGATTTATCGCCACAGATTATTTATATTATGTTTATTAGGCCCTGCCCTGCGCGCCCTCACAGCTTTCCTACTAATTGAATTGCATGGATTTTTATATGTTGTACCTGAAGAGTTTTTTAGATATTACATTATTACTTTGATGGACTTTATTGTTATTAGTATAGGGACACATTACACTATCAACATATAACGTTAACTAGCTTATAATGAAATAAGCGCCCATACCAGCAATGTTAATAAGACTCATTTTAGATTAAATTAATTAACATAAAATTACCTAATGAGCTAATAAAATAAATGTTTCGATTAAATTATTGAAATACATGTGATAACAGTTGATTATGAAAAGCAAAAAGTAGAGTGTCTGCTTTTGGCTTTTTTAACCTCTGTTTCTTAATTATTTTTATTTTACATCTAGAAAGTTATGTTACCATAACTTTTTCTACGGATGCAGCGGATATAACTGTCAACTGGTATAATTTGAATTTAAAATATATATTTTTCTAAGTACTCTTAAACGTACTGAGATAACTTATCTCAAACTAGTTTTATTTAACGAAGGCCTTAGAATTTAATTTCCCATTATATTACACAAAGACAAGACTAATTAATATAAAACCAACAGAAATAGAATTTAAATTATAACAACGTGTAACTTTACACTATATAAGCTTGAACATTTCTATTTTTTAACTCGGCTATTTCCGTGACTCTAATAAGCCGGGTTCATTATAAAGAAGTCAATTACGCGAACCGACCGACACATGTACATTGTAATTACATTGTGTATCATTAATCATTGGCCAGAAACACTAGTTATTTTGGCAATCGTTACGTCTTTGATAAACAACGTCTCTTCCCAAACGCCACAGTGATAAATTGACATCCAAAATAGCAGGGATTTTATAACAGTTCCAATTTAATATGAAAACTGATCTGATTCCCAATACAATAACAGCTTCTACTCGTATTATAAAACAATACATCATTTTTGATTTCTCTTTACGTAATATAAGTAATCAAAGCATTATAACTGAAACAGAAATTGATAAATTAATACTGACTGTGGTATCACTTATTATGTTCACGCCAAATTTAACGTGTATACTCGTACAGTGGTTATTACAATATTAATTCAAATAAATAATTATTATTTGGGAGAGCGTCCGTTCTGTGGAGAAGGTACGGAAGTGCACTACAAATTATAAGATCAATATTCAAACGTGAATTCAAACGTTCATTACAAATATTCCCGGATTTAATAAGGCTTTAGGCATCATCACACAATTTGTAACGTCTCAAATTCAGTATATATATAATGCGAGCAAAGTAAAAAAAACTACTATATTCTCTCAAAGAAAATGTATAATGAGTAAGAAAATTATATTTATGTAATCTAATATCGAATAACTATACATAACATCCTTACTTATGATATTAATTCTATATATACACAGATACTTTATGAGCAGGAGAGTGACATAGGCGACGAGTACGTTTTAGCATCAAGTTATTGGTCTCATATAAGTCAAGTACAAAATGTTTTCCAGTTATCTATAATTTATAATAAATTATCATTAAACGAAGAAATTACGAACAAGCTGTACAAGAGGTATAACACAAATATGTTACGAAGAACATGAGAAACAAAAGCATACATCTGATACAATAAAGCACGATAAAATAAACTAAAATGAATCACAGGAACACCACGGAAATCGCGACACTATTAAAGAATATTTAGAATTTATTTCGCAGTAGCGATGCTTAAATCGCAGCCATGTCCTTATCCACGGACACCGCTATCCGATGTTGTATCTTTCGTTGATTTGTTGCCTTGGCTGTACAGTGTGTTCTGAAGCTAATTAATTTTAATTGGATCGCAATGCATCTATTGTATGCCCGACTTTTGACCCCCCGAGCTCTGGACGCAGCGTAATTTCAACTCGTTTTGCTGCTCGTATTTCAAATTAGTATTCCTAGAAATATGCTCATAATAAATATGGAGAAATCTCTGATTATTGAACGGTACAGGTGTTCCTGTCTGTTTCACGCTTAATGCTGGGACGGGCTTACATTAATTACTTCTAAATATGAATATTATTTAATTAAGTTATGTACTTTAGTAAATTACGTCACAAGTCAATATATTATAGTAGATGGTATCAGTAATGTGGGACTTTGAATACGATTGCTCCTAATCCGTGCATTATGCCACAGGCAGGGCTGTCGCTCGCAATATATTCACACTTGCAACAAATGCTATTAATTTTCCGCTCGTGTGCCTCTTCAAGAAACGACTCTATCAAATTATAACCTTAGAAATCTACTGTCGGATTAATAGTATTAAAAGAGTTGATATCAATGCAAAACACCTATAAAATTATATAAACCAATTTTTTCCAGCACTATAATATAATTGATAATCGTTTCGCTTATCACATCGTATATGTAATCAAATAGCTTTTTTATACATACATTATTATTTATGTAATATTCATATTCACAAGCAACATTTAATTCCAGTCGGCCATTATGTCTAACTTGACAGTACTCGCTGCAGGCAACAATAATAAAAAATCGGGCAAACATTCGCTGTACTTGTTTAATCTCATGAGCAGGCTAATTGTCCGCGGCAGTGATGATGACAGTCGGGACTCAGGGGGAGGGCAGGGGCACGTGACCCGTCACTCGCAGGGAAATTAAAACATTCCGTTATTATTTTCAATTCGCTACCCGCGTACGACTGCGACGACCTATTCTGGATTTTTCATAAGTATTGTACAGTTAAATAAATTTCGCCAATATAACCGATTTGTTTAATTGTTTGCTTATTATTATGAAATATTAATTTAATAGAGAGTTAACAGATATTTTAAATTAATTTGTGGGTATAGGTTTTAATTAAAAAATATAATTACATGTATAAATGCTGTTATTAAAAAAATACAAAGTAATACAAATAAGGTTCATCTAATACCTATATAATATTTATTGTTAAGTACTTGTCATTTATGTCCTTAATAGACAATGATATCTGGTCGAGGCTAGCGTCAAAGAATATTGGCAACCACCGTTGGCGTAGAAATTTTAATAATTAAAAATCACCCCACCCACATAGGGAACACACTGTACATTACGCTTTAACACTTTTAATTAAAAATTCTCATGAGTAACTATTTTAGTAATTCTTTTTTAAATTGTTGTTATGGGGTACAAAATCGGTATACAAATATTGAAAATATACCTTAAATAATCACTTACAAAAAAAAGTTTTTTTTTTTTTGAAAAATAACCTATAATCTAACCAACTCTTTTACTAGGAATAAATATTACTGATAATAAAAAATCCTGTGACCAACTGATTAGACACGGTAAAATGTATTAATAAATATTCTGATTTATTATAATTAATTACTTTAATATCTCTCATATATAGTAAATTGTAATTTCAACACCAATCTGATATTAAATGTCATGCATAGATACCGTAACCGCATAATTTCATTAACATGTCTGCCAAGTTTATTCGATGCAGTCCACATATATCGCCGGCGATTTAATAATGGAATAGAACTCTGCATTGAACAAACAAACTATTTTTAATTTCCGCTTCATTTAAACGTGCGTAGAGCAATATAGAAAAAATAGCAAACATTCATAGCGAATCCAATAGGCTAATCGGGAGTTATTAAGCCCCTCGTTCGTCGTCCCACCTGATCGCCTCCCGGCTATAATAGAAATACCAGGGTCTTATTATTAAAATTGCTGCTAAATTGCTCCCCGCTTTCCCCTTGAATTTTGTAGGTCGAAGGAGAGTTATTAACGTGGTGTACTATTGATATGATTGTCATTGGATGTTTTTATTCTGAATGAATACGATTCCATTTTTCATATCTTAAAAAACTATTACTAATTTTCTCCCCATGTTACAATAAATGTAAAATACAATAGTACACAGTCCAAACAAAGGCACTAAAAGGAAAAACATATAACATATTTGCCATTATATTGAACTTTAGTCACGCATAATGAACTGCGCCAGCTTCGAATGACACAAAGCGATAATTCAACGCCGTAACCTTATACAAATGTTCATTAGATTACGTTGTCTGAGGTAACTCAATCAGTGGCAGTCAGTGGTATTATAATAACAGCGGTATTGTTGGCTCGGTTCTGGGACATTAATTAGGTAAGTACGTCGAACACGTCAGTCGCTGCGCTAATTAATTGAGCGTATTATTGGTGCAGCGCCTGGCTGATGCGGTTTCAACAATAACAAGTTATGTACATTTCCGATAATTTTCATTGTTTTTCATTTGTACGGTAATTCGTTTAGAAATTGTTTTGCTGATGACTACAACGTCTATTTCATAGAAACAAGCTTATCGTAACTATATGATTTAAACAGTTCAAATTTTATTTTACTGCATTTGCGCCTGTTTTATTGTTTTTTTAATAATAATAAACACAATTGTTTGTAATGAATGTTATTTTGAATTTTTTTTTTATTAGTTAACTAGCGACTTAAACTCGCTTCGCTCGGCTCGCTTCCCTACGTATTCGGATTTTGTACACAATTTCATGGGTGTTAATTATTTGCTCGGAGTTATACCAGTAGGTAAAAGTCCCGTCAAAGTCAGTCCAGCCGTTTCGGAGATTAGCTGGAGGAACAAACAGAGGGACAGACAGACAAAAATATGCATATGCATTTAGTAAAAACAATTTTGACAAAACGTCAAATAGGCACTTCAATTTTATTTATCTGTAGTACCTATAGATTTTAGAAAATATATTTTATACACAGTATAGATTATATTTTACACAGTACATACACAGTATAGATTATTTTGTTTTCTTTTCTCAAGGTGCATTATAAATATACGTACATAATACATATTTATTCCTAAATAAAAAAAAAACACTTTTTCGTAGCACTCTTTTCAACCGATTTCCTCAAAAAGGAGGAGGTTCTCAATTCGGCTGTATTTTTTTTTCTGTGATATAACCTATAATAAAAAGTTTATAGACATTTGTTATTTAACGAATAAGTTTTTTATAAGATTGTAAAATGACACTACGTGGATAGACCAACTACCAAGTATTGAACATAAAAAAAATATACCCAATTATATTTTGAAACACAATATTTTATGCTATGTTTGTAATTAATATCGAAAACCACAAATTATGCCTAACGGAAACCGAGCTAAAACAGGATAATTCTTAGAAATATACCTAATTCGTCATCATTCATTCATTAAACCGTCCGTATTAATAACTATCTTGCTTATAAAACAAATAAAATAACTATAACTATCAGAATATTAAGTGTACTATTAGAATATATTTTCCTTATATGAAATAATAGATCAAACGTGATGTTTAATTTCATCGTATAACAATACATAGAAATCCATACTAATATTATAAATGTAAAAGTGTGTTTGTTTGTTTTCTACTTTTTACCATTGGAGATTATCTCATTTCCACGAGAAAACACGTTATAATACAACTCACAACAACTCATCATACCTATGTATATATTTAAAAATTATATATAGTTTATCCATACTAACCGTTGAAACGTCCTAGGGACGAACCTGAGCGAAGCTAAGTGAGTCGCTAGTATTTATAATAAATCGAAATTTAAGTCTGAATGCCACACATACAATTACGGTTAAATAGAATTTAATTATTGTTGAATTCAACCAAATACTGTATAGTACATTGTACATGTCTATAAAATATTTTGCTGATTATTTAAAATATATTTAACCGTCTTTAAAAAATTATGAGCTATTTTATATTACCTATACTAGCACTGCCCGCGGCTCTGCCCGCGTTCAGATGACCAAAAATCAAATTCTTAGGTTTTACATATTAGTATGCTCTTACATTGCAGTTTTGTATTGGTTCTCAGAAATGGCATATTTTCCTGCGGTAAAAAGTAGCCTATATGTTGACCCGGATAACCAGCTACCACCATACCAAATTTCATCAAAATCCCTCCAGTGGTTTTTCTGTGATGCGGTAACAGACAGACAGACAGACAGACAGACAGACAAAAATTCTAAAAACTTTAGATTCGGCCTCTGTATCGATAATAATGTCTATTTCAATAAGATTTTCCAAAAAATATTTAATGCACAGATTCGGCTTAGTTACAATTTTATTATATGTATAGATATAGCATGATAATATAATATCATTTCCTCCTGACTTAATTTCAGTAATGGTGGCTCATTATTAAGACAAGTCACCCAGTAGGTATAATACGCTCTTTCTATTTCTTCGGTCCTATGTAAAACGAAGGGCACGACCACAGTCACATCAAGGCGCAAGCTGGTAATTGTAACTATCCAAGGCACAATCATTATGTGTAAATTCGCTAGCTTTCCATTTCGGGCAACTATTTAGTATTTCTTTGATGGAAAATAACTCTTTAAGTTCTACCTGCGACTTCTCTATCTATCTCTTAAATGGACGATTTTATCTTTTAATACATATGTCATGTTATGATGCACTAATTAAACTTTTTAAACGTAATTTTTGCTTTATAGAACCTACAATATCAGAATTCATTTATTACTGTATATTTTTCTCTAATTAAGTTACCTGACTCTATAAAATGAAAAGGACGTTCCCTTTTTTATCTGATGTAAAAAGCTCAGAACTTATTGTCTTTATACTTTTAAATAAATAACTTTCAAATTATATCATACTAGCGACTCACCATCGCTTCGCTTCGCTTCGTCCCTAGACAAAAAGAAATCTATCCCACGGGAACCGTACATTTTTGCGGGGTAAAAAGTATGTGCTATTCCAGACTATAATCTATCCCTGTGTCAAATTTCATCCAGATCCGTTCAGCCATTCTGGCGTGAAAGAGTAACAAACTTCCATCCAATCATCCTCACAAACTTTTACATTTATAATATTAGTATAGATTTATCTATTATGAATTTGATAGCACGAACTTACTGGCTGGTTGTCCTCAACTCCGCGTATTTTCCTTATGAAACCGACTCAGACTTTTGTACTATCAATACAAACATTAGTACCAAACACACTCTATTATCACACAACTTGTTCTGTTGTTTTTCTAATACTTCATTATAACCGGCAATATATAGACTTAAAGTTGAAGTAAAGTGAAGTTTATATTCAAAGAATAAAAGTAACGCTATTTGTGAATCGACTATTTAATCGAAACTAAATACTTTAATCGAATAAACTTTTACATTAACTTTTCATTGTAATTCCGAGAGAAAGCTTTCACTGGAAATTAATGTAAACGTAGTCATATTTTTAACCGACTTCCAATTCCAAAAAAGGAGGAGGTTCTCAATTCCTCGGAATCTTTCTTTCTTTTTTTATGTATGTTCACCGATTACTCGAAGACGCCTGGACCGATATGGAATTTTTTTTTGTTTCAAAGGGTATACTTCCCAAGTGGTCCTATATAAATATTATCGAAATCGGTCGAGCGGTTTTTATAAAAAATTAACAATAATTAGTAAATATGTTAATTAAATAAATTCAATGAAAAAAACATTAAAAATTATCTAAGGTAAATAATAACTTTACACCATAAATATATCTAAATATCAATATTCGTTAGTTATGACATTTAATTAATTATAGTAAAGTGAACATCTTGAGGGTATTTATCGCGGATTGGTTCGTGACTGATTAATTGAGTGCATTACATGACGCGTCTAATCACACTGCAAAGCTAATGTCAATGCTGCCTGTCTAACTCTATATTTAGCTTACATACACTCAATACCTTCAATCGACCTAATCTATGTGGCATCAGACATTCACTCATTTTTAATTTATTAACATTAAAGTTTCAAAAGGTGCTTATTCTAAAAATCTGTATATAAATATAATATAAATATAAAGGGATTTCATCAAATAATTATTATTAAAAAAAATTATGTCTCGTCACATCTTGTATATTTTAAATATATATATATATATATATATATATATATATATATATATATATATATATATATATATATATATATATATATTTACTCTTTAACATTTGAAATGACATTACTACAATCAATAATGTATATCATGAATCGATGTCACTTTGTTGCTTCGTTATTAGTTAATTATAACTTAGAGGATTAAAAATTTAAAACCAAATGACAAAAGAAAATTGTAGATAAATTACCAATCCAATCTATAACTTTAAAAGCATAAGCCGCCACAATCAAACATATAGCACTCATATCAATCAGGCATCGTGACAATCCGCATAATTATAATTAAAACTCGAACACTCACAATATTGGATCAATGTCGGGCGTTTGATTGAATCGACGTGCCCCCGCGCCCGGTATGTTAAGCGTTCGATCGAGGCAATTAGTTACAAAATTAATTTCATTTGATTAAAATTAAAATTTCATTCCGTAATTAAAATTTCATTTTCCTACAACAGAACAACATACAAAATTCTAGCTGCATATTAAATTCTAATAGATAGCAAATTGATAATCTAGTGTATACGTGTTCATTAATTTTTCTGTTCATAATATTGCATCAAGATTTAAGAAGATAAATCTGTACGACGAGTCGTGCGCTTGCGCTCGATAAATTCAATTTGTTATATTACATGTCGAGTCACATTTAATTTAATAAGAGCTAATATTTATGTACAGACAACTGTACTGGCATTATGTGACGTGAGTCCGACTGCCACAGTCCGACACCAGATTATGAGTCCCCGTACTGAATGAATATTCTGTATTAACACAAATTGTCAATAAGGAAAATAATATGTATAGTCCGCTATAACTTTCAAGTATACACATAAAACGTACGTATACACGTGTATATTTTATATTATATACACGTACGTTATGACTCCCTCTGACTCTTCGCAACAGAGCCCACAAGGTAGCATTCTTAGAAACTGTACAGGCTTATATTTACCTATAATATATTAAAACGACAAAAGATTGAAGAGTACTTTTAGAAACCTAAGCAAAGTTTAGTTTTAGTTTAAAAAAAAATTACTTTTATATACATATATTTTGTCTAGGTATGCATTTATTTTAATAGCTTCGTAAAATTTATAGTAGTATGTAGGGGAAAAGTGTTATGAAAGGGACAAGTTCAGAATGGGACAAATTAAATTTACGGCACTAGGAACCAAGTAGTAGATTTTTGTTTTCTAAATTCTTACAACATTTACTCAGTGACAATATTGACGTCATTTGTTTTTCAAAACAAAGAAAATGGCGAAGCGTGGTTTAATTATTTCGTGAATTAAAGTATTTTATTCGTTGTTTGTAAAGTTTTTTTATTACATTATTTAAATAATATTTGATAGTTCTTGTACCACTAACTGATCATTTTTAACTACTTAAAAGGTGAGTTCACAATAGTACAAAATTACTCGAAAATCTTTTTGCTGTGAGGATATTTTTAAAATATTATGAAAGTCTTGTTTGGGACAACTAAGACTTGGAAAGGACAAAAAGTAGTAGTTGAGGCAGTACTTAAACGCCCCCTTAAGACGGGGGAGGATCTGTTGGGCTTTAGTACTGACTTCTCGACTAGCCGGTGAGTCCCACATAACCATCTGTATGCATACAGGTGGAATGCGTAAATGCATTTCCCAACATTTAAACACGTCAGTCAGATTATGAGTAAGTATGATATATTAAAGGTATATTATTTATTGGAGGTGTATTAATAAACGATTAAAAAACATAGGAGATTCTATAATATTTGCTAAGAACTTGTTTATAACATGTCCCTTTCATGACCATCAATGTCCCATTGAAGGCCACGCCATCATGAATGGGACATAACTAAAGAATTTTTAAATTTGACTTTAACACCTCCAGGTAAATTTCTAAGAAATAAATTGAATTTCTAAGACATCTATTGTTAACTGTAACGCCAGCGTGTCGTTGAGGGATTAATGCTACAATGTTTCGAAAAGATATTGTTTTTGGTTTATATTTTGAAAGATGATTAAATAAAGTTGCGTTATATACGAAAGATTTTTTTATTATACCCCCTTTACTCGCTCAAAATCTTACACTAAAAATAAATTTCGCATTCATGGTACCTTTCCCATAATACATATGCATTAGGCACAAGCAGCTATTGGAAACATGAAATTAAATTTCCAATTAATAGTGATAACGACACTGTAGTAAGTCGTAGTGCATTATTCAAATATTATATTAATTATAAGCTTGCAAATAATATCTTCCAAATGGTTCTAAGAATTGTTTTCTGTTCAATTTTCATGAATAAATATTACAATGAAATTCTTGTTTAACCTTGTCTCTACTCCGGAGGTTGCGGGTTAGAGCCCTGTTTGGGACAAATATTTATATTGTTCAAGTAATTTTCACAATTTAGAGGTATGTCCAATTGATCATGAAGCGTAATTTATTTATTACATAAGTAAATAATAGAACAAGATATACATATCATATAAATTATAAACCAAAGCATTGAAATCTAATTGAGAAAGCGTAGGTAGGTACCAGTTAGGTTTCTTGTATTATAGGGCACTATAGAGATACCAAGAAACCCAAGTTTTAGAGTTGAGCATCTAGTTTCAAAGGCGGGTTTCTGATAAGTGGATTAATTACGTGGATGATCTTCCACCTAAATTAGTCTAACAACCGTATTCTATTACACATGCTGCTTCACTTTGAGTCTGCCTTTTATATGTATCTATCTACATATATTATAGCTCAATTTTAATCGTTTTTACAGAATAATTAAATTACATGAATTTCGCTTGGGTGTTTATATTTATTTTAATTATAAAGAGTTTTATCAGAACCTGTGTCTTAATTATATTGCATATTTTACTATGAAAATATTTACCATTTCATTGAGAATATATCGAATCATTTTGCAATTTGATAATATTAAGTATATTTTGTTAAAGCTATAACTGATCATAGTAAAGGTACAATATTTTATTTAAATCGTGCCACCTCATAAGTTACAGCAAATAAATGAATTTTAATTTTATATTCACACAATTACACTATTTTATTGTCTTTATGAAATTATCTCTATTCACAGACAAGAAGAAATATTTTTCATTGCAAAGAATCTATAGATGTTACCAAATTTAAAGCTATACAACTCTTAAAATACATTTATAATGGGCTTATTTATACATTAATGTTAACGAACCCATATTAAATAACTTGTTAAGTAAATATTTAAATAACTATTTAACGCTTTAGTAACCTTAATAAATTATTAAAACATTTACTTAGTAACTGGGTTTAAAATGGCAGCTGGCTAAACAAGACGTACGCAGCTGTATTCCCAACAAATATTGATTCATAGGAACATATTCGTGGTCAATTAGCCGTAAAACTATGGGGACTCATGACAAGGCAAATTTCGCATCTACAAGGAAAAATTTAAATATACCATTAAGCTAGTCTATTTTACTTGCTTATTTCTCCTAATATTGGTGCAACATTTAATTAAAAATATGATTTCCTCATACATTTCCATGATTTAGTTAATAATGAACGACAACCTAATTTACAATAAATATTTAATATAGCATATTCACGTCCCTTCATGCGTGCAGATTAGACCTAGTCAAATAACAAAACAAACTGAGTTACTATATTCGCACACTGGTTCCACAAATGAATATCTAATTTTTAATCTATATCCAATTAATATAATGCAAATTTAATGAGGCAACACAAAACATTCCAGAGAGTATTCTATTACCAAATCACAATAGCAACACGATCTAAATTGGCTACTAAATATTCAAAACCAATACTCCATACGAAACATACACGGGTAATTCCACAATGGCGGGCTAATTCAATTTGAATCACACACAATATTCTATTAATCGTGACGGACAGGTGTAATCAAGCAGCGCGCTCATAGCCCGCATTGTTTCGACCCACGAGTGCCGATGACGCCCCTGAAACTGACACCATTACTTGTATCAACTGACCGCCAACATTTTCATATGTGAATTATACTATCTATATAATAAAAATGAAATGCTGTAAGTTTTAAATAAAACTATCTTTTCGGATTTTTTCGCGGATTTATTTTGATTTTTTCCCCGGAAAGATAGTTTTATTTAAAATATCAAATATTCGCGTTAATCTAAGAAAGTGTTGTGCTGTATATTGTTAAACGCATTACTTGAGAACAGCTGGAATAATTTTACAAATTTTTTGAAATGTTCGTAATAGTCAGAGTAAGTCTTTACGGGGAAATTTGCCCGGAAAATTCATTCAAGGTTTGACGATTCTTTCAAGGATTAAGAACTTTAAGATCACAAACTAAGTGAATTTGAAACAGAACAACGCCTATCGGGTTGTCAGCTAGTTTTATATAAAAATCTGCCTCCCAGTTGAGTTCAAGTTCAAGTATAACACACAGCGCTGATAGTACCTACGTCAAGTTTTTTATTGTTCCTACTATCATTAAATACTTACACGTTTTATTTTAAATAATAAAAACAAAATAATAAAGAGAAATATAATAAACTTTTGATTAAAGCCTAAAATTTATATAATAATATTATTGTAAATTATTACAAGAATGTAATAAAATATATAATATAATAAGACAATCTTAACTTCTATTTATAAAAATAAATAGAAGTTTACATAGTTTTATTATCAAACCTGTAAAGAAACACAATTGATATATATTAAATTAGCATTATTATAAAGCAATATTAGAGATTCGCCTTTACTGGAATAGACATAGCTCAGTCCAATGTTTTGATAGTCTTATTAACCAAATTATTATTTATTTATACTATAATATCACAACGTAATTACACAACATGAACCAATGTAAGCGGCTACCTCAGCAACAGCTGTCACAAACACCACTAATGAATAAATAATCCAAACAAACAGATAACAAGAGATGCCAATTAAACAATACACTAATTAATTCCAAACATTGGTGTAGTGGACTTAATTAGAGTTGGCATCATTATTAAACGGACACTGCACACGGTGGTGCACCGGCGGAACAATGGAATGCTGATATTAATAACTGTTAAATCGTCAATCTATTATATAACGAAAATTAACAACAAAAATATCTACATATTATTATGTCTTTCTTAATTAACATAATGAGAATTACTTGGAACCATTTTAACTTTGATAAAAAATAACCGCATAATTAATAGATTGTATTATATTTTTTCTTATTTAATACATATGTTGAAACAAAATAATAAATAACAAGAGTAATAAATAAAATTAATAACCCTATAATGCGTAATACAAGAAACCCATTACAAGAACGTAAACTCTTTTACGACAATCTAATAAAAGAAGCCACACTGTATCAGCACCAGCTTTTTTAATATCAGAGGCGAGAGCCGGCCGCACTGTCCCACGAAACATTTTCCATTAATAAAACGCGAAAAAGGAATATTACATATGAAAAAGACATATATCCGTATCGCCGGACCCGCCGCTATCTTCTCGGAAGGTAATAACTTCTTTACAAGTCCAAAGTCCGAGGGATTGAAAAGCAATTTCAGCACACCCCCGCCCTAGCGCGGGGCCGGACTCACCATATTTCTTTTTCGCCGCTACTGTAATTCGCCTTTGATTTAATCTCGAGAAACAAATCTTAGAATGTGAAACTAGCGATAGGCATCAGTAAAACTAGTTTCGCTGATTGGATTCCATCCCGCTACGAGCCCGACTGTTCTTACTATTTGAATTGGTCACTGCACAAACTCTGCTATTTGTTTGATTTCGTTAAAAGATTGTATTTCTTATTTTCCTTGACGAGATTATGTCTCAGCATGAATATAAGAAAATGCAACATTTAAAACCGAAATAAAAGAGGTACGGTATGTCAAATATTTTTTTATAAATTAAATTCCTATAAAGCATATAATACGATATATATTTATTATAAATCATTAAAATTCAAAGCTGATATGGCACAATTATTACATTAGTAAGTGTTTTTACTTACAGGCAAACGTATTGCTTCATAAACAATGCTTCGTGTCTGGTAATTTAATTATCAATAACGTAGTAAAAAATCAGTTAAAACAAATCACTGAGCCAATAAACATATAGAGTGTCGACGGCTCAATTTGTAACGTATCAGTAAACTGGATAGTAACGTAACTTTAGCCAGTTTATCCGTGGGCGGTGAAGCGTCTCGGAATATAGCGTTACCACGATACTAACTAAACCGCAAAATATACTTTACACAAGCATTGTGGTACAACTTTATTTATAATTCTATTAATAAAATATAGAACAATGGAAATACGAAAGGGTTTTGAAGCCAGAAGTGCGTAGAACATGAGAAATAAGAAAAAATCTATGTAAACCCAACTCAATTTGAGTTGAGACGCTCTCATCCGACCGACCGGCCGCAGATTGCTATCGTCTAAACTGTTCCGAGCGCCTTATTTATATAATCTAACTATTTGTGAGGGACAAGTACCCCTTATTATGCCATTCCCTTTGCTCTGGGGTTTGTAGACAACTCGCAAAAAATTTGGTTATACTCTTAGATGTTAGAGACGAGTACTCAACTGTTATTAAATTAATATAAAAACGACAAGATGACTTTAATCACATTAGCCTAATATTAATATTATAATTTAGTTTTACTATGAAATGGATTGCAGTTTTAAATTTATAAATTAAGAAAACTTAATACATGAATGTAAAATATTGTAATTCGTGGGAGGAATACGGTAACTGAAACGCCGCTCACGCGTCCCACAACCATTTTCTGGGCGAATGGAACTCTATATTGAATACGATTCTAATATAAAACACCTTTTACAGTGTTCGGAAATAATCTTATTACAAAAATAAAAATATTTTTTATCAATAAATATTGAAAACTTAAAGGAAAATAAACTAAAAATGGATGAATTGCCAGTGTTATTTAAGGGACTTTACTATGAGTATTTTTGAGCTCATCAATAAACTTGTAAATAATCTATATATATTTTGTAAGTATGTAATATATTTACATATGACATGTAATTTTTTTATTTATAAGTAATAATTTTTAATACTAAGGTTAAATTAAACAAATGCCGCCATTGTGGAAAGGTCCGCAGGCCGCGATCGGGCCATTTACTACTGTTTTCAATTTGTCGGTCGCGAACATACATCAGCTGCGGCACGCAGCGGAAACACCGCCCCAACTTTAATACACTTACGTTTGACATTTTTCCGCCCATTATGCATTCTTCTAAGCCAATGCTTTCTGTAAATACTAGGAAATTTGTTTTACTCGGAAATCAATTCAGGGTTTCACAGAAGAACTATCGGTCACACAAATCAATTTTTATTATGCCTATTGCATTGCATTATACATAACTGCATATACGCAAGATATGAAAATCGTGATCCTATTAAATTTTCTATAATAAATTCTATTATCAAAAATGTCGCAAAAATTGTTAAAATTAGGGTCAGTACGCAATAGTTCTCAAACATTTGTCGTGGAAATAACAAGTCGACGTCGTTTGTCAACTTCGATGATAAATGTTCGCTTGTAATTGAATCGCGGGAGTTTGTTCTTTTTCCATACGCGTTTCGGGAACGGATTAGTTTTTGACATTTTTATAGATGTCTAATATGCCGATGCAGTTTTGAGACGGGAACATATGGAAAATAATATAGATATTTGTATGGAATTACAAATTTCTTTAGAATATAATAATTGTTATGAACGTAAAATGATAAACATCGCACTGATTTTGAGATATTAATAAACTAATTCCTTCGTAAAAATTATGTTTAACAAATTACCTAGTGCACCTAACTAAGTGCACAATATGAATTAGCAAATTCAACCGATGCGCGAAACGTTTAAGAAATGTTGTACAGTGGAAAATGAATTTTGGTAGAGCTAGATTTACAAAAACAAGACCAAAATTTGAATGGCTTAATTTAACAGAGGTATTTCAAAGCTCTCGGTAAAGTTTCAAACTGGACGGGTAATCATTGGAGTCAACAGCGTACCGGGTCGGCTTTCAATTTAGCGGAATTAATAACAGCGCAAATCTGACTCCCTGCTGACCACACCGCGCACCGGCGCGGCGCACCGTAACTATAGGCTGATTGTGGACAAACGCAAGTGTCATATTCTAACTTTGTGGCTACCGTGAATATGACAGCCATGATATTAGGAAATATGATGCGATGTCAGTTCGCTCAAAAGTTGAGAAATCTTACTTGAACGATAAAAAAGTTTTATAGATGAAAATTAAATTTAAAAATGTTTACTTTTAAATGATGTCATTCTAATATATGTTATTGTTGCTTAATGAAAATGAAAATAAATGATAAAAATCATAAATTATAAATAAAATTGCCATCGTGACTCATTTTATAAAAGAAAAATTCTGAAATAAATAAGTCGAAAGTGGTGGCAAATCATCAGTAAGTATTAAGGATCGAGTGGTACTAATTTCGAGGACTGTTAGTACGCGCCGGCCCACTGCGCGTTCAAATTGCCGTAGCGGTGGACGCTATTCCCGCTCGTTCATTACAGCCGATGTTTGCTACTCGGTATGAAGTACGCAGAGGAAATGAACGCTTTCTATGAAGGGGTATTAACCTCATTGTGAATTTCATTGTTGACCGGTCAGTTCACTGGGAGCTATAGGCACTTGAAGTAACTAGCTATTAGAGCTAAGATGGGATTTCTCGTGCAATAACTATACCTATTTCATGCGTTGATTGTGAATGCTGCGCTTTCACATAGCGTAGCAATGGGAAAGAATAGTAAACATATATAAGGAAATTGGAGCAAAATATTTAAGCATTTTAAAGAATTCTCTATAACAAAC
This sequence comes from Brenthis daphne, assembly GCA_947093115.1. NCBI lineage: Eukaryota > Metazoa > Arthropoda > Insecta > Lepidoptera > Nymphalidae > Brenthis > Brenthis daphne. Next base: position 29,883,501 of record OX352474.1, on the reverse strand, counting down.
TTTTAATGAAATTATTAAAACACAATATACATAAAATGGGTCTTAGTAAAATAATGTAGTAAAACGTAGACACAGTTTGTTCCCTACTTAATATCAAGTTGTCAAAATTTGCATAAAATCTTCGAACGAGGCCATCTCTGCAAACTTTCGACTATACTTTAAAAGCCCTTAAATCGAAATGGCTAATAAATTGACGACCTCAATCTTTAAACAAATTCATTTTTTTTGTAATCTTCTTATTATAAATTGTTTGATAAAAATTTAGTGACCCCGTACAATACTTTTTTTTAACAATATTTTCACTAAAGTTATATATTTAAATAAGCAATAAAAACGGAAACAGATACCAACGTAGTATATATTTATTGATTGGGCTTTCAAATTCATATCAAAAAAGTTCCACTTTATAATAGCTTTAACTTTTTTCATATCTGTATCGAATTCATGTAAAGAGTTCATCTGAACGATCAGTCGACATTCAATAAACACTTCAAAGTTGATGCTACGGTGCCGCCTCTGTACGAAAATGACAGCAAAGAGCTTATCTATTGATATGAAACAAGCTTATTAAACACAATATTATTCAATAATGTACTTAATATTATTAATTTCGTTATTGATATATAAAAAAAAGTTAAAATAAACATTAATAAATAATTTTCATTAATCAAGAACTTTAGCTTTGACAAATAAAAAAATGACGTTTTATATAATTAATTTTGTTTAAAATCCTGGTGTTTATTATTTGATTTAAAAAAGAAAAAAATACTGGGCTATAACGAGATATTTTTAACTGAAAATCAGGAAAAAGCCATGAAATTCAAAGTATGTTAACAGATTTAATTTTACTTTTAGACCTACTAATTAGATAATAAGACTTTATACCGACTTTTAACTGTCATATCGACTTGAAACTTTACAAATGCTTGCAATTCTGATGATAGTATAGTAATTTGGTATCTTGGAGCTGATCTGATGGTGAGGCCAAAGGTGGTTAGTACTCGTAAAACTCTTCTTTATCGGCTCCTAGTAAATAGTTTGAATTTAGGCTTGTTTTGTTTCATTTGACAAGCCCAATAGGTCATAATTGGATTTTAGAGCCAGATTTTTAGTGTTACTTATAAAAGTGAGTTTTTTAGTTTATTAGTCTTCATGTACAATTTGGCAGCATACTAACATAAATGGCTTAATCGAATATGTTATTAAAAAACTTGCTTCTTAGAAAGTAGCTACTTATACATTATTTGACGACACGTTTGGCTCAGTGTACTTGCTGTGCCCGCGGTCGCGGGTTCGATTCCCGCTGGGGGCATTCATTGTGTGATGAGCACGAATGTTTGTACTCCAGTCATGGGTGTTTATATTTATAATATGTATGTATTTAAAGTTTATATATGTGTAGTGTATCAACTATCTAGTTACACAAGCCTTGTAGCTTACCATAGAACTAGATGGTGCTGTGTGTTAATGTTCCAATATATTTATTATTATTATTATCATTATCATTATATACACTCTATAGTTAATATTTATTACCGAGAACACTGCAATTTAAATCTTAGACTCGTAGCCTTTCTTTCTTTATGTATACACGTACTCCAATAATCCTATTATAGACACTAATAATTAGTACAAAATATAACGTATTTAAATATTTAGCTTTTATCACAGTACCTACTGATAGTTAACAACGCTAAAGAAAGTCAATTCAGAAGTATAACATATGTGAATCATTACGCAGTCTAATTAACTCGATATCAAATATCCAATTAAGTAATTAGTTTCCTTTTGTACAAGAAACTTTACTTTTGTTAACGAAACCCGAATGCCACCTACTATTTTTAAAACACATACCTGAAACATAAGACGTTTTTTTCAAATAATTAAATATTAATAATATAATATGTTAACACTCTGTTGTTGCACTAAGAGAGGTCTATGACGACGAAAATGGACTGATTATGAAAATTATGATGTAAAGAATGCAAAATGTTCAGTTTATGCCACCGCTAATTTATAATAAACTAGCCGACCCGACAGACGTTGTCCTGTCTACACGTCTTTAATTTGAAAATTTCAAACTTTTTTAATAATTTTTTTGATGAAAATTATTATTCAAATTGTGAATCTAAACCATTCCCAGATCCCCTTGAACACACACAAAAAATTTCATCAAAATCGGTCCAGTCGTTTGAGAGAAGTTCAGTGACATACACATTTTCTTTCTTTCATAGTACTCACAGAAGAATTATATATATATAAAGATTAAGCATTATGAGCTAAAATGAAGTAAAAAAACTGTTGTTCTTACTTGACAATTACCTCACTGTTAATTGACGTAAGCTAGAATGGCTCTATTTTTAGAAAATCAATATTAGAAATATTTTAAATAGAAATATTATTATTATATATATTCATTAGGAACTCAAAACTAATTATTATTAATATATTATTATGATAACATTATTTATTCCTTAAGATACAAATTTATGACTGATAAGTGTATTATTAATGGACTTCTTCATATAGTTATAATGAAGGTTATCTCAATAAACTTCCAATTTTATGAATGTCTGTAAACGACTCAAATCAAAATATTTTAATTAATTGTCTTTATTTACTAGGTACAGTAGAAAATAGTATGCATATATATAAAAAAATAGTGTATACCTTTAGTTACGAGTATATATGGATGTAAATAAATAAAATTATTTGTTAAAAATTAAGAATCGGGTAAAGGTAAAATTTATTTTAAAGTAAGTAGGTACCATAATATATCAATTCAGCGAACAATTCAGAAAGGCATATAACAATATTTTTCAATGCCTGCGTTAACAATAAAAATTAAACAAAAGTTTTAGTTTTGGATGTAGTGGAGGACTAAAATTGTCAACCAATACGATACGATACTTGACGTCAACGATTCATTCTTAATTGTCGATAACCCGCTGCGGGTCATAACTTCCTATCGCATCGACAATAGAATTAAACCATACTTGAAGGATATATAAATGAAAGAGCAATTGTAAGAGGGGATTTCGAAAGTAAATTCGTAGTTGTCATCAGATATGCAGTTTCCTGCAGCTTTCTGCATTAATTTATGAGTAGTTGTTTTATATAGTAGTTTTATGTGATGTGACGTAAGAATTATCTGCAACAAATTGTTTTGAATACATATTTAAGCAAAATGAACTCTGTCTGTCTGTTATCTTAGTTTTTACCCTGGAAATCATTACTTAAGCGGGTTGGAAGTTTGCATTGGGAATCAATAATTTCTCAAGTAAGATATATAAAACTCAACAGATCTTTGTATATATTATGGTATATCTATTCCATACTAAACGTCAAGACGTAGCTAGTGACGGACCCGAGCGAAGCGAGGGTGATTCGCTAGCATAGAATATATGTATGTTATTGATCATGTCGATAATAGCACCGCACACAGAAAAAATAAATCAGTAATAGAAAAATATAAAATATATCTACTCAGTTTAAGTAAAGTTACTGAATTAAGAATTATTTATTTGTTTGTTTATTTATTTACGTACCTATTTGGTCCTATAAGTATAACAATATCCTGTAGGTATAGAAAACTTTTCTTTTACATAGCATTTAAAAAGTGTGTCGAATTAAGATGTATGGAAACTGTTATTTTATAGAGGACTAGCGACTCACCCTCGCTTGATTCTCCATACAAAATTTTATCCCCATTTTCACCCCCTTAAGGGATAACTTCCGGGATAAAAAGTATCCTATGTCTTTCCCAAGGTCTTACACTATCTTCTTACCAAATTTCATTTAAATCGGTTTAGTAGCTTCAGAACTATCACAAACTCACAAACTTTACCTCTTTATAATATTATAGTATAGATTTAAAAGAGCAGAACAAAATTTAAAAGAGCAACAATTTAGTTTCGCACCGGCTCTTTTCAATCGTTTTCGCAAAACAGTTGCATTCTGAACTAGTGATAGCTTTCTAATGGACTGACAACACGAACTCTTTTGAATGAAAATAAATTAAAGTTGCTCTAAAAAATCTACTTAAAAAAAGTATATTTTGAGTTGAGTTTTGAGTTTACTTAACATTTTAACCTATTCGTTTTATGACAAGGAATTTACAATTTTAACTAGCACCATTCTGTATGGATTCTAATGCAGTATTAAAACATGTAACACTAGCCGTCTTACTGCACAAGGCTGGCTTCGTTGATTAAACAGTTTTCTAATAACATTAGGCTATTAGAAAAAAATAAAAAAAAATCTTAAAGGAACTATATGGTAAATACACATTTTGGTTAAATTAATAAATTGTAAAGATTTTATGTTATTTTAATAACATAAAATCTTTACAATTTGTTTATTTAACCTTTATGTTAAAATGCTGAATGAGCGTAACATTTTTCGATCTAATGAACGTACATATTGTAAAAAAACATATTTGTACATAATACTTATATATACACTTCTCACCCTCTGTTTGACGGATTTATCATTAGATTCGTGATCATTACGCAGTTGGATTTTTTAAGAATTTTTTATTTAAAAGTTTCTTGTTTTGTGAAATATTGCCATCTACTCTTTTCAAATGGCTCCTGATGACTCTATAACTAATTAAGCTTATTGGCATGAATGTATTGGTATATTTTCTGACGTGAATAAATCTAATTGAGCTAATGAAGAGGAATTTCTTAATTAGTGGTGTTTGTACGAGCCATGGGCACACGTTCTGTACCGAAACGGGTTAATTACGACCGATAACTCTTTAATTAACCTGCCTAATAACAGAGTATTTGCATTCGAGCCGCCAACGTAGTAAGACCAATTAGGGAGAGAACAAAATCGGTGTAAAGTAATGGTTTTGAATTTCAAATCTTGACAATACATTCTGATTACTTCAATTTTCTTTAAAAAACAAATGAGAAAAAAAATATATACAAAGCGAGAATCTTAGAAATCGACATCTTAAGCATTACATAATACTAGTGTTTTAGTATTATCAGTATTTTCTAATTGATATTTTTCAAATATACTCATTATTTGTTCTAAGTTTAGTGACAATAATTATTTAAATGACTTAAGACAGTATTATTTACTAAACTTTCATTAAATTTCAAGAGGTTTGACCAGAAAAAGGTTATTTCAATTTCTCACAAATTTGACGTTAAAGTTATAGTCAAAAATACACTCTGTATTGTTTTATAAACAATACACTGGCAAAATTTTTAAGTTATATTTTTCATCTTACGATGTTGGTACTAATGAATCAGTTAATATACTAATCATCGAAAAAAAATATTTAAATCATTATTAGGTTTACATATTTCAAATTTGCACATAGCTTATAAAAACTAATAAAATAACGAGTGAACGTGATATATAGAATAAATAAATATATATATATAAAATAAATAGAAGAAAATGTGTATTTTTATCGGATACATTGTGGTACACATGTTCATGGTATTACATTATAATATAGTGTCCTAGGTTCATTTTTTATCTAGTTTTATTCATTTATTAATTAAATTTAATTGTCTCTACGATGTGTTTACATCACATTCGTCACAAAAACAAACGTCAGCGCACGTCATTAGTCACGCCACTAAAGGTTATCGGTCTTAATGAGTAGATCATACCGGGGTGCAGGGCAAGACTTTCTAATTACGATAGTCCACTTAGATATATGCAACGCCTTTGCATAGAGACAACGTTACTATGTAAAATATCAGAACGAGGGGAAGTGGTAGTTTGTTTGTAATTTTAGCCATCTGGTATAGTGGCAGGGTGTGTTGGTATGATTAAGACGCCGGGTGTTATGTCTTCGAGTGGCACCATAATTTATGTTCATCCATTATGTCCTAAATTCGTTAATATTTTCATTTAAAGACGAATAATCTGTTATATCACTGAATACTTTACATTCCTCTTTAAACAACATATACTAATTACAACACACAAATATAAAACAACAACAACAAAATAAAATAGTTGTACGTAAGTTGTTATACAATAGATAAGCTGTTGTTAATAAAACTTGTTATTCATAACTTTTAAAAAATTTACTTACTTTATCTTTTGCTTAACAATGACAGTTAAGCATAATTTTTTTCGATTCAATCGATAAGATAGGACAGCAATTCTGAATATAAAATAATAGGCATTGTCCACTCTATGTTTTAAAAAAGCTTATTATTATATTTCTATAATTGGATATAATTACATGGTGCTATGTAATCAAGTTTTTAATTAACAAGCTTGATATGCTATTGCTATGACGTAAGTCTGACAGTATTTATGTATATTAATCAACTTATCTATGCCACCTTAAATGGCTAGAAATAAAATATGTGCATATAAACTTCTATCATATTACTGCTTTCGTTACATATATTATAATATTGATATAATTAAATTTTAATTAAATAATTCAAAACTTATTATTTGGAAGGTTTTTTTTATATAAAATTTAAAATTTCACTTCTAAAAAATTTCGGATGAACTATTGTAATAATAATTATAGGTAGATAAGATACTCACTAATATTATAAATCTGTACAGTTAAATTTTTTGTGATGGTGTTTAAACTAACCAATCTAAAAAAACTAAAAGTCTAATTTGGAAAATATCTTTTTACTGTTACTATCTTTTTGTTTTTGTTTTTAAGTTATTGAGGAAGAGTCAAAAAATCACGCGGACGTCTTAGGGAAAGAGCAGTTATACTTAAATAAATATGCGAGTGAGGACTAGAATATGATAAGTAGATTAAATATTTGAACAAAATGATACCTATATAAAACAAAACATATTTTCTACATTTGATGCATTGGTCTATTTTTAAATCGATACATACAAAAAGGATATCGAAATACCTGTTATGAACAAACGGGGACGCGACAGTGGCGGTGTGGTGTAATTAAATAAGTAACAAGAGGAAGCGCCACCGCCAGTACTGAAAAAAGTCCACCAACATAATTACTGGTGACCTTTTCCTCAGGGCTATCAAATAAAATTCTGAATGTATTGAAATTAATTGCATTTATCAGATTTCAATTAACTTAATGATTCTTAATTTTACATACTTAATTAACCTTTAGTTTTATATTTTTCAAAGCTTCTGTGTAAGATAGCTAGCTAGATTGCCGTGTCTCTCTTATAACAAGTTATTATTAGACAAAATTGTAATTATACACAAAGAAGAAGATAATATATGGAAAACATACCTTTAATAAATCGAGCGCTTATAAAAATAAAATCCATCATAATTGCCTTAGGAAAAGGATTTCCGGCTGCTATGCAAAAGCAAAACTTTCCTATATTTCTTAAATTTAACGTTAACGTGAGCTCATCTTAGTAAGGATGTATAAATTCTATTCCAATACATTTAGTCAGTGAGGCGAAATCAGTTATGTCCCCTAAAACTAAAACAACATAATGTAGAATTAGTGAATTCAATATTTTTAAAATAATATTTTAGAAAATTGATTATGATTTGACATTTAAAACAACTAAGCATTTAAATTCTTTAGTAGCATTCGTGCTATTTTGAATAAAATGTACAGGATTTTGTACAAAGAAGATAAAAGTTGCGGCCCAGTCGCAATATGCCAACAGTAAACACTTAAACAGCCTTAGAGTACAGCACGTTACTTTAGATGTAATACATTGTCTAATATATTAAAAAATACAATAATACTGTTAGGAGTAGCCTCTTAAAAGTTTATACAAATAAATTGTATGATCCAGAGAATCTAGTATGATTTCTGCAAATAGAACATGCAATATGAACCAAATATTTTAAGCTAACGACTTATCCTCCGCTGGATTCTGAGGTGCTTAAAAGTAACTTATGTTAAAAAAAAGTAGTTTAAAAGTACCTTATGTTACTTACTCCCTTTCATAGTCTGTATGTGAACTAAATTTCATCTAAATCGGTTTCAGCGTAAAAGCGTAGCAAGCATACATACACTCACATACACTTTCGCATTAAGATAATATTATTATTTATTCAGCCCTTTTTAACGTCCCACAGCTGGGCACAGGCCTCCCTTCAGTACGAGGGGTATCAGGCCATAGTCCACCAAGCTGGCCAAGTGCGGGTTGGCGGACTTCACTTTCCTTTTTAAACATGCTAGGTTCTCTCAGACATGCAGGTTTCCTCACGATGTTTTACTTCACCGTAAGGCAAGTGGTAATCCTGTTAGAAAACGTGAAAAACGTGAAACGTGAAAATATTAGAGTTGCGAGACCCGGCGTTAGAACCCGCTTCACTCGATTTCCCAAGCGAGCGCGTTACCACTGGGCTACCACTGCCTTTAACCTGACCTACAGTCCAATTGATTTTAGCTAATTGTTGGGTTAATATTAACGTAATTCTTGTGTTAAATAAAATTGCGTTCAAAAGAGAGCTCAAATTACAAATTTACTTAATTGACAAGAATATCTACTTATTTCTATTTCTCAAAATGTTCAAATAAACACATTTTGTCTGTAATCAATCAGACCATTTCCACGTAAACTGCTAACAGACTAATAGGAAAATATTCCACAAACAAAGTTTCAACTATATTCCATAGATTTAAAAAAAATATTCAATATACAAATTCACGCTCTTTTTATAGACAAGAATTACTTTAAATAAAATAAATAATAAAAATTTATTAATAAAAAATAAATAAAACTGAGCTCACACAATAGAAAAATTTAGCTAACGAGTCTTCTTTTACGTGGTAGCCCTAACAACAGTTGAACAGACACCCGTTCTTGGAGCTAATTTGTTTGTAGTAGAAGACAGTGGGGCGGCCCAATTAGTGCGCCCGAAGTCTGAACCTGTGTTTCGTGCAATTGCTAACGATAACCCTATCTATGGTGGTACTTATTTAATGTTTAAAAATATATTTCACGATTTTATTTTAAAAAAACTAGCGATTCACCCTCGCTTCGTTCGGGTTCGTTCCTGATATGTTTTAAAGGTTAATATGGAATAGGTAGAGTATATATTAGTATATATACACTAGCGAATTATCCTTTCTTCCCTCGGGAGTGTCTAAGTTTAAATTTTTGGAGCAGGACCATAATTCGTTTTCTCAAATTAAAGTAGCCTCCTAAATTACTACTTATAATATCACCTATATGCCAGTGAAAGTCCCGTCAAAATCAGTCCAGTCGTTGCGGAGATTAGCCAGAACAAACAGACAGATAGACAAACAAAAAAAATAAAAAATGTGTTTTTCTTGTAAGTGACTTGCTTGATTTATATACGAGTATAATTTCATATGCATTTAAAAAAAAGCTTTTATTTTGATGTTACAAATTTTATTTATTTGTACATATACATATAGGTATGATGAGTTTTATATCCCTAACTTGAGGAATGATTGATCCCCATACAAACGCACACCACCCTTTTCACAACCTTAAGAAATGATTTCCGGAATAAAAAATATCCTATGTCCTTCCCTGGGTCTCAAAATATCTTTTTACCTAATAAACTTCATCTAAATCGGTCTATTAGTTTTTAAATTTATTCGTTACAAACATACAAAAATACAAATCTTTCCTCTTTACAATAGTAGTGTAGAATTAGTAATTAGTATTATCATAATAATTTATATAAGTATTTTAACATGCTTTTTTATTTATTATCTAAATATCTTGAGTTAGTTACTCTCTTGAAAATAAATTTTAACTTACTTCTAACTTCGTGATATCATTTGGATAATTATGGCATACTAAGCTAGCATCGGAGATCTACAGATGATGCAGCCTCAAATGGACAATAAATCTAATCAAAATCTTCCATTAATGTCACATCGAATTGGGGCTCATTTCTTTCGTTTTTAATTTTCTAAAGATGAAAGGTGATTTATTTATTAATTTTTAAAATGTATACGTTATTTTAATGTAAAATATTGTCTAGTAAAATTTAGCTTAAGAAATGTTTGTTGTTCGCATCAGTAAAAGAGAAAATTAATTTGGGAAATTTATATTGTATGTATGTATTCAGCCCTTTTTAACGTCCCACTGCTGGGCACGGGCCTCCCTTCAATACGAGGGGGATCAGGCCATAATCCACCACGCTGGCCAAATGCGGGTTGGCGGAATTCACATGTTTTTCGAAAACTTGCTAGGTTCACTCAGACATGCAGGTTTCCTCACGATGTTTTTCCTTCACCGTAAGGCAAGTGGTAATCATGTTAGAAAAGATTCGCACATGAAAATATCAGAGGTGCGAGACCCGGGATTTGAACCTGCTTCACTCGGCTTCCCAAGTGAGCGCGTTACAACTGGGCTACCACTGCCTTTTAAATCGATATTAATAATATATTATTATATTTTAAATGGCTTAATTATAGTAATAATTGAATAAATTATTTACAATCAAATACGAAACGTGTCAAACTAATTTAGTTTACCCGTACGTAAAACCCATAACATTATAGTAATTCTAACATAATACAATTTAGTTTTATAGGTAATTATACGAACTCATTATACGGTCGCTTTAAGTCTATAAATATAATAAAATTCTGATGCGTCTCAATAGTTCTGAGAGAATCTATAGTTTTTGGAATTTTTGTCTGTCTGTCTGGGAACGCTTCAAGAGAAAACCACTGGACAGTTTTTGATGAAATTTGGTATGTTGATAGCTGGTTATATATGTACGATACTTTTTACTGCGGGAAAATGTTTCATATATGAAAAATCTTTACTAATCTTTAAAACGTACTAAGGGACGAACCCGAGCGGAGCGAGGGTAAGTCGCTAGTTAAATATAAATAATAAACTTATACGGTTTTAGACAAACATTATATAAATATATATTTTACACATTCAGATATAGGTGTAAACGCGTATGCTTCAACTTTATAAATTTAATATATAATATCTCTAATGAGTTTACGAAACTATAGGTTTGAATTTTGTAGACTATATCATCTTATTTTAATCACTTAAAAATAAAGCTAATCATAGGCAAATATGTATTACATACAAGCAATGAGTCCCATGCAAGCAATGGCCAATGAGATGGGATTTCCCATCAGCAATACAATCCAGCTTAAACTTTCAAACAAACAAATTTGACAAATTTCCAAAAAGTTTTACATGGAATATCTTTTTAGATTTAGGTACACGAATATTTGATCAAGGTGCTAAGATATTTTTATTTAAAATTTCACGCTCTATTTAATGCCGGAATATTTAAAAACCCAAACCCACTAAGGGTAGTGCTCAAGTTCGTTATATAAGAAACTCTTGTGCAAAATATCATGCTAGAGCCTCTTCTAAGCCGGTCTAGTCGGTCTAGGCTGTGCGTGTCAGTGTTAGAGTTTTATTAAGTAAATGTAATATATTAGATTAAATTAATAATAAAGATGAGTGCATATAAATGTTTCTATTAAATTCATTATAATATAATATTAATATTGAATAAAATTATGAAACAAAATAGTATAATCCTACCTGTAATTAATATTAGACGCGCGGTCATCCAATGGACCAATCAGCGTTGATTAATTTGTACTAACAGCCTCGTTAATTAAAGCAGCTTTATTAATTAGCCCAAATGAATTAATAGATATGCCACATATTCTATATTTCGTAGATTTGTGTATGTACATACATATGTATAATGTATCGTGTCGGTGTGTATTTTATGTCAGAAAAACTTTTTAGTTTTAATTTTTTTTATATTTTTTTTTTCACTCTTGACTAAAATTTCCAAAAAAAAACCCAAATCACACATTTTTAACACTTGTAACTCGTATAATATTGCAAATGTAAATATAACGTTATCAAAACAAATAACATGTATATTTAACTAAAGGTATTTATATTAAAATTCAAATTTAAAATGTATTATATTATTAGCGATTATATTTTCTATTCTTACGTTATTAAATCCGCTTTTAATGAACTATAAAATAAATTTTGTTCGGAATAAAAGCCACTCTTCAGTACACAACGAGTACAGCTAATTCGTTATAAACAGTCATTATGTAGATAAGCAATAAAATGTTGTCCCTTAATTGCGCTCGGTAATTATAAGAGAAGGAGCCGTGTTTATAATTAAAACGAATGAAGCATTGCTACTCTTTGGTCTAGTGATGTAGCTCTAATGAGCCACTTGCTAATTAGAGAAGGAACAACGGATACGCCATTCTAATTGGCTTTTGGGACCATGTCGCGCTCCAAAGTTATAAATTGAAAAGACTTTTGAAGTAGGTTTTATATTTGATTTAATTTATAGTGTTTTAAAGCTATTTCATACATACTCGTATATTTATTTGGTGGTGTCGAAATAATTAGATGTACGCAACATGAAATAATTGAATACTTTTTTTTAAATTCATATAATATACAATTAAATGTTAAATGACAATAAATTTATATTAATAAAAAAGTTTAATTACAAATAAAAAGTGAAATAACTTGTAATTTAACATTTTTCATACGCTTAAACTTTTTTATATACTAAAATTAAAGATATTTAAAAAAAAATGTTTTCGGTAAGTATTATTTTTTGTTTCGTGAACGTGCATTTTTTACAACAAAAGTTAATATTTTTTAAATGCCGCATCCACTTATTCTCGCTCCTCGTCGTTACGGCTATTCTCAATATTATTCATTAGCTAAGATATACGATACTGCGCCAATTAAGGATATTACATTTTCTTTTATACACATTCTGATTTAATTTACTTCCATTGCGGCTAATATTTTCTATAATTAACGTCGCTCAAAATACACTTTATACCTAAGAATACGGTTTTATTGTTGACTTTATTATAAATTCCAACTTTAAAGCTTTAGTATTTAGAAAGTCCTTTTGTATTAGAATACCAATTTACTCTTACAAGTTTTAATAGTTTTTCAAAGGCAACACAGGCAACTGTAGAGATCATTAAGCGGACTCTTCAAAGCTGTCGCCGCATTACACTAATTGACGCAATTAGAGGGATTGCCGAACGGAAATAAAAGTCGGCTCACCTTCATGAAACGCCGGCCCCGCCAATTAGCCTAGCTGGTAATTAGCCTCTTCAGTGCACTGCCGTTGATAAGTCTTTTTTTTCCACTTATTCAAAATCACAGCACAATCAAACAATGTACATATTTCGAGTGTCTAACAGTGAGTGACACCGCACCGAAAAGTTTTTTCGCGATCACGTGGACAGCGGAGTGATATACGCAGAGACGTGCACTCGCTGCCTCGGTTGGGAAGCGAATGAACGGGAGTGCTTACCACTAGGCGGGGAGTGATGCCCTTCCTTTTCCCGTACGAAAGCTTCACCATTGCGGAGCTTTTCGCACAAAGCTACAAACGGCACATAAGTCGTTGTGCCTCTGAAACGACGCTTAACGCCGTAAGTGGACAGAATGTGCTGTATTGCATTTAGGCCTAAATAAAAAAGATACTAAATCAAATTGTACTTGGACCATTGAATGTAACTATGAATTCTTGAATATTTAAAATAATAAAAAAATATATTATAAATTTTTAATAATTAGCGAGAGACTGATTTAATGGTAACTATAGCGCAACAATTGTTGTTAAATTAAAATATGTATAATAATAATATATTATCTAAATAAATAAGAAAATAAGTAGTATTTTTAAAATATAAATAAATTGTTATGGTTATATACATTAAAATTGCCATTTGACAAAAAAATGTTACGCAAAAACACCATCGATATTAAATTACAAAATAATACAAAAAATATAATTGAATAGCGCGACCATAGAAATTAATGTCTATTATGCAAGTTGTGCAATCGAGTGCAAGAGCATTCTCAACCATTCATCATTGATAAAACTAGTTGGCGACACCTCATTCATTGTATTGTGAGCGGGAGACGGGCGTCGGGCATCCCTTGCATCAGATTACAATATACTCGCGTTTAGGCACTATTGCCGTCGGTGGTAAAAATAATACATATAACCAAACCAAAAATATTGTTTATATTTGATAGTTTCGATATTTTAAGTGATCAGTAGAAAATTCTGGTACGTGGTATGTCAATTATGGCCACTTCTATCGCTTAGTATAATTAGAACAAGGTTATCATTATTGTGTTATGTTGTTATGTTAAGGTTGTAAATTTCATAATTAATTCTTTATAAGTTTATATTTAAAAAAACTATTTGTTTATTACATTTAATCAGAGTTAAAAATAATTGAAAAATAAACATATTATATGTATATTATATATATATATATATATATATATATATATATATATATATATATATATATATATATATATATATATATATGTATATATATATATATATATATATATTAATAAAGAAACTATTAAAAACAAGTTTTTATAATTTACCGACGGTTAAATCATGAAGAAGAAATAATTTCAGCATAAAAACAAATAATTATGATATGATGTGTAGTATGTTTCAGTAATTCAACAATAGGTCATAGCAATTGATTAAGAGACATGAAGGTGAAATATGAAATCTAGGCAAATAAAATATAATAATAATAAATTCTTTTAGTTGATAAGATTTTCATGCAAAACAAACAAACAATACATGCTAACTTTTATATTCTTTCTTACCTACTCTAATTTAAACCGTTACTGCTTAGAATTTTTAATATTCATGTCACAAAAACATGTCAAACAACGGCAACCCCTTTGTAATATATGTCTTGTTATCCAACTTTTCTTATGCACGCATTACTGTATTGAATCAATTAAGTCACGGTAAAAGGGTTCCATAAAAGATGATTTATTACTAACCACCACAATACTTTTAATTAATATCTCAAGTGACTCTCCATAAGTTTAGTAATAAAACATACTGTAATATTTCGTTGATAGCAATTATTATTATTAGAAAACCCGGTTTAAAGAGAATAGGAACAAATAAATCATTGGAAAAAGAATAGTGGTTTTTTTTAATAATGCGAACCATTTGTGCCTGAATTATTAGATTAAGATATCCATTTTTAATGTTAGCATAATGTTGATTCCCACTTAAAAAGTTTTTAAACCTATAAAATATAATTTTAAAATAAAGTCACTATGCCACAAGCGAATTAATGTATCATCTAGTAGCTATAGGACATATTTCGCGGGTTGGATTCCACACTCCGCTACAAATTGACCTTATATA
This sequence comes from Brenthis daphne, assembly GCA_947093115.1. Classification (NCBI taxonomy): domain Eukaryota; kingdom Metazoa; phylum Arthropoda; class Insecta; order Lepidoptera; family Nymphalidae; genus Brenthis; species Brenthis daphne. The sequence goes on along the minus strand of OX352474.1, from coordinate 29,868,368 downwards.
CATATTTTACCCAATCTGGTTAATACAAATTACCAAGATGCTGTGACAAAATTTCAAAAAAATAAAAAATATACTGTAACACTTAGTAATTGTTTTATGAGATTTTAAATATATAGGTTCCACTTATTTGTTAGGATTATAAATCTATCGCTTTTTTCTCTACCCATTAAGTTCCAACGTGGGCACGTTTCGAAAAAAAAAGACATATTAGTATTTAGTTTAATTATTATTTCTTTATAAATATATAGATGGATAAATACGTAAAATATTATTATGTATATAGGTACATGTACGTTATATATTAGTGATTGTCATCACTAAATATGATTTCAAAATATGAAACTCCCGTAAATCTATACATATAATAAAAGTGTAACTGATCGCTGTCTGTACATGCTAGATATTTGAGAAAAAAGTATTTTTGGGGCTATTTATTAACCCAATAGAACCCAAAACAATGATCTTTAAAAAAATTGTCTGTTTGTCTATGTTAATCGATTCACAAATAAAAAAGTTATGTCTATTTCAAAAAATACCTAGGGTCGGACTCGAGCGAAGCAAGGGTGAGCCGCTAGTGTTAAATAATAATTGACAATAATTGTTTCATATCTACACCTAAATAATAAATATGTATGTCTGTATAAATTAATTACAGATAATAATAGTACAGTCATAATTAGCGACAATTGTACTCAAAATAAAATGTTACATTACGTGTATTCGAAACGAATCATGCGGTAGTGTTTGATTTGCTGTTAGGTAGAATAGAATAGACCAATTTAAACATACATGACATGAATACGCAAAATTCCTAAATAAATCGAAAGGAACGCCTTGCGTTTCTGTATCAATTTGCAATCCATTCAACACGACCGTGCCCAAAGTAAGGCTGTGCAAATGTTTTTTTTATTGTCGACAAAACACGTACACTTTCATCACTGTCATCATATTATAAATGACAACAATGTACTGAAGACGTTGCAAATCGATTTTGAGAAGATATAAACGTGTAACGTTAAATGTTAATATGCTAGGCAGTCTTTGTTAGAATCATATCGTACCTATACAATATGTATAACATGAACATGTAGACTAATACAATCGACACATCGATAAATCACGCGTACATCACTAAGGTACAGGCAACCCAAACCGACGCGTTACATTGACGCATATATTTCTACACTCGATTAATTTACAAGCTTGTTACTTACGTTTTTGCTCACAAATCATTCGAGCTTAGATGTTTTCAATTTGCCTTATAAAGTTCGTAAAGAAATATACGTAATAAGGTACAATGGTTGTTTGATTTAAGACTACGTTTAAATCATCTTACGCTTTATTTATTAAAAAGATACGACGATATATAAATATTGTATTGCATACACAGGAGAAGAGTATGCAATATAGGTAAATCACTAAAAAAATTACGAACAATCTCTGACAGATAACCTTAAATAAAAGAGATTATAGAGTGATAAACTGGACAATACAAATTCATTTAATACAGAATATAAAAATACAAATAGGTATACAAATTATAAAATCTACGACTACATACATAAATATATACATGTATCATAGTATATACACGTATCTATATACATATTATATATAACACTGTAGAGGTTGAATGTCTGTACATAGAAAAAAAAAAGGCTAAAAAGCGAGTCATGGATGTAAGAAGAGCAATAGAAGAAATCCAGATTTTTTCAATTTTTTTGTTTCTCTGTCTGTTTATCTGTTTGTACGGACTAATCTCCGAAACTGTTAAACCGATTTAAATGAAACTTTTCAAAGTGGTACATTATATCTCCGGTCAATATTTTAAATACTTTTCATCCCGGAAAATTAAACAGTTCCCGTGGGATAGTTAAAAAACTATAGTATCTTATACAGCTTAGTACACAAAAACTTCTGATTGGATTTTAATGAAACCTTACAATAATTTAGTTTATACATTAGAATAATAAATAGGATACTTTTTATTCCAGAAAAATGTACGGTTGCCGTGGGATAAATTTGTTTTTGTTTGTCTAGAGGCGAACTCGAGCGAAGCGAGGGGTAGCCGTTATAGTCTGTACATATAGTAAAATAGTAACAAAGCGAAATCTTTATATGAATTATTTATAAAAATAATGACTGTCAAAGTACTTATTGTGTACAGAATATAGACCAAAACAATAATTAGTAGGAGAAGGCCTACAGAAAAGTCTGCAATAGCATATCGTTGGCTCACTATTCCAAAGTTCTATGTTAATTTTAATGAAGCCTAGTAATTAGACTTTTTAATTTTTGAGTTTAGTAAAATATATATAGTTATAGTAGTCATAAGCTTCTGTGACATTATAATGTCATAATTTAGGACTACTATTGACTTTTATATTCGAAAATTTTATCTCATCATTCATCATCATCATCATTCATCGTTGATACAAAACAGCTGGACCGATTTTGACGCGACTTTTACTGACGGATAACTGATGTTATAAGCAGTAACTTAAACTACTTTTAGTTTTGGAAAAAGAATTAGTGTTCCGCGCAAAAAATTAAAACTCATGAAATTGTGAACAAAATCCGCATTCCTAGGGACGCACCCGAACAAAGCGAGTATAAATCACTAGTCTATAAATAAAGAGATAAGTAATATTAATTAGATGACGGCTGACGCGACGTTTAAAAACATCTTGTAATTTTGAGTGGCGAACATCGCGAAGAAGCACATTCCATAATTTTCAACCGACTTCAAAAAGGAGGAGGTTCTCAATTCGACTGTATGTTTTTTTTTTTTTTATGTTTGTTACCTCAGAACTCCGTCATTTATTAACCGATTTGGACAATTTTTGTTTTGTTTGAAAGGGTATACTTCCAGATTGGTCCCATTTAAATTTCAAAAAAAAATACCACCCCTAAGGGTGGAAAAACAACTAATAATGAATTTAACCTACTTCTAATTGTCATAGTGGCTAAGTAATTAAAGCCTACCTATTAAATACATACCTAATCAAATATTTTTGAAATCGGTGCCAGCCCATACAAAACAAAGCACACCGACTTCGAAAATATTTGATTAGGTATGTATAGTAAATGAAAACTACCAATCAGTTATTTTTCACTTTTTAGTGCTTTTGTTTGAAGTCGGTTTTTATTTTTTTGTTAAAAAGTTTTTATACAGATCTATACATATAATAAAATTGTACCCAAGCCGAATCTGCACATGAAATATTTTTTGGGAAATCTTATTGAACTAAACATTATTATCGATACAGAGGCCGAATCTATAGTTTTTAGAATTTTTGTCTGTCTGTCTGTCTGTTACCGCATCACAGAAAAACTACTGGAGGGATTTTGATGAAATTTGGTATGGTCATAGCTGGTTATCTGGGTCAACATATAGGATACTTTTTACCGCGGAAAAATATCTCGTTTCTGAGAAAAATACAAAAACTACATTGTAAGAGTATACTAATATGTAAAACCTAAGAATTTGGTTTTTGGTAATCTGAACGCGGGCGAAGCCGCGGGCAATGCTAGTTTAGCTATAAAAAAGTTGCCATAGTAATTTGTTATGCAAGATGGTTATTTTAAATGGTTATCGTTTTACGATCTAAGTCCAGAAAAGTTTGGTCCTAGGAAATTAAAATGTTTCATTAAGTAAGAGATTAAGGGAATCATTTCTGGAAATAGTGTTGGTTCTACAAATTTTGTACTTTCATAGGGAGCTACTATAATAAAGTTTATTTAAAACTTTCATATGCGTAAAATAAAATAATAGTAATATAAAATAATACTAAAAAAACATCAGTGCGCTATTGATGTTTATTTTTTGTTATTTTCTCTATTTTTAAATACCTATTATCGGTAAAGTTATTTATTGGTAAAGTTTATTTTATACAATAAACTTAAATTATGCCGTTACTTTTTATTTTCATAAACTTAAATTATTTTCTTTGGAAAGATGTCTAACATAAATTTTATTACTTTAACACAAATAATGCTTCGTTTTACAGTTACCATTTGAAGGAAGTGAAGAGCGATCTCTAGAGTTACCTACCTATAAAATACTTTTTTGTAGAACTAAGAGCGTACTTTGGTTATAGTTATTAATAACTTATTATTATTTACTTATTGACACCACAGAATTATTTCGCATAAACATAATGATTATTCTGAAATATTATGATTTTGTTATATTGAGTCACTAAAATTATAAAACAACGAAAAGATAATGACTTTAGAATAAATTAAATAACATTACTAAGAGCACTTCGAGAAGCATATGAAATTAAACATTAGTAGGTACTTTGACTCCTGCAAGCCAAATCGAATCCAAACACGACACTCTTTATCTATACTAATATTATAAAGAGGTAAAGTTTGTGAGATTGTAGGAGGTAGACTCTGGATCTACAGAACCGATTTAGATGAAATTTGGTAAGAAGATAATTTGACTCTTTATCTATACTAATATTATAAAGAGGTAAAGTTTATGAGTTTGTGAGATTGTAGGTGGTAATCTCTGGATCTACAGAACCGATTTAGATGAAATTTGGTAAGAAGATAGTTCAGACCCTAGGAAGAACATACGATTTTTTTCCTGGATATCACCCCTTAACGAAGTGATAATGGGGATGAATGTTTGTATGGGGAAGCAAGCTAGGGACGAAACCGAGCGAAGCGAAGGTGAGTCGCTAATAATTAATAACTTAACAGTCAATAACTACTATAGGGGCTTGCAAAAAACTATAATACACTAAAGTTTAAACTAGGTGGAGCCTGTTATCATCCTCCTTAATCCTTAATTTCCTAAAATGCTAAGTTCGGCTTTGTTCAATTGTTTAAAAGGTCTTTTAAGTAAGTTTGAAAAAAAAATAGTTTTCTAAACTTAGTAAAGAAATCTAATCAGAAATTTAAGACTTTTCTTTATAAAGATCGGCCATTCTTTAAAAAAAACGTTCCATCTCAGATTTCATTGAATTGGACTTAAACCCAATTAATCACTCTTATCGGGTTGTTTCCTCAAGGTTTTCAACGAAGGGATCGGCTGACCATTGAGCCGATGTCGTGGGGTAAGCGGCACTATTGTGAACCATTTGCCCCATTGTTGCCGGCCATTGTGCTATAACTGATGGTGCCGTTGACTGCCTGGTGTAAACTGACGATTAGTCTTCTAAGAGATTTTACTTGAAAGATTTAAATCGACCTAATTAATTCGATATACATATATACCTACTTGTAAAAATATATATTTTGAACCATTGGCACATGATATTTACATATAAGCTTAAGTATTTCTAAAAACAGTTGACTGGACTGACAAGAGTGTGAAAATAAAACAAATATCGAATTACCCGCTCTGTTAAAATGATGCCGTCAAGAAAATTTTGTCTCCAAATTGTCTTTAATGGATCTAAGGTAATCCTTACCTCCTTGTTTAGCGCCTCCCTTATAAGTCCTAGTAAAGAAAACGAGGAAAGAGAAATTTGCATAAATTAAACTTGGATCCATTCAGCTCACAAAATGTGCTAATGACGGCTTAAAGCTCTCACGCGAACTGTTCCGGCATCACGGAAGCGTCACATGTGCCTCCAGGATATCCATTGCAAAATTTATATAAACAGGTGATTTTAACAAGTTCTTATATTTTATATTTTTCGTATATATTTAAAATTATAATTAGTAAAGAGAAGAAAAAAATTAATACTCGCTCGAAAATAAAGATGTAGCTGATCGTGGACATTAGATTTTTTGTATTAAAGATTAACATCGAAAAAAAATGAAGTATATATTCTATACTCAACAAAAGTACTATTATTTAAACAAGTTGCTTATATTTTTGGAATCTGAATAATTTATCGTTTATCTTAAAATCAGAGGAACGAAGCAGGGCCCGTAATAAGCAAATGATGGCATGTAAAACGGTCCAAGCTGCCAAGTTCGCGTTACTTATTTAAATTTTGTTTACTCGAGTTGTTTTAATAACATGCCTCCCGACGAAGAATTAAGTTGATTTTAATTCGCTGCTTTAATTAACTTAAAGACGGCAATTTGGAAATAATGCTTAAATAATGTTGTTTGTTGAAGCAGGTGGGACCAAATTATTATCTGAACAATCTTTGCGTCACCTTTTAAACATATCTCGATGCAAAAACAATATTTAATTTCGGAGGCGGTTCAAATTGTCTCGTTTGTAGTTAATTAAGCAAAAAATGTTGTGTAAAAAATAAGGCCAAAAGAAATTAGAACAAAAACCTTAAAAAATAATGAGATTCGTTTAAGAATAGAGTAAATCTAATTTCGGAGTTTTATTGCGATAGCGGTATGGAAACAAAAAATAACAAAACTGTTGTAAAAAAACAGCACCCTGCGCGCTCAAAAACCTTGTTATAAAGCTGACACCCAAATATGTTTAAATATCTTATTAACATGATGAATTTTAAAATTGTCAAAAACTAAAATATTTTTTTCTTAAAATTACAGAAACTTTTATATATTTTTTTTAATTTGTTCATAATATTTAATTATCTATTAAATAAAGTTAATCATACAATTTGTAAATAAGAAACATCTGTTTCACTTTTGTAATAAATAATAAATAACAACAGCTTTAAAAAAATAAACTAGCATAGAATGTTACAATAGAAACTATCGATTATTATAAATATTTTAGGTTATATTTCCTAAAAAAGTTATTCAGAAATACCCGCAACTGCGTAAAAGTAAATTTAGTGAAAACTCATATTGAATTTGTTTTAGTTTAATTTCAAAATCGGCTTAGACAATTTCACGCTACAATAATTTTCCATCGGCCTTGCTTTTTTTGAACGTTACGCAATACTATCGAGATTTACGCGTAAATAGATACCTATTGTAGGTACGATAAAAAATATATTAAATAAATAGGTCATAATATACTATTATTAAATTATAATCATATTAAAATAAATGACTTTTAAACCTTGTTTTATGAATTTTCCAAATAGCACCAAGAATTTAATGTAATAACCACATGCGTCAAATACACAATAAAACAAATTCGCATTTAATATAATATTCAGCAATATAATTCACATCAATTCATAGAAAACTAATGTCGTTTTAATATTACTACATCGCTATTTTTCAAAATAACTGTATAACTAATTACAAAAAATAAATATTTCATATTACAATCCTATTACTTGCAATATTATTATTAATTAAATTTTATGCAATTAAATTTTCGAAACCTTAATAGCGCAGGCGGAATTTAGCAAAACGTGACGAATCGGTGTATTATAAACGGGGATTAAATTAATGAGATCATTCTTACCCCACCACCGTATAGCGGCATGGGAAAAGCAAACACGGGGGAAACGGCATTGTACACTGTTCAGTGTACTACATCATTAGTTAACAAACAACCACAAAAAATTAAGGTACCCGTAAAGTTTTGCTGACAATTTAATGCCATATAAATCAATATTTGCCAGTTTTTTGCAATATATGTACCTAGAACGTAACATTAAAAGATACAGTTTATTTATAAACCAATTATATCGTTCGTTATTTTTTGTGCATGCCAAGTAATTAATACAAGAATCAATAAATTGGCATTTACAAAACTATCAGTTACAAAAAGGTCCATATTGCGCTAAACAGTAAACAAAAATAAATAGGTAACAAAAAACAAAGCTCCCGTTGTAAGAGTGGCCCAATCGTCCATTCAGCACGCGGCGTGGCCATAAAATTAAATAAATCTGTTATTTTTCAGGGTGAGAAATGAGCGGTCGGACTACGGTCAAGTCAATCGCGTGGCAGTGCAGCGCGATAACGGCTCACATTTGTAAAGATTTTGCCGGCCGAGCCGCCCAAGACTATTCGACTGTGTTGTGGCCATACGCTATCGTAGAGCTGTGAATAGTGACAGACAGAACAAAGCGTCTATATAATATCTCCATAATTTGTAGTTTAGCACAAAAAGTTTTCATATTTTTTTATGTGTTCATCAATTCTTTTTAAAAATTTTGTCATACGTTTTGTAATAATATTTTTATAAATAATTATAATATATATATTGATTCAATTTGGAAGTCGACAACGACCTCAAAAAGACTATATTTTTTTAAAGAATATTCTTAATTTTAGAGTTACTTATTGCAAACGTAGAGTAAACATTATAACACAGCCTTCGTTCAACAATTTTTATCGAACCGTTAAAAAATATATTTTATTTTTACTTAGAATTTTATTTCTAACTCTAGTATTTGATATAGACTCGGTAACCGGAGGCAAACTACAGAGGATAATCTGCGAATAAATGAAAATTGATTTTAAGATCGCCCCGGCCGGCGGCGTTGACAAATAATACGGCTTACAGCCTGTGCATTAACTTTCCTTTATAGTGTTTGTGTTATATACCTTACTTATTGAATCCTAGTTGATTTGTTTTGATCTGTATGCAATAGTAGACCTAGAGATTAAGATATTTTTCAAAACTATCACTATCTGCATTCATCAAAATATAATAATCATTAAATTATATAATTTCTTTTTATCTGTATTTTCGTTTCACATATTTTGGTTTTTATTGTACTTTTGTGTGTTTTGTGTACTTTTGTGTGTACTTTAGACCTACTATATATTTTAATGGAGAGACTGAATACGGGCTAGAATGATTTCTAATAGCAAACCTGTAATTAGATTATTATAATTTTCTTTTAGATTCGGCAGATATAGGTACCTTCATGTTTTATTCTATACCAAATACATTTTCTAGTAGGTAATATCATTCAAAAATGTTATAAAATTATGAAATATTATAAGCATTCGCGCCATTTATGTATGTATGTATTGTACACTCGTAACATGAAAGTACCTAAAAATCTGACAAAATTGTTATCCCTTTTTAAACAATTATAATTTTAATAAAAAACTTGCATAATAGTTATATTATTATATTATCATTTACCACACTCCACTATCCGTACCTTTCGTAATATTTAATTTATTTATTGTTTGATATGGTTTTATTTACCATATAAATTAAATGACTATCATTTCATTTTCCATCGATAGAAAAATATTTTTGAGTTAAATAATAAACGTATAAATACGTATTTCTTATTTGAAAACTTTTAAGCATTTGGAATATATTTTTTCATTACGTAGCAAAAGTATTTAAAACAGTTATACAGAGTCATCCCTAACTTTTTGCATAATACTGTTCACATAATAAGATCTACTTTTAATTTTTATTCCAATTTGTATACGACATTTTAATCTATAAAGCTTTTACAATTTTAATTAAAACATCATATACGTATCGTAATATAACATCATATGACCAAAGATAAAAAAATATATTTGAAGTACACTCCCTACCGGGGGTGTCAATTAGGCGTCCGCGTCCACGTGACGTCACTCATCTGCATCACAACCGCTCTGATGCAAATTTAAATACAGTTTAAATTCTTCTTTTTCGCTACACCGAATTTTTTACTGCGGCAGATGTTTTAACTCCATACTCTATACTTCCTACACATATATCTACGTGTATATTATTACTGTTCATATACGAAATACGGATGCCATTAAAGTGCGTTTATTAGTTTGCTTAAAAATTACTTAATCAAAACAGAAAAAACTTCATGTATTACTAAAAAAGTTTATTATTTTTAGTGATATTATATAGGTCCATCCTATCTGACTCGTATTCAAATGCGATAGTTTATACATATGTTTGTATGTTTGTTACTGGACGGATTTTGATGAAATTTATACGAGTAATATAGATACACTATGACCTGGAGTAAACAACACACACTACTGTTAGGTACCTAAAGAGCCCGAGCAAGATGAAGGTTAGTTGTTATTGTTCTTATTTATGTATGAACTAGAAACATTTAAGGTTTAAGATATTGACTGTGTTACTTTTAAATCCTTTTTCATATAGCTCACAACAATTAACACGTTTTACGTATAAATTGAAAATTTACATCGCAACGTTATCCATAAAACATTTCTAACACGTGAGTAGATTATCAAAATGAATCAAATAAATTAAATACCCATTACGGCTTTTGTTATGCGAATCCGGTGGCATAATATGTTCATTCATTCAATTAAAAATTGAACGCTCAGACATTTGAATGAAAGGAATGACGAAGAAATTATTCGGCGTGAACACATTACTTCGAAAAGTAATTGTGGAAATAAAAGGTTGACTATAAAAAAGTTCCAATTTCGTGGGAATTTAATAGTGTAATGAGTGGCGTAAAAAATATTTTGGTGGCACAATATTACAAGAGAAGAGGGAGGTGGTTAAGTTTGGGGGCTTAATATCCGGCGGGAAGGCGCTAGACATAAAGTGCAGTTTGCTTGTCCAATCAGGGCTGTGCAATAAGATTATACTCATCAAATGATAATTAATCATTTTTTACAGATTTTTCTTTTCCACGCTAAATATTAAGTCAAAAATGTGATATATTAGGGTTTTTTACGGTATTTTAAGAAAACGTAGCATAACATTTTTCTAGCAAAACCAGCGCAAGTGTATGAACACTGACATTGCTTACCGTAACATTATAAAAAAAAATTAGGACAAGAAATAATACTAAGTATTATTTTAATAATAGAAATGTATACTATTATTATATTTATAATATAAAATACATATACATAATATAGAATTTGAATATTTCTGAAATATATAGTATAATGTTATACAACAGTCGAAAGGTACTGTTTAATAAATGTGCTTATAAAAATAAAGCGTTTGTTTCTTTTAAAGCAGATAATACTTTTAAAGTAGGCAAACAAGATATGTTATGTGAATAATAAAATAAACTTCATGTATTTCTTATAAAATTTAATAAAGTATTGACTAAATTATAATTGACAGCCCTACTAATTTGCCGCATCAACTGGCCAGTAGCGAATAGACAACGACCGAAACAGTAGGGACGCAGCTATCGAAACTACAAAATGTGTTACTATAGCAGCGTCAAGGCAATTTTAACCTTACTTGTGTACTACAAATAAACTAAATTCACACATTCGACATTTATTTGCTGTATAGTTAGGGGAGGAACGTGTGTATGACGTTATAAAATAAAATTGAAGCCGCAAGGGCGCGCTCTGGATCTAATTAAATGATAAGTACGATCTAAGATTAATGTCCTGAAGAGATCAGAGACTAGAATCCTTAATGTTTTGCATTCTCCTCTAGGTCATTCATTAGACATGAATGCGAACTCATTAAATATGATTTTCTTATGGACTCAGTAGAGCGTATATTAAATCGTTTCATAATTAACTCCGAACAGAGAATCTTGTGGTTGTGTAAAAACATATAAAGTACATTTGTGTTATTGAAATTTAAATATTTAAGATCGTTAACTAGGTTTATTATTTTCCATATTTTTTATGTTTTTATATATTATTATGTTGTTATAATTAAGTCAGTGTGGACAAAGACAATTACTTATATATGTAGATATCTTAGGCGTCTGTAAAATAAAATAAAATCATAAAATTTACAATAAACTTCATTACAAAAAATCTAATCTATACATATAATAAAATTGTAACTAAACCGAATCTGCACATAAAATATTTTTTGAAAAATCTTATTGAAATAGACATTATTATGGATACAGAGCCCGAATCTATAGTTTTTTAAATTTTTGTCTTTCTGTCTGTCTGTTACCGCATCACGGAAAAACCACTAGAGGGATTTTGATGAAATTTGATATGATGATAGCTGGTTATCCGGGTCAACATATAGAATACTTTTTAATGCAGGAAAATATCTCATCTCTGAGAAATCTATACTAAATGTTAAAACGTAAGCAGGGACGAAGCCGAGCGGAGCGAGGGTGAGCCGCTAGTATAATTTATATTGTATCGCCTCCGAATCATGAAATGATTTATTATTAGCAAACTGTCGTTCTCACCACTAACCACTATTTAAAATAATCCTTATTTATTTGGTGGCGTACCTAATGGTCCATAATCCCGATATGGCTTTAACACCAGCATAATGATTAGGGGATGTGATCGCCATCGTGACAATAACAGTTATCTTTACAACCATTGTATGGGTTTCTCAATGACTTTGCATAATCCAATATCAGTACTTTAACGAAAGAGACATAGGTACACATAGCCTCTATACACAAATTTCGTCATTAATTAAATAATAACCAATAAAATTCAGTCAAGTGAGTAGCTTAATTTTTATTATTTGTTTTTTCTATTAATTCTTAGTAAATCAGCAGTAATAAATAGATATATCTCATGCGTTATATCTTTGAACACGAGATTCATGTACTAATTAGTATGTAGGAATCATAACGGGTTACTTAGTCATCTCTTTGATATTTAAAACTTTATTACATATATCTTAAAGTAAGCTATGTCTATCATAATAAGTACAATAATGATACAATTTTTTCTTCCCATAACACGATTTCCTAGATTTTCTATTAATCTACATTTAATATATGTACTAGGTATTTGTAGTTTTTACTAATAACAAACATTTTGTCACAAAAGCTAAAATCAACACATTTAATGCCGTCATTGCGAAATAGTGACGAGTGGAGACGTACTCGAGCGAGTGGCTGCAAATGCTCGCGATTGTACATGATGATACTTTAAGTACGACGACGCGTGCTAATTGATCGCTTTCTGAAATTCGTAGACACACATTAGAGTACAATAGAAGAGTTGAAAATATTTAGACAGGACTTATTAGTTAAAAAGAATTATTTTATCTAACTAATTTAAGCTCATTTTTTATCACCGATTTTTTCTTGTGGACAGATATTTACCACGTGGGAGAATCGAATCCACATCCTACGAAGTTGTACACTATGCCGAGCATAAATATTATATAGAAATGTATTTGTTGGTTTGTCCATTAACAATGTAGTAACTGATCAACCTGATTTCATGGATAGATGGACTTTATAGAATTTTATAATCAATGGGCCGACTATTTCCGATACCGTGGTTATCATGGGATATGTTATATTATATCAGTTGCATTTCATTTCAGCACTAGTGACTTACCTTCGCTTCGCTCGGGTGCGTCCCTAGGTACGTTTTAAATAGATATGAATATTGAATAGTATTGCGAGTGTACCTTAGAGAAAGACTTATGCTATTGCAGATTTTTCTGTACGCCTTATTAAGACCTACAATTTTCTAGTACCTACATTGTTTTGATGTATCTAAGGTTTAGCCAACGTTAAAAATAAAATATATAAAATAGTTACCTTTATATTTTCGAAGTTATAAGTACTTCTTTTGGCGCGTTAGAGAAAAAAAAATGAGAGTGAATTTTTGCGATGCGCGCGCACTGCGACATAATTAGACTACAGTACGAAGTTAGTCGGTAAATCTCCCTTTAGTATAGTTTCTATATACACAACACGTGTTTTATATCGATAAATATAAAAATTATTTATATGTTTTTATTTAAACCATACGGTGGTGATTAATATCAAATAACTGTGGATATATAAAAAAATTATTGATTGTAAATATAAGTAATAAAAGTTGTTTATATCATTTTTTCAAAGTATTTTTTGTATCATTGAGGTTAATTATAACTGTAACGATGTGTGTGTAATGAGGTATTATCACTATTATTAGGTTATTTAAAAAAAATTAAATATTTTTTTAATAATTGTTTAAAATTAAATGATAAAGGAACACTTCTAAACATTTTTAAGTATAATACAAACCAAAATAATATACCATATGTAATAAGTGCACGCGCCACGCACGCGTCTCTTCAGTACGCTCACTTTATCTATCGCCGCAGTCAGTGCGCGTGCGTATGACACGAACTCAAGGGATAGTCTACACACTTTATAGGTCAAATCCTATTGTGTATAACCGAAAAATTATGCGTAAATCTTAGTAAAATGCATATCATTGTCAGCCTATGCCATTAAAGGAGAAAAAGAAAACTTTTGTTTTTAATTTTCTACCTTGCAAGGTAGAAAAAAATTTCATCGTGGCTATATGAAAAGTATTTCTAGTTGGTATTGCTTAATACTTTCTTAGATTTACGCGAATATTTGACATTTTAAATAAAACTATCTTTTCCGATTTTTTCGCTGATTTAATTTAATTTTTGGTCCCGACGTTTCGAAAGCTTTACAGCAATCATAGTCACGGGAGAGACTAAGGTTTAAGATGTCTCAAAAGCATTATATAGTTGTTACAGACAGCCTACCCACTAATTAATAAAATTGAATTTAAAAAATTCAAAATGTCTCGCTTACTGTCTACATACACATGTGTGTAAAATTGGTATAAAATGTTTCCCAGTTGACAAATTAATCAAGTTAAAATATCAACTTAAGATACAACTACAGAAGACTTTAAATTGACATGACACAGACTTGCTTCAAAATAGAATGCCTTATTTCTGATGTTGTAGTTTTTTATGTGTTTATACTTATTTCATTTTTACTATATCATAAAGTAAGCAAAAAAATCTAATTATTAATGTCACTTCTTATCTGTGTTGTTTTTCCAATACAAATATAATGGATTTCAAAGCAACTTTCCGATAAACGACATAGAGAAGATAGAGACCTGAATCTTTATTCATAACTATATTGAGATGACAAGTAAACCAGGAAATACGACACTTAAAATGACAAATAAATATGTATTTGAATTTAAAATTCATATACTTATCATGTTTTTATAGCAAACTAGCAAATAACAAACACAAATCTATCCCACGGGAACCGTACTTTTTTACGGGATAAAAAGTAACCTATGTGTTATTCTGATATATGAGCAATATTATTGCAAAGTTTCATCAAAATCCATTCAGTAGTTTTTGCTTGAAAGAGTAACAAACATACATCCATACGTACATTCTTACAAACTTTCGCGTTTATAATATTAGTAGGATATGTAGTTGATACATACTATACATATCTTATATCTATGTATGTATCAATTAAACGTCTACTGCATACACGCAACGTTTATTGTTTATATATTCTTATTTCATTTAAATAAGTAATTTAAATTCCTTTAAAAGCTTTTATTACCTTGTTTCTACATAGTGAAGTAAAAGTAAAAAAATCAAGGCGTGTTGCAAGAAAACAATAAGAAAGAAGGTACAGAGACATCCCTCAGTCCTCAAATAACCCGTACCGTAAATACCTGCATAGCCTGCGCTCATTTGTACTCCAACATTTTAATAATCGCATATTTTTATTAGGGTTCCGGTCGTTAATTCAAATTTAGCCTTTTTTATAAGTTTCTATCTATACCGCTTTATGTCTTGCTAGTTAAGATTTTACGTTATTACATTAAAAATAATTTTATTTTACGCATAACATGTGCCGAATTATTTGTATGTTAAAGTGTGTTAGTTATGTATGTAAATGACATTTATTATTTCTTAATAAATACGAAAAACTGCCTTTCCTTATTTATTGCGAAAGGATAGGAAAAAAAGAATTTTTCAAATGTGACTGGTAAGAATAGCTCTAGAAAAGCACATTCAAACAAACAACTATTCAGCTTTGTAATACTAGCTTAAAATAAATTGCAAGCTCAAATTTGTTTAAAAAAATAATTAATAAACCTATTTCTACGATAACAATTTTTGATGTTCAACTGCAACACTTATCACTCCGCATCCCAACTCTGTACCCCGCCGTGTCTTTAGAATTTTAATTAAATTGTTCATTGGCTCAATTAAATCGATTATTAAAATTGGGGCTATATCGTCATGGACAGATTGTGATCTAATTTCTTTTATCATTTCAATCTGTTATTACTTTTAGTGTTTATACCACGTATGTATATCTATACTTAATATTATAAAGAGGTAAAGTTTGTGAGTTTGTGACGTTGTAGGGGGTAATCTCTGGATGTACTGAACCAATTTAGATGAAATTTGGTAAGAAGATAGTTTGAGACCCTGGGAAGGACATAGGATATGTTTTATCCCGGAAATCATCCTTTAAGGGTGTGAAAATCGGGATGAAAGTTTGTATGGAGAATCAACCTAGGGGCAAACCCGAGCGAAGTCAGGGTGAGTCGCTAGTAATATAATACACGCGGTTTTACATCAAGACTGCAGAATCTACACCTCAATATATTGCGTGAATTTAATTTTGAATTTTCAACTAATAATCAGTGAAGTTATCTACATATTTAGGATTTTTTAATATAATACTAGTTAGAAATAACAGCCAACGATCACGATTCCACAACTTGTGGAATTTTTATTCAGGCTACTTATTCACGATGCTTTAAGATTTTTTTTTGTTGTCTTAATCTTGGGACCACATAATAATATCTATGTAATGTCGACTTCGCCATCATTCCTCGAATTGTTATTTAAAAAATTCTCACGGCTACTATTCTGAGACGACACTATTTTATTGGTCGAAACAGTACCTACGATGTAGACAAATATGGCTAAGTACTTTATCCGCCATTAAAAATGAGATTAAAATTGGCTTAGCCGTTTCGAAGTTGGAATAAATAAACAAATTATAGGATAGTTATTTTAAATTAAAAACTAAAAATATACATTAACTTAAAAGTAATTATACTTGTAGTCATGTTTTTTTTTAATTTAAATCTATGTAGGACCCTTGAAGTAAAACCTTTTAAAAAAAATATTTACGAAAATAGTGTCGAAGATATCGCGTAACATACATACAACCGAATTTTAAGTGGGTCTAACATACAGAGAGAAACATTAAATTAATTTTATATGTAACGATTGATACAATAGTTTATAGTAAAAAGTTTATAATAAAAAGATGCAACGAAAGTTGCTGCTTATATGTATACATAAATTCCTTAGTATTATTCTACTTTTATATGATTTATTTTATACCTATGAAAACTTTTGGTAAATTATTCATCATAATAAGATAATATGAACGTGATGGCACAAGCAAGTGAGCAATTCCATGGCATGTACATTGAAGAAGCGGAAATATTAGTCTAAGTATGTTATACGGTCCTTGTCATGCAGGCAGTTGCCATAAAATTGCCTGATTGCTTCCCGCTAATTATTGCGGGGATCGAATTACAGTCTACTCGCTCGCAACGTCGGTTACTTTGCTATACTATAATGACTTGAAATTGAAGCTTTTTATTAAATATGAACTTAATTGGAGGCTGGCTAACTTATAGTTCGATACAATGTCGCCTACACATGTTGCCTTATATGGGTGGAGGAGCCCTGACGTAGATATAAATTAAGAGCAATTAGCAAAGGTTATAAATCGACGTTAGATCAATGGCCTTGCTGGTCTCCCGGGGGTGTCATCAATATCTAATTTACGGCTGTTCTTATTCTTGTAACTAATGGCCAATTTACGCTTTGTTTACAAGTTGGTAACGTATCAAATGTTATCCTACTTATTAATATTTAGTAAAAAATAGTATTTATCCAGCAACTGAAAAATTATGATACTTTTCTTAAAAAAACATAAATCATACCTTTCTCTGGTGGTGTTAACAAATTAAACAGCGATAAATTGACGGCAACCGATTCACATACGTCAAGAACGTAAACTCTTTTGAAAACACATGCTCTTGTAGTTGGCAAAGTTTGTGGAAACAAAGTTTTAAGTACAGAAACGAGCGATCAATCACCAACAATGGGACTGAGGTGCCCCCTCGAGAAAAAAACTTGAACGGGTGTAGCTGATTTATCGACGTAGTTAGAATTATCGCCATTTGCAATTCTTGGCGGGTTTAGCAAACAAGTTGCGATAACGACTTGTGCGGGCTTACGCTTGCACTCTATGGTGCTGTAGAGTATTCCCAACGTCAACTTGGTTTCGGGTATTTTTACAAATATCCTTTTAATATTATAATAATAATTGTTCAAGTTTATAACATGTTTGGAGGTTTGAATTTATGTATACAGTGACTCTGTCACGCATAAACCATTGAATGGTTGAAATTTTGCACACACGGAAATGATGTCTCCGGCAGGTACCTTTAAATTTTATCATGATAATGTGTTATCATAAAATAATATTTTACATTTATTGCTATATTTATCATATCCCAATAGATGCAACGAAGAACTTTGTAACAAAAGAAAGAGCACGCGAGCGAAGCCATGATAAAATATTTGTACTAACTAATAAAAATATTTTGGAGTTCGTAAAAATCGCAAAGCGGTTTTTTTTAGTTTTTCTATTTATAAATTTTGTTGTTAATTACCTAGTAGATAAATAAAATTAAAAAAAAACAATTTTTAATAATTAATATTATGTTAAAGCGGATACCTTTATACTTATATAATCTGCTCTGATGTGAGAACACGTTTTGTAAAAACGCAGAGGTGTGTGGCTGAGTCTGATGGATATCCTTATACTTAGTAAAGCAAGCTTCGCCGGAGGCGTCGACAGATGACACCCATGGGATAAAACCAGCTCATTGACGCTCTTCCTGCCTTGAGATACTCATATAGATAGATAAAAATGCTATAAATTGATGCTTAAAAGTTCAATGAATCAGATAAAATAAAAATATTCTTAAAAATACTTAATATTTGGGCATAAATTATATTATATTTTTTTTATTTTTATTATTGTATTTTTTATTGAATTTTTTGTAGATTATGGACTAATTCTTAGCTTTTGACGTCATTAATAAAATCAATCAGAAATAGCAAATAGCAACCCATGTAATCTCAGAATGGTTTCACACCATCAAAACATGTTAAGGGCACATAATCATCAGCCTTACGACCTTTAGCCCCCAACGAGCAGTGGCAGTCAAGCCTTACATTAAGCAACGTTATAGGGCACTCGTATGGCCGCACGACGATTATCTTAAAGTTAACCCTGTCGTTACGAACCTTATTTGCGGTTGCTCGGAGCTCTGAACGGTTTAGTTAAAGTTAAGATCACACGAGATAACGACATGTTCAGAGATTTCTTAATAATAATAAATGTTCAGTTGATAATAGGTTACTGTTCAGTATTAATGTCTATAGTATATTCTATTAATTGAAATAATTATTTTCAAGTTTTAAATAAAATTTGTCTATGCATACATTTGTTTATACATATATTTTAGACCTTTTGAGCCAAAGACGGAACAAACATATCGAATATTTACTTCATTTTCTATCACTATATATTTGTTACACAATCCGTAATTGCTTAATAATATCTAAACAAAACATACTCTACATTCTTATTTCGTATGTGAATATTACTGAATTGAATTTGATACTTAGAACACTATATGTAGGTTGCGATACTCAATACATTTTGCTTTTCCCAGAATGTAATTAATATCCGCTGAGTAAATATAAACAAACATTCACTTTATATAGAGAAACCTCTACATGCTAGTCAAACAGTAGGCCAATGCACCACGCCATGATATTATATATATACACTATTTTTTTCTTTTGCATGGCCAGCACTATCTACGAGTATTTATAAGTTTAGAACTATATACATATAAAATTGAGTATTAATTATTATTCTACGAGTCCTGTTGAAAAACTCCAATAGGATCTCATCAAAAGCGACAAAAGCCACATAGAAACCAATAGGTAAATATATATTGGTTTCTTTGTGGCTTTCGTCACTTTTGATGAGGTCCTATTGGAGTTTTTAAATAGGGAGAACATATTACCGGGGAAAAAAGTTAGTACTTAAGAGAGAACACGCGAAGACGCTTCATTCTAATAATATTAAATGAGCAATTCTTGTATATTTATTTATATATAAATTTTGGGATTTGATTTGGATCAAATTTTGTATTTAGATAAAATTTTGCTTTTAATGTTTATTTACTACTAGCGGCTCACCATCGCTTCGCTCGGGTTCGTCGCTAGGTACGTTTTAAATAAATATAAATAGTTATTAGCCAACGTTAGCCATATAAATATATTTTTTTGTTAATAATATTGACAAAAATTGATACGATTCTAACGTCACTCTCCACTAACACTTAAACTTTATGATATGCTATTAAAGTTCGAATTGACTTTTAAGTATTATTACGAATCTTTTGTATGGGAGTATAGAAAAAAGTTGTTTTTAGACTTTTTCAGGCATATATTTTTTCTCTCCGTAAGAACCATCCTCTTACTTCAAGGAATATTCTAAAAAAAGAATCTGCGAAATCGGTTCAGCTGCTCTAGAGATTTGCGCTTACCAACACATTCAGCGATTCATTTTTATATTATAGATATAAGTGTATTTTCTGAAAAAATGTAATTTTATATCTTTTTTGAAAGTATCCTAAATTGACCTGGTAGTAGGTAAACACTTTAAATTCACTATCGTTAGTTGTTAGATCCATAATGATCAAATTCAGGATTTAAAAAACTCTACTCAAAATTATACCATGTCCTTAAATTTTTACAAAACTGTCGAATGTGCACTCCGGCTTATCCTGTATTAGTGACCGGAGCGTCGCCAAGGTAGTTACACGGTCTTTCGAATGAGATGCGACGCCGATGGTCGCTTTGTGCCGCGCTTTGCTATTTGTCGATATTGAACCAGTACGTACGAGATATCTACGATTATGTCTTAGACGTGTCTTTGTTTTCTTGTTTGAAAATACAATTTAAATGTTAAAGTAGAAATTTAAGCGTTAAGATAAAAGGAGTGTTTGACGTTTACGTTTGAATTATGAGTACGTATAATCTGTTATTTATCAACCTTTAGCAATACGCGTACATATCTAAGCGAAAGTCCGAAATCCAACAGTGTTCAGCTTTTCCGGAGACTAACGAGTAGTAACAAACCGATAGACAGATAGCCGAAATCTTAATGGCTATTGGTATTAGTATGTTAAAAATAAATATGTATAAAAATTACTCAATATGTAGGTATAATTATTTTGAAACAATTACCTACATAGATTGAGTAAGTACCTATACATAGGTATAGATAAGATACAAGTAAGTATGTAATTCAAATCTTGAAGATACCTTTACGTATTTATTATCTTTGTAATCGATAATTAAGAATTAATAAACCGTATGAAAAATATTTTTTTTTCCAACTCCAAAAAGATTTTACATTCTCAATACGGGTGCTTTTTGGGTGTTTTACGCGATATATTTTATTTCGTGAACCGATATACCGATATACCGGTAAATATTTCGTTTTTTAAACAATAGCCTATCGAAAGACTACTGTGCGATTACTTTAATAAGGTACAATATTTAGGCATTTTATGCATTAGGCATAATTCACCCCTAAGGGCAGAATAATTTTAGATCAATATTTTTTTTTTTTACTTTAGTAAAAAAAATGGTCGAGCACAG
Source organism: Brenthis daphne (assembly GCA_947093115.1). Classification (NCBI taxonomy): domain Eukaryota; kingdom Metazoa; phylum Arthropoda; class Insecta; order Lepidoptera; family Nymphalidae; genus Brenthis; species Brenthis daphne. The sequence continues at coordinate 29,847,070 of OX352474.1, read as the reverse complement.
ACCACAGTAATGGATAATTGTGTCAATACTGATCTTATGCATCTTCTCTGAAGTGCCCGAATGAACTCTTAAACTAAAAATATTGTTTGTGTAGTATCTACTATCTATACTATTATAATAAAGCAGTACCTTAGCGAAATCTGTACTTGATTTTTTTAAAACAATGACTGTAACGTATTATATCACATCATCATCATCACACACAATAAAGACCCCAAAACAATACTTATTAAAAAATTTGTCTTTTTGTCTGTATGTCTGTTTTTATGTGCGCGTTTCACGCGAAAAGTAATGAACCAATTGCAACGAAATTTGGTGAAGTGATAACTTATTACTCGAGTCAACATTTAGGATACCTTTTACTTCAGGAAAATCTTTCTTTCGCACAAGAAATCGCAATAACTGGTTTTATCGAGTCCTCCTTAGAAACCATCCGCTGGCTAAACCTTAAGACATACAACAAAACAATGTACTAAAAAATTTTAGGTCTTGAAAAGGCCAACAGAAGAATCTGCAACAGTATAAGTCTGTCTATCTCCTAAGGTACACTCGCAATACCTATTCTTATCTATACCTATATCTAATAAAAGTAACATAGTCAAATCGATGAGCGCGTTTCACGCAAAAAGTACTGAACCGATTTTAATTAAATTTTGTGTAGTGATAACTTATTTTATTAACGGGGTCAATATTTAGGATACCTTTTACTACAGGCAAATTTTTCATTTCCACGGGAAAACGCAATGACTGGATCTATCGTGTCGTCCTTAGAAATTTATATGGCTATGGCTGGTTAAAGTTAAACCTTAAGAGATACTTACATTAAAACAATGTACTAGAAAATTGTAGGTCTTAAAAAGTTATACGGACAAGTTCGCAATAGTATATGTCTATCTCGTAAGGTCCATTCGCAATAACTGTTTTTATTATATATTATAGGCAATGTCACGACTCACTGACTGATTTATCAACGTTCAGAGCAAGCCGATGATGATAGATCAGCACCACAAAAAAGCCATATATCCACAAAAAAACTATATATCCATACTAATATTAAATGCGAAAGTAACTGTCTGTCTGTCTGTCCGTCATCTTTTGACGCGTAACCGCTGAACCTATTAAGAGGAAAGGTGTGGAAATAGTATGAGATAAGATAGTTCTCATCCCGGAAAACATAGCATATATAAGGGGGTGAAAGGGTGGTGGAAGATATATATTTTTTATAATATAGGTACTTACCTACTTTTCTATACCGGTTTTTGTTTTCCTGGGCAAACTCGCTATATCGTAGATGCTTTCGAGCTAAAATGAAGGTCAAGTGTAAGCCCATTTCTAATAAAAAAAAACCTATGTACATTGTACATATATATAGTCTATGCTATACTAACCGTTAAAACGTACCTAGAGACGAACCCAAGCAAAGCGAGGGTGAGTCGCTAGTATTTCATAAAGTAATAAAAGCAGAAATAACTCAATCACATCGATATGCCCAAATAATTCAAACTATTCATGATGTGTTATGCATAACATAAATATATTTCCAAACGTTAAATAAAGTCTGACGGAAAATTTATTCAAATAGGTAAATGATAAATACCAATAATTGGTGTATTATGTATATATTTGCTATTGACGTTTATACATCTTAACATATAAAAAATAAAATCATTGTTTATTTGTTTGTTCGTATTTCATGCGTTACCGATTGCGATAAAACTTTGTCAACTTATAGCTTGCACAATTATAGGCATGCACGATTACAGTACAATAATAATTGTACAGTACAATAATTGTACAGTACAATAATTGTATTAACTTACATAGCTGGCTCAATATTTAGATTTTAATACCTACAATCTACGATTGTAATAGTTGGCATATCAACGCCATCTATCGTCAGAGCAAAAGAACAAAAACAGAATAAAGTCACGCAATTCCAATTCTTTATTAGGTATAATAAAATCCGTTAACTATTTTTTTTATTAGCATTTATTTACTTATATATACTCAGTTTAACTGCCTCGGTGTGTAGTGGATAGCATGTACGGCTGCACATCCAGAGGTCCTGCGTTTGAGTCCCAGGTCGGGCCAAGTTTAGTTATTGAGTCTTTCTGTTTAGTAAGCCTTAGTAACAGCCCAGAGTTGGGACGTTGGCGGTGTTTCACCCCCGTGCACCCTCGGGGAGCACGTAAAGCCATCGGTCCTACGCCACCGGAGTATGAGTGACAGGAATAGAATACTGCTCTTGTATCTGTGCGCACATACGCTGCACTATAATATCTCCTGCCGAGTTGGCTAGTCTAAATGAGATTGGCCGCCGTGACCGGAATCGGTCGGAAGGACATTATTATACAATTTGACATTTTTATTTATTTTCAAACATTGTTTGGATTCATATTTAGTTCTATTACACTCTACATTGTATATCATATATTATAAGCCTACATCATAATATTAATATAACTATTAATTTGGTTTAAAATAAAAGAGAGAATACCAACTTATAACTTTATTTACATACAAATAATGTTAACAAAATAACCACTTACACAAGAACATTAATCATATCACAGAAACAAACAAATAAGACTTCATGAATACTTTTAACTTAAACATAGAAAAATATTTGTATAACTACCCACTATAGGCTAAAACATCTATTAAAGATATTTTAATACTTACCTACTTCTTATAGGACTCAATTTTGAACACTTTTGATAGCCAATTCTTAAAAGTAATATAAAATCTTTCTCAGTTGACCTTGCATGGATCCATATATAAAATTTTCATGAGAATGTGTTTCGTATTTGTCTTTTGCTAAATTATACTTAAATAGAAAATAAAGCGAATAACAAAGCATTTAACAAAGGGATCTTCGTCAAAACTTATTCACATTTATCAAAATTTAATTCAATCCAAAACTATTTATTACCTTTTAACTAAAAACTAAAAAAAACTGACTTCAAAAAGAAAAACACCAAAAAGAAAAAAAAATGCTGAGTGGTGTGCTTTGTTTTGCATAATAGGCTGGCACCGACTTCTAAAATATCTGATTAGGTATCTATAGTAAATGAAAACTACCAATCAGTTTTTTTTTATTATTTTAAGTGTCTTTTTGTTGTCTTTTTTTAAGTTTTTATTTAAAGTAGACATAGTAGCAAAGTAAGAAGAAAGTATTTTTAAAATTCGGTAGGTGAAAAATCAATTATCTCTATTTTTTACACTTAGGGGGGAGTTTTTTTCAATTTAAATGGGACCAACTTTAAAGTATATCCTATCCAATAAAAAATCATTGAAATCAGGCTACACTGTAAAAAGTTATACGTGGTGAAACATAAAAAAAAAATACGTGTCGAATTGAGCACTTCCTCCTTTTTTTTGGCGGTTAATAGGTTAATAAGCTTTAGGTACGAAACATATTTTGGTATAAACATTCTTATACGGACTCCATAAACTAGAATCGTTAGTAATATTTTAATTTTTACAAAGAAAAAAATATTTCTAGCGAGCTAACACAAATTATTCAAAATTGTTACAAAAACTTAACAAACATTTTGGAAAACTTTGTTTGGAAACCATATTGTATAAATATTTATTGTGTTCTTTTTAACTTCTTAAAGAAAGAGGATTTGTTTGAAGTCGAGTTAATTAATTAATTAATACAAAATTATTTTAATTGCATTAATTATAATAATAATAAGACATTCACAGCTTATTAAAATATTTATATACATATGGAAGATATTTTGTTGATTTTTGTCACCTAAAATTGATAGATATATTTTTTTTAATAAAGGCTTCTATACAATAGTAAATCATTAATACAATGAACTAGACCAAAATGTAAAATAAAAAAAAAATCATTATAATAGCTTTTCTTGATAGAAACAAATCATATTTTGTATTGAAAGTAATAAATCAATTCATTTTACACATTACATAGATGACAACACGTTTATATCAATAAAATTTTGGTACATTTTATATATAAAAACAGGAACAAATTAAATTCGTTACAAGAATCAGCAATAGTTAAATAGATATAAAATGGAGAAGAGTCCAATTTTATTTATGCATTAATTATAAAAAAAGTAAAATATAACAAACATATAAAATAATTATTAAAATATCTCAACAAATGAGAAAGTAAATCTTTAAAATTGCGCTTGTAAGAATAATTTCATGACGTCACACGATCTCAACAACTGTTTAAATTAATTTCTCAGTCATTTATTGATAGATTTTAGAATTTAAGTCACTGATTTATTAGTTTTGATCTACGTATATTGTAATTCAATTGCTTTAAATACGATATTGACAATATGATGAAACTTCTCCTTTATATCTATACTAACGACTCACCCTGACTTCGCTTCTGGTTCGTTCGTAGACAAAAACATATCTATCCCACAGGAACCGTACATTTTGGCGGGATGATATATAACCTAGCCTTCCTCAATAAGCCCCCCCATCGTGCGTTCACCTTGTCGTGGTGGGGGGGGTTCAGTAGTGCCCGGCAACCCAACCGGGCGCGAAGCCAAGAAACGCACAGGAAGGTGGCCCACTTCGGTGGGCGGTGGGAGGTGGCCCTCTTCGGAGGGCGGTGTACCATGCGGGTTGCTCCTGGTACTTCTCTGATAGCAGAGTGGACTGTGGAGCAACCCCATGGTTGTGGTGGTCTGCTCCGGCAGACCTGCCGTCGGGGCGTTGTAGTTGAATGCGTAAGCGATCCTGCGACGCCCCATTAAGACGGGGGAAGGTTTTGTTGGGTTTTAGTGGGTAGTACTGGCTGTATTACGCCGGTGAGTCCCACACTTCGTGCGTAAATGCATTTCCCAACGTTAAAAAAAAAAAAAAAAGCCTTCCTCAATAAACGGGCTATGTAATGCAAAAAGATTTTTTCAAATCGGATTCAGAGATCAAGAACTACAGTTCCTGAGATTGGCACGTTCAAACAAACAAATAAACTTTGCCTGTTTATAATATGAGTATATATATATGCACATATTACAATGGACTTTTTTATTTGTACCAAAAATTACTTTTTATAATTCATATGTTACAGTATACACAAAATTACCTTTTCATTTAATTTTAAGTGTACCAACAATTTCACTCCAAAACATACTGATATAATAATTGATATGTTCATTGAATGAATTGTTATAAAAATATAATTTACACAGAAACAGAGGATGGTCTCGAAAAGTCAGTCATCAATTTCATTCCACTTACCATTTTCGCACTTTAATTAACAATGCAAAATTTGTATAGAAAATCTACACGTTTAGAGGAATTATATACTAGTAGAAAGAGTCTTTACACACTAAATTCTCCATCTGAAACAAATAGATACATAGAATAAGATGATTTGAATAATATTTAAGTACCTTTCTTATGTATAAAGTAGCGACTCACACTCTAGGCTCTTCGCTAGGGCTCGTCCCTAGCTTGCTTCCCAATACAAATTTTCATCCCCATTTTCACCCCCCTTAAGGGATGATTTTCGGGATAAAAGTCCTATGTCTTTCCCAGGGTCACAAACTATCTTCTTACCAAATTTCATCAAAATCGGTCCAGTAGATCCAGAGATTACCCCATACAACGTCACAAACTACCTCTTTATAATATTAGTATAGATATAGTACCTGGGCGACCGAGCTTCCCTTGGTTTTTTTTTCGGAAAAGATATAAAATTTGCATATTTTTTTTTTAAAAGACACCCGCATAGATAAACTTACAAAGCCTTATCTTAATGCAAAAGTTGATCCAAATCGTTAGAGTTGTTTCCGAGATACACGAGATAAAATATATTATATACAAGAATTGCTCATTTAATATGAGGAGGGCAGAAAATTTACTATTTGAGGGATTTTTAACTGAAATTTCGACACCTGCAAGGAACATAATTTTAACTCAGTTTATTGACCATTTTGAATTTATTCTTTAACATATAATACGTAAAATATATGTATCTTAAAATTGTGTCAATACAAATCTGTTCTTTTCAAGTATTCATTTAATTTATTTTATTATAAATATATAAATATTATTTGAGAGGGAAAAATAAAATTTATGTCTTTCCTATATCCCTATTAGAATTGTTCAACAATACTATGTAAATTATAAATTTGATTTTGGGATATGAGCACAAATATTTTATCACATTCCCATGAGTCATTTAATAAATTTTAGGTTATTATAGACCTAATTTCCAATTAAATTAAAACCCAATTTAAACTATGTAAAAGTAATAACTCCGAAAATTAGCATAATTAGGAATTTCAACCACTAAATGCTATAAATAAATACATGTCATAACAAAACAACATACCGGCATCATTCCTCGTTACTCCTACTAACTTCGCTGCCGGACTCGCTGACAGACGTTGAACGGATGCTAATAGACGTTTCTTTGAATTGGCTGATAAAGTCTAGAAGTTTCTGGAGGTTTCTCTGTGTTTTTATTTGGTCGGCTAACAGTTGTCGCTTTTCAGCATTATGTTCATCCAAATTTTCTTTCAACGTAGCCGCCCTCGCTTCTAACTTGCGCAGTTCAACACACAGTTCGATATTCTTCTCTTGTAGGCGTTTGCGTTCTGCAAGTTTGTCTGGAAATTTATATTATTCCAATCTAATTTTTCTTAATATTAAAAAATCTTTTAATATTACACTCTGACAAAAATATGATTCACACAAATATTCACACAAAGAGGAGAAAATAGTATTTTATCTATTTTTATCGGGCTGGAATTTTACATCTATCGCATTTACTCTAAGAGACGAACGACGACGTTAGTTATAAATATTTTGCATATTTGAAAACAAATTAGTAAAAATAGTAAGATTTGAAGATATCATCGGAAAGAATATCATATACATATACCATTTTTCTGACGATAACTACCGTTACTGAGACAAACTAATATAAGCGGTTACTATGGCAAACATGCCGGTTTTTCGAAAGGCATGTGAAGTCCGCCAACCTGCACTCGGCCAGCGTGGTGGACTATGGCCTGATCCCCTTCGTGTTGAAAGGAGGCCTATGTCCAGTAGTGGGACGTTTAAAAAAAATAAAAAAAAGGGCTGAATACACATACAGGCGGCCCTACCTCTGTACACGTCGAGGTCGTGCGCGGCGGCGTGCGGGGCGTGCGCGTGCGGCGGCGCGGCGGCGGGGTCGGGCAGCGCCGCGCCGCACGCCGCGCAGCGCCCGCGCGCGCCGCAGCCCGTGTGCTGCCACACGCTGCACGCCGCGCACCACACCAGCAGCGACGGCACGTCTGCGCACACACACTCATGTATAAACATATACATACACACACCGGCACACGTATCATCTATACCGACATATTATCACTACATAGTATAAAACAAAGTCGCTTCCCGCTGTCTGTGTTCGCCGAATGAACCGAGCACTGAGATTTTGCGCTTCCACATGATTAGTTGCAGATAAGACGCTTAGGCCGCGATTACAATGCAACTCATAATTAGTCCGTCGTCGCATTCCGTACAGTTCAGACGTCTCGCGGGTAATTACCTGATTTATATCAATGTATAAGATGATAGTGAAACGTCGAAAAGTGAAAATTAATAACTAATGTATATAAATATTTAAAAATGCAGTTAAATTTACTATAATGTTGATTTTATTTCTATATTGATTTTATATTATTACAAATTATTAATAATTCCTCACTAAAGCATTAGCAACATGAACAAGCCCTATGATTTCAAACCAGTTGCAAGATTTAGTGGGCGGAGCTAGACAAGTTTGTCCTTATCAGTTATGTGTATGCTAATGTGGGACAGAGAAAGCGCTTTGCATGGTTCACTCCGTAAATACAGTATATACATATTAATATTAAGAGCTCTAACTTTACCAGATATTTTTCCATCATTTTAAAAGATATTTTCACGGTAACTAAAGAAAAAAATAGTAGTTTTTTTTATATTTATTAATACAATATTATTAATTACAAATGTATTACAATACATTAAGTTATAAAAGAGCAAACCATTGACTTGAAAAATAAATTGATTGATTGAAAAATAAATAATAGCTAAAAAGGATTTCTAAAAATTTAACCCGTAAAGAAATGAATAAATACACAATTTGTGAGGAAAGCAATTTTCAAAGATAAAAATAAAAAAAAGTTTATGAAAAAAGAAGTCTGCTGTAATTGTTACTAAATACAAATCATCATAATATAAAAATAATACTTACCATTTCTCCCACAACCATGACAGACTTTCTTTGTAGGAGAATACACCGGCTCTACGGAGAGCCCCGCGGGGAGGGAAGCAATCCAAGATGGCTTGTTGCTACTCCAGCCTGTAATAACACATTTACAATTACTAAGAATTTATGTTAAAGAAAGTTTCTATTTTCTAAAGTCAAATAGCCGTTATATAGGATGTATGATTTATACAAAACTATACAAAATCATAACGCATGTTATAACTAAAACTGCGGTGTCACCTGTTTATTAAAAAAAACCAGGGCTCGGAACAGGTTTAAAAAAAACGTTTTTTTTTTGGTAATGTAATGTGCTAATTCATCGCTCGTTTTTTAACCGCTAATCTAAACGAATGGTTTAGGAAATCGAAATAATAATGGTTAACGGTTATTCTTAGAGAACAATTGGATTTCGTTTTTGATACCGAAATAAATGTGCATGTGTCCTTCTACTAAGCCATTCACCATTGGCAAAGACGCGTAAACACATAAAAACTCATTTTAACCGGTTAATTTTGTTCATGGAACCTAAATTCGTCAAAAACCGTTCTGCCGGATTTAAACGGTAAAAGAACGTAACCGAAACCTTAAGCAGAAAAGCTTTTCGGTTTGGGGTCAATGACCAAAACCGGTTTAAAAATTGAACGGGTTTCCGAGCCCTGAAAAAAAAAATTAAAAACGGTTCACAATTGGCGAATTTATCATCTATTATGGAATTATTGTAGAATATACATTAAAGAAACCATCACCAAAATGAAGTACCTGTTCTTTTATTAAGTCAGTTTTAAACTAGTAACCGAACCAAATATGTTTAAAGTAATAATTTTTGTTGTTATACTTATGACGGATCAATATAACATAAATGTAACTTATACTTAAATACAATATAAAGAAACACAATGCTAATTTAGGAAAGTAATTGTGAGGCTTATAAATGACATTTTCAAAAATATACCTATTGTAACTATATATCTATTCTAAAAATATACCTATTCTAATCGCAGTATTCTTAAGAGGATTGTGAAGTGCCGATACGCGGCGAGAGTAGGTATTTTAAAAAATGCTATCTGTTTCATACCGCTTTGCATCCCCTCGGCAGTGAACAACACAAATACAACATACGCAAATTCTCACACACACTATGACAGCAGCAGCCGGTGACGCGCGGGCGCTCGCGGGGGGCGGGGGCGGCGCGACTCGGCGCAAGAGCAATTTCAAAGTTTATCTAATATCTACGGTTTGCGTACAATATACATTCCCTACAAGTTACATCGCACCTTTATTCATAAACTGAAATAACTCTAAATTACAATTCTGTGGCGAATATCATTTAAAATTTGACTTGTTTAGATTGATGACTTCAAAAAATCATAAAAAAATAAATAGGTGGTTTAGATCAATTACAAAAATCTCGTTCCAAAAGTTGAAAGTTTTAGAATTTTTTGTTGTTTATGTACTAATAGACCCATCGGAATCCTTTTATTTTTTAAATATTTTTTTTATTGAAAGCCTGAAGTTTTATGATTTTATAATGTTAGCAGGTATATAAGGAATAGAAATTCATAAAATGACCTGATCATGAATGATGATGATTTAGGATTTTTTAACAAATCTATGACTAAATTTTATAAAATATATCAACTTAATTTTTTAAAATATATTTTTAACTAATGAATAAACAAGATTAGATTACGAATGAATTTCATTTCTTTCTGTGATTGCCCTAAAATCATTTTTTTCAGAAAAATGAATAAAATTAACTCCAAAAACTAATAAAATATCGATAAATTCGAAAAAATTATAACGAATAGTATGTGTATATATATACATATATATATATATATATATATATATATATATATATATATATATATAATTATACACATACTATTCGTAATAATTTTCATAAAATTATAACGAATATAGAATTAAAAATATAAATTTTACAAAAATAAAAGTATTTTTATCGCTCCTTCTAAACGGTAATAGTCCAGCAATTAGCAAAAGAAAGCACGTGACCGGTGGAGGGCGAGGGGTGGAGGGGTGTAGGAAGTGGCCCTTACTCATTTAAACTTGGCCAGATATAATGATGATATAGAAAATATTTTTATTTTTGTATGAAAATGAAAATTTAAGAAATATATTTTTTTCTTGTTACAGAGGTTGTTGCTATGATGTAAATAGTATATTCCCAAAAGATCTTCAGTAAATTAAAAATGAGCCTGTATATATATATATATATTTATATATATATATTTTCAGTTTTGTATTTTTTCTCAGAAATGAGATATTTTCCCGCGGTAATCCTATAATATGTTGATCTGGATAACCAGCTACCACCATACCAAATTTCATCAAAATCCCTCCAGTGGTTTTTCTGTGACGTGGTAACAGACAGACAGACATACAGACAGACAGACAAAAATTCAAAAAACTATAGATTCGGCCTCTGTATCGATAATAATGTTTATTTCAATAATATTTTCCAAAAAATATTTAATATACAGATACGGCTTAGTTACAATCTATACATACGAGTATAATAAAATTCTAAACTTTGGATTGAATCCTTTCAGTATCGATCGATATATCGATATTACCTTCTCCTCCCTAGGAGATAATAATATCGATAGCACCTTCAACATCACTACAGTCTATATATATGCCCCTGCCCCCGACCCGTATGGTGCGATAGAGAGAGTTGCAAGTCTTAGACTCAATTACCTACATTTCCTTTTTGAAATATTGTTTCGGGCGATAACGTTTTCACCCCCCTAAACATTAACGAAATGAGACGATTTTGGTCTCATTAGATTCAGTACACCTTAATCTAGGTCTGTACGTTTTCGTTTTTTTGTAATTCAGTTTAGTTTAATTAAAAAAAATAAAAACGCTGGAGGAAGTTTTTAGGTCAAAAATATAGATATTTAGATGCTAATAACTTCTATCATACGCAATATTTCAAAAAAATAAAAACGTACAGACCTAGATTTTAATTATATCTACAACATTTCCAAAAATTATGAAAATTAGACTATGTTTAAGGGGGGAAAAACGTTATCGCTTTTTGTATGAAAATTTACAGCTTCACAATCCTCTTAAGACTTAGTACAATATACATATTATAGATAATACTTTCATAATTTATATACCTCTACGAAATTTATAAATATCATTTATCATTAATTATATTTTGAAATAATAAAACACTAATTTACTAAAGTGTATAAATAATAAAAATATATAATACCTCCTCCTTTATTTTCTGATGATGACCCTGATGGAGAACCTTCACGCGATGATTTATTTTGACTCTGAAAATTAAAGCACTTTATTTTAGTTCAGATAAAAATATGCCAAGAATAAAATCAGTTAAATAAATAAGATGGAATTAAATACCTGTTGTTTCCTTAATTTGGCAGAGCGAGTTTGTGGCGGGTCAGTGTGTGATTGTAGATATGGATATTGATTATATTTCTTACGTTTCTGAAAATAAATATTATATTTTATTTTTTATTTAAAAATTAGTCTCATTTTAGCGACTTACACTCGCTTCGCTCTGGTGCGTCCCTGGGTACATTTTAAATAGATATAAATAGTTATTGCGAGTGTACCTTAGGAGAAAGACTTATGCTATTGCAGATTTTTCCGTAGTTTTCATTAACTTACCTACAATTTTCTAGTACATTATTTTGATGTATCTCTTAAGGTTTAGCCAGTATTAGACATATAAATTTCTAAGAATAGCTCAATAATAACAGTTATTGTGTTTTCCCGTGGGAATGAAACATTTTCCTGTAGTAAAAGGTATCCTAAATGTGGACCTGAGTATAAAGTTATCACTACACAAAATTTAGTTAAAATCGGTTCAGTACTTTTTGCGTGAAACGCGCATGTTGATTTCGCTAAATTAAAGTTTTATTATATGTTTAAATTGTGAAACCTTCGTCATCATTTATTAGCAGAAATTAAAAAACTATTTATCTCTTTGAATAAACCAAAGGCGGAGCCAAAATTTTGTAGTTTTATTCCTGTGTATCACCAACTTACAGGTAACATCTCGTAACTGCCATACAGAAACTCTCCTTTACTAGTGTTGTTTGTAGATCTTTTACGACGTTCATTTCGTTTCCTTTCTAATATATCTTTTTGGTGTGGAGTAATTAAGCCAATTAATCTGAAAAAATATCACATATGTATACATTAAGCACAAGATTACTTTATAAATTTAATTTTCCTATCTATATTATAGGCAGCATTAATAATAAAAAAAGAAGACTGTGTTTTAAGAATAAAATTGATACAATAATAATATAGAGATAAGTAATACTGTATTTTTGCATTAAAAATATGTACAGGAATATAGATTTGAGAATATTTACGAAGACACGAAATCACGCTACATTTTTGTTTATTGTCAGTTTGTATGCACATTACATTCAACAGAACATTTTTTATTTAATTTGAAACTAATTTAATCATTGAGCTAATGAGACATATAACGGTACACAAAAGTGATCAAGTTATTTATCCCATAATAATAAAAATCTCATTAATGTTATTATCCTATTAATATTATAAATGCAAAAGTATGGATGTTTGTTACTCAATTACACCAGAACAGGTGAATGGATGTTTGGCAAAGAGATACATTATAGTCTAAAATAGGTTACTTTTTATCCTGGAAAAATGTATAGTTCCCGTGGGATAGGTTTGTTATTGTTTTTCACTAGCAACAAACCTGGCCGAAGCGACGTTGAGAAGTTGTTAGAAATAAAATTCAGCCCTTATTATACTATACATATATGTATACATAGGGATATATGGAAGCAATAGGAATATTGCTGAGTGTGCACCTTCCTCAATGAAAGACACCACTGTGGCCAAACGCACATCTTTCAATAAGTAATCAGGTTTTCTCAAACATACAGGTTTCCTCACAATATTACACTTCACTTATCATCATGTTAAAATCAGATTAATTGCACATTAAAATTTAAGATACACTTGGTTTTCCAAATGTTAAATGCTTTTAGTTTTTGTGAACTGAATGAGGAAATATATGGTATGGAATCTACTACTTAGAATGAAAAAAAAACATGTCAATATAGATATTGCTTTTTTAATTTAACATCTTACTAATATTATAAATGTGAAAGTTTAGATATTTGGATATTAGTTACTCAATGACTTCTATACACATACCTGGATGAAATTTGGCACAGAGAGTTTATAGTCCGGAATAGCATATAGGTTACTTTTTATCCCAGAAAAATGTACAGTTCCTGTGGGATAGATTTGTTTCTGTTTTTCTATAGGCAAACCTGAGCAAAGCGAGGGTGAGCCGCTAGTTTTAAATAAGTACCTTAGCATGTGAAACAATAAAAAAAGTTTAAATTTACTAACCTCATAAATAATTCCTTAGATATAGGTTCACCAGGTTCTGGTAAAGGCGGTGGTGATGGTGTTGGAGAAATATCCATTGGTGATGAATCTGAATCTGATCGCTCTTGCCAATCATCATCTTGAATTTTACTTTCTCTAAAAATAAAGAAAATAAAATATATATTTTTTTATTTTCACTAACATGGGAAAAATAGAAAAAAAGAATTATTATCAAGATTCTGTTTTTTTTTAATTTTACTATTACTATGAATTTGAATATTACACATTATTTATAGTATTTTTTTACTCACATGAGGGCTTCCTTTACTTTGTTCAAGGTATTAGTAAAATTAGTCCTATCATGAACTATTGCTAATTGTGAAAAATTCCTTGGAAATTTCTCCTTTTCATCAATTTCACAATTTGTATTTTCTTTTTCACTATATTTGTTTTCACTATCTGAATCCGAGGCATTGTTAATGTCATTTCCATTATTTTCAGTTTTGATTTGTATTTCATTTAGTACTGAAGGCTTCAATAGGGACACATTCCGATTCCTATTATGATATTGTAATTGATGATCTCTTAATTGTTGAGCTACATACCTATTGTCATTCTCTATGCTCACTTGCTTGTTACGAGCTCTCAGTTTCTGTTGATACAATTCTAATTCTCTTCTAAGTCTATCTACAACTAATTTCTGAGAAAAACAAAGTCCTTAATAAAGTTTTTCATGTTTTATGACTTTTATAGTACAGCACAAGCACATAAAAAAATTAAAAACACAATCAAAAGTAAAAGTTAATATAAAATAAAAGTAAAAATTAATTGTTAAAATGTTATATTTATGAACTTACTTGTGCATGACCTATTGCTATTATTTCTTTTTCTGCCTCATTTACTTTACTTTTCAAATGAATATTCTGAAAAACAAATAAAAAGCAGTATAAATATTGTTTGCTTAAAGCACAAAACAAAGAGCGAATAAATATTATTTGTTCTTCTTACACTTTCGTCATCTTGCAATCTTGCCACCCATATCTAAAATGAACAACAATTCATTTCATTATTTTAGAAAATTTAAAATCTATGAACAAAAATAATAAAAATAATAAAAGCTGAAGAAAACAAATGATAAATTAAAAAATACCTGATGAACTTTAATGGCATTTTTCAAGTCCGACTGCGTTTTACGAATATCTTCTTTTATTTCGTTAGACACTTCCATCATAATACTTTGAGAAATAGTTAACTGTTTAAAACAAATAATCAAGTCACTAAATTCTTACACAAGTAGTTAGATATTGTCACTTATCTCATTTCGCGCACATTCATCTAAAATCTAAATTCTACAATTTAACGTACTGGAAGAAAACTATATTAACTATTTTCGTAATAATTAAAACAACTTACCTATACCCTATTTTTCAAAGTATTAAACAATTATTATTACTGTTTTAATATTTTTGGAATCAAGGTCTTTTTCTCTTTGCCTTCATATTCATATTTCATATCCCCTAAAAATATATCTCGAAACTTGTACCTAACTTGTAAGCAGATTGCAGAAACTAAATAGAAATGTTAATGTATACATATACATTTAATTTTATAATATATTATGTATATTGTAATTTGTAGGTTTTGTTACTTAATCTATGTATGAGTATCTTTTGAATATCTATGAATAGTATCTGTTACAGTGTACTTATTTCTTTTTTTTATTCTTTAATCTGGAGTTTTACTAACGAGGCTTCCGTGTGCTAAAATATTGAGATTTATAAAAACTTTATCCTATTCTAAAAGAGGCTTCCGTCTCTTTTTATTAGGGTGTCCACAAAATCATATCGTAATCGTTTCTTTGATAAAAATGAATGTTTATTTAATTATCATAAATGAAAAGTTACTATTTTATAACAGCTTTAGCGGTGTTGTCAGTCTATTAATAAAAAAAGGCTTGATCTCATTAAAATATAGAGAAAATTTTAATTTATTTATTTATAATTTATTAATTAATTTATTAATTTATAAAATAAAATATATCTTACTTTTAACAAGTTATAAATGCTATAACAAAATATAGAGGGGCGAATACCTTAAGCCGCACAAAATAGGGGTGCCATTTGGAGCTACAAATGCTGATTTAAATTTTTTTGAAGAACTCCTTTTTTTCGTAATTTGACAGAACTCTCTAACAATTGACATGATATACCTGCCTAGATTTCAGCAATAAATATAAATAAATATATAGCTCCAATAGTCTCTGAGTAATATTACTGTGACATATGGACCGATGGACAAATTATAAGGATATCGTTTTTGCCTTTCAGCTATTATCCCATTTATTAATTATTTATCCCATCCTTCTAATATTATAAATCCGAAATCCGTTTGTGAGGATGTATGGATGTCTGAACGTATAGACCGTAGGGATGTTTATTACTCTTTGATGCTTATGCATTAATAGCGCGGAATTCAACAAATAATTTAAGTAATAAGTCGAGAAACATTATTAATTAATAGAAAAAAAAAGTTTTTAATAAAAATTGTAGGTAATTAAAAGATCTATAATTTTGATAATAAATAAAATTGCATGTAAGTGAATGGTTAGGGAGATAATCACGAAAAACCAACGAAGGTAGCATTTATGCGTTTCGAGCGCGGTATCTCGAAAATATTAATTTTAGAAAAAATAAAATAAAGCTGTTATGAAATTTAATTTAAAAGATAAAAGATTCCTATAGATTCGTACGTAGGATGAGTCGTTCTGGAGATATTAAATAAAACGCATTTTTTTGCTATAGTGGCACCAGTGCCTCTCGGGCGACATCTCAAATTTGGCTTTAGGCTTAGAAAATACCCTTTATAAAATATGACAATATCGTGGAAATTGGTTTATTTTATGTAGATTCACCTATTGACTAGATTATTCGTGTGTATCGTGTACAATAAGCTTCTCTTATTCTTCTTTTTCAAAATGGGGAAGAATTTTGCCCTTTTCTCCCGCCAGACATCGCGATCACAATGGCCCTCAGTATATTGTAAAGCTGTATAGCGTGGATGGATTTTTTTTTCATTTTATTTAAAATTTAATTAAAATGACAAATTGTGTACCTAGTGCCAGGATGCAAAGAAAATGGATATCATTTGTTCCCAAAAGACAAAAACTGAAGAAATTGTGGGCTAAAGGAATAAGACGACCAAAATTGGCGAAATCACAATATTTATATTTAAGGTCATGTGGGCATAATTTTAAAGAAAGTAGATTTAAAATTCTTAAATCGGCTACAGGTGAATATTTTTTTTATGTTATGTACTTTGTTACATATTAATTACGGACTTTCATACAAACTTTCATCCCCCATTTTACACCCTTATGGAATTGAATTTCGAAAAATGATATAACACGTATTTATTTAATTGTATTGTAGAGCATTAATACTCGTACCAAGTTTCAAGTAATCTGTTCATAAATAATTCTTTGCACATATACCCTGTTTTCTTATTACAAAGTATAATGCCGCATTTTGACGCACAAACACGAATAACGCGAAAAAACACTTCTTTTATTTTCTGCTACTGCTTTTTCGCAAAATCGAAAAATTCAAAGTTGAGCATTATGCCGCGTAATGTGCTTACGTAACGGTTACGTACGCTACACTTTAATATGCAAACATGCATATGCAAGAACTAAAAAGTTTATAATTTGGCACGTTTTGAAGCCATTAACAGAAACTTGAATCGAATAAAGCACATTATTATCTTTGAGCTCATACACGAAGAGGAATGGACGATTCGATGGAATCATAGAGTAGTGTGTACTTGCCATTAATTTTATTATAGAACTTTAAACCTGTTTATATTCTCAGATTATGATCATTTAAGAAACTAAATATAATAGCCAATTATATAATTATATAGTTAAACCCAAAAACTTTGGGTTGAAAATTATTTTAACTTTTAAACGTGTCTTAAAGCGCTTCAAGAATCAATTCATCAGTCATAAAGTAAATTGACAATTATTGACATTTAAAAATTAAAATGTGCGATGCCGTCGCGTCGAGTTTCACTTTCGTATCACTCTTCTGTAAAGTGCAATAATTAGTGTTTTGGCCGTTCATGGTGTCTGGGTGTTTGTGGTGTTTTACGATAGCCAAATATTACTAAATATTTATGATTGAATCCTTTATTATTCTATTTATGCAAATATTATCTAGTATACATTTACTTTTCGCTACAAGCGGAAGCTAATGATAAACCGATTACCAACACACTTCCCTATAAAAAATGTCAGTGAAGAGGCAGGCTACAACTGAACTGAACCATGAAAACTGGGATCAAGATGACCCTGCAGACCAGGAAGAAGAAGGAGGTGGTTTCAAAATGGCTTCAAAAGAAATTCTTGAAAAACGTGTTATAAGAACCGCTAAAAGGCGCTCGCAAGCTACTGGCGATGAGGTATGTTGCATATTTCATTCTTGTATTTTACAAAACCTATTAGTAACAGTTTTATTTGCCACCTGATTTATTCAAATATGATTATAAATTATTAGATTTTAGTATAATTTCTATTGAACTATTCTAGTGAAGGAGGTATGCTTTAGTTAGTCTCTAATTTACTTTTTGTATCATAGTAATTTCCTAAAGAATCTTATGATGAACTAAAATAAAAATTGGCCAGTCATTCTCCAGTAATCTAAAAAATTACATATATCCAAAAATTACCCTCCCGCCTCCTTAGCCTCCAGCTCAGCTATCACAATGTTGCTTGGCTATGTAAAGCAACTGACTTTATGCAATAGTTTTATTTATACCACATAAGAATCGTTTTTCTCATGTTTTAAACATACTTACATTTATAATATTAGAATAGATTAATAATAAGAATAATTGTACCAGTAATTATTTTATATTAATAGTCGATATTTGCTTTACTTGTCTGTTTAATTTGAAAACTTTTACTTTGAAAATATTCAATTACTGATGTTTTTTAATTTTTATGTTACAGGCAAAGAAAAGTGTCTTCAGCGGATTTAGTGGTTTTAATAAAACTCAACAATCCTCCTTTGATTTTCTAGCAAACTTGACAAATGGAAACAAAGCTAATAATGGAATGTCTGCAAATAAGGATGATATAACCGAGACTTCTAATTCAAATAACATTAAACCTGCAACTAGTCCCAGTAGTAATATTTTTGGTTTATCAGGAACATCAACTCCTTTAGCAAAGTCAACATTTGGCAAACAAAATACTGAATCAACACTTTTTGGTAATACAACATTTTCACAATCAGTATTTGCACCAAAACCCAATTCAACAGGGAATGTCAGTCCTTTTAAGTCTCAATCTATACAAAATTCGACTTTAACCAATGAACTAACTTCTAAACCCATTGACAATGCTGAGAAATCAGTTGCACAGGGATCTTCAACTATTTTTGGCACATCACCAGTTGTTGGTAATAGTCCAAAGTCTCTTTTTACAACCAGTACAAGCAATAATTCAAGTCCTTTCAAAACTCAACCAGGAACAACTTCACAACCCAATATGGATAATAAAACTGCCAGCAAACCAGAAGTTCAAGAGGACAAAAAATTAATTTACTACAATAAACTTAAAGGTTTGAATGAGAGTGTGTCAGCTTGGATTAAAAAACATGTGGAAGAAACTCCCTTATGTATATTAACACCTATTTTTAGAGACTATGAAAAACATTTAAATGAAATTCAAAGTGAATATGAAACAAGCAAAGATAAAATCGTCCCTAAAGAAAATACTGACACTAAACAAAACAATGCAAACCAAAATTTGTCTACGGTTCCAAGTAGTAATATAGGATCATCTTTGTTTTCTGCAACAAAATCCAATACATTACTGTCGTCTAACACAAGCAGTACTCCTGAAAAGACATCCAATTTTACATTTGGTATAAACACATCATCTACTGTTTCATCAACAAGTAGTTTCTCAACATCAGCTACATCAAATGCAGGATTTTCATTTGGTGCTAAACCATCAACTACAAGCTCTTCTCCATTTGCAATGAACACAACAAATACTGGTGCTAGCAGTACTCCATTTTCTTTTGGAACTGGAAAACCCTTTAGCTTTAATGCAAACATCAAGAAGCCTGAGGAACCAGCTAATGAAACAGAAGAAAATGAAGATGAACCACCAAAAGTTGAATATACCCCTATTGTTGAAGATAATAGTGTATTTGAGAAAAAATGTAAAGTATTTGTAAAGAAAGATGGTAATTTCATTGACAAGGGAGTTGGCACACTGTATATAAAAAAAATTGAAGAAAGTGGCAAAAATCAATTGTTAGTTCGAGCAAACACTACTTTGGGTAATATTTTGCTGAACTTCATTTTAAGCTCATCTATAACTACTCAACGTATGGGTAAAAACAATGTAATGATGGTTTGTATCCCGACCCCAGATGCAAAACCTCCACCAACACCTATCCTCATAAGAGTTAAAACTTCAGAAGAAGCTAATGAATTGTTGGAAATATTAAATAAATATAAAGTTTAAAGGGATTCTTTCCCATTATCAATCAATTTAAAATGAATTCTAATAAATAATTATTATTATGATTCCAATTTCATGGTTGATGTGTATGTTAGCATAGTAAATTTTGAAATAAAATGTTTTAATATACATTCCTAGGGAAATCATATTAACATTATTGTCTTTAAAGATAGTAAAATATTACAGACTTGTTTTATTTTTACCTAATGTCCTAAATAATAATATGTATTGGGCAATAAATTATAAAGCAAGATAATATTGCAGGATATTTTAAATAGCATAAAATGAAACAAAAATTATGAAAAAAGAAATCTTATGTGTTTATTAATTATTATCAATTGCACTAACAATTCTGATAAAATATAAGCTTTAATAAAGGGTATACTTTTATAAACTGATAATAATTTATGGCATTTAAAATAAACAACCTGTCATGCTTTATATCTTACGATTTTAGTTCCTTATATACATTTACATATATTACCATTTTTATTGTACTTATATTAATCTTACTTTTCTGTAGGTTATATTAGACAATTTAACTAAAACGATTAATCTAGACACATAATTGTATTTTCCTCAATTTTTAAATTTCATTTAACACAAGCATGTTTTTAAAACTCATAAAGCAATAACAAGTAATATTTAAATATTTTTATACTTATAGTCACAAATATATAGTATTATGTGCCAGCCACACAACTACTTGATACCATTTGACCAAGACCCATTTGAATTTTTTGCATATGAAGTTCCACATTATTTTGAAACAGTCGTTGATATTGAGGGTCTAGTTTTAACTTTATTTGGTCCATAGTTCCTTGCAATACACCTAGCTCATAAGCATTTTGGTCAGAGTCTGAAAGACTTTTAACTTGCAACATTAAAGCAGTTAAGTCTGTTACAAGATCTATAACATTTGATTCCTTAATAGATCCATTATTATTTTTTTCTACTAAAACAGCTGCTTCTTCTCTGCATTTTTCCCGCAGATGAGAAGGCGCTAACATAGCAGCCAGGCTTGGACCTGGAGCTATCTGCTGACAATACATTTGTATTTCATTTATATATTCTTGTAAGTCCATATTCATTCTTTCAAGATCAATCACTACCGCAGCATACTTTCTTTCAAAATCTTCAGGCATTCTTTGCCCAAAAGATTTTCTTTTCTCAGCTTCACAGTTGTATTCCTTAAGCCTATTTATTTTACTTCTCTTTGCTTGCAAAACCTTAGTCAATTTTACTATTAGCTCTAGTAATGGAAAAGGATAGCCTCCTTTGTTTGAATCAAAATGTTTGGCTAAATCACTACATCCTATCATAGGGTCACCTTGACTGTTACTTTTATTAGGCAAAGAAGGTTGATAAAGATTAAATATTTCTTCCATTACATATCTAGGCCTAAATTTTTGTGTGATACTAGACAGACAAATTGTATCAGGTGGCTCATTAGATAGCACTTCGTAATCTGGAACAGAATGTGTTCCAAGCTTTGGCCTTTCAAAAGTAATTCTGTATGTGTTATTTGATGTATCTACAGCATCAATACATCCTGTAAATAAACCATCTTGGGGTTTTCGCAGCCTTGCAGTGACTTTAGTTCCAACAACAAGTTGCATAGGAATTTCATTTGGCAAGTCTTTTACACAAATATCAGCGGTCTTCCTTTGTTGAATATACCTAATTAATTTTCTTTTTCTTTCTAATTCTTTTCGCTCTTCTGCAAAAAATGCTTGAGAACATCTACGGGGCTTACCCATCATTCTTCTTATTTTTGCCCACTGAACTTGGGTTAACTTTTTATTGGCCAATTGTGGAAATGATTCTTTAAGGCAAATCATAAAATCATTTTCTCCGTCAAATAGAGCTTTGTCTATGTTACTGTAGAAATATTCAAAACATACCCATTTATGTGCTTTAGGTAATTTTAAGAGATTTCTTAGTCTCATACCAATCCGCTGACCACTTTTTCTATCTGGTGATTGTTTTTCTTCTCTTTCTTCATATTTCTCGTTAGTTTTAGGAGTTTTTGATGGTGATTTTTGTTTTTTTCCACTTTGCTGTTTTATTGGAGACTTTGTCAATATCTTTGGAGTTCGTTTTGGCGACTGCCGTGGAGGTGAACTATTTACAAAATCATCAACGAATATAAATCTATTTTTTTTTCTAATTCGAGCAGGCATACCTCTAGCATTTAGCTTCTGAACTGGTTCACTAGGTGCTGGTTTTGGCGGCAATTTAGTACCAACTCTATGAAGTCCGAGAGCAGCGGGGCCAAAAGCAGGAGGCTCCTCGTCTTCTTCAGGAAAATCGGTATCCATTGGTTCATCCTTAATTCTTAAATGAACCTTTCCCGAGCTTTTTTCTTCGTTTATTCCTGTACAGAAAACAATAAAATTTAAGTAAAAGCACTAAGTTTCCCTTATTTTGATACGACATTGTACTAAAAGTCAATTGAAAAACAAGTACTTTAAGTTGAAATGTAAATATTTATTAAAAATAATATGACAATTCGGCTAAAAATTTGAATTATTTCAAATTTTGAATCTTGATGTACATTATTCATTCCAAAGTAGACGGTTTCAAGTAGCTTAAAAATAGATAAAAATTTGAATGTTTATAAAAAGAATTTAAATTGTAATGTCATAACCATCTAAAAGAATACAATTTAAGTAATTTAAAATATAAACAAACTTACTTTCCCATTTATCCGCCATGTTGATGTCGTAAATTTGATTCAATTTGAAGATTGAGAGCGCCAAGTTTATCAAATGACAATGCAGTCTTTACACTATGGTACATTTTTATTTACATCATGGTCCATGGATGACAAATAGAGTTACATGGATTTACATTGTGTTGATAGGCTATTTAATAAAAAATGAATGATTTTGTAGTCTTGAAATGCTATTATATAGCACCATTTCAATTATTCACTTATATTATAATTATATAGGATTATGGATAGCATTTTTACTATCATTTTTTTTTAACTAATAATACTTGGAAGTTTGGGTCGCTATTTTTTCAATTACAATACGTTTGAAATGTTTCATTTATTATATTTGATTTCAAGAAAACCTTAAGTCCATTTTCCCACCTTAAAGAAACTACTTAAAATATGCATTTATTTTAATTTTCGTTTATTGAAACTATTTTTTAAAATAGATTAATGTAAATTATAAAAAAATGAATATATAAAGCTAAAATTCAATAATATTATCCTAGGGCGTTTTCCAATTACAGCACTAAAGCGCATTATGTGGTATAATACTCATTTTCGATCTTTTCAACTACAGTAACGCTCCACACAATCAAGCACTTTGAAAAGTACTGCCTTGGCGTGACCAACCCACTAGCAGAAAATAGAAGTGTTTTTTCGCGTCGTTCGTGTTTGTGCGCCAAAGTGCGGCATTATGCTCGGTAATTAGAAAAGGGTAGCCCCCTTTTCTTACAAAATCTTAAGAATTTATTTTTGTGATATACATAATTACTTTTATAACCTGATAGAATAAATAAAAAGAATAAAGAGCTTTGAAATTAATTGAGTGAAATTAAATAAGTCTTTTCACTATTTTGTAATGCGTTTGAAGCCTTATCTGTATTAATATATAAAATGTTCATAGTTAAAGCCGCTGCAGTGCACTGGATTTAATGATTTTGATGTCGATCCCTCTGGATTCTTAATAAATTATTAGTTTTTAATCTTCTTATCTCTTCACTTTTTAACTTCAGAATCAGCATGTCAATTAATGTTTATCATGTTTCTAACGGTATATTTATCTCGCAGATAAGGAATAGTTTATAAATGCTGCACATAACTCATTTACCTTCATTACACTGTACCTGTGTCTAGTTCGCAGATGACGTTGACGTTATCAGTCTAATTTTTAATTATACTGTAAAGTCCGGATTGCAACGCGCGATTACTTATCGAAAATGAAAGTTTTTAAAAGTTGATTGATTAAAAACTTTTAAGAACATTAAAAAAGTGTGAAAATGAATGCTAAAACATTACTCCTGTGCGTCTTCGTTGGTGTTTTGTTTAAGGAAATAAATTGTAAGTTCTTACTCACATTATTTACTACGGATATGTTTTCAAGGTAAAGTGAGAGTTATGTGAGTTGGAAATGAATGTTTCTATAAACTTACTACTTAGGCCTATTTACGTTTAATATAGAAATCTAAATTACGTAATTTATTAATATAAACTAAAAGTTATTTAGATATTTTTAAATAGTTAAAAATAATGATTTCTATTGTAGTATTAAATAGAATTTATTCTTTCACATATTTTTTTGTTATAATATAGTCATTAATCAACGATTAAAAAAATATCTAATGTACTCATTATCATTAGTAAAATAAGTTACTAGCTTTTTAAAAATATATAGGCACTGTAGACAAGGAAAATCACATATTTCAAGACAGTACAGCTAACATTATATTACCTGTTTTTTAAATATTTTTTCATAAAGAAATAATTGTTTATTATAGGCCTACATAAACGATGTATGAAGTGCAGATCAAGAGGTGAACTAGGATCATGTGGGGATCCTTTTCCGTTTAATGTGACTGAGCCTGAAGCAGAAGCTGGTATACATGTGGTAGCCTGTCCCTCTGGTTGGTGTGGCAAGATGATTGAAGGAACAACAGGAGCATTTCGGACTGATGGTATATTTTTTTGTGTAATTTACAAAGCATAATGTATTTTTTAAGGTTTTTACTCGTTATTGTTGTTTTTTAAAATTACAATTATAATGTTAAACAATTACAGATTATGGAGCGGCTACACAAAGAATGTGTCTCCAGAGATCCCCAAGTGATGATGAGGAAAGATGTGCATATACTATGTGGAACCATAGAAAAGTTTACATGTGCTTTTGTAATGGTGATCTTTGCAATTCAGCATATAAAATCTCAAGCCCTCCAATACTATTAACCTCAATTTTTATTATTATGTACAACTACTTCTATTATGATAATAATTTATAGCTTTACAACTTAAACTGTATGTTATGAAAATGTGATATTTTTAATTTTTTATCTATCTATATCGTATTTTTATGTGTAACTCATCATAATATTAAATATATAAGATGAATGAAATCATTAACTACTTGAAACCTAGATAAGTGATAAGCTCTTATGAAGTCATTAAAAAAAATTTAAAAATTAATTAGATAAGCTAAATGAAACCACATTTATAATCTATTTATTCCGTCCAATTATGTAGTTTTTTTTAGATAAACATTAAGTCTTGATAAAAGTCAGGGCCTAGTTGACATAATAATTTACAATAATATAGGGATGTTTTTAAAAATGTACTTAATGATTATGATCTTGTCATAAAATATGCTTGAAATGAGCTTAAAATAAAACAATTTGTCAAGTTGAGGTACTTTTTGTATATTTTTATAAATACTATTATGTAAAATAGATATAAGAAAAGTACATATTGTATACAAAATACAGCATTAACATTATAAACATATAAATAGCATTTTTATTACTCAAGGCCTGTTAAATGGCCAGGTTTTACGTATGCTTGCAATCCTGTGAGGTTCTAAATTGTTTTTAATCCTGAGGTCTTGGTTTGCCAAAAGTGATGGTATGTGAGGTATATCATGAAAGTACAATTCACCATGATGTTTAGCTTTAACAACAGCTGCTACTGCTTCCGAACCTTCCAATAAGTAAGGGTCCTCTTCATCTTTATCTATAAAGATAACATGATTATTTTGATTTTTCATTCTATAAAAAATAAATGCAGTGGGAAGAAATTACATAAGTAATAATTTTTATTCAAAAATTTTAGGCTTCTTACATCTTACAAATTAAGTTGTTTTTATATTTTAAAAAATTACACTGACACCTAATTATATTTTTAAAGTTGTACCTTTTCACATACAAAGTTATAACAATAATTTAAGTCAATGCATAATATGAAATGAAAAGTCGCGTATGTTTTCATATCTTACTGTTGTTTTTTAATCCACGGATCACGGATTTTATACCAGTGGGCAAGTGACAATATGAGGATTGCCGGATGCACTAGAATAGCTAAACTATATATATATATATATATATATATATATATATATATATATATATATATATATATATTCGATATTCAATTACTTTATTGATATAATTTATTGAATCAAGTTAAATCGTAAGGCTGGGATTTAGTTGTCATTTAAATATCTTTTTGTTGTAGTTAACGAACAAAATATATATGTGTCATCAAAAAGTTCAGAAAGATAGACCCTGTTGTATGTATTGTATGTTGTATTCAGCCCTTTTTATCGTCCCACTGCTGGGCACGGGCCTCCCTTCAATACGAGGGGAATCAGGCCATAGTCCACCACGCTGGCAAGGGCGGGTTGGCGGACTTCACATGTCTTTCGAAAACTTGCTAAGTTCTCTCAGACATGCAGGTTTCCTCACGATGTTTTCCTTCACCGTAAGGCAAGTGGTAATCATGTTAGAAATGATTGGCACATGAAAATATCAGAGGTGCGAGACCCGGGATTTGAACCCGCTTCACTCGGTTTCTCAAGCGAGCGCGTTACCACTGGGCTACCACTGCCTAGAGCCTAGACCCTGTAGAATCTTATAAATATCTATTTTGAAATCATATCGGAAACATGTCTACTTTACATAATAAATTATCATACATAGTTAGAATATACATACAGTAGCAGGTACCTACCATTTTTGCCCGTATCAGAACGACGTGAACCGATCCGTAGTGGATTCAATGGTGGTATAAATAGCCCGATAGGCCAAAGCGACTCAGGATCAGGAGAATCCACCTTATATGGAGAAGGTGGCAGTATTTGTATTTGGGCACCTATAGAAAAAAAACCATATTTATATAGAGAGATAGATTTCTATATAGATCACTAGCGACTCGCCCTCGCTTCGCTTGGGTTCATCCCGAGGTTTGATGGTCAGTATGGAATAGATAGACTATATATTATATGATATATAGTCTATATCCTTCTTCAATAAACGGGCTGTCTAATGAAAAAAGAATTTTTCAAATCGGATTAGTGGTTCCTGAGATTAGCGCGTTCAAACAATAATAAACAAGCAAATAAACTCTGCCTCTTTTTATTATTAGTATAGATAACCATTATACAATTATATATAACATGACCCCTGCTTTATATGAGAGCTCTTAGGATGTAGAACCCAAACAGTATTTATTTATTTACATTATTATATATATATTATTTAACCACAGAATTACATAAGGCAATAACTCAAAAACGAGCAAGTGAACAAACATTCTTTGGTTTAGGAAATAAAGAAGCCTATATACTTACTATATTATATGTGGGCGGTGTTTACATATTATGCAATGCATAGTAATTAATACTTTGAAATTCCACATTTATGTGACCGATAAATTATAAAAATTAAAACCCGTAAAACTAACTAAAAAGATAAAAACGAGTTGACAAAAGAATAAAAACAGTTTTTTTTTACAAAAACACAAATTGGTGCCTGAAATCTGCTATTTTGATTTTTAATAACATTTATGAATTATGTACCCTAAATAGACCTAGAGAATAGAGTGAGAAATACTGAAGTCCATCCAATCCAGTCCATTCCAAGTTGAATTTATAAATAGAATGTAAAAAAATATAATATTATAATTTACTAGCATTGCCCGTGGCTCCGCCCGCGTTCAGATGACCAAAAAGCATATTCTTAGGTTTTATATATTACTCGTAGTATACTCTTACAATGCAGTTTTTGTATTTTTTCTCAGAAATGACATATTGTCCCGCGGTAAAAAGTACCCTATATGTTGACCCGGATAACCAGCTAACATCATACCAAATTTCATCAAAATCTGCCCAGTGGTTTTCTCGTGATGCGGTAACAGACAGACAGACAGACAAAGATTAAATATTTTAAGACAAACATTTTAAAAACTATAGATTCGGACTCTGTATCGATAATAATGTCTATTTCAATAAGATTTTCCAAAGAATTGTGTAATGTACAGATTCGACTTAGTTACAATTTTATTATATGTATAGATTAAAAATTATATTATTATAATGGAATGTAAAATGGTTATAAATTCTAAATTGAAAAAATCTTGTTAAAAATCTTCATTAATCGTATTCCACGTGACTCTATGTCTATGATACCCTATGACACTCACGTTATCAAGGATAATCTAACGAAGTATGAATCATCAAAATCGGTTAAGCCGTTTAGTAATTATAAGGGAACTTAGGATCGGACATACATACACAGGTCAAACGCATAATCCTCTTTTGGGCTTCGTCGCCGGTAAAATCTGAAATCTGCCTTAAAAAATATTACACACTCGTACTTTTCTATACTACCTACTTATCCCGGTGGTGAGTACATTAACAAGTACTTACATATTACACAGTACAACAGGGGTCATGTTTAGTTATTAGTTACTACTTGCGAAATTCCATACAGTTGCTTGTGTTACAGCATACAATACATTGGGTTAAATATTGGTTAACTTGGTTATTAGTTGTTGAGTTATTAGGAATTAAATATGAATGTTTCAGTTAATCTTATAAATCATAATATTATTATTATTAATTCTTGTATATATATACATTCTCACGGCACTAATGATTTCGATTTGTATTTAGATAAGCTTTTGCTTTTAATGGTTATATAATATATAATAGGTGTTTTTTCTGAAAAAAAAAACGCAATTTTATATTATATCTGATAAACGCCGAGCGAAGCTTGCTCGCCCAGGTACTGTTAATTTAACGGTCATATGTAGTTATTTAATTAAAGTAAGTTTCGTAGTAAGTTCTTTATCCATATAACGTACTATCAAAATTATTGAATTGCCATGGTGTACCGATCTTGTTACCATGGCTTACTTCTTCAACTTGGAACGGTATAGCTGGCTTTTCCCGAGGATAACCACTAGATTGCGTTGTTGGTCCTGAAAAATTAAATTTTGGTACTTAATGTCAATATTCTCAACAGATATTCGATATACAAAGATAATATTTTCAGAGGACTTTAAGTTAGTTTGGCCATATTTATATTATTATATAATGCGCGATGTCCTTTCTGGTGGTAAATCAGGGTGCAAATAAAAACTTAAAAAAAAATCGACTTAAAAACACTAAAAAGTAAAAAATGACTGGTAGTTTCATTTACTCTAGTAATACCTAATCAGATATTTTCGAAGTCGGTGTGCTTTGACTTAAATCACTTCCATCCGTTTTTTTATGTAGACATACTTAGTAACAAAATAAGAAGAAAGTATTTTACAAATACAGTAGGTGAAAAATCAATCATCCCCTATTTTCTACACATAGGGATGGCTTTTTTTTCAAATTTAAATGGAACCATTTCGGAATAAATCTCTTTGGAACAAAAAAAGAATTTTACAAATCCGTCTACCTACCTATATATGACAGACTTATGCCCAAACATAAAAAAAAATACAAACATCCGAATTGAGAACCTCCTCCTTTTTTGAACTTGGTTAACTGTCTTATTCTATACATATGAGGTCTGTGTGCAGTTCACGCAGAAAGTACTGAATTGATTTGAACTAAATTTCGTGTAGTGATAATTTATCCCTCAGGACAACTATTAGGATACCTTTCACTGCAGGAAGTTAGTAGAGGCTTGTGTTATGGGTACCAAATAGATGATACACTACACATATATAACTTTAAATACATACATATTATAAATATAAACACCAAGGACAGGAGTAACAAACATTCGTGCTCATCACATAAATAAACGCCGCCAACGGGACTCGAACCCGCCACCACTGGCACAGCAAGTGGGTCACTACAAACTGAGTCAAACGCGTCGTCAAACACACGTAGAGTACATTTAAAAATACCTATCGGTGCGTCCATACAATAATGGGTAATTTTGCATGTGTTAAATTGTATAGGCTACTATTATTATAGGTACGTGTTTTAGCTCACGAAACTGCTAGTCATCCAAGAATTTCCATCGACAATTACCCATTGATTATCTGTAATTTATCTTGTTTCCTAACTTTATTTTGAAATTAGTAACACCGGCCTCTTTATATTAAAAATTTAAATACTTACTATCTCTTATTAATTTTTATTACAATTTTAATGTTCTGTGTAATATTTTATGCTTATTAAGTTTAAAAAGGGATGACATATTTGTATAATAAAATAAGTTAGTATAAGTACTAAATATTTCCCCCCGGATGTGTGTTCACCTTGTCGTGGTGGGGGAGGTTATTAACTCATTAACTCTCATGGGGAGGTTCTCTTGGGCTTTAATGGGTAGTACTGGCTTTCTAGCCGGTGAGTTTCACATAACCACCTGTATACAGGTGGTACGCATAAAATGTAAATGCATTTCCCAACATTAAAAAAAAACATATAAAATATTTCCGAATAAAGTTGTTAATATGGGTTCCCATCTATCAAGGTGAGGCACTGCATCCATCCGGTCATGTTTGATTACCATCAGAAAGTGAGGGAATCGAAAATAGGTACACCTTACATATAGCTTGTCTTATTGAGATAAGGCTTTTTATTATATATTTTTTCTTTATTCAATTAGACATTATACACTTTTGAATCATCAACTCATTTACAATGGTTACTATAGTCCATGAGTCAGTCAAGAGTAAGTCCTGATTATTACAAAGACGAGTACAGAAGATGAAAAGAAAAATAACAAAGAGGCATGCAAAGGCGATCTTATTGCTATGAGCAATATCTGACAGACAACTTTGGTGAAAGGATTAGTGGAACCGTAGACGGGACGGTATAATTTATACTAAATACAAGCAAGATGAACTACGTTTACAAACATAAATACATACATACATAAGACAAAAATACTTACTCCTTAATCTCTTTATCGGTGGATTTTGCATTCGTTGATAAGCTCTTCGTTCCAACAACGCTATCGGATCTCCGACTCCATGAGAGAAGCTACGGGCGGGCGTATTGATGCTCACGTGAGATGCGAACTGCGTCCCTGAACCACAATGGCTCACTTGTATCAGATACAATATCGTACAGACACACGTAAGTAAATGACTTGGTTGTATCTGAAAAAAAAAATATAAAAAAATATAATACAAGGTATGTGTATATGTTTAAATTTCTATCGTTTTGATAATTGATATTCATATTAAGTTCGAGTTATCATGGGGGAAACCTAGAATAATATATTTTAATTTATTTATATTTATTATAATAGACAGGCATACCGAGATGATAATTATTATCTGTGCATGTAGGTGTGTATTTTTTGCATGCTACACAGGGAAAATCTAGACTCATTGCATGGTGCACAGGAATTCCCAATGCAATTTTTAATGTATTTTTTTGTATGTACGACTTCGAACTTGTTATCTCCATAGTTCGTTATAATAGACTCATGAATTGAGTTAGTGAATTGATGTGGTATACCAAAGATTTTTATCAAAGCTTTTAATTGTTATAACTAAAAGCTTCTAATTGTTGAAACAAAATTTTTGTTTCATTCGTGACTTTGGTCACTAAGATCATCCATACATAATTTAATTATTTTTACTTTTCATGTTGTTTATGTATTATACTTGATATAATGATGATGTTCTCCTAGCCGACTTCGGCTACGGCGGCCAATCTCATTGAGATTAGCCAACTGCGCAGGAGATATTATAGTGCTCAAGTGTACGCGCAGACACAAGTGCACTCTCTATTCCTATCACTCTTATACTCCGGTGGGACGACCACTCGACACGACCGGTGAGAGTTAAGGCGCAGGACCGACGGCTTTACGTGCTCTCCGAGGCACGGGAGTGAAACACCGCCAACTTCCCAACTCCGGGCTGTTACTGAGACTTACTATACAGAAAGATTCAATAACTAAACTTGGCCCGACCCGGGACTCGAACCCAGGACCTCCGGGTGTGCAGCCGTACATGCTAGCCACTACACCACCGAGGCAATATGTAGTACTACACGTATCAAGCAAAGCACAATCCTATTATTTAGATTCATCTCTGTGATAGTTTCATCCGAAGAAGCGCTTTGAAATTTAATTCCCACGGTCTCATTTTAATTTTATAAATCTTCATCATAATAATAAGACCTGGAACTTCCGACTTAGATAAAAAATGGTAACATGTTTAAATGGAATGCCATTGAGCATTGAGACAAAAGTTAGTTATGTGAAATATTTTTGACTTATATAATCTAATTCAATTAAAAACCTTTACTAAAATTTAAATTATTCTATGAATTTTTATTTTTTAGGCTTATTTATAATCGCACCATTACGTCATTATTTAGTTTAGGATAATTAAGGTGGTATTCATAAATAAAATGATCATGACTCAACAAATTCAATTAATGAAATTCATTTTTTGTAGTCTATATTAATATGGACCTTCTCGAAGTTTATCTTTGGGTATACAGTTTTAAATTAATGGATATATTATGAGATTAGAGTGTAATGTAATGCATTGTGTGCAATATTGTTAGTTTAAAAAGATGCTTGCAAACTAAATCAGAAAGAAATAATATTATGTTTCAATTATGAAAATACGATAGTGTGAGCTTGTTTATACTAAAAGAAAATAAAGTTGTATCTATCAACATCATTGATATAGTGAGCTTACTAGAAACAAGCGAACATCCATATTAATATTATAAATGTGAAAGTGTGTTTGTTTGTTTGGTTGTCTTCCTTTCACGTCAAAACGGCTTGGCGGTTTAGTGTGATTTTTTGTGTGGAGATAGTTGGAGGGTTGGAGAGTGACATAGGCTACTTTTTACCGCGGGAGATTATATAATTCCCACGGGAAAACACGTTATAATACCATACAAACAATTATTTATGATAAGAATTGCTTGAAACTTGGTATTAATATTCTTCAATACAATTAATTAAATACGTGTTTTAGCATTTTTCGAAATTCATCCCATAAGGGGGTAAAATAGCGGATGAAAGTTGGTTTGAAATGGTGTACTTTTTTCGAGTTTTTTGTAGTTTTGGCGCGAGCGAAGCCGCGGGTTCTGCTAGTGTTATATAAATAAATACTCGTTGTCGTCGTCTATGTAGTTTTTCTTTATAATAGCAATAGTTTTACTAAGCTAATTTATGAGTTATCTTTTTTCGGGCATTACAAACTATGATAACTATAATGAGCTGCCCCACATAATATCCATAATATACTTTTTAAAACAAGTGTTTTTTTAATGATTATTGATTTGATTTGAACACTATAGTTTGTAGGCAACCTTAAAATTGGCACGGGCGCATACTCTCACGGAGCAGAATTGCAACACAATAGCGGCCGTGTCGTTTGAATTGGACCTGTGTGGCGAAATGATGACATCCTAATTGAAGATCTAGATATATTGACCATATATAATGAGATGGGCCTTGAAATAAGAATGATGGACGAAGACATTTATGGAAAGAAAAATAGTAATATAACAATATATAAATTAGATGAATTGTTGTTCAATTAAATATGCATTGGATATATTTTTGTACAGAAATCATCAAAACGAGAGTAAAACGAAGGAAAATTGTTATAGTTAGCTGTAATAAGTAAAGCAGCAATATTATTATCATCATAATCAAGCATAAAACAAAATAAAAAGTAAACTATTTATCACCATTTACACTAATTCCCATAATAAACCTTTACTTAAGCGAATAAATTATATCAAATCTGAAACATGACATGCGTGGGAAGAATAATGGCAAATATATAAGCTTAATGAATAGCAGGCATGGAAACTTTTGAAATATTGCAATGACTTGTGAATTTTTACGACAGTACGATAACATTTTTACTGCATTACTTTATGAGTAGATACTTTTTCGTACTATGATATTAGTGTTACTTTTGTGGCGGAGAAGATTCTGTCGGTTTATAATAGGAATTTTAATAAAAAGTGTACCTTTATTTAATACTAGCGACTCACACACACACATTACTCACACCTCGCTTCGCTCGGGCCCGTCCCTAAGTCCATTCCCCATACAAACTTTCATACCCATTTTCACCCCCTTAAGGGATGATTTCCGGAATAGAAAGTATCTTATGTCCTCTCCAGGATCTCAAACTATCTTCTTACCAAATTTCATATAAATCGGTTCAGTAGATCCAGAGATTACCCTCTACAACCTCACAAACTCACAAACTTTACCTCTTTATAATATTAGTATAAACAAGATTTTTGTAACTTATTTCTCAGCTTTTCTTCTGAGCTATTTAGACTTAATTTTAAGGCGGTTGACTTACATACATACGTCTTTAAGATAATTTAGCAGATATTTTTAACAAAAGTTTTGATTTGATTATTTATGATATTCGCAAACTAAAATAGTCCGATATATGTATACAATTCAATGGCAATGTGACGAAATTAGATAACTATAACCTTCCTGAAGACATAACAAATAGGTTTCTTAATGACCTAAATAGTACTAATGGAAGCAAGCTCTGCATTAACTCAAGGTAAGACAGACATTATGATCTGTAACAACAGAATCTTCTTTGTTATTACGACAAAAGCACCAAATTATAAACTAAGCTATAAAATACGTATATGATAATTAATCATCATATTATCAATGGTTAATTATAAAATTTGTTTCATACTTAATAAAAAGAATTGACGCTTATTGTAAATTTATTTAGATTTTAAGGAATTTTGATGGCATATTTGGAAACACAAAGTGGTCTAAGGAAAGTACTTACACGGTATTAAGAAACAATTTAGATTTTCGTAGATATTATACGTGCTTAATATTATATAGATTTCTAAATCTCTCTTCATTTACATTATAAAGAGGTAAAGTTTATAAGATTCTAAGTTTCGATGTAACGAGTAATTTTTGAAACCATAGATTCGAATCTTTCATTAATAGGAAGCTACATAGTGCCGAGTGCGATAAGTACCTATGCGGTATTTTTTATTAGGATAAAAATGTGTTTGCTGAATGCTGTCATGACAACTTTAATTGAAGCCGGAACCTAACGGAGCTTAAACGGTGAGCGTTGCCAAAATGTTTTTAAATAGGTAAATACAGCAATAAAATACATGACAAAAAGATAGTTCGGGCCGCATTCGAGCGAAGCGAGGCTTTAGATCAGCCGTACTCAACCTTTTTTTTATAGGAGCCACAAACACATTTCAGTCATGGTGTCGAAGGCCACAAGCAAAAATTATTTAGGTCGTAATGAAAACGTAATTACAAGTTAACGATGTAGTTACTTTTTAACAAAGATATGTTATAATGGGATTTTTAACGCTGCCGCATGCGACCCGCGGGCCTCAGGTTGAGTATAGCTGCTTTAGTTTATTCGTCTCTATTATGTACAGTTAAACAATTGTCTCGAATGAAAGTAAACAGTCTAAAATTATAACAAGGTACAACGTAGGGGTTAATGCAACCAAAATGGGTTATAAAAAATTGTTTGGGAAGCAATATTTTTCGAGTGAGAAGTTGACAGAAACATTTTTAAAATTAATGGTGGTTCTTACTCAGCAATTGGCGCTTTCTAAATATAAATAAGTAGGTACGTCACTACCTATGCAAAATTAATTTTGGTTCTAACACTTTATAGCATTGTTCGTTGTTGGTATATGAAATTATTTTAGAGATTGGGATAGTTGTCGTGCAATATTCAATTTTGTAGTAGGTATGGGTATATTCCAAGTCATTAAGTGGTCAGCGTGTCACGGTATATAACCAAATCGTGGATATATCATTTAGGAGAACAATCTTACAAGTGTAGAGCTGAAGTTGATATAACAAAGTTGATATTTTATTACATCAAATACTGTTTCTGTACCAAACATACCTAACTTTTGGGCCTATACAATAAATAAATGGCATATTAAGCTATTAACAGTAAAAGGAGATAAAGATATATATTTATTATAAACGTAACAGTTTGTCTAAATCAAACACCCACTTCCAACGTGAGAGGCATAAAAGAGTTAATAATCGTACTAATAACCTACTAGTTCTACTAATATTATAAATTCGAAAGTTTGTGAGGATGTATAGATGTATGGATGTTTATTGCTGATTCACGCAAAAACTACTGAATAGATTTTAATGAACCTTTACAATAATATAGCTTACACATAGGCTTTTTTTATCGGAAAAATGTACGGATTCCGTGGGACCGATTGGTTTTTGTTTTCTAGAGGCGAACCCGAGCGAAGCGAGCGTGAGCAGCTAGTAAGTACCATTAGGTACTTACTAGCGACCTGTATAAGATGTAATACAGTAATACAATATATTAAGATGTAATACAGGTCATCCATTGTATTTAAAAACTGCAGGTTATAGTATATACAATGGATCATATACGAGTATGTACATAAATAGGATTGTATATTATATTTGAATCGTTGTAACTTATAAACCTGCCATAAATCAATCGTAAGCGATCACTTATGAACAGCACTTGTATATATTATAGAATCTATTTGCAAACGTGACTGAAGACAAAGCGGTTCCTAATTACAGCTGTAGTGCGGTTTGCGAGTGATAGTTGATACCCAGGGATTGCAGCATTTTGCTCTAAAACTATAATAATGATGAAGACTTTGGATAAACAAATTAATTTTCTAAATCGATATTTTTATATTTTTATTAATACTTTTAAGTTTTAGCGTTATTTTGATAGTTATTGATCGTAAAATCAAAATTTAATTATAAATTTTTGTGTGTTGAATATACCTGAATATAAAATACCTAATAACATTAGTAAAAGAGACTTAGTACAATATAATTTATATTTTTAATTCAATTTTTATTTAAACACTCATTTATAGATAGGTATGATTGATTAACCCATTTACGTATATTAAATAAATAGCAGCACAAAGCTTCTACTACCAAATTAAATGAAAAAATGACACATGTTAACAAGACAAATGTAACGATGTATGAATCACCAAAATCGTTTAAACCGTTTAGTAATTACGAGGGAACATAGAATAGGACATACATACATTCAGGTCAAACACATAACCCTCCTTGGGCTTCGTCGTAGTTGGGTAATTAGTACCTATTCTAAATATACATTATATATATGACGGAGGAGGATTTAGTTACCATTTTCTGTTATGAAACCTTATTATTGTAACCTTCTTAAAGTCACTATGTTATTTAATTTACTTTTTATTGCTTTTAAAGTGATTTTAAATTTAGAGCAGAGATTTAGTCTCGAGCGGGGTCGAGATGCCATCACGACATTCTTTGGAGATACGTGGCTTAGTAACGTTGGTTGATTATGGTGGATCATAGAGAGTTATGTTTGATATTGTAGTTGGAAGTCGATGATCGGTGACTGTGAACCCGCTAGCTCTAAATCATTAGAATTACCGTTTCAAGTCTATAACATTGTGATTTCCCTGATTAAATTGTGTATTGAATACTTAATTATTTGAGCCCTGATAACGCCCACAAGA
This sequence comes from Brenthis daphne, assembly GCA_947093115.1. Taxonomy (NCBI): domain Eukaryota; kingdom Metazoa; phylum Arthropoda; class Insecta; order Lepidoptera; family Nymphalidae; genus Brenthis; species Brenthis daphne. The sequence goes on along the minus strand of OX352474.1, from coordinate 29,809,434 downwards.
TGAGTAACCACATATATATACAAATTATCAAGTACAATGTAAGTACATTGCCTGCGTTCTCAATTTTCAGCATTTAGTATTAGTGTCGTATTAGGGAAGCATTGTAATTACATCTTAAAATTTAAATTATTAAAACCGGAACAAATCTATAATCAAAATAATAGAGCTTTATTTTTCTAATTCTTATTATTATAATTCGGAAACAGCGGATATGCAATAACAGAACTGTAAGCTGTAAGCGACTGTGGGCGACACCAATCTATCAGACCTTTGTTGTTCCACTGTGAGTACGTCACGAGCTCGATCAAGGACAGTCTATTTAAATCGACTATACTATTTATTTGGTCGTTGGAGTGTCAATGGATGTAGTGATGCAAGTATGCATGTGCAACGCCTATACTTTAGGAAAGCGGTCGAGTGCGTTGTCTTCTATGTTGTGTGATAAGGTACCTACCTACCTACTTATAATTAGTGTAATTATTATTATATCCAATTAATTTGTTTTAAAATAGGAATATTGTGAGTAAAAACCATTTTTATATTTTTATTTCATGATTCATATATAAAAAATAAATATAAAATATTTGTATTTATGGATTTGGATTATGCAGTCCAAGACATCTTTGAAATCGATTAAGCCGTTTAATAATACTGAGGGATATTTTGACGAAGTTTATAAGATGGAACAATTGTTATATTGTTTAAATTACCATACCTATGTGTTAGTTTACCATCCGCATAATGACCTTTATTTTTCATACTAGCGACTCACCCTCATTTCGCTCGGGTTTGTCCCTAGGGTATGTAGGTAGACAACTTCCGTATCGGAATCGGATATTATTAAATTTTTCATTGGTTTTAATTTTTTTTCGTGGGACAATACTTTTTTTCTAAAATAAAAGTTGCCTATGTTATCTACTCCTTATTACATCAGCTATCTGCCAGTAAAAGTCTCGTCAAAATCGGTCCAGCCATTTCAGAGATTAGCCGGAACAAACAGATAAAAATTGTAAAAAATGTTGTTTTAGTATATGTACCGTGTATACATCCTATATCAAAAAGCTGTTATTTTAATATTATAAACAGACACTTCAATTTTATTTATCTGTATAGAAGAAACTTACATTGGATTTTTTGAAACGCCCAGTGCGAGTCAGACTCGCACTTGCCCGAAATTTTATCCAATATCGTGTGTGGTCAGTGGTAAGATTCATTTAAACTGATTTACGATTTAAGATTTTGAATAAACATTGACATAACGAGCTCCTTAATGTCTATCTTTATTAACAAAGTGGTTAGTTGAAGTTATAAAAACAAATGAATCACAATTTTCAATTTACATAAGTGTAAGCACTTAATCAATTAGTTACGTTTAATTATACATATAAGCTTACATTTAACTTCTTCTGTACAAAAATAAAAACACTAAGTTGTAATTTTACGTAGACACGGTTATGTTTCGAAACAAAATTAGTATCGTCACATACTTACTCGCAGTTACTCGTAGATACTATATTGCAATTAGTCGAAAGTTATACAACTGAACAAAATTATTTGTTTTTTTTTTAAATGAGCATTTCTCACATCTCTCCCGTAGTCATTATTGCTATAAACTATACTTAAATCATTCGAAATTTCGGGAGCCAATAATCTTAACAAATTGGCTAAAAATCCGAAAATGGTGGGTGGACCATGGAAGGCCATATGCAAGGAGCAGAGTAAGGCCGATTATTAAAAAGGTCTTAGTTATTGCCATGCGATGACAAATTCCTTCTACTCAGACTAGCTCTGATCGAATTCAAGCGCTCAGAGTCTCAGACAGCGGAGAATCGCTGGCGCTGCTGGTTTCTAAATGCGGTCCTTCGCTTTGATTCTTTCGTCGACGTTAAAATTATAATACGCGCTCACAGCAAAATGTTAGTTTTCAAGTAAATAAACTATTATTTTCTTTCTTTTTTGATCTGAATGGACATAAAAGGATTTGCTATTGTACTAAAGAAAAATCATATGATTTTATTTCAATTTTAGTTAAAATATCGGTAGTGTTCCTAGGAAACATGGAAAGCCAATGGTTCCTTGTAAGGCCGAAAAAAGATCAACAAAAAATTGACAGTTGGCGTTGCTAAGGCACAAGGACCTTACATTTTCATTTACGAATCACGAAAATGTTAATACTTAGTTTTTACTTCTAAATACTTATTGGCAAATATAATATAATAATATTTAAGTTTATAATATTTATTTATATTATAAACTTAAGTATTATTATATTGTTTTACATTATTATTGTCTATAATCATGCTTTAAATAATTTTATTTTAAAACTCCTTTTGGCCTTACCAGAACAGACCCATAAAAAGGTCATATAGTCTGTTTTAATTTTCTTATTTCATTATAAAGATAATTATTGGCAAAAAGTCGCTAGTATTATACTGTTACCTACAGAATAGATATAGAATAAGCTAAATGTCTAAAGACAGATTGTTGCATTAGGCAGGATACAGAAAAAAAAACAAATTATAATAATATTATTTATTATTATTACACAAGCATTTGGTCGATTATGAGTAACAATTTATTTTGCATAAAAATGCTAAAAGAATGTTATATATTAATCAATATTATATCATTATGTAACTACTTTTACTTCTTTAAATATTTTTAGATATTTTATTCATAACTTATGTGATGTCACCTTCTACTATATACAACTTTTTTTTTTGTGGTATTCAGTGTCAAACGAGCAGACAGCCCACCTGATGGAAAGCGTTACCTGTCGCCCATAACACCTACGGTTCCTGCACTTAGGTTTTTTATGTTACAAAAATGCAGAACCGCAGGTGCGTTGTCACTGCGAGGACTAAGATGATATGCCTCTTGCCTGTGATTGTGCTGGCTACCTTATACTTCAAACCGGAATTCAACAATGTAATCATTGTTGCTTGGCGGGAGAAATAGATAAGGGGGTGGTACCCATCCAGTGGGACTCCTCAGACTTGACAGAGTCCTACCACCGGTGACATATATAATTTTGTTAGGTTTGCAAGAATTCCAGTCCCTGTGCAACGACATTCATTGTAGTACATAGTATACTTCTAAAAAATATACTTAGAAAACTGCAAAGAACCTAGTCTTAAAAGAAATTTGTCAAGTATCAAAATAAAATTTAATGTAAAGCTGTATCTTGTACAGTAGTCATAAGTATTATTGCGTTTAAATAATACTTACGATTACTGTACAAGATGTACAGTATTTTTAGATGATGTTTAATTTAGTAAAATTTCATTTTATCTTTTAAAAGATAAAAGTGCTTATCCAATATAAACAACAGCTTTCTTGTGAAATTAGCCATACGTAATATTTGAGCACTTAGGAGTTCATTGATACAATGGAAGTCCGGTCTCCCTTCACAATCTATGTCGTTAATGTTTTTAATCGACATATAAATATTATATATAATATACGTAATAGTGTATGCGTATAAGTATATACAATGTATATATTATACATACACAGAGTATTGTGGTAGTGATGTTAAAAAACGTATTGTGCTAATTTGTAATCTATACTAATATTATAAAGAGGTAGAGTTTGTGAGTTTGTGACGTTGTAGGTGGTATTCTCTGGATCTACTGAACCGATTTAGATGCAATTTGGTAAGAAGATAGTTTGAGACCCTGGGAAGGATATAGGATACTTTTTGTCCCGGAAATCATCCCTTAGGGAGTGTAAATGGTGTTGAAAGTTTGTATGAGGAATCAAGCTAGGGACGAACCCGAGCGAAGCGAGGGTGAATCACTAGTTACAATTATATTTTGATTTCAGACAAAAAATCTCCAACTCCGACTATATAATTTACACTTCGTCTATATAATAATTTATTCTGAGATTTTGATATACCTAAACCATACCGTACCTGTTGCAAAAAACCAGAATGAATGTGACAATAAAAATAATATTTAACTTTCACTGAATGTTATGGCACGTTAACTGCTTCTGCTGCTTTCTTAGTCTAATCGACATTCGAGGATAGTATGAGGGAAAGCAAATATACTGTCCGTGTTCCCCCAAGTCGATTCCTTTACTTTCACCCGGAAAATCGAAATGTCGCTACAGTTTATTTTCGCATTTGTATACTATCATCGTTCATTGTTGATGTATGAAATGAGAGTCGGGTAACAATAATCATTTATCTATGTGATATATGAAAATTCATATTTATTTTATATCTAAAAATCTATAGGTACATATAATAAAATTGTAACTCAGCCGAATCTATACATTAAATATTTTTTGGAAAATCTTATTGAAATAAACGTTATTATCGATACAGAGGCCGAATGTATAGTTTTTAGAATTTTTGTCTGTCTGTTACCGCATCACAGAAAAACCACTGGAGGGCCTCTGATGAAATTTGGTATGGTGATAGCTGGTTTTCCGGGTCAACATATAGAATACTTTTTACCCTTGGAAACTTATACTAATATGTGAAACCTAAGAATTTGGTTTTTAGTCATCTGAACGCGGGCGGAGCCGCGGGAAATGCTAGTACTATATATAAAATTATCTACAAAGGTAGGTAACCAATAAACATCAGTTACCCATTAAAAATATAAAACAATATAATATTAACATGATTAGGTATTGCATATATATATCAGGCAGTGGTAGCCCAATGGCAACGCGCTTGCTTGGGAAACCGAGTGAAGTGGGTTCAAATCCCTGGTCTCGCACCTCTGATATTTTCATGTGTGAATTATTTCCAGCATGATTACCACTTGTCTTAACGCTGAAGGAAAACATCGTGAGGAAACCTGCATGTCTGAGAGAACCTAGCAAGTTCACAAAAGACATGTGAAGTCCGCCAACCCGGACTTGGCCAGCGTGATGGACTATGGCCTGATTCCCCTCGTACTGAAGGGAGGTCTGTGCCCAGCAGTGGGACGTTAAAAAGGGCTAATATATATATATATATATATATATATATATATATATATATATAGAGTAGATGATCTAGTGCCTAGACATTACGCTGTATTTTCAAAATATAAAAATTCATGCCAAATAAATAACTTTATTATTAACTAAATACCTATTTATATCAGACAAAATCATGCGCGTGCAACTTATCATCAAAGTTTCATCGTATTCGGAATAATGGTTTAGATTTAGGCACGGTTAGAGAGGAATACCTAGACAATATTTAATGTTGTACAAATTATTGTACATTATTTAACTGCTAATTTAATTTACATATTATACAATTTAAATCACAGAAAAAGATGCTATTAACAATCTCTACTATACACAAAGTTTGTGAGGATGTATGTCTGAATATATAGATAGATGTATGGATGTTTGTTACTCTTTTACGCAAAAACTACTGAATGTATTTTAATGAAACTTTACAATAATATAGCTCATCAGAATAACACATAGGCTTTTTGTCCCGGAAAAATGTACAGTTCCCGTGAGACATTTGTTTTTGTTTTTTTGCCGCTAGTGTGCATATACATATATGTATTCCCTCTATCAAAATAAGAGTACTATCATAAATGTGAGAATTTGTATGTTTGTGAATCGTTCACACTGTAATATTTGGAAAGATTTTGATGAAATGTAGTACACAAATAGATGGCCTGAAATAACACATAGGCTACTTTTAGGCACCTAGAGACGCGCCCCAGCGAAGCAATTGTAAGTTGCCAGGAAAAATATAATAATAATAAATATTAAAGTTCGAATTTCTAAAGTATTTAGTAAAAAATATGTACTTAGCATTTTTAAACTAATAGTGAAAAAGTTCGAAAGTGCTGTAAAAATGAAACTCTTGTTAGCCAACCATTAACTCCATCAACAACCGTAGAACGTCTTCAAGCGTTGATTTACAATTACCTAAAACCTAAAGAAATTTAAGTACGGCTGTTTTATAGTTATGGCCATAGATGGATAACAAAAGTTATGGCATCAAATTTATAAGCAGGTGTTAAAAAACGGCGAAGGTAAATCACACATCACACAACACTATGCTAGTGCAAAAATACAGATAACCCATTAAGTTAGGTAGAAAATGTTTATATATTAGGGAATGTTTCAAATCTTATTTATAAAACAAGGATTATTATGATGTTATGTCATAGAAGCAATCGATAGCATGTGACATATGTATAATGGACAAACTTTCGAATGGTTACTCACGTGACAAATTGTTTAGTCATAGCATATAGTGGTCTGTAGGGAAGTAACTCAATCTCTCACGATTTGTTTATTTCTCTTAGTATTATCAGTATGGTCTAGAGAGCGGAACAGAGCTTTTACTATACGTTTATGTTATATCTATCTACTATTAAAATAAATTCATTCAAATATTGATTTCAATAATAAAAATATTCAAGTTGTAAGGGCCAGTCGCGCATTAAAATTATAAATTTATATATAATCATTTAAAAAAAAAATTAACTGTGACTTGCCTTAACAAAACATTCTAATCTGGTAATAAAATTAAAATATTAAACATAAATATTCTTCTAACTTAGACTGTATTTGTATTAAAATGTGATGTTCTATCCATTCTCCTCGCAATTTTCAGCCAGTAACTACTAATCATAAATCAATCTATGAATACTTTATATACTAATATGAAATATATCGACTAGTATACATATAGATCGAAAGAATTATTTTATAATCTATATCTTCTATCTCTATAATATAAAAATGAATCGCTGAATGTGTTGGTAAGCGCAAATTTCGAGAGTAGCTGAACCGATTTCGCTAATTCTTTTTTTTAGAATATTCCTTGAAGTACGAGGATGGTTCTTACGGAGAAAAAAAATAAAAAAAAATTGCCTGAAAAAGTCTAAAAACAACACTTTTCTATACTTCTACATACAAAAGATTCGTAATAATACCTACTTAAAAGTCAATTTGAACTTTAATACCATACCATAAAGTTTAAGTGTAAGGGGAGAGGTTCCGGGAAGGCAAAACAATTGAGTGACGTTTGTATCGTATAAATATTAATGTCAATATTATTAACAAAAAAAAATATATATATATATATGGCTAACGCTGGCTTATAACTATTTAAAACGTACCTAGCGACGAACCCGAGTGAAGCGAGGGTGCGCATAACTCCGGATCGACTGCACCAAATTGGTTAATTCTTTTTTTTTTGTTATTGTCAGGAAGTTTTGTATAGAAGAAAATCAAAAGATTTTTTTTTACTAAAATAAGTTTATTTTTAAATCTCATGATATGAAAAGTGAGTGAGTGAAATAGATTTTATTGCGGAAATCATCTCTTAAGGGGGTGAGAACAGGAATGAAAGTTTGTATTGGGAAGCATGCTAGGGACGAACCCGAGCAAGGGTGAGTCGCTAGTAGGAAATAAATAAAAATATAAATGTTCGTTTGTGTAAAACTGCAAACCTTCGAAAGCTCATTGCATTTCAAGCACATAAGTATTTTTACATGGGGAAGGTTTATATGCGATCTTTTCTGCTGTGACTCGTCACTAGATGACTCTGTAGCGCAAATAATGACATTTTCATAATACAAAAAGATCGTATACTTAAATGAGCGAGGCTTATTATATTTGGTGCCATGCGTTATCATGGGGTAACGAATAAAAGAACAAATCACGAAAACGTGATTATATTTAGACGCGGCAGGGTGCCTATAGAGGTATAAAAACGATATGCTATAATTACACATAATGTTGTGAATGCGAAATTTTATTAGTGTGTGTGTGTGTAGGTTTGTTAATTGTTAACGTTATAAATGGTCGATGGATTTGAATAAAATGTATAAAGGAGATACCCGTTTTTCGCTGTAGAAAATTGAAAACCCGGCATGCCGACCGTCTGTGGGCAGGGTACCTACTGTGAGTCTCATAACATTAACACAAATATTACTTTAAGATTTCCGCTATGGTTTTAATGAGTATGGAAGTGCCTAGTGACAGACAAGTAGGTACTCAACGGCGCGGCGTCGGCTGGCAAAATGAAATGGGTGTATCTATAAAATTATAAATTTCCAGTAAAAACATCAAACATCATCTTCTTAGTATGCTTATTATTTATCTATAGTGTTTTAATGTACATGTTTTAACTACGTTTAAAACAAAAGTATAAATAATTTAATAATATAATGGTCAGAATTATGAATGTTACCTATATCTTACTAGCGACTAACACTCGCTCCGCTCGGATTCGCTCTTCGTTTCGTTTTAACGTTTAAAAAGTGTCCTATATGTTGACCCGGATAACCAGCTATCATTATACCCAAATTTCATCAAAATCGGTCCAGTGGTTTTCCCGTGTTGCGGACCCAGACAGAGAGACAGACAGAGAAAAATTCTAAAAACTATAGATACAGTCTCTATATCGATAATAATGACTATTTCAATAAGATTTAAAAAAAAATATTTCCTGTACAGATTCGAGTCAAAATTTTATTATATACCTACATATTATTAAGTAGGTATAGATAAATAGAGCGTCCAAATATCCGACCATTTAAAATTTGTTTCAGTTTCCTACCTTTGCATTTTAGTCACCAATAAACGTTTACCTAATAATTAATAAGTTGATATTTGAAACTTGAAGGTCTTATACCTATCCCTTTCAGCAATCTGATACTAACTACCTCCTTTACTTATGTTACGCTTTTTATCAATATTATTTTTAATTATTTAGTAAACCTGTAAGAGCACACAACTTTATCGGCACTTTACTGAACGAAAAAGAGAGTTTAATGTTATTAATGTCTATTATATGTCTCAGCAAGCGATTTACCTTATTTATTATCAAAAAAAAGTATTATTTATTTTGTTTAATGTGATTTTCGAATTTCAAAGTTATGGAGCAAAAATCATTAGGTATTCTTTGTCATTTTATGTAACCAAACTGTTAATACAATTTACAAACCGACTATATGCCTATAACATTCCAATTCTAATATTGCGAAATGTTCGTCATTGAAGTTTCGTGTAAGGTACATATTCAATACAAGATCCGATTGTAAAGAAGGGACTATATAGGAATCAATTGAAAAGATGCTCTGTAATTTTTCCTTAGCAAAAAATTAACAAAGTAAATGCATTCATTAGTTTTTCACGACAGAGAGAGAGAGAGAGAGAGAGAGAGAGAGAGAGAGAGAGGGAGAGAGAGAGAGAGAAGTTCTATAGTCTATAGCATTGCACAATTCATTTGGCAACTGATTTATTACACTTTGGTTGATTCTACATACAAACTTTCATCCCCATTTTCACCCCCTTAAGGGATGATTTCCGGGATATAATCCTATGTCCTTCCCAGGGTCTCAAGCTATCTTTTTACCAAATTTCATCTAAATCGGTTCAGTAGATCCAGAGATTATCCCCTACAACGTCACAAACTCACAAACTTTACCTCTTTATAATATTAGTATAGATAAAAAGTGAGTATGAATTTAAAGTAAATATTTACCCTATATTAGGCTCATGTTTTTTTCAAAAGTCTAAAAGAATTGCCAGTCTGCAATTACTCCGGTTATTTACTTTATTCAATTAGATGTTTACAAGCATTTTCCAATTTTGAACTTAAATTAAAAAGCGTCACTTTAGTCAGCTCGCGAGGAAGTTCCCTCTGGCTGGTAATGCAATTCGGCTGAGAAGAGGATAACGTCAGATTATAGTCCGTTGTCAGTCTGGTAAAGTATGTTTATATAAACGTTGCTGAAGTGTGATTCGACCGGCACTTGACTTACTGATGAAGCGAACAAGTGAATGCCAGTTTACTAATAGGCGCTAGATCTCATATTAAATAGGTACTCCATAATTGAAATTCACTTAGGTGCATGTATTATATATAAAATTGTTAAAATATATATGGCATCAAATATGTACATTCAAATTAACTAGAGCATCGAAGTCGTGATTCACATACCTATAATGAACGATACTCGTTGGTATAATTTGTTAATTTATCGTAACTGTAAAGGAAACTCCGTGGTCCACCTACCTTGTGATTGAATTGATTTTTTATATATATATATATATATATATATATATATATATATTATATATATATATATATAAAAATCAATTGCTGTTCGTTAGTCTCGCTAAAACTCAAAAACGGCTGGACCGATTTGGATAATTCTTTTTTTTTGTTTTGTTGGAGGTGTGTCAAAGGTGGTTTAAAAATAAAAAAATAGGGAAAATAATAATTATAAAAATACTTCTAACTTAACTGAAGTCTAGATATGACTTCCAGATTTATTCTTTCTATATTGAATCAATATATACTAGTAACTAGCACTACATATTTATTTTTCTGAAGACAAGTAGGTACCTACAATCTTTGTTGCGGTCTAAATAAGGCTAAATGTTAAATATATTTTGTATATTTATTTTATTACTTTTATTTCTCACAAATATTATAGAAGTTTCACGTCGATAAAATGTATAGTGTATAGTCTTTATATATATAATTCTTCTGTGAGTGTGTATGTCACTGAACTTCTCTCAAACGACTGGACCGATTTTGATGAAATTTTTTGTGTGTGTTCAAGGGGATCTGGGAATGGTTTAGATTCACAATTTTGTCCGCTGGACAATGTTTTTTTAATTAATTTTTAATTTATTAGTAGTTGTTGATTTTGGAATGTTTTACATTGGATCCGACAGACGGCGCTACCATCGCAGTGTCAAATTTTAAATAATATTCGAATTTTAATTTAGTCTGTCCCGACAATTAGCGCTGCGATCAAATTAAAAAAAAGTTTTGTTATCATTGTAGACAGGACAACGTCTGTCGGGTCCGCTAGTATTATATAATCTGTGATAATACGTAGCACATGATAATTACAAAGAAAATGAAAATGAGAAAATCCGTCTATTTTGAAGTTCTCTCAAATATGAAAAACCATTAAGTACAGCGTGACGAAGTAATAAACAGACAGACACACACACACACACAAAGTTTCGCAATTATAATCATCATAAATTATAATTAGTGGGATTCAGTAGTAATTTATGATTGTTATAAATTAATAATAGTATGATTAGTATGTCATACAAACTTTATTTAACAAGCATCATTCATTCATCAGCGATAATAAAATTAATATAGCAAGGCTGTACATTAATTGATATCGGCAGAAACTTTTAACATTTTACATTCAAGGACCATCACGTTATGCGTGATACAGAAATTTAGTAATTGCTTCATGGTTACTAATAACTTCATTTATATGCCTATTGCCTACTTATTTATTTAACTTAAGAAGTTATGAGAGATATCCTAATATGTTACTGAGAAGAAAAATAATTAGATACGAGCACAGATCACATAATAATATACTATACGAGTAAACGCCTGCAAATCTTGAATAAATAGCAACACTAAATGAATTATAGGAAAACGATTAACAGGTTTAAGAATATTTTTTTTACAAAATGTACCAAACGTTAGCAGTATTAAAGAAAAAGAAAGTGTGATGCAATATTTAACACATCTCTTTCTAAGCTGTATTAGGATCTGTAATCATCTATTGTTTGTGTATTTATTTTCTTTGATGTGTTACTGTTATTGTGCGAAAATAAGTTAGATTGCAGATTGACTGATTATTTTGCATGAGGCTTAGCTACTATGTAGTTATCTGTATTATTCAACAATGATCTGTATCCAGCAATTGATATCGACAGTATAACAGCGATTTTAAAAAGCGCCAGAACCCTTAATTGTTAATAAAAAAAATCAATGGTCCCGTGCTCTTTCTTCTTTGATTTAATGTTGTATATGTTAATGATTGGAATATATAGATAATATACCAGATACTTTAAGTAATATATGCTCTTTAACCTACTATTGCGACTGATACCTACCTAAATATATCTAATATGCAAATTTTTGGAAATACTTTATCGTACCTGTTTTAAGGGTTGTACCTAAGTATAAAAAAACGTGTAAGTTTTGAGGTGAAAACTTGTAAAGGCAGGTTTGGATGGGGAGTAACTTCATGTAAGTCGTCATCGACATGGTCACGTGTCGATAGATGTTAAAACCAGATAAATGTAAACAGTTTTAATTTACAAATTTTAATGTAAGATAAAACAATTTATTTTAATATCCAAAAATAACTGTTTGTTTATAGTCTTAAGTTTTCACCTCATGACTGCTTTTTTTATTAATATTTTATCTGTGCAGGGTCAAATATATTTTTTGAGCAAATAATCAATATTTATCTCAATATAATAAGTTATTGCAAAATCTAATCAATCAGCCATTGTTTATTAATGACTACCTATTTAATTATTGTTTATCAATAAATTATTTGCTAATCAAGGTTAAATTAGAGTCTTAACCCTTGTTTTATAATTAGTCAGAATTTACTTAAGAGGATGATGACCAAATATATATCATATTGCTTGGAGCTCAGGCAAATATACGCAATTGAGTAAATAACGGTAAGAGACAATAAACATATAGGTACCAATTTGTTCGATTCTCAAATGGGACTTTAGGTGAGAAATAAACAATACAAAACTAATATTGTACAACATACCTATATTAGGTATCCCCCGATCTGTAATTAAATCTTATCTCAGTATGTAGTAACCCTTGCTTATTTAGTACTTGCTTGCCAGCGGTTGCGGGTTCGAATCCCGCTGGGGGCATTCATTTGTGTGATGAGCATGAATGTTTGTACTCCAGTCATGTGTGTTTATATATATATGTAGTGTATCAACTATCTAGTATCCATAACACAAGCCTCGTAGCTTACCATGGAACTAGATGGTGCTGTGTGTTAATGTCCAAACATATTTATTATTTATTATTATTATTGTTAGGTAAAAACTATAAAGCAATAAATCAACATGATTATGATCCTCCTGAACGATTTCGGCGCGGCAACCAATCTCTCTGACTACTGAGACTAACAAACTGCGCAAGAGATATTACCTATAGTGCACTCTCAAAGTTCGATTAGCTGATACTTTGGCACGAAGGATGAGAGTTAACGGGACCGAATGCTTTATGTGCTCAGCGAGGCACGGGGGTGTAACGCCGCCAACATCCTAACAGGGCTGCTACTGAGAATTCCTTAACAGAAAAACTCAATAACAAAATTTGGCGTAACTCGGAACTCGAACTCAGGACCATTGGATCTGCGGCCGTACGGGCTAGCCACTAGGCCACCGGGGCAGTTATCAACATAAATAATAGCTTATGGGATAGATATTTTATGAAATGAACAGTAATCTCTACATAATCTTATATGGCAAGTAATTTCAAGATTAAGGTATATTTTTATTACGTTAGTTAATTGTTTATTAAAATATAGTACCTGCATAGTGCAAATAAATACATAAATTTCCCACGTGACATCAGATCATTCACAAATCACAAGTTATATTGTTATGTACTACGTATTATTTGGATTGTGACGTAATGTTATTGATATATACACGTGGACACTTAGTAGAATATAATTTTAAATGTATTTAGTAGCCAAGCTTATATTTAGAATATATTTTTTTAAGGTACGGCGTAAGTAAGTAGAGTTTGAAGGTTCATCATCCTCATAAAATATTAATATTTTCTTATTACATATTTAAAAATAATATTTCATTTTTTTATATTCTATACGAATATCCGGTAAAGGAAAAGTAGGTTCTGGCCAAACATCAGTTAAACATTTTTATCATATATATGTACTACAATCGATTGCGAATAGAAATTTAAAAAATTGTGTTGAAATGACCAAAAGCGTTACATCAGAGAGTCATAGTTCGTCACTTCCATATTGTCATATTATAATTTTTGGATTTCTCTTCGTAAACAAATAGTTGAATGTTATGTCCAAGCCCCTAAATAATATCTAGAAGTATTTTTTTTTAATTATTATTAATCAATATTATTAAAGTTAATCACAACTTCCCATAACGGCAGCAGCTGCCATTAATTTATTTATTATTTATTTTTAATTGGATTTTTTATTGCTATTTAAATTTAACATATGTATTATTAATTATTATTTATATGTATATCTATAAGAACTGAACTATAAAATTTGACAACTACAAAGGAAATTGTATATCTTCTCCCACAGCTACTATATGCACATCTTTAGCTATTAATAGGTACCGACTATTAAATCATTATATTACTTGTACATTAATTAACTGTAATATCATCTATAATAGATATTCCTAACCGCAATATGGCCTTGTGGTGGCTTATGATACAGATTTGTGGATAGAAGGTGAAAAAACCTTGGCCCAGTGCTGGGATTGCATTACCCATTTAAATAGGGTGAAACGATAAATTATTTTAATTTTGCCCATATTAAAAATCTAAATAAATCCTAATTCTTTCTAAAACTTAAAATCTAATTATAAAATTTTAATTGTGTATTGATAATTTTAATTTCTACAAGTGAAGTTTTAAAGGTACGATGAAAAGGTTTATTATTGTTTTGACTAAATAACTAAGTAATTTACGTTGGGTAAGTTCATTGCGGCGGCGCGACGAAGACTTAATTATTTAATCAAGATGATTTGTCAAATAATATTTTTGCAGTGAATATCGCTGTCAGTTAAATTTGTCATATTTATTAATTTATAAAAATAATTATTTAATTATTGTTTAGTACAAATTGAAATTTAGGCAGTGGTAGCCCAGTGGTAACGCGCTCGCTTGGGAAACCGAGTGAAGCGAGTTCAAATCCCGAGTCTCGCACCTCTGATATTTTCATGTGCGAATCATTTCCAACACGATTACCACTTGTCTTAACGGTGAAGGAAAACATCGTGAGGAAACCTGCATGTCTGAGAGAACCTAGCAAGTTTTCAAAAGACATGTGAAGTCCGCCAATCCGCACTTGGCCAGCGTGTCGGACTATGGCCTGATCCCCCTCGTACGGAAGGGAGGCCCGTGCCCAGCAGTGAGACGTTAAAAAGGGCTGAATACACACACAAATTGAAAATGTATTGTGCTTATAGGTGACGATACGTTTGGCTCAGTTTGTAGTGACCCTACTCGCTGTGCCAGCGGTCGCGGGTTTGAGTCCCGCTGGGGGCATTCATTTGTGTGATGAGCATGAATGTCCGTACTCCAGTCATGGGTGTTTATATTTATAATGTGTATGTATTTAAAGTTATACATGTGTAGTGTATCAACTATCTGGTATCCACAACATAAGCCTCGTAGCTTACCATGGAACTAGATGGTGCTGTGTGTTAATGTCCTAACATGTTTATTTATTATAGGTTCTAAGTTAGATATTTACTCCAAATAGTGACCATTTTTTATTTACATCTCTATCACATCTCTTTTTTTGCTTCAGATAATAAGTAGAGTAGGTAGGTGTTACAAATGATTTTATTCGATAAAGATACATAAATCGTTATTAGTAAATAGTATACCTATGTTTTAGCGTAAAAAGTTCACTTAATCGTATGCATAATAGGTGAAATATAACTTAATATTGATATGTAGAATTTTTCTTTTTGTTAGACTTTCAGACACTTATTTTATTAATACAAAGCAAAGACGCTTTGTTTTGGAATAATCATAGTAATTATGATACATGCAAAATGCGATATATGTATATAGCCGAAGAAGATATTGAAGTGAAATTTTATTTGGGAAAAAGTTTTAAAAGTAGCAATAATGAAACAATATTAAAATACATATTTTATATATCATAAATTTTGTAAAAAAACTATTTGTCTAAATTTAAAGCCAAATTTTTAGATATTAAAACAATAAATTCAAATAGGTATCCCTTTTTTTTCTTAAGATACTTACTAAAGTCAATTATAAATATTTAAGATAACCAATGAAAACATAACAATTAATAATTTATTAATTGTGTTCATAATAACCTATTTATAATAATAACCTACATACATAAAGAATAGCTGACTGAAATAATTATTTAACGTAAGGGGCTTAGATTATTTATAATAATCTATGGTAAGGGGCATAAAAATAACATACTTATAGGTATATGTAGCTATCTCAAAGTATAAGCAAATATGCTTACATTTTTTTCTAAATTACTTTTTATTAAGTATTTATATTTAAAATGTTGAAAAATACACACTGGACCAAAAGTTATAAATTTAATATAGCCTGTACTCATTAACAATGGTTGTTATATTTTTAATACAAGACACTTCATTAGAAACTACAAGTTTTTGTTACTAGAAGTATCTATTAAATTATCTAATGTCGAGAATATACTTAGTGCGCTTATTTTTTATATTATTCATTTCACTACATAAAATGGCGAAATCAAAATTTACTTACCATTGTAGGAAATCTTCTAAAATATAATTTTATTACTAAATATATCTATCACTTATGGCACTATATTAAGTCGGATCGTTGAAAATTATAATTCGAATTTAAAAGCATTCGTTTTCCCGCCAAAAAGCGCGTAAAATAATGATTTGAATGTGAGCGCATGCGCGATGTTGCCGCGCGGTTTGCCTTCTGTCTGCTCTTGTACTTCCCAGGCCCCAGCCCACGCGCACCGCTCACCTTATTGCAGACATCTTTCTCCAAAGCACGTGATGCGTCTTCGAAAGCATTGGCCGTGGAATAGAACTTTTATATCCATTGCAAATTCCGGTACAGCTCACCGGTCAGTGTACTAGCATCTAAACGTCATAGCAAGATGCGTTGAACACTAGGTACCAAAGTAAACTACTGCATTGCATCAAGTTTAAGTGGCTGAGAACCTATGCAGAATAAGTACTTACCTGTAGTTTGCTACCAATTACTGACTGCGGTTTTAATTAATGCACGCCATTTGTAAGTGCTATTTTTGCCAGTGTTTAATTTTTCGACTATGAACTAGGTCTCACTCTACTTCTGGCGTTGCGTTTGTGTAAAGAGAATTAAAATTGCAAATTGTATTACAAATTAACATCACGTAACTAATGATAATATTAGTTTTTTTATCGTTATATTAGTTTCTTTTTATTATTTATAATGAATTAAATTATTATCATAATAATAATTATTGCGTGCACTACAATAAACAATGTGAAGCCATGTAGTCATTTGTTTGGGTAGAAAGTACAGAGTTATTGACCCGAGATACTATAGAAAGGATAAAAAGGGAGACAGTGTCGGTATGTTTGATTCCACTTACTTTGCTAGTTACTAGTAAATACAACATAAAATTATAGCAAAAAGTTTTTAGTTGTTTTTTAAGTTTCTATATATTTGAACAAAAGTATAAAAAAAGTTTTATTGTAGTATTCATTAAAACGTAAAATTATATTTTGACGCAACCAATGAAGTGAATCGGTCACTAGTGCAGTTTTGATTGAATGTAGTTTTATTTTCTTAATTTTTTCAATGTTTCATTTTAGGACAAAATACGTGATGAGCTTTTAGAAAATTTTATTGATATTCTTGATGTATTGTCGGTAGGTAGTCTACATTTATATGATAAAATAACAGATAATTTAATACATATGCTGCGAAAAAATATCAGAAAACCCATATGTAAAGATATTAGGTATAATTTTTTTAATGTTATAAATTGAAACAAGAATATGACACGTAAAAATTACAAGTGAGTCTAAACATGGGGGACAAAATTGATGCTACTGTTATAGATGAGGTAGATAATAATAATGAAAATAAAAAATCTGAAGAGGCACAAGATTTATTAGCTGAAGAAGTACTAGAGGAAGAAAAAATTGAAGGTAAGCTCAGTAAAGAAAACATACTAGAAAATGCAGAAGATGAAAATATAGAGAAATTAGGAGAAGAAGGAGGCGAAGAGGGTGAAGAGGACAAAAATGGTGAAGAGGATGAAAAGGGTGAAATGGACGAAAGGAGCGAAGTGGACGAAAAGGGTGAAGAGGACGAAAAGGGCGAAGAAGAAGAAAAAGGTGAAGAGGTTTTGTGCGAAGAAGAACAATTAGAAGACGAACATAAACAGGATCAAGAAAAACAAGACGAACACAAACCTCCAGTAGAAGAACAAGTTGAGGAAGAAGAAGAAAGATATGTTGAGGAACCACCACCTGATCCTGCTGCTCCATTTGAATTTAGTGACTCTAAAGAAGCCCTCAAACCACTTTACGAATTAAGACCAGATCAAATAGCTGAAGTAGAACAACTTTGGGAGTTATATCAAAATTACACTCCTGCCTACACAGATATTAATGGATATATCACTGAAAAGGAATTAGTTTACATGTTAAAAGCCCTTTTACTTATGACTTATACCCCTGAGCAACTACAAGAACTTATAGCATTTTGTGTGAGACCACCACATCCCGATGGTCATATAAACTATAAACAATTTCTAAAAATGGTCACTTTAAGGCAAAGAGATTTTCCAGTAGAAGATGAATTACGTTCAGCATTGCAAGTATTTGACCCTGGACGAACAGGTTCAATAGATAGAGAAAATTTGAAAGAAGTTTTAGCGAAACAGGGACATAAAATGCCACAAAAACAATTAGATAATCTCATAAAAGAAGTTGATATTAGTAATGATGGTACTATTGGAATTGAGGATGTTGTGGGTACAATGTGCATCGATCTTAATAAAGAAGATTTGTTGATCTTAATGGCATCTTTAAATCCTCCACAGGAAAAGCCACCAGAAGATTTGTAGCGTTAGAAGCAAAATCAAATGTAATTTCGTTAGTACAGTTGATAATTTATATTTATTTTACATTTACAAAATATATGAAACTGCAGTTTAATTGGTTTGATTTTACCATATTAATCCTGTAATATTATATTTATGACCACCCCCAAATGTGGAATAATTACTTTTAAGTGGTTTTGGATTCGGTGTACCTTTTTTAATTAAAATATTTTTAATATACAAAAAATCGGACAAGTGCGAGTTTAAGTCGCACACCGAGGGTTCCGTAGCATGATGATAGCATTGAAATAAGTTCTTTGTGATGTAACTATAAATTTATGGTTTTCGGATTCTTTACTTTACTTGTGCTTTAAGGTAAAGCTTCTTGCCAAATTTCATGATTCTAGTTTGTAGGTCAACAGGAAGTAACCTATAGATTTTGATTCCCTTACGAGTTAGTTGATATGAATATGATATCGGCGTATGCGGCATAAAAGGCCGTATCCTTTGATTACGTTGACTTAGAAGTTTGATTTTTTTCATAGCTCTAATGGATTGCAGATCTGAGTACTTACTTTATAATGATTTCAATTTGATACCTCCACGCGTTCCTGAGAAAAAGGTCTTGAAAGACAGATAATCAGATCAATATTTAAAGAAAAAATATTAGCTTAGGCAACATTTAAAAATTAAAAATAACGGACAACACTTAAGTTCAAATGTCAGTGGTGACGTGAGTGGTCAAACTAAAATCTTCCAATTTCCAAACAATAATTTAATTGGCCGGTAGTAAAAGTTACGTTAAAAAATAACCAAGCATTTTTAAAAGGACACATATTCAATGGAATTAATAAACCTGTAAAAAAGCGAATATGAATACAATAATTTCTATAATAGTTTTGTGCACAGCTTTAAGTGGATGTAAGTTTTATTGTCTGATAATAATTGTGCTTGTAGGGTGTGGTTTTTACCAATATTTAAACAAAATTCCACTTTGCTATTTTTATTATTTTGAGAATCATTCATTTAACTTTAAACTATTCTAAAATAATAGAGTATTTGCACTAAGTTTTTGTTGTAAACATTTAATTTAAAACTTTATATAATTTAAATAAGTAACTAACTAAAGTATATAAACAATATAATATTTCATTTTACATTATTATTATGCTTATTAAATTGAAAAAAAAAGATAAATACTAAAACTTTTGTAGGTCTAGCAATATGGTGTTATCAATGTACAACAGCAACTCCTGGATGTAGTGAACCATTCAATTGGCGTGGTGTTGGATACTTGGGTAATCCTTGTCCAGACAAAGAAGATGTGTGTGTAAAATTGATTGAACAGAAAGGAGGTAAGCTTTGTAGAAATCAAATTACAGCACTATAGAAGCTTTTCTTATATTTGTTACCTACATTAAAAAAATATATAACTTTGCAGCTAGAAAAGTTATTACAAGAGACTGTTTGAGTAACTTTAAAGCATTTAGAACTGATATACCAGCTGACACATATGAAGGATGTCGTCCAGCTGCAAGAGATGTAAATCTGGCACATTATGTGAACAATTCTATAAAAGAATTGGATATTAAAAGGTATAATATTATAAAAATATAATATATTTTTTTTATTAGATTAATTACTTCTGCATCAAAGTATGAGCTTAATTAATTATCAGAATGTTAGAATTTTTTTTTATTGATTTAGAATTAGAATAAGGGTGGTGATGGGGAGTCAAAATATATAAAACATATTTTCAAGAAATGAAAAAGACAAAAGTTGTGGAGTTGTTAAATATTTTTTTTTCATCCCTGTGATTTAAATTCACTGTAACTTTGACATTTCCATTCCTTTTGATACTGTCCAATGCCTCTAATTTCCAAGTAAAGTCTGTCAAACTAACTAACAGGGATCTTAAGTTCGAAATGAAAAAAAACCTTATGAGAAGGCAAATACTTATATACAATTAATATTTTTTAATGTTTCAGAGATTG
Organism: Brenthis daphne; assembly: GCA_947093115.1. NCBI lineage: Eukaryota > Metazoa > Arthropoda > Insecta > Lepidoptera > Nymphalidae > Brenthis > Brenthis daphne. Next base: position 29,788,826 of record OX352474.1, on the reverse strand, counting down.
GTATGATGAGACAACATGGTGTTTCTGCTTCCTTGACAATAGGTGTAACAGTGCATCAAGTATTGTAAATTCAATGGTTTTACTGACCTTCAGTGTATTTACACTGACAATAAGGGTATTGTTTTGATAATAATCGATATGCATGAGTGATGATGCAGTACTAAAGCTAAAAAGTAGTTTTTAGACTGGAATGTTCACTGATTTTTGAAAATCCTTTTATTATGTGCCTTAGAAAATTCGAAGAATTGTATATTGCCTTTTTTATATATAAGAAATATTAATTCTACAATTTTATGATATACAATTATGGACTTCTTTAAAAAAAAAAATTATTAATGTACAAATAACTTGCTGTATGTATCACAGAACTTTAATGTTTATTTATATACTGTAATAAATCTCCATCAGTAGTAAGTCAGTTTTGAAATAATTTTAAACGGCTATATTAAATTATTTAATATTGAAGTTGCAGGTGTACAATTAATTAAGAGTGGAAAGAATTATATTACATATATATGTAATGGTGCAAATATTTTAATTTTACACAATAAATAAAAAAGCTTGAGAGCCTTAATTGTCTGTTACACTTTTACAATACTTTACATGACATTCCCTAAAATAAGCACAAAATATGTGTAGTTTACATTTAATACATAGTATTTTTTCATATCTATAGAATACAAATGCTTAACAGAAGAGTATTCAAACCTCATAATATACAACTTTATAATTGTAAAAATTTATCTTTAAATTTTTAGTTAAAATTCATTTTTCAATTTATATAAGTTAAATCACTCCTGTAGACTTTTGTCGAAACCATAATTTATTAGATGTAGTGTAATTTGTAAGATACATATATATATATATATTTATGTTTATAATAATTACACGTAAGTTCTAGGAAAATAAATAAACATATCTTTATGTATTAAGTCAAAGTAGTCATTATCCGTCCATTTAATGAATTCTATGGTTATTGTTACTCGAGCCAATGTGAAATATTTGTCCGTCCATATTGTTAATAATTATTATTATATGTCATTATCTATGTTTATTTCTTTATTTTAAATCTTTCTATAATGTTGATTAGTTTATTTTGAAAACTATGAAATTTTCATGATATTTTAGATGAATTTGAATTGTGTTTTAAATTGACATTTATACTTTCGCGATGTATTTAGCAAGAATAAATTATAACATGTAAAACTATTCGAAATAAAATACATTTTCTTGCAATGTGTTACATATTTCTTTCACATTTAGTATACATTTATGTTTATTTATTGAAACTTACTACGTGTTTAAATCAGCCATTTGGGTAATCAATCAAATCGAAAAGTATATAAGTTATAACGCCGTTGGCGAATGGCGGATGTTTGATAAATTACTTATTTTTGATAAATATAATAATTATTAAGTATGTTTAGCACACAGTTTAAAAATCCATTGATATTGATGGAAATCAAAAATTTGTCAAAAATACCAAGTTGGAGTTATACACGTCGACCCTAAAGCCGTTTCCCGACTATCATAAAAGAAAGTATGACCACGGTAATGTTACATATAACATTACCGTGGTACGACAGTCGGGAGCGCACCACCCGTGACCTGCGTCTCACCTTGCAAGTCCCGTACTTTTCGTTTTCAATTCTTACATATTAACACGTTCAATGCCACTACGATTTTCATGATGTCTTCGCGGATGCCGCATACATTTCACGTTGGACTCGCCAAGCGAGTCGCCGGCACTACAATATAATTTGAATGGACTCGCCACGCGAGTTCATTGGCATTATGTAAGGGTAAAATTTATCTTTTGTTATTATTGTGGCTGTCTTAGTCGCCGTAACGTTTGTATCGGAAGTATAAAGTGTTTGACGACTATTCAGCGTGTTTTAACTTAAACACATGGCAAAAAACTCAAAGGATAAAATAAAAGGTACGTTTATTTCGTAATTTAGGCAGTGGTTGTCAACTTTTTATACAGTGGTTATTTTTAATGTTATATTTTGTACTAATAATATTTCTGAACAGCAATTTCGCTCTGAATATTTAACGCTGTCTCCTAGTTCTACGAATATGTTATCAACTTCTAAAAATATATACCATTCGTTTTTATTGCAACGCTAATAATAAAAGGAAATAAATTCAATTATTTTTGTATTTAAAATAATTTAAACTGAAATAAATCAACATTGTACCTATTTATTATTATGTAATATTATTTACAATAATAGATAATATTTTTAAATAATATAATTGAAATTTGACAATAAGTAACAACCTGTTTTTTTAGTGCTATTAGTCCCAGAAACGGAGCCTTATGACGAAGATTCAAAATGGAGCAGGTGAACGCATGTGATGACGAAAGGGTCTTACAAATCACTGATATGACATTAGAAAAAAGTTTACCGTAGTTTACAAGAGTAGTCAATAGAATCGGCGAAATGTTTTGCGTCCTTGGAGTGGGACTTAAGATTACCCAATGAGAGCTTCGTGAAAAACAATGTTATCAGTGCTTTTGTTTAGAAGGACCGCGCGCCGGCGCAATGTTACTTGTCTTAAAATTGTAAATGCAATATAAATATGACAATAATAAAGTCTACTTTTCTGAGAACGGGCCACCCTATATTGTGTTGTAAATTTGTGATGTCTGCGATCATTTATATAAAAGATTCCGAAAAGGGTAAATGGGACTCTGTATCTATATATTTATAGTTAATTAACTCTAGTACCTGTTTTGTTTCCTTATTTATCATCTAAAGTATGAACCTAACAAAATTTGCGAAAGGCTGGGACTGCGAGTGTTTCTGAATAAAAATAATATCTCTTTATTAGGTATACTCTTTGTTTATTGTTAGTATCTTACCCATTGGAATCTCAACGAATATTATAAAGATAAAAAAAATATTTTTATTCATAGCTAGCGACTTACCCTAGCTTCGCTCGGGTGTCGTGCCTAGCTTGCTTCCCCATACAAACTTTCATTCCCATTGTCACCCCCTTAAGGGATGACTTCCGGGATAAAAACTATTTATTTCACTCACTCACTTTCATATCACGAGATGAAAAAAATTTTTTTTGTAAAAAATCTTTTAATTTTTTTTCTATACGAAACTTGTCCTAACAATAAAAAATACAAAAAAAAAGAAATATCCAATTTGGTGCAGTTGATCGGAAGTTATGCGTGTAAATATATTTCGAGGATTCATTTTTATTTATATAGATTTACATTTTACAGTGAACGCCACATCAACCTACTAAAAATCGAAGTTATTGTGTTGACGACGTTAAAATTTGAGAATCTGCGGCATTGAACTCACCTAGCGAGTTCACGGCATTGCAGAATAATTTTTTTCTTTTAAATGTAAAAAATTTCTTTACATCCAGGCCACCATGTAAACGTGAACATGACATCATATTAAGTCTACACCGTAATTTTGAACAGAATATACAGAAGCGTTTTGAAAATATTACCGAAACACACTGAACTCGCCGCGCGAGTCCCCGGCACTGGAATAAAATGAACGTAAACTCGCAGGGCGAGTCGGTGGCACTGAACGTGTTAATGAAATTCACAAACAATGCATTATCATTTTTTTCTTTTGCATATCCTTATAGTAGAGCAAACTGTAATAACGTCACCATGAGCGTTGTAACTAAATTAATGAGATTTATCATGGTAGAAGCGTCCATATACCACATATCATAAACTGAAATTCGGGGTGGTTTCTCTTTTATCATATTTAACATTTTAATAGCTTTTTTTCTTAGAGGCCCTGAAAGTTTTTTAGTAAATTATGAATTTTCATCAGAATACCTGTAGTTATCGATAGCAAAACATTTTATTTTCAAATACTATATCTCCTAGATGTTAGAATTGGTTGAAATTTGGCAAACACGTGTAGTCTATAGCTCTGAGAAAACTTTTCTTATCCTGTTCTATCAATCTCCTATAATATTTCTTGTGTTATAAATAGATATATAATTATATATGTATTTATAACACAAGAAATTTTGAAAAAGGTGCTAAAATTTATTGTTGATGCCTGAGAGATGTCAGCCAGAGGATCGATGATAGATAAATAAAAAAGTGAGTGTTGTAAAATTGTGTTATGTATATAGGTACCGATTCACCCTCGCTTCACTTCGGGTTTGTCCTTGGACAAAAAAAAATTATCCCACGGGAACCGTAGATTTTCCGGAATAAAAAGTAACCTACATATGTGCTATTCCAGATTACAATCTATCGCTGTGCCAAGTTTCGTCCAGTTCCGTTCAGCCGTTCTGGCATGATAGAGTAACAAAAATCCATCCGTCCTCACAAACTTTCACATTTATGTAATATATATATATATATATATATATATATATCATATTACATATATATTTTACATATAAGTATGGATTAAGATATACTTGCCATCATAGTATCGTGATAAAACCGTGATGCACAAATACTTGGTGTTATTTATTTCTCTTGAACATGCTTCAGATCGTATGCATATAAAGATGATAATGCTCAGGTCTATTGCAGTTATTGTTAAAAGATATGCACATTCCAATAATTGGAGTATCTACAAAAATTATAAGTATATATATATTTTTTCTGAGATATTCATTCTGAATAAACTTACGAAGGTATATTTATAATTACATTTCTCTGCAAAGTTAGCAGTCCGAATTCGAAACTCAATAAAGTCCCCAAAACAAACCTAAAGCAAAATAAAAACATCTGAAAAAATATGTAAGAATTAATGAAAATATATTTAAAAATGTTATAAAATATTTCGAGATAGAACTTTGTCAGCTTGTCTTTAAATTTAAGGTATACTTTATATCCAAGAAATGATATAAATATCTGTAGGTGCTTATTTAGGCTTACAGAAAAGAAAAATGGAACAAAAAACCGACCAAGTGCGTGTCGGGCCAAACGCAATATAGGGTTCCGCAGTTGGCTATCATATTAACGCGGACTAAGAGGGCTTTTTGCTGTTTCAAACAAACATAAAATGAACATTTTACGTTAACGATTTCGGCGGCTCATAGTAATAACGTCGCTGTAGAATGAATACCTCGTATGTCAAAAAAGTTAAATTTTTTTGAAAAATCAAATGAAAAGCACTTATCCCAGACAAGTAATGGATTGGTTAATAACATAAATAAATCCTATATATCATTCAAAACGTGAGACAAAAGCACATAACAATATTTTAAACATTGACGAAATGAACCATTTTTTTAGTTTCCTGTAAAATTTGGATCTCTGGACATACGAGGTTATTTTTCTACAGCGACGATAAGTACATTTTATGAGTTGGTCGACTACTGCTCGTATACTTGTAAAGCCAACTAAGCCTAATAAGTACTACCATGTTTGTTCTGAGCTAAGCTGCGGACAGACGGACGGACGGATATGGTGAAACTAAAAGGGTTCCTTGTTGACTACGGAACCCTGAAAATATAGAAGTTCATTTTGAATTGCCCACGCCAACGAAGTTGCGAATACAGATAGTAATATGTAAAAAAAGTATAATCTTACCTGAAATCTATACACATTTTGATACTGAACTAATAATTCGAACAGGTCTTTTAAATATATGTATGTATCGCTAGATTCAAAGTCGTGTGTATCCGATGCTATACACCGAAGCATTTTTACTGTCGGCAAACTTTTATTTTTTAATTTCGTTTTATTATCTGGGATGCCTTCCAAATGGTTCATTATAATAGCATTTATGTAGCGTATACGAATAAAGAAATATATTAAAATATTGGAACAGTATAACCATTCTGTAGAGAATGTCAAATGAGCGAAGATAAAACCAACTATACCAATTTCTACTACAGTTTGAGTCAAAAGTTCCGTAAGATAAAGAGATAGCAATATAACTAAAATAACAACGATTGTCACTGCGTTTACCTTAAACATGAAATCGTTAATGAATTCACTCTTATCTATCTTTAGTTTTCGATCTAACTTCTGCATTTGAACGTAAAATTTAATATTCTCATTGTTATTGAAGAATCGCGCGTTGACAACACTGCACGTGTACCAAATGTAATGGAGGCATATTATTGTAATAATAATATAGTTAATATTGCTATATTGTAAATATCTTTTATAATAATAAAGCACAACACTTGTATAAAATCCTAAACATGTAAATATACAGATAGCACTATATATCTTTTGTAGGACGGTAGGCGCGGTCACAAATCTGTCTCTTGCGTCCACTCTACTCGAGCCTAAGAGTTTTTGTATAAAATAAAATGGATAAAACGATCTCAGGTAGTTCTCTTCTAAAATGTCGCTCGAGAGGTATTCTGCAGATTTCATTATAGTGCTATTAAATTACACTCTTTAAGAATAAGGAATGTGCGTATTAAAAAGATTGTGTTAAAACACTGCTTAAATGATAAAATAGTTTTTTTTTTAAACTTTGGTGTACTAATTTTTGACTATGGAACTATAACATAAAGCCACTGTGTAAGAGGCGACAAGGGCCAACAGCTTTACGAACAAAGTACCATCTATCATATGTACATCATAAATTGATATACTGTTTCTCACTTCCAAAAATAATAATATGCTTTTCATATATCTTCTTGTAATCTCTGAAAGACAAGAATAATTACATTTAAATAATATTCTCAATAGAATATGCTATTGGGTAGGGTCGCTGCCCATCGTTTGAGTTCACAAGGGTATTATCACATAAAAATCTATGCAGTAGTCGATCGCCCATTGATTTTAAAAGGAATATTGTAAATGCAAGGGTTGTCAAAAATACCAATTTTCATGGCAGTGCAGGTTTGTAATTTAAAGCTGTAGAGCCAGGGGCAACTTATACCGCACAAACCTAAAGCCGTTCCCGACTATCATATGAAAGTAAGTACCGTCTTTTAACTCACACGTCCCGGCCCACGCATGCTTGCCCTGTCAACGATGGAATACGTTAGACTGTGGCATCCATTTCTCAATGTGAGCCACTCAACTGATTGAAACGTGAATCACATTCCGTATGATTTTTTAGAGGATAAAAAAACATTGTTTTTACTTGATGATTGAGACGAACACCATTTTATCGACTTAAGAGAAAAGATTATAATTTGTTGAATAAGTGGATAGTTAATTTTAATTTTCTTAAACTAAATATAGGTACTTTGTTTTATAAACCTTTTTACTGAACTGGCTGTTCATAACTCCAACTGATGATAAAATTACATTGACTAAATTAATTAAGCGTCTACACTCTATACCATTAATACACTTTGTAGGTGGGCCATTACCTTGATTACTTGAATGCATATTTTATTAAGATAAGTAACGAAATATAGGCGTGGTAGCTTAGTGGTACCGCACTCGCTTGGGAAACTAAGTGAGGCGGGTTCAAATCCCAGATCTCACCTCTGATATTCTCATGTGCGAATCATTTCCAATATGATTACCACTCGTTTTACGACAAAGGGAACTTAGCAAGTTTTCGAAAGACATGTGAAGTCAGCTCACCCGCGTTTAACCAACGTGGTGGACTTAGTCCATTGAAAAGTTACATTTGTCAGAGGACGCAATTTTATTTTTTAGATATCAAGGAGGGGTTAGTGTAAAGTCAAATCCAAGTTTGTGGGGTTGAAACCCTTGTCCCATGGCCGCCATCTTGGAAAAAGGGGTACAAATGGTTTTTATGGACTATGGTTTATCTGACAAACTATAGGTCTCACAAAAAAATTGTTAAACCATTTTTGGTTGCAAATAAAATTCTCTACAACTTTGATCAAGTAACTGTTAGTCGTAGAACCAAAAATAACAAAGTTATAAGCGAAAATCGATGAGAATTTGAGAAAAAAAAATCTATTTGTCGTTATAACTTTTGTCTGATTTTTTTACAACAAAATATATCAGACCATTTTTATAGAGACTTTTTTAAGGAATAATTTATATTTTAAACTTTTTAAATTTTATTCATTAATTAAGGTTTTACAGAGCTACGAAACCAATATACTTCAGTAATCATAACTGTATAGTTATTACATAAATGTTAATAATTCTAATAATTCTCAATCATCTTTTCATTATTTTTATGATAATCTTTTTAATTATTAATAATGCTATATTGTTGTTAATTAATTATTGACTCTTCCCCACCACCTACGAGGTAGAGTCTGGAGGCGCGTTTTTTACGTGGTATAATTACTCTGTCCTCGACCTTTTTGATGGACCAGGCTGCGGCTCAGGATCTGGTTGACCTTCTGTATCAAACACTTAAGGGAAAACCGGAGAAGGAAATGAAGCAGGTCGAGTTGGTGCAATGATGGAATAACCAATCGATGCCCACTTTCTTCGCGCTGCATTTAGTGACTTGCGTTTTAATTGGAATATAATTCCTTTCAATAAAACTGATTAAGTTTCAGGAATTAGAGTGTTAAAGTTTTTATTATTCCAAATTTCAATCCAATTCATATTTTATAGCGCTGTGAAGTCTTAAATATAAATAGTTACAACTTACAACATTATCCCAATACGTACTGTTATCAGTGGAATGTATAATTCGGAAGGAGAGTTTTTTTAAATTTTCTAATTTAGATGAAAGATGACCAGCCATAACACAAACACTCAATATTAAAAGTAGAAATATTGGTAATACACTCGTTAAAAATATTGAAAGAAAGTAATCAATCGATACCTGAAATAAAAAGTTAAATTTAATTTAGAAAAAAATAATATTTTTATTATATAATTTTCAAATAATATTATAAGTAGATGGGTACTAATTAAATTTATAGGTACTTAATGTCTAAAAATGTTCTCAATATGGGCCTTTGCATACGAGCATTTTTTTAACGAACGATAAACGAACGATCGATACGAAATACGAATGCAAGCATTTTTTTTAAGTTAGCGCAGAATGAAATTAGACGACGTACGTTCATGATACGATCGTCGGCGCTTTTACGAAACGTAGTGTGCATAGACCCTAAAAGTTCAGGAAGAAAATGAGAATTTTCTTTTCCCATCATGGCAGCGAGTAAAATAAATTATACTAGCTTTTAAGACACTGTAACATAATAGCATCATTGTTTTCTTTTTTCGTTAGTAAGTTTTTTTTGTGTTGTATCATTGTACAAAGAAAAAGATGCAAAATCATGAATACTTCTCATACTTACGTCTTGGTTCTTCAAATTTTGAATACATTTTTCAACAAAAACCAATGTCCATAACGTTGTTTGAACGTAAATATAAAATACCTGGAAAATAATTAAATTTCCTATATTGTGATCTATACCTATCTATACATATAATAAAATTCTAACGCATCTGTACATTAAATATTTTTTGGGAAATCTTATTAAAATAGACATTATTTTCGACACAGAGGCCGAATCAATCGTTTTTAGAATTTTTGTCTGTATGTCTGTTACCGCATCACGGAAAAACCACTGGAGGGATTTTGATAAAATTTGGTATAGTGATAGCTGGTTATCCGGGTCAACATATAGAGTACTTTTTACCGCGGGAAAATACATCATTTCTGAGAAAAAATACAAAAACTGCAATGTAAGAGTTTACTAATAATATGTAAAACCTAAGAATTTAGTTTTTGTTCATCTGAACGCGGGCGAAGCCGCGGGCAAGGTTAGTATATAATAAAATTCTGAGCGGAAATCTGTACATCAGATATTTTTTGGAAAATCTTATTGATTATTTCAATATTAAAAAGGTACACACTACAAAGACAAATATATTGGTGTGTAAACGGCTTCAGTACTCCACGGGCCATGGCTCACAATAAGCTTACCGTCAGTGATCTATACAAATAAATAAAATTGAAGTGTCTGTTTATAATGTAAAAATAATTACTTTTACTAAAAGGCATATGAAATTATATGCGGTACTTAGAAGAAACAATTTTTAAAATTTTGTCTGTCTGTTTGTTCCGGCTAATCTCCGAAACAGCTGGACTGATTTACACTGGCATGAGAAGTAGCTTAGGTTTTTACTTATTTTTTTTAGAAAATAATAGGGTTCCGCTCAAAAAAAATACTCATATTTATATATAAATAATAATACTTATATATAAATATAAAAACAGGCTCATACCTTAAGTTGATAGAGATATAAAAGGTCTGAAATGACCGTAACAATCAGGTGCACACTGGTCACTAATTTGTCCCACGTTTTAGTATTTAAACAATCTTCACGCTCGTTCAAAGAAGACTGTATGTGATAGATGGTTAAATTGCTTTTAGAGTTCATTTGAACATGACTCTCTAATTTTCTTATCAAGAATTCCACTTTTACGCTCAAGTAATACACAATCATTATAAATAAGATGCCGTATGAATAGCTCACTGCTGATGGCCAAGCCAGAAAGAGCAAAGGAAAGCAGAAACCATCTACGAATAAAATGATATAAGCGGTTGTCCAAATCATGATAAAAACCACGGAAAAGCACAAAGCAGAATTAGATAAACGTAACATAAATCGATTTTCTTTCTTCCGACCTTCCACATCGAGATATCGATCTATTTTTTGCAATCTAACATACATTTCAAGATTCCTTTTTTGATTAATAAAAAATCTTTCATATATAATTATAAAAAATTCCGGAAAAAATACCGCATGGTAGCCCACTCTGTGATCTAATTCAGTCCAAATTGTGCGGTTTGTTTTATATTTACAATAATCGTTATGGCAATAATGCATGAATAGATTTAAACTCCAAAATATTATATTATATACTTCAATTGATCTAGAAGGGGTAGTGATAAAACCATCTTTAATTTGAACATATAGACAACCTAATACCAGTTGTAGTCTATGTATAGGTTTAAAAATATTTACAAATTCATCGTCTAAAATATCTGCGGTTAACTGTTCCAGACGTTTCGCCATCGCTAATGCCAACAGAAACTAACAATCGTGTTGTACTTGTATGATAATAAATATATATAAATTGTGATCGCGATTCTCTTGAGGATTAAATATGCGTGTTAGAAGTAATTAGGTACTTTAGGCTTTTTCCTGTAGCTTCGCTTCGCTTTAAACTAAAGTAAAAAATAATAATATCTATACATATATTAAAATTCTGAGTCGAATCTGTACATTAAATATTTTTTGGGATATCTTATTGAAATATCATTATTATCGATAAAGAGGCCGAATCTGTAGTTTTTAGAATTTTTGTCTGTCTGTCTGTGTGAGAACGCATCACGAGAAAACTAATGGACAGATTTTGATGACGCGCAAAACCTCACTCATATTTTTTCCACAAGAAACTGTAAAATTGCGAGCAAAGTGGGTTAATTTAAGTAAAAAATTTTTCTCCACTAAAATATGGCTAAATCTTATTCATTGCTTGATAAAAGAATTTATTAATAAATTCATTTTTTGGAAAGAATTTATTCATTTGTTAAGTATGAATAAATATTTCTTAACATTCAATAAATATATAGGTAACATAATATATTTTTTTTCGAATTTTAATAATTCCTATTTAAGTATTTTATTATTTGATTTTCTCATTGTGAGTATGCTACGTTATTAAAAATCTTAAATACTAGGTCTTAACTAGTCTTAAATAAAGAAAATGATGAGAAAAATGTATTTTTTTTTAAATAAATCTAATGTAATCGAAGCACAGATTTACTCATTTACATTGCAAATACGCATTTTAAAAACTCACGCGAGATTATGGGAGCGGGGAGGGGGTCGAGAAAAATCTCACGAAATCTTACCAAGATAGATTGTCTCACGTAATTAATGGATGCTCCCTTATAAGTGTTGTAACAAACCCAACTTATTTTACATATAGATTACCTATATTTCAGACAAATGGTACGAGCTACGAAATTAAAAATTAATAATATTAAAAAAAACTTGAAAACGGAAAAACATTAACTATTGTAGTAGGGGAGCCCACGATGCTAAATGGGGATTTACTCGAGCGTCGTAGAGACCTATTGAGATGCAAAGCTTAGATGATAAGAAAAAAATGTTATACGATATATACCTTTACATCGGTGGGGGAAGCGGCTATAGATTTTTAAATATGTAAAAAAAAACTGTTGCATAGACATCCTCGAGCGCGTCAGATATTGATAGCATCAATGCCCTACGTATTTTTAATGATGTACGTATGTTAATCTGATCGTTTGCATGATGCGGGTGGTTATAAAGGGTTGAAAATGAAAAAAAAAAAATTAATCGAGCGCGTCAGATTTTCTAAGGGAGTGTTAAGTGCACCAAAAAAAAGCTCTCATTCACTAATCTGACGATTTCGATGGGACGCAAACTTGCGGCCATTTTCATAATGTGCAAAAAAAAAATCGCCATTTTGAAATACTCAAGCGCGTCAGATTAAGATATATATGGTTCATCTTTATGTTCTAAACGTACTGTCTCATAATCTGACGATTATCTAGAGGGATTCGCCTGATCTGACAAAAAAAAATTAGAAAAACGATTCACCTTAAAGGCCATACCTGCAACTTCCCGCTAATTCCATTCCTGGGCGCTTAAAATTGTACTTGTGACATTTTTGAGCTCAAAATATAATTTATGTGATATTTTGAGCTCGCTGAGTTCAAAGAAATAATATTTCTATGCATTTGAGCTCTCTCAGCTTGAAAGTCTGATAGAAGTTTCAAAGAACACTATTTTTGGAATTTTCAAACCGCAATAACTTTTGAATAGATCAAGCAATTTTCACGCGGTTGGCGCCATTCGACGCAGTTTTATCATCCACATAAGTTATTTTCAGGTTTTAATTGATCGAACCAAAAATTTCGGAGTAATCCCGAAAAAACACTTTTTTCGGTTTTCTTTCGTTCACGATATCTCTCGAACGAATCAACCGATTTTGACCGGATTAGCGACGATCGGCGTGGTTTTTCTAGCTTAAGGGCGGATTAGTTTTTGAAGTTAATTGATAAAGCCGGTTAAAAGTTATTCCAAAAAAACCACTTTCAAAATGATCTTTATGATCTGATGGTCAATTTTTTTTACTAATCTGATCCTGTATCCTTCACGGGCGGCCTTATATATGGGCCTCATGTTTTGTGGAGGTACTTAACCGGGTACAAGGTATCCCCCTGTATATTAATCTGCCGCGCTTTAGTAAATCCCGAAATCCCCGCTTGGGCTCCCCTACTATTAGGCATTAAGTGCTTTAAGAATATTGATATGAACAATCATTATGATATGCATTTAATATCCCTTATGATATAGATATGTTATCTTTTTATAATAGACTAACATAATTATGTAATTTAAAAAAAGTAAACGTAGTTATTTTATCAATTAAGTAATGAAAACTATTTCATTTGTTTATCTATTATAGATAAACATCGATAGTATATCGATTAGTAAGTAAAAGCGTGACATTAATGTTATTAATATAATGGAAATAATAAGACAAAGACTTTTAAATTTAAATCGATCTTTCAAAATAATAGGAACGAGCACTTTACTAGCACTTTTTAGTTACATTATTTAAATTTAATTGGATGAGCTACAAATGTTTTTATATTAGTAATTGTTTTGTTTTTCATTTAGGCTTAAATATTAAAATGTTTAAGATAATTATATATGATTAGTAAGTTTTTATTGATTGCTAAAAATATTTTTACATCCCATGGTCACACATTATGCATGGATTTAAGTCAATATAGCTCAGAATTAATATTAATTAATTAAGTATCATGACAATAAATATGTTGGGACCCATTATTAACACAGCATCATCTAGTTCCATGGTAAGCTACGAGGTCTGTGTCATGGATAACAGATAGTTGATACACTACACATATACCTATAATTTTAAATACGTACATATTATATATAAATATAAACACCCATGACTGGAGTAAAAACATTCGTGCTCGTCAGACAAATGAATGCACCCAGCGGGACTCAAACCCGCGACCGCTGGCACAGCAAGTAGAGTCACTAGAAATTGAGCCAAACGTGTCGTCGAATCTTGTCGTGTATTGATATACTCTTAGGAGTATTGTAGGGAGAAATATATAAAAAAGTCTTTATGAATATGTATAATGTACTCATAATTATAATACTAATAATATGTATAACCAATTTACGTTGGCCTAAAATTGTGATTTGTGACCATTTTATTATCATTATTGTTTTCTTCAATATAATGTGCGTTTAATGCACCTACTACGTTTATTTCTTATTTTCCTTAAAACCGTTTTGCTACCAATATTGCAAATGGTATTTTATTTCACAAGGTAACAATTACCCTATTTTAGTAGAAAATGCTCGCAATACCAAAAGATTGAAACTAAATAAAAATGAAACTGGTGACTTTGAGGGGACTTCATAGAGGACATTAGAGGGTATCTAGGTTTAGGAAATTTGAAGATGCTATAAATGGGCCACACTCATTCAAGAAATAGCCCCATATAAAACACACTTCGCACTTTCACTTCTTGAGAAAAGAAAAATTAAAATGAACCAATAATTTTGATAAAATATATATTGCATTCTTTACTCTACCACTAACACCGATACAAAGATTCGTCATCCTTACACGCTACACGTAGTCATAACAATTATAAAAAAATAATTGGATATGTATAATATTACATACATTTCTTATGTACACATGTACATATTTTCAATATGCAAAGCGTAAGTTCTCGGGGTATCCCAGTTTCTCTAGAGCTGGGTTGCAGGCAAAGTTGATCATAGGCGGGGGTCCGCACATTAGCACGATGACGTCATCGCCGGGCGCGAACAGATGCTCCTTGATCATGGTGTCATTGACAAACCCTGTGCTATACTGCCAACCTGAAAATTGAACGTGCAAATATTTATCTATACTTTAATATTATAAATGTGAAAGTTTGTGAGTTTGTTACTCTTTCACGCCAAAACGGCTGAACGAATCTTGGTGAAATTTGGAACAGAGATAGATTATAGTCTGGACTTATTTTTTATTCCGAGAAAATGTACGGTTCCCGTGGTATCCCAAGCTTCTAAAAAAACAAAAACCTATCGGTTTGTTTTTGTTTTCTCAGAGGCGGACCCGAGCGAAGCCAGGGTGAGCCGCTACTTTAAATTAAAAAAAATGTACATAAAAGAATTAGAGCTTTAACCTGCCTAAATATATCGATCAATAATAAACACCGTGAAAGAGGTATACAGTGGAAATCAGTAAAGTTTACAACTTGATAAATTAGATGCGACATTATGTTAGCATTAAAAGTTATAACAATGAAACAATGAACATATTTAAATCAACGGCTACTTTAGCTGGTTTTTAGTGGATTCTTTCTTAATATGCAAGAAAACAAGATAGTATATTAATAAGGAAATTGCCGGTAGCCTACTTTTAGACCTTTAAAGTTATAATAATAGTATACCTGTAGGATCATAAAACTTAAATTTCTTTACGTTTTATAATTGATTATTAAAAACATACATGATTTCTAGAAAAATGAAATAAATGGCATAATTCATTACCTTCATCAGCTTTATCAATAGTGTACCAAAGCTTGAATTGATCTGGATGATCCCTTTGATATTTCTCTAGTTCATCTCTTAACAATATATCTTGTTCAGTCTGATTTGCGAATAAAAGTCTAAGCTCAGTGCGGTCACCTGCGTCCTTGCAAATGTGGCGTACGAGTTGCAACATTGGCGTGATGCCCGTACCACCTGGGAATTGAAATAAATTCGTTCAACTACTAAAAATATTCATTAGTTAGGTACAACACCTGTATAATTTTTACAGACATCTTTAGTACTTTTGTACGAGGATATTATGTGAAGTTATGGACATTTTATTTCACGTGACTTAAACATAACCCTATTAGTTAGTTATCTTTGTGCTTCTTGAATAATAGGTTTTATTTTCCTGTTTTTTACCCGATTGCGCGACGCAAAGGAGGGTAATGTGTTTAGCTCAGTAGTGCCCGGCAATCCAACCGGGCGCGAAGCTAAGAAACGCACAGGGAGGTTGCCCACTTCGGTGGGCGGTGGGAGGTGGCCCTCTTCGGGGGGCGGTGTACCATGCGGGTTGCTCCTGGTACTTCTCTGATAGCAGAGTGGACCTTGGAGCAACCCCATGGTTGTGGTGGTCTGCTTCGGCAGACCTGCCGTCGGGGCGTCGTAGTTGAATGTGTAAGCGATCCTGCGACGCCCCATTAAGACGGGGGAAGGTTTTGTTGGGTTTTAGTGGGTAGTACTGGCTGTATTACGCCGGTGAGTCCCACACGTCGTGCGTAAATGCATTTGCCAACGTTAAAAAAAACAAAAAAAAGGTCGAAGAATGTTAATTACTTTTTAATATCCCGCTAGAAAAGTGCAAGGTAGAAATAAAACATATACATATCGTTTTAAATAAGCGTTGCGATACACATGATTGTTATGGTCGGTTAACTATTAATCTGAACATCAAGTAAATTTAAAAAATCAATTGTATGTACAAATATTGAATATTTAAAAAAAATATGTCCCGGGTTTGTAGGGGATGTTAATTCGTGTCCGTTTGTTTTAACAATGGTTTTCCATCACTCATGACATTGATGAGTTCAAATGGACTTGAAGGCTAACTTGCACAATTAACATTTTTAATTAAAGAGTTTTTTCATTAGAAAGAACGTTAAATTACAAGATACACCTGTAGTTTCCGTTCTTTGCTCATCGTACTCAAATATAAAATGGAAAATTGTAAAGTTGGAGCAACGTAAGGTATTATTAACTATATATAAATAGCTACAAGCTTTTTTAATCCCTCCACGACCGCGGACACGCCAGCGTTACAGTTAACAATAGATTTCTTAGAAATTTATCTGAAGGTGATAATGTAAGCTTCTAATTATAATAGTGGGCGAAGTCGTCGGTAAAAGCTAACACAAAATACAATAAATTATAAATGTTACACCTGACGCGTTTGTGTGACACAACACCGTGTTTATTTAATATATTAGTTGTACTTTATTTAAAGATTACATTCGCCTTGGCTTTGTTAATAAACGAACAAAGTGTTCTCTGTTTATTATCTACCGTAATTAGTTTCTAAGTAGTGAGTGACCTGGCCTTGCGCAGGCGCATTCAACAATTGCTTTCTATACTTTTTAATCACGAGACTAATGCCCCATTGGGTTTAAAAGCTTTTATCATTCTCTAGCATACAAATACCAATATAGCTTTAAAATTTACTGTTCAGAAATAGTAACAAAAGTTAAGTTTTAGGATTTAGTGCATTAAGATTAAAGTACCTGGTTTCAAAGATAAAGTACATAATCTAAGCTGCTTATTTTCATTTCTTTCATATAGAAGTATAATAACAATAGTTTATATAAATGTCTATATAGTTTGCAACTTGACCGAAGGTTGTAAGGAGGTGTAGGACCTCAAATTTTGAACGATTTTATAGTGAAAACCGCACTTTAGAGCAAGTACAGTATTAATTATACGTTTGTGATTGTGTTTTTTAAACCGAAGTAGTTTAGCACAATACCCTCACGGAATAAGACGGACTCTATTCTCAATGAATTCAGTGTGAAAATAAACTGTATTAATATTATAAATGTGAAAGTTTGTGAGTATGGATGTTTGTAACCCTTTCACGCCGGAACGGCTGAACGGATCTGGATCAAATTTGGCACAGAGATAGATTATAGTCTGGAATAATATATAGGCAACTTTTTTTCACGGAAAAATGTACGGTTTCCGTGGGATGTTTGTTTTTGTTTTCCTAGAGCGAAAAAGCGCGAAGCGAGGGCGAGCTGCTAGTAAGTAAATAAATGTACGTAGCATACTTTCATAGGCTAATAGATTATTAAATTAGAACGACGTTTTAATAACTATTCATTTAAAGTACCTACTAATTATTTTAGGACCTAGCCTATTCGAATAATATATTCAAAAGAAATCTTGGCCATATTGATAAATGAAATTGGCAGGCAGAGTTTATGCTCTATAAATTTTCAGTTTTTAAAAGAAGTTACAGAAAGTTTCTTCATGATATAAAAATGTGAAATACATTAAAAATCAATAAGTAACAAAACAAAAAATAAATAACAAAATTAAGGAATAGTAATATAGGTAATTAGTTTCTGAAATATATAGTTAAGTTATAAAGATTATCATTATATTATTGTAGTAATATTCATATTATAACCTGGTAAAAAAATTTATCATTACCATTCAATCAACGGTATTTTATTCACTGAATAGTAATAAAACAGAACAAAACAGTTATATAATATTGATATACCTAGATTACCTCATAGATAAAAAAGATACGGAAATACCAAGTCACGTTAGTTGAGATGGTATTAGTATTAAATTAATCATTATTCATCGTGCGCCGCAAGTTTGCAAAAATGTAAAAATGGCGGCTGTTGGCAACATCACAAAATATGTTCTTTCATAGTTAAAATATTATAAACAAAGTGAAAATAGGCAACATTGTATCTTTGATGTTTCAGGCAAAATAAACGAATATATTTTATACAGTCTATAAGAATAAGTTGTCCTGACCGATTCCGGCCACGGCGGCCAATCTCATTGAGATTAGCCAACTGTGCAAGAGATATTATAATATAAACGCGCGTGTGCGCGCAGATACAACGTGCACTCTCTATCAGGGCTGCCTGATCGTATAATTGGATGCGAAAATTGTAAAATATGGTTACTTTATGTATATTTCATTTTAAGTTATTACGTATTTTTATTGAATTTTTTTATTCGTCACAGACTATTTCTCAACAGTTTTGTTAATCTGTATACTAAAATTTGATTTGGTATAATTTGAGTGACCCAGCGGTATTAAAATAAGTTGTCTCTACAGTCTACTGGCGGCCGTGCTCTCTATTCCTCTCACTTTCATACTCCGGTGGGACGAATACTCGACACGGCCGGTGAGAGTTAAGGCGCAGGACCGATGGCTTTACGTGTTCTCCGAGGCACGGGGGTGAAACACTGTCAACTTCCCAACTCGGGGCTGTTACTGAGACTTACTGAACAGAAAGACTCAATAACTAAACTTGGCCCGACCCGGGACTCGAACCCAGGACTTCCGGATGTGCAGACGTACATGTTAGCCTTAGTTAGTTAGTATAATTGTTTTGTAGAAAATAATTAATAAATATGTTGGGACGTTAACGCACAGCACCATCTAGTTCCATGGTAAGCTATGAGGCTTATGTTATGGATACTAGATAGTTGATACACTACACATACATATATAACTTTAAATACATACATTTATAATATATAAATATGAACACCTATGACTGGAGTACAAACGTTCATGCTCATCACATAAATGAATGCCTCCAGCGGGACTCGAACCCGCGACCGCTGGCACAGCAAGTAGGGTCACTACAAACTGAGCCAAACGTGTCGTCAAATTAATTGACGATTATGATTGAATAGAGGCACTGATTGTTTTATCATACGCTGATCCTAAACGTATAATGTCAATACTTCATAGATCAGTGCACCTGGCAACATAAATCTACTAGAAATAACACTCCACAATTCATATTGTCGTCATAATATGACTACTGAAATATTAAGTAAATACATAAATATGTTGGGACATTAACACACATCACCATCTAGTTCCATGGTAAGCTACGAGGCCTGTGTTATGGATACCAGATAGTTGATACACTACAAATATATAACTTTAAATACATACATATTATAAATATAAACACCCTTGACTGGAGTACAAACATTCGTGCGCATCACACAAATGAATGCTCCCAGCGGGACTTGAACCTGCAACCGCTGGCACAGCAAGTAGGGTCACTACAAACTGAGCCACACGCGTCGTCAAGTGATTATTTTAATACCAATACCATCATCAATTAGCGCGTTTTGCTGTTTCCGTATCTATTTTACTTATCTATAAGGATCCTTATTTTTTTTATAATTAATAAATAAATATATTCATGTTGTTGTGTGTTTGTCGTTTTATTATTATTCAACGAATAAAAATTCGTTCATTGTATGATTTATTTTCCTAACTACATGATAATTTGAATATAAGAATACAATTATAGATTACAATACAATTATGGATAAGCTGTATAGGGGGACGACACCTTTAGCTCAGTTTGTAATGCTTGTACTTGCTGTGCCAGCGGTCGCGGGTTCGAGTACCGCTGGGGCATTTAGTTACTTACGCCAACATTCCTCATAAATAGGCAATAAAACGCAAAAATATTTTTTCAAATCGGACCAATACACCCAGGGACTAGCGCTGGCCTAACAAACAAACTCTTTAGCTTTATACGACCTATATGTATTATGTACATTGTGCATAGATTTTGCCATGGTGGTTTGGTGGCTATAGACTCAGGCCTCGGACCTAAGACAGTTTGGAGTCCGGAATCGGGCCAAGTATAGTTATTGAGTGTTATTGTTAAAATTCTCAGTAGCAGCCATCCGGGCTTGGTAATTTGGCGGTGTTCTAACCCCGTGCCTCGGAGAGCACGTAAAGCCGTCGGTCCTGCGCCTTAACTCTAACCGGTCGTGTCATGTATCTATCTAGTCTTAGTGAGATTAGCTGCCTAGATTATTTCATTTCAGAAAAAATGGCCTATTCACTATTTTTAATTTTTTTACTTGTAGTACTTTTTTTTTTTAGGTTCGACGAAAACTTATACCACCGAGATAATGAGATCGAATCACAGTTAGAAGATCATGAAAATGAGTATCTTACTTGTTAATCTTTAATTATAACATTTTTATAAAATCATGGTACTATAATAAATCTATACAGTTAAATAAAATTGAAGTGTCTGTTTGTTTTGTCAAAATAACAGCTTTTTACTAAATGCATTTGAAAGTACATATATATTTTTGGTAAAAAGAAAAAAACAATTTTTTAAATGTTTGTGTCTGCTTGTTTTGGCTAATCTCCGAAACGGCTGGACCGATTTTCACGGGACTTTCATTGGCAGATAGCTGATGTTATATGGATGATGTTACAAAGTTACATTGTGCACCAGCTGTTAAAAAAATCCTGTTTGAGGAGCTTGAATTTTTCAAATTATGACATTTTTAAGTTCAGTACGTGTATTAAACTACTAGAGATTGTATACCACATAAAAATGTAATTAAAATACTGATAACTCTATAGGTTGAACTATAATCTTTGACCAACCAACCCACTAAGTTGACGCATGTACATACTTATTTACAATAGAACTCGCGCTAGAAACGTTTTATTTGTCAATCATTTGCTTTTTATAGGATAACCTACAAAAATGAAATTAGGGTCGCCTATTACACAATCCTACTAATATTATAAATGCGAAAGTTTGTGAGGATGTATGTATGTGTGTTACTCTTTCATGCAAAAACTACTGAATGGATTTTAATGATACTTTACGATAATATAGCTCATACTTCAGAATAACGTATAAGCTACATTTTATCCTATGTGTATGTATATTTATCCGGTAAAATGTAA
The DNA here is from genome assembly GCA_947093115.1 of Brenthis daphne. Classification (NCBI taxonomy): domain Eukaryota; kingdom Metazoa; phylum Arthropoda; class Insecta; order Lepidoptera; family Nymphalidae; genus Brenthis; species Brenthis daphne. The sequence continues at coordinate 29,767,365 of OX352474.1, read as the reverse complement.
ACACCATTAAGGTGTTTATTTACCTCTTAAAGACATATAGTATTTAATAGACATTTTTTTTTCTCAACTTACCTGCAATCATGTTAACTTTGTTAACATTTATTTCAACCGGTGGGTCTTTTCTCAGCTTCTTGATTAAGAATTTTCCATTTCCAGCATATTGCAGTCTTCCTGAAGGTCCTCTAAAGTCGATTGTGTCACCAATTTTCATATCATTCAAGTATTGAGACATTTTGCCACCATCGGGAAACTTTGGGTGGACATTTTTGAAATATACCTTTAAAAAATAAAATTGAAAAAATTACAAAGTCAATATATGAACTAATCATAATATTAAGTGTATTTTGGTAAAGATTAATGCCTTTAAAATTTTATTAGTCTACAATTTGAAGAATAGATGCCAGATGTCAAGTTACTAATATGTAATATCTTTTAATTAAAGAATTGTTTCATCAAAATCTTATTAATTTAGAGACCACAATTTTTATTAGAATATTAGTTACAGGGTAAATATTTTTTATTATTATATTATATACCAGTTTTATGAGTATTTTAAAATGTAATTAAAACTGAATACAAAGGGAATTGATGTAATTAACATAATATATTTTTATGCAAATTGTACATATATTATGCAAATTTTATAATTCATTACTCATCATATTAAAATTTTGGTACTTCCAAGTACAAATTTTTGTACTTTCAAACATGACATCCTATATAACAACTGCTATAAGACATTAACAGCCAGAAGTATTAAAATATTGCAATAAAATATTAAAAATAATACTTGTCTTATTACCTTAATAACTAAGTCAACATAACCCTTTTCTTCATCACTAGACACAGGAGTGTAAGCTCGTATAACAAGATCATCTTCTATCTTAACTGATAAATGTATGTGTTGACCAATCGGCAGTCCTGCAAGTAAACTATTTCTTGTAATAATTTCCTAAATAATAACTTTATTATAGTACATATATTAAAAGTAACAGAAATAAACTGTAGATATATGTAAAATATGTAACTATTAGTTCTAACAATTATTATTATTTTTTCTCTTTAGTTTTTGTACGTGTGTCTGTTGTAAACAAATTGCTCCGTTTCTACATGTAATCAGTCTCATCATTCTTTTTTTTCTCCATTCTCGTGATATTGGCGAAATAAATTGTGCCCACATGGCGCTCCTAGAAGCCTTGATGATTGAATTAAACAATCTATACATATAATAAAATTGTAACTAAGTTGAATCTGTACATCAAATATTTTTTGGAAAATCTTATTGAAATAAACATTATTATCGATACTGAGGCCGAATCTATAGTTTTTAGAATTTTTATCTGTCTGTTTGTTACCGCATCACAGAAAAACGACTGGGGGGATTTTGATGAAGTTTGGTATGGTGATAGCTGGTTATCCGGGTCAACATATAGGATACTTTTTACCGCGGGAAAATATCTCATTTTTGAGAAAAAATACAAAAACTGCAAACGTAAGAGTATACTAATATGTAAAACCTAAGAATGTGTTTGTTGGTCACCTGAACGCGGGCGGTGCCACGGGCAATGCTAGTAGTATATAAAAATGTAGTAGTCCTTTCGTTATTAGATTAAAAATACACTGAAATTGTAGATATAAACTTTATGAATTTTGAATGAAGGATGTAAACTTTTCCGTTATTTATTGCTTAGAGACATAAGTTACTTTTATACCATTACATATAATATACTATTTTATAATAAAAAGTTACTTAATGATAAAAGGGACAGGCTTGGGGTTAAGCCCTAAATAAATCCTTTATAAAAACAAAGCAGGGATTATAAACATAACTATGTATTATAATATTATACTCAAAAAGGAATCATTATCGGATAAATAAATTACATGTTATCATGTAAAAAATATCATAATAACAAAAGAAAATGATATACATGTTACAAATTTTTTAAACACATTTGCAGCAAAAATACTTATAAAGTATTAATATACTAGCGACTCACCCTCGCTTCATTCGGATCCATCCCTATGTTACATCCCCATACAAACTTTCATCCCCATTTTCACCCCCTTAAGGTATAATTTCCGAGATAAAAACTATCCCAGGGTCTCAAACTTTCTTCATACCAAATTTCATCTACATCGGTTCAGTAGTTTTGGAGCTTATTCAGTACAAACAAACAAAAAAAAACTTTCTTCTTTATAATATTAGTATAGATAATATCTAGGTTCTTCTTAATGTTATACAACAAAGTGTACATAACTTTACTTGTCCTTGACTAAACCACTTATTGATAACACATCTCAAGCTAATCGATAACAGATTACAAATTGTTCAATAGTAAAATTGTGCTGACACCATTATTTTGATGATGCTTAAAAATGTTGCCAACAAAGTTTTATTTGAAGGTCACATTCCATTTTTACTTTTTAAGTTTTTTTTTAGGAATGTCATTAAAATAAGAAATAATATGCTGGTACATTAACACACAGCACCATCTAGTTCCATGGTAAGTTACAAGGCTTGTGTTATGGATACCAGTTAGTTGACTACACATATATAACTTTAAATATAGCCTATGTGTTATTCGAGACTATAATCTATCACTGTGTCAAATTTCATCTAGATCCGTTCAGCCATTCTGGTGTGAAAGGGTAACAAACATCCATACTTACAAACTTTCACATTTATAATATTAGTATAGATTTTTATATACCTGGTAATAGAAAATGTTTTTCACAGTACATATTCAATTACTTAATTATTATTGAGGAAGATAGTTGTAGTAAGTACACAATGTGATAACACAGTGATAGTAAATTGTTATATACTTAACTAAATAATCTTGTATACACAATTGCATATATATAATAAGTGTAAAATATTTTATAAACATACTTTTAGGGCACATCATAAAAATATTTTGTTATTTCTATTCTACAATATAAAGTAATATGATATACATTATATGTATTAAGGTTAACTTTTGCATTTACTTAATGTTAATAAAAATAATTGCTGCTTACCTAAGACATGATCACGTGACGGTAGTCCAAATCTGAACCGTCTTGTGTCATGACTAATATCTTCCCGTTCAATAAGAGGTAGAGCATATTTTGTGTTAGGGTCCACTAATGCAACAAGTTTCTTACTTCTGGAAGATTTGTTACCAAAAAAGTAACGAGCAAAGACATTTGCTATCACAACCACAGAGCCCACTCCGATGATAATTGGAAAAACCTGTAGAAAACATTGCATGTAATTTTATTCTTCATATTGAGACAATGTATTGCCACTAGTTTTTAAAATATATACTCGAAAGTCCGGATAAGATGAATTAAATAAAAATTTATTGGAAGGTTAAATTTATGACTTATAAGTCTAGACGACATTGGAGTAGAATTTAATAAGATAATTCCTGTAGAAGCACATTTATTTTTCACTTTAAAAAATAAAAACATACTGTTATTTTATTTAAAATTTCGAAGACAGCTATTTTTAGGTTATCCATATTTTCACTAAGCACACGTCAATACACTAGCTTTAATTAAATCTTAATAAGTAAACTCAAAACTGTAAAATACGCAACATAGATATCGTAAGTAGAAAAACGATAAACAGCTGTAATGCCTTGAACTTAGTTATCACGATAAAATATTTTAGTCCAACGAGACTTAAAATATTATAATTACAACGGTGGGAAACTTTGAACACATATCAAATAAAAAGAAGACATGGAGCATGACAATCGCTTTTTTAAATTACACGGATAGCGAATTATTAAGTACTATTTACTAACCAAACTCATTTTGACGAGCTAGACGATATCCATTGAATAACTAAGCAACGAAAAGGCGAACTTAGGCAAATAAACATTTTATCAGATAAGTACAAAAATAAATTGATAATTTAGATAAACAATCCGATTCTCATCCTTTCAGCGTCTAATAAAAAGTAACCTAACTTATTGCGTTTCTTTAATCTTTAATCATAAGCACAAAGGACTTACCAAGTTATAACTTATTTTAATGTTATTCATTTTTAATTATAATGCCTAGTATTTTAACAAGTCCCAATTAAAATTTTGACCATGTCACTTTTACTTTGGGAAGGTAAATAGTGAAATAGTGATGATGCTATGGTGGATGACGGAAAACTATTTTAGAAATTAGAATTCTTTACGCTTTTGCATTGCATAAGACAATACTAGCGCGTCCAGAATTTATTTTAAGAATCCTCACGTGAACTTCACGAAAAGGTTGATTTGGTCCATTTTTCTTTGTATATAAATAAAAAGTATAAATTTTAGTGATGTTTTCAGGAGTACGAAGGCAATATAATATATTATTATTATATTGTAAATTAAAGTATACTTTTTAATATTTAACACGATGGATTATATTCCTCGGAGTCCCAAAACTATATTTCAATTTTCAATCATAATTCAATATACACAATAAATAATTAAATTTTTTTTTTTTCAAATAGATATGTTTTGTTTTATACCTATAATTGAAAAAATCAAAAAGCGCGCTTCAAACTTCTGGCATCTGTAATCTGTGATGTTTTTTTTAATGCTATTTAATTTTGGATTAGGATAGCATAAGTTTAAAGATCATTCAACCTAATGAGGAACAATTTTGGCTTTTTCTCCCACTAGATGTCGCGATCACTACGATCCTCAGTATATTGTAAAGCTCTATATCGTGGATGGAATTTGTTTCATTTTATTTAAAATTTAATTAAAATAACAAATTGTGCAGTGCTAGAATGCAAAAAATGGATATCATTTGTTCCCAAGAGGAAAAAATGAAGAAATTGTCGGCTAAAGCAATAAGATGACCATAATTGGCGAAATTACAATCTTTACATTTAAGGTTTATGTGGTCATCATTTTTCAGAAAGTGATTTTAAAACTCTTAAATCGTCTACAAGTGAATAATTTTTTATTTTTGATCTTTTTACATATTAATTACAGAGTTTGATACAAACTTTCATCCCCCAATTTACCGATTAAATTTCGAAAAAATGCTTAAACACGTATTTATTTAATTGCGTTGAAGAGCATTCATACCAAGTTTCAAGTAATTCTAATAAAAATTATTTATTTATATATTTGCTTATATATACTTTATTACCCCCTTTTACTCCTATAAGGGATAAATTTCGAAAAAATATCAAATAAATACATTTCTTATTTTTTATCTCATAACTAAACACCACTTTCTGTGTATTTCACATTAAGAATGACAGAGTTTCGTACAATCTTTACCCACTTAGGGGATGAATGTCGAAAAATCCTTTCTTATTGGATGCCTACATCGTACAAGAAATACGTCCTCCAAATTTCATGTTTCCACGACCAGCGGTTTACGTTGTATGTTGATCCATCAGTCAGTCAGGACCACTGCTCACTTCTCAGTTCTTCCTTTAGCTGGTCTAACTTCCAGGTACAATACATTGCGCAGGTAAGATCGAATACAATAGAAGCAAAAAATCCGGTATAAAAAAGAATAATAAATTGCTTATTCTCAGACTGTAAATAGGCCATACGTGTAGCGCCCTCTTTTCGAGAAATTTTCCTCACAAGTGTATTTTTGTGAGCTTAGCAAAACAGGCTCTAATACAAAAAGAGCAACTTTTTTTATTTTTGTTATTTAATCTTTAATTGTTGTTTTTTGTCCAGTTAGAAAACTGGAGGTTTATTTTTGTTGTTGTGATAGCTTCGGGAATCGGAAGAGTAAAAGTTCTTTACAATCTTCGATCAACAATACTACTGTTGATCGAAGTTTACAATAGATGTCGTAATGTTCTTTTTAGCAATTCACAAATGTACCTACATACTATTAATACGGGTGTATCACATACTGTATAGCCTTAATTCTATCACTATTTTTTTACACTTCACTTTCATTTTATACCGTATTTATTTATTTAATAGTATCTTCTCGACTTTTACTGAACTATTAACTTATGACTACGCAACTATAGCATTCACCCTGCCATGTGTGAATGGTACAGTCATGAACGAGTGGCTAATTCGTTCATGGGTACAGTTAGGTATATGTAAATAATTATTAAGTGAAATAGGGGCAACAATAAATAATAGAAGACAGAGGGTTAATTTATGAATTTCATAAATATTCACATAGTATTTCCGAATTAATTATATTAAATTTAATTATTTAAAATTAATTATACAAAGGTTATAAATTAAGTTACATTACTGTGCTAGAACTCTGAAAATCAAATTATTTTGACAATTAACGATTAGCCAAATGTAAAGAACATGTTAAAGAATTCATTAAAATGAAAGAATTAATTGCTCATATAAATATGAAAGAAAATTAACTCCGGATATATTTTTGCTTAAGAAAACAGACTTCTAAAAATATTTGAATGAAATGGATTTGGTCTGAGAAAGCGGAGATTTAATAAATAAATATATCTGATAACTCAAGTGTCGTAAAAGCCAAAAAAATTAAATTACCCATTTAAATTTCCCAAAAGTAATTGTGTAAAGAATAACTATTATAAATATTTTTGAGATTTTGTATTATACAAAGACTGTGAGGAATAATATTTTAGTAACGCTTGTATGTATAATTTAAACCTCACATAATATGTATAATTTGTAGTCTTGTGCACTATAATATCTCCCGCGCAGATAGCGTCGTAGTGTGGTCGAAATCGGTTGGGAGAACATTATTATTATTACTTTGGCTTTTCGTTCCCCACAGAACTAAATGTCTGTAGCAACTATATAACAACTTTCCAGACGTCTATAATCTTAATGTCGCCCAAAACCTTTTTTGCTGTAAAGCATCCTAAACGTCGGGAACTATGGCCTGATCCCCCTTGTATTGAAGGGAGGCCCGTACCCAGCAGTTTGATATTAAAAAAAGGCTGATTACGAAATAAGAATGATGGTAAATAACGAATTAAAATTAAAAAAATATACATACTTATGCTCTATTTGTAGGCCTTGATTTTATTAACTATGTAAACATAAATAAAACGAAAAAATATTCTAAATCAATTTATTTTACTGTTATAAATTACAGGTAACATTGTTTATTAAATCACTTTTATCAGGCGCTTTTAGCAGCAGTCATTAGAATAACTTTTATTGTTCTAATATTATGTACAGTTATATTTTATATAATATATTTTTTTTAAATATTACTAGCGACTTACCCTTGCTTCGCTCGGGTGCGTCCCTAGATGCCTTACAGTAGCTTATGTGTTACTCCAGGTCACAGCCGATACTAAATTTCATCTAATTCCGTCAAGATGTTTCAGCGTGAGGGAGTAACAGACATACATACACACATATACAAACTTCAGAATTTATAATAGTAGTCTGATTATGTACATACATTGTTTATACTTCACTTTTTTAATTAGTCGCAATAATTTCTTTAACACTTTGCGTAACTCCACTCACCAGTACGAAAGCCCCGAAAACGGCTAGTAAAGAATCTTTGATAAGAATATAGTTATATTTGCCGAGGCCTCTTTCCCAGCAAAATATAAGATCTATCAAAGATGGAGCGACTAAACCAAGAAATGAATAGAAGAACGCGCCCTCTAGTCCGATTACTTGCTCCAGTCTCGGTAACGATGCTGCTGCTATCACTATAAAAGAATGAAGGTAGTGTAAATTATAAGAAAATATATATACTAATAGATGAAATGAGGCAGTGGCAACGCGCTCGCTTGGGAAACCGAGTAAAGCAGGTTCAAATCCCGGGTCTCGCACTTTAGATATTTTCATGTGCGAATAATTTCTAACATAATTACCACTTGAATTACGGTGAAGGAAAACATCGTGAGGAAACCCGCATGTCTGAGAAAAACTAGCAAGTTTTCGAAAGACATATAAAGTCTGCCAATCCGCACTCGGCCAGCGTGGTGTACTTGGCCTGATTCCCCTCGTATTGAATAACATTGTAATAGTGTACAAAAACTAAATAAATAATGATGACGATGTCCTCCCGACCGATTTCGGCCACGGCGGCCAATCTCATTGAGGCTGGCCAGATATTATAGTTCACAAGTGTACGCGCAGACATAATGCACTCTTTTGACTCTCTTCTCTCTTTCTCTCTCTCACTCACTCATTCCTGTCACTCTCATAATCCGGTGGGACGACTACTCGACTCGACCAGTGAGAGTTGAGGCGCAGGCACGACGGCTTTACGTACTCTTCGAGGCACGGTGGTGAAACACCTCCAACGTTACTGAGGCTTACTAAACAGAAAGACTCAACTAAGTTTGGTTTGGCCCACCTAGGACTCAAACCCAGGACCTCTGGATGTGCACTTGGTAGCAACTACAGTCCACACCACCGAGGTCGATAAATAAATAAAATATTAATTATATTATCGACATTTACTGAACTACAATCAACGCAAATTATTATTTTTATAAATTATTCTAATAAATGATAAAATAGTCTTATTACCCGTTAAAATAGCAAATAAAGCTCTCATAATTGCTTGGGCGAGGTTGTGGTATTTCTGAGCCACATGTTGTTTCGTATTTCGCCAAACTATCTCCATGGGTACGTAGAATTGTAAAACATATGTGAAGAAAATTGCCAGAATTATAAAAACTTTAGCCATTAGCGCTGGTCTGAAAAGAAGAAAAAATGGGGTTACACATATATTATTTTGGCTATAAGAATGCAATCAAGTCGACAGCTGAATGCTGTTTATGGTAAGTAATAACCGTAACTATAACTCTACAGGCAACACTTGTGCGTGTTCCTTGAGGGGATGGTGGCAAATAAGAAAAAAAAAATCAAAAACCGGGCTGCGTACAAAAGCCGCGATCTCTGAGTAGACAGTGACAATCAAATACGTGTCAAACTTCGCCGCGACGACCTTTAGAATTAGAGTTAAATCAAAACTTAACAAAAAGATTAGACCTAATTGATATTAATAAAAATGACCGAGTTTTATTAATATAAGTACGAGTCGGGCAATAGGAAATATGTATGAATTTTTTATGTAGTCCTAATAAGTTTATTAATTTAAAATATCTATTTTTATCTAGTTTTTCACTTTTTTAACCACTGTGGACGAGACAAGACAAACATCTAAATATTTCTTAATATTTTTTACAGTTTTATAATGGTATATTTCAAGAATATTATAGATATATAATAGAATTATAGACTTTTATCAAAATAACTGAGAGTAGGTTTGTTAACGTGCAGTAAGCTAATCAATCTTTCGAAGATCAAATTGAATATGAGTTAACTATTCAGCACAATTTTGGTAAACATTATAATATGTAAAGACCAATGTTACATATTTATATCTGTATTCACCAAAAAAGATTACCATTTGATAAGAGAGAAAGAATCCACCGTAATAACATATATACTTTAACCGGATTAACCGTATATAATAAAAATGTTCACTTATTAAATGTCTTTGTATGACACAGTATTTTAGAGAACAAACAACAGACTAATAGACTTTGGACCGAGAAATGGGCTAACAATTCGACAGACAGTCACAGTATAGAGTTCTAATATAGTTTCGAGAGGTCTTTAGAGAATTAATCACTAAAAGATTGTTTTTTTCTTTAAAGGAGAGTTTTTGAATTACTGCATATGGAAAATACCGTTAGAGGATAAGATAATTAATTGATTTTTTAGTTTAATAAATGTTAAACAAATTCTGTTTGGATGAAACTTTTTTAATGAAAATAAAAGTTTCTTCAATATTTTTTAAATCTTAAAAAAATACGGAAGTAATTACATTTCTTCAGTTGGCAAGTTCAGCGTGATGCTGCCCTGCGCGTTGTCTCCGTAGCGCAAATATCCTAAAATGCCCATAACCATGTATAGTCCCACCACTATACTCATTGTAATGTTCAAAACTCCAGGGCAACCCAGAAAATGTTGTGGTTTAGCCATTGTGTTCTCCACTGGTAACACTACCCCAATCCCTTCCATTGCAAATATAACTGTACTGAAACAATTCAAATTGTTACTCAACAAGTATATATCAAATAATAATAATTAATATTGTATGTACATTCGCTACAATTTAAATTTTAACTTAGACTATAATTAAAAAAGAAATAAAGATATAACATGAGGGCAATATAATATGAGGTAAGGTAATGATTATTATAATTTAATTTTCTCTAGTTTTATTCAATATAAAATATTTTAAGTTTCACGTTATTTAAATTTAGCTGGTATTTGTAACCTTATGTATCTATAATAATTTGCACCTTTTAGCTAAATAGATATACAAACAGAACAAAAGTTATTATACTTATTAAACGAAACTTGATGAATTGATTTATACAATTAAAAAAATCGATCTTACCCAATAAACAGCGGTAGCCTGCCAACTGGTACCGACATTGGTTGTGAATCAAAACTAGGAAAATCGGAGCATATATAATATAAACATATTAGAAACGTTAGTACCAATAAAATGTTGGCGAATCCAGAAAACGGTGCGATATATTTCAGGTTTTTGATTTGTGTAAAAATTAAAATTGGTACTAGAAATATTAGACAGTACATAGTTGTATTCAGCTTATTGTCCGTTGCAAAGTGGTCAACGATCTGAAAATGAATAGATTTTTCTTTATAGTTAACACTATAACTGTATGATATATACAACACCTTAACAAAGGAGGTTTAAATATTTGTTTTTCTAAAACTTATATTTAATTGCAGTAGGTTAAAGTCGTCAGGCTATTAGCACATAGTCGCAGAAATAATAAAAGCTCAAACAAAAAGAAAATGAATATTTTATGTTGTCAACAGTGTATTAATTTTTTATGCTGCATTTTTGTGATATGTATCATTTTTGTGAAATACTTATAATGTAAATAGCAATTCAATGCGAGGTTTATCATAACAATTATATTATTTACCTATACTAATATTATAAAGAGGTATAGTTTGTGAGCTTATGAGGTTGTAGGGGGAATCTCTGGATCTATTGAACGGATTTAGATGAAATTTGGTAAGAAGATAGTTTGAGACCCTGGGATAGTTTTTATATCGGAAATCATCCTTTAAGGGGGTGAAAATGGGAATGTCAGTTTGTATGGGGAATCAACCTAGAGACGAACCCGAGCGAAGCGAACCTATAGTGTACGAATAGCTTAAAGGTAGGTATGGTATGGTATGTAATGGATATGACGTGGCTTTATCAACTTAAATGCAAAAAAATATATAATTTGATGTTGATAGCTGTCCAAAATACCTGCTGTACAGATTCCACTAGTAGAATGACATACACAGCGCAGGCGCCAAGAATTGTGAAAGCCATCGCCCAGTCTATAAATATCCTGAAACATACACAAATTTCATGTCTTCCTCTTTGTCAATGCAACTCTACAAAGTATTATTACAGAAAAATTATATAGTACATATATGCGAAACTTCGAGCAAGTATCCTTGGCAGTTTGTTTGTCATATATATATATATATATATGAATTCTCCCATATGTAATAAGGAACTTATTACATAAAGCCGTGCTCATATATACAAAATGGTAAACAACTAGAGTCGCGCGTATGCAAAGATAAAATTTAAATACCAAAACTGTTTTAAATGAATTATAATAAATTTAACTACGGAACCCCGAAATCAATATTTCAATTAAAATGACATTGAGTGACAATTCCCTATATCACGTTGCTAATGAATGGGCGCGAAAGTTTTTATTCTTTGACGAATCATTATTTCAAGGAGACCTATTGATACCAATAAATATATTAACAGTTCATGTAATCTTTTATTAAAGTCGTTTTTTTTTCATTTGGTTTATTATATCCCTCAAATTAATCTTAGAGCAATTTTTTAAAGTTTCCTCGAAATAAGTTCACACGTGTGAATGTGTAAGAATGATAGGATATAAAGTATAAAAACGTTAAATATTCAAGCAGAAAATAACTATATGTTACCAAAAAGGTAAACTATTGAAAATATTAATTAAAAAACTATTTTTTTAATTTTTGTTTCATATATTATATTATACCTAGTAAATTTTGAATATTTTCGTAAAGGTTGTGGTCCCGTGGCAAACACTGCTTCCACTGTCTCGGCATATCCTAAAGATGGTACTTTTGACACTCTAGAGACATTTTGCGATGTTTTTACCTGGAAAATTACCATTAGAGTGTTTTAGTAATTACTAAGCCTTTACCCATATTTTTAGTGACCGTTAAGATCCATTCATTGTATTAGTACCGGTTTAGACCGGGAAAAATATGCAGCTTAAGATAAGTATCATTCAACTCAACTGATTGAAATTAAACTCGTAATATACGACTGACCGACATATTATTATTATACTGTCCAATCTTCTTCAATAAAGAAGGAGCTATATATTTTAAATTCGTACAAGTAGTTTTTGGATTGAAAAACGATTAAACTTTAGCTTTACTAAATCTAAGTTTAGTTGTGATCCGCATTTATATGTATCGGGATAAAAGTAACTAGCTTAAATGTAATTTTTCGGCCTACAAATACTAATATCAAAAATGTTGCAACTGTAGGTATACAGAGTTGCATCCTCTCTCATATTTTTTTGTGCTTATTTATGTTTTTAGTGTTTATTTGTGTATACGTGGTAATTTGAGAACAATTCCTGTGGAAAGTTTTATGCTCCTAAAACAATAACAGTTTTACGCTGTGACTCAATGTCAGTGAGTATTATTAAGTATAGATTTGACATTAATAGTATGTATCCTATATAATTATCGTAAAAGCAAAATTTATTAAAAAAATTCTATCCTATTAATAGAACAAACGGGAAAGTTAAAGAAGATTTTTTGTGTTTTAAATGTTTACATGTTTGTTTTAATTCCACACATAGGTAAGTGTATAAAAGAATTTGAAGGAAAGTCAGCACATAGATAGGTCATGTGCTGGACTATGTATCTAATACTATAAATATATTCTGGGACTGAGCTGCAACTTTGATTTTATTTTAAAAGCACTTTGGTTCTTAATTTATTAATAAAGTCTAATAATAAGAACAGAGAGAATACACTATTGACGCTGGCACAGCCGCAGAAATTAGTTTTAGATGATAACAACAGCTTTACTACGGTTTTTTCATATAATAGCTCACGTTGAATAATATTATTAAAATGTTAGTAAAAAGCTTGATTAAAAAAAAATTATTTACCAATAAATATACGCAATGTGTACAAATATATCCTAAGATGATTGTGCCAAATATACCAACGATTGTCCCGGCGTTTTTGAATGCAGCCGGCATTGCAAGAATACCTGATCCCAACGATGATTTCAGAAGATTTGCAAACGATCTGACGTCTCTGAAATATATAAATATGACTTAATATCTGCGAGTAAAACTTTATATTGCGTTTTGAACTATTTTTGTTAAAACTTACGAATTAGGGTGTTCCAGTTTTCTGTTTTGAAAAGGGTCGTAAGCATTTTCTATTTCCCTTTCTTTACACTTTGTGTTAATTGTGTTGATTGAAATAGTAGATGGGTAGACTCCATTTTCTGTAATGACTGCCCTGAGAACAAATTAGTAGAGAAAAAGATTAAAAATTATTATTTATTATCTTCTTATTGGATACCTAAGTATAAAAAACGCACTTCAACGTAATTGTTATTTAGTTGCAAGAAATAAATGAAATTTTTTTACTATATGAGAAGTCAAGAACGTGTAGTTTTGTGAATTAACCCGGAACCTTCATAGACAAATTACGTGATTAAATGTAAAAAATCCGACAAGTGCGAATCTGCCTCACGCGCTAATGCTTTGCATACCAGTATAGAATGTTACGTTTAAAGTGTTATTTATTTGTTACGTTAAAAATACATTTGTATATATTATGGTATTTTCATTGAAAGTATTTAGATTTGTCAGAATTTTTCAACTTAGACTTTAAATTAAATTTTAAGGAATGGGTATATATATATGGTAGGTTTTATCAAGAAATTATTAATCAATATATGTCATTCCTTTATTTTTATGGCTTACTCAATATTTCATAGATATTATTTTGATAAGTAAAAACGAATGTAATATTTGCGGTAATTAAACAACGCGATGTAGATTGTACTTATGCATACAACTAAATATCTTCATTTTCCGCATTAAGCTGATGTCATTCAAGGTCGCATATTTTAGGAAAGCATTTAGATACCTATGATTGGAGTTTTTCCAAGCAATTATAAAATGATTAATTGAAACGGTGTAGATATAGAGGAACAAAGTAATATAAAACCTATTAATAAGTTAAATATTTTTTTAAGAAATAATAAGGAAAATATTGATAGATTTCAGCTTTAAATTAAATATTCCGAATAGAAAAATATTATTTTTGAGTTTAGTCTTATAATATATACGTAGGATAAAAATGTACAAACAAAAATATGAGGTTTGACGAGATAAAGATTACAATGTATGAAAACAGAAATATTTGAATTATTTTGAGTTCTATCATTAGGAGTGTAACTTTTCTTGAAATTAATATGAGACCACACTTGAGGTATAATCTTTATAGGCGTAGATTGGTGTAAATTGGACAGCATAAAACACCCGAATAGAGTAGGTACATCTTTTTCCGAAGTCGGTTAAAAAGGCTAATGTTTATAAATATAATTAGGTTATTTCACTGATATACTATATATATACTATATATTCCAATGATATATATGGATTTTCTCTGGAGTCTAGAGGGTGTTATCGGCTTCTAAAAAACGAATGTTTTCACCGAGAGATATGTACATATATTAGAATACCTTCATCATAACTCATGTTAAGATACATAAACTAATAGTCACACTAAGATTATAATGTTAAAACTCTCTTATATAGGATATATGATAAAAGTTTTCATAATATTTCTGCCTGTTTGTGGAGATTGCTATATAGATAAATAAAGCCCGATGGATCAATGCAGAAAATAGGTACTGCTTGTCGGTATGTATGTATGACACCCTTTATTGTATGAAGTGTATGTTTGTAGAGTAAGAATGTGCAAGAAGCTACAAGGAAATACGAGTATCTACTGAATTGATATTACATGGAAAAAATAGATTTTATACACAACTTTTGGATACCATTTTGAGGGAAAAGAAATAATTATTCATAATTAATTTTCTATATTTAGATAAAAGTTATTAAAAAGCTACAAGTTTTGTAAATTAAAATGACAAACTCCTAATGGAGATTATATAGAATTGATTGGTTATGTTATATACGGTACCAATAATAAAAAAAAACAATTTAAAAAAAATGTCTGCCTGTTTGTCCCGGCTAATCTCTGAAATGGTTGGACCGATTTTGACGCGACTTTCACTGGCAGATTACTGATTCTATAAGGAGGAACTTAGGCTACATTTATTTAAGAATTTACTACGTACAAAAAAATTAAAATCCACGCGTTTGCGAACAAAATCCTCGTACCCAGGGACGCACGCACCCGAGCGAAGCGAGGGTAAATCGCTAGTCTCTATATAAATATGTACTATGTAAAAATTATCTCTGACTATTTTATTAAATTAGCTCTTCAATGAGAAACAACTGTATGCAAAGTATAATAAAAGATTACTGAAACATTGACGTTAAGCCACAAGATAAATCTTTTAAAGTGTTATTTCTGTAGTAACACACCACTAGCACCTATTTATTTCCTCAGTATTTCAACGATGAAAACGTTAAAATAAAATAAATGTAGAAATATAAGTAAAAAGTTTTTTTTCAAATTAATATTTGTGTTTGTTAAGATATTCTTTTTTTACTATTTATATTGCACCCTTTGTTTAAACTCTAATAATTATTGAACTAATGAAAATCACGCAAAAAATAGTACCAAATCAAAAATACAATGTTTATGTGTATATACAAAATCTCACTAAATACGTAAAATAACAGCATATAAAATGTGAATGATTCTCGATTAATTGTATGATGATGAGTGATCCTTATAGACTTACCTCATTTTTATTATTCTTACAAATTAAGCACCAATCATTTAGTCGATTAAGGATAAATATTATACGAACACTTGAGCTAAATCTTCAGTTTTATATTTAGGTTATATTTAGTTTTATAGTGTATACTGTACATATTTTCTTCAATTACTTACTATTCTTTATATAATTACTTCATATATATTAGGGTAGGCTTTATTAATATCCCCCCCAACGTGCGTTCACCTTGTGGTGGTCTTGTGGAGGTGGCCCACTTTGGTGGGCGGCGGCAGGTGGCCCTCTTCGGAGGGCGGTGTACCATGCGGGTTGCTCCTGGTACTTCGCTGATAGCAGAGTGGACCTTGGAGCAACCCCGTGGTTCTTGTGGTCTGCTTCGGCAGACCTGCCGTCGGGGCGTCGTAGTTGAATGCGTAAGCGATCCTGCGACGCCCCATTAAGATGGGGGAAGGTTTTAGTGGGTAGTACTGGCTGTATTACGCCGGTGAGTCCCACACCTCGTGCGTAAATGCATTTCCCAACGTTAAAAAAAAGGCTTTATTAATATAGCTTTATTTTGAGAGGTAAGTCAATTAATAAATCATATAACGATTGATAAAAGTTATGAACAGCGGTGAACAAGTGTCGACAGGCGCGTTGGTGATTATTATTTTAAGTTACAATAAATCCTGTTTAATTCACAGCGCAAGTCATTTATGTGCACTTAAAGACTTAAAGGATTATGTGAATTAGAATTGTGCTTTGTCACAGAAATAATCTACAATATACTTGACACGGAATATTATAAGGTATGATATGGTGTTCTAAATTTTGAGACGTATTCAGAAAAACTAATATAATAGGTAGGTATTTAATATTTCATTTTTAATCAAACCACGACCGCGGACACCCCGAGGTGTCAGTTAACAATAGATTTCTTAGAATTTTAATTAATTTCTTAGAAATTTACCTGGAGGTGTTAAAATTTTAAGAATTGGTACCTACTGTGTTTGAAACGGATGTAGGTACTTATGTAGATATATTTTTAGACTAATGTTTTTACCGATTGCCTAGAGAAGACTCTACCGATGATCTGAATATTTTAAATTGTATTCTATTTATCATTATAAGTATTATATTTGTAATTTTCTTTATTGTAAATAATTCATCTTTATGTTTGGTCTTGAGGACGTCACGTGTTTTTATTTTCGTTGAGCATAACGTTTTCGAATTTAATATCTCATAAGTCAATTTTTACGTGGGATTTTGCAAGTGTTGTATTTTTAATTAGTAATTACAATACAATAATTTGGGAGTATGAAACTCTTCTGTCGATGTCAAATGAAGTCAGTTTTAACGAGTTTAATATTATAGATAAAAATGACTAATCCATACAAATATTGATAAAAGGGATTAATTTTAATTTTAAAGTTATAATTTTATATATGTACTAGCGACTCACCCTCGCTTCGCTCGGTTTCGTTCCTAGTCCCAACTTACGTTTTAAGGTTTGGTATAGATTTCTCAGAGATGACATATTTTCCCGCAGTAAAAAGTATCCTATATGTAGACCCGGATAACCAGCTATCATCATACCAAATTTCATCAAAATTCCTCCAGTACTTTTTTCCGTGATGCGGTAACATAAAGACAGACAAAAATTCTAAAAACTATAGTTTCGGCCTCTGTATCGATAATAATGTCTAATTCGATAAGAATTTTTCGAATTTTATTATATGTATAAATTAGTTACGGATTTACCCTAGGCTTAACCGTACCTTTTAAATAGATAAAAATAGTTTTTACTAGTTTACCTTAAGAGATAGATATAATATGCTATTGAGGACTATTCTGTAGGTGTTTTAAGACCTACAATTATTTTCCTATACATTGTTTTGACTTCAGATTTAACCAGCGTTAGCCATGTTCTAAGAAGGGCTCAACAGAACCAGCCAGTTTTCCCGAAGGAATGAAAGATTTTCCTATAGTGTAAGGTATCCTAAATGTTTACCCGAGTAATACGTTATCACATCACCTAATTTAGTTCAAATAACTTTAATACTTTTACATACGCATGATATGCAGAAAAATAGACACACAGCCAAACACTTTACAAAAAATTCAATAACTATCTTTTTGAGGTCTATATTCTAATATTTTGTACACAAATTTGAAAATTATGTCATCTACAGATTTCTTTTTATTATAGGTAACTATATATTGCCTTTTATGTGCCTTAGAGTTTGTTTCGTGTTAAATATTTATCTATATAGTTCAATATATTAACCTTAATTTAAAAACAGGTTGGTTACCTATTGGTTTTTAAATAGTTGGACGAGTAGATTAGTTAAGTTTTATTTTCAGATATAAAAATGTGGATTGGTAGATAAGTATCTAAAAAATTATAAAACGTAGAATATTTATATTACAAATGAACAAAAGAAATAGTGTGCTAGCATTTTTATATCAACAGTACCTATGTATCTAGATTTTTTTTTTCACAAAGAAACATTATTTAGCATTACGATTACTGAGTTGTGTAATAAGATACAAAATTGTACTAATCATAATATAGTATTGACATTCTTTTTGCGGAAAAGATTGAAGTGACGTAACTCATGTACCTATGAGTACCTAACCTTTATTACGTATTTGAATGCGGTGGAGTCGAGCACATCTCGTTATGCTTCTTTGCGTAGGAAATTTTATTGATATTAAAAGTCAGAATATTACTGAGTCGGAGCTCGGTTTATAGTTAACTTTATCGTTGTTTTTATTAGAAAACACGGCTAAACTTAGATAGTCTAGATAGGTATCAAAAGATGTAATAAAGCTTTTTACTAAACTTATTATTACGTTACATCACGTCGAATTTATATTTAGGTTTCCGACTGCGTGGTCCATTGGCGTATCTTAACTAGAGAAAAGTATGACCAATCCTTCTTAAAATAATAAAAAATCTGAAAGAATGTAAGCCTGTGTCTCTGATTGTATATTAACTATTTACAGTTAAATAGTAGAACCGTTAGGTAATGAATTCGATTTTAAACATGGATGATCGATTTCAAATCATTTCGTCTCAGCTGAAACACGTCCACTGCTGGACATAGGCCTCTCTCAAAAATTTCCACAAAAGATCCATACGTACTAGTGATGTAAAGAATGTTCGATTCTCCATATTCATCTCTAATATTCGCGAATACGAATGCGAATATTGACTTTTAAATAAAGAGCGCGCAAAATGTTAACCAGACAAGTTTGACATTTCGTGTCGGTATGTTTAATGAACTTCAATGTTTGAAATGAAATAATATATTAAAGATGACTTAATTTTTACTACAATTTTATAATGTGCATAAGTTTTTAGTAGTTAGTCTAATACAAAAATTCGTTCCGAATTGCTCGTTTAAATATATTAGGATAAGTATTTTACCAAATAAAATTATAATGATACGGAGTAAAGTAATTAATTAATACGTAGTTCAATTAAACTTATTTAGTACAATATTTTTAATTTTAATTTTTACGTAATTTTTGACATGCTAATATACTTCAGTTGTAACACTCTCTAACCAAATCTTAGAAGTAAACTGGGGTCGATTTTCCTACTTTGTCGAGTCCCATACATTGAAAATTATCAAAGACATATTTTGTAGTGTATTATAACAGCTATAACTTAAAGTCAGGTAATAATACTCAAATAATTAAATAACAAGTAAGTAATTAAATTTAAATAATACTTGAGAAGAAAATTTTCTAAATTGCTTGCTTAATAAAGGAGTTTGACGATTTAAATAGTGGGTCAATGTTTTGTTAATCTTTAGTATAATGAATGTGTACTCGTTATGCTTTATGCATTATTATAAAATTATATACGTGATGAACGGTATTCGCCATAACTCAACTCCATACTATTGTACTATTTTTTCTTACATTCATTTCTATTTGCCTGGCCCCTAGCCCTTCTTTTTTTATGTTGGGAAATGCATTCACGGATATCACCTGTAGACATACAGATGGTTATGTGGGACTCACCGACTAGAAAAGTCAGTACTATCCACTTAAACCCAACGAAACCTCCCCCGTCTTAATGGGGCGTCGCAGGGTCGCTTACGCACTCAACTACGATGCCCCGACGGCAGGTCTGCTGAAACAGACCACAACTACCATCAGGTTGCTCCACAGTCAACTCTGCTGTCAGAGAAGTACCAGGAGCAACCCGCATGGTACACCGCCCTCTGAAGTGGGCCACCTCCCTGTGCGTTTCTTGGCTTCGCGCCCGGCTGTATTGCCACGCACTACCACGATAATGTGAACACACTAGCCCTAGTAGACCAATAAATAAACTTATTTTTAGTTATACATATAACAACTCATGGCTTTATAATGTAATATCCAAAAAGGTATGAGATGATGTTTATGACTTGCTCATGGTGTGTCTATTAAATAAGTTTGAGAGTAGCACTAAATAAAAGTTTAAACATTAATATTATGGATGTAGGTTTTTATAACAATTATCTTTCTGTCTTTGTTAAAAAATATGCATCCCTTGTTTTTGATTCTGTTTTTTAAGTGTACTGTGTTCATGATTCATGATGATCATATATTATGGTGTAAAAGCCCTTCAAATTCAATATATATTATATTAAAAAATACATGTTAAGTAGAAATTGAATATAAAATAATATTTATTGTATACTAGTGAGTTACCCTCGTTTCGCTCGGGTGCGTCCCTAGGTAGGTAGGTACGTTTTTAATAGATGTGAATAGTTATTGGGGCGTTTTAGAAGAAAGACTTTTGCTATCGCAGATTTTTCTGTAGGCCTTATTAACCTACAATTTTCTCTTACATTGTTTTGATGTATCTCTTAAGGTTTGGCCAGCGTTAGGCATGTTTTCTAAGATCGACTCGATAGAACCGGTTATTATATTTTCACGTGAATTACTGAATGAATGATTTTTCTGTAGTAAAAGGCATCTTAAATGTTGACCCGAGTAATAAGTTATCTCTACACAAAATTGAGTTAAAATCGGTTCAGTACTTTTTGCGTGAAACGCGCACGTCGATTTCGCTAAGATACTGTTTTATTATCTTATATATTCTTATATATAAAATTTCCATGTCACAATGTTTGTTACCGTACTCCTCCGAAATGGCTTTACCGATTTTTACCAAATTTTATATGCGTATTCAGTAGGTTTGAGAATCGGCTACTATCTATTTTTCATACTCCTAAGTGATAAGGATAAGGGTGGTCCTCCCAGACCCCACCCCAGGGACGAACCCGAGCGGAGCGAGGGTGAGTCGCTAGTATGTACCTATAAATAATGTTTTGGCTCTGTTTAAAAATTAAGAAATTGCAACATACTATTTTCTTACGCCTACATCTGAAATATTTGGACCATTTAATTGGGTATTTAGGTCTCTTGTATAAAACTATATATTTATGCCTTTTATAATTAAAACAGAACGAGTTTGATACAACATGAATGAATGTATGTACTAGTTTTCACCCGTAGCTTTATGCAAGAACGCGCTTAAAGCGCTTTGTATATTAGAAAGCTTGTTGTTGAGGTCGGGGGTTAATGTCAGGAGTTAATGTCAGGGGTTAATGTCAGGGGTCTGCTTGTAATGAAAAAATAACAGCTTTTTACTAAATGCGTATAAAACTCATAATGCAAAAGATACGATACTTATAAGAAAACAACAATGTTTGTCTCTGTCTGTTTGTTCGTTTCAGCTAATCTCCGAAACGGCTGGACTGACTTTGACGGGACTTTCACTGGCAGATAGTTGATATTATAAGGAGTAACTTAGGCTATTTCTATTTTAGTATTAGAATTAGGGTTAAAAAAACGTCCCTGGGGTCGCACCTGAGCGAAGCGATGATGAGTCTCTAGTTAAAAATAAATTCGTCTACTTTCTATACATTGAATATTTTTTATAAAATTCTATTTGAAATAAGGTTTAATACCGATATAGACCAGAACAGTAATTGAATATTTTTTGTCTGTGTGTTAAAGATGTTTGCGTTTTACGCAACAAATACCTACTGTACGGATTTTGATCAAATTATTAATAATAAAATAGTTTGTTTCTCTAGCCAATGTATGTGGCACTGTTAATCCCGGAAAATGTTAAGATTCTTCCGGGAAATGAGAAAATAATTATAACAATGAAATTCTTTCGAATTTTGTTAGAGCTATTATATCGATTTTGGTATAAATTAGTATGAATAGTAGGTACTTCGTAATCGAGTTATCATTTAGAGTAATTGATATTTCGGACATGCTTGCCTGCACAAGGAGTAGGTACTTAAATATAGTTTTCCTTACAAGGCAACCTTTTGCATTGATTTTGATATAATTAATTACTAAATCTTCAAGTTATTACATGTTCATTGTTCTTTTACACCCAAAATTAAATCCTCGATATGTTAGTATTTAGAGGTGTAGATATTTTATCAAATTTTGTGACCTATTGTATTTTATTTTCAGGAATATCATTATTATTTAATCGCTATTCAAAAAAATACGATTTAGTTTGTATCACGATAATAAAAAGCTCCCGTGGAATAACAGATGGCAGTTTGTACAAAATATAGCCTAGGGCAAAACTTTTGAATTTAGATGAGAATCATAAATATATAATACTAGCTTTCCATAGCTTCGCTCGGATTCGTTGCTAGTGAAAATTAAAAACAAATATATCTCACGGAAACCGTATATTTTCCTGGGATAAAAAGCCTATGTACTATTCCAGACTATAATCTATCTCTGTGCCAAATTTCATTTAGATCCGTTCTGCCGTTCTGGCGTGATTGAGTAACAAACATCCATCCATCCAAACTTTCGTATTTATATAGTAGAGTATGATAAGATTTGAATCTACACATTCTTTCTATTCCTAGGATCGTAGGTAGTTTCTGTCCCTTCTTATTCTTAGTCATAGAATAAACTACGACGAAGCACCTACATAGTACATACCCAATGTTTTTTTTCAAATTTCAAGATTCTTAATAAAAATTATAAATAAGTATATAAGAGACCTACAACTCTAATGTATTAGGTTTTGTTTTTAACTATCAAAACATCTTTTGCTAGGTATCTGTGATGAATTAAAATAAACTTTTTAGTCGCCAACGTCTAAATATATTTACATTTATGTTTAGTTCTTTGTTTAGGTTGAAACTGTGCAACTGCAATTTTGTTTTCTAGCGACAAATCATTTGCAATACTTAGTAGTAGTTTATATTAGTTTATGGTAATTATAGTCTAAGTATATAGTAAAGAATAAAAACTTTTTAACAAAAAAATAAAAACCGACTTCAAACAAAAGCACTAAAAAGTGAAAAATAACTGATTGGTAGTTTTCATTTACTATACATACCTAATCAAATATTTTCGAAGTCGGTGTGCTTTGCTTTGTATGGGCTGGCACCGATTTCGAAAATATTTGATTAGGTATGTATTTAATAGGTAGGCTTTAATTACTTAGCCAAAGCACACCGACTTCGAAAATATTTGATTAGGTATGTATAGTAAATGAAAACTACCAATCAGTTATTTTTCACTTTTTAGTGCTTTTGTTTGAAGTCGGTTTTTATTTTTTTGTTAAAAAGTTTTTATTTTTCTCTTTTTAGTGTAGACAGTAGTAGCAAAGTAAGGGTTCTAACGTGTTAGGCTTGTCAAATCAAACAAAATAAGCCCAAACTCAAAGTATCTACTATTAGCCGTTAAAGAGTTCCACCTATCCACCTTCTGGCCTTGCTATCAGATCAGGTCAACAACACCGAACCACTGTACTATCAACGAAAATAGAAATACTTGCAAAGTTTCAAGTCAATATGACAATTAGAAGTAGGTTAAATTCATTATTAGTTGTTTTTCCACCCTTAGGGGTGGTATTTTTTTTTGAAATTTAAATGGGACCAATCTGAAAGTATACCCTTTCAAACAAAACAAAAATTGTCCAAATCGGTTAATAAATGACGGAGTTCTGAGGTAACAAACATAAAAAAAAAAAAAAAAAAAAAAAAAAAAAAAAAAAAAAAAAAAAAAAAAAACATACAGTCGAATTGAGAACCTCCTCCTTTTTGAAGTCGGTTGAAAACTTATTATCACCTCCAGGTAAATTTCTAAAAAATTAATTAAATTTCTAAGAAATCTATTGTTAATTGTAACGCCGGCGTGTCCGCGGTCGTGGAGGAATTAAATATGTTTAATATTTTAAGATAATGAATAACGCAATAATATTAAATAATATCCCGATTAGCTAACAGTTTTTTAAGTACCTTTACTATAATTTATAACACATTATAATATATACTTAATACAGTTTTATTATATCTGATGCATACTTAGCTTTCTGAGACAATCTTACGTGAGGGCATAGTATTAAGTATTTCGATAATGACAAACCGGTATATTTTCCCGTTCGTACCTCACCTCATGCACCCGATTTTATTTATTTGATGTATAGACACAACTATACTAATACTAAAAAGAGGTAAAGTTTGCAAATTTGTTATAGGTAAGTAGGGTGAGTATCATCCCTGAAAGTACCTGCTAGTCCGATTTTCTAATAGCAAGCTATATTACCGCCGAGAGATTTTTTATTCCTATGAAAATGTGTTTACTGTCAGAAATCATATAAGTTTTATTTAAATCGGAAAAAATAGATAAAATAACATCACAAAATAAATAAAAACTAATCAAAGTAATTGAATTTCATCAATTACAAAGGCTGACAGTAAAGTTTATAGATATATAATGATATTTGAGATGAAGAAAAATAACAAAGAGGAAAATATACATGCGGAATAAAATAACCCTTATACAATTCTATTAAGTACTTACGTCGAGCTGAATTCCTTCATGTTGTAGCTGTTAGCCATTTTTACAATTTAACACACAAATTTATAGTTATATAATATTTGTTTACATTAGTATTATTTACTACAGGTGTTCACGCGTACGACATGTTTCCGAGTGTGCGCCGGCGCATGTAATGATCGCGCGAATCACTCTCGCGTCTAGCGTCGCAGAGACGGATACGCAACGTTTCTAAATGCAGTTTTGGCAATCATGCCATTGATGAATGAGGATTTTGGAATCAACATTTGCTAGTATTAATTATTATGTCTTTATTTTATAGCAGAATATTTTTGATTGTCATGTGTTTCTGTTTAACATTGTAGCTCTAGTTACGCTTATAAAATTGATAGAAGAAACTATAGATTCGGCCTCTGTATCGTTAATAATGTTTATTTCAATAAGATTTTCCAAAAAATATCTAATGTACAGAATCGTCTTAGTTACAATTTTATTATATGTATAGATATAATCTGTACATTAAATATTTTTTGGAAAATCTTTTTGAAATATACATTATTTTCGATACGGAGGCCGAATATATAGTTTTTAGAATTTTTGTCTGTATGTCTGTCTGTTACCGCATCACAGAAAAACCACTGGACGGATCTTGATGAAATTTGGTATGTTGATAGTTGGTTATCCAGGTTAACATATGGAATACTTTTTACCGCGCAAAAATATCTCATTTCTGAGAAAAAATACAAAAAATGCATTGTAAGAGTATACTAATATGTAAAACCTAAGAATTCGGTTTGTGGTCATCTGAACGCGGGCGGATGTGTGATAAAGCCATGTAATACATCGATTTAAACAATAGTAGGTACCTATGTCTTAATTTGTTGAATCGCACCTCGTTTCAATTATTGGCACGCACGAGATTCTCGTATTTGAATTATAAATAGACCGTTTACACGCGACTGTCACTAAAAATTTCAGTAAACTATTACTTTGTTATGGGGGTCAAGGCCTTATAGGGACATGACGCATTTAAGATAATAATAACTACATGTAAATACAACTTGAAGTAGCAGTATGAAATAGTGAAAATGCGTCTCTTCGAACAGGATAGTTTGCAACCGGGAGATGAATATAATAATATAGGCTTTTCTATCGCAGAAAAAAATCTTATAAATTATTATTATATGAATAAAATGTATAATGTACGAGTATATTAAATTTCATTAAATAATCCCATTTTTAAATTATATTACCTAGTAAGTGTTTACTTTTAAGTGTTAGCGAAATAAAATGTGCATGGAAACTCCTGAAAATATTTTAATGCAATAAAGCTAAACCATTTCGGTGCTTGGTTCCCTCATTGTATGTCCCCTCCTTTTTTTATTTTAATAAATTTGAGTGTATTTTATGTTCTTAAAATTTAAATAGTATTTTCTCTTTTTTTTTTTCATTAGACATCCAAAAAACATTTTAAAACTCTTTCTGTGAGGTTAGAATTTTATTCAACCAACTTTTGTGGCCTTTTGTATGCAGCGATAAAAACTAACTGTACCTATACTTAGTTTTAACACACACTCTCAGATGAAACTTTTATCAGTGAAATTACCTGCTATCTTTTACCATGTAAGGACTTTTCCCGGGCTTAATTTTAATAGCACTTTGGTACCTATTATAGGAAATATATTCTGAAATCAGAGATAGACTCTGTGATTTTATATAAGTACCTGCCTCTGTGGTGTAGTGGCTAGCATGTACGGCTGCACACTCGGAGGTCCTGGGTTCGAGTCCCGGGTCCGACCAAATTTAGTTATTGAGTCTTTTTGTATGGTAAGTCTCAGTAACAGCCCGGAGTTGGGAAGTTGGCGGTGTTGCACCCCCGTGCCTCGGAGAGCGCGTAAAGCCGTCGGTCCTGCGCCTTAACTCTCACTGGTCGTGTCGAGCAGTCGTCCCACCGGAGCACGAGAGTGACAGAATAGAGAGTGCACGTTGTGTCTGCGCGTACACTTGTGCACTATAATATCTCCTGCGCAGTTGGCTAGTCTCAATGAGATAGGCCGCCGTGGCCGGAATCGGTCAGGAGCACATCATCATATATGTACAAGCGACCCACCCTCGCTCTGGTCGGGGTCGTCCCTTGTGAAAATGAAGGTTTGTGTGTATTTTTTAATGCCGAATCATAAAATTTTTTTTTTTGTCCAAAAAATAAAAATAAAATTTTTGGGATGGCCACCCTTATCACTTAGGGGTATGAAAAATAGTTTACGTCCTATTCTTAGACCTACTAAATGAATATACACACAAAATTTCATAAAAATCGGTCAAGCCGTTTCGCAGGAGTTTTGTTACAAATACTGTGACACGAGAATTTTGTATATTAGTATAATATAATAAGTACATACTACATAGGATCATAAAGTAGCTGATTTCTGTAGACTTTCAGGTACATTAAAATTTAAATATACTTAAGTAACGTAGGTTAAATAATACTTTCTTAGATTTACGCGAATATTTGACATTTTAAATAAAAATATCTTTTCGGATTTTGTCGCGGATTTATTTGTATTTTTGTTTCCCGACGTTTCGAATGCTTTACAGCATCCATGGTCACGGGAGAGACTGAGGTGTGGTGAGGTGTGACGAGCAACACCTGGCCGGAGAGCTGCAACATGTCAAGCAAGTTCTGCGAGACAACAAGCTGCAAGTGCCGCGCCTACGTCACAGGGACCGAGTGAAACCAGCCACAGTCGAGCGCGTCCCTGCAGTCCTACCTTACATGAGAGGCGTCACTGACAAGATTGGCTACATTCTAAAGCGAGCTTCAATTAAAACTTACTTCAAGCCGCCAAAGAAAATTAGTCAGTTTCTACCACCTGTCAAGTGCCACATCCCTCTTCAAGATGCAGGAGTCTACAAGCTTGATTGTGATTGTGGGCTCTCTTACATAGGACAAACAAAGAGATCCATTAGAACCCGGGTCAAAGAACACATAGCTGATGTGAAGCACCGTCGCAATACAACATCTGCTGTCTGCAAACACAGTCAGGACCGCCCAAGCCATTATATTCGCTTCGATAGACCTCAAATCCTGGCGAAAGAAAACCGATATCGCCCTAGAATGATTCGAGAAGCCATAGAAATTAAAAAACATCCTAATTTCAATAGGGAAGATGGCTGGGTACTACCATCGTCATGGGATCCTGTTATTAATATAATAAAATCTAATAATAAATCTAAACATAACAGACAGGTAAAACTAACAGGTAAAAAATAGTAAGTTCTTACTGTGTAGATCAAAATGATAGCATTTCTGATTAATAATATTTTTTTCACTTTTTTTTCATTTGTAAATGTATGTAGTAATGTGTTGCTTAATAATTTTGTTTTTTAAATAATAGCAAATTTAAATTAAAATTATTATTTTTAATTAATCTTAACTTTTTCAAATTACAATTCAATTTTGTTCTTTTGTTGTTTCTGTTGTTGTTTTGTTCGTTGATTACAGATCAATTGTGGCTTAAATAATTAATACTATATTTTATATTTTTCTTATGGTTATAAATATAATAATGGCAACACTAAATATAGATTACTAATTAATATTTTTAAAATTGTAATAATTATAAAAATAATAGCAAAAATTAAATAAATAATTTTCCATATTCAATTATAATTAAAATTATAAAAATGTTTAAAGTTAAAATATTGTAATGTAATTGGTGCAATTTTCATTTTGTTAATTGTGGGTAGGCTGTCTGTAACAACTATACCTCTAAGACATGTAACACCTCAGTCTCTCCCGTGACCATGGATGCTGTAAGGCATTCGAAACGTCGGGAAACAAAAATACAAATAAATCCGCGACAAAATCCGAAAAGATAGTTTTATTTAAAATAGGTTAAATAAATTTTTGTACGCTAGTGAATTTTACAAATTATATTTATTTGTTTATTACTTATGTGATTAAATAATGTATTAAAGGAATTCCTACTGAAATTTTCTTAAAGTTCAGATCCAAATATATTATTTTAAAATACAACTCATACACACAACTTTTTCGAGCGTCGAAAAAATTATAATCACAACTTATTGCTAAATAAGACACAAAGGTTTTAGTTTAGGACTATTGTTTAAATTATATATTTTTTTATATGAAATATAATTTACGTTATATTATGTATATATTATGACACTTTTGATACCTTTTGTTGATGTATATTATATGCCACAATTTAAATTAAATTAAGTTTCATAAATTAATTTCTTAAACTTTCACTTACTGAATACCATTTACAGACCCCTAGAAATAAACAATTTTTAATTAAATTATTTTCTTTTATTTTTTTTTACATTAACGTGTTTACAATATACTATTTATTTAAAGTAAGTACAGGGTATTTTACAGTGTCACCCTCCAATGTGCGTTCACCTTGTCGTGGTTAAGGGAGGGAGCTCATGAGCGTCCGGCAATCCAGCCGAGCGCGAAGCCAAGAAACGCATTAGGAATAGGAGACGGCCCACTTCGGTGGGTGGTGTGCCATACGGGTTACTTTACTGCTACTTTTCTGATGGCAGAGCTGGTTGAGTGCGTAAGCGATCCTGCGATACCACATTAAGACGGGGGAGGTTCCGCCTGGTTTAAGTGGGAAACTGGTTTTGCCAGTAAATACAACATAACCAACTGTATGCCTAAATGCATTTCCCAACGTTAAAAAAAGGGTATTTTACAGTGTGACGTACAAATTACGTAATTATATTTTAACAGTACTTACAAATATTTATAAGATTAAGAAGACCAATAATTGGTACATAGTATCATAAACTTTCATAAATAGCATTAAACCAAATCTTATGATTGTACAACAAGATGCTGCGCACTTGGCTCAATTATACCTGAATTTCAGGATTTTCTTAAAATAAAAAATTACTTTACACTGGTCCCGTATATTCCATTAAAAGTTTATTATATTAAGTCTCATACATACTTTCTTTCTATTAGGCTAATATAATCATCATAAATGAAAATATTTAAGCTAGGTTCCGACCAGTGATTTTAAATACATGGCATCACAAGCGTTCGGAATTATTAAACAAATAATTTTAATATATGTAGGTACAGTAAATAGCATTAAACATAATGTTCAATAAAATGCTGCGCACTTGGTTCAATCATCATAATACTAAATAGTTATAGTAATTGATAAAATGCAAATGATCATTGAATGATTACACGTGGAATATAAACAGAAATATAAAAAAAATAATAAAAAAAATCGATTTCAATTAAGAACTAGATAAATATATGTAATTACATTATTAATAAAATAAAATAGTGAATAAAATGTAATGAAAGACCCTGTAATAACAATTGTTAATTGGACGCTACAGGTTTAACAATAACAACTCAAATTATAATCTATCTGTGTCACGTAACTACCTATTCCTAAATTAAAAAAAAAACACAATATCTTATTCTACCTTATTATTAAGTTTTTCAACTATATCCATTATTGTGACTGTGAGGCCGGAGGAGAGACACCCAAACCCGAACAAAATAATCAATAAGTTTTTCCATAAAATCCAATTAAATTTTCCAAGATTATTCCATCTGAATACAATTTCTATTATTCCTGGAATTAGCAGTCCCAAAATGGAATAGAAAACAGCACCGACAATATTGATAATTTGCTCTAACATGGGCAGTGCTATAGCGATGGCACCTAAAATGATTTAAAAAATAAATAAAACCTGTATTATATTACAGTAAAGCAGATATGAAATATTAGTATGTAAGTGCAGAACATAATATTTACTCAAACTTTTAGGTTTAACATGTTATTATATAATTTTGAGTTCAGGCTAAAGGAGTATCTAAAAATAATAAGAAGTTGATTTATGTTAAATTTAAAATTGAATCAAGCTTTTCGTGAGTAAGATAAAACTCCAAAAAACAAGGTATTTATGAATTGCTTACCGCAACAACATACAACAGCTATTCTAGTAAAGATTTGAGCTATATTTCTATGTTGCTCCTTTATATATGGCTCTCCGTAGGTAGCAAGTACGTCGATTACGACGTAAAAATGTAGGGGATATGTGAATAAAATAGATAAGGCGATAAAAACTTTAGCGCAAACTGCTGGCCTGTAAATTAAAAAAAAATAATTGATTTTGTTTTCCTGTAATCGAATGTTTAAAAAAAATAATTAAGTGTGGCAAAGTTAGAATGAAAATATACAATCTAATAATATTTTTCTACCCAATTATACAAGTATATTAAAGTTAGTTCTATTTTTTGAAGCATAAAAAATTGATAAAAAAAAGGATAAACTGGAAAATTCTGCTAGTAGCTTTGTTTACATACATAGAGGTCATAAGAAAAATATTTTACCTACTAAGTTGTTAAAACATAACATATTTTAACTTGAAAAAAACTTATAAAAACGCGAGTATTTATGCTCATTTTTCCTTATATGCAGTAGTTATACATTTTTAATGTCTTATATTAATTACTAAGCTATTTATAAATCTCAAAATATGATACTGTTGTAAAAAGTCAACAAAATTGTACCATTCATCAACTGGCAAGTTTAAGGTGATAGATCCTCGCAGTTCATCACCGTATCTGAAGTATCCGAATAGTCCCAGTGTGGCATACAAAAGCATGATGAAAGTCATTGCTATCACTAGAATGCTAGGGCATCCCAGAAAATGCTCTGGTTTTTTCATAGCA
The DNA here is from genome assembly GCA_947093115.1 of Brenthis daphne. Classification (NCBI taxonomy): domain Eukaryota; kingdom Metazoa; phylum Arthropoda; class Insecta; order Lepidoptera; family Nymphalidae; genus Brenthis; species Brenthis daphne. Next base: position 29,735,858 of record OX352474.1, on the reverse strand, counting down.
TTTTCAACTGGCATCACCACACCGATTCCTTCCATAGCAAATATCACTGTGCTGAAAAAGTTTTATGGTATTTTAAAAGTGTTAGGTATCTAGAAACACTAGTATTCAATAGAATAAAAAAAAAATTTGCACATTTTTCGTACTCTCCGAAATTAGAGTAGCATATATATCATATATATCCTCTAAGTTATACATAGGAGTTAGGACCCTTAAGATTATATATATATATATATATATATATATATATATATATATATATATATATAATTTTATAAAAATATATTTGTTTTTTATTACAATAATATAACATTTGAGCAAAGTATATGTATCTTAATCGTATAAGATTGCTAAAAAAATCATGAGGCGTTATTCATTTTATATAAGACATACCGTCACATATATGTACTTACGAAAGAAAGGCAGGAAACCTCGCAGGGTACCCAATCACTCGTTTGTCTGCTATGGTTATGTCATCTTTGAATATATAATACAAACATATTCCAAAAGTTAGAACTAGTAAGACATTTGCTACAATTGAAAACGAGGCCAGCCACTTCAAATATCTAATCTGGACCATCATACATAATGGTATTAGAAGTATCAAACAGTAATATTCTACTTGGAAAATAAATCCTGGCACATATTGATCTAAGAGCTGAAAATTAAATAAAAGATATTATTTAGAAATGTAGTTATATTTATATGTCGGAGGAGGATTTAGTTACGTTTTTCTGCTAGAATGTAAAACTTTATTATTGTTTAAAGTCACTATGTTATTTAGTTTAGTTCTTATTTGATTTATTTCAAATAAAGAGCGAGGCTACATCTCGAGCGGGGTCGAGACACCATCATGACATTCCTTTTTAGTGGTTTAGTAAAGTTGGTTGATCATGGCCGATCTTTTGGAGAGTTATGTTTTGATATTGTACCTAGTTGGAAGTCTAATGATCAGTGTCGAGAACCCACTGCTCAATTAAATTATTAGAATTACCATTTCAAGTTTGTAACATTGTTATTTCCCTGATTAAATTGTATTAAGCATTAACCTGACAACACCCACAAGAATATTAACCACTAAAAATGGTGTTGGTAGAATATTGATAACACAACATTTTCGGCCACGGCGGCCAATCTGGCCAATCTTACTGAGACTAGCCAACTGCGCAGGAGATATTATAATGTACAGATGAATCTCTATTTCTCTCATACTCAGGTGGGACGATATTACGACACAAGTGGGGGTGATACACCGCCAACTTCTTAACTCCGGACCATTTATGAGAATTCTTGACAAAAAAACTCAATAACTAAACTTGCTCGATCCGGGACTCGAACCTAGGATCTCCGGATCTACAGCCGTATACTAAGGCAGTTAACATAAAAACTATCCATCATACCAGTTAGTTTAGTCGCAATTTCTGACAATTTCTTTTAAAAGAAAAAAATATGATCTACTTCACTCTTTTTACGTTTAACAAATTATTAAATTATTAAGTATTAAAATAACAGAGAAATCATAACATATTTATTATTTTTCTAAGCACTTTAAAATTATAATAGATATAAATCCTAACCTATATTTAAATTCTGAATTACCAATAAACATAAACATTACTATATAAACACATACCTGTTTAACAGAATCTGCTATAAGAACTGTGAAAATGCAACAAACTCCGACATATGTGAATATCAGCGAAAATTCGGCGAATATACTGAAATTGAAAAGTATTCTAAATTAGTACTTAATAAAAGTTTGGTTTATATAAGAGTTATAAAAATCTTTTTCTATGCTTCATTTTTGAGAATTTAGCTCAAAAGGTAATATAAGTATAAAAAATATATGAAAATTCTCACCCAGCTGCATTTGATAACGGCCTGAGCCTTTTCGGCCCTACAGCAAAGGCTACTCGACATGTTTCCGAGTAACCCAATAAAGGTTTTCGTACAATTTTGCAACATTCTCTAGATACGTTAACCTGTAAAACGAGTTGCTGTACTTAATTATTCATTTCCTCAGTGCAATAAGTAAGATAGCGTATCTGTTTAATAGCTTTAAGCATTTAGTAGTAAAGTAAAAAATATATAAGACCTAATAACTAAATGTGAATATTACTAGAAGTTACCAACGTAACGTCCTTCGTATCTAAAAGTGTTAAAATGCGAGATAAAGCCAGTGTGGTTCGAACGTAATAATTAAACCAATAATAATGTTTTAGAAGGTTGCTATTAAAACTTAGATACCTGTCATTCACTTTGTTTTGAGGTTAATAAATTATAGAAACATTACGTCATATATAAAATGAAATGTTATTTTACGATATGTGCCAATGTATAGTTGTCGTAAGTAGTCTATTCAAATAAAACAGATAAACGATTGTTTATAGGTCCATAGTATAATTTTGGTCTAATTTAGGGAAGTGTTATTTTTAAGTATAAATCGATTATGTAGAAATAAAAGTTTTACATCAAACACTTACAAATATATGAACACAGTGTCCACATATAAATGCTATTACAACAGTGCCAACAATGCCTATTCCCCATCCTGCATTAGCAAATGCTAAAGGTATAGCTAGAATTCCAGATCCTAGAGAGGCTTTGATCAAATTGGCAAGTGATCTTATATCTCTGAAATAAATATAAATATTGTAAATCCTATACTGTTATTTTTTTTTAATAGTGTTCAGTGACAAACGAGCAGACAGACCACCTGATGGAAAGCAGTACGTGTCGCGTGTTGTATTATATGAGCAATATTTGTACATATTTGTAATCAGGGTAAATAGGGGTTTACGGGGCCGAAAAATCGATCGTATTTTCACGCAAAAAAATTTGCCCGCGCAATATGGTTTGTAATTTCGCCGCCGTCGCCGCCGTCTGAATAACCTTAAAGGACTCTGGTATGAGACGGTGTAGTGGGCAGACTCCTTAATGGCTAAAACCTTGGCCTACTACGCCGAAGGTTAAAAGTTTCTGTTTTTATTCTTATTAAATGAGCAATTATTCTATATCTATATTATAATAAAACTGTAGAGGTCAAATGTCATACGGTCATATGTACATAGAAACAAAATTGCTAAATACCGAGTCAGGGGGATGTAAGAAAAGAAATAGAACAAATTCAGATTTTTTCATTTTTTTTTGTTTCTCTGTCGGTTTGTCTGTTTGTACGGGCTAATCTCCGAAATTATTGGACCGATTTAAATGAAATTTCGCATAGTGGTGCCTTATGTCCCCGGTAAGCATCTTAGATACTTTTTATCCCGGAAAATTAAAGAGTTTCCGTGAGATAGTTAAAAAAACTATAGTAACTTATACAGCTTAGTACCTACACAAAAACTGTAGATTGGATTTTAATGAAACTTTACAATAATATAGTTCATTTATCAGAATAGCAAATAGGCTACTTTGTATCCCGGAAACATGTACGGTTCCCGTGGGACAAATTTGTTTTTGTTTGTCTAGAGGCGAACCGGAGCGAAGCGAGGGTGAACTTCTAGTTTATATATAAATATTCTTCGTGTATCTCGGAAACGGCTCTAACGATTTGGATCAAATTTTGTATTTAGATACCATTTTGCTTTAAATGTTTATCTACTAGGTATATAAAAATGAATAGGAAATAAAAAAGTTTTTCAACAGGTTGAAGTAATTCTTATTAAATGGAATTAGCGAAAACTAAGAAAATTACTTAAAAGTAATGAAATTAATACAAACAACACGCGTAATATACATATAAAAAAAAACCCCGAATTGAGTAAGCAATGCCTTTATCCTTTGTAAAATCGGTGAAATATTTTAAATTTACTTACGAGTTAGGTTTTTTTATATCACGATGTTCAAATGGGTTGTACTCCAACGCCCCCAGATCACTTTTGCTGACTTCCATGGGTGTTTTGTTTCAAATACTGTGTGCCTATCGAAACTATTAGGCTATTATAAAAGGAAGAAGCACGTTAACATTAAGATTGCAAAGTATTTCATTTGATACGTCATTTGTTTCAGAACTTTGGCACGATAAATATTTAAATAGTTTCTCTTTCTCACTTTTATGTAAAGAAATATATTGCGAGTTGATCTTGAGTTGGCAAGTTTTATTTGAATATATATGTTTTATGAGTTTAATCTCAGTATTTAACTCAGAGATAGCGAGCAGATAAACTAAGTATGGACGCACACAGTAAATAGGTTCTAGTAATATAGGTATATTTCATTAAATTCATTAGTATATACATAACATGTATTAGAGAAATAAAAGCATTGTTGGTAATACGTTCTCAAATAAAAATTCCACCACACTATGTTATTCACAAAACACCTATTTCAATAATAAAAAAATTCCTAACAACAAAGAAAGCAGTATGTAAATAAATTTAAATTACTATAAATATTGTTAACCTGATATCCAAATGTAAATCAGAGCCTTTTATTTTTTAGCACTTACTTTATCCAAAATATTATCTTCAACCCGTCTCTCCTTACACTTGATGTATTTATTTTATTGGACGTTCTGACTGTATTAGCCAGTTGTTAGTTTTATAATCATTTTGATTTTAATTTCTGATTTATTCACGTTTTGTTAGCGAATGAATACGTTAGGACCAAATCAGCATCGTCGGTTGCCGAACATGCGGACTAACTCACGGCCTGTTGCCTCACAACTGCAAGGTGATCGTAAACATTCATTACTTAACACCATCTATCTATACGTCTAAGTGTATAAAAGCATTTATTTTTATTTAGTCTAAATATGTAAGTATTGAAATAGTGGTTTATTTCATATGGATTTGAAATATTTTATTCTGTAAGCATACTTGAATAATTGTATCTATCTACGTCTACTACCTATGTCGATAAAATATAGTAAAAAAACTAAGACGTGTGGATGTATTCAGCCATTTTTAAAGCCATTTATACTTATTGTACTGGGTATGGTAAGGAAATTTCTTAAAAATATAGAACAATTAGCAATTTTGTGCCTTTTTCGGCTAATTTTATTACTCGACTTCGGAGTCTATCTGCATGATATGTTTTATCGAAGTCCATCCAGTCAATATGCGAAAAGGAGTAACAAACATACACGGACATATAAACTTTTGCATTTATTATAATTTATAATGAATATGATTGAGAATAATAATTAAAGAATGACAGGAATGCTTATTAAAACACTAAGTTGCTACTGCTTAAACATACAAATACTCGCAGTAGGTCACACATACATATTCAAACTGAATAAGGCGGAAATTATTTATTAAATGATTGTAACATTTATCATATTACTTACTAGCAGAACTCACGGCTTCGCTCGCGCGAAAACTACAAAAAATCCCTAACTAGATAGTTTCATACAAACTTCCCCTTTCATCAAAAAAACCCTTTCATCAAAAAATTCTAAAACACGTATTTATTTATTTTTTTTGAAGGTCATTAATAAATAGCAAGTTTCAAGTAATTCTGAACATAAATATTATTTTGAATTGTATTATAACGTGTTTTTCCGTGGGACATAGATAATCTCCCGCGGTAAAAAATAGCCTATGTCACTCTTTAGCCCTCCAACTATCTCTCACAACTAACTCCACACAAAAAATCACGCCAATCCGTCATTCCGTTTCGACGTGAAAGAAGGACAGACAAACAAACAAACAAACAGACAAACAAACAAAAAAACAAACAAACACACTTGACGCTATGCAATCTTGAATACTTTGTTACCATATACATACTTACCTTCTCTGTTACATAGAAACTTAAATCATTATATGTATGAGTTAATAAGTTAATTTATTTTGAGTAACAATGATTCTGAAATTATATACCTTTTACAATTACTTAATGTGAAACAAAATCCATATTAATATGATAAATGTGAAAGTGTGTTTGTTTGTCCTTCTTTCACGTCGGAACGGAGTGACGGATTGGCGTGATCTTTTGTTTGGAGATAGTTGCAACGCTGGAGAATGATATAGACATACTTTTTACCCCGGGAAAATATCTAATTCCCACGGGAAAACATTTATAATACAATCCAAAAAAAATTGGTCAGTGAACCATTTTTTTTTCTTTTTTTTTATGTCGGGAAATGCATTTACGCATACCACCTGATTCCCCAGGTGGTGATATGGGGCTCACCGGCTAGAAGAGCCGGTACTACCCACTAAAACCCGACATTCCCCTCCCCTCCGCCTTAATGGGACGCCGCAGGATCGCTTGCGCATAACTACTACGGCGCCCCGGCGGCAGGTCTGCCAACGGCTGACCACCACACCGATGGGGCTGCTCCACAGTCAACTCTGTTACACCAGAGAGGTACCCGGAGCAGCCCCATTAAACCGAACCTTCGCCCACCGAAGTGGGCCACCTCTAATCGGCTGCAGAGGACAGGGAGAGCGGCAACGAAACACCGACACTTCTTTTCCCCTGCAGCCCCACCGCGTCTGCCATCAAACGGTGGCGGCCCCGTCTAGGCAGCGGAAGGTAGGGAGAACGGCGCACCGAAATACCGGCACTCCTCTCCCGCCGCGGCCTACCCCTCCGCCAGATGCGGGCCTGCGACCACAGTCCCGCAACCGGCACCGATCATCCGGTTGTGGGACCAAGCGGTCCCACCACCGGTGGCCGCAACGTCTTCGGCTCGAGGCCAAGACGAGCGGCCCCACCCAAGCCATTTGGTCCGCGCCGGATTTCTCCGGTACCACCCGCCGCCCTAAGCGGGTGGCATTCCCCTATACGCCACCTGGGGACGCGCCCGGTAGGAGTTGGCTTCTCCCCCGGGTGATCAGTGAACCTTTTTTTTTTTTTTTTTTTTTAACGTTGGGAAATGCATTTACGCACGAGGTGTGGGACTCACTGGCAAAGCCAGTACTACCCACTAAAACCCAACAAAGCCTTCCCCCGTCTTAATGGGGCGTCGCAGGATCGCTTACGCATTCAACTACGACGCCCCGACGGCAGGTCTGCCAAAGCAGACCACAACAACCACGGGGTTGCTCCAAGGTCCACTCTGCTATCAGAGAAGTACCAGGAGCAACCCGCATGGTACACCGCCCTCCGAGGAGGGCCACCTCCCACCGCCCACCGAAGTGGGCCACCTCCCTGTGCGTTTCTTGGCTTCGCGTCCGGTTGGGTTGCCGGGCACTACTGAGCCCCCCCACCACGACAAGGTGAACGCACGTTGGGGGGGGGGGGGGATGATCAGTGAACCTCAGTCAACCTCAATCAGTGATTTTTTTGTAGTTTTAGCGCGAGCGAAGCCGCAGGATCTGCTAGTATATTAATAAACAAAATAAGCTAAAGCAAATAAATAAAGTTTGATTATAGACAGTTGAAATTTTTACAGATGATGTATTTCTGTTGACGCTATAACAACAAATACTAAAAACAGAATAAAATAAATATTCAAGGGAGCTGCCATACAACAGACATGATTTTTTTGCCGTTACGTACGGAACCCTTTGACGAGTCCGACTCGCACTTGGACTGTTTTTATTTCCTTATACCTTTAAATTTCAAGGTTTCTCAATCTACTTCTGGTGTTTGTCAGTATTTACTTCATATGCATAAGCGTAATATATTGAAAAAAAAAAAAAAAACTAAGATAAAAACTGCATCAAGTAAAAACTACAAGGTCGCCCGCCGTATTACAAAAATAACTATTTTTTTTATTACTTTACCAATTAACAAACTAATGAAACGAGGAATTAACTAATGTTAATATATACATTACATTTTAATAATAAACTCAATAATAAACTTCATAACAATCCGCACACTATACGAGTAAGTATAATATATAAGAAAAATATTTGTTATTTTATTCTTTAGGTTTTTAATTAATTAATTATAATTATGTCTGCAAATTACAATTTAGTTTAAATATTGTTACGGTATACGAGTATGAATTCTACCTTGAAAATACTCGTTGAATTTAAATATGTATAACTATTTGTTATTATTTTGTTCTATTGGTTTTCATTGTTTAGTGTAAAATATAAATGTATAGTAATATGCTATAATAATATAACTAAACTACTATTTTCTTGAAATATGCAAAAATTTACGTATAAGTACCTTCTGTATAAATACAGGTGGTTATGTGGGACACACCGACAAGGATACCGACTAGGTATTACCTGCTAAAACCCAACAGAACTTTGGGACGTCCGCGTCGCAGGATCGCTTACCGCCTCAACCACGACGTCAAGCCCCGACGCAGGTCGCCGCAGTATCGAGAAGAAAAAGAATAATATTTTTTACGCACATGCACCTAGCGTAGCGCTCGTCTCAAGGCCGATTTACATCAAACGAGCGAATGCTTATTCCATCCCCACCCTATCATATTCTTTTAATGTAAGCAGAGGCAGAGTATTCTTTCGTTGTTCTCTCTGCGTTCTCAAAGGTTCTATAGAATATTCTAAGAATGCTCACTGGCTTCATGTAAACGGCACTAGAACGTGCGAACTTAGAACTTAGAGTGTTCGAGGTCGCTCGCTCCCCGGAGCAGTCTCTTCAAAGCGTTCCTGTGTCCTAGCGATTTGAATATTTACGAGTACATACCTACTTACCGAATCATGGATTGGTCTTAAGAAAAATGTCTATTAAAGATAGAAGCATACCATAAGTACAGATGTCTGTGGGATCCGACATTTGTTCACTATAAAAATACAATTCATTTTCGTTTTGAGTGTTTGAGACAAAATAATAAATGCAGCACTTGCAATTATAATCTCGCTGCCAGAGTTGCACATTACTAAAGAGTATATATATGGATATATCGCGGTATAAGAACCAGATGAACGTATCTACCAAAAATTCAAAAATCGTTTTTTTTTATAAAACGAGTCACAATGTGGTCCTTTACGAAATGCCAAGACGACGTAACAGTAAAGTCAATAGTTCACAAATTCCAAAAAAACGAAATAGCATATGAACCACTTTCAATAGAACCAGAAAAACGTATTATGAGTACCGCTAAATTAGTTTTAATTATCTTATTACCAGTTAGGGCTATAGGAACGTAATTGTAAAAACAATATTTTTAATCGTAGAATATTATTTCGTTCACAATATCATACACGAACCATATCAATGTAAAAGCTTATACGTTGTTTTGGGTGTTACAAGCTTGTGTTTTTATTCTAAATTTGAAGAGCCAAAACAACGTTTATCTATTTACGTTTTATTGACACAAGCATTTTTATAAAATAAATAAAAAAAGGTAAGGGCCACACTAACGTATGTCAACCGAATTTAAAAAAAATAAATATTGTATCAATGCAAGCCTGTATAAATAAATAAATCTTTACTATTTCTGAGCTCTAATAGTATGCCAATATATCAACATATTTTTTTCTTTCGTTAATTCTATATTATCACTAATAAAAAGCTAGTAAAGTTTGAAGTGGCGATATTACCCAGTATTTTTGCTCTCCTGTAAAATTGAGAAAATGTTTATACGTTCATTTGACTCTTACACTCTTACACCACGATATATATATATATATATATATATATATATATAAACTTTAGATTACACAATTTATATGATATAAAAGCTTGTCGAGAGATTTATCTATTTTATAAAAAAAAAAACATTATTTTTAACATTTTGTTTCTTGTTTATCTAGACATTCGTGCATTGTCTTGTATTGTGTATAAAGAGTATATAATTCTCCGTGAAATAACGAAACACTAGCAACATGAATGGGCAATGAGCATTCGTTCAGCTGATCTAAACGTCTTTCTTTGTTCTCATTTTGCTCGTTGATCTTTTGGTGTAAACGCTGAAATCGAGCTTTCGTTTACACTAAAAGAACAAGAAAGAATGCTCTTGTTCTAACTCTAGTTCTTTGTTCGTTTGATGTAAATCGGCTTCCAGAGATTTTGGCCGCCGTGGCTGAAATTGATTAGGGGTTTTTTTGTTATCGTTCTTATTATATTTACTATTATACTAACCGTTTCTGAAGTATCCAAAAACGCCGTAAATTGTATACATAATTGCGGTAAAAAACAACGCTATTACTAAAACCCTTGGACATCAAAGAAAATGTTTAGGATTTCTCACACTACTTTCTATTGGCATAACGACACCAATTATTTCCATGGCGTATATAATTGTGTTGAAAAGAGTGCGCAATCCAAAGGATGGCATCGCGGTAACAATCTCTTTAATCATATAATTAAATTATAAATATCTATTTATAGGACTTTAAGGCAGTGGTAGCCCAGTGGTAACGCGCTCGCTAGGGAAACCGAGTGAAGCGAGTTCTCTGATCTGATATTTTCATGTGCGAATCATTTCCAACATGATTACCACTTGTCTTAACGGTGAAGGGAAACATCGTGATGAAACCTGCCTGTCTGAGAGAACCTAGCAAGTTTTCAAAATACATGTGAAGTCCACCAACCCGCATTTGGCTAGAGTGGTGGCATCCCAATAACATTCACAAAAATGAAGACATACAATACTAAAGAATTTAGTATTTGCATTAAAGATCTTGCAAAAATCTATATGAATAACGTATATTTTGATTTGATTATTTATTAAATTTGTCATAATATTACAAATACGCAAATAAAACTTTGTTTAAAAATTTACTTTAAATTAGAATTTAAGTTTATTGACGTAATTAATGCAAGATTAGATAAGAGAAATATCCTTTTAATGGTGTGTAGAGATGGAAAAATTTGTTTGGAATATTTTTTGGTTGAAAATTGGATAGATAGAAATAAAATGTATGGAGAAATTCAATTGTTTTGTCATTTTTTTAACATTCGTTAATGAGAGTTTATTGCCCGATTTCACCAACGTCACCTAAGTTAAAGGGATCCCCTAAGCATGGTTAGGGGGCTGTCAGGGGACAGTTTCTGTTTCACCGACAGTTAGGGGTCACCTAAATATTAAAAGGCCCTCTAAATTTAGGTGGTCGAAATATGGGCTTAAAGACGATCGTAAAACGAAATTTAATTTAGGGGCTAGTTTAGGGGACTTTTAAGCTAGGGATCCCATACGTAGGTGGTAGCTTATGGGTTGTTGGTGAAATCGGGCATAAGAAAATGAATTAATGTTTCGCAATTTTGCTTTCTTAGACTAAAATACAAAAAAAAATGTCTTTCTATTTTAAATCCGAGAACGTAGTTTTAAAAGATGGTGTATATAATTATAAACATTTTACGTTTAGCTTTAGATACCTGTTGTTTGTCCGGCAACATATGATATCAGCATGCCAAAAATTTTATTAAACTAGGTGCATAAGTTGTTGTGTACTAAGCTGTATAAGTTACTATAGCTCTTTAACTATCCCACGGGAACTCTTTTATTTTCCGGGGTGAAAAGTGTCTAAGATGTTGCCCGGGGATATAAGGTATCACCATGCAAAATTTCATTTAAATCAGCCCAATAGATTCGGAGATTAGCCCGTACAAACAGACAAACATACAAACAGACAGAGAAACAAAAAAATTGAAAAAAAATCTATATTTGTTCTATATGTCTTCTTACATCCCCCTGACTCGGTTTTTAGCATTTTTTTTTCTATGTACAGACATTCGACCTCTACTGTTTTATTATAGTATAGATATGTACTTACGAGAGGAACAATGCGAATCTTGAGGGATTTTGAGGGACTTATATTCTTGTCTGATGATGTTATTTAATCTTTAAAGGTGATTACATTTATAAATGTAAGTAGAAGATATACAGTTGCTATTAAAGAAAAAGAAGTCGGCCACTTCAAATATCGCATCTTAACCTTAAAAGGAATGGTATCATTACTATGATGCAGTAATATTCTACTGGCAATATAAAACCTGGTACAAATTGATCAAAAAGCTGTCTATTTAAAATTAATTATATATAAAAAATATATTTACAATAATTAGGAAGGCTATAAAGATAATTTGCTATCGTATTAGTTTTGATTTGATTGATATCGCTAATAGGAGTTTCATTTATTTATTTATTGACGATATATGTATGTATGTATGTATGTATTCTGATGAATCTTTAAGTCTCAGACAAGATGACATTCTAAGATCGCAATCGTAGAAGACTAAAGTACACGTAATTAATGCCCCTAAAGGTTATGTCATGGTTAAAATATGTAATTCCTGTATATTTTTATTCGTGTTCTATAAACAATATCGATTGCGGACTTATTTAAGTGGAGATCGAAGTGATGTTTTGGAAAATAAATAGTGTGGTTATCAGACAGAATTTTGATTGAAAATTTTATTGGAGAGTTTTTGCACTTTTATTTTGACGACACGTTTGGCTCAGTTTATAGTGATCCTGCTCGCTGTGCCAGCGGTCGCGGGTTCGAGTCCCGCTGGGGGGCATTTTTTTGTGTGATGAGCACGAATGTTTGTACTCCAGTCATTTGTGTTTATGTATCAACTATCTGGTATCCATAAAAAAGCCTCATAGCTTACCATGGAACTAGATGGTTCTGTGTGTTAATGTCCCAACATATTTTTTTATATATTTTTAGTGGGTCCGGTAGGATAGTCTAATGCAAATAATTATTTTGATACGTAAATAATAGCTTCATTCAGGTTTTGATTCAGACAAATCAGTACATAGTATATAAGACATTAATTATTATAATATTAATCAACATAAACCTGTTTAATTGAATTTGTTATTTCCACTGTGAATATGCAACAAGTTACTATATAAGTAAATATCATTGTAAGTTTGTAACCTCGCAATTACTTTAAATCAAGCACAAGCGATTTATTACTCGTTTTTAAATAATATAAATTATTAAATAATTAATAAAATGAGCAAATAGTAAAAAAAAAAATAGTTTATATATCTTGTTTCTTACCCTGCATTAGAGGAAGGTCTAAGGCCGAAGCCTCCTCGGTCCAATAGCGAAGGCTACACTTCATGTTTCTACACATGTCAGTAAAGGTTTACGAGCTTCTATACAGCATTCCCCAGACGTTTTTACATTAAAACATTAACATTGTCAAAGTAATATTAAAGACACTTTGTTTTTATGTAAAGTAATAGTTTAGTAAGCAAATTAGAATAAGTTATTTATAAATAAATATATTTATTATATAGAAAGGACTACTACTTACAAATACTTGCACATAAATGCTATTATAGTAGTGTCAACAATACCTACTCCCCATCTTGCAATAGCAAATGCTAGAGGTACAGCAAGGAAGCCAGATTCATATGAGCTTGATTAAATTAATTCTTGATCTTAATTCATTGAAAAAAAAATACATTCTGAAAATTAAAATTATATCAATAACGTAAATCGTTATTTTGCATTATGTATTATAGTCAATATGTGACTCTAACCTCTAATTAAAAAACATATACGTATTATATTTATATTATATATATGAGATGTATATATATACGTATTATATATATCACTGAATTTGATTCGTGAAATTATAATGTCGCTTAGTGGAGAGTGTGTAACGTCATTACACAAAAATCTTATAGATAGATAAAAATGAACGTTGCTAAGCGCAAATTCGAGAACGGCTCGACCAATTCAGCCAAATTTTTTTCGTATGTTTACATACAAAATATATAGAGAAGTAGAAAAAAAGAGATGAATATAAGACAACTTACTACAAATTTTTGTTAGATCTAATTACGAATTAGGTTTTAACATTGAAAATGTTTTTTTTGTCGCTTCAGTATAGGCCTGAATGTCAGCGAAAGTGCGACATCGCCCTGGTGTCGTGGATTTTGTGACTACGTGGTTAATTGGGATCTTAAAAGGTGCGTCTGAGTGAGGGCTACAAAATGCAAAAAAAAATAATAAAAAAAAATGGTTATTTTTTGTTAAAAAATTTTTAATCTCCCTTGTCGTAGGTATAGTTTTATAAAATCAAAAATGGTACTTAATACGTATAATATTGTGATTATGTACATTATTATATATTAGACATATAAATTTTTACACTCTAAATTAAAAACAAATTGTTTTGTGTTGAAAAATCATTGTTGATCTAGAATTCATAAAGTTTATCATCTAAATTCTAAAATATAAAGTCATTGTTCTAAAAGAGAATAGGTATAAGATTTTATAAACTTAAATATATATAATCTCCTTAATGAAGTCGTAGATAAAAACAGATAAAGTACGTTTGGAAAAAACAAGACTTAGAACATTTAAGTGTCTTAATTAAAAACATAAATGGAGCGCATTTTAAAGTTTAACTTTACTAGATATTATCTCACGATTAGTAAAATTACGAGGGGAATTTGTTTTTTAGGGGATAAGATTAATCATGAGTTCACATTGTAAAAGCGTCTTTTATATCACACAGTTAGTTTGCTCACGTTTTTAAAAGCTAATAGTCACTAGATTTTTAGAATCTGTTATGCCGTAATTTTTACGAAGTATAAAACAAAGTATAAAATTGTGTAAAAACAGCAAATAATAATCACATCTCGCTCAAACGATAGCAGTTTGGAAAAATCATCGCATGTTAGAAAACACAATCAACTAGGTATCGTACAGTATTTTATGATTTAATGTCATTGATATTTATTTTAAGAAGCTATGATTAAACACGGATCTATTTGAATGGGTTACGTAATAACGCCTATAAATTTAAGATAACGATTACTATGAATTATATCAAGTCTGAGTTACGTAAATGGTCTACCAAACAAAAATTGAAATTTTCCGATATGCGCTTCTCTCCATATGTACCTATAACCGTCAAACAAATAATACGATATTCTTGTTTCGATAAAATTTAATAATGTCGAGCTTCTAATTTGAAATACCTTTTAAAAATATAAAAATAATTAAATGATATATAATAATTAAAATAATTTTTGGAGTTACTCCTTAAGAATTGATTTTCATATAAGGCAGGTATGGAAATTTTATGAGGAGTGAAATTAGTACAATTACGCAATTTACCTTGCGCACCTTTTACTTTGAAATGTCACAGTGATTAATAATGACGAGAGTATTTATCTAATTAATATTCAAAGTGATATTAATAGTCATGTAAATCAACCTTCCTAACCACGTTTTTTTTTAACGTTGGGAAATGCATTTACGCACGACGTGTGGGACTCACCGGCGTAATACAGCCAGTACTACCCACTAAAACCCTACAAAACCTTCCCCCGTCTTAATGGGGCGTCGCAGGATCGCTTACGCATTCAACTACGACGCCCCGACGGCAGGTCTGCCAAAGCTGGCCACCACAACCATGGGGTTGCTCCAAGGTCCACTCTGCTATCAGAGAAGTACCAGGAGCAACCCGCAAGGTACACCGCCCCCCAAAGAGGGCCACCTCCCACCGCCCACCGAAGTGGGCAACCTCCCTGTGCGTTTCTTAGCTTCGCGCCCGGTTGGATTGCCGGTCACTACTGAGCCTCCCCACCACGACAAGGTGAACGCACGTTGGGGGGAACCACGTATTCATGTACCATAAGTAATATATATTTATGTAACATGATTGATGTATAATGTCCTTCCGACCGATTTCGGCCACGGCGGCCAATCTCATTGAGACTAGCCAGATGCGCAGGAGTCATATTACACTGCACAAGTGTACGCACAGCCACAAAGTGCCATCTCTATTCCTTTTACTCTCAAAGTCCGATGGAACAATACTTCGACAGGTAGGTTGTAATATATGCATACCTTAGTAGGGATGCATATATTATAACCTACACATATATACAGAACGAAATCGAAAAATGTTGAATTATGACTGATTATTGTACGTATGTATATATTTTTGAAGAACCTAGATAAATAAAGCCATATATATATATATATATATATATATATATATATATATATATATAATGTTATAATACCTTTAAGGTTTCTTTTTCTTCTTTGCCTTTCTCATCGAGTGGTTGTTCAAAAGCTTATGACCAATATCGATATTAACATCGAAGGAAAAACAAAAGTAAGAAACTTATTTGATAGAGTCCACTGACTCTATATAGCACTCTATATGCAAAATTGCAAAAACTTTGAAACTGAAATAATTTAACAATGTGTAATAAAATATTTTTATAATTGTGCTTTTTTTATTAAGATTTTTAATTGTATAAAATTATAAAGATTAAGATTTCAATGATTATACCTAATAACGTGGTAAAGATCCATCGCGTTATCTTTTTATTATTAAACAATGTTTGTACGTCATTAAAGCAAATCTGGTTTTTGTTTTTAATTTAGCGTAATTGGACAAGAACTGGCCGAAGTTTTAATGTACCGTACTAATTTACAATAAGTGATAATTTCAGTAATTAAAACCATCATTAAGATTTATTATAATTGATCGATTGACACATAAGCTGAAACTTAATTAAATTTACGTTTTACACGTACGAGTATGTCTGTTGTTTTGAATAATTTGGCGTTAATAATTTATAGATAACAAGCCCTGAAAGTTTGAAGGAAAAGTTTCAAGTAATTCTATAAGTTTCAAGGGAAAACATGTAACAAATTCAATTTGAAATATTTTTATATTAATTCCTTTTTCTAATTTTAATTCCTAGATTTCTTCGAAAACAGTATAATCTATGTAAAAAAACATTTTATGGCACAACATCGGGACTTACCGTTTGAAGTACCAAAATCGGTCAGCAGCTTTAGCTTAAAGCAAAAAAAAACACATACAGACAAACAAAGAACTTCGGTCGGAAGCAAGTCAGTTAAAAAGCAATAAGGTACAATATATTTTCAATCGATTTTTCAGTTTAAATAAACAATAGACACTTGTCGCATTGTTAACAAATGCTTTATGCAATTGCGATAATATGGTAAGATTATATCACTTGTGGTTAAGCCTTAAGTTAGCATTCAATAATTTATTTCGCAAATTGATAAACCAATCAGCGATAATAAACCTTTCTATCACTTAATTAGTTTATTATAAAACGGGTTCATATTACAAAACAATATAGTTTTTATCAATATTCTTATTTATCGATATTTAAAAGTGCTTAGTATTTTAGAATATGTTTTACTATTTTTACAATAGAACAAAAATAATAAGAACCGTACAAAAAATACGCATTTGTATGGAGTCTATCCTTATTTCTTGTTTTTGAAATTGCCAAACTGTTTCGAAAAATATATACAATATACAGAAAACCATAAGTAAATTTTCAGTTTTTCCTATATGCAAGTAATCTTCCTTTACAAGATTCTTGACCAAATTTTTTGAGCGATTTTATGAAAGAAAATGTACCATGTTCGACGCCTACATTTTTTTCTATATACATATTATGTTGTATGTATGCATATACACACCTTTAACCCAAAACAGCTTGTCTGACCTGGATAGTTTTAAAATGTATTATGTTAAATCGCGATAACCCCGGAGATAGTGTCATAAAATTTTCTATGACATAGGGCAAGCTTTCGAGAAAATAAGAAGAAAATAAAATTATAAGTATTTTAACAAATCTAATAAGTCGATTTTAACCTACACGCAAAACTGAACAATCATTTAGACATGTATAAAAAACGTGGTTCATTTATTAATATTTTTTAAACAAATTCGGTTAGCGTGAATGTTTTGTACCATTATGTACGAATACTACAAAACCAACTCCTTACAAAATATTTTTAAATGTTCCCCAAGATGACAAACGTTTTTTTAAAGTTTTTTGCATTAAATATCAATATTATTATAGTAAAGTTATAAAATACCTAAGAAAATAACAATATTTTTTTTTAAATCCTAATTGCCGAATGTATGAAAGCGCATCACTTTAGTATAATTGCACCTATTTAGCTAATTCTTTTTTCAATTGTGTTGGTAATTATTTCATTGAAAGGTTACATTTTTGGACTTAGTGTGCAAAAGTCAGAACAAATCAGTCAGAGCATTTTTTTTTGGATATCAAGAGGGGGTTAGTGTAAAGTTAAATCCATGTTTGTGGGGTTGCAACCCTTGTCCCGCACTCGCCATATTGTAAAAAGGGGTGCGAATGATTTTTACGCTATATCGGGCAAACTATTTGTCACAGAAAATATGTTAAACATTTTTGTTACAAATTAAATTATCTACAACTTTATTTCTGTAACTTTTAGTTGTAGAACCCAAAAATTATAAAGTTAGGAACAATTGGTCTTTACTCGTTGTAACTTTTTTTCTGGTAATTTTACAAAAAAATAACATCAAAGCATTTTGATAGAGAGGTATTCAAGGAATAATTTTCATTGCCATTTTTTTATTTTATTTATTTATTAGGGTTATACAGCGTTGCGAATCTAACACTATTCTCCAGTACTCGTAAGTAGGTATTAATATGAATGATTAGGCATAGCTTTCTCTCATCTTTCCATTATTTTTATACGAAACATTTTTTTTCTGTTCCAGTTATGCTACGTACTTCGCCACGTGCAGACGCATTTAATTGTAAAAATATTTTGAGTCCTAGATTCCCTATCTCCTCGCTTATCCAAAAATACCACCCACTCTTCCAGAGGCCGCGTCTTATATACTACTTGTGCCATACTAGCAAATGGTTCTTATAATGCTGCTTCGAGGGTTCAGAAACAAAATATAGGCTGTTGATAGGTCAGTGATGTAAATGAATGAAGTAGTTCACTATCCTGCGGAGTTTCTAACAGTATTAACTGTTAACCTATCAAGCTTTCATTCTCATAAAGTCCTTGTAATGGTTGGCATGTAACTTGTATTAAATAAGCTATTTAAGCTATGTAACGGAAGTAAACTGCGAGTAATGGAGTAACACACGCACACATACACACATACATACATAGACTGATAAGCACATTACCCTCCTTTGCGTCGCGCAGTCGGGTAAAAAAAGTTTTTAATTATGGGTATAACATTTTTTTGTTCAGTGTAATTCTGTAATTTATAATAATGAAAAATAGTTTACTAAAACTAATTTTATATATGCATACAAGTTTATTAGAAGGCTAAAGTACGAGTATAATAGTAAATTATAATATAAACAATAACCTTTTTAGCAATTATGCATTTATGTTCACTGTTGAAATTGCAAACAATTTTAGTATTCTCAAAGTTAACAGTAACCAAAAAGTGGAGGATTGTTGGACAAGTTGTTTGAATGTTTATTGAACCAGTTATCTGGTAGACTTGATATGAAGATTTTGTAAATCGTAAAGATTACACCGTACACTGACGTAATAACGTTTTTTAAGGATTTTGTACAAAATTAATTTTATTACTATTTTATTACTAATATTGCATTGATAGTTGCAGATGCATATCATCGTTTAACATTTTCAAAGTACGTACCTACATATACTTTTTAGAAAACCTATATTTTCTTTAGATTATCTGTATTATTTATATGACTAAAAATTATTTTTCACTACAAGATCGCTATTTCAAACCATACTAAATCATTATATTTTAATATTAAGTTTATACCATTTAATGCTGTACTATACTTATACCGCACTAAATTAACTTATTTTCTCACTTCTGAAGGGTTTCTACAAGAAATCTCTTAAAGAGACAAGTTATCCTTTGTCGACATACTATTAGTTTATTTTGTATAACATATATTTCACGGTACATAAATAAATAAATAAAAAAGTTACATATTAATCATTACATATCTTAGCAAAATAATTTTTATATTACAACTTTTAATACAACTAACATTGCCCGCGGCTCCGCCCGCGTTCTGATGACCAAAAACCAAATTCTTAGGTTTTACATATTAGTATACTCTTATATTGCAGTTTTTGTATTTTTTCTCAGAAATGAGACATTTTCCCGTGGTAAAAAGTACCCTATATGTTGACCCGGATAACCAGTTATCACCATACCAAATTTCATCAAAATCTCTCCAGTGGTTTTTCTGTGATGCGGTAACAGACAGACAGACAGACAAAAATTCTAAGAACTATAGATTCGGCCTCTGCATCGATAGTAATGTTTGTTTCAATAAGGGTTTCCAAAAAATATCTAATCTACAGATTCGGCTTAGTTACAATTTTATTATATGTATAGATAAACACGAGTATCTACAGAACTTGGCACCCTTCTCAATTTTTTGGTCGGCGAAGTCGACAACTACGCATATTCTTAATATTGAACTTTTTGTAAAGAAATTATTTTTTATTTTGTTCTACGTGTACGCTGTATAATTTTTTTTTATGTTGTTTTTTTTGAAGGTTGTAAATATTAGAGCGCATTGCCCATTCATGATGTGCTATTTTTACACGCTTTTGGCTTATGCGTAAGTTGGCTAAGTCGGGGTGGTATAACGTTCGCAGGCGGTTGTATTCTACTATAGAACTATGTAGATTGATAAGATGTGATTAAATATGCTGACGAATCCCTCTTTACAGATACCTAGATTTTTGTAGTGATTATGTACATTTTCTAAGTGTTTATTAAAAGTTTATAGACAACAGGAATCGAATCTGACCTTTTTTTTTTAACGTTGGGAAATGCATTTACGCACGAGGTGTGGGACTCACCGGCAAAGCCAGTACTACCCACTAAAACCCAACAAAACCTTCCCCCGTCTTAATGGGGCGTCGCAGGATCGCTTACGCATTCAACTACGACGCCCCGAGATCGAATCTGACCTCTTCTAAATCACAGACTTATACTATTTTTAAATATGAGTATATAGCAAGATATATACTCATATTTAAAGTTGTTGTATTTCTTTCATAACACAATTGTTCACAATGATGTGTTATTATATTGGTTCTCTAAATTATATACACAATCTGGTATACTAAACGATAAAAGTGACCTTTCATCATGGAATCTATGCCTATGTAAAAGAAAAAGTTTTTGCTATTATAATTTTGAAAGGCGCTAGGAGTAAGTAAAATTTTTATAAATAACCTGGTATACAAAACGATAAAAGCACGGTAATACGCATTACATTACCGTGATAAAAGTGACCTTTCATCATGGACTCTATTCTCCTGTGAAAGAAAAAGCTTTTGCTATTATAATTTTGAAAGGCGCTAAGAGTAAGTAATTTTTTTATAAATAACCTGGTATACAAAACGATGAAAGTGACCTTTCATCATGGACTCTATTCTTCTGTGAAAGAAAAAGTTTTTGCTATCATAATTTCGAAAGGCGCTAGCTAGGTGTTAATAAAAATTGATTGCTTGAAAAATATTTCAAATCGTAAAAATTCATTGTTTTCTAATTTTTTCTTTATATAAACACAATTACCCACCTGAACGCTAAATTTAAACTTTCTAGGTCATCTGGAAGTGCGTTAGGTTTTTGATCTATATGTCAGCCAGTCAGTGATAAGATGCCGATTTTTCACGTTAATACATCTGTTAACCGTTTCAGCTATATTTATGAAATTTAGGGTTCTGATTAATATAAGGGGATTTATTAAATGAATCAAAAGTGACTCCGAATGGTTCGTGTAACATAGCACACGGCTGTTGTATCATCAGTTCGTAATTTTGTTACATAAATATAAGAAATAAATGGTTATAATAGCTTTAATTTCTTACAATTAGGTACGAGTAGATACATTTTGGAATTTAAATGATTTTAAATATAATCTGACTTTTTAGTATACAGCTTATAGATAAGGACAGATAAACTAAATACAAATTGACAGTTAGTAAATATAACTAACATACATTTCGTTATGAATGAATGAAGGACTTTTAAATAAAGTATTTTTAATTCAATTCTTCTTCAGGTAACAATAAATCAAACAAAAATACTTAGAACAATATTTTCAAAGATTAGATTATTCAAACTACAAATATAAAAAATCTGGGGCAGTTCTCCCGCAAAGTCAAGCAAAAAAGGCATAGTTGTACCATCCTATTCTCGAAGCCATTCAGGACATTTTTGACCCTCCTGTAACTTCATTGTGGATAGAAGCCTGAAATGTCAGTGCTTAAGAGTACATTACATAAATAGGTAGATATATACCCAAATTACATTCAATTTGAATTAGCGGAAAAATTGCTCCATTTTTTGCAATAATCTTTCATTATTCTTGAGATCTAAAAGTCTTCAAAAATAGTATTATTTCTGGAAAAAGTTTCTTCTTTAGTATTTGCTTCTTTTTGTGTTAAGATAGTGATAGCCCAGTGGTAGCGTGTTTGCTTGGGAAAATAAGTGGCAAATAAGTAGCATGGTAGAGTAAGGGGAAAATAAGTAGCAGATTCAAAGTTTAGATCTCGTACTTCTGTGTGAGAGTTCTATTTTCATATGTGAATCATTTTCAATATGATTAGTCTAACGGTGAAGGAAAACATTCTGAGGAAACCTGCATGCCCGAGGGAATTTAACAAGTTTTCGATAAAGAAACGAAAAAAAAAGTTAAAGAGAGTTGAATCCTCTTTCTAATGAATTGGGCTAAGATGATTGCATAAATCGCAAGATTTATAATAAAAAGAAAATTAAAGATCATTTGTTAATTAAACAATAAACATATTATAATTACACTATTATTTAAATGAAAATACATACATAATTTCATTACCACCGTTACAAATGGTTTATTACTCTGTTTTACGGTGTAATATTTCTATGATATCCATTATAGTGACAGTACAACCTGAAACTAAACTAAAAACGCCAAATAGGATAATTAGCACATTTTTCCAAAGAATCCATTTACATTTTCCGAGATTTTCCCACCGGAACACTGTTTCGATAATGCCAGGAATCACAAGACCGAGGATTGAGTAAAAACAGGCACCAACAATATTAATTATTTGTTCTAATAAGGGCAGCGCGATACCAATTCCCACTGTAAAATAAAACACATATTAATTATTTATTATGAATATATAAAAAAATCTGATTGCGTAAAAAGCGAACTAAAAATGAGAACAAGTTGACGAATAAAGATAGTGCTATGCGGTCGGAGACGTACAATACACTAGCAAGTCTCGCGCCTAGTACTCGTAGGTATAAAACACGTACGTGCATCTGTAATATGTATGTCTCCGACTGTAAAATACTAAATTTTTTCGTCAACGTGTTCTCTCTCATCTTTTTAGTTAGCTTTTTACGCAGTAAGTAAAAAAGGTGATAGAAAGATAAACGAATCCAAATTTTAACCAACTTTCAAAAAGGATGAGGTTCTATATTCGGATGTATGTATTTCTTTATATTTATTTCACCATTGACTATTTAGGAATTTACTTTAGATCGAATTAAAATTAACGATATCGGAGAACACACATCATTCATTGTTAAACTGACAGAGAAATCGATGGAAGGAAAACAAGGTGGTATAGCTCTAAAATTATAATGATTAATTATAAGATTAAGGAACTACTTACCGGAGCATAAGACGCCAGCAGTTCTAGCCATAATGTCGGTAATCGTGCGGTAGTTATCTTTTATGTAAGGATCTATGTGTTTCTTAAAAATGTCAAACACCACGTAAAATTGAAGAGGATAAGTGAAGAAAATGGATAGAGCTATAAAAATTTTTGCACATATTGCTGGCCTGAAAAGAAAAATAACATGTAACTGTTAAAAATTAACAGCAATTTTCTTTAGATCAGCTCTGTCTAAAAAACTGTTCATAAAATAACTAACTATAAATGGTCCGTCCCAGATCTCGAACCTAGGACTTCGTCCTTATCCTCTGCGTCGGATCTGCAGCATTACGTGTTAGCCACAGACCAACGACCAAGTCGGTCGATTTAAGTATTATTAACTAATAATATTCACTGAATAATAATAATAATAAAAAGAAAACAATAAACTTTTTGCTAATAATGAGAAACAATTTTACCGTAAACTAAAATGCAGTACAAAAATCGAACACGCACCATCGGTAGAAGCTTTAAAAGAATATTGGGAAAATATATGGAGTTATAACACAGAACACAATAAAGACGCTGAGTGGATCTCGAGAGAAAAATTACGTTATGGAACAATTAACGAAATGGAGTTTGAGGATATAGAAGTAGATGAACTTAAAAATATTATTAGTAATACACATAGCTGGAAAGCACCAGGAGCAGATTATGTTCAGAACTTTTGGTATAAAAAACTACACATACTACATCATGCCTTAGCGAAACAGATTACAAATATTATAAAAGGAAATAGTATACTACCAGAATTTTTAACTGAAGGAATCACCTATATGTTACCAAAAAGTAATCGAACTCACGATCCATCTCAGTATAGACCAATAACTTGCCTCCCAACAATTTATAAGATTATAACTTCATGCATAACATATAAAATTAATAAACATTTAGAAATTAATAAAATATTAACAGAAGAACAAAAAGGTTGCAAAAAGTTACATAAAGGTTGCAAAGAACAATTGATTATTGATTCTGTTGTACTTAAGCATGTTCAAAAAGGTAGAAAAGATCTTTTTATATCATACATAGATTATAAAAAGGCATTTGATAGTGTTCCCCACTCCTGGCTAATTGAAATATTAAATATATACAAAATTCATCCAATTTTAATAACATTTCTTAAAAAACACTATGCAAAACTGGAGAACTACTCTTCATTTACGGACAGACTCGAAAGATATTAATACTAGTAAAATAAATATAAAAAGAGGCATATTTCAGGGTGATTCGTTAAGTCCTTTATGGTTTTGTTTAGCTCTTAATCCCCTATCGAACGAATTAATTGACTCTAAAATAGGTTTTGATATAAAAAACAATAGAAAGAAACTTCATCAATTAACTCATTTATTATATATGGATGATTTGAAATTATATTCGAATAAAGAAACTAATATGATACAACTACTAGATATAACTTTAAAATTTTCTAAAGATATAAAAATGGATTTCGGGTTAGATAAATGTAAAAAATTAAATATAGTAAAAGGTAAAATAGTTACAGGTGATTATAATATTAGTGAACAAGATAGTATTACAGCAATGAAAGATAACGAACTATATAAATATTTAGGGTATCATCAAGCACGTTTATTAGAACATAAATCAATCAGAGATAGATTACAGCAAGAATATTTTAACAGGATACGTTTACTTAGTAAAACCCAATTGTGTAGCAAAAACTTATTTAAAGCAATTAATACCTACGCAATACCTGTTTTAACGTATTCGTTTGGAATCGTTAAATGGTCAAATACAGCTTTAAAACGTTTAGAAACTAAGACAAGAACAATTTTAACACAGCATAGATATCATCATCCTAAATCCGCAATAGAACGTATAACTTTACCTAGAAAATATGGAGGAAGAGGCCTCATCGATATTACACAGCTTTATACTAAACAAGTATCAAATTTAAGAAAACATTTCTATGAAAAGAAAATTACAAGTAAGTTACATGAAACTATAATTGAAATAGATAGATTCTTTACGCCACTTAATCTTAACAATGAAACTACTGAACCGATTCTCAATACACAAGAAATTGAAGTTAAAATTAAAAACTGGAAAACAAAAGAATTGCACGGCAGACATCTAAAAGAATTAGAACAATCACATGTAAATAAAGAAGCATCTCACAAATGGCTTGATTGCGGAGGTTTATTTCCAGAGACTGAAGGATTCTTAATGGCCATCCAAGATCAAGTCATATCAACTAAAAATTACAGAAAATACATTTTGAAAGACAGAACAGTACAAAACGATCTATGTCGTAAATGCCACCTTAAACCAGAAACTATCCAGCATATAACAGGAGCATGCGCAACACTAACACAAAATGACTACACACACAGGCATAACCAATTGGCTAATATTATACATCAAAAACTTGTTCAAAAATACAAACTCACTAATGATCCGCATACAACCTACTATAAATATACACCACAATCTGTATTAGAAAACCAGACATACAAAATATATTATGATAGGACTATTTTAACAGATCACACAATTTATAACAATAGACCTGATATAACCTTTGTAGATAAGAATAATAAACATACATATATAATAGATATAGCAGTACCTAACACTAATAACTTACAAGCAACAATCAGTGAAAAAATAAGAAAATACACAGAGTTACAAGAAGAAATTAGGAGAGTTTGGAAAATGACGAATGTTACAATAGTACCCATAATAGTGTCCACAACAGGCGTTGTTCCGAAACTTTTATTTAATTCTTTAAGCATTCTTTCTTTGCCTAAATTCACATATTTAACTCTTCAGAAAGCTGCTATTTTAAACACCTGCAGAACAGTAAGAAAATTTTTGCAACTTTCTTCAGATAATGATGACAACACAGTACAACAAACCACCCAGAACTGATTCAGCACTTGGTTCACGCCCGTGCTGGATCATATTACCAGGCACAGTCTGAGATATCAAATTTGATATAAAAAATAATAATAATAATTCAGTTGGAGATTTAAATTTTATGTACATATTAATGTCTAAGATCCATAATAAGGCCGTCCTTCACATACCTATTTACCCAACAGTAGTAATTAATACTAATTAGTATTAGATACATATAATAAGTGTATAAATATATAAATAAATATTTCGCAGATCGGTTTTTCGATAAAATATAGTCAAGGTGTCCATTTCCTAAATATTATGCAAAATTTTATTTAGTTGCTGCTATTAGCTGTTTTAGAAATTCTTTATGAATGAGACCAAATTATATAATAATATTAATAAATCTTCTGAGCAATTTCGGCCACGGTAGTTAATCTAACTATAAAACACTTTTCATCCGTTAAGCAGATGGGTGAAGGAAACAATCTTTGGATTTTATACTAAATTTTTTTATAAGGATAAATGGTAAAATCACAAATCTTGTACCAACAGGTTTATTATTCATGTTATTAAATCAAATTTTCCTGCTTGGGTATCATATGAGGGTATTAATTTAATCTACCTTGAGAGTAGGCTTGAGATAATGTCTTATGTCGGTACGTCGGTACTACACTTTATACTATACCTACTACCGTAATGCGTCTATATTATTATTTTCAAGAACTTTCCTGTGAAGTGTTTTGATGTTTGGAATTAACAAGTGATAAATAGAATTAAAAGTAAAACAAGAAGATTATAGCTACTTTTTATTGTATACCTATTTGGTTGAATGGATGTGGATAAATCTAAACTAATTTACACAAATATTATAGAGTGGTAAAGTTTGCAAGATTTGATGAACGGGGTAATGTAGGAAGTATCCCACATTAACAGTCTGATCCAATTCTGAAGATTCTTTAAAAAATAGGAAGCTCAGTTATTGTTTATTCTGATAAAAATGTTGTATTTAGGTACTGTCGGAAATTGTAACTTTAATTGCAATCGAAAAAAACACTGGCAGGTTGAGTTGCTTTATCGGGATGCACTGCCTATCTGTTTGAATACAAATAATATTCTTTATTACACAACACAACACGATATAAATAAATCAAAGAAGAACTATAGCAGGCGACCTTGTTGCTAAGTGAGGTGTCTAAAATTTGAAATAAAGCTACAAAATGTATGGCATATACATACATATAGGCAGGGGATAGGGAGCGAAGCGAGAGTAAGGTAAGCTAAGTTTAAAATCTTCTACCCTTGATGCTATCATTAACACTAGTGATTCATGGAAATTACTTAACACAATAATAACATTGCACCACATTAATTCTAAATCTCTTATGTTTAATAAATGAATATGTACTCTGAAACGTGATCTTATGAAATTTTTGTACATAAATGCACGAGTGAAATTTATGAAAAAAATATTTTAAATCATCTAAATTAGTAGTTGATTTATACACATACAGTTTGGTTGGTAGTAATTTCAACATAAATAATATTTTCAATAGTGAACAGTATGGTTTTACCTCGTATAGTACCTATTATGTGATCTGTGGTTTTACTAAAGGCAGGTTTACTGCCTTTATTAAAACAACATACGGAAATTGCGCTTCTCAAACATATTTATTACGCCTGGAAAAATCACAGAATTTAATTGGGGGTTTTCTGGGTGTGGAGTATGAAACCCTCTTGCTCTTGATTTCATTTTGTATTCATTTTATATTCATTTCAGTATAGTAGAACCTGGGTGATAGAGCTTCGTTCGGCATAGGCGCTCGTTCAGTAGATTATATATCAAACATTAGCGAGAGAAGAAGTAATACAAACATTTACGAGAATATATATATATATATATTGTATATATATATATATAAACAAGAATTGCTCATTTAATATTTTAAGATTCATTTACCGTTCGTACTTACCATTCATCTATAGGTAGGTTTAAAGTAATGGATCCCCGTAAAACATCTCCATATCTTAAATATCCAAAGAGGCCGAGTGTACTGTAGAAGAACACAATTGCTGACATGGCCACGACCAGCACACTTGGACAGCCAAGGAAATTTTGAGGCTTTTTCATTGCATTTTCAACGGGCATTACCACTCCAATACCCTCCATCGCGAAGATCACAGTTCTAGTAATTTTACATTAGTACTAAACACCCTTTTATCTTACATACGTTTACATACTTATTAAAAAATATTTATAGTATAACTAAACTTTAAGATGAGATTTTTTAATCATATTTAGGATAATGGTAGTTTTAGTTACTTCGGAAACATTTCATGCATATTACATCTCTTCCATGACTTTGATTGTTTAGCTAATTTTGAAAACTGTGTTAAAACGAACTTTTAGTGAGGAGGAAAGTCTCCCCGATGGTTTAGGTGGTTGGGTGGAAGACCATTAAAATTCATATCGTTATTTTTATTGACTTGTAATATTATAAATGTTATTCATTGAATTGTGTAATTACTTACGATAAAAACACAGGAAATCTTGAAGGGTTGCCGACGGCCTTTTTGTCCGAGAACGTTATTTCCCCTCCAAAAATATAATATAAACAAATGAAATATGTCAGGAGGAGGAAAACGTTTGCCAGAATAGAAAATATCGCGAGCCATTTCAAATATCTCACTTGGCACAACAAACATAGAGGAATTAATATGATCAAGCAATAATACTCTACGGATAAGTTTACATTTGGTACATATTTGTCGAGTAGCTGTAATTTAAAGTTAATAAATTAAAATTATCTGATGTAAAAGCTATCTCCATTAATTAAGACATTAATATTGTATTAAAGTAAATACAAATTGAACAAACCTGCTTGATAGAGTCAGCTATTAGAACAGTATATATACAACAAACACCCATATACGTTGAAAACAAGGCAAACTCTGCAAATGCACTGGAACATAAAAATAATCATTATAATAATAATAATTTTAATCACTTTTATATCCTGATATGTGCTTTCTTAATAGGATAGTCAATAAACTGATATCTTTTTAAGCAAAAGTCTTAATAGTAA
Organism: Brenthis daphne; assembly: GCA_947093115.1. Taxonomy (NCBI): domain Eukaryota; kingdom Metazoa; phylum Arthropoda; class Insecta; order Lepidoptera; family Nymphalidae; genus Brenthis; species Brenthis daphne. Next base: position 29,706,595 of record OX352474.1, on the reverse strand, counting down.
AACTTAGGAGGCATTTCAAGAGAAGGTTCTGAAATTCGTCGTTATTAAGCTTAATTGAGGTGAACACACAATTTTGTGTTTGTCTGAAATTTAGTTGGCAAATTATGAGCTTCTAAAGAATTTGAATTTGATGAAAAAAAACATATAAGTAAATATATTTTAAATATCTGCTTGTTTTCGCTAATATCTGAAATACATAGTTGAAGTGATTATAGCGAGACTTTTGAATAAATAGGAAGATTCAGGTGTTCTGAGTGTTGGGTGTGGTAAATGCTAGAGCGAACACTACTATTACTTCATTAAAAAGAAATATAATGAAGTTTTATATTATTTAAACTAGCGGCTCACCCTCGCTTCGCTCGGGTTCGTCGCTAGGTACGTTTTAAATAGATATAAAAAGAAAAAATCTTTCTTTCTCACATTTTAATTATATGTTTTAATACTTACCTATTCCGGACTAAGAGAAATCCAAAAATTAAAATATCATAAAAATTGGAACGCGGTCGAACGGGATAAAAAGTATCCTATGTCCTTCTCCTGGCTCTAAACTACCTCCCTGCCAATTTTCAGCTAAATCGGTTCAGCCGTTCTTGAGTTATAAGCGAAGTAACTAACACGACTTTCTTTTATATATATAGATAATCAAATCGTCTAGACGAAATTGTCTGGACTCTAAGGGCTGAAACGAAACTGATTTTCCACTCAAAAGTAAAGCGAACAGGGTAGCGAAGTTTCAAAGGGGTAGTGAAAGTTAAATTTGGAAATAATTAATTTATAATAACAATATTTTTTGGATGTAAAATAAAAAAAAAATCAGTCGGACAATCTGTTAGTTTGTATGTAAAGAAGGACAATAACAAGTTTACATTTTAAGAATTCTAAAGAGAAAACAAAGTGTTATTATATAGGTACAAATTAATGACGGATTGTTCCACCGGACAAATAAATAATTACGCTGCATAAAACGTTAATTAGAGATTAATAATTTGCATCAGCATAGTGATTGTGTACGAAAGGCGTGGCTGAAATTAGGTCAGTTAGTGTAATAATTACCTCTATTACATAATTATAACAATAAAATGCATACAACTGGTAAATTTTACATATCAGTGAACATTGCTGATAAAAGTCTGTGCAATATTTAAATAAAATTATTAAATAAAGCTAATTTTTTGTGTATTATGTTCAAGCATTCTCTTATCGTTTTATGTAATTTTTTTCAAGAAATAATTCTACTTCTTCAAATTCTAATTTCCGTTTTAAATTTAATATTGCTAATTTTAATAATAAAAATTTTAAACGAACATGCTACTAATTAATATTTTATATATACACTAGCATTGCGTTCCGCCCGCGTTCAGATGACGAAAAATCAAATTCTCAGATTTTACATATTAGTATACTCTTACATTGCAGTTTTTGTATTTTTTCTCAGAAATGAGATATTTTCCCGCGGTAAAAAGTATCCTATATGTTGACCCGGATAACGAGCTATCACCATACCAAATTTCATCAAAATCCCTCCAGTGGTTTTTCTGTGATGCGGAAACAGACAGACAGACAGACAGACAGACAAAAATTCAAAAAACTATAGATTCGGCCTCTGTATCGATAATAATGTATATTTCGGCTTAGTTACAATTTATTTTAAGTATAGATATATAAATAATGTATAACTGTAAGGATATTCCAATATTGATCTTATATAATACTTCAAAGTTAATACCTGGCAGCATCGGAGTAGCGTTGGACATTTTTTGGTCCATTTTGAAATGCTGATTTGCATGTCTCTGCATAACCGAGCAACGGTTTCCGTTCTATTTTACAGCAACCACGTGAGGTTTTCACCTGTGATTTCGTAACAGTAACTTAATGACCAACGTAATGTAATGTCAGTGGTGTAGATTTTCGCTTTACTTTATAATACAAATATAAGTAAATGGTTTAATTGATACGGTATGAATGAATATAATTTATGTTAGAGAAAAAATAATTTATTTTATGTTAAATATACTAACAAGGATATGAACGCAGTGGCCGCATATGAAACCAACCAAGAGCGTCCCAATAATACCGACTCCCCATCCAGAATTAGAAAAGGCAAGAGGACCAGCTAATAAGCCAGAACCCAAAGAGGCTTTGATAATATTAGCTGTAGCTCTTATATCCCTGTAACAAAAAAATGTTATCCATTGAGCACTGGTTTCGGTTACGGCGGCCAATCTCACTGAAACTAGCAACTTTTCGGGACATATTATAGTACGTACTTACAAAAGTGTGTGCGTAGAAACAAAAAAAACAGAGAAATATCTGTACTGAATATAAGGTGAAAAAAATGTCTACTAATTAGTAAACAATTAGCGTTAGCGTTTGGGAGATCTTAAATAATTATTTAAGTATATATTTGTTTCTAAAGGAGTTTTTTTTATTTAAGTTAATAAATCACTGACTCATGACGTAAAGATTGTATCAACGTGTGTGTTACCTTATTTTAACGAAAATGATTGTGCAGACCATATGAAAAAAGCAGCCGAAAGAAAAAATATGGTAATATAAAAAATCCAGTAAAATTATAATTTAATAATATTAAAATAATTTAAAATTTTAAAATAATTTGTAATAACATTTTCAAATCTAAAATAAAAACGCCGCTCAGGCGCTCAAGTAAAAACACTTCGTCAAACTAATGCGTTCTTGCGCCGATTTACCGTTTACGTATACGTATCGGCGGATATATATTTTTTTACAATCCGACACATCTTCTGTACATCTATCTATACATACAATATTTATTGTTACATATAGTTTATTGTTACTGTCGATAATAAGTTTGATGGTATGGAATCTAGGTGTCGTACTAATCCAATATTTTTTTCTTGGTGATCTTATTTCTTATCCGTTACAACTAGTAAAACTACGAAATATATTTCTTCAACACATCTATTCAAAATTATTATAATATTCAAGGTAACGTGCGATGGACAATTAAGAGTTTTTTTATAAAACTAGCGACTCACTTCTTTCGGGTTCTTAAGAACATCAACAACATGACACGCAATACATTTTATATTCATTCTTAATTATAAGTTCTAGTATGCTAGCTATCATAGTGTGCGTGAGAATTTGCGTATGTTGTATTTGTGTTGTTAACGCCCGGAGGGATGCAAAACAGTATGAAACAGATAGCGTTTTTTAAAATCCTTACTCTCGCCGCGTAGCGACACTTCAAAATTTTCTTAATCATTTACAGGTGTCCTTAACACTGAACAACAACATACATACATGCGCTGCTAATATAAAAAGAAAAATAAAACTAAAAAAATAAGGTAAAAATTTATATAAAAAATCGATTAAGTAAAAAACGAATTATAAAATTAAGCAAATGCAGGTTTTAAATAGATAAAAGTGGTTATTGTGAGTGTACCTACCTTAGGAGATACACTCACACTTTTGTATAGGTATTTAATTTTTAAGACATTGTTTCGATGATTTAATCTATCTACCAGCATTAACCATGTACCTAATTGAACGTGAACAGTTTTTTTTAACGAAAGACCGTCATAGTTCAGTCATCTTGTACAAAATGTTTAAAAAATTATATACGCAAGCTTTCCACGTTCATCGCTCATTCTATTAGCGAGATGAGACTATATATAAACACTCATTGCGTGTTTTAGAAGAAGTAAGTGTATAGGTAGGTTTAGATGAGTGGCTTGCGCTCGAACTAAATTTTCCCACGAAAATGAGAAATTGTTAAATATGTGAATTATAATAAACCTGCTTTATTACTTATTAAAAAATTTGGTGTTATAAATTATTGAAATTTTTGTATGAAGGACAGCCGGTCGACTAGTTAGTTTGCACGTGGTAATGAGAGATATAAGGTGTCCTAAATGTAAACCCGAGTAATAACTTATTACTACACAAAATTTTGTTAAAATCCGTTCATCATCCGTACTTTTTGCGTGAAAAGCAAACAGATACAGACAAACAAATATACAGACATAGAGGTAAATAGACTTCACTTTGTAACTGTTGTTATAATGTATAAAATTTTAAACATGGGGATCGAATTGAATATCGATTCTAGGAAAAATGGATGACAACCAAAATTGTAGGAAATTTAATTTTAAACAACTTTTGTAATAACTATTTTTCGTGTATAATTGAAAATAAACGAGTTATTCAATCGGGTGTGCTACACCGGGAACATAAATTTAGACTGCCAGTGACCCCGCCCCCTTCTCCCCAAAGAATTCAGAAGGAAAATTGCTATATAATAAAAAATTTTGCTATGTCAAATCTTAATTTGACTCCAAAAAATATTATACAATTAATTTATAACAACAAACAATGCCATTTTAAAAAATATTAATTATAAATAACAAAAATTTTTAATAAATTGTGCAATTATAATACTAGTAACCAAAACTAAAATACGTATATAATATTTAATGTTCAGTTATATAATTTAATTAAATTATTCAATTTAATTTGTTTATTTAGTGGCTTCTAGGAGTGCCGTGTTGGCACAATTTGCTTTGCCAATGTCGTGTAAAATGGAGAAGACAAGTTATAATAAAATTATTAAAATGTTTTAAAATTAAAAGTAACGAACAATGTGAGGTACTTCGGTGCCACTTGTCTATTAAACACATCCCAATGTAAATTGGACTCGTTTTCCGCACTTGGACTCAAATAAAAAAAAAACATATTCACTGAGGCAATTTCAATGATTCTAAATACGATATCTCTGTAATAGTTTAATAGAGTTGATTATCTTGCAGATTCCAGGTGACGCTACAGCATCAGGCCAAGGTTTACATATCTTTGCAATGTCATCGAAGTAACGGGATACCGAGTTTCAAATCGATTAGATCTGTGGAAGTTATTCATATCCTTTTACAGTCTAGAATTTCTTGATTTATAACTAAGAACACTCTCGATCAAGTAATCTTTTAATTAAAAAAGAAAACTATAATTTAAAATTGGTTTAGCTGCTTGGGCGCTAGGATCTACAAGTAAAATTTTTAATTCGTCTCTTTTTAGGTCAAGGATTAAAAATAAAACCGCTACAAAATCCGAAAAGATATTTTCATTTTAAAATGTCAAATATCCGCGTAATAATTATCTAAGAAAGTATCATGTAAAATAAAATATGGTTTATGATTTTCATGTTATTTTATAGAATAAATGATAATTTATAGTATACTAGAATTGCCCGCGGCTCCGCCCGCGTTCAGATGACTACAAACCAAATTCTTGGGTTTTACATATTAGTTATACTCTTACATTGCAATTTTTTAATTTTTTTTCTTAAAATGAGATGTTTTCCCGCTGTAAAAAGTATCCTATATGTTGACCCGGATAATCACCATACCAAATTTCACCAAAATCCCTCCAGTGGGTTTTCTGTGAAGCGGTAACACATAGACAGACAGACAGACAAAAATTCTAAAAAATAGTTTATATAGATATTCAGCCTCTATAGCAATAATAATGTTTATTTCAATAAGATTTTCCAATAAATATTTAATGTACAGATTCGGCTTAGTTACAATTTTATTATATGTATAGATTAATTCATTTGACACAGTGCAAATATATTTGTCTTATATTTACTTACGAACTTGGCTTCTCAACTATTCTATGCTCATATGGATTATATTCTTCTTCTTTATTATCTTTATTCATTTTTATTAATTACACATTCACACTATAGGTACTTAAATATACATTGCACATTTAATAATCACATTTAAAAAACTTTTAAAAAAGATATTTTTGTGGTTTTGTATTTCGGCTTAAAGTAAACAATGCTCGTGGCTTGATGCTATAACGATTTTCATATTATTAAATTCTACAAGATAATATAGAATGATAATTATAATTGTGGGTAAGCCTTAAGTTAATATTGAATGGTTCATACGCTTAACTGATAAGCCAATCGTTGCGAACCTTTCCGCGCTGGGTTCTAACACAGCTGTTATGACAGATGGTTACAGTTTGACGCAAGCGTAAACTACTCTAATTTATTTTTAACCGACCTCCAAAAAAGAGGAAGACGATGTCTATATATTATGTATGTTAAAATTAACCAATCTGGCTTGTTTAAATTCTATTCTAATAAATCTTACATCTTATAATGGTTTTCGTCAAAATCAGAAAGAATTAAGAAATATTTTTACATTCTAAGTGTTGTATTAGATAAAAATTTAGCAAGTTTATTATATACTAGTGACTTACATTTGCTTCACTCGGGTGTGTTCCTAAGTGCTTAACAAAGCTTTCAACACCTTTGTTTACTTTTGAAAGTGAATTTAGTGTGAGCTTTCTAACACATGAGCTTGTTCAAGGTTGAGACTATGTAACCTATATAAGTAACTACCTACACTTAAGTTAACATTGCACAACTGTTTTTACTAATAGAAAATCTCAATAACGTTATAAATGCGAAAGTTTGGATGGATGTTTGTTACTCAATCACGCTAGAATAGCTGAACGGATTTAGATGATATTTGGCACAAAGATAGGTTATAGTCTGAAATAGCACATAGGTTACTTTTTATCCCGGAAAAATGTACGGTTCCCGTGGGATAGTTTGGTTTTTGTTTTTCACTAGGGACAAACCCGAGCGAAGCTAGGGTGAGTTTCTAGTTAATTTTTTTTCCTATAGAAATCCATCATTTGCCATGACAATAATAATAATCATGACATCATGAAAAAAAATATTTTAACTGAATAATAACAATACCATTGTATTTCAGTCATTCAAAATTGTAATGCAATGTTTAAATATGATATAGATTAAATATAACCTTGCTCGAGTGCTAATAGTTTGTAACAAGGACAGATTAACTATTTCTCTGACATAGTGCTATAATAATTTTGTTATAGGTAATTGCCTTAAAGCTTTCGATCGTGATCCTCGAAAAAAGAATTTATTTAAAATTCGTGTAGTTGTAATAATATTCTAATTGTTATTAAATTTTTATTAAAGACTAGCGGCTCAGCCTCGCTCTGCTCGCGTTCGTTCTTACTTAAGTTTTAACGTTTAGTATAGACTTCTCAGAGATGATATATTTTTCCACAATAAAAAGTATCCTTCCTATATGTTGACCCGGATAACCGGTTATCATCATACCAAATTTCATCAAAATCCATCCAGTGGTATTTCTGTGATGCGGTAACAGACAGACAGACAGATAGACAGACAGACAAAAATTCTAAAAACTATAGATTCGGCCTCTGTATCGATAATCAAGTCTATTTCAAGTCAATTTTCAATAAGATTTTCCAAAAAATATTTAATGTACAGATTCGGCTCAGTTACAATTTTATTATATGTATAGATTAAATATTTATTATTATTACTATGAAAAAAATTAACTTTAAAAGTATTATTAGACACATGTTTCTTGTTGCGTATTAAATATCTCAATTTGAAATTATGAGAGGCTATAGAAAATAAGCACTTGTTAACTTAAATAACATATATTAAGATTCTAGCTACAAATAGCTATATCATCATTAGAAACTATGAATAAACGGTCTAGTCATAATGAATATTGGGAACGGAAAAATTAAGTCATTACGTCAATAAAAGAGACCATGTAAATAAGAAAGTATAATACACACTTACAACAAGAAAGGAAATGGTGTCGCTTAGAATTAAATAAAGATATAAGAATTGAAAACAGTGCAAGTATTTAGCATCAATCTACAAAACATACATTCAAAATACACTTCACACTTACGTTTTAAAATAAATAATAATAAAAGCCCCATTAAATAAATCGTAATATAAAACGTAAAATAACAATAATCACATAGTAAAAGATAAAAACTAAAAGGAGGATCTATTAACTAGCTTAGTTATAGGTTTAGATTAATTTATATGTTCGAACAAAATTTACATTTTGTTTTTGTAATTAATTAGGTACGTATACTATATTCTCAACATAATACTTAATGTGTATACAAAAATAATATTTTTTTAAGTTTTTTGTTATTTTACAACAGAGGAAATTAAAGCTTCATTATAGAAACTTGCAGAGTTTGATATTTTGTGTGTGTTTAAAGTTTATGTCATATTTTTTTATCACTTACTCTTAAAAACTATTTTGTAACTTAATATTATGTAGTTACATTTCAGCTATCATTTTTATATATATAGCACATGGACCACATTAAATAGAACAAAAAATATTTTTTATTCAATACTTTGAAAACATCAGATAATTCCTCGAGCTTGAAAATATCCAATTTTTTAAGTTTTGCTCTTTGTTATTGATTATTTCTTAACCACCATTGGTTATTGTTAGCGAATCTTGATTGCGGTGGGGGGAAGAAAGATGATCGTGGAAATTGTCTACTATATAATTGCGAGTTCCCAACAGTGTTGATTGCGTTTTGAGAAAATACAGGATTGTAAGTGGATACTAAAGGTTTGGAAGTAGTAGCTGGTAAGAAAATTTTTGATGGAATTTGAGAAATTGTTTCAAGACGTGGACTGTATAGCGAAATTTCTTTTGATACTAGTGTATTAAGCGGTTCAACTTCACAAACAGTTCCTTCAATCAATTTTTCTAGGGGAGCAACGAATATTCTAAAATTAATATCACCATAGTTCAATTCTGATTCCAAAAAGACTGGCATACGGTCTGATATTACCCACACATTTCTGCCTGCGTCAATTTTTACGTCACTTGGAAAGATTAGACCAACGTCATCTTTATCAGCGACAGCAATATTTTGAGGCTTAAGAGGAATACGAGAACTCCAGCAACCGATGGCATTTTGATCAATTAAGCTGAATAGTTGAACTCCTGTAACGTCTATTACTTTAGCTGTAGTATGTGTGTCGCGTCCACGATTACCAACAACTTTAAAGTCATTGAAGGAACCTTTAGTCGCTTTAGATTCATCTCTCAAAATGCGAGTCGATACAGCAAATTCTGTATTACTTGAAAGGGCGCTGAAATAGAGAGTTCTGTATCCATCTCCTCCCATCGGAGATGCTGATATACCGAATATACCTTCAGCACCCCATTGGAAGTTGAGACCAGCGATGTTAAAATCTCCAACAAGAGGATCAGGCATGAAGTAGCTGTGACTGAATCTCCAAGACCTATTTTTTTCCCAGGAATATGCAATAAGTCCATAGCCAAGTTCATCAGAGAAATAGGCGAAAGTGTCGTCACATGAAATACCTTCATCGAGCGCAATATTGGCAATGAATGTGGTAGAGACGATATCTTCTGGCCGAAATACATATCGTCTAATACGTTTATCAGTGTTTAAGTCGAACACATTTAGAGTATAGGGGCAGACGTTGGTTGTATTATCTGGAATGAAATATTTGTTTAATTATTTTTATAATTCACCGTTGTACTTTTGTAATAATGGTAGAAAAAAAATATATTTACCGTATCCATATGTTCCGACATCAAGAACCCAAAGACGATCACATTTGTCGGCTTTAATTCTATAAACTGTGTTCAGACCATTTTGACAATCGCCCAGCTCATTTCCCCTGAAGCTTGGATAAGGAGTCAACTTTGGTGAAGGTTCATAGGGTGCATCCAAGGGGATGTAGTTTAATGTTGCTGGAATACCTGTAACAAAATATTATTTTGTATAGCTATTGTCTTATCTTTAAATAAATAAAATATTTAAGACTTTCTATTTAAATTTAAAATATGGTATATGAATTCTCATTTTGTACAATGTTTAATTTCTTTTGAATATATAATCTTTAAGGCAATTTCATAAATATTATAGCAAAACACAAAAATGTCATCTCGTAAATAATCTTTTTTGCGTCGAGGGTAGGTAGGTATACGTACACTATATATTATATAGTCAAGGGCAGGCTTTACTTTTATTATATTGGCTTTATTTATTAGGTGTAATAATGATAAATGGTGAGATTTAATGTTTTATATTATACTTGGGTATTAAGGTCGCGGTGATAACATCGTGTGTTACGGATCAAATACATTTCTTATTTTATTTTCTTACATTTACGAGAAAAAACAAAATACATATTTTGGTGTTTTTAAAAAAAAAAGTATAATTTACAATTGTTTTGTAATATTTGGTATAGTTAAGTATTCAACTAAGATTTCTAGATATATATAAATACTAAGGATTTACTACAGGACCACATGTTAAATATATCAATACTTTATGTACGACGTATGTATGTACGTACGTGTGTGCCAAATTCATCACGGTTAAAACGTCGAGGCGACAAGAGGTTATCATAAAAATAATTTTATTATTTAGATACGTAATGATAGTTGCACGTATGCTTCATAATGATATACTGTATCAAAATCTAGATATAAGGAAGTTTAGCTACACACATAAACACAATTTACAAATGACACTATCCAAATATTTATCACTAGCGACTCACTCTCGCTTCGTTTGGGTTTATCCCTAGGTTGATTCCACATAAAAGTTTCCACCTCCATTTTCACCCCCTTAAGGGATGATTTGCAGGATAAGAACTATCATATATCTTTCCCAGGGTCTCAAACTATCTTTTTACTAAATTTCATTTAAATCGGTTCAGTAGTTTTGAAGCCTATTCTATACAAAGTACAAACAAACAAACAAACAAATTTTTCTCTTTATAATATTGTATTAGAACAATAGATAACATTCTCAAAAATAAATATAGTCTTTATTTTCCAGTTAAAATTATTTATAGAACATAATTATATAAATACTTTTTGAAGAAAGACGAGTTTTATTTAAAATATTTTACCTTACATGGTATTTAAGGTCAAATATAAGTACTCTGCAATGGTAAATATTTATTGTAAATATGCAACAATATTAAATTTCATGTAAGAGTGCAGTGATGCAAGTCAGGCCGAGAATTAAGGTTTATAAATAAAATCTGCCCTTGATTGGTATTTCATATAAATTATTATCACTGCACTTATTAAATATTCATGATAACTGATAGTGTTACTAACAGTATAGTATTTAGGTCATTTTAACAAAATGAAGTAAAACAACATTGTTTTTGCGCGGGCGTGGTGTCGTGATTACGTTACTAGGTATAATGAGTTTACTATTTAACAGGTTTTATTTTCATAATTATTCATTATAATTGTACTTGCATTTATATCACAAAATAGTTAAAAATGTTATTGGTATCGATAGTATTGTTAGAAAGCGAATTTACATAGTGTTATTGCAATGCGAATAAGTTGGCTATTTTCCATAATAACTCCCTTGAATGTGATAAATTGGCCACTACGTAAGAGCTATCTAGTTTAAAAGACACCTTGTTTTACTATTTGATGGTGACATTGTATTTCATAAATCCATACTAATATAATAAATCTATTTTAATAGATATTATAAACGTGAAAGTGTGCTTGTTTGTTTATCTGTCCTTCTTTCACGTCGAAACAGAGTGACTGACGGTTTGGCGTTATTTTTTGTGTGGAGATAGTTGGAGGGCTAGAGAGTGACATATGTTATTTCTGACCGCGGGAGATAATCTCATTATCTCGAGAAAACACGTTATAATACAACTCAAAACAACTCCCGCGGCTCCGCCCGCGTTCAGATGACCGAAAACCAAATTCTTAGGTTTTACATATAAGTATACTCTTACATTGCAGTTTTTGTATTTTTTCTCAGAAATAAGATGTTTTCCCTGGTAAAAAGTATCCTATATGTTGACCTGGATAACCAGCTATCACCATAACCAATTTCATCAAAATCCCTACAGTGGTTTTTCTGTGATGCGGTAACAGACAGACGGACAGACAGACAAAAATTCTAAAAACTATAGATTCGGACTCTGAATCTATAATAATGTCTATTTCAATTAGATTTCTACAAAAATATTTAATGTATATTCGACTTAGTTACAATTTTATTATATGTATAGATTAAAGTTATTATTTAGTCTTCTTTTAAAGTTTTATTGTTATAGCTTTTAGTTTGCTTTTGTCTTTGGCCTTGAAGTTTTACAAAGCGTTCAAATATCTATTAAAAATATGTTTATACCTACTGGTTTTTGTATCTACAAGTTTATTTGAAAATTTAATAAAAAATGATATATGATGCGATTAAAATTACCTGTTCTTATTATTCAACAACTTTAGATGTTCGTCAAAAATCAATACCAATTTGTAGCAATAAAAAAATATGTTATTTTGATAAAGTAAATTATGCATGGATAGCAATTTGATCAATAATGGCAAGAACTTATTATTTTTTCTTCATATTTGTATCGCCTAAAACATGTAATTAATTACCTATATAATTGACCATTAAATCCAAATTTTAAGCTTTGGAATCTTACTGCGCTAGTATGTATGTGTATATATATATATATATATATATATATATATATATAATACAATATTAGTAAATAAAATTATTTGTTAAGACGCTTCAATTTAAAACTTGGGTCAATGATAATATACTTGATGAAACAATTTTAACACAGATTACATTGTATGTAAAATTACATCGGTTAAAAGTCGTACTGGTAATTTGTTGAAACCATGGACGATCTCTCTTTTTTAACTGATGATATTTGGGAAGGCGGAACTGTAGACAATGGCTTGTTTTTCTTCGTAATTTTCTATTGATATACGGCTAGCTTACTAATTTGGAACTTCCTAAAGTTTCATATGGAAATGTTTCTCTAGGCTATTAACTTTGGAGACGGCTAACGAAGTGTAACTTTAATTGATATACTAGTTTAAAAAAATAGTTCTTTGTTATATTGTATCGAGTATTATATGGTGCTCTTATATTTTATTGTTTGTTTGTTTGTTTGTTTGTTTGTATGTTTGTATGTTTAAGCACAGTGAAATGAACACAGCCCACCAAAAGTAGTTCTGGCTAAGTATTTCGTTATTGAACGATCTGGTTAAGACAAAGTATTTCGGAATATCGTAAGTTTAGCCTCGCTATAGATGGTGAATGGGAAACCTATTATAGTGTAATCATGTTAACAGAAGCCAGATCGAATCAGAAGTTCAAACTCACATCTACCTCTTTAAAATATTCGTGTATGTAATAGGTATATATGTATAAAGTAATTTATAATTATCTATTATGTGCTAGAGCCTATACAAACATACACTGCTTAGTTCTTTTTTTATATATATATCACACCTGCAAATTGTATAGAAATTGTCAACCTCAATTAGAAAGAAATTGAACGTGAGTAAAGTTACACAAAATTGTTAGTTATGTTTTACAAAAGTAATCGGAAGTTGTAAAATATACGTCCGGAAAATCATACTTTACTGTGAAGGCTGTTGCTGCGAAGTGTATTGGACTATTGATGAAAAAATTAACTATGCGTTACGGACTAATGACTATCATGTCTATCTATTTTTACTATAGTGATAGATTTTTTTCAATATATGTATGTCAAATACTTATTGAACTTTATGAACAAACTTCGACGTAAACGTGGGACGTGTGGCTATCTATACCTACTAATATTATAATTTGTGAGTTTGTGACGTTGTAGGGGGTAATCTCTGGATCTACTGAGTCGATTTAGATGAAATTTGGTAAAAAGATAGTTTGAGACCCTGGAAAGGCCTGGAATAGGATACTTTTTATTCCGGAAATCATCCCTTATTGGTGTAATTGGGGATGAAGGTTTGTATTGTATGGGGAATCAAGCTAGGGATTGGTGACTTTTATAAGAGGCCTATGTTTTTATTGGCAAAAATATTAAATGTATATTTACGAGTAAATAACTAAATTTGAAATGAAAAATTAATATAAAAGAAATATAATTACATGTGAAGAATGATCTTAACTATAATATAATCGTTTTTCCTCATATATATAATCTAAAATCAGAAAATATGTTATATCCACCACGTATAAAATCTATCTCCCACTCATGCATTCTTTATATAATATGGAAGTATTTTCTATTAAACTATCACGTAATGAATGCTCTTCTATATAAAAAACATCAAATCAGTATAATGCAAATTGAGTTTAAATTATAACTGCCTGTTTTAACTTTAACTTACCTTCAGTGATGTAAGCGGCAATTTGACCTACATAGTTAATCAAACTTAAATTATAATATATGTAAGTATGTACAAAAAGTGACCCACTGCGTTAATCTATCAGTTAACGTTGTATATTGTATATTTAAATTAATATTTTATTAATACATACAACAGATTGATAAAGTGTTCTAAAAAGTTTCAAAATTATACTAAAAATAATATTCTAACTACATTTCATTATCATTATTCAATCATAGGATTTAGAAGGAAAAAATAAGAATATTGTCTATTAAGTAGGTATGAAAGAAACTTGTTCTTGATTCATTTGATTTACTACTTATTAAAATTCTGACATTAACCTTATGACCCATAAGGCACAGCCTATATCTTTGGTTCTAGAAGCGTTGAATTTTGCCGAAGAGTTCCTTTAATGAAGTGAACACGAAGGGTGGTTTTTTAACCGACTTCCAAAAAGAGGAGGTTCTCAATTCGTCGGAATCTTTTCTTTGATTTTGATCAGTCGAAGACGCCTGAACCGATTTGAAATTTTTTTGTCTCAAAGGACCATCCATATAAATTTCATCGAAATCGGTCGAGCGGTTTTTTAAAAAATGAACAATAAATATATTTTTTAAATAAATTGAATAATAAAAACTTATAAAAAATACCAACTTCCAGACACTATAATGTAAAAAATAACTAAACGGAGGTTTTTATTTAGAGTAGATAGGCTGGCACCGACTTCGAAAATATCGGATTATTGAAAATTCATCCTCTAATTTTATTTGGAAATTCGTTATTACTGAAGTTAGAAATGTTGTACCACATTTCCCACAAATCCCACACGGCATATTATAATAAATCTTAATCGTAATAACTCATTCGTTCTTTAAAATCCAAACCAGCTTTCCGGCTTCGCCTACGCCATATCCACTACGCTAGCTTTTACGTAAACGTGTTGTTGGAATGAAGTAAATTGAATGGAATGGTTTGGAAAGAATTCATATAAATATAGGACACATTTAATTGAAGAACCAAACAAATTGAATGATACTTTTTTTAATCACAGTATTTTAAAATTGGAAAATACCATTCGGGGGAATTACAATGGTTAAATGTTTGAATAAAAATATTATAAAAAGTAGGTTTTTGGAAAGATTTCGACATAACTTTATTTTATTGAAATATAAAAGGTTTATTATTCTGTAATTTTTAAATTTCTAATCCTCATCAAAATAGTTTAAATTAGAAAAAAGTATGAATATTTTTTAAACAGTTTCGTATGATCGTATAATTTTTAATTTTAACAAAAATTATTAGAGCAAATAATATACCCAGTACCTAAAACTTGTAAAAAAAATAATAAATAGTATATGGCTAATTTTAATGATATTGCCTTATAAAGATATTATCCTCTTTACATTCCATTTTTATAACGACTGACCCGCCTTCGCTTCGCTCAAGCTTGACGACTCGATTACCAAACGTCGACTTTTCTTTACTTTCTATATTAATGTAATAATGCAAAACTGCAAAATCGAAATAAATTTAATATAATTTAGAAAAACTTTAAATTTTTAACACACAAATGAACAGAAGCAGTAGCAACTTTGTTTTATGTATTATTTATAATATCACTGACCTGGTCGCCATCTAGGTACGCTGACAAAAAGCTTGTCTCTCCAACGTTCGATTCCAACGGGGAGAGCATTTTGTCGGATAAGTGCACCTGTTTGGAGGGCTTGCTGTTTCAGATACTCGTCAGGATAGTTCCAGTCCAAAACATTCCAGGAGAACACCTCCTGTAACTTAACTGTCGCTGATGCGACGGCTATAAGCCCCGACAATAGTAGGAGTCTTCCCACCATATTTTAAAATCTGAAAAAAAAGACGTAGCTAAGTATAATTCAATAATAGAATCTAATATTCCTAAAACACTAATCTCGGTCACTGAAGGGATAATTGTCTAAAAAATATTTTTATAATTTATAGTTTTTAAAATTTTTAAAATAATACATAATAATAATCATAATTATTATTTAAAATTATGTACACGCAATATAAAAAATGTCTTTAACTTTTATTAACAAAACACGAGATGTAAGGAATATTAAATATTCATATAACATTAAATGATTATTATTGTTTACGTACGATTCACGGTATTGCCTTCCAAGCCAATGTCTGGTCTTGGCTGTTCGAATAAAACTGACATGTAAGAACTCACCCCTACTATTTAAAACGTGCCTCCATCTTCTCCTTCCAACGATAAAGCTGAGGGTACGCCGCAGATGTAAAAGTTACGCAATCGATCGCGCGTATTTAGGTACCAAAACTTGTAGCTCATACAAATCCTTATTTTTTCGAAAACTATGAAGGATATCTAATAAGAAAATGAAACATGTATGTATGTATGTATGTATTTGTACAGTTGATTACCTAATTATAACTAAATTTAAAGTTACTAACATTTTTTTTCAATTTAACACTTATTTATGTAACACTTATGTGTCAGTTATATCTTTAGAAGAAATCAATAATTATTACTAAGCTATGTAAATAAAAAATAACAAATATATAGGCTTTCATATTTATGTACATTCTAATATATCGATGCTATCGTCATATGTAAGGATAAATAAGATCCTTATTTTGAATAGATCTGTGCCTGTTTTTGAAATGATATATTTAGTAATCCTGATTTAGTTTATCAAAATTGACTTCATTTCTCTTTTGAACATTCTTTGCCCCAAAAAATCTACGTCCTTTATTTGTGTGTGAGTATATTTCCGTAAAAGTGCGTTTGTCTGTATGAATGTATGTTTGTTATCCGCATTCATAGCGGATAGGACGATTTCAATGCTGTTTTATATTTAAAATACAATTTAATCAATAGGTTAAAGGGCGGATTTTAGTCAAATAGATAAATAAAATCCGCCCAGTCATTTAAAAATTGTGACCGCTATTAAGAACTACATAACGTAAAAATTTCATTGACAAATCATTTTAGTCCATAAAAAATTTATTTTACATATAATTAACTAAAAACTTAGTATAATCCTGGAAATATAATAGTTTGTAGATTATTTAACTCCTTGAAAATTTGGGTCAGGCACATCGTGACTAAGTTTATTTGTCCTTGTTTAGTACTTGCTGATGATGATCAAGTTGTCGATATATTCTCAAAGTATGTAACACTGTCTTTTATAGATAAAATTTAATATACAACCTATTCCTTATACTTTTAGAATTTCACGAAAAAAAACATGCTGTAAATATTTAGTCTTGGGCTTTGTTCATAGATAAAATATTATATGAAAGCGGTGAAAATAAAATTAATAAGAATGAAGAAATTTATAATTATCCAAATTTATAAAAATAAATGATATTTTACTTAAAAAGCGTATGATATCAAAAAATGTCAGCAGAGTTATTTCATAAAATATTAGATTTATTTAATACTTTCTTAAAACTGAAACGTCGGGAACCAAAAATCCAAATAAATCCGCGAAAAAATCCGAAAAGATAGTTTTATTTAAAATATCAGATTTATTTAAAAAAAATAGGTAATATGTTAAAAGACTTATTTTAAACCGTCAATAATATAAAGCTACATATCATGTTTTTGTATGGCCTTGGTAGGAAACACGTGAATTGTTACGTACTATGCGAATTATTCGAACAATCTTGACCCACGTTTTGGTATGTGGTGGTAGGCTTGTGCTATATATAGTTATACCCATGACTCGAGTACTAACATTCGTGTTCATCAAATATTAATGCCCCCAGCGGGACTCGAACCCGCGATCGCTGGCACAGCACGTAAGGTCACTACTAAATGAATCAAACGTGTAGTCAAGAATCATATGTATGTCAATATTACACCAATACTGGTAACTGAGTTTTTTTTATTTTTGCTGAAAAATTGCATTTATATGTAATAATAAAAATCTACAATATATTATAAATCTATAATATATCTTAAATATAAATCTAAATATGGACAGAACTGTAACGCGAATGGTTTAATATAATATTATTCAAACGTTAACTTGCGAAACATGTTCACTGCCTATACTCGTAGCACAAACGTTTTGATTAGAAAGTTTCGAGATTTTGTATGTTTTATCTTAAATTGGGCTGTTAAACTTCTAAATATTTAATGTTATTTCAATTATATGTTAAGCATATAATTAATTAAAACAAAATGCTTTTATAATACCTTGTAGGTACTAATTTATGACTGGAAATTACAAAATATAAATTCGACTTTGAGTTCTGGTCTTTTTCTAAATCTAGCGATTGCGTAACTATTTTTGAAATCATTGATCGAAACAAGTTGTGTGGCAATAGTTAAATTATATTCTTTTAACGGCTTTCTTTAGTATATGTTATTAGTATAGTTAAAATGTATAGTTTGGAATTTGACCTTTAAGTTCTAAACTTAGACAGACAGACCTCCGGCGTTAAAAGTTGAGAACTAGAGCGTATACAGTTAACTCGAGCACGAAATAGTGACCTCCACAAATTATGCCTATATTATGATATGATTTACTATCGATAGGAACAGGAAATTCTCTGTGTCAAAAATATAAGTTCTCGTGGTCTATGTAATAACGGAAGATTTATTAAGCAATCTTATTGGTACACAAATAAAAAAAAAAACAAGTTCCAGACACTAAAGAGTGAAAAATAACTCAACTGTAGAAGTTAGTTAGGGAAATTTGTAAGAAGAAAGTATTTTAATAAAATAACAGCTAGAATCTAAAAGTTTAAACTAACTTGTTGCCAATTTTGACATGAAGACTTACAAACTAAAATATAAATGTGCAATTCACACATCGTAGAAGTGAAACTTCAGAAAATGATATGAATATAGAGTATCAGGAGTAGGATAATCATAAGGATTTTTTTATATTATTTTTACCAAGTTTAAAAGTTATTTTACATTTTATTTGACATAAATATAAACATTACATAATAATCAGTAATGAATTTTATTATTTTTCACTTCCTTTGTAATGTATTTTATCAAATAACAACGGTTACCATGACAACGGTTACCATGGCATCATCGCAATGTATTCTATCTCATTCTATCGCCGGCTTAATCCTATATATTTATATGTTTGTCTCTCTTTACTGTCGCATTTCCGTTGCATCGAGTTTCAAATCACGATTCTAAAGAAGTTTCACTTCAAAAACTCGCTTTTATTCGTAATGCTATAAATTAGGCTCTAAAATCTAAATACCGTACCCACCGTATTGGGCTTGTCAAATCAAACGAAATAAGGCCAAATTCAAAGTATTTACTAGTAGCAGTTGATGAGTTCCACCATCCACCTTCTGGCTTCATCATCAGACTTACTATAAAAAATATGCAAAATCTCAAGTCAATCTGTATTAGAAGTAGGTAAAAATACTAATTACACCTGTCCACAATACATGCATACCTGAAATTTCATGTTTTTTTTCTGATGTTTTCGAAAACGGTGTGCGCTATGCCAAAGAAAACTTTGTGGGAGCACCACTGGTATTACCTTTATATAATACAATTTAAACTACAAAATCTGTCCTGCCCTCTCCGAGAATTCGGTGAAAATTCATAAAAAATATATGTACATACAGACGAACGTAGAACCTCCTCCTTTTTGAAGTCAGCTAAAAAGCCTGGAGGCATAGAAGTCAACATGATATTTTTTGTAATAATACTTTTGTTTCTCTCCATTTTTCTAAATAAGAAAGATTTTTAATACACATTTATTGGCTTACTAACAATATAGTCCTTGCCTAGTCGAAATAATTTCAGCCATTTTTACCTTGAAATCTGCGCTACGACAATTATATAATAATGAAATAGTTGTAATTTAAATAAAAGTTAGCTATAATAAAAAATATTTAAGTGCCCACCAGCGGCGAAGCGCAAACGTGGGTTGTGTTTCACATATATCCTTTGTTCCTTCGTAATTGTGAAGTGGCTTAACCGATTTTAAGTATTGTATATGTTCGTTAGATTCGTCATGATAACGCGAGTGTGAGGCTGTATTTTGTAATTATTAAAAATTAAAATGGTCGATTTCAATCCAATTTGTTTAATAAAACTGAAAATAACTGGCCAAAATTAATAAGATATACGAGTACGTATGTAAAATTAAATTATAAAAATAAAGAAAACCGAAGAATGGAACAAGTAAGCGAAGAAAAATAATATAATGTAATCGGAGACAATGCATACACATAACTAGACACGCAGCAAGGACAAAACGCCTATGTCTCTGACTGCATATTGCATATAGGTACATTTATTTGTACTAACTTAACGCGTATTTTCATAATTCTAATTGCTCCATATAACTATTAGGCAAGATTATGCTTAATAGTATTACTTCTCAAATATAACTAGAAATGCAAAAACACTTAAGTAAGACTGTGATAGTTGATCTCTTTCAAATAACCGGGCTAGTGACAAGTAAAGTACTCGTACTAAGTGAATAATATGATGTCCGTAAACTAAATATTTGTAAAATTGCACTGCTAGGTCCGAGGTAAAATTAATTGGTAACTGCGAGTACATACTCGTACCTTGTATATGTGTAAATGTGAAATCGATCATGCCTAACTGTTAACCTGCTTGTCATGAAAATGATATATTAACGTGTAAATATTTTATTGATCGTCGTTTTGCTTTATCCTTTTACATATTTAGCTACATGCTATATATATATATATATATATATATATATATATATATATATACTGTGTTATATAGCTTTTCTGTCTTTTATACATTAAGAGAACAGATCGACGTGATATTTGAGTGATGGCTCATTGTGTCACCCCGGTATTGGTTTTCGCGGAACATCGTATGCCAACAGTTACCTACTTAGTGACGTTTATATGTTTTTATTGCTTGATTCCCCATACAAACTATCATCCCCATTTTCAGCTCCTTAAGGGATGATTTCCGTGATAAAAAGTATGGTATGTCCTTCCCAGGGTCTCAAACTATCTTTTTACAAAATTTCATCTAAATCGGTTCAGTACATCTTGAGTTTACCCCCTACAACGTTACAAACTCACAATCTCACAAACTTTGCCTCTTTATAATATAATAGTAATTAGTATTAGTATAGATGTATTAGGAGTTATTTTTGGAAAATAAAATAAGTTAATTTTGAAAGGCTATTGTTTTCCTTTTTAGTGTGACATATCCTAGTAGCCTTAGAATTTAACCTTGCAAAATTATTTCTATAATTTATTAAGCTTTAAACGAGTAACTCCTAGCTTGACGAATTATTATAATCGTACATTGTGATTGATATTTATTGGGGCTTAGAGCAATTTATTTCACGTGTAAGGTTTTTTTATATCAGCTTAATATAATATAACTAAAACAAGCTAGGTACATATAATATGTATAGTCGATATTTTTTTAAATCAGTACACTGATTTAAAAAAATATGGACTTAAAGTTCTAATTGCCTAAAGCAAATCAAATTATAACTTGTCTGTTTGGGGGTGCCTTTTTTATATCTTCTATATTGTTTAACTGGATTTGCTTAGTTGTAGATATTTTTTAGAAATATATATTTCTAATAAATATAAACACTAAGATGTATTTTTCAATGTCAAGTTTTCCAGAAACTAATAAAGAAAAACGCGATATTTTTATGTTCTACACATTTTGGAATTTAGTTCCTTATCGCGCGTACACGCTCTGAGCGGATGGGGGCTAGACCGAAAAGACCCATGTGTTGACCTCCAAGTCAATTTTAGAGACGTGACCCGAGTAACACAGTTGGTTGCTGGGCGAACATTGCAATTCCAAACTATCTGGAAGGCACTCAGCTTTTTCAGACTCATCGGACGCTATTGTGCTGTCTGACCTAAGTAGCGAGGGCATGGTGGCAACAGTGTCCTTTCGAAAGGCTCGAGATAGCGTTCAGTATGCCTGAGACGATGGCTCAAGCAGACCCTCGAGAAGTCTTTCCCACGTGACCTTTGAGCTCGTCGAACCGAGTTCTTACCTGCCTCTTGAGATCGTTGAGAGTGCTACGGTTTCTGTCTGTCAGGTAACTGTCGTGTGCTCTATGAGCTGCGTTTTTACGCCTTAATAGATCATTTAGGTCGTCCGTCATCCGGAGGCACTGTTATTAGTCTCGAGCACAGTCTGTTGTATCGTTTATGTAATCTGTAAATGAGTTAGCCACCGCTTTCGCTTGCTCAGTAGAGTCGATTATGTCAGGTATGGAGTTCATAAGAGGAGAATCTTGCGACTTTAGAAGCTCTGCGAACTTCTTTCAGTCCACAGTCTTCCTCTTTATGGGGACTAAGGGGCAATCTGAGCCTAATTTAATTATTTTTGGCCGGTGATCTGAGACCTAAGGATACATTCTGTAGAATCGCTATGTCAAGTATTTCCGGCAAGCCTATATGGCTGTAACGAGCGGGACTGGGCGCTAAGGGGCCTATAATTTCAAAGTCGAAGTAAAGATGGCTTACTCGACGAGCGCTCAACCGTTCGAGATGACGCTCGTCGAGTTCCATCGCGTATCCGGAACTGCCCTATAAATCCACGTGAGCGTGGTGGCATAACGGTTATGCCCGACAGCCGGCATACCAATCGCAGATCGTACACCTTCTCTCCCTCCCGAGAGAGATCGAGTATGACGAGCACTATATCGAATGATGCTTTATCTTTTCCTCCATGCGTACGGTGCACCTCCTGGATGGCAGAGATTACGACTTAAGGTCGCTCTCACTCAACTCACTAAGGGGTGAGTATAGAAACTAAGAACTTGCTTCCTGTGAGAAGCATAGTCGCAGTGAATAATTTCAAAACCCCTAAAACCCGCTAACTGACAATTTGAAAAATATAGGTTTTTATGTAATATATTTTTTTTTATTTTATTTTAAATGATTCCAAGTAGCGCAAAAACCATTTCTATATGATTATTATTATAATAATTATTTATAACCATTTAATAATAATAAATTCCCTAGATACCATAGAAAATTATAAAAAATCGAAACTTTATAAGCCCCTAAAAAAACCCTAAATATTTTTCCCGCCTAAAAAATCTCCGATGCAATTTTTTTCCCGCTAAAGGGGGAAAGCCCTTAAGCTAGCTGAACTACATTTCAGATTCCACTTACCTCCCTGATGTCTTTGGAGCAGCAAGGCGGCCGGTGTCGGTAGCGGGGAGCAGCAACAGCAGCAGTTGTATTCTCGTTAACGGTTTCCAGAGCCCTGGCGAGCATGGAAACGCGTCCGTTCAGGTAAGTGCACGAAGAGCGACTCTCGTTTGATAAAAAAAATAATTTACCTGTATACTATTCCCATGAACCAAACCATAGCGCGATTCAGATGGACAACAGGCGTGTATGAACTATATATGTACTTACATCGCTACACACAGCTTTTCCGCGCGCCGAAAGACTCAACGGCTCTCTTCTCTTCGGCTTTTTTTAACTTTTATTTATATTCTTATAGTAAATAATTAATGTTTTTTTCTAAAATTAAAAAAAAAGAATTATTCATAAACTAAGATTTATACAGTTCCTTGATTTGTTATTAACTTAATTATCCCAGATCATTTAGTGTTTAATTTATACATCACTAGCATTGCCCGCGGCTCCGCTCACGTTCAGATAACCAAAAATCAAATTCTGAGGTTTTACATATTAGTATACTCTTACATTGTATTGTTTCTCAGAAATGAGACATTTTCCCGCGGTAAAAAGTATCCTATATGTTGACCCAGATAACCAGCAATCACCATACCAAAGTTAATCAAAATCCCTCCAGTCGTTTTTCTGTGATGCGGTAACAGACAGACAGATAAAAATTCTAAAAACTATAGATTCGGCCTCTGTATCGATAATAATGACTATATTAATAAGATTTTCCAAAAAAATATTTAATGTACAGATTTGGCTTAGTTAGAATTTTATTATATGTGTAGATTATTTATTTTATTCGTAATAAATACATTTTATCCTAAATTTTTCAATTAAACTGTATGAATTTTATATTTTATAATATAAATTATAATGACTGTATAACAAACGTCTACCAAAAAGCGAAATGAACTTCGTTCCGACCGGGGGTCCATAGACCCTTCAGTTATATAAATTTAAAATCATTCAGTTTGATTTTTGTAAGTAGGTAGCAACGGTCATTTGTTTATAATAAAAAAAAAACTAGCTACTCTAGGTGCGTTTTAACGGTTAGTATGGAAATAGGTATGATATGATGAGTTGTTGTGGGTTGTATTATAAAGTGTTTTCCCGTGAAAATGAGATATTATCCCGTGGTAAAAAGTCTTATGTCACTCACCAGCCTTCCAACTATCACTCTATGTCGCTCTGTTTCGGCGTGTAAGAGGAACAAACAAATAAACACACTTTCACATTTATAAAATTAGTGTGGATATTTCCTGAGGACATGAATAATCAAAATTATATCTGTGTCAAAATGTTACATTTTGAATTAGAAAAATGATGTAACGAGAAAGTTGAAACGAAACTGAAATCATTAAATCGTGTTTTTAGCCTAAATGCAAAACTTGTAACATCACACATATGTATTTCCTTTATCTGTAACTATTTCTGAATTACATAATATTTTAAATAATTAGTGTCCTACTGTAGAAATTGACACGCTATCTGTTATATATTTGTTAGGAATGTAATAGGTAGGAAGAAAAATATATTGAATATTGAAAGTGCCAGTAATTTGAATTAAGAAAAATGTTTGTGCTTAGAGCTGTGGGCATTTACTAGTTTATACTAATATTATAAAGAGATAAATTTTGTGACTTTGTGACGTTGTAGGGTGTAATCTCTGAACAACAGCACCGATTTAGATGTTAGGTAATAAGATATTATGAGATCCGGTATATATTCGGACCGGTGGTAGGACTCTGTCAAGCCTGAGGAGTCCGACTGGATGGGTGTTAACCCCCTTATCTATTTCTCCCGCCAAGCAACAATGATTACATTGTTGTGTTCCGGTTTGAAGGATAAGGTAGCCAGCGCAATCACAGGCAAGAGGCATATCATCTTAGTCCTCGCAGTGACAACGCACCTGCGGTTCTGTATTTTTGTAACATAAACCTAAGTGCATGACTAAGGCGACAGGTACCGCTTTCCATCAGGTGGGCTGTCTGCTCGTTTGTCACTGAATACCATAAAAAAAAGAGCCTTGGAAGGATAGAGGATATTTTTTATCCCGGAAATCATCCTTTAAGGGGGTGAAAATGGGGATGAAAGTTTGTATTGGGAAGCAATATCAATCAATTAATCAATAAATTCGTAATTTTTGTAATACTTTCTAATATCACAACGTTTTTCTTTAATTTAACCTAATTATTATTATAGATAATTTACATTGACCTACAGTTTCGCAATAAGTATGTATGTATAAAACAAGTAATAATGAAGTTATTGCTAAATTGTAATTCCATTTTACGTAAAAAATGAATAAAAACACAAAACAATTAAAAATAAATATGACCTTTCACTTATTCCATTTATTCCTAAAAATAACTTTTAACTTTACGTGATAGTATAAAAATTTGTGGAATTTTTAATGTCATGAATGAATTTTGAGTTTAAGGTCAGCTCAAATTTGTATCATTCTGGTTTTGAACGTAACAGGTTTTTTTGAAAGTTAAAACGAGGAACTTTTGAGATTTGTCTCAATACCAACATTTTTTGAGTAAGATTATGTAACACGCACGTGATTATATTCCATATATATAATTCTATACAGTGTTCGCAATTTTTTGATTTAAGTACATTCATAAATATTTTTCGCCCTAATAAAATCAAAAGACGTTACACTTTATTTATTCTTTTTTTTTTCAACCTAATTATACATTATGGTCTCTGAAGACGAAATATAAACAAATACGGCGGGTGTGAAAATGAAATCATGGATTAAAAAGGTTGTTATAAAAACTTTGGATATATTTTAAAATATATTGTCCTCAAGCTTTGCTTTATATGGGCTGGCACCGATTTCGAAAATATTTGATTAGGTATGTATTTAATAGGTAGACTTTAATTACTTAGTCAAAGCACACCGACTTCGAAAATATTTGATTAGGTATGTATAGTAAATGAAAACTACCAATCAGTTATTTTTTACTTTTTAGTGCTTTTGTTTGAAGTCGGTTTTTATTTTTTTGTTAAAAAGTTTTTATTTTTCCCTTTTTAGTGTAGACAGTAGTAGCAAAGTAAGAATTCTAACGTATTAGGCTTGTCAAATCAAACAAAACAAACCCAAACTCAAAGTATCTACTATTAGCCGTTGAAGAGTTCCACCTATCCACCTTCTGGCCTTACTATCAGATCAGGTCAACAATACCGAACCACTGTACTATCAACGGAAATAGAAACACTTGCAAAGTTTCAAGTCAATATGACAATTAGAAGTAGGTTAAATTCATCATTAGCTATTTTTCCACCCTTAGGGGTGGTATTTTTTTTTGAAATTTAAATGGGACCAATCTGGAAGTATACTCTTTCAAACGACACAAAAATTGTCCAAATCGGTTAATAAATGACGGAGTTCTGAGGTAACAAACATAAAAAAAAAATACAGTCGAATTGAGAACCTCCTCCTTTTTGAAGTCGGTTGACAAAAACTTTAAAAAGGTAGGTTTCATACAACTTTCATCCATTTTATATCCCCTTATGGGATGAATTTAGAAAAATGCTAAAACACGTATTTATTTAATTGTACTAAAGGGCATTAATAGTAAGTTTCAAGTAATTCTGACCATAAATATTTTTTTGGGTTGTCTTTAACGTGTTATAACGTGGGATTTAGATAATCTCCCGCGGCAAAAAGTAGCCTATGTCACTCCAGTCTTCCAACTATCTCCATATAAAAAATCACGCCAATCCGTCACTCCGTTTCGACGTGAAAGAAGGACAAACAAACAAACAAAAACACTTTCACATTTATAATATGAGTATGGATATTCATTTTGTACCCATTCAAATAATTTTGATTCTAATTTAATAAAATAAAAAAATATATTATAAAAATTAAAACGCGATTGCTTAGAAGCTAACTAAAAAGATGGAAACGATTCACGAAAAAATACAGTATTATGCAGTCGGAGACATGTAGGTATATACGATTCACTCTTGCTGCGAGATGCAATTTCTTATTCTACATTACTATTCTTGTAATTGCATCCAAAAAACCTGTATTTTGATATCCCACTTGATTGATTCGGACGATTTTTTTCAAAAAACATAAATTAACGTCTAGGGTTCGCCATTTTGGTTTTTAGCAATATCTATTTATCCTACTAGCGACACACCCTCGCTTCGTTCGGATTTGCCCCTAGCTTGATTCCCCATACAAATTTCATCTCCATTTTCACTCCCTTAAGGTGTGATTCCCGGGATAAAAAGTGTCTTATGTCCTTCCCAGGTTCTCAAACCATCTCCTTACCTCATCTAAACCGGTTCAGTAGATCCAGAGATTACTCCATACAACGTTACAAACTTTACCTCTTTATAATATTACTATAGATGACACTCGCGTTGACAAGACGAATCTAACGACGTATAAACCATTAAAATCGGTTAAGCCGTTAAAATAGGTACATACGTACATATATATATATACGTAAATACATACATAATATATACCTGCAGATCAAACACATAACCCTCCTTTGTGCTTCCTATAGTAAACATAAGTGGACGCACAATTTGTTTATGATTTTTTTACATACTACATATTTATACTGAGTATATTTCCGATATTTAGTTCGATAACATTTTTGTTATGGAAGTTAATTTTTATTAAAGGTAAATAAACTGGTTTATGTTACAATTGCAGAAATTTGGACACTTTATATTTTCAAGGCTATTAATGAAAACCTTGCGCCGTATATTCCTACTTGTAACTTTTCATTATAATATATTCAATCAGGATTTTTGGCATACTTCTGCAAGATATCATAAAACGACATTTTATTTATAAAAATGTTAACTGGTTTATTGAGAAACGAGGCAGAGTTTCAATATTAGTATTATGTCTGACAAAACGATAGTGAGATTTCTGTGTCGTGAATGCGATCTCATCGCGCCCTGTTATGAGGATGACGGTACTACAGTTGAAGAAGCTGTAGAAGTAGGCCCTGAGCAAAGAGATACCGCTACTCAAAATTAGTTTAATAAAAATGACGAATATTATAATGCTTTTTTAATACAAAGGTACACTTGACTTTGCCTACTTCTTTCTGCCTATCTCGGAAGAGTGAAATTGTACTTTGAAAGTAGTTATATTTAAAAATAGTTGGGCACCGAGCTTTTGGCACTAATTGATTTTAGTAGGACGAAAGCAGCCAGGGGGAGTATGGCTAGGACGGACGGAACGCGTGCGCATTTAGGTATTTCCTTTGTATTATTAAAACAAATACACATTTTGAAAATGTTAAGTGTATATGTATTCAGCCCTTTTTAACGTCCCACTGCTGGTCACGGGCCTCCCTTCAGTACGAGGAGAATCAGGCCATAGTCCACCACGCTGGCCAAGTGCGGATTGGCGGACTTCACATGTCTTTCGAAAACTTGCTAGGTTCTGTCAGACATGCAGGTTTCCTCACGATGTTTTCCTTCACCGTAAGGCAAGTGGTAATCTTGTTAGAAATGATTCGCACATGAAAATATCAGAGGTGCGAGACCCGGGATTTGAACTCGCTTCACTCGGTTTCCTAAGCGAGCGTGTTACCACTGGGCTACCACTGCAAGCAAGTGCAAGTGTATACGATATAGAAAACGTATAGTTTTGTTATTATTAAAAAACTGATGAACTTCCTTGAATTATTTACGCCGCACTAGGGGTTTATTTTGTTCTTTAGAGATCATTTTGGTTTTTTTTTCTATCGAGGAAACTACGAGTACTACCCCGGTGCGCCCGTAATGGAACGTAGGTGCTCGTTCAGTAGGTTGGTTATCATCGATTAGCGACAATGCGAGTATCTCAAAAATTTACGAGATGGCGTTATGCTATACGACATTGTCATCATGAGATAAGGTTCTAATAATCTATCTATCTTCTCCTATATATGTATGTATATAAAAACTTAATGTTCGTTTATTCAAAAATCTCGCAAATCTCGCAAAGTAGTCGATGGACTGACTTGAAATTTTGACAAATCGTCGCACTTTGTATCTCAAAGTTCCCATGGGAATGGGAAATATATAAAACTACAAAAAAAAAACTCTAAAAAGGTAATTTCATACAAACTTTCATCGTCTATTTTACCTCCTTGTAGGATGAATTTCAAAAAATGATAAAACACGTATTTATTTATTTTTATTGAAGAGCATTAGTACCAAGTTTCAAGTAATTCTGATTAAAAATATATTTTTTTCGATTGTAATATAAAGTGTTTCCCCGTGGGTATTAGGTAAACTCCCGCGGTAAAAAATAGCCTATGTCACTCTCCAGCCCTCCAACTTTCTCCACACAAAAGATCACGTTAATCCGTCACTCCGTTTTGACGAAAAAAAGGACAAACAAACAAACACACTGTCACATTTATAATATTAGTATGGATATGGATTTTAAATTTATTCATAATTTGTTATGGTTGGGTTGCATTGGTAACCGTGGTTATTGTCTGACAAATGAATATATCACTTTATGATATTATTCTTTCCGTTGCTATCTTCAAAGATTTTGACAAATGTAAGGTTGCCTTTTTATATATAAGCGTTTTAATGGAAATAAATATATATTTGATTAATTTGTAATGGTTTCACCTCGGTCACCTTTGCGGCTGGAATCTATTTAAAAAAAAAATTATTATGGACGCGGATATTCATAGGTTTTCCTGCGTTTTGCACGGAGATATCGGTACCATCCTGTAGTGATTAGTCATGAATTGTTAGTAATACTAAAAAATATTGTTATTAATTATGTAACTCATTATTTAAAAGAGTAACTGTTGAGTTTCTTGCCGGCTCTTCTCAGCAGAATTGCTTTCCGAACCAGTGGTAGCTTCCACACGGACAGACGTGTAGACGATTATAAAGGTACTAATATAAGAATATACACTAACTTGTTTTCAAATAGGCAAAATATTTATAGTTTGCGACTCAGCTTACAACGCGTCGTGGTCACTCTAAAACATCCACATCGCGAAATTCATGTTATCGTTTTTGTGAAAATGTTCACGACGCGTTATCGCAATCACAGAAAGACCACATAGCGAAATTCGTGTCGTGGCTATCATGTTATACGACCACAACGCATTGTGGCAATGAAGAAAAAACATGGCGCGTTCTGAGCACTAGTTGGTGTAACCATATCACAACCGACAAAATGCCACAGTAATAGTTCCCGTAAAAATAAATAGTAGTCGAAATCATATACGGTTTTTTTCACTAAAAAAGGGATTTCTGATACAAGTAATTAATTTAAGTACATTTTTAATGTTTACAAGGAACCAATAAACGTTTATATTTGTGTTAAATATTTTTATTACTTGAAAGAATTTTAAATTGTCATAAAAAGAACGAACTTCTTAATTATTTTAAGTAAATTATAAGTAGTTTATCTATGATTAACAAATTGTTTTCAATAATTTATTACTTACTACTTTCTTAGATTTACGAGAATACTTGACATTTTAAATAAAACTGGAGAGAGTCTCTCCCGTGACCATGATTGCTGTAAAGCATTCGAAACGTCGGGAACCAAAAATCAAAATAAATTCGCGAAAAAATCCGAAAAGATAGTTTTATTTAAAATTTATTACTTATTAATAATTTGATTTTATAAGGCTGAGGCTTAACGTACACAAGCGGGTCTCTAGCGTGAGTCCTAAATTTAGATAATTTGGAGTAGAAAATCTAGCGTGAATGTTATCTGTTTTTGAGATTTCTACCTATTGTATTTTGCGTGAATTTTCTAGTTTTATAGTCGTTTACAACACATTTATTGTTTATATCCTGAATTTGAATGTCACTATAACTTGGAGATTGTCGTTTATTTATGTCCAAAAGTTCACTCTCTGTAACTTCAGTATCATTATTATTACAACCTAAAAAATCTTTGGAGAAAAAGCTCCTCTTTTAGATCTCTATTTCGTAGTTTTTCTTCTCTAGCAACTGCATTAGGTGGTTAAACCTTGGACCAAAGAAAAACAGACGGCACCGCATTGTCCTGTAAATTTCAACGTTGTAAATTAAAACTTTCACTAGTTTATATATAATGTATCTGTAAAAGTCAGAATAGTACTAAAAAGTACGAAAAAAATATTCACCTGTAGACGATAGGACAGTTTTAAAATCACTTTCTAACATGTCTCAATTTTTTCAGTTTTTGTCTTTTGGGAACAAATGATATCCATTTTCTTTGCATCCTGGCTCTGCACAAAAGGTCATTCTAATTAAATTTTAAATAAAATGAAAATAATCACTTTACACTATGGCGTGCTCTATAGAGCTTTATAATATTCTGAGGATGATAGTGATCGTGACATCTGGCGGGAGAAATGGCAAAATGTTTCCTCATTGGCCGAAATATTAAGTGACATATATACAAAAAACTAGTAGAACACGCGGCTTCGCTCGCGCTAAAACTACAAAAAAATCTCTAAAAAGGTAGTTTCATACAAACTTTCATCATCTATTTTACCCCTTTATATAATTAATTTCGAAAAATACTAAAACACATTTTTATTTAATTTTATTGAAGAGCATTAATACCAAGTTTCAAGTAATTCTGCACATAAATATTTTTTAGATTGGATTATAACGTGTTTTCCCATGGGAATTAGATAATCTCCCGCGGTAAAAAGTAGCCTATGTCACTATCCAGCCCTCCAACTATCTCCACACAAAAAATCACGTCAATCCGTCACTCCGTTTCAACGTGAAAGAAGGACAAACAAACAAACAAACAAACAAACAAACACTTTCACATTTATAATATTAGTATGGATGAACGTTCAACGTACACAGAAGACGTAGGTACGGTCAAACGAGAGCTTATTAATTATTACATATACATATTAGGTTGCTCTTAGAGAAATTGCTTTAAACATTAACGAATTAAGTGGGTTCATTATGTAATAATTAGTAGCCCTTGAAAACAAGTTGAATACCTAATTTTAATGAACAGACTGTCGCGCAACTCTCAACATTTGGTGCCCGAAGGTCAAATTTTGACAGTTGAATCGAAAGTTACATGTTTAAAGTATACCATAAAATTAAACCATATCTAATAATATAAATTAAATATTTATATTACCGTAGTATATTGTATTTTATGATTATGTACTATTATACTATTTTCTTTATACTCATTTGTGGAGTGAAGAAATATATAATAGCTCTTTCGTTGTCCGCTTTACTATAGTATAAATATATTCACTACATGTAACATAATATTACCTATGTATAATTTAATAAATAAGATATTATCACATAGCAGGTAATATTGGGTAATGACACCATCTCTATGTAGGGTGCCCTCGTTATCTCGAGTACTAGTAGTCACCAGTTCAATATTTAAAAAAGTAAAAGTATTTATATAACGCGAATAATTCAAAATTAATACGTCAGTCATGGTCGCCAGAGTTTTCTATAGGAGTAAGTTTTAAAAAGTAAAAAATATATTTAAGGTATGTAAATTTTAGTATGTACTTCGATTTTAGTTATTGACTAAGTTCATTCATGTATTATCCTGTTTCTTATTAATTTTAATAGAAAAACAGTCAGTTCTAATGTTACTATACAAGTTTATGTTTAGTTCGTTTCTCAAAAAAATTCGGGTTAGTCGTCACAGTGACAATTTAGCAACGCCTGAAAGTATATGAATATTCCCAAAAGCTCAAGCTAAATAAATAACTTTGAATCGAAGAAAAAGAATTTCTGCAGTTTTACGGACAGCCCGGTTAAAATGTATTGGTAAAAAACAAAAAGAAAGAAAAATCAAGGCAAACGTTGGTTCCGAAAAAGAAAAAGTAAGAAAAAGAAGCAAGTAAGTAGCAGAGAAGAGAACTATTCTGAAGATACGTCATGTTTAGTATGTTCTAAAACTTCGTCAAGTAGTTAAACCTAAAGAAGAATGAGTTCAATTTACAAAGTGCAAGATGTATGTGTCTGGAAAATGTGGTGGTAAGAAAGATTTATTTTATTGTTGCCCAAATGGTTTCACTGATGAGGACAGTTAGCGTCACTTGTGACAACCTACCCTGCGTCGGGGGTAACTTGTCGCACGCGACTTGTTTTTGTGATCTTTTAATTATTCGTACGATTTTTCTAAGAAATAAGTGCAATTAATAAAAGATTAACAAAACATACGATTAAGAAAGATTTTTTTTTAGTTTTTTGCAAGTTTTTTTTATTAAAAATGGTAATTTTAATTTTGTGACCACTAGCACCCGTCTCCCTTATAAAACTTATGTTAAAGGGAGAGTTTATGGATTGGACAAGGCCTCTGTTTGACACAACGGGAGGTAGGACGTTGTCGCTAGTTAATACCAATATATTTTTTTTAGAACTAATAGTAGTAATTTGAATTTTTTTTATTATTACCATAATATGTTTTGGATAATTAAAAATACAGTATTTACAACGTTTGGCTTACTTTAATTACAGATTTTTTTTAGTATACTTTTTATTATCCAAAACCTAATGTAAGTCGATATTATTCAAAATTGCGATATTTTATTTGATTAAATATCTTCTAAATTTTACTAGATACGTACTCTTCGCTCTCCGACCGCCTTAGTCTACATCGAATCACAGTTCATATTATAATACAATACTAAATCGAATATAATACAAAATGTATGAACATAGCTCTGGATTCCAAGCTGGGATGATCCATAATATCAATACAAACACTATACATATAATATCAAAATTGCTAATATTTACGACTTAGTTTTTTATGTTATTGATCTGTAGTAAATAAGAATAAACAATAAAGAAAAATGCCAATGGGTTAAAATATCTATTCGAAACATTAGCTCCTATGAATCTGCATTGCTAAATTAGCACGAAGTGTTTGTTTAATACTTTTCTTTTGCACCTTTCTCTGTTATGTATTTTATATCTACGCATTGTGCAATATCGGTTAATGCATAATATGAGATTCAAATGACTTGTAATATTTATAATAATTGTAACTTGTATATTATCTTACTTCTTACGTTTTGGATGTTTGGATGGATGTTTGTTACTCAATCACACCAGAACGGCGGATCTGGATGAAATTTGGCACAGAGATGGATTATAGTCTGGCATAGCACCACAGACAATTCAGGTAGTATTGTATGTGAATAGCACATAGGCTTTATCCCGGAAATATGTACGGTTCCCGTGGGACAGATATTTTGTTTTTGTCTTTCTAGAGACAACCCGGAGCGTAGCGAGGGTGAGCCTCTACTAGTATATATAGAAGGCATATGAATGTGTAACATTAAACTAAATATGTATATCTGACACATTTTGTAACTATTTACTAATAATATTTTTTTACTGTTACCTCATTTAGTTCATTATTTCTTAATACTGGCTAATAATGTTATCGTTTATTTATATACCATTAGCAATCATGTGGAATAATATCAGTGCAAACACTTTTTACGCTGTGATTTCATCCGAAACGTAACAATCAAATAGTGCATCAATTGTTAATATTAATTACAGATTAATTCATGAAGCAAAATGATACTATTTTGATACCTTGTAAAATTGTTCTATGAAATGTTTACCCTTTAACCTCAGACTAAGGAATAATATACCTAGACAGAGTGTCATAGAATTAAACATGAAGGCAAACAATTTTAAAACAATATATAAATTATAATGTTTTAAAACGGAGTACAAATCGAATATTCATTTCTGTGAAAAGTAAATAAATAAAAATAAGTAACGGATTTAAAAATTATAATAATGTAATTAGTGAGAGTTTATTTTGAGTAGGTATATTATACTTTATGTACATACCTACATATATATATATATATATATATATATATATGTATATAACATTTCACTTAAATATAATTAAATTATCGATCAGAGTATCATTCTGAGTGTATAACGCCTTTGAGACGTCTATAACCTCAAATAACTTATTTATATATTATAGAATACATGAATTTTATCTGTTATTTTCTGTAAATAACTAATTATTCCCATAAAAATAGTGTTAATTATTTTATACTTTCACGATAATGAACTGATACATTAATATTTGAAAAGTTGAAAGTTTTAAAATAATATAAAGAATATTCGAAGAATATACAAATTGCAATAAAAAGTTTAAAGGGAAAGCAATATTCTGCTATGCTTCTTTCTCTACGAGTACGTAAGTGAGGAAGTAATTTTAGTGGTTTGAGTGAAACTACTAAGTGTAATCTCACGTGTTATAGAAACTGGTTAAACTAATTCATGCTGCGGAATTTGTATCTAAATTTTAATTGTATTTGACATCAAAGGTTGTGGTTTATACCTTAATTGGTAAGATTGCTATAATATACATACATATGTTACGTGTGAAGATTGAAATGCGGTTTGAACAAGCAATATTGGTAAATGAAATAAAATTATCTATCTACTTTTTTCGGATTTATTTTGATCTTTAGTTCTCGACGTTTCGAATGCTTTACAGCATGGTAGACCCGGGGTAAGTCTGTCCGGTGATAGCCGCAAAACAATCAAATCAAAATAAATGTCAAAATGTATAAAAAATATATTATAAATATATTAAAAATCTATACTATACATATTTTTTATATATTTATACATAAGTCTGTCTTTTCAGATTATCAGTATGGATGAATCTGTTTGTATCATCTGCAATAAGGTAGATGATAAGCAAGTGTATGAAATAAAAAAGGTTTTTTGTTTTTTGCATTTTCTCAGAAGATTTACTATAGTAACATATATATTTTTTTCACCATCGGAAAGTAGAGATTTCAACGAACAGAAAACATACCAACTTTTTGAAAAAAGCTGATATTTTGACGGGTGAATTTTCGATTGAAAATGAGGGTGCTTTTTTGATATTAATTCAAAATAAGGTGAAAAAATGAATATTTTTAATCAAATAAATTACAGCGTATGTGGGACATAAAAAGGCAAGTTTTCACCAAATTCGTTAAAAAAAAAATGTGAAAGATAAAAATAAAAAACCAAAAATTTGGTTTTTTGAATTTTTCACATAAATTTTGAGGTTATGTGAAAAGAAGTGTAAATACAAAAGTTTTAGATCTTTTTATTACCTACAACTTTGCCATTTGATTTTTTTCGATAGGACTTTTAGTTTTGCCGGAAATCGAGAAAAACCGTTTTTTACCCTTAAAAACCACCCCTCACCCCCTTCCCGACCTCAGATCGCCCGTAAATAATTTTTCCTTTCATTTTTATAATATTCCCCTCCTTTTCTAATGGGTTGCATCCTACTATTATTTTTTTTGGTTTCAAAAATTATCGACTCTGGTCTAATATCGGTGTTGCAAAATTCAAAAATGTTAGCTTTTATTTATATATATTTTTTGTAATTTAATAATTTATTTATCGGTAACATAACAGACTTAGAAACATTGTATGATATAAGTACATATTTTTAATATTTTATAAAACCATGAATTAAAACAGTACGGGATATACTTAGTGCGGAGTGTCTCAGTCTGGCTCGATGAAAAATGTGTTTATTTTCTGCAGAACCAGATTGTTATACTTTAGTAAACCATAAGTTGTCTGTTTGTATGTTCAATGTCTGTCTTCACTCAAGTGACGGACTTGAAAATGTTAGTCGGATTCGAGTCTTGACTGACTCTTGGCCATTTCTTTCATTTCATAATACTTACTTGCTCTTTAGTCCACTTAATATGTAAATTTTGGTCACTTAAAAAAATATATATATAAATACAAAAAAAAAAATAGAATACATGAGATAATTTGGTATAATTAAGATAAAAAAGTTCGTAACTTACATATCACACTTAAGAATTATCAATATAAAGTTAAAATAATAGCAATATTAATTTATAACTAGATTCCAAATGTGACCCGTACGGACAAATAATTAGACTGGAAATGTATCCTAGTTAGTATACTATACTACACTGTAAGACAGCGATTTATTTGGCATAAACAATGTTTTTTTTTCCTAATCACGTAGGTAACAGATTACCATTATAGTTGCGAAAGTGTACTCGTATATGTATGATGTGTATATTTATGTACATATATCTGGGTATATATTTTTTACTCCTTCATGCTTACACGGCTGGATGGACTTGAATGTTTAGTATATTATATAGATCGATCACACCTGGAGTATCATTAGGTTACTCAGTTACTGTTTGGCACCTAGGGAGCACCCAAGTGAAGCGAAGGTAAGTTGCTAGTTGCACGCTATCATTCGAAGTATAACATTACTTTATTTTTTATATGCAATAATATTTTTTAAGTAGCGACTCATCCATGCATCGCTCGGGTTCTCCTTAGATTGCTTTCCCATACAAACTATCGGCTGCAGTTTAGTATATAGGACGTGGCCCCTGGAGGAGTAGGTGGTATTTTTGGATAGGGGAGGATAGGGAGTCCAAATATATAAAATTTATTTTGAGAAAACAAAAGAGACAAAAGTTATTGAATCGATACCGACGGGTGTATGCGGTGGGAAGTGATTTATTCATAATCCCATTCTTCATCTGCATAGGTTTTGTAACATATTATATGTAGGCTATATTTCATTACATTTAAGCATTGAATTCTTCATATATTAGGTACCTATATATGGTAAAATTTAGGCAGCTGTAAACCTATGACAAATAATAATTACCTAGTAATTGTCGTAAGTGGATAAGAGACGGAACACTTTTTAGAAAAGAATTGAAATTTTTAGAGAGAACTAAAATATTCTAAGATAATGCATAATAAAATGTTGCACTGTATCAAGTGATCAGTTAAAGTTCCAAGTTAAACGAAGATCGAAAAGTAATACGAAGAGGAAAATGGAAACAAAGTGGAGTAAAGTGATAGTGCAAGAGAAAATAGTGGTCTAAAATAGTGTTCATTGAGTAAATTAAGCGAATCAAAAACCATCTATAGTGCAAGTGAATCAGTTTAATTTTCGATCCCCAAACCCTAGCTCGTAAACATTGTTTACTTCGATTTTTGCTTAATTTTCTAATCTTCAATGAAACATAAAACAAACTTTAATGAAGCTAAAATTCGAGAAAGTCTTTAAATATTTTGAGTCCAATTAGTGGGCTATCAGTTTAAACCTCTATGGTTTTATTTCTCATTATCAAACAAAAACATACCATTGCTCAAAAACCATGTTGACGCTTATTTAAAATTGAGATACCCACTATGACAGGAAAAAATAGTCCATTGAGTGACAATGGGTGAATGACGCACACACGATGCCGATGCACGGCATTGTTAAATGTTTTAATGTAAGAACCAAAAATCTAATTAGGAAAATTGAATATCATGTTCAAAGACCATACGTAAGAGTATAAAAACGTATCCTTCGGTGACATCGGATCTTAAAATTCAAAGACATTTCCAGATTGAATTTTCAAGCATTGAGGTTTTTTCGTTCTTGTCGTTATTAACTGGTTCAGCGCACGTGCTGTTTATTCCTATATAATTTTTTTATATATATTATATAGATTATTTATATATTATATATATAAATAATCTGAATCTCAACTGCGGCTTCAACGTTTTTCATAAAATTTAGTTTGCAGGGGGTTTAGGTGCGATAAGTCGATCTAGATTATATTATATCTGGGAAAACGCATGTTTTCGAATTTTCATGCGGTTTTATTTTGCATTATTCCACGTAAAATATTATGTTCGATAATTTCGCACGCTTGGGCATGAGCATCATGGTCAAGTGGCCAAGGCGCAAGATTGAATAAGTGTCCGGGTTCGAAACCCGGTCGGATACAAAGGTATAATTTTTTTTGTTTTTTTTTGTATTTATTGAATAAATTTTTTGTTTTTTTTTTAAAGAAAATTGTACTTTTGACCAAAAACTCCGCGAGCGAAGCTCGGTGGCCCAGGTATGTTACTTAATTTAGGAATAATGAAAGGGACTATTCCAGTAGTAATGAAATTGAATACATTCATAATTTACAGACAATGAATTCCCTCCTTAGTCTTGTTCTGTTTCTTTTAAATACGTATGCTAATTGTTTGCAAGCAACTTATAATCAAGTTTTATTTTTAAATATAACATTAAAATTTCTAGTTAAATATTTTCTTTATAGGAGACGAGAATTGTGTAAGACTACCAACTTATTGCATTCATGATATTCTTTAAACGTTAATAGATTTTAGAATACAGCTGCATAACAAATATTATTAACTAAAAAATAAACTTTTAGATTACAATATTATACCTTCTATTGAGTCCTTGTAAGTTAAAGAAAACATACTTTAACCTTTAAAAATGACATCAATCAAAGTCAAAAGCAAGTTATTGTCACCATAACTCTACTGATCTGATAGCCTGGCTCCGACCTCACCAAGGCCATCGAAACAAAGTGTTATAACGCCCATGTTCAATAAAATCGACTTTAGTATTCACTTTCACCATTTATGGATCGCTACCATTGTTTACCGAGTACATAAAGTAGTGTATATACATATGGAATCACAAACACTTACAAATTCTACGATGATTCTGAATGACTCGAACAAAATGCAATTGTAAAAAAAGTGTTTTACACTCGTAGACACTTTAAAATGCAGTATCAAATTCCTAGAATATAAATTGGTTTGGTTGTACTACTATGAACTATGAACATTGAACAATCTATTTTAGTAAAACCCATATCGAGAATTCCTTTCTGTTCTTAAGAATTATTTCACTTTTTCCTTTC
This sequence comes from Brenthis daphne, assembly GCA_947093115.1. Classification (NCBI taxonomy): domain Eukaryota; kingdom Metazoa; phylum Arthropoda; class Insecta; order Lepidoptera; family Nymphalidae; genus Brenthis; species Brenthis daphne. The sequence goes on along the minus strand of OX352474.1, from coordinate 29,666,664 downwards.
TCATAATATGGTTGTTATTTTTTGTATTCTCTGTCAAAGCATAATATCTATACATATAATTAAACTGTAGAGGTCGAATGTCTGTACATGAAAAAAATGCTAAAAACGGAGTCAGGGGGATATAAGAAGAGAAATAGAACAAATCTAGATATTTTTTTCAATTTTTTTTGTTGGGTTAATCTCTGAAACTGTTAGACCGGTTTAAATGAAATTTTGCGTGGTAGTACTTTATATATCCGGTCAACATTTTAGTTACTTTTTATCTCGGAAAATTAAAGAGTTCCCGTGGGATATTTAAAAAAAACAATAGTAACTTATACAGCTTAGTACAAAAAAGTACTGATTGGATTTTATTGAAACTTTACAATAATATAGTTCATACATCAGAATAAAAAATAGGCTACTTTTATCCTGGAAAAATGTACGATTCCGTGAGATAGATTTGTTTTTGTTTGTCTAGAGCTAATTGACTGATTGACTATTAATTTTTAAGAGTAATTTTATGTATAAAACACAATTTTTGTGTCATATTTTTATGTATAAGTAAATTATAGAATAAAATATATTAGTACTATATTTAAATTAAGAAAACTTCTTCATATATTTTTGTAGCCTAAAAAAGAGTATGTAGAGTGGTGATAAGGGATCTTAAATGATAATATACATATACACATAATATGTATATAGAATTCAATTCAACAAATTCTTGCAGAAAATTCAGACCACTCATGGAAACGTAGTCTATCCGTGGTCGCGTGCCTCGTTTTAAGATAGTCAATTTGATGGATCTTATACATTATTTATGAGTTAAAATTTGTATTTTCCAGTAATACTTCGTCTACACTATTTAATAAATTCATGAGTAAAATTCATCGCCAATAAATTTAAATTAATTATTCAAAACATTGAGACAGTTAAAGTTTCCAATTCATATGGCCCTAGTTGAACTTCCTCATTTTGATTTTGTCAATGCCAATGGAGCATAGTTATTTCTTAACGCGTTAATACGTAAAGGCGTACCGGAAAGACCTCAATATGCAATTTGAGAATTTCTCCATGATATTACAACATCAACGCTTAGTACGTACGAATTTAGATTTCTATCAAGTTTAGAAAAGTCTCATTAGGATTGGGTTTTGGCACTTTTTGTCACATACGTTTTGTATTCTGTTCACATTTTATATTGGCAACAGAAATTTTAAAATGGCTATCAGTTAGAACGTGATTGTCATTTTAAAATAGGTGCGCTGGATTTCATGGTGATTAAAACGAGATATTCCTATAAGAAATTACTACGTACTAAGGATGAGAAAGGGATATTTAGGTAAATTAAAAAAAAGCAGGTTCTAATCCTAAAGTAATAGCAATAAATCTTTTAAAAATGCTAATAGATAGAAAGTTTAGTTTATAAATAAAAATTTACTATTCCTTCTCACGTGTGTAACGAAAATACACTTTGTTTGTTAACGAATCACATTATTAAATAATTTTGGACGACTATCTATCGATCTTTCTCAGTAGAAAATGTCTATATAATTTATGTTTGTACTCAACCTTTTTTAACGTCCCACTGTTGGGCATAGGCCTCTCCTCAATGCAAGGGGCACCAGGCCATAGTCCACTACGATGGCTAAGTGCGGTTTGGCAGGTTTCACATACAATCTTTCGAAAACTTGCTAAATATTCTGAGACATGTAGGCTTCCTCGCAATCTTTTCCTACACCAACAGAGGATGCTGAGGAAAAACTAGGTCTGGTAAAGAAATAGGTCATAGTTGTAACAAAAATCTGTATCGTAAAAGAAATTAATAACCTATCACGGAGATCGAATCTGTTGAGTAGTCTAATATGCGTCATTAGAACAATACACTGTTAAAAAATATTTTATAATTATAGTTTGTCAGTCTACGTCAAAGTCTAGTTAAGGTATGATTTCCGAGATAAAAACTATCCTAAGTCGTTCCCATGGTCTCAAACTATCTTCATACGCAATTTCACCTAAGTTGGTTCAGCGTATTAAGGGTGAAAAGGTTCATAACAGACAGACACAGACATAGTTATTTTCGCATTTATAATATTAGTATTGATGTGTTGATTTCATTATAATGTACTATTATATAATGGTGTAGTTAAAATATAGTATTATATAATAGTATATATCTTTGTCGTATTACCAGGAAGTCATAATATTTTCAAAATTATAGCATTACATAATTAATATTATCTATCTATTAAGAAATATTGCGGGAAAAATGTACATTGCTAATAATTGTAATTCAATTAATGAAATAGTCAAAAGTACCTGTAAGTTTTTATGTTTATTTATCTGGTAGTTTTATTTATAAACTAACGACTCACCCTCGCTCGGGTTTGTTCCTAGGTTGATTCCCCATACAAATTTTTATCCCCATTTTCACTCCCTTAAGGGATGATTTCCGGAAAAAAAGTATCTTATGTCCTTCTCAGGGTCTCAAATTATCTTCTTACCAAATTTCATCTAAATCAATGCAGTAGATCTAGATATTACCCCCTACAACGTCACAAGCTTTACTTCTTTTTAATGTTGTAGTATAGATATATTTTTGAGTTGTAAATAATAGATACCTATGTAATAAAATAGAACATAGTTTAAATTGATTGTATTTATATCGATTAAGTCTCTATATTACGGACTTGGTCATATTTGGTTTATAATAATACTACGCGCTGCGTTTACCTTTAAATTTTGTGTAGCATTTATACGGGTCTTTAATTTTGCTTTATTATATTTATCAGGCGCTTGATACGTATTTGAGTTAAAATATTATTGCTTTTTTTTTAAATACTATTTTATGATATAATTTTTTGTTGAGTGTTGTTGTTGATAAAATATTAGTGCTACAAACGGAGTAAAATTCGGTAAAAGATTTTATTAAACATTAATTTAACCATAATCTAATGATCCAAGGAATTTCAAGGCAATTTATGTTCCAAGGACAGCCGACAGGACGACGTAATAGAAATTTAACATTCAACATGAGCTTAAATTGAATTCTTTTGTTTTGTGGCTTCTAGGAGTACCATTTGGGCACAATTTACTTTGAAAAAACACTAGACCTGATTACCTAGTACCTATGTAGGTACATATGATATATGTATGTAGGTACATGTAGAAACAGAGTGATGATCGTTGTAACAACATGACTTTATGAACAAAAAATAAATAATATCAGTTAACACTGTCATAAAGTTAATGGTGATAGAAATTGTACTTTGCATGACATTGAAACAAACATTATAATAAGTTTAAACAGTTATTTTTACTTGCCCTTTGCGACAGGATACAGTCGATCCCTTGCTCTGTGGAAAACAGTAACAAATCTATCCCATGGGAAACGTACATTTTTCTGGGATGAAAAGTAATCTATGTGCTATTCCAGACTATAATCTATCTTTGTGCCAAATTTCACCCAAATCCGTTTAACCGTTCTAGCGCGATTAAGTAACAAAAGTCCATGCATTCAAAATTTCGCATTTATAATATTATTATTGTTTCTAAACAAACGGTACCACAAAAAGCTATACTCTTACAGTATAGTAAAATCTTAATTTCTATATAAAATACATAAAATATACTACACTATATGTGAAAGTTATATTTATTGATTCGATTATCTTGTAGTCATCTGAGTCTCGTTATTAAGAGGATTTTCACACGCGATACGTTATGATAACATTCTATCGAGATTACCCATCACTGTACTGATAAGTTTTATGGTCATGAATAAAGCTTGCGTTATGCCATCTTAATTAGAGAAAAGTAATTAATTAGATAACATATTTTTGTGGTGCATCTATAAAACTTTAATTAACATGAGATTGTTTATGCAGATTACTTTCTACTAGTGAGATGTAACTAAAAATTAATATATGAATGTATTACTTATAATAATTAAATCTACTGAATAAAAACTCTTTAATTCATTAATTCATTCATTTACTGACAATGCATAACCTAAATTATCTATAAGCACAAAATTAGAGACTTTATATACTTAAAAAATCGTTAAAATTGATATAAAATGTATATTATAATATAACGTAATGTTACACAAAATATACTCACCCGAATTAAAATACTACTTCTTTTTAATGTTGGTTAATATAATACACTATAGAAGATAATCTACACAACGGCAGCGAAACAACGTGTACTTGTTTGTGTCTGCACGAAAGACAGACATAATTTAATGCTATCTTAGATTTACGCGAATACTTGACATTTTAAATAAAACTGTCTTTTCGGTTTTTTTCGCGAATTTATTTTGATTTTTGGTTCCCGAGGTTTCAGCAATCATGGTCACGGGAGAGACTCCTTCAGATCTCTTAACTGGTTAGATGTTTCATATCACAGAAACAATATATGTGTTATCATTTAATTATAAGTATTTATAATATAGTAATAAATAATATTAATGGTATTTTTAAACGTAATAATTATTTAAGGGCTCTATCATTACGTCAACTTGCTGGTATTTTGTATTACTGCACTAGTAACTCAGCCCGGCTTTGTCCCGTTCTTTAATTTGACATCCGTTCGAATATAATTGGTTTATTCTAAATCCTCAAACGCAACGATTAAAACATATTTTCACAAACGAATATCAATTTTTTACCGTTTCCACTCCTAAAAACCAAACAGACAGGCAGATTAACTCATTTAGGTACGTAACAATGTTAGTATGGATAATGTTAATTTTGTTGCACTTTAAATAATGATGATGATGTTCTCCCGACCGATTCCGGCCACGGCGGCCAATCTCATTGAGACTAGCCAACTGCGCAGGAGATATTATAGTGCACAAGCGTACACGCAGACACAAGTGCACTCTCTATTCCTGTCACTCTCATACTCTGGTGGGACGACTGCTCAACATGACCAGAGTTAAGGCGCAGGACCGACGGCTTTACGTGCTCTCCGAGGCACGGGGGTGAAACACCGCCAACTTCCCAACTCCGGGCTGTTACTGAGGCTTACTATACAGAAAGACACAATAGCTAAACTTGGCCCGACCCGGGACTCGAACCCAGAACCTCCGGGTGTGCAGCCGTACATGCTAGCCACTACACCACCGAGGCAGTTAAGAAGTCTTTAAATAATATAATTAATCGACACATTAATAATAATATTTATATTTATTTCAGCGGCTCCTTTTATAAAGTAACACAAATTGTGGACGAAGTCTCTACAAAAATATATATTCTGGGAAAAATTAAGAGTGGGTGGGAGTCGTAAAATTATTTAATTGGCAACTTTAATTAATGTTTTAATCGATTTTCAGATGATTAACCGCATAAATTTAATTTCTCGAAACCGCTAAATTAATGAAAACTCAAATTAATACAAATTGTTTAAAAAAATATTATTTTATTATCGTTACACTTTTTTACATTCAAGTTCAATTAATTAATTTTTTTTTGGATATTTTGTATTATGTTTGAAAATATTGTACTAGTCCTTTGGATCAAAATTATTTTACTCAAAAATCAGACGTATTTTACTAAGTTTAGTTAATGTAACTTTTTAATGGAACATTATAATAATTTTGTATAAGTTCTGCCTAACCTAACCTAACCATTATATGGTTGTTTCTTTCAAATATCCCATAGGTATCTATTTGTTGAACTGGGACAAAAAATGGGATTAGAAATGATAATATTTAAAAAAATATATATTTTAAGATATGAATATCTAATAAGTACGTAAATATGTATTTTACGTATCGAAATATATTAGATTTGATTTGCATCGGCTGGCACCGACTTCGAAAATATCTGATTAGGTATCTATTCTAAATGAAAACCCCTGTTTAGTTATTTTTTACATTTTAGTGCCTGGAAGTCGGTTTTTTTTTAAGTTTTTATAAGTATATATAGTTTAGTAGTTTCAAATCTAAGACCGTTATTGAAGGAAGGATTTCTGTTTTCCTCGTAGTAAAGTCGTAGGTCGGTCGAGGGTTGCGCCACGTGCCTGACCAGCAGATGTCTCGTGACACCTGCCCTCGCCACTATATCCATCACTTTCTCACCCACCAGATTTTCATAGCTCTGTCCTTATCTTGATGAGCTTATTTTTATAAATTTTATACAAGTGACGGTAACGAGAATGGCCCTTGCGGCGTTTATAATGGCTAGAACTAAATAGCATTAATTGCGACAGTATAGGCATTGATTGCTTCTTTAGGAGATTAGATTTCTTAGAGTCAATTCAAACCTTATGCTAATTAATTTAAAGCTGAGAATTATCTCGTCAAACCCTTAATTTATGAACGGAGTCACTTCAAATATTTTTTTATTCCTATGTCATATTTGAATTTGTACCATTAATTAATATATTTTATTTTAACACTTATACTATTAGAATATTATTAATAATTTTATGTCATAATTTTTAATATTTTATTTTTATCCTAAATCCCATCTCTATCGTAGTGAAACACTATGTACTTGTACAAATATTTTAGAGAGAAAAATATTGTATTTTTGTTTGTAATGCATAAACTAAAAATCCGCTGAACTGATTTAGATGAAATTTGGTATGAAGATAGTTTGAGACCCTGGGAAGGACATAGGATAGTTTTTATCCCCTGGGGGTGAAAGTTTGTATGGAGAATCAATCATTTCACAAGTAAGGATATAAAACTCATAATACCTATGTATATACTAATATATACTATAGAGTCTATCTATACCTTACTAACCGTTAAAACGTACCTATCGATATCTTCATACATACTCGTATAAAGTCTTACATTGCGATGTCAATCTTACCAGAATATATTTGTACATAACAATACCTCGTAATCATATCATAATTTATAATTTCATCTAACAATATATAACTTTCTAAGAAAGTATAATAATTAGAGAAGCACACATAAAATTTCAAACACAAAAAGCTATATATATGCTACCTTCTCCTAATTTCTTAAAATTCATGGAAATAAAATTAATATTAATCGTACACATATCTGATGTGGATATCAAATATCTCAATCAAACGAAGAAGTTCGATACTTCTGTTGGATGCAGCTGCAACAGATATACTATTAAATTTTAATAAAATTGTCGTATACGCCGCTGCCGCTCTTTTACTCCATTATAATTAAAGTATGTTATTATATTTTAAGACCGTGGCAATATGGTCGTAAGCGCATGTCACGAGTCAAAATCATCATTTCAGTCAACGGGACTTTCCGATTGCGTTTATTTCTTTATCTCCCTCCGATATATGGGAAATAAAAAGGATTATAAAAGGACACCAACTGCGAATTTAACATTTAACACAGAAGATAATATTTGATTCGAGTATCAAAACTCAGAGAGGGTTTAGCATAATACTTTGTAACTTTTAATTTAAATAAATACGAGTATTATAATTTGAAGAGCAATAGGTCTCACTCATTGCTATCATTTAGCAATTGATAAGAAGTAGAACGCATCCATACTAATAATATTATAAATGTGAAAGTGTGTTTGTTTGTTTGTTTGTTTGTTTGTTTGTTTGTTTGTTTGTTTGTTTGTTTGTTTGTTTGTTTGTTTGTTTGTTTGTTTGTTTGTTTGTTTGTTTGTTTGTTTGTTTGTTTGTTTGTTTGTTTGTTTGTTTGTTTGTTTGTTTGTTTGTTTGTTTGTTTGTTTGTTTGTTTGTTTGTTTGTTTGTTTGTTTGTTTGTTTGTTTGTTTGTTTGTTTGTTTGTTTGTTTGTTTGTTTGTTTGTTTGTTTGTTTGTTTGTTTGTTTGTTTGTTTGTTTGTTTGTTTGTTTGTTTGTTTGTTTGTTTTATTTTGTTTGTTTGTTTGTTTGTTTGTTTTGTTTGTTTGTTTGTTTGTTTGTTTGTTTGTTTGTTTGTTTGTTTGTTTGTTTGTTTGTTTGTTTGTTTGTTTTATTTTGTTTGTTTGTTTGTTTGTTTGTTTGTTTGTTTGTTTGTCTTTCTTTCATGTCGAAACGGAGTGACGGATTGCCGTGATTTTTTGTGTGGAGATAGTTGGAGGGCTGGAGAGTGACATAGGCTTCTTTTTACCGCGGGAGTTTACCTAATTCCCACGGGAAAACACTTTATAATAAAATCCAAAAAAAATATTCTTTGATAAAAATTACTTGAAACTTGATTCACATAATACTTTCTTAGATTTACGCGAATACTTGACATTTTAAATAAAACTATCTTTTCGGACTTTTTCGCAAGAGGAGAGAGTCTCTCCTGTGACCATGATTGCTGTAAAGCATTCGAAACGTCGGGAATCAAAAATCAAAATAAATTCGCGAAAAAATCCGAATAGATAGTTTTATTTTATTTGAAACTTGGTATTAGTGCTCTTCAATAAATTAAATAAATACGTGTTTTAGCATTTTTTGAAATTCATCATATAAGAGGGTAAAATAAAGGATGAAAGTTGTTAGTATGAAACTATCTTTTTTGAGATTTTTTTGTAATTTTAGCGCGAGCGAAGCCGCGGTTCTGCTAGTTAAGTTTATAAGAAAAAGACATAATACATGCTTAATAGATTCATTCATAATGAATTCATTTTGAAAAAAAATATATTAATTTCTTACTGTTACTTGTTAAATAGTATTTTTATGTTCATAATATTTGGTTACGAAAATACCCTAAACATAATTTTCATTGATATAGCATAGATTTTTACATAAAAAGTATAATGAGGTAAAAAAGTATATATGTGAATATATTAGTAGATATTTTCCTCGGATTGTCAATGGTTTAACCGTGAAGGCGAGACGCTCGCGTTTTCCCGCTCCGCGGCGCCGCGGGCTGCCCCGCCCCCCATTGTACCCCCACAATGCGTCGTACTTCACGCTAACGAGCGCTCCGAGCTCAGACACATTTGTAAAAACCACAATAAGCCTTCCACTTCGGCATATCGTTTTGACATATAATAAATATTTGCAAGATTACACCGCACAGAGATTGCGGACTGAATTCAAATCGCTCGCTCGTTTCCTTTTGTTGCTGCTATTGTTTTGCAAATCGGTAGACCGGGTTCCGGACCGTATTACACACGGTTGCGTTGCGAGCCACTTAACCAGGTGGCTTTTGGGCTTATCACACTGATAACATCTCTATTTGCCACTAAAAACTTCTGAATATACCTTCCAGCATTGTAGAAGATTTGCACATTGTTCATGAGAGTTTCTTACTGCCTTTTACTGTTTATTATATATTTTAACGTAAAGATTCCACACGAAAAATATATTTATTTGAATGAATACTGTGTGTAGAGAATTGTTAGCCGGCAGCGCACGTTGCTTGTAACACTTCACGTTCGCCAAATTGTAGGGTGCACCGAGTTAACACCTCCTAGGTGTCAAGATTGCCATAATTTGCGTCTCGCTGGCCTCAAGGCCTGTCGTCACGTCTTATCATCTAAATACTCTTATTAAAGGGAACACACTGATTTAAAATGTAACAATGCGAGAGATATAACGCCCAGATCCCGGATACTGCCATAGGTCATATTTTTTATATAAAGTTTCAAGTAATGCCACGTTTATAACAAAAATATTTCACTGTAATTATATATTTTATGTAATGTATGTATAAATAGATTATTAAATTATTTTATATTATAATTAACATTGAAAATATAGAAAATTGTATAGAATAAAAAAAAACAAAATATAAAAATGTTAATAAATTCTCACTAGCTTCCAGATAAATATTTGCCTCCTGTGAGGATCGAACTCACGACCCCTGGTTTACAAGACCAGTGCTCTGCCACTGAGCTAAAGAGGCTTACATCGTAAGATGTTTTATTTTTAGATCTCTTCCTTCGTATCTGATAATTAAAACAAGAGAAAAGATTAAAATTATTCAGTACTAGCATTGCCCGCGGCTCCGCCCGCGTTCAGATGACCAATAAAAACTTTTTAACAAAAAAATAAAAACCGACTTCAAACAAAAGCACTAAAAAGTAAAAAATAACTGATTGGTAGTTTTCATTTACTATACATACCTAATCAAATATTTTCGAAGTCGTTGTGCTTTGCTTTGTATGGGCTGGCACCGATTTCGAAAATATTTGATTAGGTATGTATTTAATAGGTAGGCTTTAATTACTTAGCCAAAGCACACCGACTTCGAAAATATTTGATTAGGTATGTATAGTAAATGAAAACTACCAATCAGTTATTTTTTACTTTTTAGTGCTTTTGTTTGAAGTCGGTTTTTATTTTTTTGTTAAAAAGTTTTTATTTTTCCCTTTTTAGTGCAGACAGTAGTAGCAAAGTAAGGATTCCAACGTGTTAGGCTTGTCAAATCAAACAAAATAAGCCCAAACTCAAAGAATCTACTATTAGCCGTTGAAGAGTTCCACCTATCCACCTTCTGGCCTTACCATCAGATCAGGTCAACAACACCGAACCACTGTACTATCAACGGAAATAGAAATACTTGCAAAGTTTCAAGTCAATATGACAATTAGAAGTAGGTTAAATTCATCATTAGTTGTTTTTCCACCCTTAGAGGTGGTATTTTTTTTTTGAAATTTAAATGGGACCAATCTGGAAGTATACCCTTTCAAACAAAACAAAAATTGTCCAAATCGGTTAATAAATGACGGAGTTCTGAGGTAACAAACATAAAAAAAAAAAACATACAGTCGAATTGAGAACCTCCTCCTTTTTGAAGTCGGTTGAAAACCAAATTCGTAGGTTTTACATATTTAGTATATTCGTAGGTTTTACATATATAGTTAAAAATCTTAGTATTATTAGAAATAGGCTTTACAGTTCTATAGCATAGGCAAAAGATTACTAATTAGAGAGAACTTACATAATATATTCACCTATCTTTGTTTTTCGCTAACGACTAGACTATATGTGAAACAAAAAAATAGGAAATTTTAATAACTCTCTAAACTGCATTTGATTTCTGAGGGATTTGAGCTTGGGACCCATTACAAAACTATTTTGCTTCTATTGAAATAAAGAACACTATTAATATGTTTTATTTATATTAGAACTAGCATTGCCCGCGGCTCCGCCCGCGTTCAGATGACCAAAAACCAAATTCTTAGGCTTTACATATTAGTAAACTCTTACATTACAATTTTTGTATTTTTTCTCAGAAATAAGATATTTTCCCGCGGTAAAAAGTATCTTATATGTTGACCCGGATAACCAGCTATCACCATACCAAATTTCATCAAAATCCCTCCAGTGTTTTTTCCGTAATGCGGTAACAGACAGACAGACAAAAATTCTAAAAACTATAGATTCGGCCCCTGTATCGATAATAACGTCTATTTCAATAAGATTTCCCCAAAAATATTTAATGTACAGAAAAAAAAAATTAAAACCTAGAAAAGTTTTTTCAGATATGCAGGTTTCTTTATTATATTTCCCTGCACTGTATTCGAAAAAGCTTAAAAAATAAGGAAGTTTGGATTTTGGGCTTTCATCAGGCTTGGCTTTTCAAGCATGCCCTATACTCATTGATTTCATTCGACAAAACCTTTCGTTATATGACGTATATTATAGTAGGTAGTAAACATTCGTGTAAATCTAAGAAAGTGTTAAGAGATTGAAATTTAAAATAGTATACAGAATTTTTATTTCAATATTGAGTAATGGTAGCGTTGATAGTAAAAATAATAAATGAAAATTATGAATTTATTGCTTTTTGAGCAGCACTTGCCTCCTGTGAGGATCGAACTCACGACCCCTGGTTAACAAGACCAGTGCTCTGCCACTGAGCTAAAGAGGCTTATAACGTAACAAGTTTTATTTTCAAGACCTATTACTACACTCGTAGAATAAGTTTAGAGATGAAATGCACATGACTACCATTTAGTACAATTAGTTAAAAATGTTTTAAAAATTAAAATCCGTAGAGATGTAAAATTATACAATATAGAAATATGGAACCTTGTTTCATTTTTTGCTAAAAGCTAAACAATAAGGTGTAACAAAAGTTGTAAGTGGATACGTATAAAAATATTTTATCTATTTTCAACAGTAAAATATTACGTGCATTTCCAATATGTAGAACAGACAGAAACTAATCATAACTTTACATCTATTTCGAATAGAGCAAATCGGACTGAATTTTTTATTAACTTATTTCGATAAATTACGATTTACAGAACGCAGCGGGGGTGAACGTATGCGCAACATGCAAATGCATATAACAATAAACATGCTCGAGTGTATTATTGAACGATTAAGGAACCTTTCAAGAAGGTTTCTATTCAAAGGAGGATCAGATTAAAGCCCTCTATCAGAAACGTGCCTTGAAGACCAATGTCTGCACTTTCTTAGATTAGTGAACACTATGATTTACTATTTAAATATATATTTGAATGCTTAAATTCCTAAGTTTTAAAATACAAATAGCTTGACAGTTGGTTGACCGACTTCCAAAGCTGGAGATACTCACATCAGGTAAATGCTTTTCGTGTATTTTACTTGGTAACGACACCGATAGTGAAACGATTTTTATGATAATTTTTAATAGGTAGTTTGTACCTCAAGGGTGTACTCATCTAAATATTAAAAACTTCCCCTTTTGAGAATGGAATAATTACTTTTAAAATAATTGTAGAGTCGGTGTGCTTTAGTAGTTAAAAAGTAATTTAAAAAGTTATTGCTAACGACTGAAATAATTTTGTAGGAACGTGCGAAAACAAAAGGAAAAGGAAGTTAAAATATTGTTATAGTACAGTTAAATTAGTTGTACCACCTCGGAATGAGAGGTGGTAATAAGCTGAAAATTTGTATAAACCTTTATTTTATCAGTCTACATATTATGTCCAAAATCTCATATAATCTCGTGTTCTCATCTTAAGATATAAAAGGTGAAAGAACCCAAAAATCTGTTTTTACAGATATCTCGCTTTCTATGCTTTAAGTATTTGCACCTATTACACAAATTGTAGAGTATGAAATTATCTATAATTGTTATTATTTAAACAATTTTTACGAGATAGAGCATAGAGAGCCATTGTATGGCGTAATGAAAGGTAAATGACGAATCCCAGATAATAAATAGTACGTTGTATTAATTAATTATTATTTCTCAAAAAAAGCATAAAAAATATTTTCGTTTTATAAAACTTATTTATTTTGTGTAATTAATAATTAATTAAGTTAAAATTATAATTATATTGTAATATAATATTATGTTTTCATACATTTATGTATAGCAATATGTAGGGAGGAGTTTTGTTAACTTTATTTATTAGAAATATATGGGTTTTAGTTTTTTCTTCTTCATCATCCGGTCGCTCGAAAATTTCCAATTCTTTAAAATACTATTTTTTCTTAATATTGAAGATTTTTTAGTATTGAAAATTTGCTCATAAATAATAGACACTTTCTTTAAATCTCATTTATTTTGTTTATTTATTTATTTATTTATTTATGTACCACAAAAATATACATATAAAATTGAAAACAGATACTTGGTCTTGTTTTTATAAAAACAGTAGCGACTGAAGCACTACAAAACTTAGAAATTTTAATAAAATCTCCATTGAACGTCAATAATACAAAAGTAAGATTTGTGTGTATAAATTTAGTGCGTACGTTTTTGTCAATTGCTTGTACGATATCATTATCGAGACATAAATCCTTGTTTTAGTTTATTAATATTGAAATTCTGGGACATGTTTTTGACGACCACATTCAATTGTATTCCGCGAATGAAAACCGAAATATTTCTCTAATGATCTCCGGTGGATTTATAAAAATATGTTATTGGATGGATTGCTACGAAGGTGACTCTCTTCACACAATAATAAACTATATAGACTTTGAAATTCTATAAGCATTGGCTATAAATTTCTAAAACATAAATATTGTATGACGAGATTAATGCCCATGTTCGGAGGACCATTAAGGCCGCATAATCCTATTATATTTTTTCTTCAGCTTTGACTCCGTCCTTAAAACCGCTAAATTGACGTCAGCTCACTGTAAGAAACGACAAAAAATGATAAATTCACTTTTAACAAATTCAGGGATATTTGAAATTAACTATCGTTATATATATAAGGTACCAGGTCAGTATCAGCGGGAAAATATATTGTTCCAAGGGTACATAATTATTATGGCGATCGAACGCTGGATAAACGTCTACCGTACCTCATGAACAGTTTGCCCGCTGATATTAGACTTGAACCAAGTAAAAGTAAATTCGCCAAATTATTAAAAAAAATATTATATGGACAGCTTAACATAATTTAACATACCTACTCAAATTATAATAATGTAATATATACATATATAAATTTAATATATATAAATGTAAAATATATATAAATATCCTTAAATATTATAATGTAAAAATAATAACTGTGAGACTCTGATCCCACAGACAAACTGTGCAAACAGTTTTGTGGGGCCATTGTAAATTAAAAGTATATCATATAGTATATAATAATAAAAATAATAAATAAATAATAAATAAAATCGAATTAAACGTTTCTAAGCTAATATACTTTTAAGTATTGTATTTCTTCTGTTGCATATTCGAGGTAGCGTTAGAGTGTTTTCAGTGCTTTTGATTTGTGATATGACTTCGATCAGCGCCAGACTTTTCCTACTGTCCATACTCATGTTAGTTCAAATGTAAAGAAGCATTGAGTACCTAATACCAGTGTTAGATACTCGAGTGGTTTTTTTAGGTGAGTTATAATGAAAGTAGCTTAATTTATTTTTATCTATCTATATATTTGATCGGATCTCTAAAACTTGTATAATGTATTTATTAAATTGATTATTCATTAACTACTGACGTGGTCTGTTCAGTTCATTAGCTGATGTGACGTTTCACTGGCGGCTTATTAGAGACTATAACATTAATAAAAATTTAGAAATTACTTTATTATTTTTAAAGGTAGCCATAACACACCATAATTTCCACTCTAGAAAATGAATATTCTACTAGGGCTATAATAATCGAATATAACCTAAAGATGGAAATGGCCCAGAGAGATGAGGAGGCGATCTATACGCTGGAGTCCTATACAACCTGCATAGAAAGGCCTCACCCTAGGCACTAGAAGAGGCAACGACGCAATACCCCAAAACATGAAGTTGTTTATCTTAGAGAGGTCCTGTCCTCGGTCAGCTTCACACCTAACAGCTGATCTAAGTAAATTCATGCACCAAACTAACACAAGGCGCTTTACAAGCATATGACGAAGAGAGATTCCAAGGCAAGAAAGCTCTTTTGAAGAAGATCCGTCGAGTATTTTCATCCTATCATTTATTAATCAATAATATACCTACTAAAAAACAATGTTCAAAAATCTTTCAAACCTTTAAGTTTAGTAATATAAACCTACTTTTATTAAAATATAAATATAAAGCAACACCAAAAAATAGCCAAGTCTGAGTAAAGTAGTCCAATTATTATCTTAAATATTATAATTGGTTAGTAAAGCTCAATAGTATACTCGTAGTAACATAAGTTTACTCTTGATTTTGTTTTTTTAATGAAATTATTCCAATGAAGCTTTTAAGAACTAAGATATTATGTTTTTGCTTAATTAAAGCATCGAGAATTCATCTCAGTCTTATAATATTAAATGAGCTATGTGGTATAAGGTTTTTTTATGTGTATCTTTATAGATGTCTTTAAAAAAAACATTTTTATATCTTTTCCGAAAAAACGAGCAAACAGCAGCAGCCCAGCTAGCCCAGGTACATATTAAATAATATTTAGGTCATATAATATCGTTTGAAATTTTAAAACTATGTCACTTTATCAACATAAAATATTAGCGACTCACCCTCGTTCCGGTCAGCTTCGTCCCTCCCTTTTAAGGTTAGTAAAGATTTTTCAGATATGAGATATTTTTCCGCAGTAAAAAGTATCCTAAATGTTGACCCAGATAACCAGCTATTATCATACTAAATTTAATCAAAATCTGTACAGTGATTTTGCCCATGATGCGTTCTCAGACAGACCGACAAGAATTCTAAAAATTATAGATTCGGCCTCTATATCGATAATAATGACATGATTTCAATAAAATTTTCCAAGGAATATATAATGTACAGATTCGACTTAGAATTTTATTATATATATATATATATATATATATATATATATATATATAAAATTAGTATTTCTATAGGCATATGTTAGTCCGAGATAAAAGTTGGCTCTGTTTCAACCACTCAAATCCGTTCAGCAGTTACAACGTGAGGAACAAATAGACAATCACTTTCTAACAAACACGTTTATAATATTAGTGTAGATTGGAAACGACTCGTTAAAAATACAGATAATTGTTTATATTATAATACCTAACATCATATTTTTTTGAAAAGCATAAATAACAATAATAATATGTACTTTTGTGTACAAGGTAAGATATGATAAAAATCAGATAAATAGTGTATAAAGTAACTTTTAATCGACATTTAACAGTAAAGTAAATACAACACTAAAGAAATTTTCAGATTCCTTTAGTGTGTATCTATACATCATTCGTAAAATATATCCAATATAATTGAAAGGACAGACCGATGATCCATATTTGATTGAAAACTGGCTTTTATTAGTTAATTGTCTTATTCATCATGCTTAAAGTCGAGATGTTGGAGAGACTCCATATTTCAATTCTCGTATAGTAGATTGTCAAAATGTCCTGTTCGAGGTTATACTCGACATGCGTATAGCTTGGTTTGCTTCCAGTCTGGTCATCGCTCATATTGCGGCTCCATTCATGGTCGGCGGTGTCCAACGACACTCCGATTAGATTTATGCTCTTGTAATATGGCGGCTGCTGCAAATATACGAGTTCTCACTACTCCGCAAGTCAATCTTATGAATTTATTACGCAGGGTAGCCTCGACTCGCTGCCCATTGTACCAGATTTGTTGGATGACTGATTTATGATTGGGGATCATGGAAAAAATGATGAGTATAACTGGTAGAGGAATATGATTAATTTTGTCTTCGAGTTGTTATAATTAAAGTATAAAAAAATTAAAACAAAGAATTTGGTTAACCTCGCACTTATCAACTTCTTACTTTTAAGATGTGTGTTTTGCTACTAAATTGTGATTTTTACATTCAAAACATTTTAAGGTCGGTGGAAGCAATGCAAGTGCTTTTTATTCGAACATCGATACGGTGTCGTGATGGTTTTTAGATTATTTTTATGTGATTTTAATCTATTAATTCATTAACCGCTTTTAACGCATTCTGATCACGACGAGATATTATGTCACACAAATAGTTTAAAAGCAAACTGTGATTCACAGGTGGGTATCCAATCCCAGCGCATATTGAACAGTATTTTATCTCAATTAATAGAAATTAAGTGTTGATTAAGGAAATGGTGTAGTAATTGAATTTATTCCATTTCGATAGCACACACTGAGACGTAACTCTGAGCGTGGTGAATGGATTTAGCGATTTAAATTGTAATGGGTAGCCGTGGATTTCTTCCTTTACCACCGCCTAAAATATGAGGCTCGATACGTTTTATAAAGTCATAATTTAAAGCGTATCGAAGCGAACCTCCATATACATATATTATAAACGACTTTTACAGTTCTCTATAACATTTGGAAGGTACCAGCGCTACTGTTTTCTATAGCGTAGTGTAGTTTAATAACTATCGGACTTGATGTGATTTTTTAATTTGCCCATTATTTCTTTCGATTTCTTATAAAAATATATAAGTCTGATAAAATATTGGTAGTGTTCATGATAACATTTTTATTAAAAAAAACGTGTGTGTGTGTGTACGCACGTAAGCAGTTATATTACTTTGGCGTAACAGAACAAAAATAGCTAAAGATTTCATCCCGTATGTCAAAACTCTCTGTTTGTAAAAAGAATGATAAATTAATAAAATAATTAAATTAGGCATATTAAAATCATATATTTATAGAATATCATTTACGGAAAGAATATAATATTTTATATCATTTGTCGCACAATAACAATGGTTACCATGGCAACAAACACTTATCAGCTAACTTCATCATGCCGCTTTTTGTCTGTCGGTGTGCGCGCGCATCGTTAAAATTTGACTCTCATATTTTGTTCCAAATATCCCAAAGGAAGTATAGCTTCAAAAAACATTCAATATAAAATCACTTAAACTTACTTTATTCAATGTTACAGCGTAAGTGGATTATAAAACAATAAATTAAAAGGTGTTGCGGTATTCAGTTACGAATGAAAGGTAAGGGTATTTGGAATTCAAATTATAAAAATCAGTACGATCCGTGGTATATGCCGAAGACTGACACTTGCTGCCGGCGAGACGTTGACTTGAAGGTTTATTTAATCAAGGAGTAGTGCCCAAAACCCCGCGGCTTCAGAGTAATTCCTGCCATCTCAATTTCAAGTGCCTCTGTACAATCGCAATTGTCCTCAGGTAATAGTGAATTAAATGGGATTTCTTCACCTCCACTTCAGATTGCATTTGGAATCAGTAGTTGTTTTATTGAACGGAATCACAGAATTTGCAGAGATTGAAATTGGATACTTCAAGCCATTACGTTTAGCCATATTGTTTAATGTGAAACATAATAAAGTAAATAAAGCATTATATTATATATTGCACATATGCAACTAATATAAATGTTATCTTAAGAAAATTTAAAAGTGTAAAAGTATATAATATTTTAGATGTATGCACGAAATCACAAATTTCTTGCATAATCGAACGATTTCGGTCCATTGTTTCTACTCGCGCTGCTGATCTTAGCTCGGAGGGTAGTATAAAATTTGTATAACAAATGAGGGGCGTGGCGGAATCCGTCACAGTGGCCAAGGACGCCGCGTGGGGCGCTAGATGGGTGGTCAAATACGTAATAACCTTAAAGAAAAAAAAACGATAAATAGGTATATCTATAGCAACTTTGTTTAAGTTAAAAACTAAAGAGGTAATATATCTTAGCTATGCATTTTAGTTATATATCTGTAAGTTATATATACATGTTTGAATTTATTTTCTATCTTATATAAAATTAGCCAGTTATCTTTGCTTCGCTCGGGTGCGTCACAAAGTACGTTTTAACGGTTAGTATATAATGGACTTTATATATGTGCATACGTGGGTATATAAAAGCAGGTAAGTACTTGAAAAAAAAACTTGAAATTATCCTATGTTATACCGTGATTGGTCAACGATTGATCCTTAATTAGAGATTTTTTTTCCTAATACAAACTTTCAACCCCTATTTTAGCTCCTTCTAGTTTCATTTTTGCGACAAATATAAAAAGTAGCATATGTACTTCTCCAAGGTCCACTCCATATTCATCTCTATACCAAAATTCATCAAAATTGGTACAGCGGTTTGAACGTAACGTAACAGACAGACAGAGTTACTTTCGCATTCATAATGTTAGTATGGATTGTCTTTTGCGGTTATCTTACTTTCTTACTTTGAGTGAGTGTGATATTTTACATAACATGATGACTTGAATATTAAATGTAGCATCTATGAATGAGACCACGATTATAATACTCGTAGCTACTGTAATTTTTTAAAACCCCATCATTTAATGAATATGTTTAATAATATTCAATCTGTATAACAAACGCACATTTTCATATTGACGATGAACCTTTCACAATTGCACGCTCAATGTTCCTTTAAATTATAACGAAATTTTGAATATAAATAATTGGTTTAACCAAACAAAGTTAAGAGCGATATCGTTATGTATGTCTGTAATACCATATATTTTTAAAAAACCTTTTCAACAAGCCGAGAAATCAAGCACCTTAGTAAAGGCACTATAGAATTAAGCTATTACTTATCCCAACAGGTTGAGTTTGGCAAACATCCTTTTATAGAGGCACAAGTTAGTTTTGATACTTTTTTCATATTTTAATACTTGGTACTTTTAAATAAAAAGATAATTTGTTACACGTTCATAGTTATTATTATGAGCTGTTAACCTAATAAGAGCTGCTCAACTTTAAAACTTTTTAATTATTAGAGCATTTAAATATTTAATTAATTAAATTAATATTAGTAGCGTAGATAAAAAACAAATTAACAAAAACGATTAAGTTCATCTGGCTGAACTTAAAATCAGTAAAATCTACGAAGTCTGATTTCGATATGTAAATATCTGTTTGTTTATCAAAGTGAGAGTATTAATTTGGTTGGAAATAATCTTACAGATAATCTGTGAGTTGAAATGGGTGCATCATTTGCTATCCAAATAGCCTCAGGGAGTTTGAGAGTTCTATACCTATGCATACACGTAAAATAAAATCGATTTTGTATCCTGTATGATGATCCTATATATTTTATGCTTTTGTTGCTTTTTACAGTGAAGCAAATTACAACTTTGATATTGTATAAAAAAAAGTAATGTTCGTTTGTTCAAGCCCGCAAATCTATAATAGTTCTTCATGGATTGCTTTGAAAGGATACATAAGTGTAAGTGCCTTTACAGGCAGGTTTTTATGCTGTCCGTTTTAGTGTAACACATCACTAGATGGCGCTGCAGAAAGTCAAATATACTGGCTGCTTATGGTTAGAGATTACATATTAATATAATTATTATAAATTAAACAAATAAAAATATTAATAAATATGTAACATGTTTTGAAAAATTCTTGCTCGCTACGTTAGTTTCACTCCAGTATTCGATTGTTGTTTGTTGAGAATGATTTTTTTGGTACGTTGTAAATTAAGATTATTAGACATAGAATTACAAAAAAAATCTTTAGATTTAAATTATTTTTGTTTAAAAAATCTAGTTTAGTTCATTAGGTCCTAAAGAGAACTAAATATTTTTTTTTTATTTAACAAACACCGCCCTATAGCTCAATAAAAAAGGTTATTTCTTACCGATTAAAGGCTTATTTATTAGTTAAATAAAATATAGCTGTTTATTGAACCAAATTATAATCGTGTCCAATTAAGGCCATAGCACATTTATTACATATACATATTAATTATTTTAATCACACTATACATATTTAAGTTTAACAGCTAAGAATACATTAAAAATAACAGATATCTTCACATATCAACTTCACAGCTCATCAGAAGCCAAAACTATAAAGAGAAAACCGCTTAAACTCTTTTTCAAATAATTCCATCCTTATAATTTATTACTTTCCAAGATGGAAATAGTAAAGTGACAATAAAATATAGGGTATTGTTAATGAAACCATTTCTAAAGCAATTAGATATAACGTCTGTCAATAGTACAAAGACTGCACTAATTAAGACGGTGAGCAAATACGGCGTCTGATTTATGTGTTTCTACATAATTGACTGTTTCCCACCATCAGTAATAAAAGTAAACAAGTAGTAAAAATAAAATATTGTGAACAGGATAGGAATTGTTATGTAATATCATAATATTTATTCATACGAATATTACATTAAATTTTAATTACATATAAGCTTTAATTTAATTTTTTTATTTTATTTATGTAAAATTATACATTTAACAATCTATGATTATAAATAGAGTTAATATCTATGATTTATATTCTATCTAATATTGAACCCAGAATGTAGGTTATTTAGTCGATACTTATTTAAAAAAATGTAGACTAAAGAACTAAATCGATTTTAACGAGAGTCTGTAGACAAAACTGTGGGCTTGGTAGAGTATGCATATATGTAAGAGGTATACATTACATAATTATTTTGAGATTTCAAGGGGTTGGGCATAGAATAAAAAGTAGAAGTTAGTTATTACAGTTAAAATTAATTTAAAAACAAAACTTTGGTTTTTAATAAGTGGTATAGAATTTAATTTACAAAATATAAACAATAATTAGGTGAGATTGAATCAATATAAATACAATTCTAAGCTTTATGAAGCTCCCAATCTAAACAACGAATGATTGGTTATCGATTTCAAGTATCGATTATACACGGTGTTAATTAAGTGTGTAAAGCAACTTCCATAGCGCCTATACGACGTTTTAATTGTGTTTTGATTTAAGTGTAAACGAATTCGGATGCAAAACGTGGATTTATGGCATGTTGTTTTTCACACCTCTTAATTACAATCGATTTTTAACGTTTGTTTATAAAGGAAGTAGTTCATTTTACAGTTTTCTAATTGGTGTTATCCATGTATCTGTATATAATTTTCGAAGTAGATCAAGAGCATGGAGGTTTGTAATGCCACGTTAGTGACTTTACGAATAGCCGTATGAATCCTTGATCTTTGGTATATTACTGACTACACAGTCAAATAAGACTTTCATAATAAACGATCATCTTTAAGGTATTAAAAATTTCTAGCTAGCTATTGCACAGTGTACTAGACTAGAAGTATCAAAAGAAAGAAAATTAATAATTATGCATTAATTATAATAATAATAATTATATATATTTACATTAATTATATTCATAAATTAATTATAATATTAATTAATTATAATAATACATTAATTATATTCATTAGTTAGAAATCATTCAACATTTATTTGTCGTGATATGCTGATCGATGATTGCATCGAGAAGATCTGGATAGCTTTTTTCAATTTATTGACATAAAACTTTAAGAGGCCTATCACAAGATGTACTGAGTTCTATGGAATAAGTTCGAGCGGCCGACGCATCGCTGTTTCTAACATTTTCTTTTCGCTGTTTTAGCTTTTTCTTTGTTATTACTTCTATATAATAAATTATTTAAAAAAATGTAACTACGTTTCTTATGAACTGACGAATATTCTGGTAAAAATTGTACTTAATAATATTAATGTTGTAAAGATATATTTATTATTTACAGCTAATGCTGAACGTTTTCAATAGTTTTTAAGATTTTGAAAAGGATTTTTTTTGTAGAAATCCAATACATATTTTCAAATTCATAGACAGCTATAAACTCAACAACTATATACGAGATATTATTATATATTTTTCATTTCGTTTGTTTAGTACAGTATTTTAATCCATGAGCTTGAAAAAGTGCCGTCGCGCATTTTCTCAAAAATTTGCTTCGGAATTTTGTCTTTATTTCAATTAATACTGAAAATTTGCGAAAAGCGAGGCCGCTATAAACTAGATTAATAACTATTCTTCACCATACAATAAGTCAAAATTTTCGAAGAGTTTCAGTTTCTCTGAATACCAAAAATGGGCATTAAATTGAAAAATCACAGTCTTAATGTAATAGGCCTCTTAATGATTTATTTGATTTCGAACTTACCATATAGCTTACGTAATTAGTATTCTAATATCCATTTTAATTACATATTTACGAGTATCTCGAAGCTTATTTGTGTAGCGGCGACCGAGTTGTTAATTTTGAAAGATAATTTAATGTTTTTAACCAGTGTGCATATAAACTATTAAAAATACATTAGCATAATATATTTTGGACGTGCTATTGATATGTGATAAAAAAAATATCTTAAAAACTTTTATATTTATTGTTCAACACGAAGTCATAATAGAATGTTAAACTTGATGGTGCCATAATATTATTCTATATTTGTATAAAAAATATTATTTTATATATATATATATATATATATATAATATATATATATATATATATATATATATATATATATATATATATATAGATTATATATATAGATTGGTAATATGTATTTGAAATCTATACGTACACATAGTAAAATTCTAACTGAGTTGTATCTGTACATTAAATATTTTTTGCAAAATCTTATTGAAATAGTCATTATTCTCGATGCCGTGGCCGAAGCTATAGTTTTTAGAATGTTTGTCTATCTATCTGTCTGTTTGTAACTGCATCACGAGGAGATTTTGATAAATTTGGTGTGATGGTAGCTGATTATCCGGGTCAACATATAGGATACTTTATGCTGCAGGAAAGTATCTCATCTCTGAGAAACCTATACTAAACGTTAAAACGTAACGAACCCAAGCGGAGCGAGGGTGAGTCGCTAGTTACTATATATCTGCAAAAATCCGAATATTGTGGAATATTTCCTGAGCGCATGAAAAAGCTTATGATTTCGTGTTCATATTCACTTATAATGTATTCAGCCCTTTTTAACTTCCCACTGCTGAGCACGGGCCTCCCTTCAGTACGAGGGGGATCATAGACCACCAGGCTGGCCAAGTGCAGGTTGGCGGACTTCATATTATGTCTTTTGAAAACTTGCTAGGTTCTCTCAGACACGCAGATTTCATCAGAATGTTTTTCTTCACACACACACAAGTGTTAATTATGTTGGAAATGATTCGCACATGAAATTATCAGAGGTGCCGACCCGGGATTTGAAGACGCTTCACTCGGTTGCCCAAGCGAGCGCGTTACCACTGGGCTACAACTGCTTTAATATGACTATATGCCTTATAATATAAATGAATAATTATTTAAATATCTATAAAAGACATCTAATGAATTATAAATTTAAGTTTAATGATCTCAAAGTGAAAATTTCTGGGCTATCTTTAAAATTTACTAAATTTATATGACATTATATGATTGAAGTAAATTATAACATATCAAAGCCAAAAGTTTTCGAAAAAAAACTTTCCGAAAGCTATCCTAAATTCAACTAGAAACTTCAAACTTGGTGTAATAAATTGTCACGGTAAATCACAAGTCATATTTTTCAACTTTTTATAAGGTATCATATAATTATCATTGCTGTATCTAATATATATTAATGTCGTTTATAAATTTGGAGGCCACCGGCTAAGAAGCTGAAAGTTATCTATTTATCTAATTTATTGATAATCTTTTGATTGTGATGTCATTTAGAGAACGGTTGTCGTATGTTAATTGCTTCGTATTTTTCTTTGGTTTTACAATGGTTTCGTAAAATAACATTAGCGTAAAACAGGAGAAATTGGAAAGGCCTCTTTCTTTAATAGTTTTTCAGATTAACGCTTGGATTAGACTTTATAGTTTTATTACAGACACTATCAATTCACCATTGCTCCGCTCGGGTTCGTCCCTTGGTACGTTTTAACGGTCAGTATAGATTTGTCAGAGATGAGATATTTTCCCGCTGTAAAAAGTATCTTCAATGTTGACCAGGATAACCAGCTATCATTATACCAAATTTCATCAAAATCTGTCCAGTAGTTTTCTCGTGATACGTTTCCAGACAGACAGACAAAAATTCTAAAATCGATCTATCTAAATAGGTCGGGCGTCTGTATCGATAATAATGACTATTTCAGTAAGATTTTTCAAAAAAATATGTAAGGTATAGATTTGACTCAGAGTTTTATTATATGTATAGATTAAAGTATTTGGGTTGACGTCCGGGAACGTTGGAACAAAAAAAATCTCCTAAAACTTTATTGTTCATATACTGTCGAATGTAAAGCGTATAATGAACATATAACATTTTGGAGAATCCTATATTGTTACTTGCAAAAGGAATAAATAAATATATAATATCATAACATTTAGATTTAGAGATTTCATTAGTATCTGTAAAATAATAAATAGACAAAAATTAAGCGTTTAAAAATTTTTCTTTAAGTAAGTTTAGCGTCCGCGAAGCATAAAGTGAATACAAGAACCAGTACCTAAGTCCGATGGTATTTCTCAATGATATACGTAACTTAAAAAACTTAAAGGTCTATTTAATATACCTATCTTACTTCAAAAATAACGAACCTCTATATAAAAAATATTATCCAACATATAACTATTATGGGACTTAATTTCAAAAATTCACCCTTTGTGTGCTATCTTTGCTTATAATGTTTTATCTGTTATTATATCAGTAAATTTTAAGATGTTTATAAAGTATACGTATATTATTTAGAAGTACTGTTTTTAATAAAAAATCAATTATCAATAAAAATACTATTACCAGCCAGCTGGATACATTACAACGTTATCGAAGTTTCCATACAGACAGCTTTTAAGCAATCAGTTAACGATTAAATTTCATTAAATTAATAATTAAGCCGTTGATATCCTCGGTAGTATTACCGTATTAGCTTATAGCACTGCATGGTGTGCATTTTACTTTTAAGATCGATAAGAGCTTCCACAGTCAAAAGATAGCAGTGACATTGAAAATGTTATTTTTTAAGCTTTTTAGATTTTTAATGCAGATTGTGTGTAAGGAATACTAATTTTTTTTTTAAATATGTACATATAATTGGTTGTTGTTTTTTAAACGTAAAAATGTATTAAACGACTAATTGTCATTGTCCAAATGTCTTCTACGTAAAATTATATGTTTTCTTGTAAAAAATACCTATATGTTGCTCAAAACAACATCTATAAGTGTAAATTTTTTTCATTCAAAGTAGTTTTACTCGTAGTATGATTTGTATTTAACCAAAAAAATAATTAGAATGATTTTGCTTAAATGTAACTTTCATTGCATTAAAAAAGGATAAAAATTAAAATTATCTTCAACTTTTTTTTTTAAATATAGAAAATAAAATATATCGACCATGGTGTTGTATCTACATTTACATTTTCTTTTGAATATTTTGATTATACTTACTCTATTTCAATCTGCGTTACGCTGCAGGGAGCGCCGCCGATGGTGGAAAGTCGATAAGCTTCACAGTAATTTACCGTTTAAATTACACCATTTTAATAAATTTATTGCCCAGACTATTAGTGTTATTTAATACACTAAGACTATATTAATTACAGATTTTTCTTATTAATAATAATTTATTTTTATAGAACAAACATTCTCACAGTTACGTTTATGGAGTTGATACACGATCAAATATACTTGTCAAACGTTATGATAATATCTTCTCACGGGATTTCGTTGACTTGGGATTTAAGTTTAATATATGCCCAAACATGCTACTTAAATGCACTCTAAGTTTAATGAATATTTCATTAGAAATTAGCGAGAATACGAGCTACGATTGAAAATGATTGATGTTATGTCTCACTAATTGTTGCAAGATACTAATTATATTTTATTGGAAAAAAAATATTTTCTAATTTTTTATTTTGATTTAGGCACAAAACATTCATTAAAAAGTTACTTTATACACTAGATAGGTATATATTATAATAAAAAAATCACGGGCTCCGGAAAAGTATTTAATAACAACAAATTTAATATAATAATCTTTTTAACAGAAAAAGGAACACGAGTTTACCAAAAAAGAGACTAGTTAAAAAATGATGGTTAATATTGTATAATTTAAGCTTATCCATACACAAAATTTTATTCATTTCGTATAATACAATGAGTTATTTTAATAATAAAATATTTTAAAGATTGTTTTATTATAATAGTAGCGACTCACCCTCGCTTCGCTCAGGTTCGTCCTTAGGTTGATTCCCCATACAAACTTTCATCTTCATTTTCACACTCTTAAGGGATGATTTCTAGGATAGAAAACATCCTATATCCTTCCCAGGGTCTCAAACTATCTTCTTACCAAATTTCATCTAAATCAGATATTACCCCCTACAACGTCACATACTCACAAACTTTACCTCCTTATATTATAAGTATAGATTGACGACCTTTGTAATGCAGGCGGGTATGTGTGATATTGTCTACAATCCCCGAAGTCCCAAAACACGCAAATTCGAGTAGCTCATGAACTAAATGCTTCTATTTACTATTTATCATTATCATTTAAATATTTATTAGATAAATATCGGAATTGTTTGTTAATTTAAATAATTAAAGTCAACATTTTATAAAAGTAATCTAAATAATTTCAATTTAAAAAGAAAATGTGGCGACTACTGTATACCAATACCGGTATTTCGATATTGGAGTATAAAATGATGCAGGAGTTTGCATGTTTTTTATTACTGCTTATTCATCAAAAAATAAGGCTTTAATATTATAAACGAATAAACGAACGAAATTTCCAAACGTACTATTACACTAAAACCCAAATTTTTGTAGCATATATTCTAAGAATATAATATTAATTAATGTTTGAAATGTAAATGAAAAAATATTTATTGGCAGTAAGAAAAGCCTCATGTATGTATCCCAACATAAAAGCTTCAATTTTGATGCAATCCAAATCCAAATACAGTGTCACGTGCTGTCACTTTACAATGAAAAAGTACATTAAAGCATCTTAATTCAAGAATGAGTACAATGGGATGCGACCACTAAAAAGCTAATATGTCAATAGGGGGCCGATGTTGCGTAACAAAGCAGTGCAGGGAGCACGGTCATGCGTATAACACTATTAAATAGAGGCGTAGAGGATTGATAGGTATTTCAAAAGCACTCGTAATTCAATCGGGGACATTTTTTGCAAACTTTAAGCAAATATTAAGAATGCGGCTGCCAACTGAAGTCAAGTTTATATATTCATTCGATTATTACTCGCATCTTTTATGTATTATTTTGATGGATTAGTGCTTATGATATGTGTTCTGTATTTTTTTCGAATTTATGTGAAATTTTAAATATATCATCATTGCTTGTCCTGGATCAATTCGTAGGCATTTTTGTCTGTTTATCTACCACACGAGCGTAGCTGCAGACAAAATCTAACAAAGTACTTGCAAATAAAATATGGCAGTTGAATACTGAATGCAAAATAAGTACCCTACAGTGGAAATGTGATCTCTTGGCTGCGGGTTCTTTATGGTATACAAAAAATTAACTAAAAACACGCAATCCGCTAACTTACATTATAATTTAAATGCAATTATTGAAGTTAGTCAAGTGTAAGGGCAATGTCGATAGTTAGGTCGAATAGTAATAGTTTTGTAATAGCAACACCTTAAACAAGGATAGATATAGCAAATAAATGTAATGTTGGAGTGAGATAGCGTTATTGATAATATATATACTTCCAAGATGTCGTTGTTTCATTAAGCCACCCTATCATGGCGCTGCGACAAATTAATTAAAATAAATAGGAAAAGTTAAAGTTAAAGTTAAAGTAAAAATAAAGTAAATTTTCGATAGAATATATAGTAACAAGTGATGATCAATTAAAAATAATTGAAAAGTATTATCTAAAAACCAGATGTAGCCGGATTGTGAAAAAGCATACGTTTCATGCAAAGTAGCACGCAATACGTTTAATTGCGAGTACCACGTTCAGGTACTATCTGTAGGGTTTTCAGGTATTTTCAGCTACAAATTAACTTAAATAATGGAAGCAATAGAAGAGGAAAAATTTCAAAATTACACGGTGGCACAATTAAAGGAAGAGTTGGTATTACGATATTTGCCAACAAGTGGCCTTAAGCAAGACTTAATTAAACGGATTATACAAGACAACAAGGTAAAAATAGAGAATGGTACATTGGAAGCGTTAAAAGAAGAAAAGTTTAGAAGAGCATCTCAAGTTTTGGAAATGGAGTCCATGAGACAACAAATTCTAGAGTTACAGGCACGGAGCGTTCCTTTTTCAAACCCAGGTACGTCTAGCGATAGTAACAATGCAACCTTAACCGAAGTTTTGACTCAATTGGTACAAACGCAAGAAATAATTGCTCAAAAGATATCCCCTACATTTCAAGTATTCTCAACTAGCGACACAAGCAAAGCTATACCGCTTTTTGGTGGCAATCGTTTTGAAAATGCTTCTGAATGGATAAAACAAGTCGAACGCATCGCTGCTTTAGCTAACTGGTCTGATAATTTGACAATGGTAAATGCATCTATGAGGTTGAAGGGTCAAGCTTATAATTGGAACACAGTTTGTGGTAAAAAAATTGAATCTTGGTCAGTATGGAAGCAACAATTTATTGATAGATTTAAAATAAGAATGTCATTTGCTGAATTCATACAATACCAAAGTAAACGAACACTTCGCTTAACTGAAACCATAACTGAATACATATATGTTAAAAATGCTATGCTTGAAAAATCTCCCAGTATTATTCCAGAGCCAGATCGAGTGTCACTTATTTTAGAAGGAATCCAGGATATGCAGTGGTCAACGCCTTTAGCAACTCATTGTTGTAAAAACGTTGAGGACCTTATTACACATGCAACAGCTATGGACAACATCAGGAAGGTACAGCGTAAGATGACCGAGCATTATGAATCAGTAAGTAAACCATTTGACAGACCTAAAAGTAGTTTCATACCAAAATATAACCCAGGCACAGATAAACTTGAAGAAGTAACTTGTTTTCGATGCAAAAAGAAAGGACATGTTTCATATAATTGTGATATGCAAGCTCAACAACCTCATGTACAAAATCTTAAAGAAAAAGTAGTCACAAAACCACATACTAACCATTTTAATACCCCAAGCACATCGGCGAACACAAAAAATTACCAACAAAAGGAAAAACAAGTTAATTGCATACAGTTTAATGAACCAAGTGTAACTTTAATTCCAGTAACCCTTAACAGTGACATAACATTGACAGCTCTCCCAGATTCAGGATCAGTCATTACATTGGTTGATAAGAAGTTGCTCCCAAGTGATTTGCAAGTATATCCATGGCAAAAAGGCTCATACAAGGCAGCAGGTAATATGATCACACCCTTTGGATGGATTACAGCAAGACTTCAGGTAGGAAAAATTGATTATATTATGCCACAGATAGCAATTTGTGACAACTTACCTGTAGATATGATACTAGGTAAAGACTGGCAACATGCAGTTTATGCAAGAATTATACATGAACCAGATGGCAGGGTATGTATAATTACACCTACACATACAGAGTATTTCACTAATTCAGTACAAGAAGACACTTCAATAGCATGTTGTATGAAAATCCCAGGACCTAACAAACAGGAAATTTCAGTCTCAATGGAAGATCAAGACAAAATTAATAAATTAGTCGATAAATACTCAGATATTTTTAAAAGGGACAGTAATGACATAGGAGAATTTCAAGATGTAGAATTAGAAATCAATTTAAAACACAACATTCCAATAAAATGTAAACCATACAGACTTCCACAGCCAGAACGTGAATTTTTAAGGAAAACAATAGAACAATGGATAGAACAAAAGATATGTAGACATTCAAATTCCCCTTATGCGGCACCAATGTTTGTAGTACAACAGCCATTTCATAGTACAACACCATTTAGACCTGTTGTAGATTATTCTAAAACAATAAACCCAATTACAGAAGAAAATGTACAACCTATAGACAGAATGGAAGACATAATACTCATAATTTCACAATTTATTTACAAATTTAAACTTGATATTTATCATGCCTACCACAATATTCAAATCAGAGAGGAAGATATTTACAAAACAGCTGTTATCACACAGGATCATCATATAGAATTTATGCGAGTAATGTTTGGCATGGTCGGAGGTCCAGCAATTATGTCGAAAGTTATTAACTTAACATATGGACACTTGTATAATGAAGGAGTGCGATTATATTATGATGACATTTCAGGAGGAGCTAATAGCATTGAGCAATTGTTGACAATTTTGGAAAAGGTATTTATTGCCACACGTGAAAAGAAATTAAAACTAAACAAAGAAAAATGTGTATTTATAGCGACAGAACTACCACTTTTTGGAAGAATAGTTGGTTACAATGAAGAAAAACCAGACCCGCAAAGAACAGCTGCAGTTAACAAGTATGACACTTTGAAATCATTATCAGAAATTAGATCATTTTTAGGATTTGCAAATACTTTCAGAAAATATATTCAAAATTATGCATCTATAGTAAAACCACTATCTGAAATTTTGAAACAAACCTCAAAGATGACCATAGAAAAAAAACAGGATCTAAAGAAAAATAAATTGATATTGACAGATAAACAACAAGAAGCTTTTCAATTAGTAAAATCACTTATAACATCTTCACCAATATTAGCATACTTTCAGCAGAATGCAGAGGAAACTATTGTTGAAACTGACAGTTCTTATAGCGGAATTGGAGCGTGTTTGTTACAAATACAAAATGGTCAGAAAAAAGTTATAGAATATGCAAGCCGTTCACTAAAGGACACAGAGACAAGGTATCATATTAATGAACTCGAAGTAACAGCAGTGCACTGGGCTATCACACAAAAATTCAGAATATATTTACTAGGCACTAAGTTCACACTTGTCACAGACAGCTATACTACAGCATATGTCATAAATAAATCAAAAATGAACAGAAAATTCGCAAGATATGTAGTAGACCTAGCACCATTTGACTTCACACCAGTGCACAGACCGGGTAAACAAAATTGTATTGCAGATCATTTGTCAAGATATCCTTTAGAAGAACTATGTATGATGATAATATCAAGTAATGAAGAAAAATTAAAACAAGCTCAAAGTAAAGACAATTTCATTAAAGTTATATGTACAAAATTAAGTCAAAAGCCAACAACAAATCACTTAAAACAAATAAGACAAACATACAAGTTAGAAAATGGTATTTTATTACATGTCGACAATCAAGAGCTTTTCAACAAGGAGAAAGTTGTAATACCACAAAGTTTAAGATCTTCAATATTAAAATTAGCACACGATGAAAGTGGACATTTGGACATGAAATCAACCTTATCACGGATTAAACAAAAGTATTGGTGGAAATCCATGCACAAAGATGTTAAAAATTACACAAAAGCCTGTCTAATATGTGCAAGTACAAATAGAAGAACAAAATTTGCATATGGATTAATGGGAAACAGACCGATACCAAACACACCATTTGAGGTTATATCAGCTGATCATATAGTTGCATTACCACAGACCACTTCAGGAAACTTATACATGTTGGTACATATAGATCATGCGACTAGATATATAATGGCTAAACCTACAAGTTCTTTATCAACAACAGATGTTATAGATACCATAGAAAAGGATATTATATATGTATATGGTCCACCTTTGACATACATTTCAGACAAAGCACCATGCTTTATGAGTCAAGTAATGCAAAAGTTTTTCACAAAATATGGAATACAACATCTACCGACAACACCATATACTGCTCAGAGCAATGGTTTGATAGAAAGGGCAAATGCTACCATCATTGCAACTTTAACTAAAGTGGCATTAGAAAACAGTACAGAGTGGGATAAGTTATTACCAAATACATTGTTAGCCATCAACACATCAAGACAAAAGACCACAAGTTATTCACCATTCTACTTGTTACATGGATATCACCCCAGAATTCCACCAAATGAAATTCATATTGGAACCATTCAGGAAAACATGGACCGGACACACCAGTTAGATTTATTAGAAAAGGCGAGACAAGAGGCTATCATTAGAATACAGGATCAACATAGCAAAAGTAAAGTAAAATATGACCAAAAGAAATTACAACATAATTTTGAAGAAGGAGAATATGTTTTATATGCATGGCCCCAACCACAAGACCATAAGTTGACACCAAAATACAAGGGACCATACAAAATTATTAATAAGATAGGATCAGTTTGTTATGAAATTCAGAATACAAAGAAACCAACACAGAAGAAAGTAGTACATGTTCAATATTTAAAACCTTTATCCCCACCTCCAGTCCTAGATTCTTTTTCAGCTTTTTCAGCAATACACAATGATGACCAATATAATGATGACAACAGCAATAATGACAACTCCCTTGGTATACAAATGAAGGAGGAAGATCAGCTCACGGATATGACACACACACCAGAATATTATGAGGGTACCAGCCAACCAGTACACAAAAGGCAGTATGTTACTAGGAGAGGACGCATCACCGAGAAACCATTCAAGTATGGTATATAACCGGATTTGACTGTATAGATATATGTATTTCTTTTATATTTCATGATAGTATACAATCTATGTACCGAAGAGTCTTAGATATCATTATTTTTCTTCTTTGCAATCAAAGTTTATTCAGTAACATAACATAATTAATAGCAAATTTTTTTTAACAGTATCTTAATGTTTTCAAACTAAATAGTAATAAGTAATAACTCAGCATAAAGAATGTAAAAAAAAAAAGTAGGTAAGTAAATTGAAGTTAAATATACTTGTAGTAAATTGAAGTTTAATATAATTATAATAAGTAAGTTAAATATACTTGTAACTTAATATTTTTATTACAAAATTAAAAAAAAAAAAAGAGCATAAAAATATAACAATAAAAACAAAAAAATAGCATAAAATTTTCAATAAATAACAAAAATATATTAACATGTATATAAACAAAGGAAGTTAAAGTTGATTTTATTTTGTTATTAGTTGTATTAGAAGTTAAGTTTGAATAACAATGTAAATAGATTCTATAGGTAAGATATAAAAAAAAAGAAAAATTATATTATTATTTTTTATTATATAAATGTTAAGCAATGCATGAGCATTAGATTTAAAGATCAGTTGTAGACATCGCTTATAGTTTAAGACCAGACAAATTAAAATCTAAATGTAGATATTGAGTACAGACATAACAATATCAGTTGATTTGTATACATGTAACAGTGACAAATATAGAAAGTTTATTCATAAAAAACATTGTAAGTAATTAAAGTTGTTATTAGTTCAGTTTCAGGCCTGCCCAATAGAAAAAAAAAGTAAATTATAAAGTTGCGAAATTAATTGTTGTTTTTAAAGTAATTTTTAATAAGAGTTTGTTAAATTGATTAAAGTTGTTTGAAGTAACGGCATGTAAGGAAGATGTGAAATTAAAATGTAAATGAATAAATATTAATTTAAATTTGAATTTCAAAGGGCATGTAAGGGCAATGTCGATAGTTAGGTCGAATAGTAATAGTTTTGTAATAGCAACACCTTAAACAAGGATAGATATAGCAAATAAATGTAATGTTGGAGTGAGATAGCGTTATTGATAATATATATACTTCCAAGATGTCGTTGTTTCATTAAGCCACCCTATCACAAGTATGTAAGTTACATATAAGTAACAACATATCAAACACATTCAGACGATGATCAAAGCATTGAATATTTAATTACTGTAAAAAATAAAAAATATATATTAGGCACACGAAAGAAATAGCCTATCTCATATATTAATAGCGTAAAGCTTGAGCCACAGGTGTACTTTATTTCATACTATGTTTACAAATTGCATTATAAAAGCTGATTTATTCTATTTACGTTCACAATTACTTAATTAGTCGTTATCGATAAAATCTTATGTTTAAATATAATATTATTTATGATTTTAAACTTATTGTAAAAGCATTACCCAGCGAAATATTTCGCAGTGATACATTTTATAGGTTAGTAACATCCGCTACCAAAGAACATCCGGAAAGGTGGCAGCGCAAATAAAAGGGCAGCCATAATTCGTCATATTATTCATAAATAAAAATCAGTGCAAGATCGGCAGATGTGAAAGGATTGCACACATGTTCGCAAGGTGTTCGTCTTCTCTCTCCTCATGTGGCTTGTGCCAAAGCTCTACAAACTTTCTATATAATATTAGATTTTCTATGAATCTGTTACCTATACTTCAATATGATCAATATATAAAAATATTTATTCTTAAGCGAATTAAATTCGTATCACTATTTACTGAGGAAACTTAATTCATGACCATGTAGATATGTACAATTTTGTATACAAAACCTATGTACATCACACGTGCTATATAATTTTTAAGTCAACATAGCTAATTAGTAATAAAACTTTGTATATAATATTCATATCACACTTACCATTGTAAAGTCTTATTATCGGTATTACTATTTATTTTAAATCTTATATTTTAGTTTCATAGCACGGAAGCCATTTGTAATTAATTAAACAATGATTTATGACGAATGTTAATTAGCATATGTTAATAATATCGTTTGTTCCTAGGAATAATATTGCTAAGAGACTCGCGCGGATACAGAGCGGTATCTTTTAAAGTCATTTAGTTCCAGCTCAGTAATTAAAATACAACTTTATCGATCAAAGCCTTATCCAGTGCGCAGACCACCGCAGCCACATTTTTGCCAGGATTGTACGAACCGTGTATAAATATTGGCAACGCATTGCCTTGGTAATGGAGCTGTCAGGCGATCGGTACATGTCTATAACCCACCGAATGAGTTTATTACTAGAGTACTGCCCACCTTTATGTAGATTTGATACTATACTCGATACGAATAACTG
Organism: Brenthis daphne; assembly: GCA_947093115.1. Classification (NCBI taxonomy): domain Eukaryota; kingdom Metazoa; phylum Arthropoda; class Insecta; order Lepidoptera; family Nymphalidae; genus Brenthis; species Brenthis daphne. The sequence continues at coordinate 29,630,742 of OX352474.1, read as the reverse complement.
CACTAAATTTCAATTGTAAAGTGGAATGTGTCTGCACTCCTCTTACGTTTATTAATGAGTCGATTGTTGAAGCTTAAGATGGACTAAGAATTTGTCCTTAAAGAAGACAATATTGAAAGGCCAAGCTATCTTTATAGGTATTTTAGTGCTTATACTAAATAAGACTTGACAAACAACGGACGGGTTAAAATATATGGGAAACGACATAGCTGTTTTGATAAAATATTTTAAAGTGTTCAATCTTTGTGTAGCAAATCTTACTTAAAAGACGTTCATTGTTAAGAATGTCATATGATCGCATTTAAGTATATACGTTACAAAGGTTGTAATTATCGATGATGGTCTCGCTGGCTCCTTTATAGCTTTGTTCGGAGATGTCTCTATTTTGCGATTTTCTAAGGTGTGGGCTGGATAAATGTTATTTGACGATGGCATTGTGCGCACGCCCGTAGCTCTATTGTGTACATTTTGGGCTCGACCATATCACTTATACATTTTTATTATATTTTGCGAATTCACTTGAAGAAGGCTAGGTATATGATGGATGGGCGTAGCATTTTTATCATTCAACTACAACGCGAGAAGTTATATGACTCTGGGGAGAAATTAAGCTCTATGTAGATCTGCAACATCATGGGCTGTCTGGTGTTATTTTTGATATCTGTATTTTACAAACGGAAGTAAGTACTATAATATCCTAGTATCGCATTTTAGATAATATTATTGAAAATTAAAAAGAATGTCTGTGTGTTAGTAAACACATACGTATTATAAAGCTGTTACTAGTAAGCATTCGACTTGAAATCATGTAAAGTTATTGTTTTTTTTTACAACATTATACTACTTTACATTGTACATTATATACATCTCATCATACAATACGTAATGCAAGGAACATTTTTAATTAATTTTGATCCACGCCTTATTATAATTACTTTGTGTTTAGAATACTATTTTCTTATTCAAAATGTTAGCAGGTAGAGCTACAGGAATAAATGGAACAAAATTAAATATGAATTACTTCTCAAGGCGACAAGGAGTCTATTAAACTCAAGTTAAGCGCCTCCGTCATTGAATGATTGAAGGCTTTTAAACAATTCATTCTTCGAGTCTCAATGGCTGGCCCACATTCCTTGTGTAATCTTTTTACAGCACAATGAATATGACAATAGACCCCTTGTCCATTCAAGTATTGACGCTCTTAGTTCTAAATTAATGTAACTTTTTCAAAATTCATTGAACGCATGCCGCCCAAGGCGCATGCATTGTGAGTGGAAACTAAAAACCAAAATTCGCCTTAAGTAGAATATATTAAAGTACAACTTTACCATAACTTATTTATGGCAAAATAGGTATTACCATTGGTTCTGGTTTTTTCTTGTTGGTCCAAATACCATAAAACACGAGTAGTTTCATATTTGAAATCAAAGAAGGACCGTAATAAATTTTCTCATTGCGCTCACTTAATACGAGCTTTTGTAAAGCTCGCCACTTTACTTTAAAGATGATATAATGAGAAAAGAAGTGAAATCCTTTTCATTGCCATTATTATTATTTATTATATTTAATTAAAATATATTCGATATTATAAAAGAAATGTGTAATTGAAATTTTATTTTATACTAGTTTAGTTTTACGCATACAAATACGCATTATACCTATATTATTTTTCCCAATTATATCATTTCACTCAACTATCTATACTAATTAAAAATATATTTATTATTAAGTTAGATTTAAAATAAAACTATGTTTTTGGATTTTTTTACGGATTTATTTTGATTTTTGGTTCCCGACGTTCCGTATGTTTTACAGCAATCATGTTCACGGGAGAGAGACTTCTTCACAATTAAGCACCACTATTGGTTAGTTCATACATAGGACAATAAGGTTGCTTCATACCTACTTAACAAAAACTGCAACAGTAATTAAGATTATTGTTTTAGCAACGTTTTTAAGAAATCGCAACTAAAATTAAATAAATAATACTTATTATTCAAGTATGAAACTTATTGAAATTATAACAAACTAGCGGCTCACCCTCGCTTCGCTCAGGTTCACCTCTCAGGAAAACAAAAACAAATCCCACGGGAACCGTACATTTTTCCGGGATAAAAAGTATTTCGTGATATGTATATTCCAGATTATAATCTATCTCCGTGTCAAATTTCATCCAGATCCGTTCAGCCGGTCTGGCGTGAAAGAGTAACAAATATCCATACTCACAAACTTTCACATTTATAATCTTAATATATATATTTCTTGTGTGCGTGTGTATGTGACTGAACTCCTCCTAAACGACTGGACCAATTTTGATGAAATTTTTTGTGTGTGTTCGTGGAGATTCGAGAATGGTTTAGATTTACAGTTTGGTCTACTGGAAAATGTTTTTTCAATTAATTTCTTATTTATAAGGAGTTGTTGATTTTGGAATGTTTTACATTAGATCCGGCGGACGGCGCTATCATCGCATTCAATATTATTCTATTTCAATTTTAGTTTGTCCCGACAGATGGTGCTACGATTAATTTGAAAAAAAATTTGTTATTCAATTCATGTGCTGATTAAAATATTAAATGTAATTATTTTTTAAAGAGTTTTGAAGTGTGTATAAATAATTTTGTGAATTCAGATGTTTTTTTAATTAATTTTTATTTGTAAGGAGTTTTTGATTTTGGAATGTTTTACATCAGATTCGACGGATGGCGCTACCATCGCATTCAATATTATTCTATTTTAATTTTAGTTTGTCCCGACAGATAGTGCTACGATCAATTTGAAAAAGTATTTCGTTATTTTGTGTTATAATTGTGTTATTCAAGTGAAGTTGCTAATTAAAATATTTATTAGTATTCGAAGAGTTCTGAAGTGTATATAAATAACTTATACATTTTGTAAATTTAGTGCGGAATCGAAGTGAGTATATTTTTTATAAATTATCTTTTTTAATTTACACGTGCGTTTATTAACAACCAACATAACCTTCAAGTTTATTTGTGTAGTTAGAGGATTGAATTTTTTAAATTATTTTTATTGACAATTAATTCATTTTTGGAGATATTAAATAAAAAAACTCACAAAATGCGATTACATGTTCTTTATCTAAAATTTGTCATAATAAATCTTTTGAGTTAATTAATTTACATTTATATTGCACAATCGCTTCTATTACCTAATAAGATGCCACAGTGTTTAATTTAAATCGCCCGTACTCCCGCCATAGCGTATCAACCAAATGACAGAGTTATAATATCCATACTAATATTACAAATGTGAAAGTGTGTTTGTTTGTCTGTTTGTTTGTCCTTCTTTCACGTCGAAACGGAGTGACGGATTGGGGTAATTTTTTGGGTGAAGATAGTTGGAGGGCTGGAGAGTGATATAGGGTACCTACTTTTTACCGCGGAAGATTATCTCATTACCACGGTAAAACATGTTATAATACAACCCAAAAAAATATTTATGATCAGAATTACTTGAAACTTAGTATTAACGCTCTTCAATACAATTAAATAAATACATGTTTTAGCATTCTTCGAAATTTATCCGCTAATGGGGTAAAATAGGGGATGAAAGTTTGTATGAAACCTACGTTTTTAGAGTGTTTTTTTTTAGTTTTAGCGCGAGCGAAGCCGCGGGTTCTGCTAGTATTAGTATAGATTTTTAAAATTAAAATTATCAAATACACCTATGTGATGAAATTTGGTGCCATTTGTATTTTTTTTAACCATTGTATAAATTTATGGGTAATCTGTAATAACTATGTATATACCTTTGAGATGTTTGAAACCTTAATCTTTCCCGTGACCATGATTGTTGTAAAATTCAAAATGAAACTCGACAAAATCCGAAAACGTAGTGTTATTTAAAATGTCAAAAATTCGTACAAAATTAAATTAGCTACTACCGTGGCGGCGAGAGAGGTCGAGTAGTTTATAATATTATATGTATAATTTCCCTGCTTTTGAGGGATTCTAAATAGCCCAATTAGTAGTTATAAAGGTGCGCGTTCAAAAGACCAAAAAGAAAGAAAAATTATGCCGAGCTTTATATAAAAAAAATTCGGCGACTTTTAAAAGTTTTATCTATTACCATAATTATTTCAGAAATTAAATATATCTTATATTAGATAATAAAAAAAATTCTTAGTAAAAGCTATAATGCGGGTTTTATTTATGTGATCCAATTTGTACAACTTGTTTTTAAACTATCAATTAGAGTTTGTAACGGAAATAGTAAAATGGTCGACATTTTAAAGCAATGACTGTATCAAATGAATTCGGAAAACAAATTGATTATTATAAAATGACATAGGCCTAGGCCTAGGTAGGTATATATTTTAGAGTAATTATAGTTTATTTCGAATACTTATATCCATACTAATATTATAAACGTGAAAGTGTGTTTTGTATGTATGATTGTTTGTTTGTTTGTCCTTCTTTCACGTCGAAAGGGAGTAACGGACTGGCGTGTTTTTTTTGTGTGGAGATAGTAAGAGGGCTGGAGAGTAATATAGGCTAATCTTTTCCGCGGGAGATTACCTCATTCCCATGGGAAAATACGCTATCATACAAGCCAAAAAAATTATTATGATCAGAATTACTTAAAACTTGGTATTAATGCTTTTCAATATAATGAAATAAATATGTGTTTTAACATTTTTCGAAATTCATCCCATAAAGGGGTAAAATGGGGATGAAAGTTTGTATGGAACCTAACTTTTTAGAGCTTTTTGTAGTTTTAGCGCGAGCGAAGGTTCTGCTAGTAATTTATATAAAATATAACAAACTTATAAAAAATTAAAGTTATTATTTGGGACATTAAAATAGTTAAAATAAATAATATTTTTGTATAATGTGATTGCTCAAAAGAAACTCATTTTACTTTACTAACACATTACGAATCTATTTCTATTCTAGAAAAATACTTATTCAAAATGAAGTCTATTATAGGTACATCAAAATAAAGCAAATCTAGACTCAAAGTACAATTTTTGGCTGTGTGAATTAACATTCGATCAAAGCTACGTAACACATATGGTTATTTGCACGATACCAAAGCACAAATTATGATATTTACGCAATTTATTTTCTGTTTGTGTGTGTACATGCTAAACTATCGACTCATTTTTAGAAGACTTTTACTGAAGAATAGAGGGTAAGGCCGAAATAGACATACTTGTAGGCTACTTTTTATGCCGATAACGAAAAATAGATATGGATAGAAGTGGGTAGATCTAGGGTTTCAATATTTCCATACGTTATTTTTTAATAATAAAGGAAATGTACAGCTTTCAAAGTAATATAAAAGTGTAACGAAAGTGATTACTCAGTAATATGTAATTAGTAACACTTAGGACATTATTATTATATTTGTCCAATAATAGGTATGTCGATATACATATATACGTAAACAAAGTATAAAGTACTTATGTCTATTTAATTTTCATATCCATTAAGCCGTTATAGTTGGAAGAGACACACTCATTCACTAAGAAAGCTTTGGCATTTGTATAAATGTATTTTATGTTGCACTTTAAAATAAGATTATTACCAGTAATTTAGAGATTACATAGGCCAAGGGCTTATGTCTAAAAAGGTATCTTACAGCCAACCGGAGGACGTTAGAAATACTATGTATATATAGGATGTATGTATGTATTCAGCCGTTTTTAACGTCCCACAGCTGAGCACGGGCCTCCCCTCATGCGAGGAGGATCAGGCCATAGTCCACCACGCTGGCCAAGTAGGTGCTACTACTAGGGTACTACTACAAAGACGGACTGGTATCACAGTATCATATAATTATAATATTAGCTACTGCCTACGGATCTGCCTGTATTTTTACGTCTGTCTATCTGTCTATCTGACAGTATCAGATAGACAGACAGATAAAAATTCTAAAAACTATAGATTCGCCCTCTGTATCGATAACAATGTCTATCTCAATAAGATTTTCCAAAAATATTTAATGTACAGATTCGGCTTAGTTTCAATTTTATTATATGTATAGATTTAAAATGTATTCTTGGTCATGGAAACGTAGAGGCTTATAAATAAATAAAATTTGTATGCGGGCAGATCCGTAGGTAGTAGCTAATATTATAATTATATGATACTGATCAGTCCCTCTTTGTAGTAGTACCCTAGTAGTAGCACCTACTTTACAAGTAGTATATATCTGCATGTACAGTATCTATATGTAAAGCATTATAATATGCTTCATGTAACATAGATTACATTTTCACTTATTTTGTTGATTTATAACAATATACGTCATTTTTATATGACATCTATACATATAATAAAATTGTAACTAAGCCGAATCTGTACATTAAATGTTTTTTGCAAAATGTTATTAAAACAAACATTATTATCGATACAGAGGCCGAATGTATAGTTTTTAGAATTTTTGTCTGTCTGTCTGTCTGTCTGTCTGTTTGTTACCGCTCACAGAAAAACCACTGAGGGGATTTTGATGAAATTTGGTATGGTGATAGCAGGTTGTCCGGGTCAACATATAGGATACTTTTTACCACGGAAAAATATCTCATTTCTGAGAAAAAATACAAAAACTGCATTGTAATAATATACTAGTATGTAAAACCTAAGATTTGGTTTTTAGTCATCTAAACGTGGGTGGAGCCGAGGGCAATGCTAGTTAAGTTATATTTTTCATTTATTTAATAACGATATTTATAATTATGTTGTAATATTTAAAAAAATGTGCAGGATGTAAATTACTGCACTCTCAGACATTTTTATAATGTAATGAATATGATATATTAAAAAATATAGATTAAAAAGATTAATTAAATACCCAATATACATATTTGAAAAATTAATAAGCTTAATTTTCATAGAAACAATATTATTACCAATCTACGTACATTTTACGGCACGTGTATAAAGTTTCGAACTCGGTTGAATTTTGAAAAAAACAAAACATAATCCAGGTACCGACCCAAAAAAAGGATAGGGGTGGGAGTGTTCTATATTCATTTTTTTGTTCAGGTGGGACCATATAAAGAGCCGCGTGAGCACGACGCTCTCATTCAATACTTCGTAGCCGAAAACGTTATTGCTCACCAACTTTCTTACCTTACTGTGATCGTGAATACGAAATGCTTCAAAATAAGAACTTTACTATGTCGTACTTGTCACCATACAAGACCGACTTGCCAAAATTTGTACCCATTGCACCTAACCCTGAGAAAAATTTGGAAATGGATTGTACAGTGAATAAAAAATATACTTATAAAAATAATTACAATGGGGCACAAACAGCATCTATTGCGAGAAGAAATGCTCGCGAAAGGAATCGTGTGAAACAAGTGAACGACGGTTTTAATGCATTAAGGAAGAGATTGCCAGCTGCCGTCATCAATGCACTATCTGGAGGTGCCCGACGAGGCTCAGGCAAGAAACTTAGCAAAGTAGACACATTACGAATGGTTGTTGAATATATAAGATATCTGGAGCGATTAATAGATGACAGTGATACAGCCTGTGTGACCCAGGAACCGAAAGTTCCTATGGATACCTCTGTACATTTTGATGTAGATGAAGGAATTTTTGGTGGAAGAAACTCACCGTATTCTGATTCTGTGCCTTCTCCAGCTAATTCGGAGTGTTCTTCAGGAGTGTCATCAAGTTATTCAACAAACAACGAGTACTGCCCTAACAATTACTATCCTGAAGTCACTTCCGTGGATGACAACGAGTTATTAGATGCTATTACTTGGTGGCAGCAAAAGTAGGACTAATTTTATGTAATGTTCTTATCTAGTCATTTGTTGTAAAACTTGTAAATATAAATTGTAAATACCATTTAATTTATGGCTGTGAAAGTAATATATCAAAGAAATTATGTGTAAATATTCTTCAAGTAAATACATTATGAATACTAAAAATCTTTATTTTTATTTATTACTCATTCAAAATAAATGTCAACAGAAAAATAATAATTAGTATTTTGCAAGTATAATCTAAAAATATTATTAACTAAACATGCAAATGATACATAAGAAGTAATAAATTTAAAAAGTTTAAAATATGTTTTGCTACGAGTTATTAAGATCAATCTGATTCCATTTGAAATCTCAATTTAGGTTGCTTTTAAATTCAAGAATTAAAAAAAAGACATAATGAGCGGCTTAAACACATGTCTATCTCAAACCGCAAACGCAACAACTCGTTATATAGTACGGACGTGCTTTTATTAAGTTCATGTAGCTTGCTCTTGATTTAATTCATCTTTTGGTAATTAAAAGAGATGAAAACGTTCGAAGCATATTATAATTAGCCGGAAGTTTTTAAATGAAAATTTTATCTATTATAAGTGTAGTTATTTTGATTGCATTTCTGGTTTTGAACACTGCACGCTATTTATTCATGAATACATTATAAAACCGTAACATTTTAGATCGATATTAAAGATCCGTTATCATATGAAACTAAGTGAGCATTGGATAGATCTAGGCTAATTTATGTATATTTTTAATAGTTTTATAATAAAAAATATATTTGATTGTTGTGGTACAGCGTTATAAATTGTCCGCGGCTCCGCCCGCGTTCAGATGACCAAAGACCAAATTCTTAGGATTTACATATTAGTATACTCTTACATTGCAGTTTTTGTATTTTTTCTCAGAAACGAGATATTTTCCCGCGGTTAAAAGTATTCTATATGTTCACCCGGATAACCAGCTATCATCATACCAAATTTCATCAAAGTCCCTCTAGTGGTTTTTCTGTGATGCGGTAACAGACAGACAGACAAAAATTCTAAAAACTGTAGATTCGGCCTCTGTATCGATAATAACGTCTATTTCAATAAGATTTTCCAAAACAATTTAATGTACAGATTCGGCTTAGTTACAATTTTATTATTGTATAGATAATATATACCGCATTAACGTTCGCACGAGGCTTCCAGTTGCATTGGAAATGTATATTATATTTGTTTCAATCTGTGTAAGACATCTTGATAACCACCAAGTCTGTATTTTTTGATATTTGAAGAAAATTATTAAAGCTGAAGAGATTGTTTATGTTTTGTGTCGATCTATGTATTGAGGAAAGTAGTTTATCTAACATCATAATATCTACAAACTTTAGAAATTGAAGCGAGGGGAGCCGCGAGAAAAGCTAGTTAATTACATATATCTATATCTTCATCCTTCGAAGAGTTTAGCAAAAATGGCAAATGTTTATCTTTACCATACGAACACGATAACTTCGTAAATAAAAATGTAGGAAGCCCTTTAAGTAAACCTCTGTGGCGGCTTGATTAAAATGAGATATAAATCTTTTTGTCTTTATAGTTTTGCGATATCGAATGATGTCGGGAACGAAATTGTGTTGAAATTACACCCGAGAGCTGTTGATTAAGTCGTAGATGTTACACGCGGGTCATTGTTATACAAGATTAATGGTGTTCGCTGAGATAAGAAGTGGGAGCTAAATGCATTTACATGTGCGAATACAGCGCAGATAAAGCGACAAAGAAGTTGGTATCAAATTATATCTACCACCATCCTTTATCATTATGTTCGCGACATATTGCTTTGACGCATGTAAAAGGCACTCCATCATTTAAAAAATAATAATATGTATTTCATATCTTTTTTCAATAATCTTATTCTTGTTTTGCAATTATCACTAACGTCTAGCTAGCACTTTAAGTCTCGTTCAAGTAATTGATTTGACAACGGCATTGTTTAATAAATACTAGATGTGTGTAGTGTATGTTGGGACATTAACACACAGCACCATCTAGTTCCATTGTAAGCTACAAGACTTGTGTTATGGATACCAGATAGTTAATACACTACACATATATAACTTTAATTACATACATATTATAAATATAAACACCCAGGACTAGAGTACAAACATTCGTACTCATCGCACAAATGAATGCCCCCAGCGGGACTCGAACCCGCGACCACTGGCACAGCAAGTAGAGTCGCTACAAACTGAGCCAAACGTGTCGTCAAAATAGTTTTTAATATATGTATTCAAGATTAAAATTTAGTTGATAAAAAATATTTACTGTAACAATAAAAAATTGTAATTTATTTTATTAATAATATCATTTGTGTAAAACACTAAACAATGTTAAACATTGTAACAAAAAAATAACTTTAGAAGGATTGATTTTATATTAAACTGTTTGTCTAAAGCATTAATAAAATTGGCAAAAAATATTGATAGTTAATAGGTTTATATATAATTCTACCATAGAAAGGAAATACCCAAATGTGTAATGCGAAATCTTAATATACTCGTATACTTAAAACTATTCTGCATAACAACATAAAAATAATTGAGACCTTTAAAAATATGAGATAAAAAGGATTAATTAACTCGTGCCAGGTAAAACGAGGCTTGGTATTTTTGAAATCCGTGTGTGTTAATGCAGATTATTCGGTATCGCAGATTAAAGTTTACGATTATTGCCGATATTCTGTTAGAAAACCTAACTAATTAATGTAATGAATACCGACTCGCACTTTATTGATAGCTTTTAATGTAAAGGAAAGCAAAGTATTGAGGTAAGGCGTGTTTCTCTATATCGTTCTGAAGATTAGTTTAAATGTATTTTTAGATTTATTTCCCACTCGAATGCTTCCTGTTTGCTCGGTGAACAAAACCTTTAGCAAAAAGAATCGTTTGGCGATTTCCGGAAACTGTTAAATCTAACTTTATCGTGTCGAATTCGTTTCGCTTTGTGTATGTAATCTTATTACGTAGCGCACGTGAGCTTTGTTCTGTTCGTGATTCTTGCCAAATGCAAACGTCGAAGTTTAATACAATTGGATTACTTTTGTACAAACCACTACAATGCACGATGATATTGATATAGTAGATCGTCGTGTTTGAGCAAATACATACATACATATATCTCATTGTCAGATGTTACATTTAAAACTCGTCGATGAATTTTCATTATTAAATGAAGATTATAATTCTTCAAGTATATATTATAAAAAAAATGTATTTAATGTAATATAAAAATTAAAAAAAACCCACTTCCAGGCACTAAAATGTAAAAAATAACTAAACAGGGGTTTTCATTTAGAATAGATACCTAATCAGATACTTTCGAAGTCGGTGACAGCCGAAGCATAGGAAATGTAATATGTTTTGATACGTAAAATACATATATACCTATTAGATGTTCACATCTTAAAATATTGTCCGCTGGCACCAACTTCGAAAATATCTGATTAGGTATCTATTCTAAATGAAAATCCCCGTTTAGTTATTTTTTACATTTAGTGCCTGGAAGTCGGTTTTTTTTAAGTTTTTATTTTTATATATTTAGTGTAGACGTAATAAGCAGGTAATTTGTAGGAAGAAAGTTTTTAATAACATATTCGATTAAACAATTTGTTTAAAAAAAATATTTATTGCAGATTTTTTTATAACCGCTCGACCGAAAACAAATCCAAATCGGTTCAGGCGTTGTCGAGTAATCGGTGAACATACATAACAAAAAAAAGATTCCGACGAATTGAGAACCTCCTCGTTTTTGGAAGTCGGTTAATAAATTAGATAGAGCTTTAATACTAATCGAAAGCTTTCCCATTGCCGAAGATAAATTGCTGCTCACTGTTTTAAAGAGATACAATCGCATTTTATCGTCCGCCATTGTTTGATGATTTCACTTGACCAGTTTCTCAAAATTAATACTATTGTTATAGTTCATTATGTTTGGCGCTTTCCAATAGAATAATTCATTTGTAATTTTAATTACTCTTTTACACTATATTTGGCACCGAAGGCTTAGTTAAGATTAACTTGTATTAAATCACACTCTGTAATGAGATTTTAAAATTGTGTACAAACTATTACGATATATTTAACTTAAAGTTTTTTTATGTAAATAAATATTATTTTCATTGTAGATGGAGAAATTACTTTATGTCAATGGCGAGAGCAGTTTGACGATGAAAAGAATATTTTGAAACACTCTAGAACCAACATCTTTAACGAGTTAAATCATAATATGTCGTGAATGTCCTTTATATAGGATAAAGTAAGTAAGTAAATATATGTATCTACTATAAAATTTATAGTTATATGAATTCTAATAATAGGCAATGAAGAAATTCAAAATGAATATAAGTTTTAGATTTGAAATTGATACGTCCGTGGTAGTTCCGCATAAATATAATTAAACGACAACCAGAGACAAGTACCGTCGTTTATGCAAATGCTTTATGGCCTCCGCTTCGTCTCTGCGCAAGATTTATAGTATTATCATTATATCAGTCCTAAACGATGTCATTTGTACTTATCATGCAAATATCTTGCGATTTGTTCGTCACATAAACTACGAAGTAAATGTTCGGAAATGGTATTTTTTTTTTCATAAATTAGGTAGATGTTTGTTAGTTTTATCTTTCTTCCATATCAGCAATTATCCATAACAGTTTAAGTGAGATTTTTATCTATGAGTGAGAATAAGTTTAGTTCTTAAAACTTAACTAATTCTCGCTCTAATAACTAAATAATAACATTGATCTCGGTTCTTCTAAGATATCCATACTTTTAACATTATAAATGTAAAAGCTTATGTATCTGTTTTTTACCTTAAAACCGTGAAACAGATTTTGATTAGGTAAAACTAAAAATATAGGTTACTTCATGGGGACAGGGAAGGACATAGGCTACCTTCATCGCCGTCTCGCTTACCATCATCATATGAGCGAAACCGTAGGCAAATACTATTTAAAAATTGTTTTCCCTCTATTAGTGTATACTAATAGAGTCATTAAATTAATAATTATTTATTAGAAAATGTTTATCATATTGTATAATATATTATGTTAAACATTTTCTAATAAATAAATAATTTTAGCATAGCATTAATAATGATTTATATAATAACTTAGGTATTTCGACATTCTCAGCAGCTTATACCTATGTACTCTCGTATATTATATCTCTCATATATATTGTAAATATTTTACATTTACTTACGAAAGAGTCCAACTAAGAGATACAAGCGCCACATAAATAATTGTCGGATACCGACATCCTCCGCCGCCACCGCCCCGGGATCCGCGTGTGATATTGCGTAAGGTCAAGTTGAGCGGAGAGGTTCATTGAAAATGTTTCTTTTTTGCTACCTAGCGGTGCAGTGTGATACTTGCTTAAAATAAAATGAATATTGTATATCTTTTATATATATTATAAACCTTCTATAATATTTTAAATGCAAAAGTATTACTATTAGTTTAACTCTTTGTTTTTTTATCATCAAAAGAGATTTCCGTGCGATATTAAAATGTTGTAAAAAAAATCCCTGGGGTTGCTAGTTATTTATGATTACCTACTTAGATAAGAATTTTGAAGAAAAATCATGGATTCTATTCCTGAGTTGGGCTAATATCGACTGTGATGGGTACGAGTTTAGTCGTAGTTAGATATATTATCATAGTGTAAATTCTAATATTACAAGTGTATAGTATAGTTACATCATAATAATATTGCGATCCACTAATGTACGAATAAATTGTCTGGCCATAGAAAATAGCATTGTTGCATTACTTAGAATGTGATACGTAAAAAAGTGTTATACATCTGTCTATGACTGGAAGCCGTTGCAAAATCCAATTACCGGTTATAATTAGACGTCTTACCGTAAATGTGGCCACTTGACCGCAATCCCATAAAGTATTGTATTACATATTGTATTATGAATGAAGATATGCGATACGATTCGTAAACTATGAAATATTTAAATAAATGGTGAAAAATATTTTTCATATTTATAGCAAAAATTAAGAATCGACCCTCAAAAAATAGTTCGAATTGTGTAATCGGAAGATACTTTTCGATGTGCAATTTGAGAATCATTTCCGCACGAGCAACGTCAAATAACTAACACTTATTGCAGTTTGAAAATTTTTTGCACTCCCTCATCTATTTTGTTCCCTGCGGTTACATTTTTACTACAATTTCTAAAGATGATTACGGTTTTGTAACGCTTAAGTAAACTTTCAATTAAAAACATTTTGAGCAATTTCAATTAACTACTTGGTAATAATGCGAATAGTTACTTCCGAAGGTCTTATATTTTACGAGTATAAAGGATACCGTCAGTGTATTTGTATGAGTAAGACTTTTTTATTTCTATGTAATAAACTCAATATATAAATTATAATTGGTACTCTACAAGTAGAAAGAACAATTTACTATTATATAACGTACATAATTTACAATATTTTGGCTGAATACGTATACTTATTTCAGGTTTATATTATATTACTAAACTAAATTCTTAGGTTTTACATATTAGTTAGTTACAGTTTTTGTATTTTTTGTAAAAGTATACTATATGTCGACCCGGATAACCAGCTATCACCACCACCACATATCAAATTTCATCAAAATCCCTCCAGTAGTTTTTCTGTAATGCGGTAACAGACAGACAGACAGACAGACAGACAAAAATTCTAAAAACTAAAGATTCGGCCTCTGTATCGATAATAATGTTTATTTCAATAAGATTTTCAAAAAAATATTTAATGTACAGATTCGGCTTAGTTACAATTTTATTAAATGTATAGATAATTGAAACTATAAAGTATAGGTAGGTAGGTACCTATCGAAGTAAAAAATCCAAATAGACGAAGTTTTAAAACAAAAATATGTTTTGCCATTTGCTTACAGAACCAGGTGGCGCCGTCATTTGTCATACTAAGGATAACTAGTTACCGATGACAATACTCTTATCATCCACTATATAAAGTAAGCAATATAATATGATTTATTCTTATTTTTAAACTTGAATTTTAAAAGTTAATTTTAATATGTCTTAAGTTGTGAGGGTTACTATAAAAATGAAAATGTCATACACAAATCCCTTACTTTTTGATCTTGATTTATTAGATAAAAAATATAATTCTCAAGGAGACAGTTAAGTGCATGGTCCTTAAGTCGTCGGCGTGATTCCCATAAAAGAGATTATAGATGGAAGAGGCTTAATGTTCTAGGATTCAATTAGGTGAAATAAGCTTAAATAGCCTGTATCCGTTGTTATGACAGCGATCAAATTATCAAACGTATAGCTTCCGTGGCATTAGCCGGTTATGTAGGTGACAAAATCATTATTTCGTATCATGAATAAATATTAATACGGTTTGATGATACGGCTGTTGGACCATAGTTAATGAGTCGGTTAATGAATTTTGTGCTTGTGTTGTCAAAATTAATAACGCATTAATAGTAAATAATTAATTATAAGATAATATATATATAAATCATAGCGATTTATGCAAATAAGTTATTTTAAAAACAAGTAGGTATAATGTGAACAATATGTTAATGTTCAGTGTTCTTTGTTCTGTGGCTTATAGGCGTGCCATTTAGGCACAATTTACTTCGCCAAAGTGGTGTAGCAATATTTTAATGTTTGAATGCTAACAAAAAAAATCTTGATGTTAGAAACAATGTTATTTATACAAACACATTTTCTCCATCTCTCTTCAATTTTATTGTTAACGCTTTTAAAACGTGTCAGTTGAGCACATTCGCCAATGTCACCGAGAATGGAGAAGAAAAGAAGGAGATTGATCAATAAAATAATACCATTAAACTATGTTAAATTATATTGTGTAACTAGCATTGCCCGCGGCTCCGCCCGCGTTCAGATAACCAAAAACCAAATTCTTAGGTTTTACATATTAGTATACTCTGACAATGCAGTTTTTGTATTTTTTCTCAAAAATGAGATATTTTCCCGCGGTAAAAAGTATCCTATATGTTGACCCGGATAACCAGCTATCATCATACCACATTTCATCAAAATCTGTCCAGTGGTTATCTCGTGATGCGGTAACAGACAGACAGATAGACAGACACACAAAAATTCTAAAAACTATAGATTCGGACTCTGTATCGATAATTATGTCTATTTCAATTAGATTTTCCAAAAAATATTTAATATACAGATTCGACTTAGTTACAATTTTATTATATGCATAGAAAAGAGAGTAAAACACACTTTCTTAATACTTATATGAACCTTAAGTGACTTATGTAACATAACGAGTCAAGTGTAATGATAATACTATCATGCAATGCGTTGGCGCATGTCTGCAGTTAGCCGCTATGCGGGTATTTGCGATATCATTAGCTAATTTGAGCAGTCAAAAAAGGACTTTAATACGTTTATAATATGTTTCATTTTCAATAAGCATAAAATTGTTTGTTCTGTGATATTCAGGACGTGACTGTCTAATGGCAGGTTTTGAACTTGCGTGTACATTTCTATAGATGTACAATGGTGTGTACTAGTTTTATCAATATTACGGTAAAAAACAACAAAATTAATTAAAGTAAGTAATATTGAGTGTAAAGAAGTGAGTAGAGGAAAAAAGGAGAGACTAAAATAAAAGTTATCAAACATTTTTTTCCGATATTAAATATTTTATTTGCATGCATTTACATTACAGTACTTTTAAAACTTAATTGTAAAATTTAATTTTTATGCCATTCTGTCCTTGTAATATCGAGTTAGAAAATACATATTTATAGAGGCAAGCAAAATATCGCACGTAACCGAGACGTGACGAAATATCGAAAACTATTATTTCCCACGAATTACGCGAAAGGCTTCCACGTCAGGTGCTCTACTTACCGAAAGGGTTCGTAAATAATTCTCCATTTTTAAAGGCTCCCATTATTCTTATTCCGATCGACAATCGCTCTCAAGTGTCAGGTTTTTTCTGACAGATATAAAACTAATATTGGAAGGTCCCATCCTCTTCCGCTAGTTTTTTGCTCATCATTGCTCGTACAGTTTCGATAAAGTCACTTTATTTAAACTGTTTTTACTTTTTACAACACGTTAGCTTATTGATTTTCTTGCTCTAGGAGGAAAAGAAGATCCTACTAAATTATTCAAAAAAAGCTATTAATGATAACAAAAAAATAAAAACCGACTTCAAACAAAAGCACTAAAAAGTGAAAAATAACTGATTGGTAGTTTTCATTTACTATACATACCTAATCAAATATTTTCGAAGTCGGTGTGCTTTGCTTTGTATGGGCTGGCACCGATTTCGAAAATATTTGATTAGGTATGTATTTAATAGGTAGGCTTTAATTACTTAGCCAAAGCACACCGACTTCGAAAATATTTGATTAGGTATGTATAGTAAATGAAAACTACCAATCAGTTATTTTTCACTTTTTAGTGCTTTTGTTTGAAGTCGGTTTTTATTTTTTTGTTAAAAAGTTTTTATTTTTCCCTTTTTAGTGTAGACAGTAGTAGCAAAGTAAGGATTCTAACGTGTTAGGCTTGTCAAATCAAACAAAATAAGCCCAAACTCAAAGTATCTACTATTAGCCGTTGAAGAGTTCCACCTATCCACCTTCTGGTCTTGCCATCAGATCAGGTCAAAAACACCAAACCACTGTACTATCAACGAAAATAGAAATACTTGCAAAGTTTCAAGTCAATATGACAATTAGAAGTAGGTTAAATTCATCATTAGTTGTTTTTCCACCCTTAGGGGTGGTATTTTTTTTTGAAATTTAAATGGGACCAATCTGGAAGTATACCCTTTCAAACAAAACAAAAATTGTCCAAATCGGTTAATAAATGACGGAGTTCTGAGGTAACAAACATAAAAAAAAAAAAAAAAAAAAAAAAAACATACAGTCGAATTGAGAACCTCCTCCTTTTTGAAGTCGGTTGATAAGGATATTTGAATGTTTTACCGCCCAAAAGCGAGAATGGGTTTTTAATTAAATCACATTATCTAATTAGATATAGACTACACAACAATGCTCGCAAGACTATTAAGATTTTGTAAAACAAAACCAAGTGTTGTGTGAAGTTCATATCTTAAGTGTAAGTGGTCATTTTATTGCTTTCGGCATGACACCCTAGCTCATCAATAAACGAGTGTCGCACACGTGATGAATGGATCATTGATTTAGGAGGGTACAATTTATGTGTAATAAGGACATATATCCTCTTAACTCAATCTCAATAAAACCACGAACTAAACTAATGACCACAACATGGGATGTATTATGTATAATACAAAAAATAAAATGTGTGACAATTAGGCGCGAAAAAATACAAAAAATCATCCAAAAAATATAGACAGAATATAAACTTGTAAGACAAATCACCCCAATTTTTGTCAACCGATAGATGCTCAAAAAACTGCACCAAAGACTACTCTTTTTTTAACTTACGTTGAACAATTAACTATGACAGCGGTCAGGTTGCATATAAAAACTATCTCACGCTGGAGGCTGATGTTTACGAAATATCCATAAGTTTTTTAAAATCCAGTGTAACCATGAATGGAGCGGTAAAAGAAATTTATGATATACATATCGTTTTGTTAATATCTATATTTTATGGGAACGAATCCGAAAGATTTTAGCGGCATATTAAAGTAAAGATTTACATCGGTGTCCTTTGTGTTTCATGTGGGTGATCTGGAATGACAAAAGTGTTAACATTCACATCCATAAAATATTTTGACTACTCTTTTAGTGGCTTTAAGCGGACAGTTCAGGTTTTTTGTTTGCCATGCATTTTTTAAATTGCCCAAGTTATTATATAAAGAAAAATTACAGTATATTATGACGTAGCGAGTTTATATACTGTACTAGAAATTATATCTCTACTTATTATTTTTTAAGCGTTCTTAAAAATATTCAAAAAATTATTTAACCCTTAAACCTTTTTGGTAAATAACAATTATAACATCACATAAGCTCTTCAAAGTTGCTTAATTGTCGGTTGTCTTGTCAAGTCATTAGAAACTATTAGAATATTTCAAATTTTTGAATTTCATTTTATTCATTACCACATCACGTCCAATAGCCTCCAATTATGTTAAAAGTATGATTATTAGTTATGCTCCAAATGAAATTTAATTATAAACTTCGCAGCGCCGTGGGACAGGGAAAGGATAGAAAAAATATTCAAAGAATTATAACAATTCTTCTATTGAAAATATAAAATACAACACAATCAAAGGGTTATTGTTATTTCATATCTGTATTTTGAATTTACAAATGACAAATAAAGATAGCATCGATGCGTGGTGCGCTGTCAGAAGTTATATTTATTTTCTTTAGAAATTCATAGAATCCGTGCGAATTCTGCATCGAGATGTTTGCGGGTTATTCGCATTATGCGCGGACGCAGGGTTTGTGGTGCACAAAGAACGTAACCCTTTGGCGACACAATACGCGTCACTAATCTAGATCAGTGCACTATTGTGTATCATTATTGTTCGACCGCCGGGCCCGCTCCCCTCACCTCTCTCTCTCGCAGCGGGAAAAGAGCCGCGTCTGAATATCTCACTCGATGTCGATTTATAAGAAATTACGCCGCGGGGGCCAGGTAGCCGCTCCCACGGATGTATGCGAACAATGCAAAAACTAAACTCCAAAAATCTACTTGCTTGCCAAACAGGAAATGAAAATAATGTTATATCTGCACTTCCTAATGCTACTATGTACAAATATTATTTGTTAAAGCTATACATAATAGAATATTTCGTAGCGGCTTCCGAACGTTCTCACTTTGTCGTAATGACGTTTATTATAATTGAAACTGATTATTGCGACCGGGTCAGCGGGCGCTGGCTCAATCATTAACGTCAATATACCAATTTCAGTAACCATTATGTAGAAATATTGGAAGCGATTTTATGTGTGTTCATGTGCTCATTACTTTGTGTCCGCGGGCGTTAGTAAACAGGAAAGGACGAGCGTTCTTAACAAAAGTTTTATTTGTCGTGTATATACCAAAAATGTTTTAAATATACCATAATTTTGGTAATAATGTTTCATTTTCAAATTTTGTTGCCAAGAAAAAGCTTATAAAGTTATAAATTAAGTTTGAAATACTTTTTTAATTTTTAGCTTGTATTGTTTGTAGCTCTGTGGGTTCCAAAACCTTTTTGAATAACAAGGAATCTTTTTCAATAACAAGGTGCTTTTCAGAATTTATCATGAATGTTTTCATATTTACATGTACAAATTGTTCCCAGCTGTTATATTAAAGTTAAAAAAGGAATAAATAAAAAGTACAGTAAGAGCTTCTTATTGTGGGCAAGATTTTATCTCAAGAACAATTTAACACCTCGTGTACAAAAGCTGAATGAGCATGAAAAAGTATGTCGTCTGTATTGTACTGACGATGTTTGGTTAAATTCTTATCGAGTTTTTATCGCTGTTTGAGTAACACTCTTAGAGTCAGTGTCGTAACAAGTTCTAATAAATTGATGAATTACGTTTTGAAAGATATTTACGTAAGATTCTACAATTTTTTCTTGACTAGATTATTATAATTAACATAGACGGATAAAAAAAGCGTTCAAGGTTCAGGATCTCAGTTTTATTGCTCGAAGTTGTAAAAGTTAATCAAAAATATTTAAGTTTTTGTATTTCATTAAAAGTTACTTAGGTATTTTGAAATTTTTAAAATCATTTTATATTGCAATTTAAATATTACAATATTAAAAATGTCCCTATATTTGTGTTTCTTATTATAAAATCGTGGAAAACTTTTTTGAGGGCATATGATTGAGGCTTTTAAATTTATTTTAGAGGCAAATTTTTGTTATTTGTAATACAAAGCAGTGTTTGGTGAATTTAAACTAAGGGCCAATAGGTGTGTGAAGGAATGTTTTGATCCTATCTTTCGATGTAAGACAAATTGCTTCCACCTAAACCAATGTCACTACACATCGGCCAGTCCAGTTTACACTGATTTATTGGTTAACCAGTTTTGTTAATTGGGATTATATGTAAACGGGACTTCAAATGAACAACAGTCAATAAACACTGTAAATTCTATGATAAAAATATGTATGAAAGAAAAATTAAAAAATATATACTAAAGTATTGTTTTTATTATGTATATCGTTATTTAATCATCTGTAATTCGAAAATACACTGAAAAGAAAAATCCTTTTTTTTTTAAAGTCAGTTTCAAAAGTTTATAGATATAATATATGCATATCTAAAAGAATACTAGCAAACTACTACAAGGTTCGTACCTGGGTACGTTTTGACGGTTAGTATGGAATAGATAGACTACATAAATATACCTATATTCATAGGTATGATGAGTTTTATATCCCTTACTTGAGAAATGTTTGATTCCTCATACAAACTTCCACCCCCATTTTCACCCCCTTAAGGAAGGAATGATTTCCGGGGTAAAATCTTCTATCCCACATCTTCAGGTCCCAGAGTTTCAAACTATCTCCATATCAATTTTAATCTACAATGGGTTCAGCCGCTTAGTCATGAAAAGGTAACAAATAAACAGAGTTACTTTCGCATAATATTAGTATGGATATTAAAATTTTAATAGTGTTCATAATCAGTATACCTATGCTATGTATATATGAATGTATATCAAGATAACTTACATATTAAATCGATATTTACATTGCTGTACCAAAGCTCATATCATAAAGTTCTATAGTACGACCAAACCTGTTGTGTTAAAGAGAATCAATTGTGAATTTCGATTTCTGGAATAAGATACTTAATATTAAACTCAAAAATATTTTTGTTGAGATGAAAACCTGCCTAGGGGTAAAACGCTTCCTTTTGCTTCACCTTTGTTACGCTTACCACGGAATTTATTTCTTATTCGCACGTTGAGTTGCGCTTCCTGGGCGGTTAGTGGTAGCCGAAGGCGTAAGGTCAATACATACTGAAGTGTAGATATGTGTACTTTACAAAAAATGAGTAAGTTTAATTTACTTTTAAGTACTCCACATATTTAGTACTTTAAGTCAAAAATTAATATTCGTAACTCCTGAGCGTAATAAAAAAAAATGTTGGATGAATTTTTTTTTTTAATTTTCTTATGTACCTATATGAAAATAATTCTAATCTTTTTTTATTTTATTTATTAAAATAATGTTAATTAAAAAGTTTAATAAAGTATTTTAAGTAAGTTTACGCTTTTCGCACTAAATACGTCAGTAACAGAATAATTATACCTAGGTACTAATTTCCCATGACATTTCTATATTATTATTTAATAATATAGAATATAGTAGTATACCGTTTTTTTAAAATAGTATCGCAAAAGAATAAAAAATTGCGTAGAATAGATATACCTTTGACGACATGTTTGGTGGCTCAGTGACAATACTCGCTGTGCCAGCGGTCGCGGGTTCGAGTCCCGTTGGGGGCATTCATTTGTGTGATGAACACGAATGTTTGTACTCCGCCATGAGTGTTTATATTTATAATATGTATGTATTTAAAGTTATATATGTGTACGTGTAGTGTATCAACTTTCCGGTACCCATAACACAGGCCTCCTAGCTTACCATGGAATTAGTTGGTGCTGTGTGTTAATGTCCCAACATATTTATTTATTTATTTACCTACTATAGCAAAAGCTACGGTGTACTCGTATAACTTAGAAGTAATGTGTAGCATAGAAACTATGTATGAGAAGCAATTCACATAAATATGCATATGTGTATAATATATAAATATATGTATGTACGTATTACTTAGCTTTTAGCGATAAAGTGATAAAGCGTCGAGAAAAAAGCTCATGTTTTAATGACATTAAATTACATTAGAAGCTACTTTAAATAAAAGTTGACATCTTACAGTAAACACGCGGGGATATAGTCACAAATTTATTCAAAAGAGTGATTAAATGTACAAATTATGTATGTAATTAATTTATGTTTATTGCAAGATATGCTTAATAGGGTATGTATTCATGGTCCAGGTGATTTGATACGGTATATCTCAAAATACGAAATTCTAATACACTTAATTAGATGCAAATTTGTCTTGAATACTAACAAGTGTTTGGGGCACAAATTAAATGGCTTTTAGATATAAATCATGAGAACGAGATCTGTGGGATAGGGAACATTTCTGATAAACTACCCATAGCAAAAAATATTTAAATCTGGAATAAACAGTGGCCCTCCTCGCCGTGACCACCGCTTCAAAATTTGGACTTGGTTCTCTTATTTCCTTTCTATAATTGGACTAATATTTCAAGTTTATGGATTTATGTGAAATATGGATGCTACTCTTTTAGGTTTAAAAAATAAATTTGAGGGTATAATAGGAAATGTATACAAGTATATAATGTATACTTACATGTACATTGTACATGAATATAAACTTTGATAAGACAAACATCTCTATTAATATAAATTATGGTATTTGTTGGGTAACTAAATACATCATGACACTTACAGCGATGTATAGTGCTAATCTTATAGCTCTACTACCCAGAAACTAGGTCTGTTAAACATTCGCAAACCAATGATAGTATTTGCGCATCCAAACTGCTGTTTTCTTTATAATATTGGCTGCCGTATCCATTAATGCTGCATTTCAGAGCGTTACAGTTATAATACGAGAATCATGCTAATAACTAAAAGGTTAGAAATAATTATTTTGAAACTTTCGCATTGTTCTTATGCAGAGTTGAGTCGGTAGAGCCACTTGTGACTCGCTACTTGTGTACAAGCTTACCGATCAGGTACGGTCGCCTCTACCTCGCAGGTCGATAGCCTGCGGGCGAATGTTTGTACTGTCCAATCCTCATGTCTCGGTAAGTTAAGACAAAATAAAGCGTAAGAATCCCCGCGCATTGTCTTTTCCGCGAGAACCAGACAAGTGCAATGTCACTATATTTTACTTTGAAAAATAAAGGAATCAAACTAAAATTACTTTGAAATACAAATGCTGGTTTTAACCACTCATTTAAAATAAATTATTCTACCTTTATGGGTGATGTTTGTCTTGAAATTTATATAAGACAATCTTTCAGTCATAGCTTGCTTATTAAAAGAAGAATCATGAAAACGGGACTCAAATAATGGAGAAACTCGAATTAAATACCTAAATCTTATTTATAGTTTTGAGTCTCTATAGGTAATAAAATAGATGAAAATATCGAACTAAACTCTTAAAACTAAGTAATTTATTTCAATAACTAGCATTGCCCGCGGCTCCGTCCGCGTTCATATGGCCAAAAAGGAAATTCTTAGGTTTTACATATTAGTATACTCTTAAAGTGCAGTTTTTGTTTTTTTTTTCTCAAAAATGACATATTTTCCCGCAGTAAAAAGTATCCTATATGTTGACCCGGATGACCAGCTATTACCGTACCAAATGTCATCAAAATCCCTCCAGTGGTTTTTTCTGTGATGCGGTAACAGTCAGACAAACAAAAATTCTAAAAACTATAGATTCGGCCTCTGTATCGATAATAATGTCTATTTCAATAAGATTTTCCAAAAAAATATTTAGTGTACAGATTCGGCTTAGTTACAATTTTATTATATGTATAGATTAATTTTACGTAAGCATAATGCACTAAATTAACATCGGACTGTGCTGATATTACAAATATGACTACTTTGTGCGGTACATAATTACTCGTA
Source organism: Brenthis daphne (assembly GCA_947093115.1). NCBI lineage: Eukaryota > Metazoa > Arthropoda > Insecta > Lepidoptera > Nymphalidae > Brenthis > Brenthis daphne. Next base: position 29,606,297 of record OX352474.1, on the reverse strand, counting down.
GCATAAATCTCGTAATTCGTGATTTATGTGGGCCGTACTGTGTAGCGATCGCCAGAACGGATTCCCACGTTGCACCTTCTTATTATTCAATTTTAATCTCTACAAAGAAAATCTGGACAGTTTCGACAACTCTTTTAATATACGATGGAAAGTATAAATTATTTTATTGGTGTAATTATTATGACCGATTGGACTGCGCATTATATTATTATTGTAACTTTATAAATAAGCTTTATGATTAAGGTAAATACCTAATGTTAGACTCGTCATAACTTGACCAACTGCGAAATAAAAGAACTATTTACTTGTAATTTAATACACTAACATCATCTTTTTTCGGTATAACGTGTATGAAAAAAAAACTTAAAAAAAATAAAATAAAAACCATCTTCAAAAAGAAAATCACTAAAAAGTTAAAAAAACTACTTATTGGTAGTTTTTATTTACTATAGATACCTAATCAGATATTTTCGAAGTCGGTTTGCTTTGATTTGTATCGGCTGGCATCGTTTTAAATTTTGGTCTATTTTAAACTAAACATTTAAATTCATTAATTAAAGAGTAACCGATGTATTTTTTGCATTATGTATCCGGTTCTATAGGAATGCCCTACGGTTATATTTGATAAAGCCGTCGAGACTTTTATCAAGGGGTAAGCTCTCTCAGGAATTGGCGCCGAACAGATTAAGATATCTTGCCTTTATGTGTTAATTAAAAAAACAACTTTTCTTCCTTATGGACCTTATCTGCCACTTAAGCTGAGTCGATACCTAGCCATTATCGCAATTTTTACACTTTGAAATCATTAAAATTCAAAAATTTTAGATAACTATACAAACTCCTTAACACATTTCCAACGTTCATTTAGGACGAATATATTACGAATATACTAAAGAGAACAGTAAAAAAATCGATTTTCTTAAATTGTAAGCTCTTATTAAGCTTAATTAGTTTTGTAGACAATCAAATTAATTTTTTTGTGGATATTTACAATTTTCAATTTTATTATTCCTTCTGTAATAATTAATTATAATATTTAAAATAATTACCAATTATTTTTAAATTATAAAATGAAAAGATTAGTTATATCCATTATTACGCTTGTTAATATATCCAATACAATAATATATTTAAAAATAATAAAATAAATACAAAATAATATTAAAGCTAAAATCGCTCTAGTAAAAAAACTCTTTTATCTTGGCAATCAGACATGTACGTTAAGAGAATTCGTGTTTGCTTTCGTTTCATCAATTAATGATAAGAGAATACTCATACATTAGACAAGAAAACGATATTAGGGCACTGACCACAAGGGTCTCAAAAGTTTTGCAAGGTATCTTAACAAAAAAAATTCAAACCGCTCACAAAACTTTGCCTTTAAAAGCATTAGAATAGCTTAATATGAAGGAGAATAGCTGGTCAAGTTCGTATACACCATTAACTAATGGACCTGTACTTCGTTGATTATATTGTATTTGTTTTTTTATGTATAACTAATAAGTAAAATAAGCGACAACCCCTTTAACATGCTTGAATCACAGGACTGATATATATATATATAATTTAATAACTGATATATATATATATATATATATATATATATATATATATATATATATATATATATATATATATATATGATCTGTTGCTTTTCTTTAGATTTTATACTATACTAGCATTACCCACGGCTCCGCCCGCTTTCAGATGACCAAAAACCAAATTCTTAGGTTTTACATATTTTTTCTCAGAATTGAGATATTTTTCCGCGGTAAAAAGTATCTTAAATGTTGACCCGGATAACTAGCATAACCATACTAAATTTCATCAAAATCCATCCAGTGGTTTTTCTTTGATGCGGTAACAGACAGACAGACAAAAATTCTAAAAACTATTTTGTTACAATACATAAGATAAAGTATTACGGTTTAAAACATTATATATGTATCTATAAGTATATTTAAAAGCACAACAGACGGATGGACTGACGGTAAGGGCTTAGTAAAAATGACCTGACCTGACGGAACCCTAAAAATAGTTTTTGTATATATTTTTTTAAAGCATATAATATCTCGTATTTTAAATATTATCACACATTTTTATGTGATCACATTGAAGTGTCCCTTTTTGAATCTAGTGATAAAGATTTATGCCCGTTCACAAAACATTTATTGAGGCGACTCTCGTTAACACCAATGTAAACGTCTCGCCGTAAAATATTTGGACTCTGCCACTTGTTTACTTTACTATCCTTTTATTATCATTTAAATTGTACGTATTAATAGGAAGATATAAATTTTAAGTAAATATTTAAATCTTTATACGATCGTCTAATTCAGATGATGATGTCATAAACCCAAAAAATTGTTGAGGGTTTAATGCTCTTAGAACGGCTTAGTATAGATATTAGGTGGGTACATTAATTTATTCATATCTAATTACTACATTCTATTTGGAGCTTCCTACGCATGTCCATATAACTTTTTATAGAAACACCCTTAAAATTACCATCACTTTTTATATAAGCCCATATCTTCTCTCCTATATAAAAATAAAAAATCGTATATAAAAATAAAAAATCATTATTTGTTTGTAATTCATACACTGCCATATCGTTCATTCGATTGCGATAAAATTATGTCAACTTACTGCTTGTACTTGCGCGAACTGCGAATTCATAGTATATGTTATAAGCATAGTATAATTAACTTACAGTGCGTGGTATTTGTATCGTACCAAGAAATGTATTTGAAAAAGCACTTTTGTTACAAGAAAATTATTTTCATACGCTTACCTTAAGGATACATCAAAACAATGTTCTAGAAAATTGTAGGTCTTAAGTACACCCAGAATAACTATTTTTATCTATTTAGGTACGTTACTGAGGAAAACACCCGAGTGAAGCAAAAGTAAGTCCTAGCGCCTTATTTATATATATATATTACGAAAATTTTATATAAAATTGGATATTTGATATAAATATATTAACATATAATTAAAAAAAGTGCTTACCAATTGTCGAAAATTTATTTATAAAATATTGAAATAGTAAGAGTAATAATATTTTTTCTAAAGCACCCGAAAATTGAAGAATAGAACGCATTAAGCTTAACACACATAAATTTTCACCTGGTGTAGCACACGTTTATGTGTAAGGGTTGCACAAAATGGAAAGGGTAAAAAGAAAGTTTTTGCGCAAACTATCGTAGCTTATTTGACCGTCTAACATCTGGTATGGAATTTAAAGATTCATTGATTGGCAGATTTTGTCGGCACCTTTTATTAGGCACGAGGATATAATATAAAAGCTGTATGAACGGAAATGGATGATATAAAAACAGATCAACAAATTATATGAAGTACTAGCATTGCCCGCGGCTCCGCCCGCGTTCAGATGACCAAAACCAAATTCTTAGGTTTTACATATTAGTATACTCTTACAATGCTGTTTTTGTATTTTTTCTCAGAAATGAGATATTTTCCCGCGGTAAAAAGTATTCTATATGTTGACCCGGATAACCAGCTATCATCATACCAAATTTCACCAAAATCTGTCCAGTGGTTTTCTCGTGATTCGGTAACAGACAGACAGACAGACAAAAATTCTAAAAACTATAAATTCGGCCTCTGTATCGATAATAATGTTTATTTCAATAAGATTTTCCAAAAAATATTTAATGTACCTACAGATTCAGCTTAGTTACAATTTTATTATATGTATAGATTAAAGTATGTATGAAATTTCTAATATAAATCACCAAAAAAATGTGTAAACTTAATTTATAGTACATAATATGCATATACATTATACATATTATATTCGGTTATGTTTCTACAAATATCTATATATGATTATAAGATGCTGTATTCTATAATTTAGTGGATCATAGTTAATTCGGGTTAAAGTAAAAGATCATTATGATTTTAACTACGGTACTTATACCTTAATATCGCTAATTTAAGTTTTACTGCGTGTTTATTGTATAAATAATTCACAATGTTAAATAAAAAATATCATTTAAACTCTCGTCACTACAATCAATTCAATTTTTTGGCTTGTGCCTGAGCACCTGAGCGGGACACCTTGCCCACAATCCTTTGACATCTGCTCGATACAAGCATTACACTTACAAATAATGATCCATTAAGATGTAGGCTTTAGAAAGTAAAAGAAGAACAACGTTGAAATAGCGGTATTCAGTATAAATGATATATTTTCTTGTTTTAACTTAATTATTTTATGAAATAATCGCATTCTATTGACTTAAATAAATTAAGTTGGAAACCCGCAACCTTTTTTTAATATTTAACAGGCTAAGTTAAATAATAAATATTGTATTAAAATTGTAAAAAATAATTTAATAACTTGGAATAAATTTGAGATATTTTGTATGAACTAGTAAAAGCTACAGGTAAAACAAATCAGCAAACTGTAAGTAATTTTGCGGTTTCAAAACAGCGTCTATGCTATTAGATTAAAAGATAAGAATTAGCCACCGTGTAATCTTTTACACCATTTCCAAAGAAAATCCAAGAATCAATTTCACAGTACAAAACACTATTTAAAGTAATTCTGTTAGAATGACATGTTTTGTAAACAAGTTTTCTTTTGAATGGGCACAATTTGTCTCGTGAAGCTATGTAGAGTTTTGATCTTATCAACTCTATTGTCACGTTTTCTTAGATCATATTTGGCGATATATTTATAACAAATTTTCTATATTTAATTGTTCTGTGTGTTGTGATCAAATATAATAGTTGCTGTCAAAAGAAACCAAATATTATTGTGGTTTTCTAACAAATTGTTTTCATTATTTCGAATTATTATTTATTTTTTGTAAATATGCACAAAAATAAATTGTTCTGTTTAAGTTCAGTCTTTACATATTTAATACGCTTATTAGAACTCGAACTAAATTCTAAACACCCCAGGTAAATTTCTAAGAAATTAATTCAAATTCTTAGAAATCTATTGTTAACTGACACGCCGGCGTGTCCGCGGTCGTGGAGGGATTATATGATAAAAGGGTGTGAAAGTTTGCATAGGAAACTATATTTTTGATACACAAGCATAGCGAGGCCCAGGTTTAGCTATAATGGGTTACTTTAATATAAGCTCATTTCTTTTATCATTTCATTTTTATTTATTTTATAATTTGTATTTTGAATATCGTTATAATATCGTTTAAATTGACTTATCCGTATTTAGAGTATATCAGATTTACGAGTGCTTCCGTAGGCTGGTAGGTAACTGATGCATCATCGATAGTTATCCTAAACATGCATAATTATAATCGTAGCAACGAATCCGTGCCGCGGGCGCGCGGCGTCCAATCCTTTGAGAGCAGCCATACATCACGGGCTCTAAGTAGACAGTATATCACCCGATATCGAGAGTAATTAGCCCCGTGGCGACGGACCTCCGGGATTTATTGTAGTAGGGCGTTAATGCAGCCGACAGCCGTGTTGCCGGCCTTTGTTCTCCGTGCCCGAAATATTCAATTGGAATATTGCCGAGTATATCTTCCACTCAATTAGCGCGCTCTCTGTTCAGAATTTCAGCTAGAGCATCTACATATATAAGTGCAAGCTCTACGCATCAAAACCTATGTAAATGAATATCTAACTAATATGTATGAATATGACTGTTTAGTGGTGAAGAATTTATTTATTTTATTCGATCTTGGGCACATTTTGTAATAAAATTTATTTTTTTAACAATCACCCTTCACTATCGATAACCATTCATTATCCCGACTTAAAATAAGATGCAGACACTTTTGTATCTTTGTGATAAAATTCGTGACAAAAGAGTTTGGATGTCACACAAAAAGGCCGGTAATCAATACGGCTACCACAATCCGTCAATTAATTTACTATTGAGATATGAAAGGCGACAAAGCGACAGCCGCCAAGAAAATGCTACCACTATTTCGCTATCTTACAATATTTTATTCAAATTAAATCTTAAAATACAGGATATAGAGCTTACTTTTTGAAATCGGACTCAATAAATATGCACTGGCTACTGTAGGCGACAGCCAGTGATAACGCCGAGTGGAGCTACGTCGTTAAACATCATTAGCAAGATAAACTTCCTAAAAGCCTTCACTGAACCACGCAAGAAAGGCTGAGATACGCACCTACAATTCTTGATTAATGTCAAGGAATAATTCAATATGTGTTTATATATTTACATTACAATGTTATAATTGTAAATGATTGTTAGAATTTAAATATTTGGATAGTTAATTAGCGATGATAATTGTTAGGTTTTTAGTTACTGTTCGGTTTACAAAATAAACAACCGAATAGAACATGGGGTGTCCAGGTATTGGCGGTAAAAAATGATAAATAAACAAACAATAGATGTTGGTTGTTAGAAAACTTAATTTTACACCCGAATCAATGCTTCTGCCCGTATTGTTTGGTGTGGTGCTAACCAATTTCTCTTTTGTTATGACCCCGCCTACGCATATTATCTGATTCCTTCATGGCATGTCATTTTTTATCAAAACAATAACGTTTTTTGTAGAAGCAAGCGAGCGGGTCACACGCAGCCAAAGCTAGATTTTTTAGAAATAATTAATATGTCAAGTTTAAGAATTGAACAATAGATGACATACGTTGATATTTATAACTAGTATTTACACATGACTTGCCCTGCAGTAAATTATTTTTTTTTTGCTAAATACGCTTTCATATAACTAATCAATTCAAACTTAACCATATGAATTCTCATGAGTTATTTTTATATATTACGATGTGATTTATTACATTATAGGGATATAATTAAAGGGAAGTCAAACTAAAATATTATTTTTAAATTAAAGTCACTAGTCCACTAGCTTAAGTGATACTAAAGTGAGTTTTATCAATTATAACTGTGTAACGATTAAAATATTTTCGGAAAATACAATTGTTATAGCTATTTAACAAACAGTTTTTAAAGCAATAAAATGAATTGAACTTTCTATAATATATTATTTTATTATAGTCGTTAAAAATGTTTGTAGCTTCATAAACATGGTATAAAATTACTGTTATTGCACATTTTATGAAAAAAAATAATATCAGTTTATCCACCCACATTAGTTATAAATTAATAGTATCTACCCCCATCGTTGTCGTATAATAATGCTTGATTGGTCTCGTGTGAGGTATTTTTTATAGTTTTTTGAGGTATGTCTTCGACGTAGCATCTAGTCGCTAATTCTGCCATATGGGCAACTTTGATTTATGATGCGCAAGCGTTATTAGATGCGATATCTCGGCTATCATCTCAATAAAACATATCTATATAATAGTAAACTATATTCGTAAACCGTATTTATTTATTATAAGAACCCGGATATTTTTTCAGTCTATATGTGGCAATTACTTGTAGTTTTTGATTAAAATGCGCAAATATTCACAAAAATTAAGTAGTCATCACACTATTATTATAAAAAGGAATGTGTGTATGTGCGTATGTTTGTTTGATAAGGATGAAATTTAAGACACAAATTTTTACCCGAAGTAACATATGGGCTGTTATTAATTTGCCACAAGTTTGCGCGAATTGTTTGAAAAAGAAGAGTACATATTAATTAGTTATATTAAGAAATAAGTCTGTAAAAATAGAAATACGAGTATATTACTGTGATTTTTTTAATTATTTCCTTATTATCTTGCACTTTTCTATTCCGCTAAGTGACAATCTTCCCTATAGGTTAATTGGAAGAGATATCTGTTAGAGATAAGTCCACCTTTGCTCTCAATTTTCTTACAATGTTGTACGAGTATATTCTAAGTTTTTGTGCAATAAAGAATATATTATTATTTATTTACAATTTATATATATATATATATATATATATATATATATATATATATATATATTGTTTATCCCAAATGAAAGAATATTTATTACCATACATGACATAATACTACTGATGTATAATACTACGTTTTATTATAATTAAAGTATCAACGAGAGGTCGTAATATATAACAAAGAATTAATGACACGTAAGTTAATAGATTTTATCCACTTTTATGATTAGTTTTATGATTGACCAAATTAGTTTTTCTCTAGTGACATTTACTTTTATATAACACTTTCTTCTGATATTAAATAATAGTGTGAACATAATGAATGTATTCATTATCTTCACATGTTTTTTTTTTGTAAAATTAATTTAAATTATAATACTATTACCGACTTACTATTATCGGGTTTGCCTCTAGAAAAACAAATACAAACCTATCTCACGGGAATCGTACATTTTTCCCGGATAAAAAGTAGCCTATGTGTTATTCCAGACTATATACAGGGTTATTTTTAGTTTATTGAAAACCTTTTGGAAATATACTATTTACATCATAACAACAACATCTGTAACAAGAAAAAATTATATTTCGTAAATTTTTATTTTCATACAAAAATAAAAATACTTTTTTTGCACCTTCTAAACTTTAAAGTTCTAGCATCTGGCCAAGTTTAAATGAGTAAGCGCGGCTTCCTACAACCCTCCACACCTCCTCCTCCACCGGACACGCACTTTCTTTTGCTAATGCTGGACTATTACCGTTTAGAATAAAAATATTTTTATTTTTGTTAAATTTAAGATATTTTTTTTTTCTTACAGATGTTGTTGTTATGTTGTAAATAGTGTATTCCCAAAAGGTTTTCAGTAAATTTAAAATGACCCTGTGTAATCTATCTCTCTGCCATATTTCATCCAGATCCGTTCAGCCAATACTGGCGTGAAAGAGTAACAAACATCCATACATACTCACAAACTTTTACATTTATAAAATTTATTATACAGATTAGTAGAGAATTTTTGAGTAGAAAATATTTAGTTGCTAAGATATTTAAGGTGAAGGAAAACATCGTGAGGAGCCTGCATGTCTGAAATAACCTAGCAAGTTTTCGAAAGACATGTGAAGTCCGCCAATCCGCACTTGGCCTGCGTGGTGGACTATGGCCTGATCCCCCTCGTATTGAAATTAAGCCTGTGTCCAGCAGTGGGGCGTTGAAAAAAAGGGCTGAATACAACTTTAGAATAAATTTTTGGAAATTGATTACCATCAAACTCAGCAGACCGTAACCATAAGTAAATGGATATAAGTACTAAAATAATGCTGAAAATAAAGTGTAAAAATTTAACTATATATTTTTAATGATTTTACTATTTACAAATAACTTTTGTGTAAATATAAGCCGAACAACCAGCTATGATCATACCAAATTTCATCAAAATCTGTCCAGTGTTTTCTCGTAATGCATTCGCAGACAGACATACAAAAATTCTAAAAACTATAGATTCGGCCTCTGTATCGATAATAATGGCTATTTCAATAAGATTTTCCAAAAAATATTTAATGTAGGTACAGATTCCAGTCAGAATTTTATTATATGTATAGACGTATGTATGTATATGAATACGTATTTACATTATTATTAGTACTTTCTAACAAAAGCTAAATATTCGAATTTTCTTAATTTACCTATTGCTGTACCATTAGAAAGTCAGAATACAACGATTTTTCATTTTATTTACGTCTGGATAAAACAAATTTTTAAAAGAATTGAATTTTTTTAAATGTGAAAGTTTAGTAATTAAGAAATTTTGAGTTAAATGTTAGCATTTATGTTTTTTTAAAACTCAAAATTGATATTTTAATAACTCAAAAAGCTTTATTGAAGTGATTTCAAAAAATATCAGAATCTTTTAAGGTTGAGAAAAATTTACTCCATGGTTGAATAAAATGATAATTGTTTATACGAGTATAATAGAGGCAAAATAAGATCTTTATATTGTTTTTGAGTAAGTACATATATATTTTTCTGTAATCCTATAAGAATTCCAAAAGATTTACACTTCAATTAATAAATAATTTATTTAGTATCTTAATTCTAAATATTTACAACATTGTGTCGGCGGGCTCTATTGTTGAAAAATAAAGCCTCAAACGCTCACTTATAGGTAACAAGTCTAAACTGATAAAATTCTAAGAAATCGATGAAACTTAATACCATAAATCACATTAATTTTATGAACAATTTTAATATATTAATCACTAGCTTCTAAGATCTAAGTAATTAAGGCACTATAATTTGACTAGATATATGAAGAGTCTTTTCGTATTCACTATAATAACATTATAGTAAGTCGGAGGGATCCAAACTTGATTCGGTGGCTCGGTTACCTGAAAATAAAATGAAATATTAGTCCTTTATTTTAATTATTAATATTTATATATCGCTTAAAAATTAGAATCAGAATAAGTTAATATATTATATTAGTTTTTTTTTAATATACTTTATAATATAAATAAATCTAGTTTCAAATCTAAATAAATCTTTAAAATATAAACAAAATCTTACATTATTGCTATTTTTGCTGCCACCATGAAATTACATCAAGAAGCTCGTCTTCATCCATGGGGCCGAGGGGTTGTTGCGTTGACACTTCGTACCGGTCAACAGCTGAGTAAGCTGAAGATACTCCTGACGAGCATTCCGAAGGTGCAGGCGAATCAGCTTTTTCTGAACAAGGTGAACTGCTTCCATAAAAGAAACCATCATCCATATCAGTAACTGTAATGTTTTGTGAATTCGTGTTGGGTATATTTTCTCTATTTTCTTGATCACGTGTGATACCTAAGGCTGCATCACTTTCATCTAATAATTGTTGTAGATATCTAATATATTCAACCACCATCCTTAATGTATCCACTTTGCTCAGTTTCTTGCCAGATCCTCTTCGTGCTCCGCCTGATAAAGCCGCAACAACTGATGCTGGTAAGTGCCGGCGAAGTGCGTTGAATCCGTCGTTTACTTGTTTTACGCGGTTACGCTCACGAGCATTACGTCTTGCAATGGATGCAGCCTGAGGTCCTGTATATGGATTTGTCCTAAAATGCACCTTTTTTCTGTATTGTAGATTTGGTGGTGAATCGTGAGTGACATAATTTTTTTCTGGGGCAGGTGCAATCGGTAATATCCTTTTTTCCGCTGTAGGTTTCGTTACAGTCGCCGATGGGTAGCCAGACGAAACAACCACATAGTTGGTCTGACCTTGAACAAGTTGTATCTCTTGTAACATTTTACGTGTTTATTTACGCGAGCGGTCGCGAAGCAAAGTGCACACAAGCTATCCGCGCGACGGTCGGAAAAGCACTGGTCGTCGCGTAAAGGGAGGCTTCGTGGGAGCTTTTAGTAAGTTGAGCGCGAGCGGCGGCAACGGAGCTTCACGCACAAGTGAGCCGGCGGCGCACGCGCACGCGTTATATCACCTGCGCCGGCTGCAAAAAATATAAATTTTAAAATTCTCCTCCCCTATTATTTTCCATCATCCCTTCCCCTTTATACGTACGGGTTCGTACCTGGCGTCGAGTTTAGGGAAGCGGGCAGGGAACGGCTAACGCGTGTCCAGTTTTTTTTATGACCACTAAAGTGTAGATATAAAAATCAGAATATTTCATGACTAAGTATTTTTTTTTTTAACTAATATACGCTACCAAATAAAATGTTTACTTGAAGGTTTTAGCAAGAATACGGCGGCAATATGATAGTCAATAAAATCATAGGACATTTTTAATAACTCTTGAATTATTTTATTAGCCGATAATATCTTAATGCTCTTTCGATATAAATATCTTTTAAATATATCTGATATAACTAAGTCGTATTAGTTTAGTACGTAAAATCTTTAATTTAAATTGCTCTTTATCATGCTTGTAATATTTTTATACACATTTTTTGCTTGTTATCCCTTTACAGCTTCAGAATGTACGATTTATCTAGCTATGTGTAGTACTGGGTTGCTAGCATACTTCAGTAGCAAATTGCAACCAATACATCCAAGCGTAGTAAATGGTCATTGTGCCAATAATAGGCAACGAATTAAACTTATTTTCACCTTCACAAAATGCAAAATTTTATTCTTGGATAAAAGCGGCGTTTCTTTAACTTTTAAATGAAAAAATGAAGTTAAATAAGGTATACAGCTGATTTTTATTCTATTCTACTATTCGTCTATATTGCTTGATGGTAAGTTACATTTAATACATTTAGATGAGATTTTGATTATATTGTTTTAAAGTAGAAATGAAAGTTGAGGATATATTATAGCCCAGGTAAATAATTATTTAATTTTACAGAGTTTATGAAATATTTTACTACACAATAAAGTAGCAATAATTGTATTGTATTGAATTCAGCCCTGGCATCAGGGGGATCAGGCCATACTCCACCACGCTGGCCAAGTGCGGGTTGGCGGACTTCACATGTCTTTCGAAAACTTGCTATGTTCTCTTAGACATGCGAATTTCCTCACGGTGTTTTCTTTCATTGTAAGACAAGTGGTAATCATGTTGTAAATGATTCGCATATGAAAATATCGGAGGTGCCAGACTCGGAATCTGAACCTGCTTCAATCGATTTCCCAAGCAAGCGCATTACCACTGAGCTACCACTGCCTCAATAACAATTAATAATACGTATTAATATTATAAAGTTTATGAGTATGGATGTTCGTTACTCTTTCAAGCCAGAACGGCTGAACGGTTCTGGATGAAATGTGGCACAGAGATAGATTATAGTCTGGAATAACACATAGGCTACTGTTTATCCCGAAAAAATGTACGGTTCCCATGGGATAGGTTTGTTTTTGTATTGTAATAATTTTAATTATAATAATTTTAATTTTTTATTCATATTGAAATTTTATTCGAACACGCTGTAGTATATTAAAATCATGTATACTTAGTATACACGTATTCTTACATTTTCAACATATTCTAAATGTTCAAATATCGATTAGCTGGGAACGTACGGATCGTGTCGCTGAGCCTCTCGAATTATTTACATACCAATTGGTTAATTTAAAATGGGCTAATAATTTATTGTTTTTGAATTCTAATTAATTAAAGGTTTCCTATGAAAAAATTTAAATTTTTCAAGCGCATTATAGTGTTGTTTACTTAACACTCGTCGATATTTGTCTGTTTTTTTAAATTTATTAGTTGTCAATTTATAGAAAGCTTCTGAAGTTTATGACGGTATTTAAGTAGGTATGGCTTTTATATTTTTGTTAAGAGCTTGTATTGCTCGTCGAAAGTCAAAAACTTATTATATTTCTTGAAACCAATTCAAAAGTAATATATCCACCTATGTATGTATATATATACATATATATGTACATATATATATATATATATATATATATATATATATATAGCACTACCGTATTACATTTACTGATTGATCAATAGATACATGTTATGTACATGAAGCATGTTCTTTGCATAACTAACAGCATTCATAGTCTAAGTAAAGTTTTCTAACAGTGGAAGAATTAAATGGATATTTAAAACAAAAATATATTTCCCAACTATATTATAATTGACTTTAGTGTAGACGTATCTATGTAATTGAACTCTTACAAAAGTAGGCAACTCAGTCTTGAAGCGGAAGATTCCTTTTGAGATAAACTAACCACTGACCATCTTGTTTTTAATTTTTGCAGTTATTTTTAAATAGATTTGATATGTCACTACTGATAGCAAAAATGCTTGCAATTTTAAAGATTACAAGTATTTTTGTAACCAACTATCAAGTCCTTTGACAATAATATCAAATAATTTAAACGTAATGTAAAAAACTTTACTTTTTATTACGTTTACTGATCAAAAGTTGCCGCCTTATCGGATCCCAAAATAAAAAGACACAATCTTTTACTTTAATTTCTCTAATTAGTGCATTATCTTGGAGGTTATTTTCATTAAGTTAGCTAAGACATTGACGCTTAGGAAATACATGAGCTTTTTTTCTTCTTCTTAGTATTAAGATACACATGTGATATCTGAATTATAACAAATTATTTTAATTCATTGTGTTACTTGTTTCATATAATAATATTATAAATGCGAAAATTAATTTGTGTGTATGTTTATGTAAAGGTAGCCTTATTGCCGTTCATCAACTGGTCCCCGTGGGAAATTCCTGTATTTTAATTGTAATTTAACAATTATGGACGATCATAGAATTTAAGTGAATGATTTAATAATAGGTAATAGCTACTTTCGGGTGTTATTAGGGAGTAAGTTACTCGTAGGTTTTAGTGGATCGTCAGTAATGTTGATTAATTTTAATACGTAGACGTTTATCTTGCGATTATTATCTATACTATAATAAAACTGTAGAACTCGAATGTCTGTACATAGAAAAAAAATGCAAAGAACTGAGTCAGGGAGATATAAGAAGACAAATAGAACAAATCCAGTTTTTTTTTCATTTTTTTTGTTTCTCTGGCTGTTTATCTGTTTGTACGGGATAATCTCCGAATCTATTGGACTGATTTAAATGAAATTTTGTATGGTGGTACCTTATATCCCCGGGCAACATCTTAGATACTTTTTATTCCAGAAAATTAAAAAGTTCCCGTGGGATAGTTAAAAACTATAGTAACTTATACAGCTTAGTACACAGCAACTTATGTTCCTAATTTAGTAAAATTTGGCATGCTGATACCTTATATTGCCGGTCAATCAAAAGGTTACTTTTCATCCTGGAAGAATGAACGGGATAGATCTGTTTGTGCATTTCTAAAGGCGAACCCGTGGGAAGCGAGGGTGAGCCGCTAGTAATATAATGTAATTTGAATTGTTAAATTTAGTAGCAACTATTTCAACATAGTTTCAATATGAAAAATAGTATTTTATTTAAACAATAAAATTTAAATTGTATAAAATCTATAGGTTTTAACATTTGGAAAGTTTTGATGAAAAAGAATTTCCAATATAACCTAAGTCCGCATTGACTAATATATTGAAATTTTATATCATAATATTCCAATCAACTGTAGACATTAACAAATAACTATTACCTCCCGTTGTTCAGTTTAAATGAAATTATTACCCTTCAAAATATGTAACTTGATGACAACATTCCTAAAGCAATTTGTTAAACATTTTGCATAAATTTACTATTAAGCTTAGTTTTATATCCATTTTATAAAGTTTTTTACAATATGGTTTTATAAGTTTTGTAGCGCTTTGTGGTAACGCGCTTGCTCGGGACACCGAGTATAGTGGGTTCAAATCCCGGGTCTCGCATTTCTGATATTTTCATGTTAGAAATTTTTTTTACATGATTATCACTTGTCTTATGGCGAAGGAAAACATATGTGATAAGAAAATCTGCAACCTGAGAGAACCTATGTAGTAAGTTTTTGAAAGATATGTGAAGTCCCCCAACCACCAAAAGGAGCACATTAGTGGGGCGTTTATGGACTGAATACAAACATACATATGATAACAAGTTTTTGCTCGCGGCTTCACTCGCACGATAAGCAGGGTGAGTATGAAATATATGAGCATTTATGGCCTCTGTTCTAGCAAATTTCAACGAATTCTATTCATCTTTAACCGTGAAACAAGTATACTGGACTAAGTGATTTTTTACAATTTATATTACTTTTCAAATCAGTATGGACTGCGTATGCCTATAGAGTTAATGCGATTAATAATACTTTCTACGTTTTGTATTACATTGCAAATGGGAAGCATGATCCATAATTTAAATGAAACAGCATTTTAGGTATCTCTTACTTCGGATACTCAACAAATTCAAATGAAATTTGACTATTCAAAATACATTGAACAAATTCAAATGAAAGACTATTATTATTACTATTATTTTATTTTATTTTTAGCTTACATGGAAATCTGTTTGTAAACAATATGCCAATCTTAATTTACATTGTTCAATTTTGCTATGGCCAAAATTTTTATTTAAATCTTCCTTTCTCAGCTGTGAAATAAAAAAAGTATTTAAGAAAATATTCTTATGTCATTTTAGCCATAATATGCGAAAACAAACAGTATTTGTAGTTAGAAAAGGTAAAATATTGGCTTCTATTACATTCTCAACATCAGCAACACCATATACTGCTTAAGCGAAGCCTCAGTTGTGTCAGAAAATCCCTTACGGTACACAACTACACCTATTTCTTCAATTTTTATTTTATAGTTTGTAATAATATTTCAATAGCTGACTCACACTAACTATGATTGAACATATTTTAATCAGTCATGTAATAGCGTGAGACTATCACTTATTCGGACCATTACATGTAAAACAATTATACTTGACAAATTACGGAGATGTAAAATAACGTGGGATTTTAGGGATGTTACGATGATTATGGGAAATTTGTCATCTGGTGATGCGCTACGCTTCACTGGTGTGGGAGCAAAAACAAACATCACCTATTAATAATTATTATCGTTTTTATCGAAATACATTCATATTAAATAGTTATTTTTCTTTATATCTTTATTTTTTTAACTATAGCTAATGTTTTTGAAGATACCGACGTAAGAATTATTTTAAGTAAACAACAATATATTACGAATGCGTGTTAAAAAGTTGTTACTTTAAGGCAGTTCGGTAGCTTGTTTTGCTCCCGGTCGCAAATTTCATTAAAATGAGTCTCACATTAGCTACGTATTTAAAAATTATGTTGCTCTATAAATCATAATATGTATAGTCGGCGGCATCGGTAACACAATAAAACTACCTGATTCGTATCCAATATCGTTTGATTAACGATTTGTTGAGTGACTCCTATTCATCGCAACGTCAAAGGGTGATATTAAGCATTAATAAAGAGAATGTTGTGCATTTCACCATCGGTTTTGTTACAACGCCTAGTTCAGTCGATCGCGGTGAACTGCATGAGTTTCATTTTTAACATGTCTACACAAAACGCGGTTTTAATTGATTGATCAAAGCTTAGCTTTCAATGTTTAGATTTAAATTCTTTATCAAATGGTTTTTAGTAAGAATTTAATATTTTATACTAGTTAGTAGCGACTCATCCTTGATTCGTTTAACCCTCAAATACACTCTGCACGTATTTTATCATGTATTTGTAATTCTTATAGAGTTGTAGAAATAATACAGCCAGTCAGTCATTTTTTTATTTTATTATTCAGTAGTTCGGATGTTTTTTTCATACATCCAGATTCACAGTACATCAAACTGATGTCAGTTAAAGTGTTTACTAAAAAAATAACTTGAACCTTAAAAACATAATAACTAATATAGCATCCTTGTGTGGAATAGAAATCTAAAAATATATCTATGATTGACTTTGAGGAAAAAATATTTTAATACAAACTTTGTTGATCGAACCCCAGAAAATGATTAACAAGTCTAAAAAACAATGAAAGAAGTGTAAAGCAAGTGTCAATGAAAAGCAACACGTCGGGTCAGAATTCTCACGCTCTGCATCCAGTATCCAAAAATGCAAATAGGACGTCAAGATTGCTTGTAAAACAGTAGAAGCTATCAGAGTATCGCATCAGTTTGTGATCCCAACGTCTGTGTCGGACATTGTGACGTCCACAGGAAGCAACCCTCCAAGACATTTCGACATTTCGACACGGATCCTGGCAGATATCCTCCATGTTGCTATTCGGCTGTCGTCCCGTGACAGGCGAAATTTGAAAATATCTTTCTAAATAACACTGCAGTAGGTGAAGCGATTCAACTAGAAACAGTTAAATAATAAAACGGTTAAAATGCTAGGTAATTTCTATGTGATTGTTGAGTATAAATTTCCGTTTTAATATACAAGGATTTTGTCTATCAAACGTTCAATTAATGACATTTGTGAGAATTCGGATCTCCATTTCTAGTGCCGACATTTTTTATTGATAAACAATGATCAGTTTATTGGTTTATGATACCTCGTTAGCTCGAGTGATAAACCAGACTTAAATAGATAATTAGCTTTGTTTCGTCTCATATACTTAGCACATTTTAACGGCCGAGTTTTAGGAGGTATTTAAAAATGATGGTAACAGTGTTAGCAGGTGAATAAGAAGGGGCATAAATAAAAAAGGGAACGCTGATTGCCAATAAACAAGCTCGATATTTTGTGTCATACAATCTTGATATGATATGTTTTTTGGATGATGTGAAAAAAATAATAAAAGGGCAGCTTACACAGAAGGTAAATTTTACTTGCTAAGAGCTTTGGGATCTCGTGCCAAGTTTACGTTAAAATTTTCACTTATTCCTGAATTCGTGAAAACATCAGGGATACGAGTATATATTCGAAATTATTTGAGCTTGGGATAAGAATTTATTGACAGTAACTAGTTCCTTATCTTAGTTTAATCATACCTGGAAAAGTATCTGTGTATCAATATGGAAAATTACATAATGCAATATACCTTAGGCCAGAGACAATTTCAGAGAAATGAACCGCTGTGCATTGACGGTGTTGCAAATACGAAAAAAATATATTTCTAATTTTACTTTTTACCTTAAGATAAACATAATGTGACTTCGAACTTAATATAAAAGTAATTATTTTACACTTAGATGTGTTTTTTCATTTGTCTAGAACCATTCCTGTGGTATTTTCGTCTCATTAAAAACAATTAAAGTAAGTTCACAGTTCTGTTTTTTTAGGGTCTTTATAATACTTCTTTTAGGTTTATCAAATATTGCACATAGGCAAAATACTTAGGCATACAATAAGTATTTTATTTTAAATATCTCTAGTAAGTAAGTTTTCAATAAAACTTAAAATAAACTCCAATGATATCATATATAAATATTTCCAAAGAAATGTAGCGAAAACGTTTATCAGTCCCTGAACCAGTGTACACACGGCTTAAGCGGTCGGCGAGGCGCGTGGCGCGCGCGCGACGGCGGCCACATCGTCAGACGGGTTTGCTCGTTTTAAACCATACCTTAATTACGGTGAGGCGTTATCGAGAAAGAATGTGCACACGCGACATTGGTATTAATTTTAATGAAAGAAGTGTGCGCCCAGCCAGCACCTGCCCGTCTGAAAACTACGCTGGCCAGTAGTGTTTATAATAAAGTTGGCTTTTACTTGTTGCGTTTTCGCTTATGATGTTTACTTAAAATGCTTTGTGTTAAGTTAATAATAGAGGTTTAACTTTTTTCTCGCAATTATAAACTTGTTTCACAGATTGTCGTGATACGTGCTGGATATTATTTCATTTTAAATTATTACTATCGTTTTGGTATATATCTAATGTTTGTTAAGAAATAATAAATTTAAACAAATTCATGATTAATTTCAATAGTACTAAGGTTTATTGAATATATAAAATGTCTTTGTTTTAAAAGTGTGTTAAATATTCGTTCAATTTGTATTTGACACACGCACGCTACGACGCAAGTTGGTATGAAATTTACCTTTATAGCTTCATATTTTGTAATTATAGTAGTGGAGACACCTGCGGTCGGTGTCAATGCTACGGATTAACAGCTGACCGTATAGCAACATAGTTTAACTAATGAAAGTGAATTTTAACTTAATTAATACATATACAATTTTTAATAAAACCGCTGTTATATAAAATTACTACTTCGATTCGGCGACTTTGATTTTATGAGGAAACCGAAAAACGATTCTTAGAGACTTTATACGTGTGTTGTAATTTGCTTGATTTGGTATGAATTTAATTAATTATTCATGAAACTAGCTACTAGAAAGAGACGTTTATAGTAAATATATCGGAGGGAGAAAGAGAAAGAATGAGAGGGCACTGTCGAAGGGCAGGTGTCAGTGTACATCTGCCCTTGCAATGAGCTGTCTATGCCCCCTCTTTAAGCCCCCTTACCTTGGCTTTATTTTAATATTACTTATAGATTTAATTATAACTTTAAAAGCTTAAATAAACTTTTTATGTTGCTATTAATTCCTTAAATATTGTTTTGGTAATTTCATCATTGTTATGGAATTTATAAAATTCAATTTTGTTTTTAAATAAAGGTACTACATCCGAATATTATTTGGTAAGCAATGGCTGTGTAATAATCATATTTACTCACAAAATTATACTTTAACATTTATACTAGAATTCAAATATAAACATTTTCATCGTTTACCTAACACTAAAGTAAAGTTAATATTTCAGGTCACAAACATAACTGTAAAACAACTAAAAAGTCAAGAAAACGTATAATCGAGCAAGACTGTATAATTAATACATAAAAATTACCATCGACATCTGAAAATTGCTGCGATTCATTTGAAACATACTTACGCGCAGGCGCCGTAAGTACATGCGACAGGTTAATTTCAAAAATAAATTGACGCTCGTCTCCGTCGGCTTTTATGGGACGTTGTGTTTATGTAAGATACCATAATAGAGGCTTAGCATGTCCTGTGAAGACACAGCTGTCTCAGGGCGGGGAATATGATTTGAGTATGCTCTTCTGAATTTTTAGCACTTATTACATTTAGATCAGAGCAATTTTCGATACGACGCTACCAATTATTTTCGAGTTTAGTATCAATTTCAGTAAAACCTATATGACGAACTTACTTCACTTCCATTTATGCAAATTTTATGCTAAATGCAGTGAACAGGAGGATAATTTGTCAAAAATATAGTCAATAATGTATACAGATATATTCTTGCTATAATAATGCTTATAATTTATGAGCTAATATTAATATATAACGTCTGCATTGCGAATATTTCTTCAAGCCTTACTCCATAAAATAATCCATTAGGTAAATATCTTCTACTTAACTCTTCGCAAAGGCCAATTCATAAAAGGATAAAGCGGACTTTAACTCTTACTGGAAGGAAAAATAATTGAACCTATAATCAGCTCTCTGCTGGAAAAAATTAATATGCAGCTACTAAAAATAACAATAAACATAAATACCTCAGAGTGTTAAGACACTGAGTACGATTACCGTAAAACTTAGGAGCAGATCCAATCCCGATAAGGTGACAAAGACTTCAACATGTTCCAACACAAATATTATAATGCATCGAAAACCTCAGTACTGTTTTAATTTACATCTTATTTAAAAAGTAATAGGATTCATGTTTCTTTGTTCGAAATTCTCACAGTAGTTCAGTATTTTGTTGGGAGTGAAGTAGTATGTATGATATAGATCTCAACTCACGTGGGTAAACTCCAACATAACTGAACATGGTCAACTACTGCTTTAATTAGTTTTGTTATTTTGTTATTGCTAATGTGTTCTATAATGAATATATTTTAAACTGGCAACAACTGGTAAACAAAAATAAACCTATCCCACGGGAACCGTACATTTTTCGGGTATAAGGTATCAGCATGCCAAATTTTACTAAATTAGATGCATGAGTTGTTGTTAACTAATATGTATAAGTTACTATAGTTTTTAACTATCCCACGGGTACTCTTTAAATTTTCTAGGAAGAAAAGTATCTAAAATGTTGACCAGGGATATAAGATACCACCTTGTCAAATTTCATTTAAATCGGTCTAACTGTTTCGAAGATTATCCCGTACAAACAGACAAACAGACAACAAAAAATTTGAAATAAATCTGGATTTGTTCTATTTCTCTTTTTACACCCCCTGACTCGGTTTTTAGCAATTTTTTTTCTATGTACAGCCAGCCATTCGACCTCAACAGTTTTATTATAGGTATGTATAGATAGTATTAAATTTAATTTTATATATTGCAAAATATTTTTTAAATCTTTATAATATAACTAGCGGTTGACCCTCGCTTCGCTCGGGTTCTCCTTTACGAAAACAAAAACAAACCTATCCCACGGAAACCGTACATTTTTCCAGGATAAAAAGTAGTAGCCTGTATGTTATTCCAGACTATTATCTATCTCTGTGCCAAATTTCATCCAGATTTATTTGGCCGTCTCATTTATAATATTAAAAATAATAAATACGGATTTTTACAGTTTTTTGGCCATGACTTTAGTACCTCTAGCTAGGGTTATTTTGAGACATAAAATATCAGTTATTTTAAGGTTTTATTGCATCAAAATGTCTGCTTTTATTTTGTTATTATTATTCGACGACACGTTTGGCTCAGCGTGTAGTGACCCTACTTGCTGTGCCAGCGGTTGTGGGTTCGAGTCCCGCTGGGGGCATTCAATGTGTGATAAGCACGAATGTTTGTACTCCACTCATGGGTGTTTATATTTATAATATGTATGTATTCAAAGTTTATATATGTGTAGTGTATCAACTATCTGGTATCCATAACACAAGCCTCGTAGCTTACTATGGAACTAGATGGTTCTGTGTGTTAATGTCCCAGCATATTTATTTATTTATTATTCACAGGTATCAGAGATTAGCGCGTGCGTTTCTCTCAATCGGTACGGTGATGAATGCCTGATTTTAACATTTTTATTAGTACCCCGCAAATGTTGTCGCTTTAAAAAAATATGCAGGTGACACTTCCAAGGTTTCTCTTGTGTTTACGTTTTGATTGATTGATACATATTTTACTTGTCGCAAAAGAGGTGTGAAGGACTCACATAAAAATTACCAGTAGTGGGTACAAAATTGCTTGAACGATCGTTGTTTGCATATGAATGAAATTGGTTTAACGGATAATAAATAAAAGAAATAGCAACAAGGGCAGACATGGTAAAGATGTCACATGAGTATAATATTAACAGCTGAACCCATAAGGTATAGAGGGCGGTAAGGTTCGACGGTTTATCTAGATTTAACTTGTTAAATTAAATTACACAGCTCAATCCAAGCTTCGGGCTAATATAAACATTGGATTACACTTACACTCCCACATGATCAGAAACTGAAGTATAAAATAGTTCAAAATAATTGATATGAGTTAAAATTATAAAATATGTGTTTATTGTTGTACCGTAGAGGTTATGCGACTAGTATAGTCTACAAAGCTCATTGTCACGGGTTCGATTATAATATAAAACATTTATTTGTATTGAATATGTAGGTTTATACTTATATGGTATAGTTAGTAATAAAACGGATGTTCCGCTTTCAAATGCAAAGTGTATGATTATTGGTGAGTAACAAACAACGAAGTGAGGGTCTACATGTACATATAATTATTTAATCCCGCAAGAGAAAGTAGAATATGTTGAGATTAAAACTAGATAAACTCTTAATCATTATTGATGTCCTATTATAATCAATTATGTATTAAGAGATAGTTTAAATATATTCACTTACTTAAAATTACTTGGAACACATAGATATAATTTTTCAAAAAAAATGGTTACAACTAGTTAATATTACCGTGAACGTCATATTTTAATTAAGAATAATCAATAAAAGCTTAAAGACGACAGTCGATAGAGTAAGCTTAGTATTTTCTTTCAACGTATCTCGATCCCCTTTGAAATATAAATCAGGGCAATCTCTATCGATGAAAGGGTCTGCGCTTTATGCAATGGATACTGTAATTTGCACCGAACAAATAAAAACATTAGCAATCTAGTTGCGTTTACTGCGTAGATCGTGGATAAGGGAGCTGCTCGAGAAAGTGTAAATAGAATCAACGCGCATCTACTCAAGCGCACTATAATATAATAAATTATTTGTACAGATGTATGGAGATACAGTTTACTGTGTAAAATTTTATTATAGTGAATTTATACGTACATTTTGGTTTTCTACCCATTCATGTTTCAGTGTGATAGTATCAAAAGTATGTTAATGTTACTGAGAGGCACTTCGTACTTGGAGACATTCTTCCAAGCTACATGTTTTGTTGTTACACCGGAATTAAATAATAGTACATCAATGTTCTAAAGCAGTATCGCTGTATTTACGATTACTGCGTCTTCACAGCGATGAGAATTTTCTACCTACCTTCTTGAATCTTGTACATAATTGTGTAATCGATGAAATAACATACGAACAATATATATAAATACATATGCGTTTAGAATCTTATCACAATTATGTAATAAGTTATCTGGTTTTTTGAAACAACAATCTCAACGACGATGTAAGATAAGAAATCTGAATAATGCTCTTGTATAGTTTAGTCATGAGTGGTTTTTAGATCTTTGAGATTTACATATTATGTTGTGATAACCTACCGCTGGGTTTTTATTTTTTAATCAATTCAATTAAAGTGTAAGTGCGAAAATTGGAAAACTGTTTATTTCTAACATTCTTTTTATGTTTGCTGAATCGAAATTAGTTTATTTGCGTAAAAACCAGGGCAAATGCATCTTCACCTGTAAATCTATCTTATCTATAGGTACATATAATAAAATTCTAAGTCGAATCTGTACATTAAATATTTTTTGGAAAATCTTATTGAAATAGCCATTATTATCGATACAGAGGCGGAATTTATGGTTTTTAGAATTTATGTATGTCTGTCTGTCTGTCTGTCTGTCTGTCTGTTTGTGACCGCATCACGAGAAAACCACTAGACAGGTTTTGATAGAATTTGGTATGATGATAGCTGGTTGTTCGGGTCAACTGATAGGAATTTTTACTGTGGGAAAATATCTCATCTCCGAGAAATCTATAAACATCAAAACGTAATGTTAGGGTTTATTTATTATTTGATATACTTTCATTATTTTTCTACTTATCTATGTTATTTATTACATAAAAATCAGTCATACATATAAATCTTTCCACCAAAAGTTATCTGGTAAAAATTGCTTTAGCAATTAGACCACCTTTGCATGTCTTATGTATTTTTCCAGACAACACCAACCTATTATCTATTTATTGTATATGTAGTAAATAATAAAATAAAATAATTAATATTCATTTTTATTTCTTTTTAATACTTTTTTACTTCATCTAATCTAGAATATCAAATACGGTTGCCTAAAGGCTTAAATGGTAATCATAAAACAAACGCCTGTTGTTGAATGGACATGCAAAATTTTATATCTCAATCTGCGGGGTCAGAGATGCCGCGGTCACGACACCCTTCGGTGGTCACGAGCGTCGAGCGCGAGCTTGTTAATTATTATCAGACGAACACATTATGTTACAAAGGATGTTTCACTCCTGTATCTATAGTCTGGCAAAGTATTTTACTTAAAGTCGATTGTAGTAATTTGTAATCTACGGCTAAAAATTTGATAATAATTTAATTTTGTTCAGACCATCTATGCAAATACATAAAATTGAAGTGTCACTTGTATGTAAGTTTTTTTTAATTTTGCCTATCTGTTTGTTCCGGCTAATCTCTGGAATGGCTGGACCAATTTGGACACGACTTTCACTAGCAGATAGCTCGTGTTATTAAGAGTAACTTACGCTGCTTTTGTTTTAGAAAATAAATTAGGGTTCCGCGCAAACAATTAAAACACATGAAATTGTGAACAAAATCCGCGTACCTAGGGATGTATCAGAGCGATGCGAGAGTAGATAGCTAGTAATAAGTATTTTTAAATAATTAATCATTAATAAGTTAAGACCAAACGCAAAACATGTTATTTATAATAAATTGTTAATGTGCAAACTGTTCAGTCATGTATGTTTGTTACTCCTTGACGAAACGGCTGAATTGATTTGGATAATATTTTGTATACAGATAAACTATGACCTGGCTATTATTAGGCAACTTGGGATATATCCCGAACGAAGTAATAAAATATAGTATAGTTAAAAGATATGTTGCCAGTATAAAATACTTTGAAGTTAAATAAATAAGTTTAAAAATAAACTTAACTACCAAACCAAATAATAAAAAACTAAAAATCAAATAGCGATAAAGAGGCCCATTTCATTAATGTTCACAATCGTAAACGCTATCTAATTCTAAACGCTGGAACTCTTAGCGGGCTGTAAAGAGACAACTTTTTATGAACTATTTCTACTTTGCTATAAATTTTATATTTTTTTGTAATTTTTATCGGTATGAATTACCGTTATGTATTTTGAATTGCTCCTTATTATCACAAAAAGTTATTTAATGTTATGAAATGATTAAATAAATTTTATTCAATAGAAATATAGGCTATTTGTAAACTTTATATTACAAGAACGAAGCTTTAGATTAAACAAATAGCTTTATATATGGTTATTAAACATATAATGCTGCCTTCGTTCTCCTTTTGCTTTATATAGTTTGTATTTAGGATTCTTACTAAGTATTATGTTAACGTTTTTATGTGACAAGTAAATATGAGCTTTTTATTCTTGATGAAAATATCAAGTTCTAAAAACTTTTTGTCCGCCATAAATAAAATAAAGATGTCTTTAAGTATTGATTGGAATACTTTAAATAACGAGCTCAACTATGAATATAGAATGTTACACACAAAAGGCTAAAGGTCTTAAAAAGCCAAAACCAAAATTAAATATGGTAATATCTTAATATTAAATCTTAATTCAGATGATATTGATTATTTATTATTAGTGCAAGTGATTTTGAAAACACTGTTTTATTGTGTTGTTTTATATGGATACTATTTCGCAGGTTTTCGATACAATATACGAATGGAGTAAATAGGTATTCTTAGGACTTGTCATGGTCAAAGAAAATATGTTTGAAACACCGCCTTTTATATTATTATCTACTTTGATTGACATTGATAAAATGGATTGTCACTCAATTATGTTCAGAATAAGTATATTTAAATAAAACTATCTTTTCGGATTTTGTCGCGGATTTATTTGCATTTTTGTTTCCCGACGTTTCGAATGCTTTACAGCATCCATGGTCACGGGAGAGACTGAGGTGTTACATGTCTTGAATGTATAGTTGTTACAGACAGCCTACTAACACGTCGGGAAACAAAAATGCAAATAAATCCGCGACAAAATCCGAAAAGATAGTTTTATTTAAAATGTCAAATATTCGCGTAAATCTAAGAAAGTATTAAGTATATTTAAAAAAACCATATGGGCTAGTATAAGGCATCCATATTAATATATAAAAACAATTATAAATCCGAAATGAAATTATTTCAGTGATTAAAGCTGGAAATGGTGGTATACCTACATGTTATCTTTTTGCGCTTAAACCGATTTCTGAGATTTGACAAGGACATAGGAATAATCTATATCTATACATATAATAAAATTCTAACTGAGTCGAATCTGTACATTAAATATTTTTAGAAAACCTTATTGAAATATACATTATTATAGATGCAGAGGCCGAATTTATAGTTTTTATAATTGTTATTTGTCTGTCTATCTCTGACCGCATCACGAAAAAACCACTGGACAGGTTTTGATGAAATTTGGTATGATGATAGCTGGTTATCTGGGTCAACATATAGGATACTTTTTACTGCAGGAAAATATCTCATCTCTGAAAAATCTATACTTAACGTTAAGACGTAAGTAGGAACGAACCCGAGCGTAGTACCAGGACCAAGAGTGAATGGTACAGTAGAGTAGTTTTATAAAACCCATGGACACTTCTATTATTATTTATAATGTATATTTTTATTAATGACTATGTTATACGGTATATTTCAAAATAATTGAATTCACTTTACAATAAAGTTTAGTTTAGTGACCTTTTTAAATAAGCATGTATAATCTCAGACAAGGCGCGGCGCCAGGGGTGTTCTAATTCCTAAAAAACGGGACATAAAACAATTCATTGTTGTATTAAAAGTTAATGAGTGTGTAATTTTGTTGGACGCGGAGGGTGGCTCATCCCTTACCCGGAATGAAGGGAACATCATGAAATCATTAGGCCGATATTAATGTGGTTTGATCATTGGATGTAACGGGATTCATTTGTATATATTCAATCCTGTCAGCTAAAGTTGGTCTTCTATTATAAATTTGAATGTTTGTATGTGTGTTTGTTTGTTGGTTTATTAGTTTGTTTGTTTGATTTGAAAAATTCTTCTCATTAGATATCCCATTTATTGAGAAAGGCTATATATCATATAGTATATTGTCTGTCTATTCTATACTAACCGTTACAACGTACCTTATAGTACTAGTATAGTATTATATGATCTGTGCTTATAAGGACAAACCTGAGCGGAGGGAGGGTGAGTCGCTAGTAAATATATAATAAATATATATGGTATCTATAAGATATTATGAAAACTATAGGTGTGGATGTAAATTTGGTTGTATTTTGTTATCTCTTCATACGTACACATTTATGCATAGATTATGGTGTAAAAAGAAAGTAAGCGAATATACGCGTCAGTCATTTGTTACTTTATCCATGAGTCGATTCCCGTAGAATATATGAATATATAATTGAGCATTAAAGCTCTAATGTCATTAAAACGAATAATAAGAGTATAAAACTTATAACTTTTACATACAACGAGAAAGTAAAAGTTACCGTATGATGAGCGAGAAGTTAGTTAAAGTTTAACAAAATAATGGCACCACTGCACTATCGGTATCATAAAATTAAGTATAAGTTATCTTAATTTCAATTAAAGAGGCTTTACAAGTTAAGTTTATTTTTAACAGATTTTAAAATTTAAAAACAATCATTTCTATAGTTTTACCCTTTGAGATAAATTATATTTTTTTTCTGATACCTACGTAAATAAAGAAATTTATTATAACTAACAGTGCGTTATTTTGTTTCACGTTAATTCTTCCTATGTACGAGTAAAACCCCATTGTAATTTAGCTAAATGTTTTAAATGAAAAGGGGTGTGATTCATTTATTGCTAGTGATTCACGAGGGGTTGCTCGTAGACGATAAATTAAAATTATGCACTGTAATATTAAATATAACAAGTTTTATTCAATCTTTAAATGTATTTTTACTTGCTGTATTTTATAAATAATCATTTAAACAATCATTTTAAATTAGAAAATCGAGATAAAGTTATCATTTAAATAAATCTTCGTAATATTCAAAAGCTTATAAGACCATATTATATGGAGCTTTATGGCTTTTTACTTATATTTTAATCTTAAGAAATTTAATAAGTACGCTTTAAAAAATCATATTTTATAGAAATTAAACCATAAAGCAATAGATTTCGTGTTTGATTACTTTCAATTAATGTTTTTTAAATAACCGAAGATACCTACACGGAGTTATAGAACTAGAATGTTTGCTTCGTTAGTTATAAGATTTTCATGTTCTAGCTTGTCCATCATGTTTAAAATTTGGATGCATAATTATGTTAATAAGATGCACTGTCTATCATTCTTTTATCATGTATAGGCTCCGATAACCATCGACAATCATGCGACAAGGTGTCTACTAACGATGGCGAAACTGATCTATTATGGTTTTATTCAAATTTGTATAGCTGTAAATTATTAGATTACTGAAGCAAGGTATTTTTAAGTTTATAAGATGGAAAATTTCTTTAATTTTTTGCTAGCTAGACGGATTAATTGATGCTTAATTGAAATCTTATGCTTGTACGTAACATAGAGAATTTTATTGTAGTCTAATTAAAATATAAAAATATTGTTTTAAGTAAATCGAAATGTTCGATAAAATGACCTCTATTATATAACACTTCAAGCCTTGAAACTATTTATAGCTTGAGACCATAAGAAAAAGCCGGCTACCTAAGCAGCTAAGTTTTGTGCAAATATAAATAAGGAAGTGTTAGTGGCGAGTGCCACCAATCATTGCAGGGGTGGCTAACAATGGGGTACATTGAGATCGGCTCACTGCCAACATGACGCGTGCCGTCCACCTACGCAATCCGAGATAACAAGTTGAATACATCTGCCTATTTGATATACTTAAGTAGCAAGTTTGATCGAACATTTGAGATAACATCACCGCATATTCTAACGCCGAATATTATGTCACATCGTTCCAGATACGGGAATGACTGATGTCGGATTAAAACTAAGTACCAAATCTAATTTTATTAAGTGTCCACTTGAATTAATTTGAGTTTGTTAACAACTTACATAAAATTAACTTAATATTTACTAATGCACCCTACATACATTAGAACGAGTACTTTACATAATTATTGTGTTTGATCATATATGCACAAACAAGGTATTTAAATAAAAAAAACATACATTTTCCTGTCAGCTAGAACGTAAATGTAAAATAGGCTGTAATTTTTTTTTGTACTACAGATCTTTTTTTACGAAGTCCTTTATTGTTTTAGACGCAACACGTAATTACTGTGGATTTTTAAATTAAACATCGGTTAAGTGATTTAGTAAAGTATTCTTTAGATAAATAAGAATATAAAATTAACTGCAGGCGCCATTTATGACCCTACCTACATGATGTAGCTGTATAAACAAACTTTTTCTGTATACTAATTCAAAGGGTCCCGGTGTCATTACACGTTGAGGACCACTTTAGAAGATATTCAATTTACTTTATAATCTATTTATTTATGCGTAATTTTCAAATGATGACCGATGACTGGCATTAGTGAACATAGAATGAATGGAGACGAAACATCTACTGCTTTAGTTAATGTAAAAATATATAACAAGATGTTTAGGCGGTAAATTATAATTATTTAAAAAAAAAACTTTACAACTAAATTAAAATTAATCGTGTATGAAAAATAACCGTTTTAAAATACTTTAGAAATTTATATTAGCTTTATGTTGATGTTAATAAGAATAAATAACTTAGCCCGCGTTGAATTCTAATGTATTGGTATTTTGAAATAAATGCTTTAACAAAGAACATTGCTTTTGTTAAAGCACATAACTACAAAAGTAATTCGATTTTTGTTAAAATTTAATGTATTATCACAATAATTTATTAAATAACCTGTGATAAAACCTTAAAATAATTATTTAAAAAAATATATCTAGACACTAAAAAATTTAAAAATATCACTCAAAGCCGATCCTTCGAAAAATGTTATTCTGGAAAGATAAAATAGATCCAATGATTAAAATTATTATGCTTATAGCCCCAAATAGATATAAGTGGACTTAACTAGTGACGTTTATCTTAATTTTAGATTCCACAAAACGTTTGACGCGGCCGTTAAAGACCGTGTAAAGTTTTGTAGAAAAAAAAGCGCTCGTCCTTAGAATAACTTAAGTTTTAGGATTTAACTCCTCTATATGTTATTATAAGTTTAAATAGAAATAGAAATAGATAAAAATAAAATTTCTTTTTTCATTTAACATTATCTAGGCAATATATATGTATTTATATCATCACTTTAGCCTAACTGTTGTCGAGTTATTAAGGCTGATAAAGCTCATCGTCACTGGTTCAAGACCTGAGGCTTGAGAGACTTGTGATGTTAATTAAGAAAAAATTGGCAAATTCGCATACAAATATTTTGTCAATGTCGTTCTCTCCGTTTACGATGCTTGAAGTAGATAGATAGGTATATATAAGATGATATTTTTGACAAAATATATACCCATATAATAGTAGAATAAATCTGCTTTAAAAATTAAGAAAATATAAGGAGACTCAAATACTATATTAGGCTAACGACACTTTGATTGATAAAATATCAGTTTTTAAGCTCTGAATAACTAATCTAATAACACAAGCCGTAATACTAAATTTAATGTGTTTTAGTTCAGTAATGCCCTAAAATGTAGTGGTGTAATATTGCATTACGTTTTTATCTTGGTTACGAAATTATGGAGTGTGTTATTGAATCCAAGTTAGGAAAAAAGTGTTCCAAAGCAAACAAAACATAATTAATAGCCTTCGCATTTTCATATTCTTCCTAAATTAAATTTGGACTTGATTAACTTACTTGAGGCGTTTTCTCTGTTCATCAATCAAAATGTAGTCGCAAAGAGTGGAAGCGCCATCTACTTCCTATCGAATGTCTCTTTCTCTCTTAAGCTTAACGGTATATGAATGACTGAGAGAAAAAAATGTATTTTGATTAGACAGTATGCAACCACAATTTTCAGGGTTCACATGGATGCCCCGGGTGTGTCGGACGGCTGACTTTAGAGGCAGTAATCAATTTTATATACAAATGGCAGTTATTAATTGATTTTTTCTCCTTTATGACCAAAATAACATCTGCCGAAAGAGAGGCAGTCGTTAGCAGACGTGCCAAAACATTGTTTTTAAGGTTGCTGTAGTTTTTTTAATGAGAGATTTTAACTAACACGTGCCATGTCGTTACCACCCCGACTTTTAACCGTAAGAGATACTTTATTTTAAACGTGATAAATAAAATTGTGATCGCCATCGCTATTTTCTTTTTTATGGTTTAACTAGCGAAATAACCTCGTTTCGCTCGGTCCCTAGATACGTTTTAAATGAATTATATCTAATAAATAGTCATTAGCCAGCATTAGCCATGTAAATTTTAATAATTTTTTTCGTGAATTTTTCTGATATTTAATATTTATTCTGTTATTTGGGGCGACTAATCAAAGATCATAAGAATCATTTTTTTTAACGTTGGGAAATGCATTTACGCACGAAGTGTGGAACTCACCGGCGAAGCCAGCACTACCCACTAAAACCCAACAAAACCTCCCCCCGTCTTAATGGGGCGTTGCAGGATCGCTTACGCATTCAACTACGACGCCCCGACGGCAGGTCTGCCGAAGCAGACCACAACAACCACGGAGTTGCTCCAAGGTCCACTCTGCTATCAGAGAAGTATCAGAAGCAACCCGCATGGCACACCGCCCTCCGAAGAGCGCCACCTCCCACCGCCCACCGAAGCGGAGCACCTCCCTGTGCGTTTCTTGGCTTCGCGCCCGGCTGTCTTGCTGGGCACTACTGAGCTCCCCCACCACGACAAGATGAACGCACGTTGGGGGGGAAGAATCGTTGGTCCAAGCATTCTTAAGTTATAAATGATGTAATAAGCCCGACTTTGTTGTATATACAGATACATATGTATATAGATATTAATTACTCGCAGAACCCGCGGCTTTGCTCGCGCTAAAACTATGAAAAATTTTAAAAAGGTAGATTTATACAAACTTTCATTCCCTATTTCACCCTCTTATAGGATGAATTTCGAAAAATGCTAAAACACGTATTTATTTAATTTTACTGAAGATTATTAATACCAAGTTTCAAGTAACACTGATCATAAATATTTTTTTGGATTGTATTATAATGTTTATTGCCGTGGCAATTAGATAGTCTCCCGCTGTGAAAAGTAGCCTATGTCACTATCCAGCCCTCTAGCTATCTTCACACAAAAAATCACGCCAATCCGTCACTCCGTTTCGACGTGAAAGAAGGACAAACAAACAAACAAATAAACACACTTTCACATTTATAATATTAGTATGGAATCCGACTTGAATTGCCTATTTGTCAGGTCATACGTAGGATTTTTGGACGGTGTAAGTTTTATATTAATCATGTACAAATATACCTACCTGTTTAAAGAATTTTTGGCAACGAGTACCGATACTCAGGATGCATTTTTGTTTGATTAAAAATTAAAAAAAAAAACAAAATAGAATATAACAGAAAAGTTTTTATTCGATGCAATGGTTATCAAACCGTTTTTTTTTGTTTTAAGGTAATAAATAAAATTTCGTAGCAAGACAAATTTGCATTACAGGATAGATCGAACCGAACATCGCAGTGGGACATTGCCCTTGTTTGTATTAGACCTCTATAAATTTCATTACTTTTGGACTCCCCGTGTGTTAACTTATTTATGAAGCGAGAACTAACTTATACTATGATGAATATACCCCGAAGGTAGTTTAGTCGAAATTAGATTAGCTACGGAAATTTAAAATTTAAATATAAAATATTGAAACCGTCATCCATAGATATGTATGTATATAAATAGCTATAGGGGATCACTATCAAAACTGCTGATTTTACGATAAAAATGATAAATAGATCGACTTAGTTGATAAAAAAGATTTATTGATATTGTTTTGGATTGTAAATCACTTATTGTTATCCAAATTTTATTGAACTCCTTTTACTGGAACTGTTCATATTTCAGCTGATAAGCAAATTGTCTGAACATTAGAAGCTATATGCGAGAGTAAGGTAAAGACCACATTGATCCTATATTAAAAATATCATACTAAAAAGCTTTAGTTGAAGTACGTGTCTATAAAATACAGGTTTATAATATATTCAATTTAATAAACATATAAAAAAGTATGTATTTTGATGAATGATTGTGATTATTATGAGAAATTTTTAAAAATGTTGTAGATTTTGTAGATAGGTAATAGTTTTCACTTTAACAGGAGGGTGAATTTTACTGTAAACAAATTGTAACATTATTTAATGCTATTAAGTTGATGAAATCGTCTTCCAGATTAATATAAGCCGAACCAATTACGTTCATTCTTATTCTAATTATACTCAACGCGTCTTTAATACAGTATAAACTTATTGCTATGGAATGGAACTATTTTATAAAGAAGGATAAAAAGTAGCCTATATGACTTAAAAACAATGTAGCTCGAGAGATTTTTTCTCATAATTAAATATAGCGTAGATTAAGTTTTGAAAAACAAATATTTACTATTAAAATTTATTTTCTGTTATTTAAATCTTCATAATAATTTCAATGTCTTGGAATAAATCATCAAATGAACTAGTGTGCACTAAGCTTTCACAGCTCAGCCATCTTACATTTCCTTAAATCAAACTGTGCTTCAGAGCTTCCCGTTTTGCATCCGTTCGTACATCAAGATCGCTATCGGAGATAGATTTACAAGAACCGTCTTCGTCTCCTTTTCGTATTGTGAGCGAGTTATTTGTTTATTTCAATTGTTTTGATTGTTTTTAATAATTGTTCTCTTTATAAAGTGTTATTGTGTTATAAATTAAAAAAAATATATGTTATAATATACTTAAGGTACAATGACTTCATATATACATACATAAAAAATAAAAAAAAATTTTGCTATAGATGTATGTATACTAGTATATTACGAGAATAACTAAAACTGTCGACAAATATGTAACTCGTTTCAATCTCTGAACCATTAACTATCTCTAAGAAAAACATACTTCAATTTGCTTACTTCTTCTTCTTACTTACTTCTTTGTGCATAATAAAAGGGTACATTAAAAATACATATATTAAATTATAAGCAATAAAAATAAATATATTAAATTATATCAACCATTTCAGGTAGCAATTAAGAGTAATAACTAATTAATTACCAATTATAAATTGTCTACAAAAAGATACAAATAATAAATTATTTACAATATATTTTCAAAAATATTAGAGCTATAGAGATCTGGTCTTAGAAAGCGGCAGTGTCAAAAGAAGTCTAAACAAATAACACATTCAATAGAATTAATGTCAGTAAAGAGTCAAGTATATTTAATCTTCCCGCTGTCCACACCTATGGGTGGGCGCAGTCTCCCGCTAAGATTTAGATCACAAACTAGTTTATGACCCCATCCTGATAAAATTAATCTTGAATAGATTACATGAATTTAAAGTTTTGAACAAATAGTTAAAATTAAAGTAATTTTTCACAAATGCTAATGCTCATTTATGTAACGGTACATTTTTATATATGCGATTACTCCGAGATTATAGTTTATCTGTACACTAAATTTCATCGAAATCCGTCCAGCTGTTTAAGCACGAAGGAGTAACAAACATACACACATGCAGATTTTCGTATTTATAATTCAAATATTCCGATTGTAAATCCATATAAAAAAAAGAAATAAAATAGATATCCCAACAGAAATCTCAGACACTTCACGCCTAATTAGATTTATTCACTTGACGTTATGGACGATACTTTTAATTACATGCATGTCAATTTAGTTAGGATCGCATCCTTTCCATTTTGCATCGCATTCGACAAAGACGTTTCCGGGTTCAAAATACGTACATCTCAATCGGACCACCGGAAGTTGATTCGCTACATTAGCCTTATATAATAAGTAAAGAGTAAATACATTCCTTTACTGTACCGACAATGGAAATGGTGCATTAACAGCTACGTAGTATTGTTATGCTAAACTTATATTTGTAAATTATACTCTAATAATAATAATAAATAAATAGTTAAAGTTATGCTATTATAGTATACTTTTTATTAATACATAATATTAGTGTGGTATGTATCCATACTTTTTTAATATTATAAATGTGAAAGTGTGTTTGTTTGTGTGTCCTTCTTTAACGTCGAAAAGGAATAACGGATTGCCGTGATTTTTGTGTGGGGATAGTTGGAGGGCTGGAGAGTGACATAGGCTTCTTTTTATCGTGGGAAATAACTTAATTTCCACGGAAAACACGTTATAAGACTATCCAAAAAATATTTATTATCAGAATAGGTGTCTTAGCATTTTTCAAAATTCATCCTATAAGAGGGTACATGGAGTGCCAATACTAGTTTCCTAACACAAATAGATACAGTATTATTTAGCAGGTCACACATACACCACCATTTATCCATCTAATTTCTGCCTTATGGCACAATTAATCTTCGAAAGAAATCAACAAAAACACATGGAGGATGATAAAGACGGACAGATAACAAATAAGGGACGTTTTGGTCTTACGGCTACGGAACTGGAACTCCAAAAAGTGTTTCTATCCGTTTTCTAAAATGTGTACACAAAAATTACACAATCAAAGGGATACCACATTCTATATCACCATTGATGATATATTTATCATATTTATATTTTTTTCTAATGTGAGCCGCATACTCATTCGATCTAATACGAGAACTTATTGTAATTTTTGATATTATTTGGAACGTTTATGATTTAATTACAGCTAAGAACATTATATCTTTCTATCCACCTTTATTAGCAAAAAAATGATCGTGTGTCATAGTAATCAAAAGATCAAAAAAAAAATACATGCTACTTTCTCGCCCATTCACAACATCGTCGATTGCACTAAAATCGTATATACGTCCAACCACAGGACATTTCAATCGGCGGTTGACATCATTAATTAAAACGCGGAGGCAAGATCGTTCGTCTATCCCATACTTTTTGTTCTCTGACTAAATTATGTCTTTATCATGACGGTGTCGCCTTATCGCCGACCACGATCTGGAGTGATCGAGTCCCGTCTCAGTAATTTGTACCTGCCTTTATTCCCAATACATGGGACATGGTTAATATTTACAACTTGGGTTACAACTTTGTTGCATGCGCAGATACGTTTGGTTTTAAACATTACTGTACATCATTTTGTTTGATTAAGTTCGATTTTTTTTTGTATGAATTTGATAATATTATTTAAAATTACTTACCTACAAGTCGATTGAAAAAGGTTTAATCTAAAAATTACGGACTATATACGTATAGGTACTATTATTTTTTATTGCTTAATTATTTTTATTACGAATCTATATTCATTTATTTTGAAGAGTGTAATAAATTAATAAGCTCTATAGTGTCAATTCAAAATGCAAATAATAGAGAACTTTCCTAAGTTTCCAATTTTTATGATTAAAAAAGCTCGCAATCTATAGCTCACAGATAAATAAAATTAAAGTGTCTGTTTGTAATGTCATTATAACAGCGTTTTACTAAATGCATATGAAATTATATACAGTACTTATAAGAAAACACAATTTTTAAAAATTTTGTCCGCCTGTCTGTCTGTTTGTTTCAGATAAAATCTGAAACGCCTGGACTGATTTTAACGAGACTTTCACTGGAAGATAGCTGATGTTATAGGGAGAAACACAGGCTACTTTTATTTTAAAAAAAGAATTAGAGTTCCGCTCAAAAAAATTAAAACGTATCTAGGGACGAACACGAGTGAAACGAGGGTGAGTCGCTAGTTTATATTAGTTTGAAACAGATATCTTAACATTGTCTCAATTAAACAATATAACAGGTTTTAATTTTCATGCATTAAACTGTGTGAGATAATCGAAGAAATTATTTGCGTTATGGAGATAACTTCAAAACTCAATTATAATCAAAATGCAGTTTAATATTAATAATTTAAAGTTTTAATCTTCTTTTACGACTAAGTTATCTTACACCGTATTTATTTCTATATCATTGGAGCATTCAATACATGTAAATATGTCTTTCAATTGAACGTAATTCCGTGAACAAGTTTGTGGGTTTTAATACCGTTCATAACTACTGCTTTTGATGACACTCTTTTTATTATTGTATATCTGTAAGTGGCTACTTAGAAAACATAAAATAAAATACTTTGCATTATTTAAATGATATTTAAGATATCATAAAATCAAATAAAGATATTTATAAAACTGGATTTCTATATTGCTTATTTTTTTGCAAAAAATATTTGTGCGTATGCCATTGTTGGTCAAGCACCTATCGAGTTACAGGCGCCAGTGAGCAAACTGTAATATTTATTTAGGTCTATTTTACTTTAACCAATTTATTTACGTATATTTTAGACACGTGGCTTATATATAATAAACTAAACAAATAAATATAATAATGATAATATGCCTAAAAAAGCGACTTTATTAAAAATGTATATAAATATAAAATGTATATATGTATACTTGCTACTAATATATATGTAAAATTAAATTTACCTAATGATTTGTTCTTGACTTATTTATTATATATCATTATTGATGAACACAAACACGTGTTGAAATCGAGAAGGGTTTTTAGCGAGTGTTAAGTTTCTTATTGACCGTGAAGTACCCTTATGAATTGCATTGGCATGCACTCAACCCCTTTATGACATCGTATTGTGCAACGGATATGTCATCTGCCATCCTTTGAGTATTTGCCGACGATTCGATTTCTGCCAATTCATCAATATCAAAACGTCAAAAGATAGATGCAGGCATAGTGTACGATTCCAGCAAGAAATAAATCAGAAGCAGACAAATGTACTTAAAAATAATAATAACAAAACAAAAACAGGTAAATATTCTTGTTTACATTAACAAATAATAGATGTGGAATAAATCACAATAATAAATATTTATAACGTAAGAACATGCGATTTATTATGTTATATAGGAATAGGTCCAACTATAGGCGATTATTGTTAACTGTGTTTTATTTTACTTAACGTACAAATTATCCGAAGCAAAATAAAGTAATTGGTCTTTTGCTTGTACTAAGAGCTACTTTAATTATTCCGTTTCAATAAAAACCAAGAAATCTTAATTGACAGTATTAACCATAAAGTACCTTCATAAAAGTCTGATAATAAAATCCTTGAGTTGCTTCTACTTAAGCGTAGCTAGAAAATGAAAGCAGTAGTTTATTACTTTTAAATGTTAATATGCGTTCGGAAGAGCATGGGAAACGTAAGAGTTTTCTAGTCAAAATATGGAGTGATATAAAAGCTCTCGCGGTACGGGTTACTCTGAGCATCCGTTACGAAATGCAAGGCATGCCGCCGGAACGAGTTATGTTTTAATTTAAATGTGTGCATCATTTGGCCCAATGAGATCCGTTAAATCGTATTCGAACATGTTACATTTATTATATAAAATATGTAGAAAACCTTAGAATGTGATATACAACACACATGTTTTATTGGCCACATTAAACACATTAAGGTATACGGGTTAAATTACTTCTAAATTAATTATATGAGTATTCCGACTACCGCTCATGCTACACGTGAGTAGTTTCAATCAGTATCATTACGGATTAAACCAGAAAATCGAGATAGTTTCAGGTTGGACAACATTGTTGCCTATTAAAGACATTTGGCGCACGCCGCTATAGAAAGTCAGATACACCTTGTGGATAAAATCTTTTGAAATCATAACAATTCACAAAAACCCTTTTACATCTGCGTTACGAATCCAAGTATCTCGTATAGATAAAATACATAGCAGACGCATACAGCATACGCATCTTTTCTAAATATGGGACAAGGTGTAGACTAGAATTGTAAAATACGACTCGATCAAGGAACGTGCCAAAATAATTCACCTGGAGTCACTACTTCGATTGAAATAAGACCCTACTGCCAACTATTGGTAGGTAAGATCCAAAAGACCACGCATCACCTTGCTACGTCACAATTGTTTACAAAGCGGATTATATTACATTATCTTTATAAAAGTGCACTGTAATTAAGCGCCCACATCTACGAGTAAAAGGTCCTCTATAATATCTGCTGAGCAAAAAACATATTGAAGGCAGCAGATGCTACGCACTGCAAACAGTCCTAAATTTAATATTTAAAAGTAATTCAATAACATAATGTTGATCAGTGAGCAAAATGTATTGCTTCCTTTCACCTTTAAGCAATCCGTGACCCTCGAGAACCTCGGAAGCGGGCTGGTGATACAGTTATGTCGAAAAACTGTAACACTACGAAAGATTCTTTGTTTGTCCTAACGGCACAGTGCATTACTGCTCCCTAATATTAAAAGGATACAAAAAGTATACCGTTTTATAAGGATTTCATAAGGAGAAGAACGTAAAAAATGTGTAAGGTGTTTGTATGGTTCCTTGCGATCCGTTATATCAATAGAGATTATAGACACGCGTTCGGTGCAGAACTGTTTCATTGTCGGTACCTCTTTTGATGTGGCTGCAAAAGACATCGCTCGGACAATAAGTTTACAAAACATAGATGTGAATCCGTAAGCTTAGAATTAACATAAACATTCAAAATACATATATAACATAAAATTTCAAAAACTTTGAATACTATGTAGTCCAAATCATTCGAACAATTAAAATAACGACATCGATATGCAATTAGTTCGGATTAAATTTGATATCATCAATCAGAATAAACGCTTCTAGATTCTCACTCCAGTTATTTCTATTTCATTAATTGTGTCTGAGACTACCTTAAAAAAGACACCAATTAAACTAAGTAATACGATTAATGTGTCGAGTGTTTTAGTGTAGTTTACTTAACATAGACTGATAAATCGTCATTAAATTAATGTCATGATAAAATCATCACTTAAAAAAAAATAGAATTTTGAAATAGTAGTGGTTTATCGAGTAGTCTCATAATTGGTATGTCGAGACTATTTAAAGGAAATACCAGACATGGATGAGAAAAGGAAGTTATAAATTTTGATTATTAATTTTTAATGTCTTCGAATCGTGTGATCATCATCGTAGCATAAGTGAGTATTATCGCAGGTTTGATTACCACAAAATTTTGTATTGTCAACATTTATATTGTCCATATAAAAAAAAAAACTATCTAGCTTTAAAAATCCGTCTTAGGAAATACGATTCAGTACGCTTTGACTGGATATCGATGAATTATTTCCACTGAATAAATTAAGTATTGGGCAAATTATGATACCAATACGGTACTTAAAACATTTTCTATTTAAAACTGTTGCTGATCAAAAATGAATTACTTAGAGTGCAGCTTATCGCTTCACTTCTTCTAGTACCGATCGTTCATATAATTAATTTTGATAAATATGACGCCTTTCCTTAGATACAGAAGCCGATGCTTTTAGCCACTATCTCAAAGTTTAATTTACTCGACTCGTCGATGGAATGAAAAATGAATCGAGTTACATCCATATCGAAGACTTTGATACTTATGTATTTTATTGTTTCATTGGATATCTTTATATATGTTTGACCGAATTCAAAAATAGGGGTATTTAATTCGAGTGTTTATAGCGCCTATTGTGAGCAGCTTATAATTAAGACTGATTTTTTAATGAGTAGACTATGTACATCTTTCTACAAGTTATTATGACTTCTATATAAATTTTGAGAAAATATTCCACCTCTAAGAGTAGTATTATATATATATATATATATATATATATATATATATTCTATTCTGGTTTCCTTCGGATGTTCCTCTATGAAAAATATTATTTTCTGATAAATGCTAAAATGTATATACATTTAATGATCTTGCGGGGTCATAAATTTTTTTAAACATTCCTAAATGATGTTCGCTTTGTTCTCTCATTATATTTTACACCGATAAGGATCATGATCAAAACATGCAACGTTATTTAGAAATCCAATTTAGAAATCTGAATCGGCCGAATCAGAAAAAAATGCGGAATTGGCCTGTTATATTTCACACGAAAACGTATTTGTGGTTGATATTCATTTTTTTCTTTGATTTCTCCACTTATGGCCTCGTGGAGAGTAAATATATCTAGCGAAAATATTTTTTGTTAAATATTTTGATACGTGCGTTAACTGCCGAGGTGATACTGTAAGTAGGCTGTAAGCACACAATTGAATTATGGCAAAGAAAACAAACAATAACAGGATTTCGCCGTAATCTCCTATTCTTCTCAACTTAAATATCATCGAAAATGTTTCGTGCGTTATATATTTGTTTAAAACCAGTAGACCATTCAGTAGACAGACCGATAAAATTCCTACACTTCCGGACGACTGCTTCGTGAATAATTGCTTCGCCATTTATTTCCTTCCCCAAGGTCTAGTGTTGTTGGAATTCTAAAGTGTTATACAAAATTTATGAGGCATATTGTGTTAAGATATAAATGTCAATAATGGCACGAGCTTTGGCGAATAAAACGAAGGCGTGATAGTAAATGTACAGAGCGTAGGAAGTGGCATAAATTATAGGTAGTTTACAATGAGTATATACAACTCTGAAAATCAAAAGTTATTGCGATTTTAAAGTGGCTTTTTTGTAATCCTAACAATAAGCACCAGAAATATTTCAGTAAAGTCAAATTTGTTGCTGACGAAATGAATTAATCTTTAGACAATAAGATGATGTTGTATAAAATAAACTTTTTGGATCCACGCGTGTTATAGATCTTTTGTTGTAAATTGTTTTGCACGAAAGATTTTTTAAGAAACAATCATATTAAAATTTTACGGTATCCTTTCATTACATGCAAGATTTTGAAGTTAATATATTTTGATTTGCAAGTATTATTGTTAAATGCGAAATAATGATGAGAATATCCATTTACTCAATGTGAATATAGTTCAGACTTAAAGTTGATAATCCTTTTGTATACCCTAAACCCTTTTTGGATGCTTAATTTCGAGCTGATAAACTAATAACTGCTATAATAATAATTTGAAAGGGGTTTGAAAAAAAAAGCAAAAAAGAAACCGTGCTCTATTGACCGTGACGCAACAATTGTTTAGCAGTTTGCCGATAGTACCCTAAGTCCACCTTGTTGACTTCGACGCTCAACAAAATTAAACATGAGAAAAAAACGGAAGGTCCTTAAGAAGATTGAACGTCGGACTATTGTGAATATTGTGTAATGTAGCGAGACGGTGTGTATACCTAGCTAAAAAATTTCGCCGTAGATGTACGACGCAACTCACGTTTTGAGACAGAAGCTTTGTTCATATACGTACAAGTTGCAGGTAGAATCCTTTTTGCACAATTCACGGTAATGGACAACAAAGATACTTTCAGTTGTTGTCGCCACACTTGTCTTGTCGACACACTTCAAATACATCCAATTTCACGATCGGTTTACTTTTGAAAACATGCAATTAACTGTGCCTCCTTTAACATAAGTAGATAAAATATGAAACATAGCATAAAAGGGTAGCTAAGTTACCATAAAATAGCTGATTTAGCGACAGAAGTCCGTAATAAATGAAAATTTTACATGGTCCTTTAATGACTACTATACATACTATCCTGCCGTATAGATCTGCGCGTTTAAACCCTTTGTCGGTTGCTGAAAATTATTAACATTATTTTTCGCACACAAACATACTCCGCAAAAATATTTATAAAAATCTTGATTTT
This sequence comes from Brenthis daphne, assembly GCA_947093115.1. Classification (NCBI taxonomy): domain Eukaryota; kingdom Metazoa; phylum Arthropoda; class Insecta; order Lepidoptera; family Nymphalidae; genus Brenthis; species Brenthis daphne. Next base: position 29,562,987 of record OX352474.1, on the reverse strand, counting down.
TTTTGTAAATATAACCTTATAATCAATCAAATATTTAAAAAAGAAACAAATAAATACACTAGAATATTTACTGGGTTTTTTTCATAGTTTATGAATACCACAATACAATATTAAGTTTTCTAATGTCTGGTTCCACTAATATGATTCGATTGTTCGATATCAAAAGCGTTTCTCTGTTATGAGAGCGAGACTAATCGAATCAAGGCAATTCTAAATGGCTCTATTAATAATGGAGATAACTAGTCTTTTTTAATACTTATTAATCACAATTATGTATTGAAAAGAAATTGACATCACTTCATAAGTTAAACTGTATTGTGTTAAAATTAGAAATTCATAATACGTCATATTTAAGGCAATATATTTATAACTAGCGACTCGTCCTCGCTCCGCTCGAGTTCGTCCCTACTTACGTTTTAACGTTTAGTATAGATTAATCACAGATTAGGTATTTACCCTCAGTAAAAAGTATCTTATATGTTGACCCGGATAACCAGCTACCATCATATAAAATTTCAAATGCCTCCAGTGGTTTTTCCGTCCTCTATCCGTCCTCTGCGTCGTTAATAATGTCTATTTCAATAAGATTTTCCAAAAAAATATTTAATGTACAGATTCGGCTTGGTTAGAATTTTATTATATGTAAGAAGTTGCGGCATACATAATATCAGATAGGAATGCAATAATCTTTCAAGATCATGTCGCTTATAAAATATATAAGTTATAGGGATAAAAGCCCTATCCTTAGCCCATGGAGTCGAAATGCTTAGGTTTTCTAAAAGACAACACTTCGTGCCACTTCCAAATCAAGAGATATGGTTCTATTTTTACATACTGAATTATTGGTATTGCAATTCATGTACGAGTATATAATTATAATATATATACAACTAGTATTCTTGCCACTACTTCTGGCAATCATATTCAGTAATTACTAAGTGTAGCAAAATTATACACTGAACGTGTTTAATTTAATTTATTTATGTATTTTTTTTATTTTTACCGAAAAATATTAAAGACTTGGAGGATAATATTTTATAAGGAGTGTCCATTCATCCTGTAATAATTTTCACACGATCGATTCGGGGTTTTGTTTCCGATCATCCAATTTGGAATATCGGTTGCGGCTACAAATCATTAAAAAAATTGAGTTTGAAATTTTTCGAAATGGGCAAAAAGGCGGCTTTCTAAAGCAACTAAAGGAGGCGTGGTGGACACCGCTTCTGGAGATTATGGCAATTTTAACACCTAAGGAGTGCTAAGTTTAGTAAAGCCCCCTGTAATTTTATCGACGTGTGCTGACGGCGTACACCACTTTGTGTATTCTTTCCACATCGTACGTGCCTATCGAAATTTTGTCCTGATCAGAACTCATGATTTATAATAGTTATACACATTTTTTGCAGAGTCATTGGATTTTAATGAGGAAATCGTATCATAGATTCCATGGATATAGCGCACTGTAATTTATATAAAAATTGTTATTTCGATATTTGGGGTAGATAACCAAAGTATAGAAAAAATTTTGTTGTTTTTTTTAAACTATTGAAATATTTTTAAAGAAATACTATAAATAGGCTGACAATATGTCTACAAACTTATAGGATGAGTTTATAGACATATTATCAGCCTGCCTCAGTGGTCTATGATAGCTAGCATGTACGGCTGCAGGTCCAGAGATCCTAGTGTTGAGTCCCGTGTCGGCCAAGTGTAGTTATTGAGATTTTCTACCAAGAAATTCTCAGTAACCCGTCAGAGTATGAAAGTGCCAGTAATAAAAAGTGCACTTGTTTTTGCTCGTCTACTTGTCACTATAATATTCTCAGTGAGATCGGCCGTCGTGAACGAAATCGTTCAAAAGGAAATTATATGTATGTAAGCTTGCGGTATAAATCACACATCAATAACATCGAACTGGCGATAAGGTAATGTGTCGCAAAGGCCTACTGTGAAGCTCGGTTAACAGCATTTGACACTTCCGGAAGCTCAACATTCTATTCTCAACTTTCCTTCAATTGTTACAATAAAAAAATGCATGTTCGATAACAATACTAACACAGATAGATTCAAACTAGATTTATTTAATATATAATTACATGCCAAAAAGCCTACCTCGATTGAGCTTTGAGGTAACTTACTAAACCGCATATTTTTTATTTGTATAAGTGCTAGCAAATATAAAGAATTGCTGATTGCTCAGGAGCTATTACTGGAACATATAATTTAAAGTAAACCTATGATTAAGAAGCGCTGCCTACCTGTTAAATTAAATTAGGCTTTTTTAGGTGGCGCTCACTACATTCCAATATTCAGGCTAAAATAAAAAAATAATGAATAAAAAAGTTAAAATTCATGAACTCCTCGCTATTAAAAACCACGTGTATTAATAGTTTTCGAAGTTGTTCTTTTTTCTGTATACGATACGATTCATTAAAATTAGTATCTTTCTTGTAGGCGTATCACTATGACTTTTAATGTAGTTGGTTATTGCGTTGTGTATACGCAAGATGAACGCGAAAATTACTTTTTGTTTTAATTAAAATTTTCGCTATTGAAAATATTTTTATTGGCAAGCATAAATTATTTTTGTATTTCTATTCTGCTTTGTTAAAGTAACAATATCACAATATTTAATTAACTAAAGCTTTTAAAGCAGTTATAGTTTGCTTTTATATGCACCGAAAATATTTATGACATGACGCAATACTTATTATAGCATAACTACCTGTGCCCCGCGATTTCACCCGCGTCGAAATTGTTTGATTTTAAACATTGGTTTTACAATCTTATATATAAAATTCCCATGTCACAATGTTAGTTACCGTACTCCTCCGAAACGGCTTTACCGATTTTAAGCAAATTTTATATGCGTATTCAGTTGGTCTGAGAATCGGCTACTATCTATTTTCCATACCCCTAAGTGATAAGGATAAGGGTGGTCCTCCCAGACCCCACCCCAGAGACGAACCCGAGCGGAGCGAGGGTGAGTCGCTAGTAATATATGAAAGTCTGCTCAATTTGTTGACATTTATGATTACTTCTACTCTCAATTGGGTAGTAGCATGGTGATATATAGCCTATAGCTTTCTACAATAAACGGGCTGTCTAATGCAAAAAGAATTTTTCAAATCGGTAAAGTATTTTCTGAGATTATAGCGTTCAAACAAATAAACAAATTCTGCCTCTTTATAATATATTAGTATAGATATTCTAATTATGTAAACAGTCCAATAAAATATCCACTATATAATTTAGCGAATTATTGTTTTATCCTAAGTAACGTTTACGTACACTTTCCATTAGACGTAAACTTAAATATAGTTTGAAACTAGTGCTTCGGCATTTCTTTCTTCATGGTTTTAATTATATAGCTATATCATTTATGTAGTGTTGGGCAGTATATATAGGTCATAATTATTTTTATTTCAAATTAATTTATTATAATATTTCAATCTAGTTAGATACGAACACGCTTTATTAAATAGAAAACAAGGCCTTTCTATTCTATAATATCAACATTACTTTAAATACTTTATTTTGATTAAAGTTAGTACTTGTAAGTAACTTAGACTTTTTTAATTTTCATCACATGCGCAAGATTCTTATGATATTTATTCTTGAATGTATGGTTTCAGTCCTCTATCAAGGTATTTTGCTTGTACCCTACAGCCAAGCTCCATCTTAAACGCAATCTCGATACAACGTAATCTTGCAAATATTTATCGCATGTCAATACAATATGCCAAAAGCGAACGCTTATTATTGTTTTTATAAATGTGCACAACTTATGGTATTTATGTGTGGTACAAGTTAAAGTTACTTGTTGTACCGTTTGTACAACAATAGTTTTAATTTTGCTTTTCTATACTATTAACGTTTTCATTAGATAGCAACTATAATAATATACTCGTATTAATAAAAATATTTAAATTCAATTTTTATTAATATATATATATATATATATATATATATATATATATATATATATATATATATATATATATGTATATATGTATATTAATAAAAATTGAAAAAATACTTTTTTCTAACATAATTCGTTCCTTTATTTAATTATTAAAATAAACAAACCTTAAAAATAATAATTAATTAATTAAACATGAATATTTCTGATTAGTCGCAAAACTGTTAATGTATAGAAACTCCACCTATGTACCTATTCTGTGAAGCACTATCTATTGATTCTTATCGAAAACGAGTACTCCTTTCATGTAGGACGATACAACGTCAGTTGATATCAATAAAGTAGCTCATGTTCGCGCTAATGAGACGCTAAACTTTCGACATCACGCACCTCAACATTTTTTCCATTCAGTATTTAGAATCAAAATATTGACATGACTTGATATGGTAATCTAAAAGTAATCATAATAATAATAAATAAATAAGATAAATAAATATGTCAGGACATTAACACACAACGCCATCTAGTTCCATGGTAAGCTACGAGGCTTGTGCTATGGATACCAGATAGTTGATACATTATACATATATAACTTTAAATACATACATATTATAAATATAAACACCCATGACTGGAGTACAAACGTTCGTGCTCATCACACAAACGAATGCCCCTAGCGGGACTCGAACCCGCGACCGCTGGCGCAGCAAGTAGGGTCACTACAAACTGAGCCAAACATGTCGTCCGTAATAAGTAGCTCAATATTTAGAAGTTAATAATATAAAATTAATTTCTTTTTATAAGTCACTGTATTTCGTGATATGTACCGTAGTCACTTAGTAAAGAGTTACAAGGCATTGTACAGTACAATGGGAGGAGGAGTGCTTGCTCGCGGCAGCCTCGTGGCAACCGTGAGATGCTACATTGTATAGATCAGATTTTCAGGTCAATTAGGTTTTTTTTAATTTTTTCATGTACTTATATTGTATATTATAATAATATAAAACTTAAATAATCTTATCATTATAAAAGGTATTCTATAATATTATTCTTACATTTATATTTTATAAATTTATCGCCATAATCGTCAATACATAAAAATGCGACAGCAGAAAATTTATGAACACCTTTAGTCGTTATTGAAAGAATGAAAGAAGGCGTAAGTATTGATAGAACTAGTCCTTTGGGCCAAGTAATAATTCAATCAGCATCCTTTTTATATATATTTAAGATGTTTGTTATTCACACTCTAAATAGTATTTTTATTGAGTGGCACTAAATAAACAGCTTTTATTTTTAGAAGTATCACGCAGACTCCCACACTGTTAGAGTAAGCGATACGAATACACGTGATTACTTTATCGATGCGCATGATCTGCATCAGTATCTCTGTTCTGAGAGCGGATCACGCGAGATGAGGATCTTCAAGATTCACCGCAAGACCTTTAAAATACATTATTGAAAGTGGTTTGTACAGTAGTCCTTGTATATGTATAATGTATATTGTATATATTTTCTTATAGTATTAAATAAGTAATTCTTGTATATACAATATACATATATATTCGTACATATATTCATTTATTTCGTGTATCTCGAAAGGGGCTCTAGCGATTTGAATTTAATCTTGTATTAAGATAAGGTTTTGCTTTAAAAGTTTATCTGTCTTTTCTGAAAAAAAATGCAATTTTCTCATCGGTAGATGCTATTGCCCTGTGACTTTTAAGTCAATTTTTTGATATTTAATCCGTAAATTATACCACTGAGCATTCCTTAATTTTTTTACGGTAAAACTATTAACAATACTGTTATATATTAATATGTCTGTTGATATGTCTATAAGATCATGGTCATAAAAAGATATCAAAACCAATTCACTTTATCCTCGCAAACGAGTTATTTTATACTATTATGTTGAGAATATCTATTATCTATATCTAACCCATAATTAGTAGGTTCCTCGCTTCTCAGTTGGTATTGTATAATTTCATATAGCATAAAACAATTGTTGATTTTATACACCATAGAGTATCATTATGCGAATTCTACAGACAATCAGAAGTATCTAATAGTGTCTAAATTATCAAGGAAAACAACATCAAAGCGTCGGCAGAGATCCAAGTTCGGATTACCTTACATGGCTTGACGGCAAGAGCGGGCGGTCCATCATACGCTTCAACCATTTAAATGGTCATAATTGGTCAAGCGCGCCTTAAAAACGGTATTCTATCATGGGACTATAGCTTTTAACTACTTCAATCGTGACTTGCTCAATACAATCAAATATTGATGTCGAGATTTTAATATACATTTGTTTCAGTTCGATAATTGTCTCACACTCAGAAGACCTACCTTAGAACAAAAAAATATTAAAAAAATACACGGACTATATACGGCTTGTTGAAAGCTGTGCGTGACTGAATATGTATTCAAAACTTATACGTCCCTAGATATTTAAGTACCTACTCCCGTTGTCAGAGGCGATGAAGTGATAAAGATGCTTATTGATGATCTTCAGTTACGTTAATTGCCAACGCCGGCGCTTATGTTTCGACGAGGCCAAGTCAACTCGAGCGCGAATGACAAAGATTTGAGCCTTGATATTATGCAGAGTGTCGGGCGGCTAGCTTTGATCTCGAAACCAATTGATAAGTTCGACCGATCGCCAATCAAAATATTAGTTGGGATATCTGCAAAAGTATAAAGGTTTCCTTATTGTATCCATTATAGAAGCTTATAATACTCTCAACGTAGAATCAACGTCTTAAACCTGCTTTGATTATTATCGATTAAAAATCTTCAATACCTTTTAGTTCTTGGTATTAAAATGTTGTCGTGCAATACATGGCGGGGAATTCGGTGGCTATTCTAGGATTTCACTAAAAAACCTTATAAATGATCAGTATTATACCGAAAAAGGCTGTTGAAAGCAGAAGTCGTACTATAAACCTGGCATGCGACACGTTCATACAATAAAACGTAGAGAATTAATTCTGGCATTTTGTTCAAGGTCGTCACGTTTCATACTGGCACCTGAAAAAAAGTTTCGATACAGATCCTTAATGAAGTGGGTATGTGTATAAGTCATAAATTAAAAGAATAAATATGTTGACGGGTCTTACTGGTCGTAGTAATTAACATGGCGTATGGCGGCGCGGGCGCAGCACGAGGCGCGCGCTCGCCGGTTGACAGGTCACTCACACTCTTCACTGGGCACGCGGCCTTCGCGAAGGACGGCTCAACCATACATTGCACTTTAGATATTCCTATTTTCATAATGAAAACGTTAAATTGTCGTTGTTTATTTTTTAGTTGCTTAGAACCAGAACGATGGCATTTTCAATTTGTATCTAATTATGCTTTCTCACTTACTTATAATAAACTGTTGAAATTATCATTTAAAGCTTTGGCAGGATATTTCTTTGGGAAACTGTAAGGTACACATTCCCAAATTATATTAAAAAATATAAATAATTTTTAGTAAAATTTGCTTTATAAACATTATTTTATTGCTTCTTGGATAGACACTGACTCGTGTAACATTTTTTAATCAGTGTGCCGATGGTATTTTATTAAATTAGTTTGATTAAAAGAAATACCTCGTTAAAAGTAATTAGACAATAGAACACATAAGATATAAAAAATAATCAAGTTAAACAATATAGGAAAATATTTACGTTCACAAGCCCATCGAGCCATCAACTGGTACTTGCTGTTTAAGTCATCTTTTAATTATATGAAGAGTTGACAGCGTGATATGAATAAACAAGTCACGTTTATATATGTGAGGTGATTATGAAGAATCCATGTATTTATTTAAAAGTGACACTTAATAAAAAAACGTATGAAGTATACCTACTTTAGTTTTTTACGATTTGTACTCACGTACGTACTCGTATATGGCGCCTCAGCTAATACATATCTAACCGACACCTGCGACGACTGGTTTTGCATGTGTCCAACCACATTTACCACTAATATCTTTTCAAATTATAATATTCCAGTAATAGAAAATCTAATAGCTCTACATTAGAAGTTATTTTTATTTCTTCTACGTACCATAGTTTAATTATAAAGAGATATCATAAATATTCAAATTCATTTTAATAAATTTTCAATATTTGTAAAAAGTTAATTATTAGGTATTTCTGATACAATTTATACGGACACGTTAGTGCAGCAGTACTTAAACTAAATTCTCCTTTGACAGTCACAGATTCGTCATAATTTTACGGCAAAAGTTTCATTTAAAAACAAATATTCACTTGTCATATTTTATTTGTTTTCGAATGCCCAATATAAACTATTAACAGTATTTTTTATCTTTTTAATTTTTATCTTAATTTATAATTTTTAAATATATATAGTATAGTAATAAATTAAATTTATTCAACACTTTATAGTCTCATGTAGTCTTTCGATTAGCCACATTATACTAGACAGTAGATCTTGGCGACCCAGCTTCTATTTTTTATAGCTAGCCGGAATACGGGCAACGGGTTTGTAGGTGAGGATAGTGCCGTGCAGAATCCTAATGCATACAGGTAGCTGTCCAAAGGGAACCCGCATTCTTCTACTCGTTGGAAATTATAATTGCATCCACGAGACGCTTTAATGTATCGCTGGTATCTATTCAATTATAAAACGTACATAGACTATATCTCGGTACATTACAAGCTTATACGTCTGCAATAATACAATGAACAATTTCATTTTTATTTCATTTAAAGGAGTAAGTTTATTGTATTCTTAATGAAAGAAATATTTAGCTGAAACGGAAAGCTTTTTAAAATGTTATTTTATTCTACGAAAAATGTTTTACTTTATCGAATTATCTGTATTTTGTTCCGATTATTGATGGTAATAAGTATGTATTGTTGTAGCGTTTTATGTTATTTAAAAACTCTCCTAAACATTATACTTCTCAATAAGCTGCTGTAATAGAGATTAGCTGAGCTAAGTTCCTATGTATATATTGAAATTGTTTTACTATTTTAAATACAAATGAATAATTTTAAACTCATATAATAATTAACAAGTATTTATTAAATAGTTCGAAAATAAATTATATTTTAAGAACTTGAATTTATTCAATTTATATTAGAAATATTTATCCAGAATCGCATTTTCTGTGAAGAAATTCGAACACTTGTGTGTCATCGTAGTGGGCTGTTTATCGTACACATTTGCATAATACGCATGCCAAATAAAACACAAAGTAAAGTATGCATGACTAATTGGACCCTCTAAGTTTTGTTTTAGACGTCTAAGTAATAGTCTTTTTACCATCCTAAGATAGGTTTCTTAGAGTAAATTGTTTTATAATCGCACCATTCAACGCTTGCTCTCAAGGAATGCTGCAATCATATATACTTTACTTCTACCTTAACGTTCCTTACCTTATGGAGTAGGAAGAAAGAAAATAGCGCCTTCTCACTTTGTTGTTTGTTTCCCGCCGGCGTAGAGACAATATTATAATAATAAGCTACACTTTTTATATATTGTCCTGTAGTAAGTAAAATACGCACAAAAATATGAACAGATATAAGGCATCTAATACGTGACTAATTAATTTTTAAATACTATTAATTATTAAACTTTATTTAGCTTGTATTTTCTTAAGCGGGGTTCGAACGCGCAACCTTTGTCGTAGACAGATACTTGGGCTACTACGCCAGGCTGTAGTCGGTTGTATATTTTCGATATGCGAGAATGAAATTCGTAAATTTGTATTTTTGGAGTTCAATTCTGTTAACTCATGTACGATACCAAAGTGTTTTTAAAAGAAAGAGGAAGCAAACAATAAAAAATTATAATAGATGATTTCTTTTATCCTCACAAAATTAAGTTAGAGCACATAAAAGAGTTTGTTTAGAACATTAGAGGTTTTTAGATGTTATCATCAGTGTTTGGTGTCAAAATTCTCGCATCATGCCGAACACATTTGAGGCGATACCGATCAAGCCGCTTTGTTCGATGATCACTTTGTAAACAAGAATAGCGGGAGTCCATATAAATCATTTTTAAATACAAAAAATTAGTTCTTTACAGCGTGAAGTAGCAAGGCATTGAAAAAACTATATATTTTTTACAGTAAAATTATTTTACCAATTTGAATAATTTAATACACATTCATGTTTACTATTTTTTTTATAATATTAACTTTTTAAAGGTATTTAACATTAATTTCGTTCAACATGATACAATAAATAGGAATAAGTATTACCTATATAATATAAGGTATGTTATGTAGGTAATATCCCTGATACTCCCCATAATGATTCGTAATTAAAAAAATGCTAAACGTGATTAAAACAAACCTATAAATTAATTTTATGTGTCTAATTATAATAATTCAGTCAATTTTAGTCTTTGCATGCCGCATTACCTCTAGTTTGAGGTTACTACCATGCAATTGTTTATTCCAACTAGAACCTGGTCGCTAGTAGTTTTACGGAGAAGATCTCGAGATAAAATATTGCCATAGGGCAACAATCTTTAATTATCTCAACTTATAGCAGTTGTAATTTTTTTATTTTATTTTTTGAGTCGTTGTCTCTGGTAGAGGACACGGGTTCGATTCCGTATTAAATGAGTATTTGTAACATATGTTTGGAATTTTAGTCAGTAATTTTGTCTTTGTGGGAGATTATACGTAGTTTGACAAATCACGAATCAAATAAATCCTCTACGAATGGTATATCTAGGCACTATTTATTTTATTTTTACATTCACACCGTACACATAATACAAATAAAATAAAGAATTGAATCTATCGTACTGTCCTTCGGTAATCCTTTTTCTAGCCTATATATTGTTACTCCACGTCATTCGTATCTGTGTACTAAATTTTGTTCAAATTCGTTCAGTCGTTTCATGTTGAAGACGTAACAAACATACATACGCATACTTTAGTATTTGTAATAATAGTGTGATGTAGCTATCACTAAAATCCCGGTAAAAAGAGTTAAAATATTCCGTAGATCTGTTGGTAGCAACGGACATACTAACATTTTCAACGGTTACCTTTAACTAGACATACCTTACAATATTAAAAAAAAACTTAGTTGTGATAATCACATACTTTAATAATATTAGTGAGACGTACTCATTAATTGAATTAATAGTATTAATAGTGATATTACTTTGCTGTGTTAACATTAATTATTTGTAGATTTCATATAACAATAGATTACTGTAGACTGCTAAAATTAATTCAAATCCTAATAAGGCCTTTGAGTGAATCAGAATGTCTTCAATCATATTTCTCTCTAGGGCAAGGTATTATTGCTATTTTATTTCAATGTGTGTGTTTTAAAAAGAAATATTTGTAGAGATTTTTTGATTGATTGATAAAATTTGAACCGGAGAAATGAGTATTTTGATTTTAGGTATTATTTGTATCAACTTTTATCTGTATATTAAATTTTGTTTGTTTATTTAAAAACTGATTTTAATAGCGCTTATCTAAGTATATCTAAGTATATATATAATAAAATTGTAACTGAGCCGAATCTGTACATTAAATATTTTTAGGAAAATCTTATTGAAATATACTTTACTATCGATACAGAGGCCGAATCTATAGTTTTTAAAAATTTTGTGTCTGTCTGTCTGTCTGTCTGTTACCGCATCACAGAAAAACCTCTGGAGGGATTTTGATGAAATTTGGTATGGTGATAGCTGGTTATCCGGGTCAACATATAGGATACTTTTTACCGCGGGAAAATGTCTCATTTCTGAGAAAAAATACAAAAACTGCAATGTAAGAGTATACTAATATGTAAAACCTAAGAATTTGGTTTTTGGTCATCTGAACGCGAGCGGAGTCGCGGGCAATGCTAGTATAATATAAAAATGAATGCAGGTACCCACCAACAAAAATTACACTATTAGTTTCGGATTAAATTTTGTTCATCTAAGATTGTTTTCGTAAGGGACAAGTTTTGTGTACAAAAAATACCGTCTCAGATTTCCTTTTAATATAAAATCACTTAACTGTAATATGATTATCCATAATGACTCTGAGGGACTATCATTTTGAGCGATTCAAAAAGAATTTCTTAATAAATTGTATTTGTAAGTTTAGTGTTAAGGAAATATTCTATGCAAATAAATATAAATTAAAAATATAAAAAATAATATTCACATTTATAAGTAAAAGGGTTTCGATATATACATCGATACAGGTAAATAAAATTGAAGTGTCTGTCTGTAATGTCAAAATAACAACTTTTTACTGAATGCATATAAAATTATATACGGTACTTATAAGAAAAACACATTTTTTTTTAATTTTGTCTGTATGTCTATTTGTTTATTCCAGCTAATCTCTGAAACGGCTGGATTGATTTTGATGGAACTTTCACTGACATATATCTGATGTTATAAGGAGCAACTTAGGTTACTTTTATTTTAAATCGTACCTAGGGACCCGGGCGAAGCAAGGCTAAGTCGCTAGTCTTTAATATATTCTGTTAACCAAGTTGGAATGTTTATGAATGGGTAAATTAATATTATTATATAGTAAATAAATAAACTTTATGGATTTTTCGAAAATAATTAAATTTCCTTCAGAAGGGAAACTTTTTTAACGTTTTTGATATAAGACGGGGTGTGTAATATCCGTGTTTACAGTACACCTGCGTCCGGCGTTGTTTGGACCATCATTGAATGATAAATAAAATGCAGATTGCTATATCAATTATTTCCATCTAACGTTCAGATAACACATGATTAAACAAATTAGCAAGCGTCAATTTTGGATAAGCGCGAAGAAAACATCCAATTAGGTTCACTTACTCCATGGTTTTAAATTTAGATTACATAAAACCTTGTAAAAGGTAAATTTTTGAGTTATCAAATTAAGAACTTTTTTCTTAAAATGTTATCAACTCGCTAATGGATATAACAAATTTTCGAGAAAAGTTTTGCTTATCATTTACAAAAATTTAAATCAAATTCACCTTTTTCATTCAAATAGAAATATTTGAAATTATCGTGGTGATAGTAAGGCTGCAAAAGACAAAAGCTTCATAGTTTTATATATAATTAAAGAAAATGGACATTTGGACATAATACAATGATTCTGTTCAGGATCGGGGAGAGCCTTGATTGTTTCCAAAGTACACCTGTATCCGCTGACGGCTTCACCACTGTCAGATTTATACCAACGACTAATAAAAACAGACTTTGTAAAACAACAACTTAAATTCGAAGTTTCACAGAAGAAAGTGTTAAATATGTAGGTATATCAAAATGAAAAATATAATTGCATCGACTTATTAGTATAATATTTTCCAGCCCGTGGTCAGATAGGTACTACGATTAAATAACAAAAATATAACATTCGACGCGTAACCCCATCTGAAAGTCTCCATTAGAGAAAATATTTTGTTTTATAAGCTCAATAAATTACGTTCTTAAAACATCGGCCGGCTGTTTAAATTATTGAATACAAATTCCATACATTGCAGTTAAGCAGAGGTGCAGTAACGATGTGCGCAGGCGGCTTATTGGTACACTCAAAAACCGACATCATTTAAAGAGAGATGAGCGTAAGTAAGCGTGCAGAGATCGTATGTAGCGAAGCTTTCGGCGCTTTGAAGCTGTCGGTGTCTGCAGGAACACCTCTCGTTCACCCCTCCATTCATTCGATCCATGACAAATGTTGACTTTTATATGTGAATCGCAAATGTAATATCTGCATTATATTCCATCATTCTGACAGCGAGTTACTGTAATTCTACCCGATAAAGTAATATAAAAATATAGGCAATATGCCCATATTAATATAATATATTACGATACTGCAATTTTAATAATTGCACGTTTATGATACACTGTCAATCTATTAAATTAACTACATGCTATAAAACAAATTACTAATTTACACCCAAAACAGATATTTTTTTTGAATGAATGATGAATGAAACATTTTTAGGAATATTATATAATTTTGTTGAATCTCAAGCGAATGAAAAGTAGAATGTGTATTATTGATACCTGTAAATATGTCAGCATAAAGATTGTACATACGTTACGGCGGCTCAGGCAGTAAATTATAGGCTGAAAATGATTGCCACAGATTAAATACTTACCAGTATTATTAAGTTATTAAATGACTCTGCGAATTGTTTACTTAAACTGGCTTTACGTAATGAACGTTAATGGACAGCGTTAAGTCAATATCTGCATTAAATGACTTTTAAGTACTCGTATATCAGTTAGGAATCTTTTTAAATATACATATAGCTTATATATTACGAGTATAATATATTTAACGAAATTTTAAAATGAGAAAAATATTGTCTTGGTAATTAAAACCCTTTTTTTGTTCATTTTTTTATTGAGCTAATATTGATTGGGTTTACCAACAACGCCATTTACTTAGCAAAAACAAGAAAATATTCGTGTAAGCCTTTTTTTTAGTATATATGTACATATATTGGTTTAATTCAAAATCGATATATATATATATATATATATATATATATATATATATATATATATATGCCAGCCATGAATTGGAAGATTTTTTACTAGTTCATACTACTAATATTTCACATTTACGCTGCGCAAGAGTAAGAATTCTAATCTTCGTTATTCGACGCTTTTAAGATTTATGACGAGTCGAGTAATAGTAAGAAAAGCGTTAATTGACAATGCTCAATATGTAATTAGATTCTGGCACGTATATAAATTTAAAATGATTCAATTAAAATTAAATGTAACTGGTCGAGTATGAATCATTCAGTTTATTACTGGCTTAACCAATATATCTGACGATGATCGCAGCCTTTAGTGCCGTTGCGTGTGATGGTCTTTTCACTAAATTAAGACAGTAAAAACGATTTTTATATAATGAGCTTTCGGCAGGCATTAAGTTTTTTATCGTACGTAACAAACGAAATGTTTTTATGCAGATGAAAATCTAAAATATTGTCAATATTTTTTTACATTAAAAAATTCTTGTGATTCGGAGAGAGTATTATAACAAAATGTGTGCTTGCATGCAATAATTAGCAAATTTGCTAAATGTTATCTAAAAAAATAAGTTCTAATTGACATAATAAAACTAAATAATATAATATATGAATATTGTAAGAGGACTAATGATATTTATTAGCTCTGCAATTATTATATTTCAGAAAAATATATTATACTGACTTCATATTAAAAAAAATTATATTAAGTCATTATGCTCATATTTTTACTATATCCTGTTAGAGCTTTTAAGATATAACTACTCCCCCAAGAGCCCTATTGCAAAAGGGGTCAAGCTTACATGTTTCTTAAAGTTCTTGTTACACTTGCAACTATTAAATTGCTGATATCTATAATTAAAGATTGACACTCACTTGTTCACCCACTCACATAAAACTTTTTGCACAAGATGGAAGCAAAACGATAATCTGGCATACAGATGCCAGATTATCGTTTTGGTTCATAATTAACATAACAAAATAAACATTAAATAATCCTAAAATTTATCAAGCTATAAAAAATGAAATTAAGTAGTCATAATTTTACTTGCCCAGCTTAATTTTAAGTTACTTTCAGAAAGCTGTTTGCAGGTGTCAAAAATTTTGTCAAAATATTATTTGCCAGCAAGGATAACTAAGCCGTTCTCTTTGTGTCAGTGCAATTATTGATTTCGTATGCTTCGAATCCAATATCGCGACTTAAACATGATTCGTGATGCTTGTTAACATGATGATGTTGTTAGCAACATTGGTTTTTATTACGTGTTTGATTTTAATGCGCTCCTTTGAGTTGTAATGACCTTCTTACTTTGATGATATGTCAATTTGAAATAATTATTTAATACTAGTGTTTCAGTCTTGCTTCACTCAAGTTCATATTATAATATAAATAAAACAAATAAATTAAAAACTCATTTTCGCGTTTTTAAAGAAACTAACATTATATTAGCTATTTGCACGCCAAATATTACATATACTTTATTCCTTTCACTTACATAGCCCGGTGGGTCCACAATTCAACGCGATCGATGAGAAAGCAGGCATCGTCAAGACGGTTCTATGTGTTCTTCAAGACACGCGGATAACACCGCCTACTTCGAAAGCTGAACTATCTGTGTGAATTTCTGGATTGAAAAACCTAATACAATTTTATATGGCCCGAACTAGGACTCGAACTCAGTATCGCCAGATTTGTAGCCGTTCTTGAGAACAACTTCATAAATAAGAAAAATTGAATTAAATTATAATATCGTTATTTTTCAAGGACCGTAGATTTCAACTGTAATTTAAATAAATTATAATGATTATAATGACATTGTTTCGATTAGAATCAATTATCGGTTCAAATGACAGGTTCTAGAGTAAGAGCAAAGTTTCGACAACTAAAGCTGGATTAAAACATGCAGTTGAATTAAAATGACATTTAAATAGCTTGACCGAAAGGAAGTCTCTTCCTCAGTATCTATAGCATACAACAAAATTGTGATTTCTATTTATAAATAGACGAAAATATTACATGAAAATTGGTGGTAAAAGGATAATCATGCTTCTTTATTTTATATTTCAAGAGCCCCATATAGGTTTTATAAGCAAATCACATGCCCAGGGATGAAAAAGTAATTATTTTTGAGCTGAAATTCTACAGTAACTATGACACTCTCAAACACGTACCTACCTATGTGTTAACCCAGTCAGTACTTATTATGAACAGAATGTTAGCTTGCGTATAATTCAAATTTCAATATACACTATAATATTTACATACAGAAGCGATATTTATTATTTGATTTAACTTGAATTTTAAATGGCACACGCTAAATTTTCGCTCCCAACAATACTGTTTGAAAATGCACAAAAGTATGCTAAAAGCTCGTAATGCCTCACTGTCTGATGGCAGCGATAAATGTGTTTATTGATTACGTCCGTTTAAATTAACCATCTTCCCTGTCACATCGGCGTGTACGCACCGTAGCGCAGGACATGGTGATTGCGAGATGAGATCTTGCAGTATACTCGTCGATCCATTACCCCTCGTGAGAACTTTCAGATTGTCGTGTATGAATAATCAAAGCTCACACGATCTATGTTAGATAATTCATCATGAATTAAAATCTGGAATGCTCTTATAAAAGCACTAGGTTATAATTTTTTGATTTTATTTTTTATTGAATATATTTTAACTTATAACAGAATAATACAATGTAACTTAATCTATGTTTAAAAAAATATATAGTCTATATAAATATTATAAATGTGAAAGTTTGTGAGTATGTATGGATGTTTGTTACTCTTTCACGCCAGAACAGCTGAACGGATCTGGATGGAATTTGGTACAGAGATAGATTATAGTCTGAAATAATATATAGGCTACTTTTTATTCAATAGGATGCGGGATTGATTTGTTTTTGTTTTTCTATAGGCGAACCCGAGCGAAGCGTGGGTGATCCGCTAGTGTAAAATAATTCCACAGTGGCGAATAACTTTGTACAATTGTTATATTTCTGCTAAATAGAAGATGGAGTAGAAGCAAATATTATTTTTGTTTGGTAATCTATCGTGATTTCAATGAAATTAAATTTTCTAAATTGGATAGTCATATGTTGAAAAAAAAAAATATAATTTAAATTTCCTAAACGAAGATTTAGAGATAGATCTTTTATAATTTTATAGCACCAGCATTAAATACAGATTCTTTTAACCTTATATTTCTACTCCGTGTACCGCACAAAGCAGCCGGCAACAGGCTAAATTTAGTATGCAATTAAACGTAAATAAACATATTTAAGATATTATTATATAAAAATAACTTAGATGAGAAGTAAAAAGCAACTTGCATCCTGTACGAAGAATGTTGTTTAACATAATTATCTTAATTAACAATGAGATTATGAACTAGTAAAACTAAATATAACTACCTTAATTATTTATTAAATCCTCACAAAAAAGATTTATCCGATAACCACATCATTATTTTATTATTATTGGAGTAAATTAATTCAAGAATTTCTGTTATTCCGTGTGATTATAAACTTAACTTTATAAAAATGGCAAATAAGCTTTTTAATTTTAATAAAAATAATATACGACGAAAAAATACTCGTAGGTATATACAACATAGGCGTTCTTGAACGGCCTCACATTCTTATCTGAAATATGAATCGTGCTTCGACTTACATTACTATTCTTCTTTTTTAAACGGTTAAAACATTAAATATTGATTCTTAATTGTATTTATTATTTTATGTATTATGTATGGGAGGCCTACTCACTCCTAATGAAAGATGCTCGAAGCTACCGTTCTTAAAGCTTTATGGGGCTACCGAGTGCAACAATAAAACAATTTATTTTAACTTGATTGGGTCTTTATCCGTCACGGACATTGTTTTAAACGCTGTACTTTGTAAGTCGGCTTGTCGAACATGATTCAAAGCAATCGATGTAAAAATATTGTTGTGAGAAACGTTGACTTGATTACGCCGCAATTTGCTGGAGATGGAAAAGTGCCTCTTATAAATATTTATTGTTCCTTATAGTTCTTTCTGAAATTATACAGTCGGCCGCGAAAGTAAGCCTGATTACAATAGCTTTGCTGCCGTCGTAAACTCCTAGCCATCGAAAAAAATATGAGTGCGTTGCGTACATCATCTACCTACTTGATAGCAATATAATAAAGATGATATGACATTTTGAGTACAATTTTACGATATTTATTTGCAATTTTACGTTTTTGTAACCGCATTTAAGTTTGTGGAAGCACTGAGATAAAATTGTTGTTTATTGATTGATAATAAAAACTTGTTTTATTCTTATTATAGATGCATGTCGGAGCAGGACGGCCAACATCAGAATTATTCATGGTTATTGGGTGTGGACTTAAACAATATTTAACTAACTCATTATAATTTTTAACCGACTGAAATTAATTGTTCTTCACAATTTTACATGTAAATTAAAGAAAATATAAGTTAACTATTAAATACAATATTTATAAAGCAATTTCGAAAATTAACAATGCGTGTCCGAGAATCTAAATGTGATATCGAGCATTTTATCTTTCAAACAGTCAATTTAATTAATACTTTCTTAGATTTACGCGAATATTTGACATTTTAAATAAAACTATATTTTCGGATTTTGTCGTTAATTGTGGGTAGGCTGTCTGTAACAACTATATCTTCAAGACATGTAACACCTCAGTCTCTCCCGTGACCATGGATGCTGTAAAGCATTCGAAACGTCGGGAAACAAAAATGCAAATAAATCCGCGACAAAATCCGAAAAGATAGTTTTATTTAAAAAGTCAATTTAATTCTTTTGTTTATGGCTTGCCATTTGAACCGACCTGCTACCATCGCTACGACGCCTCACTAGAGATCGCGATCCACACCTAGCTAAGCCTCTATTCCTATTAGCTTATAGAAATAACCAGATGGGGCGCTATATGCGCCTTCATACTTGTACCTATTACTTTAAGCTAGTTATAAAATACAAAGCATCGTTTTGCAACAAGAGACTTAGTTTCACTTATGTATGTAGATCAGATAAAGAGATAGGTGTAACTACATATTTTTATATGTAATATTGTAAAGCGGGAGAAATAAATAAATAAAAAACTTTTAAGTGGTTTTAAATTTTCCTTACAAAGGAGCGACCATGCCGCATGTTATCGTGGGAGCAAACTAATAGTGATATAAATATTTAAAAAATAGACAAAAAATTATATATACTTCTTTGTCTATTATTTAAATATTTTTAAATATTTTTTAAATATTATACTTTGGTATAAGTAATCATTTTATTCTTTCAGTTCTAGTCATCGTGGAAAATTTCATTAAATGTAAACAATTACTCACTTGCATTTCACGCGCTTATAGTTATAAATATACTGTTAAATTACACATAGATAATTAATTTATATTCGAAAAATTAAGGAAAACAGAATTCATTACTTTACAATTTTAAGTGTGTTGTGAACACAACCTTGTTTAACAATATCGCGTGTTAACAAGTCAAATCAGCTTTACTCACGTAGTTTTATGAGAAAACAGCGTTGAAACAATTATACATTAATATATGTTTAGAGGCCACGCAATGTGCTTAGATTTTAAATTTCGTTGTTAGCGGGCGGTCGCCCACCCAGAGGTGTGGACATTTCTAACGAAATCGAATTATAACAAAACCAATATTATCTAAATTCTACACAGCAACCTTCAGACACTAACTATAGATATCAAATTAGAATAAAATAAACAAACAAACAGGTCAAATGTTATTTAATTTCTATTATAATGTGATTTATCAAGCATTATCTGAAAGAAATAATATTTCCATATATACATATATTTGACATTATGTTGAAATGAACAAGTAACTATTTTAATCATCGCTATAGTTTAAGAAAACCGTGGGAGAAATTTTGTATTAGAAATGAAAAAAATATATAGTTAAAATAGAGAAAAATATATACAATTTGTTCCAATAAAATTATGTTAATGGAACAAATTGTAGTAGTTGGAAAATATATTAATGTATATTACTAATACTATAAAGAGGTAAAGTTTGTGAGTTGTGAGTTTGTAACGTTGAAGGGAATAAGCTCTGGATCTACTCAATCGATTTAAATGAAATTTGGTAAGAAGATATTTTGAAACCTTACGAATGACATAGAATTTATTTTATAATTATATATAATTTATCCCGAATATCATCCCTTAAGGGAGTGAAAATGGGGATGAAAGTTTGTATTGAGAATCAAGCGAGCGAGGGTGAGTAGCTAGTTAATGTATAAACAAAAATAAAGTAAAATTTAATAATACTATATTTATATTATACTTAACAGTTTTAAAAACTCCATAAAATCTGACCAGCTATCCTCTCGAAATCATTGTTATGAAAGATTCCTAGTTCATTCAACATTTTCGGTCATCATTATCCTCTTATCAATAAAAATAGCCTATTAAATAAAACTATCTTATAAAAGTCTCTCCCGTGACCATGGATGCTGTAAAGCATTCGAAACGTCGCGAACCAAAAATCAAAATAAATCCGCGAAATAATCAGAAAAGATAGTTTTATTTAATAATGTCAAACATTCGCGTAAATCTAAGAAAGTATTATAAAAATAGCCTATGTTACATTGAGATGGTATAAGATCCTAGATATCATGCCCTTTAAATAAAACAAACAAATAAATCGTATACCTTTATAAGTGTATGATGAAGAACTGCGTTGAAAATTGCCACCAGCCTACTTTAAATTGATGGGAAATACAAACGTAACGATAATAAGTTACTATGCTACCTCGGTTTGCACTGGAGGGCAAATAGTGATAAGTTATACATACATTTAATATTATTTTAAATGCATTCATTCTTCAACATTAACTTTACGACAAGTTTTGCTACTCTTAAGCCTGACAGTGGCGGCTTGTTAAGGTGGGTCAGTTTCCGTAGCTATAACAAATTGCAAAGTCTGGCATACAATTCTTAGTGAAAGCTTTGATCGCTTGTTCTTAGTGGCAAGTAGGGGCGAGAAATGTAGGTATATTTTTAAATTTGTATATATATTTGTATACTTCATTGTTATGTAGGTATATAAAGGATATTATACACGCGAACAATAATTTATGTGCTGTGATTGAAGTATGTACGTAAATATTTCTGTCTTATTTTGTCCATATCATTTATAAAAGCTAAATAATACTTAAAATCTAATTTAGGTAGTTAGTCTAACCTAGGAAAGAGTTATAATTTTGTTATTAAAAGAAATATATTTTTATATTTAATGTATTTTATAACGTACTAGTGACTTACTCTCGCCCCGCTTGGGTTCGTCCTTAGGTACGTTTTGACGATTAGTATAGATTTCTCAGAGATGAGATATTTTCCCGCAGTAACAATAATTTTATATGTTGACCCGAATAAGCAACTATCATCATACTAAATTTCATCAAATTCTGTGCAGTGGTGTTCTTGTGATGCGCCCCAAACAGACTGACAGACTGACAGTCAGACAGACAGATACACAGAAAAATTCTAAAAACTACACATTCGGCGTTTGTTTCGATAACAATTACTATTTCAATAAGATTTTCCAAAAAAAAAAAACATTTAATGTACAGATTCGACTCAGAATTTTATTATATGTATAGATTTACAATTATAATTTATCATTGTGGTCCCTTCACCTATATAAAATTTAAACTATACGAATTAACAGCATACGAAAAAAAAAACATAAAATATCATTTTCTATCCCGTAGAGTTCGCTACTATCCTTTAACATGCTAAATACGCGAATATATAAAATAATAACAAAACTCATTTTCACATAATAACCGCTTTTTTTACCTGTTTACTTATGTTTATTTATGGGGTAAAATAAAGATAGTACGTTTAAAATGGTATAGATCTTATGGTGTTTTAAATAGTATGGTATTATTAGAAATGGTTGTTAGAAAAAAAAATGTTGAACCGTGATATTAAATAAGTTTAATACAAATTAATATATACACTACAGTATAATTATTATAAAGAAATCATTTTCATGTGTTTTAAATATAAATGCAGGTTATTTTAGCACCACGTTTGTATTTAAATCTGTGACGGTAATGGAAATAAATTACACACCCTTGCTATTTGTTGTCACAGGCGGACTTGCCTAGTTTCGCAAGAATTGTTAGCAGTACCAATTTGCATGTGCTCGTTAACGCTCCACTAGTTGATCGACGTGCGTCCGTCTGTCTGATTATCCCTCCTGAACTTTTGTGAAACCACTTACTTATACTAAGCATTGTTCTTGTTACAGTGTCAATGTTTTTGTAAGTTTTAAGGAATAATTGCCTAGTTTAAAAGATATGTGACATCAAAGAGACATCACTCTTAAAGTTCGCCATATAATGACTGTATATTTGTGTAAAGTAAAAACATTTTAGTAATGGGTATAAACTAAGTGAAAATAGAATACTAAGTACTATAATAATTATTGTATATATATATATATATATATATATATATATATATATATATATATATATATATATATATATATATAATAGCAAAATTCTGAATAATTAAAATAACTACTTAGCTACAGAGTTATGAAAATAAACCGTCAATTACAAATCTGAGCATTCGTAATGGCATTCATATTACAAATATTTATATGATAAAAATGGTAATTCATGATGTAACTTAATTAAAAGATAATACAAAATAAACGTCTATCTCATTATACAAAACAGTTCGAGATAAGAAAAGCAATAAATATTTTAAGCAACGCGACCTTTATGCAACATAAGACTAAATCGTGAAAGTTTTCGATTTTTCCGACCTTAAAATACATTTAAACTAATTAGAAGTTGAAGACATCTGTTATATCATAAAATCAAATATTTCATATGAATCAATCAAACGTAGAAGCGGAAAGTTTTGCAGTATAATAAATTAAATAGCCGTGGCTCGTCCAATTTAGAGGTGTATCGAATGCGAGTCGGATTCGTTCGGCCTGTGGAGTTGGGCCTATCACTCGAGCAATCACAGATTTGATTGAATGTCTTTTATGTCATTTACGCCTCGTTAAGCACGCTCGAGGCGCGAACGCTGAATGGGCGCCATCGTATCGGCAGCCAATAAACATTTCATTGCTGATTCGCCATTTAGCTCACTTCAAAATAAAAGAATATATTTAATAAAATATTGCAATCTTTACGAATTCAATTGCAGATATCATAAATAAAGTGGATTATAAAAAATAAAACGAAGTAAACAGATATTTTAAACGTTTTTCACTTCTTTTTCTTATAATATGGTGCTTAGAAACAATTACAGAAGAACAAAATTGTAATATACTTAATGGGTTTTTTTTATTTTTGTATATTACGACATATTTTCACCAATAGTTATTCATGATACATACAAAATTCTCACTTTTCAAGATAATTGACACTGAGATGAAATAATCCATTTAAAAAGGGGTTATACATATGTACAACTTGTTATGTATATATATATATATATATATATATATATATATATATATATATATATATAATAATGTACGAGTATATTTAATTGTATTAAGCACAATGAGTTTTATGAGAGTCGGAAACAATAACTATACAACTCTCTGATGCTTCTACCGCTAAATATTGCGTTACTACATTCAAACAACGTTCATTCAAATAATATTACTATAAACACATTTTAATTTTTAATTTTGTACATTCAATTGAATTTTGAAGGCCGTGGTAGTCGAGTGGTAACGCGCTCGCTTGAAAAACTGAGTGAAGCGGTTCAAATCCCCGGTTTCGCATCTGTGATTATATATTTTTTTAATTTCTTTTATTGGGGAAACAAACAGTGTTTACAAATGTTTCCACTGATCGTAGTGAATAATGTCGAGCGGTGAAGTTGACAGTTACTAAAAAAAACTTTTTAACAAAAAATAAAACCGACTTCCAGGCACTAAAATGTAAAAAATAACTAAACGGGGGCTTTCATTTAGAATTGATACCTAATCAGATATTTTCGAAGTCGGTGCCAGCCGACGCATAGGAAATCTAATATATTTTATATTGACGAATGAGCCTGAAATAAAAACATTTATTATTATTATTAATATATTTTGATACGTAAAATACATATTTACCTATTAGATATTCATATCTTAAAATAATGTAGGCTGGCACCGACTTCGAAAATATCTGATTAGGTATCTATTCTAAATGAAAGCCCTCGTATAGTTATTTTTTACATTTTAGTGCTTGGAAATCGGTTTTATTTTTGTTAAAAAGTTTTTATATTAGTTTATTATAGTTTTTGCATGCACGCAATATAAAGGTATTATATATTTTCATATGCGAATCATTTCCAACATGATTACCACTTGTCTTACAATGAAAGAAAACATCGTGAGGAAATTCGCATGTCTAAGAGAACATAGCAAGTTTTCGAAAGATATGTGAAGTCCGCCAACCCGCACTTGGCCAGCGTGGTGGAGTATGGCCTGATCCCCCTCGTATTGAAGGGAGGCCCGTGCTCAGCAGTGGGATGTTAAAAAGGGATGAATACATACACACAATTGAATTTTTATACAGTTTTCGTTCCGCTAAACAGTTCTTGAAATTAATATCTGCAACATTACTACAGTAAGCTTATCTCTAGAGCTTACCACATTATTATGTACAAGTTAAATAAGTTTAATATAAATTAAAATATATGTATAGGTACTACTTTTTAATTGTATGTTATTTTGCTGTTTTTAAAAGAGTTCAACGAAAATAAATGTCACAATTCTAGGAATATCTTGATAAAAGAATCAATTACAGAAAATGAACGGTGTCGGCTTAGAGTTAAAGTACCTAAGGTTTTACGATGCAGTTTAATTGGCTAACTTTTATAGGCCGTCTTGAGCACATTACTTTCTGGTGGTCTAAATGAAATTAGTATCAAATTATCATCATGAGACCTACACCATTTTTATTATCCTAAATTAAATTTTTACTGTACTTATCTTTATATCGCCTATTATGTTAAATTTCACTTGCAATTACACTGCATTTTTAATAATATCCCATCTGGTAGATATTTATTCTGGCAATAAACTAGATTGAAGTGCTCAGTAGCTGCCCTTTATCTTATATACATATATATGTGTAGAAAATATACGGCTGTTCCGTTCCTAAGTACCAAAGTTTATCGAACATAAGATTTTTTTAGAGAATATCTCACTTTCCATCTCATAAATTAACGCTATAAATAAAATGAAAATATGAAATAACTTGTTACCCCATAGTTACGCCGAAGAAGGTCAAGTTACCAAAACCGTTTCCTTATTCATATATGTAATAGTAAGAATTTAATAATTTGCCCCAGTATATGGGGCATAGAAGGCTTTACTGACCAATGAACCCACCCACATGGAGCTTCTTTAACGAAATTATACACTCATTAGTTCTACGAAATGTTTGTTTAGTTTTTTATCAGAGACGGCGCCGGAACTTACCTTAAAACTAACAAAATTAGTCACAGCCATAATATCACCGGGGGTTTATTTCACAGGACGTCAGAAGGAACCTACGTCGAAATTTAATTTCATGATTGATTAGGTATCGGTTGTAAGGGTTATCTCGATGGTGGCAAGATGAGTTCGAACAATTAAACAGTGATAGAAATGAGACACTTGAGTTCAGATTCTTGCATCCATCGTCTTGGACACATGAATAAGTGGGTATTGATCGCAATTTTAATGGGCGTTAATGGGCGGGACAATAATGAAATCGTAGCCGAAGCAGATTTTATCATTTCTATGTGCTGATAAGAGGTTGATCGCCGGCAGCTTCAAAGGCAAATTACCGACAGAATTGCCGATAGTGCAATACGGTGGTCCTCTTCAGTTTACTCTCTCAACTGATATGCACACAAAATAAAGGACACCCGTGTATCAGTAATTGACTGTTATCTTAACAAATACAATAACGGAGAATTAATTTGAAACACGAAATACATTAAGCAAACAGATGCAAAATGATACAACGATCTTGATTTATTTCACGTTTTCGATCTGGAGTCGTTAATTAGTTTAGTGAGTGCTTTTTTTGTTTATTATAACATGGATGTGTCAAAGTAATTAGTGAGAAAATGTTATATATCTACAACAAGCAATTTTGTAACATACGCGATGTTATAGTATATAAGGGATCCCGGGGGAGAAGCCAACTCCTACCGGGCGCGTCCCCAGGTGGCGGATAGGGGAAAGCCACCCGCTTAGAGGGGCGGCTGGTACCGGAGAAATCCGGCGCGGACCAAATGGCTTGGTGGGGGCCGCTCATCGAGGCCTTGAGCCGAAAGGTTTGGCGGAAGACGTTGCGGCCACCGGTGGTGGGACCGCTGTAGCGATCCCGCGATCGGATCGGGGGGTGCCGGTTGCAGGACTGTGGTGACAGGCCTGCGATCGGCAGGGGAGGGGCCGCGTCGGGAGAGTAGTGCCGATATTACGGTGCGCCGCTCTCCCTGCCCTCCGCGGCCTCGGTGGGGCCGCCACCGTTAGATGGCGGACGCGGTGGGGCTGCAGAGGAAGAGGAGTATCGGTGTGTCGTTGCCGCTCTCCCTGTCCTCTGCAGCCGGATGTGGGGTGGCCCACTTCGGTGGGGGTGAAGGTGCCAGAGGGTGGTCAACTTGGGGAGGTTGGCCGTCCAGTGTTCTGGCGGAGGAGGCCGTCAGGGGTGGTCGAACATCTCAGCCCCTGACATTGGGACGGGCCTTAACAGGCACTCGCCATCGGGGTCACGGTCTTTTTGGTACTCGTGACCCCGGCCTTAAGGCGAAGGAGGTGCTTTGTCAGGTTTTTTAGTGGGTAGGCTGCCGCGCGTTCACCATCTTTGCGCGGCAGGAGCCGCACATAACCCGTCTCGCATCCCCCATTGGCGAGCGGGTACCCGGGAACAGGGTTTTTCCAGACAGAAAAAAAATATAAGGGATAAGTTATTAAAACGTTGTCATTGAAATATTACATAAGGTGACAAAATTAACGGATGTAGGAAGTGGACACAATTTAGCTTACATCAATTTATTTTGGGTAAATAATCAGTGTTTGGTGTTTGCGTGGGAATTTATGACAAAGTTGTTTACCCTTTGAACTATAATTAGGGATATATTGCACGAGGGGCGATTTTTATCAACTCATTGTTACATTTTTAACTTTATTTATATTGCAATAACTATCAATTTGTCTTGACACAGTCATTACTAAATAGAAAATTGTGCATGAACTTCAATAAATCGTTTATTTTGACGTAATGACTACAGAGTCGCCTAAACTTATGGCGCAAACCTGCCTTGTAAAAATAAATTTCATCATACATACATTACAGATTAGTTTTTTTAATTTGAATCATTCAATGTATAATTGCTAACCAACACTTTCGGCTACGTAAGTAATTAGCAATAAAATACTTAAAGGTAATTTAGATAAAATATATATCATATAACTTGTACTTAAAATTTAAGGGCCCAATACGCAAGCATATGTCATACGTATCTATGACTTTGACGTTTAATTAGTAACAGACTTTTTCCAAACTGTTTTTGTTTGAAAATATATCAATATTTTATATCGATTTATTCTTATTAATTAAAATCGTTAATTAGTAATTGTGAAAAAATATATCTAATCTGTGAATATGAATTGATTGAAATACATTAATTGTATTGATGATTGTAATGTTAATTTCTAATGAATTTTCCTATGCTTGGGCTTTTTGGGATATTATCTATACAGATAAATAAAAGTGTCTGTTTGTAATGTCAAAATAACAGCGTTTTACTAAGTGCATATGAAATTATATACGTTACTTATATGAAAAACACAATTTATTAAATGTTTGTCTGTCTGTATGTGTGTTTGTTCCGGATAATCTCTGAAACGACTGGACTGATTTTGACTGGACTTTCTTTTGACTTTTTTCTGGAATATAGCTGATGTCATAGGGAATAACATAGGCTACTTTTATTTTAGAAAAATAATTAGGATTCCGCTCAAAAAAATTAAAACGTCCCTAGGGACCAACCCGCGCGAAGCGAGGGTGAGCCGCTGGTTTTTAATTCTATTACTACAAGTGGTTTAAGTGAGTCTTTAAAATATTATGATATCTACTGTCACCTCTCTTTACACACGACAAAAAATCTTGTAAAAATCAGCTTAGCTGTTCCGAAACTAGCAGGTTCAAATTGATTCAGACAATGCCGTAATAAATATAATAGTTGTTTAAGTTTTGGCATGTGTATTCGCATCATATAAGTTAATTATGAAGAAGTATTAGGTGGAACGTAGTCAAGCACTAATTCAGAATAGTATAAAAAAAAGTTTTTTCGAAATCACCTAAGGACATTTAAGATTTATTAGATTAACGTAAATTGTAAAATGTAACCACCAGTGGCGAAAGGTCCATACAAGACGTCTTACCTTAAAATGTATTTTGCTATAATTTTACATACATTTAATTTTTTAAATGTATAGTATTATTTTGGATACAATTTGGTTTAAAATCATTTATACCACAGTATAATTGCCAACAATGATCGACACTTTCAAAAGGGGTTTAGTAAACGGTTACAGGAACTGCATATCCGTTGCTGACCTTAGTTCATTTGTCGCTTTATGGTCAAATATTAAATTGTGATTTAATGACACCTATTTGTGACCGTGTGAACCAATCTCTATTACGCAGATGTACGTTGCTACGGGGTACTAGCGTAAGGCCATTTACTGCTTAAAGCTATGTTATAGTTTAAATACCGCAGTGAAAGTAAAATTTCAATCGATTTTACGTGTCTTATTATGTACCAAAATAATTATGATAATACACTTTCACAATTTAGAATTTTCTTACCTTAGGATACTGCCATTTTTGCTTAACACCTCCATGTATATTTGTAAGAAATTAATTAAATATCTAAGAAATCTATTTTTAACTGTAAAGCCGTCGTGTCCGTGGTCGTGGAGGGATTAATACCAACAAAATAAAATTATCAAATAAACAATCTTACCTTATTTGGATGCATCAATCCGATCGATTAGATATTTTACGGTGTCAATGCAGTTAGGTTAAAAATAACCGCTTTTGACCAACGGTAACGTATGTAACTAGTAAAAACGTCTCATAGGGCCTAGACATGAAGGCTTTATTAGTAGCAGTTGAAGAGTGAATACATCAGATTAGCCCAACGGTATCTAACACATACATTATTATCCGGATTTCACCTTTATACAAAGCGTTAAACCGATAGTGTTTTTATTTTTGAAATTTGATTATTTATTACTTAGTTACACATGAAGGTAATAAAAACATTGCCTAAAGCCAACAAACATAATATTTCAATTTTTTTTATAGAAGTATAGCTAAATCAGTAATGAAGACAATTTACAGATAAACCCTAAAGATTAATGAATGTTCTGCAACCACAATTCGTTCTAATTAGTTGGCAAAAGGGACCAATTAATACGATTTGGCATCAGATGTACAGAATGGCCTCTAATATATGGTGCAGATATACGCCTTAATGAACCATTTAGAAGGTACAGTTTTGGAAATTTTCAAAGATTTTTGACTTTTGATTCCAACTCTTTTAAAATTTTACTAATGAACACACTCAATAAATATGTATATTTATAAAAACTTCTAACTTTATCTCTGCAACTATGGAAATACATTAAAACTTTGAGATCTAAGTACTCTGCTCAGCTTTTTTTTATAATATAACGGCACAATATTGTTTATTATAAAAAAAACTTTTTTAACAGTTAACTTAGTGATTACAGAGTTGGTCTGCATGTTTATTAATGAATCAGTTAGGACTTGCAACATTAAAGGTATGTATAGATAGATACGTTTTGATGTGCATTCTGTAACGTATATAATATAATATTATTCAAATTCAAAATATTTTATTCAGCATTAAATTATTACAATTTTTTACTGAACGAAAAATAACTACTAAATTATTATACTTAAGGTAGTTGATAAAGTTTATATCTTATGATATACTAATATATTATGATAAATTATTAAAATAAAAAGAATACCACCACGATGTAAAAGCAAAAAGCTTATTCGTGTATTCCTATTATTTTTTTATCAGAAAGCGTAAAAGCTTAAAACTTTTTCATATACAAGTACTACATGTCTTATTTATTGCGATGCTTACACACCTGACTTCAGTGGGAAATAAAAATTAAAACTTTAATTTATACTTATTAAAATTGTCTATGGTATATTTTGCTTTGTAATTATTTATATTGTTTATTTAAA
This sequence comes from Brenthis daphne, assembly GCA_947093115.1. Taxonomy (NCBI): domain Eukaryota; kingdom Metazoa; phylum Arthropoda; class Insecta; order Lepidoptera; family Nymphalidae; genus Brenthis; species Brenthis daphne. Next base: position 29,532,272 of record OX352474.1, on the reverse strand, counting down.
TACAACCGATATTGTTTTATATTAAAAATGAAGCTTGTTGATTATGATCCATATTATTTTTTAACGATGTAAAACAGACTAGATACGGTTTAGTGAAGAATTTGATCAAAACCATATCATATCGACAAGCAGTTGTGCCGGGACACAATAATAAGCCTAATGATACCTTTAGGGAAAAGGTGTTAAAACGTTTATTGAAATACGTCAAAATTAAATTAATAGCTTTTTAACAAGCCCACGACGGTCCGTTTGAGATATTTTTCAAAATAGGTTCTAAACATCTTACAAATTATATACCTTCTACGCTTATTTCCAAAAAATGCAAATATCAGTGATAAAATACAACTTTGAAAAAAATAATAATATTGCAATTAAAATATACCTTAAGCTGGACTTGTAATTTTTGATTACACAGAGCCTGACATTGATATACAATTAAGTATAATGGACAATGGCCAAGTGTCAATTTTTAAAAGTCCTTAATCGACGATTCCTGTAACCGCTATAAAATTCGGGAAGCGTCGAGAACCGTTGGGCCACGCCTTGAGTGGCTTCGAGCGGACGATGGATAATTTTGGTCTGGCTATAAACAGAGCGGTTGGACATCGGAAAGTTGTGAGGCTATCGATTTATTATTAAAATCAGCCCGTCACACGCGCACAGCTTCCTGCTTCGAAATTGCTTATAAAATTGGCGGCCGCTCGTGCCGGTCCGATGTTGTTAATGATACCAAAAAAGTGGACACAACTTTATTTTCAATTATGATCCGAGATTGTTGTATAGAGAGCAATTTATATTAAATGCCGATATGCAATCTTTAAAGAATCCCCGTGTTACAATGTTACGGTAAAAAATTGTGTACAATTCATTTCTTCATCATAACTGCTTAGTGATTATTAAATAATTATTAAATCCCTTTTAAACCAATCTTGTTGAGCCTTTAAGAACTAACGACTCCATGTATTTTTTATTTATCAATGCTTGAAAGTTTAATAACAATACGATTATAAAACATAAATACATTAGAGTTTTAAAGTTGTTTGGAAGTCTTAAAACTTTAAACATTTTATTATAAATTACGTTATTTTTCTGTACTTACAGAAAAAAGTTGCTCGATTTAAAATCATATATTTTTTCAAATATATACCTACTTAATATTAAAATCACCCAACAATTCTTTACAAAATAAAATTAGAAAGAAATTTTACTTCGCCCTTCCAATAAATTCGAAAACGTAATTAATTTACGTATGCAGCATAAGTTATATATTTATATGCATATGTTATATATTTATATGCATATTCAATACAATAATCGTTAAGTTCAGTCATTAGAAATCTGTGACAAGTTTAGCAAGAATGTTTCGGACTGAAGGCTTTGGGGACGCACGTGCCAGTCAGTGCGCAAGCGCAGATGTATCGCGACACCTGCCTTAAAGTCAGTTGATCTCCTTCTCGCCAATTAATAAGTATATTTCCATCCTTTTTCTTTAACACGCACTTTTAATTCCAACTAAATGTATGTAAGCACGTTACCCAGATCAAAGCCACTGCATTTTACTCATGTGACCTGTTTTTTAATGATATGGTCTAAAATAGTTCTTATCGCTCATTAGTATGCTTGTGCGCAAGCATTCCAACCCTGAAGTCTATAGCCATGTTTAACTCCATCTACCATCGTGTTTGGGAACATGTTCTAGACCATACCTTTATATGGTCTACTATTATTTGTCCGATAATCATTAAGCAGCAATTCGTAAACGAGTTAACAACAGGGAATAAAGTACTTCAACTATAAATGATTTCTTTTATAGTCATTAAACACGATGCAAAGCTTATGTCATAAAATATTTTCGTTCATTTACTTCCAATAAATCGTGTAAAAAATTCCAATCGGAAATATTCAACAAGCGTCGTCCCTTCTTATGAGGTCAATAAATTGATTTAATGTTTTTATGAATTTAAAGAAGCATATTTATAGGAAAATAACGGTTCGTTAGATTGCGTCGAAAGGGTACGAAATAGCAAAAACTGAGTACGATCAAAACTTGATTAATGATATCGGTATGACAAAAGCTCAGCGTGAGCTACCACTCGCTGAGCAAATTAGATTAACGAGAGTGCGCCTATGGAAACGACGTGATGTGGTAGCTACACATTCTTCGCAATTACATGGTAGCGAGTTGCGTGTTTATGTTTATGTGCTTAAGTGGAGCAAACCATATTTTTAAAAGTGTAACAACATAATTATAGTAAGATGTTTAATGTACTAATAAATGGAACCTTATCTGGAACAATATCTGAATATGATAGCTATAATAAGAATGTTCTATTAGCTTACTATATAAAACGACAATATTTATAAAATAAAGCTTTATAACTAATCGTCTTATCTATAAAAATGAATTTAATTACCGATATTAACGTAGCATTAAAATAAAATTGCAAAATGAGGACTTTGTGATGGTATCGAAATATACATTAAATTATTACATAACCGACTAAAATGGAACTGTCATTTTATAAGTACGATTTTAATTGCGTATTTTAATGACAATTCGGGCACATGGCATAATTTTAATTGAAAGTCATTAAATTTTTACTTTTATACCCTATATCATAAAGATCATGTGCAATCGTCTGTCACCAATTACCTGTGGACCACCGTAGAGAGATCCCAGGGAAATTCGCTGAGACGTTACAATTTAATTAAGAGAAACCTCCTAATTAATGCTTCCTCCACCGCTTCGTACCGTGCTTTACGTGTGATTAAGCTTTCGTTTGTTTTGACTGTTTTGTCAAACCTATCAAGAACATAATTTCAAGCCTGTTTAACAAACTCGTCGAAACGATCACGTTAACAAAACTAATAGGTGCACAATATTATTTTCTCTTTAATATATTAAATAATAAAAATTATAATTAGTAACCAGTTATTAGAAAGTTGACATAACTTATTACTTATTGTTCGAATTAGAAGCCACATGTAAATTCATCTTCACAATACAACTTTCAAAGCACTCATCCGGAGTACAGAATAAATGATAAAAATTTTATCAGCAAAAAGATCTCCAAAGCCACCGGGTATGTGATGTCTTAATAATGACATAAGGTTAAAATATCACAAGACACATCTCATTTCGACGTACCTACATACTGAACTCGACCCGACGACAAAGGAACACTGCCCCAAGTATTTTGTCACTGTTAAACTGATTCAATCAGTTGCTTAGGCCGCTAAAAAACGATCCACCGACATCCGAAAGGGTTGAAACAAATTTTTATTAAAGGCATGCATTTCAAGTCACGATAAAAAATCTAATAAGGACAACTAACTTGAGTTATTATTTCTACCGTACCGCTATCCGAAACATTGATGGAGAATATCACGAAACCTTCCGTGATTAAGTAAAAAATGTCGTAATTAACTATCTGTTACTACCATTTTAACTAATAAAAACAAACAGAAGCAATCATAGATGTGTAATTTAACAAGAAATAAGTAAGATATCAAACCAATTGTTTTGATGAAAGGGGTATTTATGAATCAATCATGTTGTTATTTTTAATTTAAGCGTGTAATGCACATCTGCTTCTTGGTCGACATTTTTAAAAGACAGGTAAAATATTGTCAGATTAAATATTGCTACTAATATAGTTTGTAAATGGAAATTGCAGTACAATAATAAACTCAGATATTCATTTTGCACAGAGAAAAAGAATTTTAATTTAAATTTATAAACAATGGAGGTCCATAAGAATTGTATATCTGGTGTCATATTCATTATTTTTATATTCCGCCACCCAACGAGCAAAAATATTGAATGAAATATCAATTAGAGCAGTTTTCGGTTTGAAAAGAACTACGTTTACTTCTCAATTTACTAAGTGAATTCGTTCGTATATTGGCGTATGTCATTTACTGTTTTTGCTTTCGATTTGGGCGGTAGGATAATGAGGGAAGCAATGTGTTTATTTCGAAGTAAATTGTTTAAGGTTCAATTTTATTCAAAATTGTCGTATAACAATAGCTACCTACCTAATATATTATAATATAATCCTAAAACTTGTGCTTTTAAGGCATTCAACTTATGAAATTATCTTATAGATAATCAGTTTAGATAGACGATTTTTAAGTTAAAAAAAATTTATTAAGAACAGTAAATTTTCAGATTTCGTCATTTATTTTTGAACTATTATTAGGTACCTAATAAAATATCAATGATATTTCTTTACATTTTTAAAACGTCTTGTTTATCGTAATATATAGCAGGCAACTTCGATCATTTCGTATCATATTAGATTTAAAAAAAAAACTAGGTTAAACATTTTTTAATCAAATATACATACAATTACGTATAGTGAAACTTTTTAGTAAAAATGAAAATTAGCTTATATGCAAAACTTCGCCTTAAATTTTAAAGTAAAAGTTCACGTTTTTAGTCCATACGACAATGTGGTCCGAGTGTAAACAACGAACCACAATAACACGTGTTTTTGTATACTGATTTATTGTTTTATGTTTTAATTTTTTTGTATCGCGCCACACACCGCTTTCAACATGCAATAATTTCGTTACTAAGTAACATATTATGTATTTATTAACGCCATCTTATAGATATATACCTAGGTAATAAGAATTAGTCCTTCCTATAGAGTGTTGGTTGGCCCAACAATTTTTCGAAACCAAGCAAGGCCATATTTTTTATACAGAGATAGTTAATGAGTCGTAGTTATACCTCAGTAGATAAAGTTATTACTAAGTTATAGGTAATTAACATATTAGTAATATACATATGCTCACTAATATGCTACATTAAAAAAAATAAAAAACTGACTTCAAAAAAACGTAAAAAATAAGTGATTGGTAGTTTTTATTTATTTCAGATATTTTAAGAGTCGGTTTTTTTAATATTTTTTTTCATTTTTAGTGTACAGACATAGTAGTAACAAAGTAAGAAGAAACTATTTTCAAAAATTCAGTGAGCGGAAAAACAAACATCCCCTATTTTTTTACACTTAGGGGTGGATTTTTTTTCAAGTGTAAATAGGACTACCTTTGAGGTAAAAATTATCCAATAAAAAATCATTGAAATCGGACTACACTGTAAAAAGCGTCAAACATAAAAAAAAACAGAATATACGTATACAATTGAGAACCTCCGCCTTTATTTTCGTCGGTTAAAAACAACATAACTACTACATATTGATCTAATATTAATAATAAAGCAAATTGGAATAACCAGTAGCTTGAAATCAAGCAAGATATCCGATAGGTATAAAAATTATAATAAAAACATTCATTTACTGCAAATAGTGTATAAAATCCCATTTTACTTAAAAATCAAGATCTCGTTGAACATTTTTGTTTTTGTTTGGTATGTCAATATGGAAAAGAGTATAATCGTACCAGGACTTTATTATTTAGCAATAAACGTCTGGGATTAAAGGTGGATACATATTATTAGCATCCAATAAGACGTGACGCCGCGTTTGTTAACCGCGTCCCGGAGTGCAGCGATTTATTCTTCCTTATTTATATTTCATACACGCGAGATGCATACATAATTGTATGAACACTTCATATTTCTTTCATATGGCGAAATATCTAAAATATCATTATGAGTACAATATATTAGACAACTATTGTTTATATTTATTTAAAAAAAGCTGTAACTGATTCTAGATAAAAAATGTTGTTATATCTAGAAAGAGTTTTTAAGATATTTAATCACCATAACTTCAAAAATAATTAATATATTACAATATTATCTATATAAGTTTATATGCGAAACGTTAAAAATAACGCAGCAATCTGCCTTCTTAATATGGCACCATCTTTATAATATTGTTAAGATAAAATTACCAAGTCTTCATAAGAATACCACTGTCTAATTGGCACCTTATTTAAATTCTCTCTGGTCATTTTGGAAGTGAGACCAGTACTTACTTGTTTTGAATATTAAACTACTTCTTTATTATGTGAGGAATTTTTATACTCAGATAATGGTAAGCATCTTTGCTAAGCGGTCCGGGAATTTCATTGCCACTTTATACCGTATCTTAGTATATTTTACATATCGGCTTCTTGCGTACAGGAAAGAAACATTCGTAATCTCGTATAAGTGCTCTTTTCTTATTACAATAAGTATAAAACTTTAAGTATTATGGTTTAAAAATGATATTTTTATAATGCAATTCAGAAGAATTACTTTATTATGGTCACTGTAGTATCTGAAACACAGTGTAACAAATAATATACTAAAATATAAACAAACGAATGTAATTTTTTTATGTAGCCTTGGATAATTGCTAAACTAATGCATCCTAGTATCAAATATATCCTAAATAAAATATTGTCTATCTGTATAAAAAATTTCATTGAAATCCCTCCAGCCGTTTTACCTCGAAGGAGTAACAAACATACGTATAAACTTTCGCGTTTATAGCCTGATCCCCTTCGTATTCAAGGGAGGCCCGTGCCCAGCAGTGGGACGTTAAAAAGGGCTGAATACATGAAAATATCAGAAGTACGAGACCCGGGATTTGAACTCGCTTCACTCGGTTTCCCAAGCGTGCGCGTTACCACTGGGCTACCACTGCCTTCAATTCAATTGGATGGATAGCGCTAATATCAATGTATCGAATTTTATTTGTCCGCGATTCGTTAATTCTATTCTTCGCGAGAGCGCACCCTTATTTGAAGCGGACCTTACTCGCGTGTACGACAGATTTGTTCTTTCGTTTTGGATTCGCTATGGCGATTTCATATATTATATATGGAATAATTGAAGAATGGTCAATCGTAGTCCAATTCACAAAATTAGTTCATTAATGGATGGTGGCTCTTACATAGGTACTTATAAGACAAAAGATAACTATAAAGTTATTGATAGTAAAACTTCTAGTTCCTGTTATTAATGAAGAACACTACATTTTGGTGCTCTAAGCCTCTATTATATGGATATCAAAAAAATTACTACAGCGTCCCGCTGATAGCCAGATCTCACGCGGCGTTTACAAAGCGGCAAATTTCTTTTGTCTCTTTTTATTGGATAGTGATTGAAAAAGACGTGTTATACCCCATGGTTTCGTCAAATAACTCCCATAGAATTTTATCAGCAAATGATTAGTATTAGGCACAAAAGCTTGTTATTTTGAAATAAAAGTAAACATTGTTTTATTTTTGATAAATTTTATTGTTATTATACTTATCACTTTGTATCTATTCAATCTGCTCATTCATCTCATTACTGGTTCAAAGGAGTCCGAAACTTTGGACGGCTAGCGTGGCGACACAAGCCCAACATGTAGAGATCCTTACTTATAATTTAACTACTTTATTATGAAACCTTTTTCTCTTTCTGAAAATTCTAATGCAATACAGCCATGTGTGTATTATGTAGCATATTCTGTTTGCATAAATCTTGGAAATATCTCCCGTGTGGAGATTTTAAGTTCTAACCTGCAATTTTTGGTTTATTTAATTTATGATCGCTATATACAATTTATTTATAGAATATTGATGACTGAGCTTTGCAAAGGTTATATAACTTGAGAATGGCAACTTGATATTGTGTAGGTTTTATGTTTGTGAGATTAACTCCTTCTTTTCTTGTCCTTACGAATCTCGGACAGTCCTCACGGAGTATACTCAATCTAGTGTATATTTTTCTCAGTATTTTTTTGAGTTCGCTCTAGTCTTGTTAATAACGACAAAAAAGTTATTATGGGTATAACAAAAGTATTGGTAGCTTATTAGTATGGTATTTTTAGAGTTGAGTTATATTTTGAGTACCGCGTAAACACGATTTTAAAATTGTGGCCTACCGCCCCTAACGACTTGCACGCAAATTGTTATAATTTTATATATTTTTTTTATTCAGAATTTTATTTATTGGTTCATGTACCAGAAAAAAATATATATGCATATAAAATAGACAACAGATATTATTTTGTGTATTTAGAATTTTATATTGCTTGCTAAAATTTTAGCTTGAGTTTCCTATTTTTGCGATCACAAAAATGATCCAGATGGAGAGAGAATATCTAGTGACAATGAAATTGAACACACAAAGTAAATCCAGATAGCTAATATGAAGATATAAGAATATTTTATATAACATAGACTAGAAGAGACGTGAAATTTTTAATTAGTCGTCGTGTCTTCAACAACTTAAAACAAAAACAAAGCTAAAGCTCATGTGAACTCTAAAGAAATCGGGCTCCATTTTATTTATTTATAGTACCGTAAAACCTTAGATTGCTAATTAGTTTTATGGATATTTTATTCTCGAGAAGTTGACTTTCAATTTAAAGTATTTTTTTTCAATTTAAAGTATTTTCAAAATAATAAAATAAATGATTAGATATTGTGCTAAGTTATTAATTTTTGAATAAGATCTTGAATAAATTAAATATCTTAAATAACGTAAATTGTAAAATTATATCTCATAAATGTTAGTTTTGCTGAAAACCAAAGCAATTGAGCGGTCAAACGATTAAGCTTTAGAGCTTTACACACTGTGCAAATGTATAAAACAGCTGCTTTAAGTAGTTCTGTTATTTTAATATGTGTCAAAAAATAAACTGCCTTACAATATTATACGTACAATTTTTATAATTGGCGAAAAATATTTTTTATAGGATTTTGGACCCTATAAGCTCTATTCAAATTAAAAAAGCTACATAATATATTAATATATATATATATAAATATATATATATATATATATATATATATAAGACTATAAACGGTTAATATTTCGGTAGGTGCGTTTTAAGGTTTTCCGTGACCATCCAACCAAACTACGAAAACTAAAACGAGTATATAGGCTCTCTGTGAGCGAATTTGAAAAACACACAAACATCAAAAACACTCAAACACACACACTCAAAAATAGCTCTTTTAAATGTCGCTTTAACTGCTATCTACATTCTAAAGTTATTACATTTTATTATTATATCTAATTATTCTTATATTAAATAAGATTGCGATAACTATGATGATGTACTCCTAGCCGATTCCGGCCACGGCGGCCAATCTCAATGAGATTAGCCAACTGCGCAGGAGATATTATAGTGCTCAAGTGTACGCGCAGACACAAGTGCACTCTCTATTCCTATCACTCTCATACTCCGGTGGGACGACCACTCGACACGACCGGTGAGAGTTAAGGCGCAGGACCGACGGCTTTACGTGCTCTCCGAGGCACGGGGGTGAGACACCACCAACTTCCCAACTCCGGTCTGTTAATGAGACTTACTATACAGGAAGACTCAATAACTAAACTTGGCCCGACCCGGGACTCGAACCCAGGACCTCCGGGTGTGCAGCCGTACATGCTAGCCACTACACCACCGAGGCAGTTACTATAATAAAATAGCATTCGTTTATACTGTGTATTTCAGTTAATTATATGTTTTGTAAATTCATTGATTGGTTGTCAACAAAAGAAAACTACGTCAACATTTTTAAAATTAATATTTTTTTAAAGTAAATACTTACTAAATATTATTTTAACATGTTAAATATTTTTTAATTATTTATAGTAGGCATAATTATTGAAATGTAACATTTTTTCTACTATCAGAGTTTTTATATTTTTTACTGCATCTAAATTAGAAAACGAATCACGTCGAAATCACGGAAGGGCAAAGCGCCGAGAACAATAAAATTCTGGCGCCATCTTGTAACAGATTATCACACGTTCTCATAATGATGTAAAATTATGAATACGTGACAATTTAATAAAGGTTTATTGTAAAAAGTAAAAGTTTCACCTTCTGACATTGTCTGGCGTATTCGGAAGCTAAGTGTTAGCGTGACCTGAATGAGATTTCGTTTTATGAATGGATCCACTTCTCAGTAAACGTTATTGTTTGGATACGACATCTTTGGCTTTACTAGTCTTGTAACTAGAGTTTACTTTGGTAATTTAAGTAAAGCATCTTCTGTTTTCCCCTATTGTTTGAATTTTATTATTAATTTAATATTTTATTAACATTATAACACACTTTATCCTAATATTTATTAAAGATTTTTTTTATATAGAAACACTTGCCTATATAAAATGACATTATCTAAAACGAGAAAATTGTGAATCTTGTTTTTGAACTAGGTAGGTATTATATATACTATTCACACTAACTTGACTTTCATACCGATACGAGATACTCGAGTGGATTTGAATTACCAATTTTGATGTTTTATCAGATTGAAATCTTAACTTTTATCTTACATTCTTAGTTATTAGATAAACGTGTTTTAATAGTAATTTCAAATAGGGTACAAAACAGCTCTTTTAAAATAGCGTTTATATTAAGTATACATTTTCAAAAGAATAGCCATAAAATAAAGCAAATTTAATTCAAGATCATATTCTTCAAAATAGCAAATATACAACATGCTTATACAAATCTGAAATTGAATCCAAAGAATTTTTTCCACACACTATTTATAATCTTACTAACTTGTTATCTTATTAATTAACAAAACGAAAGTAAATAGTTAAATTATTACCTCGAAGAAAAATCTTTATGTGAGCATTACACTGTATAATAGGCTAAAGGGAAAAGTATAGATATGCATCTCCTGATAGCTATCTAAACTTTGACAAATAAACCACTACAAGCAAGAAATATAAGGTGAGAATGAATTAATGAGACGAGACCCCCAGCAAGTATTTAAAGGACAAAGCTAAGGTGCAGCGTTACATAGCAGTATCAAGTTGCAAATTTAATACGCTAACTTTATTTTAAGCAGAAGTATTTATTATAAACGGCCCTAAAGATAGTTCAGATAGTTCAAAATTTACATTAACTTGTACACGTATGATACATCTTATGGGAAAGTGCGAGTAAGGTATTATGCTTTATTCCTATTGAAAGTCGTATTTGAATAAAGGCTGTTTCCAGTTAGATTTTATAGTAACTTAAATTTTATATCTACAAATATAATATTAGTGAATATAAGGCTTAAAATATACTTATTGTAATTGTTTACTTATTGTTTTATTTTACGTAAATAATTTACATTCCATCGGAGAATTAGATAAACCCTATTTTAACCACTTCTTTGTTTTTTACATATAATGAAACTTATTAATTTTTATTTTTTTCCAATTTAGAGTTTTGTGACAAGATAAGGGTAAACAACCATAATATATTTAGTATAAACATTCGCCACGTACATAAACGGAACCCGCTCTGAAGCGTCGTAGACTATCCTAATTAAATATACACTAATTATATATAAATTAAATATTAAAAATCATTATTTAATTAATTAAAATCCTATAAGAAAATAAATATACTACCTACATATTTTAACTAACTTTCAACTATATTAACAAATCATTTAAAACCTAAGTATAAAATACATTTATAGGTACTTTGCATAACAATGTATAAGTAATGCCGCAGTCTACGCGTGCGCGTAGCTTTCTATGAGCGTTTGCAAATATCTATGCCTAACTAGAACCTACTGCCGTGATTGGAGGAGCGTAGTAAGTACTACGAACGCGACTACCAATGACAGGCTGTGGCGCAACAATAGGCCGATCTACGCCTGTAGCGAAATAGCGATCAACTTGCACTGCTTAGAATCTATACTTGTAGGTATTTCTGAGATCATGTGAGACGCGTTATCTAAAACCTTCATCATCATATCTTACTGGAGATCAAACAAAAATAAACAAGACGAAATAAATTTATAAATATTTATCAGTATAACTTTTATAATACCTTCCTACGATCTACATTATAAGCAGATGACATTTTCGATTAGCATTTTAATTATAGTGTTATACAAAATTATTCGTGTTTCATAATAATCGATGCGATTTAGAAAATTTTTGTGAAACCCATAACGAAAATCGTTTTAATTTACAACGTCGTTATAATCAGTAGCCGCTTTGGCTGAATCAGTGATATACGTAAACAGGTCTATCATAGAAAGTGTGCAACTGCTCTACACCTGTCCAATAAAAACAACAGCCCACCTAATTACAACTAATAAGATTCCAATAAATTAAGAATTGCATTTTTATTAAACCGTTATGTGAGAAAATTCCAGTTTTCAATGTTGCTCGATGAAAATTATGTCCCCGATACAAATTAAAGCGTATTTAGCTTAAAAATACTCATCGTTTTATGGCATATGATGGCGAGCTGAACTCATTTGAAATTACACTTTAAACACGGATAATCGTTACTTCGTCTAATTTAAAATTGTTGGCATAAATCAGACACAATGTACAAGAAATCAATTTGGATCTTTAAAGACGACGCGACGTCGTAAAGTAATTAATTCTTAATTGTAATGACAGGTTGAATTCATCATTGAATACATTCGAGCGTACGTAGAGTTCCTAAAAGGATGATATAAAATGACCGTTTTGAAACTGATGCGAGATTCTAAAAAAAGTATTGGTAGAATGTTTTTGTTAATAGAGATCTATTAAATATAGTGGAGAAGTAGTAAATATTTAAAGTGGAATTATCTAAAAAAAAAATTTTTTTGATATAAATTATTGATAATTTCTATAAGATATAAAATTTTAGTATAAAGAGATTGAAATATAAAGAAAAGAATTAATCTTTGAGATAAGTAATTTTATGAATGTACTAGGTACTATTATTAAATGAATAATCGGCTGTACGATAAGTATGCTCAATCACCCAACGCAATGCGCCAACTTTTACGATGAAAATAAATAAAATTGCCACGCGCTGTTCAGCGCTGAACGTCTATGTAAAGTACAGTTATAAAGAAATTTATTATCATACACGGAATGAAATAAAACAAGATTGACTCTACAAACTTCTCCAGCCACAACATACTCAGATATTGCTTATTTTATTTACTTATTCATTTATAAGGACATATTTCCTTTGCCTTTTTGTGTTCGATGATTCTGTATAAGTTATTATATAAAATGTTACTTAGATGGGAGCTCTAAATAGTTCAACACCCAATAAAATTTTGTACGTATGCATATACATGTACGTAATGTGTAGGTTCAAGCTGACTATTAATCAATGAATTACCAATAATCAAAGTTAGAAGCAAGCATTTACAGTTCATTTCACTTGAATTGATAAACGCCCTGAGCTCGAATAGCCTCGAGCGCATTGGACTCGACTGTACACGAATGCGTATGTCGCGTGGTTACCAGCTATTAACTGTGTCTCGCTACTACTCCTAGGAGATGTGCAATAAATTATGCGAATTATACACTATGGCGGTACGTGCGCGTGTGATATATTGTGGAATGGCAACACGCTGGAGAGCCTCGGTGTCAGCAAGCGCAAAATTATTCGCTCGACTACGATGTTTGCGCCCAACAACGCTAATACACGTATACATAAGTGTGTTGCTTTTTATTTTTGATTGTTATTTGGTAAATGATAGCCTTCTAGAGGGCTAGAGAAATTATTGCCGTTACTAAGCATAATTTAGAGTGCGAGAGCGTAGTACAACGTTTGTTTCGATGACAATCGGAATCTGTCTGTGTCCGCTGTCGCCGCTTTGTCATTTATATGGCTTGTATCTCGTAACTAATAATATCTTACCGCCGACAGCAGATTGCAATTTTGATCCGCCTATTAAAATAAATATATTTTATTATATACTGCTTTTCTAATCAGATAAACGTACCTATAGGAAAATTTTATAAGACAGACCGCACAGTGAGAGTGACTTAATTAGGTAAGAATTGAGGCCAACTCATTCCCTTAGGCAAAGTTCTCATAAGACATAAATCTATGCAGATACTTCTTAGCTTTTTATGTCTTTAACTTGACGATAATTTTAAAAGAACCATATTTTCAAAGCTGTGACGAATGAACACGCGTAACCGATACGGTTATTAAAGATATCAATAAATTCAGCGAATGACAACGTAATTATAATGAAGGCTCACTGAAAATGTCTGCATAATCAAAGACCTCTGATATCAGGGGCCGGTTACCTCCGTCCATTAAGTCAGACTCTTTGTAATCCAATTAAATTATAATTTAAGATTAAAATTACATATTGTCTAAAGAACGTCGTGTCTTCGTCGATACTTTGCGTTCGGTTAATGCCATAATAATAAGTACTATATAGATTTATATGCGCGACTGACATCCTTCTGTTGAGTGTTATATTATCATAACTCTCTGACGCATAATTAAGTATTAATGAAATTCAAATATGCTAAGCCACGTGCAGTTAATTTCTTCATAGTTATAAATGATATTAATAGTTTATAGTTTAGACCTTTTAGACAGTTTGGTGTGATAATTCATTTGTTGAGCGGTTCTATTTGGCACGATAATTATAGCGAGACATTCGTATCACGATTAATGGACGATTTAAAGATAAAAATATTGGATTTTTAATATAAATCGTGAGTTGTTTGGTATGAAAATGAATTCCCTCTGGCATTTTGTTGTTAATTGATCGTTAGCTACTGTTCTATAAAACTTTATCGCCTCACAGTTTGAAGAAAGTTTGATGGTCAATTTTAACAGCTTTGCGAATATGGTTGATCGTATCGTGTTAATTGGCCATATGAAAATGAGATGCGGTTCGTTATCTGAACCAGTAAATGCATTAAAGATTTTACATTGCTCGAAGCAAATTCTAAATAGTAATTAATTATCTATGGGCTCGAAAAATGAAATAGAAAACATGAAATTATCTAAATTATACATAGCACCTTTTGCTTAGTGAATTGGTATCATTTAAATTATACGTTACGAGGTATCTGTGTGCCATATTTTTACTAAATAAACTAAACAACAGCGCCATCTTTATTAAACTTATGAAAGCTAAGAACAGGGTTGTAACTGTATAATGATTTAGTTACATTGTGTTAGGGGTAGAATGTAGATGGCGCCACTTTGGGGGTTGCAAAGAATGTGACTCAATGCGATGTTTATTTATTGAAAAATTCGAATGAATAGCTATTGGATAGTAGTAGTTTCTTTTGAAAATGTGACTATAGTTTATCTGAATAGTTAAGAGGTGGTAGCAATATCGTACTTATGGCCTTAAAGGATAAATGACTGTACTGCCCATATACATACATCCACGACAGTTCCATAACAAAATATAAAAATAAGTATATAGAATATATTTTATTATAAGAGATTTTAAATAAGGGTTTAGCAGTGGCGAAGGGTCCATACAAGACGTCTTATCTTAAAATTATTTTGCTATAATTTTACATATACTTATTTAATTTTTTAAATGTTCTTTTGGAAATACATATATATATATATATATATTAATAGCTTTATTTCTTTCTGCATTAATACGTATATAAAAATTGTATATTTTTGGAACGGCTTAACTCTGCTAACATTTCACCCTTCGCCACAGGGACTTGACATAAAAAATGTAGAGCTTTCTTACAAAACGTTTGAAACAAATATTTAATAATAAACATTTTCTCCAAATATTATTGTTTATTAAAAAAAACATACACAAACTAAACTTCATGAGTCGTCAGTGACGTTACGCATGGTAGTTCGTAGAGCGAGAATTGTGTCGCACACGCCACGCACCTGCCTTCAACCTGATGCCGAGCCCAACTCGTCAATATATATTTAGCTCCTGCATCGAACTAGTAAAATACTTTATTGTAATTAGATTCAAAATTGACGTGGCCATTTGGCCTTCTATTACTATTATTGAGACTGACAGGGGACGTTTACGACGTTGCTTGATATGTGTGTATGTCAAAACAGTGAGCAAATCTAAAATTGTTCGCTTCAAGTTTATGTAAGTACCTGATATAGACGCTAATTATATTAGTATTATTATATAAGTCGGTAGAGCAAATCAAAGTAGAGTTGAGTGATAGAAAATCTTCGATAAGCTTTTTATATTATCAAATTATTATAATATTACATAGATTTATTTATAATAATATTACGTATTTTAAGCATTTACATTATATCATATCATATTTATAAATATATTGCATAGCAAATATTATATTATTTTAATTATCTATAACAGTAACTAAAAAGTGATTTTCTAAGTGCCTTGACAAGGGATGATTCAATGCACCTGTCCAAGTCCGTTTTCTTATTTTACAAAAAAATATAATCTTATAGGATAGCCTGTTTTGATAAAAAAAAGTATTTGACTTCTTTTTATTACGCTCAAGACAATGAGTTATCTACATGTTTTACTTCATTTTATTACCCCAATTTGGAGTACTAGGTTCTCAATAAAGACAAATTAGCCTAGTTTATTGTAAAAACTAAAGCTCTAATATCATAAATGCCGTACAAGCTTCGAAAGCGTTTATAGCGTCCACTTTGCCTAACGACGTCTAAATAGATGATACAAGCGAATCTCGTCGTCCGAACATGGTAATGGACAGGATAATTATGCGTAACAACGTGCAACAATAGCGGCGCGGGCTGCGCTGGTTCTATGGCATAATAAGAGCCGGCTTATTTTGATCAACGCAACAAGTAGCAGAGTGGCGGGCGGGGAGGGGCCCGTGCGTGCGCGCGCGCCTGGCACGCGCCCCACCGCCGCACGCCGCTCACTCTACTTAGTGTCGGGGGTGCACGCCACCTCTGCCAATCCACCGGCAACCTCCGCGGCACGCACTCGTGCGCTCGACTTGACCTAATATTCACAGTTTTACACTCGCGATGCCCATGGCGGCGATTCACGCTTACCAAAATCTAGGCGTGAGCCAAAAACTTACGCAACTGCAGAATTCTGCACCTAGACGTCTGGCGCCTGCTCCTGTTGATGCGGCGCGCTGTAAGAAAAGATCTTATCTTAATCAACCTTATCCGACACAACCTGCATCCGTGGCTCGAAGAAATGCAAGGGAAAGGAATAGAGTGAAACAAGTTAACAATGGATTTGCGGCCCTTCGTCAACATATTCCTTCTGCGGTAACGGCGGCCTTGGCAGGTGGTAGGGGTTCTTCGCGAAAACTTAGCAAAGTTGACACTTTAAGGCTTGCTGTTGAATATATAAAAAGCTTGAAACGTTTACTGGAAGAAAGTGAGGAAGGATGTTCTGAAACACAAATGAACTTAAGTTTGAACACAAGTGGACCTCAAACACCGCCCTCATCAGAAGAGTCCCATTCACCTGCACCTTCATTAATATCAGAAAGTTCAGCGGGGCCTAATTGTCATGATGCTTATGATTCCTATGAACCTATGAGCCCAGAAGATGAAGAATTACTTGATGTTATTTCATGGTGGCAGCAGCAATGATTTATGGTAAGTTTTAATTTATTTATTTTTTACTTAGAAATACTAAATATATATTATACAAATAAGGTAAAATTATTTAAAGGTTAAGGGAACATTAAAGACGTATCATTTATTATATTCAGCGCTCTACTGATAAAGGACAAGGTTACAAGAAAAAATTGATAAGATAGTGATTATTATATCTAACAAATGAATCTTTGAGTGTGTTGATATAAGCGCTAAGGCTTTGATAGTTCCAAATTTTTATCGGTTTGTTTGTATATTTGTCGCGACTTTGTTTACTTATGGTTTATCAAACTTTATAATTTAAATAACTATAAAATAAGTTATATTTATGTAGTTGTAATTATTCGCAGCGATTTTATTTTTATAAAAAGCTCAGGTAGGTATTAAAAATATGCTAAGCCCTTTGTCCTATTCGTTAGTCACGGTTACCTTACCGGGTCAGGTCTACGCTTTTATGTTGCACAATTTGTAAAGAGATTTAAGACCCTCTGCCATAGAAGCCAAAAAATAAACACATATACTATTATGTCTGCGCATTGAACCGTCGCAGTAGACTATCTATTCTTTGTTAAATCTTGTCAACAAAAAATAATATCTTTGACAATAGCAAAATTTAATAAAAAAAAATTATATTTTTTCTAGCCTGTGTAGGTAGATTATTTTACTAGGTATGTAAGAAAATAAAATCAGTCTAATAAGTCCCATTGCACCCGCATATTACTATTTCTCTAGCCGAGTAACAATTACCTCTAACAATCTTGTGGTTCGTCCCGCATATAGTGAGAAATTGCACATAAAAACTAGTGCATTCTAATTACGACAGGTCCTTGAGAACAGCTCAGATTTGTAACAAGTGGAAATAGGTTTCACTTCAGTTTCAAATGTTTATTTATTTCAAATCAATATAAAGCATCCGGTCAGTAAGATCTGTCGACACATTTTGCCATATGGTCCATCTTCGCAAATTAAAGCCTGGTAGCGCCGTTAAAAAATTAAAATTTGCAAAAAATCTTAGCCCACTCTACCGCCCATTAATTTATTGTGCCGGAAGACGAAATCTCTAGAGGAAATGGAAGGGCGTTCAGAAGCACACGTGTTACAATATTTGCTAAGCACTAAATAAATACCTGGTCGCTCGGTTTGATTTTCATAGGAATTATGCATAAAATATTTAAATAAAGTTTATCAAAATTTGAACTTATATGTATATAAATATGGCTTTAATAAAACTCTATATTCTTTAACAGGTATCGTGACTTATGGTGATCACCGGGCATTGAGCGGCTTGATGATTGTGAAAAAAGAAGTATTCGCTTCAAGAAGGACTCGAATGTTGGAGCGCAAGGGACTTTGAGAGAACCTTTAATTAAGCGCAATCAGTATATTCCTAATGAGAGGGGATAATGGTGGACTATAACGACCCCATCGATGCATTCCGCCGAGCGACTGAGCAACCGAACTCTGCTTACATTTCATACATGGATGAAATAGCAGTACCAAGACTGAACGATCGATTATTGTTCCATTTAAGCATTTACTTATATCTTAAAAGACTTAAACACGCTGTGCCTTTATACAACCGTATCTTAGCTTCCAATAAGAATTAGATTTATAGTTAAGTTTTAATATTTTATCTAGTCATTATGTTTAATATTTTTAATATAAAGAGTTATCAGGAAAGCTAAGATTATGGAAAATCCGTATGATTTTGATGTTTTTAGATCGAATTAACTTTGAACGATGTTGTATTATAAATTAAGACAAAAATATGAGTAAACTATATTGAGACAAAGACTTCTAATGTATATAGATCAGATGTAGCACCCTAAGGCAGATTCCTAATAATTTAAGATTTTATATATCGTTGTTTATAATATTAATTGATGAAATCCTCAATTAGAAACACAAATGGTTGTGTCTGTAAATAAATATATACAATGATTTTATAACATTCCGTGGTTTATTTTTACCTTTTACTGAATATTTAAAAAACAAAGCAATTTAAATAAAAAAATAGCAAAGGCTTAGTTTGTTTCTTTAATAATATTATACATTTTCAAATTGAAAAAATATATCCACAAATAAAAAATATTTATATTTAATATTTTTGAAATATTAAAAGTCTATAGATGCAATTAATATATATTTTCAGTATGTTCATGAATTTTAAAAAATAACTACCTTATACATATATAACAAAATAAAATCAAACAGAAACTTGAGTTATTATACATATATAGTACCTACAAAAAAGTTTTCACAGTTGATCGTATAGACTTATCTACTACACCCTTATTAAAATACTAGCGCTCGGGTTCGTCCCTAGATTGATTATACATAATATACAAACTTTCAGCCTCATTTTCACCCCCTCAAGGGATGATATCCGGGATAAAATTATCTTATGTCCTTCTCAGAGTCTCAAACTATTTTCTTACCGAATTTCATCTAAATCGGTTCAGTAGATCCAGAGATTACCCCCTACAACCTCACATACTCACAAAGTTTACCTCTTTACAATATTAGTATACGTGTAGGTAACTTATTAGAATTTTGTATATAACTTAACTTTATAATACTATTGCAATCAAGAATATATTAGGTTACTTATACTTATAATTTTGCGAATCGATATCTTAACTAACTCGCTAAGTAAAAAAAATTCTTTGAAAGACTACATCCATAGAAATTGTTATTCATGACAAATATATCAAAAGTGACATAATATAAAATTCATATGCAGTTATAAATTTTCTAAAGCTCATAATAAATTACATTGGTTCATGAAAAATGTATGGTCTTGATGCGAAATATATTATGCTTATTAAGTTTTATGAAAATTAAATAATGCAATATAGTTTTTAGCTATAAGTCAGGTTCTAAGGATACATATACATTTATATTATAACTAGCATTGCCCGCGGCTCCGCCCGCGTTCAGATGACCAAAAACCAAATTCTTAGGTTTTATATATTAATATACTCTTACATAGCAGTTTTTGTATTTTTTCTCAGTAATTAGATATTTTCCCGCAGTAAGAAGTATCCTATATGTTGACCCGGATAACCAGCTATCATCATACCAAATTTCATTAAAATCTATCTAGTGGTTTTCCTGTGATGCGGTAACAGACAGACAAAAATTATAAAAACTATAGATTCGGCTTCTGTATCGATAATAGAGTCTATGTCAATAAGATTTTCCAAAAAATATTTAATGTACAGATTCGACTTCGTTAGAATTTTATTATATGTATACTATAATATAAAGAAACAAAACTTTAGGCAAAACTTTTTCGTTTATACGAACAGTATCTAGTTCCTACGTGATAAAATATATAAGTAGGTATGATTACACACAGATCGATCGTATTCATAAAGTATTCTATTCAAAAAACACACTATAATTATTATAAGAAAAAGAACTCAAACTCACATTTCATATCATCGGAATGGACATTCCAAAATAATTACTTTTTAACTAAAAAGATGAACTGAATTAAAAAACAACCCTTTTAAACCAGTTATTCCACTCTGAGGGGTAGATTATTTTTTTCGATATATTTATTAAGTTTAGGCTTAAATAGAATCATAAAAGTCGATTCAAAATCGATGCAAATTTTGCTTAACACACGCTCAATTATGCCCGATTTCACCAACAACCCATAAGCTACCACCTTCGAATGGGATCTCTAGCTTAAAAGTGCCCTAAACTAGCCCCTAAATTAAATTTCGTTTTACCAGATCGTTAGAGCCCGTATTTCTAGTATGTATATTTAGATGGCATTTTAACATTTAGGTGACTCCTAACTGTCGGTGAAACAGAAACTGTCCCCTAACAGCCCCCTAACTATGCTTAGGGGATCCCTTAAACTTAGGTGACGTTGGTGAAATCGGCCATAACACACCCAAATTAAGTAACTACTTATTTAAATACGGCCAAAAGAAATATCATGCATGTCATAATTAAAAATCAATCAATGGTTTCACATTAATTGCAAGTTTGATTATTATCAGTTAATATATCTAAGTACTAGTAAATTTGTTTTAATGTGCCCTTTCTTTTGAACATTTCAAATAAGAAGATAATAAAGTTTACTTGTCACTCGTCAGCTTCAAGGCTTTCGATTTTAATTTCCGGTTGAAATTTCTGATCTATATTTACTATCCAATCAATCATATGATTCAGTCATTAAGTAAATGGTGGCACTTGCTATGGTTATGTCATTATAAATCTGTTTATAATTTATAGATCAGTAATTATGAATAAATTCATTTTTTATTTATTAGTAAATAAAGTAAAGTGTGTATAAAGTTTTAATAATCGGTTTTTTACTTCTTATATTGCGTTATTATTTTTCGAATTCGCAAATAATCGTACAAAAACGCGAACTCAGTTGCAAAATTAAAATAACAAAAGGTGCTTTACCTACACGTGCCTCAACTCAGATTACGTTTCACTAAAAAGAAATACGTTTCTTTCATTAAATATTTGGATATAGTATTTAATTTTAAAAAGACAAGAGAGGGCTACAATGCGATCACGTCGCAAACCCGCCCAGCGAATTCAAATTGCAATAGTAATTTTTGATAATGGAAGGGAAGCTCGGGCCATTATGGGTGGATATTTCCGTCTGCGTATTAATTGTTTGAACTTGTTGCTCTTTAAGAAACGGGACAGACTAGATGCGACGGAAACGCGCAGAGCACACCTGTAGATATTCGCGTAATTTGGCCGATCATACATTGCACTATTAACTGTTAGGCGCTACACTATAGGTATGTAGCATCCGTCTGGTATTTAAAAAGTTTTTATGTGTATATCTAGTGAGAATAACTTGTTGATTGATAGTGGATTGAAATGAACAATTGACGAAGAGTAATTATTTGACATGGCTTAAAACAGGTTACTTGTCATTTTTTCGTCCTTATTATAGTAACTGCAGCCACAAATAAGTTAATGTCTTGTTCTATTACAAGTTTTAAAGGAATGTGTTGAAAATAAACATTAAAATATGCGATATGAATAATGTATATTTCATAACTTTTATGCAAGAAGCTATCACACAGGATCTTAAACGTATTTAAAATAGTTTTGAACTATTTATAAATTTGTATACATACTTGCTCAATATTTAAAACATAATATGGTGAATATAACTTTGATATCAATATATTATATAAGTGCAAATTCTGAATAATTTAGTAATTTCCATAAAGCTTACACTTTACGATGTTCGTCTGCACTCGAGCGCGCTCGGCACCGTTCGTGCGTTGCGCACGCGTCGGACGCACGACAGCTGCCGCCTCCGATGAAACGATTTCTTTACGAAAGCAAAAAATGCAAATTAATTAAATCGGCCCATACTTTTGATCTACGTAAATGTAAAATTAGGTTAAACTGAGATTAGAATGGTCTAAAAAATTTTGTTGTTGCCTAATAATTTTAAAGGTTCATAGGTGTCAAAAAAACATCTTGATTTTAAAACATCAACTTTATAATTCAACTATGGTTTTGATCATGATGTCTTATTTCGAAATTGATTTGCTTAAAATACAATACGCATACATTTTTTTAAACATTTTAATACAAATAACTAATAAGTATGTACTAGGTTGCTAAAACATAATACAACCGAATTGAGAAACTCTTTCTTTTTCCCGAAGTCGGTAGAAAAAATAAAATTTACCAAAAAAAGTAATCTTAAGTAAGCCATTTTCAAGTATGGGTACGTTTTTAGAGTACAGTAAAAATCCAGAGTACAGAAACATAAAACCAATTTTGCGTGTTCCTTATAAGTGCTGTCCTTGACGCCAATGGGCGTGTGACCTAATTCTCTCGTGCACTGTTTTGAATTTTGCGTAAAAAAGTGAACTTTATTTAATGCTATAGGCATTATTACTATTTTCAACAACGAAATAGTATTTAAGTTTTCATAGGTTTGTTCTTAATTTTTAGGTCTCTAAATACTTGTATAAATAAAATATTAAAAACATATTTAAAAAAAAACAAAGTTATAACTTTCAATAAATACCTATAGTATGTTTATTTAAAAAAAAAATTTACTAAAGTAACTTGCCAATTCTAAAATAATATTAAATGCTGTATTTTTAATTAGAGTGCTAGTAATTTCTTACAATCACAATACAAAAACCTCAAAGCCTTAACGATTTTTTAGATAGCATATCCTCAGCAAATATGTACCAACTAACATTGATAAATTTATTTCTTATGCATTTATCAGATGCCGCTCGATCATAAATTTAAGGGTAAATCGCAATAAACTTCATTAATGTTCTTTAATGAATTGAGGATCAGAAGCAGGTAGCGGTTTTTAAATATTTTGAATTCCTCAACTGAAATTCTTTCCAACCAATTGTAAGCAATTTTGTCACCCCAAGTTTAACTATTGACAATGTGTTCTTCTTTATACCAACCCTTAAAATATTCAAATATTTTAAATTTAATTCTATACCCTTAAAATTTCAGGGTTTATTCCTGCTGAGGACTAATATTATAAATAATGATTATTCATAGAGCTGTTGACTTTCGAAAAGTTTTCTCTAACATGGTACGTCTTCCATTAGTAAAATAACTTTAAGAAATAATTTAAAAAGTTTTTGAAAATACTATTTACATACGATAAGACTAATATTTATATCTCATGCATTATCTATACATATAATAAAATTATAACTAAATCGAAACTCTACATTAAATATTTTTTGGAAAATCTTATTGAAATAGTCATTGTTATCGATACAGAGGCCGTACATATAGTTTTTAAAATATTAATCTATCTGACTGAACCCACTGGACAGATTTTGATGAATTTGGTATGATGACAGCTGGTTATCCGGGTCAAAATATAGAATATTTTTTACTGCGGGAAAATATCTCATCTCTGAGAAATCTATACTAATCGTTACAATATAGGTACCTAGTGACGAACCCGAGCTGAGCGAGGGCGAGTCGCTAGTAAATTAATAAAATATGGGTTTCATGTGCAGGGCTACACGTTGGTGTTATGCAGTAAAGTGAATATAATAAGTCATTTATTTTTTAATATACTAAAACAAATTACTGAAACAACATATTCGATAAACAGAATTGCAGGACAAACTACTTATAAAACGGTTCACTGACCGAGCCAGGTGGTAGAGTGACAGTAAATATTTAATTTATCAATGGACGGAAGAAATTGTGTGCCATCGGTGATAGTGATAATACAACCACTATGGAACTGACCTCACACTATAATGCTCTAGATTAAATTACAATTCAATTCAATTGAATTGAATTGCTCTAGATTAAATTACAATTCAATTCAATTGAATTGTAATGTAGAGCATTATCATTACATGCCATATCAACTTAGTACTGTCATTCACCATAATAGCTGTCAGATTGATTGACAATTGTATTTTAAGCCCATTGACGCTATTCAGATTAAATGGAACTGAAAGCTATTAAGAAAGCCTAAAATTATCATTCTTGGATGAAGAAGAGGTAATTTTACTCGTATAAAAGCTTAATCGTTAATTTTTATATTTGTTTAAAGGCGTATTTTTACTTTATGCGCTTAATAAACACTTTATGTACTGTAAATAAAATAAATTTCGTATTTATAGTCTACTTAGCTTTCTAAAGGAACTTTAGCTTACAAGAATAGACTGATATGTACATATTATGTGATATGTATGTATGGATACGTACTATAATTTATGTACATATAAACTATAGCTAGTGGCTAGTTTATTACATTTTTATTAATAACTAGCTTTTGCCCTCGTCACCGTCACTATAATTTATTTACGTGACGTTTCTTCGCTTCTAAATCTTACCCTGATATTAGATAGTGCCTATAATTTTATTTTATAAAAAATATTGTAAAAAAGTAATAGTAATAATCAAAATACTACACATATTTATGTGAATCCAAAGCTACCTAGAAACTACATAAACAAAAAAAGACCTTATATAAGACAATTTCGGATTTTCAATATTTATGCAATAGATACAGATGGGTAGACTAAGTTTACATTATACATATTAATGAAATGAAAGTGTAAAATTATAAAAAAAACACATAATAACAGAATATTAAGGATACTGCCATTCATTACTCTATTTATGATTATTTATGTATATTTATAACTATTTATGACTTTTTATAAAATTAAAATAGTACCGAATGATGATACGAGTTTTTAGTTAAAATCTATTGAATACGACTTTAACTGTCATTTAAATAACCATTATTTTAGTTAGAGCAAGCTGAAAAGGTTAATTTATTCTTTTCGCTAAGTAAACGATTCCGTAGGATCTCACGTCACTCAACGTTTCGCTCTAATGAAGTTGGTTAAGGTTGGAAAAAACTCGCTGCCGGTGGTCCTCTGTCACTGAAGCTCAATTATGCAGGCTATAGGTGCATGAGAAATTTTCCATACAAGTAATTGACAGTAGCTGTGCATTTTTCATTTTGGTGGTCAAAGACCAAAGGTTAATAGTATCTTTGACCACACATGGTTGCCCTCTAAAGACATTAAGAAAATCAGATTTACATTATTACCATTTCTTGTACTTGCTACGCTTAGTTTATTTATTCTTTCTCAATAAAATAGAAATTAAATGCTTGAAAAATTATTATTAAATGGTGTAGATCCAGAAACTAGCGAGTATAAAGAAACAAACAATCTTTATAACTTTATGATATTACTATACTAATGCTAAGCTTTTTAAGCTTCAAATATACTTCACAATAATAATACATTTACCGATAATTGCCAAAGGGTTTTATTAAGCATCTTCACGTATTAAATATTTTACATAAGCAATATTTTAGAAAATATTTACATTCGTACCTGTGTCATTTTACGACTAGGTGATGCCACGGCAGACCGCTTGTATGAAATAAAAGTTAAAATTAAATTGATTTCAATTATGGGGGATAATGTAAAGGAAAAAGCTCAAAGAAAAAATCATTGAGCAAGTTCATGTACTCTTAACTATGGCGTCATACACGCTCCCGAATAATAACCTTCAATTTTCATATATTAACAGCACTGAAATTCGATCCGGCTTAATTTGCTTCACGGTAGTGAGCAAACCAAATTTGCTAAATGCATTTCATCAGAAACAATACTTAAATGGGTATTAGACTATAGTGCTGTGGTACTTATTACGGGAGAACCGACCTGCCTTTCGCGATGAAATGATCGATTACTGAGCGAAATCAGATGCAAGGCTATCGAAACAGGAAGTCTTTCCATAAGCATGCAATTTTACAATACATCGAGTTCTTTGTAGTTTTAAAGTATCTCAATACACAATTTAAAATATATAATACATTTTTTATGGGAGTCGCTGGAACTGTAGCTGTGTGACTCTCGTAATATATATTAATGGACTTAAGATTAAAAGCCAATAAATAAACCGAGTTCACTATAAAATGAAAGTGTAAAAATAAAATATTCTCACATTGCTAATCAGAAGTATTACTCCGACAAAGTACGTTATAATCACAGAATCAAGGAGCATTTGTCAACAGCTAACGAGTCGATAAAAAAAAATTTAAATGAAGAGTATCACAATTTCTGGCTTAAAGCGATTTGTTAATGCGTCTTTTAAAAGGTAGCGTCGTGTTACTTATTTTATTTATAAATGTGCTGTAAACTTTAATGCATAACGAGTTGCAATTTACCTATGTTTATGATAGAAGATAAGATTTGCTAATATGAACTCATATACGAGGGTTTCTACATAAGCGGTTAAAATATTTATTTTTATAGTTTCTGTGATGTAAGATAGATTATTATCAGCTTGACTCTTCAAAATTATATATTATAGCATCAAAGCACTAAATCAACTCTATTTTTTTATAATGTAGTTATATTGTTTAAAAACATTATTGGATTTTACAACCACAAAAATAATTTGATTTCTTATCCTAAGATCAGGATATTTCATGTCAATGACATTGAAATTTAATAATTTCTAAGTAACAAATTTTCGTCTTAAGATGTAATTCTAACCGCAGCAATTTTCTGTTTCATTGCTTAGATCAAGGTAAAGCACGAGTCAAAGTTAGTGAACTGAAAAGTTCAATGGGTTCACTGAGAAAAAGTGAATAAAAATCTTACGTACCTACTTAAGTTTCTTATATATTTGTTTCGTCTACTTTAATGCATAATAATAATGAATATTACTTTTATAAAATAAAACATATTCAAAATTACATATTATAATTAAAATATTATATTAAAATTACATATTAATTACAAAAAACACATTTGCATGGTTTGATCAAATAAAACATTTTACTTACCCTGACTCCTTTATTTTTTTAATTAATTTTTATTATATATATATATATATATATATATATATATATATATATATATATAACTACACATAAATGTAAATAACAAAATATACAATAAGTTTAGTTTCTAATCAAATACCAACAACGTTTAAAACACTGACCGGTAATAGACTTAATTTGCTGTATATTCGTTATGTCGATCTATGTTTACGACGTCTTAACACGCAACCAATGGAACAGTAGCTTTTTCTTTTGACACTGATATTAATTTCAATCTTTTAAAATTCATTTAAAAGTAATTTTAGAATTTCATATTTTACTGGC
Organism: Brenthis daphne; assembly: GCA_947093115.1. Lineage (NCBI taxonomy): Eukaryota > Metazoa > Arthropoda > Insecta > Lepidoptera > Nymphalidae > Brenthis > Brenthis daphne. Next base: position 29,504,375 of record OX352474.1, on the reverse strand, counting down.
ATACGAAATTGCTTTCATAATATTTTTCACTACTTGTACGCTTGCAGCCAAGTTTCGTTTTGTAGTTATTTATTGCTAAGTAAAATTTACAATATTTTATATGATATAAATTAATCGACACATGCCTACTTACACAATATATATATATATATATATATATATATATATATATATATATATATATATTAAGGAATAGCTTCATGCGCCTTTCCTTGTGAATGACGCTAACGTACTCTATTCGTTCATTTTGCTCCCTGCATCTTTTTGAAATCTAAAATATATCACGTTTGGAAATTCTAGCCTTAGGATTTTGACCATTTTTCATTTGTCCATTCACCAAGTGTAGTAAATACTGGTGGTCTAACAACTGGTCAGTCAAACCCTAATAATATAAATTATGACAATTATAATAGTTTTACTTTAGACCAAGTTAACACTTCTGAACTATATGAACTTAAACATAGATATGTCAAAGGCAGCTTTCATTTTGATATTAAATATTTTCTGTATTTGTATACACAAATATAAAAGACTTTCTAACGAATTGTGAATCTTAATTAATTATTGTTATTAGACGAAGCGTAACCCGCAAGAGAGATTATAATTGTAGTTAACGTAAAACTGAGGGAAACCATAGATAATTGAGTGTAGAGAGGGTAATCAAAGCCGGTAGCTAATGGGCGGTAGTCGCAGAACGAATCTGACAACCGAAGTAGTGGATGTAAGATACGGAACCGATTGTCGAGGCGGTAGGTAAATTACTCAGTGACATCTTCGTCTTATAAATCTTATTAGAATAGCTTTTTTCAAATATTTTGTATTATTATTATTATTATCATTTATAGGTAATATTTATGGTGTACATTTTTTAATGAGCTGTTACATAATAAGTCTCATAAGTTTATAATGTATATGCCGGTAATATTAAAATCCAAAGCCATTCTTCTTTTAATTATTTGATTTTCTACACAAAATTATCATTCACGTCTCACTTTATATTTAAATTTTATGTAATTTCATTAACGAAAGTCATATTTTTGATGGAAAGTCAAAAACGCTATGGTGGTGGTCCAGATCAGCGTAATAGCAATGACGAATTGGGCCTTTCCCGCCCACCGCTATTAGTTTAATGGTTTTATTATTAAAAATATAAGAAAATTTGAATTAACTACGTTCATTAACGCACGTTAGCGAGCTCAGTTACCGTAGTTATTTCACGAAGTGTCTCTAATAGCAAGATTAATCGACTTCAGATCGAATGATTTAAGATTCTATTAAAATAAAGGTAGAGCATTTACAGTTCAGGCAACAGCTTAATACTGAGATAAATTATTTCTTATTAACTACGACGTTGCCATAAGAAAACTTAATAACCTCGTCAAATTTTGGAATATAAAACTTTAATAAAAGATCTAGAATAATAATTAGGTTTAAATGTATAGAGAATAAAATTGTATCAATTGAGTGAATGTGAGTTTGGTCCTTCGTCTTCTAGTAACTACTAAATGGTTACGAGTTAAATTCTGAATAAGATAACTTATAATATTATGCAGTGTCAATATACGAGTATGTCACCGTGTATTACTGTGGTCGTCGTGACACAAATTTTATGAATATTTTTTTTTAATCATTAAAATGACCTCTCTTACATCTATACAAATATAGAGTTTGTTTGTTTAAACGTGTTAATCTCCGGAACTATTATTTCCTTGTTTATATTTTTCTATATATTCTTTGTTTTGTATGTAGATAAAAATGTACAATAAAGAATATTTTACTTTTTTACTTTAATTTATTAACTGGTCCGAACTAAAAAAATATTTTTTAGACTTTATTAAAAATATAATGATATATAGTGATTAATTGAACAAAACACACTATACAAATTTCGGTATATTTCACTTACATTTATCAAATTAATCATTCAGTTCATTCACACAGTATAAAAGCTCATATGAAGTTAGTATAATAAGAACTAGTAATAGATGCAATTAAAGCTAGCCACGAGAGAAGCTCTTTATAGACACAAAGAACGATGTAAGTTTTAATTATGCCATTATTTTTAATTTACTCTCAAGTCTTGGACAATTTCTCATAAAGGCAGCCTCACTGAACGGCTCGGATGGTAGCGGTCACGCATGCTCACGGTTAATTCAAGCCAATCAGAGGCTGATTACACGCATTACTTGTACGCATATTAACAAATGCACAGAGCTTGAACTTTAAGCACATATAAATATAAATTATTTTTCAGTATACCATCACCATTTTACGAACATTGCACGGGTTGATAGCAGATATCATGCAATGTCACTGAGTTCTGTAGTACACCTAACGATGTAAGTACTATCCCGCGGCAATATCTGAAGGAGTTTAGTATAAATCTTCTTTTATTAACTACCGTCGATCTAGCTACATGTAATGTACGTATTGATATTTTATGTTGATCGAGTAATATAAAACTTCGTGTGGGCTTTTATATTAGTACCTACTAAGAATATTCTAAAAACAATTGAATATTTTTTTTATAAACTTACAGGAAACTCCTAAATGTTTTGAAGTGACTTCTGTGACGTATAATATTAGTAAAAGATTTCGATTAGACATTTGTCATTTGTATAAAAAAAATATGGCTTTTTTAATATCTGATTCTTTTGAGATATTAAATTTTTATACTCAATATGAGTCTTTTGGTAAATTTGAAAATTATAAAGACTTGTTCATTTATTTCGCAGCAGTTGTAACTATAAAATTACGAACATAATATGAAGTAATAGAACATATTACATATTCCTGTTGATAGAGACATTAGAGAATAATTTGTTCGTATGTCATTGCAGTTAGTAAGCGATGTTTCAATATCCGATTCAATTAAAACTAATAGTGTCTTGAACTAGACTGACAAGATTTGATTGCATTTAAATTTATCCGACTGTCCACCTGTCTGCCCGTTATAAGAAGAAACCGTTAAAATTGACAACCGTTTTGAGTTACCTGTTAAATTTACTCAACCGATGCATCGCCATCTGAATTTTAAAACCAATTTCATATTTATGATCACAAGAATCCACCAATATACTGTTTCAGATACATTCTCTACATGTCATCACAAAAAAGAAATAAACAAAAAATATAATTGGCCTAGTAATTTGACGTGTACAAAGTGACATTGTTATTATTCTATATAATGAATTTTCTCGAAATACGTGCATATCTATTTCCATTTCTCATATGACTTATAACAGCTTAAACTTATGGCTTATACAATTGAGTCCTTATCGATAAGTTAAAGTCAACTATAAATATATAGATATATGGGATAGATAGACCTCCTACGATTCACAATTGAATATGGGTTAATTTGTCACATTTATATGAGCCCTTATTGCAATTCTGAAAATAAGATGTCATCTTGTGTGGCAACGACCTCCTGCTACTACACCTTCCTGTATCACGCAGTGATCCGGACATGAGTTTTGACGCCATTAGCGATATTTTAACGATAAGAATAATCAGACTGACCACAACAAGCGCCTCACGTTTCATTTATTAGCAAAATCAGAAGTAATAAAGAAATTCAAACCTTAATTCAAAGCAATACAGCATCCAAGAATGTATACATCAAAACTCTACTTGCAACAAAAACTATTTAACTTACATTTATTTTTCCATACCCAAACAACCTTTTGTACTATCTGATCTACTTGTGCCATTTTTTTCATCCCGTATTGTTTCTTGTGAATAGTGGTGTTTGACTTTTTGTTTCAAACTTAGAGATAGAAGTGCAAATAAATTAAATGGAAAAGGGTATGCTGGTGGCTTATATCTTATCTTGACGTAGAGGCGATGAGCGAGATTAGAGGTGTTAAATTGACCCTAAACACGTTTTCTATATTAACCAAAATGAAATTCCTAAATTAAAGAAGATCTAATGTAAGAGGACTCTAACGACTAATGTGATTTCACTTGGCATATTTCCTTTCCTTTCCTTTTCAATCACTTTAATAATGTTCCAATATCATCAACGAAATCGAAACCTACGATGCGTTATGTGACTGAATGTCCTGCTCACAATAGGGACTAACAAAGGCGTCCAGACCGCGATATAAAAGCCTTCCCGATAAAAAGTAAAATCGAAGTAAAGGAAGTGCATGGCGGGCGGAAATGCAAACTTATTGTGCGAACTTGCACGTGTTCCGGAACGTTTTGTGCACAACCGTGCCTCTGAACAGCGTCTGGCTTTAAAGGTATGAAAGTCTAACTCAATAAAATAGTTCCTATTTTCAGATTTAACTCAGCACTCGAAATTGAAGGTACAGGAAAAGACGTGTTAACGAAATAATTCAAGTCCCCTTCATATTAATGAAAAATATTCAAATAAATTGAGCACCAGCTGTTTCATATTTTTAAAGCTTGATTCATGTTTCCTTAGAATTTTATTATTTAATATTATAAATATTTTTCAATCGTCCATAATATATACTATAGATATTCTTTATAGCTAAGTAGTTATCTTTATGAACTTTTTTGTAATTTACTTTATGTATATGTATGTATGTACCTACTTAAAAATCTGCAACTACAAATATTGATGCATATGAATAACAAGTTTTTATGTATTTTTTATTATTAAAATATTATAGTAAATCGTTTATTAATCCTTTAATATTTATAAATTTATTATTATTTCCCTTAAATGTTAGAACATATCTATAAAATTTTTCTATAATAATTTACTTATAAAAATATGTAGCGAAATACATTTTGCTACGTATTTATGTAGTTCTCAAACCGAGTCTACCGACCCAAAATCACTAAGAGATTTTAAAAAAATTGACCAGTCCGAAAATTTATCACAATCTACCTTTAAGAATAGATAACCTACCTACAAGACGATATATCATGAGTATCTTGTATAACCTTTTTATTCCATTCCTTCAAGTATAGAGCGTACGTTTCGGTGTATAAAGCGTCAATAAATGAAATGAAATACGAAATTTTCACAAAAAATCTGTCGGTCGCACAGCAGGCTATGTTTGTGGCTTTGTCGCGCCCACAACATGACAAAAGGCAAATAAGAGAACAGTACTCGCGTACTTTGCAAAAAATATCATCTAAATACTCTTCTATTGAAGTTTAACAGCCGTAGAGAAACGTGCTTTGTCTGCAAGATGCGGTGGCGATATTAGATTCGTATTTTAAGTCATTTTATCTATACATACTGTATAATATAAAGGAATGCGTTCAAATCGATGAACCACAACCACCATTTTTTAATTATAGTTTTTAAATGTCTACTTTTTATTCACTTTGCAACCAAAACAAAGTTAACCATTAATGATTTTTAATAAATATTAAATATGACTTAAATATTGAGTGTAAGTATATGTGTTTATAAATATGAGAATATATTTATTATATTATTATTCAGATCAAGTTTCAATAAGTTATCCTTAAAAGGCGTTGTATGGAGCGCTTAGAAACATAGAAGATGTGTGCAGAGCAAAATAAACACCGTACTCAGTAGGAAATGTAAGTTCGTCAAAACTTGTTTACAGTGCGGCGAAATGTTGATTTTTTTGGCATTTTTTTCATTCACCATCAAGGGACCACGGACTGTAATTCGATCAGATTGTATCAGGACATTTTTTGTCCTTGTGGTCAAAAGCAGCTGGCCAAGATTTGGCCTATAATGCGAATTGTTTACAAGGATTAATAATGTGCAACTGACCAATGATTTTGTTTTATTTATTGTCAGTATAATGTTGTCCGCGGTCAGGTATTCTTAAATTATTTCTTAATCAAGGACCAATATATATATTACCTTGCCATTTTGTTATTAATTTACAAGCAATCAGTATTTTGTGTCTGTTTTATTCCGCTTTTAATCCGTCACTAAATCTTATCACATGTTATTTAATGTAACGAATAAAGTAAAACTTGAGTCCAAGACGGAAATTTCGAGAGCAAATATCAAAGATACATAAAGGGAAAAAAACTGCACGGCCCATAATTTATTGTTTAAAAAATGTGTTAAACGTTTAGGTTAAAATACTGACATGGAATAATAACTCCATGAATAAAATCTCAATCAGCGGTCAAACACAAAGGCAGAAGAGCAAATACTTCGATTAAAAACAAACAGGTACAAAAAGACGCGTTTGATTAATTTTGTGGGCGAGGCTGACGCTTAAACTTTTTAAAATCGAATTTGAGGTTGCACATCGTCAAAATTTACGCAAATAACTGCCAACTGTAGTGTGGCTTCAAAATTTTGTTTTCCAGAACATAATCATTAAAATAAAACCATATCATATTATTTCACTTCATGATTAGTTTTTAATGAAATATCCTGTATGTTATTAGTTTAACTGTAACATAAAACCGATTAAATTGAAAATTATCTGTTTGCGCAATTATGAAGAAACACACAATATTATCTACGCGTATATATGCTGCCTTTTATAGCTAATGAAGACTGTGATATTTTACTCTACATTATAATTACATGCTGTTATAGCCCATACACTATAATTTATGTACAAATAGTCTCTTTTATACATTATGGCTAGATAAGACTCAACCGCAGTCTCTTCAACATGGTCACCCTAGATATTCATTTAACGGTTTGAAATTGTGTTATTAATATTTATAGCTACGTTAAACGTTATTTTTTTTCTTATTTGTTTAACAGCTAGGGGTGCAGGTGCCTTTGAAACACCGCTTTTACAAAGCTATAACCTATATTATGAGCATACCGCGAAAAATTATGTCATATTTATGACCATGAAGCTTTTAAGTTCAGCGAAAACTCCATCTTAAAGTATGACGGAATAAAATAATATTAAGTATATATTTGATTTACGCCAGATACGTTATTAAGCTTGCTTTTTAGGGTTCCGTATCGAAAAGGTGCAATTTCGCTATTGCTAAGCTTATTGTATCTATCAATGTACATATTTTATAGGGCTCCTTGACCTTTTGAACCACGTTAGATTGCAGGCTTTAGATTACAAACTTGTTATTATTACGACACATTTTTGCATAAGAGTTGTTTAAATAAAAAAGAGCAATAAGAAAGATTTTCCACCTACAAGTATAGGGGATGAAAGAATGCAACAAACTTCGGTCACTTTTGCACTTAGAAATCCGAGGGAGAAGAGTTAGAATCGCCTGTGACTTAATTTAAAATTTTCTCATAAAATATACCGTATTTTTATGATACTCAGGGTCGCAAGGTTTAATAAAGTATTTAGAATAAATATTAAACTGTCATCACTATGGGAATTTCCGATTAATCAGTATTATTATTTATTGCAATATACAAATTCATATAGTTTTATTAAATATTTGTATAATTTTTAAGTAGAATCGTTTCATATTTGATTATTTTAAAGTTTATATTGGATTTTTAAGCTCATCGTAAATTTATTTTATTATACTTAACAGTAATAATACCGTGAGAAAGCAAACCTGTAAAGATGAAATGTTTTTTCTCCTTTAATTTCTACCATATAAGCAAATAAGCTCTAAAGTTAAAGTAAAAAACAATCCTCAATTTGTTTTAAAATACGATAAACCTTACCTAATCTTAGAGAATTTTTCGAAATTGTTGATTCTTTCAATTAATAATTACGTTACGATAAAAAGAAAAGTGACTAAATTTTTGATTCAATATAACGGAACACTAAAGTTTTTTTTTTTAATTTTTAGTAGTTTTAGTTGATGTTTAATATTATTACTGAAATAGATATAAAAATATGATTTTTAATACACATTATAAACACGTATGGGTACTTTTATAACGAGTTTCAAAGATCTGGTTATTTGGTTTACGATTTGCTACTTCGTAAGGCTTCATAAGTTTGACCATTAACAACTTGGAAATTGAATAATGGCTTTACTGTAAGTTAAGATACGACGCGGTTTTACAATTTTGTTCGATTTGTGAAGACATGATAAAAAAAGGATAAAGAAATGATAAAATAGAAGAAAACTGAGGTTTAAAAAAATTAAATTTATTTTATGATAATTATTTATTCAATATTAACTAATGATCCGTCTGTTTCTAGACAACTTTCAATTTACTTAGCATTTACCTTGCCAGTGACTTGTCCGCGTGATTTACTGGAATTTTTATATTTTCTCAGCGTGAGACTCGAATAATATTACAATAGATATTGATGTTTAATTCATTTTGTCAGTGGTCTACTTAGAAAATGTCGTCTGCAAAAGCTTTGTTATATGAAGAATAACCGTATCTTCTTGCAATTTTAAACTGACACCGGAGTACTCTTTAAATATAAGACTTTTATACAGTTCAAAGTGACGCGTTTACATAACGGGTTTGCTCCCAGTGAGATTTCATTTTAAGATAGTCGACAAGGGGCGAGAACTGAAAACCTGAGCTTAATAACGCGAGCTACTTAATTGGAATTTCATCAATGATTTGTTAATAGCCTTGTGAGTTTTTATTCATACTGTTAAGATTCAGTTATCGTGAACAATCAGAAACAGTATAAAATAAGTCGCCTTTATTAAGTATATTGCCATGGAATAATCATATCAATATTTATCCTCAGTCGACGATAACACAAGCTTTTTTACCGCACCTCTCGACGCCTATTCGGACAAAAGTAGTTTCACTATCTTAAAACACTGTCAAATTAATATTCGGTGTCCAATCTTTAAACTAAAAGATACGATGCTATATTTTATTCGGTGGAACATTTAAAACCTTAATTAAGATGTTTGTGTATCCGAAGAAAAAGTTACTCGATCGTGAACTAGAACAGAAATATACGACCTCTCAACCGCTAACACAAAACGGCCAAACTAATAGTCGCCTTCCCAATTTATTTTCTGTGAAACCCGTTGAAACTATAAAATATACCACTATATAGATGTTAATTAGACATAGTGAAATGCTCCAAACCAGAATGCTCGTCCGGGTATTAAATGAATTTGCATTTCTATTGTTAATGAATCTTATTAGACGTTAATTGGGTGTTAAAGAATTAATTTGTGAGATCTCCATTCTGATTATAGAGATCTCAGTGATAAAATTTGACCAAGCCCTTTAAAATATATTTAGGTGACGTTATCGAGAAATTTCCGTGTGAAAAAATCTGTGCCACTGCTATAATATATTGTTTAAAACAATCCATTAACAGTTATAGTATACTTGAGTTATATACTCACTCCTTGAAGTAAGTTTTTTAACATTCTTTTATAAAACTCCGACTGATGTTTCGTAGGCTCTTAACTAGATAAAGCTAGTCGGAAGCGTGTTCGATTGTAACCATAATTGCACTATTAAAACCCGTGAACGCCATAAATACAACAGCGGACGGCGGCTGCGATAGAAAATCAATCGATATAATGAGCGCTTATCATCGCTAACAAGCAGCACGTGATCATTAGGGCAATCACATACAAAGCAGTAGTAAGCAATGGTCAGTCCGAAATATCATCGGAGAGATCAATATGGTTATCTCAACTAATGGCCTTACGATGACTTTCTATAAATTAATAACAACAGCCTATATTGCCGCTATGATTGGTCCATGTTAATGAGGAAACAACTTCATCTTCATCCGAATGCATACGAGCCACAAATTTGACTCGATCATCGCTTTTTTGTAATAGTCTAAAACTTCTGTTGTATCATCTTTAAAAATATAAATAAAAGTTTGAATGCGCTTACATTGTTAACATAAATAATATCATATGTTTCTTAATAAACTCTTCGATTTTCATAATTTAATTCTAGAAATAAAGATATACATATATTGAAAATCACCTGTTAATTTTTTTTGTTTAAAAATACTTAAAATTTAGTAACGTTTATAATAGATACCATAATTAAATTATTACTATGAACTTTTATGAAAAAATCAATGAATTGCTTTTATAAAACTAGCTTTTGTGGCTTAACTACATATGTATATCCAATAAATATTTTATGACTACGAGCTTTAAGTTTGTTACGACAGTGTTACTTCCTGTGCATATCAAAAAAACAATGTTGTCTAATAAAACCTGAAAAATAGCTTATTTTTTATATATACATCGAGTGCTAAAAAAAGTACTTGAATTAAGTTTAATATTTTGCTATTTAGATTAAAAATCTTTAAATATGTTTAATATTAAATTCAAATATACATATTATATTGAAAATAGAGTGAAGCGGCTCTGTGATTTCATGTGTAAGATTTTCAACGTAACCGCTCCATTTTACAAATATGGCGAAGAAAAACAACTGGCTCTCGTAAGACATGTGAAGTCTTACGCTAGAACACAAGGGTGGTGGAATATGGCCAGTCCCTCTTGCATTGAGTGAAGTCGCGTCCAGCATTGGAACATTGAAAGGGTTAAAATATGATTACTATTATTTATTTAAAATATTTATATACATATAAAAAGTACTTCTGAATCTGCAGTTAAATTTAAGTAAACTAGCAGAACCCGCGGCTAGCTAGCGGCAGAAGCTAAAACTACAAAAAAAACTTTAAAAAGGTAGTTTCATACAAACTTTCATCCCCAATTTTACCCCCTTTTAAGATGAATTTCGAAATTATGCTAAAATACGTATTTATTTAATTTTATTGATGAGCATTAATACCAAGTTTCAAGTAATTCTGATCATAAATATTTTTTTTTTGGATTACATTATAACGTGTTTTCCCGTGGGAATTAGATAATCTCCCGCGGTAAAAAGTATATGCGCGCCTATGTCATTCTCCAGCCCTCCAACTATATCCACACAAAAAATCACGCCAATCCGTCACTTCGCTTGGACGTGAAAGAAGGACAAACAAACGAACGAACACACTTTCACATTTATAATATTCTATATTAGTATGGATTAATGAACGATATATGTGCCTAGTTAAAGTGACTTTCCTAGAATGTGTTAAATTTGGTACATTCTCATTGTAATCAAAATCAGCTGGCCTCCTCGATCCAATATTTCATTGCTTTTGAGAGTTCAAAGACTTGCGCGTGTCATCCCGTGTGTAAGTCCCTTTAGTAGTCATTGTAATGTTTATTTATAATACGACTATAACAAAGCACGACACTTCAAGTGCAAATTGTCGCCTAGTGGAACCCATTGACAATGGTTCACGCCTCAAAATTTCCGTGTAATTCTTTCTTTTATCTTTCATACTATTGTAGTGCAAAGTTGGCCATTTACTTCGTATTATTGTCTCTTTTGGGGTGTACTTGAGGCGTTATGTTTGCTTAATGTCATTCTAAATACTATAGACACTTTGCATTATAATTTTAACCTTCTTCCAAATTTATACGGGACATATTCGTATGTTACTTGTTCTTATAGTTCACACCTTTTAATTTTGTTCGTAATTCTGACACCTTGTAAATGTCGATGTAACTCTAAATTATTATGGTTTAGTCGCGTGGCAAGTAGCACACTTGCATTCAAAGAGTACCGTAGAGTTATTGTATGGTATATCCACAAGAAATTCCGTTGAATTCCAATATCACACAAACTCTAAATGAAATGGGTGTTACTTATTAGAAATATCTATTTTACTTTTAAAGATCAAGTTCAAAGAAATCCACTAGATTAATTGTAACTGTATGTCCGTATGTATGTATTCAGCCCTTTTTAACGTCCCACAGCTGGGCACGGGCCTCTCTTCAGTACGAGGGGAATCAGGCCATAGTGGAACGCTGGCCAAGTGCGGGTTGGCGAACATCACATGTTATTTGAAAACTTTCTGGGTTCTCTCAGACATGTAGGTTTCCTCACTATGTTTTCCTTCACCGCTAAGACAAGTGGTAATTATGTTGGAAATGGTCCCCACATGAAAATATCAGAGGTGCGAGACTCGGGATTTGAACTCGCTTCACTCGGTTTCCCAAGTGGACGCGTTACCACTGGGCTGCTACTGCCTTATGTCCGTATATTGTACTCTAATTTACAAACATAGGTAGGTACCATATTAAAATACAAAAGCTTCATTTATAACTAAGTCGGTACCAATTAAATCAGATAGACGTTTCCTTTTCCTAGTTCTAGGTATTCTTGGTAACAAACTACACGTGAGTGTCTTTCTTTAGCAATAAAATGTAAGTTTTATCGTAACAAATAGCTTAGTAACGCTTCCTTCACTATCAGAACACTATCTTGTATTAATATTTACCAAGCGTGGGCGTAAGTATCGGTCCAGTACAATCGATTCTAAGCACCGTCTTGACGACAGTAAAGTGCTTATACTCCGATTTGATGACAAATGATATAATTTGTACCCACTGACACGATTATCAAAATATTCTTACATTTAATAATAGCAGCTTGTGTGGTATTTACATTATCGCTTGCTTCCGTTCTACAATGATTTACTCTTCGATTAATATAGTATAAAATACATATTTCAATTATACATACAAAAATATATTAGATATAAGTACAGTATTGGAATGCTTAGTATTTAGATAAGCATATTTTCATTATCTCTACTTTTAATTGTACTTTTATTTTTAAATAAAATATAATAATGGCAACGCTAAATATAGATTACTAATTAATATATTTAGAATTGTAATAATTATAATAATAACAGCAAAAATTAAATAAATAATATTCCATATTCAATTATAAAACTAATTAAAATTATATTATTATAATAATATTCTAAGATAATTGGTGCAATTTTCATTTTGTTATTTGTGGGTAGGCTGTCTGCAACAACTATACCTTCGAGACATCTAACACCTCAGTCTCTCCCGTTACCATGACTGTAAAGCATTCGAAACGTCGGGAACCTAAAATCCAAATAAATCCGCGAAAAAATCCCAAAAGATAGTTTTATTTACAATGTCAAATATTCGCGTAAATCTAAGAAAGTATTACGTATTTTTCTTAACAAATAATACTTGTACAACAATAGCAGGCGAACCTTCCCGCTGGCTAATAGAAAAAGATATTATATTGCACGATGTTTACATACTTACAAAATCAATGAATCCACAAATCACAGTGCTAAAAAACCTTTTACGTTTTCAAAATACAATAACGTGACTGCCACAAAGAAAATTGTTTCCTCTCTCTTCAAACGGGCTGTAATCTAAAATGAAATCTTTTAAATGCTGTGTTGATATAAATAGCCCCAAGACATTGCAATGAAATTAAATAGTTTTATTTAACTTTACTAAGTATGATGGTTTCTTTTGGCATATATCTCCACAATTCCATAGAAATACCAAAAAAACTATGAATTTAATTCATTTAAAGTATTGATAAAGAACAATTCGTAAAGTATAGTCACTCGTACATCGTTAAAGGATCGAGGAATTCGAGCAGTACCTAGACTTGAATTAATCTCAATTTGTAAGCTTCATCTTGCCACGGTGTTTGTATAATGAAATGGAGCAAGTCTGTATCATTCATTAGAGTCGGACACTTCTATACAGTTAATTGTTTGAACTTGCCCGGGCTGCCGTTTAAAATCGTCTCGGCTAATCAAGGCACGGTTAACAACATCCGCTTGGTAAGTGGCCGGCCGATGACTCGACACACCACTCAATGATGCAATTGTCTCCTAAAACTATCGCGCAGAGAATTGCGCCTCCACTTGATACAACTTCCGATTAGGTGTCAAGGATGATGCTGATGTCAATAGAGTTGAACTAACTAATGGCTCAGACAACTGCATTACACATACGTTGCAATGTTTCGCGGAACAAGAATGAATGCTCTATTTCCTGTTGCCTATTTATTTGTAATAACTGGCTTTAAATGGGTACGTAGTCCAGAGTGTTATTGAGGCTTCATTTTTTTTTAAAGATTTCGAATACAGGATATTTAAATTATCATAATTTCTTGTGGCTAATATATGATACTATTTGACATTATAAATTATATTTACTTTTCTTAATAAAGATAGTCATAAAGAAACAATAAGCGAAGGCTCAATTTTCTGCTTCACACTTATATGTTGAGTGACATTACTCAGTAATTTAATGCTAACCTGACATAAAACACAAAAATATGTTGTCATAAAATAAATCTATTTTCTATGTCTCACATCAGTGGTGAAATAAATTTTAATCATACTTAGCGTATTTGAAATGTTTCAATAAATAACCCTGCAAATATAGCATAAAACGAAAACAACATGTCAATTTAATAAAATACGAAGAAATGTTGTAAAAAAATAACGTAAGTAACTTAAAGTAAGCCCACATCAAAATATTTTCCCAAGCTGATAATCACTATAAATATGAATAAGTCGCGTATGAAATATCGATATTGTTAAATTAATCCTCCCGCTCTACCGCAGACAGGTCCGGCAGGTCGCCGAATCAATTAAACGAGCGGCCATTACAATTCATTCACGATTATTGTTATTCAGAGATGCGCGCGCGCCGCTGCTGACATTGGTGCGACACACGCGAACTGACATGACTCGTTCTCTGACGTTTCTCCCAAATTTTTTGCTACTTTTATGTCAATGACCTTATCCTGTCCACTGGGAGATATTTCTTTCCCGTTGGCATACTGAGTACGCTGTAATCGATTGAACAATGGGTTTGTAAATTACATTTGTAATTGTAGTGCAAATTTATTATGTATAAAATGGAATATCCTCTTTTTGTCAGCCTTCAATCGAAAACCCCTGACCGGTATCTTATGAGGTTATTATTATCAATTATCAAAGTTCTCTGAAAATTTTTAATTGTCTTTTTGTCGGCGTGACATGGAGAACATAATAATATATTAAAAAAAAAACAAAAAAAGATTCCGACGAATTGAGAACCTCCTCCTTTTTAAAGAAGTCAGTTGATGTTATACTTAGCGTTGATAATAATAAATCTATATCTACATATAATACTTGGCCCGACCCGGGACTCGAACCCAGGACCACCGGGTGTGCAGCCGTACATGCTAGCCACTACACCACCGAGGCAGAGTAACAAATATCCAACCATCGTCACAGTTTTATAATATTAGTATGGATTAGTACGGATATGGACTTTACAAAAAATATTCCTGAATCTAAGAAACATCGCGTGGACGAAGAACATTACGCCGCTAAATCAAATCTTTATCTATACGTACAATAAAATTCTAACTAAGCCGAATCTGTACATTAAATATTTTTTGGAAAATATTATTGAAATAGACATTGTTATCTATACAGAGGCTGAATCTATATTTTTTAGAATTTTTATCTGTCTGTCTGACTGTTACCGCATCACAGAAAAATTACTAGAGGAATTTGATGAAATTTAGTATGGTGATAGCTGGTTATCCGGGTCAACATATAGGATATTATTTACCGCGGGAAAATGTCTCATTTCTGAGAAAAAATACAAAAACTCCAATGTAAGAGTATACTAATATATTGTAAATCCTAAGAATTTGGTTTTTGGTCATCTGAACGCAGGCGGAGCCGCGAGCAATGCTAGTAATAAGTCAGCATGTAAAAAAATATTAATAATAAGAATATTTTATTAGGCAGTGGCAGTCTAGTGGTAACGCGCTGGCTTGGGAAACTGAGTGAATCTGTTTCAGATTCCGGGGCTCGCACCTCTGATAATTTCATGTGCGTATCATTTTTAACATGATTACCACTCGCCTTAACGGTGAATTAAAACTTCGTGAAGAAACCTGCATGTGTGAGAGAACCTAGCAATTTTAACAACATATATGAAGTCCGGCACACTTGGCCATCGTTTTGGACTATGGCCTGATCCCCCTTGTATTGAAGGCGCCCAGCAGTGGGCCGTTAAAAAAGGGCTGAATACAACAAGAATATTTTATTTATTTATATTATCCCATGTGTATTGTATAATTATAGTCATTTTAAAAATAGAAACGCTTATTCACAAATCACAAGTAGGTGAACGTTCATTAAAAAATAAGGCAGGAAACGTCATTATACGGTAGGTATTGCAAACACGCCGTCGGGGATTGTAAAACTGTATCCTTAACCTGCTAAACGTTCATGATATTTCCTTTAATTATTTTAACTTTTTCATTTTAAATGTAAAGTATTTAGCAAATGTAAAAAAATGTAAAATAAATTAAATATTTATGTAAAAATAATTAAAAATACCTATATAAAATTACGAGCTATTTTTATAGTAAATTATTGCCATAATATTAATATAGCTCGTTATTTTATTTTATAGTATATAGTATATACTTGATCAATTTACACAATATATCGAAGAATATAAGTTCCGCATAATGCGTAAAATGATAGAGAAATAAAAAAATACTCGTAAATTTAAAAATTAGCTAAGTATGTATGTAAGGCGAATTCTAAGAATTGAGTTAGGTACGTAGTCTAATTTTAGTTTTTTTTTTTACTTATTCCACAGATTAATAATTGCGAAAGTGACAAGATATAGAAATACAATAATTGTGCCAAAATAACAATATTAATAATATTATTATATATGTTTAATAGCATTATTGCCCATATAGCAACTCATTATAATAAGCCCACTCACATATATCTTACACATTAACATAGCTGGAAAACCTTATTTAGTATTTCATGGCAGTTAGTGCAGAATTTTAACTCATTTCTATGCACGTAGGCAGCCATTTTAAAAAAACTAATAAACTAGTTTTTAACAATGAAATCTTAAATAAGCATCGTTGAATTACATTAACATTGAATTAACGTTGTGTTTATTTTGTGCAATATGTGATAAAACTACTGCAATTGGTTTTTATGTACGTGTTAAGCACGACGTCATGCTGATTTAGTGTCTGTGGATAAGTCTGTATAGAAAATACGTACCTATATATATATATATATATATATATATATATATATATATATATATATATATAAAGATATGTTATTTATGTAGGATTATTTATAAGAGTATTCTATATAAGGTTTTATCATTACTATTTTTTTACGTGCATTATACGTGTGCATCAGTAGCGTAGCTATGGCAATACAACCAAAGCGGTCGCATGGGGCCCCTTATTCAAGGGGACCACAAACGATTTTTTTATTTCAAAACAATTTTTAGAGGATAGCTAGTTAGAAGTTTAAAAAAATCGCAAGAAAACAGTGTCCTAAGCTTCCGCACATATATTTTTTATGGAGACCACGAGAAATGTGATCGTACCTATGTTCTATAAAACGATGAATGGTCCTCTAAGCTCAGTTTTTTTTACTAAATTTTACTCTAAGCATTCTTCCCTGAGAGCGGTTTGAAAAAAGTGAAAAGTTTGAAAACTGGTTCCGTCATATTTAAGTATATAAGAGTGGCAATTTGAGATTATAAAAGATTTGTAATTTCAATTTTTATTCATTTATAATAAAACCTAGCCTTTCAAGTGTCTACTTCCGACTAGCCGACTTCTCGTTCAACGCTCTGCAGTCCATATTCGTTTTCATAAAGGGTTCCAAAAGGGCTTCCAATTTAATTTTGCATTAAAGGGGCCCACAGAAGATAGTTACGGCACTAGTGTGCATCCTAAAAGTATATTATGTTTATATAAAGTGAATGATCAGATGGCCATCGATTGCCCAATACGAAAATATATACAGAAAAGATATAGGTCATACCGAAAAACATGCAGAAAGTTAAATAAGTTTTTGAAAAAATATTTTCTGAGCCAAAACTTAAAATCGTTTTATTTGAAAAAATACAAAGTTACAATTTTTAGATCAAACTCTAGAGATTAAATGAACAATTAATGAATGTAATAAATAGTTATATATTATATTTAGGTACCTATATATTACTTAATAAGTAAACTACTAGTAATTGTATATTTTTAAATTTATTTCATTGTTATTTAAAGCAATTCGTTTAAAAAAATTAAGTTGTATTTACTCATTTAAAACGACTAGTATCGAATTTCGAACAATTATATCTGTCATACAGTCGTCAACGTGGTTACAATGTTCTCATTTAATTGGTTAAATATTCTACAGTAAGCATGGACATACAATTACGTTATTTTCCCATTTTTAACAGCAATAATCATACAAAATGTTTATTTTGTGCACATTTATATTTGTGTATCTTTCGTATGTTGACATAGCAAATGGCTATAATGTACCTACATTTTTTTTCTCCATCTTATATAGCAAATTTATCAAATAATGCTGATTATTGTTAATATTAAGAATATATATGCAAAATATATATTAATAAATATATTTTATTCACAAACAAAACCGATACAATGTCTGGATAATATATAAATATTGGACTCAATATGCGCCCTTCAACCAATTGATTTTCTGCAATATCTAAACAAACTAAAAATATATGGAAATAACATATTATAATAACTTGACTTAATTCATAAATATCATTCATATACACTGTCAAACGTAAATTGGACAATGTCAATTTACGTAAGACCATAGTATGACTAAGGGTGAGACTTATTGTCGCTTTAAGTCAAATTCGTTTTTGCAAAGTAAAATGTATGTTCCCAAGCTTACTTTCAATAATTTTGATTTCTCAGTCGTATATACAGCAATTAGTTATATAAAAATATCAACTTTCTAATATGACATATTCTTTAAGCTTCAATTCAATTCAATTTTCTTGATAATGGCTACAAAGCAAATGGAAAAGATACGAAGTCGGTAAAATACGATCATTAAAACATTTCTAAGCTTAATAACCTGAATATATGACGTTTTCTATCATAATTTGATAATTATATATGCCAGTACTTATTTGTATAGTAGATTCAAAGTTTAATTTTATTACAAAGTAATTAAATATAATTATTTTTAAAAATTTTGGGACATTAACACACTGCACCATCTAATTCCATGGTAAGCTACGAGGATTGTGTTATGGATACCAGATAGTTGATACGCTACACATATATGTATAAACTTTAAATAGTTACATACATATTATAGATATAAAAACCCATGAGTGGAGTACAAATATTCTTGCTAATCACACAAATGAATGACCCCACCGAGACTCGAGCCCACGACCGCTGGCACAGCAAGTAAGGCCACTACAAACTGAGCCAGACATGTCGTCAATAATAATGACTACTATGACTTTACTAACAGTTTCCTAAAGCAAAGTAAGTTTTTACGTTTAACAACATTTATTTTGCTAAAAATATAACTTTGTTATAAAGTATCAGTGCGATCTATGAATCTCGCCATAAGAATCGATAATAAATAGTAAACCTCAATTTTATTTTTTAATTTAGAATATAATTCAAAAAGCATTTTTTTATTTAATAACACACACACACAACGTTGTGTGAAAAATATTTAAAATATATAAATTTAAATATAGAGTCACAAATTAAATTAAAAAAATCAATCATGTGCACTTAAAAACTTTTTCACATCTTTTAAAATATATCTGTTGATTAAAAAACAATAAATTACTCTTAAGTAGTTTTCGCCGAAATCCTAATAACAGAAATAAGCCCAATAAGGCTGCTGACCTATTTATTAGAGCATCTATCTGTGCTTTATATCTTGATGAAATAACTGTATACCTTTTTTTAATGGTCATAAAAAGCACCGTCTTTATATAAAATTACCTGCTTTTGCAGCATTTTCTTTAAAGAAACACAGCATCGAAATTTTGTTAAGAGACAGTTACAATTTCGGCCGTTATAATTGTATAGAATTGCTTTGTAAAGAATCCATGAAGAGACGAAAGAAAACTATGAAGTAGGTTTAATTTAAAAAAAAATGATATTGAAATAAAAACATATAGCTTTATAATTTACATGTTCCTCATTTTAATGAACTACATATGTGGAAGCTACTCAAAAAAGTATTATAAATATACAAAAAGTAACTATTTTTTTTTAATTATCTCTTTTTCACAGACATAAAAAAATGAGTCTCATTATATAATATTTATTAACTTTTACATCAGATCATAAAAATATTTTATTGGAAATACAAGGAGCTAGGATAATAACCATAATTTATTTTAATGTAAGGCAGTGGTAGCCCAGTGGTAACGCGCTCGCTTGAGAAACCGAGTGAAGCGAGTTCAAATCCCGGGTCTCGCACCTCTGATATTTTCATGTGCGAATCATTTCTAACATGATTACCACTTGCCTTACGGTGAAGGAAAACATCGTGAGGAAACCTGCATGTCTGAGAGAACCTAGCAAGTTTTCGAAAGACATGTGAAGTCCGCCAACCCGCACTTGGCCAGTGTGGTGGACTATGGCCTGATCCCCTCGTATTGAAGGGAGGCCCGTGCTCAGCAGTGGGACTTTAAAAAGGGCTGAATAAATTTTAATGTTACACTCGCTACTCCATAGTTTGATAATCTCAAGCTCGCGTACCTGACGCGAAGACACGAAACGCTGAGAAATCTTCGTGAACATAATCTATAATCCATCGGCAACACGTGCACAGCCATTATTGATTTTGCCGTTTTTTGTACAAAATTGCATGGCTGTCCCAACTTGACATTGAAAAAATATCTACTGGGATGTGTGAATGGACCTTATTATAAGCTTGCGCAATGACATTTTAGTTTTTGTCAGATTTTTAGTCGCGTGACATTAATAGTGGAATGTGACGTATCCTATAATTCAAAGTTAAATTATTTCGATGCGTTCGAATATTCTCAAAACATACCATGTTTTTAAGATAAAAGTATGTGTATCTTATCTTTGCAAGACATATGATTAAGTTCTGAATCAGTAAAAGTCAAGTTTGTATGGAAAAAAATTATTAAAATCTCATTATTAATTCTATACTATATTAGTTTTTCTTGTATTTATATTTAATACAAATTAAAATATCTAAATCGAATTATGTTAAAACATTGCACCGACTGGTTCCTCGATATAACACCATAATACAAAATAAGCTATGAGATTGTCCCCATTGATGAGTTTTTTTGTTTGGTATTTATCCTAAAAAATAAACATTACTAATAGAGCAACGCTTTATTTAAGCGGATGTAATACTAAAAAGGGCAAGTTTCAATATTGAAGAATCTTGCTACAATGTCAATACTTACTTAAAAACGGTAGCCACTAAAATATTTTGAACTTTGTGATTCTTAAGGCCTCTTTCACATTAGCACTAAGCTTTTTATGTCTCTAGAAATATAATATAAAATGTATAATAAAAATGCATTCAATTGAGTTCAAAGTTATCAATACTTTTTTGTTAGTACTCATTTTATACATCTCATACATATTTTAAAGGTATTATTTTTGTTTCTAGAATAAGCTTTATTCGAAAACTAAACACAGATTTTCTAAATAACAATTAATATAATGTACATAATATATTAATTACACATTTTGATGACTATTTTAACAATCTGTAAGCAAAATTGTAATCGTAGATAGTGTAAAGTGTGCCTTAAATAAATGTCAATATAGACCTGACTTTCGACCCCTCATTGAAATTCCGGAAAAAGAGTTTAGAATTACATGAAAGAATGAAATCCTTTTCTAAGAAAACAAATAGTTAACTGTCAACAGTTACTTTCATAGTGAAAGTAATAATATTTAATTTCAAGCAGCAAATGTTATAAATAGATCAATAATTATAAAATATTACACTCTACTCCTTAGTTATTTTCACAACTATTCAGTATTAGTGGACGTTACTAGCATACGTACTATGCCAGATTCAACGGATTTACTATACAAAAATTTCCTTACCTCATCTTACCTAACACTATACCTAGTAAAAAACAAAAAAAAATGAATTTATCTGTGAAAAAATAATATGAACTAAAAGTATAAATTGTAAAATAAAATAGGGACTTAACCTCGCTTTGCTCAGATGCGTTCCTTGGTGCCTAGCAGTTGCATATGTGTTTCTCCAGATCATTGACTACCACTTTATTAAATTTCATCTAAATCCATTAAGCCGTTTAAGTGTCATAGAGTTTAAACAAACATACGCCCATATATGCACACATATTACAAACTTTCGCATTTATGTAGTCCCATTAAAATATTATCCTAAAAGAATAAACATAAGTAATTTTAATTATTTATATGTCATATCTTTTTCCTTATTATTATTAATGGTGATGATATTTATTAAAACGATAACTTTGAAACGTTCTTTTACATAATACCTACAGGATGACTCTATGAGATAAGATTACCAGATCGCCTTTCGATACAAGATACAGTTGACACTTATCATTCCCAAAGGAAGACCGTAGATAATGCTCGAGTCAAAATATTTATTCAATAATGAATTTAAATATCATATAATAAAGAATAAATCACGCTATATAATTATTATTTGTTTAATTTTATATATTATATAGAGTCAATTATATTAGAAATAGGATTTCTATCTATTATATCTAGTTCCATGGTAAACTACGAAGCTTGTGTTATGGATACCAGATAGTTGATACACTACATACATATTTTAAATATAAACACCCTTGACTAGAGTACAAACGTTCGTGCTCATCACACAAATGAATGCCTCCAGCGGAACTCGAATCCACGACCGCTGGCACAGCAAGAATAAACTATAAACTGAGCCAAACGTGTCGCCAAAAAATAAAAAAACAATAAAAGTTTAAATTCACCATTAATTACATTCTGACACAGAAGAGTATGCAATATACATGTACACTTAATTCTATGTAGGGGTTCGATACTTGCACTAAATATTAATAGGTATAGAGCTTAACAATACAAGGCCCAGCCTGTTAAAGACAAAAATAGTAAACGGGTACAACCACTCCACACTTACCTGAACATCGTGGAAAATATTTCTATTACATTATACCTATATATTTACGAAAATTCCATCAGGAGAAAAAATTAATAGCACATAATGACCAAAGAACGTAATTATATCAAACATATTTTTTTAGATCCTTATATAAAGTTTGTTGGAATTTGTATACATTATTAGATTAGTTATTTTAACAAGTTATTATTTGAACAATGAACGTAAAAAATATGAAGATATAGTTCCATGACGCTGATGAAAGACATCGGATGTCGCGACCTACAAGATTGATGGCATAATAAAATAAAGTTTTTATTGAGGTCTGTCATTACTTCATAATCTAAAATTTGAATTTTATCTTAAGTAAGGTTGTATATAGATATCCTATCTAAGACGACATGATGATATTGATTAGGTGATCGGCTTTTTTACCCGCTGGATACGAAACTTGTATTTGCTTAATAAAGATAAATATCGAACTAAAACAATTTTTTAAAGATAAGATTAATTAACAAATGCGAGATCCTTTTTATCTTAGTTACTTAATTTTTATGTGAAGAAAATGATAAAGATAGTTATGTTTTAATTACTCTCGTAAATGTGGGCTATCTATATCATATGAATAAAAATATCAAAAAAATATTGCCTTGCGGGGTGGGCAGATTGACCAATATAATATAATACGTTCCAAATTCAGAATTGAGCAATGGTACCCCTAACCCCATTAATAAAGAGAAGAGAATTCAAACTCGGATGTCAACCACTAAAATTTTCATGTTCGAATCATATTTAGTTAATTAGGTAAGCTAATAATAATAATAATATAAAAAATAATAATAAGCTTATTAAGTGACCTTGCAGGTCTGTGAGAATAGTTACTTCCAAAAGTACATGTGTAGTCCGCGAATCCGCTTTTAGCCAGTATGGTATACTGTGGCCACCCTATCGATGGAAGTTCAATTCCCAGCAGTGGGACATTAAAATGGCTAAATAAAGAAACCGAATTACAACAACACTCAGGAGGAGGAGACGAGTAAAAGCTAAAACACAAAACATATTATTATATGCCAAAAATAATAACGTTGAATCTATTTATGAATGCCAAAATATTTATCCTTATTTAGTGACGTACAGTTTCCAAACAACTAATAAAAAAAACATTCATAATCATTGCTTTAATCAATTCGACGAAGAATATCGATGTTGCTATTCGAAAATCTCTAACAGTACATTAAACAATGGTGTGAAAAGCAATTACAATAAAAAACGTTCATTCATTACGCGTGATTGAACTATTAAAACTCATTGAACAAACCGCTTATTATTGCAACAAAACCTATGGAATTCAAAGAATTAAGAGTGAACTTAGTGATACGCCAGTTTTCCACGGATCAAGATTTTTATATAAAAGTTGTAGACAGCATCCGCTCTCAGAGATAAATGCTCGAGATGAATGGGGCAGTGCGTGAGAGCACTATCTAAATGAACCAACGGGCCTCTAGTCACTAGGTGTCTTACAACTTTTTACACAAGTCCCACCGAAGCCATGTCATCATGTATGCTGCAGGCTTACATGTACTAATATATAGAACAAGAGTAGAAATGCTGTCTGGAATGACCGAAGATGCTATAGAATTGACCGAAATCGATTATTATATTTTATAATTTATTTATATGTTATATCTATGGAATATTAGTAAAGTAAGGAGTTGAATGCTGTATCTACTGTTATAATTTGCCTTGTGAATTCTTTTGTAAGTTTTGAATAATTTTGTAGACAAATACATATTTTGTTAAATGTATGAAAGGATCTATATTATAACATGATTATATTATTAAAATGAGAGAAGTCCAAAAATAATACAAGTGATCAATAAAGGTAGCTCTATCCATTTCATAATGCCGATGACAAAAACGTACCTATCATATCGCAATGTCATTCAAAGATTTTCCGATCGAAGCGTCTCGCGGACTGATTGTTTTTTGGTATAAATGAGAATTTGTTCCTGGTTGACGGGTACCAGCTCGCCGTCGGGTCTGCTGCATGCCGCTCCATCATAAAATGTAAACGAGGTTCGATATTACTCTCATAAAGCATGGAAACAATTACAATTCTTATCCACTACTGTATTTTTGTACAGCGATCCGATGTGAATGAAAATGCACGTGTCGCACGCACATACAGGTTTCCCATTGACCTACCTGATCAAAATTAATCGCGTACTTTACTTGATTTAAATCGTCTTAAATTTGTAAATTTTAATTGATTGGATACCATCTTAAAACATAAATAAGTAACATATGTTAATCAATAAAAGTCAAGCTATCTATTTGTGATTTTAAAATTTATAGCTTTTCTTAATGCTTCTGTCTGTTTAATATCGGTAATTGAAATAGTATAATTTTGCGATTTAAATAAGTTAAAAAATTAAAATATAAAAAGTTTTTTGACGTAAGATTCAAAATACTTAAGTAGTAATATTCTTATGTACATTTAAGAATAAATAAAATGGGTTGCGAATAAATTAGTAAATCATATTAGACATTTTTTTTTCTAGACAACTACTTATTGAAACAAGTGTGTGTATTAAGGATGTTTAGTGGTTATATCGATTCTGGGACGAATATGTTGAAAAAAAAATGGAAAACAAAGGATGTAAGGTTTATTTCAGCATTTATTGTGATTTTCAATCCTATTTTCTAATATTGGGGAATGCATTTACGCTTACCCCTGTATACAAAATGGTGGGTATGTGGGACTCACTGGCTAGAAAAGCCAGTATCCACTAAAACCTCCCCCGTTCCTATAAAAATGTCCATGTTAAGCAGTCGATGACTAAATAAAAATATTAATACTATAGAGCTCAATACAATTAAATTATATTAAATATTCTTTATTATATGCCACAAATTTACATTACACATATTATCTATATAGATTAAAAAAATAGCATAACAAGTGAGCGCTAAGTGAGCGATCTCTTTGAGGCAATATTTGAGCAGACAGAAAGAGATAATATTAAATAGTAGTGAATAATAATATTAATCATCTGTAAGAAAATCGAAACCGCTACCTACCTCTCCAGAAAGTGTTGCGTCCTATCAAAAACATTCCATAACATAAAAAATATATTTGTTTTAATAATTGAAGTAATCTATCAAACAAAAAGTTATCAAAGGCAATGTAATTAAGCACAAGTAAGTTGTCAATAAATATTTATTATAACGGTTTGCTTCTGAGTAGCATCATGACTTTTGAGTACTCATTCGTTCCACAAACGCCCAACATTGTATGAATTATAAGTATTTCAGCAAATGATCGGTTACAGTTCGTTGAGATTTTTATTAACTTATTTACATGGCAAATAAATATTTTTTGCAAAAACTTCTGCTTCTAAAGAAAACTTTAAAGCTAAAAAATAAGTACGACTATATATTTTATAAAAACTATTTATTTATTAAAGATTTTCAAATTAAAATTTTATCTGGGTAAATGTAAATAAAAATATAAATGAAGAAATCATCTATTCATCTTTTGACTACTACGATAATCCATTTACATTGCCGTTAGTAAAGGCTCTTCACATTTACGATTTGCTTTCACTTTCATAGGCTTCAAAAGGTTAAACATAAAGCTTATAGATGGGATCACTAACGCTAAATTTAACGAATGACCATCCAGACGTCGGCGACTTTGCTTTAGACTTCGAAGAACCGATACCCTATTGTTATGCCTGTTACAGTGTACAGTTACACTTTTACACTTTTTCATGGCACGTTACAATTTTTTTTTACAATATAGGTTTATTTTAAATTATGTAGGTATGTTATTATATTAAAGCAAATTTCGTACGTAGACATGATCTGCCAAACAAATTATAAATTGATGAATTTAGCTCTCAAAATAAAACAATAAAATAGCAAATTTCGCGATGCAACGGACCACCATGTTGGAAATAAGATGTCAGGCAAATTGAAACGAATCAAACTGAATGAAAGCTCGCGAAGGTATTAGATTCGTGCGTCTCTGCGGTTCAAATAAATAAATCCAAATGCGCCATCACATTTCAATACGGCAAAGACAGGCTCTTAAATTCTATCTTTTATACAGTGTGTTTTTTAATATTTAAATTAAAATTCAAAAGTGGTAGCACTATAGCTTATTAAAACTAAGCGATTTCATTTTTAACTATGTTATAAAACTATTAGTCGTATAAAGTAATTAATATTATATTTACCGATATCCAAAAACCCATCAACAACAACTCATATATATATACAGATTAATCGTTTTCGTAAGAGACATTAAATATTTATAATGCAACAACATATTTAAGTAGCAATAAAATATGGTGACACATCACTCGTCTTTGTA
This sequence comes from Brenthis daphne, assembly GCA_947093115.1. Classification (NCBI taxonomy): domain Eukaryota; kingdom Metazoa; phylum Arthropoda; class Insecta; order Lepidoptera; family Nymphalidae; genus Brenthis; species Brenthis daphne. Next base: position 29,477,309 of record OX352474.1, on the reverse strand, counting down.
ATTTATTAGAGAAAAAGTAACATTTCTCCTAAATATTTTAACATAAGTTGTTTCAAAGTTTTAGACGATGTTATAAATGAAAAATCAATAATAAATCGAACTCACGTTAAATTGTTTACGTGAAAGTCACCCGATACACAGTTCCCCGGTGGTCCAATGTTCAAGATGATTAAATTAGGATACAAACAAATATAACATGCAAAATGATATACAATGAACCGAGTCCGATTTCGCATAATGAAGCAATCAAATAGTATTCATTGTAGCTCGGCCGATATCCGCGCATCGAATCCGATGTAAACTTCTGCGTTTACTTTTGTTAAGCTTGAGACGTTCATACAACTCTCGGCTTTAAGATAATACGAACTAAGAATGTCCATTTTAAATTTGGTGCACAAGTAGATACGGCCGACGTCACTTTGCATATAGAAATCAGGGGTAGCTTACTACGCACAAAAACTCGTTGCATTTTAAAATCCTTTTCGAAAGCAAACATTTGACGTTTCGAGGGAAATTGAGCGGAAGACTTTTTGTTGGATTATTTCGAGTCAGCATCGTAATGGTGTACCATCGATGCCTTAACTGACACTAGCATTCAAAAGAACATGCCACCTACAAACTCTTCCTGTAGCATTTAAATAAATGAGCAACCAAGTATCAAAATAAGACTAAGGTATAGGTTTTGTTACGATTTACACTGGCATTCAGTAGCAACTTTATTGCAGCGCTGTAAACAACTGGACGCATAACATGATTTAAGTCATCATCAATATTGATTTACTCCGTTCTCACGGCCGATATATTTTAATATCACCGTCCGGCCGTCATTTATTGATATTATATTCAGAGACATTGTCGATATGGCGCCTTTGTTCGTACTAAAATTTATAAGTTAGACGCCTGTCCATTGTAGCCACGTAAAAGGCGAGCTACAAAGCGGGCATTTTATACAGATCATAACTTGACGCGTGGTCAAAATGTGTCGAAGCGTTAAAGATTTATATCGCTCCTAAATTTAGTGGGTCATATTTTTTGCATTCATATTTCTTTAGTAATGCCTCGCGTCCACTAAGTCTGAAATATTTATACAAACTAATGTTTTAGACTAGATATTTTTAAGAATAAATGTTTTTACAAATACTGTATGTACCGGTGGTAGGACTCTGTTAAGCCCGAGGAGTCCGACTGGATGGGTATTATCTCCCTTATCTATTTCTCCCGCCAAGCAACAATAATTACATTGTTGTGTTCCGGTTTGAAGGACAAGGTAGCCAGCGTAATTACAGGCAAGAGGCATATCATCTTAGTCCTCACAGTGACAACACACCTACGGTTCTGCATTTTTGTTATATTAAACCTAAGTGCATGAACCATAGGTGTTATGGGCTACACGTACTGCTTTCCATCAGGTGGTCTATCTGCTCGTTTGTCACTGAAGACCATAAAAAAACTCAATTAAGAAAAGATAAAAGATAAAGTGAAAGAATTAAAATATTTTGTACATAATTCTATTAAATAATATTCCTATTTAAACTATTTTTCTAAAAAGTATGTAATAATAGTAATGAAAAGTATAAAAATTTAAGTTATTAAAGTTTAAAGAATGTCATATGATGATATTCCAAAGGTTTATAATGAGAAATGGTCAAGATCCGCCCAACTACGTTCCAATGCCGCTTCTTTGCTTATTGTTGCAAGACGCAACAATGATCATTTTATTTATTATTCTCTTTTATTGCTTGTAAAATTACGTACTTTGTCAATGAAGGCGGTACCTCTACGTCGCCACTAGCATGAAATCAATTTGAGTGTCCTATAGGTCATTATCATTTTGCTAAATTGTGCAGAATATAACAATATAAATTAAAAGCATTTTTTTATGTATACTATTTTTCTTCCACTACATATTATTGTTTTCCGTTTACCATATATACCTACTACTAGCGACTTACCGTCGCTTTGCTCGGGTGCGTCCCTAGGTACGTTTAAATTTCTTTTTCCTTAAACAAAAGTAGCCTAATTTACTTCTCATAACATCAGCTATCTGCTAGTGAAAGTTTCATCAAAATCAGCCTAGCCATTTCGGAGATTAGCCGGAACAAACAGACAGGCAGACAGACAGATAGACAAAAAAATAAAAAGCTGTTATTTTGATATAGCACACAACAACAGACACTTCAATTTTATTTATCTGTATAGATATAATAATATACTAGATGTCATTCAGGGATTCTGACTGTTTTAATAAGAAAACTGTACCTAGTATAATAATCATGGTAGCAGAAGATTAGTTATATCGGATTTAGCCATAGACGGACTTATTCACTGAGTAAATAGAAGAGTAACAGCATAGCTTAGTGTCATTCATACTTACTATCAAGTTTACTTTACCTAGAAAATTAAAGTTAAAATGTAAAATACATATTGTGTGTATGTTGTTACCTTTTATCGTCGTGTTTGTTTATCAATACATATTTTCAATATACTCCAGTGGCGACATATTAAGTTACTAAGACGATATTGGATTTGATTCTCGAGATGATTATGATTTATTATAAAGTAATTTATTTTATCTAATGTTGGAAGCATTAAAAGCATTGGAAAATATTGTTATACTACCAACGTACGGCAGTAGGTCTAGAGATGAGTATTAGGCATGAGTATTACGTTTTCTGTCGATAAATTCTCAGTAACATCCCGGAGTTAGAAAGTTGGCAGTATTAGACTCCCTTACCTCGGAGAGCACGTATAACCGTTGGTCCTGCACCTGTCTCGTATCGAATTGTCATCCCATTGGTGTTTGAGAATGAAAGTATGTAATTGAAAGTGCACTAACACTTTCACACACTTGGGTACTATAATGTCTTGAAATTTAACTAGTCTCATTGAAATTGGCCGCCGCCATTCACACTTATAATTTATGACAAAGGCAAATCTTATTTTTTATACATCGTGCTTCCAATATTTTAAATTTATAACGGTAAGTGAATTCTAACGATTACAAATCATTTATAATTCCCCTTAAATCGTTACACTATCTTACATTAAAACGATTTTTAAAACACCCTAAGGTGTACCGCACCTTGTATTGGGTCAATAATAAGATAATATTCATACCCTATTAAAGCGGTACTAAGCAGTGACTGGCGACTTACTCGTAAACAGCCCTTAAAATTTAAAATACGATACATACGGCTACAGAGTTCACTAAATATGTATTTAGTTAAAATACTTCACATAAATAAAATTACGATCTTTAATTACACGTCTCGTTGTCTTAGTGCTTATTGTTCAGACCAACAATACTTTTTGTAATTCACTGTAGAGATTTTTCCTCCATTTTAATGCTCTATTTTAGAAACAAAGCCTTATTTCTAAGATTTATATATACATAAAGATAAAATACATTTTTAAAATCATTTTTTTTAAGTAAAATGAAATATTATGGCAATAGAATTGATATTTATAAGTAGTTATATATGTATTAAAAACTCATTCGGTAAATTGGTCGTTTGGACAAATAAGGACTAAACGATCTACCTTTGTATTATAAAATTAATTAAAATTGATTTCTTACTAATACTAATGTAATTAATTTAAAGTACCATTTAAAAAGATAATAAAAATCAGTAATATAACAAAATTATGCCATAAAAATGTAACGTGAAAACTAATTCTTTTAGAAGTCATAAAAATATTCTTACAATAAAGTCTAACTGGCAATAAATTTTCGTAGTAAAAAATAATGTAGAATAAATAGCTTAGCGTCTTGAGTAATCAGTCGTGTTGCTCGACAGTCTAGGTGTAAGTGTAAAGTGGTTCTAACATCTGCCTAACCCGTGTGTAATCAAAATAAAAATATTATTTTAGTAGATTTATTCGATAGTGACCGGCAGATGTGCTGGCGCGCGCTCCACACTCTCTATTTTTGTTGATCCTTCATTGTATTTGGGCAAGGGTCTCAAAGGGTCAATATCCACCATTGCTTCCGTTCAATATTCGGTTTATTTCTTATTTTGTCTGTAAACATCTTAAGTATCCGCCGTCAATCATAAAGGGTTTTGCATTTGCAGAAATGAACAAAAACTCACCCCTACTATCCGGTATTACAGCCTATTTATAATCCGTAATCAATTATAAATAACCCCTGTTCGTTTGCTCAGAAGTAAATATGTATATTATATGTTCATTTTAAAACCAAACAGGATATTTTATTACAAATTGGTGGTACAAGAACACACATTTTCAGTGTAAATCCAATTACGTTTTGGGCCCTGGTGATTATAACGGTTAGCAGCAAGCAAACCTTTATTTAAGATTTAATTACTTCATTTGTTTCAATTTGTTAGATAAAATATGTGAAACGAGCATCATAAGCTGTCGATATAAATAATTAATTCCAGATTTGTTACGGTTAACCAAATACAGCAATATTTATGCATAGAATATAATAACAGACACCTTACACTGAGTTAATATGATCCTTAATACGTGTCATTCCCATAGCAGCTTCGCTCGTTGCGGATCGGATTAAAACTATTTACTCTGCGTTTCACGACCACTCCACTTGTCTTTTTAATGTGTAAATTAATTTAAATCGACCTTTGGAGCATGAAATTCCCTATCAATTACTGTAGGACAGCTTAATGCACTACAGCGCAATAGAACCGACTCGAACTGATTTTTGCAGAAGTGGCATCTACGTGCTATATCTATAAGAATAGTAGAAAAATATCATTATATTACCGAACACGTATTTGGTGAGGTTAAAAATGTATGAAATATTAGTAAAAACAATTTAGAATACTATAAGTACTGTATTAATAACAGAAGAAGCAGGTAAATATTTGTATCAAATATGTAAATTTTATACGGTATTAAACCAAGTCAAATAATCGGTATCACGAAAAACGTATTTTCAAATATGTAGACATCATTACAGTTATACCCATAGCTAAGTGAATAAACCTTCTTTTTGACAAGAAAATCATACCGGTAATTAAAAAAATAATACAATTTCTAGTTGGCTCTCTGTTCATGTAAAAGATTTTAGTGTAAAATCCTTGTATATACCACATACCTGGTCTCCTCAATGAGTCTTACGAAGTTTTTAAAGCAATTACACGTAAAAATAAAAGATGAGTGCACTATTAAGCGCCTTAACTCGAAAGTCTTAAATTTCTTAAGCAAATATTTAAACAAAGATAAAGCACCCAAGTTTAGCCTTACATTGCAGTATAAAACCTTTATGCCTGTAAGCGTTAATTAAAATAACTGAATTTATAACCGTCTATATAAATAACTATAGTACGTTTTTATATAATACGAAATAAATTTCAGAAAAATAATAAAATTCTCTATAGTTATCAATTTCTTGATGATTTTTATTAGAATCGTAATTCATTTATATAATTTAATATTCATTTGTTGATTTTAATGTATTCTAGTGATCGTTCGTGAGTTAAGGTTCCTTTTGTACCTCAACAAATCCATACTTAATATTATAAATGTGAAAGTGTGTTTGTTTATTTGTTTGTTAGTTCTTCTTCCTTCTAGCGACTCACCCGACCCGACTCGGGTTTTATAGTTTATATATGCGGTATTCCATAATTAAAAGCTGCGCCATGATTTTACATAGCCTATACCTTAAATCATATCCTAACCTATACATACGAGTATAATAAAATTATAACTAAGCCGAATCTGTACATTAGATATTTTTTGGTTTTTGGAGGTCGAATTTATAGTTTTTAGAATTTTTGTCTGTCTGTTACCGCATCACAGAAAAACCACTGGAGGGATTTTAATGAAATTTGGTATGGTGGTAGCTGGTTATCCGGGTCAACATATAGGGTACTTTTTACCGCGGGAAAATATCTCATTTCTGAGAAGAAATACAAAAACTGCAATGTAAGAGTATACTAATATGTAAATCCTAAGAATTTGGTTTTTGGTCGTTGGTTATAAAATATGTAAAAGTGTGTTTGTTTGTTTTTTTATTTGTCTTGAAACGGAGTGACAGATTGACGTGATTTTATGTGTGGAGATAGTTGGAGGGCTGGAGAGTGACATAGGCTATTTTTTACCGCGGGAGATAATCTCATTCCCGCGGGAAAACACGTTATAATACAACTAAAAAAATATTTATGATCAGAATTACTTGAGACATGGTATTAATGCTCTTCAATACAATTAAACAAACAGGTACGCCTTTTAGCATTTTTCGAAATTCATCCCATAAGAGGGTAAAATAGGGGATGAAAGTTCGTATGAAACCTACTTTTTTTAGTTTTTCTGTAGTTTACCGCGAACGAAGCCGCGGGTTCTGCTAGTATAAATCTAAAAGCGCATAACAAATACTACGCTATGATAACAATGGTATTGCACCACAGTTTATATGTTAATTATAGCCAATATTCGGCATCGTATATTACAGTTTACATGGTAGAAACCCATGATACATTTGTTCAGGTGAGAAATACTTAAGCAGAAAAATCTGCCATCTGCACATATTATACGCTTTATTAACACTGTCTATACGAATATTTCATTTTAATTTGCTGTTAATTAAAAGTTAGTGGTTTACGTTAAAAAATACAGGTTTATCTTCCATCTGGGTGTAAAGAACTAATTAATTGATAATCGAAATGAATGAATTCCTCTCTGCGCTACTAATAGCCTGGCTGGTGTAAACGAAGTATAATCACAAGTCACTTTTCAGATGTCTCGTTTGATGATAAGTCTTACACTTTAATGAGTTATACACAGCATCAGATTACTTTGCAATCTTTTTAAAGATCTGTAAATTGTTTACTTGCCATGCTACTTTAAATATATATATATATATATTTTAAAAGCTACATTTATACCTATTTTGTGCACAGATAAAGTAACACCTTACTCTATTCTGAATATTTCATTGTACTGCCAATACCAAATTAGTATATGGTACTTTTGAATACTTTAGATTTACCAAACTCAATGATCATATTCAACAATATACCTACGCCTCACGCAATACAACGAACGACGCATTCTAAAAACCAAGCTACGTCAGCCAGGTAATAAATACTGTTATACCCTAACGAGATCATATTAAACAACCTACTCTAAATCTATTAAAAATACTGTGAATATTTTTGATGATATATATAGAAAAACAGCTATTTAAGCACAGGAAAAACATTTAGAGCGGTATTTCCTAACCTTTCTTATCCCAGTCAGGTCTCTATCGGTTTAATAATAACAAATATAATTAAAAGGAAAAAATATTGCGTTCAAAAAACTTAGATTTCAATAAAATATACAGTAACTATCTGCTAATAACGTGCTTAAGCACCTTAGGTTGTCCAATCGATATCTGCCAGGATTTACTCGCTTTTTCCATTAATGGCGTCTCTGTAACCGCAGCCATTACGACACTTACAATGTTTCGGGTTGCCAATTCCAATCATGTACAGTACAGGTTAAAACTACATACTTAATTCCATTCAAAGCATCACAGATAATAAATGACTCGGCCAACCTCTATAAAGAGCTTGTCTTCAATGAAGTATGAACGGTCACTACATTATTAAAACTTCACGAATGTGTGAAGAAACTGAGTCGTATAAAGAGTCAATTAACAAACCAGACAGCCGAGTGTATATACACCAGGATGGGTGATTAAAAAATATTGCCACTTTAAAGTTTTAAATATCACAAAAGGACGGTCATATTTTTAAAATAATTATATCAATAATTGGCACGCGAAGAACTCCGGTGGTGCCTCATCTCATTATTCGTAAATTTTACCACCTACCGAGCTAGATTAATCGTTTTAACTATATCGTAAGTTTATTCGCACAAGAAGTGCTTCGTGTCAATTACACAGTAAAAATACAAGAATCTATTATTCATTGCACGCCGTGTGAAATATCTAGTGTGTATGAAATCTTATTGACCGTATAGGAAATAAAGTCTACGTTCAGTGTGCGTTCACTTCGTATAAATTCTTATACCGCTGCCATGATCAATGATTATTTAATAAAAATATAGCTAATCACAATTAATATTTATTAATAAAATAATTATTTTAATATATAAATAATTTTTAGTGTAGGTTTATTTAAAATTTAATTTCGGACTTTAATTTATTTAATAATACTCAAATCTTGTATCTTTTTGCACATTTAATCTTGATAGACCCCGCAGATAAACCTCTCATCATCGTAGGATAGCTTACAATAAGACGCCGATGATTCAAAATGAGATATAATACTGTTGAAATATATGAATACTATCGCGAGATCAGTCAAAGTTGTTGCAGACTCACTTTCAATAACCCAAATATTACAATAGACATCACACTGACATAAATAAAAAGTTGAAAAGAAGAATGATAGCAATTTGATTCATCTCAAAATACTTTATAGTGTTAAGTTAGAGTTATATTATGTATATTCCAGTTATAAATGGTATGATCTAATCATAGGTTAGTGGTTTTGGAGACATTTTTAAGATCAAAATATTTGTTCTTTTACATTATTTTTTTATTTGTTTTCACGTATGTCTTTTATTATATGATATTTAAATATAATGAAATTGAGACCGGGTTGTAACTGTAATAATAATAAATATCATTTGAAAAAATTATTTTGAATATATTTTGGTTGTGTCTAATATTTTTTTTGCATTCAACGCGAAAACGGAATTCTTTTTGCATAAAACATGACATCTTTATTTGTCTATGACAGCATATTTTCTCTATATTTACATCATGGAAAAATAAAATTATAAACAAAGGAGTTATAATATAAAACAGTTTCTAATTTTACGAGTTTATTTTAAAAGCGTAATTATATGGAAAAGATTGCTTTGAGAGATACAAATCAAATTACAATGAAAAAAAATATCTTAAAATGTACGAAAAATCGCTTCCCTTCCTTATCCTTGCAGATAATGCTTCTAGAATGTGAAAAAAAAAACGGAATATAATAGTGTCTCTCTTGTAATTTACAATAGCAGACCCGATCACGCGTTCTCGCACACTTATATTTTTTTTAGCTTGGGGGTAGAATTTGTAGTTTAGGGTAGCCGTTTCTCATGTTCTCTCCGAAATCCCTCTCCGGATATGAAAATTGTTAATTATTCACAAAATAAAAATAAAAAAATAAATAATCGGGATAAACACTATCCTATCTTTTAAGTTTCCACATAACACACTTCTAAAAAAATACGTTAAGATCGAATAAGTAATTGTAGAGTTCGTCCCGGACCAACATAGTGACACGGGAATTTTATATATTAAGATTCATAAAAACTCATAATTTAAACACATCACACGATTTATTCAGATATTACAGTTTCAATTAAAAAAATTCTATGTATATTTCAATCGGTTCAGTAAACTCACATTTCGCTGCTCCCCGCTATCATAGTACAAACTACAAAGCATTTTATGAACAGTGGTTATTGGCTATAAGAAATAATAACGTCGGCGGACTAATCGATAGCATCTAGTTTTAAATAAAAATATTTCTTACTATCAAGCATGCTTAATCAAACACCACGTAATACATGCTATATTATTTTGTAAATTTTGTTGCTCTACGATTTAAAAAACCACCCTTCCGTACAAATATTATAATTAATGTGAAAGTGTTTGTTTGTTTGTCCTTCTTTCACGTCGAAACAGACTAACGAATTGGCGTGATTTTTTATGTGAAGATAGTTAGAGAGCTAGAGAGTGACATAGGCTACTTTTTACCGTGGGAGATTATCTCACTCTCACGGGAGTGTTATAAAACAACCCACAACAACTCGTCATACCTACAATATACGTATTGTTTTATCTATTCCATACAAACCGTTAAAACTTACCTGGGGAAGAACCTGAGCGAAACGAGTGTTAGCCGCTAGTTTAATTATAAATCTCTCGAGTTTAGAATCGTTTTCACAACTGCATATTCTGGGATAAATTCGTAAATTGATGATGTTACCTACCTGTCCTGTAGAGAATAAAAAGCTAATGCCCCGAGCTTGATCCCGTGTGGAACCAAATAAAGAGTGCGCATGCGCTTGGCCGTATAATAATAATGCACTATAATATTTCCAGTGATACAGATATCGCCTCATAGTATTAACCGTCAAAACAGAAATGTGATCAACAAGACATTATTTTCGTCTATAATATATTGATAACTGATAACATTGATAGTTATATAGTAATAAAAAGTAAACAACTCGCACACGTACCCATACATACCCACTTATAATTTTATTTTAATCGAGGGGTTGGTTGACTTTATTCAAACATAACACGTTTATTTGCATTTGATAAGTATAACGTGCTTTTACTGGGTGAGTACCGAATGTAGGAAAACCATTTCGGCTTTAAAGCCAAAATGGTATTTTGAAATATCGTGGCTGTATTTTATATCTATTTTGATACAAATATTTTTAATTATTTGTATTAATATAAATTAAACATACGTACCTATTTTTTAAAAACTAGTTTGTCACCAGTAGACGAGCTGTTATATCGTTAAAGTGTTCAGCATTCGACGATTACATGCCAGGCCATAAATGTACGTTCAAAGTATATACCTTTTTGCATTTTTCTGCACATTAATTTTGTCGTCTAATTTTAATGTAACTCCAACATCATACTTTATTTTTTCATTACTCTACAAGCCTGTGTAAACTATATATCACAAATTGCTTAATAATTAATATTGGAGGTTACTGAGGTAAAGGGTTCAAATAGCCAGCAGACTATAGACATTTCAAAGTTGCGGTTACCCTACAAATACATACACGGTTAGTTATGTATAATACTTTGAAATACCCTCAAATCGTTGGTCGAACACACCTGTCCTGCGCCCTCGCGACACGTGACGTTGGCGCATGTTGCATAAGTCCATTTACCAATTTACGTAGACCTCTGATAGCAATGGCTTCAGAACAGTTCGACATATCAATACGAGGTCTTCTCAAACTGGCTGATATTAGGGTGCTCAGCCCTACAACAAGTTCTCAAATCTCTGTACATGTATAGAAATGTGGTAATGGATATGGTGGCTGGTTTTATATTGTTCTGGTCTGTGCAGGGTGCATTGTTAATAGACCTTGCGATTATTATTAGTAAAAATGATCAAGTTATTGAGGTTTTATTCTTATTGGAAGCAAAAATTATACTTTAGGTCGTATATGAATTAAGTGGTATAAAAAATATTATTTTATAAGTATGTAATATAATAATTATATTAATAAATACATACATACATAATTATATATATACATAACTACACCATTATTATGTACCTAAAATATGTTGGTATAACTACATTAGATAGTTACTATTATTTTTTTAAATATAATTTAATATTGGTTGGTTTCCAATACCACGCCTATTCAATAAATCCTTTGTATGGACAATACAAATATATTTTAAATTGCTTGAAGATTTCAATCCGTTTATCCATTTAGTTTCTTATTAGAAAATAATTAACTTAATCTTAAGTTATGCTGTTATAACAAAGTGGAAAAGAAGATTTTAACCTTTTCAACAACATGATAGCATACAAGAAAATCCTTGAATGAACATAAAAGCAGTATTTGTAGTAAATTTTTTGTGTTAAATCTGCCTTCAATGAAAATTATTTCGTAAAAGTTATTCCAAGTAGGTCTACATAATATACTTTCTATCCGCTCATTATCTGAAAGCTGTCTGTGACTTACCGACAAAAACAAAAAGCTGTTTGCGTATCCGTCTTCATTGTACAGTGTCAGGAATACTTTAATCGATACCGTGAAATAAGTATGGATTACAAATTATAATTTTATTGTAAAAATTAGCTGCATAATCAATACATATAATAACATAGTAACTAAGCCGAATCTGTACATAAAATATTTTTTGGAAAATCTTATTGAATAAACGTTATTATCGATACACAGGCCGAATCTATAGTTTTTAGAATTTTTGTATGTCTGTCTGTCTGTCTGTTACCGCATCACGGAAAAACCACTGGAGGGATTGTCGAGCTGGTTATCCGGGTCAACATATAGGATACTTTTTACTGCGGGAAAATATCTTATTTTTGAGAAAAAATACAAAAACTGCAATGTAAGAGTATACTAATATGTAAAACCTAAGAATTTGGTTTTTGGTCATCTAGTTTGGCATTTGGCAATGCTAGTAATATGATTATATTATATTTATTACTATTATGATTATTTTATAAAACCAAATCTCAAAAATAACAAATATTTATACATTAGCAGTATATAACATAATTTATATGGAGTTTAGCTCTAGTAAGAAAACCCACAGGCAGATAGATTTTTCAGATCCACCGTATGTAACCTTACTTGCTATAATTTTTTTTTAAGTTTTAATATAAATAACTCACAAATAGAACCACGTTTTTTACAAATTCCAACATATTCAAAGTATAAGTATAATGTATATTCTCTATATATAACTATTATATGTATGTAATTATTGACAATAAATAAATAAATAGGTTGGGGAATTAACACACATCACCATCTAGTTCCATGGTAAGCTACGGGCTTGTGTTATGGATACTAGATAGTTGGTACACTACACATATCTAAATTTAAATACATACATAATATTATATAAAAATATAAATACCCATGACTGGAGTACAAACATTCGTGCTCATCACACAAATGAATACCCCCAGCGGGACAGCAGTCAGCAAGCAGGGTCACTACAAACTGAGCCAAACGTGTCGTCAAATTAAGTTATTACCTTAATAACTAAGTTCCTAATAGGAATACTAGTAAACAGTTCTAGCCTAGCCTAGTAAGATATCAGACGTTAATAACTGGAGACTTTGCAGAATTCATTATAATATTGTTTACCGTCTCTTTAAATATTCAGCAATTGCTACTATCTAAGAACACTCCTCTTAAAAATTTAATACATAACCATTACTGAACATTAAAATTCAATTTTAACCTCAATAAGTCAAAAGCTCACATTTTAGAACGAATGAAATTCTTTGGGACGTTAGCTTTTGATATATTTTTTAATAAATATTGTACTATAAATCTTCTTACACTAAAGCCTTAATAATTCCGTTATGAAGATGTTTTTTGACTATACAGTGCTGCTAAATATAATAATAAAAGTTTCAAGCTCTGTTTGAATTACTGTTGTAAATGTAACATACAGCGTTGTCTCGGCAGATATATTAACTGCAAAATTGGTTTTCTGCCTCAGGCTCGACTCACAAGTAGTCGTCGTGGGTGGAATATACGTTATATGGGTAGTACTTATTTGTTAAATGATGTTATATCTATTCAATTTTGTCTTGTTTTTACTATACGAATTATAGTAAATTCTGCATTCAATTTTCATTTATCCTTGTTATGTCTTCATTCGGTCATTACTCATTAGAGAGACAAGACCGTCGGTCCTGCACCTCACCGGTCGTATCGAATTGTCGTCCTACCGAAATTTGAGAGTGAAGGGAATAGAGAATGCACTTATGTCTATTCAATTCAATTCTCTTGTTTAATGGCTTCAAAGCGTGCCAGTTTAGCACAGACTACTTCGTCTTATATCTTCTGCACGTTTGGCTTGTCTCACTGACATTGGCTGGCGTGTCCTAAATCAGTACGGCCTAAATCAGTAAGGAGGACATAATTCATTTATGGCATAAATGTCAGCATTAACCATTAAGTGAGCGCATGGGGCTATCACAACTTTGACGCAAAAAAATATGTATTTGTAACAAACACACCACACGCTTCTTGATGTTTTGGTCATCAAAATTTTATTCAAATAGTCATTATTATCGATACAGAGGCCAAATCTATGGTTTTTTTGAATTTATGTCTGTCTGTCTGTCTGCCTGTCTATCTATGGCCGCATCACGAGAAAACCACAGAACAGATTTATATGAAATTTGGTATGATGATAGCTAACTATCCTAGTCAACATATAGGATACCTTTTACTGCGGGAAAATATCTCATTTCTGAGAAGTCTATTCTAAACGTTAAAACGTAACTAGGGACGGACCCGAGTGGAGCGTGGTTGAGTCGCTAGTATAAACATATATGTATAACTAGTAGTACCCGCGGCTTTGCTTACGCTAAAACACCCAAAAAAATACTCTAAAAAGGTAGGTTTCATACAAACTTTCATCCTATATTTTAAATCCCCTTTATAAGATGAATTTGGAAAAATGTACACGTATTTATTAAATTGTATTGAAGAGTTTTATTACCAAGTTTCAAGTAATTCTGATCATAAATATTTCTTTGGGTTATATTATAACGTGTTTTCCCATGTGAATAAGATAATCCTCCCGCGGTAAAAAGTAGCCTATCTCACTCTCCAGCTCTCCTACTATCTCCACACAAAAATCAGCTCAATCCGTCACTGCGTTTCAACGTGAAAGAAAGACAAACTAACAAACAAACACGCTTTCACATTTATAATATTAAAGTACGGACGTACATAAATTAGAATAAATAATCCCATTATAAATAAGTACATATTAATAATAACAATAGTACTTTCTTTGTTTCCAAAGAGTAGCATAACCAGATATTCGCTAACACCTAATAAAGCTAATTTGGTGCATATTACATAGGAGACTTGTGCATCAGCTGTCAGCGTCATATCCCCAAGGTTAATTTACATAATTTAATAATTAATTAATTAATTAAATATCACTTTAAGAGTTTTTACTTTATGCTAACATTTCCTAGGTACAATAAAAAAATATATAATCGTTACCGGATTTTTGTGTTTTTTTTATTGTATATGTCTTTCACTCCTTAACTCTTAAATGTTCCTTTTTTATAAAAAAAAAAAATATTTTGCTTAAAATGAAAATATTATTGAGATATAACGTATGTATTTATGTAATTTTATTTGTTGTAAAATAATTTAAAACGCGTACAAAAAATTATTTGCCTTGTATACATCTATCAATTTGTTTGTGTAATATAGTAGGTATTAAATAAATAAATAAATACTTATATGTAAAAACATCTTCAGTCAAAAGGCTATTAACGAGAATGAGAGTCTTAAAAATCTTAACAGGCTTAAGGCATCATAATTTTACGTACATGGAAGCGACGCTTAATTATTGCGTTAAAATAATTTATTATGCAACCGTAGACGGGATCAATAATAATAAATCACGGCCAATTTGGAGGCGAATTAATCTTACATTTTTAATTCTGTCCCTAAATATCTTTAGCTTATTGTTGGCGAGTCTTGAAGCGTGTTTCAATTAATCACAACCCATTATGCCTGCGGCTTCATTCAGTTGGAACAACTCTGACAAACTATAAAGCTGTTCTGGTAGAAAAATAATTAAGAGATTCTAAAAATTATAGTTATTTGATCGCATACATCTATAATACATACCTATATACCACTAATATAAAGCTTATTGACAATTTGGAAGATACTGAAATAAATCGTATTATGGTTATTATTATCACATTGATTCGGATGAAAATAAAAGAAAAAAATCTTTTAATTTCATTAAAATCATACTTAAAAGTCAAAATAGAGAATTAACATCTACAGTAAACTTAACGTAAAAGTTACTTTCTAAATTGTATACCCCGATTTGTTTATATATCAATTTTGAAATATTTCATTTCTTTAAACTTTCATGGCCTCTGACAATATTGTAATGATGTAAAACGGGATATTTATCAATAAAAATTAAAAATCTAGCCGCAGTCTTTAGTATATCCGTGACCATGGCGCTTGGAACAGTGCCGATATATCGGGAACTCTGAAAATTAATTAAAAAACATGGTAAATACCACGTTTTACATGATAATTATATTTTATTTCTTATATATAGCAAATATATAAGTGATATGATTTTCTTGCCACGGAACAAAGAAGCAGAATCCGTTATTATTAATATCATAATACAAGACAAGTACCTGTATGCCTCGTGACTTATTACTTTGCCTTGCTACGAGTATATTCGATTGGCCGGCGGCCGTGGGAAATCGCCTCCTCGTCGTCAACTCATTGTTTTTCACCAAGATTGATAGCGGAAACATGATATCTTCCATCGAATTGGTTTTATTTGTCATATCCGCCCGAATTATTGAAGGCTTATTCCTTATGCCAATACGTGTACAGTTATTAATTCGGTTTATAAGAAACATTCATCTTCACGTAATTATGAGGTTTGCAATAAAAATTTGATTAATATTTTCATTCGCAAGCATCATTAGCAATTATTAATTAGATAGTTTAGGAACGACGGTACAACGTGCAGAGTGTGGGTGTTACTCACGTCGTTAGAAGCATATTATATTTGTGCGAATTGTAGGCGGAGCTACGAAGATTTTAGCAACCGATGCTTCCAAACCTATAATTAATGCGAAAGAATGTTGGTGTGAATTTTTTTATAAAATTATCAAATAGCTGCTAAAAATTATCAACTGAATACAACGTACTAAAATGTAGGAAATAGATATACGTATTTAAAGTCAGTTTAAAGCAAATCTACAGATATGAATGAAAATAAAAATGTTATTTTTCAATTATAATATTTAAAGTAAATGTCTTAATCCTAACATACTTATAACTTTAACTCTCTCGAAAACCTTATATTTGAATTAAAAGAAAATGATATGAAACCAAACCTCGGGGTCGGTTAAACAAAGCCTAATAGAACTCAATTTAAACCAGATCGATAGAATCATTACCAAGAAATAAAAAATATAGGTAAGTAATATAAAAAAATAACATAAAAAAGTTCATTTTCAAGAACAAAAAATACTTAAATGACAAGTTTTTTTTAGTTATAAATAGATGAAAACTGATGTCTGATCAGACAGGATGAAATACTTCCTAATAGCAATATTTCAACCATCATAGTAAACACTAGGTATAGGTTATATCCATGTACCAACATAAGTACCTAAAATATCAACCTTCGTCTAGTTTGAAAGGCACATTATCTTAATAATTAAAGGCTTATCTTGGAGCAGAAACGCCGTCAGTCGTTTATCGAACCGCGTCCACACTGACGTTATCTTCATTACGACTCTGCACCGCGAGTTTAATTCACGTGTCCATTTATTTTAGCTGCCGTGCGTTAGTGATCTTTATGTACAGACAAAAGTTAGTCACAATGACTTATATAGTATTTCAAATACGAAAAACATTGTTAAATTAAATTTTAGGTACATTTAAATTCGAATTAATTGTTATTTATTAAAAGTTACCATTTTTTTGGTTCTATCGAGCTTATTGTCTTGTGTCTCTAGTAAATAAAAGGCTGGATGGGTTTAATATACCAACAATTATCTCTTCGTGTATAAGCTTTAAGGTTTACCCTGCAATTAATCACGTTTAAATCAAAGGACGTCAGAAAAAGCTGGTAATCTACGAGTTACGTGCAGATCGCTGATTTAAAACTTGTTACTATTAATTACTCTAGATTCTAGGTTACTACCGGCGCCACTATAATTCTTTGATAATAACTTCTTAGTAACGGAAAAATTTTCAGTGCTCGCTCCAGTACTAATTTAAATAACTACCACAGATAATAAAATATCCCAAGAAGCCTACGTGATTTAAAAATAGCCATGATAGATGATTTGGCACAAAAATTCTATAAAACGATATTTTGCACATTTGATTTTATCTTAATTGAAATATAACATTTAAAATTCAAAATAGCCTATTAAGCAAACTATGCACCTTCGTTCTCTTAACTCGACCATGTATGGATCGAGTACAAGTTGTAGCATGCTACATTGTTATTCAGTAAAGTGCAAACATGCTTATAATAATAAGTACCTACAACGATGTTGATAATAACCCACGTTGTAAGCGGCAGATGAAAATCTACAGATCAAATATATTTTATAAAGCGTTATACGTTTCTATTTGTACTATAAGTATCTTCTTAAAGTTCAATTATATGCTTGTGCATAGCGAATGATTAGTATCACGCGATCTCTTTACATAAAATTGAAGTCAAAATCGTTCCATTAGTAATATATCCTTTTTATATTTCTCAATTTTATTACACAACGAGTTTTTAGCAATTATATGTACCTAATAGTTATTTACATACTATATTCATAAGTATACATAAAATTAACAGTTAGTTCGAGCATTTTTTATTAATTAAAAACTTGATATGATAAATAGAATAAAGATGCGTGTATTTTCACCTTCACTATCGTGTCCATTACATGCTACTATGATATGGATACGCGTGCCCCTAGCTACCTATTAACAATATTAATTATTTTCTGCTGCAACACTGTCTCGTGTAAATAATCGCTTTAATTATTAATAATAACGCAGGTAACAACTCCGCTGCACGTTATTTTATTTGTATATAAAGCAGTCCAATTTATTTCAACGAAAAAATTTGCTTTGTTTGAAATGCTGCTTGATCAAAGATTATGATAATAATAAAACTAAATAGTCATACAATTACATTTTTAAATTTGTTACTAATACTGTTAAATTAACATTTTCTACTCACAAATGCCTCTCAATAATAGGAAATATAATACTCACTTGATATTTTGATGTTGACTTTCTTGACGAGGACAATGTCACGAGTTTTGAGTAGTATATATTTTATGATTTAAATTAAGGCTTAAAATATTATGTGAATGTTTATTACGATTCATATAGAATTTTACGTTCAAATAAACTAAGAAAATACTAGATATTTCAAATTATCTCAAACCTTAAGCCATATTATTTCAGTTTAACTATTATTACATATTTATATTTTATGGCCATTTCTTTCTATTATTGTTGTTCCATCGTAAGGGACTAACAAGGCTGTACGCGAGTAAGGTACTCAGTAATAATTGATTTTTGGTTAAGAGCGGAGCAACTCCGTTTTATTGCCAGAAAATTAATTCTTACGAGGCAAAAACGAATTCCGAAGCAGACGTAACAGCATTTCATTACCTTTAATCTCGTACTGGTTTATTGACACTAAAAAACAAGGAACTATTGAAATAATCGCGCATTTACCATTCGTCTGAGATCACTACAGAAAGCCGCAGTCATTGTGAATTTCATAGAGGCTAGAGCAGTTTTAGTATAACTATTGATTTTTAATAAGGAATACAATTTGACTGTAAGTTCACAAAAGTTACCTTGTATTAAGCTCATATGGTTATTCGCACGATACCAAACCTCAAACAGAGTTTAAAAGTATGTGGAAGATAAAGTATTTATACAAGAAGGACATAGCTACTTTTATTTCGGAAAGAAATGAATCAGGAAGGAGTGAAGATTGTCCTTGATTTTACCGCGATTTCCTTTAACACATAGTGGATTTGTTGAACATTGAAATAAAAAGTTTTTTGACCGTTATAAATATAAAAAGCGTAAACAAAGCTAGTGCAGCTAATGTAGTAAGAAAATACTACTTACTACAAAATGAATATATGATATTGTTACATTCAATTAAAACCTTCAACCTTCATACTATATAGCAGTCTGTATTCTCAGTACTTGTTTGATCGACTTCATACCCGACGCACCCTTAATTGCTGATCGACAAATTCTTGAATGGGCTGCTTTCTGGACACACAAGATTCCATTTTTTATCAGTACAGTGTATGTGATAAACAAGCTGTCATTTTTGGAACCTTTCGATACTAAAATCTTCAATGAATCTCAAGCAAAATATTTCATTGCAAGAATCAGATGATTATGACACAGTTGCAACATATTTTCCGTAGTCGCGTGTTCTTCCTTACCAATTATATTTTTAATAAATTCACCATTTGAGAGAATTATGTGACCATCAGCTGCGTACGTCGACCTCAAATAATTTTTTAATATTGTTTTTCTGCAGTAACTCCAAGCTTTTGTCTCTCGCTTTCTTATAATTATTTTGCCGCCCATATCTTTATGACTCGCAGTTTAATTTCGAGATCTTTGGAGCGGTTCCTTAAAGTCCATGTTAACGAAAATAAGAAATGGTTAATGGCTGACCAATTGGCTTATTTATCACTTTAAGTAACAAATTAATCTCCGTTAAATTACTTGACAAAATAAAATCGCATCTATAAATAATCGTGATTAAAATATAAATACCTATGCAGATCAGTTGGAATACGAATGTTTCGCTAGTTCTTAATTAAACCACGAAGGAAAAGGACAGTTGCTTCGCTTATTAAGAAATAAATGAAATACACACCTTGTTTGAATTAAAAAGATATAAAAGTTAATCTTTTATAACGTTGTATGAAATTATATAGCGTGATAAAGAGACTGTAGGTACACCAGTGGTACTCTACAAGTAGATCACTTGCTGAGGGGGTAAATGTTGTATATATGTTGTATACTATATACTAATATAATTATGATACTTAGCATAATTTATAGATAAATAGTACCTATACTATATTTACAAAACAAGATCAAATAAATTTGTATAGTACAAAGATTGTACCTTTTATGTTTATTTAATTGAAATATAAAGTAATAAATGACATCATTATCAGCAATTTTTATATACGATTAGACTTCTCCTTAACACGCCAAAAAGCCTATCACCTTTTAGTTTCCAACCTATTTATCGAAATATAGTACACACACAGGTACTAGAGTGGAATTCAGACTAGGGAAATACAGTGTAGGAGGTCCCCCTGCTAGATTATGCGACGACCTACGCCGTACAGCTGGTACATACTAGATGCGCAAAGCTCAAGATCGGGCTCACTGCTACACCCAGCGAGAGTTCCATGTTCAACAGTGGATTGAAAAAGGCTGATGACGATAGAATATGTTATCTAATTTTATAATATGTAAACACACAGAATTACTTTTGTAACTTCATAATATCATTACGTGTAGAGACACGCTTTAATCTATACATATAATAAAATTGTAACTAAGCCGAATCTGTACATTAAATATTTTTTGGAAAATCTTGTTGAAATAAACATTATTATCGATACAGAAGCTGATAATATAGTTTTTAGAATTTTTGTCTGTCTGTCTGTCTGACAGAAAAACCACTGGAGGGATTTTGATGAAATTTGGTATGGTGATAGCTGGTTATCCGGGTCAACATATAGGATACTTTTTGGTTTTTGGTCATCTGACCGCGGGCGGAGCCGCGGGCAATGCTAGTCAAATATAAAATTTTTACAGATGGTTAGAAAAATAATTTATAAAAATTCTAAGTACATAGTTATTTGATTATTAAGAAATAAATGTTGGAATTAATTAAAATATTACAATTATGAGCACTTATTGGTAATATGCAGTATAATGATAGAAATCCATTTAGGATATTAACAATTTATGCCCAGTGGCATGCAACATTGTACACTAATGTACAGAAAATGTTAATACAACCAGAATTGGAAATAAAATCATAAAAGCACTGATAGTGCTAACTTTTCCATTAATTATAACAAAACAGCTAGTGCTCTAACTGAAATAATATATCTAAATAATAATATAAATCTAAAAATGTGTCTGTTTATGTTCTTACCTTAGCTTATCTGCTGAAGAGGTTCAGTGTTCCTATTATACAAAATAATATTATGTATACTAGAAACTTTCATTTCATATTTCAAAATGCAAAAGATTGTATGTTTGCATATTTGTTACTCCTTCACGCGGAAACTCCTGATGTATTTGTATGAAATTTAGTCCGTACATATTTATTTGTTTATTAGGTTTATTTACAATCACTTCTAAAATGTAGAACTAAGAACTAGGAACTAAGTGTAGTGATTGCTTACAAATAAACACAGCATGCACAGAAATAAAGTTTTTAATATGTTATACAAAATATATTTTAGAAGTAAACAGTTAGTTATTTTTTTTAATCATTGTTCTATTATGAGTAGATACACAGTTACAGATATGTAGATGAGATGATGAGATGACCTGAAATTAGTTTATTTAATTTGTTTAATTTGTAGCATAAGCTTAATTTTTTTCTTAGTTCTACAAACAAAACCGTCGGTTATGCTAGAATTTTTATATATGGTTGATGAACATGTACAAAGTATATGGTATACCGGAGCCTGCGTAACAAGTTCTGTGCCACGCGCCAACTGCAACCCGTTTGTAATGAAATGATCGTCACTGTCTTGAAGGGTCTAAGGAATAGTTTATTCAAGTTTTAGTTTTATATTGCATTCTTGTGGAGATGGTTTATAGATAGCAAGGGTAGAAGTCTAGAATCGCACAGCTGATATGGTGATAAGCTACCATTTGTCATTAGAACTGCCTTATAAATAAGTGTTACCTACGTATTTATTTTGTTTTATACCTATTATTCTAAAATTTTATAGATTCATAATTCCGACATTTGAAAATTAATTTTAAAATATTTTCTTGTTCTTCTTTTTTAAATTAATTTTTATAAGGCAATTATATACTTTTTATTATTTCAATTTTGCATAAATAAGGAATTGTTTTAATATATAAACTGAAGTAAAATATAATTTAAAATTTTAAACTTATTGTTCTTTTTACGTTAAAATCAATTCAAAAGGCGGACGTTTATGTTTAAACATCATTCAAAATCGATCCATAATAATATCCGTAAAACCAACGTTAACAACTATTACAGTTTTTTTGAGAAATTTAATTCACCTTCTAAGTAATAAGCCTATCGACTGGATGATAAATCGCTTAAGTAGAAAAGCTAAAAAGGGAAAAGCATATAAATAATCGTAAATAGAAAAAATATAAATTCCTATTACGTATTTGTAGTATGTGTACATATAACAAATTATTCGAATTCTATTTTAAATATAGATATTCATAAATAGAAAAAATTACTAAGTTACGTAATAAAATCTACCGACTGCGAACTTACCTACTGTAGCGACAACTCGAATTCCTTAACTATTTCGTTCAACTTGTTTATAAGCCGATCATCCAGAAATAGTTTAGTCTGCTTGAAGAAATACTATATACTATATATGTCAAGCGACCTTCAAATAGCAAAAGCACATTAGTACAATACTCGCTTGTCAATAACCGAGTCCAATTAAGTTCGGTAGCGCCTCTGAAAGCTCATGGGCAAGTTTTTGTCGTGGTTGGTTTGCGCATACGCACCTTAATTGGCGGAAACTCGTCATTAGGTATTGCAAAGTTAGATAGAGCTTTTTTATATTTTATAAGCAGTACTCTTGTTAATTTACGACTGTTATTACCAATTTTTGAAACGACACATTTGTACACAAAATATATACATAAAAACTTTACGATATACTGCTTAAGAAGCATCTGGGATGAAAAAAGTTAATGGCACTCAATGCTAACCTTTTATTTTATTTTTAACGATTATTTCGATTTGATATTGGAACTTTTTTAACTGTACAATTGAAAGAGAAGACGTATACTTAAATACCTACATAATATAAAGATATCGTAAAATACTTAAAACAATTTTAATATATGACTTATAACGTGGCATATAAAATATATAATAAAAGTATTTTTTAGTTCTATTTAAAATATAAGTTTTGACCTAATGAACTTTAATAAAAAAAATATTGACAATTTTCATTATTAAGGTAAAGAATAAATATATAATAATAATAATAATAGAGAAAGAAATAAATATTTCCTCTCTGTTGTTTCAAATACAACTCTACCTCGAGCATTAATAAGCCAACAAAATAAATATACACGTCCACAGTTTTACTAGCGTTTCGTTTAGCAATAACTTCAAACCCGTCTGATCGATGTCGAAGCGCAACCAATTACATCCCTTGTCATTGGCAAGTTATTTACAATCGCCCCTGTGTATTTATCACGAGATAAAACTAAATTATTATTATGTACAGTTGTAAAAGCGAGAGCTCGGTCAGTACGATTAACGCCTACTTACGTCACAGACGTACAAAAACGCCCCCCTAAGACGACCTTACTAGTTGACTTATTATGGCTCGCACACCCGTCTTACACTCAAATAAACGTCTCGGTAAACGAGAGATGGATGAGTTTGTCGTTTACTTAATTAATAGCTTTTCATAGCCTTAATCGTAAAGGTTGCTTCGCGGACTGGTTAAGTAAAAATTGTTGCACGATCCTACAAAGGGTATAGAAACAAATATTTCAACGGTTATAGCGATTTCACTTAAACCAAAAGAGTATGCAAACATGTATACATACAGATAACGCGTTTTTTGTTTGATACAGTAAGGTAATACAAAGGCTTGCATCAATATTTAATTTTCAATAAAACCAGGCCATGGCAGTCACGAAAATCTTCAATAATTAGAGTTGAGTTACACTAACTGCTAGTGCTGTGCGAAATGAAATTAAAGGCAATTCTCAATCTAGGGCCGTAAAGCACAGTGAGAGCGATCCTCGTCGGATACCACGGTCACGTGCCAGATGGACATCTGCTTCGTTAATTAAAGGCTATAGGTACACATTAAGGACGCGACATCGAATATATATGTTATTAAGTACTCTTACAAGAAACGTAAAATCTAGATTTACATTGCTACCTGATTATTAATGGATTATGTTTGAAAATAAAATGAGTATTGAAATCTAATTAAAACAATAGCAATAAAACTTACCTAGTAATATGAATCTAAACTGTAAGTATGCAAGACCAATCTACAATAAGTTAAACGTTTAATTTAAAATCTTATCAAATTTCTATGAAATACAATATGAAGTTATACTCCGCATGAGATATCGAAAGGTAATAGTAAATATACTGAGGCAAAAAAAATGGTCATTGCATGTCGTTTAATAATGGTCTGCCCAATACTCTTATAACACGCGTTTGTCGCACGAACATTATTAGCATGTAATGGATATGATCGCTGCGGTTACATTTTAGTCATAGCTCCCGAACTGGTACTCGACCACTCGCTTTGTGTTAATCATATCTTTTGCTGGTATAGACCGCTACCGGTCGCCGTCTATTAATAAAGGCGAGGCTCGAACGGACAGGAATGCCCGCAACCTGCTATTGTAGTCTAGTGGTTAAAGAATTTGTCTTTTTAATCGCACTGCCTCCACTGTGCCTGGAGCCTATTATTAGGGTTAATTGGAATTATTAAACTTTTTTTCACGGCAAGTAGAGTTCAATGATGCCTTTGAAAGTGCTTTTAAATTAATTCATAGATAGAGAGCGCTTTATCATTTTTCTTGTTTTATAAATCATGTATGTCCATTTTACTTTTTTTTGGCTTAAGAGAGATAGGTTTCAACAATAGGCTATTTTATGTATTTTTATGAATTTTAGCAACAATAAATTATTTACATATTGTCATAAACTTGATTATGAAATATATGTACCTTCATCTCAGTGTTAATATAATAAAATTTCATCAACCCCATAAGTATAATCTATTGATATAATAATCTTATGGTTGATGTTGATACAATATCTTTATATTGTATTTTGAACTTATTATGACTTTACTAGAGGTTGTGTTTACTAGACGTTACTGGAGAGAGAAAGAGAGAGAGAGCAAAAACAAATCTATCCCACGATAACCGTACATTTTTCCGAGATAAAAAACTGTGTACATACTATTTCAGACTATAATCTATCTCTGTGCCAAATTTCATCCAAATCCGTTCAGCCGTTCTGGCATGAAAGAGTAACAAATGATGTTCTCCTAGCCGATTCCGGCCACGGCGGTCAATCTCAATGAGATTAGCCAACTGCGCAGGAGATATTATAGTGCTCAAGTGTACGCGCAGACACAACGTGCACTCTCTATTCCTATCACACTCATACTCCGATGGGACGGCCACTCGACACGACCGGTGAGAGTTAAGGCGCAGGACCGACGGCTTTACGTGCTCTCCGAGGCACGGGGTGAAACACCGCCAACTTCCCAACTCCGGGCTGTTACTGAGACTTACTATACAGGAAGACTCAATAACTAAACTTGGCTCGACCCGGGACTCGAACCCAGGACCTCCGGGTGTGCAGCCGTACATGCTAGCCACTACACCACCGAGGC
Organism: Brenthis daphne; assembly: GCA_947093115.1. Taxonomy (NCBI): domain Eukaryota; kingdom Metazoa; phylum Arthropoda; class Insecta; order Lepidoptera; family Nymphalidae; genus Brenthis; species Brenthis daphne. Next base: position 29,451,339 of record OX352474.1, on the reverse strand, counting down.
AGAGTAACAAATATCCAACCATCGTCACAGTTTTATAATATTAGTATGGATTAGTACGGATATGGATTTTACAAAAAATATTCCTGAATCTAAGAAACATCGCGTGGACGAAGAACATTACGCCGCTAAATCAAATCTTTATCTATACGTACAATAAAATTCTAACTAAGTCCAATCTGTACATAAAATATTTTATGGAAAATCTTATTGAAATAGACATTATTATCGATACAGAGGCCGAATCTATAGTTTTTAGAATTTTTGACACAGAAAAAAGAGGGATTTTGATGAAATTTGGTATGGTCATAGCTGGTTATCCGATTCAACATAAAGGATACTTTTTACCGCGGGAAAATATCTCATTTCTGAGAAGAAATACAAAAACTGGTTAGAATAAAACCACGATGATACTATATTTATTTAAGTAAGGTAGCTTACTAAATAAGGCAAAAACTATTAAAAATAGCTTATCTTGAAAAAAAATAACAATAGCGCTATTTTATTCGGTTTTTGGTCATCTGAATAAATCTGGTGGTCGGGCGGAGCCGCGGGCAATGCTAGTCTAGAATACGTTTAAAATTTTAATTATTTTCATACCAAATAAACACGGTCAAGTCTATCTGCTTTAACTAATAAACAAATAAACTGTTATGTTTAGTTCGATCATCAGTGCGTATAGTGGCTTATAATATTTTATATGAGTATTTTTTAATATAAATTATTTATAAGCTTTAATACGCTATACATATAGTTAGCAGGTATTAACTATACTGTAAGTATTCATAAAATATTATCTATATTTTCTCCACACTCTCTTTTTTTGTGATTAATTATCTATTGTTTTATTTATTAATTTTTAAACCCCGACGCAAAAAGAGGGGTGTTTTAAGTTTGACGTCGATTTCTGTCTGTCTGTCTGTCTGTCTGTCTGTGTTTGTGTGAGTCTGTCTGTGGCATCAAAGCTCTCAAACGGATGGACCGATATTGATGCGGTTTTTTTTTCATTTAAAAGCCATTTTCCTTACGTTGGTTCTTAGCTATGTTCGGTTAATATCGGTCCAGCAGTGTAAGAGTATCAGCTCTTTTATCTTTTTTTTATCTATTTTTTATCTAATATATTTTTTATCTTTTATATTTTTTATCTATTTTGGAAAATCATGTAAGGCATTTTGCCGTATGATTGCTCGATTAAGTGCTTCACGCTTGCCAGTGTAATCGTTAAATGATAATTAATTTACGTATTGTTTTTTTTTTAATTTATAATTATTAAATCTGCGTCTATGCAAGAGATAATTCTTTTGCGACCCATCCAACAGCCAGCTATTGCGACTCTATAAACTTATTAATGATTCTGATACATAATTCCCGTAATCATCTTTATAGGTTTGATAAACAAAAACACCTTATAATATTATATCAGTGTGTTTTCCTTATTTCTTTTTTTGTTACATACTATGTATGATCTACGTTTTTATTATATAAGATTAGCGTTTTCAATTACGTAATCTTTATAAATTATAACTTACGTATTGATCTGACGTATAATTAGTACAGCCGGTTTTGTTTCTGAAATTCGTGAAAGAATTACAAACATACATCCAGATGGATCTTCAAACATTTCATAATAAGAAAAAAAATATAAATAATAAGAGGATTTGGTCACTCTTCATAGTAGATACCTATATTGGTAGCCCAGTGATAATGCGCGCGCTTGGAAAACCGAGTGAAGCGGGTTCAAATCCTCGATATTGCACCACTGATATTTTCACCTGCGAATAATTTTCAACATAATTACCGCTTGCCTTACGGTGAAGGAAAATATCTTGAGGAAACTTACATGTCTGAGAGAACCTAGCAAATTTTAAATATATTCTCGAAAATTAATACATGTATAGCTCATAAACGATGAGAGTTAAACAAAACTAGGCATTCAAATTAAGAAATCTTAAAATTCATAAGATAAATAATAAGATCCAAAAACAATGTTAAGTTAATTTTTAACTATCATAAAAATGATAAAGGTTAGGAAAATCACAAATAAATTATAAACCATAAAACGCTTCATATACCTACTTCATAAAAAAAGTATTTTGCTGATAATACTCTAAAAAAATTTTAATAATTGCGTCGCTAATATTCAAATTTTTAGTCGTGGGAATCGCGGTATACAATTTTTTATAAGTTATTAGGTACTTATTACATTTGTGTCACTTCATAATGACACGTCGATATTGAATTTGTCATGTTGTGTTGAACATATTATCAGGAAAATATATAAAATCTAAGATAGATTATAAAGCATCTACTTCTGTATTATGTTATATTATTATATTTATTATATATATTGTTATATTATATTATTTATTCTGTATTATGTTATATTTATTATGTATTTCAAAACGAGGAAGACATTGATATTAAAATTATGATATTACTCTTACTTAAACATTAGTTGATCGATTTTTGTGTGCCAAAGACAGATTTACATAATATTGAGCTAAATAAAGTAAACGACATAGTAAGCTATATATTATTATGCTACTATAAATATTGAATTTATGTTGTTTTTACTTTGTTAGGTACTTTCTTATACTAGTACGTCTTTAGAAGCATATAACACGTAATTGTAATAATTGTTTTAAATTCTAAACATTGGCTTAAATAGCTGTTAAAAATTTGAAATGCATTTTTAAAGACTTATCCAATGATAAATACATGAACACAATGAATGATACTTACTACCTCGGTGGTGTAGTAGCTAGCATGTACGGCTGCACACCCTGAGGTCCTGGGTTCGAGTCCCGGGTCGGGCCAAGTTTAGTTATTGAGTCTTCCTGTATAGTAAGTCTCAGTAACAGCCCGGAGTTGGGAAGTTGGCGGTGTTTCACCCCCGTGCCTCGGAGAGCACGTAAAGCCGTCGGTCCTGCGCCTTAACTCTCACCGGTCGTGTCGAGTGGTCGTCCCACCGGAGTATGAGAGTGATAGGAATAGAGAGTGCACTTGTGTCTGCGCGTACACTTGAGCACTATAATATCTCCTGCGCAGTTGGCTAATCTCATTGAGATTGGCCGCCGTGGCCGGAATCGGCTAGGAGAACATCATCATCATCACTTACACTATATTCCATTCAGTTAGTGAGGTTTTTAATTTTTTATTAATCTTATATTATTGTATAGCATAGAACCAAATCTGTGATTTACATACCTATATTTTACGTATATTTTACAAAGCAAAGCACACCGACTTCGAAAATACTGGATTAGGTATGTATAGTAAATGAAAACTACCAATCAGTTATTTTTTACTTTTTAGTGCTTTTCTTTGAAGTCGGTTTTTATTTTTTTGTTAAGAAGTTTTTATTAATCTGGACATCATGTCGAAAGTGTAGTGCGACTAAGATCTTGTGTACAATTTATATCAATTAAGTGTATAAGTGACGGTCTACTATGCTATGCCTAAGCAGGCGATGCTCGTTGCAGAAGCTAAAAATAAAATATTCTATCGGCCAAAATATGAGCAAGTAATTAATTAAAGTTGATCGTCTCGAAACTTAAAATATTTCAACGTGTAGTTTCTATATAATCTTAACTAAAAATATAGTATTAATTAGAAAAACATTATGATGAAACTAAATATTTAAAAGGCATGTTTTGATAAAAATAATAGAACTGATAAGATTTTGACGAAAATCGATTTTTTAAATCGCTTTTTACATAAGTTTGAAGTAAAACGTATCACTATTCGTTAATAAGACACAAGCAAACAACGTTTTGAACGTCCTATGAATATTTTTAACATTACACAAATTTATGTAAGAAATCCCAAAAACGCTATCACCAACCAAAAAATCTTTATGAATTTCTCTATATTTGAATACAGATTGCACATACATAAAGCAAAAGATATGAAATTGAATGTAGATTTACGGCTATTTACATAAAAAAAGTAGCCTGACAGTGGCTTCTAAAATGAAACCACAGAAATTTCATTTTCATTTTTTCATTTATTCCATAACCACTAACTAAACGTGACCTCCTCTTTCTATAGAAACGGACAGAAACGGAAGGTCAAGCAATTTTAGATTATCAAGCAATAGAAATAAATTATAGCTGTGTTTTTAAATAACCACTTCAGTACAATACAGTCAGTAAAACTTAACACGTTGACGATAGAATATTTTTAATTTAGACCTATGGATTACACTGTATAGTAATTAGGACTAGAATGTAGTGCTTTTTTAATTGGAAGTGCGAACAGAGCCTAGAAACACTACACGGACTACAGTGGCAACGAGAAACGTCGTCGACTATGAGTTACAGTGCAAAGTGTGTGCTTAAAGCTCTATATATATGTACAAAATGATCTATCATCATGGAGACGTACAGACAGACTCACGTGATCCAACAATGGTTCCATTTTTTCCTATTGAAATATTAAACCCTATAAATTGGTTATAGATATATATCTTAAAATGTTTTGTAAACCTAAGCCAAGGATTAATTTATTAGTGACGATAATATCGAGAACATATTTGTTGGTTGTTATTTAACCATTCTTTTTTTAACTGCCTCTATAACAATCCAACACCCTATTAAATATTTGAATATCTTAGACGCCCGCGGCGCCGGATAACTCGTATCACTTAAACAAACATCTCTATTAATTTCTTGTGCCTCTAAACAGTTAAATTAAACATCGGAAGCAATATCAATCATAAAATGTTCAAACTATGATTTAGTACATGCCTACTGATTAAAAAAATATAATATGAAAAATTATTTTTTATTTATAGTGTTGTTCCTCCTTTATATCATGTTATCAAATTTTTAGGGTTATGTATGTTCAAGTCAGTGACGCCTTGACTATTTTTAGAGACACACATACATACATTGATTGTTTCGTCATATTATGTAGTTATTAGTGATGTAATATATTGTAAATGTAGAGAGTGAATAGGCTATTTTCATAATATTGTGTTTTTTTTATTCAATGGCGTACTTATAATAAAATTATAAACTTAGACATAAGTAGTTATAAATTACATAATATTGAATAGTCGAAAATCTTCATCATCAGTCTATTTGCATGCGTCATAATATATTAAAATGACCATTTGAAAAAATATATTTATCCGTCTACTTGTCTTCGAAACCGTCGCAGCTATTGATTTTACCTTGTGCAGAATTATATTCTAATTATAACATTTAGCATATATTTCATTCTCATATGTAACAAATCGTCTTAATAGTCGAGAAATAATACCTTTTATTAGATAAATACACTAATTTAAAATCACTTATAAGATTAATTCCTATACCCTTAGGGGTCCAATTAATTAATCTTGAAATTTAGCCACTATTGATATATAACATAATCGTTAAAAAATCCTGAATATAGATTTGTATTCAGCCCTTTTTAACGTTCCACTGCTGGGCACGGGCCTTCAATACGAGGGGATCAGGCCATAGTCCACCACGCTGGCCAAGTGCGGATTGGCGGACTTCACATGCTTTTCGAAAACTTGCTAGGTCTTCTCAGACATGTAGATTTCCTCCCTATGTTTTCCTTCACCGTAAGGCAAGTGGTAATCATGTTAGAAATGATTCGCGCATGAAAATATCAGAGGTGCGAGACCCGGGATTTGAACCCGCTTCACTCGGTTTCCCAAGCAAGCGCGTTACCCCTGGGCTACACTGCCTCAAAAGAATATAGAATATAGATTTACAATGAGCGAAAGTATCTCATATACGCAAAAGAAAAAACATAGTCGTATCGAGTACTTTTTTTTAAAGACATTCAAAACTTGCGAGACAAGCGATGGACGCTTGTATGACTAATGCGAGCCACTAAACACAGCATACAACACAAATACAATATAGTGCTTAGACGAAAATCAATTGTTATTTTTATTTATATACTAAAGTTAACATTAAAATATTGTACCTTTTTTAAAATGTAATGCTGAAAAACATCATACCATAATAAACATTTCTCTAAACATAAATTTACAATAAACAAATAGGCAAAGTACAAAATGCCACTACTTCTCGTACTAGGTACATGTATTTAGTATTAAATTAATATACCAGTAAGGATTACTTTACAAAGTCTACATACAACTTTATTTTAAGACGTCTTAATAAAATGTCACAAAGCTAGATATAAAAATTAAATGTCATTAAATTCCTAATATATAGCCACCAGATCATACAGATATCTCTTTATAAAGGAAAAATTGCTACGTTAGCCAACAGCTAAAGCTGCCACCATAAAATTGGTTGATATTTTATGTACTTACTACTTAACAAAATCCCTTATTGTTAGAATTGTGGACTTGGTTTCTGCATTCGACATCAAAATAAGAGAAATAAGTGTAACAGCAGATAAACGTCTTTTAGTATAAAAATTGTGTCAGAACGGGACTTAAACCTAACAAATTAGTATCAAAAATTATTCAGTGTTTCAATTATTATTTAAATAACTTCTGAAGTGTACTCTTACAGCACAAATTTAAATAGAAACTTATTTGAGTGTAACAATAAAATTTACATACAAAAGAAAGGTTGCCGCCGAATGATATACGTATCATAAGAGGCCTAAAGGCATCTCGATCGTTTCATATCTGTTCCGAACAAATCACTATTTTATCGTTACTCCCATCGGAAAAAATATTGATATCAGTATAAAAAAGTGATTCAAAAACAATAGAATGGATGGATTGAAAGGATTCTCGGGTCAGATAAGGAAGTGGTTAGAAAAAAGTATGTATTAATAATGGTTTGATAGCAATTCTTACTGAATCGCTGGTCATCACTTCGTCGCTATGATTATATATATGCTTAAGTAGGCACTACAAAATGTATGAACTATCTACACTGATCAAAAACTTTGAAGTAGCATAAATCGTATCGAAAAGATACATTTAAATGTACCCTTACAATATTAATACGCAATTATAAGGTCCTTACATATGAAATTAGCGCTTTATGGAAAAAGCAAAATGAAAAAAAAAATTGAAATTATATATTTAAACAATCAAAGCATGTACCATTGTATCTAAGCACTTTTGCCATTTTCTAGGTAATTCATTGATTCCTTTGCTGAAAATATTGTGGGAGCGAGAATCAATAAAATCTCTGAAGGTTTTGACTGCCTCATCGGAATTCATTTTTTTTCTTGCAAGAAATTGTCCAAATTCCGGAAAAACTGGTAATCTGATGAAGCAAGGTCTGGGGAGTATAATGGGTGTCGGAGACATTCCAATCGCAATATGTTCCAATCGCAGCTCCTCTAATTTAGCGACGGTCTTTTGTGCAATGTGTGATCTAGCGTCGTCCTGAAGCAGCAATAGAGTTAGAATAATTGACCAGTCTCGGTTGTTTACCAGCTAGCTTTTCTAGCACGGTTTGCAATTTTTAACAACATAGATCTATCGTAATTGTCTCGCTAGATTACGCTTACCTTTTTCTGAGTCAACAACTCAAACGTTAGAACCAAAAACGTATCGTGTTTTCTTTTACGGTAGCTTTTCCATACACAACATTAATCCTTTGAGCTGTTTCTGCAGCGTTGGTGCCTCGGTGGAACTCGTATTGGTAAATAACGCAATATTTTGTTTTCTTTTTGTGAACAGAACGACGGCAAAGAAAAATCAAATGGCACGAAAACAAATGAATCACTAAATTTGAAACACAAATATTCAAACCTGAATTTGGAATTCCTAACCAAACGCCAGATATTCGATATCAAAGTGGCCAGTTCGACAAAACGCCAATTTCATATGTAAGGATCTAATAATTAATACGTGAAATCGTTGTAAATAATTATTATTCATATTATTTTTACACACAATAGGTACCTACTTATTACAAGCAAGTTGACGCAAGCGGATGTAAAATGCGATTTAAAACGAAAAATCATTGTTTATGTTTGTCATAAAATTAGTTGCAACTAACACGACTGTACGTAAACATTACCAATCTTATATTAATAAATTAACATTTTTTCACTTAAAGTAACACAGTTACGACCATATTTAATTTGAAAAATTTGCATAGAGACTTAATTATAAAAATAAAATCATAAATTATAACAACTTACTTTTGACCTACCTTCATTCATTGAATGTTAATGTGGGGCACGTGGGCAGAAATCGTCGATTTGTAAGTAATTTACCACACAAAAACATTTGAAACTCAATAACTAATTTAGTTGATTGGATTAAGACGTCAAAGCGTGATCAGAAATTACGCATCGCATAAAAGATAATATTTCAAATGAAAATTTTGTAATCGATACTTTATTTGATCTAATAGTATCTGTCTCCTCCTTATTACACGATACAATAGTTTTTGAGATTTAGTAAAAGCAGATTTTTTTTAATTTGTATGTTAGTTTTTAGGCCGATTTTTTTTTAATTTTACAAAACAAAAGTCATTACTAAAACGCATTGTTTTAAGAATGAATAGTAGAAAAAATTGTGTGATATTAGATAGAGATTTTTTTCACAATACCAATTTTTTGGACAAAATATTTTTTTACTGACCGTACAAGCTAAAGGTAGCTATCTATTCATAATTTTCGTCTCGATTGCGGATACATCAAATAAGACCACGAAAAAAGGTAACATGCCAATCGAACAATTCGTATGCAACCAATAACATTAGTTTTGCAATTATCCTTAAAATATAGTTCATTAGTTCTCGTTAAATATTTAAAACAGCAAAGTATTGTCATAAGCGATGTCTCCATTAGTATATTTATCATCATTTTGGTTGGAATGTTAATTATAAATAAGCTAAATATATTATAACAAAATAATTGTATCGACGGATACGGTAGAGTTGATATTTACGCAGCAAAAACAATATTTTCGGCAAGTCGCATCTAAAGAACGTTATCGCAAAACTAGAGGCTTATCAGTATTTCCCTTGTTTTGCGGCAGCTATAAATTGTTTAAATATGCCATAATTCTTTGCTCCTTTAGATGAGATTCCGATAAGTGTTTATTAGAGCACGGGTGGTAGAGACTTTAAAAATATAGCACCGAAACAGATGACAAACAAAAAACGATATTCTTGCTAAATCAAAAAGTTTGGCCTATCGCTGTTTGCTTGGTAAATAATGAACGCTCGTGATCTTGTTAACAGCCTGTTAACATGATTACATCTTTGACAAAAATATATTCCGACTCTACACAAATTTTAACTTGCCTGCATATTTTTTTTGAAATATGAATAAATTAGACAAGACAGTATAGTTGGTTTTGCTTAAAGCATTCGCAGATGATCACGGCGTGTGGGTCTTAGGACTGTATGTCATCATATCAGTGTTCAACAAAATTAAGGGTTCAGAAGCACTCGTTAAGGTAATAAGTCTACCTGTCCCTCTGGGCGAGCGTACCTTGCGACTGACCAAATATACGAACCACCTTCCAACCGCTGTCTCACTCATATGTCATATTAAAGAAAAAGATGGACATGTAATGATTCGAAATTTATTAGTTTAAGACTCACTCTGTAATCCTATCATTGCAATCTGCAATGCAAACCGTGATTAAGGTCAGAGCGTCATTACGATTATCGGATTTAATGAAATAGACGCTGCACTTTTAATTTAAGGCGCGATGTAGTGAGAAATGAGGCGTAATTTATCTGATCATTAAACGAGTGGCCGATAAAAAATAAGCTAATTACTTTCAGAGAATAAGATTTAATACATACACATCACCAAAAAAACAATGGCAAACATATTAGTAAGGATTAATTAAAGTAGATACGTACAATATATAGTTTTTTGCATAATAAACTAATATCGATGAATGCTACTTTTATTACTGCATATTTTTTATTTGATTTATTTTATTATCTATTTAAAGAATAAGTTAAATTATATTTCAAGTTTTTGTATAATAATAAAATCAATATAGTCCATCACATATCAAAGCTCTTTATAAAAACTAGTTATCAAAGGATATGAATTCTCGTAAATCATAACGCTCATATTAATGATGTAATAAAGACACAAATGACTTACGATATCGATATCGATAGTAAATTAAAGCTGCAGATCGATGTATCGGATTATTTATGAGATAAATTTGTCTCCGGCTCACGCGGCGTCTCATTAGCCCGCCGACAAAGAACCAGCAAACATTTGTCACACGGTCAGTAGTATTGCTAATAGTAAAATACTTTATGTACTTAAATTTATTCAGAGTATAATTGGAAGAATATTAAACTCAGCTTTATAAGTTAATATCGTATTTATTTTTTGACAGTAATTATTATATGCTATCGTATACAATGATAATATATTTATAAGGCCCAACGGAATTATCATTTGCTTTGATTTACGCGAATATTTAACACTTTAAATACTCATAAAACTCTTTTGTATCTTATAAAGTTTAAAATATTTTTTTTCTTTTCAACACTTGATCTTTCACTGAACCCATGAACTTCAACCTAAATTTTATTGAAAAATAAAGAATTTAGATAAAGTGATAATTTATTTTTGTTACGCCTGTAGGCTCTCACTTTCTTTATATTCCAAAATTAAAAAGTCAAAATATCTTCTTTTGCCCAATGGATTTTTTTTCTTTTAACCATAACAAAAAAGAACAAAAACAAATTGGACATGTATAGGTATACGGACTTAGCGCTTGAACTGTACGTTCAAGTCGTCGGGCAATTAAAGAAAAATGAAGCCCAACGTGAATTTCTTACTTAGCTATATTGGTACATATTATTATTATAAATGTGGAGAGTTTTTTTTTGCTTCTTTATGCATTTTTTTTTTACTATTTATTTTAACGCGGTAATTTCTGAGTCTGACTAAAAAACAGTTTTTATGGATTTTCACATAAAGCCTATGTTTAAACAAAGTGCAACAACCCATAAGTTTTTGCAGATATATTTCAGTAGGTAAATCGAGTAGCTCCCACTGGGTAAATACACAGCTTTTTTAAACTTAAATAAAAATAAAATTATATTAAAAGATGATTTATGTTATTTAATTAATATTTATACATTGAAACATGAATGAAAAATAAAAATATTTTTTTTACAAAGTTACAAAAGTTAATTGGATTTACAGTTGTATTCATTGCTAAATTAGCAATTCTTCATGGCACACAAGGTTGAATAGCGGTAAACATACAATTTTTTGCTCGTACTATATCACTAAAATTAGTTTGTGAATTAATAAGCTTTATGAAATATTAATTATACCTAATTATCCAATACCTCACTTTTGTTTTATATTAATCATTATTTTCAATTAAAGTATATTGGTAAAGAGAAAAGTCTAGAAATTGCATTATTTTTATACAAATTAAAGAAAAAAAATAATATTTCAGAGAATGGTACTTACGTTAATTATTTTGAATATTCCAGGATTTGAGAAAAATCGTAATAAATACTAAAGTTTACATGTTTCTGACTTCTTCACGCTGAAATGGCTAGCTTGATTTTGATGAAACTCAGTATACATATAACTATGAGTACTTGGAGTCAAACATAGGCTACAGTTTGGTATCTAGGGTCGCTAGTATTTCTATAATAAGTGTAAATCTTTAAATTTTATTTCCTTTTTTTTAAACAGAGTACGGGACCTCGTAGGCTAAAATTAAAGGCCTCAGTCTAAATAAGTTAGGACTTATCAAATAAAGCTTCGCTTGGACATTTTATAAATAGTATCTGTAATATCGATTTTCTTATTATTTTTGAAATTTATCGATATTAATTAATAAATAAATAACAACACTTTTGAAAGTAAAAGAATAAATTAAGTGCCTCTGATTAAGACTTCTGGTTGTTTTGGTGGCACCCCCGCGGCCTCGAGTATCTTGAGCATCTATAATAGGTAATTTGATACAACTGCTCTTGTTAATTACAAATGTTAAAAAAATTAAAACTTCATACTTTGTTTCCTTGAATTATTATCTACCTGAAACATCTCTACATTTATCATAATGTGTTGCTAGATTTACATTAAAATTATAAATTATTAATTTATATTAGGGATTATTTGAGACGGTAATAAAATTATGTGCAATAGTAATGAAAATAACGGATATTCCGGAGAAACACCATAGGCTACTTGTTATCGATGTATCTATCATGGGAAGAGCTACAGGCAAAAACTACTCTAAAAATTAAAAACCGAAATATCGCTATAAAGACCTTAGAAAATATAAAAAAATCAAATACAAAACTGCTATCTAACTATTTCTCTCAATAACAACATATGTAAGTATTGGGAATTGGTAATGTGAATTCTTGAAAGAGACTTCGGTAAATAAGACTGCTTTACGAGCTCAGAAGGCGGTATTCCATTGTGGTAAGCTTCGACACGCACAGTTTATTGGCTAATTTTATTCAATTAAATTGTTCTGTTGAACGCCGAAGCCGACTCGGCTCATTTTAACGCCTGAGAAATTATTGCAATAGATTAGCAGCATACGGCCCATGTTCAGAACGATGTGATTTAAAAGCTCGAGAAGCTAAGACCATCCGAGCGGCGTGGTGCAAATTTATACTAACGACCATCGTAGTCAATGACATGCCCCGTTTCCATTCGGGCTATAAAGATAAACTATTTTAATTTTAATCTTTTACTACCTTAGTCTGACATTTTGTTAATGCAAAGAGTTAAAAATGAGCTTTATATGTAAATTTCGAGCTACATATTAAAGCGGGAGGCAGCTTCCAAACAGTGAACAGTCCGCCAGCCACATGCTGTGAAATCACTAAGACATTTCATCAAATATGTTAGGACAAAACTATTATACCCATTGTCGGATAAAGGAATTGATTCCACTAAGAACGGTTCGTATCATGCTGACAACGCGTTTCACAAATCGTTTATTATATAATTTATTTTAATACCGCCACTACATGCATGCGTCCTCGATAACATCGCGTATGAAAGTTGTCGTTAGGACAAACGGTCCACTCTCCAAGGGGTGAATTCTTTGAATAGCCAATTATTTGTCATGATTATATAAATTTGCCTTTTGAAATTTACTATCTCTCTATATTTTTCGTCGTAATTTTTTGAGTACTACCTTTCTGTTTTTTTTTTCTAAAGTTTTCTAAAATAAAAAAATAAATAATCAAAAGACATGAGAAAGAAAAAGATGTCAAAAAAAGCACAGCTCAATTTGCAGAATGTTTTATGCACTTAAATGAATAAATCATACTACTACTTATGTATATGCTTATATGTAAGTAAAATTATTCTTGCATATATTATATGAAAGAATAATTTTATTTATATACATATATACTTACATAATATATTATATTTAAGTAAAATTATTCTTAAAACACTATATTTTCCAGGATCATATGAACTGGTCTTTAGTATAATTAATTTTCAATATTACCATTTAATAATTACTTCTGCTGAAGTATAAAATTCTACGTTAGAATTTACTAGGCAATACAATAAAACACGTCATAATACTATGTGTCCACGACAATAAATTCAAAGACATACCCGCCCACTAAATCAAGAACAAAAACAAATAAAATTATATTTAATAGGCTCGTGAGAACTGTCGCCTACCACCCACTGAGGGTTGTTCTTTAAATATTTTAATTGCGCCGCTAAATCTTCCCAAAATTTTATTCCTCGTAAATCAAAGTGGTGTCCACGGTAGTTTTAAACTATCCCTGTTCATTTTTTTTTTCATAAAATATGTCACAAAGATAGATATCTTTTTTACAATCTAATCACATGATTAGTTAAAATCGCACAAATTTAATTCAAAATATATAAAAATTTACACTGTACTAAAAAAATATTTGTTTCAAATTTTAATAACTTTAAGTACATATTTAGAAAAAGTAGTATTACAAAAAATAAGTTGGCATTAATATTTCCTTTTCTAGCTACTGGACTATAAAAGCATAGCCTTTAACTATCGATTAACATCGTTGCATACGCACCGCCAACTTGACGTTTACTTTGAAATTTTACAGAATTTGATATATTTCTCATAAACGTCTTTTGATGAACAGATAAACTTGACATTTTGATTTTACCTCTTTTAAACAAGAAGCTTTAACTTTTGATGGTACGACCGCCCACCTTGAACATTTCTAATTTCGCATTCTTTTAAAATAATACAACTTATACAATATATGTGTATAATTTGTACATTCGTAGTATTAACCTAGCATGTTATTAAACTCAATCGGAAGCGCCGTTCGTCAAAGGTCGTGTCATTCGAAATCCATCATTCATCCACAACGAGACATACGAAAACGACGGAGTCAATAAAAGTTTATTTGTTTTTCTAACAGGAAATCTATTTAGTTGTCTAAAAAGTATAGTAAAAAACAAAAAAGAAGCCGTGTGGGTGGCGGCTGACGACAGTTTAAGTAGTGTAACACGATACGCGAGTCCAGTAGTTTGTTTTTCTTACACACGCTTTAAATTGTCGGAAGCCTAGTAGATGATGATATTATATTAAAGATCACCGTGTTAGCTGCGGATATTGCTTCGTTTTATTTTTTCATATACATATAAATATTTTTGTTCACAAATAGTAGAAATAATTTAACTTAATTATATAATTTGGAAAGGAATCGATAACTTTGCATAATACCGTTATACCTCTTTTGAACACAGAACAACATTTGGTACGTACCTGTAATTCTGCGATTTTCCACCTGCTAATTCCTATTATGGTACCTATTTATAGGTATAATAATGATTAATAAGTACCTACTAACAAAAAAAATTGCGGACTTACTATATTTGTTTATTTGTTTATTAGGTAAGAGGCATAATAAACTCAAAAAAATGTACACAAATTGAGAATCTCCTCCTTTAATGCAGGTACTTGCTTAAAATATTTCTTTTTAATAAAGAAAAAAGAAAAAAACTATAATAGGTAATATAAATTAATGGAAAAATAAATCAGAATTATCACATTTTATACCATCATATAGTATCGAAAGGTAGGTACAAAATGTTTTATTTTAAACAACAATTGCATTCAACCAAATCAAAAATTTCGAATGAAGCATTAATCGCAGAGATTTTTTCCCGAGATCAATAAAATAATCGAGGGTTCCACAGTATACATGTGTGAGTGAGCGTGCTAAGGTCACGTGGCAAAACCCTCGATCCAACCCCTAATTGAAATTTCGTCTCTTTCTTCTCTACTTGAAAGTTTTACACGTAGAGCAAGACAAAACATATTATTTAGTTACTTGTGTTGGTAGCTTGGTAAGGCGGCGCGGGCTCAAACATCTGCCAGGTTTAGTATTTTTTATTCGATTATAGGTATTTTAATAAAAAAAAACAACAATAAAAATGAATTAAAACATTTGCAATCAATAAAATAATAATCATAAATATAAAAAATAGACTGTGATGTACACATTGAAATAAAAAATAATTTTATCTTAAAAGTATTTCTCATAGGATGTATTTAATCAGCATGTAACGGATTCCCTATTGAAAAGTACTAAATAATGCAACGGAACAACTACCAGACTCGATCTCGTTCCTAACTAAAGAAACCACCACAAGTTGCGAAATCCTAGAGACGTCTTTATTTTAAGATTACTAAGGTACCATTTAGAATGAATGGATTTCAATTCAAATGTAATATTAATTTTGTGGAATATAAGAAGTTCATTGAAAACGAATGCAGTGAGAAGGTCCCTAAGGAAGGGGGCAAGTTTCTGAATGTTCGTCTGGAAGAAACAATAAATTTGAAAAGCGTTTTGTGTCTGGACCAAGAAATGAAAGCGATGTATGTTATTATTGTTATTTTTACACCAGATATATTGAAAGGGAATGTGTAGTAAGGCATGGGAATTTTGCTGTCTTTAAAATAAAATAAATTACATATTTAACTAATCCTGTACTATCCGTATCCGTATTAGTATTATATATGTAAAAGTTTGTAAGTATGTATGGATGTTTGTTACTCTTTCACGCCAGAATGGCTGAACGGATCTGGATGAAATTTGGCACAGAGATAGTTTATAGTCTGGAATAATACATAGGCTACTTTTTATCCCATAATTAAATTATTTAACACATAAAAATAAAATATTAAACCTAGAAAGTATTTATAACATAATGTATTTGAAGCATTTTTGAGACTACTTTTAATCTGAAATCCTCTTCCTTACGATATTGAAAGCGGGATATTAAATTAAGCCTTTAGAACTCCCCCACAGAAACTGAATGAACGAGCATTTCAGTCTATTCCACTAGATGCAGCCTACATTGTACTTGCTGTGTACTACTGACCTTAACATATTTAATTCTCAAGTTGAAGGTTCTGTTTTATTTGTATTCTAATTGGAAATAATGCCCCGTCTCACTAAAGTCTCAATAGCTTAGCTATTTCAAGGCGACCTGTATTGAGATAGGTTATTGCATTTGAAGGCAAGTCGGTCGGGATCTTTACAAAACACAGCTGTATTCTTAATGAATGCACAGGTTAGACTTATTTGTTAGAATTCTTTTCTTTAGTTAAGGGTCACGTTATGAAATCTTATTTGACTTTGGAGTTTTTTCGTACTTCAATTTATAGTTTGATTTTGAATTGGAATAAAAGAAAAATGGACGTTTACTTTTGTTGAATGTTACAATATCGAAGTATTCATACTTTAACAATACCTTGATGGTTCTAAATATGCTTAATCTACAGTTTATCCTCTTCTATACTTATAATAAAATTGTAACTAAGCCGAATCTGTACTTAAATATTTTTTTTTAAATCTTTTTGAAATAAACATTATTGTCGATACAGAGGCCGAATCTATAGTTTATAGATTTTTTCTCTGTCTTTTCGTCTGTCTGTCTATTACCGCATCACAGAAAAACCACAAGAGGGATTTTGATAAAATTTGGTATGGTGATAGCTGGTATATCATCATATAATAGGATACTTTTTACCGTGACAAAAGATCTCATTTGAGAAAAAAAATACAAAAACTGCAATGTAAGAGTATACTAATAACTAAAACCTTAGAATTTAGTTTTTGGTTATCTGAACGCGGGCGGAGCCGCGGGCAATGCTAGTTTCAAATTAAAAGGGGTAATTTTTTTAGATAGCTCATCTAATACACATGCAATCACATGGCACTTATTTGCTACACCTTCCTGAAGAGCCATTAACATGTGGTATACTAAATATAGCTTTAATCCCTCGTCGTCGTACTATAGAGTGCGCTATACGGGCCCCACATGTTCGCAAGATGGCAAGACTCACCTTACTGAGCGGATTGTCAGCGAAAAAAGTTACTTGAATTACAGGATGCACTCCCAAAGTATTAGAAGGCCGCACTCCTAAAGCTTATAATCTTAATGAACAAGGCAGCATAAAAATAAAGCTTTTTAACCTTTAAAAGGATGTACGTTATTAAATTTATTATATTCTTAAATTTTATAAGTAAATAAAAAATACTTATCTTATATTTATTTCGAAATATCATAACATGACGGTTGAGGCATAAACAATAAACATAATTAATAAACTAAGAAAAAATGGTATAGAATAAATGTTATGTGATAAATAGAGTTTTTGCCAATATGTTATACACATTTTAGAAGCTTAGTGCTTAGCTTTGAAGAATGTAATGCATATCTTATTCTCTCCGAAGCATAAAATATGTATTCTCAGATATTTCAAAATATATGGATATATTTGTTTTAAAAGACGATATAAACCGTATATTTTAAAACAATAACATAATAAACAATTACAATACTCTAAACACAAAAATGTGTGATGTTAAGGATCCTAAACATAAGTAACGTGTTTTCTTGCTGTAATTTATTACCAATTCGTTGATCTTTCTTAATATACGCCTTAAAGCCTTACAAGATCGTCTCGCTGTAGTTTGTATTGCTTTAAAAGAATAACAGGCGTTGAGCGAAAAGCGATTATATTTTAATCTAAGTTATATGCCATACTGAAAGTTCATATCGTTTTCCGCTTCCTGCCAATATCATGATTTTGGGAGGTTGATGGCGATAGTTAGGTAGTTAAATTTCCAGAACAAGAAATAGAATACATACAGCAATTGCCCAGCACAAGAATCGAACGCAAGACTACTAGCGTGCTCAGTGACAAAATATATTTTGGAATATTGTATTTAAAGATACCTACATATTTGCAAATTTTATCATATTGGTAAAATATTCTATAAGGTTGTTTGCAAAATTAAATATATTGTTTTACTAACTACTAACTAATTAATGTAATAATACGTATTATTAAACTTTATAATATTGCATCATGTATATTGTTGTGAAAATTCTATTTGCCTGGTGGAACAATATGTCTGAAAGAAATAACAAAAATCATGTCATAGAATCATAATAATCTCATTTATATACTTACATTATACCTACATATATATTTTTTAGTTTTCTATTCTTCAATGACTGCAGAATGACATCTTGTCTAAGCCCACTGATCAGCTGACATAACTGTTAGATACGTCAATTACATGCATTTCTTAGTTTTCGAATAGTGATAACAATCGTAGAAAGTCGTCTAAAGTACTTACTCAGGTCTTGATAATTTTCTACTTTTAGTTTTCTAATGATTTATTAAGAAGTACTTACTGACCCACTCCTGAGTTAATTATTGCAAGACTATATTATGAGAGAATATATTATGAAAACAACATATTTTTATTCAGCAGTGTATAGTTTTCAGGGAAAAGGAAACACTAATCAATCAAAAAAACTAACAAGTTCACCTTCGCATAACGTTAATATTATAAACTAGCGACTCACCCTCGCTTCGCTCAATTTCTTCCCTAGGTACGTTTTAACGGTTAGTATGGAAAAAATAGACTATGTATATATTAGTTTTTGTTTTCTTGGTATGATGAGTTTTAGATCCCTTACTTGAGAAATGATTGATTCCCCATATAAACTTTCATCCCCCTTTTCACCCCCTTATAAGATGATTTCTGGGATAAAAACTATCCTGTGTCCTTCCCAGGGTCTCAAACAATATTCATACCATTCATCTACATCATTTCAGTGGATTTTTATGTTATCCATTACAAACAAACTCACAAACTAAAGCTAAAGCTGTAACCTACTCTATGTAACGGCCTATCGTGTTTGAGTGGGATTAGAAATAGTCCATAATATGCTGGATTAATGCAAAGGATACATATTATATGCCTTCCACGTGAGCCTTTATCCAGCACTGGACGGGCGAAGATGAAAAAATATTTTAATCATTCTATTACACGACAATAAAAGAGATTTTATCAAACGAACAGACAGACGTAATTCTGATGATTTTGTTTCTATTATAATCAAAACAACCCCGAATAAAATTATAAATAGAATATAACAAAAAATTTACGGCTTTTTTAACTTTGTCTAATTAATTGAAATTATAATAAAATTATTATTATTCGTAATACATTTTGGCGGCAAGATTTTGGTCTAAAAGGTACAATCATTAGCGTACTTGCCATTATGAACCTTAAAAGCTTATACGAAATGGCTATTTCTGTATAGGTAGTTTTATAAACTCTGTTAGCGACGACTAGTGGTGGTCATAGAATAGTGGCGCGTGCCGTAACACAAAGTACAAAAGACAAGCAGCTGCGTGGGCGCACTCACACATATATGTACAATATAATAGGGCAAGTGTTAGTAAAGTTCATGATAATTAATCATTTCTAGCATATGATTCGCTCGAGTAAACAGTTAAATGGGTGTACACTCAAACTATAATGCATAACAAGATATGTGGTGTCGATTATTAATTCTAGCATTTTATCAATCAATCAGAAATTGCTTAGATTTTTTTAAACTCGCGCCATATATTTTTGGTACATTAAAATTGAAAAGTTTAAAATTAGTTGTCCAGTAAGTTACTGTTATTCAAATTGATAATTTAGAGCAATTGTACCAAGCAACCCTTGCGCCAGCGCATTCGAAATTCCATTACAGAATGCGAACGGTTTAAAGCCCGTTATTTCATATATGTATCTACACACATTTCATCTGATATAACGTATATGTGTGCCACACTCACACACATAAGAGTATCGTAACTGGGTGCGACACCCCATGAAATTATTGTCCTTTACTACTCGCGGATCAGTCTATCGTTGCTGCTGAGTAAAGTTGCCAAATGATGAAAATTTCTTACGCTACCTTGTAGAGCGTTTTACAATAAAAACTTATCATAGACAAACGGATTTAAAATATTATTTAATTATCAGTACTAGATAATATACATATTTTTTTTAAATTATCATAATTATGTAGGTAATTGTTACCTCATACATTTTTAGATTTATTACTTATATTTATACATACAAATACATATACGTTATGTATATTATTTCCAAAGTTGCTTACATATAAAATTATAACACAATATTTTTATTCACTTACAAACTTATTTGAACAGCAACGATGCTCCATTCCGCCCTTTAAACGGCATGTGTGCAACTAGCAAACGTAAGTACCTACCCCTGTTGATCCCCCCGCGAGCTGCGAGCCACCCCAGGTGCGGCCGCACGGCACGCGCCATTCTCATCGCGGCCGGCGCTCTGACGCCATCTAACCTACAGATATCCTTCGAACAGTTATCCTTAACTAACTACGTGATCCCATCATCTTAGTAAACCGAAACTAATACAAAATAAACAGTTATAACATGTTAAAAACACAAATCATCTCACGAAAATGAGTTCAATCGGTGTCGTCGTGTTCCGCAATTCACCTCTCAAGGCGCAGGTGCTTCAAGAATCCGTGAATAATTCTGTGAATATAAGCAACAACGACGTAAATAACGTTAGGCGTGAAATAATTATAGTGAGGAAAAAACAAAAAGTTCAATCACCACCAAATACAGTTTCTGTGACCTCATTAGTGCGTGCTACTGACCCTGTGAACACAAATATTTTAGCAAAACGACCTCGGCTTCGCGAAAACGTGCAAGAAGAAACTGCAAAAAGCCCAACACCATTAGCAGTTGCAAGACGAAATGCGCGGGAAAGGAACAGAGTGCGTCAAGTCAATGATGGATTCGCTGCTCTACGTCGTCATATACCAGAAGAAGTGGCAGCTGCATTTGAAAATGCAAATTCTAATAGAGGCCCAAATAAAAAACTAAGCAAAGTGGAAACACTACGAATGGCGGTGGAATACATTCGTAATCTGGAAAGTCTTCTTAATATAGGTCATACAGACAAAGAAAATTTATCTCGTCCATCGATGGAATCCTTTCCTTCACCCGCATCATCGTCGCCCAGAGACAACAGTCAAGAAAGAAGTTACTTTTCTCTTAATTCACCCGCAATTGATGATGAAGATATGGATGAAGATGAATTAGATGGATCAATGCATCAATTGAGACCACAACAATATATTGACCTACAGCCAACAGAACCTTTCCAACTGGTCTCTACACCTCATTTATACGAGGAAGAAGATGGCAGTGGTCAACCTCTTACACCTTCATCGGATTTATTAGGACAAGAAGAAATTAATTCTCACATCTTAGAAACTCACTTTCCTTTCCCCAACTCGGCTGAACAGTTCACTGTGATTCCTGAACAAAATTACTGTGAGCCGGATGTGCCCCTAAGTGAAGGAAGCTTTGAAGTAAAATATGCTGAAACTATTCATCAACAGCTTCATTCAAACTTTGAAGACGATACGGAGCTGCCATTAGATGCTATAAGTCCTGATCTGATTTTATCAAATAATCAATATAAATTCAAAGAAGAAACAGCGTATCTCGATAATCAACAATTCAGTGATGTGGAATTAAAAAAAGAGCTTCCAGATATCCAAGTGACTCCAGAGGATCGCGAACAGTTCGAAGAAACATTAAAGTGGTGGCAAGAAAAAACCAGACAAGCTCGTTCAC
The DNA here is from genome assembly GCA_947093115.1 of Brenthis daphne. NCBI lineage: Eukaryota > Metazoa > Arthropoda > Insecta > Lepidoptera > Nymphalidae > Brenthis > Brenthis daphne. Next base: position 29,429,441 of record OX352474.1, on the reverse strand, counting down.
TATCTAAAAATAACAATTAATGTATTAGTACTTTTTAGCGTTTAGAAAAATTTCAATGAAGATAGGATATATTCTGATGTAAATATATTATAATTACTTAGAAAAAACATACAGCTGTCGTTGCCAAAGAGTGTACTCGACGCGGGCGCAAGGTGTTCAGTAACGGTCACTCAATAAAATGTCGACTATAAAACCTTAGAACTAAATGCTTTTAACTTGCATAACTTTTTTAAATAGTTATAGCTAAAGTAGCTAGTAATGAGTACCTATGTATGGTCTATAAGATTGTAATTATTGAAGAAGTTTGAAATGTTAATTTATTCCTTCTCATTTAATGATAATTTGATTTTTAAATATGTTAAGATGTACTTAAATTATTTTTAAATTGTAAATAACAATGTAATAGGGCACCTTATAATAATACAAATTATAATAATAACTTTATTCAGTGCCTTTAGCTAAAAATTATGTGATGTTAGATAATAGTTTTACGAATAATAAATTAAATGCTTTTATCGACACCTTCTTTTGTATATGTATAGATCTCCTTTTTTGTTATAAAGACAATAAATTTTCCTCTAATTTTCGACATTCAATGATTTTAATCACACTATTTAGAACACATCCCCTGAATAGCAACCCCTTAAAACAAACCCCTATGCTAATGCAGCCAAATTGCTGAACGCTTAATGACCTACTTATAAAGCTTTGTATTACAAAAGCCGCTAGGCCCAGTGATACAATACAAAATATTTTTTACTTGATAAAATATTTAAAGTAATATAATGTTATTTTAATGGTTTTTAAATAAAAGGCGTTTAAAATGTGTTATTTTTATTCTATCTATATAACTTCCACTGTGCATATATTTTTTAAGCATCAATATTTATTTATAAAATATTGATATTGAAAGTTCATATAATTTAGTAATAAAAATACCAGATGGTTATGGATATAATTAAACAACAAAACCTTATTTTACTTTTATAATGTGTACTGGACTAAAAGTTAATCAACTTAATTAAAGGTTAAAGTGAAATAGTGAAACTGGGCTTAAAGATCGAGCCGTTAACGGTGTGGCGGTATAGCCATTATGATTGTAATGCGCCGCCGTTACCAACTCAAAAATACCAGATTTCAAAGGAGAGCAGAACAATTGCCGCATTTCGGGATCTGGTTGGGATTTGGGACAATATTTTATGCAAATACTTTTTTTTATACTAAATAATGTTAACCTTGCTTTAGCTTCTAAAGAATCTAAATGTACTACTCTATAGTAAAAAAAGTTGGTTAGACAATACTTTTTTTTATGTTGGGACATTACATACAGCACCATCTAGTTCCATGGTAAGCTACGAGGCCTGTGTTATGGATACCAGATTGTTGATACACTACACATATATAACTTTAAATACATACATATTATAAATATAAACACCCATGACTGGAGCACAAACATTCGTCATCAAACAAATAATTGCCTCAGCAAGTAGGGTCACTACAAACTGAGCCAAACGTGTCGTCAATACTTTATTCTCATGTTAAAGTAGATAATTTTGTTCTTTCTACTTATATATACATAAATCTACTTTTATATTATAATAAAATTATTTGCGAAATTATAAACTAGTATATGAAGCATTCCGTGATTCCCTAGAAAATTAAACTCATAATAAATTATTATTTATGGCTATAGAAAAATGTAAACTATTTTTGAGTTAGTAAACATTATTTAGAGCATTCTGCCTCCGTCCGGTTTCCGGGAGCGTTAAGAATTTCAATTCCTTCTTATTTTTTATTCATCAAATATCATATTTTACGGGTTCAGCATTGCACGCTATTTTGGCTTCCATTTAAATATTTTCCGCTCCATTCGTTAGGCACTGTTCCCTATGATTAGTATTTTTGATACACGTGAGTTAACAAAATAAATCGTTTATTCTAAGAAATATTTGAGCATAACAACAATGTAGTGCTAAATTAATTTTAAAACATAAAACCTATTAGACTTTTTTGAACCTAAAGAAATATTTCAATTATATGAATAAGAAAATTACAAATATACGTAATTATATATACAAAACCAATGTACACTTAATTATTACTGTACAAGTCATGTCCGCGTGGAATAGTGGCAAGAATGCTAGCCGCATTCACCCGTTGAATGGCAATGCCGATTCTTTGGGCGAAAAATGCGCCAGCCCTACTGTCACCAGTAGAGGTGATAAGACGGGGTGTTTTGTCTTTTAAGAAGAGCTTAACACTTTGACTGCACGGGCCAAAGGTTTCTACAGCAAATGGAATAAAAACATAATTTTGACTAAGGGAGGTGTATTTACGCAACTTAAGTAGTTCAGCCTTCGCCGCCGCAGCTCCCACTTTAGACGCGGTCTCCCTGACATGGGACGGGGCCAATGTGTCAACGCATGTAGCGTCCCACAATAGGGCCCGTCCCCTTTCCCAAGGAACCAGCGACAGGCCATCAGGTCTCTTACCATCATCTCGACTTATTCCAGATGGCTCAATGAGAGCAATATATGAATGAAGAAATAATATAATTGGGATTTTTAAAATGACAAAAATCAATAAAGTTTTTTTTATTATATGATTATATTGAGTATAAAATATTCCATAGATAAATAATGTACAAAGCAAGGCTAGCAAAGTATTCATTTAGAAGTAATCGTACTACTGTTGCCAGCTATAAACTTGCAATATAATGTTTATTACAATCGTTGCAATTTATAAAGATTATTCTAAAACCGTCTTTAATAAATGGATTAACTTGTTGTTGTTTCTGTGAAATCCAAAGATAGTTATTTTTTATATTGTAAATAATTGAACTTTTATAAATAAATAAATATGTTGGGACATTAACACACAATACCATCTAATTCTAATTCGAAGTGTTTTGGATACTAGATAGTTTATACACAACACATATGTAACTTTAAATATATACATATTATAAACATAAACACTCATGACTGGAGTACAAACATTCGTGCTTATCACACAAATGACTGCCCTCAGCGGGACTCGAACCCGCGACCGCTGGCATAGTAAGTAGGGTCGCTACAAACTGAGCCAAACGTGTCATCTAAAATTTTATTAACTAATGTAATAAAATTTTACTTACAGAATATTTGACTAATTATATGTATTATATGTATTGTTATGTATAATAAAATATTTAATAATTAATATTTTATTATACCAACTAGGATTATTTATAATAATCTAAGTATACCAAGTCATAACGGCAGTAGACGTCCATGAATGTGCGAGAATGGCAAATACTAGAGAGGAGTGGAGGCGAATAGTCGAGCGGGTTACAAGACTTAAATGATGACCACGACCAGTCTGTCAAAATTGTAACGACTAAGAAGAAAATCATATTATACAAAATAAATATTGCAAAGTGAGAAAGACGGTAATTTTTATACGAAAGACACTATCATTTAAAAAACATAAATAATTAATTAAAATTCACATTGACAAACGTCTGCGAGGAACATCTCAATAAATAGTAAATATTTAAAAAGGAACGCAGACATGAACGATAGCTGGAGAAAGATAAAATTCGCGAAGTTGTAATGTCAGTATAAATACCTTTCCTTATCTCTTGAGACTAAAATAAATGATTATATATCTACACATATATTAATACGTGAAGCAAAAACTTTGTACCCATTTTTACAAAAATTGCGCATCGGCTCCGCCCGCGTTCAGATAACCAAAAACCAAATTCTTAGGTTTTACATATTAGTATACTCTTACATTGCAGTTTTTGTATTTTTCTCAGAAATGAGATATTTTCCCGCCGTAAAAAGTATCCTATATGTTCACCCGGATAACCAGCTATCACCATACCTTTCATCAAAATCCCTCCCTCCCCAGTGATTTTTCTGTGATGCGGTACAGACAGACAGACAGACAGACAGACAGACAGACAGACAGACAGACAGACAGACAGACAGACAGACAGACAGACAGACAGACAGACAGACAGACAGACAGACAGACAGACAGACAGACAGACAGACAGACAGACAGACAGACAGACAGACAGACAGACAGACAGACAGACAGACAGACAGACAGACAGACAGACAGACAGACAGACAGACAGACAGACAGACAGACAGACAGACAGACAGACAGACAGACAGACAGACAGACAGACAGACAGACAGACAGACAGACAGACAGACAGACAGACAGACAGACAGACAGACAGACAGACAGACAGACAGACAGACAGACAGACAGACAGACAGACAGACAGACAGACAGGACAGACAGACAGACAGACAGACAGACAGACAGACAGACAGACAGACAGACAGACAGACAGACAGACAGACAGACAGACAGACAGACAGACAGACAGACAGACAGACAGACAGACAGACAGACAGACAGACAGACAGACAGACAGACAGACAGACAGACAGACAGACAGACAGACAGACAGACAGACAGACAGACAGACAGACAGACAGACAGACAGACAGACAGACAGACAGACAGACAGACAGACAGACAGACAGACAGACAGACAGACAGACAGACAGACAGACAGACAGACAGACAGACAGACAGACAGACAGACAGACAGACAGACAGACAGACAGACAGACAGACAGACAGACAGACAGACAGACAGACAGACAGACAGACAGACAGACAGACAGACAGACAGACAGACAGACAGACAGACAGACAGACAGACAGACAGACAGACAGACAGACAGACAGACAGACAGACAGACAGACAGACAGACAGACAGACAGACAGACAGACAGACAGACAGACAGACAGACAGACAGACAGACAGACAGACAGACAGACAGACAGACAGACAGACAGACAGACAGACAGACAGACAGACAGACAGACAGACAGACAGACAGACAGACAGACAGACAGACAGACAGACAGACAGACAGACAGACAGACAGACAGACAGACAGACAGACAGACAGACAGACAGACAGACAGACAGACAGACAGACAGACAGACAGACAGACAGACAGACAGACAGACAGACAGACAGACAGACAGACAGACAGACAGACAGACAGACAGACAGACAGACAGACAGACAGACAGACAGACAGACAGACAGACAGACAGACAGACAGACAGACAGACAGACAGACAGACAGACAGACAGACAGACAGACAGACAGACAGACAGACAGACAGACAGACAGACAGACAGACAGACAGACAGACAGACAGACAGACAGACAGACAGACAGACAGACAGACAGACAGACAGACAGACAGACAGACAGACAGACAGACAGACAGACAGACAGACAGACAGACAGACAGACAGACAGACAGACAGACAGACAGACAGACAGACAGACAGACAGACAGACAGACAGACAGACAGACAGACAGACAGACAGACAGACAGACAGACAGACAGACAGACAGACAGACAGACAGACAGACAGACAGACAGACAGACAGACAGACAGACAGACAGACAGACAGACAGACAGACAGACAGACAGACAGACAGACAGACAGACAGACAGACAGACAGACAGACAGACAGACAGACAGACAGACAGACAGACAGACAGACAGACAGACAGACAGACAGACAGACAGACAGACAGACAGACAGACAGACAGACAGACAGACAGACAGACAGACAGACAGACAGACAGACAGACAGACAGACAGACAGACAGACAGACAGACAGACAGACAGACAGACAGACAGACAGACAGACAGACAGACAGACAGACAGACAGACAGACAGACAGACAGACAGACAGACAGACAGACAGACAGACAGACAGACAGACAGACAGACAGACAGACAGACAGACAGACAGACAGACAGACAGACAGACAGACAGACAGACAGACAGACAGACAGACAGACAGACAGACAGACAGACAGACAGACAGACAGACAGACAGACAGACAGACAGACAGACAGACAGACAGACAGACAGACAGACAGACAAAAATTCTAAAAACTATAGATACGGCCTCTGTATCGATAATAATGTTTATTTCAATAAGATTTTCAAAAAAATATCTAATGTACAGATTCGGCTTAGTTACAATTTTATTATATGTATAGATATAGAGAAGGTGTGCAGAACGCTAATATTTTTTTTTTAATTATGCATAAAAAATACATTAAATCAATAAAAAAAACATTACACACACTACCATGTATTTGACACACACGCATATATACTCTTTAGTTTATTGTTAAAGTCTGTGGTGAAATTGAGAATTATGTATTAATACGTAAAGCAAAAACTTTGTATCACTTTTTAAGAAAAATCGATAATAATCATGGTCGAAGTTCGACCACTCAGCGAACTCTACTACCGTTTATAATATTATATATAAAACGTAAATCAATCTCTAAAGTAAACGTCCCTTTGGTCTGTATCAATCCCGGGTACTAAATCACATTACCGTACCTTGCAAATGTGACTATTTTGAAACAGTACCATTGCCAAAGTATGTTTGAGTTAATATTTAAATTGATATTTAACTAAAGTATCCTCTTCTCGCTAAGACATAATTAGCTTTACTTAAACACAAGTGCTCTTCAACTGAAGTGTAGGTTAGATTTGTGCAATACTTTAAAAACTTCATAGTACTACTGAAGTACGTGCTCGTATATTTTTATTTATTTCGATAATATTTGCTATATTAACAAGATTTTATGAACAAGTACTTTAAATAAACGAAATGTATAATATATAAACCTATTTCCTAAAAAATTATAAAGAATATTATATTCGTGGGAAAATGAAAATAATAATAATTCTAAACATAATATAATGTATGGATACTCCTTACCTTACACGAGGAAGAAATCCTGGTCGATGCATCAAAAAGTCCGTTAGAAGGCACTATACCTTTTGTTATTTTGGGTAATGCAATAGAAATGATAAATCTTGATACTTTAAGATTTTTTTTAAGTTTTATAATAAAATAAATTTATAATGAAATACATAATATTCTGCTCGGGTTCATCGCTAGGTACGTTTTAATTAAATATAAATAGTTATTAGGCAGCGTTAGCCATGTAAATTTTGATTTTTATTGTGAATATTTTTGTTTTAATAGTTATTCTGCTATTCGAGATGGAGACAATAAAAACACACGGAAACATGAAAATCGGTCTAGCCGTTCTCGAGTTATAAGTGTTGTAAGAAAGCCGACTTTGTTTTATATGTTTATATAAACCTTATATATTATTTTTATGATAATAGATTTATATATTTTTTCTTTACCAAATTCATTGTGGGTACAATTTTAAACCTATAAGTTTAGATTTTTTAAATATATCGTTTTTCAATTTTTTATCAAATATAGCTAAGTAGAAAATAATTGGATACTGTAAATTATTAATATAGAAAAATATTTCTGTTATAAATACTTCATATTTTTTTATGTACAAAGTATCAAGATATTTTGAGCAACATACACACGCGAACTGAAGTCAAAGAAGCTACCCTATTGTTGTTATATTTATTCTTGCGTAGATCTTCGGTGAGTCTTTCATCGAGGTCGATCTATTGTCGCAGGGTTCATGGGAACGGGCAAAAAACGGACTTTGCTTAGACTTACAACGTACAAAAGTGAATAAGCACTTTTTCATCGCATATCTTGCATTAGCGAGATCCACGTGTTCAGTTAGAATGACGTCTATAATCTGCCTTTGGGACTTTAGTCATACAAAACATGTCTGTTTGTTTAAAAAATGTTAATTTTCCATCCAGGTACCTCCTTAAATGGTTATACCATGTAATTTTGATCAATAGTGATAGTTTATACATATACATATTTTTAAATATGTAATATTATAATTTACACGAACATAAAAATTAGCAAAAAATTTATATAAACTTCAAAAATCGCTTTGTTGCATATAAAATATTTTAATTATATTATGTCATCAACATGCTGTGAGAATATTTAATATTATTTACTTAAATATGCATATTAATATGGCTGCCTATAACGTACAATGTCTCACATATAATACTTATACAATATAGATGCTCTACATTCGTAAGATGGTATAAAGTAGTTTTTATTGCAACAGACGTAAACCAGATTATGTGAGATAGTAGACAGAGAAATTGCCAGACTCCGAAGCATGGTGCCGCCATACGGCATGCGAGTAACATACGGATATAACCATCTGGTGAACTCAGATTGTTACAAAAACTACAAAAACCAATACTAAATTAACTTCAGAGGAGTGAATGTCACGGTAAATTGTATTGGACTGGAACATTCATTTATTTAAATTAAAACTAATTTCTTAAATTTAATCTGAATTTACATCATTATCTACAGTTTAACTTAATAAATTCTTTGAAGCAGTTTTGAATAGTAAACCTACAAGTGCGTAGATGTAAGATGTATAAATAAATAGAGGTCAAAGTAAGCGAGATATTATACCACTATATTATATAGGTATATATAAATATATATATATATATAATATCGCATAGTAGATGACTAACAGCTGATCATAAACAGTTTAAGCATGATTCATGTTTTAGTAATCAGCCTAATGAAATGCTAACTAAAAATAATTATTATTAATTACAAAATTATACACGTGTGTCATTTAGAAAACAAAGTTATTAAGTACATGATATTGATAAGTAAGACAATAATTCTAAGGTAAACTCTTTAAATTATTTAATTTTTTTGTTTATGTGCGATATTTTCACGTAATAAAAATTGAACTAACTTGTACTCATAAATTTGATGAAAAACTTCATTTTACATCATGTCTACTAATACATTTGAATATTGTAATACTGTATAAAAATGCACATAATAAAATAGTGTAGTGCTAGAATAAATAGTTACTTATAAAATGTAGTCAGTCACTTTAGTAACTATTACTAATATCAACGTTACAAATTAGACCAAAATTATAGTTAATATAATATGTGTTTGATTTTGTTTTCAGTATTTTGAATTTTGTACGTATACGTATCATATTCTTATTTGATTCAAAATATAAAATAAAAGCTCTTATAGAAGTTCTAATATATCAATAAAAACAAAAACAAATCTAATTCACGGGAACTATACTCTTTTCCGGGATAAAATGTAACCTATGTGTTATTCTGATGTATGAGCAATATTATTGCAAAGTTTCATCAAAATCCATTCAATAGTTTTTGTGTGAAAGAATGACAAACATACATCCATACATACATTGTTACAAACTTTCGCGTTTATAATATTATAAATAGCAGAAGGAAGTAAGCTCAAATTTTGAAAACTACTAAACTTTGAAATTAACTATTGAAAACTGCTAAACTTAGAAAACTAGTAAATATTTCATTCGCGTAAATATCGATGTTCACGTGTGATTAGTTGTTATCAAATTCGCATGTACGTTTCGACATCAAATGGCAATAATATATAATACATTTTGTTTATAAAGTCAGTTATTTAATGTTATTTAATAGTCATCGTTTGACATAAGTTAAGTTTATCTCGGAATGGTCTTCTTTGTCTTCAGACAGACGTTATTTGCTGTACAAACTATCCTTGTAATTCTGTAAATATTCCATACATAATAATCGTATGATAACTATTACTATGTAACTTTTTTACTCATGCAAAAAAGGTGCCTTCCTATCTATGAAGTTGAACACGCATTACTTTCTTTTTTTTTTTTGTGTGTATACCAACGATGGATCACCGTGTAAATGTAGTGAAGATCAAATGATGAGTTTCTGCCTCAGCAAGCGTGGATGTAGTCTTAAAAATGGTTGTGGTCACAGCGACCCGTAAAATGGCTAAAACAGTTAGTTATATCATTACTAAGAATGAACTTACTATACCTAGAATAAAAAACAATTTTTTGGTTAGGTAAATAACTTTCCTTATGTGTAAAGCTAACAAAAATCTATAATTTATTATGATTATTATTCAGAGCTGATAAGAAATTATTAAAATAGTAACATATATATTTAAGCTAGATAAAAATTAAATGGCTAGTTAACTGGCTTCCTACCTATATTATGTTTTAAGGATATCATATAATATACCTAACTGTATCTATGTCATTGTTAATACGCTGGTCAAGGTAAATTTAAATCAGAGATTAGTTAAGAAATCTTGGTTAATATATGCCTTATTGAGGCGCCTACGGTTTTTATGAATTTTAATCTTATACTATAATTGAATTAATACTCAACCTTGTTACGATGTTTGATTATAATATGATAGCATCAAGTAAGAAATACAAAGTGCTTAAAAACAACAAAAATATTAATTATTATTTTCTGGCTAAAACTAAATGGATTTAATTGATCTCGTAAACGGATCTAACAATTTCGCTGAAATTTGGCATGTGGGGATGTTTGGGGGCGAAAAATAGATCTAGATTAGTTTTATCTCTGAGAAAACGCGTGTTTTCGAGTTTTCATATGATTTTCTTTCTAATATAAAACATGTCACAATATTCTATTGAAATATTGCTTTATTACTTCTATTTACCAAATAGTGTTTATTATTAGTATATATAGTAAGTACATAAAAAAAAATATTAAGTTTAAATAGCATGCTATTTCTGTAAAAAATTATATGTATGGTATAGCGTAAAAATTAAGATCAAATCTATTAACTTGTCTACTACTTTTTCTGTAAAATTGAACGCATAAGTAAAAATTTAGATTACTTTAAAATAAAGAAACTTTGTATCATACCGCAGTTAAGTAAAGGACTCTCAACCACGTGTATTGCATAAGACGCAATTATGAGGTACAAAAATAGAATCGAGAGTCATGTGTGATTCAACCAGGAAATGTGAGTTAAAAGTTTTACTTATGACAATATTTTGATGGGCTCAAGAACTGCCATCTGTACAGCTTTAACATCTTGTGTATTATTTCTATGAGAAATAGTTCGTCCCTTGATACGTTTTAACGTTCAGTGTCGATTTCTCAGAGATGAGATGTTTTCCCTCAGTAAAAAGTATCCTACTTATACATATATTGACCCGGATAACCAACGTCTCAATCGAAATCAATCGTCATACCAAACATCCAAATCTTTCCAGTGGTTTTCTCGTGATTCGTTCTCAGATAGACAGACAGACGAAAATTCAAAATACTACAGTTTCGGCCTCTGTATCGATAATAATGACTATTCCAATAAGATTTTCCAAAAAATATTTAATGTACAGATTAGACTCGGTTAGGGTGAAGAATTTTATTATATGCATAGATTTATAACGTTTAAAAACAAAATTAATGTTATTTTAACTAGGCATAAAATGTTATGTACATATACTTATTTTAACTTTTTTTTAAGAATATTTATAAAATCACTATTGAATGGATATATGTATGTGTTTAAAAACATTATTACCTATAGTAATAAGATTTTATTTGCTACAAAACAATTACAATAAAATGCACTCTACTAGTCACCTTTTACCAACATAAAATAAAAAAATAATACAGTTATTATTATTTTCTTAAATAAAGGAATGTTTCCTTTCAATAAAAATTGATAATTTCAATATTTAAGGTACTTTTCTTCCATGTCCCATCCATTTGTTTCTTATATAAACATAACAAATGCACCTACACTTAATAATTCAAAGTATGGAAGTTAAAATATTTAAAAATATTAAAACTACCCCAATTTGATCTCGTAACCGGAATCACGGAACCATATTGCACGTGTACGTAGATGAGCAAGTCAACCATGTCTCCTCAACTCAGGCACATGTCGTAGGCATTTTAATTCCATAATATGCACATGAATTATTTAGTAGGTACATTTACATTTAATTAATCGGACTAGTGCCATACATTCGAAAATTTGTATGTGTGTATGTATGTTTGTAACTTCTTTACGCTGAAACGGCTAGACGGATTTGGATGTTTAGTATACAGATTATTATGACCTGGAAGTAACACATACGCTGCTATTAGGGACACCCTCGAGCAAAGCCAGGGTATATATCGCTAGTGCATTATAATTTCATTAAGTATTATAATATTAATATATTTTCACTCTTTTATTGAAATCTATAATAACATTATAAAGAGGCAGAGTCTGTTTGAACGCACTAATCTCAAATATCTGAAAAATTATTTTTGCATTATATAGACCGTTTATTGAGGAAGGTTATAGGCTCTACATCATGCTACTATCTAAAAAAGCGGAACAGTAATCATAAATATCAACAAAACGGGTAGGCTTTCATAGATTATTGTAAAACTATATACATTATATAAATGCATAGGAACGAACACGGGCGAAGCAAGGGTGAGTCGCTATATAACATAAAACCACCGAATTTTTTTTGTGGATTGAACGCGGGCGATGCAGTGGATTCTGCTAGTGTATTATAAAAATAAAAATTCACGATAAAGAAATGACTTATCTAGCTACAGAAATTAAACATAAGTGATAAGATATTGGAAAAATAATATTTTATATTGCTACAACTTTTATCGCAAAGTTTTTTTTTATGTAACTACACGCATATTATGTGGTCGCGATTTCTGTCTAATTACGCCAGAAGGAAGCATATTTAAGTCCCATTCGGGGCAAATATAAGTATTTTTTGGGGTCTGGATATTTTTTGTATAAACCTACTATTATATATATTATATAACGTATGTATCACCGACTGCCGGTACTAAATTTTTAAATACGTGTTACGATGATAAAAATATTAATCTTAAATCGCCAGAGAAAGTGCCATTACAGTCGGATTAGCGGTACTTAGAACAGCAAGTATAAGGAGAATAAGACAAAAATTGATAGCACTTGTGATGATTACATTTATGTATACGTGAGCTATTTAAACCCACATACACATTGTAATAAACTTTAGAGTGAAAATAAAATCACATAAAGATGAACAGTTATTTAATTAAAACATAAAACTCCATTTCTATCTTACATTTTTATATTATAGAACTATGTTTTAGCTGTGGAAAAATAAATATGAAAAGCAGCTTAGATTTGTAAATTTGCACTGTATGTTAATACTGGCACATTCGGTAAAAGTTTATCGATGGATTTATAATAGTTAGTAATCTGTCTTACGTTAACAACGGTCTCAAAGAAATCATTGAGATTAAATTTTTTAGGTATTTTAATTCCAAATACTTTCTTTTATCATTTAAAATGCTTAAAATAACACTTTAGTTGGTAACAGTATTATCTTATGTAATATTTTTTATACTCAGTTTCTTAATAACGTTTTTATATCCATAGAGCTTGCCATTAAAACAATTCAGAATACAAAATATAATGTTTATTAAAATGCTTGGATAACACTTTTTTATCAATTAGATATAATTATCGTTAAAAGTTTATTAATATACAGGCATTTTGTTGTTAATTATTATATTACACTACAAATTAGAAAAATAAGTAATAGATACAGACTTATCTAGTGGCAAGAACCTCCATAAGTGTTACAAATAATATTTACTACATCTACGAGTACATTACCAGCTATGACGACAGAACACGCATAAACATCGTCCCTTCGCGTAGTCGTAGGTCAATAAATATTTCTATGATACCCTTTCTGTGTTTTATACTAACAACTCCGCCTACTCGAGGGCCTTCGAATTTTTCTGACCAGTTTTTATATTATTCCACTCTAATTGATAACACGTGTACGGTTTCCGTTCTGCCACGTGTCTTATTGTCAATTATTTATTAAATATTCGTTCCGCTGTAAGTTCTATCGGTGCAACGATGATACGATATGCAAGCGATGCACAATGGATTGGACTAATGAAAGCACAGGAACTACTTGACATAGAAATAAAAGGCAATTTTGACGCGCTCCCTCGATCTTAGTGATGCCTATTTTAGTATTTATTAATTCATGTTGTTATTAGCCAATACCCTTTATTACCTTACAGCGTAACGATTTTTATATGTAAATGTAATATAATTAATTAAAAGTCGTACTATATAGCTTCGACATAAAATTCAAATATATTTAAAATTGGTTTAGAAACAGTATCACAGTCAATTAGCATGGCAAGTTTGTAAAATAGAGATCATAAGATATAAAAACTATGTGTTCAACTCTTTTCAACGTCTCACTGCTGGGCTCGAGCCTCCCTTCAATACAAGGGGATCGGACTATAGTCCGCAACGCTGGCCAAATGCAGGTCGGCGGACTCCACATGTCTTTCGAAAACTTGATAGGTTCTTAGGCATGCAGGTTTCCTCACGATGTTTTCCTTCACCGTAAGACAAGTGGTAATCATGTTGGAAATGATTCGAACGTGATAATATCAGAGGTGCGAGACCAGGGATTTGAACCCGTTTCACTCGGTTTCCCAAGCGAGCGCGTTACCTCTGGGCTACCACTGCCTACCAATTTAACTATACTAAAGAACAAATATTTAATTACTATGGAATATGTCTGATATAAAAATTATGTAACAATTACACAATACAAAATACAACGTCAACTACTTCATAATTTAGTGTATTTTAGATAAAGCTGTGTAATCACCATTATAATTGAATTCGCATCGCATTACAGATAAGAAATAACAACTTTCTTTGACTACTTTTCTTTTAATAAAAACTAAATTGGGGTTTTCTATAAATAGCCGCGTCTACAACCCAGATGTTTTCCTGATTTTTTGCCTTCGACAAAAACATGTCGCGTTCCAACGTGGGAATTTCTGGTTTCCGTAAAGTACTTTGCAGATGTTGGCGAATCATCAAATGCTGCACACTTTAAGGGCCATATCCACGTGTCACAACAGGAAGACGTTTGTAATATACCGAGAACGCGTGCCACTTGTACGTCTCTAACGTACTATGAAATAGGCCTAAGTTTTTATTAGGGAGAGTGCACTGAAGCGATGCGAATTCCTTTGTTCTACATTCATAAACACGTGTTTTACCATAAAGAGAAATGATAACCCATTTATACTAATAATAACGTAAAATTTCATTAAATTGACCATTTATCGCGACGTGTCAATTGAAAAAAATGGTCGAAGATAACATGTACCTAATAACAAATTATTCCAATGCCCTTGACATTTAATGTTGTTACTATCTTATTTAATACATTTATTTTGTAGTAATAACTAAAACTTACAGAAATTGGGATTGTCTTTAATGATATTATATCTTACTAGGTTAAGTAGTCTTTTCTATTAACAACACTATTGATTGTTTTGATAACGATGATTTTCACAATATTCAATGATAATAACAAAAACGTACAGAAATGACACAATTTTCATTCATTTAAGACATCTAAGCAGTACTTTATTATATACAATTTCTATTTAAATATTCTTAAAAGTTATATTAAAATAATGTTTATAATTGTACGCTAGATTCTATTATCTTAAATTTTCTCGCTTTAATTGAATTGATTTCACCTGTCAATTCAAACACTTAAAAACTTGTTTGCTTCTTTAGGTTTCCCTTTGGGCCCATATCGAAATTCTTCCGCAATTTGAAGCAATGTTTTATCTTTTGTTTCAGGAAGACAAAAATATAAAAATATTGTTCCTAACAAAGTTGACAATCCATAAAATAAATAAGTACCTTCGTGCCCGATTGCCTGAAACATGGCAGGCGCAGTTTTTATTGTCCCAAAAAATGCGATTGACGTCATCATTACACTTATACCGGAACCCAAACCTTTTGTTTCCGTTGCAAATAATTCACCTACCATATTCCAAGGTAACAAAGAAATTCCCATGTTTGAAACGACTACGTAAATTGCCATCAAACCTAATGATATATAAGGAGATATGTGTCTAATCATACGTATTTCAACCAAATGTAAATATATAGCTAATGATATAAGTGAAATAGTAGTAGAAACACCACTAAATATAGCTAGTGGTCGCCGTCCTTTCTTTCTTAGCATAATACAAGCTATCACAAGTGCTATAACACGTAGCACGTCTGTCGCTAACATAGCAGCGTATGTGTTCGAATTATTACCTATAAGAACTTCCATAATGTCTGTTGTATATGCACAAATAACATTAATTCCGGATAATTGAGTAATTAAGAAAAACACTATCATTATGCATAGTGGTTTCCAGAATTCAGGCTTCTTTATATTTTCAGTCAAGGTCACGAATTTGCTCTTCACTTCCTTCTTTTTAGTTTGATCTGCTATCATTTTGTCAAGTTCAGTTTTCATATCTGCGCTTGTACCTCTGTACCATTGAAAGGATTGTATACATCTATCTACTTCGTTCTTTGATGCGAGCCAAGCAGGTGATTCTGGTGCGAAGTAAAGTATAATACATCCAAGTAACGGAAACACTCCGCAAAGAAGAGATGCGTGAGTCCAATGTAAAAATGTTCCAAACAAATGTGACATAAATACGCCCGAGGCTATACATAAAGATAAACCTGCCAAAAACAATCCTCTGTAAGCTGGTGAGCTTATTTCTCCAACAAAAACTGGTCCTAATGGACCGAGCCACCCTTGGCAAAATCCTGTGATAAATCTTCCCAGTAATATAAGATGTATGTTTCCAGCAAAGCCAATAATAGTCCATCCGCCGATATAAAACACTGATAATAAAATTTGAGATGACCTTCTGCCCATTTTTTCCATGAGATATCCAGATATCATGTTGCCAAATAATAATGCAAATGACGCCATTGCCGCTGTAAACAAATAAATGAAAAAGATTAATGTGATTATTATTAATAAATAACTATATTTTTAGGGTTTCATAACCAGAGCATTCAACTGTTTAAAGCGCTTAAAGGAATTAGACTATAAGTTTCAATGTATTAAAATTTTCACAAAATGTCCGATATTCGGTTACAAGTAAGACGTTTTAAACAAATGTGCTTTACAAGGTATATGTATATTTATGCGTTGTCGTTATATTGGTAATAATAAAAACCTAAAATAAAACTTGCCAATAGTTAATAACTAGTCCTTATGAGCGTTTCAAGCACTTTTCAATATAATACTATATTTTATTGGTAAATATGTTACTGTGTGGTTATACGGCATTCCTGGTGTGTAAGTCGTGTTTTATTGGAATTTGGTGGATAGTACTGGCTTTTCTAGCCGGTGAGTCCAACATAACCACATGTATGTCTACAGATGGTATGCGTAAATGCATTTGCCATAATTAAATAACGAAGGTACCCCACGAAGCCACCTTCGCCACACTCGCTCATATAATTTAAAGTTAAAAATATTTTAATAATTGTAATACATAGACTTAAGAATTAATCTAAGAATATTATTTTTCTTCAGTAACAAAGTCTGATTCCCCCTTAGATAAAGTCGATCTCTACGATAATAATTTCTATAATAATATCGATATAGTACAAAACAAAAAAATATGAGAACTACAAATTCTAACCACTTAAATATTTCATTATATTAATATAATGATATTACTATTATCTTATATATAAAATTTCCATGTCACAATGTTTGTTACCGTACTCCTCCGAAACGGCTTTACCGATTTTTACCAAATTTTATATGCGTATTCAGTAGGTCTGAGAATCGGCTACTATCTATTTTCCATACCCCTAAGTGATAAGCGTGGCCCACGTTGGGGACGAACCCGAGCGGAGCGAGGGTGAGTCGCTAGTAATATCATAAAACTTTAAACTACAATACACATATGACGCATCATGCAGTGATATAAGCATCTGAGATATCACTGATTCAATTACCGCTTGGAGAGAATATAAAAGGCAAATAATTATTAAAAACTACTCAAAACCAAATAGAAGCGACTTGATTTTTAATGTGTAACTTTAAATCATAAGAATTTACGGATATTTTTCCTGAATAGATCATTTCAGTATTTAGAAATTGTGTAAATATCATCAACAATATGTTTATAAATATATATTTTTTATTTAATCCCGATAACTACCATTTATATGCAAGTGTCAAAAATTTTAATAGTGACTTGAAAAAAACTTTGATGAAAAACATTTGAAAGGATGTTTATTATTTATGACATACATGTAATACAGTTGACCGTCAGTGTCGATGAATTTGCTTTGGGAGATTTAAAGATCATCAAGTAACTTACTTATATAATTTTCTTTACTTAACTTATATTTATTGGGATGTATTATGTATTGAATACTACATACCTACCCAGGACACCATTTCAGTCGAGTATTTGTGCTTGCCCTTAGAATGTTGGAGCTGAGGTATCAGTATAGCTGAGAAGCCCGCAGTCGCTCCGGCGCTGAAAGACAGCATAAACGACCCCAAAGCTATGAAGGCCTAGAAATATTACGAAATCATACTTATTAAATCGGCAAATATTAATAACTCTACAGAATAAATATCTGTCATATCTGTTAGCGACATATCTCAATGAAATTGGTCATTTACTACACAGATACTAGGGATGTTACAGTGCAGAAGAGTGCGTGTACTTAAAATTGCATTGTCAGTACTCTGATTCTTATAGTCCAATAGAAGTAAAACCTCTAACTTTTCAAGACAGGGATGATAGAGACAATTTCTTATCAAAAAATCTTGTATCTATTTTCATCCCTCCACGACCGCAGACACCCCGGCGTTACAATTAACAATGGATTTCTTAGAAATTTAATTAATTTCTTATAAATTTACCTGGAGGTGCTAACGCGTTCCTAGTGTTAATCATCTACGGTCGTATAATATATTCACTACTCTAAACTTATCATTACAATTAACTAACAATATTTTCTCAGTAAAACTTCTTAATCTCGATACATGAATAATGTTGACAATATTACTCATTTATGAATAATTAATATGAGTATGCAAGTATGAAAAACATTATTTGCGTCTACAATGACACATCTCTTTTGAATGTATCTAGCTCTTGGTGATTTATTATTTTAACTTTTGACATTACGCATAATTTGATTTATATTTAAATTACTAGCATTGTCCGCAGCTCCGCCCGCGTTCAATGACCAAAAACCAAATTCTTAGGTTTTACATATTAGAATAATACAAAAACTGCAATGTTAGAGATATTGCAGTTTTTGTATTTTTTTCTCAGAAATGAGACATTTTCCCGCGGTAAAATGTATCCTATATGTTGACCCGGATAACCAGCTACAACCATACGAAATTTTATCAAAATCCCTCCCAGTGGTTTTTCTGTGATGCGGTAACAGACAGACAGACAGACACACAGACATACAGACAGACAGACAAAAATTCTAAAAACTATAGATTCGGCCTCTGTATCGATAATATATAATGTTTATTTCAATAAGATTTTCCAAAAAATATTTAATGTACAGATTCGGCTTAGTTACAATTTTATTATATGTATGGATTTATTGTTATTATAATATATATATATATATATATATATATATATATATATATATTAATTTACATTATCTAGTCAGTGATACATGCAAAAATTACGTACACCTGTCATATCAATGCATTATTTACTCTCACGTAAATAATTAATTAAGAGAGAAAGTTCGTAAGCATACAGAATATAATAACCTAAAAGTAACTCGTTCCGTAAGATTATATGAGTAGCATTCGTTTTTCGGCATTCTCTTGGCCCATAAATGTATACTGTAACTAAAAAAAAATAATAATGTAAAAATTAACTAAACAATATTATCTTAACTTGTAATCTGCTTACTGTCATATTTTATATATATGTGTATGTATATATATATGTGTGTGTATATATATATATATATGCACTCGTGTATGTATTATTTGTATATATACGAGTATAGTCTGTAAAACACCCCTTCCCGATCCCGATTCTTTGTATAGGTATGTTAATAACTGCGCTTGCGCTTATTCCAGCTGTAGTCAATCTACGAGTTCAATCTTAGAGAATTTATAAGATATGTGATCCAATTGATGTGTGAAAATAATAATTACAATAATTAAAAATTTCAGTATAAACTTGGTGTTTTAACGCCATTAATTCTTGATCTTACAGTACAGTGGTCAGTACAGTGCATTCAGCTTTGATAACATCAAAAATAGTCTAAGCTGCAAAGGAATGCCTTATACAATATACCTACCTACAGTATTTGATAGTTTTTAAAATCAGTATAGATACTGTAAAATATTTTGATAAAAAATAATTATACACATTTAATTGGTAAAACTATATGTTTATCAGTTCATTATATAACTGTTTTAGGTAAATGACACTTAAGTACCTACAAACAATCAGAAATCAAAGTTCAGTAACAACTAATGAATCACGCCGACGAACTGGTTTATTTGCCATAATTCGTAAAAAAAACATTATTATTCAAATATATGGAAAGTTTATGTATTTTATATAAACCTTTCATATTAAAAATTACATATAATTTTCGTGGTGTTTTTCTAAGAAGTATCTATTACCTCTTTAAATTAATCTGTAGACATCACATTTTACTGATAAATCTCTATATCAGATCATTGTCCTCTGATACTTATCCTATCCCCTTATCTCCGATGCTAAATTGTATTTTCCTTTCAATAATTGCACATACATGAAATAAAAGTCATATATATGTCTTTTAACATAAACTAGATCATTATTAACCCATTATTTGATATCGTCTATTTATCTAATAAGTATATTTAATTTTTAAATTAGTTCGAATGTTAGACGCACTTACTACGCGTAGTGCATTTTAAATGGAACTATTGATAAGATTTTATTTCACATTATTGTTATATCAACGACGCGTAAGGCTTTTTGGTACAATTCCGCTATCTAATAATTATGAGGTCATTTAATTATTATATCAACTAGAATTGCTATTAAATTATCCTATAAACAAAATTCTATCAATAATATAATATCAAAGAAATTAGCTGAACAGACTGACAGATAGAATGCACGTGATCCCAAGTCTGTAATGGTTTTGTTTTCATTAAAAAATGTAGCAAAGATTTGGGGTAAAAGTAAATGTTGTCACTAAAAGTAATTATCTAAAGTAATGAATAACTTAAAAACTAGTATTTATTTATAGTAATTTTTTTTCTTGAGACAATAAACCTTTACTAATATCTTCACCCCAATAAACGGAGTATCTATTTGTTATAAAATACATAAATTATAAGGAAAGACGAATAGACTAATAATTAATAAATCTATACTTAATATTATAAAGAGGTAAAATTTGTGATCTTGTGAGTTTGTGGGTTTGTGAGTTTGTGAGTTTGTGACGTTGTAGGGGGTAATCTCTGGATCTACCGAACCGATTTTCAAAATTCTTTTACCAATAGAAAGCCACGTTTTTCCTGAGTGTCATAGGCTATATATTAACCCGAAGAATGAAATAGCTTTTTCGTGGTAGTCGGATTTGCAAAGTAAGTCGGAGGAAAAACGGTCGAACGAAAACATTTCTTACGAACGCTGCCTTAACGATGAGAGATATATGATTATGTTCTAGAGAAAAGTTGTAGAGCTTAATAATGCCTACAAAAAAGTCAGCGACAGCATATGTCTAACTTTTATATTAAAAAAAAAATTAAATCGGTAGGTCATGTTTATTGGCCATATTATCAACAATTATGAATTCTTATCATAATAAGTAAATTTATTGTCTAAAATGTTTAAAACAAAAGACTTTTCCCTTTTACTGCATATAATTTGGACAAATAGTTAAAGAGATAATACAACATATTCGTATACGTATTCGTTGGTCTGTTTTTCTGTTTGTACGGGCTAATCTCCGAATCTATTGGACTAACTGTAGTAACTTATACAGCTTAGTACACAACAACTTACGCACCTAATTTAGTAAAATTTGGCATGCTGATACCTTATATTGCCGGTCAAACAACAGGTTACTTTTCATCCCGGAAAAATGAACGGTTCCCATGGGATAAATCTGTTTGTGCTTAGTATAAAATAAGTAAGTAGAATAAGTAGCTCGGCTCAGCTCGGTAGGTTAAGATTTTTTTTTTGCATACAGAAACTCTTGAACTTCAAAAGCACACCGACTTCGAAAATATTTGATTAAGTATGTATAGTAAATGAAAACTACCAATCAGTTATTTTTTACTCTTTAGTGCTTTTGTTTGAAGTCGGTTTTTATTTTTTTGTTCAAAAGTTTTTATTATTCGTCCTTATTTTAAGTGCGAATAGCAACAGCCACTTATAAAATGCAAATAAAGGCATCAAATATGTAGTACAAACTACTTAATGGCTAATTTTCAATTATGTATCTGAAAAATTTTAAAATCATGAAAATTTGATTTCACCATCCATTATTTCATTTTTTTCGCTTGGTGTATTTTTTAAAAATTAGACACATTTTTAGATTTTTTTACTTTTATTAATCATTATAAATCCAGATATTACATATGTTACGCCATCTATTAACATTTAAATGAAGTAATTCTTCTTCCCAATGATGAAATAATGAAATTCTGTTAGATGCAAAGGTTGTCAAAAAATACAATTTTCATGGCGAAAGGTTTTTTACATACCATCTCGTGGCAGGTTACAGTTATACTCACAGAATTTTATTCTTATAATAAATATTCCGTGATTATACTCGACAATTCTAAAGCCCTTTCCAAGCTGTCATATAAAAATAAATATGATAGACGTTAACAACAGTATGGATTAGTAGACTGAGCTAATGATGCCCTCCTGACCGATTTTGGCAACGGCAGCCAATCTCACTAAAACTAGCTAATTGAGTAAGAGATATTATAGTGCACAAGTATATGTAATGAAACAAGTGCACTCTCTATTTCTGTCACTCTCATATTTCAATCGACCGATTATTTGACACGACCAGTATAAGAGAAGGTGCCGACAACTTTACGTCTTCTCTGAAGCACGGGGACGAAACACTGCCAACTTCCTAACTCTCTAATTCAATTCAATTCTTTTATTTCGTGGCTTCTAGGAGTGCCAGTTCAGCTTCAGGATCTTACTGAGTCTTTCTGAATAGAAAGACTTAATATTTACACTTAGCCCTTAAGCTTACATTTCAATACGGAAATGTAATAATTGTTTATTTTTCTTTCACGTAGCAATATAGCAAGGGATCGTCGTTTTTAGATAAAGATATTCTAAGGGTCAGAGAATATAATAGACTACTTTTTAAGCCTATGTTATTAATTTCAATCTCATAGGACATAGTGTGTATTAAAAATTTATCTAGATTATAGAATCAAGAAATTTAGACAGACCATTTAAACGTTGTAATTGAAGAAAGTAAGAGTGAAAGTAATTCATGGTTATGATGGAATATTCAAGTGGATAATTACTAACTTACTTTACCTAACAACTGATTAAAAATAAAAAAACACCGATAATTTAAATAAGACCACCCTTGACTTTTAGTTTATTCATAATAATCTAAAGAGATCGCTTAACATACAGCCTTTAGAACACACTTTAAATAATACTTTCTTAGATTTACGCGAATATTTGACATTTATAAATAAAACTATCTTTTCGGATTTTGTCGCGGATTTATTTGCATTTTTGTTTCCCAACAACAAAACAAAACAAAAATGCAAATAAATCCGCGACAAAATCCGAAAAGATAGTTTTATTTAAAACACACTTTAAAGTTTTTTTTTATGTTCTGTTTTTGTTTTTGTTTGGTTCTTTTTACTCTGAAAGAAGGATGTTCAAAAATTTTTATTGTTTTAAAGAA
The DNA here is from genome assembly GCA_947093115.1 of Brenthis daphne. Taxonomy (NCBI): domain Eukaryota; kingdom Metazoa; phylum Arthropoda; class Insecta; order Lepidoptera; family Nymphalidae; genus Brenthis; species Brenthis daphne. The sequence goes on along the minus strand of OX352474.1, from coordinate 29,405,766 downwards.
AGTATTTTGAATTCCTAATATATCATTAAAAATTTCATTATATATCTGAAGAAAACAAATACTTCCTGTCAATACTACGTAAAATATTGAAATTTTCAAATTTATCTGTGTTCTAATGTGACGTGACTTCCTTTTTTTTAACACAATGCGATTTAATTGCTTAAAAAGTAAACTATAAGCTTTTCCAAAATCGAATCCGTCGTGTCAAACAGAACTTATTGAAATATTTGAAAGTAAGCTCATAAAGCTCTTTTCTTTTAAATTTCCTAATTATTTATTTCTTAGAACTATACTTTCAAGTCTTTGTCATAAAGGAACAAAGAAATCACAACGGCATTTTAGTATGGACAACTTTATATGTAGGTACCTATTCGTTTACATTGAAAACAGGATTTCATACGCCTTGCAAATATAATAATCACATCAAATTAATTACTGATGATTAGTTATTTGTGTAAAAAAATAATTTTACATAGATATATGAATTTTGTTCTAAAATATACACATATATAATTAATATAAAAATGTTGCGAAAATAGTAATATAAAAAGATATGTAACCAAATTCGCCGATAGAAATTCAATTCATATTTACATTTACACTGTTACTTTATTTTATGATTAACGATAATAATTTATTTTATGATTAATTAAATATTTATGAAAAAAAATCATTACTTTATAAGAAACAAAGATTCATCCCAGTCGATGTGAGAGTTCAACAACCTTAAAAAAATTTACAAATTAATATTATATACACACACCTGTCTTTTAAATGGTGAATAATATGGAACATCGTCACTGCAGGGTTTTTCTATTTCGCTATTCTTCGAAGTCCCATTTTCATGTTCATTTGCGTATATTTTCTCTAACTCCGGCACACTAGCGCGGTCCATCGCGTATCAGTTCTATGGGTACACTGTGTCGCAAGTCCGAACCGGGTCTTTATGAAACTCCAATCACTATTTGATGCTTCATTACCTTATCACCTAGTAAATACTTGCATTAGAACTCATTTACTGTCTCAGTGAGACATCAATGCCAAGACCAAAGAGATTGGCTTTTGCTATCATCTCAGAGTATCGTCAATTGGAATACGCTTTCGTAAAAATCATTTATCTTGTCTACATGATCGAACACGCACATTGCTAGTATAAAACAAGTTTTGTGGTATTATTTATTAATGGTTGTTATGAATAAAATTATTTTATGTCTTTTGTTATTTTAAAGTTTATATTACCCTATGAGAACTTGTTTTCTATATAAGTGTGTTATGATGATGATGTTCTATTAGCCGATTCCGGCTACGGCGGCCAATCTCATTTAGATTAGCCAACTGCGCAGGAGATATTATAGTGCTCAAGTGTACGCGCAGACACAGGTGCACTCTCTATTCCTATCACTCTCATACTCCGGTGGGACGACCACTCGACACGACCGGTGAGAGTTAAGGCGCAGGACCGACGTCTTTACTTGCTCTCCGAGGCACAGGGGTGAAACACCGCCAACTTCCCAACTCCGGGTTGTTACTGAGACTTACTATACAGAAAGACTTGAGAAGAAAAGTGTGTTATATAGAAGCATCATATTATATCGCGGCATATTCATTCTATTAGGTCCTTATATAATGCAATTTTAGTTTTGTAGAACTGGCCACTTTGATCTCAAACAAGTACATCGTTCATTCATCGACATCATTCTGTTCACAATATGGATAACTTAAAATATTGAGCTATTTACGAATACGAGTTCCACCTTGGCACCAGCCCTGCAGAAAGACCTAGTAAGATTAATGATGGGTATGGGGAATCTACTGTAAAAGAAAACACGGTACGTTTTCGGTTCCGTTTTCATTCTGGAAATTTTGACCTACAGAACAAATCCCGTTGACGCGACGGCCGGAGAACTGAAGTTGACAATGAAGAATTAAAAGTGATCTTGGAAGCGGTTCCATCGCAAGCCACGTCAGAGTTAGCGGCAAGATTGTGCGTCAGTGATAAAACAATTTTAATTAACTAGAAGTAAATTAAACAAGTAAAAAAGCTCAAAAAATAGGGAATTTTGAATCGTATCGTTACTTGTGAATAAAAATGGATTCTTTATAATAACCGGAAAAGCTCATAACAATGGTTGAGTCCAGGAGAACCGGCCAAATCCTGCCTCAAACGAAAGTTGACTCCGAAAAAGGTACTGGTCTCGTGGGCCAGTGCTGGTAGTATCTACTATAGCTTCCTAAGATCTGGACAGACGATTACGGCAGATCCATATTGTCAACAATTGCAAACCATGATGGAAAAGCTAGCCGTTAAACAATCGAAACTTGTCAATTGTTCTAACCCACTGCTTTTTCAGGACAACGCTAGACCACACACTGCACAACAAACGGTCGCTAAATTAGAGGAACTACAATTAGAATGTCTCCGACACTCAGTATACTCCCCGGATCATACTCCAACAGATTACCAATTTTTCCGGAATTTAACACCTATGTTCACCGGTAAACCATACTGGCTAAGTGCGGGTTGGTGGACTTCACATGTCTTTTGAAACTTACAAGATTCTTTCGGATATGCATCTTTTCTTACGATGTTTTACTTCACCGAAAGATAAATGTTAATAATGTTGGAAATGATGTGCACTTGAAAAAATCAGAGATGCGAGATCCAGGATTTCAACCCGCTTTACTCGGTTTCCCGAGCGAGTGCTTTCCCCCTGGGCTATCACTGACTGGCATATAAAAAAAAAGGATTCATTCGTATATAATTGTGAAATATGTAGATATCTTATTTACTTATACATTAGGTTTTATTTTATCATACAAATGTATATAATAAGAGTATATTATACACTGGTCTTATTACTAGCCTTAACAAGTTTACATTGAGTTTATGTAATCATACGAATATTTACATTTAAATACAATTTACCGCTATTCAGATGCGTTTCATATACGTATAGCACAGAACAGTCGTGGTTGTGTTAGTTCATTATAGGTTTTTGTTAAAGCAAAAACTCGTAATTGTAAATCATGTCGGTTGCCTTTAAATTTAATTTACTTTAGTTTATAAATAATTTTCTAACTTAAAATATACGTAAAAGTACCAATGAATCAGTATCTCTAAAGCTACAATTCAGCAAAGGGACTATAGATGCAGTTTCATATATAACGCATACGCGCGTGTAAAAGACATCGAGGTATATATAACTTACAAGGAAAAGTACTGTAACTTAGTATGCTAGAATTCTGCGAATAGAACCAACTTATTTTATACTCTTAGCTCCCTGAAATTATACAAAATTTAATCTTGGTACTCCAACAAAACTATCTGAGCAATACTAATTAATACTTTCTTAGATTTATGCGAATGTTTGACATTTTAAATAAAAGTATCTTTTAGGATTTTTTCGCGGATTTCTATATAGATTTTTGGATCCCGACGTTTCTAATGCTTTACATCTAGATTGGGTTTAGACTCAAATTAATCTCAATTATTTCTTTATTTATTTTCTAATTATCATAATACTTCGTTTCAATATTGTTCTTTACTGTGGTGTCGATATGGTTGTAAGCTCATTTAATAAAAACCGCAGGCAGGTACCCCTGCCCTTGCTCGATTTTCGATCTGCCTTTTGACTTTTTACTTTATGAATTAAGGAAAACAATTTTTGATGTTATACTTCTTTTGGTACGTTTGGAAAAAAATATGAGAATAAAATTTTTACGATGCGCGCGCACACCGACAGCCTAAAGGTGACACGATGAAGTTAGCTGAAAGCGACATGATGAAATTAGCTGCATTCCTTTTACAAAGAGAGAGTTATGACATACGGGATGAAATCTTTAGCTATTTTTGTTCTGATAGGCCAGTGAAGTATAACCTCTTACGTGCGTACATAAGTACACACACTCGTTTTATTTACCTAAAAACCTAGCTTTTTTAAGCTTTTTTAAGCTATATCTGGGATTTGAACCCAGGGCATTATCATTATACACAACCAAAAGTTAGCCAGGAGAACGGGAAGGCAGTCAAAAATTTAGTAACTTATATTTTGTCGAGCTGTTCGTTAACAAATCTTTAGCATTGTATGATTTTGCTACGTAAGTATTAATGAAGGAATGTAAACATATTCATAATAGCTACTTATTCGTGTTTTGTTTTTCAGTAGATGTGTCAAAATTTATGAAAAATGTTTTTTATATTTCAATATTGTTATAAAATAATTATAAAGGAGTCGTGTTTTTAATTGTTCATTTGGTTAAATCATATGTTTTTTTATAAAATAACGAAAAAGACAATTACCTATAGGTATATTCACATGATTATTTTCTTTTATCGTATCTCCATTGTAGGAAACAAACAAACTTAAATAACTCTAGCTACATTTTAAGTCAAAATAATATGCTTTTATAAACTCTTTCAAAATATGTATGTGTTTTAAAAATATGGGCACACCCTCAGACCGGAAAAACAAGTTAGGCCAAATGACGTCAATTGGAATTTCAAAAATAAGATCAAAATTTTGACCAACCTGTATTTATTCACTGTCCCAGTAACCTACACTCAACGTTATTAGTGCTGGTTTACAATCCAAAAAAGAAAGCGAATAAGTATAGATAACTTTATTATTTTTTTACTCGGTACTCAAAAACAACAAAAAAATGTACACACGAGCATTTGGTTAATGCTTAAAGTATCTACGTGTGTGTCTGTCATAATGTTTCTGTATTTAGATTTTAAGTTCATAAAACAAAATTTATTAGCAGAAGACAAGGTAAATAGTACATAGAATCTAATTAAAAAATAATCGGGTGGGGCTGTGTCGGAGCACACTGTCACTGGTTTAGCATATTTGAAAGCAAATTAGCAAAAATAGTGCATGTCTCTACTAAAAATTCGAGATATTTCTTGCATTTATCTTATATTCAGTACTCTTGGAACATTAACTTATTTCTTTTATAATCGTAAGTACCTACGTCTGTCCGTGTGAAAGCTACCACCGGCTCGAAAAGCAGTTCTGCTGAGAAGATCCAGCAAGAAACTTAACAGTTACTTACTCTTTTAAATATTGTGATAGCTAATATATAATAATTATTATTATAGTATTACCAATAATCCATATGACTGTTCACTACAAGGTGGTACCGACATCTCCGTGTAAAAGCGCGGGAAAACAAATGAATATCCGCGTCCTTTTTTTTTTAAATACACTACAATCGGCCAACGTCACATGACTAAATGCCTTATACATAAATCATTACAAATTAACTAAACATATTATTTTTCATTAAAACGCTCATATTATATCAAAAATGCAACCTCACAATAATGATCTTTGAAGATCCTCACCATCTAGATAAATAGATATCTTTGAAGAAGAGCCTCGGAAAGAATATCTTAGATATCATTTTTCAGACAATAACCACGGTTACTCTGGCAACCCAATGCAACCTATTTCGTTACGGTCCACTTTTCTGACCCCAGTACCCGTATTTTTCGGTATGATTTTAAAGACGTTTCACGTCAAAAAAATATTTCCCACCACGCATATTTTGCTATGTTGACTTGACAATCATCTTCTATACATATAATAAAATTGTAACTGAGCCGAATCTGTACATTAAATATTTTTTGGAAAATCTTATTGAAATAGACATTATTATCGATACAGAGGCCGAATCTATAGTTTTTAGTATTTTTGTCTGTCTGTCTGTTACCGCATCACGGAAAAACCACTGGAGGGATTTTGATAAAATTTGGTATGGTGATAGCTGGTTATCCGGGTCAACATATAGGGTACTTTTTACCACGGGAAAATATCTCATTTCTGAGAAGAAATACAAAAACTGCAACGTAAGAGTATACTAATATGTAAAACCTAAGAATTTGGTTTTTGGTCATCTGAACGCGGGTGGAGCCGCGGGCAGTGCTAGTAATAGAATATAATATGAACTTGACTATAGTATTTACTAACTACTACTGCCAGCAGCTTCACAGTCCACTAACCACTAGTGTTACATTTTTTCCCACCGCTCTCAAATATCGCAATAAAAAATACAAACGAACAGCAAACCTTAAAATTCAATAAACAAGTTAGATAATTTACAATGTATTCTATGCCAAACTTCAAAAATAAAATAAAAATAATGTTCTACTTTGACCCCGTTAAAATTTTATCATATTAAAAATATAAATTATTTTATACCAATACACCATTATAATGCAAATGCAAATGCACTCTCGTCATTTTATGGATATTTTTAACTTTTTATTATGAGAGTAACGGCCTCACCGGCACAAGCGTTTAAAAGGAATATAAACAACTCTGAGCAACCTTTTTCTTCGAATTCTTTTTTTATACCGAGTTTTTTGACCTTTACTGTTTTTATAATATAAATCACAATTTTGCCTTTAATACTTCTGCCTATATCTAAACATATAATAAAATTGTAACTAAGCCGAATCTGTACGTTAAATATTTTTTGGAAAATCTTATTGAAATAAACATTATTATCGATACATATAGATAGATATAGTTTTTAGAATTTTTGTCTGTCTGTCTGTTACCGCATCACAGAAAACTTACTGGAGGGATTTTGATGAAATTTGGTATGATAGCTGGTTTTGCGGGTCAACACAAAGGATACTTTTTGCCGCGGGCAAATATCTCAATGTAAGAGTATACTAATATGTAAAACCTAAGAATTTGGTTTTCAGTCAACTAAACGCGGGCGGAGCCGCGAGCAATGCTGGTCTTAAATAAATTTACTTTAATTTCATAATTGACGATCAACGTTATATTTTAAGGTAATTCATACGTATTTAATTACAGAATATAATTAACTATGCTATTTTACATACAATATAATACATTTATGTTATTATTTGCAAAATTGAATAATTTTATTTACTGTAATAATAATATGTACCTAACCTAACCTATATAGAGACGGGTATAAATTAAAATAAATAATAATAAACTAAATCACCGGAATCGCTCGATCGAATCTACATACGTCATACATATATGTGTACATGTGATGTATGTAAAAGAGCGCATAATAAATTGTGGCTAGCTATAAAACAAAAAATAATTCTAGGGAAAATAGGATCTATTGATATAAAATCTTGCTATAAAGTCAAATGATATTGTAGTCTATTTGTTTGTGAATGAAATGATATAGCATTTATTTTTATTAAACTTCATGATATTTTAAATAAAACTATCTTTTCGGATTTTGTCGCGGATTTATTTGCATTTTTTTTTTGTTTCCCGACGTTTCGAATGCTTTACAGCATCCATGGTCACGGGAGAGACTGAGGTGTTACATGTCTTGGAGGTATAGTTGTTACAGACAGCCTACCCACAATTAACAAAATGAAAATTGCACCAATTACATTACAATATTTTTTAACTTTAAACATTTTTATAATTTTAATTATAATTGAATATGGAAAATTATTTATTTAATTTTTGCTATTATTTTTATAATTATTACAATTTTAAAATATTAATTAGTAATCTATATTTAGTGTTGCCATTATTATATTTATAACCATAAAGAAAAATATAAATTATAGTATTAATTATTTAAGCCATATAATTGTTCTATGTGTAATTTAAAAAAGTTAAAATTTATTAAGGATAAAATGCAAATAAATCCGCGACAAAATCCGAAAAGATAGTTTTATTTAAAATGTCAAATATTCGCATAAATCTAAGAAAGTATTAAACTTCATGATTTTTTTTTACATTACAATCTGATCTTTTAGTACTTAGCGATACATTTTTGTGGCAACAGCGTATGCAAGACATTCACTGTTTATCAAAGGCGGTAAGAGATATAAGAACAAAACTAACGTAAATAAATCAAGGTATATAGAAATTCGAATCTACTTGAATCTTTTGTACAAAATGATTCAAATAAATAATTCGTGTATAAGAAGTTTAATAACAACCAGATACGAAACCATATTCTTTTATGTCAAGTTGTGGCTTGATGACTGCAAAGATATTTATAAACAACTTTTCATATTATAAAGCCAAGCCAAAACCGTACCTATAGTTTTATAATTTCTGACGTTCCTTTCATCACATGAAATTGATGCAATTTTCTATGAACACGAAAATAAACAATTTATTTTTATTTATTTATTTACCATGGAAAATTGTAAATTGTTTATAAAACAAAATTGATGAAGGAAATTTTGGTGTATAATCTAAACATTTCCGTAAACAAGTTCAAAAATATTCAGCAGAGAGATTAGTCGTATAGGATCCAGATTCGGCTACATATGCTACGTAGGGATATCATTAATTATTACCCTCTTTTATTTGTAAAATTAAAAAACTATTGTTTAGATTTAGGTGCAATTTTTTCAAATGACTTCCTCAAAAAGGGAGGAGGTTCTCAATTCGGATGTATGTTTTTTTTGTTATGTTTGTTACCTCAGAACTCCGTCATTTATTAATGATTTGGACAATTTTTATTTTGTTTGAAAGTGTATACTTCCAGATTGGTCCCATTTAAATTTCAAAAAAAAATACAACCCCTAAGGGTGGAAAAATAGCTAATAATGAATTTAACCTACTTCTAATTGTCATATTGACTTGAAACTTTGCAAGTGTTTCTATTTCCGTTGATAGTACAGTGGTCAGGCCAGAAGGTGAATAGGTGGAACTCTTCAACAGCTAATAGTAGATACTTTGAGTTTGGGCTTATTTTGTTTGATTTGACAAGCCTAACACGTTACAATCGGATTTTAGAGCCAGAATTTTTAATGTTACTAATAAAAGCGGATTTTAGTTTGTAAGTCTTCGTATAAAAATTGGCATCAAAGTAACTTAAAACGGTTTAAGCGAATATTTTATTAACATTTTATTAAAATAAACTTTCTTCTTACTTTGCTACTACTGTCTACACTAAAAAGGGAAAAATGAAAACTTTTCAACCAAAAAAATTAAAACCGACTTCAAAAAAGCACTAAAAAGTAAAAAATAAATGATTGGTAGTTTTCATTTACTTCTTCTTCTTCTCCCTGCCCATTTGCCAATCACTTGGGGTTGGCGCAGTACATCTTCTGTACTGCTGATAGGATTTGGCAAAAGTTTTCCGACCGGCCGCCTGCCTGACGTCAACCCTCCTTGGGAATGCTATTGCCTCTCTTTGTCTGAATGGTATCGCGGAAATCTTGTAATTATTATGCACTTTCGATTGTGTTGTCTTTTAAAACATTTTTTATACTATTACTTAAATTTTTAATGTTGTTTTCGAATATATTTTAAAATAAATTTTGATTACAGCCGATACAAAGCAAAGCACACCGACTTCGAAAATATTTGATTAGGTATGTATAGTAAATGAAAACTACCAATCATATATTTTTTACTCTTTAGTGCTTTTTTGAAGTCGGTTTTTATTTTTTTGTTTATTTAAAGTACCTATCTACTGTAAAACAAGATAAGTGCGTTGTGCAAATTATATACCTAATAGTTTTCTTTAGATCTAAAAGATAATCTTATAATTCGTTAACCAATTGTTTCGTAAACCAATCCTTGCTTTTCTTGCTTAGACAAATAAAGTAAACTAATAATGCGAACATAAACTAGCACACAAATGAAATATTTATTATTTTAATTAAAATTTATTACGTTAATGCGCCTACGCTTAATTTATTTATTTATTCGTTACATTGTACTTAAAATCTAAATTCATTTTTCATGCTCATTTATTCACTTTTAAATGTCATCCAGCCTGAATAATTTTTGACGTTTACATTTCAAAACCAAACATACGTAATAAAACTTAAGAAAAAAAAAGTTTTTTTTATCACGTAGGGCAATCTAGTTGTTTTTTTTAAGCTAATATAGGCTAAGTATTTTGTATTACTAACTCTTAGAATAGATAAATTGTATATGTGTTTTCGTTTCATCTTTTTTTTTTGTGTAATTATGGGTTTTTGCCTGAACTAAAGATTTATTATTATTATATCTATACTGTTCTATATATAGTAGGTACATTTAAATTAAAGCCAAATGTATTCAGCCCTTTTTAACGTCCCACTGCTGGATCCCACCCCTTCAATACGAGGGGGATCAGGCCATAGTCCACCACGCTGGCCAAGTGCGGATTGGCGGACTTCACATGCTTTTCGAAAACTTGCTAGGTCTTCTCAGACATGTAGATTTCCTCCCTATGTTTTCCTTCACCGTAAGGCCAGTAGTAATCATGTTAGAAATGATTGGCACATGAAAATATCAGAGGCGCGAGAACCGGGATTTGAATCCGCTTCACTCGGTTTCCCAAGCGAGCACGTTACCACTGGGCTACTACTGAATTTAAATGGCAAAGTTAAATGGTATTCAAAAAACCAAGAATATTATATTTTTTCTCAATCACTAGCCATCCCTGGAACCCACGCTCGCATATTTAGCCCACGCACCTACATATTATGTATTCCTGTATGTATAATAGGCCTATAAAATAATTAACTTCAACCTTGAACTCTGAACTAATGAGTTTCTACTAAAAACCGTATTAAAATGCAATAGAAAGATATAATTATTATCAGAATGTAGAGCATGCTGTTTATTACCAAAGTACTTTATTTTACAAACCCGTTAAGAAGAGGTTGGTCTTTATAATATTTTTGGCGTGAAAGTTTATAAGTAATAATTCAATCTAGGGAACTTATTCCATATCAAATCCCATGAACCTTATCTTGACCATAATCATACCCCCAATGAAATAAAGTTTTTCAAATAGAATTTCAATCGAAGAAAAAGAGATTCAAAATTTTCATGTATGTAGGTCTATCATTTTACCTCTACTTATTTATTAAACATTTAAAAGCACAAAAATATATTATATAATTATAATATGTGTTTTATCAAAATATATGGAATATGCGCCTGCCCAATTTATAGAGCAACTATTTTTCAATATGATTTAGCTCAGGGAAAACTTCAAGTAGTTCTGGGATACCAAATAAAAGCCTGAATGAAAATGTACTGTAAATCCTTGAGATAAATTATAAAATATAAGCATTGGAAGTAAGAGTCCACCTAGTTTTAAAAATAATCGTAAAAGTCTATTTGAATGAGCTAATACTTTATAAAAGAACATCTAAGGTGCCTAATAAATAAACAAAGCAGCAACTTCGCAATAAAATTTAGCTCATAAATAATATACAGATTGGTCTTGGATAGACTTATCTATACTTCTATATCAATATTATAAAGAGGTAAAGTTTGTGAATTGTGAGTTTGTGAGTTTGTGACGTTGTAGGGGTAATCTCTGGATCTACTGAATCGATTTAAATGAGATTTGGTAAGAAGATAGTTTGAGACCCTGGGAAGGACGTAGGATACTTTTTATCCCGGAAATCATCCCTTAAGAGAGTGAAAATGGGGTAAATGTTTGTATGGGGAAGCAAACTAGGGACGAACCCGAGTGAAGCGAGGGTGAGTCGCTAATTTTAAATAAAACTATCTTTTTAGATTTTTTCGCGGAGTTATTTTGATTTTTGTTTCCCGACATTTCGAATGTTTTCCTGCTATGATTACTCTCAAAATGTCAAATATTCGCGTAAATCTAGGAAAGTACTAAATAAATATTTTTCACAAAATATAAGTTCATTACAAATTTTAAGTTATTAAAACCTAGGTACTAAACTTATCCTTTGATTTGCTAAAACTTATTAAGCGCTTTTTAAAAATTTTAGTATTGTACTTAATTTTACATGGCAATTAATTCTTACACTTTTGCGACTAAACCATTCAATTTAGATTGTATTTTTAAAGATTGTGATAGTATAATATGCTATTACCTACTACGATAGAGTCGCAGAGTTCTCGAGTAGCGATTGCGTACCGGAAGGTGAGAATTGCTATGAGGGACCGATGACCTTATGAAGGTCGCCATCCATAGAACGTAACGAACACTGGTCATGTGGAAAATTTTGGGGAAGCCTATATCCCGTGGTGGTGGTCTTTCGTCATTATTGGTCAAAGTTTTAGTTTTAAGTGGTCAATGTTAAAATATTTTAAAAAGTTTGACAAAACAAAATATCTAAATTTGGCGTTTAATAAATATTTTAAACGTAATAATTATATAGTGGTTAAAAATACTTGTGTTAAATTTAATTTCTTTCGATATCCCAATGTATTATGGGTGCATCATTATTCATTGCTTCAATTACTTAAAACTTGTAAAATAATTAAATTTACAATAAAGGTCGGCCCTTTACATCCGTTAACCGTTTCAACTGTAACTCCTTTCAAAGGTATAAAATTTAAAAGAACATGACACTGCATATTGCTCCTTATATTTATTTCAATTAATTTATTCTCATAAATATTTTAAACGGAACAAAGGATGGAGAAGTCTAGTCATAATAGGTATATACGTATTTCATAGTTTTCAAGATATGACACAAAAATATTTTTAAACAATTTTCTATTTCTTTTTCTGTATACTTATCGTCTACTGCCTATTTAAAGGTAATGAATTTAAAAGTTATTTTTTTACAATACCGTTTCATTTAGAATTCACTATGACATTGCACAAAAAAGATTTATAATGATACTGACATTATCCAGTCATTATAGAAAAAAAAACTTCATAAAAGAGTCAAGACATATTGTTAATAGAAAAAAGTTATTGTTAATTGAAAGATTTTTAACTTTGATAATAAATAAAATTGCATGTAAGTGAGCGGCTAGGGAGATAATCGGGAAAACCGGCGAAAGTGGCATAATTTGTGCATTTTTAAGTGCGACAAATATTAATTTTAGAAAAAAAAAGTTTAAAACAAAAAAGATAGGAAATTTAATTTAAAATATTTCTATAGTTTTTAATTGGATGAGCCGTTCACCGAAGCCTCTCGAGCGAAACCTCAAACTTGGCTTTAGGCTTAAAAAACGCCCATATATCGAATGGCAATGTAGCGGAAATTACTTTATATTATGCAGATTGGTTCACTTATTGCCTGGACTGTATTATAAGAAATATTCCACGGCCACGGTTACCTATAGAAACTCTTAGTAGACGTAAAAATCCATAAGTCACAAATCTTCTAGTCCTTTGGGCTTTGTTAATGTACGCACAATACAAAATATTTTATAAGTCTTTAAAAAGTAGCTTTCCCCAATTAAAGTAATATGTACGTGTATCAATTAATATTGACGTTGACATCACAATTAAAAAGCTAATGTACAGCCAGACACACAACCTTATTTAACATTGCACGACCAACAAGATATGTGGATAAATCTATTTAAAGAATTTAGCTAAAAATAAATTTAAAAAATCTTTCTACGAATTAATTACCGATTGTACTCAGTTTTTTACTTATTTGGTTTGATATTTGATTATTTATATACTTTATAAAGTGAAATTAGCTTTATTCATTTTATATTCATTGTAGGTGAAAATTAGACTTTGGAATAAACAAATTTGACTATTACTAACATATTGTATTGACAAACTGCTATGTGCTAGTTATTTCTTTGCCGATTTAAGTGGTCACTGTCATCGATTAGCAAACAATGAAATCTTAGGTTAAAGTTCATTCTTTATACAACAAATAAAAGTATTACATTAAGGGCAGGTTATGTTTCAAACAGAGCTAAAAATAATAGTTATAATCATGTTTAGAGTCTATATCGTTCTGCGCAAATCTACTCATATTATAAACGTGAATGTTTATAACGAAGAATTAATGAATATGGGCATATAGACAGATGTTTGTTAGTCATTCACGCAAAAACGAATGAACGGACTTTGATGAAACTATATAGTATTATAGCTTATACATGGAAGCATACATGAACTATGCGGCCGGATGAAATGAAAAAAAATAACCCTACTGTCCCAAAACAAGGCACGCACAACAATATTGCGGTATCATAAAATTTCTTTAGATTGTGAATATATTAAATATGGCATCCGCAAATCAATCAGAAAAGTGAAGGCGAAAGGATATAAAAAGCTTGTAATTAGCCAATTCTATATATATATAATGTGAAGGCAGTTGTTTTTCTTCATCAGTTAATATTGTTTACGCTGTCTGGTTTTTAAAAACTATATTATATTATTTACCGTCTTGTTTATAGACTTACTTTTATCACTACATATTATAAAATAAAGTCCCCCGCCACGTTTATCTGTCTGTCTGAACACGATAAACTCAAAAACTACTTAACGGATTTTCATACGGTTTTCACCAATAAATCTAGGAGGGTTTTGTGTAAATTGGCTGATACATGACGATGATTGTTGAAGATGTCGATAAAATCATGCTGACTGGGTATTACCGTACGCAGCGTAAACTAATAAAGTTATATGAAAACAATATATCACAAAATTATTCCTCTTAAAAAGATCTTCCCATTAAACTGTAGAAACGTATATAGGGACGCACCCGAACCGCTGAGCGAAGCGTGGGTAAGCTAACCCTCTACATGAGTGACTACTAGTGACATATAATTATTAAAAATGTTCATATATTAAGTATGATAAATCGAATTATTTAAACGATTGACATAAATTGATATGTAAAGCTATAATGTATAGAAGCACGGTATCAATTCCCAATTGAACAAATCTAACAATCTTATAGCTATGTAAACACAATATACCTATCTATATTCTATCTGTTAGTTTTACCATTCCAGCAATTATACTATGATTAATATTAAATTAAATACAAATAACTGTCAGAGGTCCTGGGTTCGAGTCCTGGGTCGGACCAAGAATATTTATCAAATGAATGAAATTAATGAAACGAAAGAAATGGATGAAAAGAAATAAATGAAATGAAACTTTTTTTGAATAGACTTATTATAAGTACTTTTGAATCGTCAAGTTCAACAGCGTCAGTGTAGTCAGTCCGTGAGGAAGCTACCACCGGCTCGGAAAGCAGTTCTGCTGAGAAGAGCCGCCGAGAAACTAAACAGCTGATCTTTTAAATATCGCATGTGAATCAGTATATCTTAATTCCACACATTTCTATCAACAAAAAGCTCTTGAACAGTGTATGTAATACGTTTTGCGTAATAAAATATTTTAAATTTTATCTTGAAATTTTTGAAAAGGTAAATCTAGGACAGTTGGGTTTTTCTATCAAGAAATTGTCAGTATCAGCCCAGCCTGTGCACTATAATACCTCCTGTGCAAATGGCTCATCTCGGCGAGATTGTTGCCGTGATCGAAATCGGTCAGGACAACACCCCTAATAATCTACAGTAGAAATTTCCACTCACTATACTTATTCTACAGAACTTGAAAAATAAATAACAAATAAAGAAAAGCATTTCTTCGCGAGGTTCTCCCCTTAACATTTTTATTGCATATTACTGTTTTAATAAGTCAGTAAATATGTATTCGCTGATATATAAAAGTACACTAAAGCAAAAATAGGTGCTTTGTTAGAGTGGTCATGTGTTGGATGTGAGTTGCGAAAGATAGATTATAAAAATAAAAAACAAGGTACTGTACTATGTATACACGTTACATGTAACAAATAAAAGTTCTCTTAAGTTTTAAAATAATAATGCATACTTTATAATATCTTTTCTTCAGCACAATGACTGTCGTAGACGACATCAACCCGTACTCTTTCAATACTACGAGACTGATCTTCTATCCTCTGGTTTTACTGGCAACAGGCCTGTGGTTACTCTATCGATGGCAACAACAATCAAGACTCCACAAATTAGGAAACTTACTGCCCGGTCCTTTGCCAGTGCCGTTATTTGGAAATGCACTATTGGCTTTAGGAAAAAGACCAGAAGGTATTATTAGTATTGTATGTGAATTAATTTTAATGAAAAGTTTAAATTTCATTTTTTGATTACAAATATTAATCAAGAGTGCCTAAGGCGCCGTTTACCTTTTTTTGATAATAACTTTTGAAGCTTTAAAATTAATTATGAAATAGTTTTTTTTAATAATAATAATAACACATTCAATTACATAATGAACTCTCGCACTTGATTTAAGCATAATAATATTCAAAGAGAAATTTATTAATATTTTATAAAATAATAATAATACATAATTTATTTGAAATACTTACCAATAATTTTTGATATAATTTTATTTTTTTAACATAATAGAGCTTCTTAACCTGGCGTTAAGTTATTCTGAAATATACGGAACAGTGGTCCGCGGTTGGCTGGGCTCGAAACTTATAATATTCTTAGCTGATCCAAATGACGTTGAGGTTATCCTCAACAGCCAAGTTCATATCGACAAAGCTTCTGAATATAGATTTTTCAAACCATGGCTTGGAGAAGGCTTACTCATCAGTTCAGGTATGTACGCTAGTTTATCTAAAACAAAATTAAATTATAAAAGAAATATCTCTCAGTATGTAAAACTAAATGGCATAAAATTATTTTTTTAGGAGAAATCTATTCTTCAGAGTCCACTTTTGGATAATACCAGATTTACTTCTTAATAATAGGGGTTACAGTATGAAATTGCCGATTTGTACTGAAAATATTGAAATTCGCTTTTTTTTTAATTTAATACATTTATTAATTCAAAATAATTATCATTATTATCTATACATTGCTGCCATCTAATAGGAAGGTCATTTATGCCTTTGCGATGGAACTCTGGTGATCTAGATTCGACAAAATGTGTGATAGCATTTTGTACTGCCTCCTGAGAAGAAAACTTTTTATCACGTACAAATTGTCCAAATCTCGAAAAAAATGGTAATCCGTTGGAGCAAGGTCCGGCCAACACGGAGGGTGACGAATGGTTTCTAATTGCAGTTCCTGTAGAGTTAAAACGGTTTCTCGTGCTGTATGAGGTCTCGCGTTATCATGGAGCAATAATGGTGAAGATCGATTCATGAGTCGGGGCTGTTTCACTGCTAGTTTTGCTATCATTGTTCGGAGTACGGCACAGTAGACATCTGCCGTTACTGACTATTTGGTACTTGACCAGATCGGAGAAAGCTATAGTGAATAACCATGCTGAGACTACCAAACAGTTACCATTGCCCTTTTATTGGTAAGCTTTGCTTTAGGACACCGTTGCGACGTTTGACGTGAGGTCAGCCATTGCATTTTTCGCTTACGGTTATCGTAAAGAATCCACTTTTCATCACATGTCACAATTCGATCCAATATTCCTTTATTTCTGTATCGATTCAACAAGGCAACACAAGTTTCAACACGCGTTTCTTTCTGCAGACCAGTCAAATCATGAGCCACCCATTTTTCATATTTTTTATTTTATCAATTTGATGCAAATGACTCAATATTGTTGGTAAGGTAACGTTAAACCATGCCGCTAATTCCTGGGTAGTTTGGCTCGGATCGGCTTCCACCATCTCTTTCAATTCATTGTTATTCACCTGTGTGGGCGGTCTTCCACGTGGTTCGTTCTTCAAATCAAAGTTTCCATCACGAAAGCGTTTAAACCAAAATCGCACGGCGCGTTCATTAGCAGTCCCCTCTCCAAACGCAACATTGATATTGCGAGCTGTTTCTGCCACGTTAATTCCGCGTCGGAACTCGTATTCAAAAATCACTTGAATTTTGGAAGTTTCCATCTTTCTTGTCTAAGCTGAATAAAAAAAAAATTGAAAGTCGATAATCGAGTGTTGCACATTTTTCAAAGAAGAAGTACCTAACTAACATACCATGTGAAAAAAACCGTACCATGTGAAAAAAGTTTCACTCAAAAATCTCAAACCATGAAGGTCAATTCGAAGTACCTATTACAATAAAACGGCAATTTCATACTTTAACCCCTATTATATCAGCTGCTAAGTTGTGAATAATATCCGCACGATATTTATATGTCTCAGAAAAAACCTATTCGATACAAATGAACAAACAAAAAATCTTTTCTCTTTATAACATTAGTATAGATTGTTACCCTGTTTGGGAACCAATGTAATAAAAATAACCGTCTAGTACCATCAATACCTTTCTTAAGCTAAATTGCTCAATTTAGGTATAATATATTTTCAATTACAATTTTGTTAATTTTCAGGTGAAAAATGGCGAACTCATCGTAAAATGATTGCACCTACTTTCCACATAAACATTCTGAAATCATTTGTTAATACTTTTAATGAAAACAGCAAAAATGTTGTCAACAAAATGAGAGGGGAGATCGGAAAAGTGTTTGATGTTCACGATTACATGAGTGGAGTCACTGTTGATATTCTATTAGGTAAAAACTTTTTTTTACATTTAAAAAAAACTATAGTGGACTTAAATTTAGGTTACATATATTAAAGCTCATTATAAATGTCTACTTCCGTTATAATTCTAATAAAACATAAGTAATGCTAATTTTTATTGTGTTTATTGAAAGAAATTAACATAATGCATGTTTTTGGCCTTTCCGCCATACTATTACTTTTTGTTTACCTATACCTATAGAGACTAATATATTAAAATTTCCGTCGAGGATTTCAAAATAGCGTATTATATTGAGCTTATATACCTTATATTAAGCCAATTAAGATGCTTAGACAAGATATCATTCTACTATCGTTGAAGAATAGAAGCTTTCAAAAATATAAGCGAACTAGCATTGCCCGTGGCTCCGCCCGCGTTGGTATGACCAAAAACCAAATCCTTAGGTTTAACATATTAGTATACTCTTACATTGCAGTTTTTGTATTTTTTCTCAGAAATAACATATTTTCCCGCGGTAAAAAGTATCCTATATGTTGACCCGGATAACCAGCTATCATCATACCAAATTTCATCAAAATCTGTCCAGTGGTTTTCTCGTGATGCGGTAACAGACGGACAGACAAACAAAAACTCTAAAAACTATAGATTCGGATTCTGTATCTATAATAATGTCTATTTCAATTAGATTTTCCAAAAAACATTTAATGTACAGATTCAACTTAGTTACAATTTTATTATATGTATAGATGTATAGATGACTTATTATGATTGTGTGACATAACGATTGAATTTATTTTAATACACTTTTCGTGTCTTCTCCATTGTACGTGATATTGACGAAATAATCTGTTTCAACTGGCAAGCTTTAAGACTATTAACAAGAAAATTGAATTGAATTTATTACAATTTTTAAAATTTCTCCAACTATTGTAGGATGACATTTTGTCTAAACCTCATGGTTACATAATACCAAAACCTAAACAATCGCTAAAAATAAGTATAATATCTGCTTTTATGTTCCTTATTAACTGCTTATGCTTCCTAATCACCGGGATGCCTAAATCAATATATCGGCAATTTTTGTAGAAACGGCTATGGGAATCACAAAAGACACACAAGAGGGGGAATCAGGTTTTGACTATGCTATGGCAGTAATGAAGTAAGTAACGTCCATAGTTTTTAGATGAAATACTTGTTTGTTACTTGCAATTCTATTAAATAATAAGTTATTAATTAAATTATGTTTATTTTGCAGAATGTGCGACATAATTCATCAAAGGCATTATAAATTTTATTTACGCTTCGACGCTATTTTTAAATTTACATCTTTCTTTGAGAAACAAAAAAAGCTTTTAGATATCATTCACGGTCTCACTAATAAGGTAAATTTTATTTGTAATACGAGATATATACCGATATTTTAAGTTCCATGACTAAAAATAATCTTCCTTAACAGGTTATTAAAAACAAGAAAGAAAAATATTTGCAAAATAAAGCCAAAGGAATCATTCCGCCTACTATTGAAGAAGTTACACGTCCAAGTCGAGAAGAAGAAACAGGACTGGCTAACGTTAAGACTCTGTCTGATACTGTATTTAAAGGTTATCGTGATGACTTAGACTTTAATGATGAGAATGATGTCGGTAAGAAAAATTTTTTTTCATTATTGACATACATACATACAAATGTATATATTATAATAATGGTAAAGATATTTAAAAACTATATATTTTTCTTGTGTTAGGTGTAAAGAAACGTCTTGCTTTCTTGGATCTCATGATTGAATCTGCACAAAATGGTACTAATAATATAACTGACCATGAAATTAAGGAAGAAGTTGATACTATAATGTTTGAGGTAAAATGATGACGTAAAAAAACATCTACTAAATTGTTTAATTTTATTTCGTTTCGTTTGTTTTATTTTTTGATATATTTGCGCTTATAATTTAATATTTTTAGGGTCATGATACAACTGCAGCTGGGTCTAGCTTTGTCCTCTGTCTTCTCGGTATTCACCAAGACGTTCAAACTAAAGTTTATGATGAACTATATTCAATATTTGGAGATTCTGATCGCCCTGCAACTTTTGAAGATACCCTTCATATGAAATATCTGGAAAGAGTTATCTTAGAATCTCTCAGAATGTACCCGCCAGTACCACTTATTGCGAGAAAATTGAAGCGCGATGTTAAAATTGGTAAGTATACTATGTAATGTAGATATATGTATAATGTATATGATATTGGACTTAGTATAATATGTTTCTAAATATATTATATAAATAACTTTTCAGCAACTAACAATTATGTTCTACCGGCTGGAGCGACTGTCGTTATTGGACAATACAAAATTCATCGAAACCCCAAATACTACGATAACCCTGATGTCTTCAATCCGGATAACTTCTTACCAGAAAATACTCAGAATAGGCACTATTACAGCTATATTCCTTTCAGTGCTGGTCCAAGGAGCTGTGTAGGTAAGAAGAACACAAAGATCTATAATTTATTTATTTTGTAAATTCAAGAAATAAGTATAATTGATGAGTATGAGGAAGTAATAACAATAACAATTAAAACCATTAAAATTGAGTGATTTCAATACAAACTTTATTTTGAAGAAATAAAATTGAGGTCAAACGGACTTTAATTGCTTTAGTAAATATTTTAACAAGCCTTTTATTTCATATTCTATAATAACCTATACTTATTACTATAATCATGTTTATACATTAGTATGTCACATATATAATTTCAAAATAAATTTTATTATATTATGCTAAATTACTATAATCTATTGAATAATGGAACAGAACATCCGCATTTTATTCGGTATATAAGTATAGTATTATATGATCTGTGGTATACATAACAAGTTAATAAATATGCGGAAATATTCAGATGTACCAAATTTATTGTTAATTATAATAGATAAACGTGGCACGCGCTAATATTTAAAATAAAGCATATGACATTACCATAACGACTTACCTTCAATCAAGCCTTAACATTATGTTAATAATTAATACCTTTAATATACGAGCAACAACACGTCACCAATCACATTTTGGTTTTTTATATTGAAATTAGCGGCTTACCCTAGCTTCGCTCGGGTGTTTCCATACGGTCAGGTACATCTAAATAGATAAAAAAAGATAAACAGACAAACAGACACAAATTATAACAATCATTGTTTTGGGTGCTTTTTCCGTTAATTCTCAATAATATTTTTTCTAATATATCTTCCATGTACAGACAGCGATCCATTACATTTTCATTGTATGTATATTTTTATTATACGAGTATGTATAGATATAAATATTAATACGATGGGATATTTTTTTATCTATACTATCTTTACTATATAATAAAGCAGTAACTTAGCATAAAATATTTTTTAAAAACAATGACCCGAAAACAGTAGTTATTAAATTTTTGTCTGTTTTATCTGTTTGTGTGTGCGCGTTTCACGCAAAAAGTAATGAACCAATTTCAACTAAATTTGGTGAAGTGATAACTTATTACTCGGGTCAACATTGAGGACACCTTTTACTCCGGGAAAATCTTTCTTTCTCACGGGAAAATACTGGTTTTATCGAGTCATCCTTAGAAACCTTCCCCTGGCTAAACCTTAAGACAAATATCAAAATAATGTATTAAAAAATTGTAGGTCTTAAGACCTACAGAAAAGTCTGCAATAGTATATGTCTATCTCCTAAGGTACACTCGCAATACCTTCTCTTATCTATACACATAATAAAACTAACTTAGTCAAATCGATGTGCGCGTTTCACGCAAAAAGTATTGAACCGATTCTTACTAAGTTTTGTATAGTGATTAACTTATTACTCGATAAAACATTTAGGATGCTATTTACTACAGAAAAAAAAAACATTCCCACGGAAAAAAACAATGACTGTTTCTATCTTAAGAGAATATTTATTATATATTTATTATATATATTCTATAAAATTGTAGGTCTTAAAAAGGTCTACAGAAAAGTTATATATCTATATCCTAAGGTACACACACTCGCTATAACTATTTTATTATATACATATTATTATATTATAGGCAATGTCGCGACTCACTGACTGACTTATCACCGTTCAGCTCAAGCCAATGATGATAGACCAGTACCACAAAAACCCAGCTTTATATATCCATGCTAATATTAAATGCGAAAGTAACTCTGTCTGTCTGTCTGGCTGTCTGCACATTTTCAAGCGTAATCTGCTGAACCGATTTAAATGAAATTTAGTATAGAAGTAGTTTAAGATCCTGGGAATGACAAAGGTTAGTTTTCATCGTGGAAAACATATCATATGTAGCTATCATAGAGGGGGGGGGGGGGATATAACATATATTTCTCTATTTTTTTATATTACTTACCTACTTTTCTATATCTATGTATGTACATTATCCATATACTCGTACTTACCGTTAAAACGTACATACCTAGGGACGAACACGAGCAAAGCGAGGGTGAGTCGCTAGTTAATAATAAATAACAAATTAAATCTAACTTAACTTTCATAAATGATTTAAGCAATTTAATAACATAAAAGCACCCGACAACCCTAAAAGCGACTCCCGATTTTAATATTTAAAAATCATGTAAAACAGTCGGGTGTGCATAAATTAGTAAACTCTAATATTACTAAGATTGTCAGAGAGTGTGGCAATAAACTGTTTGATCTATTTTGCAGGTCGTAAATATGCCATCTTGAAGCTAAAGATCTTGCTGTCTACGATTCTCCGAAACTACAAAATGGTGTCAGACATCACTGAAGACCAGTTTGTGCTCCAAGCTGATATCATCCTAAAGAGAAATGATGGATTCAGGGTTCAAATCGAACCTAGACAGAGAGTGCCATCTACCGCTTAATTTTGACATATACTTTTAACTACATTTAAATACCTATATAAATATATAATTAATAAAAAAAATATTTATTAATATTTTGTAATTTAATATTATTTCGTAATATCGTGATTCATTTTATCCTAATTATTCTAAGTAAAAAATATTAAGCATATTTTGTTCATTCCCTCATAAAATCATTGTATATAATCAACTAAGCTAACTGACACTTAAATATATAAAACAGGAAAAAATGTTTAGAGGGTTATTTAATTTTTGTGTGAGTTGTATATTTTAAAAATTACGTATAATAAAATAATAGGCGTATTCTAATATTCTGGCTTAGTTTTTATGGTGTCCTTTAACCTTATAATATTACATTCTTAAATTAAATTAAATTGCATATCTGAAATTAAAAAATCATGTTTACTTCGGACTGAAAGTTTATGTGTGTGTGTATGTACACCCGCTGTACTGTAGGTATGCGAGCACCCACAAGGATCCGAGCGAAGCGAGCCTAAATCGCTAATACATATAACACGTATAAACCAAATATGTTTGTATAAACCAATACGTGATGATGTTCTCCTGACCGATTCCGGCCACGGCGGCCAATCTCATTGAGACCAGCCAACTGCGCAGGAGATATTATAGTGCACAAGTGTACGCGCAGACACAAGTGCACTCTATATTCCTGTCACTCTCATACTGTGGTGGGACGACAACTCGTCAACACCAGTGAGAGTTAAGGCGCAGGACCGACGGGTTTACGTGCTCTCCGAGGCACGGGGGTGAAACACCGCCAACTTCCCAACTTCAGGCTGTTACTGACGCTTACTATACAGAAATACTCAATAACTAAACTTGGCCCGACCCGGGACTCGAACCCATGACCTCCGGGTGTGCAGCCGTACATGCTAGCCACTACACCACTGAGGCAGTTTAACGTATGAACCAAACAAACACATCATTTAATTAAAATAATCTATCTTTCATTAATTACAAATAAAGATATAATACTATTTATTCACTAACATCAAGGCAGCCTATTCCAAATATTGTTTTAATTTAATAAGGTGTGAATAACGTGCATTTTGGTTTTTCAACCCAAAATGAGATTTACAACATTTATTTCCGGAGACAATATTTTTCTAAAGTGTTAAATGAAATAGAATATTCTGGCCAAAACAGGGGCAGATCTAGTTTTCATATAATAGCAGACATAGTAAGTAATAATTTTAATGGACTAGTATCACGTGTTTTTCGAAGCAGCGCGTGTCGTTGAAATTCTATGAATATAAAATATGTATAAAATAAGAGATTTATGTAAATCAATGATTTCATAATATTTTTAAATAAATTAATTAATTATCTTTCCTCCAATCCTAATAATTAATTTAAATAAAAACAAATCATATCGCTACTACTACTCATTAACTATATATATTTAATTATAATATTATAAAAAATATAATTAGATATCGCGATCAATATGATTCTCAGTAGGTATATTGTAAAGCTCTATAGCCTAGATGATTTTTTTTTCAACTTATTAAAAAAATAATTAAAATGACAAATTGTACAGTCTGAGGATGAAAAAAAAATGTATATAATTTCTTCCCAAAAGACAAAAACTGAAGAAATTGTGGGCTAAATCAATAAGACGACCAAAACTCATAATCTTTATATTTAAGGCTATGTGGACATCATTTTACAGAAAGTGATTTTAAAACCTGTTAAATCGTTTACAGGTAAATATATTTTAATAGCTTTTTACTACTATTGGAATTTTACAGAAACATAATATATAAACTACCATAATTGTTAAAATTGTAGGTTTTAATTTACAACATCGAAAGTTAAAGGAGTACGAAATAGAAATCTGAAAAAAGAGCTTTTCCCACAAGAATACAAAAATTAATGCAAAGTATTTTGTTTTTTTTTATTTTTCATTACCACTTTCTGTGCATTAATTACAGAAATTCATACAAACTTTCATCCTATTTTACCCCCGTAAGGGATTGAAATTCCAAAAATACTAAAACGCGTATTTATTTAATTGTATTGAAGAGCATTAATACCAGGTTTCAAGTAATTCTGATCATAAATAATTCTTGGCCCATAAAAATTTTATTACCCCCTTTTATCCCTTTAAGTGATGAATTTCGAAAAAAAAATCAAATAAATATATTTCTTATTTTTTATCTTAAAGCTAGACTCCACTTTCTTTGTATTCACATTAAGAATGACAGAGTGTTATACAATCTTTAATCCCCTATTTTATCTACTTAGGGGATGAATTTCGAAGAATCCTTTCTCATCAGATGCCAAGACATATAAGGAATACGTCCTCCAAATTTCACGTTTCTATGACCTGCGGGTTAGGCTGTGTGTTGATCTATCGGTCAGTCAGGACCACCACAGGATGCAGTCTTCTCAATTCTTCCTTCAGCTGGTCTAACTTCCAGGATAAACACATATATTATACTATACATTGCACAGATGAGATGCGAACACAATAGAAGCAAAAAACCAAGTACAAAAGAGATATATCATAATAAATTGCTTAATCTCAGACTGAATGTAAATAGATCATCAATATGGTCCTTCTTGTAAGAAATCTTCCCTGAGTGATGTGTCACGATCTCGGTCTGGAATGAACTTCGAAACTATTTCTTTTCTTGACGTATTTTTTTCAAAATGTGTGATTCGTTCCAACTTAAAAGATAAAAATTTGAAAATCGTTAATTTTGCAATAAAAAAAGGGAAATAATCGGGATAAAAACCATTTTATCTTTTAAATTAGAACGAAACATGACTTTTTGGCATTTTCATTATAATGATGAAAAGAATTTTGTAAAACTAAATTCATTTATTTATTATTAAAGCTCCGTAAAATGTGTGATTAATTTAAAATAACAAATTGCATACTTATATAAAATAACTTTAAGGTGCAATCACCTTATGTACAAAAATTGTTTAGAAATCAAACATGAAATAATTTCTCTTAATAGCACTCTGACTTTCTAAAATTGAACTAAAATAAAATATATTTACACTTATTTATTTCAAGATCTATGTTTACGACTAACTAAATAATCTATCGTCCATAGTACAACACATACTAAGCAACAAAAACTCATAGCCAAAAAACAGTTCACATAACTGCCAGTCGCCTCGTAAATAACACCTGAAACAAATTAAACAAAACCATATTAAAATAATTAAAATATGTTTTTAATGGGGACACTACTTTTTTTTTATTAAGGAAGCCTAAGTAGACATAACTATCCAGACGGAAACAAATACTAATTATATTAGCAATATAAATATTTGTGCTGTGTAGAGCTCGAACCCACGACCTCCGTACAGACCATATCGACACAAACTCTGACATTACGCCAGACAGTTGTCAAATTGTTTTACCGGTTTTTAGAAATAGCAACATACCATCATCTATACTAATATTATAAAGAGGTAAACTTTATTTTATTATTATATTTGGTGAGAAGATAGTTTGAGACCCTGGGAAGGACATAAGATATTATTTATCCCGGAAATCATCCCTTAAGGGACCCCATTTTCACGCCCTTAAGAGAAGATTCCCGGGATAAAAAAGGGTCTGAAACTATTCTAAATCGGTTCAGTAGTTTCGGAGCCTATTCGGTATAAACAAACAAAGAAAAAATCAAATCTTTCCTCTTTATAATAACTTCTTCGAATAAGAATGGGTGTCTCCATCTTCTCTTTAAGTAGTCACTTACATTTCCATTTAGTCAGTAAAATAAGGTGAAGATACACACATGATTTATTAATATAAAAAAATAAAGGAAGGCCGTGCCCAGCAGTGGGACGTTAAATTATAATTGGTAAATTATAAATAAAAGGGTTTCCTACAAAAAGTGTAGAGGCAAGCAGTAATTTCTAGTTTGTCAAAAGAGACCTTTTCTTTTTTGCTTACCAAATTTACGAAACCTCGAGTTTTCTATTATGAGGCTCTTGGCCTGCATCCTCCTTTAAAAAAATCTAAGTTACATATTTAGATAATATCGAAATATTTTATTACCTATTAATGGATCAGCCATCAGCATCAGACATCCAGAAAATAGGATATGGAGTGCTAAAGCTGCAGGAAATCTATCCGGAGCGGCGGTCACCAGTACTAAAGGAAAGAGTACTTGGACAGAGCATCTGACTAATCCTGATATAGCCGTGATAGCTATCACAAAAGTTAAGTTGTCCGACGTTACTAGTGCTGAAAACAGTAATAAAAAATTAATCATATATTTTACCTTGATCTTTGGAAAGAAGGAAGAACGGTGTGATTCGGGATATTATTACTTTTTTACTTTAATAAATCTTAAACGAATTGTATTGATTAAAAAATTATTTTTCTTTTTTGTAATTTTTTTTTGCTGTTTTTTTTTCTTCTTTTCTGACTGCTCATTAACATGATATATGTATTAGTGGAAACTTTATTGGTGTGTGTGCTGTCTTTTATGTGTTTTTATATGTACATATTTTAAATACTGTTTTATTGCCAAAAATAAATAAATATTTTATCGGAAATCATATATTATATTTTTCTTACGTAATCCAGACGACCTACTATTTAACAGGTTTGTTAAGATGATAAAAAATAAATGATAGTAAAACAACGATACCAATATTATTAAGAATTTAATTTACATTTATTAAATCTTCAAAAAGCTCTTTTGAAATTATATTATACTAGCAGAACCCGCGGTTTTGCCCGCGCTAAAACTACAAAACGTTCATGCCCTATTTTACCCCCTTATACAATGAATTTCGAGAAATGCTAAAACACGTATTTATTTAATTTTATCAAAGAACAGTAATACCAAGTTTCAAGTAATTCTGATGATAAATATTTTTTCTATTGTATTATAACCTGTATTCCCGTGGGAATCGGATAACCTCCCGCGGTAAAAAGTAGCCTATGTCACTCCAACTATCTGTTGGAGGGCTGGAGACTGACATAGGCTACTTTGTACCTCACATAAAATAACGCCAATCCGTCACTCCGTTTCGACGTTAAAGAAGGACAAACAAACAAACAAACAAACAAACAAACAAACAAACAAACAAACAAACAAACAAACAAACAAACAAACAAACAAACAAACAAACAAACAAACACACTTTCACATTTATAATATTAGTAAGGATTAGACACAATGACGTTTAATAGCATTATTATATCTTATAAATTAAAAAATAGTCCCCCCTTTATCACTAAAGAATTGAATATCTCATTTATTTTTATCGTTAATCGATTATTTGAAGCCATAATGAAATCTTTATCTCAAACAGAAGATTCCTTCACATAACCTTAAATAAACATTTAACTGTACAAGCTTTACGACCTTCGAAATACTGAATGACTTAAAATTAATATAAAGCTCATGCTTTCGTATTTGATATCTGGACTTATTTGATAGAGATTATGCCCTTCAAATTCTTCCATTGATTTGGCCCATGGTAAATATGAGGTGAGGAACAAAAAAACCTCTTACAGTGCTGTTAAAAAAATATAGACTCAAACGTTATATTATTTTAAAAATCTAATTTAAAAAAAGGATATATATATATATATATATATATATATATATATATATAAAAGGATATATATATATATATATATATATATATATATATATATATATATACTTTTTTTGCGTGACCTTCATATTAGAGTGATGTGACTTTGTTTTGAATACGCTAAATCGAACTGTGAATATATATAAACTCGGTTACATTTTGACGACGCTCCAATACACGTTGCTTCAACTACAAAAAAGTGGCTTCAGAACTTTGGTATAGTACCACTATCAGACTGGCTAGCATGCAGTCCCTATTTAAATTGAATGTAAAAGGTTTTGCGGATCTTAGCAAGAAAAATGAAAAAGAATTATGATCAATAAAAGCCGCAAATCAATAATATTTCTCAACTAAAACAAATACTGCAGCCTGTTGGTCTTGACCTTGTTGGTCCAAAATTTGATCACATAATGAAATTTCGGACTAAAATTTTATAAAAAAGGGTTAATTGATAGTATACCCGATAGACTAATCGAAGTCATTAATAAAGGGTAAATTGACGAAATATTAATTAATATATACATTATGAACACATTGAGTTTATAAATTATTCCCAGTTAATATTTGCCTATTTGCCGTTAAACATTTTTTTCATCTTTATATCAAATGTCATTAATAAAAAAATGTTCACATACCTACACTAAGAATTTTCTTTTTTGTGATCTTTATTTAATTAAACTATATTTAGAAGTTTACACTTATTTTCACATACAATCTTGAAAATTGGATATGAGTCTATATTTTTTTACATCACTGTAAATCTGTTTAATATCTATATATGTCTCTGTTTATATACATATATATATATTTCTTTATGACCACGAAAAGGGGAAAAAATAGAAAAAATAGAAATTCAACAAAATAAAAAAATTGGAATGAAGAATTTTAAATAAAACTATCTTTTCGGATTTTGTCGCGGATTTATTTGCATTTTTGTTTCCCGACGTTTCGAATGCTTTACAGCATCCATGGTCACGGGAGAGACTGAGGTGTTACATGTCTTAGAGGTATAGTTGTTACAGACAGCCTACCCACAACTAACAAAATGAAAATTGCACCAATTACATTACAATATTTTTTAACTTAAAACATTTTTATAATTTTAATTATAATTGAATATGGAATATTATTTATTTAATTTTTGCTATTATTTTTATAATTATTACAATTTTAAAATATTAATTAGTAATCTACATTTAGTGTTGCCATTATTATATTTATAACCATAAAGAAAAAAAATATATATATATATATAGTATTAATTACTTAAGCCATATAATTGTTCTATGTGTAATTTAAAAAGTTAAAGTTAATTAAGGATAATTATTTTAATTTAGTTTGCTATTATTTAAAAACAACTTACTAAGCAACACTATTACTATATACTTTTACAAATGAAAAATGAAAAATATTATTAATCTGACAAGCTGTCATTTTGATCTACACAGTAAGAATTGTGAATTGGAATGAAGAACTTTAAACTGCCTCCTTGCTACTTAAATATGTGCATAAACTCTATTTCAGACCATATTACACAGAATACAGATATTGAAATAAACAATTTATAATTTCATAAGGTATAAAGGTTAGACAACTTACCTACTCGCAACACCATTGTAACACAAGTGCCAACAAAGAAAAGCGTTTTACTATCTACTGTGTAAAAGTAAGTGAATATCGCTAAAGAAAATCTTGCTACTAGATCTGCTATGGCGCCTATCATCACACATGTCGCTACTTGCATCTGAAAAACAAATTTAGGAATAGGTAAATCATGATGGCTTTTTTTATATTTTATACCATTTTTTTAATCACAAACATGGTAACTTAAGAGGATGGTGATTATGCCTCAACGTTCATTTACCTAACAAGATGCAGTAATAAGGGTAATTCTGTGAATGGTAAGGTACTGGCAGCCAATCTTACTGAGACTAGACATCTGCACAGGAGATATTAAAATGCAAGAGTATGCGCGCAAATACAATTGCACTCTTTGTTTCTGGAACTCTCGTACTCCGGTGGTTCAACAACTCAATACGAACGATGAGAGATCAGGCGCAGTATCGATGGCTTTACGTGCGTGCAACTTCCCAACATCTAGCTGTTACTGAGAATATCTTTATAGAAAAATTCAATAACTTTAAACTTGATGAATATAAACTTGGTCCGACCCAGGACTCAAACCCAGTAACTATGAGTCTGCAGTCGTACATGCTAGTCAGTAGTCACTATGGAGCAATGATGTAGTCACTTCTTTCATACTAACACCAAGCTCTACCAAACTTATTTAAGTTCAGCATTCAAAAAGTTTAATTTGTTCGTTCTGAGTGTTACTGAGATATTTCATTAAATGTCAAATTAAAAAGTATACTTATTAATTAAAATAGTGATCATACTAAATAAATAAATTTCATTTCATTCATTTCATCTTACAATATATGTATCTACTGCGATATTAAATCTTATCCATATTAAGAAAACAGAATAAAGAAAATTCCTATATTTATTACACTTACTAGCGACTCACTCTCACATTATTCGGGTTCGTCCCTAGGTAAGTTTCAACGATTAGTATGGAATAGAAAAAATCTGTGAAAAACAAAAACAAATATATCCCACGGGAACCATACATGTTTCGGGATATATAGTGCCAAATTTCATCTAGATCCGTTCAGCCGTTCTGGAGTGATTGAGTAACGAACGTCCATCCATCCAAATTTTCGCATTTATAATATTACTAGCGACCCTCACTCGCTTCGCACCGGGATCGTCCCTAGACAAAAAAATCTAAATCACGGGAATCGTAGATTTTTCCGGGATTAAAAGTAACCTATCTGCTATTCCAGACTTATAATCTATCTCTGTACCAAATTTCATCCAGATTCGCTCAGCCTTTTTTACGTGAAAGGGTAACAAACAATCATCCATCCATCCATCTTTATAAACATTCACATTTATAATATTACGAGTAGTATGGATATGGATATTTAAATAATTAATAGGCTGTAAGCAGGACGTAATTGTGATAATTAGGTAAAAATAAAAATGAAACTCTGTAACCCTGAACTACTGGATTTAATATCAGTTCGTAAATGACTTTCAAAAAATAAAATAAAAAGAATAATTATGATAATTTTTAAATAAAGAAAATTTTATTTTAAATACATAAATTTCATAAGCATAATATATTAAATGCAGATTATATATTTAAAATAATAAATAAAGTCACCTTGGTATATCCATATGAAAACAACAGCATTGGTTCCATAGCCAAGTATGTTACATCAGATACAAACGCAAAACCAAGTCCTACCAAAGTGCTCACAAAGCGAGGATCCTTAAGTAGATCCAGTTCTACGTTATCGTATATCACTTTTCTGAAATACATTAGATTATAATTATACGTTTAATGTTAATTAATATTATAATTTGGAGATCCCATTTAGATTTACCATTATCATATTCAATAGCATTTGGGGTATTCACATAAATTTATAATAAATATGTAAGTAGACAGATTTTTGGTTCTGAATCAACTTAAATTAAGGACAAAGCTATCTATCGTATATTAATGTTATATGCTATAACACGTTACGATATAATTTACTCACATTATGCTTTTTTGAATAGATTCGTGTCGTCCAAGGCTAGGCTTTATTTCATGGACATTGTCCTCACCTGGTAACATTTTAATAATGGATTCATCTGTGATATCAGCTTGACTACTTTTATATTTTTTACAACTTACAACATCACAACCAGAAGAGAGCTCTAAAAATAGACAATGTTGCGGAACGTCACAGGGAAAAACAAATAATGTTAAAGCACATAAGCACATAGCGGAAACACAACAAACAACATAAATTAACCACAAATAACCATGATCTTATCAATATCTCATGCAAATTAGAGCTTACAATTTTAAACTTACCTATTTTAGGGCATTCTGACGATTTTCTCATATGCCATTCAACAGGATGCATGACTAACATCGCAAACAATAAATGTAAATCTACCGCCATTACCAAAGCTAGGGTCCACCTAAACCCGTACTCTGATAGAAGGAATGTTACTAAAATTGGAAAAGTAATTGACGCCATGCTACTCATAGTCTGATTCGCACTCATCATAGCCGTGCGTTTTTTGGTAAAATAACAATTAAACGCTGTAAAGCTTACGGGTATCATTACCCCGAAACCTGCACCTGTAATAGAAACAAAATTTGCAACACTAGTACCTTTTTATATATATTTATATACCTTTTTATATATTAATATACTACCAATTTTTCACATTTATTGAGAAAACTAAATTTTTTATTCGTTTTAACTAACAATTAATGATTATTGCCATTAAATGATTAAATAGAAATTAATTGACCGCTAATTAAAAAATCAATGGAAATCAATTGTAAAAATTCTTTGAGAAATAACTATAGATTGAGTTGAAGATAAACCATACTTATGGATATAATATATTTTAATAATAAAGAAATAAATGAATAAAACATGGATTTTAAATACCTCTGATTACTCCAAATGTGAACACGAGGTGATACGTCCTCTCTACAAATATCGTTAATATATCTCCTAGAACGAACAGTCCAGCTCCCACCAGACCTACTTGACGGAATGAATATTTTTTCAGAGCAATACCACTGAGGAACCCTAAAAATTCAACAATTTTGTTAAATTAAATTTTATCAGTACTGTTACCTGACCTTTTAAATTTTTAATGCGGTAATTATTATATTAAGCAGTTTACTTTTTTAATTTTTTGGCTTTAAGAAGCCAATTCAATACAATTTACCATTTTATTTTGCTATAAATGTCATCGGGTTAATTTAAGAACAAAAAACGACTCCTCCTTACTGACGTAGTTATGATCTGATAATAAGTAATTCACACACATTCAGATCGTTTTTATTTTTTTATAATAATGTTTTACGATCGATTACAATTCTTTTTTAGTGATCGATGTGTCTTACGCTTATTAATTTATAAAAAAATTGCGAATTCCTTTGTAATGCAAACGTGACGATATCAAAAATATCTTATTATTAGCATGTGGTTAACTCAACCTCTTGACAACAACTAGTTTAGATATAAAGTATATTTTTAATTATTACGCAATGTTATGCAATTTAAAATTAAAAAAATATACACATAAAATAATAGTTAGTGATAATTTTGTATATAATTATAATGAGGTTTTCTTGTTAATTATAATAAATTTTCTTCCCATTATGTCTGAAATAATCACTAAATAATAATTTTACAATGAAATGAATCATCGCAAAAACTATTGATCAAACTAGTTTCTGTAAAGATCAAACTTGTTTATAATATTAAGTGCCATGAATTCCTCAAATAGACAAATAAGAAAACAATGTCCACTCTGCCAATTTGAAAAGAATAAGAGGTTTACACGTAAATTTGATTATGGTATTAGTGTAGTTTAGTTTTACGCCAGTAGGTAATTTCATAAAATAAATCAGGCTCAAATGACCGTGCAAACAAGTTCATGGATCAAAGAATTTCTTTACTGCACTATTCTATATGTACTTAATATTATAAAGAGGCAGAGTTTGTTTGTTTTAACATGCTAATCTCAGGAACTACTAATCCGATTTGAAAAGTTCTTTTAGCATTAGATAGCCCGTTGTTAAGAAAGGCTATAGAGTATAGACTCGCGCCATCGCGACATAGATCATCACGCCATCAATAATCATAAATGTCAACAAATAGGGCAGATTTCCATACATTATTGTAAAACTATATAATATATTACTAGCAGAACCCTTTGCTCGCGCTAAAACTACAAAAAAAGCGTGTGTACTTATGTACGCACGTAAGAAGTTATACTTCTTTGTTTTTTGAGCATTTAAATAAAAAGAAGTTTGTTTTTTTAATGTTTTAACTGCATTTTTAATGTTTTTTACTTTTTTTTCGTATTCTTCTTAGCAAACCCTTTCATTTAATATCCATATCATAGGGTGAATATAAAAAACAGTCCGCCATATTGGATTTAAAATGGTGGCATTTAGGTAATCGTGCAGTCAAAGTCTGCCTCTTCATAATATTAGTATAAATTATATACATATATACATAGGGACGAACCCGAGCAAAGCGAAGGTGAGTCGCTAGTATTATTTATTATAAAGAAGTAAACTTTGTAAGTTTCTAAGTTTATTTAAAAGAATAATCTCTGAAACTACTGATTCTGAAAATCTATTAAGAATCTTCCTTATAGATTTTCAATGTAGCTAGATTACCTATACCGTCGAGTGCTATTTTTTATTCCGATAAAAATGGGTTTACTGTCAGAAATAAATTCAATTAACACATTTAATCGAAATCGGAAGGAAAGTGGCCGTTGAGGTGCTTGATTGGCGTGCGCTGACTAAACGGTTTGAAATTAAGCAATAAAACGTATAATAAAAAGACGTCTGGTGAAACGATGGTAAATCATTAGTGTTTACTATTTTTCCTTAACCGTATTGGATTAGTTATTATAAAATGTATAATAAATACTTATACTTCGATGCGTTGAAATAAAGTATGCACAATATCGGCGGGCACGGTAGTGCCCCCGCCAAGTCGTTATTATACGCCGTTACAGCCTACACCATCGATATACTCGTATGTACTGTACAATGTACATAATATAATGACTGCGTTTTTGCTTATTAAGAAGTGTGAAGTTATGAAAAAAATATGTATAATACATAGAGACATTTATTTTATTCGGGTATATTTTACGTCCGGCTACAAGTATATGTAGTATATAAAGTTATTTTAATTATATAAACATGTACTAGCATACGCTCTGCCTGGTTGAGTACACGTGAGTACCTAAGTAATATGATTGTTCTTATAGAAAATTTCATCAAAATCATCCGTTTTTCCGTGAAAACCAAGCAGACATAAAAAATTACTTTAGTATTCATAATATTATTATGAATAAGTAGATAATATAGATAAAATATTGTTATAACAATCCATACGTACAAATACCAAATCGAATAAAATATAAAAACTTACTAAA
This sequence comes from Brenthis daphne, assembly GCA_947093115.1. Lineage (NCBI taxonomy): Eukaryota > Metazoa > Arthropoda > Insecta > Lepidoptera > Nymphalidae > Brenthis > Brenthis daphne. The sequence continues at coordinate 29,370,062 of OX352474.1, read as the reverse complement.
GCCTCAATTGTACCCATGACGAGCCTCTGCTAAAGCATAAACGTGACATTAATTAACATTACTTATAAGTAACTAGACTGGACTTGGCATTGTTTTCATTAAAAGATATCGGTCAAATCAATAAATACAATAGAATAGATATGATATTGACATTCTATATCGGTTCCTTTACTCAATCATCTTAGATTAACGTTTTAAAATGAAATACGCATAATCTTTCATCAATTAAACTCAGTAATATGAACCTTGAGTTTGTAATTTGACCTGATTTAGAACAATTCAATTCTTTTTCATTTAACTGTTGTCAAGAGATGTGCAACAACCAATGTTAAGACTTGAAGAATACAGACAAGGAGTCCAATCTCCATATTTATAAAGTTTCATATGGGATACGAGAAATCCATTCGCTAAATTTTTAGAGCTTCTGAAATACAGATTTACGTAGTTACCAGGTGAATTTAGCTGTATCAGTATCTGTATGTTGTCAGTATCAGTATCTGTATCAATATATTAGTGTATCATCAGTAGCGCGAAGATAGTGATAAAGGTGATAAACTAATCAGTGTAAATTCCCCCCTTCCTTTTGGGAGATAGCGACCGCAGCGCTCCCTGTGCGCTCACTATTGTTTTTTTAAAATTTTTAGGACTTTTTTACTTTACTTTTTAGTCTTCATATGTTACGATAAGCTACGCTACGCTTCACTCCCGCCTTAGCCTTCCCAACCTACGTTATCCAAGTCGAGCCTGTCACACAATACCACCTCTCCAGAGGTCGCGTCCTATATACTAAGCAGCCGAATTATACGTTAAAATCAGTTTAGCCTAAGCCAAACTAGTTAAGCCTAAAGTATTTAGTATTTTGTCTAGACTAAACTAGTAAAAAGACAGTTGTAGCCCAGTGGTAACGCGCTCGCTTGGGAAACCGAGTAAAGCGAGTTCAAATCCCGGGTCTCACACCTCTGATATTTTCATGTGCGAATTATTTCCAACATGATTACCACTTGTCTTTTCGGTGAAGGAAAACATCGTGAGGAAACCTGTCTGAGAAAATTTTCAAAAGACATGTGAAGTCCGCCAACCCGCACTTGGCCAGCGTAGTGAACTATGACCTGATTTCCCTCGTACTGAAGGGAGGCCCGTACCCAGCAGTGGGAAATTAAAAAGGGCTGAATACAAATACAAACTAGTATATCCAGACACGCTTTGGATGAACGAGTTTTGCCTATGACAAACCAATTTGGCCTGAAATCTAGTTTGGTCGGTAACATATATACCCACACTGATATAAACCATTTATCTCAATATTTATAAGCGTTTTATTTATTTAAAATGATAATAATAATATGTACATATCATTATGACGTAAAGATTTTTTTAAAGTAACGTAGCGTGAATTTACATAATAAATTCAATATGAATGTTATGCTAAAAAGATACGCCAAAAGTACATATATGTACATATATAGGTAATTATATATTGGTAAATTAAATATATTTGTATTGCACAATTTTGTACAGTTATGTAGTAAGAAAGAGAAAAAATATCAAAAAATTAATCATCGATCCATACATTTTTTTAATTCATTATTTTGTTATTTTTTACCTGATATAGACAGCGCTCCATTATAAACACCTATTACTAGTGGAAGGCCGCTGGCACCATCTTGCTCTAGAAAGAAATTGTTGAATAAAATTCCAAAGGCGTTCGATGAACCAAAGCCGAGCATCTGAAAAATAAAATATATTGAAAAATATCTGACCAAAGGCTATAATATTTTAACTAATAAATCTATGTATGTATGGTATATACCTACATATTATGTAGTGTAAACTAGCAAAAATTTCAATACTGTTTTTCCCGTCTGCTCGAGATTTAATATTAATTGGAGTTTGCCTTTATTACAATATTAATACACATACTGAATTAATACTATGGCTAAGTTCTATTTAAATCAGTTAAATAAAATGGTAAAAACGTCTAGTTCGATTAACTAATTTACAGTGAATGAATAAATAAAAATCACTTTGGAAATTTAATAAATTTCTTTCATTATATAGAAAAGCTCACGATCTAATTAGCATTATTAGGCTATGAATGGTATAAATAGGAGTATTATAATAAAACTTATACTATTTATTTAAATAATATCGAGTTTTTATGAGTTACGATTTTCAGGATTAGAATTTCATTTAGCCATAAAAAAAAATTCATTTGATTGATTGCCTATTTGATAAAATATATCATAAAAAATAATTTATATTATCACTCAATAAGTAAAAATTCTATAGAATTTCATGAATATGGATGAAATCGTTTTATTATTAGTTTCATTCTTATCTCACTCAGATGAATTAAAGACTAATTCCAAAAGAACTCTTTCAATTATAAATTATTTTACTTTAATAAAATTATACTTCGTTAAGGTGATTTATCAGTTATAATTTTTTTAACATCGGCGTTTAGCATACAATTGTGCATTTCTAAACATTTGATTAACTTAATAAAATAAAACCGTTATCTTTTAGAGAGCAAGGTAACTGAATAATTTAAGTATCATGACCTTATAATATTGAAAAAAAAGTTAATACAATAAGGAAATCAAAAATGAATTTATTAAATTGATTAAAAAATAGCATAAAACTGTAAAAGACACTCATTATATACTTTTTTTATTATAAAGTAATTTAAGTATTTCCTCAATACGTTTATTCTTCTGTGATTTTCAGGCACAGTATACACAAAAGTGGTCATACACGCCAGAGTATGTGTAAACTTTGTGTATGTATGGTAAACTGGAGCGTGTGTATAATTAAAAATAATTGTACAATATTATTAATCTCTATTAAAATGATTCTTATATGCTAAAAACAGCAATTGGATATAGAGATTCGTAGAGGCTATTTTTGTAAGAACTATCATCCAGCTCTAAAAAGTCGTTCTAAAAAACAAAATACGACCTTAACTAGATACAATGATAAAACACGGTTATTATTTACTTTAAGGAAATTAGTTAAATTACTATTTATTCTATTACATAATTATCTTTTACATAAGCTAATACTCATTTAATATATATGTTATACATAAGACATATATAAGACATATAATTCTTAAGATAACTTTAAAATCAAATATACAAATAGACACACAATATGCTTTCATGAGCCATGAACTTACGCTATTAAAGGAAATGATATATCATTTTTATCGCGTGTCACTCAAGAAAGGCGAGACAGTTAAATGCTTTTTGATTATACAATTAACCGAATAAACATTGTTATTTATTACACATTCATTAGATAGAAAGAGCACAATAATAATACTGTAATTTATTTGTGTAACGATTGTTACTGTCGGTCGTAGAGGCCCATAGATATATTTAAAACATGAAACTCTACCTTCTCTATACATATAATAAAATTGTAACTAAGCGGAATCCGTACATTAAATATTTTTTGGAAAATCTTATTGAAATAAACATTATTATCGATACAGAGGACGAATCTATAGTTTTTGGATTTTTTGTATGTATGTCTGTCTGTTACCGCAACACAGAAAAACCACTGGAGGGAATTTGATGAGATTTGGTATGGTGATAGCTGGTTTTCCGGGTCAATATATAGGATACTTTTAACCGCGGAAAAATATCTCATTTCTAAGAAAAATTGCAAAAACTACTATGTAAGAGTATACTAATCTGTAAAACGTAACAATTTGGTTTTGGTCGTCTGAACGCGGGCGGAGCCGCGGGCAGTGCTAGTATAATAATAATAATTTAAGTTAAGAACCGATACTTATTCGTTAAAATCAATATTTATTTTTTAATATTCAATGCCAAATAAGGCGTGTTGCCTTACTTTAGTAAAAAAAACGATAAATTGAATTAGCCTAGTAATTAATGCAAGATTCTTAGAAAAGTAAGTAGTAGTACTTAATAATTTAATGCTATTAAAGAACTAAGTAAAAAAAACCACACTTTGATCATTGTATTAAACGTCCTTCTGACCGACTTCCACGGCCACCAATCTCACTAAGTTTAACACTATTCGCGAGGGAGATTCAAGTATGTGAACGCATCACGTTAAGAAGATTGTGAAGCTGTATATTTTCATACAAAAAGCGATAACGTTTTTGCTCCCATTAACATAGTCTAATTGACATATTTTTCGGAAATGTTGTAGATATAATGAAAAACTAGGTCCGTGCGTTTTAATTTTAAAGATGCGTATGATAGAAGTTATATAAATAAATGTTTAGGGGGGTGAAAACGTTATTGCTCGAAACAATATTTCAAAAATGTAGGTAATTACGTCTAAGACTTGCAACTCTCTCTATCGCATCATATGAGTTGAGAAAGCGAGCGGTATGAAACAGATAGCATTTTTTTAAAACCTACTCGCTCCGCGTATCGACACTTCACAGTCCTCTTAAGTTATAGTAGTGGTTAAAGTACGAAATTGGCGTTTTACTGTAATAGGTACTTCGAATTGACATAGAACCTTCATGGTTTGAGATTTTTGAGTGAAACTTTTTTCACATGGTACCTATGTAGTTCTTCTTTAAAAAGTTTGCAACATTCGATTATCGACTTTCAGTTGTTTTTTTTATTCAGCTTAGACTAGAAAGATGGATACTTCCAAAATTCGAGTGATTTTTGAATACGAGTTCCGACGCGGAACTAACGCGGCAGAAACAGCTCGCAATATTAATGTTGCGTTTGGAGAGGGGACTGCTAATGAACGCACCCTGCGATTTTGGTTTAAACGCTTTCACGATGGAAACTTTGATTTGAAGAAAGAACCACGTGGAAAACCGCCCACACCGACACTGGTGAATATAAATGAATTGAAAGAGATGGTGGAAGCCAATCCGAGCCAAACTACCCAGGAATTAGCGGCATGGTTTAACGTTACCTTACCAACAATATTGATTCATTTGCGTCAAATCAATAAAATAAAAAATATGAAAAATGGGTGCCTCATGATTTGACTGATCTGCAGAAAGAAACGCGTGTTGCCTTGTTGAATCGATACAGAAATGAAGGAATATTGGATCGAATTCTGACATGTGATGAAAAGTGGATTTTTTACGATAACCGTTAGCGAAAAATGCAATGGCTGACCCCAGGTCAAACGCCACGACAGTGTTCTAAAGCAAAGCTTACCAATAAAAAGGTAATGGTAACTGTTTGGTGGTCTCAGCATGGTGTTATTCACTATAGCTTTCTCCGATCTGGTCAAGCAATAACGGCAGATGTCTACTGTGTCGAACTCCGAACAATGATAGCAAAACTAGCAGTGAAATAGCCCCGACTCATGAATGGATCTTCGCCATTATTGCTCCATGGTAACGCGAGCCCTCATACAGTACGAGAAACCGTTTTAACTCTACAGGAATTGCAGTTAGAAACCATTCGTCACCCTCCGTATTCGCCAGACCTTGCTCCAACGGACTACCACTTTTTTCGTGATTTGGACAATTTTCTACGTGATAAAAAGTTTTCTTTTCACGAGGCAGTGCAAAATGCTTTCACACAGTTTGTCGAATCTAGATCACCAGAGTTCCATCGCAAAGGCATAAATGACCTTCCTATTAGCTGGCAGCAATGTATAGATAATAATGGTAATTATTTTGATTAAATAAATGTGTTAAGTTGAAAAAAAAACGAATTTCAATTTTTCAGTACAAATCGGCAATTTCATACTTTAACCCCTATTATTTTTATGTGTGCTACTCGATACTTTCGACTATAACGAACCGATTTATCGATACTTGTTTAGGCTAATGGTATGCACCTAGAGACGCAATCGAAGAAAGCAAGTTTAAGTTGCTATTTTCTTATAAAATGATTTAGGTATATTTTTATACTTAACTAGCATTGCCCGCGGCTCCGCCCACGTTCCGATGACCAAAAACCAAATTCTTAGGTTTTACATATTAATATACTCTTACATTGCAGTTTTTGTATTTTTTCTCAGAAATGAAATATTTTCTCGCGGTAAAAAGTATCCTATACGTTGACCCGGATAACCAGTTATCACTATACCAAATTTCATCAGAATCCCTTCAGTGGTTTTTCTGTGATGCGGTAACAGACAGACAGACAAAAATTCTAAAAACTATAGATTCAGCATTCGGCAAATAATGACTATTTCAATAAGATTTTCCAAAAAATATTTAATGTACAGATTCGTCTTAGTTACAATTTTATTATATGTATAGATAAGTAATTTTCATTCTTTTTTTAAAATATATCAATTGGCGAATGTCAAATAACAACATTTGTTATAGATTAGATATTACATATATTTAAATCAAATATGTATAATTGTTCCAACAAAAGTATTCGAATTGAATAAGCAACAAAATACGTTAGGAAGCCAAACGAGATTAGTGAACTCAAGTTTAAAAGTCGCTAAGTGGATTATTAAATTGTTTTCGGCGGTTTAACCTAAATATTCCACCTGTCACCAAGCTAGTCTCTGAGAAATCTTGAATTTCGATTCGTGCGAATTTTCATTGAAGAATTCATGATAATGTCTGAATTATTAATTAATATAGTTAATATTTTTATTATAAGCCGGCTTTTATATGAGGGGATTTGCACGTGCATATTACATTTTTATATAACAAAATAATCGTATGTCAAAATGGAATAGAGAGAAGTGTAATTGGAGTAAGAAGGAAAGATAAAATAAGATTAAACAAAATTAAAAATATAACTAGATTTAAAGATGTAAATAAAGTATGCAAAACACTTAAATGGAAATGGGCAGGACATATGATAAGAGAGAAAAATGAGAAATGGACTAGAAGAATATCAGAGTGGTACCCCAGGGATGGCAAAAGAAGTAAAGGTCGACCAATGAAACGCTGGGAAGATGACTTCAAAAGAGTTGCCGGTCCAGAATGGATCAGAATTGCAAGAGACAGAGATAAATGGAAGTCTTTGCAGGAGGCCTTTGTCGAACGACAAGCTGTTGTGGAAAAAACCGATCGTCGGTAACAAATGTAATAACCATGTATTATATTGTAACAATTGAAAACAGCAATAAAGGCAAGCAAATTTATTATTTATTATTATTATATTAATTTCTCGACTTTTTCACGACTCTGTCGGTTTATCTAAATATCCCGTCCCGAGACCCTCAGGAAAATTATTATTATTATTATATTACATTTTTTATAATAATATAATAAAGAGTCAAAGCTTACGAACCCATGTAAATGATATAGTTATTAAATTCCAAATATTACTTTCTTAAAGGAAATGAAATACCAAATAATTCCCGACTATTCCAGGTTATGTTTAATGTAAATAAAGATGAATTTTCACAAAAAAATTACATTGGAACATCTGCTTTAACTAGGATTAGATTTAATTTAACACTTTTAAATTAAAGCTAACCAAATAAAAGCATTTAAGAAACCTATAAACTTGACGCGTGAATACTGAAAGTTGTTGCAATTAAGTAGGCCTTGGACAAATTAATGTAAGAATGATACAGTAGCAAATCAAAAAATTAATCAAAGATCCCATAGTCACAATCCCTTTAATAGGTATATGGTCGTATACGTAGGGGATTGTGAGTATAGGATTTACAATACAGAAGTTAAATACAATCTTAATATTTTTACAAAACAAACGTATTCAAATAGACCAGATATTATTTAGAACATATGTAAAATTTATCACTTCAACATGATTATCACTTGCCTAACGGTGAAAGAAAACATCGTAAGGAAACCTGCAGGTCTCAAAGAACCTAACTAGTGATTAAAAGACATGGAAAGTCTGGCAACCCACACTTAGCCGCAATCTTCGAGACCGGCGAGGGAGACCTGTGCCCAGCAGTAGGACGTTAAAAAGGATGAGATATTGGATGTCGTGAACTTTTAAAAAGTACTAAATGAAATATGATTTTTTCTTTCTTATTTATCTACTACTAGCGACTCACCCACCCTTCGCTCGGGTTCGTCCCTAGATACCTTATTGCGGTTAGTATAGACTATATTGTCTATCCCTTACTTGAGAAATGATTAATTCCCCATACAAAGTTCCACCCTCCTTTTCACCCCATTAAGGGATGATTTCCGGGGTAAAAACTATCTTATGTCCTTCCCAGGGTCTCAAACTATCTCCATACCAAATTTCGTTTAAATCGGTTTAGCGGATTAAGCGTGCAAAGGTAACAGACATACAGACAGAGTTACTTTTGCATTTATATATTAGCAAGGATTGATTAGTTTCACATAGTATCTATTTGTATTTAGGTTAACCACAGCTTTATAGGTTAATCAAAATACTTCCGCCAATGATATAACATTCCGTGTCATAAGACCAAGGCCTTGATAATGCATATCCAATATCAATGGATATTGCAAAAGTAAAATGATATATTATAAGAGTATTATATAAAAACTGGGTAACCTTATCTCATTACGAATTTATACTAGTGGTTTTAACAGTATTCGTCTGCTTGACCTAGTTAAAACATGCTACTAAAGTTTTGGTTAGGTACTCTAAAATATCCTACAGATATGGTGGTTATTAGTAAGTACCTTACATTAGTACGTCTTGTTGATTAGTAAATTATTATAATATTTATGATTATAATATATATGTATGTACGTACATATGTAAATCGTTTTTCTAGCATGCACAGCTTCCTGGGCCTCTGAGATTCCTTAGTTTGATTCCCGGTAAGGGTTGAATTTTATAATACAGTTCAAAGATAACGCTTATTTCTATTAAAATTGGACAAAAATGTAGAAAAATTCCAATTAGGAAGGTTAAGATGTTACTAGAAATCTCGTACAGGCGTTTCAACATACTGCCTAATCTCTCTCTCTCAGATCGTGTCAGATGGTCATCTTGCCAGACTACAACAGTGAAAGAATAAAGACTTATTAAGTGGAGTATTTTGTATACGCACACACTTATGCTCAATAATATCTCTAGCTCAGCAGACTAGTCTTTGTGAAATTGGGAGCCATTAACGAATTTCGATTGAAATTAATTTATTATTATCGTAATACTTTCTTAGATTTACGCGAATATTTGACATTTTAAATGAAACTATCTTTTCGGATCCTTTCGCGGATTTATTTGAATTTTAATTGGTCTCTCCCGTGACCGTGATTGCTGTAAAGCATTCGAAACGTCGGGAACCAAAAATCCAAATTAATCCACGAAAGGATCCGAAAAGATAGTTTTATTTAAAATTATTGTCGTATCTATGCGCGAGTCATTCTCGCAATTATCCAATTTTTTTTTAAACGTTTTTTTGATACTCTCCACTGCTAGGCTCTTATCTATTTATCGTCATCGGGTACATTCACACTGAGCTACTCATCTCTAAGCTATAATATTTAGGAAACATGTAGAGCTAAAAATTAAAAGTAGTACCTATTACTAAAGCTACTCTATTACTAAAACTGGTTTATAAAAAAAACATTGAAAGGAGGCGCTTAATGTGGATTCCTTATTTTTTTAATCAAACTAACAAAAGATAAAATCAAAAGATTTTTTTTAATTTCTCAATTGCCCACGAGCCCTCATTGTTTCTGACCCTGGTTTAATTATTTTACTGAAAAAACCTGCGGAACGCAGTATATAACTGTTGAAAAAGGTAACTAGTAAAATATAATAATAATAAGTTGTACGTTGCTTAATTTTTTTAATTTATACAACTAGACAAATTCGCGTGTTTAATAATCACCTCGTCGAACAAATCCAAAGTTGTAAAAAGTAGCGAAGGTTAAGAAAATGAAATCAAATTAAAATCATAGACGGATTTTTTTTGTTTTTTTAGTTAAGATAATGCCTCTAAACGATATCGATTACTGCAATGAAAAAAAATTTTTTTTTAATTAATGAAATATTTAAAATTAATAATTTATATGGTAAGCGCATTGAACTTAAAACTCGTATAGACAACTTTTTTACATTTCGCCAAGGCGAAAAAATTCAACTTGGTTCGTATCGGATTAACGCTGCATATTTTTTTTTTTTTGTTTATAGCCGAAATCCTGCATTATTCGTTTGATATTTACATATACAACTGCTAAGTCGTTTTAAGCTTACTGCTTAGTAAATTGGTAAATGATTATTATTTACAACCTCTTAGAACATATAACCTGCTCACAATAATGTAAGAAATTAATAATTGCAAGAAAGAAATATCAGAGACAAAATCGTAAAATTTATTCTTTAAAATTTTTTTTATACAAAACTAGAATCTTGTTTATTTATTAATTATATAAATTTGCAACCATAATTAAATAAACAAACTTATTAAAGTTATGTAGATGACATAATTAGTACTCCAAGGTTAAAAAAAATATCACGGCAACAACATCGAATGCGAGAATTTAAGTGATGAAAGGTTGTCTTTGTTAGAGCTAGAAATATAACAAGTTATCGTAATTGCAAAAAACATCAGCTTAACGTATGCACCAATTCAAATGGAATATTATGTTTATTTCAAACATATTTTGGAAGAACGAAATGTCAAGTCAGAAATATTAAAGTATTATAGCATATCAAAATAATATCGTATCATATTATTAAAGACTGGAAATCGCGGTACATGCTACAACACCCAAACTGCATTGAAATTTTTACCGTTACCATTAATATATGTACCTATATATATATATATATATATATATATATATATATATATATATATATATGTGTGTGTGTGTGTGTGTGTGTGTGTGTGTGTGTGTGTGTGTGTTGATTTCAAAATCGAATTCATTATTACTATGCATACGTTTCTATACTTGTACTACGATATAGTCCACTTTACGTGGGCTAGATGCACTTTCACGTGCGTAGACAAGAAAATTTAGTTGTATTTTTTAATCTGCTAGACTGAATATTTCGTATTTATATAAAACAAGTTAATCAAAATTGATCCAGCTATTTAATAGATATTGATTCTAATCAGTTCTATTCATATATTTTTGCGGTTATTTCAAATGTATTAAACATGAACGAATTAACCACTAATTCGTTCATGGTATTAAATGATAATATTTAATAGTTAAAATTAACATAACAACTTTAGTATATTATTATAAAGAGGAAAGATTTGATTTTTTGTTTGTTTGTTTGTTTGTACTGAATAGGCTTCGAAACTACTAAGTCGATTTAGATGAAATTTCGTAAGAAGATAGGTTGAGGCTCTGGGAAGGACATAGGATAGTTTTTATCACAGAAATCATCCCTTATGGGGGTGAAAATGGGGATGAAAATTTGTATGGGGAATCAACCCAGGGACGAACCCGAGCGAAGCGAGGGTGAGTCGCTAGTATATATAATGTTTAAAAACTCAATCTAACTTATAATTTTTAAATTTCCCGTAACCAAAAACATATTAATTAAATTTTTAAATCGCACATTAATTTTATGTGAAAAATAGGCCCTATTAGCACTTTAAATTGTTACTTCACTGATTTCTATATCACACAATGCGTTAGAGAAAAACGCTGTGTTCGCAAACAAAAATAGCAATTTTGCTTTATACTGGTTCGTTATTAACAATGAAATACTATTTCATGATCATTTGTGATTACAATATTATATTTTTTTACTATCAAGTTTTTCTGTTAACATATTATTAATAATATAGCAAATAGCTTGCTTCCTAATACAAATTTTCATCCCCATCTCAACCCCCTTAAGGGATGATATCCAGGATAAAAAGTAACCTACGTCCTTCCTTAGGTCTCATATTATCTCCTTACCAAGTTTCATCCAAATCGGTTCAGTAAATCCAGAGATTACCCCCTGCAACGTCACAAACTCACAAACTTGACCTCTTTATAATATTAGTAGATACAATTTCTAATCGAATGATTGTAAAATAATCGTATACCTTATATTTAATTTCCTATTAAAATAATAATAGATAATACTTACAAATGTAAATCCGACTCCAATGCATACAACATAGCCCCAACCTCCGTCTGGCGGAAGTTGCGTGTTTTTGCCATTTTTAATATTATTTCCCTCAAGATGTGCGAACGCCTCATCCATTTTTTATATCCAAAATTTTTCTTTGACACGGCACTGACCAAAAATATCTAAAAAGTTCTTATAAGCTAACTATTTATCATAATTAAGTTAAAATAATTATGTTATTTTCTATTAAATTTAAAAAATCTATATAATATTTAGATTATTAGAATGTAGCATTTTGTCCGTTCGCAGACAACACGCACGCGTAACGGCTAGGACGCTTCTGTTACCTACAGTCTTGGTCGAACACTACAAGACACGAAATGAGGCTGTATTAAACTTAATGAAAGAAAATTTGCCTCGTTAATACTCCCGAAGATAATGTTAATTGTCACCTATATTAGAATTTGAGCAATAAATTGTTGAAAATATTACTTAAATAAAAATTATTTTCTTATAAATGCTTTTTTCGTATAAAAATATATATGAACAAAATCTATATACTATATTTACTGTCACTATTACCTAGTTATTATTAAAAAAATTATTAAGTTAAAACGCAAGTGATAAAAAAGTTTACATTAGTTTATTAGAGCCTATTTGGAGAATGAAAACTAAAATTTTAAAAAATAATAAGAAACTGTTGAAGATATTTGATCATTTAGATGTGAATAAAAGACATTAAATTTATTTATAACTAGCAGACTCGGCCACACGTTGTTATTGCACACATAACTTCGTAAGTTAATTATTTTTGACAAATTATGTTCGAATGTAAAATGAATAAAATGTAAAAAAAATATGTTAGTTTGAACTTAATTTGAACTCGCCGTTCGCATTCTTTAAAAATAATTATTAAATTGGAATAAAAAAATATTAAAATTAAAAAAGTATCCTATTTAATTAGTTGGACCAAATTACACACATTGTGCTTAATTTTATCTAAATCGATTAAGTAGTTTCAGAGTTCATCGCGAACCAACATCGTAATTACAATAACACAGATTTTTTAAATAAAAATTTCTTTTTTCTTTAGCTTGGAGGTAGAATTTGTAACTTAGCTGCTTCTCAGATTTCTCTCAGGCATCCCTCTTCGGGTATGAAAATCGCTAATTTCGCAATAAAAAAGGAAAGAATCGGGATGAAAACTATCCTGTCTTTAAAGTCAAATCATACATTTTGAAAAAAATTTAGGTAGGTTAAGATCGGATAAGTAGCTTCGGAGTTCATCGCGGACCAACATCGAGACGCGGAAATTTTATATATTGAGATTTAACTATAACACATGAATTTTTAATCCATAATATCTAAATAGATTGTTTTTGCCTTGCGGCTGCTTGTTTAGACTCAAAAATATCTGATTAAAAAGTAAAAATAAAAAATAGGTATCCTATTTTAAATGAGATTTTTTATTTTTACCTTTTCTCTATAAATAAATTAAAATAGTACGAAATATTTATTAAATACTGATTCGGATGTGTATAAAAAAATAAAAACCGACTCCAAAACACTAAAATGTAAAAAATAGATGAATGGGAGTTTCTATTTACGATACAGATAACTAAACAGATATTTTCGATCAATTATAAGTCAGTGCCAGCTGACAATGCTTTAAGATATATTAATATCTAATACGTAAATATGACAAGGTATGAACCTTAATTATAGTTTAAAATATTGTATGTACATCCATTTGTAATGTAAGCTTTGCTTTGATGTGTATTGGCTGGTGATACTGGCTTCAAAAATATCTGATTAGGAAAAATGAAAACTCACATTGAGTTACTTTTTACTTTTTTGTGTTTTGAAGTCAGTTTTTTTTTAAGTTTTTACTTTTCCATTTTTAGTGTAGACGTAGTAGTAGTAAAGTAAGAAGAAAGTATTTTAATAAAATATTCGCATAAGTCGTGTAAGTTAGTTCTTTTAACACATTTGTCCATCCTTAGGGGTGGTTTTTTTTATTTAAATGAGAGCAAATTGGAAATATGCACTTACAAACAAAAACAGAATTCTGCTAAATGGTTAATAAATCACGTAGTTCTGAGGTATCAAGCATAAAAAAATACAACCGAAATCGAGAACCTCCTCCTTTTTTTGAAATCGAAAAACTGGAACCCAAACTCTAATGGTTTACTTCGCGAACTCTTCTAGTAGATACGAGTAGGTACTTCAATTTCAATATGCTTTCAATATTACCAATATTAAATTGTTTATTTTTTTAATTATAGTTTTAAGCGAGCAATTTAAAATAATAATTTCAAATCTTACTATTACCGTCGTAATGGGTAATAGAAATACAATAATTACATAATCGGTTTTTACCGAATGTAAAGTTTCACGCGGCATTGTTCAATATTTAAATTGCCAACGCTATTAAAACATTAATTAAAGAATTTGATTTATATGGACTCGAAAAGGATATATGTATTAATGAAACTGGGAATATCATAGAATTTTGCTTACCCCACAAGTATATCCTCTTAATTGAGCTGCACCGCCTTTTTGCAAGAGTTTCATTGCGATGGATTCCCCGATGAAATGAAATGAAATATTCAAATAGACTTATTACAAGCACTTTTGAATCGTCAATTTAGAGCGTCAGTGTAGTCAGTCCGAGTCCGTGAGGAAGCTACCGCCGGCTCGGAAAGCAGTTCTGCTGAGAAGAGCCGGCGACAAACTCAACAGTTGCTCTTTTAAATATCGAGGTTACATATATATATTAATTCCACACATTTCCATCAACAAGAAACTCTTGAAAAGTGTACTAAGCTTTGCTCAATAAAATATTCTGAATTTTTTCTTAAAATTTTTGAAAAGGTAAATCTGGGATAGTTTGTGGAATCTTATTATATATGCGTATACTCTGACCCATGAAGGATTTTGCGAACAAATAATATATTACACAGTACATATTGCGATGCAACCGTAAGAATACCATTTTTTTAAAAACATTTCAAAAGGAATCACGAGGTCTTAGATCATAAATACCCCGTACTGCTCTTTTTTGAAGAATAAATATAGAATTAATTTCCGCGGCACTGCCCCAAAGAAGTATTCCGTAAGATAAAAAATATTAAATAATATTGAAAGTACTTCCAAATAATACTTTTTAGAATGAGACAAAAACATTTGTCTAATGTGATATTAATTACCAATTGCATTACACATTACCATCTTTGCCATTTTTTTGGTAATATTTTTTGACCACACTAAAACAATTCGTCAGCACTCTCATTACTCGTTTTACCTGTCCATTTGCACAACTTACGCCAATGGTTACATAATGAATTTTAAATATTCCACTATTCACAAAAATATCTTAATAATTTCACAGTCAATATACTACTTTACTATTACAGATACCTGATCTCGAACAAAGAAATTGGACACCGCTAATTCTGGCTATTTTTGTTTACTCGAATAGGTAATAGATTTCGTTAATTCGCTCATAATTGAGCTGTTTTATTTTATTAATATGTCGAAAGTAATATATGATAGATATAAAAATTGCCCTGCATTTGATATTACCAGTGACATTAAGAATTTTAATCTGTGAAAAATAAAACCAATTATCAAATTGCTAATTGTTCAATAATCGATAAAATAACGCAACCTTGTTTTAAATTTAAAGACTTTGTTTTAAAAACCATAACATAAATGCATCAAACTACACTTTCTATGTTGATTTTTTCCTAAGATATTCGACTTTCAATAAACAAAAGGATCCTTCTCTTTTTTATCATCAATATCTTAGCATTTAATGGATACACAGTAGATTAAAGAGTTAATTTATAAATTTAAGTCATATTTCTAAAACGTACTATCAGAGTTTTTTTTTTATATTTTTATTTTTTAAATATTGAAAAAAAAGTTTTTATATTTTCAAAAAGTAGAGTTCAAGACGAAAAGGATGAGCCTTATTTAAAAATTGAACGATTTTTTTTAAATGTACTCTTGAAGTTAGGGGTGATTTTCAGCCTCTCGAGACCATATCTCGAAAACATACTTTTCTCGAAAATGACTTGAAGCGGGTTCAAATCCCGGGTCTCGCACCTCTGATATTTTCATGTGCGAATCATTTCTAACATGATTACCACTTGTCTTGAAAACATCGTGAGGAAACCTGCATGTCTGAGAGAACCTAGCAAGTTTTCAAAAGACATGTGAAGTCCGCCAACCCGCACTTGGCCAGCGTGGTGGACTATGGCCTGATCCCCCTCGTACTGAAGGGAGGCCCGCGCCCAGCAGTGGGACGTTAAAAAGGGCTGAATACATACATTCCCTTATTTTCGTGAAAATCAAAAGATTATTCTAGAAATGAAAAATAAAAGTTCAAGAACAGTTAAAACCGAGCTTTTTGTGAATATCTCGAAAACTTTGAGGTTATTGTAAAAAGTGTTATTTATAAAAGATATAGATTTTTACTAGACCTACAACTTTTGTACAAATAATTTTTCGATAGAACGTCACAGTAAGCCGAAAATTGAAAAAAACTATATTTCAACGCTTTTCATCCCCCTATTTCTCGCGGATAGCTAGGGGGGTATTTTACGAATTTTTATTTCTTATAGACCTGCTAACATTTTATAATCATAAAACTTTAGGTTTTCAATATTTTGTTCCCAAACCGGAATCCGATTGGACTAACTGTACTTTATTTATGAAATGAATGTTCATTGTGTCAATATAATATAATAGAAAATATACTTTTGGAAGATGAAGAAATTCCTTCAATCCTAATTCGTAAAGCCATGAATTGCGCTGCAAACAGTCAGATTTGTTTTATTTGTGCTGATATTTTAGTTTAGCAAACTAATAATGATGAATAAAAAAATAAATTATAACATCTGACCATTTTTATTTTTTATTTTTCCTTGTTATTTTGCCAAGAAACCTGATAAGCGTGTATGGTAAACAAAATTTTTGTACTTACATATTTAGGGTGACCCGTTCACACTAAATTTTACGCTCAAACTATAGTTTACAATACTGATTATAATCAATTGGAATCTAATCTAACTAGTTCAATAAAAGTAAAAAATGCACTTTCAAGAGTTATATATGTGTAAGAAAGCTTGTCTAATTATTATATATTTACGTAATGTAAGTAATCTGTCAAATAATCAAGTGTCATTTGTCAAAATATAATGTAAAATATGACTTAAAAATTGCATATTTAACACTCAATTTAATTAACTAGGCCATTGCTAGGGCCCGTGAAAATTGGGCTATAGAATAATTTCTAAATAATAACTGCCTCGGTGGTGTAGTGGCTAGCATGTACGGCTACACACTCGGAGGTCCTGAGTTCGTGTCCCGGGTCGGACCAAGTTTAGTTATTGAGTCTTTCTGTATAGTAAGTCTCAGTAACAGCCCGGAGTTGGGAAGTTGGCGGTGTTTCACCCCCGTGCCTCGGAGAGCACGTAAAGCCGTCGGTCCTGCGCCTTAACTCTCACCGGTCGTGTCGAGCAGTCGTCCCACCGGAGTGTGAGAGTGACAGGAATAGACAGTGCACGTTGTGTCTGAGCGTACACTTGTGCACTATAATATCTCCTGCGCAGTGGGCTAGTCTCAATAAGATTGGCCGCTATGGTCGGAATCGGCTAGGAGAACACCATCATCATCAAATATAATGTATAGCTAATTTTTAACCTCGTAAACAGAGGGCCCCAGTTTTTATGGGGATTGGTTTTCTCCAGTCTTTCAAACGAATATTGTGGAGAGTCAAATATTTGTTTTTCTTTCAACATAATAATTTAGTTAGATAAGTGAAGATTGAAATGAAAGGTTCTAGAACATATAAACGAAAAATGGACCTAATAAAAGCTAAAAAATCAAAATTATACGTATATTGAAAAGTAAAAACTTTACGCGAACCGAACTTATACTTGCCAGTTTTCCGTTTTTTTTTTTGTACACGACATCAAAATTAGCATCGAAATGAGAATCCTGTCTGACCCAAATATTTAAAAACTGGCAAAAACTGGTTTCTACAAAGCACGTGTCTTATTGTGGGACTACTTTTTCGTCTCCTCGTAAAGACATTGCATTGGAGTAATATAGCTTTAATTATATTTACAAAAAAGAAAATTATAAATATACTTAATTATATATACAAAACATATGTACACTTAGTTATTACTGTACAAGTCATGTCCGCGTGGAATAGTGGCAAGAATGCTAGCCGCATTCCCCCGTTGAATGGCAATGCCGATCCTTTGGGGGAAAAATGCGCCAGCCCTCCTGTCACCAGTAGAAGTGATAAGACGGGGTGTTATGTCTTTTAAGAAGAGCTTACCACTTTGACTCCATGGGCCAAGGGTTTCTACAGCAAATGGAATAAAAACATAATTTTGACTAAGGGAGGTGTATTTACGCAACTTAAGTACTACAGCCTTCTCCGCCGCAGCTCCCACTTTAGACGCGGTCTCCCTGACATGGGACGGGGCCAATGTGTCAACGCATGTAGCGTCCCACAATAGAGCCCGTCCCCTTTCCCAAGGAACCAGCGACAGGCCATCAGGTCTCTTACCATCATCTCGACTTATTCCAGATGGCCCAAAATAAAAAGCTATTAGCTTATAGCTTTAATAAAATAAATTTTCGCATTAGATTTTCGATTTGTTTGTGTAAGTAATCCTTCCTACAGAAACAGAACAGAACATTAAAAATTATCACGATTATGATACTATTAAGAGCTAGGTTCGTTCGATATTTTATGATGTCGATCATGTTACATTTAGTCTGTGTATTTAAAGTATAAAAGTATAAATCAAATAATACACAGACGAAATTTTAAACGTTTAATATTATATTTTCAAACAATTATGTATTCAAAAAAAAACTTGTAGATTTTAAGCAAAAAAAAAATAGATATTATTCTAATGTGTGGAAGCGCCTGATTATTTTTTGTAGCATCGACTTGACTAGTTACAGTTAATTTTAACTTTTTAATTATTTATTTTATTATACCGTGTCATTAGCAATTGAATACACTTCTCATTAAGTTGTCCTTCTACGCGGTTTTACTGAGTCTGTCACTAAGCCTAGTCCAAACTGTAAAGGTGATCACTCATCACAGTTTAAGCATGTGTTGTTCTCATTTACTTTCATTAAATACTGAAGCCAAGTTTTTAAATTATTGCCTAATTATAAAGAGGGCAGCAATTGTTTTCGTATGGGCCACGTTGCAAGTACTTGTAAACAGCCAGGCTGCATGTTATATAAGCGAAAGCATAACACAATAATCTTAATAAAAACATAATTAATTAATAAATATAAATTATTGTCATAACTGATAACATAGCCTTGTCTCGATCAAGGTCCGCAACGTCTACGATCGCTGTCAAGATCGACACTAGTAACGTAGCATTGTCTGCGAATATTTCACCTTTTCTTACCGTCATTTATGAACAGCGTTATGTGTTATTGTCAACTGCTTTAGTTAAATTATATGATAACTAGCGACTCACCCTCGCATCACCAATTTCCTAAAGATTCGATTTCCCAAAGATGAAATATTTTCCCGCAGTAAAAAGTATCCTTTATGTTGACCCGGATCTACTATCACCATACCAAATTTCATCAAAATCTGTCTAGTAGTTTCCTCGTGATGCGGTAACAGACAGACAAACAAAAATCCTAAAAATTATAGATTCGGCCTATGTATCGATAATAATGACTATTTCAATAAGATTTTCCAAAAAATATTTTATGTACAGATTCGGTTTAGTTAGAATTTTATTATAAGTATAGATAATAATCATGAGCTTATTGTACGTGCAATACTCGATAGTGGTAGTACATCGTGTTTTATGACGAAGCAACTATGTAA
Organism: Brenthis daphne; assembly: GCA_947093115.1. Lineage (NCBI taxonomy): Eukaryota > Metazoa > Arthropoda > Insecta > Lepidoptera > Nymphalidae > Brenthis > Brenthis daphne. The sequence continues at coordinate 29,350,259 of OX352474.1, read as the reverse complement.
AAAGCTCTAATCAGATAGGTCGATTCAGCGTATAAATAACGTGACTTCTCGGCTCTCGCGTAGGTTACACTTGTCAAGTGAAAATGGCGTCACTTAATAACCATTATAATACCTAGTTATTTTGTTTTGTGTTACATTAATAACAAATAGTATGTCCTGTTATGAATTAGATTTATCTGACATTAATATTCCTTCTCATATTTAGCTAGCTGACTCTTTTACAAGCAATCATCATAAACTTTATAGTCGATTTTTGCCTCTTCGGCTTGTGCAAATCGGCAGATTATTGAATTGGACACTTTTCAGGATGTGACTAGCCTACCACACCTTAATCTGACGGTTTCAAGTATTTCTACCTTATCAAAACATTTTTTAAATATTTTAATCGGCTTCCCTAGACGCGCCCCTTTATATGGAAGACTTATATTATGGTGAAAGTACTCAATAGAGTGCAAGGTAACCTCTTTTATGTTAATCAGTCGCGCTCGAGTAACTACAGAAAATCCCCTCTTGGGCTCCCCTACTATAATTTGTGGGTAAGCTGTCTGTAACAACTATATAATGCCTTTGAGACATCTTAAACGTTAGTCTCTCCCGTGACCATGATTGCTGTAAAGCATTCGAAACGTCGTCGAGAGCCAAAAATCAAAAGATAACCGCGAAAAAATCCGAAAAGATTGTTTAATTTACAATTTTGTCTCATTATTTGGAATATAAAGTTTCACGAAATTAGATCAAACGCCCACTGGCCCACAATAGCCAAGAACAAACAAGACACGTATAATATAATCCCTCTTAATTCGTCGATCGATTTTGTTGAAAGCAAAATAGAAAATTGTATTGAGAATATTATTTATACTATTATGCAAATATTATAAAAAGTAACGATTTGTTTGTTTGTTTTAAAAAACTTTCGCAATTTACATAAATTAAATGCTCAACCGGCACGCTTTGAAGGTATTAACAAGAAAATTTAATTTTATTTTATTTTCTTTGCCAGTAATAAAATTAAGAGCATAATTTGAATATTACTATGTAAGAACTCTATTAAAGAAGAAATTGGAAACTAACTTATTAAACCGTAACGAACAAACATTATTAGCTACTATTTCTATTCAGGCGTTATTTTACTCGCAAATTAAATACTCACACACTACTCAAGCAGCTTACGTAGAGCGACTCGCTGCTCCTCTAAGTCTGGGTAGACCTTCATCAAGTAGACCACTTTTACGTTTTCTATGGTTTTGTACTTAGGTATATGAAAATTTGAATATATTTCAAGAAATAATGAAAAAGATGAAGGCAACGGTCCATACAAAAGGATACATTGTCTTTTATATACTATGTACGTACTCTTGTATAAAGGAAATAAAAATATATGTATAAAGAAAAAGGCACATTGAATCTTTCTATTTATAAAATGGTATATGATGATGATGATGTTCTCCTGACTGATTCCGGCCACGGCAGCCAATCTCATTGAGACGAGCCAACTGCGCAGGAGATATTATAGGTAGTGCACAAGTGTACGCACAGACACAAAAAAATAATTTATTTGTTCATTTAAAATATACCGCTCGACCGATTTCGATAAAATTTATATGGGACCGCCTGGGAAGTATACCCTTTGAAACAAAAAAAAATTCTAAATCGCTTCAGGTGTCTTCGAGTAATCGGTGAACATACATAAAAAAAAGAAAAAAAAAGATTCCGACGAATTGAGAACCTCCTCCTTTTTTGGGAAATCGGCTAAAAAGGATATGAACAACTTTCACAGACCTAATCGATTCGAATTCGATTCTTGATATTCCGTTACTTTCATTGCAATGATATTATGGTAACGTAGGCCTGATGCAGCTGCATCAACTCTTAATTAAAATAATGAAGAGATATCGTGTTTAGGTTCATTGAAGTGATATTTTAGAGTGTGTGGGTGATATTGCGTGTTCACTGTAGTTGTGTGTGCAGGGGGATAATCAAACGTCCAAAGTTACATATATTTATTATATTCACTTTAAATTAGTCACAAATATTCCTACCATAATATATACTTTTATAATAGGCGGTTGCAGGAAAACTGAGGTTGGTGGCGCGATACAATTGTTATATAGCTGAAATATGTGCGTCAACATTTCCACTACATTATCCCCCTACCCCCCCTCCCCCTCCCTTTTTAAAAAAAATATATCGAACACCAAAAATAATTTTAAATTATACCTACATATCATAAAATAATATAATTAGTTGATTCAGCATTACAGACTTACAATAACAACTTAGTAATTCAAGTACAATGTATTATGTTACCCAATGTGCTTTCACAAACAAAAGAGCGCTAGGGAACTACTCCCTTCCAAAACTCTTTAATTCGACACTGTCACTAACTACAGAAGTAAAATACCTAGGTATTATTCTAGACAGCAAATTAAATTGGTCCAAACACCTAGAAACCAAACTAAACAAGGCCAGCATTACCTTCTGGCAATGCCAAAGAATGTTAGGTAAGAAGTGGGGCCTTAAACCAAAACTAACTCTATGGCTTTACACAGCAGTTATACGACCTATGATTAGCTACGGTGCCCTAGTGTGGTGGCGTAGAACTCTTCTAACCACAGCACAATGCAAGTTACAAAGCTGGCAGAGACTGGTGTGCATGGCAGTAACGGGCTGCATGAGAACAACACCCACTGCAGCCCTGGAAGCCATACTAAGCCTTCTGCCGCTGCACTTGTTTATCCAACAAGAGGCTGCGACTACCGCAACAAGATTAGATAACCAGAAGTTGCTACGAAAAACAGGCACGCCACATACAAAAATTTTGATAGACGTAGCCAAAGACATCCCGCTCATGGGAGCACCGAATGACGGGATCCAAATCAAATACATTTTTGACAAAAAATACAAAATAGAGCTAGAGGTAGACAAAAACGAAGGTCGCGACAGCAAGGACCTTAGAATATACACTGATGGCTCAAAAACCAAATCAGGGACAGGTTGCGGGATCTACTCTGACGATCTAAACATTCAAACTTCAATACCCCTAGGTACCTATAACACCGTGTTCCAAGCCGAATGTCTAGGTATCCTTGAGGCAGCTAGAACAATTGCGAATAAAGACGTCAAAAACTTCTCTATCCGCATACTATCAGACAGCATGTCAGTACTACAGGCATTAAATAGTAATTCTACCACTTCAGGTATAATCTATGAATGTCATAACGCTTTGACACAGGTAAGTGACCAAAACAAGGTCTCAGTACAATGGGTCAAAGGCCACAGCAACTCGTGGGGTAACGATAGGGCCGACGAGCTAGCAAGAAGAGGATCGGACCTGAATGCAATAGGTCCTGAGCCCATCGTGGCGCTACCTTCTTGCTGGCTCAAAGGTCAAATACGACAACGCACAAGACGACTACACGAAAATATATGGCGTGAAGTCGCAGACTGCAGGCAAGCAAAGGAATCGCTTCCTTTCATTAACACTAAAACGACTAACCGTCTGATTAATCTCAACAGATCTCAACTCAGACAGATAACCGCGGCTCTAACAGGCCACGGACCCTATAACAAACACCTATTTAATTTAGGTATAACTGACAGCCCACTCTGCAGAGCCTGCATGAGGGCAGATGAAACGGCTGCACATGTGATTTTACATTGTCCAGGTGTAGCGGCGTACCGGGCTCAACATCTTGGCACCCCTAGTACACTCCCGGAGGTCTTCGGTAGGACGAAGAGACTACTGAAGTTCCTGGAGGAACTGGGCTGGCAAGAATAAACATTTGGAAATTTCCCACACACGCAAAATAGGCGCGCAGACGTCGAGTTGCGGAAACTGGCCCGTCTTATACCATACCATACCATACCCAATGTGCTTATGTTGTAAATTTTGGTTTAATTTTTATCAAATAATTATGTTATTCATCAATATCAACCATTTATATTTTTTTTTAAATCAGTTTGTAAAATTAACAGTATACGTTACAATAATAACATTATACATATGTATACAGCCCTTTTTACGACCCACTGCTGGGCACAGGCCTCCCTTCAATACACACTATTCAATGTACACAATCAATATATACAATTCAATAAAATAACCGTTGGCTCACAATTACAAGGTTCTATGTTACAATTTTAGTACTTATTTAGTTATTAATGCTACAAGGTTCTATGTGTCATTAGCTACAGTTTTGCAAAAACAAACCACTAGATAGCGGCACTATAACTACAAAATATTCAATTTTACATAGTTCTATGTTGTTTTTTTACGATAACAAAATATCGAGGTTCTATGTAAAAATTACTAAACTTTATTAAAATTAACATAGAACCTTGTAATAGTGAGCCAACGAATTATATGAAGATAAGAATTATATATATATTTTAATCACATTGCCCATTATCTTCATCTCTACATACTATTTAATATTCATATACTTACATGTTTTGAGTTGTGTTTTGTAGTCATCTCACCTAGATCGTTTCTATCCATACTACATTTCCATATATAATCTGAGAGCCATTAAAACCCAAACCACGTTCACACGTGTATCGGAAACTAGTCTAGTTTTTACACAAGAAGAGTAGTTAGACGTGCGAAAATTACATACTGTGTAAGTAGTATTCATAAAGTTGTCACACCTATGATCCAAAAACTGCTAATATTTGGCTTTCATTTAATGTAAATCTTTAAAATCAATTATTTCAATTTTATCATCGACCTAATTTATAGGTTGCATTCGTATGAGGATAAATAAAACAAAATATATCGGTAACCAATAAGTACTTTAGTAGATTAAGTATTTTTTTTATAAAATTCCTGTTAATTTTCAAGTTATAATAATCTATAGGACATCTAGATAGTAACGATTTCGCGCCTCACTATGTAAGTTTAGTCAATGAGTTAGAAATTAGGAGCCGTTCATAAAATACGTTACGCAAAATTTTACCTTTTGAAACGAGAGAAAAATTTGCAAAATAGTTTGACCTGCAAACGTCACATTTCCTTAGACGCCCCTGATCCCCACTACCCCCCAGCCCCCTCCCCCCCAAATAAATGTGAACATATTTTATGAGCGGTCCCTTGCATTCAATTTAAAATAAACAAAATATATAACAATCACAAAAGGAATTTAAATGTTTTAACTATTCTATACATAAATAATATGTATATCATAATATTATATTATTAACGGTCTATAGTATTTGTGAAATAAATCAAATAAATTAATTTATGACCTCTTGTTCACTTATTCTTTACTAAAGGGAAACAGATATTAACATTTTTTTGGTCTTTTACAAATCAAGTTCCTGCATATAAACAATTATTATTATTTGTTTCATTAAAAAAAAAGTGTTAACAAATATACATTAAATAAATCTCGTATGTTAAACAGAAAAGTATCGCAAACTGCTATTTGCAAATCAATACGGAATATGCGTGTGGTTTAATAAATAAAGGTGATTTTTTATAGCCTTTATTGCTTTTGAAATAAGCCTATATAAATATTTTTTTAATGTCATGTCTTTTTGATAAAGAATATTATACGTAGAAGATAACCACTGAAAAGTGCAAATATACAAATAGCTTAAATAAAAGTCGCCATTTTTCTGTATATGATATACTTTGACGTCACACTAAGCGCGCAAAAAAGCGGGCATTTTAGAGCTGGATATTTTTTTTATCATTTTAAAACGTAAGCTATTGTATAACAAAAATGACACATTCCATATTGCACAGTATTACATTTAATAAAAAAAAGTCAAAATATAAGTTTTTGTTGCAATACTTTTCTTTTATAGAAACAGAAATTTTCATAAATTTCTCTTATTAGGTACTTCGTAATGCGACGGACATAATATTATAGATTCTATATGAAATTTTAAACTAAAATTTGTTTGAAATACATTATTGTAAAGTAATTTCTCAATTTTAAATTCAAGACTTGATATATTGAGATTTTGCAATTTACTAGCACACATATAATATGATATATCGTTGCACAGCTTGACACACTATATAAATTATAAAACAAGTGATCTTATGATTTTAAAATATAATATATATGGATATATGATATAATCTAATACATACTACGAATAAAATTTAATATTTGTCAAAACATTCTATTCAACATCCACGATTTCAATTCGATATCTAAATGCTTTTGTTATCTACTTTATTTGAAAATTGAAGAAAAATACATTAATATTCTTATATTTTTATCTAATAATAGAATACTAATGTATATTTGTTTGAATGAAGACACAAATTACATAATTAAGTATAATTGGCACATACATTTCATTGTTTGCTGGTTATAAGTACAGATTACAAGATGCCTAAATTGTCAAAATGACGCGAAATTACATTTCTAAGTACAATAACGCTTTTATCAAAAGTTAGTATACTATTTGGTCACTAAAATCACATATATCAAAAAGCCCACGTTCATACATCGAAATATTGTTAAAAATTAACTTTGGAAGACAGAAAGTCGAATACTAAATGCACATAGCAATTATTATAAACATAACATTCAAATAATGGGAAAACCCATGTGAAAAGTAGCCCAGATAGAGGCGCCACTAGCATACGACGCGACGGAAAGAAAAAAGTTTTGTGTTCATTTTAAGTACAAATATTTTTTTTTTAATGGAAAAATATTACAGATAACTGTCTATAACTTTACGATCTTTACGAGTATATAACTTTACGATCGACGCCTATCACAACTAAATTATTTGTTTCCATGTAAATGACAATGTGTCTTCTTTATGGAAATAAATATCTTCAAATCAATTCTTTATTTGACTTTTAAGAATAAAAATATCTTTGAACCGAAACTATCATTGCATTGACAAATGACATTGACAGGAAATGTCAAACCCCTACTTGTTTTTACCCTAAATTATACGCTTCTTGCGCCAAAACGTCCTCACTGGAAAGTATCAAAGGTTACAGTAATATTTAGTGGGGTAGTTTTAAATTGTATAAAATAAGTGATATTTAAACTGTCACAAATATTCTCATGTTATAAAAAGAATATAACTTAATCATAGTTGTCGAAACAATGCGAGATAATTTAGTAATTTGATTCGTAGTTTTAGATTATAATATTTTTAAAACAATGGTCTGATATAACTCGTAAATAGCAAAATTGATCTTTTATTCAGAAATAGACGGCATTTTAAAAAAAATACAAAAAATATAACAGTTGTATTAAAAATATATATATAAAACAGTAAATTGAAACAACAATGTGTAAAACTTTCAAAGAGTTTATATATTGTACATATTAGAAAGTAAATTATTCTTTAAATGGGATCAGTCACTGGAAGAAGTTCTTTTCTATTGTCATCTATACATATAATAAAGTTCTGAGTCGAATAAGTATATTAAATATTTTTTGGAAAATCTTATTGAAATAGTCACTGGTATCTATACAGAGACCGAATCTATAGTTTTTAGAATTTTTGTCTGTCTGTCTGGGAACGCATTACGAAAAAAGCACTGACCAGATTTTTAAGGAAATTTAGGTACGATGATAGTTAGTTATCCGGGTCAACATATAGGATACTTTTTACTGCGGGAAAATATCTCATCTCTAAAAATCTATACTAGACGTTAAAACGTAACTAGGGAAGAACCCTAGCAAAGCGAGGGTGAGTCGCTAGTAATTTCTAAATTTACAACATTAATATAAAACCAGAATCTTCTAAACGTTCTAATCACTGTCAAAGAAGCTATTAAAAATGTGAGACTTCAAAAGAAATCTATTTTACTTAGTACATAATATACTAGCGTCATATAAACTATAAACAACTGTCTTTAAAAATTATTAAATCGATTTATGCAAACTAATACTCATTCTTGATAGTATTCTTATTTTTTTAAACAAAATATTTTTAATGATAATTCCAAATATTGTGATTTTGTTTAGCCCGATGGCTTTTAAAAGTAAGTAGTCAAAACGTCAAAAAATATTTTTTTTAAATAGTTCGAATCGAAAGTATCCAATACCCAAAAAATCGTTAATGAAACAAACAAAAAAGACATATATAAAGTTAAATTCATGTTGAATTATATTTAGAAAGAGCAAAAGATATAGAGCGGGTAAGTAGACAAATAGGTCTATATAAAGAGTCATCGTCTAAAATATCTACATAAAAAATGTCAAAACTACGTACAGCCATCTAAAAATACGATCGTAAAAAGAATTTCTAGAAAATATATCTAAAACGGGCCTAAATATTACAACTTCGAGCATTTAATGGTCAAGGAATCATTGTAAAATTGATTTTGAGTCTTATTACATACTAATAAAGTTCAATTTGTTTGTCACGTTGAAAGTCATGTTCGGAAGAAGTGTATTTGAGAGATAATAAGAGAGGAAAATCCACTTAACGAATAACAATAACATTCATTCAACTTCACTAAGTCTAAAACAGCTAAATAAAAGCACAGAGTGTTCAGATTAAGTAAAAGACAAATAATACTAGCTTGTAATATTATTAAGTTTTATAGAAAAAATAGTTTTTATCAGACTTATAGGTATAATTTAATTTTAAATTTTTCACATTATACCAGAAACACTCTGTACCATAAGTTACGAATAACATAATTAAATTAATAATTAATGTCACTGGATAAAATCAAAAACTGAATAATCTTATGTAACCCTTATTACTTTACATTTTATTGTTAATTTTCAGTCCAAAATTGGCCTAAATTATGGTATTTGCATAGAAAACGTCAAAGATTTATCAAATTTTCTATGTTAATATGACTTTTACAAGACAATATGTACTTAATTCATTTAATAAGTGCAATGCAAAGGTACGTTTTAGACCATTTTTGCGCTGCCAACCTAAAAATATTATTTTTGTAGGAAAATAAAAAAAATATAAGTAATACGGGTTACATAAAATTAATCATTAGTCTCAAAAATCTTAACTAAAGTTAGGCAGAAAAAAAACCTAATCCTAATAGATAGAAATCTAAACAGATTAAATAAACACAAATATGTAAAAGGAAATAAACAATATCATTTAAAATTATATAAATGGATATTTTGAGTGCTTAGATTGGCAGTTTCGAAAGCACTTGAGCTGTAGTTCTACGAGTATACTTCGAATGTCTACAAAACAACATGGCGTGCTCATTTAACATCTTATATATAAATCAACGTATCCGATATGAAATTATTGATAACAATAAAAAATTCAAATGTATACAAAGTTAGCTTGCAGCTATTGTTTTAAAGTCGCATAACACAAAATATATTGTTTAAATATATATTTTTTTCTGTTAAAAAAGCCCATTGTATCTGGTTTTAAGCTATAGGCAATAATTTGCCATTACTGTATGTACGTCCGTTCTATATTTGTACAATTTTACGCCGTCTAGTGAAAGCTAGTGCGTACTCCACCCCCCACACTAGCACACAGGACATTATCATCGCATTCTGTACGTGTATGCACATTGCAAAACTTCCTGTGTAGTCTCTTACGTAACCTGGAATAAAAGTGTATTTAATTAGCAATCTTTTTTATTTATTTATAAATAGTTTATTGCACACAGAAAGATAATACATAAAATGAAAAGAACAAGAAAGGTAACAAGAGGCATGCAAAGACGGTCTTGCTTCCCAATACAAACTTTCATCCCCATTTTCACCATCAGAAGGAATGATTTCCGGGATAAAAAGTATCCTATGTCCTTCCCAGTCGTATCAAACTATGTTCTTACCAAATTTCATCTAAATCGGTTCAGTAGATCCAGAGATTACCCCTACAACGTCACAAGCTCACAATCTCACAAAGTCACAAACTTTACCTCTTTATACTGTTAGTATAATATTATAATCACCCTAATATCCTAGCACGCATACTTCTGGATGATAAATGTCCAAGACGTCTCAAAAACAAAAGCCATACGTGACCTAGCATTATAATAATTATAATTAGAATTATTCTAGCCTGAATAATGAATGAATTTAGATCCTAATGAGGACCAACTTCACATGACAGCAATCTCTCAACAAATTTGCTTATAGTGAAAAGACTGATCGCAAATTATACTAGGAAAAAACAAAGTTATATACTTAAAATATCAAAATACTCACCAATCAACGGCCCAATGATAACCACCAAGACTCCTTTACTGACCATATGTAGGCCGAAAGCGGCAGGAAGTTTTTCCAACGGACAGTACTCAGATATGGTGAGTGTGAAGTTACTAAGGCACATACCTCTGAAGAAACCACATATGGAAAGCCACACCATTAACGGAACCCATTCTGATTGTTCGGCGAGCACTGAAATGTAAATTGGAATTTGATTTTTTTTAAGAATTAGTTATTATATTATACCTCATGAAATTTAGAAATAAGTAAAGTTTCGATTTTTATTTCACGTTTTTATATAGATATAAGAGCTTGTATCTCTAAAGAAACTAATAAATATCCCATGAGAGTTTCTCCCGTAACGTCGGTAACCAAAAATCAAAATAAACCTGCGGAAAAATCCGAAAACATACTTTTAATTAAAATGTCAATATTCGCATAAATCTAAGAAAGTTTTAATAAATTCATGATCAAATTTAGTTTAAAATTTAGTAAGGATTCGTTTCAAAATTTTCAAACTTTTCATTGTAATCCTATTCTTAGCGTGGGTCATGTCTAGTGGTTTTACCATAAAATAACAAACGTGGTTAGTATTTTAAAAAAATCTTAAAAATATTATATAGTAAATAAAACTATCTTTTCGGATTTTTCCGCGGATTTATTTTGATTTTAGGTTCCCGACTTTTCGAATGCTTTACAGCAATCACGGTCGTATTTTAAGTTAAAATATTGGCGTAAATCTAAGAAAGTATTATTTATGTAATAATTAATGGACTTACCTGATCTTGTGGCAGCTAAAAAGAATGCCGATATAAAAAAGATCATCTTTTTAGTGATAGCTGTTCTGTCAAATATGGGTGGTAAAATTAACCGGACCCCTATATCAGTGATGGCGGTCATGGACAAACAGAAAGCTGTTTCATTCATATTATATCCCAAACTCCTTATAAAGAATGGAGTCAACATCCTAAATTGTAGTTCTCCACTCCAAAATAGTGAAAGACCAAGTAAAAGGTTCAAAAACGACCAATCTTTAAGTAAATCTAAGTCCATCAGACTTATAAATTTCTTGACAAAGCTTTGTTTTTTTTCTTTAACTGGCTCTTCTTGGCGCTTCTTGAAAGATTTCATTTGTAGAGCGTCGTCATCTACTGTCTGAAAACCATGAAAATTGTATGAAAATAAAAATTATTATTTTACCAAAAATTATGCCGTCATTTTTAGTAATTTATCTAAAATACTTCATCTTCTTCACAGTGCAAATTATTGTTGAACGATTTTTCTTATTCTCACTAACTAGTTGGCGACTCTAACATTTAACATTGTTGCTACATAATATATTTGTTAAAATGTTTCTTTTGGTCTTATGGATATAGGATGGATGGATGGCTATATTTAGTTTTTTCGTTTCTGTATTAACGATTTACGTTAAATAAAACAAATGAATTAACAAAACGTGTAACGTCTTTTGTTTTTATTGACGGGTAAAAATATTTATTAAAATAAATAAATAAAAATGGCGCAGAGTGTATGGAATTCAAAAAATAAATTGATTATTATTATTATTGATTTTAAAATAAAAGATTGATCAATGTCCCATATAACTATATGGGACATCGATGTTCAGTAGTTTTTACGCGATAGCGTGACAAATAAAAAATCGTTTTCATCTTATATGAATATCAGATTATCAATATTATATGTTCCATTATTTGTATAGTGAAACGCTCATAAATACATATTTATACAACTTTAAAAATAAAGTGTTCTAAACCAACTTAAACTAAACAAAGAGTCAACTTACATCAAGATACAGCTGCAGGTAACTTCCCGTGAAGTCCATATTAGATATATTCGATATCACAGATACTTTTCTCTTCCTCGCTGCTTCACTCATACTGCCGCTAGATGTCACTCTTTGCATTGTCCCGACTGATGCGGCCGTAGTTAGCCCCGGAGTGAACTTAGCATTAGTATCAAACTCTTGTAAGGGCTTATCATATGTTTTAGCCCTTGGGAGACCAATCGTTCGAACTGATGGATGGTTCATGTTCACATTCGATCGTTGCTTCGTTAACTTTGGCAATGGATGGGTTACGAGCGGATTAACTTCGAACTTATCGTCTTCTTCTTCATCGCTTTCGTTTATACACTCCATTTCCTAAAATTTTATTTTTTTCATATAAGTATATAAAAAAAAGTATTTAAATATGAGATAAGTACATATGTATGTTTTAATATATAAATAGCACAATATTATATTGTTGTATACAAATTCGAGGCAGTGGTAACGTGCTCGCTCAGGAAACTAAGTGAAGTGGGTTAAAATCCCTATGATATTTTCTTGTGGGAATCATTTTTAACATGATTACCACTTGTCTTACGGTGAAGAAATCTGCATGTCTGAGAGAACCTAACAAGTTTTCTCGACTTGGCCAGCGTGGTGGACTATGGCCTGATCCCCCTCCTATTGTAGGAGGGACGTTAAAAAGGACTGAATACAATACAAATTTAATATTTGTTAAAAATATTGTATCTCTATAGAACAAAAGTACGTACTTAAGTTAAGGTTATTAAACTATCGTACCTTCACTGTTTGCAATTCACAGTCAATTGGCTCATCTATTAGATGCCTTTTCACTGGTTGAAGTAAGCAGGATCCGAGAACAGCGTGAAAGGCCAAAGCGCCTAATATAACGACTGTCCATCTGAACCCGTATTCGCTAAGCAAAAGTTTAACTAGTTGAGGCATAACCATCAAACCGAATCCTGTGCCTGCCATAGACAACCCAACAGCTTGGCCACGTTTCTTAGAAAAATAATGATTTAATGACACAAATGAAGATGACGATGCGAGACCCACACCAAATCCTGAAACAATTAATTTTTAATTAAATATTAATATTAATATAAATTATAACTAATATAAATATATGTCAAAAAATATGTTAAATATTTAAATCGTTTTATTAGGTGTTATAGGTAAGTATACACTAGGAGATGTAAGTAGTGGAGCTATCTTACAAACCTAATCATATTTGTATACAATATACATATTTCATAATATCAAAAAAAATATAATAAATCTTTACTACGTTTTTCGGTTTCCTTCAATTACAGGAGTGATACCGAAAAACTAATTCAAATAAGTAATAATATCCTACAAAGGTTATTTCGTTGAAACAAATTATAGGACTTCGTCAAACGTAACACAAATTTCATCTGTGATATATATATTTGTATCTTGATATATGAAATATGTCCAATTTACATTATATGTATGTCTTAGTTTTCTAAATAAACTATATTATTTGGGCAATCAAAATTTGCATAGTAAATACAAACAAGCTAACAAGCAATAATCAGAGATGCCCAATAATTTTAAAAAATGAGATGTCCAACACTTTATATATACGAAAATTTAATGTAGTGGTAGATAATAGAGGGTACAGGTTCGAATATAGCGACCTTGATAAATTAAGGAGTTTAATCCCAATAATAATATTAATGGTAATGGTAACCTAATGGTAAAGTTGATAGGGGAGTGGTTGTGTTTGTTACTCCTTTGCACTGTAACGGCGCAGTAACAAATGGTAAAAATATAAACACTAAATAGCAGTAAAATTATTTTAACTCATAAACTACTTTTACGCGAGCAGAGCCGATGGTACTAACTTGTTTTTTTTTTAAATAATTTGATTGAATTGACACTTTCAATTTTTATAAATTCTCTTGGTCAAAACTGGAGATCATGACGTGATTTGTGATTATCGCTTTTATAAGGAAGTTGCATTGAGAAAAACTGTTTAATATGTATATTTATCACAATTGATGTTTACTAGCAGCATGTTTGGGCTTCGTCCGTTTTTTATTTAACCTGAATACAATTTTATTACGACGAATTTGCTCGTTAAATTATTATTATTATTTCTCGAACGTTTTCCAAACCTCATGGCCATATTTTGTAAGCTCCGTCTAACATTTATGATTAATTATAACTTTGCTCAACTTTAGATGAATGTTATTCTTTCAGATCAAGCTGTTTAATCTGTGCGTTGATGTATCAAAATTTCAGCATCATCAGATGGTAAAATTAATATTGTCTAATTAAAAGTCATAATTGAAAATATTGTTTCTTTATTATCTTTTCAAAATGTTTATTTTTTACTTTCAAATGGATATTAAGCGGTCTTGACTTGCCTTTATATGAAATCAACAACTATACAAAACTTATAATTTATACAATATAAATATAATACAATTGAATACATTCATTTAATATGAATACGAAAGAACTAAAATTATTTACTTTTTTTAATGTAAAACCACTTTGTACTTACTGAAAAGATGCATATAAGCACATATTTTTCTATTATGCTAAAACGTTTTTCAAATTATCTCCATTAGTCTAAATAGCCTTGCATAATTTTACTTGTAAAATGAGGTTTCAGACGTGTTAGAAATACTACTTATTAATTCACATTCGTTATATAATATATCCTTATAGCTTTGTGCTAAATTATCACGATTCGTTATATTTTCTAGAACCTAAAGTGTGATATAAAAAAATATCATAGTAATATTTACAATTATTTACCAATAATATTTTGATAAACAAACATAATACATGATTTTTTTGTCCTTAGCATAAAAGAAAATTGTTCAAGACAACAAGTTACCATAACACAATATAAAAATTTTGATATACGTACATAACTGAGTAATTTTATAAATGGCCGTGATTATGTATATAAGTGTGTTTGTTTGTTTTTCTTTCTCGTCAAAACTGAGTGACGAATTGCCGTGATCTTTTGTGTCGAGACAGTTGGAGGCCTAGGGAATGACATAGGGTACTTCTTACCGCGGGAGATTATCTCATTCCCACAGAAAAACACGTTATAATACAACCCAAAACAAATATTTATTATCAAAATTACTTCAAACTTGGTATTAATGCACTTCAATACAATTAAATAAATACGTGTTTCAGCATTTTTCGAAATTCATCCCATATGGAGTTAAATGGGGTATGAAAGTTTGTATGAAACCTATCTTTTAAGTTTTTTTTTTTTGTAGTTTTAAAGCCACGGGTTCTACTAGTATAACATAAATATGATTAACATACAAACTTTAGAATAGTTTATCAATTTACGTTCCATACATATCGTCCGTAAATATCCATATTTCAAGTTGGTTAATATATCCTTATATTCTCTATACAATTTATATAAAAAATGAGGACATTTCTTTCTGTGTCAAGAGTACGGACCACTTCATTGTCAATCTAATCTAGGTAATCTTTGTAATGTAATCAAAAAGTGCCATCGATAGAGCGAATGTCAATATAACCTCAATTAAATCAATAAAAGGCTAGATTTTTAACGATCTATTTACATATTTATAAATAAGAATATTTGTATGTTTTGTTTATTATTAATAATAAATTATAAGTAATATATTATATATTTGTTTTTAAAATACCTACTGTTAGTAACTGACAATAAAATATGCTATAATTAATGTCTACTTCAACTGCGTGTTTAAATGCTTGTTTGTTTAATTTATTTACTGTCTGTGTCAATATTCACTTTACTATTTATACTACATTTTTAGTTCACGTTACCTACTGCGTTCTAAATTAACTTTAATGATTATTTTTTTTATAAATAGTAAATAAATAAATAAATATGTTGGGACATTAATACACATCACCATCTAGTTCCATGGTAAGCTACGAGGCTTGTGTTATGGATACAGATAGTTAATACACTATAAATATATACATATTATAAATATAAGGGTAGGGTAGGGTAGGGTCACTACAAACTGAGCCACACGCGTCGTCATATATTTTATTACTAGCCCTAGGTGATTCTTTAAATTGACAAAACGTTTTTATTTATGAACAGATTGAAAAAAAAACAAATATTAAATGTTAAGTGAAGCTTACCACATCATTGTTTCGGGTCTATTACGTTAATAAAGACCCCCAATAATAGTTTTTCTCAAATATCTTCCATGTACAGACAGCGATCAGTTACACTTTTATTATATGTATAGATTTACAAGAGTAATAGATAATTCTTTATACTGTTAAAAATAAATAATAATTTATTGTTTGTTGGTGTCGTTAGTAGGGTTTTCTTTAAATATTACATACATAATTGTATTTCTTAATTTTATAATTTTCAAAATTCTAAGGAGGCCTGTTTATTGCCACTGCTAGTATCAATAATACATGCAATTCAATTAGGTACTATTTGTTTGTACTTGTTGTAATTCAAAGTAATAAATCTCAAACTATCCGATATAATTCACGAGACTCGTCGTTTACTATAATTATATTAGCATTTACCTTCGTCTGCACACTAATTTGCCTAACAATAAGTTTCGTTGCAAGTCGATGAATGACATAAAAATTAGAAATGCATACGTTACAAACAAACAAAAAAACGTACATTCATTTTTATATTTATACATATATTGATTCTTACTTGTAAGAATATAGATCTATCTATCTATACATATAATAAAATTCTGAGTCAAATTTGTACAATAAATTTTTTTAGAAAATCTTATTAAAATAGTAATTATTATTGATACAGAGGCCGAATCTATAGTTTTTAGAATTTTTGTCTGCCTGTCTGGGAACGCATCAGAGAAAACCACTGTACAGTTTTTGATCAAATTAGGTATGACGATAGCTGGTTATCTGGGCAACATATAGGATACTTTTTAATGCGGGAAAATATCTCATCTCTGAGAAATCTATGCTAACCTTAAAACCCTAGTAACCTATAAGTATCTTTAAACGTAATATTTACGTGTAAACACTTTCATTAGGTAACCGACTCAGGAATCAATGAATGACAAGTAGTTTATTTATAGCAAAATAGATTCTTGGTTTCAATTAAGATGTTATAGGTACTATTTATGTTACATCATAATCACTAACACATTTCAAGGTTAAGCTAACATTAAAAATATATTTGACTGCATTATATAGGTATATTTAGGTAATGGAATTGTAGATTCCATATAAATTATTAGTTTCCGGAACGAACGGAAAACACAATTATGTATAACGCTATCGTAGGTGTTACATAATAATTTTAACTAACAATAAGTGATTCATAAATTGAACTCAATAAATAAGTGGCAAAAAATATTATAGTCACGGCATACTTTGTATTTTTAGGCTTTTACTGAGGGGTTCAGACCTTCACCACCCGCTCGACCTATAAAACGCATATATTGATAGCGTAGTAAGCAATTTATAAACCTACATTTAATTTTATATTATACTAGCAGAACCGGCGGCTTCGCCCGCGTTCAAACTACAAAACAAACACTTTGGCTTTATTTTATAACTGATAACTTGATGGTTGAAATGAGAAATCATTTTCAAATGTGTTAGTCCGTCCGGTTTGGAAACAAAATATTGAAAACTTAAAGTTTTATGATTTTAAAATGTTAACAGGTATATAAGGAATAGAAATTCGTAAAATGCCCCGATGCCAGCTACCCCGAGAAATTGGTTGAAAAATAGTTTTTTTTCATTTTCTGGCTTACTGTGACGTTCTATCGAAAAATGTTTTCTATAAATGTATCCAACATGTAGTGAAAATCTACAACTTTTATAAATAACACTTTTTACAGTAACCTCAAAGTTTTCGAGATATTTGCAGAAGACTCGGCTTTTAACATTTTCTTGGTTTTTGTTATTTTTACATTCTAGAATAATCTTTTGATTTTCATGAAACTAAGGGAATATAATCTTCGAAATACATGTAATAAATAAAAAAAATCGAAATGTTAAAATTGAAAAGTGTGTTTTATGGTCTCGAGAGGCTGAAAATCACCCCCAACTTCAAGTGGGCGTTTAAATTAAAAAAAAATGTTTATTCAATTTAAAAAATAAATTCATACAGAATTTAAAAATAGGGCTCATTCTTTTCGCCTTGAACTCTACTTTTTGAAAAAATCAAAACATTCGTCACAGTCGTCGTGTAAAAACACCCTTAAAAATTTAAAAAATTGGAGAAATCGATAATTTATACTTTGTAAACTACATTTTTCTCAATTATCATTGAAGAAGTGTACATTAAATTTTGGTTTAAACGCTTTCGTGATGGAAACTTTGATTTGAAGAACGAACCACGTGGAAGACCGCCCACACAGGTGAATAACTATGAATTGAAAGAGATGGTGGTAGCCGATCCGAGCCAAACTACCCAGGAATTAGCGGCATGGTTTAACGTTACCTTACCAACAATATTGAGTCATTTGCGTCAAATCAATTAAATATGAAAAATGGGTGCCTCATGATTTGACTGATCTGCAGAAAGAAACGCGTGTTAAAACTTGTGTTGCCTTGTTGAATAGATACTGAAATGAAGGAATATTGGATCGAATTGTGACATGTGATGAAAAGTGGATACTTTACGATAACCGTAAACGAAAAATGCAATGGCTGACCCCAGGTCAAACGCCGCAACAGTGTTCTAAAGCAAAGCTTACCAATAAAAAGGTAATGGTAACTGTTTGGTGGTCTAAGAATGGTGTTATTCACTATAGCTTTCTCCGATCTGGTCAAGCAATAACGGCAGATTTCGACTGTGCCGAATTCCGAACAATGATAGCAAAACTAGCAGTGAAACAGCCCCGACTCATGAATCGATCTTCACCATTATTGCTCCATGATAACGCGAGACCTCATACAGTACGAGAAACCGTTTTAACTCTACAGGAACTGCAATTAGAAACCATTCGTCCCCCTCCGTATTCGCCAGACTACCATATTTTTCGTGATTTGGACAATTTTCTACGTGATAAAAAGTTTTCTTCTCAGGAGGCAGTACAGTGCTTTCACACAGTTTGTCGAATCTAGATCACCAGAGTTCCATCGCAAAGGCATAAATGACCTTCCTATTAGATGGCAGCAATGTGTAGATAATACCTAATGGTAATGATTTTGATTAAATAAATATGTTAAATTAAAAAACAACTAATTTCAATTTTTCTGTACAAATCGGCAATTTCATACTTTAACCCCTATTATTACGAGATAAGGTTTAAAATCATTCTAACACAATTTTTAAAATTTCTGTTCTTCAATGATTGTAGCATGACATCTCGTGTAGGCCGCAAGAGTACACACGAAACAACTGGCAGCAATAACTAGTAAAGAATAAATTTGTGTTTGTTTGTGCTAAAAATAAAATATGAATACGAAGGCCGAATATAGCATGAAATAGAATACTAACTGGTATATTATGTTGTTAGATTTAAAACACTTTACTATTATAAGTCACTCTATATTCTTCCTTGAATCCTCATAATCAATTAAGCGTACTATGTTAATCCCTCCACGACCGCGGACACGCCGGCGTGTCAATTAACAATAGATTTCTTAGAATTTTAATTAATTTCTTAGAAATCTACCATTTACACCTATAGAGTTAATAATTACGTATGCAACCCAAATGACACGACGTAACGAATAGGTACATTTTTCAGAAATTTCACGTACTGTGGGTGTGACTTCAATGCTCTTTATCTATATATACAAATACTACATTCAATAAAACAATTATTATAAATTTCATTTTTCAATATATTCTCAGAAATTGCACGTATTGAAAATGTGAGTTCTTATCTATATACACATATCTCTCTCTGGGGTCGGTCCCTCATGTCTGAGGATCGTGGTCAGTGTTAGGGTTGCATCTGGAGGGGATGATCTGCCTCCACCGGTATCTGTCCAGCGCGTCTCTTACCACCCACCGTGTTGAATTTCGATGATGAGTCTTTAATTTGGTCGTTCCATCTTATTGAAGCACGACCACGCGATCTTTTGCCTTCGGTATTTCCAACCACACACATATACATGCCTATATAATTAACTACTTATATCTACTTTCAATAAAACAATTACTATGAATAATATTTAACCGCTTCAGTTACTTGGAATAAAATAGAGTCCCCGGATACGTCAGTCTGTAAATAATTCTCCTCGCTGGTCTCGTGAATACCACGTTCGGCTGTAGATCTGAAGGTCTTTGGTTCGATCGAGTCAAGTATAATTATTTAGTTTTAACTCTGCAACCACCTGGAGGTCGAAAGTTAGCAGTCCTCCGCCTAATATCTTACCGGTTAAGTCGAATGGAGTGAAAAAAATATAGTTCTCTAATGTCTGCGCAGATACGTTTTGTGCACTATAATAATATCTTCTGCGCATAAGGTTACATGGTTGGCCTCCTTAACCGAAATTGGTCAGAAATATGTACGTCATATAATAAATTCTCTCCGAAACGACCAAACATTTTTTTATTGTAGAACAGCGATGTACATATATTTTAGATATATTTATGTAATACATACAGTATATTTATAAACATGTATATTAAGAAAATTGAAATAAACTCAGTAGAGTTGGAGGTGTCCCAGATCACCCTTAAATATTTTAAAATTTTGTAATTATAATATTTCAAAGAGATCAATTATTTTATAAGGATTTGAATATATTTTTAGAGAATCAATTTTGAACACAGGGTATAATATAAGAATTTTTGAAAATAATTATTTTGAGCATGTCTTCATAAAGCTTATACAAAGTCATAATAATCAATTGCTTTATAGACGCTAAACTATAATACTGTAAGATACGAGAACTTAATCATTTACGTGTGTCTCATTTACGGGTTAACTTCGTTGTTATACTGATTTAAAAGCAAGAAGAAATTAAATAATAATATACAAAATTGACAAAAAAATATAAAAAACAGCAACGCGAAAATGAGTCGCGAATATAGCTAAGAAAATTTATGACCTGAGTTTTAGCATTATTTACAAGTCCTGATAATGTTATTATAGTTAAATAAATAATAAAAGTTTAATCTGATAAAAAACATGTAACTTACCTCCTAATATACTATAGGTTGCTAAAATATGGCCCATGCTGCTCGCGGGTGCGGTGCAAAGAAGGCCAAGGGCACATATCGTGGAGCCAACAAAACAAACTTTTCTATATGAAAACGTTTTTATCACAGGGCCCACAAAGAATCCAGAGAAATTAACCACTGAATCAAGGGTACTGGCTATCACAGACGCGCCAGTCGTGTGAACGCCGAGATCATCTAAAAGGTCCTTGAATAGAAGACCGAAGGACGGCTCGAGGGAACGTGTTGAAAACTGGAAATAAAAAACATATGTTGAAGACTAGCGACTCACCTTAGGTGATTCTTTAAATTGACATTACTTTTTTATTTATAAACTGATTGAAATAAAACAAATACCTACTAAATGTTAAGTGAAGCTTACCACAACACGTTAAGGAAAACCGCACCCAAATCTGTTAAACCGTTTCTGAGATTAGCGCGCACAAACGCACAGACAAACAGACAAAACATCTAAAAATTATTGTTTTGGGTTCAATTGGGTTAATAAAGACCCCCAATAATATTTTTTCTCAAATATCTTCCATGTACAGACAACGATAAGATAACGATAGATAAATTTTGATAATAGGATTTATTTTTATTATACGAGAGCTTTTTTTAAAAAATAATTTCTTCAGATTAAGTAGGAAATACAAATGTTTTAATTCCTCAAATTAATTTGGTATATTTTAGATTACATTAGAAAATAATTTCTTTTTGTAAATTAAGTATATTAGATATAAATTATAAAATAACTTTTATATGGAGGAATGAGAGTACATGAGTAATGTTTACACCAAATATTATAATGTCTTTAAATCTTTATGAAGTATTGCGGCTTGCGAACAAGATTACGTGACATATGTCTTGTCACCGGTAGAATTGCTTTACTAACCGAAGTGCGTGGGACATGCCCTTGTAGATCGTCGAATAATGTACATATATTTCATACGACGACTGTATTATTTCATGAATAGGTAACATCTCAATATTAAACAAAACCAACACACATATAATTATATACTTATAACTGCCTCGGTGGTGTAGTGGCCAGCATGTACGGCTGCACACTCGGAGGTCCTGGGTTCGAGTCCCGGGTCGGGCCAAGTTTAGTTATTGAGTCTCTCTGTATAGTAAGTCTCAGTAACAGCCCGGAGTTGGGAAGTTGGCGGTGTTTCACCTCCGTGCCTCGGAGGGCACGTAAAGCCGTCGGTCCTGCGCCTTAACTCTCACCGGTCGTGTCGAGCAGTCGTCCCACCGGAGTATGAGAGTGACAGGAATAGAGAGTGCACGTTGTGTCTGCGCGTACACTTGTGCACTATAATATCTCCTGCGCAGTTGGCTAGTCTCAATGAGATTGACCACCGTGGCCGGAATCGGCCGGGAGAACATCATCATCATACTTATAAAATATGGTATATCTGCTATGGTCCTTAAAACGCCTGTTTCTGATAGCAGTTACTATGTATTAAAGTGATTAGGTTAGAAAAACGCTTTTCCTTGATAGCTATCTAATATTCTTCAAGGAAGAAAGAGTAAAAAGCAATACTAATAATAAATATATCAATTTACAACGTTATGCATTATATAGGGATTTTATAAAGGATAAAATCATACAATATAATACCTTAACCGATTTTTAAAGATTATTTTATTATTTAGCAATATTTTCTTACCATATTATAATACATAGATTGGTTTGAAAACACAATTTTGTGAGGGAAGACAAATCTAACGGAACTTCAAATTCATTATAACTTTTTTTATTTTTACTTTACACATCTTCAGTTAAAGATTAGTAGGTATATGCACCCTGGTACTAGATATATGAAATAATTGTGTCATACTGAAGAGTGAATCGAGAGCATGTGACTACCGGCTGCTAGTTAAGCAATCGTACAATTTAATATTACTGCGATAGACATTAACCACGCAAGCATATTAACAATGAAAGAAACAGTATAGTTACACAAACCTTTAAATGTTTTTTAGTTTGACAATTAAATCAAAATATACTTTAACGTTATATAGTAGTAAATAATAAATATACATACAGTACAAAGATACTTATTTTAACTATAAGTATTACGTTTTGAGTTAATTTTTATATATAATAAAGTACATTCATATACTCTCTATAAATAATCTATCTAATAGTAAGACTATTTGATCGCAGAAATCATCTATGCAAACTGCAAAAGTACCTACTAATAGGTAAACGAATAGGTATCATAAAAATAAAGATTTTTTTTATATATGTCGGAGAAGTATTTAGTAGGAATGAATTATAATTTATCATTTTATGTAAAACCTTCATGTGTCTGTCTGCCCACTACACGTTTCATACCATGACATTGCTATGAACGTATCAGGCACAGAACTGAGCATAGCACGGACTACTATGCCCACTAGAACTAGGTTATACTAGAAGATAATGTTGGTAGATCGTGGAAGATCATTGGAGTGTTGTGTGTTGAAGTCGGAGCGGTGTCGAGAACCCGCTCCTCAACTAAACTATTAGAATTATCGTTTCAAGTTTATAACATTATCATTTCCATTAATAAATATTGAGCATTAATTACTTTATTTTGTGCCCGCATTGAGCCCTGAAAACGCCCACAAGATTCGTAACCACTAATGATGATGTCGGTAGAATGTGGATGGGTAGATGGACACTTCCTGTAATTACTTCAAAATTATCAAGAATTTCTAAAATAATGTAATAATACGGATGTTTTTCAAACTTTAAGCACTTATACTTATAGAATAATGAGAAACGTTGAGTAGACTATAGTGTTGATAATACGCGTGAAGTAGGTCCGACTCGAATTGAAATTCGTGGAAGATTCCAAGGCTTCCTTATAAGGAACATGTTATTATGTTATTATGCATCATAGTTGTATTACAACACATACATATTTTATATAAATAATGTAGTGACAAAATCAAAACGAGAATATGGATTACATTGAAACTATTTTTATTAATAAAATTTATTTTTTTATTTTTCTCAAGTTTTAATTACATACTGGTGTTGGTCCAGTGGTGGAAATTTGACCACAATATGTTTTTTATAATCAATAAAAATTGATAAAAGATCGTCAGTAGCTATTAAACAAAAAAAAGAAAGTCCTTTGTGAAAAAATACCGAATTATTTTGTCTTTATAATACTTTCTTAGATTTACGCGAATGTTTGACATTTTTAAATAAAACTATCTTTGTTATATGTAACACCTCAGTCTCTCCCGTGACCATGGATGCTGTAAAGCATTCGAAACGTCGGGAATCAAAAATTAAAATAAATCCGCGAAATAATCCGAAAAGATAGTTTTATTTAAAAATATTTTGTCTTTACTTAACCATATAAAAAAAACGAACTATTTCTAATTTTTTTTGTTGATAACACTAAAGCTCGTCTATAGTTTCCAAACAAAAAAAATAGAATATCATTTAAAAACCGACGAGAAATAGGTAATCTAAGCTGTTTTGTTTTTGCAACGTCTATCTATACATAATCTCATGGTACCGTAAATTTTCCTTATTTTCCGAGTTGAAACGAAGGAGATAGTTAATAAAAAAATGTAAAATAATCTTCAATGAATGATATTAAAATTCACTCCATTGTTTCTGTGTAGCGACCAAGAAAAAAATTCTCATTAACAAAGTAATAGGTGCTAATATCAATATATTATAATATTATTTATACTTATTTAATGCAGAAAAGCATTGTTTGATATTTATGACTAACAATTTTAATCTCAGATCCAAGTATTATAATAATCAATAGATAATATAGGAAAACTATATTATATATTAAAATGTGTGCATTGTGTTGACCTATCACAATCTCATTGATAACGTCTAGATGGATGACGTCAAGTCAATCTATGGAAAACTCTTAATTTTATTCACAAATCACGATGAATAGATACTTAAAATTATCTTATCTTCTCGTTACACAAGCATATTCTTTCACAGATTTACTTCAAATATTATCTTTAGGAAGTTGATTGTCCTTTTAGTAATTTGAAACTTGCTGTGTAAAGTCCAAGTGATAATACAATATTATAATGCCGTTGAGGTGATCTATTAATGGTGCCAGAGAACCTTGAGATTGGCTCTTTAGATTCATTTCACGCTTTTCTCAGTTATAATATATAACAGATAGTTAAAACTTAAAACATATAAGTACTTGTATTTTTTTTAATTGTAGTTAATTTATAAACAAGCGTCAATTAAAAACGTAAACTATAGTAATTACGCCAATTGAATGTGTAAATTTAAGCTAAGGAAATGCAAATAAAAGTTTTACGTCACAATATAAATAAAAAAAAAACAATGAACCATATTTTTTTATAATTTTAAATTTTTTAAAGTAGCTCACTAGAATTTAGCCGCTCGTAATAGATTCCTGCTCACGTTTTTGGCACAACAACAACCTAAGTGTCATAAATATGTAGATCGAGATACTTATTTTTTTTTAATTACTCTATGAATGTTAAAAATAAGTATAAGTATGTCACATTATATTCTTTAAATAAAAACTTAAAAAAACCGACTTCTAGGCACTAAAATGTAAAAAAATAAGTAAACGGGGGTTTTCATTTAGAATAGATACCTAATCAGATATTTTCGAAGTCGGTGCCGATGCAAAGCCGATGCAAAGCAAATCTAATATATTTCGATACGTAAAATACATATTTACCTATTAGATATTTATATCTTAAAATATTGTCGACTGGCACCGACTTCGAAAATATCTGATTAGGTATCTATTCTAAATGAAAACCCCCGTTTACTTATTTTTTGTATTTTAATGCCTGGAAGTCGGTTTTTTTTTTTAGTTTTTATTTTACCATTTTTAGTGTAGACGTAATAAGCAGGTAATTTGTAAGAAGAAAGTTTTTTAATAGCATATTCGATTAAACAATTTATTTAAAAAATATATTTATTGTTGATTTTTTAAAAAACCGCTCGACCGATTTCGATAAAATTTATATGGGACCACTGGGGAAGTATACTCTTTGAAACAAAAAAAAAATCCAAATCAGTTCAGCCGTCTTCGAGTAATCGGTGAACATACATAAAAAAAAAGATTCCGACGAATTGATAACCTCCTCCTTTTTTTGGGAAGTCGGTTAAAAATAAAAAGCAATATTATACAATACAAATGATTCATCTTATCATTTTCCTGTCGTCGAGTAAGTTTGTCTATCAACAAACTATTGTAATCATCTACAAAATTGATTTATCCCTTTATTACCTAAACTGTGTGAAGGATAGACTATTTAAATTAAAACCTATACCTATTCAACGATTACAGTATTTGGCAAAATAAAAATGTTACTAATAAGTAATAACTAAACAAACAGTAACTAAAAAGATATTAATATCTTTTTAGTATTAATTTATATATTTTTTCAAATCACTCACATTGACTAAACTCACTCCCAAACAGACCATCCACGCCCAGCCGCCATCCGGTGCAACTTTCCGTGTTGCCGGTGCTGCCTCTTTTTGTGTGCCTTTGCTCTTCTCCACCGTCATTTTCACCTTTGTCACCTACGAATCTGCAACAAATAAAAGTGAATTATTAAAACGTTTTAACAACCCTTCATTGATATTAAAATATAATGATTAAAACACGTAATATAATTATAGATTTGAAAGTAGCTAATTACGATACTAGTGAGTAGTGACATACACACGCTTCGTTCGGGTATCCTCCCTAGGTTTCTTTTGTATTTATAATATTACAAGCGAGTTACCCTCGCTTCTCTCGGTTTCGTCCCTAGGTACGTTTTAATCTATACATATAAGAAAACAGTAACTTGCGAAATCTGTACATTAATTATATTTTTTTTTTAATAATGGCTGTAACGTATTATGTACACAATATAGACCCCAAAACAATACTTAGTTATTAAAAATTTTGTCTGCATGTCTGTAACACACATGTTCGCGATTCACGCAAAAAGTAATGAACCGATTTCAACGATATTTGGTGAAATGAACGCTTATTACTCTTACCATCTAAAGTCGATTCAGTAGTTTCGGAGCCAATTTGGTACAAGCAAACAAACAAAAAAATTAAATTTTTCCTCTTTATAATATTAGTATAGAAAACGTACCTAGGGACGCACCCGAGCGAAGAGAGAGTAAGTTACTAGTATATAATAGTTTTACTCATTCTTTTCAAATAATATGGCGATAACTCTAAATAAGTTCATATTAAAGTAAATTCATATACCTAATGTTCGAACTTTTATGCAAGTCCGATTCGCATTAATTTTTTATTATTACTATTATTGTAGAAGTAATAGCATCAATCATTATTAGGTATAGATATGTTGTAAATATTTTTCAAATAATATACATATTACATATTATATTATTAAAATCCAAACTGATTTAAAAAATAAAATTCATATACAGTGTGAATGTTTAAGAAAAATATTAATTTTTACGAAATAATTAAGGGTGACATATATCGCACCGTACAAAAACAACTACCTGAGATAATGAGCGAATACCTAAAAATAATTAAAACTCGATCAACATATTGTAACGTATAATAATAACTTAGTATATTCTGTATTTAAGAAACTCTAGGGTCTCATAGTATATCTAGAAATGGCCTTGAGTTGGCAAATAATTTAAATAAATAATTCAATATGTACTACCATAATATAATATTACTATCGATACAACATAAAGTTAACAATGCGTAACGTTGTACTTGTATCTTGCCAGACAATCTGTTCTACGAGAGTATGTCCATCAAAGATATTAATCGGAGATCAGCAAAACAGCGCGCGGTGAAGAGTTATCATTATCAACATTCACGATACAAAACACGCGTGATTATAATGCTGACGTGCGAGCTGAGAGCACGCTTCGATCGCTTTATAAATAGAGTCAGTATGAAGCAGCGCGTCTAGCGGTGACAGTAAAATCACGACAGAAGCACGTGTCTTCAACGAGCCGGCAACACGTGCTCTTGTGAGGTCAAGTGAAAACATCAGCATATATCCAAATACAATCAAACTCGACTTTCAAGTTGTTAAATCTACATAACACATTTTTTATTGAAGTTAATGATTAAAGTGAATAATAATACAAGGCTGAAGTCTGTAATCCATCGGACTTTCAAAATCTTAATTAAATAAAAATATAGCATAGTTTACATCAAAAAAATGCATCTTAAATAAGGTTTGGATCCCGGGATGCCTCGTGTCTCGTAGCCCGGGAACTTTCGGTTAATTTTGTTGTCTCGGGTCCTTTCGGGTCGAGACTCGAGACACTTTTTAATTCGAATTTGAGTAAAACTGCGCTTATTACTTTTACAGAAGAACATCCCTTGACTTTTTGAAAATATCCCTCGTATCCAAACGCCAGAATAATGGACGCTAAACCTAGTACTATTAGCTGTACTGTACACAACGTACATTAAAAAACGACATTAAAAAAGGAGTTGCAGTTACCTGAGGTATTTTTATGTTTGTCTTATAATTAAAAGATTTTACTGCCAAAAACTGAATTTGTGATTATAAAAATCAAATATACGCATTTTTTAGACTATAATTAACATTCTAGGCGTTCGATTTAATTTTATGTTCAATAAATATTGATTTGCAATAAAATTGCTTTTTTATTGATTCTCGCCATAATTAACTCGATTCTAATTTTATTCTGAGAAGATTTCTGAAGTCCCGGGACGTCCCGGGATTCTGATCATGGGTGGTCTCGTGTCCCGGGACTATGAAAATGTCGAGACTTCCAAACCCTAGTCTTGAAACACTGCCAGAAACACTTTTCGGATGAATTTCATAAATAAGCTAAAGCTGATGAAAAATTTTCAATAATTACACATTTAATACTAAAAATATTGCATTACATGTCTAATATCGCTAATTAAAATGTCAGAGGTCATAGATAAAAGTGAAGTAACAGGAATAATAGTAAGTTGAATGATTAATTAATCATAGAAAAGATTTTTAAGTGTTAAAACGAATGAGACTTTAGTTAATCATACTTATCTATACATATAATAAAATTGTAACGAAGCCGAATCTGTACATTAAATATTTTTCGGAAAATCTTATTGAGATAAACATTATTATCGATACAGAGGCCGAATCTATAGTTTTTAGAATTTTTGTCTGTCTGTCTGTCTATTACCGCATTACAGATAAACCACTAGAGGGATTTTGATGAAATTTGGTATGGTCATAGCTGGTTCGGGTCAACATATAGGATACATGTTACAGCGGGAAATTGTCTCATTTCTGAAAAATAAATACAAAAACTGCAATGTAAAAGTATACTAATATGAGAGTAACGACTCGTTTATTATTATTATTGCTCATGTTCACAGTTTAAGAGCTTACATTGCGTTATGCGATAAACAGATAACAAATAAGAGGATGCCCTTGTAAAAGTCTCTTGAAACTCTTCTTTATTATTATAACATTAACCACGATTATTATTATTATTTCTTAATATTATATTTATTACAATATATAGGAAAACTTTATAATATTTTAAACAAAATTTAATATGTTTTAATTTCAAAGACGGACATAAGAAAATCCACCAAGTAAAATTCGAAGTGGCGCAACGAGGTTTCTACTTTCTACTAATTAATATCCAACATATTATTG
Source organism: Brenthis daphne (assembly GCA_947093115.1). Taxonomy (NCBI): domain Eukaryota; kingdom Metazoa; phylum Arthropoda; class Insecta; order Lepidoptera; family Nymphalidae; genus Brenthis; species Brenthis daphne. Next base: position 29,320,522 of record OX352474.1, on the reverse strand, counting down.
TCATTTACAATAAATAAGTAATTAATTTCTAACATTTGGCGTAGATACCCTCATGCCCTTAGCCATATCAATTATAAATACCTTATGAAGTTAATAAAAAGCAAATAAAAATGGAGTGAAAGGCATGGCACTAATATTTTGATACTCAGTAGTTTACAAAAGGTATTTATAATTTACCTAGCAGAACCTGAAGCTTCGCTCGCGCAAAACTACAAAAAAATCTCTAAAAATGTACGTTTCATACAAACTTTTATGCCCTATTTTACCCCCTTATGCGATGAATTTTGAAAAATGTATTGAAGAAAATAGATAGAAATGAATTATTTAATTGTATTGAAGAACATTATACCAAGTTTCAAGTAATTCTGATCATAAATATTTTTTTGGATTGTCTTATAACGTGTTTTCCTGTGGGAATGTGATAATTTCCCGCGGCAAAAAGTAGCCTATGTCACTCTCCAGCCTTTCAACTATCTCCACACAAAAAATCACGCCAGTTCGTCACTCCGTTTCGACGTGAAAGAAGGACAAACAAACAAACGCTTTCACATTTATAATATTAGTATGGAAGTATGGATATAGCACATTAGAATGAACATCTTTGTTATCCATGATATCAGATATGACTAAAAGGGAATATAATTTATAATTGTGGAATCATGGATGATAATCGTCATAGAGCGTAAAAGAATTTCGGCTGAGAGTCGACATATTCTATCTTTAAACACATTATGAAATTCGACTGAGTATTATTATATTTTAGCTTCCCCCATCGAAACAAGCTATGTAATGTTAATTAGAATACAATATTGTAAATGAGCTAACGATACAACTAATACCTAATTAAAAGTTCAATTATGGGGGTAACATCAAACGTGATAATGCTCCTATAAATGAGGCTTAAAAACATAATACATATTCTGCTAAATTTTAAGCCACATACATATAACAGTTTCAAATCAGCTCGATCAGAGAGAAATCGTAAACTTATAATATAATAGTTATAAATTATCTAAGCTATATTCGGTTAACGAAACCAACCCCTAAAAATATTAAGTGGTATGTTTTTCGTTATGGTAGGTAAATAAAGTGACTCTTCCCAGCCCACCGGAAATGAGGCCCCCATAGGAGCACATCGCAAAGTGTACCATGCGAATTGCTCCTATTTTTTATCTGGTAGCGGAGTGGACCGCCTTGCAACGCCTTGGTTTTTGTGGTTTACCTCGGTAACCCAGCGGTTCTGGACGTCGAGATTGAAAGCGTCAAGGAATATTTTATGGCACCTCGAAAATTCCGTTGGGTTTTAGTAGGTGGTACCTACTCCCCCTTCCGGTGGTAAGTGTTTATACATCTCAACGTAAAAAAAAAGTTAAGCTTAATACGCACTATTTTTCTATATACAAATCGTTTAAGTAAATTAAACGTTAGGAACATAACGCATAAAATCATCGCTGTGATCCTTCTCTTGTCAACTTAACAGTTTATGAAAAACATTGAACGGGGCACTTAACAAAAAGAATTGGTCGATTTCAACTCCAAACAGGAAAATTAACGTATATTCCTGTTATTGTATATTCGTTATCGTGTAATGAAACAGATGCTAAACAATAATCAACATTAAAAATAATAAAGTTTTCAGTTTCTAGTGGGTGGCATCTTATATAAATAATAAATATACATATATGTATATTGATAAGCTCAAATTACAAGCATTAAAATAGACCAGTACTTGAAGTGTTATCAGTTAAGATCGTGTCGAACGATTAATCAATTTAAAATTAAATTTTAAAATGCAATCTATTTAAAATAAAAAAAAATATATTCACTAGAAAATATTATTTTAGACAAACTTAACAATTTAAAAAAAAAATGTTCAATATGGCAGCCTTTGGCATGCATAATGACATCGAGTGTTCGACAAAGTCATTCAAATAGCTCGAAGGCGAGCTTGTGAGATTTGTTCCATTCTCTTAAGCTTTTCTACACGTTTCATTTTTCTTCGTGTAATAAATTTTAGATTATAACCGTTTTCACATGTTCCGTATGAAACCACAATATTTGTACCTACCACTATCAAATTCTCCTAGAAAGAATAGTTGAGCGTCTCGCCAAAGTGAAGCTACTCAAGAAGTTTTAACTTGTTATCATTAAAATAATCCATTGGGGACTGTAGGCTATAACTGTAACGCACGTGTAAAATCATTTGCTGCTTAAATAAATGGTACTTATATTATAAATGTTCATTTACCGCAAGGGCATACACATTTAATGAACTATGTAATATTTCATAGCCTACAGTTACTACATACATGATAAATTAAGTTTTTTTTTAAAACTACATCTATTTTCCTCTACTACGTAGGATATTTTTAGAGATAGCACTTGACAGTATCGTTAATAATCTAATATTTTAAAGTAGAAAACAAATATAAGTAGAAAAATACTAAAAATAAATAGATATATTGCCCTTTATCTTCATCAAGTGAAAAAAGCGACAGCAAGGTAAACCTGCTAAGATTGCTATTCATATGACTTTGAAAATTACGCAAGCGAATGCAAGCGACTGAACTGCAATATAAATTATATAATAAAATAAAACCCTATCTTAGTAAATAGTCCGTCGATACGTGAGACATAAAAATAGCGTCACCTTCACCTATATAGCATTAACGTAACATATAATATAGATTTCATGAAGAATACATATATTTTATAGTATAACTAGCAGAACCCGCGGCTTCGCTCGCGCTAAAACTAAAAAAAAACACTCTAAAAACGTAGGTTTCATACAAACTTTCATCCCCTATTTTACCCCATTAGCGGATAAATTTCGAAGAATGCTAAAACATGTATTTATTTAATGGCACAAGTTTAGAATATGGGACATTACCCCTGGCGGAGTGGGTGGTATTTCTGGATAGGGGACGTGATAGGGCGTCGAAAAGTTAAATAAAATATTTTCCGAAAACGTACGAGTAAAAAGTTATTGAGACTTAAAGTTACAACATTTCCATACATTTTCATATATTTCTTTTCCACCATTCGGAGTGGGTGGTATTTTTAGATAGGGGAGGTGACAGAGAGTCAAAATATATTAAAAATATTTGGAGGAAACGTACGAGTAAAAAGTTATTGAGACTTAAAGTTATAACATATCTAACACATTTCCATACATTTCTTTACCTAAATAAGTGATAACAACAGATAAACATACCTTTAACGAATAGTACGCATCCTTTTTTATGTACAAGACATATTTTCACAACAATTAATGCTTTATTGTATTTAATATTTTAATAATTTCACAACACAAACAAAATGATCTTACATTTTGACAAAAGCAAAACTGACACTTTGTTTTATATTACCGCTTAAATGACAACAGATTATATTTGATTATGTTTGCTTTTTCTGTTGGTAAAATATTACTATTAATAAATAAATAAATATCTGGGTTAGGTTAGGTTAGAACGTTTAAGATTATTTATTTATTATTCCTCATATCTGGGTTAGGTTAGGTTAGAATAAGATTATTTATTTATTATTCCTCATATTTGGGTTAGGTTAGGTTAGAATATTAAGATTATTTATTTATTATTCCTCATATCTGGGTTAGGTTAGGTTAGAACGTTTAAGATTATTTATTTATTATTCCTCATATCTGGGTTAGGTTAGGTTAGAACGTTTAAGATTATTTATTTATTATTCCTCATATCTGGGTTAGGTTAGGTTAGGTTAGGTTCCACAACGCACGAGCCGAGCGAGCGAAGCGAGCGTGCCGCGGTAGCGGCCGGCGAGTGCCATAAATGACTAGAATCACTATGTGTAACTCAGCTCAGAGCCGGTTCAAATATTCAGTTCACAGTAGCTAGAGCCGTTGAGCTGCGGCTCAGTTGCTAGATAAACGGTTCACAGCTCAATATTACTTAATATGGCTCCGTGCATCACTTTAGCGCCACCTAACGTCAGCTATTTTGATGGACCCGAGCCGACGGACCTGTACTATAGTTTATAATCTATATTATTATACTCTTTGCGACGTAAAGATATAATTGCATGAAATTAGCATTACCCTATAGTTGTGTAAGAACGAAAAAATATGACTATAATAACTTTTTTCGAAATGCTGCTTTATTACATACAAATTTAATTTAGGTACATCATACATGTCATTTGTTTGAACAGAGTCATAAATTAGCTGTAAATCTATAGTTATAAGTACCCATATAACATCAATTGAGCTGAACTGTGAGCCGGTTCACAGCTCCGGTTCAAGCATATGACTCATGAGCTGACCTGCAGCTCATAAAAATTCATTGAGTTACCCATGTCTAGACTAGAAAACTAGAAAATTCGAATTTCACGCAAGTACAAATAAAGACAATCATCTGGAGATCATTTTGACAATTGAAAGTGACGTTTTGACTCCAAGTGTCTAAATGGTAGTAATGTCAAAATAATGTATGGAGATGTTGTAACTTTAAGTCTCAATAACTTTTTACTCGTACGTTTTCGGAAAAAAATTTATTTAACTTTTCGACGCCCTATCACGTCCCCTATCCAGAAATACCACCCACTCCGCCAGGGGTAATGTCCCATATTCTAAACTGCAGCCTATTTAATTGTATTGAAGAGCGTTAATACTAAGTTTCAAGTAATTCTGATCATAAATATTTTTTTGGGTTGTATTATAACATGTTTTACCGTGGTAATGAGATAATCTTCCGCGGTAAAAAGTAGGTACCCTATATCACTCTCCAGCCCTCCAACTATCTTCACCCAAAAAATTACCCCAATCCGTCACTCCGTTTCGACGTGAAAGAAGGACAAACAAACAGACAAACAAACACACTTTCACATTTGTAATATTAGTATGGATATTATAACTCTGTCATTTGGTTGATACGCTATGGCGGGAGTACGGGCGATTTAAATTAAACACTGTGGCATCTTATTAGGTAATAGAAGCGATTGTGCAATATAAATGTAAATTAATTAACTCAAAAGATTTATTATGACAAATTTTAGATAAAGAACATGTAATCGCATTTTGTGAGTTTTTTTATTTAATATCTCCAAAAATGAATTAATTGTCAATAAAAATAATTAAAAAAATTCAATCCTCTAACTACACAAATAAACTTGAAGGTTATGTTGGTTGTTAATAAACGCACGTGTAAATTAAAAAAGATAATTTATAAAAAATATACTCACTTCGATTCCGCACTAAATTTACAAAATGTATAAGTTATTTATATACACTTCAGAACTCTTCGAAAACTAATAAATATTTTAATTAGCAACTTCACTTGAATAACACAATTATAACACAAAATAACGAAATACTTTTTCAAATTGATCGTAGCACTATCTGTCGGGACAAACTAAAATTAAAATAGAATAATATTGAATGCGATGGTAGCGCCATCCGTCGAATCTGATGTAAAACATTCCAAAATCAAAAACTCCTTACAAATAAAAATTAATTAAAAAACATCTGAATTCACAAAATTATTTATACACACTTCAAAACTCTTTAAAAAATAATTACATTTAATATTTTAATCAGCACATGAATTGAATAACAAAATTTTTTTCAAATTAATCGTAGCACCATCTGTCGGGACAAACTAAAATTAAAATAGAATAATATTGAATGCGATGATAGCGCCGTCCGCCGGATCTAATGTAAAACATTCCAAAATCAACAACTCCTTATAAATAAGAAATTAATTAAAAAAACATCTGAATTCACAAAATTATTTATACACACTTCAAAACTCTTTAAAAAATAATTACATTTAATATTTTAATCAGCACATGAATTGAATAACAAAATTTTTTTCAAATTAATCGTAGCACCATCTGTCGGGACAAACTAAAATTGAAATAGAATAATATTGAATGCGATGATAGCGCCGTCCGCCGGATCTAATGTAAAACATTCCAAAATCAACAACTCCTTATAAATAAGAAATTAATTGAAAAAACATTTTCCAGTAGACCAAACTGTAAATCTAAACCATTCTCGAATCTCCACGAACACACACAAAAAATTTCATCAAAATTGGTCCAGTCGTTTAGGAGTTCAGTCACATACACACGCACACAAGAAATATATATATTAAGATGGTATGGTGGTGTATGGTGGTGGTAACTGCCTCGATGGTGTAGTGGCTAGCATGTACGGCTGCACACCCGGAGGTCCTGGGTTGGAGTGCCGGGTCGGGCCAAGTTTAGTTATTGAGTCTTCCTGTATAGTAAGTCTCAGTAACAGCCCGGAGTTGGGAAGTTGGCGGTGTTTCACCCCCGTGCCTCGGAGAGCACGTAAAGCCGTCGGTCCTGCGCCTTAACTCTCACCGATCGTATCGGGTGGTCGTCCCACCGGAGTATGAGAGTGACAGGAATAGAGAATGCACTTGTGTCTGCGCGTACACATGAGCACTATAATATCTCCTGCGCAGTTGGCTAATCTCATTGAGATTGGCCGCCGTGGCCGGAATCGGCTAGGAGAACATCAATCATCAGTATAATGGCGTTGTTGTGTTGTAAAATTGGCAGATATTTTACAATCTTTTAATATATTTTATATAATTCGTTATGTTTAAAATATTTTAATTATAATATAATAATTTATATAGCACGTGTTAATTGATAATTATGTCGATCGCACAAATAATTATGTCGAAGGCACATGAAAAAAATTACAGTAATTTAACGCCATACCCAGTTTTTTACCTTTATAATTTCTATGAGTAAGGATATGTGGCTTTTCCTAATTTATATGACTAGTTAACAATTCAGCTAACAGTATTAATAAACTCCTAAGCGAAGCATATTATTTCGCCACCAAATACTTTGCAGATGTGAATGTGTGACATTTACGTTGATGCTTAAGTAGGATTTGTACTTACAAATAAAATAACGAATGTACAATTTTAATATGATTTCGTATTTAGAGTTTAAGCGCTTATAATAATTATATCTAGAAATTTAAATTTGTTTCGCTGCAACAATTCTTACTCTGCTTCACTCCTTCAGGGTATTTTTGTCATTCACAAAATATCCTGTAGGACTAGGTAGTAAGCTTTCTGTTGGCGAAAGGATTGTCAGAATTTGATTAGTTATTTCAGACAAACTTACAAGCTCACAAAATAACAAGCTTTACCTCTTTATAATATTAGTACAATATAATATTAGATAAAATGAAAGTAAATTAAAAAAATATTTACATTGTGAAGTAATTCAATCAAAAAGTTTAAAGGCTTTAAAAATAAATTGGTAATGATATTGGGGTCAAAAACATGAATAAAATTAGTTCTCGTACATATTGCTTGTATTGTGAAGGCTTTGCCTGTATAATGAATCTGCCAAAACACTAACGTTATGTCGAGGGCAATAACCCACGATGATGTCAAAGTCACTGTGTATAGAGATCGCGTTATTACTTCCTACACATATGTAAGTGCTGCTTCAATTTTGTATGATTTAAATATTATAATACATAGTTTCTAAACTTTATAAATAAATAAGTTGGGACATTAACACACAGCACCATCTAGTTCCATGGTGAGCTATGAGGCTTTTGTTAGGGGTACCAGACAGTTGATACACTATACATCTATAACTTTAAAATTTAAATACATTCATATTATATTTAAAACACCCATGACTAGAGTAAAAACATTTGTGTTATCAGCACAATGCCCCCAGCGGAACTTGAACCCGCGACCGCTGGCACAGCAAGTAGGGTCACTACAAACTGAGCCAAACATGTCGTCAACTTTGGTGACGTCAGCTTTAATGCAACTTTAGTGGAACGTCAGCTTTAATGATGTATTCTTCCAATATAACAATTAGGTACTCTAACTTAAATAGGAAATTATATTAATTATTCCCCCATAGCAGTTTTTTTAAAGTTAATATACGATAACTCTTGAGCATCAATCTATTGATTAAAAAAAGGAATTTAAAAATCGGTTTACAATTGGATAAGACACTACTACCACACCTATCCGAAACCGAACTGAGTACATCCTACTCTTTGAAGTCAAAAACTATAAATATTTTCTCATTTCAAGTAGGCTTTTGTTTTTAAATATACATATCACTTTTACAATAATCGATGCATTTGTAATTATATTTTATAGTTTTTATAAGTTACTAAAATAATATCATCTTCTAAGTTAAAATCGATTCATAATCGACCTATATTTACCAATTTATACATTTCAAAAGAATATCTCTTGTCACTTATTTGATTTTTATAAAATAAAGAAATCGCGATAAAGACTTTTATAAAAATGCTTTAATAATACTTTTATCGATCGGTAACATAAAACTATATGTGGGTATTAAATATTATCACGTGAACAGTGGTGGACTTCTATAGATATAAGAAGTTGGTGAACGATAACATGGTTGCATTAATTAAAAATTATGTGAAATATTATAAATAATTATTTTTACTAACTCTGAAGATATCTTTGTATGTAAAGGATTAATACAAAAATTTTGTCCACACTCTGCGTATGATTGTTAAAATAAACACGGTAGGTATATATCTTAATTGTGATAATTCCAACAAAAATACACCTTAGTTATCGACCCGATATACAAAAATCTGTGACATTCTCTCATTATCAAAAGTGTATACAAAGTAATAATTTACTATATTTCTACGAAACGTTCAATGGAAAATTTTGTTTAACATAACATTTTAATCAATTAGGTATGTAAAACCATCTCGGTCCGCGAACATTTGTGGCAGAGACGAAAGCGTATTTCTTTTAGTTAGATTTTAATCGGTTAAACTGTTATATACGAATGAAATGTATGTAGGACAATGTTAGCTTTTTTATCAATAGCAACAAACACATCACCTGTTTAAATTCTATGACACTATTTATAAATAAAAATAAAAAGATTTTTTTTTTTGATATTCACATATAAATAACTAGCGGAAAACTTTAGGAAAACAAGAACAAACTTATCCCACGGGAACCGTACATTTTCCTGGGATAAAAAGTAGCCTATGTGTTATTCTAGACTGTAATCTATCTCTGTTCCGAATTTCATCCAGATCCGTTCAGCCGTTCTGGCGTGAAAGAGTACTCGTAACAAACATCCATACTCACAAGCTTACACATTTATAATATTAATACGGATGGAGAGTACTGCAGTATTGTATGCATATTGGACTTATTACAGTACAGTCATTCAGAATACCGAGAATTCTTGTCTCTCACACTCTTTCATTATCATATCATAATATATGAATGATAATATTATATTATGTATTACGAGCAAGCAATTAAATCGATGATATATATTCATTTATGATGCTATATTATATATATATATATATATATATATATATATATATATATATATATATTTCATATTCAAATTGCTTCTTCTTTAAACGTAAATGAAGTCAATATAAAATTAGAAATCGGTTTTTTATCTTTCAGTTCTGAAGAATAAATATTGTCAGTGTTTGAATTCCGGTTAACACCACGTCCGCAGTCAATCTAGGACTCCTAGTTTCTAGTGAACTTTCTCCATTAAAATAACATACTATTCCTCACATGGATCAGTAATCCGTACGGAATTTTTTTGCTATAAAGCCCACATAGCACCTGCTTCGGGTACGTTATTTACAAAGACATTGACTTGGCGAGATTGTACATCGCAAATATCTTCTTTTTTACTATATTACCCGCTTACTATATAAACCGCAACTCCACTCTCATAATTTATACACACCTCCCTATTTATAATGACATCATCTGTATTAATATTATAAATGAGAAAGTTTGTGAGTATGGATGTTTGTTACTCTTTCACGCCAGAACGGCTGAACGGATCTGGATAAAATTTGGCACAGAGATATAAACGAATAAAAATAAAAAGAGTCTGAAATAACACATAGACTACTTTTTATCCCGGAAAAATATAGTTCCCGTGAGATAGGTCTGCCGTCTGTTCTTGTTTTCCTAGAGGGGAACCCGAGCGAAGCGAAGGAAGGTATACGTCGAATCTGTACATTAAATATTTTTTAGAAAATCTTATTGAAATAGTCATTATTATCGATACAGAGGCCAAATCTATAATTTTTAGAATTTTTGTCTGTCTGTCTGCGACCGCATCACGGAAAAACCACTGGAGGGATTTTGATGAAATTTGGTATGGTGATAGCTGGTTATCCGGGTCAACATATAGGACACTTTTTACCGCGGGAATGTATCTCATTTCTGAGAAAAATACAAAAACTGCAATGTAAGAGTATACTAATATTATGTAAAACCTAAGAATTTGGCTTTTGGTCATTTGAACGCGGGCGGAGCCGCGGGCCATGCTATACTACAAAATACAAAGAAGAATTTCTCTAATCTGACTGGCAGTTTTGTCTTCGTTATCACTATAATATGAAAGTTCTACTAGTAAGTAATTAGACAAATAAGTAGGAATCTATAATATGCAGTAAGTACATAATATGTTATTTGTAAAAATTTTCTATGACCATAGTACGAAACCTACTAACGAACAGGCTTCCGATGTACTCTCAACGCGTTGTTTACTCTATCAATAAGATATAATTTGTAAGATGACTGACTGGTTTTATTGGATATGATCTTTATTGATACCACAATGCAACAGTGAATGGAATGTGAGAGTAAATTATTTTTTTAACACCCAGCAATAAAACAATCAATATGAAACAATGTTACAAAACATGGTTATAATAATCCTGCCCAGACCGACTTATCAACAACTAGACCTATACGCTGCCAGCATAACGCTGGACCAGAAGGGCTGTAGAAGTAGCAATGATTAAGTATTGGCTACAGCGAGCCATTTTACCCAGAGACAATTAGTACTAAAGAGCTGAAATTTAGAAAGTATGAAATGTGTGTGTGAACAGTTTTTTGTCAAATTTTTTTATGTGTTTACAAAACCATTGTTTACTATGACTGAATAAAATAATTAAGTGTATTTATTAAAAAACGAAATGCAGCAATGAATGGAATGTGTATAAATTATTGTTTAAGCATTCAGCATATAATGAACACCAAACAACACACATCATACCTACAATGGCTTAGCACTATAAAATTATAAGTTTTTTCATTAACCCCCGAATTGAAAGGGTGAAAAAAATAAATTAAAACTCAATATTTATGTTTCATTGCAAACATAATCAAGAACAAAATTTAAATAGAATATAAGTCAATTTTATAGTATATAATATTCACATCATAATATTGTAACTACAACAACTCCCAAAACTTACTTAATTGTTTCTCACTTGCAATTGTTCTTTATTCAATTGTCTTGTTAATAACTAAGTGTTACTCATTAGAAAATATTTATAAAAAAAGGGCATCGATCTCTTTAAATGACATCAACAGGTTTAAAAAATGAGCACCATAAATAACAACTGGCCGATAATGAAGAAATAAATGACTGATATATGTATATTAAACACTAATTTTATTATTATTTATTAACTTTTATCGGTCAATGCTTTAAAATTATTAATTACTCTCATATACTATCTCTTGCCACCCTGTAGATAAAGATCTTGTTCAACAAAAAACACTTGATATCATATATCAAATTAATTATTGTTGACCTAATAAATTATAGCTGAACTAAGTAAACAAATGTTGTACATATAACCATTTTGAAATGTATTTCTTTTACTTTATATACAATATAATTTATGTAATAATAAAAACATGACTAAATTATATACTCTTTTGTTATTTATATTCTTTTATTCTTTACATGGAGAACCTAAAACCAAAGAACCAAAACAAAATTTGTTTTTAAGTGGGTTGTGTTTTTACTAGGTATGTAACCCAATTTTTTTTCAAAAACAGAATTGTTCAATTTATATTTTTCCTTATTAAAATCTTAAATAACATAGAAAAAATATATGCTTAATAAAGATTTATTGTATAAATCTTAAGCTCCAGGTATGCTGATTTACTTTAGTAATTTCATTTTACTTTCATCATTATTATATTGTATCAAAAATAATATTGAAACAAAGAGGTAATTTAAACTAAGTTAAACTATCTCAATTAGTGCTTCCTTTTTCAATCATTTATTAATAGGAGGTTTCACTAACATGGTAATAAATAAATCAACTTAATATGTATGCAATTTTAAATTTATATTTTGAATAAAAGTAATTTGAAGTTACATGGAATTAATAATGAATAATGGATAATAACAATCATTAGTTTTACTAAATTTATTCTAAATAAACCTTATTAATATTTATTATTTAAATATTATTTTCACTTTCATAGGCATAAAGCTTGACGAATAATACATAGAAATAATGATAAAATTATGAGTATTATCTATATGTATTAAAATTATTTAACTACAATATTTAAACTGCACTTAAGCTATTTTTATTACAAGTAAAATATAATTATTATCAGAATATCATTAACAAAATCAATAGAGAAATACTAAATATTTGCCATTTAATTTAAAATAAATCTCAGCGAATGTATGCCAAGGTGAAATTTTAATATTTTATACTTAGGTACCAAAATATACAATACTTACAGTTTCACAAAATATATTTCCCATATAAGCGCCGTTGCGAAATAAAAGTTTACAATATCATTGGATTAAATGCTTCTTTAGATTCAATTTCGCTTTAACTAATATTTTTTTCAATAATACTGATAAATATTCACTTTTCTTTTTATTTAAAAACAATAAACCTAATTATAGCGTACACAAACAAAAGAAGACTAATATTTCATTACATGACACTGATAACTGTTTCTCTAACCTAACTCTTTGTTATTTCTCTCTTGTATGTTTCTCTCACCCTTGTTGCACATTTGACGACTATTTCATTTTTGTAATCTGCCAAAGTGTCAATAGTGATGTACACCGCTTTTACTAAAAATAATCGATTTTACTGAAAATCGACAGTTTATTTTTTGTTAGCACAATGTTTATAAAAAATACCTTAGTAGGATGGACACTTAAATGTGAATAATATGAAATGAGGAATATTTTAATATAATCAATTAAAAATATAAAACTAAAATTGTATATTTTTACAAATTGATTTATTATATCAAAATATCATTCTCTTTTATGAATCTCAAATGCTTGAAATTAATTAGGCTTACTATTTTTATATTTTTTCATTTAGTTTCGTTGAAAACTAACCTGGAATAGTAGCTACAGCCTACAACATTTAAAACATTAGTATAAGGCAACAAAATACATATTATTAATTTGGCATTATGTTTTCGAAATGAATATAACAAATTAAATAAAAAACATATTAAATATAAAATAATAGCAATTTCATATTTTTTTCATACTAGTATCGTTTTGATAATAATACTAATATGATCGAGTCGAAACTCGAAACCTTTACTATAAAGTCGAAAGATGATCGATTTTCAAACTTTCAACTAATCGTGTCACTAATCACTATTAAAACCTACCTATGTATTCCGAAATTTTTTAAATGAAAGAAGTAAATTATCTTGCCGATCATTTTCGTTAGATTAATGAAAATTATCGTTGTGAATAAAGTTGACATTGGATATTTAAAAAAAAATGAATGCAATAATCGAAATTATTAAAAGAAATATTTTTCACATGTTAGACTATAGTTAAATATAATAATTTTATGCATTTAAGCTTATTAGTTATTAGTTCATTGCATTTAAAAATATAATAATATAATCCATACTAATATATAAATGCGAAAGTAACTCTGTCTGTCTGTTACCTTTTCACGCTTAATCCGCTGAACCGATTTAGACGAAATTTGGTATGGAGATATTTTAAGACCTTGGGAAGGACACAGGATAGTTTTTACCCCGGAAATCATCCCTTAAGGGGGTCTATGTATTCCATACTAAACGTCTTATACGTCGTATAGGGTGAGTCACTAGTAGGGAATAAAAGTGCCTTTTAAAATCAAATAGGCAAAAATATGATAACACCTAATGCAATTTTTGCTATCAATAAACCTTTTACAGTTCTAAATAATATACCTTAGGCTATATGATATATTTTGATGTTTTTAGGGCATATTTATATTACAAAAACAGCTAGACCAATCATTTATATTTTTTAAAAGTTTAGTATTACATTTTTGTCACAAAAATCATCGATCACCCACATCAACCACAACCCAAACTCTAAAGTCGCTGGTCATTCTTACCTGTATAGGGGACATGCACAGCAAAATTTTCAGCTTATATAAAATAACGAAGGTCTGGCCGTCGTAGGCTCTTGGGCTATCACTTAATACGTATCGTTTTATATAATCTTATCGTAATAGAATGCTTACGACTATTATGTATTTATTGGCAGCAATCGGATCAATTGATCATGATAACTGATAATAAAACCCTAAAAAGCACCAACAAACTCATTCCATGATAATATGCTTTATTTAGGCTTCACATATACTTAGATTATCTAATCTATTCAAATCTTTTCTAATATTAGCCCTTAAGTTATTAAAACAAAGCTGGATAATAGGTTACTTTACCACAGGTACCTACTCGTTGATGTAAAATTTTATATATGTAGGGAAGTCTAATAGCAATCCGTCCCGACTTTGCAAGTTTTTTTTTAATTTAAACACTGTTGATCAAAAGTATTTAAATCTATATATTGATTATTATTATTATTGATTATATTTATGAAAGATTGTAATTCGAAAAAACATTGTTTTATGTCCAGCTTCTGTCAAAGTAGTGCGATAAAATATTTTTCAATTTTTAAAATAAATTATAAAATTTTAAATAAAAGGAAAGTCATAGCAATAGAACTTTTATAAAGGAAATACCTCAATTTCCGCAGGTATAATTAAATTTTATATACATAAATTATTAATTAATTACACGTACATTATTATTTTCATTAAATCATGTCGATTTTTTTATTATTAATAATATTTTCTTGCAAAGATTACAATCAATTCAGTAGTAATGGGAAAATGAACGAACAGATTGACCAACAAACACAAAGCCACTATAATTTAAATGGGTTATCTAACAATTAACGAAGCAAAGGTACGGCAGGTTACTATTGTTACTATTATCTTTAATATTAATAAAACAATAAAATAACATGTAACGGAAAAATACCAAGTGCTACTCGTAGGTAGGTACTAAGCGGAACTATAAATATCATGTTACATTTTATCGCGCTTTTGTGAGTTATTATAATTTATGTGATGACAAGCTTTACCCACTACCTATACTTATTAAGGTTTTTCCTACGGGTGATATTTTTTCTACTGTTTTATTTATGTAGTTATTAGAGATGCGCCGAATATTCGGTCACATATTCTGTTAAAATGCCGAATAATTACCGAATATTTTAATAGTACATGTTATGGTATTATTAATCATTATTTTTAAAAATTAAAAAGGCTTTACGTTAAGAAATACATAGTATGTGAATACTATGAAACACGCTCTACCTTGTGTAAGCATCATTTATTGACGAATTAAAATAACATAAATATTTAAAAAATAACAAAACTCAGTTTTTAATATACTTAAATCAGCATTTGTTTTCCAACGAAGAAAAGTTACTTTTTGTACATTTACAGCATAGCTGTTAATTGTTATCAGAAATACCGACATGGATAAGCACGTTTACTACATAAAAATGAACCGAATAATTCAGCCGAATGTTCGGTTCGGTACGTTTTTGACCGGATATCGGCCGAATATTCTAATATTTATAAACAAAAATACCAGTATATTTGTGAAGTAGGCCGGAAAAAATTGTCACTAGTCTACACATATAATAAAATTGTAACAAAGCCGAATCTGTACATTAAATATTTTTTGGGAAATCTTATTGAATTATCTACGTTATTATCGATACAGAGGCCGAATCTATAGTTTTAAGAATTTTTGTCTATCTGTCTGTGACCGCATCACGAAAAACTGTTTTTGATGCAATATGGTATGATGATAGCTAGTTATCCGGATCAACATATAGGATACTTTTTACTGCGGGAAAATATCTTATCTCTGAAAAATCTGTATTGAACGTTAAAACGTAATGTAGGGTCGAAACCGGGCGGAGCGAGGGTGAATCCCTAGTTAGTAAATAAATAAAAAACAACGGGAACGAGCCGACCGAGCGCGTGGCACTATCTAGCACAGTGATTCACACACTTTATCTATATAGAGTTGTTGAGACATCACGTCCCCGATGGCTGACAAATGGACTCCCTCTTTAACTTTTTTGATACGATAAGCTGATAATAATATAAAGGGGTATAATAAACAGTCAACGGTTTTGACCTGAGTACTGTACACTTCATGCTCTGGTATGTCTAACAATTGTTATTTTTTTATCGTTTATAAATTTAATGTAATATTATTTGTACTTATATATATTTTTACAAAATTATACAAATTGCTTTAGGATAGGGGAGGTTTTATTTAAGAACAAAATCTCGTGTAGAAAAATACGGCCTGTATATCGGATTGCTACATATTATATACTTTGTGTGTGGTTGTTTATACTTTTTAACCCTTTACGTTGGAACCGAGGGATAGATTTGAATGAAATTTAGTAATTATTATTAAATTTAAGTAGAGTATAAAATATAGTAGTGGTAATTGTCTAAACATCAAAATAAACATGAGAGTTAAAATTTCTAAATGAAAAATAAGAATATAAAAGGGAAAGATTTAAGGATATCGATAAATGTTATAGACAAGTAACTAATAATTTTACTCTTATTGCTGTAATCTTGTTCGTCGTAATGGCATTGTATTATCAGTTTATCTAGCGAGCAATAATCTGTAATACTGTCATTAGGATTATAATATGCAGTAAATTAGGACGATATGAACAACGTAAATATGAAATAAGTACTTTATGAATACTTAACTAGCGACTTAACCTCGCTACGCTCGGGTTCGTCGCAAGTTACGTTGTAACGGTTAGTATGAAATACAAATCTTTGAATTTCTCGGCTTTTCTGTACTATAATATGCATGTATTATACATGTAAACCTTCCTCTCGAATCACTCTATCTATTAAAAAAACCGCATCAAAATCCGTTGCATAGTTTTAAAGATCTACATAGGGACAGACAGACAGCGAGAAGCGACTTCGTTTATACTATGTAGTGATAACATAAAATAGGTGTTTATTATCATAATAAATTCTGTTGATAGATATATGAAGTGATAATTGTTTATAGCACAGTAGATACAAAGATAACGTTTTTCTGTCAAGAAAGCTGAGTGTGATCCGCATATCCTAATTAGCAGTCGTTACACAACATTTATCTAAAAAATTTATCCCATTTATTATATGCGTGCACCCAGAAATTATCATTACAGATTGTAACGTCCAAGAGTATACAAGTGACGGATCATTCCGCTTTAACGACTGTCATTTTTCCGATAAAATTTATGTGAACTTAGTCCATAAAATTGCAGACTATGGAAAAAACGAAACAATTAAAGTTGAAAGTGAAGAAAGATGGTGAATTCATCCCTCCTGATGGGGGTTGGGGATGGATGATCATTTTTGCTGCTGGATTTTCTAACGTAAGTAGCAAAATTTAATTTAAAAAAAAAGAGAATTATAATATAAATAATAAAATAGAACACTATGTAATTATGTAGGTGCCTACTGTTAATTTTAGGTATGTGTAAATATCTATATTAAATACCTATTGCATATTTTAATTTACATTTGATAACTATTTACGAGCTTCAAAAAAATCGGTAAAAAAATTAAACGTATATTTAAAACATAAATTAAAAAAAGAGTTCCTTAAGTAATGATATTGTTCTACATCGTAAAATATCGTACCTACCTACAAAGGCAACAAAAATATATTTTTTGGAAACAATATCTATACCGGCTAGCCCTTGTACAAAGATAAAGCGCGTAGCTATACATATTTTGTTTTGTAGCCCTCAAAGACAATATTTTAAGAATCCATAGGAATAATTTGTGATTGCCATAGTGGCCTTGAGAGGCCTTACTTATAGGTACCTACAACACTGCGCAGCGGCAGCTCGAAGATAGATTTAGCTTTTATCGCCATCTAACATTTGAGGCTTTACATTTACAACTAGAGCTCCCAGATGTCGCCCTTTTTCTTCTCACTTGCGCCATCTATTATCCATTTTAGGACAAAAAAAACCTGCTGAATAGCCCGGATTAGCGAGATCCAAATATTTGTATTGGATGCACTATCTGTACATTATGATCTGTGATGTAACATAGGTTAAAATAACAAATGAAATTTCAGACTTCGCTTATATTTTGCTTAGTTAAAACACAAGATAATTAAAGCAAAGGCCAATCATATAATTTGATGATTATAATATAAAGTTCGTAAATAAAAAGCTGTCAAATGTCAATACTAAAAAAAAATTAAATGTACAAATTACAATCATAACATTGTTGAACATCCATTCTACGCGTAACGCGAAATTGGCGAAGTAAATTGTGCCTAAAGGCACTCCTAGAAGCCACGAAAATAAAGAATTGAATTGAATTATTGATATACATAATATACCTATATCAATATATACAATGTACATGTTTTTATGCAGTTTTTGTCATATTCATCAATATCAATATTAAATAAAACTATCTTTTCGGATTATTTCGCGGATTTATTTTGATTTTTGGTTCCCTGGGGGTTGGGGAACCAAAAATCTAAATAAATCCGCGAAATAATCCGGAAAGATAGTTTTATTTAATAATGTCAAACATTCGCGTAAATCTAAGAAAATATCAATATGTTGATATTTTAATAATAATAAAATATATTTGCAAGTTTCACATTTCATGATAACGATGAGTTTTTTGGAATGAATTAGGGGACCTTTTAGAGGGACGGGTACCGCCGCCGCCTTGAAGCCAGTCGCCAAGTTATTCTTAGCGATGGAACATGACAAAAAAACTTATACTGTCATAGACATTTTATGACCCGAAAATATCTAACTAGCATAAGTTAGCTTTTAGATAGTTCTGCATTCTTGGTAGTAATTAAAATTTTAGTTTAATGCTGATTTCCGTTTTGGAGTTTTTTGTGCATAAGAATTAGTCTCCAAAAATACCTCTTAAAGGTATTTTTTAAGTTCATATGTTTAGAGTTGTTTTTGGTTTAAATTTTTATGCTCATTAGTCATTACTCTTATGAGTTAAGCCAATTGCTTTGTCGGTTTTACCTGAAATTGCTTGTAAACGGCTAAATTACCTAGTAGCTAGAATATTTTAATATAATGGGAATAATCTAATGTAAATATAACCCAGTTTAATTTTAACTTGACACGAAGAACTGTCTCGAATATTCGGGAAATTTTGAGTTATTTCACTAATACTATTATAGAACATAGAATATTTAGAGTTTTCATTTTTATTCCAGCTATCAATTCTACCAATGTTCCAACAGTTTGGACTACTATTTCGAGACAGGATTGCACGTCTTGGAATCAGCAGCTCAGAGACCACTACCATCATCAACATGAATGCTGCGCTGACGTCTTGCGTCGGTGCGTGACGCGCCTCGCATGGTAACTCTTCGATACCATACCGGCCTTTCAATGTTTTAATGACAGAATTATTATTATAGTTAAATGGCTATACATACATACCGTCCGTCACTAACTTGCTCTGCCAAGTAAGAACACAGGTAGTGGTAACATAAAAAAGTTAGCCAGACACGAACTCTGACGTAAAATAGAGTTAGATTGACGACAGTTTTGGCTCAGTTTGTAGTGATCCTACTTGCTGTGCCAGCGGTCGCGGGTTCGACTCTCGCTGGGGGCATTCATTTGTATGACGAGCACAAATGTTTGTACTCCACTCTCCAGTCATGGGTTTACATATTTATAATATGTATGTATTTAAAGTTATTGTGTATGTATGTAGGTATTTAAAGTTATAATGTGTAGTGTACTATCTGATATCCATAACACAGGCCCCGTAGCTTACTATGGAATTAGATGGTGCTGTGTGTTAATGTCCCAACATATTTTTATTTATATTTATTTACGACAGGCGGAAGTCAGAACCTAAATATTGCTAAGTTCTCAACGATTGATCTTTATTTTGTTTCCATTAGATATAGGTATATGAATGGTAAATAAAAATATTTATATCGAGCAGCGTTTACGCTAGACCAAAGATGAAATATAAATTATAATGTATGTTTGCACGCACGTGTGTAAATATTTTTTGCAATCTCTTTAAATCATCTTAGTTTTTTGACAGATACCGGATAGTATAGATTCTAAAGGAGAAGACTAAATCATAAAAATATGATTTTAAAACGTTTTATTTATTAACAGGAACCTTTGGTTTTTTTCTCTATATATTTCACTCTCGCTAATATTTTTTTTAATTGGTGGATCTCAAAAATGTACTAAATATCATGCAACCTGTACTGTATAGTGTATGCATGAACGAAGTGACTAATTTGTTCATGAGTGTATATAATAAAATTCTAAGTCGAATCTGTACAATAAATATTTTTGGAAAATCTTGTTGAACTTGTCATTATTATCGATACAGAGACCGAATTTATAGTTTTTAGAATTTTTCTCTGTCTGTCGGTCTGTCTATCTGGGAACGCATCACAAGAAAACCAGTGGACAAATTTTGATATGATGATATAGCGAGAAAAGATCTCATCTCTGAAAAATCTATACTTACTAAACGTTAAAACTAGGGACGAACCCGAGCGAAGCGAGGCTGAGTCGCTAGTATTTTATGGGTATGATGCGAGTCTAAAACCAAAACCTTGCAATGCAAATGCAAAAATTACATTATAAAACGATTATAATTAAAGTTTGTAACTGTCATGGATATAATATACTTACCTAGTTGATCATTTAAAAATTTCCTTGCGAAGGAAGTCTTGCACTACATGTTAACCTATATATGTAGGTAGGTACACACACATACTAAAATACGACTCAATTATCGTTACAAATTTTTATGTTAAACTTTAAATTACGATTGTGACCTAAATTAGTTATCTTTATGACATGATTCTTAAATAAGTATCGGTACCAATATACACATAAACATATACATATATATATATATATATATATATATATATATACATATTTTATATATCACTAGCACAAACAAAAGCACAAACAGATCTATCCCACGGAAATTCTTTAATTTTCCGGGATGTAAAGCATCTAAAATGTTGACCGGGGATATAAGGAATTTGAAAGGAACACGCAAAATTTCATTTAAATCGGTTCAACAGTTTCGGAGATTAGCCCCTACAAACAGACAAACAGAGAAAAAAAATCGAAAAAATACTGGATTTGTTCTATTTCTCTTCTTACATCCCCCCGACTCGGTTTTTAGCATTTTTTTCTATGTACAGACATTCGACCTCTACAGTTTTATTATATGTATAGATGTAATTGGCATTTTCCATGGAAAATTAATCATATCTCAACCATATTGTCCTCATACTGTTGAGGCGATTTCTTGAAAATATTAGTCATAAAATATAATATAACTAGTAACAATTTGTGTTACTTTAATCTAGTCTTAGTCATTTTGCGTTTTTACAATAGTATATTATTATTTATACTATGTATTTATATAGGTTTATAATTATAACACTACGTACTTTTTAGGTGGAACGTTAAAATTTAATTCTTATTTATATTATCTTCTCTTATCTTAACTTCTTATTATCTTGCTATTCTTTCTTATTTTTGTTTCATGGAAACAGTTTATCATACAACTAGCGGCCCACCCTGGCTTCGCTCGGGTTCGCCTCTAGAAAAGCACAAACAGATCTATCCCATGGGAACCGTTCATTTTTCCACGATAAAAAGTAACCTGTTGTTTGCCGGCAATATAAGGTATCAGCATGCCTATTAAATTAGGTGCATAAGTTATTGTGTACTAAGCTGCATAAGTTACTATAGTTTATAACTATCCCACGGAAACTTTTTAATTTTCCAGGATGAAAAGTATTTAAAATGTTGACCGGGGATAATAGGTACCACCATGCAAAATTTCATTTAAATCGGTCCAGCAGTTTCGGAGATTAGCTCGTACAAACAGACAAACAGACAGAAACAAAAGAATTGAAAAAAATCTTCGTTTGTTTTATTTCTCTTCTTACATCCACCTGACTCGGTTTTTAGCATTTTTTTCTATGTACAGACATTCGCGGGCCTCTATAGTTTTATTATATATACTAGCACTGCCCGCGGCTATGCCCGCATTCAGATGACCAAAAACAAATTTTTAGGTTTTACATATTAGTATACTGTTACGGTGCAGTTTTTGTATCTTTTCTCTAAAATTAGATATTTTCCCGCGGTAAAAAGTATCCTATATGTTGACCCGGATAACCAGCTACTATCATACCAAATCTCATCAAAATCCCTCCAGTGGTTTTTCCGTGATGCGGTAACAGACAGACAGACAGACAGACAGACAAAAATTCTAAAAAACTATAGATTCGGCCTCTGTATCGATAATAATGTCTATTTCAATAAGATTTTCCAAAAAAATTTAATGTACAGATTCGGCTTAGTTACAATTTTATTATATGTATGGATTATATTTCCCGCGGCTCCGCCCGCGTAGTTCTTTTATTTATTACGATATCATTATAAATTCGTAGGCAACCAGTACATTATAATTAATAACAATCTAAAATTTTAAATTAATTTTTAATTAATAAAGTAAAAAAAATCTGAACTAAAAATTTCCTTGAAGTTATTATTATTTCGCTCTTAAGGTTGAATTTTGTGTGGGAATCTAATATTATATTTAAACGAGCAATTCTTGTATATTATTTATTCATTTATTTATACCGGCGACCTCGGAAACGCCTCTAACGATTTCGCTGAAATTTGGTATGTGCAGGTTTTTGGGGGCGAAAAATCGATATAGATTAGTCTTATGTCTGGGAAAACGTTTCTTTCGCACGAAACGTGTTTCTTTCGGATTATTCTACGCAAAATATGGTCGTTGATTTCGAACGCTCGAACATCGTAATCAAGCGGCCAAGGCGCTTGATTACGATTGACTATCACAGGTGTCCGTCCGGGTTCGAATCCCGAATTTTCAAACTATTTAAATTATTTGCTATTTGCTGGGCCTGATTAGATGTTTGTTTTACATTTCATATTCAGAAAAAAACTAATACTAAATCTTAATATATCTTCTTTATATGTATTTAAAGTTTAAAAAGACACACAATAGAATAATTAGTACAGTTTTTTAACTCCTTTTAACTCCGCTGTATAAAAATGGTATTTTTATAACATTAGCAAACTAAGTACCAATATTAAATTTACACATATTTTTACTTTACAGGTTTGGCTAATGGACCAATTTTTAAAATCTTCAGCTACCGTCAAGTAGCTATCGCAGGAACAATTGTAATAATTATATCCTTGGTTTTATCGACATTCGCTTACAATTTTATAACTTTTTTAATATTTTATTCAATACTTTATGGTGAGTTGTAGGTAAATGATTCATAATTCATTTATACGTTTTTATACTTTATTAATTATTATGTACTATAAAATATATAATTAATAAATCATTATAAAAGATTAAACATATTATAGCTTATATTTACTTTATAGGCGCTGGGTACGGTATAAACAGTTCTGCAAATGCTTTAGCATTGAACACATATTGGAAAGATCGAAGAAGATTGGCTACTGGGTTGTCATGGACTACCACAGGACTTGGGCCAATGATTTGGCCTCAGGTAATAACAGCACTTTTTGCTTACTATGGAGAAACTGGAGCAATACTTATAATAAGCGGATTTGCTATGCATTCACTTGCATGTGCATTATTGCTACAACCTGTAGAGTGGCATTCAAAATCTCTAAAAGCAAAAAGTCAAGACGAAGAAAAGCTTTTAACTTCAGATATAAAGAATAATGTTGATAATGAGAAGAAGAATAATGAGAGTGGATATTTTAGTCACGTTTCTAAGTTAAAAAATATAAGTGTATTTTCAAGTCAATATCTTTACAATGAAGATGACCCAATAACGCCTGGTTACGAAATAACTGACCCGGGGATACCTATGATGGTGCGATCAAATGATGGTTATTTTAGTCAATCAAGACAGTCTAAAAGTAAGTTATCATCTAGAGATGGTTCTGCTAAAACCTCACGTCTTAATTCAAAAAAGCCGTCTATGACGAATTTAGCGGAGAATCGATCACGAAAATCATCTACATTGTATTTAAATGAATCGAAAAAAAATTCTTCTGCAAACTTAGGTGCACTAAGCCAAGAACGTGAATCAAAACAATCAAGTAAGCCAAAACGCAAAACTTCAGTAACTCTGAATACTCAGATTCCTGAATCTGAGATAGAGGACTGTCCAACCCTAAAAGCTCCCCAGGACTTAAGAGATGAAGAAAAAGCGGTAGTTGAAAAAATTGATCCAGAAGAAGCAAAATACATTTCCGATACAGCAGAAAAACAGTTGGCGGGAACTAAAAGTTTAAAATCGCTTAAAGTGGACGGTCAATATAGTGAAAAATATAATAAAGATAATCATAGTAATATGTCGCTAAAAAATCAAGAAGACATAGACGATCGTAAATATTTAAAAGACAATCATAGCAATCAATCAGTTCGTACAAGACATAGAAGAAAATCGAATAACTTTAATTATGAAAGTGAAGTTCTCAAACAAGCCTCTTTAAAACTAGAGCAATATTTACAGGACCATAAAGATGATAATAAGACAAACAATTTTAAAGTATTAGTTCATAGTCCTTCAGATGATAATGTTTTTGAAGAAAAGAAAGAGCCATATATGCAAGAGGTTGACGAAAATGAAAAAGAATTGACTTTCTGTCAAAAAGTTTCCTTGTTCTTTGATTTAGATCTTTTGAAAGATTTTACATTTATCAATCTTATGTTAGGAATAACATTAGCGAATTTTACTGAATTGAACTTCTCTATAATGACGCCATTTATTCTCGGTGATCTTGGTATGAGTAAACCACAAGTGGCTTTCTTCATGTCTCTTCTAGGTGGAGTTGATATTTCCATCAGATTTTGTGTTCCTCTAATAGCTGGGAAAATTGGGTGGGACAATAACTCTTTCTTTTTATTTGGTGTTATTACCATGGCCATGGGTAGAGTAGGTAATTATTATTTTAATTTTCACTTGCATATTATTTCAATATTAATTTTATTAAGATTTTTTAATTGATTGATTAATTTTATTAAGAAACTAAACAGATAATTTAATTCTGACAATATTTTGGGGGATTGGCACTGTATGCCGTAATACAGGTCTCCTAGTACGGCAGCAGAGACAACCGTATTATTTGTATTGATAGTCTAAATTGTTTGTTTCAAAATGTACTGTTCAATATGCTTTTCAGCTACAATATGTATGTATTTTTGTGAAATAAAGTATTATTATTATTATTTTATGAATTGTTTTGCATTTTATAATATTAGGTGTTTTTTTAGTAAACTAAATGTATCATAATAGAATAAGATCAAACAATTGTAAAACTATAATTGAAATTCGTAATATTAATCAGCATTTTCTGTACTTTCAGTACTAGCATATTGGCAAGACTACACTATTGCTTTGGTAGTGGCAGTAATCATAGGATTAGGTAAAGGTCTCCGAACAGTGTTTATGGCCTTAGTAATACCTACTTATGTACCATTAGAAAAATTACCTGGTGCTACTGGCATACAACTTGTAACAGCTGGAATTGTGTATCTTTCATTAGGACCAGTAGTTGGTGAGCATTTTTTATTTTTATCAAACAAACTTAAATTTTTCTTTTTTATGAATAGCCCTAATATGCTAGAATCCAATTAGCGCTACAAATGTTAACATTTTTTTTATATTTATGAATCACAATGGTTCATTATATGTAATATCATAGTCACAATACACATTTATTGAACTATTTCCAACAAAAAATCCAGTTTATTTAGTAAATTTTAGGTTCTAAAAGGGCAGAATAATGTACATAATATGCCATGCCAGCTAGCATGTATATAAATATAATAGACTTATATATATAACTTGACTGTAATTTTCTATTTTAGGTTGGATCAAAGACAATTCATCATCAGCAGTTACGTTACATAGCCTGAACATATTCACGTGGCTCACAGCGTTGTCTTGGGGCTTAGAAAAGTATTTCACAACTAGAAGACTTAAAACTGAAACCGAAATAGAAGCGTAACATTATAAATATAAATAATTATATAAGTTATAGAAAATAAACTCTTACTCTCGTTAGTAGTACTAGATATACTATATTTATTTAAAAACCCCATGTGATTTTGTTGCAGTTGAAAATTAATGGTTTAATTTATTAGTAGATAAAAAAAGTACATAAAAAACATTAGCTGTAATTTACATATTATGTATGTAGGTATATGAATATTTTTATCTATGAGTAAAGTCTTATTTTTTTAATTAAAGGTAGCTTTGATAATATTTTCTTAGACAATCCCTCTAATACATATACATATGTATGTACCTATATGATGTTGAGCACAAAATACTTTTCATCCGGGTAAGTAAATGGTGTGAAGGCTGCTCTAACTTCGTATCTTCTGTTAATAAGTAGTATTTAGCTCTTCTGACTATAATACCTCTAACGACGCTATAAGTGAAATGTATGATCAATACAAAATATGCCTCACTGGGCAACGACGATCATCAAAATGCCTTCTTAATAAAATGAAAAACAAAACTATTTTATTGTAAGTTAAAATGAGTATGCAGCTCAAGTATTAGTTATGTCCTCCTAAGCGAATTTCGGTTACAGTGGCCGATACTCCACAGACTAGGCATCTATGCTTGATATGATTAGTCTAGGAGAATGCCCTGTGATAAACAGGAACGATAGCTTTAGGCTTTCTCTGAGGTGTTATTGAAATATTTTGTACGGAGAAACTTATTTAATCTAATAGCACAATCCATAAATCGAGCATATGATAAAACAGTACTATGCAATCCATCCCAACAAGCTAGTACTAGATGAGACTCATGATCAATAACGTAAGAATATTTCACACGTGATTAAGTAAGCTACATTGAACAGATATAGTTACTTGATATATACTCGTATCATCTCCATTTGTTTAAAGTGGTATTTTTTGCATTGAAAGATAAAGAGCAGACATTTTACAATTCACCAATTCTTCCTAAAATATCTTATAAGGTAAAGGAAATTGATTGTGGTATTAAGTTCTGAGCTTAGATTATTATGACTGGACTTGAATAATCCCTAAAATTGAAATGTGCGACTTCAAAAAATATTTCTCAATAGAGCTCATATTATAGCGTGATATTTAAACCGCACCAACCACTCAAAATTTGTATTCGTTCAAGTGGCTAATTTATATCGTGGAAAAGGGTTACCGAGGTACAAAGACAAAAATAAGAAGATGAAAGTGATTTGCTACTTTTTTTAGTTAGTTTTTCATCAATACAAGGAAGCGAGCCGCGAGTGCTTAAGTTTACAATCTAAGACATGCGACGACAAAATGGGTTGTACTTTGCATACAATCCAGCTAACATCGTGTATTCGAACTCTAAGTGAATTAAACCCAAATAAACGGCACCTATTAACCAATGATGTCGATTAGTGGTGACAAAGGCCAAGCGTTTGAGGTCAATCCGTCAGTCGGCCCTAACATTCGTGTTGCGTTGACTACGTCGATTTATTATACTTTTTATCTTTCTGTCGTTTTGTTCAATAAAGTGTTAGAGTAACTATAATCTGAAACATGTGACGTGTCTACAAGATGTGCTTAATTTAAGTTAAAGAATAGTACGTAAGTTTCTACTAAAGCAATTATTTGCAAAGCGCCTTGTATTACACAATAGCTTACCAAGCTGTATTCCTTATAAATAAATAGGTGTACTTATATGAACAGGCGAAATGTTTTGATATTTTGATAAGAAAATAAACAGGCCTGACATACTTAAAACCAGGTTTAATAAAGATTTAGAGCTACAGTATTATTAATTTAATAGAATGAAATAATTCAAATTGACTTTTGTTTTCTATGTTTTTATTCATTACTTATAGCTGATCCGACAGATGTTCTGTAAAAGCCGCTGAACTGTGGCAGCCCCACAAATTTATAAATTTTTATGCTTTACCGTAAAAAAATTCCAATTTTTCTCTTCATAAGAACGTCCTTCCTCGGACTGTAACAAATATATGAAAAAAAAATTTAGCTAAATTTGTGTACTCGTTCTCGACTTTTGCGCTTAGCGACACATTTCATTTTTAAAATTTTCAACAACAATTCATTTATAATAAATTTATAAGGTAATAATAGTTTAAAGAAAGTACGTTTGTTAAATATTATTATCATAATCTATTTTATGGTGAATTTTACTTTCCTTCTTCAATAAATAAATTCAACTGTAATATTAAGCATAAAATTCTACCTTAAATAAATACAAGCTCTAATAAAATTATTATCTAAATAGATACATTAAAAATTGACAGATTATCTGTGATGATAACACTACCTTATATATTACGTATGTATAAAAGACTTTTTGAATAATTAATCATGATTAAAAAAATAAAACAGTGATTAATTAATAATGTTTACGGAATACGTGTTTTCCGCATATATTTTTGTACTTAGGCCAAAAATACTGCACGTACAACATACATACCTACATACATACATACATACATACATACATACATACGTACGTACGTACATACATACATACATACATACATATCGATAGAATAATCATTGTCATATAATACAGAATTATATGCATAAATAGCACTGTTAATCTTGTCCAAAATGCTCTATCAGTGAATATCTTTAATTAATAAAACTTATTAACTGCCTGAAAATCGTAATCCATCTATCTAATTTATCGTTAAAGATAAATTAAATCCATAACGTGACTCCTTTATCTTTGATAAGACATTTTGTACCATTTAGATAGTTGTTACATGTTAATATTTACTTTATTTAGAGTACTTTACATAAATATTACTGCTAGTTTCGTTCTCGGCAGTGACCTGTTTAACTTTACTATCGTATTGTAATTTTCCAAGCACCTATTTACATGTTTTTCTTTGTTTTGCTTCCTAAAACTGCAATAACGATTAAAAGGAAAAAATAAATTGAATTGAAACGGGGTTTCAAATTCAGTCACAAGTATGCAATACTTTCATAAAAAATTTTTTGTCAAAAGTATGCCTAAGTGCAAGCAAGCAAGTATGTAGCGCGTAAGTGGGCTCTACGGATATAGAGACCACTTACACATTACAAATATAGCGCTATACTATATAATAATAATAATAATAATAATAATAAACTCTTTATTGTACACCAAGAATAAAAGAAAAATAAATAAACACAGAGTAGAAATGTACAAGAGGCGGCCTTATCGCTAAAACAGCGATCTCTTCCAGGCAACCTTTAGGTGTAGGAGATAGCAAACTGCAAGAGGGAAGGGGTGTAAATAATAGAGTAAATATGTATATCACAATATATATAAAAAAAAAAGTTGACTAGTAAAATGCATAAGTATATATGTTTATACTAATAGATACATATACATATACTTACACAGATACGCATACCTATATATACATATATATTATATATAATAAATTATAATAAAAAATAAAAAAAACAAAACAAAATATATACTCTATGATTCAATAATAAGACGACAATGTCTAACCAAAAACCTGTTTTATATCAAAATCAATTTATGTGAATTTTTGTATAGACACCTTTATAATATTGTGGAATAATGAATTTAGTGACAAAAAAACAGCATTGCATATCTACACCACTAAACATAATGGTCATTTGTTTACGGTTAACGGTAAAAAAGTTCATGAAATTAAATTCTGTCGTATTCACCTAATTTATTTATATTTTTTAAATTTATCACGTATACACAGTTGCGAGCTAACGTTAGTTGAAATAAATGAGCCGGTCGTTTACCTTTCGCTAGTATCAAAAGACTTCTAACAAGTATTTAAAATTTTTTTATTGATGATGATTATAAATATCACATATTTTATCTAAAATGTTAAGGATAATAGATATTTTCGCTGAATTTGTTTTGCTTAGCCGATTTTACGAGTATGACCAAATTAAAATAAAAAGGCCCTAAAGTCAAAGCAATAAAAATACACTAGATTTTGGTTGTATCTTTATAGATATTTAAAAAAAATTCTAATAGATAGGATTAGAAGTGGATATTTAAGTATGATATTGTGCAAAAAAACTATTTAATTAGTTAGCTATTTTAAAATCACAAAAATAATTATATTAAAATCAAAAGCATAGAATTCAGTTTCCACACTGTTTTAATTAAAAATGAAGTAAATACCAATTTTATCGATCTAAATTAATAAATTTTTACAACAATGATTAAACTTGTAGAAACTAATAATTTTTAAAGGTTCTAGTAGTTTTTTTAATTTAACACTTCGTATGTGATTTTTATTCACATATAAATTTAGCCAACTTTGTTATATCAAACAGGTATAGTTTAAGAATACCAACACCAAAAGATTTTAGCCCAGTTCAGATCTTTGAAATTAATGAATAAGCACAAGCAACTCTATCTATAGAGATAAATAAAATTTAAATGTCTGTTTGTAATATCAAAATATCTAAAATATTATGTGAAATATGGCAAAATTTCTTTTGCAATTAATCATTGAAATTTTAGTAACTGTAGCTGTTAAAAAATTTTGAAGTTACATTTACGAGTGCATTATTTTTTTTTTAAATGAAGTATGCGGGCGGAGTCGGATAAAATGCTAGTATTTATATTGACATCGCTCCCAGTTTTTTTTTCTTACTTGAAGTACACGAGTGGAGTCGTGAAAAAATGTTAATATTAACAACGACATACCGGACTGCATTTTTTATTTTTTTATTTTCTATATTTATTTATAATTAAAGTACGCAGGCGGAGTCGCGAGAAGACGCTAATATTAACAATGACAACACATTGGTTTAAAAAAATATGTTTTATTATGTTTATTTAATCATAATTGACTTCACGTATATAGGCAAGCGGAGTCGCCAGAAAACGTTTATATTAACAACAAGTGACACACCCTCGCTTCATTCTGGTTCGTCCCTAGCTTGCTTCCCAATGTTATATTTTATAAATCTTTTTTTATCTATATTTATATTTATAATCGTTTGTGATATTTTATAAATCTGTCTGTCTGTATCTTCCGGCTAATCTCCGAAACGGCAGGATCGATTTAGACGGAACTTTTACTTGCAGACAGCTGATGTTATGAGGAGTAACTTTCATTTTAAAAAAAGAATCAGGGTTCCTCGCCAAAAATTTAAAACCCATGAAATTGTAAACAAAATCGTATCAAGAGACGCATCCGAGCGAGGCGAAAGTAAGTCGCATATTATATAATTTAACAAAATAAATTAAATTTTGACACATTTGGACGCAAACACTAATTTTCGCTTTTTTCTTCCTTTACCTCTACGTTTCTATATTTACTAAAAATTCCGTGAAGTGCGAGTCGAATAATGTTTTATTAAATAGTAATTTATAATGAATACTAAGTAATTGAAACCCACGCGAGCCCGACTCGTACGCGGTCTGGTTTTATTATTTGTCTTTTTTTAGCTTTCTTCATACATTCTACTACAATAAAAACACCTTAGATTATTAATAAATAATTTAAGAAAAACACAAAGATTAACAACAAAACGTGTTATATAAAACAGTTTTTTTGTGTAGGAAGCCCCCTTAATTTTGTTCATCTTTTTTAATTTGAAAGTCTTATGATTCTCACAGAAAATAAATATATTATATGTATTCAGCCCTTTTTAACGTCCCACTGCTGGGAACGGACCTCCCTTCAATATGAAGGGAATCAGGCCATAGTCCATCACGCTGGCCAAGTGCGGGTTTGCGGATTTCACATGGCTTTCAAAAACTTGTTAAGCTATCTCAGACATGCAGGTTTCCTCACAATGTTTTCCTTCACCATAGGACAAGTGGTAGTCATGTTGGAAATGATTCGCACATGAAAATATCAGAGGTGTGAGATATTTGAACCCGCTTCACTAGGTTCCCAAGCGAGCGAGTTACCACTGGGCTACCACTGCCTATATAAATATATTACCACGGTAATTAATTCAATTACCGTGATATTACATAACGTAAATAAGAACTTATTTTGCTAGTATGAATAGAATGTTTCACGTGATGTTTGATGCGCATAGAGTTTATCTTTAAGGTGAACTTTACTGTATATTCATATTTCCTACAAAAATAAATATTGACAAAATAAAAATAAAAGTAGTGTAGGAAAATTTCCTAAATAAAAAGTTATAAATAAGTTCAGAATGAAAATCGATTATTAAGTCGCATTACTCCATTTAAAAGAATAAGACAAAACAAAAATAAACAAAACAAAAGTAAAAAAGTTTAATCATCACAAGTTTAATCAGACAAAATATATATTACTCAATATTGCATTCCAAAAAAGCATAACATAAGTGAGTATTAGTGCTGGATTATCATTTTAACTCCGAGAAGCAGATACCTATATTAAGAATATATTATGATTCTTACCCGTAGTTAATATTTTATATATATTCTCATTTTTTATTTATTATTTCTAGGCTTTTATTATTTCTAATTATTATAATAAATAAGATTAAACATAGAAAGGTGTAAAACAAAATAAAACCCGTCCCCACTCCAATGTGATCCCGATTTTCTCGCACTATTTTTGTATTTGTGTATAGATAGAGAAGAGAAAAATATTTAAAATATCATAATATAACAAAAATATAAATATGTTGGGACAATAAAACACATAACCATCTAATTCCATGGTAAGCTACGAGGCTTGTGCTATGGATGCAAGATAGTTGATACACTACACATATTAAACTTTAAATACATAAATATTATAAATATAAACACCCATTAGTGGAGTACAAACATTCGTGGTCATCACTCAAATAAATGCTCCTAGCGAAACCCGAACCCGCGACCGCTGGCACAAGAAGTAGGGTGACTACAAACTGAGCCAAACGTGTCTTAAAAAAGAGTCAGTACTAACTACTATCTACTAAATTATACCCAATAACTTTTCAACTATAATGCTACAGGTTTAAAATTACTCTAAAAAATATTATTCTGTTCTGAGGGCTAAAAATTTTCCTTCAATATATTAAGGCCTTGAACTATTCATAAAAAAAGAATTACGTTCTTTTTTTACGTTCAAATCGTTAAAAAAATATACATCTGAACCACGGTAATATTACATACCTATGCATTACATTACCGTGTCTGAACCTCCGGTTTTTTCAAACCGGTCCAATAATTAAATATGTAATGTGATAAAAACTTTTGTACTGTCAAACGTACATAATATATTGTCAACCATCACATCATGTTGAAGATAAAAATCTTCTTTAAGTACAAATCATACTACTTACTGCAAATATAGTTTAGAAAAAAATCTAACAATTATGATTCATTCACAGCATAATATTCAATTAAGCAGATCAAATATTTTCTACAAAAGTTTTTAAGTAAATAAGTGCGTCTTAGACCAATTATATACATAGAAAATGATAACCGCGACATAATATTCGCTGTGATAACAATTAATATCAGAATGCCTGGTTCTCTGCTAGTCGTCAGTCACTACATGCGGGCAGACCACTCAATGTACATATGTTTCTATGTCAGTAAATACCGCCTGTTCGTTGATAATCTCAAATATTAAAACCAAATTAGGCTACCAACAGTAATATATTTATTTATTTAATTTAGATAGTGTGTTGTAACAGCGAAGTGAATCGTGAAAGTGAGATAGAACAAACTTGTGGGCAGCTTTGTTAAAGAAATGTGACAGTTTCACACCCGGAATTACTTTCATCAAAATGTCTCATGCTATGAATAAAGTACCACCTGATGGAGGATACGGATGGGTCGTTACTTTTGCCTACGCTTTAAATAATGTAAGTTTATACGAAAATAACAAAAATAAAAAGAAATTGGACTTTAAAATTTGGATTTGTTATCAATTGCATAACAGTTTAAAAAAATGGTAACAAAAAACAGTTTTAAAACGTTATCATGTCATATATTTTTAACTCTTAGCTTATTAATATTTATTTTTTACTATAGGTAGTTGTACTTCCACTCATAGCTGGCTTCGGCTTAGTTTTTCAAGAAGCTTTTGAAGAAACAGGTCTTACCGCAACCCAAGGGACTCTAATCATTGTATTAAATCATGGATTGGGAATGCTTGTATCCTTTTTTGGAGGCCCAGTACTAAGCCGCTTTGGTTATAGGAAAGTAGCAATTACGGGTGCTTTATTAGTTTCATCCGGCCTCATATTAACCTCGATGGCCACTAGCTTCTGGCTATTTTTAATCTCTTACAGTATTATTAATGGCAAGTAAAATACTTAAGTAACTACTTTATTCAATAAACATACACAAATATGGTAATTTTATTAATATTATGTTTTACTTTCAGCAATGGGAGTCGCAGCTGTTATGGCAGCCTTCTCTTTAGCAATAAATTCATTTTTTAAAGAAAAAAGAGGACGTGCTGTAGGACTTGGCATGTCTATCACTGGATTAGGAGCTATTTACATGCCTTTATTGATGAGTTTACTCATGTATACCTATGGGTGGAGATATGCGGTACTTATTTTAGGTGCAGTTTGTCTGCATTCTCTTTTAGCTGCAATCTTACTTAGACCGGCAAAATGGTACTTAATAAGTCCTCCAAACACAGAAGAGATGGTACCATTAAACAAAGATACTAGTATAGAACTGGTTAATGGAAACATCAGAATATCATCAAAGACTGGCAAGTAATTTGTTTTTTTTTTATGATATAATAGCTGCATAATATGTAAGATTGATATAATAACACATTAGAATAAAATATAAAAAAAATAATAATATTTGCGATATTTATTATTTTATTATATTAAAAAAATTAAATCATTATAATTAAAAATGTATTTCACCTTATTTTAGGAATTAATTCATCTGACAAACTAGAATCATCAATAGATAATAGTTTGCCACAACCAAAAAGTATTTCTATGCGTTCACTAAATAGTCCTAATGGAATACAAAACAGAAATGCGATCTCACATCCTGACGTCAGTAGAAAGACCCCTGAACCACCTTTAGCAGAATCGAAATATAAGTGGTGGGAATCTCAGGAAATTAACTTAGGCAGTTCTGTTAATATATTCAAGGAAACTGATCTTGTTGACAGCAAGGAAAAAGAAATAAAGCAACGAGACCTTAAAGAAAATGAATCTAAGGGTATTTTAAAGAAAATTGTAGATTTCTTCGATCTAACGCTACTAAGAGATCCAATATTCGTAAATATTTTACTTGGACTATCACTAGCCTCGTGTGTTGAAACAAATTTTTCTCTTATATTACCTATAATTCTCAAGGATATGTTAAATTTTGAAACAACAGATATAGCCAAGATCATGGCAGTGATAGGATTTTCTGATACGATATTTCGGTTGTTGTCGGCGTTTATCGGAGAATGGTGCCATAGACCCCCAAGATTTATGTACCTTGTTTGTCTGCTAATAATTATATTTACAAGAACAAGTAAGTGTCATTTACAAGAACATGTAATCAGTAATTTTTAAAAATAGATTTTATTATCATCTGATTAGATAAAGAACTCAATTTTTTAATTCGTTTCCAATTTAGGAATTAGATTCTTTTATAACTTGAATTTATTTTTTATTCTTGTACACGATTTCTAGTAATGATGTTTACCACCTCGTTCAGCGGTATGTTATTTGTGGCACTATTGATGGGAATGACCAAAGGAATACGAACGGTATACATGAACATTATAGTTCCCAACTATGTACCATTAGAGAGGCTGCCTTTCGCATCTGGTTTACAAATGCTTTGCAATGGTATTGTGATTATTACTATTGGATCGTTATTAGGTAAGCTAAGTTTATCGATTTCTATATTATATTAGTTTTTGAAACAACAAAAACTATCCATATTACATTTAACATGACCAAAAATGACTATAAATTCGCTCAACCGTTTGAAAGGGGTATGCAACTTTTTGGCATCATTTGTTTTACTCTCGCCAGTAATGAAACTTATAGGATAACTTCAATTATTCACTACATATAATATATGAAGTCTATTTAAGAAGAACGGTACTCGCTAAACCGTAACTAACCAAAGAAATAGTGTTCGCAATAGCGCATAGCCTAATAAAAAGGATAACCTTTTTAGAATACCTTTTTAGGCATTATTTTATTTTACTTTACTCAACCAGCCACTACTTTATTGTACTCAACTAGCCTACTTAGGGTGGCTTGCCACTCCCTTAGATCACTTTAAGAGGAATGATCCTATAATTTGTTATCATATAACTTTTTCTGATATATTCTTTATTGCACATAAAAAATAAAAATTACAAATATTAAGAGAAAATTGAAGGCAAAGGTGGACTAAATCTCTCAAAAAGAGATCTCTTCCAGTCAACCTAGGAGGTGAGAACGATTGTCATTTAGCGGAGCAGAAAAGTGCAATGTAATATGGAAATAAAGTACAAAAAAACACAGTATATATAAAAATAACATACTATTTTTAGTTTTGGTATAATAACACAAACATATAAGTATATAAAATACATAGTTAACAATAATAATAATACATATATATTATACCATACGCATACAGTATTTTATCAGTTTACACGGGGCACGCCAATAAAGCTCCCAGTCTGCACGTTTTTTTCCGACATCTTCACCAGTTATCTTCATATTTTAAACGATTTACACAAACCCTTAATGAATTATACACCTAAATCTTCCTCATCAATCATTCTATCTATAAAATCTATAAAAATAACACCTGATAAAAAGGAACAGCAACCACAATATCCCTAGTTTGTTACGTAAACCGTAACGCGAGTTCGTTTTTTCTTTAATAGACTTCTAATTGTGATCTAAGTTTCATAACTGGCTAAAGAAACAAAAATTATGCCACTCGTCCACACAAGAAGTTGCAATGTCCTTTATCATCTTTAACGTCCATATATAGCTTTTAATTAAAATGAAAACTCTTTCTAGATATCGTTCAGTACATAATATGTAAAGCACAAATTTATTCGTAGGATATTTTTTAATGATTTAGTAGTTTTAATCTGTTTTTCTTTTTGTTTTTCTTATTGAACCTCATATTAATAGTTATTACTATTATTAGCCAGTAATTAACAGTAATATGAGCTTAATGACGATAATGATAGTTACTCGTAGTTAAACAGTATCATAACACGTAGATAATTCTTCAAAATACTTAATACAGAATTATCTTCGTAAAGGACAGTACATAAATGTGAAAAAAATTAAATTATATTCAATTATATCGTATTCAATTATATTATTATTTATAAAAATTCTAATGAGTTAATGCATCTAAAATGTGAATGTACTGGTATCAGTAGCATTTATAATCTTTAAACAATTATCGTAATACTTTATCAAAAAACGGTAATGTGATAATAAAGGTGACATATAAAGAATGTAAGATCCCGTTTGTAAAGAATATTTTGTTCGTATTGTATGTATTGCATTTAAGCTTGTATATGATTATGTGATCTGTGGTATACAATTAGGTATACTCTCAAAACGCGACTCGTACTCAAAATTCAAATACTCAGGATTTGTGGCCGTCCTTGCAATTACTATAAATACGACATACGACTGAGATTTTTTTTTCATGTTTTTTAACAGACTGAAAAAAAACATAATTAAAAATACAAACTTTCGTCCTCTGCTTAGATACTAAATATTTCTTCTCGTCTTTAAAAGCCATGTAAAGTAAAAATAATTGAAGATTTACAAAAGAGTACCTACCTACCTATATATCCGATAATCCCATAAATATTATAAATGCGAATGCTTAGAGGGATAAATGTTTTTTACTCAATCCCGCCAGGACGGCTAAACGGATCTGGATAAAAGGCACAGAGATAGATTATAGTCTAGAATAGCACATAGGTTACTTTTTATCCCGGAAAAATGTACGGTTCCCGTGGGATATCCATACTAACCGTTAAAACGTACCTAGGGACGAACCCGAGCGAAGCGAGGATGAGTCGTTAGTAATTGAATAAATAAAAAATATCATTCTCTTATTATTATTTTATTAGACACAGTACAACTTGCAGTCAATAATGATAAATCAACAATCGGGCGAATTATTAATTTTTTAATCATCCGATAAATTATTGGACGAAAAGATAATGGTCTTAAAAAAATTTCTAGATTATATTTATATCTTAAATTATATTTATCACTTCCAGGTCGGATACGAGATTTGTCTGGATCTTATAGAATACCTATAGTGGTACTGAATGCTGTAACATTTGTGACGGTCATTATATGGAGTGCAGAGTTCTTGTACTTTAGAATAAAGAATAAAAATACAGAAAACGCTCCTGAATAGACTTTATTGTTATGTTTATAAAACTATTTTCCTATGTAAATACGTAAGTATACAATTAAAAACATCACTTCATGCTTAAAACTTATGTACAGTAGGCATTTTACTATACATTGTACATTACGATCATCATTCTAATAGCTAAAACTAACTATTTACAAATTTATATTTACAAAGTTTTTGTTAGTACATATTAGGGTACTTGATTGTACTTAAACTGTAATTTATAAGTTTACTCATATTACTTATATAGGAAAGAAATTAGTAGAGCAACACTAAAATCGGTCAAGCCCTTATAGTGGTCTAATCTATCCATATTCATGTACGGAATATTATGGTCTCAATCTTTATCTAGGCAAAAAGGGATACCAAATTGTTATCCCAGCATGCTCCTTTTGTATTTAAATCATAATTCTTTGGAGTATCTTGTATGTTTTGGTTACAGAATTTTATGTTTATTAACTTTATCCTTATGTAACTTGTTTTTCTTCACTTCATTTTGCTAATACATAATTAATATACTATGTAATTTGAATGAAAATTTATAAATATGAACATTCATCAAATACCCAATTGTAAATAATGTAAATATAAAAATTGTCGGTGTATTACATTTGGATACCAAATAGCAATCACCTTAATTACGATTAAGCCTTAAAAATTAATTTAAGTGAAATAAAAATATAAGTCCCTACTTTGGTTTAAGTTATTTAAAACTGTCACATGCACATAATATAACGATTAAATTAAAGAGAGTACGTTTTATAACACTTCATAATTCGTTAATTGCACTACTTAATGTACTCTATACTAAACATACTCTTGTTAAATAACAGTATATTGTTTATTATATTGTCTTTACGGAACACTAATTTTAAGTACTTTTTGGTTTTGTAACACTCTAAGTTCGTCAATCACATGTAGACACAGAGTTTACTTGTTCTTTTCATTTAAAATTAAGTGGTTTTTGATTCCTGAAACAAATAAATTAGGCTTATCAACTGAATCTTTTAAAATGTTGATTTGCTTAAACAATATGTTTATATTTACTATATATAAAACGTTTGTTGGTTTATAAAGTATGCACTCCAAAATCATTAATCCAATTGTGATGAAACT
Organism: Brenthis daphne; assembly: GCA_947093115.1. Lineage (NCBI taxonomy): Eukaryota > Metazoa > Arthropoda > Insecta > Lepidoptera > Nymphalidae > Brenthis > Brenthis daphne. Next base: position 29,280,836 of record OX352474.1, on the reverse strand, counting down.
TAGTGCGCATATAAAGTTCTCTGATAAATCAACATCAACAACCAAAAGATGTCATCGAGAATGAATCGTATTGCCATATATAATAAGTAACAATAAAAGTGACTTGACTTGCCTTATCTTCTTCATAATATGTATTTTCATTTAATAAAAGCGCAGCATTTCCAAGATTATTTACTGCAACAAAAGAAAATATATCAGAATATAATATTGTTTTAATTATTTTATACTACAAAATTATTCTCATTAATTCCTTACTTCTTCGATGCCAGCCCTTTGAAAAACCGTAAGGTGAATCAAGCTTAATCGGTTCTATTGCATCAGCTGTAAAACCATACGAAGGTCTATTAGAGAATCGTGGTGATTTAAAAGGAAGATCATCTAATTCAGATGAATCCTCAAATTCTGTCCTCTTAGAATTAAATTCATTCCCTTCATAATCATATTCTTGTTTGTCACTGTCTGTTTCATTTGTCTCCTTCCATGGCTTCGATGTAACGACATACACTTTTTCATTTGTTAAAGGTGATATAGAAGTTTGTATGTGACCCCAAGGCGCTGGAGTGGTGGTAGTAGTCGTCGTTGTAGTTCGAAATGTTGACGCGGCTGTGTAAATGTGCAATTTTTTATTACTTTCTGCTTCTTCATTCTTACCATTGTTATCACTCTTATCTCTTTGAATAGTATTGTATTCTTTACGATTTACAGGCAAGTTATTTGTTCGATTTTCAGTGACCGTGTGCTGAATACTACTTGAACCTTCATGATCATATTCAAAATTGTAACTAGCTTCTGTCATGTAGTTTATGATGGGACTAACTGTTGTTAAATATTCGTCTGGTATTTGCTTTGCAAATTTTTCATTAGAACGTGTCCTCTGAGGAATATGATAATGATTCGAGTACTCCTGCTCTGTCCAATCGTCGATCGTATGTTGTAATTTAATTATATCAAAAGGTGGTTCTTTAACATCATACAAGTCGTTAAGTATTGCAGGCGTGTTTATTCGTTCTGGATCGTATTGTTCCGTAATAATGGTCATTGGTTCTTCGGTTGTGGTCATTAAGCTACTGGTACCTTCTGTAACAAAACTGTAGTAACTGTTTTCTGTATGAGACTGAATCTTTCTAGCTTTATATTCTTGTTCAGTATTATCCATTATATCCTCTTGGCTAGGTGAAAAACTATTTTTATTAGTATCTATTCGCTGGCCGGTTGTGTAAGGAACTATGATTTGAACAATTTTTGGCTGATTCCGATTTTCTTCTTCCGCTATAGTATGTGAAAAGTCTTCATTCAGTCTGTTTTTGGTTTCGTCTAGATTATTTGTAGTTTGGGTAGGAGATGATGTGGTAGGAATATATTCATCATAAATTTCATATTCATGTTGCTTTCCAGGTGTTGATGTAGGAAACATAAAACTTTTAAAATTTTTGTGCGGCGCACTTGGCTTAAGATATAAAAGTGGCGAATCTATGAATTGCAAATTGCTCTCTGTACGATATTTATCTACATCTTCATCTTTCACTCCTCGTAAATCAGCAAAACTAGCTTTATGATTAAAAGGAGCATTAGGAGACTGCTTCAAATCGAAAGGTATACTACTGTCGTATAAATCATTTGCTAAGCCAGGATTAATACTCTCAAAGCTTGCATCTTGGTTTGATTTAGTTGCTGAAATATGATCTTCTGAGGCCTGTGGTAGTTCGTCTATTTCATAGCTATTTGCAATGTTTCTATAAGCTTTACTTTGATTAGATTTTTTTAATTCATCGATATCAATAACTGGTGACTGAATAATAGTTGTAGGATATTCTACAGAATGCGTATATTCAGCAATCGGAACGCTTTTTGCAATGTCAACGTAATTTGATTGTGATTGCAAATGATTTATCCCGTGGACTATATTAAAAGGATAATTTGTTGATAAGGGACGGAAAGGTCGTGCGTTAAAAATTGGAGGAAGAGGTGAAACACTAAGATTAGGCAAAGCAACTGGTTGAAGGGTATGTATATTCCTGCCCCTATTGAAACTAAATGGTGCTGGATTTGCTAAAGCTAATGTCATATTTGCATTCGAATTTTCATAATTATCTGGTAATACTTGAGTATTAATTTTAGTAGAAGCAGCTGGTGCAGATACAGAGTACGGAATATCTAAGGCATATGTGTTAGTTATCGGTTCCCCGTATGAATTTCTAAATCCCGTAGGATGTGAAACTTTTGGCAATCGTAACTCTGTGGACGGTTCTAATTCATGTAAATCATTCTGTGACGGCAAATGTTGATTTATTATATCGGGATTGTAATTTGTTGATACTGGATTTTGTGTTGGTGATAAAAAGTGATTGTTATAAATGACTGATGGAGTTGAATAAGATGAAGCAGGCGAATTGTATATTGAGTAAGGCACATTTTGAGATGAACTTGGTAAGCGATAAGTGGAAGATGGTCTAGGAGATGAATTTTGTCCTTCGTGATGTGAACCACTGGTGAACTTAGAATTTAAAGGTGTCACGTTTGAGATCGTAACACTATGCGTGGGGCTCGGTGGTCCATATGTTGAAGCGTGAATTCTAGTGTTTTCATTGTTTATATGAGAAGCAGGAGGTCCATAAACAGCATGAGGTACTCCAGAGGATATTTGACTCGTCTGTTGTATATTATTTTGTGGATTAAAACGTTGTGCTACATTTCGCTCTGCGTTAAAATTATTGCCGATTGTTGGACTTGGTGGTCCGTAAGTTGGATTTATATTTTGATGTAGATTTTTAGATGCTAAATCATATCGAATAACTGGAATCCAGGGTACTAAATTGCAAGGGTTACAGTCTTTTTTCACTGGTGCTACATTGTAGGATACGTCTGACCCTGTGTCAGGGGATACTTGTTGTGATGGAAAGAGCCATCCAGACACTTTCTGAAAGGGGCTCGGTGATGGCGTTGTTGAAAAAGGTTGAGGCGGAGGCACAAAATTAAAATTATACTGCTTATAGAATGGAGCAGGAAATTTAAATTCAGTCGATGGTGAAATTGGTGGTAGTGGAGGTGGCGGGGGTGGCTGATACTGATAGCCATGATCATAGTTCTGACGTAATCTTCCTGATCCACCATGAAATGGTACTGGAAAGATTGGAGAAGGAGGAGGCGGCGGTGGTTTCAATATTTGCCCAAATTGCGATACATCATTACCATTATTATAATTGTAACCATTTTTCGGCTCACACTGACATTTCGTGATGAAGGCGAATAGAAGAACCGGAACTACCTGAAAATAAAAGTTGGCTTAATTAATATTCGTTTAAATTCAATTTAATTCATGTTTCAGGAAATTAATTTTATAACATTATGTTAGTGATTAGAAAAACGAAAGGTATAATTCAATAAATACGTTTCTAAAATTATTCTAGTACAAATACATATAGGGCCTATATAACCTTTTTTTTTTAATACGACTATTCTATGTAAATAAAATGTATGTATGTATAGCTATGTATGATATAGCTTGTAAAAGTAATATTTGCCTTATTATATGCAAATGGTCATGATGTTTAAATATAAACTCCTTAGAATTTGAAATACCGGAGTTCATCATTTATTTTGCGTATACATTTTTTAGACTTCTTTTTATATAAGTATTGAGTATTATTAGTTAGCGCTGCTTACGAATTAGCAGCTACTAAGAACATATAGTGAAACCAACTAAATGCATTATAAGCTATTGTATGTGCTTCTCATGAACTAGTATTCTTGCACTTTTCTCTTTTCTCTTACACACCTAATATGGATATTTGAAAACTCTCAAAATTCAAAAATATTGATGATAACATTACACATATATGTTTTATAATAAGTTCTACAAAATTCTATGCAGAATTATAGTAACTTCCATGCATGAGTTCATATCATTCCCCAATATTAAAATTGTATATCATGTATTAAAAAAATGAAAGTATGTTTGTTTTTGTCAGTTTGCTTGTAACGTCAGTATACTATATTATCACGTATTATACAATAATTACTAAACTAAAGTTTTTTTTTGAATTACTGTTCGAGAAGATTTCTTAATTAATATTATAATTACATTTCATAGGTATGTTCATTACATTCGCAATTGTAAAGAATAATTTTTATAAGACTCTATCCAATTTGGTTTATTAAACCATCAGTCAGAATATCAAAAGAACGGTTTTTCAGTATACAATCAATTATTCGTCTATCCACTTTGATACATTCTGGACTACAATTCAGCGGTGAATGCAAGTAGAGTTCTTGGTACGATTCCAAGTCAATATTTAGGATGCTATTGAATACGAGACAACAAAGGAAGCTACAGTACCTACCGCATACAAGTTTTTATAATAATTTATTATAAAAGTTAGGAAAGACATTTATTTTTAGATTGCACTTTATTAGAAATTTTGTGCAGCTACAAAAATATTTACTAAAAAAACCGACTTCCAGTCACTATTAAAATGTAAAAAATTACTAGACGGGGGTTTTCATTTAGAATAGATACCTAATCAGATATTTTAGAAGTCGGTGCCAGTCGACAATATTTTAGATATGAATATCTAATAGGTAAATATGATTAGGTATGGACTCTAACTATAGTTAAAATATTATACATCAATTTATGATGTATTTTACGTATCGAAATATATTAGATTTGCTTTGCATCGGCTGGCAGAAAATAAAATAATATTAGTAAATTTTTCGCAAAATTGAAATCATTTGTAAACTATTAACTAAGTAATTAAAAAAAACTTTGTCGAAAGTTTATCCATTTTATGCCAAATTTCAATAATAGGGCGGCATTTCTTCTATGCCCAGGGGCTGCGCTAAGGTTAAATCCGGCACTGCCTGATTGATATACTCCTAGGTACATACATTTAGAATTCATACATAATTATTATTATTAGATAATATATCAATTCCTTATGTAATACTCTGTAAATTTAATTCATGGACGATATATGTGTAAGACTGTCAACAAGGACAATAAAGAATAATTTTGTAATTAAAAAAACAGCTCGAGTATTATATGTATTATGAAAGCTGGCATTAGCCACATGCCACCATTTTTACTCGTGTGTATGGAATATAAATAGATGTCACTATTCGTAAACTGTAAAGTGTTTCAATGTAAAGATGAACTATAGGGATTATTATTTAAATACATTATATTATGGAATACTCACCCTCGCTTTGCTTCGGGTTCGTCCCTAGACAAAAACAAATCTATCCTCCGGGACACGTACATTTTTCCGGGATAAAAAGTAACCTATGTGCTATTCCAGACTATAATCTATCTCTGTGCCAAATTTCATCTAGATCCGTTCAGCCGTTCTGACGTCAAAGAGTAACAAACATACATCCAACTTTTCACATTTATAATATTAATGCGATTATATTAGTAGGCTATGATAAATACAACTAGCATGTAGTTAATTAGTTCATTTGTAATGTTTATCTTTTTTCATTGACAATCTTTGGCGTCGAATATCTCGGAACCTAATTAATAAGGTTTCCTCTATCCATATAAATTAGTTACATTAAGCGCCGCCAAAAAAAATGGTAGAATATCAACAATGCCACAAAAATGCTTATTTGAAATGCTAATACATTAAAATTTACAACATCTCATTCTATATCCATTAATTATTATTATAAAGTCACACCGCTGATTACTTCAGAATATATTGTTTATAATATGTATAAAATTTAGAAAATTTATTTTGCCTTATCCTTTATAAGTATACCTACTTACATTATACACTTGTTCTTACGTAAGCAAAACTTTACGTCTCGGAATTAAGATCAACAATGACATGAAGTTTAGAATATGGACAAAGGTCAATTGAATAGTGAAAGTTTTTCGCCATTACAAGTAATTTTAATGGTTTTTCGTGTATTTTTTTTGTTAATATATATATATATATATATATATATATATATATATATATATATATATATATATATATATATATATATATTACGGCTTGTTGAACGCCGTAAATCTTCAAAAGTCTTCATCGACTGAATCTGACATATATGTAGGTATATGTCAAAATTGTTTTGGCTTATATGATTTGATGCTTTTTATTTTGGAATTTCTCACTTTGGCGGTTAAAAGCTAGTACCATATAAATTCTGCTAACCTTTCACTGCTATCTTAACAGAGCTTATTATATCAAGTTTTGCGCGGGTGACCTAGCTTTGCTCGACGTTTTTTTTGGAAAAGATATAAAAATTGCGCTTTAACACAAAACACACCTATAAGTGTGTTTAAAAACTTAAAGAACAGAACCTTATTTAAATACAAAATTTAATCCAAATCGTTAAAGCTGTTCCGAGATACACGAAATAAATAAATAATACTTTCTTAGATTTACGCGAATATTTGACATTTTATCTAAAACTATCTTTTCGGATTTTTTCGCGGATTTATTTGGAATTAGGGAACCAAAAATCCAAATAAATCCGCGAAAAAATCCGAAAAGATAGTTTTATTTAAAATAAATAAATGTTATATGTAATTCGCTATTATTGTGATGACAACCGCGCATTTAAAGATTTTGATACAAATTTTGATTGTAGGTAATATCGACAGCTGATTATTTCTGATCGGCACAGGTATAATATGAATACTAAAACTTATTATAACAAATATATATATATATATATACATTTTAATCATCTAGCCTCTTTGTAGTCTAGAGTCCTAGGTTCTGATGATGGAAATATATATACATATAAAAGTACCTAACCACAGTTCGTCTCAAGAATGCGAGAATCGAATTTAGATACTCGAGCTTAAGATACGCTATATGACAGTTCGTAATCATATGCAATAGGAATAGTTGAATAGATTATGTTTCTTAATTACCTTTTTATAAAACTGTAAACATATCCGCTCAGATATAATCAAAAATACCTCAGTACATGAACATTATCTGTAAATAACATCAAAGATGTTACCGTCGCTTTATAAAAATGTCATCAAAACGTTTAAAAACTTGTAATATAATTAAAATTTAACTTGTTTAGTTGAAAATTTACTTAAACAACTTTGCATCATATACATACATATTTATAAATTAGTTTCGAATAGTTCGTCTGTTTAAACAAGTGTAACCTGTACTCTATTACAGCTTTACATATTTTCAACCGACTTAAAGAGACGGAAGTAGGCTCAATATGGGTGTTTTATGTGGACCGTATGTTTAGTATGTATATTACGTTATATATTGTATATATTGTGGTCCCAAAATATAAAAAAAATGAAATAAAGCTGGAATAATTACTTTCTAAATGATTGATACCTTTAAAGATCTTACAGTCGGTGTACCTTTATTTATTTTATTGTTTTACATGATATGCCAACAATACATTATATATACGTTGTAAATTAAATTAACTTATGACAAGTTCAATACAAGCAGTAATTATTATAGGTATACTCGTACTCGGCATTGTTTTAATTTCCGGCTTTAAAATAATAATAATAGATAAAATCTTATATACAATTTTAAAATACAAGCTTCAACAAGTCAAGTTATATACATAATGTTAAAAATAATGATTAAAAACTTCAATAAAAAATATTTAAATATTAAATAAATATACATATTTAAATAAGACCACGATAAACAAAGTATCTAAGCAGGATTAATGTAAGGGTAAATGACTTCTTAAAACCTCCAAGAAATTCTACGTTAAGACCAGTTCATTTAAAGGGCAAAGAGCAGGCATTTCGACGAGCGTCGGCTATACATTTCTAAGAAAATGCAATGAAGAAAATATCATCAAAATCAACTACTTAGGAATTGTGTTTTATAATATTAGAAATTTTCTAGTAGAAAATAGAAGTTTTTTAATGTTCCAGAAAGATGAAATAAACTTTAAGACGTAATGTGCTAATAAGTACTAACTAATAATAACACATATCTTGAACTAGATAAAATAATATACATTTTTATAATAAAGTGGAAATTAAAGGCTACAAAAGCTTTTGTAAAATATTTTATTTTCTTTAATTATAAAAACGGAACTCTAAATAATAGTTAAAACATAATTAACACTAATAAATTATATTTTAATATTATTTAACACTAATATATTAAATTGCTATTTTACGCTATCTATGTATCTATACTATATTATTACAAGCTAGCGACCCACCCTCGCTTCGCTTCGGGTTCGTCCTTAGACAAAAACAAATCTATCCCACGGGAACCGTACATTTTCCGGGTCCGGGATGATATAAATAGCCCATAGCCTTCCTATGTTAACGGGCTATCTAATGCAAAAAGAATTTTTAAAATCGGATTACTAGTTCCTGAGATTAGCGCGTTCAACCAAACAAACAAACAAACAAACTCTTCAGCTTTATAATATTAGTATATATATAATAGACCTTCATATTTTAGTAATAGTTCAAAAATATGAAACAAAATCGATTATTGCACAGTGATGCACCGATCAAAATGAAAGTAAGCGTATACAAATATTTATTGGATGGTCGACTTCATCCCATAGTTAGAACCGGTTCATGTGTCTAATGATAAACGATCACCGCGGAGATACAAATGTATGTACAAGGTAGGTAATACGTGTGTGGAACAGAATTTATATTAGTGATGTTTTGTAATCAATGTCTGTGTAATGGGTTAAATTAGATTATCATTTAATATAAGAATGTCCCAATTTATCAAAGTACTTATTAGTGTTTGGCCGTCATAAAGATGTCTTAACTAATATCATACTCAAATGCATGCAATTTATACATATAATAAAACTGTAGAGGTCGAATGTCTGTACATAGAAAAAAAATGCTAAAAACCGAGTCAGGGGAATGTAAGAAGAGAAATAGAACAAATCCAGATTATTTTCATTTTTTTTGTTTCTCTGTTTGTCTGTTTGTTGACGGGCTAATCTTTGAAACTGTTGGACCGATTTAAATGAAATTTTGCATAGTAGTACCTTATCTCCCCGGTCGACATTTTAGATACTTTTCATCCCGGAAAATGAAAGAGTTCCCTAGGGATAATTAAAAACTATAGTAACTTATATAGATTAGTACACAAAAACTACTAATCGGATTTTAATAAAACTTTACAATAATATAGTTCATACATCAGAATAACAAATAGGCTACTTTTTATCGCGGAAAAATGTACGGTTCCGGTGGGATAGATTAGTTTTTGTTTGTCGCTAGTATTTACGTAATAAGGAAATACTCGCTATCTCGCAGGTTCGAGAGCTTTTTCCAACTATTAAAAATGTACATATGTATAATGTTTTAGCCAAGATATTATAAGACTTTATTACTACCTGGTTTATTATAAGCTTAATACTAAAACATTCTCCTTCATACACCCACATTTCACATACACATCTAATTAAGAGTTTTAAAATATAAACTTAAAACTTGGTTTAAAGTTTTCTTAGTCCGTTTATGTGGGCAACGTTTGTAATTTAGTAAAATGTTGACAATATACTAAAATATTCTACAGTAATGCAAGATGTATTAATAGTTTTAAAATGTTATTGAAGGAAGATGGAAGAACAGACGAAAATTAATGTAAATCGACACAAACATGTAAGAACATTGAAAACATAATATACAAATTGACAACAATTAAAAACATAATAATATACCACCTCTTTGCTCCTCGAACCAAGGAATATGGACCTAAATTATTATTATAAATTTATTTCTTATTTATACTATTTTATACTTACATATATTCAACACAAAAACGTCGTTATATATATATATATATATATATATATATATATATATATGTATGTATATATTACATAATTTAGTCGCTTAATCGATTACTTTAAAATTTTGTATATGATCAGCATGTATAGTTAGTACCTATCAGTTATTACTTATTCTAGATAAGTAGAAAGTTTCCATAGGATAGGGAATTAATGTAGGTATACGAGATTTCTATTAAGTACTTCGTCTACGTCAACTGCTTAATGGTTTGGATATAATTCGGCATGATTATTCCTTAATGCTTGGATTGACATTTGTCCCAAAAGCGAAAAACTTTCAACAAAATAGTAAATGAATAATTACTTAAAACATTCTTACGTCATGACTTCTTTCAATTGTTAAATTTGACTCGAATATTAATAACTAAATACATATTGGATCAATCGGGATTTCCCTATATTTATAGGGCTCGATCTAGTTGATTCATTCTACAATCATTGTTTCTGTTAAGAAACTAAAATATACCTATAGGTACTATGACCTGTTTCAGCTGTTTTAATTATTTAAACTTTTTTGGGAGATATCTATTGTAAAATATGACAAGAGTATAACAACAACGTGAATAAATCGAACCCGTAACTTCTTACATATGGTGCTATACCAACACAGTACGCTATAATGATAGCCTGTTGTTTAAGAAACTGTTACCACAGTAGTAGTGCTACTCTAGTAACTTGTGTATATTGATATTTTATTTAATACATTCAAAAAAAATGTTGTTAATTGGAAGGGAAGGGATCAGCCGTTAATTTTTATGTTTTGTAATGAAGTCTACAAACAAATGATGGTATAAAAGTTAATGGGAAAACATTATAGAGTCGTGTACGGAAGATTTTGTAGATGACCATCATCATGTCGTAGGGTGAAAGGTTCATTCAAAAGATATATTTTTACAACCGTAAGTTGTTTTAAAGTAGCGTAACGCGATTGTATAACATCATAACGAAAGTAACTTATATGAAATAATTTAAATATAATTTAAAATAAAAAAGACTTAGTTGAAGTAAAATCGTAATATGTAATATAAGAGAATCTTAATAAATTCATTTGAAGCATTTTATAAAACTGATATATTACCATAAGATTATATTGTGAAAGTCTTATTTTATAACTAGAGAAAACTTACTTACAAAGTTGATTTGAAAAACTTTCAATATTCTGAAATTATTTTATTAAATAACTTGATTACTTAGAGATACTAGGTAACAGTGACCATCCACGTTGTACAACTTACGTTACTTTTACGTATAATTGATGCGTGTGGAATATGACTTATTACCGTGTTTCGCTGCGTGTTGATTTTCATCAGTTATATTAATTCCGCATTTTTCATTGTTATGACACATTGCGTAAAAAGTGTTATTTTAAAGGAAATTGGGTAAAGCTGAAGAATGTCGTTCGTACAATAATTTGAAAAATGCATCGTATGTTTTGTATGGAGATGATACATATTAATATATGTCTTCCTGCTTGGCGAATGATGATAATTAGTTTTCCACACTGGATACCACTTTTTATGAAAATTAAATTAGCGTACATTCTTTTTAAATTCTGTGAAGAGGAGAGAGTACTAGTAAGTAGATACGTTTTAAATAATAAAAAAATATATTGATAACCAAAACAATAATCGAAACGTAAACTTATATCATTATTAGCTCTACACAGCATGTGTAAATTACTAATAAAGATTTTCTTTTGATCTTCGAAATCTAAAGGTTAAGTAGATGGTTTCATTCAATGAAGCAACAATACAATTACACTGCTCGTGGGAGGATTTTTCGAAATAACTAACTCTGCTTTGCTAGTGATAGGTGAGAAAACACGCTTTCACGAACTTTACAAGCACACATTCCCAGATGTAACAATTGCATAGAACAATGATAGTTCAAGAGCAGTGACTCTATTATGGTCATGACATTAGCGAATTGTCGTGAGATATGGTCATGAGCTCCGGTAATGATAACAACATGATCTGGACATTATTTCGCCTATTAGCATTGACCATACATTTGTAATTGGCCAAATCATATTAGGTAGAGCTTAAGCATAAACAATCTAAAAAAGCAGTTTGATTTGTACTTATTAATTGCAGTAAATCGCAATATTATCTTAAATATAAGATAATATTATGATATTTTTTTATTTAAAAATATTTTTGACCTAAATAAAAATCTTAACTATTATTTAAACGTGATATCTAATATAATAAAATTAAGGAAAATTATCTATACAAAAAATGAGTGTGTTTCTAAATAGTATTAGGTCACATTGTTTTATGAAATTCAAATGGCTTTATCGTTTTACGGACGTTTACTTTGAAAATGAAAGTGAGACAGACACACGTGCACGCATTGAAATATAAACGGACGCGTTGAAGCCGACCACTGCTATTAAATTCTTAATGAGCTAATATGATAAAATCTTAAATTATCACCAAATTTTCACGTAATTCTATTTAGTGCTTGCAATTATTTTTTTTTCTAAACATGCTTAGAATTTAAATAAATTATGTATATAATTTCTTCTAACATGAATACTTCGTTATGCTTCAAACATTTCATACATACATAACTTTTAAAAGTAAATAAACATTATAATATAATTTTAGAAACACATTACTTTCGTTTTCTATGTAAACCAACCAGAAATACTCGTAATCAAGAGCTATTACCGCTACATGCATGTTTAGCTTCATATTTTTTTATTTAACCTTGTATCTTATGTAGATGTTATATACTTTACATATAATAAAACTGAACATAAGTAAGAAAAATTAAAAAGAAATGGTTTGAGAAATGCAACCGAATACACATAAACACTTTTTAGGGTTTTTAGTCTGTATCCGCGACATCCGCGGATATTTTTAAAATATTTCCGTAGAGGCGACAGTCAGATTGAGAGTACCTTAGCTTTATATTACTTCACTAAGTAGATTCGAATATATACAGCTCCACGTTATATGAAACGCGAATTTTATTTATTGAGCATGGACATTGGAACATGTACAGAAACACACACACAGGCGACACCACAGTCAATAAGTAGTAGAAATAATTCTATACAAATAAACCTGCTCTTAAATTTCTCTTGTACTTGTGTCAAAATACGATCACGAACATTACGAAATTCGTCAAATCATCTCCACGACAAAGGCTTTCGTAATAACATAAAAGTGAGATGATCCATTAGTTTCCCCTAAGCAAGCTTTGCGTGTTTACTCAAGCGTTTACGTCGCTTATCTGTTATGGACTTTAAAAAGCTCTGCAAGTCTAAGAAGAATTTTATCTTTGACATAGTTTCTATTAAGTTAATAAAACATTTCTTACTTATAAGCCAAAGTTATATAAATATTTTAAATTGATACATATTATTTGATTTATTATAACGACATAAGAAAAACACTAGGTATATCTACAGTTCTCGTCTACTCTTTTGTATTGTTGATTGTTATAGACATAAATAATTTCCCACAATATCCGTAGCAATTAACTTTCGTCATAATTTGAGTAAATAATTTCCTGGCGGTCAACCTCTCAGTGGGTTTTTTATTTACTTTTTATTTCTAAAACTTTCGTTAACATTTTATCACGGTGTAAGTATAAGTGGCTTGTAAGAAAATATTTTAAGAGTGTTACGATTTAAAAGTTCCATTGTCTAATGTTAAGACTATTATCGTAAAACCTATATGTTTAATGCATTGCATTAACGGATAAAGATAGGTAGATTAGGAAAAAAGGCTTTAGTGTTCCATTTAAAAAGCAAAGCAATAGGTACTGACGTTATATCTTCAACATTTTTTTCTCTCCCCATTCCTAAAGTGGTTGGTTTTAGTATATAAATGTTATGAAAATGTTCTGAAAATATGTACTTACAAAAGATCCTCTATCTACCTCTATCTCTAATTAGGTAATGAATTGAAGCAAAAATGCTATCATTTTTGTACTTATAAAGATTATAAAAAGTTTGAAAGTTTTCTTTTATGGTTATGTGAAACTATGTGATGACTATGTGAAAACTGAAAATTAGAAAATTATAATTTTCTATTAAGGAATATTATTTTATTGAATATTGTATAAATTTAATTATTATTTTAGTATGAACTGAATAACTAAACTTGATTGATTCTAATAGTTTATATATAGAGTATTAGTAATTATTCATTATATTATAGTTTACACTAAGATATTTCTCATTTATCCAGTACATAAAAAAATATTTTAAAAGCGCAGTGAGTTGAAGTTTTTCTAAGATTGGTATAGAGTTATATGAAAGATAAAATTTTAAGAAAAAATATGTATAAAAGTAAACAGAAGTTGTCAAGAAAACTACGTTATCTATCAAACCTCAACAAAACGCTCACCGGCACAACCGCCATTGCCAATTATGTGATAGTATTATCACTTTGTCTGTTTGTTCATCACTCAACATCCACTAAAGAGGAATCCGATCACCATACATGGCTGCACTCTAGTTTCATCACAAAATATTCACTCCCATAACCTAACGTGTTATCAGTCTAAGAGTTGCGAAGGTATAGACGATCGGGTAAAGCACGAAAAAGTCAACGGTTCCCACGAGAGAAATGCGCTCGAGTGAACAATAGTGAGGCTGCGCGCGACTCGAAAGGTAGGCAAAAAGCGAATGAGGGGCGGCTCGGCGTACGCGCAGGGAGTTTATACCTGCTGACCCATTTCGATGAACACGATGAAATTACGAATTATGGTACGCCGTACTATGAATTATACTAATTCATTGTCAAGAAAGTTTCCTTTTTTTCTATAACATTTTTTATTTACAATATGTAGAGTTTTAACCGGCTCTATAATTATTATACATTATAGAAAAATCTTTGCCTTATAAACTATTTACCATAATGTTTCTTACTTCCGCGCTTAAGCAATAATTTAATAATTTTTAATAATTTATTGTACTATATATATAATTTTTAATTCCAAACAAAGAATACCAGCAAAGAATAACATAACACAGGTGACGTAATTGACATGGAATGAAAAGAATTTACGATGTTTAAAGGGCCGCTAAATAAAAAATGTTGAAGTTACACTTTGTATAAGAGCACACATAAAACACCAAATAGGCTGTCGTTATACTTATTCTTAAGAAGCTTTTAAAGAATTGTAATGTCATACGTATATACTTCACTAAACTTATAGACCTCTTAAAGAAAAATAGGTTAAATGACAAAAAAAATTAAATTGTATAATTAAAAAAAAATCTTGACAAAATAAATATTGTATATTTTTATGATATTCTTACTTTTGAGTTAAAGATAATGCTTGTGTCAACTCAGCCCCCAAAAAAAAGATAGGATAAGATAAGGATAGGATAAGATCCCAAAAAAAAAATAGAATCACATAAATTAAGTTTATGCATAGAATCGTACCAGAGATTCTTAATGAAGAAGCTCTGGATATAGGTAGCCGATCGAATGCGATCGGCTTAAAAGTCATTGTGGAAAGAATTATACAATGATATCAAAATGTAATGTAATGTCTGCCAGGTTGTGACTAGCCATCTGCACAGGAGATATTATAGTGCCCAATTGGGCGCGCAGTAACAAGTGCACTCTCTGTTCCTGTCACTCTCATACTCGACACGACCTATAAGAGTTAAGACGCAGGACCGACTTTATGTGCCTTACGTGCTCTCCGAGGCACTTGGGTGAAACACCGGCAACTTCCTAACTCCGGGCTATTATTGAGGCTTACTAAGCAGAAAGACTCAATAACTAAACTTGGCTCGATCCGGGACTCGAACTCAGGACGACGACTTGCTAGCCTCTAAGTACACCACCGACACAGTTAATAAAGTATAATATTATATCTATATAATGATCTACATAATTAAACGTAAATACGGCATGAATAAAAACAATTAATTAGCCACAACACGTAGACACCCGTGAATGATTTATATTAGTTAATAGCTCTAAGTTCCGTAAATAAACAGGAAGGAAACTTATAAATAAATTTGCGTGCATTTTTATTATAGAATTTTTACGGAGTGTCTATACGTCCTTTAAAAGCGCGAATAAAAAATAATTATTCGTCCTATACAAAAGATATAAATTATAAGAAAGGACGAGTAGACTAACAAATAAGTAAGTACAATAGATATAAAGTAGCTCGCCTCAGTTCGGTAGGTTAAGGTTTTTTTTGCAAATAGAAATTCCTGCACCTAAAAATCACTTTTTACATATAAAAATTCTTGAACTTAGAAATCTATTTCATTAAAAAATTAAGTTTTTACGTCGGTAGGTTAAGGTGGTATTTTTGCTCCTGCACCTAAAAATCGCTAATTTTACATTAGAAAACGAAAAAAGTGGCAAATATTCATATAATAATATAGGCAGTGGTAGCCCAGTGGTAACGCGCTCGCTTGGGAAACCGAGTGAACCGAGTTCAAATCCCGGGTCTTGCACCTCTGATGTTTTCATGTGCGAATCATTTCCAGCATGATTACCACTTGTTATAACGGTGAAGGAAAACATAGTGAGGAAACCTGCATGTCTGAGAGAACCTAGCAAGTTTTCAAAAGATGTGTGAAGTCTGCCAACCCGCACTTGGCCAGCGTGGTGGACTACGGCCTGATCCCCCTCGCATTAAAGGGAGGCCCGTGCCCAGCAGTGGGACGTTAAAAAGGGCTGAATACTATACTACTATACTATTCATACAAACCGACAATAGTCGGAAGAATAATATATTTCTTATTCATCTGGTTATCGGACGAATACAATTAAATAAATACGTATTCTAGCATTTTTCGAAATTCGATCCCAAAAGGGGGTAAAATGGGGGATGAGAGTTTGTATGAAACTCTGTAATTAATGCACGGAAAGTGATATTTACTTTTAAAATAAAAAAATAAAACAATACAAATACTTATTTTTTCAAATACATCCCTTAAAAGATTAAAAGGGGGTTGTGCTGTTTATATGGGAAAAAATGTTTATGATTAGAATTACTTATTATATTATATATTTATTTAATACTATTATTATTATTTCATTATTATTATTAGTATTTCAGAATTTTTCAATATTCAGTCCCTAAGTTGGAGTTTGTTAATATATCTAAAAAAAGTTGGATGGCTCAAGTTCTCCGTAAGTGGAAACTTACTGTGTGGGTTATAAAGTAGAGAAAGGAAATTATACCGAATCCAAAGAAAAATTATGTATAACTTCTCGGCTATCCATAACAGTGATAACTATGACGGACCTAGAGCGGGAGAGAGAGAACTTAGCTAGAGAGTATCGTGCTATCTATATCCTTCTTTTGAAGGTTGGCACACCTGTAATGAAAATTCACCTAAGTTTTGTAACAGGATTAGACTGTGAGTGCGATAAAGTGTGATTATTTTGTAGTTTGATCGCGGGCGAAGTCGCAGGTTCTGCTAGTTATAATTAAGTTTCTTAGACAATCTATGTCCTTCTCCCTGAACAAAGACGCTTTAAAGCTGGTTCACCCTCCGGTACATCTATTATGTAGTTATTGATATAACAAATCCATAACCTGACATAAATGCATGTTTTTTTAATTTTCTCACCACTAACCATTCTTGGTCTTAAATAATATTAATGACTAATTTCATTAAAATATAAAGATACTAAGAAAACTGAATACTATAATTTATTACTAGTATTACAAGAAGTATGTTATGTAAGTAGAAAATTATAGCAATAACTTAAAAGGCAAACACGTGCAAATGTAGTGAGTAAAACATTCACGGCAAAGGCGCCAAAAATCGTAAGTTCGTTCTAAACGAAAAAAGTAAGCACCATTTATCAAAAATCGATTTCATTGATATCGAGTATCTTTTGACATCTATATAATATATTTTTATATTATTTGTAGACACTTCATCCATCATAGACAGTCACGATTTTTAATAGTGATTTCAATCTTGACCCGCCAGAACGTCTCCAGTGTTTACTTTCTGCCCAATGAATCCTTTTTATTGGTATTTGTTGAACTTGTTATCTAAGAGTAAATATAAAATGTCTATTGTATCTTAAGATAATAAAAATTTGTTTTTAAAAAATCAACTTTTATCGATCATTGAATCTTTATTTTTAACAATATACAGGCACATATAATATTGGCTACCTTCAATTTGGAATCATTAAAACAGATAATATACATTATAATATTTAAAGAAATACATAAGAAATGAAAGTGTTTATTTTTTAATATACCTGCACAGGAAATGACGTTAATATTTGGGTACATTCCATGTCATGTAATAAAGTAGTTTGATAGCACACAGCTGATGGTTAAAGGAAGCAATATCTATGTATTGATTAGCTTTCGAGAGACATAAAACGTAACAGAAGTTAGTTCCGCGTCAATTCCAAACAAAATAAGTATAGTGATGTACGTAATTCCAGTTAGTTATTCACTATGTTAGGCAATTATTCAGAGAAATTGTAAAATTTCGAAGCACACAGTATTTACTAAGCAGATGGCTTTCGTTAAGCATACAATTCGGTTCACGTAGCATTAAGAAACTTTTACTTTTGGTCATATATTTTCTTTTAACAAATTATTATTACTCCTTGTTACGAATTGGATTATCTCACCATCTTCGGCATATGTATTGGCTGCCTACATAGCACTTAGTTACGAAGATGTCAATCTTTACCTAAGATATAGGAGATATGTGAGAATTTACTTCTGCTTCTCTGATACCTATACAAAAATTGAGTGCGTTGACCTCCTGGGTTTATTAATTGTGTAACGTGCACTAAAATCACAATAATAGAAATTAACTAACTAGCATTTAACTACACAATACACATAATAATGTATAAAATCTGACTAAAAAAATATAAATATTTGTAGAGTTTTAAACCTAGTAATAAATATTTCTTATAAATGAAACTTAGAGACGATTGATTAAATAGTAACAATATTTAATCAAGTCACGCATTTCAATGAAGAGCTTGAAAATGGGACAAAGTTACATAAATCTGCATCACAAATAAGTATTATTTCATTTGTTGCAAAATCTGAATGCAATCTCACCGAAAAAGGAAAATGCAGTTTATTTGGAAACTTGGCACGAGTTCGAGTTATTATTATTCTATTTGAATATACTGTAAACAAAATTATGTGCTTTGAATGCGGTGATCGAAAGTATTGCGAATATACGCAAAGTGTCGAACTGCCTTGTCATGGCCTAGAAAGCTTATCTATAGCTACACACACTAACAAGCAATAATTTGAGAAAATTAGAAATTCTCTGAGGTTCCTATGCCAAAAATTCTAAGCAACGTGACCTTTTAATTAATAACTAAATATAATAAAATTAGTTTTAGTGTTAGTATGAGTACTTTTAGGCATTTGATATTACATAATAAAAGAGATGTAAAATATAATCAAATAAAAAAGAACGCGGTAGGTACCAATAGTATATTATAAATGTATGGTAGTAGTATTGAAAATTGAAATAACTTTCTATATCGGGTATTTCTCATTTTCGTCTATAAAGCAAATTAGATGTAATTATGCAAGCGTGTAACAATACGTAAAACACCCGCTAAATTTCACACTTTGCTATGAATTTTAATAGGAAATTACACAAAGGCGTTGGTGCAAAATTATTTTCACTAACCTTATTATATATCGACACTGTAAATGAGAGTTAAATATCTTATATCGTTATAATTATAAAAACGCTAACAATGGTAATAGAGAATTTTCTATAGAAAAGCTAAATACATATATAAAACATATAAAAGGAAATCGACGATAATTTTAACACAATGTTGCATGATTTTCACAGTTTATTACAACGATGGTCACAAGTTCGATGCTTGAATGAAAAAATATAATTATGATTCAAGTACATACATATGATATAAGTACAAGATTTGATAAAAGTAAATCGGAACCTTGGATGGAGGGAAACTGTTCGAAATAACAGATTGTTTCAATCAAAATAGAGGGTGAAGAGTGGACTGAACTCCACTATTTTCTTTTCCTAACCTGTAAAAGAATATTCTAAATTTATAAAAATAGTAGGGTATTGATTATAAGATTAGTAAACGCATAACATTTAGTGTGATTGAATAACAATCGAGCAAGCAATAGGGATCGATCGCCGGGGTAGTAGAGACACGCAAGTGAAAGCGTATATCACACGACAACGAATTAACTAAGCTTTAGAAATAAATGAAGTAGTGTTCGATATATATGTTTTATTAATATTTTTCTTGTAAGAAGTCATATTATACTGAGTACCCAAAATAAAAAAAAAATATTTTCTCTATTAAATGAATCTACAAATTATAGATTTTAAACTTTTATAAATGCATAAGTACCTAATAGCCTTACATAAAATAACTTTTAAAAGACATGTATGTTAGCTTTATTATATATTTTAATGTTAGATTAAATTAAATTTCTATTTTAATAAGTATTTCAATTGGATTTTGTAAAAACTAAGCTTGACACTTTAGTTGCTGTTTTGACATAAAACGAGTATTATAAAAACCCATGATGTCGCCAGTGGCCCGGTCACTCTTCGTTCTGATTTTGTCAAGCATAGTTAGCTCCTGATTATTGTAAATTGGGTGACTGTGAATAAATCGATAATGAACAGTACCGGCAGTGTTTTATTATAACGGAGTTTATCATATACATATGTATTATATATGATGTAGTAAAACTCTAATACAAAATATATTAAAAATGATTATATTGTCCTCCTAACGGATTTTGGTTATAGATATAACGTGAAAAATTAGAAGGCTTAAATGGTGATGGGCAGGGCACATGATTAGAGGAAAAGAAAAATAGAGCAAAATTGTGACACGATGGTATCCTAGAGAAGGAAAAAGGAATAAAAAAAAGTAGGCCACAACAAAGATGGGATGATGACATAAGACAAGTGGCAGATGTACCATGGAACAGGGTGGCTCAAGAAAGATTTGAGTGGAAGAGATTGAAGGAGGCCTTTGCCGACTGGCAAACAGATCTACAGAGAATAAGTAAAAATATAATAAAAGACTAGATTAAGATTTAAATTTAAGTTTTTCATGTATTGTTCTTTTTCATATAATTGTAACATTGATCTGAATAGAAGGCTATATTATATTATTATTATTAACGGATTTTGGTTACGATGGCCATTTTTACTGAGACCATCCAACTGCGCGGAACACATTTATAGCGCAATATATAATGCATGTAATTATAGTATGCAGGCAGATGTGCACTCTTTATTCTTCTTAACTCTCATAGTCCGATAACTCTAAAGCTCTCTGCTCTGCTACTGCTCTGAGTGATGGGGGTGTTAAAATGGTGACTTTTAAACCCTCCTGCGCCTCGGACATCACATGCTGATTCCGGGATGCTCAGAACCATATTTCGTAAGAGAAAGACTCGAACCCTGGACCTCTCGATTTATAGCCACAATACCAACGTGGCAGTGACAAAATTAAAAAAAAACTGATTTATAAAAATCAAAATTACATACAAGATACCGACTCTACGGTTTTAGCTGTTTATTTACGGAAGTAACGATTAAGAAGCGTGTACGCGGTGGCATTGAAAACAATGCTGATAACGGGAGCGTTCTCAGACTCTTCCCCGACAAATTACATATTACCTAGCTAATTTACAATAATACTTGCTGTCTTCATAATAAGGTTTGTTTTTTAAAAATATGTATGTATGTGTATTTGCATGATTTGCCACAAATCTGACCTTGATTCCTACGGTAACTCTCGTATTGTGTAGATATATTCACTTTTTACTTTTCTTAGTAGAAACCTAACTCGTTCATATTCGCGTTTTTTCGCGTGACTGATGTCATCAGAAATACTTACGTGATCCGGACATGGTCCAATTATGTAGTGTGAACCAGAAACACAGAATATAATATTCGATACGGTATTTAATAGATTAACAAAATTAATTATACCTACAGTTCTATAACATCGACTTCTTTAAATAATGTTTTAAAAATGCATGTATAAAGCAAATAAGTTATTTATTTTTTAATATATGTACCTATTACATTTTATTATTATTTATTATTATTATTATTTTTTTTTTTAACTTATTTCTCTCTGTAAGCTGTCTTGCCTTTTGTTTTTTTTTATTATATTTTATTATATATTATAATATATATATATATATATATATATATATGATGATGATGATGATATACTAATATATACATATATATATATACATATGTATCTATTAGTATAAACATATATACTTATGCATTTTTGTAGTCTACTTTTTTATATATTGTGATATATTTAACTCTATTATTTACACCCCTTCCCTCTTGCAGTTTGCTATCTCCTACACCTAAAGGTTGCCTGGAAGAGATCGCTGTTTTAGCGATAAGGCCTCCTCTTGTACATTTCTATTCTGTGTTTATTTATTTTCTTTTGTTCTTGGTGTACAATAAAGAGTTTGTTATTATTATTATTACATTTTTATTTATTTTTCGGATGATAAGTCAAAAAATAAAAATATATTATACTACACAATATTTACACATACAAAATCTCCTTAAATGGTTACCTATTAACTTAATATTGCGTAAATGGTTGATTTATTTCAATTACTTACTACTATTCTTATTTAAATTAAATTAATTTTTCAGATTTTTACGTTTTTGTTTTGTTCGGGAATCAAAGAGCAAAATATAACTAGCATATTTTTGAAAATCATATAAACCGCAAAAAAATACATTTATTAATTTAAAAAATCATTTTCAATTAAACTATTCTAAGGAGTATTCATCATCAAAAATCATCAAACAACAAAAGCAACCATCAATATTTCTAACAGTTAATCAAAACAGTGTCAAAAGTTCACAACAACGAAATTGTGACAATGTCAACTTTGTCAAGACAATTTGTAAATATCCCAAAAGATTTACTTTAATGATTGCTCTCGCGACAAAACATGTTTTATTTATGCAGTGGATATTAACCGGCCTTGTAACGTTTTCGTGTTCGGTAAAAACGTACCAAGTTAACCGTATTAATGAGTCCTCATATCTCGTGACTAGCCTCCCAGATTTTGAGCACGCGAAGAAATTCGATAAAAAAGCCAATGGAAACAGAATTATACCAATTAATAATGATAAGAGATCTTTTACGATTCACGATTATTACGACTTCACACCAAGCACAGTGAATGTTGGTGAAAAGAAAGAAAATTTAAAGGTAAAAATTCCAGCATCATTTATAAAGAAGGCCCGCGATCAATATTTTCGTAATTACTATTCTACAATGAAAACGTCTAATAGTTTATATTCTCCAGAAGTTAATTCATATAGTGAACTTGCTCCATTAAAAAAATGTAAGCCTTTACAATCACGACACAATCTCAATATAGCTAGATATTTAGCATCTAGACTAATTATGGGAGAACAAGATGAGTTGGGACAAGATAACAAGATAATAAGAAATAAACGACGTACAAAATTACAAACGTTTACCCGACATGCTATATTAAAATAAAGTTGCATAAATCATTTTTTTTTCTTTTACCACACATCCCTTTGAAAAATTATATAAGTACTGGAAAGTAAACTACCTAAGTAATTATGTTTAGCACTATTGAAGGTGCCATAGTTCGTTAAATACGACGACGTAGCAGATGAGATTTAAGCATGGCTAAGAGTCTAAAAAATCTCATAAAAAAAAGCAAATCAATTTTATTACAATTTTTCTTTCTCTAAATGTCCTGTTCGGATTATTACGAACATTAAAAAAAATTGCCAAATCGGTCGAGTGATGCCCTCACCAGTATTTAATTTTTATTGATATACATTACATATACGTTCATTTCTCTTTTCCTCAAGGCTTTATTTACGTCTGTTATCAGTGCTTCAATTTACTCAAAGATAATGTAAAATGAATTACGTCACTCTGAAGCTGTTATTAGGAACTTTAATTCCATACATTCTTGAATATATTTTTTCTGTATCACATTTAATTCATTTTATAATTATCGAAAATAGATTTCTTTCTAGAGAAACAATATAAGTAGACATATTTAGTAAAGAAATTTTAAATGTGACTATGTTTCTCAGTATGTATTGTCTTCACGGAACAATATTACAATACAGTGTATTGATATTATTATTTTTTTGCATCAAAATCTTATAAATTGCCATTGAGTAGACGCAACAATCCTAAATAAAGAATCTTCCCGACTGAATTTTGGGACGGAGGTCAATCTCACTAAGGCTAGCATCTGCACAAGAGATGTTAATAATCTCAAAGTAATTCGAGTTATTGTAATTAGTACAGTCATGTTAGGGGTGACACCTCGCATGAAAGGTAATAAGCTGAAAATTTTTATAAACCTCGGCATTCAACATGATGTGTCAAAAGTCTCGTATGCTCTCGTGCAGGCATTTTTAAGATATTAAACGTTAAAGGGTGCAAAAAATATTTTTTACAAATATATCGCTAATATGAGCTAAAGTTTTTGTTTAAATTATTTTTTTATTGATTAATCGTGTTTGAGCTAGAGAGTGAAGAGCCATGTGAGTTATATTGAATCCTACAGAGGCGTTAATTCTACGTTATATTACAGTCCATATAATACTATACTAGTAGTTATATTAACTTATTATATTTTTTTTATGAAAAAGCTTTATTATCATTTCATAATACTTATATCATGTAAAAATGTACGGCTGCACACCCGGAGGTCCTGGGTTCGAGTCCCGGGTCGGGCCAAGTTTAGTTATTGAGTCTTCCTGTATAGTAAGTCTCAGTAACAGCCCGGAGTTGGGAAGTTGGCGGTGTTTCACCCCCGTGCCTCGGAGAGCACGTAAAGCCGTCGGTTCTGCGCCTTAACTCTCACCGGTCGTGTCGAGTGGTCGTCCCACCGGAGTATGAGAGTGATAGGAATAGAGAGTGCACTTGTGTCTGCGCGTACACTTGAGCACTATAATATCTCCTGCGCAGTTGGCTAATCTCATTGAGATTGGCCGCCGTGGCCGGAATCGGCTAGGAGAACATCATCATATCATGTAAAAAAAGTAATTAGGTGAAATACCTTAAGTATATAATATAGGGATAAATTAGAAATCTTTGAGCGACCGAATAAAGAATACGATTACGACGAAGAAGTAATCTGAGATCCATGTATGACTAACAATAATTAAAGTGAACAAATAAATGAAGATCAGAAAAATAAAAAAAAAAGTTATATATTCAAAATACTCTTCATTCATGAACGAATTAGTGGCTAATTCGTTCATGTCTTCATTATATGTCTTCAAAATAGTACCTAACTAACAAAACACGATGAAGCGGGAGATGAATAAAAAATAAAAATAAAACTACATAAAACCTTTTTTTTAGTGTTACTTTTATTTAATTTATTATGAATTTCTTTGTTTGTAGGTGCAAATCAAGTTTTCATTCAATCAACTAAAATTACGCATAAAAAGAAACCATTCGTTGTGTTTTCTGATTATGCTAAAAAAACGAAATTAGATTTCATGCCCAGCTTATTTAATTGGAATCGTCATTGAAAAAAAACATAACATTCAATTACTCAGTTTTATTTATTACAAACATAATTTGTAGTACATTTTCTAATTCGTGGATTAAATAAAGATCTTCCTGGACATTGGTAGGTATACGCGAAAAATTGGCTTTTAACTAGAATGCAATATGTATATTTCTTACACGTAGTGTCTGCTGCATCAGGGAATCTTCCAACTCCCTTTTCAGCACAATTTACAGCGGCAAGGACTTGCCATTTATAATTTATGATGCCAAAAATCTACAAGAGAAAAAATCTCTTTAGCCAATAACATGCGTGACATAGCTACGTTTAAATAAACGTAGAGAATGATAAATAATGATTTTATTCGAAAAAATGACAAATTATAAGAATAATTTAAAAAAGAATCCTCAAATGTAATGAAATCAAACATTATTTAGTAACTCTGTTTTCAATTAAATTATTACTACTCACAAAATATATAATAATGAAGTAGATGGTGCGGTTCATTTTGATTCTCCTTGTATGTTCAAGTGCATTACATTTATTTACCATTCAATATGTTATCTTACGCTCAAGTTATGTTAATTTATATAGTATATATTGAATCCATTGTAATCTGTTGTATAACAAGATTAATTACGAATACAGGTAATACTTAATATATGTATGTATGACGTACGTATGTATTTACACAATATCTACTATTTAATAAATCTTAAAAAATAGATTTCTTAAATTAAGTTAAGTTGTGAAGTTTTAGATATCGTAATATTTGAGAACTTAACATTTTTTTCACAATATTTAAAAAAAAGTAAAAAGTTTATCGTTTAATGAATGAAACTTTATTCGTAATAAATAATCATTACAATTAACAGCGTCAACAAAATTTAAAACAAAATATATAAATCAGTCACCAATCCTGTCAAATATTCTTTCAACTAGGGCAAGTATAACTCGTGGTGCACAAATGCGTCGTAGGATTGAATACAGATGTAGTCGGGCAAGTATATCCATAGTCTATATATGTTCCATTTGATGCTAAAACACATAAATAATAGGTCTTACAAGTAGTGTCCGTAGAATTAGCGAATCTTCCAGCTGCTGAACAAGTAAATGGGGTAGCTGTCTCTGTGTCATTGGTTGATGACGTGCAATTATAATCAGTTTCACATAACGTTGTGTTTGGGTTGTAAAAAGTGTCAGTCGGACAAGTTAAACTGCTTTCAGTGAAGGTCCCGTTGACTTCCACGCATTGAATGTAAGTGGTGCAATTGGTGGAACTGGGATCTGCGACGAAGCCATCCTCCGTGCAAACTGTATTATTTACAGTGGTATTAGTGGTATCCGATGTAACGTTGCAGACGTAATTTGTTGTACATAGAGATGTAGTTGGGTTAAAAAGAGATGTTGTGGGGCACACGTAATTATAGGATGCGAATGTAGAGTCGCTTAACGCGATGCAAAGAGTGTAGTTCTTGCAAGTAGTGTCGTCTGGTTCCGCAAAGCGTCCAGCGGCGGTACAGTTGACTGCAGCTTGTGCTTGCCATATTAGGCAAAGGACCTAAGTGATAAAGGAAGTTAAATAATTACATTAACTTAACTACGAACTAATTTGCACTATTACCTGGCGAGGTAAACAAAAAGAACATAGTAATATTTGGTTGTACTCGATTGAATAAAACAAAAAGTACCTTTGTAATTTGTATTTAAATTAATACCTATCTATACTAATATTATAATATAATATAAAGAGGTAAAGTTTGTGAGTTTGTGACGTTGTAGGGAGTAATCTCTGGATCTACTGAACCGATTTAGATGAAATTTAGTGAGAAGAGAGTTTGAGACCCTGGGAAGGATATAGGATTTTATGCCGGAAATCATCCCTTAAAGGGGTAAAAATGGGTATGAAAGTTTGTATCGGGAATCAAGCAAGAGAAGAACCCGAGTGAAGCGAGAGTGAGTCGCTAGTATAATATAAAAAATAAATTAAAGCAGTTAACTCGGTCGCAATTAAATAAACAGACAACTTAACAAGAATTGTAAATATGTACCTACATTAAATATAACTTTGAATACACCCAAACTTTGACTCCCATTAAAATTATTTATTGTATGTATTTATTATACTCAGATATATATAAAGCCATAAAATAATGTATAATTAATTTAATGAAATTACTCACAAGAAAAAGAACAATACCAAGCTTTCCCTCCATATTTTCGGTCTCAGTAAATCTAGGAAACACGTCTACTTATACCTAATACAGTTTATGTCCATAATAAACGATTAGGATTAACTCAATGGCATCCATAATACTTCAATTACAGCACTTAGTCCGACTATAAGCAATTTTCCTTGATATCTGTCACTAAGGCCTATACATACGCGTACATATAATAAAATAGTCAAAAAGCGACATTTGTACATAAAATAGCAGCTCAATAAAAGCTCAAAAAGTATGGACATTATAAAAAAAAGTTTAAATAAAAGTTGTAGAGAATAAATGAATCTTTAAAAATGGATAGATGCATTTTATTGATTAAACCAATAGAATAAGTTATCGGCCGAGATAGAAGAACGGGTTCATTAAATGGGCCATAAATAAAAGTAAACGGTACGTTACGTTTTACAAAAAAAATATTAGAAAACAAAACATGCGAAATTTTATTCTCTACAAAAATAGTTTCAATAACTTTTACCCTAAAGTGCATAGTTTCCGAGATATCGGCCAAAAAAGTTTTTTCAAGATGGCGCTTGAAGCTCCACCGGAATCTGTGAGCACTTTGTGATTTTATACTCAGTAAGTGATCCTAAATATTATAAAATAAAAAAATTGGATTAGAAATTTAGTGCAAAGTTAAATTCTATTTTTACTGTAGTATATATGCCGTAGTGATTTAGTTCAAGCAAGAAGGTTTGATGATCAACATAATCAAAGACATTAAGTCATTACATAGTACATCTTTTATACCATTTAATATGTTATCTTACGCTCAAGTTATGTTAATTTATATAGAATCTATTGAATCCATTGTAATATGTTTTGTTATAAGAATAATTTCGTTGAAAATAAATATAACACCTAATATATGGGGCATTTCACCTTTTATAGTAAGTAATTTTTCGTAAAAAAATCTCACTACAATTTTTTAACAAATTTCGATTGTGAAATAAAAGAGTACGTATAAATCGCAACTATATTATATATATAACTAGCATAGCATAGTTCAGATGACCAAAAACCAAATTCTTAGGTTTTACGTACCTATTAGTATACTATTACATTGCAGTTTTTGTATTTTTTCTCAGAAATGAGATATTTTCCCGCGGTAAAACGTATCCTATACGTTGACCCGGATAATCAGCTATCACCATACCAAATTTCGTCAAATTCTCTCGAGTGGTTTTTCCGTGATGCGGTAACAGAGAGACAGACAAAAATTCTAAAAACTATAGATTCGGCATCGATAATAATGTTTATTTCAATAAGACTTTCCAAAAAATATTTAATGTACAGATTCGGCTTAGTTACAATTTAATTATATGTATAGATAATAATAATAATAAGCCTTTTTATTTCCTTAATTTAAAATTGACAATTGGTATAACATTATTAGGTTTTGATTTGATTAGATAGTTGAATATTTATATGTTACATAATAATTCAATGAATAACTACATAATTATAATGAGATACATTAAGTTATAATCTAAAGAAATTATATCTAGCAAATTTATTACATAATCTATATTAAATTTAGTTTTATATATTAATCATTATCATTATTTTTATATGCATTATTACAAAATATAAAAAACATTGTTTAACAATTATTTAGTTTGATTAGTTATTATTTTTATGCAACATTATAATTAATTCAAGCTATGAAAAAATAAAAGAAATTAATTAATTAACTTATAATATAAATAAGTTACACTTAGCAGATTATAATTATATAAGTTAAATAAAATTTTACACATTTTCATCACTTATTTTTTTTTTTGTTATCATAGCTATATATTATAAGTTATTTAAAACTAGGTGTTTTTTTTTTTTTAAATTAAGGACCTCTCTTCGAGTAAAGGCCTCCTCCATTTGTCTCCAGGTGGTTCTTTCTTTTGCTGCGTCTAACCAGTCTCTCCCTGCTGTTTTTAGTACCTCGTCTATCCATCTCACCATAGGTCTTCCTCTTCTTAATAATTATACTATATTAAATTAAAATTAAAATTAAATATAATTCTTTAATAATAATACTTCTGTAACATTGCTTTAAAGAGTCTTGTATTTGGTGATAGATTTTTTTTTCGATTTTCTCATCATTTGCTTCAATGGTTGGTGCATGAACTTGAATAATGGAGAGTGTATTATTTTTAAATTTAAGATTGAGTACACATATTCTTTCAGATATAGCTATAAAACTTTCTATATTTGATTTCAGTCTCTTTTTTATAATAAATCCAACTCCATATTGACCTTTGGTTTCACCATAGTAGCAAATATGTGATCTTGATCTTCTAGAATTCTTTTTTCTTATTTCTGTGAGTCCAATTATGTAGCCCATTCTTCTTATTTCTGCGAGTCCAATTATGTCGTGTTTTGTTTTTGGAATACTTTCTTTAAATTCAAGGAGTTTTTCATCTGATGATAGAGAGATCTAGCATTGTAGGATATTAATATCCAAAAGTATGAGACACTGTCTATATACGTTTTTAACACTAAGTTCTTCTTCTAAACACAGTATTTCACATTTTTAGCAGTTTATAAGTCTAGATTTACGATCTGGTAAGTATTTTGCACTATTTTCTTTAATTTAACTATTTTTAAACACTAAAAATACACAGAGCCGATGTTAACAGTTGCACCGTAGCGCCATGTATAGATATTTTATATATAATAATGATATTATATATATAATAATATACTGCTAAGACTAGTTAAAATCATATGAGTAAGTAAATATATGGATCAGGTACGGTTCTATTAATTGAGATTGAAATTAAATTAATTATAATAGATAACTTTATTATGTAATTTTTACACTTTTACTATTTGCACTAGCACTGGTTCTTTTAACATATAAACCTTCATTGGTTGGGAGAAAAGCATGAAGTTTTTTAGTTCCTGGAACGGTGACAGCGGAAGCAAAACGGATTCGTAGAAAGTCTCGCTCTTGTTGTATATTTTCTTTCAAGCAGTAGTATATTGACGTTTCAGTCAACGAAGATGAACGAAAAAGAACTAGCATTGCCCGCGGCTCCGTCCGCGTTCAGATGACTAAAAACCAAATTCTGAGGTTTTACATATTAGTATACTCTTACAGTGCAGTTTTTGTATTTTTTCTCAGAAATGAGACATTTTCCCGTGGTAAAAAGTATCCTATATGTTGACCCGGATAACCAGCTACCATCATACCAAATTTCATCAAAATCCCTCCAGTGGTTTTTCCGTGATGCGGTAACAGACAGACAGACAACAATTCTAAAAACTATAGAATTGGCCTCCGTATCGAAAATAATGTTTATCTCAATAAGATTGTATAGAAAACTTAAAACAAAAAACTTTTTAACAAAAAAATAAAATCCGACTTCAAACAAAAGCGCTAAAAAGTTAAAAATAACTGATTGGTAGTTTTCATTTACTATACATACCTAATCAAATATTTTCGAAGTCGGTGTGCTTTGGCTAAGTAATTAAAGCCTACCTATTAAATACATACCTAATCAAATATTTTCGAAATCGGTGCCAGCCCATACAAAGCAAAGCACACCGACTTCGAAAATATTTGATTAGGTATGTATAGTAAATGAAAACTACCAATCAGTTATTTTTTACTTTTTAGTGCTTTTGTTTGAAGTCGGTTTTTATTCTTTTTGTTAAAAAGTTTTTAGTTTTCCCTTTTTAGTGTAGACAGTAGTAGCAAAGTAAGAATTCTAACGTGTTATGCTTGTCAAATCAAACAAAATAAGCCCAAACTCAAAGTATCTACTATTAGCCGTTGAAGAGTTTCACCTATCCACCTTCTGGCCTTACCATCAGATCAGGTCAACAATACCGAACCACTGTACTATCAACGGAAATAGAAACACTTGCAAAGTTTCAAGTCAATATGACAATTAGAAGTAGGTTACATTCATCATTAGCTATTTTTCCACCCTTAGGGATGGTTTTTTTTCATTTAAATGGGACCAATCTGGAAGTATACACTTTCAAACAACACAAAAATTGTCCAAATCGGTTAATAAATGACGAAGTTCTGAGGTAACAAACATAAAAAAAATGCAGTTGAATTGAGAACCTCCTCCTTTTTGAAATCGGTTGAAAATATCATCAAATATTCTTTCAACCTATCAAATATTCTTTCAACTATACATATGCGTCGTAGGATTGAATAAATACAGATGTAGTCGGGTAAGTGATTCCATAGCTTATAAATGTTCAATTTGTTGCTAAAGGCACATAAAAAATAGATGCATTTTGCAAGTAGTGTCGGGTGGCTCAGCAAAGCGTCCAGGCGCAATGCAGTTGACTACAGCTTGTCAGTGATGAGCATACCCTTTAGAACCAAAAAGATTTTGTGAAACAATGAAACACTTTTCCTGATATAATCGTTATCTTGACAGCAATTAATAAAATTTATATACACAACAGAAACTCATACGTCCTGCCAAAACGACGTCTTCGTCGTCATACTTTTCCTGCCTGCCTGACACCTGCGTAGACAACACCACAGAGGTTGTATGAAGGCGTACTTGATGTCTTCGAATAAACTAGCGGCGCGTAACAATTTTTTAAATCGGTTCACAATTGGTGAAAATATCGATGAACATACACAAAAAAAAATACATACAGACGAACATAGAATCTCCTCCTTATTGGAAGTCGGTTAATAAAGGCGCTAACTACCTCTACTTATTTCAACTAATAGAAAGATCGATAAACGAGTAAGGCTTGTGTATATCATTTGTAAATGTTTTGTACAAAATAGCTGAACTATGGCGGTGTTTTATCAAAAACCCTAGCTAAACCTTTAGACATAAATCAAAATAATTTATTATTATAAATTAAAGATCTTAAAAAGATCTACTTCTCATTTTCTTCTTTACGTTATCTTAGGCTTTATTACCAGTATCTATAGATAGATCTTTTAATCTTTAGACAAAAATATTTACCGAAAATTTTAATGGTATATTAATTACTAAAAATCATAGACAAACCTCAACATTTATCATTTTAGGACTGCTAACGGAATCATAAATTAATCTTCTTATAATAAACTTAACTACACATAGAGCTGTTCCACGTATCTCTTGTGTGTAAACAAATATATGTACTTATCAAATCTCCACATAGTGAAGTACCTTTATAATAAATTTATTGTTATTGAATTACAGAACGATAATTATATCACAAATTAATGACAAAAGAAAAAATATATATACATATACACATATACATGCTAGTATATTAAAATAAAAAAGATATTCTCAACACTTCATTATAAATTAAAAAATGAAAATATTAACAATACTAGCGGCTCACCTTCGCTTCGCTCGGATTCGCTTCTAGAATAACCAAAACAAACCTATCCCAGAGGAACTGTATATTTTTCCGCAATAAAAAGTAGCCAATGTGCAATTCCAGAATATTATAGAATATTTTATAGATATAGATTATATTATATTATAGAGATAGATCTCTGTGCCAAATTTCCTCCAGATTCATTCTGCTGTTCTGCCGTGACTGAGTAACAAACATCCATCCAAAGCTCCAAACATCTTAACTTTCACATTTATAATATTAATAAGACGATTATAAAGGCCGTTTTTCTCAATGTTGGTTAAAATTATTCTGATAATTTTATTTATCGAATCGATATAAAATTGTTATAGTACGTCCCTATTGTTTTCTGAAGGCTTAAAAGGGAAGAAAATTTCTCAGTTTCTGCTTTTATCTCACGAGTGACTGATATGAGAAATGTTAATATAGGACCAGCGAATCAAAGATAAAAACGATACTTAAAAAAATATTAAATAAAATAGCAAGAACAAAATGCATTTATGGACTATTATTTTGTTATTTGTAAGTGATAACCATTTGTCAAGATATACCCCCATCTGCTTTTTATGCTTGAAAATTGTTTGCGCAGTACCTATACATATTTGCATAAACTTTAGCAGATTCTAATGACAGGCCTCTTACTTAAAGTTTTTTTTAGTTATTCTGAGTCACATGTGTATCAAAGCACTATTTAATTAGATTTATCTTTAAAAACTACTATATAATTAAGTAGTTAAAACAACTACCATATGAAGTTTACTAATGCTAAACATATTTATTAACATTCGTCCAACGCATTAATTTCAATAAAAGTAAACGACCAATAACCAACCATCTAAACATTACGATAATGATTTTATAAGATGTCAGAATAAATAAACCTATTTTTTGTAAAGTTCGTTATTTGATAAATCATAAATACATGTATTTAATGTACATAAACCGAGTGAAGCGGGTTCAAATCCCGGGTCTCGCACCTCGGATATTTTCATGTGCGAATTATTTCTACCATGATTACCACTTGCCATACGGTAAAGGAAACCATAGGGAGGAAAGCTTTATGTCTGAGAGAACCTAGCAAGCTTTCGAAAGACATGTGAAATCCGCCAACCCGCACTTGGCCAGTGTGGTGGGCTGTGGCCTGATCCCCCTCGTATTGAAGGGACGCTCGTGCCCAGCAGTAGGACGTTAAAAAAAGGGCTGAAGACACATACAATTACTACAAGCTACAACACGAAATTGAAATTTGAAAAATATTACCTACTTAGATTTTTATTCAACTCTAAATTATTTAGCCTAAATCCTAATGTCCTTAAATGTACATAATACTCGTACATATACTAATATTCGTATTTCGAAAATATTCATTAAGATTAATGTTATATAATGTAAGTTTCAGATATGTCAGCATGTAACGAGCCAAGCTACAGTGTGTACAATGCGAGGGAGATTCCCAAACAATACAAATTCTGACTGTCGCGGATACACAATGTGCTTAGGTAATGGCGGTGCTACAGGTTTTACAAACTACAACCTCCTTTGTCCAGACCAATTTATTTATAGCCATTTAGAAAGTCAGTGTACAAATGTTACTAGCTATCAATGCCTGCACGAACATGATTGTACTCAAGATGGCGATTATCCCAATCCTGCAAGTAAAGATTGCAAATCGTACATAGCGTGTGTGAAAGACTTAAATAATATCATATCCGCAAGGCTTATTTCCTGTGCGCCTGATACAATTTTTAGTGATACAGAAAAAGGATGCATAAATGAAACTCTATTCAAATGCAACATAGTAACAGAGAAGCCTATCGTTCTTCAAGTGCCCATCAGTAATTCGTCAGACGTGACGGATATTTTGCCAGGTAACAATGCCTTTGGCAGTACAGGTAGAATATTTACAACTATTGCATCTATGACTCTGGCAATTATTATGTATTAAATATCTAAGTACAAGAGTATATCTCAAAAATTGTTTCTTTTTATATATCCCTATAACCATTGTAATTGTAATAATTCCATAATAATACGAGAGAAATATATACGATATTTATGAATGATACATAATATTACGTTAGCAGCAGCTACGCCGCGTTATATCATACGCGGGTCTACCCCATACGATGATTACTTTTATCACAGATCACATAACTCTATACTAGCTTTTATTAACAGTATTAAATGTAACTCGATTAAAAATCATGGCCACCTTCAGATATATTACTAAGAAATCTATTATTAACTGTAACGCCGGTGTGTCCGCGGTCGTGGATGGGAACGAAGTTCCTTTCTTTCGCAGTCTGCCATTGGCTTATGAATTAGGTCATAAAAATTGTCTCGAGTACTAGGGTAATATTTGTACTTAAATCAACGTACATTGTACACCTTGAAGCTCATCGAAGAGAGAGAAGCTGCACAGAGTGTGCACGAATTTCGTACAATATACATTCCTTAACACTTATGATCGCCTGGTACTCTTTTTTTTATAGTTGCTTAGAGTTTGCCTGGTATGTACTTATAATAACGTCACATTATACATATGTCCATTATATATGTAGGGTCTCGTCATAAGAGTGCATACGATCTACGTACTTATGATGCTCCATTTTTATATATGTTCGCCAGACAACTATTTTAAACCCTTTTACAAGAAGACAGACCGATCCAAGGGGCTAATCACCCCCTAAACTCAATTTTCCTACTCACAGAAGCATTAAAGAATTTACGTGAAGTTAAGTAATTATTTTGGGACCCTTAAAGCGTCTTCAAAGCAATACGGTCGACGAAAAGTGTCTGAGAGTATTGACGACTTATTTTTAACGATATTGTCTAAAATATACGTGAAAATCAGCTTGGAGAATGTATGTGAGGTAAGTAATCTTTTGACGTACCTTGATTACCTGATACCTGGAAATTGACCGTCTAACCAAGTTAGCAGGTAGGCATGCGATCTTAGTACATACACATTTCGTTCGTCAGAAAAAACGTGACGTCTGGCGGCCCTGGGATCTTGCTCTAATATCTTAATCTATTAATAGGGAAGAATTTTGTCTATTTCTCCCGCCAGATGTCACAATCACTATAGCCCTCAGTATATTGCAAAGCTATATAGCGTGGATGGTTTTTTTTATTTTATTCATAATATAACTAAACAACAAACTACGCAGTGCCAGGATGCAAAGAAAATGGATATTTTTTGTTCCCTAAAGAGAAAAACTGAAGAAATAGCATAAAGCAAGAACATGACCAAAATTGGGGAAAACACAATCTTTATATTTAAGTATGTGTCAACATTATTTTAAAGAAAGTGATTTTAAAAGTCTTAAACCGTTTTTAGATGAATTCGTGACCTACTGAACTGAATGTAAAAAGGCCACACGTGTAGCGCCCTCCTTTCGAAAATTTTCCCCATTCAGTAAAACTAAAGTAAGACTCTATGCCTATGGGAAAATAATTGTCAAATGTCAATGTCACCGTCATGCTGACAGTTAAATTATAGGTTATGTTGCTCTGTTCAGAATTTCACTTACTGATCTAAATAAATATTATTTTAATATACTAGGATAGTTTATATATAAAACTAAGCTTTAAATCTCGGAAGATAAATATAGTGGAAAATTATTTAGTTTCAATGTATTCCAATATAATTATACCAAGGTTTGTTTCATTCATAAAAAACCTCAACAAAAATTTATTATTTCTGTAATTTTATATAATTGAATACTTAACTACAAAAATTATTGAAATTTTCAGACAATGGGCAAGATTAGCACATTTTTATCGATCAGTGTCCTCTGTAGAAGGCCAAAAACTTCCTGAGATAGGTAAATCCAGTGATGGTATTTCTCCACCGCCAAGAATACGAAGAGGTCCGACTGATATTTTACAAGCATTAGCGGCTACAATCGGGAATGATCCTACCGCAGCTCATTACAAGTAAATAATAAAATATTTAGTATTTCCATTGTCAAATATTTTTCTGGAACAATGAAATATCTATTTTTTAATATTATAGGTATCACGATGATCCATTCCTCATTCCTCTATCAAATTATCGAAAACGAGCATATGCGTTATCTGCGGAAGCTGGTCGAAAGGCAGCAGCTTGGATTAGAGATGAACATGCAGATCTATTTACAACAAGAGAATGGGACCCTCCTATGAAAATGAAAACTCCATATTTTAATGCTGATCCACAAATTGAAATATTTGCACCTAAACCTATTTATAATGATGAGAGCAAGGTAAACATAAAAATGTATTTTATTTTCTATATTTTTATAGTTATTTAGTTTTTGTATTCTATTTTTAACTCATGTCTCTTATTTACAACACAGGTGTTTACATCTATGTAGTTTATATATGATATTGCTCTTCTAGAACATGGGAAAATCATACATGGATTTTGTTGTGCTGAATGTAAAGAATGTAAAGAAAATTTCAATAAATAAATAAATAAAAATAATTGAGAGAGATTAGAATACTCAAACAATATCCTTCTGCTTTAGATATTTATTAGTTTAGATTATATTTACAACATGTTAATTTTTGTTACCCCTTATAAGTTCACTATGAGATGGACACAAGTAATTTCAGTCATCCCTTTTTAACATCCCACTGCTGGGCACGGGTTTCCCGTCAATATGAGAGGGATCAGGCCAAGTCCACCATGCTAGCCAAGTGCGGATTGGAGGTCTTTACATGTCTTTCGAAAACTCACTAGGTTTTCGCAAGCATGTAGAGGAGTAATGTTTTCTAGGTTACTGAGGAAGACTTGAAATATACAATAGAAAATGCTTTAATAGAAGATTCAATTAAAGTATTTGAACTACTTGGTGGAGCTGATAATGTAAATAATGATTTAAAAATGTCGTTATTGCAACTGTTGTGTTTTTACAATGAAAAAGAACCAATTGCCATGGAATGGGTTGAAGAGAGATGGTTTGCTGGAGCAACAAAAGAAAGACACTCAGCTACATGGAAGTAAGTAACTTAATATTCTACAATTATACTAAAAAAGCTTTTATTTTTTCAAATATATTGTTTTCAATATCATTCACCTATTCATTAAAAATTATAAGCATATTTTAATATTATTTACATTGTTACAATAAATAATGTCCTTTTACAGGCTTGGAGGTTTAGCTGATAAACTCTTTACAGCAATGGAACCAAAAACACCTGAGGCATATTGCGCTGTTATAAAGGGCATGGCCAAATATTTCCAGGTAATAAAAGCTAGGTTTTATTAACATTTTTGAATTATTTATGTTTTATCAAAATGTCAAGTATATGTATAATATAAATATTTGCATAAATCTGACTAAGTATTATTTATATGAAATATTAGTACTATTCAATAAAAATAGCAATGAGTTTTAAAAATGTTGGATGTTATCTGTTAGTATGTTATATGTTAGTTTTAAATATGTTTCTACTTCACAACTTTCAGCAAAGGCCCCATCCATTTACTGGTCTCCCAAAAATAATATAATTAAATTTTAAAAATATTCTGTTACAATACAATAATGTCTAAATCTCTTAAAGCTTTATAAATATCTTAAATATTTTCATATAAAAGTTATTTTATTTTTAATATATTTGGGAAACATACGGTGCATACTTAGAAATAAATAATTATATATAAAACACAAACCAGTAAAGTTTCCACTCAAAATAAAATCTAAATCTATTTGTATTTCAGGCAGAAAGAGCTCATGTATTAGCACAAAAAGCGAAGGAAAATGGTGTACCTCTATCGACAAGTGTGTACAATGCGTTAATAGGATGTGTAGGGTTTTTGAAGGAAGGTGCTTCGCTGCGCATTGAAGCTTTGAAGGGTTTGTTGGTCGAAATGAATGAACAGGTAAGGATTCTTTTGTTTGAAAATACAAGCATTAATATGTGTATACTGAAAAAGTGTTCTGTTTTAACCGACTTCAAAAGAAAGGATTTCAGGATCAATTCGACACATATATGTAATATTAATGTAAATGCAAAATACGCACATATTATAATCTATTAGGGTTTCCAAGCAAATATACAAAGTTTTATATAGGTGTATGTCTGTATGCTTGTATGTGTGTATGTTTGTCCACTCATTTCTCCTATCTAGTTATCAGATCATGATCATTCTTTTTTTATTTGCTTACATTTATTTCAAGTTACGAGTGTTAAAGATTTCATAAAAATCGGTTCAGTAATTTTTGTGATATGGACTAATTATTTAAATGTAATTTATAAAATATTGATAAACAACAAAGATTAAGTTACATATGTATGTCTTTTTTAATCTATTGTACAGCTAAAAACATGAAAAGTCATATTATTGTATATGAAACAATATTTTGGTACATGCCCAAGTTAAAGTTTTACGTTATTATTAATGACGATATTATTAAACCCTCCTTACACTTTATAATTTAGTATAGTTTATTAATCTTATTTTATCGACCAATCTCCTTCATGTCTTCGCCATTCTATGTGACATTGGCGAAGTAATCTGTTCTCAACTGGCACAATAGGAAGCCATTAACAAGAAAATTGAATTGGATCGATATTATTAAATTGTTTCAGGGTTTAACACCTGATACAGGCACTTTAAACATATGCCTGAAATCAATATCAGTGTGGGGAAGCGGGAAGGCCCTCCAAAGCTTTGCATTACAACTTGTGGCTGAGTTCAAACAACTAGGCATTGAACCAAGCCTTTCTGCTTACTATTACTTATTATGTTTATTCTGTAAAGAACGTAAGTATTTTTAAAATTTATTTGTTAGGTTTTCATACACAAAGAATGAAGAAGAAAGGGTGCCAACGGAACCCTATTACTATGCTTCCGCTGTTCGTCCGTACGTCCAAAGTAGATTATATATATATATATATATGGAACTATTGCCGCCATAACAACACATAATAAAAATAAAAAAATAAAAATACAAGAAACATTTTTTTAACATATGTATTCGATCTTCGAAGTTAATATGTATACATATACATAGAGTAAAAGTAATATTAATAAAAAGCACATGTACAATGGTACGGAACCCTTCGTGTGCGAATTCGACTCGCGCTTGACCGTTTTTTTTAGTTCATTGTATATGGATTATATTAATTGCCTAATATGAAAATTGAAACTGTTACCCTGAATTTAGTTAGGATATTCATATCATTTAAGACTACTTATGATAAATTATGAGCACACATAGGAAAGTTTTAGCTTTTTTTTGTACCAATACCATTACCAATTGTTTCTGTCGTATATATGTAAGTAAAAATACTGACAAATTTTCTCAATTATAATATTAGTGACTGGGCTAAGTCTTTATTTTATGTACCTTATAAGTTGCATCCATGAACGAATTAACCACTGGACCAGACATATAAGCGGACGTACCTTTATCGGTCTTCTCAGTAACCAGGAGATTTTAGGCTTGGTCGTTTGTTTTTTGCGTCAGTCTCAAGCACTTATTTGTCAACAAAACATCTCCCAAAAATGACTAAATGTTCTGTTAAATGGTGTAAAAACTATAACGGCGGAAGCAGCACTATTTCTTTTCACTTGTAAATACATTATTTTATTACATTTATTGTTATTTATCACAAAATTTAATTAAATGTAAAATAAAATGTCATATTATCCAACTATGTTAAATATAGTCGATATTTCTATGTATTGTTGACATCTGACAACCATCATAAGCGGGCTGGATTATACCATTTAGAACAAATGACAAAACTGTCGAGTGAGTCCATTTGACATCGACTAGTGCTTGACAATGTCGAAAAGTATATCGATATTTCACGAAATAACTGAACGAATTGTGTTATTTGTACAGTACAATAACATAAAATACTTTTATCACAGTATGATGACAATAAATTTATAAAAATATTTTCTAAATCAAATAAAAATATAAATGCAAAAATTATAATTAGTAAGTGTACTTAATTTTTTTTTTAATTTTTTACCACATTTACATACTTTGGAATATTATTCCATTGTAATAATAATAAAGATCATTTTATTTCAACACATAAATTACACAAAATCAAACAATAATGTTTTAGCACTAAACTTCTGGGTTGGCGATTTGTAATAAAACACTTCACCACTTGCACTAATTATTTTACTTTCACGATCCAACACTTACTTTTTCACAATTTGCAATCACTTTTTCTTTTTCCTAATTTCACAAATGTTTATTAAGAACTGAGCAATATTAGGACAGTGTCACATTTTTATAACTACCCGAGACAATCAATTGCCAATTGGCAAAAATAGTTCAATAACAGAATCAACAAAATCACTTTATTTAATTAAATTAGCTTAATATTTTGTAATCTTTACAAAATAATATTTATTATATATTAATGGAATATACACCCGATATTCATTTGTTTATTAACATTATTATAGGCCAACAGAATGTTGCCATCAATGCCATCGTATTTATATATATATATATATATATATATATATATATATATATATATATATATATCAAATAAAAAAATAATTATTATTTGACACATTATTATTGCCTCTTTAATTCATTTATTTTCATTTATTATAATAAATACAGATATTTTAAATTAAAAGATGTAAAATAATATGATGACTATGCTAACCAATGTCTAAAATGTCATTCATTGGTTCATCGATATATGTATTTTATCGATTACGTTCAAACACTAGAAATATTGTATTGTGTATCAGTGTTTATGATAATGTAATAAAATCTTTGTGTGCGTTATGCGTCACTTGGTTGAACTAGTTTTCATACATTTGTATTTTATGTCAGGTCCAGTCTCTAATTCGTCCATGGTTGCATCTTACGTCGACTTATGTAGTAATTATATTATATATAGACAGATAAATAAAATTGAAGTGTCTGTTTGTAATATCAAAATAACAGCTTTTTACTAAATGCATATGGAATGTATATACGGCAGTTATAGGAAAAACACATTTTTTTAAATTTTTCTCAGTCTGTTTGTTACGGCTAAACTCCAAAACGACGGACCGATTTTGAGGGGTCTTTCACTGGCAGATAGCTGATGTTATAAAGAGTAACTTAGGCTACTTAGATTTTTATTATAGAAAAAGAATTAGGGCTCTGCTAAAAAAACGTATCTAGGAACTTACCCGAGCGAAGCGAGGATAAGTCACTAGTAGATATTAAAATACATTAAAATACGAAAGCAAAATACATTGGCAGTGCTTATTTAAATTTTGCTATACTCTATTCCCGGAGGGAACCATGCAAAGTGCTTTCTCTGTCCCACATTAGCATACAAACTGATAAGGATAGAAAACTGTCTAGCTCCGCCCACTAACACTTGCAACTGGTTTGAAATCATAGGGCTTGTTCATGTTGCTAATAATTTAGTGAGGAGTTATTAATAATTTGTAATAAAATAAAATAAACATACAAATAAAATCAACATTAAAGTAAACTTAACTGTTATTTTTAAATTGTATACATTATTTATTAATTTCGCTTTCCGACGTATCGCTGTCATTTCCTACATTGATAATAAATCAGGTAACTGCCCGAGAGACGTCTGAACGGTACGGAATGCGTAGACAGACTAACTATGAGTTGCATTGTAATCGCGGCCTAAGCGTCTTATCTGCAACTAATCACGTGGAAGCGTACAATCTCGGTGCTTGTTTCATTCGACGAATACAGTATAAGATCTTTCTACGTAACTTTGCATGTAAAAGTTGCTTGAAAATAAAGACATCTTTTTCACGTTTTTTACAGAGGGACCTCGGACCGACATTCTGTCTGGTATATTAGATGATTTAGAATCCAGAGAGGCGTTAAAAGCCACTGATGCAATGGATACAAACTTCTTTATTACTGCAATGGGAGTGTGCAGCGATCACTTACAAGTAATTTTTTATTTTATTTTACTATTTCCTTACTTGGCCAGGGTCTCAACCCTAGGACCTACGGATCCGCAGCCATACATGCTAGCCACTAGAGGCAGTTAACAGAGTCTTTAGATGCCCTTTGCATTTATAATATTAGGCAAATACAGAAGGGACGATTATTTCTGA
The DNA here is from genome assembly GCA_947093115.1 of Brenthis daphne. Classification (NCBI taxonomy): domain Eukaryota; kingdom Metazoa; phylum Arthropoda; class Insecta; order Lepidoptera; family Nymphalidae; genus Brenthis; species Brenthis daphne. The sequence goes on along the minus strand of OX352474.1, from coordinate 29,237,894 downwards.
TTTAATTCATAAATATGCAATATCGGGTTCTACAAAATATTTAAGAATTATAATAACCTTTCTGGATAATCTATCTTTTAATTGGTAAAAACTGTATGAAAATCCATACAGTAATGTCTAAGAATAACTCAAATAAACACAAAAGATCAATGAAGTTTGAGAAGATTTTATTTTATAAATAGCGACTCACGCTTGCTTTGCTTGGTTTATTCCCTAGGTACATTTTGACGGTTAGTATGGAATAGATAGACTATATATACATAGGTATAGAAAAGTCAGTAAGTACTTTAAAAATAAAAAATAAAATATCCCTTATGAGATGTTTGATTCCGCATACAAACTTTCACCCCGCTTTTTAGATAAAAACTATCCTATGTCCTTCCCAGGGTCTAAAACTATCTCTATACCAAATTTCATCTAAATCGGTTCAGCCGATTAACCGTGAAAAGGTAACAGACAGACAGACAGAGTTACCTTAGCATTTATAATATTAGTATGGATATATAGTTATAATATAATTATTAGAATTAAAAATAAAATTTTATTCTTAGAACATAAACTTAGCAGAACGAGTCCATGCTTTACTTATGAAGGATGATAACTATAAGTTAGTGGGGGATGCTTACAAAGAGAGTATTTACTACAGACATTACGTTACTATCACCTGCCGGTAAGTTTTATTTTCATGAAATACATGTGCTATATTGAAATATAATTGTATATTTAAAAAAATCGTGTGTGTATACTTATGTACGCACGTAAGAAATTATAGTTCTTTGGCGCAACAGAACAAAAATAGCTAAAGATTTCATCACGTATGTCACAACTCACTGTTTGTAAAAGGAATACAGCTAACTTCATCATGTCGCTTTTTGGCTATGGGTGTGCGCGCGTATCGTAAAAATTTTACTCTCATATTTTGTTTCAAATGTGCCAAAAGAAGTATAACTTCAAAAACTAAAAAAATAAGAGATTTATTATATGAAGCAAATGAACAGAAACTTGTAGTTTGGGTTTATTATTTTGGACTACTAGTAAATTCATTAAGGAGTTTCACCATCCTTCACCAGGCCCCATCATCAGATCAACTCGTTGGTATTAAATTACTGTATTGTCATATAAGAATACAAAAACTCAAGATACACAATTATCATCTCAAAAGTCTTCTTTCTTCTTCTTTGTCCTCGCCTTATCCCGTTACGCGGGGTCAGCTTTCCTTATCATGCGACGCCACGTAGATCGTGTGTTCGCGTCCTCATCGGTGAGGCCGAGGCATTTCACTGGACATTCGTCATCCAAGTACCTTGGGGTCGTCCCCTGCCCTTCCTTCTTGTAGCCATGAAAAGGCATTTTTTCACGTTGGACCTACGCATTACGTGTCCATACCATCTGAGCCTCGATTCTAATATTTTATCGTTTATGGGTGCAACTTTAAATCTCCCTCTTATATATTCTCAAAAAAAAGTGCACAATTCAAAATTATGCGTCTTTCTCAAATCTGTTTTGTTTATTGCTTTTCGGGTGACAAAATTAAAACGCACGTTGTTTCGTAACTTTGGGTGTGCGTAAGTTCTAATTTGTGTTTAGACAATTAGAATTTTCAATACTTGAACAGATAGATAGTTTTGAGATTCAAATTTTGTATTCTAAAAATATTGCTATTATTTTTAGATACGCGCCGTTCGAAAGAACATTAGAGTTACTGGATATGTTGGTACCCAACATTTATGTACCTGAACCATCTGTCATGGAAGAGGTGAGTCAAACTAAAAGCCAAAATTATATTTGTGACACTAATATATATTGCAAAAACTTGTGAATAAATGTAAGAGTGAGTTGAGTTAGTTTTCTCTTTATGGTAAAGACGTAGCTATTCGGGTAAAATCCAGATTTTTATACCTTACGAGTATATTCTGGATTTACCCTTAAGCGAGTTTTATTGACGAAGAAATATATCACGCTGGCCAAGTGCGGGTTGGCGGACTTCACATGTCTTTTGAAAACTTGCTAGGTTCTGTCAGACATGCAGGTTTCCTCACGATGTTTTCCTTCACGTTAAGACAGGTGGTAATCATGTTGGAAATGATTCGCACATATATATAACTGTGTAACAGATAATAAAGACGCTAGAAGTGGGCGGCGCGGGCGAGCGCCTGGCGCTGGCGTGGTCGCAGCTGGTGGTGTTCGGGCTCGCCAAGCGCACGCGCCTGCTGGAGCAGCTGCTCGCCGCGCTGTGCTCCTGCTACCCCGGCCAAGGTGAGCTGCCTGCCTTTACGTCTATATAGCAGTGGCGAAGGGTCCGTACAAGACGCCTTACCTTAAAATGTATTTTACTATAATTTTACATACATTTAATTTTTTAAATGTATAAATGTTCTTTTGGATATATATATATATATATATATATATATATATATATATATATATATATATATATATAAGCTTTATTTCTTTTTACATTAATACATATATAAAAATTGTATATCAATGTTTTTTTGGAACGGCTTACCTCTGCTAAAATTTCACCCTTCGCCACTCCTATTCTTTGACGACACGTTTGGCTCAATTTGTAGTGAACCTACTTCCTGTGCCAGAGGTCACGGGTTCGATTCCCACTGGGGGCGTTCATTTGTGTGATGAACACGAATGTTCGTACTCCAGTCATGGGTGTTTATATTTATAATATGTATCTATTTAAAGTTATATATGTATAGTGTATCAACTATCTGGTATCCATAACGCAAGCTTCGTAGCTTACCATGGAACTAGATGGTGCTGTAATATGTTACTGTCCCAACATATTTATTATTTATTTATTTATTTTTACCACTACCAATTTTTCGTGAATTTATTAATAATATTATTTTTCTACACAATTGTGACTTAAACCTAAATATTTAATATTTTATATGTGTTATCACTTTAGATGATGAAGTGAAAGAGAAAATCCGTAACGTCGCAGCCGACATGTTGAAGTTTGGTCAACTCACAGAAGAACGCGAAGAAACAGAAGGCCGCAGGTCTCCTACACAGAAGTAAGTATCAATTGTTTTTAATTTTATTAACTTGTGTTATTATTGTATAATTGTACATATCATGTCCATTTTTTAGACATATTATTTATAATCAGGACCGCGATATCAGTTAGATTTTTAAACCGGTTTTGGTCATAGATCTCAAACCGAAAAAAGTTATAAAACTAAAGTTGCGCTTGTAAGAATAATATCGTGACGTCACACGACCTGAACGACCGAAGTTTAAATTAATTTTTCAATAATTTATTGAAAGATTTCCAAAAATTTTTTTACTGTTTTATTAGTTTTGACCTATATTATAATTCCGTTGCGTTAATATGATATTATCAACATCAGGAAACTTCTCCATTCTCTTATTGATGGCTTCGAATTGTGTCATTGCACAGATTATTTTGCCAATGTCACGTAGGTTGGAAAAGACACAAACAGATTGGTTGGTATTAGGGATTCGATGAATATGCGTTCAACCGAATACGAATATTCGGTCTAAAATGTACCGAACCAAACATTCGGCCGAATATTCGGTCCAACATGTACCGAACCGAACATTCGGCCAATATATTTGGTTCATTTTTACGTAGTAGGCGTGTTTGTACATGTCGGCATTTCTGATATCAGTGATGCAGTAAATTTGCAAAAACTATTTTTTTTCGTTGCAAAACAAATGGTGGTTTAAGTATATTAAAAATTGAATTTTGTTGATTTTTTAAATATTTCTGTTATTTTAATTTGTCAATAAATGATGGTTACGCAAGGTAGTGCGTTTTTCATAGTATTCACATACAATGCATTTCTTAGTGTAAGGCCTTTTATAATTTTTAAAATTATTATAAATTTTACCATATTACTTTTAAAATAATCGGTAATTATTCGGCATTTTATCCGAATATTCGGACGAATACAAATATAAAAAAAAGCAGAACATACCGAATACGAATATTCAGCCGAACATTTGGCGCATCTCTAGCCGGTTTTCAACCGACTTCAAAAAGGAGGAGGTTCTCAATTTGACTGTTTTTTTTTATGTTTGTTACCTCAGAACTCCGTCATTTATTAACCGATTTGGACAATTTTTGTGTTGTTTGAAAGTATATACTTCCAGATTGGTCCCATTTAAATTTCAAAAAAAAATACCACCCCTAAGAGTGGAAAAATAGCTAATGATGAATTTAACCTACTTCTAATTGTCATATTGACTTGAAACTTTGCAAGTGTTTCTATTTCCGTTGATAGTACAGTGGTTCGGTATTGTTGACCTGATCTTATGGTAAGGCCAGAAGGTGGATAGGTGGAACTCTTCAACGGCTAATAGTAGATACTTTGAGTTTCGGCTTATTTTGTTTGATTTGACAAGCCTAACACGTTAGAATTCTTACTTTGCTACTACTATCTACACTAAAAAGGGAAAAATAAAAACTTTTTAACAAAAAAATAAAAACCGACTTCAAAGAAAAGCACTAAAAAGTAAAAAATAACTAATTGGTAGTTTTCATTTACTATACATACCTAATCAAATATTTTCGAAGTCGGTGTGCTTTGGCTAAGTAATTAAAGCCTACCTATTAAATACATACTTAATCAAATATTTTCGAAATCGGAGCCAGCCTATACAAAGCAAAGCACACCGACTTCGAAAATATTTGATTAGGTATGTATAGTAAATGAAAACTACCAATTAGTTATTTTTTACTTTTTAGTGCTTTTGTTTGAAGTCGGTTTTTATTTTTTTGTTAAAAAGTTTTTATATTAGTAATACTGGGTGTGAATGACACAGGTTGTCGGCGTCGGCCCTGGCCAACATAATCGAGCTGTGCTCGGACAGCACGGACAAGGCCGCGCCGGCGTGGGCCGCGGTGCAGGAGGCGCTGGCGCGGCTGCGCGGCGCGCGCGCGCCCGGCGTGCCCGCGCGCCCCGCCGCGCTGGCCGCCGCCGCGCGCCGCGCCGCCGCCGCCGGCCTGCCGGGGCTCGCCGCGGTTAGATACACACACACACACACACACATACACACACACACACACACACACACACACACACAACACACACACACACAGACAGACAGACAACATACACTTATATTTATATACTAGCGACTCACCCTATTATATTTACGTTTTGACGTTTAAAGATTTCCCAGAGATGAGATATTTTTCCGCAGTAAAAAGTATCCTATATGTTGATCCAGATAACCAGCTATCATCACACTAAATGTCATCAAAATCTTACCTGTGGTTTTTCCATGATGCGGTAACAGACAAACAAACAAAAATTCTAAAAACTATAGATTCGACCTCTGTATCGATAATAATACCTATTTCAATAAAATTTTCCAAAAACATATTTAGTGTACAGATTCGGCTCAGTTACAATTTTATTATATGTATAGATTTATAATATTTATAGGTGGAAACTTTACCGGTGTGTGGTTGTTTTAGTTTGTAATTATTTTTAAGAATTATGTCACTGTTTGTTTCCCAAAAATTTATTTAAAAAAAATAAAAAATATGTATGTATGTATTTAAAATTATATGTACACTAGCGACTCACACTCGCTTCGCTTGGGTACGTCCCTGGCTTGATTCCTCATACAAACTTTCATCCCCATTTTCACCCGCTTAAGGGATGATTACCGAGATAAAAAGTATCCTATGTCCTTCCCAGGGTCCCAAACTACCTTCGTACCAAATTTCATCTAAATTTGTTCAGTAAATCCAGAGATTACCCCCTACAAACTCACAAACTTTACCTCTTTATAACATTAATATAAAGTGTAGTATATCAACTATCTGGTATCCATAACAAGCCTCGTAACTTACCATGGAATTAGATGGTGCTGTGTTAATGTCCCAACATATATTTATTTATGTTAAAACAAACAGCACACACACAGCACTCATATACACTGCATATAACACGAACACAACCCTCATACTTACACACAATCACACATTCACGCACACTCAAGAAAAATAAATCTTTAATTATATTAAAATATATATATATATATATATATATATATATATATATATATTATATATATATATATATATATATATATATATCGTTTAACGGTGTTTGTGATCGCACTCCTCCGAAACGGCTCGACCGATTTTAATACTTGTTTTTTTTAAATATCTGGTAGGAGGAGAATAGGTCGTAAAGTATTTTCACCGTCCTACCTTCGCTCCCCATTTTTTAATTCGAACGAAGCGAGGGTGAATTGTATAACATTAAGCCAATTTTTTTTTTTAGTATTAGTGATGGTTCCGGATATCCGTATCCGTTCCATTTTTTATGGATCTTTTACCTTATTAATTTTTAATACATAGATTCAATTTTTTATGTAGGTGATTAGATAGCACTAAAATACTATTAAATTTTAATCAAATAATTTTTTATTTCTAAAAATCAAATATTTGGCATCTTTATAATGCAAACAAGAGGTTACCATACATAACTTAAAGGAACTAAATCAACTATCTAATATATATTTAAGCCCTTACTTATATCCTATACTAGTATAGGAAGTTATTATAAAATATGTTTATAATGAGATTAATTGACTTTAAATCTTTGTAACAAATATTATAGAAAATTATAAGATCCATATACATTTTTAAACATCCGGGACATCACTATTTTGTATATTGAACGCGAAGGTTCTGCTAGTAATTCAATAATAAATCTTGCTAAGTGTAGATCTTAATTTTTTTGAAAAGACTACAAATATAATACATACTAATATAAATACCTGCGAATGTTTTTACGGAGTTCCATAGAAATTAGCACTTTTATTTTCTTATCAGCGTGACCTACAATCTCACATACTTTGTACCGTTCTTGACCCCCTTTTTCTAGTTTATATTTTTGATAAGACATATTTGATTTTTGGTAAAATTGTTCATAATGATGAGCGAAGCGAGGGTGAGTCGCTAGTATAACATTTATTTAACAACTAATTTCATATGAAAATTCATATCTCCTTGAGACATATAATACTATTTTTCAAATATTACGAAAACTAATCTCATGTAGTGTTTTTCTTTTCTTATGACTCTTTCTAAGCTCCCTTTCAATTATCTCGTGATAAATATTGTGTTCTTTTTATTTAAACGCAACTATCTTTATAACGGCCAATTAAAAACAAATTTATTATTTATATACGTATTACTTAACTTTGGTGTGTTTCCAACGGTTTTTCCTATTTTGTTTGTCTTTATATTTTCAAATTTTACATACAGATCGCAGTCACATACTTAGCTGAGAGCGGATTCGAAGAAGCATTATCGGCTAGTGTAGAGACTTTAGGTGTGATGTTAAACCGGACTAATGAAGAGGTGCAGAACCTTCTAGAAGAAAACAAAACCTCCCTCGCAACATCACTCCATCCCTCGGCTTTGGCTGTGGCTCAGGCGTATCAGATGTACGTATTCATTTATTCATTTGTTAATCCCATTATCTTTACATAGTATAAAATGAAATCGCTTCCGCTGTCTGTTCGCTTAGATCTTTTAAACTACTCAACGGATTTTAAAGCAGTTTTCAGCAATAGACTGATTCAAGAGGAATGTTTATATGTATAATACATGCATATTATATTATATTATATCATGATGATGATGATGATAGATTTTTCGGATAATCTTGCAAGATGTAATAATATTATCTCAGAAATGGATAGTTACACTCTCATTTAACTTTCTATAAAAATATTTTTTATTTTCTCTTTAACATAATCGACTATCCTCTATACCTACATGTCTTATGAGATTTAGTTTATATATTAGAACTCTAATCTATATATATAAAACAAAGTCGGGTTTGTTACAACACTTATAACTCGAGAACGGCTGGACCGATTTTTATGATCTTTGATTTGTTCGATTTGTCTTCAGTCCAAATAGCAGAATAACTATTAAAACATCGAAAAAATTGACAAAAAAATCTATTCCATACTAACCATCAAAACGCACCTAGGGACGAACCTGAGCGAAGCGAGGGTGAATCGCTAGTTTAAAATAAGAAAAAGAATATGAAGTACGCGCAAATAATTGTATAAATTTTTGCATGAAATATAATATTGAAAACAATTTGAATATATTTTTACAGAGCTAAAACCGGAGCACCATTACAAGATTCTGATTCGTCCACAAGTTCAGAAAGCGGTAGTGAATCCTCAGATGACGACTAGACTTATGTATATATAGTAGCAATAATTTAGTATTACAATAAACGCATTTAGTTACATTTTGCAGTTTCATTTTAAGTTAATACGATTGTATTTACTTTTAAATAGTATATTCTAGAATGAAAAGATATTAGCAGTGTAATACTTTAGACTTACGCGAATATTTCACATCTATACTAATATCATAGACAGAGTTTGTTTGTTTGAACGCGCTAATCTCAGCAACTATTAATCTGAAAAAAAATCTTTTTACATTAGATAGCCCGTTTATTATCATCATCAAGGTACTACCCAAAGGAACGGATCATAAACAACAAATCGGGCAGACTTCCATACATTATTGTAAAACTGATGTTTATATCGGAAGTTTGAACCCGGGCGAAGCCGCCGGTAGTCCTAGTTGTAAATAAAACTATCTTTGCGAAAAGACTTGTATCACTTTCTCCTTTAGCATAAAATATTGTTTTGTTGATCTAATGGTGCTTTTTGGGTTCCATAGGCAAACGGCTAAAACGGAACCCTTATAATTTCGTTATGTCCGTATGTCCGTTTACCGTCGTCGTCCATCTAGTCTGTCGATATGTCTCAGCCATTTTACTCATAGAATATTGGAGCTTATTTGATAAAATTTAGAAGATAGGTGTTTCATATGAACTGCTAGACAATTCTGCAGTTAAATCACAAAAAAATAGTAGTCGCACTACATAAATTTAACTAAGTCGTTGTTAACATTGTACTCGAAACTTATTTATGGGGTCAATAAAATGAATATTATAGATAAATTAGTAAATTCAACAAATTACAAAATATACATTTATTATCTCACGCTACGGAACCCTCGGTGTGTGAATTGGACTCTTAGATGTACGATTTATTTTAAATAAAAATAATTATAACTATTATAAACTAGGTATATTCTATACCTTATAACCTTCTGGTTATTGCATACCTTTCATTACATTACAAAGTAGGTAGTGTAATGTAAACGTATTACAAAGTAATGTTATGTAAATATATTCTGTCAACAACTTCATTCTAATTTCTAACTTGTCAGTTATTACTCATCATATATTAACTTGTTACTCATCAATCATCATTTTCTGTTAGTACAGTTGTCTTATGTACATTTACGACAAATATTTAGTCTATAATTTAATGATGTAATTCTGTAAAATGAATGTAAATCATAATTTAAATTATGTACGCACATCACTCGTCCATTCTCTTTCTATGAGTTTGAACAAATTCAAATAATATTTAAGCTGAGTTTATTTATACTTCCCTTTTACAGCGAACTAAAAAACAGAAAAACGTTCTTAATTCGCCTGTACTTCGTCGTGTATAGTTATTTAATTTTATGTGAAATCTTCGTCGACTTAGTTCTTATAAAATTTATTTCTATCACTGTCGCTTCGCTCGGGTTCGCCTCTAGAGAAGCACAAACAGATCTATCCCACGGGAACCGTTCATTTTTCCAGAATAAAATGTAAACTGTTGTTTGACCGGCAATAGAAGGTATCTTTTTAGATTATGTTCATAAGTTGATGGGTACTAAGCCGTATTAGTTACTATAGTTTTTTAACTATCCCACGGGAACTCTTTAATATTCCGGGATGAAAAGTATCTAAGATGTTGCCCGGGGATATAAGGTACCACCATGCAAAATTTTATTTAAATCGGTCCAATACTTTCAGAGATTAGCCCGTACAAACAGACAGAGAAACAAAAAATTTGAAAAAAATATGGATTTGTCCTATTTGTCTTCTTACATCCCCCTGACTCGGTTTTTAGCATTTTTTTTCTATGTACAGACATTCGACCTCTACTGTTTTATTATAGTATAGATTAGGAATGCCAATCTTAACAATGAATAAATTGTGCGTTAAAGTTTACAAGCTTTTTTTTAAAATCGGTTTTAGTTAGTTAAAAAATTTTAATTTGATAAATGGCATTCTATTATTATTTATGGAATTAAGACATGTAGGTACTCCATCGCATTTTCCCCGCGTTCCCCTTATTAGTACTATTATCAATACATTACATTTACCGATGGTATTGTATAAAGAGATTTTCCTAATAGCCTAGTACTAGGAAGATCTCTAACTATGCGGTATGTGCTGAGATATGTACCTTGCACCCCAAACATAATAATTGTTAATGAAACTTTCTTAGAAACCCTTGCAGCCGAAAATCCTAAGGGCGCACAAAATAATTCACCAACGTTATAATAAATGCACATTCTATAAACAGACACATAACTGTGAAATTCATGGTAAGCGAGACACGTTCCATTGACACAAAACTATATTTACCGAAGAGGTGCTAAAAATGATTATTGACATTGTCATGCAAAGTTTGAAAGAAAGTAGTGGAGGCCGTTAGTCGCACTCAGATTACGTACAGTTCTTCCTGCAACTGTGACAGTGTTAAGATATCTGAACTGTATAGCCAAAAAATACAGCAAAGTATTGAAAATGTTTAAATATATCTACTTTATAACATTTTTTGTAAGTATATCTTCTTTTATTTAAGCAATAATCGTAAGCTTGTAATAAAATCCATTATATTATATATGTGTATGAAAGTTTGATATATTTTGTTACATAAAGGCTGAACTTTAAACAAAGGAGTAATAAGTTAAAGTTAATTAATTTTGAAATTTTCAAAAGTATTGATAATTTTTGAATATAATTAAAAATAATATAAAAACAACATTATACAAATATTTCCTTAAAAAAATCTTTTCCAGGTAAACGCAATACTCGATAGAAGTGTAAATGCCTTTGTAAAATCAAGAAATTACGACTGTGGTCCCTATGGTTTTGTATGTGATGGGATTTCCAAATTAAAATTATGTGATAGCGAGACATTGTTTGGCCCAACTTTCCTCTGTCCACCCAACACTGTGTGCAATGAGGAGTCAAATGACATTTGCGAAAATCCTATCAACTATATAGACCCAGTAATAACACGTGCGGTTAGATGTCACAGTAATGAAAGAATCGCGGACCCAAGCGTACCTAATTGTAAAGGATATATTTTGTGCATCCCTAATAAGAATCGCTTTCAAGGTATTAAGTTTAAATGTTCTGGAAAAACTGTTTTCAGTGGCTACACACGCACCTGTACTTCGCCTGAAAAATATAAGTGTCCTTTGAAAAATACAACAAAGAGTAAGCCTCTATATTATGGCGATGTTAATGAAAAAGATGATGGTAACGATGGGCAATCTGTTTATTTTGGGGCAACTCAGACTGGTAATAGGCCGATTGATTGTAAAAACTATAAGTTAACGGTTACCCAAGACACAAGTCCGGCACGTCCAACATACTTCTGTCCTTCAAGACCAGCGAACGGAGATTCCACGATTCGATGTACAATATTTTCAAACCACTTTTGCATGACATTACAAAGAGACACTGAAGACCAGTTCGTAAAAAGCAATGATGCAGCAATTCGTAGGCCGCGGAAAAAAGATTTGAAACAATGAAATAACTAACAAGTTAATACGAAAGACTGATTTATTATTATCATATAAAAGTAATTTATATTGAAAGCAGTACGTTATATTTATAATAAATTAAAATACAAATTTTATAAAACGATATTGGTAATTTTATTTGCAATTACATTTTTATCAAAACACTAGCTTAAATAATCAGAAGTAAATACATAGAAACTATTTATGCCAAAAATGGCACTTAAATTAATTTTATTTACCCTCGTGACTATCTTCATCTACACATTTTTGTTTGTCTTTATCAAAAACTTCATCAGAATCGCATTTCTTTATCTTACGACGAAACTCCGATTTTGATTTTTTTGTGCAAAGGAAATATTTCCTACTGTCATCTGGAAATTCGAATAATCCCTCTTTTTCGCACGCGAAACTCTTTTTCGATTTGTCACTTTCACTAGACAACTTTCTTTTTGTACTCTTTTCGTGTGTATTTTTAGATTCATCTTCAATAGACGATGGTTTTAAGGTACAATGAATATTGTCAGTATTAAGGCGGTAACCTTCTTGGCATTTTAATTTTAATCTTACAAAGCCTTTAGAATTTTTTGCGCAAATATAATAAAAGTTGTTTGATAATACATCAATGAATCTGCCCTCAGCTAAACATTTAAATTGATTATTTCTAACGCAATGTGATAAATTTTTTGTACATTGCTTATTGATCTCACTGAAAACTGTGTCACCTGGGCATCTTCCAATGATTGGTGTTAGCTTGCCGATACAAATGTAAAATTTATTGCAATCATAATTATCAGAATATTTGCCGCGGCTACCTACATTACAAGTAAAAGATATCGGTAAGGCTACGTTGATGTGTTGAACAAAATAATCAGACTGGTTTAAAGCACTTTTTTCTGTTTTTGGTACTATCCACTGTTTATTTTTATTACTAGGCGGCATTTGTATATATTTGTCATCTTCAGATACTTCTTCGTTTACTTTTACATTTTTTACATTGTCAATAATTTGAATTGGCTTAATCTTGGATGGTGTTGTAGTATTTGTTTTAAATATTCGATTGGAATTACTTTTATCGCCATTCATTTCTGAAACAGTTTTGTTATTTAGCAATTTATTATTATTAGAGTCCAATGTTTCATAACCGTTCTTGAATTCGAGTTTAGATAAAGGTCTGCTTTCATTAGATAAGTTTTCTAATGTACCTATTCTCTATATTATAATTTGAATTACTTATCATGGATCCACTTGGCATAGTAAAATCAAATCACTTTTGCATAACTTTACAAAGTGACACTGAAGACCAGTTCGAACAAAGCAATGATGCAGTAATTCGAAGGCCGTGAATAAGATTTGAAACAATAAAATAACTAATAAGCTCATACCAAAGATTGATTTGTTGTTATCATATAAAAGTATTTAATTTTGAAAACAGTATGTAATATTTTTAATTAATTAAAATACAAATTGAATAAAATGATATTGCTAATTTTATTTGCAATTATATTTATGAAAGCACTAGCTTAAATAATCAGAAATAAATACATAGAAACTATTTATGTATAAAATAACAATTAAATTAATTATTTACCATCATGACTATCCTCATCTACACATTTTTGTTTGTCTTTATCAAAAACTTCATCAGAATCGCATTTCTTTATCTTACGACGAAACTCCGATTTTGATTTTTTTGTGCAAAGAAAATATTTCCTACTGTCATTTGGAAATTCGAATAATCCCTCTTTTTCGCACGCGAAATTCTTTTTCGATTTTTCACTTTCACTAGACGGCTTTTCTTTTGTACTCTTTTCGCTTGTATTTTTAGAGTCATCTTCAATAGACGATGGTTTTGAGGTACAATGAATATTGTCAGTATTAAGGCGGTAACCTTCTTGGCATTTTAGTTTTAATCTTACAAAGCCTTTAGAGTTGTTTGCGCAAATATAATAATAGTTGTTTGATAATACATCAATGAATCTGCCCTCAGCTAAACATTTAAATTGATTATTTCTAACGCAATGTGATAAATTTTTTGTACATTGCTTATTGATCTCACTGAAAACTGTGTCACCTGGGCATCTTCCAATGATTGGTGTTAGCTTGCCGATACAAATGTAAAATTTATTGCAATCATAATTATCAGAATATTTGCCGCGGCTACCTACATTACAAATAAAAGGTATCGGTAAGGATACGTTGATGTATTGAACAAAATAATCAGACTGGTTTAAAGCACTTTTTTCTGTATTTGTTACTATCCACTGTTTATTTTTATTACTAGGCGGGATTTGTATATATTTGTCATCTTCAGATACTTCTTCATTTACTTTTATATCTTTTACATGGTCAATAATTTCAATTGGTTTAATCTTGGACGGTGTTGTAGTACTTGTTTTAAATATTCGGTTGAAATTACTTTTATCGCCATTCATTTCTGAAACAGTTTTGTTATTTAGCAATTTATGATTATTAGAGTTCAATGTTTCATAACCGTTCTTGAATTCCAATTTTGATAGAGGTCTGCTTTTAGTAGATAGATTTTCTAATGTATTCTCTATATTATTATATTTTGAATTACTTATTACGGATCCACTTAGCATTGTAAAATCATTTATATAAGGTGCATCTGGTGCGACTTTAGGAGTTACATGTACTTTTATTTCTGAGCTGGACAGTGTTACTGCGTCAAAAGACTTTTTAGAATTGATTATGTCTAACGGATTCCTTAAATCATATTTCATATTATCAGAATCAAGATTAGAACTATGAGCTATGGCTAAATTTGGTTTATTTTTTATAATCTCGCCAGAGTCAGTCTCGATTTCTTTAACAATTATTGGATAAAAAGATGTTGACTCTTCTAGCTTTGATATATAAGGCGTTTGTGAATTATTACTTATTGTAGAAGTTTGATTAGATCGTAATTTTCCAGTTTTTATAATTTGACTTTCAATATCTTTAGGATAAGTCTGATTTGCAGTATCTTTAAGGTATGACTGTATATTAATCCCCTTAACTTTAATAATATTATTTTCTTTTGTGTTTCCTTCACTTTTATTTAAAACAGTAACATCGGACACAGAGATCATATCTTGCATTTGAGTGTTATTATATGTTTGTGGGCTTGTAGCAGAGCTTTTGATATTAAAGAAGTCAACTGTAGTCCCTGTATTAAGATTTACGTCAGTATTTTGGGTCCCGTTGAATCCAAGTATTGTATGTTCTGCAATGAACTTTGAACTCTCAATTGGAGTATCACTATATATCTGTACATATACGTCATTTTTTTCAGTAATATTTTCGTTTGCCAGAGTAATATTAAACATCTTGTCTTCTTTAACAGTCATATTAACCATTGTAATATCGACCATTATTTCAGCATCAGTTTTATTAAACGCCTGTGTATTTACATTAACGCCCTTATTGTTGCTTAAATCTTGCACGATTTTAAAATTTAGCTGGTTATCTCTGGTTTTATTGTACGTTTGCATATTTATATTATCGGTTGCAGTTGCATTGATATTATATATTCTTAATGTAATTTCTTTGGGTTCTGTTGCATTAGCTGTCTGTATACGTTTATTAGTACTGTTAGCAAAGTTCATATTAACTGCCCTATCTTTTGTAAAGTATAGGTTGACTTCAGAATTATTATAGTTTTCCAAGTTTGAGGCCGCAATGGAATTGGACAATGTTTTAGTGACATTATCCTTGGTTTTATCTAAACCAAATTTCATATGTTTGGTTACGTTTGGATCAATATTATAATGGGTCTGCATTGTTTTATCACTATCTTTAGTAAGATTTTTATCCAGCATTATATTGTCTGCTATATTTAGCTGTTTTGTTAGAGTATCGTTATATGTTTTTCTATTAATATTTTCTTCAATAAAGTTAAGATCGGGAATTGCTGCACCTGCTGTTAACTTCATTTCTTTGACTTCATCGATGTTAGGGTTCAGCATAGCTATTTTTATACTTTCAGTAATGACATCGGATACTATAGTATTTGCAAAAAAATCGACTTTGTTAATGCTATTATTCGTCTGAATGTTATATTCGCTATCTATAGTAATATTTACATCTGCTGAAATATATGCATTTGATTTCAACTGGTTGACTTCAGTATTATTCCTCGTCTGTGTTTTTAAATCATTTGATTGCGTAATAATTTTAACTTTTTCCATTTTTTTCTCGAAAATAGTATCATTTTGTTGCACATTAGTATCAGCTCTTATATTTAAGCTTACATCGTATACCATAGTGGGCAAGGTTTTATCATTAATATTAACAATATCACCATCGTTTGTTACAGCATCATTAGCTATAAAAGTCATCTCTCTAGTATTGTTATAATAATATGCTTCAGTAGTTAGACTATTTACGCTAGCCTCAGTGCTACTACCATTTGCCTTTGTAATATCTGTTTTTAAATTCGCCTCGTTAAGTAAAATATTTTTATGTGCATGCACAGTTATATCAGTACCATTAATAAAACTTACTTCCATAGAATCTGCTATTGATTTATCATGTTTGACTTTAAGCCTGTCATATGTCTGAATGATTTTGTCAGTAGTTTGAATTACATTATCTACATCTGCAAAATTAACCTTCCTAATATCATCACTTTCATATATCGTGATATTAGCTTGAGACCCATTTATGGCCGACACAGCAGTGTCTATATTTAATTCTTCACCATTTAAATCGGCATTATTAGGCGCCTTATATATATTTTCAAAATTCAAGTCAATTAGTTTTTTGTCTGTTATTGGAGAATCCACATTTAAGTTACTGATTGTACTATCGTTTACAACAAGTCCTGCTATAGTTGTTACATATTTTTCATCTATTTCATTAGTACTATTAAATATTTGCATGCTTATTTTATTACTACTATTAACATTCACGTTACCAACATTATTATTATATTCCATTCTATTTACATCAGTACTTCTAACTGTATTAACTTCCGGTAATTTTTCATTAGATATAAGCTCCCTTAAAGTGGTATCAATATTGTTGAATGTTAGAATGTTTTTTTCATTATTGTTATTAATAATTGCATCTACTACCTCCATTGTTGTAGTACTATTTTGCGTTTGAAAGCTTTTAGGAGTACTTTCTGTATTTTTTACGTAAAACTCTGTTACTTTATCCCCAAGCTTCACTTCAGTGCTAACTTTTCGCAAGTTTATATCATTATTGATATACATGTTCTGTTTCTCTTGGCTACTAACATTGTTATATATCTGCATACTTACATCAGTACCTCCAGAAGTACTAATATCAGATACCGTTACATCTGCAGTGTGCTTCTCCTCTGTGATTATTGTATTTATTTTGTTACTTTTATCAATATCAGTGTTTTCTGCGACTCTGATCATAATATTTTTAAATATCCACAAATTAGGATCATTAATTTCACTTGTCCTTACATTGGGTTCAGTAGTACCTGCCGTTAATGTTTTATCTCTAAACTCAAAATTATTAAGTATTTCGATGTTCGATGTAACATTTAAATCAGTGGAACTAGGATACTTTGCAGCAACCAGAATGCTTACTGTGGTAGAAATTTTCTCTAAATCATACATAAGAGTCTCAGTGTTTGTTTTATCCTCCTTACTGGAATTAAAACCTGCTGTAGTCGCTACGTCACTCACATTTATGATTGGTATATGAATTCCGACGGGTTTATCTATTACAGCTGAATAATTATTTATATTTCCAGCATTTACATCCGTATTTTTAATATCTTTATTATTATCTATATCAAATGTCGTAGTAGCATCATTTGTTCTATTAATTTTGGATAACACGTTAATAGCCGGCAATTTTATATTAACAGGTTCAGTATGAATGGTGTTTTTAATAATAGATGTAGTGGACATCGATTGAAGCGGATTTCCGTCGTGCAGTGTTGAATAAGAATCTGTAGTATTTGCTTGTAATTCTATAAATATGTGTCCAGCAAATTCTTTAGAATTATTAGGTTTTTGAATCGTAGATACAAGAGAATTTTGCACTAAGTTGAGTTGATTTGAAAATTCTGTAGGTGATATAGTTGTTGGCGTGTACAGATTGTCGCGAGTGAATTCAGTGGTTTCTATTCTATCTGTCTTTGAAATAGATTCGGTTTGAGTTAAAGTAATGTCTTGATTATATTTTGAAGTATAGTTGTAATAATTAATTGGTTTAGTTTCATTATTAAATGTATTAATTGCAGTTTCTAATTTAGAAACTGTACTCGGTAAAGAAGATACATTATTTATTTCTTCATAAACAGTATTTTGTAAGGGGTTGCCTTTAAAAGAAATGTACTCATTACTGGCAGTAGACATTGATAACTGCGAATCAGATAAACTATAGTTAAATGTTTCAGATACATTTTGCTTAGATATATTTAGTTCTTCTCTACTACGCCCCGTTTCATAATTACTGTTTGACTCTGTTGTCGATTCGTAGTTTAATATCGATAAGCTATCAATATACGCATCATTAATATTAGTGACAACTCTTTCTTTAAGAAAATAACCCTGAGTTTCTGTTGTAGTAGTCATGTATTCAGACTGGTCGTAAAATATATTTTTAAAAGTAGGCGAATTTTGTACAGAAGATTCATATTTACTCTTAGTTGTATATTTTTCTGTACTTGCTAAAATATTTTTTTTATTAGGATTATCAAATGAATTAGTGACTAATATAGACTCTGGTGTAGTATTTTCTTTCGAAATATCATTTTGTGCGGCTGTGAATAACTTTTCCTGATGGTATTCTTTGTTAACATTTCTATCAGTTGTGATACTGATTTCTTTCTGGAGTAGGTTAAAAGGACTAAATTGATCTTCAGATGTTGTTGATAATATATTTATGCTACTAGCAACAGTGTTTTGCTCAGTAACTTCATCATATAATGAAGATCTCAGAACGTTCTCTGCTGAAAATTTATTTACAATTTTTTTTGTAGTGGAACTGTTAGGTTCTATTTCAGTCGTAGATACACCAGAAGATATATTTGTAGTTTTGTTGACTGATATATTTTTAGAGCTTGGCACTGAAAAAGATTCATTTTTCGAGGATGTATGATTAAAGTTATCTTCATCGATATGATTTGTTAAAGTGTTACTTAACGGTGTACTTTTATTTTTTATATATACTTCAGTAACATCACTAGACAAGTAAGTATTTAGCGAGGCATCTGTTAGATTATTGTCAGTCGACTGAATTTTTTCAGACGAAAGCAAATTAGAAGTATAATTTATGGGTTTAGTAAAATTCAATTCAGTGTTATCTAATATTACCTTTTCAGTAGTCGTAGACAGTAAGTCTTCATTGTTCAACGATACTCTAGTAACTGTAGTATTAATATTATTATATATAGCACTGTCACTAATAAAACTAGTTACATTTTTGGGATCAATAACACTATCAATTGTTAAAGTTGTAGAACTGAATTCCGGTGTAGGCGTTGTACTTATAATAACTTCTGATAATTCAATATCACTAATACTACCATTAAAAGTTGATATGAGATCGAATTTTTCCAATGTAGGAGTCTCACTAATTTGGTCGTTCGTTACTTCACTCTGTTGTGTCGGTTTAAGAGTGGTCGTTGGATGATATTCACATTCAAAATAATTGCTATCCTTGCACACTGTACTTTTCGGACACGGAATGAGAAAATCGTCTACTGTAGTTGACACGCCTCCTCCTAAGTCAACACATATCTTGAAATGTGTTGAGTTGACACAGTGAAATGCTTTTCCTTTGCAGTCGATATTCTGTGTAGCGACCAAAGGCAAAGTTATCGCAGTAACTATCTGCAAATAAACAAAAATCTTATCAAATTAAACACTCATAGAAAAATTATAATAGCTCAAGGTTGCCTGGAAGAAATCGCTGCGCATCTTTTCTTTGCGTTTTTTTCTTTTTATTTAGGTGTGCAATAAAGAATATTATAATTATTAATATTATATACACCTATACATATAATAATATTCACATATAATATAACATTTTTTTATATATTTATATTAAAAAAAATTACCAAGAGTCCAATGAAAAAAATATTTTCTTTCTTCTTAAAAGCCATGACCACATTTCAATCCAAATTTAATTAATATTCAGTACATTCGAGCGCACTGTCGTGTACGGTGTATGAATCGTTTATCGCGTAGTGTTAAGGAGAATAACAGCAGTATGTTGGTCTCAGATAATACTCGTAATTAATGAAAGACAACTAGTTTACACAGTCAGTCATGAGAATATCTTGATTAAACGGTAAAAGCAAATAGAGCTGACACTGTATTTCCTGTACGCTTTACTTAAATTAGGTATTTCCCATTGCTTTAAAATAAGATCATACCTATATCAACCTTCAGTAATGATACACTTCTAGACACACTTGTTGTTCTTCTTCTTCTAATAAATAGTATCTAATTAATAATAGGGAAATTAAAAAGGTATTCTAACGCTGATGTATGTCGTTCATATTTAATAACTGGGGGATTTAAAATTATGTGCCTTTTCCTAGTCTAACATTAGGCAATTCAAGTTTTTATTAATATTGAGGAACATTTAGAGCACCTTACTTGGTTATAGCTATCCTTTATCTATTTTATCTGAAAAGTTTCTGTAAATATTTACGTATTACGTACAATATCATCGTGCAGTATTAAGAAATATACAAATATTTACGACAATGTGGATTTTACCTCAATAACTCAATTACATCAACTTATCTAAATATTTTGTTTAATTGAAATGACATCACTTCATTATATTGAGATGTTCGCATGTTACTTTTGCGCGAATGCCTGGACCGTGTTTCTAACAGCCCCGCGCGATAGACGACCACGACCGTGGTCACGCATGACCACAGTGATCATCTATATGGGGCATTCCACGCCAAATTCAGGTTCCAATATTTTTCATTTTAATTTTGGTATTTTTAGAACCCCTCACAAGAGGCTCCCTGGTAAATTTTGAGATTTTGTGATAACTTTACAAAAAAAAAATTTAAAGTGTGTTTAATCCAGATTTTTGAATTTTAACCTTTATAAAAGTTTAAGTTCAAGAGTCTCGATTTAAATATTTTAAATATTATTTTTTTAAGTATTTTTATGTAAAGGTAATCCAAAAACAAAATTTTGAAAAAAATATTAAACTTCGACCATTATTAAGAAAGTTATGGGCAAAACACCAAAAAAAGAGCAGCTTATTTTTGTAAATTCGGTATTAATAAACCAGTGATCAAAAAAGTCTCAAAATTTACCAGGAAGCCTCTTTTGAAAGATATTAAAAAATTCCAAAATATTAAAAAAATCAAAATTATTTTTTTTTAAACCGTCCGATTTGGCGTGGAATGCTATAATAATGCCAGTCATAAAAATATACATTATGTTACTGGTTCCTGCGACCATAATCGTAAGTACGAAGGCGCTGTTACAGAATTAATCAATTAATAAATTGAAAGAGAAAAAATAGTTAAATTAGATCTACTTAATAATATTTAGAAAACAAGGTATAAGTAACTCTCAATGATAGATATAAAATCCTATTTGCGAATAAATAAACTAGCATACCTGAGAGATAATGAATATGATATACATATGTTTATATCGCTTTGATTTGGTTCGTAAACTTCGAAAATATTTGATTAGGTATGTATAGTAAATGAAAACTACCAATCAGTTATTTTTTACTTTTTAGTGCTTTTGTTTGAAGTCGGTTTTTATTTTTTTGTTAAAAAGTTTTTATTTTTCCCTTTTTAGTGTAGACAGTAGTAGCAAAGTAAGAATTCTAAAGTGTTAGGCTTGTCAAACCAAACAAAATAAGCCCAAACTCGAAGTATCTACTATTTATCGTTGAAGAGTTCCACCTATCCGCCTTCTGGCCTTACCATCAGATCAGGTCAACAATACCGAACCTCTGTACTATCAACGGAAATAGAAACACTTGCAAAGTTTCAAGTCAATATGACAATTAGAAGTAGGTTAAATTCATTATTAGCTATTTTTCCACCCTTAGGGGTGGTATTTTTTTTTGAAATTTAAATGGGACCAATCTGGAAGTATACCCTTTCAAACAAAAAAAAATTGTACAAATCGGTTAATAAATGACGAAGTTCTGAGGTAACAAACATAAAAAAAAAAATACAGTCGAATTGAGAACCTCCTCCTTTTTGAAGTCGGTTGATAATAGAAACTGATATCGTACATATATATATAATATATATACCTATGTATTTCAGTAACAGAGTACATAATTCTTTTCATTGATGTGTCTATTACTTTTTTACAGGATCACAGAAAATTAATAAAAACGTAATTGCTAGATAAAAGTAATTGTAGAATGAATAAATGATTTTATGAAAATATAACGTATAAAAATAAATATAACTTTATATAAAAAATAGCAGTTGTCTGAGTTTCATTCCCTCGCTCTTCTCAGATAATTAGGTACATGTCGGACTAAGTAAAGCTATAATATATCTTACTTAACTAGCCGCCACAATAATGTATTGAAATTACCAAGTCCGGGTGAAATCTGGCCAACCTCCTTTTATGCAGGATAAAAATTTGATTGACTTTGAATATGTCTGTTTGAGGTTTTGACGAAATGGAAGGTAATTTCACTATTTTATAACAAAATTAAATTAACACGTTCGGCCCAGCGCCGCCGTAAGAAGATTCTCGCATTGTGACACACCGTTTCCCCATACAAATTGGACTTACGTTAATAAACGTTGTGCTCTTCATGTGTGCAAGATTAATTTTTGATGCGACACAAACGTTGAGAGTCGTCGACGTTTTATAACGCTGCGTCACATATAGTTCGAGTATTTACCATAAGCTAGAAAACAACGTCACATCACGTTGACATTAATAAACGCTGCGTCGCATACAGTCAATATAAGGTATAGAAACCTAAGAGCAACGTTTAGTTACCCCTGTCAGGGTCATATTTATACCTAAAACTGGTAAAAAAGACTATAGCCAGCCAAAGTCTTTTAGACCAATAAGCATCTCTTCATTCTTATTCAAAGCAATGGAGAAGGTACTGGATAGGTATATAAGAGATGAAGTCTTGACTAAAAGTCCAATCCACTTTAACCAACATGCATATCGTAAAGGCAAATCAACCGAGACTGCCCTTACAAGTCTTATAGACCAAGTGGAAAAGGCGTTAGAAGACAAGGAAATAGCACTATGTGCATTTCTAGATATCGAAGGTGCTTTTGATAACTCTTCTACTTCGCTGTTGGTAAATGGGTTGATAACTAAAAATGTTGACCCAACAACGGTAAAGTGGGTGAAATCTATGCTCACTAGCAGAAAAGCAAAACTAGCCATCCACGATACAGCTATCTATTTATCCACAGCAAGAGGATGTCCGCAAGGGGGAGTTCTATCCCCATTACTGTGGACCCTTGCTGTGGATGAATTACGTCGCTGTCGGTATTTATGGGTTCTGGATCATAATCCTTGTTAGTATCGTACTCTCCATCATCACTGAAAGGATCAGGAGTAACTTCCCAAGACGAAGAATCTTCAAATACCTTCAGAAACCCCTTACTGTAGACACGCTTTTTATCCATCTAAAACAATATCAAAATTAAAATATATCAACTAATTATTATAATTATACAAAAATAAATGTAATATACATTTAAATATACACACTTATTTATAATTATTATTAAAAATAAACATATTATAAAAATCTTACGGTTTATCGTTCACTTCAATACGGTTGAGCGACGTTCGCGCAGCACGCGCTCCTCTTGATGCGGCGCAGAACGACAGAAGCTAGCCGCGTCGCTACTCCCCGCGACGTGTACGGACGTTGTGGGTATGCGTATGTGAGCATGTGCGCGCGTGACGGATGTTAGCAAAATGCCCTTAAAAGTGGATTCGTTGCGGCAGTAGACTTTTGAAACTTTCAAACGATGCGGCGCAAATATCTCTTTAGTAGAATATCGTATTGACTCCTGACGTTATGAAACGTAGGGCGAATAAATGCACGTTTAAAGTAGACGTGACTAAACGTTGTGTCAATTATTAATTTCTAATTTTGCCGTCATGAGACGTTGCTGGCCCGAACGTGTTAATCAGCTAAATAACGTCATAATATTAAATTAAATTATATTATTCAATATGCATTACACTGTACAGTCATGTGAAAAAACTAGTAGTTGTCAAATAAAACGAACTTCTTTTTATACAAAATATAATTAATTATTTTTGCACAGACACAAACTTCAACTAATAAAAATAATATATGATCATTTAATCTTAATTAAGTTATTATTTTACAAAATATCACAACTGTCTTGTCAATAAGTACCTACGTACCTACGTGAGGCTTAAAAATATTAATTTCAATCACACAAATGGACACGTTTAATAAAACTACAGGTCCTTAGATATTAAGATGGTTATTATCGTAATTTTCTTAATTGAGTTAAGCATGATGAAATAAACTCAAAAGAACCATTTCCTTTTTAAGCTTAACGATCTCACTTTGCTGTGATAAAAGGACACAATAGCAATTACAAACCAAACGAAAGAGGTTATAGCCGTTATAACTCCTAAGAGAAACATAGAGAACTGAACACCCTGTGCTTTCTGTAATGCAAAAGACAGCCCTACAGAGAATAAAGCGAGTAGAGTTGCTGATAGAGTTTCCACAGTACTATGGATTTTTGGCCATTTTCGAGGTCCCAAGAAGTCCTGAATAGTTGTTTCCCAACAAGAGTTGACGGCCCCATAGCCAAGACCCGCGATCACACACCCAATAGAAAATGTATTCTGATTTGTTGCTTCTGCTAACACTGTAATAAAGATAATTTAATTAAAGTAAAACATCAATATTTTGTATGTTACGGTTGATGTCATTAATTATTATTAGTAACAAGATCGTCTCTTTGTAGAAATTTTATCATGACTCATTAAATTTGAAGTTTGAACGTTATTGAGGGGCTTTAGTCAAATTTATAAAGATATTTATATGACAAAAAAATATAAAAAATTTTAAATGAGTCCCGTAGTGTCAGAGATAAGACAAACCGGTGCAGACAAATAAACTCGTCAGCTTCAA
Source organism: Brenthis daphne (assembly GCA_947093115.1). Lineage (NCBI taxonomy): Eukaryota > Metazoa > Arthropoda > Insecta > Lepidoptera > Nymphalidae > Brenthis > Brenthis daphne. Next base: position 29,213,092 of record OX352474.1, on the reverse strand, counting down.
TTTTTTTTTTATAAAGTTTAAATATGTCAAAGCTCAGCCCTTGTTCGCGCAGTATGCTTAAAAAGTGATATAGTGTTCTCGATTACAATTAGGAGTTTTATACAGTTATCGAAAACAGTATCGGTGTTAATACATTTATTGAATTCTGCATAAATAACGGACCGTTAAATCTAAAGTACGCTAGAATTAGACATTTTCCAGCTATCAAAATGAATAAGTATTTATATCCAAATAGACATTTATTTTCATTAAGCGTCTTTAATAATGTTAATTTATTATTTGTTTGAAAATTGTTATTTTCATATTTGTATATTAACTTCACCTTATAGCTAGATATCAATATACAAGTAAACTTACCAAAACATGCGCAGGTCGATACAATAAGACCACAAAATGCGACGTATTTAAAATTTCTCTTCGGAGTTTGAGCCAACCAAGGTGTGCTTAACAGAAAACACAACCAAGCAAATCCGTGTAAAGACATATAGAAATTTGTTTCCAACATTGGTATTTTAGGTTGCATCTCTAGCCCTATCATTGGTAAATACACGATTCCAACCCCCATTAGACTTAGTCTTGTAAAACTTAGCAATAATGCAGGATAAAACTTCCCACACGAAAGAGACCTCGTTAAAGGTTTGAAAAATGTGTCATTTATATTATTCATCGAGTACACTATTCTCCGCCTTATTCTATAAATTCTGTAAGATGGTATAGACAATTTTCTTTTCATACTAACATAGGCAGATCGACATCTAAAACTGAATGAATTAAAGAGCTTTTCCGTTTGAATGTCAGATATAGGGGCTACTGTTTCGTAAGTAACTTCGAATTCTGAATAGTCTTTAATGTCGTTCATATCATTACTCTGGGAGTCTCTTCTCACTTGGTTTATTATACAACCATCAATCTTATCTCCTAACGTACTTAATCTTTTAATCACAACACTAAGGCGCTTTTTATTTATGTTTGATATACTTTGATCGTCAGTCTCCTCTTCGCTTTCTTCTGGTATCTGTGGAAGGATGTCCACACCAAAAATATTTCTTCTCTTCTCTTCTGGACTAGGAGGTGGTGTTATAGTTTCATTAACATTACCATCGTCGTAATCTATTTCATCAACTCGATGCAAATTGTCGTCAGCGGGACTCTTCCAACATTTCTTACTTAAATTATGCAATTGTAATTCAGTTCCATAAAAGTTATCTAAATTGTCATTTTGGAAAACCATAAAAGTTTGCGATAACTCTTTATATCTAGTAAAATAACTAGATTTATTGGGTTCGTCTACTTTTAATATCAGTATGGCTGGTAACGTCTGTAATATGATTCCCGCTAACAATAGATAGGAAAACTGTAATCCGTAATATTGGATTAGGATATATATAATATGTGGAAAAACAGATTGTCCGACAGCTTGTCCTGTGTAACACAGTCCTCGTATCAATACGAGACGTGAATCATAAGTTTCAAATAAAATGGCATCCACTTGAGCCGATATTAACGATGAACCCAAGCCTGAAAATTAAAAGATTTAAATATAAATATTATGAATATGGATTGCAGATATATATGCTATAAAAATTATAATTAATATTAATTATAAATAATAGTAGTCCTATAATATATTTATTTATAAATAGGAGCGCGTATGTGTCACTAGTCCAAAATAATAGAACGTAAAATATTAGTGCTTATTTCAATTGATCTAAAAAATGAGCAAAATCAATCTTAATAAATTTAATTGAATCAAAGAAATATGATCAAATCCTTTACTTACCACCCAATATTCCATACACGAACGGCTGACATTTATATGGTACAAAAACGCAAATCAGTAAACTAGTAATGATCAGCATTAGTCCTATGGAGGCCATGACTCTGTATCCCATAGAGCCTCCCCACGAGTCCGCAGCATCTCTGAACCAACATTCTATAATCATAATTAATATATTGCAATATTATTACTAAATATTATTTCATTTATGTGGCTTTAAAAGCCTAGTGGTAACGCGCTCGCTTCGAAAACTGAGTAAACCAAGTTTAAATCTCGGGTCTCGATCCTCGGATATACAAGATTTAGAAAGACATGTGAAGTCCGCCAAACCACACTTGACCAGCATGATGGACTATGGCGTGATATTAGCCTCTGCATTGAAGATTCACCGATAGGCACGAGGGCCGTGCCCGTCAGTGTTAAAAAGGGCTGAATACAATATTTGATTGATGGTAGTGACGCAACAGTTATGATCGAATTGATACATGGATAGTCTAGGGCTAGTCCTTATAGGTGTCTACTCTTTTCTATAGGGAAAATCAGCAAAATGTGAAGAGAAAGGAGCTACTATATTTGTATTAGCTAGGGTAATATTACATCAGTATTTGTAAGTTCAAATAATATTAACATTTATTCTTACGTGTTAAGCCATAAGTCAGGATAAAGATAGATGGAGCAGCAAGACCAAACCACAAAGGCACTTCAGAGTTCGCTAAGTGAACCCATAGGACACCGTATGATAACACCAGGTTTGGCAGGCAAATCTGAAAGTAATAAGATAATAATGATGTCAAACTCTAAATCAGTCTTAAATTACACTATTATATTTCATTAAATTATAAAGATTTTATTGATAAACCGGTTCTTTATTACAGTTTCACAAGAAAGACTTAAGATCTAAGAAGGTAAATTTTGCGTGAGATATTTTATGAACGGCCATTTACTTTATTTATTATACTTATTACAATATGAATAATATTTTTTCTTTGGAATTCATGTGATTATAATTCGGGTATCAAGTACCTACATCAGAACATTTGCTGTTCCTTAAACATTATTTAAATAATTAATGGATATACATTAACATAGAATAAGTGTGTTCTTTTGGCCTACCATTAACTTTTGCAAAGCATAACTGAATCGATACCCGGTTGGCGTTAGTTGTAATTTGGATCGTAACTAAACTGCATGGTGCAAATTGAATGGATAACATTAACTTTTGAGTTTCATTTTAGATTTTTTGGCTGCAGCTTAAACTATACGTCTCATGAAGCTCATGGAATGTCGAAGCGCTTTATTTTATGTAGTAAACTGAGTCGCAATAGGAGTTGATGATAAACCCTCTGATCTAAATCTGGCAATAAAAATAACGAAATATAATAAATAATAACCTATTAAATTAATGTACTAGCTCACCCAACAGACATTGCTTATTCAAATCTATACTAATATTACAGAGCTGAAGAGTTTGTCTGTTTGTTTGGTTGAACGCGCTAATCTCATGAATTACTAATCCGATTTGAACAATTATATAGCCCGTTAACTGAGAAAGGCTTTAGGCTTTATATCCCGTTCCCGTGGGATATATTTGTTTTTGTCGCTAGTTGAGTTGGTGAGTCGCTAGTTTCAAATATTTTATGCCATTTTTGAATTCATACAAAAGTCTTTTCAGTCAACTTTTTTAGTAAAATGTACTTTGATTTTTTTTCCAAAATTCCTAATTTTCAGGGAATTTCCCCTATTATTTTTTTTAAAAAACCATATTCGTAGATTAGATTAGGCAAATCGATCCAGTCATTCTCAAGTGATGCGCTTTTCAACAAACAGCACTTATAATAGCAGTATATTTTTTATTATGTTTTTTAAGAACAATAGGTTACATTCTAACATAACAATAAAAAATAAGTACCTATACATTCTCAAATAGATATTCTTGTCACCTGCATCATCGCGTATGTTTGTTGTTTATCTCGACATCTAACCCTAATGACGAAATCACGGCCACGCCAAAGCGATAACATAGGAATGAAGAAAACATATCCACATACATTATTTTATATTAATAACTACATAATACAAGTTTACAATAAAGAAAATTACAGATATACATTATACATAAATAACTATGTTGAGAATAACAACACTTTGCATATCCTTAAAAGCATAATATTTCCCTTCAGAAAGTAATAAAATATATTATAGGTATTATAATTCCAATTGTAATCTGCAGAGCCAGATTTGGGGGAGGACAGCTGGGGCTACAGCCCCGAGGCCCCCACAAAAGATTTTTTTTTAAAGTACCAAATTCTGACTGGTCGACAACTTTTTCCTTTTTATTTTATTTTATTTTTTCGCACTTTTACCTATAATACGTACTTGTAAAAATATGATTGATTATATTGTTCTTATATATTAAAAACTATAATAAAAATAAAACTATATTCGTTCACCGCAGTTCGCCGCAGTCGGGTAAAAAGAGGTTACAGAGGGGTTATGATTAATTAATTGTAATGCGCTTTTTTGGTTCTGCGGGAGTTTATTTATTTTATAATTTTAAGGTCTGCAATATTATCATCAACGTTTTATAGATAAATTCACGTTTGTTAATTCAAAGTTGAAATAAATTTTCTTCGATCCTTGTCTATTTTTGTGTTTCGTATTTTAGCCTACGTAACTCCTTATAAGATTAGCAATCTGTCAGTGAAAGTTGCGTCAAAATCAGTCTAGCCGTTTCAGAGATTAGCCGGAACAAACAGACAGACAGACAGACAAAAAAATTAAAAATTGTTTTTTTTTCTTATTAGTACCATCTATTATACGCATTTAGTAAAAATCTGTTATTTTTTACAACTTATATGTTCAAAAGTAATTTAGGTTAAGAAATTTTTAAATAAAACTGAAAATGTCTAACTCGCCTAAAAAGTTGTAAATAAAAAAATATTTACAAAAATAAAACAATCCTGCCTAAAAAGCGAACTAAAAAGAAGAGGACAAGTTGACGAAGAAAGAGTATTATGCAGTCGGAGACATACATAAACATAGTATACTATGTACCTACATGTTTTAGAATAGCGGCGTGTGTGTACGTCTCCGACTACAAAATAATAATAATATTACGTTCCTTACGAAAAAGTAGCCACAAAGCTATGTTCTATTCTCCTAAACGTGTTTTTTTTCATACAAAAAAGTTCCTCCAGAACTTGTACTCCTTTTCGAATATTATCAAAACCTATACTAAGCCCTCTTAAATCATTATTTAGGTAACTATCTACTGCCTATCTATATTAGTATAGTCATTTGGTGCTCAAAAAAGAGGTTTCCAGGAAAGTTTTTCGGGAGTTTTGAAAATTGGTGATTTTATAGATTTTGGTGTGCTCTTTCGGAATTTCAATTTTGCCACCTCGTATCTTTGCCGCTCGTCGCTATATTGAAAAATAGCGCCTTATGGCAGTTTTTTGACAATATATGTATTCTTACTAATTTTTCGGTAAAAACATTTATATTTTATATACAAAATTAAACTAGAGAAAATTTCCTACAATTTATGTAATAACATATTTTTTTTGGTAAAATCAATAGTTATGTCGTATGAACGCAGCAAAGTATACTTCAATATGCGTTTTGGCTAAAAAAACCTTTTTTCCACATCACTTTGAGGTAGACTAAGTGGTGCGTTTTTTATCGTAGTATCCTATCCCAGTAGGCCTGATCCACATGCAATGCCCTATTACAATATACACACAATCGAAACACACATAGGGATTTATTCCACATCATCTTCCTCTACACCCTATCTGGTGATGAGCGAGTCGTTCGAGATGAGTATTCGCTCGGGTTCGTCCCTAGGTTGATTCCCCATACAAACTTTCATCCCCATTTTTACCCTCTTAAGGAATGATTTCCGGGATAAAAAGTATCCTATGTCCTTCCCAGGGTCTCGAACTATCTTTTTACCAAATTTCATCTAAATTGGTTTAGTAGATCCAGAGATAACTTCCTACAACCTCACAAACTTTACCTGTTTATAATATTAGTATAGATTAAAATGTAAAGACAAAATATAGAGACGAGCAAAAAATATGATAACTGTATATTGTAATGATTCCTTCATACGGTATTGCTCTCAAAACTCCCTTACTTACTTTTCCAAAAAAAAAATGTAAATGAAACTTTAACCTTGTTATAATTTCATAGCACGTCTATTATTATAGATATATTAGCGGCTTACCCTCGCTCCGCTTGGCTTCGTCCCTAATGAAAATTTAGGTTTCTATGTATTTTAATGCCGAATCATAAAAAAAATATTGTCCAAAAAAAATTTTTTTTTGGGTGGACCACCTTTATCACTTAGGGGTATGATCATTTTTTTTATTTTAATTAGTTCATGTTCTTTTCTCAAACCTACGAAATATACACACAAAATTTTATAAGAATCGGTCAAGCCGATTCGGAGGTGTTTTCTTGTAAGCACTGTGACACGAAAATTTTATATAATTAATATTAGAGATATTATGTTGATTTTGCGTTTCGGATGAGTGACTGAGCACGTCTAAGGAAATTTAATATAACACCATATATGTACGTACATATAACATAATATATGAGTAAATTAAAAATGGCATTGTAAAATATTTTATATACCCACCGCCAGCATACCGAAGTTCGCAGGTTCGATTATCGCACAGAGTCAAACATTCTCTTTGACTATACTGAATTTTATCAATAATTATTAGAATATTCATTACATATAATACGAGACTTTGAAAACCGTCACACTTGCCTATTTTATTGTTTCAAGCTCAGTGAACCCGCTACTAAAAGATTTGAGAGCTCTAGATTTTTTTTAAATAGGTATAGGTGCACGAAGACGAAGCATATCATACCTTTTGCTTAAAACTGACAATTGAATTCATTGCATCAACGAATATTAATTAATATTCAACGATCGTTAATAACAATAAAAACAAAACATAACTACATAGAGCACACGCGTGCTACTCATGTATTACATACATACATGTATACATGAGTAGCGTAGTAGTGTAATAGGTACATAGACAGTTATCTGAAATACGTATTGCTTGAATATTTTCTACTAACAATAAGTACCTACCTATGAAGATACTTAAGTTAATAATAAAATAAAAAAACCTAATTGAAATAATGAAATGCCAACCAAGTTTTTTTAACGTATCATACGTAACGTAACATGTGATATATTTTTATTTTATATATTTCTACATTTTATTATTTAAGAGTGGTTGTTATATTTAAAGTTCTCATCAATATTATGACATTATCATAATGTATTGATGATGACGAATAAGATCAATGGTTTGTATATCCATCCTTATTCAGATAATTCTGTTATCGAAAGATAAGTAATTTGCAACTAATCTTTTGCTCAGCTAAATTACGTGGGAAGAATATAATATAATTAATACCAAAAACAGTATTTAGGTGTTATGTAAGTAAGTAATGAGCTATATACATATAGATACATACATTCAATAGCATAACAGATCCGAGGAGAGGCCAGCGCCAGCTCGCGCCTTGAGCACGCTCATCAACCTCCATTTAGTGTCCTTCTTTCAAACATTTTTTTGAAGTTTGCAGAAACATTATGAACTTGTTAGTCTATCACTTCGCGTAGGTCATTTTTAGTAAACAACTTTATATGATAAATGATATTAACTTAAACGTCTTCGTACGAGCATGACGTCGTATTAACGACTATACATGCATTGACAGTGTTATCGGAAGACTCGAACGCAGCTACTTTGTCTTATCTTATCATGTTATTTTGTGGTTATTGGAATCCCAGGAGAATTCATTATTGAACCAGAAATGAAACAAATTAACTAGTAATTAAGAATTATTAGTACCTGTATATACTTAATAATTGAACCTTAAAGATTGAATTACTAACTGTACCTAAATGAGCTATGACTCACGCAACGCAAGTAATAAATAACTAATTTATTAATTATTTTTTAAGTAAATACTCATATAATAATATTATATATCACATTTCATTAGCGTCCGGCAATCCAGCCGGGAGTCAAGCCAAGAGACATCGAGCCGGGAGCCCACTTCGGTGGGCGGTGTACAATGCGAGCTGGTACTTTCCTACCAGCAGTGTGGACTGAGGGAGCAACCCTTGGTTGTGTGGTCTGCTTCAGCAGACCTGACGTCAGGACTTTCTTTTGTGTTTTTGTTGGTAGTATTGGGGTTTCTAGCCGGTGAATCCCACATAACCTCATGGTATGCGTAAATACATTTCTAACTATTAAAAAAACGTTCGTGTGTGTACTTATGTACGCACATAAGAAGTTATACTTCTTTGACGTAACAGAACAAAAATAGCTAAAGATTTCATCCCGTATGTCACAACTCCGTTTGTAAAAGAAATGTTGCTAACTTCATCATGTAGCTTTTTGGCTGTCGGTGTGCGCGCGCATTGTAAAAACTTTACTCTCATAATTCTTTCTAAACGTGCCAAAAGAAGTATAACTTGAAAAAAACTTTTTCCCTCAAAAGGATTTTTAGGCACATACATATTTTGTATTACATAGATTAAAAAAGGGAGATTATACGTTAAAAATAAAAATATTTTACGGTCACACTGTGAGTTGAATTCTCCCCCGGACGTTTACGCAAACCATCTACAGTATTTAACAAAGTGGTGCTCCCGGATTCCATCCAGTCATCCATTCTTAAAATACACACACACATACACACTCACTCAAATAATTAATAAGCCAATCACCAAAATAAAACAGTTACAAAGATTACAACTTTTACACTAAATAATAATTGGGAAATCATTTAAAATATATTATCTAGAAAACCTACATCAATCTCATGAACACGAATGTCAACCAAAACATACGCGAGCGATTATCCCTGATTTCCAATTAGAGAACTAAAGCGTATTATGCGGCATAACGCTAACTTCGAATGTTTCAACTATAGCAACGCTTCACACAATCGAGCATTTTGAAAAGTACCTACTGCTTTGGCGTGATGCGCGCAAGGATACCAACTCAGTAGCAAAAAATATAAATGTTTTTTCTTCAAGGTGCCATTGATCAAAATTTTATTCAGGTACAATAGTACCTAATAATCGTTAATAATATTTGTTATCGTTAAGTATATTATATACTGATTAATCATATATTATTGTATACTTATTAATCATATATTATTGTATACTTATTATAAATTTATAATATGTATTATTATATATTTATTTTCTTTCAACACTTAACCTAGTGCCCTCTGCTGGCGCACTTGAAAACGAATTCACGTTCCAAGCATTAGCACACTTCGGTATTGTACGCCAAAGGGCGGCATTATACTCTGTAGTTGGAAAATAGGGTATGTCCTCAATCATATAATCTGTGGTAATATAACGCAGCTGACATTTACATTTGACAGCAACAAGTAATTCCGAAGTTGTTGTTTATTAATTATTATTCTGAATTAAAAAAGAGAATTGAAATCAATTATTTTGAAATCAAGTATCATCATTCAGTAGATTATTCGTCACATTATAAGCATAACACAATTATTAATAAAAAACACTGTACATATGCGAAATATATGATGACCAGTAAGAACTTATTACAAGAATACGCCAAGTCCATCAATCAATTAAAAAAAGAATGCTCGGACGCCGGTATAAGTGAAGAAGAATTTAAGGAGATGTATTATGATACTCTAAATGAACTCGATAGGAACAATGAAAATATAGTTCCTAATCGAAGACGTTTTAATAAAGGCTACCTTTATTTAATTATATGTGTAATAGCATTTTCTATTGCAATATTAAACTTCAAATCAATATATAGTTGTTTCATATGTAATATGCAAGATTATATATATCCAGGATTAAGATTTATAAGAAAAATGTCCATTCCGTTTATATCATTATTTCCTACATTAACAGGTTAATCTTATATGACATAAATATAAATTATTTTATTAAAATCTAAAAGGATAATTAAACAACATCAAACTCCAGCTACATTGTACAATTAAAAAATATAATTAATACGGACATTTTAATTATTTATCATTTTATTTTTATAGAATTGTATCAAGAACCATGTTTAATACAAAACCCTTTCTTCACTGTGGTGGATATGGATTGTTGGCCATGCAGTTCAGTGAACAACATTGGTGAGATTTTCAATCCACTACCAGTCCATAAACAACAAAATGCTCCATTTATTTATAAGGTAAACATGTTAATTTTAAAAAAATGGAATACAATAAAGTAAATTACTTTTATTATGGAAGCTAAAGTTATGAGGGAAACTACCATATTTCAGACTGAGCATTCAAGAATGAGCATTGAAGATTTTAGAAATCTTTACATAAAAAATAAAATGTTATTTGATAAAGAGAGTCCAAAAGTACTTGTTAATAACAAAAACTATTTAACCCCACAAAATGTATTTTATGTAGAAAACTTACAAGAAAATCTGTATGTTTGGTAAGTGATAAAAATGATCATTTTTAAATTTTATCTTATCTTTACAATATATTTGTCCTATATTTCAACATTTCAAAATATAGCTATATTAATTTAATTTCAGGAAATTGAATAACTTTAATGTAGCAAGGATATTAAGACGGATAATCCCAAGACCTAAGGTTGTACCAAAGTTTGGTCAAAGCACAGAAAGATTCATTATAATTGATTCAAAACATGACATGTTTCATATACCAGATACAGAATGTAACTTTGCTTTTTTATTAGTATTAAGTGGAACAAGAATAATTGATTTACGACCTGCAGATGAATGCAAACATCAATGTAAATCGTTCAAAATGGAATTAAAAGAGTCCTATTTATGTAAGAATCTTATTTGTATTTAAATGATGCATAACTAAATTTAACTTATTTCTAATCAAATATTGGATCATATAGCACTAGTTGTATTCATTGTAAATTGTCCTACATCATAATGTAAAATGTGTACAATGACAGCATATTAATAAAAATTAATTCAGCTCATTATTACCAAACAATTGACAGTTTTTTTTATTTCTACTAATATTTAATTATATATTTAATATATTGGAACCCAGAGGCCAATATATATTTAAAAATTTTATGAAAAGGCCATTATAATAGTATAATAAAAAATAAAATACTTATTTAGGAAAACTTAAAATTCAATCTCACTATGTGTCAAAATATTTAAAAACACTTTTAAGACTTTAACATCAACAATTTATTCCGCTTATCACATAAAAAATACTTTTATTTGCAGTATGGTACAACTGGTGGTACTGGAGACCTGTAGTTCAACAATCATCGAGTAATGAAACATTTATAGCTCATGTTGGCTCATATTGTTAATTATAAAATTATTGTACAACAAACTTGGAATGTATAAAACATTTTATTTAATTCCAAATATATCAAATTGTCTAAAATAAATTAACTACAATAAATAAATTCATTCAAATTTTTGTCTTAGTTTCTGTTTAAGTAAAACTGGAATTAACGAGATCAGAGCAAAAAGGCTCAATATGGTAACTGAAGTCCATGACCAGGCATCACTTGTAGAAGTCAATGTATTTAAGGTCTGTCCAGCCTGTATTGCTACAAATGATGGTGGAGCAACTCCTGAAACAAAAGTACAAGCAATCGATACAAAAAAGCAAATTCTTAATTTTAATAAATTTTTTCTTAATATTTATAAGTAAAATGAATATTTGTGTTTGTCCTCTATGCATTCCTAAACCATTTATCCGATTGTAATGAAACTGGTTTGTTATTCTGTATATTTATTTACTTTGGATGTTTGTGTTTTATGTGTTCCTTAACCATTGAAGCTTAGGGACTAGCTAGGGTAGTCGCTAGTTATTTATAAATAGACCTTTTCAATTATTAAACACTTATTCATTAAAAATTGAGGTATATTATAATTTATAAAGTAGATACTTGAATCAGAATAATAAGTGCCCTAATAAGTTATTTAACAAAACTATAATATTTTAAAAACTTTATTACCATGAAAAAAATCAACACTTACCTATAAAAGTTCCCAAAGCAAAAGGCATAAGAGGCACACCAATAACTGGAGCGGTCATATTTATAAACCAATTAGGAAAAAATGGTGTTACTCTTAAGAATATTATATAATTTAGCAAGTTATTTTTATGTTTTGTCACAGCCTTTGACCATTGTGCAGCTCTCTCTGGGAAAAACTTCTTAACTATTTTTTTTCCCACGAGATTTGATAAAAAGAAACACAAACTTGCTCCTATTGCCGAGCAACAACAAACTAAAAGTAATGCTAAATAAAAAGGAAATAAAAATCCTGATAAAATACTCAAGAATATTGAACCAGGAATTGCAAATGTTTGCAAGCTGTATTATAAGATAAGGATATCATCACAACCATAACAAACATAAAATTATATTTAGTTATCAAGATATAAATATCATTAAGTAAAAAGAAAATTGTAAAGGATACAATATATACACTAAAAATACTCCCAGTAATACTTCATAAAAATATTTGTCCTTATATCGGTTCAAGATCAAACCTAACCCTTTAGCTTCTTCTAAATCCCATGGTAATTTTAAATGTTGCTTTTCATGCCTTAAAGTATTAATATTGATATAGAAAAAAAAATATGAAACATATTTATAGAACAACTATAGAAATATCTTACTCTTCCAGTTCAGGAAATTGTTTGTAAAGGAGGCCCAAAGCAGTCAAAGACAAAATAAAAATTATAGCAACAATGATAAGAGATTTTGAAGTTGACAATCCAGCAGTTTTTGGATTTCCAGGAGAAGGTAAGTCTGTAAAAAAAAATTATTGTCACTGTAACAAGTCATTATCATTAATGTGAATCAAATGGGGAAATGTGGAATTTGAGGAACATAAATATTGTAATGGAAATAGGTACTTGGAGAAGGATAGTACAAAGCAATACAATCAATTCTTATGTTTCTTGTTCTTGGTTTGATGTTGGATGTCGATGAAACGGAAGGGTCTTGTATTTCATCACCTTGAAGCTGAGACGCACGAATATTACTTCGACGATTAGTGGTGCTCATTCTTGTAACCTATATAAGCCAAGGGCTCCCTTACACACAACTTACAAAACTCTTGAAAAATATGGATGATGCAACACTAAATTTACAATGCGATTTCATTCAATTTTTTAAGTAATAATGAAAAACCCACATTTATTTTTGAATTACAGTGACTTGTGAGTTATGACTAGAAATTTGTCTGATTGACACTCACTGTCAGAACTCAGAATATAATTATCATACGTCAGTCAGAGTTGACATTGACATTTGAAAGAAATACAAAATCACAGAATGCGTTGTGTAATCAAAAATTACAACAAAGTTGAAAATTAATAAAAACTAGCTCATAATAATCTTTAACTTCATGCTTATTTTAGAGGAGATTTGGTGTATGTTGCGTTTAGTTGTCATTTTTGGGAAAACCATAAGATAAATGAATTATTTTACCGTCTGTGACTACTTTTTAAAATTATATCAATTTCCTAATAATATTTAAATCTATTTTAAATTTCAACTTAAGAAATAAATAATTTAGATGAAATAAAATGACTACAGTCATGTATGCGAAAGATGTAAAAAATAATTTTGTGAGTAGGTTTGTTACTCCTTCACACTTATAGTCCGAAGCAAAATGGACGAATTTGAATGAAATAATGTATACAACACAGAGTCCACTGTTACATATCCAGATAGACTATGACATAACACTAGGATACTGTCTGGTACTTAACGCCTGTAAGTCGCTAGTATATCAATAAAAAACTTGTGTATCATGGCCGATAAAGTTATATACATATTAGGTATATAAAAAAAATTGGGACGTTTTAGTTTTTACCCGTATTGAGGGAAAGCCATATAAAAATAATAAAGGCAAATATAGAAGTTTTATAGTCCGAATAAAGTAACACAGATCTTTTCAAGTGGTTAGAATGTACGTACGAACGTAGAACGTACATCTTTATTGTAGGTTTGTAGTTGAATTTCAAAAGAAGAAGGTAGGTCATAGGTGTGCAATTTGGTTACGTACTTTATAAGCAGATTTTATAAACATTATTATTAACCTACGTACCTGCTTAAAAACATTCATTCAGGATAGTAATCTTTTGGAAGTAAAACTTCTTTACTCACGCTTGACTTGGGGAGTAAGCTGGTGAATGCGTGACGAGAGCGTTACGAAAAGTGTGATCGGGCGAGGCGAACGTTTGTTCCTATGGTAACCTTTGTTATGGTCCGATAAATGATATATATAATATTATATTCTTTCTTTAAATGATATTCTATAAATATATGATTGTAATATGCCTAATATGCGATATTTAATTATTTTTATCAAAATTTTGTCAAACCTTTTACAGAGTTGTGACATACGTGATGAAATCTTTAGCTATTTTTGTTCTGTTACGCCAAAGAAGTATAACTTCTTTAGTGCGTACATAAGTACACACACACCTTTTTTTAGTATCTCACCTATCCTAATTATTTAAAACATTAATTGAATTTCATCAAGAGTACCGATAACCTAAAAAAGTTTTACTTCTTGCGCGTGTACACATTCATACACGCACTCTTTAATTTTTTTTTATTATCTTTTATCTTTCCCGCGATTTATTCGTATCTACTTTAATTGTCTATTTTGGTCATTTTGTCCATATAAGTATGTCTAAAATTTTCTTGTCTTACAAATATAAAGATATTGGAACGCTATCTACATAAATAAATAACTCTCCGTCATGGATATTGTATGCCTTAAAAACGTCTAATTTAACATCATAATATTAAAGCTATTTGAATGAAACCGCTAAAGCTGTTGAGTGTAGCTAACAAGGTATATTGTATAGATAATGATCATATGACGAACTTAGCCTAGATAATAACATATACCTACATAACATTAAATTTTCGTAACAATTTTGAAAAATGATTCATTCTAATTTATAATTAATTAAAAATAGAAGTTTTAATAAATATTAATATGGTGGTTAACTAAATAATATATTATTATGTATAACAATTAACAAGCGATTCAACCTCGCTCCGCTCGGGTTTGTCCCTAGTTACCTTTAACGTTTAGTATAGATTATACATAATATAGATAGAAAAGTATCCTATAAGTTGATTGTTGACCCGGATAACCAGCGATCATACCGAACTTCATCAAAATTCGAGTGATTTTCTCGTGATGCGTTTCCCGACAGACAATTTTTTTTAAAAACTATTGACTCGGGCCCTTTATCAGCATATATTACAATGACTATTCAATAACATTCTCCAAAAAATATTTAACGTACGGAATCGACTCGGTTAGAATTTAATTATATTATGTCTAGATTAATACTATTTTAAAAGTAATGGTTTATAATATGCATTCTTATTTCTTACCACGTCCCATACTTATATTATTATTTATTAATTATATAACAATGTAAGTAAAAAAATATAATGTAGGAGGAGAAACTCAAATACCATTACGATAGACAAAAATGTTGTATGAGGATTGAGGGATTCGCCGATTCGGTTCGGTCAGTCTGCCTCAGACGCAGCGCATCGCCAACGCGTTGTACACGAGCCTCTTGTTTTGTGTATCATTTCCATCATAAACACCGATAAAAATGCTTACAAAATTACTTTAAAATACGTTTTTATGGATTTATATTAATAGTATGCATAAAAGTTTAGGTAATAATGAAAAATGTGATGTGCTAGTGAAAGTTAGATTTGTGTAAATGCAATTTGAGATGAGGACCTTTGTGAAAACATAGGAAACCTACATGAATATACGTATTAAGGTAAAGCCGTGTAATATTTAATATACACCTATCCAAATAAGGTCCAGTTTTTACTAATTTCAAATAATAATAAAAAAATCTGAACTCTTTATAAAGTTAGATTTTAGCTGGTTAGGTAACTGTTCTTTTTATTTTTAATTCTAATAACGTTCCTATTATACGAGTCCGATATACACTTCGCGGAAGATACTGGTGGGTCAAGACTCAAGAATTTCTTAGTACAAGTATTTTAATTGTGCTTTACATA
Source organism: Brenthis daphne (assembly GCA_947093115.1). NCBI lineage: Eukaryota > Metazoa > Arthropoda > Insecta > Lepidoptera > Nymphalidae > Brenthis > Brenthis daphne. The sequence continues at coordinate 29,197,214 of OX352474.1, read as the reverse complement.
CTATTATCATAAATAGGCATGCTTAGAAAATAAATCTTAATTTTTATTCGTTATAACAATTAGAATTCAATTCAATTATGTTGTTAATGGTTTTAACTTAATGTATTATGTAGGTATTAAAAATAATACTTTTCACTTTTTTAAATTTTGACTTTCTAATGTCAAATTGTATGGTTAGCAAAATAAAAAAAATGTTTACAATAGATTTTTTTCTATTTAGTTATACCCTATTTAACCTGAATTTATATTTATATAATGGGTTTAAAATAAATTTTGAATATTTAGATTTTTTATTTAATAATTTAACTGTGCAATTTCATTAAATTATAAATATACATATTTTTAAAGTTATAATTATCAGAAACTAGAAAGCCTAAACTAGTTATGTGCTGCATAATAATATACTTAGTATTTACATAGAAATAAAATATCTATGCAGGTAATGCGAGGAGAGATAGCAAAGATATGTTTAGTGATAGCTATCCTGACGCTCGGGACCGTATCAAGCGACGGCGCGTGCGAACGCGGGCGCACTTGGTGGGACCGGCACAGAGGCGCCTGCATACCCTGCACCCGTTGCGACCCGCGCCGCCTCGCCGTCAAATACCCCTGTGAACTACACCGTGACACCATATGCCAACCTCTCTACGAGGTTCGCATTTGGCCTTTCAACACGGAAAAAGACAATGATGTCAGTGAAACATCAAGTGATTACGAATATTACGAGTACACAGACTACAGCGGTGAAATGAGTGATGAATTGGACTGGAATATTCAGACATCCACTTTGACTGTAGCTGTGAGTGGATGTATAGTGTTCTTTGTTGTAGTGGTAACGTTGTCTTTGTACCACGCGAAGCAATGGCGGGTACTGAAGCAAACTTTAAAATCAGGTAAGAAAAAACTTGTATTAAAATATCAATGGCGTTAACTTTTTTTTAACATACAAATAATAAAAACTATTTAATTTACCACCAAAATAAGAAAACAAAACATAACAAAAAAGTAGCTGGAGACATTATCGCTTAAAGAGATAATTGTTAAGATGTACGAAATAGGAAATCGTATCAGCTATATGTTGGGACAATAACACACAACACCATCTAGTTCCATGGTAAGCTACGAGGCCTGTGTTATGGATACCAGATAGTTGATACACTACACACATATAACTTTAAATACATACATATTATAAATATAAACACCCATGACTGGAGTACAAACCTTCGTGCTCATCACACAAATGAATGTCCCCGGCGGGACTCGAACCCGCGACCGCTGGCACAGAAAGTAATCACTACAAACTGAGCCAAAAGTGTCGTCAAATATAACTAATTATTTATTATTAGTTGTGTAGGTTTTAACATTTTCATTATTTCAAAATATTTGCATAGTGTTTTTAAAGGTATTGAATGATCACATTAGTATTTTAGCTAGAATGTTGTAACTATCATACAGTATGCAAATAATACGCATAAAATGAAATATTATTTCGCCTATAAATTAATGTTAAATAAATAAAAACACGCAGCCACCGCGCCGATCAGATTTTTACTCGTACATATAAACATCATCAGAGGTAAAATAACATTACTGTGATTCACATAAAATATATACAACTCTGCACGGATAAATAGAATATAATGAATGCTGTGAAAAGCAAGAATAATAAGATAATAGGAAAAAACTTTTAATATTAATATTCTACAATGTTTAGTTTATTTTTTTATAAAAGTAAATTTACGCGATAAAATCTTCTAACACCTCCAGGTAAATTTCGAAGAAATTAATTAAATTTCTAAAAAATCTATTGCTAACTGTAGCGCCGGCGTGTTCACGGTCGTTGAGAGATTAAGCCATATATTAGATGGTGTTATCCATGAAGTACTTTAAATAATCGGTTATCGGAACAAATCATGTTATATATACAAACATGTTACATAGGTACTATTATCTTCAATAACAGTTTATTTATTCAGGACGCTGATGAACGAACGGCCTCCAAGTATAACTGCGGACAGGGCCTAGCCTATAGTTGTACGTATGTGGGCGGGCGACTCTAACGAAACTGGCGACATTCATTGAATATAAAGAGATTAAATGATTAACATCTTCGTCCTTAGCTTCACATGCGGACATCTACTTATGATGAAATATTTGTATGTTACGTAATTGTATAAAGTGTCGTCAGCTCTATATTTGTTGCGACTTACAGTACGAACAAGTAGCATTAGGTTATATCAGCAATAAAAAGTTCATCTCTTAAGAAGCTAACTTAATTTCTATTGTAACTTTTTTAAATATGTAGTAAAAATTAATAACAATTATATTACCGGGAGACACAGTGGAGCCACAAGAAACGATAAAGTCATTTTAACGACTGAAACTAACACGTGCCAAGAAATATGTCCGTATAGTACTATAATTAAATTATTCATAACGAACATTGTATTATGTATACTGTATAGTGAGTATACATATAATAAAAATCTTACTAAGTCGAATTTCATCTCTAAAAAATCAATCTATACTAAACGTTAAAATGTAAATAATATAATTATTTATCTACGTACGACTACTTTCAATAGAAGATATTCTACTAGAGACTCACTCTCGCTTCGCTCAGATTCGTCACTAGTGAAAAACGAAAACAAATCTCACGGGAACCGTACATTTTTCCAAGATAAAAAATTTCATCCAGATCCGTTCAGACGTTCTGGCGTGATTGGGTTACAAACATCCATCCTCATAAACTTTCACATTAATAAAATTAGTATGGATTATTAATAATGGTTTATAATATTAATGAGATAACTTTATTTTCATTTAATCTTAATGGTACCTATAAATTAAAGATTTCCCAGTAACTTCACTAAATAATATCCACTGATCAAATTCATAGATCGATATTTCAAAAGATATTTTTACTAACTTAAACAAAAACATAAGTCTGTGTTAAACATTGTATAAACAATTAACCAGTATACGAGTAACATAACTCATACAAGATAGCCCAGATATTTGTACTAGTTTTAGTACGTAAATTTATATTAAAATGATGCCGGAACGTTCTCATTTCATGCCCCCATTGTCTAACGAAACACTGTTTACTTGCCTAGAACAAAAATACAGAAAAGTGATTTATGGTGTACATATAACTTTTCATATAATATCTAAAGTAGATCAATTAATGAACATTAAACTTTACTCGTTGGAAGTTTTTAATTTAATTAGATGTATATAATTATTTGTAAACGCCTACCAGTGGCGCTATTAGCGTTGGTAAAGCGCCATATAGACTAGCCCACACAAAATAAGTGTGGTTCTAAAATATCGTAAACCTAGGTTTAGAGCGGCTCCGTGCAGGCGAGCAAAACAGACATGATCCCGCGTAAACAATGCGGGTTTGTTTGAACATGTGCGCTACTAATTTTAATCGGTGTGGCCGACCACCATTGGAACAATAGCTAACGGTGTTTTTTGTTTGCATGCGCTTAGGTATACCAAAACCAGAACACAAACACTAGTAAACGCAATTCGTTTTTGACTTCACTAGAATATGCCGTTTGAATTGCGTTTAGAGTATGTTTTATACTGACAAAATAAAGATTGACCATGTTAATTGAATTAAAAAAACAGGCATTATCTACTAAATAGTATAATCGAATAAATTTTGTACTGCATTGAAATACAGTTTAGTCTCTCCTTAAAATTCATTTAGTTTCCAAAATAACAGTTTCAGAATAGGCTTAGTATATGCTAAATATACTAAGCCCATTCTGAAACATAATACAATATATGAAATATAATATGCTAAATACAATAACATAAGCCTAGTTTATGTAGTACGATGAGTCCCTTCCGAGAACATGAATTCGTAAAACACAAATCATGAAAACCTACTTATAAATTATATTAAAACCAAATCACAATATAGTTAATCTCATATCAGTAAATTACTTATTATTAATCGAGAATAATCCTTGCTGTCTTTAAATGAATACTCATGTAAACGAGTATTATTTAATAGTTATTATGCCTGCATAATAGAACTATTTGTTTTATTTTTTGCAGATGTACAAGATCTTTCAGCAAAACTGAGACTTATGGAAGGGGGCGGGGAAGCGCCGGTAGAGCCGGTGTCCTCTGATCACCACATTTACTGTAATATTGGCAAAGATGCGCTGCTTGGTAAGTAAACGCACAAAAAGTAATTTTCAATAAATATACCAATATTTTTCGTTTAAATGTTTGTGAAGATAAATTAGCCGACGTGCTAGATCAATATACATGTACGATGCTCCATGAACGTGTTAAAGCTTTCAGTAGTTCCTACCCAAAACACAAGCAAATCACTTTACTTCAGATCACTTACTCACCCGTGACCATGATTGCTGTAAAACATTCGAAGTGACGGGAACAAAAAATCTAAATAAATCCGCAAAAACTCCGATAGCTATATTTGAAATGTCAAATATTCGCGTAAATCTAAAAAATTATTGATCGGGACGTTAATGAAGGTCTTATTTCTGCAGGTAAACTCCAGAATTAAAAAACCTTTTTTACCGCAATATATCAAGACTTTGTATGGATTACAAGTAAAGTTACTAAAGGTGCGAAGGGAGTTAGCCCTGAGAGAAACGAGAGTTATTAATACATATGCCAATCATTCGTGGAGTCGATCGATTCTACCTAATAGTTATTAATAGCGAAGTAGATATTTCTAAATATACATTAACCGCACCAAGCAACACATACGAAGACCGCTACACGTGCATTAACTATAAAAATAAAAGAAAATTTCAAAAAAGAAATCCCAAAAAGGAATGTTTACGGCGTCATAGTCGTAACTCGTTAGCGGGCGAGCAGGTCGTAGGGATTACTGGCGGCATGCCAGTCATTGGATCCAGTTAAACGTTTTAAAATAAAGACGCGTGGGTGTACTCGCTCTGCAGCCATACTTTGATTTGTTGGGGTCACATTGACTCTGTATTATTGGTGTATGTTCTGCATTGTTTATTACTACGTGTATTGTATTGTGTATTTTTAGACAATAATAATTAATAACAATTAACCGGTTTTATTAAAACTGTTGTTGCCTGTAAAAAGATAAATTATTTCTAAACTCTATTAACTAACTTTTAACGGAGTCATATATTTTTAGTAAATAAAATATATAAATCATGATAAGATATGATGAGACTATTTAATTAAATTAAAAAATATATATATATTTATATTTTTTTCCTAACTGTACCTACAAAGTCATAACGTTCAATGATTCGCAACGCTCGTTTATTTCGCACGGATTTATTTCACACTAAAATTTTAGAAACCTCATAAAACACGAACATCTAAATCTGCCTTGTGATGGAATGAATCTCTGTTAATAGCAAAATTAAAACAAGTTTTTTAAACATGGATCTTAACTAATAACATCGTAGCAAAAAACAATATTTAAGAGTTAAAGTACTCACCTGTTTAAAAATTACAAAAATCTACACTAGCATATTTAGTCCACTAAACATTACCTTCTCATTGTCATTTGTCCAGTACTCTTTACATATGAGCGTGTAAAACGAAAAGCTCTAGCGGCATTTTTAATCTAGTCAATGATTTTAATGAAACTAAGTTGTTATATTTTTAGTGATTTTGCTTTGATCTAAATGTGCGTTTTTGACGTTTCCAAAGCAAGTTGTGTACCTAATGTCATATTATGAACTTCATACCTATGCCTCTATGCCTTTGAACTATTAGGAATTATAATTATTTTAATTTAACGGATTTTTTATATAATTTCTTTATTTTAGACATATCTTGGCTAGTTTTGCGAAATTTTCAATTTTGTTAAATATTCTTTAATTTTATTTACAAATTAGCTCACTCGACTTTATGATTTTTGTGTCAGTTACAGGAATCCTATAGAAAAAAGCTCTTTCTGTTTTTCAGAATTTTCTAATTATCCGTGCAAATTTCTCAATTTTGCTCCCCAAACCTTAACATAATAGCCCGACTATTACGAACATTAAAAAAAGCAAAATGGATCCAACCAACATAAAAAGTAGATACCAAATGTTAAGCCCAAAAAAATTACTGTAATATTTTTTTCCCGTCTAAATATTTCGAGTATTATCGACTTGCTAAATCGAACTGAATCTAACCAATGATGTATTTTTTTTTTGGACATTAACACACAGCGCCATCTAGTTCCATGGTAAGCTACGAGGCTTGTGTTATGGATACCAGATAGTTGATAGTTGATACACTACACATAAATATAACTTTAAATACATACATATTATAAATATGTTTATATTTACCCATGACTGGGGTACAAACATTCGTCATCACACAAATGAATGTCCCCAGCGGGACTCGAACCCGCGACGGCTGGCACAGAAAGTAGGGTCACTACAAATTAAGCCAAACGTGTCGTCGTTAAATTGAATGAATGAATCTCATTGAGTACAAAAAAATATTTAATCATTATTTTTGCACTAAAATAATTTATTCTTTATAGGCTAGGAACTAGATTCTAAATTGATTTCGTTTTTTTTTATGAATCGGATATATTTGGTTTAACGATTTTTTATTTATATGCCTATATACGCACATAGACACGCGCAAATTAAAATAAACGTAACAATCATAATAAATAAAAGTCCCTCATTTATACTATTAATTTTGCCATTCGACTTTGATTTCCAAAAATTAAATCAGCGGTAAATTACTATAATCTCATTGTCAACTGTTTAATAGCAATGTAAATACTTTTGCGATTACTGATTGATCTGTAAATCCAAAATTGGACGGCAATAGATATCAACAATCACTAAGTTCGCAGCCATATTTCAGCTAGTAGTGCAGTTATATAGCAAAAAGTGAAAAGGATAATAAATAACAGGCAGTTGATAACCTTTCGGACACACGCCTTGCTATCGATGGCAGTACACACGTGCGTCGTGCGTTCATTTTATCGTCATTTGTAATGCAAACTTGTCGCGCGCTTCCGCTCCCGAGGTTTTCACTCGCCGCCGGGAAGCCTCTCACTTCCTGCTCATATCTATTTTTTGACAATTAACGATAACTAAACATCAATCGAAAATTTATTGGGTTGTTGAACCACTTCACTTATCCATTATTAAAGAATTCAAAGTGGAAGTGTGTGGTATTTATAACAATATTTTTATTTGTTTATTTATTCATTTATTTATTTAATTGTTTTTTATTTATTTATTTATTTACACTTTATCACCACAATCACGAAGTAAATACAGTTAACAAAATATAAAACAAAAACAAAAGTGTGCACAAAAGGCGGTCTTATCGCTAATTAGCGATTTCTTCCAGACAACCTTTGGGTGAGGAAATATGGAAGACTATTAATACAGGGTGGGTGGTGTAAATATTAAATATTATATACAATACATACCATGATACAACCTAATACTTAGAAAATTTATTGTAAACTAGCGTATTTCTGTGGCTTCGTCTGTGTTTTAGATTTGTCGTATTACTACATTATTATCGATATAAATTATTATAACCTATGTGTTTCTGTAGAGTTTCATCAAATCTGTTTACTAATAATTGTGATATAAAAGAGAAACATATATCCATCCATACAACTTTCCTCATTCACATTCCTGATACCACAAACTTTCTCATTTATTATATTAGTAGGACTTTATTAACTTTTACTGTTTTATTACTTACTAGCAGAACCCGCGGCTTCACTCGTGCTAAAACTAGAAAAAAAACTCTGAAAAGGTGGATTAAATATAGACTTTCATCCCCTTATGGGATGAATTTTGAAAAATGCTAAAACACGTATTTAATTATTTATTTAATTGTATTGAAAAACATTAACACCAAGTACTTATCAAGTAATTCTGATCACAAATATTTTTGGGTTGTATTATAACGTGTTTTCCCTTGAGAATGAGATGATCTGCCACGGTAAAAAGTATGCCTATATGCGGTATAGTAGCCTATGTCACTCTTCAGCCCTTTAACTATCTCCACACAAAAAATCACACCAATCCGTCATTCCGTTTCGACGTGAAAGAAGGACAAACAAACAAACAAACACACTTTCACATTTATAATATTAGTATGGATTACTTAACAATATCGTATCGTAAAAAGATATATTATAAGTATATGTATTTATATTATATCTTGATGATATTTTCGAAACATTTTGCACGAGAATAAAATCTATTAATTAGCAGGCAAATCAATCTTATGCTAAGTAATTCCAGAAACAAAAATATTTAATAAAAATAAATGGAACAAATGGATATAGATTCATCGTAGCGACAAGTAACAACAACCAGGTGTTTTATGACCAGGTGTATTTCCTTGAAATACGCGTTTACACAAACTAAGCTGAATACTCGCATATTTATAATCCATAAGAAACAGACTAAACAAAATGATGTGCGTGAGCATTGAACTCAAATTATTATTCAGGGAGTGCTCGTCGTGGGATAAAGCATCAGGCGGTCTCTGCGAAGTGTGGGGGATAGGTTTCTAACGTTACGTCTTTGTATTTTTGACCATAATTTGTTTATCATTTATTGTTTCAAAACTATAAAATACCTAAGTTTATAGTAGGTGACTTATAAGTGTAATTCATATAAAAAAGAATAAATCGCACTTGAAATACGAATTATCTTTTTTTTTTATTACATTAAGTAGATAATAATTATAAGTACTTAATTTATTTTTTTAATATTAGCATTTGGCAATATTAGATTTTAAATGATCTGAAAGTTAATTTTAAAATGCTCATTTTCATCAACTGGATATTTTCTATTTTAAAATGACAATGAATTTTAAAGACATGATTATTTGAGTTATATAAAAGTGTTTAACTTGTAAGTGGTATAATGGAAACAAGTTGGTTACGAAGAAAACGATAGTAAAACTAAGTCCAGTCACGTCATGTCGTGATCATGTGTAGAAACATCGCCCGAACAATTATGGTAACGAACTTAACATTAAACCCTTAATGCTCTTGCCTGTTGGAACTCGGTTCAAAATATTATTGTACGTTTTTGTTTACTTTCCTGTCAATCACTAACCATTACCCACGATCGTGTAGCACAGGGAGAACAAGCTGTATCATCGATTGACTACGACTACGACGAAGGCTAGCTACATTTTTAATATACTAAATACATCTATACTAATATTACAAAGACGTAAAGTTTGTGAGTTTGTGGGGTTATCTCTGGATCTACTGAACCGATTTAGATAAAATTTGGTAAGAAGATAGTTTGAGACTCTGGGAAGGACATAGGATTTTTTATCCTAAAAATCATCCCTTAAGGGGGTGAAAATGGGGATGAAAGTTTGTATTGGAAAGCAAGCTAGGGGCGAACCTGAGCGAAGCGAGGATGAGTCGCTAGTGTAAAATAAGTCTCGACCAATCCGACCTGCTCAACGACTAAAAGATCGTGACACCTACCATTTTCGAGTAAAGTGTTTTCAAGCGGGATAGGCCGATAAACATTCTACATATTATTGACTAGCATTGCCCGCGGCTCCGCCCACGTTCAGATGACCAAAAACCAAATTCTTAGGTTTTACATGTTAGTATACTCTTACATTGTAGTTTTTGTATTTTTTTCTCAGAAATTAGACACTTTCTCGCGGTAAAAAGTATCTTATATGTTGACCCGGATAACCAGCTATGACCATACCAAATTTCATCAAAATCCCCTCTAGTGGTTTTTCTGTGATGCACTACACTACTAGACTACACTAATAGAGATCTATTAGTTCCCACGGGAACCGTTTATTTTTCCGGGATGAAAAGTAACCTGACCTTGACCGGCAATTTAAGGTATCAGAATGTTAAATTTTACTAAATTAGGTGCATAAATTGTTGTGTACTAGCTGTATAAGATACTTACTATAGTTTTTTAACTATCCCACGGGAACTCTTTAATTTTCTGGGATGAAGAGTATCTTATATGTTGACCGTGGATATAAGGTACGACCATGCAAAATTTCATTTAAATCGGTCCAAAAAAAGTTATCACTATATAAAATTTAGTTAATATCGGTTCAGTACTTTTTGCGTGAAACACGCACATCGATTTGACTAAGTTAGTTTTATTACAGGTATAGGTAAGAATAGATATTGCTTAGGAGATATACATATACTATTCAGAACTTTCCTGTAGGACTTTTCTAGACGTACAATTTTTTTGTACATTGTTTTGATGTATGTATGTCTTAAGGTTTAGCCAGCGAAAGGTTTCTTGGGAGGACTCGATAAAACCAGTTATTGTATCTTCCCGTGAGAAAGAAAAATTTTCTTGAAGTAAAAGGTATCCTAAACGCTGACTCGAGTAATAAGTTATCACTTCAGCAAATTTCGTTGAATCGGTTCATTACTTTTCGTGTGAAACGCGCATACAAAAACAGACATACAGGCAAACAGACAAACAGAGATATATGCAAACAGACAAACAGATAATTTTTTTAATAACTATTGTTTTGGGTTCTATGTTGTGTACATAATACGTTACAAATAAACGAAAACATCTATCCCACGGGAACCGTTCATTTTTCCGGGATAAAAAGTAACCTATTTATTATTCTGATGTATGACCTATATTATTGTAAAGTTTAATCAAAATCCAATCAGTAGTTTTTGTGTACTAAGCTGTATAAGTTACTATAGTTTTTTGACTGTCCCACGGGAACTCATAACTTTCCGGGATAAAAAGTATCTAAGATGTTGCCCGGGGATATAAGGTACTAACATGCAAATTTTCATTTAAATCGGTCCAATAGATTCGGAGATTAGCCCGTACAAACAGACAAACAGACAGAGAAACAAAAAAATTGAAAAAAAAAACTGGATTTGTTCTATTTGTCTTCTTACATCCCCCTGACTCGGTTTTTAGCATTTTTTTGCTATGTACAGACTTTCGACCTCTACTGTTTTATTATAGTATAGATTTCGTTTGACTTTAGTCAGCACAATACAAATACTAGGTGTTCTAAATATATTTTTTTTATATCAAACAAGTGAACCTATAAATGATCAAAAAAGCTGAGGAATCGAAAAGACTTCTTTATTACTTTACATTATAAAAAGAAGCATCCACTCCTAATTGCGTGGGGGCCGCCCGCCGCACATTTTTAAATCCGGCCTTGAAAATACCAAATATTCAATCGACAAGTAAAAATTATATTTTCAATAACATTTCATTTATTATATTTTCAATAACATAAAAGACGTGATGTAAATCAGTTCATTCCCAAAAATACCTAATAAATTATAAATGTTAAGTTTACAAGAACATGAAAATGCTTAGTTGTGAGTACTGAGCAATCATTATGTGCACTCGTGCATTGCGAATTGTACAAAGTTTTGTAACAACAAAAATCATAAATCAATAATGAACAGATTCTAATAGCTTTAATAAAGTATAATTTTCAAACATCTCAACAAACTACATTGTTTATGATAGAACAAAAATAGACAGCACACGAGTTCCGACATCTTTAATTAGTAGGATATGTAAAAAATGTTCCTCTTATAAATATGAACGGATGTAGAGGTAAAACCGTGCGTCACGGACGGCCCCATTTCTCTCGCCAGGAAATGGCCCAAAGCTTCCCTTCAAGATGTTTGTGCAGTCAATAATAAACTCCAACCAATCTAAACTGTTTATTGCCGATCTATCATAAACGCTAGCATTGACGTACGAACTCTACGAGTGGCTACAACTACGAGATCCCACTTTACAGTAATAGCTGTTGCGAACGCTGATGTTCTTTAAATACAGAATATAATCTCGTGCACGTTTTAAGCGTGTGATTTTCCATGTTGTTACATTATCTCGTATAGCTTTAAAATAGCTGCCGATAGAGCATTTTAAATGTCTAAGAAAATATGTTTTATTTTATGGACTTTATCGTTAAGTTTCGTTTGGTTTTCTCACATAAATGCAATTTTGTTACACAATCATTAACAAAATATATAACAAATATAATCAAATTTATAAATAGCTAAAAGTACTGTAAAGTTGAAAGTTCATTTAATATGGATGAATTTGTTACATTTACAATTAATAAAAACCAATTCTAAAAAAGATATAATATTTTATGTAAGTTTAACAAGTATTTTTCCATGAAGACAACCTAATTATATTAGCATTCGATAATAAAACAATGCCCGTGCGTACCCTGAGAAACCCGACCCTGCCAATATCATAGCCGTGTGCAGAATTGCTAACTTGTTGTGAATTTCCTTTCCTTTCCGGGCTCCGGAAGTGGGTTCGCGGGTGATATGGACATCTTCTTAACATGCGAAACGATCGTTGGAGTACCGTCGGTAATTGTTAATCAATTCTTATCGATCGTGTCCAAAATTTCCATATAATCGTAAAGAATAACTAAATATGAATTTCTAAATTACATGTATCTTTAATACAACCATGACTGCTCGATGCTTTTTGTTAAAACGATACGAGATACCTAATTTATCTTTATTTAAGCTATTGTATCCCTATTTATTTTACTTTTTTTATTATTGAAGTTTTAGCTACAACAATATTTTTATTTAAAAGCGATGTGAAATTTAATTTTAAAATAGTAATCCGTTAATAAAGGGCGTAGTATCATCTACAAGCCACAAAGATGAGCGTCGAGGGGGTCCCAAGTCCCAACGTCTATGCATCTACTATTACGATTCTATTGAGCGCATAAAAATAATGGCTGATTAATTCTCCAGACACGCTCCATTGTGTCGCACAGATCAGTGGGTAGGTGCTATAGCACGATTAGTATAAGAAAATTATTGTCGTGCATTCCCGCCACGCGATGAACGTTACGTTATTATGTTACTATATAGGTTTATTAAATTGATAGATTCAAAATTATTGATACAATCCTATGGTAAAAATCTCTAATAAAATTTACAGTTTAAACTAGCGACTTACCCTCGCTTCGCTCGGGTGCGTCGTGCGTCCCTGGGTAAGCGGATTTTGTTCACAATTTCATGGGTTTTAATTTTTTTGGGCGGAACCCTAATTCTTTTTCTAAAATAAAAGTAGCCTTAGTTACTCCTTACAACATCAGATAACTGCCAGTGAAAGCCCTGTCAAAATCAGCCAGCCGTTTTGGAGATTAGCCGGTGCAGACACCTAGACAAACATTTAAAAATTGTTTATTTCTTATAAGTACCATACAATATATTCATATGTTTTTTTCCTTTAATTACAAAGCTGTTATTTTATCATTACAAATAGACATTTCAATTTTATTTATCTGTATTAATAAAAAGAAAGCCAAGATTGCTTGGTGGTTCATTGATACATTAATTTAAATCGTTTATTGTACAGAGCATGTGTACTGATGAATGGCCCTTGAAAGTCAATCACAACAAGAGAAACGTCTGACGCTAAGACCCGCCTCTTATCATGCTTTAAATATCTCGTCGCAGCACTCCGACTGGACGGCAAATGATTTATTATGTTTATGCAGAGCGTCGCTGGCTCCGTAAAAGCCGTTTGCAAATAAGATTTAAATTGTTCGTCTCGCACTCCAGACGGCACATAGAATTGGCTAGCGGTTGAAGGTTATATCACAGTAAATAGTGAAACTGAAATTTAAATGGGAAGTTTCCTGGAAAGGCGGACTAAAATAGCAGGATCTCGCACGTTCCCGTACACTTGCCAATATCATGGCTGTTTATAAACATACCGTCGTTTCATAAACTAACGTCGCTTTTAAATAGAAATTGAAATAATTAAATCCGCTACATCTTTTTTTGTTACTAGTTTCTAGATTTTTTTTAACATTAAAATGTTTCATGTTTAGCTTTAATAGAACCCAGTAACTTTAGCTCTCGCTTCGCTCGGATGCGTCCGTAGGTAACTAACAAAAGCCGATAAAGTAACTAAATCCACGGCCATTTTTTCCGACTTCAATTTTTTTTTCAAGTTATTATGATTTCTGACAGATAACACATTTTATTGGAATAAAAAATAGCATATAGCACTCGACGTTAATAGCTTCCTATACCTACTATGAGTGAAAGATTTTTTAGAATCGGATCAGTAGTTTCAGAGTTTATCCCCTACATACCTATGTACAAACTTACATATACCTCTTTATAATATTAGTGCAGATATAAAAATCATCTACATTTTATATTCAATAACAATATAATAATGATGAATTAATAATATTTCAAAAAACTTAGTTATGTAACAATTTTAAGCACCTTTCGAATAGGCAAGCTTTGAAATTGTTATAGCAATTTTGATTTCCGTAAATTTTATGGGCAACAACCGCGAATACGATCGGCAGCTGTGTGCCGTTTAAAATTCCACACGCAAACGCGCACGCCGTATATTCAAATACGGTGGCTACAAACCGCAATTAGCATAAGCTCGGTTAAAAAGGGAACTTTTATTGCAAACGGCATATTATGCAAGATCAACTGCATTGCACGTGTGTACCACAATAAATAATTCTCATTTCATTGCAGGCCCAGCTTCAACGAAAAAAGGTCTTGGCAACGTATACACGCAAGAAAAGCACACTCCCTGAACACTTACCAGTGACCACCGATACGAAATTGATGCAAGTACAAATTATAGAACAACCTCGCACGTCAAGTAGAAAGGATTAAATGGAATACTTATTTTTGTAACACAAAATATACAAATTATAAAACTTGGCGTTTTTTTTCAAAGATTTCATCGTAAATTAAATTTTATCTTTTTTAGCAGTGCCATATTGTGAGGCTAATTTTGCCTAATGAACAAAAGTTGATCCCTGCATAATGTTTTTATTATTTGGTTATAACAAAATACAATCTCTTGTACCTCTAATCGTCTTGATTTATCTCTTTTTAGCCGACTGCGGCGAAGCCAAAAGAAGAATTGTGTGTTTGATCTGTATCTATGTTCGACTCAATATTCCTTGCTTTTAATTAAGCTTTGATGCCACCAAATATAAATACTTAATCTAAAAGATGTGATAGGTCACAACAGTATCTTTTTATAATCTGAGATATATTATTCCTTAAAAGAAAAAGATACACATATATTGTTACATAAACAAATTCTATTAGATAACTCGCTTCTATTTGTTACGCCAAATGATACGTAGTCTTATTAATCTTGATATCTATAATAATAATCTTGATATTCAAAATTGTGTGAAATTATCTAATTTAAGTGCAACATGATACTTGCGAAGCGCAGAAATGGTGTATTCCATATTTTTGAATGTGTAACGAGGCCTCGGCCTCTGTATCGATAATAATGTCTATTTCAATAAGAATCGGTGCCAGCCCATATAAAGCAAAGCACACCGACTTCGAAAATATTTGATTAGGTATGTATAGTAAATGAAAACTACCAATCAGTTATTTTTTACTTTTTAGTGCTTTTTTTTGAAGTCGGTTTTTATTTTTTTGTTAAAAAGTTTTTATTTTTCCCTTTTTAGTGTAGACAGTAGTAGCAAAGTAAGAATTCCAACGTGGTAGGCTTGTCAAATCAAACAAAATAAGCCCAAACTCAAAGTATCTACTATCAGCCGTTGAAGAGTTCCACCTATCCACCTTCTGGCCTTGCCATCAGATCAGGCCAACAACACCGAACCACTGTACTATCAACGGAAATAGAAATACTTGCAAAGTTTCAAGTCAATATGACAATTAGAAGTAGGTTAAATTCATTATTAGTTGTTTTTCCACCCTTAAGGGTGGTATTTTTTTTTTAAATTTAAATGGGACCAATCTGGAAGTATACCCTTTCAAACAAAACAAAAATTGTCCAAATCGGTTAATAAATGACGGAGTTCTGAGGTAACAAACATACAGTCGAATTGAGAACCTCCTCCTTTTTGAAGTCGGTTGAAAACTACCAATCAGTTATTTTTTACTTTTTAGTGCTTTTGTTTGAAGTCGGTTTTTATTTTTTTGTTAAAAAGTTTTTATTTTTCCCTTTTTAGTGTAGACAGTAGTAGCAAAGTAAGAATTCTAAAGTGTTAGGCTTGTCAAACCAAACAAAATAAGCCCAAACTCGAAGTATCTACTATTTATCGTTGAAGAGTTCCACCTATCCGCCTTCTGGCCATACCATCAAATCAGGTCAACAATACCGAACCTCTGTACTATCAACGGAAATAGAAACACTTGCAAAGTTTCAAGTCAATATGACAATTAAAAGTAGGTTAAATTCATTATTAGCTATTTTTCCACCCTTAGGGGTGGTATTTTTTTTTGAAATTTAAATGGGACCAATCTGGAAGTATACCCTTTCAAACAAAAAAAAAATTGTCCAAATCGATTAATAAATCACGAAGTTCTGAGGTAACAAACATAAAAAAAAAATACAGTCGAATTGAGAACCTCCTCCTTTTTGAAGTCGGTTGATAAAGAGGTAAAGTTTGTGAATTGTGAGTTTGTGACGTTGTAGGGGGTAGGTACATAATCTCTGGATCTACTGAACCGATTTAGATGAAATTTGGTAAGAAGATAGTTTGAGGATAGGGCCTCAAACTATCTTCTTACCTACCTACCTTACCTGGGAAGGACATAGGATACTTTTTATCCCGGAAATCATCGGAGATGAAAATGGGGATGAAAGTATGGGGAATAAACCTGGGAACGAACCCGAGCGGAGCGAGGGTGAGTCGCTAGTATACAATAAAGAGGAACATGTTCTAAACTAATGCAAAATTGTGTCATTTACCGCGTCCACAAATTTAGCCACATACATTCTGGGCCGCGCCGCCGCGTGCTGACGCGCATGATCTCCAAATAGACAGTCTAGCCTCATTCATAACTTTCTAAAGCACTTATCACAACGTACTTGAGAATACAATGGCTTGAACGAGTGAATCAAACGACAAAATTACGCTTTCACTTAGTATGTGAAGAAATAACACGACTCGCAGGACCAAGGGCTAGGAATAAAATAAAACACACAGTATTTTAATACTATTTTATATTACCAACATTCCTACTCCATTAGCAAAATATGGATTTTAATATATTAAATTAAAAACTACGTATCAACATTAAAAACATACCTTATATCTCAAAAATAATAATTTACTAACAAACATACAAAATAACTGCTAAGAATTGGTATTAGAAGTAAATCACTAAGTTTACAATACGAAAATGTTCATTCGTTACAATAAAACGTCTAACGCTAAGTGCAGTATTGTACAACAGTACATTTAATATATAAATTCAATTTGAAATACACTAAAAGTTGACAAATATAATATACTAGCATCGTATCGTTGTATTACATTAATTCACTAAAATTGGCCCCGCAAGCATCACAAAACTATCAACTAACTCTTACAATAACTGACAATTCACATTTTGAACAATTCACTAATTTTATCATTATTGTTTGAAAAAAAAAACTAAAGAACACGCTTTTGACTAACAGTTATAAATGGAACTCGTCAAAACGAGACAAATGAGCATAGTTTATTAGTACTCCTCTTAAGATTTTCACTATAAACCTCATGACTCATATAATCGCACAAACAAATTTTAAATCGATACGACAATGTAGATTAAAATGGATATCCAAGATATTTTATTTACATACAAAAAGATAATGTAGTTACAAATGAAGGCAAATAAAAGCGTGTCAAAAACCAATGTGACCAAAGCTAGACAAATTTGCATGAACATATATACCTTGCGATACAAAGAATCTTTTCCCAAATTTTAATATTAGTTCAATATAAACAAAAAACAAAATAATTTTTGACTTAAATTTAACGTCCATTTCAGAAAAACCATATCCATTGTTGAGAGCTTTCGATCACAGTGATTCCATATTTGGGATTCCAATACGATACTTAAAATGCTAACTCAATACAAATTCTCAGTTCAAAAACATTAAACAATTATTTCATTTGAAAATTGAATTAAACTAGAACTATTTAAATGCAACTTTAGTATTAAGAAGTTTACTTAAACGATTATTGTCGATTTTCACTTTGGGAAATATAAAAATGCCAACTTTTAAATGCAAAACAATGTCATACTATTATTTAAATTTGAGTTATTATCTACAGTGCCACAAAATTTAGTGACCCCGTGGCCAAAACTGGAACTATGCGTCGCCATTTTGTTGTCAAGTGTTGTCTTGGAATCCAGCCTCTAAATTACCCGGATGATTATCTAACATCTATCATGTAGATCATAATTATAACATTAAAATATATTTTATTGAAAATGTATTTTGATTATTATTCTTCGTGAACTTGAGCTTTGTCAATATGTTTACCCCAAAAAACCGCAGAAATTCTATTTAGCGACAATACTAAATTCAACAGCGACGTCGTTACCCGGTCAGATAAGTTTGTAGCACTGCACTGTATATAATTAAAGTAGTCTTATACATGGAAGCGTTTTCGCAGATTTCTTTCAAATTCTAAGCATATGGTGACAGCATTCATTTAAATCTGCAAAAAATTTTTTTTCATTCGTCTTCTTATAATTAAAAGCTGTATATTTCGAATCTTATTTCCACCATACTGAGTACATAATTAATGTTAATTTTGATAACATTTTGGATCATTGAGATTGAAATTCTGAAAATTGATCTGAATTGAGGTAAATTATATCTGAATCAGAATCTGCTCGTCACATACAATAAGATATCAAGTAACATTTGGCTGCATCATTTCAAGTCACATTCATAAATTGCATTTTTTGAAAACCCTGTTTAGAAATTTAGTTTACATGATGCATTTACAATTCGATAATACATCAAAAACAATAATACAATATGTTTAATTAATGCTAAGAGTTGAATTTTTTTAATAAGGAACACTTTTGTTTTTATAATATTTGCTTTGAATTTCTTTTATACCGCTAAAAATTCTAATTAAAACTAATGTTTTTCAGCCAGTGTGAATAATTTTGTAAAACTTAATGTAATATTGTATGTATATTCAAAGTTCAATCTAAAAGTGTTTAGTTTTATTTTCTGTATGTAATAGGCTTGTAGTGCAGGAATTGTCGGGTGTACTAGCTAGTGCGAGCGGCGTTGGCTGCGGCCGGTGGCTGGTACTTGGCTACTGGGAACATTGGTTTGGGTTCGATTGTCGAGACGCCGTCGAATCTGTTTGAATGAAATCTTAGATAAAAATTAATGAAATAAATATAATACAATATAATGCTCATAATATTCATTATTTATATTAAATCAGTAAGCTATTTTACCATATTAGATATATGGTGTTTTGATCTAACAAGAAAATGTTCACTTTTATAAGTGCACATGTATGTAACAAAACAAAGTATGTAAATAAAACACTATTTATAGTTCATACCATAAATTATGTCAAGGCTCCAAGGCGTAAATTGAAGCACATTTCATTACTTTTTATTACTTATTATATTCATTTTAGTACTTTAGTTTAAAATGAGCAAGTGATAATTATGCACACTAGAATATCAGAGGTGCAAGACTTGGGTTTTAAATTTTCATTTTATCAGATTTTTAAGACTTCACATTCTTTTCCAAGGAAGTGTCACGGTAATGTAATGCATGCAGTATTCCAACTCGGGCCTGTCCTTTAAAATAATTACCTACAGCCGAGCGGCACGTACCCACGCGACAGGGCTGCCCGAGTGTCCGCCGGCCAGTATTTTAATTACATCTACCTACTTGAGTTTCTTTCTAATTTTGTGATTTCAAGTATTATATTTTTTATTAAAAACTATTATTAGTTATTAAAAAATCTCAAATTTATAAGGGTCGTATGTGACCCTTATAAATTTGAGATTTAAAAATATTTGGGCCTCGACTGAGACGTACGAAAAGCTTTATTGTTAAATTTAATAGTATAAAGAATCCGCCTTCGGATAAAAAGTTTAATTAAAAATACTTTAATTTTTATTTTAAAACATACGATGCAAGTCTCGATACTTTTTTGTTTGACATTAGCGAAGTTACGAGAGGAATAAAATGTTTATTTTTGTATTAAATTATTAAAGTTACATAACATAACCACTTATACAATTTTCGTATCCAATTATACGATGTGGCAGCCCCGTACGGTTGTCTACCGAGTGTATACCGAACGCGACGCGCGTAGGTATAACTCGATTTCCGACCGTTTGTATGAAGATGGAATATTGTATGTAATATTACCGTGGACTACCACATGTGTATACATATACTAGCGACTCACCCTTGCGCCGCTTGGGTTCGTCCCTAGTGAAAATTTAGGTTTGTTTGTATTTTTTAATGTCGAATCAATAAAAAGTAAAATAAAAAATATTGTACAAAAAACAACAAAAAAATTGGCGTGGACCACCCTTATCACTTAGGGGTATGAAAAATAGTTTATATCCTATTCTACCTACTGAATATACACACAGAATTTCATAAGAATCGAATCGGTCAAGCCGTTTCGGAGGAGTTTTGCTACAAACACTGTGACGAGAATTTTATATACATTAAAAGTTGTATTATTTAATTCTATAAAATCTGTCTGTATTACTCACTTGTTACTCTTATACTTGTCTGGTATTGCCTGGTAGGGCTGTCGCGAGGCGTGCGCGTGCGTGCGCGCCAGCTCGCGCAGGCACGTCGCCAGCTCACCCCAGCTGTACCCCGAGCTCTGCACCAGCGCTGCGGGCCACGCTGGAACAACATTGTGATTGTTAGATTACTTACTTGTGGACATTTTATTGGTACTATGTCTGTGTATTTTTATTGCTACCTAGCGACTCACCCTCGCTTGGACGCTTCGCTCAGATTGTCCTTAGGTATGTTTGTAATTTTTTTGAGCGGAACCCTAATTCATTTTCTAAAATGAAATTCGTCTATGTGTGTTTTTCAATATAACATCAGCTATCTTCCAGTAAAAGTCCCGTCAAAATCAGTCCAGCCGTTTCAAAGATTAACAGGAACAAACAGACGGACAAAAATTAAAAAAAAAATGTGTTTTTCTTATAAGTACTGTATATAATTTCATATGCATTTAGTAAAACGCTATTATATTACATTACAAACAAACACCTCAATCTTTATTATATTTTTATCTTTATTATTATTATAGATTTTTTCTCTTTATTAAACTTTCCGTGCACCTTAAAGAACATACGAAAAAAAAAATTAGCTGAAGAGGTTGAACCGTTCTCAAGTTTTGCACTTAGCAACATTCAACAAAACCAACAGATTTACTTTTCAAAGAATACAAAAATTACCAATTACAGAACTTACATAAAAAGTAAAATTTTTTGGCTCAGATCTTAGAATTTTAAATTAACATTAATCTGATAAAACAACAGGTACAATGTATATATAAATAAATCAAAATCCACTACCACTTTTGCGAATATGGAATATTTCACAATGTAGACTACATATCGCAAAATCTCATGCATTACAATTGTCCAAAAGATCCTTACAATATCTATACATATAATAAAATTCTGAGTTGAATCTGTACATTAAATATTTTTTGGAAAATCTTATTGAAATAGACATTGTTAGTGATACAGAGGCCGAATCTATAGTTTTTAGATTTTTTGTCTGTCTGTTACCGCATCACAGAAAAACTACTGAAGGGATTTTGATGAAATTTGGTATGGTCATAGCTGGTTATCCAAGTCAACATAGAGGATACTTTTACCGCGGAAAAATATCTCTTTCCTGAGAAAAAAATACAAAAACTGCAATGTAAGAGTATACTAATATGTAAAACCTAAGAATTTGGTTTTTGGTCATCTGAACGCGGGCGGAGCCGCGGGCAATGCTTTTTGAAATTATAATATAATTAAACATTATATTATTTACCAGTATTAGCACACTGTGCATGTACAGGTTGTTCATTGTTGCTTCTCAGGTCACAGACGCTGCGTTCACACAGTAGACAGTGACGGGCCGTGGCCAGAGCACTCGCTGCTATTATAGACGGCTTGAACTGCAAATACGGTTCAGCTTCCAGGAGAGACAGCTCAGCTATGTACTGAAAATTGTAAACAGTATGCTATCAGCTGTGTTTATAATGTATTTTTTTGTTTATTTAGCATTTTTGTTCCAATTTAACTTTGGTTAAAGATATTACTACTACACTACTTTGCTGGTTTTAAATATTTTTGTACCCTAAAACGGTATTTAATTGCAATACGTGATTAGGCTTCGTTAATACAATATAATATGAATAATATTAAAGGTCAACTCACAGCAGCCAAATGGAATATTTTCTTAGGTATAGCATTTGATATGCAATAATGTGACAGGAATGCCAGAGAGGTGGGTGCAGAGAGATCAAAAGACAGAACTTTGAGGATGAGGTGCTCCATGCGCAGTACTTCACGTTTCGTATATGTGTCATCTGTTATGTACACAAATTCTGATACCTCCGGTGGATATACTTCTTCATATTTGCTGTTAAAAATAAAAATGAAAAAAAAACATTAATATATCCTTTTTTTAATATGTTTTTTAAAACATTTTTATTATATATATATATATATTTCTGTAATTGTTTGATTGTGCAAAATTATTTATCAAAATTAGTCATAACAGAAATTAGATATTAAAGAAAGTTTGTACTGATTATAATTATACTTACGCGGCAATGTATGTAGCAGCAGTGCCCACAAGTTGCAGCTTTGTTCGTACAACACTTATATATGACAAGAAACGATCCACATATGAGACTGCTAGATGTAATGTCTCACTCTGTTGTCCGTATTCATCACACACTTCAACCAGCCAGTCAATAAGTATGGACCGCATTACATGGGTTATATCTGGCTGTTTGCGCATATAGCGGGGATTGGCTCTATTTTTTACCTATTAAATTTAATAAAGACAAATAAAATCAACATAAGGCATAGTAAAATGTATACACCTTATTCATTATTTAAGATACTGACTGTCAAATAAAACTTTGGGTCAAACAATATGCACTGAAAGTATTTTTATTACAAACTCAGTCATTAAAGTGAGAACCCAATGTTAAAAGTCACAAAAAAAATATTAAAAATATAATAATTGTCATTCTTAGTATCCTTTCTTACTTCAAAATTGAAAAATATACATACCTCAATTTCCCTCATATAGTCATATATATCCTGCCTGTACTCCACAACATGGAAGAACATTTCCCTGTCTGTCTGTGCAGTTGTGGTGTCTTCATTATCTTCAATGACCTGGCTTTCATTCTTTGAGATTGACATAGACAGGATGCTGGAGTCAACCACTGACATAGGTGATTCAACCACATCTTTTTCTTTCTTCTCCTCAAGTGGTTGTCTAAAAATAAAATGTTCAAAATGAAACGAATGAAATCACTATAAAAAAGGTCTCTATATAACTCAAACCAATATCATGGCTCTATCTTGTTTTTCTATACTAATTATCCATCCATATTATATAGTTATACAATCAAAATTCTATATAATATTCTATATATACGCTTGAGCTAGAGTAAATCGGGCGAGGCGAACGTTTGTTGCCATGGTAACTATTGATATTGTCTGACAAATAATATATCTTTACTAATATTATAAAGAGGTAGTTTGTGAGTTTGTGACGTTGTAGGGGGTAATTGGGTAATCTCTGGATCTACTGAAACGATTTAGATGAAATTTGGTAAGATTGAGATCCTGGGAAGGACATAGGATACTTTTATCCTGGAAATCACCCCTTAAGGAGGTGAAAATAGGGATGAAAGTATTGGGAAGCAAGCTAGGGACGAACCCGAGCAAAGCGAAGATGAGTCACTAGTAATATTATAAGTGTACAAGGTGAACATTTGTTGCCATGGTAACCATTGTTGTGGTCTGACAAATTATATATAATATTATATTCGTTTTTTTAAATGATATATCTATAAGTATATGATTGTAATATGCCTAATATGCATTATTTTTAGTATCTCACCTATCCTAATTATTTAAAACATAAATTGAATTTCATAAAGAATAGAGATGACCTACAGAAGTTTTACTTCTTGCGCATGTACTGATTCATACACACACTTTTCAATTTTTGTTATGGAGAGTTTCCATTAGATGTACAATTTAAAAAACACCAAAACATAGTATCTCTTACAAGTCACAACTGAAACTCCTTTATTACACCTAATATGACAATTAAGTTTGTAAGTTAATGAGAAACTAAATTACAGTCACAAGAAAGTATTTCATAAAAAATTGTCAACAGTCAATATGAATTGTATATCTCAATATCTGTCCCCTCCAGAAATCATAGGAATAAAGTCCGCAATATATTTTATGGACCTAGTATGAGATCTAACTTGGGTAGCGAAGCCTTTGTTTTACATATAATATGTGCTATATATAATAATTTTCAGAAATTGATACCAAGCATTGACATTTTTCACGATTCCCCCTCTGTTTATAGACAAATTATTATTAGAAAATTACATAGTTCAATTTACATTGTAACTAATTTTTAACTTTTATTACTTTTTAACAATCGTCTTAAGTGAATGCTATGTACACTTGTAATAGATATACATATCAGGTACTTACTTAATATTACTAATAAGATTATCAGAATGTTTCATATGTATATTATTATGTTATGTGCTTTTATAAATAAAAAATAGAATAAAAATAAATGCAACAAAATTCAAAAACATATTGTGTAGATTTCAAGTACCTGCTAAAAAGCTTTCCAGTAAACAAAAGTATATACTTTAGATTCAGTTATTTTATTTTATAACCCAATCCAAATTAATAACAATTGTAAATATTAACTTTTTAGGTTATTATTATTATTTTTTGCGAAAATATTATAATGTTATACCCTTAACATTTTTCATAAAATTTATATGAGCATTGAAAATTCAATGTACATACACTATAATTTCTTGTCTGTAGAGACTTACCTAACTGAGGGAACTTCTTTAGTTTGTTGCTCTTGTTTCTGTTTTTCCACTTGAACACAAAGGGCCCTGACATTCTCTGCGGCATTAATGAAAAAATTATCTTTTCGAATTTCTTTAGGGATGAATGGTTTGAAGGTAGGTTCCCTTTTTTTCACGTCAACCTCACTCGTATCTTCGTACACACTAAAGGCGCGAAATTGAGCCACAGGGGGTACAATATTTTTTTCATTTTTGATCTGCCGTAGTGTTCTATTTTCATCTTGAACTTTACAAGGTCCATTCGTCGATCCGGCCTAGAATTGTTTGTGAAATTAATAAAATTTACGTTTCAATGCTATTTGGTAAACAAGAAAACAACTTACGTGCTTCACATTTCTGTTTTGGTTACAAGCAAATTGGCTAAGATCTCCTAGCGCTCGCCGTTGGGAGGCCGCTGAAAATACATCACCATCCTTTCTAAGCCCTAAAGCTGTGTTTTCTTGGTCCTCGTGAATTCTGAATGATGCCATTGCCCCGCTTGTCCGTAAAGTTTAACGGCAAAATTTAAGGAATTAAAGGTGTTTAATATTTACAGAACGCCTTATTCAAGCGGAAATAAGTATGGGTTATATTACGAGGACAACATTTTAAGGAATAATGTGTGTAGTCTTAAATTTCCGCTGGTTATAAATTGAAAACACCCTCAAATAACGCTAACCAGCATCAACGGACAACAGACATTTTGCTAGGTTCAGCTGTTGCAGTTTACAATAGTCTATTGTTTGTGGTATTTTAAATTTCAGCCAATGGTGTAAAAGGAGTAAAATCTTTTAGTCTATGTATAAACGTTATTTGAATCAAAAAAATTAAACTTGAGGGCTTAAAGTCTGAATTATTTTTGTTTAATTTTGGAGAATTCGTGACAATTATTTTTTTTCTCTATATTTTTTAAAATTACTAATTACAGTAGAATCCGCGTATAATGAAATCAAAGGGAAGTGAATAAAAAGAAAGAAACACGGACTGACACAAAAAAACACATATATGTATGAAAAACGATAAATTATAAAAAAATGTACATAATACATATATATGTACATAAATTACATATTTTTTATATAAGAAATCAAACCTTTTTTCCCGCTTTTGTTTTTTCTTTAGATTGTATTGGCTTTGGTCAATTTTTTTTTCGATATGTACATACATACAAGCGAAAGTGCTAGGAATCATGTCGGTCACTTTAACCGAACATAACTTTTTTAAAATATCAACATGCGACATGTCACTATATGCGAAGTCATTATAACCGACTTTGTTGTAAAGAATTTTATATGGAAACAAAATTTCGTAGTTACGCCATAATATTCAACGGTTGGTCAATATAACCGGAATCATAATTAACGGATTCCACTGTATAAATTTACAGCGATAGGTCGTGGACCGTACTAAACCTTACACATTATATTGCTTAAAATTATTTGAATTATATATTTCTTATTAGCCATGTTAGGACAGAGAGCCTCTTAATCTTATAAGAAGTAGTCTTCTAAAATGGCAATGTTATTAAAACATTTAAGTGTTTCAAAACATAACTGTAACTTAAATAAACTATCTTTTCGACTCACGGGTCTCTCCCGTGACCATAATTGCTATAAAGCACTTGAAATGGCAGGAACCAAAAATCAAAACAAATCCGCGAAAAAGTCCGAAAAGATAGTTTTATTTCTTACATTGTCTTAATTTTTTTTCTTTTTATTTTAAGGCTTTTATTTCGAAAATATGCCAACCCTATCATACCTTAATCTTCATATTTAAAGAGGTGTCTATGATAATTTTATGACTTACTAGCATTGCCCGCGGCTCCACCCGCGTTAATATGACCAAAACTAAATTCTTAGGTTTTATCTCGTATTAGTATATTAGTTGACCCGGATAACCAGCTATTACCATACCAAATTTCTTCAAAATCCCTCCAGTGATTTTTCTGTGATGCGGTCACAGACAGACAGGCACACAAAAATTCTTAAAACTATAGGTTCGGCCTCTGTTAGCTATAATAATGTGTATTTCAATAAAATTTTCCAAAAAATATTTAAAGCACAGATACTGCTTCATTAAATTTTAATGTATTTATAGATGTAACTAATTTATAAAGCCAAAAAGATTGTTTTTTGATAATTGGAACACGGGCGGGGCCGCGGGTAATTTAGTAGTAATTCTAATAAAATCATAGAAAGGTCGAATTTGTACATTCAATTTTTTGGAATTAAAACTACGTATTTTAAAGACATATGGCGACCTCTATTGACAAATATTTAAATAATACAAAAATTAATTTTATTAAAATAATTTTTTAATGAATAAAATAGTGCTATTGATATACTTTTTCAAGATTAGCTATTTTTAATAGTTTTTGACATATTTAGTAAGTTAACTTACTAAAATCTATATAGTATCATTGTTTTTTATTTTAACCAGTTTTTGTATTTTTTCTCAGAAATGAGGTATTTTTTAGCGGTAAAAAGTATCATATATGTTGACCCGGATAATCAGCTATGACCATACCAAATTTCATCAAAATCCGTCCAGTAGTTTTTCTGTGATGCGGTAACAGACAGACAGACAAAAATTCTAAAAACTATAGATTCGGCCTCTGTATCGATAATAATGTGTATTTCAATAAGATTTTCTAAAAAATATTTAATGTACAGATTTGACTTAGAATTTTATTATATGTTCAGATAATTTATATACTGACCATGGATGACAAATAAAATTACTGATTACTGGCAATACTTGACAGTTGACACTGACAGTTGACACGATTAACTTAAAGTTGTCTACAAAAAAACCAAGATCAAAAAGAAACAAAAATAAATAAATTTAATTTCAGATTAGTTTTGTTTTAAAAGGAATTAGAATTGATTTTATATTAAATAATTTTTGTTTTCAAAAATTGTTTGGTTTTACTTTGCTATTATAAAAAATGTATAAATTAATTTTAAGTATATTTCTGATTTTGTTTATCAAATGCGAAATATGTTATACGTTAAGGGAATATAGTAAAGAAGATATATTAAAGTTAAGGTAAATTATAAAGGTAAGATAAATCTTTAATAACAAAAAAAAACGATTCTATAAACATTTTTATTAATTATAGAGAAGAAGTTAGAGAAATGTTTCAACATGCCTATGACAGTTATCTTCGTTATGCATATCCATATGATGAATTGCGTCCCTTAAGTTGTGATGGAATAGACACCTGGGGAAGTTATTCTTTAACTCTTATTGATGCCTTGGATATGCTGGTAATTATGGGCAATTATACAGAATTTAATAGAGTTGTTGACATAGTGCTGGAAAAACAAAATTTTGATGCAGATATAAATGTATCAGTCTTTGAAACAAACATAAGAATAATTGGAGGTTTACTTAGTGCACATCTTTTATCATACAAGTGAGTTCAGTGTTGTTAAAATATAATAAATAATTTAAAAAAATTCTTTATTATATTGTAGAAACAGTAAATGGCCACTGATATGTGTTTCAGATCAGGTATGAAGGTAGAACCAGGGTGGCCATGCAATGGACCTCTTCTCCGGTTAGCAGAAGATGTAGCACAAAGGCTAATTACAGCTTTTGATACTAAAACTGGCATGCCTTATGGTACAATCAATTTAAGATCAGGTGTGCCACCAGGCGAAACAAGTGTAACTTGTACAGCTGGTGTAGGAACTTTTATTATAGAATTTGGGACATTAAGTAGGCTCACAGGAGATCCTTTGTATGAAGAGGTGGGGATAAGATTATATATATAAATTATACAGTATTCACTATTCATTTATCCATTCCATATTTACTACTGTTGATTATAGGTCTATTCTTTCATACCCCATTTTTCTCATACTGAGACATGGTGTTCCACAGTCTACTACTGCCATCCTACTGCCTTTACAATGTTGTTTGACCACCTTGTTGGAGGTTTTATACAAAGCACATCTTTATTAATTCACTGATGAAATCTGTTATGTAATTTAGAATTTCTTAACTGTGTTGTTTGTTTAATAAAAATGGTCATTATGAAATTTTAATTTAATAATATGTTATACTAAAAAAGTATTTTGTAACTTAATATGTGTTATATATTTTTACTTCTAGGTAGCCCTCAATGCATTAAAGGCTTTATACCATCATAGGTCTCCAATAGGTCTTGTTGGTAATCATATAGATGTGATGACAGGTCGTTGGACTGCACAAGATGCAGGGATAGGTGGTGGAGTTGATTCCTACTTTGAATATTTAGTTAAAGGTAGACTGTATTATATGTTTTTTAAATAAGATGGTTAAGAAATTTCTCTTAATTTAAACTTATTAGTGGGGTCAAGATAGTTTGAGTTAAGTGTTCCCCATTTTTTTTTTTTTTTTTTTAATGTTGGGAAATGCATTTACGCACGACGTGTGGGACTCACCGGCGTAATACTGCCAGTACTACCCACTAAAACCCAACAAAAACCTTCCCCCGTCTTAATGGGGCGTCGCAGGATCGCTTACGCATTCAACTACGACGCCCCGACGGCAGGTCTGCCGAAGCAGACCTCCACAACCATGGGGTTGCTCCAAGGTCCACTCTGCTATCAGAGAAGTACCAGGAGCAACCCGCATGGTACACCGCTCCCCGAAGAGGGCCACCTCCCACCGCCCACCGAAGTGGGCCACCTCCCACCGCCCACCGAAGTGGGCAACCTCCCTGTGCGTTTCTTAGCTTCGCGCCCGGTTGGATTGCCGGGCACTACTGAGCCCCCCCACCAAGGTGAACGCACGTTGGGGGGAAGAGTTCCCCATACTCCTTTTAAATTACAGTTTGTTTTTTGTTTTAGGTGCGATTTTACTTGAGAGACCAGAACTTATGTCAATGTTTAATGAAGCAAGACAAGTGATTGATAAATATTTAAAGAAAGATGACTGGTATGTGTGGGCTACCATGCTGAGAGGTCATGTCACTTTGCCAGTGTTTCAATCACTCGACTCTTACTGGCCCGGCTTGTTGAGTTTGATTGGTGAGTCTTCAAATTATAATTTCTTATTAATATCTGTATAGAAACTTTTAAACAACTTTAAAGGCATTATAGTTGAGCTAAATATTTCATATGTGGCTCATACACAGCAAGGGAACTTGGGCTCTGAAATCTTAAACAAAAAATATTTTTGTGAAGATACATTTTGTGATTTTTTAAATATAGGATATTTTAGGTTGCATGCTTTGTAACCTTAATGGCTGTTTTACCTTTTTTCATAAAAATATTTTTATATACATATATATTATCAATAATGAATAGATACTGTAGATTGGTAAATATTTTATTTTATTATTCACCTGGGTATGTGGCGCGCGATTAAGATTTTTATTTAAAGAATTTTCATTAAAATCGATCCAGAGTTTTCAGGATAATTCAATGTATGTCATTTTGCATTGCTTTAAATATATACCATTTTACTTTACTAAATTCATATTACTCTATACAGGCGAGAGTGACACAGCCATGCGTATAATACACAATTATCACAGTGTTTGGAAACAATACGGTTTTACACCAGAAGTGTATAACCTCGGTACAGGTGAAGCATCCTCTTCAAGGGAAAGTTACCCCTTAAGACCAGAACTGATAGAATCAATTATGTACTTGTACAGAGACACAAGAGATCCGATATTATTGCAAATGGGGGAAGATATATTGAGAAGTATACAGCATAGTGCGAGAACACCTTGTGGATATGCCACGGTAATAATAACTTCCTAATAAAATTATACATAATGAATGTGAATAAAAAAAATTATTGTGTAATACCTGTAATTTAGTCTGCATTAATTGAATAGGATGAAAAAAATGAGGTAGAATTGAAATACGTAATGATACAGTACCCAATAAGGATATTTCCAAACAAATTGCTAATATTTTAGATAAATTAATTCCGTCTCCTATACGAAACTTCTTGTAATTAGTTAAGCGATATGGTGAAAACAAAAATATGTTATATGGCAATTTATTAGAACTTTAAATAATTTTACTATTTTTTTGTATTACATATTTATACAAACTTTCTTTTTTCCATTAAATAAAATTCGAAATTTAAATTCTTAACGTTATGCCTACCTTTGTATTTTTTTTTATTTAGACAATGAAATTGTGTTGTATTCCAAATTATTTCAGATAAAAGATGTTCGCGATCATCGTAAAGAAGATCGCATGGAGTCGTTCTTTTTAGCAGAAACGACCAAATACCTGTACTTACTGTTCGATCCCGACAACTTCATTCACAATCCCGGAGTCCACGGGACCGTAATAAATACACCTAATGGTGAATGTATAGTAGACGTGGGAGGATATGTGTTTAACACGGAGGCCCATCCCATTGATCCATCTTTGTTGTATTGCTGCCATGAAGCTGGGCAAGGGTGAGTGTGGGTTGTTATTGAAGATGGGATTATGTGTACAGTGCTAAAATATGAGATGTTAAATTTAACAAAAATAACTTTTTTGTTGTTCTTTTTTTAAATCTAATGATAGTAGCTATTAGTTAAGAAATTTTGCTATAAAATTTTATTTATTGATTATGTACAATATTGTTAATATAGCAAAAATACGCATCGTTATTAACACGTTAGGGAGAATTTTAGAATATACAGGATTAATAAACACATTCAAGTATATGAATATACAAAAAGATCCAGACTAGGAATCTAGACAATCCTCTTAGATTAATAACAAAAATAATTTCATGATAATAGATTCACAAATAACAAATATCTAGAACATATAATTTATAAGCAAACATATTAAGGTAATTTTAACGAAATATAAATGCTGGTAAAATTATCGCACACTAGAATCGGCCTGCGACTTCTTGCGCTACTGATTGTAGGTACAATCTAATTATTTTGTACAGATAAATGTATCAGATTGACTTATCTGAGATTTAGAGATACTTTGATTGAGTATCAGTAGGAATTTAATAAGTAGGTACTCAATAAAAAGTAAAAATAGTCAATACTTAAAACAATTAAAATCATTACATTATTCATATTTACTTTTACAGCGTAAACTTGAGTGAGGTGCATAGGATTTATCAAATATTAGATGAAGAAGATAACATACAGTTCATGACTATGTTAGATGCTTCCACTGATAATGTTACAAACGAAACTGTTGATACAAGCGAAAACCAATTACAAACTGATATAAAAAATAGCACTGAAAGTAGAAATGAAACAAAAATACCAGTAAAAGATAAAGACGAAGAAGGTCAGGTTTCAATTAAAACGGAAACTAGAACAGGCTACGTTAATATCGACGGAACGGAGAGAGAAAAGAGTAAAAACGAAAGTCTCGGTGATATTTTAAAAGAACATATAAGTAATTATTATAACAAAACAAATATTGATGAAAATAACAAAGATACTGAAGAATCTGTTAATAAATCAACACCAAAAGTAGAAGTGGATGATATAACGATTCCGTCAAGTGTTGAAGCTGAAAAATTACAACCGCCGAGTGTTACCAAAGCGAAGGAAGTCATGAAAATATTGCCAAAAGTTTGGCTCGATTTTCTTACAAACGATTGGGGATTTAAAAGTAAATGTGAACCACAACATATGTTGGAAAGGATTCGCAAAGAGAAAAGATATCCCGATCACCCTGATGTTAATAAATACAGCCTTCTATTAACACCGGCGCCATCTTTCTTGCAACGGATATCGTTAGCCGGTGAATTCTTAAATAAAAAACAATTAGAGCTGTAATACACTATGTGTGTTCGTCGTGTTACTTAATTTATTTTTTAATATATGATGTTGATTGTTATGTATAATTCAGAATAAAAGACTGAAGAAAAAAATTATACCTTTTTAATTTTAGCTGCAATAGTATTAGAAATATAAAGTATAAACTTTGGCTGGAAAAGATTGTACCTTTGTCACATTAATTGCACATCATATATTGCTAACCGATTTATAAACATAACAATGCAGTATATTTAAATTTAGTTGCTTAAATTACTCCAGTTAATCAATTTGCTACGAAAATGAAACAATCTTATTTGAAGCAAAACTAAGGTCAAATAAAGGGAAATATAACTTTCAGGCTAATTAAAAAAAAAACAAATCTAACCATTCAATACTGAATATTTGTTTGAAAAAGAACTGCTTTTCATTATTCTGTGATTATATGTAGATCTGTTTTTAAGCAAAATGTAGAAGATGTATTCCGTCATTGTGGCATATTGTCATAATAGAATTTTTGTAAGTACAAATTTCAGTGATGTAAACTATAATTTAAAAAGTAAAAATGCCCTCTACCTGTCTTGATGTGAAGCCGGTTGACCAGAAGATTATTTGGAATGCTGGATGGCGCGATGTTAATATTTTAACGCGTTCAAATTATCATGACCGAACTGAAAACTACTGTATCCGAAGAAAATACGCTATCTACTAAAGGATATAAACTAACTAAATTCGTCGGTGAAGGAGCATACGCTAAGGTGTCGCACAATTACGTTTTAGTGTGTTAGTAATGTTTAATTACAAAATAATAATAATAATTTCGTAATTTGTTTGCCAGGTTTATTTAACTGAATATTCAGGAAAAGAAGATAATAATAAATTAACACTTGCTTGCAAAATTATCGAAACATCAAAAGCTCCCAAGGATTTTGTTGTGAAATTTTTACCTCGTGAGATTGATGTGCTCATACGTTTAAATCATCCTCACTTAATTCACGTTCATAGTATATTTCAAAGAAAAACCAAATATTATATTTTCATGCGATATAGTGAAAATGGCGATCTTTTAGGCTATATTCTAAAAAACGGTTGTGTTTCTGAGAACCAATCGAGGGTCTGGCTGCGGCAGTTGGCTTTAGGTTTACAGTATTTGCATGAATTAGAGATCAGTCATAGAGATATTAAATGTGAAAACGTATTATTAACAGCGAATTTTAACGTTAAGTTATCCGACTTTGGATTTTCAAGATTTTGCGTCGATGAAGAAGACGAATCAATTCTAAGTGAAACTTATTGCGGTTCTATGTCATATGCAGCACCAGAAATACTACGAGGGAAACCTTATCTACCGAAACCAACTGACCTGTGGTCTTTAGGAGTTGTTCTATTTGTGATGTTAAATAAATCCATGCCGTTCGATGATACACGTATGAGAAAGCTTTATGAGCAACAGATGGGCAAGAAATATAGATTTAGGTCACGAGTCGCAAGTATTCTCTCTTTAGAGTGCAAATCTGTCGTCAAACACTTGCTAGAACCAGATCCTGGACTAAGACACTCGGCCACACAGATACTAGGCTCAGATTGGATTGCTATGGATAGTAGGCTTACTAGTAAGTTAAGACGTTTTCAAACGTGCTCATCATTAAAA
This sequence comes from Brenthis daphne, assembly GCA_947093115.1. Classification (NCBI taxonomy): domain Eukaryota; kingdom Metazoa; phylum Arthropoda; class Insecta; order Lepidoptera; family Nymphalidae; genus Brenthis; species Brenthis daphne. The sequence goes on along the minus strand of OX352474.1, from coordinate 29,162,907 downwards.
ATAAATTAAAAATATTGAAAGATTATATTTACCTTATTGAATTATTTTAGCTCTTAACGCAGTAGAAGCCGCTGCTCTTCAAAGAGCAAAAGACGAACGTCATAAACTATCCGACATACATAAATACAAATTAAGACAAGGAGATATTTTAGAAAGACAACGCGGTGAATCTACTAATAGGGTAGGTATTTTATCTATACTTCTATATTAATATTATAAAGGGGTAAAGTTTGTGATATTGTGAGTTTGTGACGTTGTAGGGGTAATCTCTGGATCTACTGAACCGATTTAGATGAAATTTGGTAGGAAGATAGTCTGAGACCCTGGGAAGGACATAGGATACTTTTATACCGGAAATCATCCCTTAAGGGGGTGAAAATGGGGATGAAAGTTTGCATTGGGAAGCAAGCTAGGGAAAGCTTACCCGAGCGAAACGAGGGTGAGTCGTGAGTCGCTAGTATTTTATAAATATAGTTGGAAGAAGTAATTTACATTGACATTAATTAATGTAATTTATTTTTTTATCGAACAGACTAGTGAAATGATAAAATCTCTTGCCAACATAATTATAGCAAAGCAAAAGAAAACGGATTAAATGGAGGGAAAAGTTAAGGTTTTATCTTTATTTTTTTTTTATTTTAATAGAATTTATGGACAGAAATCTTTATTACTAAAATATTTTTTATGTAAATGTAGCTTAATATAATTCAAGATTTAAAATTAACTGGATCTGAACAGTTGACTCTTGCTACTCGGGGATATAAAATTATAAAGAAAATAAACGAGGGCTCGTATGCAAAGGTAGGTTCCTAATATAGCATAATACCTGTACCTATAAATAATTAATGTAAATATATTTTTCATAACGCCATGTGTAAACAGGTTTACTTGGCAAAATATAAAAATCCAAACAAGAATGATAAACTATCAGTATTAGCTTGCAAAGTTATCGATACCACTACAGCCCCTAAAGATTTTGTGAGAAAATTTCTACCGAGAGAAATAGATATGTTAATAAAACTAAATCATCCACACCTTGTACACACGCACAGTATATTTCAGAGGAGATACAAGTATTTTATATTCATGAGATACATGGAACATGGAGATTTGCTTGAACATATATTACAAAAAGGCGCAGTCCAGGAAGATCAGGCTAGAATTTGGACCAGACAGCTCGCTCTCGCTATACAATACATGCATGAGCTAGAAATTGCGCACAGAGATATTAAATGTGAAAATGTTCTTCTAACTGCAAATCAGAACGCTAAACTTTCAGATTTTGGATTTGCTCGAATGTGTGTCGATAACAGGCTCAAAGATATATCTAGCGATACATTTTGCGGGTCACTATCTTACACGGCGCCAGAAATCTTACAAGGCTCTCCGTATTTACCTAAGCCTACTGATATTTGGTCATTGGGTATTGTGATATACGTAATGTTAAACAGGGCGATGCCATTTGAAGATAAGCACATAAAACAACTGCATCAAGCTCAAGTTAATAAAAGTTGGCGTTTTCGAGCTCGGTATATAGACGCCTTATCAGATAATTGCAAAAGACTAGTCACATTGATGTTGGAACCAAATTATCGTCATAGAATAAAGATAGATTCTATAATAAATAGCGAATGGATCGCTATGGATACTAGACTACTGGGTTAGGATATAAAAAAAAAGATTTTGTTTTATTATTAAAATATATTATTATTAAAGCCAATTATTTTAGAGCGGACTTCACAAGAAACGAGTGCTTATAAAAAGGCAAGAGAGGAGAAGAAACATTTGTTGAAGAATTTGGAAATAGTAGATTCTATCAAAGACCCTATTCCACAAGCATCTATTGTAAAAAATACCTGTGGCATAAGTGAATCTTCTTCATCATAGCAAGGCCATCGATCATATCGGGTTTCATTAATTCTTTTAGTGTATCAAGCGACAAGGGTGCAAAACGAAAAAGTTTTTAGGTAAATTTCTAAGACAGGGCAAAATAAAACTCTGGCACATTAAAATTGACAGTTACCAATTTTACCAATTACATATTTGACATATAATCTCGTAAAATCGAAAAATGTAAGAAAATTTTTTAGGATATGATAAATTGTAAGAAAACACTAGCAACAATTTAAATTCCTCGCCACCATGCTGCGGGTAAAAGTGAAAATAAAATAATTATGTGTGACAAGCATCGTCACACAAATGTGTCCAGCAACCGAAAAGCTCGAACTAACTACGACCCAGTCTGATATCTTAGCGTTGCAAGAGAAAGGATTTTTATTAGAAAAAATAATCGGAAAAGGCTCCTATGCTAAAGTTAGTATATGTATTGGGTAAATTATCCCATACGAAGTGAATAATTTTGTAAACCTTGATGTAAGCGGAAAGCGTGGAATACTAAGGTTCTATTTCATCTCAAACTATTAGAATCTAAGAAAGAACGTGACGTTAATAAACACGTATTTTTGCAGGTGTTTAAAGCTACACACATGGTTGACGAAACTCGCCATCGCATTATGGCTTGTAAGGTAATAGATACAGCGCAAGCCCCTCGGGAGTATTTAACAAAATTCTTACCACGCGAGCTTGACATCCTAATTCGTGTCAATCATCCTCACATTGTGCACGTATCAAATATATTCCAACGTCGTGCTAAATATTTCATTTTCCTCCGTTTCGCTGAAAACGGTGATTTACTAGATTTTTTATCACAAAATGGAGCTGTAACAGAGAACCAAAGTAGGCTGTGGATGCGACAAATTTTATCCGGTATACATTACATACACACTTTGAATATAGCTCATAGAGATTTGAAATGCGAAAATATATTGATTACATCAAATTATAACGTAAAGATAACAGATTTTGGATTTGCACGTAACGTTCGTCAGAGAGACCGAGATTTATTAAGTGAAACGTATTGCGGGTCGCTTTCGTACGCTGCTCCTGAAGTATTGAAAGGCGTGCCGTATTTACCAAAACTGGCCGACATGTGGTCTATCGGTATCATTTTATACACAATGCTCAATAAAGCTTTACCTTTTAATGAAACGTCAGTTAAGAAATTGTACGAGAAACAGGTAAAAGGCATTTTTTCAATATGTGTATTATGTTCGTTAATAGCCATTATGTATAGGTAGACTTAAAAATAGACAAAGTAGAATTCGTAAAAGTAATGTCAAAACAACATATTTTTGTAGTTGAATCTTTAAACTAAACTCAAGTATTAAGAATATATTGTATTTCCGAGTGTGTTAAAAAATAAATATGACTAACCCACTGTACATGAAGGTAATGCGTAAATGGCGTTTCCGCACGAGCGTGGTGAACCAACTGTCCACAGAGTGCAAGCAGCAGGTGACGCAGCTGATGGAGCCCGAGGCGAAGGCGCGCCCAACCGCTGGACACATATTCAACGGACCCTGGATAGCTATGGATGAACGACTTACAAGTAATTATATTTTTTACGTAAACCGATGTCTTTATATTTATGTAATATTCCTTGCTGTCGCTTTTCCTTTTTGTCTTGAATTTATGCAGTTTTCTTTGTTAGGAGGCAAAAAGATGGTGACACCTCAATTTTTGAATGTTAGATGGTTGGATACTATCCAATGCAAAGACATTAAATTGTCATAATCTAAGGTCCATATAAAATAGTCTGAGAAGCATTCAATCTGCGACCAGTGAGGGAATAAACGCCAGTCATATACTAATATGCCACTATGTTATTCGCATAGTACAAGTGCAATTTTCGCTTAAAGCTTGGTGTTTTTTTTTTTATTTTGCTTAATTTTTTTAGTTTAAAGTAAACCTTTATCTCTTCTGAGTATTACTCAGATACTATAACATTTATTCATACATTACGGCTTCAGGCTTACAATAATGGTCACCCATGTTCCCTTTTAGAACTAACATTTTTAGAAGAATCTCTTTTAAAACAAGCTCAAGAAGAATCCATGAGAAAAGAAAGAGAACACTTTGACGAGGAAACTGAAGTGGAACGACTCGCGGAGTTACGGCGTAAAGGGAGAGGGAAAGGTCATATATTGTATTTGAATAAAATTGTATTTTATTTATTATATATTTTATTTTTTAAAATTAATAATATTTATATAAAAAACGACACTTCATGAACTATTTTGATAATTAGTAGTTTTATAATAGATAAATATTATATTTCAGAGGGACTAAAAATACTAAAAAATGCGGATTCAAATTTTGCTAAATCGCAACCGTTGTTGGACGATAAGGAATAAAAAAAAAATACTTTTTAATTTATCCAGTGTTTATTAACTTTTACATTTCATATTTATTTAAGTTATTGTAAAAATTATTTAATACAGTATTTGTATAAACGAGCTGTTATCATTTTTGGTGACGTTTAGTCACCAGTTAATACTTATTATTCTTATCAATATTACAAAGCTATGGAAGACAAGGGTCCATATACTGGTTAAATGTACAGACGGATTCTTTTTAGAAATACGTGATTTAAATTTTTTAATGAGTCTGCATTTCACGTGTTTTCTCGAAACCTTTTTTTTTCAAAACCTTTACACCTATAATATTTTTAAAAACAAATAATTAAACTTATGTACCGTAAGTCCAGAAGAAAAGTATTTCTAAAAAGAATCAGCCATATAGCAACCATGAAGGGTGAATTACAACATTCATATAAGATTTGGCACAGCGTGTTAGGAACAGGTTTGGATATTTACACTATAAGTAAATCGTCCAAAATTTGATAAAAGGCTAAAAATTCAACAATTTTGCTGCCAAATATTCTTAATGAAATGTTTAATTTAAAAATAAATATTGGACCATCGCTTAATTTAAACTTGTTCCGTGATTTAACATTGTTTTCTTAAAAAGTAATTTTTTATCGTCAACATTCTTCGTAGGAAAGTATCCATAAATGCTGTATACATATATGTACATATATATAAATATATTGTGCGACATTAGGGCTCGAGTCAGTAATATGTAAGGATTTTCATATTAAAGTACAATACCTATATATTCTTATTTTTAAATAATATTTTAAATGATTCATTCACAAATACACTTTTTAAATACTAACAATGAAAACTCTTAGAAAACTCAACGTGTAGTTCTTCAACTACCCTATAACTGAGCTACAGTAACAACTGTTGTAACTCTTACAATTACTACCTACTCTAAAATATTAGCAGCAAATAGAAATGAGACCAGTTTTGTATTGTCACTTCTCAGTCATTTTCTAAAAAACTACTTATTAACCATAATGCAAGAAGTTGTAAATCATAACAAAAATGTAAAAGAAACAAAAATATACTATTTCATTACAGAATTAAAGAGTTAGATCTCAGAGCTTGCGAACAGGCTATGTCATTTTTGTTCAGCTGAAATTGTTAAGGGTAATTAGTCTAAAATACATGTACTTATTATCGTACCCTAAGTACGTATCTGCTGTAAATTGGATGTCAATTGTCAAAGTACAATAACTGGTTTTAATATAATATGTTTTGTAATCTGTGCTTAGCATACAGCAGCCCATAACAAGAGAATTGAATCGTTGAACATATGTTTTACAGAGTAAAAAAGTTGACAAAAACTTCAGCAAGTGCTTTGAACTTTATATGTCATTAATTAAATTTGTTCAAACAATAGGTAAATTAATACATAAATTAAAAAGTTTTCACCAAAAGTCACCGCAAAACTTTCATGATTGTCATAAATAAATTCTACTTCAACGAAGATTTGACCTTCGGTACCTGCTACGTGTGAGTTGGTCCTGCTTGCAAAGAGACTAAAAATCCTCTTAAACTTCAACTTTGCGAAAATGACTCAGTAGCTCTGGGATCTTGGAACTGTTAATTGTTTCCTTGCAAGAAACATTGGAATGTCTCATAAAACCGGGCAACATTGACATTTCTTTATTGCTTATGATTTTAATTTCAATTTCATTAATTTTAGCTCAAACATTTTTAAATATCTTTCTCCATAAACCTATAAACCACGCTTACTCATGAAATGATTTTTGGCAGTTAAGACTCAATGAAAATACCTTGGACTAAAGTTACATTGTTTTGTCAATAAATTATAACACATTGCTCGTATCATTTTAGCACCGACTTTATAATAAACACCAGTTGATAAATAATAAGTACACAAATTATATCAATAAAATTAAATTAAAACGGTAAAATACATAGATGATGACTTTATAATATTCCATTAAATATAAATGATCGATAATAAGACAATAAGCCTGTTATTGGAAAGGAAAATCCATTTTTACTATTGAATTGCATATTTCCTAAAAGGTGTTGATAAATAAATAAAAAAACTAAATTATAGTCCAAGGTATAGAACTGGAATTGAAGATTTAAAATGACACTTGCCAGTTCTCTTTCCATACTTATTATGATATGATACGTATTTGTGTTGAAAACATTAATATATTCTTTTATTACAATACTAGATTTCATAGCACGACTGGAGTAAAATAACGGTCAAGTTTTATTTCCCACGTCGCATTTTCGTGTGCGTTTGTTATCTGTTAATACGACGGCGGTACCTAGCCTTAGGTTCAACGATAAATTAATTTCTATTTTTAATACTTTAATAGCTGCTAAATTAGTCAACATATCGTTGTCTCAATGCTTATTTGTCCAAACGACCAATTTACCGAAAGAGTTTTTAAATACATACTTTTAAATGTCAATTCTATTGATTTTAGAAACACGTTTTACTTTGATAAAGCCAAAAAAAATATTTTATCTATATAGGCATGTAAATATAAGAAATAATATTTTATTTTTAAAAGAGGAAAAAAACTACTGTAAAGTACAACAAGTATTGGTCATTTATGAACAAATAAGCACTAAGGCGACAATTTGTTATACATAATACTCCAACGTGATTGCAATGAGACAATAATAAAGACGAATAATATTTATCAATCAAAATATACACCAAATAAATAAGTCTTACTAAAATTAAAACAATATGTTAATTTAAAATATCAATTATTTCATTAATAAACACGCGTTGAAGTATTATGTGGCTTTGGAAAGTAACAATTGTGCTAGTTTATAAATAGGCTGTTGCCATTCGTCCGATAATAATCACATGAATAAAAAAATCAATTATTCGTCCTAATATTGTCGGTGTATCATGAATGTCTAACAATACTACTTTTTTGTATTCAAAAAAAAAATATGAATTTTTGATGCAAGTTATTGATCTAAAATTTGAAATTTTACAAAATTGTATAAAACGATTTAAAAAATAACGGTCTATAAATATTTTTGAGCTCATTCGCTCTCATACCTATGTATTTTAAACATAATTATTACCATAGATAATTTAAAAACCGTCATAAACCGCTAAGGTTATTAGAACAAAAAAGTCATAGTTATAGTTATTAATCATAAACCGAAAATAGCTGGACGAATAATAATTAAAAAAAAATATGATTCAATCGATTATATCGTACGAATGAATAGACATTTGCTTATAAATAATTAGGCTAGGCGTGCCTCGACTAGACTAGTGCGCGCGCGGCGTCACGCGGGGGAGAGACAGCCGACGCGACGCCCGCTACTGACTTTACCTTCATCATCTGTTCAGTTTGAAAGCACGTATTAATTTATTTATTAATAATACTGGACATAAATGAAATTTAAGTACATGGTGCAAATTGGTATAATAACTAATGTTTGCATGAGAATTATCTTTTTTTAATAGGTTATAGTTATTAGTTGTGTATGATATTATATTAAGGACTGGCATTTGGCATTGACATTTAATTTAAATTAAAATGTAAAATTGACGATTCAAAAGTGCTTGTAAAAGTCTATTTGAATAAAGTATATCTATATTTGATTTATTAAAATTCGTGTCAATCATCTGGATTTAGGCGATGATGATGATACATCATCATACGAAGTTATGTTATCAAATCAAACAAACAAAAATAAATCACTTTGTTTAGTTTGCGCTGCGGCCATCGATATCTTCACGCTATATCTGTGCTAATTACTAAAATAGTAGTGGCAATAAGAGCTCCATGCGCGACTTATTAGGTTTTTGAGCTTGCCAAAACACAAATAACAAGAAAAATACAGAAACCTTAAAAAATAAATCTTAATAATTCTAATTATATATTAATAATCAGTTAAAAATATGAAAAATATTATAATAGTAAAATGTGTTAATACCCAAGTCACCATCACTATGTTAATATACCACACCATTCTTGGTTAGATTTGTTAAAAGTGAGTACTTTTCACTACTGTGCACAAGCTTTACACACCACCGTATTTTTTTTAATATTTATAAAACTAAATAACACATTACCCCAATAGGAGAATTCGCCTCTTATATAAGTTTTATATCATCAGCAAATCTAGAAATAACTTTCTTAAACACTATTAAATTACTCTTTAATGCTGCAAGTAGAATTGTCATTTTAAACTAAAGAGGAATTTCTGTTAAATGTTAAAGAAGTTTCAAACATCATTGGAATTATGGACTTTATACCTTCGGACATTTCCTCTATATTTCTGCCGTTTTCACTTTGTCTTATTTTCGATCGCATACATATTTTCCACACTAAAGATGTTTTATTAGATTTTTTTAATTTTTTGATCGATATACTATTTCTCGGAACTTGACTTTCCTGACTGGCACTGGGACTTGTTATTTATAACCCACTTTACCATTAAAAAAAAAAACTGCCCGTCACTACCGATCTACCCAAATAATCAATTTATCTGCGATTTTCTTTCTATTACATACATATAATTTAAATGGAGCTTATGAAAATTTATATCTAAAGGAAAACCAAAAATGTAGATAGCTTATTGGATATTAATGTATAATTTAATTAATAAAAGATTTTAATGTATTAAAAAGTCTCATTAATAGATATAGAAGCACTTTATAAAGTATTTCTAATTATCCTACCTCGGCTGTTTTTTGTTAGCAGTGTGTAATACACGCTGATGTCACTTGTAGTGATCATTCGTATTCATAAACTTGACTAACAAGCAATGAAATACCTCATTATTCTTTAAAGAAATACCGTAATTATCCAAGTATTTATATTAAGATTCCAAAAAACGTGACCTTATTCAATCACAGAAAAACGCATTTAGAAATATAATGTTTAGGGATCATCTATAGGTAAATGCATCGATCAAAGTACTAGATATACAATCCCATGCAAAAGTTCTCTTAAAACTGTCACCAATAATTGTGTTTAGGTCTAGATGAAATAAATATCAATAATAATAAATTGAACCTTAAATACAATGCTTAAAGTTGTTTTCAAAAAAAATAAAAGTAATAGCGCACTCATATGTTTAAATGAGCGCTCAATCAGTGAGGACATTTTTTTGTCGTTGATTGTGTATCTAGTACTTATTTGATCGATGAGTAAATGAAGATAAATCGCTTTTTCCTAATTTATATGTGGCAGTGGGAATACATTTAGATTTTTTTTTGGAAAATGCTTTTACACATACCATACCGGCTCGAAAAGTTATATATTTAGGGGTCTACCTGTTTAGAATAAGTAAATATAGATCACCCTTATAATTTATCTGTGGGTAGGTAATACGTATTTACAAAAAATACAAACACCCATTTTTATTTGAGCCTTTCTTAAATTTGGATTTTATTTTTTGTTTTATATTAAAATAATCTTTGAACGATGATAATCTCGATGTATGAATTAGGGGTACGACGTGTTGACGTGTTAGTGTGTTAGCGTGTTAGTGCGTGTACTCACGGGCGAGGCGGGCGCGTCACCTGAGTCGTCGCGCAGCGGGCACAGCAGGTCGCCGAGGTCCAGCTCGTCCTTACTCTTCTTGCGCTTCAGCGAGAACTGACTCTTCTTTGGCACCTGGTAGGGATATATTTTGGACTTTATTTACACTCGTTTTTTTATACTTATCACTTAATTATCTATACAGATAAATAAAATTGAATTGTCTGTTTGCAATGTCAAAATAATAGCGTGTTACTAAATGCATATGAAATTATATACAGTACTTATACGAAAAACACTTTTTTATTTTATTTTTATCTGTCTGTTTGTTCCGGATAATCTCTGAAACAGCTGGTCTGATTTTGACTTTCACTGGAAGATAGCTGATGTTATAGGGAGTAACATAGGCTACTTTTATTTTTAAAAAAAAATTAGGATTCCGCTCAAAAAAATTAAAACGTACCCAAGGATGAACCCGAGCAAAGCGAGGGTGAGTCGCTAGAATACACTATAGTTTGCGAGTGTGTTTGTTAAATTTTCAAGATGTAACGCTTCCATCAATTGTTTATCAGTTAATTTACGATGTGTGTACTATATTTATAACACATTTATTAAGAAATTTTAATTTTCGAAAAAAAAGGATTTTTTTTTGAACATAAATCCCAAATTGATAATAATATGTCATATGTAATGTATTATGTACATATATAAGTTGGAATCTACTTATTTTATTTCTATTAAGCTTAAAATATAAACAACACTGTAATTATATTTTTTCTTCTTGTTGAGATTCTTTATATTAGTATTGTCTGATTGCTAGTAACTTCTGCGCCCAAGATTGCTTGTTGCATATTTATATTTAAAAATAATTACCGAACACCTCATATAAATAATACCAATAAAGATGTAATTTAACGCACCTTATATTTGGTAGTAGCTGTAAGCGGTTGATATCCGAGGGTTTGTTCAGCATTCCTTTTCTGTTGTATAACTTCTCGCCCGAGCAAATCGTTGAATCTGTAAACGAATTGGTTATTATTGTACTAGTGACACTATTTTTACACACATTGAGCTAGTTACGTTTTAACGTTTAGTATAGATTTCTTAGAAATAGGATATTTTCTTGCAGTAACAAGTATCCTGGATAACCAGCTATCGGCATACCAAATTTCGTCAAAATCTGTTCATTGCTTTTTGGATCGTGATGCGGTCACAGATAGACATAAATCCTAAAAACTATAGATTCGGCCATTGTATAGATAATAATTACTATTTCAATATGATTTTCCAAAAAATATTTAATGTTAGAATACTGTTAGAATTTTATTATATGCATAGATAATATGGGCGTTACAAATATTTAGATCGTTAGGTTTACCCATTTTGGAAAGTTCCCAAACAGAGAAGACAAAACAATTGTTTTGTAAAATTCTAATAATTATAAAAAAACGATAAAATGAACTCTTGGGCTGGACGACACCAATACGAAATAAAAAATACGAAACCATATTTAAGCTTCTTTCAATACGGCCAATGGGTGACTTTTTATCATATGTATACTTCATGAAATTAGGTCTTGTGTATTCATTTGTGTGTAGTTACCTGATTTATTATTAAAGTAGGAGATGACAGTGATACGTCGGAAAGTGAAAATTATTAAATAATGTATACAAATATTTAAAATTACAGTTAATTTTACTTTAATGTTGATTTTATTTTATTAAAAGTTATTAATAATTCCTCACTAAAGCATTAGCAACATAAACGAGCCCTATGATTTCAAACCAGTTGCAAGTTTTAGTGGGCGGAGCTAGATAGTTAGCGGTAGTTAGTTAGGGAGCTAGTTAGAATGTGGTACGGGAAAAATCTCTTTGCATGGTTCACGTGAATAAATTATAGTAAAATAAAAAAAAAACAAATATTAATTGACCTTTGTGTAAGATGCCGCCGGAGCAGAGTTTTATTCGCAGGGATGTTAAGTAGCGCCGCCAACAGCTCTGCCGTGAAGCGTGGCTCTAACAGCATTAGACCGCCGTGGACTCCTGTGAAATAGAAAATGTTATTTAACCGACCTTCAAAAAGGAGGAGGTTCTCAATTCGTTGGAATGTTTTTGTTTTTTTTTATGTACCGATTATACCAACTTCGAAAATACCTGATTAGATATCCATACTAAATGAAAACCCCGGTTTAGTTATTTTTTACATTTTAGTGCCTGGACGTCGGGTTTTTAAAGTTTTCATTTAGATTTATATTAAACGATTATTATAAATTGAGTTACTGTGACATGTTATATTTCATCAAATCTCATAAAAGTAAATGAGAAACATGATGAATATCCCGTTTTATGGAAATGTGTGGGACTTTGATCTATCGACGTAGGATCGTCTTAAGCTATTTTTTTGGTATCGTATACACAATTCATCATTTTTTTCCTAATATACTTAAATCCTAAATATACATTAAGGTCTCTGAATACTAAAACAAACATTTACGTACGCCCAGCAAAGCGGGCGGGTGACAGCTAGTTTGTTTATATTTGTGACTATCTATCACAAAGTATATTGCCCCAATCTCAATAAAATGATTTGTGATTTTTGAATTTATAGTTTATACAAAAAAATATTGAACGATTTTCAATATTTTTTTACTTTCAGTTTCATTCTGGATTTCTCAACTTCCGGGTATTTGATCCAATTTTTTCCCTCTAATTTAAATTATTACGAACATTTGTAAAAAAAATTAGTCTAATCGGTCTAGCTGTTCTCTGTTTTGTTATTTTGCATATAACTCAGAAATTCTCCATTTATAGAAATCTTAATAATAACATAAATATACATATTTTTAAGTAATTAAGTACCTGCACCGCGCAGATTAGGCGCGTACTCGGCCAGGTCTATCTCCTTTAACCACTGCATGACCCGGTGCGACGACCAGCGCGCTATCTCCGCCGTCGCCGCGCCGTCACCCCCAACACCCCCAGGACCTCCAGCACCCCCAGAACTCCCGTTACCTCCAACACCCCCAACACCCCCAGCTTCACTTTCGACTTCCACAGGCTCGGTCTCTGGAGCGCGTCGGATCATCGTCTCCGGATTAAAGTTATTTTCGCGTAGGACTTGGATGCCTGTAATTATTACATTTAGTATTAGAATTGTAAGGACGCCGTTGTGATTTTTAATTATAGATATTATATTTATTGTACTTGTAGTGGCAATGCTTTCTTGTAGTGGCTAATGTTAAATGCTTTTGAATTAAGCCTATATCAATATGTATTAATGATTTTATTTGATTAAGAAATTAATTATTAAAAAGTGCAAATATTAGTGGGAAATTCAAAGTAGTCTCCTACTCTGTTACTTCTGCATATCAATGACATGTTGCAAATCAGCAACATTCATTGCTATGCAGACGATAGCACTGTGGATGCGCTGTACACTGGCCGCGCTAATATTTCTCGGGAATACGTCGACGAGAGCCGGAACAAACTTGTGTCTGAAGTCGAATCTTTGTTAACCAAAGTCTCGGATTGGGGTCGACTAAATTTAGTCCAATTCAACCCCAAAAAGACACAAGTTTGAGCGTTAACCGCTAATAAGTCGCCATTTATCGTAGCTCCTCAATTTGAGGACACTCCTCTGTCTCCCACAGCGAGTATCGGAATACTTGGCGTCGACATCTCGAGCAACGTCCAGTTCCGTGGTCAATTGGAAGGTAAGGCCAAACTGGCCTCAAAGAAGCTTGGTGTGCTCAGCAAGGCGAGACAGTACTTCACGTCGCGTCAGCGTCTTATTCTTTATAAGGCGCAAATTCAGCCCCACATGGAGTACTGTTCTCATCTTTGGGCCCAGTACCAGCTACTTCCATTTGACCGCATTCAACATAGGGCGGCTCGAGTTATCGACGATCAAGCTCTCTCCGATCGGCTTGATCCTTTAGCTCTGCGTAGAGATGTTGGATTACTCTGCATCTTCTACCGCATCTATCACGGGGAGTGTTCCGAGGAATTGTTCGGACTGATCCCGGCTGCTGAATTTCACCATCGGACATCGCGTCAAAATATTAAATTCCATCCACACCACCTCGATGTCCAGCGTTCCAGAACAGTGCGATTTTTAAGGCATTTCCTGTCCCCACAACCACTCTGTGGAACCAGCTATCGCTGGCGGTCTTTCCGAACCGCTACGACCTGGCTACCTTCAAAAAGAGAGCGTATTCATTCCTTAAAGGCCGGCAACGAATCTGCAAGCCCTGCGGTGTTGAAGATGTCCATGAGCGGCGGTGATCACTTCTTCAGGTGAGCCTCCTGCCCGTTTGCTCCCTTAGTCCCATAAAAAAAAATGTTGGGACATTAACATACATCACTGAACACACATCACGAACCTATGGGTTTTAGAATTTTTGTCTGTCTGTCTGTCTGTCTGTTACCGCATCACACAAAAACCACTGGAGGGATTTTGATTAAATTTGATATGGTGATAGCTGGTTATTCGGGTCAATGTATAGGATACTTTTTACCGCGGGAAAATATCTCATATCTGAGAAAAAAAATACAAAAACTGCAATGTAAGAGTATATTAATATGTAAAACCTAAGAATTTGGTTTTTGGTCATCTGAACGCGGGCGGAGCCGCGGGTAATGCTAGTAAATAAATATAAATATGTTGGGACATTAATTACATACATCGCCATCTAGTTCTATGGTAAGTTACGAGGCCTGTGTTCTGGATACCAGATAGTTGACACACTACACACATGTAACTTTAAATACATAGGTACATACATATTATAAACATAAACACCCATGACTGGAGTACAAACATTCGTGCACAAATGAAAGCCCCCAGCGGGAGTCAAACTCGCGTCACTACAAACTGAGCCAAACGTGTCGTCAAAATGACAAATGACACGAGTAGCTCACGCGCATACCTCGCCTGATGGAGAGCGCGTGCAGCGCGTGCGTGACGCGCAGGTGCGCGTGCAGGTCGGCGTGCGTAAGGCGGTGCAGCGCGCGCGCGTCCAGCGCCGCGTCCAGCGCGGCCGCGCGCGCGCCGCACACGCCCACGTCCTCCAGCCAGCGCAGCGTCCACGCCGTGTCCAGCCGCCCCGCCAGCGGCAGCAGTGGGTCGCCGTGCCCACCCTGGCACACATACACATATCAAGTGTAAAATGTTTATACATTAAAAGTATAGTATAACTAGCAAAACCCGCGGCTTCGCTCGCGCTATAATTACAAAAAAAGAATCTCTTAAAAGGTACGTTTCATATAAACTTTCATGCCCTATTTTACCCCCTTAGGGGATGAATTCTAAAAAATGGTAAAGCACGTATTTATTTAATTGTATGGAAGAAAATTAATACCAAGTTTCAAGTAATTCTGACGACAAATATTTTTTGGGTTGTATTATACTAACGTGATTTCCCGTGAGAAAGAGATAATCTCCCGCGGTAAAAATTAGCCTATGTCACTCTCCAGCCCTCCAACTATATCCACACAAAAAATTACGCCAATCCGTATCTCCGTTTCGATGTGAAAGAAGGACAAACAAACTAACACACTTTCACATTTATAATATTAAGTAAATAAGTATGGATATAGTGTATGTATTATATAATGTAGAATAGTATAGCATTAAGTCCAATGTAAGCCCTACTTTAGTAAAGCGCTCATATATCTTCTATATATGGTCGACCACCCACAAGTTTTAATTATAAGTGTATTTAATATATGATTAATTAATTATTAAATACAGCTCCAACCAAAGAAGATTTTTATCTTTAAAACCTCCAAAACATACCACATTTAACATTTATGTTGTCCCAGAGATGTTCGAATCTGACCAATCAGTGCTTATCCTTTATTTCTAATTCCCCCGTCTTTCCGTCTTTTACACCGTTTACATTCAGCCTATTTCCATAGTATTCGTAAAAAAATGGTAAATAATTTTCTTTTACGGATTCTAAACATTACCGGACATTAAAGCGCGAGGAAGTATTTAAATTACATTTCTTTCGTTAACTTTTCAATGAGCGCGTAAAGATTGACGACGTGTCGTCATTTAATTTTATGAAAATCATTTTGCAAACATATTGGAACTTAATTGATCGATAGTATATGTAGTATAGTATATATTGTAAGCGTTGATTTTAAATTGTTTCAACCGATAAGACTTCTAATTTTATGTTTTATCGTTTAGTATAGAATTCTAAAAGATGAGATATTTTTCCGCAGTGAAAGGTATCCTATATGTTGACCCGCATAACTAGCTATCATCATACCATATTTCATCAAAATCTGTCCAATGGTTTTTTCGTGATGCGGTCACAGACAGACAGACAGACATGCAGACAAATTAAAAAACTATAGATTCGGCCTCTGTATCGATTATAATGACTATTTCAATAAGATTTTACAAACAATATTTAATGTACAGATTCGATTCGAAATTTTATTGTTGTTGTAGTTGTATTAACTTCCAGTACAACTTACAGTATAACTTGCTCAGTAAAGAAAAAAAAACCTCATTCACACCACTCCCGACTAGTGATATCCAAAAAAACACATGCACTACTATAAATAAAAAAAAAAAAAACTCACCAACAAATCAGTGATGGCCAATATAATTTTCTTCTTATGCATCGGGTGTTTAATGGCTAATTCCTTTTCCAATGTATGATGTGAGGCGGTAGATATGAGGCCGCGAGCGTCCGGCGATGCCGACAGCCATGCACGAGCATTCGCTACATACATCTCTAGCCCTAAGCTCTCGAGCCAGCCGCATGTCGTCTCACAATCCCATTGTCGTATGTCTGTTGTTTGCCTGTTTATGTGTGATGAATAAAAAAAATTAATAATGACTATGTATTGTTGATCTATTTCAGTTAGGAATAGTGCAAGTGTATAAGTTCACTCCTTATTATTTCTATTCTCGGTGAAGGTAGGTAGAAAATTAGGCGCAAGATCGACAGCTTTATCTGTTCTGTGTCAACATAATTATCGACAAATACCCCGAAAATTTTCTTTATCAGAAAACCATTAAGGTTTCAAACTCGGACAGAATAATCTTCAGAGTTCCTATGATAAAGAAGTCACAGAGACATCAAACAAATATTACATAATACATATATGGATTATAGAGCACCATATTTTTTTTCTATTTTATAATTTGACTGAAGAATGTCTAGCTGTTGAAATTTCAGCCTGAAAGCTCCTATAGTCTTCGAGTAAAACCTAGCCAGTTTGCGAAAGACGGGAAATCCGCCAAACCGTACTTGGCCAGTATGGTGGACTATAACCTGATCCCCTTCATATATAAGGGACGCTCGTGCCTTCGAGTGAGGGGCTTTAAAAAGGAGCTGAATATTATTATTTAATTATAAACAAAAAGCAAACAAAAGAATATAACCAGGTCATAGTGTGCGGCCGCTGCCTCGGCAACGAGGCGCGCAGCGAGGAGCGCGCGAGGTCGTCGCCCTCGAGGCGCACGGCGCTGCCGAGGCGGCCGCGCACCTCGCGCAGCGACGGCGACGGGCTGCCGCGGGGCAGCGCCTCCTCCTTGTCGGCTGCTGGCCGAATGCGGGGTTAGTGTTGGCGCGTGTGTGTGTGTGAGTTGTGCGGTGTGTTGTACTAATATAATACGATACGTTTTACGGTACGTTTTAATTTTTTTAAGCGAAACTCTAATTCTTTTTCTAAAATAAAAGGAGTCTATGTTACTCCCTATATCATCAGCTATCTTCCAGTGATAGTCCCGTCAAAATCAGTCCAGCCGTTTCAAAGATTATCCGCAAGTCGTAACAAACAGACGGACAAGACAAAAATTTAAAATATGTGTTTTTTTTATAAGTATTGTATTTAATTTCATATGCATTTAGTAAAACGTCTGTTATTTTGACATTATAAACAGACACTTCAATTTTATTTATCTGTATAGATGTACGAGTATGTGTGTGTTACAACAACGTTGTGTGTGTGAAACGGCTGGACGGTTTTGAATGAAAGTTCTTATATAGATGGTTTATCACTTGGAAATACATTCGACTACTGGACCATTATGTTATATTATCATATACAAATATACGTGAGTTCGACAAAGCTAGGCGAATTTGGGTGAAATGTCAAATAAATATATAAATAAATATTATATCTTTTTCTAGTGGACGTTTTTTTTATATCTTATTATTAACTAGCATTGCCCGCGGCTCCGCCCGCGTTTAGATAACCAAAAACCAAATTCTTAGACTTTATATATTAGTATACTCTTACAATGCAGTTTTTGAATTTTTTAGAAATGAGATATTTTCCCGCTGTAAAAAGTATCCTATATGTTGACCCGGATAACCCAGCTATCATCATACCAAATTTCATCAAAATCTGTCCAGTGGTTTTCTCGTGATGCGGTAACAGACAGACAGACAAAAATTCTAATAACTATAGATTCGGACTCTATATCGATAATAATATCTATTTCAATTACATTTTTCAAAAAATATTTAATTTAGGTACAGATTCGACTTAGTTACAATTTTATTATATGTATTGATTATTACTTCAGTAATAATTAATAATAAGATATAAAAAATAATAAAGATATAAATTCTGGACAAAACATCCTTTTTCACAATTAAAAATCCGTTTTTATAGTTTTAGAGGTAATAAATTATAAACACAATTTTTTCCAAACCCATCATTTTGACTTTTCTACCCCCGATAATATTTCATAACCTTTGCTTCACGCTATTTCCTTGTGATATTTTCTCGCAATTTACTTCATTTATTTTCATTTATAATATGACAATCCGTATCAGCCAATGAGATATGATTAAATATCTATATGACCAATTTAAACATGGGCTCTGGAAGAGAATCGAACTCTTACTTTTTGACCCAGAAGGACAAATATGCATAATAAATTGATACTCATGATTTATATATTATGTGCACAATTAAAATATTATTATACGTATAATTAATAGCTTAGTTGGTTATCTAAGAAACATTCATACAATTATAATATTTCTTTCTGTACTTCATCACAAGTAGTGTTCAGAAAGATTTAATAACATAAATAATTCTACAATCCCTACTAAGGTTATGTCATCTGCACTATCAGATATCTAGAACTTAAATGACAAAATATATATTATATTTATTGAAAGACTAAATGCTTTTTGCTGGATTCATATCCTTAGTAGGGGCTATCGATTTCCTCTGTGCCATGTTTAACTAAATATTTATAATTTTGTTTTACACTAAGAGAAAAGCATGTACAGCGCTTAAAATTACTACAACAGTTTTTAACTAGACGAAAATTTACAAGCAGCTAACATAATTAACATTAAATTTAGAATACAAATTAGCTAAGCAGGTTTCGGGAGTTGTTTCAAAAGCGACTTTATTTCTATATACATAAGGATCATGATAAATGTACCTAATGAACATGTAAACAGTTAAGAAAAGCTTCGTATAAGAGTTGTAAAAGTTCAAAAATCTGCCTTATTAAATAGAAGGTAGAGATCAGTTTAGTGTATTAGTAGCACTGTCGCTAGTACTATATTATGAAACTCGAAAGCATTATAGTCAACTAGTGAAATAGCTAGGGGTTATAATTAAAAATATAATTGCCTTTAATAAATAAAGTTATTATAGAATTGCTACCATCAACTAATTACGCTTCATATACTGTTTATTATAAGTTTGAAGTACTATGACAGCTCGCAAAATTTAATACTAAGCAGCAAGCGTAATAATGGCATCTGTTAATTTAAATTAACGTAAAGGATTTTAGTATTAAAAGGTTTAAGGGAAAATGTGCTTTATATTAATGCTAACACGGCTTGAATTTCTAGGGTTAAGAGTTTCAAAACATTCATTTATTATGGAGCAAAGGCCACGTCTCAAAAGACTTAAGTTTAAAAGCAATGTTTTCTTGTAAATAATAACAAAGTTTTAGATACGCTTTGTAAAGAAGCTAAAATAAGCTAAAGATATTGTGTTAACGATAACGAACAGGAAAAACAGAGTTAAAGAGATTAAAAATAAATTATGTATAGCCGTATGCTAAAATAAGAGTCTGTCTGAAGACGAATATTTAGAATACAAAATCCAACGCAAAAGCTGCCTTATCATTACTAAAATAAGATTCATATTGCAATGGCAACTAATTAAAGTTAAGCAATATTAGGAGAAGCGTCTTTACGGGTATAGTAATAAGGTTGAATTTAGATTGATAATAAACGCGTGAGCAGCTGTACGCTGTAAGACCTAGGTTCGGCACAGAGTGTCCGCGGCCGCGCGCCACCACCATGTTGTTTTTACCGAACGCCACGCGCGCCTCCGAGCTGAGAACTGACGAGCGCGGGAGGGAAGAGTACATGTGCGTGTTGCGCTCGATCTGACGCCCGTAGTTCGCTGGCGGCGTCTGAAATTGATCATTATAATCATATTGAATAGAATAGAATATATCTTTATTGACACAATTGTCTGTTGTTACATAAGTCTGTTGAAGCCTCTGAGTCCCAAACTAGATTATATGTTACCAGTTTTTGTTGAAGATTTCGCTCATGTGATAGGCAGATGATAATTTAAAAAAAAAGATTAAAGAATGCGTGTATAAATGTCTACACGCGCAAGAAGTAAAGCTTCTGTAGGTTATCGGTACTCTTTATGAAATTCAATTTATGTTTTAAATAATTAGGATAGGTAAGATACTAAAAAAACGCATATTAGGCATATTACAATCATATATTTATAGAATATCATTAAGGGAAGGATATAATATTATATATCATTTGTCAGACAATAACAACGGTTACCATGGCAACAAACGTACGTACATTTTCGTAACGCATTCACCAGCTTACCAAGTCAAGCGTGCGTATAGAAGTTTTACTTTAAAAATCTTAGGTATAGCTATCTGTGGAGCCGTTACAGAGTGAAGAAGAAACATATTTGCAAACATTCATATTATTATTAGTAGGATTTTTATGTACACTTCTTCACAATACTTCTAGGACATATAAAAATTTTAATTGCATAACTCAATAATTCATTATGAGTCATTATGCCGGTTTAAACAGTTGAAACAATCTTAATGATGAATTCGGGAGCCTTGAAGTATGAGAGATTCATAGAAGAGAAGAGCTTCTTAACTGGCGTTATTTTTTCTGTTTTTTTTTTTAAATAATATTTCTAATATTTATTAAATATACTTAGTTACAAATAACATGAATTAACTAACCTAGACCAAATATTTGCACATTTAAATAAAAACGTTTATTCTATGTTAAAGAAAAACAAGAGATACTTTTCTAAATTTCCTCTGGCGTTTAAATATTACCTTAATCCATGGATGCTAAGCGTGAAACGAATGCCGCTAAGCTCAATATGGCATTTTTTATTTTATATTAAAGCTTGAATTAAATCGCAGAGATTTCTTGCATACTGTTTACGATAACTTTGTTTGTGTAATTCTAATTTTAAACATTTCCGATATTCGGAGTTAATCAAGAGCTCCAATTACTTTCTAATTATGGGCAAGGAAGTTGCTTGACGGCATTCTCTAAAATCCTATTTTCAATCGAGCAAAAGGAAATATCGTACGATTATAACATTGTTGATGTTGGTACCTACATATGTAGGAACCAAGTATATATTATATATACTATAGAACTTTAAGTAAAGTACTGTGTCTAACCTAATTATATATTATTTCAATAGAAAAGGCAGAATTCATAATCAATGACATAATATGTGATAACATCAATTACCTATATCAGAATGATCCTTGGAACAAATAAGCAATGATAAAAAATATTAATTAATAAAATGAATCTACGACATAAAATATAACATTTCAAACTACTTTATAGGTATAAATTATATTTATTTACTAATATAGCTATTTAATTATTTTTAAAAGCCAACGTCATCCTCTCTGCTCTGAGTGTAACTTGAATTGGTTTTAAAACACTTAAGGAGCTAATAAGAGATTATCCCCATGATTGTATTGAATATCGCTTAGTTGTTATCTGAGTAGAGTAGATTAGTGCATTATCCCGAATAAATGGAATATGTAGTTACGTCTATCCACGTTTATATGGATCATTAAGCACTCGTTAGAGCCGCAGAGCGCGACTAATGAGTCCCGCTTGTCTTTACCGTCCTATTTCGATTTTTTTTTCTGTTCACAAGTAAATTTGGCTTTTATGTATGAGAGGCCTAGATGCAATGTTGTGTGATATGTGAACTTATTTTGCATGATGTTACAAAGAAAAGTAAAACATTATCAGGTTAATTTTGACGGTTTTGGTTAAAATGTGGACTTTAAAGTTAATTGTTATATTTGTACAAAAATAAATCTTTTTATTAAATATATGTATTGGATGTTAATTTTAATTTTAACTTCAAACCCTTGTATTTTAAATGTTCCGAAACTTGAAAATGCTCAAATGTAATAGCTACGATGATAAAAATCTTTGGGTCACTTTAAAAAGTCCCAAAGTGCGTCCAAAGGGATTTCTATATATAGATACACATGGCAACTTAGAAGGTATAACTTTCTCGTCAGATTTGATATAATAGCTGGTCAGGTTGACAAAATAAAAAAAAAGAAGTTATATAAGTTTTAGAAGCCTAATAATCCATTAAAAGGTAGCACCATTAAATATTCACAAAATCTTTTTCATTATATATTTATTACATCAAGTTTGAATGGACTTTTTAATTCGTTTTCATTTTCCGCGGACCAAATTTTTTATTACGCGAGCACACATGTCGTGTGTTAAAACAGAGCTTTATTAACATAACATACATAATTGTATGCATTGTTGAAAGCATTAAAACATGCGCTTTATTTAAATTAACTAGGTACATAGTATACGCTTTAGACAAAAGTTTTATAAAAGATTTTAATAGAACAATCAAAATTGTGTTGACCGTTTTGTTACACAAACGTTTTGACAATATTTGAAGTATATCACTTAAGATCTATTAAGTTTTAATAACAGGTATAGTAAAATTGTAGCATAGTCAAAGTCGCATTATATTTTTTTTAATTAAATATATTTTATAGAACTTGAACCTTTTTGATATTATTGGTGCATTACACGAGAACAATTAGATTGATTTTAAAGGTACTTCTATAATATACAGATTATATATTATTATCTGTACATATTAAAGATAAAAAACAGTAATTTCACAATCGACTAAAATCCTAAATATACATATATTTAGCCCCGATTTTTACCACTATCATAACATAAACCAAGAACCATTTTAGTGCACTCAACAAACTACATTATATATATGTACAAACAGAACAGCAGATAGTAGCTATATGAAAATGATTAAAATATCCTAAAGTATTGAAAATGATGTATCGTTCAGTTATCACAAGTAGGGTCTTATTCTTACCCGGGGAGGTGCCGGTCGAGCGACGGGTGTAGACTCTGGCGGCGGCGAGCGCTCCACAAGGCCTCGTTCAGCGACTCGTAATCGGACTTCACTTAATTTCGATAACAATTCCAATTTCTGAGTTTCTAGCGACGAACGTTGTAACATTTCCTACAATAGGAAGTGAAATGTTAGTGTTTCGAAGTAAGAACTCAATTTAAAATAGGATCTGTCTAGGAAACTAATAGGTAAATAGTATATAGGTATGTCTTTCCTGGAAAATCTTTTTATGTACTATTATTATGATGAACATACATCTTACGTGGGAGGCAGTGGTAGCGCAGTGTTAACGCGCTCGCTTGGATAACCGAGTGAAGCGGGTTCAAATCCCGGGTCTCGCATCTCTGATATTTTCATGTGCGAATCATTTTCAACACGATTACAACTTGTCTTACGGTAAAGGGAAACATCGTGAAGAAACCTGCATGTCTAAGAAAACCCCCCAGAAGTCCGCCAACCCGCACTTGGCCAGCGTGGTGGACTATGGCCTGATCCCCCTTGTATTGAAGGGAGGCCCGTGCCCAGCAGTGGGACGTCAAAAAGGCACATCTTACATTTGTGACTTTTTTTTGTTGTTTGACTTTGTGAAACTATCCATTTGTGATTTTGTGAAATTTGGATTTAAGTTATGGTGAGTGACAAACTTGGTTAGCATTCAATTTTTTTTGTTTAAAATAATTTAAATAACAAATAATAAGATTTGTAAACGTGGACTGACGCTTAAACGATACGTGAAAATAGTGTGGTATTGTAAAAGAATGGTTATAATGTGGAAATTCCAGTGCAAAACACAGTATACACTATACACATACATATGAGCGTGATATATTAATATAAAGCATAGATAAAATATGTTGGCGCATAATAAATGCCGGGGACAGTAAGTATATCACAGATTACTCATAAGTATGAGTAATGCTACAGTCTCGTTTGTCTGTCTGAAAAAATATGCCTACATATTGTTGAATGCATCCAGTAACCGTAGATATTTAATACGTAATAAGCTATTTAATATAACAATTTTATTATAACACAACAATAAAAACTATAAATTATATAACAATATACATTTACATTTGAAATAAAAATTAACATATAATTAATTGATTAATTTAAAATTTATTTATTTATTTCAAATCAAATCAAAATTTCAAATTTTGTGGTTGAGAGTAAGCAAATAATTTGCCTGTATTAGGAGACCCCGCCCTTTCATAACAAAACGTAATTTTATCTTTTATCTGATTATAATATTATGGGTAATACTACAAACTTAAATAGATCAATTAAGACAAACAAAAAATAGGTAAGTTAATATAGATATAAATTAGTTGGTACAATATATTATTGTACGAATGTATTTTTCTACATTAAATAAAGGAGTTTCAATTCCTTAGGAAATAAAAGTGACAAGTAAAAAAAATGCAATTAATACCAAATATACCAAAGAGATATAAGTCAGAGTTCATATCTTAAGATCCACACAATTCAAGAGCTTTAAAGTACGCAGGAGGAATAACATTAAACAGTTCTAAAGGATAAATAAATTGAAATACAAATAAAATGTGTGGTAAAATATGGAGCGTAGAGGCTAGCCCGTCGCCTAGGAATGCGCATAATTACACCTGACCCACATTCCTCTGTACATATGCAAACAAGTGTAAAATTCTTTTTCTCCCAACACCTACATATATGGATATAATCGGTTTTCAACCGACTTCAAAAAGGAGGAGGTTCTCAATTCGACTGTATGTTTTTTTTTTATGTTTGTTACCTCAGAATTCCGTCATTTATTAACCGATTTGGACAATTTTTGTTTTGTTTGAAAGGGTATACTTCCAGATTGGTCCCATTTAAATTTCAAAAAAAAATACCACCCCTAAGGGTGGAAAAACAACTAATGATGAATTTAACCTACTTCTAATTGTCATATTGACTTGAAACTTTGCAAGTATTTCTATTTCCGTTGATAGTACAGTGGTTCGGTGTTGTTGACCTGATCTGATGGCAAGGCCAGAAGGTGAATAGGTGGAACTCTTCAACGGCTAATAGTAGATACTTTGAGTTTGGGCTTATTTTGTTTGATTTGACAAGCCTAACACGTTATTTATTCTACAATACGTGCAAGGGTCTTTATGCAATAAAGTAACACCCATAGTATAAAGAAAGAGCTAGCTACACTATTTCTGTACACAATGTAGACGCAAATAAACATCCGCGCTTGTATCCATTGTAAAGGATATCCTACTGTGGCAGACAAACGGAAAACTCCAATAAGATGTATTTTGATTTACAGGCCTGTATTCAAATCATTTTGGTCCTTATTATTTTTTCGTCGTTTCCTGAATCCTAAAATTGACTTAGTTTATTATTTATTCTATGAGATCATAATTATTATACATTTTAAAGAGTGTTTTATAAAGCAAAACATCTTATTTTGAAAGTAGGTACATATAAGGTAATGCATTATGCAACATTTTGATATAATAAGTTTATGTTATTTTATTGATAACTCCTTTAACCTGTTTAACCCTTAAAATTGTAAGGAGCGAGGTACTAAAAAGTTTATTCAACAAAGCAAGCAGAGCTGAAACATAAACAGGCGTCGGCCTCGGGAAGAAACTTTATCAATCAAACATTTTATAGCTGCATTTGCTCTTATCTCGAATAAAATGCCACGTCTGTTGTAGGCTGCCTCGCGAAATACGCAATACGTAAATGGAATACGAAATTAGAACTATTTGTTTTATCTCACTCTACTATTACTGCTCCGATTGCTCCCGACAGATACACGTGTACATTAAAAATACATAAAAAATATAAACACGTACGCTAAAAAATATTTCACATAGCTAGCTTTTTTTCAGTTCCGTTTTTAAATAGCGCACGCTAGACGTATCAAAGCATAGTTTGTTTTAGTTTCTTTTTGATTATTTACATTTCTATGCAGTAGGTATGCACGTAATCTTATGATTAAATAGGTCAAAGAAATAACAGAAATGTTCCCTGTTTGGTTTTTTTATAACAGCAGATTATGCTCGTTGTTCTACCCTCACAAACTGTAAAGTTTCGCATTTATTACACGACAAAAAAGAAAAATATTAAGTAGATATTTAAAATAAAAGAGATGGGTAAGTGTATAGAATATCTCACAACTTTTTTAGAATTCTTATCTTATAAGTAAATGTAGAGTTGTAAAAAAATTCCTATGAGCTTATCAATCACATGAAATATTGATATACATATATTAACTATGTACATAAACATTTTATATAGCTGTAGTCGCTACTATAACTATACAAATGAATATTTTAATTAATCGATATGGTTTATTTATAATTAAAATATATATCTCACGTAGAGTCACTGTTTTATTAATTTTCCAGACGTAATATGACTCACCATTTGTTTTAACCACATTATCTATTCCACAGTAAACTAAACAATTGTAGCGATAAATCTATTTCTTGACGGGAACCAGACTTTCACATGTTTTGTTATTCATACCAATTTTAATATATTTATTCTCTATATTAAAAAAAGTTATGATTTCTTTAACTTTGTCTAATAAAATATTTTAACCAATTAGAGTAACTAAAAAATTAGAAATTACGTATGGAAATCATCTATACATATAATAAAATTGTAACTAAGCAGAATCTGTACATTAAATATCTTTTGGAAAATCTTTTTGAAATAAACATTATTATATACAGAGGCCGAATCTATAGTTTTTATAATCTTTGTCTTTCTGTCTGTTACCGCGTCACAGAAAAACCACTAGAGGGATTTTGATGAAATTTGATATGATGATAGCTAGTAATCCGGGTCAACATATAGAATACTTTTTACCGCGGGAAAATATCTCATTTCTGAGAAAAAAATACAAAAACTGCATTGTAAGAGTATACTAATATGTAAAACCTAAGAATTTGGTTTTTGGTCATCTGAACGCGGGTGGAGCCGCGGGCAATGCTAGTTTGCTAAATAAAATCTCAAAAGATTTGTTGACGAATACTGTCTGTTATATGTGTATATTATCATCACAAATAGAAAAAGAGCAAAAATTACTCAACAACAACGTACCTATTACTTATTAATATGCATCATGCGTAATTACTTCATAGAGCATATTTATAGGTATTATTAACTCAGCGCCAGTGTTGTGTTAACAAAGTAAACAATGAATTAACCTAGAATACATGTATAATATTTTTTTAGTTTTTACTTTGCGTTGTTTGTCTGTCTATCGCTTTCGTAATCCTTTGACGTCCAAACTTTATATTAGTAGTTTGATTTAGAAGTAACTGCTAGCTTGCATTTTGGAGTGGCCTACACTATTTGATGTTTACTGATGTTTTAAGAGATAGAAGGATAATTTTTGAAACTTAATAAGATCATTAACGAGTTTATAAACTGTGAATTTCTCTCTCTCTCTATCTTATTTCATGATTAACATTATCTATATATAAAGAAAGGGTCTTAAACAAAGTCGCAAGCTTTTGAGGTATTTTAATAGGAAAATAGAAAACAAAAGTTAATGTAGAATAGTAAAATACGAGTATATACGAGTACATATTATGCATTATGAGCCCACACATTGTCAAACTCATTTAAATAAACCTTGACCTCACGTCAAATACGCCGTATACAGAGGTTTTAGCTTCTGAATTTTTGAATCTGAATATATATATATATATATATATATATATATATATTATTGTATATTATTGAATAATGTACAATTTATAATTCACAATACTTTTCAACTTTAAAGTTTCCATGTTAGATTAGAATGGAAACTAAGTTAAATGTTTATCAAATTAGTAGAGATGTGGGTGTCTGAGACTGTTACCGAGCGCAATATCTTGTTAACGAACATAGTGTACTCCGCTTGAAACTACGCAGCCCACACCAATCATGTTTATTCAATAACCACTGGGACACTAGCCTCTCGGCATGCTAAGAAGTTTAGCGAACTGTATAGAAATTTTACCACGTATCGCAATTCTGTAGTTATTTTAACTAATAGGAAATAGGAGCATCTTTCATATAATTTATCTGTGTGTAATTTTATGTTTGTATGTATAAATAATAATTTAAAATAATCATATTTATTACACTAATTGTAAGTACAAAATTTATTGCTGCAGACTTGCAGAATAATAATTCATTTATTCCCTCAACGACCGCGGACACGCCGGCGTTACAGTTAACAATAGATTTCTTAGTTTAATTTCTTAGTAATTTACCTGGAGGTGTTCAGACATTTATATTGCAGGAGATGCATATTACATACAATTTCAGTAAAATTTAAATAAAATTAACGTTCTCACCTTTTGTAACCTTTGTTCTGTATCATCTAGCCGTTGTCTTGTATCATGTAATGACCGCTCCAGATCTGTCATTTTTTCCGTTTGCGCAGCAATCTGTTCAGACAACACTTGCACTTGTAACTGTAAACTTTCCTTATCCGCTTCCAACCGGCGCACACGATCTTCGGCATCGTTCTGGAATAACGAATTTTATATTAGAAATGGAGTAAGTTAATTTTTCATTTAAAATGTGAAATTACAGCACTTACATTGTAAGTATAATGTAAATAGACTATTTGCTAGTAATTAAATAGTTGCTTTTTGCAGTTAGTACAGAAAATATATTACTAAAGATGATATCAATACAAAATATAAAAATGAACTAAATATGTATGTAACATTTTTCACCCATTTATTTATACCTTAAGTGAACGAGAAGTTACGGGCAAAGAAGGGTGTGAAGGCCATGTGCGTTCATGCATGCAGCACGGCGGCGGAGGAACAGGTGGTCCATGGCACCAACACATTGGAGGCCACCAACCTCCTTCCGGCCAACGAAAATGTTCGTATGAATTCCATCGACGCTGAACGTCAGGTGGTGTATCCTGATTTCTAGAAGGATGACGTGGACGTGGAGAGGTACGGACGCTTGATGGATGCTGTGGCGGCTTCGTAGATAATGATGATCGCGTTTTCCTGTCACGGTCGCTACGATCACTAGGCGTACGACGTCGTCGATCTAAACTAGCCGCCGCATAATCCTCCATTCGTGAGCTCACTAAAGGAGAATCACCAGTATCATCAATTATTTCACCACTTGGCATCCACTTAAAATCATTATCGCAACGTGTTGTGTTATCTCTTCTATTCGGTGTTAGTGTACGGTAATCAGCATTGGCTCCACCAGTTTCATATTCATGCTCATCAGAGTCCTCTTCGGTTGTCGTGCTATCAGAGTCAGAAGAGTCTGCCCGCGGGGGTATCCCGGTACGATCCGTCCAGGCTTTACATTTCACTGTTGTTTCCTCAGGACTATCGGAGTCGCCTGTTACGAGACAAAATACGTTTGAAATTTATAAATAAAGAGAACCTCACACACAACAAATTTCCTTAACGTACCCATTGGTGAGTACATGTAGGAACGCACAGCAGGGTGCACGTAGCCCACTACTGTGCGTTCCTGATCCTCATCAAAGGGCTCGGTAAGATACTCTTGATCGGACATGAGGCTCCTAATAAACGACACTGAACGACAAACTCAGTACGAGTCACCGATTTGTCTCTATTTTAAATTTGGCGACGTTCCAGTATAATACTACGTCAGTGTTTCGTTCATAGAACGTAAATTACGTACTCTCTTGCTGGGGTGGCTCCTCGCTGGAATTAACAGAGGCGGAATAGTGTTCCGATGCTTCGGATGCAGTTGACAGGGGACGCTCGCTTATTTCGGATATTCTTCTGGAACTTAAATCTTCAATATTTATTTTCTTTGATGATCCTGAGACATTGCTGTCCTCTTCGATATTTAATCGTGAATTGAAAGATTGAAGGTTCCCATTAACAACCGATCGACTGTGCAACGCCGCTATGGTGGCTGCCACGAGTGAGCCCCCGCGGCCGAGCTCACGCATGTTTTCGTTCAAAATGAAGAACGCACGAATACGGCTATCGAACGCCCGGAAATAGATTTCAGTACGTGTGCCTGATGCATTTTGAATACATCGTACTGACTACTGCTTAAATTCGTTTCTAATCAACAAAATAAGATCGAATATATCATAGTATAAACAAACACGATCTTGATGAAAAACAAATACTCTTTTGAGCAAGTATTTACTAATGATACATGTTTAGACATTGATATGAACAAATCACACACGATAGAACGTTAAGATGCGTAAGCGCAGTAAGAGCGTGCGTCGCGATGCACACAAGTAGTCACACTTGCGTACTCACCGGCATCCAGTTGACGCCCTCGTACAACGAACGGCGTCCCCATCCGTCTCTACGATGTTCGCCTTCATAAGATGTTACTGTGTATTGTACAGAGTAAGAAACACCCGCTGGTGATATAAAATATTCTCCGTTTTCAATATCCTCTATAATGAAATCTGGATTATATGGTGGTTGGGGATAATAGAGTGGGGCATTTTCCTCTTCTATATATTTTGACCTTCTACTTTCAGGTGTAAAGCAATTCATATTTCTTGACCGATCTGTGCCAATCAAAGTATGTATAATGAAGAAAAATTATATTAGGTATAGTAAATTTTCTCTATAAATCAATAATAATTACTTTGGCTTAGAATTCTATATAGAAAAAAATAATTATTAAATGTGCTTAATATTGCATTAAATTATTTATTTATAATTAATTCAAAGACGAGAATATCCAATAATATTATAATGCTACGCCTGTTTATACGACAGACAGAGAATGGTAGCGTTTTACAATGAACAGTCAGCAATAAAACACCCCTCGTTTCGGAAATAGAACGACAGCTGTCCCGTTAGAATATTCGATATTATTTTTAACTTAACGGGAGGGCTCGTATCTATGTTTGAAATACATATAGGTACATAACTTAATTATAACCCTCAAATTAGACTATTCAATTTACTACGATGCAATACAATTTTACTTAAAGGTAATTTCTGAGACAATGCCTACTAATAATTAAATTAAAAAATAATAATAATTAAATTAAAAAATAATGTTTAATAATTGCCGTTTTCGAAAATAAAATCGATAATAAATTGCAGTAAAATAAAAGGTAATTTATTGAAAGATATTCAAATTAATCACTTTCTAACATATCCAAGGAGCGCGTTTTGTTTGCAAGAATGTTATACATATAAATAATTCATTATTACAGAGATTGGCGTTACGTGAATTCCAAGTTTTACTTTTCTTGCACAATAAAGAAAATCTATTGAAGCATTTAAAATTATCTTTGAGCCAATTGATGATATTATTGCATGAATAAAACAAAGGATGATATAAAGTATCATTAATGTAACATGTCTTCATACACTCCAGGCCAAAAATTTAATAATAATAAAATAATTATTATTATTATAAGATCATTTAATTAAAATAGTAACATTAAAAAGAACTCAAAGCAAACAAAGTAAAAGATTTCATTCTTCAATTTTCCATTGTATTTAATGACTATTTTAATCTATCTTGTTAGTATTTCTTAGCCTAGGAAAAATAAATTTATCATAGTTGTGAAATATTTATTACCTTTTCTTTTAAATCTTACGATGTTTTTATGTAAAGATGGATTTTGATAGATATGAGCTCTATCCACAAAAGTTACAAGTCGAAATCAGAACTGGGACGTAGTTTTCATTAGCTCTTGCTTTAAATTTTTCTAAATTTACTTTTTACAATTTAAAACTTGTCTGTGATTCTTCACCTTAATGGACCACATTTCTTTTCATTTTAACTCGAAAAGATCAGAATTTTGCGTTAAATTGGTATACATTGATATTTTAGAGTGGCTTAAAAAAATATATATCCTCGCGAGACGTGGTAAATTCATCTATTTTTGTAATTGAAGAACGCTTTGGGTAGGTTTATTTGTAAATAGCTTGCTAATATATCCTACTTATTACTTAATATTATAAATAGATACTACCTACTTAATATATAAATTCTCTACGTAGGTACCTAGGTAATGATAAAAGGCATTTACCTTATATGGTATAGGCATCAGGGTAGCAAGATGATCGTGCAAAGAAAATACTTTACTAGAAAACTACTTAGAAGTTATGCTTTGTTTTTATTCGGAAAATATTACATGGTTGTCCATGTAATATTTTCCCTTGGGACGTAACAGTTTATCAATGTTTTTTTATAAAAAGCCATTATTAATTTATAATGAAAAGTACATTTACTTTATTATATCTGAAAACGTGGGTCAATACTTAATGGAGATATTACTTTCAAGAGACAATGAAGATCGGTCGAAGGCAAAGGATGGCCATTTGTACAAACATTTCATATAGGAATGAAACAAGAAGCCTCTGGAGCTTTAATAGTTTGATCTTCAATTTATTTTCTTCAAGGTTTCAAAGCTGTTCGATTTGTTTTAGGATAACAAAGAGTGAGTGCCAATTTTAGTCTCAATTCATAGAGACAAAAAATAAATGTACTGAAAAAATGTGGCGAAAATACTTATCTTTCAGTTACTTTTTTCCAAATAAATGATCGTATAAAATGAAATAAGAAGCGTAAAACTGTTTAGTATAGAAAAGTTATAATATCATCAGTCACGGTATCATAGATTTAAGATTCTTTATATATAAAGATAATTTGTTTATCATATTTAATATTATATTTCTTTTTTACAATTAAATACTGAAGAAAATAATCGAGTATTTTGCGATCGATCGAGTGTCAAGTATTATCTACTCATGAAAACGAAGCATAGCTCTGCCAGGGCCATAAATTGAATGGTAGCGCCAAAGTCCTTAAATTGAATTTACTTTGTTAAAATAAATTGAAAATGCTCATTGATCATTGCCTGGCTGGGGGAAATAATAATTATGTTACGCCCAACTCGATAAAGTTAATATAAAAGTTTGGGTTTATTTGATCATTATTAAAAGTAGAGGTTATAAGATACTGATGTCATTTATCTAATGTTAGATCATTCATTACATCTATAACTATAAATTAAAATTGAATTAAAATGTTACTTTTGATTCAATTCAATTCATTGAATGCCTGTAATTTTTATAATATCCATACTAATATTATAAATGTGAAAGTGTGTGTTTGTTTGTTTGTCTTGTCTTTCTTTCACGTCGAAACGGAGAGATGGATTGGCATAATTTTTTGTGTGGGGATAGTTGAGTTGGCTGAAGAGTGACATAGGCTACTTTTTACCGCGGGAGATAATCTCATTTCCACGGAAAAACACGTTATAATATAACCCAAAAAATATTTGTGATCAGAATTACTTGAAATTGGGAAACTCTTCAATACAATTAAATAAATCGTGTTTTAGCACTTTTCGAAATTCCAATAAGGGGGTAAAATAAGTGATGAAAGTTTTTATGAAACCCAATTTTTAAGAGTTTTTTTGTAGTTTTAGCGCGAGCGAAGCCGCGGGTTCTGCTAGTATGCCATAAATCATATTATTATGGTTATATTTCTCTTGTAAATTTTAAATAATTACTTTTATTTTTATTTACACATAGGTTACCCATATTTAAAGCCGTAGAATCGATTTTGATAAGAATCACTCCCACCCGAGGGATAATGGTGACATTGACATAGGGTCTATTTAATTTAGAGAAATGAAGAGTTTCTTTTGGTATGCTTTGAAATCATTAACTAGAAAATTGAATTGAAAATTTCTTTGAGAATTCCTTAAATCACGGAGAATTTTAATTTATTGTTATTATTTAAATGTCTATATCAGGGTGTACGGAACAGGGCGACGGAGAAAGAAGAAAGAGTTTCTCGATGGTAAAAAATATAAAATGTATGACAATATGATAATATTAGCAGAACCCGCGGCTTCGCCCGCGTTCACAAAAAGTCTTTGGCTTTATGTTCTCTATCGACTAACCTCGATTCGCTTGGGTTTGTCCTTATGTATTTATATAATATACATATTATATACAGTTTACAATGATATATGGAAGTCTGCCTGATTTGAGGACATTTATGATTACTATTCGGCTCCATTGTGTAGTAGCATGATATATAACCTATAGCTTTCCTCAATAAACGGGCTATCTAATGCAAAAAGAATTTTTAAAATCGGTTTAGTAGTCCCTGAGATAACAAACAAACACAAACAAACAAACTCTGCCTCTTTATAATATTAGTATAGATTAAAAAAAATACCTAAGGACTTAAACAAAAATTAAGGCAAGTACCAATAAAAAAAAGATACTTATTACAAAATAATAAAATTACATGCCTTAGCAGCTACCTATGTATTTAATATACACATGATGAATGCATGTTTAAAGGTTTTGTTACAAAAGACGATCCCTTAATGATATTAATAAAAAGAATATAATAAAAAAAAAGAGACTACTGCATATAAAGCAAACTAAAAAGATGGAAATAAGAAGTAC
This sequence comes from Brenthis daphne, assembly GCA_947093115.1. Classification (NCBI taxonomy): domain Eukaryota; kingdom Metazoa; phylum Arthropoda; class Insecta; order Lepidoptera; family Nymphalidae; genus Brenthis; species Brenthis daphne. Next base: position 29,128,285 of record OX352474.1, on the reverse strand, counting down.
GTTGACGTAGAAAAAAAGTATTATACAGTCGGAGACACAGTTACATGTACCAAGACAACATAACAAAAATCTAATTGCCTATCTTTTAAAGCTCGATCTCTTAGAAAGGTCAAACGGCTGTACAGAATTCAACGGAAGTTTCTTTTTATAGCTGTATTTTTACTTTAAAAAAAATGCTTATTGCTTCGTGTTAAGCCCTCTCAAGTTCAGCAGAGGCCATGATCAGTGGTAGCATACTAATTAAAAATACACAAGAGTGCGTATAGTAAGTAGACATACACACGTGTTTAAATTATTACTAACTAACAGAGACATTGTGGATTACACCGCTCGGAAAGTCTATTGCAGTAAAAACTTGTAAAATATAGCTATAACAGCTATAAGTATGAAATATCGCTGAGACTAGACTGTTTACAAAACTTACGCAGTTGGGTAGGTACTCCAATAAGAAACTTGTCGCATGTTCCAAAGGGAAAAACGAAACACAAAAGAAAGTTCAACCTGAACTTGACAGCGACGGACTGCCTGCCTTGCCGAGGCTAAACAACTTCTTAGGCGTATTTTTTATTATTCTTTCTGTACTCGCCCGCAGTTATCGATCAGCACAGTACCTACTGACTTATTCGATTTTAGTAACATCATTAGGCTGAATTATATTAAAGATAAGGATGGCAAAAAAAGTATGTTAAATATTATTACGCACAATAAATACTATATAATAATTATAAATTGAAATATAATATTAAATATACGTACTGTTAACTATAAACTTTTTCTGAAAAATTATACAACTGAAAACTGTGAACCTGATGACAAGTTGATGCCAACTGCTAAAATTTGCCACCACTCACCAGTGGTAAAATCGGCAGCATGAGACTATTTAAAAATACTGATTCAAATTATAACTGAAAAAGCAATTTCCGTTTTTTTTGTTTGTTAAAAATTTATTCTATTTAAATATAAATTATACCTATTCAATCAAAACAAATATAAAAGAACTTGTAGTTACAAAATATATTTTCAAACAGTTATATGTATAGTAATAGATAGATATATGAATCTCTTTCGCACTATAATACACTAAAAAAAGGATCTCATTAGAGTAATGCTCTCGTAACGAAATGTATGAAAATTGAAATTTTTAAAGAGGGTAAAAATGACGGTAATACCATTTTGCAGATTAACAATATTGTTGGTTGTCTTATTGTCAAACAAAGAAACTTTTAATCATCGTGATAAAATATAAAAATTTATCTAATGATATCTGTAAGGTACATAAGTATTAAAAAATATATGAATTGTTACATTTTTCTAAATACTATACTTTCAGTAGAAAAATGTAACACGCTCCATACCAATGGAGTGTGTATCTCGGTCGACACCCTTTAAAAGCCCAGTGGGCGGCAAATGGGCGCTTGGGAGCCTATAAATATAAAGCCAACGATAATAATACACTGTTCTATTTGATTATTGCCTGTTGAAATCGAAAAGAGCAACAGTGTTTACACAATAAACGGATTACGAATTCGAAAGGCTATTTTTATTATCTAGAACACTGCTAGAATTCGATATATTACTAGATTCTAGTTACGAGTATAACTCGTTGTGTTGTAGAGGACAAAAGATTTTATCCGCACTAGCTTCTAAATTTAAAATAATATTATCTATACATATAAGTAATAAAATTGTAACTAAGCCGAATCTGTACATTAAATATTTTTCGGAAAATCTTATTGAAATATACATTATTATCGATACAGAGGCTGAATCTATAGTTTTTAGAATTTTTGTCTGTCTGTCTGTCTGTTACCGCATCACGGAAAAACCACTGGAGAGATTTTGATGAAATTTGGTATGAAGGTAGCTGGTTATCCGGGTCAACATATAGAATACTTTTTACCGGGGAAAAAATATCTCATTATTGAGAAAAAATACAAAAACTGCAATATAAGAGTATACTAATAAGTAAAACTTAAGAATTTGGTTTTTGGTCATCTAAACGCGGGCGGTGCCGCGGGTTATGCTAGTTTCATATATGATTCTGTAATAATCATGGACTATATGCAAGTAAATTTTGATTTAAAATAAATAGCTACAAGTGTAAAATTCCACAATTTGTTTTACTTCTTTTCTTTGATTACATATTATACAGCCGGTCACTCATTCTGAATATCCTTTAAGCTCAATTCCTTAAATTGTATTTCTTTAAACTGAGAGGAATTGGGGAATAATAAACAAAACATTCCCTTATTTGCCATAACGATATAGTATTTTCAAAAGGATAACCGAGTTATATAGACCCTTCGCCTTCCATATTTGTGATTACCTGATATATGAAAAATTACTATCTATCTTACAGAAAATGTTTTTTTTTAAATAAATGTTATTTTAAAAATTTTGTTACATTAAAATTTGCCCTATACAGTTTTTAGTAGTGGTTGTTTTAAAATTATATAAATTATTAAATCTTACAAATGTTTTTAATTTAAAAAAATATATTATCTAAATAAAAGTATTTATTTAGATAAATATTAATTTAATTTAGTTTCTAACTAATAATAACTAATAATAATTAGTTTCTAAACTAATATTAATTTAGTTTATAACCATTTACGGGATAAAGCTTACAGATCATATTTACATATTTACTTATTACGAATATTAATTACCCTTTGGTAAAACAGAAGGTGTTATTAGTTTATAATTTACTAATAACAACTTTACTAACTTACTTTATTTTGATACTATATTCTTTGATTATATTATTATCTTATACACTACTTCTTTTATTTTGATTCACCCTCGCTTCGGTCGGTATCGTGCCTAGATACGTTTTAACGGTTAGTATGTATTAGATAGACTATATTATATTATATACGGAGGTATGATGAGTTGTTTTGGGTTGTATTATAACGGGTTTTCCCCATGGGAATGTGATAATCTCCCGCGGTAAAAAGTAAACTATGTCACTCTCCAGCCAAATCACGCCAATCCCTCACTCTGTTTCTACGTGAAAGAAGGACAGACAGACAAACAAATAAATACACTTACACATTTATAATATTAAGTATGGATGTTTCATTTAATTTATATAAAAAATTTAAAAGATCACCATAATAGGTATAAGCGGAATACATAATATAAAAACCCCTGAATCGAGGGGGAAAGGAAGATAACGTAGACACCATTACCCGCAGAACTCGAGTATGAGTATAATATGCAAATCTAAAAGTTTCCAATGCCATCCATAAGTTTCCGATGTGTAATACTCACCCTAAGGCAATAATGAGAGGCTCGACGCTGACGCGACTGAGCGCTCTGAATTTTAAATTACTCTTTGCACAAGCGAATTTGCTGAGGCAGACAGTAAACAACACAGCACAGTGAGCATGTCGAATGTTATACAAAAAATTTAATGAATATATTTTATTTTAAAATAGCATAAGTAGGTACATCAACGTTGTTACGACGATAACTAATATTATAATAATGTATAATATTATAATTTGACCAACTTCAAAAAAGCGAGATACTAAATTCGGATGTATTCTTTTCGTTTCGTGTAGTTTTAACTATATCTTTGCCAATTGTAAACAGGTTTTTGGTGGTCTCATGTAAATTTCAAGAAATATCCACCTTTAAAGGTGGAATAAAAACATTTAAAGTAATTTTAAAGTCGGCATCTCGGCACCTTTTAGGAAAAATACTTTGTATCCAAATATAATAGACATAAATGAAAATTCTATTTCTCTGTTAGACAATGCAATTGTTAAGAAATAGGTTCAAGTTTATGCGGAAAGATTTACGAGTCTATTCTTTTATAGTATAAGTTATTGTTTGCAATCCTATTTCAATTTTGCTCACGTAACAATAGTGAAGGCGTAAGTAGAACGGTAATAACTTTGCAGTGGAAATAATTAATATATCCTTTACCATTTACTATTTCTTCTAAAGAAGTTTACGTAAAATTAATACATTACCCACGGTAAAATCTTTTCATGGTGTTCTATAGCATTATCATGTGACCGCGTTACCAGTGTGTTATCACTGACTTTTTTTTATTGCTTAACAGATTTTTATAACTCAGCAAAACAAATTAAATAACTATAATAAGGCTAACAAAATGACTAATAATTAAAATTAAGATTCAAGAAAAGTACACACTTATAAAACTTTCTAAGAGGTTACATCTTAACTATATGCACCTGTTCTAGAGTTGATCATTGAGAAATATATACTAAATTTTCTAAATGATTTCAGAGTAAATTTGCTTAAAGTTTATACGTTCATTTCATGTTACCCTTCGGTAAAACAGAAAAAGCTGTAGAATAGATAGAATCAACGGATCGATATCAGGTCATGTAATAACAATACGCATTCCATATCCGCGTGAACATATTGTCGCACAATATTGGCATGGATTGCCAATTCCACCACAATTTACAGTGCTATCATGTTGTCATAGCGCGTTATTTAGTATTTTGTTATCACTATCTCACAATAACCTATTTATTAAATAAAATTAATATATAATCATTACATTTCTTTCCAAGCTAGCCGGTTTTCGTTTTTTTTTACATTTATGAATATTAAAAATGTGAATTTTGTATGTAGAAGTACATATGTTTGATACCTCTCGTTAAAACGGCTGGACAGATTTGGATGAAATATACAGATAGACTATGACTTGAAGCAGCACACAGGCAACTGCCCAAACAAAGCAAGGGCAAATGGTTAGTTTAAAAAAAGCTACTAAATTAATGTACTTTAAGTTAATAACAATAGTTTTTTGAAAATTTGTAATTAGCATTTTCATGCATGGTCGGTCTTACTTTTAAAATTGGTATAAATGTATATTTCTTTACTTGATTAAAACATAACAAAATATATATGTATACATACATACAAAATCGCAGGGTAATTCTCGTATTGAGTGTTACAATTGCCAAATTCATAAAATGAACGCTGAAAGCCAGATGACCCACTAACTCAATCCTTTTATTTAAAACTAGCGGCTCACCCTCGCTTCGCTCGGGTTCACCTCTAGAAAAGTACAAACAGATCTATCCCACGGGAACCGTTCATTTTTCCGGGATAAAAATAAGTAACCTGTTGTTCGACCGGCAATATAAGGTATCAGCATGCCTATATTACTCAATTAGGTGCATAAGTTGTTGTGTACTGAGCTGTATAAGTTACTATAGTTTTTTAACTATCCCATGGGAACTCTTTAATTTTCCGGAATGAAAAGTACCAAATTTCATTTAAATTGGTTCAATAGTATCGGAGATTAGCCCGTACAAACGGACAAACAGACAGAGAAAGAAAAAAATTTAAAAAATCTGGATTTGTTCTATTTCTCTCCTTACGGGATGTAAGAAGAGAACTGACTCGTTTTTCAGCATTTTTTTCTACCATCTATGTACAGACATTCGACCTCTACAGTTTTATTATTCATATATGTATATTCAGATAGAATAAATAACGTATAATAAAACAGTAATATATAATAATGAAAATAGTTATAGCGAGTGTACCTTAGGAGATAAACATATACTATGTAGAACTTTTCTATAGACCTTTTTAAGACTTACAATTTTCTTGTACAATGTTTGATGAGCCAACGTTAGCCATATAAATTTCTAAGGACAATTCGATAGAACCAGTTATTGTGTTTTCCCGTGGGAATGAATAATTTGCCTGTCGTAAAAGGTATTCTAAATGTTAACCGAGCACTAGGTTTTAACACTATAAAAAATTAAGTTAAAATCGGTTGATTACTTTTTGCGTGAAACGCGCACATCGATTTGACTAAGTTTTATTATAGGTATAGATAAGAATAAATATTGCGAGTGTAACTTAAGAGATAGACATATACTATTCAGAATTTTTCTGTAGGAGTTTTCAAGACCTACAATTTTTTAGTATATTGTTTTGATGTATGTAAGTCTTAAGGCTTAGCCAGCGGAAGGTTTCTAGGGAGGACTCGATAAAACCAGTTATTGTATTTTCCCGTGGCAAAGAAAGATTTTCTTTAAGTAAAAGGTATCTAGGCAGTGGTATCCCAGTGGTAACGCGCTCGCTTGAGAAACCGAGTGAAGCAAGTTCAAATCCCGGGTCTCGTACCTCTGATATTTTCATGTGCGAATCATTTCTAACAAAATTACCACTTGTCTTAAAGGAAAACCTGCATGTCTGACAGAACCTAGCAAGTTTTCGAAAGACATGTGAAGTCCACCAACCCGCACTTGGCCAGCGTGGTGGACTATGGCCTGATCCACCTCGTACTGAAGGGAGGCCCGTGTCCAGCAGTGGTACGATAAAAAGGGCTGAATACAACATACATACATACATACATACATACTACATACAAAAGGTACCCTAAATGTTGACTCGATTAATAAGTTATCATACAGGCAAACAGTCAAACAGACACTTTTTTAATAACTATTGTTTGGGGTTTATGTTGTGTACATAATACGTTACAAATAAACAAAAAATTCTATCCCACGGGAAAAGTGCATTTTTCAGGGATAAAAAGTAACCTATTTGTTATTCTGATGTATGAACTATATTATTGTAAAGTTTCATCAAAATCCAATCAGTAGTTTTTATGTACTAAGCTGTATAAGTTACTATAGTTTTTTGACGATTCCACGGAAACTCTTTAATTTTCCGAGATGAAAAGTAGCTGATTTATTTTTGTCATGTATGAATTATATTATTGTAAAGTTTCATTAAAATCCAATCAGTAGTTTTTGTGTACTAAGCTGTATAAGTTGTTATAGTTTTTTAACTATCCCACGGGAACTCTTTAATTTTCCGAGATAAAAAGTATCTAATATGTTGCCCGGGGATATAAGGTACCACCATGCGAAATTTTATTTAAATAGGTGCAATAGATCCGGAGATTAGCCCGTACAAAGAAAAAAACAGACAAACAGCTCGCTCGGGTTCGTCCATACCTACGAATATGTTGTATTATCTCTTTAACCATTTGTCCAAATTATATGCAGTAAAAGGGAAAAGTCTTTTGTTTTAAACATTTTAGACGATTAATTTGCTTATTTTGATAAGAATTCATAATTGTTGATAATATGACCAATAAACATGACCTACCGATTTAAATTGTTTTTTTAATATAAAAAACTACTTTTTCTGACTTAAATATAAAAGTTAGACATATGCTGTCGCTGACTTTTTTGTAGGCATTATTAAGCTCTACAACTTTTCTCTAGAACACAATCATATATCTCTCATCGTTAAGGCAGCGTTCGTAAGAAACGTTTTCGTTCGACCGTTTTTTCTCCGACTTACTTTGCGAATCCGACTACCACGCAAAAGCCTTTTCATTTTTCGAGTTAATATATAGCCTATGACACTCAGAAAGAACGTGGCTTTCTATTGGTAAAAGAATTTTGAAAATCGGTTCAGTAGATCCAGAGATTACCCCCTACAACGTCACAAACTCACAAACTCACAAGATCACAAACTTTACCTCTTTATAATATTAGTATAGATTAAAAAAAAGAATGTGAATAACTTTTTAAAGACCGGGAGATTGGACTGCTTGACATAGTATTCAAAGAAATATGAAATTACGTATGAGGTAAATTAGAACAAAATGTAAGCGGTCAAGTACGAATCAGTCAAGTAGAAGTCTAGAGAAAAGTCTTAAGAGGAAGCGGGTAGCGGCACCGCGCCGGCAGCCGGAAGTGAAGCCTACTTTCACGCCAGCTGATGACAACGCAGTTACAAAATAAAGTTTAAAATATAATTGACATAATGATTAATATTTAACAATGAAACAATTTTCCTTTTTATCCCAGTGTTTTTTCAACGATTGTTTCATCTACCCGCTATCAGTAGCATAGTAAATGCTGATTGCATTAGTGTTATAACGCTTGACTTTTAGGTTTATGACGCAATAAATCCTAATAGAAAATTTACTTTAATTATTCTATAGTTATCAATAAAGTAATACTAATTTTGGGCATGTGGCGAGAACCCGTGAAAAGGGATAACTCATCGCTAGTTTTCCAAAGTTTTGGTTATAGGAATAATAAGTATATTTTTTTTATATTATTTCTCTCGATACCATATTGTTATACATAAATAAAGCTTGTAATAAATATAATGCTTATATAAATAATGATGATTTCAAATCTAAATTAAGTTTAAAAATACTTGCCTTTATTGTGCAGATTGCACATAAAAAGCTTTAATCTTACATATATTGGGACGTTCACACACAGCACCATCTAGTTCCATGGTAAGCTACGAGGCTTGTGTTATGGATACCAGATAGTTGATACGCTACACATATATGTATAACTTTAAATACATACATATTATAAATATAAACACCCATGACTGGAGTACAAACATTCGTGCTCATCACACAAATGAATGCCCCGCTCCCAGCGGGACTCGAACCGGCGACCACTGGCACAACAATTAGGGTCACTACAAACTGAGCCAAACGTGTTGTAAAACTAGAATACATAGCAGAGATTATATATAAAATATTTACATTAATTTCATAATTCAACGTGAGGATTCTCATTAATAGGTAGATGGCGAGAGGTTCTCTACAAAATATGTCCAAAATTTTAATTAAACTTGTCTTGTTAAAGTCACTTTCGTTCATGGTAATATTTCCGTAGCCTACGAAACTTTTTATTTTGAGTCCATTTTACTTTTGACTGCAAATATATTTAAATTGAGTGCCTTTTAACATTTACATAGCAACAGCTCCTAATAGAATCATTGCTAAAACGAAACGATTGGCGCTTCGATGTCATTCCTTTTCCTTTTTTATCTCATTTACAGCTGAAAAAGGAACTATAAGTGTTGACGAAAATATTCTTTATATTATGTTGCACACTTCTATGATTACATAATATTTAGCACATATCAAATAAATCTAACATTTAAAAATAACTATTTAGCCCATTTGGTTTAAGGGTTATATACTGAGAATAATTATATATCATTACTAATGGTTTGAAATAATAAACATTTTTGCAATTTTTTTTACATGTACTATAAATTATACTATAGAGCTTATAACACAACAGATCCTATGATGTTATAGTTACTGGTATCTGTGCTAGGCAAAAGCTAAGAGAAATTCTAATTAGCACTAATGGAACGCTCGTTCACCTGTAACTAGCCTGCGGGGAACGCGGCCTACCTTAGTTAATTAATATTATAAGCGTTTTAAAAGGTTAATAGGACACTGACCTGGCACAATGTGTCGTACTTGAATGTAAAGTACTCATAACTGCACAGTTTTGGCAATGAAATGGCTATAGAGAACGATTGGCTACAAAAGTTTTTACACATATTAAAATTGTAGTACTGTGCTACTTTCACGTTTGAATAATTTCTACGTAAACCATATTTATACTAACATACGTACGTAAATAATTTGTAAAATATTTTCAATGAGTAATTCAATAGTACATGTCTACATTTTTGACTATGTGTTCACATAATCGGGATACACGTAAGCTTTACATTCAGCAGAGGGTTAGTTACATCCTTGCGGGGATGCACCACTGAATGCCTAAGTGATGCTCGCGATATTCATTGAGGCGTGCGCAATCCTGGTCAGTAAACAAGGTCCTTTCATCTAGTAGGTACATGTCACCTGGTACCCTAGTGCGAGCTCTCCAATTTTAAAACGGTTTTACAGTCGTCGCGTTGAATTTCTAGAGGGAAAACTAGCAAAATGTTTTAATAAATGGCCAAAAATACCTATATATAAATCAGTACATAGATGTACACACAGTGCAGTTTAACGTGAATGTTTATATAATTGTTCATGTCTTTAGAACACTTTTATTATGGCAATGCCAATTAATAGTCAAAATATAAGGCAAATGTTCATACAAATCGGTTACTCGAAGCACGAGTCATGTTTCAGATAATATGTTTCAGGCATGTCTCAGATAAAGTAGAAGTAAACGAACGCATGAAGCCGCTAGGATAAGCGCGTGCATTTCCTGTGATTCTCTAATGGTTTCCAAGTATGCAGGCATTCCTAAAGTCTTAAAACCTTATTGGGAAAATTCAATATTCTCTCATCTATACATATAATAATAAAAATTAGAATTTTTGTCTGTCTGTCTGTCTGTTACCGCATCACGAGAAGACCACTGGACAGATTTTGATGAAATTTTGTATGATGATAGCTGGTTATCCAGGTCAATATAGGATACTTTTTACCGCGGGAAAATATCTCATTTCTGATAAAAAATACAAAAACTGCATTGTAAGAGTAAACTAATATGTAAAACCTAAGAATTTAGTTTTTGGTCATTCTCTAGAATTAATTAATTTAATTCTATAATGTGTTCTTTAAAGAAATTACTATACAAAAAAAAACTATATACCTACGCTAATTAGGCTCTACGCGAAATATGAATTTTTGTGCTCTCTTTTCAACCGACTTCAAAAAGGAGGAGGTTCTCAATTCGACTGTATGTTTTTTTTTTTTTTTTTATGTTTGTTACCTCAGAACTCCGTCATTTATTAACCGATTTGGACAATTTTTGTTTTGTTTGAAAGGGTATACTTCCAGATTGGTCCCATTTAAATTTCAAAGAAAAATACCACCCCTAAGGGTGGAAAAACAACTAATGATGAATTTAACCTACTTCTAATTGTCATATTGACTTGAAACTTTGCAAGTATTTCTATTTCCGTTGATAGTACAGTGGTTCGGTGTTGTTGACCTGATCTGATGGCAAGGCCAGAAGGTGGATAGGTGGAACTCTTTAACGGCTAATAGTAGATACTTTGAGTTTGGGCTTATTTTGTTTGATTTGACAAGCCTAACACGTTAGAATCCTTACTATGCTACTACTGTCTACACTAAAAAGGGAAAAATAAAAACTTTTTAACAAAAAAATAAAAACCAACTTGAAACAAAAGCACTAAAAAGTAAAAAATAACTGATTGGTAGTTTTCATTTACTATACATACCTAATCAAATATTTTCGAAATCGGTGCCAGCCCATACAAAGCAAAGCACACCGACTTCGAAAATATTTGATTAGGTATGTATAGTAAATGAAAACTACCAATCAGTTATTTTTTACTTTTTAGTGCTTTTGTTTGAAGTCGGTTTTTATTTTCTGAATACTCGCACACAGGCTATCATTAGGTATAGGTACCTACATCATTTACATTGGATTTTATATAATGTATTGAATATCTGTAAGTGAGGTGGGTCAAGTAAACCAAACGTTCAACCAATTACCTACCTAATACTTTCTTAGGTTTACGCAAATATTTGACATCTAAATTGTAACTGAGTCGAATCTGTACATTAAATATTTTTTTGAAAATCTTACTAAAATAATCATTATCATCGATACAGAAGCCGAATCTCGTCTGTCTGTCTGGGAACGCATCACGAGAAAACCATTGGACAGATTTTGATGAAATTTGGTATGATGATAGCTGGTTATCCGGGTATCTCATATCTGAGAAATCTATACTAACCGTTAAAACGTATCTTAGTATCGCAGTTCTAAATAAAATTATACCCAAACCAAAAATCAACATGAATCCGCGAAAAATACCGAAAAGATAATTTTAATTGAAATTATCTACCTACATAAATATATAATTTATGTAATAGCAGAAACCGCGGCCGCGAAAACTATAAAAATATCTTTAAAAAGATAGGTTTCCTACAAACTTATATGCCCTATTTTGCCGTTATATAGGATGAATTTCAAAAAATGCATAAACACGTATTTATTAAATTGTACTGAAGAGTATTAATATCAAGTTCCAAGTAATTCTGATCATAAATATTTTTTTGGTTTGTATTATTACGTGTTTTCCCGTGGGTGTGAGATAATCTCCCGCGGTAAAAAGTAGTCTATGTCACTCACCAGTCCTCCATCTACCACTATCTCCACACAGAAAATCACGGCAATCCGTCATTCTGTTTCGACGTGAAAGAAGGACAAACAAACACACTTTCACATTTATAATATTAACTATAATTTTTGTATTTCGTAATATTTTTAAGTTTCCTATCATTTTAGTCTGTTATTTATATTTACGGGCATTAAAAAAAGGTATATTTTCATCATTAAGTATGTTAGCTAATATGATTTTAAAGATTTTGGATATTTGCGTCTGGAATTCCCTGAAAGATGGAACGTTATAGGAATGTTATAACCTTAATTAAATTTAATTAATATTTTCTAGTTTACTTACAGAATGCAAATAATAAATAATAACAACTTGTTTCTTCTCTGCGGCATCGCTCGCGTAAAAAGGGATTCCTTATTTTAACGTTCTTGTATGTGTAGAAGTAAATTGTTTTTAACTTATTTCGATGATGCATTACCGGGTAAAAGTATTCCACGTGTTATTTTTAAATTTCATCCAAATTCTTTCAAAAGTTTACGCTATGAATGAATGTTGAAATACTTCCAAATATACTACTAAACAAACTAAAATTTCAAGTAGAATGAGTACATATAGTTAGATAAATATGTCGATAAGCAAACTAAATATCTAGTGTTTTTAAGAACTTAAAACAGCGCTACCTTTTTAAATTAAATGCAAAGTCTAAAACAAAATATATAAATAAGAGTATTTTTTTTATAAGTTATATATACGTAAACAACCATAGTCCCTATAACCGACTCGTACAATGGTATCAACATTGATATGACGGGCTATGAAATTGTCAGAGGAACGAGCTACCTCAATCAGAGGAACAGATGTTTTTGTTCCCTAACAGACAAACGCAGAATCGATAATATCGGGTCGTGAATTGTTCGCAGTACACATTGAAATATTATTCTCATATTTGAAATATTTTACAAAGCTACAAATATTTTTTCGTTTTGGAATTATTGACTACTATATAAGCGCCTTTGCTTAGTTCGCACGTTTCCCTCTGCCAATTTGTCTAACAGACGAACATCCCACGAGAAACACTTTATGTATCGGATTTAAAAAAACGTACTTTAAACTACCTATACAACACAAAATCATCTATCAGATTAAGCTAACGAAAACAAGACCTATAACATAATAATGTATATAATATACTCGTAAATAAAATTAAGGATAAGCCAAATCGATTCAAAGATTCTATTTGCTAAGCCAATAATCTGGCTCACTTTCAAGTGCTCTTGTGCAGTCAAAATATCATCAATGATATGTTAACTGCAAATAGCTGAAGTACTCTATTAAACTCGTTTCATATTCCCACTTCCAAGCACAAAATATCTTTTTTAAGATCCCATTTTTGTTTTTATATTGATAAAAAATAAACTACATGTTTTAGGCTTTGTTTATAGAATTTACAATCGTAAGGTAGTAGATTATGATTAATTATATGATATTCATAATAATAATCATTATTATTGTTACATTGTGGCTAATATTATTGGAGTGAGAATACCACCGTGCTATATTGAATATCTGCTAAGCCTCAAATTAGATACAGAATTTAATATTAATTATCTGTGGTTACAGTAATCGAAATATACATACATTTCACTCGTTGCTCATAATTCATAATTAATAATTATATGTACTTATTCATAAGTGTTAATAAAATATTATATTATATATTTTATTAATAGATACTTATGAATGCATATAATTATTAATATTAATAAAATAATTTATGTTTCATAATTATTGTATTTATATGTAAGAATTATAAAGGGCACTGCAGAACTTTACTAGAATATGGATTTTGTGTGTGTACGATATAGCAGTCTGATTCACTGTTGTTATGTACGCCATAAATTACTTAATAGAGCAATACCATTACTGAGTTCGGTAAAATATTGCTGTTGCTTATGACAGTCGATTATGACCCCATAAATATAAAAGCATTTTTAGAATAAAAATAAGTCCAAACAGGAAAGAATAAAAAACCATTTTATTAATACACGTTCGGAAACAAAACTTAACATCGTATTTTCGCAACGCAAAACAAATATTTATCTCATGCGTAAGTCAAACCAGATACCTCTGATTTTAAAGACAAGTATGCTGCAATACGCAATCGCTTATAAGGTAGTGATGTAAAATCCTACCGAGAGCACTGCTAGAGTCGGTGCACTTACGACGTAGCACATTTTGTGGTACCTACCTACTTCTCTTTGTCTGGAAGCAAGATAAGCCGGATTTGCTATCCAGCTGAGTCGGCTGAGATGCAGTATGCAAGTTTCATATATAATAGGTACTAGTTGCGTATTAAAAAAATCTTCATTCTTTTCTATAATATATTGCGAGTCCAGACTCCAGACGTGTTAAATCCTATCCAGTTTTAAATTCTAGGTTCTAAAAATAATTGTAGGATTTTTTTTGTAACACTTACAAGTGCAACGGAGTTATTGTTTTGTTGAAGCCATCGTAGTATAGCACTGGCAGTAGTAAAGTCAGGTCGCGGCGGAGGTGGTATGGCGTGTTGCAGGGACAGAGCGAGTTGCTGCGCTAACTCCAGGGCCCGGGCTCGCGCGGCTCTTCCCGGACCCGTCCCGCCAGGTCCTGTCCCACCTGCTTCTGAAAAGAAATTCAAATTTCTTAAACCGTGTTAAAAATACAGCGTTAATGCCTGATTTTTTTATTCCTACAGCAATTAACATCTTTATTAGTAAATCAGTGTGTCTGACATTGAAATATACCCATCTTTACGTATTACAATAAAAATATTTCGTACACTACAGAGATGAAGAAAGAAATCAACGTATGTATAACAAATGTCATTTTTTTATTTTAATATCAACGAGGGCACTGTTTGGGCGAGCGCGTGCTTAAATATCATACGTTTGTTTAATAATCATAATATAAAAAAAATATTTCAAAGTTTCTACAATATTATAATTGAAATAAAAGTATACATATAATAATTGTCTATCACATTTAATTTTAAGTTGTATATAAGAAAAGGGGGAATCTTTTACGATTTTTCTAAACAAAAGGCCTAAAAATAATTATTATTTATTTCTGTTTGGAAACTATAAAAACTGTCATAATTTTTTATAATACTTTAAGCTCGGTATTAGCGAATTGATGTCCCCTTAAGTCGTTAACCGTCGTAGCTTAATGGGAAAAAGTTT
The DNA here is from genome assembly GCA_947093115.1 of Brenthis daphne. Taxonomy (NCBI): domain Eukaryota; kingdom Metazoa; phylum Arthropoda; class Insecta; order Lepidoptera; family Nymphalidae; genus Brenthis; species Brenthis daphne. The sequence continues at coordinate 29,113,169 of OX352474.1, read as the reverse complement.
AATAGTAAATACTTAAAACTTGCAAAAGGACATTATGAAAAATAAAATATAGTGTAAATATTTTACAATTCCGAATTGGGTGGGACTAAATAATAAAAACGCGACGAGTGCAAGTTGTTCTCGCTCGTACACCGTAGGCTCCACACCACGACACGATGTATTACACTACACAACACTAAATCAATTTATTAATTGTTGTTTTACTTTATAGTGCATAATATCAAGAGCAAAAGTAAAATGTTTTAAAAATATTTTTATATGAGCCTACTCTGGGACATTTTTCAAAAAATTTATTAATGGTAAAAATCAAACCTGCGAAGACTTACAACAAGGATTACTTACGAATGTACAAATGAAATTTAACGGCCTCCTTCATATTACTGCCAACTTGCAGACTTCAAGTTTTAAGTGACGTTCTAAATTAATGAAGTTAGCCAAGTGTGCCACATGTCGCGTGAAAATTGTGTTAGCGAGCGCGGAAGACGTAAACTCGACAAATAACAATAAGAACGTTCACCATACGCATTAAATATAGTTCTTACAACAATTAGTTTTGTTCCTACAGAGATTTATTGCATAGATTTTATTCTAAAAAATGCTCAGTATTAAACGTAATTTGAAAATTTTAATCAAGATTATTATTGAAAATATACGTGTCGTTACGAATTTGAAAAAATAAGAACCATATCTAACGGCGAGCGAATGGAATTTAGTATAAAAATTCGCTTAGATATGTGGAGACCGCAGCAATAATTACCAAAATGTCAATTTTTATAGGAATGTGGTACTTTTTTACAAGCTTTATTTAACGTGCTCCCTTTGTAAGTGTTTAGTCAGGTCTGTTTCTTATTTAATCTATTTATAATCTTACTAGCAACTCACTCTCTCTTCGCTAGGGTTTGTCCCTAGGTTGCTTCCCAATACAAACTTTATTACCATTTTCACCCCTTAAGGGATGATATCCGAGATAAAAAGTATTCTATGTCCTTTCCAGGGTCGCGAACTATCTCTTACCAAATTTCATCTAAATCGATTCAGTAGATCCAGAAATTACCCCCTACAACGTCACAAACTCACAATCTCACAAAACCTCTTTATAATATTAGTTGTTTAGATTTCCATCTACTTAATCTAAAATTTCTATTAGGATATATTTCAGATATTTGGCCCAAATCATTAATCGAAATCCTGTGGGAAATCATCGTTGTAGGATCCTATGGGAAAAAATGAACTACCTAGTATAAAACAAACTCTACAAAATGATCACAAAATGTATATTATTTTTGTAGTTAAAGTGAAGACACAATGTATCCTATGGAGCGAAGTAAGGGAGGAAAAATATGATAAGGTTGTGAAACAAGGCCTTCTTCTAATGCAACATAATATAAGGCGAAGGTAAAAATTACTTAACATGAGCGCCGAGATGACGCAGATAATAAACTAAACCAATGAGATGTAAGCTGTAAAATCTAGCTACCACGTGTAATATGATTCAATTACTAATAGACTTTTAGCATTCATCGTGAATATTGCATTTTAATTGAAATATTGAACAGTAACCTATAAGGGTTATTTATGTCGATGGCCATAAAGTCCAGACTTTGGTCGTAACTACGACAGACAATACCTACTTCTCAATCATATTAAAGCTACATTCTAAGAACATCGGACACCTTCCTATTGATTCGGGGAAAGTAATTACGATTACGTAAAATATTGTTCATTTTCTCTAAACGAAATTCTGATTCCGTTCTTCTTTGAGAGAAATTGAATGCGATGGACATAAAAACTTAGTCATTGTTTAACTAGAAACAACACCTACAACAACTTTATAAAGTTTGCGTGCTTGTTACATGTACATATATGAATTACCATTTCACCATTTGTTCTCTAGTCTCGACAGTACTACAACAGGCTCTAACAATTTTTCTGTGAACATTTATGTAGACTCGACAATTAGTCTTGACATAAACTAGAGGCATCTGAACCTATCCCTACAGAATTGCCAGATAAATTATGATTTAAATGATATAAATTCCAACAAATAGGTAAACTAGCAAATTTTTATTTTATTTTTAGTTAATTTGCGCAAAGAGAATTCTTTGTACAAGAAACAATACAACAGCATTTAGAACAAATAAACCTAAAAAATCTTGAACTTCTAAATGGACGAACCTTGTAAATGACGAACCACGGACGAATATAATAATGTATGTATATAATTTAATTGCCTTCCACTTTATTAGTAATTAAAATTGTTTTCTAATATGAAATTATTCTATTGAATACAAAAGTTACCCAGAGGACCTCGGACGCAAATTCACTACTATTCTATATATTATGTAAATATTACAAATTAATATGTACTACATTCTTTTAAGCTTGTGCTTATTTGGCAAGATTCGATTATATATATATTTTCTGTGCGTGTTACAGAACATTCTCTAAACAAGAAACAATGATTCAACGGGGGAATAATGGGAAAAAAAAACATAATACAGACTTTACAGTTGTTCAGTGTCTTGACTGTCTCACAATAGCTTAATTACTTACAAACCTTAAGGCACAATAATTATTGTGAGTCTTCCTTAACGTTTATGACGTAAACTACATATATACAAGCTAATACCATGGATTAAATCGAATGCGTACAATTACTTAAGGATCGATCGGTGTCCGTATGCAGTTGGTATAGATTGGCAAAACGATGCCGACGTTCCGTACTGCCTTTAGCATCAAAGATTCCTCGTCGGTGCTAAACTGTACAGCTCGCTAGGGACGATTACGAAAATACCAATGCGAATCGATAGAGATTAAATATCTCACATTCTTTATGTATGGAATATTTCATAAAATTGAAATATTTTATTATTAGAATAGGACATAGGATTAATAGAAGAGGACATAGGATTTGGTTTAATGATTTTAAGATTATTGTCGATAAAGAATAAGACCATGACTTCCCTATAACATGACATTTTTGTGGAAAATATTACACAACTTATTATATTGCAAGAGACCACTTAATATCTCTTCTGACGGGAAAAATATTTTTAATAAGCCGTCTTTGCCGTCTGACTAGTATTATCTGCTAAAGGTCGTGAATTCGTTTACACATAAAATGGAGGTATATTTTGATTATACAGATGAATAAGTGTATGCTCCGACCTGATTTCCTAAGACAAAACAAAACATTGTGGAGTGTCACTTAACACAGTTTCAAAATCTTTATAATTGGCGGACAACCAATTAAATATCACTATTTAATTTGACTATAGATAGGTACTTCATAAAGGTCATATATCATAAAAATATAATAAACTAATTTTAAATCGAGGCTCTGCTCGAATGGTACAACTTGCTGGGTTGTTTAAAAATGAGGAAGATTTCTTTTATTAAGAAAAGAATTTTTGATTTAAAATTATATTTCGAATATAAATAGACAAAAAAATAAATTTTGTCAGATATGTATAAATTACGTAAGATAAGCAAAAATTCGTAATAACCGCCGCTAACATAAGCAAGAAACAAAGTTGTTATTATAACGTTTAACTTGAAATAAATGTTAAAAAATCATTTTAAGATGTTTTAATTTAACCACAGCTATGTTTAAAATTATATGTTTACATGAAATTCAAAAACGTGAATCGACTTGTTCCATACAAATATGTACTAGGTGGACCGAAGAATTTGAAACTTGTTCTCGTTCCCAAATATAATTAAAAAAAAAATGTAATGTGTAAAATTAAAAAAAATGATTTATTTATTACGAATTTTTTTTAATATATTAAGCATAAATATATTTGTAGGTATATGATACATAATACATATACCTATATTATATCACTTTCTAGATTTTTATATGACTGACTTAGTAAAGTTTCGCTTTTATATAAATATTGGATATTTTTACTGAAATATTTTGAATAAAAAAGAAATGTTATCAAGGTACACCTTTCCTGTGGGAGTTTTGGACACAGACGCTCCAAGTATAGCTCTGATAGATCACGTGTGAAGAGCTCGTAACCGGTCGAGTATATGTCGGGCCTTACGTCATTCATGCGTCCTAGGATAATATCTGTGACTTGATCCAAAATGCATGTATATTAAACATATAAAAACATATTATACATATAAAGACAGGGTAAGCATGGGTCAGATGCCCTCGGGGGAAGGTAAGTTGATATTTTTACCCCATGGGATCACCTTCTTAAGAGAAACATTTCCCTAAGCTATCGCCTCTCTGCACACGATAATTTTGCAAATAAAATAATTGAATTGGAAAAAAACTCTTGCAACATAAATTTTTTTGTGAGATTTTTTGCAAACGTTAGATACTCCACAGACATATTAAATAAGATACTTTAAAGTCTTCGCAGTGATTCATATAACGAAATATCACAAGTTAAAAAAGATAAAAAAAGTCACGTATGTATTTTGAGAGACTATCACGATTTTTTTCTATAAATTACGCTTAATGCTCTATAACATATTATTTTCATTTTCGCTAGGGTAGAACAGTGTTAAAATAAAAACATTTAATTTTATGCATACTCTTTAACTAGTATAAATGTTATTAAATAAAGTATGAAAGCATACAATAAATTGAACACGACTTAGTGTTTTATAGTAACCAAATACATATTTTGGGTAAGATCCGTGGGTACAAATGCTCAAAAATATTTTGTCACAACATTTAAATTTGCGTTACTAGTGCAATGGGATTTTAGGCTAGCAATAGCAAAAATATTTTAAATAAAAGTTTATTCATTAAGCATCCATCGCAATTCAAAATCTCTTCGAAGTAACTCCACTCGCGCAAATTATGCGGGAAAAAACTGAATTGCATCCGTCTAGGAACAATGACGCTTTAGCTGCGGGCACGATAACAAAAAAGACTTTTCCATCATCGCTTTTTTATAAAACTCCATAGTATATAGAACACTATATTAAAAGCAGTAAAGCATATGGCAGCTAATCACGCATAAAATCGGCTGTATCTACCTATTCTGCAGGAATAATGTTTTTATGTTTACGTAATATGGACAAAATAACAATTACGTATACACATTTTTAATATAATATACGTACATTGTATCATTAAACAGGAAGCTATTATAGTAATGACGTAAAAGTGAGATCCGACAAGAAAAAAAAGAGATTATTTTGAAGTGTTATGGAGTTGTAGATGGAGACTGTTCAGTGTTTACAGGCTAGTGGCTTTAAACAACGTCCTGGCGCAAGTGACTGTTTTACTCAGCTCTAGCTAAGTCCATATAACGAAGTAATGTATGAGTCTGGGAAAGGGAAAAGCCTCCAATCTGATGTTTACGAACTGTATCGAATTGTATTTAGAGCGTTTAAAACTAAGAATATACTGAATGTTCATTCATTAATTGTAATGTTTTATTAATATTAAGTTGGATAGAAAGACGTCTTAGAAGAGTTTGTTTTTTGTATTTCTTTTTCATAATTTTCATTAATAATTTTTTATAAAGATAATAAGGCCTAACCTATTTGGCCTTAAAATGGAACAATGTTTGTGTCGCTAGTCGACCATAAATCGTTCTTATGAACTTATGTAATGGTGTTCAAAAGTTATAAACTAGAATCTATATTTTTTTTGTAAATATAATATATTTTTTTTCTTAAGTGCTCTTTTAAGATATTAAAATAACTTTATTCTTTGTAATAATATAAAATGTGATAATAGATTTGTTTATAAACTTTTCACAGCTAAGCCGATAAACCTATCTGTATGAAAACCGATACACAGATAACTTGCGTTTTGGATACACAATTTATACTCTAGAATAGAGAAGGTATTCCTAAGCATAAAGTACTAAACTAGTACTCGTAAAAGCATGACATGCCACATTAGGAAACATTTTTTTTCCTTTTTTACGCATATAAAATCTTGGGTTTTCTCATCAATCATGAATATTGCTAACATACGTTGTGGTATCTGAGATTCCGTGTCGACATCGGTGAAGATGCGCCGGCTGCACACGTCGAAGAGCCACCAACGGGCGACATGGTCTGGCCATTGCCAGCATCCGGGCATTGCGGTATTCACATTAACATAATTGCACACTACCACAAACAAAAACACATCAGACAGTTTGACAAAAGTTCATCTTCCATGATTTCAGAAAAGTAAAGTTTTCAATATAATAATTAATTACTGTAAAAATTATAAAAAATATATATAGAATGTACGAAGCTCAAGTAAATATATTAGTAATATATATTTTGTTTTAGTGAGCAGACCGCAGATAGCTTATGTGAATTATACGCCTACTTTTATGGCAATGCGAACAAGGGGAGGATAGGTCAGTCGGACTCAGATATCATTGGCACACTAATAAAAATATTATTTTACTGAATAAATGTCGTATTTGGCACAGCATAATATATGGCACTATAATAAATATAGAGCATATTGTAGGAGTTTCCATTAAGTATATTGCTACTTAGTTTACTATTTTTCATGTCTTTAATCCAAATGATGAATTTGAATATAATGTAGGTATAAAAACAACACAGAATTATAACTAAACTAAGTATCGGTTAACTGCCGATAAAAGATACATTAAAATTTAAAAGTAACTTTTCGTGTTAGAATCGTTCACCGAAAACTCTTTCGTAACCACTTTAAACCTCTACAATTAAAAAGTTTTATGGACGTTTGCTAAAACGGTGAAAGAAAATTCATAAAAGCTGTGAGAACTGGATGCATTGTAGCTAGGACTTGTTCAACAATTCGATCAAGAATAATGAATGATCAAAAATAACGATTTTTCTTGCAATGAGCATTTAAATGGTACGCTTATGAATAAACAATACTCTTTAAGTTCATTATTAAGCGATAATGTAATTTTCATTGTCAGTAATAGGTATAGTACAAGGCAACAATGATTTAATTATACACGTGGCATGATCTTTTGGACCGACTTCAAAAGAAGTAGGTGCTCAATTAAGGCCATAATATGTTTTTTTTTCTGTATGATACGTTATATCTTCGCCAATTTTCAATCGATTTTCATTCGATTCACCTCTAAGAGTAAAGAATAAATACTTTTAAATGAAATCGGTGTATCTTAAGTAATTTGTCTAAAAAACATATTAATAGTTTACTGTAAACATTCATTAAACGCAGCTTGATTTTATCAAATTTATATATTCATAATATATTTATTAATATAACAATATAACATTTATATACACTATACAGGTAGTATTTATAGTACCTAATGAATTATTTGAAGATTAAATCCGTGGTAGGTACTAATGCAAATTGTTCGAAATACATATTTATTTAAATACTAACTAGACCAGGATAGGAGGATGTGAGAAAACTAGTGAGATTCCTATACCTATGCTTATTGTTTTAATATGATGTTTTTGAAAGTAATGTTTTGATTGTTTAATAATGAAATTTAAAAGTACATAATTCGATATATCCGATTTAGAAATTATCAAATAGCAATACCTATACCAGCAATATTGACTATGTAACATTAATTTATCCAATTCTGAGTTTCTATAATAAAAAAAGATGAAAATGTTTAGTTTAATGTATATTTTCAAATAAACTGAGGAACAGTCACGCGTAAGTAATAATCACACACTAGCGGTTGAATCGCGCGGGTTTTGCACGTGCGTTTTAAACGCGCGACCGTCGAGACCCTCTACGTCCGTACGGGCGGCATGGAGCGGCCGACTGGCGCCAACACCCCTCGTTCAACAGTTTGCATCCTCCCTCACACCCCTATAACTAATAAAATGTTGCGACGATTGCTAAAATATTGTTATTACATGCTTTTGCAAATTCATCTACTTTTCTTATTTAATTTTCAAGAATCATAAAATATAGGTATATAGATAAAAAACGTACATCCGATGACATTAATAAAAAAAAATGATAACTTCATATTATCGAATAGTAATAAAAATAAATGACAGAGAGAAGGTGGTATTTTCTATCGCATCGTACAAATAAATTTGTTTTAAACCTCTGCACAGGGTCAACGCATTGTTCCTCGGCAAAAAATATTACTTCGGCCGTTGGTACGCGCTCCAGCCGCAGGGTAGCTTAACAATTGGCGTTGACAATGTGTAAGTAATATACCAAAAAGATATATGTACATACATACACTTTAAACGAGTTCCTCCCAATTTTCAACCGACTTCAAAAAGGAGGAGGTTCTCAATTCGACTGTATGTTTTTTTTTATGTTTGTTACCTCAGAACTCCGTCATTTATTAACCGATTTGGACAATTTTTGTTTTGTTTGAAAGGGATGCATGGGGGGCAGATTGGTCCCATTTAAATTTCAAAAAAAAAATACCACCCCTAAGGGTGGAAAAACAACTAATGATGAATTTAACCTACTTCTAATTGTCATATTGACTTGAAACTTTGCAAGTATTTCTATTTCCGTTGATAGTACAGTGGTTCGGTGTTGTTGACCTGATCTGATGGCAAGGCCAGAAGGTGGATAGGTGGAACTCCTCAACGGCTAATAGTAGATACTTTGAGTTTGGGCTTATTTTGTTTGATTTGACAAGCCTAACGTTAGAATCCTTACTTTGCTACTACTGTCTACACTAAAAAGGGAAAAATAAAAACTTTTTAACAAAAAAATAAAACCCGACTTCAAACAAAAGCACTAAAAAGTGAAAAATAACTGATTGGTAGTTTTCATTTACTATACATACCTAATCAAATATTTTCGAAGTCGGTGTGCTTTGTCTAAGTAATTAAAGCCTACCTATTAAATACATACCTAATCAAATATTTTCGAAATCGGTGCCAGCCCATACAAAGCAAAGCAGACCGACTTCGAAAATATTTGATTAGGTATGTATAGTAAATGAAAACTACCAATCAGTTATTTTTCACTTTTTAGTGCTTTTGTTTGAAGTCGGTTTTTATTTTTTTGTTAAAAAGTTTTTATAATACATTAAAAATAGATAAAAAATATAATAATTATAACAAAATATTATTGCACATAAGCTAGTATAAGTATCAGATGTATATAATAAAGTACTTATTTAAGTAGTATTTCAGTATTTAAGTGATTTATACATATAATAAAATTTTAACTAAGCCCAATCTGTACATTAAATATTTTTTGGAAAATCTTATTGAAATAGACATTATTATTGATACAGAGGCCGAATCTATAGTTTTTAGAATTTTTGTCTGTCTGTCTGTCTGTCTGTTACCGCATCACAAAAAACCACTGGAGGGATATTGATGAAATTTAGTACGATGATAGCTGGTTATCCGGGTCAACATATAGGGGACTTTTTACCGCGGGAAAATATCTCATTCCTGAGAAAAAATACAAAAACTGCATTGTAAGAGTATACTAATATGTAAAACCTAAGAATTTGCTTTTTGGTCATCTGAACGCGGACGGAGCCGCTAGCAATGCTAGTAATATATATACACTCGCGTGCAACTAAATCGACTCAAGCCGTATATTGGTAAATAAGTTTAATTTTTCGGAAAATGGCTTATCTGATTTTTGTAAGTTTTTTATTCGAAAGACATATATTTTTTTTTCATAAATATAGCAATTTTCTAAAATAGAATGACATTTTTTTTTAAATAAATACGGTCAAACATGACCTTTACAGAAATTACTCGTTGCGGTACCCACGAGTTGGGAGACTAAATCATGTATAAAAGCTCACGTGACCCATATTTCTTATCAGTCACTCGTCAGACGTTGACAGGTACACATCTCCTTAAGCTCCCAGTATTTTAATCGCGATCCAATGGACACTACCTCAGAAGCAGCGGCCCAAGTTGTAGCTTCGTTGCAAGCGGGCCATAATCAACGGCAAGACGCTCGTGAACTTAACATGAGCCAATCAGCTGTTTCACGAGTATACAGAAGGTTTCAAGAGACTGGTGGCTTCGTTCGGAGACCACAAACCAATAGACACCGGAGCATACCTGAGACGGACGACCGCTTCATTGTCTCAACTTCGTTGAGAAATCGTCATCTCAAAACTGCGCTAGAGGAAGAATGGAATACGATACCTCAAGAATTTATGAAAATATTGATAAAATCAATGAAAAACCGCATGCAAGCCGTTATATAAGCTAGGAGAGGCAATACAAAGTATTGAAAATTTTTGTTTTCTTTACTTTTATTAAAAATAATTTGTTTTATTCATTATGTTGTTGTTTTCATTTTTCTTCATTTTTTATGTATTTCTGTCAAATTAAATTTTATCAATAAATACTCAACCGATTTTTCTCATTAGGATAGCATTTTTTAGGAGAAAAGATTAGGCTTTCAAAAAAAAACCAAGAAAATCGGATAAGCCATTTTCCTAAAAATCTAACTTTTATACCAATATACGGCTTGAGTCGATTTAGTACGTGAGTGTATATATAATTAAGTATTTATGAATAATTGAAGTTATAAGTATTCTCCAGAAGATACGATATAATTATAATTATATTATGTATATCAATATTTTAAAATAACATGACATTGCACTTGTTTATCACACAAACAACATATATGATACTAGTAGAACCCGCGGCTTCGCTCACGCTAAATAAAACTCTAAAAAAGGAGGTTTCATACAAACTTTCATCGCTTATTTTACCCCCCTATGGGATGAATTTCGAAAAATACTAAAATACGTATTTATTAATTGCGTTGAAGAGCATTAATACCAAGTTTCAAATAAATCTGCTCATAAATATTTTTTGGGTTGTATTATAATGTTTTCCCGTGGGAATAAGACAATCTCCTGCGGTAAAAAGTAACCTATGTCACTCTCCAGCCCTCCAACTATCTCCACACAAAAAATCACGCCAATCCGTCACTCTATTTCGATGTAAAAGAAGGAGAAACAAACACACTGTTACATTTCTAATATTAAGTATAGATATTGATAATATAATATCAACAAGAGATAACTTAGAGGAGTCGACGGTTGATAATAAAATTATTTATACATAATAGCTCTTGCTTGCTTGGTGTTTACCTTAAAAAGAATAAATTTAATTACATTAAAATGCCTTGCTTAAAAGTATTGACTAATATTCCTAAATCAAAAATTCCCAAGGATTTCTTTAGCAAAATCATACCAGTTCTCTCCGAGGGTGTAAGAAAAGCGCCTGAAGTAAGTTTTCAATGTATATTATATTTTGGACTGAAATTAATCAACTAAAAAGTGTACATTTCATGTTTCACTCCTAACTGTAGATAAACTAAGGCCAGGTCAAGGCCCTTATTTAATTGTTGTTACTAAGTAAAAGTATAACTTGGGGAAGTGTATTGAATAATCTTACAATGTTTTAGTTGTTTATATTTATTTATTCTTTTACTAAAAATTTACAAATTACTTGAATATAGAGTAAGTAAAAGTTTTACCGGACTCGGCGAAGGCCAAAGGAGGATTATGTGTTGGACCTATATGTGCATATGTACCTACATACTATGTATGTATGTCGATCTTATGTTCCGTCGTAAAAAGATGAAAACAAGTTGTAGATTGTAGAAAATACATAGTATTATGCAGTCGGAGACATACACGTAGCAAGACTTGCAGCAAGTAACATGTATATTATGTACATATGTATGTATGTATTTCTCCGTTAAGATTGCGCATATGGCAATTTTGTACCTAGAAATCACTATTTATCTCAGAATTTGTAAAACTCACCACTTTGATATTTTTGGAAAAGATACTTCGGACTTTTATCTTGAATTGCCGATTGGCGACAATTTTCTCGATAGTATATTTTTATGAAAAAAGGCATGTTTTGGACACATATTGCTGTTTATCCCAGAAACAGCTCACTATTTTTGTATGATTTTTGTCTTGTCAGGAAGACTAGAAGTATTTCTTCAGTTACCGAATTTGATTTTTCGATTGGTTGTTTAATTAATTTAAAGTAAATTAAAAATTGGTTTGGCGCTTAAATACGTTGAGCATCTATCGCTCTATACTTTTCACTCATGATAGAACATTATCTTACCCTCCGAATCCGAATCGTAGCAGTCTCATAGCGCACTCTTAATTTGTTTTTAACGCAATCGGTTTTTTATATATATATATATATAATATTTGTTTATTTTATTTCTATTTTTTTTATTATGTGTTATGTATTGTTTCAGCACTTTCTTTGCGCAGTAGAAGGAGATTGTCTGTTATCAATTAATGGCAATACTGAACTACCTGCCGCTATTGCTACTCTGGAATCTATTGGAAATTTAGGTCCAGAAGACAATAAAAAGATTGTGAAATTACTGTCGTCATTTTTACAAAAGGAGATTGGTGTACAACCAGATAGGTACGTATTTTCCATTATTCGCTCGTGTAATAATAATAATCAAAAGCCCAGTCAACATTTTAAAAAACGTCCAATACTAATGGAAATGTTTGATGGCAATGATTATAATGGCTTTTGAAGCTGCTCTACATTTTTGAATATTTTTATGAAAATAAGATTTTTTCTGTTCGGAAACAAACAGAAAAATATTATTTATAAGTCCTTTATAAATAAAAGACTTACAAATGATTTTCATTAAAATAAGATCATAAATTCTAAACACGATTTGAATTATATACTATTTTTTGTTTTATACAATTTTTAACGTATTTTTATAGTGTTTAATTGAAATAAAATAGAAATAGTAAGCGAAGATGAATGCAAACGTTTGATAAAAGTTTAATAGGTAATTAAAGTAAAATTCATCAATGCGTAGATCACTTAGTGTAAGGAGAGATTTCAACCATGGGATATGGCACCTTAACATTAGAAGTGCATTTAATGCACTGAGTTAATTGAACTTTTTCTCATTCATAAATTTATTTTAAGGATCAAACCGAAGGAATTTCACGGTTTGTCGGTTAAAGGTTATAATAATAATAATCTTTATTCGGTATCTCAAAAATTTTACAATAGCTGATAAGTGATTGGGACCTCCTTTTAAGCGCACAAGCACTAGATTGCCTTAATTGAACATTTCCACACACTGGCCGTTACTCTGAGTATTGTACCACATTGAATTTCTGAAAAAATGTACAAGATTTTATAGTCTTAAATTAAAAAGTTACAAAGTTTATATACAAATTTTAAGAATATAATTTTATTTGTTTTTTAGGTTCTTTTTAACTTTCTACGACCTTGAAGATTATAATGTGGCGAAAAACGGCATCACTATCGCAAGCAAAATCAAAGAAATGAAACAAAGTTTGTCCGAATCATGATAATAATAAATAATTAAAAGACGGGAATATGTTAACATAGTTTTTTTCTCACGTTTTCACGTGTTTATTATATAATAACTCATTCGCACGGTTTATTTAATTAAAACCTTTACTAATAATAGATAGCGCTGGAAGAAATAAGATTGCTCTATCTTTTGGTTATCCTAAAAACCAAGTATTTTCGCTGATGGCTTAGTTGTTTTCTGTCTATTGTAAGTATAGTCGTATGGAGTAAGTATATACTAAGATTTTTGAATGTAAAAGATACGTTTAATTCGGAAGCATAGTAAATTATGTGTAATAAAAATACATAATATATCCAATTCAAAATAGCTTAAGAGTGCACCATGAGACGGCTACGATTCGGATTCGGAGAGAAGCGGAATTACAAGATAATGTATAGATGTTAAACGTATTTAAGCGCCAAAACAGTTTTAAATCCATATTATTATTATATCCATACTTCCATACTATAATATTATAAATGTCAAAGTATGTTTGTTTGTTTGTGTGTTTGTCTTTCTTTCATGTCGAAACGGAGTGACGGATTGACGTGAATTTTAGTGTGAAGATAGTTGGAGAGCTGGAGAGTGACATGGCTACTTTTTATCGCGAGAGATCATATCATTCCCACAGGAAAACACGCTATAATACAATCCAAAAATTGATTTCTGATCAAAACTACTTGAAACTTGGTATCAATGCTCTTCAATACAATTAAATAAATACGTGTTTTAGCCTTTTTCGAAATTCATCATATAAGGAGGTAAAATAGCTGATGAAAATTTGTATGAAACCTAGGCACCTACCTTTTTAGTTTTTTTTTGTAGTTTTAGCGCGAGCTTGTGTTATGCTTCTTAGGTACCATAATACCTTAATACCAAAGTGGTAACTTCCACAGATTCTGAGATATATAACAATGTCTAGGTACAAAATTACCATGTGCACACACGTTGGGTTACCTAGATAGAAATCAGAATAGAAGGAATAACTGAATAACCAAACACATGATATCGGATTAAAATCAATTATTAAATGCGATATTTTTATTAAGAAAGGTATTTTAGATAATCAAATGCACCAAGCATGTTTATATTGACTAGTGTCGCCCAGCAGTCGATATTCGACTATAACCATTGATATTTTTAGGAAAACATAAATAAAATTTACATATATAAAAAAAATATTATTTCCAAAAAAAAGTATTGACTAAGCCACACGGGGGTACAAACAGAAACTGTTTTTTACCGTACAAATTACAGTTGTTACAGGACCGTTGAGATAGCAGGTGCAAGACGAACGAGTTTACGTGCCCTAGGTGTGTAACACCGCCAACTTCCCAACTCCAGGTTGTTACTGAGAACTTCTTGACATAAAAAAAAAACCATAACGATACTTCCCTGAACTCAGTACATCCGAATCCTTACATGCTGGCTACTAGATAAATATACCAACGGAGCAGTTAACTTGCACGTCCACTATTTATCCAATTTTACCATTCTATCCATCAGTAATTTGCTTGTCCGAGGCGAGAGTTGTTAACTAAAAACTATTAAACTAAACTACCAAAATTACTTCGTACATGAACTTTGGAACGCCTTTGTAAATATATTTAAAGATCGAACACCTCCAGGTAAATTTCTAAGAAATCTATAATTGTTAATTGTAACGCCAGTGTGTCCGCGCTTCTTTTGTTACTGTATCTATTAATGACAAAAGTTCTATTATATCGTAAAGCATATAGAACAGGGCCACATTTGCAATTCAGGTTGCGATTGTCTATAGGTCCCTGAGCCAGTCAAACCTGACCTGAGCAAGATTTCTTTATTTGGCGAAACTAAACTTCTAAAGCCTATACTTAATTGTGTATTAAAGAATCTTAAATGAAAATCAATTTCAATGACCTTATTAATATTTTAGTTTGAATTTCGATGTCTATCATTTATCTATGGTCGGTAAGCAAAAACAGTTTACAGCCTGGCGCACGCTTGCAAAAAAACTCATTGCAACACCCTTGCCTGAAGCCATTGAAATCATGGAAACTGTCGTAAAATTCGACGCAGAATATACCTAATCAATGAAGGTAATTAAAAACAATCTAAAACGACTTATAAAACGGGATACATTATATTACACTAGAACCAATTTTAAATTGGACCTAAGAGTAAAGACTTGACGATTTTTAACTGAAATTATATTAATACTTTCGTAGATTTACGCGAGTTTTATTGGAAGTGATTTATATTTTTTATATTCCTTCTAAAGTTCCTTCTAAAGTCTTATCATCCCAAATATATAATGAGAAATAATTAATCATATTTAAATACTTTTAAAATTACTACATATATTAAATAATTATAAAAAGTAGAATAAAAATAATAGTACTTACATATTCTTAGATGAATGCAATTATTTTATATTTTAAATTTGTGCCCGAAATTTCTAAAGTTTTACAGCAAACATAGTCATGAGAGCCTAGGGTTTTAGATGCCGGTGGCAAGATTAAGGTATCTTACCCGTAAAATTAAGCAATAATTTGGAAGAAAAAGAATAATGGCCCAAAGTATCTTAAACTTGTTAATTTTAGCTTAAACATATTTAGTAATATGTAGTTAATATAATTAGATATTATTTAATTTGGGTTGCCATAAACCATTATGATAATCCTTATTACTAAATAACTATTCTAGAAATCCAATTTCCTAGAATAAAGAAATAAACTCAACAGAATATTATTAAATTACTTGACAAATAGGAAACTATAAAATAGTGCAGTATAAAGTAGTTCGCTTAGATCTTTTAAACTACTCAACAGATTTTTTAATGTAGTTTTCGAAATAGATAGAGTGATTCAAGAGGAAGGCTTTTAATATGTATAATACATGCATATTATAGTACAGACAAGCCAAAAAATTAGATTTGTATTTCATACTAACCATTACAATATTCCCAGGCACGCACCCGAGCTAAGCGAGGATGTATCGCTAGTAAATTATAAATAAATGATATTTATAAAAGAAACATTATCTCTCAATGTTTCAACTTTATGCTTTAAGATATTTGCCTTATCTTGATAGATATAGGTATATACACTTTTAAAAAAGATATTGGTTGAATTACATAATATCCAAAATGTTATAAGTAATATCTGATAATTTCAGATAAGTTTGATACCAACCAGTAAGAAATTATGGTATACTGTTGTATGCATGCATGTTTGTATTTGTGTCAGTAAAGCAAAACTGGGGCAAGTCAGTTGTGTAATCATATTTGATATTGTAACAAGGTCAATGTTGACCATTAAATATTTAGAAGAAAAAATGCTGTGTAATATTTGAGATGTCTCTGTCACTCTTTCAAAAGCAACATGTGAATGGATTTGAATATTACTTTTTGACTTTTGTATTGTACGAATATCATCAACAATTCAGAGCTTGTAAAATTTATTTTCAATGCAGTAGAATCCACATATAATGAAAAGAAAATTATTATTATGTAAAACTATTTTTTTTATCAAATCTTTTTCGGATCTTCAGTTTAGCCTAACAACTCATCATTATCAATATTTGACAAGCGAATTAAAGAGTCAAAATAAAAATGTACAAAATTCAAATGACAAGGAAAATGTGAGAGTTAGTTACCTGGTGATCTCTCAAACCTTTCTTGTGATTTGAATTTAATTGGAAAGTAAAATAAACGAATGTTAGCTACTATGTAACTTCTATACATTATTAAGAATTGTCAAAATGGTTACATATACATAGTTATTATAACTTTCAGTAATAATTTTCGATAACTTAATAATCATTTTCATTTATTAAAATAGTAAACTCAGATGAAAATACTTACAAAGTTATATGATGAAATACATCTCTTTTGCCCGATTTCACCAACAACCCATAAGCTACCACCTATGTATGGAATCCCTAGCTTAAAAGTCCCCTAAACTAGCCCCTAAATTAAATTTCATTTTACGATTTTCTTTATGCCCATATCTCGAGCACCTAAATTTAGGGGGCCTTTTAATATTTAGGTGACCCCTAACTGTCGGTGAAACAGAAACTGTCCCCTAACCATGCTTACGGGATCCCTTAAACTTAGGTGATGTTGGTGAAATTGGGCATTTATCAAGTAAATGAGACAGCATTATTGATCATAGAATAGGCATCCAGTTTTTTTTGGGCTTAAGCATGCATAATTTTAACTGTCCTTATGGCTTCAATAAAACTTTAGAAAGTTATGTAATTGATAAAGTCAAATAATAATTCAAATTTAATTTCCTTTCAAAGTCATACAATAATCGAATAATTTAATAAACTTTAGAAAGTTATATAAAAGTTAGATAAAGGAGAACATAGAATATAAAACTATTGGATAATAGTTCCATACTTTCTTTACCATAATATAGTATATATATTATATAAAATAAGTGATATTACTTAAAAAGTTAAGTATATCACATATTAGTACACTTATTTTAATTAATTGTTAAATTAAATATTATTCCTTTGATAACTTTGAGCAAGCAGGAAATGAAGACCTCGATGTTTAGTCAAGCATGGATTACTGAGAAAATATGGAATTTTATAAGATACATAGTTTAGGAACTATTATATAATTAAATTGCTACACACCAGCTATTATTCCATCCATCTGCAGCAAAGCAGCTTCCAATAACTTCGCGGGATCTGACTCAGATGATGTTGGGTTGTTATCGCCATCAACTTGCGTCGATTTTCCCATTACACTTACACAAATAAGGCTTTGGATTATTTATATCTCAAATTTAAAATATATACGATAGAAAAAATTATAAAAAAAGTTATCATGAAAATCAAAAAGTTTTGGAATTCGGTCAACAAAACTTTGACAATAAAACTTACTTTGACAGTCAGTTTGTTTATTTCACTCACAAGTCTCAGGCACTGGCATTCATTCATTCGGCCAAATATAATTAATTTTGCTAAAATATGCAATAATTTTTAAAGAAAACATCTTTAAGAATAATTTACTTTTATTGTTTTAAGAAAATTAAACTTAAAAATGAATCATATTTTTTATTGAACGTTTTTCATTTCATTCTTTTTAGACTCGCTTAATTACTTTTTTAAATAAATATTCGTTAGTACGCATAAAAACACAGGTTATATATAGCCTATCTGTGTACTAAATTTTATCTAAATTCTAAATCTGTATAACTGTTTATGCCTTAAGGAGTAACAATCGTACACACACACACACACATACATACACAAACTGTTTGTGCAAAGCTGCATTTAATATTTATGTACGTAAGTATAAATTTATGCGATCGATTTATTATTTTTAATATATAACCTACTTGTTAATTACATAAATCCGTTATATTTTAATAGAACAGGGCAAGATGCGCACAGGCAGATTCAACCTAGCAGCTAATAGTAATCAAGTTAATAAAATATTTCAATTATAATATTATATTATTTTTAGAAAATGAACTTGACCCTAATATGTACCTAAAGCATGTGCCTATACATTTTTTGAAATATTTTGTTTCATACAAAGTACTTCTCATACTGGATATTCGGATCTTTAAAGATTAAACTAGCGGGGGAGTTTTAATTGACGAAGTTTATAGCTCAAAAATAAATTAAAAACTTGTTTGTAGGAACGACAGGTGCAGACAGTTTTAAATCAACAAATTATTATAAGAGGTTAACTTTTTTTAGTGTAATTTGCTTGCTTCTATGCGATCAATTAAGTCTTTCCGAACGATTCAAATCAATTATAATGCAGCAGTTGATAAGTAACAACCGACAACTCCTTGTCTAGACGCAGTTTTAAAACAACAATATATTATCTTGAAAAAAATCATAATTGCGAATTAAATTACTAAAAATGGAAAAATGTGTAAAACGCAAAAAATATTTTATTTCTAAATCAATAAAGGAAATCTAATTTATAATTAACGGAAAGTAAGAAAAACATTGTAAAGTACTTTATCTCATAGTTTATTTATTTATTAATGTTTCATTAGACCCTTTACCAAATTATTATACGTAAATAAATAGAACTACATACTTGGTAATAAGTACCATTCTTTATATTTCTAGACCATCGTAACAAGACGATAATATAATATATCAACTGCAAATAAACTTTTTCCATTATAAAACAAGCAAAACAGCCATATTGCAAATATTTCACTATACATAAATAAATAACATTTTGTTTAATTTATTATAATACTTTTTGTGTAAATATATAATTTTCAATGTGACAAACAGTTAAAAATGCACACATCTATAGTATAATCGAATAGATTTAGAAAACATGATTTGTTATTTATATTCTCATTTTATTACTGATCTAAGGCACAATCTGCTAAAAACATGATATTTTCACTATCACTCTTCAAAACTGGTAGATCATAGTTTCTCCTCATTAGATATTAGTAAAATATGTTATTATTACTCTTAATAATGATAACACAATAAATGTAACAGCAAATATCAACGACGATCAACTTGCCTACCATTACAAATAATTGCTTTAAAACAATTTACTTAATACTACACATTACACACATAACAACTTAAAACGAATTAAAATGTTGGTAAGCTGTGTTTTGGTATTAAGGTGAGGACTGCTACACTAGAGCATTCTGTTAAGTAAAATATTACATTAAATGTTCAGATGGAAATTTGTAGACATTTACTTGTAGACATGTGGAATGCATTATGATAAATCCAAAACATTAATATAATAATTTTAAAATAGCAACAATTCTAATATTAGTTACTAGTTAAAATATATTTAAAACATAGGCCGATTTCTTTCTCAATGCCTATATATATAATATAAAATAAATTATCCACTTCTAATGGATCCCACATATCAAAAGTAAAAGTAGGCCATACAGCCACCACATATTATTGAAAATATTTTTATAATCATCACGTCAAACTTTGATGATCGTGTCTTGAAATACTGCTAAGAATTAACTACACAATTGACATTTATTTTGCATTGCTTTGAAACAATTGTAATTATATTATTTATGCTATCTAAGACCACACAAAAATAGAACATGGAATTGCAACAATCAATCAATGATTATGTTAAGAATAAATAGGCGCAGGTAATTGACTTCGATATAAAGTTACGTACACATAGACATAGCTAGATAGTAAGCTAAGGATTCAATAAATTAATTATATGTAATTCATTATAAGTTGGGACAAGAAAGGGTCTTCAATTGCAATTAAAACAACCGGTAGCTATGGCCATAAATGTACACTGACGCTTAGTTTGTCCTTAACGCAACATTGATTCAATATGATAAGTATATATAAATTTAACTACATACATATTGTAAACATCTGTTACTCTGTAAACACTTTATAATTAAGATCTCTTCTTAATTATTATACTAAAATCTATAAATATATTATCTCTATTAAATATTAAAGGCAATATCTATCGTTAGATATGGACGGATCGATTAAAGGCGCCCAATGGGGTTACCGATTAATATTATTAATAGCTCTTAAGATAATCTACACTTAGTGCTAGCGGCGCAGCGGTTGGGACCAAACAAAAATTCAAGTCTACACAAATAAACAACAATGAAATAGAATAATATAAGAATATCTATAAATAAATATGTGTTGCTCGTTCAGGTAACTCACTAGGTCCACTCAAAGCACGGTTGGATAGGGTTGTCAACTCTACCAGACATAATAGATTTATAATTCTTTCTTATTTATAAGATAACAAAAATATACACATGTCAAGTATTTATTCAATTGATTTAATAATGCCACTATAGAGGCAAAATATTTAAGACGTTAAAAATTAAAAAAATATATATAGTCAATGCGAGTTGGCAACCCTACGGACGGACCACCGCGCACCGACTCTTACACTACACAATGTCAATAACAAAACAATAATTACACATAAGTTCGTTGGTAAACATAATTTCAGTTCCACCTAAGTCAATTTCGTAAACTTAACAGGCAAGACCACAACCGATATTAAGTACTTATTAGCTACAGGAATGTAAATCTCAGGTTAGGATATAATAAGGTAAATAAATCAACCGATAAAATCTATTAAAACTCTTTTAAGTACTGAAATCATATTAGGTACCAGTGTAGTAAGAGTGTTATATTTCTCATTGCAATAACATGCCACTTTAACCAATATACCAAGTGTTAATTTAGGGACGTTATGGAGCTCCATAACCGTAACCGAAAATATCGGATATCCGAAATAAAAATGTATCCGAAACCGTAACCGAAATAAAAGCTTCGAATAATTTCAAATAGGGGCGGAGTCGAAATGAGACGATAAGATAGGTTCTACGACATTATACGACACACGACACGCGTTCTTAGCATTGTTTAGACAGTTTTTGTAATTTTTTTGCTTAGCTATATTAATTAGGCAGTCATATTGTAATACCAAATAATAGCCTACAAATAAAGTCAAATCATTATCTATTTGTATTTTCCTTTTACAATTCCTAAATATAAATAAAAATGTAACTGAAACTATCCGAAATCATCGAATATTTTATATCCATAACCGCATCCGAAACTGGCATAATGATATTTATATATCCGTATTCATACCCAGATTCGAAATTTCATATCCATAACATCCCCGGTTATTATACATTTGTTAAAATAGTTCACCAACATTGAGCACTTTTATATAAAACATATAAAAAAATACAGAAAATATAATTTATTGATATTAAATTATTCATCACAAATTACCCAATTAAGTAGCATTGTTGAAAATTAAGTATTAATTAGACACCTTTAAAAAGCACGTATATAATCAACATAACTTGTGAACCAAAAAAATTGTTTGTGCGAGAAACGACGCAAATACTTCAGCATTTAACATTTGTTGAGCCGTTTTCAATTTATTGAGCAAGTGCGTTTTCCATATGATGGTTAGTTTTTTATTAAAACCTATCACTACAAATAGAGCACTTTTAAGTACATCGTTGATGTGTACACATCGTTAAAATTTAGAAATTAAATAATAACAACAAAATAAAACTTGTACATTAAGTATTAGTCGTGGACTTGCATCACATGCGTAAAATAGAAAATATAAATTAATAACGGAATGTAGAATTTATAATTCCGGTCTGTTCTTTGATCACAATAAATCAGGGATATAATAAGGCTTTGCCTTCTATAAACATCTTGATAACAGCGAAATGTAAAAATATATTAATTTGTACACTCTTCACTATAAGCTTTAATAAACATTTGTAAAATTCACTATCGCACCAAAAAATATTCTATACATATTGTTTCGAATAACGCCCAATGTACAATCGAGTACAGAGAAATTAAATAATAAATAAAACTCTTTTAAAGACAATATTTCTTAAGTATCACTTCATTCCCCACCAAAGTCACAGTTTAAGTTTTTAAGTCAATCTCATTACAATATGGAATGTATACATTACAATTTGGAATGTCAATATTTGGACGATCCTTATTAGGTGAGTTAAAACCTGAATATACCCAAAACTCAATTTTCATCTTATAACAATTTTAACCCTAAAATATCCATACAAATATCCTCGCTCATTTACCTACAATTACCACTAAATAACCTTCAAAATAATTTGCACTTTAAGTTTAACAGCTTCGGGGGGACGTTCAATAGCATGTGCGAAGCACTTCCGCATACATAATAAGATAAACAAAACATAATTAGTTAAAGAGTCCATGAAAATAAATGAAGTGAGGTAAGTAAGAATCGAAGTGCTTACGTACTGCACAGGTATGAAAGTGCATACACAGATATAAAATCAGTGGAACGGCCCCCCAGCAAACAGTCATTGGTGACTTTTGCTCAGGAGGTGCGAGTTGAATTCGTAGACATTGCAGCACTGCTCTCCGCATATGTTGCACTTCCAAGGGTTGGAGTCACAGTGGCAGCCTTTGTGCAAGAAGTACAGGGTTGAATCGGGGAAGGTGATGGAGCAGAAAGTGCACACAAGCGAAGAGGGAAGCATTGCAGCGTCCCCGTGGGTGGAAGTTATCATACCACCCTCGGATGGAGAGGCTCGGGATGTCTGAAAAGATATAACTTACATTATGTGACATACTCATACACAGTAAGCAAGTTTAGTATCAAAAGCAAGAAGGGTGTTTGTTGTCATGCCCTGGTCTCAAAATAAAAACACTAAATAACTAAATCACTTCCTATACATATCTATCTTTACTTAGAATAGTACAAACAATCTCATAATAATTATTCCACTTAATATAGATAAGTATTAATTTTAAACTATCATGACAATCATATAATGATTTAGGAATATATTTTACAAACATGAGAAGCAGATAATTACACTGCTATAATCATCTATACATATAATAAAATTCTAACTAAGTCGAATCTGTACATTAAATATTTTTTGGAAAATCTTATTGAAATAGACATGATGATGTTCTCCTGGCCGATTCCGGCTACGGCGGCTAAGCTCATTGAGACTAGCCAACTGCGCAGGAGATATTATAGTGCACAAGTGTACGCGCAGACACAAGTGCACTCTCTATTCCTGTCACTCTCATACTCCGGTGGGACGACACGAGACACGACCGGTGAGAGTTAAAGCGCAGGACCGACGGCTTTACGTGCTCTCCAAGGCACGGGGGTGGAACACCGCCAACTTCCCAACTCCGGGCTGTTACTAAGACTTACTATATAGAAAGACTCAATAACTAAACTTGGCCCGACCCGGGACTCGAACCCAGGACCTCTGAGTGTGCAGCCGTACATGCTAGCCACTACACCACCGAGGCAGTTTAAAGAAATAGACAATATTAGCGATACAGAGGCCGTATCTATAGTTTTTAGAATTTTCGTCTGTCCGTCTGTCTGTTACCGCATCACAGAAAAATCACTGGAGGGATTTTGATGAAATTTGGTATGATGATAGCTGGTTATCCGGGTCAACATATAGAATACTTTTTAACCCCGGGAAGTCTCATTTCTGAGAAAAAAATACAAAAACTGCAATGTAAGAGTATACTAATACGTTAAACCTAAATAAAGAATTTGGTTTTTGGTCATCTGAACGCGTGCGGAGCCGCGGGTAATGCTAGTATTAATATAATAAATGTAAAGAGTTTGTAAACAACATCTTCAAAACTGTAGCAATTTAAAAGAGTAAAGTAAAATTCAAAATGTATACATAATATAATAGTATACATACGCCGAATTAACACAGGCTAACATTAAATCCCTCCACGACCGCGGACACACCGGCGTGTCAGTTAACAATAGATTTCTTAGAATATTAATAAATTTCTTAGAAATTTACCTGGAGGTGTTAACATACTTTTATTGACGTAATACTTCTTTTGGGATGTTTGTAAAAAAAATGAGAATAAAATTATTACGACGCGCGCGCACAACGACAGCCAAAAAGCGACATGATGAAATTAGCTGAAAGCTGTTTGTTGCCATGGTAACCATTGTTATTTTCTGACAAATGATATATTAAATTCTTTCCTTAAATGATATTCTATAAATATATGATTGTAATATGCTTAATATGCTTTATTTAATTATTTATTAATTTATCCTTTAACAAACAGAGAGTTGTGACATCCGGGATGAAATCTTTAGCTACATATTTTTGTTCTGTTACGCCAAAGAACTATAACTTCTTACGTGCATAGATAAGTACACATACACATATTTTTTTCAATGCGCCTTGCATTGATAAGAATATTCTTTAATTTAAAATTTTAACAAGGAACTATATAATTAATTATAATAAAAATTTCCATACATTAGATCCCCTTGTGCGCCCTCTGGCTGAGATACGGCGACGCAAATCCTCTCTCAGTAGGCTCTTTAGTGGTGACACTTTGATAAGCGAGGAGAGGCTCGAAGACACATCGCGCTTGTCGTTCCCGTTAGCCTCTCCTTCTGTTGTATTAGACTCGTCTTGAACGTTTGGCTCCTGAAATATTATCTAAATATTAATACGTGATATGAGATTATGAAGTTAGAAAACACTAAGTAGTGACTTTATTTGTTTGAAGATATTTTATTGTGATATATTTTTATTCCATGAAATAATAATAGAAATTATTATTCCTCTACATCTATACTAATATTATAAATGTGAAAGTGTGTTTGTTTGTTTGTCCTTCTTTCACGTCGAAACGGAGTGATAGATTGGCGTGATTTTTTGTGTGCCGCGGCTTCTGCTAGTAAATTTATATAGCAAACACAATGTCAAAATTTCTCATTTTCTGTCTAAATTAAAGCAAAATAAATATGTATAAGTAGTATTATATTTTAAAATGTAATAAATTACCTGCTTAATAGGTATAAGAGTGATAGACGGTGTAATATTGGTGGGGAGTCCTGCAGACAGTGAACTGCTGGCTATTGCACTGTCTCCAGACTGCGGTGAACTTGGCCCTTCACCATTCATGCGGGAATCTGTAATCAATATATTACATTTAATATTGCAAATTATATTACTTAAAAAAATATAATAAAACAATTTGCATCTGTTCAATATAATTCTTTGTTAAATACTAAGAAAATTACAAATAACTAGTACACAACGAAAATCAGATAAAATCAGTATTAAAACCATATAATATGTTGTGTTCAAATATAGAGACTTGAGTTAGTCCTCAAAATAGTTACTTTACACTTCAAATTGTTTCCATTAACAAATTCTTTATAACAATCCACATGGACGATAAACAAGAATAGACTAGTTAAAAAAAAATAATAATAATCAGAATAAACCCATACCTTGGTGATTGGTCTGCCCAGGTGAGAATGTTTCATTATTATCAGCCATGGATATTTCCACATGCGGTGTGAGGTAATGCATAGGTGGTGTCGCATTATCAACTGAGCGGGCTCCATTACTGTCTCCACTGTCTGAATATGCTGCAGCAACAGAGACCGAGAGCCCAGAACCCAGTGCCCCGAGAGCTGTGATCGCACTAGGGTCCATAGTACCATCTGCATATGCTGCATTAGCTATGCCGGCAGCAAGAAGTGACACTGAGTTGTTGCCTGGGCCAGGGTTGTCCAGATCTATGCCATGCCTGTAAAATTGTTATTTTTTTACTTCATAATAATCTCGAAATAATGAAGAATAAATTATAAGAATCCATTATCTAGTCCATTTCTAGCCTTGTAAATGAAAACACTTTGGTTACAACAACAAAGAAACTATATAATTTATAAAATAACTCTTAATGTGAATATAAGATATTACAGATACACATTACTACAGTAAAAGACAAGGGATATTTTTAATGTGTAATATAGATACAATATATAACTTTATTTTGAAGAGCTTCTGAAATTCTAATGTACAATCATTGCCTCATGGTCTTAAAATAAATTTAAAAAATACGATCAAAAATTCCAGCTAAAGGAATGTAAAAAAAAGATTATATGTATTCCAAATTACCTGTTAAAGAAATGAACTCCTCATGGTCTTAAAATAAATTTAAAAAATACGATCAAAAATTCCAGCTAAAGGAATGTAAAAAAAAGATTATATGTATTCCAAATTACCTGTTAAAGAAATGAACTCTTAAGCTCTTCATGGTGGGGGCGCGATAGCTACAAAGTGGGCAAGTTTTAACAAGGTCGTGTTGTCCAACATGTTCGTTTTGGAAATGTGCACGCATGGCGATCTGTCGTTGGAAACCTCTGTTGCATATTGGGCAATGATATGGCAAGCTTTTAGTATGAGTTGTGAAATGTTCAGCCAAGTGATCTTTTCTGAAAAATCTTTTTTGACAAACGCGACATTCGTAGGGTTTAACCCCTGTGTGTCGCATTTTATGTCGACGCATATTGGCGCCATTTGAAAATTTCATATTGCACACATCACATTCAAATAGTTTTCGATGAGGCCTCGCATCCGTGTTCTGCGCTGCCGCAACATTGTTGTTATCAGGTGAACACTGTGCCATGTGTGTTGTTAAAGCACGACTGCTTAATGTACTAAAGCTATTGCATGTAGTACATTTTAGCAGTGTACCACTTCCCCTCTTAGGAGTTTCCTTACTTGCTGTAGGTGTTGCCTGAAAATCAAGGAATAATGTATCATAGAGATATATAATTTCCACTAATAAATTGCTCATGTCCAGTCAACAAAGGTTGCATATGTACAAGAAATCAATTGATTTTGAAAGATCTGAATGCCTTAATGCAAATAGTTTTAAATTGTTTTATAGTTATAAAAATAAATTGTGTTAAATAATTTAATAAAATATAATTAAAAGGGTGAATTCTTGCTTTAAAAAACCAGACAAAATCCTGACGAAATATATACTCCTATATAAATTAATAAGAACAATATTAGTGAGACTGTTTACTTCTATAAAAAATAACCTAGGTATATAATACCAGTTATAACGCTTAGATGTGGATATGTTGTCATCAGTGTTATTAAAGAATTAGAAACTCTCTAATTTAAATTTGAGAACATACAAATAGAGATATGTTAGAAATTACATAATGTTCCAGCCTAAATTAGTAAATCAGGTATGTCGTAATCATCATAACAATAAGCTTAATGATAAGCAATAACAATTACCTTTATATTAAAATAAAATATCAAGTTGTAAATCAATTATACTTCACTAAAACATAATTCGTAAAAATAATGTATAAACATGAATTTCTACCAAATTAAATTGTAATAATAAACAGAATTATGTTAGACATGAAATTTGGTTGTATTATCTATTTATCTTATATAAATGTTATATTTCAGCAGATCTTATATATTAAATTGAAGTTCATAAGATGTTATCTCACAATATTAAACACATAAATTCATCAAATATTTATATTAAATAAACATGAAATGTATCATTAAGTATTCACTGTTTATATTAGAAATATCTGAAGGTTGAATAAAGAATATATGTTATGACCCTAACTATTACCCTATATATTTAAAATGAAAGGTAAAAATATTTATAACTTTAACACTAAAATTTAAAAAGATGCCAATTGAAAACTTGTAAGGCTTATAAAACTATGTTTAAATAAGAAAAGATAACACTAACCGGTTCATTTTTAACAGCAGTCAAATTTGGCGACACGGTGCCAGAATCGGCCTCTGTTTCCCCTTTTGATGACATCACATTAGGTCGCGATCTATCTGATCATCACTCTCCCGCCTCGTACGTCTAAAACGCAAACACGCGTTAACTTACAATTTTTCTCAAATCAATTTCAAATCACTATCTAAATGAGGCTTCACAAACTAGAACTTCACATAATAACACATTCTGAAAAGTATGGCGAGGTGACCCATTTACGAAAACATACGAATTATCGACTTACGATATATTATTTATAAACTTAAACAATTGTATCCTATGCACGTCACATTGTCGTAAAATTAAAATAAATAACACTCCTTCTAAACAAAAAAAAACATAAAACATCCACTCACTTGATAGCCCGTCTTGATACGTCGACAGCCAGAACAGCGGTATTTTAGGGAGAGATCGCTATGTGGCCTAATTCAATGCTTGAACTCTATGCACAAAATACGTGTTACACGAATAACTGTAAATGCACAAATAAGTGGGCCCCCACCATTAGTTTATGTTAATTGGACATTTAATAATGTTTATCACTTCTTATTTATCCTAAAGAATTCCTCTTTTCTAAAATCAAATCACTAACATTTTTAGCAAACCTTTAGGTCCATTCTGTTACACTACTTGCTCTTCTACGATGGTATGATTCGGATAAATAAAGCAGGTGATTTTTTCTTTATTTTAATTTTTCTCTAGCAACACAGGCTATCTAAAATATTTATTATCTCTTTTACACATTTTCATAGACACGAAGGAAGGAGAGAAAGACATAGTATAAATCGGATAATATGCAAAAATACAATATGATGGCCTGTAAATGATTTTAAAAAATCAGCATAATAATATATAAGATAATCAATAACAATTTAACGGTACATATAAAATTAAAAGATATTTATTATTCTACAAATTCATATCTAAACTTTTCTATCAGCTCTTTATGTTTTATTATAGTAATATACTGTTCCTAGTTCCTACTTCCCATGTATATCAGGTACCCTACCCCAGCCTGCAAATTTATGATATTCGCAATGAAAAAAATACTAATCGATAGATTTTTAATAGCTCAATTCAACTACGTAGCCCTTCCAAATTGCTCACCATTAATTATAAAATTAAAAATCAATAAAGTCCTTGAAAAAAAATTCATTTATCCGTATATTCAAATTTCTATATCTTTTGATATATACAATATTTTAAATTGCTCAAAGTTCTAAAATACTGCTCAAGTTGCATTTGTAATTGCTCAAGTAGAGTTCTCACCAGCTCCACTTTCCTTAATTATTAAATAAATATCGATTTTAGCTTTGTTTCAACGTCCGTTTTATCAATATCACATCAGTATGCATATATATGCAAAATACTTATTTTTGTATTAGTTTTCGCGGTTGTTTGTTAAGTATGTTAGTACCTATTGTTTATTTTATTACAGAGAAGACTGCAGTGAATGAAAGAGAATGTATGAATTCGGATAAAGCGCCATCTGTCGGAGATTTCTGAAAGAAGGGAGGTTTAAACTTTAAATCCCCGACGATTTTCGCGCCAATATAAAGACTACGATCGGTAAAGCTGCGCGATTGTTTGATAATCGACGTATACGTATTGTCTCGAGTCTCGAATACACGTTTAAAAGTATTTCTGCGAAATGCCATCAGAGAAAGAAAACGGACGTTGAAACAAAGCTAAAATCGATATTTATTTAATAATTAAGGAAAGTGGAGCTGGTGAGAACTCTACTTGAGCAATTACAAATGCAACTTGAGCAGTATTTTAGAACTTTGAGCAATTTAAAATATTGTATATATCAAAAGATATAGAAATTTGAATATACGGATAAATGAATTTTTTTTCAAGGACTTTATTGATTTTTAATTTTATAATTAATGGTGAGCAATTTGGAAGGGCTACGTAGTTGAATTGAGCTATTAAAAATCTATCGATTAGTATTTTTTTCATTGCGAATATCATAAATTTGCAGGCTGGGGTAGGGTACCTATGTATATCCCCCATAGATTATCTACGTACATTGTAGGTGAACTCACATAATCTGTGAAGAATATAGATTTTAATAATTCTACATCATCTATGATTTATTCATATTTCGCAATTGTCAACTTTATTTGTATTTTGCCATCCATGATTGTCAAATGTCAATTCGCCAAAAAAAACAAGTTTTGCACATTATTTAATGTTAGCACAGAAGCTGGATATCCCACTTTGTATATTATTATTATTATTACTAAAGTATTTTCCGTTATCATGAATCACTGCGAATTTTAATACAGTGTCTTTTGTTAGTATGTTATGGAAACATCTGTTAGATTAATGATTATAAGAAGAATTAAAGGAATAAAATGTGTTCAAGATCGATAGCAACGTTTTTTAGTCAATGGAGACTATGGATTCGTCCTATTTTCATTGCAACGTATGTTCTATTGGTGATAGTATTAGTACCATTGCTTATTGTTCACTCAATTAACAATGGATTTACTAAGTCAGACCAAGGTACCTTAGTTGGAGGTGGTTTTGTTCTTCTGGCTGTGCCAATATCTATTTGGCAGATAACTCAGCATATTGTACATTATAACAAGCCATCATTGCAGAAACATATTATAAGGTAATTTTTTGTGGCATTTCCGGTTTAATGTAGAGTAAATAATATCAAATACTAACAAGAACTTTTTATAATGATCATTTCAGGATACTGTGGATGGTACCAATTTATGCGCTTAATGCCTGGATAGGCCTGGAATTTCCAGAGCAATCTATTTATATGGACTCTCTAAGAGAATGCTATGAGGCATATGTAATCTATAATTTTATGAAGTATCTTTTTAATTACCTTAATGAGGATCATGATTTAGAGTCTGTTTTAGAAACTAAGCCTCAAGTATATCATATATTTCCTCTTTGTTGCTTAGCACCATGGGAAATGGGAAGGTAAAAAAATAAAGATGATCTAAAAATAAAATACCTATATACAAAATAAATGTATTTTTTTAAGTTTATTTAAAATGTATTAGACATACATAAAATGTTAATATTTGTCTTTTTTTTTAGTGAATTTGTACATAATTGTAAGCATGGAATTCTGCAATATACATTAGTAAGGCCATTGACTACTGTTATATCAATGATATGTGACTTATGTGGTGTGTATGGGGAAAGTGACTTTAGTCCTGATGTGGCTTTCCCTTATATCATAGCTATCAATAATTTTTCTCAATTTATAGCTATGTATTGTTTAGTTCTATTTTATAGGGCCAATAGAACTGAACTAAAACCAATGAAACCTATAGGCAAGTTCCTGTGTATAAAGGCTGTTGTGTTCTTCTCATTCTTGTAAGTTCATATTATTTTTACAAAATATATAAAAAGTAAGAGAAAATGTACCAAAAAAGTAATGTACCAAAAACATGAACGGCATAAATGTGAAATAATTTGAAGTTGTAATTAGAGAATAATTATATATTTCTGAATAATATTAATTATAATTTTACTTTTCAGCCAAGGGGTTCTTATCAATATATTGGTATACTGTGGAGTGATATCAACTATATTTGATATTTCAGACAAAGACAAGATAAAAATAATATCTTCCAAATTGCAGGTACTGATTAAGTTTATATTAAAAAAAATATAATTTTTAGTTTTAAATACATTAATAATTACATACTGTAATTTTATTTCCAGGACTTCCTTATATGCATTGAAATGTTTTTGGCAGCAATTGCACATCACTATAGTTTTTCATACAAACCATTTGTGTCGCCTCTCGACCCCTCACCATCTTGCTTGGGGTCTTTTCTAGCTATGTGGGATATTTCTGATGTGAAAAGAGATATTTCTGAACATCTTGGAGTTGTTGGTAAGTTAACACTTTAAATATAATATGCTTCACAAAAATTCTGAATTATTTAAATATGTACAAGTAAAACTATTCATATTTAGCAAACATAATATGTGTAATTTTTTTATAATTTCTTATGAAAATTTACTATATAACCAAAGAGAAAACAAACTTCGAAATTGCTTTACAAGTAATTATGAATGCCTGCCCTTATGGATGGCATACATAAGAATATGGGTGATAATCTATTTAAAAGTATTTACTTTTTAAAACTATTTATTTCACACTTGGTGTATTTTTTTCTTGAAATTTATGAAGGCTAATTCTTTCTATACCTAAAAAATACGAAATGTGAGTAAATTGTTTGTAAGCCTTTTTAAGCCAACAAGAACCTACTTGAGATTGCTCTTGATTACAACATTAATTATTCATTCATAGTTGTTGCTACATTTTTATATGTTTTTCTGTTTCTTTTTACAACCAGGGAGCTCATTCAGCAGGCGATTGCGTGGGAAATCCATGTATCATATGGCGAGAGGGTGTGATGAAAGCTCCCGATTAGTAAGCGAGCCCATGCCTTCTAGCTCTGCACCAAATTTGACTATCGAAACGACTGAACCAACAGTTGAAGTTAGACCTACAACATATGGTTCTATTGATAACACAGTTTCAGGTTCAATGAACTCTGAACTAGAACCTTTAATGGATTCTGACAAAAATGATCTTGAAGTATAAATTATGTGATATATGTATTATGGATTATTAGTAATCATAGTTGATTATTTAAATTTATTATATTATTATAATATATACTTTACTATTATGAACAAACACAATTAAAATGATTGAAACTGAATAATTGACAGAAATAATTGTTTGAATCTGAATTTGAGTTATTTTTTGCATTTCCAATAGTAATGAAGTATTATTTCTTGTACTTAAGCAAAGTTTGATTCTGCATATATGCACAAGTATGAACTGTATTCAGACAATAGTATTTTAATACATGAAGTTCGAATTTGTAAATAAATATAAAACACTTATTACGTACCTATTTATGTTGTCACTAGCTTACTAAGTACAATTTTATTAATAACATTGAAATATAAAAACATAAATGGACTAAATTAGAATAATTACAGTAATACTAGCAGAACCCGCAGCTTCGCTCGCGCTAAAACTACAAAAAATCTAAAAAGGTAGTTTCATACAAATTTTCATCCCCTATCTTACCCCCTTATAAGATGAATAACGAAAAATGCTAAAATATGTATTTATTTAATTTTATTGAAGAGCAATAATACCAAGTTTCAAGTAATTCTGATCATAATTTTTTTGGATTGTATTTTAACGTGTATTCCCACGGGAATTACAAAGTATCCTATGTAACTCTCCAGCCCTCCAACTATCTCCACAAAAAAACACGCCAACCCGTTACTCCGTTTCGACGTGAAAGAAGGACAAACAAACACACTTTCACATTTATAATATTAGTATGGATATGCATACTATGTCTTAAAAAAGTATGTCTTATGAAGAATTATAACTTATAATTCTTCATAGGACATACTCTTTTAAGACATAGTCGACTAAATCAAGAGATTAAAGAAAAAATGGTAAAATGAATTATTTTTTTTGACCACCAGTCTCTTAACTACTTACTAATTCATCACAACAATATATATATATATATATATATATATATATATATATATATATATATATATATATTAAAGTAGAATGATAATATTGATTTTGTATAAAATCTAATACTAGGCATGCCTTTTAAGTTCTGTCGTTTGCATATTTCCCGGCAATATTGAATTTGGAACTGTTCTATATTCGAATGTGCTTAAATTTTGAATCTCAAAACAGTTAAAAGTATTAGGATTAATGCTATTGTTTAGTCACAGCGTCGATTGGTATCTGTCAGGTTACGTACGAAAATGAATCTTTCTAAGGAAAATGTTCGTGCAATAATTTTCTACAACTTTAGAAGAGGCCTGACACGGCTTCAGTGTTTTAAAGAGCTAACATCTGTGTTCAGTGATGAAGCCCTATGTCTGCGGACTGTCAAACGCTGGTATTTAGAATTCCAGCGTGGACATACTAGTGTTAAGGACAAATCTCGCGAAGGACGCCCAAAATCCGCCTTCACTGAAGATAGCATCATTGCTGTGAGACATCTAATTCTCGAAGATCGTCATGTGATGTATCGAGAGATAGAGGCTCTTTTGGGCATCTCAGGGACAACCATTCAGAAGATCTTGCATGAAGCGCTGGGTGTGAGAAAGCTTGTTTGCCGTTGGATACCGCATCTGCTTTCCGACGATCACAAGGCGACCCACGTCAGATGGTGTAAGAAAACTCTGCAAAGGTTCAACCGAGGAGAGTCAAATCACGTCTACGACATCATCAGTGGTGACGAATCTTGGATTTATGCCTACGATCCTGATTCCAAACAACAATCTACAATCTGGGTCTTTCAAGACGAGCCAAAGCCGACTGAAGTTGTTCGTTCTCGAAGCACTTCAAAGAAGATGGTGGCCACGTTCGTTGGAAAAACCGGCCATGTTGCGACTATTGCACTTGAAGATCGTAGAACGGTTAACGCAGAGTGGTATACCACAGTTTGTTTACCATAAGTCATCGCCAAACTTCGAAAATCTAACTAAAAGCGAAGCATCATCCTGCACCACGACAACGCAAGCTCACACAGCGCTCGTCAAACGATTGAGTATTTGAAGCAGGAAAAAGTAGAAATTCTTGACCATCCTCCATACAGTCCTGACCTAAGTCCTAACGATTTCTTTACATTTCCTAAAATTAAGAAAAGTCTTCGTGGTCAAAGGTTCCAGTCTGGTGAAGAAGCAGTCGACGCTTTCAAGTCAGCCATTTTGAACACCCCCACTTTAAAGTGGAATAAATGTTATAGTAACTGGTTTGAGCGAATGGAAAAGTGTATTAAGCTACGTGGTGAATACTTTGAAAAACAATAAAAAGTACTATAAGGTTCTAGTTGTGTTTTTTTCTTTAAACGACAAAACTTAAAAGGCATGCCTCGTACATTGCCCTACATATGGGCAGTATTGTGTGGATGAATGTATGTATACCATATCTGTAACTAAAATATAATATATTGTAAAAAATCTGTTTAATTGCTTAAAAAAGTGTTGCTTTAGTATATTAAACATATAACGTACTATTCATTAACATTAATTAATAATATAACATGTATTGTATATAGGATTTTAGAATAAATTATATCTATTGTTTCGGAAGTACAATAATAGCATCTTTATAGGATGTGGTGTAACAGATTGAAAATATGGATGGCACTACATATGTGTTAAAGATTGATTAAAGAAATGTGATATTGATTTATATTTATAATATATTGATAATATTATATCTGTTAAGTTTCTTAAAATAAAAGATATTTCTCTAAATATTTTTTTTGATACATCCATTATCCTTACATAATATAAATATTTATATACTATACTAGTTAAACTCGGTGCTGTAGTGGCTAGCAGATACGGCTGCACACCCGGAGGTCCTGGGTTAGAGTCCCGGGGCGGGCCAAGATTAGTTATTGAGCCTTTCTGTATAGTAAGCCTCAGTAACAGCCTGGAGTTGGGAAGTTGGCGGTGTTTCATCCCCGTGCCTCAGAGAGGGTACACGTAAAGCCGTCGGTCCTGCGTCTAAACTCTCACTGGTCGTGTCGAGTGGTCGTCCCACCGGAGTATAAAAGTGACAGGAATAGAAAGTGCACTTGTGTCTGCGCGTACACTTGTGCACTATATAATATCTCCTGCGCTGTTGGCTAGTCTCAATGAGATTGGCCGCCGTGGCCGGAATCGGTCAGGAGAACATCACTATTATAGTTCTCAATACACTAGTATAGTTCACGCCAAATTTGACCGCCCTGAAGTTGGCGCTAGCAAGACCTCGCGCAAATACATGCGAGTGGACAAATCACGCAAATAAATCTATACACATAATAAAATTATAACTAAGTCGAATCTGTACATTAAATATTTTTTGGAAAATCTCATTGAAATAAACATTATTATCGATACAGAGGCCGAATCTATAGTTTTTAAATTTTTTGTCTGTCGGTCTGTTACCGCATCACAGAAAAACCATTGGAGGGATTTTGATGAAACTTGGTATGGTGATAGCTGGTTATCCGGGTCACCATATAGGATACTTTTTACCGCGGGAAAATGTCTCATTTCTAAGAAAAAAATACGAAAACTACAATGTAAGAGTATACTAAATATGTAAAACCTAAGAATTTGGTTTTTTGGTTGGCAATGCTAGTCAATACATATACCTAATAAAATTGTAACTAAGCCGAATCTGCCTATTAAATATTTTTTGGAAAATCTTATTGAAATAAACATTATTATCGATACAGAGGCCGAATCTATAGTTTTTAGAATTTTTGTCTGTCTGTTATCGCATCACGGAAAAACCATTAAAGGGATTTTGATGAAATTTGGTATGATGGTTATCCGTATAGCTGGTTATCCGGGTCAACATATAGGATTCTTTTCACTGCGGGAAAATGTCTCATTTCTGAGAAAAAATACAAAAATTGCAATCTAAGAGTATACTAATATGTAAAGCCTAAGAATTTGGTTTTTGGTCATCTGAACGCGGGCGGAGCCGCGGGCAATGCTAGTAATAAATAAATATGTTGGGACATTAACATACAGCGCCATCTAGTTCCATGGTAACTACGAGGCTTGTGTTATGGATACCCTACACATATATAGCTTTAAATACATATAACATTCATATTATAAATTTAAACACCCATGACTGGAGTACAAACAATATTCGTGCTCATCGCACAAATGAATGCCCCCAGCCGGACTCAAACCCGCGACCGCTGGTAAAGTAAGCACAGCAAGTAGGGTACTACAAACTGAGCCAAACGTGTCGTCAAGTAAATATATTTGTTAAGTGTTACATGTATATATTTTTATTTATTACTTTTTACTTTGTAATACTTTTTTTATACAGTTTTAATAAATATAATTAAAATATTTGTAAATTAAATCAATTAATAAGATTTGGAAATTAAATATAAGTTTATCTTAAATGTGTCGCACACCATTTTTAACGCTTTTTAATGTATCAATCACATTACATCATCCATGAGGCGTAGATAACAAAAGTTAGACACAACAAAAAGTAACAAAATAAAAATTGAAATAATATTAAAGGCGTAGTTAAGAATATTGTACTCGAATCACAAATGTGCCGTGTGCATGTAGTTTATATGAAACAGAGTTCCTCGCCTTACTCGAGGCGAATAGTTGAGGTAAGGGACAAAATGACATCTATGAATACCGAACGTCCTCAGTGAGGTTGAGTCGAGTCGAGGAAATCTTGAGTTTACTGGTTGACGTAGCTATGGACTAAGATCCTGCTGCAAGATTGCTACGTTCATAGCGTATTTAATCGACATCACTTTTTTATATACACTAATAAAAGCAACAATAAGTTTTGACTGGGGTGCCTTTTCAAATTAACTTAATAATAGTCGACTTTTTGGAACAAAAACGATGCATTTGTTATTACAATGAATTATACTCCACAGAACTATACGTAGAGATCTTGAAAAATGATAGCTGCCGTTGCGCATTTGGCCGCAACCTCTTCGCAAGCGGATTATATTTTGGAACGTTTATACGTTCATCGCGTATGTTCATCATTTATATATCAAATTAAAGCTAATTTTTTTCTGTACCTGATATTAAACTACGTCTGCCTATGTAAAAGTGGCCGCAAATGGCATTTAAAATGTTTTTGTTAGATTTATACGTTTATGGCGTATATTCATCATTTATATATCAAATTAAAGCCAATTTTTTTCTGTGCATGATGAAATACCTCTCACCTATGTAAAAGTGGTCGCAATGGAAAGAAAAGAAGGAAAGAATATAATATTATATATCATTTGTCAGACAATAACAACGGTTACCATGGCAACAAACAGTTAACTGACGTCTGACGCGCTAACTCTCTTTCACTTCTCTTAACTATCTTTGCCATATATAAATATATAATAATTATATGATCTGTGCTTAAAGCAAATTAAAATGTTGTTTTAAAACATTTAAACCTAAATGAGCAAGACATTAATTTTACTTTACGTTAGTTTTTTATTCAAATTAGTAAGAAAAACTTAGTCTTTACGTCGATTTGGTTCGTATAATTAATAATTCAAACAAATGTTTGCTCTATTTTATGTTTTATATTTAAATGAGTCACAAAAAAATAATTTTTAGAATCATAGATATTAGGTAAAACGTATTTAGCACCATCACGGGCACCTCAGTCAGTCCTTAAAGTAGTTAGCATAGATGAAGATGGCCGAGATGGTCCTTAGGTACTACTATTCTATGCCATAGCCAAAGAGTAT
Source organism: Brenthis daphne (assembly GCA_947093115.1). NCBI lineage: Eukaryota > Metazoa > Arthropoda > Insecta > Lepidoptera > Nymphalidae > Brenthis > Brenthis daphne. Next base: position 29,074,496 of record OX352474.1, on the reverse strand, counting down.
AATAATAAAAGGGAAGCCATAGCCTATAACTAATACTGGATATTAATATTATAAATATATATAAAATAAATCTGTCTTTATAACCTACATGTTTTGTAGTTGTAGTAGTTGTTCATAAATTATTGAACAGATTTCGATGTTTGACATCATGGTGACGAATATAATATGTAGACTATCTTATATCCTCATCCCATTTTACCATGCGGGTAAAAACAAGTAATAAGAAATCAAAGACGAAATTGTTTTCAAATTTTATTTGGAAATATAATAAGTACTACGAGAATGTAAAAATATTCGTAGATCGGTAAGACTTGGGCATAATATACATCACATAAAATTATTGCATTCAATAAATAAGATTAATAGTGAAAAATTTTATAGTGAATAAAAATAACAAAATTTAATTTTTAATGAATATCACAAAAATATTAGATATTAATTTGTATCCATTTTATGGATACAGTACACGAACAATAAAATTTATACGTATAATCGAAGTAATCATAAAATGGAATTATTCATATTAAAAAAAAATGGTACATTTTTTGGCCTAATCAAATGTTACTTAATTAACAAAATGCATTAAAAAAATTAAAGGCAGTGGTAGCCCAGTGGTAACACGCTAGCGTGAAGCGGGTTCAAATCCCGGGTCTCGCACCGCGGATATTTTCATGTGCGAATTATTTCTAGCATGATAACCACTTGCCTAACTGTGAAGGAAAACATCGTGAGTAAACCTGCATGTCTGAGAGAACCTAGCAAGTTTTCGAAAGACGTGAAGTCCGCCAACCCACACTTGGCCAGCGTGGTCGACTATGGCCTGATCCCCCTAGTATTGAGGGGAGGCCTGTGCCCAGCAGTGGGACGTAAAAAGGGGCTGAATACATACATACATTAAAAAAATTCATTTCATTGTAGGACGCGACTGTTCGCCAGATCTCAGGGTATACGGGAAACTTTCCCGTAGCTGACCCGTGATTCAAATGAATTTAGTTCAAGCTTTCAGATCTATTTTTATATTGAGATCACTCCATATATTCATATATTTATATGGAGTCATTCTAAAAAAGGTTATAATTGATTCATGCATATTTTAAATGTAAATATCCAAAAACAGACCGAAAGGAATTAGTTATTAATAAGTTTGAACTAATTACCTTATTAATAACTTAATCGATCCACGGGTTGATTACGGGTAACGGGAGTGCTTCCCGTAGATTAGGCGAATAGTCACTACGTGCATTATAAAAGGAATGTATTTTTATATATTTAATATAAATATACTAGCGACTCACCCTCGCTTCGCTCGGGTTCGTCCCTAGGTACGTTTTAAATTAAAATGGATATAGTATGTTATCCTTAAGAGATAGACATATGCCATGGCGGACTTTTCTGTAGACCTATATAAGATATACAATTCCACCATACATTATTTTGTTATATCTCAAAGGGTTTAGGCAGCGTTTTCGTTGAAAACTCCCAGACGTCTTATTTTTCCGACACCTCCAACAAATATCGTTATATTTTAGCCAATGTATAGCAAAACTTAACAAATTATATACTAAAACCTTCATCTATTAAAAAAACCGCATCAAAATCCGCTGCGTAGTTTTAAAGATTTAAGCATACATAGGGATATAAATATATTAGCTTGATATGTTTAAGTCAGTTATTTAAGAATTTCTGTTAGGTATATTAAAATTCTTAATAAGAGTCCTTTTTACTTGAGTTTTTAAATATATTAATTAAAATATTATTTTTTAATTTCATCTTTTAATTTCATCATTTATCAAGTACGTACTATCATATTTTGTCTTCAATGTGTTGTGTCCATAACCTAAAAATAGCGCTATTGCGATTAATTTCCATTATATTTCAATTACATTATTAGCTAACGTTAATATAAATATTAACGTAAAATTAACTTTCAAAGATTTCAAAATATATTGTTATGTACATACCTATTATAATTATTATTTTAAAAGCGCATACATTTAGGCTCTTCTTAGGTGGAGTTACATTTACTACGTACAATAATACTGATAATTTAAAATTGCAAATCTATACATATAATAAAATTGTAACTAAGCCGAATCTGTACATTAAATATTTTTTGTAAAATCTTATTGAAATAAACATTATTATCGATACAGAGACTGAATCTATAGTTTTTAGAATTTTTGTCTGTCTGTCTGTTACCGCATCACAGAAAAACCACTGGATAGATTTTGATGAAATTTGGTATGGTGATAGCTGGTTATCCGGGTCAACATATAGGATACTTTTTACCGCGGCAAAATGAGTTTCTGAGAAAAAATACAAAAACTGCAATGTAATATACTAATATGTAAAGCCTAAGAATTTAGTTTTTGGTCATCTGAACGCGGGCGGACCTGCGGGAAATGCTAGTGTTAAAGCCTCTACTGGTCTTTTCAGACTTTACAAACACATCCCGTTGATTAATTAACTGCTTTCATATCATTTCGGCTTTTGCTAAAATTTTCTAGCCCAATTAATCCAGCTTTTATATTGTTCATTTCGATTCTGTTCCATAGAGTCCCCATGATTATATAGTAAAAACAAATACCGGTTATTATTATTCTTAATATGTCAGACAACACACTATTAGGCCAAACACCTACAGAACCTAAGAGGAACATAAATATTAGGCCACCAGTCAAAAGAAATAGTCTCTTTGATTTTGCAATGGTTTTTGTTGCTTCTTTACATACGTTGATCGCTTCTTCTATGGTTTCTTGAAGTCTTTCATCGACACTCAGCCATCTTTGTTTAAATTTATCATTTGAATTAGTGAGTTTTAACTCTAGATAAACAGCATTGTGGTCGGAGTAAGAAAATGATTCACCTGGCACTCTGTCTTCTAATGGATTACCGAAATTGATGACATCTGCCTGTAAAATTATTATTACATATATATAAAGACACTTGCAAAATAATATATAAAATGATAATACCTGAACATATACTTTGTTTAAGATTAGCCGCCGTCGCGTAGCCACAAACGGCCAGGAAGATTATTATTATCATATTCTGGATTGTTCCGTGATGGTTGGGCAATTTGATAAAATTGGAAATTTATCAGGAAGTGAGGACGTTATCTTTAGTCAATCTATACCAGGTAATATTATAAAGAGGTGAAGTTTGAGAGTTTCTGACGTTGTAGGGGGTAATCTCTGGATCTTCTGAACCGATTTAGATGAAATTTGGTAAGATAGTTTGAGACACTGGGAAGGACATAGGATACTTTTTATATAAAATTGGGATTAGACAGTCAGAAACTTTGAAAACTTACTCTGACAAAAGTTTTTTTTGGCCTTCAAGTAGAAAGCGTCACTTTGCTATTATATAACGTGTAAATCCATAAAAACCCAGTTTCTATGGCTCTCGAGTATTAATCGCGTAAATTCGACTGTAGATAGGAGACATACTGAGAGTGTTTGTACTCAACTGACTTGATCAAACATGATTTTAATTATACTTCCTTGTCCCATCTGTATACTACATCCAGAAGGGCTATTTTTCCGAGTGCACATTTTTTTATATCTTAGATAACATTTTTAACTGACATATAGTTTTATAAAAATCAAAATTAGAAACCATATAAAATGTGAGTTTTTTTAAATTAATAAGATAGTAATCATAGCTGTTTATGTTTAATAAAAAGTGTTTGTTTCAAATTTACAAAATTCTTACCTCGAAGCTAGGATTTACATGAAAGAGAATATGATCTATCCTCCTTCCTTCTGGACAGGATTTAACTAATTTTGCATCAGAATAACTGTTGTTGATATTATTACAAGTCCCTGGTATTTTGTTAAAATTTTTCGCAATATGGTCTAAGCTGCCTGGATCAATGAGTGCAGGCAATTGAGTAATTACTCTAAAAAAATAAAGTTTTAATTGTCATTTATTATCAGGATTAACATAATGTAACTTGTATATTATGCACTAAGTTTTTAGCAAGAACAGTACCAGCTAAAGTCACATCTTTTAAATCAAAAGTTCCCAACTTTGTCTAAAGATTATTTTGCATAACTTAAAATTAAAATAAATAAAAATCGCTAAAATAATGTGTGTATAATAATATACTTCTTTTGCCAAGTTTGGAAAAATATATTATTAGATAGTAAAATTTTTACGATGCGTGTGCACACCGATAACTATAAAGCGATATGATGAAGTTAGCTGCATTCCTTTTACAAAGAGAGAGTTGTGATATACGGGATGAAATCTTTAGCTATTTTTATTCTGTTATGCTAAAGAAGTATAACTTCTTACATGCATACATTAATACACACACACATTTTTTTTACAATTTGGGGAGGCTCAACAGAAGAAAGCTTGGGAAACCCTGTTTTAAATTAATAAAATTGAAATAATTAAAATCTAATTAATAATTATGTTAACAAACATTCAAAATTCTAAAATAAAATATTTTAATGGCTACTCCATTTTAAAAAGTATATCTTGTGTACTTTTAAAAAAAATCAATTACTGCAAATAGAAACATACCTAAAAGATAAGTCACCAGGTGCAGTATTTAAGTCTCCAGCAAGAATAGATACATCAGCTGGTAAAGTTGTAAGGTTTACAAACTCTGCAGCTGAGTATGCTTGTAATACTCTGTGTGCTAAATATATGTCATCTGCATGATATTCTGCATGTAGCTGAAAGATGTTAATGTTTTGTATGTCAATGCAACTGGAAACAACACTAGACTTTTAAAAAACATAAAATATGTACTTACATGTGTACAATAGACATTAATAAGTGTATTATTGCATTTTATTCTGCACAAACCAACTCCTTTTCCTCCAAACCAGTCACCATGATGTATTTTGTGTATGTAGCCATTGAGTGGCCACTGGTGAAAGAAAACATCCTGAATCATCCATTTTGAGAAAACACATAGGCCTGAGCCTAGAACCCCACTAAAATTAAATATAGCATGATGAAAAGTAGGTACATTGTTTTAGTGCCTAATTTTAGAAACATAATTCATCATATTTATGAACACCAAAGAAAAATTTAATATGTCAATACAAACCTATAGAAGTAGTGTGAATATGGGAGATTTTCTGAAAGCTTTTCTGTTAAGTATAAGTAATCTTTTTCACTCCAAATTTCTTGCAAACATACAATATTGTGAGAAGCTTGTGATAAATATTTAGCTATGGCTTCTATTCTTTCTTTTCGGTTTTTCGAAACAACAGGAATACCCCTTTAAATAGAATTATTAAAATTAATAAATATTTAATGATTACTGTATATAATTGTAAAAAAAGAAACCGTTACCTACCAACAGTTTAACGTAAATATATTTATAGTAGATGCCATTGTTTCCACTGATGGACAGTCAATAGTTACTAATTTAATTATTAACCCTAATTTTATACCAAGGCTTAGTTACAAAGGTAGAGCAATATATGATAGATTTGTTAATTTACATAAAGATAATGTTAACAATTCATTTATCAATTTCTTTTATTATAAATAAATTACATTGTTACAAATAATTCAATGTTGTGCTTCCATCGCCTGTTATCTTGAATCTTGATGATAAAAATAATTGATAATGATAACAGACGTCAAATTGACATTGAATGAGTTACCTATTAATTTTATAGAATTAATATAAATTAAAATTATAATTTTATAGAATTTCTCATCATGGAATCTATCCTTTCACAGGCAGCAGCAAAGACCCAGAAGCCAGCTGGCACGAACAAGTCACGCAACAAGTCAGCACTCAGCAGCAGTCATTGTCATCCATGGCAGCAGCTGCTTTTGACATTGACATTAACAGAATCAAAATTCAGATACAGTAGCTGCGTTCTAATTATTGATAATAACCATTAAATTATTCAGTTGTATGAGCAAATTAAATGTTATTTACTTAAAGGGCAGTAACATAAGAACCAGTAGAATTTAAGAAACAAATTTATGATTATTTTATAAAACATTTAAGGGATTTCAAATTATTCTTGCATAGTGTTGAAAATCTTTTTTGTTATTTTATAGACCAAATAAATATATATTTGTAAATATTTATTTAAAAAAATAATAATTATTATTTACTATAGAATATAGGGCTTCAAATATTCCTACAATATTAATCAATTTTGAACCGTGCGCATCCAGTGGATTTCTGACATAATGTTTTGTAAATTATTTTTTTGTTATAGCTAGCTAGCCCTCATCAGACCAGTCATCCATCTAATTTCGTCCATATTATCCCCTCGTGTGATGCTACGTAAGATTTCGTTTGTTTAAATATCTTCCGTGCCAAAGCTCGCATCGGATTCATAGAAAATATATTATACACTATTTATTAAGTAACGCAAAAATCACATCAATTATTCGTTACATTCTTTGATTTAAGTTTTTCTCAATTTAATTCAATCAATAAATATGAGATAAGTAAAAAGGTATTATATGTTATAATGTTTCACGGAGTCAATGTTCTCCTTTACTTACAATATCATGGGACATTTTTAGGTAAATTATAATTTCCATTTAGTCAGTGTTATTGTAATCAATGAAATTTTAACAATTTCATTAGATAATAAAAACCGTTTTTTGATGCGCAGCACGAATTAAGGTTAGTAATTAATAATGGAATAGAAATGTAATATTTTTAATTATTTATCATTTAATTATTATTAATAATTGTGTACTTACTAATATATGAAATGTTTATTAGTAAGTATACGTAGTTAATAAAAAATAATCTAAACTTGCGATAGGTATGTGTTCAAAAAAAAAATAATTTTCACTCGGAATTATTTATATTACTGGCGACGACACAGTTTGTCGCATCGCTATCAAGTTTCTTTCTTTGCCCACATTGTAAATATTATATTTATTTTTGATAGTTGGGAGTTCTGGGTTTGAAATAAAGAAAAAATAAAATGAAAAATCTATACATATAATAAAACTGTAGAGGTCGAATGTCTGTACATAGAAAAAAAAATGCTAAAAACCGAGTCAGGGGATGTAAGAAGAGAAATAGAACAAATCCAGATTTTTTCAAATTCTTCTAATATTCAAAATTGTTGGACCGATTTAAATGAACCGACACCTGTGACACCTTATATCCCCAGTCAACATTTTAGATATTTTTTATTTCGGAAAATTAAAGAGTTCCCGTGGGATAGTTAAAAAACATAGTAACTTATACTCTTAGTACACAAAAACTACCTACTGATTGGATTTTAATGAAACTTTACAAATATATATTTGTAAAGTTTCATTAAAATCCAATCAGTAGGTAGTTGATGCATCAGAATAACAAATAGGCTACTTTTTATCCCGGAAAATAGTAGGGTTCCCGTGGGATAATTTGTTTTAGAGTCCAGAGGCGAACTCGAGCGAAGCGAGGGTGAGCCGCTAGTCTGTATAAATATTATAAATGTGAAAGTTTGTGAGTATGTATGGATGTTTGTTACTCTTTCATGGCAGAACGACTTAAACGGATCTGGATGAAATGTGGTATAGAGATACATTATAGTCTAGAATAACACATAGGCAATTTTTATCAGGGAAAAATGTACGGTTCCCGTGGGATAGATTTGTTTTTATTTTCTCAGAGGTGAGCCCGAGCGAAGCGAGGGTGAGCCGCTTGTTACAAATAAATTATCTTCTCAAATTTAAAAAATAGTTTACTTAGTTTCTATACATATAAAAATCTTAACACTTCAACTGATTCTAGTACTTTCTTAGCTCTATGTCAAAATTATGTTTTTGGTTTTAAAAACGTTATTCAACAATCAATCAAAACGGACCGAGGCTTCTCACCACATCCTGATATTGCTACTATTGATAATTTAACGAGAGTAATTACAATTTCACTGTGTTCTTAGAGAAATTATAATTTACCTAAAAATGTCCTGTAATATTGTAAGAAAAGGAACCAATTGACTATACTCCGGATAATTACAATTTCTCTAGTGAAATAATAATTTAATGAATCTTACAATCTCCCTGCGACATAATATGCAAGCTACAAATCTTGCCGATACATAAACAGATTTATGCCTCAAAGTAGACCTGATGTACTACACCAAAGGTATGAACAAGTCAAGAACCAAAGTTGTGACTTTATCATTCAACCAATTAGCCGTTATTTAGCTGACTACCGGCAAGGCTCACAGCCAATAAATAATCAAAAAAATAATCTTTAATAGCTCAATAACTCACGACTTTAAAAACAAAATAGACCGAGCGTGAGTGCGTGCGAGCGTGTAAGAAGATAAGAAATTATAAAAAAGAACTTAAAGAGAACCTCAAAAATTAGTGTTAGAATTATTATATACAATATTAATTATTCATAGGAATTAGGGAATATGCACGATTTTTTTATATTATACAATAGCTACATCGTTATATAATAGTAAAAAAAATACAGCTCCAAAAAACTAAAATTTAGAATAAAAAAATATCATACTGATACGCATACTTTAAACGCCAACCATTTTGGCGAGCTTGGCGTGACGTCATAGTCTATGATATCAATAATCAATATCATTGTAATCAATGAATGAACAGGTCAAGATTGTTAGTACCAATCGCAAACACCAAACAACCGCGCTCTATTATAATAAAATTTGACGTCACATTCGGTCTGACCAAAGACGTTGTGTTTCAACTACTTTGAATTTGCCACCTATTTTTGCACTTTTTAATAATTATTTGCTTAACAAAAAAGAAATTACAATAAAAAATATTGATATAGGCGTAATTCCGAAGTAATAAAGATTATAAAAAAAATCACCTTTATTTAATTAACACACATATTCCCTATTATGAGATTGATGAATATATCAAGCTTAAGTTATTGCCAGTTATTCTCAGTCTGCATTTCACAATTATAATTTAATATACTAAAAACGTATTCCTAAAACGTATTCGTTATAGGTACACCTATTTAGATTGAAATTTATATGTTATATCTTTAGTTTCATTGGCATTTGCATTATTTAGGAAAAACAATAATATTTATAGGATTGTATTCAGCCCTTTTTTAATGTCCCACTGTTGGGCACGGGCCTCCCTTCAATATGAGGGGGATCAGGCCATAGTCCACCACGCTGGCCAAGCGCGGGTTGGCGGACATTTTTTTTTATTTTGATTTATAGGATTGATTGAGTTATATTAGGTGGAAAGTTGACTTCTATAAAATTATGAGAGATATTACCCGCAGAAAAAAAAGTTTCATTATTAGAACTTTCATTACTCATTATATAGTTGTCACTAGTAACAGTTTTGTGAGGGTCAGTTCTCTTTTCTTTTAATACTGAATCTTTTAAGGTACATAATATATCTGTATTTGTAAAATTGTTTTCAATGTTATTATTAATTTTGTTTACAGATGAATTACTAATTTGCTTAATATTACTTAAATTATCTTCACAAGCATTACACGTATCCTTAGAAATAACTGGCGTTTCATTAGAAAGATCGTTAGAACTCAATAGGGTTTCATTTTCAGAAACAAAAGTTTCTTCAGAAATAGGTATTGCTTCACTATTTTTAGTTGTGTTATTTTCTTCCTTGTTTTGATTAACAATTCCACCTAATTTTATTACTGATGAGGTTTTCATGGTGTTCCGGTCCTTTCGTGTCTTTCTTATTCGAGTTTTTGTAGCTTTTCTATTATCTAATAAAGCAGGTTGATAGTGTCTTGCTACATGTTCATTTAATTTGGCCTAAAAAAATATTATCTTTTTATAAATTGAAAACAGTTTGTAGTTTTTTAGAGAGTGGCAAATATATCAGCAATGTAGTAATAGTGCTTTAAAGTGTGTAAGTTTGGAAAGAAGAAATGAACTAACAGCAATTGTTATAGCCTTCAAGGTTCTGGCAGATTTGTATGAAATTCAGTACACAGGTAGACTACGGAGTAACACTGAGGGTACCGTTATGCACCCAAGCAAAGCTATGATAAAATTTATTTAATACCTATATAAAAATATATTACCTTGGTAGATAATTTGGCTTCACAAAATGTACAATTAAATGTCATACCCTCATGTTTTATTAAAATATGTTGTTTTAAATTACTATTTCTTGAGTAATGTCTGAAAGTAAAACATTTAAGTAAGTAATCTAGGTTTAAAAATAATAATAGAAACAACAGTAGTAACGCTTCGTTAAAAAGTTTGCATTTTATAGAGGATGGCTATACTTTTTTTAATAAAAATAAACGTAGTTTGTTCATTTCAATTAAGAAGATCCAAAAATTTAGTGTGAGCTCTCTTCAGACAAATGTGAGTTAAAACATGTAAGCTAAATAGTATAAGAAAAAAAGTCATAAGCAGGAGTTAGTTTTATAAATATCAAGAACCTGTGACAATTTTGATGTTTGCAGTAAAACATCTTCTTTGGTGCATTAGGTACATGTTTCTTGACATGTCTAATTATATGTTGTCGCTCTTTAAAAACTTTTCCACAATCATTACATATGTATTCTGTAAAAGATGTAGCAGGTATTCATTATGGCATGCATTCAAACAATTATTTAAATATTGCAAAAACAGTGTACAAAAGAAGAGGCAACAATCATCTTTTATAAAGATTGATCCTCTTGCTCTCGGGCATAAATTGCATATTATTAACATTAAATTCTGATATATACAAATAAAAAAAAAACCTGAACCCTGGTGCTCTTTCTTTTTATGTGTCATTAAATCTGTCCACCGGTTAAATTTTATGTCACAATGCTCACAGGTGTATGTTTTATGATTTCTCATGTGCTTTTTTTTCTCATATAGAGTAACAAACTCTCTATCACAGAGTAGACATCTGTAACAAATATAATAGACATTAATATTTGCTTAAATATTTTTAAACTTCTAATTCAAATAGCTTACCATTAATTTATACTTTCTTATTATATTTAAAATAATTTCAATTGCATTAGATAAAGTAATATTAAATAACTAAACATTTACATGTGTATATATGTATAAAATTAATATAACAAGAATATCACAAACCTGAATGTTTTTATACCATTGTGAATATACATATGAGCTCGAAGTTGGTGTTTCTTTTTAAAATATAATTTACAAATATCACATGAGAAGGGTTTATTATTTTCCATATGACTTACTTTCATATGCCTCTTTAAATTTTGTCTGTTTACATATTTTTTCATACATTTTGGACAGCTGAAAGTTGTAGTAATTTAATTATTTGAAGAACTAAAAAATAAACGTAATATTCATAGGCAAAAATTATATGTAAAGGAATTAAATAGTAGATACATACCAGTGCAATATATCGATTTCAGTCTCTTTATGAGCACTGTTGATGTGACGATCTAAATGACTTTTACTTGTATATTCTTTTGTACAATTTTTGTGACTACATTGAAAGGGCTTCTTAAAATAACAAAAGGATATTAATATAGTGTTCAAAATATATTTAAATGGTATTTTTAAATATATTGCACTTACTATATTTACATGGACCAGTCGATGCTGTGCAAGTCTATATGGTCTATTAAATACTGCAGTACATCCATTGAATGGACAAGCATGTACTTTTTTATTTTTTTGGTCTGGTGAATCCATATCAAAGTATATTGATTGCAAAAATTAACATAATAATTTAACAGTAATTGTTAATGTATTTTTTTACATTAACAGAATAAAACATGTAACTTTTTGAGAGCTAAATATAGTTATAATATAAATAAACTAATATAATATAGTTTATTCCATTTATTTAATTTAAAATACTTTTCATTTTTTACATTAATAACCAAATAAACTTATTCAACCATAAGAAAATGAGAATAAAATAAAATAATCATGTGCTAAATGTCAATTTTGAATTTTCACTTCACACTTGACAGTTGTCATTTGTCAAGTCAACTTGTACCTATTGTTTTCCAATGGATTTTCTAATTGGAAAACAGGGATTACCATCTTCCCTCACAATAAGGAGGGTAGAAGTAAGGAGAACTATCTCTGTGATGTAAAAGTGTCCGTCGAAATGCATAAAATTAGGGTGGCGCCACGGTACTACGTGGGTACATTTTGAAGAAAGCGTCAAAACTCAAAAGTATTATCAAAAATTCACAAAAAAATAAATCATTCTCTACGTTTATATCACTACAGTTTTTTCGGTAATATTTACTTCATTATTTCGGACTACGTAAATAGTTTCAGTAACTACTCAAGTCACCCAAAATATTAAATTTTTCAACTCAGAACACTTCACTCCGTTTACAACTGTCAACTGCTAAATTCATATCATTCCCTCCTGCTATGCTAGCGCCATTCTGGTTGGTTTATAAACTGTTATTTACCGCTTACAGGGAGACACTTTTTCAACTTGTCTCCCTTAAAAGATAGTCTCTTTACCTCTACCCTCCATATCTTCCATATAAGATGGTTCTCCTTATCTCTAGCCTCCATAATGAATATTGATGATTGACGTTTGACAGATAGAGAGACAGATGGCCCGAGATCATTCATTCATTTTTTCAAAATAAATAATGCGACGTTTGACCTATAATTTTGTAAAATTTTAAGTGTAATATATATTAACTCGTTTTTTTTAATTATAAGTATTGTAAACAATATTTGTTGTGAAATTATAATCATATTTTTGAATGAAGCAGCTGACGAATATAAACAAAGGGAATGTCAATAGAATAGCTCTGAGAGTTGCAGAAAGTGCCTGTGATTTAGTTATAAGCACAATGGATGTTGATGGTTCTTCTTCTGCTGGCGAAAACCGCCAGAATCATGGAGAGATAGATCAAAATCTACTTTTGCAATTCAGTTGTATGAATACTACTGATAGGGAAGAGCTCATTGGACAAATGCAAAGGCTATTAGGACCTAGTTTAAATTATAATACTGCTAGCTTTTTTTTGGATATGAGTAACTGGTAAAAATATTATATAACTCTAAATATGTCTAATAATAATTAAATAATGTTCCTCTGTCTTCCTTATCATATAATTTTATTCGTCTTTTAGGAACCTTCAAGCTGCAATATGTTGCTATTTAGATTATAGCCTACCTCCAAAACTACCATCCATGTCATTAAAAGCAGCACAAAGTCAAGAATCTGCAGTGGGTCCTGCAACTTAGTAAGTGCTTAGAATATTATTTAATATATAAATTAAATGGGTAAATAGTACTGTCATGTATAATATTACATAAAAATATATTTTCATTACTCTAATAATAATAATAATAAATGCTTGACTAAAAGATATATTTAGGAAATTACAAAAATTGAAATAATTTAGTAGTATCTGATTACAGTTTTGAACAAAATTGGAGTATTGCCAACACAGGAACTGAAGCATGGCCTGGCAGCTGTAGGTTAATACAAGCAGGTGGGGAGCCTCTTGGAGCAACACCAGTATATGTACCACCTTTACCTCCAGGACATTCCACTAATATAACTATGAAATTGCAAGCTCCAAGTGTTGCAGGTGTACATAGAGGATACTTTCATTTGGTAACAGAAAAAGGAGAACAAGTAGGCGGTATGTTTTGCAATTCCTTTTGTAATTTAAATGGTTTAAAAATGCATATTCCACATTCCTATTCTATAATATGCAATGAGTTAAAATATTATTTTGTGACTCAATAAAATCACGACCAGATTAACATCAAGTTTAATTATACTATAGAGTATACACTGTAATTGAATCATACAGATGTATTATCCTTGTACTTTTTGTTTTATTAAATATGTATAATGAAAATTACATCTTCTTACATCTAATAATGTATTATAATGTATTTTTGTTATAAAACTTAAATTGATAAAAAATTTAGAGGTTATGTTATTTTTGATTTATTTAAAATAAAATCATACTAAAGTTTCAATTATTTTATTGCAGATACATTATGGGTGGAAATTACAGTAGAATCTGAAGTCACAATGGCTCTAGCAGAGCAACTAGCCGCCTTACCCATACCAAGTAGTAGATTGGACGAATCAGTACCTCAGGTATGATTTGTTTTATTAATGTGTTTGTGTAAGTATGATATGTATATTTATCAATAATTAAGTATATTTGTTTTTTCAATCCTATTTTTTTTCTCAGGTGCCACCTCAAGATGACCAAATGTGTTGATAGTAGTCACATTTTGTTTTCTTTATCAATGACACAATCAGTCACCACAATTGACTCCTCCATAAACTCAATGGTTTTATTCAATTTGATTTTTTATTAAACATTTGATGGGTTATATAATAAAACATGGAAAGTTACAGTAAATGCTTAGTGTACCCATCACATAATGTAATAAGACTTATAACAATGAAGTAATGTACAAATGCAAATAAAATTACTTTAAATATCTAAGATAAGATAAAAATTATGAATTTGTTATTGTTGAAAAGTTTACAAATATAAGAAAACAATTTTAATAGCATCACTTAGCTTTAGGTATGAATTGCCATTATTTTTAATAATTATGGGGGTTTATTTTGTAGCTCTACAAATAACTTAAATGAAATAAATATTATTTGATAATTTCTATCATTTTATTACACCCATACGATTTAATTGCTTATTGTATAATTAAAAAAAATATTGTATGGCATAATTTTTTAATTAATTTTAATAAATTTAACATTTCCAGTAGAATTTCCAATATTCCACTTAATATAACCTCTCCATTTTTCGAAGCAGTTTAAAAAATTCTGTGTAGACAGACTTCGGGACAGATATCTTTGTAACTTGAAGTGAAATATGAGTTTAAATACAAATATGTGTACAATAAATATAAATTCAAGGAAAACAAAAATATGGTTTAACTCTTGCTAATTATGATATTTTATTACTGTACTACCTGTACTTAGTATGTATGATGGATATAGACTCAAAGTTAAAAATAGTAAATGATTCAACCAATTTTTTGTTTAATATTATAAGTACATTTTAATAATTAAATACAAAGTTATCTATGTAATTTTGTTATCTTTAGTTATTATAACTTTGAATTAAATAAATAAATATGTTGGGACATTAACAAACAGCACCGTCTAGTTCTATGGTAAGCTACGAGGCTTGTGTTATGGATACTCGATAGTTGATACACCAACATATATAACTTTTTAAATACATATTATAAATATAAACACCCATGAAGTGAGTTGTGGAGTGTGGACAAACATTCATGTTCATAACCCAAACGTGTGCTTCCAGCTAGACTCGAACCCCCGACCGCTGGCACAGCAAGTAGGGTCACTACAAACTGAGCCAAACATCGTCATTTCATTGATTGAATTTTTGTTTGATTTATTTTAAGAAATTTTAAAATATTCTATACAGGCATTATTTTTAGTTTTAAATTTATTTTGGGAAAGCAAAAACTTTATAGTAATAAATAAAACCAATAGGTAAATATAGTTTATTTACAATTTTTATTGGCTAGAACTATTTTTTTTTAGTTTTTATATTTAATATTGATTTTGAATACATATATTTAGCAAAAATTTATAGCTACACAGCCATTTCCATATCAATCTTTGGATAAGGGTTGTAGTTTTTGATAATAAAGTCTTCATATTTAAAGTCATCAATAGAATGAATTTTTCTTGCAAATTCTAAACTTGGGAAATCTCTCGGTACTCTTTCCAATTGTGTTTTCAATGGCTCCACATGGTTAAGGTATACATGAGTATCACCAGTTGTGTGGATAAATTCTCCAGGCTAAAAGAGATCATGGGGTAATATAAGTTTTTGCAAAAATAAATACTAATTTTAAAATGTAAACTAACAGGTACTTTTTAAACTTAATATTAAGGACTTATGATATAGTTATTAGCAGGTGTGTATATTTCTATTAAATTGTAACTGACCTTACATAATAATTAATAAGACCGTGGTATAGCACACTAGATTGCATAACCAACCTCTGATGTTTTCATGTACGAATTATTTTAAACATTATTACCACTTGTCTTACGGTGAAGGAAAACATCCTGAGGAAACCTGCATGTCTGTGATAACCTAACAAGTTTTCGAAAGACTTGTGAAGTTTGTCAACACGCATTTGGCCTGTGTGGGGGACTATGGCCTGATCCCCCTCATATTGAAGGGAGACCCATGTCCAGCAGTGGGATGTCAAGAAAGGGCTGAGTACTTACATAATAATTAACTGTAATAACATGTAATACTCACTTCTAAATCAGTAACATGAGCAATCATATGTGTAAGTAATGCATAACTAGCTATATTAAATGGAACCCCAAGCCCCATATCAGCACTCCTTTGGTACAATAAACAGGATAGCTTTCCACTGGACACATGGAACTGTGCTAAGCAATGGCATGGTGGGAGTGCCATTTTACTTAAATCTGATGGATTCCATGCGCATATCAACATTCTTCTATCACTTGGATTGTTCCTGGAATATTTTAAAAACTCAAGTCAATTGGAATATTTCGAGAACTTTTATATAAAATTCTTAAAAGGTGGTGTTATGTTTTTAACTTGGGCTTTCTTTTGCTGCTTATATTTAGTTTGCTGTATATTTGGCTGATGGACGTGAAACTTAACTATAATTTTTATTTAGCGTGATTACTCGAAGAATAATAAATTCAATTGAAGCCAGTCCAAGTACTAAAAATATGCATATTCAAATAATATTAACAAGTTTAATTTTGTTCTATGAAATAAAGAAATAAAAACTTACTTAATAGTGTTGATAACATTTTGGATTTGATCAATCCCTTGTCCTGTGTAATCAGTATTAGCATCTATATATTGGGCTCCACTATGTCTCCACTGAAAACCATATACAGGTCCAAGATCGCCTAAACAATCAGTTTCATGTTGTTATTAATATATATAAAAAAAAACACAGAAAACAGTTTTTATGTGATAAATTATAATTGACAGATAACTCATCAATAGGCTAAAGGTTAAAACTTTATACAACCAATATTACCTTCCTTTCTGTCAGTAAATCCTAAATTATCGAGAAAAGCTCTAGAGGCATTAGCATCCCAAATGTGCACTTTTTTGTTAGCCAGAACATTGCTATCTGTGGATCCAGAAATCATCCATAAAAGCTCTTCTATTACACCCCGTACAAACACACGCTTTGTTGTTAGTAATGGGAGTACATTGCTGCTTAAAGAATATCTTTGCATGGCCCCAAAAATAGACAGGGTACCTACACCAGTCCTATCCACCCGTTTATCTCCTGTAAAAGTTTTAAGCAGTTTATTGTTAAAAGTTTAAATATTGACTTTTTGAGACAATAATGTTAGATTTAATATGGATTACTTACTAAACTCAATAATCTACAGTGGTAATAAAAAAATGTATGGGTAGGAATAATAACAGTGAGCGAGGACACTTGTGTCTTAGCAAGTTTTTGAAAGACATGTAAAGTCTGACAAGCCGCACTTGGTTAGCTTAGGGGATTATGGTCTGATGACTGATCCGCCTCATATTGAAAGGAGGCTCGTTCCCAGCAGTGGGACGTTACAAAGGGCTTAATATAAACATTACGATAACAAAAGTCAATACCTGTTTCAATTATTTTCTTTACAAGGTTTAAATATTGATATTCTTCATGTAATTGTGATCCATTTTGTGCCATTTTATTTTCTTAAAATGATCCCAAACACTAATAGTCTAACAATAAAAAAAATACAACTAAATTCAATAGGAGCTCAAACAACTACCTAATATTTAATAAATCTAATAGAAAAAAGAGAATTCAAAACAATTAGTATGAGTCAAACACAAAACATTAAACAAGTTTTAGCTTTTAGGACATCTTGATAAAATTCCAAATGCGCGGGAATTTCCTAATGTCATTTTATAATCTTTTAAATTATAGCTTTGGAAGTTAGTCCATTTTGGCTATTAGGGAAGGACTTTACTTTTTCTCTCGCTAGATGTCACGATCACTATATAGCCCTCAGTATATTGTGAAGCTCTATAGCGTGGATAATTTTTTTTTCATTTTCCCAAAAGACAAAAACTGAAAAAATTGTGGACTAAAGCAATAAGACGTGTAAAATTGGCAAAATTACAATTTTTATATTCAAGGCTATGCGGACATAATTTTGAAGAAAGTGATTTTAAAACCTTTAAATCGCCTACAGGTCAATATTCTTTTTTATTTATCACAGAGTTTAATACAAACTTTCATCCTCCATTTTACCCCTATAATGGGATTGAATTACGGAAAATACTAAAACACGTATTTATTTAATGTAGGGTTAATGGCATTTAAAATTTTGTAATGTAATAAGACGTTAGTGGCGTTACAGTTGGTAATGCTATTTATTTTGTCATCCATGGTTGCTATAGCAATCAGATTTTTGTTATCTAAAAATAAAAATATCATTTACAAAACTGTAAACGTTCTTTAAGAAAATACATAACCTTGTAGTTTTATATAAAAATCGTTTAAGTTTTCCATTAATTTGAGATAAAAGCCGTTTTTAACTTACAAAGTAGGTATTTAAACAATTACAAGCAAGTCATATTCGAAATATTAATATATGTATCTACTAATTAGGTCTAAAATAATTATAAAAATTTGAATCTCTTGCAGAGTAATAAAAATGCCTATTTTACAAGCACCAAATGTGGAGCTTGGTTCTGCTCCACGTACCCCAAGTGTGATTTTGTCACCATCCCCTTCAGAAATTTCCAGTGCTAGTTCTCCAGAACCACAAAACATTCGCGCAACTCCACTTTTCAGGTGTATTATTCAGTTCCTGTAGTCGATTAATTACGATTGTTATCATTTTAATTATTCTTTATATAAAACACATATTGAAATATTAGCAGTTCTAAGAATAATACTATTTTAAAGGGTACTAGCGATGCCTCCTCCAGAACCGCAACAGCCTCCTGGTCAAGATGAATTAGAACGTAGGCTTCCTGGATATAGACGTATTGTAATTCCGCGTGAATTAACACTTATTGAACTTTTGGTAAGATAATTTAAAGTAAGTAAAAATAATGGTTGGTGATTGCATGATGCTTCTAACGCTATATCCGAAGATTTACTTATCCACATAGTAGAATATAGTATTAAAGATACTTAAACTTTTGAACCAAATTAATTGGACAAAAATTAGGACTTATGAACTTAAAAACGTTTTAAGACTATTATTAACATAATTTTCTACAAGTATGCCAGACGCATATTTTGCCATATAATAGAAATTTTAATGAACATTGAAAGGCGAAACTATACTCAATATAAAAATTGCACAAGAAACTGCAATTTAAAAGAAAAATTTATGCAGTTATAGTTTTTATCAAAATCCGACCAATATCTTGGGTAGTTCTCTATAATTTCCTATTTCGTCTATAAAACGTATATTCTTATAGGTAGGTACTAGCTATAAGATAGCAATAATATGTTTTACAGAAACAATCTAGTGGCGTCACGACGGATGAGGAAGTATTGACAATTCGAGAAGCAAAATTACGAGTAGTGGCGGAACGTGTTGGATTACGTCGATTACATGTGCTTGCCCCACGCTTGCGAACATTGATTCTCGATGGGAGTGCTATTTCATCGCTACGGGATCTTGGGATTGGATTAGTGCATTTAAAAGTAGGCATTTATATTGTATAATTAGCTACTGCTAGTGATTTAACCTGTATATGTAAATACATTAAAAAAACAGTAGACCTTGCGAGCACAAACTTTTCGCAACAATTAATTATACACCACGTACTCGTAGTTAAAGGGTCGATTCTACTGGTAGAAATCTAAAAGTGAGCAATTTACTGTATTTTGAAAGATCAGGCACTGGACCATCGGGCCAACAGGGTTTACATGCTCTCCGAGGCATGATGGCGAAATCTCGCCAACTTCCCATATCTGAACTGTTACTGAGAATTTCTTAACACAAAACTCGATAACTAAAGCTAGCTTCACCGGGAACTCGAACCCAGGTTCTTTTGCAGCGGTACATGCTATTTATTAGACCACCGAGATAAAGTATAATATCTATATTTATCTGTATATTAATTTGATTGTTATATTTATGGTATGATTAACTTATTAAGCTAGGATTTAGCAAAGACAATATAAACGCTATAAATGAGGCATTGAGAATGATGATTGGGATATTTTTACCTAAAAATTAAAGACGAATCAATATTCTTTGTATCAATCCTACGACCCACAAAATTATTGGACGCATTTCAACGAGACTTTTTTATTGCAGTAATCACGATTAAAAAATGACATGACGACCTAACTTGAACTTACAATTTATGCGTTTCTATATAATACAGGGATTATCTTAAAGTTTAAATAGAAATTCATTGACAATCGAAGCAACAGACTATAATTTAAATTATAAGAACAAAATACCTACATAGATTGTGAGACATTTTGTTATTTGATTTTGTAGAGTCTTAGTGTGAATCGATGCGGCTTAACGTCTTTGGACGGTGTTTGGGGGTTGGGTGCATTGCGAGAACTTCACGCAGCCGGTAATCGTCTCCGTGACTTACATCCCTTAGCAGCTTTACAAAAATTGCATACTCTCAATTTGGCCGAGTAAGTTTTCTAGGTTTATATGGTCTCGATATATATATTTATAGTAAATAGTTGAATCAATGTGTGTTCGTAGTAGATTTTGTTATTTAGTTACAATATCTATCTAATGGTGCTTCCACATAGTTAAAAAATGTTAGACAACATTAAATAACATTTTATTACACGAAAATCTTTTTTAACATTCAGTAACATGTTAACTAACATGTTAACAATTGTTAGACGTTTTCATAGCTTTCGCCTTCCACACTAATAAAACATGTTGTAGAACATTTTCTAACATTTTATAACCATTCTGCAAACTCCGCTGTCGCCCGGGCTTAATGTTTTCTAAGAAAAACTTTTTAACAAAAAAATAAAAACCGACTTCAAACAAAAGCACTAAAAAGTAAAAAATAACTGATTGGTAGTTTTCATTTACTATACATACCTAATCAAATATTTTCGAAGTCGGTGTGCTTTGCTTTATATGGGCTGGCACCGATTTCGAAAATATTTGATAATAGGTATGTATTTAATAGGTAGGCTTTAATTACTTAGCCAAAGTTAGTGTAGACAGTAGTAGCAAAGTAAGAATTCTAACGCGTTAGGCTTGTCAAATCAAACAACACAAGCCCAAACTCAAACTATCTACTATTAGCCGTTGAAGAGTTCCACCTATCCACCTTCTGGCCTTACCATCAGATCAGGTTAACAATTCCGAACCACTGTTCTATTAACGGAAATAGAAACACTTGCAAAGTTTCAAGTCAATATGACAATTAGAAGTAGGTTAGGTCATCATTAGCTATTTTTCCACCCTTAGGGGGTCGTATTTTTTTTTGAAATTTAAATGGGACCAATCTGGAAGTATACAGTTTCAAACAACACAAAAATTGTCCAAATCGGTTAATAAATGACGGAGTTCTGAGGTAACAAACATAAAAAAAACAGTCGAATTGAGAACCTCCTCCTTTTTGAAGTCGGTTGAAAAGTTACATATAGTTATATTTTGCTTCAAATAGTTTTGTTAGCAAATGTAGAAAACATTTAATAAATTTTGTTAATAAATGTTTTTTTTTGCGATAAAATTTTCACTAACAAATGTTATGTCCTCCCAACTAATCTCACTTAGACTAAATGCGCCCGACACGTTTTACCTACCTAGTGCGCATGCTCTATTTCTTATAACATTCATACAAGTATTTTGGTAAGATAGACGCAGGACCGTCAGCTTCCTCACCGAGATAAACACCGCCAACTCTCCTGCTCTGCTACGGAGTTCTCTTGACAGAAAAAGTTGTATTTATTTTCACCCGACACAAGACTCGAACTCATGGCCTCTTAATATGCAGACGTACATGCTAGCTACTAGTCTAACGATACCATTGATCGAGAGGTCTCTTTCTGTGCCTATATACTCACATATCGATCAAAAAGAAGTTTTTTTTTTATCGATGGTTACCACTTATATTTATGACGTTTACCATATTTTATAGTAATCCTATAGAAGAGTCAAGTCGTATATGGACGCTTGGTGTGTGCAGTTCCTTACGCCGACTTACACTGTCTGGCACTCCTATAGCAGATACAATAAACTATAGGTCTTCTATAGTGTCAGCGCTACCTATGCTTGTGGCTTTGGATGAAAGACTACTGAATGACGAAACAGGTAAGTTACATATTTGTCCTAACCCTTAATATAAGAATGCGAATGTGTATTTGTTGGTTTGTTCTACTTTTATGCTCTAACGAAAGTCGAACCCGGAGTGCTATTCTGTAAGAACTTTTATGTAGGTAACTCGACAGCTGAATCCGCGAACATCCTTCATACAGTATATGACGTAGATATCAATATCAAATCGCGAATTCAACTGATTTTCTGATTCAACTAAATTCAGAAAGAACTGATTAGGTAAATGATAAAATGTTGTGTGTATATAAATTAAGTATAGGAATAGTTGGTACTTTAAAATTGTTAAATTGTCTAATCTAGACTGAAAATTTAGCCTTCTATTTTTTCTTCAAATTTAAATCTTATTTGAGTGTTTAGCAATATATGATATATGTGGATTGTACGTACTTAGCCAAATGTATTTTCCATCTAAAATATAGTGTGGATAAGGTTTTATTTATATAAGAAATTTCTAGAAAGAGTTAATTATTTAACTGTTTTTATTTCGCGATTATTTTAAGTTAAAAGATATATATGTTTGTTATAGATGAATGGATTGAGGAGTTTCTGTCAGATGTAGATAGTAATAGTAGCGACATAGAAACGGACAAGCATTCTTTACCGATTAGCGGTAACAAATCTCAAGAAGAACCACAACCTGGTCCATCGAAATTGTCCCAGGTATTATAGACAAGATACAATGTCATTATTTTATAATAAAACTTAGCAGATTATTTTCAAGTGTTTATACAGAAATCGCTAATTGGAATAGCACTAATTTAAAAAATCTAAGCACTAACTTTATTATTTTTAATAGCTACCTACTTACCTAATTGATATAGAGATTTTTCTGTTATTTTATCATATAACGTATTACTTATTAAGCTTTCATTTTAAAAACTAATTATAATTAGTCTCCTAAATCGTAGGTCAACATGAATAATATATAATTATTCTTTACCAATATTATATATTTAAACGGACGGAGGGATAGTTAAATGGATTTAAATGAAATTTGGTCAGGAAATTGATTCGTACTTAGCTACTGGCAAAAATTAGCCATTTATGATTTTAAAAGCAACAATTAGAAAATCTACACACTCACTGTCACTGTTTTGTATGATATTTTTTTTCAGAATATACAAAATAAAGACGAATTGAACGCCATTTTTAATAAACCGTCCCGACTTACCCGTCATCGTCCAGCCACTACTGAATGCGCAGGATCACGACCGCGTTGCGACCTGCCAAAGAGACCACGCACTGCTCTAGATAGAGCTATTGATGCTCCTACGAGATTGCAAATTATGAACACGCTTTTAGGTAACGTATAAATTGTTTTTTTTTTTTAATTATTTTTAGCCCATTTTACCTTGAATTAGTGAGGGGTCAGGCTATCCATCATGCTGGCTAAGTGTGGGTAGGCGGACTAAACATGTCTTTCGAAAACTACAGTAATAACATGCAGGATTTTTCACGATGTTTTCTTTTACCATAAGGCAAGTGGTAATTAAGTTGAAAATGATTTGTTCAAGAGAATAGAAGAGGTGTGAGACTGTTTGTAACTGGAATTTGTCATGACCAAGAATTATAATAGAGGGACTATAGTTATTCATTAACAGTTTTTGCAGCTGCCCTCGCGTTACCACACGACACAATCATACACAGATAAAAAGTAGCCTCTATGTCTATGTTAATCCAGAATCTAAGCAACATTATTACAATTTTTTCTCATATCCGTTTGCGTGAAAAATGTGAATGATAAAAAATAATAATAAGTAAACTACAAAAAAAAACTCGATGGCATAAAGAAGGCAGCTAAAAAAATGGAAAATGTTGACGAAGGAACATAACGTTATTCAATGTACAGTATACAAGTGCAGTGTATTATAAGCCAAAAATTGAGCTTCTATTTTTTCCATGTAAACGAAAATATTGTTTTTTCGGGAGCCCTCGTGAAGCCGGGGGCCCTGGGCACGTGCCCCGTGTGCCCTTATGATAAAAACAGAACTGATTACAGAGTTTAGAGTAACAAACGTACACTCCATTTAAGATCGTGATGAATTCCATCTCAACAAGGTTGTGATAAGTTCTTATAATTTTCATCCTTACATATTATACAGTATGTTAGTTTTTGACCGCTATTGCTACCGTCATAGGCACATCGATAAAAGTTAGTTTTTTTAATCGAGTTTATAATTACATATTTATCAATTCCTATGACGTTATACCGCGAATAGCGTGAAGAAATAGCAAACACGCTCGATAACACTTACAAACTTTCGCTTTCATAATGTGATAATATTACAAATGTGAAAATGAATTTGTTTGTATATTTGTTATGCCTTGGTATGAGTCAATTTTAAAACGTTTACAACACGAGTTTCTAAGTTTTTTTAGTAATTAAGTAATGTTTTGTTAAAGATGATGAATGGCGATGTAGTGGAAGTAAGTTGACGTCGCAAGGGGCTGTATGTGGAAATTTAGCGAGGGCTCTAAGGAAACACAAGAAAGAAAATCTTTACAGCTCTAGTAAGTATGGGGTATTATACGTATTTAGGAAAAAAATTACTGTTCTTTTTAAAAAGAAACAATGGACTATAATATTAAATTTACATAAACTTAATATGTCGGTACTTATATTATGTACATGTGTATGTATAAGTGTATAGGCTGTAAGATCGTCCCTTTAAAATTATAGAGTTTTTTTTTTTGTAATTTTATTTAATTATACGATTGCGGTTAAAGGAAAATAGAATAGGTACCTAAAGCCAGTGACACAGCTCACTAACTACATATTTCCCGTATATTAAGGCACTTACAGAGCGTAAACCTAGTTGCGTAATATGTTATTTAAAACGTAGCTACATGGGAAGTTGTTAAAAATATGTTTTAAAGATTTTTCCTTTTCTAATAATAAACTTTATGAGTCATTGATAGTCTTTATATATAGCATCATATAAGCTTTTTGTTAGATGTGACTTAACATACGTTCTAAAGAAATTCTCCCAAATGCTAGTTTGTTATATTGTTATTTCCTATGGCATGTATACTATATCGTTGTCTATATAGTTTATATTTAAACATTACATATTTTACAATTGACTAAGGTTTAAGATGTCTCAAAGGCATTATATAAGTAATTGTTATAGACAGCTTACCCCTAAAATATATAAAAAAATAAAAAAAATAATCATAAATAGCATCAAAGTACCATACAATACTTGTTCATTTTAATTTTAAAACTATTAGTCTCTCCCGTAACCATGATTGCTGTAAAGCATTCGAAACGTCGGGAACTAAAAATCAAAATAAATCCGCGAAAAAATCCGAAGAGATAGTTTTATTTAAAATTTCAAATAGTCCAGTCAAATAAGGTCTGAAATCAAAATGTTGGCATTTAACTTTGCATTTTTGATATAATGTAGTTTTAATGATACAAAAACAATGTTTAAAAGTTTTAGTGTCCGCAACCCCCGCAAGGGTTTAAAAAAATTAGTCTAAAGTATTTTTTCGCAATTACTCGAAAACGGTAAAAGTTAGACAGTAAAGTTTTAATAAAATATGTAGAGCTTAAAATTTTACATCAAAAACATTTTATGATTTTTTTTTCTCCGGTCAAAATTAACTAAGTTAGGGAGGTTTTAAGTTTAAGGGATGAAAGTAAATTAAAAAAAATCGTAGGTAGTAGAAAAAGAAGCCAATTTTCATTTTATTTTTTTAATTAATGTAAAATTTTAAGCTCTATATATTTTATTACACTTTTGAGTATTTTTTTTGAACCCTTGCCTGAGGTTTCAGACACTAAAACCTTCACACATTGTTTTTGTATCATTAAAACTACATTTAAATATCAAAAATGCAAAGTTGGGGGCCATCATTTTGATTTCAGACCTTATTTGACTGGACTAAAATATTCACGTAAATCTAAGAAAGTAATAATCATTAAATAAATTTAAAATTCCTACATTAATGATGTTATTCATATCACATTCAACTATTTACAAAATATGTTTCGATCGGTACATAGAGTGAGTCGAAGAACATGTAACATTAGTAATTAGTCCAAAAATAACCTAACAGAATAAGGTTTTATAATATGCACATCATAATTCGTTATTGCTTGGAAATAGACTTGAATAAAATTTTAATTAGGTGGCATTTTTATTCTTACATACTTAGTCGGAAGGCGCTGAGGTAGTGCCTAATTGTTATTAGCGTAACTATTTTAAATTTTTGTTATTGGCGTAATGAGTTTTATAATGATTACGTTAATAAAGTAAATTGACTAGGTATTTTAATTATTATTAATATGAAGAACATGAATTCATGTTTAATTTTTCATATTATATATAGATACAAAGTTTGTAAATTGTATGAAATTAAATAATGTAAGAGTTGAATTTATAGGGAATAAAAAAGTATGAGTACATACTCAGGTACCTACTTACCTACCTACCTGTTCTTATATTTTAATATTTTATTTAAAACTTAGTACGTCCGGTACACTTTGTTGGTCTGGTCCTATCAATTTTTCAAATTATTAATCTTGTCAGTTTTTTCATATTATGTTACATTCATACTATATTTATCTATACTAATATTATAAAGGGGTAATGTTTGTGAGTTTTTGACGTTGTACTGGGTAATCTCTGGATCTACTGAACCGATTTAGATGAAATTTGGCAAGAAGATAGTTTGAGACCCTGAAAAGGACATATCATACTTTTTATCCCGGAAATCATCCCTTAAGGAGGTGAAAATGGGGATGAAAGTTTGCATGGGGAATCAACCTAGGGACGAACCCAAGCGAATCGAGGGTGAGTCACTAATACGTATAATAAAATTCTGAGTTAAATCTGTATTTTGGCTTGGCCGTTTCGCTACCGTCATATGGGCGTGTAAGGTGAAAAATGTATTCACTCTTCATTACTTTTCTGTTAACAATAGTTCTTGTAGTAACGATACGGCCAAGCCACATATTATGAATAAGGTGGAGAATTTGTGAAGTTAGAGCTCGTAGAGTTAGGACATGTAAAGTTAGAAGCTTGGCTCTACATGAGATCTGATAACTTTTTGATAGTGCGAGCCATATGGTCTCGTTTTGGCAACATTTTACATAAAAATTTTACAGACGGTATTTAAAATGTGAAATATTCGCGTAAATCTAAGGAAGTATTAATATAATATATATTTATAACATATGTAATGTTTTAATAATATAATGATTTACATGTGCAAAAAATTATCATAAATGAAAAAGTGATTGTCGAAGTTCGTGCCTGCGTGCTATATTACTTCTATTAATATGTTACATGATTATTGCAAGATGTCTCTATTGATGTCAAGATTTCTCTTTTTAGGTACCTACATAAGATGCCTTTGTTGATCCATGTAAGGCTTACCTACTTACAGAATTTGCGCACTCTTACTTTTTATAATAACCTCTGGCATTTAAGTAATTTGTCAAACAACAAATTGTACTAGGTTGTTTCTTGTAGGTACTTCAAAATCTATCTATTTGCTGAGTATTTGCGTTATAATTTTTTTACAGTAAATTCTAGTATACTTTTTTCCTGAAAGTAGCGATGATAAGGCAACAATTATTTAAATATATTATTATTTTATGGATATTACGAGTTATGTACCGTACCTAATAAAACAGCCATTTTATATATCCATGTTTTTACATGCTCCTTTTAAAATATAAAATAAAAATATTTTTAGTATAGTTAAACTTAGTAAGTTATAAGTGAACTTGAAATTTTTATATTATAAAACATTTTACTATTTAAGTACATAGTAAATACTTATTTTATAATAGTACTTCGTTTTAAAAGTGGGATCTAATCTATACTATTATTAAAAAAAAATTGAGTCAAAAATTCTTTCACTTCTTCCTAGTAGATTAGTGTAAGAATTTTTAAAATCACATTACGGCTATCTAATTAATAGGTAGCTATATCACCGCCGAATGCCTATGCTATAAGCTATTTTTTTTTATTACGATACAAACAAAAACGTGTCTAAGGTCAGAAATCATAATAACTGTAATTGATTATTGAAGTCGGGAAAAAAATTGGCCGTTGAATTGCTTTGTTAACGTGCGCTGCTTAATCGATTTGAAATAGAGCAATAAAATTAATATTTATGGAAAAAAAATTGAATTATAAAACTCGATTGCGTAAAACGTAAATAAAAACATAGAAACAAATTGACGACAGGACATAATATAAGTAATACTCTGCAGTAGGAAACATAAATGTTTTATTCTTGTTACATGTATGTACGTCTC
Organism: Brenthis daphne; assembly: GCA_947093115.1. Classification (NCBI taxonomy): domain Eukaryota; kingdom Metazoa; phylum Arthropoda; class Insecta; order Lepidoptera; family Nymphalidae; genus Brenthis; species Brenthis daphne. The sequence continues at coordinate 29,045,995 of OX352474.1, read as the reverse complement.
CGACTGAGTGCAGTGAGAATAAGTTATCAGTTCAACATAAGAGATATTCTAAGTGACTATAATCGTTTTAGTAGAAACGGAATTGGAAATGGTTGAGAAGACAATGGACGACGCTTGTCGCGCGCTAGCCGCAGAGATACCGCGCGCGCCTGTCGCCGCCGACTGGGAGAGGTTTAAACGAGATACCGGGTAAACATTACACACTTTCTCCTAAAATACACATTTTTAACACATATTTTTTTTTTGACTTGTAACAACCTTTGTAATCAAATTTTGATAGTTGATTTTAACCTACTTTTAATAATTATTGTTCACACGCACACACATCCTTGTTATTTTTCTTAAGTAATTGAATATGTATTGTCTAACAATATTCAGTGTTATGTTTTGTCTACGAGTAGGTATATTATAAATTAAAATGAAGTGTCTGTTTGTAATGTCAAAAACAGCGTTTTACTAAATGCATATGAAATTATATACGATAGGTAGTTGTAAGAAAAACACAATTTTTAAAATTCTTGTCTGTCTGTATGTTCCGGCTAATCTCCAAAACGGTGGAACTGATTTTAACGGGGCTTTCACTGGCAGATAGCTGATATTATAAGGAGTAACTTAGGCTAGTTTTATTTTAGAAAAAGAATTATTCCGCGCGCAAAAATTAAAACGTACCTGGAGAAGCGCCCGAGAGAAGCGTGGTTTAGTCGTTAGTTTATTAATATAATAAGTTACTTCAATTACCTACTACAACGTTTATCCTTATCTACTTAATTAATATGTCACTTTTAAAATTATGCATAACAAATAATCCTTAACACCATGATAATTTTACTTAATGATACAAATGTTAAAGGTCACTGGTGTGCAATAATGAACACCACTTTCTAGTTGTCGCCTTCTAATAATAGAAAGAGTTAACGTCATAACGGTTAAATATTTGTACCTAATGGAATTGAACCCGCAATTACTTGTGCATTCTTTTAATAGTAATAATGAATTATGAAATCAGCCCTTATTAATAACGCTCTGTTCGACACTGGCATCTTTTCAATGTGAGAAGGATCAGGCCACAGTCCATCATACTGGCCAAGTGAGGGTTTGCGGACTTCTCGTGTTTTTTTTGAAAACTCGCTAGGTTCTCTCAGACCGGGGATTTGAATCCGCTTTACTTGGTTTTCCATGGGAACGCGTTACCACTGGGTTACCACTGCCTTTTATTAGTAGTAGCAGTAATAATATTTATTTATCTTATTAATTTTCAGAATTCAGATAGACATTGATCTCAACGAGAGGCCGAAAGAAGCAGATCCTTCAGAAGTGATTGAGCGTTTGGAGCGTATAGAAAAAGAAACAATGGAGCGACTCAATAATGTTAATTATAATGAATCTTCTAACATCAATGCGTTCTCATCAGACCCTTCGAGAATATTCTCTAGAGGTATCACATCTGATTACGATTTGTGGAAGGAAATAGAAGATTTGGCTTTAGATGATCCTCCTGATAATGTGAATGATTTGTTTAGAAACATAGCTCCAATTAGATCTAGGCGACGACAGATGGAAGACGAGTCTGTATGATAAAATAACTTTATTTATTGTTTTTGGTGATATCTATTTTTTAAGTTAGTTTGATTACCGGAACTTAATAAGTGCCTGTTCAGGCTTAATTGTTTATGTCTTGGTGATATTTATTATTTACATACAAATTGGTAGAAACGTTAATATAAATATTTATTAATAGTAATAAACATATATATTCAAACTTGGATGTTGGTGTCGTCGTTTATTACTATAGTATTTATCAGTTTTTTAGTGACATTTGGATTTTATTAGCAGATAAATAAACTAAATAGATTTCTAATTTTTCTTAGAATTCTAATTCTGTCGTGTAATTTCACCAAGATCCTACTTTTCAGAAGAAAATGTTTTAAAAGTTAATAGCTGTGTTATTTAATTATTATTATTTGGAAAAAATATACTTAGCCAATATATTGTTTTGCTGTAAACACATTGGTTAATAAAAAGAATATCTTCAATAGTTATTATATAAATTATTCAAGGTAAAGTTTTAAGTTCTTCGAAATGTTATTATTATAAATCCTATTAATAAAAATTTAAGCTGCGTTACTTTGGTTTTTACTTTTTTCATCATGTGTCTATTTATAATTGTTAACATAATATGTCTGTTATAAGGAAAAACCATAGGTCATATAATACTTAGGTATACGTAGTACTTAGTAGCAAAAACTTTGCAGCAGGATAATTATTTGCAAAAGGTGGATTATTCAACGCTATATAAGCACAGATCACATAATACTTATTGTAAATTGGTAAAAAATGAGGATTACCAAGTTTAATCCTAGACACGTCTGAAGCAAAAAATAATAAATTTAGTTTACGTTAGATAATGAATATCAAAATAAAAAAATTAATGAAAGAGATAATTTACTAATTATAAAACTTCATGCAATAATTTAATAATCATACAATTTAATTGAGCATTAAGTAATTTTGCAACAAAACTAAATTGTTTGTTCTAGGAAATAATAAAAGAATCGAATGGATACACCGCTTTTTACAAAATAATAACTATCAATGTTGATACTAATAGCGAAATTAATATAATCTTACTACTAGTTAAATAAATGCGAAAGTTTGATGGTTGGATGTTTGTTACTCAATGATAACAGAACGGCTGAACGGATCTGGGTGAAATTCAGCACAGAGATAGGTCAGGAATATAGCAGAATGCTCCTTGTACTAGGCATACTTTTATCGAGGAAAAATGTACGGTTCCCGTGGGATAGATTTGTTTTTTTTTTCTAACATAATCTTAAACAGGAAGCAAAAGTGTAACTGTTTTACCTACATTCATAATCACGACAAAAAATAAGAGCTTAAAAAAAGGCACGGAGAATATGCCAGTGGAGTGTTACGTACATATCTACTCAATAAAAAATATATAATAATAGCCAAATTACAATTACCTGCTATACCTATTACATAACTATGTCGTCATGCATTATACATATAATATTTAGTAATTTATGTTATATGTATGTATTTTACTATAGATATATGATAATATGACCCATGAATATAACATCCATAAATCTATCTATACATATAATAAAACTGTAACTAAGCCGAATCTGTACATTAAATATTTTTTGGAAAATCTTATTGAAATAGACATTATTATCGATACAGAGGCCGAATCTACAGTTTTTAGAATTTTTGTCTGTTACCGCATCACAGAAAAACTATTGGAGGGATTTTGATGAAATTTGGTATGATGATAGCTGGTTATCCGGGTCAACATATAGAATACTTTTTACCCCGGGAAAAGTCTCATTTCTGAGAAAAAAATACAAAAACTGCAATGTAAGAGTATACTAATATGTAAAACCTAAGTATTTGGTTTTTGGTCACCTGAACGCGAGCGGAGCCGCGGGCAATGCTAGTACATATAATAAAATTGTGACTAAGTCGAATCTGTACATAAAATATTTTATGGAAAATCTAATTGAAATAGACATTATTATCGATAGAGAGTCCGACTCGGATACTTTTTACTGCGGGAAAATGTGTCATCTCTGAGAAATCTATACTAAACGGTAAAACGTAACTAGGGACGAAGCCGAGCGGAGCGAGGGTGAGTCGTTTGTTATGTAATGAAAATTATAATAAAATATTATTTAGTGAAAGTAAAATACATATTATCTACTACATCTCCGCCTTTTTTTAAGATACCGACTTCCGTTCATCTTAGTTCGAAGGCACAGATAAGGGCTACGATCTAGCGAGTTTGCCCAGGAGAAGCCTGTTAACACGCACCTTAAATAGATTCAGGTTATACGCACTCGGAAAGAAACAGACGCAGGCAGGGTATTCCACTTCTTGGCTGTGCGCATTATAAAAGATGATGAATAGCGCTTAGTGCGAGTGGTCGTAATGTCAACCAAGAAAGGATGGTATCCTGCAATACGTCTGGTGTTCCGATAGAAGAATGGCGATGGCGGTATGAGACTGTGGAGCTCGTGGGCACACTCCCCGAAGTACAGTCTGTAGAAAACCGACAGACAAGATAATATTTGAAATCACAAAACTAGAAGGAACTCAACTAGGTAGATGAAATTAAAATATTGGCCGGCGGGCAGCCCTGTCGTGTGGTTACGCACCGTGCGGCTGTAGGTAATTATTTCAAGGACAGGGCCGAGTTGCAATACTGTATGTATATCAGTACCGTGGTATAGGTACATAATAAACCTGACTGTTTTAATTTACAGTTCTAAGTCTGATGGTTCATTGAACATTCATTTTATAGTTATATCTACAAGAATTAATCTATTCAGTCATTTTATCCCTAACTAGCGACTCACTCTCGCTTCTATGCAATTTTACTAAATGCATATGAAAGTATATGTTTATGCTACTTATAAGAAAACAACAATTATTAAAAAAAATGTCTGTTTGTTGCGGCTAATCTACGAAACGGCTGGACTGCTTTTGACGGGACTTTCACTGGCAGATAGCTGGTGTTATAAGGAGTAACTTAGGCTACTTTTATTTTAGGAAACAAATTAGGGTTCTGCTCAAAAAAATACAACGTACTGAGGGACGCATCCGAGCGAAGCGAGGGTAATTTCCTAGTTAATTTATAAACTTGTATGTAGCGTGTACGCTTATCTCACAAAGACGCTACCCGCTTATACCTACTATTGTTATCTACTTACACTTAGTCAGTAAACTGCAGTAAACTATCCGACGTAGGTCTTACTCAACGTGTGTGGTGTTTCTTTTTAAAAGTTTTTATTAAAACACTATATCATGAGTTTAGTGACAATTTGTTATCGTTTTGTTTTGGCAAACGTAATTACTTTAGTGACTGCTGTGTTCGGTTGTTTGCATATAATAATCAACATCCTGAAAAACCCCTTTAAGAACCCATGGCCGACAAGACTTAAATTGGAACCACCAGTAGTCCTCTCTGATCCAAAGTATGGAGTACATAAATATATTAAAGCAAATGTAAGTTTATATTACTTTTATTAGAGTTTAAATATTTTTTTTGCACTTTGTATTATTGATAAAAACATGGTTCATTCTTTTTAATTATGATAAAAATATAATACGCAGGAACAGCTTCTATAGTTAAAGATTCACAGAAAAGCGCATAATTAAATGAAAAAAGTAGATGTATATATTACTAGCGGCTCACCCTCGCTTCGCTCGGGTTCACCTCTAGAAAAGCACAAACAGATCTATCCCACGGGAACCGTTCATTTTTCCGGGATGAAAAGTAACCTGTTGTTTGACCGGCAATATAAGGTATCATGCAAGCATGCCAAGTTTTACTAAATTAGGTGCAGAAGTTGTTGTGCACTAAGCTGTATAAGTTACTATAGTTTTTTAACTATCCCACGGATACTCTTTAATTTTCCGGAATGAAAAGTAGCTGATTTGTTTTTGTCATGTATGAACTATATTGTTGTTAAGTTTCATTAAAAACCAATCAGTAGTTTTTGTGTACTAAGCTGTATAAGTTGTTATAGTTTTTTAACTATCCCACGAGAACTCTTTAATTTTCCGGGATGAAAAGTATCTAAGATGTTGTCCGGGGATATAAGGTACCACCATGCAAAATTTCATTTAAATCGGTCCAATAGATTCGGAGATTAGCCCGTACAAACAGAAAAACAGACAAACAGCTCGCTCGGGCTCGTCCATGCCTACGAATATGTTGTATTATCTCTTTAACCATTTGTCCAAATTATATGCAGTAAAAGAGAAAAGTCTTTTGTTTTAAATATTTTAAACGATAAATTTAGTTATTTTGATAAGAATTCATAATTGTCGTTAATATGACCAATAAACATGACCTACCGATTTAAATTATTTTTTTAATTTAAAAAAGTACTTTTTGTGACTCAAATATAAAAGTTAGACATATTCTGTCGCTGACTTTTTTGTAGGCATTATTAAGCTCTACAACTTTTCTCTAGAACGTAATCATATGTCTCTCATCGTTAAGGCAGCGTTCGTAAGAAACGTTTTCGTTCGACCGTTTTTTCTCCGACTTACTTTGCAAATCCGACTACCATGAAAAAGCCTTTTTATTCTTCGGGTTAATATATAGCCTATGACACTCGGAAAGAACGTGGCTTTTTATCGGTAAAAGAATTTTGAAAATCGGTTTAGTAGATCCAGAGATTACCCCCTACAACGTCACAAACTCACAAACTCACAAACCCACAAACTCACAAACTCACAAGATCACAAACTTTACCTCTTTATAATATTAGTATAGATAATGTGCTATGGTAGTACCTATATAGTATATAGGATATTCTTATTTCTTACAAGTGGTGTAAGTTTAATTTAGTATTTCCGCAACTAGTAACAAATCAAGTGACTCGATGAAAAGTACTTTATCAACAGTTTCTATCCACCATCCAATTTTGTAAGCTGAAAGAGTTCTGTTTCCAGCCGAATGCCACCTGCATAAAATGTCTAAGCATTTAGAGATCATCATTCTAGAGATTTAGATTTGAATGTTTGCAAAATTACTTGAAATAAGGATAATAAAGAAGAACCCATCGCCTTCCTTCAAATTTTCATACTATATTCTTTTCAAAATGTACACATAATAAACGCTTCAATTATTACAAGTCAGGCTTCATGTATAACTCTCCGGAAGAATTCTATTCCAGAAAGCGGAACGCCTTACGTAGGTATTGCCTGTGTCAGTGCTATATAAAAATACTAGCAGAATCCGCGGCTTCGCTCGTGTTAAAACTACAAAAAAAAATCTCCAAAAGGGTAGTTTCATACAAACTTTCACTCCCTGTTTTACCCCATTATAGGATGAATTTCGAAAAATGCTAAAACACGTATTTATTTAATTTTATTGAAGAGCATTACGTAATACCAAGTTTCAAATAATTCTGATTAAAAATATTTTTTTTGGTTTGTATTATAACGTGTTTTCCCGTGGGAATTAAATAATCTCCCGCTCTAAAAAGTAGCCTAAGTCACTCTCCAGCCAAGTATCTCCACACAAAAAAATTACGCCAATCAGTCACTCCGTTTTGACGTGAAAGACGGACAAACAAACAAACACAAATTCACATTTATAATATTAGTATGTATATGCGTATGATGCGATGCGTAAAATCGACAACCGATGCACCGACAGTCAACACGCGTCTAGTTAAAATAACAATAGAATAAAATAACTAGGTAATAATAATATCATATTATGTTCTTTAATTATTAATATACACTCATTTTAAAATTCCTAAAGGAAAATATAATTTAATTGTATGTTGAGACACGATTGGAAATGTTTTTTTTCCCAGTTTTTAGAAAGAAATTTCTCTTTCTCTTACATAAATATTTATTTTGCAATGATTATGATGTGTGTTAGAAAACTTTCTCAGTCTCAGACGAGTTTCGTGTAAACGATAATGATAAACTGCTATAAGAATACTTTATTATTATTGCTATAAATTGTAGATATATAATAGCGGTACGTTTTGACGGTTACTATGGATTTCTCAGAGATGAATTATTTTCCCGCAATAAAACGTAACCAGCCAACATCATACCAAATTTCATCAAAATTTGTCCAGTGGTTTTTTCGTGATGCGTCCCCAGACAGACAAAAGTTCTAAAAACTATAGACTCGGCCTCTGTATCGATAATAATTAATAATAATAACTACATATTTTAACAAGATTTTCTAACAAATATTTGATGTACAGAGGCGACTCAATTAAAATTTTAATATTTGTATAGATATAGATGTTTATCAACGTTGAGTGAATTAATTAGGTTTAGAATTAAAAAAAAACCTTTAAATCAAATCTGTCAAAATCTGTCCATGGACGACAAATAAATGAGTAGGCAGATTTATTTATAAATTATAGGTTATTCAGATTGAGACCTATAGTTGTAAAATAATGAAATACCTCAGATCTCTTTCTATCTGTAGTTAACTATCTAATTAGGTAACTACTAATCTAGCCAGTACTGAAATTATTATTTTAATTTTAATGTTTAAGCGTTTCTAATTTCTACGTTTAATATTGTTTTTATAACAACCCCATATTTATCCGCTATTTTCGCACGTAATATGCTGTCAGGTCAAATACCAATTAGATTGAAAATTACACATAGTCTATTTGGGTATGCAAATAAAATGGCTTTGAACTCAGTACCTCAGTCTGTAACTGTATACTTATTACTTATACGGTATACAATAAATAAACTGATTTAATAATTATTTATTTAGGATAGTTAATATTACTATAAAAATATTTAATTGTTATTACAAATTGTAATTTCTTTTTTTCAGTCTGTAAAATTGCACTACGTAGAAAGCGGTGATCCATCAAAACCGTTGATGCTGTTTATACACGGTTTTCCCGAGTTTTGGTATTCATGGCGTCATCAAATTGTTGAATTTAATAAGGAATATAGGTAATTTTTTTATTATTTACATTTTCAGACTTTTTACTTGAACTTGTCGCTGAGCTAGAGAAAATAGTTCGAGCTAATACATTCGATTCAACTTTTGCTTATTGATTGTACATTATATTTAGTTTCTAAATATTTGTCCAAGTATACCAACTTTGTGTCATATTATTTTGAATTTGGTTAAGCAAAATATGATGTTTTAAGTTGTATGATATACTACTGCGGCTTCGCTCGCGCTAAAACTACAAAAAAAAAACTCTAAAATGGGAGGTTTTATACAAATTTTCATTCGCTACTTTACCCCCTTATGGGATGAATTTCGAAAAATGCTAAAACACGTATTTAATTAATTGTATTGAAGAGCATTTATACCAAGTTTCAAGTAATTCTGATCATAAATATTTTTTGTATTGTATTATAACGCATTTTCCCGTTGGAAAGAGATAATCTCCCGCGGTGAAAAGTAGCCTAAGTCACTCTCCAACCCTCCAACTATCTCCACACAAAAAATCACGCCAATCCGCCAAGACGTTTCGACGTGAAAGAAAGACAAACAAACAAACACACTTTCACATTTATAATATTAGTATGGATGACGTTTTATGATAATATGATTAGTTTTCTAATTAACTATACTTATTTCAGATGTGTAGCTGTTGACATGAGGGGTTATGGAGACTCTGAAAGACCTGAAGGCGTTCAACATTACAAGATTCAAGTTTTGGTGGATGATATAAAAGATCTAATTCATCAATTAGGTTTCATTATTTATATTTTATATTTATATACCTACATAAGTTAATAATTTTACTGGGCAATGTTAGCTAAACGTTAAAAGATAAGTACTTCGAAATAATATATTAGAAAATTTTAGATCTTAAAAAGGTCTACAGATAAGTCCGCAATAGTCTAATTATAATAATACTAGCGATATAAATATACTAGGAAAACAAAAACAAACCTATGCCACGGGAACCGTATATTCTTCCGGGATAAAAAGTAGCCTATGTATTATTGCAGACTATAATCTATCTCTGTGCCAAATTTCATCCAGATCCATTTAGCCGTTCTGGTGTGAAAGAGTAACAAATCACATTCATAATACAATACAATCTTATTACACTTACAATACATTCATAATACAATACAATACATACAATCTTTCACATTCATAATACCTAGTAATACAGATATACTCGTATGTCTATTTCCTAAGTTACACTCGCATAAAATATGTAGTTATCGCTATGCATTTACCAAGTAAATTCATAATAGTATACCTACCAATAACAATATAATCTATATATACATATAATAAAATTGTTACTAAGCCGAATCTGTACTTTAAATATTTTTTGGAAAATCTTATTGAAATAAACATTATTATCGATACAGAGGTCGAATCTATAGTTTTTAGAATTTTTATCTGTCTATCTGTTATCGTATCACGGAAAAACCACTAGAGGGATTTTAATGAAATTTGGTATGATGGTAGCTGGTTATCCGGGTCAACATATAGGATACTTTTTACTGCGTGAAAATAACGCATCTCTGAAAAATCTATACTTAACGTTAAAACGTAAGTAACGTAACGTAAGTATTAAATATTCTTTTATCTTTAGGAAGCTACCTTTAAAGAGTACCTCTCTTGAAAGGTAGTTACACCTCTTTCCTCCTATATTGAGATATTACATTAGACAATTGTGACTCTACATAGAATTTTGGCATATTGGGAAAAATATTTCTATGTTCAGTAGGTACAAACGTTCGCTCGAACTTGCATATAAAGACGTAGTGACTAGTGGCAAGTGCTAGTCTAGTACAACTCATAGCGCCAGTTGTATTTAATTATTATACAAATAAATATTACAAGGCATGAATTTATTATTTTTTAAGGCTATGAGAAGTGTATCCTTGTTTCACACGACTGGGGCGGTATGATTGCTTGTAAACTACGTGATACATATCCCGATGTACTGCATGCTCTCGTTGTATTGTCAAGTGCTTCTCCAAATGTTTGGTGGCGTCAAATATGGTCTACGAGTGAACAAAGAAAAAAATCTTCGTAAGTACCTTTCGTCTATATTTTGAACTTAATAAATCATACTATCGTAGTAGGTAGGCCCCGAGACACGAGACTATTCACGACTAAGGTCCCGGGACGACCCGGGACTTCATAACATCTCAAAATAAAATTAGATTAATTTTTGGCGAGATGTGCCAATAAATAAAGCTATTTTCGTAAAAATCAACATTTATTGAACATACTTTATGTTTCAAATTCTAACATCGTTATTTATAGTCTAAACAAATTGTATATTTATTTTTATATTCACGAATTCAGTTTTTGGCAATAAAATCTTATAATTATAAAGCAATCTAAAAATGCTTCAAACAATTGTAAACCTTTTTTGAATGTAGACCTTCATTTTTTTGTTAGAGTTTCAGATATATTTTCTGCGTTGTTTTATTGTCCGTTTCATTTGACTTTGAGCGACTCGTCGGGTTCGAAGTGTGCAGTAGTCGAAATACTGGTGCTAGGTTCGGCGTCCATTATTTCAAATTCTGGCGTTTGGATACAAGGGATATTTTACAAAAAATACAGTTCTTTCGCAAACGCAATAACTACAGTTTCACTCAAATTTGTAGTAAAAAAGTGTCTCGAGTCTCGACCTGAAAGTCTCAGGACCCGAGACAACTAAATTTACAAAAAGTACCAAGATTTCAAGACACGAGTCGTATTTGTAGTGGGGAAGCAAAATTGTGTGGATTACTGAAAACCAAAAGCTATGATATTAGTTTTCTGATAAAATCTTAATGGTAATCAGCCCTGGATTTACACTAGGGGCACTCGGGGCTAGGGTCCAGGGCGGCAAAATCGGAGGGTGGGAAAAAAAAAACTTTTTCGAAAAAATAATAATAAAAAAATTTAATCTTTCAACATTTTATTCAAAGTTTCGATAATAGGACGGTATTTTTTATAGTACCCAGGAGCAGCGCTAAGGTTAAATCCGGCCTTGATGATATAATTACACTTTTTTACCCATTTTTCGTATCTAAACTTTATCATTAATTGTATAAAAAATTCTTTTGTGTAACAGTTATTACATATTGTTCCAGGTACGTATTTCTCTTCCGATTTCCAAAATTACCAGAGTTGATATTACAGATGAATGATTTAGAATTTTTAGAAATTGCCCTTGAAAAAAATGCCGGCAAAGTTAGTGATGAAGACATTGAGTGCTATAAATATTGGTTTGGTAAACAAAGTAAGTATTTTACTCATACAACATAATATTAAATATTGAAAATTTTAAATCTAAATCAAAGTTGCCACAATCGTAAAATCCTTAACTACATATTTATTTTAAAAACGTTTTCAGGTTTACTTTTTTATTACATTTTATGGCATATTTATAGGTTATTATCAGGATCAAATTGGAGTTAGTTCAAATAAATGTTCAATAGTAAGAATTAGTTCAATAATAAAACATAAAAATAGGTAATTTAAGTGAAGGAAAATGAAATAATGCGCTCGCAGATGCAATTTCCGAAATTTTCCTAATTATTGAATACTTTTACGAGTTATTTACTATGGTTAAAAATATATAGTAGGTACTTACGATGGCTTCTGAAATCTATACATATAATAAAATTGTAACTAAGTCGAATCTGAACATTAAATATTTTTTTGAAAATATTATTGAAATAGACATTATTATCGATACAGAGGCCGAATGTACAGTTTTTAGAATTTTTGTCTGTTTGTCTGTTACCGCATCACAGAAAAACCATTGGAGGGATTTTGAGGAAATTTGGTATGGTCATAGCTGGTTATCCGGGTCAACATCCAAACAATCCGCGGTAAAAAGTATCCATATAGGATATTTATATATAGTATGTATATATATATATATATATATATATATATATATATATATATATAATATGATACTTTTTACCGCGGGAAAATGTCTTATTTCTGAGAAAAAATACAAAAACTGCAATGTAAGAGTATACTAATATGTAAAACCTAATAATTTGATTTTTGGTCATCTGAACGCGGGCGGAGCCGCGGGCAATGCTAGTATTTAATAAACTTTTATATATACATAGGTATTTTGAAAATAACATGGTACTTATGTGTTTTGTAAGCTTGCGGACCAAGAACATAAATATATGATATAACTATACATATATTCAACTAAACAAAAATAGTCCGAAGAATAGTCCGAATTAGCCCTGTCAAATATCTTTATATGGAATGGGGCGTCTGTACTAGTACTAGTATCTATACATATAATAAAATTCTAAATGAGTCGAATCTGTACATTAAATGTTTTTTGGAAAAACTTATAGGAATAGTCTGTATTGTGGATACAGAGGCCGGATCTATAGTTTTTTTAAAATTTGTCTGTCTGTCTGTGACCGCATCACGAGAAAAAGACTGGACTGATTTTGATGAAATTTGGTATGATGATATCCGGGTCAACATTTAGGATACTTTTTATTACGGGACAATATGTCATCTCTCAGAAATCTATATTAAACGTGAAAACGTAACTAGGGTCGAACCCGAGCGGAGCGAAGGTGAGTCGCTAGTAATATTTATATGTTTTTAGACTTTTTACTGTTATGTGTCGCTAGCAATACTTATATTCCGAAGATTTGCTTGAAACGATATGAATATATGTTAAACTTACAAAACTGACGGGTTGCGTCTTTGGGCCAATGGCTAGTCACCTTTGTAAATTTGCTATTTAATTATAAAGGAAATTATTTTACAATAATTATTAGCTGTTCGTTTAATACGATTCATTGAAAGCTTATCTACACTTCATTTGAATGGGCCAAGAATATTTAATGTTCAGTTAAGTTTAGTACTTATATGTACACTAATATATAGAGCTATATCTACCGCGGACGATGTTTTGATCTACATAAATTTATTGAATTTCAGCTGGCTTAACACCACCGGTGAATTATTATCGTGCAAACTTTATGTATTCGTGGACAGAACAAAAACATGATGAAAATATTCCATTCTTATTTGCGCATGGCGAAAATGAGAAATACTTAAGCCGTTCTATTTTGGATGTTATGAAGGAAGAATATGTGAATATTGAAACTGTAATTCTTGAAGGTGCTGGACATTTCATGCAACAACAAGAGCCAGTCAAAGTGAACAAACTCATCAGAGATTTTTTAACAAAGCACAAATTTTGATATGAATATTGTTTAGTACTTAGTGTTTGGCTAGTAAATATGTATTACTATTAACTACGTATACTTACCTATCTACAAATGTTTTAGAATAGCGTATTTAATTAATTTGATTTGTGACAGGTCCGATTTAGTTATAATATTCCTATTTTATTAAAATGTAAATAAAATAATGAATAACAATATACTTCTTGCAAAATCCGTTTGTGTTGTTATTATTTTAATTATATCTCTTACTTTAAATAAGTAAATAAATAAATAAAAAAGTATTTATTGCCATAAAAAAGAGTAAAAAATGTTAACAGAATCAGTAAAGCTTAAAGTAACTTATGGCAAAGGGTAATAACTCAGCTTATGCTGCTAAGACCGAAATCTCAAGCAGTGCTGATTTTCAGTTACATCCAGCTCCCTAGGGTGTTGAGCGGGAGCAAGGCAAGAGGACTATTCCTCCAGTTAACCTCTACAGGAGTCAGAGAAAAAACGTAATGAAAACAAAAAGCAATAAGAAATTTAAAAATAAAAAGTGTGTGTGCGTGTGTATGTATGCGTATATGTGTATGTGCGTATGTGTATGTGTGCGTGTGTGTAGCGTGTGAACGAATGTATGTGTATATTAATGTGTGTATGTGTGTGCTTGTATATGCGAGTACAATAGGATGAATGTATATTATGGCTTATTAAATTAAGTATAATGATTATTATTAAAAATAATGTTTAACATTTATTAATTTAAAACATAATTTTATAATTAATAATTAGCCTGCACAATATTTTATATTTTATTTTATGACAGTGACAGTTCTGGCGGAAACAGGATTCATTTTGAATATAGCATTATTATTTAAAAAAATGTATCCCGCCGGCGCCAACCATGAGCAGAATATCCGAAAATAGTTTTTTTTAAGTAATTTATTCATGTTTTATACAGAATAAAAGAAAGTACTAATGTTAGAAAAAGAAGTTATTGTAATCAGTTCTCAAGTAAACAGCTTACAGCAAAAAAAACTTAAAATATCAAATTAATCAGCTAAACTAAAATACCTGCTTTGACCCCGCTCAATGCAAATACCCGCCATCGTAAATCGCCTAAAATTACCCGCTTTTCGGGTAATTTACCCGCCAATTGGCAGCGTTGTTGACAACTGAGAAATAGTTGCCTAGTGAACAGTGAGACTTCCTTAAAAAAACCACATTAGCCGAGCAAAATTGTCACCAGTCACAACAACTATTTGTCGCGTCGCGAGTATATGAGCAATTTCTCACGCATTAGCTCCATAGCATTTGATTTTAAATTAAAATGTTACGACTAAGTTATAATGAGCGCAGGACTTAAGTAGGTACTGAATAAATAGATACCTATTTCTACTTACTGTGTCTTATTTCTCAAAATAATCCATGCGTTATGGCTGACCGTCTGCATATACATAGGTATACATGTTTTTAGTTCATATATTATTTTTAGTCACAAGGTTCTATACTCCTTTGGTACATATTTTTTTTAAGTTGGGAAATTACGTTTACGCATACCACCTGCATAGAAACAGTATTCATAGTTATGTGGGACTCACCGGCTAGAAAAGCCAGTACTCACTAAAACCCACCGGAACCTCCCTCGTCCAATGGAGCATCGCAGAACAGCTTATGAACTCAACCACGATACTCGAACGACAAATCTGCCAAGGCAGACAACAACAATCATGGGGTTGCTCCAATGATCTACTTTGTTATCTAAAAAGTATCTGGAGCAACCCGCATGCCAAACCTCCCTAAGGTTGAGGTTGTCAGCCCTCTGAGGTCTGAGGTAGGCCGCCTCCCAGAGCATTTCTTGGCTTCGCGCCCGGCTAGTTTGACAGACGCCAATAAACAAATTTAAAAGAAAAATTTTTTTTTGCACTTTTATTATATGTTTCTCCAGAAAGATTTTAAGTTAACAAAATTGTCCTAGTACTTACAACTTACAAGACCATACTACATTGAAGGATGCGTAGCATCTCTTTAATGTTTGTGATTGAAGCTATTAATGAGTCGAGTCGCTTTATCACAGGCAATAAAATATATAATTTGTAATTTAAGAATTAAAATATACCACAGAAGAAAACTTTTAAAATTAACAAAGTAATCTTTAAAAGAAGAAAATTTCAACGTTACGAAAAATCCATGGTAATTTTGAATATAATTTTAACCGGGAATATCCCTGTTTTCCAATTACAGAGCGTAATGCCGTACTTTGGTGCACAAACACGAGCAACGCGAAAAAACACTTTTTATATTTTCTATTAATTTGTATTTAGTTGGTTGGTCACGACTCACGCCAAACTTTTCAAAGTGTTCGATTGTGCGGAGCGTTGCTGTAGTTGACAAAGTGGAATGTTATGCCGCATAATGCGCTTTAGTGCTGTAATTGGAAATGTACATTGCACATATAGGTAGTTTTTTAGTTAGATTAGATATTTTTGAAAGTCGGTGTACCGTGTAAGCCGATGCAAAGCAAAACCTATTTCGATACATATAAATACATCACAAATTGATGTATAATGTTTTAACTATAATTAGATTAATTAACCTGTAATATTTACCTATTAGATATTAATATCTTTAAGCATTGTGGATTGGCACCGACTTCAAAAATATTTGATTAGGAATGAAAACCCCCGTTTAGCTATTTTTTACTTTTTGGTACCGGAAGTTGGTTTTTATTTTATTTAAGTTCTTTTATAGAATATAGATGTATGTTATTGAGTAATTGTAACAGAATGCAATCCAAAATGTATTTTAAAATAATAATTTTTTAAAGAAAATCATTTTGTTTAGTTTTAGTAAGTAAAAGTTAGTGAAAGTGTAGTTAAATGGCCCGTGGTCGCCTTCGATTCTATAATTTCATATTAATGTTATCTATGCTTTAAAACAGAATATAAAATATTACATTCACTTATTTGTAATCTTTGTGAATGCTATCAAGGTCATGTCATAAATATTACCTTGATAAATTGAATCGATGTAGTAAATGTGTTCCTTCTCCTTCACGCTTGCTTTAAAATTGTATTCTTCGGATTATCGGATTTTAGCCGAAGGCCAACTAAATGTGGTAGTATTATAGCCAGCTCCCAATGAAAGCTAATGGCTGCCGAACACTAATCACGAAACAGCTGATGTGCGTCGTTTGGGATTCATTATTATAATTTGTGTTTTTACTGGTTATCTTCTGTAACTTATTAGATGATACGTTACTTGTGTCACTATATTGTGTGGAATTCAGGGTCTGTGCCGTGTAATTATTTTACAAAATGTATACATTCAATCGAACATTTTGTAGATTGTTGGTCTTTTCAGATGTCACTGACCATACAACAAATCATTTTGGATGCTAAAAGATTAGCTGGTCGTCTCAAAGAACGTGAGACAGAAGCAGATGCATTATTGACAGAAACTCAAACAGCTTACCGACAAATTTATACTATTAAACAGGTAAGTTACACATAGTATCTTCCACATAATTATGTCCAGTTCTTACTGTAAGTACATATGTTTTGCAACAATGAATATAAAAATGTAAAGGTGTACGTAATTGTACAAATTAAATATTATAAAAAGTAGTGTTAAAAATTGTATCAGTTTCATTATGTGTAAATGTTGAGAATTATTATTTTAGTACAAAGAAGAGGTGGATACACTTAATGAAGCATCTCGAGAGAGACCAAGGGGGGAACTTATAGCAAGCATGGAGCGAGAATCTCGTTTAATGAGGGATGTTCAGAGAGAAAATGGAGAGCTTAGGGCTGCTTTGGAAGATCACAGACAAGCACTGGAGTTCATCATGTCGAAATACCGACAACATACTGAAAAGAGAGTATGGGAGTCACGGATAGATTTTACTGCAGCCATCAATGAAAAGCAACAAGAGGTTTGTTTGAAGACTTTAATTTCATTGTTCATTTTTTTCTGTATAAGAAGTAATTTACAAATAATTGTTTGATTTTATTATCTTATGCAGCTTAATTAATTTTTAATGTTTTTATTGACATTGGTTCCCTAAACTAAACTTTTCTTCTTTTAAATAATTAAACAAGAATAGTTATTAATTATGTTAACAATATCTAATGGTCATTGGTTGAATTGGAAACTTTCTGTGATTAACTTAGTATTCTACTAATTCTAAGTAAATCAAATAAGTTAAAGTATAATTACTTTTTGTTATTAAAGGATGGAGTAGTATTAAAATAAGAAGTTGATTTCTAAAAAAATACTTATATTTATCTCTTTTTTTCAAATATAGAAAAGCAAGACATTATATGTACTAATCACATTTTAGAATATTCAACTACCAATGTTTATGTTTTTGAAAAATCCAAGATGTAATAATTTAGATTTAAAAAAATATATATTTTTGCAAATATGTAGTCAAATAATTACAAACAATTCGATAGAATACTTTTTTTTTTTAGTTTTACATTTGCAATCTACAGCAAGATTTTTGGCAAGATACTCTCAAACTTTAACTTTTTATTCTTTTAATAATTATTGATATCTTTATACCAAACAAGTAGCAGTTCAAGTCAGCAAAAATGACTTGGAAGCCAAGTTGTAGCTTCCTCATGGACTTAGAATATTGATGTGTAATTTAAATGTAAAATTGAAAATTCTAAAGAGCTTCTATAACTTTTTTGATTAAAGTATATTTCGGTTTGATGTGTATAATAATTATTAAATCATAAACATTGTCAGAAATTAAATGGCACTGACCGAATGTGTTGACAAATTGACTTAGTTTTAAATGTAAAAGAATGCAACATTATAATTCATACAAACTATCAATTTTAGCACTTATAACTTTGCTTGAAAAGTTATTGTTATATTTATTTTGTAAAGTTGTTCTAAGTTAATATAAAATAACTACTGTGACATCTAATTGAAGTGTACTCAACTCTTGATTGAATAAAAATATTGTTCAGAGCAAGGTTTTTTAACAATACTATGTTATTGAAATATTATAAAATATATGGAAATGTAGTTATCATGTCATGATTGTGGTTTTAAATAATTATTTAATTATTACCTAATTCATTATTAATAGGCATTTAATTAATAATTGAATAACAATTTGGTATGCTGAGGCATAATAAGGACATTTGGCTAGCAACTTACCCTCGCTTCGCTCGCTTGCTAGATATGTTTTATTTTATTTAGCAGAATGGGAACTCTAATTCTTTTTCTAAAATTAAAATAGCCTAACTTCCTCCATATAACCTCAGCTATCTGCCACTGAACGTCCTGTCAAAATCAGTCCAGGCGTTTTGTATATTAGTTGAAACTAACAGACAGACGGACAATTTTTTTTTTAAATTGTGTTTTTATTATAAGTACCATATATTATTTCACATTATTTAGTAAGAAGCTGTTATTTTGATATTAGAGACACTTTAATTTTATTTATCTGTATAGATAATTGCATGTACTTGCAGCTTGCAAATAAATTATTCAACATTGCAGTTATTCAACATTGCATTCCACAAAATATGCATTTTAAATTTTATCTTTTTCAGTTGATTCGCCAACAGGCAGAAAGGATTAATGAAATGACAAGCATAATGTACAAAGCAGTCAATATGGATGAAAATGGGGAAACCAGGAAAGAGGAAGAACTTTACCAAAGGCTTATTACTGAAAATAAGGTTAATATATATTTGTAAACTGTAACTTTAGTATTGTTTATTGATTTATTAATTGATTTTAAGAATCACTTATTTTAAACTTTACAAAAGGTATGAGGTAATTGCTAACTTTTATTTAAGTGTTTCATTTCTTCAACTGCTATAATGTATGTTAGGAAATCAATGTAGCCACGCCCCTTATTTTTATATGTACTATATTATTAAGTCATCATTTTATTATACATTAGTAACTTAACCCTTGCTTCGCTTGGATGCAGCCCTATATGGCACAGGCATATGGCCTGGAATAACATAAATATGACAGTAGCCTATATGTTATTCCAGGTATATGGATGTTTAGTTAACAGTACTGTCCAGTTGTTTCTGAGTAAAAGGGAACAAACATCACATTTAACACATAAAAACTTTTGCATTTAAAATAGTACATAATCATTCAATGAACAGCAAAAGTTATATTACAGAAACAATACAAATACGTAAATGTTTACAGGGTCTCAGGGAGATGTTGAATCTGTCAAGGAGGTATGGCTCGGACAAGTCGTACGGGCCTCCGATGGAGGACAAGGATGTGCAGACGGACGGGCCGCCTCTGTCGGGCGCGTGACGTCATCCGGCCAACCAGCGCCCTCTCTGAGCCCTCTACCTTCTCACTCTCACATGTGGACTGTTTCTAACTATCTGTGTACATGTGTCATTTTAACAGTGTGATTATTGTTTTACTATCTTGTGTGCGGGACACAAATGCCACCGTTCCAGTATACATCATTGAACACAGATTTTGGATTTGGAGTCTTTTGACAGCGTGTATCTTTCATATTTCAAGTAAGGAATGTAACAAAATTACAATGAATATATTATGTGTATTTAAATATAGATCTATTGCCATATAACTGTTTCTCTATTGGTTGTAATTGATGTTGGTTATTGTAACAGAATTTAGTGAAATATACTGCGGTATAGTGCAGTGGCTTATAATAATGAATGACTATTGAATGGTTAAAATTCAGTAATATGTTTATCGTTAAATATCGTTCATTGCTTCTTATGATGAAATTGCTTCTATTACTGTAAGGAAGGTTATCGATAAGGCCTCTTTTCCGTTCCAGAATGACGAAAAAAAATTATGTCGTAGGATTTGATCTTTTTTTCACATATTCTGATAGTAGATTGTGTGCCTGATAAGACAATATATATTTATGAGAGAAAAAAACTACAATTACTTGCGAGACGCCATTTGGTCTAACTGGGATTTGTTTAAAATGAGACATTTTCAGTAACATTTTATCTTTTTATAAAAAGTGTATAAGAAGCACTTTTTTTAAATTATATGTTAATGTTGTTATGTTACCACACAATATATTTAAAAATTTCAATGTTTTCTGCACTCTATATTAAAAAAGTTAAATATAACTGAAAATGTCTCATTTTGAACAAAAACCCCAGTTAGACCAAATTTTGGCATCCTGCAAGTAGCATTAATTGTAGTAGTAAATTCCCCGTGCCTCGGAGAGCACGTAAAGCCGTCGGTCCTGCGCCTTAACTCTCACCGGTCGTGTCGAGTGGTCGTCCCACCGGAGTATGAGAGTGACAGGAATAGAGAGTGCACTTGTGTCTGCGCGTACACTTGAGCACTATAATATCTCCTGCGCAGTTGGATAATCTCAATGAGATTGGCCGACGTAGCCGGAATCGGCTAGGAGAACATCATATATATTTTCTTATCAGTCACACAGTCTAGTTGCAGAATATGTAACGAAAAGATCAAATCATAAGATATAATTTTTTTCATTATTCTGGGTCGAAATGAGGCCTTATATACTTTAATATTTTGGATATAATTTCGTTTTTTAAATTTCTTGTATTATATTGCATCTTGAGACAATTGGTTATAATGTGTGCAAGTTTTTAAATTATAATAATTAATTTTCAATTTCATTCATGTAACATGTTATGCTAGTTCTTTAAATTATAATGTGCCTGTTACATAAAGCGTACAATCCAGATTTGTTTTAGATGTTATCTTTGGACTTAAACTTAAATGAGTTTATGTGATAAAGATGTGATTTGCGATGATGTTCGACTGGAAATGAAGAAGTATTGCTTTTGAGTGTACAATGAAAACATATTTTAGTTTTTCTTTAAATATGCAAAGATTACAATTTTATCATATAATCGCTATTAAATATTCAATTTATTAATACTCAATATGTATGATTGATACGGTATGCGCAAAAGGGCCGTATGTTTTTATCATAAGCTTCTTTGGTGAATTAAAAAAATATTATTGTCATTAAATTTTACTGCCATGTAAAAAGGAATGTGTCAAATTTTAAACCTTTTTTTTTCATTGAAAAGCCACCTTTTTGTTAACATTCATTTTAACATTACATTGCTTGACTTTTTTAAATTTTAAAAATTAATTTGTAAGTGCATATCTTTTAAATTCTTAATGTTTAATCATCTATTGCAAAATGATTTCAAAATTGTTTCAAATATTTCAGTATATATAATTTAATTGTACTCATAAAAAAACAAAATTGGGGTAAATCGCGACTTTTATGTTCTTTTCAAAGTATGAATCTTCAAGACGATTAGATTAAATGTGACTCATTTGTACTATAATGATGAACGATATCATTAAAATTTTCCTCGATTAAAGAAATGTAGTGCGATATATTAATATGAAATATTTTTTCATGCGAAAATGCTTTGGATGTTAGATAATAATGTAGTTAACGGTAGAGTTTTTGTAGATTTCGTGATTGTTAATCGCGCTAGAGCATGCAAGCAATATACTATGGACTGTTTCATAGATATAGGCTATGGAAGGTAGAGGTAAGGAGGTTGTCTCTTATATGGGAGACAAGTCGAAAAAGTGTTCACCTGTATGCTGAAAATAGATGGCGCTGGCGTACAGAAAACTACGATATGAATTTAACTGTTGTAGATTGAAGTGTGCCAAGTTCAAAAATTTAAAATATTTCATGACGTAAGTTAATGAAATACCAGTGTACTAAATCTCAATTATTTACGTAGTCTAAAACGATGTATTAAATATAGCCATTCTATGTTTATTTCTATATTTTACTCTAATTACTTTTGGCGTTTCCTTTAAAATTTATCGTACGCTACCGCAGCGCCACCTTATTGGACGCGTTTTGACGGACACTTTTTCATCGCAGAGATAGTACTCCATATATCTACTCTCCATATATAGGCATATTATTAAAGGACGTTGTAATTATACTGTTCATAAGTAAATTAACCGTCCTTCAGGCTTTGGCGCGCACATTAAATTTCAATGAACCTGTGTCAAATGTCTTGGTATTTTATTATATTTAAAAAACAAAAAAACTAATTACTTGTTATTGATAATTGTTTATTATTTATTGTAATTGCCGAATATGTAACTGCCAGTCTCGTGATAGGTATGTTAAAGGTAAAAGCCACAGTAGAACGAGAATTATTATTGTACCGCCAATTTAATATTTGCTTCTAATGAAAAAGAAATTTTAAAAGAACTCTTGTTATAATTGATATTTATACAAAATAGATTGAACTATCTACATGCATTATAATTATTATTGAAACATGTTTTTATAAAATTAAATGTAAATTTGTGTGTCAAACAATGTTCTCATACTAGTTACGAGGCATTCAAAGAAGAAAGAAAAGTATTTTAAAATTTTATACCTATCAAATCTCATTTTTAAGATTTAAAAAGAGTAAAACGAAAATGAGAATTTGTTTTACATTGATTTTACCTAATTTATTTCACCAAAATGTTCACCCAATGATGTTTTTTAGATTTTACAATATTAAAATTGCTACGTAAACCATGATTTGTTTGTCATGTGAGTTTTCAGTTAATCATGAAGGTACTTGATATATTTCTTATTTTTTGACTATTATATTTTTGTCTATAATATTTGTGCATCCTTTTTTATGGCACTATTCGATAAGTTATCCATGGTGGCGGTAGATTCTAAACTTTGGGTCATAACTTAAAAACGTCGCCATCTTGGATCCTAAACGATTGGCAAACAACTTAAGTTTACTTTGATTGAGCAATTTTTTTTGGTACGGTTTGTGTCTCAAAGAGGCGCAAGGAATAACTACAGTTTCCCAACAACGCGATTTTTTTTAAAGATGTTGGCCGATTTGAGTAAGTATCCTTACAGAGACTTTATACAACATAGGTACATATACGGCAGCGGTGTTTGCGTTTCCTTTCGACCTGTGATTGTCAACGGTTCAAACCTGAAAAACGGTTTTGTCAACAGCTCACGTAATACGTGTACGTGAACCCGCCGGTGAGTTGTCACGCACACCGCCCCGGCGCCCCGACACGTAGTGTTGTATGAAGATTTGTCTCTGTGGGGAAACTCTGTAGGTTATAAATACTAATTTTTTCACATTGAAGAACGACATCGTATTTTATTTTTTTCAATTAAATATTAATTTGCACGAATTAAATTATTTTCCATTACCAAGTTACAATATCCATGATATCGTGTTTGTTACATAAAATTATTGTATTATGTTACTTTTTAATGTTACCCGTTTTCGTGTTACACAATCCAGTATATAGGCCTTAGATTAAAATTTAGCACAAATAAAATATAGATAATTTAGTGTTATTATAATTTTCGAAATCAATCGTATTTTAGCGCAAGCATGTTCATTATATCAAGAGCAATAATGTAATTCTTATTCTGTGGTCCACTGTAGAGAAAAAAAATTGAAATAATTATATCATATTATAATATTAGATATGAAATAGACATCGGTTTATACATTTTAAGGTCGAAAGATATTTTACAGATACATTTTAAATAACACTATTCGTTGGAGAATTTGTTATATTTTTGTTTCGTCTCGAATGCTTTACAATAAACTGGAGAGACTACCTATATGGAGATAAAACTTCATACAGCCGTGCAGCGAAAGGTACATTACTAAATAAGATGGCGGTGTGTGGGTTTTCTTTTCAGTGTAAAGCGCTCAGCCCGACATTGTCAACTGTTCGAGCCAAAATAAACCGATTTTTGTCAACCGGCGTACGCGCGCTTATGTTAATTCGATGATGAGCTGTGACACACCGCTATTTTATGTAGTATGCTACAACTATTGATGTGCGATTGTATAAAGCATTTTATTCAATTCTTTTACGTTCAATGACTTCTAGGTGTGCCGTTTGGGCACCGTTTACTTCGCCAATGTCCCATAGAAGTATCAAGCAGTACCTCTGTGGAGATACTTTGTCATGTGGTTATTACGGACGGTGTTTACTGTCTACCCACAAAAATTAATCAATAAAATTAAAGCATTCGAAACGTCAGAAATAAAAGAGCAAAAACAAAAAATTCAAATGTCCCATATTCCCATCAATCTAAAAAAGTATTATTAAAAGTTATGTTATAATTTTAAAATTCCAAGTATTAGCTGAATTTATTGTAAAATACTATAGCTAATATGAGGAGCGATAGAAAAGTGCAGGATAACTTAAACACCGTACGACCATTGGGTGCCATTGTCAAAATAATGAAAAAAGGATTCGTATATAATGTTGACTGGATTTATTAAATGTAGCCCTTTATGTATTTAATATTTTTTCTATTCCAAATCGTATGATCTGATGTCTATCTGTTAACTCTTGTATAGACTTAAGTACTGTTTGAATGTTTTGAAGCGATGTACCTAACTAAGTATTAGCATTATAGTTGCAAAGTACCATAAAACTTCTCGTCGAAGCTCTGTGAAATGTGAAATATATTGAGGGTATAATATTTTGTCACATTGTTTACTCTTTCTTTAATTAAATTTGAAATTTTAGATGATTCGTGTTGGTTTTTCTTTACAAACTTTTTATATAACAATCGTTCATGGCTTTGGTTTATATTATGTAAGCACTGTAAAGCAGTACCTATCATAGATAATAATTAAATAGGGACAAAATAACGATGGTAGAACCGCATATCCATTATGCTTGCAAACTTGTATCAGTTCAAGCTCTTTGGATACATTTTTGATTCGAAAGACTAGAATGTATAATAATAAACGTAACATTCTCTTGTAGATGCCATGTTTGAACTAAAATAATATGATAAATGGAGGCAATAGAACAATAAACGAAACGTTTAATGTTGGAAAGAAATTATTCATTAATTGCGTTTAAACTATCTTATCATATTTTTCTGATGAGTTTAACAACAAAAGCCCGCATACTTCATTTGTTTAATTTGATTCTCAGAACTTGTAGCAAATACTGCGGCCATTGCTTAGGGATAACGATAATAATGATACCACTTTATTTTTTTCAACTACTTTGTTCTCTATTGCTTCATCTATATTTATTCTGAGACGTTATCATACGTCGTAGATACGTTGTAATCTTATTAGCACTTTTCAATGTTGGATGAAAATTTAATTTTCCTCTAGAATGGGTATTCAATATAGTATAGAATACTTATTACTTAACGACATTAAATAATTCGTGTTTGTGGAAACCATTGCAGCTATGGATGCTGCAAGTTCGCAAGCATAGTGGATATGTAGTTGCATATTGTTAATAACAATCATAAATGGATTTACCTCAATATTTTGCTATGCGAGGTCTTGTATATGAAATAGTGTAGAAATAATAATTTAGATAAAGTTATACTTGTATGGGTTTATAGAATGTACCTACTTAAAGATGCTAAGAGTAGATTAAATTAGTATAGACAATTTTTACAATATGCTTTTCAAAATTTATAAAATTAGATATTAAATTGTGTAGTGTTGCCGCGGTCAAACCTTGGTTTTAATGTTGCTATAGCGATGAAATAAAAGGATACAATAATTAGTTATTTAGAAGTCAATTTAATTTATGAATGCCCATAGACCACAAAAGACACTGATGTTCAAGAAATGTCTTACCAGTAAATCTCTTTGGTGAATAGAAATTAAAAAAAAAATAACTTTTAGATATATTGAAAATTATAGAAGGTACATAAATTAGTTTCCAGTTGTAGCAAAATGTAGTTCTAAATTTAAGAATAATGTATCTTAAAATTTTAATTCACAAATATACAATACTATAAAAATCATGGAGTTTGTATTACCTTGACCTTTTACTGATTAATAAACTTTTATAATAAAAAAATATCAACCCAATTTTGTACAACTACAGTTAAGTACTATATAATACACACTAAATTCTATAGTACAATTAATAAATAATAGTTGTATTTTGTAGAAGCATTAAGTTAGTATAAAAAATTAAATTTTAAAGTATATATAAAACAAAATATAAATTAAAAGTCAAGATTTAAATAAATTGTATATTCTTTCTTATCAAATAACACATTCACAAGTTCACCTACACAACTTTATTTCCCAATCATACCCTGCTTTGAGTATACTCAACAGGGAACTTGAATGAGTGCTGGCCAAGAGCTTGGATGTTAGGAAGTAGACCTGCATTGGGAATTATGTTCCAGGACAGGGTTAATGTGACATTGTTGTGACCTCTGCAAGAAAAAAATATATTATGAATTAAAATATAATAATAAGTAAAATTAGCATTTGAATATTGGAGTATTATAAATGTAAACTTAATGATCTCATCACCAATCTCCTTCGTGTCTTCTCCAATCTACATGATGTTGGTGAAGTTATCTGTGCTCAACTGGCATGGTTTGGAGCCATTAACAAGAAAATTCAATTAAATAAATGTAAGTTTATATTGTAGTGTGGAATATTTGGTATGCCTCACTGCAATGACTGGATGGTTTTGGATAAAACTTAGTATACAGATAGATTTTTACCTGGAGTAACATGCAAATTAAAATGAGGGTAGTAAGTCTCCAATAATTATAATTTTATAAAAATAAATTAAGTTAATTTCTCCTATATATTATTCATTATGAGAACACTGATACAAAAATAATCATATAATAAATGAACTATACAGGGTTCAATACAGAACAGTCATTTTTTAAAGAAAATTTGGTCTGGAATATTTAACTTTTTTAAACAATAAAAATATTTTAGATGCAACTGTACAATAAAAGTGATATTAACAATTTTTAAAAATAAATATTATATAGTACAGTGATGACATGGTCATATCAATCAATCATGAATTAATATTTCTATTTAGTTATATGCATCTGGGATATCATAATAAAATAAGCATGTATTTGAGGCCAAAAATGGAAATTGAGTGAAGTTATTTATGAAGGTATATAATAAAGGTGTTTAAAGATTACACTTACTTCAAACCATTTCCATCATCCCAGAAGTAGTATTTTGTGTTCATATTCTTAAAGTCTAGTATAGCATTCTCTCCCCTCAATATTATTTTGTCCCATAAAACAACTTGATTTAATTCATTGTTTGGTGTGACATATTCGGCTGTGAGATAGAGGAATAACTGCTTAACATTCCAGTTGAAGAGGTTAGACAAATCTGTTTTGAGATCAAATGTTAAGTATCCGAGATCATTTCTTTCCCTGGAAGCTCCATAATCTGGAACATTTTTCCTGCCAAAACGACAAATAAGAATTTTGATAACTGTAATTGTGAATTAAAATTTAGAGATTATTTTAGCTATACCATTTATTTTCGGCTAAAACTTTAGGTTGATAATTAACACAACTACGAGTAAGAAAAGCAAGGAATGTACAAAATATACGTTTATTATAAGTGACACTATAAACCCAATACTAATTGTGTTTAAAATGACTGAGATATTTGTTTTTACTTACACAACGACTTTTACAGTATTCATTTGAGCTGTAGTTCTATAATCCACAGTTAATGTGGAAAGAAAACACAAAAATGTTAAACATGCTAGAACACTCAGAGTGTAAGTCAGTATAGCATTTACTCTTGTTAAAACAGAATACATTTTGGAAAACTTATTTTAAGCGGTGGATATAAAATTCCACCTCAATGGAAGTATTAAACTTTTAGTTTAGACTTTAGAATTAAATCGCTTGCTGTTGGCGTTGACAATCTAAGTAGTGACATTTGAGACACGTCATACAATCTTCGTGTACATGTCCCAATTGGCGACCATACAAATATAAGCTGTATTTAAAAGGAAGAAGATCTAGTTTTATTTTCCATGAGTAGTACCGTTCCGTTCCACGGAAAAAAAGAAATGTGCCATCGAAAGATTAAAATATTTTTTGTATATAGTTAATGTTTATATCGCTTTATGTAAAAAAAAAAACCGTAAAAAATTTCAGAAATCTATTTTATATTGAAAATTTAAATTTAAGTTGAAAAAATGATTCAGTATAAAATTATTGTATTTTATTATTGAACGTCGTGCGTATATCACGAGTCACGGAAGATTAAAAATAATAGGGAAAATGCGTATGATTTAAATAAAGCTGAAATATGTTTTTTTATAATCTTTATTGTAATTTCTTTTTGATTAAGAAAATAATTATTAAAAAGTGCAAAAACAGGTGGGAAATTCAAAGTAGTTCAAACGCAACGCCATTGGTCAGACCGAATTTGACGTCAGAGTATAACATATCAGAGCGAAAAATTACGTCGAATTTTTAGGCTCTAGCTTCTCACCCTACTTTCAAAATATTTATACATACATAACATAAATTCCGAAAGTATGATCAATTAAAACGAATTACTTTAATATGGAAAATATTATATTTATGATAAATAATACCGATACTTACATTTTTTTCTAAATTAAATATTTTTATGGTTAGTACACTCAGACCAATAAAATACTTTTTTATTGGTCTGAGTTAGTACATTAACAAAATTATAATCGTTATAAGAGATAACACTGGGAATAAATAAGGCACAGTTGCAGAGTTACAGGGGATGGCACCCGGGACGCTGCGGCAGAGACATACTCTGGTTGAGTAACTGCCTCTTGTTTGTTCGTAACAGCCGTTGGTGATAGCCGTATCGTTTGCGTCGATAGCTCTTGTACACATATATGTAGAATTTTCGGCTGAAAATTACAAAAACATATTTTCAAAAATCATTTTTATGTATGCATGCATGTTGACAAGAATTCCAATACCAAAGTATTAAAAAATATCAAGGTGAAACGGAAAAAATAATGCGAAAATAATTAATTAATACTCGTTTATTTATTACTAGTTGACATGATCGACGTTGTTTTGTCCCAATAAAGTTTGTGATTTTTTAATTAATAGAAAAAATCCTTTACAAAAAAGCTGTTTGAATTTTTCAGAAATTCTCAATTTTACTAAAAAAAAATTCCGTATTTTCCTTAATATTTTTTCTTATCTGGACTGTTAAGACCGTTTGAAAGAATAATTAATTGCCGAATCCAGCCATTCTCAACTGATGCGCGTATAACCGAACAGCGTTTCAATTATATTTACAAATTGTACAGATAAAAAAATGATTTATGTACATAGATGAGTTCTATTGTAATTTACACGGGTGTTTATGGCGTCGAGTAGATGGGGTTTCCATAAAACATGGTTTATCAATTTGTTTATTTCATTATTTTGCTTACCGAGACCATTAAAATAATATGTGTATCGGGCACAAACGTCGTTATCGGCTAGTACACATGTCGCAATCTCAGAATGATGGGCCCATATGTATTCAACATCCGGCCAAGATCCATCGTCTGGAAAATGGAATGTAAAAAATTAATAATTAATACCTAAATTACATTTGCACAAATGAAGGTAAATATTTTTTGTTTAACTGTTGATTGTTATTCAATTTGCTGTCTCTAGGTATCTATCAAATGAGGAGAGCTCTAGCTATCATTATTTTTGTTTTATTCCATACCCAGACTAAAACATTCCTCAATATAAGTTTCCAAGGAATAATAAAGGAAAACTACCGTAGCTTATCTTTTGCTAAGCTTTTAGAGCGTTTACTTTCGTTCCAGACGAATCTTTTACTTGAAACTTACGGGAAAGCATCGCTTTCCTATTCTCTTAGTTTATGTTAATGCACTATTTTTCTATTTACATATTTTA
This sequence comes from Brenthis daphne, assembly GCA_947093115.1. Taxonomy (NCBI): domain Eukaryota; kingdom Metazoa; phylum Arthropoda; class Insecta; order Lepidoptera; family Nymphalidae; genus Brenthis; species Brenthis daphne. Next base: position 29,015,631 of record OX352474.1, on the reverse strand, counting down.
GATCGAATCGTAGTTAATTCCATTTCTCTATGGTAGGGTAAGAACTTGTTCGTTGGCGTAAAAAACAATTTGGTCCAAGAAACATTACATATAGTACAAAGAAAGTGTTTCAACTATTTAAAATTGTAAACGTAAAATTTTTGTTGTATTTTTTTATATAACGCAAATTAAATAACATTTGGAAATTAATATTTCTTTTGTATTTATTACGTTATGAACGTGATAAGTTTAATAAATATAATAAATACTACTTACTGGGTAGTCTATTAGTCATACAATTGTAAAGTGGGAATAAAAAATTAAATTTTAAATATTGGTGGTTGTTAGACAATATTTAACACTTACACGATGCAACCAGTGGTAGCTCACACGGTATATTTTGCGCCAACCTCGTAGCATCTTGACATGTTGCGTTTAGAATTACACTTTCATTGTTGAACCGATGGCCAAGCCACGTGAACTTGAAACAATGGGCTTCATCTCGTTCATTAGTTTGAGCCGCTATGAGGATTCCGCCTATAAAAGTTTCAAAACTTTATCAATGCCTTATTCTTATTTGTTTTCTTTATTTTCCGCAAAAGCACTTTTTCTTTTTTCTTCATTTTCACAAAAAATTGTTTCAGTCTATGAGTTTTACACAATAATAAATCACTTCTTATCACAATGAAATACTTACTGGAAAGTGTCAGAATCGCTAATATTAACAATTTTTTATACATTATGCACAATCCTCAATAAAATAGCACGTAGAACATAAACTTTAATTAATTGTTTATAGCATATGGAAATTATTTGGGTGTTTTTGTGATTGTTGTTTATAGGTTACTCGTTAGAAGTTAATCATGTTATCTATTAAATATAAATACAATACGAAGTATTCATAAACTTATCGTTTGTTGATTAGGTTCTACTGATATTCAAAGACTGATTGCAAAGATTTTGTCACAGATAACTCTTATCAATTCCCTCTATATCGCTGAATAATTAATGCATAAATCACGGCTGGTTCTAATGATATTTATAATTGTCATTGTAAGATATATAGGTATATGTTTTTGAATATTTGATTGAGAAAGATCACGTGCAGTATATCGATGTCTACTTTTAGTAATATTTGATATATTAGATGGGTCTGTTTGTTTGTTTGCTTGCCTGTTATGACTTATTATTGTTACTTTCTCGTTTGTCTAGTAGCTAGTATGTATAGCTGCAGATCATGAGGATTTGGTTTTAAGTCTTGAATCGAGAAATTCTCAGTAAAAGTTTCGAATTGTCGTAGAACTGAATTTTGAGAGTGAAAGGAATAGAGTACTTGTGCTTGCGCGCACACTTGTGCACCATAATCTGTCCCACGCACAGGTTCATCAGTGAGATAATCGCCTAGGCCGACATCAGTCAGGAGGTTTTTATCATTATCATCATCGCCATATTATTATTATTTCATATTTAGTCGGTCCATTATTGGTAATATTACCTAAGCTCTATTAACTACTCAAAGTTATGTTAATTTCATTTTATTTAGGATTTCCAATAAAAGATACACACATTATACAACATCATATAAAAACAAAAAGATAAATAAAAGATCATGCCTATGGGACTGACCTTCGTACTGAAAAATACTTTCAACTTAGAAATTGAAAGAAAACGTCATAAAGTATACATATGCAAGAAAAAAATCCAAAGATAGTCCTGAGCGAGAGATGTTAGGTGTAAGGGACGTTAAAACTTTATATGTAGGTAGTTAGGTACATAGGACCTCGCCTATTAGGTATAAAGATTCAAAACCATACTGTAAATTGATGTCATCTACACTGTTAGCAATTGGTCAAGTAATGGATCGAGATCCCACTGCAAGATTACTACGTTCATAGTATTTAATAGAAATCATTTTTTTATTTTACCGTTGTTATTGTCTGACAAATGACATATAATATTATATTCTTTCCTTCTTTTCTTTCCTTTAGGGCCACTTTTACATAGGTAGAGGTTTTTTATCATGCACAGAAAAAAATACTTTAATTTGATATATAAATGATGAATATACGCCATGAACGTGTAAATGTAACAAAAACACTTTAAATGACTCGCAACCACTTTTGCGGCCACTTTTACATAGGCAGACGTAGTTTATCAGGTACAGAAAAAATTAGCTTTAATTTGATATATAAATGATGCATGTACGCTATGAACGCATAAACATACCAAAATATGACCCGCTTATACCTGGCTGCGAAGAGGTTGCGGCCAAATGCGCAACGGCAGCTATCATTTTTCAAGATCTCTACGTATAGTTCTGTGAATAACAAATGCATCGTTTTTATTCCAAAAAGTCAACTATTATTTAGTTAATTAAACATACTAGCGGGCACATATGAATAGGCACCCCGGTCAAAACATATTGTCTCTTTTATTATTGTACATAAAAAATTGATTTTGATTAAATACGCAATGAACGTAGCAATCTTGCAGTGGGATCTTAGTCCATAAGCAAATTTATTATCTTCACTATTAAAATAAATTAAAAAATAAATAAAACACCGGCATTATCTAGAAAAATGTTTCTAGGGAATAGGGACACTATATTTGTATGTACATAGATAGTAGGCATGTATGTATATCAGTCTGTTCTATTCTTTCATTTCTATTGTACTCTCACAACGTAATTCTATTGTACAGTGGTTTTACGAGATAAAAAAATTTGCAGGCATTGTCAATTTGCATAGCCGTGTGTCGGACGAACGGGGCGTATTCCAATGAAATTATTCCCTTTACTCCATCGGACGATAAGCCGATTTCGTCTAACCTCGTTCAATCAGCGCGCACTGAACTGCGCCCGTATAGATTTATGATGTCCAGATACTGCACAGTTTATAAAAAAAATCAAATTTGTCTGTTTGATTTTATACAATTTCTAACCTTGGACGTAACAATTCTAATAGCTTTATTGCAACTAACTAGCAACTCACTCTGCTTCGCTCGGGTTCGTCCCTAGGTACGTTTTAACGGTTAGTACGGAATAGAATATGATTATGTTCTCCTGACCGATTCCGGCCACGGCGGCCAATCTCATTGAGACTAGCCAACTGCGCGGGAGATATTATGGTGCACAAGTGTACGCGCAGACACAAGTGCACTCTCTATTCCTGTCACTCTCATACTCTGGTGGGACGACAACTCGACACGACCAGTGAGAGTTAAGGCGCAGGACCGACGGCTTTACGTGCTCTCCGAGGCATGGGGGTGAAACACCGTCAACTTCCCAACTCCGGGCTGTTACTGAGGCTTAGTATACAGAAAGACATAATAAATAAACTTGGCCCGACCCGGGACCCGAACCCAGGACCTCCGGGTGTGCAGCCGTACATGCTAGCCACTACACCACCGAGGCAGAGGAATAGAATATAGACTATATATTATATGATATTTAGCCTATAGCCTTCCTTAATAAACGGCTACCTAATGCCAAAATAATGTTTAAATCGGATTACTAGTTTCTGAGATTAGCTCGTTCAAACAAACAAACTCTGCCTCTTTATAGATAAGCTTGCAGGGCCGTTTTTGACTAGCTATTAGTGAGTGCAATATCAAGGCATGACAGTTCTAGAGGAAAAACGATATTTATCCCCCCTTGATTTCTCTTAAATTGGCCGTCTAGAGTGGAGTACAAAAGCTATAAAATTATAAAAGAACATTTTCTCGATCAATCGGCAAAATCGGTTTATACGTCTCAGTACCCTTAGTGAAACAAGTCGATGTTGCAGCCGAAGGATTACGCCAATTTGTATAATATAGCAGCCGTGTGCAAAATATATAGTTATTAACAGAAATATTCATAAGTAATAGTAGTTGTTATTCGTATAAATATATTATTTAAAAATATTGATAAATATTAATTAAATTATTGTAGAAATTGTTTATAAAACTTCTATATTTGTTTATACTTTAACGTTTGTCACTACAAACTAACTTGTCATTCAGTTTATTTAGCACAGAATTAGACAAATCTGGATAGATTTTTTTAACAGACCGTAAGTATTGCACAGCATAATATTAAATAGTTTTCAACCGACTTCAAAAAGGAGGAGGTTCTCAATTCGACTGTTTTTTTTTTCTTTATGTTTGTTACCTCAGAACTCTGTCATTTATTAACCGATTTGGACAATTTTTGTGTTGTTTGAAAGTGTATGCTTCCAGATTGGTCCCATTTAAATTTCAAAAAAAAATACCACCCCTAAGGGTGGAAAAATAGCTAATGATGAATTTAACCTACTTCTAATTTTCATATTGACTTGAAACTTTGCAAGTGTTTCTATTTCCGTTGATAGTACAGTGGTTCGGTATTGTTGACCTGATCTGATGGTAAGGCCAGAAGGTGGATAGGTGGAACTCTTCAACGGCTAATAGTAGATACTTTGAGTTTGGGCTTATTTTGATTAATTTGACAAGCCTAACACGTTAGAATTCTTACTTTGCTACTACTGTCTACACTAAAAAGGGAAAAATAAAAACTTTTTAACAAAAAAATAAAAACCGACTTCACACAAAAGCACTAAAAAGTAAAAAATATCTGATTGGTAGTTTTCATTTACTATACATATCTAATCAAATATTTTCGAAGTCGGTGTGCTTTGGCTAAGTAATTAAAGCCTACCTATTAAATACATACCTAATCAAATATTTTCGAAATCGGTGCCAGCCCATACAAAGCACAGCGACTTCGAAAATATTTGATTAGGTATGTATAGTAAATGAAAACTACCAATCAGTTATTATCTAACCTAATATCATGTTTTTAATAAAGACCAAATTTTTAACAGACACTTGTTTAATTAAATTATCTTTGATCTTTATACGTGAACATTTTAACAAATTAAGCTTTATTTTCGAAGTCATATGACTTATTACTGTCTATTGGTTCTGCCTTTTGGCACAGAGTCATCATGTCACGGGGGAACAAAGCCGTCATCTGCAGAACAAAGCGGATGCTGCAAGCATATCTACGATAGTCACTACATTGCTGACATGTCAATGACATGAAATATCGACATTTCGGTCATTGTTTCACGTGTCAATGGCTATTAAATTTCTTATAGGTAGTATTTTTGCATGTTTTGTCTATTTTAATAGCCTATGATCTAAGTCAAGTAGTTATCGACCTATAATCTAAGTCAAGATTTAACTAAACGTTAACTCTCAAGTAAACAATAAATTAACTCAACTCAACACGTTACGTTCTAGCCTTTTGTTTTTATTTGTGAACTTTAAAGCCTTTAAACTTACTGCGAGCCTTGAACGGCTACATTTGATATATTATAAGGCTGTTTATTTACTTTGCGTGTTTGGCGAACACACGAGTACATGTTTACACGAAGTAGAAGCAACTTTAGCGTACATGTTATTGAATCTTTATATCGCTTATTTTTCTAGCACTAACTTACGGATAAAGATACTTTGTACTTGACTATGAAATATGTATGTGTTTTCGAAGCATTTGTCTTCTGAGAACTAAGAAATGAATTGTTTATGGAGATATAATTTTACTTTATAATCATTCAGATTTACAATGTATTTTATTTTTCTTCAGAGTATTTTTAAAGTTAGATAACTTGAGATGTACCTATACAATAGAGTGGGGTCCTGATGGATAAATAAGGTTAATACTTAATACTTCTAGTTTATAAACCACAAATTCCAATAATCTTTTAAAATCTTCTAAAAAAGGTTTTTATATTTCCTGACTTGTTATTTTCGTGAAACCAAAACGATTATTAATATACAATATACAATAATCCATAATTTTTACATTCATTGAAACAGAACATGCCTAAAAATTATTTAAACAAATAAATATAGTTTTTGTAGGATATGCTTGAATGTTATTTTTACTAGCTTTTGCTGTCGTTTCTGCTCGTTTAATTTATTTACGTACTAGCATTGCTTGGGGCTCCGTCCGCATTCAGATGAGCAAAAACCAAATTCTTAGGTTTTACATTATATTTTTACATATATTATATTGTAGCTTTTTGTATTTTTTCTCAGAAATGAGACATTTTCCCGAGGTAAAAAGTAGCCTATATGTTGACCCGGATAACCAGCTATCACCATACCAAACATTTCTTCATTTCATTCCTCCAGTGGTTTTTCTGTGATGCGGTAACAGACAGACAAACAAAAATTCTAAAAACTATAGATTCGGTCTCTGTATCGATAATAGTTAATAATGTTTATTTCAGTAAGATTTTTCCAAAAAATATTTAATGTACAGATTCGGCTTAGTTACACTTTTATTATGTGTATAGATGTACATATGTACGAACTCTTAAGGTTATTGCATGATGTTAGATACCTTTCTCAGTAAATAGCCTACAAAATACTTTTATATATGCAATTGTTTATTACTATAATTTCACGACATGGATTTATTTACGTGATTTATATATAAAATTCTAAATAATAGAAGAACGCTAAATAAATAGCATACGATTATATTTGATTTATTCTAAAATTAACTCTCTGCTACTTGATAAATAATAATATAACCATAAAGAAGGTTTAGAGTAACTTCATAATGTTCCATAAGTTAATATTTAAACTGTTTAGTCTACGAAGTTTGTTTAATATCTAGTCTACTTCAATATTAATGTTCTAAGAAAAGCGAAATCTAAAGGTTAATATTGCTTATTAACTTAATAATATTAAGTTTACAAAACAGCTTCCATTAATCTTAGTTCTATAACTCAAGGCCTCTTTGTTTCTTTCGCCCCCGTTTGCTATGAAACGGCTTTAATTAAGATATCATGGGAAATAAACTTGGCATCTTTTTGAAATATAAGCCGGTAAACAAAATTGGCTGTTGTGAATATATGTAAGAAGTATGAATATTCCCTAGGGACATCCGGACTGAACGATACTTACCGTTAAAAACATAAAATACGAGAGAGGAAGGTGCATAATGTACAAGTATATACGTATAAGTATGTATACACTATAGTATATTAAATAAAGCTAAGATGGCTATGGGAATTCGTGGCCGCGTATTGGGTAGTAATTACGTTATAAGTCCCAGGACTGTGCTTTAGACATACAATGTCATTGTGCGGACGATTCTACAATGTACAACGGCACAATACAGTAAAACAGGCGACAACCTGCCGAGAACTGCCTGTCTAATGACCACGGGAGCTATGTCCACTTGCCCTGGAAGAGCAATTAATGCTTGACTCGGGCCATCTCCTCTTAGCATGTATAAAATCCAGGATAGGACTCACTTTCTCCCTCTGACGATTAGAACCGACATTTTTAAAAACTTGTCACAAGATACCGTGCTTAAAAGCGTACAAATTTTTTCGCCACTCACAAAAAGTTACATAACATAATTTAACAACAGTTGATCTAGTGGTTTACAAGGGTCGTTTATTTTATAGTACCAATAATAGTTTCTGAGTAAAATGGCTGTGACAAACGGACATGATGAAATTATAAGGGCTTCGTTTGCCTACAGAATTCTAAAAATTACGTCGCTTGAATCTTGTAACACACATAAAACCATAGATATATAACATGTCACTAAAAATATGAGAATTTTTTTTTTAAATAGTGAGCTTAAAAAGTTTACGATTATTTACTAGTAATAAAGCTCTTAATATATCGAATCTTCTGTAATCTTTTGATGTAAGACCCTACAATAAAAAGACTACACTCCTTTCATTTATATTAAGAAAAAGGACACAAATCAAAAATATAAATATTTGTATGAAAAAGTCTATTAAAGCGAGGACAAAGACTTCTCGGACAAAGGTCGAACCAATAATTGTCTACCTCCGATATAGATTTATATTTATGTTACTTTTTTTAAGATAAGGAAAGTGATTTGTGAACATCACATGACATATTTAAAGGTGTATTATTTTATAATATTAAATGATGATTCTTGTATAATATATATAAAAAATTCGCGTATCTTGGAAACGGCTCTAACGATTTGGATCAAATTTTGCATTTAGATAAGGTTTTGCTTTTTAATTTTTATACTCTTTTCATAAAAAAGCCGAGCTAAACTTTAATAATCGAACAGGTACTAATATGTGCATAGTACAGCTTTTATTAAGTCTTTAAATTAAAATTATAAGAAAGATATTTTTTATACGATATTATTTAACTAATATACTAGTAGAATAAAGTCTGTTAACAGTGTAATTACTCTTGCCATGATATGGTGTCTATGCATGATACTCATTTCCTTTCCTTTCTTATGTAGCTTCAATTTCTTCTTTCAAGTTCTTCTTACAGCTATATAGGTTTTAAAGTAAATGCCTTTAAGTAAAACTATTTTTGGTCTTTATTTAAGAAGGTTAGAAAGAAAACAAAATTCCATTATATCTTTTAATATGAATCAATTTATTTAAGCAATTTAAAAAATATAAAAATACAATTCCTTTATATCTACATTTTCGGCAGTATTCGTCTAATTACTATTTACTACGACCTATTTACAAAGTAAGAGTAATATAAATTACGAGTATTTACAAAGCATTTACTACAGTAAAGTGTAAATTGCGGTACATTTTAGACAATACTTAATTCTGTCTTACAATATTAGGACATACCACATTTCAAACTTAAGAAACTGGAGAAGAACTACAGCTTCAAGTTTCATGAATTTTCAACGAACGCATAAAATCGTGAAATTTTACGTCTTCCCCATTGTTTATCTCCCACTCACTCGCGATATAGTTCCATCACGCCACTTTTTATAGTTTTATTAACATCACAACCACTTTTACTAATTAATTTGCATAAGACTACACTCAGTTTTTACTTATCCTACGTATGGGAATGGAGCAAATGGTGATGGGAAATATCCAGGGAAACCGGGCGCCGCACTCGGCTGTATTGGGACCGAAGACGTAACGTATGACGTCAGCACTGTAGGAACTACTTTAGTATTATACAGTGTTGTGTATACCGTTTTGGCACCGAAAGTCAGTTTCAAAACTTGACTACTTGTAGCAACGACTTCAGTGTTCAGAACAACAGGAGTCGAAGTTATTGTAAATTGTTGCTGGGGATACAGTGGGTTCAAGGGTAAAGCGGGCAAGCTGCTAGTTCCTAATTCATACTCTGTTTTAGTTATAGTTGCGACTGGTCGAGAAATTGTACTTTGGATGGTGTTTTTACCATCAAATACAGGTATCACATGGGATTCATATATTGTTTCATATTTAAGGACGGGTTTAGATGTTGTCACTACATTCGGTATTTGTGCTGCTGCAGCTGGATTCAAAAGTCGCAATAAAGCTAATTGTTGCGCTTGTTCAGGTGTTAAAGCTGGTGTTACAGGATTTGGTGGCTCTGTAACGGGATTGCTCTTTTGTCCATGTGCTTTTTTAAGTCTTAAGTGATTGTCTCTATATTTATCGATTTCTGTTATATCGAAGTCTGATCCGATATTAGCAAGATCCAAATCTGGAGGGAATACTCTACGGGGGACGCCATCTTCATCTTCATTACTATCACCGAAATCCAACTCCAAATGAAGTTCTGAACCAGCTTCATCGAGACGACTGTTGAACTCTTTCAATGTTTTACTCGGTATGAATTGGAAGAAATCCATTGGTGGTAATGTTTTGGTTGCCGTTACAAATCTAGTGACTTGATAAGTTTGGATAAAAGTAAGACTACTTGTTACATTAGCATCTCTAACTATTGGCAAAATGTGGGTTTTGAGCATATGCTGTGTGGTACTGAATGTTTCAGTCACAGTTTCTAATGGAGGAGTTTCAACATCAGACGAAAGAGTTATTGCAGGTAGAGTTGCTATACTGGAATCTAGTAAGTAGTGATCCTTTCCGTATGGTGATGCTGTGGCTAATATATTCTCAGTTAAGGGCTCGTTAGGAGGCGAATTAAGTGGCAAAGCCGTTGGTTCGATTCGTTTTTCTATTGTCGTAGTTACAGTAATAATACGAGTGTTTTTTACGCGTCCAACCTGTAAAAAATAAAATACATGTTGTATTTGATTACTTATACTGTAATTTACAGTCTTAAAATATAAGTTTATGGTGTCAAATACACTATTATTTTTAAAACACATTACTTGTGAAAGGTAATTAAAAAAAGATAAATATATTATATAATACTTTCCACATTTCTACATTTTTATTTTTAGATTGACAACACGTTTGGCTCAGTTTGTAGTGACTCTACTTGCTGTTTCAGCGTTCTCGGATTCGAGTCCCGCTGGGGTCATTTATTAGTGTGATGAGCACGAATGTTTGTACTCCTGTCATGGGTGTTTATATTTATAATATGTATGTATTTAAAGTTATATATGTGTAGTGTATCAACTATCTGGTATCAATAGCACAGGCCTCGTAGCTTACCATGGAACTAGATGGTGGTGTGTGCTAATGTCCCAACATATTTATTTACTTATTTTTTTATATAAAACTAAATACTATTATGTTACTTTAGATGTGAATTTGTTTAGATTGCAGTTTCAAAGATTTACCTGGAAAGTATACGGAGACTTGAGTGTTGCTATTTCGTAATAAACATCTCTAAAATCAGCGGGAGTCGATATTTCCACTTTGAGTGTTTCAACCGGTGGCGATTTTTCTATGGAATTATCCTCAGTGTCATTATCAAGTAATGTTCCTGGACCGCTCTGTGAACCAGATAGTTCTAAATCATTATCTGATCTCGCTTGAGGAGATAGATCATTAGATGATGGTTCTTCAGCGCTCATTGGAGTTGTTTGTTCATCGTCATTCATTTTTCGAATAGTCACTTTTGGTTTAGGGCTGGTTTTATATTGCCAGCGTCCAGAACTCTGCTGTCTATTAAGCTTGAACTTATAAACACTTGTTGCAGCCGGCGTCACTTGCTCTACTGCAGTTGGCTGTATGCGAGGTTTGAACCCTCGTTTTGATTGGCCGTCATTATTGCTTGATGGCGTCACTGTTGTTTTGTGTCCAGAATTACGATTGCTTTTGCGTCTATTTGAAAACGACGATGACGGTTCACTGAAAACAGACACGGTTGCCAGTTGAGGAGATTTGGCTGGTCGAAAACGTGAACTGAAAACGGAAAATATACTTGTACATCATTTACTTTTAACCCAATAATTGTTAAATATGCAAAAATACATTGAATAATTAGTTGATTGAATTTTTAAAATAATATTATTTACTTTGAACATCTTGAGAGAAGGATTCCTTTATTACCTAACTATTATATAAAAGAGTGTGCGGAGCTTTTTTTCATTTAATTATAATGTCATAGATACGATGAAAATTACCCAAAATTATGAGTTCTTTATTACGAACACATTAATTATTCAATGTAAGTCGTTTTTTTCTATTAACTAAGTATGATGGGTTAGTAAGGTAAAGTTAAGCTAATTTGATGTTTTCCGTTCAGTTTCACGTTTAGATGAGTAAACATGATTACTAATTAGTATTATACATACCTTTGAGTTCGTTGAGACTGGGAAGTATTTCTGTTCTTAAATTTTTTGCCTTGATTGGGAGGTGGCGATGGTGTATTGTCATTCTCATTATTTTGTGATCTAAGACGATTTTTGAAAGAGCTTCCATTACTTGTTTGCCTACGGGTTGTTTTACTAAAACTACTATCTTCGTCAACTATTGAAGGCGTCGGTTCTAAATTATGGCGATGATTTTTTGTGATAGCCGGAGCAGCGGTTTTTAATATGCGGTGTGATGGACTGGGAGAAATTTTGGCTTTATGGCCAGATTGTAAAATTTTTGAATTGCTGTTTAATACTTGAGCATACTTTCCTGAAATATAAGTCCCAATAACGCTTGTTTCATGGACAGTTGTTAGACCATCTTTAACTATAGTTCCTCCAAGAGTAGTTACAAGTCCAATTGGGTGCTCCTCGTCATCGGGTGGGGGAGTCGGTTGATGTCTATTTTTAATATTATTTTTTGGTTTCGGTCCATGAGTTTTTGATGGTCGTATATTAATAACTCTATAAGTTTCTTCTACAAATTCAGACGGTTGACGTGATAAATAGTCGTACTCTGGTTCGCCTATATTGTTCGATACTAAAATTGCAGGTTCATCATCATTTTGGCTGGATTTAATTTCGATTACGCTGTTAACTTTTGAGTTAACTATTGAAGATGGAGCGGGGTTTTGCTTTACTTCAACTTTACTACTTACAATATTTGTCACACTTTTCACTGTTTGATTTTTTGACTGTTGCTTTTTGGGTTGAGATGATTGCTTATTAGACTTCAATATTTGCTTAGCAACATCATTCTCTATTATTTTAGATGGACCTGCTACAACTTCGACTTTAGAAACAATTTGTTTAAATTCCTTGGCAACTAATTTTGGTATATTTGAATTCTTTTCTTCTTTTTTAGGAGAAGAACTAATAACCGAAATTGCACTCGATGTACCTATTGGAACTCCTGAATTATTTGTTTCATGTTTATTCAGTGTTTTGCTAGGCTTAATTGCTTCTGGTTTCACATTGTTAATTGGTGGTGGTTTAGTTTCTATAGTATTTTCTTGTACAGACTTCTCTGTTTTCGGGGGTTCTAGATATAAATGTATAGTTAGATTATTATAGATGTAAAGTATATATTACTTATTACATATTTATAATTTGAATAAACTAAGTAAAAAGAAATTTGGAGGCGATAAATATTAAAAAAAAAGCAAAATAAATTCTATAAAGATTAATTAAAAACAAGATATTATCTCGATAAAATTCTCGAATAAAATAATCAAAGTACAAACATTTTGTTTTAAATTTGAAATTATACAACCTGGTGGTGGTGCAGATTGTGGCGAGAAAACCATTACAGTGTTCCCTATCGTAGTAGTGAAATCTAAGAATCCGTAAACCGTCTGCGTAATGAAGTTGCCGGCTGGTGCGGGGTTTGCTGCTTTTGGGCCGCCATCGTAGAATGGACTTTGAGTTAATATGGTATCTGTAATCGAACAAATATTTGAATAAATATGAGACACAACTATATGTCAAAAGTATTTGAATTATAATTTTGTTTGTTTGGCTATATTTATATTAAAATCTTAGTTTAAAATATTCTATTATATAGAAATTAACGAAATTTAATAATGCGGCGTACATTCTATCAATTTTCTAACTATTTTTTTTACATTTTATCACGTTAAATGTATGATACAAGTGTATAGGTAATGTGGTTGACAGAGTTACTTGAAGGCTGTTGATTGGTAAATCGTCTGTTATAGAACATAGATATCGCTTACAGAGGGTAAATACGAAAATTTTTAATACCTGTTATTGGTTTAATGACGTGTAAACTCGTTTAGTTCAATGCACATGTTAGTGAACTTTTCTGTTTCACAATATATTATAATTTTAACGTAATAATAACTATACAAAATTATAAAATCACTCTATGTTGCAAACCCTCAAAAAATATTTATTACTAGCGACTCACCCTCGCTTCGCTCGAATTCGTTCCTAGGCACATTTTAATTTTTTTGAGCGGAACCCTAATTCTTTTACTGAAATGTCTATCGTGAAATCTTATAAAATCTCTTTTTATACATTTTAATAGAAAATTTCGCGACACATATTATATATACATAAAAAAATATATATTAAAACATGTTTTGTAACAAAATTTAGGCAAGGGTTAACTTATCGTGCGTTGCCAAATACAAATTTATGTTGCATTTTCGCATAGAAATTGGATAACAAAATTCTGGCGAGGTCGTGTCGCTATATCCTTGTTACTTCCGGGCCATTTGCCATCAAGTGGGTTGAGATAGTCTACCTTAGATACGATCGGGATCGCCGCCCACTCCAATCTATGTGTTTTCAATTACTTTGTCCAGAACATTTTCATCCGTTCTCCGTTTTGTATGCATCGTTTGTTCGGAATAATATTTTCGGACCTAACTACATAACCCAATATTCAATATGCCGTCGCAATTTTCTTTTTCCATTCAAGAAGTTTTGATTTTTAAGGTAAAAATCTCACAATATATGGGTTATTTATCTTAAAAATGCATTTAACAATGTATCAAACAATTAGCGCTTCATGTACTTACTAAAGTGGGCTGATATCGCCAACAAGATGAATATCCGATGATCCATGGCAAGCGTGTCTTGTTCTTCTTTTTAAATATCACGACTGGAAGATATTGTGTTGATATAGCATTTTGGAAGTTGTAACTCTGGAAGACAGGTACCTGTAATAAATATTTTATGTTATAAATACATTAATTTATAATTTGTTAACTAATTAGCTAACATTACTAATCTATTTAAATTAATTATACCTTAATACTTTCTTAGATTTACGCGAATATTTGACATTTTAAATAAAACTATCTTTTCGGATTTTGTCGCGGATTTATTTGCATTTTTGTTTCCCGACGTTTCGAATGCTTTACAGCATTCATGGTCACGGGAGAGACTGAGGTGTTACACGTCTCTAAGGTATAGTTGTTACAGACAGCCTACCTACAATTAACAAAATGAAAAGTGTTGCTTAGTAAGTTGTTTTTAAATAATAGCAAACAAAATTAAAATTATTATCTTTAATAAATTTTAACTTTTTAAATTACACATAGAACAATTATATGGCTTAAATAATTAACACTATATTTTATATTTTTCTTTATGGTTATAAATATAATAATGGCAACACTAAATATAGATTACTAATTAACAATTTAAAATTGTAATAATTATAATAATAACAGCAAAATTAAATAAATAATATTCCATATTCAATTATAAAACTAATTAAAATTATAAAAATGCTTAAAGTTAAAATATTGTAAGGTAATTAGTGAAATTTTCATTTTGTTAATTATGGGTAGGCTGTCTGTAACAACTATACCTGAGAGACATGTAACACCTCAGTCTCTCCCGTGACCATGAATGCTCTAAAGCATTCGAAACGCCGGGAAACAAAAATGCAAATAAATCCGCGACAAAATCCGAAAAGATAGTTTTATTTAATTAACCTTAGCATTATTATAGTGATCATCATTTACCAGCAATTATTTTCAATTATAGTACCTACATATATGTATATAGTATACATATGTATATAGTATAATTACTTTCATGTGAAGTGCTCTTATAACAACGCCCGAAACAATAAAATGTAGCAGTGCGTGCAAGCTGGCGCGCTCGTCGACTATTTCAGTCGCTGTTCCATAGTGCAAAACCAATACCGCCCTCGAATAAATATATTTGAACGCATTCATTGCTTCCATGGCAAATTTAAATAAAAATAAAATGACAATTGATGCACAATAATATCGCATCGGATAAAACTATCGGCAATGTGGACCGTCAGCGTTCGCGGTTGCTTCTCATTTCAGCGGTTCAATTCATTCGGTTAAATATGTATATATATCTTTAGAATAAATATTTATTCACATTTAATGCTTCAATCTACTGTGGTTTTGAACTGATTAAATATGTATTTATGTTTTTTACACTATTGTGTGGTTGTTATCTCGTTGTGTGACAGAAATGTTCCCAAAAATAATTAAGCATTGTACTTAAAAAACTCGACGTGTCGGTGGAATAATTAACAAATTTATATTTATTAATGACAGAAATAAATGTAGTATAAGCTAATTGGTTTGCAAGACCACAAATTGTTTACTATGGAAATCAGTTAAACCGAACAACAGTCCTAAATAAACAACATTGTTTATCGTAATGTATTGTTTTAACATTTCAATAAAAGCGTGTACGCTAAAGCTTTATATATTTCCGTTATAGATTGATTTGAAAAGAAGTTTCAGTAATAATAATTTAATAATTATAATAATGTTATACTTAAAAAAAAACAAAAAGCCAAAGGCAGTGTGCATACGGATTGATTAATTATACTTAATTGTTATTTTTTATTATACTCAATTATGTAGTTAGGTATGGAAAGACACTAATTTTAAATAAATTTTCAGCTCATAAAGCTTTGTTTTGTCCAAAACAGTAAACTAAGTGGCCAATGTATACGTTGCGCGCTTGTTATAATTTTGTGTGTTGTGCATGTACAAGTGTTAAAGATATTTTTATCCCCTCGCCCAGGACTACGCCCTCGAAAACATAATTTAAATAAACCAACCGCTTAAGGCACATATAATCCACCGCTAAAAAAAGCTACAGATAGCTACGCAAAAAAGTTATCGTAAAGTTGTCGTCCGTTCCTATTTTTATAACGATTGAGGCTTTGAGATATCAAGAACTAAATGATTTCATGAACGACATACTAATAATGATAGAGGGAGGGGGGGGGGGGGGGGGAGATCAACGCACTGAAAACATATTTCCCAAAAGCACAGGTAAACTTTCGAATTTTTTTATCAACTTATTTTATTTTTAAGCATCTACGTTTTTTATGTTGTATATTGTTATATTGTAACAGTATACAAGATACTAGCGAGTAGCGCCTCACCCTCGCTTTGCTCGGGTTCGTCCCTGAGTTGATTCTTTATAAAAACTTTCATCAACATTTAGGGATGAAAGTTTTTATAAGGCCCCTTCACCCCCTTAAGCGACGATTTCCGGGATGATTGAAATGATGAATCCTATGTCCTTCCTAGGATATCAAACTATCTTTTTACCAAATTTCATCTAAATCAATTGAGTAGTTTCGGCCCCTTTTCAGTACAAACAAACAAAAAATAAATTTTTTCCTCTTTATAGTATTAGTTAGATGTATTGGATATTTTACGAATTGCTTGATTTAAATATATTTTTTAGTTTTTATTAAACCAACATGTGCAAAATGATAATATCGAATGGTCGAAATTACGAGAGGCGGTGACAGAATAGTGCTATCATTACATACGTATAAATTGTATGTACATGCAGTCTGCAATCGGAACTTGCTAAGCATTCAAATGCTTTCAATACTGCTAGCTATGGTGGAGTGACTTGACTGGCACAATGGATGCCAATTTACAAGGGAATTCGGCTTGGATGCTTCTGCCAACGTATTGAGCTCTGACATGTCCCGCCAAGAGGCCCATTGAATTAACTATAGTTTAACGGACTATTGTAATTAAGTTAGATGGACATAATTTGCTTTGATTGAATTTTGGAAGCCTAGATTAGAGAATAATTGAATGTTCTATTAATCAATTTTAGAATAAATTACAAAATTAAAAACCACTACGAGTAATTACATATTATCAAAGGCTCTCTTAGAAAATTTTATTGCAGCATTATTTTACTTTATCGTCATTAAATAATTTTTATTATTTAATCATTAAATTATGATCCATAAAGGGACGCACATTTTATAAAATTACGTTGATAAATTAGATAGTTAAAATTAATAAGTATTTATTGCAAAATGAAATGAACACAGAACAAATAAAGTTTTTATATCTCTTCAAACTTATTTTCCTAATAGGATGAAATTGTATCATACTCGTAGACACAAGTTCATAAGTCAATGATAACACCCTATTATTCGGTATATTTCACAAACAGCTACCATTAAGATAAAGTACAGGTGATAAATGAGCAAATTGGTATACCTCTTGGACAATCTCGTGTTCTCTTTGTTCTTTATATGCCTACCATAATAATTCACTGGTTTAAAGCATAGAAATAATTAATGTTGGATCAAATTACTTAGACAGGTTTCGATTAAATAGAAATGTTTGAATATACGAGGGCTTGTGATGAGCAATCTTAATCAATGCGGGTCAGCCATTTTGTGGTTACTGCCAAACAGTAAAATGCAGGTTTGGTGAACATTTTGCTAATCATTAGAATGATCGAAAATTTCCGATGGTTTTTAATTATTGTAATGGATGTACATGTTTGTATTTTAATTTTAATTAAATGTTAAATTGGTATTTTGCTAATTATCGAGCGCAACTGAATTATGTATAATAATTAATGAATATAGTATTTTATTATTACATTTGTTCACTTTAAATCACAATACAGTTGTGGTTACCCGCGAAAATTATATGATGTTCTCATATTTTTTCAATCAAAGATAATAAGTTACTACTGTATATATTATATAATTTATTTAATTTATATTATTGTTAAATTAATGTAATTGTGTGCCTTCTCATTGATTAATTAAAAAAAACTGTTTACTTCTAAAATATATTTTGTATAATATTTTAAGAAACTTTATTACTGTGCATGCTGTGTTTATGTTTATGTAAGTAATCACTACATTTAGTTCCAAGTTTTTAGTTCTATTTTTTATATTTGTGTGTGTTATTGTAAGTGATTGTAAATAAACCTAATAAATAAATAATATAATTTTAATTCAACTTTATTATTAAATATAAGAAAAAACATTAATTTTAAATATCAGCCTGTAGATTTTAATCATCTTCAGAAAAGACATAAAAAATGAAATTGAAATGTGCTTATGAAAGTGCAGAGCTCGGCAAGGGTCGTAATCTCTCGAGGAAAACATCATCGAGGGGTCGGGAAAAAGATGTGAATGTGTAAGCAAGTCTGTGTGCGTCAAAGGGCCAGTGTGTAGGTACTGTTTGCTCGCGAGATGGGCGCAGTGATGGTGGTAATGTTTGTGGCGGCTCTTCCGTCTCGAACTATTCATTCAGCTGATGCATACGTTATTAATGTACGGATAGCGAAACAATGTTTTGATAAGTATGATCTATAATTCAATATTATTACTATATCCATACTATTATATAGATGCGAAAGTAGCTCTTGTCTGTCTGTCTGTCTGTTACCTTTTCACACTTAATAGATAGACTGTATAGTCTATGTATTCCATACTAACCGTTATAACTATAAAACTTTTTGTAGTTTCTAATAAAATAGATTAATAGCTTAGTATATTTTAGATTTTTATAATTAATATCTGTGATTAAATCATAACGTGTCCTTTGGTGTTAATGTAGTATATTAAAATTAATGTACAGATTACTTAATAGAACCATAATTTTAACAGATACTGCACATTGACGATGATTATATATTTTGCTCCTTTTAGATACAATATGTATTTTTTACATTGTTATAAAGGGAATTGCTCTTTATAACGTAGCCTTTTTGTTTCTCAAAGATACATAGATTCTAAGAATTTGTCTACTAACAGAAAGCTGCACTATTCCTAATTATTATTGATTTATTGTTTTGATTGGAGTACCAGGCAAAAGGTGTTTTGCAAAATTAAGATTTTTTTTTGTTCGTGCGTTTTTAAATAGTTAATATCTATTAAAATCAGTCTAGTCTAAGTTACTTCATCGTTGCAAACGCTACAAGTAGATATCTGACCAACTAGGTGGCTGGTTCATCCCTCTATTCAAACAAAATTTAATGAGGCGTACGGTTATACAGGAACGTGAGTCTTTAGAGATCGTATGAGATCAACGATTCATTGTGTTCAAGGCTATGAAATTGCTATAAATTTTATATAGGCAATCTATAAAGCTTTCATAATGATAGAGTGGGTTCAAAAATTATTATTTTGTAATTTAAGTGTTGTCAACAAACTGAATAAATTTGACATCAATTTGATATATTACATAATAAAAAAAACGTTCGTGTGTACTTATGTACGCACGTAAGAAATTATCCTTCTTTGGCGTAACAGAACAAAAATAGCTAAAGATTTCATTCCGTACGTCACAACTCTCTGTTTCTAAATGGAATGCAGCTAACTTCATCATGTCGCTTTTTGGCTGTCGGTATGCGCGCGCATCGTAAAAATTGTCCTCTCATAATTTTTTCCAAACATGCTACAAGAAGTAAACTTCAAAAAACAATCAAGAGACCGAAGTAACGTAAGTAAAACTTAAAATTAGTATAATATGTTTATATGAATAACATATTTCATTAACATTTTATTATGCCTATTTGAAAATTAATCAACCCTGTCCAAACAGTTTAGTTAAAAGTAAAGGGACGTGGAACAGTAAACACTGATTCTCATTTCATATTGGCTCTATTAGCTCTCAAATATATCGACAGCCAAGGCGTAGCAGCTGTGTTACTTCCATACTGTATTTAATGTATTACTTCGCTTATTAGATAGACACATTGACTGACTGAATAAATATTGCTCATGAAACCGTTCAGAACGATATTGTTACGGCCTATATAATATTTTAAATGTAATATATTATTATTATTTACTAACTACTGCCGGCAGTTTCGCTCGAAACCTAATATACATAGTTCCCGCTTTACAAAGGAACAAACAGCGAGCTCTGTTGATGGGAAATCTTAAGAGGCAATATAAACAAAGCTTGTACAATTTTCCATATTTCTTATTTTAAAAATGTCGAACTTTCGTTTATTTAGGGAAGGAATTTAAAAAAATTCTTCCTTAGTTCATGCTTTTAGAGCCAACGTTGCTTGTTCTTCCACGTATGTACAGTGTGAGAGTTTTATTAAGTGAAACAACACAATAAATAGTATCAAAAAGTAAGTTTGTTCATAGCATTTTTTTTTGTAAAAATATGTTTATTATTACTAATACTGCAATCATCACTAAACTAGCAACATTTCTATGAATATTGATTGGCTTTCCACATAATATTTAAAATTATATTGTGCAGACGTAAGCAACATTTTTCCGGATTCCTATCACATAATAGGGACTTAAAGCGGGATTTCAGAGAATGTTTTATGAGATTCTATTCAATACAGGAAGCGTAAGCCTCTTTACAGATTTTTCAGACATCTTATAAAGGCTTTAATCTCCGCCTTGGAAATGTGAACGTGGAATACATAATCTTCATGTTACTTCGATTTTAATTAAAAAATCTAAGTTAATGAGAGACATTGCTTATTGTAAATACACAACTATATAAATTATATACATAAATATATATTTTAATTAATAATATATAATTATTTAGTGTATTGAATAAAGTACCCAGCGACCTTAGTTCTCGCCCATGAAATAGCCGAATACCTATTATAAAAAGTAAACGTTTTTATTTTTTATAAAACGTACAGGTTTAATTAATCGACGCATTGGTAATTTGTTGATGTTCGTTTGTTTTTTATAGAAATTCAATGATGCCTGTTCTACAGAAATTCTGGGGACGAGATCGATGAATCTTTAAAAGCGATTTTCACCGCTTCATTGGAATTGAAACTTTGCCTTTGTAAAATGTTATTTGAATTCAAAAAAAGTTGAAGTAAGGACTGTAGTGTGTGTTCACCTCGTCGTGGTGGGGGTGGGGTGGAGAGGGGGGGGGTCATTAGCATCTGGCAACCCAACCGGGCGCGAAGTCATGAGACACACAAGGAGGTGGCCCACTTTGGTGGGCGGTGTACCACGCAGGTTGCTCCTGGTACTTCTCTGACAGCAGAGTGGACCGTGGGAGCAACCGCTTGGTTCCCCCATTAAGACGGAGGAGGTTTTAGTGGGTAGTACTGGCTTTCGAGCCGGTGTGTCCCACATAACCACCTGTATGTATATAGGTATTATGCGTAAACGCATTTCCTAACATTAAAAAAAGGTCGATAGAGTTTCCGAGTAGAATGAAACATATAAACAACTAAACTTTACACTGACCAGTGTTCAAAATGAGTAATTACATAGGTAATGAGGGCCTAATAAGAATGTTTTTTTTAATTGTACTTATATGCTTGTAATATTTAAAATTTAATTTCTTTGTGTTACTTTTTCTTTTTATTTTACATACTTGTAAAATGTAAATGTACATGTTTCCGTCCGATTATAATATGGGTGTCTTCAAGGCAAGAGTGAATAGGTGGCTACTGAATTAGTGTGACTTACCATCTACGACTGCGTTACCACTTACCATCAGGTGGAACGTAGTCAAGCACTAATTCTGAATAGTATAAAAAATAAATAAAAAACATACATAGTAACTACTAGTTTTTCGTAATATGATAAAATTTTGTTAATGTAATTTTTCCTCCTATTCGTGTAGTGCCTAACTACTTATTCGACGAAAGGTGTATTTTTAAATACAAACTCTTTTAAGTGACAATTTAGAACGAATGACATGAGAAGAAGGCGCTGTGTTTTTGTTCATTGTGTTGTGGAAAAGCTCAAAATGAATGGCCGATAAAATTTATGATGAAAATTTCTTATTGTACTACAAACACAACCATCGTGAAATTTATAATCTAACTTTTAAGAGGGAACATTTTGAGCTGATGTTGATAGGAATAAAGTATTGAAATACGAATTTATCGGCGTGTAATATAATTTTATAAAATCTGATATATGTTTGTTTAAATTATTATTAATATTTATAATGTGCATAAGATTTTACCAGATATATCAGATCAAGACAATTTTTTATATTGAATTTGTACATATGTTCATAAAATTTCACTTAGCTGCCCTTTCGTCACGATAATAGACGATTAATCATTAAAAAATCTACAAATATTCCCAAATTCTAGCGTTCACATATTTTAAAGTTATATTTTAAATTTGTTATATTTGTTGATAAAATATATTGATTTACATGTTCGTTTCGATATATAAGATTTTTGATTTAATACAAAGTAAAGATACAATTGAATACACAGTTTGTGCTACGATATTATGTTAAATAAACAAGCTCTCGAGTAGGTTCGACTTTGAGTCGTCGGTTTTAGCTTCGGACATTTTATTTGAGTAATGTTATTTATATACAGCTTTACGCTATATTCCTTGTGAAGAGGCAAAGGCAAAGTAGACTTAGCTCTCTTTTCTTTATATAAAATATTTGTATAAGTATATTTTATTATATTTTCTAGTGAACACAAAAGGGATTGTTTGGGCCAGCAGACCCTTTGCTCAGGACTCCCTAAATCGTAGTTATTTTGTAAGTTTTAATTCAATTTTCTTGTTAATGGTATCAAAGCTTGCCAGTTTGTAAGTCTTATTTAAAATAGAAATGAAATATTTATCCGTTGTCATTTTGATAATTTTTGCGTTTTTGTTTCTTTAAATTACGATATAACTGATAACTTATTATAGAATAGCATATAAATATTTAATTTTATTGTATTTGATAAATAACAACTATAATTAACATATTGGAAAGCTTATATTCATTCTTATACGATTATTATATTTGCGATTTAATTCTTTCCTAATAATTTACGAAAATTAAATTGGTAACCCAAATAAGAAGTACCGAAACGCAGGCTAGTTGACGCTCAGGGTGCTCAACAGCGTTTTGGCTGCAACCCAGACACGTTTTGCATTTTATTCAAAACGTTGACGTGAAGGATAAAGTTTTATTATTTTACTACTTTGACGTGATCTGCATACATCTATCTGACTCATACTCAGTGCATTGATATGTCGTATTCTTACAGTGATTTGTAGTTTTTGCTATATTTTTACGTAGGGAATTGTTAACACCTTTAAAATGTTAGATTTACGAGATATGAGATATTAGAGCTGATGATAATAAGAGATAGAGATGTGTATTGAATTGTTGTTTTATTATAAATATTTATGCAACAGAAGCGTTACACTTTTTCTCTTTACAGCAGCAAATTATTAACTCTGATCTCTGTCGTGTGGTTGACTAAATTTATACTCGTATTTCAGAAAATGATTGGGCCTACGATTCTTGCACGAGATGAATTATGTATGTAGTTTGAGCAAATCATAAAAATTAAAAATGCTTATTGTGGTTTATTAAGGATTAAATTAGCACCTAGAAACTTAGGAAAATAGAGTAAGATCCGCATCATTCCTTATAAGCAGTTGTAGTTTTGTTTTTTAACCCAGCCAAAAAGCGGTTTAAGTTTTTGTGTACAGAACAATTTTGATTTGACTAGAGAATTATAGAGCTTTCTTCACATGGTCTCAGATTCGTAGCACAATATAAGATATTATATACATTTCCACAATAAAAATGGTTTGTACAATGTACATTTTTATATAGAGATTGGCTCCAGAGATTATTGTAATCAACCCTTTTTAACGTCTCAATGCTGGGCACAGGCCTCCCTTCAATACGTGAGGGATCAGTCATCAGGCCATAGCCCACCATGCTGGCCATGTGCGGGTTGGCGGACTTCACATGTCTTTCAAAAACTTGCTAGGTTTTTTTTAGATATGCAGTCCTCGCGACGTTTTCCTAAGGCAAGTGGTAATCAAGTTAGAAATTATTCGCACATGAAAATATCAGAGATGCGAGACCCGGATTTGAACCCGCTTCACTCGGTTTCTCAAGCGAGCGGGTTATCACTGGGTTACCACTGCCTTAGACATTTCTTTTTCATTCTTATAGAGAAATTATTATTGTCGTTAAAACAAAAAAAGCAAACAATTTTTTAAGATTTAAAATAAGCTCCCTAAGGACGTGTTATAGGCTACTAGACGGCTATAGTGGCCAAATTAAAGTAAATTGTCATTCATCAACATTAATCATTCTGTTAAAATCGGGAGTCATCGCGTGACTCAGATGCATTGAACATTTTGCGTCAGTCGCGGGACAACTCGAGGAATTTTAATCAGCCCATGGTGATGTCCAAAACGATTTATGTTTTGTTTATTCGTTCACATTTCGTTTAAAAGCAAATTCCAAAAAGGCAAAAGGTCCAATTCGTGTTTGCCTCCAAACATCAATTAAGTATTATGAACACGAAATTTATTCACCATTTAAATAACATTTCAACTGTATCTCAGTTTAGTCTGGCGTGTAATGGTAATTCTAACTTAAGGGTTTTATCGATAACATCAACTAAACTTACGTATATATAGTAAGTATTTTATAAGCACATATTTATTAGGTTTCTACGTCTATTTACACTCAAAAATATTATGTGTATTACACGTCAACCAAAAAAAAAATCTATTGATCTAAAAGTAAATATTTAAGCTTGTATATGTAAATCTTTTAAAATACAAATTTATAAATATTCTTAAAACAACAGCCCTTTTCATTATATAAACACAACAAAAATGCCTTCTAACGTACACAAGAAGTTGAAAATGACCTAAACTTATGACAATTCAGTTAGTTCAGTTCAGTAGAAAACATCGAAACCGCAGGAAACATCCTCAACATGATTTTACTTGGTAATTTCGCAAGCAATAAGGTGTACTGATCAGCATCGCAATGAGTCACGGCTTGAAGCACGAAGGGCACGGCACTGAACTGTCGAGATAAGAACAATAGATGCTAAACGCGCACCCACGTTTCAAATTCCGAAAAGATGATAACTCCAACGAGTAAGTCTACTTCACTGAATTCACACGCGGCTTTAAATGTCACGTTATACTCCATCGATATACTATATAAAGATCATGCTCCTTTAAATTATTTGAATTAAACGTGCTTTATGTAAGTTTAGTGATATCCGAGCTTTGTATCTAATTTTTTAAATTAATGATTACAGGTTTACATCTAGGTAAAAGAAATAATCCAAATCCTCTTTAAGATTTTGCTCTAAGAAAGTTATAGTACTTTAATGAGTTGTTTTTTTAAATTAATTAATTACAAGAAAAGAGAGACTCATCCTCGCTTCACTCGGGTTCTTCCCTAGGTACCTACTTTTTGACGGTTAGTATGGAATAGATAGACTATATATTATGCTATATATATTATATGCCTTCCTCAATAAACAGGGAATCTAATGCAAAAAGAATTTTTCAAATCAGATTAGTAGTTTCTGAGATTAGGGTGTTCAAACAAACAACCTCTGCCACTTTATAATATTATGTATAGATAATAAAAAGTTTATATAGGCTTTGGGTCTTTTTTATTAATCTCACTCCTTTTATAGGAGTTTTATAGGAGTTATTTGTTACTTAAGATAAGACATTGTACTAAGGAATTTATAAATAAGTGATATAAATAGCAAAACGAATATCATTTGGATTATTTCTAAGCGTAGGTACTCTGCGTGAAGATGTAATGGAGATGATCATGCCGCACAATCGATTTTTTATTATGGTTGAAGCGGAAAATTTGTTCAAATGGTATTTCACGGTAGATTATTTGTGAGCAGATCGTGAGTGGTTTAAATTATATGAATTTTTGGTATTTCTTACTATTACAGTATTTGATTCCGGTACTATAAAGATTCATATTTTTTACAAAGTTTTACTGTAACGTCACATTACACATGATATATTATGTTTAAGCACATTTACTTTGCTTGTTAAGGTTTTTATATAGTCGTTTCTTTTATCACATGAGGAAAATGGAGCTGACGCTGTTCTCCCTAAAAGTAAAACTGAGGGAATGTGACAGACTAATACAATATCCTTTTAACTTTAAAGTTTAAAATTGGAAATTTTCGAGAAAGTCCGAATTCGTTACAAAACAACTTCTGGGGAGCGGACAAAAATTATTTCCAATTTGGCAGGATTATTAGAAAAATAAAATTTACCTTCTTTTTTTTAAACGATCGAAAGAAAACGAAAGATTTTTTTAATATATAATATATATTTTTTGATAACCTAAATAAATAATAATTAACATACATCACCATCTAGTTCCATGGTAAGCTACAAAGCTTGTGTTATGGATACCAGATAGTTAATACACTACACATATATAACTTTAAATACATACATACATATTATAAATATCCCATGACTGGAGTACCCATGACTGGAGTACAAATATTCGTGCTCATCGTACAAATGAACGCCCCCAGCGGGACTCGATTCCGTGACCTGGTACAGCAAGGGTCACTATAAACTGAGCCAAACGTGTTGTCAACTCACATAAGAACAACTTACGTTGTAACATTTCATTTTTTATGGATTCAATAATGAAATAACACCCACACGTCGAACAAACGTGGGCTTTGTAGAAAACATTACATCTTCGGCATTTAATTATAACTGAACAAAATTAAAAACGTTGTTGAGCTTTTCTAGTCGAGGTCTTTTCGAGTCGATTGATGTTTTAAAAGTTTACATATTCAGTTCTACTTACTTTCAATGATATTAGGCCAATTTTTATGTCTGAGCCGCGATGGTTATTTATACGTATACGAGATAAAATGTAATTTAATACTATATTATATAAAAGAAATAAAAAAATGATATCATAGCCACAGCTTGTTTTATTTCAAATTCGCGCATCCTTTTCGAAAACCCCAAAAAAGACTAACTAGAATCTAGATTTATGTTTAAACACTAATTTAATTTTCAATACGAGTTTATATTAACATAATAATAATTGTAGTAATTGCCTAATTTTAAGTATTTCTAGTACAAACAATTACTCCTTGTGTCGTACTGCCGTGTAGAGGTTCTAGATCATATTACAAGATGGCGCTACTTGCTTAGATAAAGCTAAATTGTTGTTTTCGTAATTTTACAACAGAAACCAAAATCTACTAAACATGGACAAAATATTTAATAAATAAAGTCCATCTTAACTTGCATACTACAAAAAAAAATTTATACATACTTTTTTTTAACTTTCAGTAAAGTTCTTTCTCCACTTACAAAACTTTTTTAATTTAAGAATTTTAATTCTATTTATATTTGTCGATGACCTGTATTATTCGTTTATTTTAGATATAGATTCTAGTCTCATATTGTTTTTAAATATTTTCAATGCATGTTATTCTTAGAAAGCATTTATCTTCAAAAGAAAAGCACCTTAAGAGGCAAGACTGCGGTATTATCACGGACGATCGATGTTCCCTCGCGACCAGACAAAGGACAGGGGAATATTGTTTGTCACAAAATTTATTATGGCGGTAGACAGAACGGGACTCGGACGGGACCAGTAACATATCCTATATATCACAGAAAACATTGAGGCTTGAGCGCACTGGCTTTTTATTCAGTCCGTTCAATGGCGTTTAACGCGAGAAAATTTATAGGTATTAGCTTTACATATGTGACGTCTAAAACTGTTGCACTCGTTGTTCTTTTAGGGACACCAGTTATTTTGCTGGTTTTAATTGAAATTGTAAGGGCAATTGTATTTTGTAATTTAACTTATAAGTTCATTTCTTATTTATTATTAGTATAATGCGAAGAAGAGCTCGAACTCAAAGAGAACGCGTAGCGCATGAATTTTACATGCAAGCATAATTTTAAGAAAAAACATGTCGCATAAATCCAAGTTATATAATATATACAACAGGATAACCATCTAACAATGTACCAGTGTAAATTCCAGTTTGGTAGCTTATTTTTATCGCACATATAAAACTACAGTGCGCATTTAACTTAACGATGTGCAGTCTTAGCGCAAACATACTTTCGTGGCTTGCCGTTTCTACTGTCTACAATCTTTTATCAAATGTCTCAAAGAATATCTTGTTTATGGTTCGTGCGAACAAGTTACGGGCTTAATATAATTTATTTCTAAGTTAACTGCCTTGGACGTAAACAAATATAAGTTAGTTCGTACATCACTAGGCCTCATATTCTCTTATCTACCGGGATCCGTTTGCTTTGCGCCTTTTATGGTTTTGTATTAAATTTGTCGGTCTATTTCGGATAATAGTGCCAAGATATGCTGGATAAACAATTTTACTATCAGTTGGTTGAAAATTTACCTTTTCTATTTATTTATTGAAAAGAGATTTACCTTTTTGTGAGATATTCTTCAAATGGAAAGATATTACGTGAGTTTGGCTATATTGAGACTATACGAAAATTTGATAGCGATAGAAGTTTTTAAACCTTACGTTTTATATATTTTTGTAAGTAAAAGAATAATTTGTGATTTCATAGGATTATTATGTGTACTTTCTTATCAAGCTTCTTTTTGAATTTTATGCTTTCACAATAATAGAATTATTTCTCTAATCCGTAGAAATATTATTAATGATTGGAATATAAGTTTGAAGACTATAAAAGTATAAAACACACTGAATTATTGTAAAAGATGTTTAAAATTATATGTCAAAAGTATAATGAATGGACTCAATTTAACTTGAAACTGAGTACGATACGAGTGAGATTCTAATATAGATTGCATATAAATTTACGCCTGGTTTCATTTTTCCATATCATGACGTTAAGCCGAGACCCAGGTTTTGAGTTAAATTATGACCCATTATGAGTCCTAAAAATAAACATTAAGCGATCATTCACCGAAGGGATCGTTATACGTTATATCACATTTTTTATTTGAATAAAACCCAATAAAGAGGAGGCGTGAAATTTAACACCTTTAATTATATATTATGATAAATATTGAAAAAACATATTATACAAATTGATTAAATTAAAATATTTACTTTTATATTATCTAAATTAACATTTTTTCTTATAAGTTTCAATTCAGAAAATATGTTGTATATAAAACTGAAAAGTGACTTCGTGACCGCAAAAAATTATGTAGTAATGCATTTACTCGTCACATTTATAATTATAACTACCGACTCACCCTCGCTGCTCGAGTTCGTCCGTACATTTTAACGGTTAGTATAGATTTCTCAGAGATGGAATATTTTCCCACAGTAAAAAGTAACCTATATGTTGGCCCGGATAACCAGTTATCATCATACCAAATTTCATCAAAATCTGTCAGTGGTTTTTTCGTGATGCGTTCCCAGACAGACATACCACAGATAGATAAAAAGTCTAAAAACTATAGATTCAACCTCTGTATCGATAATAATGACTGTTTCAATAAGATTATCCAAAAATTATTCAATGTTCAGATTCGACTCAGTTAGAAATTTATTATATGTATAGATAATTTATATATAGGTTATCATTCTTTACATACGAATAATATCTTATTTTTCAATTCAAATTTGTTTCGGTCATGAATTATTGAATTTACCTTTGTATTCACCAGATTCATGTTATAAATATTAATCTTTGAAAATAACAATATATTTGAGCTTGAGTTTAATAAACTTTTATGAGCAACAAGATAAACTTGTCAAGATAATAAAGCTGCATAGTATATGATTTATGTGTTGTTAGAAAATAACGTTATTTTATGTCAGGAAATTGTTACACAATACAAGTGCGGAAAAGCATTTCTGTAATGAAAACTATGTACCTTCGTAGAATATTTTAAGGAACGCTCGCATTCTATCTCATTAAATCAGTATAGTGGTTGTTAAAGCTGTCGCTATAAAATGTTGCAGGAATTTTAATTTCTAAAAGCAATTTTAATCAATCGATCAATCTATTTCACTAATAAAAACATTTAATCATATGTAAGTATTGGTAGTAAATAAGGATAAAATGAATAATTCACTGCGCATACAAAGCCAGCAACAAAAACTGGTCCACAGTGGCTTCCTGGATATCTTTGTTTTCTAGCAGCAGTAAAATCTATCTCGTTATATCACTAAAAAGTAATTAATTACTCGCTTCAAGAAATCTTTAAGGCTGCGACGAAGGTTGGCATTCTTTTCTACGTTAGCATTCTTTGCTGAATAATTCATGTGCATTTAATTGAATAACATTTAAATTCATTACCCGAGCTATTCTTATTTATGGCGGTGCTCTTTAGTTTTCAGAGTCGTATTTTGTATCTGTGAATTCTAAGAAATATACGTACAGAGCTTTAAATAAAACATTAAATATAATTTGATGAAACGTCCCAGTAATGGGCTGTATCAATAAACTGTCAAGAAAATAGACATTCTGATCTGCTGTCAATTTATCATTTTCATTTTCTTAAACGAAAGCGTACCTACTTCAAATTTCAAATTTGTCTTGAGTATTCATAAAATACGTTCACATCGAAATATCATTTGTCAACCACTTTTAATAGGGATATTCTTTCCATTTATCTGTTTCAACAAAATTTTGAATTTCAGATTTCAGTCCGCGGGCGGAGGGATGGCTATTAATGGATGAATAATATCCACTGTGGCATTATGGATTTTCTAATATATTTTCATGTTATAATGTCGTCGAATGTGAGCTCTAATTTATACATTTAACAGCTACACATGTACATTTATATAACGTTTATGGTCCTCGTACCCTTATAATAATATGTCATAGAAAGCGGGTTAAATTTAGTTTGTGTTCAACTAATTGGATTAGGAGCTAAAGGGATGGAATCGAGCGAACACATATTGTCTATACCTATCATTGGATTTACACTAGGGGCACTCGGGGCTAGTGCCCAGGGCGGCAAAATTTGCAGAGCGAGAAAAAAAAATTCTTCACGTTATCGAAAATGCTTTTTTTTACAAAAAATGAAAAAGAGATGAAGTAATAAAATTTATATTATTTATAAATTATTTCTTTGCATTTAAAAAAAAATTAATAATAATTTTTTTTTTACTTTTATCATTTTATTCGATAATATGTCGGCATTTTTACAGTGCCCAGGGGCGGTGCTAAGGTTAAGTCCGGCACTGTCTATACCAGTTGATTAACTGTATTCAAATAGAAAAAAATTAGTTTTAATGAAAAATTAGTGTTCATTTTGATCGCTTTAGTATTAATGGAATGAATTATAAATAAACGCTTAAGCAGACGAAGATATTTTACATAAAGAACAAACAACTTGTTTTGTTCAAAGTAGAATACTAGCGAATCGTTGTGTCTCAGAAACTTATACACGTGTACTCAAGCTCGATTCAGTATCCTGTAGGACACTTTGTCTTCTGTCTGAATGTTAAATGAACTATTGTCGCTGTATATATTTACCGAACTGGGATTCGAGGAAAATGATTTTGTTTCAACATCTTCAAAGACGGTGAGAAATGAGACTTTAACTCGAGAAATATACATAATTATGCATAAACTATACTTTGTAAGTTTATGTATATATCTATAATATCTTTCTCGGTACAATTTAGTATTAGTGCCATTTATATTTTACTAGCAGAACCCGCAGCTTCGTTCGCTCTAAAACTACAAAAAATATCTAAAAAGGTAGGTTTCATACAAACTTTCATTCTTTAGTTTACCCCCTTATGGGATAAATTTCGAAAAATGCTGAAACACGTATTTATTTAATTTTATTTAAGAGCATTAATACCAAGTTTCAAGTAATTCTGATCATAAATATTTTTTTGGGTTGTATTATAACGTGTTTTTCCGTGGGAATTAGATAATCTCCCGCGGTAAAAAGTAGCCTATGTCACTCTCCAGTCCTCCAACGATCTCCACACAAAAAATCACGCCAATCCGTCATTTCGTTTCAACGTTAAAGAAAGACAAACAAACAAACACACTTTCACATTTATAATACTAGTATGGATATTCTTAATATTTCTTTTCTCGATATATGATAAATATAACGTAATTTTGAAATGTGTTTATTTTGTAAATAAACTACATATAACGCTAGAGCTTATTGAGTTCTAAGGTTATGGAGTTTATAAGTTTCACAGGTTTTTTAAAACAGCTATAACATAGATAAAGATAATAAGTTACAAAATGATGTATTATCATGTTGTATAATTATAGCTTACAGATGTTTGTTTTATTTTCGAATTCGATATTTTATTTTCTAATTTATGAAAACGAAAGAAAAATATATCAGAAAAAAAGTTACTTAAAGTGCTAACAATTTAGCTAACACTTTTGTCTCTACGAGGTAGCTTCTTATACGGTTAAAGGCTAGAAGGCATATTTGTAGCTCCGGCGAATGGAGCTCACGTTCCAGTTTCATTTGCGGCGTGCACGTTGAGTCTATTCTGATCGGTGGACATTGGACACGTTCAATATCATACAAACAAATCGTTCCAATAATGGTTATAGTTATACGGTTCCGTAAACATAAGATTATGGTGGTGGCACCATAATCTTATGTTTATCAATAAAACATATTAAGTTAAAATATGTATATATATGTATATACATACGTGCATAAAACCTTATACGCAGCTACAACAAGAAAATCCTATAAAACAATTTTCTCATATAGAGATTCTATTTTTTTGCCTTAATTTTTATTTTGCTGTTTACGAGACTGAGATACGATAATAACAGAGTATTCTCTGTAAAGGTAAACTTCTATGGCTATATTTTATGGTTCAAAAGATACAGTTTTTTAATGGTAGGTCCTGCTCCTTTCTTTTGGACATGGAACCCAAAAATTAATAAAGCATACCGAGGTCTTTCGAAGCAGGGTTTTTTCTCTTTATTGTAATGGGGTAGATAGAAAGGATTTAGTGACATATTATAATTCTCAGACATTGTACGTTGGAAAGTAGAATTGATGCCGCGATATATCGTAATCATATATAATAAACATTCTTCAAACATAAGCGTTTACGAGTACCTACTTTGTACGGGAATCGAACATGCTACTACTGGGGTATATTTATATTTTCTTTAGCTATTTCTCAGTATATTTATTATTTATTTTAAAACCTTTAACTTATTTGTATTCCTATCTGAAATGTAGAGAATGCGCGGATTATCGACACGTATTCTTCATAGTACAAACCACGTGAAGCTTTGAAGTTTAAATCGATTTGCAATAATTTCAAAATTTCTGTATTTTGCTGAGTATTTTCTTAACATTTCATTGTAAAGAACT
This sequence comes from Brenthis daphne, assembly GCA_947093115.1. Taxonomy (NCBI): domain Eukaryota; kingdom Metazoa; phylum Arthropoda; class Insecta; order Lepidoptera; family Nymphalidae; genus Brenthis; species Brenthis daphne. The sequence continues at coordinate 28,982,238 of OX352474.1, read as the reverse complement.
ACTCACGTAAAACTTGATAGGTTAATATAGAATTAATATGTATATTAAAATACTAATGCACTTTTCGTGTATTCAGATGACGTTAACACGTGAGGCAAACAAATCTTTACCAATATTACACAAGTGCTAAAATATGAACACCTTATTAAATTAATACTTAAAAGTATTCATAATTGACCTTTGACTTTTTGAGGTTTGAGGTTTTGTATAATTTTGTGATATTGAGTAATTTATATTTAATATAATTTTATCTAATATGTTTATTATATTATATATTAGTCCCTCCACGACCGCGGACACGCCGGCGTAACAGTTAACAATAGATTTCTTAGAAATTTAATTAATTTCTTACAAATTTACCTGGAGATGTTGATTTAACTGTTATATGATACTTTCTTAGATTTACACAAATATATTATTGATATTTTTAAATAAAACTATATATATATATATATATATATATATATATATATATATATTTAATGTTTCTCAGCAAACATCTTACCCGTGACCATTTTTGGTATAAAGCGTTAAAACGTCGGCAACCAAAAATTAAAATAAGAGATCTTTATAGTCCGACAAAATAATTGTTATTTAACTGTTATTATATTTTAAAATTTGCTTTTAGACCCTCGTTCTCAAAGAGGCCATTCTTATAATGAAATGTAAAAGTAAATAAACTTTTGCGTCACATGGCTTGCATACGAATGACGAACGATTCTAATTTTACGGCGTGATGGAGGCTCTGCTCATTTTCCTAACTGCTGCGGATATTTTCAATTTTCTCCACGGAGCTTACTTTTTATTAGTTTCTGGTTTGACTAGAATACTAATGTGTTTATGTTATTATTCATGTTTCGGGATACTTTGTCTATTTTATTTTGTCTGACTTATTTAATTTTTATTGTTAATCTATATCTCTAGGTAAACATTTCAGTTTTAGTGATTACCGCGAAAATTAACCTGTCAAATTTATATTTTTCTAAATTTATCATAGATTTTAAATAAACATTACAGGCACGGTAACATTACATATTACATTACCGTGTTACAGGTGTATGTTGTTGATGATAAGAAAAAATATCTAAAATGTACATACATATGTTTATGTATAGATACCAGTGGCGAAGCGTCCATACAAGACTTCTTACCTTAATATATATATATATATATATAATAGCTTTATTTCTTTCTGTATTAATACGTATATAAAAATTTTATATATTTGGAACGGCTTACCTCTGCTAAAATTTCACCTTTCGCCACTGATAGATACCAATAATTTTATTGTACAAAACAATTCCAGTAAACCACTTTGTGATAAGAAGCTGCTAATTTATACAGTTCTATAATTATCCATATTATTTATGCCAATAATGTAAGGTCAGAAATTTAGAAATACCTTCAATCGAACGAGCGTGCTTAAGGAATCATGACATTGGAAGGCGCTAGGCACTCTGTGATTCTTTGAATATTCCGCAAGACATATATATCTGTATATAGTTCGAAGTAAAGTATATATCATATTTACTATTATATCAAATAATAATATATACCTATATTAATAAATAATTAATACGTTAGATTGTACGTTTCAAAATATATAGTAACACATTTAAATACTAAATTCAATTTTCCTCGATAGTTACAAACTGGAACATAGCACGGTACAGTCATTAAAATTAAATAACTATACTGTCCATACGTTTAATGTGAAGCGCTCGTTCAATAGACGTGTTAATCTGAAAACTGACGTGCAATTTAATTAATTGGTGGAAGAGTGGAATGTAAACAGTGGTGTATGCATACTTAAAGCCCGTAACATCACTCATACGTAGAGATATTCAACATAAATTATTTCCCATTGACGCATAAGTTTTGTATAATATACTTATTTAACCGAGTTTTGTCGAAATACACATACAATGAAAAAATCCGGCGTAGCAACGACGGTCTCATGTAATAATTATACGTACCAATAAGTTCTTCATAGAAAAACCCAATATTTATTTTAGCCTAAACCAGGTCTCGAACCCAGGACCTGAGGATCTGCAGACATGCCTATGAACCATTAGATCAGCCATAAAACCATTTCTCATATAGCTGTAAGTCCGTATATCTAATATAAAAGCCAATATTATCAGTAACGGGCAGGTTTAGTCTACCAAATACAGTGAAGGTAAAATTGCAGGCACAATAGCGTAATTAAAGCAGCACCTAATCTTCTGTCTTCAGTTGAGCTGACACCACAGAGTTAATTAGGTTTTTGATGAATTGCCCGCTTTTGTGAAATGCCTTCACATAAGTGGACTTTGCTATTAAGAAGAATGAAAGAAAAGGGGAGGAAAATTTTAAAATTTTGTATAAGAGCAGGCTTGTTTTATGTTGAATTCCTTTATTACATACCTTTAGGACTTAAATTATTGAATGTTCTTCGTATTTAACAATCTACCTTACCCTATATTGATGATACGCCATTAATATTATACTATGAACATTAATACAAATCATATTTTCAACCGACTTCAAAAAGGAGGAGGTTCTCAATTCGACTGTATTTTTTTATTTTTTTTCATTTAAAGCCAGAGTAACTGAACTTTCTTAAACTGTTATTAAATTTTAATTGAAAGTTATGATGCATTTTGTTATAAATAGTAAAATATCTTTATTTAAACTCTAGCTAGCGCTCTTTGTTTTAATAAAATACGATAGTGAAATTTGTATTTCAATAAAACATTTTAAATCACAATATCATTAGGAGCAAAGGGCTGGAAACCCAAATATTTGCTAAATTCGTTTTCGTAATGATCACAGCAAAATAACAAGCCTCATAGATCCTGATTGAGGAGAATCAATCGACCGTCACTCTTACTTGACGCTTCAAATGAAATGCGCAAAGTATTTTTAACAAGAGAATGTAAGAAAATTTATAGTAGAACTATAAATTTTAGAACTGGATTAATTTTTCATTTAATTTACAATCTGTACTTACTACTCACCGTAAGAAAGTAAAGTAGGAAGCTGAAGGAACACTTCGTGAGGAAACCTGCATGTTTGAGAGAATGAGCTTTGGAAAGACATGTGAAGTTGACCAACACGCAGCCCCACCTTGCCCAGCGTGCTGGACTAAGTTCTGATCCCCCTCGTATTGAAGAAAGGCCCTTGCCCAGCAGTGGGACGTTAAAAAGGGCCTAATACAATTCGTATATGTATTGTCAATTTATTCAGCCCTTTTTAACGTCCCAATATTGGGCATGGGCCTCTCTTCAATACGAGGGGGATCAGGCCATAGTTCACCACGCTGGCCAAGTGCGGGTTGGCGGACTTCACATGTCTTTCGAAAACTTGCTAGGTTCTCTCAGACATGCAGGTTTCCTCACGATGTTTTCCTTCACCGAATTCGTATATACGAGTACATATTTAATATTAACAATTTTGCTATAAAAAAAGAATACTAAACGTTTCATTAATTTTACTTTTATATATAAAAGATGATAAAAAATTAAATAATTCTTTTATAAATATTGCGTTAAGTTGTATCTTTAAACGAAACGAAACTAAGAATTAAGTAATAAACTCGAAGTACGTCAAATATAACCTTTGCCCCAATATTGTGATTGAAGCCTAATAGAACAAGGTTGTTGTTATTGTTGATCTATTGTTAGTGGAGGAAAGCCCCAGACGATCCCATTCAGAATAGCTAATCACATCAAAAGTATAGACAACTTGAAATCAATTTAACTTTCAATTAATACGCTTACAGAGTCTATTCAATCAGTGATACAAATGTACAGTCATTGTAGCAAAAGGATTTCTTTAAATTGCCTTGATTAATGGATGCACATTGCACAGGTTAATCTATACTTATTGGTAAATAAATTAAAATGTCTGGATATGATTACAACTACACCATAGCTAAGCTTTATACGCGAATATAGGCAGATAAAAAAAAAATGAGCTTTTGTTTTTAATTTACATCAGCACAAGTTAGGTTAAGCATAAACAATATACGTCCTGTTTCTACTGAAGATTTATTACGTATATAAAAAATATATAATTAATTTAAACTAGAAATTGAAATTCAAATGTAAATTTAATATACATATTTAAACATTGAAATACGAAATTATTGCTATAATGAGCTTTCTTGTATTCTATTTTAATTTAAAGAGACGGATTTTAAATATTAAGAAGTTACAAGGGCTGCACGTCATTTAAAAAGAATGCAAAGCATGTACAAAGTAATTTAATACTCACAGGGTAGTATCGGCTACTTGGGACTATAAAGTCATTAATGTGCCCCCTGTGGTTGATAACGAGTGTTTCTTGGGAAAATTGAATGTAGCACGCCCCTGGGAATCACAAATATATTATCACTCAAAATTGCATGCGAAATATAAAATTGTCTTTATTATGCTTAATATTTAAAGTAAATTGAATTATTCTAGTTACCACAATTTTGTGTATAATTTATTCGGTTACGGAAGTTTAAAATGTTTATGATATTTTTTTATTATTATGTATTTTTCAGTACTTATTATATATATGACACATATTACAAAAATTCACATTTACCCATATTTTAAATACATATAACAAAGGTTCAATGGGACTGATAATTATACTGCAGAGGTCAGCCTCGATCAATCACTTAAAATAACAATAATATTATTTCACGTCTCCCATTGATCGCGTCAAACATATCTTCGGTGTCGACGCGTGATTTAAGGAACCTCACGATTTAAATTTTGAAGCTTAAAGCTATTTTGTTTGATAATTAACGTTGAACCAAAAAATTCTTATGTTTTGGCTATTGTGTCTATGTGTTATGTATATAAGCATCATAGTGTCGTTTTAATTCAGGGGTTTTTGACAAACTTCGAAATTGAAGAGCTCTTAATTTTGTTGTAATTAATGTAATTTTGCGAATCCTCTACTATCCTGAACTATAGAAGGAATGTAAAATTCATATTGCTTAATAATATAACTTTGTATTACAATTTGGTTCATAAAAAATATTATTAAATACAGTCTGTTTGTCTGTCTGAACGTGATAAACTCAAAAACTACCGAACGGTTTTTCATACGGTTTTCACCAATGGACGAAGTGATTTATAGGAAAGGTTTAAGTGTATAATTTATTTAAGTTTTGTGTAAATTGGTTAAAATATTGACTGGGAGCTTTCCTGGCGTGAGCCGCGTAATCCAATATAATACATATATAAAAAATGTATCACAGAATTGTTCATCTTAAAATTATCTATTAAACTGTAGCAACGGAATATATATACGGACGCACCCTAGCGAAGCGAGAATAAATCACTAGTATAGAATAAACTATTTTGATACTAAAATATTATATTGCATGTTAAAATAGTTTATTCAATTATTCGTATGTTTATTTAAATGTACACGCTTGTGGGCACACATAAACAATATGTAAAACAAGTTACACCAATTTAGCCATTATGCATGAAGCATTACTCAGCAGAATATGGTTATCTATCCCACAGTCTGTAACCTCGAGTAAACCAATAGGTCAAGGTGGTGTTCATTCATTGTTTTCTAAACAACAGGGCGTATTTCTATTACTGCTAAACGTTGTGATCGATCATTTCTGCTTAATTGGGACTTCGAGGTGATTAGCATTCTTTACCGATCTAAGACTCAAGCCGTCTCATTATTTTCTTACCTTAGAGGTCAAAAGTCAGCTATGATACGTGACGAATCTGAACATTTATTTTGAAGTTCTCTAGGGCTCTGATGTTTATTGATTGCCAGTCGTGTTTCACCTCTCATGATATCAGTATTAAGTTGATTATAGACGAATCCTTGTTTAGCGCAATCAAATGTTACGGATACTATAATCGTTCTTGCAATATTGTAGGTAAATAGTTTTGTAATAGCACATGGGTGTGCCATAATTTCTGTTTACTGTTAGACAATAGAATTGTATTAGCTTATTAAATATTCAAGCATATAGGTAACCTTTTTTTAGTGACCGCGGTAAAGCTATGCACAATAATTTATTCGAAGTAATAGAAACTTCGAAAGAAAATTAACAGAAGCTTTCATATTTCAAACAATCCCTTTTTTACATTAATTATTGCTATTATACTAATAAAAGATAATTGTCAAAATTTTAGCTCTTCAGATTCATCTTTTAGTTGGTGCGCCATTCTGTACATTACTCGTATATTATGTATTTTAAATAAAACTATCTTTTTGAATTATTTCGCATATTTATTGTGATTTTTGGTTCCCGAAATTTAGAATGCTTTACAGCAATCATAGTCACGGGAGAGACTAAGGTTTTAGACATCTCAAAGGCGTTATATACTTTTTACAGACAGTGCCGTACTCGTAATTTTGCAAAAATGATTTCAAAAATCCAAAAATGACACCGAAATACCAAACCAAAAATCAAAATAAATCCGCGAAATAATCCGAAAAGATAGTTTTATTTAAAACCAGTAGAACCCGCGCCTTCGTACGCGCTAAAACTACAAAAAAAAAAACTCAAAAATAGTAGGTTTTATACACACTTTCATCCCCTATTTTAACCCCTTATGGGATGAATTTCGAAAAATGCTAAAACACGTATTTATTTAATTGTATTTAAGAGCATTAATACTAAGTTTCAAGTTATTCTAATCATAAATATTTTTTTGGATTGTATTATAACGTGTTTTGCCGTGGGAATAAGATAATCTCTCGCGGTAAAACGTAGCATATGTTACTCTCCAGTCCTCCAACTATCGCCACACAAAAAATCACGCCAATCCGTAACTACGTTTCGACGTGAAAGAAGGACAAACAAACAAACTTTCACATTTATAATATTAGTATGGACGTCAAATATTCGCGTGAATCTAAGAAAGTATTTCGTACATTAAAATATGTACAAGAAAGTATGTAGTTAACATTAAAATGTACATGATATAATATAAAATACGAGATAAAAGTTTCATAATTAATGCTGAGTTAATTAGTTTGTACCCAGTTAATAGGTCAGGATGACAGGAAGTAAAAGATATTTCAAATATTAATATTTAAATAGCATGGTTATTAAACGAAGAATCAACTTGAGATTATTCCCAGCAGTGTAACTAGGCGTCTTTATATCTTTTGTATTCTTTGAAAGGACTTTTGCTGGTTATTTTGCTGTGGAAAGTGCGAGATATATTCACATAGAAAAGTGGTAGAGGAGGCTTCAGGGGATCTGAGCTGCTTCCTTATCTCATTTGCGTGGAACCTACATATCATGCGAGGAAACGGTGAAGTGGGATTTATTCAGTAAATTTATAGACTAGTTTATGTTTAAGCGGATGAAGGAAATACGAATTATTTATTTTATAGCTGCATCGAGAAGCTTTATGATTTCAAAGCTTATGAAAAATATAAAAAATTACTTAGTTTTATAATTTTTATTTATAGCATTTGTATTTTTATAGGCAGATATAATAATAAGTTTAAATGAATTACATCTGAAAAAAAACCCTAACATTATAATCTATTCCTTAAAGTGATTTCTCTGAGTCTAAACTCAATATCTCTGAAATATATTAGTAGTAAGTTGAGTCATTAAAATAATATAACGGAATACGAGGTTTCAAACTAATTAGATCTGTGGAAGTTTATGATATCCTTTTACCGTCTAGAAAAGAGCTGATAATCTGTAAACGGCTGAACGGATTTTCTTGATTTAGAGCTAAGAACACTCTCAAATCAAGTCACCTTTCAAGCAAAAAAAAGACCTAAATTAAAAAATTAAAATCGGAACATCCGTTCGGGCGCTACGATGCCACAGACAGACACATATATACATATTAAACTTATAAATCCTCTATTTTTGCGTAGGAGGTCAATAAAATTGCACCTACAACACAATTTGTACAACAAAACCGAGGGCGGTTAGTGTATTATAATTTAGAAACAATTGTATTATGCGGTGATAGCAAATCTATTTAGGGACTGTATAGATTTTAATTGCATATTAAATAGGCTTTTACTTTGCCCGTTATTATTTATTCGCCCGTTTACCTATATAACATTTATTAAATAAATGTTAAAGATAAATTTTCACTGTTCAAAAGGTTTATTTTATTACTTACAATTAAAATACTATGTAAATATTTGTTTGTTTTACATGTTATATTATATTTATTTGTTTTGTATATATCAAACAGATAAAATATGTTACTAATTCTATGAGAAAATTTAATTAAAAAAATATTACATTCTATAATCTAAAATCAAAGTGGCAAAGTTGTACCCCAACACATTTGATGGTTAGAGTTTGATGATCATAGGTTTGTTTGTTTGATACGGCCCGAAATATTTTTTATATACATACATACTACTCGTATATATATTTCATAAATAAGGTGCCTTTAAAAATGCCAGAATATTGCCAGAGATTCGAGTGAAGAGTAGTTTTTGCCGTTCTCAATATTTGTATTTTTCGTTTAGTTTATTAACTGTGTTTTTGTTAGATAAGCCAGCGTAATGTATATGAGCTTTATCCTTGTAATATACTCTATACCATAATTGATTAAGAACTTGAAAAATATTATAAAATGTTTAATAAAATATATAGATGTACGAATTTTTTATGGTGCACTTTTCATGATACAAATATAAGTTAAATCATTAGTATTTTAATTTATATTCAGTCAATAAAGATCTCATTTTAAATATATTAGGTACTAGCATACACAGGCGTTATTCACAAAAAAATTTATTCGGAAAATTACATTAAAAAATATATTGTCAAATCCGTCCTGTTCCATCCATCCCTTCTCTAACGTTCTCTCTTATGTATGTACGAGTACATATAGATTATTATTATTTAATTTTTATGGCAATATTATTTTAATAACTAATACATTTACAATATAAATTATAATTTTCATACTTGTTATGTGTAGAATTGTCACGACAGTAATTTATTATAGAAGTTCTATACATACATATATACATCTTGAATTGTTACGGCAGGTGTTGGTAATTTATTACATGCGTCTACAATGCATTCGACGTTCCAGTAAACAGTAAACAGGCGTAAAAAATCTTTTACAATATTAAGTTACAAAACTGTTTTTATTCTGTGATTATGAATCGAGTTGAATTTTATAATTGAATAAATAGTAATTGAATATGGCGCTCTAATAAAGTCAATTTGTGTGTAATTGTCATGTTGTGTCGTTTCCTAATGAGTTGGTTATAATATAGGTATGTTTCAAGAATTGAGACCGCTCATTTAAAAAAACCAACCCTAACAGTCCTTTTAAAATTCTACTTCAATTTACTTATATAATATACTAGAGACTCACCCACGCACCGCTCGGGTTCGATCCTAGTTACGTTTTTAACATTTAGCACAGATGTCTCAGATACGAGATATTTTTTCTTAGTAAAAAGTATCCTATATGTTGACCCGGATAACCAGCTATCATCATACAAAATTTCATCAAAATATGTCCAGTAGCTTTCTCGTGAACAGACAGACAGGCAAAAATTCTAAAAACAATAGATTCTGTCTCTGTATCGATAATAATGACTATTTCAATAAGATTTTTCAAAAAATATTTAATGTACATATTCGGCTCAGTTACTATTTTATTATATTAATTACATAGCAAAAAGTATTTTACTTTGTTTCATGTTTTATTCCAACCTTCTGTAACTTTTTAAACGTTAACAACTTTAATTAGTTGTTTGTTATACGAATAAGGAGAAAAAAAGTAGCCATAGAATTGAAAAGGATAATTAAGGGTACTGTGCATATCATATAGGAATTGTCTGCTTTCACGGTAGTTGAGGGTTCGATATCGTGTAAGGCTGATTGTTTCACATTGACTATAATTATTTTGCTGGTTAAATGTACTGAATATTGATAAGTTCGGTTACCGTCACATGTCACTTCATATTAGTAGAAAGGTGGGAAAGAAGCTATAAAATCTATTTATTTTAGTCTCAATATATCATCTATATAGGTTTAATAGCTTGCATCGATTAGGAAAGTTTGATTATATTGTCATTTAACGATCATAATGTGTTTGTGCGTAATTGAATGTGTAGGAAGAGGTACTAATGGGTTTATGCACGTTACTGATCATCTGACGACGTGTTGTATTGCATGAGATGAGGAAGAAATACTCCGGTGGTGCACGCTACTACCGGATATCGTATTACGTAGTGGTTCCGATGCATAAAATAATTTAATAATGCCATGTGACTAATCTATACATATAATAAAATTATAACTAAGCCAAATCTGTACATTAAATATTTTTTAGAAAATCTTATTGAAATAAACATTATTATCGATACAGAGGCCGAATAGTTTTTTATAGTTTTTAGAATTTTTGTTTGTCTGTTTGTCTGTTACCACATCACAGAAAAACCACTGGAGGTATTTTGATGAAATTTAGTATAGTGATAGCTGGTTATCCGGGTCAACATAAGGGACACTTTTTACCGCGGGAAAATATCTCATTTCTGAGAAAATATACAAAAACTGCACTGTAAGAGTATATTAATATATAAAACCTAAGAATTTAGTTTTTGTCATCTGAACACGGGCGGAGCCGCTGGCAATGCTAGGTTTTATAATAATAAATGAGATGTCAGTATATTACATAACAGGCCTTTTAGTTTATAAGTTAAACGTTTGTTTTTTTTTTAAATACGTTAGGGACGATAGTAAGAAAAATAAAGTGAGCTTCGATATACGAAATATTTTTATATAAAAAAGAAAATAATGATTTCGGATTATTGTTGGGTCTGAAATTCGTCGGGCATATTTAAACAGTAGAAAATATAATAGTTTGTAAATGAACCAAATTAAAAGAGAATAGAACGTTAACTTGCTTAACTCTGGGTATTATTATAATATATGTATTTATGGTATTTGTTAAAATTTGTTTTCAGTCATCAAAATTCCTACTAATAAGAAAATTCTTTTTTAATATTGTATACCTTTATCAAGTTCAAATATTTGTAAGTATGCACAATATACTCGATAGCTAAACAGTAAAAATTAATTTAGATTAAATCGATTCGCTATTACATTTTACAACACGAATTGTGGGGCAAAGAGGAATATAAATAATTAAGTTCAAAGATTCTACACAGTAGGTACTTGACGTGGGGTTTCAAATCGACGACGCCATGTCAGATACGAATGGATTTCGCGATATTTACAGTAATCGCTACCATCCCTTCATGAATAATTTATCTGTAGCTGCGACAGTTAGAACGCTGTAATTATGTAAGAGCTGTCGAAGTATAATTACAGAGGAGCAATACAGATAGCAGACGATATTTGATATTGCTCGAGGAAAACATGTAAATGAAAGGATCTGAAACACTTTATCAACCAGCTCGTTTGGTTTTATTTTTAACATTTTTATCCGTTGCTTTGTTTTACTATCAAGAGCTTTGTGGAATATGAATTTTATTAAAAATAGAAGGTTAATAATTGTTATTATAACAATTTTATTTTTTTATATTTTTTTATAATTATTGCATTAATAATATATTATAATAAATAGGTAATAATTATTAATAAAATTAATATAAATTACAAATTCCGCCCTAAAAAAGTAACTTTTGCAATAATCCCGAAACCATACATATTTGTATTATGGCAGCGACAAATACGAGCACCTAGACATTTAGGTACTATGTCCGGTATCAAACTAATATCCTTAAAATCCGAAATTCAGTGGAGCTTAATTAACAGGAAATAATAAATGGCTTACTTACCTAATAATGCAAAAGGCAAAATATATTTTATTCATATAGACTTTTTCAAGAACTTTTTTAACGACATTGTTACACGTACATTTATTTTTAATATCAATAGTATAATTCTCTGTGGAAGTTATCGAAGAGAATCATATATCTAAGATTTGTATAATTAATATTTTAATACCTTCAGCTTTGCTCGGTGTTTTTCGATATAGATATAAAAATTGCGTCTTTTCAGAATACACCTATATAGATAAACTTAAAAAGTAAATCCATATTTAAATACAAAATTTCATTCAAATCGTTAGAGTCGATTCCAGGACACCCAAAATAAATTTATATATATATATATGTATATATATATATATAACGAGCAATTCTTGTATATATATATATATATATACAAGAATTGCTCGTTTAATATTATAAGATATAAAACCATAAGCTGTGTAGAAAATTAGTACTAAGCTGGTTATACCACAGAATATATTATGTAAGCATAATTTAAATTTTATTCTTCGTCACGCGTGCGTCACGACTGCATCATTATTCCCTGACATGCATGTTCCCAGGCAGACATAATGTAGTTAGGTTGGAAGGGCCCTCGCGGCCCTAGATTTATGTTAGCTATGTCAATTATGTTGCGCTTTGAAATCCTACCCCTTTAAACTTTGTTTTATTCAAAACCATAAGAGACGGCAGTTTAGATATGACAACTTCATTCTTTTATTTTTTGTACGCTTTGTCTTTAGAGAATTTGCAAAATTTTCTTATATCTAATTATAACGAATTAGCTACTTTGCAAATGTTCTAACTGAATCCTGCGGGTGGGTGTACATGTATAGTTTATACAAAAATTAAATTTGAAGTTATCCGCAAGTCAATGCTTCTGACATATCGTTGGGTATTGGTGGATATATTGGAGGTATATAATACTACCATTTCCCATCAGCTATCACCATACTAAATTTCATCAAAATCCCTCCAGTGGTTTTTCTTTGATGCGGTAACAGACAGACAGACAAAAATTCTAAAAATTATAGATTCGGCCTCTATATCGATAATAAAGTCTGTTTCAATAAAATTTTCCAAAAAAATATTTAATTTTGAGATTCGGCTTAGGTACAATTTTATTATATGTATATATTATAAAATATATAGACTATAGTGTATAAAAGTTTTAAGAACTTATTAATAAGATAAAATTGAGATATAAAAGGCAATAAAAAAAATTGAATTGATAGTTGATTTGTTCTCGATTATACCTAATTAGCGGAAGTCCAAGTGCATGACACATCTGTGGGTATTGGAGGGTTATATACATATTATATGTTGAATGGCTTATCTTATAATTATATATATAAAGATTTTGCACCGAACAATACTCACGGAAGAAGATGCCAACCCACTCAAGCGCATTTAAATTTTGCACGAACTGTAACTTTCTACAACATACATCTGATGGAAAGAATTTTATTAATCAGGGTAAAAAGTTGTCTACGTTTTTTAGGGATAATGTAGCCTCTTAGGTATAGATGAAGTTATGTACATAGTTTACTAACTTATGTTACAAATTTTGCCAACTAATAATGTAAATAACTAAAATATTTCTAAATAATACTTAGTGTGCTAGTTGATTGAGCACTGGTAGGTAGCATTAAGCTATCTAAAGTAATAACATAACGGGGCTTAACCGAAACTTTAGTGTGAAAACATCGATGAGTTATCGTGAGCTGTTCAGCGCTAACGACCCGATATGTTCGATCGTGCATCTCATTACTTGGATATGAGTTTTCGATAAATGTCGAAGGCAGATAGTATAACACTTTAGAACATTGTTGCAATAAAATGATGGGTTTATATGTTTACATTGTTCCTGTACTTTTTCTAAATAGTAAAATAATTAAGCTTGTCTCTCGTGAGAAGTCAGAGGAAAGGATCATTACTGTAATTCCTTAGAGAATTCTATTTTTCGTCAGATTCGAGCCGATTCCCTGCATCGCTTTGTCTTGTACAAATCGCGATATCGTCAAGTTTCCAAGGCTAAAAGTAAGGTGAATGTATTTTATATTTTTGTCACTATTAGATTAACTTAAGTTGTCAATGAACAGGTTGCCTGTAGGACACTGGCTGTCTACGACAATTCCGATATATTTATATGGTTATTACATGTAGGTACCTATCCTATTTCAGATTAGAAAGTCGATTTCAGATTAGAAAGTTAATCTTACTCAGATAAGTCAAATACATACAAATGCACTCTGTATTTCTTTAACTCCCATATTTCGGTGGGACGATAATTTGACACGAACGGTGAGAGATCAGATGCAAAATATAATCTATCCTAAATATTATATTTAGGCATTGTATAGGCATTATATACAGGGTCATTTTTAATTTACTGAAAACCTTTTGGGAATATACTATTTACATCATAACAACAACATCTGTAACAAGAAAAAATAATATTTTTTTAGTTAGACTATTACCGTTTAGAAGGTGCAATAAAAATATTTTTATTTTTGTGAAATTTAACATATATTTTTTTTGTTACAGATATTGTTATGTTGTAATTACTAGTATTCACAAAAGGTTTTCAGTAAATTAAAAATGACCCTGTACACGAACAGACAAACTTTTTCCTTTCCGTACATAATGAAGAAGTTCTTCCTGAAACGCAGTTAATATTATAGGCCTGGTATCTACGTTAACAAGTCAAAGCGTTGTCTTCTATTGACAACATAATGCTGTATCGGCTGCCAATCATACTCGTACAATACCCGTTCATATTCATTAATCCATCCCCTAACAAGAGAATGGAGTGATTTCTAATTTTCTTTTATTATTGAACATAGTGGCCCATCTATTATGTTCGTACATCACTTGCGTATAATGTTTTGTTTGTTCATGTATAATATTAATAGTTCGCCTGAGTACATTGTATTATGAATATATTATTAGATATTAAATCTTCTGTTTATGTTTATTATTATTCAGTATAATACTAAATTATCTTTCTTAAATTTACGCAAATATTAGACTATTTTTTAGAAAACGACTATTTATTCGGATTTTTAGCGGTTCTTAGTTTCTCTTTTCCTTGACTATATACGTATGTGTATGCTGTAAAACAGTAGAAACATCGGGAACCAAAACATCCGTAAATATAGATGTTAATATGTATTTTAAATAGTCTTAAATTAAAAAAGAATATTAGATTTCTAAAATTTCTTCAGCTTATACATACCTGTAACGCGAAGATTTGAAGTGTCACTAAATCCGAAGTCGTCGTAATCTGTAACAAGGGAACACAAATTAAATAACAGAACAATAGCATACTTATTGTAACAATACAGTCCTGAAATCAAAATGCACGCGTCGCGCGCTTAAAATTACCCGTTTGTGCTCGCAATAATTCTTTAATGAAATTGCGTCACACGCATTTCGATTCCTGTCAGCTTCGTCGGTTCATTTAGTGGTCATTATTCCTGGGCACGACTCGTCGCTGGTCGCCTGTCAGCCGCGCATGTGTTTGCGCTACGTAAATCGTTCCTCTAGGGCGGCGAAATATGTTAAAGTAATTTTTTGTTTTCCTGTTTTGATGTTTTCATAATTTTTTCTTATTTCACTTACTTATATTTTCGAACTTGATCGATTATAATCTGTCATAGTCCACCATAGGTCTAGGGCACCATTGGTCCATTTTTTCACGTCAGCGTGAATTTCCCTTCTCCACGCAAACAAAGCGTTGGCGATTTTAATTTGATTATCTATTATTTAATAACGTTTTATCAAATTTTTGATAAAAGTTTTAAAAGAACTTATAATGTTTGTAACAGTGCTTATCCTACATAGGAAGGCGTTCATATAAATTACACAGATACCCAAAACTCCGTTAAGAATAGGTTGACATTATCTTGAAATATAATTGAACTCATAAATTTTATATTTTATGATGTTATAAAATAAATTGTTATTTGACGAATTTATGGTAAAGTTAGAGTAACGGTTAAAATATATTTTATTTTGACCATATAATTGTTTGTGGCGAACTTGGTGCTTTCTCATGCGATTGTACAGTTTCACCGTTTCCTATCAGATATCTTATACGGAGGCATTGAATGTATAGCATTATTTATTTGTTTTTGTGCAGTTTTCATACTTTAGTTTGAAATGTGATGCTCCGGAAACCTTTATCGATGTATCTCCATCCCTATTGTTACAGTTGTACACACTGATACGCATAAAGTTCTATGGTTGATTCGATGGATAGAGAGTTGATTAATCAATGTATGTAGAATGTGATTTGCCTTCTGTCTAACAGATTGTTAAAATGTTTTGCAAAAACTTTTTCGTGTTAGATTAAATTTATTATAAAAATTGTTAATTTTTACAATTTCTTAACGTTAATACTAGTTTTATAACTTCAACAGGTTTGAT
The DNA here is from genome assembly GCA_947093115.1 of Brenthis daphne. Taxonomy (NCBI): domain Eukaryota; kingdom Metazoa; phylum Arthropoda; class Insecta; order Lepidoptera; family Nymphalidae; genus Brenthis; species Brenthis daphne. The sequence goes on along the minus strand of OX352474.1, from coordinate 28,966,041 downwards.
GCAATTGTTTATTAACTATGAACATAATATGACCGTTAGAATGAGTAATAAATTAGTTATGCTCAAATTACTATAAAATCAAATACTTTTAATTGATAATTAAAAAAAACAGTTCATATACTTATATTTCGTATTTTAAAAATAAAAATGATACTATAATTGTCAATTTCAAAAGTTCAACGTAACTAAAATATGTTGCCTAAATACTAGATGTAATTTTGAATTAGAATTTTGCAAACTAACTGAACAAATAATAGAAATAAAGATAATGAAATGACCTCACAATATCGAGAAGACTAACTCTTTCCAGAGAAAAGTTCGCTATCATTCTTTGTCCTTAGTTCTAGCGTATTGTGCGACGACCCGAGCTAATTTTCATGCGATATTCAACTTAGCTACCCCCGACTTTCTGACAAAGTCCGACTTGTTACGAGTTATAAGTTACGAGTCACCCTCACTATTATCTCGTTTCAAAGTTCCAATTCTATTGCGTGATTTAGATTTAGAAGTGATTTAGAATCGAGTTTAGATTGTGTTGCCGCCAGATGCGTACGATTATTCTGTACTTACACATTCGCTACGCTTCTGCTTTTGCACTTGTTACGAATAAATAGCTTTTCATTTGGCATTAATAATAAAATTATTTTCTAATATTTACTTTTAAGGAACAACTTATTACTTCTACTTTTAATTGTCTAATATGACACTAAACGGTATCAATTTCACCATGGGACTAATATAAATGAGAAACTTTGTCTGTTTGCACTTGTTACTTCATGTTGAATGGCTGGACAGGTTTGGATAAAATTTATTCCAGAGAGAGAGAGACTATGACCTGGAGTAGCACATAGTTTATTATTATGTACGTAGAGATACACTCGAGTGAAGCGAGGGTAAGTCGCCAGTCAAATAATATACCAACTTTTGTTTCCATCTTTGGTTTATTACATAAATAGCAGAACCCGCGGCATCGCTCGCGCTAAAACTACAAAAAATCTGTATAAAAAGTAGGTCATACAAACTTTCATCCCTATTTTACCTCCTTATAGGATGAATTGCGAAAAATGCTAAAACACGTATTTATTTAATTGTATTGAAGGTCATTAATTCCAAGTTTCAAGTAATTCTGATCATAATTTTTTTTTTGGGTTACTCCGTTTCGACCTGAAAGAAAGACAAACAAACAAACACACTTTCCATTTATGATATTAGTATGGATTGTTTCTCTTTTTATTGCTCTTATGACTAGGTACGTGGAAAATTGGTGTCGCTTATCGAGTTAGGAATGGCTTAGCAATGTATTTCGCAACTGGACCGTTGCCGTCATACTGTTCACTGATCATGTATTAGTAGGCAGAGCGCGCGAGTATGTACCCTGTAGCCTTGTTCTAACTGTTGAGTAACTCTTCATTGTTGAATGCGTTTTGAATACGTTGATGCATTTTTGTATAGTTATATTTAAATTTATTTATATACTAGCGCCTCACCCTCGCTTCGCTCGGGTTCGCCTCTAGAAAAGCACAAACAGATGTAGCCCACGGGAACCGTTTATTTTTCCGGGATGAAAAGTAACCTGTTGTTTGACCGGCAATATGAGGTATCAGCATGCCAAATTTTACTAAATTAGGTGCATAAGTTGTTGTGTACCAAGCTATATAAGTTACTATAGTTTTTTAACTATCTCACGGACACTCTTTAATTTTCTGGAATGAAAAGTATCTTAGATGTTGACCGGGGATACAAGGTGCTACCATGCAAAATTTCATTTAAATCGGTTGAATAGTTTCGGAAATTAGCCCGTACAAAAAGGCAAACAGACAGAGAAACAAAAAATTAAAAAAAAAAACTGGATTTGTTCTATTTCTCTTCTTTCGGGATGTAAGAAGAGAACTGACTCGGTTTTTAGCATTTTTTTCTAACCTCTACAGTTTTATTATATATAAAGATAGAATAAATAACGTATAATAAAACAGTAACATATAATAATGAAAATAGTTATAGCGAGTGTACCTTAGGAGATAGACATATACTATTGAGTACTTTTTTATAGACTTTTTTAAGACTTACAATTTTCTTCTACAATGTTTTGATCTATCTTTTAAAGTTGAGCCAATGTTAACCATATCTACGGACGATTCGATAGAACCAGTTATTGTATTTTCCCATGGGAATGAATAATTTGCCTGTCGTAAAAGGTATCCTAAATGTTGACCCGAGTACTAAGTTTTATCACAATACAAAATTTAATTAAAATCGGTAGAGTACTTTTTGCGTGAAATGCGCACATCGATTTGACTAAGTTAGTTTCATTATACGTATATATAAGAATAAATATTGCGAGTGTAACTTAGGAGATAGACATATACAATTCAGGACTTTTCTGTAGGACTTTTCAAGACCTACGATTTTTTAGTATATTGTTTTAATGGTTTTAATGTATGTATGTCTTAAGGCATAGCCAGCGGAAGGTTTCTAGGGAGGACTCGATAAAACCAGTTATTGTATTTTCCCGTAGGAAAGAAAGATTTTCTTGAAGTAAAAGGTATCTAGGCAGTGGTATCCCAGTGGTAACGCGCTCGCTTGGGAAACCGAGTGAAGCAAGTTCAAATCCCGGGTCTCGCACCTCTGATATTTTCATATGCAAATCATTTCTAACACAATTACCACTTGTCTTAATGGTGAAGTAAAACATCGTGAGGAAACATGCATGTCTGAGAGAACCTAGCAAGTTTTCAAAAGACATGTGAAGTCCGCCAACCTGCACTTGGCCAGCTTGGACTATGGGCTGATCCCCCTCGTACTGAAGGGAGGCCCGTGCCCAGCAGTGGGACGTTAAAAAGGGCTGAATACATACATACATAAATACATACATACATACATACAAAAGGTATCCTAAATGTTGACTTGAGTAATAAGTTATCACTTCACCAAATTTCGTTGAAATCAGTACATTACTTTTTGCGTGAAACGCTTACGCAAAACAGACAAACAGACATACAGGGAAGCAGACAAACAGACAATCTTTTTAATAACTATTGTTTTGGGGCCTATGTTGTGTACATAAAACGTTACAAATAAACAAAAACATCTATCCCACGGGAACAGTACATTTTTCCTGGATAAAAAGTTACCTATTTGTTATTCTGATGTATGAACTATATTATTGTAAAGTTTCATTAAAATCCAATCAGTAGTTTTTGTGTACTAAGCTATATAAGTTGTTATAGTTTTTTAACTATCCCCCGGAAACTTTTTAATTTTCCGAGATGAAAAGTATCTAAGATGTTGCCCGGGGATATAAGGTACCATCATGCTAAATTTCATTTAAATCGGTCCAATAGATTCGGAGATTAGCCCGTACAAACAGGAAAACAGACAAACAGCTCGCTCGGGTTCGTCCATACCTACGAATATGTTGTATTATCTCTTTAACCATTTGTCCAAATTATATGCAGTAAAAGGGAAAAGTCTTTTGTTTTAAACATTTTAGACGATAAATTTACTTATTTTGATAAGAATTCATAATTGTTGATAATATGACCAATAAACATGACCTACCGATTTAAATTATTTTTTTAATATAAAAAACTACTTTTTGTGACTTAAATATAAAAGTTAGACATATGCTGTCGCTGACTTTTTTATAGGCATTATTAAGCTCTACAACTTTTCTCTAGAACATAATCATATATCTCTCATCGTTAAGGCAGCGTTCGTAAGAAACGGTTTTCGTTCGACTGTTTTTTCTCCGACTTACTTTGCAAATCCGACTACCACGAAAAAGCCTTTTCATTTTTTGGGTTAATATATAGCCTATGACACTCAGAAAGAACGTGGCTTTCTATTGGTAAAAGAATTTTGAAAATCGGTTCAGTAGATCCAGAGATTACCCCCTACAACGTCACAAACTCACAAACTCACAAACCCACAAACTCACAAGATCACAAACTTTACCTCTTTATAATATTAGTATAGATTGCAAATTAAAGTAAAAGTGGTCAAACGGTAGAACCGTGGAAGAAGTTTTCTTCTTTCTTTTATTACATCTGTATATATAACTAGCATTGCCCGTGGCTCCGCCCGCTTTCAGATGACCAAAAACCAAATTCTTAGGTTTTACATATTAGTATACTGTTACATCACAGTTTTTGTATTTTTCTCAGAAATGAGATAATATTTTCCCGCAATAAAAAGTGCCCTATATGTTGACCCGGATAACCAGCTATCACCATACCAAATGTCATCAAAATCCCTCCAGTGGTTTTTCTGTGATGCGGTAACAGACAGACAGACAAACAGACAAAAATTCTAAAAACCATAGATTCGGCCTCTGTATCGATAATAATGTCTATTTCAAAAAGATTATCCAAAAAATATCTAATGTACAGATTCAGCTTAGTTACAATTTTATTATATGTATAGATAAAATTACACGGTGTCAAGAACGTACATTGTACATAAAATATTTTTTACTTGAAGTTTTCCAAACTTACCACAAATCAGGCATATATAATTATGAATTTATATTCGTCTGTTTGCATTATTCATTTGAGAATGACTGAATAAATTTTAATTGAGTTTTTTAGAGTTTTTAAGAGTTTTCATTTCTGTGCTAAGTATGCCATGTTTAGTTAGTAGATGCAGACCACATAAAAATGCACATTTATTTGTACATGCGAGGATTTAAGCTCATTTCAAAATGTATTTTCTATTTTTATATGCTTTGCCGCCGATCGTAGAAACTTGAACTGGTGAATCTGACAACCTAACGTGGCGTCCTTTACTAAAACATATTCAAAACATCTGAAAAACTGAAAAAGTACAAAATAACAATTCGCTACTCTTGGGTATACAAATTGGTATTGCATAATTAGGACGCACGAAATTGGACTCAAGTAGATGCGACTCTACTTTCGGAACTATTACCTAGCAACATAGAATCAAACGAGTGAAGTTTTTAAAGCACTCGCCATAAAGGTTATAATACCATAAGGAGCCTTTACGTGTTCCACCTTTGTATAGAGAAACTACATTGTGTATAAATAGCTGAGTCCCCCAACGCAAAGCATCGCTATGCACTTGCGGGGGCAAAACTCAATTAGGAAGTATATCCCAGTATTTAGTAGTTTTATCTCAATTTTGCCTTTGTACTGAGATTTGTATTGTTTATTTCTTTACTATGAATCAAAAGTAATATACCACATAAACTCTTGCAATAAAGGCTTTAATTTAATAATTAATATTGTTGATTTGTTACAAATTAGTTATTAGATATCTATACATATAATAAAATTGTAACTAAGCCGAATCTGTACATTAAATATTTTTTGGAAAATCTTATTGAAATATACATTATTATCGATTTAGAGGCCGAATCTATACTTTTAAGAATTTTTGTCCGTCTGTCTGTCTGTCTGTCTGTCTGTCTGTCTGTCTGTTACCGCATCACGGAAAAACCACTGGAGGGATTTTGATGAAATTTGGTATGGTAATAGCTGGTTATCCGGGTCAACATATAGGATACTTTTTACCGCGGGAAAATGTTTCATTTCTGAGAAAAAATACAAAAAGTGCAATGTAAGAGTATACTAATACGTAAAACCTAAGAATTTGGTTTTTGGTCATCTGAACGCGGACGGAGCCGCGGGCAATGCTAGTTCTATTATATAATTATTTGTTCATAATCAAATTAATAAAAAAAAATCTTTTATACATTACTATATTAAACTTAACAAAAAATTCAAGTAACTATTAAATAATTTTAATATATTTTATAGCAGTTTAAGTAAAACTATCTTTTCGGTTTTTTTCACGGATTTATTATGAAAAAAAATGACAAATATTCGCGTAAATCTAAAAAAGTATAATTAATATAGGATTGTATTTTATTATATTTTGGTTATTAAATAGGTATATTAAAATTTTATAATCATATCTATCTATAACCAAATGCAAAAAATAAACTAAGTACCTAATAACTTTAAGTAAAGTCCCGCTATCATTTTAATATATAAGATGGACATCATGCTTGGAAATGCTTTTAGAATAGCCTATCTACTTGATATAATAAAGTCTTTATGATTTCCTTGCAGTTAAGCAGAGAGATAGTAGTTCCCCATATACATATAATTTAAATTAGTGTCTGTTGTGAGTATATAAGGCTAATGTGTCAATAATGTTTGTAAAAACATAAGTTAAACGCAGATTTATTTATTGCATCATATACGTAAAAGAAAAATCGATATTTAAGATTTGAATCGCCACAGGTAAATGCACGTTTTTACTTGAATATGAACCGAACCCATTTTCGAGAGCAATTTATTGAGTCCGTAAGCTGAGAGTCGTACGGATGAAGCCAAAGAAATTACTTTGAACGTTAACACCGACTTGATTGCTTTCAGAGTGTAGTTTCCGGGATTCACTTTATCAAAAGACCGTAGTTAGTGATGGCTCGGATCGAGATAATTCGAATTCAACCTTCGATGAAACGTGGATCGCTCATGTTCTGATTTTTTCTTTGATGTTTCAATAACTTAATCTTTACTTTGTGATTCCGATTCATTCTAATGTAGTTGGCTATAACTATATAATTTTAAAATTGTTTTATTGCCAAGGTCCTGTTACTTATAAAAATTGCATCTGTCTATAATGTACGTACATATTTATGTATATAAATATATTAATATTCATATCATCCACTTTTGACTGTAAAATTTTACTTATTTAATATTTTTAATAGGTACTTTTTATTATATAAATGAAAAAAGTAATCATACGTGTTGTTTAAATTCATTATGTTATGAATATACAATAGCTTTAAAATAATCGATTCATCCCCACACTAGTGATAGTGTTGCCAATAGAAAACATTTCCACTGGTTCAGTGTAAACGTGACTTTACTCGTGTTGCCGGCTAAATTATTTGGATTCAATGCAATGAATAGTAAATTGGCTTGGCTTTATTCGGACGGTTTAAAAATTGTTATGAATTCACAGCTTACTCCATTTTCTCCATTTATGGAATGCTATGAATGGAAAATATTTATTTTAAAATTGAAATTCCAATGACATTATTTCTTGGTATTTTTTTTAGAAATTACTACGATGACATCTAGAGCTTTAGTCTTTTTTTTTATTAAACATTTACTGCATGTTTGAAAATTAAAAGTACTAATTTTAGATAGTAATTTATGGAAAATGAAACGTGAACTTGCTGTGTTTTTGAAATTATACTTATTTTGGGACGTTTGGAAAAAAATTTGAGAGTAAAATTTTTATGATGCGTGCGAAAACCAACAGCCAAAAAGCGACATAATGAAGATAGTTAGATAACTGTTTGTTGCCATGGTAACCGTTGTTATTGTCTGACAAATGATATATAATATTATATTCTTTCTTTAAATATAATATTCTATAAATATATGATTGTAATATGCCTAATATGCTTTATTTATTAATTTATCATTCGTTTTACAAACAGAGAGTTGTGACACACGGAATGAAATCTTTAGCTATTTTTATTCTGTTACGCCTAAGAAGTATAACTTCTTACGATATATAATAAGTAGGTACACATATACGTTTTTTTTTATTTATAACGTTCACAAGTTTCTGTTTTTGCAATTTTATGATATGTTAACTATTATTATATTAATATGTTAACTATTTATATAACAGACTAATGAAGTTCAGTAAAAATTTTTTATAATTTAATGCTGAATAAAATATTTTGAATTTTGAATTATATATTAAGATTATAATATTGTTTCTTTTAATGTAAAAATAACAGATTTACCGCCAATTAGCGTTTATTTCATGATGATCACAACTTTTTAATGCATACAACATATCGCTTAAAAAGTTTTTCTCCCCTCAAAATCGTGTAAAAGATGAAAATTGTTTAACATATTGTTACAAGACACATTATATAATATATTTTGATAACAAATTGTTTTATCGCAATAGCGAAGAGGATCGTCGAGCGCACGTAATTCTTCTCAGTCCGCATACAAACAGCCCCTAAGGAGGCGACAATCCTCTCCCCAAACAATAAAAATATACATAAAAATAAATTTGGTACTTCCAAACCGTCGACCGTGAGGAATATGCATTATTTGACAGTTACTGACGGCTCGACTATCAGATACTGTTATTTCTTCCCATATACGTAAATATAGTGGACTACGTGTCTTTTTGATATGGAATTTATAAATCAAAAAATTTAACACAAGTTTATTTTAGATTCTGTTTTATAGTTTTTTTTTAAATATTACAATGGTAGGAAATAGCTACTAGAAAAATTTGAATCTGTAGAAAAACTCTGATAAGTTTGACTAGAACCATCTACATCTATACTAGAGACTTGCTCTTACAAGGTACAGGTATCCCAAAGACATGTTTATAAGTAATTTGACGGGAAAACTCCATTCACTGGTATAACTTTTTTTTTATGTAAAAATCATGGTGATTCAGTTACTGCTTCACAAAATGGCAAATAAAAGTGAAATCAATAATTTTGTTAACTTATAATAAAAAAAATTACAAACGTACTTTTCTAATATTTTTTTAACTCGTAACACAATAGAACAATATACATTTACTTTAAAATACAAAAAGTTAAAGTTTAAAAGAACAATTTTTATCGTTTGAAATGTATCTCCGATAAAAACTATCGCCCACAGTAATCCAAATTCAAATAACAACTGATGAAACAAGCTAACATTGGCGAGGTGGGGAAACATAAGGCACGTGTCGAAACTTCCAATACAAATTGCATTGCAGCGACGCAGGCATCGTCACTGAAATTGGATTGCGTACTGTCTAATAATTCCGATCGTGATTTTCGATGATGATGTTCGTGACATATTTACATGGCTAGTGATAATTCTTCATATTTTTTTTACAAAGCAAAAAATATTTACTTTAACAGTACCTGTATTATACATAAAAACTGTTGTAGAATAATGGAATCTTTAGTTGTAGTTTCAATTTATAATATTTATTTCATTTTTTCATATGCTACGAGCATTATTTTTAACCCCCGATGCAAAAAGACAGGTGTTATAAGTTTGATGTCGATGTCTGTCTCTCTCTGTGTGTGTGTCTGTCTGTGGCATCGTAGCTCTCAAATGGATGGACCGATTTCGATGCGTTTTTTTTCATTTGAAAGCTAGTTTCCTTGCGATGGTTCTTAGCTATGTTTGGTTAATATCGGTCCAGAAGTGCAAGAGTATCAGCTCTTTTCCAAAATGATGTAAGACATTTTAGCGAATGATTACTCGATTAAGTGCTCCACGCGTATCAGTGTAATCGTTAAATGACAATTAATTTGCGTAGGGTTTTTTTTAATTTTTAATTTATAATTATTTATTTATTTATCTGGAAACTAAGAATAACTTGAAAACCAGTGATGATATTACGATGATATATGATAATTTAAAGAACGTCATGATATGTTAATTCCATTCAGAATTTGTTATCCAGATAATTTATGGACGTTGAAAATATTAAATAGTGTTGTTAATTTCTGTATGTGACCAACATACCGATGTATTGTTAACGAACTATTTACATACAGATATTCGATATGACTAAGACAGATATACTTTAAGTTCCATGTTAACATCTAACATTCTATGGAGTCTAATCTACTTATGCGAATTGGTAGAAGTATTGTTTCATATATCATTATTATTTTTGTAGTATAATTTTTGTTTGTGTAATTGATGACACGTTTGGCTCAGTTTGTAGTGACCCTACTAGATGTGCCAGCGGTCACGGGTTCGAGTCCCGCCGGGGGCATTCATTTGATGAGCACAAATGTTTATACTCCAGTCATGGATGTTTATATTTATAATATGTATGTATTTAAAGTTATATATGTGTAGTGTATCAACTATCGAGTATCCACAACACAAGCCTCGTAACTTACCATGGAACTAGATGGTGCTGTGTATAAATGTCCCAACATATTTATTTATTTTAAAATTTAAATTATAAAAAAAATAAACACTCAGCGATCCGTTAATAAATAAATAATATGAATACCCATATCGATATATAATTCCCAGTCGCTGATAAAAATGTTATGCTATTGGAGAAATGCCATGAATGGTAACGAACTTTTATAAAAGTGTTATGAAAGCTCATCAAAAATTATGAATCGGAATCGGTTATTGGAACTATATTGTAATTGGGAATTCCCAGCTACGTATGCCCCTTCAAATGTATACGCGAATGTTTTTAACGTTTAATTAAGAATTGTTGATTGTGCTGTCAGCCATGTTTGAAACAAATATGAAAATAAACAAAAGTTCTTCACAAATACCTTTTAATATATATATATATATATATATTATATATATATTTATATTTATATTTATATTAATATATTTAATATATATTTAGTGTTATATGTTAAGTAAGTCAAATAACATCCGAAACGAGTAATCATGAAAATAACATTTACAAAGTAACATTTTGTTTAAAACAATACAAAATAAAAAACAGAGAGTAATTTAAATAAATGATATTTGTACGTAATGTGCCGCGGGCTTCGATCAACGATTGTTGATCGAAAGCCGTGGGTGAATGTCCTTATAGGGGTGTATATATATCATAGCAATATAAAATTAATATATGTATTAAAAAGAGTATTATATTATTTTTTCATATGATTATAGGGTTTATTATGTAAATATTTACATTTTACATATATAGCGATATTCATAATATACAGATAGGTACAAGTTAGTTAATACTAAGACAAGTTTATTACTCATTTCTCTTGTATGTTAACGGAGACAAATAGTGGTTAACTGTCACTAGGTGTAAATTAATTACTATTAAATTATTATAATACTGTATTCTACTGTGAAAGGTTTATAAATTTAATAGTTGGGACCTACTTGTTTTTATTATTCTTAAAATTATTGTAACTAAATTAAATAAGACTAAACAAAATGCTTAAGCATCAAATAAAAAAATATAGCAATAAAAATGCGTTAAACCATATATAAATACTAGCAGAACCCGCGGCTACGCCCGCCTTCAATCTACAAAAAAACTCTTTGGCTTTATGTTATATAGCGATTCACCCCCGCTTCGCTCGGGTTCAGTGCTATGTATTTATATAATATTGTTCATACAAAAATACTAAAATCGTGATTAAAATATGAGGGGTAGCGGTAGGAGGGCGAAAAATACTTTACGACTTATTCTCATCATATAAAATCGGTCGAGCTGTTTCGGAGAAGTGCGACCACAAACACCGTGACACGAGATATTTATACCCATATTAGATTTTCCACTGGTAAATAATATTATAATAAAGACTTAACAGATTACACGTTTATAAATGATAAAATACATAAATTAATGAACAGTTTGTAACCAAAAATATATATTACAATATAAATATGTACATATTCGTTGTACCACAATTTATATTGACACAACGCACGAAAACAGCTTGTCATGCTATAACTTAATTAATTATCTTAATTTGTCGAGTTTAGTTTAGGATTAGAGTAGCCTTAGAATAATAGTTGGTCCCAAGACGCGAATTGTTATAAGCAATATAATGTACGTGGGAACGTCCCACGGTGTTGCGGGCTACGACCTAAATGAGTACGCTTCGTGGTGATAGAGCACGGGTTTTGCAAACAATTGTAATAAACGTGGCTATTACCAGCTGCTCTCTTAATGTGATCTTTACTGTGAAATGTAGGTTGATAGATAGCGACGATATGAGCTAAAATATACAAGTTTACTTGCGAACACAAATTCTGGATGCGCGTTAATTTTTTTTGGATAAACGGTACCTATGGAAGGAATTGATATTTTAGAATGGATTTTGTATAAAATTGTTTAGAAATTATGTTATATTTTGCTCTATATTTTTACCCTCCGGCGATAAAATCACAACGTGTCTGTGTGTGTCTGTCTGTGGCATCGTAGTTCCCGAACGGATGAACCGATTTTGATTTTGTTTTTTTTTGTAGAAAGGTGAACGGTCCAAGATGGTCGGGGGGTTTATAAATTTTTAATTTAATTTAGTTATGTATTTACTTATATTTTAATCCAAATATATTACTTACTCTATTACTTTACTTATTACTTTTTTGGGGGAAATTTTGTAGTATGAATATCTTATGTTTTTTCTGTCTACGAAGAAGCAATTTAGCGTAAATCTAGACAATAGTTAATTTATGAGTCAAGCTACGACATTATCATGTAGCGAACATCATAATTAATATGTTTTGCACTTAAAGTTTCCGAACATAATTGCGGTTAGGTAAGCGCCCTGCGATGTGAAAAATCTCTATTCTCAAGGCGATCGTTTCAGTTTCTCTACAAGATTAGATGTTACTACGATTAATGCTGCAATTAAAAATATTTATCTACCAAATTTCCTGTTACTCTGTTGGGTAATTATGAGGGGCCCAAATCAAGATTACCTTCAAGTTCTCGGTTGAACTAACCGATTACTAGAAAATTTTGTAATGTACTAATTACAGCAGACCCAAATACCTACCTCAATGTTGTCAAGATGATGAGCGTTCAACCATGTAATCTTAGAGATGCAACGAAAGTTGCTTTATTGAAAATATCGTATTAGTTTAAGATACGCTCCGTTATATTTTAATTATAAAATGAGAAAATTCATATAGCTTTTCTTATTTTAAGCATAAATGCAAGTAACTACAAGTTAAAAACATTAACGTACATTTTTATACTTTTTATCTATACATATAATAAAATTGTAACTAAGCCGAATCTGAACATAAAATATTTTTTGGAAAATCTTATTGAAATATGCAATAATATCGATACTGAGGCCGAATCTATAGTTTTTAGAATTTTTGTCTGCCTGTCTGTTATCGCATCACAGAAAAGCCACTGGAGGGATTTTGATGAAATTTGGTATGATTATAGCTGGTTATCCGGGTCAATATATAGGATACTTTTTACCGCGGGAAAATTTCTGATTTCTGAGAACAAAACTGCAATGTAAGAGTATACTAATATGTAAAACCTAAGAACTTAGTTTTTAGTCATCTGAACGCGGGCGGAGCCGCGGGCAATGCTAGTTTTTAATATAAAAAATACATAATTTTTATTAGTATAATAAATTACGATTCGGCAATCCATTTTTGTTATATTTTAAATCATTATTTAAATTGTATTCTTTGTATTGCAAAGAATCATTTTCGACATGATTGCAAATTGTCTTAGAGCGAAGGAAAACATCGTCAGGAAACCTGTATGTCTGAGAGAACTTAATTTGTTTTCGAAAGACTTTTGAACTCCGCCAACCTGCGTTTCGCCAGCATGGCCTATAACCTGATCCCCTTACATTGAGGGGATACCAATGCTCCACAGTGTATAAACAGTAAATATATTGAATGATTTTATATACAAATATTAATAATAAATAGTGGGAACATTTAACAACATGAAAGGTTTTAACTAACAGCATATATTATTTGAATATGCTTCATAGCTCATAGTCAATTCAAAAAACACAAAATAAAACATAATATTATGAATAATATGTATAAATAAATTACCTATTCTTCTTAACTCTAACAATTATTTAAATTAAGCAAACTCGTCCAACTAATTATCGTTTACTAAAACAATGCAATGTGCTCTACAAAATCTACATGTTATAAATGAGACAATGTATTTTCAACTAGGTGCCTTTTACATAAACCTAACTTTTCGAATTTTTTGCTTTACATCAATCATGGTCATAAAGATAGTTTTATTTAAAACTAGCAACTCACCCTTACCTCGCTCGGGTTTGTCCTTAGCACGTTTTAACGGTTATAGGTATGATAAGTTATTGTGGGTTGAATTATAACGTGTTTTCCCGTAGGAATGAGGTAATCTTCCACAGTAAAAAGTAGCCTATATCATTCTCTAGCCCTCCAACTATCTCCACACAAGCAATTACGCCAATCCGTCACTCTCTATTTCGACGTGAAAGAAGGACAAACAAACAAACAAAGTCAAACTGTATATCGTAGAAAGAGAAAGTGTCAAATCTACCAATGAATTCAAGTATTTTCTATTAATTTTAAGATTGCTCTCATAATTATAAAGTAGTAAGGAAAAATGTGATTTTTACCTTTTTTTCGTGAATTTTTTCCAATTTTTCTCTTCATAAGGACCTTCCTCGGACTTTAACGAATATTTAAAAAAACAAATAAGATGAATTGGTCCAATCAGTCTCGAATTTTGTACTTAGCAATTCATTTAGACATTCATTTTTAATTATAAGATGTCAAATATTCGCGTAAATCATCTAATTCCGTTCAGCTGTTTCATATTAAAGGATTAACAAATATACATCTACATACAAACATTAATATAGTATATATAGTATATAATTACTCCTTCAATCTGTTTGTTACTCCTTCTAGTATAGTGTTATTAGTCTGTACTTTGCAAAGATTTAATATAGATCTCTACAGAGTACAATGTACATACGAGTACTTCAACTGTAAATAAAACTAACGTACACATTATAAATGCCCTTGCATGTGAACTGTTAATTATAGAACTTATATACTTTGTTTAGTTAAATAATTAAACAAATTCCCATGTACATAATACGATAAAATTTGTTCATATTTTAAATAACTGCTACTTTGTCCTGGTTAATGTAAATACATAAGGTTAGCGATTTTCATACAACTTAACTGCCTATTGTGATAGAGAATATTTTTATAAAATTATTTCTATTATTTTATATATGAAAAGGTTTTAAAGTATCTAGTGAGTTTTAATGCAAAATTCGCATTTCAATTAACGCGAGGCTCGCTCATTAGGATATTTGTTTATATACGATGTAGAATCCTGTTTGCACGTTAGGTCATTGTTATTTGTGCTTAACACTCAATGCACGTAGATTTATTTTGTGGTTAGTTCACAAATGACCATGTTGGATATTGAAACGTGAAAAGTTTATATATTTACTTATAAAACAATAATTAACATACTATATTTGTACAGATTTATACAGATATTAGCTAATAACTAAAATAAGTTAAAACTCGTTGAAGTCTTTAAAAAGACTTAACCTTATAGAGCAAATTTTAGATAATTTTGTATATTGACTTGGAATGCTGACTATAATATATGTAAATTATATATAGATATTTATAGATGTATGTATGTATTCAGCCCTTTTTAACGTCCCACTGCTGGGCACGGGCCTCCCTCCAATACAAGGGGGATCAGGTCATAATCCACCACGCTGGCTAAGTGCGGGTTGGCGGACTTAATAATTCTTTCAAACATGTAGATTTTTATACAACATTTTCCTACATTGCTTAGTATATTGTAATTATGTTAAAATATAAGACTTAGGTTTGATCCTGCTTCACCTGTCTATCCAAGCAAGCACGATTAAGATATAAATAAATAATTGTTAAATGAAGTTTAGCAAAAAGATTTCAAAATGTTATTAGATATGAAAATTACAGACTAACAAATTATTTTTCTTAAAACGTTATATAAGTATAGCAAATTAGAATTTATGCGAATAAGTTGACATTTAAAAATAATTTATAACTAAGTTCATCGAGAATAACCCTACGAGTACAATGTTACTTTACGAGGCAAGGATACGCTTGTAAAGCTAAATCTTTAAGCATGTTTCGTTTCATAATCGTCCTCACTGAATGTCGAATACTAAGAAATGTGTATGGATAATGAACAATAGTATGTCGATAAATTTCGCAATTTGAAGGCAAAACCTATATGATTAGTCTATTAATACCTTTAAAGCAACTACGGATGAGAGATGTAACGTGAGCTACATTGCATAGCTTTCCGCCCGCGTTCAGATGACCAAAAACCAAATTCTTAGGTTTTACATATTAGTATACTCTTACATTGCAGTTTTTGTATTTTTTCTCAGAAACGAGACATTTTCCCGCGGTAAAAAGTATCCTATACGTTGACCTCAATAACCAGCTATCACCATACCAAATTTCATCGAAAGCCCTCCAGTGGTTTTTCTGTGATGCGGTAACAGACAGACAGACAGACCAAAATTCTAAAAACTATAGATTCGACCTCTGTATCGATAATAATGTTTATTTCAATAAGATTTTCAAAAAAAATATTTAATGTACAGATTCGGCTTAGTTACAATTTTATTAAATGTATAGATGTGTATTTTACTATCTCGACACTTTCACATCTTTTGCGTAGTACTGATACAGAAAATTTAACTATATGTACATAATATGTCTCTATTACTCCAATATCCATATTGTGTTGGTTGGGGGTTTTGATCGTCATACATTATCATAAACATCCGTGAGATAAATTAATCCTATATGGAAATTAAACCTACTACTAAGGATACTAGGCAATACCCGTTAAACGTGTCATAGTAACTTATTATTATAAAGCTTAATCAACAGTTTTATAATGATATATTTAAAAAAAAATCCGAAAAAATACAATTCACAATATATTGCTTAATCTAAATCAAAATCAAAACTAAAAGTCGTTTTACGCAAACTTTGTTTATTTTTAAAGATCTAACGCTGATCTTAAAATCTTCAATTAAGGACAATGAACCTCTGTTCAACTGACGAGTATTCTTATAAAGCTATTCTTTGAGACCCTCAGTTAACTTTAAGGGTTCTCGCTGTTTTAAAACAAAGGAGTTGTTATTGTGTTAGGAAATTATTCCTTTCAGTAGCAGACTTTGTGTGATTGTTTCTTAATTTAATGATTTAAAAAATACCTAAATAATAATATAATAAAAAAAATAACTTTTTAAATGCTAAACGTTCTTTGTATGTATGTTGTGTAAAAAAATAATAAGGTTCCAGCAATAAATAATTTAAATTTTTATCACCTTTTGCCTCTTTAAAACGACCCATACTGGTCAGGCCCTAGTTATGACGCTCCGCGAGTTCTTATTCACTATACTCGTATTCATGAATAATATCGACAAACATTGAATATTACAATATTATGAGACCTTTTTTTTCAATGTTGGAAGATGCATTTACGCATATCACCTGTATACATACAGGTGGTTATGGGAGATGTAATGGCTAGAAAAGCCAGTACTACCCCCTAGAACCCAATAGAACCCAATAGAACCTCCCCTGTCTTAATGGGACGGCGCAGGATCGCTTACGGACTCAATTACGACGCCTCGACTATATATTATGTGACCTGGGCAATATTATACATCTATACTATATATACTAATATTATAAAGAGGTAATCTACTGAATCGATTTAGATGTTTGGTAATAAGATAGTTTGAGACCCCGCGAAGGACATAGGATACTTTTTATCTCGGAAATCATTCCTTAAGGGGTCGAAAATGGGGATGAAAGTTTGTAAGGGGAATCAAGCTAGGGACGAACCCGAGCGACACCCTCGCGTCGCTAGTATAATTAATATAAATGTTCAAATAATAATCAATCTTTATGAAAAATCATTTCAATACTTTTTTTTGTTGGTTTGAGATAGACTACCAACAAACACATTTTCGTATTTATACTATTACTTAGTGATTCAAATCCATAATCTGCAATAATAATTTAGTAGGTTAGATATTTAAATTTTAAATTAGTGGTAAATTGTAAATTGTAGACGCCTCTCTATTTGTGAAACGATTCTACTAAAAACACTCAACTAAATTTATAGATTACACAAAGTATAACTTAAACTAACAAATGTTGAGGACAGTTGCCTTCCAATCAAGGGTCAACCATATATGTCACAAAGTCACAGACAACTAAAACATTAAACAACGAACCCGTATCGCAACCATTTATATATCTACTTAGAATATTATATAATGGCTTAAGTTTGTACTAATAAAATTGTATAATAACATAAAAATATAAGGGATTGTAGAGATAACGTGGCCTTTATTATGGACGCCTGAACAAATTTTAATAAGACTTTCACTGTGATGAAAATTGCGAAAGCTTAAAACAGAGTTTTTCAGTTACACAAATAGAGTCATAAATGTCTTTATGATTTATGTTATACTTGCCTTCATATATGTACGTAAAGCCGCTACCACGTTTTATCCTGTGGATTGGATTGTGAACTGGAGCAAACCAGAAGGTCCCTCCTTGCAATTACTTACATAAAAAAGTTATATTACTTTTTTTTTAATATCATAATTTTATGAATTTATTAGGTGGATAATTTATACATTTAATTATAATATTTTTACCAAAATTTAATTATATGTGTACTTCATTTAACTCGTATTTCTTATCCGTTAAAACATATCATGGTAACTGTTACCTACTTAAAGTTGGACCATTTATGACAGAGATGACTGTCATAGGGTTTTGGAATAGTGATTTTAGGCAATAATAATATTAGTCTCAATGGCGCTGAGGGTGTGAAAATATGAATATTTTATTAAACTACTGCCGGGCTCGTCCCTAACGGCACAATAGAATAGTTAACGCTATAAATATAATACTAGCGATTTATAGTATATATAAATATGTCCTAGCTACGTTTTATTTATTTGAATGGAACACTAATTCTTATTCTAAAATAAAAGTAGTTAATATACTCCTTATAGCATCAGCTATTTGCCAGTGAAAGTCCCGTCAAAATCAATCCAGCCATTTCGGAGATCAGCCAGAACAAACAGACAGATGGACAGATAGAAATTTTAAAAATTGCGTGTTTTCCTATAATTACCGTATATAATTTGATATGCATTAATTAAAAAGCTTTTATTTTGATATTGCGAATAGACATATTAATTTTATTTATCAGTATAAGTATCAAGATGTAAGAAACAAAATTATAAATCAGAGTAAAAAAAAATGAAATGAAAATGATAAACATTTATTTAAGAAAAAAAAACCTATACACTAATAATATTGACTCTTGTTCTCAGACTCCATTCATTATTAATGGTACAATAAGTGAACAGCCAAAGTCATCCCTAATGGATATCCTAAAGGTCATCTCCAATAGTATAATATAATATACCCAAGTACTAACATGTGACGATTTTAATATAGGTCGATATTTTAGGATATTACAGGTAATTGTATATTTAAATTAATGAGTTAACAATGGAACTTCAAATAATCAGGTAATAGAGTGTACCTTCATTTAAATAATTGATTTATATCTACTCTTACTCTTACGTTTTAACATTTAGTATAGATTTCTTAGAGATGAGATATTTTCCCGCAATAAAAAGTACCCTATATGTTGACCCGCTAAACCAGCTATCACCATACCAAATTCCATCAAAATCTATCCAGTGGTTTTCCCGTGATCCGGTAACAGACAGACAGAAATTCTAAAAACTATAGATTTGGCCTCTGTATCGATAATAAAGTCTATTTCAATAATATTTTCCACAAAATATTTAATGTACAGATTCGGCTTAGTTATAATTTTATTATATGTATAGATTCGTAACTGAGTGACATTACTTTATGTCTTCCCCATTCTATGTGACATTGGCAAAGTAATCTGTGCTGAACTGGCACGCTTTGAAGCCATGAACAAAAGAATTGACTTGATACTGACTTCATTCTTCATATAACTAAATAATGTGCTACAAATCCACCATTTATGTACGTTTAATTTACGGTTAAATTATAATATATTAGTATTAGAGTAAACATTGTAATCCAATAAATCCCACTAAAGCGTAAAGTTCACTCAGAAGCATCTTCGACAGCCGTTACAAATATAATTAATGGTTTGAAACGTCTTTTACATGTGACAGGGAAATTAATTTTGATATCATTAAAGTGTGATTAAATTGTCAACACTCACCGCTTATGGAACAAGTTCGAAATATAAGGGATCTTAATGATGTTTATAGGAAAGCATCTTAATTACTATATAAGTCGCATTATTCGTTATAAATTACAATTGAATGAAATGCATATATGATATTATTTAGTTAGCTACCTTATTACCTTAATATAATATTTTTTATAATGAAAATGTATTAACTTATAAAACTTGGATTGTAGGACCTTACTCGAACTTTTCAATCAATTTTCGAGCGAATCTGGATGGAAATTATTTTTTCAACCGACTTCAAAAAGGAGGAGGTTCTCAATTCGACTGTATGTTTTTT
Source organism: Brenthis daphne (assembly GCA_947093115.1). NCBI lineage: Eukaryota > Metazoa > Arthropoda > Insecta > Lepidoptera > Nymphalidae > Brenthis > Brenthis daphne. Next base: position 28,945,913 of record OX352474.1, on the reverse strand, counting down.
TTTTTTTTTTTTTTTTTATGTTTGTTACCTCAGAACTCCGTCATTTATTAACCGATTTGGACAATTTTTGTGTCGTTTGAAAGGGTATACTTCCAGATTGGTCCCATTTAAATTTCAAAAAAAAATACCACCCCTAAGGGTGGAAAAACAACTAATGATGAATTTAACCTACTTCTAATTGTCATATTGACTTGAAACTTTGCAAGTATTTCTATTTCCGTTGATAGTACAGTGGTTCGGTGTTGTTGACCTGATCTGATGCCAAGGCCAGAAGGTGGATAGATGGAACTCTTCAACGGCTAATAGTAGATACTTTGAGTTTGGGCTTATTTTGTTTGATTTGACAAGCCTAACACGTTAGAATCCTTACTTTTCTACTACTGTCTACACTAAAAAGGGAAAAATAAAAACTTTTTAACAAAAAAAAAACCGACTTCAAACAAAAGCACTAAAAAGTAAAAAATAACTGATTGGTAGTTTTCATTTACTATACATACCTAATCAAATATTTTCGAAGTCGGTGTGCTTTGGCTAAGTAATTAAAGCCTACCTATTAAATTCATACCTAATCAAATATTTTCGAAATCGGTGCCAGCCCATACAAAGCAAAGCACACCGACTTCGAAAATATTTGATTAGGTATGTATAGTAAATGAAAACTACCAATCAGTTATTTTTTACTTTTTAGTGCTTTTGTTTGAAGTCGGTTTTTATTTTTTTGTTAAAAAGTTTTTTTAACAAACAATACCAATATAAACGTTATAATTAATATAATTGAATGGTCATGCTAAGTTCTTAGACAAAAGTTAAACGTTCGAGGTGTTTACTAAATACTACCGACTAACACTCGCTTCGCTTGGGTGTGCTTCTGCGTACCTTTTCTGTACCTGTATATTGCATAAAACTTAATTTTATACAAACATACATACATACAAAATTTCACATTCATTATATTAGTTTGACTGATAGGTCACTACCAATTATGATAGTAGATATTACTATTTTAAATATCGTATTGTATAAATGCCGACATAATGGCCGACGCTTTGGCAGCCAGCGATCGTGTGCGTGTCACGGGGCCTAAATAATGACGCCGGGTGACATTTAATTTGGGATACAAAAGGCTCTTTATGCTGTTTACCCTAATCCATTTATCCTTGCCGCCGTCCCGCTCGGATAATATTGACAGCAACCTTTCAACTTTGCGCAGCTTAATTACATTAGCGGATTCCTTGGTCAGCTATTGTTTGATAGCACTAATATTTCCGAATTTGAGGACAACATAATTTCTAAGTGTTTTATTAATTACTAGATAACCCGACGATATTAATTATTAGTTGTTCCGACAGTCGTTGACCTGTCCCATTTTCTATAAAATTAATGATCTTTGACGTCATACTAAAATTGTACAGACAAAAGCATTTTCTGTTTCTCCAGAATCTCCTAATTTTCTGGGCAACTATTTCAAAAAGTATTTCATAAAGGCCTTATTCGGACTGTTGTTGAGGACACGTTTGACTCAGTTTGTAATGACCCTACTTGCTGTGCCAGCGGTCACGGGTTCGAGTCCCGCTGTGGGCATTCATATATGAGATGAGCATGAATGTTTGTACTCCAGTCATGGGTGCTTATATTTATATTATGTATGTATTTAATGTTATATATGTGTAGTGTATCAACTATCCGGTGTCCATAACTCAAGCCTCGTAGCTTACCATGGTAAGTAAGTTCCATGGAACTAGATGGCGCAGTGTGCTAATGTCCCAACATATTTATTTATATTATCAACAAATTATGAACATTCAAAAATGCGAAAATGGTCAACCTATTCTTAAGCGATGCTCTTAACAACATTTCCTTCTTATTTTATCGTTACAGATATTGGAAAAAATGTAGAAAAACTTTCTTAAGTTATTAGAGGCTTCAAATTACATAATACAAATTTAATTAATGTTTAATTATAATACTAAGAGTCAAAATAACCGATAAATCTGTATAATGATCTTATCGTCACCTCATTATGGCTATTGTATAGTGACTGCAATCCTATTAGTGTGAAACTGTGAATAACAAAACCGAGCTGATTGAAGCTGACTTATAGCTGAAAGCTTAAAGAGTCCTTCAAATACACCTGACTCATTGATTTAAATAAATTAATAGCTTTGAAATACTTCGTCTGTTTAAATAATATGCTTTAATAGCTTATATTATTATAAAGGAATATAATAATTATTAAATAATTTTAATTTTATTAATTGTTTACAAGAAATTTAAGACTCTCTTTGGGAATATATGTTTAGTTTTCAGGCGTGAATTTAGATACAGATATTAGGTGCATGTAAATATTCAATAACAGTCTTGTAATTATTTTGGCAGTTTACCTAGTGATACATTAATTTTTGCTCTCCATTTGTTGATTAATTACTAGATTCGTCCGTGGCTGAACTCGCGCGGTAGAAACGTCGATAAACAGTAGCCTACGTGTTAATCTGAAAGCTATCTCACTCATTCCCTCACAATATTAGTATTTATAATATATATAATCTTTCGCTGTTTTATGCGATTAACAGTCAGTCATAGTGCAGTGGTAGCCCAAAGGTAACGCGCTCGTTTGGGATATCGAGTGGAGCGGGTTCAAATACCGGGTCACGCACTTCTGATATTTTCATGTGCGAATCATTTGCAACACAATTATATTATATTATAATTATAAGCTTACGGTGTACGATAACATCACGAAGAAACATGCATGTTTAAGAGAACCTAGCAAGTTTTGGAAAGAAATGTGATGTCCACCAACCCGCACTTCGTCAGCGCGGAGAACTATAGCTTGATACCCCTTGTATTGAAGGGAGGCCCGTGCCCAGCAGTGGGACGTTAAAAAGGCTAAATACAGTCGGTCATACTAAAAATTTTGTAAGTATATATAAATTCATAAAATAAGCCATATCGGCCTTTAACAACCTAGCTTAATGAAGCAATTACCTCATATAAAACTTTCTATTAAGCGTCGTGAAAAATCGCCCCATACTAAATTCATTAATATGGTATTATAAAGTGTTCTGGAATACTCCCTGAATGTATTTTTAATCAGTATTTAAACGTTTAATTAAACCTGGTCGAGGGATTTTATAGCAATATCGAAAGAGATTATATTTTCCGGAATGCGCCGCCATTATTGCTATTATATATCAGGACCGCGGTTAATGCCTGCGCCATTACCACTGACAATATTGAAATTTTGTTTGGATAGTCGCAAACACATATTTTATATTAAAATAAAACTTTTAAGATCAATTTTATTATTGTTTAAAAAATTTATTATTCTGAACATTTCGATTCATTTTTCTGCTTATATTTCGACACGATATGTTATGAAGCTGACACCAACTTTATGGTTTATCCAAATTAGACTAAGGCCCGTTATATTAATGGCATCTTAAACCATCGATGAGATATTAACATCTTGTCGCGTTATTTTGTACTGCAAATGTTAGTTTAAATTGCTATGCGTGGATTAGTTAATCTGTAATTGTTATTACGGCCTTGAATCAAACGTTTGTAGGTTTAATGCAAAATTTACCTTGGGTTTGGGTTGGGCACAAGATGTGCAAAAGTTCAGAAATAGAAATAAAAAATACATATGATAAGATGATGAGAATTTGTCATTTTAATGCAATTATTAACATTGCGAGCGATTGTAGGATATTATAGATATTATTTTGTCTAAGTATTTTGCCCGCTGAAGTGTGATCTGAGCGCGTGATTTCTAACATAACCGTCAGTTATTATAATGATTAGTTTTTCCTCCATTCAATTATACCCATGTCATTGACAATAAGAAGAACCTATATCACTCTCATCCTAATCTTCTAACAGTGAAAGTTTAATATAAGTAAGCAATTTCTGTGAATGGTAGCGGGTACTGGCAGATAGACAGACATACAAATAATATAATTAATAATGACTACTTCAGTGCAAGTAAAAAAATGAAAAATAATAGTTTTTTAAAGAATATTGTCAAATAATAGATAAACAATTAATTTAATTTATAGATAGATACTTTTGTCGTATAAATATCGCAAATAAATTAAAAGTTAGTATTTTATAATAGTAAGCTCTCTAGGAACTAGTTCTTTAAAATATAAAGCCCTAGGAAGACGTCCCTTAAAAAATAAGCGCCAGCTTAAAGTAAATAAAATTAGCTCACGTTCTCTCGAGTAGTACTTCAGGATACTGAAATCTACGGCTTCTGGAAAGAAAGAATTATATTATAAATTATTTGAATTTTTTTGAAGTAAAACTTCTTTAGACGTGACTGAGGGGTAAGTTAATATAGGTAATGAAAAAATGAGTGACGCGGAAGTTAGAGTCAAAATTATTAATAATTAAAAAAAATATATATATTTAAATTTTTATAATAACTATTATTTATAAAAATATATATTTATTATTATATATTTGTATAATAATTATTAAAATTATTTTTTAAATTAAGTAATCACATTAATGTTATTAATGTAAAAGTAAAATATGCAAAAATAACACTTCCTCGCTCTATAATTTTTAATGCACTTAGGTAAAATTTAGAATGGAGATAGTTCAAAACCTGGATAAACAGACATCGTTTTTTTATTAGTATATATATAAGTATACTACTCGAGTAGAGCCGGACGTAAAAACTAATAGTACCATGGTCTTATCATCGTTTTTTTGATAATCAGGGTATATAATAGCAATGTAAAAAGATCACGTGGCCATGTACAAATATATCTATATATATATATATATATATATATATATATATATATATATATATATATATATAAAACAAAGTCGTGTTAGTTACATTATTTATAACTCAAGAACGGCTGGACCAATTTTAATGAAATTAGATTTTTTGAATTTCTCTTAGTCCGGAATAGGATAATAAGTAAATAGTAAAACATCAGAAAAATTAACGAAAAAAAAATTATAATTTATATGGCTAACCCTGGCTAGTAACTATTTATATCTATTTAAAACGCACCTAGCGACGAACACGAGCGAAGCGAGGGTGAGCCGCTAGTAATGTATATAAAACAAAGTCGGGTTTGTTACAACACTTATAAATCGAGAACGGCTGGACCGATTTTTATGATCTATGATTTGTTAGATTTTTCTTCGCCCCGAATAGCAGAATACCTATTAAAACATTGAAAAAATTTACGTTTTTTTTTATTCAAAATTTACATAGCTAACGTTGGTTAATATATATATATATATATATCAAACGTTACAAACCTATTATATATCAATATCAAACGTACATATCTAGGGACGAACCCGAGCAAAGCGAGTGTGAGTCGCTAGTTAATGATAAAAGGAGGTTGGTTTCGAGGAAATTAATTTGATGATTCGTGTGAGTGAACTGTTAAGGGCGCGTGGGACATTACCGTGGCGTAGGCTTTGAAGAGTACGGTTCTTTGTTCTTTCAAGCATTCGAAATGATGCGCCATTTGTATTTTAAGATTTCTATTTAAAGGATTTTATACCTCCTTTAAAGAGTGGTTTAATAGTTATGAAAGAATGCTTAGTAATCTATATTAAATATAGATTAAATATTAAAGATAATAATTGTTGTATTTGAAAAATTACCTGACTAAGAACAGGTTTATGGCCATAGCATACTGGAAAACTTTAGCTTAAACGATCAGCCATTTAGCCGCATTTCGGAGGCGAAATAGTATACGTACGCTACACTTATCTCTTTTCTGTTACGAACTGTACGTATTCTGCGAGGCATTTATAGGCTATAACATTTGCAAAACATCTATTTACCAGGTTGTAGTTTTAGTTAGTTATAGAGCACTAACTTAATGTACAGCATACGAAAATGCAGTCAATAAAACTCGATATCCTTATTTTGTCTTTGGGTAACGCATTTGCGTATATTACTTTGTAGTTCCTAATGCATAACTTCATGTCGCCGCAGATGGTCATGTCAGACTCTTTCGACTAAACTGCGATATGCACTAAACCCAGCGACCTGTGTAAATGTTTGTAGATGTATATATTTATATTTATAAAAATTTTTTTAGAACATAAGAACTAATGTATGTGTATGTATGGATATATATATATATATATATATATATGTGTGTAATATGTATGTATATGTATATATGTATGTATGTAAGTATCTATGTAAACATGTATCTATGTACGTATGTATGTATGTTTGTATATATGTATATTTATATTATAATTGATGTTTGTAGTTTGTACCTACACCGCACGGCATTATTATTTTTATATTTTCTCACGCTTGAGGGTTTCTGGTAGAAATCTCTTAAAGAGATAAGTCACCCTTTGTACACATAGCATCTGTTTTAACTTGTATGTTTTTTTTCTGGTACATAAATAAATAAATAAAATAAAAAATAAACTAAAGTATTTTTATTAACATTAATTAATACAAATCAAGAAGTCTTCATTAATTTTATGATTTTTTTGGTATGGTAATAATTATGTTTATTTCTATATAGTTGCTTCAATGCTCTTATAGCTTTGATTCAGCAAAATTCAAACGGCAAAGTTCTATTCCAAGTCCTTTGAGGGTAACGTACGAACTGATATGGTGGTAATATAATTGCGAAGTCGTATTTGAGTTTGGAACATGATGGAAGCAATAGGTCCGTCGGGGCTGGGTCGCCAAGCGTAGTGTCACAACTAGCGAAACCGAATAATTCATGAAGCACAAGAGGGCGGCTTTGGAGGTGTTACTAGTTGTTTTGTAACTCTAGTACAACGATGAAATGTAAATTTTATGTTCCCTATGCTCTCAATAATAAGGACTATATTTTAAAAGTAAGTACACCAAACGTTGCCTATTGTAAGCATCGACTCATTGTGCCATTATTATGCAAAGACGACCACCGATCGACGAAATGTTTTCTCGCGAATGCTGAACTACATTTCGGTTTGTTAAAAGGTTATTAGAATGTAGGTCTCGTAATACCCCCAAGGTAAGTTGGGTTTTTTGGGATTAATTTTATATTTTACTCATTGTCGCCATGAATTTTAATACCCATTTGACTTTATTGTGAACTGTCACATATTTTTGAAGGAATAATGTCTAATGTCTTTATTTGACAGATATCTGTCAAAACTCTTTACTTTACAAAGCTATAGAAAATTTCATATATTGAAATAAACATATTATAATTTATTTATAAATTAATAAGTATAGCTAGCATTTTAAACTTTGAAACCATATATTTTTGTACATATGTATGTAAAAATATAATGTTTACACATAAGATTTTATATAACCCATAAAATATACAAGATAGACCGACCGCCTCATTTTCCATGTAGGTATACCAATCTCCGATAGTAATATATCAAAACTAAGACGTTTTTTGGAGAGAAAAAGATTATAAGGTAAATATATTAAAAATTCCACGCGATGCGGGATTCTATGCTTATTTATGATCTTAGGTTGAGCCACAAAATATAAAAAGTAAATATTAGTTTTGCATTTTATAATAACGTGCTTACAGTAAGGCAATAAATACTTGGAAAAGACAATCGACTCAACCAAAACGAGGCAACTTCACTGATCATAAATCACAAAGCCATGGTAGCTTTGCAAAGTTCAGATTAACATTAAAACACAATATCTAGATAAAGTTATTTATATATTTTATCATAAAATTAAACATTGCCTTCACAAAAAAAATTGTATAACAGGTTAATATAAAGAAGTCATTTGTAAGATTTCGTAAAATCTTAAAAAACTAAGTTAGAGCGAAGCTTTCAAAGCTTTTTTAAAATGTGTCAACTTTAACAAGAGGCACTGAACTTTAATAACAGAAAGTTCTAATTTCCCCTTGGTACTAGTATAAAATATTGTTATTACGTCTTTGAGTATAATCGCGTATAGCAATAAAATTTTAATTATATTACATTAAAAAAATGCACTACTCCAAATTAACAGGCGTCGCGTGAGTTTTTATGATGTATGAATATGAACAAAGATACATCGCACCGCTGGGAAATATTTTATTTGTTAAATAACGAAGCTTTTACATATGAAATTTTTTTATAGTTACATTATATAACTTTTTACGTACATATTAAAGCACATATTATTTGTTTTTTTTGTCGTAATTTTAGCATAAAACACACTTTGGAGCTTTTTAAGGGTAGTCAATTATTACTTACTTTGTCACAAAGTTATTAAAGTTGGAAGTAATTTATTATCGAGGAGGAGTAAAAAGCATTCACTTTTGTTCTTTAACAAAAAATATAAGGTAGGATTTCATTTAATTAAATAGGATATATCATATGTATCCAACCCTTTTTAACATCCACTGCTGGACACGGACCTCTCTTCAATACGTTCAAGCCATAATCAGCGGCGGGTATCACATCTCTTTCTAAAACTTGCTAGGTTTTCTCAGATATGCAGATTTCTTCACGATATTTTCCTTCACCGTAAGACAAGTGGTAATCATGTTAGAAATGATTCACACATGAAAATATCAGAGGTGCGAGACGCGGGATTTGAACCCGCTCCACTCGGTTTTCCAAGCGAGAGCGTTGCCACTGGACTACCACTGCCCTAATAATAATAATAGCATATATTTCAAATTAATTTTATATTGAAAATATCTAAACTACCATAGATAAGTAAATGAAGGCATAATGAAAGATACACACCTTTCGTTATGGCTTCATAATTAAAGTTATTGACCTCCATCAAAACGGTTAATCAAGTTAATTAATTTGATGTACATATAATAGCCATAACAAAGAAATATGAATGAATTTAATGTACATACATACATATATATGTATGTATATTAGTAAATGTTCCATTGGTAATCCCATTAAGCATTTCTTAATAATTTCAGAGGATATCTCGTAATTCAATTGTTGCGTTCGCTATTGTAGCTATCTTATACAGAATTTAATTATGTATCTAAGCACCAATCTCGACACTTTACTTCATTCTTCATTAACTATATTATTTTAAGACTTCAAAATTGTTTAACGCTGATCACTCAACAGAGCTTTTGTTATATTTTGCTTATTATTATAGAACTAGTGACTTATTCTGGTTTTACTCTCGCAAGATTCGCGTATATCTAGGAAAATATTTCTTTGAATTAGAATATGTACCTAGAATTAGAATATCTAGTTTTTTCTTGAATTATTACGATATTCGATTAAATAATCGAACTCACGATCTCCAACGTTAAGCCAATGTCATCTATAGGGCGATACAATACATATAACATAACAAATAACACTAAAAAAACATATAACAATATATTTTGACGTCTTAATTTATACATGAGCATGTAACGTATGAGTTATTCGAGTTGCGTCGATACGTGTGAAGTTATGCATTAATAATTAAATGTTGCCTCGATTGAACACCTGATATGAAAACACATAATCCGATACAAATCAAATGCATTCTAATGTAAATTTATTGTTCGGTAAATTATGTTTGTGAGATTTTAATATATTAGTAATGTGACAATGAATTTAATTATAATAAACAAATTTAGTTTGGATTCTTTATCAATTGTATTGTAATATACAAGAATAAATCAAGTGTTATGCCAAGCCACTGAGGTATACTAATAATTCACCGAATTTTTTTGATGAACTAGAAAAATTGACTACGAAATTTTACTCTATGTCATAGACTATCACAACTAACTTGAGGTGTCAAATAGTATTAATTCAATAAAAACTCACATTTGCACACTAACATTGGTCGTGTCTCCGCCCACGTTCAGATGACCAAAAACCAAATTCTGAGGTTTTACATTATAGTATACTCTTACATTGCAGTTTTTGAATTTTTCTCAGAAATGAGACATTTTCCCGCGATAAAAAGTATCCTATATGTTGACCCGGATAACCAGCTATCACCATACCAAATTTCATCAAAATCCCTCCAGCCGATTTTCTGTGATGCAGTAACAAACAGACAGACAAAAACTTTAAAAACAATAGATTCGGCCTCTGTATCGATAATAATGTTTATTTCAATAAGATTTTCCAAAAAATATTTCATGTACAGATTCGGCTTAGTTACAATTTTATTATATGTATAGATAATATAATTTACATAAAATGTCTATCAATATTTAAATAAAATATTCGAGTGACATTTTCCCGACATTGTTATATTGAGAAGCAGCTGTTAGTGTGAAATTTTTTGTACCTGTAGGGTGAGATGGGTGTAATGGGCGGGCTCAAATCGACCGATAAGTTGATACAAATTATTATTGATGTTTATCGTCCGCCGGCGACAACACACCCGTGTAACAGTCTCCTACCGTCTCCCGTCACTCATCGGAAATTTTTCATCCATAATATTAGAGGCCTTGTCAAATTGAAATTTATTGCACACGTGTAATTTCTGTTCATGTTTATAAAGATTGTAATGTATTTTAATGTAGGCTTTTGTGATTATTATACTTTAAATATTAATAAAAACGGTAATTGGGAGTTGTTTTATTTGAAAAAACCAAATGAGAATGAAAATCCATATGTATGTTCATTCTCATAGCTAAAGTTATATAAAAAATTCGTTAACTTGAACTTAACCATTTAGTCACTGTCTTATAACTATTGATTAATTAGTATGGATGTCTGAATTTTATTCTTTTCATTGCATCTTATTCTCTCTCTATAGTCGATATATTTCGCTATAAGTCTAAACTCTAAACCAATAAACACTATACCACAGAAATAGCCAATACTTAATTATAAGTTTTAAACGAAATGTTTTAGGTATCCCGCCCCTATTCATTAAACCAAGGTCTCTAAAACAAGTCCCATTAATTACCTTTACCATTGTCATTGGCTATTGAATTGTTCCACGCCTTTATTTATATTTAGTTATTAATGGTTTCTTAGTATTTAATTTAAGGTTTAGAATGTAAGATAAAAATTATTTATATCGATATATAGGTAAACTAGCATTGCCCGCGGCTCCGCCCGCGTTCAGATGACCAAAAACTAAATTCTTAGGTGTTACATATTAGTATACTCTTACATTGCAGTTTTTGTATTTTTCCTCAGAAATAAGATATTTTCCCGCGGTAAAAAGTATCCTAGGATCGCGCGCTACATCGCCCGGTTTATATAGCTTGAGCAGGCGGTCGAGCGATGCGGGGCAGAGGGGATGGACTCGCCGTAGGCATCTCAATGCTCGCCAAGCATTAAAAATGTTTCGCTACTAATTACTTCTAACAACGATATCTCAAAAACTATTCATCTGATTGATTTAGTGTAAAAAGCAATTTTAATCTGCATTAAATGACTAAGCTAACTAAAATATTCATTTGGATAAGGATTAATACCGAACTAAAGAAAATAACTTTGAAAATAACGTAATGTTTTTAATTAAAAATGTTAACATAAAAGTGGTTATTGTAAGTCAACCGTAAGAGATAGAGATATGCTATCGCGGACTTTTTTGTAGCATTTTTATAGATTTTGAATTCTCTAGTACATTACTTAACTGTATCTTTGCTAGTTTACGCGGCGTTCGCGTGGAAAGTTCCCATTTGGCGAGATTTTTTGCGACCTCTTCAACATTTGTCGCCGTATTTCAGCTAATTTACATAAAAGCATAATAAATTATATACCTAAACCTTCCTCAAGAATTACTCTTTCTATTGTTGAAAACCGTATAAAAATCCGTTCAGTAGTTTTCGAGTTTATCGCGTTCAGACAGACAGGAGGACAGACAGGAGGACAGACAGGAGGACAGACAGGAGGACAGAAAGACGCGGCCGGGGGACTTATTTTTATAATAAGTATAGATAAAATTGAAGTGTTATTTTGTAATATCAAAATAACAGCTTTTTACTAAATTTATATGAAATTATATACGATACCTATAAGAAAAATATATTTTTTTAAATTTTTGACTGTTTGTCTGTCTGTTTGTTCTGGCTCATCTCCAAAACGGCTGAACTGATTTTGATGGGAATTTCACTGGCAGATAGCTGATGATAAGAGCAATTTAGGCTACTTTTATTAATACAGAAAAAGAATTAGGGTTCCGCTCAAAATCAAAAAAATTAAAACGTACTTAGGGACGCACACGAGTGAAGCGACGGTAAGTCGCTAGTAATATAATAATTGAAAATATATCGTGTTTATTATTTCATGACTGTTTCGCTTGTATAGGTATGAGCTCTAGGTATGAGATTCTGTTAAGAAAATTTCATTACCCGTCCGATGGCAGTGTTATCTTCTTGTCTCGTAGACACATAAAGTGAAAATCTTATTTTTTTTATTCATTATAATATGCATTTCAACTTTTTCTGTGCGCGTTGATTATCTATCCCATTCGACTATATTCAGTATTTTCGATCGATTTATATTCGAAGCGTAGTTGTTAAATATGAAAAAAATTGCTTGAGCCGCTCAATGACTCAACCAAAATTTTTAGATTTTTTAGGTAATTATTTTCATTTTACCGATTAAATATCGATATTTTACACACAGTGATTAAGTAATGTGAACTTATAAAACCTTCACCTAGCCACTTGTGAAGGTAATGTCAAAGGTTGTGGACATTTAGTAGTATTTAATAGTATCTGCATTGAAATATAAATTTATTTTATATGTACTATACTTGCCCCTGGATTCGTCTGCGTGGTTAGTGGATAAGTTAAAGAATATATTGTAAAACTATATTGTAAAAATTGTCTCCTCTAAATTATTCCCAAACTCAATTTAAAAAATATATAAATATATGAATATAGGCGTAGATTGAGTTTCATATTAAAATGGCGAGAAATTATTATAAGTGCACTCGTCTAAGCCAAAAAGCAATGGATTAACTTAATATAAAAGTTTAAATTACAGCCAATCATATTCTAAAGTCGTTTGTTTATACCGTACTGTTAAACAAAGGGTAATTTAATATTGGGATCATAATAAACGACAATGATCACCCAATGAGGCCTTTTATATCTTATTTTAATTTATGAATCATCATCAATCAATATTTTTTAACCGACTTCAAAAAGGAGGAAGAGGACGACTTCGATAATATTTGATTAGCTATATTATTATCTAGTATATAAAATTTTCAGTTATTTTTCAGTTATTTTTTACTTATTAGTGCCTGGAAGTCGGCTTTTTTTAAGTTTTAATTATTGTAACGCAATGATGCAAATGCCTGATTGACATAATCCTTACTAACTACATTGGAGTTTGTGGGGGTTTTTAAAGTAAATTTATTATATTTTACATACTGTAATTTCTTCAAATCTAATCTTATTAAAATCTAAAAATATCTTCTTAATGAAAACCTTCTAAAGAAATAAAAGTGAAGTTGTAAATAGACTGAAACCATCACGCAGGTTATGTAATATAAAGACTTTGAGAGCTTTTTAAAGTATACTTAGTCAAAGTGACCTAAATACCTTCAGACTATTGGCTAGAGGGTCATTGATTGACAATGAACTCAAAATTTTCGATCAATCGGACCAGCAATTAAATAACTACCTATTGTCTAATATTCATAACAACACCACGCTGTGTCTCGATATGATCGATTTATGAAGACCATTGTTAAACTGTAAATACCAAGTCCTCGAATGTGATCGGCGAAGGAAAACAAATACTGCATTGAGACTTTCAAGGCGATACGTCGTGACATTTGCAAAGAGTATTTACGTATATACAAAACGTAGTATCTATATCTCGAATCATACGCAAAGTGGAGATTATTATCTAATAATGCAGCAAATCAATAAAATTTAGCATCGTGCCTGTACCATAATGTTCAATAAAGAAATAAAGCGTAAACACACTTAAGAATTTGTTTGTATTTGTTTTAGAATCTTTTATATTTATTTAAATCGGCTATTTTTGTAGTTGGCATAAATATAAAATATTTTACTAGGGTTTAATTTTTAATTGTAAACCTTATTAACTTTGTTAGTAGAAGTTTTGTATGTTTTGTAGATATGAAATTCTCTATAAAACTATTGAAAAGCAAAACAAACCAAATAAATAAGTAATAAACAAAAATATCCTATCAAGTCGGGCTTATTAATAGTAAAAAAATTACAACATATTTTTACAATTAAAATGATATTGTAGATATTCGGTACGTATATCAATCTTTCATTCATAATGACAAATATTTACCTGTTTATAAGCGTGCCTCAAGTTTTTTTCATATTTTCGTATGACGGTCGTCTGTTAGTCACGATCTGTGTTAAAAGTACGTCCAAGTTAGTCGTTGAAATAATTTTCGAACTATTTTGGGATTGATTTGCCTTGGAATCTAAACTTTATAAGGTTACCACGACAAATCTTACCTTTATAAGCTAGGTCTTTGAGATTTTCGTGATGTAACCGTAATTAGTTTAATATATACGGTTTATGTAATAAAAATATCTTTTAAAATCATAATGTTACTTATTATATCCATTTATTTTCATTTGCAGATATATGGAGATGAAGAGATTAAAGTTTTGTTTGTGTTTTGAACGTGCAGATGCAGAAACTACCAGTCAAAATTGAAAAAAAAATATTTTGACTTGCATTTTATATGGCACTAGATGTTGTCACCTAATATCGCACTACAATACTAAGAGGAGCGATAATACATAAATAAACGATGCAGTCACAGCCGCGGGAAAGAGCTAGTTTTTCTTATAAATCTTATAAAGTTCCTTGATTTCTTACAAATATAAACACGCAAAATAGTAAAACTAATTTTTCGGATGTTTTCGAGGATTTATTAAGATTTTTGGTTCCCGAAGTTTCGCTGCTTGTGGTTTCTGTTTACTTTACAGCAATCATGGTCACGTGAGAGTCTCTCCCTCAAATATAATTTTATTTAAAATGTTAAATATTCGCGTATATCTAAGAAATTATTACGCGAAATAATGTATATTCATCGGTCGGATTCTTTATTTATCCTTCTTTTACGAAGCATCTAGCCGTGGTTCAGTATACAGAATGTGATATAAGCAACTTTTAACACGAGGAGAGTAAAGGCATGTCACTAGCATTTTATAAACATAAGAAAAATAAATATCTTTGTAATAAAAACGTTTATTTTAATATGAAAGATCAAAACATTGTTAAGTGGTAATTAGTAGCTGAACAAAGCATTTAACAAATAATTGGAGTCCGAAACAAGATATCGTATTTATTGTTATCAATAATTGTATATCAATGTCAAGATATGTTAATTAATTCTTATAATTTGTTTACTTTTGCGTTCACTGTCATTATTTGCTTAAGGTTGTTGATAAAGAATGTGAAGCCTAAAATAAGGAGTAGGTACATGTATTAAGTTTGTAATTACATTACATAATCCATACTAATTTTATAAATGTGAAAATGTGTGTGTTTATTTGTTTGTCATTATTTCATGTCGAAACAGAGTGACGGATCAATGGCGTGTTTTTTGTGTGGAAATAGATAGAGAGCTGGAGAGTCACATAGGCCTCTTTTTACAATCCAAAAAAAAATATATTATGACGAGAATTACTTTAAGCTTGGTATTAATACTCTTCAATACAGTTAAATAAATGTTTAAGCATTTCTCGAAATTCACCCATAAGGGGGTAATATAGGGGATGAAAGTTTGTAGGAAACCCACATTTGAGTATTTTTAGTTATATATTTTTTAGTTTTAGTGCGAGCGAAGCCTCAGGTTCTGCTAGTTTCCAATAAATTCTGAATTCCGTTTAGAAAAATACGCTAAAGTAATTCTAAAAATAAGTTTATTAACTTGAATAAAATATAACTAACATAATAAACGCACAAAAGGCATAATTTATTTGCATCTATTTATAATTAAGTTTTCTCGTACAGAATTTCCTTCAAAACTCAAAATTTTCTTTGTCTAATTTCCACAAATTTATTATGAACATCATAAATTACATGATTTATCTTTATCAGTAGCAACTGTTAAATTATCTGTGGGTTGCGGTGCATTCGAGTGTCAATTACAGCGAAATGGCGCGTTATGTAACTCGGGACCTTGAGGCTTGACCGTAGTCGTGAGCGAGTTGACCAGGCGTGGCCCAAGCACGAGAGAGAGCGGCGATTGTTTAAAATCCATTCGCTAATATACACATAATTTGAAAGTCCTTTCACTAATCTATTATGAGACTGAAGGTCATCAGGTATTGTTAATAAATATGTTTCTAGTTCGTATATAAAGGTAAGGAATTTTAAAAGGGCAGTAAGCACTATAACTCTTGCCCTTTCACTAGATTGAATTTAATACCTTCATCGAAACATACGTTGGTTCAAGGACATCAGGTTTGAGGTACTATTTGAAATAAGTATTGGTTTAATCTATATATCTATTCCTTATATCTACGGTGGAACATATTAAATTTATGACACAAAGTATATAAAATATTTTTAATGTAAGCGTTATTTCTCTAGCTGATTATGAGTTCCTTATTGCTACTTTATTATTATTGCCATAATAATATGTATAATAAAAGTAAATGTATAAAAAAAGAACGCCACCGCTTTTGTTTGTGTCGGTTTGTATTTATATAGTCGTGTTAGGAGCAGCTTTGACTCATGATTTAAGTTCATGCTTAAGATTATTGCATACTAGTGACCTACCCTCGTTTTGCTTAAGAGATATTTCAGGATGAATAATTATAATTAATACTCAAATAAAATATAGCCTGTTATTTTTGGATAATGTTTTGTAATGATGTAAGGATTATCAAAAGTCGGTTCAGTACTTTCAAAGTTTATCGATTACAAACAAACAAAACAATCTATTTTCTTAAATTAGTTTATATATAAAATGTGCTATGTGAAACCACTAGCTGATATATACCTAATATGCAATATACGAGAGCTTTATCTAACAACCATATTGGGCCAAAAATGATATGGTGCAGACAAAAGTTTTTAGGGAATCAAAATCTTGTCTTTCGGTATACCGAAAACCGGTTTGCTATAGCAAACAATGTCAGGCATACACAAAATACATTTTGAGACATCGCACATGTCCTTTCATCTGATTGGATTATAAATTGCTCGGTGAAGGAAAGAAAAAAAATTACTTTGAACAATTATTCAAATATATGTGAACAGGTTGAATGTGGAACTAATACACACTGGTGGTATTGAAATTTGTTTCCATAATTTATCAATTTAGTCGAGTTTAACAACTGGTAGTTTATTGTTCGTTCAATTGTTACGGTGCTTTGTAAATTATAATACGTAATATATTCTCATATACGATTATTTCTGTTTATTTTAGAAACTGCTTGAGTCATTAACTCCCGACGCAAAAACGACGGGGTGTTATAGGTTTGACGGGTGTCTGTGTGTGTCTGTGTGTGGCATCGTAGCGCCCGAACGGATGAACCGATTTTGTTTTTTTTTGTTTGAAAGGTGAGTTAGTCGGGAGTGTTCTTAGCTATGTTTGATGAAAATCAGTCTAAGACGATCTGGGTTTTTTTATTTTTCATTTATTACTTTTTTTAGGTCTATTATTCATAAAGTGTGTACTTTAGATTTCGATATGGCATTAAAAATATTACAGCACTAATTCTTGTTATAGCCATTTCGTAGGTTTTGCATAATGTAAGTGTCTTGCCAATAATCTATCACGAATAGAAGCTTATAATTTTTATAAATGTAGGTCATTTGCAAGACATTGCCCCTTTTAGTTTACTTAAATTTGATGCAATTTATAATAATTCATACATACCCTACTATTAAATGCGTATGTTTGTTACTCCTTCAGACTGACTGTTGTGATATTTTCCTAAGCAAATGAAAGATTTTCCAGTAGTAACAGGTATCCTAAATGTTGACACGAGTTATAAGATATCACAAAGTTTAGTTAAAATTGGTTCAGTATTGTTTGCGTGAAACGCACACACACAAACAGATAAACAAACATATAGACAAACAGACAAAAATAATAATAACTATTCTTTTGAGGTCTATATACTGCACACAATATGATTCAGTCATTGTTTTTAAAAAATATTTCATGTACAGATTTTGCTAAGTTATTGATTTATTATATGTATATAGATGTACATTATACAAGTATACTAAGTTTAGAATTTGTTTGCAAAATTAATATATTCCATGTAAAATAACATTTGCAATTTGCATGCAATGCATAATAATGTGATATTGTAAACGTAAATGATATTAAACAATAGACCAAGTTGTGATATTTAAATAATTCGATTTCAATCTAACCTTTGTAAAGGGAGCTTAGAACGACGACCACATTAAATTGTTTAATTTAAATAATCAATACAACTTACATCTGAACTAGCAGAACCCGCGGCTTCGCTCAAGCTAAATCTACAAAAAAAAACCTCTAAATTTCTTTTATCCCCTATTTTATTATAGGATGAATTTCGAAAAATGCTAAAACACGTATTTATTTGATTGTATTGAAGAGTATAAATACCAAGTTTTAAGTGATTTTGATCATAAATATTTTTTTGCGTTGTATTATAACTTATTTTCCCGTGGGAGTGAGATTATCTCCTGCGATAAAAAGTACCCACACAAAAAATCACACGAATCCGTCATTCCGTTTCGACATGGAAGAAGGACAAACAAACAAACACACTTTCACATTTATAATATCATAGTATATAGTATAGATATAGAGAATGTTAACTATAGTTTAAGTTAGTCCTGAAATATTTCAAGCCAATTTTGGGAAGTTGCCAAAAATAAGTGTATTTATTTTTAATATTAGTAAAAAATTACAATTTTTAGATTCGGCTACTATTGAATTATCAAAAAGATACCAACATAATAATTTGTGTTTTTTTTTGCCTTTTTATCACTTTCCAGAAAGTATAGTTTGGACTGCACTATCCAAATTATGCTTTATTTTATAGGAGAGAGTTAAACATTTGGTCTAAGACTATTTGGTCAGTAAAGTATTGCACCGTGTGAAATCGAATCCGCATCTCAAGCGCATTATGACATTTAGTTAGCCATTTATATATTTCTTATGATTTTATTATTAATGTGAATCCCTTTCAATAAAAGAAATAAAATCCTTAACTAACAGTATTTTTAATCAAAAAAAGGAGGAGATTCTGAGTATGTATTTCTTTTTTTTATCAACAAGTCAAGCGAGTGAAGCTGCGTGCGAAAATTAGTTATATAAATACATTGTTTTTAATTGAGCATTGTTTATTATTATATTTTATTATATAATTTATGTATTTATTTTAATAAATAAATAAAATAATATAATAATATAAATTTATAAAATTTAATTTACGTCAAATCCTTTCAACCTTATAAAATAAATGAAGCTCATATATCAATCTTCATCTCTTAATAGATTAAGATTCAAATAGTCATTACAAAGCTTTACATTAATGAGCCCTGCTATTATAGTACAAACACTCCAAACTAATTATACACTTAAGCAAATGATAAGCGTTCCATTCATATATTAAAGTGATTTTGATGATTATTATCACTTCTTACCACGGGTCTTATCGATTAATAAAAATATGTACTAAATCTTTATCTATACATATAATAAAATTGTAACTTAAGCCGAATCTGTACATTAAATATTTTTTGGAAAATCTTATTGAAATAGTCATTATTATCGATACAGAGGCCGAATCTATAGTTTTTAGAATTTTTGTCTGTCTGTCGTCAGTCTGTTACCGCATCACAGAAAAACCACTGAAGGGATTTTGATGAAATTTGTTATGGTGATAGCTGGTTATCCGGGTGAAAATGGGGATTAATGTTTGTATGAGGAACCAATCTAGGGACGAACCCGAGCGAAGCAAGGGTAAGTCGCTAGTCTATATATAAAATTCTTACTTGAGTTAAAGTAGCTATAAGATAAATTCATATGTTTATAATATGAGTTAAATTATTTGAAAACGTAGTCGCGGAAACGCCTAGAGGGTGAAACGAAAATAGGTCGCGAATACAAAGTACGTTACGACAATGAACTCTGTGTCTTTAATATTAAGGTATAATATATATGTAGATAATAAATGTTGGTTCAGGACGTTTCTTTGCCTTGTAAGCAGCCTGATAATACGGATACAGACATCCGGTATATTAACGTTACGCTGAGTTCTACCAGCCAGTGTAAAACTAATTTAATTAGTATGAATGTGTTGCGTATAAAACTTTATCATGACTATTGTAGCCTTGTTGTGCATTATGGATGGTTTTATGAAATACGTATATGATTTTGAAAGTAATTACTTGTTTCAAAATAAATAACTAACATATTATACATAATTTTATTTACTAGTACTATGTAAATGGGAATTTTTATAGCTTTATTTTTACTTTATTTTTGATTAGTTGGAACTTGTTGTTGTTGAACTGGCATTCATGAAATTATATATAGAAAAAACGTGTGTGCTTACTTCTGTACGCATGTAAGAAGTTATACTTCTTTGGCGTGACAGAACAAAAATACCTTTTTTTATCCCGTATGTCCATTATGTCGCTTTCAGCTAACTTCATCATGTCGCTTTTTGGCTGTCGGTGTGCGCATCGTAATAATTTTACTATCATTTTTTTTTTTCAAACGTGCCAAAAGAAGTATAACATAAATAAGTTTGTTATTTATAATTGAAAATGAGCATCAAATCGATGTAGCTATAACACTATTAGCAATAGATGACTATTAATATTTTATTGCTAAGGTAAAATAATAATAATCATACGAAAAATATTTTCTAAAAAAATATATCGTATAATTAACGAATAATGAAATATTACTGCAGTAATAAAGAATGTTCATTATTATAAAATAAAATTACTTTCCTAGGCAAATGACAGTATAAAATTACTTTCTACTAAATAGGTACTTGTTTTCTCCTAAAGTATGTAATTGTGACTCGAGTAAAATTGCTATAGGTGCGTCTCGGAGACAGCGATTTGTCAATCGTTTGACTATAAACGTAAAATATTTGTGCCGTTTATAAATTTAATAACTTTCTTTAAATTTGGCAATAACTTTCTGCAACACAAAAAAAAACTTTTCGCGAAAGCTCTTTCTAATAGTAAGCTCGGACATTATGGCTATATTAATGATATATAATAATTTAAAATATAACATAAGGTACATTTTATTACTATTGATGTATTTTTAAAGTTTAATATTTTTTTAGGTTGCTAAATAGATTCGATATTAGTCTTAATAAATAAGATAGTTTGCTATGTTTTAAAATCAGTTATTTGCTTCAATTTAGGTAAATTTCGTATAATAATAATAGGGTCGTTTATCACTCTACTTTGCTACGTTAAATTATCGAATTTTCAGTTGATTACAGAGAAGTTCTAAAGTATACCAGAATCGTTGCCCGCAGCAGTAATGCGGTTAAGCTTATTACGTTTGTAGATCTTGGCCCTGACTCGGAATGCATCGGAAAGTTATTGACTTTTGATAATGAAACCAGTTTGTGGATATCTGACCGAGAGCCGAGTACGCGCCCCAGTTCAATACCAGTTAAGTTTGTATCTAAGCACACTCTTTCACTTACTTTTGTAAGATGTAATATACATTACGTGTTTTTTTTAATGTTTCATAATCTTAATGAAATAAATCGGCAATGTACGAGAAAAATCAGATTTTGTCGTATGTTTTGTGTGAGAATTTGGAACTGAGTACCGCAATGCCTTGTGGTCAAAGATAGCTCTTAAGTAGCCAATTTATTACTAATTGCTACTGCATTTTTAATGCTATTAAATAAAAACATGCTATGTTCTAAATTGTCCAGTAGAGAAAATACTTTCTTTGACGACACGTTTGGCTCAGTTTGTAGTAACCCTACTTGCTGTGCAGCGGACGCAGGTTCGAGTCCCGCTGGGGGCATACATTTGCGTGATGAGCACGAATGCTTGTACTCTAGTCTTGGATGTTTATATATTTTATAATCTGTATGTATTTCGAGTTATATATACATATGAAGTATATCAACTATCTAGTAGGTATTCATAACACAGACCACGTAGCTAACCATGGAACTAGATGGTGCTGTGTGTTAATGTCCCAATATATTTATTTATATTTATTACCTTTTCATTATTAGCATAATACAGGTGGAGCCACGAGCAAAAAATATTACTACATATTTATATAAGTAGATGTAATAATATCATGTATAAGTAAAATCATGATGTAAGGCTAGGTTAAAGGTATACAAATAACAGAAATATTTGACACGGAAAAACCTGTGGCTTTACGATCACGAAAAGTTTCGCAAAGTGACTTGTTGCTACCAACGATCAGATTTATTTTGCAAGACACTTAGAAAATAGTTCATAATTTGATCTCTATGGTTTGTCCTCGGCCTATCAAGTTTCATTGTGAAAATATTTTCCTTTTCGTTATTAATCGCTAGGTTTTCTAGACCTTGCTGTACAATTTTAGCATTTAGTCTTCTTATAGTTAATTTTACCACAAGTTACTCTTTAGGCTTCTGTACTCGAAAGGTGCTAACAGAACGCTATTACTAAGCCTGCACTGTTCGTCCGTCTCTCAGAGGGCTGTATCTCATGAACCGTAATAGATAGAGTTGAAATTTTCATAGAGCGTATTTCTATTGCCGCTATAACAACAAACAATAAAAAACCATGATGGCGAATTTCAAAAAAAAGCTTCCATGCAAATTAAAAGATAAATAATAAATGATTATGATACGGAACCCTTCGTGTGCGAGTCCGACTCGCACTTGATCGATTTTATTTTGTAGTAGGAAAATTTGGTGCTGGGGCGACTATCGATATATAATTATGTAAAGTAAAATCTTCTCTTAACCCGTAGTTAGTAATAACATAACAAAAACTTTGCATACAAATATAGTGAAAGCGTGAAGTGTGACAACAATATTTATGTTTACATAGTTAAGGTAAAATTTCCCACTTTCATATACATACTAATTAACTAAAGGGTCATTTGGTGAATGTGAATTATATTTCCATTATATTTTCTCTCAATTACTATGAAAATTATTCAAAATTTCATGTTGATAATTTATGTACTTATCGTAATTTTTTAGCTTATTTTTAGAATGATGTGTTTGTTTTAGTAATATTATAACACTGCTAAATTAAACTACATTTATACTTTTATTTATATATCTTCTTTTTAACATATATTTATAATATTTGTATAAATAAGAGAAAATAAAGGTTTATTTTATTTCAATACGGAATAAAATCAAAGTAATATTTCTTCAGAACGTATAATAAAATACTTGAACGTAAATAACATTTATGGGGCGGAAGCTTGTTCCGCTAATAACTGTTCGCCCGTGATCGCCGACCCGGGTTTCAACGCCATGTAATTTGTTCCTAAGCAGCTGAAAATAGTCTACTTTAGTCTAAAAAGGAAATTCTCTGAGAAATTCTCGTCTAGCAATAAACTGTTACTTGTTTAACGTTAGGGAATGAGAGGATACGAGACGCGTCTTGAGTCGTAGTTTTCTTAAAGTTGGTTAAGTTGTCGGCTGTGGCGTGCATTAATAAAGACCGTCTACACCTCGGGCGAGCAATCTCGGGATGAGATGGTTTCAAAACGAGCCTGCACCTCAATGTTTCAAAGGTTGCCTTCAGAGGCAAAGTACTTATAACAAAGTTTATAATAAAGCTTTATCTTTCCGAGACTCAAGTTTTAATAGTTGAGATTGATTGAGACTTGTTTGGTTGTAAATTATTGTTTTTTTTTAAATTGTTTTTTTTTTGTATAGAAAATATTAATTTAATAAGCATTTTATTGTTTTGAAATATATTGTCGTATTTTAGAGAAATGTTCAAAATCTGCATATGAAATAGCAGGATACCCATGTTAGAGTTAATACAGACTTTTATTGTAATTTTAGAAATTCCTATTTATTTAAAAATTTATAGGCACACTAACATGGAAGAGGGCACAAAGCTGGACTTAACGAGCTGTGTAACAGTAGAGCGTTTAAATTCTTCGCGCGCCAACAAAACTTAAACAAATAGATTAACATTGCAACGTCCCGTTCTATTATTTTAGTTTGCTCATTACTTTAATTATTCTCTGTATGACCTCTACATCGTAGGTCAGTGGAAATTAAGGTCACGTAGTTAATTTAAGATTTGAGTATCGATAACAAAAAGCTTACTAAACACTAACTTGAAATGACTTCTTATAGACAATTAAATTACATTTAGTCATTCAAGTAACTTCTGTATGTCAATACAGCACAACTTACTCAATACTATAATTGAAAAAACGTTGTGTGTTGAATTGTTTGTTTGTACTACACAGAAAAAGTAGCAAATATTTTTTGTATAGAGAAAAATATGAAGAGAAGAAATAACTAAAGCTCTTCTTGAGCTTCTTTTTTACACCGGTAAAAAAAACCTGATGGGATATAAGTTAATTAGAGATAGTTAGACTGAAGAAGTTCATATAATAATTATTATAAGATATATATATTTCATAGGAAAAGCCATGTATTGTAGATTATATATAAAATTAAATATAGCTAAATATATGTAAAGGTTCCATTAAATAATAACTTGCGCCTTGATTCCCAATTCTTCAATACAATATTGTGTATTTCGCAAAAAGTTCGCCGTTCGGGTGACAATGAAAGTCCATTTTAATATTCACCTCGGTTGCTATTAAGAGTAGGCACTCGTAATATTATATTTTATTTGGAGGGCTCTGATTGAAAGTATTGAGGCGTGACAAAATGTTGAATAAAATTTTCAGGTTGGCGAAATGTAGGGTCGTTATATACCGCCATGGAAGGCTTTAGGAATTTAGAATTTCATATTTCTAAGTTATGCTTCTAAAGGGACAACTCTCTTTTGAGGCAAAATTTATTAGTTTTGAAAGCAAGTAGTTGCCTGTGATCATAAAATAATAATAAACATAAGTTTGACCATATTTTTAAAACCTTAAAAATTATCAGCAACCTTGACCAAATCAAAAACGTATCCACAACACTTGATTATTTAATGCAACATTTGATAATTATTCTAATACTTTATACAATAATAGTTAATTAAAACATAAACTTGGCAAATATCGTTCTC
This sequence comes from Brenthis daphne, assembly GCA_947093115.1. Classification (NCBI taxonomy): domain Eukaryota; kingdom Metazoa; phylum Arthropoda; class Insecta; order Lepidoptera; family Nymphalidae; genus Brenthis; species Brenthis daphne. The sequence goes on along the minus strand of OX352474.1, from coordinate 28,920,833 downwards.
AAATGACGCAATAATAATAAACCAAGAGTTTTGCGAAATTTTATAGCTATCAAAATTAGAGTAAGCACGGAGCACTTTTCTATGGTGGCATTGAATTTTAGTGTTCCGTTATAAATTTCATAAACATTACCACGTCATAAGCGAATTTACAAATTTAATTGCGAGTCTCGAATCACGGATGCATGAAAATGTATAAGGGACGTACGCGTGCCGTTACTTTGGTAACATAATATGTCGAAATTTTCAATATTAAGTGATAGACACTAATTTGAATGTAGCGTAACAATTTTTCAGGCGTAACGAATATATTTTTTGCTGATGTTACAGCGAATGAACTGCAAAATTATAATTTTTGTATTGAAAAAACATATAATCTTATAGTTGGAGGATACCTATGTATGTATGTTTGTTTGTTTGTCAAAAACCTGAACTCTCTCTCGACAGGTAGATAAAAGTAAGATCAATCAATTCCTATTTATTATTTATCATTTATAGCAAAATAATGTTATGAAGTTGATATGAATTTTGTTGAGATGTCAAGTTCGTCTACACAGATGCTCACTGCTCAGTATTACGGCCGGTACGCTTCACTTCTTTGCAATTGGCCAGATCTGAGTTCTATGACCTTTTCACAACGTTACTAGATAGTAGTTTTGACGATAACTAGGCCAAAATACTTTTATAATATTATATTTGACTATATAAGTATTCTTTATATATTTTTTCAAGCACCTCGAAAAACATACATATACCTATATAACTTAATTTACGTAACTATGTGTAAATGAATCTAAATAATATTATTGTTAAATAACATAATGCGTGCTTGCGTTCCATTTCTGTATTATAGGTACTAGCGACTCACCATCGTTTAACGGTAAGTATGGAATAGATAGTCGATCCCTTGCTGTATGAAAAACAAAAACAAATCTATCCCACGGGAACCGTACATTTTTCCAAGATAAAAACCTATGTGCTATTCCAGGCTACAATCTATCTCTGTTCCAAATTTCATCCATATTCGTTCAGCCATTCTGACGTAATTGAGTAACAAACATCCATCTATCCAAACTTTCGCATTTATAATATGAATGGAATTTTTGTATTTGCATTCTATAATCGCTCTTAAAGTAATATATGTTATCATATATTATTAAATGAGAAATTCTTGTATATGTTCATAAATTTATTTCGTGTAACTCGGAAACGGCTCTAACGATTTGGATCAAATTTTGTATTCATTTAAAGTTTTGCTTTTTACGTTTATTTGTATATATGTAGGTCTTTTCTGGAGAAATCGATTTTTTGTATCTTTTCTGCAAAAACACCGAACGAAATTCGGTCGACCAAGTACTGATCATAGTTAAAAATGACCAGTAAGAAGATAAGTTAGTCAACCTTTATGATTAAATATATACCTACTCGTACATTGGCTACACAAATATGACGAAATTGACTATCTAATCTATATCTTAAATCTCTAATGGTTTCCTTAAGAGTAAGTAACGTTCAAATTTTAGCGTTCACATGAATCTTATTCATATATTTTAATAATTAAATTTTTGCCTCGTTTCTTTGCAAAGTAATGACCTAAGCCACCAGAATAGTGTATGTAAGGTCAAGCTACTATTTCTTACAATCGCGTAAACGAAGGATATCAGCGCATATATCTAATTATGACTCAATCGCACCAGACTTAGTTAGCTAAGATTTATATTATTCATGTGTTCGTATAAATCAAGAAATATTTCACTACAATAATAACTTTTAATGTATTATTTGCACAAGTTTGATATTTATCTATGTTTACCTTCGTGAGCGTTTCATTCATTTCAGAAAATGTTCACTCGTTTCTAAACTGAGGTCAGAATGAATAGAATAATTTGGTTATTTATATGGTATACATAGGGAAGAAATAAATAATTTTATATATTGGGTGAATGAGTGTGTAAGTGATGAGCGTGTAAGTGGTGAACGTGTGTGTATGCTTCCGTGTATGCGTGTGTGTATGTGTGTGTACGAGAGAGAGGGAGAGGGAGAAGTGGAGGGAGAGGGAAAGGAAGAGGAGGAGAGGGGGAAGAGAGAGATAGGGGAAAGGGAGGGGGATAGTGAGGTAGCGGGGAGAGGACAGAGGGAGAGAAAGATACATTTTAAAATTATACAATTCTAGTAGAGCTTTATAACGATAAGAACTTCATGCGAAAGATAAAAAGTCAAGTAACTACGAAATAAAGTATATTTTTTATTTTTCTATACTTAATCTGTATCTGTGATTTTTTATCTTGAAAAAAATATCATATAATTATTGTGAATTGTAGCAATAAATCAAAATGCAAAGCTATTATTATCATAAGTTCCTGATTCTATATAACGAACAAAGGTATACAAAAATAGCCATAGCAGTGTTAATACATACGTATTATGTACATAATGACTGCATAATCTGACACCTTGAGGTAAACTAACAATTTCTAACGTCACTTCCTTTTCCTGCGTTTGATCGTTAGAAAATATGAACAAAATGAAATGATTTTAATTCTTGCCCAGTGAGCGTGAAGGCCGGCTTTTCTATTTCTAAGGTCAAGCACAAGTTATTTTTTCTTTTTAATGCAACTCATTCACCGCATACCTTTTTTGATTGAGTTATTTGTTATACTTGGATTTCTAATTGGCTTATTTCTGCAGATATATAGTTTTGTTATTTGACATAAAACCTTTGTGAATATAATAAAAAAATAAATTTAAATCTATTATTTCATTGTTTTTTATTTTAGGGTGTTATAATTGTTCAGATATTAGACTTATAACGTTTAATAACATTCATTTTAACCGACGATAAAAAGGAGGAGTTTCTCAATTCGACACGTACATTTTACTATACGTGTCGAATTGAGTCATTAGATTAGAAAATCGGTGCCAAATCAAAGCACATCGACTTTGAAAATATCAATTCGATATCTATAGTAAATGAAAACTACCAATAAGTTATTTTTTACTTTTTACTGCTTTTTTATGGAGTCGGTTTTTATTTTTTTCATTTAATCAGTTAAGTTTTAAAAAGATACGGCTTGATTTCCTTGCACTTTGTGGTCTCATATAATTAGGGTATTATATAAATCGTACTTATTAAAGTACATAAAGCTGCAGGTGAGAATATAGTTATGCTGAATATGCTGTGTATCCAATATAATTTATTAACACTACTATTATATACATGAAAAGTTTGTATGTGTGTGTATGTATTGTTACTCATTTACTTGAAAAGCCTGGCCAGATTTGGATGTTTAGCACAAACATATTATATTTTATTTATTTAGGTACAGACATAGAAAACAAATTGAAGAAAATTACATCTACGTATTAAAAACTAAAAATATAATTTTAAATTTTTTGTCCAATTATATTTGTACACAACATTCAAATAAAAACATATAATATAAACAAACTTAACCAAAAAGAACAGTACGAGTATGTGCATTTAAAGTTACATGAAAATGTAAAAAAAAAACAAAAAAAATATATTTACATTTTACATTTCATGTTAAAAAAACTATGACCATGTGTAAACAAAGGCTACTTTTAGTAACAAAATTTGCCAGAAGGCGGCGCGGTATGCATTACGAGCACTAGCGATGGTAAGTCGCGTTCGATGTATGGATATTTTATATACCTAGTTCACATAGTAGTACATATACGTAGTACATATACTAATAAATTGTAACTAAGCCGAATCTGTACATTAAATATTTTATGGAAAATCTTATTGAAATAGACATTATTATCGATACAGAGGCTGAATCTATAGTTTTTAGATTTTTTGTCTGTTACCGTATCACGGAAATACCACCGGAGGGATTTTGATGAAATTTGGTATGATGATAGCTGGTGATCCGGGTCAACATAGTGGATATTTTTTACAGCGGGAAAATATCTCATACATATTTGTAAAATCTATACTAAACGTTAAAACGTAAGTATTACACAATTTATATCCCATTTGAAACGGCGAGTTTTTTTTTCCATTAGCCATAGTTCAGTCTAAGTAGAGATGAGTATATTCTTTAAATGTTTATGGCTTATAAGCAAACAATTTTTTTTTTAGTTTATTATAATAAACTAAAAAAAAAAATTGTTTATCTTTTAAGAAGTTAAAGAGAAGAAGTTGAAGAAGACCATTCTAAACATATACTTCAAGTGCAATATACATATTAGTTTTTCAGGAAAAAAATATAAAGCTCAAAAACTTGGTATACGTACTATAATAAAATAACATAACTATATGGACTAATTCTACATAAATGCACTTATATAAAATTACTTAAATACGTTCACGTGTCATAAGTGGCATATTACACTATATAATTACTGGTGCCGGTACTTCGTAGAGGCGTAGCTTTGAGCGATTATAACGAGATCACCAATTTAAAGGCCTTAATAAGCACACTTTCAATTGAAAATAATTATATATTTTCGATTATAGTGTCGATTACATTTGATATATTAGATATTGATTGACAACGTATTCATTACGTGGAATATTAAAGTAAATAATAATACTGTATTATCAACATGCTTAAAATATAGCAAATTGGTCGATTGAAGGTTTCTACTAGTAATGTATACCGATTTTTAAACTGCAATAGGTAATAAAAATTATAAGAATGTTGTAAGAACATTGTCATTCAAGAGTAATTTTTATGACTTATTCAAACAATATAAAGGCACCTTTATAATATATAATAGCTTACAAAATATTTGTGTCAATTATTCGATATAAATATGTGGGGTTAAAATGGTGATTTGTTTGGTTCACACGATGTAAAAAACTTATATATTTATTTTAAATTTGCGAAGTTATATTAATATCATGATAATTTACTTATATTATTCGTGCATCGCTAACTCAGAAATTAGGTATTTCAAATATTGCATTCCTTAGTTTTTGTTTAATATAATAATATTTTTTTAATATAAAAATAGCCTGCGTTACTTAAGCATAGCAGACTTTCATAATTGTGATAGAATTATTAGAATCGTATCAGTAGTTTTAGAGTTTACGTCATACACTGAAACTCACAAACTTACTCTATTTATTTTTAAACGAATAAAAATTATATTTATAATATAATATTAGGTACGTAAAGTTTTCCTTACGTTATGTTTTACTAAAATTGGTATTATATAATAACAAGAAATTATTTCATTTTGTAATCTGCATCAGAAGTAACAAAGATTTCTCTCATTCTACCCTTAGGAGTTATTTAGAAAGAACGCTTCTTGCCATTTTAAAAAAATCTATTCTATTATATATTTCACAGAAAAAACTAATTAAACACTGTGAGAAGATTATTTGAAAAAAATAAATATTTAAAAAGTTAAAATATATAAAAGCTCAAGTAAAACATGACACCTTTTTAAAGCATCATGTCAATTTAACTAACATGTAAATACCACTGACGACTCGACAAAAGCGCGTGGAATAAATAAAAAATAATAAGTGTTTTGATTCAATTTATATTTAAAATTAGATTAACACGCGTGTTTGTCTAACATGCATTATCAGTCAACTAATAATAGACAAGTTATAAGCGAGTTTCGCAAGTGTCACTTTTACTTTTAAATTTTATAACGCGTCCGAATACCGCGAGTGAAAGTGTCGCGTTGTTTGATGTCACATTTCGCCATAGGAATGACTTAGCTTGCACAATACCATCGCGACTAATTCTGAAGTGGATCTGTCACTTGACTCCTCATACAAGTTCTACGTCGTGGCTTAAGTGCAAAATATCAAAGCAAATCGGCTTCTTATACAAATAATAGGATATATGCAAATCGTTAATTTGTATAGGTAAAGTTTATAAACATGAGTGTGCTTTAGATGAATTTAACTTTTATAATGAAAAATATTGAAGTAAGAAGGAAATAAAATCAACAAAAAACAAAATTTTATGTAAAAATTAACTTAAGGCTTTTTTCGTTCATAGTAATAATATTTTAAGATTAATGTGAAGAATAATAATATGTATGTGGGGATTGAGCTTTTATTTACATGTACTAGCAACTCTCCCTTGTTCCACTCGGGTTGGTGCCTTGGTACGTTTTAATAGTTAGTATAGATTTCTCAGAGATGAAATATATTCCCGCAGTACAAAGTATCCTATATGTTGACCCGGATAACCATCTATCATCATACAAAATTTCATCAAAATATGTCCTGCGGTTTTCTCGTGATGCCTTTCCAGACAGACAGATAAAAAATCTAAAAACTATAGATTCGGCCTCTGTATCGATAATAATGACTATTTCAATAAGATTTTCTAAAGAATATTTAATGTACAGATTCGACTCAGAACTTTATTATATGTATATGTTATGTATAGATTAGTTTACATCAAGCTATTTCAGAAAATATTAATATTTTTTTTATTGTATTTCTTTTAAATTATATTGCCTAATATCTTTTGTTCTTGGGCATTTAGATTTATGTCAAATGTACGAATATTGCGTTATCGCACGTTTGAATAGCGCAATGTGTCTAACGAAATGTCTGCAACGTGAGTTTCTGTACAAAATTTTGCGAATCCATTGTCTTTCGATATATAACAATTGCTTCATTGATTATAATAGATTACTATGATATTATTATACTTTTATGACCATTATTACAAAGTTGTAACTTAGTTTACAATATTTCAAAGAAAATAAATAATTTTTATGTAGAACTTTACGAGCTAAGTTCTTGGTAGTTTTACTAAAGCTACCGTAAACGACGAGTATAAAAGTTTCAATTAGAAGTCGTGCAAAAAGTATTTTAGAAATTTGTTTCTTCGCTTTATGTTTTTGAAAAAGTAATAAACTAATGAAAAAGTATAAATACTTCGTTACTAAATCGGGGTCTCCGTGTATTCAAATTACAACAAAATATTATTACAAAGGTTAGTATGTATATAAATAAATAAATAAATAAATATTTAAATGTATGTAATATGTGTGAAGTTCTTCTTCTTCTTCCTGCCCATTTCCCAATCACTTGGGGTCGGCGCAGTACATCTTCTGTACTGCTGATAGGATTTGGCAAAAGTTTTACGACCGGCCGCCTGCCTGACGTCAACCCTCCTTGGGAATGCTATTGTCTCTCTTTGTCTAGGTGGTGTTGCGGAAGTCTTGTAATTATTATGCACTTTCAATTTTGTTGTCTTTTAAATATTTTTTTATACTATTACATTAATTTTGAATGTTATTTTTCGATATATTTTAAAATAAATTTTGATTACACTATAAATTTTGTTTTGACGTTGTCATCAATATGTGTGAAGTTAATAATAAATAAATCAAATGAACAGTTAATAATTTTGCTATTTTGTTCCGACATATGACAAAATCAAGAGCTATTCATAATAGTAATATCTATTGCGCATGCGCATTAAACAAGTAAATGTAGAGAGCCTACGTTTTATAAGTCCATAAAATGACAATGAGAAGCAGTATTATAATATATTCAAGGTAATCTCCCCTTTTCTTCTAGCAGTTAAGTATCAATTGCACGTATTTTCCGCATTTTTGTGTAATTAACTGCCCTCTAACAAGTAGGGCCTTCACTAGACTTCCATAGGGCAATCTCTTCCGCCAAGATCTAACTTCATTTTCAATTAGTCACCACAGATACACCACAGTCGTGAGATTATAATAAATATTTAATAAAAAATATCTTTGTTTCATTCAGTATGAATATTTATTATAATGGGAAAAGCACGTTGTTGATTGCGAAGTCATTTTAATTCTTATAAAGAAATATTATATAATTAGAAACCTGGAAAAGCTCATGTATACTCTAAGTGTTTCTTAGTAAAGTGGTGAAGTGAATACTGTTCAAATAATTTTGTAATTCTAAGAAATAGTTATGTTTGGTTTGCTTGTTAAAGTAGTGGCAATTCACGTTAAAATTACTAGGCAAAATTATATAGTCGTTTCAAAGTACAGTCAGTCTCTGTTACATTTAATTGTTTTTTGAGCATGTTGTGTTTACCTTTAAATAGATTTACAATTACTAACCTATATTTCACTTGTGTATGTATGTAAGTCATAAATGTATATAATTGTAAAACTGCTGGTAGACCTTAATAAAATAAAAAGTACGAATAATATCTACCATATTCACGTATTTCAAAAGTAAATTAAGTTAGAATCCTCTCGCTGATAGTTATTATGAATATACCCCTTTAAATTATTTCCATTTCAATGTACTACCCGTATACTATTAAAAAGAGTAAAAAAAAACAGTCACTATAAAAATTTGACATAGTTGTATGACCCTCAATTGTTTTGCTGTACCCAATCAGATACAGTGGCGCCAATAACCTGTGTATATGTATATAGCAAAGTAATTCTTCTTCTCTCTTATTTCATGAAACATATTTTTTTTCTTACAGATGTTGTTGTTATGTTGTAAATAGTGTATTCCCAAAAGGTTTTCAGTAAATTAAAAATGACCCTGTATAATATCGTAGCCATTACTAAAATATTACAAAATATAAAAATCAGACACGAGTTTCTCATTTTAAAGTTAATCGTCTTCAACGTCAAATCATTATATAATGTATTACAAATAACAGCAATTTCAAGATTCGATTTTTCAACAGAGCAGATTTCCCTACCTTATTATATCTAAATTAACAAAGGGCATGTCGGTTTTTATCCCGAGGCGAAAAGGCGAAATCAGAATTTCTCGCGTAGCCCTTGTTGACTCGCTCCACTGGAAAATAATTTCTGTGATTTCCACCCAACAATAATTTATGTTCGACAATAAAATATGATGGATGGAATTTACATAATCTGATTGTGAAGCCTGCGTCCCAATTTTAAAATCGCTCTCGTCACATTTAAATATGCCCGTTGAACTCTTGTTCAGTTTAATAATCTCATTTTTGTCAAATTATAAGGTTAATGCTTTATGTTTTTTATTATATATTATCTCATTGATATATTAAGTGATGTAAACTATACTTATTACTCACGTATAAAAATGTATTATATCGATTCTTAATTATTGTTTTTGGACGTAATTAATTGGCAACAAAAATTAAAAACAAAAATAAGGTTTCGTAATTGCATATTTTTTACTATATTGATACTGTTGACGGCACAAATTTTATGGTTTTATTTGAGGTTTGTAATAGAAAACGTTCGGTTTTATTTTTAAAAATAGAATAGAATAGTCGAATTTAAAGAAATTAGCACTTTCATTTACGAAGATTTTTAGAAAGTAATAACTTGGTGGACTTTTTTTATTATAATGATTAATTTTCATTGAAATTTAAAATATATATATGTATAGACATCAGTTAATTCGAAATATTTATGAGTATAAATTAGCATATCGAACGATAATATCATAAAATAAATGCATTATTAGAAGTTTATAATGGAATGATTTATATATATTACTGAAAAAAAATTAATACACAATTTTTACTCGTTCAAATTGTAACCTCTGCTGTCAAGTAATAAGTTTTCTTGAGTATTTGTTATTAAAGTCGACGAAATAAGCATACATCCTTAAGTCAATGATACATAAGTATCGTACTTTTTAGGGGTTCATAGCTTAAAGGCAAAATCGGAACCCTTATAATTTCATTTTGTCCCGTCTGTCGTATCTATGCAAGACGACTTACCTTAAAATTATTTTGCTATAATTTTACATATATTTAATTTTATATTTTATTTAAATGTATAAAATAGCTTTACTTCTTTCTGCATTAATGCGTACCTATATAAAAATTTGGATATTTTTGGAACGGCTCACCTCTACTAAAATTGCACCCTTCGCCACTGTAAAATACTATATTTTATTAACATTGACTGATGTAACCGTTATGTTTTTCTTGTACAGTTGAGTACAGTTATGCTATCTTTCCAATGCTTAAATACAATCGATAATAAAATCACAAAGGCCTAGCCGTTACCTCAGTAAATAATTACTAGCTCTATGCCTAACACGCCTCGGTAACTGTTACAAAATATTACAAAGTAGTAACGCAGGCAAAACATTATTATATGTTAAACCAGGTCTTCTTTACTTACTCGAAATTACTTAACTGTTATAGAATTATATAGTTAAAATGATTACTTAATATTACAAACACGGAAGATAGTGTTGTCCGTTGTCTGTTTTTGCCATTAACAATAGAACTAGATTTAACGTTAGAACTAAGCTAGAAACTTTTATGATTTTTTCACTAGATAAAAATTTATGGCCAGACTGAAACAGGGCTATAACACTCTTCAAGTAATATAGACTATTTCACTCTTCTATATAAATATGATGAACTAGCGGCTCACCCTCGCTTCGATCGGATTCGCCTCTAGAAAAACAAAAACAAATCTATCCCTCGGGAACCGTATATTTTTCCAATATAAAAAGTAGCCTATGTATTATTCCAGACTATAATCTACCTCTGTGCCAAACATTCAGATCCGTTCAGCCGTTCTGGCGTGAAAGAGGAACAAACATCCATACTCACAAAAATACAGAAAATATAAAGTGATTATCATGAAATGGCTATTCTGTTACTGTTTTTTTCATTAGTACGTACTGTAAAATTTTAATATTTTTTGAATCTGCTTTTTGGAGTAGGTAACCCTTTGGGTCTTATTAGTCTATACTAAATCATAAAAACATACATTAAAATGGAAAATATTAGGTTTAAAAATCATATTAATCTGGATTACATACTGAAAGCGTTACGTTGTATTTTGTAGGTCGCGTAAACTTTATATGCGTAACGTACAACTCTTCAGTAAAAAATAATGGCATTTTCATGTATAGCAATTTGTAACAGTTTTACTTTTAAGCCTTTTAACAGTGACTCATATTTTCTTACCTATTGACAATTATATAAAAGTACATTTCTAAGAAGTCATTATGTTCTCTCTCTCCAAGGAAAATTGTGTGAAGCCAAAAATTTCTTTGGGATATAAGCAACGTAGTAAAAGAGATAGTATATCAAAAGAATATTTACACAATGAATTTTGATAGTTGTAAATAAATGTTGAATGGTCAATATAGTTCATAATTTCCCAAGAGACTAAGGGGCTACTCTGAAATGATTCGAAACATACTTGTCATGTTTATCTGTATTCAGTAACTTAAACTTTCAAATTGCATCGAAGTTCTATAACATATTACTGATATTACATATATCATCAACGTTGCGTTGTATAACATATAAGAAGCAATGTGGTCAGTATCCAGTTGTCTAATTTCCCAAGGGAAACGCCCTGTCCAGGAACGAATTGAAACGTTCTTACGTAAGTACATGTCATAGCACTCTGCCGTTGGGATCAAATTACATTCATAAAAAGAATTAAGATAAGTATAATGTTAAGAAACAGAAGGCTTATTTTAATTCACACTGTTTTTTCATCTTAACACAATTTATACGTGATTTTTCTTTCTACATTTTTCTTAGTTACACTGTTAACATCGTTTCAAGACGGAAACGAACCTAAAACCTCCAGTGTAATAACTTTTGACCAATTCGACACTAACCAAACCTATTTTATCACATTTAACATATCATTTATTAAAAAAAAGAAACATGTCTTCGGACAAGAATTAAAATCAAAAACACCAAAAGCAATTTTTCGAAAAGGTGTTATGAAAAATATTTTATATTAGTGAAAAATATTAATCAACCATAAAAAGTATTTGCTAAATAAACATATTTACATAATTTATTTACTATTTATTTACTTGATCGAATAAGTAGCTTTCTACAGTAGAATAACATCCCATGGGATTTAATTGATACTGGAATGAAGAGTATTACGATGAAAGTCTCGAGTTCAGAAATTATTCATTGTTCTGGTACTAAGGAAAAAAAGGATAAATCAAGAAACCAACAAATACTGACTCTCCCTACTACATAATGCAAGGATTGTAAAGCTTATTATAACATTTTATTAAGTTTTGACATGTTAATTTTTACATAAAATTTTAGCAATAATAATAATAAAAGCTCAATAAATCGAATAAATGAAATCTAGTTGAAAGATCCGATGAGCGATGCAAGCGAAGGCACGAACGAATACGAAAGGCAAAATAAATATGAAATTCAATTTGACGTAAATCCCCGATTTAGATTCACGAGAAATTTAATAAAGGTTCCCTGATCATATTAAATTTTTTACGTTTCGATCAAACGTTTAAACGTTCGAACACGTGTCGTGCTTAGTTGAAATCCGTTATCGGAACGACTCTCAAAGGATTTAATTTCCTGTCGGCGAAATGAAAATCGATTAGTTTGATTTCCGACGGCCGCCGGCGCCCTGGGTCGATAGTTTCCTGCCAGAGCTAAACTTAATAAGACATGCGAGTTAATCTAACTGGGACACCCACCTCACTTCCTAACCTGAGGCTGTACCTTCATACATCAGGATGTAAACATGGCAGAGTAATTGAAAGGGGCTACGTTACCGTCGGATCCTTCCAAATATGTGAAATTACATTTAAAATACATACAAGTATATGATATTTAAAACATTATTTGAGATATTTCGAAAGATATCATTTGTTTTTACTAAATATCGTTTGCCGCTTTGCAGCCTCCATTAATTATGCCATTTAGGCGTTTTTATGGTAAATAGTATGGAGAAGGACATAGGATAGTATTAATCCTGGTCCCTAATGGGTCGGAGGGGTGAAATTGGAATTGGAGCTAAATGACAGTCGAAAATTTTTATAACATTTCAACACTAAATTTGAAACAAACTGCTTTTATAACCAACCATTCTCTTTTAACTTATTCGAAAATGATAAATTACTGCATCATCCAAACACCTTTGTTAATGTAAAGTTTTTCATCACCTAGACATTGAATCTACGAACTTGGACTATGCAAGCTACGTAGCTACTAAGCCTCCGGGCGTTTAGTCAGAATTACATTTATCAATTTATCCTCGTAGATTAAACTGTCCCTCATACTTAGAACTTGTAACTTAATATTTCATTAGACCAATAACCGAAAGATTTTGCGGTTTTTGACTTGGTGGAGCACGTGGCATCAATTATTTTTGACAGGCCATCTAATATTTCATTAGCTATCAAACTTAAGTACATAATAAAGGTTATTATGTTAGTGTTAAATTTAGTTTAAGAAATTGTTGACTTATCGATTAATGCTCGCTTACCTTAGTTGATTTTAGTGCGCTGATTGTTATTATCTGAAAAGTAAAATATTCATTATTAATTACAGCATTTATACTCATACTACGTTTACGGTACGTTTTAACGGTTAGCATGAAATACAAATTTTTTAATTTCTCGGCTTTTCTGTATTATAATATGCATGTATCATTCATATAAACCTTCCTCTTGAATCATCACTCTATCTATTGCTGAAAACTGCATTAAAATCCGTTGAGTAGTTTAAAAGATTTAAGCGAACAGACAGCGGAAGCGATTTCATTGTATACTATGAAAATCATTTGAAATGCGAAAGGTTTTTATTAATTTAAAAAAATATAAACTAAAATACTTGCTCATTGGAACTGTATTTAATAAATATAAGTATACACAACACTATATACACTATGTTAATTTGAGATGCTCTTAAAATAGTTGATATAAACTAAATATATTTTATAGGAAGTAACCGAAGAGATTATATTTTTTATTTCAGATAAACATAGACTACAATTTGTTACCGCCACTACAACTTACAATTATAAATCTAGGCAATAGCAAGTTTGTTTGTACGTGACTCGGCTTCAAATTGATAACTTAACATTTGTATGAAATCTGACTCATGCTTTAAGTTTGGACAAAAATAGTTTTACTTCACCTCAATGCTTACTATAATAACATCCTTATTGAACTGGTTTAGTATATTTTTTTAAAGTAAATATGAAAATAGATTCTGATTTAACATTATAAAGAAATAGTATTAATACAAAATTTTACCTACATGATCCCAAAAAACATTATTTAAAAAATAAAAGTTTTCGAGATGTAATTTTATGTTAAATACTAACATGTTGCGGAGTCGTCAAATGTAATGTAATGATAATAAGATTATTTACATTCCAAGTATTTAATTTTTTTATATGAATTTATTTTTATCTGTATTTGTACTTTTATCCAGTATGTTTTTTAAATAATATAGTGATTATTTTTAATTTATTTTAAAATGGGATTTATAATAAAAAATATACCAGCTATAATAAACACAACGCAGAAAAAAACATTAAAAGAAAATTAAACTTTTAGACGTGATACAGATAAAAAAACAATCAACGGTGAAAGGCCTTCTCGATCTTACAAAGATTTATAATCTGTTTCTTTGCTCTACTCCCTAATCGCGTTATAACTTTTTTCACCCTGATCGCAGTTGACGCGGGAAATTAGATTTAGAATTACATCCTACAAGAAACAGATAAAATATGAAGCTTTAATAAACACAAGCGAAGTTTTCTTTACAGATAGAAGCAAAAAAGATGCATACAATGTTTATAAAGTACAGGTTAAAACTTCTTATTTAAATTATTGTGTAAATATACTTGGCTAGCTGTAATGGTATTTATGTATGTGTGAGTTTTATTGATAGTAAAAAAGTTGAGATATAATAAAGCTTTGTTCGTTTCGTGTCAAGAAATAAAAAACGTGTTTGTGTGTACTTATATACGCACGTAACAGAACAAAAATAGCTGAAGATTTCATTTCGTATGTCAAAACTCTCTGTTTGTAGAAGGAATGCAGCTAACTTGATCATGTTGCATTTAACTTACTTCATCATGTCGCTTTTTGACTGTCGGTGTGCGCACGCACGCATCGTAAAAATTTTACTCTCATAGGTTTTTTCCAAACTGTGCAAAAAGAAACATATACTTTTATAATCTTACTAAGTATTTATCCTTTACACTCCTTGTAATTTAATAATGTTGCGTTACAAATACTTTACGGGTATAATTTAAAGTACTTGCGAAAGCTGTTGTAAAGGTTATTAGTTTATCGATATATTCTTAGGCTCTATTAGACTGTTTTGGTATCTGTACAATAAGTGGTATATAGAACAAAAGTTATCTATACTAATATTATAAAGAGGTAACGTTTGTGAGTTTGTGACGTTGTAGGGGGTAATCTCTGGATCTACTAAACCGATTTAGATGAAATTTGGTAAGAAGATAGTTTGAGACCCTGGGAAGGACATAGGATAATTTTTATCCCGAAAATCATCCCTAAAGGGGGTGAAAATGAAGATGACAGTTTGTATTGGGAATCAAGCTAGGGACGAACTCGAACGAAGCGAGGGTGAGTCGATAGTATCCTATAAAACCTATGATATTTCTAGTTTTTTTTTAGTATTTCTAATTCTTTTAGGAGTATGTAAAATATTAATTTGCAAACAGAATTTATACATAACAGCGTCCCGTATATCTTTGTATTAATAGAATGTGAATGAATACGAAGTATTGCATAGCGAAGTTGAATTATTCAGCCACAGCTCGTGGCAGAGCTAACCGCAGCGAGTGTCGCCGTAATTACAAATAATGTTCAAATTAATATGCATATTTAGAACAAAGTGCATCAATTTATTACGTTATTGGAATTTATAACTATTATATCATATTGTTGTATACTGTAGCAGGTAAATTATAGGTTTCATTAACATTGGTAAGCGAAAAATACGACTTCATTATGAAAATTTCAAGGTTTTTAATACTAGCAGAACCCGCGATTTCGCTCGCGCTAAAACTGCAAAAAATCTCTTAAAAGGTAGTTTTATACAAACTTTCATGCCTTATTTAACCCTCCTTATAGGTGCTATGAATTTCGAAAAATGCTAAAACACGTATTTATTTAATTTTATTGAAGGGCACTAATACCAAGTTTCAAGTAATTCTGATTATAAATATTTTTTTGGATTGTATTATAACGTGTTTTTCTGTGGGAATTAGATAATATCCTGCGGTAAAAAGTGGCCTATATCACTCTCCAGCCCTCCAACTATCTCCATACAAAAAATTATGCCAATCGTTACTCCGTTTTGACGTGAAAGAAGGACAAACAAACACACTTTCACATTTACTATGTTAGTATGGATAGTCGAGATATTGTGATTTTATCAAATGGAATCATAGCATGATAAGTATAGCTTTACATAACATTGTTTTAAATCTTTCAAAATAAAAACGTCTAGACATTTTGTTTCTTTAGTTTATGTAACAAAAAGTAAACCAAACCACAACCTTTGACCACGAAATATTATAATTTAAAATAAGGAAATGCAAGTTAATTTATATGTGATTACTATTTTTAATATAAATTAGATATTTCAAAATTATGTGTTGCGTAAATTCAATGGCACTTGGGTTAAAGTTCAAAGAGAGAGTCGCATAATGATATGCTCTTGTCGTTAGGTTGGAATCATATAATATGTTTAAAATATAGTAGCAAAAACGTTGATATTTCCAATACATAAGTATAATATTGTAATTATGTAATATATGTTCTTATAGGTGCGGTCGTAAAACTTTTGCCAAATCCTATCAGCATTACAGAGATATACTGCACCGATCCCAAGTGATTGGGAAATAGGCAGGGAGAAGAAGAAGAATAGGTGTCCATGGAATCAGTTCTTTTAAAGTTAAGGTGAAAAAATCGGTAGGTAATATTTATGACGTGTTTTTTCTTGTTTAATTGGAAGAAAAAATTTTTTTTCTCCTGTAATAATTGTTATCACATAGTACTAACTCGTACATATTTTAAACTAGCACTGCCTGCGGCTCCGCCCGCATTCAAATAACCAAAAACCAAATTCTTAGGTTTTACATATTAGTATACTCTTACGTTGCAGTTTTTGTATTGTTTCTCAGAAATGAAACATTTTCTCAGGGTAAAATGTATCCTATATGTTAACGCGGATAACCAGCTATTACCATACCAAATTTCATCAAAATCCCTTTAGTGGTTTTTCTGTGATGCGGTAACAGACAGACAAAAATTCTAAAAACTATAGATTCGGCCTCTATATCGATAATAATGTTTATTTCAATAAGATTTTCCAAAAAATATTGTATGTACAGATTCGGGCTAGTTACAATTTTATTATATGTATAGATTTGGCTTGCACAGAATATTATCATAGAGCCGATACGTTAATTTCACTAATGTGAAAATTACTTGTAATAACTTAAATGAATCGAATTATTACCTTTAATAAGCCGCATCGAACCATAACAAATTGCTTTATTATCTGCTGTAATCGTAAATATAAGTGAAAGCATCAAATTGATAAGTCACGCTGCTTTTTAACTAACATTGCCCATAATTAATAAAAAATATCGGAAATTTTCATACAAAAATATTTTAATATGTGATATTCATACGTTTATTATTGTAGAACATGGACTTGTTTGAATGAATGAAATAAATGATTTAATATACTAAAGTTAAATATACGAAATACGAAATTAAGGGGTCAAGCATGAGTTTATTTTAATTAAAGTTGGCAAAGTCACGACACTTAAGTTTACTGTTAATTAAACTTGCTTGATTCAATGAAAATGAGAATGAGATTCGAAAATTAATCAGTAAGGTCTATTCAGTAAAAAGAAACTTCTAAACGGAGGGATGAGGAGAATAAATTAAAATTTATTGTATTTGAAAAGTCAGAGAAGTTGATTAGCATAATACAAGTTAGGATGAAAACGAACGTCTCACCTGCCGCCCGCAAATCGGTCAGTCTCAAACTTTTTCTGTTCACGTTTGAAATATGTGGATCGCTCTTGTTAATTATAATATATTTATTTAGTGTAACTTGCTTAGTTTGTGGTCATAGCGTGTGTTTGTGCTTATATTAGGCCTAAACACGTTATTCTGTTTATTGACATATCTACCACGCGAGCAAAACCTAGCATCTTAGTACTGCACGTCATATGCCCGATTTCACCAACGTCACCTAAGTTTAAGGGATACCCTAAGCATGGTTAGGGGGTTGTTAGGGGATTGTTTTTGTTTCACCGGCAGTTAGGGGCCACCTAAATATTAAAAGGCCCCCTAAATTTAGGTGCTTGAAATATGGGCTTAAAGACGACCGTAAACGAAATTTAATTTAGGGCTTAGTTTAGGGGACTTTTAAGCTAGGGATCCCATACGTAGGTGGTAGCTTATGGGTTGTTGGTGGGCATTAGTGTTTAACGATTCTTAGTACACCGATTTCGTAATAATTAATTTTTAACCTTTACTTTAGTTTTAGTTGAATAATATATAGCGTATTGAGAAGACCGCTTTGATCAAACTTCACAGTTCTAAACTTTAGAGGTATGAGTATGATTAATATCCCTCAAGGGTGTAACATCTTGTAGAACGATATTCCACTCTATTCAACCTCATATATACAAATGATCTACGTCATAGGTACTTAGTAGAAATAAGGTTTGATCTAGGTCATAAGTTATCTTTTCACACAACTATATATAACATTCCTTAGAATTGTCGGATTAATGGTTTTAAGAGACTCTTGAGCAGAGTTAGTGAGATTGTAAATAATATTAATGCCCAGTTTAATATTAATTAATATCTAAACTTGACAGGCAGTGGTAGCCCAGTGGTTACACGCTCGCTTAGGAAACCGAGTGAAGCGGGATCAAACCTCGGGACTCACACCTCTGATATTTTCATGTGAGAATCAATTCTAACATGATTACTACTTGCCTTACGATGAAGGAAAACCCCCTCGTATTAAAGGGATGCCAATACCCATCAGTGGGACGTTAAAAAGGGCTGAATACATAAATACACCTAAACTTAGAAACCGATGGCGATATTTTCTCTATTTCTTTTACTCTCGCTTCTATGATTACTCTTACACAACTTTGAGATTTTTAAGTACGAACCTCTATTTAAATATACCACTTGCTCATAAGATGAAATAAGCTTCGTGAGGTAACATTCGCGAAGAAACCTACATGTTTGAGAAAATATAATTAGTTGTCGAAAGATGTGTAAAATCTGCCAAATTGCATTTGGTGTGATCTCTCTCATATTGAGGGTGACAAGCATGTGAAAAGTGTTGAATTATATAACAACGTTTAGTATAGATATCTCAGAGATGAGATATTTTCCCGCAATATAATGTATCATATATCATGACCCAAATAAACAGCTATCATCATACGAAATTTCATCAAAATCGTTACGCTGGTGTTTTCGTGATGAGTTTCCAGACAGACAGATAGACAGACAAAAGTTTTAAAAACTATAGATTCGGCCTCTGTATCGATGATAATTACTATTACAACAAGATTTTCAAAAAAAATATTTAATGTGCAGATTCGACTTTCATTTTAGATAATTTTGTCTCGATATAGTAAATCATCTTATGAAATGAATAATTAAACTCGGTCACACCGTTTAGTAAATACGAGGGAACATATAATCGGACATAATACATACATACATACACTCATACTACTCGTACATAATTACAGAGAAAAAAATCCCTCCTCTGGGCTTCGCCGCAGTCGCGTAAAAATCATTTACCTAAAAGAAAATTGAATAGATAAAATATATAAAAATAAAATAATAATAGTAAAAGCCCTTTAAAGGCCATGATTGAATCTGTTACGTATGTACGTACACGTCAAACATTCTTAACGTGTTCCGTCCGGGCCCTTCCTGTAGCACCTGTTTGGGCGCGGTTTTACAACTAGAATAACACTTGCTTTATAAGGATATATTACTGCAGTTATCGAGGCAATACCTTGTGCTACTCTTACTTAGGTTTTATAAATTGTACTTAATTACAATATTACTAACATTTTAAATTGTTAACATTTAAATAAATACTTTAAAGTACATATTTTTTAATTAACTATTAAGGGGTTAAATAGCAGTATAATTATTTTTTGTTGGTATCGTGATTTATTACTTAATTATTGGTTTTATTTAAATTTAAATATAGTTTTGAAATTAATCTCTACATAATTTAAATATTGAATGTTTATTTAACTGATATATTAATACATTACAAAGGTAATTATTTAGGCATTTAGAACTCGTATTTGGTAATAGAGATAGGCTAATTTATACACTCGTGTGGATTTGACATCAAAGATATTATCAACGTTAGTGTCCCTATAGTACTAACTATTAACATATTTCTAAATATAATGTTATAATGTTAATTTATTATCTTTATCATGTCCATATTTTCCACTCGCACGATCTTAACATTCCATCAAATTTAATTAAATTCGAATTCAGACTTTAATATTCAATACCTTATTGTCATAGTAATTCGTTAAAACTTGCAATTTAGTTTCAAAAGGCAATTGAATGGAGTCCTGAAGGAATAGGAATCCGAATCAGAGTTTCAGTTTCTCACAAAATTTTAATGAGAATTTCGTATCTTATTGCTCGAGAAACAGAGGGCTCTTTGCGTTGATTCATTAAGTTTTACCTGAAGTAACTCCAATTACTTATACTCGATAGCGTATTATTTGTTCCCGTGAGTCAAATTAAAACATAATAGCTTCAAGTTTGCCCGTTTTGAAGTTCCGACGCAGGTACAGATTGAAATTATTACGTGGACCAGTCCAGCATCCCTGGCGCTAACGATAAAACTCCACGATTTATTTCCTTGCCCACCTGTCGACGGCAATTGTTATGGAAAATTCTGCTTATAAATCTAATTTAGAATGAATTTTTCGTATTCTGCAGGCATTTATAGAAATTGCTGTCCTTGTAACGTTAAGTTTAGACAGATCGGATTTGAGAACATTAAATAACCCACAATTAATACACTGCGTGACTAATAGCTAATAAATAAATATAAGTTTAAAAATAAACAAATAATAAATCGTGAAGTAGACACGCAAGTATGAAGTGAATTTAATTTCGATGTAGGTATATACATATGTGGAGTTGAAAGCGTTATCTACATATATTTTTTTGTTTTGATGTATAGGTATGTTAACCTTGCAGTATTTCATTCAGTAAAAAACT
This sequence comes from Brenthis daphne, assembly GCA_947093115.1. Lineage (NCBI taxonomy): Eukaryota > Metazoa > Arthropoda > Insecta > Lepidoptera > Nymphalidae > Brenthis > Brenthis daphne. The sequence goes on along the minus strand of OX352474.1, from coordinate 28,899,829 downwards.
ATTATCATGATGTCATATTTATAGTATATCTGCTACGAGGAAGCCTGTACTGTCACGACTGCTTTAATAAAGGTATTACTTAACGTTGCGCGTGCGCAGCGTGACGTGACCTCACGCTTCATATGTGGGGTCGTTTTTGTGCCTTCTTTTTTACATAATGGGTATAATAGGCAGAGGTTATATAGATAGAGTGTTAAGTGTTTTATCTCACAATGTTCTATTATAATGTACTATTATTATACTTATATGTATAAATAAAATTTTGCATCGAGGCATTTTTTAGGACAGTTGTAAATAGTGAGGTCACATGTAGCAGGAGAAGTGATAATTTGGACTTTATTTATAATTTTATATAAGTTGCTACTACAATTATTGAATGGAACGCATGTAGGATCTTCGTACTTTTGATGTTATAATTCTAATTAAAAGTAATAGAAAAAAAAAGGAATCTTTATTCTATAACAATTATACGGTCCATGAAAAATTATATAGTTAAGAATTCACCGTGACCGTTCAAGTGACTTTTAAGGGCAATCAATTAAAGCAATGTCATAAGGTGCATGTCGTATGAGGTTTTTATTTAGTAATTCTAGTGCAAGGTTATGTGATACGACCTAAACATGAGGATAAAATTATGACGTGAGAGCGAACTTGCAATGACAAAAATGCACAATATGACCGATATACATGTATTAATTAAAATGTACAGGTATTATTTTACAAATTTTCTATTATATAAAATTCCTTTATATAAATTGACATTCTAAGATGTATATTTGAATAGGCATATTCAATGTATTCAATGTATGTTATTAATGCACATTCTAGAGAGCTTACAAACTATACTTAAAGCTTACATATCTGTCATTATTATAAAATTTAATTGCATTGGCATTTTCCTTATAAAATATTTCATTGTTATAAATTATTAATAAAAACTGTTTTTGTAGAATGTTTCGTAAAAATTGTATTAGATTATTAATTCTGCATAAATTACGATAATATTAAGTCATCAATAAACAGCACAAAAGTGCATAATATTATAAATTCTCATAGAATTGTTGAAGGTATAATTGAAAAATTTAACATGATAAATAAAACATGCGAGATATATAAATCACTGGTGACATAATGGAATGCGATAATTTTCTGGGTCGACATCTACACATGTAACTAGGAAATGCACACATCCTGAATGACAGTGATCATTAATGGCCTGTGGTTTGTCAAACGTTCTGCATATTTTTAACAAGCCACTCACTCTCGGTTCATCCCAAGGTATGTTTTAACCGATAGTATTATAGATTTCTCAGAGATAAGATATTTTTCCGCAGTGAAAATTTCCCGAATGTGACCCTGATCATCTCACCATAATAAATACTAAATTTCATCAAAATCTGTAGAGTGGTTTTCTCTCGATGCGTTCCCAGGCAGACAGATACAGGCAGACAAAAAACTATAGATACTGCCTCTATGTCAATATATATTATATAATGACCATTTCAATAGGATTTAAAAAAATATTTAGTGCACAGATTCGACTTGGAGTTTTTTATATATATAGATTAATTATTATGTGTATATTAAACACGTAAATATCTTGATAATTTTTCACATACAGCTTTCTTCTTAGCCTAAAACTTTTTAATATATAGAGGGTCTTACGTGCGAAATAAAAATTAACGCTTGATTTCATAAAAGAAAAGAAGACGATGATATTCTTACAAAATAAAAATAATTGAAATTATTTTTTTTCTGTATATTTAGTTAATATTCATTTATTTAGCACTCTATCGCAACTACGTGCTATTCAACCACTCAGACCAAGGATCGAGGCATATACGTATAAAATATTTATTCAATATATTTTATTAGATGATTAAGTTGTTTTTGTGACCTCAGATTGTTTTGCACGTTTAATAATACACGTAAATTTACAACAACGTAATATAATTGACGATGCTGTAATCCCACTTTGATGATTTTATAATGAACAGCTTGTTATATAATATTCGAGAATTCAAGGCTTTGTTTCTTCTGTTTTAGCACCCATAAAGATAACCAACGAAAGGATCATAATATTCTTTATACATCCCTTGCATTTTGACAATATCATGGCTGTAAAATTTAACTTAAAATTTGTTATTTATGCAAGTGCTTATAATAAAAAAGTAGTCCAAAACTATACAATAACACTAATAAATTAATGTCATTATAAAATTAAATGATTACATTTAAGCATTTTTAATTTTTTTACTGAGGTTCACGCACTAACATATATTTTACTTACTAAAAAGATATACAACATAAACTTCGACAACGCTTTATACAGATATAATATATTGTATTTATATATAAGTATTTCCTATACGTTTCGAGATTCTTCCGATAGTGTGCAAAAGAAAGCGGCTCGACATGTCGCTTGAATGGTGCCGGAATGATGCCAGAGAGAGCGACACACGTTATTGCCCAGTCTGCCACTAATGTACCGACATGCGAATCTAAGAAAGATAAACTCTGCACGAGTTAAAGGAATATTTTATAAGCGTTAAAAGAATGTAGAATAAAAAAACCTCTTTATATGTACATATATATGTATATATTTTTTACTAGCTCTCCCGAAAACCGTCATTTTTGTCTTTTTGATGATGTGTGGTGGGGTGGAATTTTTGAATTCATATATAACTTTTCTAAAAACCTTATTCGGTATATTCCTAACATTAAAACAAAAACAAAATCAGTTCAATTGTTCTCAAGTGCACTTCCCAACGAACAGCCTTTAATTTTTTATTTATATAGAAAGATAAATTTAAACCTAAAAAAATTAAACTAATAAGTTAGAATTCTATATACAACTTTAGAATTAATAGCTTTTATTTTAAAATTTAGTTTATTTTAATAATAAGGATTACAATTCAAACTTTTTTGTCACCAAAGAACTGAGTTAATATCCCCTTACCATTCATTATTATCATAGCACCAAATGAATGTTTCATCAGACTACCATACTCACTTTAGTGACAGCGAATGCGTAAGAATGAGTTTATGTATTCCCATTGCGTAGATGCGTACGTTGATCCAACAGAGAGAGATCTAGATCGATTTACCGCAAAGTTACCATCAGTTACACAACTGCCAGCCATGATTTGCATCAGATTTGTAATAGTCAGTATAATTATTGTATAAGAGATGGAAAAACTAAATAAATCCCATGGAAGCGAATGATGACACGAAGCAAAGTTTGATTATAATGACACTAATCATCGTAGAGTCAATACCACAACACCTTCAATAACCGTTTAAAGGACTACTGACAGTCAATTTGGGTCATGGTACTATTGCTATTATAGAAAATTGTAAGCGCGTATGCGTAATTTTAAGTTTACTGTATATGAGTATAATAGGGATCAAAGGCTATAAGTTATATGACAAATTATAAAATGAAAAACGTATATTGAAAAATATCAATAATTTTAATACCTTTTAATCCCAACTAATTTTTAAGTGCAATTGTTGGTAAAAAGAAACGGCGAACAATAAAATTGTTATATATTACCGAGATATTTCAAGGTAAAGATTTTTACATAAAAATTATGGGAACTCTTATTTGAAAATCTTTATTATATCGCATATTACCTTTAAATATCTCGGACACTTTAGTTATAAGATGGAGCTCATTGCCGATTTTTTTAAGATACTTCGACCACATACATATAACACTTTCATTATGCTCCACGAGTTTGACACGAAGGAGATTGGTCGAATCAAGTCATGCTTAACATCAACAGCAGTAAGTAGTCATTAGAGATGACATAACCTATAATTATTTAGATAATTTGTTTTATCTGACATCGTTATGTAATTGATGGCGACGGTCATGGTGTCCGTAATTAAAGGGCAGTCGGTTTAATGACTTCGTCACGCTTTCTCTATGTTTATTTAAAATAGCTACGAGCTTTTAAATGCCATTTCGGTACTAATATTTGTTCATGCCCATTTTGTAGGGTTCCGTAGCCAAATGATTAAAACAGTAGATATCCTTAAAATTTCACTATATCCGTTGGTTCCTCTCTTTTACTGATAATAAGTTATACTACTTATGAGCAATATATTTATATATCTTTTGTATATTAGATCAAAAATCAGTCAGTTTAGTTAAAAAATAGTCAGTAAGTGTATTTATTATTATTATTTGTGTTGGGTGTGGTGCCGAGGTCGGCCCTAGCTACGTCGACCAGTTTTGGTCCATTGTAGCTAAAGTCAGTAAGTGTAAGTAAAACTTATAATTTAAAAATTTAACTTAATATTAACTAACCTATTCTCAACATCCTTGGCACAGAAATATAGCAGAATAGTACCTATTTAAATATCTAACAGCGGGCGGACAACGATTCACTTTTATGTTTGTATTTGTTAAGTAGATCTAGTTTCCAGTTTAGAGTTGCCAAAGAGTCAGTAATTGCAATGCATTTAGGACGGTCGCTGGACATCGGTAACATCGTTCACGCTATATGAAAATAGCTCGAATTGAATTCAAATTTAAGTCCACTTTAGTAGAAAATAATATTTGCAGATATTTCTATACTTACCTACAAAAAATCATTACAATGATCATTTTTAAAAGTAAAATTATGGTGTCGTAAAATTTTTGTATAAGCTTTTTTAACTGCCTTGGTTGTCTAGTGCCTAGCAGAACCGGTGATCCTAGGTTCAAATCCAGGGTCGGGTTAAGTTTAGTTATTGAGTTTTTCTGTCAAGAAATTCTCCGTAACAGCTGTGTTTTATCCCCATGCCTTGGAGAGCATGCAAAGTGCAAGCCTAGTCTCAGTTAAAATGGGCGGCTGTGGCCGAAATAGGTACCGATAACATTATTATTTAATACACTACCTAATAAATGACAATAACATTTTTTAGACATTTTAGTAAGACTATGTAATATATATATATATATATATATATATATATATATATATATATTAGTATGTACTTCAATCCTTGAAAAAATGAAAACATATCTACTCAATAAAAATAGTACAAAATTCAAACTTTACTAGTGTAATATTCGTATGTTCTGCTTTTAGTTCCACCTCACTTATTCCCATCGGGACTATTTACTTCACTACTCTGTGAAGATTGGAGGGGGTTATATATATTATTCAAAACACTTAGGTATATATTCATTTTACGGTGAGACAATCATTATGCAAGGCTTCAATTAAAATTCATCCTAAAAATCATATAATATTGTCAAGCTAAAGCGGTTGTTCGTTAAACGTGCTTATCTCCAAAAACATCTGCCCGATTTGAAAAATTCTTATTACATTTTCTAGCCTATTTATTGAGAAAGTTTATAGGCCATCTAACATCACATTTCGATCCATACTAGATATTATACATAAAAAAAAATCGCGAGTGGAGCCACGGGAACTAACTACTTTTAACAATTTCAAATTATGATTTTTTACATATTAAACATTGTTTATTTTACTGACGATTTAATAGCTAACCAAATTGTAGATAAATTAAGCAGATATCGACCTCCATATAAAATAATTACATACATAGATTAAATGATGATTAATTTCCGTTGAAATCTTTATACCATGTATAGAGATGATATTTTCCATGAAATATTAGTATTTTAGCAGATTTCTCACGCACATCGCTCTATCATTTGCAGGTGTCTTTTTGGCAATTATTACAAAATGGATGCGAAAAACAGAAGAGTGGCAATTATCATATTAATATATTAACAACTTAAGCTTTGTGCATATATTGCAAAATTCTTCTTTTCACTTCTCATAAAACTCATAAAAATAATTTTTTAAATTTATTGTGAAGAGTCAATTAATTATATAAACAAAATAGATATAAATTCATAAAAATCATTTAAACACATTATTAAATAATACATAATTGCAAACTTTTAGTTTTAAAAACAAAACATACCGTCGCTTTCTCTGGAAAGTCTTGGCCGGAACAAGACGCACTCACTCGCGCATAACTTACTCTTTACAAGAAAATTACCTCAAAGACATCGATTTAACATAAATATTACATTTTATGTTAATAATATATAATCTATAGAGAAAGAAAATTACATGTCTAAAACTAATGGAACAACTATTATAATTAGGAAGTTTGTATGTGTGTGTATGATATTACTCATAAACGCTAAAACGGCTGCATTGATTTGGATGAGATTGATTTCACAGATAAACTATGATTATAAGTAATCACTACATAGTATAAAACAAAGTCGCTTCCCACCGTCTATCTGTCCCTATGTATGCTTAGATCTTTAAAGCTACGCAACGGATTTTGATGTGGTTCTTTTAATAGATAGAGCGATTCAAGTGGAAGGTTTAAGTTTACATGCATATTATAGTACAGAATAACCGAGAAATTCAAAGATTTCTATTTCATACTAACCGTTATATATAGGATACTAAGTAAGGAGGGATGGGTAACACGATACTTATAAGTAAATATAAATAAATATGGAATGAATAAATTTATTGTATTTATAAATATCTTATAATTGATAAATATCTTTTTTATATTAAATATCTAGTAATCTGTTAGAAAATATTAATACTTTATAGAAAGGAAATTGCTATAGCAAATGGAAAGTCATCAGAACTTGTCGCATACAGTTGCTTATTCACGGCTCTTTGATTTTGTTAGAAAATCTCGCACGTAATTAAAACGTTGTTAACTATCACTATTTTAGTTAACGTTAATAACGTAATATGCGCAAAAAATCTAGTGTTTTGCTAAACTAAATTTAATTTATAACTTAGAAATTAAAATTATATATTAAAAATTAATGGAAGTGTCTAGAATGGCATACTGTATTAATCTACACTAATATTATAAAGAGGAAAGATTTGATTTTTTGTTTGTTTGTACAGAATAGGCGCCGAAACTACTGAACTGATTTAGATGAAATTTGGTAAGAATATAGATTGAGACCATGGAAATGTTATATAGGATGAGTCGCTAGTACAATATATTATTAGTACGGGTCATAGATGCAACAAAAAAGTTAATATTAGTTTGCAATATAGAACATTCGTCAAAAATGTGACGAAAATTATATTTTTGGACTATAGTTTTCATAGACATTTTAAGTGCTTCATTTATATTTCTATTTAAGCTATTTTAATTTCGGCCTCAATCGTAAAAAATGTGCACAAGTATTTTAAATATTACCTTATTTTATATTTTAACCTTTACCAAGTAGAACCTTTACGTAGGCACAGAAAAGTAGATTGCATTAAAACCGGTTCAATAATTCTCGTAATTGGTGCATTCATAGGCATACCAAGGGTTTATAGTTGGCACTAGCGTTAGGTGTTGCATTTGCAACATTTGAATTAAATATCTTTGTGAGAATGGAATTTTTCAATTAAGAAATACAAATTTTAAAATGCTATACCTAATATTAAAGTAAAAAAATCGTCGATAGTTGTGGAGGGGAAGGAGGGGATGTAAAATTATTTGTTCAACTGCCATGATCTGATTATCCCTAGTACTCTTCTTCATCTCTGATAAACTTTAGGAGCGATAGCATATTATGTAAGTAAATATCGTTTGGGATTTTGAAATAATGACATCTGGTATATGACAATTAATTATTAATAACTCACATAATAAAGGTTTTGATGATCTTTAAATACCTATACAATTAGAGTAATTGTTCTATGACTTTTTCTTATTTAATTATAAGTGTATTAAATACTCGAAAAACTAGTTTTTGCCCGAGACTCTGCTCGCATGTTAAGTGGGGCATAAAAGGTAGCTTATGTGCGTCTCTATGATGCAATGTTTCTTCTTGCCTTTCAATAAAATTTAAGGTTCAACCGTGATACACACAGAGTTATTTCCTATTTGGTAATATTAGCATTGTTAATCATAAGTTCAGCATTTTATTTTTGCTTACATAAAAAAGTACTAAAAAGTTGATGTTAAAGGTCACAGGTTTGATTCCCACACTGGATGAACCTTTGTATTAAAAATATTGATATCTGTTTCTTCCGATTTGTATAAGTGCTATGTTGAACGTCGTCCGCTAAAGTCGCAGAAATGTTACGGAAGGACAGAAAGTAGGACGGAAAAGAGAAGTCATGTTCTTTTCATGTACATACATCGAAAAGAAAGATGCATGGACATTAAAAATAAAATCGGACAAGTGCGAGTCTGAATTGCACTTCGAGGGATCTGTAGTATAAACATTAAAATAAGCTTAAAATCGCATTTTTTTATGATGTAACTACAAAACAGTTTTCGGATTTTTTCCTTTGTCCCTTGTGCTGTATCTATTATAAATTCTTGTCAAATTTGATGATTCTAGGTCAAAGTGAAGTACCGTATCTTTTGATTGCGTCGACTTAAAAGTTATCAATTATTTCGTAATAACATCAGAAGATTTTGTTTATAATTGAACGTTACGAAGGCAGGTTGAAAAAGAAATTTTAAAATCATAAATATTTATGGATTGTATGATGGGTTCGTATTGTTGTTCGTAAAGTGTGTTAAAGTGGAATGATATTTATAAGACGAAACCAAGTTTTACAAAAAGAAAGTGGTTACAATCTGCAAAGAGATTTACGGATTTACGTAATAGATTCGGGTGATCATGATTACTACGATCAATGACTAAATGATCATTCACGTGAAAGTTGTAAGTAAATATTTTTATTGCTTTTAAGAAGCACAATTAAATTAGCCTATGGCTATTAAATTACTTCGTATAAATTACTTATGTAACTGTGTAGTACATTCATTAAACGTAGATAGATTTATTTAGATTAATTTATATAACAAGTAATTTTTATTGCACTCTAGTTTCTGTAATTGCATAATATTAGGTTAAAATTTGAATTTACTTTGAAATGCATTAAAAAAACGTTTTTTTTTACATTGGTATCATCTAAAATCGAACTGTTATTACTAAATACACTCACACTGTACCACATCTTTGTGTAAATTCAGTGGTTATTTTATTGGACGTCTCTGAAACTCAATAAGATATTTTTGTTCATAATTCGCGCTTAGTTACGCCTCGTCGACTTAACTCATTGTTGATGCATTTTATTCTGTGTAATATATCACTACGCGTGGATTGCGCTTAACAGGAATGTTTAGAGAGTGCTATAATTGGATGAATACATTACAAAATGGTTGTTGTTAGGCGATAATTTTATATATTACAACATAAGAGCTCGGTTAGTTAATATATAATTCAATAGTTTTTGTTGTATACATATGTACTGTTTGTTTGTTGATTGTTGATGAATGTTATATACACTTGTTATTGATATACATATCAGTAAGCGTGTTACTTTTCATATAATTTAGTGTGTTAATGTTAAATATTATGTATATTGTGAGTGTGCTAATGAAATAAATAAATATGTATGTACATTTTATTGTAACACTTCTGTGACGATTTTATTTTAACGAATGGGACATTTTTATATAGACGTAAATAGAATAAATTGTAATCTTTATCTACATATTATTTATTATATTTTATTAAGATCTATAAAATATGTCAAACATTAAATTTTATCATACTAACAATAACTATTTTAAGAATTGAGCTTTTTTATATTGTATGTATAAAATGTAAAGAGACTATTCTTCGCTGAAGTAGACTGGAGAAGTATTGAAAGGTAAGCAAGAATATAGCTTTAAGAAATAAAACATTGAAATCTGCTGTACATCTTGTTTGAAAGTTGTCGGGCTGCTTCCAGCTCATCGCGTTTCGCGAAGCTAAAATAAAATGATACGGCCAGGCCAACTCCCTAAGTAATGGGCCAAGAACGGATGGTCCAGAGCTCAAGTAATCTCAACTGAGATTAAGTCTCGAACTTACTGTATCGAAGTGCATTATTTCGTACTCTCGACTTCCGATCGTTTTCAAACTAAATTCAAACAAACTTATTTTTATATTTAAAGTTAAACAATACAACGAGAAAGCTTAATCCACAGTAATTTAACGTTTCGTTCTCCTAAAAGTTAGATGAGGTTTTTTTTGCAAAATTTGGCGGTTCCTTTATTAGTATGCCAAACTGAACCTATACTTGTAATAGAATTTTTTGTATCTGAATTCTCCCGAGACTCGATTATGGAGTATCTTCTATGAGGAACACTATGTGAATACAAATTACGTGTGATGTAAAAAATCTAGAAAGTAAGTTTTTTGTTGTGATGTTATCAGTGTTAACTTGTGTTTACGGTGACTTGTGGAAGTAAAGCTTTCGCCTTTCATTTTAATGTTTGATCTAACGACTGTCTTCGTTTATTTTGATGTATTTGTAGGTCAGTGACGCTAGCCATCCGTAGGCAAACATGCCTGAGTAACAAACGTGTTTGCAGCCTCCTTGATCTTGACATAGATTCAAAGCAAAATAAATCCTTTTGCAGCTAAACCTGTTTATTAAAAGCTCGCATTTGCAATCTTACGGATACTAATGCTCAGATATTACTATTTAATACCATAAAAAGATAAATTCCTAATAGATTTATACAATTTTTTTGTGCGTGTTTTTTTAATATTATGACTGTAGATGTTTATAAATCTGTTATTATTAAATACATATATCTTACACTTAGTATTGTTAGAGATATTTACTGAAAGTAACCTCTGTTAGATTCGAAGAAACCTTTTCAGATTAAAGAAGAAGTGATGATATAAATAAAATAGATCTGTGTATATATTACAACATTTTATTTAATAAAAACAACCTGTAGCGATTAAATCATAAATGCGATTGGATATTTATCTAAGATCACTTGCAAAAGCATTCATTTTTAAAACAGCAAGTCAATAAAAAAGAATTAAACGTATAATGAAGTAAGGAAATGAAAAGATCCGTTTGAATAGACCATTCCCATCTTATCTTTAATAAAAATGTCATGTAGAGTTGTTTTACGTAATTTTAAGGTTACATAAAGAGTTAAAACTAGCTCTATTTATTGTGGCAGTACTGTTAGGAGAGTAATAAAAATGCTTATGGTCTTTACTTAAACATGTTAATGTAGAGTAAATTGTATAAATGTGTATTTATTATAATTGTACAGAAGTAAATGGTGAAACTGTAACTTCAAATTACTTTTATATGTTCTCTTAGAGTATAGAATTAAATACACTTAATGCAAGCATTTCCCAAAGACGTATATTTTTGTAATGAACATAATAACCTTTTAGTTAAAAGTAGGTAGTACTGTTTCAGCTATGTATTAATGCTATAAAAATTAATATATATATATTTTTTGTATTATATATGGATTTTTAAATATCATATTCAAATTATTCCTAAAGTTTAAAATAGATATAATAAAGTCCATGTTTAAAATAGATTTATAAAACACTAGCAGAACCCGCGGCTTCGCTCGCTCTAAAACTACAAAAAATCACTAAAAAAGTAGTTTCATACAAACTTTCATCCCCTATTTTACCCCCTTATAGGATAAATTTCGAAAAATGCTAAAACACATTTTTTTATTTAATTAAAGAGCATTAATACCAAGTTTCAAGTAATTCTGATCATAAATATTTTTTTTGGATTGTATTATAATGTGTTGTACGGTGAGAATTAGATAATCTTCCGCGGTAAAAAGTATTCTATGTCACTCTTCAGCCCCCCAACTATCTTCACACAAAAAATCACGCGAATACGTCACTCCGTTTCGACGTGAAAGAAAGACCAGCAAACAAACAAACAAACAAACAAACAAACAAACACACTTTCACATTTATAATATTAGTATGGATTTACTGTCCGTGTGTTACCGTGTGTAGCTTTTCAAATCGACCTAATATTTCAAAAAAATTATAACATCTCTCACATTTTTGTACAAGGTGTTGTATAGAAAATATGTTGTATTACATACAATAACCTTATGGATGCGTTATACTCGTATATAGTAAGTGGAAATCTAAGGTTCCCTTCATATCAACATATAATGTCAAGAGCGGAAAGACCATATCGGTCCATTCTACTTGGAAACTGTCTCTAGTTAAGATGTTGACTATATATTAACCTAACTATATAGATAAATAGTGTTATGACTGTATGGATTTGAGGCCACATACTGACATTGTAGCTGTAGTTATTATAATGATTGCAACTTTACTTTGTCGTATAAATAAAGTATCCATTAGATAATATGTAAAAATATTATCGACTCCTGATATGTACATATCTATATATAAAATATATTACATAAGCAAAATACCACTCACTCATTTATTAATGACGATATCTCAGGAAGTATAAAAGCTCCAAACTTGAAAATTGGCAGGTTGTGATAGAGAGTAGATATCCGCTAAGAAAGCATTGAAAATGAGGTAAAAAAGAGGACAGTAGTTTGTATAAAAATTCCGTTATTTTTAAACTACGCAGATGGAGCCGCGGGCAAATGCTAATCTAAACATTTAGTAAAATTGTAACTAAGCCGATTCTGTACATTAAATATTTTTTGAAAAATGTTATTGAAATAGACATTATTATCGATACCGAGGCCGAATCTATAATTTTTAGAATTTTATCTCTGTCTGTCTGTCACCGCATCACTGAAAAACCACTGGAGGGATTTTGATGAAATTTAGTATGATGATAGCTGGTTATCCGGGTCAACATATGGATATATTTTACTGCGGGAAAATATCTCATCTGTGAGAAATCTATACTAAACTTGAAAACGTAAGTAGGGACAAACCCGAGCGGAGCGAGTTTGAGTCGCTAGTATGTTATATAATTCAGATAACGGTCAATATTGACTATATAATACGTAGATATGACGCAATGTTTTGTCTCTAAAATACTTCCTAAATTTAAAACTCATGTAAAAAAAATATACAATCACCATTTGAATCTACTTTTGTACATATTTAGACATGAATATAAATACTTACAAAATATTACCTAGTTTATTTATAATTTTATTTTATATCCTCTTAGTTGGTCTATCAATATGCTATATGACACTGCCTCGAAGGTAATTTGTTATTCACACAATATGGTCGAGACACGATGTTTCAATGTCGCAATTTAACAAAATTATAAAATTAATTTTATTAAAATAAACCTTTTATATCATATAAAGGGCACAGACAATTTATTTATCTACAATTATAGCCCCTTTATGGAAAATCTTTTGAGCTGTCGATTTCAGTATCTGTAGTTAAAGAAGAGCCTTTTACTATTCAATGGTATTAAAGAGGTATTATTTGAATTATTTCTATTAAGGATTAAATGTGAATGCTATAGTAGACTAAAATAGTCATGTAAATCTATATAGTTTTAATACGATTTTATTTTTTTGTTCCCCTTGATTTTTTGTTCAAGTTAGACATGGGTATTGGATAACATCTTAAAAGAATAAAAATATCTCTTCAATCGATTCCTCGTAAGGAAATTGAATTTATATTATGACCTGCAGAATTTAAATCTTAAAATGTACCGTTATTACATGGAACACCTATAAATCCAAAGGTATCCGGATACCATACAACGTGAGTACAAAAGTTAGTATTCAGGACATGATGAGGCGGGAGGAGTGACCTTGGGTGCAATGACTCCCTCCGGTCGGACTGGTACCAAACCATTACGAATGCAGCTAACTCAGAAAGAAGTTATGCTAAAACTGAATATTCAATCCCTTTAAATTTTACATAATGACTATAGGGAAATATTGCAATATAAACTTCTGTAGAGTTGGCAAGTACTTACAAATTTGCTTTACTAAACTCCCCGTGGATCTAAATTACTATACATTATTTTCGTGAATAGCATATAGTTTTACAATTCAGATTCTTTTTAATAAAGATGGAGATTATTTTGTAGATGATAAGACTTAGCTTTGGAAATTATTTTAAAGGATTTGATCTGATTGTCCTTAAGTAGATCATTACTTTTTGAAGTATTAGGTAAGTTATATGGAACCATTGTTAAGGTAAATAAACTATTCTTTAAAATAATCTATACATATAATAAAATTCTGAGTCGAAGCTGTGCATTAAATATTTTTCGTAAAATCTTATAGAAATAGCCATTATTATTGATATAGAGGCCGAATCTATAGCTTTTTGAACTTTTGTCTGTCTGTCTGTGACCGCACTAGAAAACCACTGGACAGATTTTGATAAAATTTGGTATGATGATAGCTAGGTATCCGGGTCTACATATAGAATACTTTTTACTGTAGGAAAATATCTCACCTGTGAGAAATCTATACTAACTGTTAAAACGTCCCTAGGGACGAACCCGAGCGGAGCGAGGGTGAGATGTTAGTTGGTTAATAATTGACGAATCAATATCGCATAAATAATATGCACAAAATAATACACTCAAATCAAGAAACTCACCTTTTTCTATCGGCCAACAATGCAGGATTTTTTATACTTAAGCTTCGGAAGTTTCCTTTTACATAATTACAGTTGTACCGATTGTAGGTGATTGTCTTTATTTCCATAACAAGTAGAGTAATGTTTAGTCATAGAAAATGTTAACAAGATCGATTCAAACGGCAATTTGTTAATATAAATAACTTAATAAATAAATAAAGTTATTATTGCTAATTAATTAAACTATTGATATCTGACAAGGATAAATTGTTACAAAATTTACATGCCAGTTATATATGATTATCTATATAACTAATTCTACTAAATAATAGTATTGATATAAGTTATACTCTCAGAGAATTTACCTATGGCATTAATCATAGTTATTAGGCACAATCTATGGCTTAATTTTTTGCGGCAGTTTTTTTAGAACTTGTTCAAGATTTTTGAAATCTAAAAGCGATGAAAGATATAAATAAACAAGTTATAAATTCATGCATCATAAAGTTTCCAACTGTTATCGGAATTTTCATACGAATTTTTAGTAGTAAGTCTTCAGTAGCCTTTTGATGTCATAGAATAAATTATGTTCTAAATACTGTTGAAATATAATCATGCATCTATTTGTATGAAAACCTACCTAATAATTATCGTGTAATTTTTAGGAAAAATATCTTGGTTGCTTTTTCCGGGGAACTTGGCTTTTATTTGGAGCGAGCATTATCTTTTTATGTCAAGATAAGTATGTAAGAATAGCGAATTGATTAATATTTTAGTCAGATTAATTAATGTTTCTTTAGAAACTTGTAATGTTAAGGATAAGTGTTCTAAAGGTATATCAGAACTTTAACATAAATTGTTAAATATTTCAAAACTTTATATTAGACTAGACTGTTTAAGTGGTATTAATAATTTACTTTGATATTGTAGCAAAGACCGGTAATTAAGTACTTTAAAGTTACTGTTGTTTAACTTTAGTACTAAATTCTAATGATCAATATTTTAAAAAGTACTTACTCGGTATAATCTAAATTTTAATCATTGCCTACAGGAGTTTGTTAGTATCCGAAGTTTTCGTTTTTATTAAGAGAGAATATTATAAATATTATACTAACGACTTGACCGACCTCGCATGGCGGTGTGCCACGCGGGTTTTTCCTGGTATTTCTCTGATAGCAGAGTGGACCGTTGGAGTAACCTCATGCCTGTTGTGCTCTGCTTCGGCAAATGTGCCGTCGGGGCGTCGTGGTTGAGTGCGTATGTGATCCTGCGACGCCCCATTAAGATGGGGGAGGTTTTGTTGGGTTTTGGTGGGTAGTACTGGCTTTTCTAGCCGTCGAGTCCCACGTAACCTGTATGTATGCGGTAGTATGCGGTAATACATTTCCCAACATAAAAAAAGGTGCGTACCTAGGAGCCTAATAGTAGTCTATGCGTTAATCTAGGTCATAGTTTATCTGTAGTCCAGCCGTGTCAGGGTGATAAAAACAAGATAACAAACATACACAAACGCACACAATCTTTGGCATTTATAATAGTAGTCAGATGACTCATGTTTAAGGGTTATATTACAATTATGATAATATGTCACGATTTTTTACACAAGTCCTAATAATATGCATTGTCTAACTTTCGCTTGACTTCATATATTTATGCGCACAATTCGTGTACGCTGGCATCGCGTATAATTAGTTGCGTCAGAATACCGCTACGTGTGACTTATGTTTAATAGCCTAAGGACGTAATAGACGCAAGCGATCTTTCCGCTTAAAAGACTTAACAGAATGAAAAATATTAGAATGAAAAATAATATATTAATATACAGAACATTTTCTTTCACCAGATTCTGGCAAGGTTGGGTGGTAATACTTTGTTTGGAAATCGAATCTACGACTATACTGTAACAATTGTCACTTTACGCTAGCTAAGTTAATATTTTTTTACCATTATCCGTTACGGTCCATTTTGCATGACAAAATCTCTACTAAATAGGCCGTAAGCAAATAAGAGTTTAATAAAAATATTTTTATGTTGCTATTTTCATATTTCCGCAATTTTTCTGTTAGTATATGAAAGACCAAATTTATAGTTTGCGCGTTGGTCGCGTGTACAGAATAAGTTATGGATGGATACTTTCACAAGCACGTTGCAAATCTTGCCCATTTATAACCCGATGCGTTCCGCGACTCTGCACGATTTACACATTTTGACATTTCAATATAAAATATTATATCAATTTTTAAACTGATGACTGATTTTGTTAATTTGTAGTATATAGATTATTTAATAAGGTAATATTTATTAATATTTCTTATGCTAAATGAGTTTCTTCGCGCGTGAAAGTTATTACATAATTAGTATTTGCGTGCAACTTCATGTGTTTAAAGGAGTTTGTAGTTTCTACTTAAGTCGTATTTATATATAAAGGCGAAAGGTCATTCACCTATTCACTAAACACGAAATATCTAAAACTACTTGACCTATGACATTGATAGGCAGGTAGTTATAGTTCAAAGGTAAGGTAAGCTTAGAACAGTTTTGTGACAGCACCGATTTTATGGTGTCTAAACGCTACCTTAAGTTTATACCAAAATATTTTCTTTTATATTTTTATTACAAGAAACAATAAGATAAGACTGTTATTCTGGTTACACATACATCAACTACGTGGGTGGAGCCATGCGCAACGCTAGTATGTATAGTATGTAAACGGGCAAAGGCGGGTTGGCGGACGTGACATGTCTTTCGAAAACTATTAGTAGGTTCTCTCAGACATACAGGTTTTCTCACGATGTTTTCCTTCACTGTAAAATAAGTGGTAATCATGTTGGAAAGAAAAATGATCCGCACATGAAAATATCTAGGTATGACACCCGGGATTTGAACCCGCTTCGTTACCACTGCGCTACCACAGCCTGATCGGTTAAAAATAGCAATGTAATATTAAGAAGAATTGTTGAACAAAGATAAAACTTTATAAATATTCATTTCAATATATTTTGAAAATTGGGATAATTTATTGACAAGGAATAAATTTTCTAAAATATACCATTAGGTCCTATGTTAAAAGGATTTATCTGAAATGTGTCGTGAATTTTATCACACAAATTACTGGGGGCCTTTGTGATATCACTATTTCTTAAATTTATGAGAGACCGACGATAACAATTTTACCCTTCATTGGTTTAAAAAATAAACTTGTGTTTTTCGTTTAGAATTCACTCTATAATATGTGTATTTTTTATAAATGTAATACTTTTATAAACTACTTTTTCTAATGTATAGAATTTTATAATTTTTTAAATATAAAATTCTAAGTCCTGACTGACTGGTATGTCAACGCACAACGTAAACCGCTAGTCCTAGAGACATTTGGAGGGTGTGTGCTTTGTGAAGTATAGGTATCTACTAAGAAAGGGTTTTTTGAAATCACCTCTAAAGAGGATGAAATGGGGGGTTTAATTTTATGTAAAACTTTTTATTCCCTAGGTCGATTGACTCGAAAGTTGGTACACATACTTTTGAATTAAAATTATGGGACAAGTGTATAACAGTTTTTCTAAAATCATCCCCCAACAGAGTCAAATAGGGCTTCGAAAATTCTACTCGGCATGGTACACTGGTGCATGGCGCGCAGGATGGCACAGGGCGTGCGGGGGAGCGGGGATGTTTCTGTATTAATTACTTACAACATAAAGCCAAAAAAAAATTGTTTTTGTAGTTTAACGTAAGCGATGACTGGTTCTCCTAGTGTTGAAATCGAGAATAATTGAAAGTGTTTTCTTGTCGGATATTTGACTTGTTTTTTATTGGCATTGTTGATTATTCCCTCCACGACCGCAAACACGCCGGCGTTACAGTTAACAATAGATTTCTTAGAAATTTAATTAATTTCTTAGAAATGTACCTGGAGGTGTTATTGTTGATTGAACTCTAAGAAAATTGAAATAAGGACAGGACAACGTTGGATCTTTAATTAAGTAAAAAATTTCATATTATACATACTTTTTCGTGTATTAGGTATAATTTTACAAACAATATATTATAATGTAATGAATATATTATTAAAAAGCGAAAGTTGACATGATCGACTTAGAAAAAAATCTTTAACCTGTCAAGTTCTTATGTTTAAGGCTGTTTGTTAAAAAATCATGGCTTATGTCTTTGTCTATAATGAAATTTTAAAATAGCGTTAAAAAACTTAATAGGTAATTTAATTACAGGCGGTAATTGAGGCATCACTATACAGCAAAAATATGAAACTTTGATTACAAAATTGAATATAATTATAACTTTGTATTTTATTTTACCTTCAATAATAATAGCCTTTATGCCTAACAGGTCTATGAATATTCATGAAACAAAATAATTAGTTCACTATTTGGCTAATACAATTTGGAACTATTTTATTACTAAGTATTTGTTTTTTTGTTTTCACTAAAATATTTAGTATTATAATAATATGAATACTAATATTATAAAAAGATAAAGTCAGTTTGTTTGTTTGAACGCGTTAATCTCAGGAACCACTAATCCGATTTGAAAAATTCTTTTTGCATTAGATAGCCCGTTCATTGAGGAAGGCTATAGCCTATATTCATCATGCTACTACCCAAAGGAGCGTAGCAGTCATCATAAATATCAACAAATCGGGCAGACTTCCATACCTACATTATTGTTAAACTGATGTTTGTATCGGAAGATTGAACGCGGACGAAGCCGCGAGTATTGCTAGTTCATTTATATTAGTAATTCATCATGCACGTTTTACAGCAGCCATCTGTAATAAACTAAAATCCTATTATGTATTTGCTATTATGATATGAATAAGAAGTGAGCTGTGTGATTTTCTAATCGATAAATAATAGATTCGTAATAAAATAAAATATCGATACCTATAAAATGCTTAGCTTTTCAAGTTTATGTTGTTATATTAGATAGCTTGTAATATTAGATAGATTTAATATGTTATTAGTATAGATGAAAGTCTGAATATTAATTAATAATTACAACTTTTACGAATTTCCATAAGTTATTATAATATTTTAAATTATTATGATATAACATATTGCTTATTTATATTCCCTTTAGTTCCAAACACAGGTGGGCTAAGCTCGCTTGAATAGATTTTATAATAGTCGACATTTTTCTGAGTATAGTGTACCTACAAGCACAGTCTCTCGAGAAATCACGATCGCGCTAAGGTATGCACCTCGCGAGAATAATGTAAAAGTAACCTTTTATATAGGTATGTCAGTTATTATTATTTGAAAGCTTTAAGAATTTTCGTATATAGTTGGTTTAATCGTAAGTGTAACCGACATAGTATTATAATACTACATAAAAAGACAGATTTTGTTAGTTTGTTTGTTTGTTTGTTTGTTTGTTTGTTTGTTTGTTTGTTTGTTTGTTTGTTTGTTTGTTTGTTTGTTTGTTTGTTTGTTTGAACGCGCTAATCTCAGGAACTACTAAACTGATTTAAATACATTTTTTCGCATTAGATATCTCGTTTATTGAGGAAGGCTTATAGGCCATATGTCATCATGCTACTACCCTATCCTATCCTACTACGTATTTGCTATAGTTCATTAAGTTTCGATGGAAGTTTCGCTAAAAGTTTTTTAATAAAAATTATGTAAGATATTATTTTAACTTGATTTTGTGTTTGTGATAAATTAGTTTACATTAGTAATAATATTTCTATGAATCAGCTAAGTAGCTACTTCCAAAAATTTACAATTACATATAAATAAATGATTTTTTTTCTATACAGAAAACTAAAATTCAAGTGTATGAAATTATATACGGTACTTTTAAAAAATACATAATTTTTAACATTTTTGTCTGTCTGTTTGTTCCAGCTAAGCTCCGAAACGGCTGGACAGATTTTGACGGTACTTTCACTGACAGCTGATGTTATAAGGAGTAACTTAGAAGCACTTACATTTATTTTAGAAAAAGACTTAGGGTTCCGCTAAAAAAATAAAAGGTACCTACGAAACGAGCGTAAGTTTAAGTTGTAAAATAATATCACTCTAAAAAGTAAACATAAGTAGATTTGTATTAATTAAGATTAATTTGGAAGGAAAATAAACATCCAAACCTGTTGTATTAAAGTACAAAATTGCCCCATAATTGATTTAAACAAGCTATAATTATACACTAAAGTAAAAATGTGTTTTTTTACAATATTTATATTTTATTATTTTGTAGCTATAATAATATAATTATAAAATAATATAATTATACTTATAAAAATGATATACTGATTTATAAAGGTATTTTATGAATCAGTATATTTTTTAATTAATTTTAATCAAAAGCCAATGACGTGTTCCAATAAGTAACAAAATACACAAACATAACAAAAAATGATTTTTTGGAATATTTATATATTGTAATTATAATTATAATATTCTAAAAAATATAGGTATCCTATATGTTAGTATATTTTCTAATTAATTCCAATCAAAGGCTGACGTGTTCCGATAAACTATAATATCTTGTCATAAATCAGCACACAAATTAAATTGTAGCTAGCAATCGTCTATGCTAATTATGACTAATCGAGCAAATATACTATGTAAAAGAGGTGCTTGACCGTACTGTCAATAATGTAATAAACTGGATAATTTCTGTAATATATAACCTTCTAGAATGTATGGTCCAGTGACCACATTCTTTACATTTGACAGATAAGGCTTTGATTTTATTATATTCTAATATGATAAACATGAAAGTATAATAAATATATATGCGAAAATATGAAAAATAAAATGCGAAAGTGTATTTAATTTATTCTATTTTATTGATCTCACTATCTGTTTATTCCCTTGAGATGTTTGTGAAAAAGTAAAAATCCAAACAAGTATTATCCAAAGGTAAAAATTGTAACCTTTAGACAATCTTTGTTTTGTTTTTATTATTACAGTAATAATTACGTATCTGTGTATATATATAATAATATTTTTCTATCAAATAAAAACCCCATAGAGAATATTTTTTTCTTTCCCGTCTATTATATATTATAAAAATCATATTATTTAATTTTTTAAAATCCATAAACAAACAAGTAAAATTAAATTGATTGATTATTATTGCATAACACCATCTCTAGATTTTGTTTTCCGTTCGTGACAGTGAGAGTAGTTTTAGTAGGTCGTGCTCACATCTCTTGTTTATACGTGGGATATTTAGACCAAGAGAAAACTCGCATTCTATGAGCAACCGTAAATTGTTCTTGAATCTCGTTAGAAAATTGTTAGAAATGCCGTTTAATAATTGAAAATTGTTAATGTAATTAAAATACAGCAAGTTTCGGAAATATTCAATATTGGGGTAATTTTGATTTATTACTGACAATTAGCTACCCTCGATAATCAACGGAAACTATGATTACCTTAAATTGGAAATTTGCTGAGGTATGATTGTTAATCTAACTATACTACAGATATTTTCGAGAAGATTATACGTTATTATTGGATTTTATTCGATTAGAAAATAATAGGGTTTTTTTTATTTATATTTATTTTAATTTACAGAAAAAATATATTTAAAAAAATGTTAGTGCGTAAAATTATCCATAGCTTTCATTTTTCGCCATCAGTATCCAAATTATTCAACCGTGGTTTCGCGCATTTTAGAACAGTACTAATAGGCTTTCGTTATGGCCCAACGATGTTACATATTTCGTGCGAACCGTATCGGATGTTACGAAATGGCGAAAAAAAATTATCGATTGTTGCTGGCATGCTAATTTGAACGTTGCCAAACTGTTTTTCAACAAGTCTAGATTCATTTTTGTATTTAATAGTTTAAAATGTTTACAATAAATATTTTGACCAGTTTATATAGTATATATTATTATTATAGGATGTATTTCTATATATTTATAATACATATTACCTATCTGTTGTTACTTAGTCTGAATTAATTTTATAGAAATAATTTTAAAAAATCCATTCAATATTAATATTATGTTATTTATAAGTAAAATAATATTAAAATTTTCATTTGTAGGCCGCAAATAGATCAATTTGATTTTATAATTTATTCAACAGATAATAATTATTGCGACCTAAGCTTTAATAAATATTCATCCATAAAGAATGCTTAATATTACTTGTAGCAATTATTATACATAGTATTTTATTGGCAAACTGGTGTTATAAAAATTATTTTTTATTATTTTCAAGTGTATTTATAGTATTTTAAACAGAAATGTATTTAATTTAAACCAATATTTTATTTGATTAAATTAAGATATTTGTTTTATTTATTAATTATTATCGGTTCTTATTATATAAATAATCATTAAAACTTTCTTTTGCACATTTAAAATGACTAAAACTTTCATTTCTGAGAACTAGTTGCAAAATGCAAATTAAATATTAAAGTTACGTTTTTATATCATTGATATAAATGACGCTTCCCAAAAAGGAGAAATGTGTTTCGAATAAAAAAGAATACAAATTAATTTTATATATAAGACAAAATAATGAATGAATAAAATTCGGGTCTCATTAACACGTAATATTTGATGCTAATGACAGCTAATGTACCGTATATTGACACCGATTATGTTACAATGTGTTTATGAGTTTTATTGATCAAAATATTTATTATATTTTATTTTTCCTTTTACAATTATTTTTTTGTTTATTATTAAGCATTTATTTCTGAATAAAATATTCTAACATAAATCACTTGATATTATTATACTCATTAAGCTCTACATTTTTTTCTATTCCGTATATTAAATAACTTAGAATTTTAAGTATTTATGTTATAATTATAACGAAAATAATATTTTAAGAGTTTAATCGTATTTATTTTAATTTTTTTTATTAAAACTATTTATATTATATAAAAAAAATACTACTCACTTATCTTAACAATAGTACATCCTACAATGTAAATGTATACGTAAATTAAAATAATTTGCATATATTATAAAGAAAACTTACCTTAAAATGGATAAACTGAAACACACACTCAAAGCACAAAAGTTCAATAGCCACAGTTCACAAGCTATTTAGAAGCGCGTATTGTCGTTCGAGTTACTTAGTTCGTTCTCAGCCACTGTCGTTGAAACACTGAGCAGAACGGAAGACCAGTGCGTGCCTGCGCCCGCGCAACCTAAAAGTAAAATCAAAACCGTTCGCCGTATATCAAAAATATAACCGATCTAACAATGCTTATTAAGGTTAAGGATAAAATAGTAGCAATAGGAATTTCTCGATATTCGATTTGCTATACTTCTACTGAGGTTGCGTATAGCTAATTGTTGAAATAAATGAGAGCGTGTGAGCATCATGAAACAGATAGTATGTAACTAGATCTCGTGAAGTCTTACAACAGAATTACGATCATACTTAATTTATCGGTAAATTACAGAAATTGGATTAATTATAAAATTTTCTTGATTACGACAATGTTATTCCTTTACCGGTAATCGCGGTTAAAACATCGGTTTAATGTCTTGAAATATATTTTCTATTATTTAATGCTATATTTCTATATATTATTTGTATCATTAAGTTGTATATATAATATATATTTTTTACCTTTCTTCTTTACTTCTTAATGGTACTCTGAACTTTCAAACCAAAGATTTCATGTTTATCAGTAGTAATGATAGCTGATTTTGTGTACAAATAAAAAGCAAAGTGAACTGTTGACTATAAACGATAATAATAAGTAAATAAATGTCATAAAAATTGTATTAACATTTTATGAGACATCGGTGGGTCGTTTTTTGCAGTTCATAGTAATTTTATGAGGTGCTTAATGTCACAATATTACTATCTAATAATAATATTTATATTGTTTGTGATTTTGATAGTATTCTTTTAAATTTAAGCTTTACTTGGAAGACGTTTAATTTTACGTCTTTAGT
The DNA here is from genome assembly GCA_947093115.1 of Brenthis daphne. Lineage (NCBI taxonomy): Eukaryota > Metazoa > Arthropoda > Insecta > Lepidoptera > Nymphalidae > Brenthis > Brenthis daphne. The sequence continues at coordinate 28,875,572 of OX352474.1, read as the reverse complement.
AACTATTTGGAATAAATTTGCAATATACTTACATATACGTATAATGTCCTACGATAATAAAGATCATGATAATAGGGTATCAGACACATAATAATGAAATGAATAGACACCTATATATTATTCTACGTTTCAAAAATATATCAATATAAAACAACATTCACTTACCTGTTGCTATTTGGAAAAACCATTATATTAAAGGTTTATTTATGGTATACAAATTACATAATTGTATTTCGTAGCTTATACCACATATGAACCCTGGGAACGGCCCTTCAATACGAGGGGGATCAGGCCATAGTCCACGCAGGTCAAGTCCGGATTGGTGGACTTCACATGTCTTTCGAAAACTTGCTAGGTTCTCTCAGACATACAGATTTCCTCACGATGTTTTTCTTCATCGTAAGGCAAGTGGTAATCATATTAGAAATGTTTCGCACATGAAAATTTCAGAGGTGCGTGACCCGAGAATTGAACCCGCTTCACTCGGTGTCCCAAGCGAGCGCGTTACCACTGGGCTACCACTGCCCTTGCTATAAATATATAATTTGCTATAAACAAACAAAACAATTGAATAGTAGATAGACAATTTATGACTTGTATATTAAACTTTATTAATAACATATTTAATCATAACTTTTTGTTAATACAAATTTGCGAATCGCGAATGCGAATTGTAATTACATCATATCCTTTATATAATATAGTGTGATATAGCTTATAAACGTGAGATCATCTGTTATCTTAGCAACTTCACCTGCGACTAAACAAACTGAACTGTCTTGTTTCTACAAATATTAGGTTAAGTTTATAGGTAACACTTAATTTATATTGTATTACATACTCAAACCGAAAGCACCTTATTCCCTCCACGACCACGGACACGCCGGCGTTACAGTTAACCATAGATTTCTTAGAAATTTAATTAATTTCTTAGAAATTTACCTGGAGGTGTTAAATTTGAATTGTTAGATAAAAATATTTACAAAAAAAACCCGACTGCGTTAAAAGCGAACTAAAAAAAAGAGAATAAGTTGATGAAAAAACATAGTATTATTACCTACTGGTATAGATTATATAATCTGTGGTATCCTGCAGTCGGAGACATGCAGCTATTCTAATACATGTACATATAAGTATGTTCCCGACTGCATAATACTATGTTCCTTCGTCAACTAGTTCTCTTTTTTTTATTTCGCTTTTTACGCTTTCGGGTTTCTTTTAAATTTTTTTGTATTTATTTTTTTATTTACAGATTTTTAGTTTTGTAGTGAAAGTACTTTCTAATACTCAATTTTAGTTTTAATTTAGTATAAATGTATTATGCAAAGTACATTAAAATTTACGGGATCTGTCAGAATAATAGAATAAATGGTACAAAATCTCCAAAATCACTTTTAAAGTATACATCTATCTTTAGGGACGGGTTTTTCTTAAAATTTATTTGGGACCAGTCTTCATTAAGAATTCACGAACATCGGTTCGCCATTGGCGTTGGAAAATATCGCGTAACATACACACGAAAACTTTTTAGCAAAAAAATAAAAACCGACTTCAAACAAAAGCACTAAAAAGTGAAAAATAACGGATTGGTAGTTTTTATTTACTATACATACCTAATCAAATATTTTCGAAGTCGGTGTGCTTTGCTTTGTATGGGCTGGCACCGATTTCGAAAATATTTGATTAGGTATGTATTTACTAGGTAGGCTTTAATTACTTAGCCTTTGTTTGAAGTCGTGTTTATTTTTTTGTTAAAAAGTTTTTATTTTTACCTTTTTAGTGTAGACAGTAGTAGCAAAGTAAGAATTCTAACGTGTTAGGCTTGTCAAATTAAACAAAATAAGCCCAAACTCAAAGTATCTACTATTAGCCGTTGAAGAGTTCCACCTATCCACCTTCTGGCCTTACCATCAGATCAGGTCAACAATACCGAACCACTGTACTATCAACGAAAATAGAAACACTTGCAAAGTTTCAAGTCAATATGACAATTAGAAGTAGGTTAAATTCATCATTAGCTATTTTTCCACCCTTAGGGGTGGTATTTTTTTTTGAAATTTAAATGGTACCAATCTGAAAGTATACACTTTCAAACAACACATAAATTGTCCAAATCGGTTAATAAATGACGGAGTTCTGAGGTAACAAACATAAAAAAAATACAGTCGAATTGAGAACCTCCTCCTTTTTGAAGTCGGTTGAAAATAAACAAATACCTGATTGACAATCCATTTTGAAGTTGTTTCAGAAAATATCAAAAACTTTGTTTTTTTATAGATATCTTAAAAAAAAAACTTAAATGCTTTCATATTAAATGTAAATATTTAATAATAAGTTTTTCAAGAGTTACTGTTAGTTTCTCTGTGGCCCTTTTTAATATTTCGGAGAATACACTATCTTCTCCAGGAAGCCGATTTTTCTTTAACTTCTGTAGGTTCAGCTTGACCTCTTCTGGTATTACAGCGATCTGTAACTTCATTTAATTATAATCATACTAATTTGATATGATCGAAAAATAAAAATTTAATATTTTATAATTATTTTAAAGTTTTCTTTCGATGGTACTTCAAATAAAACTGGTACATTATATTATGTTGGATATTTTTTGTTCCTATTATTTTGTGGATCGAACAAAACATCGAAACCTCGATTGTAAACTACACGCTAAAAGATTACATACCATTGTTGAAACCGAAAATGTTTTAAGTCATAAATATGAATCTTTTTTTGTACAATGTTTAAATATTGTCTTCATGAAAACTTTTGAAAGATTTTTCATTTGTTCATTAAAATTTTAGTTATTTTATACTTTTGCATATTTCGGAACTTGTATTAATATTTTAAAATATTGTATAAAAAGACTGATATTTTCATAGCAAAATTTTGAATATTTCCAAAAATATAATGACGCAGTGTAAGCAATTGTGAGTTGGGTTGGCAGAGGCTTGAAAGCGTTGACGTTGTCACAGTAAACAATTAAGCCGGAAACGAAATATTTACAAGTAATTCTGATAGGAGCTTTTGTACGCAATAGACTTGGGTAGATTCGTTTATTTTAACTGCTTAATTCAGAAATTATATTATTACAAAATATAAATTTGTAGGGCCTCATCGTTGTAATTTATACATCGAAAATTGTTTTATCCCTTATTAGATAATAAAATATATATATTTTTAAATACAGTGATATGTATAAGTAAATATATATAGCGGTTATAAAGGTGGTCAAATAAAGTGAAATATACACTCATAATGCACATAGGCACTTTGCTTATTTAAATGTAAGCATTTGACGGAAAAATTGCTTGAATTTGACTACTAATGTTGCTACTATTTAATAAATACGACTTACTTCAGCGAGAGCTCAGTAAAATGTGATAGAGGTAAATAAATATTATACAAGCTGGTTCCAGTTGGTCATACAACTCTTACAGACACGCCATATATATCCGAACACAATCTTGTCCGTCCAAGAAAATCTCATTACTCGGAAGCATTGCAGCCATGCCACAGCTTATGTAGGCTTCCTCACTGTAATAATTTTTATATTTTATTTAATGTGACAATAAATAGAAATAATTGTTTAATTTCAATATTAACAAGTCTGTGTAATTACATAAAATATATGTATACTATAAAGATCAAATATTTTTTAAAGAAAAAAAAAACTTCTCAGAACTATTTTAATTATTTGTGAACGAGCTGTATTCAGGTTGTGACAGTGACAAGTGTAATACTGACCAATCTGGGCATGGGTGTCAGATATTCCGTCAAACTTATGATGACCATATATCCACGTCCCTAAAGTTATTCCACATCCGATGTGATGTTGCTCAGTCATCTTTCCTAAAAATATAATCCAGTAATTCTCTAACAGTAGAATACTTTTTCAAGACATACGATATAGAATATTATTTTTAAGTTTTCTAATACATTATTTTTTATTTTTACTTAGAAGCAAAATATTACAAAAGACTAGACGTTTATGACAGCAGCAGTAAGTTTACTAGCTTTCCTAGAGTAATACGTATTTTTCCTGAATAATATAAATAATTTAAGATATCTTCTATGATTTTATAAAACTTCCGTAGCTTTATTTTATAAAGTTTTCTTATAAAATTTACTTTATAAGAATAAAATAACTTGTCCTTTTGAAATCATGTCTTTATCTTAAAGAAGAGCAGGAAGTGAAAGCTTTCCAAGGATATATTTTCGTAACGTTATCTTAAAGTTCAATAGGTGTCAAGCTAGCCCTAGATTGTATCAATTAGCCTGGTACGTTGGAAAAGTGGCGATACTCACGGTCGCGGTGATTGTTGAATCATTTGCAATGCACATACCGATAACGAGCTCTTAGCATATCATTAAGTAGCGTTTATACTAAACTAACAAAGAACAGAGAAATACAACTACAAATTGCTTTTTGAGCAATACTACTGTAACGTTAAAATGTAATCGTTGTTTAAAACTATAGATGCGCCTTTATTTTGCCAAAGTTTCAGCTAAATTAATGATACTTAACATATTTAATTTCAATATTATTTTAACACAATAGTGAACTGTTTGTTTTTTGGGATTTTAGTTTCAGAAAGCATTCGAAGATGCATTGATAGTTGATACACTACACATATTATATAACTGTAAATACATACATATTATAAACATAAACACCCATGACTGGAGTACAAACATTCGTGCTCATCACATAAATGAATGCCCCCAGCGGGACTCGAGCCCACGACCGCTGACACAGCAAGTAGGGTCACTATAAACTAAGCCAAACGTGTCGTCAATGCGTGTACGACTATGTGTTTGGGTCGATAATTAATTTTCTTTAACAAACAAGACTTCACGACCTTGTCATATTATGATGAACGTTTTATTCACGCCTTAGTCATAAAAATATATTTTTTATAAAATACAATTATAATCATATAATTAAAAAATTATTCAGTGATGTATCTAATTATTAGAATCTCATATTATTACTTACGATATGAAGAAATAATAGCAATGTTTGTAATAATATTATTAAAATTTTTATTGCTTCCGTTTGTTGCGTACTTTATAAAAAAATATTTACAATGATGCTTAGTTATTAGTTGCTATTAACGTAAATGTGTTGAATGTTGAAATAATAGTGATAAATAAATAAAAAATATTATGATAAATTATTATATTATTTAACATCGGTTCAGTTATTGGATAGAAACCTTTCCTTTCAAAAATAGTCTACTCTACCAGAGTATAGCTAAAATCCCATTAAAATAGGTTCGGTTATTCCGAATCTAAACGGTAACCAAACAAACAGATAGATCATTTATTTGTTTTTCTTCTAGTTTTCAATAATTACATATATAAACCAATTACGAATAAAAAACTCTTAATTTAATAACATTTAACTAAAAACTTTAAAAAGCTACACTGACCACAAAATATTTTTAAAATTGATAAAACATTTTTTTTTAATTTATAGGAAACATCGCTTAATATATAACTTATTCTTAATAAAAATCAAAGCTATTTAACCCTTGAAAACCCATAGGTACACCCAAATTAAGTAGCTCCTTGTCTCGAAATCGGTTGAATCGGTTAAAAAATATCATATAATATATAATTTAATTAATTTAAAATAATAATAATTAAAAATAATAGATATTATAATTTAATAGAAGATCGAATTTAATAGAAAACATTTTTTGCGTCCCATACATCATTCTTAAGGCCAGTGCGTCCCGATCCAAAACATCATTAGACGATATCCTCTTAACGCCAATTAAAACAATTCGATCCACAGTCACGTTTCCGCCTACGTGACCATTACTACTAAGTACATACAAACAGCCAGTTAAAGTTAGCCGTGTCTTTTACACTTCATTTATTTGAGTTGAAAAGGGATTTTCGTTTTTGCTTTATTTTAAAATAATAATATATACATACATTAACATTTGATTTAAGTATAATTAGGACAGTTTTTGAAATATTCTTTAACTAGCATTTACTCGAGTCTTCACTAGCGAAAAAAAATTATAATAATGAGCTATGGCACTTCTTACCGATTCCTCGTTGTATATACCAGTACGTATACTGACTAGTAAAAGCTCCGTTTAATCTGTTTAGGAGATAAATGGGTACAGATGGTTATAAATATAATACAACATTTTTATGCCGGGCTATGGTTTAGTATAAATAAAATAGCTTAATTATAAAAGCTGCTAAAAGATTACATAAAAAAGATAAAACGGATATCCGGCAACTATTCGACCTTATTTTGTTACTATCCGGTATCGGGCCGGATACAAATATCTGTGAGGCAAATACGGCATATATTCTGGAAAACATTGACAAGTTTAGGCTCTGCTTCGAGTTAACCGACCACCAAATATAAGGATCGCAGTGATTGGGCAAATAAGCAATTTACTTTCGCTAATCACTAAGTCACGTGACACCTGAATTCTTCAGATAATATATGAACTTATCGCAACATGCATCGTAACAACAGGCTAAATATTCGGCCGTCGGATATCCGGCCATCTGACCTTACAGTTATTTTATAATAATTTATTGGAAGTGATTTTTATTGTATGTAACAAAAACTAAAAACATTATATTGTGTGAAAGCTTAACTTAAGATTAAGAATTACTATGTTTTTTTCAAATAAGGCAGCTATTAATACAAAAAATATAATGTTTTTCAGAGTCGCCTCTAAAAAGTCTATTACAAAAGAACTATTAACACACGAAACCAATAGCAGTTCCAATTGCAAATTGTATTGACAAAATACAATGAAATGGGCATTCAGTTAGTTTCTTAACATTTAAAATTATGCAAATGTAATAGTTTCACGGTAATGTATTGCATATGTGAATTTCACAATTTAACCTTCGTGCTAACCTACGTACGTGACAGTATACTATCTTAACCGTAATTAGTCGTAAATGGGTCAAATGCGAAAGATTTGGAGATAAAAAGAGCAAAAAATTATCTCTATTTATCATCTCCAGCAAATTGTTAAAATTGTGTTTTTTTTTTTACTAGAATCTCACTTGTATAACATATACGTACAGTTTTAATTCGTGCGGTAAGAAACCCATGATGTTTCTTTCGAATTCCCACTATTTCCTAAAATATGTTTTAGTTCATGCTTATCGAAAAATCAAGTTGAAAGTATTTTTTTTCGAAAATTCGTTAAAAATTGTAATAAAGTGTAAAACTTTGAAGAATCTATTATTGCTTCAAATTTCGATAGCCTAGAGTCTAGACTCGCAATATCTATCTTGAATACTTGGACACTATTACTTGAGTTGTAAAGATATAAAGCAGATAGTAAAACGCTTTAACAGTTTCTACTGACTAAGACATAACTTCCATATAAAACTTCTTCCGCTTATTTTTTAATTATGTGCTTTTAAAGCTTAGACTACGCTTTAAAATCTTAAATTCAATTTTTACTTGGAGTATCACGAAAAGTTTTTTTCTAATTTAAAATGAATTGAATTAAATCTGAATTATAAATTAAACTTATGGGAAATGTTATTAATTTATAATTAAATGTTATTAATTTACAAATTGTGACCCATTTGTTAGTGACTCTACAATAATTGATGATGTGATACATTATTCCCTGCATTTATCAGGATTATATTTGAACTATACGCTATATATAGAAAAATATATCGATCTCTTTCTTCGTTGCTGCGTGGAAAAGAAATAAATATATTACAAACACTTTTATTTCTACTCATAATAATAATATTGTACATAGATATTAGTAAGGATTCAAGGCCAATTCAATAACAACTTTTTCAAACAAACCTCTAAAACCAATACTGATTTATAATTTTTAGTGCATATATTAAGCCCATAATTTTAAACTTTTTAGTCATATCGGTTTAGACTTACATTTTGAATAAAGGTTTATTAGGTAGGTACCTTTGCTCGAGTTTTTATTTGTAGTCGTTTGTTACCCAATGTGGCATTTTTATCAATGGAAGTGAATTTATGTTAGCGGGTAAAGCCTTTTCAACAAAAGAATTACAATAATTGTATTAATTTTTGTTTAAAATTTATTATTATTACCTTTAACTTTGTGCCAGGTAAAAATATTGTCAGAAATAAAGATATAAATTATATACTATGCATACTATTCATTTAAACAAATAATATCCATACCATAATTTAAGATTATCTTATACCAGCAGAATTAGCAGCTTTGCCTGCGTTTAAACTTCCGATATAAACATCAGTTTTACAATAATGTATGGAAGTCTGCCCGATTTACTGGCAGTTATGATTATTGCACCGCACCCTTGGGTAGTAGCATGATGATATATAGCCTATATCCTTCTTCAATAAACGGGCTATCTAATGCAAAAAAAATTTTTCAAATTGGATTAGTAGCTCCTGAGATTAGCGCGTTGAAATAAACAAACAAACAAACTATTTCTTTTTAATATTAGTACGAGTATTAGTATAGATAAGATACATGATTATAAATTAGCATTTGTTTTTTTATATAAAATATATATAAATCTCTAGACTTTCAAAACGACTTAATTATTTTATAATAAAAAGCTTAATTTAAATTAAAAAAAAACATATTAGCTATTTATACCGACATAACAGGTGCCGGTGTCGTACGTAAATAAATATGTTGGGACACACAGCACCATCTAGTTCCATGGTAAGCTACAAGGCTTGTGTTATGGATACCAGATAGTTGATACACTACACATATATAACTTTAAATACATACATATTATAAATATAAACACCCATGACCGGAGTACAAACATTAGTGCTCAACACACAAATAAATGCCCCCAGCGGGATTCGAACCCGCGACCGCTAGCACAGCAAGTACGGTTACTAAAAACTGAACCAAACGGGTCGTAAATACTGGAATAATGATAAAAATATGATTGTTGCGGACAATCATATTTGTTGTGGGTCATAGTTGGTGTTAGTATATGGAACTGTAAGTTCGATTTCTGAACGAGGCAAATATTTTAAGTGACTAAAAAATGTTTCTGCTGGTCTAAGTAAAAGGTACGTCAAAATTACTAGGTAATATTTAAAGAAGTTCTTATATCGAATGTGTATATATTATGGAGCTTATTGAAAAACAAAATAAAATATAATATTAAAAACGCTTCCATGTAAAAAAAGATAAGACTCGTCTAATAAGGCATCTGCTTTAGGCTCCTTGAAATTAAACATAATGATGTATTAGACTACATAATATCTTTCTAAAATAAATGTATTTGACGTAGGTACAAACGTAGACTTCCACTTAAGTATTTCTCTAACAATATAATTTTATCTAATGTGCTAAAAACAGTAAAAATGAAGGTTTGGTTACTGAAAAATTTATTACCTTAAAAGTGTAAAAAAATCTGAAGGGAAACAGAAAATATTTACCATTCACAAATTTTACCAAAAACTTTTAGTGATGTACAACACGACTTTATTATAGTAATATAAATGGGTCCAAAAATCACTGTAAAATATATATGAAGCGTTTTTTATATATATAAAAAAATACGTTGATCTTTGATTACCTGCTTGACACAAATGAAGCACAAAAGTATTCTAAATGACAATTTCAAACCTCCACCACTTAGCGGCTTCGAGGCTGATGAGACATTGTTAACATAATAGTTAATGATTTTTTTATCGCCATAGAATGATATATGTGTTGTAGAAATGCCATATTAAGATAAGTTTAATAATATAGATTGCTACTACCCATTTATTTTAGTTGTAGTTGATTTATGTACATGTTACCAGAAAAACTTATGTTTATGTCTTTTGCACTAAAACGAGGGACTTTCACATACATACGATATTCTTTAAATCTCCATATTTTGGTCCTATAGAAAAATACGTTACCACAGGTATTCTCAAACAAGGTAGCGCCCAAAGGGTAAAGAGATAAAGAGAGTTTATTTTTTAAAACTTAAAATTAAAAAAAAAAAGTATAAATAATGTGTTTTTTATTATAATAAAAAAAATTGAAGGGGGTGCATGAAAATATTTTTTATAATCCGGGGAGGCTCAATAGAAGAAAGGTTGGGAAACCCTGTGTTATCAGATTATCTCTACTGCATTACCTAAAAATTTCAAGCAGTTTACTCGATTTCATCTTTAGTCAGTAGGTGAAGGTGGTCTTATTGTTTTATATTATTATAGATTTTATATTGATTACGAATACATTCTATACAACTGTAAAATTTATTTTTGCTTAGAATTTTGTAATATGTTATTTAATGATACCTCATTACATATTTTTTAAAAACAGTCTCACAAAACTAGTATGTTATCTATCAGTTTGAATGTGTGCAATAAAAATACCACGTAAGTATATAACATAACTTTAATGAAAACAGATTATAATATTAAATATATCTGATCACAAATATATAATACAAACCTAAACTGGCCCATAAAAAAGATTCAGTTTTTGTATGTTTTTCTTCTATGCGATCCTAAACCATTCAACCCTGGGGACGCACCTGAAGTGAATACGTTGCACCAAGAGTGAAGTGGGGGTAAATCAATAGACTATACATAGGTATTATAAAATTCTGAGTCGAATCTGTACATTAATTTTTTTATAAAAAATCTTATTGAAATATGAAATAGTCATTATTATCGATACAAGGGCCGAATCTATAGCTTTTAGAATTTTTGTCTGTATATCTGTCTGTCTGGCAACACATGAACAGATAACCATTGGATCGATTTTGATGAAATTTGCTATGATGATAGCTGGTTATCTGGTCCAATATTTAGGATACTTTTTACTGCGGTAAAATATCTCATTAACCGTTAAAACATATCAAGGGACAAACCCGAGTGGAGCGAGGGTGAATCGCTAGTTAATAAAATATGTAGGTATGCTTAAATGTACTTCAAGGACTTTCTATTATCACCAGGCAGGTTATTAGTAAATAATTGAAAGAAAATATTTTTACATACGTAGCATGAGCTATTTACTGAGATAATTATGGGGATTACAAATATGAATAGCATTTAATGAATCTCTTATCACCCACATGAAGTAGTTTTAGATAAACGTAATCCTTGTATAAAGTAGTATTTAAACATTTTTAAAATTGACTTTTTTTATATCGATTCTTCAATTTGTCTACGATGGAGAGGTTAATTTTAACAGCACTTTTACTTTTTTGTATCTGTTGTAATGGTAGGTTATAGTATCAATATTTATATATTTTTTTTATAAATATAGTCATTAAATATTTGCTTAAGGTCAATTACAAATCGATTTTCAGAATATTTTTAATAAATGAATACCTTAAATCGTATGTTTTGTATAATTTAAAAATAATTCTACCCCTAAAGGTAAATAATAAAATAAATCACTTATAAGTGGTTTTAATGTCGGTTTACCGTTTTTTGCAAAAATATATTATGCCTTAATTTTAAAGCTAAGCGAGTCGAAAGCTAGAGTGGAGACCGCGTTTAGGCAAACGTAGTGTAGGACGCCCTGCAGCACGATGGACAGATGACCTGAGAAAGGTGGCGGGCCGTGGATGGTTCGCGCTCTTTGAGGGAGGCCTTTGTTCATTAGTGGATAATGGCAATAGGCTGATCGATTAATTAATTTATAAATATAAGTGGAATATTAAAAATCATGGGATATGTAGGTACTATTAATAAATGTACTCTTAAAAGTTAGTTTATTTTTTCAGATGTCACAGCTAAAAGAAGAGTTTATCATGGTAAAAGTGGCAATAAGATAGTAGGAGGTTACAATACTACCATACAAGATGTGCCCTACCAGGTATATTTGCTACTGCAGTCGGGAAACGATTTTTTCCAATGTGGAGGATCGATTATAAGTCCAAGATATGTTTTAACAGCAGCTCATTGCCTGGATGGGTAAGACTTCTATGAAATTTTATCTACATGTAAATGTATCGTTGTACATTAAAATTAAAATTCAAAAATATATGGTGCTATATTTTAGTATTTGCTCACATAAAATATTATTGATGTGATACCCGATTTAAAAGAAGACATTAAATTAGAATAACACTATTTGTTAAAAGATTGACCAATATTTACTAATAAGGTATTAAAGGAAGATCATATATAAGGTTGTACTACTATATTGTAATCGTCTTAAAAAGCTGACCAGCCTACTCTTGGATATATGCCTCTCTCAGGGAGTGCCATTGAGCGTGATCTTGGGCTTTGCGCATTCAATCTTTTCCAGGGTTTCCATAGACGTCGACTTCACTTCAAAACCTATAATTCTAAACTATAACTTAATCTTATACTCGTGTAAAAGTAAATTTAGAAAATACTTAATTTATAACATTTTATATGTACCTACTAATATAATATTTTATTAGGATGGATAGAGTTATAGTACGAGCAGGAAGTACTGAGGCCAATAGCGGTGGTACCCAATATAATACGACTAGGTTTAGGCAGCATCCGTTGTACAATGCATCTACTTTCGACTACGACGTCGGCGTGATTAATATTCCTGGAGGAATGACATTAGATGGAGTAAACACAAGAGCAGTTCGTTTACCGAACATGGCTACCACTATAAAAAATGGTACTATTATTCTTGTATCTGGATGGGGAGATACTACTGTAAGTTTATATTATTAAAAATAAATAAAAAAATAACTTAATGTCTAATATTCTATAGTTAAGGTATATATTGGTCTGTTTTGTATTAAAAATAAATAAAGAAAATATAACAATATGTTGAAATTTTCATATTCTTCTCTATCTCGATAGGAGAATGGTCAAGTAAGTGAGAATTTAATGGCAGTGAAAATTCCAACGATATCTCAAGATGAATGCCGCCAGACTTATAGTACACTTACGTCGAGACAATTTTGTGCTGGAGTGCCTGAAGGCGGCAAAGACTCTTGTCAGGTATAAATATTTCTACATCAAAATCATTATGATTAATTCTATTTCATACTTCTCATATTAAATCACACATATACTAAAAAAAGTTCTGTGAGAAGGTGACCACACCCATATTATAAAAACAAAAGTGTGTGAGTCTGTTTACATCTTAACGATGTAAATAATGTAAGATAGTTTATATTTACTCTTAGACTATTTTCCTGTCGTAAAATGACCATGGCATGCACATACATATATCCTAATTATTATTCATTATTTTCATATAGATTTATTTTCATTTTGTTTTTTTTTTCGTAAACGGTCTATATTGTATTGTTCGGAAATGTCTAATTTGCCGAACAATATTATATCTATTTTTAATGTAAAAGTCTGTTACACTTTGGTTAAGATAAAAGCCGATGTCAGAATTTATTACCTTGTTAGGTACTAGTATTTTATGAGTGAAATATGAAGATCGTCATCGTATTCTTTTCCAACAAAGGAAAATGTACAAAGATTTTGAATCAAATTAACTTTTATTAATAAGTTTAAATAGGTTTTACAATAATTAACAATGTGTTACTAATAAAAAAAAAAGTGTGTGTGTGTGTGTGTACTTATGTGCTACTTATAACTTCTTACGTGCATAAAAAGTTACATGTCTTTTGCGTAGCAGAACAAAAATAGCTAAAGATTTCATCCCGTATGTCACAACTCTCTTTGTAAAAGGAATGATAAATTAATAAAAATATTTTTTTTTATCTCGACTGATATAAAACACGTGTTATATATTTGTGAATATTTGAAAAAAATCCTTTGAATATAGTTATGAGTTTTCACGGGGATCGAAGTGACAGTTATCAACTAACTTCATCATGTCGCTTTTTGGCTGTCGGAAAAATTTTACTCTTATATTTTTTTCCAAACGTGCCAAAAGAAGTATAACTTCAAAAATTACATATTTCAATAATTATTTCAGGGTGATTCTGGAGGTCCTGCAGTGTCAACAGAAACTAATCGTCAGTTGGGTATAGTTTCATTTGGAAGTGGATGTGCTAGACCCGGCACTCCTGGAGCTTATACAAATGTATCGAGAGTTAGAATGTGGATCAGATTAGCTACTGGTGTATAATATTTTATTTGTGAAGTTCTAACGATTTTTTCTTGACTTTCTGAGCACATATTTTTTGGATTATATTCGTTTCTTTATAGAATTGAACTATGTCAATTACTATTTCGTTTGGAGACGTGTTTAATACTAATTTTAAAATTTTAAACTATAGGTATTTGAAAAACCATAGTGACCCTCAGATCTGTTGTTTTCTAACGTTTAACATAGAATAGTACTATGAAATAAACGATTGATGCGTAATAAAATAAATATAAGTTTAAAATATAAAATGTTCATGCTATTTTAAATATAGTGGCACTGTTTACTTGTTATTGTTATCTTAATTATTATATGCATTGGTGATAGATTGGAAAAATATATTTATTGAATGGATATATATATTGTGTTTTATTGTAGCATTAATTTATATGTTAGATCTAATATATCTAGAATTTATATGTAGAGTCGGTTAGAGGCCGAAATTCAATCATAAAGTTTATTGAAAATTTGAGGAAATAATATACGAATAGAATTTAACTGTCTATATTATAAAAAAGCTAACAGTTTCGTACCAAAATAAAACTAAACAAAAAAAAGAGGTAAAAAGGTACTGAACTGTTTTGTCCTTGCCTATTTTTACACATGGATACTTAAATCTGGAGACCAATTCACGTCTGTAAATCTAGCATGGCTAAATGTGCAGAGTAAATTTTTTTAATTACAATTGACCACTAAGTCGATGCCAAATGCGACTTTTTGCTTAGATGCCCATTTCTCACTTAGTTTGCTGTGGCTATCATAGTAAGAGTCTTTAGTATTTAAAAATAAAATAATATTTTTTCTTAAAACTTGTGCTCATATGTATATGGATAGCACTAAATGGTCACTAATTATTTGTGATTTAGTGATTTTTTGAATAGTATCCCTTCATAGTCTAATGCACCTGTCATACATACTCATAGTAGCGGTAATTTGTTTGTAAATAAAACTTTTTTAAATATTTTTTTCTACTGCCTACAAACAGCACTTATTGAGCGCTAAATTATTACTATTGAACCTGCTGTATATTGAGCTAATCACAATGTTTTTATCAAATTAGTACTAAAGTAGCACTAAATTATAGGCAAAAAACTAGTGATTTTGCTGAATTTCAACAGAGATAACAGGAATATATAAAGTAGGTAAAATGTCTTAAAATTTGTAACAACTTGCTATTATAATAATACATAATTGTTTTCAACTTGTATTTTTGATCAAAACTACTGTTGAAGGTTGGTCTATTTTGCGTAAATCAGGTATATGCCTAATTAAATTTAGTCAATCTAGTTGTAGTCTACATTACTATATGTATAGTATGCATATAAAAATATTCCAAAAATTTAAAAGATAATAACTGAAATTTCATTTCAGTGTTATTTTTTAAAACAACTTGTCTTCAACAAAAACTCAGTAGTACAGCACAGTAATAGTTCCGCTGTCTTCTGAATTCTGCATCCTATATTCCTTGTCTTATTATTGGCCACCAGTTAAAAAATCCTTACATGGAGGTTATTTGATTTAGA
Organism: Brenthis daphne; assembly: GCA_947093115.1. NCBI lineage: Eukaryota > Metazoa > Arthropoda > Insecta > Lepidoptera > Nymphalidae > Brenthis > Brenthis daphne. The sequence goes on along the minus strand of OX352474.1, from coordinate 28,860,001 downwards.
TAACAAAGTTGCTTTATGATATTTTGTATTTTTTTTATGAAAACTTTTTCCATGCTCATTAACAATGTTTTTATAAAATGTACAGAACAATGTCGGCTTATTTATCTCTTGCAGTCAACCTATGGAAGTGAGAAATAGTGATTTACAGCAGGTCAAAAACGTGCAGTTAAGACAATGCATAATTGTAAATAATATTCATACACTTTAAAAAAATAACATATTTTTATAAATACATATTATTTATAATAATTTTCTCTTCACCGATTGCGGTCACGGCCAATCTCTTCGAGACTAGCGAACTGCGCAGGAGATAATATAGTGCACAATAGTGCGCAGACACAAGCGCGCTCTCTATTCCTGTCACTCTTATACTCCGGTGGGACGACCACTCGACACGACCGGTGATAGTTAAGGCGCAGGACCGACGGCTTTACGTACTCTCCGAGGCACAGGGGTGAATATCGCCAACTTCCCAAATCCGGGCTGTTACTGATGCTTACTATACAGAAAGACTCAATAACTAAACTTGGCCCAACCCGGGACTCGAACCTAGGACCTCCAGGTGTGCAGCCGTACATGCTTACCTACCGAGGCAGTCCCAAATTACATATTATGTATACGACGGGTACATATATTCATACATACATGCTATAATATAAATACATATTATATACCTTCTAGTTATTTTGATAATTATGGAGCAATTTGTGTCAGAACCCAGAGGGTACTGTCTTATTTTCTTTTTAAAGTTTAGTTTGTTCAACAACAGTGCCTTATACTGAAAAATAATGCAAAGAAATAATTATCTTACTCTTGGGTGTATGTATGTTCAGCGTCGACGTGATACAAGGTCACCTAGAACATGAGGAGGTAAAGAAAAGGAAGCGAGAACGAAGGTAGAAAGGAGACTTTAAAAACATTGAAGAAGAATGAAAGGATGTGCATAACGCGGCGAAACTGGATCGAATGCTATTTAAGTTGAGCACGAAAGTTTGATATATGGTCATGCTCACGCAAGCTAAAAATGAAGCTAATAGCTAGATTTTATGTTATTTGAAGACAAATCCTTGAGAAAATCAAATTAAGAAGGAAGAATTTATTATTCAATATCGCTTTAACTTAATTCTCTTAGTTTTTTTAGATAATGTTGGATGGAGGCATAATTCAGAATAAAAAGAGTTAAGTGTATAGTAAATAAAATTGGAACATTGCCAATAAGAGCTTAATGAGATTGTTTGTTGTATTCTTTTTTACTCAATACCATATAATATACGTACATATTATGGAGACAGTGGTAGCCCAGTGGTAACGCGCTCGCTTGGGAAACCGAGTGAAGCGGGTTCAAATCCCGGGGTTTTCACCTCTGATATTTTCAAGTGTGAATCATTTGCAATATCATTACCACTTGTCTAATGCTGAAGGAAAACATACTGAGGAAATCTGAATATCTCAGAGAACCTACCAAGTTTTCCAAAGATATGTGCAGTCCGCTAACACGCACTTGGCCAGCATGGTGGACTATGTCCTGATCCCCTTCATATTGAAGGGAGGCCCGTACCCAGCAGTGGGACATTAAAAAGGGTTGAACACATATGTATTATATCGATCAATCGTGCTCTCTCCAAATTCTAACTCTATCGTCATTTCCATATGGTTTACAAAATACTTTGCTTAGTATATGTAGAGATATCTCAAACTAATCAAAGGATAAATTTGAAAAAACATCGAAGTTCCTACTTCTAGTATCTCTAGTATGATGAAGCTAGTATTATTATTTGCAAGTGAAATCATTTCTCGGTCTTTATATTCTCGTTACAAATATACACACTTATGAAAGGTTATTAATATTAAATGAAAAGAAAAACACCTTTACTCGGTTGCTCACTTATTTACTGCTATAATTATCCGGATTACAAATATGACATTTAATGAATCGCTTATCACCCACATAAATAGTTTTAGATAGACGTTATCCTTGTAAATTGCACTATTTAAACATTATTTTGTTATTTTTTTTATTGCACCTTCAGTGCGTCAAAGATGGAGAAGTCAATTTCAGTAGCCCTATTACTTTTTTGTTTATTTTCTAATGGTGAGTTAAAAGTATCCACAATCAATGTACATATTTTAAACATAATACATATTTATTTGTGTATCTGTGTATGTATTTACAGTATATGTGTATTCAGCCCTTTTTAACGTCCCACTTCTGGGTACGGGCCTCCCTTTAATACGAGGGGGATTTGCGCACATATTCGTATGCTATTATATTTCCTGCAAAATTTGTGTGAGATTTGCCGATGTGGCTAAATCGGTCTAAAGTATCTTATTGTTATCATATACAAATGCATAAATTAAAGCTAAATATTGTATAATTTTTTGTACACTTAATGTAAATTAAATATTATTTCAGATGTGGCAGGTAGAAGAAGAGTTTATCACGGTAAAAGTGGCCATAAAATTGTAGGAGGCTACAATACTACCATACAAGATGTGCCTTACCAGGTGTACTTGCTACTGCAGATGGGTACCATGTATTATCAGTGCGGAGGATCGATTATAAACGAAAATTATATTTTAACAGCAGCTCATTGCTTAACAGGGTAGGTATACTCTATGATATTTCTGGTACTACATAAGTACACATTATTTATAGATTTTTAATTTATAGGTATGCAAGTATAAAAAATACTAGGTATTTCTAAAATTGACTTTAGAATTTTTAAAATAAATGTTACTAGAGTCTAGTTTTACTTGAAAACAAAGAAATAGATAAAGTGGTATAAAAATTACGTAGAGGAATTATTTTTTTAATATATTTTGGGACATTAACACACAGTACGTGTTATGGATACCAGATAGTTGATACACTACACATATAGTACAACTTTAAATACATACAAATCTATACGTATAATAAAATTGTAACTAAGCCGAATCCATACATTAAATATTTTTTGGAAAATCTTATTGAAATAGACATTATTATCGATACAAAAGCCGAATCTATAGTTTTTTTTAAAAATGTCTGTCTGTCGGTTACCGCATCACAGAAAAACCACTGGAGGGATTTTCATTAAATTTGGTATGATGATAGCTGGTTAACCGGGTCAACATATAGGATACTTTTTACCGCGGGAAAATATCTCATTTCTGGGAAAAAATACAAAAACTGCGATGTAAGAGTATACTAATATGTAAAACCTAAGAATTTGGTTTTTGGTCATCTGAACGCGGGCGGAGCTGCGGGCAATGCTAGTATATAATAATTAATTATTATTAAAGTTTCATCATAACCGAATTAATACTTTAGGAACTTTTATGGTACAAACAGATTAACTTATCATCATTTTTATGTATTGAAACAATTTATTTTAGAATATCAAGAATATTTGTAAGAGTTGGAAGTACTGAGGCTGATAGCGGTGGTACCCAATATAACACCACTAGGTATAGACAGCATCCCTTTTACAATCCTGCTATTAGCGACTATGACGTCAGTGTGGTTAACATTCCCGGGGGGATATTTTTAGATGGAATTAACACAAAGGCTGTTGGCTTACCAAGTAGATCTACCACTATTAGGAATGGCACTAATATCCTGGTGACTGGATGGGGAGATACTACAGTAAGTTTACATTGAATAAAACTATAAAGAAATAAAATTAAGGTGATATCATATTCTACAGTATATATTGAAATGTAAATTTGTATAAAACAATATAAAATGTATTAAAAATAAAGAATATATAACAATATCTTGAAATTTTCGTTTTCTTCTTTATCTCAATAGGAGAACGGTCAGACAAGTGAAAATTTAATGGCTGTGATAGTTCCAACGGTATCTCAAGATGAATGCCGCAAGTCTTACAGTACACTTACGCCGAGACAATTTTGTGCTGGAGTGCCTGAAGGCGGCAAAGACTCTTGTCAGGTATTCATATCTTAGAGGGCTCTATATATATTAGAATGCTCTTTTTACTGAATTATTATGAATTTGTACCAACACATAATAAAATTCTTAGTCGAACCTGTACGTTAAATATTTTTTTGGAAAAACTTTTCTTGAAATAGACATTATTATCGGTACAGATATCGAAACCATAGTTTTTAGAATTTTTGTCTATATGTCTGTCTAGGAAAGTATCACGAGAAAACCACTGAATAGATTTTGATGAAATTTGGTATGATGATAACTGATGATAAATGATATAAGACATTTTTACTGCGGGAAAATATCTCATTTCTGAGAAATCTATGCTAACCGTGAAAATGTACCTAGGGACGAATCCGAGCGGAGTGAGGGTGAGTTGTTTGTTGGAGTACCTATATGAATCGAACTACATAAATGCGAAAGTTTGTATGTGTATGAATGTTTGTTAATCCTTCATGCTGAAATGACGTTACGATTTGTGTGAAAAATATGATGTGCCGATTGGGATGAAAAGTACACTGGTAGACCTGGGGTGACACATATAGTAGTGTAAGGCACCTAGTGATGCACCAGAGCGAAGCGAGGGTGAGTCGCTCGCGTCAAAGTATAGAAATAAATACTATTTGCGATCCCCCCAAAAGGAATAACGAGGGAGGAACAAAATTATCTGGTTTTTTCTTTGCCAAAAAAAGTGAAGATGAACAAAGTTATGTTAATTAAGTTTAAATTATACTTCATTTGTAACGTTAAATGGTCTATTTTAAGCATTAAAGATAATCTTTAATAAAATCTTTAACAGGGTGATTCTGGAGGTCCTGCAGTGTCAACTGAAACGGGTCTACAATTGGGTATAGTTTCTTTCGGTTATGGATGTGCTAGACCCGGATATCCTGGCGTATACACATATGTACCGAAAGTACGTAATTGGATCAGATTTGCTACTGGCGTATAATGCCAATTCCATATTTTTGAATTCAATATTTCTTGTCCTAATTAGATATAAAAAGGTACATATTAAGAATTATTTATCTATAATAATAATGACCTTCTGACCGATATCGTCCAAAGTGGGCAACCGCACTGATACCGGTCATCTACGCAGGAGATATTATAGTGCACAAGTGTGCGCACAACCAATTATACCACTCTCGAATTCTGGTAGGACAAAAATTTGAATTTTTTTTTTTTAACGTTGGGAAATGCATTTACGCACGAAGTGTGGGACTCACCGGCGAAGCCAGTACTACCCACTAAAACCCAACAAAACCCCCCGTCTTAATGGGGCGTCGCAGGATCGCTTACGCATTCAACTACGACGCCCCGACGGCAGGTCTGCCGAAGCAGACCACAACAACCATGGGGTTGCTCCACGGTCCACTCTGCTATCAGAGAAGTACCAGGAGCAACCCGCATGGTACACCGCCCTCCGAAGAAGGCTGCCCTCCATGTGCGTTTCTTGGCTTCGCGAGTACACTACTGAGCCCCCCACCACGACAAGGTGAACGCACGTTGGGGGGGGGGGGGGAGGACAAAAATTTGACTAAACCAGGTTCAAAAATTCAACCAAACCAAATTTCCAACTCAGGCCTGTTACTGTCAATTTCATGACATACAAGCTGTTGTACCTGACCTAGAGCTCGAACCCGGGACCTTAGGATAATATAATTATTACGTTAATATAGATAATATGTAATATATTAATATAGATATGTAGATATGCACGACAAATGAATTAAAGAAATCAATGTCTCTCAAATACATTTAACGTCTAAATTAAAATTGTTATAATACTAAGTTACATATTGTTCCTTGCATATCTGAATTTATTTAATAATTTTGTATAATAGAAATATTAAATCATTAAAGATTATTTATAATATAGACGCACTGTTTATTTATTTTTGTTATTTCTTGGATTAATTTGTTATAAGTAATTCAAAATATACTTTTTAAAGGAACATACTGTGTTTAATTTAAACTATAGTATAGTAGTATATAACTTTAAATACATACATATTATAAATATAAACACCCATGACTAGAGTACAAACATTCGTGCTTATCAAATGAATGCCCCCAGCGGGACTCGAACCCGCGACCGCTGGCACAGCAAGTAGGGTCACTACAAACTGAGCCAAACGTGTCGTCAATGCGTGTGCGCGTAATATATTAATGACTATCGTATTATTATTTTTCTAAGATGAGAGGCATTATGAACGAAGTTTTTATATAATAGGCTATTATTTTCACTATTTTTCATTATAAAACTGCTGAATTTTAAAGAAAATAATGTACAGTCGAAAAATGTGTTTGTGTTGGGTTATAATATTGTATAGATTTGTGCTTATGTAAGCATGAATTATAATAATAAATATGATGGGAGTATGGAAAAGGTCTTATGTTATTGAGAAGTAATAATTCCATTGAATATTTTCATGGTCTTTGTTTTGTCATACTAAATCTGGAGAAAAGTATTTTATCTCACAAAGATACGTTGTTTTCAAAAGCAATAATTGTACCGAATTTCATTGAAGTCGGTTAATATTAAAATCTTACAAATACTTTAGGAGGAATCCAAAAAAATAAATCCAATCTTTTATTTATTTTCTAATAAAATAATACAACTGTAACTAATTTAACTTTTTTGTCACATCAGCCAATCTTAAAGAGATTATCTATTTGCGCGAGAAATGTAATGTTATATTGCACAAGTTTGAGAGTTAATACAGGTGCACTTAATATTCCTTCAATCTAACAATCTGATGGGAATCCGACACCATCGTAGGGGGATTAGACGCAGGGCAGACAGCTTTATGTGCTCTCCGAGGTACATGGGTGTCATACATGAACTTCCTAACTAATCGGGGTTTAGACAAGTTGTCATTTTGCGATCGATTGAGTCGATTAAGAGTAGAAAAAAATATTATGAAAATGACATATTGTGATTTGATTGCGATTAAAGTCATTTTGAATACAAGTAAATAAAATTACTATTCTTCAACTAGGTCTATTTGGCTATTTCAAATAACTTAGTTTAAAAAGAGAACGAATTATGTACAGTATATTGAAATAACAACCTTTTTTCTCTGGCCTCGTTTATTACCATAAAGCAAGTAAAAGCCTTTCAAATATATATATATATATATATATATATATATTATATATATATATATATATATATATATATATATATATATATATATATAGGTATAAGTAGGAAAAGATAATTTTTTTTTACTATATTGTTAGTAAGGATAATAAAGGATAAAAAAGGGTGTAAAGTATTGAAAAGGGCCTTCGAGAATGATTTTTAACCCCCGATGCAAAAAGAGGGGTGCTATATGTTTGACTGCAATATTATGTGTGTGTGTGTATATCTGTCTGTGGCACCGTAGCTCTTAAAAGAGGGAACCTATTTGGATGCATTTTTTTGGCGATGGTTCTTAGATATGTTTTATCAAAATCGGTGCACATTTACTAGATATTGGGGATGAAAGTGGGTTTGAAAAACGAATATTTTCAAATATACCAAAGTGGGTTAGCAAAGTAAAGCGCATGATGTGTATATTAAAATCAGACATATTTTGTTAAAATCGGTTCAGCCATTTTAGACATGGGGGTGAAAATGGGAATGAATAATCGAATATTTTCAAATATGACTACTCAAGTGGGGTATTAACTGATGAGCATTATGTGTTTATTTAACCCCCCATGCAAAAAGAGGGTTGTTATAAGTTTGACGTGTCTGTTTGGTTGTGTGTATGTGTATCTGTGTGTCTGTCTGTGGCATCGTAGCTCCTAAATAAATGGACCGATTTTGATGCGGTTTTTTTTGTTTCACGATAGATTATCGTGATGGAGATAGTTCTTAGCTATAATTTATGAAGATCTGTTCAGGCGTTTGATGATCATCACTCATTTCCTACTTGACAAAAGGGTCTTACTAACTTTCACAAATCTGATTGTTTTGAAATTTGGTGTACTGTTACTTCGGTCGTTCCGAGACATGCTAGCTTTGAGCGGATGCAGTAGCATCAAATAGTCTGCGGCATGTTCAATTTCTCAGAAACTTACAGCAGATTGTTATAGCATGTTCCAAACATGAGAATAATAATCTCAATGAGAGTTATCTATTAGAATTATTGACCGCGAGTAATTTAAAAAGAATGAAATAAAAATAAAATTAAAAAATTTAAGTGACCCCCGAAACGAAAAAAAGACATCTAAAAAGTAAAAAAAAAAATTCTCTCCTGGCCACTAACTTCATTAAAAGTACCCATATTTTATAGAAATTTTATTTACTTTTTAGAGTTTTTTTTTTATGTCGGGAGTTACTTAAAAATTTTAATTTTATTTTAGTATACTATATTTATTTATAATTCTCTAGCGAGAGTAGAAAGCTATTCACTAGGCACTTCTTTTTCTATTCGTTCTGTGATAAAAGTAAGAATATCGATTTAACTGCTCGTATTACACTTTCAGACCATCACAACTGTGATTTCGCCATTGCAGTACTTGCGACAGTGGTCTTGTGTTTTATTTATTTTAATAGATTATAAAAATAAGAATAGTAAAAAAGTACTTAAAACTGATAATAATATTAATAAAAATGCTATTTAAATGTTCTACTTTATATTTTCTTCCATTCTAAACAATCAATCACGCGGCGATTATTTTTTTACGCGCACGGAGGAGTATTAACTTTAGCATAGATAAAGTACATAATATGTATATGGAGGACTTGCATATTATGCTATTTATAATATTATAATATTGTATTAACCCGAGTAAAACAAATACAAACAATCTTTATGAGTTTGTGTTTGTTTGTGTATAATGATATCAAAAAATCTCGTCTCGACAGTGGCCGTGAAGTCCAGTTATTAATAAATAAATATTATGCTGGGACTTAAACACATAGCACCATCTAGTTCCATTGTAAGCTACGAGGCTTGTGTTATAGATATCAGATAATTGATACACTATACTTATATAACTTTAAATACATACATTTATTTAAATATAAAAACTCATGACTGGAGTACAAACCTTCGTGCTCATCACACAAATGAATGCCCCAGCGGGACTCGAACCCGCGACCGCTGGCACAGCATACATTTTTTAATTCAAAATAAGCAAGAGAATGAACGTAAATAGACAAACGTTACATACCTGTATATCTATATGTTGTATGCGTTAATGCATTTCCTAAAATAAAAAAAAATGGTATTTCTCTGACAGCAGGGTGGACCGAGGGAGCAAACCTTTGGTTGTGTGGTCTGGTTCGGCAGAGCCGTCCGCGTCGTCGTAGTTAAGTGCGTAAGCAATCCTGCAACGCCCCATGAAGACGGCGGAGGTTCTATTGGGTTCTATTGGGTACTATTGACTTTTTAGTTGTGAGTCCCACATAACTACCTGTACGTAAGCAGGTGGTATGTGTAAATGCATTTCCCAACAAAAAAAGGTACTACGAAATGTTTTTCTACTTGTATTTTATTCTCGGAATAGTAAATAGCTCTAAGCGTTTTACTTACAAATAGATATTTTTTTATAAACAAATGATATGCTTGTTATTTACCGCGTTAAATCTTCTAAGAAGTATTTACTTTTTTTCGCTGCTAAATGGCTTTATAATAATGTTATATGAATTTTAAAGAGAAAATTAAAAATATATTTCAGTTTGAATTCTTGAAACTTAACTATAAAAGCATCGTAGTTTCTCATACTTTCCATTCGGTACTCTAAGTTCCTTAGCTCCAAACATGAAGATTCTTTCGATCTTGTTTCTTGCTGTATTTTTGTGTGGAGGTTTGGTTTCTAAATAAAATTATACATAATATTTTTATATTTGACAGAATAAGAAAATTTTAATTGCTATTTATCTCTCTATTGTCGAAAAACGCGTAGAATAGAAAATTGAATTATTATCTGTATTTTATTTATTTGACTATAACAAGAGACAAATAAGTTAGAGATTCTGCCTAGTTTCAATGATACCGCATTTTTGATTACATATCTAGTTATAGAATATATTGAATGTTCATATTCTTGCCAAAGATAAGTCAATATTTTGTAAATTTTCAGATGTATACGGCAAAAAAAGTAAGCATCGTGGTGCCTCAAGCAATAACAGAATAGTTGGTGGTCACAATGTGACCATTGAAGAATTTCCATATCAAGTACTCCTGACCGTTGAAAGAGATGGGGAAAATTATGAATGTGGAGGATCCATTATTAGCACCACCCATATACTTACAGCAGCTCATTGCTTGATTAGGTATTGTATAAAATATTATTGATATTATAAATATATGTAAATTAGTATTTAAAATGCTATTAAAAATATTTATAATCATGTTGTATTCAGCCCTTTTTAACGTCCCACTGCTGGGTACGGGCCTCCCTTCAATACGAGGGGGATCAGGCCATAGTCCACCACGCTGGCCAAGTGCGGATTGGCGGACTTCACATGTCTTTTAAAAACTTGCTAAGGTTCCCTCAGACATGCAGGTTTCCTCACGATGTTTTCCTTCACCGTTAAGACAAGTGGTAATCATGTTGGAAATGATTCGCACATGAAAATATCAGAGGTGCGAGACCCGGGATTTGAACTCGCTTCACTCGGTTTCCTAAGCAAGTGCGTTACCAATGGGCTACTACTGCCTTTTATAATCATACACAGACGAAAATATTTAATGAATGTAGATAAATTTTGAACAGAAAAGACACATATATAGCAGTGGCGAAGCGTCCATACAAGACGTTTTTCCTTAAAATTATTTGTTATAATTTTACATACATTTAACTTTTTAAATGTATAAATGTTCTTTTGGAAATACATATATAGTAACAGCTTTATTTCTTTCTGTATTAATACGTATATAAAAATTGTATATTTTTGGAACGGCTTACCTCTGCTAAAATTTCACCCTTCGTCACTGATGACTGATGTGTAAGTTCAATTGGGGCGTTGATTGACTGAAAAATAATTTTTTTGTATGAAAACTTACTAAATTTGATATATTTTACTATATTTCAGAGCATCATATGTTTATGTAAGATTGGGTGCCACCTCATCGAACGACGACGGGGAAATAGTTACTTCTACAAATTTTACCCTACATCCAAATTATAACGGAAAAACATATAATAATGACGCTGCAATAATCCATTTGGATAGTCCGTTAGAAATAGATGGAGTTAGGACAAAAATAATACATTTGGCTGAAGCTGGTAAACAAGTAAACCCTGGACAATACGTTACAGTTACCGGATGGGGTGCTACTTCAGTAAGTAAAATATAAAATTGTTAGATTTTCGTTTCAAAATTTACTTTAGAGAAGCAATATTTCCTAGCATTCATTCATACATTAGTAGCTAACGTAAATTTATAAGTTTACTATGTTGATAATGTTTGGAAACAAAAGATATTAAAGTATATAATATGTTTAAATTATTACTGATTACTATTATAAATGTGAAAGCTATGTATGTGTACGTATGTATGTACAGACATATATATATATATATATATATATATATATATATATATATAATATATATATATATATATATATATATATATATATTAGGGTGTGCCAAAAAATGACGATATTTTTTTTTCTTCGCTCTCACCTCAAAATATCTTAGAAAATGTCCCAACAAAGCTCCTGTTAAAAGCGGAGCTCAAAATTCTAATTCTAAGAGGTTTCCATCGAACTTTAAGTTTTCCCATACAAATTGTATGGAAAATATGATTTTTAACACTTTTTTGTCCTGCAAACTATGACGAAAATATTTTTCAAAAAAATGAATGAATGGACCATTTTTACTATTAAATTTACTACAAAAAGTTCCATTGAGTCGAATTTCTATCTTCAATATTTTATTTGTTATATAGCTTTAAAGTTCAAATTTATGGTTTTTTGCATTTTTTAGCTAAACTGTAAGAGTTACAGAAAAATGTTAAATGGAAAATTTGTAGTACGTTTAAAATTCTATAAAAAAGTCCATGCCAACTTTTTCATATCATCAATAACAACAAAGTTACAGGCTCACGAATATTTATTTTTTCAAATTTTTGCTCTTACGATCTGAACTGAAATACGATAATTTTATTACTGTAAAAATAATAATAATAATAAAAAAATCAAATAAAAAATACAGGAAAAAGGACAAGGAAGTGATTATTTATTGGCTGTTGAGGTACCCGTTGTGTCTAACGATGACTGCCGTAAATCTTATAAAACGCTTACTGAGAGAATGTTCTGTGCCGGCTTTCCTGAAGGAGGCAAGGATGCGTGCCAGGTACGAAAATTTCCGCTTATAAACTCCTATATTGTAGTATTTTCTGTTATAATTAGATTGAAAAATACAACACTATAAATAATTATCTTCAATTCAAAATAAATATAATCTATTGCATTGATATTACCGTACAAATAATTCGTTATCGATATTAATGCAATATATAAAACTCGTCACTGCTGATTATTTTTAAGTACCTTTATGGCGATACTATCATCATCGCGATCATTTGGCTGATTCCGTTATAAGTATAAATATTTAAAAATATTAATATTTAAAAATATTAATATTTAAAAAATAGATTTTGTATATGTGTATTTATTCGCATATTTCTTAGACTATTTATGTGAGCTTATCTGCAAAACCTTTGTTTGATATAAATAATTCATGAATCTTTTACGAGTTTATAAAGGCTATAAAGGGGCGCAGTGTGCTCTTTATGTCGTCTTAGTATCTCAAAGGGTTCCAGAAGAGATTTAAGAATAGAAAATCGTATGAAGTGTAAATGCATTATGGTATACGTGATTATGTTCTAAGACTGCTTAGAAATCGAATTTTAGTACTATTCAATTTTAAGTAACCACGTGGTACATAGGTACTTTTACTCCTTTCTAAGTAATATATCGTAATAAGTTTTACATTTATTATAAACAGCCATGTTAATATATATTAATGTGCGTTTGTAATACAGTTTATCTTAAAATCCAACACGTTGTTAGGAAACGCCAATAATAATCTATATGTAAATAGGCAAAGACTCAGTTCAGTACCCTTTTTTCTTCCTTTGTTAACAGATTTTTTGTTTAGTAAGTATTGACGAGCTTTAGTGTTTTCTGTTAAAAAAAATTGGTTTATATATATATATATATATATATATATATATATATATAGATGTAGGTAAATACCATTTATATATGTTTTTCACAATAATTAACATGAATTTCAACTCCTAATGTAAATATTTGTATGAAGTAATCATGCTATTTAATGTCTTTTGTTGATACTTACAATTTTTCTTAATCAGGGTGACTCCGGAGGTCCAGCTGTATTGAAGTCAGATAAGACTCAAGTTGGTATCGTGTCGTTTGGCGCTGGCTGTGCGCGTAAGGGCTACCCGGGAGTCTACACGAGTGTTTCCAGCATTCGGGGCTGGATTGAAGAAGTTGCTGGAGTCTAAATTTTCGGATATACAAATATGGATTTTGTTTTATAATTAATCGAATATTTTTTGCTATTGTAAATGCTTTCATTTTTCCAAATTGATTGTTTCTTTGCTATAATAAAGGCACTGTATACTTAAATATTTCTCTTTTTATTTATTAATCGGCTCATTTCGTATATGTAGTATGAAAAATAAATTAAACATTTTAAATAACCCCGAAACAAAAAAAAGGTCTAAAAAGTCGGAGGACCTCGACATCAAAATATTAATAGATACTTTTAATGAATTTAAAAGGCCAAGAGATACATTTTATTTTTTACTTTTTAATGTTTTTATTTGTGTCGGGGGTTACTTAAATTTTTTTATTTAAATTTCATTATTTTTAAATTACTCTCGGACACTAATTCTATTAGATAACTCTCATTGAGACTATTCTTAGCCCAAACACGCTTTATCTGCTTTAATTTTCTGAGGAATTGAGCATCCCGCATACTATTTGATGCTACAACATCAGCTTAAGGTTAGCATGTCTTGGAAATATCACCGAAGTAACAGTACACCAAATTTCAAATCAATCGGATCTGTAAAAGTTAGTAAGACACGCCCAAACAGATCTTCTACAAATCGGTTTCTTCGTTTAGGAGCTACGATGCCACAGACAGACACACAGATACACAGACACACAAAGACACACGTAAAACTTATAATACCCCCTCTTTTTGCGTCTGGGGTTAAAATGATAAATTTCATAGCGACAAAACTTAAAGAACTATTTTTTGTTATGAGGAATTATATATATTTTAAAATAAATTATATAATCATCTAATTATTATTATATTTAATGGATATAATGAAGACATTTTTTTAACTAAATCTGAACGGCGTTTGTGAAAAACAAAAGATATTATTAAGATAAGTAAGTCGATTAGTGAATAGTACTAAAGAAATGAGAATTTAAATGAATAAAGTTGGATGTGACAGCAACTTTTGTAATTTCGTTGAAAGATCCAGGTGCCTGCGTCTCTGCGATTCGGCTGACAATATCGCGACTAACTGACGTTTGGTGATAAGGAGTTACCTGAAAATGGGAATTGTTAATATTTTAATCTGTTATTTATTTTTTTAAATTATTTTTATAATATCCATAATTTTTGTGTCTCTACTTGAGGATGATACAATATTCGTGTATAAACAAAAATTATTCATTTACCAAATTGTGTAGAAAATTGCAGAGGGATGGAAGGGAAGATAAATGAAAATGTAATTAAGTAAGAGGAAAAGTTTTAAGGTAAAGTTAAAATTTACTTCGTTCCTTTTATTTACTTGGACTTTTAAATAATCTTTGGATTTGTATGTACCTTTAAAGAACTAAACTGAAAATAGTAAAATAAACGAGAAAAGTACTCTATTTGCTTATGTCCGACAAGAGAAAATTCTTGATATTACTAAAACAGAAATTCGTACTAGGTTTTAGTTTTATGTTAGCTACTTCAAGATTGCTTACCTAAAGATGGCCAAGAGAGAGAACTCAAGAGATGGCCTTATCACTAGAACAGCGATATCTTTCAGGCAACATATGTATGTTTAACAATAGATCAATCAAAATAAGATTATTGCTGTAAGTAAATAATTTTATTTTCATTTATTTATGTTTGTAGTACAATTTTTTATTATTAAAAGATTACAAAAATCCTTAAAGCCAATACAAAGCTTAGTGTAGTACATGTGGCGTTGCAAATCCGAGTTTCGTTGCAAAACGGGCTTTCTTCCTAATGAGAGGGATTTGGAGCGTAAGCCATCGCTGCACTACCTCTTGATGGAGGGAACACACGCCTTAAATCTGGATATCTTGACATTTTCCTGTATATCTTGTGAGTGAAATATTTAACTTTAATAGTAGACTTTAATAATTAATGGAAATATTGTCAAATTATGGATATAAATCTCCTTT
Source organism: Brenthis daphne (assembly GCA_947093115.1). NCBI lineage: Eukaryota > Metazoa > Arthropoda > Insecta > Lepidoptera > Nymphalidae > Brenthis > Brenthis daphne. Next base: position 28,844,647 of record OX352474.1, on the reverse strand, counting down.
AAATATGCATATGATAATGTTTAAATAATTCGTATAATAAAACAAGGAGTTATAAGAATATAATTTTACTGTCGCTTTATTATTTTGAAAGAGGGGTAAAAGATTTTGCTTTTATAAAAATGCTAAAAATCTGGCATACGTTTTGCTTTGTTTAAAATTTTGAGATTTTGCTTACATTTCTTGTTTTTATAGGGAAACTGTTTTTTTTGGGACATGATTCTCAACATTGAACTTTGTGCAAGTAATATCAAAGACTACGACATATGTCGTGCCCTATTATCCAAATGTGTTGGTTGTTATTGATTTGGTTTAAGCATTTCTCACATAATAATGGGTGACCATGATTTTTGTGTATATTGTTTTTGAGCCGCAAAGTGATATACTACATATTATCTTTGTAACTGAAGTCGGTTAGTATTGCATTATTTAGTTTACTGAAAGTTATTGAAGGTCTGCCTTCAAAAGTGTAGTTAGAATTTAAGTAAATTGAGATAGAGTCGCTAGTAATTAATAAACACCTAGGTCATATACACTATACCTATAGGTAGGTAATTTAATTTCTTCTGTTCTAGGCGTAAAAAGTACGCAAAAAATTTAAAAAGTTAGAGTTTATCACATTTAAAAATTAAATTTAAAAAAAGAGTTACAGTATGACATAGAAGTAAAAAATATTATTATTGTTATTGTAGAAAGATAGTTTTATTTCAAATATCAATTATTCGCATAAATCTAAAAAAGTATGGTGTGTATCAATTATGTCATATTTTTCACAAAAGACACACTTAATCTAATATTTTATTAATAATTAAGTCGTTGTTTAATGGAAAAGCTATGGAAAGGACGAATAATTTCATCAACTTGATAAGTTAAGAGATTTAATTTCCTCTTTCAGAGAATTTAATGACAGAAATTTGACATTTCTAGAGATTAAAAGATATATTTATCTTACTAAATTTAGAAGTGAAAATCTTTCTATTTTCAGATTTTGATGCGAACTTTCAAACAACACTTTTAAAAAAGAGATCTCATTAAACTGAAATTTATATAAATATAAATTTCAGTTTAATGAGATCTCTTTTTATGTAACGTTAGAAACATACCTAGATACGCTGATGATATAAGATAGTAGCATTGCCCGCGGCTCCGCTCGCGTTCAGGTGACCAAAAACCAAATTCTTAGGTTTTACATATCAGTATACTCTTATATTGCAGTTTTGTATTTTTTCTGAGAAATGAGACATTTTCCCGCGGTAAAAAGTATCCTATATGTTGACCCGGATAACCAACTATAACCATACCAAATTTCATCAAAATCCCTCCAGTGGTTTTTCTGTGATGCGGTAACAGACAGACAGACAGACAGGCAGACATACAGACAGACAGAAAAACAAACATACAAAAATTCTAAAAACTATAGAATTGGCCTCTGTATCGATAATAATGTTTACTTCAATAAGATTTTCCAAAAAAATATTTAATGTACAGATTCGACTTAGTTACAATTTTATTATATGTATAGATAAGCAACTCGTTTACCAATACAGTATTATACATAAAATAAATATATAGGTGACTAATTATATAATTATATATGGAAAGATTCACATTCTCTCTGCAATAAACATAATGAATCTGCATATTCCAATATCAAAAAGGTTGTTGTACCTAAAGACTTGACGTCTAAAACGAAAATAATTTAATCTGTCTGTTTTACATTTTACCAAATATATATTTTTAACACATAGGCCGTAAAATAAAATATTGGCATTTACAACGAAAAAAAAAACGAATCCGTGTCCATTTTATTGTAAAATAGTAGAGAAATTTGAATATCTATATAAGTTTAGATTATTATCATATTATTCAAAGCAAAATAAACATGTATAAGTATGTGATAACTGCTGATGTTTTATCTACATTTAAGCTAAGTTTCTATTTAGAGCATTCAATATTCATAAAAATGTCTCTTGAATTCAAAAAAATCATCTTGACCGATATAGGCCATGAGGGCCATATACATATTATTGAGACTAGCCGTGTGTGTTGTAGATGTTATAGTATACAAGTATACACGCAAACACCAATTTATTCTCTATTCCTTTTACTCTCAATGTCCGACGAAATAACAATTCGTCTAAAGAGTGAACAGGCGGAGGGTTCAATGTGCTTTCCGAGGCACGATGATGAAACCGTGAACTTCTGGTTATTACGGAGAATTTCTTTACAAAAATCTAATAATCATACTTGGTCCGAGCCAGGACTCGAACCCAGGGCTTACTTTAGATCTGCATCCATACATGATAGCCAGTGGACTAATGAGGCAATCAATGAATGAATACGTGTGAAAAAGAAATATATGCATTCAGCCCTTTTTAACGTCCCACTGCTGGGCACGGGCCTCCCATCAATACGAGGGGGATTGGGCCATAGTCCACCACGCTGGCCAAGTGCGGGTTGGCGGACATCACATGTCTTTAGAAAACTTGTTAGGTTCTCTCAGACATGCAGGTTTCCTCACGATGTTTTCCTTCACCGTAAGGCAAGTGGTAATCATGTTAGAAATGATTCGCACATGAAAATATCAGAGGTGCGAGACCCGGGATTTGAACCCGCTTCACTCGGTTTCTCAAGCGAGCGCGTTACCACTGGACTACCACTGCCTGAGAAATATATATTCGCTCATTATACCATTTTTATAAATTTATTCACTAAGAACCACCTTTTCCATGTTTTGCCCAAACCCGTACACCTTAACTCCTCGCAAAGTATCTTGAAATATACGCGGAGTTAAACTCCGTTGAAATTCACCTTAAAGGGCAATTTTTTTCTTATATTACTTTTTTATTGCGAGAACTTGTTCTTTGTAAATTGTGGAACTTCTATAAGAATAAACAAGATGACATCAAAGATTCTTTGTGTTAAGTTGTGACATGAATATTATACGATACGAAAGTTAGTATGAAGAAGTTTGGTGAGATAGTTTATTTTCAATTTACACTATAAAGGTCTTTCAGGTATAACACGAAGCTACTTTTAAAAGTTTGCATACAGAATACTTAATTTTGATATTCATTATAGAAGATATGAAGGCATAAGATTGAGAGTTTACCGTCAATTTACTTAGAGTGCTCTATATTAAAATGGCTTCCGCTTCCGGTGGTCTTACAGTAAACACGTACGTCAAAGTCCTCCGCAAATAAAAAACAATAACAGTGCAAACAGTGTTAATTTGTGGCGTCTCGACGCAAAATCCATTAGGTGTGACGGCAAAAGACAATATTGGAAAATAACCACAGTGCAAACATAAAGCTAGCAGAGAAACTTATAATAAAATCAAACATCACTTATCCTAACAATTTGCAAATCATACAGCAGTGCTACCAATACAACCAACGAATTTGTCAAACGTCAACTAAGGCCATTCTGACACTGACAGTTTCAGTGTGACCAACATCAACAAATAAATTATCACTAAACCAGTATTGCCAGAACAAAAACAATCCCCCAAAAATGGATAAAAGCATGGAGTTGCTGCTGTCAAGACTGGATGAAAAACTGAACCAACAAACTAAAATTATAACGACGACAGTAACGAAAAATGTTATGGAGGCAATAGATGAGAGATTAAAAACAATAACAGAGGAAAATACTAAACTCAAAGCAAAAATTTCTACATTGGAGCAAAAACTTAACATAATGGAACTGGAAAAAAGGAAATATAACCTGGTCTTTTTTGGAATTGAGGAGTCTGGTAAACTAGAAGCGGAGATGGTAGACTACATAAAGGACATAATAAAAGAAACAGGAACACACATAGATAGTCAGGAAATCAAAAACATATATAGGATCGGCAAAAACAACAATAAAAGTCGCCCTGTCGTAGTCACCTTAACGTCTTTATGGAAAAAACATACCATATTGAAAAACAAGGCTAATCTCCCACCAGGTATTAATGTCAAGGAGGATTACACTAAGGAAGTACTTGAAAAGCGGAAGCAGCTACAACCACAACTAGAAGAGGAAAGGAAGAAAGGAAATATCGCTTATCTTAAATATGACAAACTTATAGTGAAGAAACCAACTGACAAAACCAGAGACAAAAGAAAAAGAGAAGATTCAGGCTCACCCAATTCATCAACCCAAAAGAAAATAAACTCGAAGAGTGTCTCAAAAGAAATTATAAGACCTAATATTCTTAACTATGTTGGACGAGGCAGAACAGCCTCACTGTCTGAAATCTCAAAAAACTAGCAACGACCACCGGCACCCGGAACAAAATCAAGACAAATACTACAACATTGTTAAAAATAACTTCCAAAAAAAGCACCCCAAGCCGGCTGGTCACCGTGGGGCAAGACGACCACTACCCTCCATTAAATAAAAACAACCATAATATTATAAATATAAACAATAAAAACAACCCTAGTTATGAAAACAAAAGAAAGAGTATAAAGTCAAGAAAAGAACAAGGCCTTAAAATATGCACACTTAATGTGAGATCCCTATCAACGAAAGAAAGAACTTTAGAACTAAATAATGCAATAAATAAAATAAAATGGGATATTATAGGACTCGCTGAAGTTAAAAAGATAGGATATACCATCGAAGAACATAAAGACTACATATTTTGCTATATAGGAGAGACACAAGGACTTCATGGTGTAGGCTTCATAATAAAGAAATCTCTAAAGGGCAACATTTTAAGCTTCTTGGGAATATCGGAGAGAGTGGCTCTGCTAAAACTGAACTTTAAGGAAGGTCCACTATCACTGATTCAAGTATATTCTCCCACTGAGAGTTCAAGTGAAGAAGAAATCACAAAATTCTACAATGCCTTAACGAGAGCGCAAGAAATGGCTGATAAAAACAGGCTAATCATCGGAGACTTCAACGCTAAAATTGGACAACCTAAACCTCATGAAAACCTTATAATGGGCAAATATGGTTACGGCATAAGGAATGCCAGAGGTGAACGCCTAATACAATATGCACAAGAGAATAAACTGGCTGTAATGAACACATATTTCAAGAAGAAAAGTTCCAAAAAATGGACATGGATATCACCAGATCATAAAACAAAAAATGAAATAGACTTTATTCTGAGCCCTTACCCAAAATCTGTAATAAATGTAGAAGTTTTGAACAAAATAAGCTTTCCATCTGATCACAGGATTTTAAGATGCTCTATAAAAATTCAACAACCAAAAATTAGCCGAGGAACATTCAAAACCATGCCCAACAAATTGAATTCCACACATGAGAAAAACAACTACGTACAAAACCTAAAAAAGAACTTACCAATATTGCAAGAATTTTTAAAGGAAAATAAGAATGTACAATCCTTTAGTGACAAACTGGAAGAAGCTATCACAAAAAGTCTTAGAATGGATGAAAAAGCAAAAAACAAAAACAAAGACAAAATCATTAGCAAACACACACATAATTTAATCTGTAAAAGAACTAAACTTATGTTCACGAAGAACAAGACCAAAGAAATGAGAGAGAAATTGAAGAAATTGTTCAAACAAACCAACAAATCTATCAGAAGAGATTATGCTAATCATAGAAGAGAAATTATAGAAAAAAATATGTTTTCTTTCCGTAGCTCAAAAAGAGCCTATAAAGAACTATCTACTCACAAAAATTGGATACAAAGTCTGAAAAGTGACAAGGGGGAAAGCAAAGATAGAAATGGTATAATAGAATGTGCAACGGCTTTCTACACTTCTCTCTATGAAAAACCACCACATGATATAACACAAGAAGATGAAAAAGATAATAGGGATATAACAGAAGATATAGCAGAAAAACCATTAGACCCAATAACAGAAAGAGAAATAATGACCCAAATCAAAAGATTAAAACCCGAGAAAAGCCCAGGCGAAGATAACATCACAAACGAAGCCCTGAAAATCGGTGCGCCAATCCTGGCTACATACCTAGCAGAACTCTTCAATTTAGTACTGGTAAAAGAGCAAGTACCATCTCAATGGAGTAAATCAAACATAATACTATTGTATAAAAAAGGGAACCCGCTCGACATCAGCAACTACAGGCCTATCAGCTTACTATCAACAATATATAAACTCTTTTCATCAATCATCCTAAGAAGAATAGCACCAGATATTGACAAAAATCAGCCAATAGAACAAGCGGGCTTCCGGCCGCATTACTCAACAATAGACCACATTCACACAATAGAACAAATAATAGAAAAATTTAAAGAATTCAATAAACCACTCTACATAGCATTTGTGGACTATTCCAAAGCTTTCGATAGCATAGTACATTCATCTATATGGACTGCTCTAAGAAAGAATGATATAAACAAAACATATATAAATATCATAAAAAACATCTATTCTAAAAGTGTAAGTAGAGTAAAATTGGAAAGGCAAGGGGAGGAGTTCAGAATTGGTAGAGGGGTGCGGCAGGGAGACCCGCTGTCTCCAAAGCTATTCATAGCTGTACTTGAGGACATTTTCAAAAACATCAATTGGGAAAATAAAGGCCTATGGATATTTAATAATAAATTAACACACCTAAGGTTTGCAGATGACATTGTTCTTTTTAGTGAATCCGCGACAGATTTAGAAGCAATGCTACAAAGATTAAACTCTGAAAGCAAAGAAATCGGCCTACACATGAACGCATCCAAAACAAAAATTATGTCAAACAGTCAAAAGAAAACAATCAAAGTAGAGGATAAACCGATAGAATATACAAATGAATATGTGTACCTAGGTAAATTGGTGTCCTTTGATGCAAATAGCAATGAAAACGAAATAGACAGGCGAATAAGTACAACTTGGAAGAAATACTGGGCCCAAAGAGAAATTTTAAAAGGGAACTATAGCCTTAATATAAAAAAGACAATAATGGATTCTTGCATTCTCCCAAGCTTAACGTACGCTAGTCAGACATGGGTCTTTACTAAAAAAGTAAAAAACAAAATTTCATCTTGTCAACATGCAATGGAACGAAGTATACTGAAACTAAGAAAAATACAAAAAACAAAAAACGCAGACATCCGCATGAAAACTAAATTAACAGATGCTCTATATTTTAGTTTGAAACAGAAGTGGAACTGGGCAGGGCACTTGTCAAGATACAAAGATAAGAGATGGACCTACCAAACAACTAAATGGCAGGGCCCAAAAGGCAAAAGAAAAGTGGGAAGACAGAAGAAAAGATGGGCCGATGACATAATAAACACAGCAGGAAAAAACTGGATGCATGAGGCCAAAGACAGGGAAAGATGGAAAAGAATGGGGGAGGCTTTTACCCACCAAGGGGCCACATAACAAAAGAAATGGAAAAAGAAATAATTTATAATTTATAAAGGATGGATATTAGAAATTGTTATGGGGAAAAATAAAGCTATAATAATAATATTAAAATGGCTGTTGATATTTAGATTTATTAAAAAAGCAATACATATATTAGAAAATTTCATGAGCATTTATAACTTTATCTTATAGATAGCGGCTCACCCTCGCTTCGCTCGGGTTCGCCTCTAGCCAAAGATAAACAAATCTCTACTAAATTTTTCCGGGATAAACAGTAGCCAATTTGTTATTATGATGTATGAATTATATTATTGTAAAGTTTCATTAAAATCCAATCTGTACTTTTTGTGTACTAAGCTGTATATGTTATTATAGTTTTTAACTATACCACGGGAATTATTTAACTTTCCGAGATGAAAAGTATCTAAATTTTTGACCGGGGATATAAGGTACCACAATGCAAAATTTTATTCTAATCTGTCCAACAGTTTCGGAGATTAGCCCGTACAAACAGATAAACAGACAGAGAAACAAAAAAAATGAAAAAAAATCCTGGATTAGTTCCATTTCTCTTCTTGCACCCCCTTGACTCGGTTTTTAGCTTTTTTTTCTACGTACAGACATTCAACCTCTACAGTTTTATTATATGTATAGATATACGGTATAGTGTTACTTTTCATTAAATATTTATTTTTTAATTTAATTTATTTAAAAAAAAAGTTTATCGCAGTTAAGTTAACATAATGGAAACATTACTAATTAATCCAGTCTTTAGATAAAGAGCAAGGAAAATCAATTACACTAAATTACCACGAACACGATAAGTTCAAAAGCTTAAACCAAATCTATCATTAATAAAACATTTTGTATGAAATAAAATTAAATACCTAGCTTATTTGGCATCTGGTTCTGCGAGGCGAGCTTTATGAGGGTTAGTTTCGAAACAATCCCACTAATATTGCCCCGATAGCTAACAAAGCAAAGCAAAAACTGCTTAATTTATAGTTCAAAGTTAGAGGACGATACGGACTGGAAAGTCATTCAGTACTATTCCCTGCATAAATTTAGGGGTAAAATAAGCTACAATAATAAAATAAACGGCCTATTAAAGCTGTCGACCATTCGTAACTACCAATTTGGCTTAAAGTGGCGGGTTTTATTTAGCAGGCGTTAGGTCATAGGTTTGTTATCATATTTACCTTTTATTTATTCATACAATTAAACTAAATAAGCAGTCTGTACACATGTTCTGAGGGAGAGGCTTGGCACACAAAATATATTGTGAGTAAATACGTTTATAACAAAAAATAAAGCCAAGCGAGATTGTTAGCTTCAGAGAGAAAATATGTCAATTTGATAACTAGTTTTCATATTACAAATGCAGGTTTTTGGGTTATATCTACCATTTTTTGTATGCGTCTTGATCAAGATTATGTACCTATTTACTACCTTGACGATCGTAATTCATCACATCGTTTTCAGCTGTCTTGGACTCCTTTATCTCGTCTATAATTTTCTTCATCTCATGAGAAAATTAATAAGAAAATTGAATAGTTTTATCCGACTACTATGTGTATGTATATTTGTTACGCTGTAACGGTTGGATGGATTTAGATGAAATTTAGTAAGCAGACTTTGACTCAATTAACACATAGGCTACTGATAGGCTCATGGTTGGTAACGTACATTATCGAAACGAGGGTAAGTCGCTTGTATATTGCTCGTATATATTTTTTTGTAATTGTATTAAAATAATTTATTAATTATTGTATCATCTTAGGATCTTCAATCACTATGCATGCCATATTACTACCATACCATGTCTATATTAAACGTTTTATCTAAGAAAAAATACAATTAAAACTGTATAATACTTTCTTAGATTTACGCGAATACTTGACATTTTAAATAAAACTATCTTTTCGGATTTTTTCGCGAATTTATTTTGATTTTTGGTTCCCGACGTTTCGAATGCTTTACAGCAATCATGGTCACGGGAGAGACTGAGGTGTTAGATGTCTCTAAGGTATTATATAGTTGTTACAGACAGCCTTCCCACAATTAACATAATGAATTCAAAAATTGAAAAATGGCACTAAAGTACCTTACAATATTTTAACTTTTAACTTTAAAAATTTTTATATAATTTTAATTAGCTTTATAATTGAATATGGAATATTATTTATTTAATTTGAGCTGTTATTATTATAATTATTACAATTTAAAAAAAATATTAATTATTAATCTACATTTTTAGTGTTTAATAACATACATATTATAGATATAAACATCCATGATCCATGACTGGAGTACAAACATTCGTGCTTGTCACACAAATGAATGCCCCCAGCTGGACTCGAACCCGCGACCGCTGGCACAGCAAGTAGCGTCACGTAGTAAGACGCAATAATGTTAGTTTCAATTAGATTTTCCAAAAAATATTTAATGGACAGATTTGGCTTAGTTACAATTTTTTTATATGTAGAGAATTCATTTCAATCGCTCAAGTAGATCCATGCATAGAGATACTACATGAGTTTTCTGCATAAAATATACATATAGAGGGATAATCATATGTGTAGGTAGGTTGTGTTGTCTAAATATAAATAAAAATGCAGTTGAAGTCACGAGATGTGACGAGTGGCATAATTAAAATATTACCTATATATATGTATGTATATGAAATATATATTCCTACTACTGATGTATAAAAATTTAATGAAGTCCTTTTAAATAAAATATTTGATGCTGTAATTTTTTACATTACGAGCCAGATGTCGCCGGTTCAATTACAGTTCAGGGTCGATGTCTGTATTAACTGTACAGTTATTTAATAAATATTCGGGTGTTAAGGCGAAGCATTACTTTTGAGCTGACATATTCCACCCAAAAAAGGATGAAACGAAAAAGCTTAAATGATAAATAAGTATACAGTAATATATTTTATCATTTTAATTTATTGTTATGACTGCGCCTTAATTATTGTGAGTGTAATAAGCATTTTCCTCGTTTTTTTTCATAACTTTAATATTTTGTTTATAAATCTATTTTGATTTTATATACCTATAAGATAATAATATCTGGAAAGCAGTAACATATTCGTAGCTTTTGTGCTCTAATAGAGATGTGGAGAAGACTATTTCTGCACGTTGAGCACTGCACAGATTTTGATGAAATTTTGTATGTCTTTAGCTGGTTATCCAGGTCAACAGATATGATACTGTTTACTGCGGAAAAATATCTCTTCCTTGATTTCTATCTATACTAAACGTTAAAACGTAACCAGGGACGTACCCGAGCGGACCGAGGGTGAGTTGCTAGTATTATATAAAATAAATTTTAATTGATATATAATATTAACAATGTCTACTAATATGTAGTGAATTGAACCGCAATCTTATAAGCCTATTTATTATTTTAGGTAGAATTCGTTAGGTTTTCAAGTCCCTATACCAAATATCAAAATCAGTTCAGCCAACTAGCTGTTAATTATATTATTAGTTCCTCCACGACCGCGGACACGCTGGCGTTACAGTTAACAATAGATTTCTTAGAAATTTAAATAATTTCTTAGAAATTTACCTGGAGGGGTTAGTAATTAATGAGAAAGTATAATGCACCTAATTCATTTCATGTGAGCGTATACTAACACGTTAAAATGAAGGGTGGTATTTTACAACTGGCATTCAAACTTACAATAAAAGGTCAAGAGGTAAATCTAACAATCGCGTCTAATGTATGCAGTCATAAAGACACTTTACCTTGATTTCGCTGTAAAATAAAAATGAATTAAAACGATCGAACCGTTTTATATTTGAAGGGCGTTTTGACTGTTCATCACTTACCATAATAGTACGATGTCTTATATAAGACTTAATGATAGGCCTTTACAATAACGGTAGGAAAGATGATTATTTAATTGTACAATATTATTATCATATAAATAAGATAGATAAATGTTGAGTATAATCTCCTTAAGTACATATAAATGATGAGTTTCTGTAAGAAGATGTAATTGATATTAAAATGAATTGAAATTTATGTTGTCATTGAAATTTTAATATATAATCTATCTAAATACAATAATGCTACCCAACTAGTTACTTAGCATAAAGTTTGTAAATGTAACTTGTATTGTTAAATAAGATTTTTTAAGGCTGTTACATTAACTGATTTTTAGATCATTGCTTAAGAATTTAAATCTTCTGGAAGTCTAAAAATAAAATCTTTTTTAATTTTATTATCTGAAGTGACAAATCCATTTTAAACCCAATTCTTGGTAAAAATCTATTCTTGAAATATTTAATGCAAGATTGTATATGAAAGAAAGTAACATATTTATTTTATAAATCGTCTTGAACAAATAATGTAATTTATTACTTATTATCATATTATTTATATTAGTTACGTATACCTAATTTATATATTTTATATACGTATATAAAATATCATATGTATGTATATATGTATTTATCATTTTTATTTTTCTTATCTCTGTTATTTGTTCACACCCTTCCACTTCACACTTTTCTATATCCTACACCTAAAGGTTGCTTGGAAGAAATCGCTGTTTTAGCGATAAGGCCGCCTTTTGTGCATTTTGCTACTACTGTAATCTTCTTTTTTTTATATTTCTTCCTATGTTGTGTGTGTAATAAAGAGTTTTTATTATTATTATTATTAATGTAGAAAGTAGTTCCACTTGCTTATATAATTTCATACTTTTGCTATACGCAGTACTCACGTTTTGTAAATCACTTGTTGAACGTCTAAATACAATTTAGACAGTTAAATTATGTGAAGTATCTATAAGTTGTTTTTTATTTTAAATCTTTATATTTATAAATAGATATAAGAATTTTAATATTAACAAAAAGATAATAACCATCTGCAGTAATGTTAAAAGCAGCAGACAGGTTATTTAAAAATTACATTTACATCTTTGCAAAGATATATTTTTATGGACTAAAATATGTATACTTGTTATTAAATACCTATCACATGTTATGACTTTACATCTGTAGTACAGTAATTGTTGCATGCAAATTTAATCTTGCAGACGAAAAATCTTTTAAATATGAATCTTTTAAATATGAAGCGTCTAATAACTAATGTCGTATTCATTTCATTTAGATTTTTATTTGAATGTTAAATAGGCAATTATTGTCAATCTACAGATTCAAATATGACTTTCGTGCTTTACTAAAACTATTATTGTTTATTGTTTACACAATATATAAAGGTGCATTTTAAAAATAATGTTGCAAGACGACAACAGTCTTAGCAAAGAAGTGCATGCATTTAGCTGGTACAGACTTGCGATTTAGTCACTATATTGTCGAGTTTGATTAAATAAAACATAAATATACCACCACTTAAACAATCCCTTGATCAGACAAAGCATCAACTAACAGGGAGTTAGTCCTCGTGACCGAATTTCAGTTACGGTCAATATTACTGAGACTAATCATTTCTGAACAAGTGTTTGCATAAATCGTTTTATAATTTGCCACGCAATAATATATCTAAAGCAAAACAAATATATTTTCCTATTTTCCTTCTTTTGTTGATCAAAAATAATTTAAATTGGCAAAGAAGATCCACAATGCACTCAAGAGGTCCATAGAAAGTTACTATTATTTGTGTCAGTTTTATACCTATTAACTTACTATTACTCAATTATTCAATTATCTAATAGATCGAAGTTCGTTTTGCGGGTCCAATTGCTGGACGGGTGAAGTATTGACCAAATAGATCTAAAAAATTGTTCTGCGTCATTAAAATATTATATCCGATATTGGGTATTCACCTTCTAATAGAGACACTTAATAATTATAATATACATATTATCTCCCATAGAAGGAAAATTTAAATCGACTTTTTTTAATCTTATCTATACAGATAAATAAAACTGAAGTGTCTGTTTGTAATGTCAAAATAACAGCGTTTTACTAATTGCATATGAAATTATATACGGTTTTTATAAGAAAAACACTTTTTTTAATTTTTGTCTGTGAAACGAATGGACTGATTTTGACGGGACTTTCACTGAAAGATAGCTGATGTTATAGGGAGTAACATAGGCTAATTTTATTTTAGAAAAATAATTAGGGTTCCGCTCAAAAAAGTTAAAACGTACCTAGGGATGAACCCGAGCAAAGCGAGGGTGAGTCGCTAGTTTATTTATAAAACTGATTTTTTTAAAACAACCCTTTTTTTACGAACATAACGTGTTTTTGTAGCGTTAAGCTCATATCTTTTTATTGTTTTTGAACTATCTGGCTTTCAATTTGGACAGGCTGCCAGTCATCATGTAAAAGACTCAAATTCTATTTTGTTTAGAAAGTTAAATTTAAAATATTGTATAGCAAGTAGTTTAGTCATGTATTAAGATATAAGAGTAATGTGTTAAACGTGCATAGCCCATAATTCTAAAGACCTATTGATTATGCACAGTAAGTCTTTGTGAAGGAATATGTGTTGGTTACAAAATTTATAATAATCTTTTATTTAAAGATTTTTACTGATATACCATAAAAGATTAGACCAGACCAGACGCCATTAGAGATTTATAAGAAAAACTTGCTGACGCGATCTTATGTATATCGACTTTTCAAAAAAAATGCATGTAAAGACAATAACTTATCTCTATTATGAGATTATACTTAAATAAATAAAAAGTCCTCTAGATAGAGCTTTGGTCAGGGCGGCTTTCACGGACTATAAAATTACGCCCAGAAAATTTTATAATGCACACCTAAGCGTATTTTCTATTCCTTTCACTCTTAGAGTTCTATAAGACGACACTTTGAGAAGACCAATAAGAAACCAGGCACTGACGGCTGTACATACTCTCTTCAACATCGCAAATTCAATTTGCCATTGAAAATTTCTAGACTGATTCTGTATATTATTTATTTTCTTAAAATAATTTCACATCGTGGTTAGATCCTGGCAGTAAATAAAAAAACCATACATCAATAACTATGTATACAAAACAAACTTCTTACACGAGTAAACACTTGTACTATTCGTAAATGTCATCCTGACTTTCGTTTCCTAGACTATTTATTTAATTATATATAATACTAGCACTGCCCGCGGCTCCGCTCGCATTCAGATGACCAAAAACCAAATTCTTAGGTTTTACATATTAGCAAACTCTTACATTGCAGTTATTGTATTTTTTCTCAAAAATGAGACATTTTCCCGCAGTAAAAAGTATCCTATATGTTGACCCGGATAACCAGCTATCACCATACCAAATTTCATTAAAATCCCTCGAGTGGTTTTTCTGTGATGCGGTAACAGACCGACAGACAGACATACAAAAATTCTAAAAACTATAGATTCGGCCTCTGTATCGATAATAATGTTTATTTCAATAAGATTTTCCAAAAAAATATTTATTGTACAGATTCGGCTTAGTTACAATTTTATTTTATGTATTAATTTATTATTATTAATTATTATTTATTCTTTTATAATGCGGTTGACACAAAGTATTTGTACAAAGTCCCAAATGGTCGCAAATGTCGTGGATATATGAGAACTTATATTATTTTCTTGACTTCAGCTTGAGTGCTATATCCAAAGTTCTGAGTGCTATGATAACAAGAGCGAATGTTTTGAATAATGCAAGCAGCTGTATGGCGGTGAGGCGAGGTGTTGACAAAGTTGCGCCTGAGCCTGTATACATAAATAAATTAATGTATTATTAGTAGTTTTTCTGTATTACAGATATTTTTAGATAACTAAATTATAAAAGATCCAGGCCAAATGACCTTCTATTCCTATTTATGGCAAATATTTTTAAACGTGAAATCTTCGAACGTTTATATACTACATTAAATAGAATGCAAGACCTTTATAAATTTTATACTTTCCATTGTATTATCTTCTTTATCCTCAAAATACATTTTATTTTGATGTATTGCTAGTAACTACAACTGCATTTCTTTTTGAAGACAATTTTAAAAACAAACGTAAAAATATAATATCGTCTACACCAATTTTGGTAATGGTAGCGGCAAAATGCACTTTGTGCGAAAATACTGTAGTATCTTTGAAAGAAAGAGGTTGTTTGTTTGGTTAGTATTTTTGAAATTATACTTCTTTTGGCACGTTTGGAAAAAAACATGAGAGTAAAATTTTACGATGCGCGCGCACTCCGACAGACAAAAAGCGACATGATGAAGTTAGCTAAAAGTGACAAGATGAAGTTAGCTTCATTCCTTTTACAAACAGAAAGTTGTGATATACGGTATGAAACCTTTAGCTTTTTTGTTCTGTTACGCCAAAGAAGTATAACATCTTACATGCATACATAAGTACACACACACGTTTTTTTAGTATTTATGTACACCGATTATTCCAAGATCCTTCTCTCAGCGTCATCCTTTTTTCATTTGAAAATGTACTACGATAAAGTATGAAAACATATACTATATAGTCTCATGCGTGCCATTACGTGTGATGGTCTCATAAGATTAAGATGATCCGAAGATGACCTTCAAAGATAAGCAATGGACTTATTAAAAAATAGTAGTAAATCAAATATGCTTTAAGGTTTATAGTGTAGGTGATTGCAAATTTGCAAAATTACTGTATCAGATTAAAGTTTGATGATAGATTCTAGAGAAAAACAATGAAAATTCTTTAATACATTTATGAATATTTATTAAGGTTAAAACGCAATCTCGATTGAACAATTGCATTTACTTAAATTAGACTCATATACTTACATATAGCTTATAACTGAAACAAAAAAATATGATGATACTAATTCATTTTGTGGGCAGTATAGCTATTTACAAGATGTTTACGCTCTCAAACTCTCATTCACTCTAAATATTTATTACATTTGCATACGTTTAAGCCAATTTTTAATGTCGTTTTCTATCTTTTTAGGAAAATAGCATAAACTTTTAGAGCGAAGTTTAGAAAATGTTATCTGAATGTTCCACAAATGGCTTTAAAAATCCCAGTCCCAAGAAACTAAACAAAAATAAAATGCTTAAAAATACAGTTCAAAACAAACTTTTAGGTTCTTTAGAAACGCCCGAAGCTTACGGAGAACGTTTAATTGCCACGCGAGGCTGTACGGCTTCTCATAGACGTCAAGAACTTTTCAAGCGCCAAATATATTTAAACATACAATTAGAAATACAAAATAAAATATAACAATACTAGCGACTCACCCTCGCTTCGCTCTGTTCGTCCCTAGAAGACTGCCCGATTTGTTGACATTTATGATTACTGCTCCGCTCCCTTGGTTAATAGTATGATATATAGAGCCATTCAATAAACAGGCTTTTTAATGCAAAAAGAATTTTTCATATCCGATTAGTAGTTCCTGAGATTAGCGCGTTCAAACAAACAAACTCTGCCTCTTTATAATATTAGGACTTAACCCTAGTCGAATGTAGTCGATGCGTAATTTAGTCAATTTAGATTTTTTTTAATAAAATTTTTTTATATTTATTTTTAATTTGCTTGTTATTTCTAAATAAGTTTTTATTATTTTTCCATTAAGTTTTTTACGCTTTTATAACCTAATTGGATGGCAATTTAAATATACAAATTTTCCGACATACAAGGATGTAACATGCTTAAGCTTAGGAGGAGGCTAAAGAAATGATAAATAATGTTTTGATAGATATACTCAATATTGTTTTGGTCCCATCAAAGATTTAAAATCAGGCTACCAGCGAAATAGTAGTCATTTGGATAGTTTTAATTGAATAGCTGATGAAGTTAGAGAAAAATGATATATCAACAAATAATGCTCATTCTCAATAAGCCTTAGTACGGAAATCACCCTATAAAATAGTTGAAGGCAATAACAAAGTAGTGGGTATCAATTTATTTCTTTACGATTGGAGATGAAAATCTATACCACCAATAAAAAAGGGGCGAAGTCTATTCGATAGTAAATTTTAGTTTATTGAACTCGGTCTGTATTGGCGTCGTAAACATTCATATGCTGTTTCCACAGTAAACAACAATAGGTATAATTCATGAAAAGCCGTTGCCAAAACATAATTTAAATTCAGGAATAAAGGATATGAGCTAAATATATGATAATATAGCCAGCTGTAATAGAAAAGAAAGTTTTCTAGAATTGCTTATTAAATTACGTTCATTTTAATGTCATTTATTCTGGAAAAACTGGAGTTTGTTACAAGCACTGCGACACGAGAATTTTATATATACATGAAAAAATTTAGCCTTTAATTAGTACAAGATTAGCCATTATAAAATTAGCTTAGAAAAACATGGGTACCACGCCGGGAGGAGGATGCAGGGGGATGCACTTGCAACCCCATGATACGAAAAAATATATTTATTTAAATTATTTCAAATGTAAATCATCATCAACATTATCAAGGGGATTGGGGACTAACAAATGCATATTATAATATGTAACACTATGAGCGTCGCTCTATCCTCATCTAACGACGTATGAATCACCAAAATTGGTTAAGCTGTTTAGTAATTATGAGGGAACATAGGATCGATATGTGTAAGTACATACATAAAGGCCAAACACATAGCCCTCCTTCGCACTTCACCGCAGTCGGGTAAACATTAGTTTAATTGTTTAATGTGTAGAAAATGCATCTCCCCTGAAAATATTTCTGCTAGCGCCCATGATGAGAAAATAACAACGTTACAAAAACATGTTTAGGTAAGCGGGTGAATACGATGGTATTGACTATTGACACATTGTCATTGGTATTACTTAATGTTAACAATAGATACACAATAAGGTATGGTATGGTGATGTGAACATATTTTTTGTACCACATTATGTACAATAGAAATAAGAAACTAATGAATTTTTCATTTATTGTTGTGTTTGTATGAAACCTCTTTTAGATTTTATGTAGTTTTAGCGCGAGCAGAGCCGTGGGTTTTGCTAGTATTTTATAAAATTAGATGTTAGAAATCAGTAGGTAAAATATTTATTGGATTACGTCAAAAAACTGCAAACAATAATTGTCGTTGAAATAAAAACTCTTAAATGATATGATCTTATATCATTTACTTTTAGATTTATATAGAACATGTATATATTATAGGTAAAATGTGCTGCCGCAGAACTATTAATTTAACAATAAAACATAATTTATTGAACGATATAAATTACCAATATCAATAAAATTATTTATAGTTTTAATATTTAATTATCTGTATTCTAATCTCCATAAAACGTATGAAATACCTTAACTTATTATAAAATAACAACCAAAACCATATATTACAGAGTTTTTTTTAATTACGTAATTACATTGCTGTTTTAAGTTCATTTTTAAACGTGAATGAAACGCGAGTGGCTATAATTTTTGGCGTGCATGTCTATTTTCTGACTGTGTATATATGTGGTAATTAACTTAAAAGCTAGTCTCATCGAGATGTTTCTAAGCTATATTTTATAAAAATTAGTTCAGCTACTTAAAATTTATGAAGCATTTTGAATTATTTAGACAAATAATGGAATATGTTATATTTTACTTACATAAATATGTTTTAATCCATAGTAATATTATAATTGTGAAAATATCGCTGTCTGTTCATTTTCAGTCAAACCGCTGAACAGATTTCGATGAAATTTAGCAAGGATATAGACTGCACAGTTTTAAAATATAAAAGACTAGCGGCTCACACTTACTTCGCTCGGGTTTGCCACTAGAAAAACACTAATAGAGATCTATTAGTTCCCACGGGAACTGTTTATTTCTCCGGGATGAAAAGTAACCTGTTGTTTGACCGGCAATATAAAGTATCAGAATGTTAAATTTTACTAAATTAGGTGCATAAGTTGTTGTGTACTAAGCTGTATAAGTTATTATAGTTTTTTAACTATCCCACGGGAACTATTTAATTTTCCGGGATAAAAAGTATCTAAGATGTCGCCCGGGGATATAAGGTACCACCATGCAAAATTTCATTTAAATCGGCCCAATAGATTCGGAGATTAGCCCGTACAAACGACAAACAGACAGATGGAGAAACAAAAAAATTGAAAAAAATCTGGATTTGTTCTATTTGTCTTCTTACATCGCCCTGACTCGGTTTTTAGCATTTTTTTATTTGTACAGACATTCGACCTCTACTCTTTTATTATAGTATAGATGTATGAATTGTTGATCCTTAAATATGTACACTGACACAATTAAGTGTCAACAATAATATACAATTCTTTATTTACTACTTTTTCAAGCATCTTATATTCATATTTTTTTATATTTTTATTTAACTTACTAGCGATTCATCGTCCCTAGGTGATTCTATAAATTGACATAACTTATTTATTTAAGAATTGATTGAAATTAAACAAATACTAAAAGTTAAGAGAAGCTTATCTCAATACATTAGTGAAAACCGCACCCAAATCGGGTAAGCCATTTCTGAGATTGCGTAGTGTGCACAAACGCACAGACAAACAGATAATAATTCTAAAAATCATTGTTTTGGGTTTTCAAATATCTTCCATGTACAAACAACGATCAGTTAAAATTTTATTATATGTATTACTTCTCACCAATTTTGTTTCCATAATAATTTGTTTGTAAACATTGTCGAGAGCCAAAAAGTGAAATAAAACTTCGGAAAATCTAAAAAAGTTGTAATTTAAATTGTCAAATAAATATATCTACATCTATATACAAATAAAAATGAATAACCGTATGTTTATCTTCTATGCGTCCCTAAACCATTTATCTAATTGTGATAAAACTCTAGTGCGTTATCCTGTATATGACTGCGAAGGTTCCTCCCGGAAAAAAAGAAGTAGAAGAGGGATATTTCGTAAAAAGTTGCCTTTATCTATGTATGCCTTTATCTATGTATGCCTTTATCTATGTATGCCTTTATCTATTTAACGTGTTCTATAGGTTCCGCTCCCAAACGTATTGTGCAGTAGCTATACTGGGGACAGCAGACAACTGTGCGACGGTGACCTTATCAATGATTGATTGTGACAAATTGCACATGCTCGGAACATTTTTCCAGTCGCTATGCTAAAGATTTAAGTTGAGATAAATAATATGAATTGCATGACAATGTAGCGTTTACTGTTGATTAATTGTTGGTAATTTATGGCGTAAGTGTCAACTTTTACGCGGTTAAGTTTACACAATTTGAAAGTTTTGGTAAAACTCTATTGATTTTATAAGGAAATTGTAATTTACGAGAACTTAAGCGAAGCATTTTCAATTTAATAAGCATGAGTGATAGGAAGTATCTTAACATAGAGGTGTGGTATGGTTACCGAATTTCACATTAAGCATTTAAGCCATTACATTATATGAAATAACAAACACACTCACTCACTTGTTAAAACATTTGTATGATTTAAATTTTAAGTAAAGTTTCGCAAAAGCTATACTTTTACGAAATATGCCAATCTTACAGCAACTGCAACTTATACCGCTCCCTAAACACAAAGGCCTGAGAATCGCCCTTTGATATTTGTTTCAAGAACAGTTCAATTCTTACTATCTCGCACTATTCTTGTGTAATAGGTAAACAAAAAGTATACGATTTCATCCATTCTTACTTTTAATTATTATATATTTAGTTTACGTAATCAAACATGGAGTCATTACTCCTATATACTATTATTACATATATACTATATCATCATATAATGGAAATAAGGGCAGTATATAAATCCTTCTATGATTTTCCTATTTCTTAATTAACTTGAAATTAATCATATACATATGTATTTAGTTTCAAAATTGCATTTCACCAAATTCCACTATAATATTTTTCATAGAAACTTACATAGCAGGCAGTTGGGGTCGTCCTTGTCGTGGTGGGGGGGCTCAGTAGTGCCCGGCAATCCACCGGGCGCGAAGCCAAGAAACGCACAGGGAGGTGGCCCACTTCGGTGGGCGGTGGAAGGTGACCCTCTTCGGTAGGCGGTGTAGCCATGCGGGTATCTCCTGGTTCTCTGACAGCAGAGTGGACTTTGGAGCAACCTCATGGTTGTTGTAGTCTGCTTCGGCAGACCTGCCGTCGGGGCGTCGTAGTTGAATGCGTAAGCGTTCCTGCGACGCCCCATTAAGACAGGGGACGGTTTTGTTGGGTTTTAGTGGGTAGTACTGGCTTTGCCGGTGAGTCCCACACCTCGTGCGTAAATGCATTTCCCAACGTTAAAAAAAAGGCAGTTGGGGTGGTATGTGAATCTCTAGGTTAATATTGCAAATTTTTTGCTCGTCTTTATATTAAAGATACGTCACGTCATTGTCTCATTTTGGCTTTGACAAAGTTTGACATTTGTAACTGGCATTCAATATGCATTGCTTTTAATATCGGTTGATGCGGGAAGAATAGAGTGACGCGTTACTAAATATTTATAGATATATCGGGGTATCCATATTCTTCCGATCATCTTTAGTGGTTATGAATCTTGTGGGCATTTTCAGGGCTAAATGCGGACATAAAAGAAAGTATTCAATGCTCAATACAATTTAATGAGAGAAACCACAATGTAATAAGCTTGAAGCGATAATTCTAATAGCTTAATTGAGCAGCGGGTTCTCAACCCCGATCTGACTTCAACACACAACACTCCAATGATCTGATCAACCAACGCTACCATGCCACATATCTTCGACCCCGTTCGAGATGTAGCCTTAGCTATTAATTTGAATTGGATTTAACGTAACATAAAAAGTGACTTTAAACAATAATAAGCTTTTACACTCTAGCAGAAAAGGGTAACATGTCAAATTAAATTATAATTCATATTTTCTATTAATTCTCCTCCGACAGATATATTTATTTCAGATACACAGAAGCTACTTTTCCTATAAGATTAAGTTAGCAGACCAATTACATTATATTGCATTAAGATTGCTACAAATATTGTTGTAAGTAACACTTGTATTTCATTGTAACTTGTAAGTTATAAAGTAGAACCGTACCGCTAAAGGTCAAAACATAAACTAAGCTCTAAGATGTCTGGCAGCCTGTGTAGATACTTATTCCACTGGAAAAGCATCGTGAACTAACATGTAAATACAGTTAGAGTCCTACAACTGTTCCCATGCCGCAAAATCCCTTTAATGCTATCAAACCCGTGTGATCGTGCCGCCCCGACGTCGTGACATGCTCACAATTACTACTGTCGGACTTCACCAGAGTAAATTGCATAAATATCTTAAAGATAAAAACTTGAAGTATTTAAACCTTTTTGCAAAATACGTTTTTTTTTAAGTTTGTTAGTTAAATTTTATTATTAAAAGATTTTATACATTAAATTTTACTATCTTCAGCTGAACCTTCTTTCTCTATATATTAAATCAGCAATTCTTACACATATGCACATTGTACATATATATATATATATACATATTACGTCGAATGTATATATTACTTCATGTATTTCGGAAACGCCTCTTACAATTTGGATCAAGTTTTGTATTAAGATAAAGTTTTGATTTTTGAGTTTATTTATATAGGTGACTTTTCTGAAAAACACATTTTTTATATCTTTTCCAAAAACGCAGAGCGTAGCTTTGTCACCCAGGTACTTAGGTACTGATCCTAACATACGAGCAAGAAACAAAAGTATACCGGAACCTTTACTACAACACTTAAAATCTATTGCAGCAGGTGTAAAATAAAATTTACTTATCATTTACAGGGAGCAATAAATAAATAATTAGTATAATTTTAAATAAAATTCATATAGCATAAAATTGTAATGATTTAAATTTTAGTTTACAGATAAAGTCTATTGAATATTAAATTAATTATTAAAAATTAATATTATACCTAAATTATACAATTTTTTTATTGTTGTTTCTTCAAAATAAAATAGGTGTATCTTATAATATAAACTAAAAAATAATAACCTATGTGAATAAATAAGAGGGAATAAAAATATTTCTACTTCGAGTTGTAAATAGCCAATTACTTATACAATTATAATTTATAACAATTTCGTACTTGAATTTTGATATAATGTATAAATTATATTTCTAGTTTCAGTTGAATTTTGAATTCACTCAAAAACTCTACTTCTCTACTACTGCTCAAAAATTCTACTAAAAAACTCACCCTTTTACCCTACTAAGAAACTCTCCCTCTCTCCGCTCGGGTTCGTCATTTCTCAGAGATGAGATATTTTCCCGCAGTAATAACTATTTATACGCAGTAAAAGCTGCTATTTGCTTGGTCAATATACAGAAACCACTCGACATCAAATAAAGTGTGTTCAGTCACAGTTTGAATAGTTTATTTCGTTTGACATCACATGAAGCATTCGAGAGATAATTTATGATACTTCTTACTACATCGCATTGCTACAAAGTTTGCCAGTAGACGATCCAATAGCGGGGTGAATCAAAGTGGGACTTTTGGTGGAAACTTTGTGTGAAGATTGTTCATGCCTTGTCGAAATGATCCACACAATTTAGCCTATTAACTGGTTTGTGTAGAGATCGTGTTTAAATTATACCTATATATATATATATATATATATATATATATATATATATATATATATATATATATTTAGTTATCTAAATAATAAATATTGTATTTAGAAAAATATAGACCGATTACATAATGTATACATATAATAAAATTCTAACTGAGCCGAATCTGTACATTAAATACTTTTTGGAAAATCTTATTGAAATAAACATTATTATCGATACAGAGGCCGAATCTATAGTTTTTAGAATTTTTGTCTGTCTGTCTGTTACTGTGTCACAGAAAAACCACGAGTGGGATTTTGATGAAATTTAGTATGGTGATAGCTGGGTATCCGGGTCACCTTATGGGATACTTTTTACCGCGGGAAAATGTCTCATTTCTAGGAAAAAAAACAAAAACTGCAATGTAAGAGTATACTAATATGTAAAACCTAAGAATTTCTTTATGGTCATCTGAACGCGGGCGGAGCCGTGGGCAATGCTAGTACGTATCTAAATATAATTTCGTCAGTACTAATCTCCTATAACGAAATTCATCATAATCAGTCAAGATTCTTTCCGAAAGTTCGTAATATCTATATTTATAAAATAGTTTGTCCTGAATGCCAAAATCAACGCTCAGCCAAAACTACTGAGTCATAAAGCAGAAATTCGAAACATAGGTTTATTTTATAAAATAAGCATCCTTTAAGAAAGTATTTTTGGAAATTTCAAGATTGGGGGAAATGGAAGGGGTGTGTAAGTCTTTGTTCTTTGTTAGATGAAATTTTGAAATACACCTACTGAGCATAAGTTCTAACGACGAGTTTAAGGTTTTCCGAATTTTCACATTTTATGGTAGGGAAACGGAGAAAATTATATATGTGAATAACTGTATTTGAAATAAGAATTTCAAATATGGTTCTTATTATAAACTGTAAGTGCTATTTTTATAGGATTTTTATATGTACTCAAATATCACTAACAAATCAGATAGAGTTGAAGATATATTTTAGTTTAGTTATTTCTAGAAATCCTGCGCGTTGTTTAATTTGGCTCCATTTTATTTTTACTAAATATAAACATGAATTGAGTACTTTATTGTTATTTAAATGGGTCAGTTATTGAATAATTAGGTAATATTTAAAAATATTAATTTATTTAACGGGCTTTTAATTTGCAAAGTACACGGTCAATGCGCACATTAAAATATTGGCTGAATATAGCCGTTTGGTAATCGAATATTTTTTTTTATTTAATGTTACGAAATTTATATATGTAAAATGTAGGTATGTAGGTCTAAAAAAAATTAAATACCGTGACGAATAAAATTTTAAATATTATTCTGCCACTAATTTAATTAAAAATAGCGATTTTTAAGTGCAAGTATATGCTATTAAATAAACTTTCGATACTTCACATGTTTGCTAATCAAAAAGCCGAATTCATTCAATATTTGGATTACCTAATTAACTGGTAGTTACAATAATATATCTCTTTGAAGGAAAATTTTATAACTCTATATAATTTGAAACAATATTTTACAATACGTCTTAGTTGAACTTTGTTCATGTTTATGAAAGTTAGTAAAGTAAGAACTAAAGTGGTTTTGAAACTTTATTATGTTTTAAGTTAAGCTAAGTATTTAACGCTTTAACACGTAACATATACAGTGTACACTGTTACGATGTTAGAATGGTATACGAATAGCCAGTCTTTCTTTCTACTACATCATATTTTTTACTGGATAATTAAAAATTAAGACTTCCAATTACCTATAAAATACGAATGAATATATTATAAAGCTGAAGAGTTTGTTCGTTTGTTTGATGGTTTAAACGTGTCAATTTTTGGATATACTAGTTCGATTTGAAAAAATCTTTTTGCGTTTTATAGCCCATGCACTAAGAAAAATTATAAAATTAAAAGACACGAGCGGAGCCGCGAGAAAAGATAGTGTTTTAATAAAATAGGAGTCTTGACGATGTGAGCATGAACAAGCCTACACCGGGAAGTACTGCCTTCTCAATGAATTTTGACGTAAATTAAAATCTCGCATATTTTCTTGCATTTCGTTGGGTTAGAGCGCCAGAAAACTATCCTCCGCCTATATCCGGTTTCTTTCTCTTCTTTTTTGAGCCATCCTTTAAGTGCTGTCTTACCGCTTTTGTTGTATAGCAATGGAGCCAAAATTTACATTCAAAAGATATATAGAATGGTTTGTTAAAAAGGAAATGAGCGTCTTTTAATAAAATATAAGTTTAATGGAAATGTAAATGAAATTTTTGATTATACTCTCGATTATTTCTTTTTTATTATTCTCTTTAAAGAAGATCACGTCGAAGTATGAAGATGCCTCGAGTAGCGTATAGGCGCGTATAAGAGAATGGTAATAATGAAATAAGCGATATAGGCACGCAGAGATCAAGACACTTGGTACCTTGTGTCACCATGGCTCGCTCACAAGGGATAGCATTAAGGTATGACATTCTCATAAACGAATTAGAGTTATATATCGCAAACAAATTTTTAATAGGATAGATACGTAGCATAAGTTTCGGAACAGCTGTTTATGAATCTGAAGTTAGCCTATAAGTGTGGTGTATAGTGTAAAAAATATTTTATAAGAAATTATGTATAAAAGCAAAAGCACTGTATATTGGCTGTATATTGTATGTTGGCTTCCTAAATAATAAATAAAAATAAATAAATAATAATAAATAAACCTCTTAGCATTATGAATCACAAATTATGACTGCGTACTTTAATCTTCTTGAAAATTGATAAATAAATAATCAAATTAGGATACACATCATATAGAGGGAAACTTTTGTACTACTTAGGCCACATAATGAGAAATTACAAGTATGAATTGCTATGACTACAATACAGAGCAAAATACAGGGAAGACCCTGTACTGTGAAAATGTGTGAAAATAGTTTGAAAAAGTACTTATTTCTCATTATTCAGAGATTTCCACGATGATCCAACATAATGTTGCCTTAATGATCTCTGAACTTTGAAAAAAAGATGATAACATTAATAATAATCGTTGTTTAATAATATTAACCTTGTATGGTTATATCGAGCTAAAGAGATCTCTGTGTGCCAGATATTATGTCCATTGCTACAAAAATATTGGCCATATTTTAAATTAACTTTTAATGAAAAAAATATATAATCAAATATAAAATATAAATATTAAAATTTGTAATAGTTGAAATTTTTTGAAGATATGTTAAAGACGATTACAAACAGACTGTCTAGACTTGCCTAAGTATGCAATTAAGAGGCCCTTGAAATTTATTTTATAAGATTACAAGAATTTTAATTTAGGTACCGACTTGTTGACCAGTCGATCTTATTGAACCCTTAAATATTAATTTTTACTTATTTATTTTTATGTTTTCTTAGAATTTACATATATATAATAATACGTTTTATCTGCAAAAATCAACGTAAAATTTAATACAAACTTAAAAGTTAACACAAGGATAGACGGCGTAGGTTTGTATTCATAGGTTTAGGTTTGAACCATAAAAAGAACAGTCCATTGTTTCTATACATTTTGGTTCATTAGTACATAAGCATTCCGGCCTCTTATTAGATTAGAATAACATTTGCATATCACTATAGTATTCTACAATTAGTTGATTACATGACGTTGGCTTAATTGTTTCTGAATACATTTACTGTTCAAACCATTATAATGATTAAACATCTTACGAGTATCCATTATAATATAAGGTTTATCTCAGAATTATTGCCCTACTGATGATATAACTTTATTTTAAAGAATCAAGTTTATAGAACTGATATAAAACGATAAGTAACTTTATACAAATTTTCAATATTGAAGAAAGCTGTTAAAAGTGAAGTGGGCATGTTTTATATAGCTTGCTTGGAATATGTACAATACTATGTACAAGTACAAGCAAAAGTGCATACTATTACCATTACGATATTACATAGTATACACATGAACGAATTAGAGACTGGACTAGACATAAAAGCGGACGTACCTTTATCGGTCTTCTCAGTGACCAGGAGATTTTAGGCTTGGTAGTTTGTTTTTTGCGTCAGTCTCAAGCACTTATTTGTCAACAAAACATCTCCCAAAAATGACTAAATGTTCTGTTAAATGATGTAAAAACTATAACGGCGGAAGCAGCAGTATTTCTTTTCACTTGTAAATACATTATTTTATTACATTTATTGTTATTTATCACACAATTTAATTAAATGTAAAATAAAATGTCATATTATCCAACTATGTTAAATATAGTCGATATTTCTATGTATTGTTGACATCTGACAACCATCATAAAATCCCTGGATTATACCATTCAGAACAAATGACTAAACTGTCGAGTGAGTCCATTTGACATCGACTAGTGCTTGACAATGTCGAAAAATATATCGATATTTGACGAAATTACTAACGAATTGTGTTATTTGTACAGTACAATAACATAAAATACTTTTACCACAGTATCCTACAATCTGATTACAATAAATTTATAAAAATATTTTCTAAATCAAATAAAAATATAAATGCAAAAATTATAATTAGTATGTGTACTTAATTTTTTATTTTATTTTATTCCACATTTATATACTTTGGAATATTATTCCATTGTAATAATAATAAAGATCATTTTAATTCAACACATAAATTACACAAAATCAAACAATAATGTTTTAGCACTAAACTTCTAGGTTGGCGATTTGTAATAAAACACTTTACCACTTGCACTAATTATTTTACTTTCACGATCCAACACTCACTTTAATTTGCAATCTCTTTTTCTTTTTCCTAATTTCACAAATGTTTATTAAGAACTGAGCAATATTAGGACAGTGTCACATTTTTATAACTACCCGAGACAATCAATTGCCAATTAAAATAGTTCAATAACAGAATCAACAAAATCACTTTATTTAATTAAATTAGCTTAATATATTTTTTAATCTTTACAAAATAATATTTATTATATATTAATGGAATATATACCCGATATTCATTTGTTCATTAACATTATTACAGGCCAGCAGAATGTTGCCATCAATGCCATCGTATTTATATAAATCAAATTAAAAAATAATTATTATTTGACACATTATTATTGCCTCTTTAATTCATTTATTTTAATTTATTAAAATTAAAAGAAGAAGAATAAATTAAAAGATGTAAAATATGATGACTATTGCTAACCAATGTCTAAAATGTCATTCATTGGTTCATCGATATATGTATTTTATCGATTACGTTCAAGCACTAGAAATATTGTATTGTGTATTAGTGTTTATAATAATGTAATAAAATCTTTGTGTGCGTTATGCGTCACTTGGTTGAACTAGTTTTCATACATTTGTATTTTATGTCAGGTCCAGTCTCTAATTCGTTCATGAGTATACATTAGAAATAAACTTGTACTACTGATTCGTATCCGGAACCGTGGATTACCTTGTTAGGGGAGTTTTCAATGCTTCCGTTAGAATTATATAACCAACTTTATAGTTGTTTGCATTCCGAATGCAATGAGGAGATAATTTTGTTTTGAAATTAGATATTTGTGGTTTATTACGATTAAGTAAATCGCGGATATACTTTAATATTTTTTAAATAAAATTATCTTTTTTCGGATTTTTTCGAGGATTTCTTTTGATTTTTGGTTTCCTATGCTTAGAATGCTTTACAGTAATCATGGTCACGAGAGATACTGAAGCATGAACCGAAGTGCAATAAAGGATAATGAAAAATTGACATAAAAGATTTGTTTAATAATATTCTAGTAAAGTAAAACCTACTAATATCTAATATAGTATTGTGTCTCTATGCTAATATGAATGATGCTATATAGAAATAATGGAGAATTTAGTCCTCTGGGTTATTAGTCTATTAAATAAAATTAAATGTTAATTTTTTAAAAGATGAAATAATTTCATTTTGGAAATTTAATTAAATTAATATGTGTTATCGATACACATATTCTTTTTTATCGAAATAGTATGTATTCTCAATTATTAAAATACCTACTATCCTAAACAAAACTTTGTCTACAGACTTAAGTTTTATATAGACATTCCGATTTGGATCTGTAACTTTAGGGTACGGCTCAAATCTATTTTACACTAAGCCTGTCTATCGTTTATTATTAACAGACCAGAAAATAGCCTTTATGTTTTATACATTTTATTACAAGCAAAAAATCGTTTACGATTATGTTCAAACATGGAAACAAACGACAAACAAACGACAGCTTTGTGCCTTTTTAGAACTTTAATAGCTATGTCAGTTGTGCTCTAAATTTTAATTATTATAAGAACATAATTAGCACTTGTTGTATTTGTCTTACATTAAATTATTTGTTCTAACGAAGTGATTCAATTTTGATACAATATTCTTTTTCCAGTGTGTACATATTAAATAGAGCTTCCGATTAACGAAGAACTTTCTTATGTGTGAATCATTTGGAAATTCATGATTAAAGCTTGTCTTACGGTGAAGGAAAACATTGTGAAGAAACCTGTATGACAGAGAACCTAGCAAGTTTTGGAAAGACTTAAGTAGTTCGCCCGCACCTGGCCAGCGTGGTGGACTATGGCCTGATGCCCTTCGTAAATGATGGGAGACCCGTGATCAGCAGTGGGACGTTAAAAAGGGTTGAATACAATACAATGTAATTAAATTAAATTCAATTAATTTCCCATTTCTAAACTAATTTTTTCATATACCTATCTTTTTTGAAATACAGATTAGATGGACTCTATAACGGAAGTTATATCTAAACATTTAAATTCAAGTTTAAACTGGTTTTTTTAATCATAATCTGCATTGGTAAAACCTACACAAAAGCTTTTTCTGTTGATGGATATGTCATGACGAAACAAGTTGGCAGTTTGTCGATGCTAATTGATTTACGCATGAACGTTACTCGATATGCACCAGTTATTTCGTTCCCAACAATCGTATCTGCACGTGCCAAGATTCGTATGAAATAACAAAAATTTGACATAAATATTTTTACCAGTAAAAGAAGTTTTACTATTTTAAAGTTAAGCTTAATAATAGTGAGATGGTCTTGTAGCTATAGCTTTATTAAGCTGTGGTTAGACATTGATAGTAATAACGATAAAGCGTGCGTTAAAAGGTCGTTAAGATATCGATAAAAATGGTTGTAATATTTTAGTACTTGATATACGGGTCAATTGCATAAAAATTGTACGTCATACAAAAGAAATACAAAGGAATATATATTTTTTTGTCATACAAAGGAATTTCAGTTAGACAGAGGAATTCATAAGGAAGGGTTCATAATGACTTTTCATCCATGTGACGTTTATTAAAAAAAATTGTGATAATGTAGTAAAGATTTTATAAAATATAATAAAAATTAAACAAAGATTGAATTTAGTGTTCAACTAAAATTAAAAAAAATATTATTAATGTGTACAAAAACAACGGATTCTATTTAACAAAAACAGATATACAACAATCAACTCTTTATAAAATAAACAAATTAGAGTAAAACCTCAAAATTTAAATGTAAAGAGAAAGCTTTGTTTCTAAATTAAAAGTAAATAATTAAAAATAAGAATAATATTTGCTTACATTTGAAAGAAAGCTATAAAATTAAACATAGTCAGTCTAAAAAGATAATACTAATGTGCCTCTCTAAACGTTACAATCGCAAATAAAATATCGTAATAAATATTTTTTATCTTTAAACCTAAACACAAGGCTAAAAAAATTACGTTCGGTCTTGAAAAAACAATGGCTCTTTATAAACAGAGAAATTTGTCTCAAAATTTAATAAAAATAAGTTTAAAACAATAATATTTTTTTATTTCTAAACACAAACTCTTCGCCAGTTGCAGACGATGCGCAATAGTTTTCGCAAGTGTGTACTACTACTGTGTATGAAATTTCATTTGTGTATGTAAACCATGTTCGCTTAGTGAAAGTTTTCATACATACACGATAAAATTTCATGTACAAAAGTTAATACTTGTGCAAGCTACTGCGTATCATCTGCAACCGGCATTAAAGCCGTTCTAGATATATAAATCAATCAAAAAAATAAACCGAATCACAATCATTTGTTAGTTGAAACTCATTTGATACAAACTTTAAAGTGATAACTTTTACGATACACACAGCGGGAACTAAATCTTTATCATTTTTTTTTTGTAATAATGAATTTCAGTTGAGGATTTTTTACAGTCTTTAAAAAAACGAACTTTAAAATGTATTTCAGACATTTTAAACTCTATACCTTCAATGAAACCAACATAGTATACCCACTTATTTTTTTGATAATATCTGACTAAGACGCTATCATTAATATTATATATCACACGTCTCGTTTCTGTTTCTGTCTGTTTTTCACTTTTATTTTTTATTTTAAAATTGTTTTCACAGCCTTTATCATTTTTTATTTTAGTTCTAGTACTCTGTTTAATGTAATATCTATTGGTATTCTCCTTTTCTTCCATCAATGCCTCTTCTATATCAACTTCATTTACATCACATTTTCTTGATATCAGTTCTGTGTTTCCTTCCATTTTTTTATTATTTACACCTGATATAGATGGGGTAGGATTTTTGTAGACATCATTATTTATTTGAAAATTTTTATCTATATGTTTAAGTGTAAATGGACCATAGTTATTAATATCGAAATATCTCTTATTTTCCGGCTTATATCTTATATCTGACAAAATTGTTACTTTTCTGTCAATGTGATTACCTGTTTTGACCACAATATTATCTTCTTTCGATTTGCTTTCTATATTATTTTCATTAGTATTTCCATCATCTTCGTATTCGCATTCCGATTCACCCTTCCAGCTACTATCATCCGACTCGGCATAATTGATCTCGCTTTCAGACTCGCTAGTAGTATCACTGGACTTTTCAACACGTCGCTTTTTTATATACTTCGTAGTCTTTCTATTTATTTCTCTTTTTTTATCATTAATTTTTCGCTGCAGTTTTAAATTATGTTCCTTTAAATCAAAGCAGGCACAATAACCAGAAGTCATCCCACAAAAACAACTCAATTTTCTAAATTTTATTGTATCAGTGTTTGGCATAGCAATCACTTGATGAATAGCTATAGTATTGGGAACGGGGATAAGGTCTTTTGCGGTTGAATCTAAGTCTTTTACGATGGTATCTACATTTTCATCAGATATAAAGAAATATTTAATCTTTGAATTGCTGTTGACAAGTGCGTTGTATGCTGCCTCCGCATCGGGAATGTCTTGACCGTGAGTAACATAACGGTCCAGATTTCGTTTTGTAGCTCCTCCTATTCCATCTGCCGCACCTTTTCCATGACTGGATTCGAAAAAGGACCATGTGGCTTTTTGGAATCCGTACAGAGAGATCATTTTATTTATCATATAGAAGTTTTTTTTCTGCCTATATTGTGTTGTTGGGCCATCTGAATAGAAATGTAGTATAGTTACTTTAGGATATTTCTCTTTAATCAATTGTAATACAGGAGTCAGATGGGCCCATATGGCTCCAGGGCTATGATTGGTGTTTGGAGATATTGTACAGAAAGATGTTGTCTTCGGCTTGCCCTCATATTGGGCATAAACAACACCAGTGTGTAAGGAAATCTGTCGTTTTGATGCGCCAAAATGTAAAGCTTGAACTTCTTCCGCTAGTTTACATACATAATTTTCGGAAAAGTCGCAATGCAAGAGAATTTCATGTTCACTTAAGTTATCTTTACAATTCCTATACATTTTGTATTGATGAATAATGTTAAAATAATGTTTCTTAAACAAAAGCATCTGATCACTAAATGTTTGCAGCAATATTTCCAGTGTCTGTGTTACTTCCTCTTTTACTGTTCTCTTAGTAATTTTCTTATCATATTCGTGTTTCTTTGTAACCCATCTTTTCCATGTCACTACTTCCTTCAAGTTTCGTTGTAATAAATTACAAACAACACTTTTGTTAGAGCAGTCGTTACACTCACCATACATACATTTGGGATCATTGACATTGCACGCAATAGTAGATACTAACTGAGCTAAATTATCACTTTCTATTACATTTAGCCTTTTCAGTTTTTCTGACATGAAATTTAGATTGGCGTGCTTTACACAGGCACAAGTATTTCTGTCCCTTAATTTTGGAGTAAGGATATAAAATGGTTTGTATCGAGTAAACATAGCATAAGATAATTTCCCTCCTTCACTTTTATATTTAGTATGTAAATTTTTCATGGTATCCAATAAATATCGTACCTGTTCTCTCTTTTTATGTAATGTTCTATACTCTTTTTTACCGGCCGTAGCGCGGCTATTGTCGTCTCTGTTAAAAAAATCTCTAAGATCTTTTAAGCGGCATATTTTTCTGTCTTTCAATTTTTTTCGGATCCTTATTCTTCCTTTTAACCCTATAACAGCGCTCAATTTTGTTTTCATTTTATATTTTGTTATTATGTCGTTAGTTATAATTTTTTTAAATGTGTCTCTTTCTTGATTGTTTGTTATTTGGGAGTACTGCTCACTCAGTGAATCTTTAATCAACATATTTTCAAATAGTACCTTTTTTACAATATTTTTCTCTGGAGTGCTAATTTGTGGTAAATTTTCCTGAATGAAAGTTTCGGTTTTAGAATGAGGAGTTTGTCTATTCTCTTGATTTATATTTACGTTTATAGTATCTTTTTCTAGAGACTTTTTTAAATATATTACTATTTCTTTTAATTGATTTACTTGCTTTTTGTACCTGTAGTTGCTCTTTTTCAGATTTTTTATTTTTGTTACTAACAGATCTATCGTAGTCTTTAATTTTGAATTTTCTTTAGCTAATTGGTAACGAAATTTACGGTTTTCGTTTTGTTTTGTATTATTTTGTGACTCTTCAGAATCTTCTTTAGTATTTCTGTCTTTTTTCTGATTCCTCCATTTTTGTCGCTGAAGATTCCGTTCACTTTCATTAAGTTGTTTTACTTTTTTGTATTTTTTTTTGGTCTGTTCTAAATTCTTTTTCTTAATATCTTTTAGTTTTTCAGGATTGCTCTCTCTTAACTTTTGAAGATACCTTCTCTGTCGTTTTGCCCCGGATAAAGGCATTATCTAAAAAATAATTGAATCTATTAACGCATGTTGTTTTCAAACATATTTCTCAACTCACAGTCGCCTATCTCTAAAAATACCATATACGGAAAAAATCGGTTTAATCATTTCCAAGATAACTACAAACAAACAGACAATCATCTTTGTCATCATCACCATCCCCAATAATTTCGCTGTTTTTTCATAATATATTGTCTGTAGAGGGCCACAAAAGAACAAATTTACATACATACATATATGTATTGCAAATTCGGCTTCTGCTCGTAAGCGCTCAGACCAGAACCTAATATGGCCGAGCACCGGCGAGTAGACCCGAACGCGTGAAATATGAATAGATTATCTACCATAGCCGATTACTATTTATTCGTTCGGGTCTACTCGCCGGTGCTCGGCCATATTCGGTGCTGCTCTGAGCGTTTTCGAGCAGTGGCCGAATTCGCCTATAAATACTGAAAATCACTTTACCCTCCTATGTGGGTACACAACAATCAATCCAGGATAACATGTGTATAAACCTTTAGGTCGTTTCCTTTGTATGACGTTATACAATGTCATCCAAAGGAACCAAATTTAGTTGTGACAAAATGAACACAAGCAATTAGGTTATAATTTTGAGAGATTTTTACAGTTCCGATATACTCATTGTTTTACACATAGATTAATTTATTATATAAAAACAAATATCAAATAAAAACTATAACACTTACCTCATAATAACGTCATACAACTAGATCTTAAAGCACAACGAAATTCACTCTTGGAAATCAAATCGCTAAGACTACAAAACTAAGATGGCAGACGTTTGGTTTTAATAAGTTGATAGGTAGTAATAATGTTGCCGCACGTAAAAAAAAAAATGGATGCGTTCTATATTGTTTAAAAGCTTCCGAATCTTAGTCATACAATAGAAGTCATACAAAGGAAGAAAATCGAAGACAAGTTTTCTTCAGGGAATTTTATAAAGAAATTAATGTTCAAATCTAAAATAAAGCATTTTATCAAGAAAAGAATATATTAACTAAGATATTTCTTGTCTAAAACTTGGATTTATATAGGTAGGTTCAAAAGTTATTTAATTTAGATTATAATACGGCAGGGGTAGGACAATGAGGTTTTGTATGGCAAACAAAAGCTATTATTTTTTTAAATATTTTTTTCTACTATTTCATTAGCTCTAAATAAAATTACTTATTAATATACTTGAAAAGAAAAACAGTAGAATTATGAATAAAATATAATTATCATGTTAAATATTTCAAATCTTTTTTCAAACGTAATTTAATGTGATGGACACACTTTTTTTTCCTAATGTACAATTTTTATGCAATTGACCCATACAGTGGGAAACGTTTATTTGTGGTGTAGATTTTTAGTTGTTTAATATAATAATTTAATCACCTTACTATTATAAATGCGTTTGTATATTTGTGTGTTTTAGTGGTATACACCTTATTTTTTTAATTTTAGAAATGCGTTTACGCATACCACCTGTAGACATACAGGTGGTCTCAACTACGACGTCCCGACGGTAGGTCTGCCGAAGCAGACCACAATAACCATGGGGTTGCTCCACAGTCCACTCTGCTGTCAGAGAAGTACCAGGAGCAACCCGCATGGTACACCGCCCGCCGAAGTTAGCCACCTCCCTGTGCGTTTCTTAGCTTCGCGCCCCACTGGATTGCCGGACCCTACTAAGCCCCCTCCTCCCCCCAAACCACGACAAGATGAACGCACGTTGGGGGGGACCCGGTACATATCTGAGTTAAGTTAAAGTAAGGTAATAGTTAAAATGAAACCATTATTTCGTCTACTTGCTATATGCCTATTGGTATAATTTATTTTGTAATTTTAGTATTAGATTTCTACTTTAACTGTAGCTCATATGAACTTAATTGGAAAATTAGTTCTAATTTAAGATTGGCAATAGTTTAAAATGAAAGACTTACAATATTGGCAACGTTAGTTAGTAAACATTTATACAGCAAAAGTAGAGAAATACAGCAATTTACTTACAAATGTGACATGTGGTACTTGAAGTATAGTGAATGTCAAAAATGTCTATTAACTTTGAAAGCTATAAATTTCAAATTATGAAAATTGAAATTTATTGACTGCCTATGTTTTTGAATGATCCTATCTATCTAATACCTTCAACTAACCATTCCTGTACTCGTATATTTATTTATTTATTACCAGCTCACCCTGGCTTCACTCGGGTTCTTTGCTAGGTACGTTTTAAATAGATATAAATAGTTTTATAATATTTTATTTTTTTTCGTTTATTTTTCTGATGTTTTAATACTATTATCCTGTTCCGGACCGGACGGATTAAGAGTAATCAAAAAAAAATCATAAAAATTGGTCCAGCCGTTCTTGAGTTATAAATGGTGTAATAAATATAACTAACACGACTTTGTTTTATATATATTATTGTTTTATATATGATATATATATATATTTACCTTATTTTATATTTTTTCTCTTTATTAAAACTTTCTCTGTACCTTAAGGAACATTCGAAAAAAATTTAGCTGAATAGGTCGAGCCGTTCTCCAGTTTTGGGCTTAGCAACATTCATTTTTATTTATATATCGTCGATCTCGGAAACGAGACTAACGATTTCGCTGATATTTGGTACGTGGGGGTTTTTGGGGGCGAAAAATCGATTTAGATTAGTCTTATGTTTGGGAAAACGCGAGTTTTCGAGTTTTCATGCGGTTTTCTTTCGCATTATACCACGCAAATTATGGTCGCTAATTTCGTACGCTCAAGGCGCAAGATTGATAGTCACAGGTGTCCGGGTTCGAATCCCGGTCGGATACAAAGTTTTTACTTTATTTATTTTTTTTTGTAATTATTCAAGTTTTTAGTTTTAAGTTATATAGATTGTCGTATAAAAATTAATTAATCAAACCAACTAAATATCCAAAAATAAAAATTAATAACACACCTACTTACTATTTTTATCGAAATATGTAGTCGAGTCTGAGGTAAGGATAAAATACATATCTTTCGATTGTCCACGTCCTGTATACGGTACATTATTACTCTTATATGTACTCAGCTGAAAGGTGGGTGTTCTATTCATTTATTTGAGTTAGGTTGATGCTGACAAAGCTGCTACTATTAAATTTCAAGTAAATTGTTTGACAAGTCCGTTTACGATATGGCAATATTTAAGATCGTGCTCTGCCTTCACGTTGTAATTAAGTGATAAAATATATTTTATAGCCATATGCTATTTGTTAACAATTTATGTTCTACTTGATTGATATTGATAGTTAGTTATTGATAAGTTGGCAACATTTCGTAAGGAAAATTAGACACGGTAGAGTGATTACTACAACGTATTCATATTATTTTTGTAGGTCATAATTGAAATATGAAAATTATTTTGTTAGAATATACTCTATTTGAGGCAACATTTACACATAGCAACTATTATAACTGTTTTATTTCTAGCACAAGTAATTTAGACTTAAATTAAGAGCGAAATTCTAGTCATTTAAAATTGTTATATGAAGTAAATTAATCGCTGTGCAAACTCGTAAAAAATTAGGCCTCAAGTAAGTGGGTCTTAAATCACTAAATACAGGCTTGGTTTTATTACTTTGTTATCAGATGCCATAACTAACGTAACAAGCAAAAAGGCAATGAACTTGTTGATAAGTGATTATGGTACAATTTATTGGGTATTACACGATGCATTACTGACATATCAGTGGGTTAATAGTAACTGCCTCGGTGGTCTAGTGGCTAGTATGTACAGCTGCAGGTCCGGAGTTCCAGGTTCGAGTCCCGGGTTGGGTCAAGTTTATTTACTAAGTTTTTCTGTTAAGATATTCTGAGTGACAGCCCGAAATTGGGAAGTTGGTGGTGTTTCACACCGTGTCTAGGAGAGTACTTATGCCGTCATGCCTGCGCCTTAACTCCCATTGGTTGTGTTGAAGTATCGTCCTACCGAACTTTAAGAGTTACAAAAGTAATAGAAAGTGCACTGACTTTCA
The DNA here is from genome assembly GCA_947093115.1 of Brenthis daphne. NCBI lineage: Eukaryota > Metazoa > Arthropoda > Insecta > Lepidoptera > Nymphalidae > Brenthis > Brenthis daphne. The sequence goes on along the minus strand of OX352474.1, from coordinate 28,805,809 downwards.
CATTCATAATATTAGTATGGATTTTATGAGCTCAAGGACTTAAATAAGTTACATGATTATATTTGTCCTTGCATGACCTATAAATTAGTAGTGGTTTGACGTTGTGTAAGCTATACGCGTGCAAATACTCGCACGTGCGTAAATTCATTAAGATGTAATGCTATTAGGCTAATTTAACATAAGTAAAAAGGTTTATATGTTCTATTTGATCAATTTACACTTAAATTATATAGATGTTTCTATTAACTTTAGGCGACAGTGACAGACGTGTAGGTTAAATGTATAGATATGACAAAAGATGGAATATTATTTATTTAAATTGTTACGTACATTATAATAGGGCTTCGTTTATTCTAAAAATATTTAACTCAGCAAACGTAACATGTGTCTTGTCAATGTCAGATATGTCCGTAGAAAAATGTAAGTTACCTTTAAAACACCCTAAAATACTACTACTAAATATTTTTTGGAAAATCTTATTGAAATAAACATTATTATCGATACAGAGGCCGAATCCATAGTTTTTAGAATTTTTGACTGTCTGTCTGTCTGTCTGTTACCGCATCACAGAAAAACCACTGGAGGGATTTTGATGAAATTTGGTATGGTGATAGCTGGTTATCCGGGTATATAGGATACTTTTTACCGCGGGAAAATGTCTCATTTCTGAGAAAAAATACAAAAATTGCAATGTAAGAGTATACTAATATGTAAAACCTAATAATTTGGTTTTTGGTCATATGAACGCGGGTGAAGCCGCGGGCAATGCTAGTATTAAATATAACTTGAATGTACTCATAGTATTAGGATTCATATGAGGATTTAATTTACTAACAATGGACCTGAAAAGTGTATATATTTACATATGATAGTATAAATCTAATCTCGAACTACCTAGCAAAACTTGAACTTGACCAATTTTAATATATACTAATATAATATTATAAATGTGAAAGTTTAGATGTTTCAATGTTTAGGTTTTGATGTTTTAAGCTGTACGGATTTGGATAAAATTCGGCACAGACATAGATTATCGTCTGAAATGGAACTTAGACTGTTTTATATATCAGAAAAATATACGGTTCCAGTGAGATATATTTGTTTTATTTGTTCTTGTTTTTCAGTAGAGACGAGCCAGAGTGAAGCGGCGATGAGTATCTAGTTAAAAATAAAGGACTATGAAAAGCGTTTTTTAATTCGCAATAACTTTTTATAGTCGACGCAAGGAAATCAGGTGAAGCTAACAAAATAGACAGTAATACATTGATATATGTATATCTATATAGTTATATATAGATATATCAAGCTTAGTCACGATTGTTCTTCTGCCAAATCCAAATCATTAGCTGTTTCTATTATGATTCTGAATAATTATTAAGATAAATCTGTTTGTCAATGCCAAGACAATTCTCTTGATAAGGCCCCCGTCGTTTATTTGATCAAATTTAGAATTATAATAAAGCCTTCACTTAGGCTTTACCTTAAGAATTTATGTTTGACATTTAGACGCTAACCTTAAAACAATAAATGGTATCACAAAAGGTGACTGAAATATATACATTCGATATTTATATTTTATACAGTAGGTACTTAATGTGAACTGAAAAATGTAATTTTGTAGAGAAGAATTTTCTTCACTAAACAAAAGAATAGAAGAATATTCATTGTAAACCATAATTTTTTTTATATATTTCAGCTCCATATCACCTCCCCTATCCAAAAATACCACCCACTCCTTCAGGTGCCGCGTCCCATATACTAAACTTGTGCCTGTCATTTTGTCTTGTTTGTCAGTTCGATTTTCTGTTATGAAATTCTCAGTGACAATCCGGATTTCGATAGTTAGCGGTAATCCACCTCCGCGGCGTGTCTAGAAAGTGCACGTAAAGGCGTCGGTCCTGTGCCTGATGTCTCACCGGTCGTGTCAAATTGTCGTCAACAGTCAACACGAAATAGAGGGTGCAGGTTTGTGTCTCCATGCATACTTATTCATACTTATGCACTATAATATCTTCTGCATAGATGGTGTCTCAGAAATGGCCGTGATCGACATCGATCTGGACAACATTATATATTCAAAAACGTTTAAGTTTGAAAAGATCTATCAAATAAAACAATTATCAAATATCTTACTGATATGGATTAATCAAAACTTATCTAGTGTTTAAATAAATTTTCGATTAAGTAGAGCAAGACGTACCTGTAGCACAATCGCACACAACTTTTAGGGCCAAGCCTTGACTGTATACCTCTTACTTACTTATTATGCCAACCGAATTTGATCCATGACCTGTAAAGCCTAACTAGTTCTGCTTTAAAACTATAGACGTGACACAAAAAAGGGTGTGAAATACTAAAATTCCTTCTATCGAGTTATCGAATTGATTTGATTTTAATTATAACCTCCTGAATCAAGAACCTCTAACCTCTTGAATCGGCAACCTCTCCAAGGCTAACCAAGAGATATAGTTGCATAAATAAATTCACAAAGAAACCACACTGACTCTATTGGTCCGACGTAATAGAACCAAGAGCCGAAAGATTAGCAGTTGTCAACCTCTTAATCAACAAGGAGGTCCTTTTAATATCATGACTGTCGTAATAAAGCAACACCATCCTTGCGTAATAAAAGTATTCTTATCGAATATCGGATGTTAAATAAGAAAATTGTTTTGAAAAATAAATATAAGTTAATGTAAAGACACGGATGTATCTATATGGATGTACATATAATAATTATTGCTTATTAGTTTGCAAATATAAAGGCATCTCTGACTCATTGAAGATTCAAATGCATTGTTAATGTCAAATCCTCGATTATATATTAATAAACTAGCGACTCACCCTCACTTTGCTCGGGTTCGTCCCTACTTATGGTTTAGCGTTTAGTATAGATTTCTCAGAGATGAGTTATTTTCCCGCAGTAAAAAGTATCCTATATATTGACCCGGATAACCAGCTATCATCATACACACAGACAGACAGACATCGACGTCAAACTTATAACACCCCTCTTTTTGCGTCGGGGGTAAACAATAATAAAAAATAACGTACGAGTTTTTTTTTTACCCCTTTTCTCTCTTCGTCTCCAACTGCATAATACTTTATTCGTTCGTCAACTTGTTTTCATCTTTTTAATTAACTTTTATGGAGTTGGGATTTTTCTTCCATATCTAACATTTATCTTCTTAAGTTCTTAATGATTTGTACCTACTTATCTGTAAGTTACACCCACTTTAATTTTTTCTTGAATTGACCAATTCATACGTACTCGTATTTTAGTGATAAAGTTCAATAAAGTCTGTATGGGAATCGAAACCGTGAACTCTGGCATAATAGTAAGAACTAATTTAAAATTTTATATTTCTGATTTATAAAGAATATTATAACATATAGCTTTATTACGTTTTAATATATTTTACACATATACGCGGGGAAAGCTCTACATCAGGTGATCTATCTAAGTTGTCATCCAGTCTGGGTTGTTGAAATTTTAGTACCAACCCTATCGATCTTAGTTAGGAATGACGTAGTTAAATTTTGTAGGGTAATTTCTGTATGATATCATATTCTGTATTGATTTCTTCATGCATGAAAGTAAACTAGTATTGTAAGTACATATAAATAATTTGCGTAACGATGAGTTTTAAGAGTAACAATTATTAGGAGTTTTTTTTTGGGACATTAACACACAACACCATCTAGTACCATGGTAAGCTACGAGGCTTGTGTTATGGATACCAGATAGTAGATACACTACATATATATAGCTTTAAATACATACATATTATAAATATAAACACCCATGGCTGAAGTACAAACATTCATGCTCATCACACAAATGAATGCCCCCAGCGGGCCTCGAACCCGCGATGGCTGGCACAGAAAGTAGGGTCACTACAAACTGAGCCAAACGTGTCATCGTATTAAATTTAATTTAAGTCAGATTCACTATAAGCTCTCTTTTTTTAATATTGAGCTATGCCTTTTCTGGGTTAGGCTATGCCTTTTTTAATGTTATGATAGAACCATCCGTATACATACATCATACAAGTGGTTATGTCATATGTGGGACTGTGCGACTCACCGACTAGAAAATCTAGTACTACCTACTAAAACCTAACGGAGCCTTCCCCGTCTTAATGGGGCGTCATAGAATCACTTATAACTTTTCAGTATTTTTCGCAACATTTTCAAAATGAACTATGTTTGTCTGTTGTACAGTAATTGACATGCCTAAAAATCGTTAAGAATCAATAATTTTTTATGAATATATTTCCGAACTCACCCGGGACACGAACAGTGAGGTTCGAAAGTATTAATAAAACTACATATATATATATGGATAAACTGATTAGTTCATAGTGGGGTAAATTTTATAATTGATGTATTATTTTACCACCGCAAAGTCGCGTGGCAAAGTAATCGTTAGTTGTTAAATATTTTCAACAATTACCTACTTTAATAATTGCTAGTAAGGCCAGCTGACCAGCTCCTTAAAGTATTTGCCCTTGACTATAATTTACATTCAAATTATAGAGCGTTTTACGAATTGCATAAATTTTAGCTATTTTGAGGTTTATGACTTGATTTGGTCTAATTATTATAGTTGTAAGTATAATAAAGAGTCGTGGAATAATAGCACCTGTGAATAATTAATTTTTGTAAGGTCAAAAGAAAAATTGGTACAACAGTATATTTTTTCGATATAAGTAACTCTATACATATAATAAAATTCTAACTAAGCTGAATCTGTTCATTAAATATTTTTTGGAAAATTTTATTGAAATAGACATTATTATCGATACAGAGGCCACATCTATAGTTTTTAGAATTTTTGTCTGTCTGTCTGTCACCGCATCACGGAAAAACCACTGGACGAATTTTGATGAAATTTGGTATGATGGTAGCTGGTTATCCGGGTCAACATATAGGGTAATTTTTACTGCGGGAAAATATCTCATCTCTGAGAAATCTATACTAAACGTTAAAACGTAGGTAGGGACGAACCCGAGCGGGGCGAGGATGAGTCGCTAGTGATTGATAAAAATGTAAGTACTCTCTTAAAACTTATTTAATATGTATTTCATTATATATTATTGCTTTCATTACGTGGTAAAAAAAAATAGTTAATGTAAAAAAACAAAATAATATTAAGCCAAGGTGTTTCATTTCCTTAATGATCACTCAACCTCGTCAAATCTATCAATGCAATAATATTATTATTAATTTGCGACGCCGCGATTTAATTGATTGATTCCGAAAATATGTCAAAATATATTCATACCATGATGGAATATAGCTTCATTACTGTGACTTCAAGTGAGACAGATGTGTGTTGCAATTTATGTACGTACTAGCAATTCCTGCGGCTCCGTCCGCATTCAGGTGACAAAAAACCAAATTCTTAGGTTTTACATATCAGTATACTATTACATTGCAATTTTTGTATTTTTTTTCAGAAATGAGACATTTTCACGCGGTAAAAAGTATCCTATATGTTGACCCGGATAATCAGCTATCACCATACGAAATTTCATCAAAATCCCTCCAGTGGATTTTCTGTGATGCGGTAACAGACAAAAATTCTAAAAACGATAGATTCGGTCTCTGTATCGTATTCTTGTTCCTCTTATTATATAACAATACTGAAGGTACATATAAATAAATAGAAGAAAATAAATAAATTAGTTAACTTTTAGTACATAGTATTATTACAATATTCATATTTTGTATAATAAAAAAATACAAATATAATTTAATAGTTTTTGCATTAAAAGCTGCTTTATAAAACACTCAATGCCTTATATTTTCATACATATTTTTGTCCAGTTAAATACTAGAACAGATCTTGTTTTACATATAAATTGTTATCTATTTAAGATCAAATTACCTAGATCTGAACAAATTCATGACCTAGGAAATAAACTCATATGACCTATGAGTCATGTGTAATACGCATGTGCAAGATATTTTTAAACATATTATAATAATAATAGGAGTCTTCACAATAATAAAATAATAAAACTGGTACAAATCTTAGTGGCGACCTCTTAGTCTAGTTCTTAATGTATATACATATAATAAAATTAAGTAAGTCGAATTTGTACATTAAAATTTTTTTTGGGAATATTATTGAAATAGTCATTATTATCGATACAGTGGCTGAATCTATAGTTTTTAGAATTTTTGTCTGTCTGTCTGGGAACGCATCACGAGAAAATCACTGGACAGATTTTGATTAAATTTTGGTATGATGATAGCTCGTTATCTGGGCCAACATATAGGATACTTTTTATTGCGGGAAAATATCTCATCTCTGAGAAATCTATACATACTAACCTATAACCATAAATGTATCTAGACACGAAACCAAGCGGGACGAGTCGCTTGTAAATAGATAAAGTTGCAATATTGAAAAGAGTAAATATATAAGGAATAGAAAGCTCAAAGCACGTGTATGTTAAGAACTTTCATAGATCAGCAAAATCTACAAATAATTCAATAATCATTAATTCATTATTGGTTCTCGCATTTATTCACACTGCTATTAAAATTGTGGAAGTGCGTATGTATGTTTTTTACTTCTCCATGTGTGAATTGTAGAACGGGTTTGGATGAACAAAACATTCATTTTTTCGATACTGCTTGGGATTTTTCTTGCAAATATTTATCCCTTGGTTAATCCTACCATATAATATTATAAATGCGAAGTTTTGTGAGGATGTATGGAAGTCTGGATGTATAGATGTTTGTTATTCTTTCACACAAAAACTACTGAATGGATTTTAATGAAACATTACAATAATATAGCTCATACATCAGAATAACACATAGGCTACTTTTTATCCCGGAAAAAGGTACGGTCCCTGTGGGATAGATTTGTTTTTTTTTCTGGAGACGAACCTGAGCGAAGCGACGGTGAACCGCTTGTAAAGAATAATAATAAGACCTTTCTTTAATTAGATTGGAACACGCTCTTCACAATACATGTTTAGTGCTATGCTAAACTAAGCCTTATATTCCTTGATAAGAGTACCAAATACATTGCGTCTATTAAATTATTCTTAAATATTTCTCATACTAAGGAATAAATAGAATTTGATATGACAAAAATATACTGAGCATTTATATAAATATTTTTAGAGGTACTTTAAATCGCTTGCTCTACTTGTTATCGATTGATAGTAGTCGTTAAGCCATTTCAAAGGCCCCAAGGCGGCTTCACTAACTGAAATACCTATGGCTTTAGCGGTTTACGAAATAAAAAAAAGAATTTTTACTTGAACCAATAAGAGTAATGTTGGATAATAAAAATCCAGATTGAATATAATATTATAACTTAGGTTCAAGAGCGTGTAAACACATATTTTTTTAAATATGTGTCATGGCGTCCAAGATAATCTAGTATTTCAGAGTAAAATGAGTTACATTTACTTTTAATTTGAAAATCTTCTATCTAAAAGTTTTTACATTTGTTTCAAGTTTCGTTAGTTCACAGCAACAGTTACATTCTGAACCTGTGGCACTCCTGCACTCGAGTCGAGGGCTCTACAGTGGAGCCGTCCGTAAAAAAACCTTCTGCTTTAATTGGATTGCCTTTTATTAGCGTAATAAAATTGGATTTACTCAAACCTAGACGTTTCGACGCTACTATGACTCCTATTCTCAATATTTTCGTTGTAAATAGAAGGAGATTTTATTGATTATGTTACGTTAGAAAGATATATTGGCAATAAATTTTCTTCGACATGAACAACAATGTTGTTAAATTTATGCTAACTTTCTCAACTCACGTACGTGCTTACGAAATCTGTAAATAGTGATCTTACGCTTTCTTAGTTAATAATATATCACATATAATTAATATATATAAGTTGATGTCTTAAAAAGTTTGCCTGTTTGGCTCTGTTTATTGTCTCGAGAGTCGTAGGTTCAATTTACGATCAAAGTGAATACTAGTATTAAATGTAGAGACGTTTATCATAATCCTGCTTAGACAAACGCAGTGTTAGGTATCGTCATTCAGGCCTAAAATATTTTTGAGCAGAAGTAGTCTATTTTATATGAAAATACATACATACATATATATCGAACACACATTGTATAGAATACCATGAAATCTGACAGTTTATACACATCGACTTCAACTAACATCGTCGAACAAACGAACGAGACATGGAAAAAATGTCTTAAATACTGAAAATATTCAGGAAAATATTCTAAGTTTCATTTAAAAGACACATTATTTTATTATTACACCTGTATATATATATATATATATATATATATGTTATGCATACTTTTTATGCTGTCTGTCTATACCTCTTATCTATTGATACGTTACGATGAACGAAACTTCAATGCTAATACGAGTATGTTATACGCACGTTCGGGAAGGTACTCGTATATACATTCAATATACCTAGTACGTGTAGTGTAGTGGCGTGCGAGTTCTATGAGTGAATTTTGACATTTCCAAGAAACAATATTAAAGCTTACTTTGAGGTAATATTCGTATACGCATATAAGATTCCACAAAATGTCCTAGATTTACCTTTTCAAAAATTTGAATATAAAAAAAATATTTTATTGAGCAAAGCGTGTTATACTGTTCAAGAGTTTTTTGTTGATGAAAATGTGTGGAATTTAGTGATATTGAATCATATGCAGGCTATCTATAATGTTATGTTAATAAAATAAATGTAACCTCGATGTATAAAAGAGCAACTGTTGAGTTTCTCGCCGGTTCTTTTCAGCAGAACTGCTTTCCGAGCCGGTGGTAGTTTCCTCACGGACTGACTACACTGACGCTTTCATTAAATTGACGATTCAAAAATACTTGTAATAAGTCCAATTGCATAAAATTTATTTCATTTCATTTCAATATTTTTGAGGTCTGTTTAGAATAGTGTAAGTTTTTATTTAGAAATTGGCAAAAGTGAATTATAATTTTGTTCATTGCTAGTATAGATTATACTATGTGATTATAGTTAACCATTATTCGATTGCATCTACATTTTGGTAATCAATAGGTCTGGTGGTTTCTGTTATATCACAATTAACGTACAATAGATAGATAGAGAGATAGTTGGAGTATAATTTGTAATGTATTAGACTGAATACATCTAGTAATTTAGATATATGGATTTAAGTGAATGTGTATGTCTATATGTTTATATGTACATGTGCCTTTTTGTCTTGTATTAGTATTAAATAGCTCTGCTAGAATTTGATAGGTGGCGCTGTAGTCGATATATTTTATTCCTGAAAGGATCAAACAATGTTAAAAATATTAAATATTTATAGATTTACTCATTCAATCCCTTTTAACATCATACTACTACGGGGATTCTGTTCATATTGCACTATGCTGACCAAGTTTGAGTTGGTGGAGTTTATATGTTAGAGTTAGATAGAGTTAAATTCTCTTAGATATGCAGGTTTCCTTATGATGTTCTTGTTAACCGTAAAGCAAATGGTAATCTTATAGGAATCTAATTATTAGCACGTGAAAATTTCAAAAGTGCGGAGTTCGAACCCACTTTACTTAGTTTTTCAAGCGAGAGCTTAACCATTATGCTACTACAGCCTTAGAGACAGAGAGTGTTATAGATCTACAATTAAACATAAACATATTGGAATTTATGTACATTCATAAATCGCAACAAGTTCTCATTAAAATAAATGATATTATAATACTTTCTTAATAATTGACGTTTTATATAACAGAATCTTTACGAATTTTTTGGCGGATTTATTTTGATTTTTGGACCCTGAACCACGGACCCGGGAGAGATTTAGGTTTAAGATATTTTAAAGGTCTTATATATTTAAAAGAGCAAATATTCCAAAAAGATAGTTTCATTAAATTGAAAATATATGTACCTATAAGGCTCTTACTTATTACATTATATTTGTTTTATGTCTTTGTGTAGGCAATCATAAAAGATTAACGAGTTTGCTCTAAAATAGCACCTAATAGCAACTAATTTCTTAGTTTCAGACAACTTCCGGAAATGCCTAATATAAACTTTAATAACGTTACAACAATATGAAAATGGGGTTAGTTTGGCGCTAAGTATAAGCTTGTATGGATAATGGTCATAGATCAGTGAGTGTCATAAAAATGCCACGAAGTAAAAATTAATAATATACATTATTATATTATTTTTTATATGTTGTTAGTAATTTTTGATTTTATAGTGAACTAGCTGATCTGGCAGACCTCGTTCTACCAAATACTTCATAAGAACCTACCTCGGATTTAAGCGAATATTTGATTAAAAATAGCCGAATTAGTCCCGTTGTTCTCGAGTTTTGCGCTTAGCAACACATTGAGCGATTCACTTTTGTTTGTATAAATATATGTATTTTTTTCCGATACCTCCAACAAATATTGTTATATTTTAACCAATGTATACAAAAACGTAACAAATTATATATTCAAATCTTCCTCGAGAACTACTCTATCCATTAGTGAAAACAGCATCAAAATCGGTGCAGTAGTTTTTGAGCTTATCGTGAACAGACAGACAGACAAACGCGGCGGAGGACTTTGTTTTATAATATGTAGTGATTTATTTACTTATACAGATAATACAGCGAATTAAATAAGATTTTCATAGCTAACGACATAATTATAAAATTTTAAGCCGTATTGTGATTTTAAATATCAATTTACATTTTTGTTGTTCATATTCTATGTCTAGTTTGGATTATTCGCTCGCAGCACATAAGAGCCCACACCGCGGTAACCGTCCGCCACTATTAAAACTTTAAATTGGCCGATAGCTCACGCTTGCGCTACGCCACGCATTTATCGAAATTACATATGTTGTTTACACTTAAATTTATATGTAATAAATTATTTAAAACATATTAGTAATTAACATATTGGTAATTAACATCTATGATTACTTAAATATTTATAGAAAATAAAATATTCGAATTTAAATATAATATAATAGTAATAACTTTCTGCACTAAACAAAGCTTTTTGTTCAACAGAGAAAATTATACAAGTTACAAGAATTACTTTAGAATTGCTTATTATAATGCTGTAATAAAGAAAAAAAAAACAGAGAAATCCTATTTAGCTAATCAAATCCAAAGGCAAAAAACGTTGTGTAAACTTCAGTAAGACATATTAAGTCTTTATAGTTAAAATTAATTATCCAAAGTTTTATTTCATAATTCTATTTAAATAAAGGAAACATAACAGTATTATACTTCACTACTTATTATAAAACAAAGTCCTCCGCCGCGTCTGTCTGTCTGTCTGTACGCGATAAATTCAAAAACTACTGCACCGATTTTCGTGCGGTTTTCACCAATGGAGTGGTTCTCGAGGAAGGTTTTATTATATAATTTGTTAAGTTTTTGTATACATTGGTTAAAATATAGCGATATTTATTGCAGATATCGGCAAAAAATTAAAAAATAAGCCGTCTGGGAGCTTTCAACGAAAACGCTGCCCTTTGAAATATAACAAAATAATGTATGGTGGAATTGTGTATCATATATAGGTCGACAGAAAAGTCCGCGATGGCATATTTCTATCTCTTAAGGATAACATACTATATCCATTTTAATTTAAAACATATCTAGGGACGAACCTGAGCGAAGCGAGGGTGGGTCAGTAGTGTATTATACTGCTCTAAAACATGCTGCAAATTACTTCGCACGAGTGAATACTGCGAATTGATATTTTATAATATATACATAGATGTCGCTAGGTACCTAACAGTAGCCCATGTTTTACTTCAGGTCATATTCTGTGTAGTACGCTGTTTGTATTTTTATAAATTCTAAACAAACATACATACACATATAAACTTTCGCATATAATGATCGTAGTCTAATAAGAATATATTTTTCTTCTCTAGAAAAATATACATAGAAATATTTTAATAACCAAGAAGTGTAAGATAAAACGAAATTCTCGCTAACGATTCTATTATAGCTGGCCAATTTACAATAAAATATCTGTAAATCCCTAAAAAATCTTAACAGCATCTAAGCAAAAAATCCTGTAACATTAAACGAGACCTCCTTAGAAGGAAACAGCAACGAGAGAAGGTGGCAATTACTTGCAGCTTTATTTTGTGGAATCTTTGTATTAAGTTGGATAGTGTTTTTTCTACTGGAGTCTCGAGAATATTATCTTAGCGGTACTCTCACAAGATTAATGGTAATGGGTTCAAAAGGCACGAGGTGACGCTACGCCGAAGGCGAAACGAAAATATTAATTCAACTCAGTAAAGAAATTAACTCGCAGGCTAGCAGGTGAGGCTTGCAAGTCCCGAATAAAACCTCCGAAATTATATCCTTAATTCACCTTTATTGCAATAATGGCAAAAGAATTTCGAGTCTGCTAATAAACTTTAATATGCCAAGGAAAGTAATTACCGTCTGTAATTTTGCTACTGGGCTCCAAAGTTAAGAAATGTTGTGAATTGTGACGACGTATTTTGTATAAGTATAGTTTTTAATATTGCTTTTGTAAAAAAAATTTTTATTAATAAAAAATATTAATAGCGACAGATAAAAAAATGATTATAAGGTAAGTTTGTAATGAACAAACGTGTTTTGGATTCTTTTTTCATTTGTTCTGTCGAAAAAACGATAATAATTATAAACTATAGGTTTAGATAATTACATCAAATTGGTTATCCTATAGTAGCGGTAGTCGAGTGCGTATCGGTCAGCCCAGTCCATTCATTTCTATTTCAGAAAAAGCCTCAAAAGCCTTTTAAGTGAATTAAATTATTGGTTTATACTTAACCTCGTGAAATATATGAAATCGTTTTTATGCGTTGATTTGAAAACCTGTAAATGTATTCTCTAATTTTTCTTAACGGGATAGGCAAAAAAATTGCTAATTCCAATTGCTGACGCGTTACTTTACGATATAAATTTTATATTATTTTCGATTTCTTTTCAATTTTTTTTCATCATTTTGATACAATTTTACGCTAAATTTATTCATAGATATGTCGAGGCTTCGTTCTGGTTCTTCCTTTTTCTATTGCACTATAAATTAAAGCGTAATAGACATTAGGTTATATAATAGCAAGTTTCTAACAAGTCGTTGGTTTTATAAAAAAGTTTATGTGGTCAGAGGAACTAAACGGCATTACGCAGAATACCGGTATAATACATCCGATTGTGAAATAACTTGATCTAAAGTATGTAAGTATATCACGGAAAGTGGTTAGTTGAAAAATTGCTAACCGAGGTCAACAGGATGCGGCGAGGACGTGAAATGTGCGATGTTTATTTGTCATTACGTCTTTACTACTAGGCACAGGAAGTTGTTAGATTTTTTTAATTTATTCTATTAAAATGTTAATTAATGAAAGATAAATTTATGTTAAAATTTATAATAAAATGTAAAAACGTTCTCACTTCGCTTAGGTTGTTGTTAGCGATCTTTAACCCATAAACTATCCATCTTATCTAAAATTACGTCTATCGATATTAATGTCCAATGATAAACCAACATAACCATCTAATTTTATTTTTCTTGGTATGGAAAATGAAAGATAGATATTATAAGCAAATATTGTTAATAATAAGTTATATTGTCCTACATAAATATATTTTGTAACTTTATTGGAAGTTGATTAGACTATTTTAGTATTGTTAAGTTAATTTTTGTGTAATTTAGGCATTATTTTTACTGCCTTCTTTATATTGTTTTTGTTTGTAGAGTTTACCTTTAAGTAATTGTTACACTGTTACAAGAATATCAAAGATTGTGTATTGATTATATAAATCGTATAAACAATTGTTGGTGAACCTAAATAAAATAAAAAAATAAAAACACACTGTTGTACTTAAAATCCTAGAAAGAATGAAAAATGTTGGACTCTTTTTAAATAGCAGCAGATACTTCCCAATATAAATTAGCAGACTTATTCCATATTTTAAATTAAATTAAATTCAGGTATGTAGAAAAGCTATAAGAAGTGTGTAAATGTGAAGAGTGAATTGCAGACGTAAAGCGAGATGTGCGCTCATTCAAAGGTTTTCACTAATGAGGAGGGTGAGTGAAAATTTTACCTCTCTAAAAGAAATTTTGCTACATCTATCTCCCACTAAATGCGTGCTACATTTTAAATGCGCCCATTACGAAATATTTTTCACGCCTATCTGGTAATATCATGCACATTAGGCTCTTTTGGCGACGAAGTTGTCAACTTGAAGGCAAATGAAGGCAGAATTTAGATGAATGAAATTTTGTGTTAAAAATTTTACGAGAGGTTATAATATTAAAGTGGGCAAGCTGTTAAAGAGTTACGCTGCCAAATTTTACGTTAAATTAATTTATCTTTCATTCAAATACTGGAATGAAATTAATTCGCAATACAATAAATAAGTTTCGCAATATAAGAAATATGTTGGGACATTAACACACAGCACCATCTAGTTCCATGGTAAGCTACCAGGCTTGTGTTATGGATACCAGATAGTTGATGCACTACATATATAACTTTAAATATATACATAATATTATAAATATACGCATGATTAGAGTACAAACATTCGTGCTCATCACACAATAATGCCTCCAGCAGGACTCGAACCCGCGACACACACGCCGACACAGCAAGTAGGGTCGTTACACACTGAGCCAAGCTTGTCGTAAAATATAACTTACTACTTTTTGAGTTTATATTTTCTTAGTTCCTAATTTCCCATCCATGTATCTACGTATACACTTTGCAATGATTTTACTTATGTTGAAAAAAAAAATTGTGATTTTCTTCCACAGACCGAGAAAAATTTCTAAAGATAAATATAAAACATCATTAAGCTAGCGACTCACCCTCGTTTCGCTTACGTTCGTCCCTAGGAACGTTTTAATTTTTTTGAGCGGATCCCTAATTCTTTTTCTAAAATAAAAGTATGTTGTATGTTGCTCCCTATAACATCAGCTATCTTCCAGTGAAATTCCCGTCAAAATTAGTCCAGGTGTTTCAGAGATTATCCGTAATAAAGAAAGAGACACAAAAATTTTTAAAATTGTATTTTTCTTATAAGTACCGTATATAATAATTTCATATGCATTTAGTAAAACGCTGTTATTTTGACATTACAAACAGACTCTTCAATTTAATTTATCTGTATAGATTAAAAAAAAATGGTAAATATTTAATCATGACAACTAAAAACTTACCAAAATAAGTTATACTTAAAGTTTTATTCACAATTGCGTAAATTAAATGTAAGTGTACGGAATTACACCATCTAATGTCACTAATATCATTATACTAGCGTCCATACTAACCACGAGGCGAGAACTCTATGCACAGTACCCTCGTTAGAGGGGGTCATTTGCCTTTTCAACCCCCCATAGCTTAATATGATTTTCATACGTGATACGGGCTTTTGATTACAGCGATTGTGTTTTAGTGCTATACTGGTGGTAGGTTGTGACGTCTACATGACGTAAATGTCGTAAGGTTGTTTTATTATGTAGATTAAGCATTTTACCTGTGGTGACCAAGAGTATTTTTACCAGTACACATCAAACGGGCTAATAATTTGGACAAGTTTAAGACGATGTTAAAAGTGCATTATTTATCTCTTTAGTTTGTCTTAGTATAATATATGCGCCTATGTATTTATTTGAAATATGTAACTTAAATAAACTTATTGATAATATTTTTCCATTATACTGTTTGTATGTATGTATGTATGTATTTATGTATGTATATATTTATGCAAGCACACGGCCTACCATTTCATATAACGATTCCTGCTTTTTTCCTTGCTGTGCATCTATTTTCAACCGACTTCAAAAAGGAGGAGGTTCTCAATTCGACTGTATGTTTTTTTTTTTTTTATGTTTGTTACCTCAGAACTCCGTCATTTATTAACCGATTTGGACAATTTTTGTTTTGTTTGAAAGGGTATACTTCCAGATTGGTCCCATTTAAATTTCAAAAAAAAATACCACCCCTAAGGGTGGAAAAATAGCTAATGATGAATTTAACCTACTTCTAATTGTCATATTGACTTGAAACTTTGCAAGTGTTTCTATTTCCGTTGATAGTACAGTGGTTCGGTATTGTTGACCTGATCTGATAGTAAGGCCAGAAGGTGGATAGGTGGAACTCTTCAACGGCTAATAGTAGATACTTTGAGTTTGGGCTTATTTTGTTTGATTTGACAAGCCTAACACGTTAGAATTCTTACTTTGCTACTACTGTCTACACTAAAAAGGGAAAAATAAAAACTTTTTAACAAAAAAATAAAAACCGACTTCAAACAAAAGCACTAAAAAGTAAAAAATAACTGATTGGTAGTTTTCATTTACTATACATACCTAATCAAATATTTTCGAAGTCGGTGTGCTTTGGCTAAGTAATTAAAGCCTACCTATTAAATACATACCTAATCAAATATTTTCGAAATCGGTGCCAGCCCATATAAAGCAAAGCACACCGACTTCGAAAATATTTGATTAGGTATGTATAGTAAATGAAAACTACCAATCAGTTATTTTTTACTTTTTAGTGCTTTTGTTTGAAGTCGGTTTTTATTTTTTTGTTAAAAAGTTTTTTGTTATTTATTTCACATCTTTATTTCTTGTGTGGTGTGCAATAAAGTGTTCATCATTATTATTATGTTATTATTGCTACTCTTGAAGTAACTCTTGCCGTTTTTACTTATTTAGCAGCTCTCATATGTACGTATGTATTATTTAAATAATTTTTTTTGTCGATTTAAAAAAAAATTGAGTGTGTCTAAAAATGTCTTCATAAGAGGTTTAGTTGGTCGTCATCAAACTCAAGACCGAGCGTTATCATGTTTTGAAGAACACTTTTAAGCTAATAATTGTCTCTGCTTGTTTTAATAATTTTAACGAACTAATATAAATAACAAAGTATAATTTGCCTTTTAATTGGTACTTTTTAAATTGGAGTTTTTAGTTGGCAACTTTTTAATGCAGCAAACAATTATTCATTTTTTTACTATAAAATATTTCTACAGTATATTTCCCAGGGTAAAAATATATACTCAACACTCAAGTATATCTAAAGAAAAATTGACAAAGTTATATGAAATTGATGTAAGGAAGATTATAACCATGAGACTTCATCAGGAACAGAGATTAGTTCAAATAAGTTTTTTATGGATATGGATTCTAATCAAATCCATCATAGCTTAATATGGAATTTTATCATGAATGGATATGGATTCTTAGTCATTCATGAACGTATAATCATGTTATGATTCACATTTCTATTTAAATAGAAAATAACTCGTAAAAGTACCTTCTAATGGATTAAAATAACTCATCTATACTAATATTATAAAAAGGCAATGTTTGTTTGTTTATTTGAACGCGCTAATCTCAGGAACTACTAATTATATATATATATATATATATATATATATATATATATATATATATATATATATATATATATATATATATATATATCTATTTCATACTACCTGTTAACGTACCTAGAACGAACCCAAGCGAAGCAAGGGTGAGTCACTAGTGTTTTTATATATTGTAAGATAACATCTTGATTATTCCATAGATAGACGGCAGTTATGAGTACATTGTAGAGATAGTTACTTATAAACTAAGACCACCGACTTCTAAGTTATTTTACATACTGTCTTGTAAATTCAAAGTTTAGGATGTTAGCTATTTGAGTTTCAACCATTTTACTATTATTAAAATTCATATTTCCCATCCCATGTGTAACGTATTCCGGCAGAAATCGAAATGTCAGTAAAAGAAAGCCACTGGAGTGTAATCGTCCATAAATAAATAAAGCTATATTTTACTATAAATAGATATGAAAATGTTTTAAATATCTCAAATGTCGATACGAAATCTACTGATTTGTTTGAATATGTACGTCACGTGCAGGATTATAAAAGCTTTTCCAATTTTCTATTGCAGAACCTCTCGGGTCTCACGGCGACCACGTAGACATTATATCTTTTGCACTCAGTGCAGTTTTGCTCCACCACTCCACCAAGTTTAACTCCATCGATGTCAACATCGATTACTTTACATTGTTTTAATCAAGTATAATTACTTAAACGGATTTGGTATTATGTAATGAAACAAAATATCGATGGTCTAGATGACAAAATTGCGTAACTTCTAATTTCCGCTTGCGTAAAGCACTTGTATTCTTAAAAGTTTTATTGTAATTGTTGTAATAAAATATGTATGTATATATTAAAATTAATATATCTTTTGTGACATTTTAATTTTAGAATTAAATTATTTATTATTAATTGAGATCAAAGATGTCAACAAATGCCAAAAACGTTAAAAAATAATTATATCTTTTGTAAATTGTCATAATAGAAATAGGGCTATTTATTATTTTTTTACTACTTGCTGTTGCTCAATAACTGACACACATTTCTCTTTGTTCTTATATCAGGATGACAAATTATTGTAATAAATATTTTTTTCACTTAAATTACACTTGTCTTCCAGACAAAGATATGTAGTAATCCGATATTATTTTCAAGAATACATAGAAGCCATTTCAAAACGTCCACATCCCCTATTTGGATCGTTGAGTTCGTATTTCATGAATGCTTAATAAAAATAAATGTTGTATACACAGCCATAAAAGAATATCATCTATGAACTATTATGGAAAAATATCATTTTATTCCATTTTTTATTGTTCTATTTGTTTTTGGTGGTCATAATTCTTGAAGTACCTGAAGTGGAAAGCATGTTTGTGTCGTCAGCGACAAATAAAGGCAAAAAGCACCCGAAAATATATTCTTTTGTGATTTCTACTCATAATGGGACCATTTGTTGTTTTGGTTTATATAAATTCGGAAATATAAAGCAGATATTAGTTACGCCTGCTGACGACTACCCTACCGCTTTATACTTCATCGTATGTAATTTTAATTCAAACGTAATAAAATAACAATTAATTGATTTGAAAAATGAAAATTATTTCGTACCTATTTATCTATACTAATATTATAAAGAGGTAAAGTTTGTGAGTTTGTGACGTTGTAGGAGGTAATCTCGGGATCTACTGAACCAATTTAGATGAAGTTTGGTAAGAAGATGTTTTGAGAATCTGGGAAGGACATAGGATTCTTTCTATCCCGGAAATCATCTCTTAAGGTTGTGAAAATGGGGATGAAAGTTTGTATGGGGAATCAAGCTAGGAACGAACCCGAGCGAAGCGAGGTTGAGTCGCTAGTTATTAATATAACTTTAAAGTGCATTGAATTTTATTTAAACTAGCCATCCGTTTTGTTAATATCTTGTAAATTCATCAAAGATCTCATATGCTTGATCGTAAAAAAATAAATACTACCTAGTTAGTGTTGTTAAAATCATGACATAATTTACTTTAATGTGTGTAGTGTGTACGAATGAAACTACCACGACAATGTGTAAGGCTATTTATAAAGGCAGCATAATATTATCCTTGCTATGCACTTAATATCACCAGCTTAGTGAATGTGGAAAATATTTGGTGAAATAACAATTTGCACAAGCATTGCATTCCTTTGGCATCTGTCGCGGTCGCATTCTCTCCCTTACAAGTCAATATTATTCCTTTATCTTCTTTTACGTATATAATATATAAGGATATATAAGGACCCCTTATAACATCAGCTCTCTGCCAGTGAAAGTCCTGTCAAAATCAGTCCAACCATTTCGGAGAATAGTCGGAACAAACAGATAGACAGACAGACAAAAATTAAAAAAAAATGTGTTTTTCTTATAATAGATTTATATTATAATTTACTTAATGGTGGAAATTATATACGGTACAAGTACCGTATATAATTTCATATGATTTTAGTAAAAAGCTGTTATTTTTACATACCAAACAGACACTTCAATTTTATTTATCTGTATAGATAGATGATGATGATGTTCTCCTGACCTATTCCCGCCACGGCGGCCAATCTCATTGAGACTAGCCAACTGCGCAGGAGATATTATAGTGCACAAGTGTAGGCGTAGACACAACGTGCATTCTCTATTCCTGTCACTCTCATACCCTGGTGGGACGAAATCTGTATAGATAAAGCCATAATAAAATACTGCCACATTTTTTTATTATTAAGTCATATTATAAAATCTTTAAAATATATTAATTTGCCACGTATATTGTACAGTTTCTTAATAACTCTACAACAAAGTAATAAAAAATATTGAATATTTAATAAAAATATTAATATAAGAATTTTTAATAAAAAATTAGCATCAGCATGCATTTTATGTTATCAAATCATATGTGCAATAACGAGTTATAGCCAAAAAATGATATTGAACATATCTTATTTTTAAATCCGGCTAACAATATTTTATAGCACGTCCAAATAATATGCAGAATAATAAAAAGGAGCTTAAATTGCGTAATGGTCATAAATTTCTAATAAAACTTGCGTGTCAATGCTGTTCGATTACAATAGGCGTGTATATTTATACTTATCTAGTCATAAAATCATACAGAGGTGATGAAGTTGGTTTACGCGAAAATTTTTAATGGAAGTGTCGATTCGTCCAATAATCGAATGAATAAAAAATATATTATTCATCAATTATCGATGGTGTGTGATATATTGCGACAGCGACTATTTTTATCACTACATCTATATATATAAAAGAAAGTCGTGTTAGTTACTTCGCTTATAACTCAAGAACGGCTGAACCGATTTAGCTGAAAATTGGCAGGGAGGTAGTTTAGAGCCAGGAGAAGGACATAGGATACTTTTTATCCCGTTCGACCGCGTTCCAATTTTTATGATATTTTAATTTTTGGATTTCTCTTAGTCCGGAATAGGTAAGTATTAAAACATATAATTAAAATGTGAGAAAGAAAGATTTTTTCTTTTTATATCTATTTAAAACGTACCTAGCGACGAACCCGAGCGAAGCGAGGGTGAGCCGCTAGTATTATATAAAACAGAGTCTACCACCACATCTGTCTGTCTGTCTGAACGTGATACACTCAAAAACTATCATCCGATTTTCATACAATTGTCACCAATAGATAGAATGATCCATGAGGAACGTTTACGTGTATAATTCATTAAGGTTTTGTGTAAATTGGCTGAAATATGATGATGATGTTGAAAATGTCGAAAAAAAAAGATGCCGACTGGGACTTTTATTGGAGCGTAAACTAATAAAGTTATATGAAAACAATGTATTACAGAATTATTCCTCTTAAAATGATCTTCATATTAAACTATAGTAACGGTATGTGCGCGAAGCGATAGTCGCTAGTGTTTCTATAAAAACAATTATTGTAGTTAAAATTCTATGTTTCGAATAAGATCGAATGGACTGAAATTATAAATTATATCGCCCTATCTTCAACTAACCTATCGGTTATAATTATCTTGTTATATTATACAGTAATATTCTCCTTATAAAATCCATTTATAGCTGGGTAGGTTAGGGCGCTTTTCTTTTTTTTTACACATAAAAACTTTTGAACTTTAAAATCGTTGAGATCTAAAAGTTTTCAGCTCGGTTGGTTAAGGTTATTTTTTGCATATCTTTTTTTGCATATCCTGCGCCTAAAAAGCACTTATTTTACTTAGAAAACAAAAAATAGTTGTAGACGACAATAGTCGGACGAATAATTATTTCTTAGTCATCCGATTAACGGACGAATAGCAACAGCCAATTAAAAAAAAATATTTTTGAAGTAAACAAGTAAATACATTTCTAAATCAAATTAGTACAGCAGTTGTATTAGGTACAACTTATATGCTGAGGCGTACTTACCAACCAAAATTGGGTGAATGTATGTAGCTATGTACGTACATATTATGTATATTGTGTCAATTTGTTCATTTGTTACTTTATTTATGTTGAAAAATTAGCCAGGTTTCTATTATTATCCGTCGGGGCGTCGTGGTTGCGTGCTTTAGTGATTCTGCGGCGTCCAATTGTGAGGGGAAGGTTCCATTTGGTTCTAGTGGGTAGTACTGACTTTTCTAGCCGGTGAGTCGCCATAACCATCTATATATACTATATATGCCAATTCCAAATATTAAAAAAGTCAGTAATAGTATTAAATTTACAGAGGTGTTGTATTGTATTTGTAAGCAATCTATCCATTGCAATGTGGCGCTATGAAGGAATGAATGAATTACTGTTTTTGTACACCCAAAAAGAGAAAAAGAAAATATACAATATAATATAGAAGAAGTTACAAGAGGCGGCCTTATCGCTAAAAGAGCGATTTCTTCCAGGAAACCTTTAGGTGTGTAGGAAATAGTACTAACGAATAATAAATGCTGGCTCAATGCTGCTAGGGTTCCTAATTCCTAAGGTATCTTTATCCTGCCCGTGTTTGGCAGGTTCTCACAAAATATGGAAATACTTTAATTTCTACTATATCGAATTCACCAATTCTTATAACAATATTCATTGGGCGTACTTGACCCAGTTAAAACTTTAGAATAGATTGATGTCGTGAAGAATGCGAGCATTGATTACAAAAGAAACTAAAATATTGCAATAATAAAAATGAGAGCTATCGCCGCGGGGCGTAAGTTTTGTAATTATCTACATACATACAAACATATACATGTATACTATGTAGGTATGTAAAATTTTTATATTTTGGATTTTTAAATATATAGCTACTTATTATATAAAGGAAAGATGGGTTAAATTTAAATATAAGTTTATAAGAAAGTGGGCAAGGGCATATTTCCTAATAGTTTTTTTTAATGAGAAATAGTTGATTTCAAACGGAGAAATTATAATTCTTTTTGTCTGTCCGTATGTATATATTAATTTAAAGAATTTAAAAATGTTCCTTTGTATTTTAGGTAAATTAATTATATTCTAATATGCGTATGTAAAGCCGCAGGCGAAGGCTGTGAATATTCTAATTAAGCTATTATTGCTAAGGCTTTGATGCTTAATGATACCGCCAGTGCTGGAGTGGAAACTTATTGCAATTAATCTCATTGAGATTTCAGCACTATCATATGTACAATCATATAGTACCTAAGTTTATATCATAATACCTCATTGGTGTAACGGATTGTATGTACGATTGTAAGTCTGGAGGTCTTAAATTTGAGTCCCCGTTGAGTCAAGTATAGTTATTATGTTTTTTTAATTCAGATAATTATCAACGGTTGTCCGGATTTGGGCAGTTTTTAGCACTACGATTTCGTGCGTCGGACTCCGGAGAGCTACAGCTTTAGATTTAGGTCCTGTGTCTGATTTCTCACCGTTCATATCAAATTGTCTACTTTATCTCACTTTACTTTGAGAGAATTACTAATATAGTTAATTATATATACAAATCAAATGTACACTTAGTTATCACTGTACAAGTCATGTCCGCGTGAAATGGTGGCAAGAATGCTAGCCACATTCTCCTGTTGAATGGCAATGCCGATTCTTTGGGCGAAAAGAAGCTTGAAAATAAAAGGAATAGAGAGTGCACTTGTGTCTGCGCGCTCACGCGCTGCCCTCCTATCTCCTGCGCTGGTAACTAGTCCCAATGGGATTGGTCGCCGTAGCCAAAATTAGTCTGGGGGATTTATATCATAGATATTGTTATAACAAAATTAACAAACTGAATATTTACAAATAAAAAAAATCTGTTGTTTTTATGATATCGTAAAATATAACATCGTACTATTTCTAGATTTGTTTAAAATTAATTGAGTTTCGTTTTTTAGATCACTCATGTATATTTGTATACCAATCACAACTTATTTTCTTATAAGAAAAAAGTTCAGACCTAGTAATAATTATGAATATAAAAATAGTGACCTAATAAGAGACAAATATCAAGTTAGGTTTTTCAAGTAAATCATGACGTGATATATCAAATGAAAGGACTCATTATAAGAAACTAGCCGTACTAGCGGCTTCGCCCGTATTCAAATTCCCGATAAACATCAGTTTTACAATAATGTATGGAAGTCTGCCCGATTTGTTGACATTTATGATTACTGCTCCGCTCCCTTGGGTAGTAGAATGATAATAATATATAGCCTTTCTCAATTAACGGGCTATCTAATGCAAAAATATTTTTTCAAATCGGATTAGTAGTTCCTGAGATTAGCGCGTTCAAACAAACAAACAAACAAATAAAAAACTCTGTCTTTTTATAATATTAGTAGGTATAGATATAAAATATTTTTTTAAACTGTATGTTCTTTATGTTTACGCATCTCATGTTAGTTTAATTTCTGTCACTTAATATAAAAGAACTTGTTAGGCTCGAAAATAGTTCTTTAAAAACTCGAAGCAAACAATAACAAATGTTTGTTTACTATTAATTAAAATGGAATGGATACGTTACTTTTGGTACCTACGAGTATGTGGGTGTCAATCAGTTTCCATTAGGGTGGCGAAATAACAGAGCCATCCATATTGAAATGATGGCCGTCCACCTATAGTTAGTTTTCCGAAACACTATAACTATTTGTTTTTGTAACTGGCAGCGTCCTCTTTTTGCTGTAGCGTGTTCAGACACGCGCTAGGGATTTCGACTACTCTTCAATATAAAATCCGTTTTTTTTTTGTTAAAATATATATACAAATGTAGCAAAAATACAAAAAATTATAAACCCTTGTTAAATTTAACGAAATTGGACTTGATTAAATTTTATACGTTTACGTTAGACTTAGAGAAAAAATTATCTATACGAATAATGATAATAATATTATAAAGAAAAAAAGATTTTTGTTTGTTTGTATGTACTGAATAGGCTCCGAAATCACATGAAATTTTTTATGAAGACAACTTGAGACCCTGGGAACGACATAGGATAGTTTTTATCCCGGAAATCATCCCTGAAGTCTTAAAGGGGTGAAAATGGGGATGAAAGTTTGCTTGGGGATGAAATAGGGACGAACCCAAGCGTAGCAAGGGTGAGTCGCTAGTAGTTAATAAAATTAAATATTTAATGTACGAAACTTTTGCATTTTGAAACAATGTACTGTCAAATTAATAGAACATTTATCTATCCCTGCAGTCCTCTAACTATCTTGTCACATCGTAATTAGACAAGTTAATTAAGCAGCTTACTACAGCTCGACGTTACAGGCATTCGGGCGCCGTCGCTAAATAGTGGCGGTACTTGCATAATATCAGAGTTTACTATATAAATTCGTTTTAGTCGTATTTTGTATATATTATGCTTAAGTGCATAGTAACAACATATACACATTCTCCCGGTCACTTTTGCGATCTCGTTAAAAGCAAATATTAATTTAGATCCCATTAGGTGGTAATAAGGACTAGTCGCCTTTTAGGTCTTGTTTGTACGCGTTTGAATTATTTTTGAAGTTATACTTCTTTTGGCTCGTTTGAAAAATAATATGAGAGTAAAATTTTTACGATGCGCGCGCACATCGACAGCCAAAAAGTGACATAATGAAGTTAGCTGAAGCGACATGATGAGGCTAGCTACATTCCTTTTACAAACAGAGAGTTGTGACATTCGGGGTGAAATCTTTAGCAATTTTTGTTCTGTTACGCCAAAGAAGTTTAACTTCTTACGTGCGTACATAAGTATACACACACGTTTCTTAAAAAAAGGTAATTCATTTTTCTGCCATAAAATTTTCATCAATCCGGAATTTGGAATATTTTCGTGTCACATTTCTATGTGTTTGGAAACACGTAAAAGACGTAGATTCTGCGTCTGATCTCGATTCAGTTAAGTCATAATATTGCCGTCTTAATCGACCTTAAGGGTATGCTCAGTCCTAACCGAATGGTTGAAGTCAGGACTTTAAGTTGGCTAAGAATACGTTATATATTTTCAAATTGAGTCGGACTTTAGAAATTTAAGTGATACTAATACAACAACAATCTATCAATGATTGATAAAAATTATCTAGTTTAACCTAGGTTTTACTTTTAACGAATTATTACGTCTTTAACTTTTGTTTGTAAACGCTTACGTTCTTAAACAAAATTATTCACATTTTACCTACACTCGTACTACTACTAGTACTGAAGTTATAAAAATTTAATACCTTTTACATTATGTTAATTATAATATTAAAAAAAGGCTAAATAAGGTTGTATGAAATTGATTATAAAATAACTGACAAAACCAAAAAAATATTTTCTTTCTATGTAATCTTTGTAGAAAAGATACATTAAGAATCTATGCTTTATAGAAGAAGTAGATATAGTAGTAATTTTAAGTGTTTAGATTTCTAATGCTCTTGAATATTCCTTGCAACTCGCTTACACATTGCCAAGCGTATCGTAAATTCAACTTATAATAACGTTAACTGAGCTGTTTACCCTTTCCTTAACTTTTCATGTGTACGTTAAATTTTAATATAAATATTATTTATTATAGTACGTAGGAAACACCTTTTACTTATTACTTCAAATTTCACAAAGCTAAAGCTTTAAAAACATGGCTGTGAAGCACTATAAATTGTAATTAAATGTAAATATATATTAAATTTATGCGAAATTTCAGAAATATACATATATATACATATATGCAACAGCGTTTGCTATGATTTATGGTGTAAAGATTGTTTATGGAGTTGATAGACAAACAGACAAACATTTTACCCTAGGTAGGTACCTACATCATGTTAAAAAAACCTTAGGTAGAGAAATTTTCTTAAAATACAAGGAAAAATCGTTTTTTTTTCTTACTCGACTTTAGGTTGCTGAAACAATTTTTTCTCTTTTTAGCATTAGATTGGCTAGTATGTGTTCAATACAAGTTGTTTTAGAAATTATATCTTAATTTCATGGGATGATTGGGACATTAACACACTGCACTATCCAGTTCCATGGTAAGCTACGAGGCCTGTGTTATGGATACCAGATATATATATATCTTGTGTATCGTGCTCATCACACAAATGAATGCATCCAGCGGGACTCGAAGCCGCAACCACTGACACAGTAAGTAGGGTCACTACAAACTGAGCCAAACGTGTCGTCAAGATTTTAAGGTTCACATACTAAAAACGAAAACTTATTCTCAAACTTATAACGATATACTAAACATAATAGAGTATTTCAAATACAACGTCGCCGTCAACAAGTTTATAGCGCAATATACAATTTTCCAATTGGAACGTTGGCACTTCCACATATCTGTGTTCCACCAACGTCGTTCCTCTCGCACGAGTGGCCTACAAATCACTACTATTGTGTTCTTTCATATTTGTTTGCAGTTAAAATGTTGTACAGCTGCGAAGCAATTTCATACAATCTCCAACGAAATTGAACCGAAAATAGAATTAGTTTCATTGACAAAGGAATTTTATGTCTATAATTTCTGCTACTCAATATATGTAATTTGCGCTAATTGTTAAAACAGAATCAAGGTGCTATTGTGTAATGATTTTTTAATTAAATGTCTAGAATAAGTTATCGAATTGGTTTTTATATTTTGTTAGTTTAATTAGACTATTATTATAAATTAGCGACTCATCCTCGCTTCGGGTTCGTCCCTAGAAAAAAACAAATATTCTTCGGGAATCGTACATTTTTCCGGGATGACATATAGCCTATAGCCTATCTCAATAAACGGGATATCTAATGCAATTTTTTTTAATTCGAATTAATACCTAGTTCTTGAGATTAGCGCGGTCAAGCAAACAAACACACTCTGCCTCTTTATAATATACATAGATATAGTATAGATAAAAAAATTTATATGAATGTAGTATGGTTGTTACTTCACGTCAAAACGGCTGGACGGATTTCGATGAAATTTGTACATTAGTTAGGTTGTGACGCAGGCTGTTGTTAGGTGCATAAGGACTTACACAAGCGGAACAAAGGTAAGCCCTAGTGTGCGTATAACATTATGTAACAGTAAGAGAAGTCATTATTAATAATTGCTGATAAATGTTAATAATATCTGTAATGAACACTGAAGAATTAATTATTTTAGCACATTATTAATAATAACTTCCTAATAGCATAGGTTAAAGTAAGAACTGATGGTAATAAAAGACACAAAGTGGTAAAAATCTATCACGATACACCGATGAAATGGTTTTGTCCGTTTCTTTTAATTTATATATTTGGAAGACTGTGTCGGCTTCACGGGATTACCCGGAAAATATTGATTCACCGGAAAATAAAAAGCCACTCATTCCTTTTTCATTCCTTTTACGGTAAAGGTAAGAAAAAAACCCTTTGGTTACCTATCATTATAGGAATCAGCCGTAACAGCCTCTTCGATCCAGCGGATTGGTCGGATGTCATAACTTTTAATTTATTTTAAAGAATTTTTCATTGTTTGAAGATAGGAAATGGAAATTAATTAAGTTAATTAATTAAAGGCATAATAAAAATTAATTAACTGTAATTTAGTTTAATTAAATTTTATAATATATTAGAAATATTTCAATTTACATGAGATATTTCCATTCTAATATTCATTTGGTTTTGGTTGGTTAATTATGTTTTTTTTTCTTTTAAATTAAATACTTGGATTACTTATATGTATCACGGCTATTTTGAAAGTAGAAATGGACAATCAGTAAAATTTCATTTATAGTATTATAAGTATAGATAGGTTTGATACTTAAAATTTGTCCATCGTTTACGTTTTTGTGTTACATACAGATCATTTATCACAAGACGATGTTTAACAAAATAGTTGATTCAGCGATTGAGAACAAGCGTTCGGATTTTTATAAATTTCTATAAAAACAAGTAGCGGAACTATCATTTATTACGAAGACCTCAAAGACTAGCGAAGCACAAGTTCCAGACAGACACTATTAATCGTAGACCACTTAGATTCTGAAGTTCCGGATAACAGTGAAACCGAATTTCTTTAATAAAATTCTAAAGATATACCTATTATTTCAATTCGTGAGTGATCACTGAATAAAAATTCATTTTGTTTCCATCAAGACTTTTATGGGACGATATAAAATTTTCCAATTCAACTGTTGGCACTCTACACAAGCATTACTTCGTGCAGTCACAAATCAAGTTTGCAGACATTTTGCCGGCGGCCATCTTGGTTTTTCGCGATCGCTTACCCTGAGACGGTAAGTTAAGCACCGTGAAATACAATACAATAAAGCTGACCTATTATGCACCAGCTTTGCATCATTTGGCGAGATTTCTTTTGAGAATTATTTCTTTTGCCCATTATTTTTCTTGCGGTTATTTCCTGTAAAATTTTGTACTTTTAATATTTTAATGAATTTAAATTTTGAATTGAACTAAAATTAAAGGTTTTCTCAATATTATGTATTCTTATATTAATTCAATAATAATTAATATTATAAAAACGTTCATTGAGTTTTGATATATTGTCATGTCTTCATGTTTCATTATAATAATATAAACCACATATTTGGCTCTTCATATTTAATTAAGATATAAAATTTTATTATCATTTTTATATCATGTATATTTTGCATTTGTAAAGGGATTTTATTGAGTTTTGTGGACATAATAGCAACAATGTACGATAGATTGCACACCAGCTCTGAATAATATCCATGGCTGAAGCCTTGTTAGATCTAGTAATCCATGGATATAATGAACTTTTAAAAGTTAATCCATACAGTATTTATAATGTTATAAATGTGAAAGTAACTGTCTGTTACCTTTCATGCTTGAAACGCTGAACAGATTTCGATAAAATTTGACAAGGACATAGATCGCAACGTCATCGGACATAGGCTACCATTGAACCATGTCCCACTTAATACGCGAGCGAAGCCGCGGGCAAAGGTAGTTAATTTATAATATAACTGCTACGAATTAAATTAAGGATCCATTAGCAAAGCTAATTTTCCTAAGCCTTTCATATCACTTTCTATAATACAATCGATACGATACCGAATACCTACCGAATAGTAGCCAAATATTCGTTGCAAGTCTAATTACATACATACACATCTTCATTCATACGGTCCATCCATCATACTTCTTTTGCGATCCAAATTCAAAGGTACATAATATTCTTTAGGTTCGATGATTATTATTCTTCCTCATCACATTCCCAGGCTGCACTTACTTGTAACTGTTACATATTTTTTTAAATTAATCTATATCTTATCTACCTACGAGATTCTGAAACCAAACAAACATACATAAATAAACTGCGTGGGTGGAGCCGAAGATAACGCTAGTTCATAATATTGAAATATGAACAACTAGCAACTTATCAAGACTTTCATCCAAATTCGTCCAGCCATTTTTGCATGAACATCGCACACTCAGAAGCACACACACATTCACACGCACATATACACACAAACATACACACATACCTACATACGCATGTACAAACTCTCACATTTATAATAATCGTAGTCCGATCATCACAATGTATATCAAAATCAAAGATCAAAATATCTACCTTATATTAGTCACGTTCTAGAATTCGGGTCACCGACACTCAGTTAGCATCATAAATATTCCATTAGCACTCGCCAGGCCGCGACACTCTACACTAACAGAGCCTATCTCTCGTGTCATGTTAGGATATAACGTTGTTAGTAGGGTTCACCCTCGAGGGAGTCATAACTGATTGGTATCTGTTTCTACGAGGCACCGCTGAAGGGCAAAAGGGGGTAAATGGTCGTCTGTTTATAGTACCAGTATATCACACGTTTGATATTTAGAAATTTATTATTGTTCATATTATTTGGCAGATATTTTAGTCCAAATTATTTGTTATTATAAAAATATTTTTCAAATAACGTTTGTTTATTAACAACATTGAAGTACCATAAGTAAGGTTAAATGTTTTTTCTTCATCCACTTTAATGGATCCTTAATCTGCAGATTAACGTATCGGGTATTCTAATACTAATATTATATATATATATATATATATATATATATATATATATTTAAGCAACCACAGGAAGTATTAATAAAAACATGCTTTTAAATTCATTTCATTTCAGTTGTGAGAGAGGTAAGTAAGTATTTATAAGAAGTCTCTATTACTTTTTTGTTTTTATTTACAAAGAACTACTTATTAATCCAAGTATAAAAATCACAAATACTATATTTATTCTATTTTAAATACTTAATAACGCTTTTTATTTTTCTTATTTGTCAGTAGGTATATACAACAAAAATAGCTTAAAATTTTGGTTTTTCAAAATATAGGAAGAATTTGTAATTCATGAGCAATAATACTTTGAATTTAATATCAACAAACTGTTGTAACCGTGCCAGGTTGGCAACTCTTATGTAAAACATCAATAATTGGCACCACGATACTTTAATATTTCACAAATATTTGGCTGACGTGCATAGAAAACTTTATTTTCATATGAGACTCTTGGAGAAAACAAATAAAATCACGAGAATTTAGGTTTCAATAACAATATGTACTTAAGTTGGGAATTTTTACATAATAGCATCTACATTTTTAATAAATATTATTTCATAAAAAAAAATTACTTATTTATAAGCAAAAAAATATTTAAAACTAGTAATTTTATATATTATCCCATATAAACAAACAAACAAAATAATCTAATATTAAAAAATATTTAAAAATGTCTCAAAAAATTCCGTACATTTACTGGTGAAGTTTCTCAAATGATGTTTGTACCATACAAATATACCTCATACTTGTGACTACGCTGCTTTAAATGGGAATATGTGTTTACAGCACAAAACAAAGGGTGACACGAGCCAAGAGCCTACTACTAAAGTAAGACTAGGCAAGAAGTGTGTTGCTAAAAGCTGCTACCATCAAACGTGCACTGTAGTGTGGTCGCTTTTACTAGAACACGTTGAAACTAAGAGTGGGGTGTAATACGTAAAGTGCTGTATCAAATCGATGTAAAAACGTCTTCCAATTCCTAATCTAGACACATTAAAATGTATTTAAATGACTTAGGTACATGCTTGTATTGTCACATAGTGGAAATAATCCATTCTTATGTTGGTACACATTTTTAAATTTACCTAATAAAAAAATATATAAGCCGGATACCCCCGTCAGGAACGAAGTTCCTCACAGCTTTTCTTAATTTGCGAATGTAATTTGATATAAAGTGTCTATTGACACACTCCACGGATATAATACTTTAGCATGGAAACCCTTAGAGGCACGGATAACATAAATAAACAGTAAATAATTAACACCCAAATAACATTAAACGTATTGAAACAGGAAATACTTGTATCAAAATATAAAATTTTATTATTATTAACTTACTTTCTTAAGTTTGTATTACAATTTTTTAAATTTGTTACAGTTCTATTTGTTAAATCTCCATTACAAAATGGCAATAATCAGATAGGTAATGTAATTTATTTTAATTAAATTGTGAGTTATTGAAAACGATTTTATTTAACGGGAGTATACCATCGAGCACATTTAACTAACACGTGATGTAAACAAATATGGCGGCCCTAGCTTGACGATGACATCCGAACTACGCTGGACGCTACAAAACGTCTCGCGCTTTTTCGATATGTTACGTTAGAAATCATTCTACCTGTCAATTACTACCGCAAGCCGCATTAAGGAACTGTGTTAAAAAAACATAATTTATAAATAAAAAATGACTGCGTAAAAAGTTAACTAAAAAAATTAAAACATGTTGACTAAAAAAACATATTTTAATTTGCAGTCAGT
Source organism: Brenthis daphne (assembly GCA_947093115.1). Lineage (NCBI taxonomy): Eukaryota > Metazoa > Arthropoda > Insecta > Lepidoptera > Nymphalidae > Brenthis > Brenthis daphne. The sequence goes on along the minus strand of OX352474.1, from coordinate 28,773,211 downwards.
ACTAATCATCAAATCGGCTAAGCCGTTTAGTAATTATGAGGGAACAATCAGACAAACATCATACATACTACTTATAGTATACATACAGGTCAAACACATAGCCCTCCTTTGAGCTTCGCCGCAGTCGGGTAAAAAGACAACTTGTCTAGAAAGTCTATTTAAAAATACCTTTTATTTGCTCGTATAGTTAGTAGTTGCTTTAAATAAACGTTTGAAAGGTTTAAAATGTATTGTCTAAATATCATTATGTTGTCATGCAATGAGTTAAATTTTTTTCAAATAAAATTGAGGAATAAAAAATTTAAAAAACACCAAATTAAAAAATAAAACTAATATTGTAATCAATTATAAATACATTAAGTTATACTTCATATTTTCTTTCTAATAAATGTTTTAGAAAATAACATTTCGTACTATAAAGTACAAGCAGTTAGTTAGTTTTAGTGTCTCTGTAGGCTTGCACCAGGGATCCGCTCTAAGTCCATATCCTCTTCCTGTTGGTAATGGATGGATCTGACATCGGACATACAGGGGGAGGCATCTTGGTGTATGCTATTTGCAGACGACATTGTATTGGTCGGAGAAGACGGGTGCGAGGTCCAGAGCAGATTGGAAATATGGCAACAAAGACCGGTGAATGTTGGCTTAAAAATCAGCAGAACCAAAACTGAATATATGTTCTGCGATTTTGGCGGTCTCTCCAGTCCCCAAACCATTTCTCTGGATAAAAGAGTGATAACAGTCTGCTCCGACTTCAAGTACCTTGGCTCCCTCTTTCAAAGCGATGGTGAAATAAACCGGACTGTACAGCATCGAATCAATGCAGGGTGGATGAAGTGGCGGCAGGTAACGGGAGCAATTTGCGACCCCAAGTTCCCTATGAAATTAAAGGGACAAATATATAAGACGATCATCAGACCTGCCATCCTATACGGATCTGAAAGTTGGCCCACAAAGAGAACGGATGAAAGACGCATACATGTAGCTGAAATGCGAATGTTGAGATGGATGTGTGGTGTGACTAGGATGGACAAGGTGAGGAATGAATACATTAGAGGGAGCCTGAAAGTTGCGCCAGTGGATGAAAAGTTGACAAGCAATAGGTTATCGTGGTATGGATATGTGATGCGGAGGGAAGAGCAAAGTGTGTTGAACAGAGTTTTCTGTATGGAAGTTAACGGGGACAAGAGAAGAGGACGACCAAAGAAAAGATGGATGGACTGTGTAGAAGAAGATATGACTAGAAAGGGAGTAAGCAGTGAAATGACGAATAATAGAGTAGAATGGAAAAATAAAACATATTGCGCCGACCCCAAACAAAAATTGGGACAAGGGCAGGAAGAAGAAGAAGAAAGTACAAGCAATTATAAACAAAATGTTGCTTTTAATTTTTAATGCTCTTAATACTTGAAGTAACTGATGGACTTCGCCTCGAAAGAAACCTATAATGACTTAATGCATAAACTTTTTATCGCAACTACGGCCTAAGAGCTGTTCGAAAGTTGTAATTAATTTTTAATCCTTTGTCTTTGCTTTGCGGCTTTGCACAATAAATTAATTTTATGGACGCCGGGATCGTTATCACTTTAGATTATGAAGTAATCGGTTAATTCAATTTTGTTCGGGACCAAATTATGTTTTTACTTAAACTGTAATTGTTTGTTTACCTTTCATCACTTAATTAAACACCTGATATTTTATTGGATAAAAACGTTTAATTTTATGACAGTATTTTTATCTTTTTGCATTTATATATTATGAGCTTTCTGTTTTGCTTCGTTATTATAAAACATACAGGTATTTAATAGTATCGCACAGTTTATTTATTGCATAATTCTGTGCATCTGAGGGTTGTAGCGTGTCACATAACCTGTGAGTCTTCCTAAATTCCTAATAATTCCTTCCCATTTAAAGGATACAAAATGCAAAAAGTTTTTTTAACTAGGCTGTTATTTTTAAAGATTAGCGCGATCAAATACACTGAAACTCCAAAAAAAAATGTATTTGTTTAATAATACTACTAACTTTTCTAGGTAATTTTACAATGTAGGCTAGTTTAATGTAATTGCAGATTCGATAAATAAACAAACACGTATTGTGTTATTATATAAGTCGCGTGCTCTAATCCCGTTATTAGCGTGGTTAGGGGACATTTGTAATCTAATAAATAGCGGCTAACGAAAGCACTGTAGCCATATGATTATACTCATGTGTTGCTATTATTTGCAAATCTCTAAATTTATAAGGTTGTTGAAATGTAAATAACTTTGTTGTTAATAATATTGTTAGGTACCTTTATAATTTTTGAAGTTATACTTGTTTTGGCACGTTTGCAAAAAAAAAATTAGGGTAAAATTTTTACGATGCACGCGCACACCGACAGCCAAAAAGCGACATGATGAAGTTAATTCCTTTTACAAACAGAGAGTTATGACATACGCGATGAAATCTTTAGTTATTTTTGTTCTGTTACGCCAAAGAAGTATAACTTTACGTTAAAACATAGGCAGATTATTTTTAAAGATACTATATCTACCTAAACAAGACTGGATAAATGTTGTTTGGATAATATTTTTTCTTTTACGAAATACATGGAGAGAACGGGGTGAATTCTATTGCTCACATGGACGTAAATAACGAGTTCACCAATTTGTTACAACATCTATTTGGCAGCTTCACATGTTTTGCTGAAATAAAAACAGAATAATATATTTTTGTATAATCGTTACAATCAATTGTTGTTTGTGTTTCTTAAATAATTGAATCTCGAACCTCCAATTTATTTCTTTCTCTCTCTCTCTCCGATGAACTTCATATTTTTGAATTAGCCAGTACCTACTGGGATTATCTATAATATTAACACGCTACTAGTATTAGTCTCCGTCAGCATAAAATTTAACCTGCGTATTGTACACGGACTTTCTATAAGGTATGGTATATTTAGAATCGAATTTAGCTATTTCATAGACTAACCCCTACAAACACGTAGATAAATGATAAACTTCTTTAGCAAAATAAAAAAGCAGGGTAAGAAAAAAAAATGAAAACAAACTAGAGCACAATTACACAAGGCTTAAAATTATTATTTTACGCTACGTTTTAACGGTTAGTATGGAATAGATAGACATATATATTATATACACATAGGTAATAAATGAACAGTTCTAAACTTTTAGATTTTCCAGATGTTTTTTTGGGTTTTCCCTTATTTTAATATTTAAACCGCCTCTGACCCCAACAAAACATATTCTGGTCGGTCGTTTTTGAGTTTTAGCGAGACTAACGAACAGCAATTATATATATATATATATATATATATATATATATATATATATATATATATATATATATATATATATATATAAAATTTATCACCGAAATGAATGTATGTGGATAACTTCGGAGCGACTGCACCAAATTGGATAATTGTTTTTTTGTGTGTTTGTTATTGTTCAGTTAGTAGTTGTATCAGGAAGTTTTGTATAGAAGAAAATTAAAAGAAAAAAAAGCAAGCTAGGAACGAACCCGAGCGAAGCGAGGGTGAGTCGCTAGTAAGATGTATAATAATTGTAAACATTGAATTGGGTTTATTGTTTCTATCCAGGTTCAGAGGTCGTTCCATGGCTGAATGAAAATTTATTTTACGACATCTATAAAAGACAAATATTAAAATATGATTCATAAAATAGTCGAGCCTTGAATAAATTATAAAGTCTCAGCGGTCAACATGTCACGAAGCTATACATTCTCAAAGATGTTCTAATACGTATGAAAATTTTAATTGCTGCCTAATGATAATTATAGCTATTATAGCTCAGAGACAATCGTATCGGTCTTTAAATACTACGATTTTATGTAATGTCTTAAAAAAATTACATCACGACAAACGTCCTGGACTTGGTTGAAATTAAATATTTTTTTTTAAATCTTATTGAAATAAACATTATTATCGATACAGAGGCCGAAACAATAGTTTTTAGAATTTTTGTCTGTCTGTTTGTTTGTCTAACTGTGACCGCATCACGGAAAAAGCACTGGAGGGATTTTGATGAAATTTAGTATGATGATAGCTGGTTATCTGGGTCAACATATAGGGTACTTACTTACCGCGGGAAAATATCTTATTTCTGAGAAAAATAATTGCAATGTAAAAGTATACTAATATGTAAAACCTAAGAATTTGGTTTTTGGTCATCTGAACGCGGGCGGAGCCGCGGGCTGTGCTAGTTTAGTTATAAAAAAGACTGTATCAGTGAGAAGTCGGAACAGAATCTTAACGTTAATTGCTTTGCGGAGTGTAATTACTGTATAATAATAAAAGCAGGATTATTTACCTCGACTACCCCGAACAGGACTACTTTTTATTCTCCTTAAATTTCTTTGTGAATAAATAAATAAAAAATGTCAGAATATAGAACCTACTTTATATTTATTAAAAAATACACCTAAACTACTTATTACAATATGGAAATATATTATTGAAAATAACATATTCTTCATATCTTCCACTTTGTGTTAGATACTCAATACCAAATATCTAGAATCGGTTGCACATTTAAATGCATTAAGCTTCGGACAAAAGCGCATAGTTCAAAGACAAACCACGGCTTTAACACCTCAAAGCTCGTTTCCTATTCTCGTTGACCTAAAAAGCTTCACTCATATCTCATACTTTCATTCATTAACATAGAAATGGATAACAAGTGGACAGTGAAGTTAAAAATTGTTGTTCGATAAAAACTATTTAGTGCTTATATTAGGTCATAGTAGAACATATTTGCGAGGGAAGTATAATTGTAAATTATTGTTTGCAACCATATCACTATGTGTTTGTATGTGTGAATGTTTGTACTCTATAATGCTAAAACGGCTGAATGGATTCGAGTGTACAACTACCATGTTCTGGAGTAAAATATTATAGGCTACTGATAATAATAAAAGTAGCCAAAAGGTGAAGGTTCAATCTATACATATAATAAAATTATGACTAAGCCAAATCTATACATTAAATATTTTTTTTTAAATTTTATTGAAATAAACATTATTATCGATACAGAGGCCGAATCTATAGTTTTTAGAATTTTTGTCTGTCTGTTTGTTTGTCTATCTGTGACCGCATCACGGAAAAAGCACTGGAGGGATATTGATGAAATTTGGTATGAGAATATTTGGCTAGCCGGGTCAACATATAGGATACTTTTACTGCGGGAAAATATCTCATCTCTGAGAAATGTACACTAAACGTCAAAACGTATGCTGGGACGAATCTGAGCGGAGCGAGTGTGTCGCTAGTATAATATAAGTACAAAGGGTAGATCTAGTGATACACCCAAACAAAGAGAGGGTAGTTAATCATTAAAACATAAGAAAATGATAGGCATATAGAAATTTATATAGTTAAGAATACAATTTCCAATGAAAATTCGTTTAGAATTAGTTTGTATTACCTGTAGGCTCGGTAAATGGCAAGTGCTTTTAAAATCGATGTCGGGTTAAAGACGGCGCGGGGCACTTTATGCCGGTTTGGTCCCCTGCCTCTCGCAGTCTCTCTCGACGACAACGACTCTATAGGAGTCTCAACAATTATTATATATTAAATCGCTTTAGTATTTATATAGCGTAGCTTACATAGTAAGCCGGAAATTTCTGTTTCATATTAAATTGTGGACAAAATTTGTGTTCCAAACTTTTCTACCGTAGTTGTGTTAGCTTTCACGATTTTATTATTATTAAAACAGCTGTTCAATAGTGAAAAGTAATACTGATTAATACTACTTTATTTTAAAGTAGCGACTTACTCTCGCTTCGCTCGGGTGCGTCCGTGCGCACCTAACGCGTAACTTAGCGTGTTCACAATTTCATGGGTTTTAATTTTTTTGCGCGTACTCATGTCCGTTTCTACAATAAAATTAGCCTTCTTATAACATCAGATATCTACCAGTGAAAGTCCCATCAAAGTCGGTCCAGCTGTTTCAGAGATTAGCAGAACAAACAGACAGACAGACAAAAATATTAAAAACTATTTTTTCTTATCAGTACCTTATATACTTTTATATACATTTAGTGAAAACCTGTTAATTTGACATTACAAACAGACTTAAATTTTATTTATCTTTATAGATAATTATATTAGGTAACAGAAATTTATTCTAAAATTATATTAAGTATTAAAGGATCAGAACTATCTGTTCAAGCTTAGTTTAGTATGAGAAACACACACTTCATAATAAAATATTGAACCGTGTATAAACATCAGGAACTACGTTTACAAAGGTCAACTTCTTCAACCATGAAATTGTTATACATGAAATGAATTGATTTTACAATCAAATAAACATACAAAAAGTTTTAGCTAAACTGACAACAATAAAGTAGGATTTATTTCATCTTGTCATGTCGGTTTAAGCACACTGGCAGTCACGAGTCAAGCTCAAGGCTCAAAACCTTAACCTGTTCACCACACCCATAGTTACGTGGTCACAATGACCTAGGTATTCTATGATATTACATATTCAATTTACTAAGTAATTTAATTATTCTACATTATAAAAATATACTGATATCACTCTAAAAGTGTCTAGGAATTCTAAGAGTAAATCTGATAAAATTGGTCACGCGCTAAGCCTATTGCATGAAAAAGATTAGATACTGATCTTTCTACTGGTTCACTTAGAATACTGTTTTTGTTATTATCACTCACGATGTTTTTCAAATTTTATAGATCATAAATGTCAATTTTAAAAGATATCTGTAAAGTTAAAGTTAGATGCTGCTCGACGTGCGTTAAAATTAAACAAATGCGGGCGAGCGTGTCTATGTACATATACATGTAAATAGACAAAGAAAAAACAGTTTAGTACCGACAGACAGATAGACAGTTTGGTACAGAGGAGAAAATCCTTTGTTTGTCAACCTATTTTTCTATTTTTTGTAGCTTTAGTGTTAACAAAAAAAATGATTATGCTCGAATGTCGACCGGTGAGCGAACATCGTTAATTTATCAGTGAGATAGGCATAAAAAGAAACAAGTGGTATTCAAGGTTCACATATTAAAAAAATAACGGTCAAAAGATCTATTCAATGTTAGGAGATAAAAAAATATTTTTACAAGTTTAGAAAGGGCAAAATTGAAAATACCGTTCCAGATATGCATACCAATTTCGAAATATTTCAAAAAAGAAGGCCAAAGCGGCATCACTCGTCGGTGTTTTATCAAAGAGCGTAGCAGGACAAATTCCATTTGTATGTTGCAGCGCAAAATATTTTAGCGAATATACAAATTTGGGCGTTGCACAAATTGCTCGACGCGTCTACTCCCAGAGTTGTCATGGCTATAACAGAGACAATATTACAATTAGATTATTTAAATTTAATACACTCTGTAGAGATCTGGGAAATAAATGCCGTCACAAATGATTATGTAAGGCCAAATAGCGTCGAATGTCGACTTACATCGTTCCAAGCTATTATGATAATCAAAAATATCTATCTTTTAAAGGTTAAGACGTTTTCGAGGAATTTTGGTAATAACGATTGCATAATATCCATAGCAAACTTGTTAAGTACTTTATTTTTGTGGAAGATGCCAATGTCAATTTTTTTAAGGATGGAATTGAAAATGCACATATTCTTATCCGACTTAATGAAAGAGATGTATTTTTTGTAATCGTTTTTCTTATTATTTTCGTACTACTGTTGTTACTTTTTCTATTATATTCTTCTATTATATAACACCTCCAGTAATATATATTTTTTAATTAGGTTATACCTTGAAGGTGGTCCCAAATTATTTAATTTCAAAACAATTTCTGTAAATATTAATTTAAAAAAATCTATACGTTCCCATAAAAAAAACAGTAGGTATTTTTGCTATTTTCAAATATTTCTATACTTATTGTTACTGTGCGAATAGACTATCGGTTTTTCTAAAAACCTGCCGAAACTAAAACTGAAAACGAATGAGACTATACGCGTGAGTTTTTCAGCTACCTTCCGGAGACACCGGCGTTGTGTAGAGTTTACATTTGCAAGTTACATACATATTATCCACCTAGAGTAGTTTTATTTTACACAAGAAGATCTATACACATATATGTATATTCAATATTTTAACGTCCCACTGCTGGGAACGGCCTTCCTTCAATACGAGGAGGATTAGATTGGTAGATACACTGTTTCAGGTTTGGTTAAAAAAATAGTTGTCATCGGGCACTACTTATAATTGCTGAATAATTTAAATTAAAGTAATAAATGTAATACTATTTTATTCATAGATTTATAGTTTTTAAGCGTGCCAGAACATAGGGTCGGACAAACATACATAATTACACATATACATACATACATACTTACACACATACAGGTCAAACACAAACCCTCCTTTGGGCTTCGCCGCAGTAAAAAAAAATCGTTTGTAAAAATGTTAATAAACAGATACCAATTTTTATTAGCATTAATTATAACTTAAAATAAATCATTATTAGTTATTTATTACTTGAGCTTGAAATTTCATTAAGAATTCTAAAAAAAAAAACATTGTTCCTCTATACCAATAATACAGATTTTTTACAAATATATATACATAATAGTTAATAGACTTCCGCATCACAAAATGAATTTTTAGTAATAAAAACCTAAAAGTCGCAATTTACAAGTCCATAAAGTTGATAGCCTCGTAGTATTCGTTGAAACAGAGCAATTCATTGATAATTATGATGCACAACGAAAACAAACCATGAAATATTTTAGCATACAGCTGTTAATGTAATTGTTTGACGCTGAATAGTAAATATTTCCTCGACACCCACATATTGTAATCGAATGTTTATTGTATTGAAATTGCAACTATTGTTACGAGTGAGATGCACAATTTGCCATTCAGTGAATATGATATAATGTACTAGAACTACGAATTTTAAGTGTATATATATGATGTTTATTATTGTAACAGAAAACTTTAATTTTTAAGCTTAGAAGGATTTAAATTCTTAGTAAACGCTAAGATATAAATGATAAAATTAATAAATATGTGTATTCAGCCCTTTTTAACGTCCCACTGCTGGGCACGGGCCTCCCTTCAGTACGAGGCGAATCAGGCCATAGTCCGCCACGCTGACCGAATGCCAGTTGGTGGACTTCACATGTCTTTTTGAAAACTTGCTAGGTTCTCTCAGCCATGCAGGTTTCCTCACGATGTTTTCCTTCACCGTTAAGACAAGTGGTAATCATGTTGGAAATGATTCGCACATGAAAATATCAGAGGTGCGAGACCCGGGATTTGAACTCACTTCATTCGGTTTTCCAAGCGAGCGCGTTACCACTGGGCTACCACTGCCAATTTTTTAATTTTCCTATAAAATTTTAAACTTACAAGCCGTACGTAAGTACATAAGCACTTTCAATACATAGCCAATAAAAAAAGATGTTAAAATATTAGTAACTACTGAAGAATCCGGATTTAGAACTTAATTCTTTGACTACCCACCTTCTTCATCTGCATTGAATAGAGGTGTGAAACATGATGTCACAATAGAAACTATGATGACAGGCAGCTTTATTGGCAATCAGAAAAGTGTCAATCTGGCACCTAAATTAAGATGACATAAGACAAGATTCTAATATAACTTCCGAGATGAAGTAACTTAACCAAGGTTCTTGAAAAAAAAAACAGATTTCCAAGAAAAAAACAAATGGATGAAAAATTATAATTTAACAATTAACAAGGTATTTTCTGGGTCTTTTTTAAGCTTAATTAGCTTTTAGTAAGTAAATATTATAAACAAAACTATAGTGAAAATAAAAATTAAATTTTGAGAAAAAAATGCAGACTGCTTAAAACGTGAACTAAAAAGACGAAACAAGTTAACGAAGAAAAACATTATTATGCAGTCGGAGACATTTTCAGTTCATATTACAAGTTTAGGTACGTATATATATATATATACGTCTCATATGTGTATATATAACACATCCAGGTAAATTTGTAAGAAATCTATTGTTAACTGTAACGCCGGCGTGTCCGCGGTCATGGAGGGATTAAAGATCAAACACATAACCCACCTTTGGGGTTCACCGGTTAAAAAATTAACAAACTATTTTGCTATAAATAGAATGCGTAATGTAAATTATAATCTTATTTTCCCACCTTTCTCATTAAAGCGTGTTTGTGGTTAAAACGTGGCAACAAAGAAAGGATTTTCTTAATTATTTTGTTTCCTCTCATAAGTAATTAATTTCATATAAGTAATCACTGATGATAAAGTTTGTGACATATTTATAAACCATGGTAAATTTTATGGGTTCTATGAACACTACGGGGAGCATATAGTAATGATAAATTTTCATTTTTTTCAATACGTTTATAAATAATGTTCTTCATATGGTCTTTTAACTTACTATCATATGTATAACAATTAAGATAATTTAAAATATTTGAACAATAAGTTTTATATTCTACAACAAAATATCAAGAAGAAACCATCATCTTAATAAACAGATAAAATTTAACAAAACAAAGAAAATTTGACTTTTAACAGATTTTATTTCCGCTATTTTATTTTATAAATTAAATTTGATGGTAAATAGATTTTTTGCCTTCACTTCTTCGACGATCTTTAAGGATTCTTAGGCGTTATTATATTTACGATGAATATTTGATTGATCTTTATATTAGTACTAAACTGTATTGCGCATATAACCTTATTCCTGCATATTCAGAAGCAATTAGAAAACTTTCGTACTGATCCATTACGTAAACGCAATGAAAAACAATTTTGCCTCAAACATAACAAAGTTATAATGCGATTACCTCCCTGTATTATACATCGTAATTTTAGACAGACATGTAATTAAAATTGTGTACTTTAATTTAGGTAAGTTCAAAATTTTCGATTTTATTTATGATTATTATTATATCTAACATACTCGTAGCATGTAATAATGAATATTATATTATTTTCCTAAAATAGTATATAATAGTATATGTAAAAGTGCCATAATATAGTAGTAGAATTGTGATTTGGTTATAACGAAAACGCGAATTTGTGGAGCAAAAAAACGTTTAAATAAATATGCACAAAGTTGAGTGCTGCCAGAGTATGTGTTCTCTGCCCTAAACCAAGCAGCTTAAAACTATTAGTTCATGCGTTCACGAATTCCAGTTATTTTAATATTTATATATGTCCTTTAAAAATTTTGCTAATTTTTGTATACGTATAGTTTTTGCTTGATGAAATGATGACAGATTTATCCACAATGAAACATCACTATGGTTGCTTAATTCTCAAACTTAATAAAACAGCACCACCGTAGTTTATTTCTTTAATTTACTATTATTCACTTTTTGATGATAATTTAAACTTGACTCATATAATATGGTTAATACTTTAAATTATTTAACTTATAACTTCTCCTTAATTTATTTTTTAATGTTACTCCTCCAGAGCTCCACAAGAAGCGTTCACCTTTTTAATAATTAGTTTACTCATTACATTTGTTAGCGCTAACTTTACAAGACTACTAATTTCCGGTATAGATTATAAACATAAAATCTTAGGGAAACACAATGGCTAAGGAAGTCAAAAATAGTTATTCCAAAGTTGATTTTGTAGTCGATGCACTTTGAAATATATTTTAAGTTTTCTGCCGGAGATTTAATCAGTATTTTTAATACTTCACTGATATATAATGCATACGATTATTTTTTTACATATGAAATATATACATTCACCCTCGTTATTTCAATCAGTGTTACAATGTCGTATTAACATCTTTTTTCATCAATCAGTTCTCTAAGCCTTTGCTGACGTATTATCTAATACTGCATAATACCGTTAATCTCAATCACGTTCGACTATTTGGTTCTTGTAACAAATGATAGGTAATGTGTTTAATGACAGGCTGTTCATCGCCCACGGGTATAACTTCTAGCCTTGAACCAGTACCCATGACATGATGCTTGTAATATTTAAGGATGTGCTTATAAATATTGTTATATTTAATGAAAACCAAATTATTTCTAAATTATTTGCATAAAACTTTGCATGTATGCCCAAAAAAATGATTTTTAGATTTTTTGTCTATTTATCTGTGCCTTTGTACGCACTAATCTCAGTAACGGCTTAACCGATTTGGGTGTGTTTGTGTATATATAGATAACTAGCGGCTCACCTTCGCTTCGCTCAGGTTCGCCTCTAGAAAAACAAATCTATCCCTCGTAAACCGTATATTTTTCCGGGAAAAAGTAGCCTTTGTATTATTCCAGACTATAATCTATCTCTGTATCTTTCATCCAGAACCGTTCAGCCGTTCTGGCCTGAAAGAGTAACAAGCATCCATACATACTCACAGACTTCCACATTTATAATATTTATATACAGATACTAATTGTTGCCCGCGGCTTTTTACGCTTTGTTTATTAAGGTAAATATAACTGCCTACTCCTAAATATATAACGTGATACTAACGTAGCCCGTACATTTGCTCAATAAATACATAGGTTGTAAAATGCAAAGAGATTTTTTTTTAATTCGGAATAATTCTAGACATTACATCATTAAAACTGGCAAAAAAAGTGTTTTTCTTTTCAGATGTCTCATATAATATATGGTATATGTATATATTAACAAAAAAACGTATAGTATAATAAGTGGAAATTAAAAATTTACAAAGCTATATTACATTAATAGCTTTTTATCGCTTCTCTGCATTTAAATAAATAAATATGTTGGGACATTAACACACAGCGCCATCTAGTTCCATGGTAAGTTCCATATTATAAATATAAACACCCATGACTGGAGTACAAACATTTGTCATAACACAAATGAATGCCCCTAGCGGGACTCGAACCCGCGACCGCTGGCACAACAAGTAGGGTCACTACAAACTGAGCCAAACGTGTCGTCATTCATTCGAGTCATTTTGTCAAGATATGGCATAAAACCTTCAATTGGTTTTGCCGAATTAAGTTTTGCATAATGATGCATAATTGAACTAATTCCAAATCTTAGAGTCGTCGTTTTGAGATCATTTGTGGAATGCTGATTGTTTTTGTGATAGAATACGTGGTTTTTGGTGTAATAATGTATTATCAAGTTGAAATTAGTTTCTTCGCGTACTATAGATCTTAAATTGAGAATCATAATGAGTTTCTATTTATTATATAGTTATTAATATGCAAGTAATATTTAAGTATATATCTATTTAGTTGCATTGTGATTTTTCTTCATGTTAAAAATATTTTTTTTCGTCTAGTGGTCGGAATTCGATTTTAATAAATAATTGAAAATTTAAGGACATTATATACATAAATGGGTACACCGAACCATACTCACTTATAAATATAGTATTTTTTAAACGTACAATAGACCCACCTGGAGATATAACTTATTTATTTTAAAATAAATATGAAAATCGATTCTCATTTCGCGAATATATCGAGTAACATACAGATATACAACTGAATTGATTACCCTCCTTTTTTTGAGGTCTGTCAAAAATATTTGTTAAATCTATACTTAATATTACAAAGAGGCAGAGTTTGTTTCTTTGTTTGTTTGAACGCGCTAATCTCAGGCAGTAATAGTCCGATTTGAAAAAATATTTTTTTATAAGATATATATATCACCATGCTACTATCCAAGGGAGCGGAGCAGTAATCATAAATGTCAACAAATCGAGCTACCATCCAGAGATTATTGTAAAACCGATGTTTTTAATCCATTTCTTTAACAATTTGTTTGTTTAACGCGGGTGAAACCGCGGGGCACAATTAGTAAGATATATTTTAAAGGCTTATTCGTTTTCGATATAATAATAATAAATATTATATCATGCGATTAACTTGAGATTATTAATGTTATCAGATAGCTAGTGTGTGTATAAATTGCATAACTAAACAGGTTGACACTGTAGGTAATTATTCTCAAACAACAGGCAGAATTTACAAAATGAGATAGCTGTTAACCTATACGTTAGAATGCTATAAAACTCGTCACGAGTTTAAACCGAGTTTAGCATAAAAAGAAATACATGAATAATAATAAATACACATTTTAATTATCAATCTTTGTTTTTTACTGGTAAGACTAAGGTTTTAAACGTTTACATTTATACTTAGTCATTTCAGAGACGCTACAAAACATTCGAAACGTTCGGAAAGAAAGAATCTAAATAAATTTGAAAAAAAAAATCGCTAATATAATAAATAAATTAAAAAATTTTGGATCGATTTTTTGTTCTACAAATTAAATTTACTAAAATAAATATAATTAAAAATAACTAACTATCAAATATAAATATTATTTTATGCAATCTCAATCATAGCGCCGACCATCGAGTCAACATTTGATGATTTTCGTTTATAATAAAACTCATTGTGAAAGTTTTGATTTTTTTTTATATTTTGTAAGGAACTAACGACTCACCCTCGTTCCGCTCGGGTTCGTCCCTAGTTATGTTTTAACGTTTAGTAAAGATTTTTCATACATGAGATATTTTCCGCAGTAAAAAGTATCCTATAAATTGACTCGGATAACCAGCTATTATCATACTAAATTTCATCAAAATCCCTCCAGTGGCTTTTCTGTGATGCGGTAACAGACGGACAGACAGACAGACAGACGGACAGACAAAAATTCTAAAAACTATAGATGCGGCCTCTGTATCGATAATAATGTCTGTTTCAATACATGGTCCAAAAAATATTTAATGTACAGGTTGGGCTTAGTTACAATTTAATTATACGTATAGATGTAAATGACCCCACTTTTTGGATATCTGGTAAAAATGTGCGATAGATGACGAAATAAAATATATCTACCTATTTGGTTAATGCACCCCTTTAACCCGTGTAAAAATCGAACCTGTGACGTCCTATAGAATGAAAATGAGTTTCGATAGTCAGGCTACATTTACAATTCATTGCAAAAATATTATGGATTTCCGTTAAACATTTGATTTATGATAGTTAAATCGAATAAAGCTCAAACACACTGAATGTTGGTATAGGAAACAGTATTTTACATTTTCTTTTACAAAATAAACAGAGAGAGAGCTGGCAACTCGCGCAGTGAATATATTTCACTTGAATGTATCTTCAAATTTCATAACTATTCATACTAGTCTTGAATATTGTATTGCTAAGTTTATATGTATGTATATTGAATCTATCGTGCAAGTGGCTAAAGCGCGCATATAACTTGTCCTCCACGTCGTATGCACTACCGAATATTGCTATTAAATCTAAAGTCTGGTATATTTATTGCCACTCTACTCTTAAGATATAGTTAAGATACTATATATGTCCGCAAATGTCGCTGTTTCATTGTTTGAACGCATGCTATTCGCTAGCATCTTGGTTTCATACTCGTGGCCGCCCTTGTTTTGGTAAATTCCACCAATTCTTTTCACTCTTTAGTAGTTTATTTAAAACCAGCTATCATCATACCAAATTTCATCAAAATCCCTCCAGTAGTTTTTCCGTGATGAGGTAATAGACAGACAGACAGACAAAAATTTAAAAACTACCTAAGCCTCTGTGTCGATAACAATGTCTCTTTCAATAAGATTTCCCAAAAAATATTTAATGTACAAGTTCGGTTTAGTTACAATTTTATTATATGGATAGAAAAATCTTTCTTAGCGCTTTTTCTACTTATATTGTAGTGACATAAGTAGTAATATTAACTTTAGATTTTAGTATTAATGTATCAGTCAGGACAAGGAACTTTAAACATGTAGTCACAAAAGCAAAGATATATGTAATGAGGGAAAATTGTGGCGCCATAGTACAATCAGTATATTTACAATGGACTGAAAAATATTAGTATTAAATATTATAATTATTATAATTTTAGGTATTATAATATGTCACTGTGCACGAGCTTACCCTTGAAACAGAGGATCAGCTGTAGGTTTCCAGATACGGGATTCCAAAACTAGTAAGGTTTTCTCAGATATGCAGGTTTTCTCACGATGTGTTTCTTCCATCACATTGAAAACGATCCGCACATGAAACTACACAGGCTACTTTAATCCAGGTATACTGGTGTTTCTCGTGAAATTTTAATTAATTGAAAAGCATTCATTAGGATCACTAGTAAATTTTATAAAGTTGTACTTTGATTAAGATAAAGAGCTCTTGTGTTGGAAACTAAATAAATAAATATATTTTTTTTATAGAAAAAAGGGGCAAACGAGCAAACGATCCACCTGATGGTAAGTGGCTATCGTCACTCATGAACATCTGCAACACAAGAGGAGTTGCGAATGCGTTGCCGGCCTTTAAGAGACCTATAGACATTACTCTTGAAGAGCCCCATATTATAGCGCTCAGGGAATACCTCGGGAGGAAGATCATTCCACATCTTGCACATGCGAAGTAAAAATGATCAAGACGCACGTACATTTGTAGAATGCTAAGCATCTAAAATGTGTGGATCACATCCTACCCGAGCGCGAATGGTGCGATGATAGAAGAGCGACGGGGGCACCATATCGAAAAGTTCATCAGAACACTCTCCATTGTATAGATGATAGAAAACACACAGAGAGCCAACATCCCCCTGAAGGCTTAGAGTGTCTAAGTCGTCTGTGAGTACGAGATTGTTGACAATACGAACTGCCCGGCGTTGGCTAGAGTCAAATGGAAGAAGCTGGTATTGGGGGGCGCCGGCCCAGAGATGAGAACAGTACTTCATGAGATAAATATGTTAGGACATCAACAAACAGCATCATCTAGTTCCATGGTAAGCTACCAGGCTTCTGTTATGGATACTAGATAGTTGATACACTATACATATGTATATAACTTTAAATACACACATATTATAAATATAAACACCCATGAGTACAAACATTCGTGCTCATCACACTAATGAATGCCCCTATTAGGTACACATTTTACTTAATAGTTGCTGTTAATATCGATGGAATCTATTCAAAATGCGACATACCTACGCTAAAATGGGAGGAAAATCAAATTCTGCAACTACTCAAACACAAATCATGTTTCGTATACGTATTTCAATATACATGATAAATGGTTTTCCGAATTGAATTGTACGATCAGTTAGTAATTAAGAATTGATATAGTTTCCTGATAAATGTTTTGTGTTGCCGACCATAATCTATTTTGCTGACGTCAAGGAGACAAATAAAGCGCCCACATATAAAAATAATTTATTGCTTTCATGTTCAATGTAAGCCGTTATTAGGCGAAGGAAATTGAATTATACAGCACGTTGTTATGTGAAGTCAAGCCATTAGTAAAAAGTAAACGGCTATAACAGAGCATGTAAGTGACAAATCGATAAAGAACTCAGCTGGTTTTATTATGTTACCCTAAATAAAATAGTACTTTTAGAAATTTCCATTGCTATTAATATGTTAATATTATACCTCATCACAATACCGAGGAATATCAGATTTTATTAAATGACTAGCATTGCCCGCGTTCAGATGACCAAAAACCAAATTCTTAGGTTTTACATATTAGTATACTCTTCCATTGCAGTTATTGTATTTTTTCTCAAAAATGAGTTATTTTCTTGCGGTAAAAAGTATCCTATATGTTGACCCGGATAACCAGCTATCACCATACTAATTGTCATCAAGATCCCTCCAGTGGTTTTTCTGTGATGCGGTAACAGACAGACAGACAAAAGTTCTAAAAACTATAGATTCGGCCTCTGTATCGATAATAATGTTTATTTCAATAAGATTTTCCAAAAAATATTTAATGTACAGAGTCGGCTTAGTTACAATTTTATTATATGTATAGATGAAAAAAAGGTAAAGAAATGGTTACACTAAACAAAATAGTGGTTTTAGAAATTTCCAATGCTATTAATATGTTAATATTATGCCTCATCACAATACCGAGGAATATTAGATTTTATTAAATGATGACTGTATTTGAATATTTGTGACGTTTCATTAAAACTTTTACTAAATAGGTAATAGACAGTTGTTTATTAGAACTAATGCTTATTAGATTTGCTTTATATCTTAGTATCAAGATTTGAATATATTGTGTTGCAAAAAGTATAAAAATAGCAATAACTTTAAAAAAAAAGATAAAAATTCTTTTTTGAAGAAATAAAAGAGAATATCTTGTTCTACTTTTAGCGGCAGATTTTTATGGGAACCAGTCTAGAGGTGTCCTTACATTGTAGTTTAGTTAGTTTAGTTACGCAGTAAAAACAAAACAAAGAATATTTTTACTATATTTATTTTATCATTTATTTATTGATATTTTAAAAATACATTAAAAATTAAGAAAAATTTTTTTTTTCAAAATTCATATAGTTATGAGCTGGCAAATTGGGATGTACAATTTTTATTTCAAGTTTCTGGATTAGAATACCCTCTTAACTAACATTAAAGAAAAAATAAATAAACATGGGTGGAAACAATTGATAAAGATATTTCGTAACACATAAAAAACAAACACCAAAAAAAAAACAACATCAAAAGATTTTTTTTAAATCGATAAAAACATTGATAATTTATAGAAAATATATGAAAATCAATATGATATCTGAACAACACAATGCTTCTCTATAATAAATCTTAACTAGACACTGACCAGAAACGTCTTTACAGCAGACGTAACGTCGAGCCAAAATGTCACGAGTGAGACACCGCATACGGCAATAAAACTAGATGGATATTTCAGATTGCTGCCAAATGTCGACCTGTCTCCTATTCCAGCATAGGTACATTAGTTGTAATAATTATAAGTAAGAAGTTGTAGAATATTCAGTAATTTTAAAGATTGTTTTTGGGAATTGATAAATATGATGATAAAATGCTATGTATATTTGAATTCTGTTTCTTACGAAACTCACTATTTTTCATTATTGTTTCACTTTTTCTTTTTTCATGTTTTCAGTTATATTTTTTAAAGGCTGAAGTTATATTTTTAAAACTTAAAGTTTAAAAAGTTTGTTATAATAGTACTTTTTTTTAAATTATTTCTATAATAAGTTAAAAGTTCGTAAAATATGTAAGTAATACAGTCAGAGAAAAATATTTGTATTTCTCATAGTATTTTCCTTTTATAGTTATTTTAGTATAATATATGTGAGAAACTTATTCCAATGATCATATTATACTGGCAACATAAAGTTCTTTAATGAAAGCAAATACAAAAGTTACTCATTACCTTCGTCCATTAAAACCAATATGGAGACGACTCACACTATTAAAGGATAGTACAGATACGAGTAGATATAATAGTAATTGTCTTAATTAAATTTAATTAATATCAAAGCTATCATGTAATGTTAAAGCCTTAAATAAATATTTTTTAAGCCTTCCTTAATGATTTAATATGTTGTATTAAAAAAAAAACATGACATATATGTAATGTTAATTAATTACACTAATGAGCCGTGAATGTAATTAAAATACTTGTTCATTACAACATATGTTTGTTTTTATGATGAGTTAATTTGTATGTAGTTTATGATATTCTCCCCCTTTTTTTGTAAATGTTAAGAGGACTGGTCCGGACTGGGCTTGGTGGTAGTAGAGTAGCTGTCTTGACGCCAGAGTACGTGAGTTCGATTTCCGCTTAGGAAAACGGTTACTGACCAAAACCAAATAATTTTATAGTACCTATCGAAGTTTAAGTATATATTAAGTATATGGATTTTGTATAAGTTTAACGAATACCTAACAAAATACAATGTGGGTGTCGTTGATTTGGCAACGTTATTTACATCTGCATTGTGCTCTACATAGCTGTTATCCATCCCTTATTTTATTTTGCTGGATAGGATAAATAAAATAGATATAATCATATCTACATATAAATAGGCAAAGACAAAACAACTCAATAACTTTTTCTCCTCTATCTGTCCATCGATTTTCTTTTTTTTTTGTTTACAAGCTATTGGCGAGCTTTAGTTTTATCCATAAAAAAATGATTATGCTTGAATTTCGACCATTGAGCGAATATTAGAAAATATAAAAAATGCTGCTTCCGAAAAAAATCCTCTCCTCTGTGTTTGTTACCTTTGGCGTATTATAAATGACGATTGATATATAGGTAAATGAGTATAATTGATAACTGCCTCGGTGGTGTAGTGGCTAGCATGTACGGCTGCACACTCAGAGGTCCTGGGTTCAAGTCCCGGGTCGGCCCAAGTTTAGTTATTGAGTCTTTCTGTATAGTAAGCCTCAGTAACAGCCCGTAGTTGGGAAGTTGGCGGTGTTTCACCCCCGTGCCTCGGAGAGCACGTAAAGCCGTCGGTCCTGCGCCTTAACTCTCGTGTCGTCCCACCGGAGTATGAGAGTGATAGGAATAGAGAGTGCACTTGTGTCTGCGCGTACACTTGTGCACTACAATATCTCCTGCGCAGTTCGCTAGTCTCAATGAGATTGGCCGCCGTAGCCGGAATCGGCTAGGAGAGAACATAAACATATAATTGAAATCTAGGTAAATAAATAAAATTGGATTGTCTGTTTGTAATGTTAAAATAACAGTTTTTTTACTAAATGCATTTATGAAAGTATAGGGTACTTTTTATATAAAACTACCTTTTCGGATTATTTCGCGGATTTATTTTGATTTTTGGTTCCCGACGTTTCGAATGCTTTACAGCATCCATGGTCATCATAAAGCATTCGAAACGTCGGGAACCAAAAATCAAAATAAATCCGCGAAATAATCCGAAAAGATAGTTTTATTTAAAAATGTCAAACATTCGCGTAAATCTAAGAAAGTATTATAGGGTACTTATAAGAAAAAAAAAACAATATTTATTTTTTTTGTTTATCTTTCTTCAGACTTTCTGTCTGTATTTTTGTTTTGACTAATCTCCGAAATAGCAGGACCGATTTTGATGCGACTTTCACTGGCAGAATATATGTGATATTATAAGCAGTAACTTAGGCTACTTTTATTTTAGAAAAAAAAATAGGTTTTAAAACGTACCCAGGGTTGCGCCTGGGCAAGGCCAGGGAAAGTCGCTAGTACAAAATAAGTATTCACTAATGTAATGAATTTCATACAGCATTTAGCGGTCTGTACTAATATATAATGTCATACAATAACCATGTTGATTTATCCATTAACAAATTTTGATTCTAGTTTAAATTATTAAAAGGGTAGACCTAGAATGTCCAGATAATTTATAATACTAATTTAATTTTCTCTGTAAAAAAACTGTATATAGTAAAATATTATACATACATACAGTCTTTCAATGATTATTTTATGTATGTACATAAACTCGTTCTCTAGTGATTTTGTTTCTCTTTGTCTTTAGTGTAACTCGTTCAAGCATGCCGAAGTATTGCCGTTTATTGTTTTTATTTTCTTTTTATCAGACTCCGGTGAAGACTAAGAGAAGGGTTATGTTATTGTTAACTGTACTACAAACTGTATATAATATGTATGTCCGATTCTAAGTTCTAGTTTTTTTTAAAGGACTTACCCGATTTTGATTAATTATACATTCTTAGATTTGTCTTGACAACGCAAGTGATATTGCGTAGATAAATATTACAAAAATCAAAATGCCAAAAGGTAACACTGCCTGTATATTATAAATAGGACAGGCAAACCCGAGTAAAGCATGAGTCAGTCGCTAGTATATTACAAGTGTGTTTTAACACAAAACATACATTTGATAAAATATATAACACGGAAGTGTTACAAAATATTTGAATCCCAGTAGTGACCCACAAAAAATCCACACAACAAACGACCTAATTAGTTAACCGTTAATTACTTTGTACTAATTTATATTTGACCAAATACATTCAATCATGTTAGATAAAATCAGAATTGTGGTTATGATTGATTACTATCTACCTATAAAATTATTGTACACTAGCTGCTCACCTTCGCTTCGCTCGGGTTCGCCTCTAGAAAAACATACACATATCTATACCACGGGAACTGTATATTTTTCCGGGATAAAAAGTAGCCTATGTGTTATTCCAAACAATAATCTAATCTCTGTGCCTTTCATCCAGATCAGCCGTTCTGGTGTGAAAGAGTAAAAAAACATCCATACATACTCAAAAACTTTTAAATTTATAATATTTATACTTATATACGTATTATATTTATTGTATGTACCTTCACACATGTATTATGCATTTGCTATATAATAAATTTAGAACAAAAAGAACATCAAAGTAGATTAAAGATATTTTGCCCATTAGTTTTACTCGTAGGTACGTATGTAGATACTATTTTAAAGTTGAAAAGTTTATTTTTTGCTTCTTTGAACGCTCTTACCTCCAAAACTATCAGTCAGTTTTGAAGAGTTGTTATTCAATACAATCGTTAGATGCGGAGCAACTGTATGTTTATACGAGTATAATTGCTCTGTCTTAAGACGCTAATTACAGGAGAGGAGTGACAAGCTTTAGTAGCGAGAGAAAGATTTTACTTAGAAAATATATATTTTTTAAATAAATAATAAACTGTAAAGTCTGTAAAGTCATATAATTTAACACAGTGTAGATGCAAATTATTGTAGACAAAATTTTATAGGCAAGAAAGCTTTCAGGAAATAACATCAGCGTTTCAAACAATGAATATTGTAAATCACAAACATTGATCGTTTGGTGGCTGGTAAATCTCTTTATTGGAACAGTTCTAATAAAATGAAGTACTTTACTGTTTTATTTCTTACGTTGAGCATTTTATATTATTGTATTAAATTTTTTTTTCGAACATTGTGTTTACTTGTGGATGAGCTGAAGCGGTAATGGAACATTTTTTCTTGGTCATAAGGTTGTTCTGTTTATAATTATAGCCTCATTCTGACGGGAGGGTCAAACGTTTTTCATTTTATCAATTAGTTATGGGATTTGATGATCCTGGTGACATATAATACAATAAATAAATCATAATGTATACTTTATTTTAAATAAAGCTATCTTTTCGTTTTTTTTTTCAGAATTTATTTTTAGTTTTGGTTTCAAATATGATTAAAAAAAGCCATATCTGAAAAAAATATGGCTTCCTTAAGATTCCGGTAAAAGGAAATATTACCTCGTTCTTGCTGCTTCATTCTTGGGCAGTGAGAACTCAGATGGAGCAAGAACTAGGGCTGTGGTAACGCGCTCGCTTTAAAAAAGTGAAGCAGGTTCAAATTCCGGGATGTGATGATGATGATGAAAAATATCCTGTTCTGCATTTCCGAAAGAACCTAGTTTTTGAAAGTTTGAAAGTTCAACAACCCGCACTTGGCAAGCGTGGATTGAGGAAACCAGCAAGGACCGTTATGGACTGAATGAGATGAGAGATTCATCTACTTTTATATTACATTATTAAAAAAAATACTTTTCATATATATCCTAATATATTTATTATAATAATATCAAAGCTAGTAAAACCCAGTGGAAAGGTTTTAAATAACGCTCTAAATCATTATTGAATATGAAGTGTCACAACTTGAGTAAATTACTATACGTTCACTGCAATGAGCTTCACGACAATGGTTTGTTGCAACACTAAATAATTCGTGATCACGCTTACATATTGTAACATATTTTACTTAACTCTCCGTTACTTTCCTATGTATTTTTGTTTTACAACTAACCACTGAACAAAACCTCTGCTACTAGGCATGCCTTTTAAGTTCTGTCGTTTCCATATTTCCCGGCAATTTTGAATTTGGAACTGTTACATATTCGAATGTGTTTAAATTTTGAATCTCAAAACAGTTGAAAGTTTTAGAATTAATGCTATTGTTTAGTCACAGCGTCGATTAGAATCTGTCAGGTTATGTACGAAAATGAATCTTTCTAAGGGAAATGTTCGTGCAATAATTTTCTACAACTTTAGAAGAGGCCTGACACGGCTTCAGTGTTTTGAAGAGCTAATATCTGTGTTCAGTGATGAAGCCCCATGTCTGCGGACTGTCGAACGCTGGTATTTAGAATTCCAGCGTGGACATACTAGTGTTAGTGACAAATCTCGCGAAGGACGCCCAAAATCCGCCTTCACTGAAGATAACATTATTGCTGTGAGACAACTAATTCTCGAAGATCGTCATGTGACATATCGAGAGATAGAGGCTTTATTAGGCATCTCAGGGACAACCATTCAGAAGATCTTGCATGAAGCGCTTGGTGTGAGAAATTTAGTTTGCCGTTGGATACCGCATCTGCTTTCCGACGATCACAAGGCGGCCCGCGGCAGATGGTGTAAGAAAACTCTGCAAAGGTTCAACCGAGGAGAGTCAAATCACGTCTACGACATCATCAGTGGTGACGAATCTTGGATCTATGCCTACGATCCTGATTCCAAACAACAATCTACAATCTGGGTCTTTCAAGACGAGCCAAAGCCGACTAAAGTTTTTCGTTCTCGAAGCACTTCAAAGAAGATGGTGGCCACGTTCGTTGGGAAAACCGGCCATGTTACGACTATTGCACTTGAAGATCGTAGAACGGTTAACGCAGAGTGGTATACCACAGTTTGTTTACCAGAAGTCATCGCCGAACTTCAAAAATCTAACTCAAAGCGACGCATCATCCTGCACCACGACAACGCAAGCTCACACAGCGCTCGTCAAACGATTAAGTATTTGAAGCAGGAAAAAGTGGAAATTCTTGACCATCCTCCATACAGTCCTGACCTAAGCCCTAACGATTTCTTTACATTTCCTAAAATTAAGAAAAATCTTCGTGGTCAAAGGTTCCAGTCCGGTGAAGAAGCAGTCGACGCTTTCAAGTCAGTCATTTTGAACACCCCCACTTTAGAGTGGAATAAATGTTATAATAACTGGTTTGAGCGAATGGAAAAGTGTATTAAGCTACGTGGTGAATACTTTGAAAAACAATAAAAAGTACTATAAGGTTCTAGTTGTGTTTTTTTCTTCAAACGACAAAACTTAAATGGCATGCCTCGTATATAGTAATATCGTGTGCCGTTAAGCTTGAAATTGAAATAAATAATGTTATCTCCGTTAAAATTTCTCTTTAATTAACATTGACTGTTTTCGAATTAAGCAGGTTTAAACATATAAAAATAGATGAATTGTAAAAACAATGAAGTGTTATTTTTTTAATTATAAGTATTTTTTTATTATTTTCTTTTATACAAAATTTTGTTTGTTTGTACTTGGGCGGTGATAACTAAATTATGAAAGTTTGCAAGAAATCTTTCGTTTATAAAAAGCTTTTTTTCAGTAATAAAGGCTCTATTTTCAAATCACTACGTTATAAAATGGTAAGTGAAAGTTATTTAGACATGAAGAGCTACACTCCACAGCACAAACTTGACTGATCATTCAAACCATATCGATTTTCTATAGAAACGACTCTCGCTACGAAATCGAATCTACGTACCTACTAATGAGTTCACTGCCTGATGTCGAATCACAACGATAGACATGACATATTATATTTTATACAAAACATGTTGATATTTTAAATAAGTAATTCCCAGTAAGAGCGTGTTGAACACGTTCCACATCGTACGTATAAGGACTCAGCTGTACGAGTATATCTAGAAATATTTTAGCCACGAAATAAAATAATTAAATTGAATTGAAATATTTTATAAATATTGATATTGTATGTGTATATATAATTTTTGATTAAACTATATTTATATCAGGAAACCCATTACCCAGCAATATGTTATATTGTCAAAATTAATATAGCTATCATAAATTATATTATTGCTAAGTACCACACCTATTTTAACATTTGCGTAAGTGTTACTCAGAAGAAAAATCCATGTCATTTAGTATCGGTTGTCATTGTAATAACTACCTTTGGGCAAGGTAGCTGTTAATACGACAAGTACTTTATTTGTTGCGTTAGCGAATTAAGACATAAATCAGTAGAAGTGATCAATAATAATAGATTTAATTCCCAGGGTTAAGGAAAGTGTAGGCAGATATAATGCATACGAATTATCAAGGCCAATTGATTAAAAAAACTTTATATATATTTTATGTAATCCCGACCGATTTCGGCTACAGCAGCTAGTTTCATTCAGACCAGCCATCTATCTGCGCAGGAGATATTATAGTGCAGCACTTATGCGCGCAGACACAAGTGCACCCTCTATTCCTGTCACTCTCAAACTCCGGTGGGACGACTACTCATCACGACCAGTGAGAGATAAGATGCAGGAGCGACGGCTTTACGTGCTCTTCAAGGCACGTGGGTGAAACACCGCCAACTTCCCTACTTTGAGCTGTTACTGAGGCTTACTAAACAGAAAAATCAATAATTTAACGTGGCCCGACCCGGAACTCGAACACAGGACCTCCGAATGTACAGTACGTGCTAGCCACACACCACCGAGGCAGTAATTTATACTGTACCATTTATCAACGTCAAGTAAGCTATTCGAATTATTATTGTGCAGTTTCAAAGTACATACATACATACAAATGGCGGCTAAACATAATAGAATACGGAAATAAAATAAAAAGCCGCAAACAAAAATTTATCAGTTGAATGTGTACATTTCACGTCTCAAAACAATTAAGCAATCCATTTTTTATTTTGTTACGAATTGTTATTAAAACGGTTATACAGCTAGGCTAGTAGGACGTGACATAGCTATATATAAAACATATTAATTTCTAGCAATATTATTCATTGACCATTCACTGTAAATACGATAATGGGTTGCGCTTTTGTTAATGAAATTTTTGATGACGGAAATAATTTCATAGCTACAGTCTCTAGTATTTGAATAAAAAATTTAACATTTAGAGAATTTTTACCCGTCGCGTCGTTGGTGACGTCAATTTCATTTAAATATTGACACCGGTCCCACGCACCGGGATTTTTAACTTAAGATTTAATATTCAATCCAATAATCTTCTTCTTCTCCCTGCCCATTTTCCAATCACTTGGGGTCGGCGCAGTACATCTTCTGTACTGCAGATAGGATTTGGCAAAAGTTTTACGACCGGCCGCCTGCCTGACGTCAACCCTCCTTGGGAATGCTATTGTCTCTCTTTGTCTGAATGGTGTTGCGGGAGTCTTGTAATTATTATGCACTTTCAATTTTGTTGTCTTTTAAAACTTTTTATAAATATTACATAAATTTTTAATGTTATTTTCGGATAAGTATCTTAATATAAGTTGGTTTATATTTTAAAATACATGGTTTTGTCAATATATGACATTTTTGTAAAATTAACATAATTCTTCTAAAAATAAAATAAAAAAAGCTGTAATGAGAACTGCCGACAGAAGTGAAAACTTAAAACTATAAACAAACAGTTGTTATTTTTGGATATTGAAATTAATTGTTTGATCTTAAATTATTTTTTTAAATTAAAACTGTTTACATTTATCTGGTTTTGACATCTATCGGCACTCTGAGTGTTAGCGTTAACACGTCACGTGACCATATCGATGACGACTTATATGAATTTACTCGCCATCCAAACCTGCCTATAGAAGTTTTCACTTCAAAAAGCGCTCAAAAATTATTGGTACTGACACATTTAACTGTCTCTAATATAAACTATTTTATTGTAATGCATTGTTTTATGAAGATACTTAACTCCTCCAGGTAAATTTCTACGAAATTAATTAATTTCTAAGAAATCTATTGTTAACTGTAACGCCGGCGTGTCCGCGGTCGTGGAGGGATTATTAAAAACATCAACTACAGTGAATGGCCGTAAAAAGCCAGATTAGTTTCTAAAAATTCTAATACAATAAACTAACCTTGAAGTCAATATTTTAGATTTACTTACTTTCAACAGATTTTCTTAAATTTAATATTGTTTCTGAATCTTGATCCAAATTAATTAAGGAGTTATTGTTGCGCTAAACAATGAAGATCTCATTTTCTTAAGAGATTTAATATATTTTCATAGAATTAACTTTAAGAATTTTTGAAAATTTCAACAAGATTCGGTTCAAAGCAACATTAACACAGATGCATATTGGAAATACCAGTTATAGTGAGCACGTAGCTTCTAAAATTAAAGCCTACCTTTCTATCATAGAGCAGAATCAAGATTGGGGACGAACTATTAGACATATTCTGGGGAGTACAGTATAAATCGACACGGTTAAAATGTTATTAGAATTGTGAAACAATTCGGTCTCACAGATATTAACTATGTAATGTGCTTGGGTTATAACAATGTTGCATTTTAAAAATAATTTTTTTTTTTTAATTTATTATATATAGAAATTATTCTCTTCCAAGATATTACTAAATTCTTTCTCAATCATATTATTTTGTAAAACAATATTATTAAAAAAGTAAGTACATATAGTATTTCTTATTGTTATTATGATCTAGCAAACAAATTTTGATGAATCTGAAATTACCTCTTACCAACGAGTATTAAAGGCCGTCTAATGTATAGCTTACCTGATATATTTTCCATTTACCAGCAGATGGTGAACATGATCATCTAATATAACGTAGGGACTACGTAGTTGAATACTCAATATGCTGTTTACGTAAAAGGGTTTATCGGTGATGGGAAATTCGATAATACCGCTTGCTTTTGTGGACTTTGGTAATGGTGGAAAATAAACATA
This sequence comes from Brenthis daphne, assembly GCA_947093115.1. Lineage (NCBI taxonomy): Eukaryota > Metazoa > Arthropoda > Insecta > Lepidoptera > Nymphalidae > Brenthis > Brenthis daphne. Next base: position 28,744,702 of record OX352474.1, on the reverse strand, counting down.
CATATTTATTGTTCACTTGTGATGGCTTCAAATTATATTGAGCATTTTATTCGAGCACAGATTTTTTTTAAATGTTTATGTACGTAATCGTAGTAATAATTTTGATTAAAAGATATAAAATAAAGATAAATTATTATAATTATGTAGGTATAATAGATTACAAGTAAATCAATGTAGTTTATCGGATATTTATTGAGGTCATAGAGACCAGACTTTTTTGTCTGTTCCATAATGCGTCTTGCATACACGGACTTTAGTGGATCGTTATTGTTCGTCGGTCGGTGTGGTATTGGGCTAAACTTGCCGCTGTACTTTTTCCAATATAAAGAAAAGTGTATGAAGAGGTCATACATACATTTTTCACTAAATTCAATTACAAGACGATACCGAAGGCACTAAGTATCTTTTGGTTGTATGATTTTAATCCGACGCACCTAAAGTAAAAAGCAACATTATGAGCATATTTCATCATTTTAATATAATGAGTTGAAGAATAATATTTTTAACTTGCTATCACTAAAAACACTTTTTAGCTCTCACAATTTTCCTAAAGATTCTGTATTTACAGTACGAATTTTCTCTATTTCTTATATGGACCACACGGACAAGTCAAGTATTCTAGAAAACTGAGCATTTACGTGCACTTTAAAAGAAATCTAATAAATATGTATGAAAGCGAGTAAAAGGCAAAAAGCTTATTAAATATGTTAGCTTCTGTGCAGTGGTGACTCGACAAATAAGAAGCAGGTAAATAGCGCCCTCTTGCGTCTAGCTCGTTTATTAAATACGTTACGTAAATTTAGCTGGAAGTCGAGTTTTGTGAATAGAACTTTTAAGTGAAATATTTTTCAGCAATTTTAAGTTCATATTACAATAAATATACCATTTACATTTTCCAGGCTAGTTTAGTGTAGTGTTATAATGTATGAAAACTAAAATTTTAGTGTACATATATGATACAATTTGAAAATTATAATGATTACTTTATTAGCTATAGCACATACGTATATTCAGCTAAAGTACATGGCACTATAAGTATTGTAACTGGTAGGCCTTTTTTGTAATGTTGGGAAGAGATACTACCTACCAGATACTACCTGTGGACATACAGGTGGTTATGTAGGACTAACCGGCTAGAAAAGCCAGTGCTACCCACTAAAACCCAACAACCCCCCAAATATTAATTGGGGATCGTTTACACACTCAACTACGATGCTCCGAAGGCAGGCTATCCCCTCGGCTATCAGACAAGTGCCAGGAGCAACCCGCATAGTACACCGCCCACCGGAGTAGGTCACCTCCCTGTGCATTTCTTGGCTTTGCGGCCGGCTAAGCTGCCGGGCGCTAATGAACCATCCACCACGACAAGGTGAACGTACGCTGAGGGGGAGCGTAATTGTTAGCCCAATGGTAACCCAGTGCGACTCAAATCTGGGGCCTCGAGCCTCTAATGTACCCTTCATTTCTTACGGGATTATCACTTGCCTTACTGCAAAGGAAAATATCGTGAGGAAAGCTGTATGTTTTCTCAGACACACTTCACCAGTCTGCCAACCCTCACTTGGTTAAACTGGTGAACTATAGTCTCATCTCCTTCGTATTGAAGGTAAGCCTGTGTCCAGCAGCAAAACGTTGAAAGGGCTGAAATATTAACGCTCAAGCAATCTAAATTATTATCGTGTAATATTATATTAAAGACTTTGATTACACTAACAAAGGAAATCAGGTTTCGAATTTATTACTTATCACTCAAGAAAGCCAGACTTACTAATTAATATTATAAATAACTTTTTAAAGTTATTTATACCTATAGAAATCCGAAAACCTCCTTAAAATTTTGTAAACATTTATAATTTAAGTTTAGTGCTTATTGCTTTGATTTTAATCCCTCCATGATCGCGGACATGCCGGCGTTACAGTTAACAACAGATTTCTTAGAAATTTAATTAATTTCTTAGAAATTTACCTGGAGGTGTAAAAGTATCCTTTGTTAATACATTTTTTTTTCTGCAATTTATATATGTATGTATATCTTGTGAAAATAAAATTACAACAAGAGAATAGCACCAATTTTATTATTTGTCTATATCAGGGATCCATAAAACACTCACGAAAGGTATCATTATGACATATTCGGCACACCAATACGTTGTAATGTACAATTCATAAATTCTTACCCTGAGCATCTATCTACTCGTATATATGTATAAAAAAGAAAAAAACAAAACTCTTTAGTACCTTTTTCTTCTCTGTTTGTTAACCGATTCTCTTTTTTTTGTTTTGTAGTTAATGACGGTCTTTAGTGTTGTCAATACAACATTTGACGACACGTTTGGCTCAGTTTGTAGTAACCCTACTTGCTGTGACAGCGGTCGCGGGTTCGAGTCCCGCTGGGGGGCATTCATTAGTGTGAAGAGCACGGATGTTAGTACTCCAGTCGTGAGTGTTTATATTTATAATATGTATGTATTTAAAAGTTAGATATGTGTAATGTATCAACTATCTGGTAAGTATCCATAACACAAGCCTCGTAGCTTACCATGGAACTAGATGTTGCTGTGTGTTAATGTACCAACATATTTATTATTATTATTGGAAACAGCTATTCTCTTTTGTATAGATATGTGAATTCTATTCAAATATGCTATCCTCAAATTTCCAACAATGATATGGTCGAATTTCCACCGCAAGACGAACACTAGTTAATTAATATGTATATAATGATTCATGCATATTTAATTTAGTTAGGTATGTATTTTTTCAATTAATTGTAGTAATAATTATAGAGCTGTAATAGTATTTTTTAAGAGAATCTGTTAATTTTACGCCCGAGTAGTTATGAGCTAGATAGAATAATGACTAATATTTAAAAAGACTTATCGATGTTTCACCGTGTATATTTTAACCGTTCGCTAATTGCTTCCGGTGTAAATTTTTATGCGAACTAAGAACTTTCAGTGTTTTAATTTTAAAAGTACATGAAGAGGTTTCATTGAAATAAATACGAAGTCATAATTTTTTTATTATCTATTTCTGTATTAAAGCTTCAGTAAGCTAAAATTATTAAAATAATCAATAGCGCGATACGATTTATTTTGATACGAAATATTATGTAAAAATCTATGGTCAATATATGAAAACTATTTATTATTAATCAAATTACAAAAACAAGATACAGAGATGAATTAAATTCAATAAGTGTTAAAGAAAGATTGTTAGAAGTAGATAGAGAAATTATGCAGTATTTAAACACAATAAAGTGATAAAATGACTTATTAATATATCAAAGTTACATCAATTGAATATCAGCAGATGCTTAAGCCTTTTGACCAAAAATATTTTTTTAATTTTAAGTTGTAATCGTTTTTGTCAATCTTTAAAATATTTAAATTAAAGACTCAAATCTAGCGTCTTAGCGTCTTAGCGTCTTAGTTTTTACTTATAGTAATTCTGTTGGAATCGTGATATCAGGAAAAAATTCTTGTCCACTTTTATATGAAAAATTACGCCAATTCCTTTCCCCATTACTTTGTGTAAGAACTACCAAAATCAACAACAAAATATGTTTATTTTCTTATATGTCTATAATATAAATTGAGAGCAGCTGCTATTGAATTATGTAATACAAATGTACCAAATCTCGTGTTAACAATTCAAGCGGATAAATCGTGATGCGGTTTGAAACAAGCATATTTGAACACTTCTATAATATACCCTTTTAAGAGTCACGCTTAATATAAATGTTAAAGGTTGTCGTAATGAAACTATTCCGGGAACCTTGGAATGGTCTCGAGATGATTGAAAGGTGCTCCGAGCAAAACGTGCCAAGTGCCTTTGTTGCTGTAATGACCAGTTCTGTTATGTTTTAGCAAAACCTTCCGTGTATTTTACACTTACTACTGTTTGGAGAACTATAATTATGTTAGGTCGTCCATCGATAATACAAAAGTAGGTAGCTGCACATTGGAGTTACGCAGCTAGAGTTATGGCCATACAATATAATTATTATCTGTGTTACTATTTTTTTTTCATTAGATAAGACCTTATCTTGAATAACTGAAAAAAAATCTCATTATCAATCCCTCACTCTTACTACCAGTACCTACCTCTATAAGCCTTTGTACTTATATACCATTTTTTATACGTTGGGAAATGCTAAGTTTTAAAAGCAATGTAATAAGACGAAAGTCAGTATAAAAATTCGATTTGTGCCACCTGCGAACTATGTACAAAATACTATCAAAAAATGAGCTACTATCCATAGCTGAAACTATCAATTGTTTCGATAGCATCGATACCATTGATATTATTTTATTTCGAAACTTCAATAGTCTCCATAGTATCGATACTATCAATACTATCGATTGTATCGATAATATCGATAGAACTACCAATATTATAATTATCGGTCACTATCGATTAATTATCGATATGCTATCGATAGTCGACTATCGATGGGCAACAGTAATTTACGTATACTACCTGCAGCCGTACAGGTGGACATGTGTGAGTCACCCCCAAAAAAAGCCAGTACTACCCACTAAAAATCCACGGAACCTTACCTGTCGTAATGAGCTCGCCCGTACGGTCTATTCTGCTATCAGAAAATAAGTAATAAAAGCAACCTCAAATCCAGTGCATCTCTTGGCTTCATACCCGAAAAACACACCGAGGATGAGACAGACATTGTCCTACCACAGACCTCGACAGACACATTTATTATACATAATAGTGTCCAAGGCCGTACGCGAACGAAGTGCGGGTAAGTCGCTAGTCTCATTGTTCTGTACAAATAATACAGGTTTCAAATATAAATGTTTCATACTACTATTGCTATGACTGCTATTTAAAATCACTTAACCATTTAAAACGTCGACGATCGTCTGAGAGTGACAGATGCCCACTACTAAACTGTAAGCCACTTGTAATATAAATGATTAACTTCATAATTGCGAAATCTATGTAAATATTTTCTGTTTCGAAATTAATTCGAATGAAATTTTCTCATTTTTCAGTTTGAAATAATTCCATTAAATAATGAATAATGGCAAAGGTGAAGCATAAGGGTACGCGAGGATATCAGATCAATAATATATCTTGAAAGTTAGAAATATGAATTTATCATAATAGCATGGCATTTTTTTTCTATAGTACATTTATAATTAAAAAAAAACACGAAGTTTTTCATGTGCTAATGATTCTTTAATTACAACGTTCATTTTAGATAAAAAATAAAATATTTAATATTTTCTGAGTAAAATATACATATATATAAAATGGCTGGATTTTCTCATCACTTGTTGGTATCTGTTTGAGTAAGAATGAAGCTGTTAATAATAAACACTGTTCTGCTTTTGTCAGCACAAGGTATTTCACATTAATTGTGCTAAGGTTTGATGCATATCCACAAATTATACTCATGTTTAAGTATAAATGTAATATTTAAACTTTTATAGAAAAAATTAAATACGACAAAAGTATATTATATATTTGTTTTGAAAATCTTAGTTATTATGTTGGTGGTAACGTGGGTATGATTTCCGGAGAGAGTGTTCATTGAGCAATATGGTTTTGACAACGATGAAAAGTAAAGGAATGAGATATTCCCTAAGTTTCTGTGTACATTTATAATTTGAAATTCTCAAGAAAGTACTTAAAAATATATAAAAAAACCATAAAACAAATATTAGGTATATTAATTTCAGGTGCTTTGTGCCGAAGAACTGGATATACTAAATGGAATGACAATCGAATAGTTGGAGGACAAACTACGACGATTGAAAATGTGCCATATCAAGTGCATTTGTTACTTCAAAAAGGTAACAACTATTACGCATGCGGAGGATCTATTATAAGCCAAAATTATATACTTACGGCGGCACACTGTTTAAGTGGGTAAGATTGACTTGTTACTTTCATATTTAAGCTTTCTCAAACCTCAATTATTGTTTCTTAACATTATTAAACCTTGATTTTTATACCGTCTAATAGGTCCTTAGGGAAGACTGATAACATAAATAACTTAAACATATTGCAAACCACTGATTACAAAGTCTAAAGTGTACTTACAAAGTAAAAAAAGTTTTGTCAAATTATAATGTTTAGTAGGATGTGGATTTAACATCGTTTTGTTCATGTGGAATGGTTTTGAATTTTTTAATAAAGGAATATGTTACCTTTTAAGAAAGAACATTTATAGTTTTCAATAATTAGATAACATGATCATATATATAAAATAAAAATATAAAAAATAAAAATCTTTATTGGAACAAACTTACAGGCAGACAGATAGACAGACAGACAAAATATTAAAAATTGTGTTTTTCGTTTAAGTACCGTTCGTTTATATACTTTCATAGTAATTTAGAAAAAGCTGTTATTTTGACATTACAAATGAACATACCAATTTTATTAATTTGTATAGATGTATAGATGTGATTTAGTTGTCTTTCTTGCAATTTATCGTACTTATATCATATTTTCAGAATAACACGAGCGTACATTAGAACAGGATCAACCCAAGCTAGTATAGGTGGAACTCTATACACTTCCACTAATTTCACTCAACATCCCAATTATAATCCAAACACCATCGACTATGACGTTGGGATTTTGAGTCCTTCTACTCCTATAACATTGGACGATAAGACACAAGTAGTACGTTTGGCAGATAATGGTGATGCCATAAATTCTGGAACACCTGTCATTGTGTCAGGATGGGGCGCCACATCTGTAAATATTGTTTAAAAATCTTTTAAAAATACTAACAAAAAATTACAAGGAAAACATAATAATAATGCTTAATTAACTAATCATAATCGGTGTCATATATATCAAGGATATTATTTAATAAGTTCTCAAATTATAAAGCATTTTAAATATTAACACCAAGAAAAATATATAAAATAAGATTCTTATATTAAAATTATACCTGTGCATCTCTAGATACCACCACACTATCTTTCTATACTTCTATACATATAATTAAATTCTATGTGACTCGAATCTGTACATTAAATGGTTTTTTGGAAAATCTTATTGAAACAGTCATTATTATCGATGCAGAACCCGAATCTATAGTTTTTAGAATTTTTGTCTGTCTGTCTGGAAACGCATCACGAGAGAAACACTGGACAAATTTTGATATGATGATAGCTGGTTATCTGGATCAACATTTAGGATACTTTTTACTGCGGGAAAATATCTCATCCGTCAGAAATTTACCGTTAAAACGTACCAAGGGACGAACCCGAGCGAAGAGAGCGTGAGACGCTAGTTTCCTATAAAATAAACTAAAAATGTTACTTTTAGTAGAAATTACATAGTACATACACACACTTGCACACACAAACACGCGCTCACGCACGCCCACACGCAAACACTTTCGCGTTTATATCAAGTATATATATTTCTCTTAAAAACTATAATTTACTTTCAGGAAGGAGGTGCTTCAAGCGATACCTTAATGTCTGTCGAAGTACCAACGGTATCGAATGATGAATGCCGTAAAAAATACAGATCGCTAACGGAAAGAATGTTTTGCGCCGGTGTTCCGCAAGGCGGCAAAGATTCGTGTCAGGTAACAATAGAAAAATATTTTTTTGATTTCATTTTCAACCACCTCTGTTTTTTGCTTTGTTTAAATTTTCCATCAATTATGAACTCAATTGATTTTTAGCGATTGTATTGGAAAAATAAACTTCAATAATTTTTAATTATATCAATATATGTGTTTTGTTAACCTAGTGGTCAGCATATTCGGCTAGATAACAGGTTTCTAGATTCAATTCCCTGTTTTGGCCGATAGAAAAATGAATTATCCTTTCAATAACTTCTCACCATCTGCTTGGACATCAAAGATCATTTGAAATGGTCTTACACCCAACATTACTCAAGCATGGTAAATTTCTAGCCTGCTGGGTTATAAGAATACATTTAATATTTATTGTTCAATATTTCCTGCGTAGATGGCTAGTTTCTGTGAAATTAGTCGTTACGGCCGAGTATTACAGATTTATTTTTTTCTTTATATCAGGGAGACTCAGGAGGTCCTGCGGTATCAAAGTCTTCCAAGACCCTGTTAGGAGTTGTTTCATTTGGTTTAGGATGTGCACGTAGAGGCTACCCAGGGGTGTACAGCAGAATACCTGATAGTGGCATACGGGATTGGATAAAGAAAATTACAGGTGAATAACTTTAATCGACAAAATAATGAACCTATTATTTCAAAGTAATCTTAAATTGCATAGTGTATTCCTATCTTGCTGCATGTAATAATAGGTACAATACAGTAATATGTATATGTATGTAATATAATAAAGGTTTTCATCCCCAAATGTGATTTTTTAATTATATCCACAAATGGTTCAGTTAATGATAGACAATATTTTATTTTAATAAAATTCTAAAAATATTATAATATTCGTATAAAATTGAAGAATTTATTTAATAAATGAAAAGAAGTATTGTGTACGAGTATGTCTATTAGTGGAATTATAAAATGAAATGAAAATTATTTCATAAACTGATAAACCAAGCTACCTAATTATTTTCGTTTAAATAAAAATCACACCAACATATTTTAATCTATACATATAATAAAATTCTGAGTCTAATCTGTATATCAAATATATTTTTTGGAAAATCCTATTGAAATAGTCATTATTATCGATACAGAGATCGAATCTTTAGTTTTGAGAATTTCTGTCTGTCTGTCTGCTTGTGACCGCATCGCAGAAAAAGTACTAGAGGGATATTGATGAAATTTGTTACGATAATAGCTGGCTATCCGGGTCAACATATAAGATACTCTTGACTGCGGGAAAATATCACATCTCTGAGAAATCTATACTAAACGTTAAAAGGTAGGGACGAACCCGAGCGGAGCGAGGGTGAGTCGCTATTAAATAATGTTTTCCAAAATCTTAGACTTTCACTATTGGTGAGCATAATTTATACTAAACAAATGACTTATCCTCACTTCACTGCTAAATAATAGTCTGTGTTAACTGCCTCGGTGGTGTAGTGGCTAGCATGTACGGCTGCACACCCGGAGGTCCTGGGTTCGAGTCCCGGGTCGGGCCAAGTTTAGTTATTGAGTCTTCCTGTATAGTAAGTCTCAGTAACAGCCCGGAGTTGGGAAGTTGGCGGTGTTTCACCCCCGTGCCTCGGAGAGCACGTAAAGCCGTCGGTCCTGCGCCTTAACTCTCACCGGTCGTGTCGAGTGGTCGTCCCACCGGAGTATGAGAGCGATAGGAATAGAGAGTGCACTTGTGTCTGCGCGTACACTCGAGCACTATAATATCTCCTGCACAGTTGGCTAATCTCATTGAGATTGGCCGCCGTGGCCGGTATCGGCTAGGAGAACATCATCATCATCAGTCTGTGTTACTCGAGGTCCTGCGCTAATATCTACTATTAAATTCCATCCAAATGAGTCAAGCCGTTTTAATTTGAAGAAGTAACAAAGGTATAACAAACACGCATTCCCGTAAAAACTTTGGCATGTATTATACTATATGTCGATTCGTTATTTGTAAACAAAATACTTAAAAAAACAATACAAACACAACTATACAAATACAAACAAATAAAAGTACGAGTACAAATAAAATTCATTTTATCTAGAATGTAAAAGTAATAGACATATTCACGAATTCATCTAGATTGAGCATTAGCTAAACTTTTCAGGAGGAATGACAAAACTGTAAGCGAATACTAACGTGGAATCTGTTAGAATTTAAATGAACGAAGCTGTAGTGGGATGTCACTGAAACTTTTTTAATTTTGTCGGATGGAGCCAGGTGTTTGCGTGGTGTTTTCTGAAAGACAATAAACTGACCTGAAGTCTGGCGTCGACGAGAGGTATACTTTATTAGATATTTTATTCATGCATACTTATTGCAAATGTATTTAAGTCTACTATTAACAGATTTTGTTATCAATAATAAAAATGAAGAACTAGCTATTTAGCCTCGCTTCGCTCGGGTGCTAGGTACGTTTTAAATAGATATAAATTATATTTTTTAATAGTTATTCTGCTATTCGGGACAGAGACTAATCAAACATATCAAAGATCATAAAAATCGGTCCAGTCTTTCTTGAGTTATAAATGGTGTAACGACTTTGTTTTGGTTCGTCCTTAGGTACGTTTTAACGATTAGTATAGAATAGACAGACTAATATACTGTTATATACATATGTTATTTTTTTCTTACTTAAACTTGACGTATTTTTGTATACGGTAGGTCCACCACAATTAAAAGTAATCCGAAGTAGTGATTCCCATACAAAATATTGAACTTTTCGAGTTTCCAGCAGTTCTTATGGGTTTTTCTTTATATCTAAGCCATCCCTGATATACTTCCAACAAAACAAAAAAAGAAGTATTCAAATCGGTTCTGCCGTTTTTGTTTTAGCGAGACTAACGAACAGCAATTGATTTTTATATATATAGATATAGATGATAAATAATATGACTGATGAAGTCTTTAATTTAAAATACCATTTAACTACATAGGTACGAGTATATAGCGACACTAAACCAAGTACAAGTAGGCTTAGATCATAATAATATATATTTTTAAGATATAATATATTATAAAAATATTTTATAAATTCATCATGATTATATTTCATTGACAATTATATGAGCTTTTTTTGCCAATATTAATTTAATAAATAATAATTTATTTTAAAAATGATATCCAAACTATGGTTGCAGCAACCAAGGAAAAGTAGGAACATAATGACAGAAATTAGTTAGTGACTGGGCTTCAAGCTAGCTAGCAAATGCTATTATAATTATGAACACACTGGTAGCACAAATATATAGTGGCACATGATTAAATTACCTACCGTTCGCACATGTTTGTTTAGGCTAATATATCTAATTTTTTCGACATCACACCAACATTAATAAATGAAAAAGTTTATAAATTATAATCTGAACTAGCACATAGGCTAGTGTAAGTAATAATATTTGCCCAAAAGGTGGCGCTCGCGACTCATCCGAGAGAAGGAAGGTAAGTAGCTATTTAAAATACATAATATTAAAATATCGACACTTACTTACTACTAGCACTATGGTTGCTTACCATATTTTAACTCAGTATTATAGCAATGTGGACTCCATAGAAAAAGAAAATCCTTAGTTTAAATTGTCTTTATAATTAGACACAATGTAGTCGAACTTGCAGGTGTGGCAATGCTATTGCATTGTATTTGTACGAAATAACAATTTAGAAACAGTCTATGAGGTTAGTTACAAAAGTCGCTCCCTCATCTACTACAGGGGGTGAATGTTTAAAGACTAATCAAATGAATATTTGTTCCAGACTCAATCCGCATGAGAACCATGCATTTTCTTAATTACCTCAAAGCTGTATTAGGGTCCAAAGGAGATCTTAAAGATGAAAAAAAAAAACAATAGATTTGATAATAAAAAGAATAGTGTGTGGACAGTATTGAGCTTTTTTATCCACTTAATGCGGGTCGTTATTTGACAGCTCGTTAGATTTGTAAACGAGAGCAATTAATGTACCTATTATACGACTTCTAGTTCATTTGTTTTGAAATGGCCAATTTTATTAGTATTGAAATTTATACATCAATCTAGTTTCAAAACGGTAATAACGTATGTTAAATCTGCTAGTTGACTTGCTTTATTATAGTTACCAATTTCTTATACATATTATGTATGTCCGTTCAATTCAATATTTACGTAACAATAATGCAACTCAGTCTCGTCTATGATTGCTGCTAAGCATTCGAAACGTCAGAAACGAAAATCAAAATAAACCGCGAAAAAATCCGAAAATATACTTTTATTTAAAACTAGCTGATTCTCAATACAAACTTTCATCCATATTTTCACCCCCTTAAGGGATGAGTTCCGGGATAAAAACTATCCTATGTCCTTCTCAGAGTCTCAAACTAGGTTCCGTCGATCCAGAGATTATCCCCTACAACATCAACTCACAATCCCACAAACTCACAAACTTTACGTCTTAATTATATTAATATAGATAATACAACTATTAAGAGATAAAAAAATTCAATTTCATTATTTGTTTCTTTGAACGTACCAATCTTAGCAACTGTCTGATTGAAAGAAATTATTTTCCATTTATTTAGTTAGTAAGCTACATAGCTAATTAAATTGGTTCACTTGGTTTTTGAAGCGAGCTACTATTTCCCAATGGACTACCACTGTACAAAATGGTGATTGGCATGTTATAATTGTTTAATCGTAAATCTCTAGAATGAAGTTTTTTATGACGTAAGTAGTTAATAATAACTTGAGTATTATTCTTATCAATTAAAATATACACTGGCACAGATGCAGTAGTTTGTTTGTTACAATTCGTACATATTAACCCCAAAAATCTCGTTAAAATATTCATATAATACCTACTAAAAAACTAAATTTTATGTGAGAAATGCTGGCTTTGCCGATTTAATTGAATGAACATTTAAAATGTAAGTTCACCTCGAAATTCGATAAATCCCTTTTGCAAATTATATTATTTAATTATGCCACCACCTGGTGAAGCCAGAATTACGTTTTCCTTGTTATAATTAAGAAATTTCCATTCAACTTGAAGGTACAAAATATTATTTTTTTCTTTCAAATTTACAACTCATAATTAGCTACTTCATAAGGTTAGGTAACATTGTAAGCTTCAAGCAAAATTTCTTTTAAGATTTTTCAAATCCAACGTAGCGAGATTGCTTGGTAAATTTAACGCGTCTTAATGGCCGCTTGGTAGATTTTGTATAAAATGGGGGATATGCTATTTTGATTTGATCTAAAACTTTGTATTGTAGCGTAAATTGTACGGAAATGATAAAGAGCATAATGTGGCGGAGAGAGCGTTCCACAAATGAGACTTAAATCGAAACAGGCCGGGATGGATGTTCAATTTAGAACAGCGGTAAGAAAGCTGAAGGATTTCATTGCAGTGATAAGATAAGAGATTTAATTTCCTCTTCCAGACAGTTTGATGACGGAAGCTTGACATTTTATGAAATTAAAAGATTCATTTTTCTTTTTTCATAGTATAGTCTTGTTTCAAGGGTTTTAGACAATAGTATGGATCGCCCATAGTAAATTGTGTAAAGGTTTAATGATGAAATAGCTCTAAAGTATACTTGTTAAAGTTTAAAAATTAGCTTTATAGTGAATACGAAAGGCACCTCAGTCATGAAGATAAGAATTCTCGCAAGTTAATAAGTGAATACATTATTATGTACATCAAGCATTTTTAAAATTAATAATAAAACTAATCTGAGTTATGATAATTTTCGGAAAAATTAGTCAAGAATTGATACTTTGTTGATATTGATAGAACATGTTAATTGTATTAATAATACGCACATGTTGCGCGCTTGTCGAACTCGTACTAACGTGAAATTACACTTCAATAAAGTGTGCCAATTTTAGTAATTTTTCGAGCGTCCTTTAACGAGCAATACAAATTCTAAGCCGAAACTGTACATTAAATATTTTTGGAAAATCTTATTAAAATAAACATTATTATCGATACAGAGGCCGAATCTATAGTTTTTAGAATTTTTGTCTGACTGTTTGTCTGTTACCGCATCACAGAAAAACCACTGGAGGGATTTTGATTAAATTTGGTATGGTGATAGCTGGTTATCCGGGTCAACATATAGATTACTTTTTACCGGGGGAAAATGTCTAATTTCTGAGAAAAAATACAAAAACTGCAATGTAAGAGTATACTAATATGCAAAACCTAAGAATATGTGGTTTTTGGTCATCTGAACGCGGGCGGAGCCGCAGGCAATGCTAGTTAGATATATAATCTTACATAGTAGGTTATTACTAATCGATATATAAATAGGCAAAAACAAAAGAGTATATTTTCTCCTCTTTTTTCTACAGATTTTCTATTCTTTTGTTTAATTGTTATTGACGAGCTGTAGTGTTGTCAATGAAAAATATTTTGAAACAATTTTTTTTATATAGATATGTATATAAGGTTAAAGTCGAGTTTCGAGCACTGGACGAACACTAGATATATACAAATAAATTATTTCATCTTGAAATTATTATTTCGGTAATACAAACTGTTAAGGTGTTGAAAACCACCTAATGCCTAGTTTTAGTACTAGGAAGAAGAATGAGTGAAGGTGATAAAAAAAGCTATACATAAAATGGATATTACTTTCAATACAGATTCATAGTAAAAGCTTAGCTCTTTAAGGCATACTCTGAAAGGATTTGAACGTTACTGGAGCAGAGTCACAAAGAGATGCAATTTGCATTACAATAAATTTATATTGGAACTCGAGAGTTCTGTGATCGGTTTGAAATCTCGATATTGAAAAGCAATAAACTGTATGTGCATGGAGAATTATAATATTTAGTGAGTTACGGCTGAAAAGAGCGGGCCTTTATACATACATATACATATGTACTTTGTAGAGATTCATGAAAAGTCTCGCATTATAATTATATATCAAATTCACATAAGATGATCCAAAAATGCAAAGATGAAGTCTATAAAATAGTCATAATATTTGTAACAAACTATCGAACTTCACTTTCTTGTTTGATCTTTCGTCTGATGTGTCAATTTGAGCTAAATATGCAGTATCACAATGCAATTAATAAGTAAAACGATGGTGAGTTAATTTTAATATTTTGAAAACCAATAATGTACTCATATAATTTGTTTATAGCTTTCGTGTACCTACTTTATTACATATTTTATTATATTTTACATTAAGTAGTAAAAAAGGATGCTTAATTGTTACGGGGAAGCTATTCTAAAATCACGAAAAATTGGTACAATGATTCATTATTCCCAAAGCTATATATATATATATATATATATATATCAATAAGATAAAGGCTTATACCAATAAGAGACCATTGAGGGAAATACTTTGTATATTTTAAGTGTGTTTATGGTAATAAAAAATATAAATTTTATTATCTTCAACCACTATGCTGTCATTCTAAATATATTTGATACCATATCTTATAAAACACGTTAGATTTACAACCATGCTATACGCGCTATAACTCCCCACAATATTAAATAATGTACTCAGGAACATTCATGCAGATATGTTTCCGTTCCAGTTAGTAGGTTATATATTATGCGCTTTTAATCTCAACGACTTGAAACTGCAACAATTGCATACAGGCTTGAATTGTTAGAAAATAACTTTCTTTATTCATAATATTAACTATTTACACTACACCATTTATATATACGAAGGAATATTACAATGTACAAGTAAAAAAAGTAGCCAAAGTCTCTTTCTGGGCCATAAACTGTCTCTATATAATAAGAAAGGTCGATTTATTACCTCTTTGCTACGTAAAGGAAAAAAAACGTAACAAAAATACTCTTACAATTATAATCTTACTTTAAGGAAAATTGACTGTAGCAGAGCGGTTGAGGCTCACCGCTCAGCATGTAATATTTAAACACTTACCTTACCTTCATTCGTTAAAGTAACAAACAATGTAGAGTAAGAAAATCGACTTTCTATCAACTATCTACTCTATAGATGGCAGTTATGAATGACCAACTCGTACCGAAGCCTAAAAGTCACATTATAAATGAAAAACCGCGGCATTGTCGTAATTGAAAATTCCCCGTATAATATACGACTTGCAATTTCAGAGGCACGGTACCCAATCCTGCTGGAACATTTTTCTTTACGTTTAACGATATTATTTAACGCCACAAATTTTACCATTTTTCTTATAGCCTTCAGAACTCGCAATTTCATTATGATAATCGCGATTCCTATCTACTTTTCGAGATATCTGTATTGGGCTATATATTTTTAAATTAAACGGCTTATTATTTACTAGCATTGCCCGCGGCTCCGCCCGCGTTCAGATGACCAAAAACCAAATTTTTAGATTTAGACATGAGTATACTCTAACATTGCAGTTTTTGTATTTTTTCTCAGAAATGAGACATTTTCCTGCGGTAAAAAGTATCCTATATATTGACCAGGATGACCAGCTATCACCATACCAAATTTCATCAAAATCCCGCCAGTGGTTTTTCTGTGATGCGGTAACAGACAGACAGACAGACAGAAAGACAGACAGACAGACAAAAATTCTAAAAACTATAGATTCGGCCTCTGTATATGATAAAGTCTATTTCAAAAAGACTTTCCAAAAAATATTTAATGTATAGATTCGGCTTAGTTACAATTTTATTATATTATAGATTAGCCAATCGTTAATCATTTACTTATTATATTTTTATTACTTGCTATAAACGATATTTTTGAGAAAATACCCTGTTTTTAAATATACTGAATTTGAATTTCTTTATTGTATTGATGAAATTGATGTTATATTTAATCTCTCAACGACCGCGGGCACAGCGGTGTTACATTTAACAATTATTTAATTAATTTCTTAGAAATTTACCTGGAGTTAAAACTACTGTTGAAGCTATTTAATAATGCTTTATGTCTTATTTTTGATTTTATTTAAATAAATTTAATATAAAATTTAAAAGACCATATGAAAATATTACAAGAAAACCTTTTCGGGTGAGAAGTACCTACTATAATAAAAATAAGCGATTTCGATCACGGTGAACAATTTCCCTGAGACTTATATCCGTAGGAGATTTTATAGTGTGTGTGCAAGCAAAAGTAGATTCTCAGTTATTTTCAACAAAAATAAAAAGGATTAACGGTTTTACGTGCTTTCCGTGGTACAGTTTATTGACAGAAATCTATATATATAAAAGAAAGTCGTGTTAGTTACTTCGCTTATAACTCAAGAACGGCTGAACCGATTTAGCTGAAAATTGGCAGGGAGGTAGTTTAGAGCCAGGAGAAGGACATAGGATACTTTTTATCCCGTTCGACCGCGTTCCAATTTTTATGATATTTTAATTTTTGGATTTCTCTTAGTCCGGAATAGGTAAGTATTAAAACATATAATTAAAATGTGAGAAAGAAAGATTTTTTCTTTTTATATCTATTTAAAACGTACCTAGCGACGAACCCGAGCGAAGCGAGGGTGAGCCGCTAGTATCTAATAATTGTACTCGAATTGACTCGGATCTCGAACCCAGGACATCTGAATCTGCAGATAACAACTAACCACTAGACCAAAAAGTCAATTATTATGATAGAATAATTTTCATAAAACACAATATTAAAAATCCTAAATTACATGAATTCTATTAGTGTTTGTTTTAAACTGATTTTAAAACAATACAAAATAAACCACTTATTATAAAACAACCAAGCTTATCAGAAAACATCGAGATTTTTTATTTGCTCTTCTAAAACCTTTTAAAATTAACCACCTGGCACGTTTCTTTTAGATATTAACAACTACGAAATTGTTTTTTTGTCAGATTTTAACATTTAAGTATTTAAAAATTAATGCTTATGCAAAGCAAAGGTCGTTTACGTTGGGTTTTATTACTTTTCAACCGACTTTCCAAAACAGGAGGTTTTTACGCCTATAAATGTAAACCTATATAAAATATTCAGCTTCCTTATACTACAAAAAAAGTAAAAAAAATCTTAAAATATCTTATAGGTTATAAATGAAAAACTGCGTTTGTGTATTACTTACTTTTCACTTCCCTGATTTATATTTTTAATTAGATTTTATTAGTAGACACAAATGGTTGTATTTAAATTGTTGGTTGTAAGTAAAAACATTGTTGATAAAATTAAATTTTTCCTAAGCATAAACTAATTCATAACGGGAAAGAATTCTTAATTTAAATGAAAGTCACTTCTGAAATGCCTTGTGTTTTTAATTATAGCAGTTTGGTGTTGGAGGCTGGAGCACGTCCTTGAACAATTAAATTAACTTAATTATTATAGTTCTATATTTTAGATACGGGGATGTTCAAAATTATGGGATAAACAATATTTGAACTACAAACTTGGGTTCGCTTCGCTCGCGAAACTCCTCTTTTTATTAAAGTTGGTCAAAAATAGTCTTTATGTTATATTGTTACACAATCATTATTTAAAATTTATACAAAAACTTAAGATACTTATCATTTATACTCCATTTTCTTATTTATCCCGGGAATTACTCTCCTACTTTACTAGGACTTTAAGTTAACAACAATAAAGTTTTTCGCTATTTAATATGAAGTGAGGACACTCAGCAAACTTCATTCTCGATTACTTCTAACTAAAACTTTACAATGAATTTGAGTAACAAAGGGGCCGCTGTCTCCGCGCACCCCTTATGCCAATTTATTCGGATAGCACCACCTTTTTCATGTCTTTTTCGAATCAGTATACCTTAACCCCTTTCAAAGTTCCATCTTTACAATATGCGAGGAAAGTTTATTTTAACTTATATTGAGATTCAACCTTAGGAGGCAATTTTCGTTTTTTATTACCTTTTTATTAGAAGTTAATAGATTTTTTCTATATATTTAGATGACTCGAAGCCTGAATTTGGGCTTAGCGTAAAAATATAATGGAAAGCAGAACAATCAAGAATATTCCAATGTAATTAGTACATTAATACATTTAATTGCACGATTATTCTCCACTAAGGAAATAATTTAGTCAGTTCTAACGCCGTATGTAAGCGAGACTAAGCCGGAGATTTGTTGGAACCCACGCATATACATAAAGGAAACCGCTATCAATATATTTAACAGGTTTGCATTAAATGAATATTTAGTCTCCAGCTTAGTAAGCATTTTGAGATCCATCTATACATATAATAAAATTGTAATTAAGCCGAAACTGTACATTAGATATTTTTTGGAAAATCTTATTGAAATAAAAATGTTTATCGATACAGAGGCCGAATCTATAGTTTTTAGAATGTTTGTCTGTCTGTCTGTTACCGCATCACGGAAAACCCACTGGAAGGATTTTGATGAAATTTGGCATGGTGGTAGCTGGTTATCCGAGTCAACATATAGGGATACTTTTACTACGGGAAATATCTCATTTCTGAGAAAAAATACAAAAACTGCAATGTAAGAGTATACTAATATGTAAAACCTAAGAATTTGGTTTTTGATCATCTGAACGCGGGCGGACCCGCGGGCAATACTAGTTTCAAAATAAATTAATAACTGCACTAATGGCTGAAGCTCAGGTCAAAAGCTGCGTTTCAAAAGGGTCGGTAAAATGACTACTCAATCAATATATTTTCATAATGAGAATTAGTTTTGACACAGCCCGATCTATAAATTTTTACAGACAAAACATTCGTTTTTAGTTGTTGAAAAAAAACGGTTTATTATTTGCATTTATGAATTCTTCTTAGAGTTTTAGATGCAAATAATCAAATCCTTGTATAACTAGCATGGAACTCTTAGTGTTACTTGTATGGAAGTGATGATGATGTTGCTTGCCTTTATAAGCACATTTTTGCGCTAAAATGTCAAAAGTAAATATAAAATTAATTTACTATAATTTTTACTTTTAATTTGTTAATCAAATCTGGACCTTTAATACTTAATGCTTTAAATTACATTATTATCAACTTATGTTTTTTTTCCTTCTAGCAATTAAGGAAGATAACGTACCAATGCACTCTGTTAAAAAAATAGCGTGTACCAATTTGTATGATCATCTAAGAGAGAAGTGACTATCAGCCATAGACACAATGTTGGGTGGATGTCACGTTATGAGTAAATGTAAAAAGAAGTCATTGTAATTTAAGCTTGTGTTAAGGTCATTATTTACGTCGACGACACGTTTGGCTCAGTTTGTAGTTACTCTACTTACGGTGCCAGCGGTTGCGGGTTCGAGTCCCGTTGGGGGCATTCATTTGTGTGATGAGCACGAATATTTGTACTCCAGTCATAGATGTTTATATTTATAATATGTATGTATTTAAAAAGTTGTATATGTGTAGTGTATCAACTATCTGGTATCCATAACACAAGCCTCGTAGCTTACCATGGAACTAGATGGTGCTGTGTTAATGTCACAAGGTATTAATTTATAAACCAATAGTAAGATATTACTTATTTTTGTTTAAAATATTAGTTCTAAGTTACATTTCCGCCAAAGTTCTGCTGCCTTCAGTAAATAAGTTCAACAGTTTCCTTATTTATTTGAAGTAAAGTGAAAATCGCATTCTATAAAAATAGTTCCGTCAGCGATATCTGCGATGTATCAGTTGCTTCCTTTACGTTTGAAGATTGAATCCTGCATCGATAAAAAGGGTTGAAGTCTATTCCATTGTAAACTTTAGTTTATGGAACAACTTTATTGAAGCCGTAAAGAACCATGTGTTTCTGATGCAACCTATTGAAGTTACAGAATGTTGTTTACGTAAGGATATATGTACTTATATTGTATAGTTGTTGTCTACATAATAAAAATAAAACGCTATTCGTTGATAAACGCATCACATAAGATCAGTTGAACCGATTTGGATATTAATATAATATATTTTTAAGTTTGTTTATGATTTAGATTTAGCTATTTTTTAAAGAATGTGTTTGAAAAATGTCCATAAAATTAGGAAATTTTTACTTAATTGCTCTTTTCTATATTAATTATATTAGATAATAAGAGATGGTTTGACACATTTCCTTATTATGATAATGTATTTACATCCCTTATAGCTAAACCCTTTCATTTATCACATTGTTTGTGTATTTAACATTTTTTACTGTCTAATTTGTCTATGAAATTAACGACAGAAGTCAGATTTAATTTATTTCTTTAATTCATTGTTAGATAGCTTAGCTATATTTCATATTTATAAAATGTTTGATATTAATTAGTGAGCTATAATATTTAATATCTTCATCTGTATTCGTAGTTTTTGAATACATTATTTATTTTCGTTATCACTTTTGTACATTAAGTTAAATCTAAAAGATTGAACATCAAAGAACACACAGGCCGTTGGACTTTTGAACATTGTATGACCTTATCATGTGATTGATTGTGACAAATTGAACATGCCCGGAACATTTTTTCATGAAGTTTTGAGAGATAAGTAATATGAATTGCAGTTTCATTGCACCGTTTATTGAATAATTGCAGCGATTTTAATATTTTTGCTACTTTAAAAAATGCGAAGTAAGAGAAACTAGATATATATGAGAGGTTTTTGTATAGCTTATTCAATAGTTATTTGACTACGTACTACCTAGTGTAATTATTTAATATACAGGGTGCTCAACTGGGTGCACAATTATAAGTAAATATTAACATGATGAATTTTGCATTCTGAAAGCCACTCTGATATAGGAAACCACAACATGCACCATAAAGTATGAACATATAAACTATATTAAGAAAAAACAAAAAGAAAAAAACAAACTCAGTTAAATTAACATTGCTTAAGGCTTAATATAAAAGAATTTAAAGTTAGTAAAATTATAAGAAGAAATAAGTTTAGATAAGAAATACTGGGCATATTGGCTTTTTCAATGTCCCACTGCTGAGGATACCCAACGAGGATGATCAGACCAAAGTCCACCTCGCTGGCCAAGTGTGTCTCAGACATAGAAGTTTTCTCACGACATTGTCCTTCGCTGTAAGCTACTCGTAAATGGTAAGCGAATTGAGAATGTTGATTTGCATAATAAAATATCAAAGGGTCTTCCACCCGATATTTGAACCCGTTTCACTTAACTTTTAACTTTTCCACTGGGCTACTATTACTGGCTTATTTTAGGTGTAACTTGTTTTTTTTTAAATGAGTATCATATTAAATTAAAAACTAACAAAAAAACCCGGCATGTAATTCGCCATTTTGAGGTGGCAACCATTTTGGATTTGAAATTTATCATAGTGTATAGTATTCTACTCGTCAAGCTCTTTCATTTGATACCCATATTAAGAGAATTGTGAAAAAATAAGTAGTCCGCCATTTTGTGGCGGCGGCCATCTTGGACCGATTTTCATCAAACATAGCTAAGGACCGACTAAGTTACCTTTCAAACAAAAAAAAAAACAAAATCAAAATCGGTTCATCCGTTCGGGAGCTACGATGTCACACAGGCACACACAGACACGTCAAACTTATAAAACCCCTTATATAAAACTATTATACTATTTTATATTATGATAATTTTTTTAAATTAAATAACTGTAAAAGTATATAAGGCTGAAGTGAAACAGTGAAGCCATCACCAATTTGTTTCTCAATTATCCGTTAATGGACGATGCGCGCTGAATAGTTTCATAGCGCCGCACTCTCAACTAACCTGTAGCATATATATGAAATATTCGCGTTATATAGCCATATTAAGTCCCTTAGTGCTACAGCCTATCAGGAAACCCAGTATGCCTTAAATATAACAGTGTACTTGTAGCTGCTACATAATCTATACCTACATATAATAAAACTATAACTAAGCCGAATCTGTACATTAAATATTTTTTGAAAAATCTTATTGCAATAAACATCATTATCGATACAGAGGCCGAAACTATAGTTTTTAGATTTTTTGTCTGTCTGTCTGTCTTTCTGTCTGTTACCGCATCACAGAAAAACCACTGGAGGGATTTTGATGAAATTTGGTATGGTGATAGCTGGTTATCCGGGTCAACATAATATAGGGTATTTTTTACAACGGGAAAATTTCTCATTTCTGAGAAAAAATACAAATACTGCAAAACCTAAGAATTTAGTTTTTGGTCATCTGAACGCGGGCGGAGCCGCGGGCAATGCTTGTACATAATAATAATCTTTACCATTATTAAATGTAAAAACAAAGTGACTAAGTTTTTGCAAAACCTCAGTTATAAAGAGACTGAATCACTTGTTTATGATAACTAATGAACATATTAAGTTAATTGTATATTTATAAGATAATTTTATGAATTGTTATTTATAAGCTTTGTACGTAAATGTAGCAGGTATATATTATATAGTATAGTACTTACGCTACTATAAAACTTACCAACCTGATTGTCCTATCTTAATCTCCTAAGGATTTATTTAGTTTTATAAAAAAGCGGACACAGCTAGTTAGTATCAGCTATTAAATCTAGTTAGCGGTGAATATAAATTAACAGTTATTTTGTTAATTGAAAATGTCTTTTGTTTTTGTTACTTAGTAATAGCTTACCCTTGCATTATTCGGGTACACCCTTATGTGCCTTTTAACGACTCGCACCAACTTCCCTTGATGAATTCATCATAAAATATCAACTTCTCTTTACTTTCTGTAAATATGATATACCAGAATAACCTATCTTTATGTCTTTAGTAGCAAAAATATAGAACTTTCATAAACACGATATAATAAGGGCAGCGAGGTCAATATAGAAAAATATATTGAAATCATCTCGTACTTCTACTCGTACTCTCGTACTCTACCGTCTTGAAGGTTGATTCTCCGAAAATGCTGAAATACTATTTATTTATTGCCTTAAAACTGACCCTAAACTTGTGAAATATTGGCTTGCTTTTAAAAATTGCATCCGCTATTTCACCCCTTTCAAGTTTATTTCGCGACTTAATATAGCTTATGTCATTGTCCAATCCAACTATATCTATGAAAAAATAATCATAATTATAATGTATAAGCAAAATATACTGTTTAATATATGAAATATTCGTTAAATATAACAAAATTTAATAATATACAAATACCTTTACTCATTATTTTAAAAATATGTAAAGGAAATAGTTTTAAACTTGTGTTTTGCGGAGTTTTAAACGCTAAGATATCACAACTTCAAGCACCCGCTTAATATTGTGAGGCTTACGTACAGCACCACAGCCAAGTACATAAAAAAAGCTCTTTGAATTTTAAACGCTGAGTTTATATAGAATTTAGCTTATTATACTTCCCTATCTGAAAATTTCTAACTCACATCTCAAGTTATATTAGATATTTGATAATCTTGTTCTAATTTAGCAGTTATTATTTTTAGAATGTTTATTTTTTTAATAATCTTATAAGGGATATAATTACTATTGATAATTTCACTTTTCCTATGAAGTCTGTAAGTCTGGAACATATTTTTTTCCTTATTAATATAACTTTTAATACTTGATATAGCAAAAAAATAAAAAGCGACTTCAAAAAAAGTACTAAAAAGTAAAAAATAACTGCTACCAATCGGTTACATACTTATTATAAAATTTATTAGTATAGATTTTACAGAAACACGTTCAGCGGTTTTAACATGAAGCAGTAACAGACACACACATATACACATAATATATATATAAACTTTCAGATTAACTCATAAATGTTCTTATTTCCTTTATTTTACCTCTAAAAGATACTCTAGGGCCAAAGTTATGCACGAATAGTTTTTTCTGCAGGACAAAAATGATAACAATAGGGCAAAACAGCCGCATTGACCTGATAGATGTAAAACTGTGTAGGTACAGGAAATTTATTAAGAAATGGACAGAACTATCTACCTTTTGTGAACCGTAAGATGAAATCTGAGCATTGGACGGTTATCAAGAGCTTGAGAAATATCGCAGGTTGAGCAAGTTTGCCTTCTCTTTGTTATCGACGTATTAAGTTTTAAACTGTATTTTACAGTACAATATATTAGATTGAAGCGATTAAAAATATATTAAATCCAAACTAATATTATAAATGTGAAAGTGTGTTTGTTTGATTGTTGGTTTGTTTGTTTGTTTGTTTGTTTGTTTGTTTGTTTGTTTGTTTGTTTGTTTGTTTTTTGTCCCTCTTTCAAGTCGAAATAAACGATGAACGGATTGGCGTGATTTTTTGTGTGGAGATAGTTGGAAGACTGGAGAGTGACATAGCCTATTTTATACCCCGGGATGTTATCTAATTCCCACGAGAAAATACATCATAATACAATCCAAACAAAATATTTATGATCAGAATTACTTGAAACTTGGTATTGATGCTCTTCAATAAAATTAAATATTTATTTATTTTCGAAAAATAAATAAATTATAGTAGTATAGTATTTTTCGAAAATTATCCTATAAGGGGGTAAAATAGGAGGTGAAAGTTTATATGAAACCTAAAAATATCTTTTTTGATATTTTTTGTAGTTTTAGCGCGAGCGAAGTCTCGGGTTCTGCTAGTTACTTATAAATATAACTCTAAGTTGATATTATTTAAAGTAAATTTTTTAGGTTAAAATATATATAAAACTAACCGCATTCTGCAACTAGTTTTAACATTATGGTCATCCGCAAACTAAGTTGTGATTGTCTTAGAACTGTTTCAGCCACGAAAATCCTGTAAACTGATACGGTCGTGAAGTATTAGACGTGGGGAAAGGATTACAGTTAGCTAGTTAAGCTTGTTTTTCTAGAA
The DNA here is from genome assembly GCA_947093115.1 of Brenthis daphne. Lineage (NCBI taxonomy): Eukaryota > Metazoa > Arthropoda > Insecta > Lepidoptera > Nymphalidae > Brenthis > Brenthis daphne. The sequence continues at coordinate 28,719,452 of OX352474.1, read as the reverse complement.
AAAAGGCTTAAAATATCTTAAATTAAAATATGACCTATTATCTGTCTCTTATTATCTCTTATATATATATATCACTGCTTTAATTAAAAAAACCCTCAAAAGTCGAAAAGCTGGAGTTTTAAAATAACTCAGATAGACTTTATTATATGTTCTGAAGATAATTATGTAATATTCTATTACAGATAATATTTAATTATTTAAAAGATTATTTTAGTATAATTACTGATAATTTACTACACTTAATATTTAATTACTTTAATATGAATACGTCAAGTATCTATTGATTAGTGTATGCATAACAAACTACACAGGATCACCCGCTGGCCGCCCAATCTTCACACTACATAGTATAAAACAAAGTCGCTTCCCACTGTCTGTCTGTCCCTATGTATGCTTAGATCTCTAAAACTACGCAACGGATTTTGATGCGGTTTGTTTTTAATAGATATAGTGATTCAAGGGGAAGGCTTATATGTAATACATGCATATATATATAGTACAGAATAACTGAGAAATTCAAAGATTTTTATTTCATACTAACCGTTAAAACGTACCTAGGGATAAACCCGAGCGAAGCGAGGGTGAGACGCTAGTATATAATAAATAATCAAAATCTGGTTGTATGGGAATAATTTAAAATTATGAATCTATAATAACGATAACAATTAAAATAATCATCAATAATTATAATAATAATTTCTTATCTCCAACGATATTATAAAATCTTGACAAAGCCCCAAAAAATAAATGTGTTCATCTAAATTATTACCTTACCAAAGTTTTAACTCATATCGTGTTCGAAAATTCTTGATTACAACCGTTATCAAAGTAATAGAAACAGTTAGTTGTATAACGTTAATTTGAACTTGTCACTAAACTACTTGTTAGGTACCGGCTCCATCGTGATAACGCGATAACCTTCGGGCTTACCGAATCCAGATCGTAAACGCACTAAAGTTTGTAGCAATTCATATCGTGTCTTGAATAGCTCAAAGCGTTGGAGGTATAATTCATCGCATACACGAAATATCATATCTAACTACATTTCTCAAAGCTATCAAACTTCGCCTAGAAGACAATCCAATCGTAGGGTGAGTCTAAGAGCGACTTTTGCATGCAAACTTTGTCTACAGAATGTTCGTGCCCTGTCAAACTGATCCACACAATTGGCCCAATTAATCGGTTTTCGTAGACTTCATATTATAATTACGCCCCAATCGGTTCTGATACGTGTTCCATATATAATTTTAATATTATTATACTGTTGTTTATATTGGCATTTTAAGAAAATTTGGTATGTATTGAATATTTTTGTATTCATTGAATACCTACTATTGGTTTACTCTCGCTGCGTTTCCTTGGTGTCATTTTGCCATACATTCATTCCTTTAAGTTTTTAAAACCGCTGAGACGCTGACACGCTGATAAAGCTACATATCAGCCACTTTTTTCCGACTTAAATTAAAAAGAATGTTCATAAAATGAAAACTATTGGGCCAAACCATATTAAATTTTTATGAGACCAAATGGCAACTATTTCGCATAAAACTAAGGAAGAATCACGAAAATAGGATCATAAATTTCAGCTTAATCGGTGTACATACATAAAAAAAAACAATCGAATTGAGAACCCCTTTTTTTTGAAGTCGGTTAAAAATGGTTATGGTTTCTGACACTAAACACATTTCTTTAAGAACAAAAAATAGTCTATGGGTGGTAGTAAAACTTCCTATTATTGGAAAAAAATTCAGAATTTCATCAGTAGTTTCAGAGATTACCCCTACATCAAGATTTACAAACTTTACCTCTTAATAATATTCTTGTAGATAATTTTAATCGTACAACTATCAAGCACTTACAATGTTTCTAATATTTTCATAAATATATGTTAGTAGAGCATTTAGAGATATTATAGTTGTTTACAACAGCAACAACAGTTAAGAACAAAAATACTCTTTTCGCCGCGGCATCGCTCGCGTTTTCACAGAAATACCTACATATATGTAAACTAATAATACTGTAACTCTCTGTGACTGAGTAAAAAACCCTTAAAATATATATTTTCGCTATATTTATTAAATAAAATGAATTTTTAAGTAAACAAACAAGCTTTATTTACTATCACCTTTTGATAGCTATGGTGTATATGTAATGTTTTTTCGCCAAGCTTTATTTTCTTATATAATACTACTTTTACAAATCAAAATAAGAATTGAAAACAATTTCTTTTTTACTGCTGCGTAAAGTCCAGACTAAGCTGCAGAATTGTGAAGTCAAGATAGTTTATGACCATCGACATTGTTTGAAAGGTTATTTAAATGCATTACAGAGTAGTTTATGCTTTATAGTAGGAGATCCCGATCTATGCGGTGGATCCCTCACTCTTTTTCCAGACGAAATATATTTTTAAACCACAAAAAACCTCTAGTTTGGAGATTTTTTTGTATGACAATCCTAAATTTATCTACATTTTAATACTTAGTTCATTCCGAAAAACGAAACCAGAAATTAACTACTTCAATTTATCTGTTTATATCTGGATGTCAGATAATGTGTTTGAAAAAGGCCGCCAAACGTATGATGGCATTTTCTATAAGTATTTTACTTTCGATTGATACTAATTTATCACAGGAAAAGAGTACTTAAAAAATAATTATTTTTTTTTAATTAAAAATAGCCTGGAAAATGAACGAGGGGTCCACCACATAGATGGGGATCTTAGACTATTATGTTATTACGTCAGATAGGCTAAATGTTGATCACACGGGCGCTTGTCCCGATCTAGTTAAGACAAAGAGCGGCTTTGGAAGCTGCCACTCAACCCATACATTTTCAACGATATAGTGTAAAGTGCCTGTGGACTGAGAATGAGTAACTATCTTCTCTGCCCTGCAAATATAATATATTATAATAAATTGAACGTCATGTAGTATATAAAATTAAATTATAATTGGATTGGATATTCTAAGTAACGTATTTTGGTGAATAATTAAAACTCTCTGCGACTCGCCTTCTCTTTTATTTATTGTGAACGAAGTTAAACTGAAATAAAACTGATTTTATAACAACACTAGTGACTGACACTCGCTTCCCTCGGGTGCGTCCCTAGGTTCCTAACAGACGCCTAGTAATACTCCACGTCATAGTCTGTGTACATTCAAATAGCGTATATTATGTGTATATATATATATATATATATATATATATATATATATATATATATATATATATATATATTATTGTGTATTTAAAATTACCATTATTAAATATTAAAACCAATCATATAATAAAATTGTAACTAAGCCGAATCTGCACGTTAAATTTTTTTTGGAAAATCACATTGAAAGAAACATTATTATCAATACAGAGGCCGAATCTATAGTTTATAGAACTTTTGGCTGTCTGTCTGCCTGTTTATCTGTCTGTTACCGAATCACAGAAAAACCACTGGAGGGATTTTGATGAAATTTGGTATGGTGATAGCTGGTTATCCGGGTCAACATATAGAATATTTCTGAGAAGAAATACAAAAACTGCAATGTATGAGTATTGTAATTTGTAAAACCTAAGAATTTGGTTTTTGGTCATTGGTCAATGCTAGTTAAATATATTTTTTTGAATAATGGAATAAGAGGACGGTATAGATACTATTTATTATAACGCTTAAGTATATTTATGACAAGTGTTACAAGTGATTGACAATAAATATAATTCAAATTGTCAGCCAACTAGCTTTATCACTTTAGCTGTGTTATTAGATATGGTCGTAGATATTTTTCTTTTGTTGGTTTGTCACGTTCTTGTAATTTATAGTGCTCACTTGTAGTAAGGATTGATTATTATGGTAGTTTTTATGAAGTACATATTATTTAGAATTCATAAATTATTAAAAAAGTAATTTTTATTTATATAATAACTAGATTAAGCTAGCGGGTTTGTTCGCGTAACATGTGTTTTATTTGATTATTGCATTGCATATGCTTCTTTTTAAATGATCAGTTAAAAAATAAAGTATAAATTTAGCTATATATTATCACACCAGTACGTACAGAATGTAAAATTCAAATTATATGTGAATAAAATGAATACTTATAATTCAGTATAATATTTCTTAAATTATTTAATGACACTCTGTAAAGGAAAATCTAACTAGAAACTAGGTAATAGCCCGCCCCTTTGCAAATCGTTAACTTTTATGAGCTTTGGAGAGAATCTGATCATTTACATTCGCAATGTATATTATTTTGAATTCCAAAGTTTTTTTAATTTTTTCTTTTGCTACGCTGACCCTCTTAGCCACTCGCTGACTTTTGACTTATTAGGTTATTCATTTCCGAAGACAGTCTTGTTAATATTTTTCCAAGTTCTAAGTATTGTTTTCAAGTTACTTTTATTACAAAATGCGAGAAAAAATACATAAATACTTACTTATTATTTTTCTTACTTTAATCCCCTTGACAGTTACGTTTATAGTTTGCTTGCTTAAACAGCTTGCTTATACAACATTAAGTAATGAGTTGATTGCACGATGTCACTGGACATCTTGACTTAATGGTTTTTGATTATCTTTACATGTCTCATATCACTTGAGTTATATTTTAATTAAAATGGAGAATTTAAATTATAAACAAGAAAACTCATAATGTAAATAGTTATTCAACTAGTGTTTTACATATACATATAACTTATATTCTTTGAGATAAAAATAGTTATAGGATAAGTTATAGATTCTAGATAATAATATTGATAAGTTTATATTTCTTTACGAAACATTTGATTATAACTCTAACCTCGTATTGCGACCCTTACTCTCATCTGTATCCTGCATCCGTAAAAGTCTTATCAAAATTAGTTAAGCCATTCTTGAAGTGTCCTCTTTCTTGTGGAGTAACTACGTACTTAGTACTTTGTGGAGTTAAATGGGACCAATCTGGAAGTATACACTTTCAAACAACACAAAAATTGTCCAAATCGGTTAATAAATGACGGAGTTCTGAGGTAACAAACATAAAAAAAAGACAGTCGAATTGAGAACCTCCTCCTTTTTGAGGTCGGTTGAAAGTGAGTAACACAAATTCAAGATTATTATTTTTCATATTTATAGTTCAATTATTTCGGTTTTAGAGTAAAACTAAAATAAAATACAATAAACCTTTTAAAAAGATATTTTAGTAAGTACATAGAGATATTAGAATCTTATAAATAGGTAGTATGAAACAAAAACCGTTGTTTTCGTTCACTTGTGCGCTAATATCTTCCCAGCTACAAAATAAATGTTGATGTCGATTTTCCTGTCATTAGCACTATTTCTTCCGTAAGATTTTTATCTAAGGTATTATTATTATTATTTAACTCAAATGAGACGTATTTATTGACACAAGCATCCTTAAAGTAACTTTTTGCAACAGATTATTATTATATGGGCTCTAATAGATTTAGCTACTATTTTTTTTCTACGTAAAAAAACTATATCAATACCGCTAGGTAGTTATATATTAGTCTTTCAATTATATTTTCGTGATTGAATTCGACAAACATTTTACTGTTACATTGTAAGTAAATTGGTTTTTTCCAAAGATTATCTTAAAATAGCGAACATTAACTTTTAATCTCATATGAATGGTTATCTACAGACTGCCACAATGCGGGCTTGTAGCTTTTATTAGCCAAATAACATTCGTATGTTTTCATCGTGTGTACTCAGTAAATAAGAAACCTTTGTAGATTTTATACCAAAATGCTCTCAAATTTTATCTATCTAAATATTTTCACAAATAAATACAGCTTTATAAAACTACTTAGCTATTTCTGACACATTATTAGATTTTTTTTTATGACGAAGTAGTGTTTTGACACGCTTTTAATCACAATGCTTTATTGAAAGTACAACTCTCAATTGTTCTATTTCTGCTGACTTGCAAACAAATCTAATAAAAGGAGTTATCAAAGCTGTCAAGGACAGAACGCGGCAATATAGATAATTAATTTTATCAGGCAGAACGATTATTATTGAAGATATCTCCAATAAAATGAATAGGCAAACTCATCCGATGATTTTGTATTTCGGGTTAATGAATATTAATCAAATTAAAAGTGTACGGCGCTCTTAATCATTGGACGATTAACATTATCCTGTTCATTTCAAAATTTGGGAAATTATTACGGATTTTTAACGGTAAAATGGTGAACTTAACGTCAATTTATCGAGTATCATTTTTATTATATTTACATGTAATTACTTTACTATGTTTATGACTTTTCATGTGTCTCCATTTTTTTCTTTGACTCCATTTTTTAGTGTTGTGACATAAAATTTTTGATATCGCATAAAAATGAAATGTATTATACTTCTCAAGCAGCGTTTTAGTTCTAAAATTATCAGTTGATGATGGTACTATCTAAGAATTTCGAAGGAAGAAAAGTGAGTTTAGTTTGCTAAATTAGATATTTAATTTAAAAAATCATATTTCATAGGATGTATTCTATGTATATTTAAAAAATATACCCTAAAATTTACAGGTTTTATGTTAATCATATTCCATTTTCATTACTAATAAACTTACACTACACCTAAAGCTCATTCGGAATTCTAGTACATCATCGCGTTTCTAAAGTTTTGAATACACCAGTGGGTTATTTGGACCAACACTCAAATCTACGTTTGATTTAAATTCTGGTGAAGGTGTGAATTAAATTTTGGGATAAAGTTAGCAGTCAAAGGATGGAATTTGATAAAATGATCAGATTATAGCATTGGTTACGTATAACCAATGTGTACTGCATATTTTAATATATTTATAAAAATAGTGACTTCTGTAAAGTATTATACTTAAAGTAGAATAGGGGCATTAATACTGTATTGTAGAGCGTGGGTTCGATTTCCGGTGAACATTTATCTTAATATAAACGAGTATTTTCAATGTAATCTAATAATAACTTTAAAGAAATTATAAACCGGCACTGGCCATTTATCATCGATAAATTACATTTTTTTAAACTATATATAGTAAGTATATTTTAAAGCTTTAAAATTGACTTAAATAGTACCTTAACAAAATCAATCTGCAAAAGTAGAACATTATGATCATGGTTTATTAATCGGCTGCCAAAAAACTTGTCATTTAATATCGGACCTCTCTAACATTGGTTTTAAATCGTTGTTCATATTTTTTGTTACATAACCTAATTTAAGTTACAATAGATACTTAGTAAATACTTTTAAGGCTAAAAATGGACCCCAATAAATAATACATACACCAACTATTATGAACGAAAAACGTGATTTGTTGTTACATTTACAATTATCAGCTACACGAAGTTATTCATTAGTGTTACATAAATCTTTCGTGCTTAGCTCAAAACAAATGTATAGCTATTGTACCAATTATTAGAGCCGTTTAAAAGAATTTGTGCCTTTTACAGCTCGTTACTGGTCTTAATTTTTAGTTTAAGACGGTTCTAAGTTGAGTTTTTTTGTTAAATCATCATTAATACATATATTTTATGACTTTTCATCATAAAAATTTTAAAGGCGTTCATGGTTTTAACATTTTTTTTTACTTATATTTACTTTGATTCAAGCCATAAAAATATTCTATTCTTAAAAAACATGGTCAACTTAATTTTTAATATTAGCTATAATTACATCTTATTCACTCAGATGAAGAAGATCCACGTGCAGTTCCTTTCCGAAAATTTCAATAAAATATAACACTTATATATATATATATATATATATATATTTACCGGTTATTATTATTTAAAGTGTTGCACTGTTTAATTTTGAGATCAGAGAAATCTGATAGAAAAAAAACAACATGGAGGCTTTCAAAGCTATACATTTAAAAACAGTGATGTAATTTTTATCAGATAATTGAATCAAAAGTTATATTGTTATCTATATATATTATACAATTCTAACTACGTCGAATCTGTACATGAAATATTTTTTGGAAAATTTTATTGAAATATACATTATTATCGATACAGACGCCGAATCTGTAGTTGTTATAATTTTTGTCTGTCTGTGTGTGTGTGTAGTGTATATAACTATCTGCTATCCATAACAGAAGCCTTACTTAGCTTATCAACTTACTAAGTAGATGGTGCTGTGTGTTCAATGTTTATATCCCAAAAAAAAAATGGCAATATAATAATTAATAAACAAAAATTATGTAAATAAAGGCATTATATGTATAACTTTTTTTACTAATGGATTTGTCATGGTAGAACAAGTTGGCAGTTTGTCGATGCTAATTGATTTACGCATGAACGTTAGTCGATATGCACCAGTTATTCCATTTCCAACTATTGTAACCGCATCAAACTTTGTATACAAATGAATGTTTGAAACATGTCCTGAATGATTACGATTACTTTAATTAGAAATTTTTACAATAAAGATTATTGTTATATTTTTTCACGCAATACTAATTGTCGGCATAAAGATAGTCTGTGGATTGCTTATTAAAAAGGTGATCGTGAGTTCGATTACTCCCATTCTAGATACGTAGCGTAACATTGGGTATCTAATAGTCTTTTTAAAGGAGAAAAGTGGAGAATATTATCAGGTTTCACAATACCTAGCCCCTTTTTCTAATTTACATCCATAACACTTTAATATACCACTATAATATGTACTTCTTCTTCTACTTTAAATAGCATCAGCGACAAAATTAGAAAGAGAACTTACTATGTTTTTTAAAGTAATAGTAAAGAGTGGTAGAATGCTAGAAGCAATGATATCTGCCACATCAGAGCTTTGTTAATGTTGGTAAAAAAACATAAGACATTTTTTCAACATATTCTAGGATCCGATCGTTAGTACAATATTATATTTCTTCTCCTTTATTTTAGTTCATAACTTATACAACTTTAAGAGTTAGTAGGGCAATTAAAATTAAAAAGTGTACCCTAAAAGTAATTGCCATATCACGTGTACATTAAACGAACGTTAAAATTCTCTAATGTGACATTATAATTGTAAATGCGAAAACTTGTAATAGCACGCCGCAGGATTACTTACGCACTTAAATACGATTCTCCGATGACTGCAGACCACAACAACCAGGGGGCTGCTTATACATCGGCCTAACGAGATGGACCGCGATCCAGCGTCCCGTAGTATCACGTCTAATGGCTGGAAAAATATGTATTATTATAGTGAATATTCATCGAGGGTGAGATAGCTTATACCCTGAACTAGCAGAGCCTAATTTTTATCGATAGATACATATATACTTTATTGTACACCTCAAATTAAATATAAATACACCTCAAAAATCTCTTCCAGGCAACCTTGCAAATATAGTGTATTGCATAATATAGTGTAATATGTACCGAGCGAGAGCTGTATTTTGACAAACGAGCCAAGCCGCGGGCAAAAATTTATTTTCGTCCCAAATAATCCTTTTGGAAGTGCATTAATAGATTGTGCGTATCGAATGGGTGCGGAGCCGAGCTCCTAATAGTAACCTTGTGAAATCAACTCCTACAGACAAATCACTCGGTTTCATAACAATTATTGAAATATGTAAACAGCCTTTTACTTCGACCTAGCTTTTCTTTGTTAATCGACAACTTCCATTATACGCTATTTATATGCAAACACGTAAAATAAATAATGTCTGTTTTAAATATGGTTAGAACAGAATAAATCATAAACCATTTTTCTAATTAGTAATAGTTATTTTTAAGCTTTTCGTACGTCTGATGAAAAACTTTTTAACAAAAAATAAAAACCGACTTCAAACAAAAGCACTAAAAAGTAAAAAATAACTGATTGGTAGTTTTCATTTACTATACATACCTAATCAAATATTTTCGAAGTCAGTGTGCTTTGCTTTGTATGGGCTGGCACCGATTTCGAAAATATCTGATTAGGTATGTATTTTAAGGGTAGGCTTTAATTACTTAGCCAAAGCACACCGACTTCGAAAATGTTTGATTAGGTATGTATAGTAAATGAAAACTACCAATCAGTTATTTTTTACTTTTTAGTGCTTTTGTTTGAAGTCGGTTTTTATTTTTTGTTAAAAAGTTTTTATTTTTCCCTTTTTAGTGTAGACAGTAGTAGCAAAGTAAGAATTCTAACGTGTTAGGCTTGTCAAATCAAACAAAATAAGCCCAAACTCAAAGTATCTACTATTAGCCGTTGAAGAGTTCCACCTATCCACCTTCTGGCCTTGCCATCAGATCAGGTCAACAACACCGAACCACTGTACTATCAACGGAAATAGAAATACTTGCAAAGTTTCAAGTCAATATGACAATTAGAAGTAGGTTAAATTCATCATTAGTTGTTTTTCCACCCTTAGGGGTGGTATTTTTTTTTGAAATTTAAATGGGACCAATCTGGAAGTATACCCTTTCAAACAAAACAAAAATTGTCCAAATCGGTTAATAAATGACGGAGTTCTGAGGTAACAAACATAAAAAAAACATACAGTCGAATTGAGAACCTCCTCCTTTTTGAAGTCGGTTGATAAATGAATTAGTTATGGGGTTATTTGCGTAGCTTTTTGTGATTGATTGTCACTGTTTATTTTAGTATAGAAAAGAAAATATACAATGGGTATTAAATCGTTAAAAATCCCAGATAAACGGAACCATCTTTAATACGTGTCCGACTCGTACTAGGCATTTTTTTAGCTTTAGTACTTTGTTACCTATTCTATCGAAGATAGCAAGCTAATACGCGCAGATAATATTTTTCAAATAATTATCATACACAAGATTCAAATTAGCACCTATGCAGCTAAAAATACGTACTAACATACTAAATTATTTCATTCTAGCGGCTCACCCTCGCTTCGCTCGGGTTGGCCTCTAGGAAAACAAAAACACAACTATTCCACGGGCACCGTACATTTTCCGGGGTAAAAAGTAGCCAATATGTTATTCCAGACTGTAATCTGTCTTTGTGCCAAATTTCATCCAGATCCGTTCAGACGTTCTGGCGTGAAAGAGTAACAAACATCTATACTCACAACTCACACTTTAAACTGTCACGCTTAAAATATTACTAGCGGCTCACCCTCGCCTTGCTCAGGTTCGCCTCTAGAAAAACAAAAACAAATCTATCTCACAGGAACCGTACATTTTGCCGGGATATAAAGTAGTCTATATGTTATTCTGATGTATGAGCTATATTATTGTAAAGTTCATCAAAATCCATTCAGTAGTTTTTTCGTGAAAGAGTAACAAACATACATCCATACATCCATACTCACAAACATTCACATTTATAATATTTATACAGATTATTATTTCATATTTTACGTAATAGTAACACGAAAACTTTTATTCAAATATTAAGAATTATATAGGCTTAGTTCTTGTATGGAATTTTCAGTAAGATATTAGATATCATTAGCAAGTTTATATCTTGCTATACACATAATACGCGCACATTACGCGTGCTCATATCCGCACGTGCGTAAACTAAAAACTGTTAAATTAAGATGCTAAGCACTAACCCATACTTAGGTTACACTTTAAATTAATCAGTGAAGCTTAAACACTAGTTTTAGTTACTACAAATTGATAACTAGTTGGTGTTTAATTAAGACATTATAATATGAGTATGTAGCAGTTATGTTTGATAACTCTATAATATTATATAATTTACACATTCTTGTTTTAAAACTGTTACGTTGTATTATTTTTACATTTTGTATATCTCAAGAACCTCCCAAATTTAACTTTCACATGTATGTTACTATTTTCTGTGCTTAAAGCACAATTACAATTCTATGTTAGATATTTTTTCATGCTTGAATATCGTTATGGATTATTTGCATTAGAAATCATTTAATTCATTTTGTTCTGTCATCTGTCAATACTACAAGCAAGCCAAGCTTTTGAAGATGGCAGACTTCACAGTACTTAAAATGAGCTTAATTTAATCCTCACTTTCAATTGTTATTTAATATTTGAAGCTATTTTCCAGCACAACTTTTTTTGGTTTACAACAGAAGAAAAACCGATTATAAATATAATATCGACCCTTCGTTGAGTTAAAAAAATTCTAAGACATGTGTAATGTGTATTATATAATAGAACCTATTTACGGTTAAATTTTAAAGTAAATAGTTATTAGGTCTTAAAAGTTACCTAACAGCTCAGGGCCAACAAAATCAATGTAAAATTCCTTACAAATATTACGAACAAATGTTATCACTGTCATAATACAAGGCACACGAGTCCTAAATAATTTGTACTTTGACTTTAGGTTTAGAAACTGGAACAAGGCGTATTGCACAATCTCAAGCGATTAGGGTTCAGCCTTGATTGAGCGCCTGTTACTTAATTATTATGCTAGCCGAATTTGATGTAGTACATTTTGTTTAAGAATTGTTATCATTGAAACACAGTAATGGTTATCTTAAGTTTCAATTTTTAAGCAACATTTTTAAGGTAGGGATAGTCCAATAGTAACGCACTCGCTTGGGAAACCATGTTAAAGGAGTTCAAATCCCAGGTCTTGCATTCACCTTTCATTTTCTGTACAATTACCGCTTGCCACCTAAAAACATACTAAAGGAGTCTTCATGTCTGTAACAACCTATCAATTTTGGAAGGAATGAATAATATATTAATTGTAGAAGTAATTTTCACTGGCTATCTATCATGGTCGTCATGGCAACGAAGCTGAATTAATTTTGATTAAAATTGCTAAGGAAATATCTAATCATGAAAACATAGGCTCATAATCATGAAATGAATCATGAAATTCTCAAAGGTTAAATAATTATTGTGTAAATTGACATGTTCGTGTTCGTAAAACTTTTGCCAAATACTATTAGCGGTACGTAGGATGTACTGTGATGACTATAAGTGACTGGGATATGGGCAGGGAGATGATGACTTTCTAGTGTCCAAGATATTGCAATATTTTTAGTATAGAAATTTTGGCTGGTTAACAAAAGTTCCGCTGGCAACAGTAACTTATTATAAGTATGCAATTCATAATGTATAATGTATTTTTCTAAACTTAAAATATACTATTACTTTTGCCGATCACGCAATGATAAAATGAAATTATATAAAAAAAAAATATTTTGGAGTATAAACCGAAGTTAGGAAAATTAGAAGAAGTGGATAAAACATGTAAATAAATATAAAGTATGTTGTTTAAAATAGGATAGCGGGTTCAGCAGTCGAATTTTATTAAAAAATCTTACAGAATAGCAGACCCCTATCCTACTATCAAAATTTATCTGCTAATGGATATGGACTATCTCCCCGTGCAGATAGTACGAACAGATACGCTAAGTTATTAAAACGAATAGCATACACACAAATGTTGAAAAATAAAATAATCTTACAAATACATACGTGTACATATTTAACTCGATATAAATTCGAAGTGAAAATAAACAAAAATGATGTAATAAATAATATATATATATATATTTATAATTAATAAACATAACGTTGCATTTCTTATAATATTTATGAAGAATGAAATATTTTACTAAAAAAAAGTATAACATAAAACTTTTTTTATCATAAATCCAAGAACTTGTTCTTCATAGATTCCTCTCTAGCTATTAACATATCTGTATCTCTATAATCACAATTTTGATGTTAGCATTTTAGATATTACTAGATTTTTTTGTTAAATTGTGTGACATTCTATTAAAAAAATATCTTCGAAACTTATTACAATAATACGTTCGCAGGAATTGCTCTTAAAAAAATCTCATCTTAATCCATGCTTGAAATTCCACATTTCTCTTACACACAGTTTTGTTTACACACAGTTTGTTTTGTGAACAAAAATATTTTAATTTCTTTAAAGTATCAACAAACACAGAAGGATACATTAAAATGTATAAGTTTATAATATCCAGAGGTTAGATGTAATATAAATCATTGGTAATCTGATTTAATTCAATCTGGTTTTTCGACTTAATATATAAATAACTGATGTAGTATAAACTTCACGCGGGTGATTGTAGACATAAAAGCAATGTTCAATACTAAAAAACAAAAAACCAATCTCTTCTGCTTTATAATAATAGTATAGATTTCAAAAAATCTATACACACACAAAAATGTGTATGCACATATATTTATTTACCAGACAATATGAGAGTAAAATTACGTATCAATATTCAGATATGTTAAAGGCATCTAGTTGCAATTGTTGCATCGTAACGGCATGACTGCAGTCTCTATGGTTTTGATTCGTGGCAGTCATTTGTAGTGTAGCCAAGAGCGCCGAGCGTCGCATCTCTCATGAATATTTAAACACTCATCAATGCTCCGGCTCAAGATATCGGATTTTCCGCTTGAACTGTAATACTGAGGCATTCTATAACAAGTATTCTGTAGTCTGTATTGAGAGTATCGTTAGGCATATGAATAAAAGTTGCTTATACCTACTGTTTTGTCGGTATAGTATAGTATGTAAATAAATATGTTAGGACATTAACACACAGCACCATCTATTTCCATGGTAAGCTACGTGGCCAGTGTTATGGATACCAGATAGTTGATACACTACACATATATAACTTTAAATATTAAAAACTAAAAACATCCATGATTGGAATACAAATATTCGTGCTCATTACACAAATGAATGCCCCCGCGGGATTCGAACCCGTAACCGCTGGCAAGTAGAGCTACTACAAACTGAGCCAAACTTATCGTCGAGTATGAGGAGGGCTTTTGAAGACCCAGAATTTTTAATACTTAAAAGAAGGTCAAATCAAAAAACTGAGAACCCCTTGACGAGTGTGGATAAAGAGAATGATAACAATGGAAGAAGCGAAATAGGTACATACATAATATTATGTAGAGATCGTAGAGCTTCACTTGTTTGTGAGTTCGTGTTTAAAAATCTATACATATAATAAAATTGTAACTAAGTTGAATTTGTACGTTAAATATTTTTTCCAAAAATCTTATTGAAAATGGACATTATTATCGATACAGAGGTCGAATCTATAGTTTTTAGAAATTTTGTCTGTATGTCTGTCTGTGACCGCATTACGGAAAAACCACTGGAGCGATTTTGATGAAATTTGGTATGATGATAGCTAGTTATCGTTCAACATATAGGATACTTTTTACTGCGGAAAATATTTCATCTCTGAGAAATCTATACTAAACGTTAAAACATAAATAGGGATGAACCCGAACGAACGGAGCGAGTGTGAGTCGATAGTCATTTATAAACTTCAACAAACAAACATTTTTTAAAACTCCACATAATACTAGATTTTTTATTCTCATACATATTACAATATGTTAGGATAACAAAATTACTATTTAATATTATTAATCAGTAGATTATCGTACTTGGATATTCTGCCTTTGTCCCAAGAGAGTTGATGTATCTATAATGATGCCGTCCAGTCTGCTATGTGCATATTTTAAGAGCAATCTCGTATCGATCTCCGTTAAAACACGACATGTGTCTTAACTATTCATATCTTTCTGTGTCAATTCTGAACTAGATCTAAGAGCTAGATTTCTAATAGGTATACAAAATAAGATATATAATTCGAATTCAAATCTAGCTAGCTAAATAATTATATGGTGATGATTTTTTTTAATACAAATTTACTAGCTGTGCCCCGCGGCTTCACCCGCGTTAAATTTGTTTGATTATGAACATCAGTTTTACAATAATATAGAGAAGTCTGTATCTACGATTTGTTGACATTTATGATCACTGCTCCGCTTCCTTAGGTAGTAGCATGATGATATATATGTATATAGCCTATAGCCTATAGCCTTCATCAATAAACGGGCTATATAATGCAAAAACATTTTTCAAATCGGATTAGTAGTTTCTGAGACTTCAAACAAACAAACAAACAAACAAACAAATAAACAAACAAACAAACAAACAAACAAACAAACAAACAAACAAACAAACAAACAAACAAACTCTGTCTCTTTATAACATTAGTATAGATTACATTTTTTTGTACTAATAAACAATGTGTTAATGTTTATTAAATAGTAGAACAAATTGTCCATAAACTCTATAGTTATTGCCATGCGATATTGAACCCAATTTAAAACCGCCATAGTAATAATCCCATATTACTCGTATTTTAAATATAAAAGTTCGTATGTTGTATATATGTTTGGTACTACATCACGCTGAAATGACTGGACGTATTTGGATTAGTATTCCAGATTTACCTCTTCAAAAATCTATACATATAATAAAATTCTAAGTCAAATCTGTACATTAAATATTTTTTAGAAAATATTATTGAAATAGACATTATTATCGATACAGAGGCCGAATCTATAGTTTTTAGAATATTTTTTTTTGTCTGCCTGTCTGTCTGTCTGTCTATCTGTTACCGCATCAAAGAAAAACTACTAGACGGATTTTGATGAAATTTGGTATGGTCATAGCTGGTTATCCGGGTATATAAAAACTTAGAATTTGGTTTTGGTCATATGATTTTTGAATTACACTGTTCAAGAGTTTCTTGTTGATAGAAATGTGTGGAATGTAGAAATATTTACTCATATGTAGGCTACCTATATTGTTATGAATCCCTCCACGACCGCGGACATGCCGGCGTGTCAGTTAACAATATTTTTTTAGAATTTTAATTAATTTCTTAGAAATTTACCTGAAGATGTTAATAAAATAAATGCCACTTCGATATTTAAAAGAGCAACTGTTGAGTTTTTTGGCGGCTTTTCTCAGCAGAACTCCTTTTCGAGCCGGTGGTGACTTCCTTACGGACTGACTAAACTGACGCTTAAATTAAATTGACGATTCAAAAGTGCTTCTAATCGAATAAAGTTTATTTCATTTTATTTATACAGAATACTTATTTATTTATTTAGTATACCTGGAATACACTGTTGGCTATAAAATATGCGAAAAGGTGGCGCTGTCTGTACCATCATAGTACCAGACCAGAAATACCAACCTGAGCAAAGCGAGCACAGATTGCTAGTAAAATAAAAAAAAGCTAACTATAGTTTTATTTTTATTTTACTAGCATTAAATAAGGATGTTAATTAACCAGCAATAATAATTAGAGCAGTCAAACTTCCCAACCGCTCCTTTTGTGTCGAGAGAAACTTTCAAACTGCTTGGGTTTAACATTAACCTGGGTATTTAAAAGATCTTCATTAAACCCTGCGTTGGCCGACAATGAATGCAGTCGGATGCAATTAGTAACGTGGGGATTAAACGCCTCTTTAACATTTACGGTTAATAACTATAAAACTTTAGCCTTAGTACGCATATAATTCATTTCTTTCCCTTTTTATAGCCTCAAGACTATTAAAAAGAGAATTTTATTCTCATTTTCTAGCCATAAATGAGTAATATAAAATTCTATGTTTGAAAATATTTTTTATTTATACATTTTTCACAATAATCTCTTTATAATTGCGTCAAACCTTAGTGTATGACTAAGGTTGTTTTGACGCAATTATAAAGGAATAGATTGATCACTTTTGTTTATCTATACATTATAATTGTTAGATTCATAATTTTTTTCACTAATTAGATTTATATTTATACTATTTTTGAGGCGAAATCACAGGCGAATATATAGCGAATCAATAAATAGACAGAGATGGAAATATTCACTTACATATATACAATTATTATTAATCTAATGTTCAAATATAAAACCGCAATCAATTATAGTTTTAATAAATTAATATTTAATCTTCGCCCTTATGATTAGGCTAATGTAGTTTAATTTTCTAAGCTTTGAAAGTATATGCCCATGATTCCATTTTATACCGCAATTTTATGGACTGGTTCATAAAATACAAATGAAAATGAACTGTCGGTGATTTAGGGGTAATTTATTTCACTAAAACCAACCTTGTGGCGTATCTCAAGCGTTTGGAAGCTATTACGAAAAGACATAAAAAGCATTTGAATATTGCATGCTATTGGTAAAACTAATCTAATATAAACTAGCGACTCACCCTCGCTTCGCTCGGGTTCGTCCCTAAAGCTTGCTTCCCATTACAAATTTTCATTCCTGTTTTCACGGCCTTAAGGGACGATTTCCGAGATAAAAAGTATCCTATGTCCTTCCCAGGGTCTCAAACTACAAAACTTCATCTAAATCGGTTCAGTAGATCCAGAGTTTACCCTCTACAATGTCAGAAACTCACAATCTCACATACTTTACCTCTTTATAATATTAATATAGATTAGTATATTAGTATAGATGTACTATTACTAATCAAATACATATATATATTTTTGTTGACATTGTTTACAGGCATTTATTTCTACATATGTATCATGTCTTTTTGATTTGAATTACATTTATTAATGCCTCCTTGGTGTGTGTGATGTGATGTGATGTGATGTGATGTTCTCCTGACCGATTTCGGCCACGGCGGCCAATCTCATTGAGACTAGTCAACTGCGCAGGAGATATTATAGTGCTCAAGTGTACGCGCAGACACAAGTGCACTCTCTATTCCTATCACTCTCATACTCCGGTGGGACGACAGCTCTATACGACCAGTGAGAGTTAAGGCGCAGGGCCGACGGCTTTACGTGCTCTCCGAGGCACGGGCGTGAAACACCGCCAACTTCCCAACTCCGGGCTATTACTGAGGCTTACTATACAAAAAGACTCAATAACTAAACTTGGCCCGACCCGGGACTCGAACCCAGGACCTCGGGGTGTGCAGCCGTACATGCTAGTCACTACACCACCGAGGCAGTTAAAAAAAAGCTCCTTGGTCTAGTGGTGAGATGGCTGCAGATCCGGAGTTAATATGGATTCGAAGCCCAGGTCAGGTCAAGTTAGTTCCTGAGTTTTGCTGTTAAAGAATGTTAGTCAGAGCATGCAACTGTCTTCCCACTGGTGTTTGATCGTGAATGAAATAGAGAGTGTATTTGGGTTCTGCGCACTTGTTGGCGCTACATATAATATATTTCCTGCGCAAATAGCTAATCTCAGTGAGATGGACCGTTGTGCCGAAAATTGGTCTGGAAGACATTATTACTAAAGTGTCGTGGTACTTTGTCTGCTGGTAGAGCCAGGGTGGCGTATGGTCACCGTAGACTCTTTCACTATAGAATTAGTTTTGAAATGAAATAATATATTTTTTTTAAATTAATAAAACAAGATATAATTTTGAGACTTAGTCACATACAAATAACATCTAATTTATCTTAAATACGAGTATATATGACCTACTATCTTATATTCCCAGTGATATCGTTAGTTAAAATTAGTAAAACTGATAATTTTTTTCGTAAAGTTTAAGTATGCCAAAAATTGGATCGGTAACTAGATATGAAATATAAAATACGTGAAAGTAAAAATGGAGGCGATTAAGAATCAAGCATTTGTTTTGTAACGTTTTATTGGAAAACACTTTGTTTCCATTATTAAAGTCATTCACGTTTTAACTAGAGCTGAAAGTGTCAAGTCCGACAACAGCATATGATTAATATTGAGAGCAATGACTGTGATTAACGACGAGCAATCAACGGATCGAATAATACTTTTATTCAGAGCGCAGCGATTTTAATAATTGGGTTAAAAACGATAAAATGTGCTCTTTTATTGAATACTTGATTTATTTTATGTTAATTTTACTTAAAAAATAATTAAGAAAATCTTTATAGTCAGTTTTGTATGTGGATATCAATACTCTGTTTTTTAAATTAATAAATTTAGACAATGACCCCTTTTTTGTTTTGATTTATGTATATTTATTTAGTGGTAATAAATGTGAACCCTGCTTTATATGACTAGACATCTGGACAGTATATGAAATAATTAGTAAATAGCTTGCGCCGATATACATGTATGTATGTATGTATAATGCTACTATCTTCTTCATACTTTAAATATTATGTTATCAGCACTAAAACATTTTGAATTAACGCCACAATCCTTTATTATTATTGCAACTAGATAAAAGCTTTGTTGAAAGTAAAAAAAAAAACTTTTTAATGTTTTTAATTCATAGATAAATAATAATAATAAATAATTAATTTCATAGATGTAAACTAATAACGTTAAGTGCGTTTATATTAATGAAACACTAATAATAATAATTTTTGCACATCAAAAAGAAAAAAATATATTAAGAAAAACAAAACATAAAGAAAAGATTCATAGGAGGCGGCCTTATCGCTGGAAGCTATCTCGTCCAGGCAACTTTAAGGGGAGAAATTCATAAAAACTATAGGCGTTGTACTTGCTTTGTACTTGCTTGCTATAATATTATTTACTAGCGACTCACCCTCGCTTCGCTCGGGTTCGTCCCTTGGTACGTTTTAAATTAAAATGGATATAGTACGTTATCCTTAAGAGATAGACATATGCCATCGTGGACTTTTTTGTAGACCTATATAAGATACACAATTCCACCATACATTATTTTGTTATATCTCAAAGGGTTTAAGGCAGCGTTTTCGTTGAAAGCTCCCAGACGTTCTTATTTTTTCCGACACCTCCAACAAATATCGTTATATTTTAGCCAATGTATACAAAAACTTAACAAATTATATACTAAAACCTTACTCTTGAATCACTCTAACTATAAAAAAAACTGCATCAAAATCCGTTGCGTAGTTTTAAAGATTTAAGCATACATAGGAATATAGGGACAGAGAAAGCGACTTTGTTTTATACTATGTAGTGATATTTGTTTTCAAAAGCCAGGAACTAGGAAATCAAGTCGCCAGCTGTATATATGAGTAATAAGATTGTTACGTGCAAAAATCTTGCATCGTAGACAACCGGTATTCCTTATAGTGTAATTACTCCAATTACCGTAGAGATATTTCGTCCTAAATATCACGACGGGCGTTAGCTGCGATAATTGCTTAGTTAATACATTTTAATAGTTGCCTCGTGCTCTACTCTAACATGTTTTAATCAACGAAATTTCATCACAATTTATGACGCACCGTAAAAATTAATTATATCATTAATAGCAAATATTATACTTATATTAGTTATGAAAATAATAAAAGCAGTGATTGAGTTGATCATTTGTATAATAAATATTAAAAAATAAATAAATATTAAATAATTAAATAAATATTAAATAATTAAATTATAATATTAATTAAATTAAATATTATAAATATTATTGCAATTGAATCGTTAATCAATTAAAAGTATGTTGGTATTAGAGATTAATTTCATATAACTTACAGATATGTAGGTGTAGTTGTTTATATATCATTTCTATAGTTGTCTATACATATTATAAAACGGTACCTCAGCGAAATCTGTACATGAAATATTTTAAAAAACAATGACTGTAACGTATTGTGTATTCAATACAGACTCCAAAACAATGTCTATTAAATATTTTGTCTGTTTGTCTGCATGTCTGTTTGGATGTGTGGGTTTCACACAAAAAGTACGAACCGAATTTAAAAATATAGATCTTAAAAAGGCCTGCAGAAAAGTCTACAATAACAAAAATATGTATATCACGTAAAGTACACTCGCACGTAATAGAATATATAATAAATTCATATTATTCATTCATTCATATACAAAACCCTTAAGAAAATTTTATATTTTCATATTAATTGAATCAATTATACCTAGATATTTATTTTTAAATGCATCGTGTTGGACAATAACCTAACCCGCATCGTTCAATGCAGCCGGAAACTGGGGAGCCAGAATGATCCATCGTTAACTCGCTACGTTGATCTTTGCTCCTATTGCCACCCTTTTTACTTGAGGCTATAAATGTAAGTCTATATAAATCTTTACCGCTAACTGAAATACAATCTGATTATTTACTATCTTTCAATGCTATATAATACACAAACTTGCCTTTGCTTCGTTCGGGTATATCCTGAGTCCTGACCTCATAGCAGCCTATGTGTTACACTATATTCGATCATAGTTTACTTTCCTGTGTACAGTGTACTGAATTTCATTGAAATTCATTCTGCCGTTTTGGCGTAAAGGAGTAACAAATATTCGCACCCATACAAACTCTCGCGTTTTTATTAGTCCGTGTTCGCGCCTTAAAGCGGATGTGGATATACCGCCTCACAGTCCCCGCATCTTATTTTTTAACTGTAACCGTTGCTATAGAGACTTGTCAATATATATGTCATACATTACCCTTATAGACTTTAATAATTAAAATATGTAATTAAAAGATACAAAAATAAATAAACTTTTAAATCCATCTGGAACACCTCCGCCAGCGAACCTTCCCCACCAGTCCGTATTATTAATATTATAAGTATGTATAGATGTTTGTTACTCTTTCACGCTAGAACGTCTGAACGGATCTGGATATTTGGCACAGAGATTGATTATAGTCTGGAATAACACATCGACTACTTTTTATCTCGGAAAAATGTACGGTTCCTGTGGGATAGGTTTGTTTTTGTTTTCCTTGAGATGAAGTGAAACGAGGATGAGCCGCTAGTAGTTTAATAATTCAGTGCTTAATGTTCCCCTACTCGACACAGACGTCTCAAACCGACTACTCTTTAATGTGTGGGGATCAAGTTTTAGTCCAAAATGCTAGCCAAATGTGAGTTGGTGGAGTTCAACGTCATTTGCGAACTGATTGGAGTCGTTCGGATATGCAGATTTTCAAACAATTTTTTCCTTTACCGTATTAGTAAGTAGTAATCATGTTAAAAATAGTTCTCACTTGGAAAATATTAGATGTGCGAAACTCAGGTGTTAACCCAATTCACTTGGTTTTTCAAACGAGCTCTATCATTGGACTGTCACTGAATTTTGCTATAATGCAATACAATAATTCTATTAAATATTAAACAAAGTGGGGCTCACTAATATTTTTTCTACAAAATAGTAATTACCATATACTTTGTACAGAATATTATTAAAAAAATCAATTAACCAACAAGCCCATATTTGTATTTATAATATACTAAGTAAGGTACTGTTTACGAATCCTCCCATCGCTGTATTTTCAATTAATGTACGACCGCAAAGAACCCGGCTTTGTAGCGAGGGAAGCTCAAGAAGTACCTATGCAATATATGCTATTTGACCGATTCAAGTGAAACTTAGCTATCTTTTTAATTACATAATAATAATGATGTTATTTGGTTCCTTTCATTAGCTTATTATATATAATTAAAAAGAAAATATTCAAATTCTTGAATACAGTCGAAATTTTTCACGGTTTTATTTTGATTTTTGGTTTCGGACATTTCGAACGCTTTCTAAAATAAAAAAGATAGTATACCCCCAATTCACAATGATTTTAAATAAATAAAAAAAAAAAGTTTTTTCTCAAATAAATCTAAATAAATCCCCAAAAGAAACTGAAAGTATAGTTTCATTTAAAAAATCATGATCATATATTAAGGATTTTTTTAGATATATTTGAAAAGATATTTCGAAATTCGAAGTTGGAAAAGATAAGGTAAAACTAGTATAGCTATTACAAGGTTCAGGATTATAGTCATACAGGCTTCTAGTAACATTTTGAACCAGAAGCGCGTTTTCCAGCACTCAAATTGAGTGCTGTACAGAGGAGAGCTGCCGGTATAAAAACTCCAGCTTTAATTGGATTGCCTTTTATTAGCGTAATAAAATTGGATTTGCTCAAACCGGACGTTTCGACGCCACGATCGCGTATTTCCAATTATAATAGTGAATATGATTTTGAATGTAAAAGATACGGATGTGTTTATTTTTATATCGTTGGCTCATTTTTATGTACTAGTAAAACTATAAACTAACTGTGCCTTGTTTTGTGTATTTTGTATATAATTAAGTATATTTGTAATTTTCTTTATTGTAAATATTTCTAGTAAGTAATATAGATTATAGAGCAAGGCAGTGGTAGCCCAGTGGTAACGCGCTTGCTTGGGTAACCGAGTGAAGCGGGTTCAAATCCCGGGTCTCGCACCTCTGATATTTTCATGTGCGAATCATTTTCAACATGATTACCACTTGCCTTACGGTGAAGGAAAACATTGTGAGGAAACCTGCATGTCTGAGAGAACCTAGCAAGTTTTCGAAAGACATGTGAAGATCCCCCTCATATTGAAGGGAGGCCCGTGCTCAGCAGTGGGACGTTAAGAAGGGCTGAATACAATACATACATACAATATAGAGTAACTGGTGGTCTAGCGTCTAGCATGTACGGCTGCAAATTCGGGGGTTCTGGGTTTGAGTCTCGTTAAAAAGTGTTTGTTAAAATACATTTATTTTATTTTGATTATATAAATAGGCCCAAAATTGCATCTTGAGCTTTGTATATATGTAGATTACATAAAAGTAGGAATATCAATTTTCTTTTATAAAGTGATAATAATACATATTTTGTAAATTACATTTACATATAAAAAAAAGTTTATTTACGTATACAATACATAGTAGATTCATCACATGTATGTTTTAGATATATATACATTGATTTACATAAAGTATAGAATATAAAAAGCTATTAAGTAAGCCTATAAGTATATACTTTACGCGTTATATTCTTAAAATACCTTTCATTGTATATTGCCACGCAGTTCGCTGTCTGCTGATTTTATCTACCAAAGCTAATTCTAAGAACATTTTCGTTTCAAAATGCTTACTAATTCTTTTCTTATAAAAATAGTGTAGTTAAAGAGTGTACGATAAAATCTGTATCATAATTTTTTTACTCAGCCACTTTTAATGTATATTTTGTGACATCATACTTAATAAAAAAAAACAAGTG
Organism: Brenthis daphne; assembly: GCA_947093115.1. Taxonomy (NCBI): domain Eukaryota; kingdom Metazoa; phylum Arthropoda; class Insecta; order Lepidoptera; family Nymphalidae; genus Brenthis; species Brenthis daphne. Next base: position 28,694,783 of record OX352474.1, on the reverse strand, counting down.
ATATAAATCACGCAATCACGCAAACAACTTTATAAAATATCATTGTTATAAGGTAAATAGGATAGGAACACTTAGGACAACAAATAAATATCGTATAGCAAGTACACCGCCTACCATTTCTCTCACATTCTCCTTTACCTGGTAGTTGGTTGCCTGGAAGAGATCGCTTTAAGCGATAAGGTCGCCTACTGTGCATATTTGTTAATTTTTAATTACTGTATGTATGTATTTTCTTTGGTGTACAATAAAGAGTATTATTATTATTATTAAATATCCATTTACACAAACAGACGGAAAATGTAAATATAATTTTATATAATAAGGTAAACAATGTTATATATAAATAAATAAATAAATAAATAAATACATATATAATATATTATGTACTTCTTATCCGATAAAGCTAAATACTCCATTTGATTGACTTAATAAGCATTCATGCATGATTACTAGTGATTTGAATCATACCGAACCAATTAATCTCAGAAATCTGAATTTCATGATATATCCAATATGTATATATGAATTATGTGTGGGTAATTCTAAATTGTTATTGAAATCTCATGCAATTCTAATCTTTACTTTTAGGGAGACACACGTTATTTGGCGATATTGTATTAATATACAGCTTAATAGCTAAGCTATAGCTTAATAGCTAAGCTTATTGTGAGATAAAGATCCCTATGAAAGTTGAAAGTGTTGAAAGTTAAAAGTGGACCCATAATGTAAAATTTCCTATTATTAAAATATCGAAAACAGATGTGGTGGTGGTGTAAATCAATGTATTTTTTGTGTAGTAACTGCAAATAATTAGGTATATTTTTATAATGTCTTTAAGTACTAGCCGCTCGCCCTCGCTTCGCTCCGGTTTACCTCTAGAAAAATAAAAACAAATCTATCCCACGGGAACCGTACATTTTTCCAGGATAACAAGTAACCTATGTCCTTTTCTATCTCTGTACTAAATTTCATCCTGATCCACTCAGCTATTCTGGCATGATTGAGTAACAATGATTCAAATATCCCAACATCCATCTAAAATTTCACATTTATAATATTAGTAAGACTATAAACTACATATTTTTTTTTGCTGCTAAAAGACATATTTGCGTAAACCAAAATTATCACACAAAATGAATATGGTGTATTACGACAGCTGAATTCGCACTTATATTTCATTCGATTGAAGTATGAAGTATATTCGGGGATTCAGTTATCGAATTGCGTAAAAGTTCTTACAGAATAGATCTCCTGTTAAAAACCTATATACAGTCCTTAATTTTACATTATTTATACAGATGCAAATTAAGTTATGTTAAAGTAACTTCAAGTTATATAAATTATTATTAATACAGAGATAATTTTCTTTGCTATCGATGTAAAAAACGTAAGAAAAAGCAAAACGATAGCAAAACAGTTTATTTACACCAATTCAAATCAGAAATATCAATAATCCGTAACGTAAGCGAGGCTTGTTATTGTACTGCAAAGAGCAAATGAAACCACTGGAGCGGTGCCACTCAAAACGAATGTGTTCATAGCATGTCCGGCGGCCCGCTGTCTATTTGCTGGAAAAAAAATAATTGGAATGTTCCTGACGAGATAAATTGGAGGTCCGACGTATCCTATGCATGGATCAGTCATTTATTGCAACGGATAAAAATAGTACCATCCAAATAGAATAGTGGGATGGAAAAAGAGGATTTGCAATCGGATATGCAAATTTTCTATTGTGCAGCCTCTCTGTTTCTCTAATCGTGTAGTATTCAGACGGAGTTTGAGGATTTCAAATTGTATCTAGTAGGTTGAGGGTATAATAAGATTGTCTATGGAATATTTGTCTACGTGTGCTGTTGTTTGTTTTTGTAGGGTTTTGTTTGTGAGATATACTGTTGATGTCTATGGAATATTTCGTTTACATGTGCTGTTATTTGTGTTTATAGGGTTTTGTTTGTGAGATATACTGGTTATATAATCGAGATTATAGCCTCGTTTTGGATTTGTTCTTGTATAACAGTATTAGAGATCATTTGAATATAAAATTATTTACACTTTGGGGGTAGAGTGATTACATGAAAATACAGATTGAGTTATTCATTAAAAAAGTCATGAAACATAGTTTACAATTGGTATATAACACGCATAAATTAATACATACACTTGAATTCAGTTAGTACTTCTCCTCTTTGTAGTCGGTTTGCAGACTTGATTATATTTTAAAAGCTACTCTCTCTATATATATTTGGAAATTTAAAACATTTCCATAATAATTTTGAAAGTCAGGCGCAGCTTCGCGTCACCAAACATAACTAGTTTAAGCTGTTGTAGTTTTACAATTTCGTATAAAATATTTTTTCGAATTACCTAAAATTCACGGTTTCATGCACAATATAGTTACGCTGATCACTGAGTGTGACGTGAGTTGGGTGTTTATATATGGGCTTGAATAAATATAATACATATATACTGTGTTTCGATTTTATTTTGAAATATGTTTCATAATAATATGTACCTAATATTAGTGGCATATTCTCTTACTTCCACTTATGGAAACGTTTTTCACCTTTATTCAATTAGATATTTACTAAACTACAATTTACAAAGTTGCGCTAATCTATACATATCTATCTATAATAAAATTCTCAGTCGAATTTGTACATAAATTTTTTTTTTGGAAAATCTTATTTAAATAGTCATTATTATCGATAAAGAAATAAGAATATATATTTTTTAGAATTTATGTCTGTCTGTCTGTCTGGGAGCGCATCACAAAAAACCACTGGACTGATTTTGATGAAATTTAGTATTATGATAGCTGGTTATCCGGGTCAACACATAGGAGACTTTTTACTGCGGGAAAATATTTCATCTCTAAGAAATCTATACTAAACGTTAAAACGTACGGTGAGTAGCTAGTTTCAAATTAATAATATATTATCAAGTAAAAAATCAATGATTCATCATCCATTTAAAAATGAATTAATTTATTTAATAATTATTCAAATATTATAAAACATAAAGTAGCACAACGGATAAACAAAAAAAAAAGGACTGTTTTTCTACTTTAATTATTATTATTCATTATTAATAAAACCGAAATCCGAAAAGATAGTTTTATTTAATAACGTCAAACATTCGCGTAAATCTAAGAAAGTATTATTATTATTCATTTCAAGAAAAGCAACAATTTAAAAGCCCAACATATAAATCTAATTTCTAACCATTACTAGTAAAGTACATAAGATGTACAAATAACTATAAAAACCACGACCTTCAGAAATAAGTACAAGAGAGTAGGCGTTATTTATTTATATATTTCGGTCTATAAAGAACTTATTTCTTGTATTTTCTGAATATTACCATAACGGTATTTCCACAAGAGTAATGGATTCAAAAGGTTTGATGTAGGCTTTTCTATATCGATGAAAAATCTTTTTTTTTTTACTTAGTGAATAAATTATCTCGCTGCCAGCACGAAAGCACATACTATATAACTAATAAGGATTTTTTATCTACTTGTCTGCTAGTCTGTTTATTTGTACCACCTGACAATCTCTAGATTGGCTGAATCGATTTTAATGGGGCTTTCAATAAGGATGAATGGTTTTATATTCAATTACAGAATAAAAACGTATTGTGCTCTTGGCACGAGATGTCTTGAGGGCCGATGCGAAGTGAAATCATTTAATCGTGACTTTTAAATTAACCATTTCGAGTGGTATCCTTAATTTTGTTTTAGTTTTACTTCTTAAAAAAAATTCAAACTTAAACACTGAAAATTACTTTCCGTAATTTAATGTTAACAAAAGAAATACTAAAAGCGGTAAGCAAACAAGTTGAATCTGAACAAAAGACGTAGCACAAAAATGAGTTATTTCATTTATTAAAATTGAATAACATTACAAATAAATACCTACATAATTATAAAAATAATAGGATTGGTTCGTATACTTAATTAGCAAACATTTTAATAGTATCTACTATCTTTTGCCTCTGGCATCGTTCGCTTGTTACAATAGTGAAAAATATACTGCAAAACTTTCAATCGAATCGTCCCCGCCCATGAAATTCCAGTTAAAATTCTTTTTTCGTTAAAAATCTTTTTACATTTCCAGGGAAAACCGAAACTTTTTCATTCTCGACTTATTTTTTCTTGCTACGATTAAAGTCTTGTTAAAATCAATTTAGCCATTTTGGAGATATACGAACAAAAGTGAGTTAAGTATTTTCAGATATTACTGAATCAAAAGACATTAACCACATTTTTAAGGTCGTTAAGGCTTAATATGGTAAGGCATTTAGGTTTTTAGACGATCTTTTTAGTTTGTAATGTTCAATTCCATGGGGTAAAAATAAGGCAAAAATAAAATTTAATATTACACTAAGCTTCTACACACTTTCAAGACAATCGCAAAAATATCTAAACAGTGTAAGAAATGAAAATATCTATAATATCAGAAAACATAAAAAATGGCGAATCCATTACACACTGTATATGGTATGATCCTAAAAAGGCCTGGTAATACAAACTTTATGTTCCATACGTACGTGATAGCACACTTTATTGATTTAAGCTTTTTACTGCGTTTGGGCAATATATAAATGTGTTTATGTTTTTATTCTATCTCAACAAGTTAGATTATCGTACAGGGATCTTCAAAAGCTGCTTCCTAAGGTATTTACTTATTTTTCACATATAAATAATATTATTCCAATATATTTAGGGTCATGAATTCAAATTTCACTAATTTTATTCCTTTATAGTCGCTCTATTATATACTGCCTCGGTGGTGTAGTGGCTAGCATGTACGGCTGCACACCGGAGGTCCTGGGTTTGAGTCCCGGGTCGGTCAGTTTAGTTATTGAGTCTTTCTGTACAGTAAGCCTCAGTAACACCCTGGAGTTGAGAAGTTGGCGGTGTTTAACCTCTGTACCTCGGAGAGCACGTAAAGCCGTCGGTCCTGCGCCTTAACTCTCACTGGTCGTGTCAAGCGGTCGTCCCACCGGAGTATGAGAGTGACAGGAATAGAGAGTGCACTTGTGTCTGCGCGTACACTTGTGCACTATAATATCTCCTGCGCAGTTGCTAGTCTCAATGAGACTGGCCGCCGTAGCTGGAATCGGTCAGGAGAAGATCACCATTATATAATGGATCAAAGCTAATCTAGCACTACTTATGTGCTTTGACGTTAAAAAATAGCCAATGCCTCTCATTAACAAATTCTTTAACCACCAGTATAAGTTTCATTAAAATATGTTAAGCAGTTCTTTTTCTAGGCTCTATCTCAAATCAATCTGGATAAGTAAAAATTACATATTATATCACTCACACAAGATTTTTATATCTATTCTTGATTTTTGTTTATTTGCTTATTCGCATGCATTAGTGAGGGAAAAGCGCAACCTAGAATCTTGAAGCTTGCCTCTTTGTCTTAATTGTCTTATTATAAGTTAAATTAACCATACACCTGCCTCACGACGGCGTTATCCTAATAATATTCTATATGTGAATGTAGTTGGATGTTTGCTTCGAAATTACGCAGACGTTAGATGGATTGAGATGAAATTTGGTACAAAGGTAGACCAGATCGTATCTTAGATAATATTTCTTTTGCAGTATGATAGAAGTTTGTTTTTAATGATATTTAAACAATATTTTAGCACTGCTTTAGCTAAGCTATTTTTGGTTTTTATTCGATAGTGTGATTTCAAGAAGAGACCTTAACCTAGGTATGGAAGGAAATCTAGGTAATATATGAAGTTCTAAATAATAATAGTAACTATACTGCAGACAGCTTCCTTCCTTATGTTTAGCAATAAATTACATATAAATGATTAATGACTGATTTCTTTGCAAACTATGTCACGGCTGCAATGACCGTCAGTATGTAAGTCTATAGAAGGCAATAAATACCATATGAATCTAGAAGTTACCTTTTAAATACGGGAAGTGAAATTGTAAATATGGGCATCATTTGAAAGTAAAGTTTTCGAGGTTAGTGGTAAATTTATTCGACATTTTAGCTAAGATGATTTGGCCTTAAATGCCTAATTTAAATGGATAATTCAAATTTATCGATTTAATCTTCCAAATTAATAATATCTTTTGATGGTAAAAATATCTATAAGAAAATTATCAAAATATTATCGGTTTAAACGGCTAAAAATGTATATATATATATCAGATATGAACAATGTTGATGGTACAAACCATGTAATGTAATATTACCATAAGTTTCTGTTTGCGCATAGCTCTAGAACGTCCGAAAGTTTTCAATAGATGATTTCATTGTAGTTATTAAGAATTAAAGGCATAATTTAGCATCATTTTAATAGGGCATGCTGTAGATTGAAAGAAATATATTCACGAGAAACCTATGAAGCCCATGGAGAATCTAGATTATAATAGATCAATATAAGTACTAACAAGCGTGGCGTTGCTCGCACGGACTCAGCTATCCCACGGGTTTAATATACTCGTATGTATTGATTTTATAGTTGCTTCTACCTGGGACTAGATGTTAATAACCACCTCCTTAAATAACTTAATGTAGTTATATATATATATATATATATATATATATATATATATATATATATTATAATAATTAATATTACTATTATTTTGCCTAAAACCTAAGTTAATAGGGATCGATTTTTTTAATTTATTAAGCTGATTTGTTGGTCCTATATAAAATTAAAAAAACTTAGCAAGTATAGGCACAAAATTGTAAGTCATAATAAATCTTTTAAATTATCAGACATCTTTTGTCATAATACTTATATGTATTTCATATTTACGACGACGTAATCGCTCTGATTTCTACACTCCAAAAATATTATTATAGTTATATTTTTATCTGATTTATTCGGCAATAAGTTACTCATAATTTTTTCCTACAATATCTTTTTAAATTTTAGCTAGATTCTATATCAAGAAATATATCTTGTGATGTACTTTCTAAGAGACTTTTGCTATTCAAAATAGAAGTACAAGAAAAAAATGATAAATAAATAGTATAAACTCTTATACAAAATTATTTACGGAACGCCACTCAGTCTGGCACAACTTTGGAAAGAATATGCCTGATAAGAAACTTAGCGGAATGATATTTTAGTATTTCTTATACTTTTTTTAGCCATTTCGTCATTTGAGTTTTAGTATATTAAATTAGATACTTTGCACAACTTCAGAATTGTAAGTGAACGAGCACACCTGACGTCGCTTATTCATATCCAATTTGGAAAGATTATGTAAAACACGGCAAATTGTTTGTGTTTGCTTATAATATAAGGGCACGCGCCTTCGTAATAATGTCGTAAATGTTTCAGGACAACAAAGCCAGAGGAAAGTAGGTTCATATATTAAAATTCCTTTATTTCTACCGGCGAATAGCTCTCGCTTTTTATACGTAGATTACCCGTGTGGGGAATCCAGTATTTCGATCACGTTGAGTATTATTTTACTGGCTTCATGCATTTGTAAACAGTAATATTTGGATGTTGCCCCAATTTGATCGAACTGAATAATGAAGAGATGTTAAAAAAATATATGAAGGTTATAGCAATATGAATTCACAAGTAAACATCTATTTCGATGTCGGCAATTAGACTACATAACTAAGTTACGTAGCATCATAATTCAATATATATATTAGGAAGAATTACGAGAGTCCGAAGTCGATGCGGAATATACGGTGCCGTTTGAGCATGTATGTCACGTACTGGATTATAAAAGCTTTTTCCAATTCTCTATTGTAGAAGCTCCCGGGATCTCACGGCGACCACGTAGGCGCTATATCTTTCGCTCTCTGTGCGCTTTTATTTTAACGAAATTTACCCCCTCTACAGTCACCGTCGATTACTTTCCATTGTCTCCGAGAAACGTATACCAAATCAAATTGGGAAATATTGAAAGGAAATGTGCTAAGCGATCCCTTTATATGTGATACAGATCACTTACCGGTTTATTTTGGGATGCTAGATAAAGTGAAATAAATATAAATAACATACCTTATACTTTTTTATACATATATATTGTAAAATTAGATATATATTTAATATTATAATAATATTTTTTTTATGTTAGCAAAAACAATTATTATGAAACCGTTGTAACAAAGAGCGGTTTAAATTTTATTATATTATTCTCATAGCCATTATTCTTTATGTACCTGAAGTGTAAACCAAAACAGGGCTAGCGACAAATAAAACCATAAAGTTCACAAAAATAACATCGCTCGTGATTCTGCCCACAATGGGGCTATTTGTTGCCCTCATTCATACAAATCCGGAAAAAATAAAACAGATATTAGGGGCGCTCTCCGTCCGCCCTTCCGCCTCACACATTAGTGTGAGCGAAAAATGGTCCATTCTTATTCAAATATTTTCCACAATTTGTTTATCCTATCGTTCTGAGGGTAGAATTCGTTGCGATAGAAAATTGAGTCGAATACTAACTAGAGACAAGTAGCTTTACGAAGTTGTATAAATAGCTTACATTTATTCATGAGCGTGGGAACTTAATTGTCGTTTCATCTATTTAATTGCATTAGTACAGTACATACATAACATAATATCACGTTATTAAATTTATGTTTCTTGATGTATATATTACGTTGATTAAAAATAAGTAACCTTGTTATACAGTAATCTATACATTTCTATACTTTCAGCCTTTTTTTACGTCCGACTGTTGGGCACGGTCTCCCTCCAATACAAGGAAAATCAGGCCATGGTCCACCACGCTGGCCAGGTACGGGTTGGTGGATTTTACATGTATTTCGAAAACTTGCTAGGTTCTCTCAGACATGCAGGTTTCCTCATGATGTTTTTCTTCACCGTAAGACTAGTAATCATCTTAAAAATGATTCACACATGAAAATATCAGAGGTACGAGACCCGGGATTCGAGCCCGCTTTACTCGGTTTTCCAAGCGAGCGCTTTACCACTTGCTTACTTAACTTAACCGTAACCGTGTTGAGGGCCGGGATGGTATTCTATTTATTAATTTGTATGCTTCCTATTAGTGTAAGGAGGAGGTTCTCAATTGTGAACGTTAAAAAAAAGTATATTTTTAATCGATTACACAAAACTATGTTATTATGATTTATGACGTATAAATAATATGAAAGCAAGGTGAAAATGGGTTTTTGCTCATAGGTAGGTTAGGTAATAGTCAAACTTGGCGTAATTATTGTATGAAGTCTAAATTAAGACAAAAAATAAAAATTCGCCGAGTATTATTAGGATATGTGTCAGAGGTTCAAATAGCTGTTCATTAAAATGTCTATTTTGTTGGTAAATATGTAACACGATAGTACATGTTCTCATATGAAACCTTTGATGTACGATTTGTCTCTAATTAGGTTGTTACTATAATTTTTGGATTTATAATTTATCCTTTACCATATCTATTGGAGGCCACCCACCGGAAATTTGAAAAGGCTTTAAAATTCACTTTTTTTAAAGTTGTACTACTGGTTTTAAGGATGCAAATAAATAAAACAAACTCTTCAACTTGTATTGTAACAACTTGTAATTAATTAAATGCGTTTGCTTGCGGCTCCACTGGTTTAGCTTACTGCTTACGTATCATTTGTATCAGTCTGCTCCTAAGGTTAGTAGCATAGCAAGGTAGCCTAAAACCTTGTTAAATAAATAAAGCTGCAAAAATTGAACTCTGGTTTGTAGTTCCAAAGATTAGCCCATTCTGATAGACAAACAAAAAAAACATATATATAAAAAGTATATATATATATATATATATATATATATATATATATATATATATATATATATATTATATATATATAGATTAAAGATTTAAATAATATAATAACGTAATTAAAATACAACATAATATAAATTATGGGTATATAAGGTTTTATATATATATTCCGATAGCTCCAACGTCTTAAACCAAGAGAAGTTCAACTAACTGGCACACATTAAAACTTTGTTCGAATTAAATTTCCCTTGTTTTCCAATAAGTGCATTAAACAAACCACTGAATCAAACTTAAAGTCTTTAGCGAGCTGGAACTTTGGTGCCAAAAAACTTGTCGGAGTTTATTAATGCAGTCGAACTGCATTACTTACGCTCAACTTAGTTCTTTGTTACAACTTCAGCAAGAAACGCGAATAGAAAGAATTGTGTGAAAAATCTTTTACTTAGTTTATTATTAGATGAAATAAATTGTACTTTCCTATAAGCGTTATTTAATATTAACTATAACGACGGTTTTTAAAGTTGTTCCTTCTTCTCAACAGACTTCCTCAAAAAGGAGGAGGTTCTCAATTCGGCTATATTTTTTTATAAAATAAAATGTATAATATCTTTACCTTGATATTTTGTATATCTATACATTGTATATCTATACGCTGAAATTTTGAATAAGAGTAATTAGCTAATATCTAGGTATATAAAATATTACGAGTATCTACACTAGTACCGTACATAATAATTTCTATAACAAATTCCTATTGACAAACAAAACGTTGTCATAATTAAGCAAAATTAGTATTCTTATTGTTATTACTTCATTTAAAGTATAAATAAATAAAAAATGGCTTAAAATATTTTTCCTTGCAACAATGTTAATAAATCAGGTTTAGTAAACGTGAAAAATGTTTGTTGATATAACAATTTGCACATGCATTGCATTCTCTTGGCACCCGCCGCGGTCGCATTCTCGAACGTACAACTCAATACCATTCCTTTATCATCGTTTATAAAAGAAAGAAAATTAAATTCTTTCGTAAAATATTTCATATATCCTCTTATTCGTACACAAAAATTCAAGGTATATTGATTGCTAGCTTATATACGGGACTCTAGTTATCGGAATTTCAGTTTATGAGATACTTTTTGTATCTATACAAATAAAATTTAACTTAGTAGATAACTTTATTGACGATTTAGTGGTACTTTTTAGGGTTCCGTATCTAAAAAGGAAAAAAGGAATTCCTATGTTAATGTATGCTTATCTATCTGTCTGTCTGTATCTGTTGTCTATCAAAACCCTTTTTCTCAGGAACGCGTGGAGGTATCAGGTTGAAATTAATATCTAATACTTAGGTTTGAAATCCCTTGCAGCTGTCTTATCGCACAAGTAAAAGGAAAAATCTGAAAACCATACATTTGTAGTTACATCAGAAAAGAAATGCTATTATAAACTTATTTTAATGTTTCATGCTACGGAACCCTCGGTGGGCAAGTCACACCCGCACTTGTCCGATTTACAATAATAAGAACGATTTTAAGCAAACAAAGAATAAATAAAGCTTATTATATGTATACAAATGCTAAATATTGCATGTAGGTATTTGGTTATGTCCAATGGGAGATTACCTACATATATTAAAAACTGTTTATCCTCCATAAATAGCGATATAACCGGTAATTCCATTATAGTGACTACGGCTTCGTGTAAAATTGGCATTAAAATTTCACGAATAACCTCAGCATAATGACAGCGGACACCAATTCGTACGATACGCTTTAACACTATATTTTGATGAACAATTAATTACCATATTTATCCAAGTAATATTATTCGAAGTAATATGTGCTATTAAAAGCAATTTGAAACATTCCAATAATTTTATTATAGTAAATCGAAATATTCAATGAACTGAGAAACTTAAACGATGCGTGCGATGATGATACGAAAACTTGTTTTAATTTATATAAATGTTATATTTATATAAATTAAAACGACTTGACTTGGCTTTTTTTTACGTTACGTAATTTATGAATTATTTATTTTTTCATTACGCATTATTACTTCCGTCATCGTGAAAGTCTCCTAATAAAGAGTAACATTATATGACGATATATGGACATACATCTCACATTTTCACCTGTAGTGATATTCTGTAAGTACTTGTTATGTTACTCGACAGCTGAATCAGAAACATATTTCAAGTATTTTGTGTGAAGTATGACTGCAAATTCAGCTATCGAGTTAATTAAAATTGCTTTTAACATACCAATGCTGATCGGATAAAATATCTGTTATCAATATTACTTGTGCGCGAGATTCAAATCTGATTCTTTTGATACAGTAAGCAAGCAGTGTCACTCGGACACACATGATTGAACGGACGTTCATACGAATAATCATTTTAACTACTGAGATACTAATATTATAAAAAGGCAGAGTTTGTTTGTTTATTGTTTGGACGCACTTATCTCAGAAACTACTAACCTGATTTGAAAGATACTTTTTGCATTAGATAGCCCGTTTATTGAGGAAGGCTATCATTCATATCATCATGCTACTACTCTAGGGAGCGCAGCAGTAATCATAAATGTCAACAAATCTTGCAGACTTGAGTCATATGTAAAACTTATGTTTATAATCCCTCCAGGTAAATTTCTAAAAAATTAATTAAAATTCTAAGAAATCTATTGTTAACTGACACCTCAGGGTGTCCGCGGTCGTGGATGGAATAATATGTTTAAGTGCTTTAAGCTCAGAAATTTCTGAGTATACCATTCCAAAAATGCAAAGGCATTTTTATATGGGCAAAGCAAAAGTGCTCAAAGAGTTTTTTTTTGTAGTTTCAGCGTGAGCGAAGTTGCGGGTTCCGCTAGTGAATATATATTTAGGTATAAATATTAATTAAATAAAGATTAATATACTCGTATATAATTCGATACAAACATACATATACCATGCGAACATTTAAAATAAAAGAGTTATGATAGTAACACTTACATATGGCGTGCCAAATCGTTCAACTTTTATCCGGGTAAAAGGGTGGCAATAGGTACAAATTGAGTGTCCGCCGAGTGTTTGCTAAGCGATCCGCGTCGCGGTCACGGTTAGCGATCGAGGAGGTAATTCTTGAATGTGTGGAGACTACGAAATTCTTTTATTTGCTGTTATAGCATTGGCACAATTTGTATTGTATTTCTCTTTAACAGTAAAATGGTTTGTTTGCTACTTGAAATAATGAATTATGTCCGTACTTTTAAAGTCTTAATGATTATGAGTGCATAATTTTAAAAATCAAAATAGGATTGAACCTCTAAACCCAGTATTGTATTTAGTTTTTATTATTTCATTTTTTGAATGTCCCACTTCTAAGCATAGACCTCCTGATAATGCGAGAGACAACAGGCCAGGTGGGATAATTATTATTATCAGTAAACATAACCATTTTAATTTTAATAAGTAAATAAGAAATCTCGATCAATTGGCAGAGGTTCTTATGGTAACATATTTTTTTTATAATAACCCGGACCCGATAAACCAAAAGCCAAGACCTAAAAATAGCGTTTTTGTTAAAAAATTGATGTTGATTGAGATTATAATCATATTACAGATAAAAGAAAGATATAAAATTGAATGGAATATTTCTGCACTATTAATTATATTTTATATTGATAATAAAGATTATCTTCGAGCACTTAACATTCGAAAGTGCTCTCGTAAATAAAAGGGCGTTAAGTAAACATTTAACTTATATAATTTATCTTGAAGTCATATTTTACGTACGTAGCACAAATATATGGTATTGGAACATTGTCCACGACAGGATATAATTCACCGAGTTTTTCACCTGAAAACGCCAAATAGCTACAATAGAATTCTGGCACAGCGATGAAGGCCGTTTTCTAGTAAATTTATGCTTCCATACCATTATATTTTAGATTCGATCTATAGTCATCAGATTTATAGAGTCCCGGATCACACACGCGTTCACATGCTTTACAAATTAGCTGTCTCACGCTTGACAAACGATTGAATTTGTCACAGGACACTCGTGGACTCGTTTGGACGGTCGTTAATGCGAGTGAACTACTGTTTTGCGTATAGAACGGATGCTTTATTTTAGTCCACAACCACTGTGTGCTGTTACCCTTGCTTTATATAGTAGAAGACATGAAGATATGCTTTGTCAATTTACTCGAGTGATATATTATTTATCGATTTCAAATAAACAGATTCACATTTGGGTTGTATATTTCTTATCGAATGTACAGTTTAATACTTCTTATTGTATTACACTATAGCCTATTTTAATATTTATTATAGAACATTATAGGCTATCTATCTAAAACAATACATAAATAAATAAATTACGCCAAGAAAATCTATTATTTGAAAAAAGGTGTATGTTTTTTTTCATGAAATTCCTTTATAAGACCTAGAGTAGAAATATCAACGAAAAATGGAGTTAAAATGTTTTTTGCCTCCTGCTAAGTGTAGCTCGAAGTCGAGAGTCGCGAACAAAGGTTCAACTTCCGACCACTGGCGGTCTTTGAGAAACGAACACATGCTTTGTTTCTCAAGATTAAAACAACTTAGAACTTGCATTCATAATACTTGAATCGAGGTATTATTTATATGATTGTATGAGCATGTATGTATGTATTCAGCCCTTTTTAAAGTCCCACTGCTGGGCACGTGCCTCCCTTCAATGCGAGAGGGATCAGGCCATAGTCCACCACCACGCTGGCCAAGTGCGGGTTGGAGGACTTCACATGTTTCTCTCAGACATGCAGGTTTTCTCACGATGTTTTCCTTCACCGTAAGGCAAGTGGTAGTCATGTAGGAAATGATTCGCACATGAAAATATCAGAGGTGTGAGACCCGGGATTTGAACCCGCTTCACTCGATTTCCCAAGCGAGCGCGAGTGGTAACCCACTGGCCTACTACTGCCTCACATCACGTATGAGCATATGTATTAATTATTATATTATTTGACACCTATGTACATATAGGACGTAGGTATGGTATATATAATAAAAATTAAAATAATTGTGGAACTTTATTTTAAATTGCAAATATTAGAAACCAACTACTTCCAGTCTACATATTATAAAAATCGATGTACGGAAAACAAAAGGCGAAATCAAAATTTTTATATAATCGAATGTTTCTTTATTGTCTACCTCATATGCCACAGACATATCCCTGTCTTTCTTAAACTGTTCTTTTTTATCGTGATTCTGAATAGAAACAATTGCACTCTTGTATCTTGTTGAATATTTTGAAAGAAATTTAATTAATTTATTTTAATGTCGGATATAATCGAATGATAGAAAAACAAAAATCTCAGCACATTTCTAAGTGTCGATGCAAATAGCTCAAATTATTCGATTATAATTATTATGTAGAACAAATTGACGATAAGTTCACAATTCTATTTAACCACGAACGAATCTAGTTCACTCTGCATACAATTTGAATATTAAACGAGTTCATTAATGGGATGACTGAAATCGATATTTGAACATTATATAATCTCTTGACCTTTTTTTAAAAAAATATTAATTATTATACATATTATGGGTATAATAGAGAAAAATAAGTTTTGATATATACCTATTCCCATACTATCTAATATATACATACGATAAAAGTGTAATTGATCGCTGTCTGTACATGGAAGTTTTTAAGAAAAACTATTATTGGGGGAGGGGGTGGGGGGCGGGGTTTGGGGTGGTAGGGTGTCTTTCTTAACGCAATAGTACGCAAAACAATGATTTTTAGAATTTTTGATTTAGGTGTGCCGTTTTCACTTTAATGTTGTGGTAAGCTCCACTTAACATATAGTATTTGTTTTATTTCAATCGAATAAATTCATTAAAATTCAATCAAATAAATAAAAAAAAGTATGTTAATTTAAAGAATCAAGTAACTTTTTTTGTGTTTATGTTAAAGCGAGTCGATAATAATTATAAATATGTATTATAAACCTGAAAATGATTTTATATTCCCCTTCTCTTTGTTTTCGCCGCTTCTTGAATTTTTTATAATATAACAAGTCAGGGACTCTTTAAAAGTACACTCATACAACATACTTTGATAATTTATTACATATTAAATACTTATAACTAAATAATTTATTCTGAATTCTGAAAAGTATTATCACGCTATTCAGTAGCTAGAAAGATAAACAAAAATGACAATGTTGTAAATCTTTAGAGTTTGAAAAGTAAACTATGAACTACTCGTAAGCTTAAACGATTCAAATCATGACCTTCTACGTCGACACAACAATCGTCAAACTATCGTAGTTCTTGTCAAACTTAGAATTGACTTAACGAAGGCCTATTTATGTCTCTCTATAAAATTACCTAGTATTAACGTTTTTATTAATTTTTTCAAATCATGTGAAATGTGGCAGTGGTAGCCTAGTGGTAAAGGGCTCGCTTGGGAAACCGAATGAAGCGGATTCAAATCCTGAATCTCACACCTCTGATATTTTTATGTGCGAATCATTTCTAACATGATTACTACATGTCTTACCGTAAAGGAAATAATCGTGACGAAACCTGCATGTCTATGAGAACCTAGCAAGTTTTCAAAAGCCATGTGAAGTCTGCCAACCCACTCTTGGCCAGCGTGGTGGACTATGGCCTGATCCCCCTCGTATTGAAGGGAGGCCCGTTTCAACAGTGGAACGTCGAAAAGGGCTGAATACATATTCAAATCAATATGTAAGCACTTTAAAGTTGTAAATTTTGTTTCTTCTAGCTAAATAAGGTAAATAATAAAAGAACAGGACAACCCTGTCATCTCGTAACACTCACGAGTCGGTACTTCCATATATGTAATTCATTATCTTACATTTCTTATATTTTTATTCCAACAGTTGATCAAATAAACTCTTCTTTTCAAGCATAGAGGATATATATTATTGTACAATGTATATATAAATGTTTGCTTTATTACGAAGTGAAGGTAACTTTACGTTCAGATGAGATTGAGATTTATATAATTTTATTAATAAACAGTAAGTGGGTGACACGTGCTATGGAACGTGTTGTTTTATATCGATTTGTTTACACTTCGCAGTGTTGTATTTTTTGCGTTTTATTGATTTTTCAATACATTTATTTTGTAAAACTTTAGTTTTTCTAAGATATAAGAAATCTTAGATATACTAGAAATGTAATATATATACTATATATATATATTCAATTTAAAAGTTTTTTTTATAGTATTGGTTTATATAGCATGAGAAAAAAACACAAGAATTATCAGAAATAATTCTTTCTTTAAGAGGAAGTATATCTGTTACCTGATAATAGTCTTTGCTAGTTTTATATGATAACTAGCGAATCACCCTCGCTCCGCTCGGGTTCGTGCCTTAATATGTTTTAACGGTTAGTGTAGATTTCTCAGAGCTGAGATATTTTCCCACAGTAAAAAGTATCCTATATGTTGACCCAGATAACCAGCATCATCATACTTAATCAAAATCTGTCTAGTGGTTTTCTCGTGATGCGTTCCCAGACACACAGACAGACAAAAATTCTAGAAACTATAGATTCGTCCTCTGTATCGATAATAATGACTATTTCAATAAGATGTTCCAAAAAATATACAATGTAATTGTACATATTCGACTCAGTTAGAATTTTATTATATGTATGAATGATGAAGCAAAAAAGTCGTTTAACATGAAAACAGCTTAAATACAATAAACTTAACTTTAACTTATTAAATGTTAATAACTAGCACCTTCCTTTAACTATAGAGTAATATATTCTCGCGTCAGTTGTTTCATATTTCACACTAAAATAAAAAGAAAGTTATTAAATATAACATTATCATCAAAGTATTTTATAATTAAAAGAACCATTTCTAGGAAAAAAACTATGCAATATTCTGTTATTAAACATTTTTATACGAAATGCAAGAGTTAATGATAAAAGAAACCAAAGGATTAAAACAATAAGAATGAGAGCTAGCGCCGCGGGGCGTAAAGATAGTAATTATCTTTCTATGAATATAAATTTAGATTTAAATTAATACACGCTGCAAGGTTTCGAGATGGTCTAATAAAACCACGGCGATTTGGTCTTGGGAAAGCGATGGTTTTATAAAAGAGCTACAAAAGAATTTTACTAGGATTTATCTCTAGGATTCAAACAGTTGCCTATATCTGTATACTTAATTTCATCTAAATTAGACTATCCGTTACAGCGTCAAGGAGTATTTAATGCATTTTTTTTAGGAAATAAGGCAATTCCCGTCTTAATGGATGTCTCATAAAGAAAACTTTAATGGTGAATAAAAACAATTTAGATTAGTAAGTAGTAATATATTTAACACTGTATTGGACTTCTTGTAAATGTATGTATTTACCTTTTAGAATCGGTTACTTTTTTGATTAAATATTTACTCCTTGTAAAAAATATAATATTAAATACAGTAGGTATAAATGTTACTAAATAGTATTTATCTATAAAAGCTATTTATTACCCAATCTTTTTCTATATATTACGTATATAAAAGTCAATTGCTGTTTGTTAGTCTCGCCAAAACTCACAAACGGCTGGACCGATTTGAATAATTCTTTTTTTATTTTATTGTAGATGTGTGAGGGGTCGTTTAAATATTAAAAAAATACGAAAAACCTAGAAAACCTGCTGTAAATTCGAAAAATTCAGAACAGTTTATTTTGTTTGGGAGTCACTACTTTGGCTTACTTTCAGTAGATGATGTTAGTGGCGGACCTATCATCTACAACAATGCGTCATAATATTTAAATTAGAAAAAAAACAATGTACTGACTATGTATTCCATACTAACTGGCAAAACGTATCTAAGGACGAACCCGTAATACAATAAATACACATATTATTATTATTATAAACATACATAAATTCTATATAAACCTACATAATAAATGAATAAGCCATTTTAGTGTGAATTTTTCCGTTGGAGTATTATTATATGAGAAATGCTCCGTAAATATTTATGTAATAAGATATTCCGGTCGTGATACGTTCTAATATTTGTATGCTGATCTATCGCATCGTTTAAGTGTTAGTGCCTCAGATTTGCAAATATAATAAAAGTGGCATAAACTCTCGTATAACTATGTGCATTGTATTAAAGATTCATATCATGCTTGCAAGCTTAGAATAATGTAAAGGAATTTCGAAATACTTTATGCCTGCCAAATCAAGAGCACGATTTTGGACTGACCTTTTAATTTTTGGTTTACTTGAAAAATCCATTTTAGTCCAGACTTCAGGTAAGAAATGAAGTAATACTTTCTTAGATTTACGCGAATGTTTGACATTATTAAATAAAACTATCTTTTCGGATTATTTCGCGGATTTATTTTGATTTTTGGTTCCCGACGTTTCGAATGCTTTACAGCATCCATGGTCACGGGAGAGACTGAGGTGGTTCATGTCTTAAAGATATAGTTGTTACAGACAGCCTACCCACAATTAACAAAATTAATTAATTTTCAGTCTCTAAAAGGTAAATACACAGTTGCGCGCACGCCGTCTTGACGTGCGGGTGTCATATTTGTTTCGTTTCCGTGTGACATTATTACCTCGGGATGACGTCGTTGAGTACAAATATTGTTATTAACGAGCTATTATGTTTCTTACAAAACAAATGTGATGTGTTGGATGAAGTATCCATAATTCGTTTGTGTGCTACATCGTTCAAGACGGAAGATGTAGAAAAAGCCAAAACAATCTTGTTTGATTTTGTTCCAACAGAGAAGGGACGGAAAATAATGAGAAAAAGAGAAAACAAGATCGAAAAAGACCTTCAGGATATGATTAAGGTGTTAAAAGAGTGTGAATCGGAATTATTTCCAAAATTTGTGGCATATGATCTCTCTAAATTACCCCCCGTGACGTTTGATCATATCGATGTATCTAGATTTTTAGTTGATATTCGAGTTTTACAAGAAGAATTACAAAATATAAAGGTGCAAATGAGAAATAAATGTGATGAAGAAGTATTTAAAACATGCGTTGAACAGTTGAGATCTGAAATCGTTACTCAAAAGGTTTGCGAATCGAGTAAGAACAAAGCGCTTCAACCGTTGCCGGTTTCAAATTCGAATCGTGAGCGTCATGCGCGGGTTGTTGACCCCGGCCCGGTGGATACCTTGAGTGTAAGTACGAGTAATAGAATTGAGAATGTGTCATTACAAGCTTCGCATCAGCATGAGCCTAAGAAAAATGCAACATACGCTTCCATGACAGCTATTACATCACCTGAGCCGCGTTCATTGCTAAAAAAGCACACAGAACATTCAAATAAAATTGAAGAAAATCCCAACCCGTGGATCAATGTAACATATAAGAAAAATACTAACAGATTTCAAGGGAAGTTAGGTATAGGAAAAGTGGAAACGGCGAGCACTTTTAAATCAGCTGATATTAAAGTTCCTTTGTATATCTCGAACGTTGATAAAAATACAAGTGAACGGGATATATGCGAATACGTGCAGAGTAAAACTCAAGAAAAAATAACTATTCAAAAGTTAACAATGAAAGAGGATAAACAATATTGTTCATATAAAATCTTTGTATCAAGGAATAAATTAGATTTATATTTGAATAGTGATATATGGCCAGAAGGTATTATGTTCAGAAGATTTATTCAGTTTAGGAAGTATAAGAATAATAGTCAAAATGGAGAAAAATAGTGAAGTGACATTATTATCTTTTAATTGTAAATCTGTGAAACGTTCCGTCCAATGTGTGAGAGACTTTTGTAAGACTTATAGTGTCATAGCTTTACAAGAGACATGGCTTCTTCCGCATGACTTGAACTTTTTAGCTACTATAGATAATAAGTTTTGTTTCACGGGTACAAGTGCAGTGGATACTTCGGCAGGCGTAATACGGGGGCGGCCATACGGAGGCGTTGCGCTCTTATGGCGGAAAGATTTGTTTCCGAGTGTGACTGTGCTGAACTGTGGCGATTACCCTCAAGTATGTGGAATTCGTATTCAATTTGACAATAAGTTTGTTTTGATTTTTTCTGTGTATATGCCTACTAACTGTATCGATAATTTGACTGAATTTACTAGTATACTAGCATATATAAATTCGATAGTAGAAGTAAATGATACCGAAAGTGTTTTTATATTAGGTGACTTTAATGCCCATCCAGGTGAACTGTTTGGTAATGAATTAATTCAATTTTGTAAAGAATATAACTGGCTTTGTGCGGACTTAGAAAAATTTGGTATAGGCTCAGATGCGTATACATTCATTAGTGATTGTCATGGTCATGGATGTAGGCGATGGCTCGATCATGTATTGACCACTCAGTCAGCGTATAGCACGGTATCAGAAATTCAAATATTATACGATGTTTATTGGTCTGATCATTTCCCCATATCTATAACGTGTAATTTGAACTCTGTAAGTTGTAAAATTGATGATAGGCATAGTATTAATAAAAAATCTAGTCAAGTAATTTGGGGAATAAGAAATATTGAAGAAATAGATAAATATATGTATTTATGTGATAACTCTCTTTGTGATATACAAATACCAGATAATTGTTTAAGTTGCTTTGACAGTTTTTGTAATGATACTAATCATCACCTTGTTATATGTGAGCTTTACCACAGTATTGTGAATTCTCTTCAGAATGCAGCTAGGAAAAGTAAACAAGTAAAGAAAGTAAAAAGAAAGGGTGGCTATATAACAGGGTGGAATCGATATGTAAGGGAAAGTCACAATATAGCACGTGAAAAATACAGAATATGGTTATGGTGTGGTAAGCCACTGACAGGAATGGTACATAGGGATATGGTAGAATCACGTAATAATTTCAAAAGTAAGCTTAAATGGTGTCAACAGAATGAAGATAAAATTAAACTAGATATAATTGCAAGTAATAGATCGGAAAATAATTTTGGTAAATTTTGGCAGCAAACAAACAGTTTAAACTATAAGTCAAGTCGACCGATTAGTGTAAATGGTATATGTAACTCTACAGACATTGCTAATCTATTTAAGGAACATTTCCGTGTTAGCTCTCCCCTACCTATAGATTCTTCCACTCAGTTTCCTCATGATGAAACAACGCGTTGTGGTGGACAGGTGACTGATCGGTTTTCTGTTGAAGAGATTCAAAGTGCTATTAAAAATATGAAAAGGGGCAAGTCACCTGGCCACGATGACCTTAGTATAGAACATCTAATCAATGGCGGTAAACATCTACCGAGAGTGTTATTTATTTTGTTTAATTTATGTGTTAGTCATGGATATGTACCTCCGGACATGACCAAAACAGTAGTTGTGCCCATTATTAAAAATAAAACGGGTGATATTTCATCTTTAAATAATTATCGGCCAATATCTCTGGCTACTGTGTTGGCCAAAGTCCTGGACAGGTTGCTTAATGTCAGGCTGGAAAAGTCTTTAAACATTAATAGAGCTCAATTTGGATTTAGACCTAAGCTTTCTACTGAAATGGCGATAGCAAGTTTGAAACATACAGTTTCTTATTACAAAGCTCGCAAAACGAGTATATACGCTTGTTTTCTAGATTTGTCAAAGGCATTCGATCTCGTTAATTATAATATACTGTGGAACAAGCTACAGAAAAGTGGAATGTCCATTGAGACTATAAATTTATTTAAATATTGGTATAAGAATCAGAGTAATGTTGTAAGATGGTCAGATGCTAGTTCAGATGTATACAAATTAGAGTGTGGAGTGAGACAAGGAGGTCTTACTTCGCCTAGTCTATTCAACCTGTATGTCGATGATCTGATTGGTGAACTGAGTAGCTCGCGTATAGGATGTCACATAGGCGGATGTTGTGTAAATAGCCTTAGCTATGCTGATGATATGGTGCTGCTCAGTCCATCAATCAGAGGCTTACAAAGGCTCCTTGCCATTTGTGAAAAATATGCTAAAAGTCATGGGTTAGTTTATAATAGTAAAAAATCTGTTACTATGGTATTCAAATATAAAAATGGACCTGACTATATACCTGACGTTACTCTAAATAATGTCAAGCTTGACCGTGTTGCAAAATTTAAATACCTTGGACATATTCTAAATGAAATGTTAACAGATGAGGACGATATAGAGAGGGAACGTAGAGCATTGGCGATGCGTGGAAACATGTTGGCCCGGAGATTTGCTACGTGTACTGATCAAGTAAAAATTACTCTCTTTAAGGCCTATTGTCAAATGCTGTACACGTGTGGTCTCTGGACAAACTATGCGAAACGCTCTTTCAATGCTCTACGAATTCAGTATAATGATGTTTTTAGAGCAATGTTTAGACTACCTTGATACTGTAGTGCGTCTTGGATGTTTTGCGAGGCACGTACTGGTGGATTTGTTGCTGTCATAAGAAAGAGAATCGCATCTCTGAGACAGAGGATAAATGACAGCACAAATCCTATCATGCAAGCTATAGCAGGCAGCTACGACTCTCAAATGTTAAGATTTTGGGCCAAATTTCTGCACACATAGTTATGTTGTTGTATTATTATTATTGTTATTATTATTTTCTTAAATGTTTCATTTTATTTATTTATTGTTCTATGTATAAAACTGTTGTATTTATTTTTGTATTTAGTTTATATTTATTTTGTTTGTAATCTAATTTTATGGAAAAGTATTCCGAATTAAAGATTTATTATTATTATTATTATTATTATTAAAACGATGCAATTTCTCCCATACTTACTATCTGCATTCTAACCTTGATGTATGCATCGCGAAGAGACAATCACTGCACTGCACCTAGCAAACAATGTGAGTTATGGCGTTGGTTGGAAGGTCGACTCGTCACGCTTAGGTTAAGGATAGTAGGGTCAGTGTAGATCTATTGGCGATAATATGATGACTCATTGTCCCTTTTATAATCTAAAATATAATAATAATATTATAATCGGAATGAATTTTCTAAGAAAGTTATAAAAATGTAAACTTTTTCAACAAAACTACACCTTTCTTCATAATAATTATAGAAGCTTTTATTTCTATTATTATAATTTTGTTATTTTAATCACAGGAATATTTATAATTATTAAATTATGAGTGTCAATCGTCGCCCATAGCATCTAGACCATAAGACAACTTTCAAAACATTGCTGGTCTTCAAACTACCGAGTCACACCAGAGTGAAGCAAAGGTAGTGACTTCATATAACTTTAATAGCAGGCACTAATGGAATAAAACCGGTAATTATAAAAAACACATCAATTCAATGAACTTGAATAAAACCGGTAATTATAAGAAAATACGTCTATTTAATGAATTTAGTACACTAAATTGAATTAAAGCTACCGCAGCAAGAGAAATATTATATAAAAGCTCTTCAAGTGCACTTCATTACATTATGTAGCAGCTAAATTCATCTTCAGTACAAGTGGAATTCAGTACAAGTGCAAGGAAGGGTAGAGGGCACTAGAGCGCGTGGTAGATCAGCAATGAGATGGATAGACCAAGTCGGGCGGCAGTAGACGTCCCACTGCATGAATGCACGAGGCACGCCAATAATAGAGAGGAGTGGAGGCGAATAGTCGAACGGGTTACAAGACCTATATGATGACCACGACCAGTCTGTCAAGATTGTAACGACTAAGAAGAACACAAGTGGAATTTCTTAAAAACATTATAAAAACAAAATTAAAATTTTAAAATCAAAACGAGCTTTCTAAAACTTGATTAAACTACTCGAACGAATATATAGACTAAGAACTAGTACTTCTACAAAACAATAAGTTAATTCAGTGATTAACTAACGTAAAGAGATAGTAATACTGTTTTACTTTATTCCATATTCTACTTAAGCTTTCCAAGTAATACTGAACGTATAAAGTTGTAATAAAATATAATAACTGTTGATAGAAGGAATAAGAAGCACGGCGTGAGAAATTGTATCAGGAAGTTTGGCACGGCAATTAGGAAGCCATTACGTCGTTTTGGAAAACTAAGGAAACTTCACTCGACTTAGTTCTAACTTAGTAATTGGTACGATAATTGCAACAAGTTAGATTTTAAGGTTTGGTAATCAAATGGTTATTTCGAAGTGTTTCCTCTTTTAAATTAATGGCCTAACTCACATTATTATGTTACTGCCGACACGTCCCTTGTGAATATTTGAAAAATGTATACATATATATGTACGAAGCCAATGATTTGTTGAAATACATACCCTGTAGAACACTCCAGGCCATAAAAAGTTGTCTATTATATTATTATTATGCGAAAATTTGTATGTGTGTGTGGATGTTTGCTTCATTGTATATGTATTTGTTTCTTCAACTCAACTACCTTGGTGGTGTAGTAGCTAGCATATACGGCTGCACACCCGGAGGTCCTGGGTTCCAGTCCCGGGGTCCAGAGAACATCATCATTTGTTTCTCCTTCACCCTGAAATGACTGGACGAATTTGCATAAAATTTAAGCACAAAGATAGACTATGCCCTGAAATAACACATAGGCTGTTGTTTGTAATAAAAAAATGTAAAAAGGTGGCGCTGCTTGTATATGATGTTATAGATACAAGAGGCATCTAGGGATGTATATGTCGCTAGTACAAAACATACGTTAAAGCGTTTCCCTATTGATAAAGAACAGATCAATATTTACACTAAACTAATATAATACTTGTAAAAAATACATTTTTATGTAGTAAATAGGTTTATTTATAAAAGCAATATTACTATTACCTATTTATTTATTTTAGCTGTTTATTAATTAAACATCACACATGCATCATTTAAAAGAGGAAATGATTGCTGTAAAGCATTCGAATCATACGGAAATGAAAATTAAAATAAATCCATGAAAAACTCCAAAAAGGTTTT
The DNA here is from genome assembly GCA_947093115.1 of Brenthis daphne. Lineage (NCBI taxonomy): Eukaryota > Metazoa > Arthropoda > Insecta > Lepidoptera > Nymphalidae > Brenthis > Brenthis daphne. The sequence continues at coordinate 28,669,205 of OX352474.1, read as the reverse complement.
ATTTAAAATGTCAAATATTGGAGTTAATCTAAGAAACTATTTATAGATTTATATAAAAGTAAATTGAATATCAGAAGTAGCAGGAAATATATATAATACGGTATGTATTATTTGAAAATGTGAATACCGTTTTTCATAATTACATCACTATGTGAAATCTTATTAGTTTAAGTACACTAGTAACCTAATTAATTGCGAGTGATTAATTGAACCTGAGCAAATTAATTAAAAATAATCACGCAATATGATATTTTTTAGACGTCGAATATCCACATTCTGTTGGAAAAGCTATTTCATAACGTTAACATAATGTTGTTAATCTATTAGTTGATATAATTAAATGCATAATATAAATATAAACACGGCAGTACCTACTTGCATAACGTAAATCTTCAATTATTAAAAATAATATTCAACCCTTTTTAACGTCTCACTAGATGTTACAATTTTGGTGGATATGGTTTTGCAACATTGAACCTATTTCCCTGTTTCCATAATATATATGTGATGCTGTACTTAGGTTAAGATACGATGGGACTGACATGTCCGAAAAGGATAAAAGTCCCTAAATAAAAACAGAAATAAAAAAAAAATACATGGAGGATCACACCATAGCCCAACACGCTGGCCAAGTACTTAGTTAGCAGACGGGTTAGTGGACTTCATGTCTTTCCAAAACTTGCTAGGTTGTTCCAGACATAAGGGTTTCCTTACAATATTTTTTTCACCGTAATATTGTAAGAAAATAACATAGTACATATTATATTAACACACCTCTATAATTAAGAGGTTTCATTTAATTTAAATAATTATATTGCAGAGTACTTATTCTCATTATCCTGTATAGTTGGATTTTTTGACTTTAATTTTTTGACTAGTGACTCACCCTCGCTTTGCTCGGGTTCGTCCCTAGGTTGATTCCCCGTACAAACTTTCATCCCCATTTTTACCCCTTTAGGAGATGTTTTCCGGAATAAAATGTATCCTATACCCTCCCCATGGTCTCTACCTATCTTTTTAACAAATTTCATCTAAATTGGTTCAGTAGATCCAGAGATTACCCCCTACAACATCACAAACTCACAATTCACAAACTTTACCTCTTTATAATATTATTATTGATGAAAAATAACTTATACTTTAAACTATAAATATTGCTAATACGAATTATGAGAATAAAATCTAAAAATTATCAACTTCTTTTTTTTTTTAAATAAACCTTTATTTAATTTAATTAAATGGTTGAAAAGAATATTTTAAGGGAACATAAGAAAGTCGACCTTTTTGGTATAGGGCAGGGTCTTTTAATGCCAATAACACAGGTCAAAGGTTCGGTACGGGATATTAGTTTTGGTAAGTTAAAACAGATAGGTTTTAATACCATAGGAAAATTGAGAGTAAACCACAAAGGTACTCATTCTAATCATTAACATTCTATGAAGACTATAATATTGAGTGAATTATATATACTTAGTACATGTTTCCGTACGTTTTATACATAAACTAGCGACCCACCTCCGTTTCACTCGGTTCATCGTACGTTTGAACGGTTACAAGGGAATAGATAGACTATATATTATATAATATATAGCCTATATACTAAATATAACCTACCTCAATAAACGGGCTATCTAATGCAAAAAGAATTTTTCAAATCGGATTACTAGTTATTGAGGTTAGTGCGTTCAAATAAACAAACAAACTCTGCCTATTCATAATATTAGTATAGATAAAAAACTCAAGCCAAAGAATAACAAACTTTAATTTTTTTGGGTTAAAAAGATATTTTATCTTTAAAAAATAATACCAATACAAAAATACGTTTTACTATCACGTAAGAAAAGTAACAGGTCGTAATATTAACAAATCATATTTCCTGGATTTATATTGACGGTGGCTTGGATGTATGGAAATGCGTGTCATTGTACGTTCAACAGAGAGCAGTAAACGTGGCAAAGTGATAAATTTGTTACGCAACAATACAGAATTTGCGATGGTGCAAATCATTCAAAATATTGTATGAGATTGAATTTCGGCTTGGGAAATTACTCTATGTTGTCACTGGATCGGTTAGGTCTGTGGTCCACTATACTGAGACGATAGACAAAGATATGTTATCTATACATATAATAAAATTTCAACTAAGCCGAATCTGTACATTAGGTACATATTTTTTGGAAAATCTTATTGAAATAGTCATTATTATCGATACACAGGCCGAATCTATAGTTTTTAGAATTTTTGTCTGTCTGTTACCGCATCACAGAAAAACTACTGGAGGGATTTTAATGAAATTTGGTATGGTCACAACTGTTATCCGGGTCAACATATAGGATACTTTTTACCGCGGGAAAATATCTCATTTCTGGGAAAGAATACAAAAACTGGTTAGAATAAAACCACGATGATACTATATATATTTTAGCAAGGTAAAGTTATAAGGCAAAAACTATTAACAATAGCTTATCTTGAAAAAAACATAACAATAGCGCTATTTTATTTGGTTTTTAGTCATCTGAAAGCGGGCAGAGCCGCGGGCAATGCTAGTAACATATGTTTTCAACATTAATTTGATATTTATTTGTTTGATAAACGTATTTCGTAACACTTTTTATTCTGACAACGTTAGTACTATATTTTTTATATTATTTAATTTACTACTTTATATTTGTCCCATAAAAGATTATAAAACGTTGACTTTATTCCTTCCAAATAATAATTGTTAGACAACTTCACAGATTTTTTATGTAAAAGAAATATTATATTTTGGTTATCGGAATCCATTGTAACACTTTGCTTTCAGTAGCCTCGGCCAGAATTAATTCTAAACTATAACCAATTGAAGAAAACGAACAATTTTATCTACTGGATGAAAATAATGAAATATCATAAATATAATAAAGCATAATAAAATAATATTTTGTTTAGTTAATAATTTCTTAGATTTATGTGAATATTTACATTTTAAATTAACTTCTCCTTCTTACTTTTATTTTTATTTTTGATTGCCAACGCTATGCTTCATAGCATTCATGGTCGCAATCAAAAATCAAAATATAATTGAAAAATTAATATAAAAACAACGTATGTGTACTTATGTACGCACGTAAGAAGTTATACTTGTTTGGCGTAACAGAACAATTAATATAGCTAAAGATTTCATCCCATATGTCACAATTCTCTGTTTGTAAAAAGAATAATAAATTAATAAAATTATTAGATAAGGCATATTATGCATATTACAATCGTATATTTATAGAACTTCATTTATGGAAACAATTTAATATTATATAATCATTTGTCAGACAATAACAACGGTTACCATGGCAACAAACAGTTATCACCTAACATCATCAAGTCGCTTTTCGGCTGTCGGTGTGCGCGCGCATCGTAAAAATGTTAATCTCATATTTTTTCCAAACGTCCCAAAAGAAGTATAACTTCAAAAATAGATTTACTTAGAAATTATTAATTATAATAAATACCCTAATTTATATATATATATATATATATATATATATATATATATAAATTATAATATATATGGTTAAGTAGATATATATATATATATATATATATACTTAACCATTTATAGCTCACATTGTCAATGGATCAACAGTACACTAGAAACTTTACATCTACAACCTTTTGTATTTATCCCGGAATATTTTGATTAATATATACCATTTCTCTTTTCCATTTCTTTGTAACATTGATCTATGACGTTGAAATGTACATTTGACGTGACATGTTTAACTGATATTTTCTTTCTCTTAGAGAAAACATAATACATTATGTAAAGCTTAAAAGAGCTTTATATAACTTATAGTACGTTATATAAAGCTCCTTTATTGTTTTCTGTATATCAAATGTTGGTATATTTTTTCATTTCATAACAAATCAGTTTGACGACACGTTTGGCTCAGTAGGTTTTATCTATGCGATTACTTAAGTAATAAATCAGCAAATTTTAATTCTTTTTTTATAACAACACTAATATACAATATACATACTACGTACGTAGTAAAAATGAAAATTAACACATCACTACAGTGTTTTATATGTAAGCTTTAAACACGATTCTAAAAGACAAAGAGCTTGCGTTTTATCAACGTTGCAAAGAGTAATATCGCCATTGTTGTCCACAGGGTAACTCACTGTGTGACCACTTTTTAAGTGTCAGCGTGTATGGACAAATCGAGTTTGTAAGATGGTGCAAAGGATTTTTCACAATGTACTATATTTTTAGATTTCTCACTCTCATATCTGATGGAATTTGAAATGCAACCTTCAAATATTTATAAGTTAAAGAATTTTCTAAATGTTTTTTTTTTAGTATTCAATTGAAATAATGATATATTCATTACTATAATTTATTTTAATTCGCAAATAATTTAATATGTACAAAAATACAAATAAGATGAGGGATGTTAAGGATTGGGATACTAATTCATAATATTTTTTTTTTATTTTTATTACTTTAATATTATATTATAGTTTTAAATTAACCACTTCTTATTTAAAAAAAATGGAACAAATAAATAAATGTTGAGACATTAACACACAGCACCATCTAGTTCCATGGTAAGCTACGAGGCTTGTGTTATGGATACCAGATAGTTGATACACTACACATATATAACTTTAAATACCTACATATTATAAATATAAACACCCATGACTGGAGTACAAACATCCGTGCTCATTACACAAATGTATGCCCAGCGGGACTCGAACCCGCGACCGCTGGAACAGCAAGTAGGGTCACTACAATCTAAGCCAAAAGTGTCGTCAATAAAATAATTAGAATTTTATGCAAAATTAAAAATAATCTCATGTGTTTTGCGCTGATTTTAAAAAGGACGTGTTCACATCATATATTATGTTTTTTATGAGTAATACGTACAGTATCTTGTTGTGTTCTGAGTGTCCCACATAAACCAAAGAGAGGCCATCACTAAGAGTGCTAATAATTGCTTTTAAGTAATTTTGAAGTCAGTAAACTTATTTTCTCAATCAACAAAAGTAAATTATCAAACAGAATATAGTCTTACTACTAACAGTTAGAGTAAACTTGACTCCAATCACCCATGTCTCCATTACTAAACATTGTTGTACTAGAGTATATATTTTGAACACCTGCTTAGATTGGAACGGTGTCTCTCTAATTAAATCCAGTTCTATTACCTCATTTAGGATCGACATTGGCCGTCGGGGCACTATCGCACTGGCACTGTCAGCGACAGATTCACATAAACAGTGTTTGCAATTTCCATCGAAAATGGCTCTTATATAATTATAGGGAGATTTAAAGATAGCTTAATTGGAATTTATTTTGACCTGGTTTCGTTTCCTTTTACATTGTAATTGCATTAAACGCATGGTTGAGTGAGCTTCTCATCAGAGTTAGAAAGCTTTTGGAATATTAAAGTATTTCCTCAAATAATGTTATTAAGTCTTCCAGTTTTCCCAATTCATTAAGTGCGGTGACGGCGTTTATTCAATTAGCTTAAGCACGAAAGGTTTCTTAAAAAAACTAATCGTAGTGTCTATTCGTCTTTTAATAGGACGAATAAAAAATTATTATTCGTCCTTTATGTAATAAATAAATTATAAAATATATAAAGTAAATGAAATAGAGTATAGACTAATAAATAAGTAGAATAAGTAGCTCAGCTCAGCTCGGTAGGTTAAGGATGAAAATGAAATGAATTCTTTATTGCACACGATTTGGGTGCGGTTTTCACTAATGTGTTGTAATAAGTATCACTTAACGTTTAGTATTTGTTTTATTTCAATCGGTTCAAAAATAAAAAAAGTGATGTCAATTTAAAGAGTCGCTATTTATTTAATATTTTTGACCCAAATGAACCAACATAAATTAACACTGCCTTACACAATTATAAATAAAGATGAATGCGGAAGCTTATAGAGAACAAGCGTATAAAATATTTAGACCTTTGTTCTATTGTTATTGAGTTATAATGCATACATCAACTGTCTTATAAATATGTCAATCAATTTTTTTTTATTAACTATAATATCTTTTGGATAAGCACGATTTCTTAAAGCCATTAGATGATTATATTGTGATATAAATCTTATTTAACAACAGTGAAACAAATGGAAGAGCGGTGACCTTTCTGAAATGGTTTATGGCCCGAAAGGGTTTAGTGATACTTAACCAATCAGTTTGACAGTTTTGTTAAAATGTTTTACTTTTGCTTATATTTAAATTCTTCTATGTATATATATAATCTCGGAAACGGCTGCTACGATTTTCACGAAATTTAGTATACAGGGGATTTCGGGGGCGATAAATCGATCTAGATTAGTCTAATGTCTGAGAAAACGCGTGTTTTCGAATTTTTATGCGGTTTTCTTTCGCATTATTCCAAGCAAAATATATTATATATTATAGATATTGTATTCCCTGCAGAATTTCCTTATAATTTCATAATTTTAAGGAAATTGTTTTCAAATAATAATATTTTGTAAGTTCCATTCGGGTAGTTATTATTCTACCCTTATGGAACTTATGAATTAAATTAATAGAGAAATCAATAAAATCAGTTGGCAATTGCCAAAAATATCATGATATACACAAAGCAGCACATTCAAATTGAGTACCACCTTTATTGAAATCGATCTAGAAAACGGCCCCAAAAATAATCTGCTCCTTACAAAATAAAGTGTAATTATTTCTATGGCAACCATAGAAACAAAAATGGCGTTAAATTAAAGGTTACACTTGTTAATTTACAATATCATATATGGATGTGCACTTAAAATTATGGTTTGAATTCTTAAGTTCTTTTAAAAAATCACTCATCGTGTTAACTAAATTCAAAATAAAATGTATGAACTAATTACTAAACAGGAAAGTAACAAAATTGGCTATGACAAGGTCTTCAAAATAATAATTAGATGTAATTAAATAGATTCTAGATTTGAATTCTAAATGAGATTAGGTTTTAATAAAAAACATTAAACAGTACTTAGTACGAGTTAGGTTGAATGCTTAGAAATATGATAAATTAAATAAGTCAATAAATAAAATAATTATTTATTATAATTGCTATGATATATAACATTATAAATCTTGTGTTCTTTTAATTTCAATAACAACAAAAGTCACAAGCTTTCATTCAAGTCCATTGAAATTGAAATATACACAATATATATAGACATATACACACACATATATATATATATATATATATATATATATAAATGTGTGTATATATATATATATATATATATATATATATATATATATATATATATATATATATATATATACACACACATTTCAATCGTTGCGATGTGAACCGACACTCACATCCCGGTTTTTTTATTGCGAAGTTAAAAGTCACGTAGGTATTTGTAATGGTATGTTTACATTTTGATATTTAAGTTTTTTCTTATTTATTTTTTTAACTTTTTAACAGTTAGTATTAAGATAATATACATGTATTATACATATAAACCTTCCTCTTGAATCACTCTATCTAATACGGAAAACGGCATTAAAATTCGTTGCATCATTTAAAAGATCTAAGCGTACAAACAGCGTGAGTGACTTTGTTTATATATTACACTAGCATTGCCCTCGGCTCCGCCCGCGTTCAGATGAGCAAAAACCAAATACTTAGGTTTTACATATTAGTATACTTTTACATTGCAGTTTTTATTTTTTCTCAGAAATGAGACATTTTCCCGCGGTAAAAAGTATCCTATATGTTGACCCGGATAACCGGCTACAATTATACCAAATTTCATCAAAATCCCTTCAGTGGTTTTTCCGTGATGCGGTAACAGACAGACAGACAAAAATTCTAAAAATTATAGATTCGGCCTCTGTATCGATAATAATGTTTATTTCAATAAGATTTTCCAAAAAATATTTAATTTACAGATTCGGCTTAGTTACAATTTTATTATATGTATAGATATAGATATTGACATTTTAAAAAAAAATACATTGCAATGCAAAATCTCTCTGCATTGCTACTTGATATCTGATATTTCACAGATAATCGAATTCAGTACTAGCTACAATAGGTTAAAGTTTTGTATCATGAACTTTTGAATTATATAATTCGTTAACATGAATAGCATTTTCGTTGCCAGTTGCATTTCTATTTTCATAATACACATTGTTAAAAATTATCTAATTATGTTGTAAGTAAACAAAGAACATGATGATGTCGGCTTGTGTTATAATGGGATTTTTAATTCTAGGTCGACCTGAGCTTCGCTTAAGATACTCGGTATGGATATCGTCCTCTAAGTACAAATATTTGGTAGTGTAAATTGACCTTTACGAATAAGGAAATCAGGGTTTAGCCTTCAGATTACATTAATCTCTTCTGTGAATAAAAAATCTCACGACAAAGATTTAAATCTATATTATATCTTACAGGTTAATCAAGCATTATTAACAATAGATAACGACATGGAAGTGCTACTGAGTACATATAATAAATATACGTACATAGTATTTTAGTAATGAATTATTATTATTGTAAATTTATTACTTGTTGTATTATTAAATAACTCGACTCCCCTCGTTTCGCTGGGGTTCGTCCCTAAGTTGCTTCCCCATACAAATTTTCATTGCCATTTTCACCCCCATAAGTAATGATTTCGGGAATAAAAACTATTTTATATCGTTCCCAGGGTCTCCAACTATCTTCGTACCAAATTTCATCTAAATATGTTCAGTAGTTTCGGAGCCTATTCGGTACAAACAAACAAATGAACAAAAAAATCTTTTCTCTTTATAATATTAGTATAGATGTCCTGACTGATTTAGGCCTCAGCAGCCAGTTTTACTGCGACTAGCATCGCCCACATAAAATTTTATAGTGAACAAACAAAAAAGAAAATAAACTCTCTAATCCTGTCACTCTCATATTCTGGAAGAACGTGAATTCGACACAACCGGGACATGTCAGATGCAGGACCGACGGTTTAACGTTCTTTTCGAGGCACGGTGACACCAAATAAATATTTTTCACATTTCTTAACAAAAAAACTCGATAGCTAAACTTAACTTTTCCCGGGACTGGAACTTAGGACCTCCGGATCTGCAGCCATACAAAATAGCTACTAGTCCACCGAGGCATATTATACATTATACATACAGTATACTACACTGTTTATTACGTACGAGTTTATGTACGTATGTTTTAGTACTATTGTCTTAAGCCCCTAAAACATTTTTTCACATAAAAATCTACTTTTTTTTTATTCAAATATCATTATCAGTTCAAAGAAAAAAAAAATTGAGCGAGAGTGTCCGCTTGCATTTCGTTTTCATGCTATCGTAAATATGAGGGAAGCTTTTTAGGTCAACAAGACCGGGGAACGAGCTTTGAGGTGTTAAAGCCGTGGTTTGTCTTTGAATTATGCGCTTTCGTTCTTGGTTTAATATATTTAAATGTGCAACTAAAGTAAAATATAAGTCTACTTATAGATACTTATAGATGGATTACTTACTTAGCTTTTAGACTTTTCATAGATAGTTAAGATAAATATAAATGAGTCTAATTGATTTTGTCATTATTTTAAAATAGTTCAAATTCTGTTTTAGAATGTTATTCGTTATTAATAATGCAATGCATTATGGGGTTCAATTACGGTATGTTTGTACACCTTATGTACTGTTACGAGTGTCTGGATAAATATGTTTTTAAAAAAAGGAAATTGAAATAAAAAATAAAATTAGAATTTAAATGGAAAGAGACAGCCGACTGGCGTGGATGTAGGATGGATGGAGACTGAGTGGATTGACGGGCGATTGGATTACTAATGATAGAATGTGCTGAGTAGTTAGAAAAAAGCTATGTAAGCTCAAAGGGGTGCATAGCCTATGTATAACAGTACGCTATTCTTTAGAACTATATTATAGGTAAAACCTCTATATAGGTACTATCCCTTATATTTATATTAAAGAAAATCCCTAAAATATTGTTTTAAAACTATATTTTTACTAGTAAACATAATATATGAGGGTAAATATAATTATACTAATTAATCTACTCATAAAATATATGTATAGTGTAATGCTATACATATTTGTATGTATGTATTATGCACTTAAGTCATGTACCTATTTTACACTTAACTTAGCGGTAATCGTTAAAACAGCATGGATGTACTTACACGAAAGAACTCCCCAACAAAGTTTATATGTGATAATAATTCGAGTTCAGAACGACTATCCTTGGAACAGAGCAAATAGCATTTCTAAATTCTGTAGGAAGAGCACTTGAGCTGAAATGTCGCAAGTTCCTAAGCGCGAGATACTCAAGACGTTGGATTATGCCTCGCGTACACAAACTGTGTAAACGAGTTTAAAGAGAAAACATACGTAAGGATACCGTTAATTTGCAGCGAAAGCTAAATAGAAATCATTTATACTGTGTCAGTGTGTGTCGAGTTTCCTTATTTATTTTGTATGTTTACAGTAACAGCTAAGAAAATTTATTTTACAGATTACTGACGTTAGATAAACAGTAGGTATGTAGCCTGATATAATTATATTTCCGATTGTACAGCTGCGTTTTGTAGCGTAGCGGTAATAATTAATAAATATTTAAAAAGATAAGTCTGACATTTTAAATAAAACTATCTTTTTGGATGTTTTCGCGAAAAGATAGTTTTATTTAAAATGTGAAATATTCGCGTAAATCTTAGAAACCATTGAGATAAGTTTAAATAAATATTCTTAATGAATATATTTAGTGTTATTAGTATTGTCTTATATAAGTGCGACTTCGATTAGGGTCACCTAAATAGTACCTTGAAGTTGACTAAAAGTTCAGGATAAAGAAATATGTTATTTGTATGTGATATAGGAATATAAAGCTTACTATGATAAAACTATATCCTTTTTGTAAAGAGGTATAGTTTATAGGATATAGTTTTAAGCACAAAAAAGTAATAAATACTTGAACGAATGCTTATTATATTTATTTCTTACATACTCGTAGTAGGTATATTGTTTATTTCACTATAGATAGTTTCAGATATTTTTGGAGAAAGGATTAACAAACTTATTCAGATAAGTATAAATATATCATAAATCTATACATATAATAAAATTGTAACTAAGCCGAACCTGTACATTAAATATTTTTTGGAAAATCTTATTGAAATAAACATTATTATTGATAAAGAAGCCGGATCTATAGTTTTCAGAATTTTTGTCTGTCTGTTATCGCATCACAGAAAAACCACTGGAGGGATTTGGATGAAATTTGGTATGGTGATAGGTGATTATTCGGGTCAACATATAGAATAGTTTTTACCGTGGCAAAATATCTTATTTCTGAGAAAAAATGCAAAAACTACTAATCTGTAAAACCTAAGAATTTGGCTTTTGGTTATCTGAACGCCGGTGGAGCCGCGGGCAATGCTAGTTAATGTATGATATTTTAACTTTAATTAAAGTTAATGCCTCGCATTCACTTCCAAATGGATTAGGTATTCGTGTTTGTTTGCCTAGCGCTGGCTGGCATCGACTTAAGACGATGGGCTTCAGACAACCATTGCCTTAGTATAGTGGTCTTGTATCACACTAATACTTCTTTGATTTACGCGAATATTTAACATCTATACCAATATTATAAATGTGAAAGTTAGTGAGTATGGATGTAAAGATGTTTGTTACTCTTTCACGCCAGAACGGCTGAACGATGAAATTTAGCACGGAGATAGATTATAGTCTGAAATAACACATAGGCCGAAAATATAGTTTTATTTAATTTATATCACTAGTAGGTACTAACATAAAGTTGCAGATTCTCGCTCGCTCAATGCTACTCATCAGGTGAACGCATTTCGTTCACCTGATGAGTAGCACCGATTTATATTATACCGATTAGCAGATACTTTCACCCGATTTATCATATATAATAATATGCTTGATCTTGTGTCATCATGTTTTCTTTAATTTACTTAAATGTAATAATGATATAATACAAAAGAGTTACATACATTTTATTTCCATGCAGTACACTACAAAAGTACATGCGAAACTTTGTATACGAGTGTGTGCTTGTTAGCTCTTCACGTTGAAACGGATGGATTCATTTGGATGAAATTTAGTTCACAGATAGAGCTATAGTATATATTATAATTTAAAAAACAACTACATAGAGATGCACCCGATTGAAGGGAGGGTAAGTCATTATTAAAGATTTGTTTACATTAAAGGAAAGATATTGAAATTACAAAAATACTTTATTATATATAATTAACTAGCGACTCACCCTCGCTTCGCTCGGGTTCGTCTCTAGCTTGATTCCCCATACAAACTTTCATCCCCATTTTCACCCCCTTAAATAATAATTTCCGGGATAAAAAGTATGTCTATCCCAGGGTCTCAAACTATCTTTTCATCAAATTTCATCTAAATCAGTTCAGTAGATCTACAGATTACCCCCTACAATGTCAAAAACTCACAAATTATACCTCTTTATAATATTAGTATAGATAACTGCTGTACAAGTCATGTCCGCACAGAATCGTTCCACGAATACTAGTCACTATTTATAAAGTAACTAGCGGACCCGACAGACGTTGTCCTGTCTACACGTCTTTAATTTGAAAATTTCAAATTTTTTTTAATATATTATTTTCTATTAAAAAAATTGTGAATCTAAACCATTCCCAGATCCCCTTGAATACACACAAAAAATTTCATCAAAATCGGTCCAGTCGTTTGAGAGAAGTTCAGTGACATACACAATCACAGAAGAATTATATATATAAAGATAATAATTAAGAGATAGCTATATATTTCGTTTTATTCATGTTGTATTATATAAAGCGTTTTTTAACGTGCCACTGCTGGGCACGGTCCTTCCTTTAATACGAGAGAGATCAGGCCATAGTCCACCACGCTGGCCAAGTGTGGGTTGGCGGACTTCACATGTCTCTCGAATACTTGCTAGGTTCTTTCAGACATGCAGGTTTCCTCACGATGTTTTTTTTCACCGTAACAAATGGTAATCATATTAGAAATGATTTGCACACGAACATATTAAAGGTGAGACCCGGGATTTGAAACCACTACACCCATTTCCCAGCGAGCGCGTTACCACTGGGCTACCACTGCATTTTTTATTCATATACAAATATATATTTAGTCTGTTTGTTATTAAAACAAAAACTTATCAGCCGCGCAATGTAACTAATGCAAGCCGTAAAGCACACGAGTGTAATCAGACGAGGAGTGTTGTTGTTTTCTTTAGTTGCCATTCATTTGATTACGAATCTCGTACACGAGCATGTTACTAACGGGGACAGGACACGCTACGGTTTTTACGATACCACGTAAATGTTAATGTACTTTATTTTTATTGTAATTATATTTTATTTATGCAATGGAAGAGTTTTAATTGTAACAATGAGTAAGCCAATACTAACGTTTGCACTCGGCTACACCTACGAATTTTATCAATGATGTATGTATTGTAATGTATTCAGCCCTTTTTAACATCCCACTGCTGGGCACGGGCCTCCCTTCAGTGCAAGGGGAATCAGGCCATAGTCCACCACGCTTGCCAAATGCGGGTTGGCGGACTTCACATATCTGTAGAAAACTTGCTAGGTTCTCTCAGACATGCAGGTTTCCTAACGATGTTTTCCTTCACCGTTAAGACAAGTGGTAATCATTTTGGAAATGATTCGCACATGAAAATATCCGAGGTGCAAGATCCGGGATTTGAACTCGCTTCACTCGGTTTCCCAAGCGAGCGCGTTGCCACTGCACTACCACTGCCTTCAATGACATATACAAAAGAAATAAGAATAAATCACTAAGCAATCATGATATCTCAGAAAGTATAAATTTAAAAATGTACAAAATAGTTTAGCAAGAATATTTGTCAACTGCTAAGAAAGAATTCAGATTTAAGGGTAAAGAGGGGTTGGAATTGCCGTTATTTTTGAAATATGCGGCAGAGCCGCGGGAAAACACTACTTATGTATATTTGCTTCGCTTCTATTACTGGAATTATGTTAGGTAACTATTAAACTTAGTTACTAAATAGGCAATAAATTGGCAATATAAGTATTTTTATTGGACTGGCAGTTTCAGAGATTTGCACATTAAAACATACAAAGTCATTAACTTTATTTATTAGGGTAAATATTACCTTATTGATTTATTGGCTTCTGTGTGTTAAATGACACAATTCATTCTTTATGTGTTTGACAAAATTTAAAAAAGAAAAGCTATTTAAAACTCATGATACGTTTTAACTTAAATACATATTATGTATTTTGAGAAATTTTACTTCTAAGGGATATATCGTAGAAGATAATGATTTAAAATAGATTTAGAATTTAGTGTATATTTTAAGTTAAGAAGTCTTTACTGTTGGAAGTCTTTATATTAAGTCTAACTTTTTCTGCATAACTTTTGAACTAGCAGAGTGCTTGTTGATCTGCCAATATTTATGTAAGTAATATATTAAAATAACATACACATGTTCGATTGGTTCTAGCAATGAAAATAAAAGTTTTATTTTGCAATAACTGCAATTCGGCAATTCCATTAAAATTCGAGATGAATTTTGGAACTGCAGTTAACTTTTATTTCCAGCAATATTGCGTAAAACTAACATATATAAATAACCAATCTATATTTTTTCGTTTAAATCTTACAAATATTTTCATTGCCGCTCAAACTTTACAGTTTTGAGATAATTGGCAAGCAACTTTTGAGGCAATTTAAAGGGGATGATGAATAATAAATCATTGTACAAAAATATTGTATTTTTGTTACATATATGCAAAACATACATACATAAAATAAATCATCTATCCAAATGCAATGGAATTTTGGTAAATAGCATTATGCACGTTGAGGAAGTTTCTGACAAGTTCTGTCGCGCAAGTCGTACGTGATAATCTATGATTATTCATACAACAAATTCAATCAGTGGGTAGGCATTGGTTGCCCAGTGGAAACGCGCTCGCTTGGGAATCCGAGTGAAGCGGGTTCAAATCTCAGAACTCGCACCTCTGATATTTTCATGTGCGAATCATTTCCAACATGATTACCACTTAGCTTACTATAAAGGAAAATATCGTGAGGAAACCTGCATGTCTGAGAGAACCTAGCAAGTATTCGAAAGACATGTGAAGTCCATAACCCGCGCTTGGTCAGTGTAGCGGATTAAGGTCTGATGCCCCTCGCATTGAAAGAAGGCCCGTGCCAAGCAGTGGAACATAAAAAAGGGCTGAATACTAATTCAATCAGTAAGTAATTTAGTGTATGTATGTCAGTGTATACCTGGGCGAAGCCTTTGGGATAGCTAGTATTCTATATATCATTGTATGTATGTATTTAACCCTTTTTAACATCCCACTGCTGGGCATGGTCCTCTTTTTAATACAAAAGGGATTGTTAATTTGTTTTAATATAACTTTAATACGAACAAATAAATAACAAGTTGTTTAAAATATGAACGGAGTAATCAATGTACTTTAACTAACCAGTTTCTTGGAAAATCGCTCGCATGTCGGCATTTCTTATAACAACGATATGGTTAGAAGGCAGTAATTAATTATATTCGTCCCACTTGAAACCTTACACATTTTTAAATACTTGATTGTTTCGTGACTAAGTTTAAAGAACGGTTAATAAATTATTTTTTTAATATTATATATGAAGCGTGTAGCGTCTAAGTGTTGTGGTAAATGTATCGTATTTATTATATTATTATATCGGTGGCAGTGGATTCATTTTCAGTACTGTATGCGTGTTTGTAATATAAGATAGAGCCATTTAGAAAATTGAAATATAATTCAGTTTCGTCTATTTACCTCACGAAAAAGTAACTATGGACTTCTAAAAATATCGACTTTTTTATGATGATATGTATGTATTAGCATCTCTTTTTGCCAAATTTTATTACTAACAGAAGCTTATTTATACTGTATAATATTATAAAAAGTTTGTGAGATTGTGAGTTTTTGATGTTGTAGGGGGTAATCTTTGTATCTACTGAACCGATTTAGATAAAATTTTGCAAGAAGATAGTTTGAGACCCTGGAAAGAACATAGGATACTTTTTATACCGGAAATCATCCCTTAGAGGGGGTGAAAATGGGGATAAAAGTTTGTATTGGGAATCAAGCTAGAGACGAACCTAAGCGAAGCGAGTGTGAGTCGCTAGTCTAAATTTTATCCAAATATGTCCATCCCTTTCAGCAAAAACGAGTGACAAACATACACACACGAACTTTCGCATTTATAAAAATACTGTGATATACATTTACGAGTTAATTTTTTTACATAAAACTCCAGCATAACAAACAATAAATAACATTTGAGTGAAATAACGTATAGCTTCTTATCGAGCCTTAGTTCCGGGCTGGATGGTAAGTTCGGCCCCACAGGAAAAGGTCGACACGATATGTGACACACTCGCAATAACTGCAAATTTTTCAAATAATATATATAATTACATTTCTATATTAATTCAGTAAGTATATTTTATTACTTAATAAACCTTATGTTGATTGGGAAATATTTTAAGGTAATTTTATATATAATTAATATAAAAGATACAATTTGTTTGTTTGTGTCAAAAGTTTGACTACACCCAATGCTGTCTTCCTCGACGTTTATGCCACCTGACCATTTTTTTTTAACGTTGGGAAATGCATTTACGCACAAGGTGTGGGACTCACCGGCAAAGCCAGTACTACCCACTAAAACCCAACAAAACCTTTCCCCGTCTTAATGGGTAGTACTGGCTGTATTACGCCGGCGAGTCCCACACGTCGTGCGTAAATGCATTTCCCAACGTTAAAAAAAAAAAAGGTCCACTCTGCTATCAGAGAAGTACCAGGAGCAACCCGCATGGTACACCGCCCACCGAAGAGGGCCCCCTCCCACCTTCCACCGAAGTGGGCCACCTCCATGCGCGTTTCTTGGCTTTGCGCCCGGCTGGACAGCCGGGCACTATTGACCATTACTAGACCTAGATATTTTCATACTATATACATATTTAGACTATGGCCTGATCCCACTCGTATTGAAGGGAGGCCCATGCCCAGCAGTGGGAGGTTAAAAATGATGGAATATATTATACTCGTATATTTGGAACAGTTAGAAGCACACGTAATACAAGAAACTTAAATAATAAGCCAGTAATTGCTGTCTATAATTTCAAAATATAATTTTAATATATAAGCGTGTATCCCTACATATCAAATGCGGGACATTCGTATCCCAAAGCACATCCTCGTCAGAATTAGCTCTCGTTTATTTAATACCCTTGACTATCAACGACGGGGTGAAGTTAAGATCAAAGACATTTTATTACATGCTTACGTTATATCGTACCCATATCTTACGTTTAGAGTAATTTTTAAATATTTTATTTCAATATAGCCATTTTTGTGGAGTTAAAAACACTAAAACTAATTTATTTTCCGCTGTAATATATCAATTTCAGTAAGTATTTAATCTTAAATATTATAGTATATATCTTCAGTTTTTCGGCAGCAGATAGGCATAATATGTGCTGTTTGTTGTGTTACTATAACTTATACTCGATAAAAATAATAGTCATCCTCAATGACTCCATTAGGTTTTTGTATAGGTATTCTAATTCTTCGGTTAGATGTTTAATTAGACACACACCTAAGCCAACTTAACTAATATGTCAGGCGGTATTCAATCTTATGATCTCGAACATTGATAAAAATAGCGATTCACCCTCGCTTCGCTCAGGTGCGTCCATAGGTAGGTTTTAAATAGATATAAATAGTTATTGCTAGTGTAGCTTAGGAGAAAACCTTATGCTATTGCAGATTTTTGCATCTCAATCCCTTTCTCTGTGAAAAACAAAAACAAATCTATCCCACGGGGACCGTATGTTATTCCGAGATAAAAAGTAACCAGTGTGCTATTCCAGACTATGATATATCCTTGTGCCAAACTTCATCCAGATCCGTCCAGCTTTTCTGGCGTGATTGAGTAACAAACAGCCATCTATCGAAACTTTCGCATTTATACTAAGATCACTTCAACTACTAATTTTAGATGATCATTAAGTGTATCTTTGTACTTGAATATTTACTCTTTGAATATATAATAATTTGTGAAGCTGCTTATATTTATGAATTTACAATAATTCCTTATTTGATCTTGATGGTGTGACAGTTTATTATACGGTGTTAAATCTACCATAAAAGCTATTTAATTAACATTGTTCCAATTTAGTAGATTAAGAGAAAACTACCGTGCGTATTAAAATGATTTGTTACTTACTTATATGATATTGTCGATTTTTACAGAAAACTAACAGATCCCGCGGATTTGCTCGCGCTAAAACTACAAAAAAAACTAGATACACCTTTTACATTCTTGCAATATTATAGTAACTAGTGTTCTAAAAGGGTAAGTTTCATACAAGCTTTCATCCCCTAATTTACCCCCTTATGGGATTAATTTCGAAAAATGCTAAAACACGTATTTATTTAATTGTATCGAAGAGCATTAATACCAAGTGTCAAGTAATTCTAATATCGATTTTATAAGTAGAATACAGATTAAGTTGCATCAAAATTTGTATGTAACTGACAGTGAAAGTAACTGACAGTTAAAGTAACTGACAGTTAAAGTAACTGACAGTTAAAGTAACTGACAGTCAAAGTAACTGACAGTCAACCTAACTGACAGTTAATCTAACCAACAGTTAAACTAACTGACAGTTAAAGTAACTGACAGTCAAACTAACTGTCAGTCAAACGAACTGTCAGTCAAATTAACTGACAGTTAAACTAACTAACAGTTAAACTATCTGACAGTTAAATTAACTGACAGTTAAAGTAACTGACAGTCACACTAACTGCCAGTTATATTTACTGACAGTTAAAGTAAACTGACAGTTAAACTAACTGTCAGTTAAAGTAACTGACAGTTAAACTAATTGGCAGTTAATCTAACTGACAGTTAAACTGACAGTTAACCTAACTAACAGTTAAGCAAAGTTCGTCAACTTCGCTACGCTTCACTACAACAGTTGTAGGTTAAGTAAACTCACGGTTAAACTAACTGACAGTTAAAAATATAAAAATATGTAGTCTTTTCACTGCGGGAAAATCATCTCTGAGAAATCTATACTAAACGTTAAAAGTAGGGAGTAGCCCGAGCGGAGCAAGGACGAGTCGTTAGTAAAACAATAACAAGCGTGGACTAACTAGTTATATTTTAGAAACTAGCGGCTCACCCTCGCTTCGCTCGGGTTCGTCGCTAGGTACGTTTTAAATAGATATAAAAAGAAAAAATCTTTCTTTCTCACATTTTAATTATATGTTTTAATACTTACCTATTCCGGACTAAGAGAAATCCAAAAATTAAAATATCATAAAAATTGGAACGCGGTCGAACGGGATAAAAAGTATCCTATGTCCTTCTCCTGGCTCTAAACTACCTCCCTGCCAATTTTCAGCTAAATCGGTTCAGCCGTTCTTGAGTTATAAGCGAAGTAACTAACACGACTTTCTTTTATATATATAGATGAAATATCACCTTTGCGTCGTTTTCGAAATAAGATCGTGGTGAGTTGCTATCATATTAAAATAAACTAGCTATTGCGCGCTGTTCCACTCGCATATTTTACTTAAATTGGTGGAAATGCTCATTTCTATGGATTCTAATGTAATATTCGATATGGATTTTGGATGATGTGAAGGCATAACTAAGCCGAAGAAGTTAGAAACTATTAGTAACGTTGGTTAAATAATATAAATAAAATAATCTATCTGTAGATACATATAATAAAAATTTAAATAAGCCGAATCTGTCTGTACAATAAATAATTTTTGGAAAACCTTATTAAAATTACATTTTTTACAAAAAAAATTATGATTTTTTTTTACGAAATTATAGCCGTTTCCAAGATACACGAAACAAATATACAAGAATTACTCATTTAATATTATAAGATATTATGTAACTTTGTATATGTGTTTGATACTTTTTACCCGACTGTGCAAAGCAAAGGAGGGTAATGTGTTTATCAGTCTATCTGTGTTTGTTTTTGATGATGAGTAATTCTTGTATATTTGTTTCGTGTATTTGACTGACAGTTAATTGACTGACAGTTACTTTAACTGTCAGTTAGTTTAACTGTCAGTTAGTTTGACTGACAGTTACTTTGACTGTCAGTTACTTTAACTGTCAGTTACTTCAACTATCAGTTAGTTTAACTGTCGGTTAGTTTAACTGTTAGTTAGTTTAACTGTCAGTTAGTTTAACTGTTAGTTAGTTTAACAAGTTAGTTTGACAAGTTTGTCAGTAAGTGTAACTGTCAATTTCTTTAACAGTCAGTTACTTTAACAGTCAGTTACTTTAACTGTCAGTTAGTTTAACTGTTAGTTAGGTTAACTGTCAGTTAGGTTGACTGACAGTTACTTTGACTGTCAGTTACTTTAACTGTCAGTATCAAAACGTGACAGTGGCAGAATGGATTGCGTCTGTTAACGCAACTATAAGCTTTCAGAATTTAGCGGTAGATTTTTTTATAAATGCAGTCTTCATACTCGAAATAAAATAAAAGACCTACTACTACTAACTACTTCAAATGTCACTAGCGTTGGTCAAAGTGTCTCATTGAAATATTATATTTTCAACCGACTTCAAAAAGGAGGAGGTTCTCAATTCGACTGTATGTTTTTTTTTTTATGTTTGTTACCTCAGAACTCCGTCATTTATTAACCGATTTGGACAATTTTTGTTTTGTTTGAAAGGGTATACTTCCAGATTGGTCCCATTTAAATTTAAAAAAAAAATACCACCCCCTAAGGGTGGAAAAACAACTAATGATTAATTTAACCTACTTCTAATTGTCATATTGACTTGAAACTTTGCAAGTATTTCTTTTTCCCTTGATAGTACAGTGGTTCGGTGTTGTTGACCTGATCTGATGGCAAGGCCAGAAGGTGGATAGGTGGAACTCTTCAACGGCTAATAGTAGATACTTTGAGTTTGGGCTTATTTTGTTTGATTTGACAAGCCTAACACGTTAGCATCCTTACTTTGCTACTACTGTCTACACTAAAAAGGGAAAAATAAAAACTTTTTAACAAAAAAATAAAAACCGACTTCAAACAAAAGCACTAAAAAGTAAAAAATAACTGATTGGTAGTTTTCATTTACTATACATACCTAATCAAATATTTTCGAAGTCGGTGTGCTTTGGCTAAGTAATTAAAGCCTACCTATTAAATACATACCTAATCAAATATTTTCGAAATCGGTGCCAGCCCATACAAAGAAAAGCACACCGACTTCGAAAATATTTGATTAGGTATGTATAGTAAATGAAAACTACCAATCAGTTATTTTTTACTTTTTAGTACTTTTGTTTGAAGTCGGTTTTTATTTTTTTGTTAAAAAGTTTTATGCAGAATACTATCGAAAGTTTGTATCTATATTGCACAATTGGACCCATTGGGTACAATGAAGTCTAAAAGAGCGTCATTGGTATTTCGTAAAAATATTTCTGCTGTTACTGTTGTTGCTTTACTTCACTTCACACACTTTCAGTAATTAATGTAAGAATTTCCAATTTAGTGAATGTATACTAATATTATAAAGAGAAGAGATTCATTTTTTTGTTTGTTTGTTTAAACCGAATAGGCGCCGAAACTACTGAGCCAATTTAGATGAAATTTGGTAAGAAAATAGTTTGAGACCCTGGGAAGGACATACGATAGTTTTTATCCCGGAAATCATCCCTTAAAACGATGAAGATGGGGATGAACGTTTGAATGGGGAAGCAACCTAGGGAAAAAACCGAGCGAAGCGAGGGTGAGTTGTTAGTTTTCAATATAACACGCTATTTAATCATGTGATATGAACTTCTCTCTTGGCCTTCGACGGCACGCCCAAGAAACAGATACCAATCAGTTATGGTTCCCTCGAGGACGACCCTTCCAACAACATTATGATCAAGAATGATATGAAGAAAAGGATCGGTTAGTATGGAACTTCGGCGCCAGACGAGTGTTAATGGCCTACATGACCTCTAACTTTTAATACGGATTATATTCGTTAATATTATGTTACAACTGCAGAAAGTTAAAGTTAAATAATATCATGTTAAATATAAAAAACAAAGTGCATTTTTATACAAGGACCAGTGACAGGATAAAACGGTGGTTATAACTTAGTATATTTGTTTTAGAGCTATGATTTTGTAAGGGGGGTTTCTATTACACAAATAATTTCTATATTACATGATATTATTTAAATAATATCATGTTAAATATTAGTTAAAGTTAAAGTCTGGTTATTATTATTTTTTCTTTTTAATTAAAAAATAACCCCCAATAAGTAACAGGTTTATTTATACCTACATAAATGCCGTTTATTTTGAAAGAAGAGCATAGTTATTTTTTTTATTTCGATCATTTATTTTCGGACGTACGTATCTCCTTAATATTAAATAAAAACACGTGTGCTTTATTTTTCTATTTTAACGGTGAATTGTATATATTTCTTAATACTTAGTTTAGGATTAAGTAGGTTAAATGTGTACTAACATTAGGTTATAGTGTGTCTTTACTAACAAAATATGATCCTTGAAGGTTAGACAAATTAGGGAAAACCAAAATGAAATTTCCGGCAAACTTGATTTGTGACTTCACGATGCAATGTTAGTGAGGAGTGCCAACAAATTTTATGCGCCATAAAAGTTGACGAAAACAAAGTGCATTTTTATACAAGGACCAGTGACAGGTTAAAACGGTGGTTATAACTTAGTATATTTGTTTTAGAGCTATGATTTTGTAAGGGGGGTTTCTATTACACAAATAATTTTTATATTACATGATATTATTTATTTTAATGAAATCTGTTTTTTTTATAAATAATTTCACTTATAAAATCTGGTAAATTAAGTAAAAATTGTGTAATAATTTCCCAAAGTAACAGGCTTTAATTTTTATGCTTAATTAATGTATAAGCCTTTTTTTAACGTTGAGAAATGCATTAACAAATACCACCTGTATACGTACAGGTAGGCGTGGGATTTACCGGCTTGAAAAGCCAGTTCTAACCACTAAAACCCGACGGAACCTCCCTAATTGCAATTATACATTGAATAATTATACTACATGCATAGAGCATAGAATATTTATACAGAAAAATAAAATTATTTATTAATAAGAAAACACACATTTTTTTATCTTTTTCTGTCTGTCTGTCTGTCTGTTTGTTCTGAATAATCTCTAAAACGGCTGGACTGATTTAGACGGGACTTTCACTGGAAGATAGCTGATGTAACAGGGAGTAAACATAGGCTACTATTATTTTAGAAAAAAAATAGGGTTTCGCTCAAAAAAAAAAACATACCTATGGACGAGCCCGAGCGAAGGTGAGTCGATATTTACATATAAAAATAAGTCATTGTAAAATAAGGTTCAATTTATAATGTATACAAAATAATATGAATGAAAAAAATCGATTTCAATATGTAATTTCATTTTAGCCACAACTTTTCTTATTCAAGACAAACAGATTGGGAGAAAAACGAAATAAACTTTTCTTATTTAAAGTCCGAAACAAAAACATTTTTTTACATTAAAATCTTGCGGTCATTAGAGAGTCGAGTTAGCATACATTTTAATATTTCGAGACAGCTGTGTCTCTAAAGAGAGGCTTTCTGTGATATCAAAACAACACTTTTTTATATTTTCTTTTTTTCTATCTCAACCGAGAGATTTATAATAGCAATATTCTGTCGGACACGTCAGATCCTATGTTGAGGTAATGTTTTCTTAAGAACTACGAGTATAAAACGCTCAGCAATATTGCGATGAGAAAATAAAGAAATTTATGACTTCTAATTTTAATTTCTATTCGCATTATTTACAATAAACGTGATCGATGAAGATGTTTATAAAGTCTTAATAATTTAGTACTTTTAATTTATGACTTGATTTTAAACTAGAATAATTTATTAGATAGTAGGTATCTACTACTACTTTAGTTATGGAACATGACGGGATGATATTCCTTAGTTCGTCTTAGTTCGCTTCTCGTAGAGTTAAGATTGATTTTAAAAAGTTAAAGTTTCTTTATGAGGACAAATAATATTAGATACTTACTAATAAGATAATCTATACATATAATAAAATTGTAACTAAGCCGAATCTGTACATTAAATATTTTTTGGGAAATCTTATTGAAATTGATATTGTTATAGATACAGAGGTCGAATCCATAGATTTTAGAATTTTTGTCTGTCTGTCTGTTATCGCATCACGGACAAATCGCTGGAGGGATTTTGATGAAATTTGGTAATATGATAGCTGCTTATCCCGGTCAACATATATGATACTTTTTACTGCGGGAAAATATATCATTTCTGAGAAATCTATACTAAACGTTAAAACGTAAGTAGAGACAAACCCGAGCGGAGCGAGGGTGAGTCGCTAGTAAGAAAATAAAAGTAAAAATTACTATCTAAAGAAAATTATACCAAAGTTTAAATAAATATCATTATTAATATAGTAAAAGTGAAGCATCCCTTGAAATTTTCGCGTAGCGAAGTGTAAGCGGATCAAGAAGTATGTTCACTAAGCGTATTAGAAACCTAAACATCGTATAGACAGACCACTAAACATGACCTCTGGTATTACCTACTCGCCTGCCTTCAAGATCATATTTAGTGAGCTCGAAGACGAGGGGTGTAGTTCAGTTTGAAATTGACACATCTAGCCTATGAACGCACTTACTACGACAGAATTAACTGAACCGAGTAATGCCTGTATTATCAAGCGAGGGTAAACTTGCGCGAGTTGATTAAGCTATTGTGTTGGAATAATTGAGCAGACTTGCAAATCCAGGCCTCGAAAAACTTAACCAGCCAGTCTGAACGCTGAATGGAGTATTGCCATTGTTAAATAATACGGGCAGTTTCGATTATCCACTGACTCATTGGTATCATACAATGAACCGTCGGAAAGAGATATCGCCAACAAAGACTCGTTTTATGAAAATTAAGGCTAATAGGGTCTGAGAAGAATATGTTACAACTGGAATGCTATTATCTTTAAACTTCCATTAAATAGACTTTATTGATCCTTTTGAATGTTAGTTAGTCGGCTATATCCTTGTAACTGATTTATATGTAGCCAAAATAACTCAAAAATAAATAATCTTAAATGTCTAGCAACAAAAACATAACTTGTGTATGTTACGTGTTCAATCAGCAAGTAAGCAAAGATTGATCTTTCCATCTTATAAATATAGATATACTTACCAAAAAAAAATAACATTTAGTTACCATAATATGTAATTAAGTTATTTCCAAATTACTAACATGTTTTTATTTAGTTAGATATTTAATATCAATTTATATTAACTTTATTAATATTACATGAATAAATCAAATAACGTTACAAATAAGTTTCGCAAATGTATATGAATTTTATGCGAAGTCTGAAAATTTGATTATTAAAATAAATATGATACTTCCAGTTGGCTCTGTGCCTAATGAATATATCGATATATATATTTTTAAATTCTTTTTTACTTTGTAATAAAATATGTTACAAGAAATATTTTAGTGAGGCTTAAATATGAAATAAACATACCTTAGAATAAGGGACAAAAGGGTCACTAAGGTCAAATTTCGAATGTCATCTGGGTCTGAAAGATGAAATTAAACCGCTGCCCAGTGTCCTGTGAATTTACCCACATGCGATAAACTGTTATTAACTTGGGTGAAAATTACCAAATATATGAAAAAAAAATACATGAATATAGAAATAATGCAAAAATTATACCTACCAAATTTTATTTTAATATAGGTACGTAAGGATTTTTTTTATTGTGACGACGGACACCTATTTTTCTTACATACATGCTAACATACCTTGGAGGTAGCAAATTCGACTCCTGTATGGTACGAATATTTACTTTAAATAAGTTTAACAGTCTGATGATATCCTTTTTATTTTGTTAACCATCCACATATAAAAATATTTAGCAAAAGCAGAATAAATCTTTAAAATGAGTAAAAAATGAATAAACCCAAATACATAGAGATATTTCAATTTAGTAAAAAAGGAATTTAATGGTTATTCAACAATCAGAACCTTTTAAGCCTCAATATTTTAAATCATAAAGTAAAATCCATGAAAATTCTGTGAAGATTCGCCAACTTACATAATCCAAACACTATATAAGCACAATTAATGGTGCAGCTGAAAGTTGCCATGAATAGTATTTTAGCTCTGCAGTGAATATTTAACAGGAGTTTAAAACGTGTTGTAGATAATTTTTGAATGGATAACACATGAATTAAAAAAAAACCTCTACAGGCTGTTTAGTACTAAAATACATGAAATGAAACTCGATTACACATTTATTTCATACTAGCATTGCCCGCGGCTCCGCCCGCGTTCAGATGACCAAAAATCACATTCTTAGGTTTTACAGTTAGTATACTTTTACATTGCAGTTTTTGCATTTTTTTCTAAGAAATGAGATATTTTCCCGCTATCACCATACCAAATTTCATTAAAATCCCTCCAGTGGTTTTTATGTGATGCGGTAACAGACAGACAGACAGACAAAAATTCTAAACACTCTATTCAATAAGATTTTCCAAAAAATATTTAATGTACAGATTCGGCTTACAATTTTATTATATGTATAGATTAAACATGACACTCGTGTATACGTACATCATCATTTCCAATACAAGTATAATCCAAGGGTCTGGGTTTAATATTCAAATGCGCACCCGTAAAGCGCCTGCCACTTCGAATTTACCTTATCTATATGTAGTCTAAACAGTTAGTTTCTATCATATTTGCGAACTCGCGTTTCATTTAATTATGCATTTTTTAGTTGATCTTAATCTGAGGAGACGGATATTTGTATATAAGGTTCAAGACTTAGGGTTTGAACCAAATTCACTTGGTTTTCCAAGCGAGGGATTTCTTTCTATATAGTATAGATAACTGAAAAAAATACAAATTAACAATAATACAAACATTTTAAGCCCAAAACATTATTTACCTTCTTGTTAATATTATAGACTACTAAATTTACTTACAAACACATTTAATAAAATACATAACAAAGGTTTTAATATTACAACATTATCGTGTAAGTAGGCTAAAATGCTAGAAATTTTCAAGGACCAGATTTATCCTGTTACCTATAAAAGTAGTTATTTATTTAAGACCTCAAATTTTCACTAGAGGTGGCAGATATTAAAAACTGCGCATTTTAATTACTTACCTTTATATTTTTAATTACCTAGCAAACCTAGCTTTAGCCCTAGCTTTATACTAATCACTACTGGCCTTTTGCCGTAACTTAATTTTCCATACGAACCACTTTATGTGATTAAAAAATATTACTAGTTACCTAAATCATGCCTAAACAAAAAAACGAAGAAAAAATCTCTAATCGAATCATAAAAATCTCTATGTATTTGGGTTTATTCATTTTTTTTAAAAAGAAGTATAAGATATTATACTTCTTTGGTGTAACAGAACAAAAATAGCTAAAAATTTCATTCTATATGTCACAACTCTCTGATTGTAACAGGAACGCAGCTAACTTCATCATGTCGCTCTTTGGCTGTCGGTGTGCGCGCGCATCGTAAAAGTTTTACTCTCATATTTTTTTAAACGTGCCAAAAGAAGTATAACTTCAAAAATTGCGTAAATTTACTTCGCGACAATGCGTGAAACAAAAACAAATCCACAAATGAATACGTATTTGTATTATTAGTATTAACAAGGTCGTCATTGCATTAAATTTTTCAGTTATTTATATAGTAAAACAAATTTATAATATCAAGTACTAATTATAGCGCGGCAAATATTACAAACGCCAACAACTGTACAGGATTATTAAGCTTTGCGAATCCCGTCTTTAATGAGGCTTAACATCGATTCCTCGCCCTCCACACAAAGAGAAAATACAAACTTGAACTTAATCTCATCTGGCAGATACTTGGCTTACCTTTGTTCCAAAGCTACGATACAATTTAGAAGATAGTGGACAGTCTAACGCGGGTAAGTTTAATTCGATTGCAGATATCCTAAGTTAATGTTTAATCTCGCTCAAATTATAAAGTGAATCGATTTTTCGTAGTTAAAGTTTTACTTTACAATATATAATCTATACTAATATTATAAAGAGGTAAAGTTTGTGAATTGTGAGCTTGTGACGTTGTAGGGGGTAATCTCTGGACCTACTCAACCGATTTAGATAAAATTTGGTAAAAAGATAGTTGAAACCCTGGGAAGGACATAGGATAGTTTTATCCCGGAATTCATCCTTTATGGGGGTAATTGGGGATGAAAATTTGTAAGAGGAATCAAAGTTTGTATAGGGACGAACCCGAGCGAAGCGAGGGTGAGTCGCTAGTAAAATATAAAGAACTAACATTCAATCTATGACAAGAACAATATATAATAAAATATAAATAATTAATATAAAGAACGTTCGTATGAGTTTTTTTTCTTATTACGTGTTTATTTGCATATTATTTATTAATATAATATACCTACGTATTATATTTTAAAATTACACTTTTCTTTCTATTTTTAGTATGGTGAACAGCTTTTTCACAGAATTCTTGATTTACAACTGTATACAATTTAAAAAAGAGAGTTTTTTTTTCTTTATGCGTTTTTTTACCAGAGGAAGTGAGCATCATTAAGAATTTGTCATCATTAAAAATTGACGTATTGGTATTTAATAACTTCAAGCTTGTTACTCTCTGTGCCACATATCATTACATGAATTCAATATTTTCATTTCCACATTTTATTTGTTTTTTTTTTTACTTTGTTTTATTGGTACAATTTTTTATTATATTTAATTTGCAAAATATAATGAACGTAACAAAACTATCAATCACATCATTACAGTTATAGGATTTAAACGAAAAAATAAAAATTAGGCCTCATACACACAGCCGTATAATAATCCAATCCAATGAATTTGTATACGATTTTCAAGGCTTTGTAAAATAAAATGTCTCAAATACCACGTCTTAGATGTTTAAGGTGGTTATTTGGTGAAGTAAGGCATGAAACTCATTGAGGTGAATGTGAAAACGCAATTAACCACGTTATATGTGTACGTATATGTTTTGTAAGTAGATATAATTACGTATAGAAAATAAAAAGGTTTTAATTCAACGTAGTTATTTATTATCAATGGGTAAGAAGGGTTGCAAATCCAGACCAAATCACTGACCATAAGTAGCAGAAATTTTAACAGTTTATTCCTTCCTATATTGATAATATGCAATGGGTAAAAAGTAATGATGAAAATTTAAATTCCTTCATGACGTGTAAAAAAAATATGGGATCAAAAACAGCAGCATGCGAATTATTTTCAGCATATTTACCACTTGCTTTACCAATAAGATCGTGAGGTAC
This sequence comes from Brenthis daphne, assembly GCA_947093115.1. Lineage (NCBI taxonomy): Eukaryota > Metazoa > Arthropoda > Insecta > Lepidoptera > Nymphalidae > Brenthis > Brenthis daphne. Next base: position 28,639,745 of record OX352474.1, on the reverse strand, counting down.
TACATTGCATGTCATTTTTGAGAGAACCTAACTTTTTTTAAGTTTTTCAAATGCAATGAAAGTACACTGCGAAAAAAATATTAGAGCTTAAAGCAGAACGCTAATTATATTAGTAACATATTAATATTAAAGTCTGTAAGCGTTATTTTTTCACGCTGCCAAGACCCAATGGATTGATATGACAAAAATAGGGATAGTTTACACCCTTGATATTATGTGTATTTAACCCCCTACGCAAAAACGATGGGGTGTTATAGTTTGACTCGTCTGTATGTATGTGTTTGTCTGTAGCATCGTAGCTCCCGAACGGATAAACCGATTTTGATTTTGATTTTTTTTTTGTTTGAAACCTGAATCAGTCGGGAGTGTTTTTAGTTATGTTTGATAAAAATCAGTCTAAGATGGTTGGGGTTTTTCTAAATTTTTAATTTATCATTTACGGTGGATCTACCCATGCAATTTGCAGGCTAAAACTTATTTATAAATAGCCTTAATGAGTAAATACCAGAGCAACTATCCCCTACAGTTATTGGTTCCAGTAGCATGTCAAGCGCACTGCGGTTATTATCAGAAGACCGCAAATTCTTGCGCTTGACGTAAACTGTCGCACAAGATATTACTGTGTCGATATTGTGAAGCAATTTAAAAATTAGGGATACTATATACTGGCTTTTGAGACGTCAAAAACTTTACTCTTCTCCGTGATCATGTTTGCTGTAAAACGTTCGAAACGCTAAAACAAGCCTATACTAGTTTACATTAAAGAGGAGAGCTCAAAATGGAATAATAATCGTAAGCTATTACTTTATAAGTTATTCTATTACATATTTAACATAAAGAGCAGTTAGAGCGTTGAGTCATTTATTTGTAATTTAAATAGCCAGTAGTAGACGTTATAATAATTCTCATAATTTTAACTCACCTAGAAGACTTAATAAGCCACTGTGTGAAAATGTAATAAAATTTTCACCAAAGTAGTTATACGGTAGTATTTTACGATCTTATTTTCTCTCTAATTACTTCAAGTAACATACCACAAAACGTAGTGCAGTAATTACAAACGCCGTTTTCTTGTACATTATTCACAAATTATACATTCGCTTAAGTTGTCTTTGTTAAGTGCTATTAAAACGATTACATAACTCATCTAATAAGGCCATTTGCGCCAAACTGTGAATAAAGCTTTAAAATATATTTTATAGGTTAATACACTATGCTCTAAACTTTATAAGAGATGATTCAACTGTTTGTGAAAAGTTTAAGCATCAAGAAATTTTAAACGGGAAAGAATTTTGCAATATCAGGTATGCTTTTATAATACTTATCAAAAGGGGACTATCTTCTAACACTGACTCATTAGTTTTGAGGCTTCGCATAATTTGAAAAGAGTTTTGTTTTATTAAAGTTTTAATTACTTATGTTAAACTTCACATTGACATAACAATACTTTGACTTTAATAATTTCAATTAAGTTGATTCTATACAAAACTTTCCAATTGAGTGGCTTCTACAAAAATGTTTTGGCAGCAAAAAGTTATTCGTAGTCTTCGAACTCGCGGCAAGAGCAAGGATCGTCTTTTGTAGACCACTGTTCTGGTATATATTTATGACGTCGTCTTTTCCTTTGTCGATTTTTTGTTATTTTCTCATCAGTGCCAGGATCAGCATTAATGGTAACATGCGAATTTTGAGCTGTTCTTCTATCATTTTCGGTGTCTTTATTACGTTTTCCCAAATGTTTTATGAATCTTAATACGTATAATAACAAGAACATAATCGTTCCGTACCCTATTATCTTTTGTAAACATTGTTCCTCAGCCTCCTTGTAAACAAGCATTTTGATAGTAACACCTTTCTAATTTCATATAATTTTCAAATTAGTAAATAAAACTAAAATTTTATCATTATTCCCTTACATTTGTATGATGTCAAAGTGATTTTTGCCTGAACAACAATATTACAAACAGTTGTCAAAGATATCATATATAAACTTTTCTAAAAAATTAAGCAATCATCTATACATATAATAAAATTGTAACTAAGCCGAATCTGTACATTAAACATTTTTTGCTAAATCTTATTAAAATAGACATTATTATTATATATTATACAGACGCCGAATCTATAGTTTTTAGAATATTTGTCGGTCTGTCATTCGATATTTTTTTAATCTTATTCAAATAAACATTATTATCGATACAGAGGCCGAATCTATAGTTTTTAGAATTTTTGTCTTTTTGTCTGTCTGTCTGTGACCGCATCACAGAAAAACCACTGGAGGGATTTTGATGTTTGGTATGGTGATAACTGGTTATCCGGGTCAACATATAGAATACTTTTTATACTGCGGGAAAATATGTCATTTCTGAGAAAAAATACAAAAACTGCAATGTAAGAGTATACTAATATGTTAAACCTAAGAATTTGGTTATTTGGTCACCTGAACGCGGGCGGAGCCGCAGGCAGTGCTAGTAAACAATATAAATAAAATCGAAATAAGTATTGAATTAACTCAAATTGTTTAATATAATAAACTAGTTTTTGCCCGTGGCTCCACTAACGTAGTTTATTTAGTTTTGATTGCTCCGCTACGAGTTGATGTTCCTCAATAAAATATATAAGTACACTATTGAATGGAATAAGAATTTTCCCGAGGTAAAATTTACAAATTTCCGAGATTAGCACGCTCAAACAAACTAAAACAAAAACAAACAATATCTTCAGTTTCATAATATTAGCACAAATATATTTTTCAGTAAAAGCAGTAATATTTTGAATATAATATGTAGATCTATATTTGTTTACATAATAAAGAGAAAGCGGAGATACGGCGCGTGGCTTTACAGTCCATTGCTCTTCGAAAGGGTGCGACGTTCACATAAAAATGAAGATAATATAGAACGTCTTCAGTACAAAACACCTCACTGTTATGTAACTCAACTAATATTGCTTCAAATAGTTGCTTGGGACATATTATTTTGTATGAAGGTAACTTGTGATAAATTTTCAACAACCGCTATTGTACCAAATGCAATTGTCACATGCAGTAACAAACTTTATAACGAAGCTTGATGTGCCATTGCCATTCTGAAACAGCTAACAATTTCACATATTACATTAAATTACATAATATTATGTATGTACTAGCATTGCCCTCGGCTCCGCCCGCGTTCAGATGACCAAAAACAAAATTCTTAGATTTTACATATTAGTATACTCTTATTTTTAATTTAACATTGCAGTTTTTGTATTTTTTCTCAGAAATGAGATATTTTTCCGCGGTAAAAAGTATCCTATATGTTGAGCCGGATAACCAGCTACCACCATAACAAATTTCATCAAAATCCCTCCAGTGGTTTTTCCGTGATGCGGTAACAGACAGACAGACAAAAATTCTGTGAACTATAGATTCGACCTCTGTATCGATAATAATGTCTATTTCAATAAGATTTTCCAAAAAATATTTAATGTACAGATTCGGCTTAGTTACAATTTTATTATATGTATAGATATAATAATATATCGACATAAGTTGTGCATGGTTCAGTTGGCAAGTGTTCGCTTAGGAAATTTTACTTTAATATCTACGAGTATATATCTTGATTTCACTATTTGACCTTTAGAGTAATTACATCTTATCCTGTTCATTTTACTAGAAACATTTAATAGCTTTTGCGGTTGGTATAAGAAATGGTGACAAGTCTTTTAAAAATGAAATACAAATATTTTAATTATAGTGGTGATTGAGTACAACTTCATACTAGGTCGCTGCGGTTTCGATTTAAAAACATACTTCATACATATAAGTATAGTACTCATGTGCGCTTGAATGTTTTTAGAAATAGGTGCCAAATACTTTGTTCTCAAAATTGATCATAAAAATATGAGATAAACTATAAAAAATATTGTACTAGCTACAAGAGATCTTTTTTTGCCGTTTTCAAGGTTTTCTTCGCCGAAAGGACTGATATTACGATTCAATGTACCCTACATTTGCAGTTTATTTCTCGCTAATATAACTTTTATATTGTTTCGTAATTATTATCATATGTGTATGGAGATTTGTTTATACGTATATTTAGATATTGATTTAATCACATCTATAGATGTAATTAAATTGTATGAAATTTGGTATGATGATAGCTGGTTATCAGGGTCAACATATAGGATACTTTTTACTGCGGGAAAAATCTCATCTCTGAGAAATGTATACTACAAAACGTATGAATCCGAGAGGAGCGAGGGTGAGTCGCTAGTTTCTATAATATATTACTTATATTTCTATCTATAGATTCAAGTATTTCCTTTAATATTTATCGATAGTATTAAATAATTTACCATATAAATATTTACATGCTACATATTTTTTTCGTACAATTAGTAGATGATGTCACGCAATTCGCTTATTATCATTATAACCTGATAAATAAAACAAACACGCTTAATTAACAAGTGTTTTAAACACACCACATCTCATTACGGCAATTCATTATAACCGTAATTACTCATCATTTTAGTCTATCCTCTATCATTACGAGGTTTTTACTACGAGTATATTCAGGCTTATCCGTATTAATTATAAATGAGAAAGTTTATAAGTAAGGATGTTTGTTACTCTTGTTTAATTAAAAAATAGTATTTTATAAAAGTAATTTTGTCTATCAAACCCTCTGTTGGTTTATCTGATTTATAATAATCCCAATATAAGTGTACGTTGTTGATTGTATTAAGTTTTAATGATTGAGAAAACATTTTTAACAACAGATTCAATTTCCTATTTGGACAGTTTTGCGATCTTTATTAGTTAATTCTTAATCTTTCTTATAACCTTTCTTATAAACTTCATATATCAGAATAGCAGCGTCCGATAACGCGTTCAATAAACAATATCTTTTATAATATTATAAATGTGAAAGTGTGTTTGTTTGTCCTTCTTTCACGTCGAAACGTAATGACGGATTGGCGTGATTTTTTGTGTAAAGATAGTTGGAGGGCTGGAGAGTGACATAGACATATTTTTTATCGCGGGAAATTATCTAATTCCCACGGGAAAACATGTTATAGTACAATCCAAAAAAAAATATGATCAGAATTACTTGAAACTCGGTATTGATGTTTTTGAATAAAATTAAATAAATACGTGTTTAAGCATTTTTCAAAATTCATCCTATAAAGGGGTAAAATAGGAGATGAAATTTTATATGAAACTAACTTTTTAGAGATTTTGTGGTAGTTTTAGCGCGAGCGAAGTCGCGGGTTCTGCTAGTCTTTTATAAAAATAACTTCAGCTTGTCATTCCATTGGTTGCCTAAAAGAAAGACCAATCACGAACGAACAGACACATTTACATATTTATTGTATTTATGTACAAATAATAAAAATATGAAGTAAGTATGACGGAATGATAATTTATTTTAGCCATTAATACCTGAATTGAACCTGTAACATAAAAATACACTTATTATTGAATTGAAAAAAAAACTAACTCCTTTGTCAATGCGACGGCACTATAATATTCTATCAATTTAGTTTTATTGTAGTATGTGACATTTTGTTTGTGACGCATCAACTCGATGTTGCATCTACTGAATACGCTCACGTGCTCAGTAAAAGCAATTGTAGGCAAAAGACAAGAATAGCTCTTCTTTGAATTCTTTGAAAATAGTTGATATTATATTAATAATATTTTATATTCTAGTACTTTTCGTATTACAAAAACCATACATTAACTAAAAATACTAAAATGAAATAAAACTGAAAATAATCTGTTAAGTACCAATCACTATGTTGGAGAAATAATACCATTGTAATCTATATGTACATATAATAAAATTGTAACTAAACCGAATCTGTACATTAAATATTTTTTGGAAAATCTTATTGAAATAAACATTATTATCGATATGGAGGCCGAAACTATTGTTTTTAGAATTTTCGGCTGTCTGTCTGTCTGTCTGTTACCACATCACAGAAGAACCACGGAAGAGATTTTGATGATATTCGTGTCAACATATAGGATACTTTTTACCGCGGGAAATCTCATTTCTGAGAAAAAATACAAAAACTGCAATGTAAGAGTATACTAATATGTAAAACCTAAGACTTTCGTTTGTGGTCATCTGAACGCGAGCAGAGCCGCGGGCAATGCTAGTGTTAGATTATAAACAAAACTTGTATTTTAAATATTTTAATGATAACAAATAAATAAAAACTCGTGGCAGAAAGTCTTACCTGTCAAATCATATTGAATCGTATAGCTTCCAATCATAGACATTTCTCTACGTCTATGATTCCAATATTCCGATATAGAGTATACCTACTATTATATTCAATCAACAGATTAAATATTAAATGAAAACAATACTGAATTAAAGTAATATAAGAAAAAAATAAGTATTATAAGATTAAAAGGCGTTCAGCAGACTCCTTAATAAGTACTTATAGAATTTTTAAATTAATAAATTAGTCTAATATTTAAAATATAATGATACCCGAGAATTAAAAATACAATAACCGATTATAGTTAAAAACGTAGGTGTATAAATTTTCATATTTCATCTTATAATATTAATTAAAATTGCTCATTAATTATTCTATATACCTATATAAAAAAACGTATATCTTGGAAACGGCTCTATTTGAATCAAGTTTTGTATTTAGATAAGATTTTGTTTTTATCTATATATAGGTGTCTCTTTTAAAAAGTCGCAATTTTTATATCTATTCCGAAAAACACCGAGCGAATCTCGGTCACTCATGTACTGTAAATAATATAAATAATATTGACAAACATAACACTGGTTGAAAGATTGAGTTTGTCCAGTGCATTCGAAAAAATTTGTTGAGATGCATCATGCATAGCCGAGTGCGGTGAACTACCCACTGATACAGAATAAATATCCAGAGCTCTACGCGAAGACGTTGACTGAATTGAAATTAGGGTATAAACAAGTCTTCAAGTTTCGAATTTCATTGTTGAATTGTTTAGCTTAGGTAGCAAAAAATCTATTTAGGTACTTTTGTATGCAAAATAAGATGAATGTACTTCGTGTACAATATATTTAACTAATATTATAAATAAGGAAACTTTGTTTGTTTGAACGTGCTAATCTAAGGAACTACTAATCCGATTTGAAAAAGTATTTCTGCATCAGATAGCCTGTTTATTGAGGAAGGCTTTAGGCTATATATCATCATGCTACTATCCAAGGGAGCGGAACAGTAATACACAAGCAGTAATAAACAAAGCCAAAGAGTTTTTTTTGTAGTTTTAACGCGAGTAAAGCCGCGGGTTCTGCTTATACTTTATAATGAAAGATATAGCATTTCATACGAAAAGACATAAAATAGAGAGATAAATTAATATATACTTATATATATTTAAAACTTTATACTGATTAATTATTATGTACTAATTAATTATTTAAACTAATATTTTCAAATTGATGTAAATATCCAATATTCAGTAAAAATATAGTTTTTTTTTTCACTTCTTTATAGCTTATAGACGCAAATGAAGACAAAAAAAATGCAAATAGCACATTCCAGATAAAACGCTCTTTATAACAAAAATCACCGTTAAGGAAAAAAACGTCAAATTAGCAAACATACCTTTATCATCAAAATACTAGTAAAGTCCTGTTCATCAAAAATAAATCTACATCAAATAAATCAAATTAGATACTTATTTTATTTAAAATAACATTATATTAAATTTTGTTATATCATTTGAAAATCTTGCATTTTAAAAAGCTCTACCTGTCATTTCCGATAGCTGAACAATTTAGTTTCCGGACGTTTCCTATTTGGATAAGAGCCGGTTCAATTTAAGAGTTTCCATATAGACTCAAAATGTGTTAGGTGGAATCACTTCTGAATTTAAGAGAGCATATACAATGAAAATATCTTATTGGAACCCACGTTATTACGCCAATATTGTGAATCTTTACACTTTAAAATATATTATTAAATCGAAAACTTTTGCATTCAATCATTTCTATGACTTCATATTTTTATTTTACTTATTTCCACAACCAATATTCTTATAAAATATTTTTAATAATATAATTATTATATAATATTAAACTTAATGAAACAAGAAATATTTTAATTGAAAAAAAACTATTATAAAGAATAAACCAACAATCAACCCATTTGCTCGTCTGCAAACTTAATATTTGTAGCTATTTCAGTACAATTGTTAGAACTTTTTATTGAATTAATCAATCTCATACGTATTCATTTAGCAGAAATATCATTATGTACATCTAAACTCTATTAAGAAGATCCATTTAGAAAACTAACGAAGTCGGTTGTTTGGAGAGTGATTTAATAATAAAATTTCTGTATGGAAGAGATGCAGGAGTTGATAAATACATTAGCCGTTGCCATAACTTCATTGTTTTCGCCATGACTGATACGTGCATTGGATTCGCGCAAAATTCAGTTATTTAGTGTCCGGAGATTTCATAATTCTGACTTTGAAGAGAAAATTAATGTCTTTTGTGAGAATTTCTAACTTAGTTATAAACGTGCGGACAATTTTAAATATATGATCTATATATCATCTATTCTTCTTTATTTCTATATTGTTTGTTTGTTTGAACGTGCTAAATTCCTAAACTATTGGTTAGATTTAAAAAAAACTCGTGGCCTATTATAGCCTATTTATTAAAGAAGATTATAATATGTTACCTTAGGCTTAGATGCGGAGCTATCTATATATCGTAGGAAAATAAGGATATCAGAAATTTCACGAAATCCCTAGGGATACCACGAAATCACGGTAGATGTCGAATATTGTTGTTTATTTTCTTTTTTATTTTTTGTCTTTTTTTTGCTTTAGCGGCTTAGAGTTGCGTTAACAGACGCAATACATTCTGCCAGTATCACGTGCTAGTATTGTGAGGAAGAAACGAATGAGTTTGACCGGTTGAGGAGCAACCTAGAACAATAGAAAAATAATTACGAAATACCGATGCAATACCGATACCTATTAGATATTCATATCTTAAAGTATTGTGGGCTGGCATCGACTTCGAAAATATCTGATTAGGTATCTATTATTATAAATGAAAATCGCCGTTTAGTTATTTTTTACATTTTAGTGTCTGGAAGTCAGTTTTTTTTAAGTTTTTATTCTTTGAATGGTAACTTAAATATTACGTATGTCTAAAAACAACGTAGGCTACATTCTATATATTTAAAACCTTAAAATTACACTTACAGAGACACATTGTATGTCAAAAAAGGTTAAAAGAATTCAAAGTCGACTTCCTTGAGTTTTATGTTATTTTACATACTAGCACAAGAGTTCGCGTAAACTTTTAAAAATAAAAGTAGGTCATGTTACTTATAGTATGTGACATATCAAACATCATAATTTATGCAGTAAGCTTTTCATAGAATTTTTATGTTAATTTCTTTTTACTATTTCACAAAAACTCACATTTTTCTTGATATGAGGTAAATTTAACGATATCCTGGATGTTATGATGAACATTACGGAATCTTCAACGAAATTTCTCTTATTTTTATTAGTAACTAGCAACTTACCCTTGCTTCGTTTGGGTGTGTCCATAGATGCTTTTTATATTTATAATATACACTGACAGCGCCACTTATTGATAACTTTTATAACTAACAGTAGGATATATTTAGCCTATCTCAGTACTGAATTTCATCCAAAAAATCCACCCAGTTATTTCAGAGTGTAGAGCTTACAAACATGCTCATACATACAGGGACATACAAACTTTCCCATATATAAGGGTAGTGTGATGTACGAATTGAGTTTTATTGTTTGCCCTCATTACATGTACCACTGTACATACATACATAACAACACAGTTGTATCTTTAAGAAATTATAAAGATTTTTATCCCGATACATCAAGATCCAATAGGATAATAGTGTTTAACAAATATGTAATGACGTGCCTAATAATATAAACATATTTTATTCTACACTTTTACGGTGATAATTTATGCAGAATGGTTTCAAAATCCACTTATCATAACCAAACCGCTATGAACCTCTATATACCAGGTTAAGGACAATTTTCATCCCGGTAAGGTCAACGCATATAGCCCCATCACATAGTGTATACATATAATATAGTGCTAAAATTCATTATACCTAAGTGTTGATGGTGAATATACTGACAGGATTGCGTATGTAATCGGCCAAATGGGACATAACGTAACGCCAGCCAGCTGTCAGTGCAATTAATTCATCATTTCCTGCTTCGTTGGTTTGATGCATTTCGGATACTAATGGAAAGCACTGAAAATGTGTTGTCAGTTTTATTTAGAAAAATGTATACAATAAATCTTTACAAAGCAGTGGTAGCCCAGTGGTAAAGTGCTCGCTTGGGTAACCGAGTGAAGCGGGTACAAATCCCGGGTCTCAATCTCTCAAAAAATCAATTTCTGGGATTAAACCGATTAGAAATATTATTTTATCACTTTAAAGCATATTTACTGAAGATGACTATCTAACATCACGCTATGAGCTGATCTGCGACCATAAGCTAGTGAAACATTAAGGGCCGCTCCACACTATAGTACCGATCACAGTCCGCACTCGGTCTGATATCGGTCTGGTAAGGTATTGTTATAATCACGCTCCGGTAACGTTTCTTGTATAGAAATAAATTACCAGACCGATGATACCAGAGGATATCGGACCGAGAACGGACTATGATCGGCACTGTAGTGTGGAGCAGCCCTAATTATGTTTTTCTAATTTTTTATCTATATTCAATAACCTATAGCATAATAGAAGAAGAAAATTACTTTCAAATCTAGTACAAAAAAAACAAAGTCATTTATAAAGAAGAATTTGTGATAAAATATTTGCTTATTATAAACAACCATACGACTTATATATTATGCCTTATAAAGTTGTCTGCCAACTTGAAAAGTTACCAACAATTCTAATAATAAATACGCTTTGAAATTGATATAATTATTTTGTTTTATGTATATTTCCGTATTTCTAGTCATTATTTTTATACTTGCCTTGCCTTATTTACCTATTCCTATATAATATAAGCTCACGTTAGCTTTCTAAGTCTCGCCTTGCGAGGTAATTAGAAAGGCTAGCAAGAGCGCTTCAACAGATGGACCAAGAATTTGGAAGAGATTAACGTAGACTATTTTTATCGTCGTATCACGCTATCTATGTAGAGGGACAAACAATTCTTTAAAAAAGAAATTAATTGTACATAATATATAATCTAAGAAAGTATTATATATATATCTTATATATAAAATTTCCATGTCACAATGTTTGTTACCGTACTCCTCCGAAACGGCTTTGCCGATTTTTACCAAATTTTATATGCGTATTCAGTAGGTCTGAGAATCGGCTACTATCTATATTCCATACCCCTAAGTGATAAGGATAAGGGTGGTCCTGCCAGACCCCACTCTAGGGACGAACCCGAGCGGAGCTAGGGTGAGTCGCTAGTATATATATATATAATAAATTGTAATCAAGCCAAATCTGTACATTACATATTTTTTGGAAAATCTTATTGAAATATACATTATTATCGATTCAGAGGCCGAATCTATAGTTTTTAGAATTTTTGTCTGTCTGTGTGTCTGTCTATTACCGCATCACAGAAAAACCACTGGAGGAATTTAGATGAAATTTGGTATGTTGATAGCTGGTTATCCGGGTCAACATATAGAATACTTTTTACCGCGGGCAAATGTCTCATTTCTGAGAAAAAATACAAAAATAGCAATGTAAGAGTTATACTAATATGTAAAACCTACGAATTTGGTTCTTGGTCATCTGAACGCGGGCGGAGCCGCGGGCAAAGCTAGTATACATATAATGCTTAAAAAATACGACGTAAAATGAAGTGTCACGTTAGCCTCAATATATCAGTACTTACAATATATCCGAATCACACCCTATTTATAGTCTACTCTCACAATCTGTAATATGATAAATGAAAATCTGTCAGTATAATACGTGCTAAACTTTTGCAGCGGCATAATAAAAAATGGCGAAATATTTGAAAGACCCAGGAGAAAACTGGATATTTTTAATCTCCGAACATTTTATATATTGGAAAAAGTATACAAGAAAAATATAAGCTAAAACGAACCGCTAAGGAGTGGAACACCCTTCCAGCATACGTGTTTCCTGCCACTTATAATCTAAGTACTTTCAAGGCAAGAGTGAATAGGCATTTTCTAGGCAAGCGCGCTCCAACCTAGACCTCATCAGTGCTTCCCAACGCTGATTGTAGTCAAGCGCAAGCCTATCGTACAATAAAAAAAAAAAATAAGCTTTATACATAGATTACGTTTCAGGAACTATTTAATGATGGTCCCAATTATTGTAAATTGACATTCGAAAATAAAAAGCTTAATTATATAATCGGTAGTAAGCAGTTCATGAGTAATTATTCGTAACATACTGATTGATATAACTTGTTTGTAAATCTATACATATAATAAAATTGTAACTAAGCCGAATCTGTACATTGAATATTTTTTGGGAAATCTTATTGAAATACACATTATTATCGATACAGAGACCGAATCTATAGTTTTAAGATTTTTTGTCAGTCTGTCTGTCTGTCTGTTACCGCATCACGAAAAAACCACTGGACGGATTTTGATGAAATTTGGTATGGTGATAGCTCGTTATAAAATGTTTCATTTCTGAGAAAAAATAAAAAATCTGCAATGTAAGAGTATACTAATATGTAAAACCTACGAATTTTTTTTTGGTCATCTGAATACGGGCGGAGTCGCGGACAGTGCTAGTTGTATATATGAATGTACTTATGTATATTCAAAAATTCGCATCGGTCTGTTTGTATATCGATGAGTGAAAAAACGAAAAATGAAAAAGTAACAATAGTATTAGTAGAAGGATAAGGATATATAACACATCTATTTAACTAAGAAATAAAAAATATTGAATTTGTTTATGCAAATGTTAAGGTCAAGTTAATTTTATGGCCATTGTGTAAAAGGCAGACCTTGGACGAGATCGTGGCTCGTCGTACGTGTGGGAAATCGGTAGTAATGTTTATACAATAGTAATACTAGAGTTGGGCATGATTAGTATTATTTTTGGCATAAATAATGCATGGAATTATTATGGAAATATACATCCATACTAATATTATAAATGGGAAAGTGTGTTTGTTTGTTTGTTTGTTTGTTTGTCTTTCTTTCACGTCGTAACGGCTTGGTGGATTGTCGTAATTTTTTTGTGTGGAGAAAGTTGGAGGGCTGGGGAGTAGCATAGACTATTTTTTACCGCAGGAGATTGTCTCTTTCCCATGGGAAAACACATTATAATACAATACAAAAAAACATTTATGATGAGAATTACTTGAAACTTGGTATTAATGCTCTTAAATACAATTAATTAAATACATGTTTTAGCATTTTCAACCGACTTCAAAAAGGAGGAGGTTCACAATTCGACAGTTTTTTTTTTAATGTTTGTTACCTCAAAACTCCGTCATTTATTAACCGATTTGGATAATTTTTGTGTTGTTTGAAAGTGTGTACTTCCAGATTGGTCCTATTTAAATTTAAAAAAAATACCACCCCTAAGGGTGGAAAAATAGCTAATGATGGATTTAACCTACTTCTAATTGTCATATTGACTTGAAACTTTCCAGGTGTTTCTATTTCCGTTGATAGTACAGTGGTTCAGTATTGTTGACCTGATCTGATGGTAAGGCCAGAAGGTGGATAGGTGAAACTCTTCAACGGCTAATAGTAGATACTTTGAGTTTGGGCTTATTTTGTTTGGTTTGACAAGCCTAACACTTTAGAATTCTTACTTTGCTACTACTGTCTACAATAAAAAGGGAAAAATAAAAACTTTTTAACAAAAAAATAAAAACCGACTTCAAACAAAAGCACTAAAAAGTAAAAAATAACTGATTGGTAGTTTTCATTTACTATACATACCTAATCAAATATTTTCGAAGTCGGTGTGCTTTGCTTTATATGGGCTGGCACCGATTTCGAAAATATTTGATTAGGTATGTATTTAATAGGTAAGCTTTAATTACTTAGCCAAAGCACACCGACTTCGAAAATATTTGATTAGGTATGTATAGTAAATGAAAACAACCAATCAGTTATTTTTTACTTTTTAGTGCTTTTGTTTGAAGTCGGTTTTTATTTTTTCGAAATTCATCCCATAAGAGGGTAAAATAGCGGATGAAAGTTTGTATTAAACCTACATTTTAGAATTTTGTAGTTTTAGAATTTTGTAGTAGAATTTACCATACAAGTATATATCGTTATTTATCAATCATACTTTTTGTTCGCTCACGAACGTACAAACAGATTAAAATATCAAGTTGAGGTCGAGCGTAGTGTATAAATGATAGATTAGAGATAGAACTTTTTTGTGCAAAATATCTTACATATCATACTAACAAGAGATTGATCTATTGAAAAATAAAGATAAGCTAGTTATGCGGATTCGACAGCTATCAAAGTGAACTAAAATATCAATACATTATTATTAAATGTGACATTTGGATAACAAACCAAAATAGTACAACACCGGGCAGAATTATGTTTAATTCCTGATTGAAATATAATATTGATATAAGAATACTAGCGACTCACACTCGCTTCGCTCGAGTACGTTTCTAGCTTGATTCCCTATGCAAACTTTCATCCCCATTTTCACCTCTTTAAGGACTAATTTCCGGGATAACAATATCGCGTGTCCTTTCCAGGGTCTCAAACTATCTTCTTACCAAATTTCATCTAAATCGGTTCAGTAGATCCAGAGATTACCCCTACACGTCACAAACTCACAAACTTTACCTCTTTATAATATTAGTATAGAAGTTAGCTAAGTGAGATATTAAAATCTGTTATACGTATGCTGAATTAAAAGTTTATAAAATATAGATGTATGGGATATGAAAGGTATTCGAAAAACGCTAGATCTCAAGCTTTTCGGTCGATGTTGAGATTTATTCAATCAGTTTTTACCTCTTCTTAGGTACAAAAATCCAAATAGATTGTTTTACGAATTATTACAAACGCAACTGTTTATAAAAGGATCTATAATTTACCATTTCCGTAAAGTAATAAGCAAAATAAATATTACTTATTTCAACTATTTATTAATATATAATGGAATAAACTTGTACTTTAGCTAAAAATAATTAGGTAACATGTGCGCTAAAGCCAAGAAACTGTATGTTCGATGCAATTAAATTACTGAGACCCCCCGTTAAGAAGCGAGTCACGTTTCCAGTATTTGTGATATATTATGTTTGTTGGAAACCTAAGTTCTGCCATCAATCAAGGAACGCTACTATAGAAATGTTAATGCACTGCACAAAATCAATATCTATAAACGTCGGTGCAATATTACTTGCATTTACTATGCGTTATATTGAATTCAATAGTATGTTATTATCCAAGTTTTTGATTAATATCCGCCAAAATCTCAAATATTATATTTATATATATATATATATATATATATATATATATATATATATATATATATATATATATATATATATATATATCTACTTATGTTGATGACAAAGTTTATTATTAAGTAGAAAGTTAACTTTAGGTTTGCTTTTATAGTATCTTGTATATGGATTCGGTGTACTTTATTAACTCTTTCTTTTCCATGTTTCCAGATATCATAATTATTAACAGTACGTACAAACACATAACAGTACAAAGGAGCTTTTTTATTCGTATAACTTTCATATAGATGTTGACAACAAGTAGAATTAAGACACCCTTGACAAAGTTTAAATTTCTTAAGAGTAAAGCATTATTTAGGCCCCATCTTTCAGTAAGTTTCAAGGAATTGCTCAAAGATCATCACCAGCCAATGCGATATGGCTATGAAGAATGTTAGAGTTATTTTCGATTTCTAACAGTTGTTCACCACCAAATAGATATTCTATACTTATATCCTCGTTATAATTTAGATTTTGTGCAAACCTATACTAGTATACAAAATCGTGACACTTGGCTTACTGGGGATGAGACCTGAGAAACTACTTGTTTGCGCTACATTAAGGAACGGTCCGCAATTGCAAGCATTGCCAAATTATTTAGCCTCCTAAGAAATAAGCCAAATATAAAGAACTGACTGCTGAACTCTTTTAATCAGAGATGTACCTCAAAAACTAAAAGAACTCTTATACTGACTTATTTAAACTATATTATACTTTCAAAGTAAAATTATATAGTAAATATTTAACTGTAAATAGAATATAGGTAATATAAATGTAAATGAAGCTAGATTGTGATGCAAAATTTCGTTATTTTTATCGTTTTATAAAATCGCAATGGGAGAGGAGACCGACGTGTACCCGATACATAGTGTCCATTCAGGTGGGTTATACGAAATAGAACTATAGAATCTAATCGCTGGACAGTTACGTTCAATTCCAATTTCCTTTAACTATGCAACGTTTTACCGCATTCCGTATTCACGGCTCCCCTGAGAGACCAGCATCGTGAATGGCCATTTCCATACTCAAAGATTAACAACCTCTGATTTTTAATTTTATTATTACAAATAATAAGAATATTTAATACAATACACATACATACAATTCACAGGTACTTTTGATAGAATACACACGTTTTTCATTAAAAGCTGTAATGTTTTTATTGATTCATAGAGCCTACACTGTAGGGTTATCTATACATATAATAGAATTGTAACTAAGCCGAATCTGTACATAAGATATTTTTTGGAAAATCGTATTGAAATAGACATAATTATTGATACAGAGGCCGAATCTATAGTTTTTTGAATTTTTGTCTGTCTGTCTGTCACAGAAAAACCACTGGAGGGATTTTGGTATGGCTATCCGGGTCAACATATAGGATACTTTTTACCGCGAGAAAATATATCATTTTTAAGAAAAAATTATATGAATCGCATATCGAGTAAATAGACTGCATGACTTGGCGTCTACATTCACATTCTATTATTTGCTTATGATTGTCTATCTAGTTATAGTTAAATGATACGGGTACAG
Source organism: Brenthis daphne (assembly GCA_947093115.1). Classification (NCBI taxonomy): domain Eukaryota; kingdom Metazoa; phylum Arthropoda; class Insecta; order Lepidoptera; family Nymphalidae; genus Brenthis; species Brenthis daphne. Next base: position 28,622,707 of record OX352474.1, on the reverse strand, counting down.
TGCCCAATTTTCACCTTTAGGATATAGTGAAGGTCAGTGTAATATTTATTTTTTAGCGGTGTGGCATTAAACTTTAAAAAAATAAATCTAACATCATCAAATCGTTTTAATATAAAAAAACCTAATAACTTTTATAACGTACAACGGACCAAATGCGAGTCTAAGTGCGGAAAACGAGTCCAATATACAATACAACTTTTATACCGTCTCGAAATTAATTTCATTATCTGCATTTGTTTAAATTAGCCACTAAACTAACAACATATACGAACAGTGATAAATAAATACAAGCAGATAAAAGCATATTCCAGAAAATTTATTAATTTCAACATAATTTTTTGTATGAAACGATCATAATTCCATTATAAAAGATTGAATTAAAAATGTAGAAAACTTTATGTAAAAAGCTTAAAATATCTTAAAGTCAAAGGTTATTAATTTAAATCGTTTCTCATCTTTATACTATGATATCATTGAAGGATGATCTCATTTACGGTCAAGTTCAAAGCTGAGTTTAGATATAATCAATCAAAATATAAATATATTAAAGATTACTAAGAAACCATATTTTTTATGCTGAATATATTACTTAGACTGCTTTTTATATGGATTCAAAGAGAATTAATTAATATATAAAGTATAATTAAAATCTATATTAATATTATTATAAAAAGGTAATGTTTGTGAATTGTGAGTTTGTAACGTTGCAGGCGGTAATGTCTGGATCTAATGAACCGATTTAGATGAAATTCGGTAAGAAGACAGTTTGAGACCCTGGAAAGGATAAAGGATACTTTTTATCCTGGAAATCATCCCCTAAGGGGTTGAAAATGGGGATGAAAGTTTGTTTGGGGAATCAAGCTAGGGACGAACCCGAGCGAAGCGAGGATGAGTCGCTAGTACATAATAAAATTTCATTGGATTCTATTAACCAAATAAAATATTTACTAAACGTTTTGTAATGGTAAAATTAATTTGTAGTAATTACTATTTAGAGTCGAGTAGAGTAAATACCGTGCGTATAATGAAAGCCATAGGATCATCTAGTGGCTAGCATTATTGGGTTCGAGTCCCAGGTCGGGCCAAATTTAAGTACTAAGTTTTTATGTTGAGATATTCTGAGTAATAGCCCGGAGTTGGAAGTTGGCGGTGTTTCACCCCCGTGCCTCAGAGAGCACGTAAAGCCGTCGGTCCTGCGCCTTAACTCTAACTCGGCCGTGTCGAAGTATCGTCCCATCGGCGTTTGAGAGTAAAAAGAATAGAGAGTGCACTTGTGTCTGCGCGTACTTCTAAATAAGGAGCTTTAGTGTTATCAATAAAAAAATTGTGATTTTTTTTTCTATAGATAGGTCAAAACAAAACAATTCAGTATTATTTATTTATATAATTTCAATAATAAATGTGGTCTAATTTCAACCACTGGACGACGTAGCAACTATAAATTAATGTCAAAAGTATGCAAACATAAGTAATTTGTCACGTCTGGTGTTTAAATAAAATTTGAATCTTTGAGTTGATAAACACTAAATAGTTGCGTTGTTCAAACTTGCAGTGTACTGTTGATATCATTCCATTACGCCGTCGGGTACTGGCGCTTCTGTAAATTACTATGGAACATCACACTGGACAATTGCTTTGTAATAAAACGTATCTCTCTCAACGTATCTTTTGCTCTATTAGCATTAAGTTAAATGTATAAAGTTGATTTTGTAGCTAAAATCTTTCTAGATTGGTATGATTCTGACTGACAAAGTTACTTAAACCGGTGTTCTGGGAATTAATTCAATTGTTAAGTAAGAGTATTTTATTAATAACATAATTAAATAGAGTAATATGAAGAAAGAGTCTCTGAGCAAAGTCGGTCGGTGAAGTATCCTTACGCAGAATATGGACGTAAAGTTACAGTACCTGAACTGATGTTTAATTTTCGATCTACTAGCTATATCTCTTTACTCTTCCAGCCAGGTAGAGTAATAATGCTTGCCATCATAGATACCCTATAATTATTTATCTTATTATTATAACTCTCTATCGAGATAAAACAATGTAAATGAAATAAGTGAAATTGGAATAAAATAAAAGGAAGTAAGGCGTGTTTCTTGAATATAAAACATCATTGATACATAGATTAAGGTCATGAATAACGGTATAATTTCATTTCCGATAAGGTAATTTAGTCCTTATCAGACCAAAGCAGATATGTAATCGTCCAAAGCAAACACCTAGCAGTAAGTCGGCTTAGTAGTAACAAAGCTACTGGTAATTATTAATATAAATTAAATTATCATACATATTTATCCCAAAAATTTGTTTTTATGTAAATTATATCATCTACTTTTAAAAACTGCCAGAGTGGTACATGGCTTGTCTTATACATAGAGACAGTTTAGCTTTCCATTAAAATTAAAACTTATCGGGAAAAGGTCTAAGTCTGGGTCTGCATTTTGATTTTAGTTTATTAAATGATATTATCATATTGAATGATAGATATAACAACTAAGCATATCGCTATATTAACAAATTCCATATCAAGTCTACATACAAAAGAATTTGAAGTTCCTTTATTTTGTGACAAATTTGTTTTATAATTTTGTTTTATTAAATCATTGAAACGTCTTCAATAGTGCATAAGATTTGTAATATATTACAAATTGCATAGCGTACACCATAATTGACGCATAGATTAGGTGCAAACCAATCACCACTAATCCACTCTGCCTGCCAATTTAATCAATTATGTTTAGTTTGTGATTTTAGTCTTAGGGATGGAATACATAGTAATATTTACTCAAACTTAATGAGAAAATATTAAAAACACCTACATCTACTCACATTATTATATTTAAAGAAAATATATATTATAACTTGGTATATTTACTACAAAAGTTACTCTACAGTTCTAAGCTCTACATGCTAAAGCTCGTTTCATCTAGAATTAAACACTTCTAATCTCATTGTGTGATATACGCTTTACTCTAAGCCCATTTAATGGCAGCTGTATGCTCCACTTCCGTGCCTGTGATTCGGAAGACGTGTAAATGCGTTATAATTAATGGTTACATAATAATTTAATATAATAAGTAATTGTTATTATAATTTAAAAGATAGACGATCGGACTGTTTAATTATTCTAAAATGTGTTTTTGAACATTTTCAATTTAAAAATTGGCTATAATAATATGTGAAAAATCACCATAATAATAGAAAAATATTTTTTATAAATCATATAATAAAAAAAAACTATATCAATCAAAATTTGATCTTAGATTTGTGATAATAGAAAAATGTTTTTTTTATAAATAATATAATAAAAAAAAAATTACCCATCAAAATTTTATATAATCTTAGATTTGTGACTTTTATGATCATTCAATGCTAAGCTGTCATCAAATTTGGAAATTAGCTTTTAAGTAAATTACCTACATTATTGCAGTGCACAGAAAAAATATTCATGGTTTCTGTTGCGCTGTTTGTGTTTTGAATTACTGTTTCAATAAATTTTATATAAATTTAAATATTTTTTTATATTAAATCGTAAATTTGGAACATTTTTAAGCAAATCAATGAATTAACTTCACTATCTAAACTTGATTTTAATAGGTTAAGTGAGCTACTGAGTGATTTCTACTAAACACAAAGTTCAAATAACATGATTTTTAGGTACTTGGTAAAAAAGTACTCATGTATTTTCATAAAGTATGACGCGAAGGCACTAGCCACCCAGACTCTATTATGTTTAAACGCCATTGGGCTTTTCCTACTATAAATCATAGATCTATGTGAATAAGCTGCAGGTGATTGATGCCTTAAAAGTCAGCATAATCAATGCCATCAATTAGTCTAAGATCCGACGTAACACCGTCCTTCGTCATCTACTTACCGCATGAATTGTATTATTTATTTAATATCTTATATATAAAATTTCCATGTCACAACGTTAGTTACCGTACTCCCCCGAAACGGCTTTACTGATTTTTACCAAATTTTATATGCGTATTCAGTAGGTCTGAGAATCGGCTACTATTTATTTTCCATACCCCTAAGTGATAAGGGTGGCCCACGTTAGGGACGAACCCGAGCGGAGCGAGGGTGAGTCGCTAGTAACAATATATGAACAAGTATAATTGCACATGAGTTGCATAATGAACTATGGTCAAGGATATTGCTGAATGTCTAATTTCGCTTTATTTCGTTCATCTAATTAGCTACTGATCATTGCGATTATCTTATAGTTGCACACCTTGCATGTTTTAAATTTTAAAATTTTAAAAGGCCGATTTTTGCCAGCAAGCTTTCTTGTACATGCTTATATACTTTGTACTTTCAAATATCGATTATTTACTAAAAATCAAGCATTACATAAAACTATTTTAATGACTCCCATATCAACACTCATTACAACTTTTTTATTTATATATTATGGTCAATATTATAGGTAAATACTTTTGATAAGTAAGCAGATGGATGAAGACCAATTTTACTTCGGATCTTCTACTACACGCTATGTAGCGATTTATACTATCGATTCATCGAAAATTGAACCTCTCGGAAACGAGCCTCCAAGCGAAGGCGCGTCAGTCATTTGAATGATATTATATCTCATATATAATGTAACCAAATGCCCCTGCCTATAATAAATAGTGATATCACATTCATATCTTTTAAAAGCTTGAGTTTACTTAATGGAAAACCAGACCATGCTATATGTTGTTACGGTGTATATTTTTATATTGGGTATATTTTACAATTCTATATTAATAGTGAAGAAGAGACCCACAGGTCTAAAACTTTTAAAATTGAAAAAAATTTTTTTTTGTTATTACAGTAAAAAAGCCTTAATATCGAGTACCTACTCGACACCACATCGGGTTCACCATCTACACGTAATGCTATACAGCATTCTAATACATATATATGTAAGCTTTGTGTTGACACTGACATTGACATTAGAGTGTGTCAGGTTTCTTTTTCCAATCGAATAATAACGTATAGTTAAATAACAAATGTTGTTTAATAATTACATTAAAACTAAGTTATGTTTGTGAATTTGATTTAATTTAAAAGTGCAAAAGACGATTTAAGTTTTAATAATAAAAATAGTAAAGCATGAACATTTAATTGTCGATTCTCTGTTTTAGGTTAGTATTTCATTAGTTGATATTGGTTATGTAAAATTTATCTGTATTTACTTAAATAAAACTCTGTTTTAGATGAATCACATTGTGTTATGCTTCACGAAAAAATCCTGATATTATAAATCGACAATTCATATACATGTGAAAAAAAATAAAAATAAATAATTGTTAACCTATACAATGGAGAAATTAAGATTTGAATTTATGATAAAAGCCAAACCGGATGATAATAAGACAAATATGTATGCCATAACCTCCATTATGGATACACAAAACCAAACTTTTGTTGTGCCTAGGGAGTATCAATCAGTGCATTTACACAAAGAAATATTAAAGCATGAAATATTTGACAAAATAAAAAAATCTCTCCAGAAAAGGCATGATAAGAGACAGGTTTGGATAACATTAACCAAGGAAATGAAATCAACATATTTAGATGATGACAACTTACAATTTGATGGGTTTTTACTTGAAAAATTAGAACAAAGTCATGAGTTGTCATCAACAGAACCAACATTATTAAAAAAAACAGAAAATAAGACGAGATTAGTAACAGAATTTTCAATAGAGAAGTTTTCAAGAAATACAACAAATGTTAAACAATGGTTAAATACTTTTGAAAGTGAATGTACACGTTTACAAATAGATACAGATTTACAAAAAGTAGAAATTCTAAGATTATTATTGGAAGATACTTGTATAGATTGGTACACCTCAATGATTATTAAACATACTATAGATTCAGATTGGTCTGTTTGGAAGAAAAGTTTAAGTGAAACATTTGCTGATAAAGGCTGGTCGCCAATCAGGTACGCTATGAATTTTAAATATATACAAGGATCAATGTTAGAATATGCTCTCAAAAAAGAGAGATTGTTACTAGAAATAAACAAATCAATAGATACACAGACCATGATTTATTTGATTGCCACCGGTCTACCAAACTTCATAATGGATAGAATAGATAGAGAAAGCCTTAAAGAAGTAAATGACTTGTATAACTGCATAAGAGGACTAGAAAGTTTAACGAGGAAAAATGACACAAAGAAAAACTTAACCACAGGAAATAAATACAATAAACAAGAAATAAAACAAACTGAAAAAAAATCATGCAGGATTTGTGAGAATAAAGGAAAATTAAATAGATTTCATCCAGAGAATATTTGCTGGTATAACTATGGAAAAAAAATAACAGATGACAAAAACCTTAATTCTAATTCAATATTAAAAGTTGAACTGAGTAATGAAGATCCAAAAAACTAAAATTCCCTCCACTAATTGAGATTACAGTGATGTTAAATAATACATTAGAAGCTAAGGGACTGTATGACCCTGGTTCACGAATAACATTAATAAATTCAAAACTGGTTCAAGTTACAAATATGAAGCCAAATTATTGTAATAACACTATAAAAACAATAAGTGGAGGAGGTAAAACTAAAGGGTTAATTACACTAGATGCGGAGTTATTGCATAAGAAGATAAAAATAAATGCATTTATCTTTGAAAATGAAAATTTTGAGTATGATCTAATATTAGGATTAGATTCAATACAGAAATTTGGGTTGACTCATGATGAGAATTTAAATATCCAAATACAAAAAACAGACAATTTCAAAATAAGTAGTAAAAATATGTTTGAAGATAAACAGATTGAGAATATGGAAATAAATATAGAAGAAAAAGAATATGCAGTAAACTTTAATGAAGGTATAGATACAAACAAATTTAATATAGATACAGAATACTTAAATACTGATCAAAAAAAACAGATAAACATATTATTGGATAGTTATATGGAAATTTTTGCGAAAAATAAATATGACACTGGAAAAGTGAAGAAGTATGAAGCTTGTATAGATTTACAAGTTGAAAAATATTGTTATAAAAGACCATACAGATGTTCAGTCCAAGACAAGATAGAAATAGAAAATCAAATCTCACAACTTTTAAAACATGAATTGATCGAAGAATCTTACAGTCCGTTTGCAGCACCTGTTACCTTAGCTTTTAAAAGGGACGAAGGAAAAAAAAGTAGATTATGCATAGACTTCAGAGATTTAAATAAAATAATTATACCTCAGTCACAACCATTTCCACTCATAGAAGACTTAATAACAAAAACAATAAATTGTAATTATTTTACAACTCTGGATATAAATTCAGCTTTTTGGTCTATTCCTTTAAAAATTACAGACCGATACAAAACTGGTTTTGTAACTCAAGAAGGTCATTACCAATGGACCTGTTTACCCTTCGGCCTTAAGACATCACCAGCTATATTTCAACGGATTCTAGGAAATATTATAAGAAAAAATGGTCTGACAGGATTTGCAGTGAATTTTATTGATGATATACTGATCTTCTCTAAAACATTTGATGAACATATCACACACTTAAAAAAATTGCTGGAGGCTATTCGAGAAGAAGGTTTTAGGCTAAAATTAACAAAATGTAAGTTTGCATGTGATTCTGTTAGGTATTTAGGTCATATATTACAAAAGAATACGATTACACCTCTAAAAGACAATTTAAAATCAATAAAAGATTTCCCTGCTCCTCAAAATAGAAGACAAATACGACAATTTTTAGGAAAAATAAATTTTTATGGAAAATACATTCCGAATGTCTCAATAGTTCTTGACCCTTTACATAAATTGCTGAGAAAAGATCAGAGATTTAATTGGACAGAACAGTGTGAGGATGCATTCCGGAAAGTTAAAGATTTTCTATGTTCCAAACCAATACTAGCCATTTATGATCCAAAAGCACCAATATTTATTTATACTGATGCCAGTGCCATAGGAATAGGAGCAGTTTTGAAACAAATTCAGCACAATGGCGAAGAAAAACCGGTATCATATTTTTCTAAAAAAATAAATGAATCACAAAAAAATAAAAAAGCGATATTTTTAGAATGTTTAGCCATAAAAGAGAGCATAAAGTTTTGGCAACATTGGTTGATTGGAAACCATTTTACTGTCTATACAGATCACAAACCTCTAGAGAAGTTAAATATAAGAAACAGACCTGACGATGAATTAGGCGATATGTCACATTATCTGTCACAATATAATTGTGAAATTAAATATTTTCCAGGAAAAAATAACACTGAAGCAGATTGTCTCAGCCGAAACCCAGTATTGGACATTGATGCAAATAATGAAGATAACTTAAGAACAGTAAATATTATTGATATTCATGACATAAAATATGATCAAGCACAAAATTTGCAAATAAAAAAACTAGAAAAAAACATGATTTTAGAAGATGGAATTTATTATAAAAAAAGTGAAAAAAATAGGAAAAAAATAGTTCTAAGTGAAGATTACAGTAAAACTATAATAAGGAAGACCCATGAAAAATATTGTCATACTGGAATAAATCAAACAGAATCTAAAATAAAACCCTTTTATACTGCACCAAATCTATCAGAAAATATTAAATATATATGCAAAAACTGTGAGATATGCATAAAAAATAAAACAAGGCTAAATAGAAAATATGGCTTTATGTCGCAATTAGGCCCAGCCAATAAACCCTTTCAAATAATGTCACTGGACACAATAGGAGGATTCGGGAGTCGAAGATCAACAAAAAGATATTTACATCTACTAGTAGACCATTTCACTAGGTACGCATATATCCTATGTTCTAAGAATCAACATGCTCGTGACTTCATCAAACTTATAGAAAAAATTCCTAAGGAAGAAACAATAGACATCTTACTCTCTGATCAATATCCAGCTATTAATTCGATTGAATTCAAAAATTACCTTAAGAACCGAAATATTCAATTAATTCTTACAGCGGTAGACGCACCGTTCTCAAACGGTTTAAACGAAAGGCTAAACCAGACAATTGTGAATAAAATAAGATGCAAAATTAATGAATCAAAAGGAAAAACAAATTGGTCAAAAATAGCAGAAGAATGTAGAAATAGATGCAATGAAACAAATCATTCTGTAACAGGATTTTCTCCTAGGTATTTGCTATCTGGCGAGTCTACAGACTTGTTACCACATGAATTAAAAGAAAAACAGTTATTAACAAAAAATTTAGAAGAAGACAGGAAAATAGCACTCCGAAGGTCAATAAAATCGCATGAATATAATAAAAAATTATTTGCCAAGAATAGAGTTCAACATGAATTTAAAAAAGGAGATAAGGTATATGTTGATTATGGAAACAGATTAAACAAAAAAAAGATGGATGAAATCAGAATTGGTCCCTTTGAGATTGAAAAAAAGATATCGGATTCAGTTTTTAAAATAAATACTGGTCGTGGTACAAGATCTATTGGACTATATCATGTCACAAAGCTCATTCCTATGCTTGTTGATTTTTAGATTTTGTAGCTAAATTTTACTCAACTTAAGTTGAAAAAATTTACTTTTCGAAGGAGGGTGATGTAAGCTTTGTGTTGACACTGACATTGACATTAGAGTGTGTCAGGTTTCTTTTTCCAATCGAATAATAACGTATAGTTAAATAACAAATGTTGTTTAATAATTACATTAAAACTAAGTTATGTTTGTGAATTTGATTTAATTTAAAAGTGCAAAAGACGATTTAAGTTTTAATAATAAAAATAGTAAAGCATGAACATTTAATTGTCGATTCTCTGTTTTAGGTTAGTATTTCATTAGTTGATATTGGTTATGTAAAATTTATCTGTATTTACTTAAATAAAACTCTGTTTTAGATGAATCACATTGTGTTATGCTTCACGAAAAAATCCTGATATTATATATATATATATATATATATATATATATATATATATATATATATATATATATATATATATATAGTATGAGAGGTGGAAAATGCAATAAAAATTTTAGGTATTTAATGTTTTAGTTGTACAGACGAGTGGACTCGACAAACAAGTACAAAGGAAGTAGGCAAATAACGTCGTATTGCATCTTGCTCGCTTATTAAATACGTTACATTTTACCCGTATCTTTAATTTTGTTTGAAGCTAAATTGTGACCATCATTTAGGGAGTGACCGTTAAGAAGTCTAGACGAATATATTTTTTTATACTAACTGATAGGTAACTTGTTCTCACTTAGTTTTGTTACTAACGACATTTTAGTTAGAATCAAAAAATTCATATCAAACTGATGAAATTTATATGTATACAGTAATTGGAAATATAAATATAGCTCTTTATTTAGTTTTGATTCATTAATTTCGAAAATTGCTTTGTACATGCATACACATAAACTAACTTTCTATAGTAAATGTACATATAATACTAGCGACTTAACCAAGCTTCGCTCGGATCCATCTCTAGGTGCCTTTTTACCGTATATTTTATTACTTTACCGCTTAACCATCATAGTTATGGCTAAAGCAACACAACAGCCAGTTTGTTTTCTACGTCAATTAAAGTTAATGTGGTTTCTGACATTAAATACATTTATATCGAAATAAAAAAATCATATCTAGCACTCGACGTAGCATTATAGTGATAAAGTTTTCATAATCGGAACAGCATTTTACCTCCAAACTTACAAATTTACCTCTTTATAATATTTTAAGTAGTAAGTAGGTATTATAATGAAATAAAAGTTCAAAATCGATTACGTGATTTTTTAAATTTAAAGTTAGAAGTTAATTTTCTTTAGAAAAAAATATAAACTAAACAAGTATCTACTTTATTTCATTGCATCCATTGATTCGATTCTTCTATAAAAGGCGTAAGACCTTTCAACGATAAATCTTGATTTATTCAACGTCTGGCATCACTAGACGCCCGTCTCATTACCGATACGGAGAGGTATTCGATTGATCGAATTACTGCGTCTATGGTAGCCGTCAAGTAATAAAGCAAAGAGAAAGTGATTTAAATAAATAAATACTTGACAATATGCTTAATATAATATGCTATTTAATTTTGCTTTATATTTCTATAAATATTATCTAAACAAAATAAATCTGAAAACGTTTGTTTGTTTGAAAGTCATGCATAAGCTAACACAGAAAAAGGTTTCCGAATCCATCGTGTAGATTTCGTAGTTTTAATTTATTAGACCACTTGTCACAATTATTATTATTATTATTACACATACTAGTGACTTACCCTCGCTTCGCTCGGTTTCTTCCCTTGGTACGTATTTATTTTTTTTAAATAAAAGTAGCCTATGTTACTCGGCTACGGCGACTAACATCGGCTATCTTCCAGTGAAAGTCCCGTCAAAATCAGTTCAGCTGTGTCATAGATTATCCGGAACAAACAGACAGACAGTTATAATTTTTTTTTAATTTGACCATAATAAATACTTTTCGATTTCAATGGATTAAAATCATATGTAAGCGAGTCACGTTCCCAGAAAATTAATATGTGGTTAATTACAAAGCATGCAAATTACAATATGGGCAGCTAACGACTGATAAAATAACATTGAACATAGCATTCGTTACACACTGGAGAACTGCTAATGATCTTAACTTGTTAAATTGTCAGATTGAAAAAAATACTACAACAAATACAAGATGCTATAGTACAATATCACTTTGAGTCAAGTAACTGTTGCCAATGAGTGGTGAATTTCGAGCTTAATAAGAGTCTCTTACCTAAGTACCTATGACAAAATCTGACGTTATCACTCTTGTCGTTTGTATAGGATGACTTGTATGCACTGGTACTTAGTATCTCTACAGACTTTGATAGGCTTTGCAGGCGTAGTGCTACCTAGTGCGAAATACTAGACGACGCTGTATGAACGCAAAATGTACGTTGACATTTAGTGCGAGAATAATGCCGAGTGAAGAATGATCTTCTTGTAACGAGGGCTATCGCTCTTAAATTCGCCGTGAGAGGGCTCTAGTATAGAGTAAGTTCTGTAGAAATGTCAAATGACACTGAAATTTACTGTTTGTGAGCTTTTTATCGCGGATTTTGATTAATATTCATGATTGTTGTAAAGATTTTGCCATTCCTGATTAATTGTAGCAGACACGGTATGCTCTCATTGTCGTATCAATTTAAAATCTTGTAAATTAATTTGTGTATGTGATTGAAGGAAATACAAAAATTTCATAACATTGAGCTGAATTATTTATGAAGCCTGGATCTTGATAGCCAAATCTATTAACGATTCCTAAAAAAAACTACGAGTTAGGGTCATTTGATTTGTTTTGATGAGTCCCATACATTATAAGAGTCTCCATCTAAAGCTTATTTTTTAAGTTATTTCTAATAAGAAAACTTTTTATTTTTAAAAATACCAGTTATTTAGAACATGTACTTTACGAGATTCAGCAGCGTCTGAGTAAATAAAGTTGGAGTCATATGTTTTCTGTACAAACAAATGTCTCAAGAACGTCGTGGTACATATGCTTAAATACGTAATGTTCTTAAAATAAGGGCTTGTTTACCTTAGAAAAACTTTCAACTTTTCAACTTTTTCCTCGGCACTTTTAAGATAATCTGCAATGTAAATATTTTATTTTTTCTAAACATTGTAAGTAGAGTTAATTATTTTATGGCTTTTTTAATAATGATAGTTTTAGAAGTAAAACTTTTTAAAAGGGTAAGTCAATGATTGGAAAAATGAGTGTCGCGGAAGTGAGTTTCCTGAAAGTGAGAGCCAAATTTATTACTAACTAGCATTGCCCGCGGCTCCGCCCACGTTCAGATGACCAAAAACCAAATTCTTAGGTTTTACATATTAGTATACTCTTACAATGCAGTTTTTGTATTTTTTCTCAAAAATGAGATATTTTCCCGTGGTAAAAAGTATCCTATATGTTGACCTGGGTATCCAGCTATCATCATACCAAATTTCATCAAAATATGTCCAGTGGTTTTTTTCGTGATGCGGTAACAGACAGAGAGACAGACAGACAAAAATTCTAAAAACTATAGATTCGGACTAAGCATCGATAATAATGTCTATTTCAATTAGATTTTTCAAAAAATATTTAATGTATAGATTCGACTTAGTTTGAATTTTATTATATGTATAGATAATTTTAAAAAAAATATTTTTATTAAGTGACTTCCAAAAAGGATATAGCCGATGGAAATCTAATATATTTCGATACGTAAAATATAAATTGATGTATAATATTTCAACTATATTAGAGTTCATAGCTAATCATATTTACCTATTAGATATCTATTCTATATTGTAGGCTGGCACCAACTTCAAAAATATCTAATTAGGTATCTATTCTAAATGAACACCCCCGTTTAGTTATTTTTTATATTTTAGTGCCTGGAAGTCAGTTTTTTTTTAAGTTTTTATTTTTATAATAATTATTATTCATAAAAACATATACTTATTATTAGTAATTTTATAATAATTATTACTTATAAAAAATAATAATATATATAATTTAAAACTATATATTTTGTTCATATTTGTTTTAATTTAATTGCGATATCCGCCACAGCGCCAAAGAAGTTTTACTTACACCGCGCGTAAATGTTACATGCACTCATTTTTTATTGTAATACGAGTATAGATTAAGCTTCCAATTAGTGCATTCTTAAAAAAATTCAGACTAAACAAATATTTAGCATACTTCGTTAATGTATCTATGAAATATTTATAAAATTTAAAAATTGCTTTGTAATGACTTTAATGGTAATGTCATGGAATCGTTATATTTATCAATTTATGTTGTAGGACACCTTGTCCTGCTTCTTAGTAGAATATCTGGCTACATTAATGCTTTACCAATATGAAGTGTGTTATATTTCTAAAATCCTATCCCCATTAAATATTCATAGAGTTTTAATTGCATGTGGTCTACAATAAAATTCCTATTAGGTCGAACCAGCATTTTTAAACGAGAGCATAAAATTTCGTTAATTTTACGCTTGAATAATAATGAAGTAGGCAGAAAAACGCCAGTTGTTTGTACAAAATTGATATTGCAATATGAAAATTTATATCTGTTTTTATTGTAGGTAAAATTACCAGATGCATTTATTGCATTTTATTTTCACTAACTTATACCTACGTATGTTATAATTTTATGGTGTCATTCAACTATAGCTTTATTTTGAGAGAAGTAAATATATATTAAAAAAATCAAATTATTGCCGTTCGTTAGTCTCGCATAAACTCAAAAACGGCTGGATCGATTTGAATAATTCTTTTTTGGTTTTGTTGGGGGTGTGTCAGGGGTGGTTTAAATATTAAAAATAGGGAAAAGAACGGCTAGAAAATCAAAGAGTTCAGAACTGTTTATTTTGTACCAATGTATATGTAATATAAGTCTATCATTCCATACTAACTGTTAAAACGTGCCTACTATTTAACCCGAGCGCAGCGAGAGTGAATCGCTAGTAGTTTATGTTATTAATAAAAAAAAGGTAAGTTCATTAGAAGTGATAGAACAACCTCTCATTTCCTTTTCCTGAACTTAAAAATATATTAAAGTTTTTTCATTAAGTAACCAGTGCAGTCATTACTTATGTAATTTATTTTTAAATAATTCAGCCATTTTTAACTTTGTACTGCTATGCTTGGGCCTCCCTAAAGTCGCGGTAGAGCCGTAGTCCACCTCCCTGGCTCAGTGCGGGTGGCGAACTTAACACATCTACATACTACTCAGTAGTTGGTTTTTTAGACATGCAGGTATATTACCAATGTTTTCCTTCCGAAAGTTTACTGGTAATCATGTTTAAAAATGATTCGCACATGAAGATATCAGAAGTGCGAGACCCAGGGTTTGAAATCACTACCCTTGGTTTTCCAAGCGAATACGTTTTCACTGGGCTATCACTGTTATGTAGTGTATAATGTTAAATGTTTAATGTTAATATTATAAATGTGAAAGAACTATTTTTTTCTGTCTTTATATTTAGAACGTCACAGCTAACAGCGGAAATGCTTATTTCGTAAGTCTCGTCAACGTAGTTTTTAAAAAAATAATTTAAGACTTTTTGACTTAGCTTTATTTTACTGCGATAATGTGCGTTGCTATAATATATTGTATTTTGCATATTAATCAGCGAATTACTAAATGCTGCCATCGGCCGCAGATACGTCCCTAACAATTATTAATAGATCCATTTATCTCATAACGTATGGACGTTAGACAGCTTTGGTTGATAATATAATTTCCGTTATTACATAAAGATATCTAAAATTCATCGATCATGCTAGCTGTTATCACAGTAGCGGATTACCTATTCCCGAATATAAATGTATGTATGAACCATACATTATAATTTTTGTATTATACATATGTGTAAACAAGAATATTACTTATATTTTACTAGCGACTTCCGTTGAATGGGAGGAGATTGAGATGGAAAGATTTTGAGAGCAAATATGCAATGCAAGTAGATGAGGATAAAATATTAAGATCAACGAAGTTATAATCTGACTAAAATCGCTAGAATCTGCATTTTCTCCTTAATGAGTCGTACTTTGTCTTGCTTTTGTTATATTTTGTATTGCATTACTAGTTGAATATTTGTAAATAAACATATATAAAAAGTATAGGTGGGTGTATATCAAGAAATATACTATATATTAACTTAGCATTTTTTACATTACGTCATTTGATAATTTCATGGATATCAGTTGGATTATAGATGTTTAAATACCTAACATTTTACATACTACAGCTGACCAAAATTTTCTTTCAAAGGGCGTGTAAGGTGCTTAAATTATGTATTAATTATTAAATCGAAGGTTATAGAAGGAACAATCTTTTAAAAAAATATACTTTCATAAGCTAAAGCGGCAAAACTTATGAACAACCTAGCGACTCACCCTTGCTCCGCTCGGGTTAGGCCCTAGTTACGTTTTAATGTTTAGTATAGATTTCTCAAAGATGAGATATTTTCCCACAGTAAAAAGTATCTATGTTGACCCATAAAGACAGAAGGACAAACATTCTAAAAACTATAGATTCGGCCACTGTATCGATAATAATGACTATTTCAATAAGATTTTTCAAAAAATATTTAATGTACGGAGTCGACTCAGAATTGCATTATATGTATAGATAAATATGCACAACTTCAACCCTACGGATGTTATCCAATCACCATCTGTAGATTGTTTCGAAAATTTGAAATGACAAATATATATTGATTTTCCCTGCTTTCCGTTTTACTCGTACGTGCAAAAGGCGTTAACGTGATGTAAATTGGTAGCGCTCCAAGGTCACCATGAACATGGGAACATAAATCACACCCCATTTTTGACGTTTACATGGTGATTAATTGTAGGTACAATGTTATTTATTTATTTTGAAGATTGAGACATTATATACATACATTACAGCATCGAGTGAAATTTCATTTGTAACTTAGTATTAAATCAAATCTTAGATGTCGATTTTCCGTTTTGTTTGATACTGGCTAGCTGATGTCGTGAGATAAAGCTAGAAGATGTCCCCCCCCCCTGATATGTGTCATCTTCTCCTGGTACTTCTCTGACAGCAGAGTGGACCGTGGGAGCAAACTCTCGGTTGTGTGTGTGGAATGCGTAAGCGATCATGATATAAGAAGGGGGACTGACTGTTGGGTTTAATGGGTAGTACTGGCTTTTCTAAGCAGTAGTCCCACATGACCACCTACATATATATAGCTACGTATATGCGTATATGTATTTCCCAACATTCACTCTTACAGGGTTATTATTATTAGTTTTTTTAAACTGTAATTTACATATATTTTTAGACCACTAGCTGATGCATTAATTAAATTA
This sequence comes from Brenthis daphne, assembly GCA_947093115.1. Classification (NCBI taxonomy): domain Eukaryota; kingdom Metazoa; phylum Arthropoda; class Insecta; order Lepidoptera; family Nymphalidae; genus Brenthis; species Brenthis daphne. The sequence continues at coordinate 28,605,882 of OX352474.1, read as the reverse complement.
CTAGAAATATTAATATTATAAATGTGAAAGTGTGTTTGTTTGTATATTTGTTTGTTTGTTTGTCTGTCCTTCTTTCACGTTAAAACGGAGTGACGAATTTACATTTTTTGTGTGGAGATAGTAAGACGGTTGGAGAGTGACATAGGCTACTTTTTACCGCGAGAGATTATCTCATTCCCACGGGAAAACACGTTATATTACAATCCAAAAAAATATTTATGATCAGAATTACTCGAAACTTAGTGTAAATGGACTTCAATAAACTTAAAGAAATACGTGTTTTAGCATCCTATAAGGGAGTAAAATAGGGGATAAAAGTTTGTAGGAAACTACCTGTTTAGAGATTTTTTGTAGTTTTAGCGCAAGTGAAGCCGCGGGTTCTGCTAGTTTATCTATGTATATATACATCGACTACGAAGATACAAGTGAAGGTTGTAAAAGAGAACTGCTATAAATAATAAACATTTCAGATAAGATCAAAAGAATATTTTAAAAGAAAAATGTATATTCCAAGTAACGTATACTGTCTTTAATTGTAAATAAGTAAGATAAAGGCAGTTACAAAAATTCTCGAGCATGAATTGTTCTACAACAATTTACCATATATTTATCATGATTGCAAGACATGTCGCTTTATTAAATTCTAAACCGACCTAAATTTATACAATATAAGCGAGACGTGTTTAATTTAATCAACAAGGATTGCTTACTGCGGGGTTTTTAATTTGAATAAAGATGAATTTAATCAAAATTATATAGAATAACAATATAAATTGCCTCGTCTTAGTATGTTTAATAAGAATATTGGACCACTAAAAACAATTGGAAGACATCACAAACCCATCGGTAGGATAACAGAACAATATTAAATGGATGGAGAGCAAAGGGGGTATTATTTAGATGAGATTGAAAACAATAGCACATATATTTATATTAATGAACGAATTTTGAGAGAATTTTGTTGTTAATTTAGTTACACGTAATAGGCATCTTTAGACGCTTTTGAGTATACTTTAGTAATGAATTGTCTGTTTTTTATTGCCTTAAGCAGTATACCTATTGGTAATTGAAATCAATTTCGTTATCTTAATTTTTTATATGAAAATGAAGTAAAAGCAGTATTTTTTCGTTCTGTTACGAAAACAGCACAATATTTTCTTGTAATTCTTAGACGGTACCGGTTTCTTTTCATGATAAAAATAACTATCTCTTAGCTCAGAAGAAACTTCGTATTATAAAAACTTACTACTTGAATGATATATACTTAGGACTCTCTTTGGAATGTTTCTATTATAAAGCATACATAATTATTTATCTATATACATATATTTAATTTAAGAAATATATAGCTAAAAATACGTAATAATATATCTTTAATATCAGCTTGACGTTACATTTGGCTCAGTTTGTAGCGACCCTACTTACTATGCTAGCGGTCGCGGGTTCGAATCCCGCTGCGGGGATTTGTTTGTGTGATGAGCACGAATGTTTGTACTCCAGTCATGGGTGTTTATATTTATAATATATATGTATTTAAAGTTTTATATGAGTAGTGTATCAACTATCTGGTATCCATAACACAGACCTCGTAGCTTATCATGGAACTAGATGGTGATGTGTTAATGTCCCAACATATTTAGGTATATTTTTATTTTAGCTTACAAAATAAGGGACACTATTGAATACATTAATATTTGTATACGTTGTATAATAAATACATTTTCACCCTTAATAACTCTTTAGCGACAGTGGAATAATGTAGCTAAATAGATCTATACAAGTAAGTATACTGCAGTGTTTTCAACGTTATTAAATTTCCATTTACAGTGTTGCCGCGATGCAAGCACTAACGACTTTAATATTATTGGTTTCTTCTAGGTCTGTATTTGCATGCAAACAAGCACAAGTTTTCTTTATTAATTACATCGTTGTGCAATATGCAATCTTCTTTGAAAATATTTGTTAGAATTTCAAGTTATTTAGGTACGTACTGTAAGAAAAATATCGACAACTGTAAGGGTGTAGTCACTTGGTACTACAATGATATACCATGTACTATAATTAATATTTATTGTTTAAATAAATACACATAAAAGTCTCTAATTGAAGTATTTAAAAGAAATATAAGATGTCATATGTATTATTAAGTTTTTTGCGGGACACGCAAGAACTAATAGTTTTATTACTTACATAAGTTTACTGATTTTTCTGTGTGGAAGCCCCAACACTTAAGTAGTCACGTCTTAAGTAAAATAAATAGTACAAGATGGTGTGTTGCAATGCAAAGCTCAAGTTTGAATAATTCTTTACATAATTTTGAAAAATTATATTCATTAAATGTTACGAACAATAAATAGGTATAACTTATATTTAAATACGGTAAAATATAATTTTAAATGAAGTTCTGGTATTAAATATGACTTGAAACCAATTTAAATCCACATGAACATATTTTATTAACTATTTTATAATGTATAACCTTAATAACATTATTCACAAAATTTCGTGTTTTATATTTATTATAATTTATGTATAATTATAATTTAACTGACAATGCAAACTGAATAGTGATAAAAGCGCAAAATGAAAACACCGCAAAATATATGATGGGCAAGAAAAAGCTATATTTAGTTTGGGAATCTTGTATAAATATTATGTTAGACTAAATAAACAAAACATTTGTCACAACGTTACTAATTAATATATATAATTTATAAGCGGAATGTATTAATATGATATACAAATAAGACGCTTCAAGCGTACATTTCCCAGGGCTTTCAACCGACAAAGCAATTTTGCAACCGTGTTTGTGCTTAAATAATTATTTGGATACGTGGCTACTTTGAAACTTACTTCACTATATTGATGCATAGTTTCGAGTGCAGAACAATTTATACATCAAAATAGCACGCCTGTACCATGCTTTATGATAATCGCCAAGACAATAATTGGGGATCTATTACAACGACAGATAATGATAAATTCTAAATGAAGGAAAGAGATAAAACACTTTACAGAAAGAAATCAACATTACGAGAACTAATTCAAAAATTCTCTGTAGGTAACTATTTAAGTAATCAATCAGTATGACTTCGAAGTGAATTGAAGTTAAAAAGTGAAACAAAGAAGTGGCGTAGAGTGAAGTGATAGTAATACTGGAACTAGTATTGGAATAAAGTGTTCAATTGACTGAAATAAGCCTGTTTTGTGCATGTACCATGTTTAAATAAAACTATATTTTCGGATTCTTTCGCGGATTTATTTTGATTTTTGGTTCCCGACGTTTCGAATGCTTTATAGCATCCATGGTCACGGGAGAGACTGCCCCTGACCTCTGAAAGTCTTTCCCGTGACCATGGATGCTGTAAAGTTGTAGTTTAGTTGAGTTGTAGTTTTATTTAAAAATGTTAAACATTCGCGTAAATCTAAGAAAGTATCATGTACCATGTGTGAAGAGACCAGTATAATAGAACTTATAATGTTGATAATTTTGTTAAGTGTAATATGTTATTTCTTTTGTAACCGTTTAACTTCACCGCTCGATATGTTTAACTTATCAGTGGAAAAATTGGCCTATGAACCATTATATAAGCTATTGTATAAATACTTGTAAACACTCTCCCTCTTCTTTAGCTACTATACAAATAGCATATGCAAATCGGTCTAAAATACTCTACCCAACTGTAAAAATGTCATTATAAATGATACAGCTAATCTTCTTCTTTTTCTCGTAAAACCCCATTTTCTTTTCCTAGGTTAAAATTGAATACATCGGAATCGCTTTATTTTTCTGACGACCATTCCGAAGATAAGCGTATTGAAACAGCTCGAGCCGGAGACTTAATATTATGTATCGAAGTTTTGGTCTTCAGTTTCGTAGTAATAGGTACAACTAAAGATAGACACACATATTTTTTACATTATCTAATAATATTTAGACGCAAAAGTTACATAAGTGAAGTGAACTCGAATAAAATTGATTAAAATCAATATATTGAAACAAGTATAGGTATCAGTTACAGATTGAAATAACAATGTTGTGTAAGCGCTATTGTTATCATTCGACTGTTTGTATTTTCAAACGGACCATTGAACAAGGAAGATTATTTTTATTGCACTCTAAACGGTGCAACGAACTGAAAATGCGTGGAATTGAGAGGGAAATCGATATTGATGTACTTATTCATAAGTGTATACTTAAAGTTGTTTCTGCTTAGCCCTTTCTAAAGAATTAATCTGTATTTTTTATTAGTTAAATATATTGCATGTAATTTTGATTCAGCATATCGAATGTAATCTTACTCATCTTAAAATGCATTTAAAAATTGTATGTGTGTATGTTTGTTACTTCTTCACACTCAAACAGGACGGATTTAGAGGAAATTTAGTGTACAGGATAGACTATGACCTGGATAAAATACATAGGCTAAATTAATAATGATGGAATTTTATTTTTTTATGATATAGACCGTTCCAAACTTCAAGTTAGTGCACTCGCTTGAAAAAAAAAGTGGAAAAAAAGTGTACGTTCAGTTCAAATCGATCCATGGTTCACATACATATACAAAAAGATAGATAGACACATTTATAAATGATTTATAATATAAGTAATCTAGAGAATATAATATTACGTAAGCATGCATTTCAATACCTATCATTTAAACTTCATATTATTTTAGTAATATTATAAAGAGGCAGAGTTTGTTTGTTTGAACGCGCTAATCTCAGGAACTAATCCAATTTGAAAAATTATTTTTACATTAGATAGCCCGTTTATTGAGAAAACTATAGGCTATATATCATACAATATATACCTAGTCTATCTATTCCATACTATGCGTTAAAAGGTACCTAGGGACGAACCCGAGCGAAGCAAGGGTGAGACGTTAGTTTTTCATATTTGGTCAACTACATAATATACGTATTTGTATGTATTATTGTATGTATATAAAATTGCATCAGAGAATTTATCTTCTATTCACTAATTGTGGTTAGTCTGTAAGAGATGTAGCAACGTATTTGTTTATAAAAGCCTTAAATGAATTTATCTGAAAATCTTCTTTAACTGCACTATGCACACTGAATTTCTAATGACTACATATTTATTTAATTTTACAACCAACAACGATGATAACTATACTAGTAAATTCATATAAAGTATACATTTCAAATTTATAGCTTTACTAGCATTGCCCGCGGCTCCGCCCGCGTTCAGGTGACAAAAAACCAAATTCTTAGGTTTTACATATTAGTATAGTAGGTACTGTTACAATGCAACTTTTGTATCTTTTTTCTCAGAAATGAGATATTTTACTGCGGTAAAAAGTATCCTATATGTTGACCCGGATAAGCAGATATCACCATACCAAATTTCATCAAAATCCCTCCAGTGGTTTTTCTGTAATGCGGTAACAAACAGACAGACAGACAAACAGATAGACAAACATTCTAAAAACTATAGATTCGGCCTCTGTATTGATAATAATGTTTATTTCAATAATATTTTCCAAAAAATATCTAATATACAGATTCGGCTTAGAATCTAGCTTGAACAAAGAAAATATTCAACTCTTTGCTTTAGAATAATAATATATATAAAACAATGTTCTCACTAGTTATTAAGATATCCTATATTTATTAAATTAATTATTTGTACAATTATATTTTAGCTTGTTTTAAATAATCATACGTTATTATAATAGTCATTATTAAAAACTAACTAAAAGCTAGTAGTTAAAAAGATATGAAAGAAATATATAGCTTTAGCTGTCATACTGAGCGCTCCTATACATAAAAATTAGAAGGGGTCGTGTTTTAATGATGGCAAAAATAGACATTAATAAAAGGTACCTAGTTGTCTATAGTAATATTATAAAGGGGTAAAGTTTGTGAGATTGTGAGCTTGTGACGTTGTAGGGACCTCTGGATCTACTGAACCGATTTAGATGAAATTTGGTAAAAAGCTAGTTTGAGACACTGGAAACGTCATAGGATACTTTTTATTACGAAAATTATCCCTTAAAGGGGTGAAAATGGGGATGGAAGTATGTTTAGGGAATCAAGCAAATATGATATAAAAATAATAAATAAATAAATAAGAAACTTAACATGTCACCAACATATTAAAAAAATGTCAATCAACGTGAAATCTGAGTCTAGTGGATATAATATTTACGAAAAATCGACAATAATATACACTTTCAATTCCTTTAAGGTTTATTTTTGTTAGTCTTGGAAATGTTGCCCTATATGAAGCTTCATTAAAATAAATCAATGATAAATCTAATGGATTCGCACACTATGTAAGGAGGATATAAATTATAATACATACTAAATAAACAACACAAACAATTTTATATTACATTTATACCATATTTCTTGTTCAATTTAGACAGACGGTACTAGAAAATATCTACACCACTTTTCCTCCACTCACATTTAATTTTAACTAACGAAAAAGGTACGTACTTTGTTACTATATTTCAAAGAAGGCTGTCTTATGAAACTAGCAACTAAGAAATAAAACGCAGCGATATTGCAACTTTGATTAAAACGTTCTGACGATGCGCCCGAGATATTTGCGCTTCTATAAAAATTACTGACCCCACGTTTTTAAATTTAACATTTATAAAAATTCAACTTCAGCTTTTTAGTTATGGATATAATGTTCTGTGCAAAACTTGTCTTAATTAAAAATTTCATTGAACAATCTAAGGTAGGCTATTCCACTTGAAATGGACTTAAAGTAGCTTAAGCTATTCTCTAATATTATATTTCTTTGTCTCCCAATATTTCTTTTCAAAGAGTCCCATCGATCGATCTCGACGTCAAAGTAAAGATAAACAAACATACACATTTAGTAAAGTTTTTCTTATTAGAGGGGTAAAGAAAGGATTCGAACTTATTATGTTTTCAAACTAAGCAACTCGCTAGTATGATGCTAGCTCCTAGATAAGAAGATATTTATCCAAAAAAACCTACTTTTAATTGATATTACGAGTATTAATAATGCGAATAAAATATAATGATATTATATATAATGCGAATAAATATAGTTATATTGATAACATAATGCGAATAATTAACAAATGAAGCTTCATATAACATCAGGCAATTTTTAGCCGTCTTCCAAAAAGGAGGAGGAAAAAATGTTGCGTTTAGCTGGTAAATATCTTTTAATATTTGTAGGTACAATCTACGCCAAAATGAAGGTATATTATGATGAAATTTTTGATGATATATATAATATTTGAGTGGTAAATTTTTTGGGGATGTTGGCACGGTGATCTACGGTGAATGCAATTTGCTTAGTAGTAACCTCTTTACTGGGGCTCCTAACTGGCAGACGGGTGAGGGAATTTCTCGCGAGATTTTCTCATTTCAAGCTCAATTTAAGAATTTGTCTAGTATAGCTTCTACTTATTCAGATTGTATTTACCTTGAGTTTATACAAAATTTATTAATACTAATCATGATATTTTTTTATATTGCTAAATATATATGAGTAAATAAAAGCCCAATTAATGATCCAGCCCCAACAAAAAACAATACACGAATAGGTAGGAGTTTTAACAAATCCATCAACAAATAAAAAATAAAAAATCGACCTAACGCAACTATGTTCGAACATTAACACAGAGCACCATCTAGTTCCATGGTAAGCTATGAGGCTTGTGTTATTAACACCAGATAGTTGCTACACTACACATCTATAACTTTAAATACATACATATTATACATATAAACACCCATGACTGGAATACAAACATTAGTGCTCATCACACAAATGAATGCCCCCAGCAGGACTCGAACCCGCGACCGTTGGCATAGTAAGTAGGACCGGTCGAAATGATTTTTTTTAACACATAGCAACATCTAGTTCCTTAAGATATGAGACTTGTGTTATTGATACCAGATAGTTGATACATTGCCGGGGCGCCGTAGTAGTTATGCGCAAGCGATCCTGCGGCGTCCCATTAAGGCGGAGGGGAGGGGAATGTCGGGTTTTAGTGGGTAGTACCGGCTCTTCTAGCCGGTGAGCCCCACATCACCACCTGGGGGATCAGGTGGTATGCGTAAATGCATTTCCTGACATAAAAAAAAATTGTTTATACACTACACACGTAACTTTAAATACATACATAAATATGTAACTAGATTAAGAAAGAAACCAATAAAAAGTCCAGTAACCAAGAAAGAAACGGTTACGGTGAAGGAAAACATCGTGAGGAAACTTGCATGTCTGAGAGAACCTAGTAAATTTTCGAAAGACATTTGAAGTCCACCAACCCTCACTTGGTCATCGTGGTGGATTACAGCCTGGGTCGTTAAGAAAAGCTGAATACATTAAAAAAAATATTGCTTCTTTACCCTTCTTTTATATAGATATTAAAAATTATTACTAATTTTTTCCTATTATTAGTAACTTTCATCGTTGCTGATATAAACTTTATACTAATAAATATCATATGCCAATATCAATTCACAACTGTGTGTGTCATAATGCAGAGCAATAACTCTCAAAAGTAATAGCGCACATGTGACTCCTATTCAAAAGGTTTAAAGGGCCCACTAAGGGAATAACTTTCTCTTTTGTGTCATTCTTCAACAAAAAGGTCAGAAATTAGTTTCTCGCAGACGTCATTATATAAATAGTAGGGCACAAACGCACGGTTAAATTTATTACGTTTTACTTAATAAAAACGTTATGTGAATAAAATTCATTGAATATACCTTTTTTTTTTAAGAAAACGTTTGATATTATGTCGTACTTTTTAAGGTATAGGGCTAAAGGGTAATTACTAAGACTAATTTTTAAAATTAAAAAATTGTTCTTATAAATTAGAATAAATTATTCTTTTAAATGCTAAAAAATACTGTGTCACATTCTTAGATTTACGCTTACATTTGACATTTTAAATAAAACTATATTTTCGGTTTATTTAGCGGATTTATTTTGAGTTTTGGTTAGTCTACAATATTTTAAGATATGAATATCTAATAGGTAAATAGTATTTATTTTACGTATCGAAATATATTAGATTTGCTTTGCATCGGCTGGCACCGACTTCGAAAATATCTGATTAGGTATCTATTCTAAATGAAAACCTCCGTTTAGTTATTTTTTTATATTTTAGTGCCTGGATGTAGGTTTTTTTTATTGTTAAAAAGTTTTTATGTTCACATACGTTTTACGTAAAAATCTATAGTTATTTCGACATATATACCATCGTTTTAAAAGCTACGCTTAAAAGCACAAATTAATTCTCGTACTAAACACGAAAAATATTTGTAAGGTTCACATGATAATCGCACCAAGCAGGAATCGAAAGTAAGGCCTCCGACGTAGAAGCCAATACCAATTAGACATTTTATTAAGCCCCACTTCACTACGCTCTTATTACTGTGATTTTACTCATAATATAATCCTTTTCAGATTTTAATTAACATCTTCACTGGGAAATCTGACATGGGATTTTAATTTAAAAAAAAACTTTATTTTATTTGATGTCAATATTTTTTATCTGTAAAAATATTTTTAGGGAATGCTGATCAAATATAGAACGTATTCTATATGGAACAACAGTTCTAGGAATATGGTTTATTAGGAAAAGGCATGAAAATTAAATTTTGACTCAATTTGTGGACTATGATTTAATTATCACTTTTATCAGGTATACATGCTGTAAGTATTCTAGCACTTTTAGCCGAAACAAAAATATATAGAAAAGTTTATAATTTACATTAACAAGGCCATTAATAAATAATATAAAAATATACTTGTGAATAATTTCGTGCGCTAAATTCCTTCTAAATATTATATATTATTCTAAATGAAAACCCCCGTTTAGTTATTTTTACATTTTAGTGCCTGGAAGTCGGTTTTTTTTTATTTTTTTTTCAAATAGACCCTGTTAAACTATATCACATTCAGTTATTTATTAAATTAAAATACGTACCCAGACTAAAGAATTATACAGACATGTGCCCGCCAAAAAAATTGTAAAAGTCAAAAATAGTAGCTTCATTCTTTCACACAGATCGTTTACTTTCCATACAGAATAAAGTAAGATATTTTTATAATTTTTTTGAAGAAAATATTAATAAATATTAATAACTAGCGACCCACACGATTCTTTAAATTGATGTAACTTTATTATTTATGAACCGATGGAAATAAAACATATACGTACTAAATGTTAAGCAAAGCTTACCGCAATATATTAGTGAAAACCGCATCCAAGTCGGTTAAGCCATTTCTGAGATTAGCGTGCACAAACGCACAGACAAACAGACAAAAACCCTTAAAATCATTGTTTTCTATTGCGTAATAAAGACTCCCAATGATCGTTTTTCTCAAATATCTTCCATATACAGACAGCGATCAGGTACACTTTTATTATATGTATAGATATAAATAAAACTATATTCTTTTGTATTTTTCAGCATTAGTTCTCTTTCCCTGAAAAGATAGCATAATATCACATTAATGATTATTCTATTAATATATGTACATATACTTATTTAGACATTATATATTATTCAAACCATTGTTTGGCTTCATATTTAGTTCTATAATCTGTCTATATTATTTCTTAGTCTGAGAATAAAAAATATACTATTTGAATACACAATTTATCGATATACATTATTCAACGTTCCCAAGTAACAACATTTTTATTCCACAGATCTGTTCATTAAGGGATTGTTTCATTCACAAAAAGTTGAAAAAACATGTCGTTCGAACGCAACAAGGCTTGTTAGGAAAAAAATCAGCCCGTACGTCCCACCAGTCGTAGTGAGCCGTAAAAATGAACAACGATAACCTTTCACTGTCATACAAAAGGCGCATTCAGCCACGAACGGACAAAATTGATTTTTGTTCATATTGGGAACACCGAGCGCCATCGTGACAGCGAATAACAGAACCACAGCTTAATAAGAACAAACAACCAAAATACTTATTTTATATAGCGAATTATAAAGCATGAAATTATTATCTAGACCTAATATGTGATCCAAATCTAAAAGTTGGCTACTTTCAGCTTTAATAGGTCTGAAGGATAAAGTTATAACGGACTACGCTAGGGATACAAAAACAAGATAGGAGGAATATTAATAAAATAATTAAGTCATACATAATATTAGAATTTTAGGTAAGGTACCTAAATAGTAGTACTTCTATTAAATTAACAGGCTGACTCTAACTGATTGGTGCAGTGCCTAGCATTAACGGCTGCAGATCGTTAGGTCTTGGGATCGAATCTCGAGTATGACCAAATTAATTTTTGCTTTTTTTGTCACAAAATACTCAGTAATAACCAGGAGTTTGGAAATTGGTGGTATTCACAGTTTACATCCCCTGACCCGGGGGAGCACGGTAACCTGTCAGACCTGCATCTTATCTCTCACCGGTCGCGTCGAGTGGTCGTCCCACCGGAATATGAGAGTGAAAGGCCTATAAAGTGCCAGTTGTAACCGCAATTGCCTACGAGAATATTATTATTATTATTAAAATAGAACAATAGAATAATGAAAAACTTTTTTAAACATAGACTAGAAAAACTTTTTTATAAGAACTTTGAAAATTGTCTGTCCAATATTTTTTTTGCTTAACATTTTAGCATTTAAATATATCAATAATCAATATGAAGTACTAATGTATACGCTAAATTTTCTTTCGGAACACAATAAAATATATTTCAGTAGAAATAAAATGGGCATTTACAATAATTTTTTCGCTCAAGTTTTAATCTCATCATTCATTCCCACATTTATATTTTTCGATTCTTTTGAAATCCATCTTAATAAAATCAGACTAACAGTGTAAATAAATAAATAAATAAGTAAATTACAGAATTCTAAATGCCATAACCTAATAAGCGAGCTTGTGACAGTTGTAATAAATAAATTACATTAACCTTTCACTGTCACACAAGTCACATTCGCAAAGGGCTAATTGATTTTTACTTATATTTGGTAGACCAGGCGCCATCGTGGCTAGACATCTTGCCGTCTGACGTTTGTTTAGCCGCAGTGTCTTACGGCCATTTCTTTCTGTACTAAGGAAAGCAGGTTCGATTTCCAAGCAAAGTATATTGATAAAATTATTCTTATCATACAAATAATAATAATACAGATCCTTCTTCGCTATTTAATAGTAAAAACCTTACAACTATCCAGCAAAGTAACCTTGTATTCATTTCACTCTCAAAGTCCGGTAGAACGAAAACTAAATGATCTTTGAAAGATCCGTGGAAATATAATATACACTTATAAAGTTTTAGGTCAATATGACGATAAGAAATAGATAGAAATTGTGTTACTGGATTTGTTTACTCTACAATTTGAAGCCTTTTCCTAGTTTTATTTAAAATGATACGCTCTATGGCAATACAAATTTAGTTGGGCCACCACGATCAATTTTAATAAAATACAACTTAAACTAGCCTAATAATAACATAGTAATTCATTCTTCTTTGAAGTTAGTTAAAAAAAGAAATGCACTATCTATATATATAATAAAATTGTAACTAAGTTGAATGTGTACATTAAATATTTTTTGGAAAATCTTATTGAAATAGACATTATTATCGATACAGAGTCCGAATCTATAGTTTTTAGAAAAAAAATTCTGTCTGTCTGTTACAGCATCACGAGAAAACTACTGGACAGATTTTGATGAAATTTGTATGATGATAGCTGGCTATCCAGGTCAACATATAGGATACTTTTTATCGCGGGAAAATATCTCATTTCTGAGAAAAAATACAAAAACTGCATTGTAAGAGTATACTAATATGTAAAACCTAAGAATTTGTTTTTTGGTCATCTGAACGCGGGCGGAGCCGCGAGCAATGCTAGTTACTTAATAAATGCTTTTACTTATGAAACATTTAAGACTTAGCTCTTAAATTTCACTGATGTTAATTTAACCATTCTTCTTTGGTTTCCTTTATGATGTACCTTCTTTCTTTTTACCGCCCTCGCTGAGTTTTACCTTCGAGCTTATAAAAGCAATCAATTTCAATAAAGTGTCATCTTAGAGCTTATTATATGAAAGAATCAAGTCAGTTTATTAGAAAGTTTTCATCTTAAGTTGCTGAGATGTTACAAAGTCCATTCCTATAGTTCTCAAATATTTGCTAAACGAAAATCTAGAATTATTGTAATCAGCAACTCAGCCTCGCTTCGCTTCGGATTCGTCCGTAAACTAAAACAAATCTGTCTCACGGGAACCGTACATTTTTGCGGGATGATATATTGCCTATAGCCTTTCTCAATAAACGGGATATCTATTGTAAAATAATTTTTCAAATTAGATTAGTAGTTCCTGAGATTAGCACGTATAAACAAACAAACAAATAAACAAACAAACAAACAAATAAACAAACAAAAAAATCTGCCTCTTTATAATATTAGTATAGATTAAGCCGATCGTTTATGTTAATATTCTAAGTTTAATACAACTCAGCCTATTATATGTTTTATAACTACCTACCTACAATTACAACAAATATACAACAAAGTGTACTTGAGACTTACTTTCCAAAGTAGGTACCTTCTCCATAATCTTCTGACGCGCAATAAGCTTATGTGAAGTTCTGACCGTATAACTATTTCTACTTACATCACAACTACTCAATAAGCACAGCTTTGTATAGAAGTGCGCAGAATAATCTCAAGCTGTAACTTTTTATCTTCCCTCAAGTGTACGTACCTAAGTCATTTGATTCGTGGAAAAACACACAGTCAGTCGGATAAACACAGAACGGATTTAGCTAATATCATATTCATAACAATTCCTAAATACAAATTCGATAGCTTACAAACTTCTCAAAAAACATAACACCTCGTTATATCGCCTTTACTGGTAACAATAGAGACGCTCATACGGCCCAAAGAACTGGCATTGCGAGTCAGCAAAATTCAGCTAGCGTTTTTTCCATTATTCCACGCAGACATAACTTGTACAATAATATTTAAATGTACATTTGTTTTATATATATATAATTAAGTGCATTTGTAATTTTCTTTTCATGTAAATAAAAGTAAAGTTTTCAAAAAGGCTTTGATACCAAATCGTCATGTATGGAGAAGAAAAATCACTTAGGTATGTTAATTCAAAAATTTACAGAACTTAGTACAATCTCTGCACCCACTGATAAACTGCGAACTTTATGCTGTGAAACAAACATTGTTGAAATAAAACAAAACAACAATACGACATGGCCGTTACAGGAGAAACAAAACGCTATAAACGAATGGAATCTATAATTTAATCTTGTTTGTATCATAAATTATAGATAAAATTTATTTTCTGTCCTGTCCTAGCCCTGATCGCTCACCGATCTTGCCGAGTTGTCATGTCATTGTCGTTGTCGTTGTTTTGCATTTTTGAAATCATTGTATAATTTTGTGTGTAGCAACATATAATACTTTTAAAACGTCTAAAACCTTAGTTTCTCTCGTGACCATGATTACTGTAAAGCATTCGAAACGGTAGGAACCAAAAATTAAAATTAATTCGCGAAAAGACAGTTTTATTTAAAACTAGCGATTCACTTTCGCTCCGTATTAACAATTAATATATATTTCTCAGAGATGAGATATTTTCCCACGGTAAAAAGTATTTTTACGTTGACCAGGATGATGTTCTCCCGACCGATTCCGGCCACGGCGGCCAATCTCATTGAGACTAACCAACTGCGCAGGAGATATTATAGTGCACAAGTGTACGCGCAGACACAAGTGCACTCTCTATTCCTGTCACTCTCATACTCCGGTGGGACGACGGTTGACCAGGATAACCAGCTATTATCATACCAAATTTCATCAAAATCTGTCCAGTGGTTTTCTAGTGATGCGTAGCCAGACAGACAGACAAAAATATCTAAAAACTATAGATTCGGCCTCTGTATAGATAATAATGAATGTTTCAATAGGATTTTCCAAAAAATATTTAATGTACAGATTCAACTTAGAATTTTATTATGTGTATAGATATCAAATAAAAAAGTAAATCTAAGCATTACCAATATGAAATTTTATTCGATTTAATAATTTATGCTTTTAAACTTAATCTTAGCAAATAAAAGATATGGAGCACAACATTCTTAATACCACGAGGCATTAAAATCTTATTGAAAGTAATTTATTCTCTTTTATCCCTATTGGATATAATTTTATTGGATATCTCTTATTCATTTCTAAGACACATTTAACAGATTATGAGATGGAGATTTTTTTATGATTTTACTTATCGTTCTTTATTCTGATAAATGAAAAAAAATCTGATTCAAATTATTTAGACAGATTAGGTATTTTTATATATTCGGTAAAATTATTATATACAAATGTTTTATGTTATGCTCTTACGTTTTTTTTGTCATTCAGCACCTAATTCTAGAAACTAAAGAAGTTTTTCAACAGAAGTATTATTCCATGTGGAGGATACTATAATCATATACATATAATATATGTAGATACCTAAGTTTTTTTAATATAAACCAAAAACCTCTACTATCATACATGATTAACATTAATTTTAAATTCGGTCACAGGAGATTGAGAAGAGTCAAGAGAGAGAGAGACGGAGATGAAGAGTGAGAAAATTATAGATGTTGGAGGTTTATAGGTGTATTTAGAAATTTTATTACATCTTTTATTTCATGGACACCCTGTGGACACCTTTTCTCCATAGAAATATAGGCCCATGCCTATCTTAATGATATGACCAAACGTGGATTGGCAAATGATCCGAATTTGGCGTTCAATACGGACAGTTTTAGCTGGCTACATCATTAAATACGAATACATGAAATGGTCGAAGATATCAACAAATCTACGATCTGATCACGAAATAAATAATATACACTAAAAAAATGTTAGTCATTATACTTATATTATAATAGTTTTAATTATTAATTATCATCGCGTAATATTTTAAATGAAAATATTGAAGTGTGAATTTCTTTGTGATATTAAACTTGTTAGCTTTTGTACTTGACAGAGTCCAAAAGTGGTTTGTAGCAAGCACATGTCCAATATAAAATATAAAAAGCTTTTGTTTCGTGGCAATTAACTGACATTTTGCCTTGTCCGTCAATAAAAATATTTGCAAGAATTTAAGTTTTTATTTCGCATCTGTTAATAAAGACAAATTTAAAATTAATAATATTTATTTGGTAATTCTCATTACCTCTAAATTAAAACACAGTTTTTATTTTATAATCCTTATGTAATAAAAAATATTGAAAAAGGTTTTAATATTATTTAATTAAAATAAGAATTTAATTTTCCTTAATCTCCCGGAGAAGTCCCTTAATTTCGGGACAAAAATACTTTATAAAGTAAAATAACTTGACAGTTAATTGTTTATAATATAACTTATTAAAAAATAATAATAATAATAAAAAAGGGCAGTGGTAGCCCAGTGGTAGCCGAGTGAATCGACTTCAAATCCCGGGTCTCGCACATCTGTCAAATTCATATGCGAACCATTTCCAACATGATTACCACGTTCGTTACGGTAAGGGAAACTTCGTATGTCTGAGAGAATGTAGCAAGTTTTCGAAAGACATGTGAAGTCTGCCAGCAATTGCTCAGCGTGATGGAAATTGGCCTGATTCCCCTAAAGTGAAGCCCCTGCCTAGCAGTGAGACGTTAAGAAAGGCTGAATACATACACACAATTCAAAAAAAAAATCGTTTTTTTTTTTGTGAAAAACATAAAATAACAATAATTATGAAGAAGTAATTAGTAAATACGATTTTCAAATATAGTTTAATATTCTTCTTCATTAAAGAAATGAGTTCATTACTAAATAACATCTCACGTAAATGCAAATCAATACATTTAAATTCACAAGTTACGAATAACATCAATTCAATTTCTTATCAAAGACAAAATGTTGAATAACGACGTTTGGAAGTTGGGTTTGAAACAGCGAACGTCTATTGTAAAACTTCTCTAATATTCGGAGTAGAAATTTATTCTTCGGCTATTGGAAAATAAACCAGTCTATAAGATTGAAGGGAAATTTGTTGAAATTCGAACTAAATCGTTTATTTAGAAGTTGGCCTTTGCCAAAGTATTTGCTTAATTGTTATTCGAAGTGAATTAATAGTAACGAATAAAATTATATTATGGTTTATTTTAATATTATTAATTTAGTTAATTTTTAAATTATATCTCAAGCTTAGACTAAACTAATTTGAGTATTAAGTCTCGAAAAAAATACTAAATAGAAACGAGAACATATCTATCAATACATACTTACATATAATAAAATAATTCTGAGTCAATCTGTACATTGAATATTTTTTGGAAAATCTCATTGAAATAATCATTATTATCGATACTAAGGCCGAATCTATAGTTTTTAGAATTTTTGTCTGTCTGTCTGGGAATGCATCACGAGAAAACCACTGGACAGATTTAGACGGAATTTGGTACGATGATAGCTGGTTATACGGGTCAACATATAAAATACTTTTTACTGAAAGAAAATATTTCATCTCTGAGAAATTTATACTAAACGTCAAAACGTAAGTATGGACGGACCCGAACGGAGCGAGGGTGAGTCGCTAGTTTTGCTATAAAAGTAAATAAAATACAAATAAATTCAAGATACTAAAACATAATTATATTATATAATGTGTTTACACAACAAGACGAACTATTTGTCAATAGAAAACAATCAACTGATTTGATACAAGTAAAAGTCAAAATGGCGCATCCTAGATACCAATTTGTATCTTGATCAGTAAAAGTTAAAACGATCAAAATTTAATCTATATACATGTATAATATGTACTAGTGCTTGCCCGCGGCTTCGCTCGCGCGGTAAGTGGGGCAGGGATCAAAGGTAACCTATGTCCGTCTCCAGGATACAATTTATCTTGGCAAATGTTATCGAAATCTGGTTAGCGGTTTCAGCGTGACAAGATAACAGGCAGAGCTACTTTTACATTTATTACTACGTAACTAGTATGGATTATCAACTCTAAAATTGTAATATAACTATGATATAGTTTAGTAAAATAAACATACCTACTTAATAGTATATTATGTTCAAAATTATTCGCTCGAATTATGTTAAACGCAAAATAAGAAATTTAAAATTTTATTCCAAGCGACAAATTGCAGCTTGGCTAGGAAGCCAGGTACGCTGTTTAGAGAAAATGCACGTGTTGCATAAGTTCTGCTATATTAAAACCACTATATCAAGAACATATTGCTTAATTTAGTTTAACCGTCTCACTGTATAGTGTATAATTTTTCCCATAGTAAAATTATAAAATTTAAAGAATTGAGAGATACTGACTCGCGTTAGGGGCTTGTTATTATACATTTAATAAACTTAATACATGTTATAATTGTTTTTATCCCAAAAATCATTGTAAGGAGTTCAATTTTTCCTTAAAAATACATATCTACCTTGACAAAGATATTCCGTAAGGGCGCGTACACATAGAACGTCCGATTTTACAGGATCCTTTTTAACTGATCCGTCGCTGGAGGTAATATTCACACAGCATTTACAGGACCGATTTTATTCAGTGTATCGCCTACTTTCTACAACGGTGGACGTTGTCGTGTTGTATTGGTACTATGTCGTCTGCGTCGGAGGAAGCCCCGGCGTTATTGGACACATCCATTTTTGCAAAGATTTTGTCGAGGTGCTCTTGTGCGTCAGCTGCAAAAACACGAATCTAAATTTTTTACTTATTTCCGAATGACGACATCTACTTTTGATGACCTTCTTAAAAGATTAGAAAGGATTTAAAAAAGAAAGACTCAAACTGGAGGAAAACCCCGCACCCCTGTACCTCGCTCAAAGCCTCGCTCGGTTTCGATCCGATAAAACGGGTTAGTATTTCCGTTGTGTGTGAGATTTTTTACTGGATCCGTAATACTGTCATGTGTGTGAACTGGCTCATACAACTACATACGCTAATAACATATACGTTTAAACGGACCTGTAAAACGGACGTTCTATGTGTACGCGCCCTTACATGCACAATAAAAAAGTACTAAAAAAATAAATAATCCAAGTGCCTAAAAAAAGAACTAAAAAGATAGGAACAAGTTACATTACACATTATGCAGTCAATTACATACATACATACTCGCAACAAGAATAAACAGATTGTAGAAGCAGTAGCGTTTTCCTTTATATTTGTAATTTAATTTTGCTATTTACAGCTTTTTTAGTTTTGGCCAATTATACATTTGCAATTTTATTTAACAATTTGTTTTCCTAAATTATTTTCGTAATCAAACACATATCGTTTGGCCTTCGTCCTAATTGAGTAAAAAAAAAAAGTCAGAATGATTTTTTTTTTAAATCGTCCATAAATAATGTGAAGTTCCTAAAGCCAGCTAATATACCATAAAAAGTAAATTATTTCGTAAACTTCAATTTATGTACCATAATACGAGTATATACCTATCGTAATATTAAATTTTTGTATAATAAAACGATATTAAGTACTTAAAAAATAATGATCACGACATAAAATATGAAATGGTACGAAACTCAAAACGCCTAAAATAATTATACAGCATTGTTGTGCAACCGAGTGTTCACTCATTATTTTGTAATGGCGTTGTGAATGAAGTCTAACAATAAAATTTCTTTTAAATCATTTCTTTATTTCTATGAAATCAAAAATAAGTTTCACCTTTTATTCAAAAAATAATACTATGCTTACATTTTTGTTACTATATATGAGAAAACGTCTATTTGTCTATATATATATATAATTAAAATTCTTAAACATGAATACAGATATTAACAAATGTTTCATCTACGATAATATGAGGGCACCGATACTGCTCTAAACGGATATTTACAAAAAAATGAGTATTAAACACGAGAGTACGAGATACAAAGCTCTACACAGTATAATTAAACCATTTCTGCTATGCTATAATTAGATTTTTTTTAAAAATGACGCCAATAATAATTATATTTTTATAGGAAAAATGCGAAAACCGACATGATTTATGGTTGGGTCTCATTCGTCCTGATTTATGGTACTGGCGTGCGAATATTAAAGATTCGTATTGATATATTATTCCTTTATCCCCATTCTCCCTTTTTGCTATTTACGAGAGCTCCCCGGCCCTCATAACTTTCATCGTCGTTTTTACAGCGACTTATAAAAACAGCCGCAGCCTTTTATAAATAATGCGCCTAGAGTATGTTATTATATACATGTTTGGCTTTATACCATTTATAAAAAATATATGTACTGGATATTAAATATGCTAAAAATATGCTTATAGATAACTTTGAACATTTTATGTTACAGTAAAGCAACGTGTAATGCAATATACAATATACGTATAATATGTTTTAACCTACTTTGTTAAAATATATATATATATATATATATCAATTTTATATCTGGAAAGGATAATCATGAAATCACAAATGTACTTTTTATATCTTCTCCATTCTACACGAATGAGATTGGCGAAATAATCTATGCTCAGCTGCCACGCTTTGAAGCCCTTAATAAGTAAATTGAATTAAATTACTTTTGTATACTTTATTATATATAGGTATATCTGCAAAAAATACACACATAATTATTATTGTTCAAGTCATGTCCACGTGAAATTGTGGTAAGAATGCTAGCCGCATTCCCCCGCTGAATGGCAATGTTGATTCTTTGGGTGAAAAATGGGCCAGCTCTCTTATCACCAGTAGAGGCGATAAGACGAGGTGCTATATCTTTTAAGAGTTTAGCACTTCGACTCTATGGACCAAGGGTTTCTACAGCAAATGGTATAAACACATAATTTTAGATTAGTTTTAAAGCATTTAACATGCAGCTAATTTCGGGACTTTAAGTCGTCGTTCGTTGCATTTTGATTAAGTAATAATGAACTATACTAACATAATTCAATTAAAATAATAATAAGAGGAAAAATTTGTTTGTTTACTTGTTTGTTCTGAATGTGCTGCGAAACTACTGAACCGATTTAGATTAAATTTAATAAGAGGATAGTTTGAGACCCTGGTAAGGATATAGGATAGTTTTTATCCCAGAAATCATCCCTTAAGGGGGTGAAAATGGGGATGACAATTTGTATGGGGACGAACCCGAGACCCGAATCCGAAAGTGATGTCAATAAATCAAACGTTAACTTCTTATCTAACTAACAACTAACTAACAAAGGAAAGCATATGAGTTGTAAATTAAATATTTTATTTCAATTCTGGATGGTTCACTTTCGCATAATTGAATCAATTTCTTGAAAATAAGATTCAGTTTTTTCAATATCCGCCTTTTAATATAAGGTTAACAAAGTTTAACCCTCAATCGAAACAGTCGATCAAAATAATATTTTATATGTCTAAATACTTTCTGCTGTTTATTTTTCTTCGATCCTTGGAGTGTTTTAATACATAAATTGGAAAAGAAAATGAGTTAGAAATATATCTTTTTCCGAGATATTGCTGAATGCCTAGTCATCACCGCTGTAATAGAGTACGATTGTAATCTTTTCATACTCAGCCCGTCATAAGTAATTTTGTTTGATAGAGTTATAATGAAGACGAAAATTGTATTATTTCTGATTGCGGCCAATTGTTTTCGTGATTTCCATTAAGCAAGTTAGAGTCTAATTTGTATGTAAAGCAAAGAGACGTAATTTAGATTGCTAAGCTATTGCTAAGGCAATTTTGTGGCGGTTGATTTAATTTACATATCTTCGGACAATTTCTTAGTGTATACTTGAATATAGATAAATATTTAATATAATTGAAATAGTTTTAAAGTGCACATGCAGTACTAATGTTTCTTCGCAGCTCCGCCTCCGTGGTTTGTATGTTCGTTTGCTGCGTTTTTGTATAGTTTGATATAATAGCCTATGACCTTCTTCAATAAATAGGTAATAAAACGTAAAATAATTTGTACATAGACGAAAAACACAATTGAAAAACATCTTCAGGTTTATATAAGAGTATAGAAGTATAGATGTAAAAGAAGAGAGAAAGATTTCATATCTCTAAACTTAGCCTACAGAGATATATATATATATTATATATATATATATATATATATATATATATATATATATATATATATTAAGCTCTTAATTATAACTCAAGTAAAGAAATAAAGCTCAATATTCTTCATTTTAAAATAGGAACCGACTATTTCATTAAAATGATAATATTTTGTTTTAAAAATATATATAAAGTTTTTTTTATAAAGAAATGAACACTATAATACTTTATCATCTTAATTAAAGTTTCCTAATCCGAATGAAGAAATGAGAACGTTAATAAAAAGCTAATGTAAACTTTTAAAATGAAACTTAAAGCAATATCTTACAAAAACGTTTTCGCAATTTAGAGCTGACACCGCATCTCTTAAAAGTTCATGAAATATTTTAAAGAATGAAGTTTTGTGATAAAATAAAGATTATCATAACTTAGTTATCAAGTTTTTGTATATAACAATTAATCAAATCGTTTAGATCAAAAAAGTTTATTTTTTACTCTTCGAGAATTTATTACTTAGTTTTGTTAAAGTTAAACGTAGTCAAGTAAGAGTTTTCCTCGTGAGACTACGTGATTTGGTGAAAAAAATGGTAAATGTATGAAAATCACATTTAATTTTCTATTAGCGATCATAGAAAGTCAAGTTGTCTAAGGGGACTGAATAATTTTCTTACAACATCTATACGTATAACAAAATCGTTGCACTAGAGGCTAAATATATACATATGTGCTATATAAGTTATAGTCAACGTTGAAAATTCGTTTATAAAGAAGCCAACTACATTCTAAACACAGTTCGCTAGTTTGACGCATTCCTCTTACTCTATAACATGGGTACGCTCTAAAATATCTTGTTCACATGAAATCGCATTTCAGGCTTCAGGTAAACTATCAAAGTTATGAAATAAATGGCTTGAGTTTGCGCAAAAATTCATACTTTAACGACTCGGAGTTAGAAACTTGAGAGCATCTACTCCGTATTACTCAAGTTTTGCTGTCAATTATGTCTCCCGGCGCGGCGGAGGCAACGTTTGGTCAGCAACTTTCATTGCAACTGCTACTTTTAAAATTATAAAAGTATTCTTTAATGTTCAACGATACGATCATTGCGGATAAATCTCTTAAGTTTTTATATTCCAGCAACGACTCTTTTTTTCCATGAAATACTCTATAATATATTAAATTGAGTAAAAAAAATGGTTTAAAAACAGAAATTGTTATTGCTTACGCATTGATGGAAAGTGAGTGATAAAGATAAAGTCATCTATACATAAAATAAAATTCTAATTTAGTCAAATCTGTACATTAAATTTTTTTTTTGGAAATCTTATTGAAATAGTCATTATTATAGATACTATATAGTTTTTTTCAATTTTTGTCTGTCTGCTTGTCTGGCAATGCATTACGAGAAAGCCATTGAACAGATTTTTATGTTTGGTACGATGATAGTTGTTAAATGTAGGATACTTTTTAACCGACTTCCAAAAACGAGAATGTTCTCAATTCGTCGGAATCTTTTTTTTTTATGTATGTTCACCGATTACTCGAAGAAGCCTGAATCGATTAGGAATTTTTTTTAAAAAGTAAAAAAAATAATAACAATAAACATATTTTTTAAACAAATTGTTTAATCGAATATGTTATTAAAAACTTTCTTCCTACAAATTACCTGCTTATTACGTCTACACTAAAAATATAAAAATAAAAACTTAAAAAAAAACCGACTTCCAAGCACTAAAATGCAAAAAATTACTAAACGGGGGTTTTCATTTAGAATAGATACCTAATCAGATATTTTCGAATTCGGTGCCAGCGGACAATATTTTAAGATATGAATATCTAATAGGTATATATGTATTTTACGTATCAAAATATATTAGATTTCCTATGCGTCGGCTGGCACCGACTTCGAAAATATCTGATTAGGTATCTATTCTAAATGAAAACCCCCGTTTAGTTATTTTTTGCATTTTAGTGCCTGGAAGTCGGTATTTTTTTTAAGTTTTTATTACCGCTAGAAAAGATTTCATTTCTGAGAAATCTATACTAACCTTTAAAACGTATCTAGGGACGAACCCGAACAGAGCGAGGGTGAGTCGCTAGTTATAATATAAATGCTATGTCAGTAAGCGCTCGTAAGCTCTTTGTACAGTTAATTATTTTTAAATCATTTAATATTTCGTTTAAATGGTTCAAAAAATGTAATCTTATATCTATATTTTTAAGAAAATTTTCGTTTGAATTTTATTTCTTTGAGACTATTAAAATAAAAAAAAATACATTTGAATAATAATGATTATTCAACATTCAAAATGTATAAAGTCACTAGAAACCGCAGAAAGTATATAAATTATTACTCAGACAGCTTACAATACACTTGGTGAAACATACTAAAATTATTTATACATACAAGTCTATACCTTAGTCATTTCAAAGTTTAGTTCAAGTTAGCCTCAAGAGCTGTATTAAATATTTCTTAGTTTAGACTACGTAAGGAGTATTGTTTTTAGATTTGCAAACTGGGTTACCCAAATAATTTGAAGTCGCTTATCATGAAGCGGCACAAAAATATAGCTACGTATTTTTCGTTCGTAAAATACTTACTTATTACTTCTCTCATTTTCTGCACCAACGGCAGGAAATAAAAGTCCCATCAAACCGCTGGTAATTTAAAAATAATGCTGCAAAAATTTGTAGAAATGCGAATTTGAAGGCAAATTGCGGTATGTCCGGATCAGGCGCCGCCTGGCCGCGCTCATTGATATTTAGTGAATTAATTATAATTACCGTTACAAGAAATGGAAAAAGTGTTTTGATGTATTCCAAAAATTGTAACATTTTATTATTTTCGCTTGAAAATGTCGATCAACGAAGTTAATTATTGGTAAATTCAATGTACCTTGAAGTCGATTTTTAAGTTATTTTTAATAATAAGTATAATAATTCTATTTTAATGTATTATAATTTAGTTATAAGCACAGGAAAAGATGGAGCTGACCTTGGAATGGAACCTTAAAAGATGAACACAGATGAAGCCAAGAGCAGAAGTTATTATATTAAATAAGAAAATAAACCAGAGCTAATATCCAAAATAGAACGAAGCTATAAGAACAACTGTATTTAAAAGACGCCAAGTTACGTCCGTGGATGGGATACGCTGACGTGGTTGGTCGTAAACTATTCCCGGATTTAATAAAATTTATTCAGCTCCATTCTTTAGGGGCCGACAAATCATAATTCTACCGGAATAGATACTTATTTAGGTGGGACCGAAGTTTTAGAGCCACTAAAGTTTATTTGAGCCGTACTCAAGAAAATATGCTGATGCTATTCAAATATTTGCATTTTTGATTTAGCAATTGTTTTACATAAAATATAATATTATTTTCATATAAAAAAGTTAAATAGAAAAATTATTTTAGCAAATATATAGCTGCAGTAGTAGTATTTAATTTTTAAAAGGCCAATAGGTATAATAAGTCAGTCCGTGTATAAATAAGATATTGCCCGATGGTACACTACCCTTCAAGTACTATAATGCCAGGTCCACATGCTTGCCAAGTGCCACAAACTTCAAATCTCGACAAATGCACAAGTTGTGCTTTTTGTGCACATATCAAAAAAAATTGCGGCATTGCTTATTACGCATCATGCACCACTGTGGATTGTGTGGATTTGATCCTTATTCGTGTACAAAAACCGACAGTCAAACCGGCCACAAGTGCTTGCAAACCTACACAAGCCAAGCCAAACGCTCTCTCCAAATGTTTGAATTTGTGATGGCTTGTCGAGGCTTGGCAATCGTGTGGATTCAACATAAATCCCAATATGTTATTAAATTAGCAATATGTACAATTGTATATAACTGATTAACCTTGAGTACCAAAGAAATTCCTCAATATAACCCATATTAATTGTCGCAAGTTAACGGGAATCGAACTTACGACCTAAGGCTTAATTGTAGGTGGTACAAATAAAATATAGTCTCAGACTACTACAGTCAGAATGAATTACAAATAATTACATAAGTGTGCAAAGTAATATAAACGTGAGAATAATTTCATCAGAACAGAAGGCATTACTCTCGGGCGTATTTAAACCGATTTATTGTCTCTAAATTCAAGCCTCCTTGATTCCAGTAACAGTAAACCTACAATTAACCTTCGCCGAATGCTTATAATGAATGCTACGATAAATCAGCTAAATTGCCCGTTATTACGCATCTTACATCACTATAATTGAGACAACCTACCAAGTGGCGAAGCTTTCGGCAATTTCCTTTGGTCGCGTTACCATTAATTTGACCGGTATGAAAGTATGTGATATTTCTCTCACTTTCATTTCCAAGCGTGAAGTGGAAAAAGAAATGAAAATATATTATTTTAAATTACTAGTTTCATAATATATTATAAGTAGCGACTCACCCTCGCTTTGCTCGGGTTTGTCCCTAGGGTATGTAACTTCCCTATCTGTATCGGATATTATTAAATTTTTCATTGGTTTTAATTTTTTTTCGTGGACCCTATTTTTTTTCTAAAATAAAAGTAGCCTCAGTTACTCCTTATTACATCAGCTATCTGCCAGAGATTAGTCAGATAAACAGACAGACAAAAATAATAAAAAAATGTTGTTTTGGTATATGTACCGTGTATACATCCATATATGCATTTAGTAAAAAGCAGTTATTTTGACATTACACACAGACACTTCAATTTTATTTATCTGCATAGATAAAAATAGAATTCCAAAGGATTTTACAAATAATTTTACGTTAGGTCGAAAATTTGCTATCACTTTAAATTCCATGGAAAATGGAAACAAATTATTTACAAATCATGTAAAAACAAATCATTTTCTTACTTAACGAAATTACTATATATGATTTTATATTATTTTACACGAGAGTCATTAAGCGGCTTGGAAATAGTAAATTAATTAGTTTGATTTTAATTAATCATGCTCACATTTTAGAGTAACATTGCTTTTAGGTATTTTTCATTGAATTTTATATTTTTTATATAAATTTTATAAAAGACCCAGTGGTAACGCGTTCGTTTGGAAAACCGAGTGAAGCGAGTTCAAATTCAGGGCCTCGCACCTCTGGTATTTTCATGTGCGAATCATTTCCAACACCACTTGTTTTACGGTGACATTGTGAGAAAACCTACACATATTTGAGAGAACCTAGCAAGTTTTCGAAAGACATGTGAAGTCTGCCAACCCAAATAAAATTAAGATAAAATACAGCAAGCGCCGTAGAAGACAATCCTGTGCTGGTTATCGCACTTTAGGTCTTCTGCGCGACGGTGGGTAACAACAGCATTCCCAATGAGGTTCAATGTCAGTCGTAAAACTTTTTCCACAACCCATCAGCACTGTGGAAGACGTACTACGCCGACCCCAAGTAATTTGGGAAATCGTAAGGAGGATGAATGTGAAGATCGCCAACACGGACTTGGCCAGCGTGGTGGAATATAGCCTGATCGCCCTCGTATTGGAAAGCTCGTGCCCAACAGTAAGACGTTAAAAATAGCTGAATACATATCTACCTACTCAATACTTTTTATTGGATTTTTTGAATAAAGTTATAACTGTACGTACCCTATTATAAACAATCTGGATCTGTTTCTATCTTTTATTTATTCGCCGTGAATAAAAAGTTAGTACAATAATGTTTTATATACTAATATTATAAAGAGTTAAAGTTTGTGAGGTTGTAGGAGGTAATCTCTGGATCTACTGAACCGATTTAGATGAAATTTTGTAAGAAAATAGTTTGAGATCCTGGAAAGGACATAGGATAGTTTTTATCCCGGAAATCATCCCTTAAGGAGGTGAGAATGAGGATGAAAATTTGTATGGGGAAGCAAGCTAGGGACGAACCCGAGCGAAGCGAGGGTCAGTCGCTAATATCTAATATAGCAATAGTATTGAATTTATACATGTTTAGACATGCATTTTTATACTAGCTGCTAATCTTGCTACGTGTATAATGCACATACTGCAATTACATACGTATTATATTATTTAATAATTAAAAATTACACATTTTTAGACGAAGTAAATTTTCTTCCGATGATTCTTATAGAAGATATTGACAGTAGTACTAGAATAATTTCGGCCTAAAATAGACCATTAAATCGGTGAAAATTGGAGAGCAGGTGCTGTTACTGACTCCAAGTATCCAATGTTACATTGTTAATGGGTTCTTAATTGCTTTTCTATCTCTGAACTAAGCCCGTAAATTAGAAAATTTCACTTTGCAAGTCATTAGTGTTTTATTTAGTATAAACCAACAATACCATATTTTGTTACATTATTTAGCTTAAAATGGTACGATGTCTTAATTTAACATATATACTGTTACTAAGATACTGAAAACTTTATACGATCAGTCTGTAACTACTAACGACAGAATTCAATTTTTTTATTAGAACGAGAAAAAACAAAGATAAAACAGACTTTTTAAACAGATTTAAGAAAGAGTTCGATAAATATAAAATTACTAGCAGCTCATCTTCGCTTCGCTCGGGTTCGTCTCTAGAAAAACAAAAACATATCTATGCCACGGAAATCGTACCCGTATTTTTCCGGGATAAAAAGTAACATAAAATCTATGTTCTATTCCAGACTATAATCTATCTCTGTGCCCAATTTCATCTAAATAAGTTCAGCCATTCTGGCGTGATTGAGTAACAAACATCCAAGCTTCCATCCAAACTTTCAAATTTATAATATTTAAGATTATAGGGACTTAAACTCGTTTTTTATAAATCCACAATACAAATTAAATAATATGAACCATTATTTATATTATTAATACCATCCTGCAAAACAAAAATGAGTAGTTTTCAAAATGTTTCAATCTAACAAAGCTTAATACTTGCACTTCGACTTAAATCGGATCGGAAAGCGTTAATGTTAGAAGTTGTTTCGAGCTGAGACCGCACCTACCGCTACAGGACTTAGCACTCCTAACTTTTATCAAAGAACTTAATTTGTTTACTGCATCACTGACACCATACATATGGGTTTTAACAACTAGGCAAAATAAAATAACTACTTGAGTATAGTGCTTATAAGAGTGAAGCAGATTATTGGAATCGTTTATCATTTTACATAAACAGTTTTTAATCTTTTTATGTTAAAATATAATATTTTTGTACTTTTTAAATCAATTAAAAAGTTCGAGGTTAAAGTCCAGGTAGGGCCAAAACAGCTTTTCAACTTAGCATTCAATGAAGCTTTTAGCGAAGAAATTTTCAATTGAAACTCTGATTTGGGAGTTGGTCATGTTTCATCCATCAGAATATAAATATACTTAAGTTAAAACTTCAGTTAGCGCACATATGTATTTTTATGTATGACATACATACAGGTCAGATCAGGTTCATTTGTCTTTTACTTCCTCTCGATTTATATTACTACTGACAAAATCACCGCCAACTTCCCAACTCCGGACTGTTAGTGAGTCTTAATAAACAAAGATTCAATAACTAAACTTCACCCGATCCGGGACTCTAACCCTAACTCCGGATGTGTAACCGTACATGCTAGCCACTACATCACCGAGGCAGTTTCTCTATTTATATATACGAGTATGTATAATGTAATAATATCGCTAAATAGTTTAACATAAATTTATTTTTGGACACCAATCACATGAAGCAAGCTAGTATTTGTAGGAAGATTCAATTAAAATCCGGTGTCAGAGCCACATCTGAGTTCGGGAATTGTTCTCCGACATATTAGCAGCAATAATTTAGGGATAATGTTCGTGTAATTTCGCTCGAGTGGCCCGCGAAATCTATGGGCTTTAATAAACGCGAACAAACTCTATGGATACAATTATTTAAGAAAATTACTGCTTTACATAATATCCTTAATGAAATCACTAATCACACGAGTTAATTTAACATTAAATTTTATTTTCACTTGTGTTGTAGAACGTCAGTTCCCAAAGACGTTTTGAAGCACGTTGCAAGGTCCGATACAGTTTGCAACATAGTCGAGTGGTTTTAGTTTAACGAGATCTTCAAAGTTAGACCGTATGGAATACTTTGATTGAATAGTTTGGCAGCATTCTGTAATAATGGATAGGAGCTTATAGGCGTGCCGATAATTTCAAGGATGCGAGTTTCTATCACGATTAACGTGTTAAATGGGAACAAAGATGTTCCAAATAGATTCTCTTCAGACTTGCACGCTACGTGTTAGATTTGGCATTGATTGCATTACACTTCAATTGTCTTCGTAGTATGGAATTTAAGGTCTGAAGCAATTCTCTTTGGTCGAGATGCTTTTGCAATCTGCTTTATGCATTTGGTATTTTATTTAACGTATATGGGAATGAAAATAATGTAATTTAGATTCTTTCATTTTTCCATTTATACAAGTATTTAAAACCCACAATTTCTCTATGAAACTCTTAAAAAGCTAAGCGTAGAGATTTTTCTTTTTACCGGTACCATTATACGATTCTCGAGACGAGACAAGTAGTGCGTCGAGTACGAATTTGTCTCGCGGATAATTACTGTAATATCCTTTTAAATCCTCTTAAAGCAGTCTGTTGGGCGCAGTTAACAGTTGTATAATTATTGCGTACTGCATATACTTATATTCATAATATGTGTATAAGCTATTGTAATTTTATGAACTTATGTTATTTCACTTTAAACTAAAATTATTATCCTTAATTAATTTTAACTTTTTAAATTACACATAGAACAATTATATGGCTTAAATAATTAATACTATATTTTATATTTTTCTTTATGGTTATAAATATAATAATGGCAACACTAAATATAGATTACTAATTAATATTTTTAAAATTGTAATAATTATAAAAATAATAGCAAAAATTTAATAAATAATTTTCCATATTCAATTATAATTAAAATTATAAAAATGTTTAAAGTTAAAAAATATTGTAATGTAATTGGTGCAATTTTCATTTTGTTAATTGTGGGTAGGCTGTCTGTAACAACTATACCTTCAAGACATGTAACACCTCAGTTTCTCCCGTGACCATGGATGCTGTAAAGCATTCGAAACGTTGGGAACCAAAAATCAAAATAAATCCGCGAAATAATCCGAAAAGATAGTTTTATTTAATAATTCTAAATCTTTCCACAAGATCGTCTACATAAATAGTGGTTATGTACATAAAGATGATTTTTACCCATAGTTTGCACAAACAAACGACTCTGGGCAACTTTTTCATCATATTTTGACACCCAAAGAATAAAATTTCCCACTAACTTTGACATCTCGTTTCATTTTTTATGATTTGAATTACACAAATATTTATTTATATCCCCCTTAATCCTGTATACATTAACAATATGTCATTGTTGTAATACGCTATGAAGATTTAAGGTCGTATGTAAACAGATTATTCCTAGGGTAAACTTAGTACCCTCATGAATAAGTAATCTAAGCAACGTTTCAGTTCGTATTATTCTATAAATGATTTTCTAAAATGAATGTAATACCTGAATTATTTCAAATAAAGCAAATAAATAAAATAGCAAAATGAGAGATTTGTAGAATTTTTTATTTTCAATTGAACATCCATATTATGTATCCAGAAAAAAACTATTAATTTTGAAATTCATCTATACTTAGTAAAATAAATTTGGAGTATTATTAGTTTGTTGTCTTTACGTAAGCTATTAACTATTTACCAAAAACTTATCAAAAGACAACTTACGAGCCCTATAATAATATTAGCTGTCTGCTGATATAGACTATCACGATTCTCGATAGCCTATAATATATAAAAAATAGACAAAAAGAATATAGAAAATACTAGCGACTCACTCTCACTTCGCTCGGGTTTGTCCCTAGGGTATGTATACAACTTCCCTATTTGAATCGGATATTATTAAATTTTTCTTTGTTTTTAATTTTTTCGTGGGACCCTATTTTTTTCTAAAATAAAAGTAACCAAGTTACTCCTTATTACATCAGCTATCTTCCAGTGAAAGTCCCGTTAAAATCGTCCAGCCATTTATTGCCAGAACATAACATTAGCCAGAACAGACAGATAAATATTGTAAAAAATGTTGTTTTGTTATATGTATCGTGTATACATCCATATGCATTTAGTAAAAAGCTGTTATTTTGACACTTCAATTTTACAAACAGACACTTCAATTTTATTTATCTATAGATAATACAAGTATTAAGTGTACTATAATAATATTAAAAAAGACAAAATAGGTAAAGCTTAGTCTTGATCCATTCACGTCTGTGTTCTCATTTTGACAGATTACGTATTGTCAGCTTTGAGCGGACATCGTGACAAATGAAATAAGAGGATTGCTGACAGAAAGGTACGCGAAAAATCATACGTTGACATCACGAAAGTGCTCAAAAAATTATATGTGAACTGATGAAAAAAATCTTGTTTCTGTTAAGCAATGAGCCTGAAATAATATTTTTGTTTGTACTTAAGAGTTGTATGTATAATATTTTGAATTAAAATTTATATTTTACTAGCGACTTTTTCTTGCTTTGTTAGGGTGCGTATATAAAATTTTGACATGACTGGCAGTTCCAGAATAAGCACGTTTAAACAAATAAAAGACAAACAAACTTTTAAGCTTTATTATATTAGTAGATAAGTAAGAGTGACATGACAAAATTGAAGTATCAAAGCGCCTTTAAAATTATAAAAAGAAACCCTATTAATTATTATATCGAAAAGGTATATAATATCCGGAATATATACAATTCACAATATACATTCTAATTAATAAATTTAACTGAGGGTTCCTGATTGGGTAGGTGTATTTTGGTTTTAATTTTGTATTATATTACAGAAAGTAAATTATATAAAATGTACTAACATCTATTGCAATAAGTATTAATCGGAAATTCGCTGTAATGATTTTACTGATTGATATATAGTTATAATGAAAAAGCCTCAAAGAAAGCAAAGACTAACAAATAAGAAAAGAAGAGAATCGCTTTCAAAACAATACAGGTTCAATCCTCTTAAAAGAAAAATATTTTTCAAAATATTGTCTTTGACATTTTAAGTCACAGTTGTGAACAATTTATTTAACCAATGTCACGTAAAATGTATAAAATCCTTCCGCCAAAGTCCCGTAACATGCTATTTACCGTCTCGGCACAGCCCCAGGATCTTAATACCGAACAAACTTCCGGTCTAGCGATGTGGTCTGGTCAATAAAACAACCAGAACCAACAACTTTATATATCGATATACATATAGTTAAATAGCTGACATAAAACAAGCAAATATAAAATAATATTATGAAAGGCATTTTTTTATCCAGCAAGCCCGTTGGGGTACAGATTATTAAAAAAAATGTAGGGTACATACATACATACATACATACATACATACATACATGCATACATACATACATACATACATACATACATACATACATACATACATACATACATACATACATACATACATACATACATACATACATACATACATACATACATACATACATACATACATACATACATACATACATACACACACTAAAACAACACTTCCTCTTCTCTCCACCTTCTCTTGAAACAGCCACGTATAAACAAAATAAATAAATTCTAAGCGTACACCATTGCATTCGACATTTTAATAAAAAAAAACTCAATTTCCACCCTCGCGAGATAATTTCATCCGGACTAATCCCGCTATCACATACCTAGGACTGATTACGGTAGGATATTCTGCCTTATTTTTTTCATATTCTTATTGAAAATATTTTTCAATTAGACGACCGAGCTTGTTTACTCTATGAGAAAATTACGTTACCTTTTGTTCTTTATTTACACGTTCTTGAGATTGAATTGGACGCTTGCTTTATATTTAGCCGCATTGTGTACCTGTTTTACTTGGAGTAACATTAATTAAAATTCAGTTTTTATGCTATATTTTATGAATAACGCTTAATTCAATCTATCTTTTATAAATTTATTAGATAATAAAAAGAAATAGTAGATAATAGGTATTTTTGATTTAAAATTTAAAGTAAAAATCATTGTTATACAACTAATTTTTTTTTCTCAAATATCTTCCATGTACAGACAGCGATCAGTTGCACTTTTATTATATGTATAGATTTATTTCTTCCATTCATGTGAGCTATGAAAATATTATATTCATCCTTAGTATTTAGGTCAAAATATTTATTTTATTTGAGTATAGGTTGTCAATACTACTGGAAGAGTGAACGTTGAATTGAAATAAATCGGAAATGAAAATTATTTTAACTTTCACTACAACAGCTAAAATATTTTAATATTATTTTTACGAAATAAATTAGGTTCGTGTTTCACCATGTAGGAATATGCTACTACGAAACCGTGAACTAAGGCAAATATTAGCCAATAGAAAAGACAAAATAATAATTAATCATATCTTCACTTTACTTCTACGCAATCTGGCACAGACAGGCGTCGCGCAGCTTCATGTTTTGATTAATAAATAAACTATATCAAAATGTAAATAATCATATTTGCTCGGAGTGCCAATGGACGTAAAAATAAGATTAATAATAATTCAAATTTACAAATTATGAAACTTTAGTTATTCATACTAAAAATAAATTAAAAATTAAAAAGAAACACTGTTGTTACAAAGTTATTAGTTTTCACTTCTCTCGGCAATCCCCATGACTGCTTATTTTTTCACATTGTATGTATGTACATATTAAAGTTACAATCAAGTTCATCATAGTTATTAAACCTATAAAACTACTCGTAAGTATAAATATGAAGTTTATCCGACAACACATTGCTCGGAAACGCATTTTCTTAGATAAGGAATAAAAAAAAACTATTTTTAAAATAACTCGGAAACCAGGCATAAGTGAAGTAGTACGTAATTGAATAATTCAAACTAAAAACTTTTAGTTTGATCAAATATAGATTTTACAACATACATTCGCTGCGCATCTTCTACTTTTAAAGAAAGTACCGTCGTACGTCTCTCTTTATGATTGTTCTTCTTTTATTAGAGTACTTTTGTTTCTTAAGTGAAATTTTCTGAGTTACAAAGGCGGGGCTTTTGCTGTAAATCCGTACTTACTCTTGGCGTCGTAAAAGTTGGCCGATTGAAAAAATTGCTTTTTCCATTCCTGTACAAAATACTTTAGGACTTCCAATTTATTATCATTTACTTAAATAGTTTATTGTTAATGTGGCAAAGTTTTTCAAGCAATTGCAATTAGTGTCCTTTATTTTAAAACAGTATATTTAAAGTAAGTTCTACACCGTCTTTAAATAAAAAATATAAAGTAACGAAAAACATGAATATTTTAGATACTGAAATGTAAATATGGTTGGAGCTGTCACGCTATCAGAAAAAAAATTGTTTTTGAAGTAAAATCGAGCATGCGGTGCTGTAGAAACTTAAAACTAGGCGAACTGGATTGACTAATAAGATTAGCATAATTGCGCAAGGCAGCGCACGCGAACCCATAGCTTTTCATAATTAGCACCCATTGTTATAAAGTGCATGTGTTGCTGCGCAAAATCCCACCTCTATTGCACGTAATTGAAGGTAAGTGGCTACTGTAGCCTTCATACAGTTTATAGCATCTTACACTTTTCCTCACAACTTGTACTTTTTATGGCTATTACTAAAGCTTAGACAAGATGTCTTTCTACAGCCGTTGATACGGAAATGAGTCTATGACATAACATTAAAATTTGTTATTCTAATCCATGTTTAAAATATTATCTTCTCTAAGCTCGATGATCTTGCTTCGCTTATTGAATTTAAATCGGAGCTATGTTAAAGAAAATTACAAAGAAATACGAAGAAGTGAAGTAAATTGATATGAAATTGTGGAAAATATTGCATAACGACTGAAACCGAAACTATATGCTTAACTGCTAAAAATGACTTGTCACTTAAACATAAAACATCTACAGTACAAGTGATATTCTGAAATTCTCAATCCCGGAACCATCTATCGTAACAAAGAAAATTTATTTCTGATTTTAATCTCTTACTAATAATAAAATATATTAATTTATAGTTTAACTATTTGTGCACGATATACGATATATGGTATATACGATATGATCATAACTGAAATGGAGAAAAATGTGGACTTTTTTGTACATTCATCTAATCTAAGTTGAGAAAATCTAAGTTAAAATGTTTCCATAGACAGCAAAAGTAACATTCTGTAATAAAAAAACTTACTCATATACTTAAATTCAGTCTTTATAGGTGATGTGTGATTTGAACAACAATTCTATCCAAGAATATACTCTGAATGCAATAACATTGTGAGAGGAAGACAATATCTTAATAAAAGTCAGCATAAACTAAAGACCCAATTCAGTCTCGCAGAGTAAATATTCAATAAAAGAAGCGTGTATTGTACTGCACTCGCGATTCAGTTTGTTCACTGTTCAATATACTGATATTGTTTTGGTCGTATTGAGAGCGGAATCAACAGTGGCGGTCTCATCCCTAGCAATTCTGAAGCTGTCTCTTATCTTACGCTATTGTTTGAAACTGCATATTTGGATAATGATATCTATTATTTTTATTATGATTTGTAATGCAATTCCAAATAAATATATTAATCACTCTGCTATAATTGTGTTTAGTATGTTTGTTACTTCTTTATGCGGAAACGGTTGGACGGATTTTGATGAAATATGATACACAGACTACGACGTAGTAACACAAGACTACTGTTAGTAATAAAATTTGCTAAAAAGTGGCGTTACCTTTATATGTATAATATTTTACCTAAAATTAAAAAAAACCTAGGGACACACCCTGGTGAAGCAAAGGGAAGCCACAAATAATAATTTATTAATAGTTAAACATAACACAGATTGGTGGACTTCATACGTCTTTCGAAAACTACCTAAGTTCTCTCAGACATACAAGTGACATAACAAATGGTAATCATGTGTTAAACGATTTGAACATAAAAATCTCAAAGGTGCGAGATCCGAGTCTAAACCTGCATCATTTACCTTTCCAAGCGAACGCTTTACCAATGGGCTACAGTGGCGGCTAAACATAAAAAAAAATGTTATATACCTTGCTATACTGAAGAATATTTGATTTGCCTATTAGACCAGACATTTTGTTTTAATTAAATTATAATATTACAATTTATATTCCATATTTACGCACTAAATTTGTTATAGATCATAGTCACCTTATTTTTTTAGATCTCACCTTATATATATTTTTTTCATCTTATACAGACAAAGACAAAAGTATGTATGTTTAATATAAACTAGGGTGCTGTTATGATATCATAACCTATTAGCGATTTACCCTCGCTATGCTCGGGCGCTTCTCTAGCCCACGCTACGTTTTAAATAGATATAAATTAATATTGCGAGTGTAGGAGAAAACCTTATGCGTTTGCAGATCTCTTGCTCTGTGAAAAAAAAAAACAAATCGATCCCAAAGAAACCAAAATTTAACCTACGTGCTATATAAATTAACTTATCTTCTATTCCAGACTATAATCTATCTCTGTGCCAAATTTCGTCCAGATCCGTTCAGACATTCTGGCGTGATTGAGTAACAAATGTCCATCCATCCAAACTGTCGCATTTAACATAGTAATAAAAAGTAAGATTCTGTCTCGGTGGTGTAGTGGATAGCATGTACAGCTGCACATATAGAGTTTCTGGGTTCAAGTCCCGGAGCAGACCAAGTTTAGTTATTGAGTCTTTTTGTAAATAAAGTCCCAGTATAAGCTCAGAATTGGGAAGGTGGCAGTGATTTACCCCCGTGCCGTAAAGACGATCATGTGCCCACACTGATTATATAGAACTATCATCCCCATCGGAATTTGAGAGTAAAAAAGATAGAAAATACACTGGTACATGCACATGTGCACTATGACATCTCCTGCGCAGTTGGATTAGTCTCAGTAAGATTGGCCGCCGAGGATGAAATCGGTCAGGAGGACATCATAACTTGCTCATTAAAAACAAAATCATACTAATATACAGTAAGATATCACACAATATACACGAAAAATATACAACTCCTCCTTTTTAAAATCGATTAACATTACAAGTCTAAATAACATTATTTTGTCTCGTTCTAAAGCTTTCCTCAGTTGTTATCATCTATTACCCTAATTGTAATTCCTCTGACAAATCTCCCATTGTTCCTTATATTTAACGAGATTAATATTAAATAGCAGCAATCGATAAAATTCTGCGGCCAAGATTTATATCTTACACAATTGCTTGCGCAAAATAATTATTACTGATGACAACCGAAATTATATATATGGCCGTGTATAAGCATACATATATTTTATACAATCAAGAAGAAAGATCCCTGACAGATTGTGAGACGTTATTATGAAGCAGTATTATAAGAAAATGAATAATGTACGGTTTCATATTAATTTGGGGAAGCATTGAAGAGATTTACGTGAATATAAGTAGAATCATCTCAAAGACCATTGTGAATGATTAAATACTCTCATTTCTTTCATTGTTAATAAAGATTTAGACTTCTTTGACACTTTTTACGGAACAACTGTTGTACCTAAATGAGAATTAAAAGCATTCTTATTTTGTAAATCACTAAAATGAAACCAATATGAATATTCTCTTGTATTTAATGATAAAATTAAGAGGTAATAAAAAATATTCTGCATATTATCACAATATACTATTTGAGAGCTGCCGATATTACAGGTTCAAATTCCATCTAATTGTCTTCAATGCAATAGACATAAAGCGTATATATTCCACAAGAGAAAATGTATAGAGCCATAAAATTTTAAACTAAGGTCAATACATTTAGGGGGAACATTAAATGGAAATTTTCGGCGCCGCTAGAATTTTATGGATGGGACAACAGAAACGTCACTGCGTGGGCTGGTCTCCGCGGTATAACATTTGGATTTATTCAGTCGTGAAATTAAACAAGCCCCGGAGCGCCCTCTATCACAATTTATGTTCGCACTAGTTCTAAAGGTCTAATACCGGAGGCAAGATATCTTGGATTGCACCCTCATTAATTGGGTAAGTCATGACAAGCGACGTATTTTGTTCTTGATTTTACTGGCGGAGACTAAGCTTCAAGATTGCGGCCGAATTAATACAAGGCTGTTTGTTTGAGATTAGGACGCGGCGGATTGGCTTAAACGATTATACTTGTAATTTATTTACTTAATAATTTGTGTTCTTAGTAAGTATACGAAATAATTTTCTTTGTTTAATTTTTGGTTCATTACTTTACTTTTATTATAATAATAACTTTAAGTGTAGAAGTATATTCGCAAAATTTTAAAAAAATATTTTTTGAACTTATCGTGGCATTACGCATTCTTGCATAAAAACATAAGATATGCAAAGTATAGGGGTGCATTAAAGTTGTAGGAAGCATTTATCGTCTTTACACCCTGCCACCCTAAGCCAACCACTTTTGTCAAACATATTCGACAATATATCACAAGGGAGGGCGATGGTGGGACTCTAGAGGCATTGTAAATATTCATTATGAGACTTCATACCATACTTTGTTAAGAATGGCTCCTTTACATACGTTTGTTACAAGAGCGCTTGATATCTAAGCTTTGTCTTGAACGCACAAGTATGTTGCCAGATTTCACAAAGGGAGCCACATCATTAATGTCAACTTGCATCGATTTTGAACGATAGGAATTAGTAATATGGTATATTTATGACGATGGACTAATATGTAAGATTAATATCTTCTTACAGACGATTGTGATTGAGAATTGGAGTAATCTCCCTTTTTTTTCAAAAACTGGAAAATGCATTTACGCATACCACCTGCACACAAACAGGTGGTTATATAGGACTCAACGGCAAAGCTAGTTCTACGCACTAAACCCAGCAAAATCTCCGCCGTCTTAATGGGACATAGCAGGATCGTTTAAGCACTCAACCAAGGCGCCTTAATGTCAGGACTGCCAAAGCAGACCAAAACAACCATGAGGTTGCTCCAACGAACCACTCCGATATCAGAGAAGTACCAGGATCAACCCACATGGTACACCGCCCACCAAAGTGTGCCGTCTCCCAGTGCGTTACTAGGCTTCGCACTGGATTGCTGGACGCTAAAATATTACTGCCTTATACCAAACTAACATTTAGTTTATAGGAAAGTTGCTTAAATCACATTTCATCCCCTAAGCTACATCTATGCAATATAGACATCTGTTGCTACATACCTGTTGTAAAGAATAGACCACCACTAAACCAAGAAAAACACTTCTATTATTTATTTGTATTAGTAAGGATTTAAAAACAGAATTTTTTTCATGTAATTTCCCTTTTAGGTAGCAGTAGTTTCAATTTAAGGTAAATAGAATACAATGTGAACCACGTCATCTGTAGCTTTCTGATGATATCAGGGCAGTGCATTTAGTGTAGCATATACCAAATTTTGTCTTAAGGCAAGTTTAGTGAGAGCTCTATACTTGTTCCTACTTGCCTAATCTAACGGAGGCATATGAAGCATAAAAAGCGGATAGAAAAATTAAAAAAACGTACGATTATATAATATATTTTGTGATAAATATGGCACGATAATCAAATTACATTTATATTGGCTATCAGCCATAGTTTCCTCACCTTTCTTATGATGATTTTTGGTATAATATATTTTATTAAATAAATTCTAAATAAATAAAATCATTTTCAAAGAATATAATTAACATGCATGTATGTATTCAGTCCTTTTTAACGTCCCACTGCTGGGCATGGGCCTTCATTATGAGGGGGATCAGGTCATAGTCCATCGCACTGACCAAATGCGAGTTTCCGGACGGGTCATGTCTTATGAAAACTTGCTAGGTTCTCTTAGACATATAGGTTTCCTCACGATGATCCTTTACCGTAAGACAAGTGGTAGGTAATCATGTTGGAAATATATAAAAGTGGATATCATAAAATATTGTATATAAATATCTCTAATACACCCAAAATCTTAGTAATATCGGGTTTTAGGAATCATCATTGAAGTCTATATCACTTAGTCACAATAATCAAAGCTGCAAATGTAATAAGATATAGATTCCCTAAAGATAATTTAAGTTTTATATATTATTCATTTTATCTATACATATAATAAAATTCTGACTAAGTCGAATCTGTACATTAAATATTTTTTGAAAAATATTATTGAAATCGACATTATTATCGATACAGAGGCCGAATCTATAGTTTCTAGAATTTTTGTCTGCCTATCTGTCTGTCTGTCTGTTTGTTACCGCATCACAGAAAAACTACTGAAGGGATTTTGATGAAATTTGGTATAGTCATAGGTGGTTATCGGGGTCAACATATAGGATACTTTTTACAGCAGGAAAATGTGTAATTTCTGAGAAAAAAATACAAAAACTGCAATGTAAGAGTATTCTAATATGTAAAACCTAAGAATTTGGTTTTTGGTCATCCGAACGCGGGCGGAGCCGCGGGCAATGCTAGTTATATAATATATTTAGTTAGTTTTACACGCTATTTAGTGATAAAGTATTACAACTTCAAAAAGAAATTAACTCCACTCGTAACTTAATTGTTCTTGCTGAGACAATTACCTACAAATTGTGTAAAGAGAAAAAGTATTACGTACTAGTAACAGCTGAAACACACTTCACGTACTAATTGACGCTAGCTTCTTGGTGTAATGCTTTTTTGTCACTTTCTAGGGTTCTTTTTGACACAATATTTATTAATCATTTTAAAACTTAATAAGGATATTCATATAAAATTTATAAGTTAATAAAGATAATTCATAAAATCTTTAATCAAGGCAGACAGTTTTTCGAACTTATCGTAGCATGCGCATTCATTCATAAAAACACACAATATACTAAGTAGGAGGCAAGAATGTAAAGTAGTGCTCTATACAAATTTATTTATCGTTTAGTTATATATGTTGGGACATTAACACACAGCGCCATCTAGTTCCATGGTAAGCTACGAGGCTTGTGTTATGGATACCAGATAGCTGATACACTACACATATAGAACTTTAAATACATACATATTATAAATATAAACACCCATGACTAGAGTATAAACATTCGTGCTCATCACACAAATGAATGCCCCCAGCGGGAGTTTAACCCGCGACCGCTGACACAGCAAGTAGGGTTACTACAAATTGAGCCAAACGTGTCGTCACGTGTTTTCACAAAAACTAAACTATTTTTCTAGTTTCCACGCAATTAAACGTGTATTTCCATAGAACTGCTTTTATAAGTACTCACAATAAATACTTTAATAGAATAAAATAGAATTTCCTTAAAGTAAACGTAGTAAAATAATATACACATACGCGCTCCGAACATATCAAATACACTGAGTTATGTTTCTCCCGCCCTTTTCGTTTCCTCCAAAACACGTAATAAATAAATTCAACGCCTTCACACAAGGTACGTTTGTAAATAAAAAGTGCTCGATTGGCAATAAATAACTTCAATTGTCATGTTTTCTTTCCTCTGGTCGTTAGTCCCGCTGGGGTAATGT
Organism: Brenthis daphne; assembly: GCA_947093115.1. Classification (NCBI taxonomy): domain Eukaryota; kingdom Metazoa; phylum Arthropoda; class Insecta; order Lepidoptera; family Nymphalidae; genus Brenthis; species Brenthis daphne. Next base: position 28,563,353 of record OX352474.1, on the reverse strand, counting down.
GAAAGACCATTAAAAGGACATAAATACATTACGCTGTCTATAAATGTCGCCGAGTTTCGTAGTTCGCTTGTAAATAGACTGTTCGATGCAATCTACAATGTTGTTGACGGAAAAGTTGCGAGATATTTCCATCCACAAAAGAATAAATACTAACAACTGATATTTTGCTGGCATACTGCTTTTGCCTATTCGATAGAAGTTATTTTTATTTTTAGCAGTCACACTTGAATAAAATAACCCATGAGTGCTATATTTATATGTAAAAGGCGTGTGTATAGTATATGCTTTTAACCGACTTTTACAAGCTGTAGATTTGATAGAAACTGTTTTGTGACATGTTTCGTTCGTATATCTGTCAAATTTTTTTTAAAGGTGCACATACTATCGATCATAATATGTCGACCATTTTTTTTAGTAAAAAGGCATACGAGAAAACGATCCATCTGTTGGTAAGTAGCTATCGTAGCTCATAGCCATCTGCAACATAAGAAAAGTTGCAAATGCTTTGCAGGTCATTGAGGTACCTGAAGAGACGTCTCTTGACGAGCGCCATATTATAGCGTTTAGGAAAAACCTCAGGAGGAAAATCTTCGACATTTTGCACGTGCGAGGCAGAAACCAGCGAGATACACGTACGTTTGGGTGATGCTAAACATTCAGGATTTGTGGGTGGCATTCAACCTGACGGCGAAGGGCGATGATAGAAATGGTGGCACCAGATCAAAAAGTTCATCAGAACCTGCGTATATTTAGATTTGACATCTAATGTTATTAAAAAAGTTATATTCTATATTAAATTCTATTTTCATTCTCACACACTGTAAAATATACGGGATAGTATTACATCAGCGTTCGCGCTTTCCCTTAACTACCAAATATTCACTCATTGGAATTTTTCATTTGTATTGAAAGTATGCTTGGAGTGATGTTAATTCTGCAACAAATAGTTTTTAGCAAATACTAGTTTTTATAAATAGCTTTTGTTTCGTTTATTTATATGAGAATACGTGCTATAGCAGTGTAATTTAACTTTTTAACTGTACAGATAATTTGAATTGATAATAAAGGGAAATGTTAAAAATAGAATAAAAAATAAAAGCTGCTTGCTTATTGCATTTATTTATTTTTTTATTATTCATCCCTCGCGATTCACAAAGCATAAGACGCGACAATACGGCCCTTGAGGCCACTTTCTTCATTTTACTTTAAACAGATTAAAATTATTCGTTTTTCTCTCTTAATAGAAATATTATTTAATTGTTTATTTACAGAGAATAATAATATATTAAATATAAATTTGAAATGTTTTTATAAAGCTTTTTAAAACTTTATCGGAATTTAAATCTTTAGTTCAATACAAGGCGTGAAGAAGTTCCCTGAGACTTGATAAAAATCTTTCTTTAATTTAAAGCTTTCGTTTTATATTGAATCCTATTTTGTATTCTATAATCTATACAGATAAATAAAAGTGAAATAAACGTGTCTGTTTGTAATGTCCAAATAACAGCGTTATGAAATTATATACGGTACTTATAAAGAAAAACATTTTTTTAATTCTAGTCTGTCTGTCTGTTTGTTCCGGATAATCTCTGAAACGGCTGGACTGATTTGACGGGACTTTTATTGGAAGATAGCTAATGTTATAGAAAGTAACAACGGCTACTTTTATTTTAGAAAAAGAATTAGTTTCGCTCCAAAAAATTAAAACGAAACTAGGGACGATCCCGAGCGAAGCGAGGGTGACTCGCTAGTGTATTTCTAAATGAAAGAGAAAATATACATTCTAGTTAAGTTTTATAAACATTACATAACTTATGTTTGACTGTTAATTTTTATGTTAGAACATTTTCCCATTAACACGTCACGCTTACATAAAAAAGCTCATATTTTACGAAGTTTTAACATTTTTTCAATAAACTCATCACATAAATAAAATTAAATGAAAGTGTCGCCTATTTCCATTCCAACAGATTTATTCCACTAACGTTCAGCGATATTTAGGCAGTGTTGCATGTCGGAGCGCATTATTTTTAAACGAGACCGTTCAAAATGTATTGTTTCGCACCACAGTGGGGAATTTAACAACGCGTCGAGAACCATGAAGAGTGGCACAGAAATATTCTATTTTTACATGTACTAAATAATTCTCATATTCATTTTTCACTCTAGCAATATTGTTCGCAATAACAAAACGCGTCAGTATTGTGCAAAAGTTGACGCTTAGATCAGAGTAAAATTGTTGCTAGTTCCCTATTGTTGATCCTGTTTGAGGAGTTGAAACTATCTGCTGCTTGAATTTTGTATTATAGCATTCTACAGCGAAAAGTTTTATTAATATATTTTCTGTATAATATGTATTATGAAACTCGTACATTTACATAAAATTATTTTAAAATAACTTTTTTATTATCGTAAAAAGTTACAGCGATTTTTGAATCTAAAATTTTTGTTCTGAAAGTGGATATATGATTCTTAAAATTAATAGGTACATATTATTATTATATATATTACATATTATATATTATATACATACATATTCTGACAGACAAACTAAAAGAACAAAAAAATTGAAATAGATATGAAGATGATAACATATACAGTATAGGATCATCTTAATAAAAACAACATTTACAACCGAATTGAGAAACTTAAATTTTTGAAGTCGGTTAAAATATATAAAATATCGTTGTGGTTTTATTAATAAATATCTTAATATTAATATTTTTTAGAATTAATTTTTATTTTATAATTGACTTTAAAATATTTGGAGGTACTCATTTTTTATTGAATAAGTTATAATTCAAAGGAAGAAAAAAAAACGTGTGTGTGTAATTATGTACGCACGTAAGAAGTTATACTTCTTTAGCGTAACAGATCAAATATAGCTAAATATGTCATCCCGTATGTTACAACTCTCTGTTTATAAAAGGAAGGATAAATTAATAAAGTAATTAAATAAGGCATATTAGGCATATAACAATCATATATCTATAGAATATCATTTAAGGAAAGAATATAATATTATATAGGTATCATTTGTTAGATAATAACAACGGTTACCATGGCAACAAACAGCTATCAGCTAACTTCATCTTGTCGCTTTTTGGCTGTCTGTGTCCGCGAGCATGGTAAACATTTTACACTCATAATTTTTACCAAACGTCTCAAAAGAAGTGTAACTTAAAAAAATACATTTCATAGAATGGAATAAGTTTTTAGATTTTGAAAACCTTTTTAGTTAAAAAGTAGTTAATTTTTGTAGAAAACATAAGAATATTGTTGTAGCGTGCACTTATTCATTAAGATATTATTTTAAAAGAACCATAAAACTACGACCAAACAAAGGTACACATTGCGTGTAACCAGCGATATCAAGATCCTTATTAAAATACACCAGCATATAAATGTCTAATTGAAACTTTACAAGCGAACCCTGCCTTTCTTAATTACAAGAATCGTAGCCAAGAGACCTAATTAAGTAATATTAACACATCCATCTTAATTTTAATAATTATTATTTTAATAATTTAGTAATTTAAAAAAAACCGCCAATTATTCCGCTAAAAGTATTTTTGTTGATTTTTCATTGAAATACTCCTCAAAGTAACATATCAAAACACCCACAACTCAAACAACACGTACTTTCTTTAGAAACTCCTAAATGAACACTACCGTTGTTTCTTCCTAAACTTTAAAACCATGTATAATTCAACGCATCTGCTTTATTCGTCAATCTACATACTTATATTTTACGCTATAAAACTATGCACCCAAGTATACTAACCCAACCCAACTATTTTTTACCCGACCTGAGAATCGAGTCTTGTCCTCATGATCTGAGCTGTATATGCTACCCACTTGACCTATACAGTATACACATTATACAACAAACAATTACAAGGAGAATAAATTTATATACTTTTTTGTGTTGTACATAAAACTAACAGGCGTGTAAACTTAAACAATGTAAACCGTTAACTGATAGGTTTGGAAACAGACAATGGAGTTCAGAAATGCGTTAACGCAGTTGCTAAGCTCCATCGTCCATATCCACTAATGAAAACTGACATATCAATAATACGGTGCCTAGTAACAAAAATGACTTCATAACGGAAATTAATTTTCACCTCGTTAAAATATACGAGTATATAAAAATGTGTAAGAGTGCATGTACATCATAGAAAAACTAAAAATAGGTTCTTATATTCTTTTATTGTCTTAATCTAAGAATTTTAATGAAAGCTCATAATTTGTAGTATATATAGTACTTAATAATTCAAAAGAAAAATATGCGAATAAGTACACCGTAAGTTACGTTCGTTTATTTCGAAATACATAAACTTATTAAAAATTAAAAAAAAATAACCTGCATATGATCAATATTCAATGTTGATATAAATGCTTGTAGATAATTTTATAAATTGTGTCATTATAATAATAAATAATTATATTTTCTAAATATATGTATATAACTTAATAGTTATTTGCTATACAAGTTATATTATTATATAATATAACTTGAAAAAAATATTGACTCAAAGGGCAAAATTTAGTAGAGTCAACCAGGCTGGCACTTTATTCAGGACTTCAAAGCTAAACGTGTATTTTTTAAAGAAATGCTTTAAATATCCTATTAAAAAATAATCTTATCATATCCTATTTTTATTTTCAAAAGCAAATGAAAATAGATATCGTAATATAAATATAGCATCTGTATTAAACGATCCGTGATTAAAAATCATGTAAGGCTACCGCACCTCAAACGAGCCCGAGGAAAATTAATAAGTAAAATTACTCTTCTCACCGCCACATAAATAATATTGATGGTGACTGGCAGCAGTTACAGAAGCCATAAATGGGCCGTTATTATTAAAACATTCTTGTGAAACACGTTTTGGCTAGGAGAGGATTTTATAAAGAAATTATATCGCAATAAATTTTTTATGCGAAAGTTTCTGAGTTTGTATGTATGTGTATAATATGTGTGTGCATATGTGTATGTGCATGCATGTGTATGTGTGCGTATGTGTATGTGTGGGTTTAAAAAAGATTTGGAAAGATTTTATTGGTCGTGTAACCAGAAAACGAACTCTAATATAATCATAAATATCAGTCATATTTGTTTTCTTTCTTTTTAATCCAAGTAGATATTTGTTTATGATTGTATATTGGAGTTTAAAGATTTTAAAGCTTTTGCATAGTTATAAAATCGTGGGTACTTTGATGAGCTTTAAGATTATCGCAATTCTATATAGATTCTAACATTACTACTATTCAAAATATTAAACTGAAATAAGTCCAATTATCTATACAAATATTATAAATGTGTAAGTTTAGATGTTTGGATGTTTGTTAATCACGCCAGAACGGCGGAACGGATCTGAATGAGGCACAGAGATAGATTATAGTCTGGAATAGTACATAGGTTACTTTTTATCCTGGAAAAATGTACGGTGATAGATTTGTTTTTATTATTCTAGAGGCGAACCCGAGCCAATCAAGGATGAGACGCTAGTTTTACTACATAGTAGTAACAGTCAAACGAACATTTTTAGAAACAGCATTTTTTTGGCTCCTTTGATGCTCTAGAGAAGAAGAAAAAATTAAGCATATAATAATCAATTTTTCTAATGCATTTTGCTGAATAATAAATAAATATATGTCAAATTTTCTTCATTATTGGGGGATTTACAAAAGTTAGTATTGACTAAGTTAAAGTTCAATCAATCGTTAGGGGATAAGCAAAGGGAACTTGATGACACAGCATAATCTTTTTTACTTGCCCCTGTTTTTCATTGTTCCGATTTTGTTTAAAAAGTTAGGCTAACGTAAACAAATTCTATGTAGATAAATTAAGTACTTACCGCTACTTTACTTTGCGTTTATTCATATCAGCAGCGCTTTATATGAGCAAGATCAGGCTATAGGCCACCAAAATGGCCATTTTCGGGTTGGCAGAAGTCTGTCTCATCCATATCAGTCCTACGATTTCATTTTTCATCATAAGCCAAGTAGTAATAATGTTAAAACGATTCATACATTAAAATATGATAGATGCGAGGCCGTAGATTTGAAGTTTGAACCCACTTTACTTGGTTTTCCAAACGAGCATATTACCAATGGGCTACCAGTGCCTTTGTAACATCATTATTTATTATAAATACATTTCAAAGCTTTTTTAAATATTCTTATACTCGGAGGACCCTTCAATATGGTAAAAGAAAACAAAAGACCTTTTTTATAAATCGCTCCCAACGCTTTAAAAACAAGAGATTGCGTCAATGCTTTCTGATTTTAGAGCTTATGCATATACATAATATATTCAATATGTTCATTGTTCTTAAAGAAAGTAACATAAAAAGCTCAAAAGCTCCTTTTCATATATTTAAGTTATGAAGTACTTAAAGCAAAATTGTATTGTATTCAGCCCTTTTCAACGTCCCACTGCTGGGCGCGGGCCTCCCTTCAATACGATGGGGACCAGGCCATAGTCCACCGCGCTGGCCAAGTGCGGGTTGGCGGACTTCACATGTCTTTCGAAAACTTGCTAGGTTCTCTCAGACATGCAGGTTTCCTCACGATGTTTTCCTTCACCGTAAGGCAAGTGGTAATCATGTTAGAAATGATTTGCACATGAAAATATCAGAGGTGTGAGACCCGGGATTTGAACCCGTTCCACTCGGTTACTTAAGCGAGCGCGTTACCGCTGGGCTACCACTGCCTACCACTACCTAAATTTGTATACTTAGATAAAAACAAATATGCCACTATCGTGCTTATAAATAATCCCAACAGAAACAAAAATGACTGATCAATAGTACAATGAAACAACAAACTTTCATAAGTTTTCAAAATTTTCTTATTAGCAAAAAGTCACACGCTCTTCTTCCATTTTTCAATTTAAGTGAAAGCTATATATAACTTAACTTAATTAAATAGATTTTTTACTAAAAAAACTTCAAGTCTAGGACTGTTTTTATTACAATATTAATAATCTGCACAAATTAAATAGATGTATTTACATTTTATAAAGCCTCATTTTTCATTTCGTATTTTAGATCTACGAGTATTTATATTCCATACATAAACAAAAATTAATTAATCATGTTTATGTGTGTTTAGTTTTACACGAATTAGCTAAGGGGTGTATTATTTCGTTTAATTAATATGATATTTCGTCGTAGTAGAGTAAAAATATCCAGGTTAGCCTTAAAAGCTATGACGCACGGCACTGCAACTAATTAATGCGCGGTCAATTATGACACTGAATTATGGAAGTGCCATATCGCGTGTTCTACGCAAGTATTTAGGTCGCTACGAGTATCTTCAAAATAAATCACCATATAAACTTTCACTCGTTATAAAAAAAAGTTATATTTGTTTTGTATTTGCAATACATGGATGTATTTTTAGGTTCGTAGTTTCAAGACACGCTTGAATTGTAATATTTTAACATAGATTTGGTTAGACTTAGGATTGATTAATTACAGAAAATTGGATCTCAAAATCTAGAGATAAAACTAATAGATTATAGTATAATTCGTGTATAATATATTATCCCATCAAAAACACAAATATGAAAATGGGAGCCAAGTTCAATATGTGGTGGTCAACTTCACCGATAAAAGAATTGAGATCTAAATGGGTGCCAAGTTCTATAGACAATCCTGATTTTTTTTTCATAAGAGCATAGAACATTCTAAAATAAATTTAAAATACATTTTCTTGTTTTTTTCTGCTATAAAAGTGTTTGCTATTTAAAAATAGAACTTCTTAGAGTAGTCGAATTATTTACAGAGAGTAGATAACAGGATAATTTGAAGTTCAAGATTTAACTTGGCTAAGCAGATCATCAAACAAAAATATTTTAAACAGATAATAATAATGTTAATACATATTATGAACAGGTACGCGGCTGTATATGTAACAATTTTAAAGCCAATTGCAATGCATGTAATGTAATGAATTTTAGTAATACATATAGTTTACTTCAGTCAACAAGTGATTAAAAAGTTGTAAAGTTTGCAACAACTGTACATAGTACTATAAAACGATAACAAAATTAAAAGGTCTATAAAGGTCGCTGTATTATTTACAGCGACAACTTTTTGTTATCACGGCCATAACAGTAAAATCGCACCAGTAGACGCAATGAAAACCTTATCGCTAAGTGTGTTTTCATTTTGAGATATTAAAGCTGCCTTGTAAAAGTGGGTTGTATATATACATAAAGTCGGCCACTCGGTTGACAGCGGTGCATTCGATGCGAGGCAGTTGACAAATGAGAGCAACTTTTTTTCACTTCTTTCTTCCCCTTTTTTTACAATATCCCTTTAATGAGGCCGTATTTAATGTATATGAACTTATAATACCAAAATCTATTCCACATAACATATTCAACTAATCCTTTTAGCACGTGTATCAAATTAAAGCTAGCTATGAAGTTTGTAAAAGGTCGTTGGCGTTTTAATTAGAAAGATACTTAAATAGAGCTACAGACTTTCGCGTAAATTTGAATATTACTGTTAATTAAAGTTTTATTTATTCGTCGTAATTAAATATTATACTAAGTTTTTTGAAGGACTGAGTTTGAAAATTATTTAGACTTGAATTAATGTTGATTTTATCAACTAATTGAAAGTGTTGTATTTGATATTATTTTTAATATTTTTTTAAATTAACAACTGACACGATATTTATAGTGTACTAGCAACTCACCCTCGCTCCGCTCGGTTTCGTCTCTGCTTACGTTTTAACATTTAGTATAGATTTCTCAGAGATGAGATATTTTCCCGCAGTCAAAAGTATCCTCTATATTGACCCGGATAACCAGCTATCATCATACCAAGTTTCATCAAAATCTATCCAGTGATTTTCCCGTGATGCGGTAACAGACAGACAGACACACAGACAGGCAGAAAAAAATTCTAAAAACTATAGATGCGGCCTCTATATCGATAATAAAGTCTATTTCAATAAGATTTTCCAAAAAATATTTAATGTACAGATTCGGCTTAGTTACATTTTTATTATATGTGTAGATTTTATAAAATGTAAGGATAAATTCAGTACACACGTATGCAGGTAGCATTTCAAACAGCTAACTCAAATACATTATTCCTATTAAAAACTAAGAACATGGTGACAACGAGCAAGGTGTCAACTCTCGTAACCTGGCTTTTTCACATTACCAGTAAGATTTTTATTGTTACACTTTCCCTTTTCGCTAACACGCCGCCTGTATTCGTTATAGGGGCAGTAATGACGCGTGAAGCGTGAAATACGGCCACATTTGGGCGCTTGGGAAATGGAATGCACCTGCCTCCTTACGTTTTATGTGAAGTTTCCTCACCTTCTTACGCGCTTTGTAAGGACTGCCAATATCACCGTCTTCACTTTGTGACCCCTCATAATACGTAGTAATACTTCTTGAGAGGGTATCGGACGTGAATGGCTTTCGTCGCGCCGCCCTGAATTTTACGAGCGGGCTAGACTTTGTTCCTTTACTAAAACAAATATTTTGCTATATTCTAATAAGGTTGGGCGATTCTTATTATGGACTGTACGTAAAAAACGAGAATTTTAATCAGTGCGGTTGACAGCTCTTGATATAAAATATAACGCGATATAAAAGAAAATATATTCATTCATTGGAATAATGTAAATGTTTCATAAAAATATGGTTTATCGTGTTTTGTAAATGGAAATTTTAATGGTTTTTTTTACTAAACAACTTTATATAATGTTTTAATTAAAATATTTATTTTATATTACAATTAGAAAAAGGTGGAATTAATAGACAATCATTTGTTTAATTAAAATGTATGTATGTAACATTACAAAATTGGATTTGGAAATTTATACAAAGACAGTAGCAACAGGTTTATTGATATTTTAATAATAATGACAATTATGCATAATAACGGGGAAACCCGCTCACGAGCATTCTCGCGATAACGAAACCGATGCACACCTATCATCACCCTTAGCTGACCACGCCGGTGTTGCGCCCAAGGCTTTGTACGCTTTGTGGGGGCCCTATCTAATGGATGGCGAGTCACCGTCTGCCTAAGGATCAATGTTGAAACGACAGACGTCTGCCAGTCTCATCCAATAGCCCAATTTTTTAGCCCTAAACATTCCCTAGACCCTTTTAGTTTTCCATATTTTCCATATTTCATCTTTGTGTGTTACTCAGAAATAGATCCCGGCTGATGCGTCTCATTAAATTTGATTTTTTTAAGGGCCCCTACGTATTGGAACTGTGGCCCTACGCAAGACTTCCAAAGGATCGGGCTTCTTCGAGCCCGTGATATCCACAGAGATACAAAATGATAATTATAATACGATTATCGTTGGTCAATAAGAAAACATATGTTCTTCTCAAAAATTATAGCTTATAAAAACTATATGTATAGTGTATACGTATTATAAAAAACCTTAACTTGATAAATCATAAAAGGTTTTTAAAAGCAAGAGTTTCCATGAACAATAAAACAGAAAATAAACCTTAACTAACCGACAAATTTCTGTGACCTAATAAAACAAAACAACCGGTTATAAAGATATTTGACTTAAATTTATTGTATGTACTCATATAAGTGTATTCGGAACAAAATATTTTAACAGAAAAACTAACAGAGATATTGAAATTCTTACTTTTCTTCAAAAGTCGCCTTTAAAATGATATTTAAAAAAAGCTGTTTATTTTAAATTAGGAAGCTTGAAGTTGTTTTTTTTTTATTTTCAATTCATGGTATACATACGACTATATATATGGTCTAGGTACTATTGAAGCAACTAAAAACGTAGGCAAAGCCACTGTATGTTAGTTTCATACTTTTTTAATGTATTTTAATAAACAACATTATGAAAGATTACAATTATCCCTAGACACTACTAGCAATTTATTTAACTTAATTAAAAATTGTAGCACGCGACCTTGCTTGAATTATTTCATGAGAATTACACGTCACGTAACATCCAGAGCAAAACTTAAGGCATCTGTAGAAAATGGCGACGATTTATGTATATTAATATTATCTTCTATCGAGTATAATTTTTTTTTTCAACTAAGAAGTATAATAATTCAAAATTTCGTATATACATATTATAAAGAAATTAATTAACGTTAATTGATCCCTTCATGCAAACATGAAATTATAAAGTATCACCATAAGACTTTACTTCTTTTTTCTACAAAAAAGCTATATATTATTATAATTAATATTATATAAGTCGCACTTTTTACATAGGTTTTGCTAACACTGAATCTACATTATAATTATTAATGTATATCTGTAGTTTCAATATTTACCTACAACTAAAACTAGTTATTTTCACAGCATCTAAATCCATTTTTTTGTTGGCCTGTTTATCTGTCTGTCTGTGCTTATCTTCAGAATGGCTAAGCAAAGGAACGCCAAAGCTAAGAAACAGAAAGTCTCAACAGATTTTAAGGCGACTTTCGCGACAGAAATCAGTAGATGAGACTTTTCTACTATCGAACATACAAGTGAAGCTGTCTGCTATAGCCAGTAATAAATACAAATATTTACCCCAAACAAATATCAGCCCTAGCATCTCCAGAAACTTATAGTATACACGTAATTGTATGCGTAAGCCCCACTATAAATTTAAGAGGTCACAATAAGGTCGACCAAAGTTCAACTAACACTCCTATTTTCACGTCAATTGAAACACAGGCTATCGGAGGAAACAAAAGACTGGCCTACGGCATATTACTTTCTTTAATAACCTACTCCTTTCAGACTTCGAGCACAATAGAGAAGTTATAAGCAAGTGTATTATTTTATCATTGCTTGAATTTCAATTAAACAGATTCAATTGTTATTTATCTTCTATTGTTCTATTTTATTAATTTGATTATTTACTAGCGACTTTCCCCGGCTTCGCTCGAGTGCGTCCCTTTTGTATTGATAGTATTATACACAAACAGTTTCACCTTTGGGCAAATTTTATTATTAACTAGCATTGCCTGCGGCTCCGCCCGCGTTCAGATGACCAAAAACCAAATTCTTAGGTTTTACATATTAGTATACTCTTACAATGCAGTTTTTGTATTTTTTCTCAGAAATGAGATATCTTCCCGCGGTAAAAAGTATCCTATATGTTGACCCGGATAATCAGCTATCATCATACCAAATTTCATCAAAATCTGTCCAGTGGTTTTCTCGTGGTGCGGTAACAGACAGATAGAGAAACAGACAGACAGACAAAAATTCCAAAAACTAGATTCGGCCTCTGTATAATAATGTCTATTTCAATTAGATTTTCCAAAAAGTATTTAATGTACAGATTCGACTTAGTTACAATTTTATTATATGTATAGATAACGTCGTGTGTGTTACTCCAGATGATAGTCTATTTTAGTACTTAATTTTATTCAAATTTGTTCAGCCTTTTAAGCGTGAAGGAATATAAATTATGTTACACATAAAAACTTTTGAATTTATAATTCAATATTAATAGATAAGTGTAAAACTATGTATAATAAAATAGTTTATGAAATTTTACGTGACTTATTTTATTATTTAAAGCACCCGTAGCCATAGGGGTAGAGATTGTACCGTCCTCCGTCCATCTGTCTGACCTCTGATCCACACTAAGCCATCGCCTAAAACTTTCACATACTATGTGTTATAATAGGAAGACTAAAGAAGGATTCATTAAGTATAACATTAATTAATGAATTTATTTCGCTTTTGTACATCTTACTTATAGTAGTGGAAAATATAAAGAACAGTTCTCTTACTAATATTATAAATGTGAAAGTGTGTTTGTTTGTTTATTTGTTTGTTTATCCTTCTTTCACGTCGAAACAGAATAACGGATTGGCGTGTTTTTTTGTGTAGAGATAGTTGTAGGGCTTAAGATTGACATAGGCTCCTTTTTACCGCGGAAGATTATCTCATGCCCATGTTAAAACACGTTGTAATACAACTCAAAAAATATTTATGTTCAGAATTACTTGAAACTTGGTATGAATGCTCTTCAATACAATTAAATAAATACGTGTTTTAGCATTTTTCGAAATTTATTTCATAAGGGGGTAAAATAGGAGATGAAAGTTTGTATGGACCTACCTTTTTAGAGTTTTTTATAGTTTTAGCGCAAGCGAAGCCGCAGGTTCTGCTAGTAAATAATAAAACTTTATTTTTTTATACTAAATATTATGCAATAGTAATATATTTTGTAGTGCTTTAGAATAATTGCCAACTCCGATTAGACTTTATAATATTCGTTTTTTTCTATATCTACACGTATATTGCCACTCAGTTCAAAAACAAAGTAAGTTGGACTAATAGTTCTCAAGGTATCTACACTCAAAACGAGGGATAGATGGAGACACATTGTATTTTCAAATATTTGTTTTATTTCAAAGAATATTCAAGCAAATAACTATTTCTGCGGTTCCTATAATTCGGCTACATATATTCATCATGTTACTATTAATAGTATAAGCTTAAACAATACAAAATTTAATAGAATTAATCGACGGTTTAGAAGCGATATAACAAAATTATAATACTCTTTATAAGCTTTCATATTAGAGCTAATATTATTTTTAAAATATATATATATATATATATATATATATATATATATATATATATATATCTAGTCAGTGAAGTGTTTGTTATTTAGAAATTAAATATTTATTAATGAACACAGCCAGATAAGTAGATGGACTGCATAATGCTAAGTGGCCTAGACGGATTCATTGACAAGGCGCCGCCATCTTAGATGAATATTGCAAAGTATTTTCCCGCGTTTGTTCTATGTTTTGCAGGTTAAATAAAACTAGCGACTCACCTTTGCTTTGCTTTGGGTTCGTCCCAAAAACAAAACAAATCTACTCCACGGGAACCGCACATTTTTCCAGGATAAAAAGTAATCCATTTATTATATTTAATTAATCTATATATGTACCAAATTTCATCCAAATCAGTTCTGTCGTTATGGCATAAAATAGTAACAAATCCATTCATCCCTGCATCCATCGTCACAAACTTTCACTTATATAATATTAGTATGGACATGGATAAGTAAGACTACATCTAGAATATAGTTTGGTATCAACATTATGTTTTTAAATTTTTTTTCTATATAACCATTTTAACAAACACATTTTAACTTTAAAGTTAGTCTCCTGAAAATGTGGCTATCACAGTACAAGCATCATATTTGCTATCTTTAGTAACATTAAAATATGAACGAGAGAAGCTACAGGTAAAACTTAGTGAAAAATAATATTAACCAAAAATATTACCCATCTCTAAAAATATTCTATCCACGTTCCTATGATAGAATGCAAAATTTCATTCCCTGGTACTATCAATCTGATAAGCTTTTCAGAGCTTTGTGGCTCCGTCATGCAGCTTAAAGTTCTTTGACCCGCCTAACAATGCACCGTCCAACAGTCAATATAAACAGTAACCAAAGGTAAATAGATTTCTGAAGTAAACGCGTTTTCTGTTCTAATGTACAAATCTGCATAATGTAGTGCAAACTGGAGAATCTCTTGAGAATTTTCTAAAAATGTTATTTGTAGTTTGTTTAAAACATTCCCACACTGCTCCATGCAAGATATTCTCCACCTAGAAAGTTATAAAATTATCATTACCTGCACTACCAATTTCCCCTTTAAATTTCTTAAGTGGACTGGGCTTTTATCCTGTATAATCCTATCAAAAATTAAGTGCATAGAAGCGACAAGGGCTCATAAACTGGACGTTTTATACACAGATACCCTGTTAGGCTGATGCAGTCACGTTGCAGCGTGCTGATAAGGCCTTTGTGAATGTAGACGAAGATAATAACAGCTTACATTTGCGAGTGCTTTCTATAAGGCCCGAAGAAATGAAATTGAGTTTGAATGGTTATTCAGAAATTAATTTCTTAAATGTTTTCATAGATGGAAAATATGTGAATTATAATAACTCTTTAAACAATGATGTAACAAAAAGACTTACTAAGATAATAGAAATCTTCTATTTTTATAATACTTTATCTTTTGACTATCTTAGTATACATATATGAATATTTCTTTGATAAAAAATTTAAAAAGGTAACATAATATCTAAATTTTGTATATAAAATTGATATTATGTAAACTTTTTGGAAATGAGAGTAGAAGCCTTCTTTATGATATTCAAAAAAAACATTATAATAATATTACTTCAATTTTGGTGCATGACTTTTCTGCTATTACATTGTATATATTTTCTAGTACTCCTTTATTTTAAGTATCTATCGATGATTAAAAAAAAAACACATTAAGTAAACTTTTAGCACGGAATTAAACTAAAATCAACAAATATTTTTGTCTATCACTCATTGGATCTAATGTATAAATAAATGAATATGTAGGGACATTAACACACAAACGAATGTCTCTACCCGGACTCGAACTCGCGACCGCTAGCACACCAAGTAAGGTCACTACAAACTGAGCCAAACGTATCGTCTTCTATTACTGAAACTTTATTGCAAGGCATTTTATAAATTTAATTACGTATATGTTTAGCGTTATTCTAATATGGCCTTATGTCATTATCTAACTTGAAATATAAATCTCTCAACGATATTCAAAATTTTACCCAAAATTCTATACAAATCCGCATAAAAGCGACCTTAATAAATTGGACGAGGGCTATGATTTAGTGGTGGGCTGATACACGCTGCGCTTTGATAAAGCTTCGTGAATATAAACGAAGATATGAGCTTTCAGTATGATAGCTTTCGTAGGCGTGTAAAAAGGAATATATAATAAGCTTTGTTCTCGTTTGATTGGTAAGCTTAAATTGTCCTTTGACAAAAATGGTAATAAGTTTTGCAACTTCAAAACCTATTAGTATCCATATATAGAAAAGCTTTAACAGACCGTGGGTAGAGTTCCGAGTGGTCGTTGGACTTTATATACAATTATAATAAAAAAACATAAATAAAAAGGAATATTTTTGACTTATCTAAATCACTACAACTTTTACACAGTAAATATATTATTTGGATACGTCCGTCCGTTTCGACGTGAAAGAAGGACAAACAAACAAACACACTTTCACATTTATAATATTATCATATTATTTTAACATATTTTAAACTTAATATCTTCGAAGTTCAATTACTTCCAAGTTAAATTTACTCACACTAACTAATACATATATCGACGTAGGGCCTGTTCCAAAAGTTATATAATTTATTATTATTTTCAATTCAAAATTGTAGCGGGCTATACACTCAAGTAAATAAAGAAAAATACATTGGCCAGAACATAGACCATATTAGACGATATATGTACATATATAGACTATTAAGTAAAACCTATCTACGTAAATAAGGTAAGTAGAGTAAGAAATAACATTATGTCAAGTTAACTGTAACACGAATTGAGTAAGAAAAATCTCGGGGTACATCATTAAATGGCCCAAAAACCTAAGGTGGGACAGTATATTATTAGAAGCCCAGTAATTGCCTAACGTCTTGCTAAAAGGAAAGTATTCCTAAATTTTCGCCAAAAGGATCTCGTAAATTGTGATTATCTTTAAGTATAACGTTGCTACCAACAGACCCACTCGTAGTATTTTATGAGGCGAGCCATCTGGGTCTTTGTCGACTACAATAAATTCAACGCACCCTGTTATGTCTTTTTCATGGACACCAGAAATATAGCTATAATATAGTTATTCTTATCTATATTTGACCCGTATAGTAATATATTAATATTTTATTACTTATGTTTTATTATAGTATTTATAATCCATACTAATATTATAAATGTAAAAATGTGTTTGTTAGTTTATTTGTTTGTCCTTCTTTAACGTTGAAACGGAGTGACGGATTGCCATGTTTTTTGTGTGGAGGTAGTTGGAGAGCAGGAGAGTGACATAGGCTCCTTTTTACCACGTGAGATTATCTAATTTCCACGGGAAAACACGTTATAATACAATCCAAAAAAATATTCATGATCAGAATTACATGAAACTTGGTATTAATGCTCTTCAATAAAATTAAATAAATACGTGTTTTTGCATTTTTCGAAATACTTCCTATAGGGGGGTAAAATAGTGGATGAAAATTTTCTAGAGATTTTTTTGTAGTTTTAGCGCGAGCGAAGCCGCGGGCTCTGCTAGTACTTTTATATGTGTCAAATCATTTTTTTGTTATTAGAACGAGTATGTTTCAAAACAACCGCACTGAAACTTTAAATTAAAAAGCTCTAATGATTATAAATATACTGAACTATTGTCGCATGTGGGTATGTCTCTGTCACTCTTTCTGCACAAAAGTTGATGGATTTGTTACTCAAATGGGGAAAATGCATGTATTCTCATAACAACTATTCGTGAACAAAATATGTGAATCATCTCTTACCATACAACGTCGAGATGACGATGGCGGAAAGCATATAACAGAGTGATATTGCTATGAGAAAACGCGTTATATCTAATAAAAGTATTTAGAGTAAAACGATATGTAACAACAGTGTATGAATATTAACGTACTAAAATATAACAAAATTTATAAAAATATAAAAGACGGTTCACACGATCTTTTATATCCTGAACATTAAAAACATTCCAGTCTGTGTCATCATATCCCTTCGTAAGTAGTTTCAAATGTAATAGAGCGCTATTATTCACGAATTTGGTGGAGTATTTTTGAAGACGTAGTTGGCAAATATAAAAGAAATTACTTTTATTTTTCATCTCAACCACAGGATGTTGCCTTATGATATATGACTTTGGATCTAGATATTTGAACAGACAGACATCTGAAACTGAAGCAAAAAAATCTATGTGAAAGAAATGTTGTGTATTTATTTTTTTACCACAAAATAACGCCTTAAATTCGTAGTTTATTGAAAAAATTGAGTTTGTGTTAAGTACAAACGAATGTTCTTCTGTTTCGCCCATTTTATTAGTTATACTAGCGGCTCACCCTCGCTTCGCTCGGGTTCGTCGCTAGGTACGTTTTAAATAGATATAAAAAGTTATTAGCCAGCGTAAGCCATATAAATTTTAATTTTTTTCGTTAATTATTCTGATGTTTTAATACTTACCTATTCCGGACTAAGAGAAATCCAAAAATTAAAATATCATAAAAATTGGAACGCGGTCGAACGGGATAAAAAGTATCCTATGTCCGTCTCTGGGTTCTAAGCTACCTCCCCGCCAATTTTCAGCCAAATCGGTTCAGCCGTTCTGGAGTTATAAATAGTGTAACTAACACGACTTTCTTTTATATATATATAAGAAGATGTATTGAATATTAAAGTACTTAACATATTCTTGTAATTCTAATTTTTGTTATACCCAAATTGACCCAGCGCGAGAATCGAATTTTAAACGCTGTAGATATTTCCAGTTAAATACAGAGCCACTACGCTTGAACTTACAATAGATCCTTAACAATGTTATACAGAAATAGAATTTGAAATTCTACCCTCTACTAAAATGCCTACCCTCTCAAAAATAATGTTCTCATATTATATCCGCTTTAAGGCGTCATCGGTTCGCAAAATAGCTTTTAAGCTCTAAATTTTTAAAGATATATTTTCTAATATATTTTTTGTTCGTATTTTAAACGATAACATCTTTGAGCATTATTTTACTAATCTTTTTTTAATAAACACTTTTTACCTTAAAAAATGATTATTTAGCATGATTTAAGTTGTCTATTTTTAAGTTTTTTTTTGAGCATTCAACGACCGCCTCAACGTAACGTATTTAAGCATATTATGTACATACATACATATATTAGGCTGGTATTACTTCTTATAACTGCCTCCGTGGTGTAGTGGCTAGCATGTACGGCTGCACACCCGGAGGTCCTGGGTTCGAGTCCCGGGTCGGGCCAAGTTTAGTTATTGTCTTTCTGTATAAGTAAGCCTCAGTAACAGCCCGGAGTTGGGAAGTTGGCGGTGTTTCACCCCCGTGCCTCGGAGAGCACGTAAAGCCGTCGGTCCTGCGCCTTTACTCTCACTGGTCGTGTCGAGCAGTCGTCCCACCGGAATATGAGAGTGATAGGAATAGAGAGTGCACTTGTGTCTGCGCGTACACTTGTGCACTATAATATCTCCTGCGCAGTTGGCTAGTCTCAATGAGATTGGCCGCCGTGGCCGGAATCGGTCGGGAGAACATCATCATTACTTCTTATGTGGGAGGTCAGAGGTTCGTTTTAAATTTACACTTCACTACATCAATAACTTATCAAAGTCAAGTAAGAAAAGATAAAGAAAAATAAATACAAAATTGTGTATTATACATATGAAAAATTAATGACATTGAAAATCGTTAAAGTCGTATGCGATCTCTCATAATCTGAATTAATTACAACATAAGATGCCAATAAGTATTACGATAACATCTTTACATATAATTAAATTGTAACTAAGTCTAATCTGTACACTAAACATTTTTTTGGAAATTCTTATTGAAATAAATATTATTATCGATACAGAGGCCGAATCTATGGTTTTTAGAATTTTTGGCTGTCTTTCTGTCTGTTACCGCATCACAGAAATATAGGATACTTTTTACCGCGGGAAAATGTCTCATTTCTGAAAAAAAAAATACAAAAACTGCAATGTAAGAGCATACTAATATGTAAAACCTAAGAATTTGGTTTTTGGTCATCTAAACGCGGGCGGAGCCGCGGGCAATGCTAGTTATTTATAATTGCTATCCTCAATCAAGTTTGATTATAATAGTACGTATACCTATAATATGATATAGCTATCTAAATAAAACTATTATTTCCCTTGGGTACCAAAAATAAGACAGTCCCTAATTACGTAGCTGAAATTAAATTCTTCCAACAAAGCTAAGTATTTTCAGAAAATAAACCCAAAAATGTTGTAGCGAAAATAATTGTTTCAACCTTTAATAGAGACAATTGAGTAAAATTTATTTAGGCACATGTATACGGCGTCCCTTCCCGCCGCTCCTAAGGAAGATCGTGGAGGTCGGTCCACGAACGTTGTGTTTAGAATAGATGATACTGTAGAAGTGGTATTTACATTACTTTAAGGAAAAATAAATATTATATAATAAATAGTTTCCCTGTCTATTTATCTCACAATTTTTATATCTACTTTTTTGATTTTATGATATATTTGGTCATTTTTACAAAAGTTTATATCTTATTTATTAATTTTGTAATATATTTTAATATAAAAGCCATTTTCACCCTCTATTAAATAAAGTATCTAAAATGTCCTTAATCTATTACTTCAATCATAATAAATAAAATGGAGGCAACTAACAAATAAACTTCAACATTTTATCGAAAGGATTATCCGTTCATTCTTACATGTACATACTCATATATTATTTTAATTTATTCGGAGATAGTAAAATCGAGCTTATTCTCTTAAAAGCTGCACATTCAGGGTTTCCTTATACTGCGGCTCGTAAAATATATATAGAATAGGTACTTAGGCAATAGAATGTGAAAACACTTTTATGGTCAATATAATAATTATTATTTCATCTCAAACCTGAGATCTACAGCTTAAAAAAGACAATAATTTTTTTTACAAATTTTTCTGATGCTATCTGGATAGACAAATGGACGTAATGGACAAATCTGGATTTGTCGAAGAACTTTGTTCTTTGATATCTTGTAAATAATTTATTTACTTTGATTCACTTCACGTGATAGAATCAAACCTGGACTATCGATCTGAAAATTATTTTATCCATTTCCAAGTATGTAACCTAAACAAACAGTCCGCAAATTCAATATAACGTCAAATAAACAGTATTGTAATGTAATGTATGCAGCACTTTTATCATCGCACTACTAGACACGGGTCTCTTCAATACAAGGGGCGTCTGGCCATAGTCCACCACGCTGGCCAAGTGCAGGTTAGCGGACTTCATATAACTTTCGACAACCTGCTAGATTCTCTCAGGCATGCAGGTCTTCTCACGATGTTTTCCTTCATCCTAAGGTAAGTGGTAATCATGTTGGAAATGATTCGCATATGAAAATATCAGAGGAGCGAGACCCGGGATTTGAACCCGCCTTACTCTGTTTCCCAAGCTAGCGCGTTATCACTGGGTTACAGGACCAGTGCCTGGTGTGTTAAATATCTATATAAATAAATAGCCTATTTAATTGATAAAAATTATAAACTAAAATATTATTACAGTGGCAGATTATTTGATATCATTTCTAATATATAACAATCTGAGGCGGTGCGTATTAGGGCGGTCGTTTCGCAACATTCGTGTCAATTATCCGGGAGTTTTCCCGAGCGACGATTGCTCGCAATAGCCATCATTTAACCGGACGGTGCCGCTCTTGTAATGCCGTACATTTCACCCGCCATCAGTTATGTATGCACGTTACTAAGGGAGAACCATTGAGCGAACCCGCGCATAATGTCTCAATTAGGAAACAGATGCTGCAAGCCCAATTGCGAGCTGATGTAATTTTTTGTACTTTTCTTAATATAACAAAAGCATGAACAAAATAATATACGACTGTTGTATACAATCAAGTTTTTATATTTATATATAAAGTATATTCTTGTACTAGCTACAGTCCATCTCATTATACCCATTTGTGGTTTTCTTTGCTTGGTTATATCTAAGCATATAATTATTCGTATATTTAATACTAGTAGCTCACCCTCACTTCTCTCAGGTTCTCCTCTAGGAAAACAAAAACAAACCTATCCCACGGGAACCATACATTTTTCTGGGATAAATAGTATAATCTATCTCTATGCCAAATTTCATCCAGATTCTTTCAGCCGTTCTGGCGCGAAAGATTAACAAACATTCCTACATACTCACAAACTTTCACATTTATAATTTTAGTATAGATAGTATAGATTTCTATCTTAAATAAGAAATTTGATAGATTGATTATAAGACTCACTTTTAGAGGTATAGATAACTGTGATGAAATCTATACTAATAATATAAAGAGACACAGTTTGTTTGGTTGAACGCGCTAATCTCAGGAACTACACATCCGATTTAAAAAAATCTTTTTGCTTTAGATAGCTCGTTTATTAAGGAAGGCTATGCACTATATACCTATTATACCGGAAAAGTGTACGGTTTCCGTGGGATAGATTTGTTTTTGTCTAGGACCAACCCGAAGTGAAACGAGGATGAGTCGCTAGTATTAACATATTAATATTTGCAAGAAACTTAAATTTTTACTAAAAGATAATTGGATAACTCTATCAAGTAATACACCACTCTAAGTTTCACTTTAAGTATGTAATGGAGTGGAGCATACCTTCTATCTAGCTACTTGCTCTGCAAGAAATTTAATTTGTAGCTAATAGCGTATATTACAAGTTACTCAGACATATTTTGAAAGCTTATAGAATTACATACATATATTCTTGTAAGCTCTGTACTATTTTCTTAACATTATATGAAACCTTTTTTTTCTTAATGGGACGTGGCAGGATCGCTTACGCAACCAACCACGATGCCCCGATGGCAGCTCTGCCAAAGCAGACCACAACAACCATGGGGTTGCTCCAACGGTCCACTCTACTGTTAGAGAAGTACCAGGAGTAACCCGCATGGTACACTGCTTACTATTTTACGAAACCTACACTAACTTCTGATATTAATTTTTAAGTAATACATAGGTCCGTGATACTAATCTTATGTAAAATAAAGGTCCATATCGTAGTCATTTTCTTTTGCCCTTTGAATAAACACATAATTACGTTTATCGGAAAAGCGCTTTCATAAAGACGATGGGTTATCCTGTGGTCACTTTTCCAGGCTTCCGATTTGGAGGAAACTGTACGTGTTAGCAATTTATGAGAGCGATAATATCTGGATATAAATTCAAAGGATAACAATAAGATCCTTTATTGCCACCGTTGTTTTCACAAAAACGATTCAGCGGGCGATGAAGAGTTTTTTTTGGGAACATAAAATTGGGTAATGTCACGTTTCTTGATATATATTTACTTCACAGGTTTATTATTACAATGTTACATGGTGCTGAAGTGTTTACATCATTTGTTAAGAAAAATATATCCCAATATCTACGTAAAATAAATGGAATCTTTTACCATATCGTAGGGGAATCTTTTTCTTGATTGTTGCAAGAGTCTAGATAGTATAGAAAAAATTATAATAGTCTCATATTTCTTATTAACTAAAGCAAAATTTCTTAATTAAATACCGACCCCAATATATTTTAATATAAGCTATAATAAATTGATAGCAAATTTCATCACAAGACAGGCCTAATTCTTAACGAGCCGTCCCTACTATCCCAAAGGCTGGGCCCTAAATTCTTAAGAGGGTATAATTTCCTTCATTTCAGGTAAAACCGCAAGTTTAGAAACCACGCGTAGGCGATAGTGTTGTAAAATGAGATGGCCGATAGCAATCTGTATTTATTGACTGATTTCAAGCAAAGAGTAGTCACTACTATAATTAACACATATTTTTGAATTTATATTTAAAGTTTTTCAGAACTAGCCTTCTCTTTCGAGAAAACAAGAAAAGCGATAAACTATAAACGCATGCAAATATTTCTATAATTTTAATTTTCTTCTTATTTAGGTTTACTATCAAATTGATATGAAACACCATATTTGTATTTAACAATATACAAAAATACATACATACAAACATATTTATTATAGTAGTGTGATTATGATGAAAACTGTAGACAAATACACTTAAATTTATGCAAGGTACATATTAAGTCTTAAATTTTTAAAAAGGTATAATTTCTAGTATTAGAGTAAGAGCCGCAATCTGAGAAACCGCAGGTGTGACGGAATCACCTTTGCATAACATATAGGAACTTAAACCCATGCATGCATGATTTCTTATGTGAATTATCGAAACCCTCTTTGGCAATTGATCTTTATGAATAAAACAGCTTTTACAAAACACTATTTATTTCATAGAAGATATCAGCTGAGTTATTGTATATGAGTATTTTATATTGATCAAGCAATCATATTTTCCTTTAAATATTCACATTTTTAATAAAATAATATAGTCATAGGATAATCCATACTAATATTATAAATGTGAAAGTGTGTTTGTTTGTTTGTCCTTCATTCACGTTAAAATGGAGTGAATAATTGGCGTGATTTTTTGTGTGGAGATAGTTGGAGGACTGGAGAGTGACATAGGCTACTTTTTACCGCGGGAGATTATCTAATTCCCACGGGAAAACGCGTTATAGTACAATCCAAAAAATATTTATAATCAGAATTACTTGAAACTTGGTATTAATGCTCTTCAATAAAGTTAAATAAATACGTGTTTTAGCATTTTTCGAAATTCATCCTATAAGGGGGTAGAATAGAGGATGAAAGTTTGTATGAAACTACCTTTTTAGAGATTTTTTTGTAGTTTTAGCGCGAGCGAAGCCGCGGGTTCTGCTAGTAAGGATATAATTTCATGAACTGATAAGCTAAACCTATATGGCATGAGACACATATATAACCTAGATGGCATGTAAGTGATAACTTACAAATCCCAAAACTATTAAATATAATTTATCATGTAAAGCCAAATAAATTCATAACTAAGGCAATATATTTTGAATTTAATTTGTCCCCAAGGATTTTGGTCCAAAGTTACAGTCAGGAGCTGCAACGGACAGTTGTGTTGAAAGCGGTACATAAATTACGATGTTTGCAAAGTGTCAAGCTGGATTTACGGCACTCCTCATAAAACTATATGGAATTACTGATAGCTCATCTCTCATACAAAATGCGAGCTAATTAAACATTTCATTAGAGTATGTTAACGTTTCACTCATGTAAATGGTCATCGTGCTTTTGATCTTCAGTAGAAAATTAAAGAGTGTACCATATATATAAAAAATTAACTTCCCATAGTTAATAACTAAATTAATTAAGTACTACTTAATTAAGTAGTATATTTCGGAGTCTTTTTATAATAAGACAAGTGCAAATTTATTATACATTCATGTTATAATTTTTGCGGTTTAATTACAGGACTCTTACCTCTATCAAAATTATATAGATTAAATAAATTCCTTAATGGTTCTAAACTTGGATAACTCAAGCCACAAGCACATATCCACATTGTGATAAATGGGTGGACCAAACCCTTTAGATATAGGCAAAAAATAAAGGTCTTCACCAGCCGGTCCTGACTTTTGATATATTAGAGTGTTAATATGTTTTATTACTAGTTAAAAATTTGGGGACCCTTCATTAAGCTACTCGTGTCTCGTGTAATTACAATTATATTCATAATTGTTAGTAAATGCTCAGTGGCCATGGTCTAATTCTTTCATAATTCACACTTATTTTTTTAACCCACGACCAAAAAAGTAGGGTATCATCAGAATATTAATACATTAGTACTTTTAATGAAGGTAAAATGCCAAGAGAGAAATCTTCTTTTTTTACTTCTTAGACGGTTTTTGTTGATGTCAGGGGTTATTCAAAAATTTTTATTTTATTTTTTACGAATTATAACTAATTTAAGCTTGATCACAAAGGTAAGCAACCAAGCATTGGTTGGCACTATGATATAATGCAAGGTACTGTGGCTAGAGGCAGTGCTAGTGCAATGGTCGCTTGGGAAACCGAAAGAAGCGGGTTCAAATCAAGGTCTCCTCTACCCCTTATATTTTCATGCGCGAATAATTTCCAACATGGTAATTACCACTTGTCTTACGATAATATGAGGAAATCTGCATGTCTGAGATAACCTAGCAAGTTTTCGGAACACATATGAAGTCCGCCAACCCGCACGTGGTCAGCGTGGTGGACTATAGTCTGAACCCCTTCGCATTGAAGACCTAAGGCCAGCAGTGGGACGTTAATAAAGGGCTGAACACATACATACGTACATACATACTGTGGCTTCTAGACAAAGAAAAATTATTTACAACACATTGTACTCAATGTAACCAAGTAATTAATTATCCAATAAACTAGACTAGGTAAATCTATTCAACTAAATAAGGTAGGGGGTGGATGATTCGTGTGATTTAGGTATGAGAGCACACAAATATAATGAATTCGCTTACGAAGCGTTACGATCCTTGGATCATTGAATATAGATGAGGGATCAAAGAAAATTACGAGTCCTCGATAAAATTTTGCGCTGCGCAAAGGAATTCCACTTACTTCCCCGTTCGTATGTCTTAATACTATTATTTTTAAATGAAAATATGTAAATTATAACTAAAATATGTCACTATAATCCAATTTATATTTTTTGAGTAATCTTTCTATTCCAATCCATGTGATTATTAAAAGGATGGAAAGTTAGGAAAGAATTCAAGGAAACGTAATAATATTTAGTTTTGTCCTTCTTTTCTAATAATTACTACAGAAATATCTATCATAAACATTAACATAAAAAATATTTAAATTTTAAAAAATATTTTTGTTTATATCCATTGTAGTAGAACTATTTTTTTATAATATGTAAATTAATAGTAAAACACCATTTTTAAAAACAAGCTTTTATTTAAATGCTCTAAAAAGAAAATAAACTTTAAATTAAATCAAACCCTACAACTTTTTACATTACAAAATTTATCTATATAATAACATTCTAAGCCGAATCTGTAAATTAAATCTTTTTTGGATAATCTTATTGAAATAAACATTATTATTGATACACAGGCCGAATCTATAGTTTATAGAATTTTTGTCTGACTGTTTGTCTGTCTGTGACCGCATCACGAAAACACCACTGGACAGATTTTAATGAAATTTAGTATGATGTTAACTGGTAATCCGGGTCAACGTATAATATACTATATACTACGGGAAAATATGTCATCTCTGAGCTATACGTTAAAAAGTAACTAGGGACGAACCCGAGCGGAGCGAGGGTGAGTCAGTATTATGATATAAAAAGCTTATCGCGAGTTCTACCTATTTTAAATATTATATTCTTGTTTATCTACATAGGCACAGTAGTAAAATTTGGCACACTAATTTGATTCCCGGTACAATGGAAACCAAACTAGTATGACAAACAGCTCAATCGGACACAGGGAAGTGGGTCAAATTTAAGTTGCAAGATTCCATTACACAGACCAGGACAGGTGAAACTAAAAAAAAGCTTCTAAAAAACAATATCAGTTTTCAAACAATTTCTATTTTTTTGGTAATTTACTAATTAATTTAATTGTATATATATTACAAACAAAGCTTTTCCCATATTAAGATAAGGATTTCCGTTTACATTCAAGATGAGAAGTGAGTCCGCACGCCGTGAATCCGCAACAGATTCAAATTTATAAATTAACATATAAATCGAAAGATTTACCCTAAATAAGATCAAAAGAATTTGTCGTAAGCTTGGGGGGCTGATGACTGTTTATGGCCGTATCAATGCGCCGGTAATCTCGAGATACTTTTTTTTATATTATACATACTTTGATCGAAAAACTTAATTTTATCTCCGATATGTCGATAACGCATCTATTTTTTTTTTGTTTTCCTTTTTATAACAACAAATGTTGTAAAACAGTTGAGTACAAGTTGTTTATATTGGATTATTTACTATAGTGCCCCCTAATACGTTGAATATTTCATTAAATGATGTAATTTATTACGTCATGTTAGAGTTTTCAGTACGATAAAGCGCAATATAAGAAACTGAACCATTAAATATGTGTACGTTTTAGTATTCTCATATATTTTTGAAAAAAAAAATATAATGCATAACATAGCTATATTATGATGAAGTTAAAATAAGATATTGTTAGCAAGTGAAAGAAGCATTAAAATTTCTAAAGAGTTATACATTTTACATAGTACTAGCAGAACCCGCGGCTTCGCTCGCGTTAAAACTAAAACAAATTTCTAAGCATGTAGGTTTCATACAAACTTTCATCCCCTATTTTACCCCCTAATGGGATCAATTTCGAAAAATGCGAAAACACGTATTTATTTAATTACATTGAAGAGCAATAATACCAAACTTCAAGTAATTCTGATCATAATTTTTTTGGGTTATATTATAATATGTTTTCCCGTGGGAATTAGATGATATGCCGCGATAAAAAGTAGCTTATGTCACTCTCTCCAGATCTCCAACTATCTCCACACTAAAAATCACGCCCATCTGTCACTCCTTTTTGACGTGAAAGAAAGACAAACAAACAATCAATCAAACACTTTCACATTAATAATATTAGTATGGATATGGATAGATAGTACTACAAATAGCTAGTACCTACAACTGAAAAAATGACTGTTTATTTATCAACATTCCTTTCTCAATAAAAATGAACTCGTGACCAGTGTTTTAACTGCATTGACACTGCCAGCTGTATGAAATATGTATAATATCTAGCATTATTGTAATACTTTCTTAAATTTACGCGAATATTTGACATTTTAAATAAATCCGCGGAAAAATCCGAAAAGATTGAAGTTGTATATAAATTAAAATTGATAAAGTATGTTATCCTTAAGAGATAGACATGTGCCATCGCGGAATTTCCGTACACCTATATAAGATACACAATTCCACCATACATTATTTTGTTATATCTCAAAGGGTTTAGGCAGTGTTTTCGTTGAAAGCTCCCAGACCGCTAATTTTTTTTCGACACCTCCAACAAATATCGTTATATTTTAGCCAATGTATACAAAAAATTAACAAATTATATACTAAAACCTTTCTCTTGAATCACTCTATCTATTAAAAAAACCACATCAAAATCCGTTGCGTAGTTTTAAAGATCTAAACATACATAGGGATAGACAGACAGACACTTTGTTTTATACTATGTAGTGATAGCATTATTAGCTCTTTAACTTATTTTTTTAAGTCTAATATTATTTACTCCAGGCACTATAATTTGTTATGAAGACCGGCCAATTATAAAAACAACGGAAACGTGCCACCTAGAAATCATAATACACGTAAACAAAATCATAAACAATGTGCTGCACTTCAAAATACACCGTATTTAGATAGAATTAAAGTTGATAATAATTATTTTGACTAGGACTATCCAATTACTGAAATTCTTTTGACTTTGTTGGGTAAACTGGGCTATAATCATTACAGCTAAGTGTTACAACTTGAGCAAATATAAGTGGAATATATTCAGTTCGATTTCTTACATATTTAACCCCCTGTACACGGGCCTTCAAATTGTTCTCGAGTATGGCGTTATGGAAACGTTTTATGTAATCATTCTCATTTATATGGATAAGATATAAATGAGAGTAAACATTTATTATTCAGTACACAAATACATTAACTATTGTTAGTTATATCTATCACCAATTCGAAAAGACTAAGAAAATGCTTGAGCATTAAAACGATTTATCAGGATTCTATAACAAAAAGGCTTATTAAGTTTGAAATTGTTTTTGTCCTTATATCACAGCCATTTTATTAAAAGACTGGCTATATAGCTAAAGTTTAGTTTCAGGCCATGTAAAGGAATTATCAATATTTTATATCGCGATACGTTTCAAAACAACTTTTTTTATTTCGCTGAATAGGTACTAACATAGTGCCTGCCATCAACTTATGACAGATGACGCGCCAGTGCTAGATATCTATTAGTTTAATTCTTTTAGTCTGTATATCAGACAAAACCAAACAATAGGTATATATATATATATATATATATATATATATATATATATATATATATATGTATATATATATTAACAGAATTCATTTATTAATTTTAATTTATTAAATTTAATAACAGATGCAATTTATTTATTTAACACAAACACATATATTACATTGGTTATTAAGATCAAAACTTTTATTTCTTTCGTTTATAACAATAAAGTAAAACATATATCAAGCACGAAACACTCTGTATAAAGAAAGGCAAAATAACAACTTATTTATCATCCAAAATTACGACTTCGATAAAATCGTATCTATGTATTTGTGTACATTTTCGCTTACGCAGCCTTCTAAAAAGTTAGCCATAAATTTTATGCACGCTCATATACTTTCAATCCAATATACATAATACAACTGTATTGAGTTCAACTAAGGGCAAGAGGAAGTAAGTAAGTTATTTTTGATAATATAACGTCAAAAACCTTAGATTTAATTTCTTATATTAATATTTATTTAAAGTAGCGCTTTACATTATTAAGAAAAGCTTGCTTATTTTTAGTTATAATACAATTACAAACAAATTATATTGAAAATATTATTTATGTACCATAAAATATGTATTATACAAAAGTAACAACATGTCGACAAAGGGTAACTTATCTCTTTAAGAGATTTCTTCCAGAAACCCTTCAGAAGTGAGAAAATAAGTTAATTTAATAATGATTAGTAATATTTATCAGGCGTTAAAATAATATAGATTTTCTAATTAGTATTTTCACAGTTCAGCTTCTTGACAAAAATCACGGATACAAGCTCAACGATACTAGGGGAATCAGGCGATAGTCCACCCTAGCCTAAAGTGGTTTGGTGGACTTCATACGTCTAGTTAGATTCTTTGAGACATTCTCCATCCATCATCGTATGAGCAA
Organism: Brenthis daphne; assembly: GCA_947093115.1. Classification (NCBI taxonomy): domain Eukaryota; kingdom Metazoa; phylum Arthropoda; class Insecta; order Lepidoptera; family Nymphalidae; genus Brenthis; species Brenthis daphne. The sequence goes on along the minus strand of OX352474.1, from coordinate 28,532,842 downwards.
GTGGTAATCATATTGAAAACTAGCGGCTCACCCTCGCTCCTCTCAGTTCGCCTCCAGAAAGACAAAAACAAACCTATCCCACGGGAACCGTACATTTTTCCGGGATAAAAAGTAGTATGTGTTATTCTGATGTATGAGCTATATTATTGTAAAGTTTCATCAAAATCCATTCTGTAGTTTTCGCGTGAAAGAGTAACAAACATACATCCAAACATACATTCTTATAAACTTTCGCGTTTATAATATTAGTAGGATGATACGCACATATACACTTAAAGGACGCTGGACCCCGATTTTGGACATGGTTTTTAAGGGAGCTTTACCATTGGATTACTGCAATGCAATAACGAAATATTTTTCAATTATTTTATTAATAATAAACAAACGAATGTTCACCTATTTTTTTTTAATTTTAAGTTAATATAAATAATAATTAAAAGCTTACTTAAAGGATACATATTTTAAGTATGTAATTAATTTACTATTTTATTATTATACTCATATTTTTATAATATGGTTTAGTTAAGAAAAGCTTACAGCGAACATTATAACAATATTGAATAAAATTAATGAGCAAACCCCTAAGTTAGCTTGTTGAATAATTTATGATCTTACTTATTGTAATACCAATAGGATATCGATACAGGATAATATCAGCATAAGTATTATAGTCCCAATACAAAATATCTTATAAATGTATTGAGACATTTTCCCATCAGCTTATCTATACTAATATTATAAAGAGGTACAGTTTGTGAGTTTGTGACGTTGTAGGGGGTAATCTCTTGATCTACTGAATCGATTTAGATGAAATTTGGTAAGAAGATAGTTTGTTACCTTTTTTCCCGGAATCATTCATTAAGGGGGTGAAAATGGGATCAAGGAAAATGGGATAAGGAATCAAAATGGGGAATTGTAGAATATTTTTACTAACAATTAAATATTATACGACCGTCAAAATTATGACAGTATTGTTGTATAAAAAAACTTCTGCTTGCAATTCAAATTCGAGCTTTTCCAGTTATTTTTTTTTAGATTTTTCGAAATATTTTCACTCACCAATCATATTAAGAATGTGAAATTAGTAACTAATTTCAAATATGTTGTATAGATAATCTATATTTAATTTAATCTTATATATAAAATTTCCACAACAATGTTTGTTACCGTACTCCTCCGAAACGGCTTTACCGATTTTTACCAAATTTTAAATGCGTATTCAGTAGGTCTGAGAATCGGCTACTATCTATTTTCTATACCTCTAAGTGATAAGGATAAGGGTGGTCCTCCCAGACCCCACCCCAGGGACGAACCCGAGCAGAGCGAGGGTGAGTCGCTAGTATGTATATAAAAGGCAAAAGTGATTGACTGATGTATCAACATACGAACCAAACCCTGAAGGCTAGAAAATTGAAAATTCACACAAGTGTTCCTTATATGACAAAGGCATTAATTAAGGAAAGATTTTTCAAAATTCAGCCCCCAAGGGGGTGAAATAGGGGATAAAAGTTTGTATGAAACTTTTTATTCCTTGGACATATCTGCATGAAATTTCGTATGAATTTAGTACGGCAAAAATAATGAGTTACCTATTTCAGCGTTTTTTTAAAATTCAACCCCTAAGAGGATAAAATAGGGGATGACAGTTTGTATGAAACCACCTTTTTAGATTTTTTTGTAGTTTTAGCGCGAGAGAACCCGCGTTCTGCTAGTAAAATATATCGCTTATCTCAGTATGGCTCATTGTTTTTGAGCGACTTTCATGAAGATAAATGAAGCGAAAACTTTTTCCATGGAAGAGAGAAAGGGTTCCCATGGATTATTTGACAGGATGTAGTGAGAGTTGAAGTGAAGGTTGTAAATCTTCTTTTCCCTAATGAATATGTCCAATACAATAAATTGACCCCTGCGAGATTCGATCTCACGGCCTATTTTGCATCCTATTACATTACGGTAATTAATTATTATCTATGTCACAGCTACTGAAATGTTTTTAAACGGTTTTATTTAGCTTTCCTTGTTTTTTTGGGTCAGTAATTGAAATTTTATCCTTTTCCTGTCGACAGATTGATCTGATATTTGATTTTTGATTTGATTTGGTATTTGGTTCACTTAGTTACCTGTAGTTCTGATGACAGTAAAATTATTGAATATAATAGTAGGTTAGATACAAACATTGATATTCCGATTTACATCAATATGCTACCAATAAGAAGATTAAAAACTCTAATAAAGTTAGTCCACGCGGTGTGCCTTTTATGGTAAGTTTGCTTAGAAAATCCCTCAACGCTAAACAATCAAAGTCCTAAGGCGGAGCTTATTCATTGTAGACTTTTATTTATGCTTTAAGTATACAATAAAATCATTTTATATTTAAAACGCTGGCATTAGATAGCGATAGCATAAAAAAAATATTTATTATTTTATTTCTCTTAGAATAAATGTCGTTGCGTAATAATAATATTCTCCTAATCTGTTTTGGTCGCATTCGGCCATTCTGAGATTAGCCAAATGCGTAAAAGATATTGAAGTTCTCAAGTATCTCTTTATGATTAGCAACAGCTTTTACTCTCGTCTTCGTCTCCCATACTAATGTTACACTTAGCCGCAGGACGAAAGATATACATAGAAATATAGATTATGAGGACGGTCAATGAATAGGCTCCTTTATAAGTTATAACCCCACTCCTCATACCATGCGAGCGGAGATGCGGAATAACTTATATGCAATATATGGAAGTTTCAGGCAACAATATATTATAAAACATAGAAAAACATAAACAAATCTATCCCTTGGGAACCGTATGTTTTTCCGGGATAAAAAGTAGCCTATGTGTTATTCCAAGCCATAATCTATCTCTGTTCCAAATTTCATTCAGATCCGTTAATCCATTCTAGCGTGAAAGAGTAACAAACATCCATACTCACAAACTTTCACCTTTACAATTTTTATACAGATAAATACAAATTCATATTATACTTAAGAAGTTATAGAATAGTAAAATTACACCTTATAACATCGCTTCAAACCCCTTACGTTGATATCGAATTAGGTCAAGTGTGAGTTAAATTCGCTCAAGTTTGTTCAAACACCAATTGTAAGGGAACAGACGTGCCAAAACACAATATTCTATTTTGTTAAGTTTTCACCAATATAATATTGAAGTATTGGTAGTAAGTAGTATATAAAATCCTACTGCTGGGCATAGTCCATACTTAATATTATAAATGTGAAAGTTTGTGAGGATGGATGGTTGTTTGTTACTCTTTCACGCTAGAACGGCTAAACCAATCTGGATGAAATTTGGCACAAAGATAAATTATAGTCTGGAATAATACAAAGGTTACTTTTTATCCCGGAAAAATGTACGGTTCCCATGGGATAGGTTTATTTTCGTTTAGAGACGAACCCAAAGCGAAAGGAGAGTGAGCCGCTTGTCTTAAAATAAGGGGGATACGGAGCCTTCAGTGTGCGAGTCTGACTCTAAGTTTCGTAAAAATGTTAACGATTGTAAAGTACTCGTACATCATGTCTAATTCCTTTGCTAATGTAACATATTATTGCGTCATATTTTTATTTATATATTTAAACATTTAAAGGAATATATTTTATTCATCATAGATTTTTTTCCGTAATACCATTTCAATATGATCGATATTCCTATCAATAGCGTTGAAACTTCCATTGCATCTCTATGTGTAAATATATGATCTTCCTGTTTGAAATTGACGTATATTGGCTTTGCGCTGTCTAGTGTCTGCCTTTTTCAATAGAAAAGTCTTCATATTTTACCAGATTTATATGTACGTATTCAAATATAATATATAAAAATAAAGCGTTAAGTTGAGTTGAACCTACTTACATATTTAATTAATTATATTAAGTACACTAATAGTCTAAGATCCGAGGTCCATCTTTCACTTTCCATTGTTGTTTGCCTAATTAAATATAGTAAACTAGAAGAACCCGCGGCTTCGCTCGCGCTAAAACTATTAAAAAAAAACTCTAAAATGGCAGGTTTCATACAAAATTTAATCCCTTATTTTACCACCTTAATACGGCATGAATTTCGAAAATTGCTAAAATACGTAATTATTTTATTGTATTGAAGAGCATTAATACCAAGGTTCACGTAATTCTGATCATAAATATTTTTTTTGAGTTGTGTTTTTACGTCTTTTCCCGTGGGAATGAGATAATTTCCCGCAAAAAAAATAGCTTATGTCACACTCCAGCCTTCCAACTATCTTCACACAAAAAATCACGACAATCCGTTACTTCGTTTCGACGTGAAAGAAGGACAAAAAAACAAACACATTTTCATATTTATAATACTAGTATGGATAGACATCTTCAGTTTTTTTAATTTCAATTTATTACTTACCATATTAGCTCCTATTTTGACTTTCTATATCATCGCACTTATTCATACGTAATTCAACTCTGTAACAAAATTTACCAACAACTTATCTTATTTTTTAAACTGAACTCTTATCGGTGGTCGTTACTGATAATTTATATATATATTAATGAAACGTATTTTTTTTGTATACATACATATTATAGGTTAGTGTATACTTTATTAAAAAAAAACACATATTTGTCCAATGTACATTGTATAAATATCGTAACTTTTAAAATTTATGTTATCTATTATACATATAATAAAATTCTGAGTCGAATCTGTACATTAAATATTTTTTGTGATATCTTATTGAAATAGTCATTAATATCGATACAGAGGCCGAATCTATAGTTTTAGAATTTTTAGTCTATCTGTCTGTCTGTTATCGCATCACAAGAAAACCACTGAACAGATTTTGATGAAATTTGTTATGATGATAGATAGTTATCCGCTTCAACATATAGGATACTTTTTATGGCGAGAAAAAATTTCATCTCTGAGAAACCTATACTTAACCTTAAAACGTAACTAGGGACGAATCCTAGCGGAACGAGGGCGAGTCGCAAGTAATATAATAAATAGCTTATAACGAGTTATGAAAAACCCAATATTCTATTTTACTAGAAACTGCTTTAATAAAATATGATGTTGATAAAATGCATTGTATCGTAAAGGTGTAGTCATTCATCATTGCTACCACTTCTCGGGATAAGCGATGAATACCTAAATAATATCCAAAATGAAGTTGCCTCCATATCATAGAATAAAGATGAGAAGATCACGCGATATTGCGCGGATGCTGGAGGGACCTGAGTTTATCTCGGATAATAAGGTTTTATACAAAAGCTTATGGTAAGTGTAAGTAAATAAGCTATTCGTTATATAATTGTGAAAGGAATCCGAGTAAAAATTATTACTTTTATCAAAAGGTTATGGGTTCGAATTTTGCAGGGAGTAAATATTTGAATTAAACTTACAAATTATTTACGGGCTTATTTAAACAAGATAATATGGTAGAATCAATTACGTTAGAAAAAACTAAAAATTCTGTGGGAATGACATTAAAACACTATGATGTGTTTTTCTATAAGTGAAGACTATTAAAGTTGGTCATATTTTCATAATATTCACTGACTAATTTCAAAGACATAGAAAAAAGACAGCTAGAAAAAATAAATATTTTGTAAAATAAACAAAAGTAATTAACGTAAACCAATAAATATTATGTTCAGTTTTCAATTTAAGTACTTACGTGAAAGAAAATAGTTTGAAGGTATTTTTACTAATATATATTTTTATGCTTAGGATCAATATACAAAATTAAAAAAATCTAAATCGAGTACATTAAATTTAAAACACAATATAAAATTCATCTGTCACACAACTAAAATAATAACTGTTTTGGTTAGGTTAGATTAATTAGCTTCAGGTTGTCAAAATGGAGTTGCCTCGTTCCATAAAATAAAGATGAGAATATCACAGGATATTGCGCGACGCGACCTGAGTTTATCCCCGTTAAATAGGGCTTTATATTGCAGCTCTTAATACCGAGTAAATTACAGAAGCATCTCAATTTAAAAGCATTTCATAACTATCCATCGCGTTATTAAAAATAATCATTTGCCGTATAATAAAAATAACATTTCGTTTTTGCTTTTAACGGAAAACCACATTTTTTATTATAGTGTCGTAGTATAATTGAGAAAAACACTTAAAACAGTGTTATTAAGAAGATTTATAAATCCATATTGTTTTTCGATTTATTTGTTTGTATAGCATATACATATTTTTATAGAGAATTCTAAAGGAGGCAAATGAGTACTGAAGTTTGTATGAATAAATTTTTTTTCGAGCTTACATTATTTAAATATACTTGTACAATGTACATGTCAATGAATTAAGTTAATATAAAACAGCAAATGTCAAAAAAAGAGATTATAATTTGGAAATATGTACTATACCCTAAGTCAAATCACACTTTTGGAGATTTTAGTTTGATAGAAATCTTGATAAAATGCCTAGTTTTTCTAAGGAACTAAAAATCAGAATAAATCCGCCAAATAATCCGAAAGTTTCATTTTAGTTTTTGTTTTGTTTCATTATTCGCATTATTAAAGTTAAATATTTTTTTCAATAATTTAAGTCATTTTTTTTATTGAGTTCAGCCAATTTTTCACAAATTTTCTAAAAACAAACAGGTATTCCAAATATGCCGGAGTTCCTCTAATTTTTTTTTTGTTGTCAATGTACGATGAGTGGTGATTTATAATTTCCACATCCACCATAATAATATGATTATCAAATAATTGGGTTTGCAGAATAAAATACGGTAATAATTTTATTATTTTTTTCAAAATAGAAACTTTATTATTACAACAATAGGGAATATGCATCTGATTTATATAAAGGTGAAACATTTTTTATAATTTTTTCTTTTTATTAAACCTACATCGATATTTTTTAATGTAATTTCTTTTTGATTGAGAAAATAATTATTAAAAAGTGCAAATATAGGTGGAAAATTCAAAGTAGTCGATAGGCACGCCATTGGTCAGACGGAATATGACCTCAAAGTATTATATTTTGCAATGTAAGCGATTTTGTCGCTAGAAACTAAAGTCGTCATTTTTCTATGTATGATACTTTGACGTCACGCCAAGCGCGTGAAATAGCTGGCGTTTAAAGTATCCCTATCGGTATGATATTTTTTTAACGATTTTTTTTTATTTTTTGGAGCAGGATATTTTTACAATTATATAACGATGTTAGCTAAAAATATAAAAAAGTCACCCATATTCCCTATTATTTCCGCCCCAACCAAACTAAGCGAGGTATACGCCAGATCGTTAGAAAACTATAAAAGGCAATAAATATTACCCACTAGTTCTACCCACAATTTATTTTAACCATTCAAATATTTATTTTCATTTTAAACTGTTGAAAATAGCAAGTCACTAAGTCAAATGGAACAGCATTTATAAAGCCTAGTATAGTGAAAACTTAAACAAAAGCCGGTCGGTCGTGTGCCTGCAAATAGGATCGCGTGACAATTTTTAATTAAACTTGTGTGGCGCTCCCATTCGTCAACCGCTTAAAGTTAACCATCTACATACACCGCTTTAAGCTGTAAGACACTAAATAAACGTACTGTAAAATTTTTTTTTATTGTTTTTTTTTTCTTTTTGAAGTTTATATTTCTTTTGGGACGTTTGGAAAAAAATATGAAAGTAAAATTTTTACGATGCGCGCGCACACCGACAGCCAAAAATCTACATGATGAAGTAAGCTGATAACGGTTTGTTGCCATGTTAACCGTTATTATTGTCTGACAAATAATATAATATACTATATTGTTTCCTTTAATGATATTCTATAAATATATGATTGTAATATGCCTAATATGCCTGGTTTAATTATTTTACACACACACGTTTTTTTTTTAAATTTGTTTATAGACATATAAGTACATCTTTTCATACAAATTTACATCCTTTATCTTTTGCATCCGTTTTAAATAAAATCAAGATTAAGTTATTGTTGAATTCAAAAATAAAATTTTCTAATCTTTTAAACCATATGTTGGAAATAAATTAATGTCGTCATTATTTACCCTGCTCAAGCTATTTTGAAGTAATGGGTAGTAAACATGTATATAGACATCAAGTGATAAAAAATATTAAATAAGTTAATTAAGCACCTACTACAGACGAAATATCCACCTACATCGACTTGATTATTTATGCCTTTTGAATAATAATTTTACATTATTATTCGTAGTATACGTGATTAATTTATTATTCACTTAATTATACATTGTATAATGACAATTACGCGGTAACTACAGCTATAGTTTACTAACGACTCACCCACGCTCTGCTCGGGTTCGACCCTAGTTACGTTTTAACGTTTAGTATAGATTTCTCAGAGATGAGATTTTTTTCTTGTAGTAAAAAGTATTCTGTATTTTGACCCGGATAACCAGCTCTCATCATGCCTTTCATCAAAATCTGTCCAGTAGTTTTCTTGTGACACGGTCACAACAGACAGACAGACAGACAGACAAAAAAAAGTAAAAACCATAGATAGAATTGATAATTGATTCTGAAATGAAATATTTGAACTTATTTTAAGTTCAATTTCAACTAAACTAGTGTTTTTTTATGGTCATCCAAGTTTTGTTACTAATAAAATATTTTACGAAAAGCGCTATAAAGGTTAGTAGCACAACGTAGCACCTTAATGGAATATTTATCAATATTTTGTAAAGGTTAGCAATAAGGCCTAGATTCTCGGAACGAAAGCTAATGTCAGTGGCATATATTAAGTAAAGATTTTTCTACACAGTCATGTAGTATATAATGCTTATATTTATGACTTTACATAGCGTGTTTTATGATATGTAAGTAAATAGGCGTTTCAAACGTAAAGCCTGCCCTTTTTCCTTGAAATATGATTCTTTATTTTGTGTTTATATTTTAAAACACGCTACGTATGCGTATGTACAATATACTAAATTAGTATTTATAATATACAAAAACCAGACTGTGGTAGCCCAGTGGTAACGAGATCGCTTGAAATATCAAGTGAAGCAGATTCAAAAACCGGATCTCGCACCTCTGAGATTTTCATGTACAAATGATTTTTAATTTGATTAACATTAGTATTACGGTAAAGGAAGTCATCATATGCAAAGCTCCTTGTCTGAGAGAACTAAACTAATTTTCCAAAAACATGTGAAGTCCGCTAACACATGGATCTCTAGATATTGAGGGGAAGCTCGTGCTGAGCAAAAAAATATTTATAGGTCTGAATTATAAGTATTATTATTATATACAAATGTTTCGCTGTAGAAAGATGTCTGAGTATATAGATGTTCGATAGCTGGATATCAATATCGCAGGTATTATTCCAGGAACATTAACATAATAATTTATGAGATGTAAATTTTATCGTGATCGTGGACATTAACAAAACAAACCAAGAAAGGCCAGAGCGCCGGAAAGACTCTCTTTCTCTCGCTAAGCATTATGTTTTAGTATATAAAAAAGTAATTGCATAAAATTCAAATAAACACATAAAACTTTTATCTCTCTTTATTGCTCGTACCCTAAAACCGCCTTCCTGATTCAAACCCAATTTTTATGTGCGATGAAGCAAAATACTTATAATGATATCTTTCCAATCGATTGTAAATATTGTCCTTTTTTCACTGAAGAGGCATGATTTTAGTATAGGTACATTCCCGAAGAAATTGAATATAAAATAATAAATATTCTTCTGAGTAATGTCGATCACTGTAGCGGTAAATTATATATGGAAATGTGCCCATTAACGGCTATGTTTCATCTATACAATTATAATAAAATTGTAACTAAGCCAAATTTGTACATAACATTTTTTTTTGGGAAATCTTATTGAAATAGACATTATTATCGATACAGAGGCCAAATCTATAGTTTTTAGAATTATTGTCTATCTGTCTGTCTGTCTGTTACCGCATTACAGAAAAACAACTGGAGGGATTTTGATGAAATTTTGAATGGCGATAGCTGGTTATCCGGGTCAACATATAGGATATTTTTAACGGAGAAAAATGTGTCATTTCTGAAAAAAAATACAAAAATAATATACTAATATGTAAAATCTAAGAATTTGGTTTTTGGTCATCTGAACGCGGGCGGAGCCGCAGGCAATGCTAGTATTAAATAAGTATATCTATTTTATTTAATATGACAATATAATTACTTAACTGAAAAGCCAAATTGACATCTAAATCACTTTAAAAATAATAAAACCACCTTTTTGGTGGTATCTTTCGTTAAATTAATGTGAGACTACTCTTGAAGCTTAATCTGCTTAGTAAAAAAGCAATTATGAAAATCTCTTTAAATTTTACATAGTGGTCTCATATATTCACTTGAGGTATTATATAGAGGTTCATTAACTGAGACTAAGAAAATAGATTTACAATTGGCAAAGATATCGTCAACATCTATACATATAATAAAATTATAACTAAGTCGAATCTGTACATTAAATATTTTTTGGAAAATCTTATTGAAATAGACATTATTATCGATACAGAGGCCGAATCTATAGTTTTTAGAATTTTTGTCTGTCTGTCTGTCTATCTGTTACCGCATCACAGAAAAACCACTGGAGGGGTTTTGATGAAATTTGGTATGATGATAGCTGATTATCCGGGTCAACATAAAGGATACTTTTTATCGCGGGAAAATATCTCATTTCTGAGAAAAAATACAAAAACTGCGTTCTAAGAGTATACTAATATGTAAAACCTAAGAATTTGGTTTTTGGTCATCTGAACGCGGGCGGAGCCGCGGGCAATGCTAGTTTACAAATAAAACTATTCTTTCTTTGTTGATATCGGTCAAATATACCTTTTTTTTAAATCTTTATATAAAAATTATAACTACATTGTATTTTGGCCTGACCCAGGATACGAACTCAGAACCTTAAAACCCGCAATTATATAAATTAACAACTAAACTAACAAAGCAGCTAATGAAAAATGGTTTAATTTAATCCAAGCAAATTTCACACTAGCACTTCATATATGAATTCATTATAGTGAACACATTATCCACAAAAATTTATGAGAGCTTGGTTCGTTAAAACGGTATGATTAGAATATTTATTCATAGCTAGATGTATAAATTAAATTTCGTCGTACATGTTCGCTACTTCATTTTGGATTCAGTAAAATAATTCAGTATTTTTTTGTAGTTTTATTTAAAAAAAAAACTTAAATATTCGTATTAGTAAATTAAAATTATATTTATTTGAAACTAGCTGAACGTGCAACTTCGCTCGCGCTGAAACTACAAAAAAAAACTTTAAAAAAGTAAGTTTCATAAAAACTTTCATCCCCTATTTTACCCCCTTATGGGATAAATTTCGAAAAATGCTAAAACACGTATTTATTTACTTGTTGAAAAGCATTTATACCAAGTTTCAAGTAATTCGGATCATAAATATTTTTTGGGACGTGTTTTCCCGTGGGAATGAAATGATCTCCCGTGATAAAAAGTAGCCTATGCCACTCTCCAGTTATCCGACTCCCTCCACACAAAAAATCTCACTCACTCAATTTTGATGTGAAAGAAGGACAAACAAACGAACAAACACACTTTCACATTTATAATATTGACGAATCGAGATGGGAACTTACTAAGTTTACTCAGTTTGTCTATCAGTTCTTCTATTTAAGGTGATAGAGTTGAAAATTGTTGAAATTTTGTGTTACTAGTGATTTACGCTTGCTTTGCTGGGGTGTATCTGTGTCTAAGAATACACAAAATATACAAAATTTAATATTTATAATTATAGTATCTCGATATAATCGTACGTAAGGCAGTGGTTGCCTATTGTTAACGCACTCGCTTTGCTCGCTAAAACACGTGATCATCCCGTCTGACTTATAATAGCAAAGCAGAAAGTAATGAATTACGAGTATAAGAAACCTTTTTTTTTTTTGTTTTACACTAGCTATATTTGATAACTAGCGACTTAAACTCGCTTCGCTCGGGTGCGACCCTAGGTACTCGGATTTTGTTCGCAATTTTATGGGTTTTCATTTTTTTACGTGGAACCCTAATTCTTTTTCTAACATAAAAGTAGATTAAGTTAATTCTTATAACATCAGCTATCTGCTAGTGAAAGTCCCGTCAAAATCGGTCCAGCCGTTCAAGGGTTATCCGGAACATACAGACGGACAGACAGTCAGAGAGAAAAATAATTATATTTTTTTAAGTAACGTATTTTTACTATATACATAATAATATTTTCATATGTTTTTAGTAAAAAGCTGTTATTTTGACATTTCAAACAGACATTTCGGTTCTATTTATTTGTTAAGATTCACCATAGGCTTGCATTCATATTTAGCAACATTAAATATCAACTAACACGCTTTATTAAGCAAATTCGTATATAAACATTACGATGCCCTATAAGAAATTATTGATGTTAACTCTACCATTGTATCGTTGTTCCGCGGTAAGCACAACTCGTATGGCTCAGTAATAAAAAGTATCATAAAATATTTACTCTATACGTGTCGTCTATTGATGGCGCGTTATAAACTTTATGAAGTTGTTAACTTTTATACCGTCGATATCGGAGTCTATTCGAGTTCGAACACTCGCAGTAATGTCTACAATAAAGTGTTTTAAGAACTTCTGATTCAGTTAACGACTAGAAGCTAAGTCTAGGAATTTGCTAGGTTCGAACTAATGCCTTCTAAAGTACTCGTTAAATAGATACTTGTATTAGTTAAGTTCTAAACTGATCTTATAATTAACTATACCTTATACCTAAATAAACAAAGTCGGGTATGTTACAATACGTATAACTCGAGAACGGCTGAACCGATTTTAATGATCTTTGATTTATTGGATTTGTCTCCGCTCGATTACCAGAATAACTATTAAAAAATCAGAAAAAATACGAAAAAAATTAAAATTTATATGGTTAACGCTGGCTAATAACTATTTATATCTATTTATTTAGGTACGTTTGTGTGTTAAATCCTACGTATATAATCTATACTCACTATAGTAAGTATTTGATTGGTATTTGGAAATTCATTATGTAAGATCATTGTATCAATTATCGTGTTACGAGGTTATTATAAATCTTTAATGATTCAATTATATCCTTTATATTGAAGTTGTTTATTTGTACAATTTGTGATTTATCAAATGATAGACCACTGTTGGTAGAACGTCGCAATGGCAATGGTAGTCAAGATTACCACTTGTCTTATTTTGAGAAAAATATCATGAGATAACCTGCATGTCTGAGAAAGCCTACCAAGTTTGCGAAAAGCATGTGAAGATTGTCAATTTACACTTGGCCAGGGTCGAGCACTATAGCTTCAGTCCAGTCGTATTAAAGGGAGGTCTATGCCCAGTAGCGGAACGTTAAAAAGGGCAGAATAAAAATCATCCTGTAATTCATTTGTTCCTGTATCAGTCAAGGTAGGTTCGCCAACACACGATCGAATCTGAGTCGAGTTCTTGTGTTTTCTACTGAACAGTATATAGAGCACAGTCAACACATGATTGGTTTAAATCTGGTGGCGGCGAGTAGATTAGAATAATACTCGACCATATTTATTATTTTGAAGACCTGTATGTAGGTGATTATTTTTATCGACTTTATGAAAACAGTTCTTTATAATTTTTATTATCACAATTATAGCAAAAAAAATGCACATCGTTATATACCTAATAGGTATATCTACGAGTATGTATTTGGTGAGTATAAAAATGTCATACAATGTCACTTAACCGATTCACTTTAATATTGCTCTCACTTGTTATTCAATTAGTTTTGCGCTCCGGCTTTGCTCGCGTGATATGTCAAACTTTAACCCAGTTACGGTATTATATTATATATAGATATAGAAGACTTCAAGTATTTCCCAATAAAATTACCTTTTCTTACGGTGAAGGAAAATATCGTGAGGAAACCGGCATTTGGCCAGCGTGGTGGTCTATGGTCTGATCTCCCTCATCTCCCTCAAGCTGAATATATAAAGAAAAAATATGAAAATGTCTAATGTCTAAATTAATTTATTTGTATTATTGATATTTGTTATATGAGTACACAAGTAAATAAACAGTATTAGCGTACACGATTCTATAGTATCGTTAGGAATCGGCAACATAAATCCGGGGGGCACTCTTATCGCTTGACACGTGATATATTAGAGCTCGTTCCCATTATTACAGCGCTTTAGAAAGAAAATCGTAATACCATTTACGTTTTTCCCAGCTGCAATTTAGAATTGGTTTTTAAATATTAGGTAAATTGCGAAATAAACATATTATGTATATATCAATATTTAAACAAAATTGCATAAGCAACATCCGTAATTCGGTATCTAATTACATCGTACTAATATCATAAATTTAAAAGTTTGATTGAATGAATAAGCGAATGAGTGAATTGATAGTAAGTGAAATAGGAAGTGAGAATGAAGGAGAGATCAGAGAGCGAGTGAGAAAGTGAGATAGTGAGTGGGTAAGGTAATTCATAAGTCAGGGACTGTTCTTCACACTGTAATGGCTAAATTGAATTGAGTGATATTTATAACGCACATAGTAATACGCTAAAGTACTGAATTATCACAAAGTTTTTTTTATCGACGTTCTTAGCACGCGAGCTAGGACGTGCGAAACACTAGTATGTAAGAATATGTAATTGAAATATATAAGTAGGTAATATTTAATTTCTGATTCATATCATGATTATTATCATGATATAAATAATATTACTCAAAAATTTTGCAATTCAAAAAGAATTGTTTCTTATAGAAAAGTTTTATCATAACATAACCTTTACTAATACTGAAAATTAAAAAAATATTGTTATCGGTTAAATCTACAGGAAAATCGCAGAATTTTAAAGTTCAGTACAAATATACTTTGTATGACAAAAACGGATATAGACTACTTTTATGAAAAAAAAGTAGAATGGCTCCCGAGGGAACTGCGTATCGATGCTACACAAAAATCTGTAGTGTGGAAAAAATTAAAATATCTAATATATTTATTTAACCACAACTATTCCTTTACCATTTAAAATATTCATGCTTTTACTTTTTTTTTAAATGATTACTTTGTATATAATATATTAGTTTCAATGAAAATTGTAATCATATGGTAAAGTAAAAAAATATATATTATTATTAATATTCGAGTCAAATATTTTTAAAGGAATTGTTTACTATCGAAGTAAAAAATACTACTACAATACAGAGAAATATAAACCTTAAAAAATAAATCCATTTGAATGATCATCACAATATCATTGAAACGAACACTTTATGAGATATCATGGGTCATTCTATAATAAAATTACATTTTTTTTTTCTTTCTGTGACAACGGTCTGCATAATGCGAACATACACTTATTAGTTCGGGGACTTCTCGAACAAGGTTTTATTATACAGCACTAACGAGTCTAATTTATCGTATACGACATATTGCTTTTTGCTGGTTGAGACATAATCTATTTCTACGTAATGTCTGGCTTCCATTTCTTATTATTGTTTACAGGAAGTATAACCTAAATTCAGTCGAGTGGTAGTGTTCTGTTATATATTAACATAAAGCCATCTTTTAAATTATATAGAGTCAAGCAATAAAGTCAGTAAACTTCACTTTATATATAAATCGTAACTTACACTACATAGAATATATCATTCATAATCCAGACTTTTATCTATACTTATTACACAAGTTGCATTATAGTTCGGCCAGCTACTCTTTAATGATGTACAGATATAATTAACAATAAGCTAATTTTACTGTAGATTTTTTTGTTAGAATGAAATGACTCGACGGATTTAGGTGAAACTTAGAACACAGATAGACAATCTGGAGTAACATACAGGTACTGTTAGGCATCTAGGGACGCACTCGAGCAAAGAATATGGCTGTTAATACAAAAATAAAACGCAAATGTAAAATTAACTTAATTAATTGATACAACTTAATTAATTACGTTTATATCAGATGTCGCGTTGTTGATATCCTTGTAAATCATATTACCGTAACTAACAATCATACTGCCTATATATTTGAATATCACGTTACTAATTATATACCTATGTGAAAATTAATATATGTGTATGTGTGTTACTCGTTCACGCTGAAAAAGCTGGATAGGTATGGATGAAATTTTATACACAGACTAGCGACTCACTCTCGCTTCTCTCGGGTTCGTCCCTAGGTTGGTTCCCCATACAAACTTTCATCCTCACTTTAACTCCCTTAAGGGATGATTTCCGGGTTAAAGGCTATCCTATGTCCTTCCCAGGGTCTCAAACTATCTTTTTACCAGATTTCATCTAAATCGGTTCAGTAGTTTCGGAGCCTATTCGATACGAACAAACAAAACAAATTTTTCCTCTTCATAATATTAGAATAGACATCTGGAGTAACAGATAGGCTACTATTTGTAATAAAATGTTGCCAAAAGATGGCACTGACTGTATTTATATATAAAAAAACACTATGCTTTAGTATTGTATAGCATAAATATCAATATGTAGTATAAATAAAATGGTAAAATGAATATCCCAACAAAAAAAACGTTTTATATATATAACATTTTCCGTTTTTAGCGTCTCTTCAAAACAATGCGGAAAGCTGAGTGCAGAAACGTAATCACTGAAATTATACTCTACGCATTATTCACTCCCAATAAATCGTATCTTCATGCATTAAACATTCAGAAGCTCTTAAATAATAAGAAAAGTTTCGGGGTTTTCGAAGGTACCATTGTTTACATCTAAGATTATAGAGTAATAGAAGTGGCAAATGTGTGCACGTCACACGTTAAGTGTATAATTTTCCTAAACAATTTTACAGTTTCTGACAAAATAAAACAATATAAATATTAAGTCTTTCTCATATACAAATGCAGGGTCTCATTGAAATTAATTTCTTTTGTAAAAAACTGCTTAATATAAGTTATTTTTTCTTTTCCAACTTAAAGATTTAATTTTATAAAATTTTATAATACAATACGAATTTTATTGAAAATTATTGATATTGAAATCATTTCGTATTTATATTCTAAGGACTATTCTTCAGATGTTGAGATTGGAAAGGCCTATTTAGTTGGTGTAGAAAACATTGCCCGTTGTGACGAAAAAGCTTAGGGCTTTTGTCTTCGCAGGGTATTTTCTTGAAAGGTACGCTATATAAAGAATGTTTTAGCGTCAATGAATTTTAAATTGGACCTACGATCCATTTGATATATTAAACTATTACGACTCTTTTAACGCTTTACAAGATACTATGGTTATTACTTTATTTTATACTAGCGACTCATCCTCACTACGCTCGGGTTCGCCCTAGGTAGGTAATGTAATCGCACAATACAATTGTTTAATTTCTCGGCTTTTCTGTACTATAATATGTATGTATTATACATATAAACCTTCCTCTTGAATCACTCTATCTATTGCTGAAAACTGCATTAAAATCCGTTGAGTAGTTTAAAAGATCTAAGAAAACGGACAGCGGAAGCGACTTCATTTTTTAATATGTAAAGATTACATCTTCTAATACTCTACCGATAATATAATTATTATGTGCGAGTATTAGAGTCAAGAAGAAATAATAAAATGCATTAGCCCGATACATTTTAGGCCTATAAGCTTTTTAAAACAAAAGCTACCTTTGCATTGTTTTATCAAATATCATATGATACACGCTTGTACATTTTACAATATTTCAGCTTATTTTAAAGCTTGATTTTAAAATAAAATACTACCTCGTATGTATCTTAAAAAAGTTTTTAAGCTTTTATTACAGTATTATTTAATTATTTATTATCTTTCATTTCGATACAACTTTATTTTAGGCTCCCGTTCTTTTCCGGATGAAAACCTATTCCGAGTATTACTATCTTTATTAACTAAAATGTTTCAAATACTATCTATGTTCATTATTGTTTGAACAAAGATACAGTTAACGAAATAAATTTAGATATTGACCTAATAAATACAGATATACTAAAATATACATACGAGTATGATTGAGCTAAAAGCTTGTTTATTCCTGAGCCACAAACGGCTTCTCTAAATATAGGTATAGACATATTTAATAATTCCACCAAGTCATTTGGCCTAGAGCATAATGCTTATCCAGGTTGCAAACTTTAATCGGATTTCAGCAAATCCATTTACTTTAATTGAATGGCGGAAGACAGTTGTCACAAACGAACAATTGTGTCCCCACAGCCACTGATTGCGACCAGCTGAAACGATTGTTTTTACACGAACACACAATCGATGTGAAATAAATTATAAATTAGTTTTATTTTAATATCCTTTTGAATTTTAATTCATTGATTGATTGATCGGTGATCATTTGTCGGTATTTTTAAGTAAAAAATGTGACAGTAGCAGAAATAAACGTGTTTTGAAAGAAAAAAGTTCACTTTATGTTATTATGTCATTAAAAGATGCTGCAAAGCAGATAATTTTCAGTGACATGATGACTCTCTTTCTGTCTCTCTCTCTCTCTCTGTTAATATCTCTCTGTATTCACAAGGCCGACTCTGAATATGCGACAAAGTAAGTAAAAATACCTCTAAAACAAAAAATCTGTTTGTTTCCCACGGGAACCGCTGAGTCTAAGGGAAGGGTTTGAAGTGGTATAGGAAACTTAATAGGGGACATGGGACTTTGTTTGAGTAATACTCTAGAGTCTAGACTAATGGCTTATTATAAAAATAGTCAGGATAAAGTAATGGTAAGCATAAAAAAGAATAATTTAAACGAGAAAACGAAAAAAAAAATATACATATTATATCGTGGCTCTTGTGATAGTTACTATAGTAACAATAGAGTAATAAGGAATGCAATATATATATATATATATATATATATATATATTCCTCAATTCAGACATGCTTAAAACTTTATAAAATATGATAAAAAGTGAACTATACGTATATTATTATGTTATTTAGATACCTTTCGAGGTTTTTTCAACTTGCGGCGAGCACGACAGACCAGAAATGGTCGCAGTAAAATAATACCTTTCGAGTCTAAGTTTATATTCGACAATTGTATTTAAAATATTAATGTGATTCTATGTATAGATCACATTTGTAGATTGTTATTAAAACATGCAAGCGATATTAGTAAAAATCTTTTATTACTCACATAGGTAAATGTATATTCAATAATATCAAATATATGGGTTAGCAAAAATAAAAAAGGGTAAAATTTTACAAAATTTATGTAAAATATCGTATATGCATACATACATTATAGAAAGCTCGTTTTACCGATTACCTCTAACTCCCTCAGGGGCGATAGATCGTTATCGCTTATAAATCGCTCAAGCTTATCGCGTACGTTCGGTGGGAATGTGAAAAAGGTACATTTAACACTATTGGTTTAGATTTTGCTTAATATTTTAAGAGCTTACTACCTAATATCAAGATTAATTTAAAGAAATTACAAAACGGATTGAAGTAGTCTATAATCGTCCATGTATGAGATTATTTATTTGTATATGATAGATAAGTGCTTTCAGACGTAAACAGATTATATCTTTGACGACACATTTGGCTCAGTTTGTAGTGACCCTACTTGCTGCGCCAGCGGTCGCGAGATGGAGTCCTTCATTTGAGTGTTTGTACTCCAGTCATGGGTTTTTATATTTATAATATGTATATATTTAAAATTATATATGGTACTAGCATTGCCCGCGGCTCCGCCCGCGTTCAGATGACCAAAAACCAAATTCTTAGGTTTTACAGATTTTCCAAAAAATATTTAAAGTACAGATTCGGCTTAGTTACAATTTTATTATATATATAGATAGTGAACTGAATGCCTGTTAATACTTTCAACTAGATACTTCTATTACATTTTATTGCAGTTACTAAGAGATAATCCCGTATTAGAAGTGTGATTAGTTGAACTACGTGTAGTGGCCGTGATCAAGTGGATTTCTAATTAAATACAGAAGTAATATGAGAAATATTTGTATCGCTTACTCGCAGGTCATACCTTTACAATTTTGTCTTTGATAAATATTTATTTTATAATACATATTTATCAAAGACAATATAATATCTTTATATATATAATTCTTCTGTGAGTGTGTATGTCACTGAACTTCTCTCAAACGACTGGACCGATTTTGATGAAATTTTTTGTGTGTGTTCAAGGGGATCTGAGAATGGTTTAGATTCACAATTTGAATAATAATTTTCATCAAAATGGTCCAAAATATTTTAGCTTATTAAAAAAAAGTATGAAATTTTCAAATTAAAGATGTGTAGACAGGACAACGTCTGTCGGATCAGCTAGTATACATATATATATATATATATATATATATATATATATATATATATAATATATATATAAACATAACATGTTTACCATTTGTCTTACGGTGAAGAGAAATATTGCGAGGAAACCTGCATGTCTGAGAGAACCTAGCAAGTTTTCGAAAGACATGTGAAGTCCGCCAACCCACACTTGGCCAGCGTGGTGGAATATGACCTGATCCCTCTCGTATTGAAGGAAGACCCGTGCCCAGGAGTGGAACATTAAAAAGAGTTGAATATATACACATCGTAAACTAATATTCCGTTATAGAACTTCGGAATTGCTTGGCTTTTTGTTCTATTACGTTTACTTAATTACAATAGCTGTAAATAGACATTCCTTTTTATACTTTGTGTATGAATTAATTCTGACCAAAAAGTATATATTAAAGAATTTAAAATATTAAAGTTAAATTAAAAACATTCGGTCCTCTGATAAAAACAAAATGAAATACACTTTAATTTTGTTGCAAAGTATTAACGCTTTAGCTCGGCCATGGTAGCCCATAGTAACTTGCTTGGAAAACCAAATAAATCGCGTCAAATCGGGGTCTCACTTCTGATATTTTCAAGTTCGGATAATTTTCAACATAGTTACTACGTGTTTTACGGCGAAGGAAAACATCCTGAGAAAAGCTGCATGTCTGAGAAAACCTAGCAAGTTTGCAAAAGACATGTGAAGTCAGCCAAGCCAGCGTGTTGGACTATGACCTGATCCCCCTTGTATTAAACGAAGCCCTGTGCCCAACAGTGGGAAGTTAAAAAGGGCTGAGTACAATGCTTAAGAGTTAAGCTTTTATTGCACGTATTCAGAGACACCCGTCCCAAAAACATTAGATATTTTTACTAAAATAGATTCATTTGGTATTCTTAATGCACTATTGCTTAATGCAACCTAGACAACAACGTCTTGTATCAATCTCGTAGTAGATGCAAAACACAGATTTGCTCTCTCTGGTCTACATGTTGATTGGCGAAACCTATTATAGTATCCTAAATAACTAATAACTATAATATGGTACTATAGTATCATTAACGTTAAAAGTCCCTTTCCAAAGTTACAGCGTATTAAAAATGTGTTAAGGAAACTAATATAACAACATTGTCTTTTATGAACATATTATAGTAAATATTTTGATTACAAATATTCGCCAGATAGCTTTGTTACAGGCTTCGCCAGCGTAATCTGACACTGCTCTTATAAGATTCTCTACGTAAATATACATTTGTCTCTGACGATGATACCAAAAATATTATATCAATAAGATGTAAAAAACAAACAACATATTCCATTTAATTGTGAAAGGTAACTAAATATACGTATATTATGTAGGTAGCGTATTATTAAGGACATGGTAGCTTAAGCTTGGTATAAGTATATATGTACATACTTCTAAGCTCTTTTTTAAAGAATTGAAAATCCAGTACTACTCCCTAAAACCCAACGGGACTTTTCCCGTATTTTCTGATCACCCTTTCTAATGGCTCACTCCGCTATCAGAGAAGTACCAAAAGCCACTCGTATGACCTTTCGAATACAATGTATCAAGACGGTACAATCGCGAGGTATGCATTGCTGAACCCTAAAATAATTTGTTCGAAGTTTAAATAACACTTTGTTTTTATAAACCATAAAACGTTCCTCTAAATATCTATCTATAATAAAATTCCAAATTAGTCGAATCTGTACATTAAATAAGTATATTTTGAAAATCTTATTGATTAATCTTAATATTATAGTTATAATTATCGATACAGAGGCCAAATCTATAGTTTTTAGAATTTTCGTCTGTCTGTCTGTGACCGCATCACGAGATAACTACTGGACAGATTTTGATGAAATTTGGTATGATGATAGGTGGTTATCCGGGTCAACGGGTATTTATAATATGTATATAAAGAGTTATATATGTGTTGTGTATCAACTATCTGGTATCCATAACACAGGCCTCGTAGTTTACCATGGAACTAGATGGTGATGTGTGTTAATGTCCTAACATAAAAAAAACATATAAGATACTTTTTACTGCTGAAAAATATCCCATCTCTGAAAAGTCTATATTAAACGCTGAAACGTAAGTAGTTCATAATAAAGATTGATCGTTTAATAATAACACAGTATATAATATAAAGTACATATATTCAGGAAATTGAATAAGAGTGTATCTCGATAATTGAGCATCGTAAAAATATAAATCAAAATATTATTGGTATCATTTTCCGGCATATTTCCTTCATAACAACATATATTCTTGTATTTTGGTTAATTGCGTCTCGGATACTGTTACTCATTAATTCTGGTAAAACTTTTCCACTGAAATTAATATTACATTGCAAAATTTTTGAAGGATATTTTCCATTTATTTTATAATCACTTTAATTTAATAAATTGTAAGCGATAACTGTGATTTATAGCTTGAAAATTATTTTAATTTGTAATATTCCCCAACTTATAAAAATGTACGAAGTGGGATAGATAACGAAAAGTCACTAAATACGTGTTCCGATATTTGATTTATGTTTAATAGTTTGTAATAACAATAGGGAATTTAAACACATTGTTAATTTTATCGTATTTATATTATATTATATAAAATAATAAATAAATTATATTATATTATATTATCGTATTTATATTTATATTCTTATTCTGATTTATTCTTATATGCAGTTTTCATACAACTATGCAATTTTTTCCTCGCAATGACACAGAAAGTAGTCTATACCAGTCTGGCCTATTATAGACTATGTATAAAATCACGTTGATTCCTTGCTCCATTGCTATATGGAAAAAAATAAGAGCTATGACGTTTATACAATATACATTGTACATACAAGGCTGTACAATATTAAGTTCGTCTTCAATTTTATCTTACACAGGTTTCATAAATAACTTTTTAAACAAAATTATCTAAGTGAATTTTTAAATATTACGATATGTAAAATTTCTTAGGTATACCGAAATTTTATCTTTCTTAGACTAACATTTCAAAAACTTTATAATCATTCGAGTTAACCCTTATTTATATATGTACAAACGTTTTAAAAATATTATAGCTTTATTGAAAAAAAATTAAAAATAGTATATTATATATGTTCATTTATGCATAAACACGGATTTAAAACATAGTTTATTTGCATTTCAATCGTTTTATCCGAAGATACTGTTCAAGCTCCTTGTGCTATACGGCTGTTTATAAAGCGAGCGTCATGTTTAATACTACTGAACAAAATAGAATAAGTTATACAAACATATATATATATATATATATATTTATATATATATATATATATATATATATATTTATATATAATATTTTTGCATACATTTTGATAGGTTTTCACATTTGGTTACAATTGCCATCCAGTGTGACCAGTGACAAATCCTACTAATATTATTAACTAAAATTTGTGAGGATGGATGAATGGTTTTTACTCTTTCATGTAATAACTTCTAACGGATTTTAATGAAACTTTACAGTTATATAGTTTAAACAAACTATCTTCTCGGATTTTTTCGTGGATTTATTTTGATTTTTGCTTCACGGCGTTTTGAATGCTTTACAGCCATCATGGTTACGGGAGAGTATACATCAGAGGCTATAAATTTTAAATATATAACAATATGTAACTGAACTACGCATGGGAAGCCGCCGGAAAACGCGAGACATGCAATTTGAAGATGCACAAATTATTAAAATAATTCTAGTCGTTTATTAGTTATAAGAGTCTATATAGAAACAGATATACATACATACTTACATACACAAGTCAAACACAACCCTCCTTTTAGGCTTCACTGTAGTAGGGCAAAAACATGAGTCCAAATGCCATTTTCAAGAATGAAAAAAAAAACATTAATTAACATAAACGTTATATGCTTAATGTTTTAGTTTCATGATATCTTATACCAGCTGAAGGTCAGCAATATAATAAACAATCCAAAACAGTAGAAGCCAAAGTAATTCAACCTAGAATCGAAATATTGTATGGCCTCACAATAATAAGATTACTTTAATAGATCAATTAAGGGATAAAATTTAGCTATTTAAGTTAAAATTGCCTCTATATAATATTTATTCTAGCAATATATAAAAAAAAATCTCAACCGTTACGGCTATTATAAGGCAAGGAGTATAATGGAATATGTACCTTTAATGTGCACTCCAGGAGTTGAATTAAGTCACAAACACAAGTATTATACCAACTTCCAAAAAGACGGATGCTGTATGTTCGTCTGTGTATATTTTTTTATTTATATAATAATATAATAATGAACTATTAATAAAACTTTTATTAACAAAAAAACTTACATAAAGATTGATACATAAAGAAAATAAGTACATTTTTCCTCCATTAAAAACTTTTAAAAATAATATTGTAATGTTCATGTACACATATAAACTTCGACGATAACAAACAAGATGAACGACATGGCATTTCTGCGAATTTTATAGAGGCATAAAACATGCGAAAGCGCGTGGGAGCTGGGCGACCGGTTATTTGCATAAAAGAGTCCCCGTCTTTGCATTTATCTACTTTTTATGTTTCTATAAAACTACCGTTTCAAATAAACATTATGTTATAAAGTAAGAATTGTGTACTAATTAAAAAAAATCCTTTAAATAAAGGTGATACGTAGGAATGTAGACGAATAAGCAATTTTACAATAATAATATATAACTTTAGTATGAAAGAAAAAAAATTGCAAATATTGTAAGATACCTACTTCGCCGCCATTTCTGTATTTTTGAAATCATTCCTGTCGTCCCAACGGAGTATGAGAGTGACAGGAATAGAGAGTGAACTTGTGTCTGCGCTTACACTTGTGCACTATAACATCTCCTGCGCAGATGGCTAGTCTCAAAGAGATTGGCCACTGTGGCCGAAATTGATCGAGAGGACATTATATTTTTAGCAGCATCATCTACAGTACATTCATCATCACACACATCACACAAATATTCCTGGATGTTTATGTTATCAACCCTGCTTATTTCAATAACATTTTAAATATTAACCGATTATGACAATATAATATGCAACATAAGATCAATTTACGTCACGATAAATCGACCCTTATGAAAGCTTTCAAGCTTTATTCAACAGTCATTGATAATTAATACAGGTTGTTATTTAACGAATTTCTCTGAATAAGAAGCTTTATTGAAATCACCTTAGAATTGATGAGGTTGCCTTCCATTATGTCGAAATTCAAGATTGAGAATTTAAAACGTCTTCATTTGAATTGGAAATCATTAAAAAATTCTATTATATGAACGAAACCTTTGCATTTAATACTTTCTACTCGATATTATTCAAGAACTTGAGCTTTTAAGAATCTCAATTGTCGGACGCTTAATGAGAAGGGTCCCTTAAAAACTCGAGAAAGTTTATATTTTCACATACTAAGTTTAATGTCGTAAGGGTATTATGAATATCCTGGGGGTAGTTAAAATTTTTATTTTTTCAATATTAATCAAGTATTTTATTGTAAATATAATACAAAATTTTAAAAACAATTTTTTCATTAATTTTTTTACATGTTCCAAGTATGCTCTCTTTTGTATCTCACCAGTAACACCTATTTAAAAAAAAGCTCTTACTTACTGACTAAATTAACTACGTCTTTAAAGTATAGTTATAGTTGGAGGAACATATGAGTAAATCATATATGTACATACATACATACTTATAAGTTTTATTTTATATTTTCAGCGCAACTCGTAATAATAGGTTCTAGAGCAAATGCTAATTTATAACATGTCGTCTTTAACACCTTAAGCTGTAAACATCACGGCTAGGTAATACTCATAAAAAAGATAGCTGACATACACACCCTCACATAAAACATCGAGTTTATTCTCAAAGTAACAGTCGTAACGGCAAGGAGCGAACTTGTTCGATTTTGTTCGAATCGAATCTTCATGGAAGATTGTTGCAGACAAAGAAATTATAAATATTTTAGAAGGTACAAAGTTCTTTAAATTATTGACTATTTTCAAATATGACTTTTGCTTAAAAAATTATTCGTAGATATGTCTATTTAGTTATTCTTAAAGTTTTAGCAAGAGATTAACATCCTGTTAAAATAAATAGTTGATTATGTCACTCTTTGAGCCTTTAATGTCTTTATATAAAAAACCACGACACATAATTGAATAAAAACACTGTAACACTTAAAATTTTAAGGCAAACCAAAAAATACAAAGCGCATTTTGTTACCATTTCATAAATAGACAAAGCGAGTATATTTCAACAGAAATTACAATATTACAAAACTACTATCTATACTAATAAATGGAGAGCCGATTTTTTTTTCGGTTACACTGCGATAACTACTGAACCGATCGGAATAATACTCATACCATAAGATGCAGCGTGTTTCGGAGAAAGTTTTAGTATTTATGATATGTCGGTGATTAATGTACTATGCGGGCCGACCCGCAGGAAAACGCTAGTCTATACATATAATAAGATTGTAACTAAGCCGAATCTGTACATAGAATATTTTTTGGAAAATCTTGTTGAAATAAACATTATTATCGACACAGAGGCCAAATCTATAGTTTTTAGGATGTTTGTCTGTCTGTTACCGCATCACGGAAAAACCACTGGAGGGATTTTGATGAAATTTGGTACAATGACAGCTGATTATCCGGGTCAACATATAGAATACTTTTTACCGCGGGAAATTATCTCATTTCTAAGAAAAAATACAAAAACTGCAATGTAAGAGTATACTAATATGTAAAACCTAATAATTTGGTTTTTGGTCTCTGTATTTGAACGCGGGCCGAGCCGCGGACAATGCTAGTATATACTACAGTAATATTAATTACAAAATCATATTACATTCAATCATTAAAATTGATGATGTACGAGTTTACCGCTAATTAGTCTATGGTTTATCAATACCCACAGATACGCTTTATGCCATTTCTGATATGTGGTTTTTCTGAGGTTACGAGTTTGCAATAGCAATTTGTACGGTCATAGTTGTATTGTTGAGTCAGTAGATTACTATCGCCCAGCGGAGGTAACCAATCCCATTACAGAATTACCTCCTCTCGTTGCAGAGATTTATGTTTCGTAATACCGCTGTACCGATGCCAATTTTAAAACATGCATTCATCTTATCTCTGATTGAATTTGTAGGCTTGTGGTTTTTAAAATTGATTTTATTCGGCATATTTAATTTATTATGCCGATGTGTCCAGTCAGTTCTTACGATGTATGTGTATAATATATATATATATATATATATATATATATATATATAATAATGTGTAAAACTGTTGATTCGTCATAATTATATATACTTAATTGTCTGTAATATTTAAAATTAGTTTTATAATATAAAATCATAAAACTCATCCCACGTCATCTTCGATAAATATGGACGCCTACGTGAGTCTCTACCTACATAAAAAATATATATTATTAGCAACTCACCGTCGCTCCGCTCGGGTTCGTCCCTAGTTACGTTTTAACAGTTAGTATAGATTTCTTAGAGATGATATATTTTTCCACAGTAAAAAGTATCCTATAGATATGTTGACCCGGATGACCTGCTATCATCATTCGAAAATTCATCAAAAGCTGTCCACTGGTTTTCTAGTGATGCGATTTGATGATTATAGATTCGAGCTCTGTATCGATAATAATGACTATTTCGATAAGATTTTCCAAAAAATATTTAATGTTCGACACAGTTAGAATTTTATTATATGTTTAGATAGTTAATATTTCAATCTATTCAGTCAAGACAAGATAAGGAAAAGAATATTTAATATAATAAATTTTATAAATGAGATTTACTATTTTATTAACTATTTTAGTAGTTAGGTTAAAAAGCGACAGTAATGCTATCATTAATATATTTTAATGAGAATATTATTATTATGTAATTTTTTTTATTAATCCTATACACTATATAGGCTTTATTGAAATTCTGCATTTAAAAAAAATTGTTGGTTAAATAACTGTATTATAACTATAGAATATACATTTACTAGGTTAAGTCACTCTGTTTAAATAAATGAGTTAGCTAATACAAAATTTAAAGATGTTTGACTCTTTAAGTATTTACTGCGAATATCGTAGCACTATGCATGTAGCCACAAACACCATCACGTACGGATAGATCCGACTCTGGCGGCGCTACAATAGTCCCGATCCATTCCTGAACACAAATCTCATCGGTGAGGTTGCCTTTACTCGAATTTCAGAATGAAATCTCCGAAACGTGTTTTCGGGATTATTCCGCCGGATGCATTACCTAACCAACAAAGATTCACTACATTTTCTTGTTAGAACAGTTCGTATAAAAATGTCTTGTATGTTTTCTGCATTTTTGAGTTCTATATATAAATATATTTAAAAAAAACTATTATAAATACGAATACTTGTATGTGTGTATGTTTATTACTCTTTCACGCTGAAACGGCTTGACCAATTTGGATGAACACACAGAGTATAACCTGAAGTAGCACATAATAAGGCTATCACGAACGCACCTGAGACCTACACTAGACAGTCGCAAATCATGGTTAAGGGTAAACCAATTTTTTTGTGGGACAATGCTGAAAATGTTCTTATATTATTTATATTGTTCTATTTTTATTGGCTTTCTAAGTCCTTTATCACACTGTCACATAGGTCGAATATAACTCGACTCAGTTAACGACATTATAAACTCAATGCATCTAACTTTCGAGAAGTTAATACAGTTGTCTAAAGTGATTAAGCTGTTAGTTTGGTCCGTATACATTTATTAGATATTATAAAAACTTAAAAATGATATTAAAATACATAATAAATAGAATCACAATATAATACTTATATACTATTATATACCCCTTATCCTCGATACAGGCGTAAAATTGAAGTCAAAGTGAGATAGCTGTACTGAATCTTTAATCGTTATTTTCATTCCTTCTAGCGCTAAATACCCTTGTGTATGGAACCATTTAAAATCGAAAATACTCTACTCTTACACTTATGTGCATATTTTGTGAATTTAATAACATTTTGCACATAATATACAGATGAAAGATATAATTCAAAGCGCTACGATGACGTAGCGTCGTAGCGCCGTAGCGGTGAGTTCTTGATCGCAGGCCTTTACTCTTAACACTAGGTTGTAATATATCATGACACGACACGTTTGACTCAGTTTGTAGTGATCCTACGGCCTACTTACTATGCCAGCAGTCGCGGGTTTGAGTCCTCCTGTGGACATTTATTTGTGGAGCACGATTGTTTGTACTCATTAAAGGATGCTTATATTTACAATATGTATGTATTTAAAGTTATATATGCGTAAAGTATCAACTATCTGTTATTAACGTCCCAACATATTTATTTATTTATCACATTAATATTATAAATACAAAAGTTTGTATATGTATATTTGCTACTCCTTCACTTTGAAATGCCTGAGCAGATTTAGATAAAATTTAGTTCACAGATACATTTTCCATAAAGCTGCGCTGGTCAATGTTTTGGTATTAAATCGCTAAAGACATCCAAGGAGGCACCCGAGTAAACCGAGGGTAAGTCACTAGTTTAAAATATAACTTCAATGCCCAAAAATAAGCAATTCTAACTAATAAACCTAATAAGAAAAACGCTGTTTATATAAAACACAAAAACTATCTAACAAATCCAATTAAGTCATGTGATGCAGAAAAACGACGGGACCAAATTTCTTTCACGTGACGCTACCCATTGTTCCTTGGAAAAAGTGTTACAGTAATGGAATTGGATAGCAAGGGATGGAACTAAACAGATACCATCTTTGACTTCCATAAAGATGAAGATACGGCTAATTAGCGAAATAAACTAGGCTGGCTGTATCAAAAGAGGTCAATGACTTCTTTAAATCAAAATGATGGGGGCAGATAGAGCTATTGACTTGAGAATAGAATAATCAAAGTGGATTTTCACCTAATACTTTTACAGTCTTCATAAAATACTACTTTTAGATGGTGGTTCTACTCGCGTAGTTTATTTCTGTAATTACTTCGCTTCTGATGGTAATTATGTAACGTTAGACAGTTTTTCTCAGTAAAATTCAAAAATCATTTTTCAAACTAGACTGATAGTTTCAGAGATCAGCGCGTTAAAACTAATAATAAAAGGCGTAATGGTTGATATTTAACTCTTTATTTAAGTGAATATTATTAAATATTATTATTATCCAATTGTTCATAAAAAATGCATATAAAATAGCACCACTTTTGACAATTTTATATCAAGTCAATAAAATATTTTATTTTCCCTGCCCATATTATAATAGAAGCTGAATATTTTACTAAATACTTATTTCGATACGTATAAATAGAAAATGCGGTATCACCAAGGCCGTATTTAAAAGTAAAAAATCAAGCAGAAAAACACTGTCAAGCTTCTTACGAAATGGCGCTGTCAACTCTGTTAAAGCAACTTTGACAAATACGTGAGAAGACCCCTAACTCACTTCATATGTTGTGAATATTGTTAGCGCAAGCACATTTACTTACTATTTTAAATGAAAATTAAAAAAAAATGTTGTCGTTAAATTTTTTAACTATTCTAGGTAAGAAAGTAAAAATGTACCTATTTATTTTATTATTATTACTAGTATTCGCCCAGTAGTTGAAATTCGACCATACTCATTATTGTAAATTTGAGAAAAACGAGGTTTAGTGTATATAGTATATGCATATAATTTACCAATATATATAAAAATATCTCTAATTTTTTTTATTCATAACACTAAAGGACATCAAAAGCTTCTAAATAAAAAAATAAAATCGGTTCACAAACAGAAGAGAAAAAGGCACTGAACGGTTTGTCTCTGCCTATTTATATATAGATGTAACTGTCGTCTTATTAAAAAAAACCAAGTACAAATATTCCAGTAAAAACATTCAATCGCCAAGTACAATCATTATAACTTTACAAAAATAAATTAAATGGATATTGGTACAATAGCGTTCTTGCTTCACCCCTATCGAGTCAAGCAAGGACGCCTTATCAAATATACGATTATAATTTAAAAACTTGAATATATTTTTTTTGTAGTTCTTAACAAAGTGGTATATTTTTATAAATAACATTTAAAAAGCAAACATAGTAATTTACATTATGAGAAGCCATTACGTTAATTTTTATCGCAGGTAAATCTTACACGCACTGTTTACAGAATAAACCAGAATTACTAACTAAAAAATTCAAAGTTATATAAATTAAAACATTCCTCAATCTTAATGAAATCAGCTAATTTTGAATTTACCTACAAAAATTCATCAAAATAAATATGTTCTTTCTTTGTATATATAGACTTCTTGATAACAGTTTGTCTCCATCGTCAGTCAAAGACAGTGTCAGCTTACGGACATTTGATTTTCCCATTGAGGCCATTGCCTACAGATATTAATTTCGGTCTGGTTAATACATAGCTATAACGTCGGAAGATGGCAGGCTATTCTAAGCCCACATGCATCGTCAGAAGCGAATAAGGAAATAGAGCTAAATGCTTATCGTAAGACTCGAAAAAAATCGTCCCGTAATTCTCATGCTTTTTTTAACCATATATTGAAAAAAAAATAGGCTTAGGTACATAGAACCTATTAACTTAGTTTAGAAATAACGTATTATAACATTTAAAAATGATATTAGATTCTAACTATATTAAAATTGTACTTCAAGAACAATGTATATTGTATGGTTCCATAAGTTAAGGATACCTGACACCTGCATCATAAATAAAAAAGTATGAGTAATATGTTTTATGTTATGTATGTATGTATGTACCATAAATAATTATGTACTAGTAATTTTTGCAATATGTTAAACTGATGTATCAACGCACAGGCCAAACCCTTAAGGCTAGAAAATTGTAATTTCGCACACGTATTCCTCTTAAGACTAAGGTATTCACTAAGGACGGATTTTTCAAAATTCAACCCCCAAGGGGGAGAAATAGGGGATAAAAGATTGTTGAAACTTTTTATTCCTTGGACATATTTACATGAAATTTCATATGAATTGAGTACGGCAAAAATAATGGGTTACGTATTTCAGTGTTTTCTAAAATTTAATCCAAAGAGGGTAAAATAGGTGATGAAAGTTTGTAGACTTTTTTTTGTAGTCTTAGCGCGGGCGAAGCCGTGGGTTCTGCTAGTCTTCAATAACAATTAAGATAAGAAGTATTCATAACCATCTGCAGGAAATATATCACTTATATATATATATATATATATATATGTATATAATAACGTTAACCATTCCTTCGTTGTTGCGTGAAAGGAACTTTTAGTCATTAGAATTTCTCTTATAGACTCTAAGTTAGTATGATGCTGAATACTGAATTTACAAGTCATTAAATAATGATCTTTAATTATAAAATAGGCTCCGTATAAATGCTAACAGTCAAAGATTATTAATTTAGGTATTCACCTAAGCAACAAGTTACGAAATATAGAGACTGTTGATTGCCAGTCCTAATAAATTGGTACACAATTTCACAACTGCTAACGAATAAACTTAACAAGTGAATAGGAAAATTTATTGTCTCGATATATTATTTCATCTGAATTTACGTAATTTGCAAACATACTGGTCAGGCTATCGGTTAACCGTTTAATTTTATATCATCAGGCTTACATAATAACTAGATAGAACTACTGACATACTTTCGTATTTTCAGCATTACGTAGAATTTCTTGTACTCTATGTCCCGTAGTTGAGTGCATTATCTCAACATTTCATCAATCACCGTCGCTAATACCCAACGGATTGCCTCATTCAGCGGATTCCTTTTAACGCCGGCACTATTTCTATCTGTTTTTATATATATTGGCTAGTAATGTAGCGAATACATCGATTTACTGTTATATTAGTAATTTTGGATGTTCTACATATTGGGAACAACTCTTTTATTTCTCTCATAAAACGGAAACTAGTATTTTTATTTACTTATCTATTATTATCACCTGCACGTTTACTATCTCTTATCTCAGCAGAAAACTGCATTCCGAGCCGGTGGTAGATTACTAACGGACTGATTACACTGACATTTAATTTAAATTTAAAATGTAAAATTGACCATTCAAAATAACTTGTAAAAGTCTATTTGAATAAAATATATTTTGATTTGATTTGACTATAATTTTTTTTTCTAGTCAAAAAATAATATTATGTTATTTAATAAACGAAATATTTTAGTAATAGTATGTATTATCAAACAAAAACAACTTTTCCACTTTCAATAATACATTAAGGTTTGATTTTATAAATGAATAAAGTTTAGATTGTTATTGTAAGCGCACATTATCGGATTAGCCGGTACCTTTTAGTATGCCACAGCTGGCGCTACTTAAATTGTAAGGGCTTTTAACACAAAATAACCTAACATAACTAACGTATTAGGTATGATAGTAAGTCGATTGACATGCTTTTCTTTACTAAAAACTAATGATATGAATGAAAAAAAAATTTTTTTTTCATACATATGTAGGTATATATTTTGGTATCAAATATTTAATATGCCAAAAATGGAGCAAAAAATAATTTTGATACAAAACATACATCCTGTAATTCACATGTTTTTTTTTCTAAACAATTTATTGGAAAAAAATATAATAGGCTTAGGTACTTAGTACCTACTACCTTAGGTAATTTAAAAATAAAGTATTTGGACATTCAAAATATATAAGAGACTAGCATTGCCCGCGGCTCCGCTTGCGTTCAGCTAGATGACAAAAAACCAAATTCTTAGGTTTTACATGTTAGTATACTACATTTTCTCAGAAATGAGATATTTTCCCGCGGTAAAAAGTATCCTATATGTTGACCCGGATAACCAGCTATCACCATACCTCGAAATCCCTCTAGTGGTTTTTCCGTGATGCGGTAACAGACAGACAGACAAAAATTCCAAAAACTATAGATTTGGCCTCTGTATCGATAATTTCAATAAGATATCCCAAAAAATATTTAATGTACAGATTCGACTTAGAATTTTATTATATGTATGGATTTAAAGGTAATAACTGACTATATTAAAATTGTACTTTAACATAATATGGAGTAGCATACATATCAATGTACCTAGTTAGAATGGACTCCGCAGTTTAGCTTTCTTAGCTTGCACACAAGCAATCTTGACAAAAATTGTACTTTGTACTGCACCTGCGTACACCGAGGGTATGTCAATGGCTATACTCGTCTGGTGGTCTGGTCTGGACTTTTTAAAATAATGTTTAATTTTCTTCATATAAAGACGAACCATTAGGTTAAAATTCATAATGTGATCAATTAATAGATTACAGAAATATATAACTTCACTTTTTTATTTAATTTTAAACTAACTTAGGAAATAATAGTGAATGTGTCGTAAAAATTGGTTTATCAGAAGCAAAATGCCCATTTGTCTATTTTTGTATCACATTACCTACCTCGTCCATATCGTGCAACGTGCAAGTTGGCTAAATTTGAGCTTGCTGTAATTGGGATCACAGAGAGAACCCAGAATTAGTAAAACTGCCAGGGAAATGAGTTAACGCAGCAATTTCTAAATGAGCCTTTCAAATCTTCTACAGAGGATACGAGGTAGTAAAAACAAGTATTTATAACTTTAACATATTTCGTATAAATTATGCATTACAACTGTTATTCCATAAACTGTATGAACTCATATTCATATATGAATATATTTATTATTTTATTTAAAATGAAAATTTTATGTTTAATGCATAAATATTTTTGTTTGAATTTTCATTTATATACGAGTAATTTATTTATTACGAAAAATAAATTAGTATATTCATTATGTTTTTATTTCCACGGAAACTTTATTTAGTGGTGTGGAATTGTGGATTATGATTGATTTCGATAATAATAAATAATCATAAAATTAATAATATATATCACCCCTCTTCGTTTTCAATTTTTGGCGATTATCCATTAAATAACGCTCGCAGGGTATCGAAACTTCGTCCCTTTAGGTCCAGCCGTCTGGTCTGCGTAATGATGAATCAATTCGAAAAAGCAATCGTAAATATAAATAGATGGTACAATATTGAAATTAAAAACTTGACATACTAATATATAGAGTAAATCGCCATCTCGTTCGGTCTTGAGCTTCGCGTTTGATTTCGCTCCAGGTTCTCCCGATGGCGTTCGCATCATCTATGACAGTCCGTCGCTAGGTCTATTTTGGATTCCTTTAGAGACAATTAAATAAAATAATTAAAATAAAACGAGAGAGACGCAACCATGTTTGCTGTAAAGCATTCGAAACATCGGGATCGGAAAATCAAAATAAAAGCGCAAAAAAATCCAAAAATATAATTTTATTTAAAATATCAAATATTCGCGTAAATCTGTGTAAATATTTCAGCTATTTTCAGTATTTGTTGTCCAAAAATTTCTTGTAGCACGTTTTGTCTTGCTAATGAAGACAAAACGTAGTATAAGCATGAGAAAATCATTCTTTCGTTGTACCTAGGAGTGACGATTAATTTAGTACCAGCGAAACTTCACACTATAACAAGAGATATATTTATAGTTCATTAATAAACACAATTACGAGATTCCTACACTATATCTTACTTAAGTTCTGCATAGACCGTAAGAAGCGTGATCCGAATCAGAGAGCTCGCGATAAAGCCTGTCAAAGCTGATTTGAATATGAATGGAATGCTAATGAGAAATTTTCAACTACCTAGACAGCTAACTTTTCATTTGTTTTATCTTTAAAATGTATCAGTTTTTCTAATAAACGTAGTGTAAAGTTTTTGCAACGCATTTTTAGTTTTTGTATGTTTTAATGTCTGATATAAACTTTGCCAAGTATACGCTTCTACAGCTGGAACTTTTTGCAGAACAGTTTGTAGCTATTTAGATATCAGCGTACTGGCATGGATAGTTGGCTTCTTTTACTCATTACATTTTTGTTACATTTCCTTTACAACACTTAAAACTTTCTACGTTTCAATTGCTTGCTCTTTTTTAGTTTCACTAATGTAATAGAATTGCAATAAAGTTTTTTTCTATTCTAATATTATAAAGAGGAAAAATTTGTTTTTTGTTTGTTTGTTTGTATCGATTAGACTCCGAAACTACTAAACTGATTTAAATGAAATTTAATAAGAAGATAGTTTAAGACCCTGGAAAAAACATAGGAAAGTTTTTATCCCGGAAATCATCCCTTAAGGGGGTAAAAAGGGGGTGAATGTTGGTACGGGGAAGCAACCTAGTTATTTTATAAATAAGTTTTTCTTATAATGCAATTTAGTATTCAGCCTTTTTAACGTCCCACTACTTGGCACGGGCCTGCCTTCAATACGAAGGGGATCAGGCCATTGTCCACCACGCTGTTACTACCGTTATCAAAGTGGTAATCATGTTAGAAATGATTCGCACATGAAAATATCAGAGGTGCGAGACCCGGGATTTGAACTCGCTTCACTCAGTTTCCCATGCGAGCGCGCTACCACTGGGCTACCACGGCCTAATGTAATTTTATAACTACGTAAATATTGCAACTCAATCTACGATGAGATAAGGACCTGAATTCGGCTCTATACTTTTTTATATATCTGTATTATTCGTATTAATATTATAATGTGAAAGTTTGTGAGTATGTATGGATTTTTGTTACACTTTCACGCCAGAACGGCTGAACGGATTTACATGAAATTTAGCACAGAGATTTATTATAGTCTGGAATAACACATAGGCTACCGCTTGTATTATATAGTTTTGTCAATTATGTTATCAATATTCTTAATTTCTTTTTAATAAATAGGTAAAAATGATAATTAACATAAATAAAAACCATCCTTATGGGCGGAATTATCTAGTCTTTGTGATTTTAAAGTCTGTATATGTTAATTATTAGTATTTCCTTAATAGCAAATTGATTGACGTAATATTTTGCTAGAGATTTTAGAGCAGAAATTTATGTTTTATACTACTTTAAATATATATATATATATATATATATATATATATATATATATATATATATATATATATATATATATAAAATATTTTATAAAATAATTCAAAGTATAAATAATTAAATCTTGAATGCACTGTAATTTTCACATAATTTTAGCGCAATCGACATCCTTG
Source organism: Brenthis daphne (assembly GCA_947093115.1). Lineage (NCBI taxonomy): Eukaryota > Metazoa > Arthropoda > Insecta > Lepidoptera > Nymphalidae > Brenthis > Brenthis daphne. The sequence continues at coordinate 28,495,412 of OX352474.1, read as the reverse complement.
TTTTTATAAGAGCACTCAAACCTGAAAGCTCAATGCATTTTAGATTTACTTTTTTACATTAAAGAGATATTTTTATGGGATTTCTTACATATTTTTAATTTTATTTTTTATCGAATCCAACATAGATTTTGTGTCATATTAAATGAATTATGAATACTTAATAATTATCATATCCATACAACCATACAATCTAATACTTGACAATAACTTTGTTAGCAGTTACAGTGAATCGATACTCTTTGCCGTAGGACCCTTATAATTTATAATTAATATATTCAAACCCTTTACACACGGTGGTAGGAAGGTGGTGAGAATAAATGAATTAATAATAAAGAGATTCTAAGATAAAATTAATGCGAATTAATTTTGTATGCTGTTATATCTATCGAAGTTCGATCCTTATATTCGCCAGATGATAATCTGCCTGGAATTATCGTCATATGTCGCCATTTCGTGATTAGGCCGTTGAACATCCGCCAGAACGTTTAAATAAATAATCGTTCAATGTTGTAGGCTAAGTCTTTAAGCATATGGTTTTCCCTGAGGTAGATAAAGGGAATCCACACAAGGTTAAAAAAACTGAACGAGAAAGGCAAGACAGAAGCTAGATAGACATGGGTAGGTGAGAAGGCAATAGCTTCTCATCTCATTTGTGCATTTTGGACGCGTTACTTTAAAGTTAACAATCAATTACTTGAAATTCAACTTCATTATGAACTAGCCATATAATGATGTGTTGAAGTGTTAAGTTGGATTATTAATTACCTATATAAATACCTATAACATAAATATATAAGATAAAACCCATTATCTGATTTATTGGCCTAACTATTAGGCATATTGTAAAGATGCGTATAAAAAGGCAGCCCAATCGCGAATTGGCAACGTATCACGAAAAGCCTGGACAAATTACGTTTTTTACCTAAACAAACGAAACGATTACTCAATAAAGAATGGTACACATTTGAAAATTGAAAATTTCGTACACATAGCAGATAAGTAAAATCTTATACACGTTCAAGATAGGTGAAATAAATCTAAACACAATAAATCATGTGTGCTGTGAAACAAAACGTAAAATGCGGCATATTTGTATGCGAGTCGCACGTCTGAACGCCCGTTTATCAATACTGTGCCCGCCGCATCTCGCAACAAATATCTAGAAAATGAAATAGCAGAATAAAGGCAGACGCTATCTCCACCCAATTATCTGGCTCTGTTTTGACAGCCGACGATAGGTTGAAAATATTCCTACCTACTTGGCTGACTTGGCTTCAATGAATTAAGTCTATTGTCTACTTCAAAAGAGTTATATGTATACTGCATTAATTATGTTTCTTTTATCATGGGAAAGATTGGAGTGGAAAGTTATTTATTTTGTCTCTTAATGGTTGTATGTATTATAATAATTTCCTTCTTGGGAACGTACTTTGAATAGTTTATATTATAACAATAATGACTATATTTAGCTAAAAAGTATTGCAATGAGTTAATTTTTTTTTGATTTAACAGCATATATTTAATTAAAACCACTTAAATACATAGGTATATCTTATATTTAAAAGGACTAGAATAGAAGACAAAAATAAACTTTTTAATATTTAATGAAATATTTTAATATTATTAAAAAAAAAAATAACAAACATTTATATTCAATAGTCTTACTTCAAAAGTTAGTAAGATTTTAAAAAAGTAAAGTAAAATAATAAGACAGTATAAATTATTTGAAATCAAGTCATTTTAGGTTACGAACAAAATTTTCATAATATAAATCTAAAACCTAACCTACTCCTAAAACTCCACTTCTTCAAACAGAAAATATATTATTTGCTTTTATAACAATTACTAATCTAATTCTGTGTCAAATATAATGTTCAAAATTTTCTAACGATTTAGCAGATAACAAGCAAACATTTTTACAATATTACGAAGAAATAAAAATAATTTCGACTTTTCCCAACATGCATTACGGTGCGGCGGAGAAGATGCATTGATGTGGCAACATTTTTCCTCAATATTATTTTTGTATTACACTACAAAATCACTTCTATAAATCTTTTGGTACCATAAAAGCAATATATCCAAGAGAAAATCCTAGTACCTTAGCATAATAATCGTATAACTGAAAAAAATAACATCAATGCCAATTTATATTTCAATTTGGCAGTGGTGGATCAGTGGTAATGGGAAATATCTAGTGAAGTTCCAACTTCAGCACCTACGATATTTTTTTTTAATCTCATTTCCAGCATTTTTACTATTTCTTGACTCGACGTAGAGAATGAAATGCGTTGAGAGTACGTTACTAGTTTTTGAAAACTTGTAACTTCTTGTCTGCATATCGGTAGTGTTGTGCTTTTTCAAAACAGATTTTTATCACTATTCAAACTCCTCTGTGACTCCTTCGAACAGTTCTCTATATTACCTGTACTTAACGCCAAAAACCATTTCAAAATTATTCCACAAAAGTCAACGCCTTAAGATTTTGAAAACTTTATAATTATTTTTATAAGTAAAAACCGTGTTCAAATGCCAACCTTCCTTCCGGTTTTCCTCGGACATGTCACATCAATGGGTGTCGTTATTCCCTGAGAGCAAGACCTCAGTATTTCATCAATCACGTCGCGTCGCAGCGGATTGCGTCTTTCAACAAATTCCTTTGTTACAGTACAATTTACTGGCATGTTTTTCTGTTGACATCGTGTAAAGAATTGTATCAATTACAGAAAAATTGTTCAATGATTACATTATATAGAGATGTATGTAGTCCATTACGCTTTTCAAAGATAGCTTTTTCTTCCTTTATTATTGCTATAAAGAGAACTTATCGTTACATGAAATCTACACTTGTTACACACACTTAAGATTGTGTACTCGTATTTTGCTTATTTAAGTGAAATAGTATTTTTATCATTATATATTTGCCAACTTAAATTAAATTAACTTATTGTGAAGGTGTGATTATGTTGCTTACAAATTATGCTGTAATTTAAATTAAAGTGTTGATAACTTTTGCCAAGCGTGAATTATTTTTATCGAGTAAAGATGAAATAAAACAGAAATCTCATGCTTTATATCTCAAAAGTGCACAGCTTATTCAATAGTATCATAAAATAATTACAGTTGAGGAAGCAAGTCAGCAGTTGCAAAACGATTTCTACGGAAATAAGTTGGCACCAGACTATGCGCCTGACACTTGCCAAATGCTGGCACAACCAATGTATAATCATGCATATAATCAGTTGAGAGCAAACCCCGTATTTTAGTTAAATTTCATATAGTCTAGATAGTAGATACAGTATAATAATCTTATTTTTACGATTAGTCTCACATGTTTTTATTACAGTTTTGAAATAATTCGTGCACAAGGCATATTTAAAATTAATTTGATTTCTTAATGTTAATTGTATACGAATCTATTATGCAGTACTAATAAGAATACCACGATTGTCGTACTATATAGGGACTTATCGTATTTATATATTTTTTTTAATAGAGTGATGGCGGAAACTAACTTATAACCTAAAATTAAAACTACGTCACAATAGATCACTAGCGACTCACACTCGCTCCGCTCCGATTTCTCAGAGATGAGATATTATTCTATATGTATAGTAAAAAGTATTTTTATATAGTAAAACGTATCTTATATGTTGACCCGGATAACCAGCTATCTTTATATCAAATTTCATCAAAATCTGTCCAGTCGTTTTCTCGTGATGCGTTCCCAGACAGACAGACAAACAAAAATTCTAAAAACGATAGATTCGGTCTCTGTATCGTAATGACTATTTCAATAAGATTTTCCAAAAAAAAAAATATATTTTATTTATTTTAGATTTAGTTAGAATTTTATTATATGTATAGATAACAACCAAAAAGATCGACCCTCACTAAAATCACGTCAAAACATTCACATACGACAGCAAAAAGAAGTAAGTGTATGAGAAAAGTTGATATCGAAGTAGAACAATACGACAATTTCCTTTAGTAAGCCAGTCGAGTGAACAACATAAAATAGGTAGCGATATTTCTCCACCGTATCGTTGGCTGTCAAAGCAGAGTCAGATAATTGGGTAGAGATTGTGTCTTCTGTTCAACTATTTCATTTTAGATATTATTTGTTAAGGTTTTGCAAGCGAAGTATTGATATAAACTTAAGATAACATGAAGTATCAACTTTAAATTTTTTAAATATATTTTATTGCTATTGTAGTAAAATATTACTTTTAACATTTTTATAGGTCGAGCATTTGCTCTTAAATGTCATTTTTTAATTTTCATAGTATATTTTTAGCCATTTTTAACGTCAAACCGCTGGGCACAGGCTTCTTTACCAATACATAGAGGATCAAGCTATATTACACCACGCTGACCAAGTACAGGTTACATGTCTTTCGAAAACTTGATAGGTTCTATCAGATATGCAGGTTTTCTCATCTTAAGATTTCTTCACTGTAAGACGAGTAATAATCATTTTGGTAATAATTAGAACGTGAAAATATCAGAGGTACGAAACCCGGGATTTGAACCCGCTTGACTTGTTTTACCAATGGGCCACGGGGGTACTTCTATACATAGAAGCCGAGTCTGTACATTAGATATTTTTTTGAAAATCTTATTGAAATAAACATTACTATCGATACAGAGGCCGAATCTATCGTTTTTAGAATTCTTGTTTGTCTCTCTATCTGTCTGTTACCGCATCGCAGAAAAACCACTGGAGGGATTTAAATGAAATTTGGTATGGTGATAGCTGGTTATCCGGGTCAACATATAGGATACTTTTTGCCGCGGGAAAATATCTCATTTCTAAGAAAAAATACAAAAACTGTAATGTAAAGAGTATACTAATATGTAAAACCTAAGAATTTGGTTTTTGGTCATCTTTTGGTCATCTCTTTGAAACATACAAAAAAAATCATTTCGTCAACCTGTTCAAAGTATAGTTAATTTAAATTAATTTGTATAAAAATATAGTAAGTTATTCCACTATTACATTTTATTTAAAAGCGGGCGGAGCCGCGGGCAATGCTAACTAGCTTTGCCAAAGCTTTTTCAAAAAGACAAATCATATAGTAAATATAATATAAAAATATATTTTTCTATATTCAATATCGACTGCTGATACAACTTAGTTCGTTTTCCTCAAGTATTATCCCTTAAATAATACATGGAGGAGGCATTAGTTCTAACGAATGCTTTATTTCGAAATACTTCTTAACTCTACCCTTGTTACTAGTTCTACGGTGTCATTGATTTATTTTCTTTGAGTTTCGCTTTCATATACTTTTATGAGTCCATTTGTATATTGTCTGACCACAATTTTGGTAAAATAAATATTGAACATATAGAAGTATTAAATTAATATTAATTTAATAAATACTAGCTAAATTAGGTCCAACAGTTTCGGAGATTAGCCCGTACAAACAGACAAACAGACAGAGAAACAAGAAATTTGAAAAAAATCTGGATATGTTCTATTTCTCTTCTTACATCCCCTGACTCGGTTTTTAGCATTTTTTTTCTATGTAGAGACATTCGACCTCTACAGTTTTATTATATGTATAGATTACACGATAATCATTTATCATATTATTTCACTTTTTTTATAAAAATTGATATAAATACCTTACTTACTGACAAAAATAGATAAAACGCACTTGTTTTTATTTAAATCGTAAATATAAAATACCCCCAAAAATTAGAAACCACTCAATTATGAAATTCAATTAAATCTAATCTAAAGACATCTAACATAAATAATAAAGAAACTTACTATTGAATATTTCAAAGATTACACTACTGTTATAAATACGTTATAATTACGAAAGTTGGTATAGTGTATTTGTCCGTATTGTGTTTATATGTTTGTTACTGTTTTACGCTGAAAACCACTGCACTGATTTGGATAAAATTTTGTGTACAGATAAACTAAAACCTGATTAACACATAAGCTACTGTATAGTGCTACCTATGTACTTACTAGTATAATTAGAATACTATAATAAATGTCATAGTTTGTATGTTTGTGTGTATATGTTTTTTACTCCGTGCTGAAATAATGGGTGAAATTTTGTACTCAAGTAGGCCTGAAGTGATTCATTCATAAGCCATTATTAGGCACGTAAAGATGCATGGGAAGTAAGGGTATGTCTCTAGTATTGTAAATATAAAAGGCACCAAAAAAACAATAAGTTTAATAAAATACTATAAAAAGCTCAAATATAAATAAATAATCAGTGTTTAAAAATTTACATTTTTCGTCCAAAACGCACGCTCAATGCAAAAACTGCATCAAAAAGATTCCATATAAACAGAAATTGTGGCTTACATTGGAAAACAGTAAATACCACTTGAATAAACTTGAATCATAAATGTTTTATAGCTTTCCAATTCCACCATTGCCTACTGAAAGTAACGTTTTATTTGATTAACCAATTACAATACGAATGAGGATGAACGGGCAGTCAAATACAAATATTATTTTAAATAATATATTTTGTGTAAGTAAATATTTATTCTAGATATATATATATATATATATATATATATATATATATATATATATATATATATACATATATAACTAGTTTCTACATACGGCTTTGCGTGACTTTGGCTATTGGCGGATGGTGTTATTGTACACCATTATCCGTTTTCATAACATATAAAAGTATAAAAAATAAAGAGATACGCCACAATAGGCGGCCTTATCGTTAAGTGAGCGATCACTTTCAGCAATCTTCGGGTAGAGGTACTAAGTAAAAAAATATAGAGGTTTAGTCGTTTTAAATGGAAATAATAAATGATATACAAACACATGCAAAAGATAGTATGAACAGAAATAATATTATTTATAGTTTGTTTTTAACTTTTAACTAAATCCCATCGCACGTATATACTTATTACCTACATATTGGTACGTAAAATTGCCTCTTAATGTACTCAGTTGAATCGAATGAATCGAAATTAGTAATGTTTCAAAGTAAAAATAAGTATCACAATGAAAGAACGTTATTACAAGCCCATCCAGTCTTGTCCGAATGACGTTAAATCATTTAAATTCTTCAATTTACACATTATGTTGATACTCTTCGTTGTATCGCAGACCTGTGTCAGACAGACTGTGATGTGTGTTCTTATAATTTAAAAATACAATTATTACAATAACTTAGCTACACTCTACTTGTAGTTCTTTGGAATATAACATTATTAATTAAAACAAACCTTAATAAAGGGAAGAGGAATATATCATAAATTTCGAGATGTTAATAATAAGCAATCAAGAGTAGCAGTATCTTCACGTCTCGCTGTGGTTCTATAGAACCGATGGGCGTGCTTTGAATCCTTCACGATAAAGCCTGTCGAAGTTGATTTGAATATGAATAGGATGTTAATGAAAAACTTGCTCTCGACTATTAAGACGGCTTATTTCTCATTTGTTCTCACTTAAATCTGTTTAGTTTGGAAACAGTCTATTTACTTTGTAAATAAATAAATAAGAGATTTTTATAAGCTTTACAAGCTTTTAAAGGACTTAGGATTAAACTTTAATAAAATACTAAAAAAAGTATTGACCTTTAAAGATTTCGAAGAGAAAGTGACTAAATATATACTCTATACGTTGTAAAAATAATATAAAATTTATTATTCTTAAGTGTTCAAAAAGCTTTATGTATTAAGTAGATATTATAAACGAATGTAAGGAGATAAAGGTTAGATACATTGTGTTACAGTTCTGTCGATTTCTTTTAAAACATCTATAATCATAAACCACTGTTACCACTTACCCCCAATGTGAAGGCCGTTCTTTGTCTATCAGTGATCAACGCCGCGTAACATTTACTTTCAACATGTGCTTCTTCTTCTGCTCGGCCTTTTCCGCACTTAGGCATTATTGCCCGTTGTGCGTGAGCTTGTGCTGTGTGTTATGTGTAGTCTTTCCATCCCAGAAAGTCCCAGTTATCTAACAGGCTATCAGTGTCCTGGAAGATTTCCGGGGGCGATTAATTTCGAGCAAGCGAGCGATTTTCAACATCTTAACTGGGCGTTTTTTATTTATTCTACTTATTTTTCATTCATTCTATTATTATATATACTATATTTCATTTATTCTCATAAATTATAAATAAATCAATAGATAACTCCCAACGCAGTATCATATCTTATGCAAATCAAAACACAGGTTTGATAAATAAAGATATTTAGAAAGTAACAATATCTACGCCACAATATAGTTGCATATAAAAATTAGTATTAATAAAATAAATCTCAGTTACTACCTTAAATAATAATGTACAGTTTAGAGCTGTACAATGATATATAAAGAGTATTTGAATTCTTCACACGAAAGCTTAACCCGCATTCTAGTTGATAATAGAGCCCTTTTAGGACATATCTTACTGCGTTATAATAGACTTTATTTATACGAATCCTCAAAATAATTTAAAATAATATGAGGATCTCAACGTAATACCGATAAAAATAATTACCTCATATCATCTATCTACACATATAATAAAATTGTAACTAAGTCGAATCTGTACATTAAATATTTTTTGGAAAATCTCATTGAAATAGACATTATTATCGACACAGAGGTCGAATCTATCGTTTTTAGAATTTTTGTCTGTCTGTCTGTCCGACTGTCTGTTATCGCATCACAGAAAAACCACTGGAGAGATTTTGATGAAATTTGGTATGATGGTAGCTTGTTATCCGGGTCAACATATAGAGTACTTTTTACCGCGGAAAAATATCTCATTTCTGAAAAAAAATACAAAAACTGCACTGTAAGAGTATACTAATATGTAAAACCTAAGAATTTGGTTTTTGATCATCTGAACGCGGGCGGAGCCGCGGTCAATGCTAGTACAAAATAAATATTGAAGTTTAAAAGAGAGACGGATGAGAACATTCTTTGTATACATTTCAAATGCATAAATATGCTCCCTGCTCGTACATCAAAGCTGAGAACGCTTTAAATTATGTTAAGACCTAAAATATTTTAAATGTAAGAGCAAAATCATTTTAGTCGCCCTACGCCAGCGACACTGAGCAATTGCCATACTTAATGCTAAGCTCTGCATTTAATTACTACTGAGTACTTCAATTTCTTTCCCGTATTTTTAAGTGTGAGATTATTTTAAAAAATCTTATTTTCTTTATTTAAACTATCAAAATGGAAAATTTATTATAACTTAGAATTAGTTCTGGACTTTTTGGCTTATGACAGTGTTAGGAGTGAGTTGAGCACAAGCTACTTCTAAAAGAAGGAGGTACTCGATTCGTTTGTGTATCTTACTGATTTCAATGAACATTTTTTAATGAATTAGTTATACCTTATATAGCTTTTTTATATAAATTTCAAAAAAAACACTTAGTAAGAAGTATTTGAGATAATATTCATTGCTTAAACCGATGTAAAGTATAAAGAAAATACAAAACTCGACAAAAAGATGATAGTTTCTAATTCTTATCGATACAGAGGCCGAATCTATAGTTTTTACAATTTTTGTCTGTCTGACTGTGACCACATCACGGAAAAAGCATATGAGGTATTATGATGATAACTGGGTATCCGGGTCAACATATAGGATACTTTTTACTGCGGAAAAATATCTCATCTCTGAGAAATCTATACTAAACATTAAAACGTAAGTAGGGACGAACCCGAGCAGAGTGAGGGTGAGTCGCTTGCTGTTATTATAAAGTAAAAAAATAAAACATTAAATAAAAATAGGTTAAATGACACGCTCGCCGAGAAAAGTCCTCATATTGCAAACTGTTTTTAGATAGTTTATATGAAGTCCGATAATATTAGCTATTTCCAACATAGTTTTAAAACTTTACAGATCTAATGAAATAGTGCCATACTGAAGCGTTCATATCATAGAAACTTTCCAGTTACAACTGATCTCTCAAATAAGGTAACAATGACTTTCGTAAAATGCATTATAAAGAAAATGTAAAAATACCTACATGTTCTTTAGAATAATATAGTAACACTACCCTACGTTTTAAAATATTAATTATACATTTTAAGTATAGATTTCTCATAGATGAGATTTATTGCAGTAAAAAGTATTCTAAATGTTGACCCAACTAATCATCTATAGTCATACCAAATTTCATCAAAATTTGTCCAGTGGTTTTCTCATGATGCGGTCACAGACAGACAGGTAGATAAAAATGAAAAAACTATAGATTCGGCTTCTGTGTCGATAATAACGACTATTTCAAAGAATTTCCAAACAATATTTAATGTACAGATTCGACTCAGGTAGAATCTTATTGTATATATAGATTAAAATAGTTAAATATGTAATCAAGTATTTTTGAAAAATTATTATGCATATTAACGTTGTAGTTTTGTTATTTATATCAAGCAAAGGACACTGGTTTTTAGATTTTCATTCTTTACTAATAGTACTTATAATACTTCTTTAATAACATTTATAAGGATACATTCTCATTTTAAATATATTATTAAATTATAACACCCACATATATCAAATGTCTTAATAAACTAATGAAATATATGAGAATGCCTATGAGAATCCTATATGAGAACCCACGTCTTCTGTCTAAGGAGACTGTACGCAACCAGTGCACCATACTGACGTTAATTAAAGGATTCAATCAATATGCATCGATGCGTAATTCTCAGGGAGCTAGTGTTTGTGCAACGTCGCGTCGGACGAACAACGAACGTGCTTGATAGCTGATAATAACGACCTACGCGTACCTCATGCAAATATTGTCAACTAACGCCTTACCCTCACTTCGTTCGTGCTGGTATCTAGGTACCTAATAGCCTATATGCCACTCTAGGTCATAGCCTATCTCTGTACTAAATTTTATCCAAATTCATCCAGCCGTTTCTGCGTGAAAGAGCAATAAACATATACACACATATGTATACATATTTTCTCATTTATAACAGTAACTAGCGGCTCACCCTCGCTTCGCTCAGGTTCGCCTCTGGAAAAAAAAACTCTATCCCTCGGGAACCGTATATTTTTCCGGGATAAAAAGTAGCCTATGTGTTATACCAGACTATAATCTATCTCTGTGCCAGATTTCATCCAGATCCATTCAGCTGTTCTGGCGTGAAAGAGTAACAAACATCCATACATACTCACAAACTTTCACATTAATTATAACATTATTAATTAACCCATTCATTGCTATATACATTTTTGAAACAACACCTGGGTGCCACTAAATATTTTTGTGAATTATAATAGGAAAAGCGTTAATAAGTGGGTTTTTTAATTACAAAAACCCCATAAATTACAAAAACCCATCTAAAAATGGTAAACGCACCATATGCGTTGGTGGCACTGGTAAGGCAAATTTAATCGCAAGTGCCATTCAACACACCATTTGCGTTGATGTTTGGATGGTTTTATGTGACATGTTCTGGGCCTTTTAGGTCAATACACGTGTTTATTGATATAATCTATGTTTGTACCCATATAATTTAATAAATACATGCCTAATGTGATAAATGTGCACTCAATAAATACCTAACCAAAGTAATATTTTTCTTCCCACAAATGTTTTTTACCACCTACTTTACTTTAACTTTGTATTTACATTTTTTAACATAGTTAAGTTTGTAGTATTCTACAGTTATGTATGACAGAACCATGGAGTGGGGCCTGGTGACATGTGATACAGGCTGTTTACACCTAGTTTAGGCACCAGTCCTTGCAATACAAGTTTCCTTGACTATCTATCTGCCATTGTAATAGTGTACCTTCCGAAAATAAGTTCATAATTTATTTATTTATGTACCTAAGTAGACCTAAACTAACTCACCTGGCCCAAATGAAAGGTCACGCAGAAAATTGACGATTTTATTATACGTTAGGTAAATATTTTCTTTTGGTGGATAATTAGGATGACTTTATAACAAAATAAAACCCATGAAAAGTAAGAATAAAATTTATTATTAAAAATAAACAATTAGTAGTTGTGGAACTCTTTGAAACAATCATTCAAACAAAACCCGTATTTTTCGGGACAATTGGGACAGAAATATGAATATCTTTTCTGACTCTTTTTGATACCCAGCACTGCCTACACCGACGTCGTAAAATTTTTCTCTTTTCCCCATCATTTGTACGAGAACATTGTTGAAGAACATGCACTTGATTTTTTGGAACTGAACCCCGCGTTGTGTCTTGTACCATATCAGTATTTAACAGTTTCATTATGATTTCAAGTCTGTAATTATATAAACTTTTCTTCATCGAAAAAATGTTGTGCAGCGTGTAAGAATTATACAACATTTGCTGGAACACGTGAATTCCTAACTTCTTATACCAACGTATAGTCTTGTGCTCACATGAATAGTATGCGAGCATTTGATCCTGGTGGTCTATACCACCCATGTACTTATTGTATTTTACTACAACTTCAGGCTTGGAAACGGTTTCGCCGCGTCGATTCGTAACGCTGGTCATATCAGACCCATATTGAGATGAAATCATTAAAACATCCCGCCGGTCTTTCCATTTCATAACACAAATACCATTACTTTTGAATTTTGCTATCGATTCGCCACGTTTCAATTTTCTTTGTAATACTTCTTTGGGATTATTTTTTCGATTGACACGTAAAGTACCCGAACAATATGTTTTAAGAGTCAATAATTTTTGTGCAAGATTTAAAGAATTATAAAAGTTATCCATATAAACGCAATACCCTTTGTTCAAATAATCAGATAGTAAATTCATAACAACTTTTTCAGTGTGATTGGCACCTCCCACTAAAGTATCCGAAGTGCCGGCATATACAATAGTCTTCATAACTACCCCATATTCGTCGGTTAGGATATAAAGTTTTATACCGTAGGGATGCTTTTTACCTTTGAGATATTGACGGAATATCAACCGACCACGAAACAAAACCATGGACTCATCAATGGCTAGATGTTTAGATGGGTAATAAATTTCTCTCATTCGCTGGTTAAAATAGTTAGTTAAATGATTTATTTTTGACAGCATGTTATCGGATGAGTCGTCTTCAAAATTTAATGACCTCATTATTAACAAAAATCTGTTTCTGCTCATGTGTTTTGTAAAAGCTGGTAAGTTAAACAGTGGATGCTTTTTCCAGTAGTCTGTGACTCGGTTTAGTCTGATAGTTCCCATAAGAAACAAAATACCAAAAAATGTTTTTATTTCTGGAACAGTTACATCTTTCCATAGTCTCAGTCTGCTTTTAGGATCCAGTATATTGGACAATAATTTAGACGCGTAATTGTTAATCTTTGTGACTAACATTGTAAAAAACTCATCAGTCGCAATCAATTTGAAATAGTCGTATGGTTCATTTGTTTCAGGCAATATTTTGAGTTTTTTTTCGTATCCATCAAAATCCATAGGTACAATAGTAGGATCACGTTCAGTTTTCCATTCATCATCAGGTAATTCTAATGTTTCGTTACAATTTATATTATTATCTTCACTTACTTGCGTCGCATCTTCACTCAATTGCGTCGCGTCTTCACTTAATTGCGTCGCGTCTTCACTCGCGTCAGAATATAAGCAATCATCTGATACATTTTCTTGAACTCCTTCTACTTCTAAATCGTCATCTCCTAATTCCAGGATCTTAATAAGGTCATCTTCAGTCAATAGGTTTGAAGAGGGTAGTTTTGCTTTCGGTTTTTTTTCTGTATTTTCCACTTGAAATATATTTCTCATTCCATCCACAATATCATCAACGAATGACTCCTCTAAATCTGCTGTGTGTATTTTTTTTTTATATTTAACGTTTTCATTACCCGCAACATTTTCTTTCAAATCAGTCAATGTTACTTTACCATCGTGTAAATCTACTCTTTGACTTTTAAGTATTTTGATACCTGTATTTCGTCTCATTCCTCCTCTTGTTCTAGCACCAATTCTTAAACTGGAAAGGTTTTCATTGACTGGAGGTGAATATAAAAAGGATGAATGATTACTAGTGGAAGGTTGGGGTTCTAATAGTACGTTTGAGTTGCAATTTGAAAGTTCCTGACTTGGAAGAGACATATGTTCATCATGATGTGGACTAGCTGTTGAAGTTAAAGAAATTATATGTAAATCATCCCTATCTGTACATACAGATTTGTTTTCCTGAAGTTTGATCGATGTACAGCATTTATCTAATACATCCACAAGAGGTTCAGCTAATTTTTCAGAATCATTATATTGTGATGCACCGAAAAGCGATTTTGCACGCTTTGATCTTTTAGATGATTTAGTTGCTTTATGTTCTGTTGTCACGGTTTCAAATCTGAAAAATGACAAAAATTAACAAAAATCGAAAATTTATATTTTTATGGTATAAATCAGTATTTATATAAATACTAACGCTTGTGGAGACGGCATTTCTTGAATTGTGTAACGTCGAAGCGGTGTCATGCTTCTAAATAAAAACTTTTTAACAAAAAAATAAAAACCGACTTCAAACAAAAGCACTAAAAAGTAACAAATAACTGATTGGTAGTTTTCATTTACTATACATACCTAATCAAATATTTTCGAAGTCGGTGTGCTTAGCTTTGTATGGGCTGGCACCGATTTCGAAAATATTTGATTAGGTATGTATTTAATAGGTAGGCTTTAATTACTTAGCCAAAGCACACCGACTTCGAAAATATTTGATTAGGTATGTATAGTAAATGAAAACTACCAATCAGTTATTTGTTACTTTTTAGTGCTTTTGTTTGAAGTCGGTTTTTATTTTTTTGTTAAAAAGTTTTTATTTTTCCCTTTTTAGTGTAGACAGTAGTAGCAAAGTAAGGATTCTAACGTGTTAGGCTTGTCAAATCAAACAAAATAAGCCCAAACTCAAAGTATCTACTATTAGCCGTTGAAGAGTTCCACCTATCCACCTTCTGGCCTTGTCATCAGATCAGGTCAACAACACCGAACCACTGTACTATCAACGGAAATAGAAATACTTGCAAAGTTTCAAGTCAATATGACAATTAGAAGTAGGCTAAATTCATCATTAGTTGTTTTTCCACCCTTAGGGGTGGTATTTTTTTTGACATTTAAATGGGACCAATCTGGAAGTACACCCTTTCAAACAAAACAAAAATTGTCCAAATCGGTTAATAAATGACGGAGTTCTGAGGTAACAAACATAAAAAAAAAAAAAAAAAAAAAACATACAGTCGAATTGAGAACCTCCTCCTTTTTGAAGTCGGTTGAAAAATAAAGATCCATTAATTCATGAGATACTTGAATACAAACAATATTATCAAAACTTATTTTAACGTAAAATACTTTCACTATTATATTATACAACGTGTAACGCCAAATGCGCAAAACCTCTCGTGGGGTAACTCAGCCTATGTAGCTGAACAACTTTTGTTCTAAGACTTTTGGAAAAAAAAATAATAATAATGATTTTTCATACAGATGGGTCAATTTCTCATTTTGTATCTTACCCCACGAGAGGTTTTGCGCATTTGGCGTTACACGTTGTATACAACAAATATATATACAATCACCAACCTCTTGTTACTATTAGGGATTATATCTTCTTCGTTTAAAGCTAGTTTCAATATTTTATCGCTTCGTCGTTTCATCGTTAAAAAATGAACTGAAAATAAATTTTGGTATTTGAAACGTCTGTAAGATACTCAATTACAATATTTTCTACACATTATCTACACAAAAAATAAGTACAAATAGACAACACACATTTGCTTGGAATCTGGATTTCTGATATATTGTTACGAAAGAGAATCGAAATACGAAAATAAATAAATAAATAATATTATTTCATTAACAAATATTAGAATAAAAACCTGCTTCTTCATGCATGAACCTATCCAACTAAGCTTTTTATTGCTATGCCAATGAACGCACCGTATGCGTGCATGTGATTTTATTTTATAAATATACGATGAAACAGTGTAAAAGAATGATAAAATTAAAATTATTGCTTACCTTGATCTCCCAATTCACAAAAATATAATGTACACTCAATAATACTTAAGATATTTCTAAATCAAATTAAACCTCCTCAGCAGCAACCGTTTTTTCACTATCAAAACGAGAATGACAGTACGAAGCAAAAACCATAAGTGTTTCCACGTTTAAAAATTATTTCTCACTGTGAATGTTGCCAAATATTTAAATAAACCTCTACCGTTTTGAAGTAATACCAATTAAATTTCAAAAGGTCACTCAACGCAAATGGTGCGTTGGTGGCATGACGTAGAAATCTCGATCAACGCATATGGTGCGTTGGTGGCAATCAATGGGTTAATTATTAATATTAATAATACATACGGATACGATATTGTTAAGCAAAATAAGTTAAATATCCTTTAAATAACACGTTTTTATTAGCTTCACTCGTTACAAAGTAACTATTTAATTGTTTAATTTAATACTTTGTTAGTTAAGTTTAAAAAGTAGCTTTTGATGTTCTTTTAATGAAAAACACATTAAGTATTACTATTTGAAAGTTCGCAAGTGTATAATTTGAATTTACAATAATTTGTTATGTTGGTCATTTATAAACCCGCTACCCCGCGTATTACGACTAACGTTGTAGAATCTAACATGTTACTTTAAAATATCTAACACAATAACATCAACATCTAGACTTGTCCTATTGCTGCGTATTTGTCTCAATCTAATTCATTAAGATTGTTAGGTCCTTAATACAGATATTAATTTGATTTATGACCTAGCAAGAAGCACAGTACTTCACCCACCTGATTGAAATTGAATTATACAAACCTTTCTGTAAAATTACTATCATTTATGTTCAATATTTCTATTTATGAATAAAGTTTATTATTATCATTTATTATTAGTTATCTCCCCAATACATTAAACTAAGTAAACATATACGGCTGCAGACCTAAAAGTAGTGGATTCGAGTCGTGTGTTTAGCCAGTTATAATTATTGGTATCAACCCATTCCAAAGTCGTTCAAATAAACAATAACATCAATATGTAAAAGAATATAATAAAATAAAAAAAATATTATATAAGTTGAAAACTAACATGCACGCCAGTTTTTCATAGAAATATTACTATTGACCTATAAAATGCACTAGGCCGTAATAAGTAAACCAATCGATATTCGACCATGCGTAAGTTTCAGCGCGATACTGTTTGCGTAACGTTGCATCGACAAAGATGCCTTGCTTGAAATCAACTTTACAAATACGCTTTGTCTTAAATATGTGCATATAATGCAAATATTTATAACCCTATAAGGTATAGATTGCTGTTAGCATATCTAGTACAGACCGGTTTTCCTCGTTCCTTTTTCTCTTTAAAACCATAATAATATGATATTATATAGAAAAAATAATACATACCCATATGATTTTTTTCACCTTTTCGCTTTTCTATGCATTATACACCTTTAAAGATTGGGTTTTAATAAAGTAACTGAAAGTTTAATGAAACTTTATCAGGTATGAGATACATAGACTTGTTTTCAGGGTATGAAGGAACCTGTACATATCCAACCTGTCTGAAAGAACTAGTTTTTTGAAAGGTTTATGTGACGCATTTGGTCACATGATGGACTATATTGGCGTAATCGAGGGAAGTAAACTGAAGGAAAGCCTATCACCGGGATATTAAATAAGGAGCTATATAGTGTACGCATTAAAATTGCCTCAAACAAGGGTTTTCATTTTTTTATCTTTTTAATCATACCACTCTATAAGAGCTACACAAAACCAGTTCAATATACTTTATAAATAGATATTAAGATGTCAATAAGTTATAAATTTATCTTTTTACCTTTACAATGCTTCAATCTTTTGATCTTATCAAACGCAAAAATCGAAATAGCTTTGTTGTATTGAGGTAAATTTTCGTTTAATATAAATCATTATCAGGACACATTTTATATATTTTTTATTAGACTACTTTTATACATAACTAGCGACTCACCCTCGCTCCGCTTGGGTTCGTCCCTAGTAACGTTTTAACGTTTAGTATAGATTTCTCAAAGATGAGATATTTTCCCGTAGTAAAAAGTATCGTATATGTTGACCCGAATAACCAGCTATCATCATACCAAATTTTATCAAAATCTGTCCAATGGTTTTCTCCTGATGCGGTCACAGACAAACAGATAGACAGACAGAACACAGATAAAAATTCCAAAAACAATAGATTCGGCCTCTGTATGGATAATACTGACAATTTCAATACGATTTTCCAAAAAATATTTAACGTACAGATTCGACTCGACTTATTATATGTATGTATAGATATATTGCTTTTCTTTACCTACCTGTGTAATGTGAACTCTATAGTAACTCTGAACCCTCTTCAAAAGACTTTGAAGCCTTAATAGATATCAAATATTAATCTTTGTCTTGTTATTATACAATTTATATAGATTTGATTATTAAATTGCCGCAATACAGACCTTGAAAACCTTAGTATACAAGTAAATGTAGATCAGAAATCCCAAGAATTGTTTGACGTCAGATTTGGGAATGAATGGTAAATTTCCTTAGGGAAACTGGGATCCGATTCAAGATGTAATATCATCTTCAACTTTATCTTTTAAGTTACGTTTAAATTTACTTTAGAATATTGTAATCAATTCATAATGTATTATTTAGAAACATTTTCCCTGTTCTCATTTATTTCCAATTTATGAATCCATTGACTTTTTATAACAGATTTATATTCCATAAAAAATACTTACTGAGATAATGAAAAATAGCCTGTACTCAAACAGTAGGTAAAGAAAAAGAAAAAAATATGTTGAGATACTAACACACAGCACCATCTAGTTCCATGGTAAGCTACGAGGCTTGTGTTATGGATACCAGATAGTTGATACGCTATACATATATAACTTTAAATACATACATATTATAAATATAAACACCCATGACTTGAGTACAAACGTTCGTGCTCATCACACAAATAAATTCCCGTAGCGGGACTCGAACCCGCGACCGCTCGCACAGCAAGTAGGTTCACTACAAACTGCGGCAAATGTGTTGTTAAAATTTATACGATACGCCATCTATTTTGAGAACTTAATCGCCAACACAAGATTATTATGATTTGATACTATATTATATGTCTCTCTCAATGTGTGTACTGTATGTATTTTATACGGGCTTTTCTGGAAGACAAGTTCCATGTAACCACCTATAAGTATGCAGGTAGTAGGCGTAAAGGCATTTCCCAACATAAAAAAAATACTAAAAAATACTATATAAAAAAAGTTAGGTCTATAATCATTAAAAAAAATCATTAGAATTTAATTAATATATAATACTAAAATATTTACTGTTTATCTTATAAAAGATATAACAAAAGAGATAAAATAATAAAACCCTCAGCAATAAATACGAAAATAAATTTTATGTCAGATAAAAATAAATTGAAATGTACTTTTGTGTCTGGCTAAGACGGAGTGGAGAGCATTTTAAATTTCAGTGCGTACATTTATTTTATATATAGTCTTTACTTATTCTCTTTGAGGTAAACAAGTTAATATATATTTATATTAGCCACATATATATGGAGATAGCAAGAAATACCCTATAAGACATTCGTGCGAGATTGAAATTGCTGCGTTAATAGAATCAGGGCGCCAAGGGGCGGTCTGCGAATACGTTTACTGTCCCGCGGTCAGCCACGCGTAAATTGCTGACTTAGGTTATAAGATATTGCGGAGATGATACTATTTATACTTAAATCTATACTCAGAATAAATGTGGTAATATCTGATTCTTTGACCTTTATAATTTCATATATTTCTGTGTCCTTTTAAGTTGTATAGAATTCCTTGGAAATGTTTATATAACAGAGTTAATCATTGTAGGAGCTGATTTATTATAACGGAATTTATACAGTACATTTCTAAGCTGTAGTATAAATTAGTTGACATAGCGAAAAACTATCTTTATGCAACGAAGATTTTATGTAGAGGTAATTAACTTGGTATAAAATCTTTTCATATGGGGACCTAAGCCACTCATGATAATATGGAATATATTTCAATACTATGGGCTAACGGCTTCACTTAGATCTTCGCCATAATTGTACTAAGAACTTATAAACATTACTTTCTCAAGATATAAAAACTGTGTTCTTCTCGTCTGAATTTTCTATCATATCATTCCGATGATCAAAGAAAGTCCAAGAAAATCTTATTTATTTTGAAATCATACACGTTTTAATGACTATGAATTACTAGCAAAGCCCGCAGCTTCGCTCGCGCTAAAACTACAAAACAAAATCTCTAAAAAGGCAGTTTCATACAAACTTTCATCCCCTATTTTACCCCCTTACAGGATGAATTTCGAGAAATGGTAAAACACGTATTTATATAATAGTATTGAAGATCATTAATATCAAGTTAGGAGTAATTTTGATCATAAATATTTTTTTGAATTGTATCAAAACGTGTTTTCCCGTAGGAATTAAATAATTTCTCTGGGTAAAAAGTAGCCTCGGTCACTCTCCAGCCCTCCAACTATCTACACACAAAAAAACACGCTGATTCTTCACTCCGTTTCGACGTGAAAGAAGGATAAACACACACACTTACACATTTATAATAATATAAATATGTCAAGACATTAGTCACACAACACCATCTAGTTCCATGGTATGGATAAAAATAACATTTTAATTTAATATCACTAAATAGTATAAACTAAAGTCGCAGTTAAAACCCTGTCCGTTTGTAAGCTTAGTTCTTATATTTACGTAGGATTTTGAGATGATTTTCATTTATCCACCATACTATGCGCAATACATACATATTATATTTAAAGAAAATAAAAAGTGGATTTTTTGTAATCAAGTTGTTAATTGTGAGCAAAGCGTGGGTGGGTGGTAATATTATAATGCAAAATGTAATTAGAGATACACCTGAACGATGCGAGTGTTAGCCACTAGTAAAGATAAGAATTCAGCCCTTTTTAAAATGTCCCACTGCTGGGTAGGCTGGCCTTCAATACGAAGAGAATCAGGCCATACTCCACCACGCTGGCCAAGTGCGGGTTGGCGGACTGCACATGACTTTCAAAAACTTGTTAAGTTCTCTCAGATATGCAGGTTTCCTCACGATGTTTTCCTTCGCCGTAAGACAAGTGGTAATCATGTTCGAAATGATTCGCGCATGAAAATATTAGAGGTGCGAAACTTGAGATTTGAACTCACTTCATTCGGTTTCCCAAGCGAGCGCACTACCACTGGGCTACCACTGCCTTAAATAATGAAATATTTAAAGATCTTTATGCAAATTAACACAAAAATTACTTATTTAGCCGAGTTACGAACTTATATAGAGAGATCAGTACAAAATGAATCGCCAGCGTCGTGGCCACGGGCGTCGGGCAATTCTCTAAATATTTGGTTAGAGGCGACTCGCTTATTACATTTACTCGGACGTTTCTACCTGCACAATTTAATTGCGTCGTCCAGCTGTGTTCATATTATTTTATATGTACATATATACGAGAGCTTTTTCAAAGCTCTTTTATTATTCGTATGAAGGCGTAATCCAATGATTTTCATAACTTATTATCGTATATATATATATATATATATATATATATATATATATATATATATATATATATATATATATATATATATATATATATATATATATATATCTTACTATTGAAGTTTTCCTTTTATATTATCTAATCTTTAGTTTATGTTGTTTATGAAAGTGAAAATAACAGTCTGTTATTATACCTCTGAGCTTATATTTTGTAAGACCGTAATTCGAGGAAATGAGATTTATTTTAAAATAAGTATTATTTCTCTAATAAAATAATATTATAGTGCGTATAGTAGTGTATTTAGTTATAACAACCGGGAAATACTACGTTGACCTAGTTGCTAGGAAATAAAACTTTAAGATTATAAGGATTAGTTAGGTTACGATCCTAAGTTCGAATCCCAAGTTGAGTTAAAAGTTTCTCTATGAATTGTACAATGTCGTATATTATCTACCGCGCAGATCTTTAATCATAAGTAATATAACATCAAAGATCGAAAGTTAAAACGGTTTCTAATAATCGTAAAGCTCATCGTGGTATATCCATACTAATATTATAAATGTGAAAGTGTGTTTGTTTGTTTGTTTGTCCTTCTTTCAAGTCGAAACGGAGTGACGGATTGGCGCGATTTTTTGTAAAAAAATATTTGGAGGGCTGAAGAGTGACATAGGCTACTTTTTATCGCGGGAGATTATCTAATTCCCACGGGAAAACAATTGTTAATACAATCCAAAAAAAAATTATGATCAGAATTACTTGTATTAATACTCTTCAATAAAATTAAATAAATACGTATTTTAGCATTTTTCAAAAGCCATCCTATAAGGGGGTAAAATAGGGGATGAAAGTATGTATGATACTACCTTTTTAGCGATTTTTTGCAGTTTTAGCGCGAGGGAAGCCGCGGGTTCTGCTAGTTTCGTATACTTCTAACTTACTACGCCATTAGTCGCACGTTTAAGTTTATGGTAAAAAGTATCAAACGACTTTTAAAGTAAACAATCTTGTAATATCAAAGTTAGAGCTGATCAATGATTGTATCAAATAAACCTGGTATGGTCCAACTTGAATCTTCAATACACTCAATTCAAATTCAATACACTTTAGGAAACAACAATTAAAAATATATTTTAACATTTAAAAGCCGAATATCTAACGAAGCAGATATATTACGTAAATCGAACGAAGCCATCTATCTATGGGTAATGTTGTTAAATTTTAAAACTGAGAAATGTAATTTCGAAATAACTTATTCTAATTTAAATTTGATCAGCACACACACATACTTATTTTCTACTGAAATTTTAATCTAAATTAAAAATCATTAACTTTCTCTAACAAAATAAGCATTTCATTATATAAAACATAAAATATGTTCATTTGAAAAGGCTCATTTATCCAGTGAGTGTCATAATACTGTGCACTAAAATGATTTTAATGGTGATTTTATCTGTTAATTGAATCTTCGTAATATCCGGTCTACGGTCTATTTACTGAGCGCTACTGGCTAAAGTGTTTGCCAAATAATCGAAGAGGTGCACTTGTATGGTATGAAGTACTTTGGAAAATATTTTTTTATTTTGTACTCTACTTATTGAAGCTTACTTAAAGTATTTAAATATTTTGTTAAAAGCTTGACTGAAAATTACTTATTTCAAAGCTTCACTTGTATTACATTAAGTTCAAAACTGAAAAAAAAAGTTATGTACTGGAGAGTAATGTAGACTAATTTTTATCACTAATAAAATCAAGTCGGTAAGGTCCGCGGCATATTAAAATCCATATCCATACTTTTTAATATTATATATGTGAAAGTGTGTTTGTTTGTTTTTTTATCCTTCTTTCACGTCGAAACGGAGTTACGGATTGGGGTGATTTTTTGTGTGGAGATAGTTGGAGGGCTGGAGAGTGACATAGGCTTCTTTTAACCGCGGGAGATTATCTCATTCCTGCGGGAAAACACGTTATAATACAACGCAAAAAAATATTTATCATCAGAATTGAAACTTGGTATTAATGCTCTTCAGTACAATTAAATGAATACGTGTTTTAGCATTTTTCGAAATTCATTCCATAAGGGGGTAAAATAGGGGATGAGAGTTTGTTTGAAAACTACGTTTTCAAGTTTTTTTGTAGTTTTAGCGCGAGCGAAGCTGCGAGTTCTGCTAGTGAAATAATAAATAACATTTGTAGCATTATTTGATTTTTAAAATAAATCAAAATCATCAGACTTAGTATTTTGAATGTACTAACAATCTCATCCCAGTAGCTCGGACGACTAGCTCTTGAATTAAATGTATCTAAACTGCTGTTTCGAATCGACAAACAACCTAGTGCTCTTGAGTTTCTGGCGACATTCAGTTAAGTATCTGAAATTTACTCCATACCTCTTGAAATACATAGCAATGTCTCTACCATGATTTCATATCGAGTTACGTTCGTTACTTGAGTGGGTATAGAAAACTATTGTGTTCTATTTAATTTACCGTACAAATACTTTAACGGGTTCGCTAGCGAGAATTGATAGAGTAATTTCGTAGTAGATGCACAGGAAATCAATTTGCCTGAGCAATATCAAGCTGCTTTTCATAGAAATAAAAAAGGAGTGCAAGAAAGGTTTTAATATTTTTGTCGAGGTCTCGACTTCTCTTTACTGCAAGACGTAGCACGGTAATCAGGAAAATTATTTACTCACGTCTACGGGCCTTGTCGCAAAATACACATAGGGTTGCAAACTTTTATCTGTCAGACTTTTGATACCTTTTATACATTTTCAGATTAAGATGGTGGAGTTTAAATAATTATAATAATCATTGTATCTTAGTAGTAGTTAAAAAAATGTTCTTTACCCCACAAAATATTAAAACTGTAAAAGATAAAGCGAAAGCGACACGTGTTTCATAATAAAGTTTTCTTTTATGATGTTTAGGTTCAAATTAATGTTAGTAGATGGCGTTATATGTATCGATTTGGTGTAGTAAATTAAATATATAGATTGGTATCTAAATTAAATTACATCAAAAGTAGGTCCCAAAACGGTATTGTATGGTTTTATAAATAATTATACGTTAAATTAAAAAGATATAGTAGTGCGTTCTTAAAATCAAACTATTGATGATTTTAAAGTCAGGCATTAGGTAGTGAGTTTGTACTATGTACTAATAGATGGCGCTGTTTGTATTTCATGAGATGTTTACCACGATAACATAATTCATACAAAATTAACTAAATTAATCTAGCTTAATTTACCACTGTCTAATTTCATGAAAAGTCTTTCATAAACTACGTAACTAAATGAAGTAATCGAAGTACTTCTCTGAACATGTATTTAATTTAAAAAAAGCAATAAAAATTGTTATTATTGTAATCGACATCAAGTTATCTATACTAATATTATAAAGAGGTAAAGTTTGTGAGTTTGTGAGATTGTGAGTTCGTGACATTGTAGGGGATAATCTCTAAATCTACTGAACCGATTTAGATGAGATTTTGTAAGAGGATAGTTTGAGACCCTCGGAAGGACATTGGATTTTTTTATCCCGGAAATCATCCCTAGGGGGTGAAAATGGGGATGTAAGTTTGTATTGGGAAGCAAGCTAGGACCGAACCCGAGCGAAGCGAAGATGTGTCGCTATTTTATAATAAATAGATACTGATACTTTAACGACAATTTAAATTATTATACATTTCCGATATTTATGAGGTTAAAATTCATCTCCAAAGAAATCAAAATTGGTTCCCAAAACTATTGTCTAGTAAATAGGCGACGGCGATAATAAAAAAAAAATATATTGTGTATTTTTAAATAAAATCTTTATAGTTATAAATATAATAATGGCAACACTAAATATAGATTACTGGTTAATATTTTTGAAATTGTAATAATTATAAGAATAATAGCAAAAATTGAATAAATAATATTCCATATTCAATTATAAAATAAAAATTAAAAAATTTTTAATGTTAAAAAATATTGTAATGTAATTGGTGCAATTTTCATTTTGTTAATTGTGTGTAGGCTGTCTGTAACAACTATACCTTCAAGATATGTAACACCTCAGTCTCTCCCGTGACCATGGATGCTGTATAAAGCATTCGAAACGTCGGGAACCAAAAACCAAAATAAATCCGCGAAATAATCCGAAAAGATAGTTTTATTTAAAAATGTCAAATATTTGCGTAAATCTAAGAAAGTATTAATATATTGTGTATTTTAAGGCAAAAGTAAAATTAATACCAAGAATTCGCTCTCTGGACGAATTCCAGACACGGGCATACCCTTCTGCATAACGGTTGCCTAATAATTAAAATGTGATAAAATACAATGAATGTTCTTAGTAACAGCACTAAAAATACAAAATAAATATAATCAGTATAGTTTATTTTCACTACATATTGCATTCATTTCCAATATCGATTTATTATTTTTACAAATTATAATGATAAAAATTTCATTTCGCCAATAATATGTTACAAAACAATCACGCTTTAAAATATCATTTTACTTCAAAACTAAAATAAAGTGTAATAGTCAACACCTATATAAATGTTATAAATGTCAAAGTTTATGTCATACCTACATAATTAATAACTTTTATCCCACAAATCTATTTTATTATATAGATTTATATAATTATAAATAGGCAATGACAAAAAGTTAAAAACCTTTTCCTTCTAAGTTTGTCAACCGATTTTTTTTGCTTAGTTATTATTGATGAGCTTCAGAGGTATCAGTAAAATATTTTTTTAACTTTTTCAATTATTTTTTTATATAGGTAGGTGAATTCTATTTCCTTATTTTCCGGAATTTTACAATAACGACTTTGGTCGACCACTCGTGGACCACTGGACGAACAATTGTAAACCCTAATATTCAATACATGGCACTGCTTAAGAACTTTATAAGAATTAACACCTCCAGGTAAATTTCTAAGAAATTAATTAAAATTCTAAGAAATCTATTGTTAACTGACACGCCGGCGTGTCCGCGTCTGTGGAGAGGGATTAAGAAAATTTTCAACAAACAGAAACACATATAAGTAATACGTACATAATATATACAAAATAATTATCTAAATTAAAAACTGGATGTACATAAATTGAACGCTATGTTATTTAAAATGAAGTACTCACGTGTATATTTCATTGTATGATTTGTAAAATAAAAATATTTTGTGACTTTCCACTTATTTGTACCATTCAAAAGCCAATTAAAATGGCAAGCTTAGTTAACTAAAATTCAGTTACCTGCCAGCACTTATTACATTTCAGCAATGAATAAATCTCGCCAATTTATTTATTATGATACAATACTTAGTAACATATTACCAATAGTATATATGTACATATAATATACTATATATAAGCAGTAAAATTTAGTTAACTTATTATAATCGTTAGGAACAGATCATGTGAATCTAACACTTTCTACGAATCGAAGATTTTTAATTTTTCATCTATCAAGTCCTACGAATGAATAATAAGCTATTTATTCGTAGATCAAGTTAATACCAAAGATGATAAAACGCACAAAGAAAACAAATAAACCCACAAACATTTAAAATCCTTAGATTATTATCGTTTGGCCACGATTTTATTTATCAAAAAATAACAAAACTGGCAGCCCTACGTCCTTTCACCAGCGGAATGAAGAAGCAAGGGGAACCAGGACGCTTTGTAAATAGTCACCGCAATGGCTTCTTGCTGATTAATTTCAAGTGAGAGTGCATCGTGACTCGGTATTCAAAGTGAAACGACACCCGCCAGTTATTATTGTCCCCTCTTATTTTAATCTTCAGTGACAATGTGCTAGCTCTAACAAAACTGAAGCATCCTTTTAGTACTAAATAATTACATTGTCTTCTTAATTGAAAAAACTGAGATTTTTTTTGTTTTCAGCATTTAACGCAATGATAAATCTTTTTATGTCACTCTTTAAATCTTTACAAATATTTCAAATGCGAAAGTGTCTATTTGTTCATTTTTGAATAATGGGCTTGACCTGATATTTTGCATACAAATAGTTTAGGGCTCGGAAAATATTATAAGATACTTTTTAAGCCAGTAGGTCAAGCTATTTCTACGAGTATAAAATATTAAGTATATAACAAATATGATTATCAAATCACTTGTCATATTATAAACAAAAAAAAGTTATTATTATAAAAATATTATCTATGGTAATATTATAAAGAGGCAGAGTCTGTTTGTTTGTTTGCACGCGCTAATCTCAGGAACTACTAATCTGATTTGAAAAATTCTTTTTTCATTAGATAGCTCTTTTATTGAGGAAGGCATCATGCTACTACCCAAGGAAGCGGAGCAGTAATCATAAATATTAACAAATCGGGCAGAGTTCCATACATTATTGTGAAGCCAAAGATTTTTTTTAGATTGAACGCGGACGAAGCCGCGGGTTGTGCTAGTTTATAATAAAAATAATATGGAATAAAATATATATATATATATATATATATATATATATATATATATATATATATATATATATATATATATCTGTCGCTTTATAATATTAATATAGAGTACAAAAATTAATAATAAAATATAATCAAATTATACCTTAGACATCTATTCGTGGAAAAATAATTAAAGAGAATTTAAGGAAAATTATTTAGAAATATCAATTTAGAAATTATATACCTATTACCTTCCTACCTACGAATAAATAATTATTATTTATTCGTAGGTAGCTTCCTACGCATATTAAATCGTCCCACAGTGATATTAATAAACGAAACGTAAAAAGAAAATTCAGTCTAGTTATATACGAATTATAGAAATCAATATCGAATTTGTATAACAAATGTGAATGTTTGTGTGTTTGTTAATTCTTCACGTACTTGGATAAAATGAAGATAAGTCGCTGGTCGTCTGTAAGAGTCAAATCAAAACCAATATCTCAAACAAAATAATGATAATATGCTCATATACTCGTATTATTTTTATTATTCTATATATATATATATATATATGTATATATATATATATATATATCTTCCGCTCATTTTAGAAACCAGAGTAACTAGCGGCAAGTTAATATGTTATAATTGAGTCATGTAGATTTTTCACTTAAGAAGGTATGGTATTTTATATTTTCTATTATATTTTTATATTAATACTTCACATTTTATAGATAACGAACCACTCACTCTCGTTCCGCTCGGGTTCGTCCCTAGTTACGTTTTAACGCTTAGTGATATTTTCCCGCACTAAAAAGTATCCTATATACTAACCCGGATAACCAGCTATCATCATACCAAATTTAACAAAAAAATATCGATTGGTTTTCTCGTGATACATTCATACAGACAGACAGACAAAAATTCTATAAACTATAAATTCGGCCTGTGTATAATAATGACTATTTCAATAAGATTTTCCAAAAAAATTTAATGTACAGATTTTACTCAGAATTTTATTTAATGTATAGATAAAAGTTCTTACTTACTTCTTAAAAAGAAATATTTTTACTTAATCTTTCATTTTGATAAGTTAAATCAACAAAATTAACAATTACTTTCAAGGATTTGTTCGAAACATTTAAAAACAATCTGTTTCCAGGCTGCTCTGTCTAATGTAATTTATATTTGCCTCTAGGTTTGCTCAGATTTTTTCCATTCGCCGTGTAATAAATCTCCGGTGTCCGTTCTAAAAGTATTTCTTGTTTCAGTTATAACCACTGTTCTTTAACTAAATATTTTAAATAGTGAAATGTTTTAGAATTCTAAAATTTATGCTATTTTGAATGTAGGTTATACGGACCACGTTTCGTGCGTGGGTATTTTCTAAAACGTCGTATATCTTTCTTATTTATGTTTACAGCTTATACCAGCCACAGCCGTTTCTGTATAGTTTGAATCCGTTTATCGGATTTCGAACACGTTTCAGTTGAAACCCATATCGATGTACTTGATACATACGCGCTTGCCCTTACTAAATTATATGGGAAAAAATTACTATCATATATTAGGAGGAATAAATTGGAATTCAAACAAATTTTCATATATTGTTTTATAGAAAATGGTACTAATGAATAATATACTTTCTTTCTTAAAGCATACTACTACAATACTACTTGTACAAAAAACTTTGTTTCCTTAAAAAATCTTAATAAGACTTATCGATACGTATAATAAAATTCTAACTGATTTGAATCTGTACTGTAAATTAAATATTTTTTGGAAAATATTATTGAAATAGTTAATATTATCGATACAGAGGCCAAACATATAGTTTTAAGAATTTTTGGCTCTCTGTGGGTAACATATAAGATACTTTTTACTGCGGGAAAATATCTAATCTCTAAAAATCTACATATACTAATCGTTAAAACGTACCCGACCCGAGCGGAGCAAAGGTCAGTTGCTAGTGATATAATATAAGTTAAAAATTAATATATGATCAGATATATATTATCTATACATATATGTATATTTATGGTACCTATATAGAATCACAAGGTAATTGTTTCAAACTAAATGCTTTTACGCTATAATGCAGGTGCAAGCTAGTGTCACATAAATGAGTTACCTACTGCAAAACAGGACGAATCATTGTACTGACCAAACAATTGTTTGCTCCGGTCTTGTTAAAACAAAGCGTGCCTACCTCTAGGCAGCACGTAATCTCAACAATTGGGTACTATTTATGCACTTTTTGTAAGAAAAACAAAAAAATTTGTGCTTTAAGACCGATAATTTATTCGTATCCGTCTGTTTGTCCTATATCACAGAGATTTTACTACTGGATATATGAATAGATAAACCTAGTATTATGATCTGTGGATAAACCTACATCGATCTTGCAATGTACCTACATATCTAGAAACTTAAGAACACGGAATAAGTATTAGAAAAATGTTTGTATGTTTGTATTACTTACATATAAAATCTTGTTACTTGGTATTTCGTCATAAAAGATTATGAGTAAAAATTATTTCAATGAAAAGTAGTTGAGAAGAGTGTCCAAAAGCGAACGTGAGTGAAACAAAGCCGACTCTACTTTTTAGTAATATTTTAAATTCATTCAAAATATACTCATATTTGTAGCGTAATTCTTTAAACCACCTATAGTTTATCAATAATAATGTAAGTAGCATGTATGGTATGAATATAAATAATATTGCATAAATTCATACTTCCTTTGAACAGCTTGTAGACCGGCAACCAAATAACCAAGATGCAAACTCACTGCAACATTTACCACAACTTTACATTCAACAACGAAAACAGGAAGGAACTTGATTTATGTGCTTTCGTAATAAGCTTTTAATAAATAAATTAATGTTTCATATAGTGTGTTTTAATTTTTGAAAATATTAACTATTTGCGAATTTAATTTCATTGTTGCTTTATACGTATTCGTTAAAAGTTTTCTTTTTTGTTGCTTGCTGATCTATCTTTCCGGTTAATTTTTAAGGATCCGTACCCCAAGGTGCCAACGGAACTCTATTACTAACTCTATCACAGGCCTGTACCTCATGAACTGAATAGGTAGAAAGTTGAAATTTTTTTACAGAGCATATATTTCTATTGCCGCTATAAAAACAAATAATAAAAATAAATAAAAATAAAAATAGAAACATTTGTTAACGTTCGTAATCGATCATCGAAGTTATTATACTACATAATGTACATAGGGTAAAAATCATATTAATAAAAAAGACATGT
This sequence comes from Brenthis daphne, assembly GCA_947093115.1. NCBI lineage: Eukaryota > Metazoa > Arthropoda > Insecta > Lepidoptera > Nymphalidae > Brenthis > Brenthis daphne. The sequence goes on along the minus strand of OX352474.1, from coordinate 28,464,185 downwards.
GCGATGCAATTCGACTCGCACCAGACCGATTTTTATTATACAATTTCTAAATAATAACTAGCATTAGATTGAGCTCTTTGGCGTAGGTACTTACTATATAAAAAAATGACAACAATCAATAACATGCACCATAGATGGTCTGATTGGTGATAAAACCGAAAAGTATATCTAAATTATATATATATATATATATATATATAGCATAAAACATTATTATTATTTATATAAAAATAAAATAAACAAAACAAATATGTTGGGACATTGAAACACAGCACCATCTAGTTCCATGGTAAGCTACGACCTACAAAGCTTGTTTTACGGATACCAGATAGCTGATACACTAAACATATATCTATAGCTTTAAATACATACATATTATAAATATAAACACCCATGACTAGAGTACAAACTTTCTTGCTCATCACACAAATGAATGCCCCCAGCGAAACTCGAACCCGCGGCCGCTGGCACAGCAAGTAGGGTCACTACCAACTGAGCCAAACATGTCCTCGAAATGTCGTCAAAAATATAAATGAAAGCATATTTTTTGGAACTCATTACATTTATTTAAACTTATTTTTATAAAAATACATTGTAAAGGGATGCCTGAGGATGAAATGTGATGTCACGCTGCTTTTACTCCACATAGATCGTAAAAATTGCTCTTGTCCAGAGATGACACTGTGCAAGTTGACTACTATGTTGGCATTTTAATCGTGATGAGATGTCGTTTCATTGTTTGGTGTAACTTTTTTCATAACTTTATCTTTTTATTATTAAAAAAAAATAATATTTATTGTTCGTATGAAAGCTATATACTCTGGAATTACTGAATATATTTTGATAATACTTTTCCTGTAAAATTTTAATGTATATAATTATACATAAGCATCTTATGTATAATCTCCATGGTAATAGAGAGCAGAAATAGCACAGAGACCTGAATATATACGAAACAAGCTTAAGTCTATTAATGAATTAAAAATGACGTCCTTGATACAAAAAGGGAGCATGGCTTTAATGTTTATTAAAATACAGGTGTGGCAATTCTTGCCAACGATATCTTTCAACCTTATCTCAGTAAATATAGATAACCTAGCTATGTGTTTCGTTTTATCATTCTGATAGCTACAGTAACGACCCAATCGTCAGTGAACGGACAGCCTTAAATAAGTATCGAGACAAAATTGTTTCTTGTGAAGTGAAATATTAAAGTGCTATGGCAGGGGCTGGCAGAGGAGACGGACAAGGACCGGCGGTCGGAAAACTCGAGTCCCAGATTTATTGTATCAAGTACACTTTATTTTGCTTCAACGTTGTACTGTGGGTGGGTATTGGGAATTGGAACTAGCGGTTCCGTCCAGTTTCATTTCTCTTGGCTTGTTTACTTTGAATTAGATGTACGTATTTACGGTCCAACGCTCGCTTCCAAACTTTAAGAGCGCGGACTTCAAAATTGGAAATTGTTTGTTCGTATTGAGATACGCAGAAGGCCATGACTCATGGTTTATACAGTCATTCTAAAACAACGGTAGTGTCGTATATCCACTTCCGTAGAGTGAATAATGCATTTTATCTACAAATACTTGTTGAAATAGTGATATTAGTTTTTGAATTCGAATTTAGCTTTTTGTTCATTTTTTAAATTATAACCTAAAAACCTTTTAATAGTATTTAAATTGATTATTTTTCTATTTCATTTTTATACGTCCCTTTCAAGCACAATTTACTTCTACAATATCGTGTAGAATATAAAATGGACAACTGAGATTTGTTAGTAAAAGTTTAATTTCAGAAATATGTATCATTAAATATTAAGCTAGAGTTTCATTTACTTTTCCTAATAACAGAGTAAAAATGAAGTTTACAATTGCTATACTATGAAACAAAATATAAATAATTTAATCAACCTAGCAATTCTAATTTGTTAGACTTAGTAACTTAATAACATGTGTGCTTTAATAATTAATTAGTATAATTAAGTGTAAGCTTAGTATATTAGCTTTCTACGTTTGCAAAAAGCTTTATTTATATTTATATATACGCCTCTCATGCGAACATTGTAAGTTAAATAAATACTTATAAAAATTAAAGAAACTGTCATAATCTACATATAATTTCTAAAGCAATTGAAGCCAAGATTCACAATATTACATTTTTCCATGACAATGACTAAAAATAATAAGAAAATCTAATATTTTTATAGGTTTTTCTTAGTTCAATTCGTGTAAAAACGTTTGTGAATATTAGTTTAATCGTTGAACATAACCTAAAACTAAAATAAAGGGTCGGATAAAATTTTCGTTATCAGCGCGATAAGACACTTGTCCTGTTTTCCGAGTGGCTATTATGAATCATATAACGATGTTTAATTTACTTTATATCAATAATACTATTTATTACTGTTTTTCATATTTTTTGTTATATAATGAAAATGTTTTAGTATTGAATCTTTGCAATGTATTTATTTCATTTTTCTTAATATAAACTAATAAATATTTTTATATATCTCAAAAACGGCTGGACTGATTTGAATAATTCTTTTTTTATTTTGTTGGGAGCGTGTCAGGGGTAGTTTAAGTATAAAAAAATAGGGAAAACCCATAAAAACTGCTGGAAAATCGAAAAGTTCAAAACTGTTTATTTTGTACATATACTTTCAATAGATGGCGTTAGTGGCGGACATATCATCTACATTCTACAACAATGAGTTAAGTTTAACTTGAAAAACATTATATATATATATATATATATATATACAATATATAGTCTAACTATTCCATACTAACTGTTAAAACATACCCAGGTATGAACCCGAACAGAGCGAGGGTGCGTCGCTAGTCTATACCAATATTATAAAGAGGTAAAGTTTGTGAGTTTGTGACGCTGTATGGGGTAGTTTTTGGATCTACTGAACCGATTTAGATGAAATTTGGTAAGAATATAGTTTGAGACCCTGGCAAGGACAAAGGATTTTTATCCCGGAAATCATCCCTTAAGGGGGTGAAAACAGGGAATAAAAGTTTGTATTGGGGATCGAGCTATCAATGAAGTCTCGTATCGCTAGTAGTATATACATAAATATTAAATTCCATGAAACAAAACAAGTGTTAAGTAACTAAAATTCTTAATGAAATCATGAACTAAAAGTTACTTTAGAACTAAAATTAATCTTAAAGAAAGTTGAATAAAAAGGCAGATGCTCTACATAATTTTAGATGGACAGACGAATTATGGCCTTGGGTCGGTAATTTTGTAGAGAGGGGTAGGCTTAGGCTTCGTATATACAGCTGGAAAGATCTTACAGTCATTTTTGAAATATATTATGAAAATTTCTTCGTAGTGTTTGTTTTATTATTTTCAAAGTCAGTTTTCCTTAGAAAATAAGTAAAATGAGGATGAAAAAACTCTTTCTTTAAAGTAGGAAATATTTAGAAATACATATTTCTAAATTACATACATAATAACAACTAAATCATAGAAACCGTTGACTTTCAATATTTTTTACGTTAACATTTTCATCAGATCTTCATTTTATAATGAGAACTCAATTTACCTTTTTGCATAAATGCAAATAAAATGCAAACTTAAATACAATTTACAAGCGAGCTTAAAACGTTTACGATTCAACTTAATAATAGTATTAAAACGTTGGCGTATTTAAAATTACATATTAAACATAAAACAAACAAAAATATCTTTATTTTTAAAAACAAATTAATATATACAGTTTTATTCAGCAAAATTAAATATATTACATTGTTTATTATCTTTTACATGGCAACGCATTTTTCCAAATAAATTTTACATAGGAATACTTTATGATCTGGAGAGTGGCTACATTTTATCTGGACACATCAAGGTATAACAATTTTCTTGGAATTTAAATTAACTAAGGGACACTAGGGGTCTCTATATTGGACTACTATTATATTTGCAGTATATAAAATATATATGTGATTGTGTGTGTGTTTGTGTTTATTACTTTTTTGCGCTAATATGGGCGTACGGATTTGGATAAAATATAGTACACAGATAACGACATGGAGTAATATACAAGCTTTGCTTTTACAACACTTTTGGCTCAGTTTGTAGTGACCCTACTTGCTGTGCCAGTGGTCGTGGGTTCGAATCCCGCTGGGCGCATTCATTTGTGTGATAAGCACGAATGCTTGTACTCTGGTCATGGGTTTTTATATTTATAATATATATGTATTTAAAGTTATATACGTGTAATGTATCAATCATCTGGTCTCCATAACACAAGCCTCGTAGCATACCGTGGAACTAGATGGTGCTGTGTGTAATATAAAGATTGTGTCATATAAAGATTTTTTTTATATTCGAATACCACTTCAAATATATACGATCGTCAAAAGTAATTAATAAGAATTATTTGTATTATAAATTAACTCAAATACAGTGAAACGTGTTTCTTTGTGAAGTCGTCCTAACCGTTATCTAAAGCAAACATTAGCGGCACGCGGCGTCAGCAGTAAATCGTCTTACACAAGTTGCCCGATACAGCGGTTATTAAGCATGGTTAATTAGGAAAATTAAACGTAGGCCATTAACTCATTATATCTAACATAATAGTTAGTTTTAAGTCGATCTTGAGTTGGTGTTAAAATTGCATTTCATTAAAATTATTACATAATCTATTATATTTATTTTTTTAGCATTAACAAACAAAAATCTATACATTAATTAAAATTCTGAGTCGTATCTGTACATTTTTTGGAAAATCTTATTGAAATAATCATTATTATCGATACGGAGGCCAAATCTATAGTTTTTAGAATTTTTGTGTCTGTCTGTCTGTCCGCTGTCTGTGTGACCGCATCACGAGAAAACCATTGGACAGATTTTGATGAAATTTAGTATAATGATAGCTGGTTATCCGGGTCAACATATAGGATACTTCTTACTGCGGGAAAATTTCTCATCTCTCAGTAATCTATACTAAACGTTAAAACGTACCTAACTAGGGACGAAATAGTGAGTCGCTAGTTATTATATAAATCTATCTATACAAATATATTAAATTGAAGTGTCTGTTTGTTGTAACATCAAAATAAGTGCTTTGTACTAAAACGTTCACTGACGGTACTTATAAAAAAAAACTTTTTTAAATTTTTGTCTGTCTGTTCCCGCTAATCTCCTTGATCAATTTTGATAGGACTTTCACTGGCAGATAGCTGATGTTAAGGCTAAGAAGTAACTTAGGCTACATTTATTTTAGGAAAAGTTATATGTTACAGGTACCTTCTACTATACAAAAGCTTAGAGCTTATACAAACAATGTTTGCTACCTGTACTAGTATTTATAATCAAAGATATTGCATTTCATATATATTTTCTTAGATTTTATTATTTACATAGAAATAATACGGCTATGCCAAATAAAAAAAATGCCAAAACTACTCTTTCAAAATTCAAAACGAAAGTATCGATATTCATTCAACCTATTCGTTATTCGAATTACACCTGATCCACGGTCCCACGGCTCGATCTCTATAAATCATTCGGGCATTAATTACAAGCATATGAATTTGATTTCATATCATGTGCTCGAACATACCAACTGCCATTTCACGCGAATACAAGTCTGCAAAGCGAATGGTAATCGTAATAGCACCATAAATTGGAGTGTCGAGCGAACTGAAGCCAAAAACGCTGAACGTCAAGTGTCGTTCAAACCTGTGCACTCGTTAAGGTGTTCCTGTACAAATGAGAAATAATTGCTTGAGTTACCCCGCGAGGTCACTCACAATAATTGACTTTTGGTACACTGCCAAGATGAATCCGTGCTCTTATTTAAAATGTCAACTCTCATATGCCTCCAATTTTGTTGCAGGCCTCGACGATTATATGCCCTATATTTTTTTAGTGACGCAAGTTTTTCTCTTGATTTAAATAGAGAAAACATAAATAAATATAAAATTTCATGAGAAATTAAAATTAATTTTTTGACATATGGTTTTTGACATATTGGAGCAATGGTAATCAGACGGTACACACACACATACATCAATAAGAAATTTCCTTAATTTTGGTATTGGATGCTATTGCATTTTATTTATTTTATATTATTGGAAAAATATGTTGAATAAAATTACTAAATAATCCAATGACTAACCTCTTTGTAAGAGGATAGGTATTAGACCAATCAGGTTGATCCTAATATACTCAATTAACCTAACGACCTAGGAAAGTTCATTATTATACAAAATACATACTATATGTATCTACCTCCAATAATTAGCAAGAAGATATGTTTATATCAATACTATTTTATATGATATATGAACAAATTAGATTTTCACAGCATACTAGCGTTTTCCTGCGGCTCTGTACACGTTATTTCAAATATTTAATGGCACCACTTCTATGAGTCAGAACGTGAATCTTCCTCAATAAATATACTAGAAATAAAAAAAATCAAATCGGGCGGGTACTGAAAATCCATAATTTACAATTTATTTTTTAATAATAATAAATTTTACACAGCATAGATACTCAATTTCTACTAGCAACATAAATTAATAATTTCGCTTAATACTTTTGTCTCATTGCCTTCAATTACACCAAATATTCATTTCAGTACTTTTTATTGATACAATAATAGGTACAATTTATTTAGAAGATGTGAATTATTTTTTGTTACTTAATATATTCATCGTAGCGAACATTTGGAGAAGATCAAAGAAATCCTCTAAAAAGATAACAAGACTCCCACATGTTTTGGTATTCTTTTACTTTGTAATATTTTATCTCAAAATTAATTATTCAACAAACTTCTAAATGTCAAGGCTAAGTCCAAAGACCATAACGTTAAACCCACGTAGCGGCTACAATGAAATTGAACTACATATTTTGTTTTTAACTCTGACACTCATATATCTAACTTAATCTACCGCAAGCTGTAAAATAAATCTGGGCCGATAAAACAAAGTCGAACAAACGTTGAACGATAAGTGTTTATTTAAAAACTTAATTTAAGAAAAATTCGTTCTTGAAAGTTGCGTTCAATAGATAAATCCGCCCACGTAAGATATTCAAATCCCTTAAGTGCACGATGCGGTTGGATTGCGAGAAAAAGTCCCATTTTGAAACGTTGTAAAACTCTTTATTATTCCAGCTTCACAGGTGTCTCGGAGGAGATACAGCGTTCCCATTCTTGGAGTGACGCTTTCACTCTAGAAGTGACATCGAGACACTGTTGTAGTGCTTTTTGACAATATAATTGGCATAAAAATAAAGATTTTTCTGAAAATATTGCACTTATGTTATAAAGCAATATTCATATTCGTAGTTCCTCAACTGAACAAACTTTATTTTCATATAAAATTGAACACCGAAATACTCATGTATCTACATTGTCATATCATCTACGTACCTAGAGAACGTCGCACCGCTTGTATAGAAGACGAATGCGGTGCGAGTTTTTACGATGCTATAAATTTTTAACATCCCAAAAAGTCTCTTTTGCTACTAAAACGAGCAAAACATGGTGTGACATCAAAAACTAGGATGCAAATAATGTGATTCTGGTATGGACCCATAAAAATAAATTTAGTATGCAACATACAATGGTTTTTAGCTTTAAATGTCAAACACGAGTAACATTTCATTTATATTTCTACGAAAATTACTAATAAATTGAACGATTAAATTCTAAACTTAATTAAATAGACAGGTTTGTGTAAATTTGTTATCATTTCGACAATATCATCATAAATATTCCACATGCTTGTCCTCGAGGTATATCTTACGAGGTAATTCAGAAAACCAACCGCCACGCTTTACGCACAATGTTATAAATTCTCATCTCATCTTTTTTCCTCTCGTTTTTTGACACACTGAGTATTATTTGCTGTTGTAAACCTCGCCGTAAGCCTTAATTTATTTATAAAGATATATGTATACGAGCTCACACTACTAGAATTCATAAATAATGTTTTTTACGATGAGAAAAATTTTACATTTCTTTAGCATATTATAAATAAATAAACTAAAAAATAAAAATAAAAAGCTCTTTATTTCTTGCGATATAAGAAAGTAAATTTACAAAGCTTTTTAGATCTCATAAATATAAAATTAACATTATTATTAAGATTTCATATTTGTAAGAAAAATAAAAAATAACATAACATATTATAACATATTTTAGCATATTTCATAACACTTATTATTATATAAAAATGAAATTTAAAGTTATCTCTACATGGTGGCTATTAAACGTTTTTTTAAGTTCAAACATGATAATTGCACCATTTTAACGGTTAAACGTGATGGTAAGATTTTTCTTTGTTTCAAATTTATTTGTTAATGGGTTTCCTTCTTAGATTGCTCCATTTATCAAAACGAGATTGTGTATCAGCGTGTATTCGAGCATTAATAGCGATCTGGCCCCATATTATATGATTTCTCGTACTGCAAGCTGTACAAACGTACAAGTCAACTTTCCGCGTCATTTGGCGTGGTCCTAATGGATTGCGAACAGTGCGGTTGTCTCGACAAAGGTTTTTGCAGACAAAGTATAATGATGCGTAGATATGGCTCTTTTTTGCTTCTGAGATAATGTAGCATTGTGAAAGACTACCCGCGGCTCGTAGAGCGACCTGATTCTTAGTTTTTCCTTGATTACTCACAGCTTTGAGACTTTGACTTAGAAATTCTCGTACAGAGACTTGAGTGGGAAAATTTTAATATTATTTCAAGTAATGTACTAAATATTTAGAGGAAATTTATATTTGATAAAATTGTTGTAATTCAGACACACTATATATTAGTTACGTAATTGTATTTAGTAACGTATTGTGGCAGCCGTGCAACGTGCCGCCGCCTCGTGGAAGTGTTTATTGTTCAAGCTTACATTATACGCGCTAAAATATTACAAGCTGTTTGTTTATATACTCTGTTATATTATGTACTAATATATAAAAGTCTTATCTTTTAGGGTGATTATATATTGTTTCTTATTTTAAGTTTTTTCTTTCTTATTAATAACTATTAACTATATGTTTTAGAATAATAACCCGTATATTATGGAATTTCAACGTATATTTTATAAGACAACACAAAACTTGTTGAATTTAATGTTTGAATTAATCATCTGGAATATTCTTGCTGATTTTCAGTAGATTCCTTTTTTTTGTTTAGATCATTCATCATCAGGTCTTATTATATAGGAAAGGTGTATAGGAACAATTTAAAATATATAACATGAGTCCGTATTCGAATCTTAAAAAATAAAAAATAAAATGTTTTAACGACATTTACCCCCCTACCTGGATTTTTTAGAATATTAAAAATTATTGCTTAGCAATCGTTTGGATTTGACTCTTACGTTTAACGTGACATTTGCGAAAAAATTTGAGCTCAACTAACACGCATAGAACCCATTAAATAAGTAAATGAATATAATAGATTGAAGTTGACAGGCGTTTATAAATAAACAGGGGTTTACATTTTAAACAACCAGAAGTACAATAATTCACATTTTAGCAATATAGTTACGGTACCATTATTTTTTACCATCCATACAAATGAAAGTGACAGGTGAAATAAAAATTCTATTTCTAAGCAAGCAGGCAACATTGTTAAATATTGTATAAGTTTGAATAAGGCACGAAAGTTTGCCCGATAGTTGATGTGGCTCAATTTGTCAAAAGACGAGAAGGTTTATTTTGTACAAGATATTTCTAGGATAGCTGAAGTACTCTAGGTAACTTAACAAATTTATCGCAGACCAGGAAAGAATCGGTAGAAGTTATATTTTTGAAACAATGTACAATTTGGTTAAGTATTCAGATAGAGTACTAAAATACATATTTTGTATATAATAATAACTGCATCTTATCAATCAGCTCAAGCAAAAAAGCTCTCATTTGAATTATAAAAAAAGGCTTTTTAATTAGCGTTGATTTGTTAGCATGAACTTGAGGATTCTTGTATTGATATTCTTATTATTATAATTTATAGTATATCGATAATAATGACTATTTCAATAAGAATTTTTATAAAATATTTATTTTATCCGTACAGATTTGACTCAGAATTTTATTATATGTATAGATTACAGTAGATATGTAGTTCCGAATGCCATAAATATAACAATAAATCAAATAAGTAATCAGAGAACACTTCCATGTAAGCAAAGTATAAGAGGCCAGATCTAACTTTTCTGTAACAATTTAGTGAAGCAAAAACAAGGCTATTAGATGAAATCACGTGATAACCGGATATCTCATTCCCCTACTGGATAAATGAAAATATACCTCCGATTCGACGGTCGAAACAAATTATTCAGACCGTCTTCATACGGAGGATCCGGAATCGACTCACGTGGAATAAATACTTGTTCTATAACCATACTGATGTTCATTCGAATCTGCCTTAGAGTAATATATATATATATATATATATATATATATAATAAACATTATAAATTAATATTCATTAAATATATGTTTTTTTGCTTGAATCTAATATAGACAAATAAAAAGTAAAGCTTTATCCTTAGGCCTATAAACTATCTCTACAAAATATATCTCTTCAATCTGCACTGCATGGTTACAGGCTAAACAAACACAACTAGTGTACTGGACGACCGAGATTCAGTCTGCGTTTTTTTTGTTGTTGTAATACCATGTTTTTTTCGGAAAACAAATGAAAATTTCGTTTTTTCAGAAGAAACACATATATAGGTAAACTTATAAAGCAAAACCTTGTCTAAATACAACATTTGATACAAATCGTTAGATCGAAATATCATATCGAAATAAATTTATATACATACATAATATGTAATATGTATATACAAGAATTCCTCATTTAATGTTATAACATTACAACGTAAGTAAAAACGCGATAACTTTTACTATTCTTTTGACCTTGACTGAAACGCGTAAGGCTTTTAACTTAATATACAATAATATATATACACCATAATGTGAATTGAGATAAATACTATCATCAAAAGAAAAAAACACAACGACAACAATTTTTTTTTTTTTTGATGAAGTCATCAAAATCACACACATTTGCTTTTAATTTTAAGGTAAACAAATTTGAATGAAAAAATTGGAAACCAATTTTTATACATCGCGAAAATATCCATTATTTGTATATATATATACATATTATAAAATATGTGAATTGAACGTTTCGATGTTTGTATGAATAAATTTTTCCTCTCTAAAAATGAATAACGGCGCCATAACTGTCCACAGGATGTAGTATTTTTGATTTAACTGAAATTTTGTTATTTTACCTATTCTAGAATGTTATATTTATTCGTAACTACACATTTCTCCTTTGTGCAGTGAGCAGACATCGAATGAATACTATGTTTTCGATAGTTTTCTAGAAAAACCAAAAACTTTTATTTATACGTACTAGATTTATATGTACTAGATTATAAAGCTTTTAAAAAGAAAATAAACACACCGGCATATTTAGCGGAACATAAAATAAAGGTTTGATATCAGTATCATATAAGGTTGCTGGCTGGTTTATACGTCATTTAATTTAAAAAGAAATATTTTCAAATTAAGAAAACAACTGAACATCACATTTTATGCAATTGTTTTAATTTTATTCAAATACACCTTATCTGGAGCGAACTTCGAGTATTTCTTCCTTCTGAGTTTGATTTAAAATTTCATTGAAATACTGTTTTTTGTTAGTTTTTTTTAATCGCGTATCTTTTTGAAGTTGAGGACTGAATTATGCCTGACTTAGATCCAACGGAGATTGCCAGGGCACTCGAAATGCGAAGAAATGGTCAAACCTACAGAGTGATATCCAGAGATCTTCGTCGACCAGTTTCAACGATCCATCGCAGTATCCAACGGTTCAGGGAGACCGGTACTTATGTGAGAAAAGCAGGACAAGGCAGAAAAAGTCGCACTTCGAGTAGGGATGACCGTTTCATTCGGCTTCGTGTACGTAGGAACCCCCGTTTGACAGCCGTCCAAGCCTGATATGAGTTAGAAGCAGTGCGAGGTGTTACCGTAAGTGAGCGTACGGTACGAAGAAGGTTTGAAGAAGCTGGTTTGGGTTCATTTGTGCCCGCCAAGGCTCCAAGGCTCGAGGTAAATCATCGTAAAAACAGGTCAACTTTTGCTCAGGAACATCGACTTTGGAACGCGGACTAATGGAGTAAGGTATTGTTTAGTGATGAGTGTAGAATTCTCTTAAATCAAATTGACGGCAGGCAAAGAATATACAGACGCAAAGGAGAACGATACATTCAGACAAACTTTGAAACTACAGTTGCATACGGTGGTGGATCAATAATGGTTTGGGCGGGCATTTGTTTGGGAGCTCGCACAGACTTGGTAGTGATTGACAGAGAGAGTCTGACTGCAGACCGCTATATCAGAGAAGTTTTAGAAGAAAATGTCGTACCGTTTGCCCCATATATCGGTATCGGTTTTGTTTTTATGCAGGATAATGCTCGGCCGCATACCGCTCGGGTAACTCAAGCTTATCTTAATGATATGAATATCACTGTTATGGAGTGGCCGGCGAGATCACCAGATATGAACCCAATAGAGCACGTTTGGGACTTGCTGAAAAGAAAAGTTAAGTCCAGAATTCCAGCTCCTGCCAACGTGGGTGAACTGCGAATCACCGTAGTTGAGGAATGGCGGAGACTATCCCAGGAGACCATCGATAACATCATTCTCAGTATGCCTAGACGGGTAGAAACTTTAATAAGAGCACGTGGAGGAAATACGCGATATTAATCACCATTTTTCTAATTTAATTAATTGTTATTTTAATATTAATTTTCACTTTTCCCGGTTATATGAAAAGTTCAAAAATGTACCATTTTTCACAAATAGCCTTTACTCGCAAAATCTGTTTTTAATGTGATCTCATTTTAAGTAAAACAAATGAAACTTTAAATAACAAAAGAAGTGTAGTAAGTAGATTTTAAAATAAAACCATATTTTTTTAATAATGGACCTTTTTTTTGTGTTCCGCTAAATATGCCGGCGAGTGTATACAAAAATGCTTATTGGCTCCACCATTGCTCCAGAATATTTTCATTCCGAGTACCACTTCAAAGTTAAACTATACCATAAAAAGAATACAAATGAATGAGAATCTTGTTTATGTCTAAAATTAAAACAATAAAATTTCTATATAGTCGACATAGATATTTGTCCTGTACAAAAATCGAATCTACAACTACCTTAGAAGAGTATAAGCCAAACCAGATAATAGGGTCAAACCCATTTTATTTAATGCTTAATTGCTAATTCTCCGATCGTATAGTATAAATGCAAAATATCGTTCAATATAATCGAAACGATAGTTAAGAGTGGCGAATGTTACCAATATAAAACTTGATGGGAATCATGGAATTAATGAGATCGTAAAACTTTTATATTTAACATCGCTTTATTGTTTTTTTCTCAGATAACAGTTTTATTTCGGTCATTTCAATATTGATATAGTTATTATTGAAGTAGGAAGAAAAGTAATAATTCACTTTGTTTTTTGTTATAACTTATGTAAGCTATATACGAGTAATTCGATGGATCTAAAAGTTCTAAGTTTTCTGTAGAAATATGTACATTTTTGTATTGCTTATGACATGTTTATACTTTCTTAGATTTACGCGAATATTTGACATTTTAAATAAAACTATCTTTTCGGATTTTTTTGGTTCCTGACGTTTCGAATGCTTTACAGCAATCATGGTCACGGGAGAGACTGGGGTGTTAGATGTCTCGAAGTTATAGTTGTTACAGACAGCCTACCCACAAATAACAAAATAAAAATTGCACCAATTATCTTATTAATACAATATTTTTTAATTTTAAACATTTTTATAATTTTAATTAGTTTTATAATTGAATATGGAATATTATTTATTTATTTATTGCTGTTAGCATTATAATTATTACAATTTTAAAAATATTAATTTGTAATCTATATTTAGTGTTGCCATTAATTATATTTATAAACATAAAGAAAAAATATAACATATAATATTAATTATTTAAGCCACATAATTGTTCTATGTGTAATTTAAAAAGTTAACGTTAATTAAGAGTAATAATTTTAATTTAGTTTGCTATTATTTAAAAAGACAAATTACTAAGCAACACTATTACTATATACTTCTTATTAAACTGGAGTGTTAGTGTGTTTTTTATTTGAACTCACAAAAATCTGAAACTTCTCCTCACATTAGAAACATTGCATTTAAGTTTTTTTTTTGAAAATCTCATTGAAATAGACGTTATTATCGATACAGAGGCCGAATCTATAGTTTTTAGAATTCTTGTCTGTCTGTCTGTGAACGCATCATGAGAAAAGCACTTGACAGATTTTGATGAAATTTGGTATGATTATAGCTGGTTATTCGGACATACATATAGGATACTTTTTACTGTAGGAAAATATCTCATCTCTGAGAAATCTATACTAAACGTTAAAACGTAACTACGAACGATTCCGAGCAAAGCGAGAGTGAGTCGCTAGGACCCTATAAAAATGTTGTTATTAAGATTTTTAATTTATTTTTTCCTTTCAGTTATTTGGTGTATCAATATTCGCGCTATGTTTGTGGATATGCATCGAACCGGGCTTCAACGAGTGGATGAGAATATTGGAGTTGCAAAAATATTTCATTGGCATTTACATCATCCTTATCGGTTCACTCGGCATCATGGTGCTAGCGTTCCTAGGGTGCGGGTCCGCTCTTATGGAAAATGTTAAATTACTATATATGGTAAGCATATTTTATCTTTACTGTATTCAATATATAACACTTAACTTAATCTTATATGCAATAACTGAAAAATTTTGCACAAAAGTTTTGTTTGCATCGAAGTTACACACGACAACAATTTTTAAATAGTTTTATATCTTTTATAAAGATGATTTCGTTTTATATTTTTTATACACAAAACTGTGTTATATATCTTTTTAAAGATGAACAATTGTGTAGGGCTCGTCGTTTTATAATAACACAAAAAATATCGTTATGAATGTTTATGAAAATATTTGGATATTTAGTACTCAAACACCCATGTCTATACGTATAGCTGAATATTCTAAACAATAAACAATAGCTGCCATAGTCTAAAAAGTTATACTGTAGGTACTAATGTACATAAGAAAATGTTTGAGTTTTAACTCACTCTGCAAAGCGGAAATTATGATTAATTTTAGTGAAGTTATATACCAAATAGTAGTTGTATACATGTAATAAAAGCTGCAGAAAGACCTATTATACAAAAAAAACAATTATCCTACTTCCTAATGATATTATTAAATTCTTTATAAAACTAAACAAATTAAACAGAAAATACACAGCAAGTGATGTGGACAAAGGTGGATAAATGTAACAAATACCTATGTATGTATGGATGTTTGTTACTCTTTCACGTCGAAACGACTAAATGGATTTTAATAAAACTTTACAATAATAAGTTCATATATCAGAATAACACATAGATTACTTTCTATCCCGGAAAAATATATGGTTCTCAAGGGATAGATTTGTTTTTGTTTTTCTAGAGGTGAATTCGATCGAAGCGAAGGTGAGCCTTTAGTTCTCAATTATTAATTTTATAAGTATAATATGTCTAAAGAACCTAAAAATAAAAGACAATCTCGTTTTGTTATTAAATACTTATTAATTAATTGCTAATGAGGTCTTATAGCGCTCTTTGAAACAGAATTAAAAAAATGTAAAAGAAAATTTAGAGAATGCTAATTATATACTAATTTATAAGAAAATTTAAAAATATTGGTCTATTATAGAATTTATCTGTAATATTGTTTTTAATTCAATAAGTAAAGGTGTGTTTTTACAATATTTTAAAAACATGCATTTTAGTATTTGTGATTTTCCTTTAAAATTGCTACACAGATTTCAATTGAACTAAAACTATTGCTTTGATTGTGTGGTCCCATAATTTAAGAAAACTAAGTAAAAGGCGAGGTGGGGATTATTTTATGTTGAAAATAGTGTAAATCTATACATTAAAATTTTGAGTCGAATCTGTACATTGAATATTTTTTGGAAAGCCTTATTAAAATAGTCATTACTATCGATACAGAGGCCAAAGGTTTTTAGAATTTTCGTCTGCCTGTCTGGGAACGCATCACGAGAACCACTGGACAGATTTTGATACAATTTGATATGATGATAGCTGGTTATCCGGGCGATCATTTACTAAGAGCGGAGCGAGAGTGAGTCGTTAGTTATATATCAATATATGTATATAATAAAGTACATGTATAAGCAAAATCACAAGAATTAGTTAAGATAATGGATAAGAAATCATAATGAGCGCAGGTCACTTACAACTGAGCGTAATTCTCATATACAATTTAGCTAAGATTATTTTATATTTATAAAAAATGAAATTTGAAAATATTTCCATCTTTTTCAGTACATAGCAACACAAATAGCTCTATTTTTGTTTGGTCTGGTCGGTGCGTGTATAGTTTTGGACTTCTCGACATATGATTCGAGCATCCAGCCTCTCATCAAAGATGTCATCTTACGTCTTATGAACAACCCTCAACATGAAGGCAGTAGAACTATACTACGGATGGTACAGGAAGGGGTAAGTGTATTTTCATTAAACCTTTAGTTTAAGCTACATTGAAATAATATTTCAATAATATTTTAATTTCTCTATTGAATAAAAACGTACAAATTTTCATTTCATATTCTTACAAAAAAAGTAAAATATTACAAAAAGTCCTTTATACGATAAAATAAACACTTCATTTATTTAAAATATACATTCATTCACAACACGGCTCAAACAATATTATCATAGTCTGTTGTTAGAACAAAGGTTTCACTATACTTTTGTTACTAAAATCCTTATTTATTCTCCATGCAATCACCTGGACAAAGAAACTGGAACAAATCGTTAGCTATAGATAAAACGGGACCATAACATTCTTTATCTACAAAATGTTTTCTGAAGTATCGAGTGAAAATCAAACCTTGCCCAAAACACATTTTGTAAATGGACAGCGGACGTGAAGCGAGGCATAGGTTTGCCGTTAGGACGGTACTAATCAAATGACCCTGACGGCGCGTTCGTTTCGATGTCCAATTGAATATTGGAACAAAAACCTAGTGAACGCAGCCGATGGGTATTGGGTTTTGCTATCTGGTGTAAATTAAATAGTGCGATAGTTTAATTTTAAAATTATAGATATTTTTAAAACTGATTTGATTATAGATAAATAATAAAACATTTTTAACTAAGTGTGAGTTCACATTTTTTGGCCCTTACGAGTAGAATTTTCTCTCGAAATGAATATAAGACCATATGGCCATACTTGATGCATTATTAAATAATATAAGAAAAGTTTAATGAATATCGATATTCAAAATGCAAAGATATAGCGTAACATACGCAATAAAACGTAAACCGGACTTAAATACGTCCTCCTTTTTGAAAGTCGGCACATAATTTAAAAAGATTACTGTAGGAATATTCTTTAAGCATATGTTTTTTTAAGTAACGACTGATGTGTCAAAAATATATTTACACAAGTAATATCAAAAATATTGTAGACTAACATCATGTAGGTCGTTGATGACATCACTTTTTTATCTATGACACGCTTATTATTTTACGCTAATACAAGTACATATTTACGTTGAATATATAGGTAGATATAAGTTGTATAATAATTATTTATAGGTTATCTTCTTAGATTATTCATATAAATAATCTAAGGTTATCTTGAGAGAAAAAAAAAACAAAATTTTTGTTTCTTGGAAATTCAGTCGATGTCACTAAAAAAATACTGATTAAAACTACTGGTACCAAGTTTCTAAATAATATAAGTTTCTAGATAACAACAAATGCCATACACAACCTAATCTAATCTATACTATAAATAAAGCGGTATATTTTAAGTTTACTTCTAAAATGAAAACTACCAACTAATTGGAAGCAACGTCATAAGAAAAATAAGCCCCTCTTTATGACATAAAGATACATATGTACTTTTTCTTATATTTCTCATGAGAGTTCTTCTAAATCAGATCGGTTGCTGTGGGGCTGATGGCGCAATAGATTTCATCAATTTGAACAAACCTTTACCATCTGAATGTCGTGATTCAGTCACCGGCAACGCATATTTCCATGGTTGCGTCGACGAACTCACGTGGTATTTGGAAGGCAAAACAGGGTGGCTGGCAGGCATTGTTCTTGCCTCGTGCATGATTTGTGTAAGTAAACATTTTTATTTGTATGTATTAATAGTGCTAGCATACAATTTTTGATTTTATTATAAAGTTTAATTAAGTTCGTTCGTAGAATCACTTGAGAATGGCTGGACCGATTTGGTCAAATTGTTTTTTAAAATCTTCTTGTTAAAGTAAAGTATAAAAAAGGAAAAAAATAGAATTGAAAAATGCTTAAAAAACTGTAACCTTTTTTTTTCTAATAGACGTATGAACTCAAAGATTAAAAAAATGAAATTTAGACAGGATGGCGTCTGTCGGGTCAACTATTTATATTCAACGTGTACTAAAACTGTGCGGGTCTTTATTAACGCAATACGAGTAGTGAAGCTTACCACAATACGTTAGGGAAAACCGAACCCAAATCGGTTAAGCCGTTTCTGAGATTCACACACATTCACAGACAAACAGATCTTCCATGTACAGACAGCGATCAGTTGCACTTTTATTATATGTATAGAAAAGATTACTTAAATAATTAATCATTTATTAAATTTACCTTTTTTTATTTAAAATAGGTTATCAACGCCGTCATGTCCTTAGTCCTGATCCAAGCAGTGAAGAAGGAAGAGGAAGAATCGATTACATATAAAAATTAGTAATTTTATTTATTCATAGGATATAATTGTATTTTAATTACATTCATTTTTATATACATAACGTCAAGTGAAAATTATTGTGACCTTTTTTATTTACCAATTATATACCACCGTTTTCATTTTTAATAGCCTTAATTAATTATAATTATATGACAATAGCTGTAATAAAGTTATAATAAACGCTACTTTGTTTATTTGGCCTCATTTGCATGGGAATGTAAGTGAAGTCTACAATCTTAAATGAAAAAATCATCATCATTATCTAAAAAGAATAATATTTTCTTAGATTTACGCGAATGTTTGACAGCCTACCCACAATTAACAAAATGAAAGTTCATTTTATTAATTGTGGGTAGGCTGTCTGTAACAACTATACCTCCAAGACATGTAACACCTCAGTCTCTCCCGTGACCATGGATGCTGTAAAGCATTCGAAATGTCGGGAACCAAAAATCAAAATAAATCCGCGAAATAATCCGAAAAGATAGTTTTATTTAATAATCTAAAAAGAAATTAATACTTTAACTTTGGCAGATGTCACCCTGGATCCAAGAATCTAGGATTTTTATCAAACAAAATAGCACATCGATTTTTAAACACTTGAAACTAGATTTTGTTGTTGTAATTTATAATAAGCCATAGTTGAGGTTATAGCTTTTTAAGTAAAAAATGATTAAAAAAGTCGGTCTAAAATTAGCAAAACAAAACCAAATACACGTATCTACTTTAAAAACCTTAAAGTATTCGAGTTTTAGTTGGTAAAATATAAAAGCATTAACATTCTTCACTTATAATAAAAGTTTACGCTTACGATAAGTTTTGTTCGATTTCAAAATTAATTTATCATATTGAGCTCATATTTGCACGATAACAAAGCTCAAACTTCTAATAAAATGTTCATCTGTCTGTCTTCTATCTGTCTGCATGTGTGATTTTCATGCGTTTCAATGCAGCCCAAAACGATACTGCAAGTTTATAGTAACTAACAAACCATAATAGGTGTAGTAGTATCTATAAATATATGCTTAATAAAATTCTGAGTCGAATCTGTACATAAAATATTTTTTGGAAAATCTTATTGAAATAGTCATTGTTATCGATACAGAGGCCAAATCTATAGCTTTTAGAATTTTTGTCTATGTGTCAGTCTGTATGTCTCTCTGTCTAGTATCGCATCACGAGAAAACCACAGTACAGATTTAGATGCAATTTGGTATGATGGTAGTTGGTTATCCGGGTCAATACATAGGATACTTTTTTCTGCGGCAAAATATCTAACTAAACGTTAAAACGTAACTAGTATTATATGTATATTATAAAATGGTAGGTACCTATGTGTAAATACACTTTGCAAAATCATTAACATCCAAGAACAAACTTAACTCAGAGTTGAAATATATTCGACCCAAACCATCGATGCGATCGCCACATGATCAGGGTTTCTCGATGACATCTTTTTTAGCTTTTGCATGTGTTCCGGTAACAATACATCCGGCCTTCAATCAGCCCCGAACGATTGAAAAGCACTGCAACTAGTACGCTCGTAATGCGAGGCTTAAATAAAATCTATCGTAGAAGAAAATAAATTTAATATTATATTTTATATCTATATATTTTTAAATTTTATGTTTAGAAGAGTGATACTGTCCTACCGTCAAACAGTTCAACTACTACGGACGGCAGTGTGTCGTCAAATCATGGAAGCTTAACCTTTATATTAGAGTTCATTTCACTTTGTAAATCTTACTATATATGTCTTGTTTATGTTAAAAAAATATTCATGATCACCATCATGAAATTTAAATTCGATCGATTCGATTCGATGTAAAGTAAATAGAGTGGATGTTTATAATATATTACGTGTTTGTAATTTCTACATTACGCTGTATTAATATTCGTGAAAATTTACATACTTCTGAGAAACAAACAAACAAACAACAATTATGAGAAACATACACAGCCGTCAAGTTAAATTAAATAGCTCATTGAGTTTCAAAAGGTGCTTACTTAGTTATGAAACTAGTTATAATTACAGCTATTTAAGTTTAAATACATAGGCCAAAACAATGAAGAAACATTTTATTGATATAGTCGGAAGTTAGATTTTCTACAAAAGTTAATGTTCTACAAAGCTTTATTTTATTACTAGCATTTACCCGCGCCTTCGCACGCGCATTTTATTGTATAAACCGTTTATAAGGATTCGTTTATAAGTATTCAGTCATTTTTTTAGCGTCCCACTGCTGGGCACGGGCTTCCCTTCAATATGAGGGGACTCAGGCCATAGTCCAGGTCCAGTAAGGATTGTGAGGACATTATTGTAATGACAAAATTTTGTTTGTTTCTTTTTCCTTCTTTCAATGGAGCAACAATTCGACGTGATTCTTAAATAGGGATTATTTATAGGCTTGGTAGTGATATAGAATATTTTTTTATTCTATTATACCCCTTCCGGTACGGATCCCTGAAAAATACTATTTTGTTATTACGTTTCTGTGTAAGAACAGTACAAACAAACAAATACACTCTACAGTAGGGATTTCAGTTTTATGAAATATACACGTACATTTTATATTTACATAGTTTGCAATAACAGTAACTTCAGATGCCTGCATTTGGCACACGACGGCATCAGAGCACACGGCTTATTTAACTACAAAGCTTATCCTATAGAATATAGAAATATAAAATTGCTATAGGTACGTCTAAGTTTTTAAAATAAATTTGAAAATATAAAACTTCTTTATTAGAAATATTATAGTTTAAGCTACATTGGTTTTATTTTAACTTGTGTTTATAAAAATTGCAAGATTCATATACTGGGATTAATTATGACAATCACTACATATTATTTTATTTTTATTTATTTTTTTTTTATTTTTTTTTTTTTTTTTATTTATATATAAAATAAAGTCTTCCCGTCGCGTCTGTCAGTCTGAACGCGATAAACTCCGAACGGACAGAAGATAGGTGATAGATAGGTGTTTAATACATTATGTGCGTGCATGTTGAAGATCATCCCGACTGCCAGCATTATTGGCCACGTAAGCCAATACAGTTTTAGAACAACAATGTATTACAGAATTATTCCTCGTACCAAGGGATCTGACCGAAGTGATAGTAAATTCCCTTTAAAACTAGTTTAAAGATAAACACACATATATATATATATATATATATATATATATATACATACATTCGTCAATAGTAAATAAAGTATATATGTACTAAACTACCTGTCTATTGTATAAAGATAAAAATATTTATAACCTTTATAAAATATATAAATATGATGCTAAGCAATATCACAATCAATTAACGGAGCATTAAAACGAATTTCCTCAGCAAATAGATTAACTTCATTCGTGAGGAAATGATGACACTGTGAAAATAGAAATGTACAACCGCTGCTTTTAAAGGCGAACGCAAAGTAAATAAATCGGAACACAAAGCTTTGACTAATACGTTCTAGGTCGCACACGGACGAATATTTTAGTACAACTTTGCTGAGACTACCTAACAATGTAATTTACCAGGATGGAGAAATGCATATTATTGTGGTCTATTACATATACCTAGTGCTTTTGCGTTTAATTAGGTTTTGGACAATTTACGAGTATGTTAGATTTCTATGGTGAAATAACATTTATAACATGTTTATGTATATATGTATGTATATATGTGTGTGTGTATGTATCTCAATGAAAAAACCCATACATCTGTCATATCATAAATTAGTATTACCTGCGTTTTATTGGCCCGCATAGTATGTTCTGGATGCTACAAGTAGATAGCGTAAACATATCTTCCTCGATAAATAGTATATAATATACATATAATTAAATTAAATTGGTCTGGTTCAAACAACAAACTCTCTAACTCTATATAAAAGTATAAAGCTCTATAAGTATAGAGCTCTCTATATAATAGTAGAATAAAGATAAATAGGTACTTTTTTTAAAGATTAAATTGCCTAGGTCTTTGTAAAAATTAAATAAAAGATAGCCTTGTACTTGCTAATTTTACATTTGCTAATCCATTTAATAATTTTATTTATCCTTTTTATACCTATTAGCAGTGCTTGCATGTAATTTGTTAGTGTTATGAACACCTATAAGTGACTAACTAACATACAAGAATATGTAATTAAGAATGAATGTAAAATGTATTGTAATTTGTATGTTATGTTGTTGGTATTCTTCATATAAATAAAATAAATAAAAATAAAATAACTGGTTTCTTAGAAATTTTGTAAAAAAAATGTAATAATTTGAAGTTGAATAAAATAGTTTCGCATTTAATAGGTACTATAATTATATCATAGTATTTAATGCGAAACTAGTTCTGTTTGTTTGTCCGCTTGAAACAACTAAAGAGGCTGACTTATTAAAAAAATATTGATATAAAATATCTTGATGTACCAGATAACTACTTGTTTGATGCTATGTAAGAAAAACCAAAGAAAGGAATCGTTGTGAAATTTATTTTGTGATGACAAAATCGTACTACTTATAAACTTACATTTTTAACTATTTGTGTATTTTAAATTATGTATTTAATCTGCAATAACAACGTAATCAAAAAACTTACAGATAAAAAAAATACGTTTTCGCAAAGTCCGGACGGACCACTTTTTTACATAATAATTTTATTTTTATAATAACTTTCTTATAAAATATTCCAACGTATCATTTTCATATTCACACAAAATATAATTAAAATATACTAATTATTAACTAAAATTTATTACAATATTTAATTAAAGCAAACATTAAACAGCACGAGTATTTCATACTTAATTAAGTCATTTGATCATCGCGCGCGTGTGTATCGTGATTATTTTCTTGTTTACACATCCACGGTAATGAAAACAACGTTAGCAGTGAGACAGGGAATCTTCAGTTTGACTTTTCCGTTCAGTACTGGGGTCCATTTCCTCGACATAACAACCGACGTCGCGACGGAAGGCATCCCAGCTTGTATGAATTTCTGCTGTAGGAACGACCAATCTAACATGACCCATAATAGAAACATCTCTCCTTACAATATCAAAGGAAACAGCACTATCTTCATACGTTTCTAAAGGTCTCACCAAATTTGATACGTCACGACATGTAAGTCTGTTATCGGTTCATTTGCTTCTGTAATAAGTTGTGATCCTTCGACGTTTGATAGGTTTGTATTGACGGAAACTGTGACATTTATTTGCCATGACTCAGCCTATTTCTTTTGTTATGAAGCTATGTATGTAATTTTTTATCATGTTTTATTATTTTATTCATATAGAATATATGAAATATATTCCATCAACGACCGCGACACGCAATAGATTTCTTAGAAATTTAATTAATTTCTTAGAAATTTACCTGGAGGTGTTATTTTGTGGAATATACTAGGTTGAAAAAGAAAAAAATATATTTAGTGCTAATAAAATTGTGTTCATAATTAGCAGAATATCTTTGGATAAATCTATTAGAATTAAATTTTAAAGTTTTTAATAAGCAAAATTAACTGTGTTTTTCATAGAATTCTTGAAAAATTTAAAAATGCCGTAATAATTATTAAAACATAACAAAATCTCTCTAATTAGACGCGTTCTTATCCGTTTTAAATTGAGTTGGAAATATTATTATGTTTTTACGGCTTCACCTGCATGCATTTGCCAAATGTCATCTCATCATGTTATTTAGGCGGAGAAACAAACTTTATTCTAGCGACTCACCATCACTCCACTTAGGTCCGTCCGTTGGTACGTCGTAATTGTTTGTATAGATTGCTCAAAGATGATATATTTTCCCGCAGTAAAAAGTATTCTAAATGTTGACCCGGATACGCAGCTATTATTATTACTAAATTCTAAAAATAAATTTTAGTTGGTCTCTGTATCGATAATAATGACCACTTCAGTAAGATTTTCCAAAAAATATTTAATGTACAGATTCGACTCAGTTACAATTTTATTATATGTATAGATAGATTTTCTAAGTAAACATTCATTTAAATATGTAGATGTAGTTTTGTTTTCTAATAGTGTAAACTATAATTCAAAAAAATCTAGAGGTTATCCTTTTGAAAAAACAACGAATTTACTACATAAATTTGTGTATTTTTTATTTTGAACAACAAACAAATATCTAGTTTTTATTGGAAAAAGTACGAAACCGATATGAAAAGTTTCTAATGAAAACCTATATTCGTTCGATAAAAATAAAATAAAAGGCCACGACACATTTACTAGCTTCGGGCGGTTGACATTTCTGTGATATAGGTCACTGTGATAAAATACTGCTTAGGAATAATTTAAACAATAGAAGAAGGGCAAGCTTGAGGCATATCCGGTATAAACCTAATATCCGGCAGAGAATGTGTATACGCAACAGCCAACAAACAACGATTTAGTACGAACAAATCCGTTGAGCCCCGATCCTAACTCGCTTCCTCTAATTGTTTGGTGGTCAACTTTGTTACAAACGGCCGTAGATATTCCCTTTGGGGAATAATCGTCCTACATGTGGGATCTATTTAGGAAGTAGAGAGATGATACAAAAAAATCTTACAAGAAAAAATACTTTAAAACGCTGTATATTTGGTAACGTAAGAAATTCGTAAGGATGGATGGATGTTTGTTACTCTTTCGTGACCGAACGGTTTAGCTGATCTGGATGAAATTTGGGACAGAGATAGATTATAGTCTGGAAGAGCACATGGGTTACTTTTATCCTAAAACTACTTACTTAAATGACTAATCCTACAAGCTCCGCATATATCCATATATTAATACAGCATCACATCAGGTCGGCTTAAAAGGGAAGAGAAACTCTAAGCCACTAAAAAAAGAAAAAAAAGAGAATATATCTTATTAAGTGCTTAATACAGGCATTTGAATAGTGTAAGCTTTTGGTTTTTACTGATAATAAGTTCGATACAGGAACTAGTTCAAGTTGAAAACTTGAAACATCAAATGTAATAAAGATTATAACTTAACGCTACTATTTATCAGGAATTCAGCTTTCCGTTTGGTTTAAACTACTATAAAGCGTACCATTTGAAAATCATAGTCACTGAATTCAAACTTCCATTTTGCTTTTAGCTTTACGATTATTGCCTCACTGAATGATTTTCATAATAATTATATTAATACTAGCATTGCCCGCGGCTCCGCTCGCGTTCAGACGACCAAAAACTAAATTCTTAGGCTTCACATATTAGTATACTCTTACAATGAAGTTTTTGTATTTTTTTTCAGAAATGAGATATTTTCCCGCGGTAAAAAGTATCCTATATGTTGACCCGGATAACCAGCTATCATCATACCAAATTTCATCAAAATCTGTCCCGTGGTTTTCTCGTGATGCGGTAACAGACAGACAGACAGACAGACAGACAAAAATTTAAAAAACTATAGATTCGGACTCTGTATCGATAATAATGTCTATTTCGAATAGATTTTCCAAAAAATATTTAATGTACAAATTCGACTTAGTTACAATTTTATTATATGTATAGATATGTAGGTTTGAAAAGCATCCAAAACATTCACTCGCTATGAGCAAGAATTGAATTACTGAAAACTAGATGTAGAATTAACAGTAAAATTATTTTATAGATATAAAGAACAGGTACATCTAGATAGGAAAATGATTTTAAATATAATATAAATAAATAAATAAGTTAGGACATTAACACACAGAACCATCTAGTTACATGGTGCAACACTTGTGTTATGAATACCAGATAATTGATACACTACACATATATAACTTTATATACATACAAATTATAAATAAAAAGACCCATGACTAGAGTACAAACGTCGATGCTCATCACAAAAATGAATACCCCCAGCGGGACTCGAACCCGCGACCGTTGGCACAGGAAGTAGGGTTACTACAAACTGAGCCAAACTTATCGCAAATATGATGTTTACATTAAAATAATAGAGTTTGCAAAAATATATATAAAAACAATATTAGAGATTTTTATGAAACTTTTATATTATAAATAAAAGTTAATCTCCGCTTTTTAAAATCTCCACCATGACACTACACGACAAAGTCAAATAGGCGTAACGCGGGACAAATTAAAACATAAACGAAGGTCTGGAAGGATTAAAATACATTTGACCGCAACGTTTTATACCACAAATGAATCCGCAGATTTTTTTTTAACTAATCGGATCCCTGCTATGAACTTAAACGACTTTGCAAGCTTAAAAGAAATGAGATTGCTGATTTTTATTGAAATTATTGCTTAGCGCATCATTTTTAACTGACCCTACTTAATATATTTTCAGACTAGCGACTCACTCTCGCTTCGCTCGGGTTAGTCCCTAGCTTGATTCCCCATACAAACTGTCATCCCCATTTTCACCCATTTAAGGGATAATTTCCGGGATAAAAAGTTTCTTCGTCCTTCCTAGGGTCTCAAACTATGTTCTTACCTCACCTAAATCGGTCCAGTAGATCCAGAGATTACCCCCTACAACGTCACAAACTCACAATCTCACATACTTTACCTCTTTATAATATTAGTATAGATTAGTACCAGTCTTAGATTATTTATAAACAATCTAAGGTACCAGTAATAAATGTTCTGGAACTAACTATAGACTGATATTATTCCGTATTATAACCTATTTTTTGAGATTTAGGTTATATCTAACATCACGCTACGATCCATACATTTTAATTAGAATATTTTTATCATAAGAAGACATGCTTATTATGATAAAAATATTCTCATTAAAATGAGAAAGTCTTGTTCAACTATTTTGGAGATTACCGGATACAAACTCACAGTCAAGCAAAATAAAAATAATTTAAACTTTAATTATCTATTTAGAATGAATTTATAATAGCAACAGAATCATTACGAAGATATAATAAATAAATAAATATGTTGGGACATTAACACACAGCGCCATCTAGTTCCATGGTAAGCTACGAGGCTTGTGTTATGGATACCAGATAGCTGATACACTACATATATATAACTTTAAATACATACATATTATAAATATAAACACCCATGACTAGAGTACACACATTCATGCCCATCACACAAATGAATGCCCCCCAGCGGGACTCGAACCCGCGACCGCTGGCACAGCAAGTAGGGTCACTACAAACTGAGCCAAACGTGTCGTCAATATATAGAAACAACATTAATATATAGAAGTACTATAAAGAAACAAAAACGAACAGTGCTATGTGTTTTAGCAACAAGTCCGAAAAAAATTGTAGATTTGTTTGGTCATACAGTATGTGAATGGTTTTTCTTTAGCAATGGAAATTAGACAGGGGACACTGCGGCATTACTTAATATTCACGTATTCAATGTCCTTATCGGGCTCATCTTTTGGAATGCATGTGGCGTTTTTGGGAGCTGTTTTGCTGACATGTTTATTTGCAGTCGCAGTTCGTCGTTATTTTTCCTTGAAAGAAATGAAGACATTAATAAACATTAGAACAGATATTTATGCGAGAAAGTTTTTGTAATTTTTTTTTTGCCATCACACTAAAATTCAAAATAGGAATATGATTTTATACAGGAATATAATGCCAATTAAGAAAAAAAAATGTATTAAGAATACCAAATATACCTATTTATGTATTTTAAATTTTTCTTGGAATTATTCATTAAGTGGAAGAAGAAGAATTATTTTAACATGCTTTTATTATCTTCACTTCCCACTAGCTATTTGTGGAAGTAATCTTAGAAGCCAATTTTAATTTTTAATCAACCTCTAATTTGTCGTATGGATTTGAAACTCTGTAAGTATATCAAATCTGGATGACAATGTTATATGAAACTGACAACTGGGGAAGGAAATGGGTAGTGGATCTCTTTAGTAAAATCTTAGGTTTGGGCTCATTAAAGTTCAAAAACGTGTTTTTTCTAACTATAATTATTATATATTACTTATTTGGTGGTTTATTTATCTTTTGCCTTTGGTTTAAAACGCACGAGCATTTCTATTTAGTTTGCAACCACTTAACATGACCCCGCTTTTTAGTTGACTATCCAACGTTCCACACACTCAAACGAGTGAAATGAAATTCTAGTATTCAAATAGCAAGTAGACAATTTTTATAAAAAAAATCAATGCTGGCACTCGTTTCCTTATTTGTTACTAGCGACTCACCCTCGCTTCGCTCGGTTTAATCCCTACGTTGATTCTCCATACAAACTTTCATCCCTATTTTCACCCCTTTAAGGGATGATTTCCGGGATAAAAAGTATTTTATGTCATTCCCAGGATCTCAAACTATCTTCATACCAAATTTCATCAAAATCGGTTCAGTAGATCCAGAGATTACCCCCTACAACCTCATAAGCTCACAAACTTTACCTATTTATTTATTTAGTATACATAAACTATTTCTTTGTAACAGTTTATTGCTCCCTTCAAGCTCAACCAGCCAAACCGTTCTCCTTCTTCCTCCTCTCCTTTTTTGTTTAAGCTCAGTGTAACGAATACTACGAATATAAACATACATACGAAATAAAATTTTAATGGCTATTATTTCGGTTCAAACCGAATTAAGCAATATGTAAACTTAATATGGATTAACATTTTTGAAATGCCAGACACCACAGTATTTAGTGAAATATTCGTATATATAAATTCATATGTTGTAACGAAATTAAACTCCTACTAAGATTTACGATCAAACTTCAACAAATACATACATAGCTTCATTAAAGTTTTACAATTAATAAGTATTCAACTTACTCCAATATTTATTAAAGTATAAACAAGCAAGACAAACAAGAAGGCAGTTGTAGCCCAGTGCTACCGCGCTCACTTGGGAAACCGAGTGAAGTGGGTTCAAATACGGGTCTCGCACCTCTGATACTTTCATGTGCGAATCATTTCTAACTTGATTACCCCTTGTCTTACTGTAAACGAAAACGTCGCGAGGAAACCTGCATGTTTGAGAAAACCTAACAAGTTTTCAAAAGACATGTGAAGTCTGCCAACCCGCACTTGGCCTGCATGGTGGACTATAACCCGATTCCCCTCGTATTAAAGGGAGGTCCGTTCACAGCAGTGGGTCATTAAAAAGGGCTAAAAGCAAGCAAACAAGACACGTACATATATTACAAATTATGCAATAAATATTATAGACCGTTTATATTTGCATTTACTGAATTTACAACGCCATTATAAACCAATAACGGGAGTAATTTCCTCACATGTGTAGATGTTCACATTGCATATCTTGTAATTATGACTAAGGACCTGTGCACTTATAGCGTATACGAATATATTTATGACATTTATTTTATGAATAAAAGTATTAAAATCTTTTTAATTTATTGTTTTTTTTTTATTTCATTACATTTGCCAACATACATATACATATATATATATATATATATATATATATATATATATATATATATATATATATATATATATATATATATATATAACCAGTTAGAGAATTCTTCTTCTTAGTCGTTCGCTCTTGACTCTCTCTCCCTCGGTCGAGTATTGCGTCACCGCTTCTCAAGGTGGCGGTCAAAGGGATTCTGAGCATAATCATATGCTGCGACATTAACACACAACACCATCTAGTTGCATGGTAAGCTACGAGGCTTGTGTTATGGAAATCAGATAGTTGATACACTACACATATAGGTATAACTTTTAAATACATACATATTATAAATATAAACACTCATGACTGGAGTACATTCGTGCTCATCACACAAATGAATGCCCCCAGCGGGACTGTCACTACAAACTGAGTCAAACATGTCGTCAAAGCATGCGTCTCCAACACCACATTTTGCCTTGAATCCTTAGCGTCCACGACTCAGATTCGTATAGACAGATTGGAAAAATCAAGATCCTCATCAGTCTAACCTTTGTTTTCTGGTTATTGTGCAGCCCTTCCAAATCTTTGCAAGTTTTTCACTGATCTTCGCAGCCTTTAACGTTGGTGATCGTGGAGCCCAGGAATACATAGCTCTTAACTACCTCGCAACCTCCTATATTTTGGATGAAGAGAGGTAGAGAATAGTGATCAAAATAATTATTTTTAAATGAAAATCTGCACTAGCTTCAAAATAACTCTGAAAGTATAACGTCTTTGTACATTTAAAGAAATATTAAATTCAGCCTACAATTAGTTAACAATTAGAATATTACGTATAATTTTAATTAAAACCATCTTTTTTCGCGGATTTATTTTGGTTTTTGTTTCCCGATGACGTTTCGAATGCTTAATAACAATCATAGTCACGAGACAAATAACGCATGATAAATTAAAAAATTTAGAAAACCCCGACCATCTTGTACCGACTCTCATCAAACATAGCTAAGAAACACTTCCGGCTAAATCACCTTTCAAACAAAAAAAAACAAAATCAAAATCGGTTCATCCGTTCGGGGGCTACGATGGCACCGACAAACACAGATACGCAAACTTTTAACACCCTGACGTTTTTGCATCGGGCGTTACAAATATAATCCTACTAATATTGTAAACGCGAAAGTTTGTAAGAATGTACTCGTATGTATGGATGTATCTACAATGTTTGTTACGCAAAAACTGCTGAATGGATTTTGATGAAACTTTACAATAACATAGCGAATAACATATAGACTACTTTTCATCTCGGAAAAAGGTACGGTTCCCGTGGGACAGATTTGTTTTTGTTTTTCTAGAGGCAAACCTGAGCGAAGCGGCTCACTAGTTATCAATATATAAAAATTGAGAATCCCCTGTCGATCGAAGTCGATCAATTAAAGTGAATAAGATTCTTAGTTAAATTAACACGGCTAGAACCTATAAATCTTACAATATCTTACTATATCATCTAAATAAAACATGTCAAATTGATTACTTGCTGATTATAGTACGGGTATGGGTGAACCCGTATGCCAGTGTATTATGACAGCAATAATGTATCGTCTCGTGTGCGAGGTAACTACGGCGCCGGTGTCTATCGAGGGAATTTACGTCACTTGTGGTGTAGAGCTATGTGCTCACTATTTTGTACGTCTAGAACCATGCAGGATATAGAACAAT
The DNA here is from genome assembly GCA_947093115.1 of Brenthis daphne. Taxonomy (NCBI): domain Eukaryota; kingdom Metazoa; phylum Arthropoda; class Insecta; order Lepidoptera; family Nymphalidae; genus Brenthis; species Brenthis daphne. The sequence goes on along the minus strand of OX352474.1, from coordinate 28,432,287 downwards.
TTCCTTGACTGCTTGTAATTACTTTAAGCATTTCGGAATTGTTTAAGGTTGATGGTATAGATGTTGAATGCTCATTTGCTTTTAAACGTGCAATAAAACATTTATTGCATATTTTAATTATCAAATACCATCTTGAACGTAATCTTCCAGTTTTTTTTATATATATATATATATATATATATATATATATATATAATATATTTTTATTAATAACTAGCGACTCACCCACGATTCGCTCAGGTTCGTCTCTAGGTACGTTTTGACGTTTAGTATCGAATAGATTTTTTCAATTTTTTTTCGTGATTTTTTCCGATGTTTTAATAGTTACTGTGCTATTCCGGGTAAAAGACAAATCCAACAAAATAAAGATCATAAAAATCGGTCCAGCAGTTCTCGAATTTACGAGTATAAGTGTTGTAACAAACCCGACTTTATTTTATAGATTATTATAATATAGTAGGTATATCATAATAATTCATCTATCTGAAAGTATATATATATAAAGAATATTGTTTCTATTAACTTTGTATAACATTTTAAGGCTATTTTTATATTAATACTATTCAATGATATACGAGTATGTATATACCTAATATTAAAACACAAGTAATTGTAGAATGTTTTGCGAAGAAACCTAGTTTATAATTAAATTTTCAGTAATTATAGCCTCCAAGCGACTCACTAAGGTGTTTTAAGTGTCAATCAGGCGCCATTTAGTCTGAAGTAGGGCTTCGCAAACCTTACTTTACTTCTAATTTCTTCGCTTTATTAACTTTAAATGGTGTAAAATGAAATAATTTCAAAATATTAATAACAAATAAATTTAGGCCAGAAATACATATATTATTATCATATAAATTTTATCACCCCTTTAGGGGTGGAACTTCAAAAAACCCTCTTTAGCGCACCCCTAAACTACTCAAGATATATTTCCTCTTAATTTCAAATTCAAATCAATCTTCCTAGTTCCCCCCGCCTGTTAAGCTGTTCGTTTTCAGCTGTCAGTCAATCAGTTACAGTATTATATTGTAGGTATAAATAAAGTCTCTCGCAGCATATTTGAATATTAATATCCTTTTATATATGGATAGTAAAGTGAATATGTTTGCTCTCAAAGTTTCCAGATTTTCATTAGTTACTGTTATATGAATATTATAGTTTATTGTGTTTGTTTATTCTTTATTAAAATTAAATCATATTAATAAAAATCGGTTAAGTGTTAGGCGATTGACACACAAAGGGTTCCGTACCATCGTACATATACTTTTTATTAATATGAATTTTATTTTATTTGTGGTATATTATCTTCGATGATCGATTACGGACGTTAAATAATTTTTCATGTATATTTTTTTTTTTATTATTTGTTGTTATACTCTGTGAAAATTAAAACTCTCTACCTACTACGGTTCATGAGATACAGCCCTCTGACAGACGGACGGACCGGATCGGATGCATAGGAATAGGGTTTCGTTAACACCCTTCGGGTACAGAACCCTAAAAAGTATCCAATCGATCCATTGTATGATGGTGCGGAATCCTTCGTGTGTGAATTCGACTCGCACTTGACCGATTTTTTGTTTCTTTCTTTTTCTATGTTATACCACAAAATTTTTATACGTTTTATTATAAAATAAACGAATACAACAGCTACCTACAACTGGCGTAGACAATTTTATCAATCTTTATCTTTTTTTAGATTTAGATACATAATTGAGTCTGCGTTTGGTGATCAATTCGAATATACCTATAATTAAATAAAAAGAAGTGTGCAGTATTCCCTTGACAAGAGTTTATAATACTATTTTTATGACAAAAAAACTTACAATAAAAACTACCTACATTTATAGAAAAGTCTTTAAACTCAATCTTGCAGTTGCACGTTCACGTCTTGTTACTAAATATCTGATTTATACTAAAAATATTAGGTATAAAAGCGTGCACGAGAAAATAATTTTCTTAAAACCATCTCTCTAGACTTTATAAAATGGCATTATGGCTATAAAATTCAGACTTACCGGGAAATCCTAACAAAGGTGATTAGGTAGTTACACAAGTTGTGACGTCACAATCTTCTATCTGCAGACGAAGATCACTTCAACGGGATTTATTGTGCGACTCAGTTCTTAGACGCAGTTTAGTTCCTAAGTTAGTAATTACAACTTTATTGTATGTTCAGACACTCGGCTGTGTGCTGTGGTGCTTATTAAATTGTACCTTAACCATACGATGCAATTGAAATTCGTGTTCCTAGTTTGCATTGTTTAAGAACTTTCGTTAATTCGACGTTTTAGTAATTACTGCTGCCTCTTCTACCACTTGTTGTGGGTGAGCTTTAATTTAACGCCTTTCGCAATAAGTTTTCTTTAAATCACCTGCCTTGGCTTGTATGCTTGAGTAGTTTATGCTGTAGACTTCAATTACAATTTTCATTTTTCAACAATTACAGGAGTTCTTTTTTTGTATTTGACCTGTTTAGCTAAGGTTTTTTGATTTTAGATAAAATATAGTCCACGGATTGACCTGAACCATGATGACCTGAACACACTGTTAGGCACCCAAGGGCGCATACAAGCGAAAGAAGAATAATTCCAATATTTTCTCACGCTTGAGGGTTTCTGGTAAAGATCTCTTAAAAAGATAAGTCATCCTTTGTACACATGGTATCAGTTTTAACTTTCATGTTTTTTTTCTGGTACATAAATAAATTTAAAAAAAAAGTTATTTTAAATAAAATAGTTTTCAGTTAATTGTTTTAATTAAACTTGATTAAATATATACTATCTGTTTAAGAAATACAATTATTTTTCTCTCTTGAAGATAGAACGTGCTATATTTTACATAGTAAAGAAATGATAGAACAAATAAAATACTTAAAACTATTTCATTTACAAACAAAAGTCTTTAAAACAATAAATAATGGTAGCGTTCACTGAAATCTTGCAATGATTAACTCGTATCCTTATTTAGTTTTGTGGATAATCAATCTTATCTGATTTGTTACTGGGTCACCTTTTACAAATCGCAGAGGTCAGATAACCATCGCTTAAGGATTAACCTCATCAATTTAGCCTAAAGTTTAAAGCATTACCTTTAAAGTAAGAAAGAAATTACCCTTATAAAAATTATTATTAAAAAAAAGAATAATATAATATGACAATATAGTCTTACCCTTTGGTATTACTTTTGTGATTTAAAAAAAAACACATCGACTTTTATTTAATTGATTAATTTTATTTTATTCTGGCAAACGATCAACGCTACATTTTTGCAAATTTTATTACTAAGAAAGTTTGTCTAGGCCATAGTCTATATGTATACAATAAATCCATCGTGAATGAGTAATAAACACACATGTGTACATACGATGTAATTGCGTGTTATCTGTCTGTATACTGAAATTAAGAAATTGGTACAAATGGTCGGTAAAGTTGATGTATATATTCCATACAAACATTAGAAGTGTTTGTAAAACACTCCTACAGAGGTGAAATTCTTAAAACATCCTTTAATATTGGTTACTTGTGCATATACTAGCAATCTGCTTTAGCTCCAGTTACCTGGCTGTTGGTTTTTAATTTAGAACCTCAAAAATTTTGTTTCTGATTCTTATTTTACAACTCTTTGAGAGTTAACGTTCAATACATCCCGTCTTATTTGAACTTTACCTACTATCAAAGATCGGCCTTTTAGGTCCTGTAGTTTAGCATTATGCATTTATTCAATAGTATTCCCGATTTACTAGATTCGAGAATTCGAATCGTACGAACAAACGAATGTAATGCTGATGAAACCAATCTAATTGGGTCAGAATCAAGAGGTTCGTATAAGAGGAGTTTTTAACGATAATATTATCGAGTACCTATGTTAATAGGTACTATGGCTTGCAATTGGAAAGCTGGGTCAAATTTAACGTACTACCTATCTAATATTAGAAATATTTGAAATAGACTATTTGAAATATAGAATAATTGATAAAAATTGGAAGAATTTTCTAGAAAAATATATTTTTTTTACACATTTTACCTCACCTTTAATTCGATACTTTGTCAAATGGGGATCTTGTTTCTCCGGTGACTGTGACGTTAACGTAATTAAATTCGAAATTGCGCACATAAGCTATTTAAAAATAAAATTACACTCTATTTCCTACTACACAGTAATGCCGTTTAAATTCAGTTGATTATATATTAACATAATTTATTCATACTCGATATGTTAATGTATTTCGCATTTATATATAAATAAAGATATTGCCTACATTAAGTAAATATGATTATATAAATTTTAATCAAAAAATAATTCGAATACTTGTTAATTGAGCAAACTTTTTATATTATCTCATATTCTTTAAATAATTTAAGAGTTCATATTACCGGACTTGCTACTTACTTATCTATTCCTGTAAATCGTTGTCTTAATTAAATGGGAAATCACAGTAACAGAAATTGACCAAAATTATTTAGGATTAAATTAGCACTACAATCAACAAAGAGCCCGATGATATTTTTCTTAAACGTTAAATTTCCATAATATTTCTAACTTTAGAAATGACAAACTTCTATTTTCATGAACCATCTAACAGTCCTCCTGCCCCCATCTTCCTCCCCCCCTCATCTCCCCCCTCCCAGCTCCATAATAAAGATAGATTTAGAATACCTATTTAATACCCTATCTGATATAACTTTCATGGTTACAGACCCAGCAGTTTAACCTATGTGTTTTCGTCTAGAAATTCAATGAATGTAGGTTTTTTATTATGTACATCTTTTGTAAACAAACATTAGTTTTGTCCACAGCTTGGTAAGTAAGCATCGAACAAATCAGTGACCGCTTCCATTAAAACGTAGTCTATATATCTTTAGCCATCTAATATAAATGTACATTGTACTGGTACAAATAAACTCACTGATCCTGAATCTAACGCTATATTGAAAGTGCCGAGCTGATTGAAATTTATAACCTTTTCCTTTCGACTTAATGAAGTTGTATTGCATTTCTGGGGTGTAATGTAGACAATAAATAACGAGTCAGGTTCAATGTTTCGTTAATACATGATTTACATTTACTTCAATATAAGTCTCATTCCAAATTCAACGCCGGCTTGATTGAAGATCCATCTATAGAGTTCTCTTTGGTAGCACGAGTATCTCGCATTTTTTTTCTCAAATGCTACTTGTCCTTATCTGCTAAAACAACATTCTTTTGGACAACACGTTTTATTATAATTATATTGATATAAAAATTTTTAGATTTTGATTGACCTTGTGCTTGTGATATATTTGATTTTATTAAGTGACTTTTAAAAATATTGAGATTATACCTTCGGCTGGTATTTTTAAAGATACATAGAATGGAGATAAAACTATGTTTTTTATTAATTTTATAGAAAGAAATCTTATTATTTATTATATAATATTTTTACAAAATTTTGATGCCTACTTGTTGATTTTTAGATATTCAAGAATTTCCTATTAAATATAGAGAAAAAACTCTGCGGCTGACGGACAGACAGATATGAGTGTTTCGGTCATATATTTTTTTTATTAATGTTATAAATTTATATAATTCTAATATAATGATAATTGATATATTGTTCAAACTTTAGAATTTAGGGTAGCGTACATATTAACACTTATAGTTAACGGAAATCTTAGTACATAAGAAATAATAAATGAAGCATTAGGCAAGTGACCTGATAACAGTGACGACACGTTTGGCTCAGTTTGTAGTGACCCTACTTGCTGTGCCAGCGGTCGCGGATTCGAGTCCCGCTGGGGGCATTCATTTGTGTGATGAGCACGAATGTTTGTACTAACTATATGCGGAATAACCAGAGAGAACAGAATTACGAGCACTATCGTTTTTCTCTCTTCTGTTTGAATATCTGCAACTGGGTGTACCTACTCCTATATTTGACCTTTTTTCATTCCTATCCCCTCGATATTTTCTCCTTGCATCGCTCCAAGTAACCCTTTTATTGTATATTTTCAACAAAATTCTGATCTTGACTGTTAATAATGAATTTCATAAAGGAAATAGAAGTACCAATTTACTTATCACCGCTCATTAGATTCAGTTATTTGGTCTATTTGGCAACAAACTGTGTAACTTACGTGTTTGGATTAGAATCAAAACAAACTGCATTAAACAAACTTAGAACTAACACGCCCTTAGTTTCGATTTGCGGTAATTGATCTTCAATTAAGGGGTTTCGTAAGTGATTCCCAAGAGATTGCCCAATCAACGCCCTTCGTTACACGGACCAAATTGTTTCCTGCCGTATAAATATTTTCGCACCGGCGACTGTTTCTGTCTTCTTCAGTATTTGTTCTTTAATCTATTTCCAGATGAAGATATTTGGGGATATTGGCAGAATTAATTCTGTTTAATTTTATGGCTTTATAAAAGTGAGTGTGTACCAATAAAAATAGGACGGTTTTCTTTTTGCTTTATTTTCTTGAATTTATAAGGTTGCCTAAACAAAAATGTAATTCCAATAAGAAAATGTTATTTAATTGAACTTTAATTTTTCTTTTAATTAAGCTTTACATAGGTAGCTAGCGATATAAAAACTAGATATGTATATAATTTCAGCATTTTCGTAAAATTCGTTTTTGTATAAAATTACTCTGTCATAGAGATACGCTCTTATTAGATAATTCATTCATTTTATAATTTCACTGTACACCATGATAAAAATATTCTCTTTGTTAATGTGACTGCGAACAATGTTATTTAAATTTGGGCTTAAACAACGAATTTGAGCGGTTTCACAGAAAGACAAACAATTACTTGAAGACAAAGCTCAAGTCAGTTCAAAATGAGTGTCGGTCAATCGTGGCCCTGGGTCGATTACTGAAAACTTTTTGTGGTAACGAAAATTAACCTTATATTCTCTCAATACTTGCTTATACCCATTAGATTTATTTTTGTTTCATAAAAATTTAAAACTTTTATTACGTATAGAATATATAGATGAATGCTTCATAGGTTTATTTATTTATTTATTTATTTATACTTTATTGTACACCACAATCATAAAGTAAATACAAGCACATTATCAAAAAAAAAAAAGAAACAGAAACAAAAGTGTGCACAAAAGGCGGTCTTATCGCTAATTAGCGATTTCTTCCAGACAACCTTTGGGTTAGGAAATATGGAAGACTACACAGGGTGGGTGGTGTAAATATTAAATATTATATACAATACATACCACAATACAACCTAATACTTAGAAATACTACATAAATATCTATGTATATAATATATATCTATAAATTATACTAATACATATTTAAATTAAAATTAATAAAAATCTTGTACAATGTCGACTTCTCATTTAGAAATATGATCTAAAAAATGATTTTTTAAAGATTTTTTAAATATTTGTAATGATTTGGAACGTTTTATGTGAACAGGCAAACTATTCCAGAGTTTGGTTGCTTGTACAGAGTAGGAGTACTCGAAGAATTTACTTAAATGTACAGGTATTCTTAGCATCAAATTCTCTGAAGATCTTAACCTATTCGTATGAGATCCTAGAAATTCAAACTTCTCCTTTAAATAAGGCGGGTATGTTGGATTAAATAACACACAGTACAGAAGAGAGAGAATGTGTAGATTCCGGCGACATCGGATTGGGAGCCACTTGAGTTTTGTTCGATATTCAGATATGTGGTCATATTTACGCAAATTAAATATGAAACGAATTGCAAGATTTTGGAGTCGCTCGAGTTTATTTAGATGGTCCTCAGTCAGATTAAGATAGCTTGCGTCTGCATAATCGAGAATCGGAAGGAGCAGAGAATTTGCTAACATAATTTTGGTAGGAATGGGCAGTATAGAACGAAGACGCCGCAAATAACCCAGTTTAAAGAATAATTTCCTACTCACTTCTTTCATTTGTACTGACCAAGATAGAGTTTGGTCTAAGTGAACGCCAAGATCTTTAACTGTAGAACAATAAGGTATAACAGCCCCATCATACTCTATCGCAGGTAAATTCAAGCCTTCATGCCTTGCAATCAGACATGGGCTACCGATAATTATCACTTGTGACTTTCCAGGATTAACGTTAAGGCCGTATAGCTTGCTCCAGTTATAAATTGCTTGTAGATCTCTATTTATCGTAATGATGGTAGTGCTCAAATTTTCGAGTGTTGAATGGCGGTAAATCTGAATATCGTCTGCATACATGTGATAGGAAGATGAAATGTGTTGAGTAATAGAGTTAATAAAAATTGCGAAGAGTAAAGGAGATAATACGCCACCTTGAGGTACCCCAGCCTGGACGTCACACCATGAGGATACATTCTCCTCAATACGAACGCGCTGATGTCTGCCTTTGAGGTAACTCCGAAACCAATCTACCACGGATGGAGATATGTTAATGGAACACAGCAATCTCAACAAAATATCATAGTCTACTGTGTTAAAAGCATTGCTGAAATCAAGAAGTGTCAGGATCGTGAGTTGTTTATTATCCATAGCTAAACGAATGTCGTCGGTAACTTTGATTAGCGCTGAGGTCGTACTATGACCAGGTCGGAAACCGGATTGGAAAGGGCTCAGGATAGAGTGCTGATTAATAAATAGGGTAAGTTGTTGGTAGATTAGTTTTTCTAGGACTTTGGACAGGAATGGCAATATAGAAATAGGACGAAAGTCAGCAGTACATGAAGGATTAACTTTTTTAGGGAGAGGGATAATCTGGGCGTTTTTCCATGCATCAGGGAATTTTCCGACGGAAATGGAATGATTAAGGATATGAGCCAAGATAGGAGTAACAATATCTAGGATAGGAATGATCATTTTACGACTGACGCAATCAGTACCAACGGCATTCGAAGAGATGGATAAAATGTTCTTTTTAACATCACTTTCTGTGAACGATCTAAAAGTAAACGTTGGAAAATCAGGGGTTGGTAAAGCAGAAAGAATATTTAATGTATGTTGCTTACTGGCGCTATCAAGTGCATCCGAAGTACAGAAATAACTATTAAGGGATTCAATATCCAATTTAAAAGAGGTATTAGATGAGGAAGATTTTCCAACTCCCAGTGTTTCCAAAAATTTCCAGGTCTTAGAAGTATCGCCGTTTTCGATTGATTTGTGAATATGGCGGCGATTAGCATCCCTACACGATGTATTGCAGCGATTCCGAGCTTTATTATATTTTTTGCGATTGACTTCATTATCGTTAACCTTGAACTTATATTTTGCCTTATTTTTCTTATGAATTAAACTTTTTATTTCGTCTGTTAGCCATGGTGCTGGGAGATGTTTCATTTTAATTGGCCTAATAGGAGCATGAGTATCATAAAGTTGTGTAATTAACTTGTTAAAAATATCTACTTTACTATCTAATGAATTTGCATCAGTAACTAAAGACCAATCAATAGATTGTGCATCGTCACACAGGCGACTTACATCCATTCCACCAAAATTACGTTGCAGAAGGATTTTCGATTTAGCCTTGGGAGGACGAACTTTATATGAGAGGTATATAAGATCATGGTACGAGAACATGTCGGCTGAACATTGACCATGTTTTGAAACAAAATTAGGAGATGAGACCATTATTAGATCAAGAAGTGAAGGGGTACAACTAGGGAAATTGTGGGTGGCTGCTAGTGGAAGTATATGCATATCACACGAGTTAATAGTATTTAACAGTTTGTTACTACGGGTGTCACCTTTTAGTAGGCAAGTATTAAAGTCACCCATTATGATACTATGTTCATAAGTTGGAATCAGATTTTCTAAAAGGTTTTCAAAGGAAGGGAAGTAATTAAGTGAAGGAGAGGGACAATAGAATACACCTAAAAGGATTTTCGAATGAGAGAGAATGACTTCAATAAGTAAATGTTCAGCAGTATCCACGGGAGGTGGCTGAGTTGACGAGCTAATTAATGTATAGGGAATATAGGAGCGTAAATAGATCGCAACACCACCACCACCCTTACCAATGCGGTCATTGCGGATAAGGCGGAAACCAGGGAGAGAATAAGAGGTTGATGGTAAGCAAGGCTTGAGCCAAGTTTCAGATACCAGGATAGCGTGTATATTACGCGATTCGAATGACGCAAGCATATCTGGATAGTGAGCCGGAATACTTTGGGCATTGATATGGATAATATTAAAATTTTTCGAACAGTCTGAGAAGTAAGAATCAAGGGTAACATTGAGAGAGGGAAGTGAGGTACTGTGGAAGCTATCATTACTGGATAAGTCATCTGAAGACGACATAGACAAAAAAAGATCACTATCACTTACGTTGGACGACATTTCAGTTTATAATAAAATATAATATTATAATAAAATACAATACGTTAATAAAATATAACTTAAACAAAAATAAAAAATAATAATAATATATGTATAATTATTTCCTTTCCCGCCAGCTATTCTGAATTAAAGATATATATTAATAATTACATATCAAAAAATGTGCTAAATTTTATAAAAAATAATATAAGCATAAAGAAAAAACAACTTTTAAAATTGAAAATTAAAAGAACAAATTTTGTCTTATTATTTTCGAACGTACTCAGTACAGTGACGTATATTTGTCTGTGCTCTGTGCTGTCAAAGTCAAACGTTAAACATAAGTTTGTACTTTGTTGTTATTTATTAAATTACCTACCTTAAGGAAATTAATGCACAGGCATAAAAAAACAATTAATTAAAATAATACAATATAAACAAAGAATAAGAGCCATAAACAAAGAGGGATTGAATGAGAAAAACAAACCAAGTACATATGGGACGAGTAAAAATTAAAAACAATGAATTGTTATAAACATGGATTACAAAACAATTACAGTAATTATTTCTTTAACACTCTTTTGGTTCTGGGATTGGTAATTTTTGAAGATTTTGAGGCCTCCACAGCAGCGGGCATGAGGACAGGACCAGAAGCACTATTAGCTGAGCTAGGAATTGCGTTCAGTTCAGATGCACTAGTTATCCGGTGTTTTGATCCATCCGCACTTAACACCACTATAACACCGTCCCTAGTCCAACACTTAGTTACACCGAAACGTTGTCGTGCCGCTAAGAATGCTTTATGGCGAGGCTTAGTCAGAAACTCAGACATAGTTACCCCGGTGCCTTTTAACTTTGTTTTGGCCGACCAAACTTGATTTCTTAAGGCCAGGTCACTAAATTTAATAAGCAAGGCACGGGGCTTATCCTTATCATTATGTCCAAGCCTATGACACCGACTAAAAGAAGCTGGAACCACTTGTGGAATTTTAAGCTGAACACTGAGAAGTTGTGCAACACTAGCTGCCATATCCTCCTTATCTGTCTCTGGAACTCCGTGCAACAGTAGAATCTTTTTCCTTGACCGCATCTCAAGCTCATCATACTGTCTTGAAAGAAACTCTACTTGCAGTTGAAGATTTTCTAATGCCGTTAAGACAAAGGCCCGGAATGAGTTAAATTGGATGTTGATGGCAGAAGAAGGGCTAGTGGTAGGAATAGTACCTTTTAATTCCTTTTGAAACTCCGACATCCTTGTGTTAAAGTGGGCAGTGAGCTCGTCTAGAGTGTTCTTTATAGACTCCATATTAATTTTAATCTGTCACGTTAAAGTTAAGTGTAATTAGTGGAAATAAGAAAGAATGTTATAGCTGGCAGGTAAACAATGTTCACAGGTACATAATATAGTTTTATATATTTTTAAAAAGTAATCAAAATGTAGAGCACAAATTCACGACTACTTTAATCCACTCCTACCCTCGGAAAAAAAAGTTAGGTTTAGTTAGATAACTAAAGGTAAACAAATTATAGAACAGTTTATTTTAGATATCGTTGTTTCTCGTTTGAATAATTTCATTTTGCGATCATAATAATATTGCCAGTGGTCTTCTATATAAAAACTGCCTCGGTGGTGTAGTGGCTAGCATGTACGGCTGCACACCCGGAGGTCCTGGGTTCGAGTCCCGGGTCGGGCCAAGTTTAGTTATTGAGTCTTCCTGTATAGTAAGTCTCAGTAACAGCCTGGAGTTGGGAAGTTGGCGGTGTTTCACCCCCGTGCCTCGGAGAGCACGTAAAGCCGTCGGTCCTGCGCCTTAACTCTCACCGGTCGTGTCGAGTGGTCGTCCCACCGGAATATGAGAGTGATAGGAGTAGAGAGTGCACTTGTGTCTGCGCGTACACTTGAGCACTATAATATCTCCTGCGCAGTTGGCTAATCTCATTGAGATTGGCCGCCGTGGCCGGAATCGGCTAGGAGAACATCATATAAAAATATATAAAGCAATCAATTTATGTAATAAAATTAATCCTAATAAAGTTATAAATGCGAAAGTTTGTGAGAATGTTTAGGTGTATGGATGTCTGTTACTCTTTTATGCAAAAACTACTATATGGATTTTTCAGAAACTTTACAATAATATTATATATCTCATATCTCAGAATTTACGGTTCCCGTGGAAGAGATTCGTTTTTATTTTTCTAGAGGTGAAACCGAGCGATAATGTTTATTATAGCTATATAATAAATTAATTATATAAAAAATATGAAATAAATCACCTTTAAAAATTATAGTACAAGTATAGATTTCTTTGTATTCACAAATAATATATTTATACTCTAAAACTTTATGTAAAAATATATACATTAAAATAATATAAGAAAATATTATAAGCAGATGCTTAGTTGATCGATTACAATTCTGATATGGATGGATAGGATATAATGTTGATAAGTGGATGAGTACTGTACTACCAAAACTAGAAAAAGGTTCAGTTTTAGTAATGAATAATATCCCCTGGTCATTCTACACAAAAAGAAAGAGTACCAGTAATAGCATTAAGAAAGGCTGATTTCAAAAGTGGCTGAGGGAAAAAAAAGTGTCTTACGAAGACAAAAAACCTAAAGCAAATTTTTTAAAAATATTTAAAAAATCTACATATTGATTACGTAGCCAACGTATATGAAGTCAGAGTATTGAGGCTGCCTCCTTATCACTGTGAGTTTAACACTATAAGGCTTATGGGCTCAAGCAATTTTTTTTTTGACTGTAAGCCCCTTAAGGGTTTGTAGCTCAATAAAAATAAAACTTTTAAAATAGCCCGCCTTAAAGTTCTATTACCAGAAGTTCTCGTAAATGTAACAGCAACAACAGCAGAAAATTGGAGAAGCTGTAAGGGTCATATTATAAAATAAGAAGAAAACATGTCCAACTTGGATAAAATTATGATGATACCACGGAACCTTTTATTATATATCGATGTTGATTCAGATTCGATAGACTACCAAAACTAGGTTCTCATTTAAAACCAACAATGATTACTGTTTGGTATGAATCAGAGTTTTGCAAAACAATATCATTCAAACTTATTTGCAGGTTTAATAATGAAATTTTATAATTTGAATATTTTCACATTTAAAATATATTTATTACATAGGACATAAGTCAATTAATTTCTGAATAAGTTTGGTGATATTTTGATTATAGTTATAGATACATATGTTCCATGAATAAATGATAAAAATGCAGTTATTTTATTGACAATATAACTGAATATTATTGTCATAAAAGGTTGAGTGCCTATGAAACCCGTCTCCCTTTTTGTTTGTTCTTAGTTAACTAGCTAAATCTATGGATATATGTCATCATATCTGTATATCTACATAACGCGTAGATATATACAAATCATATAGGTAGTTAAGAAAATAAAATTTAAATGTCTGTGATTTCACAAAATCTACCCCATATTAGGTTCTTATGATTTTATGTATACGGTACCAAAGCCCAATTATTGTTTTAATTTTTTTATCAACCTATGTGTTTGTACCCGGCTATCTCAGGAACTGCGATCTGATTTTAATAGAACTTTATTGATAAGCAGAAATTCCCGAGTTAGGCAGTGATAGCCCAGTGTTAACACGCTTGCTTGTGAAACCGAGTGAAGCGGGTTTAAGTCCCGGGTCTCGCACCTCTCATATTTTCATGTGCGAATCATTTACAACATGATTACCACTTGCCTTACGATGTAGGAAAACATCGTGAGGAAATCTGTATGCCTGAGAGAACCTAACAAGTTTTTGAAAGACATGTAAAGTACGCCAATCCGCACTTGGCCAGCGTGGTAGACTATGGCCTGATCCCCCTTCTATTGAAGGGAGGCCCGTACCCAGCAGTGGGACGTTAAAGAGGCCTGAATAGATAGATAGATATAAATTTCCGTAAAGAAAGGCATAGGTTCCTTTTTATCCTGGAAAAATAGTTTCCTCGAGGATATGGAAAAAAATCGCGTAATAAGATTTTGGTGCGATCCTTAGATTGCGCCATATCGAAGCGAGACAACGCTACTGTTACATAACAACGTAGAGGTATTACATATAACTTAAATTATTACAAATTTCAGCATTAACCAGCCAGCGTTTCATAAATCGTTTATAGAAACTAATAAAATAAAACAAAACAGTTTATTTTATATGCAGTAAACTTTAAATAATATGCTTTAACACCGCCTATTACCTTTTAAAGCAATATGCGCCGAAAGCAGCTTAATTAAGCTCGCTGATAAATTTATTCATTCCATAAGCTTTTAATTTGAGTCTAAAAATAATAACACATAATAAAACTCTTCGGGGTTGGCGGGTTAGTACATAAAGAGGGTTGAATAAAGGGCCGTGGCTTAATTAAATACAACGGTTGAACAATCCGCCGGCCATTACAATGTTATTAAATCGTTCGACGGGCGCCTAACATGCTTCATTATGATATACTTCAATACCAGAGATTTAATTTGCGAGGCACGTAATCAAATGTATTTTGATATATAGATCCGTTATTCTAAATTATTCTTAACTGTTTCATATAAAATGTTTATGTTACGTTTTCGTATAGTATATGTGGGCTACAAACAGATATGTATGTGGATTTGTTAGTGTTTACGAGCAATATTATAAATTTTAAAAACCCCCTACGCAAATTAATTGTCATATAACGATTACACTGGCACGCGTGAAGCACTTAATCTAGTCATCATACGCCAAAATGCCTCACATCATTTTGGAAAAGAGCCGATGCTCTTACAATGCTGGACTGATATTAACCAAACATAGCTAAGAACCACCGCAAGGAAGCTTTCAAATGAAAAAACCGCATCGAAATCGATCCATCCGTTTAAGAGCTACGATGCCACAGACAGACACACACACACAGACAGACATTGACGTCAAACTTATAACACCCCTCTTTTTGCGTCGGGGGTTAAAAAGTAAGGTTTATCACTTAATTTCGTTATCCCTCTTCTTCAACTCTCACGTCTGTTGTGTAGAGTTGTCCTGTTCCCATTTATTATAATATCATTATTTACATACATCCTAGTTTTGATATGAGTACGCCAAAATAAATGACGAAGTCAAAAATAGTAGCGTGATTTTCTGTTTAAGCTACTACGAGTATTATCAAGTTTGCCATACATATCGTTTACTTTCTTTAAAGAATAAAACACATTTTATATATGTATTAGTTAAGTTAATATACAATTTTTGGGAATACCTACTACTAAAATTACTGAAAATAATACTAATATTATTTTGTATTTTTTAGCATTAGTTCTCTTTCCCTTGTAAGAGATAACCCAAAAATTAGCTATATATAAGATCGGTTAGCTATTTTTATCTATTAACATTCATTTACTTATCACTCAGTATATAAATTGTCCTTTGTATCCTATTTTAAAACATTATTGTTTGGCTTGTTTAGTTCACACTATTTTCTTAGGCTAAGTATAACTATTTTAATAAATATATACAAACATATAATAAAATTGTAACCAAGCCGAATCTGTACATTAAATATTTTTTGGAAAATCTTATTGAAATAGACATTATTATCGATACAGAGGCCGAATCTATAGTTTTTAGAATTTTTGTCTGTCTGTCTATTACCGCATCACAGAAAAACCACTGGAGGGATTTTGATGAAATTTGGGTCAACATATAGGATACTTTTTACCGCGGGAAAATATCCAATTCTGAGAAAAAATACAAAAATTGCGTTGTAGGAGTATACTAATATGTATGTAAAACCTAAGAATTTGCTTTTTGATCATCTGAACGCGGGCGGAGCCGCGGACAATGCTAGTATTTAAATATACAGTTACATTTTTAGCAAATTCCAAAAGAAAATTTTGTACTGAATATTTTTTCCACAATATACCAGCCAGTTTATACGCATAACGCCATGTTATATGTTAAAGAAAATATTTATCAGACTGAGCATGACTAAACAAATCTACAAAGCCTCTTGGGGTATATATAGAGTGAGTAAAAAGCCACGTGACATATTGGTTTACGCCCTTCATACCGGTATTCAAAGCTTGAAACTTAATATCTACTGAGAAATAGTGGCATCCTGATATTTGCTGTGTAAATGAATCTGTAATATGAGTTATGACATGTAACAGCTTATACGTATATAATAACTTTAATTGTAATTTATATGTAGGTTTATTCCTACGCACGTAATAGACGCCTAATGAATTGTGTTCCTAACAGTATTAAAAATATATCCTTGTTTTATTATAAGCGGTTTAGTTGAATTCGACAATATCTTAAGATATGGATATCTAATAGGTAAATATGTGTTTTATGTATCGAAATATGTTAGATTTGCTTTGCATCGGCTGGCACCGACTTCGAAAATATCTGATTAGGTATCTATTCTAAATAAAAACCCCCGTTTAGTTATTTTTTACATTTTAGTGCCTGGGAGACGGTTTTTTTTAAGTTTTTATACATTCATGCTACTATTCTATGCGGATATGACTTCTTCAATAATTTAAATAAAATAAATTATCGGTTAAAAGGTCATAATGCATATCAAAATGCGTGCATAATGAAATTAATTTTTTTTACAATATTAACAAAACGTATTTACACGATATTTTGCGTATACAGTAGCAATACTATAATAGCTACTTTCAGCGTCTTGAATATAGGTTTTTATAATTTCCATGCTGGATAGAGTTTAAAAAGTTGTTTTAAGACCAATGATAAATATTAGATCTTGATTGAGAGTAATTCCGCCATTTTGATGAATGAAATACACTAAAAAGAGGGACACCCTAATTTTATGCCCTAGCTATGAGGTATGATCTATGATTATTAAAATACAATAGCGTCCTACCCTCGCTTTGCTCGGGTTCGTCCCTAAGTGATTCTTTAAATTTACATAACTTGTTTATTTATGAACCGATTGAAATAAAATAAACACTTAATGTTAAGTGAAGCTTACCACAGTACATTGATGAAAACCGCACACAAATCGGTTAAGCTGTTTTTGGGATTAGCCCACACAAACGCACAGACAATTAGACAAAAATACTAAAAATCATTATTTTTGGTTCTATTGCGTTAATAAAGGCTCCCAATAACAGTTTTCCTCAAACATCTTCTATGTACAAACAGCGATCAGTTTCAATTTTATTATATGTAAATAATAGTATAGATAGGTAGGTAGGTATATCGCACGTGTTTTTCGTATTCATCAAATATTTTGACCGAATCTCTTTAAAAGCTGTACTTACCAAAAATACTCGTATGTAAAATTTATATATATATATATATATATATATATATATACTTAGGTGTTTTTTTCATTTTTGTCGCCCGGATTATGAGATGTTATAAACTTTCATCGCGCTTCTCCATACCATGACGCGGTGAATAAAAGCATCAAATAAGTCGAAGTTTGATAGGATTTTCACCGTTAAGCTGCTTATGAAATCCGATATGAGATCAGTTCATTACATAGCGCTGATGTGATGCTGGAAACATTGTATAAATAAAACAATATATATATTTACTCCCTTTATGTAAAACTATGTGGTGAACAATGAATTCCTCTCCCTATATATTGAATTCGTTGAAATCAATCAACCTGAAATTATAAATTTTAATATAAATAGTATATATTAAAATCAAATATGCACTTAAAAGGTACTTATAACGAAAATATTCATTTTGACACAATAAATTTAAATTCACCTATATAATTATGTCTATTATTTGGCCTATAGGTATTAATATATATTTTTTAATTTCGATGCAAAGAAAAATTCTTAATTTTAGTAATATATTACGTAATATCTTAATTTTAAACACATAAAGTATGTGTATGTCACAATATTTTATAGTAAATATATTTTATAGGATACAAAAAATTATCACCATTAATAAAGTGGCATGTTTTCTTCTAATGTAAATAGGTTTACCGCATCTTGGCAGGCTTTAAATCATTTAAAGTAGGGTAAAATTGACGCTATTGTAATTCTCGTCACGTCATTTTCTTGTTTCCCTTTCTATTTTATCTTGGTGTCATTTATTGAATCTCTGACAAATGCGCACCTGTGAAATAGTTTGTACGACGAAGTGGTATTTTTGACAATTCTTATCCACAACATTCAGCTGTTGTTTTTTTTTCATGTTTTTTTTTAAATAAAAAACTGCATTTCAATTCGTGTCAGAGTATAATGTCAAATATTCTTTTTAATTAGAGTTGTCGCTAATTCTCCTATATCAAACTACAATAAATATAGGTATCAATCAGGATTCGTAAATAATTAACGTTTACCAAATATACGGTTTCACTTTATAATTTAAGTGCTACAGTATTACAGCCACGAATATATACAAAATAAAACATCTATATTAAATATTTTATAAAATACCCATATTTCTTATTTTATATTAAATATTAAAGCTTGACAACCAAAGGCCTTTCTCTCAGCTACATGACGTGGAGGGGTAATGCTTTTGACAAGTTGCGGTTTGATTTTTCATACCAAAGCGCGGACTGCAACAACTTTAATGATGTAGGATACACAAAAACCTCGAACACAAAGAAGCCTGTATAACAGGAAAAAATTTTCACGTATAAAAAGCATTCACGCTATACAGCATTTAAATCAAAAACACAGCTTTTTTGTGAAATAATATTTTTTAAAGCTGTGGTATTCGCAATTACTTGCGAGTGCTAACTACTACTTACATCGTAATTAATTTTATCTCTTCTCTAAAGATTGGCACTAGTGTATGAAATTTTTTTTCTTATTCCAAAATAATTCCAAATTTAAAGTCTATAGTCTATATAGTAATCATGAGAAAAATAATTCTTTTGAAGTTTCTTTATATTCTAAATAAATGGAATTATAGCAAAGCAAAAAAAAACTGTTACCAAGTTATTTTATGAGTAAATTATGTGTATATTTAAAAATAAATACTTTTAATTTAGTATAATAAATATTAAATAATATTTTGTGTTTTATTCTTGACAATTCCCTAAAATTATTGAATACTGTACGAAAATTAGAATTCGGGTTTAAAGTACAGTTTCCGTTCACATTCAAGTGTAATTAAATTCAAAAACGGAAATCTTATTGAACCATTGTTATGTACTTAGTAGTCACTTATAACGTCGACATTTAGTGTAATAGTACTAAACCTATTAATACAGTCATTAGAACTAACGTGTGCAATAAATGAATAATGAGATGGTGATAGCAAATGACGTTATGGAAATTATTAATATCTGGTTTATCCACATGACTTAGCTCACTAGATAATTAAAAACTAAGCTAGATAGAACTACAGTTTTTTTTTAATTTTATCATAAATAATAATAAATAATAAATATGTTGGGACATTAACACACAGCACCATCTAGTTCCATGGTAAGCTGCGAGGCTTGTGTTATGGATACCAGATAGCTGATACACTACACATACTCGTATATAACTTAAAAACATACATATTATAAATATAAACACCCATGACTGGAGTACAAACATTCGTCATTACACAAATGAATGCCCCCAGCGGGACTTGAACCCGCGATCAAGCGAGCCAAACGTGTGTCATATTAGTATTTATACTAACTAGATTTAAAAAAAATGCCTCTGTGCATTAAATAACATGTTTAGACACCTCGAGCGAGCCTTACTCGAGCTGTGGCTACATTTCTATTATCCAAAAAAGAAAAGAAAATTTTAACAAGGTAAAAAACTTAAGGTACCTAATAATTGTTATATCTTTAAGAATAGATTTGATAATTAAAAAATTATTACTACTAAAAATATATACCTACTACACGTATTATATAAGGTTTTCTAATAGGCACTTTTAAAGTTCAAAAATGTATTGCAACCACCAGACCTACAGATATACAGCTTTTTTTTGTATTTATAATAACGAAACAGTTCTCAAATCACCAAACAACGCGAGCAAATTAATAAATGTTCGGTGTTAATTCATTTGGTGTACCCACTAATTTAATAAACTGATTTAGTAAACAATTTAGCAATATTTAAACGTCAATCAACGTGAGATCTACGTAAAATATGATATCTGCAACTCAACTGGCAAAGAGGTCCACATAATATAATAATTTAAAGTTAAGTTAAATAACTTAAAGTTAACTTAGCTTTAAAATGTCAAAGAGTTCGTAAGATTTAACGCTTTAGAACTTTTTTTGACAGAATTCGATGTAAATTATGGATCTATGTATGTATGTGATACAATTGATACCTTAAAAGTTAACATATCCAGTGATCTATCAATGGTATCGATAAATCGATTTATAATAAGTTCGAGGCATTAACTATTGAGCTCTCGGATACACACTGTATGGTGAAGACATCGCCATCATTTGAATACTATATTTCACCGAAATTGATGTTTAAATTTTCCATGAAATATATTATTCTATAGTGTTCCCTTCATATCAAATCAAAAAACAAATTAATAATCACAACTACAAATTTTATTTTCAAATATTCATTTACAAAACTCATTATCATGTTAAAGCAGATATATAGATACCTATTCGTAGAAGCAAAATGAAATTTTATCGAGATATCAATTTACACAATCTTTTGTATACTAAAACTTATCAAGGACCTGTATTATGATCCTAATCTGTAAAAATATCCTCGAAACATCTCAGAATGTTTGTAAAAGTTTGTTGTTTAAATATAAGGATTAACAAGTTGCTCAAGCGACGAGCGAGTCAATGGCACCTCGTTAAAACTTGCGCCTGTAGCAGGATCTAAAACTTCACAGACGAATCGAATAAAACTACCAATTCGTATTTACACAAATATTACCTTGTACTATATTGCAAGATTCAGTAAAGTTCATAAAGTTCGGACTTATATTAATTTGAGTTAAACGTAATGGAAAATTGTATCACTTCGAAGACGAATTAAAATTAAATTTCAATAATATAAACATGAATAACTGACATATTAATTACTAGCGGCTCACACTCTCTTCGTTTTAGGAAAACAAAAACAAACCTATCCCACGGGAACCGTACATGTTTCCGGGATAAAAAGTAGCCTATGTGTTATTCCAGACTACAATCTATCTCTATCCAAATTTCATCTAGATCCGTTCAGCCGTTCTGGTGTGAATGATTAACGAGCATTCATACTCACAAACTTTCAAATTTATAATATTAAATACGAATGTCTTTAACTAAATATATGAAAAATTAACTACAAACCGTTACTTTTAATATAATTAGGTTATTTCATAATGTGAATACCAAAAATAAATATTTATAACTTTATTAACTTCATATAACACTGGCCACTAAAATCTTTGTCATAATTCATTTCTAGTGCTCAAATAGAATTCAGTACTTTACATTTAATATTCACTTAAGTTCCGTTTCGAACCGCAAAATACCAATTGAATATAATTGAAAACGCCGAATCAAAACTATTGAAGCAAGCAAAAAATATATTTGAAAAGTTGATATCTATTCGTGGCAATCGAAAGAAAATTCCATTTGCTGTTGAAAACTTTTGATTCATTAGCTCTAAGGCAAAGCTTCAACCGTTTCGCTTTTGGTTAATGACCCGATGTCGCTTTCAAGTTCCCCCATTTTGTTATTGTTACACATTTTTCAAGCTGATCCCATTTGTTCTTGTACTGCCGGAAAGCCTTCTACGGCTAATCTGTTTATTCTGCACGATATAACCGGCTCCTAAGTTAAATGTAACGAATGTCAAACAAACCTTTTGATTTACTCTCCTTGTCATGTAAATTTTATTTGCTTAGTCTTACCAAAATTATATTTAATTATTAAATAACAAAACAATATTGTATAGAATGCTTTATATTCAATTATTTAAATAATTTACTATAATTAGTCTAGAAAAGATCTTGTTCTAGCTCCAGGTTTCATTATCAGACCCTCGTCACGAAATTTAGCATTTGGGTTCGTTAAAACAAACGAAATGAGACAAAAGTAATTGAAATGTAACTCTCTCTCCTGGTTATTTACCAACTGAACTCGATGCTAGTAAATTATCTATTATATTGTCAGCTAAATTCCATATACTAACAAAATTTCAAATCGATACCACAATTTTGTAGGTTAAATTCGATTTTCTAAACTAAATTAGACGTTTTGTTACTTAGTTACATACATATGAACAAGGGATGCTAATAGAAGCATGTCAAAATTATTATATGTACTTTATGATACTTTGTAATAAAATTGTCCCTTTTAAAAGCACGGATACTTGCTCTTTACGAAACTAATAATCTTTTCTTTTTCGTAATCTCCTCATGTACCTACTAATGAAAAAGCAAGAGATATTTTTAATTCTAACATGGAGCGTATTCTACAGCAGAAATAAATCGTTTTTAGGGTTCCGTACCCAAGGGTGACAACGGAACCCTATTACTATGCCTCCGCTGTCCGTCCGTCTGTCAGAGGGCTATACTCACAAGCCGTAATAGGTAGAGCGTTGAAACTTTTACATATTATGTATTTCTATTGTCGCTATAACAACGAATAATAATAATACCAAAAAAATATCTGATTAGATGTATATTCTAAATGAAAACCCTCGTTTAGTTATTTTTTACATTTTAGTTCCTGGAAGTCGGTTTTTTATCGTTAAATAATTTATCGTTGATTTTTTTTAAAACCGCTCGACCGATTTCAATAAAATTTAAATAGGATCACCTGGGAAGTATATCCTTCGAAACAAAATAAAAAATTTCCAAATCGGTTCAGTCTTTGAGTAATTGGTGAACATACATAAAAAAAGAAAAAAAAAGATTCCGACGAATTGAGAACCTCCTCTTTTTTGAAAGTCAGTAAAAAATAGATTTTACTTAATTGGCAAAATTGATATGTATGTATGATATATGACCTATACCTACTAAGTTGCAATACGCCTTCAACACACCAATAAGTTCGCTATAATGTTTCCAAACGCAGCTATGAATACTGAAGCTTGTGCATTGTTCGAACAGTTTTATTCTATTACATAGCTAAAACTTTAAAGAGGACTGGGACAGCTATAAGCACTAAATCAAAACTTTCTCGTTTCGGTCCTCCAGGTTCCAGTGAATACGTTTACACTTTAGATTCAGCGTTTTAATATTATATAGATCCTTAGACGTTTCTAATATCTATTTAGATTTAGTTATATTAATAATTTAGTTTAAGTTTAGTTTAAGTTAATTTTTTCATAATATCTAAATAAAGATGATGATGTTCTCCTAGCCGATTCCGGCCACGGCGGCCAATCTCAATGAGATTAGCCAACTGCGCAGGAGATATTATAGTGCTCAAGTATACGCGCAGACACAAGTGCACTCTCTATTCCTATCACTCTCATACTCCGGTGGGACGACCACTCGACACGACCGGTGAGAGTTAAGGCGCAGGACCGACGGCTTTACGTGCTCTCCGAGGCACGGGGGTGAAACACCGCCAACTTCCCAACTCCGGGCTGTTACTGACACTTACTATACAGGAAGACTCAATAACTAAACTTGGCCCGACCCAGGACTCGAACCCAGGACCTCCGGGTGTGCAGCTGTACATGCTAGCCACTACACCACCGAGGCAGTGTATATAAAGATAAGAGAATAAATAAAGATAAGAGAGATATGTTATATATAATAATTAAA
Organism: Brenthis daphne; assembly: GCA_947093115.1. Classification (NCBI taxonomy): domain Eukaryota; kingdom Metazoa; phylum Arthropoda; class Insecta; order Lepidoptera; family Nymphalidae; genus Brenthis; species Brenthis daphne. The sequence goes on along the minus strand of OX352474.1, from coordinate 28,408,320 downwards.
TATTTGTTATTATCTTCAAATATATTATAGTTGTATCTAATTTTTAATTGAAGAATATGTGGGAATATATAAACAGAGACAACGGTTAATAAACATATTATGTATTATTAATTATATCAACTAGCGACTCACCCTCGTTTCGCTCGGGTTCGTCCCTAGGTTGGTTCCCCATACAAAGTTTCATCCCATTTTTACCCTCTTAAGGGATGATTTCCGGGATGAAAACTATTCATCTAAATCGGTTCAGTAGTTCCAAAGATTACTACTTCCTACAATCAAACTCACAAACTTACAAACTTTACTTCTTTAAAATATTAGTATTAGATATATGAAATTATAAATAAAATAATTTCATTATAAAAAAAAAATATTAAAATAGACAATATACAGGGTCATTTTTAATTTACTGAAAACCTTTTGGAAATACACTGTTTACAACATAACAACAACATCTGTAAGAAAAAAAAAAATATATCTTAAATTTAACAAAAATAATAATATTTTTATTAATAGTCCAACATTAGCAAAAGAAAGTGCGTGTCCGGTGGAGAAGAAGGGGTGGAGGGGTGTAGGAAGTAGCCCTTACTCATTTAAACTTGGCCAGATGCTAGAACTTTACCGTTTAGAAGGTGCAATAAAAATATTTTTATTTTTGTATTAAAATAAAAATTTAAGAAATATTGTTTTTTTTTTGTTACAGATGTTGTTATGATGTAAATACTATAACCCCAAAAGGTTTTCAGTAAATTAAAAATGACCCTGTATACTAGCAGTGAATTAATTGTATTAGCAGTGATATTAAAATATTTGAATTAATGTAAGTACGAATATACTCGGTTGTCTTTGTAATTTCAATGTAATAATAAATTGGGCGTGCTCTGCGATTGACAGGCCAAACATATCTATTAATAAACGTCATACACATACAGAACCCCTCTGCCAATTAATGGTATTGTACGGTCCAGCACAATTCAACGGACGTGTTTCTTGTAAATTAACGTCACTTAAGCACCCTTCATGAAAGCTGTTAATAATCATTATTGTTGCTAAAATAATTTTAATGATGCATATAAATATAAATAAAAACTTTTAAAAAATACCGACTTTCAGGCACTAAAAGGTAAAAAATAACTAAACGGGGTTTTTCATTTAAAAAAGATACCTAATCGGATATTTTCGAAGTCGGTGCAAAGCAAATCTAATATATTTCGATACTTAAAAGTTTAAAACACATATTTACCTATTAGACGTTCATATCATAAAATGTTGTTCGGCTGGCCCCGACTTCGAAAATATCTGATTAGGAAACCTCCTCCTTTTTGGAAGTCGGTTAATATATATAAATATATTGGGACGTTAACACACAGCACCGTATAGTTCCATGGTAAGCTACGAGGCCTGTGTTATAGATACCAGATAGTTGATACACTATACATATAGTTATAACTTTAAATACATACATGTTATAAATATAAACACCCATGACTGGAGTACAAATATTCGTGTTCATCACATAAATGAATGCTCCCAGTGGGACTCGAAACCGCGACCGCTGGCACACCAAGTAGCGTCACTATAAACAAAGCCAAACGTGTCGTCGAATATAAACTCGGTTATCGTAAATTATGTCTGATTGTAAGTTTGATTCCCTTTAAAATTGTAAATAAATCTCGTGAACCTAAACTCAGGTCATAGACACGGCCCGACTTAGACTAGAAAGACCGTCAGTTGATGACCCACAAACTAGATTCAAACTCATTGAGGCATTTAACGCACCCGCTCGTCACTTCCAAACACTTACCTACTGCAGTTAGGTCGTTCGTAGACCAATCTATCGCACTTGCCTGTTGTGAATGACGACTTTAAGAGCACGGTGTAGGTTCTCGACTATATGGCGTATGTTAAATTATAAGTAAAAAATAACTGTCTTCAATTAAACATATTATAAAAAATGGTGGCATAAAGTAAAAAACACTACCTATTCATTATGAAGTCACGACGACAGTTTGTTCAAATGGAAATACAAAAGGTCAGAGCCGATTCGCGTCACATGTTGCGCAGCGATCTGTCACCAACATGCAGGACGCGCGGCGTGATTGATAGACTTATATTAAATAAACCGCTCGATATCGCATTACATACATATTTCCTATAAATAAACGAGATTGATCGGTTTCTATTTAACCAGATAACGCTTCAATATCATCCCTGAAAAGCCATTATATACATGGATCTCGTCAGAACCACTCATTCGACGATTTTAATAATAGCTTTATTAAAGAAGTGTATTGTTCGTGATGAAGAAACTTCAGAAAATCTTCGTAACGATGCTCACAGACGCCCGACTAATGATAAACTTGTGATTTGTAAGGCCACAGTAAAGTCAGAAAACAAAGAAATATTTCACTCGCGTAATGGATTGAAGTGAGCTTCAAACTTTTCACATTCAGCAAGTTTTCGAACAAATTTATCTCTAGAGGAGCGAGTGCAAATACATCAAACTTGAAGCAATTTTAGACACTTGTTTCATGAGAACGTTTACAAGTCGTTGATACGAGTCCTTTCTGTTTACTCCTAAATAAATGAACTCTCATCATTTTACCTTCTGTTTCATCACTGCATGAGTACAATATAACTTACCAATAATGTGTTCAAATTAGTGATATATCGAGTACGCTACCAGCGATAATTATTATAGTCTTTGTCAATAAACTTGCCTTTATCACGTGCAAGGGTTTGTGGGAGTAATAAAAGTTTCAAACAATAAAGTTGAGTGAAGAAGTGAAGTTGGGATAGTTGATCAAAGTGTCGCGGTCTCACGTTGTTTTAATGGCAAAGTTTTGATTTATCACCTCCGGCTTGGATCAAAGCGGTTACAATTTCTGTAATGGTTTTAATCAAATTACTTACTCTTCTCAGTTGTTGGTACCTGAAATATAGGATACTAGTCATTTACCAACGCTTCGCTCGGGTGTGTTGCTGGTATCTTTTGTGACTTGATACTAAAACATAAACTTTTATTTATTTATAATATAACACATAAGTATACACATGCACACAGACAAACAGTAGTATATACTATATTTTTGTCCGTATCTGACTTAAAGATATGAAACTCTCGTTATATACATGGAAGTTTGTTGAATTGTCATTTTATCCCATATCATATCCTGGGATGTTGAGCTAAAAGCAAAGACTTGTGTTCTAATGCTGACAGCGGGGCGCGATGGCACAAGAATGTTTTTGTGGTGCTTGGCAAGTTTGGCCTGATTTTAACTTTCACAAAAATTGTATATCACTCACTATTTATATGTTTTTAATTTTTGTGATTTATTGTTTTTGTACAAATAAAGATTTTTATTATTATAGTAGAAAGAAACAAATTTTTAATGTTGAATCTAAAATGAAAGTACAATTTTCAAATTAAGGCAGGTACTTACATATAAAAATGTTCAATTGCCGTTTTAATAAGATCGACATCTAGAAATTGGAGAGCTTATATCAAGCGGGCCAATTCATGGCTTATCGACCCAGCGTATTCACTATGCGAGGATAATCATTCGGGATTGTAAACGATATCTGCAATATACTGAAAGAAGATATAAATATCTATATGAATACATACATACATATATTGGTAAAGAGTAAATACCAATATACCTATGTACAAAACAGATTGAAAAATTAAATTGATTATTACTACAATGTAAAGAAATGTATCTGTCGAATTATATAGAACGGATAATAATGCCTACCTATATTTAAAATATCGAATATGTAATTGTAAAGATTCAGAAATGCTTGTAACAGTCTATTAGTAGGTATATTCTAAAGACTATGTCATGTAGCGTTCTATATGTCTTTATTGTTTCAATAATAATAATTATTATTATGTAATATCCATTACATGTCCATTGTTGTATATCAACTTCCGTATTTGAATCGGATATTATTAAATTTTTCATTGGTTTTAATTATTTTTTTTTGGGTACCCTATTTTTCTCTAAAATAAAAGTAGCCGAAGTTACTCCTTATTACATCAGCTATCTGCCAATGAAAGTCCCGTCCAAATCAGTCTAGCTTTTTCAGAGATTAGCCGGAACAAACAGACAGACAGACAGACAGACAAACATTGTAAAAAATGTTATTTTGGTATATGTACCGTGTATACATTCATATGCATTTAGTAAAAAGCTGTTATTTTGACATTACAAACAGACACTTCAATTTTATTTATTTGTATAGATGTGTTATTTTAGATATTAGAAAATATGTACATATTTTTTAATATCTAAAATATACAGATTTCTTTTTATTACAGTACAAAAACGTATGACTATTCAACATATATCCACAATAGATCATGTAAAAACCATAACACGAAAAGCCTTGTAACATCAATCTCGAAATGGCTCAGCAAATTAAAAAAAACAAACACCTGAGGCCATTGTAAAGAACGTGAGGGTCTGTTTATTCGACGCTTTAAGCCGGGTTCCTCATCAATCACTGAAGGCTCCAGTTTTTCAGGGTTATCGTTCCCCTAGGATACTTGCATGCCATGTCCTTTACTGGACCCAAAAAACTGGATGAATCAACAGCCAACAGGGACTCGAATTGGTTTATTTTTTTCTCCAAATTCCAGCACACGCTAACAATCTGTCTGTATTTTGGTTTATTTTTCAATATCTTTTGTGGTTCGTATATTACGAAAGTAGTAAAAGTTTTTGCTTATCATCGTATGTACAGTCAAAATATACTATTAATATACAATTAAATTGGAAGGTCTTCATAAAATCAGAAATAGCCCATCAAAATAAATTAACTGGCCATTTAGAAAAAGATTCTCTTAATTGCGCCTCCATCTTATTGTCATTTCGTATCTCCATAAAAAGGAAACAATTAATTCGGTTGACTTGATCGTTTTAACATTAACCTTTGACTGTCACAAAGGACCTGAAGTCACGAGCGAGTTGTGGTTATAGGAAAAAAATGAAAGAGTAAGCACCGGAAGTGGCCATTGTTCGTCCGGCAGTCATTCAGTGACTATATTGTTCAAATTGCTGGATAAACTACGAGACTACTACCCACGAAGTAACGTTCATTCCCCATAGCTCTTCGTAGGGTTATATTAATTATAGCAATATTATAAATCTAAAAGTATCTACATCACTATAATATCTGTTTATCTGTAGGCATATCTATTTTTATTAATTAATATTTTAAGTTTAAACGGCTGAATTGATGTTGATAAAATTTAGTATGGACATATGTACATTAAAACCGCCGAGTTTATTTCGTCTGTTCTACTCCGAACTGAGATTTCTCAGAATTTTATGTTTTTGATATAATATTGAATATAGATTTTACTAATTCAATTTTACTAGTTTAAATCAATCAGTAAAAGCCATAGTTAGTCGCTTGATTTAAAATTAATGTAAACCAGAATGGAAATATTCAGGTACTTACATATAATATGTAATATGTAGATATATTTTTTTATTATATTACAAGATACCTCTTATGTTTTAGATTTTTTTTTAAATTGATAGTAAAATTAAACATAAATCTTCTAAAACATTTTATTACATTAAGTTTTAAAAGGTTTATAAAGGAAAAAGGCTCACCAAAAAGATCCAATGAATTGCCTACATTTTTTTGCAGACTTAGCAGAAATAGAATTGAGTAGCCTTGATCATTATTATGATAAAAAAGTATTATCTTCGTATTCCATAAATGGTAGGTACCTTGAAGGATATAGTTAATTGCTAGATAAAATAAATGAAAATATTTTAGGGGAAAAAATTAATTAAGTTATTTTGGCAATTATCATTAAAACAAAAATTAAAATTTATTTATTAATGCGCTACCACTACTCACCTTTATGATCACGATACCAAATATGAATAAAAATTGACTAAGTGCAAGTTGCATTCAATTTCTGAACTGCAAGTCAATTTCTGAACTGAGGGTTCAATATCACCACACAATATACATATTTTTGTTTTACGTAGGACCTATGTAAAATTAAATAGGACCTTCGAATATCGGCTGAAATCTCAAGCTCGAGTAAAACCGACTGAGAATGTAGTCTTGAGTGTATTTAATATTATTCAATATTTTGCAGAAATTTAGCTTCAATAACCTTTAGCATTAACAAAAAATAACAACCCAAAATAATTCATAAAACTTGTTTAAGTGTTATCAGATAAATAAATGTATTTCTCATAGCAACAAGACACTTATAACTTTGAGTTTTAAAAAGCAAGAGACGCTACAAGAAAATGCTTTTATAAGATCATCAGTCGCTATTTCGTGGTTAAGTTTGTATTAAAAGAATAATCTAGTATAATTCTTCAGGCTAAAATTCTATGTAAACTTAAACCTTTACAGTTTGAGTGTCAAGACTTCAAGTGGTTTTAGCAACAAAAAGCATATTAAAATACTGTTGGAATTAGGTAAGTAGTAGGTATAGGTAGGGGTAATCACTACATACATATTATAAAACAAAGTCCCCCGCTGTGTCTGTCTGTCTGAAAGCGATAAACTCAAATATACTGACCGGACTACTACTGACCGGATTTTCATACGGTTTTTCTCAATGGACGAAGTGTTTCATGAAGCAAGTTTAGTTGCATAATTCATTAAGTTTTTGTGTAAATTGCCCGAAATATGAAGATAATTGTCGAAGATGGCGTGCGCCGCGTAGGCGAACAGTTATATGAAAATGTACCTAATACCTACGTATGTACGTCATACGTATCCATTGACGCACCCGAGCGAAGCGAGGGTAGGACTAGTACCTAATAAGTGGAAAATATAATCTAACAAATCGATTTATTTAGACATAATCTCTTCATAGAGTTAATAAGTTAAGTATATATCTTACTTACCAGCACTTATACAAGATATTAGAATCTTTATACATATATTTTGAAAGATATTCATAAAATTGACAAAGTTTACGATAAACTGCGAAATTGTGAGTTATAGAAAGCAAGGAACTCGATCCATGTTCGACTCTTGACTCATCTAAACTCTCCCTAACCCGAGCAAAACGTCGTCAACAACATTCAACCGGGGGCCGGGCCAACCCCCGGGCATGCGCTGCGAATTTGGGGAGAGTTAATCAAGTTGTGATATACTCCCAAATCATCAGTGATTGCAATTAAATGAACGATGTTTTTTTTTTCAGTGCGAGTATCAAAGGTTGCAAAGTGTACAGAATGCAGATTATAAAATGGTTTTCAATTCAAACTGTAAGTAGGTATATTATTAATTTTTACATCAAATATAAGTTAGAATTTAAAGCAAATTATCTATATTTGCAAAAAGATATTTTGGACTCTTTTTATTTTGCAATGTTGTGCACGGGATGATGAATATTATTATGTATTTTGCCGCCAGTGAACATCGGCACGCATGCGCGGTGTCAGAACGACCCGCAGTAAAACGACTGGTCACGTGACTTGACGCGGCATTCACTCGTCGCACTTCGGCAGTTGTCGGCGAGCCCGCTGAGCGAGCGGGTGTGTCTGTGTACGTTGTATCATTATTCTGTATAAATGTCAAATTAAACGATTTCGTTAAAAAATGTGACATAGTCTTGTGTTGATATATGGTACACGCTTTGGTACAAACCTGTGTAGATATTTTGTGTTAAATTCCCATGCAAAGCGTATTTACGCAGATTTTATATAGCGTATTTGAGTTTCGTTCGTGATCGTGATATCGTTGCTGACATTCTAGGTGGCTCGGGCTCGTTTTAAATGGGATTTGTTTGTAAAGCATGGATTTTGACAGTGTTATGTGAAAGGATTTGTTAATAGAATGCCGGTTTAATTCACAATGGACCGCGTAAGTGGTGTGTGTAGGTTCGGAGGAGTAGTGTCGGCGGTAAGAACTCGAACAGGTCGTAGTAAGAGACGATTGACAGTTGGTCCCAGTCAGGCGGCAGAAGATATGCCTGAAGCCCCCAGGAGGGGACTTGGGGCTGTTCTGGTTCTCGCCTGCATACTGGTATACCACAACTGCCTTTACTGCGGCTTCGTCTTCGATGATATTAGTGCCATAAAGGAGAACAGGGACTTGAGACCACAGACCCCTATCTCAAATATCTTCCTGAATGACTTTTGGGGGACTCCTATTCATAAGGTGAGGATTTATGATTAATATACCTTTAAGTTTAAAATATTAATTCAAACTTTCCGAACGATATCTATTCTATTTAGGAATCTGGTAGACCATTTAAACAGCAATGTTAGTACTTTTAAATACATTTATATGTAGTAACTTACTTAAACTTAGTTATTATATTATTACAATATACTTTATATCTGATAATTACTTAGTAAACTCTACTGCAAACACGTCCCGTTTGTTGGTTAGAAAATAAACAAACTAAGATCAGCTGTGCTGTCTTTCCGATTTTAGTTCATTTAAGACGGTAATCCTAATTTGCTTTTTAAAACTGTAACTGACTTTTTTTGCGTATTTAATCAATTCCGATAGGATAAAAGAGGTACAAAATCTATAACTCAGTGCAATAAACTCATTAACATAGTATCGCTAATAATACTAAACGTCGGAGATACTGGTTTTTTAAATGGACATCTCAATATAGGTATATATTACGTATTCAAAAAACATACAGAATTCAATTATATCACGAAATTATAAGAAATTTGTACACGAATAATATTGTCGTCATAACTTACTGTTTTATTTGACAAAACACCGCGACACACCTTTGCAGGATCATATATCAACCATTTACACGTGGCGCAGGTTACTAGAAATTTATGGATGTAATCAACGTGAATGTTTCATCCGACTGCAGTATGAACGGTATCGCGGTGCCTGAATTTATGTTAATCTAAATGAGAGAAGCAATTAGGATTTTGAACCTCTAAATCTGTAACCAATACGAAAATTACAGAAATGATAGTCTATTAATAATGATTGTAGTGATATAACAAATATACTGGTAAATACATTAATAATAACATAGGTATATATGTTATTATTAATAATTATGCAATATTAGATAAATTCTATGAACTTCGCGACCATTCTTTTTAAAAGTTAGATTTTTGTTAGTAGATTTGTTAGTGTTATTCTTTCATACAGCAATGATAGAATAGTCATCGATTTAATATACTAAGTTCATGAAAATACCTAATGACAAAAGCTGTTTTAATTTCTGCAAGTCACGCGCGACACTAGTTTTATCCAATTATTAGTAGTACTTAATGCTATAAATGTAAAAGTTGGTTAGGATGAATGTATGTTTGTTACTCTTTCACGTCAGAAATATTCAGACTGAACGCATCTGTATGAAATTTGTTAATTAATATATAATATTGGTATTTCTGGAATAGCACATAAGTTACTTTTTATCATGGAAAAAAGTACTGTTCCCGTGTGATAGAGTTGTTTTTATATTGGAACGAACCGGAAGCGAAGTGAGAGTAAGTCGCTAGTCATCTATAATGCAACAAAAAAAATTATTTAAAGCAAGCTTATAATTGCAAAATCTTAACAATCTTAGCCAAGAAAGCTCAGACTAAAATAAAGACGAGTCTTCAGGCAAAAGAGTTTATGTTTCAATCCAAATAAATTATAATATTTTACTCAATTCGAGGGGAGGTGTAAAAAACTTTAGGGCGAGATTGTTACATCCCTTTTAATAGCCGCGTCTAATTCGGAAATTATAAACTTTTTGTTAAAACACATAATTGGCTTATGTCAAACGCCGATGATGTATGTCCCGTCGAGATTTAGCTGCGACCCCTCACATGTGGGAGATATAATAATCACTAATACAAACACATGTCTTAATGTTTATTTTTATATTTTCGTTCGCATTTGGCTTCAATAAATGAAACGTAGTAACCTTAATAAAACGTCGTGAACCTTAAATCAAAATAAATCCGCGAAATGATCCGAAAAGATAATTTTATTTAGAATGTCAAATATTCGCGTAAATCTAAGTATTAAATGAAATTACTTAAATAATAATTTCTGAAATAGAATTTATAACATCGAAGTAACACCTCTTACTTACCTACCTCACATTACCTTTTGCTATTTTTGTCTGATTTCATTGTATAGCCATCACACAGGCAAAATTGATTTCACTTAATCCACGCACCGGTTGCCATCCACAATGACGAGAATGGGGTACTAAGTATTTTGATAAAAGATTAACGCCATTTCACATGTCGGCTTAGTCAAAGGCGATTAAAATTTTGTCCAACGTGCAAACAACGTAATAGGTTGCAGTTTTTTAAAAGCGTCGAAAATTTTGGTAAATTAAAAAAGTTACGTGAATTATTATTTATAGCATAACCTGTTTTAATATTCATATTATAAAAGTGAAACTTTGTGGATATTTATCACGGGTAAACCGTTATAACAGATTTTCATGCAACACACATAGGTATTATTAAATCATAACATACTTGTACACAGGATACTTTTTATCGGGAGTATCTATTAGTCTATGGGATACATTTAGTTTATTGTAAAAATTCATCTAGAACCATAATATTATCTTAGCTTTACGCGAATATTTGACATTTTGCATGACCATGTTTGCTGTAAAATATTCATAACGTTGTGAAACAAAAATATAAAAAAAAAAACTGCGAAAAGATAGTTTACACCAAGAGTACTAAATAGAAACCGAAATGTAACGCCACATCCGTGCCATATTTGACTTGTATCAATCATGTAGTAGCAGATCAACTACACCGGAGATTGCCGTTTCGATACACGATACGATTAAAATTGACTTTATAAACGTTTTTTTTGCCAAAAACCATAAAAAGCATAACTGCAACTGAAAAAAATTTGAACGCTTTTTAGAAAATTCACAAAAGAAGAAAAGGGCAACAAAAGCGGAAAATAAATGTTATTTATTCACCGAAAGAAATAATTAAAGAGGAAGCATATATACGTATGGTACTCGTATAAGCTCCTTTGAAAATTTAATTAAGTAGATATACATATAAAAAATTTGAAGACATATTAAGTTATTAATAAGTTACGAAAAGATAATACAGTGTTTTATTTTGTCCAGTTTTCTGTAGAAGCCCGATTAATCAAACAAATTGGTAGGTTGTGAGATATTTACGCCATACCCTTGTCACATGCAAAAGACCCGCCTCCATCAGTATCTATCAAACGTTACTAAAAAGGGCGTCTACATAAAATGCTATTTGCAAATCACCGTAGATAAAATTTGGTTTTCAATTTGCGAGTTATTTTGTGTTTAGCTAAAATCCGAGTTCGTGTTAGCAGCAGCTTGCCGATCGCATCCATCACTGCCAACTGAACAAGGTTTTTCTTGCACTCCGTGTTGAAACGTCTGTCCTCTATTTTGTTTTCTAACTTTCAACCTATACCTACTATTTACAATACAAAAAACTTTGCAATTTTAGCTTCCAAATCGCTTTTGTAATGAAGCAGGCTGTAGCAGGTCATTAGCATTAATTTAACAGCATACTTTCAAAAACAAAACACAGTTGAACAAAAGGTTTAAAATTCGTGTCATAAAGGTTAAGGATTGTAATTAAACTTTTACAATAAACAGGCTTTTGTCTGAGAAACTTGAGGAATATACACGTTAATTATCCCGTTCCGGCTTCATTTTTAATTCACGTTTCTAATATCAGACTTCATATCCATATATATATATATATATATATATATATATATATATATATATATGCTCGTATAGTATACATATACAATAAAACGTGGATAACCAAAAGGGATTTATTATATGAAATATAATATACTTGAAATACATTATCACCTAAACAGTATGCCCCGGATTTGTAAATTATTAATTACTTCATGCTCATCTTCCAAGTCTGCTTCGCCGACTCGTTAAAATTTGGAAAGCTTTTAGCAAAATGTAGGTGTATGTAAATTGCGCGTTTTAGTCTACGCAATGTTTCAAGACTTTCAACGGATAGGTACTTTGATAATAAATGTACAATGAGGCAAATCCGATGCTATTTTCTTAGGGTTTTCTTTATAAAAGCTTAGAACAGTTGAGTTGTATTTTATTTATGAGTATTACTTAACTACTTAGAGATACGATGTATAGTGGTTATTGACTTGCAAACATTTTCTTTATAAATCTTGTTAACACCTCCAGGTAAACTAAGAAATTAATTAAAATTCTAAGAAGTCTATTGCTAAGTGTCCGCAGTCGAGGAGGGATTAAATAACAATTAAAAATTATATAACTACTTATGCCTATATATGTATTATATAAAGTTATAAATATAGGTACATATAGTGTTTAAGTTATGATTGTTACAGTATTGGACAAGAATTATTAATGCATCTACCGAGAACAACAAAACAGAATATTACAAATGTCATATTGATATGTAATTATGAACTAAAAAAACATGTATCATTTTTTTATTATTATTATTTTTTATTACACTTTTATAATATTTCAAAAAACTGTATCTCTTCATAGTTTAATTTTTCACGTCTCAACAAAACTTCCTTTTCCTTGGCAACGAACTGAAGTCTGAACAAAATGATATGGTTCTCCCCTTCGTAAGCGGGCTCACCCTAATAGCAAAGCATTGTTAAAAATATCGATTATGTTTTTGAGATACATCTCAATTCACATCGACGGTCGTAAGAGGGATGTACACCCCCTGTCTGTCGCCGTTTCAGTCAATCTTAGGATATTTCGATGTATGTAAACCTACATCGATACCATATTGTTATACATACGAATAACGAATTTAGAGAACTAAACAAATCGAAAAAATAGTAAGGTGTCTTGGTATATAATATTTTAAGTATACCTAATTAATATCATGAGTTTTTAAGCGTAATATACGATGGGTAAATAAAGTATGGGAGTTTTGGAGGTCGCGTGACTGGACTCACACGTGAAGCCATATTTCGACGACCTTTTCAAGAAATTCATTTGTACTCGAGTTATTTATGAGCTCGCGTGGCCGTTGTTACGTGTCACCGTGGAGTAGTTAAATTCGTTTATTAACATAATGAAATAATACTAGCTTTCGAGCCTGTGAAAGACGAAAGCTATATTTCCTTTGTTCAATTCACAAATAGGATTTGTGGGTGAGTTTCAGAATACGCCTCAAATTAGATTGTTTACACGCATGCAATGTTAGCGCTAGTTTATATCGTAACATAAAAGTCCATTACAAACATTTTACCACTCTCAAAGTGACGTATCATTTTGATGTAATTGTCAACAACAAATTGCTCGTTTCGTACAACATGACAATAATTTAAGCTCTGTAAATATTTGGTCCGAAACATTTAAATTTGTGGTTTTTAATGTTTATTGCATGCGACCATTTCTTCTCTATTAAAAGTATGTTTTAATGCAATACATATATGTGGGAGTCATTTTTGTTGTTGAAATAAGTAAAAAACTAGACTTTCGTATCAGTTTTAAAGTATTTTCTCAATTTAAATAAATACTATTACTTAACATGAAAAAGTGTATGTTTACAATCATCTTATTATTACAGCAGCTTTGTTGTCTTTTAATAATGATAAAATTCAAATTATTTACGTTAATAAATAAGTAATATTTTAATAAACTCCTCATATTTAAAAAAAAATTACAAATACCCTGTCCACAAACGTTAAGAAATATGGCGGTCCTAATTTTGCATGTGTCACATAACAAGTGACATGACACCTACACCATGCCCATGAGGTAAAAAATATCCAATTACTTTTGTTTTTAATTTCATAAATATAGTTTTTAAATACAAATACCCAATTTACTTACACGTGAGAAATATTTGTGTATAGTAATTATATTAATTGAACACTTTTAATTTTCGTCGTGTATTAAATATCAATATAGGATAAACTTTTGACGAGGTCGTTCGAAGTTGCGAAAAGTTTTTTGAGATACAGTTTATAAACAACATGTCTTCTGAGAAGCTTTTACGTATATATTATTATTTTAGAGTTTGATTTAAATATTCACAAGCATAATAATTGTTAAATGCTTTCTTTATTTGAAAATATTTGATTTCAAAGTTTTTTGTTATGTGATAATAGATAGCGGTAGTAGTTAAATTAATATCGCGATAGTTTGGTTTTTTCTAAATGTATAGAAGGAAAATTATTTTCTACGTTTGTTAATCCAAAATTAAGTGTTCGTCTGGAAGCCTTTGGTTTTATTGTGACCTAGTGATAGAAGTGACTTTCGAGGAATAGAAGGTGTGTTCAATAATACTTTCTTAGAGTTACGCGAATATTTGACATTTTAAATAAAACTATATTTTCGCATTTGTTTACAGTAGAAACTGACCGTGACCATGATTGCTGTAAAACATTCGAAACGTCGCGAACCAAATTTCAAAATAAATCCGCAAAATAATTAGAAAATTTTTTATGAGAGTATTTTTTGAGTTTTATTCATAATTCTCAAGCATGTTCCTATTTATTCACGCTTCTTATATATAAATTATAGTAAAAATAGTGTAAATGTATGTGAAAGTAAAGGCTTTTTATAGACATCCTTAAAGAATAGGGAGTTAGAAAGAATCTAACGATGACATTGATATTTTGGACAATATGCGTGAATTTGTGGCTCCATACAGCGACCAATACGAAAGCGTTAACGTTTATCATACATAAAACGGCGTCAATGGCTGTTACCTGTACTTAACTAATCCTGGCCTACTATTTTTTTATCTTCCTTAGCACTAGAAAGGCATTTAATGAAGTATAAAAGTAGCTTATATCCGACCTATAAATATTTTCTATGCAAAAGATCACCTCAATCCGTTCATTTGATGAATGAATATGAAAAGTATGTTGCGTTAAACAAGGACACATCAAAAACTATATACATAATGACGATACGTTTGGCTCAGTTTGTAGTGACCCTACTTGCTTGCTAGCAGTCGCGGGTTCGAGTCCCGCTGATAGCATTCATTTGTGTGATGAGCACGAATATTTGTACTCCAGTCATGGGTTTTTATATTTATAATAGGGTGACATTTTATATCTCAAAACATTATCCAAACGGGATTATATAATGAACACATCATGTACCGAATTTTCATTTTCCTTCATCATTTAGTAAATTCGATTCATGTAATTATTGAAGCAGTGTTTAATAGTCAAATAATTTTACATTAATTAAGAACTTTACTTCATACGTAACTTTGTATACAAAACACTTTATTAATTAAAAAGTAAGTATTTGACCCAAATCAGTAATTAAACGTTTCCAAATGTTGTTCTACTTTTTGAGCAACTAGGGTATCGAAATACTATTTGTAAATGCTAGAATACGTTAGTTGGTTTTTAAGATGCTTCTATCCAAGATGATTTACAATTTAAATTATACTGTCTTTTAGGATTTTTCGCGGATTTGTTTGGATTTTTGGTTTTCCAATGTGTCGAATGCTTACAGCAATCATGGTCACGGGAGAGACTTAAGGTTTTTGATGTCTCAAAAGCATTATATATACTTAAGTTGTTAGACAGCCCACCCACAAATTAGTTAATTTGTGTTATTTTTTTTACAAGAACTTCTAAGCAATGATAAAGTTGACATATTTGCGTTGTGAAAAAATCCTCTATAAAAAATAAAAACTAGTTTTAAATCAATAATTTTAATCATCTATAAGGTCCTTCTTTATTTCCAAGCCTAATATCTTAATTCCAATAATGCTAGTTAACTTTTACAACCTAGAATATAAATATATTAGCATTGCCCGCGGCTTCGCCCGCGTTTAGATGACCAAAAACCGAATTAGGTTAGCTTAGGTTTTACATATTGGTATACTCTTACAATGCAGTTTTTGTATTTTTTCTCAGAAATGAAATATTTTCCCCGCGGTAAAAAGTATCCTATATGTTGACCCGGATAACCCGATATCATTAATTTTATTAAATGTATAGATAAAAAATATATCGCACATACCATACTGTCCATATTATTATTTCTTTACTAGAGACCTTACCCAAGCTTCGCTCCGGTACGTCAGTAGGTGATCACTTTCTCTAAATGTTACTTCAAGTTATACTCTACCTTTGTACTTACTAAATTTCATCTAAATCCGTCTTCTTAATCGTGAAGTGAGAAACACACACATAAAAAATCACAATTTATAATAGTAGACCGATTAATAAAAGCAGTAAATATACTTTTTCCATTATAAGCCTTAGGCCGCGTACTAATGCTAAAGGCGCTTCCGTAAACAGCGACCACGTCCGGTAATTTGCAGCGTGCATTTACAGCCTTATCGCCGGTATCCCGGATGAACCGGGACTTTAGAGCCGTCTCCGGGACAAACAAACGTAGACATAAATCAACGTCACTACAAGTTTATCGCGCCTTCGAGCTCCGTTTGCGGACATGAACGCTGAATCCCTTAATGTGTTTGTTCTGATGTTGGAAAAACTTTGTTTTATATGCAGATAGCGCTATCTACGAGGATGATGAAAGTTCATTCATTATTTTAAACTGTGCTGTTACTCGCACCGTCTAACTTCGTTGGGTTACCTAATAACGTAGTTATGCCATTTCATGCATACTGTGTTTTCTGTTTAAAATTGGTTATATTTATATAAAATTAAAATATCTGTCTGCGTTTAAACTTTGATCATGTATTATCTAATCTATCTAAGCTAATCTATATATAAGCCTTTATATTTGTAAAACTAGTAGTAAAATATTTTGTCGAACTGTTTGATCCCGATGATCGCTGAAACGACCGAATTGAGTTTTACAAGATTTTTACTGGAGGAAACAAAAGTGATAGAGAGAAAAGAAGATATACCAGTTAACCTTTTACACTTTTTATCCCAATTCCATATCCTACCTACATCTATACTAAATAAATATCCTTTTTTTAATAATTAATCAACTGGCATTTTATATAACACAAATTATGTAGGTACTAGGTACATTATATAAATACTAATTATTATATTATTAATGTTCGCATATTTTATCATGAAATATTATCGAATCAAAAAAGCATTTTTAATCACGAACTACGTCGTCTACTCTCGATACTCCGCTAGAACTCTGAAAAATTCTTCTATCTGATCTGTGTATATAGGCTTATATACCTCTGTTCTGTATATATACCTATAATAATACCTTATCCCGAATAAATCGCCATTAAAATTATTTTCTGGCAGCATTCTGCTATCTAATAAAAAAAACTTTCTTTTTCATTCGTAACATCCATAACTTTTTACTTGCTGCATTTATAAGATATGCTAAAGTCATAAAATATGATCTAGTATAATACAGTATATTATATGATATTTGCATATTTTCAACAGGATTCTGCAGTCTGTCCATTTATCTCTATAATTTGTCAAATATGTTAGAAGATTCCATTGCAATATGGCGGGACTGTCAAATAAATTGCGCTGACACACGTTCAGCGACGCGTGAGGAAGTGCACTTCGAATTCTATGTATGCTACTAAAAATCCCATTGAATTTCGCCATATATTGACGATAACAGATTTGGCGATTTCGTCTAAGATTTAAAAATATCAGATTACTAATACAAATGCGCAAGTTTGTATGTGTGTATGTTTCTTACGTTTACATTCAAATGGCTGGGCAGATTTGAATGAAATTTAGTGTGTGCTTTTAGAACTTATTTGTAAATTTAGAAATTGGAGTTACATATATATGTATACATATATACCCGAGCGAAGCGAGTACAAATCGCCAGTATTTTTAAATTTTTACGAGCATTATTAACTAATGCTAAACTGACGTGGCAATGGACCAAAATTCAGCATGCAAAGTAACATAAAAACTCACTAAGTAAAGACCGCAATGTTAAAGTTTATAATCTCTATCCAATTAGAAGTA
Source organism: Brenthis daphne (assembly GCA_947093115.1). Lineage (NCBI taxonomy): Eukaryota > Metazoa > Arthropoda > Insecta > Lepidoptera > Nymphalidae > Brenthis > Brenthis daphne. Next base: position 28,390,437 of record OX352474.1, on the reverse strand, counting down.
TGTAATGTAAAAATGTTTAATTTAGTCACATAAAAACTAAGTTAACATTTGAAAAAAGTTTATTGTAGGTAAAAGTATTATGTTTTCAATTTATCACGTTAAACTTTTCGTATTGGCTTTTTTTTATTCCTATGAAATATTCATAATAACCTAACTCATTCTCCTTCAATATTTTTTTCAAATTAGTGAATTTTATGTATAACTAGTGACTCACCGTCTACGTCATAATTAGATATAAATAGTTTATATATATATGTTTTTTTTCGTGTATTTGCCGATGTTTTAATAGTTATTCGGGGCGGGGACTGAAGCGCTGAAGAACAAAACAAATCTATCCCACGGGAACCGTACTTTTTCACAGAATAAAAAGTAACCTATGTGCTATTCTAGACTACAATTTATCTCTATGCCAAAATACATCCAGATCTGTTCAGCCGTTCTGGCGCGATTGAGTAACAAACATCCATCTAAACATTCGCATTTAGAATAATTTATAATGGAATACGATTCGATACCTTGTAAAGAACATTTCGTTCCAATTCAGATATCATATTCTCATTAAAGTTTGACTTGTGATCAATAAAATTTTACCTTCATTTATTATTAAGGTGTCATATTTTCATTGATGTTTGACCTATGATAGTTCAATAAAATTATGGTGAAGCACAAACAGTTTTAGCTCGTTAATTACCTGTTTTAAATGAATACCGCCTTTGTTTGTATAATACGTAATTGGGCCTGGTCTTTTATGTAAATATATAAATTACTAACAAATATAATACACTAGATTTCGTACTGTAATATGATATGTTAAGTTACAGCTTTACAATATCATAAATGTTTTAAGTTGAACTTTAAAAAAATCTAATTGGAGTGTAACTATATAAGGTATTCATTAGTATTATGGGTAGGTAAAATATAAAATTGTATATTAAATATTTTTATATTATATACTTGCCAATTTTAAATAAAACTACCTTTTCTGATTTTTTCGCGGATTTATTTTAATTTTTGGTTCCCGACGTTTCGACTGTTTTACAACAAATAAACTGATTTGGATGAAATTCGATATGGAGATGGTTTTGGACCCTGGGGAGGACAAAGAATAGTTTTTATCCAGGAAATCATCACTTAAGGGGGTGAAAAGGGGAGTGGAGGTTTGTATGGGGAATCAATCTTTTTTTTAAAGTATTATGACTACAACAGGTAGTTAATATAATTTTATAGTTATAAGTCTTATCATATAGAGTTATAAACTCTAGTGAAGCCTTAAGCAGATAAAATTGTTTTAAACTTTATTTAAATATACGTAAGTATTTATTGCACTGCTATCGTGCTATAAGATCATTATTTTATTACTAATAAGTTAAATTATTTCTATTACCCACTCTTGCCCTTTCGTTGACCACGCGAGCCTGTACAACTAATTTTCGTAATTACGAACACGAAAGACCTAAACTTAATGATTAGGCGTACCTCGTAATCAAATGTAACATTATTTATGCAGCCTACATAATAATCTTTTAACATTATATAACGTTGTAGTTCAAACAGCTGGTTCACTCTGATTTCTTACTATAGGTATATAGCTTATTTACTAATAGCTATGTGCATATGTTTGTACCTACTTAAAAATGTATAATGAACAACTCTAATCTGAAAATAAACCTATCATTTTAGATTTTTTCGCGGATCTATTTTGATTTTGGTTCCCGACCCTTGTTCCGTTCCCTGTATACAAACAGGTTATGTATTATGTTAGGTTATGTGGCACTCACCGGCTAGAAAAGCCAGTACTACCCGCTAAAACCCAACAGAGCCTCCTTGGTCTTAATGGGGCGTCGCCGGATCACTTACGCACTCAACCACAATGCGCTGACGCGACTGCAGGTCTGCCGAAACAGTCCACAACAGCCATGGGGTTGTTCCAACGGTCCACTCCGTTATTAGAAAAGTATCAGAACCAACCCACATAGAACACCGTCCACCGAGTTGGGCCGCCTCCTGGTGCGTTTCTTGGCTTCGCGCCCGGCAAACCTGCCGGACGCTAATGAGTTAACTTGGATTTTATAGCCTACATAATCTTTAAAGCCAGTTACTTTTAACTTTACCCTTGGTATATTTTACTTCTATATCTAAATAAAAAGCACTAAGGATAATTTCATTATACTTTACGAAAATATTTATTTTATTATATTTTTATATTTTAATATTATGTGGAATTAAGGCGTAACATACTTTAAATTAATTGAAATTATGTAACTTAAAATATTGAAAAGTATAATTGGTGAGTTTCTTCTCTGCAGAGCCGATTTCGAGTGGTAGCTCTCACACAGACTACACTAAAGAAACTCGATAAAATACTATACTACATACCTAATAAGATAATTACTAAATATATCAATATTGCAAAAAATTTTTTACTATCGCATCAAAATTCTTGTAATAATACTATACCCGAAAATACATACATAGGTGCCAAATTTCAGTGCAATTGAATTGAACTTGCTTAAAAAATAATTACTAGTTGTAAACTAGAAAGACAGATAGACATATGTATATATTATTAAAAAAGGCTTAAAAAGACACGTCGTAGGCTCTGTCTAAAATATAGATTGATTACGCTCTCTTTTACTTCGTTACATAATCCACTTAAATTTATTTAAGACTTAATGAATTTACTTCTTACATGTATTTCTCTTTTCTTTCAATACCTTTGTATCACATATATATTGGTTAATGTTGTTTGGACAATGTTTCCATTTGGAGTTTCCGAAGCGTAGGAGTTTCGACAATGTAAATAGAAAGTGTGGTTGAAGTATCTTCTAAGGAGTAAAAACAAGTTGTTCTGAAAGGAAAATTATTACAATATAAACTACTAGCGATTTATCCTCGATTCACTTTGATGTGTCCCTACCTTAACTAAAGCCTATGTGTTGAGTATGACTCCAGGTCATAGTACATATATCTGTGTACCTACTAAATTTCATCCAAATCGGTCCAGCTGTTTCTGCGTGGAGGATTGACAACCGCACACGCATATGTCAGAAATTTTCGCATAAATTTAAATGCTCCGCTGTTGTAGAGGCTAGGATGTACAGCTGCACATCCGGAGGTCCTAGGTTCGAGTGCTAGGTCGGGCCAAGTTTAGTTATTGAGTCTTTCTGTTTAGTAAGCCTTAATAACAGCTCGGAGTTGGGAAGTCGATGATGTTTCACCCCCGTGCCTCTGAGAGCACGTAAGCTGTCGGTCCTGCGCCTTAACTCTCGCTGGTCGTGTCGAGTAGTCTTCCCACCGGAGTATGAGAGTGACACGAAAAGAGAGTGCCCTAGTGTCTATGCGCACACTTGTGCTGACATTTTTATTATTATTATTATGTAAGAAATTTTCGCATATTTAACACGATATTGACCATCAATAAGAAATCTATACTATTAGCTTATTTTTTAATAAACGAGACACAATAAAAATATTTTATATTTTTTGCAATATAATAAGAAATACACAAATCTCCTTCGAAAGCTATGGACAAGGTTCCTCGAATCGTATACACCTGAGGGTGGTGTTTGTAGAATGTTTCGGCTTTCTGAAGATCCCTTTGAATCAACCAAAGGAATATACAAATCCATATACAAATCCATCCCTCGCAGCATCCTGAAATCTGAACAAACAATAATAATGTAACATAAAAATATGGTAGTTAGATATTATTTTAAGATATAATATATTTTTAATTATTTAGCGAAGTCAATAATAGAGTCAAACTCAGTATTAACAAATATTTATAAGACATTATAATTTTAATAATTTAATATTATTAAAAGTACACAACAAAATTACAAATAGCGTCACAAATACAGAATTACAAATACAGAAGAATCATAGTTATTATTGACATAATAAAATGAAAACGTTTTTTTTTACAAAATATTCCTTTTATAATACTATTTAATTATTTATATATATATATATATATATATATATATATATATATATACTAGCGGCTCACCCTCGCTTCGCTCGGGTTCGTCGCTAGGTACGTTTTAAATAGATATAAAAAGAAAAAATCTTTCTTTCTCACATTTTAATTATATGTTTTAATACTTACCTATTCCGGACTAAGAGAAATCCAAAAATTAAAATATCATAAAAATTGGAACGCGGTCGAACGGGATAAAAAGTATCCTATGTCCTTCTCCTGGCTCTAAACTACCTCCCTGCCAATTTTCAGCTAAATCGGTTCAGCCGTTCTTGAGTTATAAGCGAAGTAACTAACACGACTTTCTTTTATATATATAGATATATATATAGATATATATATATATATATATATATATATATATATATATGTATATATCTAATTATTCATTAATTCTTTTTTTCTTTCTCCATTGTTATTTTAAATACTTATATACTTATTTGATTTTTTTTTAATTTATATAGTGTGTGATTAATAATTATATATAAAATATGTATAGGAGTTAAAATTGATGTTATTAAAGACTTTACAATATTGTATCTACTACTACTTTATAAAAATTTTACTAAAACACCAATTTAGCTTTAATTATAGCGATGAAGGCCGGTAATTTAATATCAGACGGAATATGTTACTTTTCGACGTCTCCATTTTGTTCTAATGACATGTTACAAAATGTTAATAAAAATATTCAAGTTTCTTACAATAATTATTACTTAGATTGTAATTTATTTGTAACAAAATTAGGTAGGTATCTTAAATTGCTAAAAAGTATTTAAGTTGCTTTTTTCTATGATTATTATTTATTATGTTCTGCTCTAAAATGAATCTAAAATAAAAAAAATAAAAATATATTTAATAGGTATGCAAGGCTGTTCTTATTGATATAATATAATCTTTATATCCATACTAGAAATAACCTAATGAGTAAGAATTATCAAGTTTTCTCAATCAAAATTTACGGCTAAACTTTATGCTCACTCAATAAAAAGGTTGTAGATATTATACTGTTTTTATGGCATAGCTCTTGAATTTATGTACATAGTATTTGTCACTCCTACAAGAAAGCGGGCAGACGGCGAGTTGCTTGGCACAACGCCGCGGCCATGCTGCTTTCTATTGAGTGCCAACAACTGCAAAATTCACCCTGTTTCTATCTAGTTTATGGCAAACGATTTTACAATATCTACAAAATATATTTCTAGAATATATTTAATAAAGCTCTACATAAAGGTTGTATATTTTTTATTATATTTGGTCTGGCCTGCGGCCTTTCGTGTTTCTATTCACTTTATTAGCATTTAACATGATCCATGCTTTGTATGTAGTAATTTTTGAATGGTATTACTAATTTTAATAGTAAGAATAATGCGTAAAACTAACATGCACGGGCAAACTCACAAACTTTTTTTGCATCTATAATAATACTGTGATAATAATATAATCACATCTTTCCGTCCATTTGACATATCGCAAATATTTTTTTATATTTTTTTGGTTTATTCGTCATCATCTGAATATATATATAAATTTATTTTTAGGTGGTTGGATTAAATTTGGAAATTCAATATTACTTTTTATAAGTATTTTAGACAATTTCATTACATAAATCTATACTATAATAAAAGAGTAGAGGTCGAATGTCTGCACATAGCAAAAAAATGGTAAAAACCGAGTCAGGGGGATGTAAGAAGACAAATAGAACAAATCCTGATTTTTTCAATTTTTTTGTTTCTCTGTCTGTTTGTCTGTTTGTACGGGCTAATCTCCGAATCTATCGGACCGATTTAAACGAAATTTTGCATGGTGGTACCTTATATCCCCGGGCAACATCTTAGATACTTTTTATCCCGGAAAATTAAATAGTTCCCGTGGGATAGTCAAAAAACTATAATAACTTATACAACTTATGCACCTAATTTAGTAAAATTTAACATTCTGATACCTTATATTGCCGATCAAACAACAGGTTACTTTTCATCCGGGAAAGATGAACGGTTCCCGTGGGAACTAATAGATCTCTATTAGTGTTTTTCTAGAGGCGAACCCGAGCGAAGCGAGGGTGAGCCGCTAGTAATCATATAAATTAGGTACAAGGATGTGACACGCGACACTACGAGCAAAAACCGTAGCAAAATATACCTATTATATCTATATATTTATTTTGTACCACTGAAACTTGATACATAGATAGATATCATTACCTGACATAAAAAAGTCCATCTACAATCCAATAACAAAAATCAATATAATTATGATTTAAATATTACAAAATCAATAATTTCTAAACTCTAGTCGACCTTAAAATTGGAATTGAAAACCTAAAAAAATATTACTATTCTGATACGCTTTTACAATAAGGAATTTTTATTTTTGAAATTGAATTAACACCTAATAATAATAAAATTTTAGGCTTCAATTAGGTATAACTTCTGTGAGCTATACTATAAATGTATTTCATACAACTATGAGCTCAATACAAAATGATATTACGTGTTTAAATTATTATATTTTGTTATTTTATTAAAGTACTCGTATCACATGCAGTAATGGCAGATTTAATAAAATTTCCAGTACAGAGTATTCATGTTATTAAAATCAGTAATTACAACTCACATTATGTTTTCTGATCTAAGTATATTTTTTCTAGTTCAATTTCTTGTTATCAAAGAATGAACGTAGATAATAATGTTATATTCGTATATTCGTAAAAAGGTATTGTGGTCGATTTGTTTGTAAAACTCCAGTAGTTTAAGATACAGCCTGAAACTTGTCTAGACGAATCAATATTGACCATGATATGGATCGAGCGTAGGCTGAAATAAAGGTTTTTATATTTACAACAATTAGTAACCCACGCTTTTCGGACGATGGAAATGTGTTTTGACAGAAAAAATAATACCTTTGACTTATCATTCAATTAAAGAAGTTCTCAAAGGTCTTGGCTAAATCCTCCTTTATGCCCTAAGGTTTTTTTTAATTAGAAATATACAGTTTCTATTATAATATTGTTGTATTAATACAAAAATAAAATTTGCTCTAACGGAATTGATCCTCTGGCGTTCGATTTTTTACAGTCCTCACCAATTGTCATGCGATAGTTGAGACACGTCTTAATCATATAGAATAATGTCATGGAAAATGCCTTTCCGGCGTCGCAACAATATCGACAAGTAGAGTAGGAAGCTTTTAACGAGTCGTTAGTTTATTCTAAAAACATTTTCGTTATATCATATAGGGGTAAAAGTTATATCTTTGTAAGGGTAAAAATTCTTACTTTTCGACTAGCACATGGATTTATCGGCTGATAAAAATAAGTACATATTGCATAGTTTCTCTTACTTGAGCTGTGTAATAAAATATGTTCAAATGAGTATATTCAAATAAATTTTCCGACTGCACCATGTAATGATTCTTAGACCGCCCATGACATGTATCTAAAGTTAGCTATATTGATATTTTTAATATAGGAGCTCTTGTTATCAATAAGAATACACCATACGGCTTAAACTTCTATTAATTTTCACACCACTAAAAACTAAGGCCTCCATATAAAATTTAACACCGGACACACGGCAAGTAAACTATAATAATTATCTATACTAGATAATCCTTTGCTTCACCTTCACCATTTGCTTTTCATTTACATTTTCATTTATATTTAGTGACTTAATTTATTTCAGTGTCGTATTGGTAGACCCATCCCTGAATTTCAGATACTTTATTCAGTGTTTGGTAACCAATCGTAGAATCCTATTTACCCCGTTCGCTATAAATCGTCGTGAGGTAAATAAAGTCCACAGTAACAATAAAACCTGCGCAGTGGTTAAAACAATAACAAGGTGGGTAGGTAAGCTAACATCGCACCATTCTGATTGAACGTGAAATGTTTTTGCCTTTCTATCTGAATAAAAGTATGAATAACATGAGTCAAAATGTATATTAATTTTTATTTTGTTTTTAAATAGATAAAAAATTGAGGATGAAATGAAATTTAAAAGTAATAAAAATTTTATTTCTATGCGAAATTCAACACTTTTTTAAATTTATTTCAATATAAAAACTTAGCATGGTATTTGAAATATATTAAATTATGAACCACTAGCGACTCACCCTCGCTCCGCTTGGGTTCGTCCCTACTTACCTACGTTTTAACGTTTAGTATAGATCTCTCAGAGATATTTTCCTGAAAAGTGTCCTACATGATGACCCGGATAACCAGCTACCATCATACCAAATTGGGTTTTCTGTGATGCGGTAACAGACAGACAAAATTTTTAAAAACTATAGATTCGGCCTCTGTATCGATAATAATGTCAATAAGATTTTCCAAAAAATATTTAATGTACAGATTCGGCTCAGAATTTTATTATATGTTTAGATTGACAAAATACCTGGCTTTGGTTGTAATTTGACCCTCGAGAAATATTCTTTTTTTATGCTTATTTTCAACCGCTAAGAAAGGTTTCTTTTCAAATTCAAGAAATGATAGGTACTTGAATTATATAAAAGCTATTATAGAAATAGGCTGTCAAAATATCAGCCCCTTAAAAGGTTTAGTTTACAACTTAATTAGTTTGGACAAGCAATTTTATTATAGTTATATCTATAGATAAATTAATGCGACATAATCCACTTGTCACATAATCATTTGAGTTTTTAGTGATTTTAATCTGTACAGATAAATAAAATTGAAGTGTCTGTTTGTAATGTCAAAATAACAACTTTTTACTAAATGTATATGAAATTATAAAAAAATACAAATTTTAAATTTTTTGTCTATCCGTCTGTTTGTCTGTCTGTTTCTTTTTTTTCCGGCTGATCTCTGACACGGTTTGTCTGATTTTGACGGCACTTTCAGGCAGGATATTATATGAACATTCTATGTTTTGACATGTATGATTGAAACGGACAATATTTTGGCCTCGAATTTCTATGATATTAGATTCCCTAAAATCAAAATTAATTAAAAGTAAAAAACGTAATTTATTAAAGAATCATGTTTTTACTATTAATTAGTTTGAGAAAAAGTGAAACGTAAATTCTTCTATTATATATATGTCGTGCTCTATCAAATTATAGATTGGATGAGTAGCAAATGTACACTTCAAAGTAAACAGCGTGTTGAGTAGCTATTATACTTAATAACTCTCCTTTGGTCTACGCCGCACTCAAGTAAAAAGAAATATTTTTCTTTGAAATGGCCATTTTAATACGGAAATGTTAATTATTTATAGAAAGTTACAGTCACAAAATACTTTTTATACGGAAAATATCTGAGTTCCAATGAAAGACGCAAGTTTCATCCTCTTGAGTGGTTTGCAAGAATTTGCACATTTACTAGGCCAAGCAACGCTCGCCGAATCAGTCATTGTCAACAAACTTTATAAGGAGTCGGTCCTGAATGGAATCGACCAAATGTGTTTGTTGTGGTCTCAGCCTCGCGTTGCGGTCTCGCCTTTAACTGAAAATCGCATTTACAAATGCACTTTAAGAATTCTTCGATGGACTATTGCGAAATTCAAAGTGGGTTCCTATTCTGATAAGACTTCTCTTGAAATTGAAAACTGCTTGGACTGAATCAGGTAAATGTTTTATTAAAAATATGTTTAGTATTTACTCATGTCGACTGTGCCGTGTAGCAGGGCGCCCGTTAGCGCACGGCGAGCGGGCGCAGTGGTTGCGGGCGTCCTGAACACATATGTACCTATGTACTTACAAGAAATTTGTTTGTTATTATAAAAATGTAAGTATCCATGAATCCCGGTATATAATTTTATTAGTGATGTGCAATATTTTCGCTAATTGACCTCAAGAAAAGACTCATATTCATTTTTTTAAAAAACGTGTGTGTGTAGGTACTTATTTATGAAGTTATACTTCTTTGGCATAATATAACGAAAATAGCTAATGATTTCATCCCGTATGTCACAACTCTCTGTTTGTAAAACAAATGTGGCTAACTTCATCATGTCGCTTTTTGGCTGTCAGTGTGCGCGCGCATCGTAAAAATTTTACTCTAATATTTTTTTCCAAACGTGCCAAAAGTTCAAACGTTCAAAAAAGTTCGGTAATAAGTGTAATAATTTTCTACATTTAAAGCAATTTTGACATCAGTTTACTAAAAATACTAGTGAAATAAAATGTATAAAACATGACGATAATTTATAAGTAATTACTTTTAACATAATTATGTATAATTGAAATTAACATTATTACTTAAGGCGCTCTTTTCCAGAATCGCTGCTCCCTAGGCGCCAGCGCGCGACGACCCGTTTCATTTTATCTGTTTTTCGCCTATTGCCATAAATATAAGTTAATAAATGAAAATCCGTTTCTCCGAATACCTAAATAATGACAAGCTAAATCTATGAGTATAACTTTCATATCATATAATAATGTATTTTGTGTGTATCAGAGATTTTAAGGTATTTTTTAGACCTATCTTTGAATTTTTTTTCTATCGAGTGAACTATTGCCAATCGTGTTTTGGCCTCTCCGGGTACTTAGCTATTATCCTTAACTATAACATGTATGAATTTTAGAACTATATGTATTATATTCGTGGTTTTATAATGGTTCAAAATATCCTAAATTCTGGAAAAGAGCGCCTTAATTAATATTCATCATGATTCGCTCATGTCACACAGATTTGATTGCCAATTGGAAATTCAAATATATATTTTTTGTTTCAATGTAAGGTTATCACATAGCAAAAAACATCTTGCCAAGCGACTCGAATCCAGTTTTTCACTTAAAATCTAGATAATTTCTAGATATTGTACCACTAGCTTTGCCCGCGGCTCCGCCCGCGTTCAGATGACCAATAAGCAAATTCTTAGGTTTTACATATTAGTATACTCTTACAATGCAAATTTTGTATTTTTTCTCAAAAATGAGATATTTTCCTGCGATAAATAAGTATCCTATATGTTGACCCGGATAACCAGCTATAATCATACCAAATTTCATCAAAATCTGACCAGTGGTTTTCTCGTGATGCGATAACAGACAGACAGACAAAAATTCTAAAAACTATAGATTCGGACTCTGTATCGATAATTATGTCTATATCAATCAGATTTTCCAAAAAATATTTAGTGTACAGATTCGACTTAGTTACTATTTTATTATATGTATAGATTAGATGCTGTTAATTAAAATCCATCGGAAAAAGAATATCTATGTGACAGTCCCATTGTTTACACAGAAACTGAGTAAACAAAGTCAACTGAAAATTTTGTCAAACCGTTTGTTTTGTTTGGAGAGTCAAAAAACCAAAACGAAACTCGTCAATTTTTGGAGGTGTTATCATATTCCACTTTAGCGGTGCGCGCTTTTAAACCTTTTTGTGAAAGTACATACAAATAGAGACGCGGTAGAAATTTAAATAAGATAACGATGCAAAGATCAAAACTTATATGTACCTATAATTTTATTTATATAGTATGAAATATAGTATATATTATAAAATGCGTTCAGAGTGAAAATCATTAGAAGTGTCATGTGCAGTCCCACTATTTGATCCATTATTACTAAAAAGTTAATATAATTGTAACAAATTTTAAGTTTTCAAATCATAAGTTTTACTTTTTAATATAATTTTTTCATAACCCAATGCTAAGTCAAGCCTTAAGCACAAAGTAAAAGCACCGCAGACTTGGTCATTTAAAACGGCTTTTCTAGGTTGTATCTGTCTTATTGATAGCGACTGTTCCTGACTTTACCCTAATCCTCGAACAAACAAGCCTGCAAAATTTTAGCTTTGCGATAGTGCTAGGTACTTGCTGAAATCATTACAATTGCGTGGAAATAATTTCATTCCTTAACTAGCAGCTTATTACCCTCACTTCGTGGTGCATCCCAAGATGCCTAACAGCTTATGAGTCTAAGTCATAGTATCTGTGGACTAAATCTCATACAAATCATTCAAACCTTTCAGCATGAAGGAGTAACAAACATACCGCTGTAAGGCTATCTGTAACAACTATACATATAATGCTTTTGAGACATCTTACACCTTAGTCTCTCCCGTGGCCATGATTGCTGTAAAGCATTCGAAACGTCAGGAACCAACAAACAAATTAAATTCGCGAAAAAATCCGAAAAGATAGTTTTATTTAAAATACCTAGATATATAAACTTCCGCTATATAACTTTTTTATATATATGTTATTTTTTCTGATATATAGCTAAAGTAACTTAAATGTTCGTGTATTCTTTAATACCTTTTTTTTTAACGTTGGGAAATGCATTTACGCACGACGTGTGGGACTCACCGGCGTAATACAGCCAGTACTACCCACTAAAACCCAACAAAACCTTCCCCCGTCTTAATGGGGCGTCGCAGGATCGCTTACGCATTCAACTACGACGCCCCGACGGCAGGTCTGCCGAAGCAGACCACCACAACCATGGGGTTGCTCCACAGTCCACTCTGCTATCAGAGAAGTACCAGGAGCAACCCGCATGGTACATCACCCCCCGAAGAGGGCCACCTCCCACCGCCCACCGAAGTGGGCAACCTCCCTGTGCGTTTCTTAGCTTCGCGCCCGGTTGGACTGCCGGGCACTACTGAGCCCCCCACCACGACAAGGTGAACGCACGTTGGGGGGTATTCTTTAATACCTACACACAAATGTGTTAACAATTATAACATTACACAGTGGCTAATCGAAGCACTGAAATATTAATATTCTTTAAAGAGAAGAAAAAAGGACCAAAGTAAAATGATTTACGACCCCATTATATACACTTTTCATAAACTTCTTGGACTACTTTCTACTAACTGCCACCCAGACAAGTTGACTTACCACAATCGATATTACTAAAAGAAAACTAAAACGTATACGTGAATTACAATAAATTGGACCACATGACTGTCATATATCTTTTCGATTATTTTTTTCATATTTCCAGTATCGAAATCGACTGTAGTACTACTTGAGCCCAGATTGAAATATTTAACTGTTTACAAAAAGCTTACCACGTAAGGAAATTCAACTCATGACTATACAATTCAGATAAAAAAAATTAAAAAATAGATCGAGCGTGCAGAATAAAGTGATAGAGGCCTGAAATGGTATTATAATCGATGATAAGTACGCAATTTTAAATGTTAAATTCTCTCCACTGTGCACGTAGTATGCACAGTAAGCGCAAAATAAACAAAGTAAATAAGCCGTTTATTATCGTTATAAATCAAAAAAAATCATTATAAATAAAAAAAAAACATAAAAAAGTATTAAAAATAATAAAATAAGTAATAATAACATATTTGATTTTCAAACATTAAAAAAATATATATTATTGTACGTATTTTCATATACTCGTACTGAGAGTTTCGTTTAGCTTCATTTACTGTTGTTACATACGCTCTATCTATATTATTCTATCAGTATGAGTTCTATAAGCAAGCGCCGATATTGTTTGCTAAGCAAGGCTTGCCGACATATTCTTGTAATCAACAATATCAAATTATAAATTTTCAATTTCAATTACTGTTAACTACTAGATACATAGCAATTAAATTATATTATTAATTACTAGCATTGCCCGCGACTCCGCCCGCGTTCAGATGACCAAGAACCAAATTATTAGGTTTTACAGATTAGTATACTCTTACATTGCAATTTTTGCATTTTTTCTCAGAAATGAGATATTTTCCCGCGGTAAAAAGTATTCTATAGGTTGACCCAGATAACCAGCTATTACCATACCAAATTTCATCAAAATTTCATAAAAAAAAAGTGGTTTTTCTGTAATGCGGTACCAGACAGACAGACAGGCAGACAGACAATAATCCTAAAAACTATAGATTCGGCTTTTGTATCGATAATAATATTTATTTCAATAAGATTTTCCAAAAAATATTTAAGTAATGTTCAGATTCGGCTTAGTTAGAATTTTATTATATGTAGGTATGTACCTACATAATATTATAATAAGAAATGTATCACCTCAAAATATTTTTATGCTAAACAAATTTAGAGCAAATTTTTAATCTAAATTCAGATTAGAATATTCCATTGCTAAATCTTATTTCGTATATCTATTTTAATTGTTACATTAAAACATCGTATAATTTTGATCAAAACGTTAAGTGTACTTAATCCTGAATAGTTTAAGATTGGTATCACTAAGCGATTACATTAAAGATCGGATTGTAAATCTTAAGCCTGCAAGAATCTCCGTCACTGTAATCCCAAAGATAGAGTGTTTGGCGGCAAACTCTATTACTGCGACTGCTCAGAAAGCCTTATTGATAGCGTAGAGATTTCAGCGGTTCAAGAACGCGACCGGACGTTTCGAATAATCTACTCATTTACTAAACAAATTAGTTGGTTTAAGATGCCTTATAATATTGAATTACTCACGAAAATCGTGATTCTTTCGCCCTTCACAACTTGTACTTTTCACAATTTATAATAATAACTAGCGACTAATCCTCGCTTCGCTCGGGTTCGTCCCTAGCTTGGTTCCCCATACAAACTTTCAACCCCATTTTCACCCTTTTAAAGGATGATTTCTGGGAAAAGTACCTTATGTCTTTCCCATGGTGTCAAACTATCTCTTTAACAAATTTTATCTAAATCAGTTCAGTAGATACAGATACCCCTACCAACCCTACAAAGTCATAAATTCACAAACTCACAAACTTTACCGTTTTATAATATTAGCTTAGATAATTCTGTAGTATTTGAAAGTTTATCCGTCGCATTTATCATTGTCATTCATGTCAATGCCGAAATTAGCTTTTTCGCAAAAATTCTGAGCGGAATATTTTACGAACGGAAATTGTAAACCATATTTGAAAGCACACTCATCTCGCTTCTGTTTCGTATTCCTTTACGGGGGTATTTTTGGCACCCCATGGTTAGACGGGGGCGTAAAACCCTACTCGCAGTACACATTAATCAAACTCGACTGTAATCTGATAGACAGATACTTTGTCCCTTTTTATACTTACGTACGATTGAAACCTATCAATGTAAAAAGAAAATAATGAAACGGAAATAGCTAATTCAGTCTTATTTTCCAATTACTGAAACGAAACGTAACTTCATTATGGGAGAGATCATCCCATTAAGGTGTATTGGCATTAAGTTCGCAACCACCATCATGAGGTTTCCACTTTGTGTCTATTCAATGATGTGGAATTGTTGACCCCGATTAGTTTTCATTTTGGTATCTGATATTGTAGATCAGTTTATTTATTTTATTAACTACAACCAATATTTATACTTTACGAACTGCGAACACTCTACTAAGTACGAACTATTTGTATTTGTACTAGCGACTCAACCTCTCTCCGCTCGGGTTCATCCTCAGTTACGTTTTAACGTTTAGTATAGATTTTTCAGAAATGTGATATTTTCCCACAGTAAAAAGTATCCTATATTTTGACCCGAATAACCAGCCACCATCATACCAAATTTCATCAAAATCTGTCCAGTGGTTTTCTCGTGATGCAGTCACAGACAGACAGACAGACAGACAAAAAATTTAAAAACTAGATTCGGCCTCTGTATTATTATTATCGAATAAAGACTATCTATTCAATAAGTTTTTCCAAAAAATATTTAATGTACCGATTCGACTCGATAGAATTTTATTATAGGTTTATTATAGGTATGTATAGAAGATATACAATTATACTTAGATTAAATTACAACCTACTCGAAATAACGTTTTCCCCATTTGTTCTACTACAAAAGCGGAAAGGATATTAAATAATTTAGTTTACTATATTGTATATGATATGTAATTAAATAGATCATATTACACACAGATAACACTTAAATCTAAATTAATTTATCCAGCGGGAGAGATTAGCGGCAGCGTTCGTATATTACTGCATCAAATTACGCACCTACATATTTACTCTGTTAGTTTGCTAATGTTCATTTTCTACTATAATTACGTAATATCGTATTAATGAGTAGTAAAATACAATGACATTGTAATGAAGTTAAATTGGTTTAATTTTGTTGGAAACATCAATTAGCATGAGGGCGGGTAAATTGTAATTTACGTCAAACGTGAATGGAACGTTGCGTGCGGTTCGATTAGATTAACGTTCAATAATTCTTGTGCTGATGTATGCTCGGCCACAGAAACCAAATGAAGCTTATCATTGGGTTAGGGAGGATAAGGAGTTTTACAAAACAACGCTCCCGTGGGTCGCCTTTCATTTAGGGATGGGCCTTGGTATCGACAACTGTTATTTTACTCAAAATTATGTGTCACACGCCACATTTTATGTATATGTCCTACCTATCCAACAAATTAAAATTATTTAAAAACTAGCGGACCCGACAGACGTTGTCCTGTCTACAATGATAACAAAACTTTTTTTTAATTTGATCGCAGCGCTAACTGTCGGGACAGACTAAAATTAAAATTCGAATATTATTTAAAATTTGACACTGCGATGGTAGCGCCGTCTGTCGGATCCAATGTAAAACATTCCAAAATCAACAACTACTAATAAATTAAAAATTAATTAAAAAAACATTGTCCAGCGGACAAAATTGTGAATCTAAACCATTCCCAGATCCCCTTGAACACACACAAAAAATTTCATCAAAATCGGTCCAGTCGTTTGAGAGAAGTTCAGTGACATACACACTCACAGAAGAATTATATATATAAAGATAAGCGCAAAGAATTTATTGCAAAAGAATTTTCTTCAAAAATATATTATTCACTTCATTTGCAGTCATTTATTATTACTTAGTGTATGGTATTCTAAATAATATTATACACAAAAATATTTCGATGCTCTTATTATACCCACTATTTCCCTAAAAAGACTATGAGTATACCATACGTTACCTAAGTATATAGGTTTCATTCATACAATGGTACATAATAGGTTGAAGCTATTGTAATGATTTAATAGTAGTAGTTTTAAAGGTGCAGTTATTAATTAATCATTCAATAATAATACTAGTGATAGACCCTCGCTTCGCTCGGGTTCGCCCCTAACATGATTCCCCATACAAACTTTCATCCCCAATTTCACCCCCTTTTAAGGGACGATTTTCGGGATAAAAAGTATCCTATGTCCTTCCCAGAGTCTCAAACTACCTTCTTACCAAATTTCATCTAAATCGGTCCAATAAATCCAGAGATTACCCCCTACAACGTCACTAACTCACAAACTTTACCTCTTTATAATATTATAGTATAGAAAAAAATTTGGTAGGTACCCGTAATTTAAAATTTCAAATGTCAATAACTATAAATAAAACTGGTGACTTACCCTCGCCTCGCTCGGGTGCGTCCGTGCCTCCCTAGGTACAAATAATTCCGTAATAGATTGTTTTCATGTACCTTTATTGAATTACGCGATTGATTTTTTCCGATATCTACAACAATCATCGTCATAATTCATCCAATTTTACCCATTTTTTTAAATCAGCCACGCAACCTTAATGAATAATGCACTTAAACTTTCCTCATGAATCACTCCATCTATCGATGAAAACCGTATAAAAAACCGTTTGTTTTTGAGTTGATCGCGTTCAGACAGATAGACAAACGCGTGGGGACTTTGTTTTATAATATGTAAACAGTACCTGGGGTCGGGTAAAAAAATAACGTTAAATGTAATAACCACATCACATTACATATTCAGTGTATTTACGAAACGAATAACCAATATTTACATACTTTCAGTCAGGCAGATGGAGTTCCTGAAAAAAAATTTTTTATATTATAATTTTTTTATTATAACTTTGCGATACGTGTTTGTCTTGTAAAAGCCTCTTTCTATAATAAACTTAAACTTTAAATAGATACATATTTACTCTATTATTTACACCCCTTCCCTCTTGCAGTTTGCTATCTCCTACACCTAAAGGTTGCCTGGAAGAGATCGCTGTTTTAGCGATAAGGCCGCCTCTTGTACATTTCTACTCTGTGTTTATTTATTTTTCTTTTATTCTTGGTGTACAATAAAGAGTTTATTATTATTATACATAATATAAATATAAGCACCCATGATTGGAGTACAAACATTCGTGCTTATCACACAGGAATGCCCCCCAGCGGGACTGGAATTCGCGAATTTTTGTGACATTTTTTATTTATAAGCAAAACTGCACCCAGGTCTTTGTAAATTAAACTTTACTATGTTTAGAATTAGAACACTTTATAGTATTTAAGTCGAAAAAAAAGGTAAGTTAGGCTGTTTTTGCACTGACCCTTGATATATAATAAGTAATAACCAAACAATAATAATAATCTAAACGCCATAACCTCTTCTAATTTTCATGAGGTAGTCCGCTTATTAGCATGGCACCTGCATGAAATTTTGCCCCAATTCAACGGCTAATAGCATCAAATCGATCCAATCTAAAGCAGATTGTGCATATCTGCTTAAATGATACCTATACTCTGAGTAGTTTATCCTCAAAGCTTTATACGAATATGTCCCGCTCTAAAAGATACCTACTACCTATACATAATTCAATACTAAAATAAATATTTTGTTAATTGTTTATTTGTTAACTATAGTTTATTTAGTTTTATTTATTAAAATATACTCAATAAGATGGCTCAAAATAATCAAGTTCATAATAAATAAAGTAGAAGTATAATATGTACTCGTATATGTACCTCGTAAGATAATAATGCCTATAAGTTTAATAACACGTATAAGTTAAGGCTTGATAACAAAACAGCGATAATTCGTAATGTCTGCAAAATAAATATATACAAATATTCGCCTCTAACGGGAATTCAACGTGCGATATCTAACTTCATAGGTTTCAACGGTAGTTTAAAATGTTTACACATAGCTCATCATGTGCGTTATAAAAAGTAGGTACCATTGCACGAATTTCGCAAAGTGGATGTTTTAAAGAAACCAAATCGCTTTGCTCACTTATTTTGCTTACTGAGCATCTCTGCTCTTTAATCCTGACATCCATACTTAACATTATAAATGTGAAAGTGTGTTTGTTTGTTTGTCCTTCTTTCACGTCGAAACGGAGTGATGGATTGGCGTGATTTTTTGTGTGAAGGTAGTTAGAGAGCTGGAGAGTGACATAGACTACTTTTTACCGCGGGAGATTATCTAATTCCCACGGGAAAACACGTTATAATACAATCCATCTCAGATCAGAATTACTTGAAAGTTGGTATTAATTCTCTTCAATAAAATTAAATAAATACATGTTTTAACATTTTCCGAAATTCATCCTATAAGGGGGTTAAATATGGGATGAAAGTTTGTGTGAAACTACCTTTTTAGAAATTGTTTTATAGTTGTAGCGCGAGCGAAGCCGCGGGTTCTGCTAGTATACAATATAGCTAATTATTATAACTACCACGATCAGTACTTATTAGAGGAAAACATACGAACATAATTTACGTATCTATTTTAAATATAAAAAAACTGTTCCCAAATTTTTTTTATTTATAAGATACAGAAGAAAAAGGTACTAAACTATTTTGTCTTTGCCAATTTATATTTAAATATACACTGCAGTGTTGTTTAAAAGCTATCTATTTTCGATGTGGATAATGTACGTTATTTATTTAGAAGCAAAGTTACTCGATACTCTTTTTCGGGTATAAATAAATAAAAAAAGCTGCATTAAAAGCGGTATAGCAATTTAAAAGAGTATCGCACTGACATGTATTCGTAACATTGAAAGCGCTGAACTCAATTATGGGCGGGTAATAGCCGAGTAAGTTAATACCTTCACAACATGCAAATAGCATTAAATATCGGTGGAGCGCCAATTAAAGTCGTAAACTTTAATTGATATTCATGGACCTGTAATGAGAATGTAACTGGATTCGGACGAAAACATCGTTTATTGGGCGTGTCGTATTAGAGCAGTGGAGACCGCTATGTTTAGACTCTTTTTTAACCAACTTCCTCAAAAAAGAGTCGTCGGAGGAGGAGTAGAAGATATGAATAAATATTGATAAAAATATTGATAATTTTTTTACTTTTTAGTGCTTTTTTTTAAGTCGGTTTTTATTTTTTTGTTAAAAAGTTTTTGTTTTGATAGCTTAGGTACTAGTGACTCCCTCTAGCTTTACTTACCTAGGTGTACACTTATTTATATGCACCGAATGGACTTATTATTCATTGATTCAAAATATGGAATAAATATTAAAGGTTTATGATATGATTTTGTCTTGATTCTTAATTCCCAAAACATGGTGTTAAATCACAAATAAAAATAAGTTTTAACCTAGAGTTCATTCTATAAAAAAGTGTTGTACACATTTTCATCTTTTCTATTTCTTGTTGGAGAAACAGTTTTTGGTAAAAAAACGTTGTTTTGTGTACTCGGCGAAAATTAATTAATAAATAATACTTTCTTAGATTTACGCGAATATTTGACATTTTAAATAAAACAATTTTTTCAGATTTTTTTCGAACCTTAAACCCTTGAAATCTTAGTCTCTCCCGTGACCATGATTGCTATAAAGAATTCGAAACGTCGAGAACCAAAAACCAAAATGAATCCGCGAAATAATCCGAAAAGATAGATTTTTTAAATAAATTATAAAATGAATATAGATATAATTATAATATAAATGTAATTATAAATTTAATTTAGTATAATTCAAATAATTGTACAAGTAGGCCAGTAATATTGCAATTATTCGTCGTAAATACAAGTAACAATTTGCTTTGAATATATAAAAGTATAACAATGTCAATTCTCAATTAAATGTCGTCTTATTTTTGGAAAACAATAGCGTGGCTACCAGCAGCCAGGCAGCATTACTTATGCTCTAAAACTTTTTAATGAAAGAAGACGGTTTCTCTATTATAAAAATTGATGGACACATCACGGACAAAATTTATTTTCATAGAATAATTCATAAAAATTTATTTCACGTGCCTTGATTAATCAAAGCATAAAAGACAGAGGTAGGATCCAAGTCCACATAATGATGTACCTATACAAAAAAAAATTGTTTGTAATGTCAAAATAACAGCTTTTTACAAAAAAACATTTAACATCTTTGTTTGTCTGTCTGTTTGTTCCGACTAATCTTCGAAACGGCTGGACTGATTTTGACGTGACTTTTACTGGCAAAAATCTGATGTTATAAGGAGTAAATTAGGTTACATTTATTTTAGAAAAAGAATTACGAGTGCCGAAATTTAAAAAAAATTGTGAGCAAAATCCGCGTACCTGAGGACGCAACCAAGCGAAACGAGGGTAAATAGTTACTATTAAGTATAATATACTAATATAAGTTTATTCAGTTATTATAAATATTGACTTAGTATGAAAATAGAAGCCGCACCTACCATTTTAGCAAGTAGACTCAGACACGTTCTTTTCTACAACGTCTTCTTAAACCTTATTACAAATACGTAAACACTTACCACATATATCGATATGTCGAATTAAAATAATTTATATAAAATCTAGTAATCTACAACTCAAAATAAATGTATGTGGTATCGTATTGAAAGCGTAGTATTTGACCTACGTTCCAATTACCATAGCCTAGGACTTGTTGACCTATATGTCTATAGATTCTCATTCCAAACCATCATGGAGCCTCATTAGTGTTCTAGTTCAAACCCGAACTATTATAATAAAGTTCATAAAATCACATTTCAAAAGCTCTGACTCTTTGTAACGAATATTCTATATTCAAAACTTTATTTTACTTTTTTACATTATAATATTTAATTAAAGATTGAATTGCATAAGCAAAATAAATACAATTTATCCAACACTGGCATTGCCCGCGGCTCCGCCCGCGTTCAGGTGACCAAAAACGAAATTCTGAGGTTTTACATATTAGTATACTCTTACATTGCAGTTTTTGTATTTTTTCTCAAAACTGAGATATTTTCCTGCGGTAAAAAGTATCCTATATGTTGACCCGGATAACCAGCTATCACTATACGAAATTTCATCAAAATCCCTGCAGTTTTTCAGTGATGCGGTAACAGACAGACAGACAAAAATTCTAAAAATTATAGTTTCGGCCTCTATATCGATAGTAAAGTCTATTTCAATAAGATTTTCCAAAAAATATTTAATGTACAGATTCGGCTTGGTTATAATTTTATTATATGTATAGGTATAGATTACTGACATAGCCTAACTTTATTCAGCCCTAATTACTCTCAACAAACAGAAATCAACTGATGTACTGAAATATTGAACCTATATCACGGTTTCATTATTAAACTAAAAAATAATGAGATTTCTTTTTCCTATGCTGCGTTTTAATGGATAAATTACAAACATACTTACACATTTCCTACATTAGTAATATCCATTATTATTAGTCTATAATATATTCTATAGAAACCGTATTTTAAAGAAGCAATATCTCTCGGATTTCTCTCTAATTTATTTTGATTTTTGGTTACGTTAGAATGCTTTACAGTAATAAAGGGCACGGGAGAGACTAAGGCTTGAGACGTCTCAACACTATATATACTTGTCAATTATCTACAAAATTCTATTTAAAATATCAAATATTCGCGTAAATCTCAGAGAGTATGAAGTAATATACGTACAATGTATGTATATTCATCTGACATCATTGTATATTCATCTGACAGACAAGTTTAACAAGTAATAACATTATAGTGCGTGGTACCAAACACTGCATAATTTCATAATTCTCTAGTGTGAGACGGAAATAGGGCTAACTTCATCGGAGGTGCAAATTGACCTCTTCCTACGGAAGGCACTCATAAGACAATAATGTTATTGTATCATAACGTTGCAGAGAACATCGTACAGGTGGTTGGTCTACTTAATACGAGTATATTCTATGTAATCTATACTTAAGGAGCTGGTATAGGTATAATGTATACGAAATTAGACTTTGCACACAATTTTGTTGAGTAGATTTGTGAAATTAATGTTCTAAATCCCATTACTGGATAAACATACACATGAAAACAACAGTCGAATTGAATACCAGTTTTTAAGTCGAAAAATGTTCAGGCTTAGATATATTACAAATGGCTATAAAGAGCGCTGTATAAGGTTTCTATTTTAAAAACCTAGACAGACACTTTAACTTAATTTCTAAGTTTAAATTAACTTTTACTGAATTTTATGCTAGCTGTGGTTTTGACTACACTTCAATGATTAGCGAAATTTTACGTAAAATGTTTAAGTGCTGTATTTTCGTTACTACTATTATTATATTTATTTACTAGGTTTATAAAATCAGGCACGTCCACACCTTATCGCAGGGCCTACAGTCAAATCGGGTTCCAATTTAAGTTACTAATTTAAAAACATTTTTTGCCATCGAGGATGATAGCGGCGGGAAAATGGAATCACCATTAAAGATCGAGGAAGGTGCTCCAGTGTTTTATCG
This sequence comes from Brenthis daphne, assembly GCA_947093115.1. NCBI lineage: Eukaryota > Metazoa > Arthropoda > Insecta > Lepidoptera > Nymphalidae > Brenthis > Brenthis daphne. The sequence continues at coordinate 28,367,114 of OX352474.1, read as the reverse complement.
GAAATAGACTTAACTGTGACTTTCGGGGCTTCAAATTGACATGAATATTTATGAGCTCTTCTTTTTTGCTCTCAAACGCAACTTACACAAAATGGATCCCATTTATCTTAGATTTAATTAATATGACTTTTAAAATTTATAAACGTAAAAGTGACTGAAAAAACTAAATTTTATATAAAGGCTTACCCTAGCTTCGCTTGGGTTCGTTTCTAAATAACAAAAACAAATCTATCCTACGGATACCGTACGTTTTTCTGGTATAAAAAGTAGCCTATATGCTATTCCAGACTATGATCTAATTCTATCTCTATGTCACATTTCATCCAGATCCGTTCAGCCGTTCTGAAGTGATTGAGTAACAAACATCCATCCAAACATCTAAACTTTCACATTTATAATATTAGTAAGATAACAACAGAAAATTAAAAGAGTGTTATAGTTATATAAATAAGTTAGGTACATAATAAGGTTATATTATTTCAACGAAGAATTATACTGCTCAAAGATAAGAAGAATTTTCTAACGTGACTGCCTTTTTCTTGAAAACGAATACGAGTGTAGATAGACACTCGACACTAATCGAATGGATTTCAATGACCATTATTACGCTGGTCGAACTTCAATGGATTATTTCAAAGAAGTCGACTGGCTATATATATATATATATATATATATATATATATATATATATATATATATATATATATATGTATTAAGTATGTATGTTGTATATAACATGTAGGAAATTTAGTATTAAAGCATGTTTTCTTCATTAGCATTTGCTAGTTTTATATGTGTAGAATTTATATTTACACTTAGGATGATTTTTAGTCTTATATAGTATAATCTGACTCCTGACATAGGTTTTATCTATTTTGAGAGTAAGAAGCTTCAACAAGCTTAAGTAAAAACAAAAAAGAGTATCACTAATATTCTAAACAAAAAATTGTATCAATAATTTTATTCTATTCTAAAAAAATAATTAAAAATCAAACTAGTCCAAATATAGGTACAGTAGAATTCTTTAGAAAATATTTTAAAAAAGATGCATGCCTTTGAAACTTTTTTTCATCGTTCATTAAAATAATTTATACTGCTTATACAGCTTTTGATGATGAAGTTCTACTTTTGTTGAATTATTGAGTTTTCTGCCAAGTTATTTGGGATATATAAACGTGATAGATGAACGTGAAGCAGTCAGTTCGTTCTGATGACTCTCCGATATCTCCGATCGTGTCAGACTATCCTCTCATCGCATAGATAGGCCGAAAACCGGTCAAGAGGCCTTCATTATTTATTTAGACATATTTTTACTACAAAAATGAATGAAAACTTTAGTATATTTAATCCACAACTCACCGAACACGAACATAAATAGGAAATTTACATGAAATTTCATTTATATTTCCTTAAATTACCATATAGAGAATTCAAAAGAACTTTGTTGAAAGTACGTAGTTAATTAGCATCAAGTTGCTACGCGTATACTCAAGCCTCGTAACAATCACGTCTCTGAATTCATGTATGTGCTTGCATTATGATAAAAGCATATTCTTTGGAGAGTTGTTTTATAGTTCTTATTACTGTTAATTTACTAATGAATACTTGGGTATTATTAGTATATTGCGTGCAAACGGCTATAGTGATCTTATAGGCTCTTGAAATCTTGTTTGCTATGTAAATGTTGCCTTTGTCTTGACATCGCCCTTTACCTTACGCACACAGCAGTAGAACTGTTTGGTAAAGCTAATTCACTTCAATTTTGATGTCTTATTTGATGTCAAATATGATATGAAACGTAAATTGAAACCGCCCTGTCGCACGCTACGAATCTAATATCAAACTAACTGTGTTTATTCTTACTTCCCTACGTTGACTTGATATAGTATATTTTGCTCAATAAAATAGGACGTGCTCCCAATCGCTCGCGGGCGATGTGCATCTCTGAATAGATCGATGGAAATCGAGTTGTAAAAGAATTGGTAGAATATTAAATTCGCATAAACTTCTTCAGAACTATGAATTTGTTGATGTAAATGTTGTACGATTTGGAATGTGTTTATCTAACAACTACAGTTTGGAATTCTGATTGCAATTTCATTGGCCCTAACCTGAGAGTAATATTAAAAAAAAATTAAATTAAATTAAAAATTAAGAGCCATTTTCAGTTGAATATAATCGTTTTAAATTCTCATCTCCCATTAAGATTATATTAGAATTTTCGTTACAGCAAAAAGTCGACACGACCTGGCAGGCATTTGTTAAGATGTAAATTTATTCTGAGGGAACAAAGAGGGCTCACAGTCAACGGCTTCACAAAAACTATATGAGTTTAGTGATGGCAAAACGTGTCCTCTTTAGATGATCACGAACATGAAAATTGTATAATATTAGATCTCGTTCCACACATAATTTGTGACTCTTGTTGAATTAAACGAAGCTAATCTACTTTGCTGCGAGAAAAATGTATAAGACCCGTTTTTATTTTTACTTTCTTAACATTCACGTTTATAAACGTTACTAGTGAATATGTAATGTTTTTCCAAGGCTAAAAAGTAAAAACTAGTAAAACGTATATTTTGAATACTACAAAATCTAAATAAGAAGTCAGGACGAAGTCATTAATTTTCCTTCCCATGGAAAAATTTAATGGCAATCTTAAGCAATCAGACCATCTCGATTTTAATGAGACGTTGAGTCTCCCATTACACGCTATGGAAGAGCTTCAATCTATACTTAAACATATTAAATTACCTTTAAACGAAATTAGAATTTGAATAATTTGGTGTTAAACTTTGTATGAAACTTTTTTATGGAATCCAACATGGCTGTGAAATTAAGTACCAATATTCCTGAATATAAATAAATAATGAATCTGAATAATAGATAGGAGGGTTAAAGTATATTTTAGCGAAAGCTAGTTTGATGATTACTGCGAACAACACTTTAACAATTACAATCTAGGTCGACTGAATGAGCCCAAACACTATATAACCTTAGTTATCAAGGAGTTAGGTAATCTCGAGACTAACTGGGAAGAAACAAATTCCAGTATTGATATACTATATATACTATACATAACGGAACCACAGAACAAATCAAAAATAAAATTCTCCAATATTACATATATCTCTATCATAATATTCCTACATTTATTTGAAAAATTCTTCATAACTTTTAAACGTTTTTCATTAATTAATGAACTCAAGTCATTAAATAAAGCACTAAAAGCGAGCAACCGACTGTCTGTTTGGGAGTTATGAGTTCTTCATTCTATTCTTGATAATAAAATAAAAACTTATTCGTCGACACAAAACGTATTTAAGTACATAAAAAAGTAGAGCTTATAACAACATTTTATTAGAAATATTTCCATTACAAAAAAAAGTCGTAACTCGAAGATGTGATAAAGGAAATCATCATTAATTGGTATATTGATTAGTAATAAACAAATTTTAATCATGAACCCGAAGTCCTTCAACTTCTAAACGGTTAGAAACAAAAATATTTTATTTTAATGGATTCAACCTTGTAGGACTTTCTTGAGCTTTAATTAACTGAACATTCCATTAAAAATGTATACAACCGAACTAAAACTTTATAGACTAATTAATAGTCTATTGACTTTTTGTTCGTTGCCAAGCTTATAATATATCTGAAACTCTTAATTTATCTACTACTAGCGGCTCAACCTCGCTTCGCTCGGGCTCGTCCCTAGGCACGTTTTAACGGTTAATATGGAATAGATTACTGCTCCGCCTCCTTCCTCAATAAACGGGCTATCTAATAGAAAAAGATTTTTTTAAATCGGATTAGCAGTTCCTGCGATTAGCGCGTTCAAACAAACAAACAAACAAACAAACAAACAAACAAACAAACAAACAAACAAACAAACAAACAAACAAACAAACAAACAAACAAACAAACAAACTGCCACTTTATAATACATATTAATATAGATTTACTTGACTCCGATTCTAAATACACAACCAAGTTTTCAGAGTTTCCATTCTAATATAAAAAAAAATTAAAAGTTTTTTTACCTTTTCACACTTAAGTCGCTGAGCAAATTTCGATTTAAGTCAAGATTTAAGTCTGCATCATGTTGACATTTTTCTTTGTTCTTTACTCGTACAATCTCCATTGGATGATTAATAACACTGTCATTTATCATATTCATCACGGTATTATGAAATGTATTTAGCAATATCATTATAAATTCAATGGGCATCGAACTCACTACCGCTACAAATGTAATATAGTCTTCAGATTTATAATTGTAATTTCATTTCGCTTAAAATGTAATAATAACAATTCTCTGCTTCGAATTATACTTAGACAATCTATTATAGAGGTGATATTATTGTTTATGTTAGAGATATACATATACTTAATACAAAATCCCTTACAGCAGTTTTTTTTTCATTTCAGGTACTTAATATTATGTGGAAGCTGAGATTTTACAGATACCGTAAGTTAGAATAATTTATTTAAGTTAATACATATTATGTCATATAAGTATATTTCTCTGACGTACAATTAGGTATGGTTTTAGTTTAAAAAAAACATTTAAAATGTCTGTAATTTATTTAAGACCATGAAGAATCTGATTCTTATAACATCGAGGATTATCCAATGATATGGAACTATCATAGAATATAGAATCTATCGAGGTTCATAAGATGAATATAGGGTCTTCATGACCCAAACTCATCATGTTGAATAAAAGCTCGCGTTTAAAAAAAAATATAAATTATATTACTGCACAGTACTAAAGAGTACATATTATAGTTATTTTTATGGTTCAACTAGCGACTCACTCTCGCTCCGCTCGGGTTCGTCCCTACTCTTACTTTTTAACATTTAGTATAGATTTCTCAGAGTTGAGATATTTTTCCGCAATAAAAAGGATCCTATATGTTTACCCGGATAACCAGCTATCATCATACCAAATTTCATCAAAATCTATCCAGTGGTTTTCCCGTGATGCGGTAACAGACAGACAGACAGACAGACAGACAGACAGACAGACAGACAGACAGACAAAAATTCAAAAAACTATAGATTTGGCCTTTGTATCGATAATAAAGTCTATTTCAATAATATTTTCCAAAAAATATTTAATGTACAGATTCGACTTAGTTACAATTTTATTATATGTATAGATATAAAACTTCATCAATATTATAATTATTATAATGAACGCTAAATTGTATTAGTAAAATAAAGCGTTGGAATATCCTTCTTGTACAAAAGCTTAAAGCGAGGGGGACGTGGTCTTAGTACAGTATCTCTGTAGGCTGAAAAATGAATTAAGTCACTTTCTATTTTAGTACACCAAGTAAGTTCCTAGGATATAAGAATTTTGCAAAATCCAGGATACAGTAGCCTAACCACTTAGTTAAGAGAGAGTGAATTACTAGTTGATATAAAAATATTCGGCATATTTCTAGTATTTATCTATAACTTTCCCATATTATTATATCTATATCCCATAAAGTTATCTCTTACCGTTAATTGCAAAATATACAAATAAATCTGTTTTTCGATAAATATATCATTTCCTATCAAAACAAAAGCGAACGTCGAAATGGCCGATAAAAATATGAATGGTTTTATATTAAACAATCTGCCAGATTCTTAGTGAATTGTCCGCGATGAAAATAAATCATAAAAGTCTGATCCTTTCAAGGAGATGATATTCCATATTGCCTTAACTCGATAATATTAATGCTTAAAAGTACAATGGTATAGGTTGAGTCATCTTTATTATTATAGTGATAAGGTGCCTATAGTGTTACTCTAACGAATATCATTACCATTACCTTTAGTTTTGTCAAGATTTCAGATCTAAATTTTACAGTTATATATGTACATACATATGGACACATGTATGTATGTCTATTTGTTTTGTTATTTGTATTGTAGCTCTAATATTCAAAATTAAATATTTCTTATATAAAGCTCAACACAACACAGAAGATTCCAAAGACACTAGGATAAGATACTTGTTTCTCATTTTCAAAGACTATGCTAACAACACAATTAACAGAATACAACGTTGTTAAGCTTTAAGCGAGAAACTCGTTTGATTATTATTCCTTTTAAGTACCAGTAAGCAGTGTTTCGGTATTGCAAAATAAAATGCAAAACAAATAAAATTTTGCCAACGATATAAAAGTTTATAACTCAATATGACTTTGTTTGCCTTTTTTGTACAAAGCATGGCTTTGAATAAAAGTTAGGTACGTTTTGAAGTAGGCACTCGTATCCGCGGTAACTCTTTGTGTTATCACAGTTCTGTGTAAATTTTCTCGGATAATCGGCAAAATTGTTTTCCCTCTCCCATTTACACTTTCACAATAAAAATAATGACGGAAGATTTCGTTTGGATACTATGTAAATGTTATTTAATAAGTTTGGTATTTTTCATGCACGACTAAATAATTTATGTATTTAATTTTAAATTTACTGTGTCAATGTTATTCTCTTTCAGTGAGTTTAAATTAAATTCATATAGTGTCTGAAATGATATATTAAATATTTGTGATATACATAATACTTATCTATATATTTTTCTTTTAAATATGTGGGGACATTAACACACAGCGCCATCTAGTTCCATGGTAAGCTACGAGGCTTGTGTTATGGATACCAGATAGTTGATATACTACACATATATAACTTTATATACATACATATTATAAATATATGTATATGGGCTAAGTGTATATTCTAAAATAGCGAGTGTAGCTGGTCATATTCATGTTGTATTTCATATAACCTTTCAGCGTGTGAAGTAGAACGTAAAATACAAAACAAATCAAACAAATATAAACCATATTTTATTCTGACATCGCCTATATTAATTCTCAAAAGTCAAATTCGAGGCAATTCTATTGATACCGAAAGTCAGTTTCTCAGCAGTCAAGGGAAATCGACCAAACTAAAATAAATGGCGCATAGTTCGAACCTTTCAGGGAGATGAAATTCCGGGTCATCCCCTACCTCGATATGATCAAATAAACCCACCCCCATCTTGAATGTCTTTCGATACAACTGAGACGTCATGTGGATATCCATGAATGTATATAAATTGTAGGATTATAAATTTACTCCCTTTCTACATAACTACTCTCTTTCAATTTTCTAAATCGTAAAATATGAATGGCTCGGAAAAATAATCAGTTGATTGTAAGAACACGTATCGGAGCCAAAAAAGTTGCGCTCATATAAGATTTGGCAAATCTGACAAAGTTATATATATGTATCTACCCATAGTTTTATTACTTGTGTATTTTGTGGATAAAAATGATACCATATAAATCTAAATTCTATTATTTATTACTTACTTGTAATTTAATAGCCCGAATGCATATTTTGGAAGAAAATTTCAGTTATAGACATACTTTGTTAAAGAAGGCGACGTTAGTAGAATAATAAAGTGTTCAGAATCGTGCTCTATCGATACTAGCGCCTTCCTTTTTGTCTCCTGATGATTGATGGGGCCTGTTGTTGCTCAGTCAACATTGACTTGATATCTGATCCTATACGAGCTTCAAATATTTTGGTAAAAATAATATACAGTGACATTGTTTATAGGGTGATAGTGATGAATCGGTTTCTCAGATCATCCATTATACCGTTTTTACTACATCATATTGCTTCTTATTAAATTTATAGTTTTTTTGAAGTAATACTTCTTTTGATGAGTTATGAAAATGAGTGATTTTTTTTACGATGTGACAAATTTAGACTTTAGGGTAAAGTTAATGGCTATTGGCTACAGTGTGAAGTTAGTCCCGGTGTCTGTCTGTAATCAAACCTTGTAAGTTATTTCGACCCACTTCCCAGAAGCCGATTGTGCTGAACACATTGGCACACACGTTTGTTTCTCGTGACAGCACAGTTACCCTAATGACGCGATTTTTAATCCAATATGGCAGACGTTACAATATACCTAGCGATTTATCATTTCCATAGTGACCCTTATGATCAATGGGCTGGGCAACAAATAAAAGGGCTTGATGAGCGAAGCACAATAAGCAAAGTGACTTCATTGTAAACCCAATACGGCGGACTCCCAAAGATGGCGGATGTTTTTTTTTGCACCCCCATGATATGAATATCAAATGAAAGGGTTTGCTGAGAAAAATACAAGGAAAAAGAGTAAAAAAACATAAAAAGACACATTAAAAAAAGCAAGATTTTATGTAAATGCTCTAAAAATACAAAGAAGTATAACTTCTTTGTATTTTTATAGTACATAAGTGCACACACACTGTTATTTGAAGACTTTCCAAATAATATTACTTGATATTTTGTATGAAATACTTTTCTTATGAGCTTTTCTACCTCACCAGTTAACAATTTGTGCCATACAATCATGTTTTGAACGTTCATATCCTCTATTTATCATACATTCATTGAATTTTATTTGTGACGGATATTGAAGTGACGACTTATTTCCGTTTATTATATAAACAATAATGTTTTTTTCCGAGGCAATATTACTTACGACCTAATTTTAATTATAGCTAATGATTCCGAGCTCACTCATAGTATATGTATATGTTGTAGCTAAGTTTTTTTTTTATGTATCCCTTCACATCGCGCTATTATACTATCGAAACAATCGAAGCGTAAAGTAAAAGGAAACTAATGACAGAAGTTTAAGTTGGTATATATGTTGGTCACGTCCCTCCGATAGAACTGCCCTTTGTTTCTCTTTGATTGATGTCCCTCGTTTTACTTCTTCATGATTTCTTACTTTGACGGGCAAATTTCCGAGAGTCTTTTGTTGAAAACTTTCTTGTTTGTTGACGAAATGGGTCGAACATTCAATTGCTTATCAGTTTGCTATTAAATTTGTTTTTAAAGCTAACGACAAGTGAAATTTGTTTTGCCTTTTGTTGACAATGGCGGTTTGATAAGCTGCCGGGGGACGGCGCGAACGTGCCAAAATGTCTGTTCATTTTGTGATAGCTAAACTGTGTTGAATTTTTTTGGTGTTCGTAATTTTTTTTTTAACAAACACGAAAGTTCTTCTGCGGCATCGATAATAATATTTATTTTTGAACTAAAAGGGTAGACCCACTTCAAAATCAACTTGAAAGTAATTATTCTATTTATAGAGTGAAATATTTTTGTTCAAATTTTCATAAAGCTACTCTTATATATATATATATATATATATATATATATATATCTTCATAAAAAAAAGAATTAAGATCGGTTCAAAAAAGGTCAATTATTATGTGTGTATGTGTACAACTTTGTGCATGTTATTAACATGCACAAAAAACCATGCACTCGAATAGAGAACTCTCCTTTTTCCGTAACCAAATGATCAAAACCGTCCGTCCGTATGTCACAGCTTTATATATGTAGCAATATACTCTATGGTCACAGCTATTTTACTCAAAACTAAAGGAACTACATGGCAAAAATTTTATAGGAATATGTTTCATATAAAGCTATAGACAAAATGATTAGACATTTAATAGAGAAAATGCTAGTCATTCCAAAAAATAAAATACACAGAGATGGTACTCTTTATATGTGACGCAGGTGAGAATTTTTTTTAAGTCCACATAAGCGGGTAGGGTATCAATGGACAGGTAATTAAAATTCAGGTGATGCTTAACACTCACTTTTTTGTTCAAGCCAACAGTTTCAGAGTTATTGGCTTCTAAAATCATAAACATTTGTTCCCCTCTTCTAACTTTTGTAGTATGAGTCGGGAAAATCTGAAACAAAAGTTAAAAAACTCTTCCAACGAAAATTATTTGGAGAAGTATAAAGGTATGGGATATTTCCAATTTAACGCGTATTGCCGCAAAGTCATCTTTGTTTCTCACATTAAAACTATGAAATACAAACTTATTTATGCCGTCAATAAAACTAATATTGTTGATGGGTAAATATTTTATTGTTGAATGTCGCGTACAAATAGACAAATATTTTTTACTACTGTGGGGTAGTTATTAGATTTATTTAACAACTTGACTTTGTAGAAACTAGCCATTAAAAATAACTTCTCAACCAAATAAATACTCAACCAAAATAAATACTCAACCAGTTTTGTATAAATAAACGTGATATTACTACTTAATTCAACACATGACATATTCTCATAGTTTTCGTGATTTATACAAATAAGGAAATAGAAAAGTTAAATCCACTTCCACGTAATATGTAATTTTGTTAACAGGTGTTATAGGTACATTTGGAAATGTCTATAACATAAAACGTGTGGTTAGATTGATCGGTATCATCCTTAAATAAACTTTGTGAACGTTCATAAACTTTGTGATGTATAATATTTTGTAAAAAGAGCGAGATAATAATTAAAGTATTTTATATTTTTATATCTGGAACCGTTCAAACCCGTTTTAATCTGCGAAGTGCTATCTGATGTGAAAAAATCTAACCTAGATGTTGAAAATATAGTTATAACTAATACTAGGTAAAGTCGCTAAAACTAAACAAGACATGGCCTTATAAAATATATTATTATTTTAATGATATATGTTGTTTTAACGGTTAGTATATAATAGATATTAATTATTATATATCGTCGCTGCGCCTGCAAAATGCGCTATGTATTTTTTTTTGAAAATCGGTTTTTAATGCCAGTTTATACTACTTCTTAATCCACGTGTATCTGTAAAATGCGTTTTTGAATAACTCATTTGGTTAAGAAGATAGCAAAATCAGCTATGTAATTTTGATAAAAAACGAACTTGAAAAACCCTCTATATGTGCAGGAGGCACATAGCGTATTTTTGTTTCAAAGCGAGTCCCTTAGAATTGCGCTTTGAAATGATACATAGCGGGTTTGTCATACAGAAGAAACAGCACGTGGCAGGTGGTGCAATGTTTACCAGATCGTATTTTATATCAATTAAATAGCTTTAGGTGTTAGATAGTGCATATAAATTACAAAACTGGTTATACATACCTGGTTTGGCGAACTTTGAAATACCAAGTACTAATATTTCGAATTTCAATATTATTGACCCTGTAGAAGAAAAAGTATCGATTGCACGTGACTCAACGTTCACTGAATTTCATGAATCGAACCAGCATCAACTTAATAGTGTTCAGATGCCAATAGCGTTTGATTCTGGTGATTGTTCTGATCAGAATATTATAGTATTTATCCACTTCATATGTCACCACCATTACTTCCATTTTCTAACGACCAATCCTTGGATGTATAAAAAATACAGAGCCCAGGTACTTCAAGCTCCTGTTGTTTATTGCTGAACCCTGAGACAGGGCTGTTAGAAGAAGACTGGCAGGTAGAAGAATCTATAATAATCAAAGTAATAACTTAACATCTATTAAGAATAAGAGGAAGAACAACCAGGCTCTTCAATTACATGGCAAAGAATACAAAGGTCTTCAAAGAGCGGGGGGAACTGTGATCGAGACTGAGAAGTCTAAAAGATAACTAAAGCCCGTACCTTGTAATCATGGTATTGTAGGCATTTCTGACAGGTCTTTTCTTTGCGGGTCTGTAACCGATCAAGCCCGTAAAGATATTTTTGATTATTTTAGATATTAGAAGCTAAAAAGGCATCGTATTGGGTTCGACTGCAGTTTGAAATATAATAAAAAGAAGAACCATAACCACAACTGAAAATCGTACATCAAAACGAAAAAATACTGGTGTCGATTGTTTTTTGCCAAGAGAAAATGGCGTTAAAGTAAGAGTCTGTAGAGATTTATTTTTGGCCACTTTGGATATTACGAAAGAAACCTTTACAGATTGGACCAAAGCTAAAAGATGTCATACAACCAAAAGTATACCTGCCATTTATGATAAGGTTAGTACTTCAAACAAGAGAATTTTAAAGTCAGACTGTCGTACAATGGTTAGATCAGTTAGCTAAGGTACCCAGTTATTATTGCCACTCGTCTTCATCAAGAACGTACGTGGATGATGCATTGCATTCAAAGACCAAAATTACGAGGTTTACATTTCCTAATGTCAATCTACCTCTTTGGAATTCGTCCAACGAAAGAAATTTTGCGAGATTTTAAGAAGTAAGAAAATTTCTATATATAAGCCACGGAAGGATCAATTTGATACTTGCGTATCTTACAAAGAAGGAAACTTAAGCGAAGAAGCGTATCAAACACATATATAAAAAAAGAATGAGGCTCGAGAAGCGAAAAAAATAGCCATAGATTCGTTATCTGATGAACATTGTGTATGACAATGGATTTACAAAGTGTCCAATTATGCCCCAAGTTATTAGTATCCTGCCAGTGCTACAAACAAAAACTTCAGCTTCATATTTTCACAATATATATTAATAACACAAGAGATGTAATTGTGTTTATTTGGCACGAAGGCGACGGTGGTGTTACATGTAATAAATTTGTTACATGCATCGTAACATTTGTGGAGCTTTATACCACCAAAGGCTATACAAAAAATTGTCTCATATCAGATGGTTGTGGTGACCAAAACTGGAATGTTTTGTCTAGTGCTTTGGCAAACGTTTCGAAGCTAAAGAAGGTTGAAATTCAACAAATCATCTTAGAAAAAGGGCACACCATGATGGAGGTTGACAGTGTCCATTTGAGTTTAGAGAAATTCTTTACTCCGCCGTTATAAACACCTGCAGATTATGTCGCATGCATATGAAAAGCGAGGCCAAGTCAACCTTAAATTATAAAATATGTAGACTATACCTTTTTTAGGAACTTTGAAGCTGTGCCTAGCAATTTTTCATCGATTCGTCCCGGTAAAAGAGCAGGTGATCCCACAGTTGCCGATATGAGATCATTGTTGTATGTGAACGGTGATACTTATTATAAATTAAGACATCATGACACTCAATGGACCTTGTTGTCGCAAAGAAGAAAGGCTGATCTGTACGAGGAGCTCGGTGTTTGTTTACTAAGCCGAAAAAAACTAAATTTCATAGTTTACACTCCTTGAAACCTTTAATGTATTGAAATAACCACTTTTTTATAACAATTTATCTTTTCAATTTATCTAAAACTAGTTTTGATTACTATGTTTAGTACCTACTTTTTACTTAGTTACAAATTGATCTCAAAGTTTTCCAAATATTTAAGTGTACCTAACAATGAATGTGATTTGATTTGATCTGTTCATATTATACGAGAGTGTTGTTATATTATAAAGATTTAGAACGATTGTTTTATTATGTTACTTATTATTTTTTAGTTTATATAATTTTATGTTTCTTGTGATAACTAACTCATCCGTTAATTAATACCTACTGCTGCAATTTATTTTATTACTATTATGTTACATTTTTAAATACCTATTTTGTTCATAACTACCTAGGCATGCTAAGCTGTTTAGAGGTATCACTATTTTAGTCTGTTTTGATTTATTTTGTTAATTATTTTTCTAATTAAGTATAATAAGTACTTTTTAAGCGAACTTAAACCTATCTTATTATTTAAAAATAGTTTGTTAAATCCGTTATGTGTTCAAGAAAGCACACAAATGTTTATTATTTAGAAGAAGCATAAATCCGTCATGTGGTGAAAAGTCAAATAGCGGTATTTACGACCCAAATAAAATCCGATATGTGCCCAAATTCACTTAAAAAAATTCTAGCACCTGGAATATCATAGTAAACAGCAGTAAATATATATTTCTAGGTGCCCCGACATAAAGTCTAATTTTCTGCATAGTAAATTTTAAAATGTTATTAACAGTTTAGAAAAAAAATAGTTTTTTGTTTCTCCTGAAAAGTTGGGTTTTTATCCATAGCGGATTTTGCAGGCTCAACGACGATATATGTATACATGGGTATGATGAGTTGTTGTGGGTTGTGTTGTAACGTGTTTTCCCGTGGGAATGTGATAATATCCCGTGGTAAGTAGCCTTTATCACTCTCCAGCCCTCCAACTACATATCTCCACACAAAAAATCAACGCTAATCCGTCACTGTATCGACATGAAAAAACTAACAAACATACTTTTCACATACATTTCACATTTATAATACCTATTAGTACACAAGTATAGTAAAACATGTAATAGCGAAATATTAGAACAATCCTTCTAAGAGATAAAAAAAGAAGGATTAGCTTTATGTTGCCTTATTCAAAGGTTTTGAGATTCGCTCGCATGTGGCTTTGAGAAAAACACTCTATGTACCTCTCACTCGAATCTGCTACCTGCTAGTAGAGCTCCTGTTGAAAGCGGTTGAAGCCGTTCTTTTTCTATCCCCCTATGGGAACCCTTATTCTTTTTCCGGATAAACGCTATGTGATGCCTGACTATACTCCATTTATTTCTACATTTTACAGGTGTTGATTTACATATTTTGTTACATTAAGAAGGCACCGAGTTTTTTATTTTAGTAGGACGACAGCGGGCAGGGGAGAAGTGTGGATAGGATGGACGGGACGCGTGTGAGTTTGGTATTTCCTTCGTATTATTAAAACAAATACACATTTTGAAAATGTAAAGTGTATACGATATAGAAAACGTATAGTTCTGTTATTATTAAAAAACTGATAAACTTCCTTGAATTATTTACGCTGCACTAAGGGTTTATTTTGTTTTTTAGATATCATTTTAGATTTTTTTCTATGGAGGAAACTACAAGTTATCGTGTTTCTAAAATGTATGATTTATAGAATAAATCTTTAAATATCCTACATATTAATTGGATAATTAAAGTTTAAGTAATAACAATACAGCAAGGGATCAAACGAACACAATTATTTCGTAATTTCCTCGGTGTGCCCTTAATATGACATACTTATCTATATAACAGATTTATAACGAAAAAATATTCGGCTGATATACAAAGATTTTCCAATTAAAATTCTTTTATTACATTACTACACGCATATTTTGTTATTTATATCCAATACCAGAGGCAATGAATATAGTACATAGTTTGTCTCGGCGGAATTGTTCGGAGAACAGTTGTAAACTCTCAGCAGTATTATACAAAATTGCTGAATCAGACGCTGGAAACACTTGCCAATTTAGAGATACGTTTAATTACTTATTATCTTTTTAATGTTGCTGTGATTAAAAAATTATGTTTTGCTATTTTATAGGATTATAAATACTTATAATCTCCTTATTAAGTTACACTATAATAATACATAACACAATTTATGTAAATATCATATTGGTTAGTTATTCAAAACACATATAGGTTTGTCGTGGCCAAAATAAATATTTTTATGGTAAAATCGCCTAAATATTAAGTCGTATAAAAAATAAAACTAAGCGTACCATGAAAATCCCATTAAAGTTTATACAAACAGTTAACGTTATAGTATTTTTCACTTTAATATAATAGAACAACGTATCAATATAATATCATATAATATTGCTTAAGGCAAGAACTACTATTACGATTCTAATATATTTTCATAGAGCGCTCTAACAAGAATACTGTGTACACAAACGAAGTACATAATACTTGGCAAGAGGCAATTTTATCTAGTTTTTGCCAGAAAAAGTTTTTCTATCAACGCACGAACGCAAAATTTATTGTGAATTTTTCGCTGGGACGTAACTTCCTCGGCTGCCTACATACACTATATAAACTACACATGTCACTACCCACTCTACCTGCCTCACTTCCTGTCGACATGAATAATAGCATCTAGTCTATTGAAATCCCACTTATATATTTACATACTACATTTACTTATAATAAATTATAGGATTGCTAATGTTATTTTCCTAAAATATTCCTATGATGATGCCGTTTATGTTCTTTCCAAATCATTAAAAATCATTTAATCGTGAAAAGATAACAAAAAAACGGATAAAAGGTACTCTCGCAATAAGTGATTCATTTTAGAAAAATGTACGTTTTTAAAATGATAATTAATTCTTATATATAAACAACTAGCATTGCCCGCGGCTCCGCCCGCGTTCAGATGACCAAAAACCAAATTCTTAGGTTTTACATACATATTAGTATACATATATATATTACAGTTTTTGTATTTTCTCTGAAATGAGATATTTTTCCGCGGTAAAAGTATCCTATATGTTGACTCGGATAATCAGCTATGACCTCACCAAATTTCATCAAAATTCGTCTAGTAGTTTTTCTGTGATGCGGTAACAGACATACAGACAGACAGACAGACAAAAATTCTAAAAACTATAGATTCGGCCTCTGTACCGATATTCGATAATAATGTCTATTTCAATAAGATTTTCCAAAAAATATTTAATGTACAGATTTGACTCAGAATTTTATTATATGTACTAGCGGCTCACCCTCGCTTCGCTCGGGTTCGCCTCTAGGAAAACACTTAGTTCCCACGGGAACCGTTCATTTTTCCCGGATGAAAAGTAACCGGTTGTTTGACCGGCAATATAAGGTATCAGAATGTTAAATTTTACTAAATTAGGTGCATAAGTTGTATAAGTTACAATAGTTTTTTAACTATCCCACGGGAACCATTATATTTTCCGGGATAAAAAATATCTAAGACGTTGACCGGGGATATAAGGTACCACCATGCAAAATTTCATTTAAATAAAACAGACAGAGAAAGAATTTTTTTAAAAAAAGTCTGGATTTGTTCTATTTGTCTTCTTACATCCCCCTGACTCACGATGGCTTATTATTAGCGTATTTCATGTATAACTTTAGTGTTTCTATACCGATTTCTATAATTCTTTTTTATGGAATAGTTAATAATGTTAACTTTTTTAATTAGGGATGACTGAGAGTGTTATAAACGTAAGAGTAGACAAATATAAATCAGAAAGCTTCGAACTGCTAATCTATCGGGAGTTACACGTGTTATTGTGAGTCAACCATAAAAGATAGACATATGCTGTCGTTGGATATTTTTTATATAATTTTAAGGAGAACATTTCCGTCATACATGATTTCTGTGTAGCTTTAACCATTAAGATAGCACACGCGATGGAAGCTTAAAAAATGGAGTAACTTCTCCCGTTTTCCCAACATTTCCCTTCACTGCTCTGCTCCTATTGATTGTAGCGTGATGAAAAGTATACTATAACCAGCTTAGGAGTATGAAAAATAATTATACCAAGTTTCGTTAAAATCCGTCGAGTAGTTTTTGTTTCTATAACGGTTATACAGACAGACAGACAGACAGACAGACAGACAGACAGACAGACAGACAGACAGACAGACAAAAATTTTACTGATTGCATTTTTGGCATCAGTATCGATCCCTAATCACCCCCTGATAGTTATTTTGGAAATATATTTCATGTACAGAATTGACCTCTCTACAGATTTATTATAAGTATAGATAGATGACACTAGTAGCTATATAAGCTTTTTAAAAGATAGATGGGAATGAATTATATTTTAAACATAACAGGATACAAAACAATAAAATTTCATGTTCACATTGAATATTCAAGAACAAAGTGAAAATTTATTTATAAATGTCTTCAATAGTTTAGAGTAAAAACGTATTTCACATATTCTTTATACATGCCGAACCAACCCTCATTACCAACCCGAAAATGCTCGAAAGATAAAAACTGTACGTGACAAAATATAAACATAAAAGGAAATTTTATATTTCGGTCAATTTTGTTTGATATACGATTGTATCCTTAGGCATTGTGCGGGACCCTTGTAACAGCAAATAGACCGCGTACTAAAAAAGACAGAATGATGTTTATGTAAACTTGTATTTCCCTACAGAAGCATGTTCTTCAAATTTGATATCATTTCTTAGGGTCTGTGTGAAAATATATTGGGGTGTATGCAAACGGACCCGATAGGGCTATGATGAGGGCCCCCTGCCTAATGAGAAATACGTCCCATGCTTCTTGAACAATGCTGGACATGAGTCCGAAAATGTACGATTGTTAAGGCCTCCATTTAATTTTATATAGCCATCATCGTCACCATTACGTAACTCCTTCGAGTGTAGACCCACCTTCATTAGGTTTAGTGTTGCTCCGTGCCCTTTTATTCATTGCTCTTAAGTTCGCAACATTAGTTACAAGAATGTTTACCGTTTAAGGTAATTGTTTGTTTTCATGGAACACTCCGAATTGTTTGTTCGGCCTATTTTGTACGGTGCATCACATTGATTGGATTGGTTAGAATCAATGAGTATCCTTGATTAAGATTAAGTTTTTGTTAATAAAATCAAATATACCTATACTTTCAATACAATGTGCTCTAATTTTGGCCAGCGGACTTTTAATTTAATCGATATAAATTTTACACGCGACATCGCTTTACTTGGGTTCGTCCCTAGTTTCCTCAAAATAGCCTATGTGTTACTCCAGATCATAGTTTATTTGTGTACTAAATTTCTTCCTAATCCGTCCAGCCGTTTCAGCGTAAAGGAATAAGCAAATACACATATGTAGGTACGTCGCCATTATTATCTATACATATACTCATAATAAAATTGTACAGGTCGAATGTCTGTACATAGAAAAAAAATGCAAAAACCTGAGTTAGGGGGATGTAAGAAGAGAAATAGAACAAATCCAGATTTATTTTATTTTTTGTTTCTCTGTCTGTTTGTCTGTTTGTGCGGGCTAATCTCCGAAACTGTTTGACCGATTTTAATGAAATTTTACATGATGGTACCTTATATCCCTGGTCAATATTTTAGATACCTTTCATCCCGGAAAATTAAAGAGTCCCAGTGGCATAGTTGAAAAATTATAGTAACTTATACAGCTTAATACACAAAAACTTATGCACCTAATATCATAAAATTTGGCATGCTGATACTTTATATTGCTGGTCAAACAATGTGTATTATAAAATTTATAAGTCCCATAAAAGTGACGGGTTCCCTCGGGAAAGAAAAACATTACAAAAGCACTGTCTAGAATAGCGTCTTTCATACTAAACCAATTGTGTGTGACGGACGTCACTTTGACATAAGGCAAAGGCTACTTTTTATCCCGGAAAATATACGCTTCCCGTAACCTATCCCAGGTTTGTTTTTGTTTCCCTAGAGGCGAACCCGAGCGATATTTCCTTGTTATTTATACACATATAAAAAATAAGAGAAACAGAAATTTTACACTTTCTTTCGCTAGCACTCAAAATGCGATATACTAACAGTCTTTGAATTTAATTCCATTAAGACCCTGTTATAGAGGGACCTCGTTTTAAACTACTTCGTTTTCATTTAACTTTACGAAGTAAAAAACCAAGGAGATACGGCTTCGCAAATTGAGCGTAACTTTTTCGTCAAGTAATATTATTACAACAAACGTAAAGGAGACCCATTTGTGTGAACGCTATTCACAGTTTGTTATTTATCACGCAACAAAAATAAACATTTGAAAACACACAAAGTACATATAAATTATTCTCTTACGTCATGTTCTTAAGGAAATTTTACATTACTAATACTTACATAATAATATGAGGTTTTAAAACTTAGTCAGTTTTATAGTACTCGTATTTAAGCTGTCGCTATGTAATTTAATCAAACAATGGAAAGTCTGATGTGATGTGGTGTAATTATTGGTATTTATACCTACTACTCAAAAAATGGCTAGTATATACGATTGCAGGTTCTGAGTTCGAATCCCGGTTTTGGGCCAAATTAGTTATAAGGGTTTTCTTTCAAGAAGTTCTCATTAAGTCAGTCTTAAGAAGTCTTAACGTGTAAGTAACCATTTGTGCACTATAATATCTCCTATGCAGTTGATTAACCTCAGTGCGAACACCGAAATTCGGTCTCCAGAGTTCTTTTTTATTTTTAGATAAGGTTGTGCTCCAGCCGTGATCACGCTCTTTCTCCGAAATATACTAAAAAATCGGTTAAGTGCGAGTCGAATCGAACACGAATGGTTCCGTACTATCGTACATGTAGTTTTTATGAATATGACTTTTACTCTATGTATGTAGTATATTACCTTCGATGATCGATTACGAACGTTAAAAAATGTTTCTTGTATTTTTATATTTTTATTTTTATTATTTATTGTTATAGCGGCAATAGAAATAGGTACCCTCTGAAAATTTCACCTATTACGGTTCTTGAGATACAGCTCTCTGACATACGGACGGACGGACAGAGGGACAGCGGAGGCTTAGCAATAGGGTTCCGTTGGCACCCTTCGGATACAGAACCCTAAAAACAATATTAATACTACATAAAATATTTTTTTAACGGAATCAGAAAGTTAGTTGTGAATAAAATATTGTTATATTAGTGATATAAAGCTGTTTAGAATTTCATAATGGAATCCTAATTAATATTCTGGTTCTATAAATGTTGTTATCGATCTGTTAATTATCACCCGAGGACGGACTTGAGTTCTCGTTTCAAAGTCACATAAAGTCGTATATTTACTTTATAATTTTTATTGTTTTTACGATATTTGCTTCAACTATCACAAATTGAATCCTTTTTGATGTACACTATCGCACTGTCTAAACCTCTTAGGTAACTTGCAAGTTTGTGAGAGCATCATCAAAATCGATTCAACAATAGTAAAATTTACTACAAAAAAAATATAAAATAATAACTTGTGCAAGACATTAAAACCTTATTTTGGCAACTTAGGCCAGCGTTGTTTTCCAACAAAATACTGTTTACAAAGAAGCCACGGGATTAAAGGATTTTCTATATTACTCGAGTCAACATTTTTATTTTTCGCCCTCTGTGCCTTATAAAACTTATTATAAAAACGCCTTTGAATTTCATATTAAGAAATAAAGCACCATAACCTAATTTTTGGCTGCAACTGAGTCATAGAAAAAGTGCTTTTATGTAAAGATATTTTATTTAAAACTACTTACATATTTATACAAACATTAGATATACACAGGTAGATAGATGTATTACATTATCTATTTTTTTTCTAATTTACATATATTAATTCAATGTTATCCTCACTTATCTAGGGTGCATCCCTAGGTCCTAACAGTAACTAGATTAGTCAATCTGTATATTAAATTTCATCACAATCTGTCCAGCCGTTGAAACGCATCGGAGTAACAAATATATACACACAGACATACAAAGCATTTATAAATGTTGTCTGGTAAAAGTAAGCAACGATCCAAATCGATCGATTCATAATGACCAAATTCAAGATGTACGATAAAGCAACTTCTAATTGAACTGGTGGATGTTTGCACTGGCGCGGCGCCGCCGGCGTTGTTTGCGAACCACTAGCCGATTGTCCCGGTCATTACCTGTACATACATTAGTACGTTTATCAATATTCCATCTAAGTCATTTGTTTGGTAAAATTTATTTGTCACGAATCGATAGAGTTGAAAATCTATACATAAAATAAAATTCTAACTAAGCCGAATCTGTACATTAATTTTTTTTTAAATCTTTTTATACTACACATTATTTTCGATACAGAGGCCGAATCAATAGTTTTTAGAATTTTTGTCTCTCTGTCTGTCTGTCTGTCTGTTACCGCATCACAGAAAAACCACTGGAGAGATTTTGACGAAATTTGGTATGGTAATAGCTGATTATCCGATTCAACATATAGAATACTTTTTGCCGCGGGAAAATGTTTCATTTCTGAGAAAAAAATACAAAAACTGCAATTTAAGAGTATAATAATATGTAAAACCTAAGAATTTGGTTTTTGGTCATCCGAACGCGGGCGGAGCCGCGGGCAATGCTAGTAATAAATATGTTGGGACATTAACACACAGCACCATCAAGTTCTATGGTGGCGTACCTGGCTTGTGTTATGGATACCTAGATAGTTGAGACACTACAGATATATACTTAAAATACATATATACTTAACTGCCTCGGTGGTGTAGTGGCTAGCATGTACGGCTGCACACCCGGAGGTCCTGGGTTCGAGTCCCGGGTCTGGCCAAGTTTAGTTATTGAGTCTTTCTGTATAGTAAGTCTCAATAACAGCCCGGAGTTGGGAAGTTGGCGGTGATTCACCCCCGTGCCTCGGAGAGCATGTAAAGCCGTCGGTCCTGCGCCTTAACTCTTACCGGTCGTGTCGAGCAGTCGTCCCACCGGAGTATGAGAGTGATAGGAATAGAGAGTGCATCTGTGTCTGCGCGTATACTTGTGCACTATAATATCTCCTGCGCAGTTGGCTAGTCTCAATGAGATTGGCCGCCGTGGCCGGAATCGGTCAGGAGAACATCACATACTTAAATACTTACTTTACACACATATTATAAATATAAACACCCATGACTAGAGTACAAACATTCATGGTCATTACACAAATGAATGTCCCATGCGGGACTCGAACCCGCGACCGCTGGCACAGCAATTAGGGTCACTACAAACTAAGCCGAACGTGTCTTAAAATAGTAGATATTAGTCTTGTGAAAATATAAACATAATTTGTTTGCTTTGTAGTTATAATGACCCGATAAAATTGATGATAAAATCAATTGTTTATTTAGCGTACCTACTCTATTATTAGTACGAGTCCCTTATTAGAAGCAGATATTTAAATATGAACGCCAACAAAAACTACTATTTGCTTTATTGTATTTACACAAACTGAATACTAAAAAATGAAAAATTAAAACGTAATTTATGATTTAAAATTCGTTGTTTTAACAAAAACAACTCTTTTCGATTATTATATAAGGGGAAACGTTGAAATCTACCACCCAACATGAAGTTTTGATACTGGCAAAGAACAAATTAATAAAGCAATAACATACATAATAACCGTCCCTATGTCACAAGGGAAAGACTAAAGATAAAAAATCATTTTATACTATAATACCTGCTCCTTTCTTAATATTTTTGAAGTTATACATCATTTGGCACGTTTGGAAAAATTATGAGAGTATTTGTACGATGTACGACAGCCAAAAAGCGACATGATGAATGATATACGGAATGACTTATTGCTTTTTTTTCTATTACGGCAAAGAAGTTCTTCAAGAACAACTTCTTACATGCGTACATAAGTACATAGTACACTTTTTTTTTCAACTTTCATATATTCACTTAAGGATCCTATCATATAGCCTCTGTAACTAGACTGCAGTTAGATATAGGTCTAAACTAGTGTCATATCAAACCTCAATAAACGCTTGAACAATTAAAATCGTATGTTTTCAAAAATAGACCGGACACGTGACAGTTGCATTTTGGATTTCCAAACGATACGTTGTATTGTTCTACGAAGATAAATTACTGGGACAATTTCCGCTTGTGGAACACGTTTCATGTTTACGCTCGGATTAAAAATATTACCGGCGCTTTAGAACGTATGCCTGATGACTGACACAGACCTTTTCGAAATCGAAACACAAAATTTTCAAAATTAAAACGAATTATGTTATGATATATTACTAATATCTCGTATTCATATAATATATTTTTTTCTTTACTTATTAGGTTAAAGATATAAAACAATTTAAAGACAATTCAAGGTATTTACGCATATACTTTTGTGCACATATCATTTGTCAAGACCGATATGCTATAAAGCCATGCAAGGATGCCATAGGTAGCGCACTAGCTATTTACAAACTCCATGCTTATGGACAAAAATGAGTCATATTCTCGCTTGGTTTAGTGCCAAAAAGAATCTCAACATCTCGACCCAATAGGCTACGCCATGGTTGAGTTAATAATAAATTTATATTCCAAGAGGGCAGAACGTCTGGTAGACTATCTACTGCTACTATATAATTATAATATTCATTACGTAACGTCAGCTTCGCGTTTGTGAAGCCGCGTCTTCTAGCGACATCCCGCTAAAGCTTTTGGCTTAAACGTAACTTAAATAGAACTTAACGCTTATTATTATTTCATAGTAAAATGTTTCTATTAGTATTCTCTACATTATAATACCTGTTATAATAATATACATAAGTACGCAAATGAATACATTTCATAATATCCTATTATATAAGGAAGAAAACAAAAGCTACTTATGAAATTCTGCAGTTAATGTCTGTTTTGGCCGAATAAATTTCAATCGCCTTTGTAGTATTGCCAGCTGCGGTTTATAGTTATAGCTGACTCTTTGCATGAGGCCTAGTTAAACTTTAAGTTAGTGGTCACAAGAAATGTTATATTGAAAACTATATCCGATATCCGCTTTGTAATATATTGTTACAGAAGTTAAGTTTTTCCTTAAACTTTATAATTATTTTATCACGTCCACTTAATACATGTTTCCGAAATGTTTAAGATACTGAGTAGGTGCTTAGATAATTGAAGTTATATTTGTATATTATATTACATTTGTATATGATGCTTCTATAAACATTTCAATGTTTACCTATTCTCTTGCCAAGTTGGCAGAGCAGATCTTACTTTATCATCTATACATATAATAAAATTGTAACTAAGTCGAATCTGTACATTAAATATTTTTTGGAAAATCTTGTTGAAATAGTTATTATTATTGATACGGGGGCCGAATCTATAGTTTTGAGAGTTTTTGTCTGTCTGTCGGTCTGTCCGTCGCATTAAAATACTTTCTTCTTACTTTGCTATTACTATGTCTAGGCAAAAAATTGAAAAATAAAAAGTTAAAGAATAAGTAAAAACCGACTTCATAATAAAAAACAATAAAAAGTAAACATAATTGATTGGTAGTACTTTCCATTTCCTATAGATACCTAATTAAATATTTTCGAAGTAAAATGCCAGCCGATGCAAATCAAAGCACACTGACGTCGAAAATATTTGATTAGGTATCTATAATAAATAAAAACTACCAATCAGTTATTTTTTACGTTTTAGTGTTTACTTTTAATAAATACTGTGATCGTCTAAAAGCTGTTATCATTAATATTTTACATTCAAAGGTCTTATTTATAGCTTAGAAACGCTTACCTTGAAAATATATATTACCTTTGTATAAGGAAATCTAATTTAGTCCGATTCGTTACATGCATAAAATACAATAGCGTCTTTATTGAGACCAAAATTGCAACTAGATTGATTTACAAATTCACATAGCTACCTGTCTAGCTTTGATATCCAAATTATATGAGACACCTGAGGCGCTACAGCTGACACGATAGCAACGTATTTGATAATTTATACCTTACTAGCAACTCACTCTGGTACCGCTCTGGTTCGTTCCTAGGTACGTTTTAACAGTTATTATAGATTTCTCGGAGATAAGATATTTTACCGCAATAAAAAGTATCCTGTATGTTGACCAGGATAACCAGCTATAATCATACCTTATTTCTTTAACCGTTTTTCTTTATTTTTAACCAAATTTTATCAAAATCTGTCCAGTGGTTTACTCGTGATGAGTTCCCATTCAGACAGACAAAAATTCTAAAAACTATAGATTCGGCGTCTGTATCGATAATAATGACTATTTCAATAAGATTTCCCAAAAAATATTTAATGTATAGATTCGAATTAGTTACAATTTTATATTTATTATTACTTGTTATAATTACTTGTGTAGGTAAATTTGTAAGCGATTATTTTCATTGTTTGTTATATTTCATTGATTAAACAACTTGTTATATATTAATTAAAACATGTAACATGCTAATCAATCTGAGTATTTCATTTTCATCCTCTTATACGTAAACCTCTAATTCTGATTAACATATTGAATAATTCTGAACATTTTAGATATTTCTCGGATGCTGTATCCCTTGTGGATGGAAAGTAATGACTCAACCTCACTTTCCCCTTTGATTTGTAAAATGTTGTGAGCTCAGTAACATGTTTTTGTACTTACTAGCGATGTAATGATGAATGATTTTAGGGTTCCGTCAGACCGTCTCAGTACATATATGTAAACAGATATATTGATACGGGACCCTTGTTCCACGAAGCCATTTCGGACTTAACTGGTATTTCTTATTTAGGATTAATTTAAAAACTGCATGACCGACTTTTCAGACTTTAGGCCAGCGTCAATTCTGTCCGACAGTCCTTTATTTTAGATGGTAATAATTGTAACCAGAGACTAAACAGGCCAACCCTTTTAGAGATGAAATATCAATATAAACTGTGCCTAATATCAAAGTTGAGCTACTGAGGAGACCCTTATTAATTTGCTGTTATATATATACTAAGTAAGGTTTATTTCAGACATATTTTTTATTAACATAGACATTTCACTTTCACTAAAGCTTTTTATTATCGCAAAATCGTTTTATTACTACGCATTTTATATTAAACATTTTGTACGTAGCGATATTATAATACACATTTATCTTACTTTCTTAGATTTACGTGAATATTTGACATTTTAAATGAAACTATCTTTTCGGATTCGGACGACTTTTTACTAAGAACATGGTCACGGAAGAGATTTAAATGCTTAAGACGTCTCAAAAGTTGATATATACTTGTTACAGACAGTATCTATGCACAATCATTATTTTTCTGTTTATTTCTATAGTGTGTGGCTAATATGTGTAACTAGTTTTGGCTTTCGATTCCCACTCGCTTATTCGATGAATACTGTCTGTACTACACGAGAATAGCATAACTATTTAAAAGTAATATTTTTAATATAATTTCAAATAAATTTTACTTTCTTATAATATTGTTAATAAGTATACATAATACCATTTATTATGAAAAAAAATAAAGGCGTAGCGAGACGCCTGACAGATGTGAATCATCGAAACGTGCCACGATGGTTTTTAAAGGTAGTAAATATGACATAATTAACAACAAAATATTCAGATATTTAAAAAATAAAATCTTTATTTAAAATATACATCTTAATTTAATACCAAAATTAAAATACGAACTCAACGCGGCGAAAGAGATGGAGGAGGGAATCGCCGAGCTGAGTGGGAAGAAAATTTGAGAGTTACGAGCGCGTGGCGACGTGGCGAAGCGTCGCCACGCCAACAGCCGATTTAGCCCGCAGAATTAAATGTTTCATATCAAAAGTATTATATATAAATATATTTCACATTATTCCTTTGTTGTTGTAACAGCATCCAATAGCAAATAAAAACTCAGCGGGGCTTTAGAACGGAATACTAGTGTCGCTTGCTTAAGCACATTCTTATTTAATTTGCAGAAAGGCAAAAGGGTGGATGGGCCCTTAAATGTTTTCCACGTCCCTACCTATTTACAAGTCGCTATTTACAGGGGGCTTAAACGAGATTCTCCTCAATTCAGATTCAATTTACCGTCAAAATGGACGTTACGTCTTCCTTGCTGATGTATTCCCATGGCGAATACTCACGATAACTTCTTAGTTTGTAAGGAAGCAATAAGCTTTTGTATCAGTTTGTGGTTTTTATCGTCGCTTAATCTAGCTAAATAAAATGTAATTTGTGTAACAAATTAATATAGTTTCGTTTGTTTTAATCATATATGTAGTTTTGTATATACTAATATTATAAATGCGAAAGCTATTCGGCCTGTTTGTAGTATATCCGTCTGCTTTCTAAACAGGTGAATTGATTACAATTTCATTGGGTGAAAATAAAAAAAACACAATCTAAGAGCGACAAAAAATGTTTCTACGCTGAAATTGTATTACTTATAGAATATAAATACTTTGATATTCATGTTAGAATAAATTAAATTAAATAGAAAATACTGTGAAGCACTAAATAAACTAGGAAATAAATATTAAATAGCAGTAAAAATTCTACTTACTAATTATAAGTATTCACTTGACCAATGAAATCTTTACAAATATCTACCTAAATTATAATATATTCAACCCTTTTTTTAACGTCCCACTGCTGGGCACGAGCCTCCCAATACGAGGGGGATCAGGCCATAGTCCACCACGCTTTCCAGGTACGAGTTGGCGGACTTCACATGTCTTTCGAAAATTTGCTAGGTTCTCTCAGACATGCAGGATTCCTCACGATGTTTTCCACTGTAAGGCAAGCGGTAATCATGCTAGAAATGATTAGCACATGAAAATATTAGAGGTGCGAGACTCAGGGTTTGAACCCGCTTCACTCGGTTTCCCAAGCGAGAGAGTTACCACTAGGCTACCACTGCCTACTAAAGAATTCTTTAAGAGTATTATAAGTTATAATACTCTTAAAGAAAACATAAGTAAAATAATTACGTACATTCTCTTGATATCAGTTGCGTGGCTCGCGACTATATCTACAAAACGCGCAGGCAACAGGAAAATTCTTTGAATACTCACGAAGATAAAGGGGATTCATTATCATGTATTCTACTTTCACTATGTATGAAAGAAAATGTTTGCATATTAGTACACTAATGTTTATTAGAAGTCAACCTTTTGTTAGTGTCTAATATAACTGAAGATTAATTTACACATACTGCGTCTGTACGTTTCTTCACCACATAATAATTTTCATAAACAATGTGGCGTTTTCTTTTCCTAAACCCTTTTTGTCTGACTACTATTATAATTGGGAATATTTGTTTATATGCGTATAAATCGCATATTTGTAAGTCTTTCACGCTGAAACGGCTGGACCGATTTAGATGAAATTTAGCATAAAGACCTGGAGTAACACACTTTGTTATCTAAGAACGCACTCGAGCAAAGTGAGGATAAGTCATTAGTATTAAGTGTACGAAATTATATGTTTCTTCGTAGGTCTACAATAATCGAATTGCCATGGCATCAATAATTTAAAAACTTTAATTTTTCTCACACTGCCGACTATGTAGACTTTTAGTAACTTTATATGAAATAAAAATGATATGCTATACGTTATACGTAGGTAAAAAACCATTTACTGTTTCTTCACTTGTTGTCCAACCCTGCACGCGGAGCTGTTTAAGATGCTAATTCAATAACTCCCTACTTGGCTTGAAACCAAGTCGCTTTACAAATCGGCTTAAAATAATATCGGGACAAAGAGTAAGTTGAATTAGTGTCAATTTACACTTCTAAGTTTGTTTTGAATTTTAATGGATTTCTTGCTATTGTTACCGCATTTCATTGGAAATGTTCTATTTAATTTACTTGTAATTTTGGATTTGTTTTGTGTTTTGATTAAATATAAACCAATCATCATGTTTAAATTATATAGTAGACCCTAAGTACCTAATATTAGAAGCTGAAAACTTATTATTATACTAATACCTAGCATTGCCCGCGGCTCCGCCCGCGTTCAATGACCCACAACCACATTCTTAGGCTTTACATATTAGTATACTTTTGCAATGCAGTTTTTGTATTTTTTCTCATAAATGACATATTTTCCCGCGATAAAAAGTGTCCTATATTTTAACCCGGATAACCAGCTACCATCATACCAAATTTCATTACAATTCCTCCAGTGATTTTCCCGCGATGCGGTAACAGACAGATAGACAGACAGACAAAAATTCTAAAAACTATAGATTCGACCCCTGTATCGATAATAATGTCTATTTCAATAAGATTTTCAAAAAAATATTTAATGTACAGATTCGGCTTAGTTACAATTTTATTATATGTACAGATATAGCCTTGTTAGTTTTGAATCTAATGTAAATTTCTAACATTGAAAGAATTATTAAAATCGATTCAGCCGTATTAGAGTTTATTGCAAACCAAAAAACAAATCGCTTCTCTATATAATATTATTATAGGTAAAAGCAGACTGTAATGTAGTATAACTAGTGAACTACATACTCTCAATTTTAGTTTCATTACCACATTTTAGCGGTCCATTAAGCTTAGTTTTCATAATGGGAAAGCTGACAGGCTGCGGTCTACGAACAAGCGCGTAGCAACGAAATAATAAAATACCCACACTATTTATTGTACTTTATCTCCTTGTTTTTCCGTTAAATACTGAATAGCAATTACTGCTTACGAGCCTTTTATTTCCTGCCTTTAAGCCGGTCTACTGATAACAGGCAAGAGGCCGGTTATCAAACAGATAACCATCCGAGCTGGAATCACGCAATACTTAACTAGAGTAGCTGACTGGATATTCTTTATTCATTGAGAAGGTCTGAAAACCTAAGCCACAAACAAGGGTGGTTCATACATATTAATGTTTTGTTTACATAACTTAGCACGTCGGGGAGTAATGCTCTACGCTTTAATGTACTCGCTAAAATTTTCCTTTCACCCGCTGAAATTGTGTCATAGTTTAACTCTACTTCGTGAACGTGAGTGATATTTTTTTCACTTGAATCTGGATTGAAGCTTGTTAAAATAAGTTGCCTACACTAATGTTATGAAGAGGTGAAGTTTGTAATTTGGTATGTAATCTCTGAAACGACTGATTCGATTCAGAAAATTCTTTCACTTATAGGAAGCCACATTACCCCTGAGTGCAAAAAGCTATTTTTTATTCTGATGATTTTATTTTGTTGTAAAAATGCGTTTATTAGAAATTATAATAATTTATTTATTACGGTCAGAAATCATAATATTTTTTATTGAGGTTGGAAATAAATGGCTGTTGAGTTACTTTATCAGCTATTGTTAGTTACTAGTTTCTAATAAAATACCTGTTAAATTATAAGTATATTGAATTGCATATTGAATTAATTTCTAATTTAGTTTTATTTAATGTTAATATCTCAAAAATACACTTATGATTTAACAAATATCAAAAATTCTACAGGCTGTTTAGAAACACATTTCTCGGCGACACTATACAGATCTCTCTATATAAAATTAAGAATTTACTTTATCTAACATTGACTTAACTTGAAGTGATCGCTTTCATTCACCATCATTTTCAACCTACGAAACCCTTAAAAATAATAGTAAAGGAAAGATATTGAAAATTTTCCACGATCCTGTTTAAAGAATTATGTTAAAATCAAGATTCGTAAGAATACTGTTGTCTAATAATTGAGAATCAAACGAACTTACCTTGTGATGTTTGCTTTCTAATGAATATATAAACATCTTCAGGAGAGATGCGAAGTACAATATGAATGTTTTTATTCTAAACTAGCGACTCACCCATCGTTTTGCTCGGTTTCCTGAGATTTCGACGACATGTTTGGCTCATCATGCTTTCTTAGATTTACGCGAATATTTGACATTTTAAATGAAACCATCTTTTCGGATTTTTTCGCGGATTTATTTGGATTTTGACGTTTCGAATGCTTTACAGCAATCATGGTCACGGGAGAGATTGAGGTGTTAGATGTCTCGAAGGTATAGTTGTTACAGACAGTAATATTTTTCATTTATCATTTGTAAAAGTATATAGTAATAGTGTTGCTTAGTAATTTGTCTTTTTAAATAATAGCGGGTTCGATTCCCGCTAGGGGCGTTCATTTGTGTGATGTGCACGAATGTTCGTACTCCAGTCATGGGTGTTTATATTTATAATATGTATGTATTTAAAGTTATATATGTGTATCAACTATCTGGTATCCATAACACAAGCCTCTTAGCTTACCATGGAACTAGATGGTGCTGTGTTATTGTCCCAACATATTTATTTGATTTATTTATTTATTAGCGCGTTCAAACAAACAAACAAACAAACAAACAAACAAACAAACAAACAAACAAACAAACAAACAAACAAAATCTGCCTCTTTATAATATTACTATAGACATTGGTAATAATTTATATAAGGTTTCTAGCTCATTGTGCTATGCAATAATAAATAGTTATCTATTCATTTTAGCTTTCAATCTAAAAGTTCCTGTATAAAAAGACTATCTTGTTGCATCATCGATTTTTTAGAAATACAGAAACTCTAGTTAATTTCGACAAGCGCTATACAATATTGTCTCCATTGACTGAAATTCAACTTGAGTCATAAAGGGCACGAAGTTGAAAGCATTCAAAAAGAAACGAGTACAGAATCTTTGAAATTAAATTTTTGAATGTACAAAGAAAGTCGACTGTTCGGAGATAATGCTGTTTTGTACAATATCCAAATGACTGTCTTATATTCAATGGCTAACAGTGAATAAAATTGCTTTATGCAATATGTGACGAAGCAAAAATAAAATATATGTATATACGAGTTAGAAATATAGAGAAATATATAGACGTACATAATTACGTTTATAAAGTTACAAGTATTGTTATTGCTTAATTTGGTCGTCGAAGACTAAACAATCTTAAGATGGCTACTTGCTAACATTAAGTCCAAGCGACGTTTCTTTGTAAGTAGGTCGATTTATATACATCTTGTTGGTAAGAAATAACAATATCGAGTCAGAATCTTTTAAATGCACAAGTTTTGAAGGTAAAGTTATCCTTAATGCATGAATCTTGGCGAAGTTCGACCACTCAATTTACATTTTCAAAATGATACTTGGTGCTACAATTTGAATTTACCGGCCTCGTATATATACAAGCTGTTGGAAATTTTCTCGTATTTTGATAGGGATTGAGAACAGCGCATAAAAAGTAGGTTATTTATAGGTGAACTCAGGCCGCTGGTGTTTACTAGCAGGGCGTCACGTCGGTTCCCCTCGTAAATCGTTTAAAGGTTAGGGCACTCCATCCTTAAGATAAATACCCTTGTCCCTCTGATATATTTACTGTCCGCTGCATCCTTCCTATCCAGTATTTAACATACATGAGACACACTCTTAATAAAATAATCACACAATGACGGAGGCCACCAGGAGATATATTATGAACGGTTTCTCACACAATATTCTTGGAATTTTTTGGAATTACTTTCCAAGTATTATTAAAGGCTGACATATTCATCCATCACCGCATCTCAAATCTTTATCCCTTGGAAAATGAAAACTTGCAAAATTCTTTTTGGCCGGCGGCTGGGGAAAACTGCGGTTGGCATTTTGACGGCCCAGAGAGGCAAATGGTAGTTGACAGTTTTCGACTTTAGCTCATTTGTTTTTTCTTGTGTGAACGTATCAAATAGGTACATATATTTTTTGTCCTCATTTTTATTAGATACTAGCGATACATACTTCTAAATGCACAATGATACATACATACATACGTACAAACTTACATGTATTTATTTTATAGTTTTAGCTTTTTTTAGTCATAGTATAAATAATAAATAGTTTCTTAAATAAAATCTGCTACAACTTACACGCCATATCTTTCCAAACGTTACAAACAAACATATCATCTAATTATTTCAAACAAACTTGAATTAGAAAATAATAATTCGTTGGCAAACAACCGAGTCAAAATATGTTAACAGTATCTAAAATCGCTGCTCCAATAATGCTATGTCACTGGTTTATATTATAAGAAAATTGAATACATCCCGCCGCTATAAATAATAAATAACTATGTGCTTCCATAACATAAATATACGTAATGTGTTGTAAACATATAAACCATTTCTCATGTAAATTGTGTGACTTTTGCCCATTCGCGCATGTAATGTAGCGCACTTTATCGTCAGTAATCCTACTATAACGGCTCTCTAGCTTTTTGTAGTCTTGGTGAAAAGCTCTACTTTATTTTCATGTAAAAAAGCAGTAAAAACGATCCGACACCGCAACGGAGTGGGCTCTAAACCTGGCACCACTTAATTTAGCCGGAGCGATAGCCCGTTATAGGTACATAGTGCTCAGGAATTAATCGCATAGCTAACATTGTAGAGCTTTGAAAGTTGCGTCATAATTTTAATGGTCACTAAAAGCTCAACATTTTCACCAACAATCGATACGCCGCTTTTTTGTGCAGTCTCTATGTAGCGCAAAGGGTAACATTTCCAAATAGAGTTTGATAAAAAATAGTGTTAAATGAATTTATCACCAAATTTTTATTTTAAATTTATTCATCATGACGATACGATTTATGTACGTGCTTAAACACAGTTCGCATTAAATAAGTTATACAATAAAAAATTTTTAACAAAAAAATAAAAACCGACTTCAAACAAAAGCACTAAAAAGTTAAAAATAACTGATTGGTAGTTTTCATTTACTATACATACCTAATCAAATATTTACGAAGTCGGTGTGCTTCGCTTTGTATGGGCTGGCACCGATTTCGAAGGTATGTATTTAATAGGTAGGCTTTAATTACTTAGCCAAAGCACACCGACTTCGAAAATATTTGATTAGGTATGTATAGTAAATGAAAACTACCAATCAGTTATTTTTAACTTTTTAGTGCTTTTGTTTGAAGTCGGTTTTTATTTTTTTGTTAAAAATTTTTTATTTTTCCCTTTTTAGTGTAGACAGTAGTAGCAAAGTACGATTTCTAAAGTGTTAGGCTTGTCGAATCAAACAAAATAAGCCCAAACTCAAAGTATCTACTATTAGCCGTTGAAAAGTTCCACCTATCCACCTTCTGGCCTTACCATCAAATCAGGTCAACAATATCGAACCATTGTACTATCAACGGAAATAGAAACACTTGCAAAGTTTCAAGTCAATATGACAATTAGAAGTAGGTTAAATTCATTATTAGCTATTTTTCCACCCTTAGGGGTGGTATTTTTTTTTTGAAATTTAAATGGGACCAATCTGGAAGTATACTCTTTCAAACAAAACAAAAATTGTCCAAATCGGTTAATAAATGACGAAGTTCTGAGGTAACAAACATAAAAAAAAAAAAAAAAAAAAAAAAAAAAATACAGTCGAATTGAGGACCTCCTCCTTTTTGAAGTCGGTTGAAAAGAAGTACGTATACATTTTTATAAATTGTTTCTATATAACCATTTTATATCATAGTCTGTTAAGAAAAATAGATAATAATATATAAAATCACATCACCATCTAGTTCCATGGTAAGCTAAGAGGCTTGTGCTATGGATACCAGACAGTTGATACACTACACATATATAACTTTAAATACATACATATTATAAATATTATAATATTCATGGGAACTATTGTACATCTCTAATAAAGGAATAAGGAAACAATTTTATAGTTATACATAAATAGCAAGTTTTGAAACAATTGATTCCACAACAGTATAATAGTACAGCAATGAAGCCAACTTATGGCACAATATAAGTTTTACAACAAGATGTACCTAGACGGGAACGTATCTGCACTCCACAGCCAAACTTAACTCATTGGAGCAGCTTTGCATGTGACCCCATTAGTAAAATTTTGGATTTTCGCCAAAACGACGACTGAGAAAACCGCTCCTTATAATGTTAGACTTGGTTGGCGTCGCATAGGTTGTTCCAAAATATCACAATGTTTATTGCTTTGCCAATACCGAAAACAAATGATTTTCGTTGATGACTCGTACTAATCGCTCGGTATAGCGTTAGTGGAACGTGAAGGCAGCTGTCGAATTTTATTAATGTGTAGGCTGAAGGAAAAGAGAATGGTTAAGCTTAGATTTATTATATTATAGTATAATTTTCTGTTGATATTACGGTGCTGAAGTGTTAACTATCTAAATATTGTAGCGTATTTTTAAATTCTATCCTATTAAATATCTTAAATATACAAGAATAACTAGAACAAATAATGAATTGATAATTATCAGTAACTTTTTGACGTAGTGACCCTACTTGTTGTGCCAGCGGTCGCGGGTTCGAGTTCCGCTGGGGACATTCATTTGTATGATAAGCACGAATGTTTGTACTCTAGTCACGGGTGTTTATATTTATAATATGTATGTGTTTAAAGTTATATATGTGTATGTATCAACTATCTGGTATCCATAACACAATATTTATCTATCTATATGTGTCTATACCTACATATAATAAAATTTTAACTGAGTCAAATCTGTACATTAAATATTTTTTGGAAAATCTTATTGAATTAGTCATTATTATCGATACAGATCCATACTTTGTAGAATTTTTGTCTGTTTGTCTGTCTGACAGGTTGGCTGGGAACGCATCACGAGAAAACCACTGGACAGATTTCGATGAAATTTAGTATGATGATAGCTGGTTATCCGGGTCAACGTATAGGATACTTTTAATTGCGGAAAAATATCTATAGTACTAAACGTTAAAACGCAACTATGGACGAAACCGAGCGGAGCGAGGGTGAGTCGCTAGTCTATGTATAATGTACGTATATATTATGTAGTATATATAAAACGGCAAAGATTTACAAGGTTTAGTACCTTTTTCTCATATGGTTATCAACCGATTTTTTATATTTATATAATGTTATCAAAAAATTGTTTTTTATTTATATTTAGGTGAATTCTATTCATATATATATATATATATATATGTCTTTCTTACATTTTCAACAATGATTTATGGGTGAAATTTGACCACTGGGAGAACGCTAGTGTAAATAATTTTACATAATTTATACTAAATTCATACATACTTTATTGCTTTGAGTTCATTTTCTTTATTAATAAGAGGTTAAACATTGAGATCGCTGGCGGCGTTGCTTTGAATTTACTGTGGAAAGAATTCAAAGAAATCATTTCTCTAAGAAAACAATTATATACTTAATTGCTTGTAATTCTAAGAACACGCTGTTTTCAATTTTCTTTGTCCAGTATTTAGATAATTTAACATAAATAAAAATTACGTATACTCTTATTATATTCAAAAATATTAATAAAATAAAAAAACTACTGTCATTGTGGAATTAGCTTTTTTTCCAGTCTTAAAGTACCCAATTTTTTTTATCTTAAGCAAGCTCGAACAAGTAAAATTAACATATTATTTTTGCCCGGATTTCCGCACCTCTTAATCTAAGCCAAAGAAAGAGATGAAAAATATCTCCATTCTGAATTTCACATAAATCAACGATCATTCGAAAACGAATCGAATAATCGAATCGAACGAAATGAAATCAAATAAGCGAAACTAATACTAAACATAAAATACATGGAATTATTGAAATGTTACAATTTCAATACTTAACACACATTGAACCGCACGAACTCTCTCTCTAATAAATTATCATCCCTCTCAATATCACTCCCAAATAGAATTCTATATAACGCTGTATAAACTGGCAGCATAAGCACAATAGCCCTAAGTCGACCCTTGTCACTACGTCACATATCTGTCTGACTTAATTTTAACGAACCCTTCGGTACCCTACGCCTAAGGAAACCGGCTTATTTTGTTTGACCATAGAAAATCAGACCCGCCCTTTCATGGGCCCTGTGTTTACAGTGTCTTGCGATGAAATTGCCTTTTAACACATAATATCAAGCTCGATATTAGACGTTCAATTGTATACCCGGCTTTAGTTTTTCGTATCATAAATATTTAAGTTAAAAATTACCCCGCAGCGGTTGAGTTTTGATACTATTTTATTTTTTAAACACAAATTCTTATTTTACATCCCTGTTATGATGAGTTTTTTTCCTTAAACCTTGAAATCCGTGCCAGTCTTGTATTAAAATATCCCACTGGGAGATCTCAAATTAAAAATTAAATATTAAAATAATACAGAAGTAGAGCTTCTATTCTAGTTTTTAGGTCAAGTTTCTTAGTGGTCTCGAGACTTTATTGTACTACAAAGAAGTGGTAGCGACTATTCTTCAATAAATACCTGAAAAGAAATTCAAAAGTACTATTTTAATTTGATACAATTTTTAGAAAATAAATTATAACCCTTACTTACTTTAATTATTAACATTAATTAGCAAGAGTTATAGGAATACATTAAAAGAAATAACATTTTGCTTCGAATTTGGAAAACGTTAGTACCTACCTACCATAAAATAGCGAATGCATCGAAATAGCTATTGATCAAAACATATTTAAATAATATTAAAATAATGTGAGAAACATATGTAGATATTGGAAGAAACAATTGTAGTGGGTTCGATCGTCTTCTGTACCACAAAAAAAAATTTTTTTTGTAATTTTTTAACACTTGTGATAAAAAGAACAAACTGCTTCTTGTATAAATACAATTTTACTCGAATCTTAAATTTTATAACTAGATATACTTTTAAACATAATATATTATTTACATAACAACATCAACATTTCAAATTCCCAAGGAGGGTTGACGTCAGGCAGGCGGCCGGTCGTAAAACTTTTGCCAAATCCTATCAGCAGTACAGAAGATGTACTGCGCCGACCCCAAGTGATTGGGAAATGGGCAGGGAGAAGAAGAAGAAGAAGACATAACAACATCAAAACCTTTTTAAATTCTATCTAGAATAAAAACAATCTTGAATATCACCGAAATACCGTATAAAAAATTCGAAGAAACTTTAAGTGCCTATTTGCATGAAATATTTTATAATCTTTGTTATTCCGAGTTGTTTTAATGGACAAAGATAAAAAACTTGACTTTAAAGGTTCTGTTCATAATGATAAACAAAATATTCAGTTTATTATATACTTTGTTCTAATTCTAAAGAGAAGGTTATTTTGAAACCGTCTACTACTTTCTTACAATTAGATTTACGCGAATATTTGACATTTTAAATTAAACTATCTTTTTGGATTTTTGGTTCCAGACGTTTCTAATGCTTTAACAAGAACTATGGTCACGGGAGCCAAAAAATGAAATAAATCCGCGAAAAAATCCGTAAAGATAGTTTATTTCATATGTGTTTGTTTGTTACATTATATGTAAATCGTCAAATGAAACTTGGAAAAGTATACTGTCTTGTATTAGGATACTTGTTGGCCAACTTTAAAGACGTTACTGACTTCGGTTGAATGTTTTTCTTTTGTGACTAACTTTCATTATTCCTTTCTAAGAATTATAACTTAAGGCTCTGGTCCTGTATGAGATTTAAGAAACCGTGCCGTAAGTTGGAATAATTAAATTATAATCAATACTAATATTATAAAGAAATTATAATTTAAAATTTTATTAGTAATAATAATTATTGTAAAACTGATGTTTATATCGAAAATTTGGCCGCGGGTACTGCTAGTTATGTATAGAGTGACTAATTCGAATCAAAGTCGATGGACTTTTTAGTTAGAAATTATTAAATAATAGCGGCTCGCGGGTTAACTAACCTATCCCCCGGGAACCGTATATTTTTCCGGGATAAAAAGTAGCCTATGTGTTATTCCAGACTATAATCTATCTCTGTGCCTTTCATACAGATCCGTTCTGCCGTTCTGGTTCTCACAAACTTTCACATTTATATTTTTTTATTAAATATGTTTAGTAATTGAAGAAAAAAATAATAATATCGATTTCAAATGTTCCTGTGGTTAGGAACGGAAGGGTCGAGGAATACACTCAGTGTTCTATTTCCCATGGCGCTCCGTTAATAATAAACGAGTTACCAGAAGAAAACGAAATATTCGAATTTATTTCTTTGCTACTTATTTTTAGATTGCTTTTGTTGACCGTACGATATAAATTAATCACGTGTACGCTATATATAATTTTAATTCTAGTTGAATTATAAACATAACTTGTTGTAATGTGTGGTAGACTATTGACTTTAAGTATAATTATATGAATATATTCTAGATTCGTTCTGTGTATTTAGATATTGAAATCCAAAATAATGTAATAGCTTCATAGCTTGAACATTGTTTCGAATTGATATAAACTGCACGTTATGTATGTTATTGCAAGTTCGGCTCCCATATGAAGCAATTTGTCATATTCTTGTTTAAAGACTTTTTTGGGGACTATCAGCCTAAATCCAATACCAAAATAGAAAAAAAAGATATTTATATTACTATTTCCTTGGAAAGCACTTGTGTTGCTATTTTATTATACTTATAAATAAAGTTGAAAGATTGCACCTAAGATCGTCCATATTGTAGAATAAGATCACACTTAGATTAAATAAGTCTTACCCTAAGTATCTTCTTACTCCACAATAAGATCCAAAAAGCAACATATACATTATTTACAACGTTAAAACTTAATAAAGTAGAATCAAGCTCTACGAACTGCTACGAGCATTTCTACGATGCAACCAGAAAGCGTTCGATTCAATACGAGTACGACTGCATCAGGTGAATTATATGATTGTGTATTGAACCTGATGGAAGTTACATAAATTCATATTTGTACGTGCAGTGCAGTGTTTGCTTTTAACTTAATTGGATTGTGTGATTGGCTATAGACGGTCTGTACTAATGTTTCTGTTGCGCTAGCTACATACATATTTGCCAAATCTATAGATGGCTAACAAACTATTTGATGCTATATTGTATAGGTTGATTCCCCATACAAACTTTCATTCCCATTTTCACCCCCTTAATTTGTGATTTCCGGGATAAAAATTAACCTATGTCCAGGGTCTCAAACTATCTTCTTACCAAATTTCATCTAAATCGGTTTAGTAGATCCAGAGATTACCCCTTACAACCTCACGAACTCACAAACTTTACCTCTCTTTATAATATTAGTATAGATACTTATGTACACTGCAACAACTCTTTACTTTCTTTTAGTTATGAATTGTTATTTGATAATAAATATCTTCTATATATAAATTGGTAGGTAAAAGAAAAAAATTCTGAACCCCTTTCTCCTCTGTTTGTGAACCGATTTTTTATTTACCTAGTAGCTGTTGATGAGCTTTTGTGTTAGTTAGTGTTTTTAGTTACTTAGTTCTTATTTATTTAGATAGCTCAATTCAATTCATATATGTATATCACTCAATTAGACAAACATTAGTATTAATTATTATTAGATTTCGTTTGAAAGATGAAAAATTGACTATGTAATAACTCACACTAATCTTACACTCAGCATTAAAGTCCCATTTAAATCGATTTAGCTTTTCTTCCTCTATACTCTATGCTACAGCAAATCTCTTTCTTTTCCAAAATGAAACGATGCATATTATACTCTCAACATGTTCTCTGTCCGCTCGTGAAACTCTTATTAAAGTCAGTGGAGTCGTTCTATGACAGTGTCGGAGTGACGGTTTTTAAATAATTTATTTGATAATGGATATGAGGATTCTGCAAATAACCATATCTTCATTTAAGGGTTATTTTGAAATTACAGATAGACATATCTACTTTATTTTTAAACACACGATTAATAGAATGAAATTTGTACTTTGAAAACCTAACTGATTCAATTTTAAACGCATACCTAATATAATTATTCATTATACCCATTTCCCAAGTTTAATTATATGGAGTTAGAAATAACCTTTATCGAAGACTTACGAGATGTATGTTTAATGAATTAAAAATAAACTATTTAAAAAATATATAATTTATCTAAGAATAGGTACTTGCAGAAAAAATAAGAGTATGAAAACTCCTATATTTGAATATGAATTTAAAAGTAGAAAATGTACGGTCTAAGCAAAACTACGAAGATTCCATTTCAGTTCAATGCCTCCAAAGAAACGACCTGCACTGGCAAACAGCGCGCTATAAATACAGAACGGGTTTGCTACTTGCCGTCGCACCAT
The DNA here is from genome assembly GCA_947093115.1 of Brenthis daphne. Taxonomy (NCBI): domain Eukaryota; kingdom Metazoa; phylum Arthropoda; class Insecta; order Lepidoptera; family Nymphalidae; genus Brenthis; species Brenthis daphne. Next base: position 28,326,051 of record OX352474.1, on the reverse strand, counting down.
TTGCGTATAACGCCTTTTAAAAACAGCTTTGTTCGAAAACTTTTATAAACCTAAAAATATCTTAAATAATATGTTAGGCAATATTTTTTTCGTTTTTTTAAGCATTCGAGGTATAAGTATTAAACTACGATTTGCAATAGCACGACTCGTGTGTTAATACGAAAATAGTTTTTAAATAAAACTTATCTTTTCGAATTTTTCGAGGATTTGTTTTGATTTTTAGTTCCCGACGTTTGGTAAGATTTCAAGGGTTTAAGGTTCGGAATAATGCTGAAAATATAGTTTTATTTCAAATGTCAAACATTCGCGTAAATCTAAGAAAGTATTAGGAAAAATGCTCTTTTTGTAATACTCACGTGTGAACCTTTTACCAGTGAAGGTTATGACAGATTCACCTAATCTTCTAAGACTTACTATATTCTCTATACAGCACAAATCTTTTACTTTTCTTTTCAAGATATCTACCTACATATATCACTCTCACCTCGAATCATCTATACGCTAATGCAAATCTCATTAAAATCGATTCAGCCGTTACGATATTTAGCGGGAACCCATATTGATCTAATATAATAACCATATTAGATCAATACGGGATAGTTATTTTAAAATCACTGGCGGATCTAAATTCGCTTCTCCTCATTAATATACATAAGATTAAATATTATGAGTACTAGATATAATAATTTCAGCACATAAAATTAGGATTCTTAATAAACAGATGGTTATGCAAATTTTATTACCTATAACTTTTAAAATTATTACAATACATGACAATTATTTTAATGTGTTTCACCAATGATATCCAAATTCCATATACGTGCTTAATAGTGACAATCTCAGCTTCCGCTCACTCATCAAAATTGAAAACACGCTATAATTAAAATAATTGACGATTGTGGCAAAAATTTTGCAGTGCGATTTTATACCTTTAATAGTACTTCGAACATTAAATTCGTATAGGAAAATTTATTGCATATTAAATCAAATAAATAAAGTAGTATATTGTATGAATGATATTAAAAAGCAATTTATGAGAATTAAATTCTAAAAGAGGACAAACTGTGGCGGGCTAAAACACCATGCTTTGCCTTAATCGAGCGAAAACAAATATATCGGCAGTGTTTTACATTATAATAAAAACGTAATGTAGGTTTTTATTTGCTTATAACCTCTGTAACTAAACTGATTTAAAAAAACTGTTAAATAATGGCTTCTTGAATAACATAGAAGCGAAGCCGCAGATGGAAACTTATTGTGGTTATTAATGTAATTAATATTTTGTACTTAACATAATGCTACATAATTAAGCTTTAGAATAAAACATACAACATAATTCAATAAATAAATATATTATAAAAATATAAAACTATTTATGGAATCTAGCAGCCCCTATGTTTAATTTTTTTTATGTTATGTATCTAAGAACTCTAAGAAGACTTGGACTAATGAGACGAATCTAACGATATCTTAATTAAAGAAATCCATCGAGTGGTTTGCAAGATATTAGGGTGCAAGATAAAGAATATTACAAACAAACAAATATACAAAGATAGGCGCGAAAAACATAACCCTTCCCTTGCAATCGGGTAATAAAGATGAAAATGATAGCAAGATAGCAAAGTTAGACCTACATAGGTATCTAACAGTGATTTTTTTCAAAACTGACCATCGAAGTTTTTAATCACTTGAGTATTTTTTTTTAAATACAAAAATGTTACTATATTTAAAAAAAAAGATTTTCATTAAAAAGTTTAAAATAGAAAATCGAGACAACAATAATAAATCCGTGACAAAAGCCAACCAGCTAATTAGCTACTACAGCAATTAAAACAGGCTTTGACACATGAAAAATCGTATCTCGTGTGTTGTTTTTACGAAGCAAAAAAAAACAACTTTCACGTTCTCATTATTAGAGGAACTACAAAAGGTACGAATTGCATTGTTTTTAAAATTCCACCTTTTATACTTTATATTTGTGACAGATTTTTTAAAAGTAATAATTAGAACACACAAAAATAACAAGTTTTGGAACAAATATTACGAGATTTGTAAGAAGGCAGGTAATTACGAAATAGTCTACTATAAATCCTGAATCTTTCGTTTTATAGAAATTGAAAGAGAGTTTAAATGAAATTATTTAATGTGGCATTTAAGAAATAAATTTCATATAAGAATATAATGCAATTTAAATAACAGTTCTCTTGGTATTTTTTAAGTGAAGCTGGCTCAAAACCTGCGTCTGGCACCTCTAACATTCTCATGGGCTAATCATTTTCAACATCATTACTACTTAGCTTTCAGTGAAGGAAATCGTTGTTAGGAAACCTGCATGTAAAAGAGAACGTACTGAGTTTTCGAAAGACATTTGAAGTCTGCCAATCCGCACTTGGCCAGTATGGTGGATTATGGTCTGATCCCCTTATAAATATCTATTTTTTGATCATTCAATATGAATAATACAGATAATTAATAATTAAAAAATCAACTTATTATTACTAGGTCAATTTCTTAAAATAATATAACGCCTACAAAGAATCACAAGCATTAAAAAAATCATAATCACACGCGAATATGTATTTGCATATTATAAATGCAATTAATAAACTTAGGCTTTTCTTCATAGAAATGCGCGGATAAGACGTTGTATTTTATAGCTTACCGTGTTCATACTAAATTGTCTTTCATTCATACTTTTGGATTGAACATTGTCACGTGACTTCATTCATTTTTAGCATTTTACGCATGCGCACTAATCAATTTTTGTTGCTCGAAAAGCTGTTTCTCAACGTTTGCTTGTCAGTTGTCAGAAATTACAAAACGTCAAAATTATATATGGCGGATTGTTATTGTTTTACGAGTGCTTCTGAGTTTTTTTTTGTTTCATAGAGTGTTAACTTGATTTTAGCATATTATATACATTTTGTGTTGTGTTTGTTTGTGGAATGTGTGTGTTTCACATATTTGTTAATTTGGGTGAGTTCTATTAGCCATTATGGCATTAATTTGCATACTATTGACTTGAGTTTTTTAAACTTAGTTGTTTATTAAAAATAAAAAGTAAGTTGTTAAGCTACTCATTTCTTTGAAATATTAATTATTAGATGAAGTAAGGGTATCTAAATATTTTCATAAAACTTTTTATTAAAAATATGTGTGAACGTGCTGAAGTAGAAAAATATTTAGTTTTCCATGGTTATTATTCTCTGATTTCATTCAAGTTTGAAGTAAATTTTAATATGTGCGAAATAAGCTAAATACTAAATAGGTTATTCAGACACTTTAAAAAACGGTTATAGGATATTATAATTTATAATAATTAAAGCCTGCGCTTCTTATTGTGCGTTTTCTTGTGTAGAGTATCTACTTATTTCATAATTTTCGTTCAATTTGGCTTGATTAATAGAATATATTAAAATAATAAATCAATCTCATCGGTAAGAAAGACGAAGTAGTTCAAACAGATATAAATAGATGGCGGTATTTATATTTAAATATGTTATTTCACTAAAATTAACAAAAAAAGAATATTTAAACTCTAAAAAAGTAGGATCAGGTTTTAAAATATACTAATAATAAACAAAAATAAAATATTGCGGTCTTAAATCAAATTTCCGTACTTTCACTTATTAAGTGACACGTAATGATTTTTCATAGATGGCGTTATTAATATTTTATAAGTTTTTAGGTATTATTTTATTAAATGTATTTAATGTATTTTGCTAGAATATTTTGCATACATTTAAAAAAACCATCATAGCCTTATTAAAAAAAATCTTCACAACAACATTTCTTATTGTTTTAGCATTGGTATATAAAAATTGTATATTGACAACGTTTTTTGTCTGTTTTTTTGTAACGGCTTACCTCTGCTAAAATTTCACCCTTCGCCACTGATGTACATATGTATATGTATATAGTAATATGTACAGTTCTTAAGTATCTATTTATGACTCTCGTTGAATATGAAAATAACGTAAGCAAATGGTAAAATCTTAAAATACCATCTAATACACTTTGGTAAACATGCGAGATGGCTAAGGCAGCTTTAGCATAATATTTCATCCAACGTGTGCGAGATGCATAAACACAATTTCATTGCAACAATATTATGCAGTGCTGTCTAAACACGTTGAACTATTACGTCGTAACAATCTATTTACATACAATTTACATTATAATTGAATTAATAGCATTTTGTAATTTGTATGGAAATCTTACATATCTATACATATAATAAAATTGTAACTAGGCCGAATCTGTACATTAAATATTTTTTGGAAAATCTCATTGAAATAAACATTATTAAGGCCGAATCTATAGTTTTAAGAATCTTTGTCTGTCTGTATGTCTGTCTGTCTGTTACCTATCACAGAAAAACCACTGGAGGGATTTTGATGAAATTTGTTATGGTGATAGCTGGTTATTCGGGTCAAGATATAGGATACTTTTTGCCGCGATAAAATATCTCATTTCTGAGAAAAAATACAAGCACTGCATTGTAAGAGTATACTAATATGTAAAACCTAGGAATTTGGTTTTTTGTAATCTGAAAAACAAACTCATCATCCAGTGAAAACTATAACAGTTAAGTTAAGGAAACTGATGTAAAAGATATGTACTTAATTTTTTGGATGATATGACGAAAATATATAAAAAAATATACCCTGTCTATACTAATATTATAAAGAGGCAGATTTCGTTTCTTTGAACGCGATAATCTCAGGAACTACTAATCCAATTAAAAAAAAATATTTTTGTCTGAAATAGCCCGTTTATTGAGCATCGCTATAGGCTATATTATCTATCTATACTTATTATAAAAATAAGTCCCCCGGCCGCGTCTTTCTGTCCTCCTGTCTGTCCTCCTGTCTGTCTGTACGCGATAAACTCGAAAACTACTGAACGGATTTTTATACGGTTTTCAACAATAGAAAGAGTAATTCTTGAGGAAGGTTTAGGTATATAATTTATTATGCTTTTATGTAAATTAGCTGAAATACGGCGACAAATGTTGAAGAGGTCGCAAAAAATCTCGCCAAATGGGAACTTTCCACGCGAACGCCGCGTAAACTAGCAAAGATACAGTTAAGTAATGTACTAGAGAATTCAAAATCTATAAAAATGCTACAAAAAAGTCCGCGATAGCATATCTCTATCTCTTACGGTTGACTTACAATAACCACTTTTATGTTAACATTTTTAATTAAAAACATTACGTTATTTTCAAAGTTATTTTCTTTAGTTCGGTATTAATCCTTATCCAAATGAATATTTTAGTTAGCTTAGTCATTTAATGCAGATTAAAATTGCTCTTTACACTAAATCTATCAGATGAATAGTTTTTGAGATATCGTTGTTAGAAGTAATTAGTAGCGAAACATTTTTAATGCTTGGCGAGCATTGAGATGCCTACGGCGAGTCCATCCCCTCTGCCCCGCATCGCTCGACCGCCTGCTCAAGCTATATAAACCGGGCGATGTAGCGCGCGATCCTAGGATACTTTTTACCGCGGGAAAATATCTTATTTCTGAGGAAAAATACAAAAACTGCAATGTAAGAGTATACTAATATGTAACACCTAAGAATTTAGTTTTTGGTCATCTGAACGCGGGCGGAGCCGCGGGCAATGCTAGTATCATATAATTTATAGTCTATCTATTCCATACTAACTTTTAAAACGTACCTAGGGACGAATCCGAGCGAAACGAGGGTGAATCGCTAGTGTTATATATTTAAATACTCCTAGTAACTCATCATCACTTTGATGCTTATAATCTTATATGCAGGCAGCGCCATCTCTTGGCAACTTTTTACTTGGGTTTTTATCTAATCAGCTGTCAGTTAACTTAATTACATTCAAATACATTTCAACGTGAATTAAGTTTAATAGTATTTTATATAATGTAAATAGATAATACATGGCAAATAAAATAATGTACGACGCTCATATTAATATTAAGCAGCCTTGTTACTTTATATTTATAACGAATAATATTCATTTACAAGTTCTCTCTTTTAATTTAATTAATCTTCAGTGGCTTCAATTAATCTACGAAGCTTCCTTTGTTATTTATAAGTATCGAACAGTAATATATAAAACAAGCGATTATTATTATTACATGTATATAAAATGGTGTACTTACATTTTGTAAGATGTTCAATTTCATATTTTTAGAGTTCGGTTCAATCTATGGGAAACCGGAAACTTATAGAATATTTGATAAGATTGTACATTTAATAAGCGTGTATTTCCTTCAGTGTATTTATTTGGCAATAATAATCGTTTTCCCCCGCATTTGTATTTAGACGTGTATTTAGATATGTATACGAGCTTAGTGACTCAATAATAAAATTAATTAATTTTGATGTTTAAGTTCAATTACTGAAGGTGGCAGATGCACCATGTATGTATAATGTATATAATAAATAAATATAAATAAATAAATGTATAAAACTAAGTGAAATCACGCTAACTGCATTGTCGATTTTATCGCTTTCTTTTGGTTTATTGATAGTTTACATGTATATAAATAGAACATGTAAAAATCTGACCGTGGTGTGAACGAATCTATACTTATGTTATAAAAGTAAAAATATTGTTTATTTTTTAATTTGTTTGCACGCGCTAATCTCTGAAGGTACAAGTTTCAAAATTATTTTTGCATTTCATAGCCTATTTATTGACAAAAACTGTCTTACAGGCTACGATCCTAAAAACCCTACGTACATAAACAAACTATGAGAAGGGGTCCGCGCGTAAAAATAAGTCGTATATAAATTCCAGCCTCATGTAATCATCGAACCTATTACCTCCATTTCCAACATCAAATGCATTTTTTTTAATTCATTTTATGTTTGCAGTAATGGCAGACCATTACAACATCTGCTTCAGTAATAATGCTATCAAGAACTCCCCACAAAAGGGAGACAGTTGACATTAGTACCTACCTACACACATTATGTATATTAGCGTGAATAAAATACACTTGGCATCTGTTTTGAAATGGAAGTAGGTAATATACTTTTTCATTGACTCGTTATTCAGAATAGCGTTTATACTTTGAAATATAACATGTTTTACGATTAATGCCGGTCATAAAAAATCTTTCTCATTATTAACATAGACGTGACGTGAAAATCTTTAATATATAAATATGTAGTTTTGTTTTGTTTGAATGAGATCTGGTAGGTTATTTATTAAGAAAGGTTTCTAATATCAAGCTATGACTAAGAAGTGGGATAGTTAGTTATACATAAATTAACTACTCAATTGGAGCCACAGCCTGTAACTTGTATACTTTATTTTTTTATACTTTAACTAGCGGCTCATCCTTGCTTTGCTCGGGTTAGTTCCTAGGTACGTTTTAACGTTTAGTATGAAATATATAGACTATAATAATATACTACGTTACTGCTCCGCTCCCTTGGGTAGTAGCGTGATCATTTATAGCCATTATTCATTTATAGACATATTTTCAGTGCAGTGAGAGTTAGGCATACGACCGACGGCTTTACATGCTCTACGATGCACGGGATAAAACACCTCCAACTTCAAAACAGAAAGGCTCAATAATTAAACTCAGTTCGACTCGGGACTCAAACCCAACTCCTCCGGATAGCTACATGCTAGCCACTACACCACCGAGGCAGTTAAAGCCTTCAGTTATGGAAGTGGAAACCACATGCTTATTCCTTTAAAACTACATTTCATAATTAATCTTACAATAAATAATCAAATCATTTTTCAGTACATAGAATGTATGCGAATCTATACATATATATATAAAATATAATCTGAATCTCGGAAACGGCTCCAACGATTTTCATGAAATTTAGTATACAAGGGGTGCGATAAATCGATCTAGATTAGTCTTATGTCTGGGAAAACGCGTGTTTTCGAATTTTCATGCGGTTTTCTTTTGCATTATTCCACGCAAAATATTATATTCGATAATTTCGCACACTCGGGAATAAACATTATGGTCAATCGGCCAAGGCGCAAGATTGAATAAGTGTCTGGGTTCGAATCCCAGCTGGATACAAAGGTATAACTTATTTTTGTTTTTTTTTTGTATTTATACAAGTTTTTTTTAAGTAAATTGTACTTTTGACCAAAAACTCTCCGAGCGAAGCTCGGTGGCCCAGGTACTACGTAGTAAAATGAATAAAGTAGCACTTAACGGAAGTATACCCATACATTGAATTACATATACATACATATAACCAACCAGACGGGAATAATAAAAGTGGTTTAAAATATGCTGACCAAAAACTTATATAGGTTTTTTGGAGTTATCAATAACAAATTGTGAGCTTATTCTTAGTTGCAGGCACGGGGCTATGGCAATTTATTTTTCGGTCGCGATCCAATTATTTTTGGGCACGGTAGTGGGGCATAAATCTTAAGCCTGAACCGCACGCACCCACCGATACCTTGTAATACTTCCAACACTAACTTATTGCTTATTCCCCAACAAATTCCCATTCCTATCTCAATTTTGAAGTATATTGGATTCTGTAAAGTGGACCGAAATGTCGTCGTCTAGAGTATTGTTCATAGATATAGATGATGCTCAAATAATATTAAATTTTATATAAGATACACGTTTAGTATAATTCGTATTTTTCCCTTTCAAAGATTATATATTAATAAGGTTTTTTCATTGAGGGTTTATCCATTTTTATTTTGTATATCACATTCTGATAGTAACGAACGCTATTTTCAATTTTCAGGTACGCTACACACCTTGATACAAAGGCTACAAATTACCGTTTCAACTAATCTAACACCACTTCGGTAAGAATCTTAACACGTCACTGCCACCAGAACGAAAGTCGGCTTGAACAAAATATTTTCGCGCAAAAATTAATTATTTGCCCGAACGCTTAGGTAAATTTTATCCATTTAACTTAATTACAGAGTAGGTAATGGAGTTTATAGCTCCATTATTAATGTTGCGACGTGCTCGTTCCTTTGGTCTCGCTGAAAATTACTTCAAATGGCTACCTCCATGGTTTTAGCCGACAGACGATTATGGTCTTTATTCTTTGATTTTTGCATATGCTTAGATTCCATTTTTGAACGAAGTAAAGTTTAAAATCCGTAAGGAAACCAAGAATAGCGTTTAAACTGAGGTATTCGCAAGGGAGTACGTCAACTCTTTCCTGCTATACCAAAGCTATTGCAAGTGGGTCTACAATATTTTACAATAGTTGAGCTTTATTGGTAAGCTTTTAGTTTCATAAATTTTTAGTGAAATTCCATTTTACCATCCGTTAAAAATTTTCGCAATTTCCCTTGAAAATGCATAAAGCAAAAATTTTAAAACTCTTTAGATCATTATTACAAGCACGATCCTTGACGTCGAACAAAAAGATTTTTAATTACAAAAATTTTTGTAAGTCATAATCTAACTAAAACCTAAATCAAACTTTAAAACTTCTTTTCGAAAAGCAAATTAATGTTCCCTTTGAAAAGGCTCTAGCAATTAATAAAAGCTTCTATAATTCTAATAGAAATAAAGTAAAACCTATTTTGAAATCTCAGTGATTTCACCGAACAAAAGGTGACGGCGCGGCATAATGACCATTCCATCTTCCTTGAACAAAGGCGGAATAATCCTTTGAGACTATTTTATATGGAAGTCAAGGTTTCTGCACCATAAGATAATGGTTAATTAAAAAAGGAACAAATAGAATGGTATTGTATCATCTACTTGATGTTTGATCTTCTCTGTATGCTTCTGTGTTATTACACATACCTACCTTTTATGAAATTATTAACCGTCTTCCAAAAAGAAGGAGGTTCTCAATTCGTCGGAATCTTTGTTTTTTTTTCTTACGTATGTTCATTGATTACTCGAAGACACTTAAACCGATTTGGAGTTTTTTTTTGTTTCGAAGGGTATACTTCTCAGTAAATTTTATCGAAATCGGTCGAGCGGTTTTTAAAAAATCAACAAATAAATTTGCGAAATGAATATGTTATTTAAAAACTTTCTTCTCACAAATTACCTGCTTATTACGTCTACACTAAAAATGGAAAAATAAAAACTAAAAAAAACCGACTTCCAGGCACTAATATGTAAAAAATAACTAAACAGGGGTTTTCATTTAGAATAGATACCTAATCAGATATTTTTGAAGTCGGTGCCAGCAGGTTTTTTTGAATTTTTTTTTATAAGTACCTATTTACTTATAACAATTTCATAAAATTATACTTAGCTAAAATCTTTTAATACATTTAAGTAATTTATTAAGATAACTACGTGATAAGTAATAAATATAAATGTACATACATTGTAGGTACATCTTGATAACAAAAGACTATTCGATTTATTTAAAAACTTTTTTGGGGAAATGTGTGAGATGATATTATATACTAAATCAAATAATACTTTTTCGTTATTTTGTCCGTATGTTCGCTAAGAAAATTTATCAAGAATATATAAATTACTTCTCTTCGATAAAAATGTACTTTTGCTTTCAATAAAATATCTTGAAGTGATCGTTTTATTTCGGAATAATAGAAAGAGTAGGAATAAATCACAAGATTTTTCTTAAATAAGAAGCAAGTATAGTAATATTATAAATGATGGAGTCGCATTAAGTTTCATATATTTTATTACAAATGTAGCATAAGAATAAATTGAGATTTATTCTATCCATTATCTATATTAATATTATAAAGAGGCAGAGTTTGTTTGTTTGAACGCGCTAATCTCAGAAACTACTAATTCGTTTTGATAAATTCTTTTTGCATTATATTGCCCATTTATTTAAAAAGGCTAGATATCATCATGCTAATATACAATGGAGCGGAGCGGTAATTGTAAATGTCAACAAACCAGGCAGACTTTCGTACATTATTGTAAAATTATATATATTACATAGGGACGAACCCGAGCGAAGGGAGGGTGAGTCGCTATATAAAATAAAGCCAACGAGATTTTTTGTAGATTGAACGCGGGCGAAACCGTAGGTTCTGATAGTATTATATATATTTTAACAAGCACAATAGCCGCAAACAACTGGACAAACACACTTACAACACTAAATATTATTTAACAGTGATTTTCTTGGTGTTTTTAAAATATTTTAACTCTTATTTCACTGGATGCGCTAATCTTAAGATAAAGCATGAGCTCGCCGTGCTGAAACATGACTTCCCCTGTAAATTACGGATCATATCCACCAAATAAATACAAACACACGTGCGAAGGTGCAGAGAGACGCTTCCATTATATAACAATGTGATCTAAAGTACCAAATAAAACTATGTAACATAAAAACAATTATTGTAAAATTACTCTTAATAAATTAAACTTAAAAGTAATTATTTCACCTATAGCGAAGATTTTTTTTTTCAAATTTATAGGAAGCGACCCCTTTTTTTTTAACGTTGGGAAATGCATTTACGCACGAGATGTGGGACTCACCGGCAAAGCCAGTACTACCCACTAAAACCCAACAAAACCTTCCCCCGTTAAATGGGGTGTCGCAGGATCGCTTACGCATTCAACTACGACGCCCCGACGGCAGGTCTGCCGAAGCAGACCACAACAACCACGAGGTTGCTCCACAGTCCACTCTGCTATCAGAGAAGTACCAGGAGCAACCCACATGGTACACTGCCCTCCGAAGAGGGCCACCTCCCACCGCCCACCGAAGTGGGCCACCTCCCTGTGCGTTTCTTGGCTTCGCGCCCGGTTGGGTTGCCGGACACTACTGAGCCACCACCACGACAAGGTGAACGCACGTTGGGGGGGATAGGACGCCACCCCTGAGATATTAGTTAACTTACTTATTTAGAACCGAATTATAAAAATCGATTCATAATTGGAGAAAATATCTCGAAGCATCACGTATGTTACAAAAATAAAATATAAAATAAATACGGCCGAATTGAGTGGTACTCGGAATCCTCCTATTTAAAATCAATTAAATATAAACAAATGGCTTTGTACCTGTCACATATATACATATTTATTATTAATACGACTCTACAGAACCCATAACATCGTTTGACTAGGGTCGGATCCTTTCGAAGCTATAAATATCTTATAACCGTCGCATTGCCTATATTCACGCTAAATAAAACCTCAAGGAGTTCCCTATAAAACCCACCATAAACATAATTACTGGTTAATGACCCAGACCTAGTATTAATCTCCGTATACTCTTGACACGATCGTCCCGACCTAAGAGCTAATGTCACATTAATTCTAACGAACGCCGTCTGATTGCTTATTTCGCTTTTCTTTGATACTCTTCTTATAATAAATGTTAGTATACCAAAATGGAAATACAAGGTGTTTAAAATTGTATTTGCTAAAACTTGTTTATAGCATTAGGCATATAAGATCGATTTAAGAATGGAAAAAGCTCAGTTTTGAAGGTTTATAAAAAAGTTAGGTTAACAAAATGAAAATTGCACCAATTACGAGTACCTTACAATATTTTTCAACTTTAAACAAAAAGGTAATTAGTGCAATTTTCATTTTGTTAATTGTGGGTAGGCTGTTTGTAACAACTATACCTTCAAGACATATAACACCTCAGTCTCTCCCGTGACCATGGATGCTGTAAAGTATTCGAAACGTCGGGAACCAAAAATCAAAATAAAACCGCGAAATAATCCGAAAAGATAGTTTTATTTAAAATGTCAAATATTCGCGTAAATCTAAGAAAATATTATTGAGTATATCTGTTAATTCTCAGTAACGTGCCTCGGAGAGCACGTAAAGCCATCGGTCTTGGGTCTTAACTCTCACTGGTCATGTCGAGTAATCATCCTACCGGAGCACGGGAGCGACAGGTATAGAGAGTGCACTTGTGTTTGTGCACACACTTGTGTACTATAATATATTCTACGCAGATATTCTCAAGGAGATTGGCCGCCGTGGCCGAAATCGGTCAGGAGGACATTAGAGACTATAGATAAAGGTAATACAATGAAATTTTAAGCTTAGACTAAGGTCAGCTTGCTTTCTCTTTTTCTATCGATTTTTTAAGTATGAATTTTTCATGTTTTAGACTGTAGAGAAAATTAAAGCCAATTACATAACGATATTGCAAGCATTTGTAATGTCACGTGTAAACTTCTAATTTATTAATGCATTTTCACTAATCTAAATTATTTACTATTCTTTGTACTACGCGGGTTTTTTGGTAAATCTAATATCTCACAACAAATTTAACTGAATAAATATATCGCATAGTGTCCCGAAAGCGCATTCGCCGAGTGGACGTACATTGTTCTCTTTGTTTTGGGATTTCATGACACTTAGTAAATTACAAAAATTATAGAAATGAATATTATGTTATAATATAATATCATCATGCATAATACTCGTTTTGAAATGTAAATTTGCTAGCGCGATGATTTTCAATACGATGCTTTTAATTCAAACCTGTATTTTATATATACCATATATATATATATATATATATATATATATATATATATATATATTTATATATATGGTTCCACTCACGTCCTGTCTAAATTATGTAAAATAATATTTCTTATTCAGAACTTAACGTCATTGAATACAGAAATCAGCTCAAACAAATCCATTCCGCCTCAATTAAGCGTAAGCGTATTTTGATTTTCAACACTCGTAATTTCTTACATTCAAAGTAAATCTAATAAGTTACGAATTTTATTTACTTTTAACGTTATTACATCAATATTAAAAAGTAAATTTTTAGTGAATTGAACTTTTGATATGAATTATGAATGTTATAGTGCTGTTTATAACTTTTTTGTTTATATTTTCAATATCTTTATCTTAAAGTTATTCCGAAGTAATTCTTTGGAATATCTTAGTGAGGAAATCTAGAGGCCGGGGCCTTTTTCGGCATTTACGGTAGGCAACCGCGGTCGACGCTTGCTACAAGTTTTATGAGCCGGCCGCGCTATGTTCATCTGTTTTTTTTTTCAAAGTAACCGTGGGAAGCGTTGAAATCCTATTTTTGACCCGTCGGTATTTCGACCTGTGCCGAGTTTCAAAAATAAAGATTTTCACGTGTGCATTTCAACAAAAAGGTTGCAAAGCGTTGGTCTCAAACGAAATTACTTTGTGCGGTGAACTATAATTCCATTTCATTCCTACACCCTAGAAAAAACATTTCAATGTTGTACAACAAATTGATGCTTCAAACGAAGTTCGTATTTTTTCATTTTGCTTTCCTCAAAACTTTAACAGACTTTAATATTTTTTAATTTTTGTTTATTAAAACAGCTTGCTTATATATTTTTTCTTTTCTATGTGTCAATTTCCGATAATCTTGACGAAATATATTTTGGACAAGTTACTTAAACTGATGCAACGATACAAAATAATCAATGCACATGATTAGTGAAGATAAAATTCATACGAATGAAATATAAAAAGATTCAAAGAAAATTGAGACAAAGAAATGACTGTATTTTCTATTGGGAGGAATTCTTGAAATCACACCGACTTGACGAACTTCATCCATATTCCGTCGGCGCGCGTATGATCAGATTCCTGAATTCATAAGAACTAAGTTTATAGAAAAAACATACTTATTTGAATTGCAAAATTGTTTTATGCGCCTCCTTTTCATTACCATTTTTGTTCTTATGCAATGTTTATTTTTAGAGAAATATCAATTTGATATATATATTTATACTAAACTAGCGGCTCACCCTCGCTTCGCTTGGGTTCGCCTCTAGAAAAACAAAAACAAATCTATACCTCGGGAACCGTATATTTTTCCGGGATAAAAAGTAGCGTATATGTTATTCCAGACTATAATCTATCTCTGTGCCAAATTTCATCCAGATCCGTTCACCCGTTCTGGCGTGAAAGAATAACAAACATCCATACATACTCACAAACTTTATAGCCTTTGCTTTATTTATATACCTATGCAAAATGACACAGGTATGTACGACTACGTATGAACATACACGCGAATGGATTACACCCCTAAATTACTCGATTAATACTTGTATATTTAAGCAATTTTATGATCCTTTCAGTATAATTACTTTAAGAATTAGTTTGAATTTAATAATTATGTTATTTACATCCTATTTCTGTTAAGATGATTCTCAAATCCTCAGTAATCCACGATAAATTATATCTCAACAGTACAATCAGCTCCTTCTTCTTCTTCTCCCTGCCCATTTCCCAATCACTTAGGGTCGGCGTAGTACATCTTCTGTACTGTTGAAAGGATTTGGCAAAAGTTTTACGACCGGCCACCTGCCTGACGTCAACCCTCCTCCAGCTCCTTATAAGGCGAATTTAATAAAATCTATGGGTTATATTTTACGTAAATTAGAATGTAATACAATTTCATTAATACTTTTTTAGATTTACATGAATATTTGACATTTTAAATAAAACAATTTTTCGCAGATTTAATTAGATTTTTGGTTCACGACGTGTCTGTAACAACTATATAAAGACGTTTGAGACTTCTAAAAGCTTAGTCTCTAGTGAACATGATTGCTTTAAAGCACTTTAAACATCGATAACTAAAAATCAAAATAAATCAGCGAAAAAATCCGATAAGATTTGTCATGCCTTCATGAATTTTCACATTTTTAATATTATGCTTCCGTGTATTTTGCTCAATCAGTTATATATTACACTAGCATTGCCCGCGGCTCCGCCCGCATTCAGATGACCAAAAACCAAATACTTAGTAGGTTTTAAATATTAGTATAACTCTTACATTATAGTTTATGTATTTTTTCTCAGAACAGAGATATTTTCCCGCGGTAAAAAGTATCCTATATGTTGACCCGGATAGCCAGCTATCACCATACCAAATTTCATCAAAATCCCCCCAGTGGTTTTTCCGTGATGTGGTAACAGACAGACAGACAAAAATTCTAAAAACTATAGATTTGGCCTCTGTATCGTTAATAATGACTATTTCGATAAGATTTTCCAAAAAATATTTAATGTACAGATTCGGCTTAGTTAAAATTTTATTATATGTATAGATGTTTTCACATGGCATATTACACATAGCCAAAACCATAATGCATTACTAGTACTTTTAAAAATAACAACTTATTAACTTTTAATGTCTTCACGCTACATACTAACGTTTATGAAAGCACGGTGGCTTACAATGTAATGCAATGAACAAAACTGCACCTCCGCGAGAATATAACTATGAATTAGACCGCGAACAAATCAAAAACAACAGTATTTTATGAATATAAAGCGCGCCGCAACACCACCAGTGAAATGAATAAAACATGAATCTGTACTTATCTTACAGGTATACGTACTAACTTTCGTTGTGACTTTACTGCAGCTGTGCGTGCTAAAGGGTTTTATCATTTTCAATAAGACAGTGGTGCAGAACAGCTCTAAGATGAAAATTTCTTTTGTAAGAAAAACTAACATAATAAGTTTTAAATTATGAAATATACGCTACCGTTAAATAATGCGTTCTATTATTATTAATACTATAATATACTATTGTTAATATATTGAAAAAATGTATGTTAAATTACTTCTTTAAACTAAAACGGCTGGACCGATTTGGATGAAATTTGGTACTAAGAGTGATAGATCTGGAGTGTTACTCCGTAAGATAATATCCAACAGTCAATAGCCTGGTCACGTAAGCTACTGTTAAGTACTTAGGGATCAACCCGAGCGAAGCAAGAATAACTCACTAGTGTTATATAAATAATGATCCCGCGGCTTTCTCCACTACATTATAAAATTATAGCATCTTTCTTATGCTCCTTTATATCATAGTGAGGTATAACTCCTTTCTATTGTACTTTGCGAAATTATAATACACTAGCAGCTCACCATCGCTTTGCTCGGGTTCGCCTCTAGGAAAACAAAAACAAACCTATCCCACGGGAACCGTACATTTTTCCGGGATAAAAAGTAGCTTATGTGTTATTCCAGACTATAATCTATCTCTGTACCAAATTTCATCCAGATCCGTTCAGTCGTTCTGGCGTGAAAGAGTAACAAACATCCATACTCACAAATTTTCACATTAATAATATTTATTCAGATGGTAAAGATTCCCTTAAATTCAGGAAATCTGATTTTTATACACTCGTAGTACACACAGTTATATTCATGTATTGAATAAAAATTTAATTTTAATCAACCGATCGAGTGAAAGTGAGAGTGTAACCTAATAAAAAAGCTCTAACTTTAGAGTTAGCTACATTATCTTCGCTTGGCCTGACATTCTCTAAAACTGCACTTCCTCTTGTAGCTGAGTAATTACTAATCTAAGTTTAGCCAGACTTAGCCATGAAAATTTGTAAGGGCGACTCAACAGAAACAGTTATAGTATTTTACCGAGGGAATAAAGATTTTCCTGTAGTAAACGGTATCCTAAATGTTGACCCGAGTGGTAAATTACACACAAAATTTAGTTAAAATCGGTTCAGTACTTTTTGCGTGCAATGTTCTCAGATATACAGGCAAACAGACAAAAATTTCAATAACTATTGTTTTGGGGTCTATATTCTGTACAGAACACGTAACAATCATTGTTTTTAAAAAATATTTCATGTACAAATATCGCTAAGTTACTGCTTTATTATATGTTATTATTTAAAGTAATTTAATATTTAAGTTAATTTTTTGAAGGCATCGCAGCTTCCCTACGCACATATTTGTATTTCGGCACAGCGCATCTAACAGATTTGTTCATCTCACATACATCACTGTATCTTAATCACGATATATCTATAATATATGATATTCCATTTTGCCATTGCTCGCCCTTGTTTACGCAAAAGGCGTTTGTCAGTTAAATGGGATGCTGATCAACATGTTTACAAAGTGTTTTAATATGATTTGGCGTTATGTGAATAAGTGGATAAATAAGTTATCTATACGAGTACATATAATAAAATTGTAACTAAGCCGAATCTGTACATTAAATATTTTGTGGAAAATCTTATTGAAATAAACATTATTTTCGATATAGAGGCCGAATCTATACTTTTTAGAATGTTTTTCTGTCTGTCTGATTCCGCATCACGGAAAAATATCTAGAGGGATTTTGATGAAATTTGGTATAGCAATAGCTGATTATCCGGGCCAAAATATAGGATACTTT
This sequence comes from Brenthis daphne, assembly GCA_947093115.1. Classification (NCBI taxonomy): domain Eukaryota; kingdom Metazoa; phylum Arthropoda; class Insecta; order Lepidoptera; family Nymphalidae; genus Brenthis; species Brenthis daphne. The sequence goes on along the minus strand of OX352474.1, from coordinate 28,307,952 downwards.
TTACTGCGGGAAAATATCTCATCTCCGAGTTAAACGTTAAAACTGTTAAATTCATAAACGTTAACACTGATTATTTCAATAAATTTTATCAATATCCAGAGTATTTCTATTGTAATGTAAAAGTTCTTAAAAAAATACTTATACATAATTATATCTATGACAGATAAGATTCTAGGATTACAAATAAGTAAAGCTTTGGTAACCTGAAGGGCACGCAGGGTATGTCAAGGCCCATCTGGATCGAGGGTGGATTAGCAATTCCTCATAATATTGTAAATTATACCCAGAATAGTAGCATACCTTGCTGCTATATATAAAAAAATTATAGTGATTCATTATTAACTTATGCCCTTACCTATATCAATGGCACTTGTAAAATAATTTCGAACACGCGGCATTAAGCTTATTAATTAACAAACACAATCACACTGCGTCACAAATCTTAAGTAACTTAATAAATTGCCAACATTTTTAATACAATTCCCTCCTTTGAAACAAACAAATGTATAATTAACTGTGACGCTTTACATCAACCTTTTTGCTTTGGTCTGAGAATCTTCTTATCTCAAATGAGATAAATGGAAACGCTTATGCATTCTTAACGTTCTAACGTCATTTGAGACGGGGAAATGTAGCTCTGAAAATTACGGCGTATATACTCGTACATACGAATTTTTGCACAACCTTATCGAAATGTTCAATTTAGTTAAAGCAAAGCTAATAAAACATTTAGTTTCTTTTCTTAGTAACTTTATAATGTGTATGAAAATAACAAATAGTATGTCCATATTGGGCCTAAAACCTTCGGTATTGAATTTTTATGAGTAACTTATTTCATACTAGCATTGCCCGCAGCTCCGCCCGCGTTCAGATGACCAAAAACCAAATTCTTTAAGTTTTACATATTAGTATACTCTTCCATTGCGGTTTTTGTATTTTTTTTCATAAATGAGATATTTTCTCAGGGTAAAAAGTATCCTATATGTTGACCCGGATAATCAGCTATCATCATACCAAATTTCATAAAATCCCTCCAGTGGGTTTTCCGTGATGCGGTAACAGACAGGCAGGCAAAAATTCAAAAAACTATAGATTCGGCCTCTGTATCGATAATAATATCTATTGTAATAAAATTTTCCAAAAAAATATTTAATGTACAGATTTGACTTAGAATTTTATTATATGTATAGATTAATAAGGAACCGTTTAAAAACTTTACATCTGCAACGTCTCAGTAATTAACTGACTTAAGAAATATTTACTAATTAACAATTCCAGAGACCCTTATTTTTGTCTAATTATTTATTTACGAGTTGTTCAAGTTACAAGTGAATATTTTTTTACATTTTTATGAAAGCACTAATTAAAACGGGAAACAAAGGTTGGCGTCCGCAAAAATAAGCGTTCGGACGAGAAGGTATTACGAACTACATTAATAAAAAGTCGACTCTTACTTCATTATAAATACCGTTCGCACTTGATCCAATTTAACGCATAATAAAAGTGTGGAATCTGTTGTTTTCAGAGATGAAATGTGGAATGGCATTGTGCATCGAAAAGCGGTACCTATTGTACACAGCGAATACTATGAGTCGCTTTTATCTAGAGCACAATAGAAATCTTATCTACGCCAACAGTAATGCTTGGTTGATTTAATCAAGCTTTGAATCTGGCGTCGTTTTGAGAGGTTTCCTTTTAATTAGCTGCTTTTATTAAAAATACGTGAAGCAAAGATGGCTCCTTCGTATTATTACAACATGTTCTAACATCGAATTTATATTGAAGATGCTCTGGTAGAAATTGGCGTAGAAGAACAAATAGTATTTATCTATATCTTCATAGTTCTTATAATAAAACTCAAAGATTAGATATATATTTATAAATAAAATCTTATGACTTAATATTTTTGATATCAGAATTCATAGAAATTTAGAAATATCATTTTTAACGCTTCTCCCAATCCAAATTATTCTTAGCAACAATAACATTGCCAGTTACATTGTGACCTATTTTTGTTCCATTGTCATTTTCTGCATTATTCTTATACAAGTGTTTTATCACGGTTCCACTTTGAATTTTTAGTTTGTGATTTGTTTTGTTGCTAGTATTATATCTATATTTTAGTATTGACTGATGAGTTTTATATCCTTTACGTAAAAAATGGTTGATTCCCTACACAAACTTCCACCCCCTTTCACTCCCCTTAAGGGATGATTTCCAGAATAACACTCAAACTATTTCCACACCATATATTATCTAAATCGGTTTAGCGGATTCAGCGTGAACAGATAACAGACAGACATAATTACTTTCGCATTTATAATATTAGTATGGATGTATAATGTATATAATATGTTAACCGCCTTTGACCTAGGATTTTATTTTATCATTAATTGATGAATTAAACGATCTTCTTGATTACCTACTAACAGACCTAGTTATTTGGCTACTAAGAGCATCCTCATCTCAAATCAACTCTTTCTTTTTACCAGTACTCTAAACCACTGTCAGATTTTTACTTTTATAGCTATTGAATTTACAAAAAAATATCTGTACTAACTTCCATCTACCTTAAATATACCTATTCAGTAGATTAGTTTGATTTTAATTTCGTGAAACTTCAATCTCCTGTCCCCTTAGAATTCACTTTGCCAAACAATTAAAAAATATTAGGTAGATAATACTTTTTATACGTGTGACAGTTTGAGATTGATATCATGATGTTATGGCCTTAATAAAATGTAATTATAGTGAAACTACAAACAGATATTTCAATTTTATTTATTTATAATAAAATACTTTTTAACGTTTAGTATAGATTTCTCACAGATGAGATATTTTCTATTTAAAAAGTATCCTAGTTGACCCCAATAACCAGCTATAATCATACCAAATTTTACCAAAATCTGTGCATTAATTATCTCGTGATGCATTCTCAGACAGACAGAAAATTCAAAAAACGATAGATTCGGCCTCTGTATCGATTATAATGAATGACTATTTCAATAAGATTTTCCCAAAAATATTTAATCTACAGATTCGACTCAGAATTTTATTATATGTATAATAATTTTATTACATGTACAGAAGTATAAACTAACTGTATATAACTTTTGGAATAAATATGTCTTAAAAAAATCGCATCGAGGTCGTCGTTCGTGAGATCCTTAAGCCATAAATCTGACGATGCGTCAAGCGTCAGACCGCATATGTATGTACGTGACCGTCCATAATATTGTTTTATGATGTGCACAGCATACATTTCTTTCAATTCATTTCTGAAGGTCTATATCCGGTTGTTACAAGATTTGTAAGCTTGACTAATATTATAAATGACAAAGTATGTCTGTCTGTTTTACTTTTTGTCTTAGGAATGTTCCCACGTAAAAATGATAGATTTCTGTAGGGAAATTCCTATTACAGACAGAATATATCATAGCCCATTTTTTAAAGCTAGTTGACAATTGGTACTCGAGGTGAGGAGTACATACATAATTGACTAGAAAAACGTTGCCAACGCATAGAGCTTACATTTATAAATATGTACTATTACTCAAAAATGGCCGCTTTCATAAGAACGAGCTATATAAATAGCAGAAATAGCGTACCTTTTATTTTAGTTAAATGATGATCGAATCTAAACTCAAATGTCAAATTATACAAAACTAGCAACTTACCCTCGGTTTGCTCGGGTGCGGTCCTGAGCTTGAATGGTTTAGGAATGCATAAAAGACAAACTTCAAATAAATTCTTTGTTTTGCGCTACGCAGCTTCGCAGGCTCAGAATAATCACCAGAGTTTCATCACAATCGGATCAATAGTTTAGGAACGCACTGAGGACAAACATACAAAAAATCATTTTCATTTATATAGACAAGCAATAGAAAAGCTCACGTTTTATTTATTTTTCAATACATTCAATAAACTTACTCATTTTTACTAATTTCCATATCATTTAATATACTGAACCCGCTAGAAAACACTATAACCATCTAAACTTTTATATTTATAATACGTGTGAGATACTGGCCTATTTTCCTTTCATATGCGCGAATGTAAAATGACGTACTAAGTCTTAGACAGGTCGCAATTAGTAACAAGATCTCTAAAGGTCGTAGCTCGCTGCTCCTTTACGCTCATAAATCTTATGAAGCGACAAACAACGCAACACGTACGTGACTATACATAATTCTTAAAGTACATATTCATTAAGCACTGTTCAATAATTGAATCTTATGCCAACGTACGTATGGAAATGGGTTTATTTATTTTATTAGACGTACTGTGTGGAATTTCTAAGTCTTGTAGTTTGAATAGAGAATCTATTTTTTTTTTTTAGCATTGAGTAAAACTAACAGTATGGAGATTGGGTTTACGAATATATTTATTAAATTTAAAAAAAAAATTATTACCTATAAATTTTTAAAACATTTTTTTTCTGAAATCTGCTGACTGAACACTGTTCTTTTAACTTAGGTATTTTATAGTGTATTGTTAGTTTAAATATTTACTCACAAATAATAAAAAAAATTATTATAAAATAGTTTTCATTTTTGTCATTAACTTTTATGTCGTCGGTTTTATTTTTATTTTTATAATATGTTTTTTTTTATGTACAGCTTTTAGTTTTTGCCAATTATACGTTTGAATTTATATTTAGCAATTTTTAACCCAAATTTCTTTTAAACATATAAGTTATATATACCTATGTACTCTCTTAGGCCTCATAAAAACTTTATTTTGATACCTCATTTTTTTAAAGACACATAAATTGGCGCCTGAAATCAGCCATTTTAATTTTTAACTACTTTATATAGCCTATTACACTCGCATTTTTAAAACGAACCTAACGACGTATGAATTATCAAAATTGGCCTACGCGTTTGGTCTCTAGAACGCCACATAATAACAAACAAACAAACATACATACATACATACATCCATCCATCCATACATAGACTGCTAAATACATTACCCTCCTTTGCATCGCTCAGTCGGGTAAAAAATAGATTAACACATAATATGCCTAACTTAGGCAAAAGTTAGTTGAAACGAGCTGCTATATTCTAATAAACTAGCATAGAAATTTCTGTATACATTTTTTAAATTAATTATTGTATAGATTTTACTTGCAGATAAAGTTTCTAATAAATATTTCTATTAAACAAATAACACTGCACTTTTAGTTTATGTTATCAATAAGCCAGTACTCTGAAAGTTTTTATAAAATAACTAAGTAACTTAAATGAAGTATGAAAATGAGGCTAATTAAATTGTAGGCATCAACTGAGTAATAAATAACGATTTCCAGTCCAACTGCTATAGTAGCAAAAAACTTTGAACCTCGGGGAGGATTTGGAATTCAGCTTAAACGAAAAACGAAGCAATTACCGATCTCCGAGAGCAAAGTTTGTTTTACTGGCAAGGAATTAATATTCATTAAAAAAATCTTTCCCAGCATCATTCTGTTGAAACTTTGTAATCAGCCCATGTCGGAGACGTTTGGGAGGGTTTTGTCAGCGAATTTGAGAGTTTACTGACTTACCAAATGAATTTTTCTTGCCATAAGACGCCGAATATATTTACACATTTTCATTCTTTCATACCAATTATTTCAGATAAATCTTGTCATATTTTATATAAATATTTATGACTAGCGACTCACTCTCACACCGCTCGGTTTCGTCCCTAAATATTATGTTTAACGGTTAGTATAGATTTCTCAGAGATGAGATATTTACCCGTAGTAAAAAGTAGTTATCCTATATGTTGATCCGGATAACCAGCTATCATCATACTAAATTCTAAAAATCTGTCCAGTGGTTTTCTCGTGATGCTTTCCCAGACAGACAGACGGACAAAAATTCTAAAAACTATTGATTCGGCCTCTGTATCGATATTAATGACTATTTCAATAAGATTTTCCAAAAAATATTTAATGTACAGTTTCGACTCAATCGAAACTTTTTATTCTAAATACCTATAGAAAAGAAAATAGCAAAATAATAATATTTGAATACATCCCTTAAATGTATAGCTGTAAGGTAATTTATTACTAAAGTTTCATATTGAGGACAAAGCATCAAGTGTGGGGGGGGTGAGTATCTACAACATCAAGCGAAACACCGCTACTAATACGTCTTTTCCGCTGTGGGCTAAGAGCGGGTCGGAACCCCAAATACGTTTTATATAATAGGCACTAGAATGGCTGGAAGGGTTGAAACATCGACGGTCGGATTCGCAAACAGTACATAAAATCCGGCGATCTCATGATTTTTCAGAATTAAGCTGTGAAGGGACATCCAGACCCTTCCCTTGCGAATTTGCCTACTCTCCCGCCGGCCTGCCAAACCCGCCCGCATTATTAAGTGATTTCTTCAAAACAAATTCCGTCAACTCTGAATTACTTTAGAAATATTTTCATTGAAACCTTTTCCGGGAATATTTTCAAACAATTTGTTGTATGTCTTGGGTCGAGTCACATAGAATACTACAAATCTGCTAAACGTGCCCAAGTTGAAATGTCTGCGAGACTCTGTTGGAATTAAACATAATATCTTCTAGAGCTGAGTGCGAGGAGAGGGTATCAGCATTGTCCGACTGAAAACAGTGCAACTATGCCATTGTCGCTTAGAGTTTTCCCTGAAAAAACTTGCAACGGATCATAATGAAAATTAGCGTACCCCGGAAACTACTTTAATATTTAACTTTATTATATTGTCGCGTAGTGAAGAGTGTGTAACGTCTTTTAAATAATAATTAAAAACGCATGATCATTAACGACAGTTTATTTTAAATTGCCACGAGTAAGTAAGAAACAAAACATTTTCCAGAAAGGAATTGAAATTGTAGAAAATGTTCTTAGTTTTATGCATATAAAAAAGTGCAGCAGTGTACCGAGAGTTCGAAAAAATGCAAAAGTGAGGAAAAGTGAAGGAATGTCAGTGCAAGTGTAACTAGTGGTGGAAAACAATACTCGGAGACTGAGTAAGCCCAGACTTGTGCATACGATACTGTATGTGATTGTAAACCACCATTGGTGACTCTTGTGAACCAAAACTAATAAAATATCTATAGTGCAGAACAAAGACGCACTTTAATTTCCGATCTCAGAACTCAACAAATATTATGTTTACACTATAAATGTAGTAGTGTGAGGGATAAATTAAACTACCTTACATATAACTCAGTAAACATATTTTTCAGTGTATTTTTAGCCGTATTCATCAGTGTTAGTTACATTCAAATCAATATTTGCTGTCTAATCATATATTCGGTTGTATAATTTTGTAATCATAAATTGAATACATACAAATTTGAATTTGTCTTTTCATCTATTTATTTATATTTTGTATGCCCGAATACGTACTGTACTTGCAGAAAAGTATAACAATAAAAGATTTTATTTGACAAATGAAAACTTCCTTTACGCTCTTCAATATGAAGGAAATTTTTACTTGTCAGCTTTTTAATTAAAAAAAGCAGTGTTTGCTGAAAATAAAGCCACTTCTACGTAATTAAAAAGACCGCTTTTCACTGTCAACCCTAACCTAATTTGCTGCTCTTAGTCTAAAGCCATGTGACACCTTATTCAGAGTAGGAACACTACTAGAAAAATATTTTATATTTTATAAACATTTCGTATTAAATACGGAACATACGAGCTAGATAATTATAGAAATAAACATACTCGTAACATATGCCTCTAAAATATTGTATATAATAGTTTTTATAAACTCACTAGCGACTCACCCTCGCTACGCTCGGGTTCGTCCCTACTTACGTTTTAACGTTTAGTATCGATTTCTCAGAAATGAGATATTTTCTCGCAGTAAAAATATCCTATATGCTGACCCGGATAACCAGCTATCATAATACCAAATTTCATCAAAATCCCTCCCGTGGTTTTTCCGTGATGCGGTAACAGAGAGACAGACAGACAAAAATTCTAAGAACAGTTAAAAAAATTAGTCAAAAATTTATTATATGTATATATTTAAGAGTCAACAGAATCAAACGTATTAAAAATTACTTATCCGCTAGCATAATGTCTAAAAAGATCATTATCCTTATTTCAGACTCTAATAGAACTCACAACCCAGTGATTATTTAGGCGAAATATTAAGTAAAACCAAATTAAGGTCTAATACTCATATTTAAGTCACCGGCCTCGCATTATGAATAACAACCGCGATTAGAAGTTAGAGTTTGGGAGGAAATTTAAATCGGTAAGCCGTAGGGCGTAGGCACGTCAGAGAGGGCCCACATCAGGCTTCTTTCCCTCAGGCGACGAAACCCGTTTAGATTAGCAATTGAAATGTATTCAAGTTTACAAGTTCATAAGTAAAGTCTCTTGCCTCGTTTTAATTGGAAGCTGAGACTTGGTTATTACGGATAAGTTTGTTTCCGTGCCGCTGGTTCTCTACGCCGCTGTAAACTTATTTCTTTCGTTATTAATCTAAATGAGAGGTATAAACTTCTGTATGAGGCATTGTAGGAAAATTATGGAGATAAATTTATTTTAATACTTACTTGTATTAAAAAAGTGTGTTTGTTTATGTATTCTTACCTATATCAATGCGATTTTTTGCGTAGATATAGCTACTACTAACTCATAAGCTACTGTTAGTAATAAGAAGTTTAGAATTATATAAATAGTTACCATCTGGGTTGGTCACTATTTACATGATTTTATACTATAAACTAGTGACACAACCTCGCTTCGCTCGAGTTCGTCTCTAGGTACATTTTAATTCTTTTGAGCGGAACCCTAATTCTTTTACTGAAATAAAAGTAGCCTAAGTTATCCTTATAATATCAACTACCTGCTAGTGAAAGTCCCGTTAAAATCCGCCCAGCCGTTTCGGAGATTAGCCGGAACAGACAGACAAAAATTTTAAAAATTGTATTTTTCTTATAAATACCGGGTATAATTCCATATGTATTTAGTAAAAAGCTGTTATTTTGACATTACAAACAGACACTTCAATTTTATTTATCTGTATAGATGAATAGTAACTAAATTGAACTCGAATTTTTATTACAGCCTAATATTTGTTAATGATCCACTACGTAGTGGTATGAAATATTTTATTCTCAAACAATAGTTTCTTTTTCTAAAACGTAAATAAGGAAAAATCATTCTCCCTCTGGGGTAGGCGAGTTATAGTAGAATCTACATTTACAAAACACACTTAATCCATTACTTCGAGTGTAATCTTACTCGGGTTTTGCGCCATATTTATGTATAGAAAACTTATGAAGAACACACTTTGAATAAAAGGATGTATAACCTAAGATAATTTATTTGAAAAGTACTTTAGTTTTTAATCGTTTGCTATAGGTATTCTAATTTGATAATTATATATTTTGCTTTTTGACCGAATGCAAATGGAACTTACCATATTGTAAACTTATTTTCATGATTATTTTCTTCACTAATTTATACTTCAAGGGTTATCCGATATAATTTTTAAACAAAATTGGTCCTTTGGTGTATTTTGTGTATACTTATTATTCCAAAGTAATAATATAGTATTTTCATTATGTTACGAAATCCCGATAATACCACAAAGTGTCAATTGATACATGAGCAAATATATAATCAGACTGACAGTATATTAAATTGAAAACTGTACGCTTGGCTTCTATATATTTAATCAGAATTATCCCCAATATTTGATGTGGTGCCCTTCTGACCGATTTCCGCCAATTCACTGGGACTTACGACACGAGTGCACTCTCTATTCCTGTCACTCTCATTCCGGCGGGACGACAGTTCGAATCGACCAGTGAGAGATCAAGCGCAGGACCGACGGATCTATATGCTCGCCGAGACTCTCCAGGACCAATTTCCCAACTCCGGACTAATACTAAAACTTTCTTAACAGAAAAACTTGATACCTAAACTTGGCCCGAGCCGGGACTTGAACCCAAGACCTCCGGATCAGCCGTACTTGCTAGCCACTAAACCATCGAGAGGCAGTTAAATATTTTATATACCTACAACTTTCATAACGTTATTTTTTGTAGAAGTTTATATAATAATATATTATCAATTAAATTAATTATAGTTTTAAAACATCAGGCAATAACTCCTTTTTACCTTTCATATTGTCTAACTAAAATTCATTCTATTGCCATCCATTTGGATTTTTCCGTACATTAAGCATATAATCTAGGCTAAAACTTTGATTTCAACAATTTGAACCTTGATTCAATTGTATAAGCCAAAGGTCACATCCAACCTAAGATTCTCTATTTAACTGTGCACATAAATTCAATTCAGTGCTAGTCGACACAATGTGACCTGATTTCATATTGAAAGAGGTATATACATTTATTATCACAGAGAATATTCAGTTCGCGACCACAATATCACAAATTTTGTCCAATAATTGCAATTATCAACGGTTTTAACGAATCTAACTGCAATAGGCTTTGATGTTTTGTTTTAAACTCGTAATATAGTTATTTTTTCCTTTTTTAGTGGATTAGTATACTTATTGTTTGTTTTTTTTATAAGTAACCAAATTCTGTTACTTTTTTAATGAAAATTTTAGGCACTAAAAAGGTGTCATAGAACTTTCAAGAAAGCATTCTGTCACTAATAGTGAAATAACTAGTTTTCTAGTTATTTTTAATTATAACTTTTTAGCTAAAAAGTAATTATTTACCATTTGTACACAAGTTAATTTCAGAATAGGTAGTAAAGGATATACTGTAATGAATAGTTTTAGAATTAGACTGTATTTATAATAATTTTAAACCTTTTTTTCTGTTTCATGACACATTATACAAACAACTACGTCGCCTTAGTGCTTATTTGTTCAAACTACCAATACTTATTGTACTTTACAGTCCACAGGTGTTTCCTTTGTTTTAATAAAAAAACAGACTATTTCTAAGATTTATATACATACGTATAATGTACATAGATAAAATACATCTATTAGGATTTTTTTAAAGTTAAATTTTTATTTTATATCAATAGAATTTACATTTAAAAGTCAATAATTTTGTATTAAAAATTCTTTCAGTAAAATGGTCGTTTGGACAAATAAGCACTGAGTCGATGAAGAGTCTGAATTCTAAGCGTAGCAAAATTTCATTTAAATCGACTGGGAAAATCAAAAGAAACTTGAGGTCGTTATACACCCTTCTATTCAAAGCGTGGGACAAGGTTATTCGTTGTCAGTGCGGAATACACGGCATTATAAACATATTTCTATATTTAGAAACAAACTAAAGTACCTCTAAACTTCTACAGCGTACATTTTGCTTTATCTGCGGAGTTATTAAGACAGATTTCGTATAATAGGTATTTCCCTCATTACCTTGAGCCAAAGCCGTCGTAAACGATGCCGACCGTTTCTCATTTCATTCCGCTGGCGTCACCCTAAGCGTGATCCTTTGAGCTGTTAGGAAGTTTATTAGCACCAAGCATCTAGTATTTTACAGCTCTACTGATTAGTCGGTAGACCTAATGCTTAACACTGAAATAAAGTTGAATACTAATTTATCAGGTCAAATCGCTTGAATAAAGTTTATACTTTAAAGGTTCATGTTAAAGTAAAATTTTATACTACCGACCAATCTCCTTAGTGTTCTTCTTCTTCTACATTCTACGTGACATTGGCGAAGTAATCTGTGTTTAACTGACACGCTTTGAAGCCATTAACAAGAAAATTGAATTGAATTGCAAATTTATATTATTATATTATAAGCTATCTATGTATCATATTTTATTCAAATTCATAAATTTGCTATCGCCTGAAGTGGTATTAAACACATACAAGCACTCTAATCAGTTTATGAAAATATTTAAATAATTTACATATTCAATCTGCTTAGTAGCACAACACTGAAGATCAGCAATATATAATTTTATAGTATAAACGATGTTATTGAATCACTTACTTATATATAAACTAGGAGAACACCCGGCTCCGCTCGCGCTAAAACTACAAAAAAACTCTTCGGCTTTATGCAAAGGGCATTTTTGAAATGGACTCAATAGTTTCTGAGCTTAAAGCACTTAAGCAAATTATAAACATCAAATTACAATAATGTATGGATGTCTGTCCGATTTGTTGACATTTATATATATATATTTGATATGCCTTCCTCAATAAACGGGCTATATAATGCAAAAAGAATTTTTCAAATCAGATTAGTAGTTCCTGAGATTAGCACAAACAAACTCTGCCTCTTTCTAATGTTAGTATAGATACTAAAGTGCGTCTATAAAGTACCCATCTATAACGCAGCAACGTGCTTTCTGGAAAAATATAGTGTTCAGGCCAACCCACCAGCCAGCTAGTTAGATAATAATAAGTCTAGATTTCGTTTAGGTATTTAGGTCTCTTTGCAAAAAGCAGCCTCTGTGTGTTTTATATAATTCAATATTATTTATATTATTAATGATATGATTGAAAAAAGATAAAAAAAGGTCTGTGATCCAAATGATGATATTTGTACTGGATAAATAAAGCGTTGAAACGTGCACGTGTCGCTAGAAGCTAATATTGTAGATGTAAAATTTTAATTGGAACGAATGATTGGACTCTTATAATATATGATACTGCTTCCTGAAAACGTGTGTATCGAGATAAATCCCTCATAATTGGAAGCCTTTGCCTCATTACCTTGAGCTCAAGCCGTCGTAAACGATGCCGACCGTTCCTCATCTCATTTCGCAGCAATGCCTTAAAGTGATCCTTTGAACCGTTAAGACGTTTATTAGCACAGTTTGATATTTTATAACAACACCATATAGGTTACCTTTACTAACGCTCTCTTAGCACACCTACTAAGTTTAATGTTTTATGAATCAAAGAAAAAATCGAAAATTATGTAAGGTTAATTTTATTGATTAATAACGACACCCTCGCTTCTCTCGTGCATTACACGATTTAATTTTTTTGAACGGACTTCTAATTCTTTCTCTAGAGTAAAAGTAGCCTAAGTTACTCTTTATAACATAAGCTATCTACCAGTGAAAGTCCCGTCAAAATCAGTCCAGTCGTTTTGGAGATTAGCCAGAATAAACAGACAGACAGACATTTTTTTTTAAATTGTCCTTTTCTTTTAAGTACCGTGCATAGCTATATGCGTTTAGTAAAAACCTGTTATTCTAACATTACAAACAGACAATTCAATTTTATTTATCTGTATTTATACAGATCTATAGATCTTTTGAAAGTTCGAAAACCAGCTTTCATCTAAACATTTATAAATCATAATATATTTTAATACAGAATTAGTAAATAATGTCGTCGTGGCATTAGCATTGCAAATACATTCGGGTCACTTTGCGATCTCATATTTTGAGGCCGTTCCCCATTTGACTTTGCCGGCGGCTAATTAATAATTCAGCCCACGACAACAAAAGCGCGGTCAACACTTATTGTAATGGCTTTCATAAAGCTAGCGGTCTGAAAGCTCTGTTCTTAAGAAACACAATGTAATACTCGTTCAAACAATTCGAATATATTCAGATCCAGTGAAGTAAAAAATCTCGTAAGAGGTTTCTGATTAAAACCCTTGTTTTATAATATTTATTATTTATTTCTTAAATATTTGTTACATTATAAAAACGCAACGCGACCCTTTTTACCCGACTGCGGCGAGCTCTAACAACGTACCTATATGAGGTCATGTATAAAAAAATATACGTATTATGTCGCCATATTAAAAATTACAATGTTCCTCCGCTAACTTGTTTCCACCTTTTTAGTTTTCATTTTACGCAGTCGGGCTTTATGTTTTTGTTTATTTTTTCTTCCCACTTATATTTTTATATGAAATCTATGGTAATAAAAACTTAAATAAAACCGATTTCCAGGCACTAAAATGTAAAAAATAACTAAACGGGGGTTTTCATTTAGAATAGATACTTAATTAGATATTTTCGGAGTCGGTGACAGCCGACAATATTTTACGATATGCATGTCTATTAGGTATGAACTCTAATTATAGTTAAAATATTATACATCAATTTGTGATGTATTTTAGGTATCGAAATATATTAGATTTGCTTTGCATCGGCTGGCACTGACTTCGAAAATATCTGATTAGGTATCTATTCTAAATAAAAACCCCCGTTTAGTTATTTTTTTAGATTGTAGTGCCTGGAAGTCGGTTTTATTTAAGTTTTTATTAACATACATTTCATATAAAAATATAAGTGAGAACAAAAAATATACAAAAACATAAAAGCCCGCCTGCGTAAAATGAAAACTAAAAAGTTTTTATTTTTCCATTTTTAGTGTAGACGTAATAAGCAGGTAATTTGTAAAAAGAAAGTTTTTTTTAATAATTTATTCGATTAAGCAATTTATTAAAAAATATCTTTATTTGTTGATTTTTTCAAAACCGCTCGACCGATTTCGATAAAATTTAAATAGGACCACCTGGGAAGTATACCCTTCAAAACAAAAAAAATACATAATAAAAACATCGTGAAGGTGAACATACATAATAAAAAAAACAAAGATTCCGACGAATTAAGAACCTCCTCCTGTTTAGAAGTCGGCTATTAAAGAGGTATAAAAATAAAAAATTGTATTCAATCACATCGTTATTTCCAATTTAATGCATCGTCCTTACTTTTATTTAAACTGGAGCAAAATAATCGTGCCAGAAACGAGTTTTGACGCTTTATCCAGTTATGCCAGTCAATCAAATATCACACTGAGCCACGACGATCGTATAAATAAATTGAAAATTTATATCAGATCACTTCGTGGTCTACATAAAGTGAATTTAAACTAGTAAAATCGGTTAAGCCGTCTAAAAAAACCGTGAACATACATAAAATAATACATACAGATAACTATATGACAAAGTTAGTATGAACATGTAAAGAGGAGGGATGAAACGCATGTGACGGGAAGAGTGATAGATATTATTGTAGATGGATGGAGAGGTAGAGGAAGACTGAAGAAAAGATGGATAGATTGTGTGAGACAGGACAAGGAAGAGAAAGTGGTAAATGATGAGATGACGAGTAATAGGGGAGAATATGGAAGATAATATGGAAGAAGGAGAGAGAAGAGAGGAAGAGTTACAGCACCAACCCCAAGTAACTTGGGAAATGGGCAGGGAGAAGAAAATGAGACTACAACCTCTTGCTTTTTGCTAGCTAATCTATAAAGACAATTGTAAGCTACTCGTACAAATGAAAGATAACCACGTCGGGAGCAATACGACAATAATTTTCAGCCAATAACCTGATACGATCTGCAGCAGCAATCTAATGTCCCGTGTGAATTAGCCGTTATTTGGTATCCGTTAGTTCGAATATGTCTTGAGTGTTATCTCAAATAAATTGCCATTTATGGGATTTATAGATTTTGTTTCGTTAAAGTAAATTCTCAGATTAAAGAATTATATAGACAGAGTGTCATAGAACTAAACATGAATCCAAACAATAATGATTTAATAAAGTATACAAATGACGATTTATATACTGAGTGATAAATAAATAAATGTTAATTACAACAGCTAATAGATTTTTTTATAATAAAGAAAAAAAAAAGGTAAGCTATTATCTCTCTTTCAAGGGAAAGAGGACTAATGTTTAAAAATTTTGTATGTACCTACATAAGTATATAGTATTATTTTTATTATACATATTTCATTTTAAAAAATTACATATATACTAATTTAACTAATACATAAATAAAATGTCCCTTATGTTTTTAAAAAACTCCACTATCTTTACATCAAAATCTAAAATGGTAGCATAAACAGCAAATTACACTACTATTTTTTACTTTGACATTTATTTTGGTGGACTCCGTCTATACCATTCTTTAGTCTGAAAGTAAATTATAGTTAAATATGTGTTCAAGACTAGTATGTAGTGATAGCGATACTGATTTCTGTTGTACAATTTTGAGAGTAGCCGGTTTGATGTACGCGCAACGCAAAAAAAACATATTTCTTGCGTTTGCCTTAAACATAGTTTACGTCTAAAAGACAAAAAAGCTGCTCAACCATTCTATTTATACTATTTGATTGGAAAGATATGAATTCTTACTTCTATACTAATTATGAAGCTTTATGGGGCTTTTTAAATTATATTTGTGACATTTCAAAGTTAATTAAAACTTAAAAGGCTGGTAATATTTATTAAGTAGTATTTATTAAATTTAATTTAATTATTTAATAACATAACCATTGTCAATATTTATATTATATAAATAAACAGTTGTTTATTTAATTTGTTTACTTATTAGAATGGATATTACTTACATAATACTATATTAGTGCATACTTTAACGATATTATGTTAAAAGGAAAGGAAATTTTATCCTCTTTGGGAGTTCCATCGTTGATGTTAATGGTTTTGCAATATACAGCATATTGTTTTTGCTCACTCAAACTAAAGTCACCTGGATCCTGGACCTTAATTCGAAAATTATTAGCCGACTTCAAAAAAGAGGAGCTTCTTAAGCTTTTTTGTGTGTACGTAATGTTACATTTTTGCCTAATTTGAACCGATTTTACGTACTTTTTATTTATTAAAAGGTCCTGATCTACTTAGGGATAATATGACTTTTGTTAAGTAAAGCTATTTTTGAAAGAATTGCTTTTGTAGTACCCTATACAGTATACATACATCTATACGTATAATAAAATTGTAACTAAGCCGAATCTGTACATTAAATATTTTTTGGAAAATCTTATCGAAATAGACATTATTATCGATACAGAGGCCGAATCTATAGTTTTTAGAATTTTTGTCCGTCCGTCCGTCCGTCCGTCCGTCCGTCCGTCCGTCCGTCCGTCCGTCCGTCCGTCCGTCGGTCTGTCTGTCGGTCTGCCTGTTTGTCTGTTACCGCATCACAGAAAGACCACTGGAGGGATTTTGATGAAGTCTGGTATGGTGATAGCTGATTATCCGGGTCAACATAAAGGATACATTTTACCGCAGGAAAATATTTCATTTCTGAGAAAAAGTACAAAAACTGCATTGTAAGAGTTTACTAATATGTAAAACCTAAGAATTTGGTTTTTGGTCATCTGAACGCAGGCGGAGCCGCGGGCAATCCTAGTACATAAAAAAACACTTTCTGTTATTGTGAACACCAGTGATATTTCTATTTAACTCGAACTAATATGTTTTTATTACATACTCAATAGAATGTGTGAATTACTGCGACAGCTTTTATTACAGCCACATTTCTATTGAAGTATATATTTACTTAATAAATAAGGGTGGACAAAATATAGAACAGTAAACTACAATGTTGCATGCCATCAGCCACTTAAAGGCCAATAGTTTTACTATTTTTCCGTTTTCAATTGAAACTTCCTCGCACTTAGTGCCTTACGAATAAGGTTCTATTTTCTATTATCTAAACCTCAGTCAAGGGTATGGCTTCTGGCTATTTCCTACCAAAATCAGATCGCTATCAGAATTTTAATATCGTAAAAAGGAAAATCGCTAAGCATTTAATTTATATGCTAATTTATTACTATGAGCAAAAGGTTTTGGGTAGGAAATGTAACGATTAGTGGAATATTTAGTTGTATTAATATATATGTCAAAGATATTTAAAATAATGAATATGGGCATTGGGCAAGGGCATGTTAAGTGTAAAGCTATAATAGGTACCCTACAACTAATAGTCTACACCCATCTTAATACGTCCACCATGCGTAAAAAAGCCATTTCTTACTAAATGATAATACACGAACGCCAAGCTGTAAATTAATAAATAAAATACGTTTATTTCTTAGAAAAAATGAAGATTTCTTTAACAATTTCTAAACGATTATATTATTATTAATATTATAAATGTGAAAGTTTGGAAGTATGGATGTTTGTTACTCTTTCACGCCAGAACGGCTGAACGGATCTGGATGAAATTTGGCACAGAGATAGATTATAGTCTGGAATAACACACAGGCTACTTTTTATCCCAGAAAAATGTGCGGTTCCCGTGGGATAGGTTTGTTTTTGTTTTCCTAGAGGCGAACCCGAGCGAAGCGAGAATGAACCGCTAGTTATTAATATATCTTATCAAAATAAAACGTCTTAAATATATCATTAATATTAAATATGAAAATACGGTACAACGGCGGCTTCCACCGATCTCATCATCGGGATATTGATTACGTTTCGAACGATATCCCGCCCCGATATCTCATTCGCGAAGCTAATCAATCGTTTTACCTCGGAAATAACTTTGCTTACAAAAACATCCTCCCTTTAAAAGATTATATAAAGCACTAACTAATTTGAAAGGTATCGCTATAGTTAGTGTAGATTTCAGAATACATTCACGTTTTAAAGTGAATGGAAAATATTCGCAGTAAATAGGATTTTTAATATAAAATGTTTAAAGGTGGACAGACGGACGGACGGCTTTAAACAACATTGATTCAAGTCAATATGTTCTAATTAAAGTCATGAAATAATTATACCGTATCTGTTCTCAAATGTTTCATTGATATATACTTTTTTACAATTAATATTAAGTTTTTTAAGGCGATATGTTATTAATAAAGCCTACTTAGAATAATATAGCTTTCATTCAGTGAAGAAATTGTAAGTGAAACTGTTATACACTACATAAAAATTAAAATAACCAAATATGTAAATAATGAATGGTTTAAGTCTTATCTATTTACGAACATTTACATGAACGTCTAAAACTTTAGTGTATTACTGTATAGTGATTAAACAGGTATAATTAAAATTTTCCCTTTTCATAGAAAAGCTTCTCGTTACAGGAAAACATTAAAGGGATCGTATTACTCTGTAATCCTAATATAAAGTAGGTTATTTAGTATACATAATTAATTGTGAGGAAACCAGGTAAGCCGTTTATTGTCGTCGGCCTTAGTTTTAAACCATATTTATCGCTTACCAGAAAAATGAGCTTCGAAATACATGCATATATGAATTAGGTTAAATTAGTCGTGATTCACTTTATATTATACTATTTATAAGACAAATATATATATATATGTAAAGAAAAATATAATTTTCTTTAATTTAAATGTTTGTATATTCTGTTATTGTCATTGTTCAAATATTGTATATTCTGTTGTTTTAATCTGTGGTCGAGTCATACATAATCTATGAAGCGTCAATTAATATCATTTCTTCGTAAGAATATATTTTTATAAAATCGGCTTTGTAAATTGCAATCGTGATTTGGGAATCGACATTTGGAATTAAAAACATTAAATGTCGTTTCTTTTGTTTTCCAGGTAAAGTTTATTTTTGTATTACGTTATTAAGCATTACATGTATGTAGCTATGAGTTAAACAATAAATCTTTTGTTTTCCAGAGAAACTCAGTGATGTTTTAATTGTGTCGTCCCAATTCAAAAATAGAAAAATTATCTTACAAAACGACATTTATTGTAAAAGATGGAAAAAATAAAGTTCACGTTTCAATCAAAACCAACAATGGACGGAAAGTCAAACTATATTGCCATAACCTCAATTGTCACACAGGATGATAAAGTGTTCCTGATTCCAGAGGAGTATCAAGCAGTGTCTTTTCATAAACATATCCAAGACTCTAAAGCTTTCGTTACAGTAAAAAATACACTAAAAAAAAGACACCAAACTAGAAATGTATGGATTAAAATGACAGAAGGTATATTACAAACATACTTTGATGAGCAGAATAACATGATTTTCCAGGACCAATTCCTTGAAGAAATTACCCAAGAACAATTAGCTATTGTTAATAAAAAGTTTTCAGAAGATCCAGTAGTAAAAGTTTTGGAAAAATTAATTGAAAATCAACAAAACAAAGAGAATTTAGTAACAAAAAACAATGTTTATTACAAGAAAATAAAGCAAAAAGAAAAAATTATTTTATCAGAGAAATTCAGTATAGAATTCATGAAAAATATACATACTGATCTAGGTCATATAGGAATTAAGCAAATGCAAAGAATGATTGGTACATGGTATACAGCAGAAAACATGACAAAAAACATAAAAAGAATCTGTGAAACTTGTATAATTTGTATAAAGAACAAATCAAGGGGACAAAATAAATATGGATTGATGTCCCAATTAGGTCCTGCCACAAAACCTTTTGAGATATGTTCCATCGATACCATTGGGGGATTTGGGGGTTCAAGGTCAACAAAGAGATACTTGCATCTCCTATCAGATCATTTCACTAGGTACGCATATATACTAACTTCAAGCACTCAAAATGCAAATGATTTCATCAAACTAGTTAAAAGTTGTGCAGAAACTGATAAGATTGGCATAATTCTTTCGGACCAATACCCTGGCATTAACTCTAGAGAATTCAAAAAATTTTTGAGTGAAAAGAATATTCCAATAATTTTTACTGCAGCAAACTCGCCCTTCTCAAATGGCTTAAATGAGAGACTTAATCAAACGTTGATCAATAAAATTAGATGCAAGATAAATGAAAATGTCACAAAAAAAAAAGCATGGACATCTATAGCATAAAATTGTGTAAAAACCTACAATGAAACGGAACATACTGTCACTGGGTATGCTCCAAAGTATCTACTTAATGGTAAATACAATTAAATCGCACAATTACAACAAGACTATATATGATAAAAATCGAAAAGATATAGATTTCAAAGTTGGTGATGCTGTTTTTGTTGTATCTTACATATATATATGTATATATATTATATAAAGTCATGATATGAATTGTAATCTATACTAATATTATAAAGAGGTAAAGTTTGTGAGTTTGTGACGTTGTAGGGGGTAATCTCTGGAAAGAATGATGAACTGAAACGATTGAGATGATATTTGCTAAGAAGATAGTTTAAGACCCTGGGAAGGACAAAGGATACTTTTATCCCGAAAATCATCCCTTAAGGGGCTGAAAATGGGGATTAAAATTTGTATTGGGAAGTAAGCTAAAGACGATCCCGATCGAAGCGAGAGTGAGTCGCTAGTATAGTATAAAAATAATCGTAGTGTTTGAAAGATTATAAAAAATATTCTTTTGGCCATCTCTTGTGTATGGGACTGGTGAAAACTAATAAGGTTAAAATAAAAAGTTTTACTAGTAGCCATTGAAGATGTTAACTATCCACCTTCTGGTTCCATCATCAGATGATCTCGAATGTACCGAACTATTTATCATCCACACGCCATATTATACTAAAATGTTCTAAAACGAAACGACTATTTAAAGTACATTAAAAATGAATTCCAAGATATATTTTCATAGTCTGTTAGTTAATTGAAAGTGAAGTTAATGAAAACATGTTAAAAATAACACAACCTCGATATATCGCCGTCACTAAATAGAGCTTCAGCCGTACAAAATAATAAAATTTTCCATCGGTTAAGATTTTGTTAAATGCGTCAAGTGAAATCTCAAAGAATTTAAGTAATTTTTGATGTTATATATATATATATATATATATATATATATATATATATATATATATATATATATATAACTATTTTTAATTATTGGAAATGATATATATATATATATATATATATATATATATATATATATATATATATATATATATATATATAATTAATAAATATTTCTTAATGTGCCAGTAAAGTAGTCTCATAAACAATCTTCATCGATGTTATTTAAAAGGAGCAACCAACAACAGACTTTCAGATATTATATTATGCTTAAGAATATTATAACTTGTTTTCTTAAATATATTATTTTATGCTGTGTGTTTGTTTAGTCAATATTCTCAAGATTTTCATATACAGATAGTTTTAAAGTCTGCTAAAAGTACAATATTCACTATAGTTTATAATTTCTTATTTTACCCTCTTATAGGATGAATTTCGATAAATGCTACCTAGTTTCAAGTAATTCTGATCATAAATATTTTTTTGGATTGTATTATAGCGTATTGTCCCGTGGGAATTAGATACTCTTTCGCGGTTAAAAGTAGCTTATGTCACTCTCCAGCCCTCCAACCATCTCCACACAGAAAATCACGCCAATCCGTCAGTCCGTTTCGACGTGAAAGAAGGACAGACAAACAAACAAACAAACAAACAAACAAACAAACACTTTCACATTCATAATATTAGTATGGATAAACAGATTTGTCTGTTAAAATGTAACTAGGGACGAACTCGAGCGAAGCGAGGATGAGTCGATAGTATATAGATAAAATCTCTAAATGTCAAAGTCCATCTCCTACATACCATAAATAACTTCCTCTCTCGGAACAATACGACTTATCTTTCATTTTATAGAAATTTTTACAGTGAGTCTGCTAAAATTATTATTATTAACATTCATTTCAGATAAAAGTTACTCAAGCTTGAAAAATTCATAAAATTGTTTGGCTCTGGAATTCAGTGGAACATATAAGTGGGCTACAATTTTATGTGTGGAGCTGGCTTGCGCAGTCCGAGTTTCAAAACTCATTTCGGATTTATGGCCGAAATTAAAAACGTTCCGGTTTTCTAGAATATTATTATTTAAACTATTTTTCGTTATGACGTAATATTGCTTATTCTGAGAAATAGATATTACAAATACTAGGTATACTAAGTATTTCAAATAAATTATGATTGTATGCACTCTCTACCTTTTCGCAGTAATAATGAAGTTTTAATGTTCAGAATATTCGTTTTTCAAAAACTCCAAACACAGTAAAGCTGACACTCCTGTAAATTAATTTTTAATATCGCACAATACAGGCTGTATATTCAGTGTATCCTATTTTTATACATATAGTTTCCAAGCTATTAAATTTTAAGCCTTCATATTAATGCGTTGCGTCATAACGCGCTGCCATTTTGTGCTGCACCGTTATTGATTGTGTTTTGAACACCAGTACAACGCAATCGTTAAATAGCTCAGGTCCATCAATCAAAGCTGTCGCGATGTCCAAAAACGTTCTGGACGCTTGCATAAGCGAAAATTAATAGCGCTTGTTAACTCTTCACCCCTGATCATTAATTTTATCTGGTTTGGAATATTCGATATTTTCATTTATTTTAAATTATTTGACGTTTTCAAGAGATTACAAGTACTTTAAGCTTACTTAACTATATATTAAACCAATACGCTCAACTATGGAAATGAATTGAAACCATAAGAAACAAGAAAAATCTATTCTGTATAACTTTCTTGTTAAAGGCCAAAAACAAATATTGTAACTAAATTTTATATGAGTTTAGATACTATAATATCATTAGGATGATCGTTATTCATTTGAATTCATAAGATATGATTCATTTTTCAGCGGGTGATGTAAAGTATAAGAGAGCAAAAACGCAAATTGAATCCATTTAGATCATCCATCAAAGTCTTGCAGAAATGAGAATTATTCCTGTTCCAAGAAGCTCTGCCACTAAGCCAGTGTCTTAATGCGATGTGAAATCAATGATTAATTTCGCCATAAAACTCATTTAAGCATATTTCATTTGCCTTATATCTGAGAGCACTTTTAGTTTAGAAATTTAATGGGTTCTGTTATCTATCAGTTTGAATTACTTTTATTTAATTTGATTTTTATTCGAACTTTCTAAAATTTGATCTTCTAGCTTTAGGAAGAACTTTCGTATTATGAATAATCACAGTTCTTAACACCTTGGTATGTCTTACTTAAATGGAAACAAATGTCTTTATGGACACTTTGACTCGTCTTCTAATACTCGCCGTCCGAAACTGCTTATACGAGAGAGATACAAGATTTAACGTAATTTCGTAGTCAAAATTACAAAAATTCTTTTGAAATACTTATTTCGGGTATTTTAAATATAAAAAATCTAAAACAAAAAACAGACTAATATTTTACAAAACAAAGTTACGGCTAAACAATTTTAGGCTGCAAAGTTTAATAAAGGTTCATTAGAATATGACTGAAGTTATTCACGATGGAACTTGTATTTGTTGTTTTTGTTTAAATGAAAAAAGTTGTTGTCCCCTGTCGTCACGTTTGTACAACTGCTCTGCTTTTGATAATACAAGTTTAGTATTCACTCGCACGAACCTTATTGAACACCAACCAGCTCTTGTGAACCAGAAGGGCTTTAACATTTAATATTTTTTCTTAATGTATATTTACATACAATATAAACAATAAGTAAATATGTTGAGACATTAACACACAGGAGCATCTAGTTCCATAAGTAAGTACGCTACGAGGCTTGAATTATGGATACCACATAGTTGATACACTACATATATATAACTTTAAATACATACATATTATAAATATAAACACCCATGACTGGAGTACAAACATTCGTGCTCATCACACAAATCCGGACTCAAACCCGAGACCGCTGACACAACAAGTAACACTACAAACTGAGACAAACGTGTCGTCATAATAGTTATTATTATGAGTTAGCCTACGACTTTACGCGAAATGTGCGTGATTATTTCACTTAGATTTCAATAAATCGCTAAAGATGACCTTCTTTTAACCATGCGATATTATTTTGAAATCAGAAAATAAGGTGAATATTGTTATGGTGGTGGTTTTATAATTGAAATTTGTTCAGGGTAATGCATTTGCAGACATGTCAAACAAGTAAGCAAAGAACTTAAGCTCTATCTCAAACATAAGTAGAGTCGAAAAAATTATTTATAAAAATAATTTTATCACCCTTTTATATATGAATTATGGCTAAAAATTTGCAATAATCCTTTGATTATTATCTATATAGCGATCAAGTTTTCCCAAAGTCACCTGCCTCTTTAGCTAACAGAAATCTGACACATCATTACGTGACTCTACCTTTGACACCTCTGTCTTATAATTTTATATCGAAAGACAAAGGGAACCCTCAAGAGGCTGAAGTCGGGAAAGTACATATCATGGAAAAATTGAAAATATAATAAAATTATACCAGTATTAAGGTCAACGTTTTTCATTGATTTGTTTTTAATTTTATCTGTTCTTGAGCCAAATCAAACAAATATAATTTTGTGAGTTTATCTGTCCGTTTAATTGTGCATTTAAGTTTTCTCTGTAATATAACACAACTTATAGCTAGTAATTGAATGTTTCACATATTTATATAGTGTATTTACTACTAAATTTTATTTTAGCAATATAGATCAACTCATATCCAAATCATTAATTAATTTATATGGAATAAATAAGAGCTTTCTAATAATATCGGTGTAATATAATGCCGATTATCCATTACAGGGAACTATAAATATCGATTACTCTAGAACTATTGTACAGATCTCTATTGATAATTATTAATGACCCATAAAAGTCATATTATGTATCTATAGCTTATTATCAAATTCTTAGTCGAATCTGTACATTAAATATTTTTTGGAAAATCTTATTGAAATAGTCATTATTTTCGATACAAAGGCTAAATGTATACTTTTTTGAATTTTTGTCTGTCTGTCTGTTTGAGAACGCATCACTAGAAAACTGAAATTTGGGGTCCTCAAGTACTAGTATAGATTGCTAAAAACTCTTATCGCCTCTGGGCCAGGCTGGACTGTCTCATTTTTCACTTTTAGAATCTGCCGCGGCATTACAATTATTCAATAAATTTGACTTTAGTATTATTACTTTGGCTGAGTTTGTAGTGACCCTACATGTTGTGCCAGCTGTTGTGGGTTCGAGTCCTGCTGGGGGCATTCATTTGTGTAATGAGCACGGACATAAATATGTGTAGTATATCAACTATCTGGGATCCATAACACAACCTACCATGGAACTAGATGGTGCTGTGTGTTAATGTCCCAACATAAATATATTGGGACATATATTTATTATTTAGTAGCGACTCACCCTCGCTTCGCTCGGGTGCATCTCTAGGTTGCTTCCCCATTTTCACTCCCTTAAGGGATGATTTCCGGGATAAAAACTATCATTTACCCTTTCCAGGATCTCAAACTAGCTTTATACCAAATTTCATCTAAATCGGTTCAATAGTTTCCGAGCCTATTCAGTACAAACAAACAAACAAAAAAATCTAATCTTTCCTCTTTATGGATATTAGTATAGATTTACAATTGCACGCAGATATAAGTTCATCACTAACAATTTAGTGCTTATTTGCTATATACAAATATTAATTAAGTTATAGATATAGCCTCATTAATATTAATTTTACATTCATATCATTGCGTAGTCAATTTAATAAAACCGTTACGAGATTTAAGTATAATCTGGGCTAAATTATCACGAATGAATTTCCATGATTAGCTGTCGGTCAAAAATAATTATCGTTTGTGATTAAAATGTCAATCGGAACATTGCAATAATATTTTAATCAATGTATTATATTAATGTATGTATTATATAATTGATAATTTTGTTTGAGTAGATTTACATGTTAGGGAGAAAGATAACTATTTCGAGTTGAAAAAGCTCAAAAATTATAGGTATTCCACATATTTATTCTTAGAAATTTCCACATATTCAGAAAAAAATGGTAACAGAGGGAAGAATTACAAGGAATGTATACGAAAAATTAGCGACTTGCCATGACTCCAAATAATATCAGCTATCTGTTAGTGAAAGTCCCATCAAAATCGGCCCAGCCGGATATCGGAAATTATCCGGAACAAATAGACAAAAATTTAAAAAAAGTGTTCTTTTTTTTATAATTAACATATGCATATACCTATTTAGTAAAACCTATTGTTTTGACATTACAAACAGAAATTTTTAATTTTATTTATCTATATAGATAAGAAATAACATCAATTTTACATGAAGTCTATTAGTAATAAAATCAAATGTAATAGAAGCAAATAAGATTTTTAGTATTTTTTGTCTTTATCTGCCTGTCTATATAACCGCATATCCCTCGATAATGGCTCAACGGATTTAAATAAAAGTAATTTATTGCAAGCTCTCATTGAAAATTATAAGTCAATTTTGGGTATGTATTGGATATGTTCTAAGATACAATTTGATATCTATGTTGTATAAACTCGCATATAAAATTAAAAAAAATGTTTAAAACCGTATCTAATATAAAACAAAAACATATTCGGATAAAGCTGATTGCCAGGGCACTATAAAAATAAAACACCCACTTTTCACCACCTATGGCGCATTAAAGATCTCGACTACTTTATTACAATACTTTATTTACCCCTCACTTCACCCTCATAAAAAGAAACTAGCCATATCAAGCAGCTCCAATAAAACAACAATGCTCCAATACCCATAAAAATTAAATAATATTAAAAATTGTGCTCTTTCCTCTGATATTTCATACATTAAATCACCGGGTCCATAACGCAATACGTGCAATTGATTGTAGCAGTATTTATACAGAATAAAGCATATGAAATCCCATCGTTTCCGAGCAGTTGAAAAGCTAAAATATTTTATTCCACCGCATTTGTAGTTAGCAGGGCGACCGCAGTCCTCGATAGCATTTGTTATCGTGTTACGTTGTTTACGACGGCTTTAAATTATTGAAACAATCGCTAGAATAAAAACAATTGTGATTTTCAATTATACTCTTATTGAGTCTTTGGTGTAATTATAAATTTTACAGCTTTTCGTTTCTACGATTTCGTTTTTCAACAGAGAATTTAAAATAATTGAATGATTAAAAAAAAACATAAATTTCATTTTCCATGGGGTAATATTCAGGAATAACCGTAATCTATAAAAAAAAATATTTTTCGTAATTCTTTCATTTTTTATAAAATTTATTAAATAAACCCCTAAGGATATCTCAATGTATAGTAAGATCTAAATTGGTTTTTTCTCGTGTAATAACGCAAAGAGTTCGACCCCGGATTACTCAAAGGCAACCTTTAGCTCTAAGCGATTTTCCGCCCTGGCTCTTTTGGACGGTTGATTTGGACGTTTTCTTCGATAAAATAAAAAATAAACGACTACACGCTGTATACATCTATAATACTCGCAAATCTGGAACAAAGGTCAGCTTTATTGTTTCGAAATTATTAATATCTTATATCAACTAGTGCTTTATTTTTAACCGACTTCTAAAAAAAAGGAGGTTCTTAATTCGTCGGAATCTTTTTTTTATGTATGTTCACCGATAACTCGAAGACGCCTGGACCGATTTGGATTTTTTTTTGTTCCGAAGGGTATACATATACATTCCAGGTGGTTCCATTTAAATTTTATCGGAATCGGTCGAGCGGTTTTTATAAAATCAACAATAAATATATTTTTAAAATAAATTGCTTAATGGAATATGTTATTAAAAAATTTACTTCTTACATTTGCACCTGCTTATTACGTCTACACTAAAAATGGAAAAATTAAAACTTAAAAAAATAACGACTTCCAGGCTATAAAATCCAGGAATAACTAATAGGTAAATATGATTAGGTATGAACTCTAATTATACAATGTTATACATCAATTTGTGGTTTGCTATGCTGGCACCGACTTCGAAAATATCTGATTAGGTATTTATTCTAAATGAAAATCCCCGTTTAGTTATTTTTTACATTTAAGTGCCTGGGAGTCGGCTTTTTTCTTTTAAAGTGTTTATGTCATTACAGGTGGTGGTATTTGATTTAAAAATTTTATTTTATACACTACTTACTTTACTATCGGATGTTTACAATTATTGAGATGTAAAAGTACTCTGGAAGCCAAACGATATTAACATTAAAGAAAACACCGGTTTATATTAAAAATAAGTAAAGTTATCACTTATGCTAAACTAACACTTAACCGAAATGAACATCTCTGCTCTTGTAATATAATAATATTAAACAAACTCTTACAGTGTAAAAGGGTAAAAGGAGAACGAACAACCCTCGACCTTCCAACAAAATATTAGTTATTAAAATATCCCGAAAATTTAAATATTGCCTCAGCAAACTAAAATTTTAAGGACTTTATTATTTTGTGAGGATACTATTAACATGCGTAAACTTTGTTATTAGACCGCACTTTCAAATTTATTAAACGACGCCCTTGTAAAATCACATATTATTTCCAAATAGGTATAATATTCAGTCAAAAATATTTAGAAAATTCTATGCCTACAACTATTTTAAAATACCCTCAATTAATTATATTGTATTCGCCGAATGAACCAAGCACTGAGATTTTGCGCTTCCACGTGATTAGTTGCAGATAAGACGCTTAGGCCGCGATCACAATGCAAGCCATAATTAGTCCGTCGTTGCCTTCCGAACCGTTTGGCCGTCTCTCGTGTAGTTACCTGATTTATTATCAACTAGCATTGCCCGCGGCTCCGCCCGCGTTCAGATGACCAAAAAAGAAATTCTTAGGTTTTACATATTAGTATACTCTTACATTGCAGTTATTGTATTTTTTCTCAGAAATGACACATTTTCCCGGGGTAAAAATTATCCTATATACTGACCCGGATAACTAGCTATCACCATACCAAATCTCATCAAAATCCCTCCAGTGGTTTATCCGTGATGCGGTAACAGACAGACAGACAGGCAGACACAAATTCTAAAAACTATAGACTCGGCCTCTGTTTTAATAATAATATCTATTTCAATAAGATTTTCCAAAAAATATTTAATGTACAGATTAGGCTTACTTAGAATTTTATTATATGTATAGATGTAGCAGATGACAGTGATATGTCGAAAAGTGAAAATTAATAAATAATGTATATATACATATTTAAAAATACAGTTAATTTTATTTTAATGTTGATTTTATTTTATTACAAATTATTAATAATGTCTCACTAAAGCAACATGAACGAACCTTATGATTTCAAACCATTTGCAAGCTTTAGTGGGCGGAGCTAGACAATTTTCTGTCCTTATCAGTTTGTATGCTAATATGGGACAGAGAAAGCGCTTTGCATAGTTCACTCCGTGAATAGAGTATAACTATATTTTTGGACTTTTTTTCGCGGATATTCTCCCGTGACCATAACTGCTGTAAAGCATTCGAAACGGTGGGTACCAAAAAACTAAATAAAACCGCAAAAAAAATCCCAAAAGATAGATTAATGTCATATATAATTCTAAGAAAGTATTGCATAACATAAAATTTATTTTTAATAAAACTTCTTACGCAAGTATTCAAAACAATACTAATTAGTATATTACTATAAAAATACATTAAAGAAACATCCCATCCTTCGTTGTACCCTTTTCATATCGGATATCTCATTTTAATGAAACCAAGACAAACGGTGAACGGTATAAACAAAGACATTTAAATATATATATTATAACAATTAACAATTATAACAATTTATTATAACACAACAATGAAGACATGACAAGACATGACTTTGAAGTATGAAAATATAAAAGTAGAAATAGCTTACTAAAAAAATCCAAAATCAGCCAAATCCATTCATTATAGCCGGGTTCATAGGTATAAACCTAATTGCACACATACGATAAACGTAACCGAACTCCAAAAAGTCTTATTTAACTCACTTTCTCTCCACTCTTTTTAGTAGACTATATACTAAGAATTTTATACTAATACGATGCAAAAGAAATATTCAGAGGTGCCATTTATTTGCAAAATATATTTAATATTGTTTACTTACCCAAAATCCAAGCTTTGCACTTTCGGTATAAATTCCTGTTCACCTATCGGCTTCTTGAAATTGCTTTCCTTCACCGAAGCCGATAAATTTGGTTCACTACTGTAAGAATGCGAATCTGTTCACGTACATTTTTAAAAGGATCACTCGCCCGAAATGAGGTGAATACCTACACTCTACACTATAAATGTTTGCTAGCGTAATCCTTTTCGATAAATGAATTATTTATTCGGAAAAATGCTCTGAGTAAGAATGTTAGTTGAGAACACGGTTTATTCATCATTAAAATTTCTATTACTTGAATATTTTTACCATAAAAAACTATATGGATATAAGTTATGGAACTTAAAAAAAATCTTGTTTTATTATGATTTTTTTTTATACAAGAATATCATCTTATTTGTATCACTTTTAATAAATTTAGACGAAGGGACGTGGACTCAAGCGCTTTGATTTTGGCATAGTTTTCCTTCTCGTACTTTTATCTGTGTTATGTCTTACTAATCAAGATCTGAAACTATTGACGATCCCTGAACATTTTCCATGCTTTTGCACTATTATATAAGTGTAGAAACTAATGACAAGTCATTAGTTTCTCTATTGAGAAACTAATGAAATAATACGAATAGCTTGTTTGAACGATATGCCCTTATATGGTTATGCGTTACATATTTTTTAGCTCACGTTTCAATTCATAGCTATCTTCAAATGTACTTAGAATAAAAATTAATTTTGAAAAAACCATTTTTCCTACAAGTTTAATTAAAGTATATGTATAAAGGAAGTTATAGCTAGTAATGTTTATAGATCATTAATGTTATAACAAAACAAATTTTTCGTTTTCATTATTAAATTATAAAAATGTTGAAAGTCGTAACTCAGAAGACAGCTGTCTTAATATAGAATAACCGTAAATAATGATCAAACTCATAGAGAATACTTTGAATCATAATGAAAGTCTCAAAGTAAAACTTACCTATTACAGCAACGTCAAACAAATTCTCCATTGAACCGGTAATAAATCAAGATGGAGTCTGCGGCCCATTACGCGCTCGGGTTACTTCAGCTCTGACAATCATATATGTTACAAATATAATAAAATGTCGTAATAAAGCAAGATCTATAAAATTTCAGAACGTATCGCTGTTAGAATGATTTGATCAAAGAGTAAAGTATTTATTTTCATTTCAATATATTCGTATACTTCTTTTTTTATCTTTACACATTTTAATTGTTGAACTTCATGACATATATATCCATTCATTATTCATTTTTTTGTTTTTATTGAGGTACTTTGCACTGGTAGCGAGTTAGGAGCACGCTTGTTTTAGAAACAGAATGAAACGCATTTGGACTGTGGCATCATTCTCTTCATATTGATGAGAGGTCCATATGGTAGTGGAGAGTTAATAATTTCTAATTATTTATATATAATTATATATTTTTAAGATATTTTGTTGTTATTATAGGTGAGTGATAGCTATACAGGTCTCGTTTTATGGTTTTGAGCGCATCATGAAGTCTATGATATTATCAAATCAATTTATGATTATTATTATTATACATATATGATAATTTATCATTGATAAAATTATTACTTTATCAGATAACTAAGCTTAAAAAAGTTTTAAAAAGAATTCCATAAACCAAAACATAGCACACTTTGATTTTGTTACTCCAGATAATCCAAAGCTTTTTACGTTAGCACTTTTAACTCAAACAGTGATTCAAAAAAAAAAGGTACCAAAAATAATAAATTGGATTTAACATGTGAAAACAAATCTTACAAGATCCTAAAAACTACATCTATTACAGTATTGTCGTGCAGGTTTTACCACTGTAGTGGCAATAAATCAAGATGGCGTCCTAACCCATTCGGCGCTCATGTTCGGACGACAGCGTTGACATTAATCTGCCCAAAGATATAGGTTATAGTCCCTTACAGAAGCTTCTTTGTTTACTGCGAGGTAAATTTATAGATCCTTATGATTAAAAAACACGTATGTATGTATGTATACCATCTATATAATTATAAAAAGCGATTACTGCTCACTTTCTGAGTAATAAACACAAAATCACAAAAATTGTTTAAAAAAACTAAATTTGATCAGATATTTGTCTAATGCATATTTACTATTAAAAAAGGAAATTTTGAAAATCGAATTGTTAACATGGAGGTTAATGAAGGTGAGATAGTGTCCCCCCCAACGTGCGTTCACCTTGTCGTGGTGGGGGGGCTCAGTAGTGCCCGGCAACCCAATCGGGCGCGAAGCCAAGAAACGCACAGGGAGGTGGCCCACTTCGGTGGGCGGTGGGAGGTGGCCCTCTTTGGAGGGCGGTGTACCTTGCAGGTTGCTCCTGGTACTTCTCTGATAGCAGAGTGGACCTGGGAGCAACCCCGTGGTTGTTGTGGTCTGCTTCGGCAGACCTGCCGTCGGGGCGTCGTAGTTGAATGCGTAAGCGATCCTGCGACGCCCCATTAAGACGGGGGAAGGCTTTGCTGGGTTTTAGTGGGTAGTACTGGCTTTGCCGGTGAGTCCCACACCTCGTGCGTAAATGCATTTCCCAACGTTAAAAAAAAAAAAGGTGAGATAGTGTGCATATATGGAAATTGGAATATAATCATATTTAATTGAAACTTCAAACATGAGTAACACCGGAGCAGATAACGAAACTTTTATACTATGATAACACAGTTGTCCATATCAGCAGCACGTCTATAAATTGTAGGTCAAAGATTCTATTCTTGTTTAACTGATGTTATATTGGGCTGGCTGTAGACGGAAAGAGTGGCAATGAGAACAGTCATAAAAATGTTATTTTTACAATAAATAAGCTGAATGTGAAAATAAATAGGTGCATCGTTGTATTATGTTATTGTTTATTTATTACTCCCGGTCATAGTCTGTCTGTGTACCTTTCATATATCTAGCTGTGTCAGCATGAAAGAGTAACAAATATACACATAACAACCAAACCTTCGCAACACAATAGTAGTCCGATTTATCATCAAAACTATCTATACTAATACCAATATTGTTATAAAGAGGTAAAGTTTGTGAGTTTGTGACGTTGTAGGGGGTTAACTCTGGATCTACTGAACCGATTTAGATGAAATTTGTTAAGAAGATAGTTTAAGACCATGGGAAGGACATATGATACTTTTTATCCCAAAAATCATCCCTTAAAGGGGTGAAAACGGGGATGAAAGTTTGTATGGGGAATCAAGCTAAGGGCAAACCCGAGCGAAGCGAGGGTGAATCGCTAGTATACCATAAAAGTGTACACAATGTTTTTTTCATTTTATCCTATAAAACAAATTATATAAATGGATTTGTATACAAGTATATCTAAAATGCGCAAACTAATTTTATAAATTTAAATTACACATCATAGATAAATTGAATTCATGAATTCAATCTTCGATAATGTATTAACCATACTAGGTACGAAGCACTGAATGTCAAGCAATGTCAATTTGGTTTTGAAAAGCGAAACATGAAATACAGCAGAAAGACCAATAAAATGTGTCTGCGATACTCCCCGGCGACACTCACTCCATCAAGATAGAAATTGTACAGAATTTATTGTCAGACCAACCACCCGTGTCGTTTTCATGCGATTTTAAATAAAATCAAACATATACGATATCTCTATTTTTAATAGACAAAACTGGTATTTATTTAAAATTGGATTTAATATTTTTCTCACTAAAAAATGAAATGTATTTAAAATGCCAACCTCATATTGAGCTCATATTTATACGCAACTAAAGACACAAACGACTACAAAAATATTTTTGTCTTTTTGTTATGCTCGCTAATCTCTGGAAGGGCTTATTTGGTTTTAACGGGACTTTCAATTGTGGATAAAGCGTGTGATAACGACCGAAGCCGTAGACGAAAAGCTAGCTTATTGTCTTTTGTACATATATTCTTTCTATCTTCTATCATTATTATTATATAAATAAAAACTAGCGTTGCTCGCGGCTCCACCCGCGTTCAGATGACCAAGAGCCAAATTCTTAGGTTTTACATATTAGTATACTCTTACATTGCAGTTTTTGTATTTTTTCACCGAAATGAGACATTTTCCTGCAGTAAAAAGTATCCTTTATGTTAACTCGGATAACTATGAGCTATCTCCATACCAAATTTCATCAAAATCCCTTTAGTGGTTTGTCTGTGATACGGTAACAGACAGACAGACAGACAAAAAATTCTAAAAACTATAGATTCGGCCTCTGTATCGATAATAATGTCTATTTCAATAAGATTTTCCAAAAAAATATTTAATGTACAGATTCGGCTCAGTTAGAATTTTATTATATGTATAGATGAATATTCATATGTTTATCCTCTATGCGTTCCTAAACTATTGATCTGATCAATCTGATTGATAAAAGCATTTTTATTTGGACGTTTGTCTTAAAAAAATACATTGCATAATATAAAGCACGAAACATGAAATGGCTAAACAATAAGTTACATGCGATTAACATGGTCGGAAAACGTCTACAATTAAAGCTAGCCGCCAAACAACAATTATGCGATATGAACAAAGCAAATATAGTTTTAATGTGAGCCAGAAACTATCAGACCATGACACAGCGCTACACTATAATCTACTTCCTGCTTTTCCCGGTCTGGCAGATGTGGCTAAAGCTTCTAACACACCAACCTAGGCCAAGCGTAAGCGATTTAATTAAATGGACGGCATGTTTTCTTTTTAAATTGATGTAAGTGTTATTTTATGCTGAGATGTTATGTATATTATGCAGTTATGTAAAATCAGTAAACTGCTTGCACTCATTTAAACTCTGTATTAGTTATTACTTATATAAAGATATTGAAAAACTTAAAGTTTGTGAGTTACTTAGGTTTTTTCTACCTTGTATTATTTCACACCGCATACGTAAATCTATAATTTTTATCTATTTTCTTATACAAACAGTATAAATCGAAAGCAAAAATAGCCACGTTTCTTTCACTCGGTAAAAAAATCTAAAGATAGCTTCAGCTGCTATCTGGCTGCTACGCTGTTTCACGTAGTTCTATACAAAGAGTCTTGTACATATATATATATATATATATATATATATATATATAAAATGATGGTAGAGAAAACAAAAATACACATGCCAAGTCACTGGCAATAGTTGAAATAAATGAAAATAGATGTGGGCTAGACAGACCTTGCTTTAAGCTTGTGAACAAAGGCCTAACCTGAAATACTGAATACTTAAAATAATTGTTCAAAGGTGCTTCCAAGTAAATGTAAACTTTGAGGCGCTCTTGAGCAGAAGTACAAATTAAAACATTCCCATAACTAGAAACTTACTAATTATTATTTTAATTAAAAATATTATTAACGATGCCAAAATGAGTTATCTATACATATAATAAAATTGTAAAGTCGAATCTGTACATTAACAACAAACAAACAGACAAAAATTCTAAAAACTATAGATTCGGCCTCTGTATCAATAATAATGATTATTTCAATAAGATTTTTCAAAAAATAATTAATCCCTCGACGACCGCGGCCACGCCGGCGCGGGCGTGTCAGTTAACTATAGATTTCTTAGAATTTTAATTAATTTCTTAGAAATTTACCTGGAGGTGTTAATGTACAGATTTGATTCAGTTAGAATTTTATTAGATATTCGTATAGATTAAATCATACACTTACAAATAACATAGAATTTGGAAAACGTTACCCCATTCAAGTAGTAAACACGATATCATAACATCGTTTTTTTTTTGTTTATTTGCTGCTACTAATCTTCGGAACGCTTAGCGGTTTTACCGAGACTATCATTGGCAGATAGGAAATTCGAATGAGAGGGACATAAGCTACTACAGAAAAGAGGTACCACAAGGTAGAACTTATCTTCAAAGAAGTATGGCTTCATGGATTTTAATGAGAAAGTCCTCTGGTGGATAAAAGTGACGGGTGACATGCAAGTGCGAAAAAAACCTAGTTTGAAATAAAATATAACGTCGTATGCCCTTGTGGCGTATCTTACCACGCATTTATCCTATGCTATTGAAGGATAAACGACATGGATGATGTTTGCACATTTAACTTATTTAAATGTATAAATAATGAATTACCTATAATTTACTAGCCAAAAGTGACAAATGATAGTAATATCTTGTTATAATTTCTTTAGTAAAGAGTTATGTATAAATAACTAAGATTTTAGTATTAGAGCCCAACGAAATAACGACAATAGGTGGTATATGAAAACCGTGATCTGCACTTTGCGATTCCCATAACAGTTCAAAGCGCAATACTAATACGGTAAAGTTTTATTGCCTAAAGATCGCCACAGTGCAATCAAACGGAAACCCGCATCCAAGCTGAAATTATAGACACCTTTATATGCTATATTTACTATACTATATAATACACTAGCGCTTTACTCTCGATTTGCGTCCCTATGCGCTTAATAGTAGCCTATTTGTTTCTCCTGATCATAGCCTATTTGTACACTAAATTTCATCCAAATCCGTCCAGCCGTTTTAGCTTTAAGGAGTAACAGACATACATACCTACATAAATTTAATATTTATTTATAATAGTAATCCGATAAATAAATACATATTTAATCGAGTCTCTTATATAAACGTAATCTACTCCGAAGAAATAAATAAAATATTTATGATGATTTTCAGTTTAATATTGATCTCAAATGTTGACGTTATATTTGAAATTAATTACTAACATTAGTTAATGAT
Source organism: Brenthis daphne (assembly GCA_947093115.1). Classification (NCBI taxonomy): domain Eukaryota; kingdom Metazoa; phylum Arthropoda; class Insecta; order Lepidoptera; family Nymphalidae; genus Brenthis; species Brenthis daphne. The sequence goes on along the minus strand of OX352474.1, from coordinate 28,270,752 downwards.
ATATTAATAACGTGGGATGTTCAAAGCAAACTTTTAAGTAATATTTATTTTTAGTGTAACTTTTCATCGTAAAGTAATTGTATTTTAAAAATATTGTACCAACGAGTTCAATATAGTCTAAGAAAATAAATAGTTAAAATTAAAATGAGCGAATTTAATATATTTATATAAGAAAAGCCATCTAGCTTATTTAGGAAGTTTCAGGAATAAGTAAATTTTAGGATTTCCGTACAGTCTAAATCTATTACTTAGTCTAGACTAGACTCTTGTAATTCCATCTTATATTCGTTTTTATTATGTAGGTATTGCCCTAGTTTTATTTGTATGGTGAGGCAGTACACCAGACAATAGAGTTTATCCACTATCTGTCTCTTGAGCCACAATACATTATCGTGCCAAATGAAATAAACCGGAATACACAATGTGATAGCTATATGAAAATCTATTTTAACTTTTTCCAGCCTCATATTTTTCTAACATAAGGTAAGCTTCAAATTGCTTCCATGAGAAACACACATTCGTTTGATAGAAGTTAAATATTGATACAAACACGAGTATTATAAATTCAAAAGTGTATAATTCTAGTACGTTTTCGTTTCTTCACCAGTCTTACTTTTAATTTTTTTACAGCAAAGAATTAGACAATTTTATACTATTTGATAGTTTAAGTTACATCCATTCTTAAAAATAACAAGCTTTTTATAATTACTTTGATAACTTTGTATGTATGTTATTTTAACAAAAAACCACAACAGATAGGTTTCTCTGTTAGTGTTCTACTTCTTTAGAAATATTTAAATGAGACACTTAAAATAACCAGTATAAAGTACATTATCATACATATTTGCGTCTGGCGGTCCACTGCAAAGAATTATCACTACATTTAGCCCCCGCCACTTATGAAGCAAAGGCTGGCGTATTTTGGAAAGTGCCTTTTGCTCTTTAAATTTCCATGCAGGGCTTCCGGCATTTTGGCTTGGATAATTATTAAAGACTTTATAGTATAAAAGTTATTCTATTTTTTTGCTTCTATACGATAGCTTCGGTACGAAAACGAGAGGAACAATTGATATTTTCTTTAGTTACGAATAGTCATTTTATATTATACGATCGACTCACCCTCGCTTCGCTCGAATTCGTCCCTAGCTTACTTCCCAATACAAAGTTTCATCCTCATTTTCACCTCCTTAATAGATGATTTCCGGGATAAAAAGTATCCTATGTCCTTCCCAGGGTCTCAAACTACCCCCCCAACGTGCGTTCACCTTGTCGTGGTGGGGGGCTCAGTAGTGCCCGGCAACCTAACCGGACGTGAAGCCAAGAAACGCACAGGGAGGTGGCCCACTTCGGTGGGCGTTGGGAGGCAGCCCTCTTCAGAGGGCGGTGTACCATACGGGTTGCTCCTGGTACTTCTCTGATAGCAGAGTGGACCTTGGAGCAACCCCGTGGTTGTGGTGGTCTGCTTCGGCAGACCTGCCGTCGGGGCGTCGTAGTTGAATGCGTAAGCGATCCTGCGACGCCCCATTAAGACGGGGGAAGGCTTTGTTGGGTTTTAGTGGGTAGTACTGGCTTTGTCGGTGAGTCCCACACCTCGTGCGTAAATGCATTTCCCAACGTTAAAAAAAAAGGGTCTCAAACTATATTCTTACCAAATTTCATCTAAATCGTTTCAGTAAATCCAGAGATTACCCCCTACAACGTCACAAACTACCTCTTTACAATATTAGTATCGATGTACAAACTTTATTCTTTAAATTAGTTTGGAAAAAAGACGTTTATATTCAGAACTTTTTAATACATAGAGATATTTAACTATACAAAATAATTACGTATTATTTCATTTCAAGTTGAAATAACAATAAATGCTTATAATTTACATTGATAATAATTAAAGTAATTACCGAAAAAAGACGTAAAATTCGCTGTTGGTTCTAAGTGAACACAAACTTATACCTAACAAGGTGCATATGACTATCATTACTTACGTATACTACATGTATATCTGTATATATGTATAACCATGATATATAACAAAGTAACTTATCAATTGGTAGTTTACAAGGAAGTACACATTCGATCCTATAGTTCTATAATTGCCAGCGTAAATCCGGTTGCTATAAACAGTTTGTTCCTACTAAACAAGCGCTCGCACTCGAAGAAGCAAACATAAGTCAGTGCCTAGATTTATTCGCCTTTGCAGGTCTCGAGTTCGATCACGCTCAGTAATTGTTGTGTACTTAGCAAATATTTATTCCCTTTAAGCATTGTGTTTTCATTTCACTACAGATCAGGCGATGCTTGTTATCAATAAATGAATGTTTTATAACATACTATTCTTTAACCCTGATTTTGCACGGCTGCTTTTTAAATTTTACATTTTATTAAATAAAACTATCTTTTCGGATTATTTCGCGGATTTATTTTGATTTTTGGTTCCCGACGTTTCGAATGCTTTACAACATCCATGGTCACGGGAGTTGTTACAGACAGCCTACCCACAATTTGTTAATTGAAAGATAATTTTATTTAATAATGTCAAACATTCGCGTAAATCTAAGAAAGTTTTACATTTTAGTTCTGCCCTAAGATTTGCCTGCGATACTTTTTAGGGTATTATTTAGGTAAACGCAATATGTATGATATGGATAGGTTATATAGAGCCTTCATGTCTTTCATGCCTTAAGGCAAGATGCTATGTGACGGATGCGAAATATATAAAATGTCTAGTTATTAGATTACATGTAAATAATAGTTGGTGGACACGAATATTATCTTACTTCGTACTTTCTAGGACGCTTTTTCCGTAGTCAGGTTATGGTTTTTTTTTTATTATTGTAAGTATTAGCGACTGCAGATCTCGCTAGAGTATATTACTAAAATTTATATTTATTTATATAATTTTCATATTACTTTTTGTTATGATTCTTGATAGCGTAATTAGGAAAGATTCTGAGTAATAATTATAAATTAAAAATTTATAAAACCTCCTACGCAAATTAATTGTCATTTAACGATTACACTGGCACGCTTGAAGCACTTAATCATACGCAAAAATGCCTTACATCGTTTTGGAAAAGAGCTGATACTCTTACACTGCTGAACCGATATTAACCAAACATGGCTAAGAACTACTGCAAGGAAAATGGCTTTCAAATGAAAAAAACCGCATTGAAATCCGTCCATCCATCTGAGAGCTACGATGCCACGGACAGACACACACACAGAGACAGACAGACATTGACGTCAAACTTATAAAACCCCTCTTTTTGCGTCGGGGGTTAAAAACAGACATGGGAATCGAACAGGAGACCTTCTGATAAGTAAAGATATCTACGCATATATAAATACGTATACGTCAATAAAGGCATTTTTTTAATCGTATTTATATAAGGTAACAAATAACAGTCACACACTTTACACACATAATAAAGAGCGATTGCCAGCCATTTATTTTGACGGGGAAAAGCGTTATTACAGCAATATTTGCTTAAGTGTTCAGCCTAAAATACGATTCGGGGTTGCGCTACTAATATTTATTAGCACTAGCATATTGTAGACATGAGTAATGGTGACGGTTAGCGCTGCCACCTGACATGAATTTCATTTGAAGAAGCACTGTCATAACACTTGCTAATTTTGTTTTGCCTACGTTTTACGTTTATGGCTAACACATTTTTATACGTTTAAGTTCCCCCATAAACTTGATTTATTCAGGACTTCGCATACCTATAAATGGCACAGTGAAATGTTTTTATAACCTTATCCTTACACGAGTAGTTTACGTAAAGTAAGACATTTATTTTACTACGCGAAATTGCTACGATTATTCGTAGAGCATTCGTAGCACTTAAGATAAACGTTGCTGGTTCGGATATACTTTTTAAATAGCAGTTGAAATATTTTGCCAAACTACTTTAATTTTATTTTGGCCTTGAATTAACACCTCTAAGTCTAAGAAATTAATTAAAATTCTAAGATATCTATTGTTAACTGACACGCCGGAGTGTCCGCGGTCGTGGAGGGATTAATAATATTTTAATACGTATTACAAAGTTATAAAATATGTAAAGGTTAGAATAAATAAATAAATATCACTTTTGTGGTTCATAAAATATAATACATAGAATGGCTGTTCTAATCATTTTCATGCTTAGTTTCGACTGTAAAGGAAATGGTATAAAGGGCGTGTCTCTTTATACTTCTAAGGCTTCTTTTCAAAGATGAAACCTGCTAAACACTTTTTATAAAACGTAACTTTGCGTTTTAAGGTGAAATTGGTCAAGTACGGTATATTTTATCCAAAATCCTTTAAACCAAGCGTTTTGAAAGTACACAGTTATACATATGTTTACATGCTTCGTAACATAATTCGTTTAATATATGACATGATGTATCGAATTATTTAATTCAATTCAATAAAATCCATACTAATATCATAAAATATACGAAAATAACTCTGTTTGTTACTTTTTCACGCTCAACCCGCTGAACCGATTAAGATGAAATTTGATATGGAGATACATAGTTTGACACTCTGGGAAGGATATAGGACAGTTTTTATCCCAGTGATCATCCCTTAAGGGGGTGGAAGTATGTATGGGGTATCAATCATTTCTCAAGTAAAGGATATATATAAAATTCGTCATAGTTATGTTTATACCGTTAAAAAGCACCTAGTCGCTAGTATTTTTAGTAATTATTTAAATTTTAATTTTCATTAGGATACAAGTGTCCTAAATCTAGCAACTATATACTATTTCCTTGTAATAGATTAGCAAAATTAAGCTACATTAGTTTTATTGACAGATATTAGTTTTTTAATTCGATTATTAACATATTATTTTGTTACAGGAACAATCACATAAATCGTATCGTCCGCTGACCGTGCTAACGTTCCGATGGAACTATGCAATGCACGGCCTACAGCCGGCGGGTTACCACCTCGTCAACCTACTTCTACATGCCCTAGTCTCCTTATTATACTACAGGTAAACTTAATATAATATATTTAAGAAAGTAAGTTGATAAAAGCTATAGGTATATTATGTAATAGAAAAATTATTTAAAAGTATAATTTTGGATATACCTGAATATATGGAAAATGATCTGTTGAATCTCTTATCGTTTTATTCGACATAAATATAAGAAACAACGCGTAATATTTTAAAATAAAAGTAATCACGTAAAGAAGAGCAGTGGATATGATGACGCTCTTATATGATTCAATACTACTTATTAATTAGAGAGTATTTATTTGTCCCAATCGGACTCAAACCCAGATATTCCATATATTCACAAACAATATAGCAAAACCTGCCAATTCTACCTAAGTCTTCTAACAGCTCATTTATAATGTCTCATAACATCGCACGAGTCAGCATACGATTATCTTTGTCATTAACAATTAACGCCCACGTTCAACCTCCAACGTGCTGGTACAATAATAAATTTATATATAATATACACATGCATAATATAACTAACCTCTACATATACATATATATTTTTAGTATTCGTTAAAACTCATAGGACCTATATTAATAAAATCTATACATTTAATAAAATTGTAACTAAGCCAAATCTGTACATTAAATATTTTTTGGAAAATCTTATTGAAATAGACATTATTATCGATACAGAGGCCGAATCTATAGTTTTTAGAATTTTTGTCTGTCTGTCGGTCTGTCTGTCTGTCTGTTACCGCATCACAGAAAAACCACTCGAGGGATTTTGATGGAATTTGGTATGATGATAGTTGGTTATCCGGGTCAACATATAGGATACTTTTTACCGCGGGAAAATATTTCTGAGAAAAAATACAAAAACTGCATTGTAAGAGAATACTAATATGTAAAACCTAAGAATTTGGTTTTTGGTCATCTAAACGCGGGCGGAGCCGCGGGCAATGCTAGTATATAATAAATTAATAATGAATTTCAAAATTCCATATTGAATGTTTATTTAAAAACGTGTTGAATTATATTTCGTAATTTACCAAGTAGAAACCGAATGCGCAATTTCTATGTGATATATAGCGTTTAATTTAATAATAGCTTCATTTATCTCAATGTGTTTTGTATTACGTACAGGTAGTATAAAATGCACAGACTAAAAAACACAGCTTTATTTTGCGCATGTACTTTCCGTAATAGTAAATACACGATGACTTCTTGGAGGCTAAATAGAAATATATAGTACATACACAAAAAAAGCTAGATGAAGGAGTATTTTAATTTTGGTATTATTGTGATTTTTTTCAAATCATCATCTAGTTTTGTCAAATCTTTTTAATATGCATAAACGAGCACATTACGTGAGGCGTACTCGTATGTATATAGGGCTGCCTAGATCTCACTACTATATGGGGCATTTCACGTGAAGTTCTTCTTTTTAATATAATTTTCTTTTTACGTATAGTAAACCGGAAGTGAAGATTTCAAATGGATGTTTGAGTAACGTCGACATAATTTATTTTCAATATTTTAACTTTGAATTAAAGCTTTGAACATCTATAACTGACCAGAGTATGAACAATTTTCACAACCTCACTTTATTTTCGTTTTCCGCTTCACGTGAAATGCCCCATATATTTGTATATATTTACATGTCTTTAGTTAGAGTATTAGAACGATCCTCATATGCAAGTCTCCAGTTTTACAGTTAATCATAGTTTCATTAAAGCAGTATTTGTGAAGTTAGCTGTTTGTAAGTATAAAAATCATTACAAATAAATATATTTTTATATAAAGACAACGTAGCAATTATAGCGCCACTCTTTTCTACAAATATTTGGACATGAACAGCTCCCTAAAACCTATAGTTTAAACAAAGCATAACATTTAACATTACCAACGCTCACCTAAATACACTCATTATTTTATCGACATCATTAGAAAGATATACAAGCAATAGATAGATGTATAATGTCCTGGAAATTACTTGTTTTAACCTAGTAATTCCTAATAGTCTACTCATTCAGTGCGATTAAAGATCAGATATCAATAGCGACATTAGTCCCTAAAATTTGATAGGCTAATCACGACATCCAACATAGATAAAACTATCTTTCTGGATTTTTTGGCGGAATTATTTTGATTTTTGATTCCCAAAAAACCAAACCACCAACCAACAAAAATAAATCCGCGAAAAAATCCGAAAAGATAGTTTTATTTAAAACTAGCGACTCACCCACGCTTCGCTCGTGTTTATCTCTAGCTTGATTCCCCATACAAACTTTAATCCCCATTTTCACCTCTTTAAGGGATGATCTCTCAAACTATCTTCTTACCAAATTTCATCTAAATCGGTTCTGTAGATCCAGGGATCACCCCCTACAACGTCACAAACTCACAAACTTTACCTGTTTATAATATTAGTATAGATGTCAAATATTCGCGTAAATCTATTATCCAACATAGAGTTAATAATAAATGATACCATATAGCATTGCTAAAATAAGGTTAAATTAAGAATTGAGAGTAGATGAATATGAGAGTTCAGAATACATCTATCATAATATCACTAATATTATAAATACGAAAATGTGTGAGTGTGAGTACGTTTATTAATTCAAGTACAACTTAATGGGTTTGAAAGAAATTCGGGATGGAAATAGCTTATATCCCGCAATCAGGCTTATAACCCTTTTTTATCGACTTACCTACCACGCGAGCGGAGCCGTGAGTATTGAATAGTATTAATATTTAAATGTTTCACGTCAATAGAATACCAATTAATATTCAATGAATCCATCTATACTAATAAATGGAGAGCCGATTTTTTTGTTCGGTTATACTGCGATAACTACTAAACCGGTCGGAATAATACTCATACCATAAGATGCAGCGTGTTTCGGAGAAGGTTTTAGTATATGATATAAACCCTAGGAAAACGCTAGTTTTATAATAAATGCACATGGTCTAGCTTAAGAGACGTCATTCCGTGCCAGAATAAACGTGATTATAATATGTACATTATAAGTAAGATTTCAATGATTATTTTCGTTCGCGTAATATACCTACCTATAAGTAAATGAAGTTTTAATGGTCTGTATTAACTTCCCATAAACAATTCTAACAAATTCTTGAAATTCAATCGCTAAGCAAGTTCAACTCGGCTCTTCGAGTTTAGTGGTAGATTCATATTTGCGTAAGTTGAGATTAATTAATATTAAAGTCCAATCACAGCTGCGTCGTTAACCCTTAATTGTTAATTGAATCGAGGAACTTTTAATTGTTAGAACTCAATAATCCAGTCATCGGGGCCGGGGCTGAGTCGCCTGTTTAATTATTCAGCACAATTTCCACGTAATCGCCTGCTTTGGGATGTTTTTCCCCGTTTACCTCATTCATGTTTATTTTTTATTATTGAATGCGAATGAGACTTTAGTTTTGTTTGTTCATGCGGCTTTAAATGATAAAATTCTCCTTTAAAGGTATTCCTTTACTGTCTACTATATTTATCTAACATTATGCCTGCTATTTGGTACAGAATACAAATAAGTTTCACCATCGTTTCAAAATCACCATCAGACCGATATTTTCTAGGCTATTGTAACGAACAAGTAACTTATGAATATGAAGCAAATATCTCAATTCCCAAGGCATGCATAATATATTGCACCACAAAGGGGCAAATGTTAGTTAGTCCGAGCAGCAGAAGATCATCTAAATAACTTATATGATACACCTTCAGATGTACTATCCACTTAAACTTGAGTAGTACGTTAGTTAAACTGTTAATTTTCTTAGTTATACTGGAGCGCTCTTACCGGTAATATCCTAAGTTTTTAATATTATCATTGCAAGTTGTTTAAACTTTTACAAATTTAAAGTGCAAATGAGCAGCCCATTCCGCAATTCCAGATGAAATTACGTTATACTTTTTAACACCACATTTTATTATTTTAAAGTTTTTGTATAGACTTTGGTAAGAATTAAGTTTTATATGCGTGAAAGTGTAACTAAGCCGAATCTGTACATTAAATATTTTTTGGAAAATCTTATTGAAATAGACATTATTAGTGATACAGAGGCCGAAACTATAGTTTTTAGAATTTTTGTCTGTCTGTCTGATACCGCATCACATAAAAACTACTGGAGGGATTTTGATGAAATTTGGTATGGTCATAGCTGGTTATCCGGGTCAACATATAGGATACTTTTTACCGCGGGAAAATATCTCATTTCTGAGAAAAAATACAAAAACTGCAACGTAAGAGTATACTAATATATAAAACCCAAGAATTCGGTTTTTGGTCATCTGAACGCGGGCGGAGCCGCGGGCAATGCTAGTACAAGATATATTATATGTAACTAATATATAATTCTATCTATGGGTCGACTCTACAGAGTCAAATGTAACGTAGTTTTATTTTTAATTCAGACTAATACCTCATATTATAAAAAAAACACAAGTTTTTTAAAAATTACGCGCGATCAAAACAGAAAAAAACTGAAAACTAATGAATTTTATTTTTTTTATATGAAAATAAAATATTAGACCTAATATTAGACCTTTAGAGATGCGTCGCACGCTTTGAGATCAAATTTTTCTTTTCAAACTCTTAAATAATTTCATTGATAGCCCTTTCTTATTAAGCTATTTGAATTTTAAGGTTCCAAAATTTAGTAAGCGCAATCACGATATTTTTGAACTGCCATGTAGTAGAACGAAATATGCTCGAAATATCTTTATATTTCGCTCATGTAATGAGTATAATAAAAAATTTACAAATATAAACAAACATATTTTCGAATTCACTTACAGGTTTCAAAAATAATAATAATAACTTATTGTTTTATTGATAATTTTTTTTTATGTTTTTCCTTTTTTTTATTATTCACGTTAATTCTTTTTGTAAATTTTTAGTTTAATGTTTAGCTTTTTGTTTTTCATATTTTCATTGTGTTCAGTTTTTATTTGTTTTGGTTTATTTGTTATCTATTATTATTCATTATTCCCTTATATTGTACTATTTGTTTCCCTAAAATAAATAAATATAATATTTTGTTCGTATGTACATAATATATATTTAAATACAATTTTATTATGTGTATTTTTGACAGACTTGTACTTCTAATACTGAATATGACTAATACGAGAAAGCAGAATACGCCATGTACATGGACTGGCCACGTTGATCATATTTAAAAATTTATATGAACGCTAGAAACTTCTGGGCTATATATTAATGAAATACATTTCGACGTAGGGAGGCATTATAAGAGCTGCTCAACTCGCTTGTTAGATCTGTAAGTGTTCATTGAGGATCTATTCCATTTCGAATTACATTAAAATTCGTAGAAGCATTAAAGAGTAAGCTAACAAACACACTGACTCATAAACTCTCGCAATATACTTACGTTTTTCCGTCGCTCCGCCCGCGTAGTTAATTTATTTATTACTACCTCTTTATAAATTATAGCATATTATATATTATAGATTGTATAGCATATAATATGTGATTGTATTGCCGTTACTCTGATATAATCTATATTACTGTAAAGTTTTATCAAAATTTGATTAATAGTTTTGCGTGAAAGAGTGACAAACATACAACCTCATAAACTTACGTGTTTTCTATTAGTAGGAACTATGTTAAAAAAATGAACCATATACACTAATTTATTCTAACACTTCATTTCATAATCGCGTTATTGTCCATTGTACATTATAAAGCGTACCGTTTGTATCGCCGGACCTATGTCCAATATTCAATTTGCCAATTTATTAAACCCATTAACGATCTTCATTTCCTCGCTACAGCGTTAGTGATAATTTTATACCTTTTCGATACTGTTATTATTACGATTATGCCCCGAGTAATAAAAGTGTTTTCTTCAAGTACTCTTATATTGGTTTACTGTAACTATTAAATTTATCAGCATTCTATTATTATTCAGATAAAATAAAAAGTTGGCACCGAATTCACTTACTATATACATTAAGAGACATTTTAAAATAAATCGAATAACACAAGTGACCTATACACTCGATTATCATAATTATAAATTAACCCTTTTTACAATGCGAAGGGGAACAAGCCAGAATCCACTACACTAGCCAAATGCGGGTTGGCAGACTTCACACGTCTTTCAAAAACTAGTTTGGTTCTCTCAGACGTGCAGGTTTCCTCACGATATTTTCCTTCGCTGCATTAATGTGATAATTAAATTGGATTTGAGATTTGCAAAAGAAAATCTCAGATGTGCGAGACCCGAGTATGAATAAACTTCACTTGATTTTAAAAGCCAGTGACATTACCAAGCCACCATGATGTATCAAGGCAATAAGTATATATTATTCTTAAACTCGTAAACTTTTTAAATTAACTAAATTATTTTACAAATCTCATCGATCCTTTTCTCCTTACTTGCAATGTTTATGCGCAAAAAAAAACCGACGTAAGCTTTTACTTTTATATATATTTATATGTAAGATATTATGTAAGAAATGAAGATTATACTGTAACTATTTATGCTTAACCCAATAATTTATTAATTTAGAATAAAGTTATTTCCCAATTGTCTAAAAATTGATAAGTATCTAATACACTAGAGATTCTGCGCGTTGGAAAGGCTTTATTGGACCACTTTGCTTATTGAAGCAAAGTGGTCTAATAAAGCCAGTTTAATCAGACAGTCCCGATCCGTAGTTACTGCTAATTACAATACCCGCTGTGTCCGGCGACTTAGCGCGGCTTACTCCCAATATCCAATTTGCCAACTTAATCCCATTAAGGATTTTCATGAATCGTTATCTTAAGGCAATATTATGAACGGGTTTATATTTATATAAAATATTTTATTATTTGTTTTGTATTAGAATTTAGCAATTTGTATATTTTTTTTTTGGAGGGCCCCCTTATTAAGTCAAAAATAATAAAAGTAAAAATAAAGGAAAATTATTACATTTATATAATACACTATCACTTTTATGTTTTACCGTATATTTAGAATATTACTTCATGATCAACTTGGATGAAACGAAACATACATAAAGATGTACTATCTTTAATTTTATTGAAAAAGTTAAAAATTCATAAACATAAAACTTTAAAAACTGTAAACCCGAAGTTTATGACATCAGCTTACCATAAACTATAAAATGGTCAAGTTAAAAACTGTGCTTCCACTTTCCTGTTCTAATACTCTCAAGTCCATTCTACTGTCCAAAATTTAAATTGACAAATTTTTTAAATAATAATAAATACCTACCTATCCACCAGAGGCGCAAAATCTCGTCGAAAGGTCCTCTTTGTTAATGAGAAACAAATATCGAATTTCCCATAAAGCAATACCCTTACCCTGCGCCTTGTTTTGCCAAAATTAATTTTAACAGCAATCAATATTGATTCCATTTGTTCAAAGTAATTATATATAATTAAGTACGATTTCTAACAGCCTTTATTAATATTAATGAAATATTAATGAAATAATTTGTGACATAGTATCGATGAAAATTTGTCATATTGGACAGTTTATCTTGTCAGTCAACAAGTTTCAATTTGACACTGACAATCCTTCTTGCAATTAAATAAATAAAACCTATCCTCCATTCAACGTGATAATGGTGAAATAATTTGTTCTCCATGTACACCTGTTCTCCTTCGTGTCTTCTCCATTCTACGTGACATTGGCGAAGTAATCTGTGCTAAACTAGCAAGTTTTGAAGCCATTAAATACGCAGTTAAGCATTTATTCTCTCCCATTTAATTCATTTTAAATCTTGAATAATATGTAAGAATTAATACAATTGCTACAATTGTACGCACGATAACGTAATATGATATGCTCTTTGTGAGATGACGAGCATCGAGTTGTTTACGCCACTTTAAAGTTATAATGTCTTTAGCGGCGCACACTCCAATCACATTAGTGTATCAAGTGAAACTTTTCGCCTCTCACATTATTTGCTACTCGAAAATTTTCAAACCGACTTCTAACTTATAATGGAATTACTTTTAAATTCATGACTACCTGCTGCCGTCTGCATACGAAACGCTCGGTTATTAACGAACTCGCAATTTAGAGCACAATAGAGGCCTAATTTTAGACCATTTGTTTCCACGTAGCCGGAAAAGTATTCTATAGATTGTTCCTCAGCGTCTATTTGGAAAGAAAATAGCAAAAACTCTACAGCCTCGGGTGCCGGGTGTCGGGTGGGCAAATAAGGAAATTTGTTAGCAAAGACGAGAGCGCCGGATCATTCATAACGTAATGAAGCAAGACTGCGTCTGCGTAGGAGGTTTCACTCAAATAAAACAATCTCATAGTTTGTGCTATTCTGTGATTTGTGTATCCAACAATATAGCCCATTCTTCCTTAAGTCGTTTTTTGTCGGTTCCATGAGCCTAAGGTCCAGAAGTGGGGGTGACTTTTTACCGCAAAGTTAAATTGGTTTTTCATTACCTCAAACACCGCTGCCGATGTCATAACTCCGACCCTAATTACGTACACCCTTTGTCTTATCTTTGCATGTGAGTAATTAATTATATTTTGCAATTAATTTACTCATAATGGCGAAGTATCGTTGTTACGAAATAATTAAACAATTTATTAACGAAATATTGTTTGCTGTAAAAGGTTGGGTCGTATTGCTTGCTTGATTAAAAACGTCGAACGTAATGTCTAACCTAGTGATTAGAATTTGATTTATTTATGATTATAACTATATCATTACATTTTATCTTATTTAACAGAACAGATTTATTTATAACTTGTCTATTACTCGTAGCTTAAACTAACAGACAAATTAAGCTACGAAAGTAGAACTTCGTAATAATGTAATTTAGAAGTAACTTGTGTAATGTATGTGGAATTGGAAAAATAGTTTGTAGACTTGATTATGTAGTTTTCTATTAAAATTTAATTTTATAGCAGCATTTAGGAAATTGTAAAACTAAATTGTGAATACTTTCTAAACATTTTTCGAACAGATGTTTATATTTATATTATTTGTAAGTTTAAGTGCTTTTTTTTCGAAGAAAGTAAATAATATAAGAATGGCCGTTTGCTTGAGAATTATCTATAGTTGTAAAATTGAAGTACTTTGTAAGATAGTGTGAGTAGTATGAGGATAATTAAGCTGGAATAAAAGATTAGTTCTAAACGAGAGTTGATGTAAAACAGACCTCGGTTCATCAGTAAAGATATTGATGTTCTCCTAGCCGATTCCGGCTACGGCGGCCAATCTCATTGAGATTAGCCAACTGCGCAGGAGATATTATAGTGCTTCAAGTGTACGCGCAGACACAACGTGCACTCTCTATTCCTATCACTCTCATACTCCGGTGGGACGACCACTCGACACGACCGGTGAGAGTTAAGGCGCAGGACCGACGGCTTTACGTGCTCTCCGAGGCACGGGGGTGAAACACCGCCAACTTCTCAACTCCGGGCTGTTACTGAGACTTACTATACAGCAAGGCTCAATAACTAAACTTGGTCCGACCCGGGACTCGAACCCAGGACCTCCGGGTGTGCAGCCGTACATGCTAGCCATTGATTATTTATTATTTGTTGATATATCGGCAACAGAAATACTCAACTCTGTGAAAGTTTCAACTCTCCACCTATTACGGTTCATAAGATACAGCCCTCTCTGACAGACAGACGGATCGACAGCGGAGACTTAATAATAGGATTCCGTTGGCACCCTTCGGGTACGGAACCCTGATAGTCTTGCCAGTTACTACTTTTTATGACAAAGCAAAATTAAATGTTAAATAATAAAAACAGTTTCAGTTTATTCAATTACCCAGATCTACTCCGTAATGTTTGAAAACTTTGCTCTTTAATATTTATTATATTTTCTTTGGACTTTGTTCTGCCGATCTTAAAAGGAATATATTTTTACCAGGAAAAACTTGCGAATTTGGCTGCAGAACTAGAGAACAAGAAATAAAAAAATCACTATAATTTTAATTGTTCTTTTAACATTTTCTTTTCTTCATTTACTTTCTCAAAAACAACCAAAAAAACCATCTCCTAATTTAAAGTTACTTCATGTACCACATGTGAAGAACTGAAAGTTCAGATTCTAGTGCTAGCCTTTACGTCGTAAATAAAGGCAACATAAACACCTCTTAAATTTACAGATTCTGCCTCTGATATTATAAGCCTTTACCGCTTTAGTCTTAAACTCGATATTACTGGTCTACTTAGTAGGCAGCAACACAGCTTCTGATAACATATCATGTAAAATCAACATGCAGAGATGCCTTCGTCTAGCGATGATTAGTTACACATGGTTATGCATATGTTGTACGTATGATTGATCACTTCGGTACGAACACACGTATCGATGCGATACATATCTATGTATGGGCATGACATATTGTACTTATGATAAAAAAGTATTACATTTTTTCTAAGGAAAAAAGGGCGGGGCATAACTTTTTTATAAGTAATGTGATGCTGATAATGGATTTATGACATTAATTGAGAATTTATTATATACTAGCGACTCACCCTCACACCGCTCGGGTTCGTCCCTACTTACGTTTGGAAGTTTAATATAGATTTCTCAGAGATGAGATTTTTCGTGCAGTAAAAAGTATCCTATATGTTGATCCGAATAACCAGCTATCATCATACCAACTTTCCCTCCAGTGGTTTTTCCGTGATGCGGTCACAGACAGACAGACAGACAGACAAAAATTTAAAGCTAAATTTAAATTTAAGGATTCGGCCACTGTGTCGATAATAATGACTATTTCAATAAGATTTTCCAAAAAATATTTAATGTACAGATTCGATTCAGTTAGAATTTTATTATACTCGTACTACTAGCGACTCGCCCTCGCTTCGCTCGGGTTCGTCTCTAGTTTGATTCCCCATACAAACTTTCATCCCCATTTTCACCCCCTTAAGGGTTGATTCCCGGGATAAAAAGTATCCTATGTCCTTCCCAGGGTCTCAAACTGTATTCTTAACAAATTTCATCTAAATCGTTGTAGTAGATCCAGAGATTACCCCGTACAACGTCACAAACTCACATACTTTACCTGTTTATAATATTAGTATAGATGTTTAGATAATAATATGTCCATAGTTCACCTCGTTAAAAAGGATACCGTAGTGGATTTCTCTAACCTGACAAAGCATATAAAACGGCGCTACAATAGTATCCTGTTAGCGAAGTAAACGCTTGAACCACTTTATTTCTACAATGGACATTTTATTTAAATAAATGCGAATAAAGTAGACGTTAAACGAGATATCATGCACTCGAGATTCATCGTCCATTAATCACAATACTGTGCTCAGCCCTTTTAATTTCTGAGCTCAAAAAGCTCTCAAAATAGAATACGGCACTAAATGCGAAACAAATCACGGTCCAGTGTGTTACTTCAAAGTAAGACTCTGTAATATTTAACAGAGTATAGTGCTGCTATTAACATAGCCCCATGTATTTATTACTACTCAAGTTAATTGATGTTAGATTTACTTTAATTTTATTGAACGTATTCATATATAATTTTAAATTATGACTTTCTTCAGTTTGAATAACATGAAATGATGAGAAATATTAACAAAAAAAATGTCAACTTGTATTATATTGGTACATCACAAAACAGGATGCTAGCACTATTTCTAACAGTGCAGCGTCACAAAAAACTTGTAAAATCGCTGTGCCGGTCCACTGAAAACTTTCTATTGAAATCTCGTAAGAAATTCATCTTCGTAAATTGAAAAAGCTAGTGGAAGTTTTAAGAAAAGTTGTACCCGTCGCTTCGAGTATTCTATTAGACGTATTACACGAACGAGTTAAAGTTGAATTATACACAATATACATTTTCTATATAACGATAACAATCTGCGAATGTTTCAGTATCTAGTTGTTCATTACGTACTGCAAAAGCAAACTATCTATAAATGTAAGTGGGAAAGTTCTCAAGAGATTCTGCTAGTTTCGCAAAAAGTCGCTAACGAGTGCCTTAATTCTCAACGAAGTTCGTCGTACCGTGCGGGAGGTGTGCACAGATCTCAATTAGTCGGTGTTTCAGCCGGAGGTCTGCGGCCGGACACCGCACAGTGTCGCCACCTAGCAAACTTGACCAATTAATGTCACTTCCCCTAACTCCCCCTAAGCTTCCAACTCTAAGGCAACAAGACAACCTAACTTAAAACTTAGTTTAGACTATAAATATACTTTACAGCAAATAGCATTTTCAACACTTTGGTAATCGAGTATTTATACCAACTCTGTTATCTTTTAAATGAATTAATATAAACTATATTCCAGCTTAACATATTTATTACCATGCCTTTTATTATAAAAAATGAGAAAAGCAAAAACGTAACTTTAGTAAGGTTTATACCCTTCTTAGTCACATTATAAATGATACGAATCACTTTTAAGCATGTTAATTTTCCTTTGAATTTATTATAAGTGCCTCATGTATCCTTTTAACGCAACATTTAGGCTTCATAATGTTTTTTCTTATACATCAGCTCGGTTTTACACATTATTTAACAGAACGTTACACGCCATTAATATCCATTTCTTGTGAATTACAAGATTAAAATATCGAGACCTTTTTTCTACATTAAACGAAATCCACGTTATCATAATATTTCCTTCACATTTGAAATGATGAAGAAGCCATAAACTTTTCACATTCAATTAAATTTGAGGTAAATCTAAAAATAATACATTTGTAAATAAAATATATTTCTATTTAGAAATAAACAGGTTCTTATGAAGCTTTTTAAGTAGCTAATTGTACTTACTATATTATTAGACTTTATCCATACTTAATATTATAAATGTGAAAATGTGTTTGTTTGTTTGTCCTTCTTTCACGTTGAGAAAGTGACGGATTGGCGTGATTTTATGTGGAGGTAGTATGAGGCCTGGAGAGTGACATAGGCTCATTTTCCCACAGGAAAATACTTATAATACAACCACACAACAACTTGTCGTTCCTGTATTATAGTTGTAGTATATATATATATATATATATATAAAATATATATTATATATCTATTCCATACTAACCGTTAAAACATATCTACATTCAATATTTTTTGAAAAATCTTATTGTAATAGGTATTATTATAGATACAAAGGCCGAATCTATAGTATTTAGAATTTTTATCTGTCTGTCTGTAACCGCATAACGGAAAAACCACTGAAGGGATATTGATATTATTTGGTATGATGATAGCTGGTTATCCGGGTCAACATATGAAATACTTTTTACTTCGGGAAAATATATCATCTCTGAGAAAACTATACTAAGCCGTAAGTAGTAGTACACTATAAAAATAAGCACATAAAATTATATACTATATAATATGACATTATATAATATACATATAGAGAGGCTTTCTGAATATTAAATCGCTAATACAAAATAAAAACTTTTTAACAAAAAAATAAAAACCGACTTCAAACAAAAGCACTAAAAAGTAAAAAAATAACTGATTGGTAGTTTTCATTTACTATACATACCTAATCAAATATTTTCGAAGTCGGTGTGCTTTGGCTAAGTAATTAAAGCCTACCTATTAAATACATACCTAATCAAATATTTTCGAAGTCGGTGTGCTTTGCTTTGTATGGGCTGGCACCGATTTCGAAAATATTTGATTAGGTATGTATTTAATAGGTAGGCTTTAATTACTTAGCCAAAGCACACCGACTTCGAAAATATTTGATTAGGTATGTATAGTAAATGAAAACTACCAATCAGTTATTTTTTACTTTTTAGTGCTTTTGTTTGAAGTCTGTTTTTATTTTTTTGTTAAAAAGTTTTTATTTTTCCCTTTTTAGTGTAGACAGTAGTAGCAAAGTAAGGATTCTAACGTGTTAGGCTTGTCAAATCAAACAAAATAAGCCCAAACTCAAAGTATCTACTATTAGCCGTTGAAGAGTTCCACCTATTCACCTTCTGGCCTTGCCATCAGATCAGGTCAACAACATCGAACCACTGTACTATCAACGGAAATAGAAATACTTGCAAAGTTTCAAGTCAATATGACAATTAGAAGTAGGTTAAATTCATCATTAGTTGTTTTTCCACCCTTAGGGGTGGTATTTTTTTTTGAAATTTAAATGGGACCAATCTGGAAGTATACCCTTTCAAACAAAACAAAAATTGTCCAAATCGGTTAATAAATGACGGAGTTCTGAGGTAACAAACATAAAAAAAAAAAAAAAAAAAAAAAAAAAAAAAAAAAAACATACAGTCGAATTGAGAACCTCCTCCTTTTTGAAGTCGGTTGAAAAGTGAAGTAGGTCAAACTCGCACTCCTAAACAAGCTCATTACAACTATTTATTTCGAATGAAAGCCGGCGCAGTGCGTGGGGACTACAACCGCAAAAGTTTCCATCGACCTCCAACTGCTGTTTATGAGCAAATTCTTGTATCGTAAAAGGAAATCGTGTGGAAAAGTTAAATTAATTTACATGTACAAAATACACATATGAGGCTTTATAAAATATTGTTTGGGAATAGTTTTACTTAAACTCTATACATTTTAGTTTAACTGGAATTGGAAAATAAAACTGAGTGGTTACTACATACAATATATTATATATATAATGTAAGTAAGGTTTAGAGAAATTTCTAAAAATACGTCGAATTTTAGTAACAACAACAAAATTTAAGTTTAAATGAAAAATATTTTATACAACAAGTTGTATATTAAATATACATATAAAGAGAATATTTTTATTTTATTTATTTAGGTACAGAAACAGAAAATAGTTTGAAAAAAATTACATCTACGTATTAAAAACTAAAAATATCATTTTAAATTTGTTATCCAATTATATCTGTACACAACATTCAAATAAAAACATATAATAATTATATAAACAAACTTAACCAGAATATTACAGTACGAGTCTGTGCGTTTAAAGTTACATAAAAAATATATTAAAAAAAAAGAAAATAATATTTACATTAGATGTGGAAAAAAAGACAGAGAAAATAAAAAGATAAAGGAGAAGAAACAGAGAGAAAGCATATAATATAGTAGTATCTTATTCCGTTCTCCGCTTTTTATATAGAATTCAACATGCAGGCACATTCGTACAAACGAATGTTGCAAATCTCAAGTTTGTACAGCGTCCCGTGTCCCGGAAAGCATTCGAGGGAGGTACGTAGGTACAATCCCGAATGCGGTATGACATGCTCGTTGCATTTTCTTTTAAGACGACGCCAAACTAAAGTGGGCTACTTCCTCTGGGGATTTTCTTCTAAACGAAACTTCACCGTAAGAGCACATGCATAGTTTTAATAGCTGACCTTATTTCCACGTAATAAGAATTGAAATTGCCACAACGAAATTGCTGTTAGTTCTTTAAATGGTTCTTAGAAAATGTATTTCTTTCATTAAACGTGCCCATTGCACTCAATGTGCAACGAACTCAGCTGATTGAGACGTCATGTTGATGAAAAATATTTTTAAGTAACTAAATTCTTTTTGCACTGAAACTGTTGTTTGCAGCTGCCTGCTCTAACTGCTTGCAAAGGTAGTAATAGTAAATAATAATACTTTTGTCCGGCTTTAAAAAGGATGAGGTACTCAATTCAAATGTTATTTTTATTATGTTTATGTTAAATTAAGATATATATAATAATTTTTTTATGTATAGTGAGAATTTACGAAATCAAGATAAAAAATTAAGTACGTACATTAACACAATTAGTATATAATATAATTTATAATGAGGTTAATATTATTATATATTAAAATCGCTAAACTCATAAAATACAGATAGGTACATATAAATAACTTTCTCCATACTACCAACATTTCGTATAGTCGACTCTTTTATGCGAAGCAAAGGACGTTGGAATGGTCATTGCAACCGCATGCTTAGTTCCTTTTATATACTTAAGTTTCGATCTACCAGCTCTACTTATATTTTCAAGAATTAGCCTGAATTCATGATTTATCCTGAATTTCATAAAAGGATTTGGATTTTGAGCATTTTACGGACATTCTTTTTTTTTTAATATGTTAGGACATTAACACACAGCACCATCTAGTTCCATGGTAAGCTACGAGGCTTGTATTATGGATACCAGATAGTTGATACACTACACATATATAACTTTAAATAAATACATGTTATAAATATACCCATGACTGGAGTACAAACATTCGTGCTCATCACACAAATGAATGCCCCTAGCGGGACTCGAACCCGCGACCGCTGGCGCAGCAAGTAGGGTCACTACAAACTGAGCCAAACGTGTCGTCAAATTAGACATTATTTTGATATAATTTATATGGTATATTTAATGCTTACAACAGGTGTTGGTTATTGTCGTAACTTTATACATATCTCATACATCTATACCTCATTCTAAGGTAATTTAAGTACCAAGCGCTATATCTTTTCATACTGCTAAGCTTCTTTGCTCTTAATTTACCAACGATTCGGCATTCCAATATAATTTACACTTACTGTATCTGACCACACATTTTAATTTTAAATTAATTCTTTATTAAAAAGCTTAAGGGCAGCTTTTTTACGCTAATATTCGACATTTTAAATAAAACTTTTGTTTTATGATGATTTTTCGATTTTTTGTTCTCGACCTTATAAATTATAATATACTCAAACAGCGTATATCTTATATGTGCACTTTTTAATAATAAGTTTGAGCTATAATCAACGGAAACAGCTTTCTAAACTCTATTACCATTAATTACTAGAACACCCTTCAATACACTTCCTACCTGAAACTTACGTATACTCGTAGGTATGCAGATAATCAACTCTTCCTTCACTAAGGGAAGCTGGAACGGTCAGTGTAACCGCATTCTCACTATCTAATGACTATGCTCGAGCTGCTATTAGATGTTACTTGAATGTGCTGTACTTTATATCCTACTTTATTCTAAATGAGTTTAACCGCTCTTACAATTAGACGAAGAAACTGAGGGAGCGGTTTCATTAAAATGTTCGCTCAAATTTCATTAGAAATATTTTCTTAGTAGCATAGGAGGATTTATAAAATTAAAGCTCATATGTTAGTTTATCTATACATATAATAAAATTGTTACTGAGTCAAAACTGTACATAAAATATTTTTTAATCTTATTGGAGCTGTTATTATTATCAATAAATAAGCCGAATCTATAGTTTTTCTGGGAACGCATAACCAGAAAACCACTGGACAAATTTTGAATGTATAAGTAACATAGATGTTGTATTTATTTATAGATTAAGTAATGATTTGTATAGAAAGCGATAACGCCAAAAAAACAAACTTCTTTTAAAAACTTACTCATGTATTATATAATGAAGTCAATTTTCTTAAAGACGTTCCCAAATAAATATCCAGTAAAGGCGGTCTTGGCATCACTATAAGTTGACTGACCCATTTACTGTTGCAGGGTGTGCGCAATGTTTCTCCCGGAATTTGCAAGTTTCGTGGCAGCCATCTTGTTCGCGGTGCACCCTATACACAGCGAAGCCGTAAGTATATATTTACTTTAATCATTTTACACATTTAAAAAAAACTATCTTATCAATAATTATTATTCTAACACACAAGTAATTCTTTATTTATACTTTTATACACAATTGCTCATTAAAATAGTTTGCCTTTTGATATTCAATTGATCAAAACTGAAATTCTCGTAAGTATTTTTAATCTGTAGCCCATTTCATTTGAAACTGACATTTCCATTTTGATGAATCAACTCTGATCGGTATTTCAACCGTTTTAACAGTATCTATGTTATTCCTCTCATGCATGTTGATACATGTAAATTTAAAGCCCAAATAATTGACAGCGTGTAAAAGAGTTGTGAAAATTCATTTGGAATTTATGACTATGTTTATTTATAAACACACATTGAGATATCTCAAATTTGTTGAAACGTACAACGTAAAGAATTTTTATTATTATTTGGCTTTGCCTGTTTGTATATGATCTATTATTTAGCTTTATATAATACAAAGTAAATACAGAGTTGAACAAAAATGTTTACTGTATAATAAAATTCTGAGTCGAATCTGTACATTGAATAAAAAAAAATGTTATTTTTTGGGCAAAATTTTTAATTTGATTTTTTTTATGATTCGACATTAAAAATACATACAAACCTAAAGTTTCACTAGCGACGAACCCGAGCGGAGTGAGGGTGGGTCGCTAGTCTATACATATAATAAAATTGTAACTAAGCCGAATCTGTATATTAAATATTTTTTGGAAAATCTTAGTGTTAGTTCCGTCCGTCCGTCCGTCCGTCCGTCCGTCTGTCTGTCTGCCTGTTACCGCATCACGAAAAAACCACTGGAGGGATTTTGATATAATTTGGTATGATGTTAGCTGATTATCCGGGTCAACATATATGATACTTTTTACCGCGGGAAAATACCTCATCTGTGAGAAAAAATACAAAAACTGCATTTTAAGAGTATACTAATATGTAAAACCTAAGAATTTGGTATTTAGTCATCTGAACGCGGACTGAGCCGCGGGCAATGCTAGTACTATATATAATCCGCAGATTCACACTCTTTATAAAATTCTAGTTCGCTGTTTCATGAAACAGTTCACGACACTCGCTTTAAACAGTACGGAGAACTCAAATCTTAACCTTGGCTATATTCAGTCGACTGAAATAAAACTTCATTTTATATAATATTCTTTATTGCACTTATATGTAAAATACAGAGAGTAACAAACAATAAAATTAGTTAGCAAAGGTGGACTTATCTCTAGAAGAGATCTCTTCCAGTCAACCTAAGTGAGTTAGAGAGATAGTATTAAAATGCAGGCTAAAGTGCAGTAACTCAAATGTAAATACTTAAATAAATATATATTATATATACATATAACAAAACATTATACATATTGTATACAATAACATATGTACATACTACTACATACACAAATACATATCTATATAATATAATGCATAATAATAGTAGTTAAAGGCAGTTATAGAGGGGCTTAATTGGATGTCTTTTATTGGATGTTTTATAGCTTGTAAAGAAATCTTTTTCTTTTTTGGGATACATACCAAAAACTGAAGCTAATTAATAAGCCTGTCTAAACAAACACTTAGTATTTTATAAATCGGACAGGTAGTTTAAGAGATAATTATGCTTGATACAACAAAAATAACTTATTCTAGTATAATTTATTGCGATACAGAACACTCAGTGCGTAAGTCTGACACGCACTTGACCGACGTTTTTCTTGTCGTGACAAATACAGAACACAAAAAAAATCTTGTCCATCCCATTTATTAACACATCACTCAGTACTTATAATGCTTATAGACTCTCGAAGACAAACTCTTTTCAACCGACTTCAAAAAGGAGGAGGTTCTATATTCGACTGTTTTTTTTTTATGTTTGTTACCTCAGAACTTCGTCATTTATTAACCGATTTGGACAATATATATTTTTTTTAATTGATTTGACAAGCCTAACACGTTGGAATTCTTACTTTGCTACTACTGTCTACACTAAAAAGGGAAAAATAAAAACTTTTTAACAAAAAAATAATTAGATATATTTTCCAAAAGATTTCCAGAAGAAAGATAGCTTTTAGTATCAAAGACCACAAAACAATCGCAGTTCTATTGAATGAAAGCAATTAATTAGCCTAATCTAGTCTTTCACTGGGTCGGATAGACAGTTATTTCTTGGTAATCTTGCCTATTATCGTAATCAATGTCTGCCTCGTCCGTCAAAACTTGAAGCTATTAATGCTCACATTTCTAATTAATTGGGCCCCTTTTATGATCGAGGTACTCTCACACGATTACGGATCTTTGACATGCCCTTATACCCTCTTACACAAACACTTGAGTAATTAGAGAAACGGCCAGCAGTGAAATACTCAGTAGAGATATTTCTTTTCAACTCGATTTTCTTTATTTAACATCGTATCTGATATTAGCTGTGTGCCGTATCTTCCACTTGAATTAATATAAAACCTTTTTTTTTCTTTTGAAGATATTTTTGTTGCTAAAAGATATAACTGAAAATACTCACTTCAATGAATTCGGTTAGATCATTTAAATGTTAATTGTACGATGTCGAAGTATGTGTAAAGTAATTTCAACTTTGATGTAGGTATATTTTTATAGGAACATTTCACACAATCCAACACTACGGTTTTATACTTTTACCATTAACTTGACGGACTTTGAACTCGGCCTGTCACATCGATGTAGCAAATAGTAGCAATTTCATACTATTACACTCCTTTTATCGCTGCTCGGTTTGTTTATCGTTTCAATTTGTTTCCATCGTACATTAAGTCGTCTCTTTCTATTTAAATTTAAAAATTTCTATCTACATTCACTGCCATGCTAGGGAACAGTGCATTTGGAATTCAAGCGCCGAACCCAGAGTTTATCTGAAAACTTAACGGCTATTTGCAACTTATTCGTACTGCAAACCTATATAGCACGTTCCGCAGTAAAACCTTAACTTTGAATAAAATTTCGTATAAACGCTACCTTTTAGTGGACGATTTGTTTTTGTATGTTTACACAAAATCTTTGTGTTAAGTAAGTAACATTTCTAATTCGAATGCATCTTAAAAACTTGTCCCTACAATTGCCTCGCTACAAAGGAGCCAAATAAAGCGAACGCTGTCAACTTCGCCGTTCAACTGAGTAAAAATACAGGCGTAATTCCTGCAATAGTTCCGTAACTTGTTTATTTTCTGAGCAAAACTGTTTGTAATGAAGTCGTAAGAGGACATGGCTGAGACGCCCGCCGCCTCGGGCTCTAACTATGTTTGCCGTTTATAAACTCGTAGCGTCAGGTCTTGTACTTGATTGGAACTTACTTTTTTTTATTTCTTTTTACACGCTGTACTAACTTGTTAAAATATCACTTTCTTTGCCAAGTGTATAAATTACTTGAAGTAGTAAAATTATTAACACGTCCACAGCTGTATCTTAATTTTTTCAACTTTTTCCTCAAGGACTGTCTTATAATCTAATAGAGTAAAACAGTGTATTTACTTAACAGAATAATCTTATCCGTTTGTCTCCAATCCGATAGCGCTAACATCTATTTCCTTATATTTTACGGGCGTCACTTTCATTATTACGCTTTTATTTTTTGCACCGTTTCTTTTATAAGGCGAATTTTTAATGGACCCTTATACCTTGTACCTTCCTTGTTACTAAAGAATATTACAAAAGTAAGTCGAAGCCCAATTGAGCCGGATTTCTAAGAGGTTAAGGTTAGTAAGCTTTCGCCAGCATTTCATTAATTTTTTAAAAAGGGGATCTGAAAAATACCTGGCTTCGTATTTTGTTTGATGTTAAAAGTTCCTTTTGAAATGTGAAATTAGTTATTTACATATTAACTGTATTTTAAAAAAATGAGCAATAATAACTTTCAGTGTTTTTTTTTTAATTTTATTCGACAGATTTTGTACCAGTTTTCATTTAAAAATCAATTTTATAGATTTCTTTATATTATCCACGTTAATATAAAATTACCAAGAAACATTTTAGTAATACAACATCATCAAAGAAAATAATAAATATAAATTATTACCTAGACTTTTTTATAATATCATATTATAAAAAGCTCAGAAATGTAAGTATTGCGTATGAACTCAACATTAAACAAAATGAGTAGGTATGAAAAACAAAGTAATTTAGAAACAGTTCTAAAACGTTAGCTATATCAATTTTAGATATAAGTCGTCTACCTCACACATACGAAATATGGTAAAAGCGTTATAATAGCTTCTATTAAAACTAAAGTGATTTAACTCTTTTTATAGGTGACAGGTGTCGTGGGCAGGGCTGAAATGTTGTCGTCGCTGTTTTTCCTTGGTGCTCTACTTTGCTACGCGCGCGCCGCCAGCCGGAGACGATATACAGGTATATTAACTGCCATGGTCACGTTCAAAAACCTTCATAAATTGTGTTTTGTTTTATTATTTACCTCTTTCACCGTTAAAGTTATACTCCTATTATAAATATGAAAGTTTATATGTATGTTTGTTATTCCTTAACGCTGAAACGGCTACACGGATTTAGATGTTTAGTACGCAGAAAGGCTATCACCTGAAATAACATATTATCTATACATATAATAAAATTGTAACTAAGCCGAATCTGTACATTAAATATTTTTTGGAAAACCTTATTGAAATAGTCATTATTATCGATACAGATGCCGAATCTATAGTTTTTAGAATTTTTGTCTGTCTGTCTGTCGGTCTGTCTGTTACCGCATCACAGAAAAACCACTAGAGGGATTTTGATGAAACTTGGTACGGTGATAGCTGGTTATCCGGGTCAATATATAGACTACTTTTTACTGCGGGAAAATATCTCATTTCTGAGAAAAAATACAAATACTGCATTGTAAGAGTATACTTAATATGTAAAACCTAAGATTTTGGTTTTTGGTCATCTGAACGCGGGCAATGCTAGTATTCTATATAAAAGGTACAAAGTCGCAAAAGGTGCCTGTAACGCACCAAAGCGAAACGGGGGTAAGTCATTAGTATCTTATAATAAGCAAATAGATAAACAACGTTTACGTAATAATATAGTAAGATACTCGTAATAACATAGTGCACATGACGATTAATAATTGTAACAAGACTAATATGCTAAATATCCCCAAAATGTTAGTCGTCCAACTCCACCGTCCCAAATATGCATTGTTGGACACCGACCCGGAATTTGAATATCATAAACGCTACTTTCCGGAAAGTTGTATCCAAATCCAGTACATACATTCGAACTAATTTCATTTTGGGAACGAATTTTAAAGTATGAATATGAATACGTATGTATGCCCGAAGTTTGAGAACCAGCGAGGACGCCCGAGTGTTCCTGCTACCTGTAACAGGAATGTAATTTCGTTAAGCTCGTACGAACGCGCAAATGTTTGGGGAGTTTCCACTCTAAGTTCATTTTCCTTTTAGACCAGAGCCAAGTTGGATGGGGTTAAAAATTGTGACCGAGATTGGGTTCAATTTAATCGCGCTCCACGTTCTCAAAAATTACCGACGGTCTTGAAATGTTGGCTGATAGCAATTGACACGTTTGAGTTCTTTTTAGCTTTTCTTCGGCTTTAATACCTTCCCCCATTATGTTTTGAGCATGTTCTACTATTTTAAAGTGAAAGGTTTATTTTAGTGTACAGTCGAAATAAAATAATTAAAAAAATTCTTACGTATTTCGTATGGATTCGGTGGATTGTTACAATTCAAGTTACACACAAGTATATAGTAAGTCTGAATTATAAAGAAATGAAAAAACTTGTGTGTGTACTTATGTCCGCACGTAAGAAGTTATACTTCTTTGGCGTAACAGAACAAAAATAGCTAAAGATATCATCCCGTATGTCACAACTCTGTTTGTAAAAGGAATGCAGCTAACTTCATCATGTTGCTTTTTGACTGTCGATGTGCGCGCGCATCGTAAAAATTGTACTATCATATTTATTTAAACGTGCCAAAAGAAGTATAACTTTAAAAATTCATTTACATAAATTTTGTTATCGGTATATGTTTAGATGCAATTTAGTTATCTCTCTATTAACCTATATCCCAATTTCATATAGCATGACATTTTCAACCCTCTTTGACTTGCTTACATAAAGTACAGCCTGAAGGTTCTTATTGTGTCATTGAAGGGCCGTGCCTTACTCAGGCCACCATTGCCCTGCGGTTAAGTAGGTGATAAGCCCAATCTTTGAGAACTTTGAACTGAAATGCTCCAGACAGTAGTTGAAAGTAATGGAGTCAAATGTTAACGTAATACTTTGAGAACACATTTTTTTCTTATTTTACCGTCTGTTTTGTTTTTTCGTTGAGTTTCCGTGTAAGGGATAAAGAATAATGATAAATATATTTTTTGCGTCCATTTTCACCTTTGTATCATTTTATTTTGTATATTTTTGGCAAGACATTTAGTAAATAGACGAGAATCTAAACACTTAAGTTAATATTGTAAATTGCTACAATAGTTACAACAGCTGCAGAATTATTTAAAAAAAATTGCAATTACCATGTATGTATGTATCACTCAAAAAATATTAAGGACTTTCCTTAAAAATCCATAAAATTAAATTCTTTTCTAAATTAAACATTATCTTTCTTACAGATTGGCGCTATGTAGCGGCATGCACCGCGTGCGTGGGCATCGCAATGCTCTGCAAGGAGCAGGGCATCACCGTGACCGCTGTGTGTGTTGTGTACGAGCTGTTTGTTGCACAGAAGGTAATATTCAAGGAATTAGTCTTCATTTCTGTGCTATCTCTCTCTCTCTCTCCCCCTCTCTTTCTTTTTCTCTCCATCTTTCTCTCTTTTGCATTATAAAGAGAGTTACAGAATCAAAACCTCATTGAAGCGAATCATGCCACACTAAGCCAATATCAGGTTTTAAATTGATGTTGGCTTACTAATTAACTAGTTATTAAGTTTTTTTAATATGTAGTATGTAGATTTAATTAATAATCAGAGTTCGATTAAAGCCAAAAAGTGAGTTTAATAAATATGTAATTAGTGATATCACTTTTATTATTTACATCACTATTATTACATCGACTTCTTGTCATTACAAAAAGAATAACATATGAATATAGTATATACTAGCTACTACTAATCTATATATTTTATAACATATACTACTAACCTATATTTAGTGTTGTCATTATTATATTTATAACCATAAAGAAAAAATAATAAAATATTAATTATTTAAGCCACATAATTGATCTATTTGTAATTTGAAAAAGTTAAAATTAATTAAGAATAATAATTTTAATTTAACTAATTAAAATTATAAAAATGTTTAAAGTTAAAAAATATTGTGGTGCCCTTTTTCAATTTTTTGAGTTCATTTTTTTATTTGTGGGTAGGTACTATATACTCTTCTGTAACAACTATATAGTACCTTCGAGACATCTAACACCTCAGTCTCTCCCGTGACCATGATCGCTGTAAAGCATTCGAAACGTCGGGAACTAAAAATCTAAATAAATTCGCGAAAAATCGGAAAAGATAATTTTATTTAAAATGTCAAATATTCGCGTAAATCTAAGAATGTGAAAAAGTATCTTATATCATTCCCAGGGTCTCAAGCTATCTTCTTACCAAATTTCATCTAAATCGGTTCAGTAGATCCAGAGATTAGCCCTTACAACGTCACAAACTCACAATTCACAAAATTTACCTCTTTATAATATTAGTATAGCTAATAATGTCCTACTGACCGGTTTCGGTGACGGCGGCCAATCTTATTGAGGCTAGCCAAACGGGCAGGGCATATTATAATGCAGCACTATAGTGCAGCGCGTGTCTATGTCACTCTCTATTCCTTTTACTCTCTGTAAAGTCCAATGGGACGATAGTTCGACACGACCAGCGCAGGACCGACGGCTTTACGTATTCTTCACGGGGGTTAAACACAGCCAACTTCCCAACTCCGGGCCGTTACTGAGAATTTCTTGACAGAAATACTCAATAATTGAACTTGACCGGGACTCGAACCCAGGGCCTCCGCCGTACATGCTAGCCACTACACTGCCGAGGCAGTCACTGACGTAGTATATAGTATGTATTTAATAATATATAACCATTAAATACAAAAGATCAAGTTACAACAAAATCAATTAAAAATTACCAAACTCGCAGTCAATGACAGTGAACCGTACACAGCAACTTTACAAACTGTCGTGTCCCCGGGATTCTGCGTGATTTGAGATATGTACCAAAATGGTTTGAAATTTCAAACTAAACTTCGAACGTACCGGAACAAACGGGCTTGGAGTATTGTAGTTTTGTGTATTGAGTCTTGAGAGTACACAGATGTGAGATCTAAAGCGAATATATTTGCTTCGGACGTGTATCATCAGAATTCAGAATATATAAGACGATTAGAAGTTTCTTGCAAAGGGGTAACGTTGACGCTATATACATACAGAAGTCTAGATGTCTTTGTCTCTTAATTCTTAATTCTGATTATTAATTGTAAATTCATTTAATATTAGTTTACGAATAGAATTTTATATGAACCAATATCACAATTGTATTTTTTTGATTGAAATAAAAACAAAATCAAAGCAGGACTTATACTTTGAAGAATAATGAGCTCGATATCAACACAACATTATTTTTTCGTTGAAATTGAATAATGAGAGTTTTTGTTTCGTGTAATCGCGGTCGTGTTTTTACATGTTAGCGACGTTTGTATTTTCCCTTATGTTAGAACCTTTTTTTATTTCTATAAGCTATAAAAAATTAAAATCACAAATGTTACAAAAATACTGTTTGATAGGCACCTAACATTCAAATGTAATATCCAAATACCAAACCATACTCTTCATACATCCTGGGCTTAGTTAACTTCAGTAGTTTAGTAACTAGTTAACTTGTGTATTTAGATCTTTATACACGAGTGTTTCGTATAACATTGAGACTAATATTTGATTTTTTTCAATCCGTGTTAGTATAATTGCACTAAAGTCCAGAAATTTAAAAAGTAACAGTAATTACCATTTTCCCTAGCGCCGTGGGAATGCTAGCAGATCTTGGCTCGAGTACTGGGGTAAGGGAGGGTGGGGGTGCGCGTGTGGGGAGGCAGCTCGCAGGGTTGCCACAGTGTGTTGCGCAACCCTCGCGCTACTCGCGGCAAGGCTACACGTCATGGGGGCACAGTTACCCGTGTTCACGAGATTTGACAACCCTGCTGGGGCTGCCCCGCCCCCGGCTAGGTAAGTGGTTTCAAATACATAATATTTAATGTATGTAATATATATATTACTAAATTATATATGTGTATAGTGTATATATGTATAGTGAAAACGGACTGCTATTGTAATTGCGAAAGTTTTTATGTGTGTATGTTTGTTACTCCTTCTCGCTAGACGAATTCATGCGAGTACACAGATAGACTATGACCTGGGCTAACACTTAGACATTCACGACACGTTTGGCTCAGTTTGTAGTGACCCTACTTGCGGTGCCAGCGGTCGCGGGTTCGAGTCCCGCTGTCATTTGTGTGATGATCACGAATGTTTGTACTCAAGTCCTGGGTGTTTATATTTATAATATGTACGTATTTAAAGTTACATATTATGTATATCAACTATCTAGTACCCATAACATAAGCCTCGTAGCTTACCATAGAACTAGATGGTGCTGTGTGTTAATGTCCCAACATATTTATTTATATTTACTACCTACTATTTGATTGTTACAATGAACGGCGACGTGTTTAAATTATAAACATAAGATTTCTGATTTAGAATGAATTCAGAAAACTATTCTTCACTCGTATTTCATATATAATTTTATTCGCAATTTTAATAGTAATTGAGTTGATGTTTTAATCTAAGTTAGTGCTAATTATCATTTCTAATTTCCCAGCGGTATCATTTCGACAGACACAACCTTAATCACGAATTTCATGGATATTCCTCTATCTATACTAATATTATAAAGAGGAAAGATTTATTTTTTGTTTGTTTGTTTGTACCAAAGCTACTGAATCGATTTAATTGAAATTAATTAAGGAGATTGTTTGAGGCCCTGGGAAGGACTTAGGATAGTTTTTATCCCGGATATCGTCTCTTAAGAGGGTGAAAATGGGGATGAAATTTGTATGGATAAGCAACCTAGTAACAAATATAAAACTCTAAATTACCATTATAACTTGACCTTTCAGGCACTTAACATTTGCATACCTGCCAGCTCTAAATGCCTGGTTGCTAACATTACCTGAGGCTTTATGCTGTGATTGGACAATGGGTACAGTAGCGTTACTCCGATCGTGGCGAGACCCGAGGAATTTGGCAACTATAGCGTTAGCAACTACTTTGATTGCTGGTGCCATACATGCTTTAAGGACGAGATCTTCGGCATTGTCAATGGTAGTGTATAGTAATGGTATATTATAAAGAATTTATGACTGTTTGTGAGTCTGTTTGTCCTATTTTTAAACTGCAATATGTCGTAGTCATTATTTTTGTATAGAGATAGTTTATGGTAGAATAGGGCTTTTGTGTTAGATTCCCGTTGAATATTAGTATGTGCTAAAAATTACGTAATATGTTACGATAGGTGTAGTTAGACACGAAATGAATTTATATGTAATTTAAAAATTTAAGCTTCTTTCGAAATTGTAGAGACTTTACACAAAATAAGTTCAACTTCTGTAATATTTTGGCAATTGTTCAATAAATCTTGGCCAATTTGTTTTTTCATAATTTCAAATAACAATTTAGTATAGCAAGTTACCTATAAAAAGCGACTCAAAGGATTTATTTTTTAGCTACATTAATAATATATTTTTTAAATATTATATTTAACATTTAAGATTAAAAAGCTGGATTTCTTTGATACACGCCGAATGTTTGAATAAAAAGTTGTTCTTTTCGTATTACCTACAAATTAATAAAATTTATTTCATTTTCAGGGTTTGGCATTACTAGTGTTACCGTTTTTGCCAGCGTCAAATCTCTTTTTCCCTGTCGGCTTCGTGGTAGCGGAAAGGGTTTTGTACATGCCTTCCATGGGTTGGTGTCTTTTGGTAGCTCATGGTTGGCGACTGGTTGCCAAGAAAAGAGCGAAGTTGGCAGCTGGGGCCTTAATATTCCTTCTCATGGCATTCAGTGCCAAGACTTATGTTAGAAATTGGGATTGGAAAACTGAATATTCCATTTTTGCGTCCGGACTTAAGGTGATTATCTAACATTTGTTGTTGCCAATAACAACTGGTTTACTCAATTGGAGTTAAAATAACTTTACTTTAAATTTATTTTCAACGATATAAATAAAAAAATGTTGTGATAACAATATGGGAAAGGAAAATGCTACTTGGAAAAAGATTATATCTTTGATTCTTTACATTTATATTATAAGTACCTCCTGAAATTTATCCCATATAACGGATATCTAAAGATATATTTAATCTCGAAATTTCAGGTAAACAGAAACAACGCAAAACTCTATAACAACGTTGGCCATGCACTGGAAGCTGATGGAAAATACGCGGATGCCTTAGAGTTCTTCAAAACAGCAGTCAACGTCCAACCCGACGACGTTGGCGCCCATATAAACGTGGGAAGAACTTTTAACCACTTGGGAAAATATCAAGAAGCCGAAGAAGCCTATGTCAAAGCAAAATCATTATTGCCAAAAGCTAAACCAGGAGAGTCGTACCAAGCCAGAATTGCCCCAAATCATCTAAATGTCTTCCTGAATTTGGCTAATTTGATATCCAAAAATGCTACTCGGTTAGAAGAAGCCGACATGCTTTACAGACAAGCGATTAGCATGAGGGCCGATTATACCCAAGCGTATATAAATAGAGGGGATATTTTGATTAAGCTGAACAGGACTAAGGAGGCACAGGAGGTGTATGAACGGGCCTTGCTGTATGACAGCGGGAATCCGGACATATATTATAATGTAAATACATAATCTTTTTGAATGTTCCTTATTTTCTTTAAATTCTATATGTATACTCGTATATATAGTTCATATGATATTTATGTCCCAAAACTTATTGTTACACAGTTCTTTAAATATTTTAGAGAACTCTGCAATTAGGTATATATTACAAAGGCTCATAATTATTTTAATTACATATACGTTCAGAATGTTAGGAGATATTGTGTTTTTACCGATATTTAATTATTTTTTATTACTATAACAATATGTTTATTTGATTTGTATATGAAAGACATTTAAAAGAAATACAACGTTTTTCCCGTAAAATGGACACATTTTCTATAGATTCTGAAATGCACAAGGGTTTTTTTTTAATATGTCATTTTAAATTATATATCTAACTAAAAGTTATTAATATCAATAACGTTGTTTAAATTAACGCATAGAAGGCTGAACAGGTTTTATAATTTAGGGAGTGAAGTTGATAAATGATCTGTAGGTATTTTTGACCTGTCTCGTAATAGAAGACGAGGGATTGTTTTCATTGAGCCTAATAAAAATTTAAAGGTCAATTAAAATCTGTTCTCATATTTTTAATCAAATCAACAACGATCTCAAAATTACATTTGTCTTTCTATAAATACTGTTTTGCAAATGACTGTTTTTTTGCTTAATGAAAAATTAAATCAAAAACAAAAACACATTTTATACACGGTAATGCATACATACTCATGATTGTTGCGTGAACATAGCTAAAATGTATGAAGATTGTGATGTATGTTTTTTATTCTATCACGCAACATTTACTGAAGCAATTTTAATAGAACTTTACAGTAATATAACATATACAACAAAGTAACACGCGGGCGTAAAAGAAGATAGTATCAAATATTCGCGTGAATTTCTTCTTTTATCTTTACCTTTATTGAAGTGAAAACTTCTTTAGCCACGTTGAGCGATTTTTGGTAGAGGCAAAACTTATGGGTTCGCGTCACCGACATGCTTCGTGTGACATGTGATGTGTTAACGCAATCTGGTACAGAAAGGCGACGCGCAACGACATGTATATGTTTTGATTAATAAATAAACTATATCAAAATGTAAATAGTTATTGCTCAGAGTACCAATGGATGTGATCAGACTAATAATAATTTCAATTTACAAATTTTGAAAATATAACTATTGTTAATTTTAAAATTAAAAAAGACAACGCAGTTTTTCCAAACTTATAAGTTGTCACTTCTGTCGGCAGTCCCCATGACTGCCTATATTTTTCTTGTATCTTTATTTTATTTATTCCTCTTTCTTTAGTTGGGAGTGGTCCTCCTCGAGCAAGGCAAGGCGTCGCAAGCCCTGGCCTACCTCGACAAGGCGTTAGAGCTAGAGCCGGAACACGAACAAGCGTTGCTCAACTCCGCCATACTGTTACAAGAGCTGGGCGCCGCCGACCTGCGGCACCTCGCGAGACAACGCCTCTTGAAACTGCTGGATAAAGATGGTGGGTTTGTTTTGTAACTTTTTAAATTTTCTCGTTCCATGATTATATAATAATGACACTACGAGATTTAAATTCGTATATTCGTAAGTGGCTAAATACCTTATTCACGACGTTTCGACTGGGTTGCATCAGCCGTGGTCACGAGCAGAGGTGACACGGCAGCTTGTTTTGATTGTAGGAGCGATATATGGTGTAGTAATCTCTCTCTTTTTTTCTTGCTGAGGGAGAGGTCTCTCTCTCACTTACTTTCTTTTGCTAATAGAAGTAATGTTAGGCAGTTCTTATTCCTAATTTATATAACAAAGGTAAAGGTTTGTGGGTTTTATCACTTTCAAAGCCCAAATTAGGCTATTTCACGACATAGAATAAAGTGTATTTGCTGAATGATTATATAGACCGCTTTTATCCCGAAATTAATTAATTAGAGACTTTTTATATTTTTGTGTTGTAGTGTAAATTAAAAACATCGCATTTTTGTTATATTATATTTATAATATACATATTAAAATATTTATATTATTATATAATAACATTTCAATCAGTCGAAGAATACCCAAGATACAATACGTTTATCGCTCAAAGAGGCGATTAATATTCACTCGAATGATATCCTAAAAGAAAACTATACATATTCCACAAAATGGTCTATTGACTGTTGAGTAACAAACAAAAAGATCACAATATCTATATTATGATATTAATAAAATTATTTTTAATTTTCAGCAACAAACGAGCGTGTTCATTTCAACTTAGGCATGGTGTGTATGGACGAGGGCGATGCAGAATGTGCAGAGCGATGGTTCAGGGCGGCCGTACATCTGAAACCAGATTTTAGATCAGCTTTGTTCAACTTAGCCTTACTCTTAGCAGACCGGCGAAGGCCACTAGAAGCTGCACCGTTTTTGAAACAACTCGTGCGACATCATCCCGATCATGTGAAAGCATTGGTTCTTCTGGGGGATATTTACATTAATTCTGTGAAGGACCTCGATGCGGCTGAAAGTGTAAGTTATAACGTTCTCTCTGTATCTTTGTTTATTTTTCATCTCACGTCAACATGGAGCTTGTAATTTATAACTTTACACGGATGTTTGCTTTAGCATAGTTGAATTTCTGTTTTTGATAATTAAAACAACCTTAGGGATAATAAGTATACATAATGTCTATATCTAAACATCTTCATCATCTCTTCATTGTTGTCTGCCTAGCAAATACAAACAAGTGCAATGTGTAAGAATAGAACCCACAACCATTAATGCATTACATTTCTAAATATATATGAGACCTTTGAAGTTTAAAATTGGCGATGATATATCTATACGACATACACCTTCTTCGGATGTCGGTCAAACATATCTAACCACCGAACCGATCTCTATTTCAGTGCTATCGTCGTATATTGGAGCTGGAACCGGACAACGTTCAAGCATTACATAACCTTTGTGTAGTTGCCGTTGAAAGAGGGAAGCTGGCCGTAGCAGAAGAATGCCTTCAAAGGGCCGCTGCACTCGCACCGCATGAACACTATATACAACGCCATCTAGCGGTGGTCCGAGCACGCCGCGCCCCGAACACCCCCAACTCACCCAACACCCCCAACACCCCCCGGGAGCCACCCCCCGAGGTACGAGCTCGCTGGAACTACATCCCCCAACAGCCCCCCGACCCCCACGAAACTGACCCCTCATAGCGAAACCCTCTACTGTAAATACTCGAAGGCGCAGTTTTGTTAACAGATTTTCTCTATTTCCCCTGGAAACCGAATCCTAATATATTTCCGAAGCTAATAAATCTGGATAAATACCAAATTCTAATACTAAAATTCAATGGATGTAGGACTAATATAAGAAAAACAAAAAAAAATAGTACAGGAAATTGTATGAACAAATTAAATTGAAACAAAGCAAGGTTACCAGATATAAAATTGTTTGTACTATACATAAACACACTTAATAAGTTGTAACAAAATGGAAAACCCTATTAAAAATAATTTAAAAAAATGAGAAAAACACTTAAAATGTATTTATTTAAATGCAGTACCAAAAAACTTTAAACGTAAAAAAAATATGTTTTAATTTGTGTAATTCACACACGTTATAAATGAAACTTCTGAAAAGTAACCTACGAGTGAATGAGATGGAACATAATATGTACAGGATAATTGTAAGGTTTAGCTTTTTTTTAACAAGTTTATTATTCAGTATTATTTCTCACTTCCTGTGTAATGTATTCTATCTCATTCTCTCGCCGGCTTAATCCTACATATTTATGTGTTTGTCTCTTTCTCGTGTCGCATTTTCGTTTCATCGAGTTTCAAATCACAACGATTCTAAAGAAGTTTCACTTCAAAAATCTGGCAACCTTACCTAAAACAAATCTGTATATCATATAGAACAACCCCAACCCCTCCACAGATCTCACAAAGCGCCATCGTAACGCGCCAATCGAACCTCTGTAAATACTTGTATTAACACCAACCGGTCATTGTGTTAAATAATTCTTTTATTTGCGAAAAATCAGGGTATTCGCCGTCTTTATTTTCTATTACAGGCTTCTACTTGATTTGGTCAATAGATTTACTTAGACTTTTAGTACGATCTCGTAGGACGGCTTTATTTGCTTCATTCCGTGATATTAGTTTGTCGCTATAACTTGTATGTATATTTGTATAATGTGTAGAACATGTTGGAACGAGCTTTCATCATTAGCCTGGTATACGGATACTCTTTGTGTAAACGTGGAATAGAACTATAGACTTTGTTCGGTTTAGTGTTGCAGTTTGGTTCATTTAACCGAAGCGACATGATTCATACTGTTTTGTCTTCATAATTCGTTTGAAAATACAATCTAAGATTGATGCTAGTCGCAATGGAAAGGTATTTTAAAGTTGTTGGTTTATTTTTAATAAATCTATGATATATTTATTTTTAATGTAGGTAGGGTTTGATTGTGTCGACCAATTATAAGACGAAACAGTAAAAAAAAATCGGTGACCGAACTACGAATACTGAATATATTTAAGTAATCGTCTCGTAACAGTTACTTTCGATGTAAATCAATCGATTTTTTTATTATAGACATTTATTCGAAACGGTATTCAATGTTATACATTTAATGTCCCAAGCTTTTTAGGCGTTGGGAATAGGATTAGAAAGAGTCCCGCAATAAACCCCATAGACACCAGTAATTATATTGTTTAGAGACATTATAAAGTAATTAAAAAACATATTTTTTTCTATACTAATTATGTTGTCACGTCAATATATTTGATATACTGTTGGTCTCACTAAGTTTAGTTATATTTATAAGTCACTACACTCAAAATTAACACAACTCTAAAATTTAAAGATTATATTACTTTCAAGTCGGAAACGAAATCCGTTCTAGAACATTGATCAATATTATGAAGTGCCTGTTAAGAGCTGAATGCGTGCGCATTCACTCCAACCACGCCATATTATTTTATGTTCAAACTAAAGTAAATTACACCATACAAAATAATCCTATTAACGAATTCAAAGTTATTTTTATATATTTTTATAATTAATTTCAATTTTAACTTACCTCAATTTTATAGATGTAAAGAAGACTCGGGTTTTAGAAATAAAATTGTATTATTTTATAAATGCAAGCCATTAAATAGTATTATGTATAATTTGTTTGTAGAAATTGGCCTAACTTTAATACTTATATAGTAAAAACCCGAGTTATTAAATGTTCAATTCCAAACTTCTAAAACCTTCCTATGTAGACGATATTATTTTCAGTACCGCCAATGTTATATGTAAAAATTAAAGTGATCGACCGTTATTAGAATAATTATGTAGATGTGAAAATGTAACGTTGTTAATGTTTTAAGATGAAAAGTAACTTTTGTAAAAACTGAATTTTTTACAATGTCTTGAAACATTTCTGATGGGAATTCCCGTGAGAGTAAGAATTCGTAAGGACCCCGAATATTATAAACTATTTGTCGTCAAAACATTTATTTTTATAAAATAAATGATGTTTCAAATTACTTATGTGTTTTTCTTACTTTCTACAAAAATATATGGTTAAAATTATTAAAATTCCTTATTTGAGCAGTACAAATGTACACTCTATATTGAGTTTGGTGAGTACATACATACAAAGCGCACGAAAAGGTTGCTTATTAATTTAATACTAAAACATAATGCTGAATTAATTTTATTAAAATAAGCAGAATATCATTGTTCCCACAAAAAACATTTTCATGTAAAATATTCCGAGAATTTTGTTTATCTGGCATAATCCACACCTAAGTTATGAGAAAAGGTAGTTAGTGCCCTTGCGTTTCGCTTTGCTCGTCTTGGCGGAGGCACTACCGTGCCCCCAGATATATTAAACCATAGATGCACAATTCCTAACAAATATCCCTTCAAAAAGAGGCGTCGAAATGTAAAGGCGACGCTCTTTTTTGGGGTCACTTGTGAGACACTGACACTTTTTGTATATTATCAATGCAAAATATAAACTCCCGTATTAACCG
Source organism: Brenthis daphne (assembly GCA_947093115.1). NCBI lineage: Eukaryota > Metazoa > Arthropoda > Insecta > Lepidoptera > Nymphalidae > Brenthis > Brenthis daphne. Next base: position 28,230,366 of record OX352474.1, on the reverse strand, counting down.
AACTAAGCTGCTATATTAAATACTAGTGAATATCAAAGATCTTTAAAAAAAAATCTTTTTCTAAAGATCATTACAAAAAAGAACTCTAAAAAAGGGGGGTTTCATACACACTTTCATCCCCTATTTTACTCCTCTATTTCGAAAAATGCATTTAAAAAACACGTATGTATTTAATTGTATTGAAGAGCATTATTACCAAGTTTTAAATAATTCTGAACATAAATAATTTCTTGGGTTGTTATGTTTTACCGTGGGAATGAGATTATCTCCCGCGGTAAAAAGTAGCCTATGTCACTCTGCAGCTCTCCAACCATCTCCACACAAAAAATCACGCCAATACGTCACTCCGTTTCGACGTGAAAGAAAGACAAACGAACACACTTTCATATTTATAATTTAAAAAAATATGTGTAGTTAAATTACCCAAACTCCATGGTAGCTAAACTTTTTGTAAATAAAATTGGCAAACACAAATAATGAAGTAAGATAGGCTATGCCTTAAAACTTTGTGCCTGAATGTGAAAATATAAAAATGAATACATTAACTCAAACTGATTGCATTTAATATACATTTTATAAATTTTTATTTTTGTAAAATTTAAGAAATATTATTTTTTCTTGTTACAGATGTTGTTGTTATGATGTAAATAGTATATTCCCAAAAGGTTTTCAGTAAATTAAAAATGACCCTGTATAATAATTATCCTCTTTGGTCATCGTGTAGTAGGAAGTTTAGCATATGGTTGCATATCCAAAGGCCCTGAGTTCGAATCAAAATCGGGCCAAGTATTGTTATAAATTTTTCTGTTAATAAATTCTCAGTAAAGAGAAATCTGTACATTATATTATGTACAAAATATAGACCCCAAAAACAATAGTTAATGATTTTTTGATGTGTTTGTCTATTTTTTTATTTGTCTCTATATCCGTTTGCTTTTGACATAAAATACACTACAGCTTTGAAATAAATTTTGTGTAGCGGTAACTGATCACTCGGATCAATATTTAGATTACCTTTTACTACAAAAAACCTTTCATTCCCACGGGAAAACAATAACTGGTTCTATCTCCATAGAAATTTACATGGCTTACACTGGCTAATCCCTAAGATATACATCAAAACAATGTACTAGAAAATTATCGATCTTAAAAAAGCCTACAGAGAAGTCTGGAATACTATATGTCTGTCTCCTAAGATATACTCACAATAATTATTAGTCACGCTGAGTTTCTTTCGCCAGTTCTTCTCAGGTCTGAGGCTTCTTTCCGAACCGGTAGTAGACTCATGACGTTCAGAAAAAAATTGTAATAATTTAATGCTGAATAAAATATTTTGAATTTTAATTTGAATATTTCTATCTATTTAAACTGTACCTAGGAACGCACCCGAACGAAGCAAGGGTAATTCACTAGTAAATAAATAAAAGAACATTATTGTAGTGTAAAAGATTTACTATATTGTTTTGTACAGATCACAATTTCAAAACAATACCACCTCAATACACACAAACCTTACGCATATTCATTGACGCTTCGCTTCCATATAAGATATCTTACATTAAATCTATATAACTAGAGGTGACCGATTATGAATCATTCAAATATGACATTTAAAACGAATGATTATTATACGACTTATTCAAATATATATTTTTTTTATTTTAAAATAATAAATGTTCCAGTATCATTCACAATCATTCACCTCTAAATATAACAACATAACATTGACTTAAAAAGCAAACTTGCCATATTAATAACCAAAATGTTATGAAAAATATATAAGACACGTACAATTTCTTGAATAAAAACTAAAACAAATCGCTTTTTAATGTTTCAGGAAGCTCCATTTTAAAAATTTCGAATCTGTGAATATAAAACAATATATGTGTATTGTAAAATATTTAAAATTTGAAGCTTAAACGAAACAATTTTACTAACACAATTAATGAACTTTTTAATCCAATCTTAAAAATATTTTGTAATTAATATCAGATGAAACAATTGGATGGAACATGAAGGAAAAGTACCTTACCTAAGTTAACAAGTTTTACTCAAAGGAAACATTCTTTTATTTAAAAAAAAATAACCGCATTGAAGTTTTTTTAAAGTTGTTACCTGAACCGGTAATCGAACCAACTAAAAATGCAAAAAATTCTTAAAAATTTAAATGCAGTTATATTTTTTTTAAATAAAGCAATGTTTCCTTTGCGAAATGACAACTTTAATATTTAATTAAGGTACTTTTCTTTCATGTCCCATGCATTTGTTCCATCCTGTATAATCGTTAAAATTGTTATAAAAAACGTAAAACATTCAAATTAGAAGGCATTATTTTGTTCAATAAAATCACAACCATACCTCGGAGTCAGTCCTTATCATACATTCACGTAATACTCTTTAAATGTTTATTTCTCATTTCTTATGCAACAATAACAGGTCTAAAAATAATAAAAACTAGACGTTAGTCTCTTCGATGTTATATTAAAAATAAGCACGAGAAAAATTTAGATATGAAAAATTTAAAATAAAATAATTTTTATTATAAAAATTTACATCTAATTTTCGTGGAACAATACAAATTTGATTAAAATTATAGTAAAAATATAGATTAATGTTAGGAAACTCCTTTAGTTTCAATTCATTTGTAACATAATTCGAATTATTAATACGATTTATATTTATAATATTCAAAGTCAATTAAGCAAGCCTTTTTCGATTGCCCGCAAAAATCTCAATTATCTCAATATATATGGTAAGGCGTGTCCTGAGGTATGTATGTACGTATTTACACAAAATACTTAGATCCGTTACTTATGTTAAGTACTATCACGATCGCGCAGTCTATTTACATTTACTTCCCAAAAACAAACATGAAACAATACACGAATCTAAAATAACCGTTTCCATTTCAATTTTTTATCTAAACAAGATAATTTCACAAGAAAAATAAAATCTAACAATCTAAAAAATATAATTTACACTAACTATAACTATTTACAGATTACACGATAGTATAAAATATCATTCACTCGTGCTCTTCTCTTAGCTCAATACTTACATTAGTTTGAATGACTAAATTTAATCTGACTACATCTAGCTATTGCCATAGACGAAAATATAAGGCAACACCTTTCCGTTTCAGTGTTTTTAACATGGTAACACTAAAGTTTAATGTACAAAAGGTTTAAAAATATTATATAACTGGTATCCCTGTCGTTTTAAAGTAAGAAAGGTGATATCTGATGAATATTGAAAAGCCATTGCTTAATAATGGCAGCGCTAATAAAAAAGCTACTTTCATTTTAATACCGAATAAATTGACACAGATTCATTAAAACTCTATTCAAAGTATGAGACTATAAAAAAGTACAGATATAAAATAAGATGGTAACAACTATGGAAGCAGAGCTTTTTTATGATTTAAAAGAATAACACAACATTTATTTACCATAAATTCAATTAACCAATTGTTTAATATTTTGTATTTTATTATTATGGGGCAAAAAGTATTTGAGAAATATACCATGCCAATGTCGTTAGCGTGTATTAAAAAATAAAAAATTTAATAATTACTATGGCAACCCTTTAGCTCAATTCCTGCTCAAACTTTAAGGAATTTATAAATATGTATAGAAATATTCCGAATGATGCCCACAAAAGACAAATTATAGTTTAATATTACATAATATATCCTGCTATTTTTATCAGATCCGTTGGATGATATAAAAAAATATACCTCTTATTCGAGCTATGGATAACAATGGTGAAAATGGAAACTTTCGTAGTTTCATAATTAAAACTAATACTTGGGAATCACCTGCCATCAAATTTATGGTCAACATAACATAATGAATATTTAATTCATGAGCCAGTGTATACTATCATAAAATTGATTGTATCAAAGTCGTTCCGTTGAAACACAAAGTATATTGAGTTCATTATTTTACATAATATATAATTACTAAATATAAGTTTAACAACTAAATACATGTAAATATAAAAAATATGTTTAACAAAATTAAAAAATAAAATATTTTAATTAATTAATTAATTATTATATAATAAAAATATTACGTTAAAAAAAGATTCAAAACCACATTTTTCAACAATACAATTCAACCAAATATAGTGTGATTTAAACTACAAAATAACTGCCTTCGTCATCAATAGCTTTATCAAATTTTATGACATTAACAACAATGGCTCTTAAAATAGATTTAATATTAAATTAGAAATTTAAATCTCAGCTCTAAAATCAACGCAGGTGGACCCGTATTCAAACTATAGGATAATGTAGTCTTAGTGATTTTTTTTAAATAAAACTATCTTTTCGGTTTTTTTTTAACACCTCTCGGTTAATTTCTAAGAAATCAATTGATAACCAAGCCACCTGTGGTTCGGCGGTCGCTGACAGGTTAACAGGGTACTGTATATAATAATAAATAACCTTTGAGACGTCTAATTAATATATAATATTAATATATAATATATATAATAATATATAATATATATAATAATATATATAATAATAAATAACCTTAAGTCTCTCCAGTGACCATGATTGCTGTAAAGCATTCGAAACGTCCGGAAATAAAAATCAAAATAAATCCGCGATAAAAATCCGAAAAGATAGTTTTATTTAAAATGTCAAATATTCGCATAAATCTAATAAAGTATGATAGTCTTAGTGACTTAGAATGTATTTAATATGGTAGATTAATTGGTAGCAAATGTGAACTTGTATTTAATTTGAACCACTTCGCTGAAGGCGTCAATTAAGATATGGACACCATGCAATAAATTCCCATCAAATAAATTCTATGATCACAGACTGAAGTGTTCATCATAACAATAATTACTATTTCAAAATTGACTTGAATGTGTTATTTAAAATTGATATTAAAACGAGATTCACTAATAAAGAATAGAAAGCAACCAACCAATTATAAAGTAAAAACAATTTATCATTTTTTCATACAATATGTGATCCAAAACCTTAACTTCTAAGCCTCGTTTTCTTGTTCTTTAATAAAAAATAGCTGTTAAAAAATCTAAAAACTGTAACGTATAAAATGTATATTCAAATTATCATTCAAATGTATTTAATATTTTTCCGATTGAACTCACTTCACTCAATTTAAATTACCTTATTGGATTGGACAGGTTTATATATCAATTTACCAAATCTTTGACTACAATCAACTAATCCACCATATATTAATACAAATAATCACAATTTACTTGTACTCATCTTCTCCATCATACTCCGCTACTTCTTCTTCAGGCTCTTGCTGTATCTGTGTCTGGACCAATGCTAGAGGTCCCTTCTTGTACGCTGTCATCTCCTAGAAAGAAAGTATTATATAATATTATTAAAATATATATTTATAATATGTATGTATTTAAAGTTATCTATACTAATATTATAAAGAGGTAAAGTTTGTGAATTTGTGACGTTGTAGGGAGTAATCTCTGGATCTACTGAACCGATTTAGATGAAATTTGGTAAGATAGTTTGAGACCCTGAGAAGGACATAGGATAGTTTTTATCCCGGAAATAATCCCTTAAGGGGGTGAAAATGGGGATGAAAGTTTGTTTTGGGAAGCAAGCGAGGATGAGTTGCTAGTTTATAATATGTATTTAAAGATATATATTTGTAGTGTATTAACTATCTGGTATCCATCACACAAGCCTCGTAGCTTACCATGGAACTAGATGGTGCTGTGTGTTAATGTCCCAACATATTTATTTATATTTATTGAAGTTATACTTCTTTTGGCACGTTAAGAAAAAATTATGAGAGTGAAATTTTTACGTTGCGTGCGTACATAAGTACACACACACGTTTTTTGTAATTATTTATTTTTTTGTTTTTATTGTATTCGTATTATTTTCGGCGGTGACGGTGAGATATAAGCAGCGGATCGCTGGACGACGAGTAGAACGACTTAACTCACTTTACGAACTGTCGGGTAATTTTTTTTTGTAGTACCTATTAAATCAATTAAGTACAGTCCACTCTTTAATTTATTGTCTATAGGGTAGTCTGTTATCCCTATCACGATGTGTACAGGGCACTGTCCGCATCAATTGCAAGTTAAATGAAAGGTGTTGTAATATAGAAAGCAACGACTCACCCTGTCATACCTAGCCTTGTCCTGTTCGCTGAGAGCCTCGTACTTGCCCTTGGTAGACGGGTCTGCGGCCGCCCAGCGCCGGCCCAGCTCCTTGGCTATGTCGCCCATCGTGTACTCCGGGTTGTTAGCCTTCACCTTGGACCGCTCGTCGTTGCAGAACCAGAAGAACGCCGAACTGTTGATGTGGGTAGAGTAATATTAATTATCCTTGTGTAATACTTTCTAAGATTTAAGCGAATTTTTATCATTTTAAATAAAACTAATTTTAATAAGTCAGTTAATAAATATATAAGAAACAACTGTCATAATATGTATTTTTTTAGTAGTCTCTAATAAATGTAACTACTATTTTAAAGATGAATAAAGCCTAATTCATTCATAGACATCTTTTAATCATCTTTTAATCTCGACAGGGCTTTGCCTCAGTCGGGTAATAAATAATAATAGCAAAAACAAAATCACCCCACTCACAGCGATCGCTTGGGCGCGTTGGGATCCTTCAACTGCTGGCGCTTGCGGCCGCGCACCTTCACGTCCTTGGGAGGCACGTAGCTCTGCATCTCCAGCTCGTACCGCTTCTTGTCCTGGTCAGCCATCTCGTGGAAACGTTGCTTTTCCTTCTCAGACATTGTCTGACGGAGATTAATTAAATTTAGTTATATATGTATGTATGTACTATAAGTATCAGTACTGGAGATATAACCAAAAGCTCTTCAGAATTTCAGACCGAATAAAAAATTGGCTTCTATTTAGGATTTGGGTCCCGGGACGTCTTGTGTCTCGAAGTCGATATAGATGTTAGAATTAACGTTATAGATGTTAGAATTTAAAATAAAATATGTTCAGTAATTGTTGATTTTTACTACGATTGCTTTTTTATCGCCAATAATAAACGAGAAATATATACCTACTCGATTCTAATTATAATCTGAGAAGTCTTGAAGTCCCGGGACGTCCCGGGACTTTCATCGTGGGTGGTCTCGTGTCCCGGGACTTTGAGGATATCGAGACTTCCCAAACCCTACTTCTATTACATTGCAAACTGTCCCCAAATACAAATATGAATTATACAACTGCAATACTATAATCTACACCCATAAAGTTTTTTTTATTTAGTTTAATCGCGCTTATATCAACAATCCGGAGTTACCAATTCGGTTTGAAGAATTCTTTTACTACTTATTAAAAAAAGTTTATAAGCTATCTATGATACAACTTTTGAGAATACTAACATAAAACTAACAGAATAACTTTAAGTAGCGCGCCCGCGTATTTTAATTATGTTTAAACATAAATAAATACACGAGCGAAGCCGAGGGCATAAATAAGACTAGATTATAATACTGCCAAAAACTTACATTCCACCTTTCAGCGCATTTCTTGGAGAATGCTGCAAACACCACATTCTCTTCTGGATGTTTTTTCTTATGTTCCTCCCTGCACGTCTGTACAAAGAAGGCGTATGCGGTCATCCTGCCGCGAGGTTTGTTGTAGGCTCGAGCTCGCGGCATTCTGCCTTTATTCGTCGCTTGAGCTAACAGTGCCTGCTGTTGGGCTTGCTGTTGTAATTCCTATAACACATGGCCGATATAAGCTAAATAATGATAAAACAACAGAACTTATACAACATCTTTTTGAATAACATCATGAATCTTCGCCGTCTCAGTGCTTATTTGTCCAAACAACCAATTCACCGAAAGAGTTTTTTAGTACAGAATTAATGACTTTCAAATGTCTATTCTATTGGTATTAAATAAACATTTTACTTAAGAAATAATGCTTTGTTTTCATAATAGGAGAAAAACTCTCTACTATTATTATAGTACAATAAGTATTGGTCATTTGAACAAATAAACACTAAGGCGACGATTTATCTTTCAGACTTCATTCACTTCATTAAAGTTATTATGATTTCTGAGAAGACACATTTTTATCAAAATAAAAAAAATTCTGAATCGAATCAGTAGTTTGAAGTTTCCGAGATTTCTCCCTATATCTAAACTTACAAACTTTACGGTTTTATATTACGTAGATTTAAGAAAAACTATTTTTAACGATAATAGAATGACACCTTGGCTAAGCCTAATGATATGCAATAATGTAGAGAAGAATAATATTAATAACTAGCGGCTCACACTCGCTTCGCTCCAGTTTGCCTCTAGAAAAACAAAGAGATCTATCCCGTTCATTTTTCCGGGATGAAAAGTAACCTGTTGTTTGACTGGCAATATAAGGCATGCCAAATTTTACCAAATTACAGTGCATTAGTTGTTGTGTACTAAGCTGTATAAGTTACTAGTTTTTTTAACTATCCCACGGGAACTCTTTAATTTTCCGGGACGAAAAGTATCTAAGATGTTGCCCGGGGATATAAGGTACCACCATGCAAAATTTCATTTAAATCGGTCCAATAGATCGGAGATTAACCCGTACAAAAAGACAAACAGACAGAGAAACAAAAAAATTGAAAAAAAATCTGGATTTTTTCTATTTGTCTTCTTACATCCCCCTGACTCGGTTTTTGAATTTTTTTCTATGTACAGACATTCGACCTCTACAGTTTTATTATAGTATAGATAATTAATACCGTTCAAACCGTTTATAATTAGAAGGTCAAAGGGTAAAAATATGTGTATATTTAAAGTATGGGGAAAATATGTGTATATTTACTTCGTTCATTTATCCAGTTTATCAGAAACAAATTATTATTTGAAGTTACATTTTGCGTGCCAGTAGCAGTACCCATTAAATGACAACAACAAATACAAACAAAAAATATATAGGTATTTCGTTTTCGGCCCTTTATTTTACTTTTACAATAGGGAATATACGTGTGATTTAAATAAAGATAAAATATTTTTTTATAATCTTTATTGCTTTTGAATTATATTACTATTTTTAATGTAATTTCTTTTTGATTAAGAAAATAATTATTAAATACTGCAAAAACAGGTAGGAAATTCAAAGTATATAGTTGAAACGTACGCCATTGGTCAGGCCGAATATGACGTCAGAGTATATAATAACAAAACGATTAGCGATTTTGTCGCTTACAAATTGAGTCATTTCTCTGTGCATATCATACCTTAAAAGGTAATGCATTTAGCAATAAGAACTTTGTAACATATCATATTTTTTTACTGTAATAATGTAATTACCACTGGTAATTCTTAATACATAAATAAAAAAAAATAGAGCGGAATCTATACATTTTAAGACCTATACTCTACAGAGCTGGCATCGTTACTAAATGTTAATTTGAATTGGTTCAAAACAGAGTACGTGAGTATACGAATAGCCTGCTTCGTTTTTGATAGCACTTTCACTTTTGGGTTACCTACAGCTTATCCATGATCTTTTAATATTACTTTTAAGATTAGTAACGACAGTCACAGCACCTAATGTTTTTATAAAACCTTATATTATAACGTATTTATTTATACGAATGAATAGTTTTTTTTTATCTCTATTTTTATAGGGACTTTTATCCTTTTCGGACATGTCAGTCCCATCGTATCTTAACCTAAGTACAGCATCACATATATATTATGGAAAAAGGAAAATAGATTCAATGTTGCAAAACCATATCCACCAAAATTTTAACAAAATTAATACTTATTGGGTTCGCTAATATACTTAATGAATAGTTATATAAACGTATTTTTTATAGGTCATGTATGTTTTGTCACATGTGGGTACAGACCGCGACGCTATTTACATACGCGATCGAATGTGAATTGATTACACAGTCCTTAATATTTTTTGTAAATGAATAATTAAATAGTTAATTTAAAAGTCTTATTAATAAAAAATTAAAGATAACAAATAGAGTATTTTTATAAATAACTAGCGACTCACACTCGCTCCGCTCGGGTTCGTTCCTAGTTACTTTTTAACGTTTAATATAGATTTCTCAAGAGATGACATATTTTTTCGTAATAAAAAGTATCCTTTGTGTTGACCCGGATAACCAGCTATCATCACACCAAATTTAATGGAAATCTGTCCAGTGGTTTTTTCGTGTTGGGCTCACAGACAGACAGATAAGACAGACAAAAATTCTAAAAACTACTGATTCTGCCTCTATAACGATATTAATGACTATTTCAATAAGTTTTTTCAAAAAATAGGTATTTAATGCACAGAATCCACTCAGATTTTATTATATGTATAGGTAAATTGTATAATGTAATAAATTGTTGGGTTTGATTTAATTTAAAGTTTATTTTCTTCTTTTTCGAGCATTTAAATAAAAGGTTGTTTTTAAAAATATTTTTTACTATTAATTTATATATATTAAAAAATTATACAAATATTAATAGAATAATCATTTACTCTGATAAATAAATATTAATAAATGAAAATAGCTAATAGATTTTATTATGATAAGAAAAAAATAAGTTAATAAGTATTTTCCTCCATCTTTCAAGGGGAAGACAACTAATGCTTAAAAATACATAATGCAATAAATATATAGTATGACTTTTATCTATACTAATATTATAAAGAGGTAAAGTTTGTGAGTTTGTGACGTTGTAAGGGGTAATCTCTGGATCTACTGAACCGATTTAGATGAAATTTGGTAAGAAGATAGTTTGAGACCCTAGGAAGGACATAGGATACTTTTTATCCCGGATATCGTCCCTTAAAGGGGTAAAAATGGGGAGTAAGGACGAACCCGAGCGAAGCGAGGGTGAGTCGCTAGTTATTCATATTTTCTTCTCAAGAATTGTAAATTAATTATGTATGAAATAAACAATCTGTATAGCAAAATCAAGAATAGTAGCAATAAATAGCAAAGTAGAATAAACAGCTAAATCACATTACCATTTTTGACTTGTGACATTTTTCTTGGTGAGCTCCATCTATATAATTCTTTAGCCCGAGTTTAAAAAATACTAATAACTAACCTGTAAAGTAGCAGATTGGCGCTGAAGCGCAGCTTGAATCTGCTGTTGTTGCGCAGCTTGTATCTGTTCCTGGAGGTTATGTTGTTGTTGGAGTGTATGTGCAACTTGCTGCTGCAGCGCTGCTGCCTGCACGAGAGCTTGGGCCTGTGCCTGGCTAACTTGTAACTGTAGAGTTTGTTGGGCACTTTGTTGATCTTGTTGTTGATGTTGTTGTTGTTGATGTTGTTGTTGCTGCTGTTGTTGTTGCTGCTGTTGTTGTTGTTGCTGCTGTTGTTGTTGTTGTTGATGTTGTTGTAACATTTGTTGTAGTGTTTGCTGTTGCTGTTGATTTTGTTGCTGTTGCAATGATTGTTGCAAATTGTGGGATTGCTGTTGTAAAGCCTGCTGTAGACTTTGTTGCTGCTGCTGTTGCAATTGTTGCAACTGATTCTGTTGGATTTGATGTTGTTCTTGGGCCTGCTGTTGTAGGGCTTGCTGATGGTTTTGCTGTATACCGTTAGCTTGCTGGTTGCTTTGGTCAGAATCAGGGCTTGATTGGTTTTGAGTCTAAAACAATAATATATAACAATAAGTATAATATGGTATATTTATCAATAATTTTATTAAGTTAAAAGAAAATGTTTGTGTTAAAAACAATAAAAATGAAGAAAAATTGTGACTGAATGTGAAAGATGATGTAATTTTACCTTTTATATGTTAGTTGTTTATAAATTTTAATTTCATAAATTGTTTGCATTGATAGTAATATACTCCATAGGTATAAAGTTTTAATTTTAATATTTTCATATTTATAATCATTTAACAGTTTATAAATTCTTTTTAGAAAACCACAGAATCTCAATATAGGTATTATGGGAGTAGGTACATATAATTAGAAACCTCATTTTTTATCTATATTCTTTATAAAAAGTATAATTTGACCAAAATATTGATAACAATATATATGTAGATAGATACAGCTGATTTTGATAACTTTGTTCTTTCCCAGATTTAAATTTTAAATAAAATAGAAAATATAGCAAAAAGGAGTATATTTATTTAAAAAAAACTTGACAAAACAATATATTTAAAACAACTAAGGATCAATCTGATTGTGTACTATTACCTAATTTAAATTTTAAACATTATCCCTATTAAATAAAATATTATGAAGATGTTCATTTGTTTTTATTTTTAATTTAACATCTATATATATAAAAGAAAGTCGTGTTAGTTACTTCGCTTATAACTCAAGAACGGCTGAACCGATTTAGCTGAAAATTGGCAGGGAGGTAGTTTAGAGCCAGGAGAAGGACATAGGATACTTTTTATCCCGTTCGACCGCGTTCCAATTTTTATGATATTTTAATTTTTGGATTTCTCTTAGTCCGGAATAGGTAAGTATTAAAACATATAATTAAAATGTGAGAAAGAAAGATTTTTTCTTTTTATATCTATTTAAAACGTACCTAGCGACGAACCCGAGCGAAGCGAGGGTGAGCCGCTAGTTGTAATTAAATAAACAGCACTTGTAGAAAATGTCAAACCTTATTAGATTGATCATGACAACAATAATTGTATGTATACTTTTTGTATAAATAAAACCTAATACTTCATAACATACTTAATTTCGACTTCAATAGGACACTATTATAATATTTGTTTATCATTGTTTGTTTATTAATTAATAATGAATAATTATTGTGTTTTGTTTTCTTAAATAACGCAAAATTTTGCCTAGATTTGTCACTTGCGGAGTTTTTGTCTCTTTTTAAAAACTAATAAAAATTATTAATTTTACGCCAATAATTAGAACTAATAGCAAACTTTTAAAAAATACTTAATATTTGCTTATACTTAGGGTCACTTATTTTTACGCGATTTATTTACAAACTTTAAATCTGTTTCATGTTTGACAATTGATAAATAAATTTGACATTTAACAAGTGTTCATTTTTCCTTGTTTTTTTTTATTATTGAATAATTTTAAAATATACAAACAAGTTCTTAGAATACAACAAGAATAATTAGGTACTTCCTTTGTATATAATATTGTTTTATAATTATTAAAAATAACTAAGTATCAATCTTTAACCTTAACAGTGGGCCATAGACAAAGGAAGGGTTGAATAAAACAAAGCCTCGGAAGTCTTTCTTAGAGACTGTCGCGCTAGGTACCTATCTGTTTTTAATATTTTTAATATAACTAACGCATTATTCATCTATTTAAAGTACTCGAGTATTAAAGTGGACAGCAACATTACAAGTTACAACTTCGTTTTGAAAATTTATTTATCATTGTTCGTAGATTAAAAAGGGTTTAGTTTCAAAGTATTTTTATTAGATATTTATTTTTTAATAATACTCTACCGTTGGTGACGATGTCTGTTGCGATTCAACAGATCCCGACGCGTACCACCACGGTTGCTGAGGAGATTCATCTCTTGTGTTAGAGCCTGTCATCAAACGATAGTCAAAGCTTGGGGATGAAGTTGTGTCACCACCGTTATTAGAAAAGCCCCCTGTCATTTTGTAAGAATATAACTGATGTGAAACAGTAGCAGTGCTCCGAGCTATCTCATCATTTATTTGCTGTTGGTGCTGTATTTCACCAGAGCCGCCCGGCCACCACGAGGCATCGTCGCGCGCACCCCAAGCGCCCCCCGTTGCGCCCCGTTCCCCCATATCACTATCGCCGCTTTCGGCTAACCAGTTTCTTTATTCCGCTTCAGCTGCCTCAGATTATTCTTTGTTTTTTATTGTTTTTAAAACCATATCCTTTATCAAAATATATATTGCTCAAACTAAAGCTTTTTTACTTTATTATCACTTTCGATCTTGTAGCCCACAATGTTTTTAACGATACACTTGTAATTTAAGCACGAGATACTTTTTGATCACAAAGCATCTATATGATTATACACGAGAAGACATTTTGTAGTGAGATGCAGTTATTAAACATTGAAAACAGTAAAGTTCATTTAATAAAAAGCTGCCGGCTCAAAAGTTTTACACCACGCGCGTACGTTTTGTCTTCGTTCGTATTTTAAGTCAATACATTTGGCAACGTCGCATAGTAGGACGCTAAACAAGTGCACTGTGGCGCCCTCAACGCGCAGCGGACGGTTCGGAAACACAGTCGAAGAGAGGCCGAACTTGCACGAAGTGGCAACAAGCTCGTCCAGCAACCGGTCAATAAGGCGATTAGCGCAGCCTCATACTCTCTCCACTTTATACCATACTTATTTCGCTTGTAATACATTAATATTTACATTTTCCATACAAAAGCTTTACTTTAATACACATTATACGATAGATTTTATAATTACGTTTTTAGTAAGATATATAATAATTAAGAAAAATCATTTTATGTTTCTAAATAATTTTCCATTAAAATAGAATAATAAACTCTATTTATAGATAGGTACTTCATATAGAAGTTGATTGCGTATGACTTTATAAAAATAGATACTATAGAAAATAGATACTCGCTTTGTGTTTTGAGCCATTCGTGCCGATTAGTTCTAAAATCAAAGTTTCGGAAAGCCGAATAGAAAAGACCATATTAATGCATCCAAATAATTTACTTATTTTGAGCTTGTGTCAACCTACAAATATTTTATCTGGATAAATATTTTTCGGCCAAGCCTACTTGAAATTATAAAAGGTACAAAAATGGCAGTACAAAACAGACCGGCATTTTTTCAAATTTCGAAATTCAACTTAAATAACAAGATTAACACAATTTAGTTTCTTGAAATCTACGTTTTTCGAGCAATGTTAAACTAAACAATGTTACTAGGTAAAAACAAAATCGCGAAGAATCTACTTATTTTACTCTCTTATAAATATTTTAAACTTATTCTCATACTGTGTTGCTTTCATAATATTTTACAACTTTAAAAATCTATTGCTTAAATTGACTGTGCTAAAAGTATACAGAGAATTATGTAGAGAATATAATTCTGGTATTTGTATCTTAAGAGTTTTAGAGTTCAACAACCAGGCTCAAACACGTTTGGATTGGATTTTATACAAGAGCTTCCTTTACATTTCTTATCAGAAGGGTCTACTTTGTTAGGATTAGAAAAGGTTTATCTTTTAATTTCATGAATTTTATCCTTTTTTATTCTAGTTGTAATGCTTTTCGGCTAATAATAGCTATTAGCTCAGCTCTTTCCTATTTATTGGTAATAATTCAATTGACAATGAGAACACGTTTTATTTATTAAATGTACAGTAACTTCGCGAAATCGATGTGCGCGTTTCACACAAAAAGTCCTCAACCAATTTTAACTAAATTTTGTGTAGTGATAACTTATTACTCAAGTCAACATTTAGGATACTTTTTACTACAGGAAATTCTTTAATTCTCACGGGAAAACAAAACGGGGAAACAAAAATTAATTCTATCGAGTCGTTTTTAGTTTACATGTCTAACGCTGGATTAAGAGACCCATCAAAACAATGTACTAGAAAATTGTAGGTCTTAATAAGGCCTAAAAAATCTGCAATAGCGTAAGGTACACTCCTAAGATTACACAGTTACAGGCTCCTAAGGTACACTCGCAATAAATATTCATATTTATTCAAAACGTACCTAGGGACGCACCCGAGCGAAGCGAGGATAAGTCACTAATCCTTACATAAATCATAACCAACCTTTATTTGAAAAAAGAACAACAACCGACAAATCAACAGACAAAAGAAGACCAATGTGGACCACAGGTAAAAAAAATTCTAACAAAAGATGTAAAAGTAATCCATATCCATACAAAATATTTTTTCTCATTAAATTTTTATTATTTACTAGCGACTCACCCTTGCTTCGCTCGGGCTCGTCCCTAGCTTGGTTCCCAATACAAACTTTCATCCCCATTTTCACCCCCTTAAAGAATGTTTTCTGGGATAAAAAGTATCCTATGTCCTTCCCAGTGTCTCAAACTTCTTCTTACCAAATTTCAACTAAATAGTTACAGTAGTTCCAGACAATATCCCCTACAATCTCACAAACTTTACCTGTTTATAATATTAAGTATAGATGAGCGCAATAATGTCGCATAATCATTATATCCGAAGAAGCATATTACACTCACTCTATATAAGCAACGAAATAACGATAAATTTAATGAAGTAGGTACCAAAATAGTAGTCCACATAGCGATATTTAAAAGAACATTTATAACTCGACCGTTTTCACTCTAGTGGCCCTAATTAGAATCCACGCCAAGAAAATCATAAAATTTCGGAACCACGGAAATTGTGTCACTTTCGACAGAATCCTCTCCAGTTAGACGTCTTTATAATTTATTTGTATTCAGACCTTTTTTCTAACATCCCACTACTGGGCGCGGGCCTACTTTCAATACGAGGGGGTTAAGGCCATTGTCCACCACGCTGATCAAATGCAATTGGCTTGACAGATCACATGTCGTTCTAAAATTCGCTAGGTTCTCTCAGATGTAGTTTCCTCACGATGTTTTCCTTCACTGTAAGGCGAGCGCGTTACCACTACATTGCCTTTTTTATTTATTGTATAACAGTTTCATATTTTATTTGAAATATTTAATTTAAAATGTAATACTTTATAGTTTACACGTATTTTATTGTCATTATACTATCCAATTTAGGATATTAACTATTAGATAAGTATAGATTGCTTAACTGCTTCAGTGGTGTAGTGGCTAGCATGTACGGCTGCACACCCGGAGGTCCTGGGTTCGAGTCCCGGGTCGGGCCAAGTTTAGTTATTGAGTCTTTCTATATAGTAAGTCTCAGTAACAGCCCGGAGTTGGGAAGTTGGCGGTGTTTCACCCCCATGCCTCGGAGAGCACGTAAAGCCGTCGGTCCTGCGCCTTAACTCTCACTGGTCGTGTCGAGCAGTCGTCCCACTGGAGTATGAGAGTGATAGGAATAGAGAGTGCACTTGTGTCTGCGCGTACACTTGTGCACTATAATATCTCCTGCGCAGTTGGCTAATCTCAATGAGATTGGCCGCCGTAGCCGGAATCGACTAGGAGAACATCATAGATTGCTTAATAATTAGCTAAATATAATTGAATGATATTCAATCAAAAATGTACGAGACGAACTAAAATGCATGTGAAAGCCGTAATAAATGGAAACGAAAGGCAATAAGATCTAAAAAATGTGCAAAATTTCAACCACAGAATTTTTTAAGCCTTTGAAACTTTATCTCAATGAACTTTTACGCTGCTTTCAAACCGGCCCTTGCAATTAAACTAAATATACAATATCACTACAAATAATAAATGACAGTCACCCACCACATAGAGTTTATATCGTGTTAACCTCAGACACTACTGCACCGACTTTCATACGTTACTGAGAGCACCCTTCGGAGGGCTTCAACAATTTTATAAATGCGAAGGGCATCTTCCTAGATGGATAGATGGATAGGGACGCACCTGAGCAAAACAAGGGTAAAGCACAACTAGTGAGTTCATTTAACAACTTCAAAATAAATATAGTATTATCTAGAGTCGCGACTTGAAGGAACAAATCTACAAGTAAAATATACATTAATCGTTTCATAACTAGAACGTGTTTTGCTTATTTTCTTTCTTATAAAATCTAAAATTACGAATTACTGATCTTATCCTTAAATCAGAAAAATGAAGAAACCTATAATAATTAAAAATGTGCTGGCCGTTAGCGCGATGTGAGCGCATCACTGTGGAACGATTTGGCTAATTTTTATTTTAAAATGTTTGTATTAAATAAGGTTACGGTTTATAGTTGTTACGATTTGGACAAAACAACGTGTGTCGAGTCAGCTAGTACTTAGCCATTCGTAGACATTATTATAAATTATTTTTCTTAGGCGGGATACCAAAGAAGAATAATTCATAAAACTGTCCCCATCCTTACTAACATTATAATAAATATATATTTGATGGCCCTAGGCTTCTATGCCAAGTAACAAAGAAATTGTAGAAAAATACATAGACAGATTTTTATTACCATATGACACGTCAATAAAGTATTAAGTCAAATATGGCCATTTGTACAGTAGATAAATCATGCTATACAACATCATACATCATTATCAGGCAAAATAACAAAGAATTGAATTGATCATTATCAGCAGATTTTTACATCTCAGTATGATAGATGAGGTGTCACAATGTCTCCGATCACATGCGGGTTGCTCCTGGTACTTCTCTGTCAGCAAAGTGGACCGTAGGAGCAACCCCTTGCTTGGTCTGCTTCGGCAGACCTGTTGAGTACATAAGCGATCCTGCGACGCCCGATTAAGACGGAGGAGGTTCTATTGGGTCTTAGTGGATAGTGCTGGGTTTTCTAGGCCGTAAGTCTCACATAACCACCTGTTTGTATACTGTGAGTATAGATATGCGTAAATGCATTTCCCAACATTTAAAAAAAAAGTGTCACAATTTACTTAACCTTCCTATAGGAGGTTGAATAAGTAATTTATATTGGTAAATGCGTATATTCGCCCTTTGTGAAAATTAAGGCTACAGGTAAACTGCAGCACTAAATAGACCATGGCATTGCACCTTAACGGTTGTATTTTAAATATAATTAATAAAAGATTATTCACTTTAAAAACGTTTACAATTTATATTTATATTTTAATGAAATATTTCAATTTCTAAGAGAACATAAAGGCAAATTTAATAGATTATTATTAATAATTTCAATATAATTAAAATTTAAGTATAATTAGTATAAAAAAGTATCTGTAATCATAAACGTTCCTTATGTAACGGAATCATTTTAATGAATGTGGATTGTGGCATGGTCCAATTGCGCTAGCGAGTAGCGAATAAATCTAATAAGAATACGATGTCACTTAATAGCTGTTAATACTGCAATGTTGACATTATCCCTTTACAACCGGCGAACTTTATTTTTATTTTTTCGTGTATGATTTATGTATTCTAGTTATTTAAGCTTCAAACAACCTAAAAAAAATATTAAAAAAAATTGCGTACCCCCCTTTTTTAAAAAAAAGTACCCTCACGATCGTGATGATCAGGATTAAATTGACTTCCGTACGATAGTGATTTTTTAGGAATCAGTTGGGTTAATGAAATAAAAATCTAGTATAATCAACTTAATTTATATCCGTGATTAAATAATTTGGTAATCTGTACATAAGTCTTTATAATTGAGCATATATTTTTGGTTTAATTATACTTATATATATTAAACTTATCTATATTTGTATTTATTATACAATGTAAACAACTTCAGCATATAAAGTAGATTAAATCTTTGAAAGCATAAAAATAACTAACATATTAGGAACCATTTTGTGATCAACTGCAATATCTAATAATTTTATTTGTAACATACAAATAAAATTATTAGATTTTGCAGTTCGCATGGTATAATCGGAAATAATCTTTTCCCCACGACATGCACAAGTATACATCGTATTTACACAGCAAATTTTGCTTCTATTTGTGCATGTCTCCAATCTGCAGGAACGTTGAGCCGATAACTGTGCAAAGGTTGGCTGATGATCATATTCATCATATCTCTTTGCTTGCTTACTCTCCAATGTCTTGCTGGCATATACTTGAAAGGCGGTGCCTCATCTTCAGTACCTGTGTCTTGATTCAATCGGCGTTTGTGGTCTGGACTACTCAACCAAGCATCTGCTACTTCCAATTAAAGTTCAAAAGATTTTTTTTGGGTAGTTTATTAGCTTCACAATCTATTTTATACTTCCGCCATGCATTAACTACAGCTAAATCCAAAAAATGAATGATTACCTTCAGAGTCCACTTTTTCGTTTTTATGAAGACACGCTATTAATCCATTATTTGATCTAAAACTTCCACTCCACCCATGTGACTAATATAATTGCTAACTACCCTGGGAATAATATTATCCTTGTAAGATTTTGTTTGTTTGTCCCATCGTTTAACGTAGTCTTGATGTTTAGCACCAGTACAATTGGACGCCATCAACATAGCTTTATTATCTTCCGTTTTTACTTAGGTAGTAAATATTGGAGCAAATGAAACATAATGGATATTGGAGCAGCTAGTTCCATGAATTCCTTATCAAAATAGTCATAAATATACTCACTAGGTGTCTTGACTGGTCCTGAGGGTGGGCTTGGGTAATTATGATCTTTATCAGTAAATGATGATTGCCTCCACATATCAAATGACGAACAGACATATTTTCAGTAAAGACCTACATCAGAAAACAGTTCCCAATGTGCTGGAGGAACCTTCTGGATGATATTCATCGCTAAATTTTTGAGAAAGGAAACGATCAAATTCCTCACCTTCATCGTGTAGCACCTCAATATCAAAGAACATATCTATTTTGCAAGAGGTCCAAAACCTCTATCCCCTCAAAACTGCGCCTAAAATTAATATAAAATTATAAAACTTTACATGTACTGTCAAAAAGCAGCTTTGGAAAAAATATATTTTTCGTAATTATAAATGAATTAAAACCCGGATTATCACGATCGTGACGATGTAAGTTTGAGAGATCAGAAACAAAAGAACAACTATGCTATCAAAATACAAATGACGGATTTGTGTTAATTATTATCTACATTAAACTTTAATAACAAAAAAAGACGCCAAGCTATGAAAAATATAGTAAAAAAATGTACTTATGTGATCGAGACCCATGTCCAAAATGCGCTGCCATCTTTGTCGACGGTCCTTCGACCACTGGACACATTACAACGTGTCCTTTTAATTTTTGAATAAAGAGTATATATCAACACTATCGTGTGAGGCCGATTGCGTTCACAAAAACAATTACATTTTGAATTAGAATTTTTTTTACCAAATGTCACGCTCGTATTGAATCGGTCGTAAAGGGTTAAGTGAATGGAATGAGTTTATAAAAAAAAGATTTCATAATCACATTAATTAAAATATTCAGACTTAAACTTTTAAAACATTCGATATAAAATGAGACCATATACTTAATCTTTGCATAAAAAAATATGTAGGTTACAACTATTACTTAATATTATTTTAATATTTACTGTCTACAGCTACAACTAAATGCCGCCTCTGGAATAATGACATTCATTGCATATTTTTCTAAACTTAACGTATTATTAACCATGTACACGCTCATTTCTGTTCTTGTATGTTTATTTTGTATTCTTAACAAGTAATATTCGTCAAATACAATAAAACTGTACTTAGAAAAACTTTGACAATGCATTTAGGAATCACAACATTTACTCTACCTTATTCACAAATATTATTCGATCACCGATTTGAATACCGGAAAATTGTAATAAAAACAATTTAGGTAGTTTAATACTTAAAATAACTTAACATTATTGAGTATAATGAAAATTTAATAACATAACCAACAATTTAAATGAAATCTTGTTTGTTTTAGTTGTGTGTGTCCTATTATGATGTATAGCGCTATAACTGTCTAGTGTCTACTTACCTACTATCGTGTTATGTATAGTGTCACTTTACTTCGGCTCTCGGCAGCCATTTGCTTATAAAATTAGAATGCTAAAGTAAAAATACCGCGTAAATAATAACACTAGATTACCCCAACAATTATCATATCAACACTTTTCAAAAACCAAATAATAACACACCTATTATTGTAGAAATAATAAAACTCACCGAGTATATATTTATTACGAACGAGCACACGATTTCAGCGCTTATTACGTAGGGAACTTCGTGTTCGGTCGCACTAATAAATACAAGACGGGCGATGTCACTGACAAATCGTTTTGATTGGTGGAAATCAAATCGCCCGCCGTTCGGCGACCAATCAGCGATTTTAGTTTGGCTTTATTTTTTGTTTATACGTACCTATAGCTACGCTGTCATACAATAGCACACTGTGCACGCACACTCGCGCGTTTCTATTATGAACTGTTTTCACAAAGGAGTATGTATCATATTTGAATGTGTGCGAATAGCCTAGCTAGCGGCTATTGGCGCTTCGCTTATTGCGTTTAGTAAGGTGACGGGAGCGAGACGTACACTTGAATGGCGATCGGTAGAATTGTAATTAATGTCCAGTTGGTTAAAATAAGTCCCCAGATTTGTTTAAATATATACTAAAGTAAAGTTCTTTATGACACCGATCTTTAAACGTCAAGAGATTAAGATTTAAAGACGTAATTACATCGCAAGCTTTACTAAAGAAGCCATGGACATTGCATTATTTGTGCAAAAGTGCAGTGATTAAAAAAACTCAATCTTATTACGGACAGTGCAGTGTGAAATTGAGATCCCCGGGCGCTTTTGATATGTTATTAATTGACTTTTTCGCCGAAATGATCTGTGTTTTTACTTATCATAACCTCAACCCAGAGGCTTTGTGAATACGTCGAACTATTTTGCATCGCCAAGTGCGAGACCTTGCGTAAAATTTTAAGTTTATCTATTATATATGATTCAACGCGAGTATCCAATGAACAACGGGTTTAGTACAGGAGAAGAAGATTCTAGAGGTAATTCAGATCAAATATGTTGCCTTGTGGATGACAGCGACCGATGTAGGCGACCTGCTGGCAACGCATCGTACAGCAAGCGCATACAGAAAACAGTAGCTCAAAGGAGGCTCAAACTTAATATAGATCCTCAGGTTGGTATGGTATTGATACTTGCACGCGTTTTCATTTATACTAACATCAAAATATAGACGCAATGAAAAGTTAAGGATGTGTAAACAAAGTTATTAAGTATTATTAATTATTTCATATTTCAGGCTAGGCACACATATATCTGTGATTATCATAAAACAATGATACAATGTGCAAGAACAAAACAAAGGAGGCCTAAAGACTCAGAGGATGATAGTCATGAGGCTGAAATGGACTCTCCGGAGGTAGACTGGGTCCAGTTACAAGTTAATACTCTTAGGAGATATAAAAAACACTACAAAGTGCCAACAAAGCCAGGATTAAACAAGACTCAATTAGCTGAAGTAAGTATTACATGCTATGTATCTTTGCATGCTCTTTTATTTATTAATTTAATATTTTTTAGTATGTAAAATACTAAATAAGGTTCATTTGATTAAGCCCTAAATGTAATTTAAATATTCTTATTACAGGCTATACAAAAACATTTTAAATCCTTGCCAGTTAATGAAAAGGAAGTCGTTACATACTTTATTTATATGGTGAAAACAAATGGCAACAAGTTGGACCAGAAAAACGGTATGTATTTTGACTCAGTGTAGTGATATGTGATTTTAATTTATGAAGTGTAGTTTTAAACCTTAGCTTTAGTATACACCTCACAGATTTCTCTTCTTAAATTTACAATCAACATTTTATCAATTGTCACCTGACGTTATTACCGCAAAAGTATCTATAGGTTGAAATTTGCAATATGTATTCTTATATTCTTTTAATAATTAATTTATGACTACTAGTCATTATACATTTATTTTTACATTAATACAAAATATATGTAATATAATGTAATAATTGTAATTTACTTGCAATGAAAATAGTATGTTTAAATACATTATAACAGTATAGATGACAACTATATTGGTTAAATTATATTTGTTGAAGAATTTATTATAATCCTAAAAATGCATTTCTAAACCTATCATTTATTCATCTTTTTTCCTTATAGAAAAATTAAAAAAAAATGCCTCAGTACTAAAATATTATAAGAATAATATTTTAGTACTGAGGCATTTTTTTTTATTTTTCTATAAGGACCATTACAAAATTAATTACTGTTTATCTTTGTGGATGTTGTGTGAATTTGGCATTTCTATTTTTACTTTCAATACTCTATGACATTTGGTTTAAAAAAATTGCAAATGATGGCTTAGGAACGCTTTTCTAAGATTTATGGATTATTTTGAATTCAATAGACTCATACTCACACTATGTATTGTAATATTCTCATTAATAAGCTCATTTCTATTAAGAATTTTGTATTTATTTCCATGTATTTTAACAATATTTTTGTACAATTTTTTCATAATATGAAATGTTTATACTAGAGAGTGGACTATTTGCAACATATTAAGAGTGATTTGAAGTATGCATAATAAAATGAAAGGAATAACAGCAGTTGATTTAATGTATATAGTATTGCATATATACAAATGCTGTATATAATACTGTATATAAAAAAAAACATTTGCATATAATCCAATATCTAGTTTTGATTGTTAATTGACAAGGGAAATGCAATGCTAAAACTCTAAGTACTGTTAAGAGAGATTTTATTAGTTGTAAAATATAAAATGTAACTTTTATTACATTTTATTTGACAAACTTGTATAGTTTTATTCTTCATCTGACTCCGATGATATTTCTATCCATGTTGATGTTCCTTTCTTCCCTTTTATTTCGGCTGTTTGTGGTAGAGATGGTACAACTGCAAATAAAACCAATATATAAATGATTAATAATCGATACATGTAATAAAACAGTAACTTAACGAAATCTTACTTGGGTCAACATTTAGGATACCTTTTACTACAGGAAAATCTTTCATTCCCACGGGAAAACACAATAACTGGTTCTATCGAGTCCTCCTTAGAAATTTATATGGCTAACCCTGGCTAAACCTTAAGATATACCGTTAAAACGTATCTAGGACGAACCTGAGCAAAGCGAATGTCAGTAGGTAGTTAAAATATAAAGATAAGTGATTGTAAGTACATGTTAGAACTAAGAATCCATATTGTATTAAACATTTTGTAAGCAATTTTGCTTATAATAACTTGACAATAATTAGGTGAAATATATAAAAGCAAATGCAATATTAAGATTGTATCCATATAAGTCCAAGAACAAAATATAAACCCTAAGAGCTCAAGCTGTATCTGGATCAAAAGTTTTCACTATTATTAGAAACAAAAAAATTACATTGATTTTCCAGGCCTTTTCGATATGTGCGCGATAGATATGTATAGAGACATGACATGTTTTTCATAATACTTTCTTAGATTTACGCGAATGTTTGACATTATTAAATAAAACTATCTTTTCGGATTATTTCGCGGATTTATTGAATAAATCCGCGAAATAATCCGAAAAGATAGTTTTATTTAATGACATGTTTTTGTTATTTATTAGATTACCCTAGTGGATCTGTTCCAAATTAGTTATAATTGTAACAGTACTTACTTTATCATATATATATGTATATATATATATATATATATATATATATATATATATATATATATATATTTCATAATAATGAAATTAGTTTATTAACTGCTATAATACGCAGTGAAGGAAAACATCGTGAGGAAACCTACATTTCTGAGAGCGAGTTTTCGAAAGACATGTGAAGACCGCCAACCCGCATTTGGTCAGCGTGATGGGCTATGGCCCGATACCCCTCGCCTTGAAGGGAGGCCCGTGCCCAGCAGTGGGACGTTAGAAAGGGCTGAATACATACTGCTACAATATGAACATTAATGAGAGACATGTAATACAAAATTAATATGGGAGACTTGTGCCTGAACCTCCGTATTCCGAGTCTGATTCGACTACATATTTTAGTATTAATTGTTTAGTTGTCTGTATTTCCCCCTATTACAATTATTATTCTAAGAATCGGGAAATACCACAATTTTCTATACACAATTACTTTAAGAACTGATGATATTTATTTTTATTATTAGTTTATTTTATTAAGACTTACCCTTCCTTGCCTTGGCTGCATCCCTAGTATGTTTTGTATTTATAGTGTTATCTAAACAGATAAATAAAATTGAAGTGCCTGTTTGTAATATCAAATGCTTTTTACTAAATGCATATGAAATTATATACCTATGGTACTTATAAGAAAATTAATGTTTAACACTTTTTGTGTTTGTTCAGGGCTCCGGCTTATCTCCGAAACGACTGGTCAGATTTTGACGGGACTTGCACTAGCAGATAACTGATGTTATAAGATATAACTTAGGCTACTTTTATTTAAGAAAAATAATTAGGGTTCCGTTAAAAAACTTAAAACGTATTTATAGGGCACGCCCCTGAGCAAAGCGAGGGTAAGTCGCTAGTAGTATTATATAATAATAGGCAGGTAATACAACCGTAGTAACGATAACCAGGAATAGAATTATGACGCCATAGAAAAATTTGAGGTCAATCAATCAAGGAGATTTTGACTAAACCCGTAGTAAGAAATATAAAAAAACAGCCGATTTGAAAACTACCTACTACCTCACAATTTTATATGAATGAAGACTATTTTTCAAAAAGACTCGTCACACTCATTAAAGCAAGACAGAGATGATTAAAAACTTTTTAACTAATTTAACCATCTATGAAACACTACATACATTTTATGATACTACTTCGGTTTATTTATGAATTAATGAAATAAAAATTACGTAAATACCATAAACAAATATGTTTTTATCGAAATTTCTAGAAGAATACTTCACTTACCATCATATTTGCTGAGCTCTGGCTCGTCGTCGCTTTCATCCTTCATATCGCTATCCTCTTGCGATGTGTCATTGACATTGTAATTCTTAAGGCAAATACTGAGGTCCTTTTTACTAAGCGACTGCACGTGATCACTTGTTATAATGTCAGCGAAATTAATTTTAGCTCTCTTTTGTCTAGAAAAATGATTTAATTCATTATTTTTCACTGAAATTTCTATTTAATTTGATAGGGTGTTTGGATTCCACGTCTACGCTACTATTATAAAGAGGAAAGATTTGTATTCTTGTATGTTTGTAACGAATAAACTTAAAAACTATTAGACCGATTTAGATGAAATTTGGTAAGAAGATAGTTTAAGGCTCTGGGAAGGACATAGGATAGTTTTATTCCGGAAATCATCCTGTAAGGGATTGAAAACGGAGATAAAAATTTGTATGAGGAATCCACTTAGGGACGAACCCGAGCGAAGCGAGTGTGAGCCCCTAGTAGGAAATAAACTGATAAATTCAATTTAAAGATAAGAAAATATTTTATAATATTTCTTTAAAGAATGACGAGAGTACAACAAGTTTAAGGAAATACTTATTTAAAAAGTAATCTTTTTTTTTTCTATGGATTAACTGTGGAAAATGGATGACGGAAATGCTATCCATAATAGCCAGTAACTTTTAAATCTAAAGTATACGATGTACGAATAAGACAGGAATTAAAAATACTCGTCAATTCTATCTAAGGCGAGCAGTAGGTATAAATGTATCCTTAATAGGCACGACACTGATTTAGTGGTAATGAAGTCGAAATAAACGTGCGACCTAGTTTCGTTGGAACTTTGTATGCGTGATGTGAAAATATTTTTATTGGTTTAATTGAAAGGGATATACTATGTAGTAATTACTTAAAAATAAAATATCTGTTTATGATTTTTACAAGGCCATATTGAGGTAACGAAATCTTTAATTTATTTTTGTATTTGTAGTTTAGCCAACTTCCGAAATGGCTAACAGTAAGACAATTTTAAGGGACTTTTATTGAGCCAGCAAATTGCGAAGTGGCTAAGCCGATTTTAGACGACTTATCCACTCAAAAGTTAAAACTGGATTAATATTATTTAATTTTTTTTTCAAACTTATAAAATTTCATACAATGCTTTCTTAGATTTACGCGAATATTTGACAGTTTAAACAAAACTACAATAACAGTGACGTGGTATCTCCTGTGACCATGATTGCTATAATGCATTTGAAACTTCGGCAACCAAAAATCAAAATTTATCCATGAAAAAATTCAAGATAGTTTTATTAAAAAGTCCATAAAACTAACCTTAATGTATCATCACCAATTATTTTCTTCTTTACCAAATCAACAATATGAGCACATCTCTCAGCTGCATTCAATATTGCTTTATGTACTATATTTGGGTTATATATTGCTGCTCCACTTAGATTTAGCAAGCAAAGTTCTTTGTACTGATTCATGCCAATAACAAGTAAACCTCCACTAGTATTTCCCTCATCACTATTACTCATACACACAGATTCTTCAATGAAATTAGGATCTGATATAAGAATGCTGAAAATAAATGTTTATACTTTTAAGTAATAAATATTAATATTAAGAAATTAATTATTTTTATATGAAAGTGGGTCATTCATTTAAATCCCAATTAACAAACATACACATTTAAAAATTTTGTTTACATTTTAGTGAAAAGAAAAATAGATTTTAACCTTGAAATTATTGAATCGCTGAGTCCTTTTAAATACATGAGGTCTATTAAATCCTTCTATCATCATGAGTTTTAGTGGCTTTAATTATATTAAATTAACAACTATTTACTTACTTATTACTATATATGGCAAATGTTAAACACACTGGATAATGATATAGGACAGTTGGTATAGGATCTTTTTCAGCTAATGTATGTATAGTAATATTTTCTCCGCTCCGAGTGACATCTGGACGTTTGAAATGAGCTAAAGAAGCCAATGTTGCAATACTAGCACATTCTATTAGATTTCCATCATGATTTAAAACTTTTACATCAACTCTCAATGACCAAACCTGAAATTGTTAATAAATTAATATTTGAACTAATTAAGATTTTGTTTAATACTATAAATTCATGAAATATTTGCCCATATTTTACCTTTTCTTCAACAACAATACATAATGACTCAAGATCGATACATTTTGAATCTTTATAGCATTTTTCTAGTAGCCTGTTAAGATACACTGTGAGATCTGTTTGACGGTTTGCCTCAAATTGTGGGGCTGCCATTGGAGTGATTTCTACATTTATATATAAAATACCTTCATTAGGTCTTATCTGTTTAGGCTGTACGACTTCACATGATACTTGCGATAATATTCTGCAATATTAAAAGATTTGATCATTTCTTAAAAATTAGAATAAGCTTGATGTTGAGAAATGAAATTCATACTTAGTTTCTCCCAAAGTAACTATGCAACTTCCATATTCGGATCCGAATGTAATCTCAAGTTTACGGCTTTCATTATAAATTCTGCCATCTAAGCGCTGAAAGTTTGAAAAATATTGAGTGTTTGCCGCTCAAATTTTGTATAAATTTAATTTTAATATGTGTCTTACGTGCCCCTCCGATATAATTCTTTGTATAAAAGTTTTTTCACAATTTGACAAAAACACTTCCCGCATTTTCGTTAGTGTTTAAAAAATATAATATTTTTAAACAATGTTTTAATTTTAAATCACATGTATTAGGTTATGAAATTGACATTTGACAATTTTATTTTACTTTTGACATTGACATTTGCCAATGTGATGCAATTTATTTGACGACAGCATTGCCAATACCAATTTATCAAATTCCCTGACAATCCAAGTCAAAATGGGGAAGAAAATTGTCGATTAGATAAGCGTAGAGGGCGCCAAATGTTTGTCACAAACGTATATATTTTATAGGAATACCATGTTAATGTTGGTGGCGCCCTCCTTTTTTTTCATGACTTTCTTGACAGAGTGTACTGTCAGTCTCTATAGAAACTGCTTATAAATTACGGTTTTTTTTATAAAATACTAAAATATGGGCCTTTGGTTGTAAAGAAGCTGGCATTTATAAGTTACCAAGTGTAGGATATCTCAGGAAAAGCTAGCATCATGTTTAAAACTTATACATTTTAACTTATGGTAGCCTCATTTTGATGAGACGCCCAACTTTTTCTCTTATAAAAAGATTCTCGATTTTGATAGCTAACAGAGGTAGCAGGGATAAAATATGTCGATTTGACGATTCTCAAAAATTTATTACTAACTGTGGGTTTTTTTTTATTTTTGCTGTTAGATATCACAATCGAGAATTTCGAGAAAATGTTGGACGTCTCTTCAAAATGAAGGTACTCACGGAAAATTTGCTTGATACTAATCAATTGTAAAAATGGACCAGGAATCCCGGGCTAGTAATAATATTGAAAATGATTCGCACATGAGATTATCAGATGTTCGAGACCCAAGATTTAAATCCGCTTCAAACGATTCCCCAAGCGAGCGCCTTCCCACTAGGCTACCATTGACCATTAAGAATTTAATGATGTAATTTACAACTACTTTCTGTATTTTTGTAATTATAAAATAAAAAGCTTCTTTATTTTTTGTTTGTAAACAAGCCAACAACAATTACTCTTTGTCCTTTAAAATTTTTCTTGAGTAAATAAGAAACTAGACTTTATAATTTTTATTTCTTCTTTCCTTACATAATGCTTAGCTTATTATTATTTACAATTTCAATAGCATGATAAAAGTGAATCTATTATAACTGGTAACTAAGCCAACCATTAATCATGGATTATATCTACACTTTAACTACTACATAAAATTACGTTATATTTTTGTACTGAGGTGTATATGTAATATTTACAACAAGTGACAATGTTTTTATTTTACAATAGTTACATTTTTTTGAAGTTACATTTGATATATTTTTTAATGTATACTTTAACGAGAATGTTGGTAAACGGCCATAATAACCAAGCTATTTATGGATTCTCTAGATTAGAGGAAGAAATTGACATTATCTGCTTATAGTTTACGTGTTAAACAATATAATATTTTATATTACTATACCTATAACGAGTAGCTTGGGTAAATTGAACAATCTAACATGTTTTATAGGCTATAATTTTAGGCCGTAAATAGCCTATTTACTATAACATTTACATCAGAAACATGTATCTATATTATGTACTAGCATTGTCCGCGGTTCCGCCCGCGTTCTGATGACCAAAAAATAAATTCTTAGGTTTTACGTAGGTATTAGCATACTCTTTCTTACAATGCAGTTTTTGTATTTTTTTCTCAGAAATGAGATATTTTCCCGCAGTAAAAAGTATTCTATATGTTGACCCAGATAATCAGCTATCGTCATACCAAATTTCATCAAAATCTCTCCAGTGGTTTTTCCGTGGTGCGGTAACAGACAGACAGACAAAAATTCTAAAAACATAGATTCGGCCTCTGTATCCATAAAAATGTCTGTTTCAATAAGATTTTCAAAAAAATATTTAATGTACAGATTCGGCTTAGTTACAATTTTATTATATGTATACATAACTTTAAGGTCAGGTAAAGTCAGAATAATAGCCACTCATCACTCTTATTAGTTGAGGTAATGAGACTGTCCACATGAAAATATTTATTTTATAGCGCAAGCATTACTTACACGCTAGTGAAAACAATTTACATAACATAGGTGTCCTTTCCCCTAATAACGTAAAATTATTGATGACACGTAACTAGATATCATTATGTGGATATTCTTTCTATAAAATTCCTTGTATTATATTATGTACTGTAACGGATGTAAATATTTCAGTTTTTATTCGGATCAACTAGGTACCTACTTAATTATTTATGTTTATGCAACCTTTAATATAAAACTTCAATTTGATATCACATCAAGTTAATCTAAAAATTAAATTATTATTTTAATATGAACCAAAAATAAGATTGTCAAAAATTGTTCTAGTCTAACGTGTGAACGTAATTTCACATACTCATCTGTGAAATTGATGTAAATGATGACTATGTATGTAGTTCAAAACTTACAGCATAGATGGCGCTGCACCCTTTAAAGCGATTTCTGAATCGCGCTGGCAAGATGCTCTCACGTTTAATGACCTCTCTTACGTTGTACAAGTCTGTTATCGCTTCTCGGCCTTTTGGCTAAGATCAAAGTGTAGTATCTGTTCTTTTCAGCTTAATATCTGAAAGTTCCCGCACTGCGGGACCAGTATATTAAACTGATTTTTGTAAACCGACGGGATGTTCGGGGCTCGCTCCACTCCCGTCACGGGTCGGCCCGGCATTGCAGTGCCGCCGGGATCGGCCCACATAAAAATATATATATATATCGGTTAGATAAATTCTAGCATCTATAGCTAGACTGATTAACCAACTTTAGTTCTAGTTCTAGTAATCTTAAATCTAGATATATTACTAGTCCAATATCGGACCGAAAGCGAACCGTGGATCAGTTATTTAATATTTTGCTATGTATGTACGGAACTATATTATTTTTTATATTTAAAACGTACCTTTCCTCTAACGTTGCTTAGTAAAAAATAATTTAAATAATTTAAACAGGTTCAATTGAAAACATAAATAAAAAATGTAATAAACAGTAACAAAAGCAGAGAAGATATTGAACTTTACGTTACCCTGCCAGGATTCGAACCTGGAATCTTCTGATCATCACTATGGGGTATAGTGTGGATCGGTCCACTGTTCTTTTAGTTACATACCTACACTACCCTGATAAGCCGAAAAGCGCTTACTCAGAGTAAGTTTTGATAAAAATGACTTCTTGTAAATTGTTTTTTCCCACCTTCAAACGGGGGTTAAAACAAATCTTTTTAAAAATGTTAAAACTTATTTATACGTATTTTTGACCATAGATATTATTGACTACCTAAATTATCCATAAATTTCACCATTATACCTTTTCTGTTAGATATTTGATTCTTATTTGATCTTAGATATTTTGATTAAAAAGAAAGAGAGAACGTTTCATACAAAATGACATATTTTATATTTGATAAAAATACCTAATAAATTTGTAATAAAACTTAATTTAATATATTTTTAACAACTTTATTAACCGTAGCAGCAAATTACAAAAAAATATTCAAGCTATTATTTACTTTCTATGAAATAAAATTAATCAAAAGTCGGCAGTACCCGCTAAGAAGACATTCTATTAGCAAGTATGAAAATTGGAAAGAGATTTGAAAATATATTTTTTTTGTTTGAGATGTTCCTGCTGGTACTATTTTTTTTATTTGGGGATGGAAGTTTGTCTAATTTTAAGAACTTTGTAACTATAGTGCTAGCCGTAATGGATTCACTATCGAAACCAGTTCTGTACGTAATATCAAAACTGCCTCTGCTAGCTTCCACTTCAACAAAGTCACCAATGTAAGATCGTGGTGACAGCCGGGAAAGTTTGTCGGGTCGCATAGTCATAAAAATCATATATGTATTGAATTTTTTTTTGGAATTTACATTTTTCCAGCACTGCTTAATAAAAGAATAAAAAAATAAAAATAATGAAAAATAATAATTGAGATATAAAAAACTTCTTAGTGGGTTTTTTTAAATGTTTTATGTTAGGTAGCGCTATTTGGCTTATACCATTAGATGCGAAATTATTTTAGCTATTGAATGGTATAAAAACACTAAAAGGGCGTATCTCAGAGATAGCGCCTTTCGGCTTAGCAGGGCAGTATAGTACCTATTATATAAATAACAGTTGTTTTTAGCTGTCTATTTTTGAGTGAATTTTGGAATCTAATAGATTGCTTCTATTTAAATTTACTGTATTTATCTTCAACGGGAGACATTGAAAGCAAAGCGATTAGCTTTTTACTAGTATCCTAACAATGCTCGTAATGCCATTCTAATAGAGATTGACCTTAGTTGCCCTACTGACTATAACATGGATTAATCTAGGAATTCCTTGTAATTCAATTAACAACACTACAACTGATAAACCTTAGAAACCAATAGAAAGAGGGATTGTCAAGGAAATTTATGATTTACTAGCGAGTAGCGACTCACGGCTCACCCTCGCTTCGCTCGGATTCGTCCCTGGGTTGATTCCCCCATACAAATTTTTATTACCATTTTCATCCCCCTAAGGGATGATTTCCAAGATAAAAACTATCATATGTCCAAGGAGGACTGTACTAGGGTCTCAAACTATCTTCTTACCAATTTTCATCTAAATCGATAGAGTAGTTTTTGAATTTACTCGTTACAAACATACAAAAATACAAACATTTCCTCTTTATAATAGTAGTGTAGATAAAAAAATTGTGAAAATAGGCTACTGATACGACGATATTTGTGATAAAAATCGGAAAAAATCGTTACTTTTAATAGCTTTCGAAATACATGAATATAATAAACGCGAAAGGTATCTAGGCGCACTCGAGCGAAGCAATGGCACTTGTATAATATATAGAAAAGTAAATTATGAAGCTTATCAATATAATTCTTATGTGCAATAAATGCCGTGATCGCGGCGGCGCATCCTCGCTTATGTGGGGTGATTCAATGTTGTCACCACCTGACGTATTTCAATTCTGACCGTCGTATGGTGACGGTCACCATGCCATGGCTGGAGTAGAGTTGATCCTCGCCACGATATGCAACGCGAGCTTTTGCGATAATGTCTTCGATAACCCGCTTCTGGGTAATTGTTGTTAAACGGTTTTCAATAAAAATATCGTTTTTAAAAATTGTGTGATAGTTTATAACTTTACTTATTTTTTTGTTTATGCATTAAAATAAAAAAAAATAAATGTTTTTTTTTAATAATTATATTTATTTTTAGATTCTCAACTCACTGCGAGACAAGAGCAATTGCAGATTTTAAAGGATGAGGTTAATGGCAAGCACCTGAAAATTGCAACGCTTAATGTAAGTTTTTTGTTAAATTAGTCTAATTATTGTGTTGAGTGAGATTTAAATACATATGTGATATGGCTAAGAAAGTCTTGTAAGACGTAATGATTAAATAAAAATTATATTTAGATTAATAGATACTTATTGTTAACATTGTTTAGTTGGTTTAAAAGCTTATAACATCCTTTGAAGCTCTAACATTTTTTTTTCAAAAACAATGACTGAAATTTTTTGAACTCGTTACATTTTAAATATCCTATATTTACCAGCGACTCACCCTCGCTCCGCTCGGGTTTCTTAGCGAAAATTTAGGTTTCTATGTATTTTTTAATGCCGAATCATAAAAAAAAAATTGTCCAAAAAATAAAAATATTTTTTTTTGAGGTGGACTACCCTTATCACTTAGGAGTATGAAAAATAATTTACGTCATATTCTTAGACCTACTGAATACACAATATTTCATAAGAATCGGTCAAGCCGTTTCGGAGGAGTTTTGTTACAAACACTGTGACAAGAGATTTTTTTATATTAGATACAGCATATTCATGCACATTACAGCTAAGTAATACCAGTTATGTTTTAGAATTATCCACTAAGTTGGACGGAAAAGCTTGAAAATGGCACAATCGTCGGTCGCGGAGTGGCTTTCATTATCGTGGATATTTTGCGTGAGAGGTTCAACTTTACATTCGAAATTGTATTGCCTGAAAAAAATATTGAAATGGGAACGGGTCGAAAGCCAGAAGATTCCGTGATCAATCTTGTAAACAGCAGTGTAAGTAGTGCCTGACTTGCAAATTGATAGGAACATATAAGATCTTTATAAAGACATCAAATTTAGCTCCCACAAGTCCAATATTGAACTAAATCTGTATTATTCATATACGAGTATATAGTTATAATAAAACTAAATATATAACAATAAAATTATACTTAAGTTATTAACTCTAATGAATGTCATTTAAATGTGTGTATTTTATTATGTAAATAAATTCGATGTTTTAAATGAATTAAAGTCAATAAGAGGATTGTATTAACTCCGTAGAGACAAACAATTTAAGAATATTTTATTTTTCTAAGAAAGCAGATATGGCGGCCGCTTTCCTGCCTGTCCTTGTAAAGTATAACAAGTTTATAACATTTTCTAATGACCTCGATGAAGGCGTGTGGATGATGATGTTGAAAAGGCCAAAAGAATCGGCAGCAGGGTCTGGTCTTTTGGCACCCTTCGCTACTTATGTTTGGTAAGAGTATAAATTCAACTTTAAATATACGTAAGTAAGGTTACTTAATATATAACTTTAATTTTATATAATTTTACTTAAATATTCAGCTGTTATTATAACTAGGTATTAAATATTAATTATCATGTATGATGTAGAAATCACTTAACGTGCGAGCGTATCTTGAGAAAAGGTTGATTTTTTTTATCTCTATTTTTATTTAGGGACTTTTATCCTTTTCGGAGATGTCAGTCCCATGGTATCTTAACCTAAGTACAGCATCACATATATATTATGGAAACAGGGAAATAGATTCAATGTTGCAAAACCATATCCAGCAAAATTTTAACAACATCAATACTTAATGGGTTCGCTAATATACTTAAGTTGGTCCAATATCGTATCTATTATTATTAAGTTTTTGCATTATTCATTCCCTCTCCATTTTATGTTTCTGTGTTTGTTGTCTGGTAATCCTTATATAATAAATACCATAATTTTTTTGATATCGTAGAATTTAATTTTAACCACGTCACTCTTAATGATTGCAACATTTTGTAACAAAATATTGTATTTTTGTATTAATAAAATGTCTGTATTTTAAATTGTAAGAGAAAACTCAATCGGCCCGGTGCCTAACCCTCGTTACGTCCTCCTAAAAAGTTCTAATATTTTAAATCTTGTTTTATATATAGTGATAGCTTAAGGTATTTATTATCAATATGTATAAGTACTTTTAACATTATTATTACTAAAATGTTATCGAAAAACAGGTATTTAATCCTCGCAGCAGTTTTATGTTACGGGCCCTGTATCACTTTGCTCACTTGGCTCCGCGCGAAATGTATTAAAGATGAGGAATATCACATATCTCTATCCCCAAGCGTCTGGTTTGTGTATGGAGCTTTCATCAAGCAAGGCACTACTTTATCTCCTGAAGCCAGTGAGTATTTACAATAAATCACATCACAATCTATTATACCCTATAATAAAATTCTGAGTCGAATCTGTACAATTAATATTTTTTGGAAAATGTTATTGAAATAGTCATTATTATCGATACAGAGAATGTATAGTTTTTAGAATTTTTGTCTGTCTGTCTGTTTGTGACCGCATCACGACAAAACCACTGGACAAATAAAAATCATGATAATACTCGTAATGTTAAACTCAAAATTTTGTGTTGACAAGCTTAGGCTGGAATATGTCCTATACTATAAGCATTGACATCGAACAAAATCGAACCAGCATCCATTATGATTGATGTGACAACATAAGTGATTGCAGACAGTCCCCTGATGTAAATTTTACACAATTTTTTATTAATTTTTTTATTTTTATAAAACTTTAATTAACCACAAGAAAATATTAAAAATAGTGTAACTATTTTTTTGTAACTTGGAAATATGGAATAAATGGCTTTATTATTATTATTACAACAATTTTTTTTAAATACTGTATACTTACATGTGTATAGTTGTTCCATCATAATGTCCGATGGTATCGCTAATGGTAGTTCGTCATTTATCACAGCAGTCCCGCCCTGCGTCTAATCATAGTAATGTAAAACGTGTAAAAGATTTTATCGCATTTTTGTTCTATATTATTTATTTGCTACAAAATATCTTATAATTACAGCGTTACAGTTAGTTACATTTTGATAACTTTGTGGGCAAATAATAATTTTATAATACAGTTATTGTGTCTGAGTTATTGAGTCATTCATATTAAGCATAAGAATCTACTTGCTATCTATCCTCTTACATAATATACGGAGAGCATAATCTTAATTGCAATATTTGCTTGTTAAAAAGCGTTAATCTCTAAAATTTGAAACTACCAATCGGTTTGAAAAATTCTTTAGAAATTTTATACCTTCTTTAAATGAGGAAAGTTATAAACTTTTGGGCATTTTATATCTAATTAGCATTGCCCGCGGCTCCGCCCGCGTTCAGATGACCAAAAACCAAATTCTTAGGTTTTACATATTAGTATACCTACTCCTATATACATATTTGTATTTTTTCTCAGAAATGAGACATTTTCCCGCGGTAAAAAGTATCCTATATGTTGACCCGGATAACCAGATATCACCATACCAAATCTCTCCAGTGGTTTTTCTGTGATGCGGTAACAGACAGACAGACAGACAGACAAAAATTCTTAAAACTATTGATTCGGCCTCAGTATCGATAATAATGTTTATTTCAATAAGATTTTCCAAAAAATACTTAATGTACAGATTCGGCTTCGTTACAATTTTATTATACGTATAGATAGGTATTAGTTACGCTACGAGCCACCGACAGACCAATCCACACGATCGGAGTTACACCATAAACGTGCATGTTAAAATGTAATGTGCAATTAGAAAAATGGTTTCAATAGACCAATAGGTCTAGGTAGGATACATGATAATCTATAATTTTTCTGAATCGGTAGTTTGCTATTCCCAAATCGATCACAGCACATCAGAATAACATTCTAGTAAAACGGACACTGTGATTTAAAAAAATATCTTTTAAATCGTGTTAAGCTTTAATACTTTCTTAGATTTACGCGAATATTTGACATTTTAAATAAAACTATCTTTTCGGATTTTGTCGCGGATTTATTTGTATTTTTGTTTCCCGACGTTTCGAATGCTTTACAGCATCCATGGTCACGGGAGAGTCTCTCCCGTGACCATGGATGCTGTAAAGCATTCGAAACGTCGGGAAACAAAAATACAAATAAATCCGCGACAAAATCCGTGTTAAGCTTTGTTTGGGTGATGTAGTAAAGAAACAAGGAAGACAATATTTTTCTATGAAGTATATAAACTATACTCTTTTAAACTGCTCCATATTTAGATACCATAGACTACCTACCATATTTAAGTTCGCTTTTGCTTGTGGTTCTACGCTTTTTTTAACATTATAACATTTACTTAAATAAATTACTTACTACTTTATTAAGTTATTACATAATATAAGGAACTCTTACTAGGTATTCGTTCGGACTTTGTCAAGCTACCTGTACTTATATGTAACGTCACAATGAATTATAAATAATAATAAAATATATTTTTAGATACAACTCGAGTACTTTTTGCAACGTGGTGGCTATTCGTAATACTTCTGTCCGCATTTTACACAGCCAATCTCACAGCTTTTCTTACTCTGTCTAAATTTACACTGGATATTGAAAATCCCATAGATTTGTATAAGAAAAATTATCGATGGGTCGCTACTGAAGGTGGAGCCGTGCAGAATACAATTAAAAGCGTAAGTTATTTTGTTAGATTTTTTTTCATTTTCGCTAAAAACAAAAAAATAGTTTATTTTATTGGACTTAGGACACTATTATAATTACGAATATATTATAAATACGTATGTTTGTATGTATGTTTATTGTTCATGCCTTTACGCGTAAACGGTTGGTCAGATTATATAGATAGGCAATGACCTGCAGTAACATAATATAACCTATTAATGAGACACGTAGGGATGAACCCGAACAAAGCGTGGGTAAATTACTAGTATTACTATAGAATCAACGATGTCCTTCCTACTTATACAAAAAAACAGTTTTATTAAAACACACAAAGTATCTGATTAATGATTATACTGTATAACTAGCGACTCACCCTCGCTTCGTTCGGGTTCGTCCCTAGCTTGATTACCCATACAAACTTTCATTCTCATTTTCACCCCCTTAAGGGCTGATTTCCGGGATAAAAATATATATAATAATAAATTATCCTATGTCCTTCCCAGGGTCTCAAATAGTTTTCTTACCAAATTTCATCTAAATCGGTTCAGTAGATCCAGAGATTGCCCCCTACAATGTCACAAACTCACAAACTTTACCTCTTTATAATATTAGTATAGATTAATAATATAATTAATTATAATCTTGTAAAATATAGCCCGATGAAGATCTGTATTACCTAAGTCGAATGGTAGCAAACGGTCGAGCGAGGTTCCGCACGATTCGCTACAACGAGGACTTCCTCCCGTCCGTGGCGGGAGGCGCAGTGCTTGTCAAGGAACAGGACGCCATAGATAACTTAATGTATAATGATTATTTGAGGAAAACTAAGGAAGGTGTGTAACATGTAGCGTTTTATATTATTATATATTACTAGTAGAACCCGCGGCTTCGCTCGCGTTAAAAGTACAAAAATAGCTCTAAAATTAAGGTAGTTTCATACAAAATTTCAACCCCTATTTTACACCCTTATAGGATGAATTTCGAAAAATGCTAAAACACGTATTAATTAATTTTATTGAAGAGCATTAATACCAAGTTTTAAATAATTCGGATCATAAATATTTTTTTGGATTGTATTATAACGTGTTTTCCTGTAGGAATTAGATAATCTCCCGCTGTAAAAAGCCTATGTCACACTACAGACCTCCAACTATCTCCACACAAAAAATCACGCCAATCTGACACTCCGTTTCGACGTGAAAGAAGGAAAAACAAATACACACACTTTCACATTTATAATATTAGTATGGATTTGAAGAGTATTTATTTTTTTAATTTCAAATTTTAATAAAATTCTTATCTTAATATAATCTGTACTGGCAGTAAAACCTGGAATAGATTTCATTTTTAAGTTGGTAATATTGTATTTGAAAAAAAAAACTCATATTATGGCGCTCTTTTATGGCTTTTGTTATTACTCACACACACATATAACTTTAAATACGTTCATATTATAAATATAAACACGCATGACTGGAAACTACAAACATTCGTCCTCATCCCACAAATGTAAGCCCTCAGCGGGACTCGAACCCGCACCGGTGTGCCGCTGGCGCAGCAAGCTGGGTCACTTCAAACTGAGCCAAACGTGTCGTCAGTGTTATATCATGCTTCAACGTATTATATTTACAACAAAACCAACACGCGATATCATCCATATCATCTTACAGGTGTAGCAGAGACCGACAGGTGTACTTATGTGGTCGCTCCAAACGCTTTCATGACGAAACGAAGGGCATTCGCCTACCCTAGGAACAGTACGTTGAAAATATTGTTCGATACTGTGTAAGTAGTTTTATATTTTTTCAATTTTATTGTTTTTCAATTTCATTTATGTTGAGTAGAAACAGATAGAGAAGGATTTTGAATTTGACACTTTATAATGCAAACATTTAAAAGTATAGCGACTCACCCTTGCTTTCTACTGTCCTAGTAGTATATAGTATATAAGTCCAGTAGCCATGTGCTTGTTACTCCAGATCATAAACTATCTTTATAATAAATTTTATCCAAATCTGTCTAGCCATTTTAGCGTGAAGGAAGTACCAAGCATAAACATATAAACTTTCGCATCTATAATAGTACCTATTCCAATCTTAAAAACCTAAATAAACAATTTCTTTGTTTATTAATTTGTAGACTTTCCTATTTAATTCAATCTGGTATAATCAAATTCCTGGAACGCCGAGACTTGCCGAGCACTAAGATCTGTCCCCTCGACCTGCAATCCAAGGACCGTCAACTG
Source organism: Brenthis daphne (assembly GCA_947093115.1). Lineage (NCBI taxonomy): Eukaryota > Metazoa > Arthropoda > Insecta > Lepidoptera > Nymphalidae > Brenthis > Brenthis daphne. The sequence goes on along the minus strand of OX352474.1, from coordinate 28,189,279 downwards.
CGGAACAGCGACCTTTTGATGACGTATTTGATAATGATTATTGGTCTGGTTGCCGCTATAGCTGTTTTTATTGGGGAGGTAAATACTAATTATTAAGTTAAAATTCCTAATAAACTTAAAATTGTTCATTCTTAGGTCTGTCTGTATTTCCATATTCATAATAAATCATTTTTCTCAAAAATAATTTAAAATTTTCTATTCGTGTTTCAACATACTCGTAGTTTATTAAAGTAACGACTGCTATGAATAAAACAAATATACTAACACGAATGGAATGTTTTAATATTATTATTATTAAATGTTACAGAATCTTATATAAAAATCCATTTCTAGATCGCATTCAAGCGCTACTTATATAAAAAATCTACTAAGGAATACCAAAGCAAACCGATTAAAAGGCAAAGGAATACAAATACTCGTACACGTTATGACGACAGCCGACCACCACCATACGATTCTTTGTTTGGGAAAACAAAGAACAAGTTTAATGATTCAGAGAAAAGAATTATTAATGGCAGGGAATATTATATTGTACATAACACCAACGGGGATACACGACTCATCCCTGTCCGGACACCATCGGCCTTCCTCTATCGTTAAATCACAGTGTACTAATCCATGCAGTCGTCTAAAGAAGGCTTCTAGATGAAATGACAGGCGGGTGAGGCGTTCCCATAGACTTAGAGAATGGACTGAGCAATACTGTCATGAAATTGAGTACTCTCTAGAAAGAGAGAAAGCGAACGTGCGGCCAATAGTCAATACAACTTTATTCCAATTTGAATTTATAAATGGAATGTGAATAAAAATAATATTATTGAAAATTATACTATTACAATGGAATGTAAAATGGTTATACTATACAATATACATAGTGATCTTAATTAATCGTATTTCAATTAATACGGAAGACTTCTGGCCGCACATTCGTTTTATCTCTATCGCTTTACCGCCATTTTTAGCTGGCTGGCAAAGAAACTCTGTCTATGGGCGTTCGTTAGGATTGACGGATGTAACTAACTTGTCACGAGAGCAGTACAGTGCTTTTACTTGAAACCGTTCGCCATGATTGATATTTTTGACAACCCTTGCATTTGACAGCATTTCCGTTAAAATCAATGGTGGATTTTTATACTGTGGTTAAATTATCCATATTTAATTTTTTTGTTCATTTGTTTTCATTATAGAACTATTTTTAATAGAAAAATTATAAGGAAATACCTCTTGGATATATAATAAATATATATTTTTTAAGAATAATGTAGAAATCTTAAATATTTTTAGAGTGGTTCTTTAAATGATTAAAAACAATACGAAATATTTACACTGTGTGATTTAGATTTAGCTACCTTAGTGTTATCGGAGCAGATAATAAATATAGTTGACAATAAAAGACTTTTCTTTAGTATATATTTTTATTAACTGTGGAAATACATTTCCACAATTGCACTAACAGTCAAACCAAGATCAACATTTGCTCATATAAACTTATTTTAAAAACAAATACATTATTTTCATCCGCTTAGACATTTAAAATAGAAATCGATACAAATGAATACTCGATTTCGATAATCGATTTATTGCTTTTAAAACGCTTGGCTATTATGGATATTGTTAATTAAGAACCTTTCTCTATCATATCATATATTTTTGACCATAAAATATTAATCATAAAAATCATTAAGCAGATGAAAATAATAAATTTCAATACATTAGGCTGTGCCTGATGTACAATAATTTATATTTTGTACATAAATACAAACAAATTATACATCTTATATATTGAGCCATGATAGTCACGCGGTACCTCAATGCACTATTAATAAGTTCATTACATTTAATGATAAAACATCTAATCGACTTATGCTAAGAAAATGCTATTAATTTCATTGAAAAAATTGGGTGGAAGTTGCGGCAAGATAAAGAAAAGGTGATGTGAGTAATTATAATTAGTTATAATGGGTTAAATATGTACAGGAAAATATCAATTTATGTGGTCTCGGTTTGGCAGCCTTGAAGCATTGATCTTGAAAGGAGGATAACAAGATATTTAACAGAATTTTCTCGATTTAATATTAACACTAATCTATCGGTAGTCTCTTGGCATATTAAGTGTACAATTATAGTATAGGATCTAAAGTAAGGTCGTCTTTCACACATCTGCTTACTGGATGAAAGGTATTTTGTATTGAGCAAAAATATTGCAGGTGGGTTACCTAATGGTATGTATACAGGTGGTATGCGCAAAGGCATTTCCCAACATAAAGAAAAAGTGAGTTGCCTAAGACTTATGCCAAATGGTCTATTTACCACAAATGCACGGATAACTATGCTGACATTTTCTATATCACATAATCTAATTTTGTGCCTTTAATTCATATCAGATTTATTTAATTTACAATTGGATGAAGTTTTAAACGAAATGGGTTAAAAGTATAGTATTATTTAATGGGCGTATTCGCCATAATTTATTATTAACAATCCCTTTGTTTGTGGTGGGTGAAAGACTACTTTACTTCAGATCTTCTTCTATCACTAATACAAACAAACAATTAGGAAACGTCTAAAAACAATTGATTAATTTTTAATTTTATATTTTTAACAATTTTCTTAAAAAGATAATAAATTGTAGATAATCAACAAGTAGCTATTATCATAAACCGTTTTTGCTAGGGTTACAATCAATAATTACAACGAGTAATTACACATTAGTAAGCCACTTCCATTTTAATTTTATAAATGACATCCAATATAATATGCTTTTGCATTATAATATTTCAGTACAATACTTATATCAAAAGGACAATTAAATTAGTATTAATTAAGCCTCAACTATTTAGTGTGTGATATTTCAGCCATTATACAGTATAACTAGTCTTATTTAATACATACTGTAAGCCTCCATTTTCTATCAAATTGAGCCACACTTAGGGCTGCCTCTTAACGTTTTTCGATAATTTAAGATTTAATTTTTAGATCGTAAGATTCAGCTGAAATTTTTCATGTATTTTGAAAAATAAGTAAACAATGTTAATGACCTCAAAATTACATTTTTCAAAGATTAAAAAAAAAGGGATTTTTTGAATATTTCATCTTACTTGGTAGACAGCCCTAGAACCACACTTACAATTATATTCTTGGATTAGCGAGTTAAAACATTGCCCTCTATCTATTGTAGTAAATTTTGCTCAAAACATAAGTGTTACTTTTACACTATAAATGTTAAAACAAGACAAAAAATATTAGGTTATGTATTAAATTAAATAAATCGATCAAATATCGATTAAAATATAATAGTTTTTAAATAAATTTTGAAATAAATAAGACGTTTCGACGATTCGATCAGTCAATAGCGCTTGTATAATTTAACTATATTATCTAAACTGCGATTCATTTATGTTTACTTAAATGCTTATTACAAAATTACCCGCACATCTAAATTCATACTAAATCGTTTAACTCTTCGCTTCTACTTAAACTATCGTCATCACAATTTTTAAGTATAGTAATTCTATAGAATATCACGGTAAGTTCGCATTTGAAGTAGTTGCAGCTAAAAATCCTTACTTTTTTGGTGTGATTGTTACAACTAGATAATGTGTCGAGATGTAGATGAGAGACGTGATGTATAATATCGACGTTGATTTCGTTTGTTCGTGTGTTTAATAAATAAATTTTTTTTGTAAGAGCTCGAAGTTATAAATAGCAACAAATAGACAAGACCGATTGACCGACTGATATTGTCACACTAATTTCGAAATTAATTTATTGCTTATTAGTGAATTGCCCTCGTTTTGCTCGGGTGCATCCCTAGGTACGTTTTTTTAGCGGAACTCTAATTGTTTCCTAAAATAAATGTACCCTAAGTTGCCCTAAGCTTATAACATCAGCTATCTGCCAGTGAAAGTCCCGTCAAAATCTGTCCAGCCGTTTTGGATTAGCCGGAACAAACAGACATACAGACAAAAACGTGACAAATTTTGTTTTTCTTAGAAGTACCGTATGTAATTTCATATGCATTTAGTAAAAATCTGAAATTTTGACATTACAAACAGATAGTTCCATTTTATTTATCTGTATAGATTTAAATATTAATATTTTGTATCTTTTGGTACATTCAAAAGCTATATGTAACACAAGTTTTTTTTATCGTTGACAATAATTAATTGGCATATCTACGATAAATCGATGTGTATATAGTAGGAAATGCCAGTACGAACAAGTCAATGAATACACACACGATATATCTATCCTGCTCTTACGTATACAACATCGACCTGTGTGAGCGAGAGGTCGTTTGAACCATATGTCGATATCCATAGACCGTGACAGTTAAATAACTTATATTTATATACTACTACTATATTTCTTATTTTTATTGCTTTGATTGTGAAGGTAGGTCGTATTTGTGATCACATTTTACGATGTATGTACTAAAATTAAAGTTAGCAATTTATATAATTTCGTTAATGTATATCCTTACATCGATAACACCTCCAGGTAAATTTCTAAAAAATTAATCAAATTTCTAAGAAATCTATTGTTAACTGTAACGCCGCGCCGGCGTGTCCGCGGTCGTTGAGGGAATAAGTTAAAAACTTTGAACAAAATTAAATATATATTCCATATACCTAATTGAATAAGAAATGTTATTTGTGAAGTGTAATTGTGAAGTCGTAAATAGACCAGTGATAAGATATCAAATCTTTGTAACAACTGACACAAAATCCATGAGGTCAATGACATTTGTCCTTCATGAATTTAAAAAATATTAATGGCTTGAAATTTTTTTCTTCAAAATCGAAATATTGAAAGTGTTAAATTTATATATATATATATATATATATATATATATATATATATATATATATATATATATATATATATATATATATATATTACAATTTTTTATTATCTTTTCTGAGTTGAGTGAAAATTAAGCTTGATTTAATTAATCAATTTATGAATATAGATTTAAAAACAATATCTTTAAAACATGACGCTATTTTAAAGAAGTATTTACAAAATACAAAACTGACACATAATTACGATGGTCTAATTGTACTTTAGGACTATTTCTTTATATTACAAGGCAAATGTACGCATTTAACTATAATAAAATCTAAAATTTAGGCGTAATATTATAAAAGATAGGCTAAAATAATGTTTGTACACTATGAGATGAGAACGTTGGCCTGTATATACAGGGTGGATTTTTGAGACGCGACAGTGAGGGCAGGTACCTTAACTGCTATATTAAAAGGAAAACGTTCCTCCATCCATAACTTTTTGTGATATTCTGAACTGCATTCATAGATTTTGAAAAAAAAAATCACAGTTAGCGAAAAAAATGCTAAAATACCAAAAAACTTTTTTTTATATCAATCGATCCTATTTCATGTAGGGATCAAAATACTCTATGGGACCATTTAAAGTATGAGTACTAGGAATGACAGAAATCGCCCATACATTTTGCACGGAAAAATGATTAATCAACTCGAAATATTCTTTATTTCAAAACTGTCCTATTTCTTAGTGTGGTCATTGCCTTACTATCCCGTCTCAAAAATCCACCCTGTATTAATGTGTTAAAAATTAAAATATATTGGAAAAATACAATATATGAAATATAATGAAAATAATATTATATAATATTATTTAGTCTAATAGCATGGGTTTCTTTAATAGCGAAATCACTTCACCTAATCGTTTATTCTCGTAGTAACTCGTAGGCTATTAACCCTGACATACTTGTCTTGTAGACTTTAAATTATATTATTAATACTATATATTCTATTACTAACAATATTTTGTGTGTGTGATTATAAACAAATATTTGCTATCGACTTAAAATAACCAAAAATTAAATAATTTTATACTATTTAGTGAATTAATTTTAATTAATTAATTAAATAATCTGCATGATTTATCTTTCAAATATTATATAACTAGCGGCTCACCCTCGCTTCGCTCGGGTTCGTACCTAGGTTCGTTTTAAATAGATATAAATAAATAGATATTATCCAGCGTTAGCCGTGCAATTTTTCGACGTTTTAATAGTTATTCTGCTATTCGGGGCGGAGACAAATCTAACAAAACAAAAATTATCAAAATCGGTCCAGCCGTTCTCGAGTTATAAGTGTAGTAACAAAACCGACTTTGTTTTATATAGTATATAAGAAAATCTGAAATTTTGTTTTGCGTTTTTGGTTTGGTTGGTATATTTGAAAAATTGTCTGTATATTTTATTTAAATTGATTTTATAATATAATATTTGAATTTCAGCAAAAAGCTAAAATAATATTTGAATTTCGAAAATAAATATATATAAATGATCCTTTAACTAGATATTAACATAATTAAGACTATATAAATAGATGAACAGCACTAGATTATACGACTCGGCCTAATTACATATACATAATACATATTAGTTGTGAAATTCTTATATCTAAGAACACATTGTTTTCTCAAATTTCAAATATTTTTATCGTATTTAATTTAGTAGTCACCAAAACAAAGTTTAATCATGAAAAAGAAATGAATACAATCTTTAAGTTTACAGAATAATCTTAAGAAGAAGTTTATAATTTGTTATAGCTATTATAAAAAAATAATAATTGGAAACATTTTAAATTAATATAATCCGGTTTTAAAAAAATATGCAAATCAATATTAGTATTTTTGTTCTCAAATTACACCAAACGCATAATATTATGATATTTTTCGTTAATCATAATCATTAATCAAGGGACTAATGTTATTCATGAAACATTTCTTCAAACATTAAAACAATACGTTTTAAATAAATAGATACATTAATTTCAAAATTACTGTAAAATTGATCACTTCCACTTTAAAAGATATATTTGTGACCATTTTAGGTACATATATAAAAAAAAGAAAAATTGCATCACAATTGGCGTAAATATAGTTTTGTTACACCAAAATTATTTTTCAATCGAATAAATAAAAAATTAAATATTTTTCATAGTCCATTTTATTATATTTAATAATAGTCTTATGTATTAAATAAGTTTACCTATATGTAAGTGTCGATAGTATCGATTTCACAGCTAATGTGTATTGTGGGCGGGCACTAGGCGGCCTGTCACACCGCCAGCCGGCCGTCCATCATCGGAGTTGGCAAAAGGGACCTGGTTAAAAAACAGTGTTATAATTACGGTGTTAAGAATCCCTAAATAATAATGTTTTAAGCCTACCGTTAGGTTCTGAGGTAGCAAAAAGCTCGTCGTGACCATAACCGCTGTAAAGCTTTCGAAAAGTCGTCGGGAATTAAATATCTAAAGAAAAACATGATGAAATTCAAAGATAGTTTTTTTTTATATAAAACGTCAAATATTCGCGTAACAAATAAAAACTTTTTAACAAAAAAATAAAAACCGACTTCAAACAAAAACACTAAAAAGTGAAAAATAACTGATTGGTAGTTTTCATTTACTATACATACCTAATCAAATATTTTCGAAGTCGGTGTGCTTTGCTTTGTATGGGCTGGCACCGATTTCGAAAATATTTGATTAGGTATGTATTTAATAGGTAGGCTTTAATTACTTAGCCAAAGCACACCGACTTCGAAAATATTTGATTAGGTATGTATAGTAAATGAAAACTACCAATCAGTTATTTTTCACTTTTTAGTGCTTTTGTTTGAAGTCAGTTTTTATTTTTTTGTTAAAAAGTTTTTATTTTTCCCTTTTTAGTGTAGACAGTAGTATCAAAGTAAGGATTCTAACGTGTTAGGCTTGTCAAATCAAACAAAATAAGCCCAAACTTAAAGTATCTACTATTAGCCGTTGAAGAGTTCCACCTATCCACCTTCTGGCCTTGCCATCAGATCAGGTCAACAACACCGAACCACTGTACTATCAACGAAAATAGAAATACTTGCAAAGTTTCAAGTCAATATGACAATTAGAAGTAGGTTAAATTCATTATTAGTTGTTTTTCCACCCTTAGGGGTGGTATTTTTTTTTGAAATTTAAATGGGACCAATCTGGAAGGGTACTTTCAAACAAAAAAAAAATTCTCCAAATCGGTTAATAAATGACGGAGTTCTGAGGTAACAAACATAAATAAAAAAAAAAAAAAAACATACAGTCGAATTGAGGACCTCCTCCTTTTTGAAGTCGGTTGAAAAGCGCATATCACGTTAACTATCTCGTCAAAACTACGTATACAAATCGAGTTGATTTAACCTACTTATAACCATAGTATAATAATAATAATTTATATTGCGCTTATGTGATGATGGTTTCAGGAAGTGGAACTTTTTATTGACTATCAGTAAAATAAAAAAATTCGTGTGGGTTTATTTGAATTTCTTACATATTAGGTAGTAAAAAATGTGTTGATTTAGTTTTTAAAATTAATGTTACAAAAAAAAAGTGAAACTTTTGTGAGTTTGAATGTATGTATGTATGTATCAATAGATGTTTATTGCTCTATCACACATAACTACTGAACATTTTTCGATGAAACTTTAACAGTAATATTAGAGCTATAACAAAGTAACTTTTGTATGTATGTATTCAGCCCTTTTTAACGTCCCACTGCTGGGTACGGGCCTCCCTTCAGTAAGAGGGGAATCAGGCCATAGTCCACCACGCTGGTCAAATGCGGGTTGGCGGACTTCACACGTCTTTCGAAAACTTGCTAGATTCTCTCAGACATGCAGGTTTCCTCACGATGTTGTCCTTCACCGTAAGGCAAGTGGTAATCTTGTTAGAAATGATTCGCACGTGAAAATATCAGAGGTGCGAACCCTGGATTTGAACCCGCTTCACTCGGTTTCCCAAGCGAGCGCGTTACCACTGGGCTACCACTGCCTGTAAATGTAACTTTTAGGTTATAATAAATATAAATAAATTGAACTACTCAAAAATTATTCAAACTGCCTCACTCACCCGCACTCCAATGCATCTAAGTTCCTGGTGGTAGCAGCCCCCTGACCGCCGGCACCGAGGTTAGAATTCATCGACTCGGTCCTCGAACCCATATTCCTTTGTCTGCACATATACGGCGTAACCGTCGGCGACGGTGTGTTTTGTTTCTGAAAATGTCAACAAACAACTATAATGTACCTACGTATGTACTCGTATATGTACGTAACGTAATAACAATTCATGAATTAATTTGATTTGACTAATGAATGAATTGTGATATTTTGAACACGCTTTTATTAGATTGCAGGTTAAAAAAGATTTAAAAATTAATATAGGAAGTTAATTTGGCAGTTTGTGTATAAAATGTTATATTATTTCAAATTATGTGAATAAATTTAATTTATGACATTACAATAGTTTGGTACCATCGTCTTGATTTTATGGGAGAGCCAGTTAACGGCTTCTAGTAATCTACTCAAAAGTCTTATATATTTCTTTTGCAATTCAGTAATAGAAGCGTGTATTTTAATATTTTACATTGCAATTTATTAAAAATGTTTATTACTTCAAGCTCTTTACGTAAAGAGTGTAAAAAAAATGGGTGCGAAATTAAATAAGGAAGTCATACCTAATATGAAATGTTTAAGAAACAATAACGTTCTATTTTTTGTTATATTAATACAGGTACTAAATCAATTCACACTCTAACTGAAAACGGTTAAAATAAACTAAACTAAAATGATTCTTCACGCTCAATAACAAGATTTGAATGAGTTAAAGACTACTTCATGATTTATTATAAGCTAATTATTGAAGTTAAAATATAAAAATAAATATTCACCTGCCATACAAATTATTTTAATAGTAGATAATAAGGTAGAATTATTTTGTTAAAAATAATATTTTTAAAAATAAATATTTATTCGGTCCCTGTAATATGTTTACATAATAAATAAAATTATGAAGTTTCTTCCTTGAACATTCATTTGAAAGTAAAGACTGCAATTTTAGATAATTGTTCATAAAAATACGTATTTCTCGACCAACATGTAAATGTTTGATGGGGCAAGGCTAGGTTTAGTGTAGGAACCTTGATAGCTTATATAAAATTCTGTTTAGTCTTTGATACATTTGTATTGAAAAATAAGTAAAATAAAATTACAGATAATAATCTTGTTTATTTATTTGCAAGAAATACTGGAAATGAAATAATAGTTATATAATTTAGTTATTTAAAGTAAGCAAATGTGTAAAGGATGATGTAAGAGTTACGAAGGGAACAGTTGTTAGTACATACTCAATTTCAAACATTTACAGTAAATATAGAATGTTATTAAAAATTTAAAATTAAACAGATAATAAAAGCTATATAGATAAAATATCATCGATATCGAGTATTTCTGCAAAAATTACGATAACTTTGTATGAGGCAATAAACAATTAAAAATTATCTATGGTATTGAGGTTTAAAATAATAAAATGTAGGATTTTATATTCAATATATGTATGAATAAGAATTATTATACATCTAATATCTTAACAGTAAATATCTCAAAATCGATATGCTATCAGTGACGTAGACAGTTAGATTGCTAGAGTCATTCAATTAGTATTATAATCGTAAATTATTTTCATACGGTTCACTGCATTGTTCTAAAAAAAATCAACTCTTACAAAATGTTTAGTTAGGGAATGAAATTTTAAAATGTACTGGCTTCTTTAAAAAATATATAGGTATAAATACATAGTTATTTTTTTAAATAAAATATTTTTTTATTTCGACATAATTATGTATGTGTAGATAGTATCTGATAGAAAACTTTAACTACTTATCAATATCGTAGTGCTTGTTGAGTTCTTTGTGTAAACTTGTAAAGAAATCAAAAACATAAATATTTTACTATTTTTAATATATTTTATACATAATCATATAACAAATATTTTTGGCATACTGAGGTATAAAACTATTCATGATTTGTACAATAGATATCTTTAAAACCACTTAACAACTTTGAAAGTTTCAACGTGTTAACAAAATATCACATTTATTTGTACAAAAATAACAAATCTCTTCTAAACAAACTAGTTTCATTCAAAATTCTTCAAAAAATCACTTGTTTTGTCGGAGATATTCATTTTGCTTCCTTTGAGTACGAGTCGAATTTCCTTGAAAAATATTATCGAACCCTTATCGTTTCTAAAGTGAAAAACTGAAAAATTAAAAAAAAAATATTTCCTGCGAAATTAATAGAACTTTCTCCTCTACACCTGCTCCTTCGTATTTCGATATTTATATACCCCAATCTAAAAATTAGATTATAAACATATAAAGATAATAAATAATAACAACTAATATGACGCAATTGATTTCATCGATTCGATAGTTTTCGAACAAAATAATACATACTAACATATGACATATAAGAATAAATATGGTTTTCTTTACATACATATAACTGCAAATATTTGAACGTTTTATTACTATTATATCTCTAAACTTTACTTGTACATATAAACTACAATACAATACGTAGAAAAAATCCTGTTAAATACATATAATAAAAAATTTGTTATGTTATATATATATATATATATATATATATATATATATATATATATATATATATATATAACATAACAAATTTTTGCAAATCTATCACCGATGCTATCGAAAAAATATCTCAAATATGGAACTATTGATATTGTGCAATGACGCTTGAAAGTGGGAAAGCGAAATCCACAAAAGTAAATGAATGGTAAAATAAAACACAAACTAGTGAAAGTGACCTTTTATAATCGATGCCTTTTTTGTTATAGATTAAATATAGGTTCCTGCTATTGTTAATACATTATTATATTTACTAAGTGCGGCGATATAATGTAGGCTATGGGTTAACGTCTATACATATAATCAAATTTTGAATAAGTCGAATCTGTACATTAAATATTTTTTTGAAAAGTCTTATTGAAATAAACATTATTATCGATACAGAGGTGGAATCTATAGTCTTCAGAATCTTTGTCTGTCTGTGACCACATCAGGAGAAAACCACTGGACCGATTTTGATGAAATTGGTATGATGATAGCTGGTTATCCGGGTCAACATATAGGATACTTTTTAGTGCGGGAAAATATCTCATCTCTGAGAAACCTATACTAAACGTTGAAACGTAACTAGTTATGATATAAGCGATCCCTATTAAGACGGGGAAGGTTTTCGTTGAGTTTTAATGTATAATATTTCCTTTTTTACTGTACTTTTACCCAATGTAACTTGTATATTGTGTATTATACGCACGTGGTATGCGTAAATACAATTTCCAACGTTAAAACTGTCTATCTCTCTTCTATCAAATTTTACTTTAACCCGTTAAAGCCTTATCCTTTGATAAATAAACACACTCAATCATTGATTAACTTTCAGATTTATTATATTAGTGGGGTATGTTACCGGTAATGTGTTTAATATCGACATTCTATGGAAGACCGTATACAGTATGTTTAATGAGGCTGGGAATATAAGCTTTGAAATAGGTAATTTCATGTTTGACATAACAAGTATAGAGCTAATAATTAATTAAATGATTAATTAATAACGAATATAGAACGAGTTTTTCAAGTCGAGTTTTAACTTTTGTACTACCTTAGTAATAAATTATACTAATACTTTCATTATTCAATAAAAAATAATATAATCAAAATATGTTTTTTAATAATATTAAATCTAATTCGTAGAGATGAACAACTATAAAAATAAGTGTACAAAAAAATTGTCTTGACATTTTTATTTTTTTATAAACATTGCCTGTAACATACAAAGTTCCATCCATGATAGGCTATATATTTTAATTTAAAATTAAGTGTTATCTCATTTCATTTTATATATGTCGCGAATATCGAGATCAAATCTAATCTTAACCAGATCGAGACATACCACTTTATTATCTAAACCTTTATTTCAAACTAGAATAGAACCCGCGATCTCTGACTTCGAAAAAAATATTAAACCGGATTTTTGCATACAATATGTATGTATTTTAATTAAATATTTTTATTAATTATACAAAAATAAATTATTAATATATTTACGTCATTCTTTATTTAAAATTATTAATTAAAAAAAAACAAATACTTTGACGCTTTCAATTACCCGTTTCCAGTAAAATGGAGTGATACAGTCAATGGCACTCTAATGATCGATGTCAAGGAATAAAACTACTAACAATTATCGATAAATCATAAATAATATAATTTAATTATTTTTTAATTAACCATCTAATATAAAAAATATATTTATTTTATTGGTTAAAAAATTATTTATAAGTATGTAGTTTTATTCATGAGTATCACTATTCAAAACTACAAAGTAACTACGACGAGTAAATAACTAAAAACAAATAAAAAAGTAAGAATAATATATTATTGTATATATAATTGTATATATAAAATATACAGTTCAGTGATAACATCCAAACGTACTGACATTCTACATATATGTAGACTCACTGTGCTCTTGTTAGTGGAAAACACGTGATTTGAATGTCTACGACGCGAGGAATGAACAAAAACCTTTTTTTAACGGACTCCAAAAATATAAACTAAACTAGATATTGGCTTTACAAAACAACAGTAATAAAGGAAGGAATGGAAATATTTTTATTAAACATAACTTTTTCAAAGCAAACTCAATTGGAAATGATTTATATTTACAAGATTAGGGCGTACAGGGCAACTAAATGGGCTCAAATCTGAAGATTTTACCAGCTAAAGAGGAGTGAACTTTTTAAATGCTTGTAGAGTTTTAAATTGTACAAAAAATCCATGTAAATTAAAACATCAAAGAAAATATAACGTAGTTATAAATGAAATACCATTAATAAAAATTATAAATAAGTTATTTTTAACTTTTGAAGAGAAAAACAATATCTTTAAAATCACTTAAAAGTATCCACCCTAAAGGGCAGATTAATTTAGTTTTTGAAATTTGAATAAAATCATACTATAATTTATATGTAACTTATTAATTAAAAAAAAAAAACAAAAAAAACAGCAGAATTAAGAACCTCCCTATTATTGAAGTCGGTCAAAAAACACAGTATTTCTCACTAAATGAAATAATAACATTATGATATAAGCATATATACATATTATGTATATATACAAGTATATCGAATACACGACTGCTAGCCGGGGTGGTAGATATGTAATATGCGTGTACGTACATAAATATATAACAATTGAGCAAATCCTTCTATTTATCAAGTCGGTGAAAAATCAGTGTTTCCCACTAACAATATAATAATATAAACAATAAACAAACAAACACACTACGCGGGGTTGTATGTGTATGTGCGAGTACGTACTTGCTGGTTGGGCCCGCAGCAGGTCGCGTTGTGGCACAGGTCGTTGGGCGGGCAGTGCAGCGCGCACGGCGCCTCCGCCGCGCCGCCGCTTATTATCTACACATTGTTTATTATTTTAAACTAGCCACTTTTTAGTGGCCTAAGTTGAACCTTATAATAACAGCTATCCGCCAGTGAAAGTCCCGTCTAAATTGGGCCAGCCGTTTTGGAGATTAGTCGGAACAAACAGAGAGACAGACAAACATTTTAAAAATATATTTTTTTATAAGTACCGTATATAGTTTCATATGCATTTAGTAAAAAGCTGTTATTTTGACATTACAAACAGACATTTCAATTTTATTTATTTATATTTTACAGTGAAGGATCGAAGCAAGCGTGTAGCAGTTGTAGCCCAGAGCCCAAAGGTAACATGTTCGCTCGTAAAACCAAATGTATTGGAGCTTCAATCCCAGTTCTCTGATAATCTTATGTGAGAAACATTCTCTCTACCTCTGACATTCTCATGTTATGATTTTTAACATAATTACCATTGGAATGGAATTAGGCTCAGTTTGTAGTGACCCTACTTCCTGTGCCAGCGGTCGCGGGTTTAAGTTCCGCTGGGGGCATTCATTAGTGTGATGAGCACGAATGTTTGTACTCCAGTCACGGGTGTTTATATTTATAATAAGTATGTATTTAAAGCTATATATGGAACTAGATGGTGCTGTGTTAATTTCCCTAACATATTTATATCTACATGCCTGATAGAGCCCATCAAGTTTACAAAAAGCGTGAAGTCCGTGAACCTGCACTATTCCACAATAAAAAGCTAAGTAACCATTTTCTATTAAATAAAGAAAACAAAATATAAAAATTATTAAATTGGAAATATTAAGTTGCATAAAAAAAAACTCGAATACACACCTCATTGCCATCTAATGGCAGTTCAACAAATTCGGGCTGTATCGTCGTCGAGTGAATGCCCTCGTTGTGGAAGAACTCCTTCACCTTTTCTGCTATTTTCATGTATTCTGATAAATTCCTACATCTAGAAAAAATAATCAATTTTTAAATAAATTATATTAATTATTCTTAATATATCTATTATATCTTAGATTAATGAATAATCTAAGTTTTATATCTAATATATTTAAACGAGCAATTCTTGTATATATTTATATTCTTAAAACAATGCCAACTTCCCAACTCCGGGCTGTTACTGAGACTTACTATACAGAAAGACTCGATAACTTGCCCCGACCCGGGACTCGAACCCAGGACCTCCGGGTGTGCAGCCGTACATGCTAGACACTACACCACCGAGGCAGTTAAAGTTATTAAATAATGTTAATACGACACGACGATGACGACCAAACACACGATTATTTATATAAAACAAAGACATGATTCATGTTTGGAACGTGCAAGCGCGAGTTGTACTCATCTCGCCGAACAATGTACGCCTTTGCATTCACTGCCAACGTTATCGAGGAATCGCGATAAAAACCCGACGTGATAAGAAACCCCTTAATATCTTATTTTCTTTAAGTTTCAAATGGCATTGCGTAAACCTATAGTTGCTAAGTTATTATGTGATACAATCATTGATAAAAAAAATATTTTAAAGACCTACCGACTTTGTTCTTAGGTTTTGTTTTTATCTGGAGAATGACTAGTGGAAATCTATATAATGTGTAATAAATTATTATGTAATAGATGTCATATAAATGAAATTATAGATAATTATTTAATTTATTGTAATAAGAAAAGCTTATTTTTAAATCAGCGCTATCACTACGTGTTCACTCAAAGGATACTTTCTTGCACAAAATATAATAAAAATGTTGAATTCTGTGTAGAACTAAAATAGAACAAATGTAGTTCTAAATACTAACATCTGTACAATAGTAAGATGCAATATATAGGTATTTTAATGAAGCTGATTTTAATTGCTTATTTCGAATTAATATATTATTAAATATTACCAATTAATTAAAAAATATCATTTTCAATTAAATACAGTCCAGAAAATTACGTGTGCCTGTTGAAAATATTGCAGCAGTATCTTTTTAACACCTCCAGGTAAATTCCTAAGAACTTAATTAAATTTCTAAGAAACCTATTGTTAACTGTAACGCCGGACAATTAACAGATTAAAAATGTTATTATAGAATTTTTTAAATTACAGATTCAAAAATTCGACCAGTTCACTGACATTAAGTCAGGGACAAAGGCTGCTGGAAGTATGCCAATAAGAAGAATTGGTCCAGAAATGTTTTGAAAACATATAAATCCGTTCATCGCGCTTACATATATTAGTCACTGCAATTTTATATCTTGCATATCTGTATATTTAGTTAAAACGTATAAATCGAAGAAAGTTCAAGATTTCTATAACGATAACATCATAAACGAATTGATAGTTTTGGGACTTATTACATTTCATTTGATCTATTATTTGTATTAATTTAATTCATATGAAGGGACGCTTACTAAAACGAACTGCTATCGGTCATTACTATATATATTAAATATTTTTTCTAAATGCGTAGTGATAATTTTATTCGAAGCAAATCATTGTTTTTTAATTCTGCTTATCGGGCTTTATCAAATATGTAAAATACTTTCACTGCCCAATTATTCCTTTATGAACATGTTTATCTATACTAATATAATAAAGAGGTACACATTGTTTGTATGTAGGAGGTAATCCTGGAATTACTGAACGGATTCGAAAAATTTCTTTTACTCATAGAAAGCTACACTATCCCTAACGGATATAGACAATATTTTATTTTAATTTAAAAAAGTTTTCAGTTTCAAATCATAATATTTGTAAATCAAGTCAGAGTAAAATGCGCTAAATAGCCGCTTTACCGGCCGGCGCTAGCTAAATTATAGCCTGGATATGAAAACAATGTTTATAATAGGAACGAACGCGGGCGAAACGAGGGTGAGTCGCTTGTATTATTAATAAGATACAAGCTATGCCGCACCTCTACGAGCGGAGCAATTCCACATGAATAAACTAAGCGGGCAATCCAAGTTGTTTAATAAAATTCGTATGTATGATAAATGTATTTAAAATGAATTTCTTTTAACATAATATATTTATACCTCAGAATATCCAAATATTTTCGACTGAGAACGCTTATTTGGAAAAAGATAACTTATTTAAGACTTGAGACGTGAAAGAATATATGTATTATGTTAAAGTGATATAGTATAATAATATATTTTTGTTCCAAAAATCTTTGTTTTCCACAATCCTGTCAGATTACAGAGAAGACAGTTTTGTCAAGAAAAAGTTTAGCTTTGTTTTTGTTTGTTAATAAATAATGTCCTACAATTTTGTTTTAAAGGATATCTTTTGTTTCATATGCGCCAATTTTTTACATACAACACGATCGACTTAATGATCCCGTCACTTTGTATTTCAATTCTTGCACATCACAGGTGTCGGTTTTTAAAAGTAAACCCTAATAGTATACAAAATATTCCAAATTTATGTTGTGAAAATGTATAACACGAAATAGAGCTTTATATTTGATAGCATTAAAAAGATCAGGCAGAGACAGAAGACGGAAAAGCTTAAGGGTCGATCTTATACCACTTCCCTTTTCATCGCGACCGATGGTCATGGGTTCAAATTTCGATTCTTTTTATTTAAAAAAAAAACCTGCAGTTATAACTTAATTTAACGTTATACTAATATAAGGTACTAAAACAACATTTTATGTTATGTCGTAGTTGAGTGCGTAAGCGATCCTGCGATGCCCCATTAAGACAGGGGAAAGTTTTAGTGGGTAGTACTGGCTTTTCGAGCCGGTGAGTCCCACATAACAACCAGTATGTCTACAGGTGGTTTGCGTAAATGCATTTCCCAACATTAAAAAAAGGTGAATTAAGGTATTGATATATTGCGATATTATAATCGCAATAGAAGCGAGGGTAGGTCGCTAGTGCAGTGGCTTTGTTACATTGTTGGTAATTGACGTCATCCTCTTTCACTGACACAACGTTAAGCCGTACATCATTATTTTTATACCTCAGTGCATTTTATCAGAACAAATTCGAAGAAGCTGAATTGGTTGCATTCATCACTGGATGTATAATAAAAGTAAATCATTATTCTATTATAAACCTTACTGTAACGTGATAAAGTTTCTTATAGATTAATACGACAATGTTATATACACCTTACATATGAATTAAGGGGTCAATTTATTGCGTTGACGAAAACCGGAACTAAAATGATATTGTCTGAGATTAGCGATAAATGAAAATGCTCCAGAGACGAAGGAAGCTGTTCATTTTATATGATATCAGATTTTGAAACATTTCTGTGCGAGTGTTCCATAAGTCATATTTTGAATTTTGAATCTTATAATTTTAAAAACAATATAATAACTTAAAAAAAAAATTTGAGCAATAAGCAATTAATTTTTAAGACCTAACAGTTAACTAAAAACTATAGTTGGTCTAAAATTTTGCAATCACATCTTCTTCTCCAGTTTCTTTATCATTTACAGTAGATTTTCATGGTTTTTATCTGAACTTTCCACTAAATAATAATCTTTAATTTTCATAGAGAAAAATAAGTGGACATTTCGTCAAAGCGAGACTACTCAAAATTCACTTTGGTAGCGATCATTCTTAAAAATGATTTAGAGATCTCAACTATTAAATAAATATGTAATATAATAAAATGGTCATACCTGATGTGTGCACTCGCTATTATCCTGTCACCAGCTAACTGCCACACATGGAACTCATGAACAGCGAGCACGCCGTCCACCTTCTCCAAGAGACGCCTTTGAATTACATCCACCTAATAAAACAACGTATATAAATAAAAATATAGCGCTGTCAATTCGTAATCGCGTCACTTAAGAACTACTGGAACGATTTGCCTATTTTAAAAAACGCCAGAAAAATTGGGAAATTCGGGAAAAAGTGAAAGTGCTATTTTAATAGGATTTTGTATAAATTTAAAGAACACAAAACAAATTTATTAAAATTTAGGCAGGACAAAGTCTATCGGATCATTTTAAATAAAACTTATCTTTTCGGATATTTTCGCGGATTTATGTTGATTTTTGGTTCTACTATTAAATAGGACATACCTAGTTTTATTGATCATCTATACATATAACAAAATTGTAACTAAGCCGTATCTGTACATTAAATATTTTTTGGAAAATCTAATTGAAATAGACATTATTATCGATACAGAGTCCGAATCTATAGTTTTTAGAATTTTTGTCTGTCTTTTACCGCATCACGAGAAAACCATTGGACAGATTTTGATGAAATTTGGTATGATGATAGCTGGTCAACCGGGTCAACATATAGGACTTTTTACCACGGGAAAATATCTCATTTCTGAGATATAATATTACAAAGGCGAAAGTTAGTGAATGACTGTTTGTTAATTCTTCACGCAGTAACGGTTCAACAGATTTGAATGAAATTTGAAATGGATATAGGCTACTATAGCACGCGAGGGGAGCTCGGACGAAAATAGCATTTAAGTAATTCAACAAAAAAGTAAGAGGTTGCATTAAATATAATAATCCTACCAATATTATAAACGCGAAGGTTTGTGAGGAGGGATGGATGGATGTTTGAT
Source organism: Brenthis daphne (assembly GCA_947093115.1). Lineage (NCBI taxonomy): Eukaryota > Metazoa > Arthropoda > Insecta > Lepidoptera > Nymphalidae > Brenthis > Brenthis daphne. Next base: position 28,169,392 of record OX352474.1, on the reverse strand, counting down.
ACTTCACTTACTACTTTGTTACTACTTTGACGCAAAAAATGTTCTTAATTAAAAATCTTCACTAAAAAATAATCATAAAAATAAACGATTTAAATGGGTTCGGTTCCATATTATGATAAGGTATATCTAACGATATGTGGCTAGAATGCATTAATAGATAAATATATTACCGTAAATGTGTCAAACTTAGCACTTACACGTTCCGTACTTATATATTCGATGTATTATGCATTGTTACTTGTTATCAAATAGCAAATACGCGATATCCTAGCAAACATCTGTTTGGGACGCTAAATGTCGACCGTGTTTGTATTAGCTGCCGTGTAACTTACGAGTATCTGTGTCGCAGGCATACCTATCCTACGATTCGTCTTCGTCATTTTGTAAAATACCGTAGGCAAATTGAAAAATCGGATTGTAAAATACCACATTTTGAGTAATAAGGTTTCTTGGCTCAAGAAAAAAAACCCAACGAAACTGGCATGTCTTATCCTTAACAGATCTGTCACCATAACTGAGTTTACAATATGGCGATGTCAAAATGGATAGAGCTGAGCTGTCTTGTACTAATAGCTGATGATTTTGCAAAATAGTGAAACCTATTTATTTTTATTTTCTTAATCATGTTTTTGTTTTCGGCAAAATGAATTAAATGAAGAAGTATTTTTAACCCCCGACGCAAAGAGGGGTGTAATAGGTGTATAAGTTTGACGTCGATGTCTGTCTCTGTGTGTGTGTGTCTGTCTGTGGCATCGTAGCTCTCAAACAGATGGACCGATTTCGATGCGTTTTTTTCATTTGAAAGCCTTTGAAAGTTTCCTTGCGTTGGTTCTTATCTATATTTGGTTAATATCGGTCCAGCAGTGTAAGAGTATCAGCTCTTTTCCAAAATGATGTAAGGCATTTTGGCGTATGATTACTTGATTAAGTGCTTCACGTGTGCCAGTGTAATCGTTAAATGACAATTAATTTGCGTGGGGGGTTTTTTAAATTTTTAATTTATAATCAATCACTCAATAGATTATTATAGACTTAAATAATACATTTTGCCTTAGACATTTTACAAATGCACGAGAACTGTTTGTATAATAGAGAATTATACTATATGCCCGCGACATCGATATAAAGTTTAAACATCGTAAACTATTGTCATACACACGACGAACGAATACCTACCTACGTAGAATACGGCTACGGGACGTATTTTCTAGACACGATGTTATTTAGTTATTGCATAGCATAGTAACCCCTAACACATATTATGAAAAAAATTAAATGTGTATGTTCGTTTCTCTTTATTTTACGCAGCAAGGGACGTGATTTTTATGCATTATCAATTATCATATTATGAAATATTATTTAATATTGAAACAAATATTTCCTTTTGGTTCCAATCGCCGTAAGCTTGACTAAGATGCAAGATCCGTATTTAAGTTCTATCATTTTAGAGTCTCCACCCTAAAATAACAGAAGCGAGATTTTCGATTGTGAATAATGACAACTCACTGATACGGTGAAGGAAAATATTGTGAAACCTTAATCGTGAAGACTCGTGAAATTCTACCAACTCGCATTTAGTAAGCGTAGTGGATTATAGCTAGATAGAGATCCCTATCTTATTGAGGCGAGGCCGTAGGATATTAAAAAAATTGAAAAATCGGACTATTATAAATGCGAATGTTTGTATGCCTATTACTCTTTTATAATAGCTAAGCGGATAAACGGATTTGGATAAAATTTACTAAATATATAAAACTACTAGCATTGCCCGCGGCTCCGCCCGCGTTCAGATGACCAAAAACCAAATTCTTAGGTTTTACATATTAGTATACTCTTACATTGCAGTTTTTGTATTTCTTCTCAGAAATGAGATATTTTCCCGCGGTAAAAAGTATCCTATACGTTGACCCGGATAACCAGCTATCATCATACAAAATTTCATCAAAATCTATCCAGTGGTTTTCTCGTGATGCGGTAACAGACAGACAGACAAAAATTCTAAAACTATAGATTCGGATTCTGTATCGATAATAATGTCTATTTCAATAAGATTTTCCAAAAAATATTTAATGTACAGATTAGACTCAGTTAGAATTTTATTATATGTATAAGATGACTTACATAAATAGTTGTTATTTAAAATGTTCGTATGATATATTCCTATAATAATTCTCATATGTAGATCCGTTTCGATTTCATTATTCAACACTACGTAAATAGCTTACGGCGTTCTCTTTGACCTGTGCATTGTGACATTTTCATTAACTTTACCGCTTGGTAAAGTTCATGAAAATGTCATAGTAAAATTTCGAACAACGACAATAGATTTTCAATTAAAACATACTGTTAATAAAGCTTGTCATTGTCATTCTGTATTTTAAATATCAGGGTGAAGCAAATGTGGTATCACAAAATAAAATATTACGACATTGTGAACAATTAAATAATGTTTATCATGAATAAACGACCAACAATATAAGACCAAATTAAATTTAAGAGGCCGTCAAACTTGAATTATATAGAAATTTAATAAGCAAGGAAATTGTACGAGTATATACCTTTGTATTTGTATAGCCTTAATATTTAAAATTTTAACTAGAATTTATATTCAAAATCAACGCATATGACCTCATTAACCTATCGTTTTACGTAACATAAATGAAATTACAAATATACATAATTATATATACAAAACAAATGTACACTTAATACTGTACAAGTCGTGGCCGAGTGGAATGCGTGCAATGCCGATACTTTGGGCGAAAATATTGATATATAATCTATTCAGATAAATGAGGTGTCTGTTTGTAATATACGGTATTTATAAGAAAAACACAATTTTTGACATTTTTTGTCTGTCTGTCTGTTTGTTCCAGCTAATCTCCGAAACGGCTGGGCCAATTTTGACGGGACTTTCACTGGCAGATAGTTAATGTTGAAAGGAGTAACTTCGGCTACTTTTATTTCAGTAAAAGAATTAGGGTTCCACTCAAAAAAGTAAAATGTAGGGACGAACCCGAGCGAAAAGAGGGCGAGTCGCTAGTCAAAATATATAATTTATTCAATTGTCATGACACCTTATGGTTCCTACGCGGAAATCACGACCGGTAACAAAACCGCAAATAATTGAGTCTTTACTGTTATTGTATGTAACTATTGATAACAAAAATTATTTACAATATCATAATACAACGTGTTTTATTGAATTCAAAGGAACAACGTTGATACAGAAATTCAATTTGCGGTTTAATAAAAGTCTGCATAAAAAACTTTATAACAACAAAAAAGGTAAAATAGTACCAAGAAATATTTATATAGGTACATATTTCCTAGCTATTTCCCACAGCTGTCTTTTTTTAAAGGTCTTTGCGCCATACTATTCTAACAATATTATATTATAATTATTAAAAAAAAACTTTTCTCTGTGCCTGTCTTTAAATATAAATTTCGTAGGAATTTTTAATACACTTCAAATTCGCAGTATAATCCAATATTAAAAAGGACAAAGAAATTGGTTTGTAAATGCACAAACGTGCAGACATACAGTTTAACATTACATATATTTTATAACATAATAATGAATGAATAAAATTAAACTTACCTGTATATGAGTAGGTACGGTCTGCAGTAAAATTAGCGCGGATTCCCTCAACAAAGGCCACACTGAGGCAAGTATGAGAATAACCAACACTATACTCAAGGCTGGGTCGATGTAGTACCTGTACTCCCAATTCGTCTGCCATACGACTATAGCTGAACTTACTACGATAAGGGAACCTAGAACAATAATTTACTATATATACATAAAATGAAATGGTATCTAAGTAAGTACATAATATATTGATTATTCTCATTAATAATTTTCGGCCACGGCGACTAATGTTACTGAGATATATAAAGCAAACACAATGTACACTCTATTCTTTATATTTTCAAAGTTTGATGGGACCAAAATCGATCGTGAGAGATCAAGAGCAGGACCTACAGTTAATTTTACGTGCTCTTCCAAGTAAGAGGTATATAACTCGACTTCCGAATAATTGGCTGTTACTTAGAATTTCTTAACAGAGTAACTTAATACCAATACTTGACCCAATCTAGGATTCAAACCCTGGATTTCCGGTTCCTATAGGCGTAGCTACATCCTAGCCACTAGTCCTACGAGACATCCAACTAACATTGTAAATGTGAACATATTTTTTTAAAAACTACTAATAATTCGTACATGGCAAAGAAAAACAAATATTTTTATTACTATCTACAGGATATGGAGAATAGGCAAATGGGAACTCTTCCTGTTCATACCAGCGGCGAAGAAAAATATATTTTTTGTCTTAGAAAGAAACCTCAAAGACAGGAAAAGTTTTTACAGAAAAACTTTTCCTTCTTCATTACAACAAAAGGAGCATTAAATACTTTAATATGTAGTACTTTTTAAATATTGCTAACACTACTATTATATACGTATAGGAAGTATCGTGGTTTAATTTATTTCACTAATATTATAAATGTAAAAGTTTAGATGTTTGGATGTTTGTTACTCAATCACGCCAGAACGGCGGAACGGATCTGGATGAAATCTGGCACAGAGATAGATTATAGTCTGGAATTACACATAGACTATACTTTTTATCCCATAAAAATTATGGTTAATGGAAAAATATATAAAAAATTTTAGAAAAATAAATAGAAATTTTGTTTTTCAGTTTTTAATAAAACAAAATAATGACTTTATTACAAAGCAGGCAAGCAATTCGCTCACTAAATAGTCAATTTTACATATACAATAGTATATAACTATGTAGTCATGAAATATGATTTTAAATAATAATTTACGAATCTACTAATTCTATTAATAAACACCTAAAATTATCGATACATTAATTATTATCGAATAGCTAAAGTTCCAGCTATATATGTACCTATGTATAAGAGCCATTGTTTGAACTAGTCGTCTGCAAGGTGTACTACTAACGTACCTAACAGCCCGCAAAGGCTAAACATTTCAAATAACTTTCAAGTAATAGCGATTTATTACCTTGAGTAAATGCATTACGATTTATTTATTACCTTTTGACGGTACGTTGTCAAAGGGGTATAATTTAGAAAATGACAGCAGAGAAACATCTTGAGATCTCATCTGTAAAATCTTATATTTATCCATTTAATTAATTTTTTCATAAAAAAATGTGAGATGATCATAGAAGTTTAATAAATTGTTTTAGACTTGTTTGTCTTGTGTTCAATCGTGTGCCATACAAAATGAAAGTCATTTTTATTCCATCGAACTAATATAATGAATACAAAAGATATTGAGTGATTATGTTTTTTATTATAATTAACTAGCGGCTCACCCTGTCTTCGCTCGGGTTCACCTCTAGGAAAACAAAAACTAACCTATCCTACGAGAACCGTACCTTTTCCGGGATAAAAAGTAGCGTATGTGTTATTCCAGACTATAATCTCTCTCTGTGCCAAATTTCATCCAGATCCGTTCAGCCGTTCTGGTGTGAAAGAGTTACACCCATCCGTACACACAAACTTTCACATTTATAATATTAATATGAAATCTATACATATAATAAAATCGTAACTAAGCCGAATCTGTACATTAAATATTTTTTGGGAAATCTTATTGAAACAGACATTATTATCGATATAGAGGCCGAATCTATAGTTTTCAGAATTTTTGTCTGTCTGTCTGTCTGTCTGTTACCGGGTCAGGCAAAAACCACTGAAGGCATTTTGATGAAATTTGGTATGATGATAGCTGGTTATACGGGTCAACATACAGGATACTACTGAAAAATATCTCATTTCTGAGAAATCTATACTAAACCTTAAAACGTAAGTAAGGACGAACCCAAGCGGAGCGAGGGTGAGTCGCTAGTATAATATAATAATACGGATTATTCACGCTGAAACAATTCAACGGATGTGAGTAAAATTCTGAATAGATAGATATAGCTTATATCCTGTATTAATAAAACCAAGGCTACTTTTTATCTTCGTACAATGTGAACGGAGACAAGGGCGAAAACAAGTTAAGTCATAGACTAAAAAAATAGCCGCAAAGTCATAGACAGTGTAGTTTTATACAAAACTATTGGTATTATCCAACCTTGAGTGATATCAATATAATCCAGAAAAGTGTTTTGGCAGTCTCATTATGCAATAAATTTTATTAGGGGCGATTAATGATAAGAATCCTACTAAGTTCGGTTAATGTAAGTAAAAGTCAACAATCAATGTACACGGCACAAACGAAATTGATGATAAGATTTCGTGAAAAGGAGTACAAGGTCACTAAGCGGTTCGCACTTTTGTTATTTACTACAAAATAATGTCAATGGCGACTGACAGTTATCGAAATGAGGCGACATGCTTATGCTACCTTTTGATTACACACTTAGAAATACATAAGCAAGGTTAGATAGAGTATTGAAGATTTTATAATAACTTTTGAGACGTCAAGAACCTAAGTCTCTCCCGTGACCATGTTTGGTGTCCCTAAACCATTCGAAACATCGAAAACAAAAACTCAAAATAAAAACGACAAAATCCGAAAAGTTTCATTAAAATGTTAAATATTTGCGTAAATCGAAGTCCGAAGAAAGTAATTATTATATAATGTATACTAATATTATAAAGACGTCAAGTTTGTGAATTGTGAGTTTGTGACGTTGTAGGGGGTAATCTCTGGATCTACTGAACCGATTTAGATGAAATTTGGTAAGAAGATAGTTGGAGACCCTGCAAAGGACATAGGATACTTTTTATCCCGCAAATCATCCCTTAAGGGTGTGAAAATGGAGATGAAAGCTTGTATGGGGAATGAACCTACGGACGAACCTGAGCGAAGCGAGGGTGAGTCGCTAGTATGTGATATAGTACAAAAAAAACTTAAAAAATATATTAAAAACCGACTTATTACCATTAAAAAGTCTAAAATAACTGAACGGGGGTTTTCATTTATTATTATAGATACTTACATGTAATCGGATATTTTCGAAGTCGGACAATGCTTTAAGATTTGAATATCTGATAGGTAAATAATAAATATGAACTTTAATAATTATTATAGTTAGTCGTTTGTTTATACATATCGAAATTAATTTGCTTTGCTTTGCATAGGCAGACATAAAAAAAGTATGCAAACAGTCTAACATAGAACCTCCTCCTTTTTAGAAGTCGGTTAAAAATAATTTATCATATTATTATCGGTAATTATAACGCACATTCATGAAGTTTTATTAGCAATTTCTAAACGGACATTGAAAAAACATTAAATGACCTTCATACAGATTCATGAACTTAAGCTTGAAGCGCACAAACGTAGAGCGAAAATCGAAAAACAAGTACGTTTAATGACCTCAGAATTAGTCATGAATACCTCATACCTCTACTCCACTAGAACCTTATTAAGAAGGCATTTCACGACTACTACACTTCCTATCTATACTAATATTATAAAGAGGTAAAGTTTGTGAGTTTGTGATGTAAATGAACCGATTTAGATGAAATGTCGTAAGATAGTTTGAGACCCTGGGAAGGACATAGGGTAGCTTTTATACCGGAAATCATCCCTTAAGGGGGTGAAAAAGGGGATGAAAGTTTGTATTAGGAATCAAGCTAGAGGGATGAACACGAGCGAAGCGAAAGTGAGTCGCTAATACAATGTAATTGTATATTATCCCACGAATTAACAAAAAAGTAATAAATTAATTATACCAAGACATACATATATCTATCTATATATACATATTTATATATAACTTAATATGACAAAAAAATATTACGAAAAAATCTTTTTCCTCCTTAACATTGTTCATTTCTAGGAAATAGTTGTAACATTCTTTATAATTAAAAGTAAGTTTTTTTGAAAGCAATTAAACCTCTTCTACTAACTTCAGATGATTACTTTTTCAATTTGGTTACTAATGGATTAGGAAGTGAATCGCGAAACTAATTTGTTTTGAGCACATGACATTGAATGTTTAAAAAGCATCCTTCAACAGAGAATAATCAAATGGAAAATAGCGAGATTCCTCTCATTGTTTAGCTGTAGTTACGTTTTAATGTTTAGTATAGATTTCTCAGACATGAGATATTTTCCCGCAATAAGAAGTATCCTGTATGTTGACCCGGATAACCAGCTATCATCATACCAAATTTCATCAAAATCTGTCCAGTGGTTTCCTCGTGATGTTTCCAGACAGATAGACAAAAATTCTAAAAAATATAGATTCGGCCTCTGTATCGATAATAATGACAATAACATTTTCCAAAAAATATTCAATGTACAGATTTGACTCTTCAATAGTGCGCAAAAAAGTATAGACCTAATAATATAAAAAAATCTTAATGGTTTTAGTATTTATATTATGTAGAACGTACATATTATGTATGTTTATTATTTTTCTAATAGGTACTTAGTTATATGCACACTGTTTTGATATATTTTAATTTTTTCTTTGTACCGCAACTACGACAATTGTAATTATTAACTAAATTGTAATTATATTAATATAAACAAAATCACATAACTACATTATTGTCAGAGCACTTAATTATAAAATAACCAAATTTATTAAAATCTATCTAAACATCTTACACATAAAACCAACACGTGTTAAGTAGTTCTTCACGCAATAACGGCTCAACGGTTCTCTGAATGAATTTAGATTAATTTTAAAAACGCACCACACCCAAATCTATGGGCACAAATCAGTTTAGTTAAAATCCAAACTTACCTAAAGCATCAGAAAGTACATGAAGGAAAACCCCCTTCATATTCATGTGTCCAGGGTCACTAGTGGGTCTTGGCACTTGGTTGGGTCTATTGTCCATCCTGGGTGGGACCATCTCGTCTGTTTCCTCAGTATCTGTGGTCGCGTGTCCAAGGGCCATGTCTGCATTGCTGTTTACTAACTCGGTCAAGTGACGCACGTTAGCCGGTGGAGGAACGCCGCCGTGTGTGTGGCCGTGACTGCTACCGTGTTCTGTGTGCAATTTGTTTTTTAATGTACATAAGTAATGGAATTTTTATGGGTTTATGTTTTAGATCGATTTAAAAAAAGGATATACTCAATTGGGATACGATGTCTTTTTTTTACTGAATAAATTATACGTGAAGCCCGTTCATGTATAAATTAAAAAATAAAAACCAATCGTATTGTGGAACAATATGACGTACATATACCTACATTAATAAGATGTACTAAACAGAAAATATATGTATGTACATATATAACTAAACAATAAATCTGATTGCCATGAAATTTTACTTTTCGTCGATTTTAATTAATGCAAATATGTACCTATATGTGCACATTAAATAGGTAATTAAATGCGTAATACGAGTATATTAACTATGAACACGTTTTTCTGACCACTAAAGCTAAATTCATACTATATAAATAAAGATTAAGCTTAACAATACAAAAATTGTATTTTATATGAAAGAAAATTTCCAGTTTTCGCATTGCAAGATTTGGTATCAACATACGAGTCAGTACCAATGTGTTTTCAAATTCCTTTAATGACCAATCCCATTAATCCATATTAATATTATAAAAATTTGTAAGGATGGATAGATGGATGTTTGATACTCAATCACGCCAGAACGGCTAAACGGATCTGGGTGAAATTTGGCACATTATAGTCGGGAATAGTACATAGGTTACTCTTTATCCCGGATAAATGTACGGAACCCGTGGGATAGATTTGTTTTTGTTTTTCATTAGGGACGAACCCGAAAGAAGCGAGGGTGAGTTGCTAGTAAATATATAATATTTTGATATAACGGTACATACGTTTTTTCAAGTAAAATTATGTACCTATTTCAGTTGCTAACAGATTAATAAAATTTAATAATAATAAAAGTTAATACGAGCGACGAAGAGAGGTTTTTTAAAGGATATAAATCTCAAATTACGAAAATATCATTTTTCACTGTTGCCATGTACCATCTTTGTAAATTAAAAAAAAACAAACCCGTTTTAATTTCGGAGAAGATGGATGAGGTTGACCCCCAATGAACCAACGGTTTTGTTTTTGTATTAATATAACAGGCTGTTTGAGTACAAGGTGCGCTCAACGTTAGATAACAAGAGTAGAGACCGATTGTATGAATGCAACAGCTTATATCTTTAAACAAGCTATTCTTGTATATGTATATATATAATCTGAATCTCAGAAACGGCTCCAACGATTTTCAAGAAATTTAGCACACAGGGGGTTTCGGGGGCGATCCATCGATCTAGATTAGTCTTATATCTGGAAAAACGCGTGTTTTCGAGTTTTCATACGGTTTTCTTTCGCATTATTATTACACGCAAAATATGGTCGATAATTTCGCACGTTCGGGCATAAGCATCATGGTCAAGCGGCCAAGGCGCAAGATTGACAATCATAAATAGGTGTCCAGGTTCGCATCCCGGTCGGATACAAAGGTATAATTTATTTTTGTTTTTTTTTGTTGCATTTATTCGTTTTTAGTTTTTTTTTTAAAGAAAATTGTACTTATGACAAAAAACTCCGAGCGAAGCTCGGTGGCCCAGGTACTTAAAAGCAATACAAGAAATACATTACTTAACACGAAAAATATCGTTCGGTTATAAAAATTCTAACTAACGTTAAATTCACCATATAATTGGTGAATAGTTCATTTACATATTGATAAACCAATATTGCAATAAGCAATTTAAATATTTTGTTACTTCTTAAACGTAAACAATCTGCCCTATAGGTTGGGTAGTAACTACACTAGTACATTGCCCTTGTGATTAATTCAAATATTTTTTTAAGGTCATTTCACATGGGTCACATTGTTATAGGTGTTATAGGAACGTACATTTTTCCAGGATAAAAAGTAGCAGCCTATGTGCTATTCCTGATTATAATATATCTCTGTGCCAAATTATATCCAAACAATGAATGAGTATCAAATATCCAAATATCTAAACTTTTACATTTATTATATTCGTGAGATATATTGTATATTTTTATACATTTTCCTATGTAACCCAGAAGTTTGGCAATTACAAAATAATATGTAGGTATCGATTTTGTTTGGAAAATGTAGTTAGTTAATCGAGTGGTAACAAAGCCTGTATGGAAAATAATAATTTTCGGGTATCATTAAAAAGATAAAATGCTTTGTATTTTTGTCACACCACAGTTTATATCATGTTTTTACGTTATACCTATCAAAACTAAGGCTAGTGGAGTTTAGCTTTAAGGAAGCAATTGTTAGAACAGTTTTTACAAAAGACATATTATCATTCGAAATGAGTATCTATTAACGATAACCTGTACAATATTATTATTTACATTGAGGACAATAACGACAAATAACAACGAAAGATAGATAATATCGATGTTAGCTTTGCACAAAGTTCGATAATGAACGGAATCAATTTAGCGAGTAAATAAAACATTAATAACCAGTTGGACTAATTTCATATTGTGTAATTTGCGATAACGTTTGATGGTACAGTTAACAATACAAACAACACAAAGAATAATAAACAATCTAAAATAATTTGTTAAATATTGATTTTAGAAGAAGAATTTTATTTTAAAATATTTTATGGAAGACTTTAAAAATAATGAAAAAATGAATTGGACTATTGAAAAATAAGTGAAAAACTGATGATTGTATTTTTTACGATAGTTTATCGATCAAAATCGATAAATTCTTATATAGACACGTACATAGATTAATCGAGAGCAAATAGGTGTATACCTCAAAACTCAGCTATAAAGAGTGGATTTGGCTGATTTTGGATTTTTTGTGTTTCTTATACTAAAAGCTATAAAGCTTACCTACTGAAATATTCCGCTATTGTTTATTTTATTAAGGGTTATCCCATGAAAATGATACTACTTCTGTTAAAATTAATACATATTTAAAAATTCTGATAATTGTATATTTTGTGGAGATCACTAGAAAAATTGTTTTATTTTTTAATTTACGGATTTTCAAGACAGCAATATTTAATGGGTAAACTTTTTAGTTTATGGTACTAAATACCCAAAAAAAACATTCAAATCGTTTCTTTATAACTGGGTTCTGTCATTTTTTATTTATAATGAATAACTGTACTCGACTATATATCGATTTATATATTTGTAGAAAATTATAAAGTATTAAATCAAATTTCGTAGCTGAATGTACCAACAATTACGACTTCTTTTTCTGATAAAACAATGTATTGTACTTGATTATTTATCGTAGCATATACCTTCAAAGGTTGAGAAATCGTTAGCGTTGATTCATATATGAATTTCCAATAAAATGTTTAATAACCGATAAGACAATAAGAAATAAACTTGCACCGAACTCTCAAATAAATAACTACAACAATATGTAATAAATCACATAAAATCTATATCATAATAAAACCGTTAAAAATGACTATTTGTAAGCGCATCACTTGAGGATGTCTCGACGGATTTGGCTCATTTTTTAATATAATAGGTAGTCCGAGGTTTTTAGGCATACGTTTTTAAAAAAATACCTAGAAAATTGGGAAATTCAGGAGAAACAGGAAGAGCTTTTTTCTATACATTTTTGTATTTGATATCGTCTGTCGGGCCAGCTAATAAGTAATAATAAAGGATTGTAACTTACCATGGAACAAAAACAATCCAACAATATTTAATATTAGCCCGAGTGTACCGACTGCGACGAGCAGTTCTGGTTTGTGTATCGTCTCAATCTGGATGAATCTTTGCACAGCCTCCACTGTTATGCTAAAGCACAACGCCACCAAAAACACTGCATTGACTAACGCTCCTAAAACTTCTGCTCGCGCCCATCCAAATGTGTTCTTTGACCATTTTTTTGGTGACATCTAAAAAATTACAAATAGATTTAAACATTTTTCACCTTTACGTATCTAAGGCATTTTTATAAACTCCGCTCGCTTGAGTTCGTTACAGATATCATTTTAAATACAATAATAATACCTATATACAAATAGTTTGTATGTTTAAATGTATCTCATTCTGAAATTTCACTAATAATAAATACATAGTCTACTCTTTCTATTACTACAGGCTGTTGTAATTTCTGATGAACATGATATAGATTGGTGTAGTAGGGGAGTAAAGCGAGAGTGAAGCGCTAGTTTTAATATAATTATAAAAAAAATGTGTCATAAACTAATAACTATATGGGATTATTCATGAGGTATAAGTCTTTTCAGTAAAACGAAGTTATGAAAATCGGTTCTCAATTGGCGATGATATTGCGCATGGACGGACAAATCATGCACACTTTCTTCTATCATTTTTATTGAAGTCGATCAAAAATAACAACGAATATTTGTTTTATCATTAATTTAAGTATTTTGTACAAAATGATACGAATATTTTAAACTCCAAATATTATCCGAAATTCGTGTCAGCGTTACGCCTACACAGAGCCACAAAATAAAATTGTTTGGCAGTGACAATTCAATGGCATGATTGGTTGGAACAACACACACCATTATAAATTTCTTATATAACGAGAGAGCAATTGTATGCAATTTCAATATTATATTATAAAGCTAAGTTTGTATGCAAATTGAAATTGTATATACGTTAGAAAGTCTGTTTTATAGGGAAGCCGGAAGGTAATAGACTATAACAGATTATATGTATGTAAATCCGTCTGTCTGTTTAATCGCGCATTACTTCTGGGCGGATGTCAAAGGATCTTATTACTGTAAAATTAATTGCCGGAATTAACATGGTTAAGTAGTTGATCTAATCCGCTGTACGCGCTCTATTCAAAGCGGGCTTCGGGGGGCATGATTAGCTGTTTGATGATTAGTTGTGGGCTAAGTGAAATAACGAACGCGGAAAAAACGCTATACTAGTAGGTAGTAGCTACTTTAAATATATATTAATGTGTTTATTTTCCTATCTATACAGATAAATAAAATTGAAGTGTCTCTTTGTAATGTCAAAATAACAGTTTTTCACTAAATACATATGAAAGTATATAGGGTACTTATAATAAAAAAACAATTAAAAAAAATTGTATGTCTGTTTGTTCCGGCTAATCTTCGAAACGGCTGGATCGATGTTGACGGGACTTTCACTGGCAGATAGCTGATGTTATAAGGAGTAATTTAGGATACTTTTATTTAAGAAAAAGCATTAGGGTACTACTCAAAAATATTAAAACCCATGAAATTGCGAAACAAAATCCGACAAATACTCGAGCGAAGCGAGGGTAAGTCGCTAGTTTCACTATAATTAAGTTTTATGACTAACTTTTTATTATGTTAAAAGAAAAAAAAAGAATTCTGCTAATCGGAAGGACAATATGCACAGGAAAATCCCCTAATACATTACTTACATTCGCCGTACGCGAATGGCTTGAGTCATCACGGACGGCCGTAAAATAAAAGTGTTTCCTACAATCTAATAGGAAAATGACATCATAATATTATTAAGGTAGTAAATAATTCAAACTAGATTTAAAATATTGTAATGTATAAGAATTTTAGGGCTCCAAAATGAAACTGAACTAACAAGATTCCGTTTTTCCTTCTGGGTGTCGCTTGTGTGTCTGTTAGTCTGTGTCCATCGCAACCTATTTTCCAGATCTACTGCATAGTATAAATTAAAATTTGGTATTCTATTACATACAGAGTGACCTCGAGATTGACGCATGCTGTAAATAAATTAATGTGGAGGTCAATTTTAGGGGTCAAATTTGAAAATATAAAAACAAAATTCAAGCACATCCTCAAAATAGCCTCTAAAACTGTAGTTTATGGGGATTTTATTTTATGGAAAATTATAGCAAAAACTTCACATTGTTGTGCATACAAAATTGTGGGCCTAATATGTACTTAACCATGCTGTCTCTTTCTTACAAACAAAAATAAATAATGTCATTTTATATATTGTTTACATATTTAAGATCTTTTTGTAAATATTGCCTGACATAAATGATTAAATTAAATTAATAAAAAAAAATATAAAACAAATATACCTAGATAAAACAGAGATAAATAAGTGTTCTTATAACTGTATATTTATTTTTGTAAAAAAATATATTAATGTAAAAATTAGTAAGAAATTGAGTTCCTTATTTTTGCATTATATTTATTATAATACTAGCGGCTCACCCTCGCTTCGCTCGGGTTCGTCGCTAGGTACGTTTTAAATAGATATAAAAAGAAAAAATCTTTCTTTCTCACATTTTAATTATATGTTTTAATACTTACCTATTCCGGACTAAGAGAAATCCAAAAATTAAAATATCATAAAAATTGGAACGCGGTCGAACGGGATAAAAAGTATCCTATGTCCTTCTCCTGGCTCTAAACTACCTCCCTGCCAATTTTCAGCTAAATCGGTTCAGCCGTTCTTGAGTTATAAGCGAAGTAACTAACACGACTTTCTTTTATATATATATAGATAATTTAAACGATTTTGAGATGATTTAGTAAAAAATATAAACTACTAAAAGTAATATGTATGGCATGTCCCATAAATATTGGAAAAGGAATATATCTGACACAT
The DNA here is from genome assembly GCA_947093115.1 of Brenthis daphne. NCBI lineage: Eukaryota > Metazoa > Arthropoda > Insecta > Lepidoptera > Nymphalidae > Brenthis > Brenthis daphne. The sequence goes on along the minus strand of OX352474.1, from coordinate 28,153,861 downwards.
ATTATGTAGTTAATTGTTAATCTTATACAATACTTACATACCTTAACTGATAAGAATGCTATAATAAGTGCCGCCACATCACTTAACATATGAAAAGAGTCTGCTACTAAGGCCATGGAGTTTGTCACATAGCCCACTATAAGCTCTACTATAAAGAATGTGCCTGTCAGCCATAACATGGAGAGTAGGCGACATTTCTTCCCGGAGAATTTCCCCATGTTTGCTATAAAAATATAATAGCTATAATATTGATTTAAGCGTTTAAATTACATACTTTTTTAAATAGCTTCTTAAATAGCATAAATAGCTTCTTTGTTTGTACCAACCATAATAAAATAAAATAATTGAATTAAAATAACTAAAAAAACCTATTAAACTGTTAAATAGTAATTCAAAAATAAAACATTAAATAATTCTTACAAGATAAAATACTTAATTTTCAAAAGAATGAAAAGGAAAAAAATATTGTGAGTAAAATTTATCACACAAAAATATATAGCATTTCACAATAAATATGCAATATGTACCTATATTTTTTGTGAAATTCTAAATATAGTCTATGATTAATAGAAATAATTATTAAGCATTTCATAAAATTGTATAAAAAAAGATCAATGAAATCATAAAATTATCAATTAAATTTGATCCCAAATATTATTTCTTAATACTAAAAATTGATAAAATCTACCTACAACTTAATGAACACTGTTTATACTTACCGGTTAATTTTTGAAATGGACAATGTTACCAGAACTTTTGGACAAAATTTGTTAGAACTTAGATACCATTTCGAAATGTTTAATATATGTACTAGGTACTGTTTCTAATTGGCCTAAAAATCTTAAGATATATTTCACATAAGTCCTTATCTAGCTCCAATAAATATTTTGATAACTATACAATGTTGTAGGATTTTTTTAAATATTGATATATATTATGAGAGGCTTAATTTCTTTATTTATGATCATAAAATTAGTGAAGCAGTATATTTGATATTTCACTTACCGATAAATTAGACTATCCAAATAATATGGTGTATATCAGCAGAGCGAACCCATTAGGACTGTGAGTCAATACATTCACAAAATATGCATACTCATTTGACAATAGTGTAAGCTTCAGTATAATATCGATTCAATGTAATAACAAAGTAGAAACAGAGAACACTTCCGATATCCAAAAAAGTAAACATTTAAGACGCGTGTGCAAATTGATAACAAACCACTTTTCTAATAATTCTACGAAATTTCCCGTAAAACAATCCAAGAGAAAATATTTTACGTGAAGGTTGGGTCCTGAAGAGCACTATAATTTTGTTATAAATTTTTTGTTTCAGTAAATGAAATAAATAATTTATGTCACTAAAAGAAGGAATAATAATTAGATTTTATTCCTTTATATGAATTTGAAAATTCTGCTCATATTTAAAGCTGAATCCGTACTCGGTCGACTGTTCGTCTGCATTTAACTGTCAAACTCAAATTGTGCAGAACTAAAATGAGGCCCATTTAATTATAAATCGGATACTCTACCGTAAATTGTAATCAAACTATAAAAATAAGCATATTTCTGTTAAAAAGTATGTATTTATTTTCAATTTTAGAAGTCCTATTTTTATTTCTAAAGCTACATTGTTAAACATTTTAATTTTCTATCGACTTGTTTTATCCTTCTTTATTAATATAAAGGGCATTGTCATGAATCATGAAGATTTTTCTTATAAATTAACCTGTCGTGTCGACTAAAGTTTTATTTTTAAAAACTTTTTATCATGCATTATCAGTTATTTGAACTATTTGCTCACATATCAAAAATTATAGTATGTACAACAAAAATTGTGGCGAATTCTATCAAATACATTCTTGTAATCAGCATGTCGTCTTGAGGTATATCAGCGAGAGTGTAGCCATCATAAGCAACAGCTGTTTTAACATCAGTCATAATTTATACTCATTTATTAACTGTGGTTAATAGTTATTGGTTAATAACATAATGTCATTTTTAATTTTTTCGCAAAAAGACAAACTCGAAAATGTTTCAAGTTGATGTTCGGAAAAATTGGATCAAAGTAAATTGTACGTAAAATATGATTATATTCTCAAACGATGATATTTCTTGTGCTTTAAATCCCCGTAGTAAAATAAATCTTTGTTTTTAATAGGTTACATAAACAGTTAAAGAGCATAACTTATAAAACAGAATATTTGTTTTTAAAGTGAATATGAAGATTATTAGTAAAACTGCTTCTCTAATGGGTTATGTTTTACGTGCTGCTTGTATAACTCATTGTACCCTCGAATACGGTGGTGACCTAGTCATGGTAAGTTAGAAAACAATGATAATTCTAAAATACTAAAACCTACTTGCGAACATAACCTTTGTATTCTGTATAAAAATTTGCATTATACCTACTTATGTATATTTACAAATTATAAATAACAATAATCATGGTTCAATTATTATTATTATGCCTATATTGTCTTATCTTTATGTTACAAAAATTTATATAATTCAATATTTTAGTGTTCTGGACCATCCATGGAGCCAACATTAGAAACAAACAATATATTATTTACTGAACATATAACTCCAAGATTACAAAGATTAAGAAAAGGCGACATCATAATAGCTAAGTGTCCTACAGATCCAAAACAGAATATTTGTAAAAGAATAACTGGTTTGCCTGGTGATAAAGTAAGAGGACATTTTCCTAGAGGAAGTCAAATAGTTCCTAGAGGGCATGTGTGGTTGGAGGGTGATAACTCCAGCAATTCTAAAGACTCTAGAATATATGGTCCAGTGCCACAAGGTCTGATCCGTGGTAGAGTAGTGTGCAGAGTGTGGCCCCTAAATAAAATAAGTTCCTTGACTGAATATTGACCTATGTATATTGTAATTTAGAATTATTTTTGTTAAATGAGGTTTGCCTTCCACATTTGTAAATAATAAATATTGTTGTTATAAATTAATGATTTTGTGACTTATTTATCCAATGTTTCATTTTTAGATATGTACATTAAAATGTCAAAATTTACACAATGTTTTGCATAAGCTTTCTGAGAATGAACAAAGTATTTAATTTATAAAACCTTTTAGCAAAAGCACAAATCTTTTTCTAGTATTTAGTAGTTAGTACATGAAACACCTATATTGCAAAAATCTGCAGTATAGAACCAAGTTTGAGTAATAAACATACATGTTATCTTGGGTGGAAGTTTTTAAATAAATATCCTTTTTTATTAATTAGTTTTATTTTAATTTTAAGTTTTACAAAAAGGACGACGTGGTTTTACATTTCACACGAGACAAGAGAGAGAGCAATATCAAATTTTTAACAGATTAAAAATAACTATAGTGTACATATATTATGTCACAGACAATATAATACCAACACCTTCTCCTATTTTTAATTTTTTTTTTATTTATTTATTTTAATTTAACACACAAAAAAAACTTAAAAATAATAATTGTTACAAACTTAAAACAATTTCTCTGTGTATTTTATTTGTTTTTTTTTTTTTTTTTAACTTATACAAATTACTGTTTAAATATATACATTTGTTTTTAATTTATACAATTTTATCAATTATCCATTATTTTGTTACAACAATTTTCAAATTTATGTTTTAATAAAGGTTTTGTCAGCATGTCTGCTAACTGATTTTCTGTAGGACAATATATTACTTTAATATTACCACTTATATAATTTTCATGAATGAAATAAAATCTAACATCAATGTGTTTCGATCGTTTGTTAAATGATCCAGTTTTAATTAGTTGAATTGAACTCTGGTTATCTATATTTAGAATAATCTCAACATTAAATGTTAATAACTCATTAAGTAATGATTTTATGAATAAAGTTTCTTTGCAACAATCAGCGGCTGCAATATACTCTGCTTCAGTTGAAGACAAAGCAACAATTGGTTGTCTCTTTGAACACCAATATATAGGTCCACCAGAATACATTAATATGTATCCAGATGTACTACGTCTACAAGTCAAATCATTTGCATAATCAGCATCGCAATATGCAAATAATTTTGATATATCAAATCCTTTTTTAAACAAGATACCTTTTCGTTTAGTACCTGCTAAATATTTTAAGATCTTTTTAATTGAATTAATATCCTCTTTAGATGTATTCTCTATTTTCCTACTAGCCTCATTGACTGCATGTGCAATGTCAGGTCTGGTACGAGTTGACAGATACAATAGACCACCTACTAATTCTCTATAAGGAAAGTTAGTTACAATACAATTTCTATCAGATATGGTTTTATTTGTGTTACATGGTGTATTCACACTTTTACAGTTTGACATGTTAAATTTATCTAATAAGTATTCAATATAATTTTCTTGTTTTAATAATATACCTTTTTCATTTTTAACTATTTCTATGCCAACAAATATATTTGGAAATTTATTAATTTTAATTTCAAAGTCTTTTTCTAAGCATTTTAATATATCTAATAATTTTGATTTATCTTTACCTATAGATAATCCATCATCTACATAAATTGCAATAATTACAGTTTTATCATTATTAGTGAAAACACATTTATCTGTTTTAATAGGTTTTAGATTTAATTTTAACATACTTTCAGTAAAGGTTTTATTCCAGGTTACTGGTGCCTGTTTTAAACCGTATAATGCCTTTTTTAACAAACATATTTTATTTTTACTGTCATAATTAAAACCTTCTGGAATATTCATATATACCTCATTATTAATTTCTCCATATAAGAATGCTGTCTTAACATCAAATGTAATAATCTCATAATCTTGTGAAGCAGCTAATGCAAATAGGGTTTTAAGAGTTGATTGAATTACCACAGGACTATAAATTTCAGTGTAATCTATACCTTTTTGCTCGAATCCACGAACCACCAATCTCGCCTTGTAAGTTCCATCTTCTTTGACTCGGAACACCCACCTGTTTGACAATATTTCCTTGCCTTCTGCTTCCTGTCGATCCACAATATCCCAGGTATGATTTTTCTTTAATGATTCCTTTTCAGATGTTACTGCCTCTATCCATTTATCCCTGTCAGGCCCTGAAAGATATTCTGAAAAACTAAGTAAGACATAATCATTAAATTTCTTTGGTTTCTTAATCTCTCTTTTACTTCTAGTCATATTTTTGAAATCATCACCCATTATGTTTTTATTTTCATTAATTGTTTTATTTTTAATTTTATCTGTAGTGTTATCGCTGCCACCTTCTCCTAAGCTGTTATTTATGTCATCATCAGTGTTAATTAACTCCTCTACTGGGTTTATATGGGTACTGCCTTCTCCTAAGTTTTTATTTTTATCATTATTTTTTTAGGTGATTTATTTCTTTTTCTTCATTTAAAATTGTATCTTCAATCTTTTTCTTCAGGTAAGTCAATTAAATGATCAAATAAATTTTCAGGTATTAATGTTTTTAAATTCTCCTTTTGCTCCTTTGTTTGTAAAGTTTTATTATTAATTACCGTTACATCTCTTGATATTTCTAAAGTTTTAGTAAAATCATTCCATAGTCTATAACCATTAGGTGTATAGCCAATCATTATCATCTTGTCACTCCTTTCTTCCAGTTTATAAAGATTTCCCAGTCTCTTTGCATATACTTCAGCTCCAAACATTATTAAATTTGACAAATTTGGTCTTCTACCTGTCCACATTTCATATGGAGTTTTATTTGTTGTTTCAGTTGGTGTTCTGTTAAGTAGGTAAGCACTTGTTCTAATGGCTTCTCCCCATAATATTTTTTCTGAATTATTTTGAAATAACAATGCTCTGGTTTTGTCAAGTAATGTTCGATTTAATCTTTCAGCTTTCCCGTTAAGCTGAGGTGAGTATGGTACTGTATAATCTAATTTTATTCCTTTTGTTTTACAATATTTCTTGAAATAGTTATTTTTATACTCTCCTCCATTATCACATCTTATTATACTAATCAGCATTTTATTTTCTCTTTCAGATTCTTCTATGTATTCCTGCAGACACTCGGAGACTTCAGATTATACTTCAACAGATAAGTTTTAATGAAATGTGTGTAATCGTCTAAAATGGTAAGTACATACTTCATACCATCATATGTTTCTTCAAATGGTCCACAAACATCACTATGTATTATTTCTAATTTTCTAGTAGCTCTTTTTCTTTCAGTATTAAATGGCTTTCTTACTTGTTTTGATTTTATGCAAACTTCACATTGCGACATGAGCTCGACATCTTTTTCTGTTATTTTCAGACCGTCAGCAAGTTTCAGTAACTTTGAGAGAACATTTTTACTTGGATGACCCATTTTAATATGCCAATCCATTGCAGTTTCATTGTTATTCGAGTAAAATGCAATATTGTTTGTATATATATTATTCAATACATCAACACTATAAAGGCCAGTTTTGTTTTTATTTCCAGTTAGTACAACTTCATTGTCTTTTAATATTTTTACTGAATTTTTATTAAATATTACAGATCCTCCATTGTTTGTGATACATGATACTGATAATAAGTTTTGGGTAAGTTCAGGAACATATAAAGTATTTTGTAATGAACAATTTGTACCTTGTACTTTTCCATAGCCTGGTGACTTCATAGTTTCATTATATTTAGCAACACATATTTCTGTATAATCTTCTTGATAGTCATTTATTAAATTTATGTTATTTACCATATGAGAGCTAGAACCTGAATCTACTATGAACATATTTTCATCTTGAATTTTATTTGTCACAAAAGCAACATTTCGCTTATTTGATGTTTTATTTCTGAAGTAGCAGTTTTTCTCCTCGTGGTTATATTTTTTACAGATTGAACATTGTTTACTGTTACAGTTTTTTGCATAATGACCAATTTTATTGCACTTGTTACAGGTTACTTTATTTGACTTTACATTTTTCATAGATTTAAAGGCAAAGGGTTTTTCTTCATGTTTTTTGGATATTCTATTTTCTTCAGATAACAGTCGGTTAGTTAAATTTTCTAAAGTTTTTTTCGAGTCTTCAGTTGAATCCCATGCGGTAATAAAATTTTCGTACTCGGATGGTAAGCATGATAGAATTTTTGAGATTAACATTTCATTTGTTATATTTTGACCAAGCCCTTTGAGTCTAAAGGTTAAGTTTTCAATTTCGCATAATAATTGCGATATGTTATGTTTTCTGCTTGTTTTAAATGTGAAAAATTCTTGTAGTAATTCAGAAGCACGTCTTGATTCTTCTCCGTCAAACATTTTGCATAATTTAGTGTACATTTCTTTTGCTGTGTTACACGACATTAATGGCGGCTTATATTTCTTGTTAATGCTCATTAAGATTGCACGTTGTGCTTTTGCATCTTTTATTTGAAAGTTCTCATCGGTTGAACTTTTTACGCCTTCAATTACTTGGCTGAGATTATTAGCTTTGAAATAAATGTTTATTTCATACTTCCAAAGCTGATATCCTTCCGTACCATTTAAAGGTTCAATTTTAATTTCATCCATTTTATTCTTTATTAGTATTAGAAATTAAAACCTTTTTAATTATTGTTGCGTCCTTTCTGCTTTCCTTGTTGTTCTGGGTGTCCTGGGCCCATAACCTCTTGGGTGGAAGTTTTTAAATAAATATCCTTTTTTATTAATTAGTTTTATTTTAATTTTAAGTTTTACAAAAAGGACGACGTGGTTTTACATTTCACACGAGACAAGAGCATAGAGTATATTGCTACGACAAGAGAGAGAGCAATATCAAATTTTTTAACAGATTAAAAATAACTATAGTGTACATATATTATGTCACAGACAATATAATACCAACATGTTACACACACAGTATGTACATACAAATTTTATTTTCATTTTATACATATTTATTTAATATATTGAAGAGCATGAATACCAAGTTTCAAGTAATTCTGATCATAAATATTTGTTTGGGTTGTATTATAACGTGTTTTCCCGTGGGAATGAGATGATCTCCCGCAGTAAAGTAGCCTCTATCACTCCAGCCCTCAAAATCACGCCTATCCGTCACTATTTCGACGTGAAAAACGACAACGAAACAAACACACTTTCACATGATATTAAGTATGTATGGATAGTATGAATATTATTCAGTACATTAATATATATTTTAACTTCCTCAAGAGATGTAGGAGAGGCGATTACATAATAAAAACATAAAATATACATAAATATTTATTCTTAATAAATTAATTAAATTGTAGTAATATTATACATTATGATTTATTTCAATTGTCGTAATAGATTCTGGCTCCATTGTAATTAATACAAATCTCTGAAGCGATGTTGCTATTCGGACGTTAACTTCGAAAGTGTTCCTGCAATAAAAACAGGTCAATTTTTAAATATACATAATTTTATTTTTAACTAGCGACTCACCCTCGCTTCGCTTGGGTTCGTCCTTAGCTTGATTCCCCATACAAAGTTTCATCCCCATTTCACTCCCTTAAGGGATGATTTCTAGGATAAAAAGTATCCTATGTCCTTCGCAGGGTCTCAAACTTATCTTCTTACCAAATTTCATCTAAATCGGTTCAGTAGATCCAGAGATTACCCCCTACAACGTCACAAACTCACATATTCTCACAAACTCGCAAACTTAACCGCTTTATAATATTAGTATAGATACGATTGTCATAATTATATTCGAGATAAGAAGAAAAATAATTATAACTAAACGTTAATTAAAATCAAAGTAACTTTTTGAATAGACGTTGAAAAAGTTGCTTAGGGTGTAGGGACTTGAGCTAAGTGAGAGTGGGTGGCAAGTAAAATAAATAAATATGAATGAAGGCAGCGCTAGCACAGTGGTAACGCTTTCGTTTGGAAAAAAGTGAAGCAGGTTAAAATTTGAGGTTTCCTATATCTGATATTTTGCACGTGCGAGTTATTTTCAACATGATTACCACTTTGGTGTTTTTACTTCACCCTGAATACCAGGATGTCTGAGGGAACCTAACTGGTTTTTGAAACACATATGAAGTACGTTAATTTTCGCCCTTGACTAATTTGGGCTATGGCCTGATCCCTTTCGCATTGAAAGGAAGTTAATCGGTCTTTAACAGTGAACGTTAAAACGACTGAATGAAAAATTTCAGAATACTCACGTATTATGAAGAACCATGACAATATTGCCTGCAGGAGTTATAAAGGCAACATTATCGACATGCCCCAAACTATATCGTAACACCTCAACCCTTTGAGATCCTCTCGGAATAAACTTCGAGAAATGGCCCATAGCATAAAACATGGGTTGTTTTATAAACTCATCCCTATCCCCATACACAAGGATTGGGGCGTCGACGTAATTATGAGCCCAATTTGGGCCGCCATTTTCATCCAGGCAAAGGTTCCAATCTATCCAGCCAACGACGAAATTATTTAAATCCTTGAAAATAAAAGCATGTATTTAAATGAAGAGTTTCTGATTTATACCAGGATATGCAAAGTTATATTGTATTATATAATGTACTAGCTACAATAAAATTAAAAAAAAAAAAAATTTTACATCAATAATGTGTCTAGTGTATCTGCCCGCTCGTTCCCAAGATCCGATCTTCACTTGCATTACATTCCAAGGCATCGTACCTGAAAAGTTGAATATTTGTGGCAAATTAGAAGTATTTGTAGCTTCATCATCAAGTCTATATCTATACATTAATTTTTTTTGGAAATTCTTATTGAAGTAGTTATTATTATCGATACAGAGGCCGAATCTATAATTTTTTAGAATTTTTGTCTGTCTGTCTGTTACCGCATCAAGATCAAAACCACTGGACAGATTTTGATGAAAGGTATGATGATAGCTGGGATAACCAGCATTTTTTACTGCGGAAAAATATCTCAACTCTGAGAAAAATCTATACTAAACGTTAAATAATATTAATAATTAAAAAAATATTTACCTACATAATATTTTTCGTTTTTTTTTTACAAATACATATAATATTAAGATTGGATTATTAATCGTTGTAGGGAATTGATATTTTAAAAAACTTAGTATTCATTACACACCCTCACAAGCCTCCGTAGCTAACAGAATTTTATCAGGATATCTTCTTTGTATGTTTGATAGGATGCTCGCAGGAATAAAGTTCCCATAATAATGTACTGCGATACCGTCGATGTATTCTATTGATTTCGGATCTGCTTCTGCCATCTATAAAAATATTTCAGTAACATTAAGAAAATATTTTTCATTTATATAATCATAATCTGCAATAGCCTAAGCAAGATTATAATTTATTACTAGTGTACAATTCATAAATTACGTAATATAATATTTAATAGGTTATTTAAAACTTTGTACTTTTTTCTAATCTTACTTTTATGTTTTATATAATTTAAGAATACTTACTCCCCATAAATAAAGATCAATAAAATATCGCTGATCATCAACAGCCAAAATGAGAGTTTTGTTGAAACGAGAGTTCCTTATTGTAGGACCAAGGTTATTGGCGACCCAACGACCCTGCAAAATAGTGATTAGTAAAGCAATGGAGACAGTAATATTGTTCTATAAATTACAATAATAAAGGAAAGAGTTTTTAGGCAGACGAAAGTAAAAGTATACTTACTTAAAATGTATTATTATCCTAATATTACCTAAATGCATAATTTTGTTTATACATAACTAGCGACTCACCCTCGTTTCGCTCGGATTTGTCCCTAGGTACGGTATAAACGATTAGTATGAAATACAAATCTTTGAATTTCTCGGCTTTTCTGTACTTTAATATGGATGTATTATACATATAAATCTTCCTCTTGAATCACTCTATCTATTAAAAACAAACCGCATCAAAATCCGTTGCGTAGTTTTAAAGATCTAAGCATACATAGGGGCAGACAGACAGCAGGAAGCTACTTTGTTTTATACTATGTAGTGATACATCGTTTTATATTTCCAAAATTATTGATATGTAGAGGACACTTATCTGACATCATAATTATCGTAATTTATAATCCAATGATAATCCATTCATATAATAAAATTCCAACTAAGTCGAATCTGAACATTAAATATTTTTTGGAAAATCTTATTGAAATATACATTCCTATCGATGCAGAAACCGAATCTATAGTTTTTTTTAAATTTTGTCTGTCTGTCCGTCCGTCTGTCTGTCTGTCTGTGACCGCATCACAGAAAAACCACTGGAGGGATTTTGATGAAATTTGGTATGGTGATAGCTGGTTATCCAGGTCAACATATAGGATACTTTTTACCGCGAGAAAATGTCTCATTTCTGAGAAAAATACAAATATGTATATAGGGGTATATTAATATGTAAAACCTAAGAATTTGGTTTTTTGGTAATCTGAACGCGGGCGAAGCCGCGGGAAATGCTAATTATAATATATAAGTATTATGTCTTATAAGCACTGTATATTATCAGAGGTCACGACTTCAACTTCTACCTGGGGGGTTATATTTAGACTGATCATAGTGGTGCTTATTCCAGCCTGATTAAGATGAGATTTACAAATAATAATCTGTATAATATTATAAAGAGGTAAAGTTTGTGAGTTTGTGACGTTGTAGGGGGTAATCTCTGGATCTACTGAACCGATTTAGATGAAAGGTAAAAAAATAGTTTGAGACCCTGGGAAAGACATAGAATATTTTTTATCCCGGAAATCATTCATAAGGGGGTGAAAATTGGGATGAAAGTTGTATTGGGAAGCTAGCTACGGACGAAACCGAGCGAAGCGAGGGTGAGTCGCTAATAAAAGATAAAGTGGGAAGGGTGTACTATGTCATTCTGCCTTCGCCGAAAGGGAAGTAAAAAAAAGATAAAAAAAAAATAAAAGTAGTTAAATCTTATTAATTAATATGTGAAGTTTTTTTATTCTTACCATGTCTCCTGGGAACCAACCCAAAGAATTGAAATCCGCAAAAGGTATGATCCCGTTTATGGGTTCATTAGTTGTAGTAATCGCCCAAATATAGACTTCCGCTTTCTCATACTCTTCCATGAATCTATGTTGAGGGAATTAACATTTTTGTCGTCAATTTATTTTCTATATTTGCTTTAAAATGTATGAAATTTGACGACACGTTTGGCTCAGTTTATAGTGACCCTACTAGCCGTGCCAGCGGTCGCGGGTTCGATACCCGCTGGGGGCATTCATTTGTGTGATGAGCACGAATGTTTGTACACTAGTCATGGGTGTTTATATTTATAATATATACTCATGCATTTAAAGTTACATATGTGTAGTGTATCAACTATCTGGTATCCATAACACAAGCCTCGTAGCTTACCATGGAACTAGATGGAGTTGTGTATTAATGTCCCACCATATTATTTTTAAAACATTATAGCTAAGCTTGACTGTTAAGTAAAATATTGTGGTATAATTTTTATGGAGTATTATTCCAAATATCAAAAAGCTTATTTTTGTTCTGCATATTTTCCTATCCTTAAAAATTACTTTTACATTTGTGCATATTTAGATTTTTTTAAACGACATGGTTATAGTGTAGCCATGAAAGTATTGAGCAAATTGTAATTTGACCTCACTGACACAAATTAGTATTGTATTTTTTCGGCTTAGCATACACTTAACAAACGCAAATTTTCAGTTCACTTACCGTACGTGATAATCAGCATAGGTTTGATAGAATTCGTGTTTAAGTTGAGCAAAGCCTGTAATGGCTTCATTAGTCTTCATCCACACCGGTGGCGACCAAGTACTTGCAGTCACTTTTATTTCACTAGTAGCTGCCTCTTGACTTTGTTTTATCATTGGTAGCTAGAAAGAAATATTATCGAATTTTTAATCGATTATCGATTAATCATATAATGTGATAAGCGTTACGATTTTGTCATAATCATATACATAGATTAGGTGTCAGTTACAGAATATATTATACGTCATCTCTACTCTCAATAACTTTACTCAATTTTGTTACTAAAATGTTTAAAAAAATATATATATTTTAATATATGATGATATATGCAGCTTCACACATATAGGTAAAAATGTATATGATATTCGTATTATGGGATCCTAAGTTTATCATTGGATCTATTCGATCGATTGTAACTCAGTTTTTTTTTAATTATGAAACATGATCTTTCTAGACCTGTATTTTGTAATAATCAAACAATTTCATTCATAACAATAAAATATGATAAATATGTTGGGACATTAACACACACCACCATCTAGTGCCATGGTAAGCTACGAGGCCTGTGTTACGGATACCAGATAGTTGATACACTACATATATATAATTTTAAATACATACATATTATAAATATAAACACCCATGACTGCATTACAAACATTCGTGCTCATCATACAAATGAATGCCCCCAGCGGGACTCGAACCCGCAACCGCTGGCACAGCAAGCAGGATTACTACAAACTGAGCCAAACGTGTCGTCAAATAATTCAGCGTTATTTATATTCTAAAAATAAGAGGTAGGTATCCTACTTATATCTAAATCTGTTTACGGACTTTTATATTTCTAACATTAATAGGATTCATCAAAGAGTATGAAAGTTACCTTATAAAAATTATAATATAACCTACCTTATAAAAATAATCTTCGTCAGTCAAGGAGAAATTAGAAAGAGCCTTATCGTTCCAAGGGTATTCGTTATACGTGTAGGGATGCGTAGAGAAGTCCGTGCCACCTAGCGGCACTCGAATTAAATTGTATTCCAAGCCTTCTCGACTGAAGTACGAACTAAAAAAATCATTTTATTATAACTTTTTAAATTATCGCGTTTCGTAATTGTATAATAAGTACACTAAAAAAAACTTAACGTGTGAGTCCTTATACTATTTAAGTGTTTAAAAAAATCAGAAAGTGTTATAAAATTATTAAAAACTAGCATTACCCGCGGCTCCGCCCGCGTTCAGATGACCAGAAACTAAATTCTTAGGTTTTACATTGTTATGAGTACACATAATGACCAGTAAATTCATTTCAATTTACTAAGTTATGATAGCTCAGCGAGTTCGGCTACAGTGTCAATGTTACGTACTATGCGACACGAGTTCAAATCCCACGCGCGGTTTACTTTTCTTGATTTTGTTAATTTTTAGCTATCGTGTCGGTAAGTGTCTTTTTACTAAAGGAATGACATGAGATAGATGATTGCGGTACAAGGAGCGAGCCGTGATGAACGTGTGCTCGGTGTCCACATCCTTAAGATTAAGTTTATGCAATTTGTGATCGTTTTGAAGATCGTAGTAAGAAATATTTATTTCGTTAATTTAGTCATTGCCGTAACGAAATACGAAGTATATAAGTAAAATACCTTGGGAATAATTGTGCACAAAAGGGGTAAGTGTATCATATAAGTTCATTTGACCGTTAGGCACAGCATGATGCAATATTATCATATTATGTCTCAATATGTGTATTTTCTATTTGTAGCCTAACGTAACGCCCTTAAGGTGCTGGAATACAATCCCAATAAGAATCCCTGTAAACTGGGATAGCCGTGGCTAGGTTTTGGCAGAGTTCCACGCAAAGGCTGTGATCAGCTGTGCAGCCCCAAAAAACTCTCCTGGCGCCCTTCATATTCTTTAGATTTAAGTAGCATTATTATAATTTGTAAATAGCTAGGTTAAGTATTACTTGTAGTTAGTTAGTTTTATTAGTACCTATTAGTAAATTGTGATTTGTGTAGCCTTAGAATCTAATATAGTGTTGTAAATTTGTACATTCTTTTATTTTAATAAGTGAACCCATAACAACATATTAGTATACTTACATTGCAGTTTTTGTATTTTTTCTCAGACATGAAACATTTTCTCACTGTAAAAAGTATCCTATATGTTGACCCGGATAACAAGCTACTATCATACCAAATCTCATCAAAATCCCTCCAGTGGTTTTTCTGTGATGCGGTAACAGACAGACAGACAGACAGACAAAAATTCTAAAAACTATAGATTCGGCCTCTGTATCGATAATAATGTCTATTTCAATAAGATTTCCCAAAAACTATTTAACGTACAGATTCGACTTAGTTAGAATTTTATTATATGTATTATAGATATTTAATCTGAGGTTATGACAACTATATAATTATATTATTAGGAACATACTGGCTCAGAAGACGTGGTGAGATATAGAATAGAGAGATCTGCTTTTTACATGCTATAAAAATGGTAAGTAATATTTTTTGCAGATTTCAATATATGTATAGGTGGTATCTACTATCTACATAAATACATATGACTGACAAAAAGAGAAAAGGACATGCGGGCAATTAATAGCAATATCTTACATTTCCTCAAGTTATTTAAAAACTATTTAATGTATATTTATGATACTCGAAAAGACCAACACTTTTTTTTTAAATCGGGCTATCCATTTAAAATAGGTATATACCTATTATCATTTGAGATAATTATAAACAAGCCCTTATGTGCGATTAATACTAAGCCAGTAGTACATTTGCACTAATTAACGAAATATAATTAATAATAAAGATACGAATAGTACTTGTCGATTATATCTTATAAAGATAATTAATTCTTACATGGCACACAATAACAATGCCAATGACTAATTATTTGCTACAAATGATAAAACTTTCATTGATTTTGAACGTACAAAGTAGATAATGAAAAAATATAGGTACTAAAAAGTTAAAGTTCAGTAGAAAAATTAATAACTTGAATCATACTTAATAAGGTGCCTTTGTGTACGGTCGGATAATTTACGCCAATTGATAGACGCCGCATCTGTTACTGAGCCACCAAATCCTTCCACAGTTTGGTATCTGTTGCTAGGAAATATTCTGTACGATGCCTCACTCCAAATATTGACTGTAAGGAACAAAACATTATATCTATTAATTATATTAGAACTAGTTTTGCCTGCCTACAGCTACTTGCGCCTGCAAGATAAAATGGATGTTAATAGAATAAATTGTAGCGTCTGTTTGTCCCGATGAATTATAAGAAATTTCATCAATATTTGTTCAGCAGTGCGCAGCGTGAAAACGTAAAGTTTGACTAACAAACAAACAGAGATATTTCAACATTTATATTTTTATTATAGATTATAATAAATACAAACTCAGCGCGACGGGGGACTTTAATTTATAATAGGTATGTAGTGATGATAATAGTGATTTCTTATTAGTGAATCAGAGAACAACAACAGTAAGGCGTCCAGATCCCAGACTACAGTCTACATCAGTGATTGTGATAGTTTATAGGTCAGACCAAGATGTAGACCAAGATGTGTACCAATGTACTTACATCTAATTTCCTCCACTTCTGGCGGTTTCTACAATATTTAGTTACTTTAAGTGTTTTCCGCAGGAATATCAAAAGAACATATTAATTATACTTAAGAAAACACTGCTTTTAAAGTATGCCTACACGTAAGGAGCACAATTTTCTATATCGTTGGTACTTGGTACTAACAATCTACATAAAAACATTATAATATTAAGCAGGTATAATGTGTTAACATATTTACTGTCATTAGATGAATTTAAAAGTTCTTCTCTTCGTATCTTGCTATTTATTCCATTATTTAAAGACGTGCTCCATATAGACCTGAGAATACCGCTACTTTTTTCAAAGCGTTTGCCAGCCTGTAATATGAGAATTAAAATGTTAACAATAGTGCATAATAAAATAGTGTAATTTTTTTTAATTATTATATCTAAAAAAACTTTTATAATTATATATATCATCATCAGATGTATAATTTAAGATAGAGGAATTATATTTTTTAGGTGGTATGTAGGTGGTAGTAGGGTGGTAACCCAACGGTAACGCGCTTGCTTAGAAAATCAAATCAAGCGGGTTCAAATCCCGAGTGTCACCTCTGACTTCTGATATTTTCATGTGCAAATAATTATTCAAAATGATTATTACTAAAGTAAAGTCTGCCAAGCTACACTTGGCCAGTGTGGTGGATTATGACGTGTTCCCCCGTATTAAAGAGTGGCCCGTGCCTTCCGGTGGGACGTTAAAAAGGGCTGGATAGAGGAATTTTTTTAGAACTTACTCGGCTACTCGTATAAGCGACATATGTTCCCCGAGCAGGTGCATCTCTTGTAATAGTATCACAGTAAGTAGCGTTGCAAACGCATACCACCGACCTTCCTTCTATCCCTACATCGCGTGCGTTGCAAGGTTTATCTGAGAAAATGTTATATTACATAATTAAACGTTTTTTTTAAAACACATGATGGAAAATTATGGGAAATGCAGAAGATTAATTAAAAAAAATTAGATTATTGTGCAATAAACGTTTAATGAAACGTCAAATAATATTATTAAATGCACTAAATATAAGAGTTCATTAAGCACTTGAAATGTATATTTTAAAATGTATTCTTAAATTAAGTATATAATTTAAGTACTTACCACATCTGCCAATTATAAGTAGAGCTGATGTTACAGCAATAACAAATAAAATGTGATTTGTCATCTAAAAATAATTAAATTAATTTAGGTAAAAATAGGTCTGAGAAAATGAAAGGTTGGTAGAAAGTTGTCCTCATCAGTTGTAGATCTTGTGTAATTAATAGGGGTTTTTACGCGCCAATGGAACGTGTTCTTTTTAGGTATGTATTAATTAATCCTCTAAACTCAATCATATATTTATTATATTGTTTTAATTAATATAGGCACTTAGTACTTAACTACCAACGTAACTACCAACTTCAATATTTTTATTATTTTGAGTCGACTTAATATTTTTTTACCTTTATTATGAATATTGAAAAAATTATATAATTCAAAATAATATACCATATTAAATATAAATAACCTATGTAGGTATATATCATGTTCGCTTTAGTATTTCAATTTTTATTTGCGAAGTGCCTAACGTAGTTTATTAATATACACATCTAAAACTTGTTATTAAAAACTATCTTAATAGCATACATTTTTACACTCTTTTTATTACACTTAAGTAATTCTTACGTAGATGATTGGTTTCTTAAAATCACATGAATGAAAACGGCTGTCATAGTCTTCGAGCAAGTTTCAATTTATAGAAATTACTAGCGGCTCACGCTCGCTTCGTTCAAGTTCGCCTCTAGGAAAAAAACAAACCTATCCCCCAGGAACCGTACATTTTCCGGGATAAATAGCCTATGTGTTATTCCAGACTATAATCTATCTCTGTGCCAAATTTCATTCAGATCCATTGAGCCGTTCTGGCATGAAAGAGTAACATTCATACTCACAAACTTTCACATTTATAATATTTATACAGATTTAAAAAAAAAATACACTACTTACCGCTGACAAATTAATCACTACTAATAAGTACCTAATACACCTAAAAGTTTTATCTTATTCTTAATACAGGTATGACACACGTTTGGGTCTTATCATTTCCATTTTCTATCCCTGATAATATAATCTTTTCTTTTAATAAGAAGAAATCTTAATGCATATTATCAATAATTACTGATTAGTATGTTTTGGGTCGATAATATCTATTTGTACAAATTATTGTAAAGCTTATTTGGATTTTCAATGTCATTGTTGTAATTAAATCAAAATGTAAAATGTTCCTGCGCGGGGGTGGGTACCTACCAGTTTACTTACGCAACTATGTTTACTGCACAAGCCCATTTCAGTTTTTGGCGTAGATTTAAAAACTCTGTATTATTTCCGCTACATCAAGATTCATTGGAATACCTCAGTTTTTAATTGGTCATTTTCTTTCCGATCAAACAAACAGACATAATTTTTTTCATTTTACTTTTTGCATATATATACGTATATAATATAAATACATAAATTAAAATGTTTCACTGTATTTTTTTTTAATTAAACAAACTTTAATATAGTATATCAGTAGGTAATATTATCGATATGAATAAATATCTAACAAAAATATAGGGCGAGGCAAATATTTTGAGTCAAATATTTGTGAATATATTTACGGGTGTATTTCAAAATAATAGACAAGTAATTTAAGAAGACAATATAATTAAATTTTCATACAAATCTTTAACGTAATTTATCTTTAAAATACTGTACACGCGTCGGCTCTCCTTGTAGGGGACCGTTTGCTAACAGAGTATGGAAATTATAAAACTGAGATTAGAGTAATAAAGAAACAAACGCAAATGATCATCTTCAAGGCGGCCGACTATATTTTTATTTTCATATTGATATGGCAGATTGTCGATATGAAAGACTTTTAGAAGCAAAAATCACTTAGAACTACAACTGAAAGAAACGCACTAAAATATACTTTATTTACACGAACTAATGTTATGCAAAAGAGCTCCAAGTTAACTTATAGCAAGGGTCGAGTTAATCTCATTTGAGTACATTTATATTATAATAGAATCACAACAAGACAGATCTCGCGCTTGTCTTACGATCGTTTCCACGAGCTCGTAGGGGAAGTGCGTGAATTTTCATTTAAAACAATATTTTCAAAACGAATCCTTTTAAACTTGTGATTTTGCTATTTTATTAATTATTTAAACTTGAATATACTTTGAAATCGCCCAATTCTCTAAGCATTCATTCGGCGAGATTGACTCTGGAGACAAAGAAAAAGCTATAAAAGCAACAAAAATTAAGTCGATCTTAAGTACTAAGTGTTTGACAACTTCACCTACGATTTTGAACGACCATCGCCATATTAAAAATAAAACGCTTATAGCTAATCACTTTACAATTTATCTAATATAAATCTATGAAATAAATACAAAAATCTCTTATAATTAACTATTATAATATTTTCCTACCGCATGTCTTCAAATTAAACGCTACGTAATGCACATTAAGCCCTTCATAGACGATGCGATATGTCGTGCGATAAATCGATCGATTTGTTGTACAAAAATAGATTTATCGACCGTTAAAATGTAGTAGATGAAATTAAAAAAAAAATAAGCTTTTAGACCAAAATATTAGAATGATTGGGACTTGCCGTAACGAATTGAATGACTTTTAGCTTCATTAAATTAACTCGATGATATTAAATCACTGTCATCAGAATGAGTTAGTGAAGCTTATACAAGCAAAGCTAACATATAAATATATAGATAATATGTCATCATCTATGAAGGTTTTACCAATAAACTGAGACGGGAGGACCCTAAAAATATTTGACTAAAAGAGAGATCAAATCATTGCCACGTAACTAATGTAAAATAGAGCCGGCCATTAGAGGCGTGTGGCCGTTTGTACTCGGGAGCGGCCGGGCGGCGTGCGTGCGATACGAGATACAATAATTTTAAATAAAAAAGGTAATTATTTCGATAGGTATTATTATTATTATTGTTTTCTTAGATTTACGCGAATACTAAGTATAGATGGAACTGTCTCTTCGGATTTTGGAGTTTTCTTTTATGTTTTTGTTCCCGACAATTACAGCAAACAATGTTAAGGGAGGTTGTTTAAAAAAAAGGAAATGAAATATAACTGCGACAAAATCCGAAAAGGTAGATTAGATATCATTTAAAATGTCGGTTATTGGCGTAAAACTAAGAAAGTATTATGAGATACAAGTAAATAATTTCTTTTAATTAATAACTTATAAAAACTTCAAAATAACTTTGAAAGTAAATATCCTATACTTAAGACGGAAGCTACATACAAGATCACATAAAAAAAAAACACATACACTCAAATTAAGTACCTCCTCTTTTTTTGTAGTCGGTGTTGCGTATCTCGTCTCGCATTAGTACGCCCATTTCGGTTTCGATAATCAATTAGAATTCAAACTAAATTGTTATTAACATATTCACAGCAAGATATGAAGAAAAAATATGCAATATTACAATATCAACACAACGTTATTAATTATTTTGACTGCGACATAAATCGTACACAAAAAATAAATAATTTACTCATAATTCAATTGATTACAAAAACCAAAACGCCCATAATGTATGTATATAAAGTGAGTAAATAAACGAGTATATGTCAAACAAAGTAGTAAATACTTCTGGTAAGCTGCCATGTTAGTAAAAAGTAAATAAAGAACGCTATTTTGTAAATACACTGTAAAAAATATGATTTTAATAGCTATATAATCAAAAAAAAAGAAAAGAAAAAAAGAAAAGATTATCTGTAAAAAAAACCTTAATTCCTTAAATTTCAGAGATCGTAAAAATTTAATCCAAAAACCAATGTCAAGGGTATTCGAACGCTACCTACAGCTGTACATTACCTCCTCAATATATAACAATTTAACTTTACAATGAATTTTATGTACAATATTTTATGATGTGGCAAAGATTCAGTGGCAAAATAAAATACTTCAAAAGTAAAACCAAATACTCGTAAAACGCAATCATAATGCGAGCTAAATTAACATACAACCACATGAGAACGCCGATTGCTGAAACATGTATGTACAACTACATATATATTGTATACAAACTATATATATAAAATATAAAAAAAAGAATAAAAAAATGATAATACTTCTTTAAGGCTTTTTTTAAAATATTACTCTCTCTCTCTCTTCTTTATTTTATCCATCTTGGTTATTTTCGCGCTAGACAATATCTAGACCAATCTGAGTTGGATTTCTGAAGAAATATTATTCTTTTATATTCAGCTTTAACGTTTGGTCAGGTACATTTATATACTTAGTTACACCAGAGAACTTTAAAATTAAACAGCACTCATACAATTTCGACATTAAGTTCAATATAATACGAATATCGATAGTCTCAGAATTATTGTCATATTAGTAAAATATGATAAGCAAATTGTTAAATAACCAATCAGCGTTCTCGAAACGTCCTTGAGATTTGAAAAAAAGGACCACTCGTACTGAATCGTAAAACATCACTAACATCTTAACAACACTATACTTATACAAACTATTATTCACTGTATCCTACACTAAGGTTTGGTCCTTTCATTGCTTGTCTCTTTTTTTTAGAAATACTTACAATACTTACAATATTTTAACTGCGAATTGTTTAAAGATGGCCGATTTTAGCTACCATGTAAATATAAATTCAGTAAAATCGATTATATTATTTATAATCGATGTTAAATCTTTCTAAAATATAATTTGTTTCGATAAATTATACGTGTTCTACGATATCGAACCCAACGAAAGGACCAAACATGCTCATTTATGTTAATGTAACATAATTATAGAGGCACTGTGTGTATTCAATTCTATATTTTTCTCTTAACTTGATATTTTTACACATTAGGGTTGATATTGAATCGGACGAAAAATTTACAACTGAAAAAATAAAATATCCATATAATAAGATAGTTATAAAAAAATCTTGAATCCACAGATTCTGGTGTTTAGAACTCTACCATAGATAAAAATTGAGCTATACATAAATTTTCATTTACAAAAATACTTGTAGCGTAATTTTCAGATCACATTTTTGAATCGCATCACTTATGTATACAAGTACTGACGACGCGAGCGTGAGACTTTACCACTTTCTATGAAACATCTCCATATAACGCTTTATTTTTATAGCTAACTTACAACTCAATTTGCAGATTTTTTAAGTTTACTTTTTTTATTAAGAAATTGTATTGTAATTGTATATACAGTTGGAAGAAAAAAGAAGTTAAAAAGAAAGAAAAATTGAAAACGAAAACCTGATTTTAAGCTGTACATCAACTATCATTATAATCAAAATACCTTAAATAATCTGCAGATCGAACATCCCTGCTGAAAAACTCCAATAGAATCCCATCAAAAGCGACAAAAGCCACATAGAAACCAATTAATATTTACTGGTTTCTATGTGGCTTTTGTCGCTATTGATAGGATTTTATTGGAGTTTTTAAATAGGGATTACAATTAGCATAGCGGATATGTTTTGAAATGGTGGTTGCTTCAACATTACACATTGCCATTCACACTAAAATAAAATGAAATATGATAAACCACTTAAATAATTAAAATTGTATACAACATTCACCACGTCAAAGATGCACAGATTAAAAAAACAAGTTAAAAAATAATTATACAAGTGGCAACCCTAACTCATTGTAGGATAGTGTAACGTTGGCAGCACTGAGTGTATTAGAACAGTTCAGTCTTTCACGAGTCGGTAGATGTGATGCTGCGCGCCGTGCTCGCTGTTGGACACTTCGAACACGAAGGCCGCACATAATAACGTTTCTTGAGTATCTCTATTTGACACCACCTGAAAATAATTGTTGTTATTAGAGAACACTTCATTATATTTTTACCAGCAAAACCCGCGGCTTCGCTGGCGCTAAAACTACAAAAAAAAACTCCAAAAACGTAGGTTTCATGAAAACTTTCATCACCTATTTTACCCCCTTAAGGGATGAATTTCGAAAAATGATAAAGACGTATAATAAGCTTGTATTATAATGTGTTTTTCCATGGGAATAAGATAATCTCCCGCGGTAAAAAGTAGTCTATCTCACTCTTCAGCCCTCCAACTATCCCACACAAAAAATCAACGCCTATCCGTCACTCCGCTTCGATGTGAAAGAAGGGCATACAAACAAACACACTTTCACATTTATAATTTTAGTAAGGATTGGTTTACTTTGATATTTTAAATAAAACTAACTTTTTGGGATTTTATCGCGGATTTATTTCGATTTTTGGTTTCGGACGTTTAGAATGCTTTACAGCAATCATGGTCACTGGAGAGACTAAGGTTTTAGACATCTCAAAGGTCAATATACAGTTGTTACAGACAGCCTCTATCCACAGAGTTGTACAATAATTTTCAAAAAAATGGTTTATTTTGAGTTTGCCATGATATTATTATTATAATAAAAGAAGGTACTGATTACCTTGTACTATACAACATTAAAATGAGAGAGAGAGGTACTGTATAACATTAAAATGAGACATGCTAGATAGATATTAAAAAAAAACGCAAAATGTCGAAGAAAATAGTTTTATGTAAATTGTGACTACGAGTCACAATTTACATAAAACTATTTGTTGTTGTATGATTTGTTAACATTATTTAAATTGGATTATATTAAATATTTATTGAAAACAGTTGCTTTAATTTCTACTGTATTATAAACATCCTTGTAATATTTCATTTAAAAAATAAAATAATTTAATTATTACAACTACGAAATGCCAAATTATGCCAAAATACGTCCAACAAATCCTAGATCTAAAGATACCTTTATCCACTCAAGAAATAATAATATGATCTGTGTTAATAATTTAAAATTATTCTTTTAATTTTCTTTAAAGCTTTAAATAAAATAAACTAGATCGTATATGTTGAATAAACACAAATTAATTATTTAAAGAAATAAGTTTGCTAACCTAATTCAAGCGATTGTAACATCTACAACAACTTTGTATATAAATTGCAAACACTTCAACAATGTACATAATTAAATTGCGGCTAAGCAACATCGTGTTTATTAATGTTAATGACTATCTAATATTCGAAGTATTCCAGCTAATCGAAAGAATTTATTTTTTTTACTGGAAAAAATTCTATGTCTTAACATTTGCAATATTTCATTACTATCTTTCACAAAGTGTGTAAAAATAGTATTACGTATTGCTTTCAATAGCTAGGGCTATTTTGATAAAAAAATATTTTTTCAGATTTTTTCGGTTCAAAAGGTAATTAAAAGTGTTGAATATCCTACTAATCCGTATTTTTTATTTTTTAATATTATAAGTGTGTTGTTTGTGAGTATGGATATTTGTTACTTTTTCACGCCTGAACGGCTGAACGGATCTGGATGAAATTTGGCACAGAGATAGATTATAGTCTGGAATAATACATAAGCTACTTTTTTATCCCGGAAAAACGTACGGTTCCCGTGGAAAAGGTTTGTTTTTCTTTTCCTAGAGGCGAACCCGGGCGAAACGAGTGTGTGCCGCTAGTATTATAAAAGTGAAAGTTTGTGAGGATGGATGGATGGATGGATGTTTGTTACTCTTTCACGCCAGAACGGCTGGATGGATCTAGACGATATTTGGCACAGAGATAGATTATAGTTTGGAATAATACACAGGCTACTTTTATCCCGGAAAAATGTACGGTTCCCTTGAGATAGATGTGTTGTTGTTTAAGGACGAACCCGAAGCGAAGCAAGGGCCAAGAGTGAGTCGCTAGTTTACTAATAATCTAGAACAGTTTCATCGGTTATGACGAATCAAACTTGTGACATTGAGAAAGTTTATTCTTGAAATAAAAAAGTAAGAAAGTAAATGCCTTTGTGTTATGGTCTTCTTATTCGACACCTTTGACTCATTGTTAAATATATTTGTAATAAATTATTTGTTGTTTACGTTGTAAAGCAGTGTGGGCAGAAGAATGGTATTGTTATATTTGAATCGATATTAACTGGGTCATTATGCAATAACGAAGTATGAGTCTTTTGAAAGCGTTCATATTATTCTGAATTTAAATGTTTACACAACTTAAATATGAATAACTTTAGGTCGAAAATTATGATATTATAATGTAAAGGAATATAGTACCAAGAAAAACCGAGTAGATACTTAAGGGTTAAAACTAAGTTAAGTCATATTCATAATATAGGACTGGAACAACTTCAACTGTGTCTTCAAAGATTAAAGTACGTAATAATTTACTCTGTATCACCGCTCTAACAACAATTAGTGTCTTTCGTGTAGGTACTGATAAATTTTATATCTTAATCCTAATCTTCTCAGAAGATTTCTGAAGCAAAAACTTGAGTTGAACTTCTTTCTACGATTTACCATAGATTAGTTATCCTACATACACCGACTTAAATAAAATACCAATAAAACTTGAGCCGTCTATGCCATACACATTCATACAAATGGAGGGTCACGTTACCCGATCGACAAGTACATACACCTATGTAACTTGAGTCGCTGCCCGTTATACTACAATAACCTATGACTGCCTTGTATTCTAAAGGCTAACACCTACGGCAGCAGATTCGGAAGTACTGAGTTCGAGTTCCGAGTCGGGCCAAGTTTAGTTATTGAGCCTATTAAAATTAGTCTGTTAAAAAAGTCTTGGTAACACTTCGGAGTAGGAAAGTCGGCGGTCCTGTGCCTGATCTCTCACTGATTATGTCTAAGTGTTATCGGGTGACAATCATCCCACCGGAATATGAGAGTGACAGGAATAAAGAGTGCATTTGTGTTTAAGTGTATATTTGTACACTATAATATCTCCTGCGCTGTTGGCTACTCTTAGTTTAAATGGCCACCATAACCGATATCAGTCACGAATATTATTATTATTTAGGTATTTTAGGTGTATTTTAGATGTTTTATGGAATAGACTAAGTACATATATACGTACATAGGTATAGAAAAGTAGGTAAATACTTTAAAAAAAATAAAAAAAATATATCCCTTACTTGAGAAATTATTGATTTCCCATACAAATTTCCACTCCTTTAAGTGAAGGTTTTCGAGTTAAGAACTATCCTATGTCCTTCCCAGGGTCTCAAGCTATCTCCATACCAAATTTCATCTAAATCGATTCAGCGAATTAATTGTGGAAAGTTAAAAAACAAACAAACCGTTACTTTCGTATTTATAATATTAGATTGATTCTCCATACAAGCTTTCATCACCATTTTCACAACCTTAAGGGATGATTTCCGGACTAAAAAACATACTATGTATTTCCAAGTGTCTCACTATCTTCTTACCAAATTTCATATAAATCGGTCCAGTACTTTTTGAATTTATTCGTTACAAACATACAAAAATACAAAACTTTCCTCTTTATAATTACACAATTACCTGCAATATAGTGAAGTTCTCGAGTACACTGTTCATCATGTACTTCTCGGGCAGGTGTTTCAGTTTGTGTATGAAGTTGACCATGTACTCGCACATCGGCGAGCGCTGTATGCGGTACACGAAGCGGCCGCCCTCGAACCGGGCGTACTCCGTCTCCACCTTCTCCACCACTTGCTTGCCGAACGAACACACTTTTGTGCTGCACGTGATCGTCATGTTCTCGTTGCTCTCGTATCTGTTCAACAAACAGACATATATATTATATAAACGTATTATGCTGGCAGTTAGTAGGCACCATAGTGGCAAGACGCAAAACTAACTTTGACTAATAATCGGTAAAGTTCCTATTTCATTTCGATGGTCTACAAAGTATCTCTACATATACTGAAATAGTAACAGGAAAATCTTTCATCTCCACGAGAAAACACAATTACTGGTTCTAGCGAGTCGTCCTTAGAAATTTACATGGATAACGCTGGCTAAACCATAAAAGTTTCACCACAACAACGTACTAGAAAATGGTAGGTCTTAAAAAAACCTACAAGAAAGTCTGTAATAGCATATCGTAGGCTCAATATTACAAGGTTCTATGTGTCATTAGCTACAGTTTTGCAAAAACAAACCACTAGATAGCGGCACTATAACTACAAAATAGTCAATGTTACATACATAGTTCTATGTTGTTCTTTTTAGAATCACAAAATAACGAAGTTCTATGTAAAACATAGAAACATTCAATTTTAGTTTTTATATTTTTTTTAGGATAGCAAGGTTCTATGTTAAACATAGAACCATTCAATTTTTGCTTTTTTTTAGGATACAGAGGACCTTGCTTAGAGTTTTATATAACTAGCGGTTCACCCTCGCTTCGCTCGGGTTCGCCTCTAGAAAAGCACAAACAGGTATATCCCACGGGAACCGTTCATTTTTCCGGGATGAAAAGTAACTTGTTGTTAGACCGGCAATATAAGGTATCAGCATGCCAAATTTTACTAAATTAGGTGCATAAGTTGTTGTGTACTAAGTTGAATAAGTTACTATAGTTTTTTAACTATCTCACGGGAACTCCGTAATTTTCCTAAATGAAAAGTATCTTAGATGTTGACCGGGGATATAAGGTACCACCATGCAAATTTCACTTAAATCAAAAGCCCGTACAAACAGACAAACAGACAGAGAAACAAAAAAATTGAAAAAAATCTGGATTTGTTCTATTTGTCTTCTTGCATCACCCTGACTCGGTTTTTAGCATTTTTGTTCTATGTACAGACATTCGACCTCTATAGTTTTATTATAGTATAGATAGATTTGAAGTGAGCTTTACATGTTCACACACAGCAGAATCTATATATCGATGGATGCCTACAGTGGACAAGGAGTTTTATGAGGCAATATTCAAAGTGTAAACCATTTTTTATGATAATAAATTTCACATATGTACAAGTAATGTTTTTTAATGGTACTGAGACATGATAACATATTATAATAGTTCAGATGACTCAAGAAAATTAATACTTAACTTGGACATAAACTAATATCTTTTACTTATTTCAATGAAACAAAGTCCTAAGTTCTGGTTAAAATAAATAAAAATATTGTTTTGGTATCACATAGTTCTATGTTATTTTAATTTCGATAATATTGCTTAATATTCAAGTCAATATCCAATTTTTAGTTCCTAGAAAGCATCATGAAGTCCTTAATTAGGCTAATAAACTGTCACTTAGGAATTAGGACTAATAAGTATACATTTTTCGAAAGTAAAAAACTTTAAAGTCAAATTACTAAACTTCATTAAAATTAACATAGAACCTTGTAATAGTGAGCCAACGATATGTCTATCTCCTAAGACCTAAGGTACACTCGCAATAACTATTTTTCTTTATCTATTTAAAATGTATCTAGCAACGTAACCGAGAAACGCGAGGGTAAGTCACTAGTAGATTATAAAATACAAATAACTCTTGTTAGTATTATATTTCCTTTACCGAAAAGCTGGCACGCTCATTGAATTATATAGATTTATTATTCAATTTTCCCGGTTTTCTATACAAAATTAATTTTTGTACATATGATACAAACAACCAGGATTGAACTGAATGATGATGAACAACAATTCGGCCGTCCACTCATGCGATAGATACATAATATGTTAAAAAAAGAACCTATGGGTTAAACCATACCAAGTCACTCAAAATCCGTTGACACTACAGCATGAAAAAACAACAAATACTAAATGGAATGTATTTGTTATTTTTTCACGCTGTATCTAACTTCTCGCTCTTTAATAAATATTAATGTGACAATATAAATAAATTTAAATATGTTCCGATATTAACACACAGCACCATCTAGTTCCATGGTAAGCTACGAGGCTTGTGTTATGGATACCAGATACCAGAACACCCATGACTGGAGTACAATCATTCGTGCTCATCACACAAATGAAAGCTCCCAGCAGGACTCGAACCCGCGACCGCTGGTACAGCAAGTAAAGTCACTACAAATTAAGCCAAACGTGTCGTCAAAAAAAACTAATACTTACACGCTCGTGACGCCGTAGAAGGCGCCAGGATCGTCAAGGTTATTTGTGTTAAGGTCCGCCCAAAATTTCACTAAAAAGAACGCGTTCCTAGGTCCCTTCTCGTATAGCTCTTTTAAGCCGCCTTTCTTCTCTGGGAATTTGTCGTTTATTTGCTGTACATCTACTGACTGTGAATATATAAAAATAAGTGATTAAGTAACCGAATGTAATAAATATGAGGATGTACATTGTACATACATATACCATAATATGTCCACGAAATAAAGGGGGATAACAATTTTTTTAATAAGATTTAATATTGGCTTATTAAGGATAGGGATTTTCAACAGCATCCTGGTCTATCCTGTTTCAAAGTAGGTAGTACAAGTCGAATTAAAACATAGAAATGTTTAAGTTTTGCTATTTATAAGGCTGATTAATTATGTTTAGTTATTCCTATAGGAGCTATTCTTATTCACATGGCATGATCACTCTGTGACTAAACCCGTTTAAAATAAAGATAAAAAAACAGAAGTAAATTAGATACTATACACATATGTATTACTTTGTATCTATACTTTATATTCTTCTATACAAATAAAAATTAAATTCTGTTCGTTGGTAAGCGCATCACTTAAGAACGGCTGGACGGTTTGTTTTTTTTTTAATGAAAAAATGGCTATGAAATTGCGAAATTCGGCAATATTGGTGAGTGAAAGAGCTTTTTCTAAAGACGTTTTATATGAATTAAAAGATTACAAACATTCAAATTTAAACACAACAATGGTCGGGTCAACTACTTGAGAATATGGTCTCGCCTATTAAAAAAATATTTAAACAATATATGTATACATGTATAAAGATATAACTATATATACAAGAATTAAATAATATGTATAGTAATAGATTACCTCTAATAAAGGATCTGCGTATGTGACTGTGCCACCTATATGTACAAATAAGTGTTGCGCCGGGGCCGTGCTCGGTGGATACTGGAAGAAGAATATTTAATTATATAACATTTTGGAAATGCGTATCTTTTTTTATAAATAATTTTTGTTATATTGCTTAAAGCAAGAAGGATGTACCCTTTTCTAATCATGGTCACAGAGAAGACTAAGGTGATAAGGTAAGTTATATAGGTGCTGTCTGTAACAACTATATAATAACATTTGAGACGTTAAACAATCGCGTAAATCTAAGAAAGTGTTATATGAATACCAATCTTGTCAAAAATTCTGTTGTTTGAAATATTGTAATTTATAATTTAACTTTATAAAAAAAAGATAATGAAATAGTCCCGCTGAGTTTCTTTCGCCAGTTCTTCTCAGGTCCGAGGTTTCTTCTTTCCGAACTGCTTGTAGACTCGTGACGTTCAGTAAAAAAATGTAATAATTTAATGCTGAATAAAATTTTGAATTTGAATTTTGACTCACCGTGTCCGGATCTCTGGGGTGTTCCACAAAAGCCGAGAACTCCACTAAGCGTAGCTTGTGCGTGGCGATGGCGCGTCCCTCCCAAGGCGGGGGCGGCGCCACGTCCGCGCCGCCGGGCACGACGCCCGGGACGCCCGGGACGCCCTTGTAGCCCGCACTTGGGAACGGCTTTACACTGGAACAATACACATTTTTTATTGAAGTTATACTTCACTACATAGTATAAAACAAAGTCGCTTCCCGCTGTCTGTCTGTCCCTATGTATGCTTAGATCTTTAAAACTACGCAACATATTTGCGCATGCGGTTTTTTAATAGATAGAGTGATTCAAGAGGAAGATTTATATGTATAATCCGAGACATCCAAAAGTTTCTATTTCAGTATGAAACCGTTAAAAAAGCCTTTGAGACATACACCTTATTCTCTCCCGTAGCAATGATTGCTGTAAAGCATTCGAAATGTCGGGAACCAAAAATCAAAAAAAATCGCGAAAAAATCCGAAAAGATAGTTTTATTTAAAACTAACGACTCACCCACACTCACTTAATCCATCCAGTAGTTTCAGATATTCATTATTCATATTAAGACGCATATTGCTATTTATTAAAGTACCCACATTTTGAGGGTAGTTAGAAGGGAGATGAACAGTGATCCTAATATAAATCCTAGTGTAATTAAACCAATTTTTATACAGTGTGATTAAATCAAAATTTAAATCAATATTACTTAAATAATTTTGTTTCCGTATATAATATAGCAGAAAGTGATAGAGCGTGTGTTTCCATAAATAATATTTTGTTACAACAATCAGTAATTATTTATTTAACTCTAAATCGCATAATACGGTTAAGTGAATGAATCACTAATATTGACACTCACTCTTGTGATGTTCCTGCTTGTAATCCTGGTTGCCAAAATTGCTGAAATAAAAATAAAGTTATCATTATAAATCTTTTGACACATATTTGTAACTTTAAGTCTAATAGTAGCTCAACTTGTTAGATTTAGCGCATTTTCTACACACGTCACTTTGAAGCTTTCATTTAATACAGCAGTTTCGAAATTCTCCAATATATCATAATGAAAAATATCGGAATAAAATATTATGGATGAAATATTCGGTTAAAAAATGATGAAATTTTGTTAAAAGATGATTATTATTTTTTTATTTGAAAAAAAAATAAGTTAATTTCGTGAGTACACTGAGCAAGTTTCTAAGCCACACAATAATTACACAAGTAATATTTTTACTATCAATAGACATCGAAAATATGACAAACAAAGTTTATAATGAATAATAATTTTTGTAGTAATTGTTTGAAACAATACATAATATATTTTCTCGTGGGTCTATCAGTAAAATCCGTTCAGTAAAAGGGCAAAGCCGTACTCATGTTAAATTGAAAGCCAACTGTTATTTGTGCATGCCATGCCTCGAAGCTACACAATAAAGGCGTTTTTTGTGTGAGACAACACAAAGGCATGCGTACAAAATGTACCGTGTGGTGGTAAGCCGGGTGCGGCAAGCCCGCCACTATTTGCGCGCTAGACAGCGTGCTCATAGACTGCATCGCCTTCTCTTTCATAACACCCCCGTCCTAGATTGTTTATCACCTCTTAAATCGCTTTATTCTAACTACATTAAGTATTGGCTTGCGCGAAATTGTGATACTTTAGGTTTGAACGGTAAAACGGTTGTATTATAGAAAATTGTTAAACAGTTCACATCGGTTCTCGAAGTGGAAGAATCACGAAATTATGACATTGATATTTTCATGATTGGATATAAACAAACACACAAAATTTTTAAATATATGCTTAATTTTAATACTTTGTGAAATTATGTAATAAAATTAATTTTAACATAGATATGTACCTACCATAACTATATTGATAATTTTTTAAATATAAATGTAATTAGAAAATATAATATATAACGCCATTCCTAGAGTTTCATATTGGAGCAATGTTAATTTGATTATTTCCAATATAACGTATATGGCAATTAGATCAGTTGAACATGTTTTGTAATTTAATAATTATAATTATTATTTACGTATGGCGCATGATGCGATCATAAGAAGTGGCGTAAACACGAGCGGAATTATTTCATTTCATTATGGCTTTAATATAATAATTTGAAAATAGCTCTTGTTTTAATTAAAATTGTATCCCTTTGCGCTACAAGAGAAAGGTGAATAGAATTGCATTTACCACTTTGAGTTTGGCCTGAATTTCACGCAGTTTCCGCCTAGCTAGCACCTGTATATGTGATGAGACTTGTTTTCTTGTGCGCGTCTTTCCCGTTCTGAGTTTTATATATCTTGCTATAAGTTCGTTTCGTCCTGGAACGATAAAATAATAAGATTAATAAAAATTAATGAAAAGAACTTTACAATTGAGATTCCAAATCTCAAATTCCGGACGCAGGTGGATTCGAACTTACATCCCCTCAGGTTATTGTGTCTTGGGTGCCCTGCCAATTAGACTGTATTCAATATTCGCCTTACCGGATATGCAAATATTCTTATACGTATCCAGATCAAGCTACCTTTGTTTCGTCTAACTACTGCAGTTTGTGATAAAAAATATCTTGTTTTTTAATAAATTGTATAGTGTATATTTTCATATCGTTTAATTTGTTATTCGTCAAGGATCAATCTGTAACTAAATGTTCATAGTAAATTGTATAATATGGAAGATCACTGGTTCAATTACCGTTCTAAATAGGAGAGAATAACAAGGAAACTATGGAAATCAACATCAATTTAAAAAGTGATAACTTTAAAATCCCAACGATAATTTTAAAAATTTAATTCATAAATAAAAGTAATTTATGAAAAGCGCCAATTGTCATAGCCCGCGAAATATTCCAAATAGTCAAATCAAAACGCGCTGCACAATGCAATACCGGCGCAGCCGATGCCGATCTCGTTATGAAACAATTTTCAAAATATTTTGAATAGCTATTTTCAATTATTGAAACTGCAGCCGGCCCGGAATGCGGGGTGGATCGACAACGGTAATGAAATATATTTTACTAACAGATCAGCTATTCTCAAACTACTCGCAGTAGCGTTATTGAAATTTTTTTTTTATTTTATTTTAAAACAATAGATTTTCAGATTTTTTAGTATCAACCGAGATGCTAGTTTAAATTGAACAATGGTGTATTAATTTGAGGCGAGCGTAGAACAAGATCGGGCCAGACCAAAGTAAATTGAAATCTCATTGAATTCGGGGAATGCGATGGCGACGAGAGACGGCTGGTGCGAATTTAATTAACCCCTTGGCTGCTCGGTGAGGCGAGCGTGCGTATATCTATTCATTTTCATGTAGATCGTCAGTTAAATTTTATACATGGCGAAGCACGTTCGCGAAATTCAAATAGGATTTTTTCAACAGAGCGGCCAGCGGGAACTTTCAAACATATATGCAAACAAAAACTGCTATCGCTTAAACAGTCAATAAATTTTCGCCATATATCTGATATAAATATAACTTAAACCACCCTGTAAAACTTTGTCCAAAATTAAAGTGAAAGCCAGTAAGGAAAGTAGTAAGCTCGGCAACAAAGTTTTGAAGTCTGCTAAGTGAAAACATTCTTGGAATTGCTCTGAAATTATGGCACCATTTCATAAAATTTTCACGACGGGTATTAGGTTAAAATTAGTGGGGGTTACGGGAGATGCGATTAAGTCGAATGGGCGTGAAAAATAAACACGTCGTATGTCACTCGTTACGGCGGACAGGCCGGCGGCGGTGACACCCGCGCCCGCGAATCCCGCATTAAGAGTGCTTTCACCCGAAACGTCGTGTGCATCTCACTATAAATAGCGCGCTGCAGAGAAGGTACCAATGGATACGTTTCTATTCCGCGGCAAATAGAAAAACAAGAGATGATTATTTATTACTTAGTTAGTTGGCTAATTTGGTCCACTGCCAGCGTCGCGCCACGCTCTCGCGCACTCCGTGCGGATGAAATTGTGCGTAGAGCCGCCATATATGAATATTGATTTCTTTTTAACACTAATAACAGGTTAATATCTTGTCTTCATTAACATACAAAAACATCAATCGTTTTTTACTAAAGACAACAAATTGAGTTTAATCTATAGATATAATAAAATTGTAACTAAGCCGAATCTGTACATTAAAGATTTTTTGGAAAATCTTATTGAAATAGACATTATTATCGATACAGAGGCCGAATCTATAGTTTTTAGAATTTTTGTCTGTCTGTCTGTTACCGTATCACAGAAAAATATATATCTGGTTAATAGATAGCTGGTTATCCGGGTCAACATATAGGATACTTTTTATCGCGAGAAAATGTGTCATTTCTGAAAAAAAATAATACAAAAACTGCAATGTAAGAGTATACTAATATGTAAAACCTAAGAATTTGGATTTTAGTCATCTGAACGCGGACGGAGCCGCGGACAATGCTAGTTTTGAATATAAAAACAATAGTTCATAAATTGTTTTATAAATAAACAAAAAGTATTATACCTCATACTTATTTTTTTGATAATAATTTATACAAGAAGGAAGGTATCGGAGATCCATCAGAAACACATTAACGTAAAGCTATGGCCTTTCAATTGTTTTTCCTCTAAGCTTTTAGCGTAGATAATTTCTTTAACGGGTACTATTTAATGGAGAACATTTACAATGTGATTACGAGTGTTGATATCGAGTAGGTATATAAAATTATATTTAAGATTTAAGTACACTATTTACAGTTTTGTTTAATTACAGTTATAAAATAAGTATTTTATTTATATACACAATGTATGATTTTAACCTTAATTAGTTTATTATTGGTAAATTTACGATGCATAATATATTTACTGGAAAATAACTGTACATAAGTAAGTTTCATAAATACAGGTTTTAAAAAGAGAGGAAATTTAACTTCACGGCTTGTCAGTTACAATTTTATTAAAAATATATAAAGTATAACGCTCAAATTGGAAAAATAAAATTGTTTCGACAAATTTTATATTTAAAGGTTGGTTAAAATATTCGTTTTTTTGAACAAAATAAAAAACTTCCCAAAAATAAACTTCAAATTAATACTTCCCATGTGAAATGAGAATGATGATCCTTAATTCAATCGATATCTCAAATATTGTCGAAGATGCTGGATACGAAATATAGCAGTTAAATAAACATAGCGGGCATGATTATTTAATATGTCACGTATTAATAACGATTTCCTACATTGATATTAAACGAAATAGTGTAACAAATAAATAATACGCAAAGAAAGGGTCCTTTTCAATAAAAGAAACATTACGAGGTGATAGAAGCGTCAGAATTTCACGCTGACCCAAACAGAAGATATGCAAAGCAAATGGTAGTTGAAGGGTTGAGTTTCGACGATCTAAGGATTTCTCGAGACAATCGGGAGTTATGCCTTCGGGCGGGGCGCTAAGGCGCGGGAGAAGGGGCGGGCCTTCTTTATATTTTCTTACTGCGTTCGCCGCCTAGCGGCCGGGCCCCTTACACGCTCGCTCGCTCACTAATTGCGCATTCTTCGCATAGTTTAGACCCCCTGTGAACCCCTCACCGCCCCCCGGCCACGTGAAGCCGACGAAACTTTCATACTCCCAGGATATTGAGCGGTTTTGAATGTCTTAACTCACGAACGTGCCTGCAGCGGTGCTTGTGCTTTGTAGGCAAACTGTTTCCAACAACTCACCGCGCTGTTCGAAGCTAAATTACTGCTCACTTGCCTGTGACGAGGTAAAGTCCTCTCAATGTAATAGTGAAGCAAACCAACTTCATAACATATTATTATTAAGATGCTGTTTCAATATGTGCAATGTGTGTAGCTGCTGTGTAAGTTAGAAGGTAATGAATTTTATCTTTTTCACTCCATCTTTCCGTATTTTTATTTACATATTATAAATGCAAACAAATTGAATAAAAATTGACTTTATTTTAAGAGGACAAATCTTAATGTTACATAATAGTAGGGGAGCCCAAGAGGGGATTTTCTGTAGTTACTCGAGCGCGGCAGATTAACTTAAAAGAGGTTACCTTGCACTCTATTGAGTACTTTCACCACAATATAAGTCTTCTATATAAAGGGGCGCGTCTAGGGAAGCCGATTAAAATATTTAAAAAATGTTTTGATAAGGTAGAAATACTTGAAACCGTCAGATTAAGGTGTGGTAGGCTAGTCACATCCTGAAAAGTGTCCAATTTAATAATCTGCCGATTTGCACAAGCCTAAGAGTCAAAAATCATCATAAACTTTATAGTCGATTTTTGCCTCTTCGGCTTGTGCAAATCGGCAGATTATTGAATTGGACACTTTTCAGGATGTGACTAGCCTACCACACCTTAATCTGACGGTTTCAAGTATTTCTACCTTATCAAAACATTTTTTAAATATTTTAATCGGCTTCCCTAGACGCGCCCCTTTATATAGAAGACTTATATTATGGTGAAAGTACTCAATAGAGTGCAAGGTAACCTCTTTTATGTTAATCTGCCGCGCTCGAGTAACTACAGAAAATCCCCTCTTGGGCTCCCCTACTATAAAATCATCAAAAGTAATATATTTAGCATGAATATCATCTATACTAATATTATAAAGAGGTAAAGTTTGTGAGATTGTGAGTTTGTGACGTTGTAGGGGTTAATCTCTGGATCTACTGAACCAATTTAGATGAAATTTGGTAAGAAGATAGTTTGAGACTGGGAAGGATATAAGATACTTTTATCCCGGAAATCATCATTTAAGGGGGTGAAAATTGTATGGGGAATCAAGCTACGGACGAACCCGAGCGAAGCGAGGGAGAGCCGCTAGTTTATTATATAACGCTATTATATATAATATATATAATATATAATATATATATATATATAATATATATATATATATATATATATATATATATATTATATATATATATATATAACTATATTATAGGAATGTTAACCATTACTAAGACGAATCAAAAAAAAATTTGGAAAAAAATCTAAAAAAATTAAAACCTAGAATCTGAGACGATTGTTAGACGCACAGAAGTGCCGCTCAGATATTTTTTGTCAAGCTTAACCTTTATTCCGCCTGTAGCAATAAAACTACAAACTAGCGTATCGGGACCAAGACTCTTCGAAGATTAGAGGGCGAGGGTGTGACAGACAAGATGGAATGGAGAGTGACGCACTGTTGGCTAGATTAAGCCGGGCCGACACGTCCGCGAGTAATGCGACCATATATTGTCCGGACGAGCGCGCAATTATGTCCCGTGTTCTTTTACAACTGCCCCGACGTAATAAACTCGACAAAATCATTATTAAATACACCATCTTAGCTATAATGCATTCAAGATAGTTAAGTTAGATACAACTTTAATTATCAATTATATTCAATTATTCCATGTGATATCTATTATTAGCATTACTACTCCTGTACGGCTTGAATGTTTTATGTTAAACTCGTACATCTTATTAAGTTGTTAACTCTAGAACAACTTCAAACCCGATAATAAACATTACGAGCTATTAATACATTATCCATTTGATATATGTATTATAATGAAATCAAAACCGTGTTGTCATATTCAGATTGTTTTATATTGTAAATTTTGTTCACTAATATACTTTAATTGTACAACGAGGAGAACAAAAAAATGAAAATTTCATTTAAAACAAAATATTTCTAATATTCTTAAAACACCTAAATCCACTGTGCATTACGTAAAGGCGTTTAAAGGATTATTTCCGCTGAGGCGATAAGATTAAACCGGCACATTTCTTTCCGTCTATTAAATCACTTAAGGTGGACACATCGCTTGCGGTAGATTTGTTTAGCAATTCCATCCACCCGGTCCGACCCGGGCAGTCCTTTAATTAAAGCCGGGCGGTATAATGTTCGCTTGACGCGAACTTAATGTGCGTCCGGCGGGTAATGGTAGTGGCTGCCTTTAATTGTTCCACGTCAATTGTGCCAGTAACGTACGTGACAATAGCGAGTCTCTAGAAAGTTATTGCTATGTTTTCGGTTGTGCGGAATTAAATGAGAAATTCTATGCAATTACTGTGGCTTATTAATCTTGCTCGTAGATTTCTGTAATACACGTCTGTTGTCCATAGATTGTTTCCAGCACAGCCACACTTAACATAATGTTCAAACATTATAAATAATACTTACTCGTTGTTATCTTTAAGAAACTTTAAGAAAAGATTTACTGTACATGTATTCAGGCCTTTTTAACGTCCCACTGCTGGGCACGGTTACCCCTCCAATACGAGGGGGATCAGGCCATAGTCCACCACGCTGGCCAAATGCGGGTTGGCGGACTTCACATGTTTTTCGAAAACTTGCTAGATTTTCTCAGACATACAGGTTTCCTCACGATGTTTTCCTTCACCGTAAGGCAAGTGGTAATCATGTTAGAAGTGATTCCCACATGAAAATATCAGAGATGGGAAACCGGGGATTTGAACCCGCATCACTCTTTTTCCCAAGCGAACGCGTTACCACTGGGCTAACACTGCCTACTCTTCTACTACTTACTCTACATGGAAAAACATATCAATTTATGGAAATAAATACAACCATATTCACTACCTCAAAGAACATAATATTTTCCATAGTTAGCTTTTTTATTTTAACTTTCTGCTTATGAATATAAAAACACTGAGTTTTAACTAACATTTTTTTTCGCCCAATTCGAACTCACCCCATCCATATAACTTTGTATTACTACATTTTATACCGAACATTATTCAAAGGAGATATAAACAATTTTCTTAGGTAAAAAAGACATCTAAAATCCAAATTACATTCAAAACACTCAGCCACTTGGCAATCATCCTAACGCTGAAGTCATGAACGATTACGATGATTATAACCTTTACACGTTTATTTTTAAGAGTGTCTCACAAAATATTAAGCAGAAACACGAGAGATTTACTTCTATTAATTTAGTGAAGGGGAAAGGTTTCTTTGGTGATCATCACGTAGCGTTAACGAGCTTCCTTAGTTAACATTGTAGCGTGAAAAAATTCTCCCTCGCCCTACAGTTTAGAGAAACCCTGCTTACATTACAATCATCAGACTTCTGAGTTCAAATTAGGTCAATAAGTTTTTAGACGTCAACTTTTTATTACTATGATAATTGTTTTGATTCATGAGGTTTTGGGGTGAATAAATAATTAATTAACAATTGCACACGTTATATTGGTATTCAAAATATTCCAACCTAATATGTATAAAGTACCTGTATTTAACTATATTTCATAATTAAGGTTATATTCTGCTATGATAAACAATTTTGAATATAGTCTTAAGTTCCATAAACCATGTTACTAGATAAAGAACCACTTAGATAAAGAACTTTTACTTTACAGTTCACATTCATATATTTCCATAAAAACAAATAGATACATACTTGCAACAAAATACTGTTTCCATTGTACCGTTCTTAATAATATAATATTTTAAGAGTATTGTCGTTTATAAGTTATAGCGCGAACACGTGCTCTAAACTAGTTCGCGAGTTTTGAAGATTGCAGGCGAGATTGAACAAAGCCGCGAATTCAGTTCCTCGAATCGGCGACACGCCGATCGAGAGATAATAATTGTCGGTTCACGTCTTTCTGTGGAATCCTATTGCGCAAACCGCTTTGTCGGCACACATCAATACCTCTACCTTGCCTTTTGTCTCGTGCTACACCATTGTTCATTTCAACGACCTTGAGCGTTTCATAATTCAATTACTGAAGGTACGCAAATCTACTTAGAAAGTTGTTATAAGATGTTTTACATACGATTACTTATTAGAACAATCATAACAAGTTGACAACTTTCCTTCTAAATAAAATTTACTGTAAATACCTTTATAGATCTTAGATTCAATGAATCGCTTATAATATTTTTGTAGTTGCTTATTGTTTATATTTATTACCAAGGCCTTTGTCGTAAGTTACCGGTGAGTATGCATGTAATTAGCGTAAATGAATGAACTGTATTTCGAGTAAATATTTAAACATCCTCTAGCATGTCCGGACTCACCGTACATCTTGCCCTCGTCCGAGAGGATGATCTTGCGCCGGCCACATGGGGGGTATATCGCGAGCGCCTCCTGGAAGCTTTGCTCGATATCCGGTGACCACACTCCTTCCGCGTCCGCTGCCGACATATCCTGAAAATACATTTTGGCTTTAAAAAATAAATATAATGATGAAAATAAATTTCTGCTAGGTATAATAGAAGGTTGGTGTTTTATGATTTATCATTTTAATATTTTGAAATCTCTTATATTTTTTTTATTTATAATTAAGATATTAAAGTAAAAATATAACTAATGAAAATATTATAAAATTCAACGTATTTTTTTTATTTACCTATATTTTTCATCCATTAGTATATTTCTTGGAGAATAAGTAGGTTTCTCATCAACATTCCTTGCGAGCATAAATTTCTCATGATTTAAATATTGCGGTACATTATTTGTCGTTAATTTATATGATTTATTATATGACCTTCAATGTAACGTGTAATGGCGATGTCAAAATTACTATCGGTTTTAGAATTTCTGAATAGCGGTATTAAGGGTCTATATTATAAGATTATGGGGTTTGCCGCTACGGGCCTTGAACTTCGATCTTAACATATTTACTCAATATTCAGAACTAGTATTCTTATGCAAATTAAATACCAATTGGCACCCGTATGGGCTAAATGAATTATACGTTTTAATTGCTAATAGTGAGGCCGGCGAGGATCGGAGCTTGTTAGATAGCTTTTTGTTTTTATAACTGTGATTTAATACCTATATTTTAGTCGTATTTGTTGATTGAATATAGAAAAATACTTTTAGTATTTGCATATCGCAGACCAGCAAATTCTTTCCCAAATAGTATTTTAGACAGTAGATGTCAAGTTTTCAATCGATTTCAAAAAAGAAGTATTACTCGATTCTTATAACAGTTTTTTTTAAGGAACCAATTTAACAGATATTCAAATCGATAACAACAAAACGATATGAGATTAAATACCTATATGGTGGGTCCCGTGTAAATTACAAAAAAAAATTCTAAGGCTGGAATAATTATTACTTTTAAGTTATTGAGAAGATGATGGGTACATCTTTTTGAGTTAAAAGATTATACGTTACCTATTTCTAATTACACATACCTATTACAAACAAATTATGAAGTTTTCAATGAAGCGCCTTAATTTTTTTAACAATTGTCAACTTAAATCAAAAGTTTATTAATATAGCGATTAGAGTAACTATAACATAATATAAAATATTATTATTTTTTCATATAAATACCACTTTTATTTTACATAATACAGCAGATAATACGGTCAAGTGATAGTTTTTAAAAATCGTATGTCGATCAAATTATTGTAAATTAAAAACAAAATTGCTCCAATTTTCACAAAACGAGATATTGCGAGCAGTCTATAATTAAAACCGGTATGTAGCTCCTTTATATGGATATGTTTATTGCAAAAATATTTCGAAGTTATAGGTATATTTTGATGGCAATTAACTTTAATACAAATACTATAAGGTACGGTAAAAACTTAATAAAATCAGGTTACGCCGGTTACTTTGTATAAAATATACATACATATTGGCGATCATTAATTCGACTGAAAACATTAACACAGTAAAAGTTTATTCGATTTTTGAAAGTAATAAACAAGATGTAATACGATAAGTCTTAATTTCTTGTAATTATATCTTTAAGTACTAATATAAATAATATATACATTTGTACATAAAAAATATGATCGATGTAAAGACATGTTTGGCTCAGTTTGTAGTGTCGCTACTTGCTGTGCCAGCGGTCGCGGGTTCGAGTCCCGCTGGTGGCATTCATTTGTGTGATGAGCACGAATGTTGGTTTGTTTATATTTATAATGTGTATGTATTTTAAGGAAAAATATATGTGTAGTTGTATCAACTATGTGGTATACATAACACAAGCCTCGTAGTAGGTATGGTTAGCCATGGAACTAGATGGTGCTGTGTATTAATGTACCAACAGATATGTATTTATTTATTTAAACAAGAACCTTGGACAAACTTGATGAGTTCATTTCCGTTAAACTTGGCTATATCAAATATGTTATTTATTTTTAACATATAGAATAAAGCTTACCACCAGTCTTAGTACTCTAATACAGCTTAAGCCGCAGGCATGACTACTATAGCTATTTAAAATCGTTCGATAGATGAATCAGAAGGATTTATTTTTATACTAAAGTACGCGTCATCCAAAAATATAGTTTTACGTGTCGATTTATTACCATTCCCGCTGAAATGCACTATTGCAAAACATTACGAGCATCGTAATAGAGTATCGGTTTATCACAAACCAGATGCTATTAACATCTGTGTACGAGCAATATATTATGTACAGTATATGTTACAAATAGAATACAAAATATGGATTTTTTTCAAGTGATTCTTTTCCGGAATAACATAATATGAAGGAAAATTTGAAGAAAGGGATGATACTTATATAACAGTTACCTTATAATTTTATAAATATGTATTATAAATAATGGGTGATTTAAATTCACATAACTTTTTTATTTATGAATCGATTGAAATAAGAAAGTACTAAATGTTAAGTAAAGCTTACCACAACACATTAGTGAACCGCACTCAAATCGGTTAAGACGTTTCTGAGATCTGCATGCACAACAGCACTGACAAACAGACAAAAATTCTAAAAATCATTGTTTTTGGTTCTATTGCATTAATAAAGACCTCCAATAATAGTTTTTCTTAAATATCTTCCATGTAGAGACAGCAATCAGTTTTATTATATGTATTGAAGAAGATATATAAATTAGTGTATGTATATTAAAGTATATGTGTAATAGTATAATTTAGTGTGAGATGCAACTGTTCTTTTTATTAATAATCTTAATAAAATAAACTTAGTCGCTGCAAAATTATGTTAATTTATTTCCAATAAAGTAACTATAACATTTAACAACTATAATATTGTAATACGTTTTAACTAGGCGTTAACCAATTCACGAACAGTCCGACCACAGTTTGTATCGTCACATGAACTATCAAAATAAATCGGAAACAAAAAAAAAACGAAGAGATGCGTCATCGTAATTAATAGAGCCGGTTCTATTCTAAAAAAGTTGGAAATAAAAATAACGCGTTCGACTCCGCCGCCGCGAAACGGGCGGACGTTAGACGAAAACATCGTGAATCACTTGCTCACTGGAACTACCTCCTGATTCCGTTTAGAGCTAATATTTGCATGGG
Organism: Brenthis daphne; assembly: GCA_947093115.1. Lineage (NCBI taxonomy): Eukaryota > Metazoa > Arthropoda > Insecta > Lepidoptera > Nymphalidae > Brenthis > Brenthis daphne. The sequence goes on along the minus strand of OX352474.1, from coordinate 28,109,942 downwards.
TTATGTATAGATTATAATATCAACTCTGTCCACGTGTATTCAACAAAATTGTTGAAAACAGTTCTCTACATGAGGCAAAAGCTTTATGTTGGCTCGACACTCGTTCCAAAGTTTTAAAAGTTTATATTGATCGTATCTTTTTTAAGTACCTACAAACAAAACAATTAAATATACTCAACGTTTAATGTTAATAATAAAATAAGATAATAAATGTTATAAAGTTTTAACTTTTTATGCATATATTTAATCTTATTATAACGTTAAAATCGAAAAAAATATAGTAATTTCTAATAAGCTATATCGGACGACTATTAAAAAGCGTAAATTTGTATGTGTGTATGTTTGTTATGTCTTGGCTGGACGTTTTAAGATGAAATTTAGTGCACAGGTAGACTATGACTTGGAGTAACATAGGCTAATAGTCTACTGTTAGTCATCTAGAGACACATCCAAGCGTAGCAAGAAAACGTCATTAGTTTTAGTCATATAATTAAAACTGAAAACTATATATGAGATTTTTAACCAAACTTAAATGTTTAACTTAATATAGTCATATTATATACCTTTTCATCGTCACTAGCTTCCCCCACATCTAGGTGCTTGGCGTCGGCGCCGCCCGAGCCGTTGGTGTCGGGCGCGCCGGCCGCCGCGCTCCACGGAGACGCAATGGTGCCGGCTGCGAGCGCGCCGCTCGCTGGAACAAACACAAATACACATGTAGATCACTATCGTCTTTTTGTCATACATTTTATTCCTTGGAACAGTGTAGACAGTGCACGACAATAAGGTAATTCAATGGTCAGTATTTTAAGACCTCAATTAAAGTTATCAGGACTTCTGACAGTAAACACATTTTAATCGAAATTAAAAATAGCTTATAGCACTCGGCGGTAATGCCTTACATATTAGTAAAAGAATTTTCAGAATCGTTCAGTAGTCAAAGATTACTCCCAACATCCAAACTTACAAAACTTTAGCTCTATATAATATTAGTGTACATTATTTACAAAAAAAAACAAACCAAAATATACTTCATTCAAATAAATTTTTACAAGCACTTTTAAATCGTCGTATTTGATTTTTTTTTAATTTAATTATCAGTATGTAAGTTCGTCCGCTACCCCCGGGTTCCACAAGAACAAGACAGTTCCGCCGAAAAGAGCCGGCGAGTATATTTACAGTAATATTATAATGCCGACGAGATCGTTCTATTATTTGTTTATCCAGAACTTGTGTATAATTGTGTAAAAGTTAGATTTGAAGACATCTGTATTACAAATATGTATATGATTGCTGCATAGTAGCTTATTCATCTATGAAGATTTAGAAGATTAGATTTTAACACACTACAACCGATAAGAGCCGAGCAACTATATATTAATAAACTATGCCAGTTAGGCCACAGACAACATTTAGTAATTAAATGAGACTTTATAAATGATAGAAATAGACATGCATCAACATTCAACATATAGAATACAAACAGCTATTTCGCTTTTACAGACTTTATTTTGAAGAATGTGAACACGAGCGTATTTTAAAAAGAGTCATTTTGTCTCTGGAAAACTTTAAGTGCTTACTATATATACTATACTATCTATGTATATCTAAGCCATAGTATAGAGGTACCTTTATCAATTGTATATGTAGTGAGTAGTCTAATACTTAATAGGCGCGGATCTAGAGTGTGATGAAGATTATGGTCCATAAACACATGTTGCATTATGTTATATATAATCTCTTTGTTTCTTATATTTTTTATATAATAAGGTATTAAAATATTGCTAAAATAATCACTGACATCTAATATTAAATATCTTTTAGAATTTTAGCCATATTTTTAAAAATAAATTTACAAGTCGCATTAGGTACTGAAGCATAGTATAGAAAATATTAATTACGTACATACATACATACATACATACATACATACATACACACGTCCTACGCCAACATACATCAAACCTCACTGTAAACAATATAGAAACAGATATCAAAAGGTAAAATAAGAGTAATTTAGTAGCATCATATGAATGGTCTTTGCTTCTGACGTCATACAGTGTTTGCTTACATATTCAGATGCGCGCCTTGTAAACTTCCAATCGCATTGTGGCTTTGCACTAATACTTTAATGTAAGCAAAAACAAGATTTACAGCTGTGTTTCGTATATATAGCAACGGTTATATGTCATGAGCTATTAATAAGATATTCTGAGTATGAATGGTGTGACCAAGTTTTTCTTATGTCACTTTCAACTACTATTAGTTATTATTTTTTTCCTTATTAAATAGGTTAAGGTCAGTACTTAATTAACAATAAGATAATTTTATTAGTAAGAATTTATGTTCAAATAAGAATTTCTTACTCCATAGCTTCCATAGTAGGTATAAATAAAAGAAATATTCATCTTTCTTTAAAAATAAATATTATCTTCACAAACATGTGAGTAAGAAAAACCCGAACGTTCAGATTCGAAATTCATAATAGGTAAGCTTTGTTCGGGATGCGAGAGCGGAGGTCGTAGGCTTTCTCGAAATTTTCATATTTACCGTTAGAAATATGCAGGTACGAACGTTAACAATATAAATATAATATCAAAAAGGAGAATTTTGTTATGAAGATCGGCTCGGAGGAGAGTAAAAGTATGCGCCGCCCGCCTTCCAGCGTGTCCCCGTGCCGTTGCTACTCAATAAATATACTTTATCTACTTACTTTTCTAAAGAAATATTTCTTAATCTGTCTTAGCTTAAGTCAGGAATTCTTAGGTATTTTATTTTTGAACATTTTTGAACCTACTTTTGTATTTAAATAACATTCTGATTTTAGCTCACAAAAACACTTAAGTCATCGAATTTACATACATATACATTATGTGTATAATGTTCACAAACTATATATTAAGTGTTTATGGTCAAACGCGCAAACCGTAATGAGCATTTATAATAGGTACATACTAAATTATGTATAACTTTAATCAAATAGCCAATAGCATAAAGAAAACTGAATAAAGTGGTTATCAGTATTTAATGGAAAACATAAAAGTAAATCTAACGTAATGATACATTAGGTACTATATAACATAATCATAACTCTAAAAAGAGAGGAAAATTCAGATATTTCCTGTAAAAACATGCTATTGCATAAAAAGTTTTCATAAGAAAATTGAAAAAAAAAAATTTCCTTCTATTTCATAATAGTAAAAACCCGCGATTCTATCCGAGGTAAATTTAAGTAAAGGGATATAAGAGTTTTTCAAAGCATAACTAATATAGGCTAAGAAAATTATTAAACTTTGAATAGAAAATACTTTTCGCGGGTAGGTACTCTTTGTCTTCCGAGGATATACGAGTATGTATGTGATCCATCCATCCAATTGGCATAATAGTGCAATTATTTGTTTTTCCTTTTACAATATCTATGTAACTATTTAATTACAGAATGCAAACTATGTGTATTCTAAATTTCATCATGATCGGTTTAGCGATTCGGGTACCTATATTATGAAAAATATTTGGTAACATTCGATAGACATACGTACGTACTCGTATGTATATACAAACTAAATTAATATTAGCAACATCCAAGCAATTAATCTATACACATATTAAACGAGAATCTTCAATTAGGACAATTCATATTAATTCGAGGCGACATTAAAGCAGTGGCGGTCGAGGGCTGACAAAGGGCGGTGAACGTGCAATAATTAAAATAATAAAGCATCGTCGGGGCCCGGGCCCTTTGTGATATGACAAGTGTCCGCAATAAGGGCCTGGCATGTAGGGACCGGAGATCGACGTTCGTTTCGTTATGAATTTGAAATATTTCAATGTCTATCAGTGGCTATGAAAGTGTTAAGTAACCGTTTGGATTCCTCGTCAAATATGCGATATACTCCATTTTCGTTCCAAGAAGAACATCTATCTTGATTTAATTCATGGAAATTGTTATATTTAGATACCTTAATCATAACAATTATATATAATACAATATATTCATATGGCCACCATATAAAATACTAGAATTATGTTTATATAAAATGTAAAATATCCATGATCAATTTTAAAAGTCAATTATAAAAACGTAAATACGGCTATTACACATTACTCATACAAGGCAAAGGCGTAATGGAAGAAAATAACACATTATGTCAGAAACCTTTGTGACTTAATGTTTGCAGTTATCGTGTATTATGTACGTGGTTGGGACACAATTACTATGAATAATATAATAGAGCCCACGCATCGCTCCGAACCGTGGATTATATATTAATAACTTATACCAATATGTAGCTGCTACATAGTTAATTAAAAATGTTTAAGCCATATTCAATATTTTCTATGATTATGTTTTATTTATTGCTGTTTTATTATTTTCATTTTGGACAGAGACACAGACTCTTTTTTACCCCGGTACATCGACTAGAACTCATTAAATATTAGTATATTTAAAATGAAAACATTCAAGAAAGCGCTTGGTGAAGACCTGTGGAAAGTAAAGCGCGGGTCGTTACAATATGATAAACAAAGTCACGTAATATTTAAAAAGGTTTATATATATTTTAAACGTATATATTATTAATTAAGCCGTTGAAATGACAAATTATAAAGAAAATTTATAAATTGGTAACTTTTTTTATAATAAAGTTTAAGGTAAAAAATTACGTGTTGTCCTTAACTGAAACAAGGCTAGAAGTAGCACGCGATCCCTGAAGCAGGAATGCATTTAATACCGGCGGCGGAATAATTCCAGTAATTTAGTGGCGTTTACACCGTATCGCGTGTACCTACAGAGTAATAGAAGAAAGCTTTTTCACAGCTCCCCGTTTTCGTTTGTAAAAGTATTAAGCTTTCTATGTATTGTCAAAACCTAATTTCACTTGAACATTTTATATTATGTTTACAGCTTAACCCATTTTGTAAATTAAATGTATTTAAAGTGAAAGTTAAATAATAAACTAAAGTTCTTGTTTCGTTTTAATAATAACATCAGACTGGATATTTTTAAATTTTCGGTGTCGAAATTGCTTTTTCCTTCAAGTTTAAATGGATATATAAAAATATAATAATAATTACAGTAATCATATCAAGATTACAACATAATAAGTTATTTGATAAAAAGTAAGAGCACAACAAAGGTCACCAGAAACAGATATCTATACATATAATAAAATTATAACGAAGCCGAATCTGTACATTAAATATTTTTTGGAAAATCTTATTGAAATAGACATTATTATCGATACAGAGGCCGAATCTATAGTTTTTAGAATTTTTGTCTGTCTGTTACCACATCACGGAAAATCCACTGGAGGGATTTTGATGAAATTTAGTATGGTGATAGCTGGTTATCCGGGTCAACACATAGGATACTTTTTACCGCGGGAAAATATCTCATTTTTGAGAGAAAATACAAAAACTACAATGTAAGAGAGAAGAATATACTAATATGTAAAACCTAAATATGTAAGAATTTGGTTTTTGGTCGTTTGAACGCGAGCGGAGCCGCTGGCAATGCTAGTCTACATATACAAAGAACAACTAGATTAAGTAATAAAAAATAACTGTATAATTTATAAATAAAATTATAAATATAATATCTCAATTTCTTCATACCGATTGTAAAATAAATAAACTCGAAATACTATTGAAATTTATTTAGCGCTGAAACACGATTTTAAAATATAAAGCAACATTAAATTGATAAAAACAACATAATTCGACCGTATGTGAGAGTACCTAATAAAACAAATCACACAAAAGATCGGGCGTTCAACTAGCAAACAGCATCTATCAGCAAATTGTTGAAGTGAGCAATGATATAAAGAGAGAGAAAATAGAGAAATAATTTCCGTATCAGGCGTGGGGTGGGCGGCCACCTGTGCGCGGCAACGGCGAGGGTTGCGCGCCAAAGTATGTTAATTAATTTTCGGTTGACCGTCCACCGCTCGAATCACCCGCTCGTGCGGTTTGCGTACATTTTCATATAACAAAGGGCCGGTTAGCGTTCTCAATAACTCCACTTTTTAATGAGCGACATACCGATTTTTGGTTTATGCACGATATTATGTAATTATGGAAAGTTCGTTATAAACGTGAAACGATCACGACTGATAATATCCCATTTAATCACATCACATTTGAACAAAATAAAGACAATTTAGTACGAACACATATATATAGGTATATGAAAATATTTAAGGGCTAATAAAAATTAAATCAATGACGCTTAATTCGATTCACGGTCCTCAATCTATTCATTATTCAATAGCTTCAACCCGTCTGTCCATTTCGTAATATGGGGTAACCCGATTTTAAACTACACGCGAACATATCGTATATGCGGCGGTGAAAATCGATATTGACAGAGGACGTGTTGTGTTTATTGGTAAACGCGTACGGCCGGATTCACAAAGATGTTTATCTGCGGGTGTAAATGTTTACTAACGGTCTGAGACGTGCGCTCGTGCGGTGCTCGAGGCAGAGCCACGTGGTTGCACAGTGTGCAGCACGCACGTAATCGCCTCCACCATAGAATGTAGCAACGTGCCTCCGCATCGCTATTGGAGACGCTACGTCAGCAGCTACCAATACAATACCGTTGCAGACAAAACGCTCGGTTTGCATTCACATATACCTTTTAAATACAGATTTGTGACGCAAACAATCGAATATTTCCATAAACTATAATCGTTATTTTTAACAGCGTGCATAAAAACGTTTCTAAATCATTCTAGATTAAAGTCGAGGGCGCTTATATAATGAGCTAATAAATTAATGAGTCGTTTAAGAAACATGATCATCACTTTCGGCTTCGTTTTAGTGTTGGCGCTTTTTTGTTTCCAATCCCAAGTAAGCGCGTCGACAAAGATAATCATGGGAGCGCACCACTGAGTCACACATAGACCACTGCCAAGTGAACATTATGCCAAGAATAAAGTCGTATCCATCTGGAGTGGCCACGCAAGTTACAACTTTAAATACAGTCAAATGAAGATCATATCTAAGCGTTAATAGCTAAACATAGAATTTAATGAATCATCAGTCGATTTGCCAGCTGCGAATGAAGACTCAGATTGCAGCGTTCTCGACGTATCGCAGCTCGTCTTACAAAATGAAACGTAATAAAACAATAATACATTCGTATATTTTCCTCGTAATTTAAAGTACTTTGAAAGTATCTTTCATTTTATAAGTACGTTTTGTAGAGTTGTCATGTTCTAATCCTGTTAATTTCCACATGTACCTACCTACTATATAATAGAAAATAACAGTTTTTTGGCAACACATATTTCAAATATATTAATTATTAAACAACAATAAATGGATATAAAAATGTATTATTAATTCCATGTAGGGAAAAACTTACGTATTAATTATATTCATGCAGAAATTGATTACATAGTTGAATGGGGCGCAATTTGAATTAGCGAACGGAAAACTCCAGACGTTGTTTATAGCCACAGTTTCAATGATTTGAATGATGCTACAAAACTCAGTCTAGTATTTATAAAAAAACCTAAAATGGATAGTAAAAAGAAAATTGAAGAAACTGATTTTTTTTAATTACACATCCCTTTAATAGGCTAAAATTGAGAAAGGGATAACAGATTTATACACGCAGGCAGTAGGCCGTACAATATTATTAAAAAAAAAATTACACCTGACTAATATGATAACGCGTTCAATTCGCAGAGCATGCGACGTGATCGATATCGTATGCCGCAAATAAAAACTTACACAACTGCTATCGGCTAGACTTAACTAACTTTAAATGTAAACAAAACAGGATAATTTAGGAAAACAAGTAAAAGTTAACAAATAATGATAAATATTCATATTTCATACAATACGCAAAGTGGCCGAATATTGTATTACTCAACGCTTGAATTATCATACTAATAATCGTAGGTAACATCTTGTATCTTGTTGGTATAGAAATACATAAAACGCCTTTAACAGTTTAATTGTGCCACCATCCAGTAAAGACGATATTAAACTGGAAGCAATATCTAATATAGATGGCATGGTAACAAAAGATACTTATGAAATTAAGGCGATAAATCAGCGGCGAGCGGGCCGGGCCATGAATGAGCGCAGGAACAACGGCTTATATGTAAATAATGTCGTATGCCGACGCCCGCGGCCGCTTGGCGGAATATAAAGTTATATTGTAGGACATAATATGTGATAAGTGATGGATGTTATAATTGGATCGGTAATCATGATACTTGAATATTAATAATATTGCCGATACGAACGTGTTTTCCATGAATTTGACTATACAAATAAAATGAAAGAATGTCGTTAAAATGTGTATAGAATCCTAATTATCTACGAAAAAGTCACTAATTTGTTTTTAGGCATAAATTATAAGTTTTATGACCTCATATTTTATTTCAAACGATCGCAATTCTCTTAATTACAATTAAGAACAATTATATTCTGTAAAAAGTGGAAAAAAATTGTTATACTTCTAATGAAAAGGCATTAGACAAAATTTTCGCAAAACCTGCATGCATACTATGGCGCAAGCAGTAGGCGTCAGTGCGAGACGTTAACTAAAGATAACAGCCGACGATAGGTGCGAGCCCACAAGCCATAATGGCTGCCTTTATTACACTACCAGATTACATACATTTACATATAACAAAGATAGCGAAAGGGCATTACAAAATTAGTAAACGGAAAATGTTTTGACGTCAATATAATATGCAAAACTACTGTCTAGTCTAGAAATTATTTTGTATTTCCTAAATTGAAGAAATAACTTTAAGGCTGAAAATTAAATGAGGATCTAAGGCGATTAACATACTATATAAAGAGCTGACGTAACCGATACGATAGGTGAGCAGACACACTACATTGGCTATGTAGGTCTAATGCATCTACGAGTGCATCTACAAATTGTAATTAGACTTTGCAAGTAAATATGCGCAGGTTAATTATAATAAATATTATATATAATTAAAAATTGTATAGAATTTTTTATAAACTAATATAATCAAAGTAAGTTATTAATGTTAAAAACTTAATTATATTCCTTAATAATGATTAGACCATATAGGTTATATATTTTTCTACCGGTCTATGAATATGCATAATCCATTACATTTAATAGTTTTGAGTCTAAAGCGTTCTTACAACATCGTATAAACACAATAAATGGTCTTTCTATTATTATTGTAATTTGCAACCAATTGTAATTCTTTATTATTCATTGCATAAGTGTTCAAGTTAAATCACTGTAAATGATGAAGTGTCACCTAACATTATTGAACGAAAATGTAGGATGTAAATGATGCTACAGTTGTTACAGTCAAAACATTTTGTCAAGTAGATCATTATTACAAAATTCTTATAACATTTTTTTAAACTTATATAAATCCACAATATTATTATAAATGTGAAAGTGTTTGTTTGTTTGTTTGTTTGTTTGTTTGTCTTTCTTTCACGTCGAAACGGAGTGACGGATTGGCGTAATTTTTTGTGTGAAGATAGTTGGAGGGCTGGAGAGTGCCATAGGCTACTTTTTACCGGGAGGTTATCTCTCCCCTACGGGAAAACACGTTATAATTACAACCAAAAAAAATATTTATTATCAGAATTACTTGAAACTAGGTTATAATGCTCTTCAATACAAACAAATAAAGAAATACGCGTTTTAACATTTATCGAGATTCATTCCATAAGGGGGTAAAATAGGGGATAAAAGTTTGTATGAAACCTACTTTTTTAGTTTTTTTGTAGTTTAGCGCGAGCGAAGCCGCGGGTTCTGCTAGTAATTTTATAAAATGAACATACTTAATATTATAACGCTATTATCGTATTTCACCTCTACAAGACATCTTTACACATATTGATTATCTTTGTAGTAATTGATTTTCATAATTAAATTTATAAAGCGTAACCCACGAATATCAACATTAAGTAATGTATGTACTCGTATTATCAATAGAGAGTTGATACCTAATGAAACTATTATTATAGTCTAAGGCGGGGTAAACTAATTTAAACGAGACAGTGTTTCAATATATACAGGCCGTTTATGTAATAGAGGGAATCTGAGCTTTAGTGGGATCAAGGTGCGCTGATAATCGAATTAATTTCACTGCACTGAAGCCGGCGTTGCCGACAGAGGGTTTAACTTAGTTTATGACTATGCTAGCTACGCTCTCAGAGCAACAAGTTTGTTGCGAACGTCTTAAGTGCTTTGAAATCGGTTAAGCCATATAGAGCTGTTCGAGTGTAGAACGCTGTAGTTGCATTGAGCTGCCGAACAACGGATAACGTTTAGGTTTATACATACGTGCATATTATATAGGGCACCTTTAAGCTCAGATTAAGACTATATTCTTTGACTATGACCTTATTGAGACAAATATATTATTTTTTTATCTTATAATAACGGTTACTATTACTGAGTTGTAAAAAAAAATACTTAAATTCGTTTTTTTTTGTTTTAAACGATATAAACGCATCAATTGATATCATGAAAATCTCTACAAATATTTCTATTGGCGGTAAAATTTGTACTTAAAAAGTATACAAGTAATATTTATATTTGACATGGATAAAGGTAGTTTTTTTAATTAATTCTTATCAATTCCAACTTCAAATCAATGATATATGATCAATGATTATGGATAATTTAGTGCAAAAAGTGTCATTTCCACAAATTATAGCATAAATACTTATGATGTAATTTGTTGAAATTACACTTTTACGCTCATCTACTTAACATCAGAACACCCACGGAAACACGTCATAAAGGGTTATAAAATGAAGCTATCGCAATTAGCGCCAACGGTCGAGGGCCAGCTGCGGAGACAATTGTCAATTCGCGGGGTTCAACGACCAACGGTTCACTATTTATAATGTGCTACGAATAGGCAAGTATTGTTTTTTAATGTTTGTAGCTAAACATTGTTTCAGGTTGCATTATATGAAATTATATTATACTAGCATTGCCCGCGGCTCCGGCCGCGTTCAGATGACCAAAAACCAAATTCTTAGGTTTTATATATTAGTATACTCTTATATTGCAGTTTTTGTATTTTTCTCGGAAATGAGACATTTTCCCGCGGTAAAAAGTATCCTATATGTTGACCCGGATAACCAGCTATCATCACACCAAATTTCATTAATATCCCTCCAGTGGTTTTTCTGTGATGCGGTAACAGACAGACAGACAGACAAAAATTCTAAAAACTATAGATTCGGCCTCTGTATCGACAATAATGTCTATTTCAATAAGATTTTCCTAAAAATATTTAATGTACTGATTCGACTCAGAATTTTATTATATGTACAGATATATGAGAATTTTATTATATATATTGATATATTAGAATTGTGGACATTATCCGGACTTTCAACCGGGTTTAGATTTTGTTTGTTGTTTGATTTCAAGTAGAGTATCTATTTGAAATCAAACGTGTGTGTATACAACTGTCTAAATACTTGTCCTTATATTTGTATTGTGTGTATATTCATAGATAACTCAGGATCAATTAGTGCTGGTCAGGTATTACTTTGCAATTAAGAATTTGAATTGTTTCTTTTTTTATTAACAATTCATAATGTTGCAGAATATCAATATACCTTAATGTGTAAATGTGTATTTAATTTCGTTTAAAAAATAAGTAATTACTTCATAAACTTACATATCTAAGCAGGTATTCAAATTTTCATTAATTCTAAGTATAGATAAGAATGCTAATAAATATTTGATTTCTTATTAACATAGATAATTATAAGAGCAACGATCTTAAAATATGTATATGTTAACTTGATTTTAATGTTTTTTGTGCGATTTTTTTTTCTATAATTTCCTTGCAAATAAAATGCTTATTTCGTTTGGTTTAATGGGCACTTATTTTTATAATATCTTTTAAGCACTAATTAACGTAATAGGATTACTAAAGCATAACAGTAAACGAATATCAAGCGACTCTATATCTTTAACATGAATTATTATAGAATTACCTTTTAGCACATTACCTTTTTGTACATATTAATAAATATAAAAACACAAGACTGAGGTACAAACATTCGCGTTCATCACACAAATGAATTCTCCTAACAGAGAACTCGAACCCGCGACCGTTGGCACAGCAAGTAGGGTCACAACAAAGTACAAACTGTGCCAAATGTCTCGTCAATATTATTAGTATATTTATTAATTTGTATAGTACTAAAAGATTCATTTGATTGACATTCTATTGCAAATCGTAAGATGACTTTTTATACTTGTATGTATGAAATATATATAGCCTGAAAACTCAGACTATGGAATAATATAGACAGACTGTCCTGGAACTGAACATGAAGCCAAACAATAAATTGTTAAACAGTATATTATAAATATTAATAGAAAATTCATTACTGTGATAAGTAAATAAATGTTAATTTATAAAAAATAGGTTACGGATTTTATTATAGTAGATACAAAAGAAAAAACTAACTAATGCTTAAAAATACAAAAGAATTGAGTGTTATTCTTAATATGTCTAATTTTTATAAATAAATATTAAGACTTGTATGGCAAAAAGAGTAGCATGGCGTCATAACATTAAAATCACGCTACTATTTTTGACTTTGAAATTTTTTTGACGGGCTCCGTCTATATAATTATTTAGTCTGAGCCTGAAACAAGATTATGAGCAGCACTTCATGTTCGATATTAATTGCAAATATTGATCCTGCTTACAAACCAATAAGTTTATAACAAAGCAGCATTTAGCATTAGGTTTTGGCGTGTTGCCGACAATAGCAAAGAATATGTGCGATTAATTCTCACAGTAATTATGTAGTTGTACGTGTAATATTATTTCTCGTCGGTAATTGGATCGCAATGCGAGAACCTATGCGGAAGCACGGGAGCCGTCTCTACTTACATTCTGTGTCTTATTCTGAGAACGCCATGGGAATACTATGTATGAAAGCGAACTCTTGCGCAGGAATCTCATTAAATGTGACTTATGTTTAATTATAATAATTGACACTAAATACAATAAACAGTTATTTGGTGAGTTCCCGTTTCAAATTATTTGTATAGAATATTTTCTACATACGATCTTATATCTCTATATAGTTTTCATTACTTAAAGTGAGCAAATAAATAAAAAAGACCAAAAATAAATGCCATGGTATTTAAAACACAACACAGAAAGCATTTCCATTGAAACGCCGCAGTTAAGTGAAAAAGTGGAAACAAAGGGCGGCGCGGCGCTATTTAGTATGCATTTGGAAAGGAGTGGAGGCGAGAGCAATAAGTTTGAGTCTCCGATTTGCATAGATTGTGGCGACGCGCAACGCGACGGTGACGCGCTAACAATACAAGTAAAGTTAGATACGGTGTAGGTAAATATCTTGAAACCTTTGTAACCAGCTATAAATTGTGGTTTGTAATATAAAATATAAGAAAGCCGATAAAAATAATATTAAGTACCACTTATACGTTTGTTAGATGAAGCATTAGCGAATTGGCACTGTGCGTTTCAAATTGTAGAGATTTACTCAGTACTGTCCTCATTGCGTGGGAGGAGCGATTTAATAACACCTGCACGATGGAGTGACTGTGTAACACGAGTGGAAATGGGGCATTAAGGATATCATGTTATTTTAACATAATAGTTGGGTCTGTTTGTTGCGCTACCAACTATCGAATTTGATTTATAATGTGTTTTGATTATACGAGTATTACTGATAACAAAGTAGTTCTTAATGTTATTACTTTTCTTAATTTTTATTTATACTATTCAGTTATTATTTTTTATTTGATAATTATAATTTTTCTTTATGGGTAATAGTAGTATATCTGTTAATTATTAAGATTGTAATTATAGTGATCATATCTGCATATACTAATATTATAAACAGGTAAAGTTTGTGAGTTTGTGAGTTTGTAGGGGGTAATCTCTGGATCTACTGAACCGATTTTGATAAAATTTGGTAAGAATATAGTTTGAGACCCTGGGAAGGATATAGGATTTTTTCCCGAAAATCATCCCTTAAGGGGATGAAAATGGGGATGAGAGTTTATACCTGGGAATCAACCCAGGAATTAATCACGCTAGTATAGATATTTATATAGACGGTATACTATATTTACTACAAGTGCAAATACACAAAACCTAAGAATATGGTATCTTTCCACATCATTTCAAAATAGTTATCTTTTATAAATCATATCCATTAACATTCAAAATATGAACATCACAAGAGCTGTAAACAATAATTTAACAAAATATAAAGTATTGCACGTAACACTAATTAAAGAGCAATCCTAGAGCGAACCCATTTGAGCGGCGTTAGCTCACAATAAGCTTAGTGAAGGAGGCTGCTTGTTTAAATTGCTCTCATTTACCGCAGCGACGGCGTAAGCGCGTACAAAATGTTGCCACCGACGATTAACAGAATTCCTCGTCCGCAATAGCATATAAACGCTAAAAAACAAGGATCTTGCCACATACATGCAGTCTTGATTCTCCATATACGACCGCGCCTAGCCTGACGCATCCAACCTATTGAGGCAATGATCTTTTTATGTTTAATAAGTTTTTTAATTACTTGCTTTTATTGTTTATCCTTATTTAGTGTTAATGCCCATTGCAAAACACAGCATGTGTATAAATATTATTTGTTTTCAATTAAACAGTTCATATCGCAATATTCAATTAAAGGAAAAAATGTGGCACATTTTATACCACATTGTAGTTTCTTTTGCTCTACTCCTCTCATGTGTTCTGTATCAAGAATATTTTTGAAATATGTATATAGAAATCTATACATATAAAAACAAACATCCTCTTACCCCAAACGCATATACCGTCTCCGTTCCGTCGTGGGTAAAAATAAAATTGCAACTGAGCCGAATCTGTACATCAAATATTTTTTGGAAAATCTTATTGAAATTGTCATTATTATCGATATAGGAGCCAAATCAATAGTTTTTAAATTTTTTGTTTGTCTGTCTGTTACCGCATTACGGAAAAACCTCTGGAGGGATTTTCATGAAATTTAGTATGGTGATAGCTGGTTATCCGGTTCAACATATAAGACACTTTTACCGCGGGAAAATATCTCATTTCTGAGAAAAAATACAAAAACTGCATTGTAAGAGTACTATACTAATATGTAATACCTAAGAATTTGGTTTTTGGTAATCTGAACGCGGGCGGAGCCGCGGGCAACGCTAGTATATCTATATATGTACTCTGAAATATAATATCTTAACGTAGTTAATATAAAATATCTTTTATATGTATATAACGAGTACGTTAGAATCATCACATTAATGAATACGAGGAAAAGCAAGGCCAATTTTATATACTAAAGATATCGATATAAACCTATTATGTCCACTTAAGTTGTTACAATGTAAATAAAAAAAAACTTTATATTACTCTAAGTATCTATATTCTATATAAATTGTTTTATAGCAATTTAAGTATACTTACGCAATCGCAATGCAACAGGCAAAGTGTAGGTAATTAGAAAATGAGCGGTTGTCGCGATCACGGTTGCGAAATCAGCGTTACTATGCGGGCTATTGTGGCATTCGCAAGGAATTGTCATGTTTGCATAACTAGCTAATCCATTATTATCACCGCTATTTTTTTTTTGAAATTTGAAATTGTGCAGTATGATCACGCTTGTTGAATTTGACATATGTATGTACATACATATGTACATATATTACTGTATATTACTTCCGGGTGGTTTCAAGTCTAGCAATAGGCATTTAGGTTTTGTAGTAATTAGTATGTAGATTATTATTATTATTATTTAATCTTTATATATGATTAATTATCATACGTATATAATTATTTAATAATTCGAAATTCAACCATAATCATTATTGAATATTTGAGGAAAACGTCTATGAATAGCATTTACCTATCTAGATAAAAATAAACTGTTTCCGAAAAATGTTTATTGATAACAATAAAGCTCACCAATAGCTACTAAACAAAGCAGAAAAAACATAGTCGGTTGACATACGGATGAGAAGAAGTACTGAACTGTGTTTGCCTTTACCTATTTATTTATAGACTAGCGACTCAACCTCGTTTCGCTCAGGTTCGATTTGTATGGGGGATCAACCTAGGGAGGTTGGTTTCCCATACAAATTTTCATCCCCATTTTCAACCCATCCCCTAAAAGTATCCTATGTCCTTCCCAGGATCTCAAACTATCTTCTTACCAAATTTCATCTAAATCCGGTTCAGTAGATCTAAAGATTACCCCCTACGTCACAAACTCACAATTCACAAACTTTCACAACGTCACAAACCCACAATTCACAAACTTTACTTCTTTATAATATTAGTAGGTATAGTTGGTGGTTTTATATAATAATACTACAATAACTAGTACTTAAAATGTTTGAATTTAAGTAAAAAAACAAACCATTATGCGTAGCTATAAATTACAATATTGATGCCATTCTTTTCAATATAACGTAAACAGTTGTACGTATTCATACATACTCGCCGTAGTAAATATCGTATGACTGGCCCGTAGTTTCTTTGTTTGTTGTTACATGTTTATATCAGAAATAAAAAAAAACATACTAATTTGAATGTGTTCCTTAAAGTTCAGTATGTATCAGCTATTAAACGATAATCACAATTATTTCATCTTATTTGTATATCGAATAACATCGATAAATAATTAGTCAACATTTCAATGACTTGTAATCACAGGATATCTGATGATTATTATCGGAGGCAACTAGCTAATGACCAAACCGTATGTGGTAAAGCTGCTATCCGACTTCATCAGTTCTTACTTGTAATAGATATAAGGTGTACCTATAATGGTATCTATAATTAACTTCATAAAACTCTTTACTTTAGTTATAACTTATAAGTAAATTTAATAACTGCCTCGGTGGTGTAGTGGCTAGCATGTACGGCTGCACACTCGGAGGTCCTGGGTTCGAGTCCCGGGTCGGGCCAAGTTTAGTTATTAAGTCTCTATATAGTAAGTCTCAGTAAAAGCCCGGAGTTGGGAAGTCGGTGGTGTTTCACCCCCGTGCCTCGGAGAGCGCGTAAAGCCGTCGGTCCTGCGCCTTAACTCTCACTGGTCGTGTCGAGCAGTCGTCCCACCGGAGTATGAGAGTGACAGGAATAGAGAGTGCACTTGTGTCTGCGCGTACACTTATGCACTATAATATCTCCCGCGCAGTTGGCTAGTCTCAATGACATTGGCCGCCGTGGCCGGAATCGGCTAGGAGAACATCATCATCATAAGTAAATTTGTAGTTTTTTTGCTCTTTTGCTTAAGTAGAGCATTTATTACGAGGCAAAAGTTATCTTATTACATTGCCAATACGCGATAATTGAGATAAATACGGAAAACGTAGCATTAAAATCACATCATTGTTTTAATTTAATAACCGGTGAATTTGGTATCGTTGACAATTGAATAAAAGTTTTATTTAAAATATATACACAAAAGCAAGTCACGTTTAACGGCGGGATGGCGTCACTTTGTGGTAAGATTGACGTAAACATTATGTATACATGCAGCGTTTTTAAGATGTTACTATCTAGCCATAGTGTTTGCTAAACCTAATCTTTAATTAACTGCTGTATTATTTGTAAAAAATATTTGCAACGGTTATTGGTAATTGGACACGTTAAATCTCCTGAAAAACAAACAAGGTAAATTATCTATATAATAAAATTCTGAGTCGAATCAGTACATTAAATATTATTTGGAACATCTTATTAAAATAGTCGTTATTATCGATACACAGGCCGATTTATAGTGTTTCGAATTTTTGTCAGTCTGTCTGTCTGTGTGGGAACGCATCACGAGAAAACCATTGGACAGATTTTGATGAAATTTGGTATGATGATAGCTGGTCATCCGGGAGAACAGATAGAATACTTTTTACTGTGGGAAAATATCTCATCTCTAGGAAATCTATACTAAACGTAACTACGGACAAACCCGAACGGAGCGAGGGTGAGTCGCTAGTTGATAATATATTCGTTGTAAACAGTGAACTACATCAACTGTCTACTTACCAAGAAATAATAATTGAAACAAACATACAGGGCGGCCATAATAAAAAATATATAGACTGGTTTACTCGACTAACAAAAAATTTAAATGCTTTCGACAATAGCAGGTGTCGAGTGCTACTACTTCGTGTAAGTATTTACAGATATAAAATACACTGTTAATTGTTCAAAGTGATTAATAATGGCAAATTGAAAGTAGAAAATTATTAATATTAAAAAGCAATCAAGTTTCTCAGTTTTCCGGCCGATCGCGCGTAAGAGCAAATCAGCGGCGTGTAACAGTAGTTCGGTCACGGGCAGTGTGCCAACTGCCAACTGCCACACTTCCGCACGATGTCGCCCGACCACTTGTCATTCGGCTAATAATAATTGAGGGTTCTCAAACGAACCGTGGTAGCCTATGGGTGCCTCTCAGTTTACGGTCATAGTAAAAAAATAATATCAAATAGAGAAAGAACAAAATATATTTGTTGTCTTTATTCCTTTGATAAATATCTAATATTATGCTATATCTTATCTATACTAATATTAAAAAGAGACAGAGTTTGTTTGTTTGAAAGCGCTAATCTCAGGAACTACTAATCCGATTTGAAAAATTCTTTTTGCATTGGATAGCCCGTTGATTGAGAAAGCTATATTATATCCTCATGCTACTATCCTAGGGAGTGGAGCAGTGCTCATAAATGTCAAAAAATCGAGCAGACCATACATTATTGTAAAGGGAAGGGAAAGAAGAGTTTGTTTTTTGTACTATGAACGCCTTCAAAGCCGCGGGTTCTGCTAGATAAATAATTATAGACAATGCATCGAATATCAGAGTTATCTACGTAGCAGCTTTTCAATTAAACAAATATTATATAGAGTTTATGATTTCAGGCACCTAATATTTTATAAAGTAACCATGTTCCTAATTCTTTATAGTAGGTAATAATATCTAGAAATGACATAAAATTGATGTGTAAAATATTCAGAGAAATATAAAAAGTCATTTGATATTTAAAAGCACATTACTGTAATTACAATAACTTTCCCTTTATCTATAAAGTAGAGAACATGTAACAGTAAATAGAGTCATTGGGGAGCATCATCGAGACAAGTAGGCCAAATCGATCACGCGACGATGGTGTTTTTGTCGGCCAAAGGATCGTTAAAAGTACTTATTTGATCTTTAACCTCAACAAATAAATACCCACTAGTATGAACATTAATTGAAAGTTGTTTATTTGAACAATGTAAATCCTACTAATATTATAAATGCGAAGGTTTGTGAGGATGTACGGGTGCCTGGATGTATAAATAAATATTTGGATGTTTGTTACTCTTTCACGCAAAAACTACTGAATGCATTTTAATAAAACTTTACAATAATGTAGCTCATATATTATAATAACACATATGATACTTTTTTTCTTAGAAAAAGGTACGGTTCCCATGAGATAGATTTGTTTTTGTTTTTCTAGAGGCGAACCCGAGCAAAGCGACGGTGAGCCGCTAGTATTCTATATGAGTAATCTTAAAACAATTATACTGCAGTTAAAATGCACTAAAATCAACGTCCGTATAAAATAAAACGAAGAAATATTTTACCTGTATAATTAATTTAAGGCAATTTTTTGCAAGAGTTCTTTGCATGAGTGTAATAGCCAATTAAATACTTCTCATTACCAAAACACTCCAACAGATAATAAAAATAAACATTTGTTACGGTAGCCTTCACGTTTTTAGGTTTTCTAATATTTATATCAGATTTGCCAAATGATTTTTCCTCATACTAGGTAGTACTTACTAATATTAAAAATTAATAAATTATACAATGACTAGCGGCTCACTCTCGATTCGCTAGGGGTTCGTCTCTAGGTTGATTACCTGTACAAACTTTCATCCCTATTTTCACCCCCCTAAAGGGATGATTTTCGGAATAAAAATTTCCTATGCCCTTCCCAGGGTCTTAAACTATCTTTTTGCCAAATTTCGAGAAATTTTGAGTTTATTCGTTACAAACATACAAAAATACAAATCTTTCTTGTTTATAATAGAAGTGTGGATTACCTACATAAGAATAGTTTTAGATTCTGAAGACGGGACACAAGTTTTTTATTATAAAAAAAAGGCTATATAGATAATATTATGTCCGTGAATTTAAAGTGGCTATTACATACGAGTATATTGCAATATTTACACTTTCTATTTTTATTTCTCTTTCTAAAAATTACTGAAAACGATCACTAAAATTAATAGACTATCGTTTCATATTGTTATAAAACAACTTGCAGAAAATAATAAAGTATTGACAGAGCATCTCCGTTGAAGTATGTTTTTGGTCTTAATAAAATTTGTCTGTCAGTTACTTGGGTTGTTTATTATTATTAAAAGTATTATACCGACTTTATGAAACCACAAATTATTTTATCAAGTACTTTGCTTAGTGTATGCCAAAAGTAATTAATGCATGTACGCGCGTTTTGCTCCACTTTATGAAGTGTTAATACCGGATGCAGTAACTTGGACGTGATACAAGATATTTCTGCGAATGTTTCATCACAAAACTTATTGCTAACACTTGCTCTCCGCTTCGTACTCCAAATGAAGATGATTCGAAATTTATTGTCAGATGAAAACCAAATTATCGTACAGACTTATCATTGAACTCGTTGTGCAAATGAGTTTATTATTTAATTATATGTCACACATCGTCGCACCGATCTTTGGAAAATAAAAATTAATCCCTCCACGACCGCGGACACGCCGGCGTTACAGTTAACAATAGATTTCTTAGAAATTTACCTGGAGTTGTTAATCGACACACTGGATAATCAAAGTTTCGACACTTGTCGTACAGCGTGTGATACATTAAAGCGTATTAAGCTTAGAGTACATGACGTAAGTACAAAGGGTGCAGGCGTCCGAGTTGTCAAACGAGAAGTTTTTATCGGGCGGCCTGTCGCCGTTGAATAGAAATGAGCCTTGAATAATGCATGTGTGCCTCTCTTTCCCCTTCACTCCTCCCTGCCGCCTTCCCTATACGAAACAGATTTGCCGCGCTACATCATCGACAACAGGTTCGTATGATACCGTTGTCACTAACTTCTAAAGCGTATTAAAATAAGTTAATGCCTAATAGTAACACATTAGTTGTGTCATGTTTATAACTAAATTTAATGATATGATAACGGAATCTATACTTAAACGATTTCTTAAAACAGGTAGTGTGTTGTAAAAAGCCCAATGATTTCATTTTATTCACCATGATTATGTAACATCCACCGCTGCCTTTTCTTAGGGAACACCATATGGAAATTTTGATTAGTTTTATTTTTGCACATCCCTTGGTACAGCAAGTAATCATTTTTCGCACTGTAAAAACATAGAAGGTAAATTAATTACCTACTTGATATAAAAAGACAGTATAAATCACAGTATCATTAAATAATCATTGGTAATTATTACTAATTTCCTAACAAAATCTACACTTTTGTAAAGTCGTATTAAGAGAATATTACACAATAATGCTACACTATGCAAAATGAATTGTGTAACATTAAATAGATACAAATTAGATAAAAATGATTTATTGATTCAGAGTTATATAATACTAGCATTGCCCACGGCTCCGCCCGCGTTCAGATGACCAAAAACCAAATTCATAGGTTTTACATATCAGTATACTTTCACAGTGCAGTTTATGTATTTTTTCTCAGAAATGAGAAAGAAGAAAAAAATCCCTCCAGTGGTTTTTCTGTGATGCGGTAACAGACAGACAGACAAAAATTCTAAAAACTATAGATTTGGCCTCTGTAGATATAGATGATAATGTTTATTTCAATAAGATTTTCCAAAAAATATCTAATGTACTGATTCGGCTTGATTACAATTTTATTATATGTATAGATATTCTATGAGTTTGAACTTATTTTTCCTAAACTAAACTGTGTGTCATTCTCATTACAATCAAAAAATATTGGGAATTATTTGCAAAAGTAATTAATTTTATTATGTTATACAAACTATTACAAATGAAAATAATATTATTAGTAATATAAATAATAAACAGGAGGACATTTTTAGAACCAACCTTTATCGCTTAACATTACATCTTGAAATTCATGACCCACATCAAAAGACAAGTCGATGAAATTAAACAAACCTAACGTCAGGGTTGATGTGGGGAGGACTGTGGAAACCTACATATTCTAAAGTTTTATTTTCTAGTTTATACTTCCACCTACTTTATGATATTTTTACGATTACAAATTACATGAGAAGTTACACACACACACACACACACATATATATATATATATATATATATATATATATGTATGTAAAATTACAGTACATATAAGAGAAACTTGGATTTTGTATTGAATATGTCAATGTAAGTTTTGTATATAAAACTTGAAATCACATTTCACATTTTGCGTTTTTTACTATGTTATTTTATGTATATTTAAAACTAGCGACTCACACTCGCTTCGCTCAGGTTTAGTCCTAGGTCCATTTTGACGCTTAATATGGAATAGATTTTTTTTCAATTGTTTTTCGTGAATTTTTCCGATGTTTTAATAGTTACACTGCTATTCGGGGTGAAGATAAATCCAAAAAAACAAAGATCATAAAAATCGGTCCAGCAGTTCTCGAGTTATAAGTGTTGTAATAAACTCTACTTTGTTTTATATATATAGATAATAAGAAATTGCGTGCGAAAATCCATCCTGTGATCTCGTATCAGAGAATATGAGCGAGATACTAAACTTACTGCCTCAGAGTTGATTTATACACACACGTGGCGTTCAGCAAGTCGTAACGGGACATTAACTGAGTGCAATCAAAGTAGGCATAGAAGTGCAGGGCGGCCATTTGCGGACTCTATTTAGAATTTACAGGCTTCAGCGAATGTTTAAAAGCGTACATATAGTAAAATAGACAAATATTTACGACATTTTAAATGATATATCTGACTAACGAACCAAAATAAGCATCCATTTTTCCATACTTAATATTATAAATGTGAAAATATGTTTGTTTGTCCTTCTTTCACGTCGAAACAGAGTGACGGATTGGCGTGATTTTTTGTGTGGACATAGTTGGAGGGCTGGAGGGTGACATAGGCTTCTTTTTACCGCGGGAGATTATCTTTTTCCCACGGGAAAACACATTATAATACAATCCAAAAAAAAAAAATTATGATCAGAATTCATTGAAACTTGGTATTAATGCTCTTCAATACAATTAAATACGGGCTTTAGCATTTTTTGAAATTCATCCCATAAGGGGGGTAAAATAGGGAATGAAATTTAGTATGAAACCTACTTTTTTAGAGTTTTTTTGTAATTTTAGCTCGAGCGAAGCCGCGGGTTCTGCTAGTAGTATTATAAATATTACCTATATAGTAGATGGCATATACAAATGGTGCACGAGTTGTACGGATGTGATAATATGAGATTTATTAACTCTATTATTATTTATAAATAAAAATACCAACATACCTACTCAAAAATACTTTTGAATATATATATATATATATATATATATATATATATATATATATATATATATAGTACATTGGTGAATATTATGTATACTTGTTATTGATATACATATCAGTGAGCGTGTTACTTTTAATATAATTTTGTGTGTTAACGTTTGATACGTATGTTGTAAGTGTGCTTTAATGTTTATGAAATAATAAAATTATTAAGTAAGTAGAGAAATTCTCTTCACACAGACTTTTGTTAAAATACATGCCGTAGTATGCATAGTATTAATCTATACATTTAATAAAATTGTAACAGTCGAATCTATACATTAAATATTTTTTGGGAAATCTTATTGAAATAGACATTATTATCGATAGGTACTGAGGCCAAATCTTGGCCAAATTGGGCCAAATTTTGATGAAATTTGGTGTGATGATAGCTGGTTATCCGGGTCAACATACAAGATACTTTTTACCGCGGGAAAATATCTCATTTCTGAGAAAAAAATACAAAAACTGCATTGTAAGAGTATACTAAATGCTAGTACTGTATAAGTCAGGGATTCCCAAAGTGGTCGATATCGATTACCCAGGGGTCGACATAATCGAAAACTGATTTTGTGGGTCAAGATCTAAAAATCAACACCTATTAATTAACACAAGTTCTTATTTGAAACTTTAAAGATACTGCATAAGTTGTGTTACGTGTAGCAACTTGTAATAAGAATGAATAATATTTTAGTAGGAAGTATCAGTGTTGTGCTTTAATAGTGTGTGTTTTAAAAAACTCGAAACTAAAAGTCGATAGGCGTGCACAAGTTCGTACAAGATATATTTTTTTAAATTGGTGGATAAGTTGTATCAATAGAAAAAAAACTAGAGATAGGATTTTTAAAATATTTTGGCTATGGGGCTCTGAAGTATCAGTTCATTTTGGACAATTTAGAAATTTGGTCCAGTTTGGGAATCTCTGATATATGTAGATTACTTAAGTTCTCTATATTATATCTGATAATTTTACATAATTATTAGTAATAATATGAATTAAATAATCCTCCACAAACAGGAATGTAGCAAAAGATGCATCAAAACAAAAAATCATTGACACCAGAGTTCCCTTATAAAACTGGTTTGTCTTAATAATATGTATTATAAAACAAATACTATATTTTATATCCTAATTTATACTTAAATAATAATAAATATTGCTAAAATAATGCAAAAATTATTTCGTATCTAGAGCGTTTCATTAAATTTGCAATCATTAAATATGCAACTGCTGGATATTTATAATTCACCAAAATTTTTCGAACTGTATATGCTCTTGAAACTTAAGTGAATAAGAAGTATTATTGCAATATGATCATTTTACGATGATTAAAAATATGATCAAATACATGGAATATTTAATATAGAATACGCTCTAACGAGTAAAAGAAAATAGAATAATTTATTAATGATAGCAATAAATATTTTAGAGAATACCTTTATGGTGTCAAATAAATAATTTGATTATATTATTATCATGAACTATCAAACAAAACTAAAATTATGTTAAAAAATAGAAGAGCAAGATGAATTAAGCATTTGAAAGTTAATCGTGGGTTTAGTTTCAAGATAGGGCAATGCATAGAAACATCATTAAGGTCTCGTCAGAAGAGAACGTGTACGCTACAATGCCACGGTGAGAAAGCTTGCGGCGCACAATTCGAGCGTTTGCGACATCAGGATAGGCGTCGTTGCTAGGATCTTAAAAGGTCAAAGTTAAATATCAAGTACTAATAGCCTTTATTGACTTGGTACTATATTGATGGGTTATCTTGTTATATTTTATAAGTACAATAATATTTGGTCTACGATTACGATTAGTTTACCTGATATGACAACAAAGAATTGATATTATATTCTAGGAAAATAAGCGATAATAGCTTATGCTACTAGGTTTTTTATTACGTAGTTTCTTATTGCGATATGATAAGATAACAAATATTGTAAAGAAAAAAGGAACCAGAGTTGTATTATAGTACCAAATTAAATATACGTGATTTTCTAGACGTCATATTATTGACTGTTACATATTGTGAAAATCTCCTCAAAAACAACTTGGCACTCCTCGTGTATGTAAATATTTATTCAATTTAAATTTTGGAAAATACCCAACATAATGACTAATATTAAGGCAGTAGTCGACAACAATTCAATCCTTTGTTAGTAGATAATAGTGGCGACAATAAACAAAAACTAGTAATAAAAATGAATAGAAAAGCTACAAAATGAGCCGTTAAATTACAAGCAACAGATAATAAAGGAAAGTTTGAAAAGGAGATGAAACTATTTGTAGAGCTGGATAGTGAACAACTGTGAACGCAGCTCTGTACACAAAACAGGTAAATTTAGCAGGATCTGCTTAGACAATACGAAGCATTTCTTAGTCTCGACGATAAAAAGTAAACAACATCTCGATTACAACAATAAAGTCTTAATGAGCAGTAGTTTAGGACTTACTGTTTAACTAGTGTGACAAACTACATATGTATTACGTATTATCATGTCATAAGCTGAGACATAGTACGTATGTTCTGTATGGTATTCTTACATTTCCATCAACGAATCATACAAAACTATTCAAATTGGCATATTTTATATTATATTTTGATCGATATGTAAATATATAATATATATACCGCTAGAAAAATACCACCTGCATAATATATCATATACATATTAGTAGCCTACCAATTTCCAGCCTACCAATTTGTTATAAACCTAAACAAATAAATGTGACAGAAGCTCTTCTAGATGTGAGTGTAAAGTAATAGCGCGAATAGAACATAATAAGCTTGGCCCACGCGCGGATGAATCATGCGCCCGCGCCTGCGCACCGCCACACCGCCCGTCGGTACACACAACGAGAACAGCAAAAACATTACCTACTTTTGAATAAGTTCCCTTTCTCTTTCTACACCTCCGAGTACTGAGCGCTTCGGGGCCATTCATTATACCAGCAGAACCAATCATGCTTATAAATTATTGCTAAGTTCAATAAATAAAGCTACACTTTGTACAAATTCCTTTTTTTTGCAATATTCAAAACATCTGACTGCAAAACTTCAGATATAATATAGCTCTACGTGCCCTAACAAGTTCATGTTCTAAAATATCACTGGTTTTCGTCGAAACGTAAAAGACCTTTGTTTATATGAGAACACGCCAAATGGCACATAAACGTTTAAAAAGCAGTAAATTCGCGACGGCAAGTAAAACGTCCTTTCACCTGAAACGCTTTTGAAAAACACAAATAAAATCCGGTTTTTATAACTCAATATATTAAATTATTTATTATTAATTAAGAAATACACAAAATACATTTGGGTTTAAACACCTTACATAAATGACTTACATGTTAAATATTCTTAATAAAGTGGCAAGTTAAAGACCCAAACAAGTACGCATGGAACTACTAAAGTATAATAGCTTACGAGCTTACTATTTATTCAATAATAGATTGTTACAATAGAGCGCTAAAACAGGTTTTGTCTGTTAATACTCGCTATAAAATAATGTTTACTTATTAATTTGAACATTAATATAATGTCACATAACGTCGACTTAATGCAGTCAAAGCGTGACGAAGTTGAACGAGTGACCATGAAGTGCGTAGAGCGGCCGGTCGCTTGCGCTCTACGTAAAAAAGGTGAGTCATGGACAGAGACATGATATACACACAGCCATGTGATAGAACAGGACGCAAGATAAAACAAAACCGGTTTAAGATTTCGAGTTTCAATCCGATATGCTCCTGTCTCAGGCGACTTTGCTTGAGTAGAGCAGCTCTACTGATCGAAAAACGGAGGAGAATTAGATTTCGCCTTTTATTTTTCGCGTTAAACACTCCAATAAATGAGTATCTACTTATTATCTCCGCCCGACCGTAAAGCTTGCTCGGGTGTATCTTTCATTGCTTATAATATAGCTATTACAGTAATTAGTCACATCCCGCTCGCGTACTTTCACTTGAGTCTTTGAATGATAAAGTAATAAATTAGCTAAATGCTAAAATATCTTATCTACCGTAAGGGTTACCTACAGAGCACTTTCTTTATCTAGAGTCTGTGGAGCAGTGATGTCACCACTACTTTAGTTCCCTTATCTTGTCGCTGATAATAAACCAAGTTAGGAATGTTTTGTTATATTTGTATGCTAGCACATGCTGCACTTGCCAGAACGTTATTTGTAAATATGACGTCTATTATGTGAAACGTCAATTAGTCGCCCAACGGACGATAATTTATCGAACATTGTTAATTAAATGTAAGTAGGCGTACGAACAGAAACGTGTGTCGCGTGTACAGATTAGCAAGGCGAGTTGCAATCGCTGAAGAAAGTCTACAAAGATTACAGGAATTTTCCGATTCGGTGGAAATGATCGCGTCGCGGTGAATCATTATGTGTTTTTGTAACTCGCCGCTTGTAGAGAAAATGCTGGTCGAGTTGATATTAAAGAACAGAAGTGGTAATTTAAATGGCTATTTTAAAATTTGTTCGTGATCCTTTAATGCAGACCGCTAGCCACATTAGTAATGCAAATTTTGTTTTATATACAGTATACCTGTAGCGTTAAAGTATAAAACTTTGGGTAAATAATTCAGAAAATTTATATACATTTAAAGTGTTAGTAACTAATCCGACCAGTTAGAAACTGCAAGCTTTAACTTGATTTGCTTTAATTGATCACTATAGAAGAGCCATTATTTAAGATGATAAAAGTTAATAATTGGAAGAAAAAACGTCATGCCTAGTTGCCAACAGCGGATGTAAATCTGAATACCGTCGTGTTGTATTGATTATTCGTCATGGCCGGCTGATTTCGCCCGCCGTCTCGAATCTCGTGGTCATTATTTAATCTTATTATTATGCGCACATCATTTTATTGATACCTCAATCATATTGTTACAAATTATTTCATTGGAAAAGTCCATGTCATTATAATACTGGTATGATGGTTTAATTTTGAGTTACTTCACTGTCCATTTCATGTTCAACATGCTTTCACAACCACCTATTAATATTTATACACAATATAATGTTTACTCAAATATACCTTTGTAATAATGTGCACACAAACTTTCATAATAAACCTGATGTAAAATAAAAAATATATTTAGAAAAAAAAACCATATTGTTTCTCAAAATTTCAGAGAAACATTTAATTTCACAAAATAAGCTCACACGGAACCTTATACCGTACAAGTGAAGTAAATTCACTTAATCACGACAGACGTGCTGGAATAGAAATAAAGACAGGGCAGGGCATAATTTTATTGTGAACCAACTATCGTTAAGGCTACTGTTACGACTTACAACAGCGCGGGATAACCGGTTATACCACTTCTGTTTAAACCACTCCGAGTAAGCTTTAAAGCCATAGTCGGAAGGGCCGCTATAACACTTTGTAGATCATATTGCTTTCTCTCCTTCTCGATCGCCTTTTAAATTGTTATTAATTTCTTATCAGATGATAACACTATTTAATATTAAAACAGATAATATTTTCTTAACACTCAAACGTTATTGAAAGGATAATGTATGTCTTTTGATAAGTATCTTCATTCAACCACGGTTTCCATTTTTCCTTCAAGAATGAGTTCCTTTTAAATAGAAATAATTTATATGATTTGGTTTAATTCTTATTATACCTATCGTTAACTTAAACTTAGTTACTTTATAACATAGCTTTCTACATACAACATAATATCATCTATAACAATTTTTGTATATTTAATTAATACCCTTACAATACCAATCATTTAAAATAGATAATAGTATTTAGTGGGTCTATAAGAATAATATAGCTTTAATTTTACGCTAAAATTATTTTATGAATCAACGTAATATTAAATATCGCGTTTAAAGTGATACAGAAATTTAATGTACACTCGTAAATATTGCCGCTGGGTTCCGTGCCAAGACGTTAAGCTTCCTGCAATACGAATTTGCTGTCATATTTCCAAAAACAATTGACGGTGAATTATTATTGTTTTTTTTACTAAACGTTATGATATACATATTTACATAATATAAAAATATTTACAACAATAATAAATACTGTTTTGTTTTTAATTGTTTAAATGAATTAGTAGTTGTGTCTTGTTTCTTTTGATAATTAAATTTTAATTAGCAGATTATATAGAAGCGCAAAATATCATGTAGACAAATTTCCCAGTATTTTTATTCATGTATAAGTTGTAATTGATTATTCAATCATTGGCAAAGCGCAATGAATCTTTTTATATGCACGCTCAAATTATCGCAACTGCGAGTGCCAACAGAATTGTGATTGATGCCCGATCATTCTGACAGGAACGTGAACAGTTCGACAGAGGAGAGTATCATGAAATGTTTATGCTAATAAAATTGGCTCAAAACATCTGAAAATCGACTTCCTGTCCAATTGAAATAATCAAAAGCGCATCGGCCACTGAAAATTAGTGTGGCGTGTCGAAAATTGCAGCGAATTTAGAAGCGATCGTCGAAATTTAGCGCTCGAGGGTGCGCACCTGCAGGCGCCTGTTCATTCATGAGAGCCGAGAGGTCGAGACTCGAGAACAATCCGCGTCAGATAATAACAGTTGGCTTTTCTTAGAATCGGTACGGAGGCTTTGACGGCGACGTACCCTTATCTCTGTCTCGCTCACTCCTGGGCGGGAGAGCGAGAGCGCGTGGGCGGGGCGAGCGGTGTTATGTCACGATGGCGATAGAGGCGAGTCGCGGCTTGCACTCGCTGCATCCGCACTTCCCGACTCTTTATTATTAACGTCCGTAAAGGCAAAGGTTAGTGCGAGATGAACAACAGCCGCGCTTTAACATACTCTTTTCTTTCATGTTTCGTCAACTATTTTTCACTTGTTGTATTTGTTTTTTTGTATTAGATTTATTAAACGCGTAAAAGTAACAGTTCACCTAGTTTATAAATATTAGGTTTATACGCACAGGCTAGGTATGCGTAGTTCTGAAGTAGATGGAATTCGCACGATAGGAGTGCTTATGGTGCCAAGCCGTCAATTTTATTACGTGAGGCATTGGTGAGGCGACGTTTATAAATCATACTTTTATGGTTATTTCGCGATAAAGCCGACATTTCTAGCGTTGTCGAGAGCAACTCTGGCACCTAAAGCAAGTTACAGGCATATTTGGATTTAACACACGAAAACTGTAACAGTTTTATACCCAGATATAATAAATAAGTACTATTTAAACATTTACTTTAAATTATAAGTTTTTCTAAAATTTTATGTATTAAAATATCTTGATAATTAATAAAATATAAATTGTAACATATTTTATACCTGTTTTTGTTGTTTATTTAAAGTTTAAACTAACTTTACAGATAAATCTTTGTTATTATAATATTTAGCACAGGTACATACTTTCACAGAAGTATTCAAAATTAATTTGCTAAGCAGTAGTTAGAAGTATCGCGGTGGTAGGTTTGGTATACATATAATTGGCTAATCGGTTACAATAAACATCCCAAAGGCCAATTAGTCTCATGCGATGATATTGAAATACTAACGATTAGTCTGAGTTTGAGAATTAATGTGAAAGAATAACTTATACTTTTGATTTCTACTTTGAATGAAATAAAACTAAATTAAACCAGGAGTATACCCTAACTTATTGTTGACACAGTTTTACTAGATTTTATGCTATTAGATTTTTCTGTACGAAATTTACTTGTTGAATCAATTTAAATTTTATATGATTTGCTTCATAATTTAATTTGCAAAATGAAATATTTCTATGAAAATTAATATAGTCTTTCAATGTTGCACAACCAGTAACTAAAATTGTAGCAGCAAACGGGCTCTTATTAGACGATTAGGCCAACAGTGTAAAGAATCTTCGACGTTAGTATATAATTGGCCAATCAATTGATTTCTATAAACAACCCGGCAACCATTTAAATTCATGCAATGGCACGAAATTGCTGACAATTTATCTTTAACCTTTGCAAGAGGAAATAAACTCTATTCTAACCTTAAAATATTAACATTCGTTTGTTACTTTAGTATATTTGAAAGAATGTTTTCTATTTATAAGTTAGTACATATATAAGTATTAGAAACATTACTTTGTATTTCTTCGTTGTAAATATAATGTTGCAAGTCATTTCATAGTAAAAAATTTACTTGCTGTTCTTACAACATTAAAAATGTAAGTGACAAAAAACAAGTTATTTCTTTCTAGAACTGTCTTACTTACCCCTCTGGTAAGCGGTACATACATAATAACATATACCTACATACATAATATGTAACAACAAGAGCTATTAAAAAACTTAAATTGTAACTTTCATGTTTTTTTTCCATCGAGCCCACTTTCGCGTTTTTGAATCATTAATTAATCAATTAAACTTGAAATTAATAAATTGAAATTCTCTATGAGCACGAAGAAACCATTTCTCGGTAGGTAAACTACAATATATTTGTTACAGTAAAATATCACGTCTGAAAGTGTGTTCAATAAACTATTATTAGCTGATTTGTCTTTTACCATCGAATTCAAAATATTTTATTCAGCATTAAATTATTACAATTATTACTGAACGTCATTAGTCTACTACCATCTTTATACATATGTATGTATATTTTATATACCTACGTAGCATATTACTAAAGTTTTAATATATAAGACGAAGTTACGAACAAACACTAAGTACATAACAAATTACTATAAATTTTGTTTTAAAAATAAAATTCTCTTTGAAATCATCCAACTCATATTAAACAGGCTGCCACTTTTATATCGAAACTATTACCGTCTAACCTCTAAGTGTAACCCGATAAGTGCCTACAACAACACGATGAGTTAAACTAAATAGCGAGCTAATTTACACAAGAAAGATCTACACTAGTATTATTTTGACTTTCTGTTTGAAGATAAAAATTAAAAAGAAAAAAGAATCGGTAGTTCTTACTGAGAAAACGTAATAAAGTAATAGATCCTTATTAAGTTTTCTCAGTAAGAACATTTATTTTACGTTATTTCAGTTAAGATCGATCGTACAGTATTGATCTGGTTTCGAAATAAGTGAAAGTTGTATTACAATTTATTTTTCGAAAAACCGACATTGACGCTCATTACAAAAGTTTTCCAGCTTTTAGTTTCTCCGTCTATTTGTGACGAAATATAAGTGTCCTTTTCGGACAGACGAAAAGAATGTAGTTGGTTTTACCAAGGACTTCTTATGTTCTCATTCTCAGCACTTAATAATATAGTGAAGAAAAACACTGAAGAACTTATATGACTGAGAGAGTACATTTTATCAGAGTGGCGAACCTTAGCTAAATCCTCTCTCGTGTTGAGGGGAATCCCGTGACTAGCCTTTAGACATTAAATGGGCTGAATTATATATTGCTAATATATATTACTACTAGCAGAACCCGCGGTTTCGGTTGGCGCTAAAACTGCAAAAATAATCTCTTTAGCATTATGCAAAAGTCATTTTTTAAATGGGCTCAGTAGTTTCTAATCTTAAATCACTCAATATCAGTTTTACAATAACGTATGTAAGTCTGCCTGATTTGTTGACATTTACGATTACTGCTCCGCTCCCTTGGGTAGTAGAATGATGATATATAGGTGGTTAATTCGTTCATGATATAGTTCATGTATATAGGCTATATATAGCCTTTCTATATAAACGGGCTCTATAATGCAAAATGAATTTTATAAATCAGATTAGTAGTTCCTGAGATTAGCGCGTTCAAACAAACTAACAAACAAACAAACAAACTCTCCCTCTTTATAATATTAAGTATAGATTATTAAATGATGCGTCTCAAGTGATCTACATATTATGCATTTTGAGACAAATATGAGAACTCTTTAATCACCATTTCATTTGTGCGTACACTTAATTACATTTTATCATTGTATTATATAACATAGTATTATCTTTATGTAATCTTGAACTTGATTGGTATTATTCTTATCAAATGTGTGTTCATATTGAACTGAAAAGCGAAATTTGGTACAACTAAAGTAATTATTTTATAAAAAATGTGTGTTCATTTAGAATAACTATATTGATCAATTTAACGATTATTAATTATTATTATTATTATTAGCTATTACAGAGTGTTATATCATTTTTAGTTTCACTAATCACATCTTATATTTTCCAACTATTTAAAGTAAATTGGTATCTAATCCAAATGATCGGGAGACGATTAGTGAGCATAGCTATGTGTTTGTTCGTCTTTCTGTCCAACATTATAGAACTTATCTTCCTTTTGAATATAATAGGCAAAAATTTACATAAAACAAATAAAACGTGCTTTACAAAATATTCTTCTTTTGTGGCATCAAAACTAAATGTCTAGTCTTACAATATAAAAAACTGACCAAGTGTGCGACAAATATTATTCATCAATATGATGATGATGTTCTCCTGACCGATTCCGGCCACGGCGGCCCATCTCATTGAGACTAGCCATATAGAGATATTATAGTGCACAAGTGTACGCGCAGACACAAGTGCACTCTCTATTCCTGTCACTCTCATACGGTGGGACGGATCGTTCATCAACATACGCTCTATTTTAATGGTGAAATGTGACATTTGTGTGCAGAAACTCAATATTCTAGTCGTCTTATATTTGACATAATTTTGAAAAGATTTTAATATAGGCTGTTTGATGGTTTAACATTTATGTATATGGATATTATTTATGCTGCGGAATATCTGCCAAAGTTAAGTTAATACTTATGTAGCACAAGACCCTTTTGGATATTCTGTGGGATCCAAGAAAAAAAAAATAGTACTAGTGATTCTTGCCCCTAGAACTGAACCTCACTGCTCTGGAGTCTGGATTTTATTTATGCGGCAGAATATTTACTAAAGGTATATACTTATGTAGCATACAATCCCTTATAGATATTTTTTGGGAATCTGAGAAACTCACTGCTCTTACGAATAAACCTTTTTAGTAAGTTCTAGATTAGTTCGTAACAAAGATACGTACATATGTATATATCTTGACCCTTTATTACATTAGCAAAATATAGCGAGTTTGTTGAAATTTCTTTTACAGAGAATTACTTTAGTTACTAATAAAAATCCGAGATAGCTCCTAGTTCGCCCTTTTTTTAAGAAGCGTCAGGGAAAAGCATTTAAATGATCTTTTGCAGAGGTAAATTTTATTATTCTATTTATTACTTATTCACATATTATATTGAGTTGTTCCGCGAAATGTTAATTTACGTGATATCGGTAAAATAATATACATACATAACATTGTTATGTTAAAATTCATAATGTAAGAGCCTTAGATTAAAGGCGGATAACTATTTGGTGTTTTAAATAAAGTTTGTCTCTAACAGTGCAAATACCTAATTTTGTACTGAAATAAAAATATCCACATTTATATATGAAGTTTCTAAGAATTCAAAAATATAAAATAAATATTTAAAATTTTTACTTACATATTTTTAGGTAATTAAATACAAAAAGTATATGTAATAATATATTTAAATTTAATCGTTTATTCAAACATTCTAAGTTATTATCGAAGCGTGATTTTAAGAAATATAATAATTGCAGAGCTAAATTTTGGTTACAAAAGACGTGATGTCACGATATGATATCTTGGATTTCGCGGAAAAGATAAGTTGCGATAAGCATTGGACAGGAATTATAATTAAGACAGATAATAGCCGTAATAGATGAGTAAGCGTTGCGGGACTAATTAGGTATAGTTTTGGAAACTTTTAAACGACAACAAATTAAAAGTTTATAGACTAAAATTCATAATATGTAAGGCTATTACAGGCAAAACGAGTTTTGAATGTTGAATTTTTGCATTTCTTGTTATTTTTTTAATTTCATATTAAGTTTTATTATACTAGCATTACCCGCGGCTCCGCCCGCGTTCAGATGACCAAAACTACTCTTACATTTTTTTATTTTTTCTCAGAAATGACATATTTCTGTTTTCGAGTAATTGGTGAACATACATAAAAAAAAGAAAAAAAAGATTCCGACGAATTGAGAACCTCCTCCTTTTTGGAAGTCGATTAAAAATAGAGATTTCTATACAAAATCATGGTAAGAAAGTGTAAAAATTATGGTATATTTTATTTTAACCAGCGGCCCTTGGCTTTGGTCGAGACATTCCGCGCGTTAAAAATATGAAATATTAATACGCATAGTGAATTTTATGTTGGTCAAAAGGGCGACATTAATAATAATTAGCCATTAGTTTTGTTCAAATTTGATATTTCTTAATTGTTAATTACTTACCGAGAAATCTTTTTTATTTAAATGTAAAACTAATTTATTTTTCTTTTCAAAGAGAGTTTACTTTCCTATATTATTAATTGCGTACTAAAACTATATTTAATTAATGTTATTTACGTAAATGCAAAGATCATGGCGTTATATTTATATTGGTACTAAATGATTATATACACAGAAAAAAAAATATTTTATAGGAATTAGTTTAATTTACAATAATGATATGAAAAAAATGAATAAAAACCGACTTCAAAACACTAAAAAGTAAACAATAACTAACGAAAGGGAGTTTTCATTTACTATGATACATATACATAATCAGATATTTTCGAAGTCGGCGCCAGCCGACAATCCTTTAAGATATGAATATCTAATAGGTAAATATGACAAGGCATAAACTTTAATTATAGTTTAAAATATTATACATTAATTTGTGATGTAAACTTTGCTTTGATTTGCATTGGTCGATTATTTTTTCTTCAAATGTAAATGGGACCAAACTGGAAATACCTATACAAAATAAAAGATTTTTCCAAATTGGTTAATAAATGACGGAGTACTGAGGTAACAAACATAAATTAATACAACCGAATTGTGAACCTCCTCCTTTTTTGAAGTCGGTTGAAAAGGAAAGTTTTCATAATACCGTATAGTTCTATTTATGAGATAAAGGCTACCAGCAATCAAATCAGAGAGATAATTGTTATCAATACATTACGATAACATCCTAATACTCATCGACAAATATAAATACGGTTAAAATACTCAATACAGTGAAAACCGTATATATTTATTTCATTTCTTGTTAAAGATGAAATTATTATGCTGTATAGTTCGTTTTTAAATCCTACATGTTTGCTTACCGATATTCGCGTAGTATCCTGCTGGATGCATCATGAGTGTAACGATCACCGTAGTAAATTTTCCATTTGTCACTTACCTATAATGAACAAAACATAAATAAGAATTGTAAGCAAATTAAAAAAAAAAGGTTTTGCAAAATAAATGCCCTTGAAATACTTTTCATTATGAAGTTACTCTCGTTATATCATATATAATTAATTTATTTTTTCGACTTTCTTGTGTACATAGGTATATATATGTACGTATATTAAGTATAAAAAAGCAATTATAATTTTTTTTTAAATCCGATAGTTAAAATAATACGTCATTTATAAAATATAGACAGGTGTTTACAATTGTTATCAGTAATGTCAACATCGAAATAGCAATCGGAGAAAGCAAAGCGACATATCATTTCGGCATTGAATTATTCGCTCACATTGTCCGATATACTGGAATATTCGGCACAGGGGCCAACATTCAAGCAAGGGTTGCATATTCGGCATGCAGAGGCGAGCACACGTGGCTTCCATGGCTGCCTGCTTTGGAATCTGACCAAATGCCCATCGGTGCCCGATTGGCTAAATAGCTACGGCTTATTTATGAGCAGACTGTTTATTGAACAATGCATGTGAGAGGCTCTGGGTAAGGAATTTATCGATATGGATATAGATAGTAGATCCTTAAAAAAATCTAAAAAGTCCTTATTCTTAAAATAAATTAATTAGGCTGAATAAAAATACGCTAAATACATTACGCCTACACTCAGTGTCTATAAAGCGATGTAGTGATAATTCTCATTTCTCATAAATAGCAGTTTACTCCGTGACAAACGACCGTTGCGCCGCTTAGTTTGGAAATCGTGTATAATGCTATTGTTAATTATATATAAACAATTCACCGCGACGTTAAACATACGATTTATTGTCAGTAAACTAGAACGGTGATACATCTCGCCAGATTTGTACGTCACACGTCATAAAGTTATGAATGGCCCAAAATATAAACTTAAGATAAATAGTCATAATTTTGACAGTAGATGTCGCCTGTGGACAAAAGCAAAACTTTCGAATCTTTAAAGAAAACAATTTAAAAGTTAATCATATTAAAAGTTTAATAAGCCTCACTATTGAATAAGTGTCTAAAAAAACTAATTACATACACTGTGTATGTAATTAGTTTTTTTAATTATTTGAATAGAAATAAATTATAGTACAACATGGCTAATTTTGAGTAGATATAGTACCTACTTAATTAATTTTTTTATAATTTGTGTGGCATATTAACTGCCCTGCCCTGCCCAACCATTAAATGCCCTGATTAAATATTAACTTTTTACATCTTGTGTCCAACTATTAATTTATTCTACATTATCACATAAAGGACGTTATATCTCTATATATTCTGTATACCTATAAGATCAGAGATATTAATTTTAGCTTGCAATGGCGCAATATCCAAGTAACAAAGCTCTTACTTGCACGTAAAATAGAGAATATATTACTTAGCTAGCTGCCATTAAAAACCTTTAATAAAGTCTAAAATATTAAGACCTACTTAACGCATACTTTGGAAAACATTAAACTTAGAAAATGTCATAACGATTGCCGATAGGTACACTTAATTTCATTAAGCTATGTACCAGACATTTTAATTAATGTTTCAGCGACCCTGTATAATATTTTAAACGGCATTTAACTGATTTTTCGATTTGAAAAATCGACGCTCGTTCGCTCTAAATACTCAAGAGTAAAATAGCGATCAAGTTAGAGATATGAGGAATCTGACATCTGATCTACTGTAGCTACTTTTCGGTTTTCGGTTGGAAAAGGCAAGGCGCGTTATCCGACATTATGCTTTTAACTTATCGCTATATCAAATCTAGAGCGGCGATTAAGAAACAATGGAACATTAATAAAAATGCTACTTGTACTGGTGCGAAGCATGAAAATGTTCCGTTTCTTTGAAATTTGTCGCTTACAGTATGGCGTTACAGCAGTAATTTTTTATTTTATGTTTCTATGACATTATAAGTTTAACAATTACGTAGAATTAACCTATGTATTGTAGAATTAAAGATGACATCTAAGCTATTCTGGAAAGTGTAATATACACTCACATGTCATACACACAGATATTATAATATAAACTTATACATTCTTCTATACATATAATAAAATTGTAATTAAGCCGAATTTGTACATTAGATATTTTTTGGAAAATCTTATCTAAATAAACATTATTATCGATACAGAGGCCGAATCTATAGTTTTAGAATTTTTGTCTGCCTGTCTGTTACCGTATCACAGAAAAACCACTGGAGGGATTTTGATGAAATTTTGTATGGTGATAGCTGGTCATCCGGGTCAACATATAGGATACTTTTTACCGCGGGAAAATATTTCATTTTTTGAAAAAAATACAAAAACTGCAATGTAAGAGTATACTAATATGTAAAACCTTAGAATTTTTTTTTGGTCATCTGAACGGGCAATGCTAGTATTTTAATAATGTTAATTGAGAAATATTTTAAAATAGGTATGTAGGTATACTATACAAAGTATTAAGCCCTAAAATATGTATGAATTGATCAAAGTTTGAAATCCCTGTACGGAAACTACGTTTTTCTATTTTCTAACATTTAAAGTAATCTAAGAGCAATTAATTTTTTCTAATAAGTACTTTTGATAATTTAAATTATTTACATTCTAAATATGTTAGTAAATTAAAAATAATAACGCTTCAAACATTTTTCCCCGTCCCTTACTTTTAAATTCGTTTAATCATCTCTAAATAGAATTAATTAATCAATGTTCATTAGTCGAGTCACGAGTCCGATCTTTCAGTGATGCGGTGCTAGATGAAAAAGCGAGCCGAGGTCCAATGGAAGGTATGTGTGGAATGGCAGGGGCATCCGGGCGGCAGCGATTGTTACCAGTTATCACTGAATGTTTTCCACCGGGGTATTTTGTGTCGCTACAAAAAACCACATAAAGGGCGGGCGCGGCTCGTTTGAGACGCCGCCCCTGTGGGAAAATCGTCGCCAGAAAACTGCGAGCAAATAAATTATAAACTCTCTCACGTGGAACGCGATCCGGCATTTTATTTGTACAAAGCTCATAAACAGCGCTGCAGTTGTGCACGTTTAACTTGCGCTTTGCAGGAATCTAGAGATGCTTGAATAATCTTGAAATTAGAACAGAAACTTAAAATAAATCCAATATTATTTGAAAAATATTGGACTTTCGCGCGAGCTGATATATCAATCAGTTTACGTAGCTGTCCATGATGTGACTACACCAGGGAATCATTAGCGAAAATATAGTGTCTCGGAATAGAACTGACAGCGGAACGATTGCACTGCCCGTGATGGATGACGGCAGTCGGCGGGTTATTACTGCCGGCTTAATATCCACAACCGGAGAAAATTAAAGGATAATGAAAAAAGGGGGGTAATCGCGTGTGGTAATCGTTTTCTTTATTAGACAATAAGTCACTACATGTATACATATACAATACAGTACTTTAACATTTTTCTTGTAAATTTAATTTACACATTTATTATATAGCTTATGGCCTGCGACGACACTTCGCAAGGAATTAGCTTATGCCAGTATAAACCACTTAGTATCGAATATATTTAAAAATGTTTCATATACATATTTATTACTTTTAGCGATAATAAGGTATCGTCTTAACTAATTGTTATTATAAGCACGTTATAATATTAATGTAAAATAAAAGCCTTTAAAGGTGAAAATCATAAAAATTGTTAAGAAAATATTAAACTAAAAATACAAATATGAAATATACTTAATTAATATATCATAAGGCAATTGGCGCGTACTTTAGCATCGTTTCAAGTTGCATCATAAAACGAGCGGACAACTCGACTAGAGATCTGCGTAGCCGCTCGTTCGTGTCGCTCACATTGAAAACTTGCAGAAAATGCAATGGCGATAAGAAAAAATTCAGTCCGCCCGAGCACATATAAGTATGGTGCATTGACGGTGACATTCCATGGGGAATAGTTGGCATATCGAGACTTAAAGTAACCA
Organism: Brenthis daphne; assembly: GCA_947093115.1. Lineage (NCBI taxonomy): Eukaryota > Metazoa > Arthropoda > Insecta > Lepidoptera > Nymphalidae > Brenthis > Brenthis daphne. The sequence goes on along the minus strand of OX352474.1, from coordinate 28,069,229 downwards.
TTTACCGATTGCAGATAGGTACGCCAGGGCCGGCCGAGTAATCTGGTCAGATCGCTTCACTCGCATACTGGTTGCTACATATTATACTTAACCTAAATAACCAAGAAATTCTTATACATACTTAAATTTACTTATATAAAAATAAATGAAATAAAAAAAAGGTTTTATGTTATTATTTTAATATCCTGTGTAAAAGATTTAGCTTATAACATTTTTCAAGGAATAGAAATAGTCATCACAGTAACTGAGTTACGGCAAACCGTTAGTCTCGTGGAATAACAAAAAAGCGGTCCGACGGTGACGCCACTATTTATGTCCTTGTCTTTCAAAGGATTTTCTCTATAGTTAGAGTGGGATAATAGTTAGTTTTAATATGCAACTCCTATTATGAGCCGCGTTTAATTTATCGTGCGACAGCCGCGCTGCTTCGTAGTAACCGAGAGCGTTTCAACATTAATCTTGAGAGACTAAGAATGGTGCCTAAATCTTATCCGAACTTTGTGTTGATATTTACAATGCTTGTTAAATTTATATTAACAATAAAGGTAAAGAAATATAGATACTACATATTACCTCTATGCTACTTTAAAAGATGACATATATAGAATATAGATAAGTCTATAATTTTTAAAAGGTAGAAGAATCGAACGGATCGGCTATGCTTTAAGTCTAACAAAATTTGCTTTCTTCTGTCAGTTTGTTGGTACTCTTCTACAAGTCGTATTTTATAACCGATCTGGACAAAACTTGGTATATACAAGTTTTACGACTCTATAGATTTTTTTGTCGTGGATTTTTCATTGAAGGGGTACTTCCTTCAAAAAGGGGCAAAAAAGGGGGCTAGTGGGTAATCTCCGCCTTATGAGATCTGATTTCGATGGGTTTTCTTTTATTTGAATGGTGCTTATTAAAGATCTCATGAAGATCTTCGGCGTGATGAGCAGAATAGCTGCTCCATCCAGTAAATTGCCCACTTTTAGATTTCTACCAGTGGAATTAGCCCTTTAACTACTTACCTTGTTTTTTTTAAAAAAAACATGGTAAATATCCCATTTTAAATAACTTAAGTGGTATAAGATTTGTTGCAAAAAAGTTTGTGCTCGCGAGGTCTACTGTTCGCAGAATTACTGGCTATATTAGACATATTGCCAACCATTTTTATTATTGTAATCAATATAGATTTATTGTGATAGTAGATAGTGTGGTCTTTTGCAATTTAACACAGGTAACCAATCTTGTATCTTCATAATTAAAGCGATGCACTAATTGTTATTAAATACCAACTTGGCTTGGTATTAGACATTATACAGTATAATATGTATATATATTATTATATATATACTAAATAATGATTATTAAATATAAACAAAATCATAAAGTGCACATTTTATAGTGAAATTGGAAATTCGATTAATATAAAAAATCATATTATTATTGAAGATAGTAAGTATATATATATTATGTCTCTTTATTTATTGACCGACGAAACCAAAGTAGTTCTCAATTCGGCACGTATATTTCACCTACTGAATTTTTTAAATACTTTCTTTTTATTTTGCTACTTCGTACTACGTCTACACTAAAAATGGAAAATAAAAAAAAATATAAAACGACTTTATAACTTAAACTTGACTTTTTTCAATTTTTAAAAATTATTTATTATTATCGATTTTGAATTCGTAACTACTCGTATGTACTTAAACTATGTTTTTTAGTTTTTGTGTTATGGCAAGTTTTTAGTAAGCTTTTTTTAAAGTTTAATATTATGAAGGTAATAACTAGAGATAACTATGAAAAGTGACAGCTTTTATATACTTACTACTTAGTTAAATAAACTTAGGCTATATAAGTATATAGCTACATATAACTATAAATGTATAAAAATATTAATTTTAATTAGATTGCAAATAAAATTATTAAATTTATGCATTTTATCATGTATATAAGTATAGACTATAAAGTAATAATTATTTACATTTAATTTTATTAACAGATCTGTTATTTCTACATTTAGCCGACGGCTTTTCACCTAAGCTCATCATATTGCGTTGGTACTGAATTTGATTAACATTGTACCTATTATAAAATAGCTCCATTGTATATATAAAATAACGTCCTACTGTTTATAGTGTTTAATAAATATATTTATATCTTTCATAAATCATTTGTGAAACATTAGAATTTTAAATAAGTAGATTACAGCTAAGGCAAAAAATTTCAAACGATATAAAATATAAAAAAAGCACATGCAAATCATATTTATTATAGAAACCTAAGATAAAATTTTCCATAATAAAATAGTATCGAACGAAACAAATAAACAACGTTTAATATATAATATACAAAGGAAGTTAGTTGAAAACGAGCATCGTTGAAGACAAAAGGTTAGGTTCTCTCACAAGCCGTCGGACAATCAAAGCGAGTCGGACCCAATTGTGAAATAAAACGCACAAATAACAAGTTTAATTAAATCGCCAAGAACGGTACAGAGGGGGAACAATTCCAACTACAACGATAGTTTAACAAGTGAACTCAAAGTAAGCTTCATATCGAATACTCAGCTACCTGCAATACGCGAGCTCAACCGGGAAATTATTGCAAAACTCCTTTAATTTTGCTTTTGTATGACTCTGTTTCTGCACCGAAATAAATTACTCATTCTTTTCTAATGAAAACTATTCCAATATAGCGTATTGCTACTATTACTTTTTTTTTATTAGGAATGAATTAATTATTATGTAAGTAATTCATTATATTTACATATATGTATGTATATAATTTTCCTTAAAAATTGTATTAGTATCAATTTATTGGAAATTTCACAAGAAATTAAGTATTTAATTAAAGCTGTTAATACGAGAGCAATTTCCTTATGCTATAGCCTATACCCACAAGACCGTCTTACAAGTCAATATATACTACCTACTAAAGATAATTTATTTTCTCGACTCTTGCCTGCAATTACACGCATGAGTATCTGATCTTTTTTGGCTCGAACGCAAACCGTTACTAGAATATTATTTTTATTTACTACGTAAGTATTCATGAGCTTCAAACCAATAACAAATGAAACAAATTTTGTGCCATCATAATCTTAATTTGTCATTTCTCTGGAGTAATATTAAGATAAATAAGAGGTAAGGAGTGGGTCCTTTCGCTCGGATCATAAACATGCTAAAAGGTTAGATCGAGCGTCTTTTATACAACTGAATATACACCGTTTGCGAGATAATTTTAAGGTTGATTTTCAATACGAGCGAATAGGGTTCCACGCGATACTTATCCACAAATAGGAGTCCGAGAATAGAGCGAGGCTACTGGATACTCGTCGCAATCATATCTCCAGCTAGTGCTGCAAAATTTTTAACACGTAGCTTAATAAATAAATGTTGTCTTGTAGTTTATTTTATTTATGTTTTGTATTAACTGTCTTTACAAAGAAATATTTGAAACCTTTCAATACAACTTTATAATGGTACAAATTAGGAATGATGAAAAAATATTTATAAAAGGAGCGCTCGTATTAGTTCAACATTAAAAAAGTAGAATAGAAATAAATATTCGTGATAATTTATGTTTTACTTCAATGAAAAGCATAACAATAACCTAAGCTATTATTAGGCACCTCGTAATGCGTGACATATAATGGCTTTGATTCGTGGTCGGGAAGTTTGTTCGGGGATTAGGGAGTTGCAGGTCAATAAGAGCAGGTAGCGTAACACACGATCGCTTCACTGTTTCAATATTCCTCGTATTTCTCTATTTAGCTTTCTATTATAATGTCTGCTTGTCTACAACATGTATAGTACTAAGTTTGTTATAAAAACAAATAACGCTCGTTGACGACAAACTTATATTTTACTAAAAAAATATTAACGGATGAGGTTTGTTTTCTACTTTTTATGATTTGTTAATTCAATTGTTTGTACATATTTATATAATAAATTAAGTACGCTATATGGCCTGTCTACACGATGTTTTAATGACAGCTTATCACGAATCTACATGTAAGTGTCTACTTTAGGATTAGAATTATTGTCATATTCGATAGAGCTAAAACTTTATATTTATATACTACGATTGCATAATATAGAATAAATACAAATAATTTCAATATATCTGCGAGAAGAACGTGATAAATCGTGCTAGATCGGCTATTAGGTGCGACGCCGCGTGAGGGCCCGGAGTGTCAGCAGTTTACACGTCTTATTGCTTGTCGCTCCGTCGCGACGCAATAAAAACATCAAGCGTGTTCACCAAAATAGCTCTTGGCACCAACTTGGCAGATGAGAACGACTGATACGAAAGCACAAAGTCACAATGTGATGATCTGACTCTGAGTTTCGCACTTTACTATAGCTAGAAATCGGGGTTACTTTAGTTTTACTTGTATCCGGAAATCACGGATGAAGAATTAACTTAAAAAATATATGTACATAGGCTGTCATAAGTTATCGAAAGTTTTATTATATAATATTTACTTTTTAAATTTTATTCTTAGAATAGACTTTATGCGTGTAAGGTTTAATGAAGAAAATTTTAACGCTACTATTGTTTCTTGGATCGACTTATTGCAAATAAGTTATATAAATATTTGCAGTAATGTTCAAAACATATTAAATATATTTTTATACAGACTTCCGTCTATATTGCAGGATCATTTAAAAAATAAAAATAAATCAAATAACAATAATATCTAGTCATTATTATTAGAAACATTAAAGCTTCTCCCCTATCCTTCGGGAACCCTTTATGTTCAAAGTTTATGATATTAAAAAAAAATCGCTCATTCAAAATCGCCATTTCAACTTTCCGTTAAAATCCAATAATTAAAAAAGTACCTATTAATTAATAGTTTATCAATTAAGGGGGTTTAAACTTTAAAGTAAATATTAAGCAAACTTATAGCGCGCATTTTAAACTGTACGTTTCAAACACTCGGGACTAAAAAAGATTCCTTGGTCTGAGTCCATAAAATTTTATCCCTTTAAAAAAAACCGCACATATTATTTTCTCTTAAAATAATTATGTTTATATAGTAGGTAATTATTTTTATTATCTTCGTGCATCGCACGAATGTGCGTAACGCTTAATTTTAGTTTTAACTGGAATTTAATATCCTACTAGGCCTTTTCCTATAATTAAACAGTATTTGACGATAAAGTAGGAAAATTATTTAATTATCTTAAATTTTACCCGGATATTTAATTAATAATAAATGTGAAAAAAATCTAATAACACTATCACTTTTCCTAATATATTAGTAATAATTATTTCAAAAGCAAAAATTGATTAATAAAATAATTAAATTGGAAAATATTGTTATAATAAGAATAATATTTTAAAATTATAAAAAAAACTAATGACGTAAGACATAACTACAATTTAAAGTATATTTAGCAAAATGAAAAAGGATTTTATTAATGTTCATTCACAGGTAAATCACGCAAAGTCCGCCAATATACGCGGCATGACTTAGGAATTTACGAAAATATTTAAGGAATTTGTTTGTTTATCTTTGGTAAAGTACGATAAATACTTACGCCTTGGATAAAATTTCGAATAATAACAGTCCATATCACTGTTTAAAAAATCACTGCATCAATATCAATTTTCACTTTAATTTGTTTACCGTTCACTCGAGCATTACATGTAAAACGTTTGACATTTCATAAATTAAGCTGACAAGTGTCATCCCCGCGCGCGGAATACGTCAAATCGCATACAGCCACCAACGCGACTGAAGTGTATCACGAGCGAACGATACCATACCGCGTCTTTCGAAAATTGCGCCATCTCAGTAAGCACACTCGGGCAAATTTAACAACACAAAAACACCTTGAGCACACCTCATGCCCTACTAGCTTTCATAAACTTCCAAAACCTATAACTAGATAATGTTTACATCGCGAAATGCCGACACCCGAACGACCGGAAGTCAAAGCGAAGCAAACGCGACAACTATGTAAAATATTGCAGGATCGCGATCGCATTGTTGACATTCCCGAATAAAAATCACCAAAATCTCGAGTAAATTGTATGAAAATCACTGTAATAATTTTTTTACTCACCTATTTCGAGCTTCGAAGATGTAGTGAAGGGGCGAATTTTGATAAAATGTCAATTTAAGAGTGAATTTAAAGAATATACTCTTATTGGTATGCGAAGAATGGCACAAAGAATCCCGACAACGCACGCGACGAATGCGCACCTCGTTTGCGCATATGCTGACACAACTTCATGGATGTTACCCCTCTTGCCCCGCGCGCGCCCGGTTTAATATGCATGTGTGCGTGTCTAGAGTGGTCAAACGTGAAATTTTGTGCATGTATACACGCACACATACAAGTTTTATACCTGCGTAGCTCCCGTTGGCCGCCATCTTTGTTACGACAGAAAGCGAGCGTTCTTTTATTTTGATCTGTCAACACTCCTAGCGCCATCCAGTGGGAACATTACCAAGTTATAACTCGTCACTAGATGTCACCCTATTTAGTTAGTCTTTAAAAAAAATACATCAATACACATTCTCTTTGTCTTTGTTTTATTTTGTTTTTGATAGATAACTATTAATTCTCTTTGATATTATTATCATAAATATAAAACTCTAATAATGATAAATCATAAATATGATGATAATCAAAATTGAATTATCTCTTTATTTCGTTACATTATATTTATAACAACACTAGTACACTCAGTTTCTCAAAACTACAACGAGTAACGACCAAATATAAGAAAATTGCAATTTTCCAGTCTCTACTTTTAAGATTTAACGGAACAGGAGGGATAAGCATTTTCTAAATAAGAATGTAACTATAACTATCAAATTTAACTTGCTCTAATTCAATATGTTCAAATACAAGCATTAGGCCATATTACCATATTGATGTAATTTAGGGTGAAATATTTTTTAAATCACCACTATCATTTTTTTCTAAAATTTATTCTTACGAGTATAATAGTCGTCAGAAAAGCAAAGTTACAGATTAGAATCTTTAAATACTTATTATGTTAATTATTATGTACAGGTAAGAATTTATTTTCAAATTAGGTCAATAATCTTTTCAAAAGACCTTAGTAAAAAGGACTATAAAAGGAGAAATATTTATATTAAAACAGAAAATAATGTACAGCAATCATTTATTTCGTCAACAAACTTTAATAATATATGTAGGTAGGTACTCAATATTCTTAAAATTATGTAATGAATATAATAATAATTCTTAAATTATATTTAATAAGATTGTATGTGAAAAGCTTAAATTATATATCTTAATATAATACAAGAATAAAAGTAATAAAACTTAAATTACGTAGACGTTTATAAAAGTAAGGTACTCTAAAAAAACTTTGGCAAGTAAGGTACTGAAAAGTTTCATTCGATATGTTTAATTTAGATAAACAAGTCAAGAATTTATAAATTATTTTACAATAGGTACTTATTATTAACTAAGTGAATACAATATAATAAAAAACATTTTAAATGATAACATGTCGGTATGTAGGTAAATAGGTAGGTATATGAAAATTGATAACTACAATATATGAACAAATTTTAAATACATACCTATATTTACATACTATACAATATAATAATAATTGTTAAATTTTTATAAACTTTAATACTTAAGTCTTTATGATACATAATTGTATTTATTAATAAAAATTAAATAACCATCATATTATTTTTAAATACGTTATGAATCGATCAATTTGTGCTGTGTAAAAATATAAATAACAAAGTATTTTTATACATTATCGTTAAGCACTTCACTATTGAACAACTCCAAAAGGAACTCATCAAAAGTGACAAAATCCACATAGAAACCAATAAATATTTATTGGTTTCTATGTGGCTATTTCGCTTTTGATGAAATAGGTACCTACTATTAGAGTTTTTCAAAAGGTTTAATACTTTTTAAAATACTTATCTTATTTCTATAAACTTGTACTCTATTTATTTTAATCAAGCTGTCTAATCCCAAGAACTAGCACAAAAAAGCAATCAAATATGTAAGTATAACCAAATATCTGAATCAGAATTCTTTTTAATGTAGAGTCAAATTCAGTGTAATCACTGCGTGTAGCGTCTGTGCCGTTGCGAAATTGACTTTTATATAGAGCGATCATATTCTCAACTCAATTTCTTATTTAAGTATATTTTAATGATGCCTTAATGTGTAAACGGTTTTGTTTCTAAGATTTTTTGCACTTTTGATATCTTTGAAGACACGACTGTTCTATTGTACACAAACTCTCCCTATATATTCTTATCTCAGATACTAACACCAAGTAAGAATAAAAATCATTCCAAAATAATTCAATTATACCTTACTCCATAACGACATAATACGAAATTTCTGAGTTCTGACTATTAAATATTATCTACATTTATTGACCACTCCATCTAGTATCCATATACATGTGTACTACGTAATAACTTCATGTTGTAGGTAGGTATGTAAGACAAGTAAAGTTATGATCGATAATATTGAAATAAGTAGCAGTTATGATCAATAATATTACAATATTTTCATCATAAATCGAATTGACAGTGTTAATTTTTTTATACCGATGTATGTTTCGAATTAAATTGTACCGATTTTTTCTGTGTTATGTAAATGCTTATAAAAATATACATACGTATATTGAAGTATTCATAGACCATAGAGGTTAAAATTATTAGAACTTTTAGTGTAAGTGAAGTAGTTCCACAATTCAAATGGCACGACATTATAGATACAAGCTGAGAAAACTGCTGTCTTTAGTACCGATGGGAAATAGTAGAATAGAGAGATATCTATTATCATGACCATCAGTCGCTTAAACTTTTTTTTTAAAACATCTTATATTATAGTTATCTAATCTTATAATAAATAAGAATATTATAAGTATCTTCTAGAAATTTGTTTCGAAACCCAAGATAGAAAAATACTGATATCACCCTCAATATTTTTACATAAGTAATATAGTTATATGTATATAATATTATATAATGAGTACTTTTTCAATATTTTGAATAAAACCAACATTTGAATATGTGCGTGTTCGTTTCTGAATTTCGATTCTATGAAACGATAAAATATACATACTTAGGTAGGTTAGTAGGTACCTACTTGAAATTGTAATTGTAGATAACTAAGTATAAATTATTTTTATTTTTAAAATAATAATTCATTAATTAAGCTAAAGCTTGACTGCCAACAAATTGCGGTACTACACTAGCGTACCTATAATGCTAAAATTATCTACAATTTCATATTTCGAGCAATGTTCAATGTCTGTTAAATAATAAATATAATATTTAACACAAAAAAAAAGTAATTTTGTCTTATATCAATTATATAATACTAACACGTTTAATATTATTTTTTGAAAGCTTTAGAGCTTAAAGAAACTTATTATAATTTAAAATCTTGCGATGCACACTGATAACTTAGGCTTGGTAGTTGATTTTCATTTCTTTAATATTTGTTATACTATTAGACTCTCTACATAAATCATATTGTATCGTTAGTGATTTCAAGTATTTATAGGTAAAAATATTCATAAAAGCCGTCAGCCGTATCTGTTTGACACTGCCCAAGACAGACAGACAGACAGACGACCCTCAGAGCTTAAAATATTACTATAAAGTGCATACGACAAATAAATTAAAAATATGTTACATATTTTTGGGAGCTTTGGTGATCTTCGTGTCTTTCGTGACCTTTTTGTATGATATTTTGATCTAAATTATAGTAGGTACCTTTTTTAAAATATCCCGAAAATTGTAAAGATTAAAAGGCAACTGCTTTGACTTTTTACAGAGTAGGTTACCAAAGTTGTGCATTTAGTATAATCATTTAGTTCACTAATCCTTTAGGACTCCATGAAACAAATGCTAATCGATCTACTACGTAGGTTAATTTATATTTAATTTAGAATATACTATGTTATGTATAATTTTAAAGTCAAAAGTGCATAGTATTATATAATATGGTACTTTATTTCATTTCGTAAAACAAAAGCCAGTAATTGACTCTTATAATACCTTACTTTTTAAAGTTTTTATATTACATTCATATCAATCGTAGAACAAAGCAACACTAAAATCTCATGATTTCACACTGACTAAGTACCTATTTATGATTAAAAAAGTGATTTTACTGTACCGATTCATGGTATACGTCGTGGTTGTGATGGTGAATAGGAGATCTTTTAACATTTATATCTTTTATTAAGAATATACCTTAGTATACTTTTGAGATGGTCCCATATATAATGATTGTATTAATTAGTAAAAGATATGTCTCCCGACCCCTTAATTAGTCAGTTCAGAAATTACACTTAATGTTGCTATTTTGGTAGACTTAGTAAGTAGGTAGTAGCACGTTAGTGTTTTGTTTTACGAGTGATACGAATTTATTATCACTTATGTAAGGTAATTAAGGTATATTCTAGGTATTACAACTAAGTAGGTAACAACTATACTTAGTTGGTCTTTTGATGGCTGGGGCATACTACCTGCAATTCGTGTATGGGAAGGTCTCGTACGACAACAGCGTGGAAAGCCATATTTGCTGTTGCAAGGATATATTCGCAAACTGAGAACCACGTAAATGCTGTAATAAAATTTAAATCTGATGAAATTTGCTTGGAAATAGGTAACATATGTTATTTATACGTTTATCCCATATCAAAAGTGTTTTCAGTGTGAATTTCTTGTATTCGTTTTAATAGGCTATTAAAATTTAAATAAGTAATATCAACTTGTGTTTAAAAAGTATCTTAAAACAGCTTGACTTACCAAGTGGCCGACAAAGTAGTCGATGTCTTAGAAAAAAAAATATAAGGCCCAATGTAGCCGCAGTCGCAACATAAAACAGTATCCATACAAGCTTATTAGTACGGACTGGCTCTACGATCTCATTTGCTATACAGCCTACTCTAGCTCGACATAACATATGTAGTAATGATGCTACCATAAATATAATGAAAATTTTTTCGTGTATAACTGAAAAAAAATATAGTTAAACAAATTATTTAAGTGTGTTAGAACCAGTTAGAAGAATATTCATCAATTTAAATCAATTTCAAAATATTATTTGATATAAAAGATACTTTTTATATAGCTTACAATAATTCTCTCTATTTGACACATAAGTAACGCCTGTAAGCGCAAGGAGCTCAATTAAATTTAACCAGTAACAAGCTTCTCCTAATTTTGTCGCAAAATCTCGCATCTGAAAAATAATGGTTGTCATGTAATATATTTTGATAAAAAATAATAAGATTATATTATTATATAATATACCTTTTCATCTACGATGTACGAAGTGCGCTCTCTATGATAGTTGTAATATAATGAACCTATTAACAGTCTTGGTCCTAGATGGTATGCAATGCATATTCTCCATATATATCTTTGCGGGCTGATTCCCGTAATTGCACTTATTGATGGTACTACATTGTAAACCTAAGAATTAGATTAACTATAATTAAGACAGTTCGTTAAATATTAACTTTAAATATTTGCCTGCACTACTTACCCTACAATGTGTTTCATGTATATCATCTGCTTGAAATATAGACGCTGATACGTAACAAAATACTAAAGCACCTAGTGGAAGCCAAAGAGCAGTAAGACATATTTTTCTTAGAGAACATGACCATAGGAGTCCCTATAGAAATAAATATATAATTATTGTGAAAAGTGAGGTCTTCAAATGAATACGTAACAGAATACTAACCTTATATTGTAAAATTTGAACAGTTCTATTCGTAATACTCAATTCATTAGTACTTTCAACGACGTGATCGCTCGAATTCTTCGATGTCTCTACTTGTGAATCATTTCCCATTTTCCTTCTCACTCTTCGTGAACCATTAATCTCATAATTAATCAAGACTTTTCACCCAATAATAATTGTTTTATTTAATTTCATTATCACCAAAAATATAAACCTTAACTTCCTACCTTATTACTTTATAATCACAAATTTATTTAATTGAATGTAAGTAAATAATACTAAATAAATTTGTGCAGTTCATTGTTTGTGCTTAAAATATACGGTTTTATATGAGATACAAAGATAAAACAAGTGAAATCACTCGAGGGGTGGATTGAATGAAGTTATTTGGACTTGCGCATTTCAAGCTTAAAGCTTTTCTTTATAGTAAGTAATACGCTTGAAATATCTATAAGATAAAACATACAGAAGTAACAAAATAAAATATCTAGAATATATACTTTTCTTCAAGCAAAATAAGAGAATTAGAGATTTTTAAGGATATAATTAAAAATCAATAATACAAAAATGATTAATACAAAAAAATATATATGTGACTGTTGCCTAAATTAATATAAAAAGAATTAAATTTATCGTAAGCTTGAAAATATCGTAATATTAAGCGTGATACATAATAAGTAGCCACTATGCTTAAGAGTCGTGTAAAGGTGAAAAAATAAGTGAACAGGCCAGGCCAATTAAAAGCTTGAGCCGCTACTCGAGAAAAAACTGCACATGAATATTTGACTTTCAACATTTTGTAATATGTGTCTATTCTTTAAGGGATTTATTGTACATATATATAAAATTTTATGGATAAACATACTAATACGAATTTTGCAAGTTTTAAATACTATTGTAGAGTTGTCGATTAATTTAATTAATTTATTTTATGTAAATCTTTATTGGCTTATGAATAATATTATGCTTTTTAATTGTGATGTTTTTAACTGATTTAAGATTTTCTGATATTATTAAAATGTTAAAAATAGAAATAATATGTTATATCTTGCTCTTATGTATATTTTATTCTTATTTAAATATTGCATATGGCAACTTGTAAAAAGTCAGTATGAGAAGTATTGACATTTATATTTTTCAGTCTGTCATGCGTCGACATAGTGATCGGTTTGTCAGTGTTTGGATTTTATCAGAATACTAACAACTCCTCTGTTTTGAAATAAATGTTACTATATTTTAGTTTAAGTTAAGTTTAGTAAAAGTTCACCATGTCGTTACTTAGACTCTTGTGGTTATTCAGTATGTGCACAGTGTATTTTGCGGAGATTCAGGCTTCTAGTCATTGGATGGTTACCGAAAGTGGTTTAATACAACCAAGGGTATGATAGTGATTTCCGTCTTAATATTATGTATTATAAAATATTATTGCCATTATCGTTTTTGTCCTGTAATTAAAGATATGAAAATTTGCATTAGATAAATCTATGTTTATTTTCCAGCTCGATTCGCCGTTCGACATGGCTCGCCCTTACGATCTTTTAGCTTTTTTAAATCAAGAAAAGAGATGGGATGGAATTTTTGATCTTTTTAATGATCTTACTAAGAGACAAACAAGCATTGATAAGCTTTGGGCAGATGTTACACGATACACAAATGTTGGACGTCAAATCGCCCAGGATGAAGACTGCGCGAAAGCCGGTAACTTAAATGTAATCGATTGGTATGCAGGTCTGCTTGAAGATGGTTCTAAGAAAATTCATCCAGATGAATTTCAACTTCCAAATCCATATTATGGTCCAAATATTGATATTCCTGATTGTAAGAGGATATCTTCTTTGACATTTAGTATGTTTGCTTTTGAACATTTAGAGGTAAGTGGATTTATTTAATTAGCTTAAATATATTAATTGTAGAATATATTAATGATAGTGTTTAAATTAAATACTTGCATATCTTGTTGCTACCATAAATTCATGTTATAAAGAGGAAAGGTTTTTTGTTTGTTTGTACTAAATAAGCTCTGAAACTACGGGATCGATTTAGATAAAATTTGGTAAGAAAATAGTTTGAGACCCTGGGAAGGACATAGTACTTTTATCCCAGAAATCATCCCTTAAGGGGGTCAAAAATGCAGATGAAAGTTTGTATGGGGAATCAACCTTGAGACAAACCCGATTGAAGCGATGGTGAGTCGCTAGGCGTAATATTAAAATAGACTTTAAATGGATATCCAGTAATCCCATCCTTTTTTGCCCTTTGTGATATAATTTTACTATTAACCTGTATACTTGAAAGTAGGTAGGTAACATCAACAACATAGATTTTTAATAAATTGTGAAATTCCTTAAATCAACTTCATGTATATACATAAAAAAGAATATACTGCCATTTTTAACATTTGTCTAAAGCGTAATTCAAGTTTCAATAAATAACAATACATGAACTGTTACTTTCATTGAACTAGTGGCAAAATATAACTGTCGCAGTGCTTAAAGTTTTTCTGCATTAAGATAAGGATAATGAATACTTTAACGAGTGTGCCCTCATTTGTTACTAGCAATTTACCCTTGCTTGTTTATGTGCACCTATTAGTACCTTATAGTAGCATATGTGTTACTCCAGGTCATAGTCTATCTAAGAAGGTAGTGGTAGCACAGTACTAACATGCTTGCTTGGAAAAACACGTAAAGTGAGTTCGAATCCTTGGTCTCTCACAACTGATATTCATGATATTCGTGTACGAATCATTTTCAACATAATTACAATTTGCCTTATTGTGAAAGAACAAACGAAGGAAGAGAACTTACTATGTTTTAGGAAAACATGTTAAGGTTGGCAACCTTCACTTGGCCGATAGGTTAACTATGGTCTCCCCCCCCTCAGCAGCAACACTGCTGCTAAAAAGGGATGAATACATAGAGTTAAAGATTAAATGTTATTTATGTAATATTAACTTTAATTTACTGCCTCGGTGGTGTAGTGGCCAGCATGTACGGCTGCACACTCGGAGCTCCTGGTTTTGAGTCTCGGGTCGGGCCGAGTTTAGTTATTGAGTCTCTCTGCATAGTAAGTCTCAGAAACAGCCCGTAGTTGGGAAGTTGGCGGTGTTTCACCCCCGTGCCTCGGAGAGCACGTAAAGCCGTCGGTCCTGCACCTTAACTCTCACCGGTCGTGTCGAGCAGTCGTCCCACCGGAGTATGAGAGTGACAGGAATAGAGAGTGCACTTGTGTCTGCGCGTACACTTGTGCACTATAATATCTCCTGCGCAGTTGGCTAGTCTCAATGAGATTGGCCGCCGTGACCGGAATCGGTCAGGAGAACATCATTAACTTTAGTATAGATTGTTGTAAATATGAATAAAAAGTAAAGAAAAATAAAATATTAAAATAAGTAAAGTACAGAAGAATAAAATGTAAAGATAAATAAAAATAATATTTTTATATGTATGTATGATTTAATTATTTCAGAGTATGATCCAAAGAGAAAATCTATCAGCCAACCCTGAATTTGTTTTACCAGAGCTGATATCCCCAATTATGACTATAGATCAGTATGGGCACTGGCTTGCAGGCATGCTACGAAGAAACAGTTCATCTTGGTTACATTATAATATGGCTTCTTTGTATTGGAGGGTTAGAGGCAGTGCGCCAAAGGCTATAGAATGTTCGCGGCGAGCCTTGCATTATGCACCGAGGTAAATAAATTTTTGTATGTTAATTTGTTCGATACTGTGTTTCACAATTGAAGTTTTACCTCTACAATTTTAAACTTTTGCCTTTAAGTGTTTATTGTCTCTTAAATTCTAATTAATTTTAAAGCAAAATTTTGACAATTATTCGACAAACACACACGGCATTTTATAGTTACTTCAAAACGTTCCAGACTATGAACAATTTATTGCAAATTATAAATTAATAGAGAATTGAAAAAAATGTTAAGACATATCTTTGTATAATCAAAATTTGCAGTTGCACAATGTCATAACAATATTCATATATTTATTAATAATTTTACCCTTTAAAGATAGATATATTTATTATAACTCGCCAAATTTCTGTATAAGCTGTATAGTTAATTAAAACATAACAGAGGTAACATTTCTTAACTTTTCAGAGAGTACAAAGATGTTGCTCTGGGTAGTCTTGGAGTGGTGTTGCACCGCAGTAGCAAAACAAATGATGCTATAATTGTACTTAATGCTGCTGTAGAACATGATAGAACCAATTATGTTAGTCATTTTTCGATTGCAAATGCATATACTGTGATTGGAGATTTTAATATGTCCCTAAAATATTATGATCAAACTCTAAAATTAAATCCAAGGATGGAGCTAGCTCAAAAGTATAAATATGGTGTTTTGTGTCATGCCAACCTAGTTCTTAGGATTAAGCTAATAAGAGAGTGAGTATTTCTGATTGTGAAATCGAACACATGCACACGTGAACACACGCTCAAACTCACATACACACACACGCACGCATGCACGCACTCACGAACACATGCACGCACTCACGAACACATGCACACACACATGCACATATATACACACACACACACACATACACGCACAAATACGATTCTTTAAAACATTTTTAAAATATTTATAAAATTCTATATGCTTTAGGACACTAAAGAAGCTTCGTGAGGAATTAAATGAGTATAATCTTAAAGAAGTTGCCTGGCCTCGGATACAAGCAGAGTTCTTAAGGACTATTAAAAGTGCAGAAGAATTTGGTAAATGTCTCAGAAAATAAGTTATTTAAATACAACAATGATCTGTTATATTGAATAAAAAATGTAACTGAAATGAAATAAAATGAAATTTAAACGTTAGTGTATGATCACATAATGAGTTTTAAACTATTTCAAGGTTTTCAAGATTTTACTACAGCACAAGAAAAATATCTAATATTAAAAGTAATTAATCCTGCCACCAGAAATATGTTCATTCATACCCATATATTATGTATGTCCATATAAGTACATATATGTGGATTTCATTTATATTTCTGTAATATAAATAAAAAAAAAACAAATAACATAATCATATCAAATTAATTTCAGAATATAAAAATGTGGACAAGAATAATGAGAAGATGGCCACTATAACTGGTTTAGATATAAAAGAATTACGAGTGCAAGTGGAAAAGAATTCCCTAATAAAATATTTCATTGATGGCTTTCCAATGCACAATGACGAAAAGCTTTCAAAGCCGGGTATTGATGTAATAGATGTTATATATGGATTAGAACGACTCATACGACATGTGAATAAAAAAGGCAACATTCCAGATGTAACGTACCAAGAAGAGAAACCTGACAATGATCCTAAGTTCTTTGATTTAAGAGATCGAAGTAAACCAATCGGCTCGATCCCAGGTTAGTTTTGCTTGTGCTTTATATTAGGGCCCATGCAGACTACGTTTTTCAATGAACGTAAGTCGTATGAACATAATATATTGCGTTGATAGACTTAAAATGTCTATTTTATCCTCCGTTTAATAAATGCATCGAACATGAATGTCGTATCGTGAATTGAACTGGGACGACCGAGCTTTGCTCGCCGTAGGCACTCGTCCAGTAGGCTATCATCCTTTGGCGACAATACAAGTACCATAAAAATAACGAATTATGAAGAAGGCATTTAAAATATGTATGTTTTGTATGTGATTTTTTTTAAATATTAATTTGTAATTTTACTTTTTAATTAATTTAAAAATCATTGCCATTACTATTTATTTCCTTATGTTTATTTTCTTATAAATATGACAAAAAAATTTAAAATTGTGATTTCTTATAAGTACTGTAATATAATGTCATATGCATTTAGTAAAAAGCTGTTATTTTGACATTAGAAACAGACACTTACATTTTATTCATCTGTATAGATTATTATATGCTTTAAGATTAAATATCATAAAATCGAATTTTGTCTAATGAACTAATATATGTCTATTCACGATCTAATCTAAATATAATATAGTACAGTAGTATTTTCAGTATTAATTTAACTTTAAACCTAATCTATTTTTAGTTATTACAATAAAAGAAAAACTACGCGATGGTAAAAATGCAGCAAGAGCCAATGATAAGAAACATCAGCAACCAGCGAGTGTTGCAGACGATGAGTTGACTGAATATGAGACTGGTATTTTTATGTAAGTCAAATTATTATTCATTTATTTATTCAAATATGTTTAATTTTTTATGTAATATTAATATTCCGAGAGCTTGCGACGAATTTTGCGAAGGTCCTTTTGGCAAGTTGAAATTGTGAAAAACAATAGAAAAAAATAAAAAATATTTAAGGGGGTTCCCATACAACAAACGTGATTTTTTTGCTGTTTTATAGATAATGGTACGAAATCCTTCATGCGCGAGTCCTAAATTAAAAAATTAAACAATAATAGAGTTGCCAAAAATATATTTAAAAAAATAGTAACAAAATCACGTTTATTGTATGGGAACCCCCTTAAATATTTATTTTATTCAGTTTTTTTGTATTTGTTGTTATAGCAGCAACAGAAATACATCATTTGTGAAAATTTCAACTGTTTAATTATCACGGTTCATGAGATACAGCCTGGTCACAGACGGATAGACAGACGGACGGATAGCGGAGTTTTAGTAATAGGGTCCCGTTTTACCATTTGGTTTCGGAACCCTAATAAACTACTCGTAAAATACTCTGTTGTGAACGCAGAACCCGAACCATACTCGAAACGTGCGGTTTCTCGATAACCAATCACAGCGCGAGGACCTTGGTCCCCCATCAGCTGCTGGCATACCTCGATAAGCTATCTTTCTCGCACCTATGGCTACGCATAAGACTTTTTTGTAGTATTCATTTGTAAACTTTATTTACGTCTGAGAATGGTTTAAAACCGGTAAATTCGTCTGGCAATTTGCAAGTATTATTGAAAATTACTCAATAAATACGTGATTAAAATTTCAGATTGCCAAAAGTATATTTGTTGGGAATTTTAATAAAGCATCTTTGGAGAGGTCTGGCAATACTTTATAACCGACAAAAACGTCTGGGGTTCTTTTTTTTTGAATTATGTGAAAACTAAATTAAAAGATTAAATAATAATCAAGTTGCCAAAAATATGTTTTTTTTGGATATTTTTTTTTGCAAATGTTTTATACTGCGCAGTAATGAAATAACCGCTAAAGCTATACCAGACTCGCGGGACTGGACTCGCCAATTCACGAAATTATATTTTCTCAGAATTTCAACTTGCCAAAAGGACTTTCCCAAAATTTGTCACAAGCTCTCGGGCTATAACAATAATAATTACCTTCTTCCTGACTAGCCATTTACTTGAGAAATATTTTTTAACTGCTTTGTTGATTGGGCTGTATATCTGGAGGAAGGAGTCCTAGGTAGTGTCAAGTATATAGTCATCTTGAGAGGTTGGCGGTGTTACATCACCGTGTCTCGGAGAGCATATGTCGCATCAATCTCGCGCCTGGTCTCTCTCTCTTCTTTCTCTTCCTCTTCTCTCTCCCCCACTCCTCTCCCCCCACCCCTCTCTGCTCTCTCTCCTCTCTGCTCTTTCTCCTCTGTCTCTCCCCTGACTCTCCTCTCAACTCTCACGCGAGTGTCGAGTAGTTGTCTCACTAGAGTTTGAGAGTGACTGGAATAGAGAATTCACTTGTTAGCACACGCATGGTGATAGCCGGTTATCCGGGTCAACATATAACATACTTTTTACCGCGGGAAAATATCTCATTTTTGAGAAAAAATACAAAAACTGCAATGTAAGAGTATACTTATAAGTAAAACCTAAGAATTGGGTTTTTGGTCATCTGAACGCGGGCGGAGCCGCGGGCAATGCTAGTAATACTATAAATGAATGCAGATGTGGGTGTAGTCTACATTACTTATTTCCTTACTTCTATATTTCCATGAGAGGAAATCGTCTTAATACTTAAAAAACGGTAAGATAGGCCACGGCATGATTTTGGCCCGACACAGGATTCAAATCTTGGACCTTATAATCTATGGCTTATTTTCACGGCATGTTGTATAATCATTGATTAATTATAATGACATATAATATCTTTTAATAGTTATTTAAGCCAAATTATGTTTTGTTACCAGGTATCCACCAACAATGACGGTGAATAGAAATGTTGAAGATTTTGATAAGGAAGTGGAATGGCCGTCTAACAAACTTTGCAAAGAAACTGCACCAAACTTCCCTGAAAATGTAGAGGCTATATTTCCTATTTTTATGCCTTTTGAGAATAAGGGTGTTAGGTGAGTATTTTTTTAATCTGTCTGTCATGTTTTTGTAAAGGTAACTTTAAATTGTAAATTTTATATAAAAAATGACTTTAATTTGGAAGTTGAAATGATTCATTTAGCTTTTCAACAATGATCTATAACTTAGGTCAGTGAACACCTATAAGTTTTTGCTAATGGTAATACCAAAATAATGACATTTTAACTAAAAATATACATTTACAGACATTCATTAATCAATTCACAATTGGCAAATGAATTCATGGAAAATAAATCATAAAATCCTCCCTCTTTCAAGTCGGTTAACACTCATCACGAATACCAAAGAACGCTAAACTTGGCTTGGCTGAAAGAGATCTTTTGTAGAGATATGCCGCCCTTTGCTCACGTTGGTCTGTGTATTTGTTTATATTAAAAACTTTTCAATATAATACAAACTAGAGTTCGCCGAATGGTCGAACTTCGACCATGATTATTATTGATTTTTCTTAAAAAAGGATACAAAGTTTTTGCTTTACGTGCTAATACATAATTCTCAATTTGACCACAGACTTTAACAATAAACAAAAGAGTATATATGCGTATGTGTGTCAAATACATGGTAGTGTGTGTAATGTTTTTTTATTGATTTAATGTATTTTTATATATTCTCTATATAAACTATAAGTGTGGGAAATTTCATACTCCTCTGTCCGCGCAATTTCCGTAAAAAGGGGTACAAAGTTTTTGCTTCACCTATTAATATATAGATAAACTAATGTATTTAAACAATTAAACATCGAATTTCTTTCAGAATGAAGTACCTGCTGACTGAGAAGCTAGGCGTGCCATTGTCTGAAGAGTTCGAGCTGCCGTGGCACCCGCCCACGTGCCCGCACGACCGCGAGGCCGCCTTCACGCAGAAGAAGTCCAAGTTAGTCTAATATTGCTACATAATATGTGCAATTGAAGTACTATGAAGGACTGCAAAATCCCTTTTTAGTCCCATTGCTGGGCACGACCCTTCTTTCCATATAAGGACCAGGCCGTAATCCACCATGCTGGCCAAGTGCGGGTTGGCGGATTTCAAATGTCTTTCGAAATTTACTAGGTCCGCTCAGACATGCAGGTTTCCTCACGATGTTTTTCTTCATCGTAAGACAAGTGTTAGAATGAATCACACATGAGATTATCAGAAGTGCAATACTGGAATTTGAACCCGCTTCACTCGGTTGCCCAAGCGAGCGCGTTACCACTGGGCTACCACTGCACAGTGTCCGCACTGCACTGGACTACTGTTAAATCCGAATCTAATCTCATAATCCCATCTCATTAATAATATTATAAATGCGACAGTTTAAATGGATGTTTGTTACTCAATCATGCCAGAACGGCTGAACGAATCTAGATGAAATTTGGCACAGAGATAGATTATAGTCTGGAAAAGCACATAGGCTACATTTTATCTCGGAAAAATTTACAGTTCCCGTGAGATAGATTTGAATTTGTTTTGTACTAGAAACTTACCCGAGAGAAGCGAGGGTGAGTAGCTAGTAAATAAGAAAATCTAAATCTGTATGTATGTTTGTTACTCTTTCATGTTGAAATGGCTGAACGAATTTTGATGAAATTTAGGACGCAGATATGCTATGACCTGGAACAATACATAGGCTATAGAGTAGCTAGAGTAGCGAAATAAATACATAGTTAACGTTTGTTGTCTTACACGCATTTATGCATCGTTGATCTTTAAATGCTGTGTACTTTGTTTTTTTTTTCATATAACAGTAATTGAATTATTAACTTTAATAAAACGGTGCAGAGTTAAAGTTTCTAAAAAAAATAATATTATATAATTAATTCGAATTTTAAAAGTTTACACAACAAATCATTAAGCTCATTTTAATTTTCAAATATCCCTCAAACTCAAATATACATCTATGTATAAATTATCATCACTTTTTATCCACAGGCAACAGTTATCTACAGATGTAGTAGATACAGGCTATTTGCGTTTAAAATTATTGGAGTACGTGAGTGACGGCAACGTAGAGGCGGCGCGACACATGCAAGATGCTGAAATTGGTCAAAGGATATACGCTGCTACGAAAAAGGTTAAATATTTAAATTATTATTTACATGATACTAGCTAGTTTCCTGCGGCTCCGCCCGCATAGTACATTGATCACCAACATATCATATACTAAAACCTTCTCCGAAACACGCTGCGTCTTGTGGTATGAGTATTATTCCGATCGGTTCAGTAGTTGTCGCAGTATAACCGAACAAAACAAGCGGCTCTCCATTTATTAGTATAGATTAATTACAGGTTTACTTGTTGTGTAATTATTTCTATTTTGATCCATCGTTAGTTAAAAATTATTCCCGCTTTATATATAAGCGCGTGTAAAGGAAAGGTTATATTTTTTTCAGCTGATGGAAATGAAACTCAGAGTATTACTTGTAAAACTTCTGCCAGTTTCTTTTTTATATTTTGAAGATATGACTATCTGAAACTAACTTACTAATAGATGAAATTAAAATATTTCAAAAATAATATATTTATTAAATATAATAAAAGTATTTTTCACTTCAAAAGTGAATACTTTTACATTAGTTTTATGAAAAAAATAAAAAAAATTGGTCATCTTCATACACACAATGAAGCATAAACTCAATAACGCTAATTGAGTGAATGATTTTTTTTACCTGACTAATATATTTTGGACGTTATATATACTATTGTATAAGCTTTCTTTCATTGTTCTACAGAAACTAGCACCAAAATGGATGCTCCTAACACTATCGTCCCTATACTGGAGGGTCCGCAATAACAATGTCAACGCTCTTCACTGCCTCCTTACGGCCGGTCGGTGGGTGCCGCAAAAATATAGGGATGTTGTTTTAGTATCATTGGCTTCGGTTTATTTGGAAATGGGTCATTTTGATGAGGCTTTGGCTGTTGCTGAAGAGTCGTTTAGGATCAGTTTATATGAGGTATGTGGCTATATAAGTTTTTTTAAGATATTGCAAGTATTTTTATTAGAAAAGGGTTTGTGGGAATCCTTGAGTATTCCTGGAATACATACCTCCAAATTGTAGTATTATAGTGTTAATTATTTTCGAGTAAAATGACTGGACAGATGGACAGACTACTATTCTTCTATTATGTGCCAGGGCGCCGTTGCATTTGTACATGTCTTGTATGTATATTACAATTATATTTCCTGTATGTTTTGAACTTATACAGGATTAAAAACGTCTCATATTCGCTTCATTCGCGTGCTTACTTAGTTTACTAACAGTAGCCGTTGGCAAAGTCTTTCACTAAATTTCATCTAAATCGCTCCAGCCGTTTCAATTTGAAAGAGTAGCAAACATACACACACACAAACTTTCACATTTATAATAATAGTCCAATGGACAATGGAAATTAACAGTCTTTTGAGAAACAGATTATATGTATAGTAGCAGATCCGGCAGACGTCCTGTCCGAATATGGTCTTCATCATATTTGGT
Source organism: Brenthis daphne (assembly GCA_947093115.1). NCBI lineage: Eukaryota > Metazoa > Arthropoda > Insecta > Lepidoptera > Nymphalidae > Brenthis > Brenthis daphne. Next base: position 28,045,744 of record OX352474.1, on the reverse strand, counting down.
ATTCAACATAGTCTGTACATATAAACCTAGAAACTCGACTGCAGCGCCAACTATCCGGGTCCAGTTGTGAATCTACATCACCCACTCAAACACTAACAAAAAAAAAATCAATAAAATCGGTCTAGCCATTTAGGAAGAGTTCAGTGATAATACACACGTAAATAACAATTATATATAAAAAGATTTTTTTGTTCTTCTTCCGTCCCCGATCCCGTTATTTGAGGTTGGGTCTCACTTTACTGCGCCAAGACGAACGGTCATGGGTTGTCGCATCAGGCCATTGGGCTTTCTTTTTCTTCTTTGCTTCTTACTCTTTCTCTTCTTAAAAAGATTGTTTAATAATTAAAAATTCATATCTTTTCAGCCTGCGACAAATTTCCTCCTCGCAGAATTGAACATGTTAAAGAAGCACAGAAATACTCACATGTTCCATCTAAAGCAAGTAGTGCGAGTGGAGGCGGGCTTTATGAACGGACTCGCACGCAACTTGTTGAACGGCTGGGCCTGTATATTGAAACAAGTTAATGCTTTACGTGAAATGGGTGAGGTTTTTATTTTGTATGAGCTTTTATTTTCAGGATATTTTACGTATTTTTGCTATTATACTTCACAATAAAGTTAAAGTTTCAAAACAGGTTTTACTTTTGATGTGTAACTAATCTTTAATTAATGAATTATTATTTATGTAAAACTAGGGACTCACCCTCGCTTTGCTCGGGTTCGTCTCTAGCTTGCTTCCCAATACAAACTTTCATCCCTATTTTCACCCCCTTAAGGGATGATTTCCGAGATAAGAAGTATCCTCTGTCCTTCCCAGTTTAGTAGATCCAGAGATTACCCCCCTACAACGTCACAAAGTCACAAACTTTACCTGTTTATAATATTAGTATATGTAGATGAAGTTTCTAAATCTAATTTAAAATAATTTTTGGCATTAAATAGTCTATTTTTTGATTAACAATAAGTAAGTGTATATTTAAATACATATGTCTTAAATAGTTCGAAAAATTTGAAGTCCATTGAGCAAGACATGAGATGGATCTTAATACTCGGAGTCGGAGTAATATAGATTTTCCATTCGTTAAGTTTCTTTATTTGAAGCACTTTTCGATAAAGTCGGGAGCAAGTTCAAATGGTTGTGGAGTAACGTAAGTGGAATAAGAATCTGGATTTTACTAGAAATTTATATGATTATACCTATATAAATAAGCCCCTTGTCATTATAAAAATAATAAAAAAAAACAAAACTAATGAATTTTGTTAGCAGCTGTCAAAAATATTTCATAATATATACACTGATAAAAATAAATACAATACCGCCTTATTTTGTGAAGTCACTCAAAGAGAGCAATTATGTTTTACTATATTATTTATAAGTGATTATAAGTTAATCTTTTTTTTTTTAATACATTTATGTAATAATTATTTCAGATTTTGGAGAAGGCGACATTTGCACGCACGTACAGCCTTTAGTAAACATGGTATGTGAGAAGGATGGAGAAAATTGTCAAATGGCGAACATACAATGCTTTAGCAGTCATGAACGAGGTTAGATTTTTTTAAGTTGTTTTTTTTTTGCAAATTTTGTCATATACTTCCAGTTTTTTTTCCAAATATACGATTCTAATAAAACAGTTTAATGAGATGGTCTTTATTTAGTACTAACTAATATTCGTGGTTCTGCTCTTTGCGTGGTGCCACAAGGGCAAGCAATTCAGCTTTTAAAAACTAAAAAAAAAACACATTTTTTTTGATCCTATAGTTACAAGTAAAAATAATAAAGGCGTGTTCATAGATTATGTTCCACGTGTATCCTCTGTCTAAAATGCCAGTAAAAATTACCTTATACAATGTATTAAGCCATTTTGTCCATGTCTATGCTCGGTAAAATAATTTTTAATTGGATTTTACATACAAATTCTTTACAAATACATATTAAAATTGAGTTTTTTTTTAAAAAACCTGAGTTTTTAAGTTCACTGAATTTACAGACAGATTTTGAAAGTCGATTATTATGTCAGACCAAAGAATTATATAGACAGAGGCCACCAACAAGAATGTCAAAGCCAGAAATAGTAGCGTGATGGGCTTTTTATGCTATAATTGTTGATTTTGCTATACAGATCGTTCACGTTATTTAAAGAATAAGGGAAATTTTATATATGTACATATGTATTAGTTGATTAATATACATATGTATGTACATTTTTGGGAATAAAAAAAAGATACTATATTTTTTTGTATTTTTAAGCGTTACTTCTCTTCCACTTCAAAAAGAGATAGCATAATCTTAGCTCATTTTTTTTAATTATAATAAAATCCTTTAGCTTTTTTAACTCATTTACATTGAAAATAAATTTACATTAAATTAATAAAATTCTCATTTGTATACCATTTTAGTTTAGTTCTGTGATATACTCTGTATATATTATTCCTGAGACATGTAAAGACAAAAAACTTTCATTAGTAAAGAAATCAAATCGTTTATTTCTAAACATTACTACGTTTCAGCAGACACAAGTGCTCTAGTCCGTCTTCTAGAAGAGAAGGACGGAGCTCATGTGGACAGCACAGAGTCGACTTTCTTTGACCGGTTCATAGAAAACACGCCTACAGACAAAGCGGATAGACTCGAGCACCACGCCAACTTTGATAACATGGTGCGGACCATAGAGACTGTGTTGAAGGGATGTGGATCCGGAGGCTGTCACAGTAAGTGTTTAGTTATTGAGTGATTGGTTCATATTTTGTTATAGATTTACATATATAATAAAATGGTTTGAGTTTGTATATTGAGTAATTGACCGATTTTAAAGTAAGGTGGTGGTTAGTTGTAGTGTATGTTTTTGACACACCGACAGCTAAAACGCGATATGAGGTTAGCTGTAAACGGCATGATTAAGTTAGCCGAAAGCGACATGATGAAGTTAGCTGCATTCCTTTTACAAACAGAGAGTTTTGATGTGCGGGATGAAATCTTTAGCTATTTTTGTTCTGTTACGCCAAAAAAGTATAATTTCTTACGTGCGTCCATAAGTACACACACACACGTTTTTTAAACTTTTAATTTTATTAGCCTATTTCCTTCCAATCTTATTAATATAGTGATTGATTATATTAAAAATGTGTTTGAAGATGGAGATAGTGCAAAAAGTATTAGTTATGGTCTGTCTGTCTTGATTAACTAAAACTAGTTGACAGCTTTATTTATACAATTGTTTAATATAATAAACTTATTTTTATTTCATATATTTTTTACAATTAATTAATTATATTAGTTTTGTATAAAATAAAGCCTTATTAATAGCCTGCAAACATGCACTTCAGAAAAAGAATAAATTATTATGTTTTATTTTCACCAATCCATCATAACAATAATGTTAGACCTGCTCACCAGGTCTCAAGCCCGAGGACCTGGCGATGAAGGAGGAAGACTGCAACTACCACCACCTGCAGCTGGGCTATTGGCTGCATATTGTTAGTTTTCGACAACTGCTCACTGACTCTAATGTTGAGTAAGTTATATAGAACTACTATTCTCACTTATATATACTTATATAAAGAAGAAAGACTTTTTTGTTTGTTTGTTCGTTTCTACCGAATAAGCTCCGTAATTACTGGACTGATTTAGATGAAATTTGGTAAGAAGATAGTTTGAGACTCTGGAAAGGACATAAGATAGTTTTTATCTCGGAAATCGTCCCAATCGGGGATCGGGGAATCAATCGCATTATATAAATGCGAAACTAGGGTCTTTATGATGGTATTCTACAATTGTGTATGAAAAGATAATTTTATAAATGTATGGGACATCATAACTCTTTATTGTATCATTTCAAAATATTTTTTTAAATTAAGCCAGGGTGAGTGCCTTTAGGTATTTTTGTTTTGATTAAGTTTCTTGCATTTACGGATCGACGTGTTGTTTACTTTTCCTTGTACATCAAGTGAAGGGTACAGGCAAAGAATAGGGAAGGCCACAAATTTCGTATTTTGTTTTTCACTAGTAACGGTAGTAACGAATCTATGTAAATAGTATTTCTATTCCCAACCATTGGTTTTTAAAAATATTCAACTGATGTCGCTAAAAATACGTTTTTATCTGTGCCCAAATTGAAAAGAACTGGGAATATCCATGACATATCTGTAAGGAAGGAGAATTGTTCAAAAATGTACATAGTAAAAAGTTATTGCATACTTTGATCTCAATAAAAATATTATACTTCTAAGCTCTAAATAGCTTTTTTCCATAATCTATTCATTAGGGCATTCCTCGTTCTTTGCTTGTACACTTCAAGTGGTTATTTTGAATATAATTATAATATGTCTAATGTTAATTGCTGCCCTTTCTAAATTGAGCATTTTTGTTACGTGATTCAATGCATTTGTCTAAAACACTAAAAATTTTTTGAACGTTAGATTACGTGTACTATGTAATTTTAAATCATCACGTTACAATAACTTATTTTAGTTTCGTATTGTTTGTATATATATGGGCAATAGTGAATATTATTAAGAATTATTAAATAAAAAATAAAACACAACCGTATCAATAAAAAATGCAAATATTTCACAGACTCCCATCAGAAATAACATCTATGACGCCATCAAGCAAGAAGGTTCCAGAATGTCGTATAACAGAAGACCCGTTAGAAGACTTCTACGCAGAGAAGTTGTCTCGCGTTAGCACTGAAGGCTGGAAGCCGGTGTTGAGCCTCACGCACCAGTTCGCTGAAATTTTCGATTACTTTGATTATGCCACTTTGGGTGCTAAGATTGCTAAATATGTGGATACTGTAAGTTGGAATTGTTTTTTTGACTTTGTTTTAGGTTCATTTGTGTTGTTGTATGTAGAAAAGTAACAATAAAGTGAGAAGGGATTGAATTTAAAGTGTCAATTATTTTTTACTAATATTTATAATATTAAATACAATTAAAAGAAAATCTATTATATACACAGAATATTTTGTTGTTTAAAAACATTGTTAAATTTCATTTCAAGTGATTAAGTAGTTTTGGAGATTAGTTTCGAGTTATTCAATGAGAACGTGCATTACATACATCTCTTTTAATTAGGATACTTAGAATAAATTCGTTTATTAGGATACTTTACTTGTTCTTAAAGTTTTACAAATATGGCTATTCATTCATATATTTTATAATGCACATTAAAATTACCTTACGTTATATGCTCTTGTGCAATGGTGCTGTCAAGTCCTTGAGCTACTAACAGCACTTCCCAGTTCTCAGTTCGAAAAAAATTACCGTCCATTCTGTTTGGTGTGCGCGGTCGTCTGTATGTGGGAGATTGCTGCCAAATGACATTTGTATAAAAATATGACATTTCTATAAAAATACGTTACCTACGTGCTAAAAAATTAACAAAATTATGTCCCGCACATAAGTTTATATAGATGGAACCCGTCAAAAAATGTCAATAAAAATAATGGCTTGATTTTGCTGTTTATGCTTATGTTCTCGATATTTCCATACACACCGTTTACTTTCTTTAAAGAATAAGATTAAGACATGGTGCTGTGTGCGAATGTTCCACCATATTTATTTATTAGTTGTACTACGGACTCACCGTCGCTTCGCTCGAGTTCGTCCCTTGGTACGTTTTAATTTTGTGGAGCGGAACCCTAATTCTTTTTATAAAATAAAAGTAGCCTATGTTACTCCCTATAACATCGGCTATCTTCCAGTAAAAGTCAAAATCAGTCCAGCTGTTTCAGAGATTATGTGGAGCAAACAGACAAAAATTTTAAAAATTGTGTTTTTCTTATAAGTACCGTATATAATTCCATATGCATTTAATAAAACGCTGTTATTTTGACATTACAAACAGACACTTGAATTTTATATATCTGTATAGATGAATGTGAGTGTATAAGGTGTCGGTGTTGACAGCGCGCGTCGTCGTGGGCGGGCGCGCTGGCGGCGGGCTGGTGGTGCGGCGCGGGCGGGCGCGGCGCCTGCGCCACGCGCTGCCTGGCCGCCGCGCGCGCGCTCGCGCCGCCGCGCCACCAGCACTACGCCATGCGCGCGCTCGCCGCGCTGCTGCACATGTGAGTACACCTTCAAATGCATTCCAACCCTTGTTAACGTGCCACAGCGGGCACTGGCCTTCAGTACGAGGGGGATCAGGCCATAGTCCACCACGCTGGCCAACTGCGGGTTGGCGGACTTCACATGTCATTTGAAAACATGCTAGGTTCTCTCAGACATGCAGGTTTCCTCACGATGTTTTTTTTTCACCGTAAGGCAAGTGGTAATCATATTAGAAATGATTCGCAAGTGAAAATATCAGAGGGATCGGCGAGACCCGGGATTTGGACCCGCTTTACTCGGTTTCCAATGCGAGCGCGTTACCACTGGGCTACAACTGCCTTGAAATGAAATGAAATAAACTTTATTCAATTAGACTTACTAGTTAGTGATCGCCTCTAACAAACAAGGTTACGTTATGAAGAAGGTTGTGTGCTTTATCATTTACTGAGAGCATCCCGTGTGACGTCATCACAAACACCAGGCGAGCATAAGTGTTAAGGAGGTCGTATGCACTCTTTGATGTGACGCTACATATATAATGAGCACTCCTTGAGGTTCGTGGTCCCTTAGTACTCGTGACAAAATTATCAAGCAATCATAAGTGTTGAAGAGTATATGTTGCAAGAAATTCGTGTGCACGCTAGGCGGCAGGCCTTTCTTCGATGAGCTTCAACATGTGCAATGTACATTGCTCGACATCTATTGCCCGGTTTCTGAGGTATTTTTATCAGAAGTTTATCTTCTTGTTAGCGTTATTGGTTCGAAGTGGAACTTACGTAAACTAAACTCCGTTTAAACTTAACTTGTCTTAACTGACCAATCTGTGCCGTTTATTGATTCCATAGCTATATGTGAAATTTCATTTTTTAACGTCAGTCCACTATTAGGTTAGAGAGTGTTAGAATTTAATTTTAATCCAAAGTATAAATAATTAACTAAATCAAAATATGTCCTGACTGATTTTGGCCACGGCGGCCAATCTTACTGAGACTAATCAACTAGAAGATAGTATAGTGCATAAGTATGCGCGAATACACAACGTCCATTATTTATAATATTTTAGACAAAGGGGTGTACCACCGCCAAATTTCTAACTAATCTTCTATCTTGGCTCGACACGGAATTCGAACCCAGGAACTGGGATCTGACCCACGGCCACTACGGACGACCACTGATGGAGCCAGTAGACGAACTAGGCGGTCAAAACGAATCACACAATCACATAAAAAACACGCTTACGCACTTTGTATAATTAGAATTTAAATAAAATTTACATTTTTTTTCAGGCAATCAAAACAAAAGGACGCAAAAGACGTGGCATATCTTTCGTTTTACATGTCGCCAAAGAGCAAAGTCGAAGCGTTCTTAGTTGCCGTCTCTCATACATATCTCGTAAGTTTTATAAGTTACATTTAATCTTATAATTTCAAAAAGAAAATATGTCTACTTAATTATTATATAAAAAATATATTATAAGGTATAAAATTGAAAAAATCATTACTGGTTTATTATTATTATTATTGTAGTTAGCATACACATTACTATGTATATATATTATGTATAAATACATTAACAAAAAATATTATAATTCTTGCTGTCTGTGTGTTTGAATTAATTATGGACTCATGAAAATTATACATAGAAATTACTTTTTAACTAAAAAGAATGACTTCAAAAGTCACTTTAAAGTAGTTATTCTACCCCTAAAGATTTAAACACCTATTCGTTTAAATAAACTATTAATGAAGATAAGCGAATATTAACGAAAAAACATACTCTCCTTCAGTTACTCCTCCGTTTTTTTAAACGAATAATTTAAATAATAAACAATATCAATGAAAACAGGGGGAATACGACCAAGCAATATGGATGTACCGGTATGCGCTTTCCTTCGATGACAAGTTCCTACCAGCCAAGGCCTGTCTGCACGCTACCATGTGTCTCATGTTCTATGGCGACGATAAAACAAAGACTAAAGAAGAATAAAAGGACTGAAAAAGGATAGAACTAAATAACAATACAGCTCTTGTAAATCAAAGTCGTATTTGGAAAATTAATCTGATATCTGTTTAAGTTATATCACAGTCTATTAATACATGCAGTCATATACATAATGTAAGTCATCTATGCTAATATTATAAAGAGGTAAAATTTGTGAGTTTGTGACGATATAGGGGTAATCTCTGGATGTACTAAACCGATTTTGATGAAATTTGCCTAGAAGATAGTTTGAGACCCTAGGAAGGACATAGGACACTTTTAATTCCGTAAATCATGCCTTAAGGGGGTGAATATAGGGATGAACGTTTGTATGGAGAATCCAGCTAGGGATAAACCCGAGCGACGCGAGGGTGAATCGCTAGTTGAGGTATAAGGAGATACGGGTGAGGTGTTCTCGACTGTCATACTTATTTTTATATCATAGTCGTGAAATGGCTTAAGGATTGACGGAATAAGTAACATGCCACGAGATGGTCATACAGTGCTTTAAGTTCAGAACCAAGGCAATTGGTATATTTTGACAACCATTGTATTTGGTGGGATTTCCTTTATGATTGGCGATCAAATACTGTATGGATTATTATACTGTGTATTATGTGTATAAATTATTTATGTATATTACATGAAAATAATAAAATACTTATAGGTATTTTCATAACATACATCGGTTTGTATCTAAAAGAACAATACTAAAAAATAGTAAATATTATTATGTAATGCATTTTTATGTTGTAAATAAAACAAACATCATGCATAAAACAAAACAAAAATAAATAGAAGTATCGGTACTTCTATTTTATATTTTTCAACCGACTTCAAAAAGGAGGAGGTCCTCAATTCGACTGTATGTTACCTCAGAACTCCGTCATTTATTAACCGATTTGAACAAGTTTTGTGTTGTTTGAAAGTGTATACTTCCAGATTGGTCCCATTTAAATTTCAAAAAAAAAATACCACCCCTAAGCGTGGAAAAATAGCTAATGATGAATTTAACCTACTTCTAATTGTCATATTGACTTGAAACTTTGCAAGTGTTTCTATTTTCGTTGATAGTACAGTGGTTCGGTATTTTTGACCTGATCTGATGGTAAGGCCAGAAGGTGGATAGGTGGAACTCTTCAACGGCTAATAGTAGATACTTTAAGTTTGGGCTTGTTTTGTTTGATTTGACAAGCCTAATACGTTAGAATTCTTACTTTGCTACTACTGTCTACACTAAAAAGGGAAAAATAACAACTTTTTAACAAAAAAATAAAAACCGACTTCAAACAAAAGCACTAAAAAGTAAAAAATAACTGATTGGTAGTTTTCATTTACTATACATACCTAATCAAATATATTCGAAGTCGGTGTGCTTTGCTTTATATGGCCTGGCACCGATTTCGAAAATATTTGATTAGGTATGTATTTAATAGGTAGGCTTTAATTACTTAGCCAAAGCACACCGACTTCGAATATATTTGATTAGGTATGTATAGTAAATGAAAACTACCAATCAGTTATTTTTTACTTTTTAGTGCTTTTGTTTGAAGTCGGTTTTTATTTTTTTGTTAATTCCTAAAGTAAAATCATTTGTTTTAGTGACTTTATATAAGATGAGTTTATATTTATTGAAAATATTGCTTTTTACATTGTAATTTTTTAAATACGGCTTTGATTAAAAATGTACTTTCGATACAAATTAAATTATGTATATGTAATAAGTGATGGACAATCGACAAACATTAAATGTACACTTTGCAAGGTATAAATTATGTTTTTTCTCTATTCAATGTCATATAAAAAGGTATACCATTTCTATAGAATAAAAAGGAGCACAGTATGTACTATTACTATATATTAGTCTATTAGAGGCAAATTTTTAAACTCATTTTGAAAATTCGCCAGCAGTGTCATATAAAATTTTTAAAGAAAAAAATGGCACTCTCAAATGTTATAATCTTTATTATAGTATGATTTTTAATTAGTAAGTTTTTAAACCTGTCATATTTAAAGTCGATTTTTTATCTTTTGTCTATTCTTTTCGATATTGAAAGACATTACAAATATATAAAAATAACTCTTACATAGAAACTCCATAAAAATATGTGTGAACATAGGATAAGTATATATCAATTCAGTGTATAGATTAAAAAGACATTTGAATCTTAACAAAATATTTACGAATTAATGTTATATTTAACCATACATTATATTCTTTATATATGTATCTTAGTCTCGTTTGTACTTCATATAACGATATCATCAATTTATAATGAAAAGATTCATAATATTTATAATAGATATAATTATCACAAATACCAAAGAGAAATCGCAGGCTATAGCTAGTCATCTATGGCGAAACTAATGTTAAGTGTAAGTGTATCTATCTGTCTGTATAAAACTATCCTGTTTTATATAATTACAATTATTTTATCTACGTACATATGTATGTATGCATGTATGTATGTGTCAGATTTTCCTGTATACAAGTATAATATACTAATCCCTGCTATGCAGTTATTTCATCAATCTTATACACAATTTCTTTATGCAGCTGTCTTGTATACAATTATCGTATGCTACCTGTTATCCTTTAATAAAATAGGAGAAATTCAAAAGTGCAATGAAAATTACTTAAAGAAGTCATGAGATTTATTCGAATAAAGATAAAATAACTATATTCATTTTTGAAATAAATTAAACTATTTTTGTTTTCTTATGTAGACAATAGATGGCGTTGATTTGCAACTAGGATTATTTATTTTGTAAAATACAATACATATTATGTATGTTATAAAATACGTAATGCCAATCTATAAATACGCAGTAAAAACTCGTTACCTAATTTTAAGTCTTTTTTTAACCATTCGGAAAATTACGAAAATTTGATGTTAGAATTTTAGTTTTTTTTTTCTTTTAATTTTTTTTATAAATTAATGCATATAACGCCATCTATTGACATTTATATAAACTAACTTCTTATTACTGAAGAAAGCCCATGCTGTGTTTTATTACTTTCTAGAGTTCGATCATTTTTAAGCGTACAGGTCAGTCCATTATTATAAAGTGTTCATTTTGTTCATTCACTCATTTGATTTCTGTGTAGAAAACACACATTTTTTTAAAATATATTCATCAGCCCTGACCCAACCGAGCGTTTTTAGCTATTCCCAAAACATTTACTGATTCATCAAATCATCTATAAAATATCGTGTTTATTCTTCATACAACTACTGTACATAATTGCCCTTATATAGGATTATACGCAAATATCCTTTACTATATACAATTTTACTTTCAAACTGTGCATAGCATTACTATATTCTTAAATGCTAATTTGAATCCGTGTGAAAGATATTTTTGAATGTTTCATATTGGTTTAACTTTTGTAGTATTTTTTATATTTTATACTAAATCTGTCTTTGATTTTATTGTTTAAATGTTATTTAAGTTCCGCCTCAAAAATTAGTCATTCCAATAATGAAAATATTTTTATTATTTAGATGTTACATTCGATTTTGGTTGTGCTGTGTGTCTTCGTAGAAATATAACATATCTAAATTATAAAAAAAAAAACAATAATTATGACATATGAATGTAAACACTGTAGTTAAATCTTACATTGACCGTTTTGTAAATGTAATCATTATCTGTGTACATTCTTCTTTAAAAAAATGTGAAATGATCTATTTCAATAGGGAATATGCGGGTGATTTAAATAAAGATCAAATATATATTTTTTTATAATCTTTTGTATAATTACATCAATATTTTTTAATGTAATTTATTATTGATTAAAAAATAATTATAGAAAAGTGCAAAAATACTGGTTCACCGGTTCACTTGTTGATTGCAATGTTGTCATAAACTATGACGTCACGCCAAGTACGCCAAAATAGTGGGCGCTTTAAAAATCATTCTTTACTGTATGGTACTTTTAATTTATTTTTCAAACTAAATTTTAGTTTTTTGGAGCTGGACGGTTTCTTTCCAATTATATATGGATGAAAGCTATTGTATATAAAAAAACAAAAACACGCATATTCCCTATTAATCTCTATCTATTCTTAGATCTGTTTATATCATGTTATTTTTTTAAATATTCTAATTTGATAAAAACTAAAATTATTATTTAATTCTCTTATATTGGCCAATTTCTATAACATCGCCCACTAATATCTTACAACAATAGATATCATTTCACATTGATTTGAAGTTAAAGTTTAATAAATAAATCAGTGTTTTAAATAATAATAATAGCAATAGTTGTCCGATCATAACTTATGTCACTTTAATATTTTATGACTTAAATTATCTGTATTATGGTTTTTTAATTATGTGTGCTATATTTGTTGCATTGTTAGAAAAAGTTCCTTTATATATGAACAGATATAAGGTTTTTTACGTTTTGCTTATATCTATATTTAAAAATTACTATGCATGAGGATGAAGAATCTTAAGATCAATTAAATGAAATGATTGCTTGAGCAAGATCTGCTTTGAACATTCCAATAGCAGAAATATTTGCTGGGCGTTTGATTTAAAAACTAACGATTAAGATATTAAGATTACACTATTTTGAAATTTAATTGTTTGCTTGCCCTCTGAATTAATGATTATATATCAAACGAATATAATTACAATATTTTTTTGTTGTTTTGCAAATTCGCACAACTTGATATTGATCAAACTTGTTTTTTTTACTATTGACCACAAGGTCTCTGAAAATATACGATTTTAAATGTTGTATTGTTGTTTTATTTTCGCGTATTTATTTTTAAATGTAATTATTTAATGCAGAAAACGCTCTTTCTTTATTTTCTAGATCTTATCTAGACTTTTAAGACTCCCCTACATTTTATTGATTTAGAAATTGTGATCTTTTTTGCATACCTGCATTATATGAAATTGAAATCCTTATAACTAATTTCTCTGTCCGTGGTTCACATCCTATTTTTCCCAAATGTATTAGAAATGTTGAATAATGTTGAAATTTGGAACATATGTATAAATACAATTACTTTTATGTAAGTAAAAAAAATTCTTGGCCTATGACATCTCCAAAATATTGGGCCAAATCTTTGAAAAAGAACATCATAATAATTGCTATTAAGTATCCATAATGTTAGGAAAAACAACGCCTTTAAATACTCCATATAAAGTGTGGACCTCGTAAGTGATTAAACATATAAAGATAAACTAGTTTTACAAAAAGTAGGTCATTTTCTAAAATTTACTAACTAAGCAAGAAAAAGTACTTTTAAAGTAACAAAAAAATGAAGTATTTAATACAATTTTGCAGGAATTTGAAAAATACCGTTGGACTAAATATGTACGTTCTTACTTCTTGAGGCTTATTTAGAGATTAAGAATATTTTTACGCAAAATGGTTGAACATGAACAGTAACATAATATACATAAGCTTCTGATCCATGACCGAATTAACGAAAATATCGACACGAAATATAGTCATCGACCAAGTCTAAAGAAACCTTACAAGTCATATTTGTAGGAGCTGACAGTGTCGTGTCGCTCCATGTAAATTAAAAGCTAGTTTATGAAATATATAATTAACTGTTTGAATTTGCTGTATATTCATATAGTAACTAGTTGACCCGATAGACGTTTTGTTCCGATTTTATTTATTTATGATCTTTGAGGTCATACAATTATTTATACTAAAATTGTATAGAAAAATACCAAATCTCGATTTTCCCGGCAACTTTTCCAATTGTTTTTTCCATAAAACCTTATTCGGACCACTTAGAATATTTTGAAATAATACCTAAACAGGTCCAGCCGTTCTCAAGTGACGCGTTTATCAACGAATAGCGTTTCGTTTTTATTATAAAGATCATGTTAAAGAAATAGGGTTTAACTTTTAGTTATAAAGTGGACTTAAAGAGAGAGCTCTACAGACGCTAGTAGTATAGTTAAAAATGTTAAATTATTATGATTAGGTTAGATAAGTTGGCAGTATTAAGAATTGAAGTGCTTAAAACGGAACATGTGATTCAAAAATTCCATCCTGTAGAAGCTTACTTGCGTCCACAGCAAAAACAAAATGAAAAAAAAAAAAAACTGTATGAGTACGGAACTCTTCCCAATATTTTTGACGTTATTACGCTAAAATCGAGCCATAACTATATACTATGCAGTATACAGGGTGGACATTAAAATGCCATCTACTGAACATGTACAAAAAAATCTACAACACAACGCTATCGCATGTCATAGCTTCTCTTTAGTGTTAGTTCCAGATAAACTTACGCTGCTTAATAATAGTCACAATTGAATTTAAGTTACCGTGACAATTATTAAGATTACGTTATAAATATTAAACCTATAAAAATACAATAATGACAATGATACGCACAACACACAACTACCTACGATACATAGAAAATGTTTACAATGACAAAATGGTAGGATATGGCTATTGGGATATCGGCGACAATTTCACACAATACACATGTTAGATACATACATACATGTTTTATGACAATCTAGTTCTTATACTTACGGAGTAGAGGACTTAGATTTTGAATAATTTAAATAAAAGCCAATAAAAACATATGATGTTACTTCCAGCCATGCTCCTAGGTCTTCTCTTGTTGAAGATTATGAAGCACCCATAATAACTATTGGAACACGCACAAGAGTATAATACGTTTACTAGTCCTGTGCAGTGACCAATAGTTGTTTTGGGCTTCGTCTCGTCGTCGGTGTCTCCGTTTCAGAACTTTATCTAACTGAAAAAAAAACTTTGCATTAGGTACAAAATCATTGAAACATGGACTCTACATATGACAAAATTATTAAATATTCTAAACAAGTTTTAAATAGTTACATAATATGCGTTTACAAATTATAATTAAACAATTATTAAATATTTTAGACATCAAATGATCTGCTTTTTAAAGGCAATGTAGCTAATACTTAATGGCCTTAGTAATAGCGATATACGCTCAAATTCACACGTGGTACATAAATGCAAATGACTTGATGTCCTAAATAAAAATATAAAAATATACAAAAAAAAACATACCTTATAATGTTATACTTATAGTGTAATAGTTTATAACATATTTACATTATCATATATACAGCTTCCGTATTGCTATTCAATAAATTCTTTTGCAAACTTTAATACAAAGTACCTATATATACAAAGTAAAATAATTACCTATATAAAAATACTAGCGACTCACCGTCGCGTCGCTCGGGTTCGTCCCTAGGTAAGATTTAACGGTTAGTATGGAATAGATAGACTATTATTATATAATATACAGGCTATAGCTTTCCTCAATAAACGGGTTATCTAAAGGAAAAAAGTGTAAAGTGCAAAAAAAAAAATAAAACTCTGTCTCTTTATAATATTAGTATAGATGACAAGCATTATAAAAAAATATAGTTTTATTAATAAGTCAGAGGACAAATCCATTTATTTTTGTATAATTTACATAAAAAACCTCATTAACTATGCTCTACATTTTGATTATCCTTTGTAATATATGTGTGTATGTTTTAAACAAAGTATAGATTTCATATTAATATTTTTAGTTGAACTCTTCAAATAATTTCTGACATAGGAATCAGTGTCCATGTTTATATAATATAATAATTCATATATCTGAGCGATACGAAAACTAACACACAACAGCAAATAGTACAATTTTTATATACATTAAGTAATAGTATACAGGACAAGACATACACTAATAATTGACAGAGTCGTAATAACACATTCATTTGTTAGAATTAAAAGTAAGTAAAGTACCTTATTATGTAGGACATTTGAATTTTGTTAATTCGTCGTTTCGCCAAATATCGCTTCGACTTATTATTATAAAAGCGAAGTTTCGAAAATATTGGTATAAAAAAAAGAACAATTACAAAAAATATATTACATATCTGAGTTATATTCCCATAAAATACTCGTATTAATAAATTTAAATTAATTCTAAAAACTAATGAACAATAATTACAATAGGTTGAGAAAAACACCTTGTTAAAGTATACCTTTTACTCATAAGAAAATATTATTAAAGTAATCCCCGTTAGAATATTATATCTTTTTTTATAATCTGAAAATGCGCTAAAGGGTTGGTCTTTACGATTTTTTAATACAGAGATTATAGATCGTAAAATAATTTAGGTATTGTTATCCCAGAATACTTAGTTGTTTATGAGTTTTTATACCTATTGCCTGGGCCGGAACAAGTGTGGGGGCCCTTAACTATATATCAAAGTAGAAGTTTTTTGGCTGACCTTTTTATTCAAATTTCGAAATCTCGTACAAAAGTCTACTGTGGGCTAACTTCGGGGTTGCCCCAGTTCCATTTCCATAAAATTGACCCTGCCTGTTGCTTGAAGGACTGAATGATGCATCATGCAAGAGTCTGAGCAAAGCGACATGGGGTATTTCATTTTTAGTTTTCTAGATTTAACAAATGTAGAGACTAAATCATCGACAAAGGTTGTTCAATGTTATAGGAAATTTGGATATTATTTAAAGTGATTATTAGATATATTTTCACAACTTGATATTTAGTAAAAAATTAAATACTTGTAGAGTTTTAAGGTACAAAAGGTACCTAATAACCATATAATAGTATTTGGTAATAACTAGCAAAATAAATTAATTTTCTAACACAGATCTGTTCGTGTTTAGATATACATATGTAAAGAAACATGTTTTAAGCTACCACAATTTTTTCAGGGTCCCTTAGGATATAGTAATTATTAAAGAAAATTAGTACAGTGATAACAGAATAGATACAAATACATAATATACAACTTACATAATATTAATATATCAATGTAAAACACTATCTACTTATTGAAAACGAAGATATTTTAGCGATTTAACACTAGATTTATAAACACCTTAGACGTATAGTTTAATTAACGAGAAATCCGTTATATTCTGATAATCTTCTGTAATTCTTTGTTACTGAAATATTGCAATGAATTTTCAAATAAAGTCAGTAATATTTAAAGTTAGTGATTAAATCACTATTGTTAGTTGTTCCAAAAATCGTCGTGTCTTCAAACGTTGGTAATGAAAGGTCCGCAATAGCCGCTGTCACACGCACAAGAGTATAATATACTAATCTTGTGCAGTGGCCAGCAGCTGCTTTGGACTTCATTGGCCTTCTTCCACCATGTTGCTTACCGCAAACTAAATTATCCTTATAAGATCATAAGTTAAATAAAAATAGTAAGAAGCTAAGGCTTTTGAGGTTAAAAATATAAATGTCGCTGAGATCAATTAAAAAAATAAGAGGTTTTTTTTTGTATAGGCACTAAAGGTATTCGATAGCAAATTGAGAAAGATAAATAGTATTTTTTTTACTAAACAGTTGAGTCAGTCATCGTATTGTTACTAATTCGTGTCCGCTGTTGAAATCGATACATATAATATTAATATTATAAATAAGGGCTGAACGGATGGTAGGGTAAAAAAGCGCGGTGTCGGATGGCGGGAAGCCCTGCATCACTAGGAAACCATACTACCGGCTTAAGCCGATGCACCGTAATGCGAACATTGTTTATTGCTAATTAACTATCGATACGTCGTTATATATTATATATAAATTATTTTCTTGAATTAAACACAAAAAGAAATACTTTAGGGCTGATATTTTATTACGTAGCAATAATTTTTTATTTAAACTTTATTATTATCGTTTTAAAATACGTTCACAAAATAGTTTTCTTCCAATAAATGATTAAATTTTTTAATATATTTTTTTCTATAATTTGTAAAAAATATTTAATTTTATTTTTTTACCTTATAAACGTATTTATTTACGTATATTATGCCGTAAAGTTTATTTCGTAGTAAGATTGATGTAGGAAGATTTTAAATTAAAAAAAGAACCTTACAAATAGTTACTGAATAAAGAACGATACGATATTCTATTTAAATATATAAAAAAATACTCACTTGTGAAAAAAAAACAACACAAAAAAAAATTATAAGAAAAACAAAACTGCTCGAAATGTAGAGTTGTCACTAGTCTATTATAGTTTATAGTTTAAGTAAAACAAGGAACGTCTGTACCGGGGTAGAGCCGGGGTGGGAATGACTAACCGAGGCAGCACTCCTCAGCTACCTTATAACTAACTAAACGGACATGTGTCCATCACCCTTAATTTGTTTTAAGGCATGCGCGAACAGCGGAGAGGATTAAAGGCGATTTTACATTATATAACCTTATTCCTTTTTTTTACTCGCTTACAGTATACGTATATTTATTTTATATTATTCTTAAATCATTACATTACATAATTCATCATTATATTACAAGGGTATTGAGGGCTTAGAAATGTAACACAAAAATGATTTTGCGATATAAATACATATTTACGTGTATTATAAATGTTGTAATTAAACTTAATAATTCCTTAGAAATTAGGAAATCTTTGCATTTTATTATAAAAAAAAAAATACTCTCATTTTCAATTATATTAAATAAAAATATAACTTTCAGTTGATATAGGTAACAAAAATCAAATTTGAGTTGAATTGTTTTTATAAATTACGTGTAAAATGGCCAATTTAATCTTTAAAGATTTTTTTGAAATCCAAAAAAATTAGAATATTTATTTATATAGTAAAAAATAATTTAAAAAATGAAATAGATAAATATTTATAAAATAGCAGAACAGGCTGGAATGTAGAAGTCTGAAGCCGTAGTAAGGAGGTCGGCGCCGCCCCTTACAGGATTACGTACCAAGATTTAAACCTGCTATCCGTGCCGTTACGTTCAAATCCTGCTGATAATAGTATTTGCGACAAGGTTAATTATAATTCTATTAATATTACGCAATTAAAACAATTGCCGAAAACCTATTATTTAGTATAATTATGATTTATCTAAGTTACAATTAATCGTTTGCTATGAAATGAATTTGTAGTTTTTTAAATTAAATTTTAAGATTAAGAGGAAGTATTTTTGTTTAATTCTTTTTACAAATAATGTTATTTATGTTTTTTTTTTCTAAATATATTCTAAGTTGTGCGGCGCTTAATAGCTCATAAGTCAGCGTGATATATATATTATCTATATCTAATGTATAATAGTCAATAATAAAAATTGGTAATTTGTGAGTCGAAAGTGCGCTAGGGGGTCACAATCGATAATTATAATTAATTAATGTGTCATAATAGTGAATACTAGTTTATGTACGTGGTTAAGCCGGCGTGGTAGTCATGTCGATAAAAAGAAGCTTATTTGAAATTCAGGATTATACGTGATATTTTTAGAATTTCATTTATTTTTCAACGAATTATTATAGCGTAAAAAAGTAACAAAAAAAGTATTCGCTTTCGCATAAGCGTTTCTTTCTATATTATAACTAGCGACCCACCCTCGTTCCGCTTGGTTCGCTCCTCGTTACGTTTTAAAGTTTAGTATAAATTTTTCAGAGATGAAATATTTTCCCGCGGTAAAAAGTATCCTATATGTTGACCCGGATAACCAGCTATCATCTTACCACATTTCATCAAAATCTGTCCAGTGGTTTTCTCGTGATGTATTTCCATAGAGACCGACAGACAGGCAAAAAATAATTTAATTATAGATTTAAAAAAAAATGTTACTCTACAGATTTGGCTTAGTTAGAATTTTATTATATTACTAGCACTGCCCGCGGCACCGCCCGCGTCCAAATGACGAAAAACCAAATTCTTAGGTTTTACATATTAGTATACACCTCTTACATTACAATTTTTATATTTTTTCTCAGAAATGAGACATTTTCCCGCAGTAAAAAGTATCCCATATGTTGAAGGGATAACCAGGTATCACCATACCAAATTTCATCAAAATCCCTCCAGTGGTTTTTCCGTAATGCAGTAACAGTGGACAAAAATTCTAAAAACTATAGATTCGGCAACTGTATCGATAATAATGTCTATTTCAATAAGATTTTCCAAAAAATATTTAATGTACAGATTCGGCTTAGTTACAATTTTATTATATGTATAGATGTACATATATATATAGATATAATAGCCAAGGCTATTTTTATGTTTATTAACTGGTATGAAACAAGCATTGTTGGCACATATTTTGAACATTTTAACCGCAACCAATTACAATTTTATGAACCAACCCTTTTGAAAACAATTATGCTCTCAGTGTTAAATGTTAATTAAATAAAAGATTTAAAATATTTTATATTAATTAAAATAGTTTATCAATGTTAACAATATAAAGCTAAAAGTTGACAATATAAAGCTATCTCTATATCTAGTTTATGATAGGATTGGGACTTCGTTTATTGCCACTTTTAAGCAACAGCACAATTATTTTATTATATAAAGTTTTATTATTAGCTAATTAACATAACAAAGACTTAATTTATTGCTAACTAACGAACCCGTTAAATGTTGACCTGCTAGAGATCATGTTTGTTGGAAAGTTAAAAAAATTATTATCTGGATTTCAATAACACCACCTACCTACCGGGTCCAACTATAGAATAAATAGACTAATATGTATATCTGCTCCGGACCGAAAAAAAATCGTAGATAATAAATAATAATTTGGATGGGTCCCCCAACGCGACGTATTTTTTTTTACCTACTTAGGTACTTTAAGATGGAGTTTTTTTATAATTTTTTACTTTTTAAAAGGAACTTAGGTTTTTGTGTCGGGGGTTTTTAAAATTTTTAATTTAATTTTTTTGGTTACACACATACATTTCATTTTCACGTTTATTGAAATTGTAAAAAATTTACTGTACTTGGATTTTGACGTCAACACGCTTCTCAATGAGTAGTGACCATACTTGCTGTGTTAGCGGTCGCGGGTTCGACTCCCGCTGGGGGCATTCATTTGTGTGATGAGCATGAATATTTGTATTCTAATCATGGGTGTTTATATTTATAATATGTATTTAAAGTTATATATGTGTAGTATATCAACTATCTGATATCTATAACACAAGCTTCGTAGCTTACCATGGAACTAGATGTTGCTGTGTGTTAATGTCCCAACATATTTATTATTATTATTTATATGCATCTAGCTTCTCTATATTTAGTGAAATAAACTAAAACGAAAATAGCCTAACAGTTGTATCGATAAATAAGTTATGGGGTAAAACGATGCAAATCTGGAGAGTAATTGCATAACAAGATTAGATCCCCGCTCTACGGCTTATAGGGTTGTTATAAAAATAGAACGTGATCGATTTTTTTTTTCTAGAGAGATTTTATTTTTCTAGATCATTAGAATATTAACCATGCTTTGTCTATTCTAATATCATAAAGAGGAAAAAATAATATTTTGTTTGTTTGTTTGTATCGAATAGGCTCCGAAACTACTGAACCGATTTAAATGAAATTTGGTAAGAAGATAGTTTGAGACCCTGAGAAGGACATAGGATAGTTTTTATTCTGAAAATCATCCCTTAAGGGGGTGAAAATGGGGGTGAAAGTTTGTATGTGGGGAAGCAACCTTTTTTTTGAAAATTGAATTTTTGGAAATTGAGGAACCCGAGCAAAGCGATCCTTATTAATTATTATAAACAATACATTAGTTATAAACAGATTTTCGTATTTCATTAACAGGATTGTCATTTACATATACACAGTATAAAATTATTATTTAATATGCAATTAGTCCGTTTTTGCAATATACTCGTAGTTTTTAAATAAACCAAATTATCCAAGGCAAGAAAATATATGGAAAGTATAAGAATATAATTGTAAATAATATTCTCATTAATATCAGAATGCACTACATAATTAAATGTCATGGAAAACTAGGATATCATAAACCCACACTAATTTATATACATATGTTAATAAACATGAAATGCTGTTTATTAGTAAGCGACTTGAGAATGAACTGCTTCAGAAATGTATTATTTTAAATGTTTCGTAATAGTCCGAATATGGAAAAAAGTTTTAGGAAAATTCGGAAATATAAATCTCGTAAGGGCAATTAGTTATTTTTTGTTAATATGGCTGTTCATTCATGGAAGCGGGGTAAATCTCATTAATGATACGTGTAAGTATATAACTCGCGACTACCAGTTTAGCCTACCATTTAGCGTCCTGCATTGTCTTCGTCTGTATGTCTGTTGTTGTGTTTGTATCTTAAGAATCTCTAGCCTAATTATATGATTCATTTTAGTACTAAAATACGTTACTGGAAAGATATAAGAGTCAATGGCTTGAGGTAAGTATAGGTATATAATATTTAAGGTATATATAGGTTACTAGCGATTCACCTTCGCTTTGCTCGAGTTCGTCTCTAGGTATCTTATAGTTAGTATACCTACATTTCTTAGAGATGAGATATTTTCCCGCACGAAAAAGTCTTAAATGTTGACCCGGTAAATAAGCTATCGCCATACCAAATTTCATCAAAATCCGTTCAGTTTTTTTCTCGTGATGCGTTCCCAGACAGACAGACAAAAATTCTAAAAACTATAGATTCGGCCCCGATATTTATAATAATGACTATTTCAAAAAATATTTAATGTACAGATTCTTATCAGTTAGAATTTTATTATATGTATAGATGACAAGTAGTGTACGATATGAGCAATAATTGAAATGTACGTGGGAAGAAAAATTGCACTTCGAATGTTTCTAGAGAATCGTGGGATGTAGTTAGGATCTAAGAAAGCGAAGGTAGATTGCTTGTTTATTATAAATGCTTACTATAAATGTGAAATAGGTCTCGTAATATTTCTTTACTGAAAAATATGGTTATTTTTAAGTTAGATAATTCATAATAACGCAAGGTTTCACTGAGATTATTATGAATAATATTCCCTTTCAATTTGAAAGCATCACATTAATAAAAAAATCTATTTCAATGATTTAGAATGTTAATCAAGTATTAGATTTAATTATAACTAGTGTTCGTTCAGTGGTTGAAATAAGACCATAAAGAAAACATATATTTATAGAATTTACCTATCTACATATATTAAAGAACTGTTTCCAATATTTTTATAAATAACACTCAAGCTCGTCTATAGCTACTAAATAGAAAAAGAAAATCGGTTGACAAACAGTAAAGAAAAAGGCACTGAACTGTGTCTTTGCCTATTTATATGTAAACGTAAAAACAGCTTATTTTAATTTTATTAGCGAGACGGGTGTCGACAACAGTAATACAAAGATATGTTTTTTTTTATTTTACAAATTTAAAAAAACGCACTGAATGAGCATTATTTCAGGTTTACGTAAACAAAAAGTTAACATATAATAATTTTGTTAAGATCAATATAATATTTTATTATTTTTTTTATAAAAAGCATATACCCTAACGGGGACGGGGTGTAGCACAGGTAATAGATTAGATACCCGAGCCCGAAGCCCCGCGGAAGTTGTGTCCGGCCATCCGACACCGTCTGCCCAAGCGTAATGATATCTATGGCTCGTTGGCTAGTGTTAACATATCAAATAGCATTTTGGGACAAAATCCGATATTTATTCTGTTACTTCGTATTTTTTAGTGATTTTGAAGTATTTTATGTTTATGTAAGTAAAGTTCAAATTCAGCGTAATATAAGTTTATTTATTTTTGCCAACCCGCAGTTGGCCAGCGTGGTGGACTATGGCCTGATTCCCTCGTATTGAAGGTAGGTCCGTGCCCAGCAGTGGGACGTTAAAAAGGGCTGAATACAATTTAATTTATTACCAGTATGGAAAAGGCACAGTTCTGAGCAGAATGAATCAAAGAAACTGTACATTATATTATACTAGGTACGTTTTAACGGTTTATGTGGAATAGATAATTATATAGATAGGTGTAGAAATATAGGTAAGTACTTTAGAAAACTTGAAATCATCCCCTATTTTATCTTTATTAGTCATAAACGCCGAAATATTCTTTTTTTTACTAACATTATAGGATATCATGATGCTTTTGTTCTTAACTTGAGAAATGATTTGTTCTCTATACAAAATTTCAACCCCTATTTCACCCCTTTCAAGTTACATTTTTGCGAATAAAAGTATACCTACTTTTTTTTCCAAGCTTCAATCTCTCTCTATACCAAACTTTATCAAGATTGGTTCAACGATTTAGGCGTAAAAACGTAACAGACTGGCAGATAGACAGAGCTACTTTTGAATTTATAATATTAGTATAGATTGTTTGGGATATGAAATTGAAATATTTTGAATATGCAAGTGCTAACAGTAATATTTGGACTAATTTAAAAACTTATACTTTATCTTTTAAGCCAATTTCAATTTTACTTGAATGTTTATGTTAATTTCAAAGTGCACAATATACAAAGTTGTATTGTTATGACTGAATAATCATCATCCAGACCAAAGCGCTTGACCTAAAGGTCTGAAGTTTTGACTTTTGACAGCATATTCCCATAATGATATACGTAATCACTAAAAATTACCATAAAAAGTAATAACCGATGGCAAAGTTTGTAGAAACAATATTTTTCTTGGGTTCAATTTAAAAAATGCCGATCGAACACAAGGGAAGTGTGTAATTTTTATGAAAGTTATTATTATAAATAAATAATTATATTTATATGTACCTATAGTATTTTTATATTATATAAATAAAATTGATTTTGTATCTAAAATCTGTATTTATAGAAAAATATGTTTTAAAGTAAGTAAAATATTACCTCCACGACCGCGGACACGCCGGCGTTACAGTTAACAATAGATTTCTTAGAAATTTAATTAATTTCTAGAAATTTACCTGGAGGTGACATTATAGCAATAAAAAAAAAACAAAAATTTTGTATATAATATTTGACGTGATCATGGTTACACTATTTTAGAGTAAACATGTGGGAAACTAGTCTCTATTTTCAATTAAGGAAAAGGAACTTTTTATATTAGCCTTAAGCACCACTACACCACTAGGCTTATAAGAATTAAACTCTATTTTAAATCTCTAGATGTTAAAGAAAAAATAAATAATTCTACTTAAATTAATTTATCGTACATTTTTGATAACAAGAGTTCAGGTACAATGATTCAAAAGACATAAGTGTTAAATAGTATTATTCCTTTTCATACATTAAATTTTATAAAACAAAATTTTTAGTACATTACGTTTGTGAGAAATGACAAGCAAGCATTATCTAAATATAAAATATATTTAGATAAATGTACCACATATTATGTATATTTTCAAAATATAATAATTTATATTATTATATTTTGTAATTAGAAGGCGGCAACAATTAATTACGATGGGAGAG
Organism: Brenthis daphne; assembly: GCA_947093115.1. Taxonomy (NCBI): domain Eukaryota; kingdom Metazoa; phylum Arthropoda; class Insecta; order Lepidoptera; family Nymphalidae; genus Brenthis; species Brenthis daphne. The sequence goes on along the minus strand of OX352474.1, from coordinate 28,020,490 downwards.
AGTTCCCGCCGCACGCCTAGCTCTATAAATAAATCGACCTTCAGATTAAAAATAGACGGATCCCTCCCGAGCGAGGTCGAGAAACTGGGTCAGTAGGTGCCTCCTCTCCCTCGCACCAGCTGAAACGTATAGGTCAGACAAAGATGGCATGACGCCTGCAAAACCCGTGACGTCGCGAAGTTCGTTCATTGAATTTTATAGATACAAGCAAATCGCTTGGTGCATTCAGTACTTTTGATTTTTTATCTATGGTTCCCAAATGTCAGAGATCTGTCTATAGATGATATTGGTAACATAAATCTACAATGCTCTAACTTGAGGTTTTCGCGCGTTTTTCGTTGTCATACCTTTTCTTTATGATTATAAAAAGCTATTTTTTTGAACTTACGAAATCCAGATTAGACTAGTGTTGATACTAATTATAAAAAAATGATTAATCAAAATACATATGATAATAAAGTACTGCATATACCATATAATGTGCTTAGTTCGATCTAGGTACCTTTTGTGATGACGTCAAAGGAGGGTGTGGCTTGGTCCCATGACGTCACAGGAGAGTTCTGACGTCAAACACCCCTCCCCTCCTCTCTGGTCATACCCCTGGCATACGAATGGATCTCACAGTTTTATGGATATTGTTTCTTTGTAGTCTTCCGGATTAAACACAAATGCAAAATAAACTCAGCTATAAGTTTAAGCGAAATTTATGAATTATTCTATTATATGTTTACCTTTTTTGTTATTTTAAGGTAATTTTATAGTGATTATTCAATGGAAAAGCTCTTAAAAGTATTAAAACGGTAGAAAATTATATATTGTAGTTTCAACTATTTTTCCTTTTTTTATCCGACAACATTTTCTTCTTTTGCAAGAATTTATTGAACTGCATAATTCATATATATTCATAAAATCCATATATTTGCTTATGGATCAAGGATCTGTGATGAGTTTAAAATATACGGTAATTTGAGGGTATTGATTAATAATTAACAGGAGTATAGAAATAGGTTTGGGCTTATGTATGTTATCGTTGACAGTGTAACGTATTACAAAACCATATGTTTCAATATGTCGCCTGTATAGCCAACCTTCAGATTTAAATTGTAAAGAAAATAAATTTAAAATTGAAATCATTAGGTTTTTTTTACAATGGGAATGAGATCTCAAATATTATCTTATTATTCCACTCAAATTTATTTTACGGGTACAGAAATACCTAATATATTTATAATTTAGTGAAAATACATCGATATTAATATATAAACTAGATATTTATGTTATTTTAAACAAACTATTCAAGTGGCGCTGTCATAGCTTTGATTACGCTTGGCTTACATGTCACGCGGCTATCACGTTTAACACTTCCGTACTATATATACTAAACTTTAACAGTTAGCAAATCAGTGAAATGTCGAATATAGCTATTATTAATAAGTTAGTGTATTTCTGTAGATTTTAACGTATTAAATATACTTCAAAATTTATTGTATTCGTATGTATGTATTCAGCATTTTTAACGTCCCACTGCTGGGCACGGGCCTCCCTTCAATACGAGGGGGATCAGGCCATAGTCCACCACGCTGGCCAAGTGCGGGTTGGCAGATTTCACATGTCTGTCGAAAACTTGCTAGGTTCTCTCAGACATGCAGGTTTCCTCTCAATGTTTTCCTTCATCGTAACGTAAGCGGTAATCATGTTAGAAATGATTCGCACAAGAAAATATCAGAGGTGCGAGACCCGGGATTTGAACCCGCTTCACTCAGTTTCCCAAGCGAGCGCGTTACCACTGGGCTACCACTGCCTTACTCTTTAACTAAACAATTAGTTTAGTTTAACTAGTACTATTAAACTTAAATTTATTATTTTGCTTTATTTAATGCTTCCTTTGTTACATGAAATTTAAGATAAAACTAAGAGACAATTTTCTTTTATATACGAGCGCTGCTAAATTACCAAATATAATATTTTCTCATAGATTTTTAAATAAAGAAAGTCTACGTGATGAAAAGTTCGCGTTGTGTAAGCCTGCCCTTATCAAGCTCAGGGTGCGCCTTGTGAGAGTTAATAGTCGCAAGGTCAACGCTTGTTCTACTGTATTACTTTTGTATGTTAAAAATAAATATTATTTTTCTCTTTTTTTAGTTTTCATGTTATTTTTAATGAGCATACATGAAAATTCTGATATAATTGGACGTATTATGGATATAATTTGAACTATTTCCTAGGAATAAAAATCGTTATTTTTGACAACTTTGATAATGAAAGGATAGATAACTTTTTAAATGTAAAATATAATTTAGTTAATATGAATCTGTTACTAAATTAATTCTACGAATGGTATTACTTATCTATAACAAATATACATTAAATTTGAATATTATTGAAAAATAGTGACTAGGTTACTTTTATAAATAACATAAGGATTAAGTAAAAAATTATTCTACACTATGCGAGCTTCGAAAGCTAAGTTAGGACAGACTTTGCGTGGGCGAGTCTACGGAGCTACGAGGCAGACGCGTAGGCGTGCCGTAGCGTAGTAGCCACGTGACGACTAAGGATTGTCACTTACTTAAGTTCTTTTAAACTTAAAATTCAACTAAAGTAATTTTTTGATTTTCTTCTTATTTCTAAAACTTACTGCACATGTATCTCGATCGTCCAACAAAACATCATCCATGCCAATAACGACTTTGAGGCATGAAGTGTATGTTTTAAAAAATGAGAAACTTTTTTAACTTTGGCTGATAACAGCCTCTGTGCCACGACGGCCGTTTGTCGACTGGTTCTACATCCGACGAATTTCCCTTCAGGAGTAAGGCTTGAATGGATCTGCGCGGCGATTGGCGGAGGCGCGTGACGTCACCGCGGGCTCGCCGCTGTGTGTGTGTGCATGAATGGGCGGCCGCGCCCGCGCCGTGCCCCCTGACGTCACATTATGCAACGAGATAACTTTTCGAGTATTTATAGGGTAGTGTCTTAGATATAGAATTAATGCGGAGCTTATATCTGCACAATGGACTTTTGACGGAGCTTTTCCTTAGATAAAAGCATTGTTTTTTTTAAATAGAGACAATAGGATGTGAATATTTGTAAGATTCTGTTATAAGTGTTTTTGTTAAAAGCTCAAGCTTTGTTCTTTAATGGTACAAATAATAGCTTTATTTGTAAGATTTTCTACAAGTTAATAATGTATAATAATTTAAAGCATAGAAATTAGAAATGAAATGACCGAAATAATTGAAATAAGACATTTATTGAACAATAATAATTTTTGTATGTTGTATTAAAATATTTCTTTAAGAACAATGTTTTTGCTATAGGTAAAGATAACTCTTCAATTAAAAAAAAAAACTTTATCGGTTAGCTAATTCAAAATTTAAACGTTATCATTATTTAAAAATCCATATAGTCTATAATTTACAAAAGTTTTATATGCTAAACCTGTAAGAGGTCTAAAATTATCCCGCGTGACCTTCGAACTTTACCTATGCAGGCTCCTGAAATAGCCTGCATCGGTCGTTGACCGTTCCTCCCTCCAGCATCCCCCTGCCTCGCGCCCCGATGACCCGGTCAGCAACAAGTGTATCGACTCTACCCGTTTGACATTTAGCCGACGCTATCGCCGCAGATGTTCGCACCTATGATGATGGGATGCCTGCAATAGTTCCTTCAATTAACTGATATTTTATTTATAGTTTGTAATTTTAAATATGCATATAAACAATGGAGTTTTTAACAAAAAAATCATAATAAAATTAATGTACACAATTAAAAGTGAAGGAAATATGTATCTATATAATACAGTGATTGCTTTCAAAAATAAAATAATTAATCTCTACAGATGTATTTTTTTATAAAATGTACGAAAACTTTAAGCTTTTTTATAGAAAACCTAAGAAAATGCGTGTTCGTGTTATATAGTTAAACGTGTTATATAAAAACTTGTCCATAGTACCATAATTTTATTTAAATAACAACAAGCTGCGCTTTTTAAAGATGTTTTTCCTCGAATTCTCAAAATTCTCTTTAGTCCATTGAATTGCATAAATAAATTTATTATTTATTAATTATAATTGCTTTTAATTTAATATTTTACTGTGAATCGTAATTAACAATCAGTTCGTTTCTTTGTTATATGGCTCTTTGACATTTCGCTGTTACCTCCGCAATATTTATTCAGCCATGATAATATAATTGAATAACATACTATAATATTTATAGGAAGAAGAAAACTTACATAGAAAATTGTTATAATTAATATCAGCTTAAATTTATTATTAAATTTGAAACAACTTATTTTAATTAATTACTACAAACAGTACTTCAGTTTTGAAGTAAATATCAAAATAGCCAAAATAAAGTTTATTTTACTTTATTTAATTGATTTGTCGCTAACTTAAAAGTGAATAAAATAAATACATCAAGATTTTTTTATCAAATAATCTAATATATACTTTTAAAATATAATAATTAATATTGTAATAGCTATAACATATGTATAATTTATTGTTATTTACCAAATTAAGTATATTTAAGTTGAGAAAGCTTTTATCAGGCGTAATACGGCACATTCATTCTATAGGGCGTGAATTAGTTCCGGGCTTTCCATTCAAGCGGGGCGGTGCGTCGCAGCCAAGGACGCGGCCTTCCAACGTTGTATGGTGTGGCGGACGTTAGAACTGCAAAAAGAATTATCGTTATAATTTGTAATTGTACGGATTTTTGTTAAAATATCATAATTAAATATATATTATTTTAAATGAATTATTTTAAGACACCAGTGCGCAAAGCATTATTATTAGTTATTCTCATATTATAATTTTTTTGTGATATTATTTTTAGGTGTAGGTACGGTATTCTTAAGACTAGATAAATATTGAAAAGATTTTTAATTATTACGTTTTGACATGTTTATTAGGCAGAGGCACACACAGATGGGTTTCATGCCATTATGCGCAAGAAAGCTATTTCTTTGATGCAGCGTCTACGGGAAAGCAACAACAGTATTTTAAAGTGTATTTCGGCCAGAATGGACTGCCCCTTTCAGAAACACTGGATGGAGTTGGCCATTGGGCTAAGATAAATAATAAAATAAATAAGTAATATTTTATGCAAAAAATACTAACAATACTAACATAGTATTAAGTATAATTGTTACTAACCAATTAACAATATATGGATGTACTTTACGTCTGAAATAAAGATTATTATTATTATTATTATTAAGTATAATGCATCAAAATTTTTAAGAGCTTAATAGAAAATTTATGCAAATAGATAGTTTGGCAAAAACAAATAATTATTATAGACTAAATGAGTCTGCAACTTAAAACTATTTTATTGTAAAAAAAAAAAAATCTTCAAAAATTTAAATACACCTCTTAAAGCGTTCCTCTGAGGTAAGTAACGTTTTGTAGTTACATCAAAATTTTAAGAAACTTACTAACCCAATTTGTTAAAAAAAATCATTTAATCCAATAATCAATAGTTCTATCGTTTGTAAAGCGGATAGAAAATTAACTTGACAATAAAACAGCTACATTCATTCGATGGGGCGTGAATGCGCTTCGGGCACTTCCCAGTTAGCCAAGGCACTGGCGCACGTCACAGCAAGGACGCGACCTTACACAGTTACAGGAAATTATAACACAAGTATGGTATAATTTACTTCAAAACTTCATAAACATATTATAACAAAAAAATTAGTATCAAATATTATTCTCAAAAAAATATATATTTTACATTTTTCTTTTCATTAATTATTACTCTGAATCTCCGGGGCAGTTTCTAATTCTTACAGTTATTACATTAAGCACGAAAGTATGCTTACAGGATTGTTTTTCTGTTATGGAAAACCACTTTAATGTTATTTTTTGTATAGATATAATAATATTTTCAACGGAAAAACGACTGTAAAATAAAAAAAAGATAGTTTCAAGAGCCTAAATATAAATTTTGTCTGGAATTGAAACATAAAAATACTTTAAGTCGCCCATCACCGGAAGGTTAGGGGAATCAAAACTGTTATATAAATATCAAAAACTAACTTTTAAGAAGACCAAGTTTTTGAAATAACTTGATACTCATTTCATTTCTGGTTATAGTGCTCTGCTTTTAACTTTAATTTTAGCCTTATCAAGGTCTTCTAACGCGTATATTTTAGAAATACTTTAAGATATAATTTTTAAGTAATAGGAATATATTACATTGGGATATGTATAGCTTACAGTCTATTAGAATCATAAATGCTGTAGTCTACAAGTAATTTATATGCAAAAATCACATCGATTATAAAAATGAAAGGCCTTTTAATTTACAATACTAATAAGGTTTTCTTTTTTAATAATACTTCAGTATTCATATCTTATTTCTCTCAAAATGTATGTTTTAACTAGCGACTTATACTTGCTTCGTTCAGGTGCCTTACAGATGCCTATGAGCTATTTCAGGTATTAGTCTGTGTACCAAGTTTCATTCAAATTCGTCTAGCGTGAACAAGTAACTAACATACAAACACATATAACCTTTCGCTTTAATTATAGAAGACCGATTAATTTTAGTTCTATCTTATTATATTTTATGGTATTGTGCATGTAGCAAGATTTCATTCACTTCAAGGCATTGTCGTGCGTCATAGTCAAGGACGCGCCCTTCCACCTCTCATTAGGCATATTAGTTTATTTGTTTCATGTCAACTCACTTTTAAATTACTCTATTATTAGCTCACGGACGATAATATCGCGTTTTTGTTGTTTTTAGCACCTTGACGTTCTATTTTTAACTTTGACTCAAACTAAAATATCTTTGTTAGAGGAAAAATAATTTTATTGGTTTTAAAGATTACTGTACAGATATGGTCAATGACCACAAGTTATGGATTAACAGAAGTCTGAAATACGCAATTATTTCTAACATTAAATAGGTAACACAGCTATTCAACATTATACAGATATAATAAAAACCTATATATACATTTATTCTAAAACAACATTAATTCTAGTTTTAATATTAATATTGTCTAAGTAACATTTTTAACGTGACATATTTTATCAACCATACGTTATGTATGAATTGATTCATGCATCCGAGGCAGGTACTGAGTTCGACTAACAAGACTGAGCAAGAATGAACGCGCGTCGCCCTGCGTGTTTCGATTCATGAATGCAACCCTGCCTGACCTACTTTTTGACTCTATAACCAGCTGACTCAAAACCAAAACGACGTAACCGGTTTAAATTCGCCATAGAAAATCTCGTCTTGTAATAATAGCTATTAACGCCATTATTGAAGGTTTCCTATATCTGGGATATGCACTTATCGTTTCTGGGTTATGGTATGACGTCAGCGAGTGCGGAGGGGGTCTGCAGCCATGGAATTAGGTCAGTTTCATTCTGAAACAGGTTCGATGCCGGGGTGAGGGGGAGGGGACCTTCGAACGGGAATTAGTTGGAACTAATTATTAAAGCGATTATAGGCTATGCTGTTTTTAAAAGTTAAGTTAAACATCAGAAATATAAAAAATACAACCAAAATATGTATTTTATCATAAAGAGATGTTGAATTATGTTAACAATATATCCATACTTATATTATAAATGTGAAAGTGTGTTTGTTTGTTTGTCCTTCTTTCACGTAGAAACGGAGAGACGGATTGGCGTGATTTTTTGTGTGGAGATAGTTGGAGGGCTAGAGAGTGACATAGGCTACTTTTTACCGCGGGAGATTATCTGATTCCCACGGGAAACGCTTACGCTTATAATCTAAAAAATATTTATGATCAGAATTACTCGAAACTTAATATTAATGCTCTTCAATAAAATTAAATAAATACCTGTTTTAGCATTTTCCGAAATTCATTCTATAAGGGGTTCTATAGGTGATGCAAATTTGTACGAAACTACCTTTTTAGAGATTTTTTGTAGTTTTAGCGCGAGCGAAGCCGCGGGTTCTGCTAGTAATTTATAAATTAATTGAGTAGGTACAGGTCATAGACAGAGGTAGGTAGATGTAAGGTAAGATCTTTTATCGAATAGACATACAATACGTGACGAGGTGAAAACATGAATATAGTGAGAGATGGGAATATTATAGTGAGCCTGGGCTCGATCGAGTATCTGTTTTTCAATTGAGGGTCTTAGATTCGAGTCTTGTTCACAGATATTTGCTGCGGCTAGGTATGTTCGTGTTATGTTTATATGGTTTATATGTGTACTGACGCCTGTCACTTGGTAACCTGGTGGGGACTGTTAAGGGTGTAGTGTTTTAGTTAATACCTAGTTATCAAACCATTTTTCTCAAACTATAGAACTTTTATTCCCTAACCCCAAAAATTTTTCCTGTCATTGTCTATGTTATTTCCAACCAATTAATTTACCTACTAATAAAAGTCCTGTTAAAGTCGTCTAAAAATTAAGCCATTCTTTTGTTCTTTCTCCCACAAAAACTATTTTTCTTTGTCCAGATAAATAGATATAAAATACATACGTACTTGTCATATTTACCTATTAGATATTTATATCTTAAAGCATTGTCGGCCGGCACTGACTTCGAAAATATGTGATTATATCTATAGTAAATGAAAGTTTTTATTTCAATGCCTGGAAGTTGTTTTTAATTTTTTTAAGTTTTTATTTTTCAATTTTTAGTATAAAGGTAATAGTAACAAATGTTAATAAAATTTTCGATTACGGCAAATAAGTTAAGTTTAATGGCGACCAGAATTAAAATATACATATACATATGTAAACTGATCATCAATTGTGAATTCTTAATATTTTATATAGTACCTAAAACTAAAAAAATATTCGTAAATTAATTCGTTTATAATATAATTCTGATCTATTAAATTTTTATATGAAAACTAATAAACTAAAAAAAGGTCTTATGAGTAACACAAAAAAATTGGACTCTAAATCCAAGTCTTACATATTGGGCTTGTCAAATGAAACCAAGCAAACCTGTTGTAGAGTTCCACTATCCACCTTCTGGCTTTACCATCAGATCAGGTCACAGATGCCAAATTATTGAACAACTAGCGAGTCACCCTCGCTTCGCTCGGGTTTGTCCCTAGCTTGATTCCTAATACAAACTTTCATTCCCATTTTCATCCCCTTAAGGGATAATTTTCGGGATAAATAGTATCCTATGTCCTTCCTAGGGTCTCAAACTATCTTTTTACCAAATTTCATTTAAATCGGTTTTGTAGAGCCAGTGATTACCCCTTACAACGTCACAAACTCACAATCTCATAAACTTAACTTCTTTATAATATTAATATAGATCATCGGAAATACAAATACTTGCTCAGTTTTTAGTCAATATGCCAATGAGAAGTAAGTAAAAAGACTAATTAGATCTGTTTATGTACTTGAAATTTTATAGCTTTGTCTAATTTTCTCGAATGGAACCTCGGTTACCTTAATAAATTACAATTTAAACGAACAAAGTCGATCAAGCCATCTCCAAGAAATCGGTGGATATATATTAAAAAAAGTACATACAAACAAACATAGCATCTGCTTCTTTGTCGCCGGCTCTATTTCGCAAAATTACCATTAGTAGCTTTTTCATTGACGTACATACTGACATTTAATTCTATTAAAAAAAAAAACGATTTAAAAGTGTTTTTTAAACCCCTATTTGAATAAAGTAAGTATATTTTGATTTAATTTGGATTTAATTTAGGTATTTTTTCAAAAATACCTGAGAAATATATGTTACAACTGTATAACTAAACAGTTAACAAAGTTAGTGGGAACTACCACCGTCATAATTAAAACCGAACATCGAATTTATTTTTAGATAGCCCCCACATTAAATGCATCCTAAAATAGGTGACCCGGATAGAGGCGTTGCCCTGTACACGCAGCCTAGGATTGTGACGTCACAGACCCCTCTGGACTCTCCCCTATTCTTTGCACCATAAAATTGCATATCCTGTATAGTATATCTATGTATAAAATAAAATACATTATTTTAGGAGAATTACTGAAACCTAATGCGAAGTTTACTTTTATAATTCAATAATCAAATTAAGTAAAGCATATAATTTTCTTTGTTAATTATTGACCGATTACAAAAAAATAAACAAGCCGTATCGATGATTATAAGTTCCATTAAAGCAAATCCGGTTGGTGGTACCATATAATTAAATTAATGATTAATAGTAATATACTATTAATATTTCCTTGCGGCGGCTGTCGCCTGTCACCGACTCCATTAATATTGGATTAGGAAAGTTATTGGGCTATAAAAGATGATGCTAGTCATTTTTACAATAATGGCACTAGGATTTCTTACTTCTTCAATAAAAAAATGGTTTTTGATAAAAAAAAACATTAAATATATTAAAAAACTAGCGTGATTCTTTATATTGACATAACTTTTTTATTTATGAACCGATTGAAATAAAACAAATACTAAATTTAACATTGAAGCTTTACACAATACATAAGTGAATTAGTGAAAATCGTACCCAAATCTGAGATTAGCGCAAACGCACAGGCAAGCAGACAAATCGACAAACAGACGAAAATTCTAAAAATCATTGTTTTGGGTTCTATTACGTTAATAAAGTCCCCTTACTGTAGTTTTTCTAAAATATCTTACATACAGACTTTTTTTATGAATATTAACTCTATGTTATCTTTACAAATAAAAAATCGGGTTTGTAATAACACTTGTAACTCGAGACCTAGACGCGAAATAAATAATTAGGTAAATCGCTATCAATTTTTATTTATTTTAAACTGGTATAAACATGACTATATATTTTTTAACTTTTCATTTTCGTAACAAAAGCTTGCGAAACTTCTTTATTTCATTCTACAATATTTTGTAAAAATCTGCCATCTTATATCATTACACAGAAATATTTTGAAACAAACCTACCTTCTGGTTTTATTTCTTTAGAAGAAGAACCATAGCATTGTAGTACCAGAAACGTTACATAGATGTCGCGCCTGTCACAAGTATAATAATTTATTAATAGATGGCGCTAGTTACTAGGTAGCTGTGGGCTAAAATTATTGCCTCAGATTGAAGAAATATTTTTAATATACTAATTTTACAATAAGTCGGTTTTCATACCAAACTTTCTTTGAAAAACAAAGAAGAGTAAATATTGTACCTATCGTTTCTTTTTAACATAGATTTTTTTAATAATATTAATTTTAATGTCTTTTTAATTATTTATAGATATTTTATAAAATCTTAAAAGTCTGGCGTGCTGGGTCGCAGGTTTGACTTTCGCAGTGTTGATAGCTATTATTATATATATATTAGATACATAAATCTTAATGCTGGTTTGATTAAGATAGAAGCGTTGGGAAGCGTCACGCAATATCTATAAATCACAGTTTATTTATCTTTTAAATATAAATATGAATATCATGCGAAGTATAAGTACATAAACACAATAAGAATTGATTTACTATATACATATTATGTAGTTGTTGAAGTATAGACCAATGTATATTTATAGTATTTGACTTATAATAAATAAATACTTTCCATTACATATTTAAATTTTTTATGTCGTAATTAACTGTCTGTCTAGTTTTTTAGTGGCTAGCATGTGCAAGGACAGCTTAAGGGTATTGGGGTCGAGTCCTGGATCGTTTCAAGTGTAATTATTGGATTTTTCTGTCAAGGAATTCTCAGTAACCGCTCACTCAGGCTGCATATCCTTGCCTTATGGGTAAATAAAACCGTCGATCTTGGGTCTGCCCTCGCCACTCGCATCGACTTATCCCACAGGACTTTGTGAAAGAAATAGATAATGTTCATGTACTTGAACACTATAATATCTCCTGCACATTATACCTTGTTAAATTGGCAGCTGTGGCTGAAACTCGTTCAGGAGGACATTTGATTACTAAAAACTACATTTCAGCGGATATAAAATGGCGTAGGTTAAAAAATTATATCACCTGGTGATTGTAAAGCTTGTTTGAAGAATTGTTTTTTTTTGTAATTAATTTACATATGCATTATAATTAATTTGCATCATATGCTAAACGATTCGATAAAAAACCATTGCATTCTCGAAAGTATTTTCATTGAATAATTCAGAGTGATAGAACTATGTAGGTAAAATATGAATATGTTCGAGGAAGCGGATAAGAGTTAGTGTATATTCGTACAATTAATACATACTAGCGGCTCACCCTCGCTTCGCTCGGGTTCGTCGCTAGGTACGTTTTAAATAGATATAAAAAGAAAAAATCTTTCTTTCTCACATTTTAATTATATGTTTTAATACTTACCTATTCCGGACTAAGAGAAATCCAAAAATTAAAATATCATAAAAATTGGAACGCGGTCGAACGGGATAAAAAGTATCCTATGTCCTTCTCCTGGCTCTAAACTACCTCCCTGCCAATTTTCAGCTAAATCGGTTCAGCCGTTCTTGAGTTATAAGCGAAGTAACTAACACGACTTTCTTTTATATATATAGATAATAAAATTATAACTGAGTCGAATCTGTACGTTCAATATTTTAAAAAAATCTTATTGAAATAGTCATTATTATCGATACAGACACGAAAGCTATAGTGTTGTTCTGTCTGTTTGTCTGTTTGTACGGGCTAATCTCCGAAAATGTTGGATCGGTATAAATGAAATTTCGCACGGTGGTACCTTATATCCCCGGTCAACATTTTACATACTTTTCATTCCGGAAAATTAAAATGTTCCCGTGGGTTAGTTAAAAACTATAGTAACATATAGAGCTTAGTACCCAAAAACTACTGATTGGATTTTAATGAAACTTTACAATAATATATAGTTCATATATCAGTATAACAAATAGGCTATTTTTTACCCCGGAAAAAAGTACGGTTCCCGTTGGATAGATTTGTTTTTGTTTGTCAAGAGACGAACCCGAGCGAAGCGAGGGTGGTCCGGCTCGTATTATATAAATACGCCGACCCAACTATATCCAGAGATACAAGTTAAACAACATCGTGGAATAATTAGATTAAAGACAAATATGTCTATTTTTATTTAAATTACAGACAGTAACAAATTAAAGAAAAATAAAATAAAATACGGGAATACTTTATTTTAATCATTCTGATAAAATTTACATACTCTGTACTTAATGTTAAGAAATACGAGGAAAATTTGTTATTCGATACATTTCGCTTACCCGAAAGCATTGTAAATACAAGAAAAGAAATGAATGGCTTTCGTTCAAAGTCAATCGGCTTCTCGCACTTGTCTTTCCTACTCGCATTTATTACACTCGATACCCCAATATTTCAGTAACATATGTGATTGTCAGAATTCATTCCAGTTCGACTACAGGCTTATTCTTTTCTTTATGCTCCTTTGCTCAAAGTAATCGTTGCTATGACAAATGGATTCGGAATTATGTTTGGATTTACCTTAAATCGTGTTGGATTTTTGTCTCCTTTCAAAGATATTTCTCTGGAGATTTTAAGGCTCTTATTTGTGAACGTTTGAACGAGATACGGCTGTGAGTTTGAATTACAGTATCGCGTGGGTTTTAACAAAACAAGCTCGCTGCTACTCGCACAGAAATATGAACTCGTTTGTTACACCCAATTTGGATTCTAATAAATTTCCTTGTGTAAATAACGGCGGGGTGTTAAATTATAATATAATTTACTCGTAATAGAATGCCCGGGGATTCTTGCTTAAGAATTTATTTTGTAGAGAATGATATTTTTGAAGTAAGTTAGTTAATTATAGTTTGATACACGCACGTTATACGATTATTTTAATCTGTGTAAGACGCGTCGCCAGAAATAGCGACAGTAAAAGAAAGAATGAGGTCGTCATGGGCCAGTTTGTATCTGCTACCTACCGGTAGAGATTGCGCGAGTCAAATAGCAATAATAAATGTATCATAAAAATTATGGACTGCAAAAGATTATCAGCTTTATTCAATTGATTTAATTTTCATATGGCTTATCCTCTTTTAGAAAGAAGATTGAAAGAATAATGAATAATATATTTAAGATAAACTTCGTTAAGATCCCGACCACATGGCGCACATCCATTTTTTTGGTCCTACGAAAATCTTTATATAAATATTTTTAACTTCCGCACCATTCTCGGTTGGTGGTGTTATTTCTGAAAGTAGCTAAATACTTCATACCTTGAATACCACTGATAACCTCAGACTACGCGTTTGAATTATATGTTTTGTAATTCATCCTTAAAATTTGCTTTGCAATGACCATTATAATTCTTTGTGCCAATCGTTAAAAATAGCAGGCTTAGACTTAAGAGAGGATTGCTTCTTACGTGGATATTTTAGCAGAACCCAGAACCAGACAGAACCTCCACCACTGTGGTATACAGCGCTGGGTTTACGCTAGGGGCACTCGGGGCCCAGGGCGGCGAAATTCAGGGGGCGGGGAAAAAAACTCTTCGCCTTATCGAAAGTGCTTTTTTTATTTTTCAAAAAAATAGAATTAAAAAAATTAAAACTTCATCGAAACTACCCATTTTATGCAAAATTTCGCTAAAAGGGCGGCCTTTTTTTTACTATGCCCAGGGGCGGCGCTAAGGTTAAATCCGGCACTGGTGGCATACAAAGAAGTTCTTAATTAATACGAATTTCCTGTGCGCGACTTTCTAGCGTAGACTAAGTTAAGTGAATTTAGAGTGATTACATAATATTACAAATTCGATATTAGAAATATTAATGTAAATTTGTTAGTATACTGAAACAAAACAAGAATGGCACCTATATATGTAACGTAAAAAAGCAAGGGAAGAAGGAAAACTGTAAGTTTCAGGTGTACATAGCATTGGTTCTTTAAAAATAATGTTGATGTTAGCCTTTTAGTATGTTAATTAAAAGCCTATATTAGACGAGTTACATAATTCGTAAGTCGTAAATATTGTAATGAGAGTTTTATCATTGTAGCTACTCTCTTCCTCTAACATTAGCAAAATGAAGTAGAAAATGTACAAAAAATAGAGGTAGTGGAGCTTACTAAATACTGTAAACGAAAATTAATTTAGAGAATATACGTTGAATATTTTTTCAGATACTAGATATCTTGAGTTCGATCACTTCACACACAAACACACGCATCAAATTTGTTTTCCATAACTTTCTCTTTTTCCGAGAACTTATTTTTGCGAACATTAAATTATGTATTACGAAAACGTAAAAAAATATTTTAGAGTGTAAATATGTTAGTAAAAACAACAAAATATTCAGCGGTACGGAAACCTCGATGCACGAGTCAAAATCATACATATGAAATATCATTACAGCCATCAAATTACAACATAAAGCCAAAGAATTGTTTATTTTGTAGTTTTAGCGCGAGTAAAGCTGCGGGTTCTTCTAGTATTATTTATAAAAGCGAGTGCGAAATCCTGTTTGTCTGTTGTTGTTGTAGTTCTTCCATTCCTTAACAAGACCAAGCTATGTCTTTTCCAATTCTACTATCAGTCTTCAAAAGTAGATATCATTTGAATTGGTTCATGGATTATTTATTTATATATTCGTTTAATATGTTTTATGTCGTATATTATGGTGCAAATAACCATAATATAAGCTTAATAAATACGGATACTTTTATTTTCTATTTACATAAGTCTACGTACGAATATGTAAATATGCCATGATATTACCTTGGAACTGAGTAACTTTTGCATTAACAACCTCAATTATGAACGTCTATGAAAATTTGGCCTCATCTTCATCAAAACATTATGTTAATTACAGCTTTATTTGAACAGTTACGACAAATAATACCTAAGCGAGTATGCATTTATACGTAATTTATAATTTTAATGGCCCGGGGCTCGACTGTTTCAATTTAGAATCCAAATACATCCAAATGTAGAGTGAAACGTATATTCATTTGTTCTGTATTTAACAATCCCTGTGCTTTCTAGATATGACTATTTCGTAATTATACTGCGCAGTTTTTATACTTAACGATAAAGCGTATATAGTTTGACATTGAATATATCAATCGTTACTTTATCTTTATGATATAAAAATGAATCGCGGAATGTGTTGGTAAGCGCAAATCTCGAGAGCAGCTGAACCGATTTCGCTAATTCTTTTTTTAGAATATCCTTGATCTACAAGGATGGTTCTTACGGAAAGAAAAATTTAAAAAATTGCCTGAAAAAGTCTAAAAACAACACTTTTCTATACTCCCATATAAAAGATTCGTAATAATACTTAAAAGTCAATTTGGACTTTAATACCATACCATAAAGTTTAAGTGTTGGTGGAGAGGCTCCGGGAAGGCAAAACAATTGAGTGACGTTAATATCGTATAAATATTAATGTCAATATTTGTCAATATTATTAACAAAAAAAATTAATATTTATATGGTTAACGCTGGCTAATAACTATTTATATCTATCTACATAAATATGCCAATCAAAAATCGGTGTTCACAGATGGGATAAAAATTCGATTACCAAAGTATGTATGTTAAGGAAAATTTTAATAATAGTTTTCAAAGGTGATTTTTTTGTGAATATTTCATTTTTAGTCCAAAGCAAGTTTGGAAAAATTGATAGTTTCGGCAATGCTCTGTATGTGATGGCCAAAGGCTATTAAATTACCTAACATATTAATCGATTTTAGTGCTTTCAAACTGACGCTAACAAAATATAATTTATTTTTCCGGATGGGGTAACATGAAGGATTTCGAGTACGAACATTTTTCTATATATATTATGCAGTAACAATATAAAAAAGATCAGTTGTGCTGGAACGAATTTTCAGTTTGCTAAATTTCATAGAATTTTGATGAATGGATATTGATTGAATAAAAAAACAGTTTAAACTAAACTCCGGTAGTATTGGCAATATTTATAATCTATACAGATAAATAAAATTTAAGTACCTGTTTGTAATGGCAAAGTAACGGCTTTTTACTAAATGCATATTTAATATAAACGGTACTTATAAGAAACTGCCTCGGTGGTGTAGCGGCTAGCATGTAAGGCTGCACACTCGGAGGTCCTAGGTTGGAGTCCCGGGTCGGACCAAGTTTAGTTATTGAGTCTTTATGTATAGTAAGTCTCAGTAACAGCCCGGAGTTGGGAAGTTGGCGGTGTTTCACCCCCGTGCCTCGGAGAGCACGTAAAGCCGTCGGCCTGCGCCTTAACTCTCACTGGTCGTGTCGAGCAGTCGTCCCACCGGAGTATGAGAGTGACAGGAATAGAGAGTGCACTTGTGTCTGCGCGTACACTTGTGCACTATAATATCTCCTGCGCAGTTGGCTAGTCTCAATGAGATTGGTCGCCGTGGCCGGAGTCGGCTAGGAGAACATCATCATCATCACTTATAAGAAAATAGAATTATTAATTTTTTTGTCTGTTTGTCTGTCTGTTTGTTTGTTCCGGCTAATCTTCAACATGGCTGGATTGATTTTAATGGTGCTTTCACTGGCAGATAGCTGATGTTATAAGGAGTAGCTTAGGCTATTTTTATTTTAGAAAAAAAAATTAGGGTCCCGCTTAAAATAATTTAAAACCTACCTAGATGCGCACCCGCACCAGAGCGGTAAGTCACTATGTTATATGAAATTCAGTTTATTTAACATCATAAAACAAACACTATCCACTGTTATTTTTATATTAAGTGCACTTTACAGGTATTCAATTAGAGTATAAATGCTTTATTGGGACCCAACCTATTAATAGTTTTACCTGATCTATACATATAATAAAATTGTAACTAAGTCGCACCTGTCCATTAAATATTTTTTGAAAAATCTTATTGAAATAGATATAATTATCGATACAGAGGCCGAATCTATAGTTTTTAGAATTTTTGTCTGTCTGTCTGTCTGTCTATGACCGCATCACGGAAAAACCACTGGAGGAATTTTGATGTAGTATGATGATAGCTGGTTATTCGGGTCAGTCAACATATGGGATACTTTTTACTGCAGCAAAATTTCTCATTTCTGAGAAATCTATACTAAACTTTAAAAAAATAGTAAAGACGAACCCAAGCGGAGCGAGGGTGAGTCGCTAGTCAAAGATAAAATGTAATAATTTATTACTCAATCATTATTATTTGGGCACATATATCATTTGAATTTTTTGCGTCGGATGAAATAAAAAATGCTACAGTATCAAGCTTCCTCATTACATTTTATTTTACAACTTCCTTATTTTTTCGATTTCTCGCTTCTTAAGGATCTACATACTTAAACAGAGTTTCAATTCAGATCAAATATTAATATAAAGTATTTTATTAACCACACTATTTACAAGGCCATGAAAATATCTAACTATCACGGGATGCTGGCTCCAAAAAGAAAGCAGTCCACTATTATAATAAAAAATCCACGAAAATTTTAAATGTATGTGTTTTAACGACGGAAGCGATGTAACTACGAGCAAAATGGAGAAAGTTTAGATCCTTTTTATCATCGTACCATACGACAAAGACTAGTTAAATATAAGGCTTAAAAATTTATTTTTACTGAAATGAATCTATTTAAAGTTATAAATAAACTCATTTATTTTAAAATTCCTCCAAGGAACTCTAATTTCTATAACGGTTCAGCGAGCAGGAGCTAATAAATAGTTGGATAAGACAAGACCGACTCAGCGGATTGATTTCATTTATTATCGTAAATGTGCATTAAATAACGTAATCTTTTATTTTAGAACAATCTGTCAATATAAGTTTTACATCAACAAAAATAGAATTTAGTGATCGCTTCGTATAGTTAAAATTAGATAGCAAAGTTCTGTCGTAGTATTTTTAAAGATTACGGTCTAAGATTTCATGTAAAAATTTATAAGATTATTGTTAGTAGTTGTAGTCAAAGTTTGATCGTTTTTTTAACTTTTGAACAAAAACAAATAAGTGTATTACGCGTTTTATTCTAAAGTTTATTAGTTTTTTTATCTGAATTCTCAAAATTTCAGGTGTTATTTTTTCTAAATCTGTATAGATAATGTATTGTGGATACCATAGGATATTGTACCATAGGATATATAATAGTAAGTACTACGTAATTATATCAAATAGCAAAAGTACAAATTGCTCAATTATATTTTGTATCATAGTTTGGTATAATGTAGATATAAAATGATGAACTTATGATGTCTAATAAAATCTCTATTTTCTATGATAATTGAACGTATTTTGTAATATATAACAAGGTAGTATCTATGAGTATAATATATAATTTGTATATACTTTATATATAAGAGTTTTAAACTTGTATGTATTCAGCCCTTTTTAACGTCCCACTGCCAGTCAAGTACGGGTTGGCGGACTTCACATATCTTTCAAAAACTTGTTAGGTTCTTTCAGACATGCAGGTTTCCTCTCAATGTTTTTCCTTCACCGTAAGACAAGTGGTAATCATGTTGGAAATGATTCGCACATGAAAATATCAGAAGTGTGAAACCTTGGATTTGAACCCGCTTCATTCGGTTTCTCAAACGAGCGCATTATCACTGAGCTACCACTTTTAAACTTATTTCTCGTAATTGAATAAAAAGGAGAAGCGAGGATTTTATATGAAATTTTATGGTCCACGAAACGTAGAATGTTATTGAGGGTATATACGAGTACTTATACGGATCTCATTTTACTTGTTATTCGAGTGTTGATTCAAGCTTTCTTGGGTATAGTTACAGAACCCTTAATTAAAAAGCTATTATCTAAATTGTTTTGGCTTTTCATTGTTACCGAGCTAAAATATACTCGTACATATATCTAATTGTATGCGATGATTGTAAGTCACTACGAAGCAACTAACAATATGATTACCACAAAATACTCTCATAGTATCGTAGAAGTATCTGAGTTCTGTAAGGAAGTGAAAGATATGAATAAAAATAAATATTGTTACGCTAAGCTTACAAAAGGTAATTCTGAGTTTATTTTTGATAGTAATTACATATTTTATCAGAATGAACAGAACGTTAAAAATGTATCTTTAAAAAGTCGTTTCGCATTTTATGCTTTCATTTTAAGAACCTAAACAGCTTTCTGTTCATTTTATGGTTTCGTTTTGAAGTTAGATGACGTTGCTTCAATTTATTTATTTGTAGAGCTTTTAGAGCTGTTTTAATAGGGTTAGTAAATATTTCAAATTGTATTTTAAAAAAGAGTGGGAAATTTAGGTCAATATCTTCACTATCAGCCAGCATTTTAAACAGCCTGAATGTTGGCTGTATATAGTCATATTGTGTGTATGATTAATGCAAACTATGATAAATGAAAATCAAACTGGCGAGTTACGGCGTAGCACTTCGTGAGAAGTTACGCGGTGTGACAGCACTCAATTTGGCCGTGACATTTGTTACATAATATTTAAGCTCCATATATAATTTTCGATAAGTAAAATACATAATATTTATATCTTAAAATATTGTAGGCTAGCACCGATTTCGCAAATATCTGATTAGGTATCTATTCGAAATGAAAACCTCCGTTTAGTTATTTTTTACATTTTAGTGCCTGGAAGTTGGTTTTTATTTTTTGTTAAAAAGTTTTTATAAAAATCTCCTATCCGTGCTTGAAAATCTCATTGAAGTTGATAGCTATTTTTATTTTATCCTATACTCAGCAGGAATATTTTTCTTTTACTAAATCCTCTATCCGCCAATAAAAATTCCGTTAAAGTCGATTCAGTCACAAATAATTCGTTATTTGTGACTGAATGGACTTTAACGGAATTTTCTAACTATAAAAAAAATATGAATTGTAAATGAAAATCTACTCAGGTAGTTTAAAGCTTTGAAGCCTTTTCAGATAATTTCGTATTTGTTTCGCTACGAATATCTAGACAGTAGATTGTAGACAAAGAGCTGTCTATTATTCTGTGTGATAAGAACTTAATAGTATTCATTCGTCAAAATCCGAGAGCTAGTGGTTATTGTGAAATGGTGTGATTACTGGCGCTATTTCGTTCACAAATCGTTGAACAAACCTATTATTTCCTGTATTTTTCAATTTCGTTGCAGTTTCATTGTTACTCTGTCCTTCTAAAGCATTATTGGATCTACGTGCTACCAATCCATCTATATTATATTTTCTAAGGAAAAAAATATCACTTTTATGTTCTAAATTTTCAATTCCATTTAATTTTCCTTTTAGGCCATTATGATGATACGTTTGGCTCAGTTTGTAGTGACCTTCCTTACTGTGCCAGCGATCGCGGGTTCGAGTCCAGCTGGGGGCATTCTTATGTGTGATAAGCAGGCATGTTTGCACTCCAGTCATAGGTGTTTATTTTTATAATATATATGTATTTAACGTTATATATGTGTAGTGTATCAACTATCTGGTATCCATAACACAAGCCTCCTAGCTTAACATGGAACTAGATGGCGCTGTGTGTTGATGTCCTAACATATTTATTTATATATAGATTATACTTTGAAATTTTACTTTTGCTATATAAAATAAACTTGAAAACTGTGTATTTATTATATTTAATATCTGAGTAATGAAAATATAAACGTCTGTTTTCAATTATTCTCAATGATTAAATGAACAGAAACGGTTGAAATATCAAACAACACACACGAAAGCGTGGAACGCGTGGAGATTGATTCACACTGTAATTAGAGTCGCTATAACTCGCCTTGATTTTTCAGTTCCAGTTCAATCCAATTTCATCACGGGAGAGCCTTCAGTTGATGATTGATTGTTTTATTTTTTGGTTGATTTCTGTCCCTTAATGTATGTCCCTACTATTAGAAAAGAAAATGTAGTGAAATTACAAATGTACTGAATTATAACAAAATGGCATACGGATTCTTTTAGAGGATCGGAGATGTTTTACTTTACACTAATTTTTAATTTTTTGACTTCATGGGATAATCCTACTAATATTAGGAAAGCTAATACAAATAAAAAGTAAGCTTTCACATCTATAATATTATAAACAGAACAGCTGAACGGATCTGGATGAAATTTGGCACAGAGTTAGATTATAGTCTGGAATAGCATATAGGTATAACTTTTTATCTCGGAAAAATGTACGGTTCCCGTGGGTCTGTACTTTATAAGTAGTTCTATCATACTAACGTTATATATGTGAAAATTTGTAAGTGAGCGTCGATCGAAAAGTAATTTACTTGTACTTTTTTGATCGATGTGAGTGGGTTTATTACTTTTTCTAAAACATGGCAGGAGAGGAAGCATATACTCGTATCCATGACGTACACACAGGCTACTACGAACAGCGTAAGCCGCGACAAAAACTTGTATAGATATTATAACATCTTGACTTAACTGTTATTTAGTTTCATCTATAGAATAAATGAATAAGTAAGTATTGTTATGTTAGTTTAAATGGATCATTGCCAATGCATTAAAAATATTAATGATATACGTAATAAGTATTCTCCTGTAAACCATGTTTATAATACTGTGTTTTGTACTTGAACTGTACATATTTTTCTTGCGAGTTATTAAAGGGATCTACATATTATTTACATTTATGTGTATCATGGTCATGGTCATATTAACTTAAAAAATCTTTTTGGCTTTTTCCACTATCATCATTTGTGAGAAGTTACACTTTATTTGTTCTCAGTGTTTGCTCGTGTTTTAATTAGTTATCACTCCCGTACTTCCTAACATGCTACCTGTTATATAAAGACCTTATATTATGTTAAAAGTTATTCAGGCTTTCTGGAGATTATTAGCCCACAAACAAGATTTTTTAAAGATTATTAGTCATAGAGACTGTAAATAACAATAATGTGTAAATAATAATATGCGATCACTTTGTACAATTAGTATATTGAAAATCTTAACTTATTTATAGGTTACAAAGATTGATAAAGATATAATCTTTTAAAAATTATGTGTAAATTTACTAAAATTATTTTATAAGTAGTACCAAGATAACTGCAAGGCCAATACAATTATTTTCCCGAAGAATTCAAATACGTAAGAATAGTTTAAATTGTGCCAAACGATCATCTGAACCTATAATACTCGTACCTATACAAGTTTTAGTTTTAATGTTTTACACTGTAATATTCTCCTTTCAAATCTACCTACTCCTGACTTTCCCTGTTTCAGTTTTAGTCAAATCTCCGAAAGTGATGTTAAGAGAAATATTATGGCAATCAAATCTAACGCCGTTGGGGCGGATTGTATAAGTCGCAATATGATTCTTCCTATTATTAACTTTATTGTTCCTATAATAACATCTATCCTTAATGCCTCCTTAAATCTCCACAAGTTTCCTTCGTCCTGGAAAGATGGCCAAATTATTCCACTCCCAAAAAAACCTAACCCTTATTCCTTTTCTGACTACCGACCAATTTCAATTCTTCCTTTCCTATCCAAGGTCCTCGAACGCCTCGTGCATCGTCAACTAAGTATTTTTCTACATCAAAATAGTCTATTAAATTCTTTTCAATCTGGTTTTCGTCCTAGTCATAGCACGGTTACTGCGCTAACTAAAATAACAGATGACGTTAGAGAAAGCATGGACAATAAAAAGGTTACGGTATTGACACTATTAGATTTTACAAACGCTTTTAATACAGTAGATTTCGACATTTTACTTGCCATTCTAGCTTCTCTTAACATATCTCCTGAGGTGGTTGACTGGTTTCGTTCTTACTTGTGTGATCGCCGGCAGCGTATACGAATTGAAGATTCGTGCTCTGAATGGTCTATAATTAATGGTGGTGTTCCACAAGGTGGTGTCTTGTCTCCTCTCCTTTTTTCAATTTTTATTAATTCTATCTCTCAACAAATTTCTTCTCCCTACCACCTGTATGCTGACGATTCGCAAATTTATGCCATGACTACTGTGGAGAACTTGCCTATTACCATTAATAATATAAATAAAGATTTGTCACTCATATCATCATGGGGTAAATCATATGGACTCAATCTAAATCCAGATAAATCTCAAGCAATTATTTTAGGCAGTCAGAGACTATTATGCAAAGTTAAAAATATGCACATACCACCCATACTTCTTAATGGTGTCCAAATTATGTTTACTGATAAAGTAAAAAACCTGGGTATTTTAATTGACCAGTGTTTATCGTGGGGACCGCAGATAAGTGAGATGAGCAGGAAGATGTTTGGAGCGATTGCTTCTCTTCGTAGATTAAAAAATTTTCTGCCCATACCTACCAAAATTGCGCTAGCAAATTCTCTTCTACTACCGATTCTTGATTATGCTGACGTTTGTTATCTTGATATCAAAGAAGAATATTTAAATAAACTTGAGCGACTTCAAAATCTTTCTATACGGTTTATTTTCGGCCTTCGGAAATATGACCACGTTTCAGAATTTCGTAAAAAACTCAAGTGGCTTCCTATCCGTTTCCGCAGGAATACTCATATTCTCCATCTTCTTTACTGTGTGCTATTTCACCCTTCAACTCCTTTTTATTTAAAAGAGCGTTTTGAATTTTTAAGTAACTGTCATAGCCGTTCTCTTCGCTCGGAGCACAACCTAGTTCTCAAAATTCCTCCACATTCTTCATGTTTCTACTCTAACTCTTTTACTGTAAAAGCTGCCCGGCTCTGGAACACACTTCCTTTAAAAGTTAAAAGTGCCAAAAGCCTTGATAAATTTAAGCTGTTATTAAAAGAATATTACCTGTCCCATTAGTGCTTTTTTTTTTTTATATTTAATTGTATCTATAACTATGTATACTTGTAGGTACGTATGTATATAAATTAGTATGTATGTGTATTGTACGTTTATATATTTGTATTGTGTGTTTAAGTATGTATGTATATTTGTATGTATGTATATATGTATGTATGTACGTTTGTATGTGTATGTGTATTATCTTTATCTATTTATATTGTATGTATAATTATATCGTATAGCAAGTACACCGCCTACCATTTCTCTCACACTCTCCTTTACCTGGTAGTTGGTTGCCTGGAAGAGATCGCTTTAAGCGATAAGGCCGCCTACTGTGCATCTTTGTTAATTTTTAATTACTGTCTGTACGTATTTTTCTCTTTGGTGTACAATAAAGAGTATTATTATTATTATTATTATTATTATATCATCGATAGACTGGTAATATAATAATATAGGGTTAATAATAAAATAATGAAAAACATCTATGTCTTATAAAAAAATCTTTCAAATAAGAAACTTACAAATTACAATAAAAAATGCCAAATAATAAATGAAACAAATATTCTAATGTTGGACGTACAAAAGAGTTTTTAAAATATATATATTATATTATAGACCTTTGATTTATTAAGCCTCAATTACGTGATTCAGTAGCTTTCTACATAGAAATAATTTGAGATGCTCGTATAATATTCCATGTCATTTAAGTAAAGCTTAAAACAGCTTTTAGAATATGAACAAAAATAATAATTTTTAGTATTTGATCAGTGGTTCAAATCTGGCCCTATACTCAAGTCACAAACTCTTCTCTTGTCTTTTTTTAGCATAGTGTAAATATTTGGTTCAAGGATAGAAAATATTGGTAGGAAATAGCTAAATATGTTAGAATAAAAAAATCATATTACTTGCTTAAACAAATTAAGATGCGGCATTTTTATGTGTAATAAATATTATCTATACATATAATAAAAGTGTAACTGGTTACATGGAAGATATTTAAGAAAAAATATTATTAGGGGTCTTTATTAATGCAATAGAACCCAAAACAATGATTTTTAGAATTTTTGTTTGTTTGTCTGTGCGCGTTAATATCATAATTGATTGATTTGGGTGTGGTTTTCATTAATATATTGCGGTAAGCTGCACTTAAGATTTAGTGTTTGTTTAATTGTATTTGTTTTATTTCAATCGGTTTATAAAAATTTAAAAGTGCAATATTTAAAACTGAATAAGTCCTCGATTTACATATCATGACTGCGATACTATTACAAAATAACAACCATAAGAATGGGGTACTACACCACCCTTGTCTACCCCTCAAAAGATTTTCTTTTGATTTATACTTTGACTTTGAAGAAATAGTATCTATAGTTCTCCATAAAAACGTCTGACTCGTAAATTTGAAGCACTGTAGTAGTAAAGTCATGTTGCTGTACGTGACTACGTATACCTGTCACGACCATGTGTTTTCATGTAACTTAAAAAGGATGGCACATGGATTCAACGTTTTCCACTTTTAGAAGATTTTATGTACTTTTTTATTTATATTTACGATTTCTCTTTAAATAATGTAATTCAAAGAGAAAATAAACAACAGAAAAAATATTTTCTTTGAAAATATAATATTTATGTTAGTAATATTTCACTAACGTAAATATTATATTTTCAAAGAACATATAACAATGTGTTATTTTTATTTTCTATTTACATATTTGTACCTATGGCTTTCCCAGCTAATATTACAATAAATAATGAAGCCTCACAATTCCTCTTATTTACAACTTATAATATGCTAAGAGTATATATACTCTTACGTGCATAAAAAGCGGACAAGCCTTAGGATTTATTTTGTATGGCATATGTATTGGCCAGTTTAGATTTGGGTTTCATACATTATTCAGTGAATACGGTAAATTGATATACATACGCCGGAAGAGAATACAACGGAAATATTGCTTCTTTCTGTATATTTTTTTTAATTTGTAAAATAAATAAATAACGCTTTTACTTATTTACAATTACAAAATAGATATTTTACAGTTAGGCATTGAATGTTAAACATGATGACCTTATAAAATAAGAAAAGCTTTCACAATTTCAGGTAACACAAGTATTATATACGTCCTAAGTAAACACTTTTCTTGGTAACAGTTAGCACTCAAGGGACAATTTCGGAGTTCAGCTCAATTTGTTGAATTTGAAGTTTCGTTTACATTTCGGTAGAGCTTGCGGAAATAGAGTGTTATTTCAATTTAAACCTTTTTATAAAATTTATTTTATTGTTTATTATATTATAGTTCAAAGTATTCGATGAGCTTTTTTTCTACGGTGTACCTGAAAATTTTACTTATTAGTATCATTCTTCTCTTTTCACGCGTATTGTGTCAATATCTGGTTACTCTAATGTATGTGATGTTTATATTTATAATATGTTTGTATTTAAAGTTATATATGTGTAGTGTACCAACTATCTGGTATCCATAATACAAGCCTCGTAGCTTACCATGGAATAAGATGGTGCTGTGTGTTAATGTCCCAACATATTTACTTATTTTATATATTTATTTAAAATCCCATTTTACCATAAGTAATTAAAAAATAAGTAGTAGCCTGTAACCTGACATGTACGAGTATGTATAGTGTTTACGCGGTATCTCAATTTCATATGGAGCTTACATACTGTGTTATTTCGGTGTTGGTGTCAAAACGACACTGCTCTAAAAATGTCTATGCGAGGGGGAGTGGATGGGGGGTGGTAGTCACGGGGGGTCGGGGGGTCGCGGGGGGTCTGCGCCCACGCACTACCCGCCGCACCTTGCCGCCCGCCGACCGCCAGTCAGCAACTGTGGCTCGTGTTGGCTGAACCATCTATAGGGCCATCTTCTTTTTCTTTGCCGTAGGTGAGTCCGAGAAATTTATACTAACTAAAACCAACGCGATATCGCTGTGAGTATCAGTGAAGTGTTATATCAACGTCCTTTATAATGGATCGCCGTGATGCATCGCCGTGTGTGTGATACCATAAGTTCGTGAATTTTCCCAGGAGGAAAGTTAGTAGCGCTCCGGAGTGTCCTACAACTAAATGCATTCCAGATTTAGTGTCGATCTACATAGAATTGATACGCGTGACGTCATAGACAATTATAGAGCCAATATAAGCCTAAGCTGGAACCGGATGTTCCAGTACTTGGCTTTAAAAATTTATGAAACTTGATTTTACTAAAATATTTATTATATTCTCATGAAAATTGGTTTTATAATCTTATAGCTTTCAAATATTTTTTAACACTTGAATAAATTTTATTTCACAATTCTTCTTAACTTTTTGGAAATACTATTTGAAGACTTTGGTTTTCACGTAATAACTATCTATGGCTTAAATAAAATTATTTCATGAAAACTTTAATAATATTTTTATTGATATATAATAATAATTACGTGATCATAAATCATAATTTTATATGTACATAAATCTATATACGTCATATAAGTTAATTGTACGAACTTCATTTAAATTTCTCATTTATTTTAATGCAGATTATTTAAATATTTCTAATATACTTTTCACCTGGAATATATTTAATAATACCATTCATAAAATAATATCGAAATAATATTATATTGTTACTATTTTAAATCTGTACAGTAAAAGCATATCCTATTACACGTGTGCAAAGCTTCACGCCTGAAACGTCTGTAACCGAAGTAGAGGGCGATTGCGACCAAATTTGGCTGCGCGAGAGTGCGCGAGCCTATTTCAGTC
Source organism: Brenthis daphne (assembly GCA_947093115.1). Classification (NCBI taxonomy): domain Eukaryota; kingdom Metazoa; phylum Arthropoda; class Insecta; order Lepidoptera; family Nymphalidae; genus Brenthis; species Brenthis daphne. Next base: position 27,992,154 of record OX352474.1, on the reverse strand, counting down.
CTCCGAGCGCCGACGAACGCGCCCGAACACATGCGAACCTACACTCACTAATTACGGACATGTTTACGTAAAAACACACTTTACACCATCCATTTATAACTTATAGCTACACCCTGACCTAAATTTAGTTTTGACTGCACAGGCTTGCACACTTGTGTAATGCAATATTAATATTGATCATTTAAAATTAGACGCATGGAAAGACTGCATTTTTTAAGAATATCGAATATCAGTATTCAATTTCGTTGTATTTGGCGATCGTCCAAATAGTTTTGTGTAATAGATTGGTATTCAATAATTTTGGGATCGAGAACGGGTTTTAGCATAGAAATATATTTAGCGCTACAAGGTGTGTTAATGTTGTTAAACCAGCAATCGTTCTTAGTATCAAGATTTAAACATGTAATTTCAAGCTTTCAAGCTCTTTATTTCATAAAATTAAATGATTTGATATAACACTTTTGATAAACTATAAGACTTAACTTTAGAAAAAAAAATTTAGTTCTGTGTTAATCCTTCCCAATAGTTTTTTGTTTAGGCTGTACATTGCCTGTTTTTTAGTCATGGCACTGTTATAAATAATAATAATGATTAAATAACAATAAACTAAATTTATTGTATTTGAAATTCCAAATATAAATATCGATAAAGTTTATTTTTTTTGGATATTAGGAAATTAATTAAAAATAAAATAAATATTAACATTAATAGAAAATTAAATTTGCAGGACACCCTAAACAGCACATACACAATGGCGGATGATGAAGTGAGGTAAGGAAAAATAAACTTAGCTATAATTTACGAATTTGTGTAACTATAATAAATGTTTCTTCCCAAGCATATTTTGATAATACTGATAGTCCTACGTAAGTACATATTACATGTCATTAAACGTTTTATGAAACGTGATTTCACCATAATATATAAAAAAAACGATTGATTTAAAAAGTGGTAAATAATTTCTAAAAATCTTTCATTTATAAATATGTCAGGCCATTAACACACAAAACCATCTAGTTCCATGGTAAACTACGAGGCTTTTGTTATGGATACCAAATAGTTGATACATTATACATATATAACTTTAAATACATATTATAAATATGTACTACCCATGACTGGGGTATAGACATTCGTGCTCATCACACAAATGAATGCCCCCAGCAGGACTCGAACCCGCGACCGCTGGCGCAGCAAGTAGGGTCACTACAAATTGAGCCAACTGTGTCGTTCATTTGTCATTCGTTTTCATCAGATGTCACCGTCTAAGCTATAATAACAAGCTATAATAAGATTGAAGTCAAATTATTAGATTTTACATTGTTTCATACCTAATTCTAACATATTTTGTTATTTCTGTTTCATTGCTCGTCTTCGTCTAAACATCTGGACATCTTCAACGTGCACGATGGAAACACTCAACAGTATTGAATTTTTTCTCTCCTTGAGACACAGGTATGGAATTAATATTAATAACAAACTTATTAATTCACTTACATTACAAACACATTTAGGGTTGACAACATATTTTGCTCGAGAGAAAAACAAGGAGTGAAAATAAAACACAATTATTCTTTATTATAGGAATTCCAATAAAATTAGTTACGAATAAATTTTGTACCATAAGACTTCAAAAGGGATTATAAAAATAATTCCGTGTTGTTAAAGTCACTTTTTAGGATCGTTTTATTTGTCTAATAAAAGCCGACGTTTGGCGACTATTTGGCGGAAGATTTACAAAATTTGCATAATTCGGTAATGAATTTTTACAGAGCCTTTACTTTGTATTAACAATCTTAAGTTTACAGTCGACGATCTTCGTATTAATGCTTACAGAAAAACTTAAATATGTACTCAAATAATATTTAAACGTATATGTCGTAAATAACAGCTAATATTGCATTTATTTTACGCTGAACTGTACAACCAATTTAATTAAGAACACTGCTATTGTAACTGCACTTTATCTCACATTAATAAAATTACTTATTTTAAAACATAACATATTTTATGATAAGTAAATAATGCAAACACAGCTTTACAATATATGATCATAACTTATATAATTCTGCTATACTTATTAGCAAATTAAATAAACACAGCACAATATTAAATATTAGTGATTATATTTAATGATAATAAAAGACTTAACACATTTTTGATTATGGCTGAAATGCCTTAACTGCTAGTATTTTTTTAATAGCCGGCTCATTTTTAACCTTTTTTTTTGTTTATCTTTTACAGAAAAAGCGTCTCGAGGAGGTAAAGTAGAGAAGATAGAAGACGTTAACACTACACCTTAAATACAATACATTAAACTAATGAACAAATCATTGTTAATTTTAACTTTAGTCGAATTAAAATACTTGTCTTTTGTTAATATTTGTGTTGGATAATAAAAATTGCTTTTTTTTTAAATTTAAGTCTAAATTTTATATTTTCTGATTATAATTGTAATTGCTCTTAAGCTTAATACGTTCATTATATTATGGCACATACTTTCACTATTCTATACAATGTATTCAGGCGAAGAAGGCCAAACAGGCCGAAATCGACCGCAAGCGCGCTGAGGTGCGCAAGCGCATGGAGGAAGCCTCCAAGGCCAAGAAGGCGAAGAAAGGTTTCATGACCCCCGAGAGAAAGAAGAAACTTAGGGTAAGTGTTATTATGTGTAATATATCTTTTTCTTAGTGGTCAATGTTTCAATATGAAAATTTTGCTTTTTTAAAGAATTATTCTAAACATTAGATTTTAGGCTTTAATTGTTTTTGAAATTATGAGTTTTTAATAAAACGGCATCTGATAAGAGATGATTACTACAGTTGCTCCTGCGTAAAAAAGCCGCCGAGGAACTTAAGAAAGAACAAGAACGTAAAGCAGCTGAGAGGAGGCGCATCATCGAGGAGAGGTGCGGTAAACCCAAGAACACTGACGATGCAAACGAAGGTAATTATTTAGTGTAAATTTTAGATTTAGTTTTATATTTGTTTACATTAGTCGAAATAGTTGCAGAACATTATATTGTAAAAATACAGAAACCCATTACACCAGAATGTATGTAAACATCGGTCCCTAAAATATCATACACTCACTACATTCAGATTTACAGGTTACTATTAATGCAACATAATTTTGCAACCCATGTAAATTTTATATTCGGATTGTAGATGTTCTTAAGAGGGTTTGCAAAGACTACCACACCCGCATTGCCACGCTCGAAGATGAAAAATTCGATCTGGAATACATCGTTAAAAGGAAAGATATGGAGGTAGCGACACGAACTACGGCGGCCCTATACTTTGACAAACTTACAAAACTTACAAAACTTCTTTTTTTTAACGTTGTGATGTCGAAGTGCGTGTTTTATACATTTGTTTGAGTAACTGAATCCGCCCATTCATTAGAATGGTCTCTATTATCTATCGCGTCTTCCTCTTCTAAACTGTAGTTGTTGAACTTACATGCCAATACTTACATACCTATTTAATGTTTTAAATTTCTTTCTGAGACTCACACTCTTACTTACTTTTTACATTGTTTATGCGCGAGTGTTGACGATGACAGTTAGCGGTAGGGACACGGTAAACTTATCGAGATAGTGGGAGTAATGTTGGTTGATTTTATAGCGGCTCTCACGAGCATCATTACCGGTTACCATCAGCGTATCGCGAAGCTCGAGGAAGAGAAGTACGATCACGAGATGGAAGTGGCCCGCAAAGCGCTCGAGGTGTGACCTGGTTTGGGCGAAGCAATTTGTATTACGCTCTGCGTTTGAGTAGTTGATGCCAACAATGTGACTAGTAAATGATAATATTTTGTTTTCACAGCAGACTCATTATACCATTTAGGGAGCTGAAAATAAATTTAATATATAAATACCTTAACTAATGTGGATAACAAATAAATTTAATTCGCTATATAACATCGTTCCGATATCTCAACGTGCGTTAGTATTGCGACTATTGTAGATATTTTCATCGAGTTTTAGTTAACAATGACATAAACGATTGCAAATAGTCCACCTTTATGATCATGTAGCTTCGCTTACGCTTCAATACCTTACGAATCCACACTACCCACCGAGTCTGAGGCGGACTGCGCTACGTTCAAAATTTTTTATACTTTAAAATGTGATTGTTTTTCTTTAGCGGAACTGCAGACGATATGTCAAATGTACTGGCACAGAATATACAACCTAGAAGGGGATAAATATGAACTAGAACGAGCTATCTCAATTAGGAAAATGGAGGTAAAATGCATATTAGGATTGGGAATGCGTATGACGTGATATGAGTTGATTCTGATTTAGTTGTTACGACATGACATGATAGTTGTACGGCTCACAGACACATGCACACGTCGCTCCGTCGACAAACGCAGGCCACTCACACAGATGCCCATGCTCATTATGCCGGCTAAATAATCTATCTTTCCTTTTTCTATAGCAATGCTCAAGACAATAATACAGGAGTATTATGACCGCATGTATGTGTGTGAGGGCCAGAAGTGGGATTTGGAACATGAAGTCAGGAAAAGAGATTATGAGGTATTGACCAATACATTATGACCATTGTGAATATCACAGTCATCGATTCTGTAACAAACGTGCGCGTGTGACAGTTCGTGTTGACACTTTGATATAATGCTTTGTAAGTTTTCGGTTGTTTGCTGTTGGATTGTAAATAACGGTCGAGGCGCGGGTTAGTGGTGTACTCGTAGAGCAGGTGTGCCTGTGCGTAGTAGAGGGTTGTCGCGCGGACTTCGCCGGGGCTATCAGCCGCGGTTAGCGTGCGGTGCAAAATCGATCTACCGCGTTCGAAGGTGGCGTCGTCCGACATGGAGCTTACACGATTAACTACACTAACGCCAGTAAAGCCATCGGCGTAACAAACACTGCAACCATATGCCACTGATGGATTCGAATTGCATGCTTGCTTAATATTCATTGAGACATTAACGATTTCATACCCTTGTTTCATGTAAATGTCTCTCATACCGTTGGTGTATAGGCTTTATCGGTTATGGCGACAAGCTTATGCGAGGACCTTCTACTGGTAGAGTTGCGCGGTCACAGCGTAGACTCGTAAGCTTCGGCTACCGCATGACATAGACTATTAATCATTAGCGAAAAGCTTTAAAATCCCAATTAATAAATCCCTTATAGTATGGCACTTTAATATATTCGATAACGATGGATCGAGTACCTACCAACCGTCGCTGCATTTGACCGTGTGACGCTTCATGTGTGGCGAGCTTAGTGGCCTTACTGAATTTTCTCTTTTTATGATACCAATTAGTAGAGAATCGATAAATTTTATTGGAACGATGGACGGGTTCCTTTATTGGCACACGCAAGTGCATAGTGTAAGTCAAACTTCTTGTTCCAAATCTCCAACAATTCATGTATGTGCCGTTATACTCCACGCGAACTGTTTGCGAGTTAAGTGATATGTGACTTCTTACCATTTGTGACATACGAATATTAATTGCTCATCGAGTGTTCAAATTGAAAGTGCCATGCTGTGGTCGATGAAATCCTTCCCTATCCTGTCGAGTCCAAGATAGTGGCGCCCTCACTCGGATACATGCTCTCCATTGAAATGGCGTAGTGGAATGAGTATTCTTTCACTTAGTCAAAAACACCACATATTACATAGCCATATACAACATGTTCAGTTCGATCGATTTTGCACCGTCACTCTGCAATATACACAGCGACGAAGTTCTCAGTAGTATGTGTGGTGAATTGATCATTGTATAGCGAAGAAATAAGTATCAATTCGCGCTCAATATATTACAACTTCGATTGTCGATATTTAATAAACAAAAACACAAAAATGGTCAACAAACGACATAAAATGAAAACTTGATCTCAAACTAAAATTAAATACTTTTTCATAATTTTGAATAAAATAAAGAAATTTATAATACAACTGATGTGATTCGTAACAACTTCTATATTCTTCTATTATTTCCTGATTATTCTTCTATTTCAAGATGTGTTGAGAGATCTTTTCGTTTAAGACATCGAAGAGGTAGAATATTAGCGCTATGTGTTTGCACTTGTAAAATATTCTGCACACTTCCGTATGTGTAGGCAACTAGGTGCTGCAAAAGACCAGCAACCAACACGGGGCACAGAGATAGATTTGCACGGACAAAAATACACATTAATGGTTACAGATGTAAGATACCTTTTAGAGGAAGAGCAATATAGTCATGTAACTCAACCTGGATTCAGCAGCGATTGAAGATGTTTCTTAAGGACAAACAGTTACCAAAACTGTTCTACAGCTCGCAAATAACCCTGCCTAATCTACGCTCAGCTCTCTATCTTATTCTGTGCTTCGTTTGTATTAATCTCTTTCAAAGCAATGGTTAATGGATAACTAATTGCTTACTTTAAAGCTTACTTAATCGATATTTTAAAGCTTTCAGTGTTTTACTCTCTTATTATTGCATGTATATAATTTTATAGCTTTAACTTTAAGATTTTTAACTTCACTTTATAATAATTCTAGTGGAAACTCCTATATCTGGTAAAATTTTATATTAATAAAAAATCTTATCCTATATCCTTACATACTTATTTGTACTGTAATTTTTCGTTTCAAACTTGCATAGAGCTTTAGAAATGTGATGTTCTTGGACACAACATAAATATTCTATTCTCACACCATTTATTTTATCAGATCGCCGACCTGAACTCTCAAGTCAATGACCTCAGAGGCAAATTGTAAGTATTGTGCATATTTTTATAAAAAATCAGATGACATATTAGTTAAATCAAAATCAAATGTAATTTATTATAAGGATGAATAGATACAATAAATCTATTTAAGGGGAGCGATATTGAGTTTCCCATTACGGCTATGCGGAATAGTATGACTGAATAAAGCATTATGAATAAATAATATTAAATTTATGTTAACATACATAATTTGATAGATTAGAGAAATAAACAAGTCTTACATGGAAATGAATTCAATAAACAGTTTGCGAGGAAATTTAGTTATGTACATCAAATTGTGGGTGCCACTGGGTTAGTTTTTGGTCGTTACTTTATTAGTAATTATATTATTTTCAGCGTCAAACCAACACTCAAGAAGGTGTCCAAATATGAGAACAAATTCGCCAAGCTCCAAAAGAAGGCAGCCGAATTCAACTTCCGTAACCAATTGAAGGTCGTCAAAAAGAAGGAATTCACCCTTGAAGAAGAAGACAAAGAGGTAAGCGTCTATATACTTGTAATACATAATACAAAATTACTTATTTATTAATTAAACTTACAAAATATTTATTTAATATGAATTAATTGGTATTCTTTCTAATGATAAATTTGTAATTCAATAAGCTTTTTTCAAAATTTAATATATTAAAATCAATAAAATATGAAAATCTAACATCATCAAAATTAACTATTCTAAATATTCTATTACAATACTATTGTAATAATTATTAATGTCTGTTCTAATAATTTCATTCACCATCCTAGAAACAAAACATCTATGTTTGTATGTTAATTTGTTATTGTACCTTTTCTTTATTACATTAAAAATGTCTAAATAGTGGAAAATGTTAACTAACATATCTAAAGAACCAGTAGAATCATTCCAATTTACCTATTTAAAGGTAAACGGCATTAGATAATAGTGTAATAGCTTAGTACAGTTGTACATCGTGTCCCTACAGGCCAAGAAAGCAGAGAAAGCTGATTGGGCTATCGGAAAGAAGTGATTTAGTTTCACGCATGAATTCTGTTCAAACATTTATTTCCATCACATCGATCCCTGACGAATTATTTACTTTAATTATAAATTAATTTTATAAATAAACTTTATGTATTGTTAGTTTGTCAAAATTTTTATATTTAATATATCCAAACCCCAAAGAGAAATAAGGTGAGAAATGTTTGGAGCGCGCGTACATAAGCTTCCCTTGCTCGCCTGAAAACTGTCAATAACATTTGTTTTATGAAAATCCCACTAGAGCTTAAGCCAAAGTTATGAATTTTAAAGAAGTTTATTTTAATATCAAGCGATTACCTCCAGCTTTGCAAATCTTGATTTATTGAAATGCCAGGGTTGATTCAGGTTTTCTTTTTTCAGTACAAATATACTTCCCATTATTAACATCTCATACTACAAAATCCATTATAACTCACTATTTACAAAATTTTAATTTTATGATTACTTCCAAATATTAAGATTTTAAGTTTAAGCTTTTAATGCGGCACTGAACCTTCAGCTTTCTAATATGTTGTTTATTTCTTACATTAAATGCGATATTTACAGGGTGGTGCTGGTGCTAAGGTAAATAATTAGACCCATTAGTGACAAGCACTTATACTTAGTCAAGTAGAATGCGAAAGACTTAGATCTGTAGCTCATTTTAGGAAGGTATTTTTCGAAATTTCCTCTCTTTTTGTGATCTTTGACAGCAATTACAACAAATAGTCAAATAATCTTTTTGATATAGTTATAAATTTCTCTATTGAAATAAGAACGATGATTTTTACATGTGTTGTAGGATTTAAGCGTTTGGAAAATTCAATTAGGTTCTCCATTATTAACATCATGCACTACAAATTCATCATTATTAACACACTGCTTATTCTATTTAATTTTATTAAATTTTCTAAAAACTTAGAATATAAGTACTGAAAACTTAGAATATAAGTACTAAGTAAGCTTTTTATTGCAGCACTATAATTATAGCTTTCTAATATGATTTTTATTTCTTTCAATAAATACGACATTTACAGGGTGGTGCTGGTGCTAAGGTAAATAAGTCGACTAAGCGACAAAGCACTTTTTTTGGAATCATGTAGAATGCATACGAATTAGAACCGTAGCTCACTTGTAGGATGTAATTTTTGGTGAATTTCTCTCTTCTTGGAATCTTTGATCATATATAAAACTAATTGACAAATGATCTTTGTACATATATTATAATAAACTTTTCTACAGAAAGAAGATTTATGAATTTATTGGGTTGAATTTAAGGATTTGAGTGTTTGAAAATTCGGTTATGTTCCGATACTTCATCGTTATTTGATTCCTCAGCTTATAAAATAACATATTTTTTTTAACTATTCACTTTCTGTGTATACACATTATTATATCATAAGTGATGATAACTTAAAACAGAAAGTTTATAGTTTTATACAAGACGTTACCACAAGCACGTAATTCTATAACGTAGATCCCATCTTCTATATTACGCTTATAAAAATCCACTGCTTTTTGATTATGCTGCACCTAGTTGCTACTATCTTTTTAAGCATTTATTTAGGAAAAAAATTACTTCATATTTGTATAAATTTTATCAATTTAAATATTGTCGTAAGTTAATCCACATTTATATAACATACCAACTTCCGATGTTTTTCAAGATTATAGTTTACCAAACATTGAATTATATTTCATTTGGATTCGTTCACTATTTGAGTTGTTTTTGAGGATAACAATAAAATTATCAAAAAATTGTGACACGTATCATAGTCACGTAATTACAAATAATTAGCAAATATTACTTCCTACTTCGGCATTAAGTTTTCGCTTATTAGATGCTTGAAACAAACCGATATAAACAATTCATTCTAAAGAGACTTTACGTTTTTACCATTTATCACAAAGTCGTTTGTTTCGAGAATTTTGAGCACTCTAGTGTTTAGTTTGTACCACAGACAGCGAACTGGCTTTTACGAAATTGAATAAAGCGTTCCATTCATCTGCGCTGATTGCGTTACGCTGTAAAATGTTGTATATAAAGATTTGCTCATATAATCTAAATTTTCCCATTGCTTGGAAATAAGACATATTGAATACCTTTTATGTATCGTATCGATTATATGGCATATTTAGATTGTATGACAATGTCTGAAGATCGCAATATTTGCTTTATCGGAATATGTACGGATTTCATCGATGGCGTCTTTTGAGTTTGATTTTAGCTTTACGCTGTCGAGGTCTCACAAATATTGAGGCCTATTTTAATGAATAACGATTGTTTTACAGAAAAAGCCCGACTGGTCCAAGGGCAAGCCAGGCGACCAGAAGGTAAAAGAAGAGGAAGTCGAGGCATGAAGTGTTGTCAACCCAAAATAAACTATATGTGACCTTTTTATCCGACCAAAAAATGCATTTCAAGCACGATACCCTCCTTACACCCTATTCCGGGTATCACAAAGTTAATTCCTCCATATATATTTTCTATGAACACTTCGAACATCAAAATCATTTTAATAATTATTTATTTATAAATAATGTTTTGTAAGTTAATAATACGTTTAATAAAATAATTTCTGTATTATATTACATTTGCTGCGATGTTATTTGTCCCTTTATTCCTCACCGTTTTCCATGTTACCTGTTATGCTATAAATATTATATATATAAAATTCCAATTATAATTACTTTTAAGTATATCAGAATCTAACTGTTTACATACTATTAAAATACTCGAACCATAGTCCGCAAGATTTGTGTGTGACCCCTGTGTTTTTGATTTATAATCTCATATTTCTTCAGTCCTTCAATAATTTGTTTATGAAATACCCTTTTATACCTTTGCATATTTTTATTTTACCTTCAGCAACATAAATATTAAACGGAGTTCACTTAGCATACACAAACAGTCTACAACGTTGCAGTTTAAATACACTGCACTAAGTTTTGGAACATACACCATTTTTCTTCGCAAAAAAATAAAATAAAAACTCAAGACGTGTCAACTGTAAATATATTATTATATTCTCTAAAAAGTATTGTCGAATATCCAAAATCTTATTATTTACGCAACAATTTAACTAATATTTATTAAAAAATAAAATAATATATTTATATTATCAATTTATTAATATGATAAAATGTACGTAAGAACGAGATACTTATCAAGAACAAACACGAATAACCTTACGACTAAGGTAAGTAATGATAAACACAATATGACATCGCTAATTATTATCTTAAGGCTTATATCTTGCATTTAATGTTTTGTTATTGCATTAGCGATAGCAGATTACATAGTATATTAATAGAGCAAGATCCCAGGGCCACCAGACGTGACGTATTTTCTGACGAACGAAATGTGGACGATTGTGTAGTGTTAGTATACATATTAAGATCGCATGCCTACCTGCTAACTTGGTTAGACGGTCAATTTCCAGGTATCAGATAATCAAGGTATATAAAAACATTACTTACCTCACGTAAATTCTTTAAAATTGATATAAGTATAGCTTTATTGATAAGGTATTAATATCTATTCACTCAGTGGTCAAAATTTGACCATAATCATTTCTTCATTAATAGCATAAAGCTCGTCAATAGCTGCTAAATAAAAACAGTAAATCGGTTGACAAATAGAGGAGAAAAAGGTACTGAACTGTTTTGCCTTAATAGATTTTGTTAATGATAATATCCATAATAATTAGACCATAACGGAGTAGTTGTCTGAATGCCTCTAACTAGTATCCCATGCATACCTACTAGTTAACCATATGTATACATATAAAAAAAGGGAAAATTCCGAAAAATAAAAAAGTTCAAAATTAAGGTAAATGGTACTTACAAGTTTTCGCGAAAATCTAAATTTGCCCATATCTTTTAGTGTGTTGACTATTTGGTACAAATTTAAAATTGCTAGGTCCACCTTTTCGGAGAATATCGGTGGTAACACACGCACAGACAGACGGACAAGACAGCGATCATATAAGGGCTCTTTTTTACCTTTTGAGGTACCCTAAAAATGAATGAATCTAGTAAAAAGAGAAAAAAGAAATATAATATTAGTATTTATAATATGTAAATAACATTTTCTATCAGTAAGAGCTCGATATAAAAGATCTAAAGCCTCATTATTCTTTTTATTTCTTATGGATCATGCATGATATGATCAAGATTGTAGGTTTTTTAACCTGTTATATCTTGGACAGGTAAGGATAGATATCAATAAAAATATCTGGATGGACTAAGATAGATATCTTTTATTATAGGTGGCATCAACTAGATTGGCTTTAAATAAATATAAATTGAACTATAGTGAACTGTTAACAGAGATTAGTGGCATAGTACAATACTGTTCTTATATTATACATGCGTGATGAATTTTACTTAATAGTCTAAGGAATATTAAGTCTATCTTAATTTTATTCACCCCCTTTTTAACGTCCAGTTGCTGGGCACGAGCTTCCCTTTACTATAAGGGGGATCTGGCGATAGTCCACCATGCTGGTCAAGTGCGAGTTGGCGTACTTCACATGTCTTTCGAAAAATTGCTAGGTTCTCTCAGACATGCAGGTTTCCTCCTTCGTAAGATAAGTGGTCATCATGATTTGTGCATTAAAATATAAGAGCGAGAACCGGGATTTGAACCCGCTTCATTTTGTTTCCCATGCGAGCGTGTTATCACTGTCTTATACGTATGCATAGTGTAATCTTACTAAAAATTACTTTAAATTTATTCGTCACAAAATTAATATAATTTGTATTTATATTAATATAATAGTTTCTGGCTAATATTTAATTTATTGGTATAGAACGTAGTTGAAATGTAAAGTTCTATAAGACCGTTTTTGATAATATAAATTTCGCAGTTAAAGCATTGCAATCATTAAGTGCTGCGAAATAATAAATAAATATGTCAGGACATTAACACACAACACCATCTAGTTCCATGGTAAGCTACGAGGCTTGTGGTATTGATACCAGACAGTTGATACATTATACATATATAACTTTTAAATACATACATATTATAAATGTGAACACCCATGACTGGAGTACAAATATTCGTGCTCATCACACAAATGAATGCCCCCGGCGGGACTCGAACCCGCGACCGCTGGCGCAGCAAGTAGGGTCACTACAAACTGAGCCAAACGTGTCAAAAATAATGACCATTAATCACTCGATATAGAGTACCTGTGTATTCATGAATATATTAAAATGCATAACGACATATTTGCATGGACTTCTATATATTTAATTGTATTTTATTATCATATTATTAAACCAATATATATATTACAGGAAGGTAGTTACAAAAGTAATTTATTTGTGAACTTTTGCACCTATCACAAAATAATATTTAGTTTAAAATAATAGTAACGTTTTATGGCTCTAAAGTATTAAGCCATTAGTCAATACAAAAATTTAAAATAATGCTGAATGAATTAGGATAATACCGGAAACGGGGTGCAATAAAATATATCTATGTTAATAAAAAAATGATTTTGACTTAATATATGATAGCAGTAAAAGTTGATATCACTCTTGGAACAAGTGAAATGGTTTAAATCCTGTGCCTCATACGTTTGAAATTGTTATGTGCGAATATCATTATCAAGATTATTGTCACTTGTAACACGGTACACGAGGATGGAAAACATCTTGAGGGGAAACCTGCATATCTGAGAGAAAGTAACTAGTTTAAGAAATACATATAAAATTCATCAACCCGAATTTTATTTCAGTACAGGGCAGTGAGACGTTAAAAAGGCTCAATTAGTATACTATTTTCTTTGACAATAAATTTGTATATCAATAACTGTTTTATATTAGGTTTTAACAAGTACTTTTATCTATATTTGAACCTGTTTTAAGGTGTTTATATCTAATAAACCTGTACCTATAAAAGTATTTAACAAATGAGCTTAATGCTGCTACTGCACTACAGGGACATGGATAAACAGTAATAACCAATTAAGTAATTTACAACACACAACTCAATTTCATTTACCTTTAATTTAACTGGTGCTTTAATGCTTCATGACGAATATTTATAGATATGTTTTATATGCATTTCACGCTTATCCATTATTTGAATAGCTGGTTTCTACTAATCTCTATACCTACCTAGCTTAGCAAAAATTGTATATATTATAGTATTTATTTTTATTAATTTTATTACTTTTTATTTTACAGGAGCCTGAAACACCAGCAACACCCGGTAAATATTTTACATATATCTAGTATAGTAATAACACTTTCTTAGATTTACGCGAATATTTGATATTTAGAATAAAACTATCTAAATCGGGGTTTTTCACGGATTGAACGGATTTTCATTAACGGATTTTTTTTGTTCTCCACGTTGCGAATACTATACATGGTCACGGAACAAACAGTCTGTTTCTTCCGTTACTCTCGTGACCGTGGAAAAAAATATTTTTAGGTGGTACGGAACTCTGTGTCCAAGTCTCGCACTTGTCAGATTTTATTCAATTGCATATAGCATGTGGCACCTGGAACATAATTTTCAGTTACAAAATGTGTATAATTTGATTAACCTGCTTTATGGTAATATAAGCAAATATTTTTTTGCATAATATAAGTGTAATTTTCCATTTCTACTAATGAATTATACTTAAGTTGGTAATAAATGCAGATTACATTGTAAATGTATACTTTTTTTTCACAGCACCAGCGGCACCAGCAAAAGGTACGTTATTTTGTAACAATACGTGAATAATAGCATATAAAATATCGTTTATTTTTTTACGATATTTAAAAATATCGTTAACTGCTTTGGTGGTGTAGTGGCTAGCATGTACGGCTGCACACCCGGAGGTCCTGGGTTCGAGTCCCAAGTTTCGTTATTGGGTCCTTCTGTGTAGTACGCCTCAGTAACAGTCCGGAGTTGGGAAGTTGGTGGAGTTTACACCCGTGCCTCGGAGAGCACGTAAAGCCGTAAGTCCTGCGCCTTAACACTCACCGGTCGTGTCGAGTAGTCGTCCCACCGGAGTATGAGAGTGACAATAAAAAATAGAGAGTGCACTTGTGTATACGCGTACACTTGTACACTATAATATCTCCTGCGCAGTTGGCTAGTCTCATGAGATTGGACGCCGTGGCCGGAATCGGTCAGGAGAACATCATCATCATAAAATATCGTGTTTTTTATCAACCAAATGAAAAATATAGATCACAATTAGCAAATATTGCATAGCACGCACAAATACACCCAAATTGAGTACCGTTTTTTTGATTTATAATTATTAAATTTCTAAATTGATCTCAAATTTTTGTGACATTTTGTGTAAAGACTAATCATATTTTACTATTAAAAACTAAAATATTAATTTCTATTCCAGCTTAAGGATAAATTGTCACCAGGAGCATCTAAGGGAGCTTATTTTGTCACGGGTCATGTCATCAAGATCATATTCGCTTCACGATTCATGTTCGCGAATTTAAAGAACTTTATATCGTACAAATATAGTATCATTTATAACTGTTAATTTTTATAATTAAATATAAATCATTCGCCTATCGTTCTTAACTGATGTTTTAATAAAAGACTTTAATAAATATTTTTTGCAAATCTTCATTCTCTGTTTAATAATAATAATAATAATCGTTTATTTAGAAATTGAATAGTACTCCTTACAATAAACATAAAACATATTAATAATCCAAAAGAAGTGCTAAGGAACTAATACCAGGAAAGCCTGTGTTACTAGCACCACAATCATCCTCTAGATTTACAAGATCTGTACATATTATAAAATAAAGTCACTGTCTGTCTGTCTGAACGCGATAAACTCAAAAACTACCAAACAGATTTTCATACGGTTTTCATTAATAGATGGTGATTCATTAGAAAGGTTTAAGTATATAATTCATTATCGTTTTGTGTAAATGAAGTGACATATGACGATGATTGTTGAAGATGTCGGAAAAAATCATGCCGACTGGGAGCTTTATTGGCGTGCGTCGCGTAAACTAATAAAGTTATATGAAAACAATGTATTGCACAATTATTTCTCTTAAAAGATCTTCCTATTAAACTGTAGCAACGCTGTTTCCACGTACCTAGATCAAAAGTCAGATCAAAGGAAAGTCTCCAGTAAATAATAATATAATCTAATGTTATAAAAAGATAAAGACTGAAAGAAAGATAAACCTTTGAATTTTTTTTTTATTTAAAATTGAAACTTGTATAAACATATAATCCTCATATTTTATTTATTTTAATTATCAGATTAGGAAGTCATGATCATTAGCTTAGCAAGCAGACACGTTTTTTAGAACAGATACTCTACTAATAATAAAGAGGTAAAGTTTCTGACTTTGTGAGTTTGTGACGTTGTAGGGGGTAATCTCTGGATCTACTGAACCGATTTAGATGAAATTTGGTAAGAAGTTAGTTTGAGACCCTGGGAAAGACATAGGATACGGGATTTTTATCCCGGAAATCATCCCTTAAGGTAGTGAAAATGGGGATGAAAATTTGTATGGGGAATCAAGCTAGGGACGAACCCGAGCGAAGCGAGAGTGAGTCGCTAGTATGTACACATACATATGTATATTGTTTATACTAAATGTTTTGATATACATACAAATATTTGATATAATTGAGATGTGTTATCAGATATATGTACAATACATACATAAAAATATATCATGTAAAACAAAGTTAATAAATTCATTTCATAATAATTTCTTAGATTTTCGCGAACATTTGACATTTTAAATAAAACTATCTTTATGGATTATTTCGCAGATTTATTGTGATTTTTGGTTTCCGACGTTTAGAATGCTTTACAGCCATTATAGTCACGAGAGAGACTAAGATTTAAGATGTCTCAAAGGCATTATATAGTTGTTACAGACAGCCCACCCACAAAATAACAAAATGAATTCGAAAAATTAGAAACCTTACAATATCAATTAATTTTAAACATTTTTATATAATTCAATTCATTCTTATTAAATTCATTTCAAGCAAATCTAAAGGTTACTTAAAAATAACTATACCTAACACTAGAAAGATATCGGTACTGAGCAACTTTTCTATTTCTTGATCAAATCGAAACAGCTTTCAGTCTAATCAACGAGCGTATCACGATTATTGGAAAGGGCTTAAACGGTTTATTGGCCAAAGTCGAGCTAAACTGTTTATAAATTAGGATGAGTCAGCGTCCTTTACGCATACTTGCTCTACTATCTCTACATTTATTGCTTCGACCCGGCACCCAACATTTAAGGTAAATCGCCCTTGTACAATATTTCCCTTGGAACAATGTAATGTGAAAAGCCTTTCCATAAGTGGATAATTCCAGACTAAAATGTTCGGAGAACTCCTTTATAGTCATGCAGGGAATATGTAACGGCTTAAATTAATATGGTAAGTTCGCAAATCCCTTTGATTAGTACCAAACCTGTTGTAATTGAACACGTAGCTATTAATTTAATATGTGTCAAATAAAATAGGTTCTTATTTAAGTAAAAAGAATAATTTTATTATATAAAAGGAAGGTATTGAAACTTATATGAAAGTTTTTTCTCGATGCACATTATTATCTGCAATCAATATCAGCAGTATAAGCGGATGAGTTGGACTGTAATTCTGTATGAGTATACACTGTAATGAAGGCATGACTTTTTTATAAGTTTTCATTTAACTTGCAATGTTTGTTAGTTGGTATGTTTGTTTAGGTCAAATTTTGCAAGCTGAATTAGAACCACTTCCTCTTTTACATGTTGATTCAGTTCCGGTGACAATGATTTTGTATGATAATAATGACCTGATTCCCCATCTAGGGTTGGCTCGAGAACGTAACTCCTGAACGGTTTAATAGCCCTTAGCTCAGACACGAAATTTTGCCTGTTCTAAAGTCCAACTGTTGTAAAATTGTCGGTACCAGTCGATACATAAAGCACACCGACTTCGAAAATATCTGATTA
The DNA here is from genome assembly GCA_947093115.1 of Brenthis daphne. Taxonomy (NCBI): domain Eukaryota; kingdom Metazoa; phylum Arthropoda; class Insecta; order Lepidoptera; family Nymphalidae; genus Brenthis; species Brenthis daphne. Next base: position 27,974,461 of record OX352474.1, on the reverse strand, counting down.
TGTAATAGGTATCTATAGTCAATTAAAACTACCAATTTGTTATTTGTTAGGTACTTTTTAGTGTTTTTTTGAAGTTGGTTTTTATGTTTTTTTGTAAGTTTTAATATTACAATATCTTTAAAGTCAGTATGATTCAAATAATAATACTTTCTTAGATTTACGCGAATATTTGACATTTTAAATAAAACTATCTTTTCGGATTTTGTCGCGGATTTATTTGGATTTTTGTTTCCCGACGTTTCGAATGCTTTACAGCATCCATGGTCACGGGAGAGACTGAGGTGTTACATGTCTTGAATGTATAGTTGTTACAGACAGCCTACCCACAATTAACAAAATGAAAATTGCACTAATTACATTACAATATTTTTAAATTTAAACATTTTTATAATTTTAATTATAATTGAATATGGAAAATTATTTATTTAATTTTTGCTATTATTTTTATAATTATTACAATTTTAAATATTAATTAGTAATCTATATTTAGTGTTGCCATTATTATATTTATAACCATAAAGAAAAATATAAAATATAGTATTAATTATTTAAGCCATATAATTGTTCTATGTGTAATTTAAAAAGTTAAAATTAATTAAGGATAATAATTTTAATTTAGTTTGCTATTATTTAAATATATTATAATTTAGTTTGCTATTATATAAATATAGATTACTAATTAATATTTAAAATTGTAATAATTATAAAAATAATAGCAAAAATTAAATAAATAATTTTCCATATTCAATTATAATTAAAATTATAAAAATGTTTAAATTTAAAAAATATTGTAATGTAATTAGTGCAATTTTCATTTTGTTAATTGTGGGTAGGCTGTCTGTAACAACTATACATTCAAGACATGTAACACCTCAGTCTCTCCCGTGACCATGGACGCTGTAAAGCATTCGAAACGTCGGGAAACAAAAATCCAAATAAATCCGCGACAAAATCCGAAAAGATAGTTTTATTTAAAATGATTCAAATATTTAAATACATATAAAATTATACGACACTAAGATAAAATTAAATAATAGCAAAATATATAATAATTATTGTTATCTCAAATTCTTGGGTTTACCTAACTTATATTCCACCTTCATATACAATAAAGGTTTCATAATTTTATCATCATACGTATTCGTATGATTATAAAATCGTAAAACGTAGTCAAATGACTTTAAATATATCTTTTACAACTTTGTCTTTATTTTATTTACAACTGCAAAGTGTTATTTAATTTTAAAGGATTTTTATTATTAATTAATGGTGGTAATGTAGACGGAAGCGGAGTTGACAGATCTTGATTTGTTACAAAATCTTCGGGGTCAAATGCTTTGTTTGATTTTAAATTATTCCTGAAACAATTTCAAAATATTTGTGTTAGCGCGGTATTTAAATTGAATCTTTAATTAAAAGGTGTCTCTATTCATTTATTTAAACAAAACTTTCGCGAACCCATTAAGAAACTTAATATTATCTTGCACCTGCACTCTTATAGAATATTCAAATATTACTTTAGTTCATATCTGAATTCTTTAAATCAATATAAATGTTCTCATAAGTAATGCATATGGTATACTTAGATTGATAGAGTCATCTACCTACCAGTAAAGTCCAGTCAATATCCGTCTCTAGTAAAACCCTTGCCTATTATTTAAATAGAAAAATATTTCTTAAATAACTAAGTCATTCTAATAAAATATGAGTGACCATAATAATGGTCGTGAAAAAAGAATGTTTGTAATTTGCACTGCTTCTTTTCTTCAAATGATTTAAAAATACAATAAAATGTTATGAAATCTATATAAAACCTTTAAACGAGTAATTCTTGTATATTTATTTATTTATTTATTTATATATACCGGCAAACTCGGAAACGGCTCTAACGATTTCGCTGGAATTTGGTATATGGGAGTTTTCGGGGGCAAAAAAACAATCTAGATTAGTCTTATGCCTGGGAGACATAAGACTAATCTAGATTTTTATCTTCTATCCTATCTAGATTACTTTAGAATTATTCCACGCAAAATATGGTCGCTAATTTCGCACGCGTGGGCATACGCATCATGGTCAAGCGGCTAAGGGGCAAGATTGACAATCACAAGTGTCCGAGTTCGAATCTCAGTCGGGTACAAAGTTTTTACTTTTTTTTTTGTATTTATTCAAGTTTTTAGTTTTTTTTTTCTCTAAAAAAATACGATATAACGAAAGATAACCCCGAGCGAAGCTCAGCCGCCCGGATACTCTAGTTAATTCGTCATATTAATGTATTATTATTGTATATATCTTATATTGAAATATGATTAAAAAAACTCATAAAATAAATAAACTTACCATAGTTTTTCTGATACAACCGACCGGATGAGAGGCATTTTTAAACAAGAAAAGCGGCTACTAAATCCAAAAGTATACGCCCCTTGTAGAGTAAAAACGAGCCAATCTAATGGCGTACAACGAGGTAAAAAGATATTAAAATTTTTCATAACTTGGTCAGTTGAATCGCAACTCGGTCCCCATAAGATGGTCTTCTCGAGTTTTTCAGTTATAACGTCCGATTGCCTCTGTAATAATACTTGTTAGTTAATATCAACTTTATATACATTTTAGCTTTATATACACTTTTAAAATCATTAATTTTATATTAGAATCTCTAGTCAAAAGTAATCTCTAAAATGTTACTTTTATAAAAAAAAGTTTTTTTTTAGTATGTTGGGACATTAACACAGCGCCATCTAGTTCCATGGTAAGCTCTGGCTTGTGTTCTGGATACCAGATAGTTGATACATTATATATATCTTTAAATACGTTATTTACTTTAAATATGACTGGAGTACAAACATTCGTGCTCATCACACACATGAATGCCCCCAGCGGGACTCGAACCCGCGACTGCTGGCACAGCAAGTAGGTTCACTACAAACTGAGCCCAACGTGTCGTCGTATTTAATAAACTATGTTATATTAAATGTATGTATATACGAGTATGTATATCAGAGGGCATAGTGACGTTTTTAGTTAGTTTTACTTTTTTTAATACTTGTTAGGTAGCCATATTTCGAAATTTAATAGTCTGTCGTAGAAGGTAGAATTAAATTATATTACAAGTACTTTAAAAGTAAGCCGCGTGGTGTCCGGCATAGAATAGCACCACCCCTTGTCTAGCCGAGGGTGTCGTAAAAGGCGACTAAGGCATAAATACCGGAGGATGGGCAGCAGCATTTTCCGAGGGCACGCGCTAGTAACTGCGATCGCCAACCCGCCTGCCAAGCGTGGCGATTATGGCAAATTCCCCCCAGAATGGCGAACGTACAAAACCGGCCCCCAGTACCCGGCAGCTCCACTATCCCTGGTCATGGTAGCGGCCTAGGTAACGGTGGGGCAGGGGGTGCGAAGAATCTCCGGATGAGATCGGGCTACCACAAACGACGACTCGACCTGGCAACACTAAACACGCGCACACTGCGGACCGACGAGAGGATTGCCAACTTGAGGAAGAATTGAGCAGGTTACGATGGGATATTGTGGGGTTATCGGAGGTTCGAAGAGAGGGTGAGAACTCGATAACGCTCAAATCTGGCAACCTGCTTTATTTCCGGGAAGGTGACCAACAGTCCCAGGGTGGTGTCGGGTTTATAGTCCACAAGTCTCTCGTGAACAACGTGGTAACTATCGGGAGTGTGTCGACCAGGGTGGCGTACCTTGTTCTGCGAATAACGAAACGTTATTCCTTAAAAGTGGTCCAAGTGTATGCCCCGACCTCAATACATCCTGATGAGGAGGTGGAGTCTATGTATGAGGACATTAGTAGAGCCATACATAGCTCCAAAACCCACTTCACCATAGTCATGGGAGACTTCAACGCGAAATTAGGCGAACGAGAAGGGTTTGAGCTGAGAGTGGGGCAATTTGGATTTGGATGTCGAAACCAGCGGGGACATTTACTTGCGGGCTTCATGGAGAAGGAGGGACTCTTCATGATGAACTCCTTTTTCAAGAAACGAAACCACAGGAAGTGGACGTGGATGAGCCCTGATGGTGCAACTAAAAACGAGATAGACTTCATCATGTCGACGAAGAAGCAAATTTTCAGTGATGTCTCTGTGATCAGTTCGTTCAAAACCGGAAGCGATCACCGACTTGTAAGAGGCACATTGAATATTAGTGTAAGGCTTGAACGGTCTCGACTGATGAAGTCCACGCTCCGACCAGCGCCACACCAAATTCAAAACCCCGAGAGCTTTCAGCTGGAGCTGAAAAACCGCTTCGATTGCCTAGACAGTGATGTGGACACTTATAATGACGGGTTTGTGGAAGCTGTCCAATCAGTTGGGTCTAAGCACTTTAAAAGTCTCTCAAAAAATAGACCCAAAAGGATCTCTGATTCTACTCTAGAGCTCATGACGGAAAGGAGAGGGATGATCTTGCAGTCGCCGGATGATGCGTTCAAGTACCGGCAACTTAATAGACAGATTTCTAAGTCCCTAAGGCGTGACCTTCGCACCTATAATACTGAGCGTATTATAGACGCAATAGAGCGGAACAAAGGCTCCAAAGTTTTCGCGAGGGATCTGTCTATTGGACAAAGCCGGCTAATGAAGCTCAAAACCGACGACGGTAGGATCATTTCATCTAGTCCCGAGCTTATGGGAGAGATCGAGAGATTTTATGGGCAGCTCTTCACATCAACGCGACAACCCATCAGTCTGGACAATGATCCAAGGGCCAGACTAACCCGACACCATACCGAAGAAATTCCGGACGTCAGCCTGAGCGAGATTAGGGTGGCTCTCAAACAGCTCAAGAACAACAAGGCACCGGGTGCAGATGGAATTACGGCCGAACTTCTGAAGGCGGGTGGAGAACCGATCCTTATGGCCCTTCAGAAGTTGTTTAATTCCGTCATACTCCAAGAAAAAACCCCACGAGCATGGAGCAGAAGCATAGTGGTACTGTTCTTTAAAAAGGGCGATAATGCCTTGCTAAAGAACTACAGGCCCATATCGCTTCTGAGCCATGTCTACAAGCTGTTTTCGAGAGTCATTACGAACCGTCTTGAATGCAGGTTTGACGACTTCCAGCCTCCCGAACAAGCTGGTTTCCGTAGAGGTTTTAGTACCGTAGACCACATCCATACGCTGCGGCAGGTTATACAGAAGACCGAAGAGTATAACTTGCCTCTTTGCTTGGCGTTTGTGGACTACGAAAAAGCCTTTGATTCGATCGAGACTTGGGCTGTGCTGCAGTCTCTCCAGCGGTGCCAAATCGACCACCGGTATACCGAAGTGTTGAAGTGTTTGTATGAAAACGCCACTATGTCAGTCCGCCTCCAGGAGCGGGACTCGAGACCCATCCAATTGCAGCGAGGAGTACGACAGGGTGATGTCATCTCGCCGAAATTGTTTACCGCTGCATTGGAAGATGTCTTTAAGATCCTGAAATGGAACGGACTAGGCATCAACATTAACGGCGAGTACATCACTCACCTTCGGTTTGCCGACGATGTAGTGGTTATGGCTGAGACCATGGAGGACATCAGTATAATGCTCAATGACCTCAATAGTGTCTCCGAACGAGTTGGTCTAAAAATAAACATGGACAAGACGAAAATTATGTCAAATGTCCATGTTGCAACCACTCCAGTTTATATCGGTGATTCTATGCTCGAAGTTGTAGACGAGTATGTATACCTGGGACAAATTGTCCAGCTAGGTAGGTCCAACTTCGAGAAAGAGGTCAATCGACGGATCCAACTCGGATGGGCAGCCTTCGGGAAACTACGCAACATCCTCTCGTCCCGAATACCGCAGTGTCTCAAGACAAAAGTCTTCGACCAGTGTGTGTTGCCAGTGATGACATACGGCACAGAGACGTGGCCGCTCACGATGGGCCTCATAAGAAAGCTCAAGGCCACACAGAGAGCAATGGAAAGGGCTATGCTCGGGGTTTCCCTGCGAGATCGAATTAGAAATAAGGAGATACGCAGAAGGACCAAGGTCACCGACATAGCCCTCAGAATATCCAAGCTCAAGTGGCAGTGGGCGGGGCACATCGCTCGTAGAACGGACGGTCGTTGGGGACGGAAAGTTCTCGAGTGGCGGCCACGCACCGGAAGGCGAAGCGTGGGCAGGCCTCCCACAAGGTGGACCGATGACTTGGTCAAAGTCGCTGGAGTCCACTGGATGCGGATGGCGCAAGACCGGTTGTCGTGGAAATCTTTGGGGGAGGCCTATGTCCAGCAGTGGACGTGTTTGGGCTGAGACGACGACGAGACGAGACGACTTTAAAATGGTAAATCTAATTCAATTCAATTCAATTATCTTGTTAATGGCTTCAAAGCGTGCCAGTGGAGATGGTAAATCTAAATAAAAACCATCAATATTTTTTATTTTACGTGACATATATGATACACAACGATGGTGGATATTAATTAGTCATGTAGGTAGTAGGCGTTCAGATCTGAATCATAGTGCTGCAAATGGAATCGCACAAGGTAATATTAGTACCAAAACAACAGTTTGCATGATAAGTTTCAGTTGATTCATTATTAAAATAGACTAGTTTCAGAGCCGTACAGTTATATATAATAATAATATACTGGTACTCCATATGGCACTTCTATTAAGCCTTTTTACGTCCCACTGCTGGGCACGGGCCTCCCTTCAATACGAGAGGGAACAGATCATAGTCCATCACGCTGGAAAAGTGCGGATTGGCGGACTTCACGTGTCTTTTGAAAGCTTGCTAAGTTCTCTCAGACATACAGATTTCCTCACGATGTTTTCCTTTACTTACTTAAAGCAAGCAGTAATCATGTCGGAAATGATTCGCACATAAAAATATCTAAGCGAGATGGTAATAACGATTTATCACTTATTAGCAGACTGATTACAATTGCGCAATTTGTTTAGATGAAATTAAGTATATGGATAAATTATGACCTGGAGTAACACACAGGCTACTGTTAAACACTTAGGGACAGGCAACGGAAACTTGCTAGTAATAATTCATTTTAATATATAAAGAATTGCCCAAAAAAGGGCGAGTAGCAAGATTCTACAAATGTTTGGCTTAGTTTGTAGTGTACCTACGCCACCCTCAGTTTATAGTCACCCAACTTTCTGGGCCAGCGGTAGCGGGTTTGAGTTCCGATGGAAACATTAATTTGTGTGATGAACACGAATGTTTGCTCTCCAGTGATGGTTGTTTATATTTATAATATGTCCATATTCGTATATATATTTAACTGCCTCGGTGGTGTAGTGGCTAGCATGTACAGCTGCACACCCGGAGGTCCTGGGTTCGAGTCCCGGGTCGGGCCAAGTTTAGTTATTGAGTCTTCCTGTATAGTAAGTCTCAGTAACAGCCCGGAGTTGGGAAGTTGGCGGTGTTTCACCCCCGTGCCTCGGAGAGCACGTAAAGCCGTCGGTCCTGCGCCTTAACTCTTACCGGTCATGTCGAGTGGTCGTCCCACCGGAGTATGAGAGTGATAGGAATAGAGAGTGCACTTGTGTCTGCGCGTACACTTGAGCACTATAATATCTCCTGCGCAGTTGGCTAATCTCATTGAGATTGGCCGCCGTGGCCGGAATCGGCTAGGAGAACATCATCATCATCATCATGTATTTAAAGTTATATATATGTGTAGTGTATCAACTATCTGGTATCCATAAAACAAGCCTCGTAGCTTACCATGGAACTATATGATGCTGTGTTTTAATGTCTCAACATATTTATTTATTTATTATTTCTTAGCACTTTAAAGACTTACCTCGAATCTTTTCACTTTATGCCACGGCTCAATGAATCTCAAAGTACCGTAGATTCCATCGTTAATGTAGACCATATTTACTATCTCACCTTTTTTTGTCACCTGCTACAATGATTTAGTTATCTTAATCTTTATTTGCTTTTTAATTACTGTTAAACAATGTTGTTATAATTAGATATTACTATATACATTGTGTTAAAGCTAGATCTAAATTGTAAATTAAATGTTGTATCAATACTAATATTATAAATGTGAAAGTGTTTTGTTTGTTTGTTTGTCTTTCTTTCACGTCGAAACGGAGTGTCAGATTGGTGTGGATTTTGGAGGGAGATAGTTAAAGAGCTAGAGAGTGACATAGGCTGCATTTCATACCGGGAGATTTTCCCACGGGAAACACGTTATAATACAACCCAAAAAAATATTTATGAACAGAATTACTTGAAACTTGGTATTAATGCTCTTTAATATAATTAAATAAATACGTGTTTTAGCATTTTTCGAAATTTATCCCATTAGAGGGCAAAATAGGGGATAAAAGTTTGTATGAAACCTACCTTTTGAGAGTTTTTTATGTAGTTTTAGCGTTTGAAGCCGCGAGCTCTGCTAGACATATTATAAAACAATTTCTACATACTTTTCGCTAAATGTGTATGTAGTACTTGCGAAAGAGATTTAGCAATTTCCAAGACTTATAGAACTTATTAAAATTTGTTTTAATGGCCAACTAGATAGAATGAAAATTAATTAATTACTTATTGCCTACATGACTGGTCAACTATGGTTACATACGGTTATGGTGGTTAACCATACGATTATAAATGTATAAATAAATTTTCTTGTTAATCATAAATGTTTTTTTTTCTAACTGGTCACATTTATTGCAGTGGTGATTTATATGAGCTTTTTATTACTTTAAAATGATTCAGTAATTTCAGAGTATTTTTACAATATAAATAAGAAACTAAAGAAACTTTAATTTCAATGTAATAGTTAACAAAAATCAAAATGATTAAAATGTGTCTTAATTACCCGTCGTATGTTGTTGATACTACAGTACATGTTCATGGACGAATCACAAATATATCTTCCAGGTTCTGCTATTATTTGTATGTCTGGTTCCGGAAATACTTCATCTAACGTACGGTTTATTATTTTGGAAACCTGTATGAAAAATAAAACGAATCAAGATATGTTCTAAATGTTCTAAATAAAGTTGGAAATAACGGCTGATAATTAAAAATCGGCAAATTGGATATACGCAAGGAAATAAGTATTCCATTCATTTTAATATCAAAGTCTACTTTTTTCAGGAAAATGAAAAGGTTTCTTGCTAAGACTTTTTCATGTTATCGTATAGAAAGAAGTTCTGTGTAAATTCCATGATTATGCGTAACCTACTGCATGAATAATGTATTTCGATTGGCACCATTTAATCAAGTTAAGTTACTTTTTCCTTTAAATTTAACTTTACCACGGTATTTAAAAAAATAAGAAGTTACAGGATAAATAAATGTAGTAAACGTATCCATACCTCATCAATTTTAGAAATATGATCACTCATAAACCCTCCCCCTATGTCTACAATGAACATTTTCCTGCCAGCTTTTGCTTCATGATCAAAAAGAGCTCTAGCTTGTCTTATTCCATTTTCGTGGCTGTCTATTGATGAGCAAGCGCTGCCTACGTGGAATGCAACCCCGACTACCTAAAATTTAATATCGTATATTTTAATTTAATTTTTTTATCACAATGTTGTACTGTTAGACGTTATATAAACGAGAGTTTGGTTTGAGAATTTGCGAGATTAATTCAAATATTTAGATAAAAATATATAAAAATATGTAAACAAAAAACAAACTACCTTCAAACGAAGCGCAGCAGCTTCTTCAAGAAGATTAATGGCCTCCGTTTCAAAATCACAACCGAACTTATCTCCTAATTTATATAAGCAATCACTTTCCACTTTTATTCGGAGTAATAAGCTGAAAATAAAATGTAAAACAAAATTAAATATTGAAATAATTTGTATAATAATGCAATTACAATATCTATCATTCTTTTGCGTGCAAGCTAGTTAAATAATATGTATCACTATGACATATATAAGTCATCACACAAACGTTTAATTATGGTTTATTTACATATCGTCACAAACGTTTATTTACATATTATCAATTGTAACGAATTTCAGCATAATTTTTAATGTACCTACCTATGTCGGTACAAAGTCTTACAATATTACTAAAAACATGTTGTATATAAGAATCGAACCCGTGATAGATCTTGTACTCCGAGAGATTGTTAGAAACGTAGCATTAGTTTCGATTACCTTGCATTTGGCCAATATTGTTTAATTTTCTTCAATTCATATGAAGTGTCGAATGTTGTATGACGAACTCCAACTTCTCGAGCATATGTCATCCATTCCGTAGTCTTGGTTGGTATGGCAAATATGATGCTCCTGTAATAAGTTTTTTATAAGTTTGTTAAGAAATTTAAATATTCAGTGAAACTCATAAACATAAATTGTGTTTCTAACCAAATATAATACATAATAAAAATGTAACTAATCGCTGCCTGAACATGGAAGACATTTGAGAAAAACTATTATTGAGGGTCTTTATTAGCGCAATAGAATCCAAAACAATGATTTTTAGACTTTTTATCTGTTAGTCTGTGTGTTTGTGCGCGTTAATATCACAAACGGATTAACCGATTTGGTTGTGGTTTCCACTTATGTATTGTGCTAAGCTTCACTTAACATTTAGTATTTGTCTTATTTAAATCGGTTCATAAATAAAAATATATATTAAAGAAATATCTTATGAACTGTTTTGTACAAAAGCAATATATGAGAGTGATTTCTGTTTATGTAAAATGGAAAATATTATAATTTCTTACTGTGGAGATACATTTAATTTCAGTATTTTGTTAATTTCCCCCGGAGAGGCGCAGTCGAAGCCTAGTCCTAACGCAGCTGCCAGTTTTATCATCTTGTCACTGTCATTTGATTTCATCGCTGAAATAATTTTATATTCATAGCATATAGACCAGGGATAAAGCCTTTAACGTGCGTTCACCTTGTCGTGGTGGGGGGGCTCAGTAGTGCCCGGCAATCCAACCGGGCGCGAAGCTAAGAAACGCACAGGGAGGTTGCCCACTTCGGTGGGAGGTGGCCCTCTTCGAGGGGGTGGTGTACCTTGCGGGTTGCTCCTGGTACTTCTCTGATAGCATAGTGGACCTTGGAGCAACCCCATGGTTGTGGTGGTCTGCTTTGGCAGACCTGCCGTCGGGGCGTCGTAGTTGAATGCGTAAGCGATCCTGCGACGCCCCATTAAGACGGGGGAAGGTTTTGTTGGGTTTTAGTGGGTAGTACTGGCTGTATTACGCCGGTGAGTCCCACACGTCGTGCGTAAATGCATTTCCCAACGTTAAAAAAAAAAGGGATAAAGCCTTTTAAAATGGTAAAAAGTGAAAAAATAATAATATTAGGATGAAATCCATTGAAAAAGGAAGAGAATATAACAAAAATGAAAGAAAAAATAATTTACGGGCGATCTGAGGTCGGGAAGTGGGAGTGGGTTAGTTTTTAAGGGTAAAAACGATTTATCTCGATATCCGGCAAAACCACAAGTCCTATGGGAAAAAGTTGAATGGCAAAGTTGTAGGTAATAAAAATATCTACAACTTTTGTATTAACACTTATTTCACATAGCCTCTGGTTTCATCCTACTATTATTTTTTTTGGTTTTAAAAATTATCGACCTTGGTCTAGTAATAAGAAACTATCATAAAAGTAAAAGAAAGTTTAAAAATATCATAATTAACTAATGAAATAAACAGTATACGAAAACTCGAGATGAATATTGTTTTACAATTGCATGTAGTAAACATTGTGTAAGCATTTAATGAAATTTGATTCAAAGCTGTACATTTTATTTGTGCAATATATCGGATTTAATAGAAGCAAATACGATAGTTACTTTTTAAAAATAGCATGTATGTTTGTTTATTCACTTATAATACGAAAACGATTAAAAGGATCATTTAATAATTTAGGGCTTCGGACTTTTTTAGATTTACGCGAATATTTGACATTTTAAATAAAACGATATTTTCGGATTTTTCGCGGATTTATTTTGTTTTTTGGTTTCCGATGTTTCGAATACTTTTTATTAAGTCTTTATATTTCAAGAGATAAGAACTAAGAAGAAACATATAACAAACACATATTACCATAAAATATTTGCACTCTAGGCATCATTTTATGAAAGTGCTCGATGCGGCGGAAAGCTTCGTCTAAGTCGAATATATAAAACGGTTCCTTTTGACGACCGCCTTTTATTAGTGCCCTAGCGACGTCTTCGGGGGTGTTACCATTTAAGACCAACACTTGGTCATTGATTGAGTTTACATTTGTCATTGTCTGCGAAATTATTTTCTCGTGTAGGCACAAAATTATCAAAACATACACATATACATACAATATATTCAATAACAAAAACACGAATAAATAAAGAAATTAAAATACTTAATTAACACTTTATACCTATTATAAATAATAATATCATCTTTCTTTCGAATTTGAATTACAATTGCTTTTTTTGCATATTTATGGCATAACTTCTTAATAATACAAGTATTATTGAATTACCCAATAACACATAATTATATATACCTTCACATATTATGTTGCTACTTACTTCTAGTTTTGTATATTACTAGCCTCTTCAGGGTTTATTATGTTGCCTGTCTGAAGGCTCACTGAGTTTATTCTATATGAAGTCGGATAAACTTATGTATATTTGTACTGTCAATGTTTGTAAGGTAATTAGTTAAGGTAAACGAATATATAATTTGCAATAATTACATATTATTTATTCAAGATAAGATAATTCAGGTAAAACTTTAATAAGTTACGTATTTTAACCCGCGCATACTCGGTGACTTTACTTCTTATTCCACATGAACAGTGGTGTGCAAGACCCGATTTTTTATGAAATTGTCCAAAAGAATTAAAAAAAATTGCGAATTAAAAAAATGTGTTAAAAATAGTAAAATATATTTATTCAAAAGCTAGGCTAAATTATATTCAAAAGATAAACAAAGACCTCTTTTTAAACATAAAAATAATAAAATCGTTTGATGTCATAGATAATTAATTTATACTTAGATTAAAATTTATTTTTGAAATTTACTACGTTACAGATACCGCAGGAAATCAGAAACTTCAAATAAATATGGTGTTTTAGATATTTTTACACAGTATTTTTCTCATTTCGGTTCTTTCTTTGACACAAGACAAATATATGTATCGCACTAAATATGTATTTTTCTGTTTGTCCCACTAGTGGCCCAAGAAAAAATTCAAAATATTTTATTCAGCATTAAATTATTACATTTTTTTACTGAAAGTCATAAGTCATGAGTACATAAATTTAATTTTGTCGTTTTAGATGGTTGAACATAATTCTCTTATTAGTGCAATTCACGTTATTGATTTTTTTTAAATGTTTGTCTGTCTGTCTATTTCTTCCGATTAATTTCCGAAATGGTTGGACTAATTTTGATGGGACTTTCACTGGCAGTAACTTAGGCTAATTTATTTTTAGAAAAAAAATTAGGGTTCCGCTCAAAAAATTAAAACGTACGTGGGATGCACCCGAGCGAAGCGAGGGTAAGTCGCTAGTTTGAAGTAAAATGTAGTTCTTACATTAAAATAAAAAAGAGTAGCATGCATGCATTTAGCCGTGCAAAGGTGGGGGTGTATATCAAAATCTAATTTGCAGCAATTGAGAACAACGCATTTATATTTTTCAAGCAATACCAATTAGCAAGTTTTCAGTAACTGGGGTGTTTCATACCCTACTTCGTACAGGAAGTGTTCATTGATAAACCTATATAATATACTCGTAATTCTTAAAAAAAACTTCGAACTCGCATGCGTATGAGATAATATTTTTACTCGACTGCTTCGGAAAGAGGGTAATGAGTCTGTTCTGTGTAGGTTCAGTATCTACATACTTACAATTTTTTATAGGACTCTTTCCGATTTAAATCCATAAAATATTCTATAAAATGTGAAAAAGAATAACACTCATATATTATTTTTTATCATTATTTTATTTGAAAAATTTATAAAATAGTCATAAAATAGACGTATGTTTGTATGTGAAATGTACTGTTCATAAGACTAAAATGAATGTAGATAAAAGGATAAAGGATTCGTGCATTTTTATGATATTTGTTTTTTAATTGTGTTAAGGTGCATTTACATCTATTCAACAACAGGCGATTTTGAGGAAAGCAACATGTTGAAAGAAACACTGTTGCCGTTAAACGAGTCTTGGAACAGAACGTCGACTGTTCTACAAAGTACGAGCTGTTGAAGCTTGTTGCTTTTGTACCCACAGACGATGGGTTCATTCAACAATATTGTTTCTACAAATCATATTTTTTGATCGTTTTGTAATTTTAACTGAGTTTCAAAAGAGGAGAAAACGCTCAATTTATAGGTATTTTTACATACTCATGTTACGATTTTCATGACTCCTTATTAAAAAGTGGCCCTATGTTATTTTTTAAAAAATTCGGTCCTAAGATTGATTTTTTTACGTAAAATGTAGTATGGAAATATTTTAAATAATATTAACGTAAAAATACACACCACACTAATTCTGTATTTTATATTACAGTACTTACCTGGGCGACCAAGCTTCGCCTGGAGTTTTTAGCCAAAAGTACAATCTTCTTTTTAATTTGGCTTAAAAACAAAAAAAAAACTATAAACTTGAATAAATACAAAAAAAAAACAAAAGTAAAAACCTTGTATCCCACCGGGATTCGAACCCCGACACCAGTGATTGTCAATCACGCGCCTTTCTTTTTTTTTCTCTTAAAAATAAACGGATTCCGATTGGTCTATTAGTATTGTAAAAGATTATATGCGTCGTTGTGTTAAATATCAACGTAAAAATATATTCGACACCGATAAAAGAACCTATGCAAATGACAACAACGGCTAATGTATCTTTCGATGAAGTATAATATTTAGATTTGATTAGACCCTTTGATACAGACAGACAATTATAATTATTCTTATATATTAACTTTACGATGCTAGCTCACAAAACACGTTGAAGCCTATCCTTTAATTTCAAAAATAGCTGAGGAAGTAGGAAGAAGTTTTGTTGATAATTTTATCCTAAGGTATGGAGCACGAACAGAAGTCGCTGCAGAACGAAGAAAAGAATTTTTAGTTGCAACATTTCAGGAGGCATGTAAAATGTAAATTGTTAAAAATAAAACAGCTCAGCTCGACTGCCTACAATCATCAATCGTTAGGCGCGTTGGAGGTAAAAATTAAAGATAAAAATATACTATGGGAGGCGTCGTAAAGGCTTCAGCAAAGCGAGGGCGGGGCTCTCGTTGATTATGATTACGTAGAATTTGCGGAGTTTGAAAGAGAATTTCTTTCTTAGGTCTTGACTTTACTGGATGTGTAGGAACAAATATAAACAATGGTTCCAAAAAATCGGGCAAATGCTAGTCTGACTCGTACACCGATGATTTCATGAAATTTTGTATTCGAATGAGACAATATTTTGCTATGTTTTGACATACATATATTGGTACGTAAACTAAAATAAACAGCAGCAGCAGGATGGATATCGATGATATTCACTTTATTTTAAGCCTAAACAAGTTTGTTTATAATGTCTTAGGAGGGGATAGTTCGCGTAATGGTGAGTGTGTAACGTCATTACACCAAAAATAATAATTAAAAAGACACGTCTGAAGCATGCACTACACATCCTGTGACAGTTGTTAAAACATTTCCAGAGAGGCATCGAAATTACTAGAAGGTTCGAGATTTAGACAGCACAGTTAATCGTAAATTGCCGAGTGTAACAAAACATTCTAATATTAGAATGTTCTTTGTTTATGCATATAAAAAGGCCGGCAGTGTGTCAAGAGATCAGTTGAATTTCGAAGCTAAGTGTAAACTGAGAAGAAGTACGAAAAGTGAAAAGTGAAGAAAAGTGGAGTGAAGTTATAGTGAAAGTGTATCCAGTGAAAAATAAGAGTAACTGCATTTAAAAAAAAGAGGTGACCTGAACCAGTAATCGAATCGAATCGAATAAGTTATCATGGTATGTTATAATTATTACAATAAGTGAGATTATCGACACTTTATAATGCAAATAAAATATTGAAAATGACACCTGTAACCTTGCGACGAACCTTCAAAATGAGTAACCTTTTCATAAAAGCCGTGTTTGTTTACGTGTTTTCATTGAAAAAAATATTAAGTGAAAATATAAAATGAATCGAACCAAATAAAAATGCAAAAAGGTACACCGTCACTATTTTATCGAATTAATGGATATTGGATAGTCTATGGTAAGGATAAAATATCTTGAATGAAAATTGTAAGTTACATTAATGCAAACGATGCCATCTTACAAATAGCACATATCAATCCTAACTTATTTTTAAAAATGAAATAATGTTTCCTTTGAGTGAAACTTAATATTTTCAGTCTTTAAGACACTTTTGTTCCATGTCCTATGCCTTTGTTTTACGATGTTAGAGTCGATACGTATAATTTGTAAGATTTCAACGTTTTCTACAATTCTAAGACGCAATGTTTGTTCGAGAGATTTTATCCTTCCCATAGAGCCTATAGATTAATTCGATAAAACAGTGACAGTGTCGTTTTTTGCATTTTTATTTGGTTCGATTCCCAGGTCAGGTAAGCCTTTAAAAAAAATTAAATGCAGTTATTATTATTTTTAAAAATAAAGAAATATTTCCTTTGAGTAAATATTGATATTTAAGGTACTTCTCTTCCATATCGTATCGATTTGTTCCATCTGTATGTATGTACTACCTTCATATACAATGAACGTTACATAATTTTATGATCATACGTATTTGACTTTATGTATCTTTTACAACTTTGTCTTTATTTCAACTTTAAAGTATGATTTAATTTTAAAGGATTTTCGTTATTAATTAATGGTGGTAATGTAGAGGGAAGCGGCGTTGACAGATCTTGATTTGTTACAAAATCTTCGGGGTCAAATGCTTTGTTTGATTTTAAATTATTCCTGAAACAATTTAAAAATATTTGTTTTAGCACGGTATTTAAATTGAATCTTTAATTAAAAGTTGTCTTTATCCATTTAATTAAAGAATTTTTTCGCAAACAACCAATTAAAAAACTTAATATTATCTTGAACCTGCACTCTTATAAAATATTCAAATGTAATTTGGTTCATATCTGAACTCTTTAAATCAATATAAAATACAATGTTCTCATAAGTAATCCATATCTATACATATAATAAAATTGTAACTAAGTCGAATCTGTACATTAAATATTTTTTGGAAAATCTAATTGAAATAGACATTATTATCGATACAGAGTCTGAATCTATAGTTTTTAGAATTTTTGCCTGTCTGTCTGTCTGTCTGTCTGTCTGTCTGTCTGTCTGTCTGTCTGTCTGTTACCGCATCACGAGAAAACCACTGGACAGATTTTGATGAAATTTGGTACAATGATAGCTGGTTATCCGTGTCAACATATAAGATACTTTTTACCGCGGGAAAATATCTCATTTCTGAGAAAAAATACAAAAACTGCATTGTAGGAGTATACTAATATGTAAAACCTAAGAATTTGGTTTTTGGTCATCTGAACGCGGGCGGAGCCGCGGGCAATGCTAGTTATGCCATATAAAGTCAACTACCTGCTAGTAAAGTCCAGTCAACATCAGCTCAGACTCTTAGTAAAACCTAAAATATTTACTTTAACTACCACTGAGCCCTTGCCTATTATTTATATACAATAATATTTATTAAATAACTTAAGTCATTCTCATAAAATATGAGTAACCATAATAATGTTAGTAAGAAAATGTTTATAATTTGTGCTTCTTGTTTTCTTCGAACGATTTAAAAATGCAACAAAATGTTAGCAAGTTAATTCGTCATATTAATGTATTATTATTGCTTAGTGTTATCTTACTAATATTATAAAAGTGAAAATTTAGATGTTTGGACGTTTAGATGGCTGTTTGTTACTTAATCACGGGAGAACGGCTGAACGGATCTGGATTAAATTTAGCACAGACATAGATATAGTAACGAATAGCATATAGCTTGGAAAAATGTTTTTTTTTGTTTTTCCAGAGGCGAACTCGAGCGAAGCGAGGATGAGCCGATAGTATTGAAATATGAGAAAAGAAATAAATATAATATCATGAAAAAAAAAATGCTTACCATAGTTTTTGTGACACAACCGACCGAATGAGAGGTATTTGTAAACAGGAAAATTGGGTACTGAATACAAAAGTATACGCCCCTTGTATATCAAAAACGAGCCAATCTGCTGGCGTGCAACAAGGTAAAAAGATATTCAAATTTTTCATAAGTTGGTCAGTTGAGTCGCCACTCGGTCCCCATAAGGTGATCTTCTCGAGTTTTTCAGTTATAATGTCTGATTGCTTCTGTAATAATATTTACTTGTTAGTTAATGTTTACTTTATATAAATTTTAGCTTACACTACTAAAGTCATTCATTTTAAATTTTACCTTATAATTTAATCACTTGTATATATATACCATATCTACCTATTAGATATTCATATCTTAAAATATTGTCGGCTGGCACCAACTTCGAAAATATCTGATTAGGTATCTACGAGTATTCTAAATGAAAACCCCCGTTTAGTTACTTTTTTACATTTTAGTGCCTGGAAGTCGGTTTTTTTTAGTTTTTATTTGCCCATTTTTAGTGTAAAGGGTTTTTAAAAAATAATTCAACTAAGCAATTTATTTAAAAAAATATTTTATTTGTTGATTTCAAAAAAATAAAAACGCTTGACCGATTTTGAAAAAAATTATATGGGACCACCTGGGAATTATACCCTTTGGAACTAAAAAAAGAATTCCAAATCGGTTCAGGCGTCTTCGAGTCATCGGTGAACATAGATAAAAAAAAGATACTGACGAATTGAGAACCTCTTCCTTTTTGGAAGTAGGTTAAAAAAAGGGCGAATCCTTCTTGCTGTGCCAGCGATTGAGTGTTCAAGTCCCGCTGGGGGCATTCATTTGTGTGATGAGCATGAATGTTTGTACTCCAGTTATGGGTGTTTATATTTATAAAATGTACATAGGTATGTATTTAAGTTATATAGTATTTGTAGTGTATTAACTATCTGGTATCCATAACACAAGCCTCGTAGCTTACCATGGAATTAGCGCCATGTGTTAATGTCCCAACATATTTATGTATTTATTTATGATTTTTTGACACTTTAAAGACTTACCCCAAATATCTTCACTTTATGCCACGGCTCAATGAATCTCAAAGTACCGTAGATTCCATCGTTAATGTAGACCATATTTACTGTCTCACCTTTTTTCGTCACCTGCTATAATGATTTTGTTATCTCAATTTTTATGCTGTATATAATAGGGGTATTGAGATATATAACTGCCTCGGTGGTATAGTGGCTAGCATGTACGGCTGCACACTCGGAGGTCCTGGGTTCGAGTCCCGGGTCGGGCCAAGTTTAGTTATTGAGTCTTTCTGTATAGTAAGTCTCAGTAACAGCCCGGAGTTGGGAAGTTGGCGGTGTTTCACCCCCGTGCCTCGGAGAGCACGTAAAGCCGTCGGTCCTGCGCCTTAACTCTCACCGGTCGTGTCGAGTAGTCGTCCCACCGGAGTATGAGAGTGACAATAAAAAATAGAGAGTGCACTTGTGTCTGCGCGTACACTTGTGCACTATAATATCTCCTGCGCAGTTGACTAGTCTCAATGAGATTGTCCGCCGTGGCCGGAATCGGCCAGGAGAACATCATTGAGATATTACTGTATACATTGTGTTAAAGCTAAAACTAAATTGTAAATTAAATATCAAATTTTGTATCATATTATAGACGCATTTCTACATACTTTTCGTTATATATGTAGTTCTTTCGAAATAGGTTTAGCAATTTCCTAGATTTATAGAGCTCATTAAGATATATTCGTAATTTTTTTCTAATGGCTAAAAAGATTGAAAATTAATTAATTACTTATTGACTATATGACTGGTCAACTATGGTTACTTACGGTTATGGCGGTTAACCATACGGTTATAAATGCTTAAATAAATTTTCTTGTTAATCATAAATGTTTTTTTCTAACTGGTCACATTTTTTGCAGTGGTGATTTTTATGAGCTTTTTATTACTTTAAAATGAGTCAGTAATTTCAGAGTATTTCAACAATATAAATAAGAAACTGAAGAAACTTTTATTTCAATGTAATAGTTAACACAAATCAAAATGATTTATATATGTAATAATTACCCTTCGTATGTTGCTGATACTACAGTACAAGTTCATGGACGAATCACAAATATATCTTCCAGGTTCTGCTATTATTTGTATGTCTGGTTCCGGAAATACTTCATCTAACGTACGGTTTATTATTTTGGAAACCTGTATGAAAAATAAAACAAAATCAAGAAATGTTCAACTTAAGAAAGTAAACTTTCGCGTACTATCGTAGATGTAAGATGTAATACGCGCTTCGCGTATTAGAGGCGGCTACGATCACAGTTACCAGCGATCAATTATTTTAGTAATATATCAGCAGTTGCCATCAACTTTGAAATGACGGATGAAAATTAATTAAAAATCTGGAATATAAGTATTCCCTTCATTTTAATATCAAACGGTACTTTTTTCAGGAAAATGAAAATGTTTCCCGCTAAAAGTTTTTTATGTTATCATGTAGAAAGAAGTTCTGTGTAAATTTCATGATTATGCGGAACCTACTGCATGAATAATATATTTCGATTGGCAGCATTTAATCAAGTTAAGTTACTTCTTTCTTTAGATTTAACTTTACTATGGTATTTTAAAAAGAACGGCGATAGTAAGAAGTTACAGGATAAATAAATGTAGTAAACATATCCATACCTTATCAATCCTAGAAATATGGTCACTCATAAACCCTCCTCCTATGTCTACAATGTACATTTTCCTGCCAGCTTTTGCTTCATGATCAAAAAGAGCTCTAGCTTGTCTTATTCCATTTTCGTGGCTGTCTATTGATGAGCAAGCGCTGCCTACGTGGAATGCAACCCCGACTACCTAAAATTTTATATCGTATATTTTAATTTAATTTTTTTATCACAATATTGTAACACGCGTTATATAAACAAGCATTTGATTTGAGAATTTAAGATTAATTCAAATATTTAGATAAAAAATATATATAAAAACATGTTATAAAACAAAACTACCTTCAAATGAAGCGCAGCAGCTTCTTCAAGAAGGTCAATTGCCTCCGTTTCAAAATCACAACCGAACTTATCTCCTAATTTATATAAACAATCACTTTCTACTTCGATTCTGAGTAATAAGCTGAAAATAAAATGTAAAAAAAGCAAAATTAAATAATGAAATGAAATAATTTATATAATAATAATTAATGCAACTGTAGTAGGTATCTATCCTATTAGTTTTTTTGGCAAGTTAAATATTATGTATCACTTTGGCATAATATTTAACTCGTTATACAAATGTTTAATTAAAATGTATCAATTGTAACAAATTTCGTCATAATTTTTAATGTACCTATGTCGGTACAAAATCTTATAATATTACTAAAAACATGTTGTGTGTAAGAATCGAATCCGTGATTATGAAGATCTTGTACTGCGAGAGATTGTTAGAAACGTAGCATTAGTTTCGATTACCTTGCATTTGGCCAATATTGTTTAATTTTCTTCAATTCATATGAAGTGTCGAATGTTGTATGACGAACTCCAACTTCTCGAGCGTATGTCATCCATTCCGTAGTCTTGGTTGGTATGGCAAATATGATGCTCCTGTAATAAGTTTGATTATAAGCTTGTTATTAAAAAACTTAAATATTCAATGAAGCCAATAAGCATAGATTGTGTTTCTAACCAAATATAATACATATTAAAATAAAAATATATATTATAAAAATAAAAAAAAACCGACTGCATAAAAGCCAACTAAAAAGATGGCTCTGACTGCTACTTTATTCCTTCGTGAACTTGTTTTCATCTTTTTAGTTAGCTTTTATGAAGTCGGGTTTTTTATTTTTATAATATATTTTTTTATTTAAGTATTTTTAAGTAGGAAAATTAGCGAGAATGGTTGTTTACCAACTTTAAATCATTCAATATCCTAAACTGTTATTTAAAATGAAAAATGATGAAAGAAACCTAAAAATGATTTTTAATTACCTGTTCAACGGTAAAACTTGATATAATTCATCGATTTTCATATTTTTTCTTTTTGACATTATGGCTTCCAAAATCGGCCATTTTGATATGTCCAAATTTTTATGCTTTCTTTGACATTCATTTATCAAAATCAGCCCACGCGTTTGGTCTAAATAGTACCACAAAGGTACAAACCCACATACATACATAGGTTGATAAACATATTACCCTCCTTTGCGTCGCGCAGTCAGGTAAAAATATAACTGATCGCTGTCTGTACATGGAAGATATTTATGAAACACTATTATTCTTTGGGTCTTTGTTAGCGCAATAGAAGTGACAGAAGCCAAAAAAATAATTTTTAGAATTTTTATCTGTTTGTCTGTGCGTTTGTGCGCGTTAATATCAGAAACGGATTAACCGATTTGGGTGTGGTTTTCACTAATGTATTGTGCTAAGCTTCACTTAACATTTAGTATTAGTTTAATTTCAGTCGGTTCATAAATAAAAATATATATTAAAGAGATATCTTATGAACTGTTTTGTGCAACAGCAACATATAAGAGTGATTTCTGTTTTATGTAAAATGCAAATTATTATAATTTCTTACTGTGGAGATACATTTAATTTCAGTATTTTGTTAATTTCCCCCGGAGAGGCGCAGTCGAAGCCAAGTCCTAGCGCAGCTGCCAGTTTTATCATCTTATCACTGTCATTTGATTTTATAGCTGAAATAATTTTATATTCATAGCGTAATAAGAATCTGTCATAAAAATATAAGAAAATTAAAAAAAATAATAATAATAGATAGAATAGAATATTGTTTTACAATTGCACGTAGCAAACATGTAATGAAATTATAAAAAAGATTCGAAGCTATACATTTTATTTTGGCAATATATCGGATTTAATAGAAGCAAATACGATAACTTTACTTTTTAAAAATAGCATGTATGTTTGTTTATACACTTATAATACGAAAATGATTAAAACGCTAATTTAATAGTTTAGGGCTCAACACTTTCTTAGATTTACGCGAATATTTGATATTTGAAATAAAACTATCTTTTCGTTACTTTGTATTAAGTCGTTGTGTTTCAAGAGGTAAGAACTAAGAAAAAACATATGACAAAAAAATATTACCATAAAATATTTGCACTCTAGGCATCATTTTCTGAAAGTGCTCGATGCGGCGGAAAGCTTCGTCCAAGTCGAATATATAAAACGGTTCCTTTTGACGACCGCCTTTTATTAGTGCCTTAGCGACGTCTTCGGGGGTGTTACCATTTAAGACCAACACTTGACCATTGATTGAATTTACATTTGTCATTTTCTGCGAAATTATTTCCCCTTGTAGGCACAAAATAATGAAAAGAGTCTTTTAGAGATATACATATATTCAATAACAAAAAAAACACGAATAAATAAAGAAATTAAAATACTTAATTAACACTTTATACCTACTATAAATAATAATATCATCCTTTTTTCGAATTTGAATTACAATTGCTTTTTTTGCAAATTTATGACATAAAATTTTTAATAATACAAGATTATTGAATTACCCAATAACACATAATTATATATACATTCACATATGTTGCTACTTACTTCTAGTTTTGTATATTACTAGCCTCTTCAGCGTTTATTATGTCGCCTGTCTGAAGGCTCACTGAGTAAAAGTATAAAGTCGGATAAACTTATATTAATATACTTGTCAATGATTGTAATGTAGACGAATATATAATTTGCAGTAATTAAATATTTAATATTCAAGAAAAGATAATTTAGGTAAAACTTGAAACAGTTACATATTTTAACCCGCGTGTACTCGGTGACTTTACTTCCTATTTCATATGAGGTGGGGTGTGAAAGACCCGAAAATTTTATGAAATTTACCAAAAGAATTTAAACAATTTGCGAATTGTTAAAAAGATTTTTTTGTTAAATTCTATACGATGAGAGCGAAGAAAAAAATATCTTCATTTTTTTGGCACACCCTAATATATATATATACATATTTAAAAGCTAGGCTAAACTATATTAAAAAGATTAACAAAAACCTTTTCTTGAACATAAAAGTAATAAAATCTCTTGATTTGATGGATTAATAATTTATAGATTGAAATTCATTTTTGAAATTTACTACGTCACATATACCGCAGGAAATCATAAGCAGGAATAAGTTAAAAAAAAAGGTGTTTTAGATATTTTTACATAGTTTTTTTTTCTCGTTGCGTTTATTTCTTCAACACAAGACAAATCTATGTATCGCACTAAATATTTATTTGTTTGTCCCAGTAGTGGCCCAAGAAGTGATATTATTTTATAATCTCTTCATTTTAATTTTGTCCTTTTTGATGGTTGAACATAGTTTTCTTATTAGTGCAATCCATGTTAGCGATTTTTTTTTATTTTTGTTTGCCTGTCTATTTATGTCTGTTAATCTCCGAAATGGCTGGACTGATTTTGATGGGACTTTCATTGGCAGATAGCTGATATTATAAGGAGTAACTTAGGCTAATTTAATTTTAGAAAGAGAATTAGGGTTCAGCTTAAAAAAATTAAAACGAACGAACCTGGAAAGTAATATGTAGTTTTTATATTAAATTAAAAATTAAATGAAATTAAAAAAGATTGGGGTGTATATCACTGAACCAAAATGAATTCATGCATACATTTTAGAGATAAAATGAAATGGAGCTAATAATATGTACAAGCATTATTTCTTGATATGCTTAACTGGTTAAAGTTGTTGGATATGGAAATTAGCTAGGAAAAAATTAAGAATATTCTTTTATTTGTATCGATGAAAATTGTATATACAGTTTGTTGGTTTCGACTTTGATAGAAATATTTTAAGTATAAAACTAGAGTTAAACAAAAAACTTTACATATCTCTTTAAAATAATTATCAAATAAGAAATGTTGAAATCCATCTAACATGAATCCATTCATTGCGTTCATTATGAGTTACAAAACGATTGTGTAGTTAATTCAGCAGAGATACAAGATGGAATTTTTATAGCTGGAATGAAACCGATTAAGACTTAGAATGTTACAGAGCGTGATGTTATATTAAATTAAAGAGTCTCAAAATTCTAAATATAATGTCTACTAGGGGTGAACAATTTTGTCTGGATTTTGTCCGATTTCTGATAATGTAAAGTACACGGATCAGATATTTGTCATGTTTAATTTCCGCAAGAATCATCAAAAAATATTTTTATTAACAATTTATACCTGAGTTGCGTGGAAGACCCTATGCGGCACGGTCGTGTTTTTTGCAAGTAATAATTATACTGCTACGCGTTGAGATAAGAAACCGGTTTGTCCGCTAGCCGTGTGCATTTTGCACTAACGGGCATTCTAGTGGACAGTTTACGTAGACAATATTATGTTTTATAATTATTATGAATAATATCGCAAATAGCACGTCGCCCGTGCTAAATAGCATGGAGAATAGGAGCGAAGTAGAACAATATAATGAAAATGAAGAATTATTTCGAGTGGAGGAGACTGAAGAAAATACAAACCTATATACAAAAAAAAGATATCGAGATGAGGATGACATGGAGATGTGGACTTTAGTGTCTAGAAATAGCAAAAGAAAGTATCGTAGAAATTTATCAGAAAAAAGTTTAGAAGAAATAGATGATAAAATAGAAGTCTGTATTACAAGTAAAGAAAAAATTCCTAAGCAGATAGAATTGGCGAGGTTTTTGAAAGAACACAATATATTAAATATAATAAGAGTTAAATATGCAACACCTTATAAAATTTTTGTTTTATTTGAAGAAGAAAGCGATGCAGAAAAAATGATTACTTCTACAGCGTTGCAGGAAAAATGCTGGAAATGCTACAAAACAAGTGAAGTCGGATTTTCCTATGGCATTATCAGAGATATTGAGTTAGATCTGTCTGAAAAGGATGTACAATTGAGCATTTCGTCGGATTTAGAGATAATATCAGTTAAAAGATTATTTCGTAGAAATGATGAAATCCCTGGTTGGACTGAAAGTGAAACGATTCGCCTTTGTTTTAAAGGTTCCTCCTTACCACCACATATTTTCATATATGGCTTAAAGGTAAAGGTCGAACCATACATATTCCCTGTGACGCAATGCTCCAAATGTTGGAGATTTGGCCACACTCATAAATTTTGTCCTTCAAAAAGTATTATATGCCCCAAGTGCACAAAGAATCATAATAATTGTGAAACAAACCAGTTTAAATGTATTAATTGTGGTGGGCAACATATGTCGCTAGTACGAACATGTCCAGTATTCCTTAAGGAAAAAAGAATCAGACAGTTAATGGCAGAGTTTAATTGTACTTTTAGAAGAGCAACTATGATGTATGTGCCCCCATCTCCTCAACCAGAAAAAGAAAATAATCTGGACATAAATGTAAATTTTCCTGCACTTAGTTCAAATCCGGAGCCTGCTACAGTCATGAATCAACCACAAAGCTATTCAGAAGTAGTAAAGTCCGCTAAGAAGATAAATAGTGTCGAAAATAAAAATAAAAGAACAAAATATAAAAAGAAAAATATTTCAAAAAAAAAAATAGTCAATCACGAAACACAATGGACTGGGATATATCATCGGATTCGGAAGTAAATATTGAGGTGACATCAAATTATTCAAAGGAAGAACAAAAAAATAGTAGCGACCATATATCGTTTAAACAACTTTTAGAAAAATTGAAAAACATTATATTTATACATAGAATATCTCTGAAGGAGAAAATTACAGAAGCTTTAGCAATTATATGGGAGTGGCTGATTTCTTTATGTAAGACCAAAGTTTTAGAGTTACCAATATTCAAAAATATATTTGAATCTGTAGATGGATAATTTACCCTTTGGAAGCTATATTAAACTTAATATTTTGCAGTGGAATGCACAAAGTTTTAAACCTAAATTAAGTGACTTTGAGCTACTATTAAATCGGGATAAAATTCACATTGCAGTGATTAGTGAAACGTGGTTGAATGAGAGAGATGATATAAGAATCTCTGGTTATAACATTTATCGCTATGATAGATCTGATGGATATGGAGGTGTCGCTATTATTTCTCATCATTCTGTTAGAACGGAGGTTTGCCAACTTAATATAGGTAATTCAGATATTGAACTTTTACGTGTCAAAATTCATAATTGTAATAATCTTGAAAGTATTTATGCTTTATATTGCCCTCCATCCGCACGAACTTCGCAAAGTAATTGGGATGAAATTTTTTCAATAATCACGCAAAGATCTATAATATTAGGTGATTTTAATGGCCATCATCATAGCTGGTCAAATAGAACAGATAGAAGAGGAATTCAGATTTTTGATTCACTTGTAGATAGCCGCTACGTAATCCTCAATAATAGTAGTTTTCCAACCCGTGTTAAATTTGTAAATAATAATTTGCAAAAATCCTCTCCGGATTTATCCTTAGTATCATCGGACATTGCCTTAAATTGTGAATGGTTTGTAACAAACGAGTCCCTAGGAAGTGATCATCTAATAATTAAGTTAACTCTAAATTACAGCGTACCTCCTAATCACTTTATAAAAAAGCGGAACTTTAAATTAGGTAAGTGGGAGCCATATCGTTCCGAAATCAATTCGTCACTGAATAATCTCAGCTTTCCCGTAAACGCGCAATTAGGGTACGATATATTGCTTGATTGTATGAACCGTGCAGCAGACAAGTATATCCCTTTTATTAAATTTATCCTAAACCCTAGTAATGTCTTTAAACCTAAACCATTTTGGAATATGATTGTTTCGAAGTCTATAGCTGAACGACGTCTAGCACTTGTTGTATTTAGAGATAACCCAACGCCAAATAACCTTGATATTTTACAAAATAAAGTAGGTGAAGCTCAAAGAATATTACGTCAGTCGAAATCAAAATCATGGCAAAATTTTTGTAATGGTTTATGTGAAGTGTCTTCAATAACGAAATGTGGTTTCGAATGAAATGGATAAAAGGGAGATATTCTAAAAAATCTTTTATTAGTAGTGATAGTGCAAGGGACCTCCTTCAAAGTCTTGCCCCTGATTTTGTTGTTAATAATTGTCCTACATTTAGATCGAGTAACTACTATTTAGAAACATCAATTTCTAGAAAGGAATTAGAAGTTTCTATCAAATCAAAAGATACGGCTCCGGGAGTAGATATGATTTCATTTTCAATGATCAAAAACTTACCTGAAAGTGGTAAAGATTGGCTTTTGAATCTTTTTAACATATTTCTCAAAGATGGGATAGTTCCAAAGCAGTGGCGAGAGATAGCTATTATTCCTTTACCGAAACCTGGACGTGATCCACACTCAGTATCATCTTTAAGACCTATATCTTTAATGTCCTGTATATGTAAAGTTTTTCATTCAATCCTAAACAAAAGACTTGAATGGTATTTTGAAAGATCAAATACCTTCTCTGTAGATACTACGGGTTTCAGGAAAGCTCATTCTTGTTTAGATAACTTATGCAAACTAGTTTTATGTATACAAAAAGGATTTGGACTAGGCAATTCTACCTCTTGTTGTTTCATTGACATTGATGGAGCATATAATAATATAGATATATCTAAACTTTTAACTTTGATGGACAATTATGGGGTGGGATCAAAAATATGCAATTATTTATGGAATTTTCTTAATCATAGATCTCTAAATATTCATTTAGATACGTTATCGTTAACTAGATGTTGTAGCCAGGGCTTAGCTCAAGGAGATCCTTTATCGCCTTTACTATTTAATATTGCGACAGCTCACATATGCCAGTCTATTAAAAATGTTTTTATCTCACAATATGCAGACGATTTTGTTTTGTATACTTCAAATAAGAACTTGAATATCGCTACCAATGATTTACAATCAGCTTTGAACATTTTCACTGCATTGCTTGATGAATTAGGTTTAAGTATTTCCTCTTCCAAAAGTAAAATATGCATATTTAACAGAGCTCACATTAGTAAATCTATTAACCTTCGAATAGACAGTGTTTCTTTAGAAATAGTAGAAAATGTAAAATATCTAGGGTTGTGGTTGAATCGAAAATTAAAATGGGGAACTCATATAAGTAGTGTAAGAGATAAAGTTTCGAAGTTTTTAAATTTATTTAAAGTTTTAGCTGGTTCTGGCTGGGGTATCCATCCAAAGTATTTAAGAAAGTTATACATTTCTATACTAAGAAGTAGAATTGAATACGCGAGTTTTTTGTTCGATGACGGCCCGCGCTCACATTTGTCTAAATTAGATCAAATTCAAAACCAATGTATGAGAGTTATCGGTGGGTTTATAAGAACAACTCCTATACATGTGATGGAGAGTGAATTAAGTTTACCGCCTTTAGCTATTCGTAGACGCTACTTAGGCGGAAAATATTTGTTAAAAGCAAAATCTTTAGAAAACAACAGTATTATTTCTCTACTTAGTGAATATGCATCTCAATTTGAAAATTCATATTGGAACAGAAAGAAAAAGCCTTTATTAATTTTGTTATTTAATGAAATTCAAAATATATCAGTTCATAGAAGCAAACAACTAGAAATGTTTAATTTAAATGTTTGGACTTCAAAAATCGACTTGGATCCACATATTAAGATAGATATACCTCACATTAAGAAAGCAAAACGCTCGTATAATTCTCTTGATATTAAAATAAAATGTTTAAATTATTTAAATTCACAATATCCTAACTATTATAAATTATTTACTGATGCATCTTTAGATAACAATGAAACGGGAATTGCTTTTTATGATCCCCAAACAGAAACTAATATGAGATTTAAAAATAATTACAAAATTTCAATAATGTACGCAGAACTTATTGCTTTGGCTGAAGTATTATCTTATATTGAGACAATTAATTTTAATAAATTTATTATTCTTACTGATTCAAAAAGTTCATTACAACACTTGGCTCGTTGCATCTCGACTTTTTGAGGAACACCGATAGCCAATACTATCATTGAATTGATTCTTAAAATGAAGTCCTTGAAAAAATCAGTTGTTTTGCAGTGGATTCCTTCTCATATTGGAATTATTGGGAACGAGAAGGTCGATCAGTTTGCCAGACAGGCCTGCACTGATGGAGATATAATTCATATGTTACCTTTCTATACAGACTGTCTTTATTTGATAAAAGAAAAATGTTTAGATGCTTGGAAAGAGTATTTTGACTTGAGGTCTAAAGAAAAAGGCATATGGTACAAAACGATTCAACCACAACCTTGTTACTATTCTTGGGTAGATATGTGTAATTTCAAACGTGAAGATATTGTGATGGCTTTGAGACTGCGCTCCGGAAACATTCCATTAAATAAGTTTGGGTATTTAATGAAGAAAGTTCTTTCTCCTAATTGTCCCGATTGCGGAGTTATAGAGGATGTGTACCATATTTTAATGGAATGTGCTCGAAGCGAACCCCTTTTATCACAATTAGCAGATAGATCAATTGGAATATGTAATATATATCTAGCAAATCCTACTTCAGAGTCAGCCAAAATTATGTATAATATAGGTAAACATAAC
Source organism: Brenthis daphne (assembly GCA_947093115.1). Taxonomy (NCBI): domain Eukaryota; kingdom Metazoa; phylum Arthropoda; class Insecta; order Lepidoptera; family Nymphalidae; genus Brenthis; species Brenthis daphne. Next base: position 27,943,897 of record OX352474.1, on the reverse strand, counting down.
ATAAGTAAGCGAAACTAAATAATATTATAACTAATGTATAGATAAGAATATTTGTGTAACCTACCAGAGCAACATAGTCGCCCAAGTGACTCAGCGCTTTAAATGAGAATAAAAAAAAAAAAAATTTATACCTTAGCCTATTTTTAGAAATTTAAAAAAGCTAGAATGGAAAGACACAAGTAGTAACTTTGGTAACTATATCATAACTTATCAGGATAATGATATGCAAAATGAGACTGTTTTAAGTGTTCTAGTTTCAGATTTTGATAAATTACGTCAGCTACACATTAATTAGGCACTTTAAGGTAGATGGTTTGGTGTAAAATAATACATAATTAATTATAATCAGATGAAAGAGGGCAAATTTCTGTTTACGATTCTAAAGGCAAATGTTTTAACATATGCATAAAAAATCTTTAGGGCTGTTCTGAACAGGGTTGTCTTAAAATGATTGTGGCTCAGAGCAAGTTATGACATCAAAGAAATTAAATATAAACATTTTTTTTTTATTTTTGTCACAAAAGTCTTTACAGAAGTCTAACATTTAAATATATATATCTTGCAAAATTTTTATACGTTCGATAATATGTAAATTTGAAAATATAAAGTAAAAGGTCTTTCCAACTCCAGGTTGCTATTGAGTTTTCCTGACAGAAAAATTAGTAACTATTATTATTAATATTATTACCATAACCGGTACTCCAATCTCGACCTGCAGTCATACATATTACATGCTGACCACTGAACCAACATGGTTCATGATACAAAAGACATTATTAAATATATATACCGTACAAAAAATCCTGTTACAAATAAGTTTGTCTAAAATATTTTACTACACTCTAAAACATATTTCAAAGAGGAAACTACTGGAAGCGAGATAAAAGTACATTGAAATTCAGAACCGTCTACAGTTCCTCGTCATTAGCACAAATTTGACAACCAAATGACCACAGAGAACTTTCCGATATGTATGAGTTACAGCTGACGGTACAAGTCTGCTTGCACTACGAATTTTACTGTATATTTCAATATATACGACTCTTTTTCTATTGAAAATCCATTGGGACTTAACAAACAAGTTCATTCATCATTTCTTGTAGGAAAGAGGCAATGTTTAGCGCTGAAATTCAAAAATGGAATTAATGAAGTTTTGAAGCTGTGCATGATGGAGGCTAAGATGGTGAAACCTAGATGAATCTAGTAAAGCCGTACTGTGTCCAAGGTGACCACGCTCTTACGAGATCGCGATGTTCCAGATGACGTGATGGTGTTATGATTTTTTGTTCTGAAGAGAAGTTTATGAACTAGTGACTACGGATTTGAAAGTTTTAAGCGTATGTTAAGGGGACGACTTATCTATATGTTTTTGGTAAGTTTATCATCATAACTAGGTATTTTGCTAAGATGCCTTATTTGACGTACATTGTATTTGTATTGATTTGCAGAGAAAAATTGGACACGTATTTTCATGTGCTTTAAAATTTAATTTTTCTATTTATAACATTATTTTTGAAAAAATAGTTACATGTATCTGCTTATTAAAAGTTACTAAACTAGAAAGCACTTTTCATTCATACATACTAAACCTCACTTTATATGTAGAAATAAAAGCGCTAAAGCTACAAAAAAATCTCTATAAAAAGTAGGTTTCATATAGACTTTGATCCCCTATTTTACCCCATTATAGGATGAATTTCGAAAGATGCTAAAACACGTATCTATTTAATTGTATTGAAGAGCATTAATTATCTCGTAATTCTGATCATAAATATTTTTTTGGGTTGTACTATAACAATACGTTTGAAAATACTTAAAAAATCACGCCAATCCGTCACTCCGTTTCGACGTGAAAGAAAGACAAACAAACACACAAACAAACACACTTTCACATTTATAATATTAGGTATGGAAAGTATAGTTCCTCTGACTAACAGAGACAAAATAATGTAACACTTTTAAATTATAATACTATAAGGAAAAAAAACTCAAACGCATTTTTTTAATCCTACGACTAACCATTAATGTTATTTTCGAGTAATATTCCATGAAATCTTGTTAAATTGTAAAAGCCGGCGGATTTATCGGATTACAACGCGAAATTGTAGAAATCCACCCAATCTTGAAAATGTAAATAAGAATCTAAAATAGCTAAGAAATAAGTAAAGCGAAATAATGAAATTACTCCTATTACGATAACTTTCTTTATAGTTATACTTTAGAATTTTAATGATATAGATTAGAATTAAATTGCATTTAAGAAATAATTTCATCAATATTACCTATATATTGTTGTATAATTAATACTTAAGTCGTAGGACTTAAAAATTGCTAAATGTTTTGTGATAGAAAGCAAGGGAGGTTGTAGATAGTAAATTTTGTACTTTCTATAAATTTTTTGTTACTATGCTTTTTGCGCTTTTGAAGTAGGGAACTTCTTACCGACAGATTTAAATTAAACTTTTTTTAAGTAGAGGTTATTTTTAACGAAGATCCAATGATTTACTTGTCTTTTTCAATTTCATTAACTAAACCTAGACATCTTCTTCTGCCTGGCTCTATTACTCCCGGCTATTGCCGGGGTCTGCCTTCCTGCTAAGCCCCCTCCACTTTGCATGGTCTTTAATATCATTCTGTGTAATTCCATTGGCTCTCATGTCCTGCTTCACGATATAACTAAACCTAGACATCTATGCAGTAGTAAATAGCAAGTAGCCTTAGCATGTGTATAAGCAAATTCAAGAGTATTCCTAGTATGTTACTTGGCTTCGCGCCCGGCTGCATTGCCGGACGCCAATGCAGCAACCACAATAAGTTGAACACACATTAGGGGGGACTAAACCTATGCTAGACATTAAACTAACAAGCTATATAACATATAATGGGAAAAATCGGCGGCAATAACAAGTACAATCTTTCTTAGAGGATACAGAGAACTGGAAATAATAGATGTACAAAATTTCCACTGCAAGTAAAACTTTTAACACAATTCCCAGATATACACTGCGCGGGTCGAAGACAAACGATCCAAGTTATGAAACAGCAAAATCTTTCTTTATTGGGATTACGATTTATAGATATCGATTATTAGGATAAGCAGATATGTGAAATAAGTTCCTGATTTGTTACTAGTATTACAATAAAGATGATTTGTTACTAGTATTAAAATAAATAAACAATAAAATATATATTGTAATAAAGTTATTACCCATTTAATTTCAAAATAAATATTAACTTATATATGTAAGATATAACTAACATTAAAATATTTTTATATACTTTATAAATATTATTCTTAAATGTATATTTATCTAAAATAGTTTCATTAGTGCTAGCATAAATGTGCCAACCAGAATAGCACCAATTTCTCAATGAAAGACCATGTAAATTAGCAGTCCGCATATAAGTGTTGCGTTTTGGCTCAACCAATGTCGCTATTGAACCATACATTTTATAACTGTTAGAAAACTTTTTTAAGTAATGTTTTGTTTTATATCAGACACTTGATTTGTCTTTCTTTTCTCGTGGAATAAATATTGTAAAGTATAATTATGAAATGTTGACTTTATTAAGAATCTTCACTATTCGCATTAGTTAATATAATAAACACCTTTCCTACTCTTGCTTCTTCATCACACTTATTGTCCAAGGTGCTAGCGTAGAAGTAATGCTCCTATGCAGGCAATGTATTTTCTTACCGTTTTTATAATATATAAATATATATGTACATACGTGTAACTCACTATGTGTATGTACATTATTCGCCTCAAATTGGCGAATGTACTTTAAAGGCTAAAAAAATATGCTTAATGTCAAGTTACAGTATTTTAATAGAACATAATAGCTATCCCGCTTACGGGTCTATATATCTTAATTCCTCTTAACTCAATTAATTCTTTTTAACTGCCTCGGTGGTGTAGTGGCTAGCATGTACGGCTGCACACTCGGAGGTCCTGGGTTCGAGTCCCGGGTCAGTCCAAGTTTAGTTATTGAGTCTTTCTGTATAGTAAGTCTCAGTAACAGCCCGGAGTTGGGAAGTTGGCGGTGTTTCACCCCTGTGCCTCGGAGAGCACGTAAAGCTGTCGGTCCTGCGCCTTAACTCTCACTGGTCGTGTCGAGCAGTCGTCCCACCGGAGTATGAGAGTGACAGGAATAGAGAGTGCACCTGTGTCTGCGCGTACACTTGTGCACTATAATATCTCCTGCGCAGTTGGCTAGTCTCAATGAGATTGGCCGCCGTGGCCGGAATCGGCTAGGAGAACACTATCATCATATCTTAATTCCACAGATTTTCGTCTACAGGAAACTCTTGAAGTGAGGAATACGCGTCTTAAAATGTTGAACAGGTAAGTTTAAAAGTAAATGTTAAAAATGTGGAAAATATTCCGAGAGCTGGCGACAAATTTTGGGAAGGTCTTTTTGGCAAGTTGAAATTGTGAAAAAATATAATTTCGTGAATTGGCGAGTCCAGACTCGCGGGACTGGACTCGCCAATTCACAAAATTATATTTTTTCACAATTTCAACTTGCCAAAAGGACCTTCCCAAAATTTGTCACGAGCTCTCGGGCTAAAACAGATTGTGTCATTTTTTTATTCGAAAAGCGAAATCAAACTCGACTTTTATTAAGTTTCTATTAATACTTTTTACCATCCAATGAATGGAATGTCACAGGAGACATATTGAAAGTGGTTTCTTCATATATGGACTCGTACGAGTATCTAGTACAAGTTTGCTACGAGTATGTCTATGAGAACGTATGTTTAGCAATTTGTGTAATAGTAACCTTATATGGTTAAAATAAAATTAATAAAACAAAATGGTTGAGAATATATGGAAAAAGAATGAATATCAATGAATTGCGATCAAAATAAATTTAACCTACCAAAAAAGCAAGACGCTACGTAACAATGCCTGTGTGAAAATGTATAGGGTGTACGCGCAGACACAAGTGCACTCTCTATTCCTGTCACTCTCATACTCCGGTGGGACGACCACTCGACACGACCGGTGAGAGTTAAGGCGCAGGACCGACGGCTTTACGTGCTCCCCACGGTACGGGAGTGAATCACCGTCAACTTCGCAACTCCGAGCTGTTACTCAGGCTTACTAAACAGAAAGACTCAATAATTAAACTTGGCCCGACACGGGACTCGAACCCCGGACCTCTGGATGTGCAGCCGTACATGTTAGCCACTACATCACCGAGGTAGTTACAAAAATGTATGTAAACGCCATCGTGCATCTCCTATTTAAAGTCAGTTCAAAAGATATTTATCATTTACTAGCGATTTACTCCACTCTTGCACGTCTGTACGTATAAACAGTATATCATGTGTACCAAACTATCTAAACAAGTCCGGACGTCACAGCGTGAAGGAGTAATAACATACATACACACGTACAAAATTTTGGTTTTATAAAAGTAGTCTGATTGTTATTTTTTAACCGACTTCCAAAAACGAAGAGGTTCTCAATTCGTCGGAATCTTTTTTTTTTATGTATGTTCACCGATTACTCGAAGACGCCTGAACCGATTTGGAAAATTTTTGTTTTTTTTCAAAGGGTATATATACTTCCTAGGTGGTCCCATATAAATTTTATCGAAATCGGTTGAGCGGTTTTTTAAAAAATCAACAATAAATATATTTTTTTAAATAAATTGCTTAATCGAATATATGTTATTAAAAAACTTTCTTCTTACAAATTACCTGCTTATTACGTCTACCCTAAAAATGGAAAAATAAAAACTTTTTAACAAAAAATAAAAACCGACTTCCAGGCACTAAAATGTAAAAAATAACTAAACGGAGGTTTTCATTTAGAATAGATACCTAATCAGATATTTTCGAAGTCGGTGCCAGCCTACAATATTTTAAGATCATATCGAAATGTATTAGATTTGCTTTGCATCGGCTGGCACTGACTTCGAAAATATCTGATTAGGTATCTATTCTAAATGAAAACCTCCGTTTAGTTATTTTTTACATTTTAGTGCCTGAAAGTCAGTGTTTATTTTTTGTTAAAAAGTGTTAAATTATATTTTTCATCAAATTGAGTCAATAAACATATTTAATTCCGCATTTTTATAAAATAGAGATAAATAGAGTTAACCGAGTGATTTAAAATAGCAAGGATCTTATTGTACTGGTATTCTCATAATTGCTTCAAATATTTGGAATATTTGTAACAATTATTGATATAGGGCATACATACTTGTTGATATATGTATTTACATATATACATACACTGTGATATATATTTAGTTATGTAAATTTTTGAAAGTATGGCCAACAGCTTTATAAACTGTGACGAAAAGCTCTGACGATTTGGTTTTACTTTTAGATGAAATATTAGTAACAGTATGTAAAGTTAGTACAAGTTAACTGAGCAAGTAGTTTAACTTCAAGTTAAGCTTTACAAGTTCCCAACTTAGCCGCAAGCTTTGAATGCATCATTACACTAAACTATATAATGCTTATATTGCTTTTGCATGGCTTGGACTGCGTGACTTAAATGTGAATTTTTACTTCTGCTGTAGGGAAATGGTCAATTGCCTAAGAATAAATAGGTCAATTGCGAATATTACTCGATTTCAAATGAGCATTGATGATAACTCGAATAATGTCATTCTGACACACATCTCGTTATTATTAATTTGATCCACATGACGTCCCGATATCAACGAATAAACGTATATTACCTACTCCTGATTCGAACTCGCGACCTCGGGCTTGGTCTGGTATTTTGAACTACCCTACTTACTACTAAATAGTCAAATTATTATGAACTAAGTAAGTGTTTATTTTTTTTTACTATAACTTAACTAAACATATAAATCTTTCATAGAGGTAAAAGATATTATATTTCTGTACTTGTTTTTGTAGTAACTTTATTGAACTATCTATTTTATTCTAAAGATTACTAAGTTTATAAATATTCAATCTCTTCTTAGCATTCTTATGAGGTAACAAAAAACATTTCTTCTGACTTTTACATTTCTTCTAATCTGAGTGTACATCGCAAGCCAAGGTGTAAAATTTATACTGTTTTTTTGCCAGATAATTTTAAAATATGAATGTCAGTTAGATATAATGATGTTCTCCTGACCGATTCCGGCCACGGCGGCCAATCTCATTGAGACTAGCCAACTGCGCAGGAGATATTATAGTCCACAAGTGTACGCGCAGATACAAGTGCACTCTCACTCTCATACTCTGGTGGGACGACCACTCAACACGACCAGTGAGAGTTAAGGCGCAGGACCGACGGCTTTACGTACCTCTCCGAGGCAAGGGGGTGAAACACCGCCAACTTCCCAACTCCGGGCAGTTACTGAGGCTTAATATACAGAAAGACTCAATAACTAAACTTGACCCAACCCGGGACTCGAACCCAGGACCTCCAGGTGTGCAGCCGTATATGCTAGCCACTACACCACCGAGGCAGTTCAGTTAGATATATTGTCTCATTTACTTTTAGTCAACGTGGCTAGTTATATAAGAAAATTACATAGCACATAATGTTTCCATTTTTAAAATATTTCTTCATACATTTACATAAAATAGAGTACATTTTTATTCAGAATTCTTAACCACTCGTGAACAGCTAGTTAGTAGTCATATAAAAAAAGGTTCGTTACTCGGGACGGCGATAAGTGGGTGGTTGGAAAAATATAAGTTCTCTTAAAGGACCTAATAAATATACGTAACGAGGGCAAGTGATTGCATTGGATCGTGTCAGAGTGAGAGATCGAGATGAAATCATATTACCCAATAAAGTTGTTTCCAACATGCTATTTGGCTCAATCTTGTTAACGATGCCACTTACATATATGGGAAATGCTAGTTCTTATACTAGTCCTTGAAGATCTTATTGTTGCTACTTAGAAGTAGTTAGAGTAGTAGGTAAGTGTCCCCTCCAACGTGCGTTCACCTTGTCGTGGTGGGGGGCTCAGTAGTGCCCGGCAATACAGCCGGGCGCGAAGCCAAGAAACGCACAGGGAGGTGGCCGCCTTCGGTGGGCGGTGGAAGGTGGCCCTCTTCGGAGGGCGGTGTACCATGCGGGTTGCTCCTGGTACTTCTCTGATAGCAGAGTGGACTTTGAAACAACCCCATGGTCGTTGTGGTCTGCCTCGGCAGACCTGCCGTCGGGGCGTCGTAGTTGAATGCGTAAGCGATCCTGCGACGCCCCATTAAGACGGGGGAAGGTTTTGTTGGGTTTCTGTGGGTAGTACTGGCTTTGCCGGTGAGTACCACACGTCTAAATGCATTTCCCAACGTAAAAAAAAAAGTAGGTAAGTGTGACTGAAATGATCCTGCGACGTCCCATTAAGGCGGGGAGGTTTCGTCGGGTTTTAGTGCGTCGTACTGGCATTTCTAGTCGGTGAGTCCCATATCTTAACTATACGTAACCACTTTTGTTTATATACGGGCGTATGTTTATATATATCAAAACAAATCTATCCCACGGGAACCGTAATTTTTTCCGCGATAAAAAATAGTCTATGTGCTATTCCAGACTATAATCTCTGTGCCAAATTTATCCAGATCCGTTCAGCCGTTCTGGCGTGATTGAGTAAACATCCAAACATCTAAACTTTCACATTTATAATATTAGTATTTGTCGACCTTTCAAAACATCAACTTTTACATTAATTTTATAGTACATATAAGAAAAATAGTAAAAACACGATAAATGGATCTTAATTACATTGAAGAAGATGATGATGTTTTATTATAAATATAGCTAAATTATAAATAATATATACCTAATAAAAGGCGAAATGAAAAATAAATTTAATAAAGCCGCTCTATTTGACGTAATTTAATAATATACGTAGTGGAAAAGGCAACGAGTAAAAAAAGGCTCGTACGGGCAAGCGAGGCTTAAACCGTTTGTGGCATCTAAACGCAATAAATATTCAAACGGGAAAACGCACTGTGCGTGCTGAATTAAGTGAACGAAACAATGTTAGTGGGCAATCATCATAGAATAAAAAAATTGCGTTTACATTTAAATTAGCTTCTGCCTGTGACTCTGCTCGCATAGTACATTTATGTATAAATTCTCCGCAAAGATTTATTGCGTAATAATTGATAGCCTAGAGCCTCAATACTCGTAAATCAAGTCGGACTGGTACCTAGATCAAGAGCTTAGCGTACTCAACACACACACACACAAAATAAAAATAAAACTATTTAAGTTATTTGATAATCAACCTAGGTGGTCTATTGGTTAGCATGGTTGCAAATTCGGGGGTTCTGGGTTCAAGTGCCGGATCGGGTCAAATTTAGTTACTGAGTTTTTCTATCAAAGAAGTCTGAGTTGATGGAGTATCACCTTCGTAACTCGGAGAGCCAGTGAACACAGTGAACACGTGTAATATCGTCATCACACCGGAAAACGAATAGTGAGTGTACTTGTATTGGCGCGGATACTTATGCACTACAATATTCCTTACGCACTCTGCTAGTCTCTCAGACTATTTTGAGATTGGCTGGCGGCTGCCGTTACCAAAATTGGTCAGGAGGACATTATACTAGTACAAGATATTGTGGAAACTGCTTAAATGCTTTAATATAATTTATTCTGTTAATAATACTCAACTTTTGTTCGTAATTTTCAAGGCGTAAAATTTTCTAGTGCTCCCATTTGGGACATAACGTTTTTTTTAAATTTATTTAAGAACTATTTAAAAAATTTATCACGATCGAATATTTCATATATTATTATTGTAACAATATTATTCAGAGCGTGAGAATCGAAAAAATAGTTCATATCACGTAGGGAATAGGGAATCTTTCTATAAATTAAAGCTTTTTACAATAGTCAGAATACGAAGAAAACGAATAATTAAAAATCAACATTTCCAAGCCTTTTAAAAATTGCTAAAACTCCTGAAAAAAGGGCAGCTGTAAGCAATATTTTCCCTTAAAAGGTTTTTCGAACAAATATTCTAAGTTCCTACATAAATTTAGGAGATTCTTTCTTTAGGTGGCATAATTATTTTTTATAAAATGATTATTTTTGCAAGACGAGTTTTAAATAGGCATTTTAATTTTTGTTTTACTGATCACAATCATCTCATTTTGCTTGGAATTATTCGAAATAAAACCGCATGAAAACTCGAAATTGTTTTCCCAGACATAAGACTAATCTAGATCGATTTATCGTCCCCGAAACCCCTTGTATACTAAATTTCATGAAAATCGTTGGAGCCATTTCCGGGATTCAGATTATATATATATATATATATATATATATATATATATATATATATATATTTATAGAGATTTGCTCGTTTAAATATATTAGATATTAATAGATAATATACTGTTGCATATGTTAGATAACACATGGCATAATTTTCGTCGTACCATGTTATTTGTTTGAACAGTCGGTTTTGTTTAATTTTTATTATATTACTATTTGCTTGATAAAATAAACATTTGATTTAGCATTCATTCAAAGCTAATATAAAGAAATGTAATAAATACGCTAAACATGCTTAAAATATTATTTTAATGTCTTTACGTGTTTCTTTTAAGTTTTAGATTGGGATTCATGTCAGCAAAATTGACTCCTTTCTATTGCGTTACGGTCAATTTTATTATTCGTCTGTAATAGGTACTAAAGATTGCCTCTAAGGATTAAATTCAATTTAATTACTATTGTAAATAGCTAGTGCATGCATGTAGCATATTATTATAAAGTAACGAATGCGCCTGAATATTTTTACAAAACTGTATTTTAGAGAGTTTACTCTTTTTCGTACAGCTTTTCTTTATCCTATATATCTTTTTCTACAAGTAATTGTTATAAATAATTATATATTATTACAACGTCCACAATTTCACCGTCATGGTAAGCGAAGCGTGGATAAAAGTTATTCAATTTCCGTCCCTACAATGTAATCAAAGTCCTTGCCTGTCATAAAAATATGCTCAGCAATTTAAACGTTAAAGAAGCTGTAACAGACAGATAGAGTTACATTCATATTTATAATATTAGTTGGGATTTAAATGATAGATTAAAATTAAAACCAAATATTTCCATTTAAACTGCTTGAGCTATGAGGTTTAATACAAAGCACATTTGCTACCGAGCTTCACTCGGGGTTTTTGGCCTTAAGTACAATTTTCATTTTTTTTTAAACTAAATACTTGAATAAATATTAAAAAAAATACAAAAGTTAAAACTTTGTATGCGACCGAGATTCGAGCCTGGACACTTGTGAGTGTTGATATTGCACCTTGGCCGCTTGACCACGATGTTTATGACCACGCGTGCAAATTACCGACCATATTTGCGCGGAATAATGCAAAAGAAAACTGCATGAAAACTCGAAAACACGCGTTTTCTCAGACATAAGAGTAATCTAGATCGATTTATCACCCCCGAAACCCCCGTCAATCAAATTTCATGAAAATCGTTGGAGCCGTTTCCGAGATTCAGATTATATATATTATATATACAAGAATTGCTCGTTTAAGGAAGAAGTACTTATAAGATAAGGAAAATGTTTTGTTTTCGAAAATAAGTCTATTATAATTATATCCGTCTATTTAAGACGGACAGATGAAATCAGTGGCAGAGGCTAGAGAAAAAAGAGCAGTTATAGTTCATGTCTCAGGAACTTGGTTAGCTGCCGCACGTAATTCCTTAGACAAAATTTTAGCAGGATGTTAAGTTGTTAACAAGCGACCGCTTTAAGCTCGTTTCAAATACATTGAGGTCAGTTCTTAATTTCTTTTAATGAAAATGAGCTCACAATTTCAGTATGAGTTTTATTTTGTAAAGAGTGTGTAAATAATATTTATAAAAATACTTTATATTCATTCTTGGTATTCTAAAGAATATAAAATTGCTAATGACTTTATGAACACTGAATCGTATTAGCGAGACGATATTTTGCCTATCATAGTAACTTTTGTATTTATAATATTACTTAGGTACAGGTGACCCTTATTTTTTACTTATATGTATATAGTCCAGCCTTTATACTGTTCTAGGTCATATGTCTGTCTGAATACTGAATTTCATCGAAATCCGTCCATCCATTTCTGCATGAAAGGATAACAAACATACACACAAACAAATATTTAACGTTAAGATAACAATATTCTCTTTGGACTAATCTTGTTTTTGAAAAATCGCAAGCATTTCAAAGCCAATATCCGAGGTTACTCCATACTGACATTGTGAGATTCGGGGATAGGGGAATAAGTCGTTGTCTATTGACTGGTCCCTGGAGAAAATTTCCTGCTTACGGCCATTCTTGTGTATGCTTAGAATTTTATGTTACTTCAAATATAGCTTTAACAATTTTAATAGAAAATAACGTGTTTTCATGCTCTTTTATTTACTCGAATATATTTTTATTTATATATTTTTATGGCCACTTTAAACGTTTTATAAATAATATTTTATTTTATTTTGGTGGCCAAATAGTTTGGTATTTCTAAAACTGTTTCGACCTGCTTTTACTTTAAAGAAAAACTTCTTTTTTAACGTTCTTCCGTGAAATTACATATTTTCAGTTTTTGTTATTTATTCCTTAAAAATATTTTTTTTAATACCGATTTAAAAAAAATATATATATAAAAAATGAAACTTCGATATTACTTTCAAAATAAAATAAAATATACTATGATTAATGATAAGCTGAATATAACTTGATGTTATTATGTTTAGTGTATCTCTTTAAGTTCTGTTATACAATATTTTTCCACTGTAATATTGTACCCTACATTCAAAGACTCCTTATTTTGTCAGTGCAATTGTTTTACTATTAAAAATAAATGTCACAAAAATGTCATATCTTTTAAGTAAAAGAAAATTAATCTGCGCAAGATATTCATTGTTACTTTTAACCTCGAAGCTTCATCTCAGAATTCTCAGAGAAAAATAAACTCTCAAGTGATTCTTGGGTCACACTTTAGTCTGTTCTTGTCATGAAGACGACAGTATGTTTTATTTTACTTAGAATTTTTGATTTTTACAAATAGTTGTAGATCATTTAATATAATTAAAAACCATAGTTAAACAAAACAAAAGTATTTTTAAATTATTAACGAGGTTTCATATATTATAGGTTGATTATGGAATAAATTAATGATTTTGGTAGGGGTCTTATAACTGAAGAAACCCTTGTAGAATGCATACGTGGCAGTCTGTATAGATTTATTTTACCTTTGTTTTAAATCAAATAGATATTCAGTTGAAATTACAGAGTATATTGTGTTATAGCGAATATCACATCAAATAAAAACGCAGAATGTTCAAACAAATAAATAAATCTTGAAATGAGAAAAATATAAATATATATATAAAGGCATTTTTGTTTTGAATGGTATATAAAAGCGGTAATACAATAAAGCGTCAAAGTTGTTGTTGTTACTATACGAAGTCCTAATGGTAAATACGTACGTACGATTTAGTGTTATTATGATTTTTGCCCAATTATGGGGAGAATTTACCATATATATATATATATATATATATATATATATATATATATATATATATATATATGTATATTACTTAACTAGTGACTTACCTTCGTTTTGGGTGCGTACTTGCGTGGTTACTTGTATTTATAATATCATACATACAAAGGCAGCATCAGCTTTTAGTAAATTTCATTAATAAGAATAGCTTTTGTGTTACTTTATATTCATATCAAATCATTAAAAAATATTCATACACATACAAACTTTTCCATATATTATATTAAATATTAAAGCGATACACATACGTCGTACGTAGAAATTGAATCCACGACCTCCTGCTTAATAGCCAGAACCAGATCGACGCCATACATATTGATTGTAAACAAGTAGATGTTCAAAGGAAAAGAAAAACCGTATTGCAATTTTCATAATGAAGGTCACCAACTTTTATATTACTACTTCAGAACAAAGTTTAATATTTATCACAAGTTATATCAGTTATATCCAGAATGACCTTTAACTATAAGATTTGTGGTCCTCTGAAAGTTTACCGACGAGATTCCATTAGAATTTTTATTTATTGGGGCCTTCTCTAGATACTTTATCAAGACTAGGTTTATGTCCGACCAAATAGACGTGCGAAGAGGTGATATATATTACTAAAATAAATGGGTGCTAGCTTTTTGAAGTATCATCTGGCTAGTGAACATGATATTCGGAATCGAAGACTTTAATGCTAATAAAAACAGTTTAACTAAAAATCGACAACATTTAACCTATAAGGGTAATCGCTCAATAATATTGTATCTTTGTTTTTAAAAACACATGGCCAATGAAAATCATTCACAAAAAAATTAATACCCTCTCGACTGATATCGGCCACGGCCGGCCAATCTCATTAAGTAGTTTAGTAATATATCATAGTGCACAAGTAAGCGCGCAATCACACCTCGACACGACCAGTGAGACTTAAAGCGCAGGACCGACAGCTTAATCTTGTCGAGGCACGGGAGTGAAACACTGCAAACTTCCCAACTCTGGGCTTTAACTGGGACATTCTTACAGAAAAACTCAATACCTAAACTTAGCTTGACCCGGGACTTGAACCCAGGACTTCCGGAAGTGGAGCCATATATGTTAGCCACTACACCACCGAGGCTTTTAAAGCAAAAATAACTTTTGCTATGTACTAGTATTAAAATAAAATAATAAAAAAATGCCATATTACAACGAAATATCGCTTATAATTCTTCTTTAAAAAATAGCATAATAATTTTTCTATACTAAACTGCACGTGGATGTAACTGTAAACAAAAGCTTGTAAATTATATATTTTTTCAAAATAAATAGCTTTCACGATGCACTGTTGCGCCTTGCAGCGAACTTTGAAAACAAAGGATATTTAAAACAAAGCTTGAATATTTAGTAAATGTTTGTATGTTTGTAGGAGCTTTATAGTCAGGTTGTTACAAAGCATACTTTTACTTTGTAGGACACGAAAACGTCTAAAAGTTAACAATTTACTGATACTACTGTTTGCTTAGTGGACGGAATTCGACCATATTATTATTGAAAATTTAAGGAGAACAAATATGAGTAGAATTTATCTATCGTATAAAAATCTGTTTCCATTTTTTTATTGATAACACGAAAGCTCGTTTATAGCTATTTATTAAAAAGAAAATCGGTTGAAAAACAAAGGAGAAAAAGGTACTTAACTGTCTTGTCTTTGCCTATTAACTGGTAAATATATATACACAGATTTAGTTGTTATTTTTAAAGATAGCATTGATATTTGTAGCTATATAATATATACGTTCAAATCAATTTCAGTTTATCATCATTTTATTTTTTGATAAAATTTAAAAAACCTAAGTGAACATTTTTACTATTCAGATTTGTGTATCATTTTTATTTCAGTTGAATATCTGAGTGTTTTGGTTACGTTAAGATTTTCTTATAAAATATATCGTAGAATCATTTATAATTTTTTGGAAATTAATTTAAGGTAACATTTTATTATTAAGTCTTTGGCTTAAGGTAGGATCCCGTTAATAAACCTGTTTAAAAATATAAATAAATTAATATGTCGGGACATTTACACACAGCACCATCTAGTTCCATGGTAAGCTACAAGGCTTGTGTTATGGATACCAGATATAATTTTAAGCACATATGTACATAATATTATAAATATAAACACCTATGACTGGAGTACAAACATTCGTGCTCAGCACACAAATTAATGCCCCCAAGCGGGACTCGAACCGCGACCGCTGGCACAGCAAGAAGGCTCACTACAAACTGAGCCAAACGTGTCGTCTAAAGTGTCGTTTAATATTTTAATTCTCGAGCTCAAGTATGTTACTGATAAGTGTTTCGGTAATACAAAAGGAAAGGTACAAACACAACAGTTCGTGTTTAGCATTTACATTTTGGTTACATACAAAGTGTTATTGCTTACCAGGCGCGGGCACTTTTCAGAAATGTATGGTTATTTTCTCTCGCGTAGTTATAAATTTATATACGCATTGAGGTTAAAATACATTATTTGTTTGAATTTAAATGCTCAATTTATCAAATATTCATTATCAAATATAATTTATCAAATATAATTTATTTAAATCTATTTAACGGTTGATACTGATTCAATTTTATTTTTAAGAATATATATTTTTATAGCTAGTGACGAGCTTTATCAATAAAAAGCTACTGTTATCAACAGCTGTAATCAATAAAATAAAAACGTGTGTGTACTTATGAACGCACATAAGAAGTTATACTTCTTTGGCATAACAGAACAAAAATAGCTAAAGATTTCATCTTGTCACAACTCTCTGTTTGTAAAAGGAATGATAAATTAATAAAAATAAGGCATATTAGGCATATTACAATCATATGTTTATAGAATATCATTTAAAAAAAGTATATAATATTATATATCATTTGTCAGACAATAACAATGGTTACCATGACAACAAACAGTTATCAGCTAACTTCATCATGTCGCTCTTTAGCTGTCGGTGTGCGCGCGCATCGTAACAATTTTACTCTCATATTTTTTTCCAAACGTCCCAAAAGAAGTATATCTTAAAACATCATTATGGTCTGATTTCCACCACTGAGCGAACACTAGTTTCCTTAATTAGGCAATTAAAATGTTGTTAGTCTTTGGAAGTAAAAGAGCTAAAAAATATTTTTGAATTTTTACCTTTTATCTCTTTTCGGCGACGTTTCATTTTGAGAAACATATTTTATTTAATGAGCGCCTATATTTTATTCTTTTGAGGAGATATAATATTTTTTACAACGTTAGTGATACATTTTTTTTATAAGTATCTATATTATGCAGGTAAAAAACAAAATACAAATATAATATTTATAAAATACTAGCTTTGCCCACGGCTCCGCCCACGTTCAGATGACCAAACACCAAATTCTTAGGTTTTACATATTAGTATTCTCTTACATTGCAGTTTTTGCATTTTTTCGATAAATATTGAAATGAGATATTTTCCCGCGGTAAAAAGAGTCCTATATGTTGACCTGGATAACCAGCTATCACCATACCAAACGTCATAAAAATCCCTCCAGTGGTTTTTCTGTGATGCGGTAACATACAGACAGACAGACAAAAATTCTAAAAACTATAGATTCGGCCTCTGCATCAATATTAATGTTTATTTCAATAAGATTTTTCAAAAAAATATTAAATATATAGATTCGGCTTAGGTACAATTTTTTGATAGGTATAGATAAGTAACTATCATTTTAACACTATCAATATATTTTTTTGTTATTGCGATTCTGGAGTGTATTGGAATATATTGTATAAATGTACCTAAGCGATCTAGTCTGTAATCGTGACTAGTTTCAATAAGCATTTTTTTGCTCTTATTGGAGCCATTTATTATTGTCAGAACGAACTGAAATCACTTGGATTTGAAGTTATATGTGAATTCTGATTAGCCTGGTAAGATTTTTTCTTTTAAGTACATTTTTAGTTGCCTAAAATTCTGCGTAAAATTTAAAATATTATGATTATACAACTTGCTAAGTTATATATAAATATTAAGCCCTTTCTATACCATTCTGCAGGGCTCGGGTCTACCCTTAATGAAACACGTTACCACGCCGCAGCCGATGTGCGGGTTGGTAAATTTTTCACGCTTTTTGAAAATTAATTTCTCACAAGCATTCGGGATTGCTAGCTATATTAACCTTCACCGTGTGAATATGTGGTTACAATATTGTAAGTCATTTGCACATAAAAGATTTGGATTTGAACCAGCATTATTAGATTTTCATGAGAATTTTGTGAACTACTTCAAAGCAAATGTCATGTTGAATGTTCATATGTCACTGAGTGAAAGAAATAAATGAGCAAACAACACACCTTTTCGTATTTATATTTAAAAAGTGAGGATGGTCGAGTTTTCATTTTAATACAAATCAAAAATTTACGTGCCATCAATTTAATTATTCTTCATTTCTTCAAATTCAAAAGAAATAGAGTTTTAATTAAATTGTTTGAATGCACAAAACCTGAAAGATTAAATCTTGAAATGTTGGGAACACTGGTACTAGGCCACGACCTTCTCAGGAAATGATCCGAAGAAAACTAATTAATTAAAGGAATTCCTTCCTATTCTGAGTTACTAAATCGCAGATAGATGATTGCTTGATAAATATAATTAAAACTGTCAGTCTGTAGCATTAAAATATTTTATCTTCGGTTAGCGGAAACTTAGAACTATTTTTGTTTTCAAATATTTAAATTGAGTTAAATTATTTATTTAGCTTAAAGTCTTCAGTCGTTTTTATTTTAGCTGTTCTGGGAATTAGCAACTAAATACCTACCTACAGTAGGCTGACAATTTTAATGGCTATTTTAGCTTTAAAATCGTGCATAAAACCCTCAATATGGGAAAGACCTGAATAATATAAAGTTTATTTTTGATTTCAAGAAAACACTACTAATTTTGGGTGCTATTTTGTTTTGATGGTTGATAATGAATGAGTTGCACTACAATGGTCCCACATAAGTTTAAAAAAATCCCACATATAAATAAGATCGAAAAAATTTTTATAAAATAATTTTCATACCTCTTTAATTAAAAGTTAATTATTAATTATGAAAGCACAGATCAGCGTTGTCTAATTAGCATAAAAAGCGACAACTGTTCAAGAGAAATTCAAGTCGTCAAAAATTAAAAGACCAACATTTACTTTTAATTTCTATTATTGGAGGCATTTAGCAGTTCTGTACATATAAAATTTCCTAAGTTTCTCAAATACAATTAAGATCTCATCTTAAAAGTCGAGCAATTTTACCTATCAGAAGACTGTGAAAAGTTCTTTGACAAAGTAACGGTGTTCAAAAGTTTTATCTTGATAAAGCCTACCCTTCAATAAAATATTCATTTATATGTATTTACTTTAAAAGTGGCTTTCTATGTAAAGATAATTATAACTTTCCTATTGAATTATAAAACTAATAACATATACTACCTATCAGTGCCGATGGGTCCATACAAGACGTCTATAATATATATGTGCTATAATATATATATATATATTTCAAAAATTGTATATGTATTTTTTGGAACGTTTCACCCTTCGCCACTGCTAGCTGTGTGCTTTTCATTTTAAATATTAGATTATAAGCTTGCTTGAATATGGCTCTTAGATATTTCATGTAATTTCTTTTTTTTTTCTATATCTTATTCCTTCCAAAGCTCTCTCTCTTTTCAACACGTGAACTCTAAAATTGCAAATAATAACAATAAAATTGGTAACGTAAGGTTATTTCACTGGTGCGTACCCATTTTTAAAACATTGGATATTTAAAATGTAATGAAGTGGCAAACTTAAAGCTATTAAGAAAATCATAACTATCTTTTGCAAAAAAATATGTAGGGACAGCGACAAAATTATTTAGAAAATACTAGCGATTTCACCAGTCACCAACATATCATATACTCAAACCTTCTCCGAAACACGCTGCATCTTATGGTAGGAATATTATTCCGATCGGTTCAGTAGTTATCGCAGTATAACCGAACAAAAAAATCGGCTCTCCATTTATTAGTATAGATATTATGTCTTCTTGTTATTAGAGTTCAAAACAGCAAGCGTAGAAACTACCTAAGAGCAATATGTCAAGATTTAGTAGTGTCGCATAAACCTTGCCATATTCACAGCGTAATGCTGATGTAGAAGGCTATGAATAATCGTAGCTTAAGGTTTAGTGATAGGCTTACTAGATAAGTATGCTTTAGTATACCATTAATATTTGCAATGTGAGAGTTTGTGAAAATATTTGGTTGCTTGTGACTCAATCACGTACGTATAAGCCATTCTGTAAAGATTTTAAAACGTTGATAAATGCATTTAGGTATGCATGCAGTGGGACTAACCGCCTAGAAAATCCAGTACTATTCACTAAAACCTAAGGAAGGCATGGCAGACCACAAAAACCAAAGAGTTGCACCCGCGGTCCACTCCGCTATCAGAAAAATACCAATGTAGGGCACTACAGGGAGACTACGTAGTAGATTTTTAAAATAATAAATGCCTGTCTGCTGTTAATATTATTTTAAATAGTTTATATTTGATTTTTTTTATTTTGCGTAAAAAGCGAACTAACAAGGAGAAAATATGTTCATGAAATAACATAGTAATATGCAGTCGGGAGACATACCCGTACGTACATGTTTCATCCTTACTGTGAGATATTATCTCGAAATTTTAGATAAAATTAATGTTAGGCGGTAAATTGTGCTGCTGTGTGTGTACAATGTACATATACGAAAACAAATTTAAGTATAAAGAATTCGTTAGGTCTTAAATTTAGTTTATAAAAATTTATTTGCTGACTACTTTAAATATCTGTTCAATTCAAGCACGTATCCTATGCATATCTTTACGCGAAAATACACTTGGAGCGTGTATAACTTAGTATCAACTTGTATAATACAAACGAACTTTGAAGTCTGAATCGAGTGAATTTATACTTAAAACCTTTATTCCTCCAAGCTATTTTTTAATATTTTCAGCTTTAGTATATGTACTAGTTTTTGCCTGAGATTTTGCTCACATGATAGGCGGGGTCATAAAAGGTAGCCGATGTCATAGAAATCTCTTTAGTCGTCTATGCTCAAAAACTAACGAAACAAACAGAGACATAGAGTTTCTTTCACTTTTTCACATTTATGATATGTATATGGGGTCGGCCGCTTTATTAAGCTAAATCCCAAAATCCCAAAATGATTTTAACAACGTAAAAAATGTACTACTTTATCTTATATTAAATTCCATGTAAAAGAAATCACATCAATCACTTGCATGAAGTACGCCTACCTGAAATATTTATACAAACAATCCAACGATGTTTTGCAATAATAATAGATATTAGTAAGGACTATCGCATATTATTAAAATAGTACCTGGGCCAGCGAGCTTCGCTCGCCGTTTTTGCTTAAAAGTACAATTTTATTTAAAAAAAAAAACAAAAAAACTTGAAAAAATACGAAAAAAAAACAAAAATAAATTATACCTTTGTTATCAAACGAGATTCGAACCCGGACACCTATAATTGTCAATCTTGCGCCTTGGTCACTTGACCATGATGCTTATGCCCGAGCGTGCGATATTATCGACCATATTTTGCGTGGAATAATGCGAAAGAAAACCGCATGAAAATTCAATAACACGCGTTTTCCCAGACATAACACTAATCTAGATCGATTTATCGCCCCCGAAACCCTCTGTATACTAAATTTCATGAAAATCGTTCATCAACAATCATTTCGTATATATACAAGAATTGCTCGTTTAAATATATTTAATAATATACCTAATAACAGTTTGAAATTCATATAAACATTATAATATAAACAACAACGAAAGTTTTGTTACTCCAGTTCAGTTCCGTTTTAATTAAAGAGAACAATTTCATTGAAAATAATTTAATCTAAAATATCCTTATTGAAGAATCCCTTAATAATTAAGGTTAATTGAGTATAATTTCATATAATACGAGTTCTTTGATTTCAACTTTTGCCAATTTATTGTTAATTTGTTCAATTTGTACATTTCAATTACAAAATATGTACACTAATATATAATTATTGAATGGCGACTTAAACTTGTTTCGCTCGGGTACGTCCGTACGTTTATAATGGATATAAATAGTTATTGCAAGTGTACCTTAAGAGATAGATATATGCTATTGCGGACTTTTGTATAGGCCTTTTTAAGAGCTACAATTTTCTAGTACATTGTTTTTAAGTACCTCTTAAGGTTTAGCCAGCGTTAGCCATGTAAACTAAGGACGACTCGACAGAATCAATTATATTTTTTTCCTGAGGAAATGAAAGATTTTCCTGTAGTAAAAGGCATCTCAAATTTGAAGCGAGTAATAAGTTATCACTTCACAAAATTTAGTTAAAATCGATTCAGCCCTTTTTGCGTGGAACGTACACACACACAAATATAGACAAACAGACAACATTTTTAATAACTATTGTTTTGGGGTCCATATTCTGTACACAATACGTTACAGTCATTATTTTAAACGATATTTCATGTATAGATTTCACTAAGTTACTATTTTAGTATATATACCTATTGTATGTACCTAGTACATATTATATAAAAAAAATCTAAAATTATTAAGATTTCTATGATTCTTACAGAGAGAAAGTCAAATTAAATAAATAAAATACGTAAAAATATTCTACAAAATTATTCATAGTACTTTAGTAGAGGATTTCATAAGTTTATTTTATTATAAAGAAAACTTACAAGTAATTAAATATCTACAGTTGTTTGACTAACAAAATAAAAGTTTTAAATTTGAACTTTGAGTTGTTCTTTATACTAAAATAATATTCATGTTGAGATAAGTCTTTCAATGAATAAGTAAAGATATTGTTATACTTTCTCATCTTAGCTTGGCGTTAAAGTTGGATAAAGAAAACAAACCATAAAGGCGTGGGAAATTTATATAGATGTCAGAGGAGGATTTACTCGTCGTTACCTTCTTCGGATAGAGTTTAAAACCTTATTATAGTTTGAAGTCACTATGTTATTTAGTATAGCTTTTATTGCTTTTAAAGTAAATGCAAATTTAGAGCAGAGGCTACGACTCAAACGGGGTCGAAACGCCATCGTTTAAATTGTATGAAATGGTTACGTTAGTTGATCATGGTGGATCATGGAGAGTTGTGTTTCGATATTATAGTTGGAAGTCAAATGATCGACGTCGAGAACCCACTGCTCAATTAATTAGAATGATCGTTTCAAGCTTATATCATTGTGATTTTCATCATTAAATTCTTTTGAGCATTAACTACTTTATTATTTGAGCCCTGATAACGCCAACAAGATGAGTAACCATCAAAAATGATGTCGCTAGAGTATGAATAACACGACATAGGTATACAAGTCTTATTTGTTATTTTATATTTTTGCTGATACAAAGTATGCTATTTCTGTAAGTCGATTAATTAGATTTAAAAGAAGAAAGACATGTGGGGTACAAAGGAATGCAGGAAGCTGAGTAATTACCCTCCGGTGCTTTCACTTACCGAAAAACACGCTAACCTACATCAAACACTTAATGTTGATATTCTGAGAGACTGTTAACAAGACTAAATCGGTCCACATTACAAAGTTGTACGAACGAGGCTTTTTAACACCTCTAGGTAAATTTCTAAGAAATTAATTAAATTTCTGAGAAATCTATTGTTAACTGTAACGCCGGCGTGTTCGCGGTCGTTAAGGGAATAAATATGTATGATAAGAATGGCATGAGACTGGACAGAGAGAACAGTAATATCTAATTACCATTTTCTAATTTCGCCTGATTCCATTCCATTTTTATGAGTTAAAGGTGATTTATAAAGCCTAGATTAGACTGAACTCGATTGGAACAAGTAAATAACCAATTTCCGTCTCGGCATTGCTTAGGCATGTCAAGACGTCGGTATATTGTTATATAACTAGAATTTACCTATATATCGTGTTATTAAGACGTATATTATTCACATGAAATATACCATGAATACAACTAAATAACAATGATTTATCAAAACAAATGATATTTACCTAAACGTACTATGCTAGTTATATCTGGATTCGCAAATCTACTGCTTATGCACAAACACGTTGTATGCCTACTATATACATATATATGTATTTATCTATCTACACTACTTTTATAAAGAGGAAAGATTTGTATTTTTGTATGTTTGTAACGAATAAACTCAAAAACTACGGGTTTGATTTAGATGAAGTTTGGTAAGAAGATAGTTTGAGACTCTGGAAAGGATACAAAATATTTTTTATCCCGGAAATCCTCCTTTAAGAGGATTAAAATGGAGATGAAACTTTGTATGGGAAATTAACCTAGGGACGAACACGAGCGAAGCGAGGATGAGTCGCTAGTAATTAATAAGAGAATATCAATATTGGTGTGTTTTTTCAAAATGCACCAACGTGGCAATAGATCGACTTGATGTTCATCGAAATAGATTTTATTCCAAAAAGTGTTTGGCAAGTGTTTGGCATTTGGCATATTTATCCATTGCAAACAGTGACCTAGAATCCTATGTAAAACAAGGGCAGATTACTAGCATTTAATTTAAAGATTTTTAATAAAAAATCTGAATTTTATCCTACTAAATTAATTATTTCTGGTAAAAACCTTTACACTTAGTCAGTAATATTTTAAGATTGCTAAGTGGCACTTGAACTGGCATTGAAGGCAGGAATGTTAATCGAAATTGTTTACTAAGCTTACTCTATATATTTCCTTGTCATATTACGATATTTGGAATGTAATTCAAGACCGTATTGTTGGTTCAATTGAGTCATTTGTTACATCTGCTTAATTAATCGTTACAGATGTGACACAAGTGCTCTCATAATGTATCGGTGTTTTCATCGATAAGGATTCTGTAATTTGCTTCTAATAATGCATTTATTTAGTTTTTTTCGTAATATATTTATAATATATACATACCATTTTAATTGAAATGGTTCACAAAGGAGGATGTTATTATTTAGGGTATTTTTTAGTGTGTATTGCTACATGAATTGATTATTAATGATTCTTTTTTTAATGGTAGGTTATTTCAACGGTTATGTATAAATTTGAGGTATATACGGAAAAAATACTTTTAAATCACTTTCGACGTTCAAGTAAAACATTTGTTTAGAGTATCACTCGTTGAAATTCGATAGTCGACAATTACACAGCAAAATTTTCTATATATGTATTTTGTCAATTTAAGTTTAGTATTTAAGTGTACATACGCACGTACGTATTTTCAGATTATAAAACATAATAAAATCCTCTTTAAATACAACAAACACAGAATGAAAAAGATTAAAATCACAAAAATCGTTAAGCCAAATGGATATGTGGTTTACGAGCGAATTTTCATCTACAGTTTCACTCCAATGTCAGTCGAAAATAGTTATGAAAGATATAACTTTAATACTACATTGAAAGCATGTATTTCAATCGTCATAATTAAAAAAAAAAGTCTGACGTATAAGGAAATATTTTCATATTAAAATATTGTTGGAGACTAATGAGTTGAGCTGGCTTAAAAAATGTCCAATATATTTTTGAAATAGTATAGCTCTCGTATGAATTCATTTTATAGTAGTCACCCGGCCACTCCCTATCAAAAAAATCATCTCTGCTACATTGCTACAAGAAATAATAAACTAAAAAAAATATTAACAAAAATAAAAAACCCGACTGCGTAAAAAACAGACTAAAACGATGAGAATGCAAGTTGACGAAGAAATATAGTAATATGCCTTCGGAGACATACAATACCTGGTAGCAAGACTCGCAGCTAGTATAAAACATGTACAATAAAATGTCTCCGACTGCATACATACATACATACAGGTCAAACACATAACCCTCTTTTGGGCTTCGCCTCAGTCGAGTAAAAACACGTAATGGTGCTTAGAACCTAGAGGGGTGAAATTATGACAACCTATTCTTATTTATATTTGAAAATAGAGATGTGCAAGTTTTTAAAGGAATCAAACTTTTTTGTGCATTAAATATTAAAAGAAGCAGCTAGCCAGTAAGGTTGCTAGAATTATTTACATATTTCTTCCCATTGCAATTTTTCAGATCGTGTCGCGGTAGCCATTCAATCAATTATTAACTACTAGCAACTCAGGTTCGTCCCTAGTAAACAACAAAAACAATTCTACCCCATGGAAATCGTAATTTTTTCGGGATAAAAGTAACTATGTGCTATTCCAGACTATAACCTATCTCTGTGCCAACTTTCATCCAGATTCGTTCAGCCGCTCTGGCGTGATTGAGTAACAAACGTCCATTCAAACTTTCGCGTTTATAATATTTATTGTATATATTATAATGGGATTAAAAACACTTACACAAAATAACAGCAAATGTAGGCATATTTGAACTAAACAAACGGATGAAAATCGTTTTGAAATGCTACGCAGAATTTGTGTACCATCATTTCATGGAAATTAGAGTCAACTAGCACTGCTAAGCTTAATTTCGTGCGTACAATCCGCCGTTCACGGCTTGCTTATTTATTGTGTTTAGATAACACCAGCGCATCACTTCTACGCGTATGTTTTTGTTTTTGGGAAGAACCAATAAAGTAAAGTAATATACGAAGAAGAATAAAGCAAAGATAGTTTATGAGCCGAAGAATAAAAAGCTACTTATTTATTCTTCTTCGCCAACTAATAAACTCTAGATGAATCGTAATTAAATAAATTAAAATATGGACTATACGTTTCGGTCGAATTTAATAAAGAAAACGAAAACTATAAAAAATATATAAATGTAAGTCACACTCATGTTAAGTTCCGTACATTGTCGAGTTTTAAAGGATGTTACATAAATAGTAGTAAAAATACTCCTTTTATTTTCTATTCTGAGATAAGATAAGAGAAAAGCCTGTGGGCATTTTATTTAAAATCTCACTCGCTCGGGTTCACCTCTAGGAAAACATAAACAAACCTATCCCATGGGAACCATATATTTTCCGGGATAAAAAGTAGCCTATATGTTATTTCAGACTATAATCTATCTTTGTGCCAAATTTCATCCAGATCCGTTCAGCCGTTCTGGCGTGAAAGAGTAACAAACATCCATACATACTCACAAACTATCACATCTATAATATTAATACTAAATACGGATTTAATTATAGTCCTCATAATGAGACATTCCAATTTTCTAGTAGATTTGAAGAAAATAAGGTGTATCAGAAAAACATACATCATAACACATACATCATAACACATACAAACACAACGATATAAGAAAAATGGAGTATACCACGTTAGACTTTTGAGATACGAATCCCTAAAATTATTACGAGAATAATTTATTTGCATTTTCAAGTTTCATATCTGATAATAAAGAAGTTGCTCATGAGTCCTTCAAAAGTTAATGAAGGTTAAACGTGCTTGAGTTTATTTATTCGGGCCGATCTAAAAGTGAGTGATTTCGAGTTTTAATAAAATATTTCATAAAATATAAAGTTGTATAGTAGGTATGTATAAGTTTTAAAAATCTTTACAATCAGCAAATTAAAGGTCACCAGTTCGTTGCTTTCATACTAGATAGATATTTTAATTTGAATATTTATTTGAACATTCATTTTAGATAAGTTATTGCTGGTCGTTTCACAAATTACAGTGCTATGACTCTTACTTGATTCGGAGTGTTTGTTTGTATTCTTTAATAAGAATTGTATTTAAGCAAGGTTCGCGGCTCGTTTAATAAAATAGACTTAGTTTTATAAAAAAACAACAGGTTCGATATCCGTCTTGAAAATTAATTATACCAAAAATAGGTAATTAAAATATCTGACGCCATTGACCACTTTTGTTAATTGTTACAGTTCAGGATTTCATCATACACGCCCATTACAAAAAATCATCTGTATATTAAAAGCGCTTTATAAGTAACTAGCGGCTCACCCTCGCTTCGCTCGGGTCGCCTCTAGGAAAACCTAACCCAACCCTATCCCATGGGAACCGTATATTTTTCCGGGATAGAAAGTCGCCTATGTATTATTCAAGATTATAATCTCTGTGCCAAGTTTCATCCAGATCCGTTCAGCCGTTCTGGCGTGAAAGAGTAACAAACTTCCATCCTCACAAACTTTCACATTTATAATATTAATACGGACATTGAAATACATAATTTCATCTCTATTAGTCAAAAATAACTCAGTGATTTATATCCGTATTGCACGCAGAGAGTATGATAAATGTGCTACCTATTACTGAGACAGTATGCGCTTATATAAACTTGCTGAAAACGTACAAGTTTCAAAGTAATTTAGAATTTATAAATGTGAGTTATAAGACATCGTATCTTTATTATATGTAAAATAACGTAAATCCATACTAATATTATAAATGTGAAAGTGTGTTTGTTTGTTTGTCCTTCTTTCACATCAAAACGGAGTTACAGATTGGTGTGTTTTTTTGTGTGGAGACAGTAGGAGGGCTGGAGAGTGACGTAGGCTACTTTTTACCGCGAGAGTTTACTTAATTCTACCACGGAAAAACACTTTATTATAATACAATCCAAAAAAATATTTATGATCAGAATTACTTGAAACTTGGTATTAATGCTCTTCAATAAAATTAAATAAATACGTGTTTTAGCATTTTTTGAAATTAATCTTATAATAGGGTAAAATAGAGGATGAAAATTTGTATGAAACTACCTTTTTTGCGATTTATTTGTAGTTATAGCTCGAGCGAAGCCGTGGGTTCTGCTAGTAATATATGCTAGTAATAATAATGTAAATAACTGGTTAATCTTATTCTACTTTTTATCAATAATTAACTATTTGGGTTGCTTAGTTTTAGTGTTTTGCTTGTGTCTACAATTTTGACTAGACAAAATATGTTGTTTGATTAAGTAATAAATTTGATAAAAATATATATATATCTAGGCCTTAGGAAAGGGGCAGGACTTACTTGGTTACTGCACTGCACTTTCACTGCACTTTTTTAGGTTTTTTGTAATTATATTGCGGACGCGTACACGCTGCTCTTGAAGTCGTTTTTAGAAGAAGGTTTTTGAACTCTGACACTAGAGGCGCTTGCATCGGTGACATTATGTGTCAATGCTGTGCGCGCGATGTATAGACAAGTGTGGAAAAAAAGGGGCGGGAAAAGGATAGGCCTATTTTAAAACCCAACATTTACCCCCTACCGGAAATCGAATATGTACGAGATTTCCCAGTTACCATACCAGGCATGGTATAGTGTCAATGTGAAGTTATTTGAAGAGTTATTGAAATTAAATGCGATCGAAATATGTGTAAAATGTATAAGAGTGATATTGAACTATGTAAATGAGTAGTGATATTGAAATAAGTAAATGAGTAGTGGACTGTATTATTTTTAATCTAAAGTTTGCTTAAATGACTAAATTATTGTTTAAAAAAAAGAAATTTTATTGAGTATCTGTTGGAAGTGGACTCAACTTCACAACAGGGCGAATAAATTCACCGGTGCGAGTACGAACGCTCACCACACGGACTACTCCGTCTGGTCCGGGATAGAGCTTCGTGACTCGACCGAGAGGCCATTGCAACGGCGGAGATTCAGAGTGTAGCAAAACAAGGTCTCCCACTTGAATATTACGACTCTTGGTTTGCCACTTCGCTCGTTGTTGTAGAGTATGAAGATACTCTTTACGCCAAAGATGCCAAAACTGTTGAGAGGCTTGCTGCACCATCTGCCAACGCGTTAGTCTATTGATCGGTTCGTCCGTTAAAGAGTATTCAGGTACAGCTAATAATTCACGACCTACGAGGAAGTGACCTGGCGTAAGTATCTGAAATTCGTTAGGATCAGTAGACAGACTAGTTAAAGGGCGCGAGTTGAGCACGGCCTCGATACGCGAAAACAGAGTACTGAGCTCTTCAAAAGTTAAGGCTTGGGTTCCTAAAACACGCTTTAAATGTAATTTAGCCGACTTAATGCCACTTTCATACAAACCACCGAAATGACTACCGGCTGGTGGGTTATAATGCCAGTGCACATTTCGTGACGTTAAACCGTTATTAATTTGATCAGAGCTATTTTTTAAAATTTGACAACTTCGGCTAAATGTTTACCAGCTGCAGTAAAATTACGTCCGTTATCTGATACTAAGGTGTGGCATAGACCCCGCCTAGATGTGAATCTGTCGAACGCCGCTAAGAAACACTCCGTAGTAAGAGCGGTGAGCGCTTCTAAGTGTACTGCGCGCGTAGCGCAACAGACAAACAAACAAAGGTACGCTTTTGAGAGCTTCGCATTACGCCTGTTACTCTCTTTTACAAAGAGCGGTCCTCCGATGTCTACTCCTACAGTGTGAAACGCGTGAACTTGTTCACATCTAAACTTAGGAAGGTTTCCCATAAGGGGTTGTAAGGTTGGCGGATTAACCTTAAAACACGATAAGCATTTAAGAATGCGAGAGCGAATTATACTGCGAGCCGATATTATCCAATATTTTTGATTAAGTAAACTCTGTAGGGTGCGTGGACCTACGTGTAAATAAATTTTATGATAATAGTCGATCAGTAATATTGTAAAATGACTACTCTTAGGTAATAATAGGGGATGTTTTTTCTCATAGGGGAGGCTGGACTCGGAAAGCCTACCCCCTACCCTGAGGAAACTGCGCTCATCTAGGAAAGGACTGAGCTTGCGTAAAGACTTGATACTTTCTTCTCCTTTTGACAACGAGTTGATTTCGTCGGAGAAGTGCTCGAGTTGTACCGATTTGACTAAGATGTCATGAGCTGCAGTTACTTCCCTAAGGGACGGAGAGCCTACGTTACGTTGTAGTTTATTTGATCTACAGTTATTGATAAATTGATAACACCTAGCAATTACATTGAGAAGTTTGGAAAAGTTTGAATATTTTTCTATTACATTAGATAGAGTATTTGATTCTACGTTAGTTTGTTCAGAGGTTTGGACTAAAGCTATGATGACGTTTTTGAGCTCGGGCAAAGGTTCATGTCGAAACTGTTCGATTGAACGCACAGGCCAGGACTCCGGAGAGGTGTAAGACCACGTAGGACCACTTAACCATTCCGGTGTGTTAACTAAGGTAGACGGAAGGGCACCGCGCGAACAAATATCAGCTGGATTACAGACGCCACTGACATGAAACCAGCATTTGCTAGCTACAGCTTCTAGAATCTTCGTGACACGTGTGGCCACGAATGTTTTTAAGCTGTGCGCCGGAGTGTTGAGCCATCCTAATACCACAGACGAATCAGTGAACAATAACGTTTCATTTACTTGCAACTGATCTGAAAGAATTGATTGTGTGTATTTAACAAGTTTAGCTAGTAAATGAGCAGCCATTAGCTCGAGACGTGGTATGCTAACAGTTTTTAAGGGCGCGACCTTAGACTTGGCAATGACAAGACTAACTTTTACCTCACCGACCGCGTTATTGGTGCGTAAATATACCACAGCTGCATAACCTAAACTAGATGCATCGCAAAATCCTAGCAGTTGGTAGTATGAATGTCCTTTGATAGTGACCTGGCGCTCGTGCTTTAAGCTTGATAATAAAGGCAATTCTGAAGCGTAAGCAAACCAGTCACTTTCAAGTTCTGGAGGAAGACTATCATCCCACCCTAGGTTTAGGATCCAAAGCTTCTGCATAAGGTATTTAGCGTAAAATACGCAAGGAGCAACGAACCCTAAAGGATCGAACTGACGTCCTATCTGCGATAAAATACTGCGTTTAGTAGCAACGGTGGATACTGGTACAGTTGAAAATGAAAAACTGTCTTCCCCTGGTGTCCACTGAAGACCTAGAACCTTAACAGACAAATCCTTATCGTCTTTAAACGTAATCGGCGTTTCGCGATGATCAGCTGGAACTCGCTCTAACAGCTGTGTGCAGTTGCTGGACCACTTGCGCAAGGTAAAACCGCCACTGTTTAGGAGAGCGACGAGCTCGTCCTGCAGCTGCATGGCTTCTTCTAGAGTCGCTACCGAGTATAATAAATCGTCAACGAAGAAGGATTTCTTTAATATTTTCGAAGCCAAGGGATAATTAGCCGCTTCGTCATCTGCCAGCTGGTGCAGAACTCTTATGGCTAGATACGGACTGCTAGCTACACCGTATGTTATGGTATTCAACTCGTAAACTTTGATAGGTTGATCAGAAGAAAACCTCCATAAAATATGCTGATATTGCCGTTGACATTGCTTTATCCACGTCATTCGAAACATTTTACAAATATCGCTGGACAAACAATAATTATGAATACGAAAATTAATAAGAATCTCATTTATATCTGATTGGAGCTTAGGGCCAGCGTACAACACGGAATTTAAAGAATTATTATTAGTGGTTTTACATGACGCATCAAACACTACACGTAGTTTTGTAGTCGAACTAGACGGACGCAATACACAAAAATGTGGTATAATGTATTTCGACTCGACTGTACCCAAGTCGCCAATACATGTCATGTGACCTAAGCTCTCATATTCACGCATAAAGTCATTATACTGGGCTCTAAGATCGGGAGAAGAATTTAATTTTGACTCTAAATTATTAAAACGACGTAAAGCCTGTTGCTCCGAGCGACCCAATTCGAAATTAGGCTTAAAAGGATAAATGACCGTGTAACGCCGGTGTCATCGCGAGTATGTTGTGTAGAAAACAGTGACTCGGTATACTCGTCGTCAGGGTTGCGCGGAACATCAAAACCCACGTTTTCTGTTTCCCAAAACGAACTCATAATATTGTCGATATTTGACGAGACTTCGTTTTTATTTGTAGAAAATAAACACGAATTCTCGATATGTTTACATTCTAAACTTGCTTCGCCCGCGATCACATAACCGAAGATTGAATGCATCGCAACGGGCAAACCCGGTGCGCTAGGTAGTATATTTTGACCATCGTATATGTACGGGAAAATATCACCTGCGAGTAACATATCGATCGAAGCGGATTTGAAGTATGTAGGATCGGCTAAATCTAAATGTTTGAATTGATTAATTATTTGATTTGATAAGATTGTCGTAGGTAAGTTACCGGTTATTTTAGACACAACAACACAATCGGTTTTAAGCGTAGGTCCAGATGAGTTTCGAGGTTTTATTGAACATGTAATTAGCCCGAAATCTTGCACTGGTACGCCACCTAACCCAATCGGTTGAAAACTACACTTGCGCCGAGGCAACCCTAGCCGTTGTGCGCAAGAGTTAGTTAAGTAAGAACTCATTGCTCCACTATCAATCACTGCACGTAAGGAATGGTAAGAACCCCAGTTGTCCTTCACGTGGATGACAGCAGTGCCCAGTAGCACTGTGGAATTTGATGAACACGTTAAGGCTACTGTATGATTTTGATTAGAACTATTGCTCGAAATTGTATTATTGTTATCTTCATTTAAATTCGTATCTAAATGTAAAGTATGGTGGTGAATTTGTTTACATAAAGTGCATTTAATTTTAGAGGGGCATTCACTGAAACAATGTCCATCGCGTAAACAATTTTCACACAGTTTTAATTCCCTAATTTTATTTAAACGCTCAATAGGTGTTAAATCGTTATACGCAAAACACCTATAAATTGAATGCGATGACTTACCACAGAACGCACAAGTTCTCTCAACGCTAACATTTTTATTTTGGCCGGTTAACACTAGCCACTGTCAAACACGGTTTTTGTATAGGCGCGGATGTCTTACTAAAACTGGTCGGTTTATACCCAGTCTTTGGTATCGCGCCTGTTATCGGCTTCGTACTACTTTGAACCTTGTTCGTACTAATCTTAGGGTCGGATAGTTCCAACACGCGAACCTGTTTTTCGACAAACTGCATTAAATGATCGAATGTAGGTAGATGAGAATCATGCGCACGACTCTGTTCAAATTCGCGGCGAGTTGATGCGTCTAGGTTACGGAATGCTATATAGAACAATAGATAACTTGATAAATCGGGAATATTTAATAAATTGATTGCTTTGTAACATTCTTGAAATGTTTGTAAAAATGTGTTGAGCCCTACTGACGACTCGATTAATAGTGGTTTAAATTGAAACATTCTATCTAAATAATTTGTGGCTAAAACTCGTTTATTTTCGAACCTCTTTATTAATAAATTCCATGCGATAGTATAGTTATCAGCTGTAACAGGCAGACTTTTGACAATGTTTAATGCCTGTCCGCTTACTGAGGTAATTAAATAATAAAATTTCTCTATGTTGCTTAATTCAGCGTTGTTATGTATTAAGCTAGAAAAGGTGTCATAAAATGTTTGCCAATTTTCGAGTTTACTATCGAAATGGAATAGTTCGAGTTTAGGTAAACGTGGCCGTGCACAACGCGCGTTTTGCGTATTTGTCTGTTCGGTATTTGCACTAACGTGTTTTGAAGCCACAGTCATTATATTATAATATAAAGAATCGAATGCTTCAATTTCTTTATAATTTGCTATATATTTAGGTGTATGATTTAAGTGTAAAAGGTTGATTTGCGTTACGGATTCCTCATACGTTTTCTTTATTTTTTCAATGTCTTTTACACGCGCAGAAAATTCTAAAAGGGCTGTGCTATCCTTCTCAACAGTTTTAGATAAGTCGTATAATGCTTGTAAACGTAAAAACGACATTTCTTTTTTCATAGTGTGCGGTTGCAATAAGACATCGAGTGCTTCCGCCATCTTTGGTGAGACAATGACGTGTACGTTTTTTATGATTCGATATATTGAATATTGCAATTAATGGATTTTGAAAACACAATTGCAATAAGTATTACAAACTTTAGATTAGAAATAAAGCTTTGTATAGTGTAAAGTGAGTGAAATGTCCTAATGCTTTGATTTGGTAACTGGGAACCGTATCCCGGCCGAATGACCAATTTTGTTTGATTAAGTAATAAATTTGATAAAAATATATATATATCTAGGCCTTAGGAAAGGGGCAGGACTTACTTGGTTACTGCACTGCACTTTCACTGCACTTTTTTAGGTTTTTTGTAATTATATTGCGGACGCGTACACGCTGCTCTTGAAGTCGTTTTTAGAAGAAGGTTTTTGAACTCTGACACTAGAGGCGCTTGCATCGGTGACATTATGTGTCAATGCTGTGCGCGCGATGTATAGACAAGTGTGGAAAAAAAGGGGCGGGAAAAGGATAGGCCTATTTTAAAACCCAACATATGTAAAGTACGTATTTAACGTAAACAATTTTAATATTAATAGTACCTATATGGTTACCCTCGTCTCAATCTATACTAATATTATAAAGAGGTAAAGTTTGTGATTTTGTGAGTTTGTGAAGTTGTAGATGTAGTCTCTGGATCTACTGAACCGATTTAGATGAAATTTGGTAAAAAGATAGTTTGAGACAGTGGAAAGGACATACTTTTTATCCCGGAAATCGTCCCTTAAGGATGTAAAAATGGGGATGAAAGTTTGTAGTGGGAAGCAAACTAGGGACGAATCCTAGCGAAGCGAGGGTGGGTCGCTAGTTTTATATATTTTTAACATCTAAAGAAATGAGAAATGATATTAAATAAGAAAAACGTTAATTGTATATTATAATGTTTACTTATTATATTCATTATTATATTTACTACGACTGTAACCGAGATTGGAAAACTGTAGTAAGACCAATTAGTTTACAAGTTGCAAGCAAGATTACAAGTTGCAATTTTTTTTTAGAACACGGCTTTTTGCCTTTAAAAATCGGTCAAGTGCATTATTGTACCATGTGATATTACACTACAATAAATTACCAATATTTAGTGTCTTAATACTCCTATGAAGGTTTATTATATTTTACGAGCATTGCCCGCGGCTTCGCCCGCGTTGATATGACCAAAACCCAAATTCTTAGGTTTTATATATTAGTATATTCTTACATTGCAGTTTTTGTATTTTTTCTCAGAAATGAGATATTTTCCCGCGGTAAAAAGTATCCTATATGTTGACTCGGATAACTAGCTATCACCATACCAAATTTCATCAAAATCCCTCCAGTGGTTTTTCTTCTGTAATGCAGTAACAGACGGACAGACAGACAAAAATCTAAAAACTATAGATTCGGCCTCTGTATCGATAATAATGTATATATTTTAATAAGATTTTCCAAAAAATATTTAATGTACAGATTAGGCTTAGTTAGAATTTTATTATATGTAGGTATAGATTATTCCACAAGCGCACACTTATCTTAATATAATAATTAAAATAAGAAACCCAAAAAAGAAATTGGTTATCTTAAAGAATACATAAAATTTACATTCTATTTAAAAAAAACACATTAAATAAATATGTTTTATATTTATTAAGATAACTCAACCCAGACGTGTGTGACAATTGGCACGTAGTTACTTTATGACAAAGTCACTTTACACAGACGTTCGTACTTGAGCATGATTGCGGGTTCTTTCTATTCATAAAGCAAATATAATTTTTATGAGTTAAAACTGAAATAGTTTTTGTAATAAGTAGTAATTACAAAAAATATTTCACTTTTAGTTACACGTTTTAGTTCATATCATAAAAACTACTGAACTGATTTTGACGAAATTTTACTATTCCCTAAGTTCAAATAAATGTAAGGAAATGAAAAAAGAATAATCACGATCCGATCACTAGTTTCGGGAAAATGCGTGGACAAACATACATACACAC
The DNA here is from genome assembly GCA_947093115.1 of Brenthis daphne. Taxonomy (NCBI): domain Eukaryota; kingdom Metazoa; phylum Arthropoda; class Insecta; order Lepidoptera; family Nymphalidae; genus Brenthis; species Brenthis daphne. Next base: position 27,907,725 of record OX352474.1, on the reverse strand, counting down.
ATACATAGATACAATTTTGTGTATTTGCTTGGAAGCCCTAATAGATTATTTTAAGTCAATATATTGCAATTCCAATAACATTACAAAGTACATACATACCTACGTATCGAATTGATATCCTTCTTTTTTGAAGTCGGTTATAAGATATATAGTAGATTTGGTTAAAATGGACATAAAGTATAAAATGGTTTAGTCATTAATAATAAATAAATTATTAATTGTAATATAAATATAATATTCTAAGTAAAAATTCATCAACTACGGAAATAAAACAAGTGGCCTGCCTTTACAAGATTACTTCTAAATCGCCTAAATTCCACGATTGACTTCTAGTTATGGGATATATTTATACAATCTAGGGGAAAATACTTATTTATCCCCTTTGAAAATACACTAAAGTATGATGAACCTTTCATCTTCCTTTGTAACATTACAAAAATACACACGAACATACACAGACTTATATTACAAAGGAAAAAAAAAGTTTTGTTCAGATTTACGAATATATCTCTGTTCCATTTCTTACAGATAATAAATAATTTCAATGCTTTTATAAAACTATATAAATCGTTGATATTTTTCTTGAAAAATACGAACATAAGCTATAAAAAAGCGTAAAGGAAAATAGGAAAGAAGGTACATATTTTCTTTTTTTGTTAATAGACAATATAGAGAAAAGAATTGTTGCTAAATTATTATTACTCTGTTATAAAATATTCCGTTCCAGTAATAAACCTTATTGTAAACGTAAACAATAAATAAAATAATACTTTTTTAGATTTACGCTAATATTTGACATTTTAAATATAACTATCTTTTCGGATTATTTCGCGGATCCATTTTGATTTTTGGTTCCCGACGTTTTAAATGATTTACAGCAGTCATGGTCATGGGAGAGACTAAGGTTTTAGACGTCTCAAAGGCGCTATATACTTGTAACAGACAGTGCCTACCCGCTATTTTACAAAAATGATGATTATATTGTACTGCTTTATTCAAATTTAGTAGAAATGGACATAAAATATATACAAAAATTGCCTTTTCAATTATTATTATTCGTAGCATATTAAAATGTAAATTTAATTTTTAAATCAAAATATTTCTAATTTTCATCTAACGCTTCTCAGTATACTCGGTTGCCACAAAGTGCCTAATTTGGCTCGGCTATGGCTTACATTGAAACCCGCTCAAAGGCTCGAGTTTTAACAAAATGGCCTTCATTCAGATAAGTATTTCAAAGCCGCTTGTTTAAAGCTCTCTAATCGAATCCAAGTTTTTCATTAAATTTCACCAAACCTCCTTTCAATCTATACTAATATTATAAAGAGACAAGAGTTTATTTGTTTGTTTATTTGTTTGCTTTTGTGTTCATTCGTTTGTTTCTCTCTTTGTTTGTTTGATGGTTTAAACGCGCCAATATTAGGAACTACTAATTTTGCATTAAATAGCGCGTTTATTCAGAAATGCTATAGGCTATATATATATACATATAATATCCAAGCGAAGCGATGGTGAGTTGCTAGTATTGAATATTCTTGATAACCTACACTCGTATTTTATAGAATATAAAATAAATTACCTTAATAGAAGAAGCTTAAGTTTCATTACGCCATGCTCGTAAGGCTTTATTACGTTATAGAAGGATTTTATGGGTATTAGGTGTGGTCCTGATCGCTGTTTATTGCTGTAATGTTACTTTAAAAAATGTACATCAATTATGACTATATGTTTATATGTTTAATATGCACTTAATACTTCATAACATGAGTACCTACATCATTTATTCTAAAATTTAGTTAACAAGAAAAAATAGTAAAAAAGATTAGTATTATATTTTCCTTATAATTTCTTTATAATATAAATATAAAAATTAATACTTGAAATCCTTTTTTTTTTAAAAGTAATATTCACGCCACTGAGGCTGTATATATATATGTATGTATGTGTAATGTGGTGCGTTGAATTTTTCACACCACTATATTTGTTTATACACGAGTATTATTGTGTCGAATTTTTCACGACTTTAACAATTATGTTTAAAACAATTTTCAGATCTCTTAAAAAAGTACTCGAAATAATTCGCAATTGGATTCCGTCCTTTTAAGACATCCTCCTGCTGGGCATGGGCTTCCCTTCAACACTACTGGGTCGAGGCCGTAGCACCACGCTGGCCAACTTGGCCTTGGTGAACTTTATATATTTTGGGACATTAACACACAGCACCATCTAGTTCCATGGTAAGCTACGAGGCTTGTGTTATCGATACCAGATAGTTGATACACTACATGTGTATAACTTTAAATATGACTGGAGTAAAAACATTCATGCTCATCACACAAATGAATGCCCCCAGCGGGACTCGAATCCGCGACCGTTGGCACAGCAAGCAGGGTCACTACAAACTGAGCCAAACGTGTCGTCAAATGACTTTTATATGACTTGCTAGATTTAAACGTGCAAGTTCCTTGCCGATATTTTCCTTCACCGTATTGACAATTATAAGGCAGTACACTGAAAGTTTCTATCTAAAAGAAAGTTAAAAGCTAAGTTATATTGAAATAGTGATAGAACTACTCGTAATTAGAGGAGGTCACGAGAGTCCTTCCGGTTAGCGCTATGAACTAAAGAAATAAATTGAAGCAGTTGCGCTGTTTTTTTATGAAAATAGTTTCCCTCTGCTAATTAGTTAGTTTTTAATGCAAAAATGAAATATAAAAGAAATACAAGGAATTCAAATTTCTTGAATTAAAAACGAGTTTATTTCAATTAAAATAATCAATAATTTACATAATATTTATTCATGTAGCAGTAGTCAGTAAGTAAATTAGGGAGATAACATTTTACTTGTGCGTTTTAAATGTAGACTAGATAATAATACAGGAACGTATAGAATAAAAAAAATCATTTCAATTTTTTTTAAATCTTAATTTGGATGTTTGCAATGATATAATTAACCACGTAGGAAGTACCTTTGCAATTTATCAATTTTGACCTCATAATATATCATTAGCTTGTTGTTTGTTAAGTTTAAAATTAATATTTTAGCATCATTATGTAGTTCATGGGTAAATTTTCACTTATAAAGGTTCAGGGAATGTTTTCATTTGTTAAATTTTGTACTGTATTTGTGTTTGTTTTGTGTGTTGATTTATATCTATGATAATTATATTATTTTTATTATAATTAGTGCTTATGATCTCAAGCGCTCGCTGCTCACGCAGCCACATGAACAAATGCCCCTGAAAATCAGCATTTCATAAAGGTTGGCATTTTAATTGTTAATAGAAGCAGCATTAGAAATGGACAAAATCTGTGTACTGTTGCACGAAACTGTCAAATAAATTTATATGTTGGCGGAAAAGAGATAATGGGAACGTAATGGGAACTGCTTCCTTGCACGCTACACTGTAATGCTATTTTGGAGAAAAAATAACGCAGTTTTGGGCTGAATTTATGGGTTTAATTAAGCTGAAAAACCTTTCGTTACGATATCACATTGAATTTTATTAACCTTTTTTTTAAAGTTTAATTTATGCTTATATTTATTTACTTACCAGAGAAAAAAAAAACATGAAGTGAAAACAGATACCATGTGTACAAAGGATGACTTATCTCTTTAACAGATCTCTACCAGAAACCGTCAAACGAGAAAAATATAAAAAATAATAAGGAGGTGCGGTGTAGGTACAAACTACAAACATCAAATATAATATAAATATACACATATACAAACATACATACATACGTACATAGATACATACATACTTATCATATCTTAGATAAGAGGGAAAAATTAAAGTTTTATTAACATGGTCTCAAATTCTGATATTTCGTGAAAAACAGCTATTAACAGTAAAAGCGAATTAGTTTCATTATCATATATTCTTCGCATGCAACGGTCATATATATATCATTAAGCTAAGGCTAGGGATGTGACAGGGCGATCCCGGCCGCTGACCCGTCCCATACTAACAAGATTGCGAGCGTCGTTACGTAAATTTATTGAGTCCTTTGGATGGACATTTACACACATTTTGATGAGATCCCAAGTTGGAGATAAAATGCTGTCTTACTTAGTTATCTTATTTATAATGGTTATGAATGAAGCAGTAATTTAATTATAAATTCTACGATATAACTTGATACATCAGTGTGTGTTGTTAATTTTGGGATAGGGATGTCCCTAAACGTGTCAGTCCTTTCAACCGCTAACCCTTCGTACCATAACAAGATCGCAAGATTCGTTACTCGAATATATTAGATCCTTTCTACTGTTAGGTATAATATCTTGAAGTTAACCACGCAATAGAATAAAAGTAGTAAAAAGATAATGTCAAAAAATCAGAAGAAAATATTTTTATTTCACCATGGAAGGTACTATATAGGATGTTAAAACTATTATTAGTATTATTAGTTCGGAAAGTAGCCCTAAGAAGGATTTATGAGAGAAATATGTCATAATTAATCCGTTTCAAACTGTAAAATATGCTGTTAGAAATAGCTTAATTACATTATTTTCAATGTGGATTTCTCTATAAAGTACGAGTATAGGTTGTACAATAATAATAATAATATAATTAATTATATACTGACTATTTATATATTATCAATAATATAGTTCTTGAATATTACGAAAGAGTTAATTATCTATAATAATAAATGGAGAGCCGATTGTTTTGTTCGGTTATACTGCGACAACTACTGAACCGATCGGAATAATACTCATACCATAAAATGCAGCGTGTTTCGGAGAAGGTTTTAGTATATGATATGTTGGTAATTAATATACTATGCGGGCGGAGCCAAAGGAAAACGCTAGTATTATATATTTTGATACCTATTATAATTTATTAATTCCATTTAATAACAGTTAACTCAAAATTATAATAATATCAGGTTTTATGAAGTTTGAGAATTTATCTCCATATTTTTCATAAAAAATACATACCCTGAATTAGTATACTAATTTTATACTTGACTAATATTCTATTAATAGAGTTTAGACTGACCATGATTACTTGTGTGTAGTATCAACCAATTAGAAGCATGACATGCAAATCTCAAACGAGCTACATACTCTCTCAGTTTCACTAAAGCGCAATTAAGACACAAACTGACAGCTTAGTTGGATTCAAAACGTACAGCATTGGAATAATTGTCATATGTATATGGAATATATATATGTATGTACAGACTATATAAAGCTCATATACTCTCGTACTATAAATTTTTCCTAATGTTCAAACGTGTTAATTTTATTGGTCGGATATGTTTTATTGTTATATATTATTATTATATATTACCTAATAGATATTGTATAAACCAGAAAAAATAGTGTTTATAATTAAAATATACAAAACCCTCATAAATGTGATGCCCTCCTTTCGATTTGGGCCACGGCTACCATTCTCACTGAGACTAGTCAATTACGCGAGATATAGTGCAGCGTGTGTACACGCGGACACAAATGCACTCTATATTCTTTTCATTAAGAGTATTATTCTGGTAGGACGACAAATGAACACAAACAGACCAGAGATCAGTTGCAGGATCGAAATTCTCTCCAAGGTATGGGAAACACCGTCAACTTCCCAACTCCGAGGACTTTCTTAATAAAAAGACTTAATAACTCAACGTGTCTCGACCTGGGACTAGAATCCAAGACCTCCAAATTTGAAGCCGTACATGCTAACCACTGAGCTACTGAGGCGGTTCCTTTAAAATATCCATAGAATGAAAAAAAAAACATTAATTAACAGTGCAATGACATGGTAATTGAATTTTTCCCTTGAATGCTATCGTATCATGAATATGTAGATACCTTATGTTAATTCCAAAAGCAACGTTCAAAGGTAACAATCCATACTAACATTATTGTGTTTCACAATAGAGTGCAGAGAACAGGTATATTTAGGTGTATTCGCTATATTGTCTTTTGGTAGATAGCGATGCTATGAATTTAATACTGTAGTAATATTTTCGTAAATATTTGACATTTTAAATAAAGCTATCTTTTCGTATTGTCTCGCGGATTTTTTTTGATTTTTGTTTCTCACATTTCGTAAACTTTACAGCAATTAAAGCCACGGGAGAGACTGAGGCTTTTGGCTTTTTTTAACTGTTAATTTGATTACACCCTAGTTAGTTTAACTTTTAGGTTAACAGACGTGTCTTTTTGCTTTTCTTCATCGCCTGCCTTCTGTCTTCCTTTTAATGTCTCTTTCCTTTTCTATCTTCTGTCAAATTATATATAAGTTATCCGTCTATAGTTATCCAAATACTTTTTTGTAGTCTGAACGTAGGCGAAACCGCGGGTTCTGCCAGTAATTTATATGTTAAAATTTAACTCAGTTCATTTTTCAGATTCGTTTTCAAAGTTCTCAAAGATCGTGGCAGTTACAAGATCTGTGGATTTTTATTAATATAACAAATAATAATTTTTTGCACACGTCTAATATTTTACACATGAAAAAACACAATGAATATAAATATGCCTCTTTATTCTTATTTCTAGGGCCTTGGGAGACATTCATATTAAAATTGAAGACAGCTTACAATGTTATTCAAATAAATACTTCATAATATGTTAGGAGAATAAAAGCTGTCGGTGAAGTACGCGCGGGGTTCACTTAAGCCGAAGCCAAGCGAGGGCGAGTCATAGTACGAGTACGTATATTCGTAAAGCACTATCGCAAAATGGCAAATAACCTTTTGTGTTTAATATTTCACCGTTCACGAAAATGTAAAAACATAAAATTTTCGCAACAAAATGAACTACTGATTTTATAAAAGCCCAGTCAACTTAAATCTATTTGCTTTGTTGTAGAATCAAGCGGACATTTTGTGCAGGTTGATATTATGAGCACTTTCGGTTCTCCTTTACTTTCTGCCTATTTTGTTCTAGTTTAATGTTGTTCCATTAAACACTTTAATTTTTATTAAAAAAAATGTATAATATGTTACTTACTTTCGATAGAAAAACATATGACCTTATAATAATATACAAAGAAACATACGCAAATATTCTATATATGTATATATATATATATATATATATATATATTAACTAAAAGTTTTAGTTGTTGTTTGTTTACCACATTATTTCCACTTTCACATGATCGTCATAGTACTTATATCTAACTAGACCATCATTTAATATGTTAAAGCAAATGAAGTTGCGCACAGGTTGAAATATATATATATGTCCGAAAAAAATTATTTTTCATACTAATGTTATAATTACTTAAGTCTGTTTGTTAGATTATTAGATCTTTCACGCTGAAAGAGGGAAACGTAATAACAATAATATTTTTGGATGTATTATGAAATATTCAAAAATAGACGCAAGAGGACAAGATAAAGGTGAGTTTGCCAATTTAAAATAAATTATCATGTGAAATACCGTAAGAAACTAAGTATACCATGAAAAAGTCTAATCTCCTCAGTAATTGAGAAAATGATAGACGTTTAAGGAAGTAAGATAGATAGATTAAATACATATCTAGATGCAAATATAGTACAGTTATATACCGATTTTAAATTATGAAAATTACTTCAGAGACAGTTTTGCTAAAAATTTCTCGTCATATCTCAAAAACATTTTAAAAATTTTATAACCAACGATGCTAGTTATTTCTATGCTAATTAGGTCGTAGTGGGTACAGACCACAATTTAGAAGTTTTGAAATATTCGTAAGGAAAGGGTAAAGATTTGTGATCCCAAAGTTTCTCAACGATCTTTTATTACGGTTTTACATTAGCTCATCTTTTCATATTTATTAAAATTAAAAGAAAAACTATACTTAATCTTGTAAAATTAAACTTTTTTGTTACATATATAATATCGCAATTTAAATATTTATAACAAATACTAGTACGAATGGCGTATTTACAATATGAATGAATGTTTTTTAATGAATTTAATATTTTTTTTATTGTTTGAGGCTTATTTAGATAGTTGAATTAGAGTAAACTTTTATAACATTTCATCAGTATATAAATTTTAACTTTACGGCATCTCTACATAAGTAGAGATGGTATGCACAGATAATGTAAAGATCTAGTTCTAAATAGAAATCGTTGATAAAAGTCTACGAGTAGATACTATCGACCTGCTTTTGCTTCGCTCCGATCTTAGCACCTATAGGAATCCTCGCTTTCTCCATTGTACGAGTAATATTTTGAACATAAACTTGAATTTTTACTATTTGAACTTGGCGAATGTATATCGAATACTGTAGTCTTGGATCTCCAAACGTACAAGTATATCCTAATAAAAAGCAAAACATATATATGTAAAAGCGATATAACTAGGTTAGTAGAATATCCCCCCCAACGTGCGTTCACCTTGTCGTGGTGGGGGGGCTCAGTAGTGCCCGGCAACCCAACCGGGCGCGAAGCTAAGAAACGCACAGGGAGGTTGCCCACTTCGGTGGGCGGTTGGAGGTGGCCCTCTTCGGAGGGCGGTGTACCATGCGGGTTGCTCCTGGTACTTCTCTGAAAGCAGAGTGGACCTTGGAGCAACCCCATGGTTGTGGTGGTCTGCTTCGGCAGACCTGCCGTCGGGGCGTCGTAGTTGAATGCGTAAGCGATCCTGCGACGCCCCATTAAGACGGGGGAAGGTTTTGTTGGGTTTTAGTGGGTAGTACTGGCTGTATTACGCCGGTGAGTCCCACACGTCGTGCGTAAATGCATTTACCAACGTTAAAAAAAAAAAGGTTAGTAGAATATGTTTGTATGTATATTTTTTATCCTATAACCCATGTCGATTGTAGAAATCACCTTATTTAAGGATAATATATAAAGATATCACTCATTTCCCTCCTAAAAAAGAATCATGTAAGTCGGCCCATTTGTTCGTTATTTCAAGTAAAAGCGTGAATACAGTCAGGCAGAAAGTTTTGTATAATGTACGAAGATTTTATTAATAATATTTAATACAACACATTATAAAAATACTATAGTGTATATAAAACACACTATAGTGAAAGAATATTATAGGTTAGATAGACATCAAAAACAACAAAAAAAATTTTTTTTTTCAACAATTTACAACTAGGAGGATTATAAAAGCAATGAGCTTTTGAGGCACACCAGCTGATTAGTTCACACTTTACTGAGCTACGTCCTTTTGTTCTCGCATATGCTCATGTGCGGTATAATTAAACAATCTCGTAGACACAACGATGCTACGATGCAATTCCTTAATGCGTTAACAGAGAAGAAAGACTGTACACTTATCTATACTATTATACTAATAATATTATAAAGAGGTAAAGTTTGTGAGTTTGTAAGATTGTGAGCTTGTGATGTTGTTGTAGGGGGTAATCTCTGGATCAGCTGAACCGATTTAGATGATATTTGGTAAAAATATAGTTTGAGATCCTGGGGCTCGACTGACTTGATTGAGAGTTCTTAGCTATAAATCAAGATAATCCGTTCAGCCATATGCAGGTCGTTATCTCTTTTCTAGACGGTAAGGAATATAAGCAACTTCCATAGATCTAATCTATTCGAAACATGGTATACCTATTGCTATTTCAATACTTTGCAACGATATGGTATTAACCTAATGCTGCAAAGTCACCTGGAATCTGCAAGATACTCAAATATTTACTAAAATGCAAAGATATCATGTTTAAACTTATTAAAATGATCATAATGAATAGGTTATTGTGTTGGGTTTTTTATTTTTTTTAAATAAAACTTATAAATCATTGCAATGCTTATATATATATATATATATATATATATATATATATATATATATATATATATATAACATAGACACGAACAGAAAATACAGTGAAACAATAAATTTATTTAACTAAATATACGTACACTTAGTTATATGAGAATTTGTGCAAAACTGTGACAAGAATGCTAGCAGCATTATGTTGAATGGCAATGCCGATTCTTGATTCTTTAGGCAAAAACTAGCCAGCTCTTATAACCAGTAGAAATGACAAGACGAGGTGTTATGTCTTTTTAGAAGTGTATAGCACCTTAATTAAGAGGTGAACCGCTAGTACATTATACATATATAGTTTTTTTTTTAAATTAAAATAAGCTAACATATGTAGGTCTTATTATACAAACACTGTAATACTATATTTTCTCTTTTATATATTTTTATTCTTAATATTTCTTATTTATAATAAAAAGCTTACTACTTTAAAGAAATAATTTATACTTCTGAATATTTACAATTTACATACATACATATTTAATTATGCCGTTTTGTTCCCCTGAAGAGCCTGATCGTCTGTAACAACGCTTAATCGACGGCATGATGTGCTCGACCGTATATCCTCTACAGACATCATCAATAACTTCAGTTTGCTGTCAGTTACATAATGACGCATATCTTTAGTTTAGAGATTATAAGAAAATAGCAAGTAAAATATGTAGGCTTTTTAACAGTATATATAATGTATTTTAAATTGAAAAGACACACTAATTTAAAAAACACTCGAAAGTACTTTTTCCAACCTTAAAAGAGAATTTTTTATTATTTATATGAGAGGTATATTATATTCATTAAAAAATACATAAAAATTGATTCACAATGGAGAAATTTCATGATGTTGGTAATATCATATTTAACACAATGGAATTATAATATAGGTAAAAACTAATGAATCAGTGTTTTATTTTTTGAAGTCTATCAATAAATGACTGAAAAATTAATATTTTCGCTCGTAGGTTTAGGTCGTGTGACGTCATTTGAAATAATTTTAAAAGAATGTAAGGAAGTAGCAAGTAAAACTAAGTAAAGGTTTTTATCAGTAGGTATATCATTAAAATTATTAACAATATTATATAGAAGATTGGGTGTTCGATAAAAATAACTAAGCGAATACTATTTCGGCAAATTCGGCAAAAAAGTTTTTTTTTAATTACTCAAGACTTGTTCTCGAAAAACGTATGCAAATGGCATTTAACAACTTAAAGAGCAATTTTATTTACATAAGTATGTCCTAGTAAATTAGGGTAAAGCTAGCGTGGCATGTAATTTATGTTAGTTTTCTCTAAACTATTATTCCATATAACGTATGGTAGTCTTAACTTTCGTAAAAATAAACAATTTTGTAATATAATCGAAAATTGCATGTTTATTTAAATTATAAAGTATTTCTACGCAGCAGGCACAATGTAATTATGATTTTATTTTCTGTTTAAATTTTAGTAGTTCAAATAATCATATACCTAAGCGTTTATCCAAAAAATATTTCTAATTAAATTTAAAAACAAATAGGTTTGCTAAAATATACAAGTTAGATTTATAGTATCTTGGATATTTTTGCAGATTTTTTAGACCGTAGACGTTTCAACTCACTCAATGCCGTCAATGCTCAGCTCCTATAACTGCAAAAAAAAATTAATGCACTGAAATCTTTCTGAAGGAATGCAGATCGTAACAACAAAAATTGCATCCATAGTTTACGAGTAGTAGTTCTCTAATAAAATAAAAGCGTGCATATATTGCTGCCGAGGCCAACTTCCTACGTACTCGTATACTATGTGTAGTATAAGCATTACAAGCATTGTGTTGTCAATTTTGATTTATTTATTTATTTATTCTTTCACGTCGAAACGGAGTGACGGATTGGCGTGATTTTTTGTGTGAAGATAGTTGGAAGGCTGGAAAGTGACATAGGCAAGGGGGATTATCATATTCCCACGGGAAAAGACGTTATAACACAACTCAAAAAATTATGTATGATCAGAATTACTTGAAACGTGGTATTAATACTCTTCAATACAATTAAATGAATATGTGTATTAGCATCTTTTGAAATTCATCCCTTAAGGGGGTAAAATTGAAAGTTTGTTGTATGAAATCTACATTTTTAGAGTTTTTTTGTAGTTTAGAGAGAGCGAAACCGCGGGTTCTGCTTATAATAAATTATTAATGATATATGAGTAAACAGATATGATATACGCGAAAACAACCACGTAAAGGTCATTCACAACGATCATAAAGGGTGGGCCTGTACACTACACATTATTTACGATACTCATTTTTGTGGCTATCATTGTCAGTAATCCTCATCTGGACCTGCGAAATTACAGTTATATCCCTTTTATTATCACAGGCTCGAATAACTGATTGACCATAAATAATAGAATTGGATGAGACTCCATATTTATCAATGGTATAGTTAATTAAGTTAGGGAGAAAGATAAACATCTTCCTCACTTGGTATAAGTGTGAAAGGTTAAATAACAGTAAAATTAATGACATTCGTTTGTGTATTATTATGTATATGTGTGAGCTAGTTACTTGCTGCTAAAGTTTCAACGGACTAGGGTGCAATTTAGAATGGAGTCAGAATATATTTTGGATAAGTCCCCAACTATTTTCAATTGAAGTACTTATCTTACGAGCGAAGCCGCATCCAAAAACTACTACAAATTATAGTTTAAGATATTGTCTAATAAGTGAAAGTGAGATGAAAAATCTGTATGTTTTTGTTTATCGCCCAAGGTAACTTGATATAATAATATTTTATAATAAAAATAAGTACGTATTTAATATACCTACTTATCATATTCTAAATAAAACTATCTTTTCGGATTTATTTTGATTTTTGGTTCCCGACATTTCGAATGATTTACAACAATCATGGTCACGGGAGAGACTGAGGTTTTAGACGTCCTTACAGACAACCTACCCACAAAATAACAATCAAAAACTACAAAAATGGCACCTAAGAAAATAAAACCGTAAATCTAAGAAAGTATTATACCTATGACATTTTACTAAAAAATTTAATTCATAAATTTTCAGTACCATCTTCATGAAGTAAGGAATCTAAATGAAGTTATAAATCTATTCCAAACTATATTAAATAAGTGTGTGTCATATTTATATAGTAAGTAAGCTTAAAAACCATTGCAAAATCGTACCCAACTTAAAAAGACAAAGAGGTGAAATAAAACAGTTTAAATTAAAACGTAGTATACTCTCTACAATGAATTATTTTGTTTCTAATTATTATATTTGGTGAGTAATCTATACAGATAAATAAAATTGAAGTGTATGTTTGTTATGTCAAAATAACAGCATTTTTACTAAATGCATATGGAATTATTTAAGATATTTGTAAGAAAAACGCAATTGTTAAAAATTTTGTCGGTCTGTCTGTTTGTTTGTTCCGGCTAATCTGCGAAACGGCTAGGCCGATTTTGACGGGACTTTCACTGGTAGTTGATGTTATAAAGAGTAACTTAGGCTACTTTTACTTCAGTAAAAGAATTAGGGTTCCGCTCAAAAAAAATTAAAACGTACCGCAACGCAAACGTACGTTCGCTAGTATTTAAATAATAAAATATATTTAAATTTAAGTAAAGATAGCTTATTTAAAAGTTATAAAATAGAACTTTACCGCGCGTATATAATTTAAAAAGGGTTTATACGCTGAACTTTAGCTTTCAAATATTCAGGATATCCTTTATGATACTTTACACATGTATGTATGTGAAGGAAGCAATTCTAACCCGCTCTAACACGTTTCAATGTAGTACTATTACATAGATATGTGCTAACATGCTTTATTTAAAAATTTAGAAAATATATTCTAAGGTATTTTTAGTATTATGGTCTGTTAGAAACATAGTGTCTGATATAATGTCTTAGATTACTTCATGGGCCTTTACGTTTTAGTCATAAACAGATATATAAGTTTTGTCGGTGAAAAGAAAATTACCAGATTCAAAAAAAGGATAATGATAGAGTCTATGAAGGATTAAATAATATTTGATAACCCTTACTAAATAAATTCGAAGGTGTAAAATTTTGTATAGATTAAAAATTAGATACACTGTGTACGAGACGGGTAATAGTTATTGTTATTATTAATTAATGTAAAGTTATACATTTTTTTAGATAAATTTTAATTGTAATATTTTTCCAATAAATGAATCCTGTATAATTATCTTTATCTAATCTTATACTTATAAATATTTCATTATATAAAAATAGTATAATATCTTTTTTTGTAATAACAGGCTTAGAATATATTTACATAAACATAAACATAAAAGCAATTTCAGAATACCTAGTAATAGAATAAAGTAATCATTGTTAAGCGGCTTTCTGCTGAAGACATAATATTACCTAAAGTGATTTCGTTTTGATTATAATAGACAAAATGTATTAAATAACAAAAAAAATAATAATATATATTACATTTTTGTGTAACTTTCCTTCATGTTATATTTTTTTAAATCTAAATGTGAATGTTTTCGTCAACAAGTGTGTCAAAGATAATCTTCTACACGAATATATAAATAATCCGTATTAATATTATATATATGAAAGTTTTTGAGTATGGATGTTTGTTACTCAATCACGCCAAAACGGCTGAACAGATCTGGGTGAAATTTAGCACAGAGATAGATTATAGTCTGGAATAACACATAGGCTACTTTTTATTCCGGAAAAATCTACGGTTGATACATAAAGAATTAAAAGTTTATGACGATGTGTGGATGTATAGATGTCTGGATGTATGTATGGACGGTTAATACTCTTTCACGCAAAAACTACTAAATGGTTTTTAATGAAACTTTACAATAATATAGCTCAAACATCAGAATATCATATATAATATAATATAATCACAATATAATAATATCATATTTAATATTTATAAATCTATTTCTATACATATAATGAAATTCTGAGTCAAATCTGTATCTTAAATATTTTTTGGAAAATCTTATTGAAATATTCATTATTATCGATACCGAGGATGAATCTGTAGTTTTTAGAATTTCTGTCTATCTGTCTGTCTGTGTGTCTGGAAACGCACCATGAGAAAACCACTGGACAGAATTTGATGAAATTTGGTATGATAATAACTAGTTATCCAGGTAACAATATATAGGATATTTTTTGCTGCGGAGAAATATCCCATCTCTGAGAAATCTATACTAAACATTAAACGTAACATACATACATAAACGTGTATTGGGAATAAAGTAGCTTATAAGAGAGCTGGAAATACAGTTAGTAAAAAACTAGGCAGTGATTGCAGGAAGTATTATACGAGAGATGTGGATCACGTAGTTTTTATATGTAGGTATTGAAGTACCGTTACGTGACACACTATTGTATTAAAACTATTGCTGTACAGGAAAGCCAAACTTGGACTATTATATAGAAACAACACTTTTTAAGGTTTCTTTTCGTATATCCGTTTAATCGCATTACTTGAAAACGATTTTAACAGTAGAATTTTTCAACAGTATACGCTCAGTTATAAAGTTAGTTAATAAAATTTGAATAGATGATAAAAGTGTTTACGCGCCCTTACAAGAGAGGGCTCAATAAAACGCGAATGAAATCGCAGGTAGTAAATAGTGCAGTACATATATTAACTATGCATTTGATAACTTAATCTATACTGTAATAATATAATACATTTAAATATATTATAAAGAGGTTGAATTTGTTTGTTTGTTTGAACACGCTAATCTTAGGAACTACTAATCCGATTTGAAATATTCTTTTTTTGTATTAGATAGCCCGTTTATTGAGGAAGGCTATAGGCTATAGATTATCCTGGAAAAATGTACGGTTCCCGTGGGATTGATTTGTTTTACTCTAAGGTCGAACCCGAAGCAAAGCGAGAGTGAGTCGCTAGTCTAGTAATAAATACAAGTAGCTGTACTAGATTAAACAGCTTAAATTAAATACAATCCCTGAGCTTAACTGTTAATTAATTGTTTGGTGGTTAGCGAATTATTATAGTGCTAACTAATAACCACTAATCTGTCACCTCAATAACTATAGATTAACTTGATGACACATTGAATATATTTTTAAACGACTTCCAAAAAGGAGGAGGTTCTCAATTCGTCGGAATCTTTTTTTTTGGCTTATCTATAGCACAGATGACCTAATACTATACTAGTACCAAATATAGTATATTTGGTTCGATTACTTTTGGTTTTTTTATATACACAAAAAATGTTTTAATGTGGCGGATGAAATCAAATGTGAAACTAAAATAACGGTTAAGTTTAATAGTATTACAATTTACTTAATAAATAAGCTATTATTACTAAAACGGCAACTTACAATTATATTTTATAATATCTCGTTCTACCATAGACTTGTAAAATTTCAGCGAATCAAGAAAGCAAGCAATTCTTTACGAAAATTTTATATGAAATAAAATTTAAATTTTATTTTTCGTTGTGGTTTGATTCATATTCAGAGCAAGCAGAAAATGTTAGGGCTATTTATTATTTATTATACTAGATATTGCCTATGGTTTTGTCCATGTATATTATTATTTAGTACGTAACCAATACTTGACCTTTGCTTTGCTTTGCATACGTAGAATAGGAATTCTGTTCTCTAAGAAGCCGTTTTTTGGATTATGCCTTTCGCATTTTCGAAACTGTTGACTTTAAGTGCGTTAAACATCTGTTAAACACATTTTTTTTATATTTAAATTTAGCAGTGGCGAAGGGTGAAATTTTAGCAGAGGTAAGCCGTTGCAAAAATATACAATTTTTATATACGTATTAATGCAGAAAGAATTTTACATTTTAAAAATAAATGTATGTAAAATTATAGCATAATAATTTTAAGGTAAGACGTCTTGTATGGACCCTTCACCACTGCAATTTAGTATACATCAGACTCTTCAAATTTCACTCAACCACATTGAGCCGTTGCAACATCAAGAAGTTCTCTATAATATTAGTATTGAAGAATGTAATTTTTACACGAATATTATAAATACGATTTATAATTGAGTAAGAGAGTGTTTGTTACGATTTAAATCTGTATATTTAAACAAAATGAAATTACTTTCTTTACAATAATCTGGAACTAAGAGCAAACTAATCTTACTATATAATATAATAAAATTATAAGAAGGCTAAGTTGTATTTTATAAGTTTTTAAATTTTCGCGTTCTATAATTATATAATAATTACACTACGAGACTTAAACGCCTTTATTCGTTAGTGTTGTATTTTAATTCTGAATAATAAAAATATACTTTATTTAATTAAATTTAATCTAGGATTTTTAAATCGTCAATTTAATTTAGAGAGAGTTAGTGTTATCAGTCTCTGAAAAAGCTACCATCGGCTTGAAAAGATTTCTGCCGAGAATAGCCAGCATGGAAGTCAACGGTTGTTCTTCTAAAAATAATATTTATTTTCATAATTTAAATTTTACATATTATGTACTTATCTTACGTGAAAATGAACTAAAATTAGTAAAACCTGCAAAGAATTCCGTAACTAAAATGTAATAATATCTAGTATCATCTATTCGTGATACAAATGAAACCAGTTGAGATCCAATTCTTATCTGAAATCTCATTAATACTTCGATTGATTTAATGCAAAGTTATTGCTTAAACTTTTCGTGCTGTGGGATCTCATAAGAAGTAATAAGTCACGCTTGGCTGGAACTTTTGAACAAAATTGAAAATTTCACGCATAAAGTGTTAGGCTATAGTTCATAAGCCTTAGTATACACGAATACAGAAGTGGATCGAATTGGCGGAACATGGAATAAAAGTACCTTAAATATTGAAGCTATCAAGATTTACTCAAAAGAAAAAAAAATTTATTGAAAAAAAATAGTAATAATTGCATTTATTTTTTTCTTAAAAAAGCTTACCTGAACCGGAAATCGAACAAAATAAAAATGCAAAAAAGGGCATTGTCACTATTTTTTTGAATTGATCGATAGGATCTATGGGAAGGGTTAAATCTCTCGAACAAACATTGGGTCTTAGAATTGAAGAAAACTATTAAATCTTACAAATTATACATATCGACTCTATCATCGTGGAACAAACGCACAGGACATGCAAGAAAAGTGTCTTAAACATTGAAAATATTAAGATTCACTCAAAGAAAATATAATTTAATTTTTTTAAATAAGATTAATTGCATTGAAAAATTTTTTAAAGAAGTGAGTTGAACCGGTTTTTAAGCCAACTGAAAATGCAAAAAGGTAGCACACCGTCACTATTTTATCTAAATAATAGATATGGATGATATATAATATTTATAAATTATAAAAAAAAATCTTCGAGCCTTTACTGTTAAATATAAAAAACAACACAAAGAGAGGAAAACACTCAAACAAACTTAAAAGAACAAACTCAAGAACCATTCCATTAATTCACATGAATATTTTTTAGTATGAAAATAAATTGAGTTAACAAACAAAACAAAAAACTTGACTACAGTTTTAGTATTTATTATTTGGTATCGATAGGTGCTTAGCGAATTAATAGTATCTGTTATAAATATCGTAATATGCTTGTAGGCCAACGTAGAGTAGGTTCTAATTTCTTAAAATAATAAAAATGGTATAATATACAAAAATGATTTGTGAAACAATAAAAAAATAATTAAAAAGAAATATGAAAATTTTTCGTCTATTTTACGATCCAATTTTCCCCTGCCCAGGGGATGTCTTAAGAAATTCTAAATTACACGTTTTATTATTTATTTTTCACGATAATTTTTGCGTTGTTACACGCAGCGATAATAATTTTTAAGCAAACATTCCTATTCTTTTGGAAATGTTTCTTCCAAACGTCTTAGGAATCTCATTTCCTTATACATATGTATATATACATATATATACACACATATATATATATATATATATATATATATATATATATATATTAAGTGTGTTGTATAAAATTTTATCAAGGATACTTTTAAAATTGTAATATGTAAACTGATTAATGATTTAATTTTTCCTTTAAAATAAGTAATCATCTTTTATTTTTAACTGACTTCCAAAAGTAAGGAGGAGATTCTCAAATCGTCGGAACCTTTTTATTATGTATGTTCACCGATGACTGATGGATTTATTTTTTGTTTATATAATCGGTCGAGTGTTTTTTTAAAAAATCCACAATATATTATATTTTTAAATAAATTACTTAATCGAATATGATATTAAAAACTTTCTTCTTACAAATTACGTGCCCATTACGTCTATACTAAAAATAGAGAAATAAAAGTTTTTTGCTTACAGCAGGCCGTAATATGTAACTGTTACAAGGATCAAGATTAAAATTATTATCCTATACTGAACAATAAACGTGATATTACTACATTGTATGTATAAATAAATACTTTCTTTATCAATAAGAATTCAAATACATTTTATACATCTAAAGAATAATAATTATAAAAACGTATTTCTTCTAAAATGCGATTTCGGCATTGTTGTCATCGGTTGATACAGAAATTCATTTTCGCCGAGCTTTGTAATTTTCCACTTCCTCGATCTTTTAAGATTTTCGTTCAGACCTTATCTCGAATTTACTGGAGCAAATTGTATTTCAAACAAAGTGCTTGAGGAAATTGCTTAAACAACCCGCAAATAAACATCGTCTGTCAAAACATCATTGTCCGTGTGTGTCTGAGCACACACGGCCTTCGATCGTTTGGCAAACAATTATCAACAGTGGTTTTTCTGTGAATTGATATGATTTCTGTACACAAATTATATAAATATTTATAAACAATATTCTGTATTTGTTATAAATATTTATAAATAATATTATTTATAAGTTGTCCGAAAAAGTATTAAGCTTAAAAAAGTGCGTGTGAAACTTCAGAAAAGTAACCTACGAGAGAATGAGATGAATATAGAGTATCAAGAGCAGGATAATTATAAGGTTTATTTTTTTTTGATATTTTTAACAATTTTAAAAGTTGTTTTTTATTTTGTTTCACAAATATACATTACGTATTATTTAGTACCTAATTAATTTTGTTATTTTTGACTTCTTGTGTAATGTATTCTATGTCAAATAACAACGGTTAGCATGGCAACATACATGGTTATACAAATATACAATATGGTTATTATATATTTATGTGTTTGTCTCTTTTAGTGTTGCATTTCCGTTTTATCGAGTTTAAAATCGCAACGAGTTTAAAAAAATTTCACTTCAATAATATATCATTTTATTCATGCCATATTGAACTCATTTTTTTATTTTTATGATACAAATCCAACAACCGCTTGCTTACTTGTTTGTTTGTATGTATAGTAGCTAAGCTCCAAAAAGGCTGAGCCATTTTTAACAGGGCTTTCAGTGGCGCGTAGAGGTTTTAGGAAAAAACTAGAGCACTAACTTTGCAGTTATAATAAATCCACGCAAGATAATAATCATAATAATGTTTCTCATCCTGGGATCAGAAAAGGGTTTCAGGATTGTACGCTAATATTGACATAATAACCTATTCAACCTATAAAAAGTAAAGTGAAATATATACCAACTAAACTTAAATATTTGATTTATCGGTGATTAATTTGTCCGTGGTTGAGTTCGACCAATTTATAAAGAAATGAAACGTTCTTATTTCTCATATAATTGGATCTATATATATTATATATCATTACTTCTATTACGCGGTCTATTTACCTTTTCACATCCACACAAAGACTGTCCCTTCCTAGCTCTTTCTTTGCCTTTCAATCCGACCCCTTAGAGATTCTTTGAGATATAATAAAACCATACATTTTTATTTATTTTATATAAAAATAAGATATGTCATATTGTAATTAAATTTGAATTAAATTATAATAAAATTCAAAGTTCTGACTGATTGATATATCAACGCACAGACTAAACCACTGGTTCTAGAGACATGGAATTGGGGGGGGGGGGGGGGTGTGTTCTTTGTGAAGTTTAGGTATTCATTAAGAACGGGTTTTTCGTAATTCCACCCCTAATAGGGTGAAATGCGGGGGTTGAATTTTCTGTGAAACTTTTTATTCTCTGGGTCAATTGACTCAAAAATTGGTACACAAACTCTTCAATTATATTTTAGAATAGAATTTAAAGCTTAACACAGTTTTTTCAAAATGATCCCCCAACATAATCAAATAACTTTGAAAATCCTACACCGCATGGTAGACGGGGACAAGGCGCGAGGGTGGCGCAGGGCGTGTGGGGGTATGGGAGCGTTTCTGTATTAATTACTTATAAGATGAAGCCAAAGAATTTGTTTTTTTTTGTATTTTTAACGCGAGCTTAGCCGCGGGTTCTGCTAAATTATAAAGCGTAAAAGCTTCTTGTATTAATTCTACTTAAAAAAATCTAATAAAAATATTGTAGGTAATGAATATATTATTTCTATTCATTCTACTTTCTAAATTCGGTAGTCGTATAGTCGTCGTAGTAGAATTGTCAATTTTGGTTAAAAGCAAGGTCTTAGAGCACAAGTAAAGGGAAAATTCTGAAAATAAAGAAAGTTGAAAATTAAGGTAAATTTTGATACTTACAAGTCTTCGCGAAAATCTAAATTTGCCCATATCATTTTATCGTGTTGACTCAGGACCTTTATTTTTATGCACCTAATATATACTTAATATTATGACTATAAACCTTAGTATCTGGTATAAATTTCAACTTGCTAGGTCCATTTGTTCTTGGAAAACCGGTGGTGACGGACAGACAGACACACGGACAAACGGACAATTGAGTGATTTTAAATAAAAAGATAGTTTTATCTAAAATGTATTCTAATACTGCGTAGAAGTTCTTACATTAAAAAAAATCAGAAAATTGCGCAGAAACTTAGAAAATCGGGATGAAAGTTTGCATTGAAGAAGCAAGCTAGGGACAAACCCGAGCGAAGCGAGGGTGAGTCGCTAGTTTGTATATATTTTAATAATCTGCTTTCAATATTCCGTATTATTATTTGTTATTATAACGATAATTATTTTAAATTATCTTTGACTGTTATTGACGAGAAGTTACTCCAACTTACTGTAAACTGTTGGTGCTAAACCACGTCTAATCACATTGTGTGTTTAATTAGTTAACACGCGTTCAACACTGTTCAGAAGCTCTATTACTTCATTAAGACGTAATAACGATACGAAGAGATGGGCGTAGGTAGTACCTACTTAGAATAGAATTTATAGCTTCAAAATTAGCGATTCATTCTCGCTCCGCTCAGGTTCGTTCCTAGTTACGTTTTAACGTTTATTATAGATTTCACAGAGATGAGATATTTTCCCGTGATAAAAAATATTCTATATGTTGACCCGGATAACCGGTTATAATTATATCAAATTTCATCAAAATCGGTCAAGTAGTTTTTTCGTGATGCGTTCCCAGACAGACTGACAGACAAGAATTGTAAAAGCTATAGATTCGGCCTCTTTATCGATAATAATGTCTATTTCAATAAGATTTCCCAAAAAATATTTAATGTACAGATTCGACTCAGAATTTTATTATATGTATAGATTAATAAAATAATTTAAGCTCGCGTATATATACCTATGCTTTAAGCTATTCATAGAACTATTTATTAAACAAAAAAAAATAGCTTAAATATAAATTATATCAAATTATTTTTCATTCGTTAATATATAATACGTGTTCTGTTAAAAGTTATCGCTACAAAGCCACGAAAATTCCAACTCCAATATCCGCACAGTGTTAAATTACACTTAATATTATCACGATCGCTGGAACTGGATACTGTTCAGGGAAACTTTTAAAGCTTTGTGGTTATCGTCTGATTAAGCCAAAGCTTTTATATTCGCTTGCGTGGCTTTAGCAAACTTTAGAATTAAACTCTAAGACATAGAAAAATTTAAGTTTACTATACATACAGTAAAATCTGTATTATAGGAAACCGAGTGATGCAGATTCAAATCCCAGATGTCGCACCTCTGATATTTTCATGTGCGAAGCATTTCCAACATGAGATTACTTAGCCAGCGTGGTGGACTATGGCCTGATCCCCCTAGTATTTAAGGCGGCCCGTGCCCAGCTGTAGGACGTTAACAAGGGCTGACAACAACAACAGCATTAAATCATAGTATGGTTGAAGTTGTACATTAAATATTTTCTTTAAGATTTATATAGATGTTATAAAAACTAAAGCCACAGCTTTTAAAAGTTTCTTCCAACTCACTGTTAAATTAAACTTTTTGTATAGTGGAAAGTTTGAATTGAAAACATAGCTAATTTTAATTTTATTTGGTTAGTGTTTCTAAAGAAAAATTTGGGGTCTATACAAATCCGCTATCTATTTAGTGTACGTGAGCTTAATAAAACCGATGAAAGCCACCGACGTAAATAGATGTGTAATGAAAAATTTCCAAAAAATAATTTTTCAATTTTAAATATAAAAATATTACTTAATTGTACCCTT
This sequence comes from Brenthis daphne, assembly GCA_947093115.1. Taxonomy (NCBI): domain Eukaryota; kingdom Metazoa; phylum Arthropoda; class Insecta; order Lepidoptera; family Nymphalidae; genus Brenthis; species Brenthis daphne. Next base: position 27,884,532 of record OX352474.1, on the reverse strand, counting down.
TTGTACTATTGCAATTTAAAATGAGAAATTATCTTATTACTGCTAGAGATAATTACTTCAATTGAGTAAAAGTACTTTTTAAGGATTAATGACTTTCTATTTTAAATAAATTTTATATTTTAATTTAATTTGAAAATGTAGAGTGTAATTTTATATATTTTACCCCAGTTTTTTCCAGTAACGTATATATACTTTGAATATCGACTTTTATGTACCATACAGTCTCATTGAATTATTCATGACAGAGTTTTTGAATTTCAATGGCGAACCTTTAATGCTTCGAAACAGCAAAATTGTAGACATGCTTCCACCGAATTAATATTTATGCAGAAAATGTGCTTCACGCCTACAAAATATTACAGGAAATGAGATTTTTTATAATATTACATTATACATTTTTTAATAATTTATTTTTATGATACCGGTAAAAAAAAGTATTTCAGTGTTCATATCAGGGTCAATACACACACGCTACATACATAATATGTATATGTAGATAAATGTATGTATGTATTTGATATAAGATAATTTTACCACCTTATTTCAATCTATCAAACAGAACGTATGTTTATTTGACATCTTTCTTGTAGATAAATATAATTATAATTTTAGAAACTAAAGAAACACGCTTTTAAACAAAGCTCTCGCTCTTGAGAACGCGTGGGACTCGTCCAAAAGAATTAAAAGAAAGCCCAAAAAAAATGTTACTAGTAGTTTTTGAAAAGTTTTAGTATCCATCTCTTGTTGCCTTAATCAAATCAGAATAATGTCATATTATTATATTACAGGTACTTACAATCTTTAAAATCATGTTAATTGGTTTCAAATGAAGCTAAAGCTTAAAAAAAGCACGTTAAAAATGTTTCATGACGGGTACCCTCACCGACGTGAAAATACTCTCTCTCTCTGTCTCTCTCTCTCTCTATCTCTCTCTCTCTCTCTCTCTCTCTCTCTCTCTCTATCGCACATGCTAAAATATAAATTTGAGACAAAAACAGAAAATTTTGACAATAATCGTCATGTGACCAAGAGACTTCTGTAGTACCTATACCTATTTAAATAACATAACACCATATTGTGTACAAAAAATTTACATTAAGATCATGATACCAAAGACTGAAGTAAATAGATTTATAACCATGCTTATAAATGGATCGGAATACAAAATAATGTTCATTGGCTTTGTTATGACTTAGTTTGATCTTCTATTGTAAACAATTCAGCTTTAGTTGATATTAGGTTGTTTATTATCTTAAAGATATTTGCCAGTAAAGATTTTAATATTATGAAATAATATTAATTACTAGCGATCTAGTTTCGATTTTCTCAATAATTTACTTTATACCTATACTAGCATTGCCCGCGGCTCCGCCCGCGTTCAGATCACCAAAAACCAAATTCTTGGGTCTTACATATAAGTATACTCTTACATTGCAGTTTTTCTATTTTTTCTCAGAAATGAGATATTTTCCCGCAATAAAAAGTATCCTTAATGTTGATCCGGATAATCAGTTATCTTCTTCTCCCTGCCCATTTCCCAATCACTTTGGGTCGGCGCAGTACATCTTCTATACTGCTGATAGGATTTGGCAAAAGTTTTACGACCGGCCGCCTGCCTGACGTCAACCGGATAACCAGCTATCGTCATACCAAATTTTATCAAAATCTATCCAGTGGGTTTCCCGTGATACGGTAACAGACAGACAGACAGACAAAAATTCTAAAACTATAGATACGGCCTCTGTATCGATAATAATGTTTATTTCAATAAGATTTTCCAAAAAATATTTAATGTACAGATTCGGCTTGGTTACAATTTTATTATATGTATAGATTAATTAACGATCTGAACTGCCTCAGTGGTCTAGTAGCTAGAATGTACGGCTTCAGTCCTGAAGATTCAGAGTTTGACTCCCGGGTTGGGCCAAGTTTTGTTGCTGAATCATATGTTTAGAAAGTCCCAGTAACAGCCATGAGTTAGGAAAATAAACAAACTAAAAACGTAAATAAGTGATATCTGTAAAGAATTAGCAGTAAATTACTTTCAGAAATGAAATATTCATAGTGAAATATAAGAGGCTGTAAGTGAGTTTTGTTTTTCAGCCTTATAAAACGTTACTACAAAAAATGGAGCTCCCAACAACAGTAATAAATTTAAGAGCTTTGCATATACTCTGCTTATCTTTAGGTTGGATATGTTTTAGTTTTTGTTAAAGTATTATGTAGATATAGCAGGCATTGTATATAAATTATGGGAACGACGTAGTCTATTTGCAAGCGGTTGCTGATTAAAATGCTGAAAGCAAATTGCTTATGAACTTATTTTTTTTTACTAAAATATTTTGTATGCGTATGTATGTGTATGTATGTCACTCCTTTACGTTGTAACGGCTAAACAGATTTGGATAAAATTTAATGCAGAGATAAACTACTATTTTGCACCTGAGAACACTTCTGAGGTGGTGGGGTAAGTCGCTTGTAATAAATACAATGTTAAAGAATTAACTATTTTACACAACAGCTGTTATGTAAAAACGCGGCGTTGGTAACGAATTCGATTAGATCGGAATATGGTAAGGGTAAGGTTAAGTCTTCTTTTTTTTTTTTTGTTGACGCTGGGGAAACCCATCATGGGGACCCTGCCGGCCGTCAATGGGCAGGGTACTGTGAGACTCCTACTCACTAAAACCCACAGCGGAACCCGTCGCCGCAGTGCAATGGGGTGTGCAGGATCGCTAAAACAAAAAGCCAACGTTAAGTCTTCTAACCCATCTCTACCCAGAAAATCTTCATATTACCAGTGCTCTATTTCACAATACAACGTTTTATAGTTTGCCTTTGTCAATTTATATAACACCAAGTGTTTGCAAAACGGCGTCGTTTGAATAATATTGAATCATACGATATGCTCACGACATATAAATAAAGTATTTATGTATATAACAAAATGCTATTAGACTACTGGTAATATAAGTATAAATCACTTTATTCACATACTAGCGATTCACCCTCGTTTCGCTCGGGTTCTTCTCTGGCTTGATTTCTCATACAAACTTTCATCCCCATTTTCACCCACTTAATTTTTTCAGGATAAAAAGTATCTTATATCCTTCCCAGGGTCTCAAACTATCTTCTTACCGAATTTCATCTAAATCGGTTCAGTAGATCCAGAGATTACCCCCTACAACCTCACAAACTCACAAACTTTGCCTCTTTATAACAGTATATATATATATAGATGACGAATAATTCAGTAATGGGTTGTATTATTACTATCACGATTTAGCTAAACGACAGATTTCTGATAAAAAAAAACAGAACTTGTTCTCACTAATTAGTAATAGATCTTATTGCTAGCAAGAAAAAGTAGAGCTAATTCTTTCTTTGGAATTGTAACATCAAGAATAGGAAAACCGATGACGAATTTAAAGTTCAAACAAAAGTTAAAGTTTAATTAGTTTCGTTGACTAGAAAGGGCTGAATGACTCCAAGAGATTAGAGCTTTAAACTTTATAATGAACAGTCTTTACAAAGTTCCTTCTATATTAAAGCATGGAAAGAAGACAATTCTAGGGCTTTACCTTTGAAATTAGACAAATTTAAAAAAGAAAATAAATATATGATATCAAACTTATTAAGTAAGTTGAATCACTTTATTATTGAGTAATTTAACTTTTAATTCCTTCCACTTCGCTTTTTATTCAGACTTAAATAACAAAGATAATTCTGTATTAAATTAAAATTACTGCTGAAATACCTGGAGTTGATTCGAAATTCGTGGCGAAGTTGTTCTTGGTTATTTATTTATTAAGAACTTATATTATCGAATAAATTCTTAGCATTTTGATAGTCATAAAATACATTAATAAGTGATATTATAATACCAAACATGAGTTAAAGATAAACTTTGAAAAAAAAATTCAACCATACAACATATAATAAATGTCACGTTAAGATTACATACGAATATTAAATATAATAAAAGAATCGACAAAAGCTCTGCAGTTTTTTAACTCCAAACTTTTATACAGCTTCGAGCTTTTTTATCTTTACAATGTCAAAGCTTTAACGCACACAATGGACTGTTCAGTATTAAGGACGCGCAGGATAGAAGCATCGAATCGACTGCTAATGAATAGTATGAGGTTGTAAGTTCTCGAGCTTAAAATTCTAAACGTTATTTAGAAGGGTTGTGACAAACTTACTATAATTATATATTTTTGCTAATAAATTGTTCACATTTAATAATTAATTAAAAAACTACAAAGTTAAAGCAATTGTGTCTTACAAGACCTTAGAACACAAGAAAAATATAGTAGATTAGTCTTAGTATTCATGTTTCTCAAACGTTTTAGTTTCACAACTCATTAAGTAAACAAAAAGCTAAGTAAAACGACATTGTGGCTCTCTCAATATAGTATGATACAAATGCAAAATAAAAAAATGTTACTAAGTTTTAATTCTAGCTTTTTGTTATGAATTATATTATCATATCTAGATATTTCAATTATATAACAATTATAATTACATTTTTATACTAAAACTTAGATAACTCATATTTTGATACTATATGATATGTCAATTAATTTCTAATTTTTGAATTGAATCTTCTTTAGGCGCGCCATGAGAAGGGAAAAAAGAATTGGCGTTGCGATTTTTTTAACGGAAATCGTTGTTACGGAAGTGAATAAATAGTCGATTAAAAATTATTTAAACGATTATATGATTATTTCAAAGAATAAATTAAATAAATATAGATATTTATTAAAAAAAATATTTCTTCATTTATCTTTTATCGAACTGTATCAAGAATTCCTGGCGAACAGAATGTACCGACACCATTTTCCTAAATTAAAATAGCTTTTAAAAATTTAAATCATTTTTAAACACATTGTAACCTCCTTTAAGATCCTCGATTTAAAAACTATGTTTTAGAACTACTCTAAAACATAGATAAAATAGTAGAGCATATAGAGCGTGAGAATAGATAAAAGTGTAAAGCAGATATTTATTGTTATTCTGAATCCTTCCTGTGTTATCTTTAGAAAGAATTAAGAAATGTTGTACGAATTTATTCGTTATTTATTTTCTCTTCTTTTTTGTTGTTTTTCTAATATATTTTTTTGTTTTACTACAATATTGTGCAAAATAAATTACACTTTTAGCGTAAATTAATCTAAACAATTTTAAATCTATAACTAAGTACTTGACGTACTTGCTAAAGTATCTACATATATACTGAAGCTATATTATTTGAGATACTGTAATCTGTTAATTTTTTTTTGTATAATTCCCCGGACTTATCTTTAAAATAGCTCTCATAATCTCAGTTTTGCGAAACTTTTACAGGCGGATAGAATACTTAGCATGAATTAACGTGAGCTTTACTCATGGAAAATACATAGATTTATATATAACTTGCATGATTCCAGCGGGCTGTACGCTGAGTATGACAATTTTATTAGTATACTAATAATGTTATAAACAAGAATGTTTGTGAGGATGTATGTATATTATATACTAGCGACTCACCCTCGCTTCGCTCGGGTTTGTCCCTAGGTTGATTCTCTCAAGACTTCTCTCAAGGAAGTCTCTCCCGTGACCATGATTGCTATAAAGCATTCGAAACGTCGGGAACCAAAAATCTAAATAAATCCGCGAAAAAATCCAAAAAGATAGTTTTATTTAATTACTTCTTTTTGATCATATCGAATCCTGACAGAGAAAATATTATTTTAAACGTTTTATGCTATTAAAATTATAGTTATGCTATCATAGCTTAAAATTCACTCTTGTGTTATACATTTGAAACTAATTTTTGTTTGTGTGTTATCTTTTCAAGCTAAAATTGCTGAATAAATTTCTATGAAATTTGGTATGGACATAGAGTGCCTTATGGCGACGGACTTAACATAGGACATGTCACATTGTCAAAATAAAATATATTGTAACCTTTTTATTAATTAAAAAACTTGCAACAGATTACATACAAAATAGGCGATCAAAGGTACTTTGCCATTTTACCCGTATTTGAGCTTCTCTTGAAAGTAACCGAGTCCCGCATAAACTTTAGCAATTTTCTGTACGCCTAAACCGCAAAAATACCTATATTTTACATCAAAAGCCATTGAGATTGGAGACTAAAATAAAGGACCGATTGTTTAGTCAACATGATTTCTAATCTATTACTTAAATAAATGAAAATATTTTCCTTATTTACTAAAATCTAGCTAAGTTATTGATAACAAGACTGCGACTTGTCGTTAAGTTTTGCAACATTTTAATAATTAACTTCATAATATAAATGAAAAATATATAAAAAAGGATGTGTTGTCTCTTATATTAATTAGTTTTTAAACACAATAACAAAGGCGTATCACGATATTCAAAAATATTTTAGTTTACTCTATTCATACATATATTGTGAGCATCATTCTCGGAAGTACATAGCGCTTGATACGCTACCATATAAATTAGGTGTGTATCAAAGAGATTTAGAATATCACTACATACTCCTATTATAAAATAAAAGGCATCGCCCCGCCTGTCTGTTTGAACGCGATACTCTCAAAAACTACCGAAGGAACTATCTACGGTTATCACCAATATATGGAGTCATTCATGAGAAAGGTTTAGTTGTATAATTCATTAAGAGTGTAAATTGCCTGCAATAAGACAATGATTGTGAAGAAGCGGAAAAAATCTTTTTAGTGGCTTAGAGTTGCGTTAAACCTTATCTTTATCAATGTGTAATCTAATAAATACATATATTATACATAATTTATATTTTATTAACTATATATTATATAATAAAATATAAACTCTAATACGACAGTAACGTCATTTTTTATTTAAATATTAAATATATTATAATTAAACACAATACACTCTAAAGATAAATAAAAATATTCTCAAGCAATCTATTTTTACTTTAAGGACGGCCAAAGTGCTCTTTGTTAAAGTAAATTTCCCTTTATGTAACGTTATTAAAATGTTCTATTTTTCTTACAATACCCTTAAGGTATACATAAATAACGCAAAAATTGTCATATGAACATATTATATGAAAGAATTACAACTCTCATTTATAATTCAAACGTGTATCGTATTCTTACTAAAGTATAAGATTTAATAAAAAAATATAATTTTAACATAATATTTAAATGTTATTAGATACGATTCAATTAAAAATTTTAATACACAATCAAGTAGCGTATAAAACTGTAGTTTTCTTAGTTTAGCTTTTATGTAAACTACCTAGTAAATACCTACGAATACGACGTTTCGAATAAATTGTAAATATACATGAGTATGTATGAGATCGCATTATTCGACAACCACAATCCATTAATATTTACAGAATTACCTTTTAAAAAAAAGCATGCCAAATTTTATAGTACTTTGGTCTCTTTGTAATACTACTTGCCTTCATTGTGTAAGCCACAAAATATAGATTTATTGTACAAACCGGATATTGAAAAACTAACAAATAACTGATGCGGAAATACTCGTTCGTACGTTTAATATAAACCCATAGCATATTTCAACTGGAAAATTCCCCTTTTTTCTAAAACTAAACCAAAACTGGCTTTGAATATAAATTTATGCATGATAAATATTATAGGAATATGGGACTGAATAAATAAAGCTTAGTAAAATTCTGATTATTGCTGTCCACATGGACCCCAGTCATTTAAAATTACGTTCTATACGTGAATATCGATGGGTACAGATCACTCTGCCTCATTGAATTATTCATACAGCGATTTTGCATTTTGATGAAGACCTTTAGTAAATACGTCAAACAACACTCCGAGACGCGTTCAATATGTATAAGTAATTAATAAATAAATCACTATTGAGGATACGAGTTTATGGCTAATTTATTTTAGGGTTTCGTAGCCATATGATAGAAACGAAATTCGTATTAATTATATACTACTATATAGGTTAAACTATTTACACTACATGGATTTTTCTAGATGTGTTCTTTAGATGTAAACAGTATTAATTATTAAATAGCCAAATTTAAAAAAATAAGAAACATGGGGAATAGTTTTAATGTATACTAATATTAAAAAGAAGCAGTTTGTTTGTTTGTTTCTTTGTTGGTTAGACTATATATCGTATAACCGTTAAAACGTACCTAAGGATGAACCCGAGCGAAGCAGGGTGAATGGCTAGTTAGTTCTTAAATACACACATGTTCTTGAATACATACACATGAGATCATTTTTACTTAGGTCAATACTTCAATAGCGCATTAATTTTTACATGACGTCAATCACGTTCAATGTGGCAAAAGTCGTGGCTTAAATCATAACAGAACTTCCATGCAAATGTATGTATATATATATATATATATATATATATATGTATGTATATACAAAATGCATAAGCAAATGCATTACTGTTCTCAGTCTCTTGTAAGGTAAGATGTGGGCATTAAGTTTTGGCTGAAACCCACGTATGCATTCTTTTTTAGTTCTAGAGGAAAGCACAAGATCTATGTACTAACTTTGGTTACTGTGGAAGATTTCTTAACAAGTAACGATCGGGGAGAGTAAAATTGTGGTAAATTTTTATATAATTATATTACACGCTTTTTGTCGTGGGATCATTCATGATTGATTCATTCGTTGATCGTGATTCATTCATGTTCTTTTATGTGCAACATACAAAAATACCTAAAATAGCTTTTAACACCCTCACTCAAATCTTATATCCATCAATAAAGAGTCCTTAAAATTGGGTTACCTTTCTTCTTCCATCCTCTATTCCGACAAAAACCTTTTTCAATTCCAATCAAATAATAATATGTGTCTACTACCGACGTAAATAAGCAAAAATTCTTGTCACAATTCCACACTGCCGTGATTGATCAGTACTAATAACGTGTTTTGTATATTTTTAAAAATAGTTTTACTTTTACAATGTGCCTTACAATTTAATATATTTAACAATGAGATTTTTAAAAACATGAAAAGGTAGTCTCAAAGGTAAAGTTGAAAATAATAGACTGTTTTGATACGTAAACTCGATATCCACTTTAAAATATATTGAAATGTCTGTCTGTGTTTCGCATTAATATTTTCAGAAAAACTAAAATATTTTCGAACTTTTCATTTAACTACCACAAGCTTGAGGCAGTAGCCCAGTGGTAACACGCTCGCTTGGAAAACCTAGTGAAGCGGGTTCAAATACCGGGTCTTGCACCTCTCATATTTTCATGTGCGAATCATTTCTAACATAATTACCACTTGACTTACGGTGAAGAAAAACATTGTGAGGAAACCTGCATATCTGAGAAAACCTAACAAGTTTTCAAAAGACATGTAAAATCCACTAACACGCACTTGGCCTGCGTGGTGGACTAGGGTTTGATCCCCCTCGTATTGAAGGGAGGCCCGTGCCCAGCAGTGGGATATTAAAAAAGGGCTGAATACATACTATAAACTTAAATACTAAAATAGTATAAAATATTTACCTAAGATAAAAGATATATTTTAAAGACAAATTAATAGGCTGTCCAGATTTATTGTGTGCTATTTAAAAACATGTTTGTTTCCTTTAAATTAAAATAAATGAAATTGTAGTTAGATTAGTCTCTGGATTTTACAAGATATAATTAATTTAGCAGATGAGACCGACGGGGACAGTCGAATAGTATACACAATTGAGCTGTTTATTTTGTTAGCTCAGCGCTCAGGGGTATCTTTTGATAATGTCTCGATAACAAATAACTTCTTTGAGTGAAATCGCCTTGAGTATTTTTGTACTTGTTATTAAGCTTTGATGTGTTATGGTTTGAATAATTTTAATACAAATTTTACTTTTGTTGTAAATGCTAATGTATCTATTTGTCTGTGTATATAGGTAATGACTTTTTCATGTACCTCACTCTCACTACGTTATTGACAAAATTTGATACCTAAGTAATTTGCTTTCTAGGGAATTTTATGTCAAGAAAGCTTATTTCGAATGAAAGAACTTAGACTTACTCATAGAACTGAAGTTTTCTTTTTATTTTATGTATGTATTTTGATGAGTTTTTTACGAAAAATGAACAGTTTTTCTATATTATAACATTTTTAATCATGTTATTGATTAGAATGTATTACATATAAAAGGGACTGAGATAATAAACAATATATTAAAAAGCCGTGGAAGAAATTCAATCTATTCCAAACTCGATACAAAACTTAGTGTTCCTAGTAGTATCGTTGTATTTGGCGTCTCATCGCATACTATTTCCCTAAGGGTTTTGCTAGAAATAGAACATGGAAATACAATTTACGAAATATTTTTAGTTGACACATATGGAAAATATCTGAAAAAATATTGATGGTATGATTGTGATGGAATAAATTTCCGTATAAATCACGTTTACCCTATGTATAGATTTTACGCGTTATTTTTTTAAAAGCATCAAAGTGTACCTAACAAAACTTTCATCAGAATCGTTTTCGTGAAAACTAAGTAGGCAACTAGACTAATTTTTGCAAACGCTAGCGGCCCATCCTCGCTTCGTTGAACCGTATATTTTTCCAGGATAAAAAGTAGCCCATATAGTTATTCCAGACTATAATATATCTCTGCGCCAAATTTCATCCAGATCCGTTCAGCCGTTCTGGCGTGAAAGAGTAACAAAGATCCATACTCACAAATTTTCACATTTATAATATTAGTATAGATTAGTATAGATTTCTCAAAAATGAGATTTTTTTATTAAATTCAATTTATTTCATATACATTTCATAACCAATAACACCATACCACTCCATTTCAATATAATGGTTATAAATATTCAATACGCGAGAATTAAATACAAAACACGAGTGTAAAAAGACCGACAAAAGCTAGTATAGTAATGAATAAATAATGAAACAGATGTTACGCGGCTACAAAATAGTGTGTATTGTTAAATAGAATTTCTATTAGTTAGAAATTAATGGGTAGTAATTAATTTACCAGTGACTTAATAAGCCAATTGTAGTATATTACAACTGATTATGAAATGAGAACCATTAGCATTACAGAATTAGTTATATTTCATCAAAGGCAAAAGTGTTAATTGATTATTCATTGTTTAAAACAGAAGTCTATATAAAATAAGTTGGTTATTAAAAGTTTTAATTATTTTACTAAACACTAGCGACTCATCCTCGTTCCGCTCGGGTTCGTCCCTAGTTACGTTTTAATGTTTAGTATAGATTTTTCAGACATGAGATAATTTCCCACAGTAAAAAATATCCTATAAGTTGACCCTAATAACCAGCTATAATCATCGCAAATTTCATCAAAATCTATCCAGTGTTTTTCTCGTGATGCTGTCACAGAGACACAGACAGACAGCTAAAATTTTAAAACACTATAGATTCGGCTTCTGTATCGATAATAAAGGCTATTTCAATGAGATTTTCCAAAAAATATTTAATGTACAGATTCGACTCAGCTAGAGTTTTATTATAAACTAGCGACTCGCCCTCGCTTTGCTCGGGTGCATCCCTAGGTTGATTCCCCATACAAACTTTCATCCCATTCTCACCCCCTTAAGGGATAATTTTCGAGATAAAAAGTATTTCACTCACTCACTTTCCATATCATGAGATTTAAATAAATCTAATTTTAGTAAACTTTTTTATTCTTTTAATTTTCTTCTATATAAAACTTGTTCTGACAATAACAAACACAAAAAAAAGAATTATCCAATTTAGTGCAGACGATCGGAAGTTATGCACGTACATACATTTCGGTCATTCATTTTTATTTATATGATTGATGATGACTATCGATTTTTATAATTATTACAATTTTAAATATTAATTAGTAATCTATATTTAGTGTTGCCATTATTATATTTATAACCATAAAGAAAAATATAAAATATAGTAGTAATTATTTAAGCCATATAATTGTTCTATGTGTAATTTAAAAAGTTAAAATTAATTAAGGATAATAATTTTAATTTAGTTTGCTATTATTTAAAAACAACTTACTAAGCAACACTATTAATATATACTTTTACAAATGAAAAATGAAAAATATTAATCTGATAAGCTGTCATTTTGATCTACACAGTATGAACTTACTACATCTGTCTGTCTGTTATGTTTATATTTATTATTTGATTTTATTATATTAATAACAGGATCCCATGACGATGGTAGTACCCAGCCATCTTCCCTATTGAAATTAGGATGTTTTTTTAATTTCTATGGCTTCTCGAATCATTCTAGGGCGATATCCGTTTTCTTTCGCCAAGGATTTTGAGGGTCTATCGAAGCGAATATAATGGCTTGGGCAGTCCTGACTGTGTTTGCAGACAGCAGATGTTGTATTGCGACGGTGCTTCACATCAGCTATGTGTTCTTTGACCCGGGTTCTAATGGATCTCTTTGTTTGTCCAATGTAAGAGAGCCCACAATCACAATCAAGCTTGTAAACTCCTGCATCTTGTAGAGGGATGTGGCACTTGACAGGTGGTAGAAACTGACTAATTTTCTTTGGCGGCTTGAAGTAAGTTTTAATTGAAGCTCGCTTTAGAATGTAGCCAATCTTGTCAGTGACGCCTCTCATGTAAGGTAGGACTGCAGGGACGCGCTCGACTGTGGCTGGTTTCACTCGGTCCCTGTGACGTAGGCGCGGCACTTGCAGCTTGTTGTCTCGCAGAACTTGCTTGACATGTTGCAGCTCTCCGGCCAGGTGTTGCTCGTCACAGATCCCGCGTGCCCTCTGAAACAAAGATTTTCCCACGGTAGCTAACTGTGAAGGGTGGTGGTGAGATTCACCATTCAAGTACCTATCAGTATGGGTCTTCTTTCGATACACAGTATGACTCAAGGTGTTATCTGGGTTATTTATATAATGGGGTAAATTAAATAAATAATTTTCCATATTCAATTATAATTAAAATTATAAAAATGTTTAAATTTAAAAAATATTGTAATGTAATTAGTGCAATTTTCATTTTGTTAATTGTGGGTAGGCTGTCTGTAACAACTATACATTCAAGACATGTAACACCTCAGTCTCTCCCGTGACCATGGATGCTGTAAAGCATTCGAAACGTCGGGAAACAAAAATCCAAATAAATCCGCGACAAAATCCGAAAAGATAGTTTTATTTAAAATGTCAAATATTCGCGTAAATCTAAGAAAGTATTAGATGACTATCGACTTAATCTCACTTCAATCGGGTGCATCTCTTGATATTTCAAATTCATCCGAAATCCGTCAAGCCGTAACAAACATACACACATGCACCTAACTAATAATACGTTTTATAATATTTGGATATTTGTTAGGCAGTGGTAGCACCCTCTCTTGTAAAACCAAGTGATGCGAATTTTATTGCTGGATCTCGCTTTTCTGAAATTTTCATGTGCAAATCATTTTAAAGGTTCAATGTGATTACGGCTCGCTGACGCTGAAGGAACACGTCGTGAGGAAACCTGCATGTGTGAGGGCACCTAGCTGGTTTTTAAAAGACACATGAAGTCCGCTAACCCGTACTTGGTTAGTGTGGTGGACGATGGCCTGAACCTCCTTACAATCTTCAATACGAGACAAGCCCGTGCTCAACAGCAGAACGTTTAAAAAGGGCTATATGAGAGTTGGATATATGTTAGATGTAAGAAATTCTGATTTAATAAAATAGTATTAAATAATAAGTTTGTGTTATATTTTTATGGGAAAATTAAGTACCAATATCAATAAATAGTACTATTTCACCATCTACGGAAAAGTGTACTTTTGCGGTATAAAATTCCATTATAAAAATAACAAGTTGATATTTTCGCGTTTGAGTAACTTCGAAAGTAAACTAAGAAATGATGGTATTCGTGTTTAAAACATCTGTTTATAAATATTTTCTTTTGTGTGTTTTTTTTAATTTAATTAATTACTTCATCGGGTAAACCAAGGGACAAAAGTTTGTTTGCGAAATACGTCATTTTTAAAGGTAAAGAAAAAGAAACGTGCTTATTAGTACCTAAATGGGCTTATAAAAAAAAGAATTTCGAAAGAAAGCATCTTACATCTAGTACACGACTATTAATAAATGAAAAGAAACATGCACAAAATTGCCATACATCTCGCAACAGCTCCTCTCATTGTAATTCTCTTTTGAAAAAATAAAATATCAATGTAAAATTGAAAAGAATTTCGTGGAACATTTTATCTTGCTAGAGCAAGACCTCAAGGCAATGACAATAGACTATCAGGCTGTTCAATATTGACGGTGCGCTGTACGTCGGTAGGGGCTGAATAGTTCACTAACGAACAAGACTGGTAAGCCAACGAAATTTATTAGTAAGTAGGTTAAAATTTTGAGAATCTAATCCATATTATATAATAAACCTTATATTTTAAATTTTATGAATCTAATTAAATTCTAGACATTAAAGACATTAGAGTACCTAATGAAAATATACGAAAAAGAAAGCTTGAGCTATTTATTATAAGGGAGCAATTTTGTTTTTATGTTATATATGATTCAATTTGTAGAACTTCAGAAAAGATTCTAAATTATGTTGCTAATAGAAAAGAAAAATATTAAAAATCGGTATTTTTAGTATCACAAGAGACTTATCCCCGCTACGCTCGGTTTCATCAAAATCTGTCTAGTTTTTTTCTCAGACAGACAGACAAACAGGCCTACAGACAGATAAAAATTCTAAAAACTATAGATTCGGCTTCTGTATTGATAATAATGACTATTTCAATAAGATTTTCCAAAAAATATTAAATGTACAGATTCGCCTCAGAATTTTAGTATACGCATAGTAAGTAACATGTCAATTCCACATATTATTTTTTCATTTCTATTCTTCAACGATTGTAGGATGATATCTCGTCTAAACTCATATTATGGATGTTAAACAAAAATAAGCTTTAAATTCGTGAATTTTTAAAATTTAAATTTATAAACATCCATTCGTATACAAAAGAAAGGTAAGCACTCTTTTATGTAGCTAACGTTGTCTCTTTATTCTACATTTTACTTTATACACGTTATTTGTAAGCTCTACATAAAAGGCAAAATTGCCAGACATATTTTAAAAGCAATTTGATATTTCTATAAATAAAAGCTATAAACTGAAATATTGTTCTCATATCATAATAGGTATGTTTTCTAAGTTTCTAAGTGTTCAAATCGACTAATTACTCTTGTTGTTAGTAAATTTAATGAAATTATGGTACAGTAGAATTTCAGTTTTATCAGATATTAGATATTAATCTGAACAAAATTTTATAAATCTGTATAAAAATAAATCATATAAGCTGCAATATTGTTTAAATTGGATAAGAATTACTTTATATTTACTTACAAAGAATATTAGGTAAATTTGAAAATATATTATTTTTGGCAATGCATTGGAATATGGTTTACTATATTAAATCTTTGGCATACATTTGGTATTTGGTATTTAAGGGCTACGTGCTGTACGTACTGCTTTTTGGTACATATAATCTTTATACTCATATTTCTCTATGTAGTGCTTATCTTTATTAAATAAAAAATTTAATAATTTTTTAGCTAAGGTCGTATGTATGTACTATCGATAGTCAAATTAGTATTTCTTTCTAGTCAATAGCTACTACATTTTCTAACATCCAATAAAAAATCAACTGAAATTCATGCCACCATCTTTGCGTTCTAATATTGCATGTTTCGATAGACTACTTCTTTTTAACACATTCGTTATAAATGTTTGAACACTAGCACTACTTGTATACATACATCACAACTAATAATTCTATTATATATTATTTGTGCTTACATTTGAATCTGGTCTATTTATATGGAATATGGTTTATAGTGTCAAATTTTAAACATAAACAATATCAATTCAATAAACAAAATCCACTCGAGTGTATTTGTTAAACTTAATTAACCATACAATG
The DNA here is from genome assembly GCA_947093115.1 of Brenthis daphne. NCBI lineage: Eukaryota > Metazoa > Arthropoda > Insecta > Lepidoptera > Nymphalidae > Brenthis > Brenthis daphne. The sequence goes on along the minus strand of OX352474.1, from coordinate 27,868,624 downwards.
TAACATACATCTGCTGAAAGCCTTCAAATACATACATTCAAGTTAAATGCTTTGTAAATTCCAGTAACACCTACACGGATGTAATCCCACAACAATTACTTACCACAATCCAGATTATAGCAGGAAGGGATATTCAGTAAAGGATATTTATCATTTAGGTATTAATTAATCTTGATGAATTACCGTTCCCTTTGATGGTCGTTCTGGTGATAAATGTTTAATGATCGGTCTAGGTCTGTACCATTAAAGAAGGGATGCTGTGGAGTTAGATGTTCGTCCAACAATAGTATATTATACGATTTTATTGCCTGTAAATAATAGAATATATGTGCATTCGAAAGATAAATAACTTGAACTTTGGTATTATATATAACGTAATTTTTTTTAAATATAATATGATAAATCAGCTTCAATTTAATCATTTAGTTTCAGGCGAAGTTACAGATACAATGTAATTATTTTATTAAAACAATATAGCCGTTTCTCATGTGCCTAAAAATTTATTTCATTCTATAAAAGTATAGTCAGAGCAGCTACGAGTATATAATATTAAAGTTGAAATTATTTTCGTAAACGTTAGAGCTTTTAAATGGAGTTGTAATTTATTATTTCCATATGATGATCTCTAAAGTATGTCTTTAAATGTCGTTTCGTTGTTTTCAGAGTAAAAATGTTTTCTTATTTTGATTATTTATTACAAACAATCTTCTTTTATTGTTCATTATAAAATATGAAATGTACCTTACATTTATTCATTTAAGCGCAAAAAAAAATAAAACATTTATGAGTAGATCCTATGAAATACTTGTACGCAGGGCTCGGAAACCTATTCAATTATTATTAAAAGGTTATAGATAGTAAAATTAACCGGTTTTGACCATTGACTACAAACCTAAAAGTTTACGAATTATGGCGAATCTTTGCTAATGGTGAATTACTTAGTAGAAGGATAGATGTACGTTTCTTACTTATGAATGAATTAGCCGGTTTATTTCGGTATCAAAACTTAAGTCTAACCTTCCTCTAGGAATAACCGTTTATCATTAGATATTTTAATTTCGAGCTCACTAAACTGTTCCTTTTTTAAGCCCTGCTTGTATAAATAAATAGCGTAAAATAAATAATAAGTTCTAATTAACCCATGAAAATGAAAAACCCATGAAACGTGAAAAGCCTACAACAAGTTAAAATTAATTGTTTTACAGCCACAATAGGTAATAATAATAAATAAATAATAAATATGTTGGGACATCGACGCACATCACCATCTAGTTCCATGGGAAGCTACGAGACTTGTGTTATGGATACCAGATAGTTGATACACTACACATATATAACTTTAAATACATACATATTTTAAATATAAAAACCCATGACTGGAGTACAAACATTCGTGCTCATCACACAAATGAATGCCCCCAGCGGAACTCGAACCCGCGACCGCTGGCACCGCAAATAGAGTCACTACTAACTGAGCCACACGCGTCGTCAATTATAATTAATTAATAATAATTAATTTATACATATTTTATACACTTTTTATACGTTTAAGAACTAAGATGTACTTTACTATGTTACAAAGATATATAATACATATAGATAATATAAATATAAAAGATAGAAATTTATTTAGTTTCATCAAAAAATAACGTCTGAAATATGCCCCAGGTTTTAGTATTTACTTAAATAATATGTATATTTGAAGAAGAATATTATTAAATTTATATTTATTGAACATATATCATTAATTGATATTAATTAATCCTATTATTATAATAAATGCGAATATCTAGCTACTATAATTTATCAACAACTTTGCATGCGTGTGAATTTTCACTTATGGTACATTAAACATAATCATCGCTTTGTATGAGACCGTACAGCATAATGGATAAATTCCAGTGGAAAAGCTTAAAAATGTAAACTAATAGGAGTTTTTCATTTGAAATATCTGATATTCGTGATATCTACTTCATATATCACGGAACGTTTTGAGGTAAAACAAATCTATTTAGATATAATGTCCATCCGACTGATTCCGGTCACGGCGGCCAATCTTATTGAGACTAGCTAACTGCGCAGGAGATATTATAGTGCACAAGTGTACGCGCAGACACAAGTGCACTCTCTATTCCTGTCACTCTCATACTCCGGTGGGACGACCACTCGACACGACCGGTGAGAGTTAAGGCGCAGGACCGACGAGGCGTGTTAAAATATTATAGATATGATTTCATGTTTTTCTTATTTTCTCGAAAACTTTACCAAGAAATCACTGAATAGTGAATATACAAAAGATATCAAGCATTGTGCCTTCTCATTTTTACTGTCAATTTAAAACTATATCAAATACGGAAATACCAAAAATTTAATAACGACTATTTCAATAAGATTTTCATAGCTCAGTTAGAATTTTATTACATGTATACTATGAGATTAGAATTCAAACCACATATATTACAGCCATAAAATAATTATATTATTTTCTATAAAAATAAATGGTATTTGTGCAATACACAGTGACGACACGTGTAATATCCAAAAAGTTAAAGAAAATACGAATGAAATTTGTTATCCCTTGAGTATAGAATTGAGAAAAGTTGAGCAAAGGGAACTCAGTAACAAACTCGTGTAGTCAATGAGTAAAGCCCACCTATAACTGGGAAAACTTTTTATGCTTGATAATATGTCACGTGACATTTGATATTCATGTAAATCAGTTCAACTTTGACGGAGGCAATTTTGAGGGTTTCCTTGTGCTATTTCTGTTTTCCCTTTTAAGGGTTCCGTAGCCAAATGCCTAAAATAAAAGCCTAATAATTTCGACATGTCCGTCTGCCCAACTGTCCAGCTGTCCGTATGTTACAGCCATTTTACACGAAGAATATTAGATCAATGAAGTACCTGCTAAAATTTTGTTGGTAGCTATAATTATATTATGATATTATACTAGCGGATCACGTCTCGGGTTCGTCTCTAGAAACAAAAACAAATCTATCCCTCGGGAACCGTATATTTTTCCGGGATAAAAAGTAGTCTATGTGTTATTCCAGACTATAATCTATCTCTGTGCCAAATTCCATCCAGATCCGTTCAGCCGTTCTGGCGTGAAAGAGTAACAATCATCCAAACACACTCACAAACTTTCACATTTATAATATTTATTATACAGATAAATATATATTTTAAATTCTATAGTCAAATTATTTAAAAAAATACTAGCGATTCACCCTCGCTTCGCTCGGGTTCGTCGCTAGGTACGTATTAAATAGATATAAATAGTTATTAGCCAGCGTTAGCCATACAATTTTTTTTTCGTAAATTTTTCTGATGTTTTAATATTTATTATCCTATTCCGGACTAACTAAGAAATCCAAAAATTCTAATATTTAGCCGTTCTTGAGTTTTATGTCACGTCACAACGGACACGAAATCGAACGGAATAAAAAGTATCCTATATCCGTCTCCTGGTTCTAAACTACCTCCCCACTAATTTTCTGCCAAATCGGTTCAGCAGTTCTTGAGTTATAAATAGTGTAACTAACACGACTTTCTTTTATATATATAGATGTGTGGAACTCTTAACATTTTGTAACTGAAGAGTGAAATATTTGTTTACTACATAAGGGTTTGTTTGAATAGGTTTTTAAAATTTAAATAGATATTTGAACAGAGCTTCCAAAATACTTAACAAATTTTTTTTTGAAGAAGATACGTTGCGTTTTTGAAATATAGGATATTTTCCATTTCATGCGCTACTAGCGCTACTCGGCTACTATGTACTACTCGCTAAGAAAGTACTCGTACTCGAACTTGCCTGATTTTTTTAATTAGTAATGTTGCAAATTTACGTACGTTTTCGTTAGAAATTTTCAGTAGCAGTATGGAAATGGGGTGTTGATAGTTCTACTCCCTTTTAGTGGGACTATAGGAACAATGCAATGGCATGGACAAAAATGATGTTTTATTCTATCATTGATAGGCAATATTTATTACAACTTCTCAAAGTCCCACGAAGTCAAATCAATCAGCACCCACTCAATATTGTATCGTGACGAGAGAAAGAAATAGAATGAATGATAAATAAATCTAAAAACGTTAAGAAGAATGGTTTTGTTGTCTACATCGGTTATGTCTATGAATTAAATATTTCATTTTCCTGCATAAATAAAATGAAATTTTTTAAAGAAAATCAATTTATATTTCTATAAAATTCTGTTCTGTTCTCTTCTGTAAAATTTTATTAATACCTAACTGAACCGATAGATGTTGTCCTATTAACATTTTTTGAAAAAGACACTCAGTTTTTCCCGAGTTTCCCAATTCTCCAGGCACCTATTCCATTTTTCCCAAAAACCTCATCTAAACTATTAAGAAGATTTACAAAAATAGCCAAATCTGTCCAATCACGCACCTAACAAGGTACAGCATTTCATTTTTATTTATATAGAAGATAACATAAAAAAGTTTCAATAACTAATTCAATTTCAAACGTCAATAAGTCACTTACCATTTTTCAGTGGTACAACTTTCAAAACATCAAAGGTCAAAAGGATAGCGAGATATGAAGGCGAAGATTTCTTAAGTATACAAAGCCATCTTCAACTTTCCTGCGGGCGCTCGTTTGTGGAGGATTTAATTTCCACGCCGTTACAAAACTTGGAACTTCAGGACCTGATATTGGTATGAGGGAAATAATATTCAACAGTAGATAAAATGAAATATATTTTCTGAATTATAACGTGTACATTATAGTATTTTCTACTTCTAAGCAGCGCCGAAGCAATTGATTCGAAGATTTGTAGGGCTAGAGAGATACTACAGATAGTTTTTAACCAGCATATTAATTGGTTCTTAGAACCAGTGTGGTGGACACAAAAGAGCTGAATGAATATAAGAATAATTATATTTAAAAAAAGTATATATAATTTTATAATATCAAAAAAAATGTTATACCTAATATTCAGAAAAAGGCAGTGGTAGCCCAGTGGTAACGTGCTCGCTTAGGAAACCGAGGGAAGCGAGTTCAAATCCCGGGTCTCGCACCTCTGGTATTTTCATGTGCGAATCATTTCCAACATGATTACGACTTGTACAACATCGTGAGGGAACCTGCATGTCTGAGAGAACCTAGCAAGTTTTCAAAAGACATGTGAAGTTCGCCAACCCGCACTTTTTTTTTATCGTTGGGAAATGCATTTACGCACGAGGTGGACTCACCGGCGTAATAAAGCCAGTACTACCCACTAAAACCCAACAAAACCTTCCCCCGTCATAATGGGGCGTCGCAGGATCGCTTACGCATTCAACTACGACGCCCCGACGGCAGGTCTGCCGAAGCAGACCACCAACGCCAACCCGCAATTAGCCATGGTGGACTATGGCCTGATTCCCCACGTACTGAAAGGAGGCACGTGCCCAGCAGTGGGTCGTTAAAAAGGGCTGAATACAAACAAACATACATATTCAGAAATGGGTTGGTTAGACGGTTTGGCGCTGTTATTTCCATCAAAAATAATAAGCTGAAAAATATACTGTTCTTGTAAAAAAAGGATTATTCTAGTAAAATATAATCAAGTTAGGTAAAACCCTATTGAATAACAAATGACGCTAAAAATTAATTTAAAGAACAAAGATTTTATAGAAAGCGAAACCTTCGCCACTTTCGCTCTAGGCATTCTCTTGTGGAAGATTTAATTTACTTTCGGTTATTATTGTGTGTAACTTGGAATCCCACGGGAAAGTATAAGAAATTCATAATATTATATAGGAGTAATTAAAATATTTTTTATATAATGTAGTTATTCAATGTACATTGTACATATATATTTCACTTATTCTATATACTAATATTAAAATTGCGAAACTTTTCTATACATGAATATATGTGTTTATGTTAATAACTCCGTCAAAACAAACTCCGTTGAAACAGCTCGCATGATCAAAAAAAAAAAGTGTGCATAGATAAAATAAAATTTGCTATATGATGACCTTACCCGTAAATCTTTAGTATATAAAATTCTCGTATGTTGTTCCGCGATGAACTCCGAAACTACTTATTCGATTATACGTTTTTTTAAATGTATGATTTGTTCCAACTTAAAAGATAGGATAGTTCTATATCCTGTTCATTTCTTTTTTAATAGAAATATTAATGTTTTTAATATCTGGAGAGAGTTTTCGGAGAGAGATTCTGAAAACGGCTACTCCAAACTACAAATTCTGTTCCCAATCTAAACTTTGCCACAGCAACGCGTGGTCGGGTCTGCTAGTAATATTATACATACAAAGGCACCTGACGTATGTACGTAACATACGTCTAAATTGTATCACTCACCCTAGTAATTCCCCGGCCTAAAGCTTTGTGCATAATAATCTCATCAAAATTTTCATAACACTTCCATCATACCCTGCGATAAACCATAGCTATGTCGGAATATAAGGAGTTCTAAATTCAGACCCCTAAATGCTAAGCGTGAGAATTTATATTAAAATTCATTTTCCGCAGTTTCTTTTCCCAACATAAAAAATAGCCTCAAAAATTCGCTGAAAAACCTCATATACTGACAAAATCACCGGTAACATCTTTTCAGTTACTTAGAAGATTAGCCCTGATAAGAAAAGAAAAAATATTCTTTAATAAGTTTAGAATTTAAAAAAATATACACATATATTTCATATTAATAGAAATTTCAATGACACAAACACACAAAATATTGTATGATTCTAAGTAAGTACATCTTTCACTTTCCATCGTAACTACAAAAAAGGTGCGTTATAGCTACATAAAAAATTTGCTTTCGAAAGCATTTTTGTATACACACAGGATTTAAAATACATTTTAAAATATACTTATGCAATAAACTAAAATCAAAATTACCATTTAGATAGTAACAAAACTCAAATTCTTTCGAATTCAGATAAGGATAATTGTACAATTAAAATAATTCTGTTTGATAACACTCGTAAAATTTTAAGATTTTAATGGACGATTAACATTTTCCACGCTCAAACTTAGTGTATTGATTTTCGTAATTTTATATCAAGCATAAAAATGCAGCCCAGTGGTAACGTGGTCGCTTGGGAAACCGAGTGAAGCGGGTTCAAATCCCGGGTCTCGCACCTCTGATATTTTTATGAATCTAACATGATTACCACTTGCCTTACGGTAAAGGAAAACATCGTGAGGAATCTGCATTCTGCATGTCTTAGAGAATAAGTTTTCGAAAGACATGCTCAGTCCGCCAACCCGCACTTGGCTGCGTGATGGACTATAGCCTGAACCCCTCGCATTTAAGGGAGACCCGTGCCCAGCAGTGGTACGTTACAAAAGGCTGAATACATAGTATACTATTTTAATCATTCCACTGAATTCATAAATTTTTAAAATATTTTGTGTTTTTTAACTCTATATAATTACCTATAATTAATGTATCGTCTTTATTTTAGCTGACTTTCACAAAGAGGTTATTCACCTTAGTATTTTATATGTATAATATAGATGATGTTAATTAAATATGAATAGAATTTAAAATTTAAAAATTTCTAATTAAAATTAAAAAGTCCAATCATTGCTAACTAGAGTGAGGTATCTGTTTTTTTTTAATTGTTCTTAATATGGTCTATATTTGTATTACTACGTTAAAAATGTTGTATTAAAATCTTTTTATGTCCAGAAAAGTTAAGAAAAATAAAGCGTTATGCTCACACATTTGGGGCAAAGTTTTTTTCAATGTTTTTTTTATTATTTCAGCTCATCTTAGACACTGTCTATTGCTTGTCTATTAACCACTTAGTCCCATAAACGTTCTACCAATAACTTAAATACTCGTAGTAAATTGATGCTTTTGAACTATAGTTGGAGCTAGAATATAATAAAGCTTAGTGCTATTTCAATCAATTGAATTGCTCCAAAGCCCAAAACTAAAATAAATATACTGGCCTATAACTACCCTATACCCTACAACCGCAAACAGAAGTTATAAAAATATACTAAGTATAAGATATTTTTCTACATTTTATTACTTCATTACGTACTCAGTACTTTATGTTATTTAAGATACGCCTTAATACAACTAGATTCTATGTATGTATACAAAAAGGTACACCTCTGCCTTAATTAAAAGATAAAAGAACTTCATTATACACGAAATTATAAGAAATTCAAAATCTTTCATATCTTTTAATTTTCGAAATAGAACAGCAAGTCGTAATATTCAGGGTAGAGTGGATAAATACCACACAAGGAGGAAACTGCGAGTACATAATGAGCTCTCGCAAAATACGAACGGTTGATGAGATGAAATTGTAGAAATATGAAAGATTAAGTTTCGTGCTAATTTTAAATATCATCACAGTATTTTTTCATATTCATTAGTCATGTTCATGTGAACATAATAAAAAATAACAGTAATAGAATCTAGTTGTATTATTGTTGTATACAATAATACAACTAGATTCTATTACTGTATTATATACCTATGTATAATACTAGCTTGCTTCCCAATACAAACTTTCATCCTCATTTTCACCCGCTTAAGGGATGATTTTCGGGATGAAAATTTTTGTGTTCTTCCCCGGGGTCTCCAACTACCTTCTTACCAAATTTCATCTAAATCGGTTCAGTATATCCAGAGATTACCCCCTACACCCTCACAAACTCACAATCTCATAAACTTACAAACTTTACCTCTTTATAATATTAGTATAGATTTTTATTGTGATGGAAGATACTTTGGTTGAAGTAAAAAAAAGTTAAAAGTTTATCTATTCGTTTATAAAATATACAACTTAATTTCATTTTGATTGAGTAATACCTTAATTATGTATATTTCCATATTGTGACTATAGGACATCATTGCAATCATGTCTGGTCTACTGAGATAGCCGCACGTTGAACTAGAGTAAAGCAATAAACCCTTCAGCTGTAATATACTGCAGGATTTGCTTAGAGGTACATTCCAAAGTTATTTGTACTCAACCCTAGAACATAGTTATTTTGATGCTTATTTTTTGCAGTTGTTTGGTTGTAAGAACTTTTATTTAGGGGAAACTTTATTTATATAGGTACTTTAAGTATTGTACTCGTATAAGAAATATGCTTGCGGATTCAGATGGTGAGATAAAATGTATTACAGAATAGAATGTAGCAATAGTATTGGGACGTTATATAAATAAATTACGCCAAACACTCAACAGCCTTTTACAAGGTTACTCTAAGGGCTATAAAATTGATTATGAAAATATGATTTTGCCAATTTCTTCTAAACATTGGAGTGAAGGAGATGAGGTGAAGTTTAAGTTTAATCTATTCCATACTCACCGTCGTAACGTACCTAGGGACGAAACAGAGTGAAGAGAGGGTGAGTTGTTAGTATAATAATAAAAAGCTTATTCAGTAGAGTAATGCTAATAAATAATAGTGTTTCTGGGTAGATTCTCAATTATCCTATCAATACATTATCCCTGATACGACTGGATTGAGGTGTTAAGATTTTGATAAAAAACATAAAATAAACAAAAAGTGCGTAACAAACAAAATCAAGCAAAATTTTATAACAAAGGTAGCCATTAAAAAGGATCTTTTGTAATTCAACCCCAAGAGGATAAAAAAATGGCGAGGATCTTGAAAAGTATACTGGAAATCAATATATTCCAAGATTACCTTCATTGCTTTTGACACTAGTGGAAATGTTCGAGGTTTTGGAACTTCTAAAGCAAAATATATAAAATTATGTAAGAAATAATATTTTTTGGAGATGAAAAATTTAACAGAACATCACATAGTTTTTTTTTATCCACCCAGCGATATATTTTTCATTATATGATTATTTTTTCTTACATATATCATAAATGCATATGATTTAGACTAGAGATATTTTCTTGCAACTTTCACTCAATAGGCCATTCCGATATGTATTTCATGGTCAAGGCCTAAAAATAGGCACGATATTAAGCTACAATCTTTGGCTTTTAGCCAGCTCCACATTTATTGTGATAGGTTGGCACTTAGCGGAATACTATGGACACTGACAAAATTTTACTAAGACAACCCTATTTTAATACAGTATTTTCTATACATATAATAAAATTCTGAGTCGAATCGACACATTAAATATTTTTTGGAAAATCTTATTGATATAGACATTATTATCGATATAGAGGCCGAATCTATAGTTTTTAGAATTTTCGTCTGTCTGTCTGTCTGTCTGGGAACGCATCACGAGAAAGCCACTGGACAGATTTCGATCAAATTTGGTATGATGATAGCTGGTTTTCCGGGTTAACATTACATTACTACTAAATATAATACGTTATCAATTATAAAATAAGGTAACAAATCGAAATAACGACAAATTGCTCCACCGACAAGGGCGAAGGTGATACATCACTTCGGTCTACTCATTCACCCCATTTCTTATATAAACGAAAAATCAAACTACTCTAACAGAAACCTAACGAAAATTATATGGAAATATGTTTGTTTTAATCTTTACATTTATTCATATACATATATTACATTTATAATCTTTACATATACTTTACATTTATTATAATTTCATTTCATTTTATGTTATAGAAATGGTTTTTATATTAGGGAACAGATTCTCTCACATCAGTAATATAACAATGTTAATTTCTTGTAAAACGTAACAAGGCGAATATGAACGTATATACTATTAAGTACATAGTTCTACAAAAATCCACTGAGCGTTCAACGATACAGTCAATACAACAAGTAAAAATTCAATATTCCTTTTCAAAATAATAGTATATAAATATTTAATTTATTTAAGTCTAATAATAAAAGAGGCAAAAGCCATCGATTACGAGGTAAAGGAGCGGTCACAAATCGTGACTACGACAAATTGCTTTCCCGTAGAGGCCTGACACATCACTCTAGTAGGCTCATTTAGTACCTAATACAGATTTACCCTCAAGCTGTACATTTCTACAGATGTTAACTCATAAAAATCTTTATATAAAAAAGTAAAAGATAAGAAAGCAGCAAAAATATTCACCAATTAGATATCATAATTTGAGAAAAAACTTAAATGTATGTAACATTTAAGTTTTTTTAACTGAAAATATCTCAAATCTCAAAAACTAGTCTTTGGATATTCCTCAAATCATATTTTGGGTAATGACATATACTTTTATATTTTAACATATATAATCAAAATCTATAACAAACGTAATTAGCCTTTACTGTGAGTAAATACTAACAACTCCAAGTAAAAGCGCCTGGAGCTTTGAGAACGTGAGGCGACTGTAAGTATAAAACTTACACACAAAGTTTACCTTTCCACCGGAACATGCTGTATGAAGTTTATACTTCATACGAAATAACATTTGGAGATAAATTGCAATTACACCTAGAAAACAACTCAATTTAGATAAATTATATAATGATATGGACATGCTTAATTAAAGATCTGATACATGTCAACATTTTCTAATCATATCTATCTTATATATTGGATTGTTTCTTTTATCCACCATAATGTACCATAATGTACCTTAGTACAATTTAAGTCACTCAAAAGGAGCAAAACTAATCGACAGTGCAGTAATAGAGCTACATATTTATTTTTTCAAAAACAAAGGGTACGATTTTCAGGAAGACTAATATTTTTCAAAATATTAAGGTTACATATAACTATTTATTGAAACCGACCTCTTGACTCTTTTAAAGCTCTCTTGGTAATCCATAAAAGTTCATCATCATACATTTCTACCTAAAGCCAATATTTTAAAAATTCACTTGTAAATAACAAAGTGCGAATATATTACAATGATTTCACTGGTGTTTACGTTTAAATAAAATAAAAAAACGTAAAAAAATTTTCTATGCTATTTAAAAAATTAATCTGGTCTGCTTTTCTTCTCATGTAAACCATCCTCTAAGCTCCATTTTTCTATTAAAAAATCTTATTAAGTGTCATCCATTTGAAAATAAAGCTGTACGAGTACACAATTTTGGAGGTCCTTTTCCTTTGTAAACAAAACCTGCTCTCGTCACGAAACGATCTAAGCAATTTTCTCCAGCAGGCGGACGATTAGTAAATGTCACGTTCAATATACACTACTAATGTTTAGAAGGAGAGGCTTGTCTTCATTTTTTATTGCAACACGCATCTATTTTAAGTGAAAAAGTTACTCGCATAGATTTTGAAGTTGGTGTATATTTTTTTGGATTTGTCTCCGCCCGGAATAGCGGAATAACTATTACAATATCAAAAAATTCGTGGAAAAATAATTAAAAGTTATACGCCTAACGCTAGCTAATAGCTATTTATATCTATTTAAAACGCACCTAGAGACGAACCCGAGTGAAGGCAGAGTAAGCCGCTAGTTTTTATTTAAAAAGTAATTAATTCGAGGTTCTACTTTGCTATTTTTAGATACTTTGCATATTGCAATACTTTAGAAATATTCGCATAACATTGGAAATTAACGACAAAGTTCTTAAAATTAATAAATATCTTGTCATTAACAAAGATCATTAAAACGGTGATAAAACTTTCGATGTTAAAGTTTTTTCATAACATTCTATTGGGGCTTTCCTTCAATAGTTTTATCAATATATTTTTATTTGCTGAAAATGTTTTTGAAAAGATACGTAAATGTTGAAATAATTTTAATATTATTCAACTTCCCTATTTGAATCGGATATTATTAAATTTTTCATTGGTTTTAATTTTTTTCGTGGGAGCCTATTTTTAAAAAAAAATTAAAGTAGCCTAAGTTACTCCTTATTACATCAGCTATCTGCCAGTGAAAGTACCGTCAAAATCAGTCCAGCCATTTCAGAGATTAGCCGGCACAAACAGACAGACAGACAAAAATTGTAAAAAATATTGTTTTGGAATATGTACCATGTATACACCCATATCCATTTAGTAAAAAGCTGTTATTTTGTCATTACAGACACACTTCAATTTTATTTGTCTGTATAGATTACAATTGCAATATCAGCCATGTAAGATCATTGCCCCTTTTTAATTTGCTAAATATTTTTAACAAAAAATTAAATTTAAATTTAAAAACGATTTTAGAATAAAAACTATTGTTGCTTATAAAATTATTGCCTCCTTTTTTATATACAGTTTATGCCCGTAGTTTCGCTCGCGTACTAAGTAATTGGTAAAAGGTAGCCTATGTGTTTACAACTCAGAATCCATTTCGAATTTCACTCAAGTCCATTGAGCCGTTACAGCGTGAAAAGATACACATTCATAATCTTAATAGAGTTGCCGTCTAGTCCCATGTGTATGCCTGATGATGCATGCTAGTAAGGCCATGCATATTATCACACGAAGTTAGCATTTCAAATGGCTATACGATGTACATTTGTTTTGTATATATAATATTTTAAGTATATTTGTAATTTTCTATATTATAAATTCAATTATTATTAATCTAATCTATACATATAATAAAATTGTAACGAAGCCGAGTCTGTACATTAGATATTTTTTGGAAAATCTTATTGAAATAAACATAATTATCCATACAGAGGCCGAATCTATAGTTTTTAGAATTTTTGTCTGTCTGTCTGTCTGTTACCGCATCACAGAAAAACCACTGGAGAAACTGGAAATTTTGATGAAATTTGGTATGATGATAGCTGGTTCTCCGGGTCAACATATAGGATACTTTTTACCGCGAGAAAATATCTCATTTTTGAGAAAAAATACAAAAACTGCTATGTAAGAGTAAACTTATATGTAAAACATAAGAATTAACTTTTTGGTCATCTGAAAGCGGGGGAAGCCGCGTACAAATACTACGATGTACGTGTTACTCCTGATTGAGATGAAACAGATGCAATCCAGCATCCGACATGCTACATACAGACGGGAAAGAAATATCTTTAAGAACATTATAACGCTTATTGAAGAAAATACCATATAAATTTTCTATAATTTTATACAAAATCACGCACAATATCATTTGTTTCAAAACACTGAAATGCAAAATGTAAATTAGAAGAGAATTTTATGGTGTGAAAACATGCGAGCTACATGTTGCCTTGTTATTTTCAATATAACGATCGCAGCTGTTATCCAGTAAAACACAAAGTTAGACTTAATTCTAACTGAACATTGGTTGGTACTAAATTATGTAATAATATAATGAACGCTTAATTATATTGTAAATTAATTAATAAGTATGGAATTTAATAACAAAAAAAATATTTTAGGTGGTTTAATAATCGAAATAAATTATATTTTAAATAAAACTAACTTTTAGGATTATTTATCGAGTTTATTTTGAGTTTTGGATTCCGACGTTTCGAACGGTTTACAGCAATCATGGTCACGAGAGAGACTAAGGTTTTGGACGTCTCAAAGGCATTATATATTTGTTACAGACAGTTATGTCTGTAACAAATATAATGCCTTTGAGACGAAATAATCTGAAAAGATAGTTTTATTTAAAATGTACAAGTATTCGCGTAATTCTAAGAAATTATTTAATTATATTTTAATATTGCACGAGGTATGTGATGTAGAAACTGTACAATTATAATTTATACACAATACAAGTATGTTCTAGTTATGAATGAAAATGTCTCCTGCAATTTTACGACTAAAGCGTGTAGCTTAGATAAAAAATCATACATATGTACACACGTACAACCAATAATATGTATAATTGTTTTTGTGAAATAATTAGGTAGAATGTACATTGGGCTAGATTAATGTGTTTATTAGAGTAAGTAAAAAGCGTACTAGCGAAAAAGCTAAGGAGTCACAGATTAAAGTGTTATAATATAGGCAAGTTATGGAAAAAAATTGGAAGTCGTTTGAGCAAAACATTAATGGCCGATTTCACCAACGTCACATAAGTTTAAGGGACCCACCCCTAAGCATGGTTAGGGGGCTGTTAGGGGACAGTTTCTGTTTCACCGACAGTTAGGGGTCACCTATATACGAAAATACCACCTAATTATAGGTACTAAAAATACTGGCTCTGACGATGGTAAAACGAAATTTAATTTAAGGGCTTGTTTAGGGGAACTTTTAAGCTAGGGATCCCATACGTGGATGGTAGCTTATGGGATGTTGGTGAAATCGGGCATAAATGTTTTAAAGTGGAGGCTAAAACATTAGTCTGAATGCGGACTGTATTTAGAAGTATAGGCTTGAAAAACATACGAAGGTAGATGCACTATATGCAAGAGTGCGATCATGGATGATAGAGGGAAATGAAAGAACGTCACATATTGTAATGATGCCACGTAATGTGAGATAATGAAAAAGAAACAAGTGATTTTTGCACATAATTTTAAAAAAATTGCAAAAAAATCTAATTAAATACATTGTTACATTATAATTGAATATAATATTTTATTTTGTTCGCTGACCTTCGTGTGACAGCAAGGACACTGTCAGCTTGGGTGAAAGTTGGAGCTTTGTTTATCAAAATCCCGCTAAAACGTACTGCTACATTTGGAGCTACCACTGAGGGAATAATTTCTCAAAAGTAAAGCAAAGAACACAGTGAAGTTCTATTGTATTGTAGCATGAATATTCATTACTATCATCCTCATAATTGTAAAAAACTGACTTTTTATAGGTTTGATTCTTTTTTTTAGAAATATTATATTAGATCTACTATTTGATATAATATATACATCACAATTTAAGTCCAATATTCATTAAAAAACCCTGCATAAGATTCCAAAACCTAAAATTGACAAGTTATTTATATACCATACTTATGGTCGGCATTAAAATATAAAAATATTACCTATAAGAAATACTATCACGTTTCCTCATTGTACGTTCAATATGAATACACCTTAATCGAAAAATTCTTGCAAACATTCCAGAAATACTCGCATAATTGAACCGCGAAAGCTTTATCATTCACCTAATGATATATCTAGCTACAGAGAAAAAATAATTGTGACGGCATCTAATGCTATACCCGACAGGCTTAAAAAAAGGTTGTATTCAATTTGGTCGTCCCTTGACGACCAAATCAAGGGATTTCTTTGTTAATTCTTAGCCAGTTTTCTATTGTTTTTTTTTATTAAAAGTGAAATAAATAAAAATAAACAATCATTGCTATGTTGAATAAAACTAAGTATCCAAAGCTTTATTTTGATAATATATAAAGTTTTCGAATAATATCTATACATATAAGCAAGTTCTAACTGACCCGAATCTATACATGAAATAATTTTTGGAAAATCTTATTGTAATAGACATTATTATCGATACAGAAGCCGAATCTATAGTTTTTAGAATTTTTGTGTCTGTCTGTTATCGCATCACGAAAAAACCACTGGAGGGATTTTGATGAAATTTGGTATGATGATAGCTGGTTATTCGGGTCAACATATAGGATACTTTTTACCGCGGGTAAATATCTCATTTCTAAGAGAAAATACAAAAACTGCAATGTATACTAATATATAAAACCTAAGAATTTGGTTTTGGTTATCTGAACGCGGGTGGAGCCGCGGGCAATGCTAGTTATAAAATATTTCCATAAATATAGTCTAGTAGAATAAGTAACATCGTATCATATTCTTACATTGGAAACATTTGCAAGAGGCTGTAAACATCGTTCTTTATCATCGCTCTAGTTAAAATATAGAAAGATCGGATAGCGCTCGCGAAAATAAAAAATAACGGTTGGGTGAGCAAATATTCATATCGATTTTCTTTATCATATTCACTTTACATAAAGCTGTGGAACAAAACGATGATAAAGGGAATAGAAAATATAAATAACTTGGAAATAATTTTAAGCAAATATATAATATGGTGGTCGTTTATAATTTTTTTTTAAATTCTAAATAGCATTTGAGAAACTTATCCTTGTAATAGGAACTTACTTCTTTGGCTTTAGAATGCAATGTTGATCTCACCCTCGCTTCGCTCAGGTTCGTCCCTAGGTACGTTTTGACGCTTAATATGGAATAGATCTTTCTTTTCAATTTTTTTTTTCGTGAATTTTCGATGTTTTAATAGTTATACTGCTATTCGAGGTGAAGACAAATCCAACAAAACAAAGATCGTAAAAATCGGTCCAGTAGTTCTCGAGTTATAAGTGTTGTAACAAACCCAACTTTATTTTATGTAAACACCTGAGATTGAAGCCGAAAGTAGACATGTACTTGTAGGATAAGAATTAAAAATATGAAACAGCGCGTAAAAACTGGTACCAACAGACTGTAATTTTACTTTAATTGTTGTATAATATTATCAAGTATTTCGAGCATAACATAAGCTCTAACTCACCTTCTTATCTATTCAAACATTATGTACAAAGACGTAGGTACGTACATAGATAGATTCGTACGTGTTTTGATGTACTCGCGAAACTACAGCCAAGTTTATTATAAACTAGCGACTCACCCTCGCTCAGCTCGGGCTCGTCCCTACTTACGTTTTAACGTTTAGTATAGATTTCTCAGATATGAGAAATTTTTCCGCAGTAAAAAATATCCTATATGTTGACCCGGATAACCAGCTATCATCATACCAAATTTCATCAAAATCCCTCCAGTAGTTTTTCCGTGATGCGGTAACAGACAGACAGACAGACAGACAGACAGACAGACAGACAGACAAAAATTCTAAAAAGTATAGATTCGGCCTCTATCGATAATAATGTCTATTTCAATAAGATTATCCAAAAAATATTTAATGTACAGATTCCGCTTAATTAGAATTTTATTATATGTATAGATAAGCCGAAGTATAACCATCGATGGAATAGATCAAAAATATTTCTTTTAACTAACGACACGAAAAGCTTTAGAAATTCATAAATATTCTTTTGTTAATCTTCAATAGGGAAGATGGCTCAAAACTTCCCACCTGGGAACCATTTGCAAAAGTTTTAAAATTAAACTGACATTATTTTGTATAAAGAATCTGTATATAATTTTTAATCTACGAAAACTGTAGTTTAAACTATGTTATATGAATATTTTAATCGACTACCCAAATTACGATAGTAGGTATACTAAATATTTTATTTTACGTATATCGCTTTTGAATTCGTGACCGCATTTTCTCATTATCGAATCACTTAGAACTCGTAACTAAGTTTTAAGTGCACTTCTGTCTAATGGTGCGTGACTCGACGGTTTTCGGACAGTTGCTGAATATATGTTCTTATATCTAGTATACATATATCACAATAACACAAAAATAACGATGTAGGATGAAATATTCTAAGAATATGATAAAAGCACTAAGATTTTTTTAATTTTCTGAATACATAGATATATATACATGGTAAGCAATTTTATTTTGATAATAATATGTTAATATCTTTATGTATAGCAACAATATAACAAAAGATAAACTAATTCGTTACAATAATGTTATAATTTCTATTTCTATTATAAAATGTTATAAATTCATTTTCGCTTTCATCTGCTACTTTGGACGCGCAAATATTTTTAAGCAAGGTAACGAATTGTAATCATACCTTGTGCTTGTACTTTTTCTAGTAATTCGTTTACTTAGTATGGTCCCCATAATATAACACCATAAATATGTAACTTAAAAACAAGTGTTTAGCTGTCTTGTTATTTTATTAAAATAATTTAGATGATACATAATTGTTAATTAAAATAAATAGGTCTAACTAGCCAAAATTAAATACTGTAAATATTTATTTACAATAATAAAAATCCAAAAATAAAAATTTCGACTGTGTAAAAAGTAAACTACGAGTATAGAGATGGAAACAAGTTAACGAAGTAATATAGGATTATGCAGTGGGAGACATACATACACGTAGCATGTATGTACTCGTATATCTCCGACTGCATAAATTACTATGTTACATCGGTTTTTTAATTCGCTTCTTTTAGTTAATTGCTTACACCTCATTTAATAAATCTTTAACAAATCCTGGTAAATTTCTAAAAAATTAAATAAATTTCTAAGAAATCTATTGTTAACTGTAACGCCGGCGTGTCCGCGGTCGTTGAGGGATTAAATTTAATCTACATTAATTTATCCTCCTTCAAACGACAATGCAGAAATGGCTCGACGTGATAGTTTGCTTAGAGATAGTTTAAGGGCCGTTCAGTTACAAAGGTTATGTGACATGACAAAGAGAGTCCTAACTACTGCGTTAGTCTAGTAGTTAGTGTGTACACTAGCAGATCCAGAGGTCCTGGGTTCAAGTCCCAAGTCGAACCAAATATAGTTACTATGATTTTTCAAATTCAGCAATAGTATGAGTTGGAATATTGGCGGTGCCATCAGAAAGCCATCAGTAAATGCTCTTGTATCTGCGTTGTCTGCGCACACGCACCTTATGAACTAACTGCTGTGCATATGGCTATTCCCTCTATGATTGTCTGATGTGGCCAAAATCAGTCAATACGTCATTATTATTTCATTATAATAATGTCGAGTAAATACAACTCACACAAAGTGACCTTTTATAAAACTTATAGCATTTATTTATACGATTTCTCAAAACAAGAATTATATCACTTTTGCAGTAGAGTTAACTTCAAAATATATGTATCAGTGTTGTTGCTTGTGCCATCAAATTTACATAATGACCTACCCAGCATAAGGTACCTCCCACCGTGCTACATTAAGTGTAAATTTAGTATCCGAGAGTTTCCAGCTAATAAACAGTGTATGCAAAGCTGGAAAAGATGAAATTGCAGTTTATAGCTACCAGAAGATTTATTTCTCCGGTTTGTTGAGAATTACTGGATTTTATAGGCGATGTTTTAAATTTAAAGTAAGTACGTGCTTTAGCCACATAAACAATCGACTGAATCGATGTAATACAAAACTGTATTGAAACATTGAACGTCACTGTTAATAAAAACTTATAAAAACCGACTTCCAGGCACTGAAATGTAAAAAATAACTAAACGTGTTTTTTTTTTTCATTTAGAATAGATACCTAATCAGATATTTTCGAAGTCGTGCCGGCCGATAATATTTTAAGATATGAATATGTAATAGCTAAATATGATTAGGTATGAACTCTAATAATAGTTAAATATTATATATCAATTTATGATGTATTTTACGTAACGTCGTTTTATTAAGTTTTTTTTCATTTTTCTCTTCAATACAATAAAATAAATACTTGTTTTAATATTTTTCGAAATTCATTCCATAATTGGCGCTAAAATAGGGGATGAAAGTTTGTATGAAACCTACCTTTTTAGAGTTTTTTTGTTGCAGTTTTAGCGCGAGCGAAGCCGCGGGTTCTGCTAGTATAAATATATATATAATGAAAATACACATAACAGTATATATACCTAATACATACATAAAAAGATTTAAATAACCTTACACAGAAATGGTTTTTAAACTTTGCTGGGAAAAGAAAGTTAGAAAAAATAATAACAATGCTCAACTTTATTCACCAAACTTACATATGACCCTCAAACGCGTTCCAAGTACGTAACAAAACTTTAAGTGCTACGAAACGGCACTTTACAACTGAAATAATTCATATGTACTCGAAATAGCTTGAAGTCACTTATAATAAAGTACCGTTTAAGTTATTACACAACATTTTATAATTGTTCTAAATCATTCATATAATTATTAGTATCTAATATGCCATAGACTCTCCGAATCTATACTTCCATACTAATATTATAAATGTGAAAGTGTGTTTGTTTGTTTGTCCTTCTTTCACATCGAAACGGAGTGCCATCACTCCATTGGTGTCATTTTTTGGGTGGAGATAATTGAAGGGTTGGAGAATGACATAGGCTACTTTTTACCGCGGGAGATTATCTAATTTCCATGGGAAAACACATTATAATATAATCTAAAAAAAACATTTATGCACAGAAATACTTGAAACTTGGTATTAGTGCTCTTCAATAAAATTAAATAAATACTTGTTTTAGCATTTTTCGAAATTCATCCTAAAGGGGGTGAAATAGGGGATGAAAATTTGTATGAAACTATCTTTTTAGAGATTTTTTGTTATTGTAGCGCCATCGAAGCCGCGGGTTTTGCTATTATTTTAATAAGCAATACTCTATGGGTAATAATACTCCATAGACCATTTATATATTTAAGGTCTCTCTATAATTTTTGGCATCTTATATCTTTGTTTAAATATGTTTGATTTTTAACTCTCGCATTTTAAAAAACTTCAGCAGTTCACGGTCTCGTACCCATGACTAAGAGGTATTTCTCTATGAAAATTAATCAACTTAAGACTGCTCTGCACATAGAACCAGACATTGCTCGACATATTTGAACTCTACGTGAACGTACAACTTTCGAACTTGTTTCGCTTATTGACTACTTGACGTTTATTGTTGTTTACTCTACTTAGGTCTGTAGTAATACTGCTTAGAATATTTAAAGATTAAATCCTAGGTAAAACACAATTTGCTATGGAAGTACGATGATTTTTGAAATTCAATACCCTAAGATATGGAACAAAATTTTTGATTTCGTATTTTTTGTATGTCAAAAAGAAAAACTGGAACCAAAGAAGTATCTTATTGTTTATAAAGAGGCGTCATTCTGTTCATTATATCACGAAACAATCAATTTAAGAAGAGATATCACGATTATTTTGAAAAGCCTAAAACTATGGCAAAATCGAGATTTGACTAGTTTAGACTTTAAAAAAGTTTTCTTCGCTATTACATCAGTTTTAGCACTATATAAAACTTTAGAAAAAACGACGACCGTTAAAATAGAAAAAAGTAGAGATTCATATATACAAAAAAATATACTTGCTGATTTTCGATTGCATTTTTTGGGTAAAATATTCATTGTACAGTATGAACTTTAACTTTATGTCTAATCTAATAACTTTAAACTGAGGTTTGTAGATACAGTTTACCGCCATTATTGGTAATAAATAAAAAGTTGTGTACATATTAAATAACTCAGCGTTGAATTTAGGTGAAGTGCTTATTATATAGTTCACAAATTCTCTCACAACTTAGGATCTGATGTTTGGCCGTAAATAAGTTTAAAAAGCTTTACTGAAGCAGTTTTCTTAAAGTACCAAATTTTTAAACGGGGTTAAAGTTCTGCCTATTTTTAAAGAAAATTGTTTTAAGATTGTTTGTACTGTTTGAGTAATAAGCCATATTACTTTTAAAGTTACTTATGTTTTAACACTTTTAATTTGCGAAATACTAGACTGGTTTCAAAAAAGCCAGATAGGTTTTATACAGTAGCTGACAAATAAAAACTTTTAACCAAAAAATAAAAACCGACTTCAAACAAAAGCACTAAAAAGTAAAAAATAACTGATTGGTAGTTTTCATTTACAATACATACTCGTATCTAATCAAATATTTTCGAAGTCGGTGTGCTTTGCTTTGTATCGGCTGGCAAACATATTAGGCGTCTTAGACAAGTTGTCATTCTACAATCGTTGATGAATAGAAATCTAAAAGACTATATATATGAAACTGTTCATAACATGGGATTACAAAAAATATTAAAATTTAGCTTTAGAAAGCAAAGGTTAAAAATATTAAATAAAAACTTAAAAAAAAAACCGCCTTCAAAAAAAATACTAAAAAGTAAAAAATAACTAATTGGTACTTTTTATTTACTATACATACCTAAGCATATATTATCGAAGTCGGTGCCAGCCGATACATTCATTTTTTACTTTATAGTCAGTATATGTATTTTTGAAGTCGGTTTTCAATTTTATTTTTTTTATTTCATTATTCAATTCTTAGTGAAAACATACATAGTAGGTAGTATAAATTAAGAAGAATATATAAAATTAGATTGTCAGATAAAAAATGTATCTCTTTGTAAAATTCTAGTACATTTTCCATTTCACTTGAACAAATCCGCAACACATTTGTCTAACTTATGACTCTAAAGTAACAATGCGCTTAGAAGAGATGTCTCTTACCGCGTACATTATTAAACTTTCCTTTTGTTTCTTATTATTATACGACTGAGCTCGGGACTATTGTATGAGATACTGGTATAAGCAATTAATTTATTTTGCTACATTCTAATTAAGCGTGTTCATTTATTTCACTATAACAATGACTAAGTTCTGTCATATGGACTACAAAACATTCATGTAATTTTTTTTATTTCATATTATATTACTTTTTCTGCTTATTAGTATGACATTTTTCATGTTTATTTGCTAGGAGAATATAACAATGAATATTCATTCCATATATTGTTAAGGATCTCATATATGAAACCTCTCATATATGAAAACGATTATTTGACATTATTAAATTGAAATTGTTTTATTGTTTTGGCCTTATTTCACTTACATATATAGATGATTCAAATCAAAATCAATGAATTAATTTTTGTTTTTTGTTTGTAAGTAGATATATACTTACACCCGTTTCTGAAAGGCTGATTATCATCTTGATTGTAGTTATTTTAGAACAAAAGAAATATAATTTGCTGTCATCGTTGACTGAAAATTTCACAGAATATCAAATTATTATTTCTATCGGAATTTTCACGTAAATATAAAGTGACCTTAAGGGTTACCCCTTTTACTGAAATGAAAATGTGTAAGTAAGCTTTGAAAGATAATTCATAAACAAGTACGGTTTTTTTATTTCAAATAATACAAAGCACTACAATAGAAAAAGTTTATGTTCAATGTTTTTATTTACGTTACACATTTTAGATACAATTCATACAAATAAACAATTTTAGAAATATGTTAATTTGCTGAGAACCACCAATAACTTGACGGACGGTTTAGCATCATTTCGATCTACGATTAAGGTGTTTAATCTTTGTATCTGACCAAGTTTCGAACCCGGACATCTATGATTGTCAATCTTGCGCCTTGGCCGCTTGACCACGATGCGTATGCCCGAGCGCGCGAAACTAGTACTAACAATATTTTGCGTGAAAAACCACATGAAAACTCGAAAACACGCGTTTTTCCAGACACAAGACTAATCTAGATCGATTTTTCGCCCCCGAAAACCTCCACATTCCAAATTTCAGCGAAGTCTTAGAGCCGTTTCCGAAATCGCTGGTATAAATAAATGTACAAGAATTGTTCGTTTAAATATATTAAGATTATTAAACATTTGCGTTGATTAATGATCAGCCTTTCAAAATTCAGGGGTTAAACTACTAAATATTATATAATCAACTTCTCTAAGACTCTGTTATACATAATAAATTCCACATAAACCAAGTCGTTATATTACGACTTGATTATATACAGGTATATTACGGCAGGGAAGGTAGCCTAAGAGGTATTTACGTAAGTATGGTCGCAACCTTAATCATTAACATGGCAATAAACAACTAAATAAACTAAATTAACAAGTACTTATTATATTAACAAGCGACTCACCCTCGGGTTCGTTCCTAAGTTACGTTTTAAGGTTTAGTATAGATTTCTCAGAGATGAGATACTTTCGTGCGGTAAAAAGTATTCTATATGTTGACTCGAATAACCAGCTATCATCATACCAAATTTCATCAAATCTGTCCAATGGTTTTCTCGTAATGCGTTTCCAGACAGACAGACAGACAGACAAGAATTCTCAAAACTGTAGATTCGGCCTCTTATCGATAATAATAACTATTTCAATAAGATTTTCCAAAAAATATTTAAAACAAATCAGTTATAATTTTATTATATGTATATGTATCCAGATTTTGTGTGTACTGTATGTGTAGTATTATATATTGTCCAGTGTACTTTGAGACATTTTCTTATTTATACACAAGCTACTAATTTCATTTTTTTTTATTTCTGCGCATTTAGCTCGTTCCTAGTTCTACTTGAATTATTATTAGTTAAAGATTTCTCGGCAGCGGAAACAAATTCTATTCTAAATACTGCCGAGAAATCTTCTACACAGCTACAATCATCATGCAAACAAGATATTCTTTGTTGGTTTACATCTCTCTTATTAAAGTTTCTTTTATTTCATCACTATTGTAATATTTTCTAAATTTATTTTCTTATAAAAATCAACGTATTTATATCAGATCTGTACATAAATGGTAGTAAATATAATATAATAACGCTAAAGTATTTAGTTCCACAACATCCCACCACGTGCCTAAACTTCTAACACAGGGATTTCGAGAAGTATGCGAAGTGTCAAAAATTCGTAAGACCCACGTTAACTTACTGCTATTATATTTAAATAATATAGAATATGGTTTCACAAATACATAAACAACTAAGTTTAGTTTTTTTTTTAAAAATCTAAATTAAGAAATTTTATAATAAACATGGATACATTTCCTTCCACATACCGCGTGTTATTTTATTAATTAACGGCTAGTATAGATTTCTCAGAGATGATATACATATATTCCCGCATTTTAAATAAAGTATTACATAAGAAAGTATAATATATTCCCGCATTAAAAAGAATCCTGTATGTTGACCCGGATAACCAGCTATCATCATACCAAATATTATCAAAATCTGTCCAGTGGTTTTCTCGTGATGCGTTCCCAGATAGACAGACATACCGACAGACAAATATTCTAAGAACTATAGATTCTTTCTTTATCGATAATAATGACTATTTCACTAAGATTTTCCAAACAATGTACAGATTTGACTCAGAATTTTATTATATGTATAGATTAATGATATTTGATATTTAAAAACATTCTGCCAGTATATACACCTATGTAAAGCACTATTAGAGAAGTATCAGGAGCAACTCCCAATACCATCCGTACTCTTCATGTCTTTTCATGTCCATATTTTCTTAGCGCACTGTGAGACTAAACACTCCGAGACGCGACGGTATAATAATAATAATAATAATAAATACTCTTTATTGTACACCCACAAGAGAAAAAAGAGAAAATATAATACTTCCAATACCTTCAAGATACTAATAATAACATAATATTTAGACTAAAAGACAATTAGTTTTACCTCACCTGGGATACAATAGCCGGGATTTAATTATCCGTAACCACATAAGCTGGTCACTAAAACATCGACGCAGTAGATTAGTTATTTTGTACGGCTGCAAAATTTCTGCTGTTATTTTATGAAGATTCAAACTATCTTCTTACGAAATTTCATCTAAATCGGTTTAGTAGAAGCAGAGATTACCGCCTACAACGTCAGAAACTCTTAAACTCACAAACTCACAAACCTTACCTCTTTATAATATCAGTATAGATTTTTTACAAAACTCTACTTCCAGTAAGTTTTTGTAACATTATAATTTTTACTTAAATAAAAGAATATAACCACATATTTTATGAAAGATTCATATGTTAAATATTGTACTTATGTAATGTAAAAATAATAAATGATATGAAATACTAAAAAGTTACTAGAAAAATACTTTTGTTATGTCTTATCATAACATAAGAAATTTATATTCAATACGGGTGAATGCAGTCGTAGAAATCTTGAAAATATAAAGTATTTTTTATTAAATTAAACTAGCAAAGAAGAACTAGGAAGATCTAAACTCAATTTTCTAACAACACAAGAATCCGCAGAATATTTGTCCTAGCGGAATAACAATATACAACACTCTCTGTTACCATTCACATTATTAAATCCTCACTATAATTATGTTTATAGATAGAAAAGTCAGAGTTCGATTTGCGTGTATTTCATTTTTCACCAAATTTTCATTAACTGACCTTACAAAAACCAGAACGTTGCTTTAGTATATTAATATTAATTAAAAAATATTTTCATTTCTATGAATAAATATTAATAATAAAAAACGTGTATTACTATAATTATTTTAAATTATAATTGTTAAGTAAAAACGAAGCCGGGGGCTTCGTATAGATACAGAATTATATCCATATTACACTTAACTTAGTGGTAATTAATATCTGTCCTATGAATAAATCTCTTAAAGAATAATCAGATCCTGAGGTACATAATCGAGTATGTACTACTGTTTTATTCTCGGGTTATACTTTTTTCTGTCAAGAATTTCTAGATCGGAGTGGGGAAATTGGCGATGCTACACTTCCGTGTTTTTAAGAGCACATAAACTATCGGTGCAATGATATCTCTCTGTAGTTACCCAGCTGTCATTAGTCATATCGAACTGTCATGAAACGAATAAAGAGTGCACTTGTGTCAGTGGACAGAACGTCAGACCACGACAACTCTAGAGTTAGTGAGTTCGGCCACCATGACAGAAATCGGTCTGAAAGGTCGGTATTTCTATTCATGATCATACATTATCGGATGCAATTCGCTCACCAATATTTTTATATATTTAATAATAATCACATTTATCATACTAACAGTTTTGTTTCTATTTATGTTACATAATCTCTAAAAGTGATTCTAAAAATTGTTCCACAAAAAATCCAAGCCATTCCTAAGTAGTAGGTATACTACGCGCGCGAAAATGCGAGCGAAAACTAGTTTTAAATAAGATACAAAGGTATTTGATTTTAGTTAGTCCATATCAAATACACAGCGTTTATTCTATACGAAACAAAAGGCGTATGAAAGATAAAATTTTATTGTCCTTCTTATTTTGCACTCTGAGAGTCAAAAGCATTCAGTTTATGATACAATCTTTTTTGAATTTCCTCAGCACAAGCACTTACGGCAAATACAAATGGATTCCTTGAGATGGTATGACATTTGTGTGTTCTTTCTATTCGGAAGGGATAAAAGCACCTACAAATATATCGAATTTCTCTGTCATTCTGTGGCAAAAGGCTTTTCGAGCCTACAGCAAAATACTATTTATGGTACAGATATTATAGATTTTCATACATATGTTTTTATTATGGTGCGTTAACGAGTAACTTGTTGATGTGAATATTAATATTTTTTCCAGATACGCACAAAAATTCTTGTATTGCGTAAGAAGGTATACTGTTACTTACATCGACTAATAAACATGTAAAATAGTATTTTTTAGCTAAACAACAGAAGTAGTAAAAATTAAGTAATTTACATATCTTAAAACAATACCTAACATATATTTGCAGTTACCTACTATATTATATAAAATTTCGCACTTTTACGAATCATACGTAGTGGCATATTACATTTTTTTAATCTGATAGATACCGAATACGCAATTTGTGGATAAAATCTCATATCGGCTTATTAAGATATCATTTTACATCTATACATATATAAAAATTCTGAGTCGAATCTGTACATTAAATACTTTTTGGAAAATCTTATTAAAGTAGTCATTATTATCGATATAGAGGCCGAATCTACAGTTTTTAGAATTTTTGTCTGTCTTTCTGTCTGTCTGTCTGTGATGACATCACGAGAAAACCACTGGACAGATTTGGATGAAATTTGGTATGATGACAGCGGTTATCCGGGTCAACGTATAAAATAGTTTTTACTGCGGAAAAATATCTATACTAAACGTTAAAACGTAACTAGGAATGAACCCGAGCGGAGCAAGGGTGAGTCGCTAGTTTATAATATAATTACTATAGGCTACATCTGCCTAATATTACTTCTGTATATAACACATATATCACCCCGCCTGCAGCGCTATTATAGGCGCGTATTTTATTTTATTTAGTTCCCGTCCACTATACATAACTCCCTCTTAGTATACCAGCTCATAGAATAGCCTTAAAATATACATTAAATAATACTTAGCGATATTTTTTATCCAAATTATTAAACGTTTAAAAACATTTTCAAATCAAATTTCAAGCGTTTCAATTCAAATTCGAAGCGAGAGTAAGCGAAGCGAAGCGAAGCGAAGCGAAACTTCGAAAGTAATAATAATCGCAAATATTAGTAATAATTCGAAAGTAATAATAATCGCAAATATTAGTAAATCACAAATATTAATATTTGTAAATTATCAAATAACTGCAATAATATTAATCGGAATCTCAACAAGCTGACAATGGGTAAAAGCGGCACTCAACTATAGCAAATTACAGTCGTACACCACAAAGCTCATAAGAGTTATGCTTTTGTGCTTTTCGCTTACAAATTTATAAGCGACAGAATTACAATTAGAGTGAAATGAATATGAAAACTTGTATATTTGTTTATACATATAATAAAATTTGGTATGATAATAGCTGGTTATCCGGGTCAACATACAGGATACTTTTTACCTCGGAAAAATATCTCATTTCTGAGCAAAAATGCAAAAACTGTATTGTAAGAGTATACTAATATGTTAAACCTTAGAATTTGGTTTTTGGACATCTGAACGCGGGCTATGCTAGTTATTATATAAGTAAAACACTTATATATTTTCACTTTACCTTCTCTATACTATAGTAGAGTATCTTTCAGCACCGTCTTTTGGCAAATTTTATTACAAATTTTATTATAAGCCCATGTGGTACTCCATCTTCGTGTTTCAGAGTAAACGAGTAACAAACATCACACACACATACAAATTTTCGCTTTTATAATAGTTATGTAATGTACATAATATTTTAAACTTCACTTCGAAAGGAATTGTTAAAATATATATTTTATCAAGAGATGCTAAAACTGAGGAGTCATTCCTCAAATTGCCAATTTTTTCCCACAACAAGAAACATTGACAAAGTTTTGACGACACTTGCCTTTTTATTGAATTGCCGAGAGTTCTATATCTGCGCACTTGTAACAAAGTTTCAACGGTCGCTTTTTGTTTTGCATTTTGATAATTCTCAAGTTCGCCCTGTAGTTGTTGTTTATAATTTGCAAGAGAAAGAAATAATACCTTCACTAAACCATAAAGAAATATTTTCTATTTTAGTTATAATTCAAGTATTTGTACTTGACTTTTGGCAAAGTATTGCTATTAATAATTAAATTAAAAGATTGTTTGTTTTTTTAACGGAAGCTGGTTCTTTTAAATAAGAATATCGATGTAACACACAAGTTGAGTTGAAGCCACTAGTAAAAGTTCGTAAGATAAGATAATTTTATATATATGTAAATATATAATCTAAATAAATAAAAATGAATGTTTCTGTGTACATTCAATAATTGTACTTCTGCGTTCCTAATTCACACTCGTCCAATTGTGATGAAACTTTGACAAGTTATAGTTCCGAGTTCGTACGCCTGCGAAGGTTCGTGGACATAAATATTCGTATTTGTATGTTTGTTCTCTAAGCGTTCCCAAAGCAATCATCCCAAGGGGCGCACCCGAACAAAGCGAGACTAAGCCGCTAATGTTTTATAACAAAAATTGGTAAAATAACATTCTCTCCCTCCTCTCCATAAAATATCAATAGCACTAAAATGCAAGTCCCGGAAAATTGCGGTTCAAATTTATTCTAAAGTGGCTTAGCTACGAATAGATTCTGACAAGATTTACGACTAACTGAATTCTCATTGCAAATTCACACCAACGTCCGCCTTTAATTAATTTCACTTAAAGTGCAAGTCAAATTAGAGTTTCAATTAAGGAATTAAGAATAAGATATTAACATAATTACGAACAAAACTTAGTGAAAACTTCACTATTTAATACATACTGTTATTATAAATGTGAAAGTTACTCGGTCTGTCTGTTAGTAATTTTTACGTTTAAACTACTGAACATATTTCGATAAAATTTGCAAGTAAGCAAAATAGCTAGGATAGCAAGTATAGAATGCATATAAGGTCGGAAATTGGCTACTTTTATTCACTTCTTTAATATGTGAGCGGAGCCGTGGGCTAAAAGTAGTTTTATATAATAATAATAGTTTTAAACATGTACTCATAGCAATCAAAAATACACAGTTGGAGTCACTATCAAAAATAATTAATATTCATCTGTATCTTGTATTCAGCCCTTCGTAACGTCTCACTGCTGGGCCCGCCTCCTTTTATTACGAGGGGGAGCAGGCCATAGTCCACCACGCTGGCTAAGTGCGGGTTGACGGACTTCACAGTCTTTTGAAAACTTGCTAGGTTATCTCAAGCACGCAGGTTTCCTCACGATGTTAACCTTCACCGTAAGATAAGTGGTAATCATGTTGGAAATGATTCGCACATGAAAATTTCAGGGTTGCGAGACCCGGAATTTGATTCAAGCAAGCGTATTACCACTGGGCTACGCAGTCAGTGTATTAATTAAATTAACACGTACATCAGTCTAGTAACAGTGTACATCTGTCTATTAATTATTTTATATTATTTATTGCTTTACGAATGTGAAATATATGTAAATAATATAATGCAATAATTACTTACTGATTTTACTTAAATAAAATAGCACACAACATGAATCTTAAGTTTATAATGAACTTTTAATGAACTATTAACGCTTAATAGCTGCTGCACGGAACTACAACAACCGTAGACTCAAGATCAAAATCGAAGCTTTAAGTACGCCAACTTTAGCAATTTTATCTAAATAGATGTATGTTTTATATTATTAAAATTTTAATTCAATTTAAAGGCGATATGTGTAACTTTCAAAAAAGATAATTATAAAATATTTATGTTAATAAAATTAATAATTTAAATTTTAGAGAAGTCATCTTTTTCGTTTTATCTTAACCAAGCAAGAATCAACAATTGATTAAATTTTCCAATCAGTTCCACTGAATATGGATCACTTAGAACTACATGGCCATAAGAAATGAGTATTGTATGAAACAATATACGCCACAATATAAGTAAAAAGTATGTTTCTTATACCTAAAGAACCCACGCGCCAACAATTGCCTATAATTTAACCAACGCGCAGTATAACTTCTAGATTTGGCAGTAAATGACCTTTCTATTTTGCAATTATCATGTAGCATATGCTACGTACTCAAAACGATAGTTGTGGCCAAGAAGCTTTCTGTTATTTAGTTAGGTACTTTAAATGTGTATTAACTTCAATATTTAAGATATATGCTAGCGACTCACCCTCACTTCGCTCAAATGCCTCCCTGACCTTGGTGCCTTATTTATTGTTAATATTATAAACAGACAATGTGCTCTTTTGGCAATTTTTATTATCAACAATAATTCCAAATTATAGTCTATCTATATACTAAATAACATTAAAATCCATCCATTCGTTGCAGTGTGAAAGGCTAACAAACATACACACATACAAACTTTCATATTTATAACAGTAGTGTGATTTAAACCTCAATTATTAAAAAAATAACGTAAAAACTCTTCCTTCAAGTAATCTTCTTCTGAAATTCAGAAACAAATGACCGGAAAGATGCGACTCGTCGTGCAACGTGTTTTCAGTTGAGATAACTATTAAAGCAGTTTACATGTCTCGAATCATTTTTCCTTTTTCGAATTCCATTGAAGGATTCATAATAAAATATTATATTGTATAGTTGCTAGAACGCAATGTATAACGAATTATGCTTTAGAAAGGAAATTTCTCTTTTAAAAGTTTCTGAAGCTGTAACGGAGTAGGCAGATTAAGCGTTTCGGCCTCAGTGCGGTGACAACGGTCGAAGCGTCATAACGTATGTACCAAAGATGCTGTAAAAATACGATGTTTACATTCGATTAAATGATGTAGAAAACTTTACGGTTATGTTAAATGTATTTTAGTGACTGTGATACAGTTCCAAAATTGAATGTGAAGTGAATGATATGTTTGTTAAATCTGTTACGAATGCCGGTAAGCAATTAGATTTTTGTATATATAAACTGCTGTTGAAATATTGTTTTACTTATTTATTGAATTTTATTTTTTGCGATAAAGAATTATTTTTATAGAAAGGTAGTTTCCATGTACTTATCTTGGAAACTTATACCAATTATAAATTGTATCAAATTTCAGTTAATTTAATGTTTAAATATTTATTATACGTGATTATAAGTAAATACAGCTTAAACACTAATCTCCTATATACTAAAACAATATTATTAATTATACAATTATTGTACGAGTATACTTAAACTAGATATACTGTGAAATCCATTTTATCCAACAAATAATCGAAAATAAATGTGAAAGAAGTTTTAAGAGACGTTATTCAAAAGGAGGAATTTTGGGTCCAATTCCGACCATCCTCTTTTATCGTGCATACATAGGATTGACAAGTATATTATATACTATATAGTAGTACCTAAAGAGAAAACTGAAAAGCCGTGAGTAACTCTCAACATTTATTTTCATTAGGTACAATCATTACAATCATTTAAATCATGTGATAAAAAATTATACTTATATGTACCTATAGACTAGCGAAAAACAAAAACCAACCTATCCCTCGGGAACCGTACATTTTTCTGGGATAAAAGTAGCCTATGTGTATATTTTTGTAGTTTCATAAAAATCCATTCAGTAGTTTATGTGTAAAAGAGTAACAAACATCCATACATTCTCACAAACTTTCGCATTTATAATATTAAACTAGTAGGATAATGAATAAAATAATTTAAAAAAGTATAGTACATATTCTATTCACATATATATATATATATATATATATATATATATATATATATATATATATATATATATATATGTATATTATGATGGAGGACAGGGAGTATTTATTTAAAATATAATAAGTAAAAATGTTCGCTTTTGATAGTAAATTTAGAAGATCATTCTATGAATATGTTTTCAGAGAAGCAATGGGTTTATTTTGATTATAAATAAAGTATGTATGTTAACATAATACTGTAATAACGAATGATGTTAAAATAGATCTTTATTTAAACAGACAAAGGTAAAATCAATTCAGTACATTTCTTTTCTGTTTGTCAACTGATTTTGTTTTTTTCTTATTTAGTATCGATTGATGGGCTTTAGTGTTATGAATAAAAAAAAATTTAAAACATTTTTTTATGGACATAGAAAAAGACAAAATATCTCGATACTTTTTATCCTCTATAACTCATTTTCTTTTTTTGTTTAATAGCTATTAACGAGGTTTAATGTTATCAATTAAAAAAAAGTAGAATTTCGACCACTGGGCGGACACCAGTGCTTTTATAAATAGCAAAATAATTTACGACTTTCGACAATAATAAATAGTGTTGCGTATTACGTATCGGGTTTCGTATACCATAAATAATAAGCTTAGACTGCTAGAAATCAGAATTGATATTATAACAATACAATATTTATAAGACAAACACTTATATTTATTATATTGTTGACTTGAAATTATCTTCATCTCCTCCTTGTCCTAATTCCACGTTACGTCGGTTTCACGCAACATATTTTCTTTTTCCATTTTCCTCAATCAGCCATCAGCAATCAGTATACCTTTCACACACAAATCTTCTTTTACACAGTCCATCCATACGTTCCTTGGTATACCTCTATTTCTATCTCTTCTATGTCCGTCTAGATTTATATATAACATTTTCTTGTATGTACGATTTTCTTCCCTCTTTATGATATATCCATACCACACTAACCTAATACTCCTCAGCTTCTTTATCACTGATGCTACTTTCAAACTTCTTCTAATATATTTATCTCTAATCTTGTCCATTCTAGTAATTCCACACATCCATCTCAACATTTTTATGTCTGCCACATAAATTTATATATAAAAAAACATGTGTATGTACTTATGTACGCACGTAAGAAGTTATACTTCTTTGGCGTAACAGAATAAATATAGCTAAAAATTTCTTCCCGTATGTCACAACTCTCTGTTTGTAAAAGGAATGCAGCTAACTTCATCATGTCGCTTTTTGGCTGTCTGGCTTTATCGCTTGGTGTGCGCGCGCATCTTAAAAATTTTACTCTCATATTTTTTCCAAACGTGCCAATAGATGTATAACTTCAAAAATTATATAATATAACTAAATACATGAATATAAATGCACTCATTCACACAACATGCAAACACAGATGCACTCATTCATCGGGATATATCCGGACATGTCCAAATTTTTGGCCTCCTGTCCGGAATTTACATTGCAACTGCACCAGATGGTCAACGTTTGACTCATGCACTTACATTTTTATACTAACAAGTTTCAACAACATAAGTGTTTTATACCACGAATACTAGCTAACAAGCCTCTTTTGATTTATAATTGCAAACTCAATATCCATCAAGTGCCTATCAGATGATGCGTTAACAAATAAAACATTTAATTCACTAGCGATCACACCACACTTCACCTAGATTTTAATCCAGATTTATTTATTTGATTTTATGTAATATTTAAGAGCCACAGCCTTGTCTGAATGGCATTTTCTGTTGTGACAGAGATCACGGTTTGATATTCATATGAGGCAAATCTTTATTTCAACCAGATTAAATTATTTACCTAACCAGGCTTTGCGAATGGGAAGGTATGAAAACAATAGCCAACTTCTACTGGTCAATGAAGATTTGGAGTAGGTACATCGAGTAGTCGCCCTTTCCAGATAAAAGCAACAGATAATACAGTTTTTTTTTTTAAATAATCACTTTTTTAATAATAATAAATAATAATCTCATCGACCTATCTATAGCCACCTTAAAAAAATATTCTAAAATTCATTTGGATATTTTTAATAAAACTAATTTGTAACATAATTTAAAACATTTATAAATATTAATTCATATGTTAATGGATAACCACTTTGAATTTTTATTAATAATAAATATTGTCGCTTGTTTCCTACATTATGAAATATTATTACTAAGGTATAGAGTATTTTAATTTTTATTGTACTTTTAAATATATTAAATTAAGAAAACTCAGTATCATGGAACTAGCAATTTACCGCACAGCGACTACAAAAAAAGTCGTCAAGATTATTCTCGGTCTCCTTTAACGAACTAAGCTACTCGCATCTACATCGTTTTAACTAGAAGAATATTCACGTAATTTTTTTATTTGATTGTTAAAAAAAATTAAAATTAAAATATAAAAAAAAGTGTGTTATGTGACTCTTCCACCTGCTTTAAATAATAAATTTTATATGGTTTAAAAGAGGTTATAGCTCTATTTTGTTTTTTTATCTAGATCAGTCTGTGACCACACTAAATCCGGTAGCCTGTACCGACCAGCCTTTAAGCCCTTGTAAGATGCAAATTGAAGTGTATCACTGTGCTTTGTGGCTTATAGTTAGGAAAAATAAAAAAGTTTTTTTTAATTACGAGCATGTGTTTTATCACTGTAACGACTTCAAAGTATTTGAGAGAAAATCTGAGGTTGGTTAAACCTGGATTAGATACATTTACCAACGTGCAGAATATGTTTCATATACCTTAATGATAAAAATATTTAAATTTTAAAACTATTCATAGGTTTAATACTAATGATATTTTCCTCAATCAGTTGTCGCAATCAATAGACGCGTTAAACTTATTTAGTATTGGATAATCAAAGTAATCACGCTCTCAATCAAACAGCGCTATAATTAGTGGATAAAAAATACAGAGCTATATGTTAATTACAACAAAAACAAGAAACAAAAACAAAGCTATCCCACGGGAACCATACATTTTTCTGGGATAAAAAGTAGCATAGTATGTGTTATTCCAGACTATATCTAATATAATAATCTATCTCTGTGCCAAATTTCATCCAGATCTGTTCAGCCGTTCTGGCTTGAAAGAGTAACAAACATACGTCCATACATCCATACTCACAAACTTTCACATTTATAATATTAGTATAGATATTCATACCGTATTTTTCTAGAGGCGAAGCGAAGGCTAGTTTTAAATAAAACTATCTTTTTGGATTTTTTTCACGGATTTATTTGGATTTTTAGTTACAATACCAATTTCTAACTCCAACATCGTGTGTACTTTTATTTACTTACTTCTAATGACAAATGCAAGCTGTACCTCTGAATTTTCAGAACGAATCAAAATAACACAAAAACAGCAAAATAATCTCTAAAAAAAACTAAATTTTATTCTGACAGAATCAACTACTCACTCAACTCTCACTCACTCAACAAATCACTAAAAAAACTATTTTTCAATGGATGCACATGCTAGTACAAAAGATAATAAAATATGTATTTTAGCATATAAGCACTTGATCCAAAATGTTCTATTGTTTTAATATACCATATTTTTTAATATAATATTTTATAACAGAATATTTTTTTGTGGCTTCAAACTCGATTTTTAATAGCTAGATATCATGAGGTCTCATGATATCCTACTTTCATATTCGTACTAAGCCTGTAACAGCATATATTTGCATAGTTTTAATCACGCTTAGTTGGTACCTTTTAAAATGATCGTATACAATATATCCAAAGGCAAAGTAATTTGCTTAAATGGGTCCAACTTTAAATTAATAGAGAAACAGGTAAGTACCAGGTAAGCAGCGAGGGTAATTTCATATAATAACAATAAATGTTAATATTATATCGTCCTAGATTCTAGCTTAGTACTATATGTTACATATGTACTATGTATACACCTATTCATATAAGTTGTTGTACATATGTTTGTTTGTTTCCTTTTAAGTAGGTATAACCTATTTACCCGTTATTATTATTTAAAATGTTTATGTACAGATATATTTATCGAGGAAAGTTTTTAAAATCACACTACGACACTGCGAAGCAATTATATATATATATGTCGCAGCTAAATCGTAAAAACCGTGACATTATAATTTCACTAGTGAAAAGCACAATCAGTGATATTGTGGATCAATTAGATTTTGACTATTACCACTTATGGGTCAAATTTAAATGTCTTTTTTTATGTACACCATGAACCATAGCCATAGGTATAGTAAAAAAAGGAATAGAAATGTAATATTTTAAATAAAACTATCTTTTCGGATTATTTCGCGGATTTAATTTGATTTTTGTTTCCCGACGTTTCGAATGCTTTACAGCAATCATGGCCACGGGAGAGACTAAGGTTATAGACGTCTCAAACACATAAGTACTTGTTACAGAAGTGCCTACCCACTATTTTACAAAAATGATTTCATACATTCGCGTAAATCTAAGCAAGTAGAAATGTAATATTTTTAATTATTTATCACTTAACTGTTGCAGTGGTAGCGCAGTGGTAACGCGCTTGCTTGGGAAACCGAGTGAAGCGGGTTCAAATCCCGGGTATCGCACCTCTGATATTTTGCGATCTGATATGTGCGAATCATTTCTAACATGATTACCACTTGCCTTACGGTGAAGGAAAAACATCGTGAGGGAACCTGCATGTCTGAGAGAACTTAGCAAGTTTTCGAAAGACATGTGAAGTCCGCCAACCCGCACTTGGCCAGCGTGGTGGACTATGGCCTGATCCCCCTCTTACTGAAGGGAGGTCTGTGCCCAGCAGTGGGACGTTAAAAAGGGCTGAATACATCACTTTACTATTATTCACACGTTTGCTAGTAAGAAGGTATAAGTAGTTAACAAAAAATAATATCGACTTGCGATATATGTATAACTCCGGACAATTGTAATTTCACGGCTTTACAATATTCATATATGAAATAAAATAAAATAGTAAAAGCTAGTACTATAATATCAGAAACCTTTAACAGCTTTCACATACCATCTATCAAAAATACGTATACATTGCTATCGGATGAATGGTATGAGAACGTAAATGCTATCAACAAACATTTTAAGATTCTGTACTGAATATAAGCTTACGAATTTTTATTGATAGTTGATACCAATAATATTTTCATTGTAAGGTCTCTTTTTTAATTCAAATACCGTTGAGCTAGGTGTAATTACAAAATTTACATGTTTACAATGAATGGGGTTTCGAAAGTCGTGCTGTTATAAATTATAAATTTTAAAACCCCCCTACGCAAATTAATTGTTATTTAACAATTACACTGGCACGCGTGAAGCACGTAATCGAGTAATCATACGCCAAAATGCCTTGCATCATTTTGGAAAAGAGCTGATACTCTTACACTGCTGGACCGATATTAACCAAACATAGCTAAAACCACTGCAAGGAAACTGACTTTTAAAATAAAAAACCGCATCGAAATCGGTCCATCTGTTTGAGAGCTACGATGCCACAGACAGACAGACACACATACCACCCCTCGTTTTGCGTCGGGGGTTAAAAAGAATGTAGAACGAGATATCTATTTGATCAATTTAAATGCCTACTGCATGAGTTTACATCTATATCAATCCCTATTACACCTAAAGGGTTTGTTTCTCACATGAGGTAAATGTATGACCCATACATACTTTTCTTTCTGAGCCTAATTCTT
Organism: Brenthis daphne; assembly: GCA_947093115.1. NCBI lineage: Eukaryota > Metazoa > Arthropoda > Insecta > Lepidoptera > Nymphalidae > Brenthis > Brenthis daphne. Next base: position 27,829,621 of record OX352474.1, on the reverse strand, counting down.
AATATAATATTTGGTACCAGAGTACTTTTTAGATACTTCAGTAAAAACTAAAAAAATAATTTAGAAATCATTATGAACAAATTACAAGCCTTCAATTAAAAGTATACAATTATCTATTTGCTTAGCCTACTATGACTCATATTTCTATTATACATGTGAGTCAGTATCATCATTCCGGAAACAAGATCGCAGTTTTAAGCCAACGAGAGGAAATTCCGCATGAGTAACACTAAATACATAGAAATAACTGGCCTGATAGAGAAATGGTGAAATGATATCGTAAATACAATTATAGAATATTCTATTTATATATATATATATATATATATATATATATATATATATATATATATATATATATATATATAAATAGAATGCTTTCAGAGATAAGACTAAATCCTTACTAAACCTTATTCAGGTTACGAGATTTGGTTAAAACAGCAAAACACTATAAAGAAAATTACAAATATACTTAACTATATATACAAAACTAATGTACACTTAATTATTATTGTACAAGACATGTCCGTATGGAATACTCGTAGTGGCAACAATTCTAGCCGCATTCCCCCCCTCTGACTGGCAATGCCGACCTTTGGTGAAAAATGAGCCAGCTCTCCTGTCACCAGTAGAGGCAATAAGACGACGTATTACCTACATAATATGTCTTTTAAAAACTGCTATTATACATAAAATATGTAAACTTAATAGTTCCAGTTCTCTTAATGCGAACGTGTGTTTGTTTGTTTATTGTTTATTGAGCTAACACATAGATCACTAATAAAGAACTAGATACACAATCAGCGACATAAAATTTCCTTACCAAATAGCGCCCACTTGAATATTTGGGTGCGCTTTTAATTTAGTAGCATTCGAACGATTCAACAGTAAACATGCAACAGTGCTCGTTTAAAAATTGTAAAATCTCATATCTAAAAAATAATAAAAATGGATGGAGTATCATATTTTCGGTAAGTATTAATATTATCACTATATAATTGTTATCACTGTATTATAAATACTTGATATTTTATTAAGGAATCATCGTAAAAGGTTTTAAATTAAGTCGTAATAAACATCAGGAGATATAAAGAATTTCAATTATAAAGGCTCTTACTAACCGTATTAATCATATTATTATCGCATGGCTACTTAAATTGTTCGGATTATGTTTATTGATTCTGTTTTACGAGTATTTGTTGATTTTTTTTGGCACTCTGTAATTTTGACTTTAATACATGCATGCAAGGTTGAATTTATTTTGATACTAGCGGCTCGCCCTCGCTTCGCTCGGGCTCACTTCTGGAAAAAAAACAAACCTATTCCACGGGAACCGCACGTTTTTCCGGGATAAAAAGTAGCTTATGTGTTATTCCAGGCTATAATCTATACCTGTGCCAAATTTCATCCAGATCTGTTCTGGCGTGAAAAAGTCACAAACATCCATACTCACAAACTTTCACATTTATAATATTAATAATAATAATAACTAATAAATAATAATACGGAAAAATAATATCATGGATATATTGACCAGCGAGTCTCTGTCGTAAAAATTTATTGCTTTATATACATAGCTTTGTGAAAACATCTTTATGCATTGTATTTTAAGTTGAAATTACGTTATGGTATATTTATATCAACTAGAATTACCTAAACACAATTGGTGACAGTTTTAAGAGAACTTTGATATGGGATTGTGTATTTAGTTCTTTATTGGTAATCGATGAGCTGATATGAGTATAATATATATATATATATATATAGATCGAATAGCAATATTAGCTACTTTTACATCAGAAGATCAAGTGTTTCCCTTGGGGTATTAGCATATTAAATAGTTTATAATACTACTAGCGACTCAACCTCGCTTCGCTTGTGTTCGTTCCTAGTTGCGTTTTAAAGTTTAGTTTAGATAATAAAACTGTTGTGGTGAAGTACAAATAACATTTGTATGGGCCATACGTGAACCTAATCTCAACAACATAAACAACGATATTAGGTACTGCTAGCTACCTTTTGTACTTTGATTTGAAGCTCATAAACTAAAATATATGAAAAATTATGAAGATTTACGTAAGTAGCTTGTAAATTTTCCAAATAAAGTAGAAACTGACATACTTCTGACATTTCATCAGAGTTGTGTCTCTTTAACGTGAAGCCTCAGGGTATTTGTATGTAAACAGACACATCTCGTCACTTCGTGCCATACGATATAGGTCATGGACGTAGAGATAACGTCAGTCATCGTAACAAAAAGTCACCAATGTGTGGTATATTCTGGTTGATTAAAATATCCTTTACTCTTTGTTACTAGATTCTTTGTCTAAAAAATCCATATTTTTTTTTAATTTGTATTTTGTAAATATCTAATAAATTTCGTTTTTAAATGTTATAGGTCAATTTTTAATATAAATAAATTTTAGATTAAGAACTCAAGGATTTCGATAAAAACCAATGATCATAGGTATTGGAGTAAGCAGATTGGCTAGAAATTACTAGCAATCCATTCACTCTCTGATTACTCTAAAAGAGATACAATTTCAATATGAAGAAAACTGTATGATAGATGTTTAATACTATTTTGATTAAAAAAAAATTAAATGCCGAAAAAGCTAAACGAAGAATAATTACAAAAAAACACTCCGCTATACGTAGGTATATAACAGGATCACAGAGTTTACACAGGCGTTGATTAATTGAGTTTGCATCGATTATACGATTACCACCATATGTTGCTGATCGTAAATGTTTATAAAGAACCTTTATTAAGTATCTATAGAAGTTTTAACATCCATATGAAGTAGCAATACATATTAACCAACTTCAAAAAACAGGATATATTATCATAGAAATAAATAATAAAAAAATATTAGATAATTATTATAGAAATAAATAGAACCTCTATTCGCTTTTAAAATAAATAAATTGAATGACGCTTTTCTAGGACTCTACAGGACTCTGTTATAAAGATCCCCGAAGGGCCTTGAAACAGCAAAAATTTTAGCCTTGCAAGCGAATAAATCTACAGTCAAAAGCTAGTACAATGATATATATATATTTATATATATATATATATATATATATATATATATATATAAAATAAATATTGAAAAATATAATAAGAAAATTATATTTTAAATTAACGTTCAACACAGCACAGATTCTAAATATTCAAAAGAATTGAAACAAAGCAAGACACTAACAAGCTGCTATTGACGAAACAGTCGGTTCGTTTATTTTGACTTTGAACAGATAGCGAAACGCTGAAATCGTTACAATTTGCTCGTTCATTTACTCTTCCTATCCCAGCTTTTATTCGACGACATAAGTTTCCCAAAGCTTAATTAGCGAGCAAAAATAATAATATATGAGGATTAAATAAGCAGAAAATATTTCTTTTGCAGATACAAATTACAGTGTTTTAAATATTCTTTGAATTTCCACAAAATGTAATTCATCTTTCGTTGGAAAAATAATGATCTATAGCCCCAAGATATACGGGGAAAATTGTTCATATAATTGAATGTTTAAAAGATACATGGAACGTTACGTACAAAATATCGTATAATGTAACTCATTTGGCAAACTTACAAAGAAATGAGATCGATTTGCTATGTAAGGCACTTGAAGAAATCTGAATAGCTCTGACACTACTGACTTTGAGTGAGATCGTGTTGGTATTGAGATTTTCGATATTTTTCACAAGGTCTACAATTATAAAACTATCATATTATGTCTTTATCATTTTGTTCTTTTAGACATTTGTCAATATAAACGAAAAACAGTCAAAGAAAAAGTACATCCATACTAATATTATAAATGCTAAAAGTGTTTGTTTGTTTGTACTTCTTTCACGTCGAAAGGGGGAAACGGATTGACGTGATTTTTCGTGTGGAGATAGTTGAAGGGCTAGAGAGTGACATAGGCTACCGCGAGAGATTATCTAATTTCCATGGCAAAAAACACGTTATAATACAATCCAAAAAATATTCATGAACAGAATTACTTAAACCTTGGTATTAATGCTCTTCAATAAAATTAAATAAATACATAATTTTGCATTTTTCGAAATTCATCCTATAAGGGGAGGATGAAAGTTTGTATGAAACTACCTTTTTAGAGATTGTATTTTTAGCGCAAGCGAAGCCGCGGGTTCTGCTAGTTTTTATATAATTATAAACCTATCTACATATTTGGATAGTACTTTTGCCTGAGAAAAAATGGCTGTCTTGCATCACGCTAATTAATATAGAATTAAATCAATTTGCCCTAATTGGCAATCACCACACAAAACGGTTACAGCGCACCTGTCGCAGTTGGGGTTAATCGCCAAATTCCCTACATTCATTATACCGTAAGTCAGTTAGATTATCTTTAATATCGTATAGCAAATTACAATCATTTATTTATAGAGCTTACATACTTTATCTATATAAAGATTTTCCACGCCTTCAAAGTTTTTTTTATATGGTATATGACTCTGTAATTAAATGACCATTTTTATTATTCATAGCTTCACGCTGGAGTTAATTCCATTGCCACTCGTAGAAAATACGTTATTTGATCCACTGGCCATTATGACAATAAAATTACGATAATTTTACCGTTTTTAACTGACTTCTAAAAAGGAGGTGGTTCCCAATTCGTCGGTTTTTTTATGTATGTTCACTGGTTAGTGGAAGACGCCTGAACCGATTTGAATTTATTTGTTTCAAAGGGTATACTTCCCAGGTGAACCCATTTAAATTTTATCGAAATCAGTCGAGCAGTTTTAAAAAAAAATTATAATTAATTGTTTTTTAAATAAATTATGTTATTAAAAATCTTTCTTCCTACAAATTACCTACTTATTACGTCTACACTAAAAATGGAAACATAAAAACTTAAAAAAACCTTCAACAAAACTTCCAGGCACTAAAATGTAAAAAATAACTAAACGGGGGTTTTCATTTAGAATTGATACCTAATCAGATATTTTCGAAGTCGGTGCCAGCCGACAATATTTTAAGATATGAATATCTAATAGGTAAATATGTATTTTACGTATCAAAATATATTAGATTTCCTTTGCGTCGGCTGGCACCGACTTCGAAGATATCTGATTAAGTATCAATTCTAAATGAAAACCCCTGTTTAGTTATTTTTTACATTTTAGTGCCTGGATGTTGGTTTTTATATATTTTTTTAAGTTTTATGTAATACTAAAAATGCCTACAGTCAGAAGTTACATCTTCGGTGAAATATATTGGCATCATCGATATGACGAAAGACCTAAAAATGTTTGGTACGTAACGATCTCTCACGTTTGAATCAAATATGCTAATTAACTGTTAGTTTTGATAATTTGGAAGTTTTATCATAGTCAGACTTTTTTATAACTGTCTGACATAACATATATCCGTGAACGAATTCGTGGCCAACCTATATAGTAAAATATGTTTTGTTTTCCGATTTTTTATGTAAATGATTAAAAGTTAGCATATACGATGTACATATTATAATAAAGTAGCAACTCAGGGTGAGTTGCTACTTTATTATAATTTCTTATCTCTTCCTTTCACTTCGTTCAGATTCGTCCCTGCGTATGCAAAAAGAATTTTTCCTATCGGATTAGTAGTTCCTGAGACCAAACAAACAAACAAACAAACAAACAAACAAACAAACAAACAAACAAATAAACAATAAAATAAACACTGCTTCTTTATAATATTATAAATATAATTAATATATATTATAAATATAAACAACACCCATGAGTGGAGTACAAACGTGCTTATCAAATGAATGCCCCCAACGGGACTCAAACCCGCGACCGCTGGCAAAGCAAGTAGGGTTACTATAAACTGAGCCAAACGTGTCGTCATAAAGATAAAAAAATAATTTAAACAAGATCAATAAATAGAAGGACTTTTAGTTTAATGCATGTTTAATGTTTACGATCCCGGTTATAGACTAACATATGCCTCTTACGCACGTGTGCTCCAAATATAGCTGGCTCTTACACTTCGACCAGCCACACGGAATTATATCGCTCATAAATAATTGCAAACATATGCTATATGAAATATGTGCCAAATACCAATCTATTCCGGAAAGCTTTTCACTTTCATTATTAGGTTATTTCAAAGTAGCATCGCTTCGCTCGATTGTGTCCTTGGCTGTCTTTTTGATTTATAATATACTAGCAGAAACCGCGGCTTCGCTTGCGCTAAAACTACAATAAAAGCTAAACAGGTAGGTTTCATACAAACTTTCATCCCCTATTTTACCCCTTTTTGGGATGAATTACAAAAAATGCTAATACTCGTATTTATTTAATTGTATTAATACTAAGTTTCAAGTAATTGTGATCTTAAATAATTTTTGGGTTGTATTATAACGTGTTTTCCCGTGGGAATGAGATAATCTCCCGCAGTAAAAAGTAGTCTATGTACCTATGTCACTCTCTAGCCCTCCAACTATCACCATACAAAAATTATGACAATCCGTCAATCTGTTTCGATGTGAAAGAAAGACAAACAAGCAAACAAACAAATAAACACACTTTCACATTTATAATATTAAGTATGGATGCTCAGGCCCCACCTTATGTCAATCTTATTACTAATAGTAGTTTATGTGTTACAACGCCGTAGTCTATCTGTGTACTAAATTTAACGTGTAAAAGCAAAAAGCATACAAATTATGTCCAAATGTTATGTATGTATGTAAGGATAGCTTTACAGAGCTTCCAAGCTTCCTATAAAGCTACATATATCGATGAAGGAGACAAAATGTAATCGACTTCAAACGCTACACGCTTCAGCAATTATTAACTTAAATGAAAAAATTAATTTAGAAATACTATCTCATTTAATATCTTTTTAGAATTAAGAAAAATTTTCTAACCTCAACAAAAATGTGCCAGTAAATATATTTGCACCCTTCATTTACATTTATGAAGCGTCATACTTACCTTGATTACAGCATTATAAAACGGTTGCATTTATCTAAACAGCAACAATCGTCTTCGAGTAAAGTAGCTGTAAAAAATCTTCTATATTTTGACCCGGATAATCATCTATCATCAAAATCCCTCCAGTGACTTTTCCGTGGTGCAGTCACAAACAGACAGACAAAAGTATGTATAGATTATGTACATATCATTATAATATAATAATAATAAGCTTTATTGATCTACTGTACAATAATTTATTACATGTTATTATTTGTTTATTTTTACATAGACATCATCACATTCAAAAATATTATAATTCATTTGCTTTCACTTTTAATAAAAGCTTACTATTTAGTATGTGTTCATTCAAAAAGTACCTGTGCCCAAGGCATATGGCTAGCCTATAAAAAGTAATACGCACTCGAGTCCCACTAACCTTCTAATATAGCAACGGAGATTGAACTCGTCTATAAACCGACGAAAGGCATAACTCGATTTTATAACCTGATTTTATTATTCATCTTATGTAAGCAAAATATATCCAAAAGGGTAGGACATAAAAAAACTAATTTGTAAAATTTTCAGTTTTGATAAACCTCTATTTATTACAAAAACTATAAGGATATACCAACTATCTTTGTTGTTTGGGCCGATTATAAATTGTTGAAAATATTCTCGTTCACAAAAACCGTTTGTTTATGAAAATCCATATGCATACTTCCATACTTTAATATTATAAATGTGAAAGTGTGTTTGTTTGTTTATTTGTCCTTCATTCACATGGAAACCGAATAACGGATTGGCATGATTTTTTGTGTGGATATAGTTGGAAGGCTGGAGAGTGACATAGGCTAGGTACTTTTTACCGCGGGAGAGCATCTCATTTCCACAGGAAAATACGTTATAATACAACCCAAAAAATATTTATAATCAGAATTACTTGAAACTTGATATTAATGCTCTTCAATTTGCATTTTTCAAAATTCATCCCAAAAGGGGGTAAAATAGGGCATGAAAGTTTGTATGAAACCTACCTTTTTGGAGTTTTTTTTTTAGCACGAGCGTAGCCGCGTGTTTTGCTAGTGAATTATAAATGCAAGCCTGTCTAAATTAATTCACCCATAAGATATTCAGTACTCATATCAGAATGACCAATATAACTTCAAAGGAAAATGTTCAAAGACACAATATGCATTCGACTACAACTGAGTATTCTAACGGCACAGTAAAGGATTTTTTATTTAAAAATAGGAATATTGATTAATATCCTCGTGCATTCGTTTTAGAAATGAAAAAGTCCACTAGGTAATTAATAAAAGTACATTATAAATAAGTTGATACTCTAAATTGTGTACATAATAATGCCTAACTATCAATCAATAATAGTTTTATTTTATATTTGACATATCTATACTATAATAAAACTGCAGAGGTCGAATGTCTGTACATAGAAAAAAAAATGCTAAAAACCGAGTCAGGGGGATGTAAGAAGACAAATAGAACCAATCTAGATTTTTTTTATTTTTTGTTTGTCTGTTTGTTTGTACGGGCTAATCTCCGAATCTATTGGACGGATTTCGATAAAATTTTGCATGGTAGTATATACCTTATATCCCCGGGCAACATCTTAGATACTTTTCATCCCGAAAAATTGGAGAATTCCCGTGGGATAGTTAAAAAACTATAATAACTTATACAGCTTATGCACCTAATTTAGTAGAATTTGTCATGCTGAATTGCCGGCCAAACAACATGTTACTTTTTATCCCGGAAAAATGAACGGTTCCCGCGAGATAAACCTATTTGTGCTTTTCTAAAATGTGCTTTAAAATAAAAAAATAGAATTTTGTAGTTTTTGTATATTACAAATACTATTTTACACTCAAATATATTCTGGTATATATGTATTTAGATGGGCATGTACCACTTACCAACAGAAATTAAGGTTCGTGATTGAATGTCCCTTCCATTATTGAATTAGTTTAGCGAGCTGCCAAAGTCGGCATCGTTAAAGGGGGCCGGACACCGCGCTTCGTATATTGAGAAAGGCCCTTACTTACTACTAATTAATGACTGCCAATCAGAGAGTAAATAGAAAAACTTTATTAAGTAACGTCGGAAGTGTTTTGGTAATGAGTCTTATCAATGGCTACGTGATAATAAATAAAAATCTATATATAGGACTTTGACTTTTAAGGAAATGTCCAAATTTTCATGTGCCTCCAAATTTTGACGACACGTTTGGCTCAGTTTGTAGTGACCCTACTTGCTATGCCAGCAGTCGCGGGTACGAGTCCCGCCGGGGGCATTTATTTGTGTGATGAGCACGAATGTTTGTACTCCAGTCAAGGGTGTTTATATTTATAATATGTATGTATTTACAGTTATATATGTATAGTGTACCAACTATCTGTCCATATCCACAACACAAGCCTCGTAGCTTAGATGCTGCTGTGAGTTAATGTCCCAACATATATATATTTATTTATTTTCAAACAAAGAAAACAAACCCGATATACAACTTCAAATATATTGTTAACAATTCTAAAACTTTATTCCAATGTGATTATTACCGTAAGTATGTATATTATTTTTAAAATAAATTAATCCTATGTTAGTAGTTTACTAATTTATTTTAGGAAAAGGAAATTTTCATTAATATTCAGAACATTGTCATGTTAGTTACAATAATATTAGATTTGTAATTGTTTAATTAGATATTATTAGGTACCGTTAGAGTCGCAATCATTCTGAAAGCTACCATATATATTAAGCCTAATCAAAGGGCCTTCAAAGGAGGTCTAGCAAAACATAAATTAATTACAAGCAATCAGAATGGATGTTACAAAGACATTGAACATTTTCTGTTGTTAAGAAACGTATGCCACATTTTTTTATCCCCACAAGACTTCAAAAGGAAGTCTTTGCAAAAATTTATTCATAAATTTTACTTTATATGTCTAATGTTAATTTTTTTGTCTCACTGTTCTCAATTTCTAAACGTTATTGTTAAAGCACTCGCATGAGAGCCTTTTGGTTTTAGAGGGAAACGTGACTGAAGTGTGTCGTTGACGCTTTGTAACAGAAGAAGGACATGTGGGTATTACGAGAACTAATAATATCTAAATACAATGCGTAGAATTTTAATGTAGTTTAAATTAGCGAGCTTTTGTATGCTATATTTTATATTTTCAAATAGTGAAACGCCTTTGTAGCTTTTCGCAAAGGGATCTTCTAGTCCTAGTAGATCTAGTCGGATTTTCACTATCTATAGTGATAGTGATAGAACCTACAAGTTCCTAATTTTATTCAACACTAGCAGAACCCGCGGCTTCGCTCGCGCTAAACCTACTAATAAAATCACTAAAAGGGTAGGTTTCATACAAACTTTCATCCCCTGTTTTACCCTCTTAGGAGTTGAATTTTTTATCGCTGAAATACATAACTCATTATTTTTGCCGTACTCAATTCATACAAAATTTCATGCAAATATGTCGAAGGAAAAAAAGGTTCATACAAACTTTTATCCCCTATTTCAGCCCCTTGGGGGTTGAATTTTGAAAAATCCTTCCTTAGTGGATGCCTTCGTCATATGAGGAATATGTGTGCTAAATTTCAATTTTATAGCCTTAATTGTTTGGTCTGTGCGAGGATACATCAGTCAATCACTTTTGCCTTTTATATGTATAGATAATGGCAAATTTTGTTGGTAAGTACTTAGCAAAAATATTTTATTTGGTTGTATAACTCTTAGTACTCGTAACTCGAACTTGACGTTTTTTTCCCTATCTGATGAAAAGGGTAAAGGTGAGCAAAAAGATCCATAAAACTTACCAATTAACGAAATTTAACACTGACATCTTTGCTAAGGCGGGGCTCGTCTATATGAGACACAGCTATTATCATACTCGTATCTCCCGGGACAGCCCTACGTGAATTTAATGACGGTCACGAACATATGCGTGGAATAATTATTCATGTCACTTTTGAGTTTTGGCATATATTAGGTATAGCTAAATAATTGATAATTTTGTTAGAAAATATTTGTTTTAAAACTAAGCGACCCATTTAGGAAAAAATATAAAAATGGAAATTTTATAGCGTTTGATCTATTTACTAACGGATCTTGGTGCTCTTGAAGTTTTGCTCAAAGGTAATTCCGATACAAGATGCTTCTCCCAATCAAGTTCAGCTTTGATTTAAGAAAAAAGGCCGTTACTCATACTAACGCCAAACACCTTTTCAATGAAAGCTCTGAGTCACGATGTTCTCTTATATTAGTAAAGCACATCATTTTATTGTTTTTTACTAGAGACAGATATCTCATGGGGACACCCTGAAGTACCAGGAAAAAACATATGCCGACTATATGATGATGTTCTCCTGACCGATTCCGGCCACGGCGGCCAATCTCATTGAGACTAGCCAACTGCGCAGGAGATATTATAGTGCACAAGTGTACGCGCAGACACAGGTGCACTCTCTATTCCTGTCACTCTCATACTCCGGTGGGACGACTGCTCGACACGACCAGTGAGAGTTAAGGCGCAGGACCGACGGCTTTACGTGCTCTCCGAGGCACGGGGGTGAAACACCGCCAACTTCCCAACTCCGGGCTGTCACTGAGGCTTACTATACAGAAAGACTCAATAACTAAACTTGGCCCGACCCGGGACTCGAACCCAGGACCTCAGGATGTGCAGCCGTACATGCTAGCCACTACACCACCGAGGCAGCCGACTATATATATATATATATATATATATATATATATACATATATATATATATATTACTCCCCGACCTATAAATTCATTTAATGCTGAAAATCGTCTTCCATTCCATTGCTGCGTAAAAAAGAATATATCAACATACATACTATAATAGTATGTATTTTTACATTACATTTATATATAACTAGCGTCACACCCTCACTCCGCTCGGTTTAATGCATAATTACGTTTTAACTTTTAACGGTTAGTATAGATTTCTCATGACTATTTTAATAAGATTTACTAAAACATATTTTGATGTACAGATTTGAGTCAGAATTTTGTTATATGTATAGATATAGTAAAATAACAAGGATTCAGCCACCACAAAATTAAATTGCAAATCTTTAAACACAGACTATTCGAACATTTTAAATGTAAAAACGTTTCATTTTACCCATCCAACAAATTGCTTCTATAGAAAACATCAACCATTACCATTTTATAATAAGCGGGAGATGATAAAACATAACTTTTTTAAATATTTATTACAACCGAGAATTATAAATGTTCCTGTTCCATATAAACTAGTTTTTAATATGACCGCCGTCTCCACTCCAGCCTTAATATCTGGTTGAGAGCCAGCATAGTCTGCACTTGACAACTTGCATTTTAAATGCATATTCTCAAATGCTATTGTTATGTTAATACAAAATCAGGCGAAAAAAATGAAAAATAGCCATAATTTACCATTTATGTTTTTATATTATATTATTTATGTCATTATAGATATTTTATGTTTTTTTTTTAGTAAAATAGTAGTGATATTAGGTATATAGTGATCGTAGTGACGTTAAGAAGAGCGTTGATAGAACATATTATAGAACAAAATTGTTTCTTGACTTCTTCATATAGGTTAATTAATAAAATGCAACACCTATAAAAAAGAATCCCCAACGTCGCCACCTTGTGGACTTAAAGGAATAGCAAGCATTTTCCCCGAGCGTAGAGTTTTTCAACCGACTTCAAAAAGGAGGAGGTTCTCAATTCGACTGAATTTTTTTTTTATGTTTGTTACCTCAGAACTCCGTCATTTATTAACCGATTTGGACAATTTTTGTTTTGTTTGAAAGGGTATACTTTCAGATTGGTCCCATTTAAATTTCAAAAAAAAATACCACCCCTAAGGGTGGAAAAACAACTAATAATGAATTTAACATACTTCTAATTGTCATATTGACTTGAAACTTTGCAAGTATTTCTATTTTCGTTGATAGTACAGTGGTTCGGTGTTGTTGACCTGATCTGATGGTAAGGCCAGAAAGTGGATAGGTGGAACTCTTCAACGGCTAATAGTAGATACTTTGAGTTTGGGCTTATTTTGTTTGATTTGACAAGCCTAACACGTTAGAATCCTTACTTTGCTACTACTGTCTACACTAAAAAGGGAAAAATAAAAACTTTTTAACAAAAAAATAAAAACCGACTTCAAACAAAAGCACTAAAAAGTGAAAAATAACTGATTGGTAGTTTTCATTTACTATACATACCTAATCAAATATTTTTGAAGTCGGTGTGCTTTGGCTAAGTAATTAAAGCCTACCTATTAAATACATATACCTAATCAAAAATTTTCGAAATCGGTGCCAGCCCATACAAAGCAAAGCACACCATATGTATAGTAAATGAAAACTACCAATCAGTTATTTTTCACTTTTTAGTGCTTTTGTTTGAAGTCGGTTTTTATTTTTTTGTTAATGTTTATAAAACTCATTATTAAATAAAATGGTCTATAATACGGAAAAGTAAATTAATGAAAATTTCAAGAAATATTAATTAATTTATGATTTAATATCAATCTAAAAACTTAAAAACAATACAAATCATTCATGGTGTGTAATAAATGCTATGCTAACAGTCTTATAAATTATCTAATTATTACCCAAGTATTATATATAAAAATCTGATTTTACACTATAACGTAAGTAGAATTATGATTTCATGAAAAGGCAAGGGTGTCTGGCAAGGGTTTGCCACGATGTTAAGTGTCTGGCATTGAATGACGTGATTTTTAATAATATTCTGAGGGTAATACCAAAAAAATCACACTTTATTATTTGACGAATTTAGATCGGTATATTACACACCTTTAGTACCGTGTACCTGCCAAAACCACCATAGCCTGAACTTCATAATGGTCCATCGTTCTTATCTGTGTTGGGAGCATGCGCTGGCAAACTTTTAGCCTTTATAAAATGACGAAGGTCTGGCGTTCACGGGCTCTTCCTCTAATAGAGAAAGTAAATATTAAAAAAAATGTTGCTATAACTTAAACTAGTATATTGAAATTTTAGCATACAAATTACACTTCATTTGCCTATATCATTTAATTTTATTAATAAAGTTGTAAACAAATTATTTATATAAGTTCAAATATGAAACTCAATACACTCTGCCCACATCTCAAATGGATATGTGTTCATCCCTTATTTTACATCGTAAAAACTTACACAGTACGCAAGCCAGTGCCTGCTTTGCTTAATGATTTATATACGTTTCATAGTAACATTGTAAATCAGTATTTTAATAGTGTATGCTCACTTATTAATAAACTAGCGGCTCACTCTCGACTCGCTCGAGTTCACCTCTAGGAAAACAAGAACAAACCTATCCCACGGGAACCGAACATTTTTCCGGGATACCGGAAAAGTCTATGTGTTATTCCAGACTATAATCTATCTCTGTGCTAAATTTCATCCAGAATGGCTGAACAGCCGTTCTGGTGTGAAAGAGTAACAAACATTCATACATACTCACAAACTTTCACATTTATAATATTAAATATGGATTGCAAGCGTATTTTGTGAGTTCCGAATACTCAATTCCATATTAAGCACATACGCTTATTTGATATTCCCTTTATACTTGCAACAGCTTTATCAATTTCATTGAATTTTTTACTCATAGTTAGAAGAGTAAATCAAAAAGGAAACAGAAAACTTTTTATCACGGGGGAAAAAATCGCAGAATACAGGATAGAAGATCGATTGGTGGACTCTTATGGGACTATTATAGGATAGGAATACTCAAAAATGACTTAGACTGATCTTTGTCTCGGAAAAAGGAAAAGGATAGGATTTTTATTCAGGCGTGAAGGCTGAAACGCAGCTTATTTGGATTGCTAATCTGTACATTTATTATTATTTTTTAAACTATGCCTGTTACTTTTTGTCAATAAATTAATATAGACCCTAAAATAATATTAGTTGAATTGTTGTCTGTTTGTCTGTTTATCCTGTTCGCCTATGTGCAAAGTGCAAAAAAGTACTGAACGGATTTTAAATATATTTTGTTTTGCGATAACTCCTTACAAGAAAATTCCATTCATTTCCACGGGAAAACACAATAAATGATTCGGTCAAATTGTTCTTCATACAAGTATTTCAATGGTTTATTACACAAAAACTACTACTTTAGCAGGGTTTAAACAGTCTCTGTGTGCCTCTGTCTGTTTCTCCGCTTGCTTCTTCAAGCCACCACCTTTTAACCTATAAAAAGAGCGATAAACGGTTTGTGAATATAAGTAATTTGTGAATCACTACATAGTATAAAACAAAGTCGCTTTCTCTGTCCTTATATCTCTATGTACGCTTAAATCTTTAAAACTACGCATCGGATTTTGATGCGGTTTTTTAATAGATAGAGTGATACAAGAGGAAGGTTTTAGTATATAATTTGTTAAGTTTTTGTATACATTGGCTAAAATATAACGATATTTGTTGGAGGTATCGGAAAAAATAAGACGTCTAGGAGCTTTCAACAAAAACGTTGCCTAAACCCTTTGAGATATAACAAAATAATGTATGGTGGAATTGCGTATCTTATATAGGTCTACGGAAAAGTCCGCGATGGCATATGTCTATCTCTTAAGGATAACATACTATATCCATTTTAATTTAAAACGTACGAGGGACGAACCCGAGCGAAGCGAGGGTGAGTCGCTAGTATTTTTTATAAAATGACTAAGCTATGGAGGCGTTTTGTCAAAAAAATACATTTAACAAAATTAATACACATTAAAAGATAAGTATTGCATTACACAGAATTTAAACTTTATAATAGAGAAGAAATGATGTAATAATTTTGTATTTTCATTTCTAGATAGTAAATCTTATTACGTATGACAATGGCGTCCAACGACACTGTTAACGCAGTGTAATTAATTTTGTGTGATATAAGATAAAATGTACCGTCAAAAATAAGCTTTATAAGTAAGAAAGGTGTAACATCATTATCACACACAGTAAAACTGATCCTACAGTTAAATGTATAATAATAAAATAAATAAAATAATATGTTGGGACATTAATACGCAGCACCATCTAGTTCCATGGTAAGCTACGAGGCTTGTGTTATGGATACCAGATAGTTGATACACTACACATATATAAACTTAAAATACATACATATTATAAATATAAACACCCATGACTGAAGTACAAACATACGTGCTCATCACACAATGAATGCCCCCAGCGGGACTCGAACCCGCGACCGCTGGCACAGCAAGTAGGGTCACTACACGCTGAGCCAAACGTGTCGTCAATCGTGTCAGTCATGTACTTACTGTATATATTTTACAAAACTCCCCTTAAGGTACTTTTAAATATTAACATTATTCGCATTCCTAATAAGACCATACTAAAAACTCATGTTGTAACTCTACAAATGTTCGACCACAACGTTGTGGTCAAGGAAATAATTATGGGTTCATGAGTCATGACCTTGCTTGATGCGTAACATATTTAAGTTTAAAGTTATGTTTAGACTACAACAGAAATTGCAACATAATTGTCAGACTTTAACTTGTGTACTTTTCACACTTTACGAATTTTTTGTGTCGTAATAGTGTCTGTTTATAAATGTACGAAAATAGTGTCCGAGCTGTTCACATGCAAAATTCCAGTTAGTGCTCGGTCAGCATGGATAAACGTCGTGCAGCTATTGCTACTTGTATTATAATAAAAAAACTACGAAAACGTAAAATAAGTATTTGGGTTCACCAGTGGATTCACATATTAGGAGTTTATATACTGAATGAGTTACACACAGAAAATCCTTCAGCTTATGTAAGCTTCTTTCGAATAAATTTATAATCACTGAATGAAACATTCCAAAGCTCTGGCCCTTATACAATAATTATAAAGCTTTTGGTAGTCTTCTAGCTTCATGTGGAGCTCGTTTTTTTTTCTACGCGGTTTCGACATATGCAATAATACACCATATATTGCAAATATCGAACCTGTTCAAAAACTTTTCATCCGCACAAGACACTTGGATACGTCGTAGGTACTTTTATTTTTTCATCTAATTTGATTGAAAATGTTTATCTATTATTATTTCTAGATAGCTATTTACATAATCATAAATCCATTCCTTAAAAATCTGCTAACATCTGGAAGGGTGGATCGATTTGATCGAGATTTTTGAAATGCAAAAGGGATGCACACTATTTTATTTTCTAAACAAATACAATTTCACAGAATAGAATATAAAACTAGAACTGCTTACATGCAAGGCTTTAGTGGTAAGCTTAAGCTTCGGGTAAAATTAACATAGTCTTTTATCGTCACTACAGTTAAAAGTAACCGCACGGGAAATAGGCGAGCTGGTTATAAAATATAAATGATGTACTTAAACGAAATTACCTTAACATACGAGTATATTCTTGGTTCAAATTTTATTAAAATAATAGTTTCTAAGTATACCTTATACTTAGGAACTTTAAGGACTTTTAGGACTTCCTAAGATAAATATATTAACTGTGAAGCAAATTCTGATCTTAATTAAATTTCCAGATACTTCATGAACAAAGCAAAATCAAATATTTTTTAAAGGATTTATTTAACACAGCGAATGTTATTAATTACCAAGCTATCTTGAGTACTTTCAATATGTATGGTTAATATTTATATTCTTTAGATTACTATATTGTAATTTTTAACCGACATCGAAAATGGAAATTTTTGTTTGACTTAGATTTGACGCGTGAACTTTTTTTATTTATGAACTGACGGCTCACCCTCGCTTCGCTCGGCTCGTCCCTATACATGAATAGGTACGTTTTAAAGAGATATAAATAGTAGTTACTATCCAGCGTTAGCAATGTTAATTTAAAAAAAAACCTTGAATTTTTACGATGTTTTAATAGTTATTCTGCTATTCGGGGCGGAGACAAATCCAACAAATCAAAAAACATCAAAATCGGTCTAGCCGTTCTCGAGTTATAAGTGTTGTAACAACCGACTTTGTTTTATATATGTATATAGATCTATGTTCATCACCATACTATAATATTATTAGTATTCATGCTATGTAGAATAAGTTAGGACGTCAAGTTCATTAGTACTTAAAAACTCTATCGAGTCCAACTAAAACTTAATCCGTTTTTATTGTTTCTATTTGTTATTTTACTAGTACTAAAATGCAATTTTTAATAATTAATACTATTTAAATTAAAATTGTACTCAATATACTCAAAAGTGATTTCAATGAACAACGTCATTACAAAAATAAAAATCTGTATTATAAAGTAAAAATCTTATAAGTAAAAATTTTATCAATTACGTTTTGTCGTTTATGAATAAAATTAAAAAAAAAAATAGTTTTTATACAATATTTATAATACACGTGCACTTTAAACTTTTTTATTATACTTCACATTAAATATTCTTTCATTACTTAATAAACAAGATTTCTAAAGCTTTCGCTGACTTTAGAATATAAACAGAGGTATACTTGCATATTATAATTATCATTCGCATGTATTTATGTTTTTTTTGTTGAGCTTATGAAAGAAAAGCTCCAACACTAAAGTTTTGCTTTTTCATCAAAGCCAGAATTATAATTTATTTGCCACTCGATTACCGCCTCTGACCTTGAGACATGTTGCCACATCCACACAATAAAATCTTGCGTACATATATGTATAATGTGTATATACAGTATACTTGTAGCTTAATCAACCCCATCCTCTTTGTAATATCGTAAAATGCTTTATCTTAACTAAGTAATTCGTTAATACGCAAGGAGAGAATTTTATTTCGTGGTTGTGACAAAATATATTTTTTTTTAATTTCCTGTACGTTTGAACTTCATTTAGATACGCCGGTAAGCTGAGAGTGTGTCCATTAAAAATAAATACTGAATACTTTTTAATTAGAACTTCATATTTACTTTTTAAGGCCATTCTTTAAATATTTGTTTTTTTATTCATAAAAAATTATAATTCCTTAAAAAATCATGAAAATTTGTTCACGTAACCACAAACGCGTAAATCCCAATTGGGCACCCCTCGTTTTGCAAGTAGCGTCAAAGTTGACTTAGCGACTATAATCATTGGTTGTTATCAATATATACTATTTTATATGTCAATGTTTCTTATAAAAACTAAAACAACTAAAGATTTACATCGATTTCAAGTGCCTAACACTAATTTAAAACTTTGAGTACTAGGTCCTACACCACAACAGAACACCGTAATGTTACGAAGCATGTTTTCTGATGTTAATTTATTACTCTTAAGAGAAAGTTTTACTCAGCTCGTCAATTTCCATTTCCACATAGGAAAAGTTTAACAATTATAATGACATGGCGACATTTAACGTTCAGTTTAATTAGTAACCAAGAACCAATTCATACATACATATATTCCTACAAACATATATACGTAATACATATTTAAAATAAAAAAATCTCTCTCTAACTTGACTCAATTACCTCGTTGGTCTTTTCGCTAGCATGTACTGCTATAGATTCAGAGGTCCTAGGTTCGAGTACCGTGTAGGGTCGCCCGGATACTAGTAGAATCTGTAATAATATAATTTGCATATATGTAGACTAAAGTATAAGGGGCAAATAGTTATAAATATTTATAGCATTTTTAAATAATATTAATAATGTAAGGTAAAAATGAGAAAAATGTTTATATTGTTTTTTTTTCATATTTATTAATTAGACATTAAGTGTGGATGGTCGCACAATTTTTTGTATGCTCCGTAGATCTAAACTAAAAATATATAGAGTCCTATTATATGATTATTACATTATTAAATTATTAAAAAATTAGAGATAGATAAAAATCTGTATTTAAGAGTTAGTATAAATCATGTGAATTTTCGGTTATATTAATATTATTTTAAAAATAAAACTTATTTTCAGTACATGTATTCCTGGAAAATATATTCTAGATAGAGTTTATGGTTAGTGCGTTCATTAAATCCCTAATACGTAGACAGCTTAAAATTACATTTCAAGCGTGGTTTAGCGAGCAAATAAAATAGTTCAACCAAGACTGGTCTTTTACAAGCTCATGAATTTAAAGTCTAAATTCGAAATTCGACTTACAAAGTTGCAGTTAACGCCATTTTACATGAGCTATTAACTTCGAAAAGTAAAATCTACATACATACATATTTTAAAAGCTATAATTTATTTTAAAGCATTTGAATGCTAAAACTTTAAATTTTCAATAATTTATTTGTCTTTACATATAATAAAATTCTAAGTCGAATCTGTATATTAAATATTTTCTGGAAAATCTTATTAAAATAGTTATTATTATCAATAAAAAAGCCGAATGTATAGTTTTTAGAATTCTTGTCCGTCTATCTGTCTGTCTAGGAACGCATCATGAGAAAAACACTGGACTGATTTTAATGAAATTTACACACACCTATATTATTTTTATTATTTACTTATATTAGATTTACTTGTAACTAATAAACTATATAACCAAACAACAATCAAATAATATTTCTAAATATCATATCAATTCCAACTCTGAGCTGATGTGATCATGGAGCCAGGAAGTGGATAAATTCATATTCAAAATATGTAATTCAGTATTACATTATTTTAATTTTTTACTGGATATCGAGGGCCTACCACCAGCTCGCAAAGAAAAAACCTAAGTCATCAGAAGAAACTCATAAAAGATAATACGAGTAAAACCCTTCAAAGGCTACTTATTATTTATGTTAGTAATAACTAACTTTTACTTTATGTATAATATAAATTGAGGGTAATTTAATAATATTAACATGTAAAATACGTTCTTTTTCTATCCTTTTAACCTACTTGTGTGACACTACCTTAATAGATGACTATAGGGGAGCGGGGGGCAGGTTGTTACAATTTTTAGATAAATGTCAATATGACAAAAGCTATCAAATAATTTATACATTTGATTGCTTTTATCGTTAGTATGTCTATTCAGCTATTAAAATATGATTGAAAAGTTATTAAAATTCATGTATATTTTTCACAATCGACAATTTAACCAAAAAAGTCGATTGTAACAACTTACCCCCCATTTGGGGCTAGTTGTTACATCTTCAGGGCACGATGTTACGATAGATAAATAAACAAAATCATCAATTATAAATCATTTTTTTTATTATTTGATAACGTTATAAACAAAAGAGATCACTTTAAACAGTTTTCTAACATTTATGAGTAATTATAATATCTATATCGTAATTTTTGAAGATTTTTTTTTGTACCAAAATAACATAACTTTAGCAGGAACTTTTTTAAATCTTATATAAAAACACAGAAACTTCGTCTGCAAATAACAACTTGTAGTAAATTATTTATACTTATTAGTTATTTTAATAAACTTTTAATAAACTAAAATACTTTGGATTATAACATTTTTTAGGGTAGGTACTTATATTATAGAAAAATATATAGTTATTTATATAGAGGTAGGTAACAATATCACATACTAATATTAAATTAGTCTTCATCAGAATTGCAATTAATGCAAATGAATGAGTGAACGTTTCCCGTTACACATTTGACATGGGCCCACATTTTGCATTCTAAACATTCTACCCAATCTTCTTTTTTTGAGGTGCTGTAACTTTCGCTAAACACTAAACAAAACCATTCATCAGTATCGGAATCCGAGTCGGAAACCAAAAATTTTTTCTTCACCTTATCTTTACCTTCTTCGCTCATTTTCGAGGACTTTCCTTTACCTTTTTCTTTACCTTTGCCTTTTCCTTTATTTTTGTCACACGTTTTTTTGGTCTTGGCCACTTTTTCTTCATAATCTTTTTTTAATGAGTCTTTTTCAGGCGTATCGGTTAACACAGCGGATTTGCGTTTGCGACGAGTATGGATGGATTGTTTTCGAGCTTCTTGCTTTTCTTGGATGATTATACATCCAGGCTGTCTGTGCTCGATTAAGGTGGTTTTTAAAAGGACCATAAACTCCTACATCTAATGGTTGTAAATTGTGAGAGCAGAGCGCATATTATTTTTAAGCCAGCTGGGGGGAATATTTTTTAAATCGGGTTTTACAGCACATTGGTAAGCTAGTTTTCGAACTTCTATTGGTAGTAAACCAAAATATATTTCTGAACTTTTGAGTAGATAGGAAGCTAATTTATGTTTTGTTTTTTGTGAGAATATCAATCTAGGTTTAACGTAACCCAATAAACAACTTTCGTTGTTTTTGTTTTTTCTGACATATCTGGATAAGGACATCGGACACAAATTAAACACATCGCTTGCTCTACGAATGCTCGTTTTATTCTGCAGTACTTCTGCTCCAGCAGATTCATAAACTTCTTGACTAGTTGTACCTCTTTCTGTTTTTCTTTTATAGTTTCTCATTCTGAAAAAAAACAGAATAATTAGAATTTCTAAAATTAGGGATGGTAATTTCTTGGGGTAAGTTGTTACATGTAACAACTTACCCCAAAAAATTGTAACTACCTGCCCCATGGGACGTTTTTTAATATAAATTGAAGTCACCATTAATGGATATCGATAGTAGAAAAAACAATATTGCAAATTAAAGGTAGATATATTATGAACGTTCAAGGTTAGAAATTTTGAGAAAATAAAATATATGGACATCAGGAATCAAAAATTTCGGAAAGGATTTTTTTACTTACTTGGTTGAAATCGAGACACATG
The DNA here is from genome assembly GCA_947093115.1 of Brenthis daphne. Taxonomy (NCBI): domain Eukaryota; kingdom Metazoa; phylum Arthropoda; class Insecta; order Lepidoptera; family Nymphalidae; genus Brenthis; species Brenthis daphne. The sequence goes on along the minus strand of OX352474.1, from coordinate 27,806,981 downwards.
CACACATCCTAGCAGCTTGGCGCTTGGCGGGTCACTGGTCGTTTTTATGTAATGCACGATGGTATAAGAAAACAAATGAGACCAATTATGTACACCAAAGAGTTTAAAATCCCGGTAAAAAAGGCGTGTAACTACTTACCCCTGCAACAACTAGCCCCCCGCTCCCCTACGTCCCTAATGAGCTCAGAATTTGTGTTGTTAAAAACATTAAATTTAAATTATTATGCCACATATCAACGAGAGATAAAAGCTTAAAAAACCGACTTCCAAGCACTAAAATGTAAAAAATAACTAAACGGGAGTTTTTATTTCGAATAGATACCTAATCAGATATTTTCGAAGTCGGTGCCAGCCGACGCAAAGCAAATCTAATATAAAATCGTTAAAATTTAAATGGGGCCACCATATAATAAACACTTAGAAATACCCTGGAAAGTATACCCTTCGAAACAAAAAAAAATTCAAATCGGCTAACACTCATTTATTATGGCATTAATAAGGTTATTTAAAAAAACACATTGTTTTTTTTTAAATAATACCTTTTTAGGCATTTACTTAAAAAAGCTGCATGACATTATTAACATCACTGAACATTTTTGATCGATGTTGCTGAATATTAAAAATACAAAATAAATAAAAATCAAAAAGTTTACGAGGATCACGGCGCGTCCAACTGTCCGTAACCAACACATAGCGCAGCCGCAAATAGTAACCGCAATAAATTGCTTTTCCACTGTGACATATTGGTAATCCACCCGCTAAGTTTACGATCCTTTTACTTTATAAAATTTAAACTAGAAATTACTATGTTATAGTTATCACATTACTATTTTAAATGCGAAAGTTTGCGTGTATGTTTGTTTGTTAATAACGGTTCTTTGCACTGAAACGGCTTATATATGACCACACGAAGCAGGATGTAGTAGCACATAGACTAGTGTTAATTCCTATATATAACATTATTAATACAAATGGTATCCAGGGTCGGTAGTTAAGCCGCCAATTTTATCGGAATATATAGAATTATTCAGGCTTATTCTACTGTGAGAATACTACTGTGACTCTGTTACTGACTTACAAACAATCACTACCCTAAGACACTTTGAAGATAATGTAAGTTCTTTGTTCACATACATATGTAGTATACCTAGTGCAAATATGTATAAAATCATTCAATTTCAATATGGAATACAAATTTTAAGATTTCAATCGGGTGCTTCAATTTCGTTTATTACTAGCGACTCGCCCTGTCTGGTGGTTTTCTTGTGATACGTTCCCAGACAAATGGAGAGACAGACAAACAAAAATTCTAAGAACTATAGATTCGGCCTCTGTATCGATAATAATAAATATTTCAATAAGATTTTCCAATAAATATATAATGTACAGATTCGACTCAGTTAGAATTTTATTATACATATGTATAGATTATAGAATCATTATTACTAATTACAAGTTAAATCTATAAAAATTAAAATGTTATATAGAGGTGATTATAAAAATAGTATTTCCGGGCGATGAATTGAAATTTAATAAATACTTATAGTACTCATATATTTGGTTTTTACATATGTTTATAATTGTATTACATTTTAAATCAAATTAAAAAAACTATTGAAGAAACAATATTTTAAACTATTGCTATTTATTCAGTTTTGTCTTTTATTTAATCTGTATCATAATATCATATGTATATATATAAAGTATATTACCTATTGAATATTGTCGTGTTTAATTACATAATAACAATATTATTAGTTACTTTATAGAGATAGTTAATTGATACTCTGTAATTGAAATGTAGCAGATCCAGAAATCGTGACCGCAACAAATTGTCCCGGCTTGGACATTACTAGTGGCTTTCAAACCTCTGTCCGAATAAAACACGTTCGTAACACTCGTACAAGAGTAGGTAATCTAAAGATCTGTTCCTGAACCTAAAAATAGTTTTATAATATTGCTTTCTAAGGGACAGTTATACAAATTATTTGAAAACGAAAAAAGACATGTTCTTTATGTCGAATTACTTAAATTTAATATATATATATAGGCTTAAATCTATTGTTCTGAGTTTTTTTTACGAAATCTCAGGAAAAATGTGTCATTTACACGCAATAAATTCATCTATTTTCCCGGAAACTTCTAGCTTAAATACAGTAACCATTTCCAAAACAGGTATGTAGGTAGATAAAAGTGTGAAGAAGTAGTTTCAATTTTTATTTTAATACTAGCATTGCCCGCGGCTCCGCCCGCGTTCAGATGACCAAAAACCAAATTCTTAGGTTTTACATATTAGTATACCCTTACCATGCCGCTTTTGTTTTTTTTTCAGAAATAAGATATTTTCCCGCGGTAAAAAGTATCCTATATGTTGACCCGGATAAACAGCTATCACTATACCGAATTTCATTAAAATCCCTCCAGTGGTTTTTCTGTGATGCGGTAACAGACAGACAGACAGACAGACAGACAGACAGACAAAAAATCTAAAAACTATAAATTCGGCCTCTGTATAAAAAATAATGTTTATTTCAATAAGATTTTCCAAAAAATATTTAATGTACAGATTCGGCTTAGTTACAATTTTATTATATGCATAGATGATAGCCTAAGATAAATGCAAACGAATAGGTTTAAAAAATGCAGTGGAAATTTTATTCCATACTAGCGAGTTTTTTTATTTCGTTACTAGATTTCTTTTACCATACACTTCAATTGCTTTATTGTAAATCGCTTAGGCAGCGCACGCACGCTGGTAGAGCTCAATTCAACGGACAGTTTTTTCCACACCAATTAAAGTTATGATACATTTTTACCGGAATAAAAAAGACTAGCACTCGGCAGTAATATAGCTTTAGAGTAAAATAGTTTTCAGAATTAGTAATTTCTGAAATTACTCACCCCTACATCCAAACTTACCTCTTTATAATATTTATATAGCAGACAAACAGATGTTTTTTTATTTTTTTAACATATTATGAAGCTGTAATTCATATAAAATTAATAAATGGAGAACAAAATGAAATAACATTACAATACCATAATTATTGTTTTGAAAGTAGATAAACACGTGCCACTATAGGTCATGTGTATATATGTATGTATAAGGGTGCGTGTGTAATAAGGTTTGCCAGTACAAGTTGCATCGTCAGACTCTTAATGGAAAAATTCTTGCAATTCCATGAACGCTTGCATGAGTGGGGAATGTGGATACCGCGTTATTTGCCTCAATCTAATAGGTTTTCCATGAAAAAAAAACAGAAACACGTGCAAATACGTGGTGTAAACTGCTTTAATTTATTGAAAAAGCTTTTGGCAGCTTTTAAGTTAAATAAAACAATATTATTTCAAATAGTTTTGTGTGTGTATGAATTATAATAACATTTTTACCTTAAGTTAATTTCAGTCACAACGGTTTATTTTACTCAGACTAGCCATTTAATATAGTCTAGGATCCTAAGCAAGGTTGTTCTTATCACCTGTTTATCGTATGAAAAATATTTTGTATTAGACTTAACATATAAACATACATATAATACACCAAAGATAAGTATTTTTTACCCGACTACGCGACTCAAATGAGAGTAATGTGTTTATCAGTCTGTGTATGTATGTATGTATATTTGTTTCTTTGTGGCGTTCTAGAGAGATTCATGCGTCGTTAAATTCGTCTTGATAACGCGAGTGTCATAGGTTATATAAAAATAGTTAGAAATAATATGACGAACAGGCGCTAATTTGTGTATCTTTAAAAAAAAATAGGATAAAAATTGCTAAATATAGCTTTAAATGTCTAATCGGTAAAAACTAAAAAGCTATATATAAAAAAATACATATTATAAAAATAAAAAGTCCGAAAATAAAAGCTAACTAAAAAGATGAAAACAAGTTAACGAAGGAATACAGTATTATATGCAGTCAGAGACATAGCCAGTACCTATACGTACATCTCGCGGCAAGGATGAAACGTGTATCTTTTTACTTAGCCTTTATGCAGTTGGTTTTTTTTATTACTATAATATATTTAAGTTAAGCGAAGGTATAGTTAATCCAATAGCTCTTTTGCACCGAGCCAGTACTCGAGCGTAGGTCCTCGCGAATACTAAAACTGCTCTCTTTACCAAAAAGTTAGTTTTACAAACATTGACTAGTAAAAATTGGAGCCAACGGTGAATATCTAAAAAGAAAATCTATAGATACTTTAATTAGTTTCTTAATCCCTCCACGCCGGCGTGTCAGTTAACAATAGATTTCTTAGAAATTTAATTAGTTTCTTAGAAATTTACCTGGAGGTGTTAATTACATATAACCTTAGAAACTTATTGCGTCACTTTTCAAATCAAATTGTTTTCTCATATAAACAATTTTATTTCTTTTATAAAAACACAATTCTCTTATATGTTTCTTCACTAACTGTTTTGCTATCGGCAAAAAACGTTTTTGTTCGAAATGTTCATTTCAATTCACCTGCCATTCCTTACAACAAAGAATGAATTCCCTCATTGCTGAATGCTTTGTGTGAAGCTGTAAATATCATCCCTTATCTCTCCCTGGCCTGAATATAAAATGATCCGATAGCGTTCGAGGAAATAAAAAATTACGCTCGGTCGGTTTCTACATTGATTTTTATGATTATTTTTACGAGATAAAAAATTTTAAAAAGAAAATTTTTTTCTGGAGCAAATAGCTCAGATGGATTTATTTCTTTTACTTTACACATTTCCTTCAAAATTGTTTCAAAAATTCTAACCGAGTCGAATCTGTACTTTGAATATTTTTTAGAAAATTTATTGAAATAGTCATTATTATCGATACAGTGGATGAATCTATAGTTTTTAAAATGTTTGTACGTCTGTCTGACTGTTTTTTGTTTGTCTGGGAACGCATCACGAGAAAACCACTGGACAAATTTCGATGAAATTTGATATAATAATAGCTGGTTATCCGGGTCAACATATAGGATACTTTTTACTGAGGGAAAATACCTCATTTCTGAAAAATGTATACTAAACGTTAAAACGTAACTAAAGACGAACCTGAACGGATCGAGGGTGAGACGCTAGTAATAATATAAATCAGTGACTAAACCGTTTTATTATAATGTGTACGCTGCATAAAACGTGTGGAGTAAAATGACAGTAAATATCTTCGTCCTTCACACAAGGACAGTGACCTTAAATAAATATACCTAAGCGTTAGTTTTACAGTACTTTTACTTTTCTGCCGCCACTTCGATATTCTTACATAGTTGTTAAGAGAAAAAAATTAAAACAATCTTACTTTAATATTATAAATGTGAAAGTTAAGATGTTTGGATGGATGTTACTCAATCACGCCAGAACGGTTGAACGGTCTGGATGAAATTTGGCACAGAAATAGATTATAGTCTCCAATAGCACATAAGCTACTTTTTATCCCGAAACCCCTATGGTTCCCGTGGGATAGATTTGTTTTTGTTTTTCGTTAGTTTTATATAGTGCATAACTTATTTTGTTCAAAAAATAATGTCATTAAAATATTGTGATTTATATTCATCGAAACGTATTTATAACTGTTTTTCATTTTTTCTAGATACTGGTGCCGATTACCATTAACAGGTATGATATGAAAACGTAGTTATGAAATTCTGATTTAAAGTCAATAGCAGCTCGCGGTTTTGGAACTTCTCCGCCATACCATTAGCCAGATAACTTGCATCTAGAATGCTAACCGCACCGATACTCGGAAGTTTTAATGAAATTGCTTATATGCTGCCAATTTTTTTTTAGAATTTTAGTGATAACAAAAGTATCATTTTGTACTTTACAAAAGGCTAGACGAATATTATTAAAATATCTAATCTGTATATTTTTGAAGTTATGGAAAAAATTATGAGACTTAAATTTTTACGATGCGCGCACACCGACAGCCAAAAAGCGACATGATGAAGTTAGTTGAAAGCTTCGATCAACAATACTTGATCGAAGGTTAAAAGCATCATGATAAAGTTAGCTGTATTCTTTTTACAAACAGAGAGTTGTGACATACGGTATGACATCTCTAGCTATTTTTGTTCTGTTACGCCAAAGAAGTATATATAACTTCTTACGTGCGTACATAAGTACACACACACATTTTTTTGTTAATATTATTGTTTCATATGTTTTGAGTATCAACAGTATAAACATTTTAATCTATCAAGACACAAATATCTTAACCACAACCTATTATGTAAAAAAATATCTCTTTATATAGAAGTATAAATCTTACTTATACGATAGTATTTAAACTTCTAATTGGTCGCTTGTATTTTTGTCTGTTTGTCGGTTCGTATGATTGTCTGTGCGTTTGTGCCCGATAATCGCAGAAACAGCCCAAAGAATTCGGGTGCCGTTTACTCTAATATATTGTAGTAAGCTTCACTTAACATTTAGTGTTTGTTTTATTTCAATCGGTTTATAAAAAAACGGTATCGGTCGGTTTAAATTATTAACGAATCACACAGGGACCAGCCCGAACGAAGCGAGGTTGAGTCGCTAGTATTATAATAAAATCAATAATTTGAATCACAGTATATTCATTTCGGTGTCATGTGGTGTAAGGAATGTGATATATTTATATTTCAATAAGCAAACGCGTTTATGATTCGAAAAAGCTAGTGATTTGAATTAACCTAACTCAGCTCTTAACTTTAATGAGGTCAATAGAAACCGTTACCCTGAAATATCTTTTTCGCTTCAATTGGATAAGTATGTACTTGAAAAGTAATTTACGGTTTTAAATAAATCTTTATACTCTACTGAAATTAATTTTTAGTACGAATAATTTATTTAAAAAGTACTAATTATCGCCCACGGCTCCAATCGTGAAGTTCATTTATTTGCTTTGCTTATAAGATTCACAAAATAACATACAACTTTCCTCAATAAAGCTGTAAAATGTAAATATGATATTTAAACTGGCTGGTAGGTCCCGAGATTATTGCCACCAAATAAAAATACAAACAATCTCTGACGCATATAAACTCTCGTAAAAATGTATTTCTATACGTGCACTTACACGCGTACGCACATACTCGTAGATACACATAATATTATAATACAAGCGACTAAACCTCGCTTTCTACCTCGCTTCGCTCGGGTACGTCCCTGGATACGCGGATTTTATTTACAATTTCCAGGCTTTTTTTGCGCGGTTCCCTGATTCTTTTTCTAAAATAAAACTAGCCTAAGTTACTCCTTATAACATCAGCTATCTGCCAATGATAAACCCGGCAAAATTGGTCCAGCCATTTTGGAGATTAGCCCAAACAAACAAACAGACGGAGGGACAGACAGACACAAAAATTTTAAAAAGTTTTTTTGTACTTGATTTGTACTTGGCTTTAAATATTATAAGACGTAAATTTGGTGTAAGTAGCTATTTATTTAGTGAGACATAAAAACAATATAGTAGAGTAGATAATCTCCACCTAAGATTTACGATTTCCGAACTTAACCCCGTCCCGGATACAAAGGCTCAACTTAAATTAGTTTATAAAATGTGATTGAACAACTTCTGAACTACTGTATAAGAACAGGTATCTACTGTTCGCTTGACGATGCACTTTTTAACAAAAGTCGCGTAAGTCATTATTTGAGGAAAGTAACCTAAAGCTTGATTTATATCCCAAGTCGCTTTAGTATTTGAAAGCCAATTTTCCAGTTAAATAACCTAGAAATCACTTTCAATTTATTTATAGTAAATGATCCAGTAACTATTTAGTCTTAGTTACGTTAAGTTAAGAAGTTTTCACTAAAGATGAACTAAGCTCTTTTTTTTGTATAGAAACACGTGTACTCGGGCTTCGAAATCCATAAGTCTAGTATTACTGAGTGTCAGCGTTCCAAATTCAAACCTTTTCAGAAAAGTAGGCTTTTAAAATAGGTCATATAGAAAGCATTTGGATAGGAATTTGGCTGAAAGAATATCTGGTTTATAGGCTATAATACACTTAGCTTTTAACATTCTACAATTTAAAACTAAGTATTTCATTGATAAGCTTTCAAATATATTATGTATCGTACATACATACCTTTGTCTTATCAAAAATGTATATGAGTCCTTTTCATGTAATATATATTTTTATTGTTATTAAAAGGTTTTTATTAATGCCCTTAACATATGTTTAACAGGAATTTTATTTTGACACCTTAATGTCAAAACATATTTTTAACTGATTTCCAAAAAAGAAGGTTCTGTATTCGTTTGTATGTATCTTTTTATGTATGTTTGCCGATTTCTCAGAAACAACTGGACCGATTTTAGTTGTTTAAACTGTATTTTATTAAGATAGATCTAGAAGTAATCCCATAAAATAATCTTTTCCGACATAGAAAATACCGTTTGAAAATATCTTATTAGGTGTCTATAGTAAATGAAAACGCTCGTTCAGTTATTTTTTACCTTTCATACCTGGAGACCGATTTTTAGTTAAGATATAGTTTATTCTATGGATGTCACTTTTCTGTGAAATAAATTCAAATTATTTAAATTCTAAGAAAAATACAAGTAATCTTAATGACAGGTTAATAAGTTGATTTAAATTAAAACTTTAAGCCAAACACATGTCTAATTAAATATAATCCCCTATTCAAGTGGGAGATGTTCAACAAATCTGACGTTGAAATGACAAAGCAGTGGGGAGTCTTGTGCTTCGTTTTCATAATGACATTTGCAGAAACGGTTGGTTATCTTCAACAGCTTGTGAGATATGAATAGAATAACTGTTGCATAATGAAGATCAGGTAAAAGAGAAGAGATATGACATTGTTTCCTATATATTTTTTATCTTTTATATTTTCGATAATAAGAATTTGTTTTCTCTCTGTTTCTCCTACCTATTTTTTTTATTTTGTTGTTGTTTTTTTTTTAAATGAGATGTAAATATTATTATTTTTTGTTTACAATATTTTTATCTAATTTTTCTTTTTTTTTCTTTTTGGCTAAGCTTGTTTATTATAATTATATGGGTTTATTTGAATGATGTGTACAGATATAATTGGACAACAAATTTAAAATGATATTTTAGCTTTTTATACGTAGTTGTAATTTTTTAAATTTATTTTCTGTTTCTGTACCTAAATAAATAAAATATATACTCTATCTCACAATTAATAGACTATTATACCACTGTGGTACCACGTTTGTTCGCCTTGCAATTTCTAAGATTGTCTTAGTTATGAATTTATTGCACGTACCTTACCGGATATTATATATAACACATCCGGAAAACTTGTAACGTGAAAATGCAGTGTCGATAACAACAAGTAACCACCATGTTATGCAAATTTTGTACTATATATGTTTTATTATTATAATTTAAAGAACTGTTAATAATAATAGATGTAAGTAATATCGTCGATGGTTTAATTAAAGTATAAAATTAATTGGAGTGAACGCAACAAGCCGCGCTGCCTCACGATAGGAAATTAAATTTTTATGATGTAATTAAAAATTATTTATTTAACGATTCTACAAGTTATTTGGTTACCAAATTTTACTTTGTTAATCTATAAAATTCATTGTGACCTAAATTTTACTCACCAAACTAAAAGGACTTAAATGCTCATAACATTATGTACCTGCATATATACTTTAAAATATTATTAAAATTCTATATATATATAAAAGTTAAATATGGCCAAATATTTCGAATGATCGTTTATCAGATTATCTATTATAAATCCAATTATGAATTGATTGGAATCCGTGAATATAAAATAAATAATGAACTTATTAATAAATAATATATCCAGGGAATATAATTATTACATGAGTAATAAAAAAATCTATCTATTATTAGTAAAATTTATGTACGGAACGGTTTTTAGTACTTTGTCTTTTAGACATTTTCATTCCTAACAAGAGCTTATTGTAAAACTTTATCAAGTTTAAAATCGGAGGATAGAATTATGGAACACTAAATAGAATGAAGCTTTCGTTTTTTTTCTCTCTAACTTAATTATAATTATTATTTATAGCTTTTTAGTGTTACTTAAGGAACGCACACGATAAAATTATTTCATACTAGCGACTCGCTCTCGCTTCGCTTTAGGTTCGCCCCTAGATACGTTTTAGTGGTCAAAATGAAATACATAGACTATATTAGATAGAATAGGTATGACGAGTTGTTGTGGACTACATTATAACGTGTTTTTCCAGGGAATGAGATTATCACCCGCGGTAAACTTAGCTTTGTCACTCTCCAGTCATCCAACTATCTCCACCCAAAAAATCACGCCAACCCGTCACTCTTTTTCAACGTGAAAGAAGGACAAACAAACACACTTTCACATTTATATGGATTATATAACGATCATAAGTTTGTAATGATAATAAAGCAGCAGTTAAATTATATTTTGAAGTGAACAAGTTACTAATTTTTGTATTATTTAAGAATTAATAATAAACTCATTAATATATTTGTATGGTAAAATAGACTATAATCAGCAGAAGGCATTTGACGGAACCTCCAAGGCAAAGTGCAACTCACATTTTACAAATTTTATATTTCGTGTATTACCCTAATTCTTACTAAGACATATAAGAATTAATAATTCGACCTACTAACCTGTTTGTATAACTACATAGTTCATAATATAAACAACGATAACCCTACAAGTGACCGATGTTGATAAAATGTCAAAGAACAAAAATTAGAGCACAATAATTGCGAATAAAGTATTTTCTTTGTAAAATTTAAATAGTTTTAAATAATTAAATGCATTATTCCATCATGAAATTACATAGTGTATTGGTATGTATAAATCTATACTAATATTATAAAGAGATAATGTTAATGAGTTTGTGACGTTGTAGGGGGTAATCTCTGGATCTACTGAACCGATTTAGATGATATTTGGTAAGAAGATAGTTTGAGACCCTGGCAAGTACATAGGATACTTTTTATCTCGGAAATCATCCCTTGCGAGGATGAAAATGGGGATGAAAATTTGTTTGGAGAAGCAATCTAGGGACGAACCCGAGCGAAGCAAGGGTGAGTCGCTTAGTTATTATATAAATTAATTAATAATTATATATATTATATTAATAATTTGTTATTTGAATACATAAATGAAAGTATACAAAATATTTGTTTACTAAAAAAGAGAGAGAAGATAGTTATGTTTTACCAAGCATCGTGTGTAAAAACTGAAAATAAATGAGTCAGTTCAACTTATTCAGGGATATAAATATGTTTACCCTTGCGAATGATGTGACATGATTTAGTTGAAGTTCTAAACAGGCGCTTAGACAAGATAAAGCATTATGTCAAGTTATCGATCAATAAAGTACTAGGATACACAATTCCATGCAAAAGTTCTCTTAAAACTTTCACCAATTTTGTTTAGGTAATTGTTCAAGTTGAAATAAATATACAACAATGTTAGTTGAATCTTAAACGCAATGCTTAAAGTTTTTTTTCAAAAAAAAATTTAAAAGCCCGTTCAAATGTTCAAATGAGCACTCATTCGGTGAGGGCATTTTTTGTCGCTGATTGTTTATTTAGTACTTTTTTGATCGACGTGTTAAGTGATCAAATATGTCATTCTCATATAATTTTACATTTTCTAACACGGACATCGATTGTTGAAATTGATTTTAACATAAGTGCAATTTTCATTCAAAACAATTCAGCCGATTTTGCATAACGATGTAACAAGCGAACACACATACCAACTTACGCATTTATAAATAATAGCATTCCAATAAGTTATTTATTGCATTTTGTCGTGTCGTATGTATGATATTATCTGTCCGTTATTAATAATAAAAAGTACTTGGTTAGCAAATTCCAACCAATCATCCACGAATATGGTAAAACTTTCATTTAACTTTATTTTTTTTTTAAATCCAGAATTTTAGTCAGAGTTATTTTGTATTAAAAAATCTTGCATATAGGTCAACTCTATTATATCTGCCTTAACAGCAACGTATTTGCAGTATACATAAATGAACATCATTTTTTTAAATATTCATAGTACCTACACGATGCTTGGTATAACAACTATCTTCTTATTTTTAAAATAATTACTGCCCTTGATTTGATAGTTTAAGGTTGCATTTTATATATAGAGCGTTTTAATGGAAAATAATATATTTGATTAATTTGTAACGTTTTATGTATAAGGCATTTATTTATGTGACCTTGGCCGATAGGAATGTGTCTTAAAAAAATAAAAAAAGGGCGCGGATATTCATTTGTTTTCCCGCGCTTTTGCACAGAGATGTCGGTACCACCATGTAGTGACTAGTCACGAATTGTTTGTAATACTAAAAATTATGGTTATAAATTATGTAACTCACTGGCGATTATACAAGTACTGAATATAAGAATATAAGTTAGGAATATCTCGAAGTTTGATTCTGAATCCTACAATAGTTAATAGAATAATACGAAATCCAAGTAGTTCTACTTATTGAAAGAAGATATAAAACATTTAGATTTTTTGGAGACCTACAATCTACCTACATATAATGATGCATATAAGGCATGGCATGCAAACTATGTTCGTAATACTTTGATAAAAAGTTTTGTAATGTATCGACATCATATTTCAAATTCATTTACTTAGATGCTTCATAAAATAATTCAAAAAGAATTTAATTCCAATTACTACTTTCTACTGAGAATCTATATATTACTTACTTTGCCTCAATAACAAATTAAATGGATCGTTCACTGCCAATTGGATAATTACTCTATTAAGTTCCAGTACAAGTTCCGTGCACTCTGTTTCTCTGTGAGATTACATTTTTTCTTCAAGTTTCTTTTAAAGCTTTTTTTTAATATCTCATTATCATTTATTTTTTATTTATGTTTTATTTTATATGTATGTATGTATGCTTATTATCTGTATATGACTTCCATAAGGTTTTAATAATCCTTTCTTATTACACTTTAATTATAATAATTTATCACTATACTACAGTTTGAAGATTCGTGTTAGAAAAATATTTTTTAATATATATTCATATATATCTAATATTTATAGTCATATATATCTAAATTATTTTTATTACTACCATTACATTAATGCTAGTACTATACAGTAATCTGGTGAAAATTACTTTATCCTATAGGCTAAAGCTTTTAAATAAAATTCTACGTAAAACTTTTCATAGTATCTATTTTAAAAGCTTTTCTTACTAAAAAGACTGGATTTAGACCGTTGACACTCAGCAATACTACGAATTTCGAAATCTGAACACGTGTAACGTAGAAAAAAACTTATCTTAGTTTATCTTTACTGAAAGCTTCACGATTTGTTGTATAGGGGGAAACATCGAACTAAATAGATCTTGATCTAGTGATGCGTATTGGAGAGTATTTATTTTTATTATTTTTTAAGTTTCTCACTAACATGGTATAAAATTACACCCTTCACATTGATATGTGTTGTAACTAAAATAATTTATATATTCATATAATAAATGTATGTCTTATGCTTTTTTGTATAGTAATTTATTGGAGACAATGTTATAAAAATTTGGCATTCTAAAATTTAAATACCTTGACCCAATTACTTAGCTTTTTCTATTAGATAAATAATCACGATACTGTATTTTTATAATCAGCTTATCTTACCTATGACCATTGGTTCGTATTGAGGAAAATGAGGGCAACTAAAACACTACGAACAACTTTCGCCTGGCTTGTCTCTTTACAAAAGTAAACATATGAGATGGGCATTAAACAATAAGATTTTCTTTGTTATTTTCAATGATAGATTTGTGATGCAGACGGCAGTAATTAATAAATCTATATATAAATAGGCTAATAGGCTATAATAGACTTTTTCTCCTCTGTTAGTCAACCTATTTTCTGTATTTTTTTGTTTAGAAGCCATTCACGAGCTTTAGTTGTTATCAATTAAAAAATGTTGGAAACATAATTCATATTTTAATATTATTTATGACTATATGAAAGATTCTAGGATTTCGAAAGTAGACTAATCAACTATTGCGTTGTTGATTTGGTATATAAAAGATTAAATCATAAAAGTATTTAGTTTATCCTACATCTCTGGATTTTGTCACATTTACCGAAGTAATCACCCCAACGTTCGAACTCGATTAACGACAGGCGATATGGCGTCGAGCCAACTTCTTTAAAACATTTGTAATCTTATCATTCGACTTTATTCTTACGCCATATTCTAATAATATGAGTATATCTAAAATTTTAGTAAGCGAAAGTGAAATTTTATAAGGATACGTTTATACCCTTTAAAAACTTTTTATCAGCTTCATAAAACTGTAACACTGACAGACTGACAACTTACAACATAAATCGCTAGATAAAGACACGAAATTTTGCACAAGTGTTCTTTATAAGCGAAAGTAAGCACTAAATCCTTTTAAAGCTTAGGACCTTTTGCAACATTGATCCCCTAAAAGGATTGAACAAAACTTCACAATTTTTGCAGTTAGAAATATTTAAATTGATGCTTCCATATATATTTTCAATGAAAATCCATTTCCCAAATCCCGAAATTTTAGTCCTATGCAGTTTAGTATTCAACAAGTATCGAGTAATCAAAAGATATTAGCTCTCGAATCGTGTTAAAATAACCAACACAAGATGATATCTCAAAGGCTCCACTCAGAAAGCAATCAACGTATTAAATCTTTCAGAGCTATTCGATCACAGCGTTCGTGTCACTATCGACATCAGGTTTTCAACGAGGATATTTTTAAGATAGAAAAGGTAAAACTTACTTTACTTAATGCGAAAATTTTGAATATTTTTGATTACTTCAACTATATTATGTAATAGTAAAATAAAAAATTGTTTTATTTCTTTAGTTCAGTATACATATTTCAGAGATGAGATATTTTCCCGCAGTAAAAAGTAGCCTATATGTTGACCCGGATAACCAACTATCGTCAAGCCAAATTCTATTAAAATCTGTACGGGGGTTTCCCTTGATGCGGTTAAAGATAGACAGACAGGCAGACAAAAACTCTAAAAACTATAGATTCGGCTTCTGTGTCGATAATAATGTTTATTTCAATAAGATTTTCCAAAAAATATTTAATGTACAGATTAGGCTTAGCTACAATTTTATTATATATATGTATAGATATTTAGATTTAGGTTTGCTAGTAGTTGTTACATTTTATAGAAAATTTCTTTATTAAAATAAAGCATAATTAATAATTACATATAACGTTTTAAAGCAAACACACATATGTACACACACACAGGCACACATTTGTGTCTAGTTTCACAATTATTAACTTTGTTAATTAATTAATTAATTAATTATATTTTACAAGAATAATTTATAAACACATTCGAGAATGGGTAAAATAAATACAATTCATTTACTTTTTACTTTACAATTTACAGTTCCAAGTAATATAATCATTGTTTTGAAAACAAAGGAGACTCAAGCCCTTGAAGGTTTCCACCACCGATCGATGATAACTCTATTATCAGTTCAACTCGTTGATATCAAATTATTGTACTACCATCAGAATTTCATAAACCTACTTAGAAAGTTGTGAATCGATGACAGATTAGGTTTAAATTAATTTCCGAGACTAAAATGCGATTGAAGCTAATAAAAACGTTTTAAAAATACAAACTACATTTCTATCGGCTAAAAAATAGAGCATTTCAAATCCTGTATTTGGAGACTTTACAAACATAATATTACGAACTTTGAAGGAAAAAATACATGCAGGTGGAACCACTATACTTAATATATTCTTTATTAATTTATCATATTTTGATACATTTGAGGTAATCGTTAAATATAAGCGTTCATAAATTATATTAAAGAAAAGCATTAGTAAAAAGAAAAGGACAAAATACGTATGACTCGTAATGTTAGGTTAAATAAAAGTGTTTAGTTATTCAAGTTGCCGTTATCGCCTGCATTTTTTTTAAATATGATAACAATAAGTGCTTATATAGCAACAAGAAGCATCAAAAAAAAATTATAAATATATCCTAAAGATGCTGTAAACACTTTCTTAATGATTTTCAAAATGTGACTATCATGCGTGTTAAATGCCGGATTCAGTTACCCGTTTCATTTTTTTAAAAGTGATTTAGAAACGATTATAATATATTACGTAATGGCAGAACGTATTTTAAGGTTTGATACAAATAGCCGTAGCCCGTATCAGTATAATGAGTAAATAATTAAAGATTGATTGATTGTTAGCGCAGTTGTAACCCAGTGGCAAGGCGATCACTTGAAAGGCCAAGAAAACGGGTTCTAATCCAGGTCTTGCAACTCTGATATTTTCATATGTGAATCATATATAATCTATACATATAATAAAATTCTAACTAAGTCGAATGCGTACATTAAATATATTTTGGAAAATATTATTGAAATAGACATTATTATCGATAGAGATATCGAATCTATAGTTTTTAGAAATTTTGTCTGTCTGTCTGTCTGTTACCGCAGCACGGAAAAACCACAGAAGGGATTTTAATGAAATTTGGTATGATGTTAGCTGGTTATCCGGGATTACACATAGGATACTTTTTACTGCGGGAAAATATCTCATCTGTGAGAAATCGATACGAAACGTTAAAACGTAAGCAAGAACGAACCCGAGCGAAGCGAAGGTGAGTCGCTAGTTAACTATATGATTACTATTTCCTAATACAGTAATGAAAACGCGAGGAAATCCAAATGTCTAAGAGATAGTCTTCATACAACGTGAGAAATATGCCAATCAGAACTTGGCGTGGTCGACTATGGCCTGATCCCTCTAGTAGTAAGAGAAACCATTTGCCCAACATTGGGACTTTAAAAAGACTGAAATATTATAAAATTTATTAAGTAAAGATTATGGTATACTACACATTAGATTTAATTTTATTATAAAATTAATATGTTATGTTATACATACATATAATGTACCTTAAAATTCATTTTTATACTCTTCACAGTAAATATCTATCAAAAAATTAACGTCCAAACTACAATAATCTATGATGCGTTAAACGTTCGTTAAAGTTAATGGAGTGTTAAATATACGCATGAGAATATAAAAACATATTTAAAGTTACGCTTTGATGTTCGCATTTCTAAACTAGAAAATTCCGCGACTATCTACGAGAATTAGTATTGTTAATACATGTAATAAAAAACTAAGTCGAATCTGTACATTAAATATTTTTTGGAAAATCTCATTGAAATAGACATTATTATCGATACAGAGGCCGAGCCTATAGTTTTTAGAATTTTTGTCTGTCTGTCTGTTACCGCATCACAGAAAAACTACTAAAGGGATTTTGATGAAATTTGGTATGGTCATAGCTGGTTAGTAACTAAAAAAATAAAACGAGGAATATAAAACATGTCCATAATTGATATCTGAAAGACACCGTGAATGTTTCATAAAACATTCACGGTGTCTTTCAGATGACATGATTCATGCAGTAATTTCATACTAAAATAAATTTTCCTAGTAAAAGATTTCTCAGGTTTCTCATCTTCTACAGATATAAGCTGTTCTAAATTCAAATAATTGTGTGTCTGTAAACATAGTATTGGGGATAATAATATCAATTTAAGTAAATACTTTTTTATATGTACGCGTGTATAAATAACATTCTAAGTTACATATTAAAAATATATTATGGCGAAATCTATATCATTATTATTTACGTTCCCATTTACCACTATTAAGAATGAAGAAGTAAATATAATTTTCCTCATATTTCTTTTGATATTGTATTATAATATAAATGGTAAAATCTAAGACTCATATGACATCAAGGACATATGTAACTACAAGTGTATAATATTAAGAAGTATATGTAGTTGATAAAACGTCATGTCATTTTACTACATTTTTTTCATAGTCGCTTCGCAAGTTTTTCTTTGTTTCCGTCAAAGCTAATTGTGAGCTCATTCCCCGAGCATACCTATTAGATACATTTACACAAATACTTTTATAGGATTTTTTTGGATTAGGATTCCCTTCATAGAATATATTAGGAGAACTAGTACTATATAAATATTACTGCGATAGCTCTTATGAACCGACTTCAAAAAGGAAGAGGTTCTTAATTCGATTGGTATATTTTTTATGTATGTACGCCGATTACGCTGAGATTTATGAACCGATTTACGTGATTCTTCTTTATTTTGATGCGGAATAGTTGCCATTTGGTCCCATAAAATTTAACATAGTTTGGCCCAGTAGTTTTCATTTTATGACAATTTTTTAATGAACATTTTGTTTACGTGGACGATGTTATTTTATTTTAGTTTGTATACAGTTTTTCTTTTTGAGTTTTTTCATTCATTTTTTATTAATAAGAGAATTTTAAGAATATTACATAACTGGTTGTAAAAGGCTAAGATTACATGATAATATTATATATATATATATATATATATATATATATATGTGTGTGTGTGTATATATTTATTATTCAACGTTTTTTACCTCAAGTTTAAAGTAAATAAATAGGTTCATGTTATTTAAATAAATATTTACAAATTTTGTTCAACGACAGTTCAAAGTAGACGTTTATTGTGGTTCCCACACACGTACAACTATCACATCCACAATTAATTTAGAATTTAAATCATTAAACATAGGTTGTTATAATTTGATAAAATATATAAATAATTAAATTATCATAAAAAATACAGTTTCAACCAAGTATGATATAATAGTCTCGGTAAAAATAACGAAATAAACCTTAAGTTCCGCTATTTATCTCTACCACTCAAATGAAAAAACACGCAATATTGGATTTGAAATCCATAAGATAATTAGAAATATAGTAAAACTACGTATATTTACATATTTTGTTTGTATGTATTCAGCACTTCTTAACGTCACGCGCGTGCCTCCCTTCAATACGAGTAGGATCAGGCCATATTACCATAGTCCACCACGCTGGCCAAGTGCGAGTTGGTCTTTACATGTCAGACATGCAGGTTTCCTCACGATGTTTTCCTTCACCATATGATAAGTAATCATGATAGAAATGATTCGCACATGAAAATATCAGAGGTCGAGACCCGAGATTTAAACCCGCTTCAATCGGTTTCCCAAGCGAGCGCGTTACCACTAGGCATAAATAAACAAATCCTATAGCACTGTGTGGAAATGGCATACTTACACTAATATATACTTAAACGTTCATACAGCGTATTAGGAATACAGGTTCGATTTATTGGCACTTACTCAAAGAGACATATGACTATGTAACAAAATAGTAGACGGTCGGCACTTGGCACAAGACCCGTGAACAAACTAGTAAGTAAGTATTGGAATTCATTTTAAACGTCAGCCTTTGTACAAAATCTCAATTCAAAACTTATTCTAAGTGCGCCACAGTAGTATCGCTTAAATGAAAACTATTCAACAACGTATTGTGCAACAGTAGGTACTCGTAGTTCAACTTTAACGTGACACAAGAAACTTGCGATAAAGTTGGATATTGGATTCATGTCATTTGGGAACGGAATAATTCCTTTATATATAATTGTAATTCCTTTATATATAATTGGAATACTATTATTATAAATGGTAAAGATTGAATGTATGTATGTTTATGTATATTTCTCCTTAACGCTAAATCGGCTGGACGAATTTCGGTGAAGTTTAGTACACAGATGGAATATAATCTGGAATAACAAGATCAATTAGATACATAATTTAGTTCTGTTAACTAGTTTATTTAGATCTAGTTTTATTAAGTAATTCTAAGTAATGTTATTAACACTATTCTAGTGCATGTTGTGTTCTCCAGTAAATGGAGGTACATTTTAAACTTGTATTAAATAGAAGTTCAAAAATACAAGTTTTTAAATTAATTTTCTTTGTATTTTTAGTTAGTGTTCCTAAATAAATAATTTAATTAATCAAAACGGATTAAACGTTTCTGAGATTAGCACGTTCAAAGAAACAAACAAACAAACTCTATCTGTATATAATATTAGTATAGAAGTATAGATAAGAAATACATACATACATTATTTAATAACAGTCGACGAACTTATATTAAATTGCAAACGGTACTAAAAAAGACACTAGTAAGGATTTAATTATGTCAAACCAGCTCCAATAGAGACAAAGTAGAAGCTAAATAAACAGTTTTATGGTTACTTTATATCCGTCTGTTTGGACATATATCTGAATTTCATAATGTTCAGAAGGATTTCAGTTTTCACTTATCGCTTGCATTTCAGTCTATTTCATAATGAAATTCAGATCAACGTTTTCATTACTTAAATTTAAATATGGCACACGGTGATCTCGGTCATGGACCGGCTCCCAAATGACGAGAAAAAATAAATGAATCGTAGACATATTACTTTTACTTTAACGGTTAGTATGGTATAGAAAGACTATATGTATATTAAATTAAAGAGTTGTATATTCCTTACTTGAGAAATGATTGATTCCCCATTCAAACTTTTATCCCCCTTTTCAACCCTTTAAGGGGTGATTTTCGGAATAAAAACTATTCTATGTCCTTCCCTGGGCCTCAAACTATCTTCATACCTCATCTAAATGGGTTCAACGGATTTTTAGTTTATTCATTACTAACAAAAATACATGTTTTTTCTCTTTCGTAATTGTAGATTTTAATAAATATTTTACATATTATGGTAATTCTTTTTCTCTCTATGGTCTATAGGGGTTGTATCTACGTCTAATATTTCTTAGTTTCGGTCAATTAAACAATATTAATAATTCAATTTATCTTCTTAACAAATTTTCATACACGATAGCCAATCTCAGTAAGAATCTGTGCGGCACATTATATTGCACAAGTAGGTTGTTTAAACACAGATGCACTCTCTTTCCCTAACTCTCAATGGGGCTCTCTATTCCATCTACCATAAATCAGAAACAAAAACTAACTTAGTTCGTTCTAATGTCTATAAAAAATGATGCATTAAAAGTATTACTAAATAAATATATTATGTTAGATTAAAGTAGCTTAAAATAAATACTTCTTTAGATGCTTACAAATGAAATCTTATTCAAAGATTCGTTTAAATTCGGCCACGCTTCAAATAAATCCGTAAGAGCTTTGCTAGTGCCGGCAATTTGATATGCTAAGTTTAAGGATTGACATTTGACATTGAGTTGATCATGTATTTTACGTAACACTCAAAGGCTTCTGATTAAAATAATACTTCGTTAAAAATAATATCGATTTTTCTTTCTATTTATACACATAATATCTAGATTTTGCCCGCAGCTCCTCACGTGTCGGAAGTATATATGTAGATAAATAGTGGCCTATGTATTAATATTTTATAAACTGAAGGCAGTAGTAGCCCAATAGTAACGCGCTCGCTTGGGAAACCGAGTAAGCAAATTTAAATCCCGGGTCTCGCACCTCTGATATTTTCATGTGCGAATCATTTCCAACGTAATTACCACTTGTCTTAACGGTGAAGGAAAACATCGTGAGGAAACCTGCATGTCTGAGAAAACCTAGCAAGTTTTCAAAAGACATGTGAAGTCCGCCAACCCGCACTTGGCCAGCGTGGTGGACTATGGCCTGATCCCCCTCGTATTGAAGGGAGGCCCGTGCCCAGCAGTGGGACGTTAAAAAGGGCTGAATACAAACTATCTTTGTTGTATTCCTTCACACGCGTTGAGCCCTTACAACCTAAAGAAGTAAAAAACGCACTTTACTTATTTATTAAAATTAATTTAGTTTTTAACTTAAAAATAAAATTAATAAAAAAACCTCACGTATTCTCATCAATAGAAAGCTTTTTAGGGGATGTCAGGCAAAAAATATTTATGGTTATTTAAATTGAATAAAATATATTCGAAATGAACAAAAACATTTTTTATTTTTGGTTTTTTTTATTTATTTAATTTTTACTTTAAAATGGGGATGTACTTGTGCGACCATATTTTTTAACCTTCTTTTTTTCCTGTGTCATATTAATGCAAATTTTTTCACCAAAGATTATGGATAGTAAAGAACAGGAATCAAATAAATTTTGCTTATTAAAATTTGAAGCTTTTGCTGCAATGTACATTGTGCCAATATTATCTCCTCTCACACAGCAATCGTGCTGATCTCAGCACTTACTATGCATGGTGCGGCATATTTACCGATCTTATCGTATAATTAACGTTGCCGGCTTAGTTGAAAGGGTTGAACAAACCAACCCACAATACCCTTTTATTGTAAAAGTAAACGCGTTTTTACATACAAGTGTGTAATTAACTCCGATAATATTATATTTATATTGTGTAAGGTATTTACTTGCAATCAATTTATGTTCAAAAGTCATATAAAGACCCAAAACCCAACATTACATATAAAAATATAAAAAATACTAGGGACTCACCCTCGGTTTGCTCGGTTTCGCCTGTTGAATAACAAAAACAAATCTACCCACGGGAACGGTACATTTTTCTGGGATAAAAAGTGCTATTTAGCCTATGTGTTATTCCAGACTATAATTTATCTCTGTGCCAAATTTCATCCAAATCCGTTCAGCCGATCTGGTCTGAAAGAGTAACAAACATCCATCCAAGCATCCAAACTTTCACATTTATAATATTAGTAAGATAACGAGTATATCACAATACTTATGATAATTCTTTTTATTTAATTGTCATCGGAATAAGAGTGTTCTTAATACATGTTTTCGTAGAGGATAATGAGGTCCAATATTATAATAGTCCTTATAAATATCTTATACGGCTAGTTCGAACTCATTTTCATAATATATGCTTGCTTTCTCGTTATTTTTATTACTAGGTAAATGTCATCTATACATATAATAAAATTCTGAGTCGAATCTGTACATTAAATAATTTTTATAAAATCTTATTGAACTAGTCATTATTATCCAAAAGCACTGGACAGATTTTAATAAAATTTGGTATGATGATAGCTGGTTACCCGGGTCAATATTTAGGATACTTTTTACTGCAGGAAAATATCTCATCTCTGAGAAATCTATACTAACCGTTAAAACGTACCGAGCCGGAGCGGAGCGAGGGTGAGTCGCTAGTGTAATATAATTTCAAGCAAGAAAATTATTTATATCCTTCTTAAAACAATGTATTATCAGTATTAAATTAATAAGGATAAAAATTTCAGATGGATGTTTTTTATAATTTTCCTTAACTTAATTTCCATAGACATGCGTCCGAGGGTTCATTTTTTCTTAATAGAGCCGTTGCTCATCTTCGTCATTTTTGATTATTGAAATATTAAACGTGTAAAAGAAAAACATGAATTTAAAAAAAATAAACGCACGAAAACGATAACTAGTAACCATTATCTAAACAATTCAAGGCAAGTAACCCGGACATTCTATTTTGGTATTTATTTTATCCCGTGATAAAAATATATGAAACTTTTATATCCCACCAGCGGTTCAACCTCGCTTCGCTCAGGTTCATCCCTAGGTACGTTTTAAATTATAATTAGCCATTTGAATTTAATTTTTTCTTTTTGTTATTTGTTTAAAATGTTTTAACATTATAACTATTCGGGGCGGAGACAAATCCAACAAATCAAAGATCATATAAATCGGTCCAGCCGTTCTTGAGTTGAACATGGTGTAAATTGCCCGACTTTGTTTTATATATATGTACCTATAGATACAACGGAATCTTTTCTCTTTCGGAGGATAAAAATTAGCAAATGTCACCATCGGATTACGACCGCCCTTAACCTGCACAAACCTTTCTAATTTCTCGTGATTAAGAGTTTTCTTTTTTTGCCTTTACAATTAATTACTTATCCTTCAATGTTCCCTTCAATTCCCTTTAAAATCGATTCAACTGTTCCAAAAGTTAGGAAACATAAATAGAGTTATTCTACGAACTTTTCGTTTAAGTTTTTTAATGCTAAATAAGTAGGTACAGTACAATTGATTGGAATCCATTTATTTACTCCAACTTCGGCAAAGTACATAGTGCGGTAGAACACGGGTGCTTGTTGCTTGAAAGGCGAGCTTGGCGCCGTGCCCGCTAACAAAGAACCTGAGATTGACAATAGTGGGTTTAATTTTCACACTGTTACAACAAAACGTTTAAACACTAATAGATTTCTATTAGAATTTAAACATTTAGTTACATTTTCATTGTTTATTCAATTTTTTAAACTTAGTCTCAATATTGAACAATATTATCAATTTTATAGAAATACATCATCTTAAATTCCTAAGTATACTGGTGTCTGTTTAAAAAAACAAGATTAAAAAACAAATAAAACATTTTAAATCTTAAAATAATAAAAGATGCATAGATAAATACATATTTTCAGATCATTTCGATATTCAATATTGCCTTTCAACCGCAGGATAATTAGCATAGAAATCATAGATTTAAAATTAAATTTAATCTTTCTTAGTCCCTCAACGATAGCAGATACGCCGGCATGTCAGTTAACAATTGATTTCCCGGAAACTAACCACGGAGGCGTAAATATTAAAAAGAATATACTCGTATTTACTTATCAACTTGTGTACTTAAGTAAGCCTTTATTTTAAGGTAGAACCTGGTTGATGCTCTACTCAACATAAATTTATACATAATATAGTGTTGTAACAAAACGTAGATAGTCTATATCGAATAGAGCAAAGCAAGGTCCTTTGAAACGGTCCATAGTTTGTAGCCTATTGAAGTCAATTTTGGCAAGGTACTTGTGTCTTTATCTCATTTAACTGAAATGGTAATTTATTACTCTACTGAGATGTGCTACAAGTGTTCTAGTTACCGTTCTAGCTTTGCATAGGCCAAAGAAATACTGTACCTCGCACATTCTTATCAATAACTAGCGACTCACCTTCGCTTCGCTCGGATTCGTCTCCAGCTTGCTTCCCAATACAAACTTTCATCCCCATTTTCACTCCCTTAAGGAATGATTTCCGGGATAAAAAATATCCTATGACTTTCCCAGGGTCTCAAACTATCTTCTTACCAAATTCCCTCTAAATCGATTCTGTAGATCCAGAGATTACCCTCTACATCTCACAAACTTTAGTTCTTTATAATATTAGTATAGATGTATTAAAAACGTATTTCTTTAAGAATAACGTTAAAAAACCATAATTACAGCCTAATACAGTTTCACTAATTGAATAAATGCAGTATTTGTAGCTGAAATATGAAACCTGTATTTAAACTAACATAAGCTTTAGTTAATTCTTTTAAATACCATACTGACTTATCTCTCTGCAATAAACCATGTCGATGCATGGTTCCTTCGGTGAGTTACATAAGGACGAACCACCAGGTCAGTATACATACTTTTATATGTATAATAATATAGATAAACGCTTGCAAACAGAAAAAGATACTAAGTACTTAACACCTCCAGGTAAATTTCTAAGAAATTAATCAAAATTCTAAGTAATCTATTATTGACTGACACGCCGGCGTGTCCGCGGTCGTTGAGGGAATAATCAGAAGAGAAATAACTATTTTATTAATTACCTCTCGCACTCAATTTCCACAAACCTAGAGTGTATAGTCGCAAAAAACTACCAAATATTTATGATGTCAATATTTATATCTGCTCTAAGCAAGCCCTTATATTTATTCCAACACAGTGGCAGGGGCATTTACTAATTGTAGCTAGCCATTTTCAACCGACTTCAAAAAGGAGGAGGTTCTCAATTCGACTGTATGTTTTTTTTTTTTTTTTTTTTTTTTATGTTTGTTACCTCAGAACTCCGTCATTTATTAACCGATTTGGAAAATTTTTGTTTTGTTTGAAAGGGTATACTTCCAGATTGGTCCCATTTAAATTTCAAAAAAAAATACCACCCCTAAGGGTGGAAAAACAAGAAATGATGAATTTAACCTACTTCTAATTGTCATATTGACTTGAAATTTTGCAAGTATTTCTATTTCCGTTGATAGTACAGTGGTTCGGTGTTGTTGACCTGATCTGATGGCAAGGCCAGAAGGTGGATAGGTGGAACTCTTCAACGGCTAATAGTAGATACTTTGAGTTTGAGCTTATTTTGTTTGATTTGACAAGCCTAACACGTTAGATTTCTTACTGTGCTACTACTGTCTACACTAAAAAGGGAAAAATAAAAACTTTTTAACAAAAAAATAAAAACCGACTTCAAACAAAAGCACTAAAAAGTAAAAAATAACTGATTGGTAGTTTTCATTTACTATACATACCTAATCAAATATTTTCGAAGTCGGTGTGCTTTGGGTAAGTAGTTAAAGCCTACCTATTAAATACATACCTAATCAAATATTTTCGAAATCGGTGCCAGCCCATACAAAGCAAAGCACACCGACTTCGAAAATATTTGATTAGGTATGTATAGTAAATGAAAACTACCAATCAGTTATTTTTTACTTTTTAGTGCTTTTGTTTGAAGTCGGTTTTTATTTTTTTGTTAAAAAGTTTTTAAGAATAATGTGTTATTTTTATAAGAAAAATATTTAAGATATTTCGTAAACAAAATAAGGATGTTGGTTTTAATTAATTAAAGCAATATTTACCCTCGTTTGTTTATAAAAAAACTTCAAGAACATTTACTGTGTTGTATTAAGCGCCTAAAACTGATACTATTTACGTATATATTCGTATGTTAAGAAATAATTTACACAAAATATCTATTTTGTAACTAACCCATACTAAACTTATATGGCTACTTACATGATATGAAATCCCAAGCAGATTTCTCTCCGGAGTCTCTGGTGTTCTCGATTAATTATTTTTTGCGGAAGGTATATAAAATGGATATATATATGTATACCGACTACCCATTTCTTGAACCTTTAATAGTGGATAGAGGATTTAGTCGGCAAGTATCAAATAATGGGAAAGCGTTTCTGCGAGATTCGTGATATAAGTTTATTAATTTTTTAACACTGACTATAGTAAGTTATAAAGCGAAGCTAGACGGGGTTGCCAGTATATAATATATAAAGCAATGTCAAAACTTTCGAATTCCACAGACATTGCAAGAAATCTTTCGCAGGAATTCGGTAGAGTTTGAGTTCACTACAAATTTCTTGGCGAGTGTCCACGCTTCAGACAGTTTATTTTTTTATTTTTATGCTTTATTTATCATAAACGGGGGTTTTCATTTAGAATAGATACCTAATCAAATACTTTTAAAAGTCGGTGCCAACTGAAGCAAAGCAAATCTAACATATTTATATCCGTAAAACACATATTTACCTATAAGATATCCATATCTTAAAATATTGTCGGCTGGCACCGACTTCAAAAATATCTGATTAGGTATCAATTCTAAATGAAAACCCCCGTTTAGTTATTTTTTACATTTTAGTGCCTGAAAGTCGTTTTTTTTTAAGTTTTTATTTGTCCATTTTTAGTGTAGACGTAATAAGCAAATAATTTGTTAGAAGAAAGTTTATTAATAACATATTCGATTAAGCAATTTATTTAAAAAAATAATTTATTTGTTTATTTAAAAAAACCGCTTGACCGATTTTGATAAAATTTATATGGGGCCACCTGGGAAGTACACCCTTTGATACAAAAAAAAAGAATTTCAGATGCGAATCAATAATTCTGGAGTTTACCTCACTATATGTAAGACCACATATACATACATAATACATATGTATGTATCTCTCTCGATTTCTCATAGTAAAAGTTTAGATAAAAGCCCTCATTGCGTTGGTCAATTGAAAGATCTTATAAGATTATACCCAACCCTGAACACAGAACCCAGTATACCTATAGCCTATTCGTAATGTGTAACCATTTTGTTCTTTAGCTATTAAGCAATCCATGCTTCAGAAGGAAGTATACCTTTAAGCATAACTGAAGTAATTAGGCATTCCAATAAAGCATATACGACCACGACCTTATATGAAAAAAGTATTCGAATGTGACTAAATTATATTTCTCATAAATATAAAGGTCACATTCGAATCTTAAAAAGATATTCAATAAATAAATAAATCATTTTTATATATAATAATGAGGTCCAGTACTACAATAGTTCTTATATTGTTAAACTGGAGCAGGCAGTTTGAGCTCACTCTAATAAGATGTACTCCAACTCAAGTCTTCCTTCGCTTTATTAAATAGATTGCGCTTTATAATAGCTTAATTGGTTCGGGTTTTCCATTGCAGGGAAATTAAAACTTATTTTACTCTCAGTTATAGAAACTATAATTCACATTTACTGCAAAATGTTACCGAAAAATTGTAGATCGATAAATATCTATTTATCTACCCGAATGTGTGGTATTCATCGTATGCATTTACTCGTAGTTATGATTATTATTAATGAAGGGTTTAAGCAGCAACAATTTCAAGTTATTTGGCAAGAATTCATTTATTGGACTACTATTATAAAAACGAAAGTTTGTATATATGTGTATTGTATACTAGCGACTCACCCTTGCTTCGCTTCGGTTCGTCCCTAGCTTGATTCCCCATACAAACTTTCATCCCCATTTTCACCCCCTTAAGGATAACTTCCAGAATAAAAAGTATCCTATGTCCTTTCCACGGTCTCAAACTATCTTCGTACCAAATTTCGTCTAAATCGGTTTTGTAGATCCAGAGATTACCCCCTACAACGTCACAAACTTTACCTCTTTATAATATTAGTATAAATTTGCTACCCCTTGACGCTAAAACTGCTAGATAGATTTGGATAAAATTTAGTACTGACTGAGCTAGAGCAACAGATTGGCTACAGTTTGGCACGTCCCGAGCTAAGCAAGTGTATCTTACTAATTTTATAACATTTGGACGAACATGTTATTCTTCGATCACAAGCTCCTGTAATATGAAGTACTTAAGTTTTTATACACTATCTACATTTTTTTTTTAATATTAAGTCCTTCATAGACTAATCTCTGACCGTAAGTATGCACTGTACAAGTAAGTATTGTACAAGAAAGTTTAAGTATAACTACCTATGTATGTATATATTTTTACATTTAAAGCATTTTCTTTTTAAAATCATTCAGACCAGCAAAGTATTACGATTTTTATTGTATAATATTTGTAAGGCTTAAATAATAAGTATTATTTTTTATTCTCCATGATACTAACTCTTACAGGCCACTGGGTTTTTCACTAGGTTTTATTAAAAAATCGGACTATAGATCCTCATAAGTTTACAAGAGAAACATTACAAAAGCCCTAAGTTATTACACTCTTTAATCTTTATTCATCATTCTCGTTATATTTCGTATATTCTAAAAAAACAAACTTTGTTCAATTATCACAATGGTAATTTTATCACACAACTTTGATACGCACTTCTTTATTTTATGTTGAAGACTATGGTTCTTGATTGTTATTGCTTGTACGCGTAAATCAATTTGTTCCCGATAAGAGATTTTAATGTCGAACGAATTGTGATTTAAAGTTATAATAAGCTAGTTTTTTAATTGATTTAAGTACATAGTAACAGCTTGAACTCTTCGTAATATGCGATCTTATAGAAAACAAAAACCGCTCATTTTAAATTGTCTAAAGGCTACTAGTAAATCAAGGTGCCCAAAATATGTTGAGGCTCCCCTTACGCCGAACACGATTTAGTGTTCATTCGTTTCGTACACAGTACCAAACTTTTACACGTTTCCAAGTTGCCCAACACCAGCTGTCTACGTCTTCGGATTTCCCACTATAAATTTGTACAATTTCATGTTGTACTTCTATAGTTTATTTGAAAGAGAAACGAATTCAACATATATTACAAATATGCTTCCTAATAATAAATATTTTCATTTTTGACACTCCTTATGAATATACATTCAATGTTTAAATTAATCTTCGTAGGCTATGGTACGATATTGGTAAGAATAATTTTACAAGGAATAAAATAATTCAACAAAATTAATCAATTTCTATATAATTGTACTGTAGATGACAGGCAAGGTATAAGCATGATGATAGCCTGTTATTGTCATCATAGCTGAAATGGATAAGATATTAATAAAAATAATTTTCAAATAATAATACCAAGAGAAAGTTTTTCTTATTTATTGTATAAATAAGGTGCAAAGTATATGCAGCAAAAAAAATAATAATAACGTATACATTTTCCCACATAAAGTAGACAAATAGGGTAGGCATCAATGCATATCGGTTAATATTCCTATATATTATCTCGGTAAAATACAGGGAGATGATGATCAGGATGTCCTTGGAGAGTATACCATGTGGGTTGCTTCTAGTACTTCTCTCATACATAGCCAAGTGGACCGTGACAGAAATCCTTATAGGTCATTTCCTAAGATTAATAAAAAGATAATGAAAGCATGGCGAAGCCCCAATCAGTACATGTATTTTACCAGATCTCTTTTCTATTAATTTTTACTACTATTTAAAAACACTACCGTCAGATAAATAATAAAATATCATGATAAAACTGTCGTAAACTTTTATACGTACATGTAAAACACCTATTGGCACGTAATACGCTTCATAGTAAAGCTTGGAAAATATCGCCAAAGACCTAAGGAGCCTCTCCACATTATTACAGATTGCCATTCACGGATCATATAAAGTTATCTAAAATCTCAAATACCTCTAAAATTTTTATATCTATTGAAAATGCTCTAGATAGATTCATATTATTTAGTTGTGTAATATTCAATTTCAACAAATTTTGGTTCAATTTACGATGTTATAAAGTTTGTATTATATAGAGTCCTAGTGAGTTACCTTCGCTTCTCTTGAGTCTCGCTTCCCTAGGTACGATTCATTTAGATAAAAATAGGTAGCTTACCTTAGGAGATAGACACATGCTATCGTAGGCCTTTTTATGTAAGAAGTACAATTTTCTACTACATTTTTTTGATCGATTATAATATATACAAATATGATTGTATGTTTAATGGTATAGCCACCGCTAGCTAGCCATGTATTGTACGAAAAAAGTTTTCTTGACAAAACACTGTCTAGGCTCAGCCATTTTGTTCAAAATATTTTCAAATTATATACACAAACCTTCCTCGTTTATCGCCCTTTCTGTTAGTTAAAACCATATCCACTAAGTCCATTGCGAATTGTGGTTTAGAATGGACAGAGGCAGACAGCGACTTTGTTTTATACTATGTATAGATAAGTAATAGATTAGTTTATATTAGCTGTAAGTTTAACATTCAACATTCTTTAAAATAGAAACTTAAAGAAAACCGACTTCCATGCACTAAAATGTAAAAAGTAACTAAAAGGCGGTTTTCATTTAGAAGAGATACCCAATCAGATATTTTCTACGTCGGTGCCAGCCGATGCAAAAAAATGTAATATATTTCGATACGTAAAATACATATTTACCTATTAGATATTCATATCTTAAAATATTGTATCCTTTCCTCTTTTCTAAATGGTTTTTTTTACCTTTAACTAAAAACAATATAAGTGTTGTACAGGTGATTATAGTTTATAAGATCGTGGATGTACGACAGCGGTCGTGTAATAAGTTTAAACTGCACTTCGGCACAAATGTTACACGTCCGCGTACTTTGTTTTATTGCTTGCTAAAGTTGGATAAATCTTTGAGCTTCAAAGTTGCTATTTATGATTTAATATTTGTTATAGCTTGTTACTTTATTGCCATATTAAATCTTTTTCGTATATTGTTTCAAACTGCCTTTATATTGAGCCTTTCTAGTAATTATTAGTATGATACTCGAGGTGGACTATGGCCGGACTCCCCAAGCATTTAAGGGAAGTACCCAGCAGTAGAACGCTGAAAAAGGCTAAATACAACTCTAATGTTAATGGTGTACGTGTATAATACGTATAACAGTAACGTAATAGACAAATAATAGAAAATCTAAAATATTCACCTAGTCTAAGTAGGTGAATATTTTAGATTTTAGATTAATGACATTTCAAGCTTTAGAGCATAATAACAATATATGCATAAAATATACTTAAATACATCAATAATGTTTTGAAGTAACAGGTTTAATTCTACTCTGCATAATAAACAAATTCACGTAACAAAAAAATTACGTGTTATTTGAATTTAAATCTGTATAATTTCTCAGAAAATATGATCTCGAGGAGTTAAGTTCCTCTTAACGAAATTCTTTCAAGATTTAGGGCGGATAACAGCATCCCCGCTATCTCATTTTAGATTCACACAAAGGTCAGGTCAAAATTAATTTCCTTAAAAAGTGGTATTTAAAAAAAATATTTCATTTATCTTTTCATAATATTTTTGATAAGCCACTTTACTGAAAATGAACTGTTTTTTTTCATAATACAATAATTGATATCTTAACGCATCTAATAATAAAATTAAATATATACGTAAGGCAGTTATTTACTTAAGGAGAGAAACTTCATTTAAATAATCTAATATATTATAATTAAATATTATTAGGTACGATTTATGTTTTATATTTAATATTCCACTGAACTTGCTCAAAGTACAGTTATAAAATGTAGATAAAGCCACTTTTCAGCTCAAAAATATCACTAAAACTTGATTATAATTTTAAATATACAACATATTAATAGTTTAGTTTAGTTAAGGCTTATAAAAAAGCTTTCGAGAGATTTCATAAAAGTTCAAAGATCTTGGCCTTAATCTTGTAAAGATAATATCCCCAAAATAGACACGCTCTTGAAAATTGTTTCTGGCAATCGTTAGGTACAATATCACTCAACTCACAACTGCGCCCACGTCGGTACAGTTTATAGAACGCAAGAAGTTTAGACGTAAATGTGAACAGCTAATATTATAAATGAATAAGTATTTAATTACAATTTTTTTTTAAATAAGCTAATATTATGCTATCTCTCCTTAAATGGGAACTAAATATTGTTTAAAATATACAAAAGAAAAAAGTATTATTTTTATTATTCCTATTTTGTTCCCAAAAACTGTTTAATAATGTAATTATTACGTATATAAAATTTCCCTCACTTTATAAAGAAAGTAAGCGATTCGTACATAATTCTTTAGTCGGTTATTTAGTCTGAAAAAAATTGTTAACTCTATGTAGTAGAAATCCACTACTATTTCAACATTGGTAATAATGTGTAATGGCCATTTTAATGATAAGTTTCATATTATTATTTTGTTTTAAATAACTATCACTTTGGAACGCATCGGGGTGAGAAAAATCTTATATGTCTATATTCAAGTCCGTAGGTATAATGGTTTTATTTGTAATTGAATAATAAACATCCAAACATTTTATTAATCTTACATATCTATTATTTAGGTTGCTTCCCCATACAAACTTTCACCGCCTTAAGGGATGATTTCCGGGATAAAAACTATCCTATGTCCTTCCTAATGAACTATCTTCTTACCAAATTTCATCTAAACCGGTTCAGTAGTTTCGGAGCCTATTCAATACAAACAAACAAACAAAAATTATATATAGTAAATAGGACTATCTCGTAGATACGTACTAGATAGTACTGCCTTTGTATTTCTATTTTGTTCATGACCTCTAAACGTGACCCCTATTATTGTGTAAAAACACTTAAATCGTAAGCTGAGTTATCTTTGTAATCAATAAATCGGTTACATAATAGATAGTTATATAGATATTTAATTCAGTACTATAACATAAAAAAGCCAATCCAATTCCAATGAAGTCCGCTGCGTGATTCTAGAAAACAAATTATGTAATATATAAAATATGACTAACATTTTAAACATTTTCAATATGAGTAATATTACTTCCCAGAAATCTCTTATACACAAAATATTTAATGTAAAACTTAGTCTCCACACTACAATATACGTTTCAATATACAGAGCGAAAAATACTTTGTACTTTGTACAAAGAATTTTCAGTGTTAGTTATTAGTCGTCTAATTTTATTTTATTTATAAAAAAAATAACTTGTTAATTTTACTGAACATTTCATAATCCTATCTGGATTATGAAATTTCCTCTATTATATTAGTATAGATTATAAAGAGGTAAAGTTTGTGAGTTGGTGAAATTGTAGGGGGTAATCTCTGGATCTACTGAACTGATTTAGAAAAAAATTTAGTAAGAAGATAGTTTGAGACCCTGGCAAGGACATAGGATTTTTATCCTGGAAATCATCTCTTAAGAGGGTGAAAATGGGGATGAAAGTTTGTATGGGGAAACAAGCTAGGGACGAATTCGAGCGAAGTGAGAGTGAGTCGCTAGTGTTATATGTAACATTACTGTATTATAGCTTTACACGTAGAGTATCCTTAGTTAATCGTAATAGGACTTAGGTACATTGCTGACTGATATAATATAATCGTAACGAAATGTATTCCACGCACATCTATTCTTTATTAAAAGAAAACATGGGTGACCGGTATTTACGAGGTTGAATAGTCAATTTATTATTTGCAATTTTAATTTTATAGAACCATTTAAATTTAATAATAAAAAAATAAATTCTTGTATCCATTTATTTGTATATTTGTGATGATCTACATTATATACATAATAGAATTATTGAAAATTGATATAACAATTCTTATTGAATTAAAAGAAATAATTTCTCATTCTAAAAATAAAATCATATTATTTATTATAAAAAAAATAATTAATAAAAAAAAACTAATAAGTCATAAAGAATAATTTTTTATAACTTAAAATGACCAAAAACACTAAATATTTGACGAAAAATAACAAACTTGAGAAAAAATCCGTCATTGTTAAGTCAGTATTTTGAATTAAAACATGCCTCAATTTTGTTACAATCAGTATTGAACTACTGAATATTGAACTACTACCTATGTGTGGACACTATTCGTTACTCCATTTTAAGCTTTACGTTAGGATTCTATAAAGCACAGTTCTGTACTTAAGACAAAAATGGTGAAGATACGGGTTAAACATTTTCTATACCAGCAGTATTATTACCAAAATCTCTTAAGGTACTCGTACAAATTAAATTGAAGCTAGAAGGTTCTACGTTCCCATATATTAAAACGGAGATCATGTTTGGTGAATTAATTGGAACTACATACGCAGATTATTAGGCAGCATATAACTATACGGTATATTTATTTTATTACATATTACTGGAGACTCACCCTCGCTCCACTCGGGTTCGTCCTTAGTTACGTTTTAACGCTTCGCTCAAAAATAAGATATTTTCCCGCAGTAAAAAGTATTCTAGATGTTGACCCGGATAACCAGCTATCATCATACTAAATTTCATCAAAATCTGTCCATAAGAAGACAGACACACAGACAGACAAAAAAAACTATAGATTCGATAGAACGATAGATTCAATAAGTTTTCCAAAAATATTAAATATATTAATAGATAATAAAAATAATATAATAATAATAATAAAAATATTAAATATATAAATAGTTCAATACTGATTGTAACAAAATTGAGGCATGTTTTAATTCAAAATACTGACTTAACAATGACGGATTTTTTCTCAAGTTTGTTATTTTTCGTCAAATATTTAATGTTTTTGGTCATTTTAAGTTAGGTATAAAAAATTATATAATAAATGCTATAATTTTACAAAAAAAATATTACCTTTAAAAAATACCAGCAATTTTGCAAAAATTGTGCAAAAAACATCCATTAAATGATTTTCTAAGAACCACGCAAATCATTTAACGTTTATAAAAAGACCTGCGAACATAATTACGTAAAAGTATTTACTTACTTATGTACTATGTAGTCATAGTCAGTACAGTAGTAACATTTATAGCGTGATGGTGTGTCTTTGGTTCGTATAGAGCATTCGTGTTTCGCACCAAATATACTTCAAGGCTTATAAATGGACCCAAAAAATATTTGATCAAGTGAAGTAGTGTCAGGGATTTGTTATCTTTATATGTACCGGTATGTCTATGTGTATTTCCTTATAAAATGTTTAAGTAAATTGGATTTTTTTCAAATTCTAACACTATTTTATTCATTAAAAATAACTTATTCTAACATAAGTACTATTATTATGCTTATTTGATTCATTTTTTTTAAATAAAATTTAAGTAATCATTTATTTACTAAGATCATAGAATTAAAATTTTCTTTTTAATCAACTTTTTTAAATAGCCTATTTTATATTTGATGTTGTGTTAAAAATTTATATTATGATATTAATTATTATGGAGTTTGTATGAAATATTTTAATTTTATTTATTTATTTTTCGGGAAACAAACAGTGAAATAATCCTTATAAATAGTTACAATCTAATTCAATCCAATTCATTCGAACACCAGCAAAGCTTCCACCTATAAATATATCACAGCTAGAGTAATCATGATATGTATTAAAGTTAGTTTAAACTTTAAAAACATAAACAAAAATTACTGCAATCTACATAAGTACTAGCTAGCGTTTTCCTGCGGCTCCGCCCGCATAGTACATTAATCACCACCATATCATATACTAGAACCGTCTCCAAAACACGCAGCATCTTATGGTATAAGTATTATTCCGATCGGTTCAGTAGTTATCGCAGTGTAACCTAACAAAAAAATCGGCTCTCCATTTATTAGTATAGATATTTTCCAATTAACAGATCACCAAATGGCAAATACATATATGTATACACTTATTGTTATAAATTAAGCATATCTCAAACACGTTATATGTGGTATAGCTTATCAAAAGTAAATAATACAAATAGGAAAAACAACAAACCATAATGAACTTTAAACCAACAACATTAGGTATTAAATTGCTTATCAAAGAGATAACACATGGTAGAGGCGTATTGTGTACATGGAAGTTGGCCTTGTATACAAAAGTCATTCGCTGATACGTCACTACACCATACTAGTAACTAAAAAGAAAAACTAATCGTCCATACAAATAATAGCACATTACATACAGTTGATCGTCCACTGTTCAAAAAAATCAAATTTCACAAATTTTCACACAATTTTTTTTGACAATCCTTTCATTTAAATACAAGGATTGTCAAAAAAAATATCTGTATACGCACATATGTACGCAAGTATAAGAAGTTATACTTCTTTGGCGTAACAAAACAAAAATAGCTAAAGATTTCATCCCGTATGTCACAACTCTCTTTTTGTAAAAGGAATGCAGCTAACTTCATCATGTCGCTTTTTGGCTGTCGGTGTGCGCGCGCATCGTAAAAATTATACTCCCATATTTTTTTCCAAACGTGCCAAAAGAAGTATAACTTCAAAAAATTCACTTCCATTTCATTCCAATTTTCTTATTGAACTGTTTCGAAGTAAAAGCATTCGCTATCTCGTGACAAGTAAAGAAAAGGCAAGACTTTAGTCGAGGTTGACTAGTACATATTAACTGTTACAATTATACCCGTCAACCTCGTAAAGTCTTAAAATCATCTCCCGACTGACATATAAAAGTACTAACTACTCACTCTACTCGTTCGGGTTCGTCCCTAGGTACGTTTAAACGGTTAGTATGAAACACAAATTTTCAAATTTATCGGCTTTTCCGTACTATAATATGCATTTATTATACATAGAAACCTTCCTCTTGAATCACTCTATCTATTAAAAAAACCGCATTAAAATCCGTTGCATACATAGGGACAGACAGACAGCGGGAAGCGACTTTGTTTTATACTATGTAGTGAAGTATGACTACTCGGTATCGCCTAATTTGCATCCGTCTTCGCCGCGCTGCACTGTTGCTCTATCTAGAGACCTTTAGACTATAACATGCATTAGTAGAGTATGGTAATATTGTGAGATGTTACATATCTAAGTAGTAATTACTAGACAAACAATATTTATAGCATGAAGTAGCGCTTTTTCCAATAGACGTGTTGCCTAATGCAGTACATAAAACACAATTTATATATTATTATCCTTCAATTACGAGTATATGCGCCATGTGATAATATATACTATGATAAGTAAGATATGAGGTTAGAATACAAAGAATTTCGACCTTCAAACATCGACAAACTAAGTAGCTAATTATCATGTTATTATGATTATATGTCTTTTATTTATTAGCATAATGGCTTTCATATAGTATTTCAATTAAAAAAAAACAACTTTAGATGCTTGCACCTAAATATTTCAACTCTTACTTATTCCAGTTACGATAAAAAGTTAATTGATTGTCCCCTTAAAACCACAAAAACAAAAAAGGCGCGCCATTGTGAAAGTTTTAACGCTATCATTTCTTTATAAAAGTCTAAGTTATAATGAAAAAATTACCATGAGTTTTATTTAAAATGGAGATACGCAATTAAATACTTAAATAAATTTAAACCATATTAAATTTACTGGATTAATTTTTTTTATATATTTTTTTTAAATATGTTAGGATATTAACACAGCACCATCTAGTTCCATGGTAAGCTATGACGCTTATGTCAGGGATGCCAGATAGTTGACACACTACACATATATAACTTTAAATAAATACATATTATAAATTTAAACACCGATGACTGGAGTACAAACATTCATGCTCATCACACAAATGAATGTCCCCAGCGGGACTCGAACCCGCGACCGCTGACACAGCAAGTAGGGTCACTACAAACTGAGCCAAACGTATCGTCAATTAGAATTACACTTTAAAAATTAAATTTAAAACATTTTCTTGCTTGAACTAACACACATTTGGATCTTCTATACAAAATATATACATATTTCTATACGTATAATAGACGCGTATTAAACTATTAAGCAAGATCTAAGAATTATTTGTAAATATAAAACGTACTTATAACCGTGACTGTATCGATAATAGTATGGAAATGGAACCTTGACTTTTTATCATCTTATCCATATAAAAGTCTAACGAATGAGTCGCTTTATGGACTTAAGTTGCCTTGACCTCCTTGTATTTTAATTAAGAAGACTGCATATAATAATATTTGTTTAAATAAAAATAAAAATATTTTTATCATTAGACGTTGCGACCTTGTAAAAAAAATCCTAGAATACCTAATATAAATAATACTTACATATTAAATAATACATATTGCTAAATCTTAAGCTTTTAGAAGACGAATTCATTATTTGAACCCACGATCTTGTCATCGGCGAGTTTTTCCTACGTTTTTATATTTGCCTATTACCTATGAGAATATATATATATATATATATATATATATATATATATATATATATATATATATATATATATATATATATTAATTCATTCATATTACCAAAGAAAATAACGTGCGTAAAATTGTACATTAAATTATTACCATCTAAATAGTATTTTTATTACACCACAATACACACAATACATTTACATACACATTGACATACAATACCTCTGTAATATACGAATTAATAGGGCCGAAGAGCCAATATTAAACATTGTGGTGAATAGGTCCTACAAATAGTCGTGTCTCATTTAAAAATAAGTCACGTTTTTCCTTAATTTTCCTTATAAGAAGTCATTTAACCGAGATTGAAACCAATATCTCACGATATACGATCTGACAGGGACCACTGGGGAATTGTCTACACTATATTGCCTCACTGAGTTCCACTCTGTAAAAACCTCTATCAGATATCTTCGCAAGTTTTGGAAGATTAATTATTTTTCATCCTAAATAAGCAGGTGATGTTTAATTTTAATTTTAACTTCAAATAAAATTAGAGTTAAAGAAAATAGACCCTTGTTCTTTTAACATTCGACTCGAAACGACCTAAATGAGATTTTTTGCGCCTTTGGGTCTAAGTCCTCATCCTCATAATTTATCAAAGCTCATGTATAGTTTAAATAAATCTAATTAGCATTATTACTTACTTCGATGAAGATTGTGGGTTCGACTCTGAGGAACTTGTTCCATCTTGATAAAAAAATGTGCTATGCCTCCCCCCCCCCCCTCCCCCTCCCCACTCAACAATCGTTACATAATAATACTGTCGAAAACTTTTTTTGACTTCATTAAGAAAGAGGTACTCAAATCAGTACACACATACACAATGATATATCTTTCTACGCTTATTAATTAATTGGTTATGGTATATAATATACCAGGAGTCGCCCAAAATACTTCTTATGAAAGAATTCCATCCCGAACTTTTAAGGTGATTTTGAGGTCAGTTTATTTTTTTAATTAAATAAGTTAAAAGATGCTGTGTGTATATATTAATATTAATCGCTTATTACTTTGCATAACAAAGTTATAAGTGTCTATATAATAACTAGTGTTTTCCTTTCTTTGCATTACAGGAAATTGAATGACTTTAGCCCTCGAAGATTAGAAAATTATTATTTAATTGCTTTATTTAATGTAAATTATTTTATACTAGTTAACTAAATGTAAATTGAAGTGGCTGTTTGTAATATCAAAATAACAGCCTTTTTACTTAATGCACAAGATAAAATTATATACGGTACTAATAAGAAAACACAATTTTATAAAAAAAAATCCATCTGTCTGTCTGTCTGTTCCAGTTAATCTCCGAGGATAGGAGTAACTTTGTCAACTTTTATTTTAGAAAAATGAATAGGGTTCTGCTAAAAATAATTAAAACATACCTAGAACGCACCCGAGTGAAGCGAGGGTAAGTCGCTCGGTGTTCATAATTATCTTATAAAAATCTCTCAAGAAAAGTTTGAAGTTTTGTTTTTTTTTCTTGTTAAGGTCACTCATTACACTGCGCAATGTTGAACAGCAATAACAACGAGCTTGCAATATTAATTTCATGCTGCAAGTCTCCTCATTGTTCGTTCTAACCTTGAAACATCCGACACTGTGAATGTAGGGAGAAAAAACTGGAGTGATTCTTGCGTCACACTCTAGTTAGTTGGCGCTCTGTGACAGATGCCTGCTAAAATATCAGTAGCGCTGTTACAACATTTATATAATCATAAAAAAACTATAGATTTTTATTAAAAAAATAATATTTAACTGATTTTATAAAAGTCTATTCGAGTATATGTTCGTTGTGTATATTACATGATTATTTTATTGGCTAAACTTGAACCGATTTTCATAATTCTTTTTTTAATGAATATATTAATTTTATATCCAGACTTGTCAGAGAGTGGCTTTCTTTTAGTTTAAAAGTTATATGATTTTAATGTTCCTAATTATAATTATACGTATGTAATTATAAATATAACGTGGTATACCACGTTAAGAATACCACAGGCATACTCACAAACCTTATCATATGTATATGTATACATTTATATTAAGTATACCTAAGAGTTATTTAGTAACTTATTGTATTATAGTTACTATATCTCACTTCTCGTAGAAACACTTCATCAGCAGTATAAGAATCCTATGCCATTCCGCCAATAAACACACCAATTTTTAGCCTTCACCCTGCGCGGAAAAGGATATAAACTTCAACAACCTCACTTTTCTACTTATAATAATAGTAAAATAAACAATAATTATGTA
This sequence comes from Brenthis daphne, assembly GCA_947093115.1. Taxonomy (NCBI): domain Eukaryota; kingdom Metazoa; phylum Arthropoda; class Insecta; order Lepidoptera; family Nymphalidae; genus Brenthis; species Brenthis daphne. Next base: position 27,765,726 of record OX352474.1, on the reverse strand, counting down.
GGCAGTGGTAGCCCAGTGGCGCGCTCGCTTGGGAACCGAGAGAATCTAGCAAGTTTTCAAAAAACATGTGAAGTCCGCCAACCCGCAGTTGGCCTGTGCCCAGCAGTGGGACGTTAAAAAGGGCTGAATAAAATACATACCGACGGGTGAATGGCTACTTGGTTTAAGCGATATTTTCTTAACTTTACAGGAGAGCCAATTAAATGACTTTTTTTTGAACAAAAATTCATTAAATGGGCTCTCTTGTAAAGTAAACAAAATGTCGCTTAAAGCAAATATCCTTTCACCTGTCGATACATACAAACAAAAATTGAATTTGAAAAGTACTTATTTAAATAGCTGTTACGGAAAGTTCAGCTTATTTCCGTTAGGTGAGCTTTAAGTACCTAATCTTATCAAAAGCACATTGTGTAACGTGTTTGTATATTGTTAGAAATATTACGAAAGAATAACGTTTCATGCCACCGCTTTGTGTAGAGCGTGCGATACTTGTAAATATTTAGAAAGAAAGCCGTATCGAACCAAGTGAGCTTACACTCGCGGTGGTTTCATTTTACTAAAAATAAAACATTGTTCCATGAAATATTAAGGTTTTTTGGTAAATATATACAAGATAAGTGTACAATTTCTTTTAAAAAAACAGCATATGGTTCACAAACTCATATTTTAAAATTTAAGTTATTTTAAAATACAGCTATTCTTCAAAATTTCTCTAATATATACATAACAAAGGAAATTTTCTTCTTGTTAGCTGTCCCTAATCACTCTTTAGCCAGAAGATTTTACAAGAGCTTTCATATACAGTTTAAACTTTTTGTGCAGTCTTAATACGATACAATGACTAGCTTGGCTCTTCGCCCACAGCGTTTGCTTTAATCTATTCAGGCCATTAAAATCGAAGAAGTTGTTACCTACATTTAAACTTAGTTTGTAACATAATTTAGTAACAGTTTTAGTAACTAATTCAATCTTACGATTTAATTATTTGAATTAATAAAGACTGTCGAATCGTTGGCCATAGGATATTATATATAGATCAGTGGTTCGTGAAACTCGCTCGCTTGAAATTCGTAGAATCTTATTTTTAATTAAAGTATAAATCTTAATTTGGTTATTACAAAAAAATCAGTTATTCAAAATTATATCTTGTAATTTCTATAATATAAAATACTTATTTTTATCCCCGGCTTTGCTCGTGTTTGATAGAAATTATCGTGCGATAGGAATTTTTCCAGATTTATTTTAGTAAAAAGGTATAGAAAGATCAATTTTCATTTCTGTTATTATTTTTTTCACATCTTTAACAAAAAGCCTTAACAAAAGACTCTAGAAAGGTGCCACACATGTTTTAACATTTTCTTCAATATTATTATTAATATGCTCGTTATAATATCAAGTCTGCGTGTAAGCAAGGGCTTCTTGCTTTTTCATTCCGTGTTTTCTTGTACATACCTATGTACGTACGAAACTAAAATATCACAATAAAGTCACACTTATATTATTTATTTAAAATTTAACTATCGGAGTGCAAGCCAGACTTGTGCATGTCCAATTTATATTAAAAAAGATCCGGACAAGTGCGAGTCGGACTCGCCCACCGAGGGTCCCGTACAAATTTGTAGGAAATCTGTTTAATTTTAATTTTCAACTTTTTTTATTTTTTGGAATTTTCCCTTTATTTGTGCTGTAATAGCTTTTTGCCAAATTTCATGATTCTTGGTCAACGGGAACTACCATATAGGTTTTCGACCCAAAATCTATAGGGTGTTTCCGGTTGACCTAAAATTGTCAATTTTGGTTAAAAGCAAGGTCTTTGTTACAGCACAAGTAAAGGTAAAATTCCGAAAAATAAAAAAAGTTGAAAATTAAAGTAACTTTTGGTACTTACAAGTTTTCGCGAAAATCTAAATATGCCCATTTCTTTTTATCGTGTTGACTTAGGACTTTGGTTTCTATACACTTAATAGGGACTATAGACTTCAGTATCTGGTATAAAAACATTTCAACTTGTTAGGTCCACCCGTTTCTGATAAAATCTGTGGTGACACACGGACAGACGACGGACAGACGGACAAGAGAGTGATCTTATAAGGGTTCCTTTTTTTACCTTTTGAAATACGAAACCCTAAAAGTAAAACGAAAATGTATAAAACCAGATTTTACAGAATTTTCAATTAGTCCTAAAATAACATTACTTTTATATTGTTTATGCAAAAAAAACGTGAATATTGATATCATTTATTAATTCGTGTTTAATTCCTAAATGTAATAATATATTCTTTTGAAAATAGCTTATTTAAGTATAATAGAATATGATACATACTGAAAAATTGTTACGAAAACATTTCTCGGCGTCAGATGAGATTTTCTACCGTATTTAACTAAACGCGATTACACAGGAATACTTTTAAGCATTATAGATCGAGTCTAAAGATATTCTGCTGGAAGCCGCGTTCAATCTTAATCACTTAAACATATAAGTTTTTTTTAAATTTCCTGTCTAGACGTATTAGAACTTTGCATAACTGAATCTATTTTTTGTCATCTATCGTTACTTATCCTATAAAATTTTATTTCAACTAAAAAATATGCAATGAAAATATGGGATATTTTATACAACTTATAATGTTAAATCAAAAATATGATATCATAAAAACAATATAACATATATGTTTATCAGCCTTGTATGTATGTTTATTCCTTTGTGGCACTCTAGAGACCAAATGCGTGGTACGATTTTGATGATTCTTGAGTCGTTAGATTCGTCTTGATAACGCGAGTGTCATCGGGTATATAGATAATAATTAATTAAACAAAATAGCGGACAATACACGTGGCAAGACTCATCTATTTGTCTCCGACTGCATAATACTATGTTTCTTAGTCAGCTTGTTTACATCTTTTTAGTTCGCCTTTTACGTAGTCGGGTCTTTTATTTTTGTAAATTATTTTTTTAAATCTATCGTATTTCCTAATTGGACGATTTTGTATATATTAATTTAATTTCATAAAATTATTACTATAACTTTTACTCTTTCATGTACAAAGAATCAATGCAAGGCATATTTTATACATATATATCATATAATATGTTACTACACAAAAGTCTTACTCGTAAGTAGGTATATTTGATTATACTTAAACTTAACCCTTAGTCGATCCCATTAGTTTTCCATAATTCAGTAAGATCAAGTGACCCTCATGAATGATTTATACTAGTAGTTATAATTATTTAATAACAACCAGGAATTATGGTACCAATTACAGTAATTACAGGGTTACCGTTACTAAACAATTATATACTAATATAATATCTGAACATATAGCTTTTATTTGGTTTTTCTTTCATTTAAAAAACAGAAGTCCAAAGAAACACGAAAGATGTATTCGGAAATTGTAATTTTAATAGAAAATGTGTACATAATTTTACTCGTAGTATTTTATTATTTTAAATATTTTATACTAGCGTCACTCCCTTACTTCGTCGGGTTCGTCCCTAGGAACCTTTTAACGGTTCTTATGGAATAGTAATAATAGCTATACATATATTATTTACATTTATTATTTTTTTCCAACTTAAACTTGAACCATTGTTGCAGGTCTCCACTATTGAAAGTAATCCGAGTAGTGATTCCTGTACAAAAAAAACTATTTTTATACTTAAGTGGCTTAAGTATAAAAAATAGAGGAACCTGACACACTCCCAAAAAAAGAATTATTCAAATCGGTCTAGCCATTTTTTGAGTTTTATTGAGACTAACGAGTAACAATTGATTTTTATATTTATATACATATATATATATATATACACACTATATATTTAAATGTTTTACTAGTACGTAATCCTGCGAGATTTGACTCTATAGTCTCTTTAAATCTGTGCAATTAATTATGCATCGGTGAAAGGAACAATTAATCATTAGGTTGTGCCTCTTAAATTATTAAAAATTTGTTATTATTACAAACTTACAAGGTCATTATTTTACAAATTATGCTTGTAACGTCTAGTATTATTTTATATTCCACTTGGAACCTCTAACCATGCCAAAAGTCTGTAATTAAGCCCATAATATATTCCACGCTTAACGACCCACAAACATTTTTACCTATAAAGTTTATACACTGCTTTATACTCATATAATATTTGTTAAAGACTATTTTCATCAGATTTTGGATACTTATGAAACCTTATATTTATAAATTATAAAAAAAAAACATAACCAGTTCCTTTGCTTGAATTTTAAAATATTAAATTAAATGAATTCTAAAGTGCTAAGGTAGTTATTAGAACATATTAGAATATAAGAACCATGTAATTAACAAACATAAAAACTTCTGTCTTTTTTCACATCATACGCTAAGTTCGTGCCAAATATTATTTTAACTTAAAAACATTGAGCAATCAAGAGGTAAGTAACCAAAAGAAACTTATATTTAGCCTTTATATCATTAGTATAAATAAAATATGACCTTTTCATTTCAAATGCTATACGATTTTAGTAAATAAGTATATCTTGCATATATCTTGTAAGAATCTTCTAGCTTTCTGTAAGACGCAGTTAAATTGTTTTTATAAACATAAGACTTCTTCGCTCTAATATCTGCTAAAGCCGCGGGCTGCATTCGACAGTTGGCACGACTTAGCATCACAAATATAGGTATATGTCTTTATTCTAATACTGGGAACACAAAGCATTCTTTTTTGTGTAGATTGAATGGTTTTTTGCAGTTTTTCGCTATTTTTGTATATCATTATGAAGATTGTAATATAATAATAATGTCGTCCTGGCACAGTAACCTCACTGGGACCAACGCTGGGCAGAAGATACTATAATACAATGCGTGTGCGCAGACACAAATGCACTCTCTAAGAATTCTCTCTTAAAGTCCGATGATATAATAAGATGGGACGATACTATAACATTCCATATATTCAATAACATATATAAAAATGCCAATATAAGATGTCTATTAGTTTAAGCTTTACTATAAAATATTCCTAATATTTCTCATCTTTGTACCTTTAATACCTCAACTATGGCTGGGTTTCAATAAATTTTATTAATTATATGACTACATGTTTAGCCCAATTTGTAGTGATCCTACTTACTGTGCCAGCGGTCGCGGGTTCAAGTCCCGCTGGCGGCATTCATTTGTGTGATGATCACGAATGTTTGTACTCCAATCATGGGAGTTTATATTTATAATATGTATGTATTTAAAGTTATATGTACATGCGTAGTGTATCAACTATGTGATATCCTTAACACAAGCCTCGTAGTTTACCATGGAACTAGATGGTGTTGTGTGTTATGTCCCAACATATTTATAGAACTTAGCATCTCAGTTAAAGTAATAAAAATTTAAATTTTAATTAGGTGTATGAATTACTGTACTCCTTGATAAATCAAAAAACAGTTAAACTATAGTCTACAACAATTCATTTTTAAAATGTATCGTAGTTTTTTTCGCCCATAAATTATTTATTAGCCTTATCTTTAATCTTTAAGGAAAAAAAACCTTTGAATTAAATGTAATTAGACACTTAATTAAAAAGTAAAGTTTTAAAAACAGGAAGTACCGAAATATTTTGTTATATATGTATATTTCTTACATTATATGTTAAATCATATTAAGGGTTAATTAGTTTAAAAAAAATTACATAATGACCCAATGAATTCACTAACCACTCAGAAAAGCTACTAATATAATAATATTAAATGGCACATACAGGGAACAAATAAAAGAAATGTTACACTTAGCATCTCGAATCAGATAAAATGTTATAGATTATAATAGAACGTTTTTTTTTTTTAATTAAAATCTTACTCTTTACTTAAAATAAAATACACAAGGATATATGTACGTTATGTATATTTACTATGTACAAAATATATTTATATGTATAATTATGTACTTACGTATTCTCTCTTAATATAATAGTAAAAAAAAAGATCAAAACGATGTAAATTAATAACATTTTATTATTTATTGGAAAAGATATGTTTAGGAAAGACTTTTGTATAAAATTTTGTTGAAAATCTTGTAAGCAATCAACAGGTCTTTAATTTTTAATTCCTTTTTAAGCTCGTTTCACTCTGGATTAATGAACGATGAATTACAATAGAATATTTAATTAATGTAACTGTCTATTCTAAACAGTTTCATTTCTTTCAGTACAGTAATTAAATTTTATAATATTACCGCTCCTCGTCGTTCTTTCTTCTAGAATGTAGACTAAATTAAAAAAATATTCATTCATTCATTCATTCATTCATTCATTGGTGGAGCCTCAGGCAATGTAGCTTTAGTATATAAGTTTCTTGGAAAACATTTATTATGAATTAAATGTGGTATATAACAAAATTACTTCACAAAATTAATTTACTATGTTAATTATTTTAATTACAGACAAATAATATTTAAATGACTATTGCGGTTAATTTGAATTGTGTAGTTCAACTTTTACTCGTTAATTCATATTCATTCAGAATTTATTTACTATATTTAAACTAATTATAATTATACTTTAGGTGTATTCGATTTAATTTTTATCTCGTTGCCGTAGTGGTTAGCATCGGCTATGCATTATGACATAGGGTTGAGTCTCGATACGGATCAAAATACTTTACAAAATAAATTACCGTCCTCGCTATTGCCTTTTAGCATAAGGCACTTTATCATATTTATTATATCGAGCCATACACTCAAAAAATGAATTAACTCAAATACAACTTCGTCACTCACTACGTCAATCACACATCATCTAACAGTCTAAAACAACCCTCACTCTAATCTACTTCTTGCACACGGCACTTGCACTACACAAAGAAATCTATTGTAATTCTGTTAAGACAGATCACATATAAATCTTTGAGAAGATATCTAATCTTTCTTTTGTTCGTCGCGAACACTGGTTTTATCTATCATGAAAATACGGCAGCCTCTCGGAAGAGAAGTTTCTCTTAGGAAAATAGCGAAGCTTATCCCTGACTGAGGAGACCTCTGTGCCTGTTTGCCCACCGGTCTCTAGAATGGTCGCTCCACCGGAATATTAAAGAGTTAAAGGAATATTTTTGTGCTTGCGAACACACTCCTGTATTATATCTTCTGCGCAATTGGTTATTCTCTATAACATTACTCTCCTTAAACATAAGTGGGGCTAGAGGACGTTACCGTTAAATCTTGAACATATGTGAAAGAGTGATCATATTATCAATGAATCTGAACTATTCAACATATCTATGGAATTAATAATATAATAAAATACTATTCAGTATATCTATGGAAAATCATATCATTGGCATTTTTTTGTTTTTTAATGGCGCTTTGATTTTAAGTAAATTAACATTAACCGAGGGGACTCTTTATTCATAAGTCCTTCAACGCACCTCATTCAACGACTGTGACATGTTTTATATACGAGTGTATTTGAAGCTAACTATAACATAAATAGTTAACTAAAACTATAATATACATTTACATAAACCCTGAACCATAGTAGTTTCCAGAAAAAACTAAACTTTGTTTAAAGAGGTTAACATGCTATTTCGTACTTAGATTAATTAACATGCATTAAATTAAATTAACATAATACGACCACGATACGATAAAATTTAACGGATTACGTATATATCTACGGATGTATTATAGCTAAAAAGTCTCATAAATCTGTAAATTAAATAACTAAGTATCAATTCCAGTAATAGCAAAAAAATATATTTAAAATTAATGCTTAAACGGAAGTTTTTTTTTTCTTCCCAGTTTGACTTGTTTCTGTTATAAAACTAGAAAATTTCCTATTCATACAAACGTATTTTGTATAGAAATATCTTTTGGTTATACTGATACGGACGAAATAATACTATATTACATACATATATTTTAGAAAGCTTCATCATATTCTAGAGTCATCGATCCTACAATCCATTAAGACCAGGGTATTTGACCAGTGCATCTACCCGTAATGACATACGGAGCCGAAACGTGGACTCTCACCGTAGGGCTGGTCCACAAATTCTAGATCACTCTGCAAACAATAGAACTCGCGATACTTGGAGTTTCTCTGGCAGACAGAATTCGGATGAAGTCATTCGCCAGAGAACTAAAGTAACCGACTTCGCGCGCAGAATAAGCTCGCTGAAGTGGAAGTGGAACGGTCATGTCTCCAGACGTACTGATGGCCGATGGAGCCAAAATGTGCTAGAGTGGAGACCGCGATTAGGCAAGCGTATTGTAGCACGCCCTGCAGCACAATGGACAGAAGACCTAAGAAAGGTGGATGGATGCAAACTGCCCAGGACTAGGATGGTTGGCGCTCATTGGGGGAGGCCTTTATTCAGCAGTGGACGGCGATAAGCTGATTGATACATATATTACTTACTTTATGTGCGAAAAGTCGTGAGGTATAAATAATAGAACATTTTTTCTAACAAATCATTCCGTTATTATGACTCATAATAATGTAAGCCTATCCTTCTGATGTCACTAATTGTGCGAAAATTGCTTTCACCTTGACATAGCTTTTTATGAAATGTATATATTTTTATGAAATGTATACCACACAAGGGAACTATAATTTTAATAATACTAATGTATGTAGGTACGTATAGTACACGAATATAAAACTAAAGGTAGGCACTTGCTATATTATATATAATACGTTTTTATTAAAATTTGCCAATTATGTAATAAGTATTAACAATAACTGTCGACCACCTTTAAAATATTATTGGCATAGAGCCTTATTAAAAGTTATTAAAATACCTATAGCTTCTTTTACTTTCAATTTTCTACCTTTGTGAGATGACCAGAAAAACTGTGACAACTGTGACAACAGCGACTTCTACCCCTTTTCTTTTCAAGGTTTGAACGATAGTATCCAACAATGGGAGGACCCATTGTAATATAATGACACCGAAAACGCTATGGGATATTAACAAATTCATCCACTTTTAGTGCCAGTGCCACATACCTACATTTTATATAGCATTATGACGCAACGCAAAATTGTTACTATAATTGAGTTAATTTTCGAAAAAACATGTTAAACGCCTTAAGTCGGAGATGCGGCTACGTGTTTGCAAAATTTGTGTAAATTACTTGAATTCTTATTAATGTAAAGAAAAATTATGATTTATTTAAATAATAAATATGGGCAACTTATTTAACCTATTAGGTATAACAAACTATTAAAAATTCAATATTTTATATTCTCGCTTCTGTCCTGTATAAGATCATTGCCCTGTGGTTACCAGCAGCCTATTTGCTACTCCATTTTTATCTGTATACTAAATTTCATCCAAATCTGTTAAGCCGTTTCAGCAGAGTAACAAACATATAAATATACACAAACAGACACAACTTTTGCATTTATAATATATGTCTAATATATTTATAACGAAAAGAAAATGAAAAACTTAAAAATATATATTGTAATACTTGTAAAAGTTTAACCTTAAGAAATGAAAATTTAACTAACCGAGAGCCTGTTTTACGTTGTAGATAAGAAAATGGGCCCACATTTTCCGATAACGTCGTTTCAAGCGTTAAACCGATAAAACAAGACAACACGTAAAATATATTGCAAAAAATATATGTACATTTGAAACTTCGGCATCGTAAAGTTACAGGCCATTACCTTCAGAGATTATACAGAAGGGTCAAATAGTTTAAAACAGACAACGTTCCTGTCTCTTCTAAGTCGGAAATCTCTCTCAATTCATTCCGTAATGTGCATTTAAGACCAATCTCAACGTCTTTAAAGTAGAGCTATTAATTTAGCGACATATTCTGGTATATAATGAAAATAGTCAAAGCTTAGTTAATTAGACCCTCTTAGTTTGAAATGGCTAATATTTCTTGTTTAACTAGGTTTAGCGTCCCGTAGCTTCTTAGTTGGATTCTCTGAAGAAGCCAATTATATCAGACATTTTTAAGTTTAGTCCAAAGAAACAGTTACTGTTATTTTAACCAAGATGCTTTCATTAACATTGTTCCCAACTAATTTAGGTAAAAAGTGTGACAAGAAGCCTTGCGGTTGTTACATTTATATACATATGTATGTATCTTAGACACAAAATATTTTACTGCTACTTACTATATTAACCGAAACCCCTTTACGCTTTGTCACAAACATATTTCAGTTACCTCGAAATAATTTATAACATCGGACGTTCTATCCTTCCTTTCGAAATCTAGAGGTACTCCACAATTTCCCTGAGCAATAAGGCTACGATTTGTCAACGTCGTTATAATGAAAGAAACATCGCTTCGGAAAGTCAAATTGAACGTCATTAATGTGGATTTTTAAAATGTAAAGCAATATTTCTAGTACTGTGTTTCTAGTATTTCTATTTGAAAAATGTCACATGTTGTAATATTTTTCAAATAAATAAAAGTATTAAAAATACACATATTAAATTTTAGCCGCTTTTGATATAGAAATTCAAGGAGGAAAAACCAGACTGCCTTTTCTTCATATTTTTAACAAAACTATTGAAATTAATAATTCCTTTCAACGAGATACAAAGTCTCACCATAATAAACATTTTAAAATATTTACATAATTTAATTAAAGTTTATTTAATATAGCGCCAGTTGACTATATTTATTTAAAATTTTATTTCAGTATATTTATTCACTTTTAATACTAATATTTATATTACTTATGTTTGGTTTAGTTTAGTTATGTAAAGCTTATGTTTAAACGAAAATTATTATTAATATTTTTAATTAACTAAGTAGGCAAGAAAATGAATATTGAAGTAAAGCAAAATTCGAGCAGTTTTGTGCTTGGTACATCCGTGGTAGAACTTCCACTTCCAACAAGTAGACGAACTACAGAGTGCTTTAATTAATTACTATTGTACAGAATAATGTTCCTGAAGTAGTTCCTCGTGACTTCCTAATTAATGCTTTCTACGTTCCAATATTGCCCGTGGTTCGTTTTATTTTATTAGACGTCTAATGTACAATTTAATGCCTCGGTAATCACCAATATCAAACGTTCTTTAATATAAAATAATAGATATCTGTATATATAATGATATATATAAGTACGATATGTGTATAGTAGAGCCAAATAAAAAAAAAAACATACAGTCGAATTGAGAACCTCCTCCTTTTTGAAGTCGGTTGAAAATAAAAGGTATTATGGTAAAATGGAAAATAGTTATAGTATTACTAGCGTTGCCCGCGGCTCCGCCCGCGTTTATCTGAACTAAACACCAAATTCTTAGGTTTTACATATTATTATACTCTTACATTACAGTTTTTGTATTTTTTCTCGTAAATGAGATATTTTCCCGTGGTAAAAAGTGTGTCCTATATGTTGACCCAGATAACCAGCTATCACCATCCCAAATTTCATCAAAATCCCTCCAGTAGTTTTTCTGTGATGCGGTAACAGACAGACAAAAATTCTAAAAACTATAGATTTGGCCTCTGTATCGATAATAATGTCTATTTCAATAAGATTTTCCAAAAAATATCTAATGTATAGATTCGGCTTAGTCACAATTTTATTATATGTATAGATAGATGGACTTAAATAGGAAAAGGAATAGTTTTTATCTTAATTCTTATATACTACTTGATACTTCGGTTTTAATATAGAATATATCTTACCTATAGTAATAACTAAGAGCTAATATTTTAGAGATAATCGTTGTTTTAGAGGCTTTTAAGCATGTACGGCTGCGTAGAGATCTAGAAATTCTGGATCTGAGTCCCGAGTCGGGCCAAATAAAGTTGTCGATTTTTTTTTTTAACAAATTCTTCAATAGCCAGCAAGTATTCTCAGAAGAGCCGTAACCTATCGGTCTTACGTCTGATCTCTTACCGGTTTCATCCCATCGGACTTTGAGAGCGGAATATACTTAGCGGAGACTGCACTTGATTTTGCACTTGTGATTATTCCACGTTTTCATTAAATTGCAAAACTCTTAAGTATTTCGGGCTGCCATGAAAAGATTCTGATGTGCCTCTTCTTCTAATTCTAAAGAATTATTCTATAAAATCACCCGAATACGTGAGCTATTATTATTGTTTTTTACTCCTTCACGCTTTAACGGCTGAACAGATTTTGATGAAAAGTACAAAGTTAGACTATGACCTGGAGTAACACATAGGCTACTGATAGGCACTCAGTCTATAGTAGTATTATGAAGAGGCAGAGTTTGTTCGTTTATCTGTTTGTTTGAACGCGCTAATCTCAGGAACCACTAATCCGATTTAAAATATTATTTTTGCATTAGATAGCCCGTTTATTGAGGAAGGCTATAGGCTATATATTGTATAATATATACTCTATCTATTCCATACTATCCGTTAAAACGTACATAGGGACAAAGCCGAACGAAGCGAAGGTGAGTCTGTATTGCTAAATAAGTGCGTTTGAAATGAGCATTATATGTAAATATTGATTTCATATTTACATTTTATGTTATTACATTTAAAAAGTAATAAAGAAGACAGACTAATTTACGGCACAAAAATGAACGAAAACGGGAAAATTTCTCATTTTCTTAGAAGAAAATGCATTTTGACTATTGAGGCCGAACTGGCAAGTGGCCAAGTGAAAAGATGTAGCACGCCCTAACGACTGCATCTGGCGACAACAGCTGACGGGAAGACGTGCTTAGTACACATACCAACACTAGCACTCCATATTGGAGATTAAACGTGTGATACGATGTTGGATAGATCCCTTTGATCTTTTCACCTGTCTCATACCGAATGAATATTTAAATCATTATAGTATTCTCTGCATGATGGTATTTAAATTTCATTTTATAATTAATATCATTACGGGTCATTATATGAAGAGATTCGCTCGGTTTCGTTTCTAGATACGTTTTAACGGTTAGTATAAAATAGATAGACTATGTATTAGTATTTAGTATATTATATTACATAGGTATGATGCGTTTTATATCTCTTACTTGAGAATTGATTGATTCCCCATACAAAGTTTCATCACCCTTTTCACTCTCTTAAGGGATGATTTCCGGGATAAAACTATTCTATGTCTTTCCCAGGATCTCAAACTATCTTCATACAAAATTTCATCTAAATCGGTACAGCAGATTTTCAGTTTATCCATTACAAACAAATATACAAAAAAAATTACTTCGTAGATTTATAGTAGTATAGATAAACATGTTTGCTGATGAAAATGTTTTTAATCATGATAAATGAAATTTAGGTCATGAATTTCGAAGACAGCATGTTCATAATTAATAAAAGCTACGGCCGCATTAAAGTATTAATATTAATAAAAACATTCTAACAATAGGTGTAACCCTTCAGTTAAAATTAAAAATAGTTTATCTAGATTACAGTTTCGAGTCTAGATGCACTAGTGATTTAACCTTACTTCACTCGAGCGTGTCCTTCGATACTATCAACAAAGGTCACTTTTAGTAGTCCTGGGTTCAATACCCAGCAAAGCAATTTTATTAAAACAAGCTAAACACAAATATATAAACTTCTGAGACACTACCAATGACCAGTACTTCTACTTACAAATGACTGGAATATAAACGATCAATATTTATAAATTCCTTGCATAATACATGAGAGCTCGTTTTTGAATTGATTTGCTCTAAGGAGGTCAAAAAAAAAAAGATTTTTTATAAAAAGGAAAACAAAGTCGTTCGGTCCTGCTCACGTATTTTCACTTGAAGGCTATACAGTGAGTGCATTTCTCACTCTGTAAACGCTGTTTTATTCATTACACAATATAAATAATGGTAAATACCTATTTACTCGTATATAAAAATAGATATTTATTCAATTCAATTACCTTATTATTAGGTTTGAAGCGTGCCAGATGAGCACTTTTCCAATGTCACGTAGAATGCAAAATGCACGATGGGCATTGGTCGGTAAAATAATATTATTATTAAATTATATTAAATTGTAATGTGTAAAAAGGGAATAAATCCTAAATATTTATTAATGGTTATATCCATTTAACAGGAAAAACACAAAATAATACCAAATTCGGAATAATATATTAGTTTATTTAGAACTAGCATTGCCCGCGGCACCGCCCGCGTTCAGATGACCAAAAACCAAATTCTTAGGTTTTACATATTAGTATATACTCTTACAATGGAGTTTTAGTATTCTTTCTCAAAAATGAGACATTTTCCCGTAGTAAAATATATGTTGACCCGGATAACCAGCTATCACCATACCAAATTTCATCAAAATCCCACCAGTGGTTTTTCTGTGATGCGGTAACAGGCAGACAGACAGACAAAAATTCTAAAAACTATAGATTCGGCCTCTGTATCGATAATAATGTTTATGTCAACAAGATTTTTTTTAAATAAAACTATCTTTTCGGATTCTGTCGCGGATTTATTTGGATTTTTGTTTCCCGACGTTTCGAATGCTTTACAGCATCCATGGTCACGGGAGAGACTGAGGTGTTACATGTCTTGAGTGTATAGTTGTTACAGACAGCCTACCCACAATTAACAAAATGAAAATTGCACCAATTACATTACAATATTTTAACTTTAAACATTTTTATAATTTTAATTATAATTGAATATGGAAAATTATTTATTTAATTTTTGCTATTATTTTTATAATTATTACAATTTTAAAATATTAATTAGTAATCTATATTTAGTGTTGCCATTATTATATTTATAACCATAAAGAAAAATATAAAATATAGTATTAATTATTTAAGCCATATAATTGTTCTATGTGTAATTTAAAAAGTTCAAATTAATTAAGTCCTGTCTGTCAGACAGGCAGATGTAGTAAGTTCATACTGTGTAGATCAAAATGACAGCTTATCAGATTAATATTTTTCATTTTTCATTTGTAAAAGTATATATTAATAGTGTTGCTTAGTAAGTTGTTTTAAATAATAGCAAACTAAATTAAAATTATTATCCTTAATTAATTTGAACTTTTTAAATTACACATAGAACAATTATATGGCTTAAATAATTAATACTATATTTTATATTTTTCTTTATGGTTATAAATATAATAATGGCAACACTAAATATAGATTACTAATTAATATTTTAAAATTGTAATAATTATAAAAATAATAGCAAAAATTAAATAAATAATTTTCCATATTCAATTATAATTAAAATTATAAAAATGTTTAAAGTTAAAATATTGTAATGTAATTGGTGCAATTTTCATTTTGTTAATTGTGGGTAGGCTGTCTGTAACAACTATACACTCAAGACATGTAACACCTCAGTCTCTCCCGTGACCATGGATGCTGTAAAGCATTCGAAACGTCGGGAAACAAAAATCCAAATAAATCCGCGACAAAATCCGAAAAGATAGTTTTATTTAAAATGTCAAATATTCGCGTAAATCTAAGAAAGTATTATGTCAACAAGATTTTCCAAAAAACATTTAATGTACAAATTCGGCTTAGTTACAATTTTATTATATGTATAGATTAGCATCTGTCATACGTAGGTTTTATATTCCTTTTTCTGGTGTAGCATATGCGAAGTGAAATATGTGTGCATATTGAAAAAAACATTTCAATACAAATAAACAAACACATTTGTGCCCGAACTCGTCTTCCTAACGGCTTAACCGATTCTAATCAGACTATATTAGATAAAATAACAAGGATTTGTAGAATAAAAATTAGAATAACAAGATAACTTTCTTGAAATTCATCAAAGCATTGTTCGTATTGGCTACTACACCTATATTTCCATACTAGCGATTCCCTAGCTTGCTTCCCAATACAAACTTTCATCCCCATTTTAACCCCCTTAAGATCCCTTAATTATTTCCGGAATAAAAAGTCCTTCCCAGGGTCTCAAACTATATTCTTACCAAATTTCATCTAAATCAGTTCAGTAGATCCAGAGATTACCCCCTACAACCTTACAAACTCACAAGCCCACAAACTCACAAACTTTACCTCTTTATAATGTTAGTATAGATTAATAATTCTCTGTAAGATCTATGGTAATTTAATATGTAAAAGGCATACTCAGGTAATATAACAGAAGCTGAATCTATTAATTGTGGGTAATTCAGTTATCCAAGACCCAGATCGTCGGCTTAATTGTCTCAACGCCGTAACATGAGATTAAGGCGATCGATTACAAGTACTGCAATAATAAAACTAATTTAGTTGAATTAGTGCTTAGAAATTGTAGATGTTGGCTATTTACTCCTGTTTGCTATCGGTATATGCGTTGCTTTCTTTTATAGTAAGGCAGTGGTAGCCCAGTGGTAACATGTAAGCTTGGGAAACCGAGTGAAGCGGGTTCAAATCTCGAGTCTCGTAGGTGATATTTACGTGTGCGAATCATTTCCAACATGATGACCACTTGCCATACGGTGAAGGAAAACATCGTGAGGAAACCTGCATGTCTGGAAGAACTTAGCAAGTTTTCGGAAAATATGTGAAGCCCAACCCGCACTTGGCCAATGTGGTGGACTATGACCTGACCCCCCTCGAATTGAAGGGAGGCCCGTGCATTTTTAATGTAATACGTACTTTTAGAATCGTAATGGCTTTTCTTTCTTTTCCTTCAAACTTCCGACCCTATCCCACAGAAACTCTGACTCGTAATAAAAATTTGCGGGACTTTAAGAATACAAACAATTTTGGTACTTTTCATATAAATCTGATAATAAAAAAACCTATTATTAATGGATTATGGAATAATATTAATTGACCTTTAATTAATATTTAAGCGATTTTTTTTTTTAATTTTGCAAGAACATCGTTTGAAAAAATCGAAACATTCGTGTTATCTAATATACAACAAACTTTCATTTTTTATAGATAATAGAATTCATTTAATCTATTAAAAGGATTGAAATTTTCTATTATATATAAATATGTATGTAGTATATATGCATTTGTTATAAATCAATATTTAAGCATATCTCAAAAAATACCAATCTTTGAACAAGGGGGTCAGTAATTGTTTTTACGCACCTAATAGTAATTTTGTATGAATAATATAACAATTTCATCGCCTTAAATTAATATACTTTATTTAGGAATACAAATAAATTTGTTCAGAAATATAAACATGAATTATAATTATATGTATATCAAGAAAACGAAACAAAAAATTTAAGCTCCTTTACTACTTATTGTTAGTAAGTAGTGATCAATAAACAAACTCGGTTCTTAGGAGGCCAAAAAAGCATTTCCCATATTTTGTTAAAGAGTAAATACATTTATATGTAATTAATTAAATAAGAAGTAAATAACAGATTCTTGGTAACTATATTATATTGAATATCGAACTGAAAATTAAGTAATGATCATTTCTAAGTACCTACACCAAAACCAAGTGTAAGTCCCTCCTTTTGTTAGAATTTTACATAGAGATTAAAGGTATTTTAAATGTAACCAGAGGGTACAACAAGGTTTGTCAAATTTCAACATTATCCATTATCTAACTCATTTTTGCATACCAACAAGATTTTTCTGTTGGAAACCTTTCAAGTTATCTTTGTGGAACCTTTCGTGGAAATCGGCTTGGTCGTGAGATATAGGAAACGCGACTGTGCACGAATTTTTTTATTTACGTTTAGATTCTGCCTTCGGCTCTGTCTATGTAGTTTATTTATATATACTTCTCCTAAGCGTCATAGCATGAGGTATGATTGTCGTAATTAATATACAATAAATATGTTAGGTAGGTATATATCTTAAAACCTTCCTCGATTTATAGGTACAAATTCAAAAAAAAATAATCGGACTAGTAGTTCTATCGATTAGCGCATTTAAACAAACAAAAGACAAGTGAATTCTTCAGTTTTATTGTATATACTTAGATATACATTACCATCATGGCCATTACATTACCATCACACCCATGTCTATCGAGGTCACTTTTGGTTCAATTTCGATTGATCAGTTAAATACTTATATTCGCATAATCTAAATAATATTTATATATAAACAGCATAATTGCACACCATGCCAACATTTTATAATAATCCTGAAATGAAATATAAACAAATTATGTATCTAGGAACTACAGGAAATTAAGTTATGGATCTTGACAACTTTGTAGCAGACTGGCTTAAAATTTTCAACGTGAAACCGGAAATCGCTTTCTATTCATGCTGTAATTTGCATTTAGAACCAATTTTAACTTTGGCAATATTAAGTATACAGAAGATTTATTTACGTATCTACATTTCATAATATAATTTCCATGCCATTTGAATAACCATCTACGCGAGACATCCTTATATAAAATAGTCGAACAATTACACTTTGTTGAGATCATAAAACAAAATTTTGTCCAAAGAATAAAAAATAAAAATGATTTTTTTGGGGTGGATCACCCTTATCACTTAGAAAAATGATGAAAAATAGTTTACGTCCTGTTCTTAGACCTATTGAATATACACACAAATTTCATAAGAATCGGTCAAGGCGTTTCGAAGGAGTTTTGTTACAAACACTGTGACACCAGAATTTTATATATTAGATTAGATAACTAGATAAAGCATTTTATGCTAGGGAATCCTTGGTATACGAATCAATTTTGTATTTTTAATTTTAAAAATCTTTATATTCATACCAGCGCCCAATGAATCATTTCTAATCAACGTAGGGGAAGCCCGGGCAAGACGCATATGTTAAGGCATAGTGTAAATTAAACCACAATTTTAATAATCAATAGTTTTTTACTTTTATTTTGTACTATGTTTAATCATCTTCGGAAAATAATCATTTAAATTAAAAAACTATGACGATTTCTATAATAATTATGAGCTTTTACAAAAAGTATAAATTATCCGTTTTGCCCGGAGGGGTCGGGCAAAACGGATACGCCCCAAGGGCAAAAAGGATATGTTGAATTAGTTCAGATCAGTCTTGTCATTCATCACAGAAGTAGCTGCCAACTCCTACATAAGAACTACAATCTTCATGTGCCCAACTTTTGCACTCATTACATTGAATCCAATCTTTCGCTGGTGGTTCAGTGTATTTGTCAGCGCACACTAAACAGTAAAAATCTGGTTTCAGGTTTTTGTTTTATTGCTAGGCTTGCTAGGTTAGTTTTTCTGGGGCCTTCTAACTCAGAAATCTTCTTCTTAATATTTGCCTTTTTAAACTTTAATGCTTGTTCAGCTTTGACGGGAGTAGACGTCAACACGTCGGATTCCTGCCTTTTCTGTTTGCGGCCTGTTTTAGGAGCAGCCATAGTTGGAATAGATCTAATCTGAAATGGCGTAAGGCTCGCTGCAGGCGCTGGATGATTTTCTCCTAGTGAATGAGCTGATCCTTCTTCTAGTGTATTGGAATCAGACAAGGGTGTAGTTTACTAAACCTTTTAGTCTCTATTTCTACAATGATAACAGACTGTGTGGAAGATTCAGCTACTGCGTACTTTGCGATAACAGATGCGATTTTAAGTAGAAACGGGTCAGTCGTTATTGCTGTTGCTGGAGAGTCATTTAAAGCTCAGTCGATCATAGTAGTCGATGTGGCATTAAAAAGATCTTTGGTCATTGTCGACGGTGATCATTTACAGGACCTTCAGTCTTATTAGACGGTGCGTCAGGAAGAGGACAGTCGGTGATAGTTGAAGGAGTGAGCATGATCTTCTTCTCCAAAAACATTTGGATCATAGAGGCAGATTCCCGGCTTTTTAAATCCATTAACTGCATTCTGAACCAAAGCACTTTTGGCGTATGCTACGCCAAACAGTTTTGCCATATCAGACTGGTTTACAATACGGCCTGTGTGCATTTAAAGGTGAGATGTATAGAATTAACATTAGTTGTCAAAAAACTGTTAAAATATTTCTTACTTAAAAAGGAGATAATGAGATAACTAAACGGGCAAAACGGATAGGTATCCGTTTTGCCCATATCCGTTTTGCCCAACACGCTAAGATTAGTAACAAGTCAAGACATGAAATGTTTTAGTTGGTAAACAAAAAGTAACGATTACAATTAATGATACTTAAATAAACGTGCAAAATAAATAAACAAAAATATTCATAGGCAACTGATGATTTATACAAAAAGTTTGTGTACAAATTTTCACAAAAATCGTAACAAAACAACGATAATCCTTTTTTTCTCCTTCTACAAAAAATGCACTCGCGTATTGTTTTGGTGAAACTGTCATGGCGTTACTGGCCCCACATGTCACGACTTGAGAAAGTGTTATAGCGCTATCTATTATATATTTCTAGAAAAATCTGTTATTCTTCTTACCCACATTATGCTTCTTGCCCGGGCTTCCCCTATATTTTATGGAACATATTTTAAATTCTTAAAAATAATTAATGGTTCTTTCAAAAGCCCTTGTTAAAATCTTAGTGGGACTTAACAATTTTTGAGCTATGAGCAAACCATTTATCAACGTCACTAAAACATAAGGAACAGCCGCCCTTCACGCTCAGATAAGTCAAATTGAATAAGATCACTGAGGACGTTTCAGACATTCGGAGATAATAATAAGCAATATAATCTTCCAAGTATCTTTTAAATATCTTTTTTTTTTGAAGTAGCTTTAAAAAAACAGCGTGTAATTATTAATAACACATAAATTTAATTAATATTTTCAATAAAAATTTAATTTAAAAAAACAGTTTCTCAGCTAAAAGTTGAACTTTTTCATTGAATGACTTTTTAATTTTATTAAAAAGGTTTAATAATAAATAAAACTATGTTTTCGGATTTTTTCGTGGATTTATTTTAATTTTTGGTTCCCGACTTTGCGCGACCACGATGCTGTAAAGCATTTAAAACCTCCATAACCAAAATTTAAAATAAATCGGCGAAAAAGTCCGAAAATATAGTTTTATTTAAAATGACAAATATTCGCGTAAATCTACGACAGTATTAAAAAAATAAATGAACAAATATGTTATAATAACCACGAAATTTGTTTTAACCACCATCCCAACGTTATGCTTAAATTACTTTAAAATTGTTCTCTACGTTGTTCCTAGAGCATTTCCCAGTATACTAATTATGCAGAACTGGCCAATATTGCCACTGGCTGATTTCATGCATTTTAATGTATACCTAATAAAATAGAAAGAAAGTAGATGCAGAATGTTCTTAGATTTGTAGTGTAGTACTATCAATAGATTAATGTTATTTTTCAATTTCCTACAATCTTATCTATTATTATAAATGCGGGTTAAACCTTATTTGTTAGTTTCATCCTATTTTCTCAAAGAAACAGTGCAATAGACGTGACTTTTACGCGTGAAGATAGCTTAAGAGTTGGAAATTTCCATACATAAGCTTATTTGTGTCCGTTTTTGCCTCTCAGTATTTAATAATTTCTTCCAAGCAATATTCCAAAAACTTAATTCATTAAAACATAAATATATAACTTAATGATATTAAAAATATTGTACTGAGTAATATTTATGTTTCCATGCAATTTACAAGGTACTTAAGATGACGGCTCTTAAAATGATATGGGGACGAAATCTCTTAAAAGAATCTACATATTTATATCAACTTTATTCTATTGCATGTATCAAATACTTTTTAATTATTATTTACTAAATAAAATATTTTCTATACAACGTATGTTCAATCATTGTTTAACAATTGATTTTAGTTGAGAACCATTTATAAATAAGTAATACCATGTACCCTGAGACAGGGAATAATACGACCACAACATATTATAATTGCGCAATTTTTATGCGTGTGTTTGTGTGTATGCTTGTTACTTCTTCTCGATGAAATGCCTGGATTTGGACGATATTTACTATAGAGATATAACATGATCTGGAGTAACATATAAAGGAAACACCCGAGCGAGAGTATAAGTCGTTAGTGTCACATATTTTGTAAAACGCACTGAGAGAGGCTACAGGCAAAAATGTATACAGTTTAAAGCTATAAAAATTACAAAGACTTTTTTAAGTAATTCCAATCTATTATTGTTTCAGGTTGCGGGAAATTGAATTAGGAGGTTTGTGCCTTTTTTACTTTATCTCTCCTGATCTCTGGTGCTTAGGTTAATCTGCGCCCAAACGAATGTCCGATTTAGATCCACTTTCATATTATATTGAAGCTCGCTTAAGGCTGGGTTTTAATTTCAACGCCCTTTTATTCAGATGAGCCCTTAAATGGCGGTTGATAAATGAAAAAGATGCGTTACCGGTAAATGTATAATTTACAAAAATCTACTTGGGCATTCAAGCACTAGCTTTATTAAATTACTATACCTACAGTCTACAGATAATATAATACTTTACTAGCTCTAATGGCCTTGGCTAATATTACGGCCCAAAAATAGAGAGAAATATTCACTTTGCATGCGACAATTTTCAGATGTATCTTTTATTTACTTATATCAAAAATAGCGACTCACCCTCGCTTCACTAGGATTCCTCCCTAGGTTGCTTCCCCATACAAAATTTCATCCCATTTTCACCCCCTTAAGGGATGATTTCCGGGATAAGAACTATCCTATGGTCCTTCCCAGGGTCTCAAACTATCTTCTTACCAAATTTCATCTAAATTGGTTTACTAGTTTCGGAGCCTATTCGGTACAAGCAAACAAACAAAAAAATAAATTTTTCCTCTTTGTAATATTAAGTATAGATTAGGATATATACCTATAGATAATATTTTAATCTTCTTCTTCTTCTCCCTGTCCATTTCCCAATCACTTGGGATCGGCGCAGTACATCTTCTGTACTGCTGATAGGATTTGGCAAAAGTTTTATGACCGGTCGCCTACCTGACGTCAACCCTCCTTGGGAATGCTATTGTTTATCGCGGAAGTCTTGTAATACGCACTTTCGATTTTGTTCTCTTTTAAAATATTTTTTATACTATTACTCAAAGTTTTAATGTAATTTTCGTATATATTTTTATATAAATTTTGATCACACAATAAATTTTGTTTTGACGTTGATTATACATATATACATAGATAATATTTTAATTTTTTGGTAAAATAGTCATAATATTTTCAATCTTTAATCTAAAATAACTAAGAGAAGTGACTACCACATTACACATTACTCTACATTACGAACAAATGGTCACCCTTATTTGTTGACATCAGAACTTGACCTAAACAAATATACATATTTAACTTCCTTTATTGGAAGGCAAAAGCTTATTCTACTCACAGGAAAACGGTAACCAAATTTATATACAAAAAGAAAAGAATTTCTCGTCCTATATCCAATTTACATTTTAAAGCAAACGACTAATGAGCGTAATCTTCTCAATGGAACGCTAAAATATAAGGGCCATAATAAATTATTTAAAAGGCAGGTGAAAAAGTGTATGCAAAGAAACAAGTGATTTTCTTTTCATTACCTACTAATAAAAAAATACTACCATTTTAAATTCATAACGTTTTCAATTTTTTATGTTTTGATTTAGACCATTTAAGAGAAATGTGTTCAACGACGGCTTCCCATAAATTTCACCAGGCATAGCAAAATTCTAAAACGATACAAAACAAAAATTGTTAAAAAATGTGTTACTTTACATAAATAAAACTTTAACGTTGTGTTTGAAATTGACTAATTTGATAAAACTTTGAATTGTATATTTTATTGATTCAAGAAGAAATTTTATTTGAAAACTTTATTGTTTCAACGTAAAATTGCTTATTAGAAGATAAATGATGTTTTGGTAGGTTTGGTACCATCGTTATATTTAAACTTTAATATAATAATATATATAACAAATGTATTAATGTCTAGTATCCGACCATAATATTTTCATTAATCGTGCAATATTATTTTATTGAAAATTAGTTTATTATGTCCGCGTACATGAAGAACGTGACTTAACCATATTATGTCGTAGTACAATGTTGAAGTTAATGCGCAGCAACGCATTACACAATTACGCAAAATGGATAACGTCAAAACAATGTAAAAACACATATATGCGCCAAAAAAATAAAAATAAAAAGCAATAGTTAATAATAAGTTTTCGAAGATTGTGCAAAACTTGTACGCAAATGAAAATTTACATTTTTATGTAATATAATATATTTTTAATTAAAATCGAAAAATCTCATGATGCTTACTTTGTTGAATAGATGGCGCTATTATGAAACCTGTAACAGCGCCATCTATGGGATACTGTCAAAACTTGTTAGTTGAACTAAGTTGCCACTCGCTTAACACAAAGACGTTAACAAAATAGTTTTGACATTGATTTTTAGTATAAAGCCATATCATTGGCTTATTAGAAATTCAATATATATTAACCAATAGAAATAGCGTATTCGCTCTCTGCTGTGCCACGTAAAGGAAAACAACGTTAACATTGAAAACAAATTCTTGTGAATCAATCTGTCATTCAGATGACTGTACGAGTAGTATATCCGCCTTGATTTTTTTTTTGTGAACAAAAGTAAGTAACAATATAAATATTTTAACCTGTAAAGTATGTAACATTCGCTTCTTCCTACTAAATCATATTTAAGTCTTTTCAAGTAGTATGTTCTTCATCGTAGACAAAATATTGACGTCATTAATTTCCATCACAAAACAAGAATTTTACTTGTCGTTTACTTCAATATATTATCCTTTTAAATCTATACATCATTAGAAATTATACAAATTGAAAATGATAGACAATGCTAAATGAATATTGTTTAAATAAGTGGTCAGATTTGCTAATTATTTAATAATTTAAAATATTTGTGACATCTCATCCCTTAGGCATTGTTTTCACAGATGAAAGTTACAATATTGACTTTCCTGAATAAATAGAAAAAACAAATAATAAACTAGGGGCGTAGTCTCATATGTTGATTGGTACTAGGCTTAATTGGCGTAGTTATAAAATGTGTCAGCGCCTTAAGCGATGAGTATTGTCCTAATTCGTGTGCTCTAATTTAGGCACTCAAGACGAAAATTACAAAAATAAATTTATCACACCTTTTCGTTTATTCCCAACATTTCTAGATAACACTGATAAGATAAAATAAAATGGCTTGTGATATAGACCTCTTTAGTGTATTGTAAAGTAATTATTATTTTAATATTGTTGTAGGTAGAAGGGTCCATAATGACGACCCAAGTTCAAGCACTATATGACTTCACTGGAGAACCGGGGACCACTGAAATGTCAATAACCTCTGGAGAAATATTAACACTTTTGAATACAGATATTGGTGAAGGATGGTGGGAAGGAAGGAATGCAAAAGGTCAAACAGGCTTGTTTCCAGCAGCATATGTAAGAAAACTCACCCCGGAAGAACTAGCACCGACTAAAATGGCACCACCTGCTCCTAGATATGATCAGGCCGCAGATGATTGGAGTGATCAACAATATAATGCAGGTGACAATAATTATCATAAAACAGCTTCACATGAAGATGGCTGGGATGACGATTGGGATGATGACACTTATTCAGAAATAGGTCCGGGTGTCCCTCAACATAAGCCTGCAATGAGTCAACAGGAACCACTTACACCGCTACCAGGAATGCCTATTGGCGATTACGGTCACCATATGGATGATACTTCATCTAACTTTAGCTCCACTGTAGGAACAGTAAGAAAAAACAAATTTGCACCTTCATCAAAAGTTAGTGGTGAAAGTTACCTATTGGCAACATTAAATGTTGAAGTTCCAGACTCGGACAAAGTTTACATAGTACAAGAAGGCGATAGTTACATATGGGCACCTATAACACAGCCATACCATGTCACAGTTGCATCTCCTAAAAAGGAGTCCAAGTTTAAGGGTATAAAAAGCTTTATTGCATATCAGTTAACACCATCCTTCAATAATATACAAGTTTCTAGAAGGTATAAACATTTTGATTGGTTACATGAGAGATTACATGAAAAATTTACACTTATCCCCATCCCACCACTACCTGATAAACAAATATCAGGCCGTTATGATGAGCAACTTATTGAACGTAGAAGAGTACAGCTTCAAGAATTTGTAGACTGGATGTGCAAACATCCAGTGCTATCGAAATGCGAAGTGTGGCAACACTTTCTTACTTGTACTGATGAAAAACGTTGGAAAGCTGGTAAGAGACAGGCGGAGAAAGATAACTTATTAGGTCTTAACTATTGTATATCATTAGTTGTACCTGAAAAAGCTTTACTGCAATCCCAAGTGGATCACATTACTGACCAATGTCATACTTTCCTGAACAGTATGGACACAGCAGTAAAATCTGTTACAAACATGTGCTTAGCACAAACAAAAAGATTCCAGGGTCCTTACAAAAGTGATTCCCAAAAAATTGGTGAAGCAATCTACAGTTTAGGGAATGCACTCTCATTAGACGAAGGCACAATTATATCTACTTCCAAACTCACTTCTGCTATAAAATTAACTGGTGGTGCTTATATAGAAATTGGCAGAATGTATGAAGAGCAACCAAAACATGATTGGGAGCCGCTCGGTGACAAATTTCATTTATACAAAGGAATTGTTGGTTCTTTTCCCAATAATCTAGCAAATCATAAGGGAGCTGTACAGAAAAAAAGGGAGTGCGAAAGATTAACAGCTGAAAACAAAATGGAAGTAGCTCAGTTGAATGAAGTGTTAAGAAGAACTGATGTCATATCATATGCAATTCTTGCCGAAATCAATCATTTCAAAGCTGAGAGAACGGAAGATTTAAAGGCAACTATGCAAAACTTTTTGAGGCAGCAAATTACTTTTTATAAGAAAATAGTTGATAAATTGGAGACTACACTACAGCAGTATGACGGGTGAATAGTGATATGGACAGTGTTTAGTATGCATTTTGGAAATGGACTTTTGCCATTATTTACTATGAATATTGTTTTGGTATTGATGTTTATGTAGATGTAAAATCCAAAGGATTAGGTAAACTTTTATAATAAATCAATGAATGTGATGAAAGTGACTGAATGTAAAATAATGCTAAATACACAAATTTCTTTAATTTTTATATACCAAGATGTTCTGTATATACTTTGCTATCTTACGATTTCCATAAAATCTATTTTTTACTATTTATATACAAGTTTTATTTGAACTTTCTACTAATTAATTATTTTTCAATAATTTTGAGACATTATGTATAATTATTTTAGTTAAGTGTTGTAAAATTCCATTTTAAAAGTAAAACTGCTAATAAAGCTTAAACCGTTTTTTGACTTCAATCTTCTTTACTATTTCAATCTTTTTTTCTAAAGCTTTTAACACTTAATCTGTGAGTATAAATTCTTAACTATTTACTTCATATATTTTGTAGTAGTAACTTGAATATTGAATGTAATGTTACATTTTTATTTTCAGAATATCTTCAAAGAAGAAATAACAAATATATACAAGTTAATTATCTATGCAGTGTCCTATTTCATATAAAAAATTCTTGAAGATACCGGCAAAATATAATGGCAGAAGAGAAAAAGAAAGACTCTAGTGCACTTCTAGCGAAAAAGAAGAAAGTAAAACCAAGAAAGTCGAGAGATGCAGACTGCTGTAGTGTGAACTTCTTAAAGTGTGTTCTACATATATTCAACATTATATTTTTGGTAAGTATGTTACCTCCTTATTAATATTAATCAGACTACTGTTATAAATGCGAATGTTTGTATATATGTATGTTTATTACTCCTCACAGAAATGGCTGGACAGAATTGAATAAAATTTAATAAACAGATAGACTGACCTCCATATGCTAATATTAGACACCTAAAGTCGCTAGTACTATATATATATATATATATATATATATATATATATATATATATATATATATATATATATATACACTGTGTTAATAGTTGATATATTTTTGTTGATATATTCAATGCTGTACTATACATACACTGCACTAAATTAACTTATTTTCTCACATCTGAAGGGTTTCTGGAAGAAATCTCTTAAAGAGATAAGTTATCCTTTGTCGATATTCTGTTACTTTATTTTGTACTAGCAAAAAACAAATCTATCCCACATCATCACAATCATATCCGTACATTTTTCCCGGATTATATATAGCTTATAGCCTTCCTCAGTTAATGGGCTATGTAATGCAAAAAAAACTTTTGAAATCGTATTAGTAGTCCCTGAGATTAGCGCGCTCAACCAAACAAACTCTTCAACTTTATAATATTAGTATATATAACATATACTTTATGGTACATAAATGAATAAATAATATAAATGTGAGGTTTTGGCTCTTTTGACACAGATTCATGTAATTTTTATATGTATGTACCTATAGTTTTAGACTGGAATTACATATAGGTAGGCAATTTTTTCAAACGCTTTTATTAGCTTCACTTTTAATTAACTATAACATCTGAAAATTTATAAAGTCGCTTTTCGCGTGTGCCTTTATTGATTTTGATACAATTTTCTTCCAAAAAGTTTATATGTATAACATACATACAAGGTATATTTATAGAAAGTAAAGAAAAGTGTTTTATAATCAAGTCATCAAGCGAAACGGTACAGGTCGTAATATTATAAATGCAAAAGGCACCAAGGGACGCACCCGAGCGAAGAGACGGTAAGCCAGTAGTAAATTATAATTTCGTTTCTTCTACTGTTTTAAGGTGAATAGATGAAACAACTCGTACCTTGTTAAGTATTATCAATCAAAACATAATGTATAATGAAAAATCTTTATTTGTTGTAAAATTATACATAAACCGATACATATTGATAAAATAGCCTTATCTTCGATTATATTATGCACTATCTAAAGGCACATTGACATTATAGGTTTATTGTAGCGATGATCCGCTCGTTTAGATTTAGTAATTTTATATAAAACTAGCGGCTTCGCCTCCAGAAAAGGAAAGAAATGTATCTCTCAGGCACCGTATATTTTTCCGGAATAAAAAGTAAGCTATGTGTTATTCCAGACTATAATCTATTTCTGTGCCCAATTTCATTCAGATCCGTTCAGCCGTTCTGGCGTGAAAGAATAAAAAACCTCCATACATACAAACTTTCACATTTATAATATTTATACAGATTATACAAACTATGTTTTTTGTTGTTTTTTTTTTTTTGTTGGGAACACTTCGAATACTTTACAGCAAATATAGTCACAAAAGATCCCTCTTATATAAAAAATATCTTAACTATTCTTGTCAAAGTGGCGTTGATCCTAGTGGTACATATGATGCTATAAAATAGTAAAGTAATTATATACAATCTTTAGATTATGCACAAGGTCAGAAACTCTTTACAGTTGGCTTAAGAAAAAAGATCACCGACATCCTATGAGAATTAAACATTTTTTTGTAGTTAGAACACGTATCACTGTATGGAAAAATCTAAAATTTAAATTTTAATACTTCCAATTACATACATAATAAACAACTAAGTTTTTTACAACTCTCTTAGCTTGTTTATTTTCTATTATTTTTCGTGCTACTTGTATAAATTCTCAAAGTCTGTCCCGGTATTGCTATTGGAAGGTCCATAATATACCTATTGAGTTAGTCTATCCAATGATGTAGGTATTTAAAACATAAATAAAAGAATTAAAAAAATATCTCATACTTTTTAAGGAAAGAAAGAAAACCTCTATCACTTTATCTACTTTTAATTGTAAAGCCATAAAGTACTTAATGTCGATCAATTGATATCATACAGATAATAGACACCCTCCTATTTTGAGGCTGTAAAGGTTTCTACTTTGCTATTAACGATTGTCCAAAATGAAAATCAGTTTTAAATAAAACTATCTTTTCGGACAAAATCCGAAAAGATAGTTTTATTTAAAATGTCAAATATTCGCGTAAATCTAAGAAAGTATTATGAAAATCAATTTGTCAATACTTAAATATTTGTTAGGATTTGAACCCATGGCATTACATTAAAATAATAGGCTTTATTTATTTTTTTAATGTTTGTGTCACATAATAATCAACCATCTACCATATATGTATATTTTAATAGAAAATTAAAAATATTACAGAGTAAAACGGTTCTTAAAATACCTAAACACAACATGTATGCATCCAATTGCAAATCGGTCACACATAACGTTGCTGTGGTAAATATACTTCAACACCCTCGTTCCAGGCCCCTATTAAGTCTTATTCATTTCGTTTAACATCAAACAAATCGATTTGTGGCTTCCGCCTTTTCTGGTTTTAAATACGTAACACTTCATAAGTTTACTGTAATCATTATGGTATAGAATACAGGAAACGGTGGCTAACCTATTAATATGTACATAAATCCCATACCTCGATCTATTTTGATCACTTTTATAATGATCATACAAACAGACGAAAAGAGAACATTTCTCAAATTTGTTTTGTACACATTAACTAATTTTTACTATTAATATAAACAAAAATGAACACGAATAGTTATCAGTAGCCGTCTATCGTAATTAAAAACAGGATCTGGTGTACTAAAAATCTCGATTAATATAGGTGCCAGTACAATCATCTTCTGTGATTTTTAACATCTTACAATTTAATGTAAACATTTACTATCCAGATTCGTTATAAATTCCACGAATTTATTACACCTTTAACGAAACTAACATGGTACGCCAGTTCAACTTTGGGTATGTGCATTTCTTATGCACAAGTGCAGTATTCTTATTTCTAGTAGAGAAACACTTTCTAGGTCCAGATGTAATCATGGAGCGTACCCATAAGCAAATCCTGCAGTACAGCTGCAGGGTTCAGTGGTCTACTCTAGTTCAGCATGCGGCGATCACAAAAGACCAAAAAATATATGCCAGTGATATTCTATAGCCACAATAAAGAAATTAAAAAAATAACGTGGTATTTAAAAAAAAATTAAAAAAAATTATGATATATAATATCAATGTCAATATTATTTTTCATTTTACGTATTGATGAAATAAATAACAATTGCGCATTAGCAAACTAGCACTATTTAACTAATTAATGATTTCCTGTATAACCTGAAATGTATTTTCTAGACATAATATTTTTAAGTTTCCCAAGTGTAAATGAGAATAAATAGGTAAAAAATAGTCTTTTCTATATAGTAATCGACTTACATAAAAATGACTGATCTAAGCTACGTATATACGTAAGCAAGCAAGCTAGTTTATACATATACATTATATATATATATATATATATATATATATATATATATATATATAAACTAGCTTGCGTCGACGTTTTGCAAGATTTAAATATGTATGTCAGTCTTTAACAAATCCTTTATCCCCCATTGTAAATAGAGCTTATAATCCGATATGTACCTGTCTTCTAAGTCACAGTATATATGTCACTCCCTTTGTCTAACTGCCTATAGACATTTGCCATAAGCGCCATGTAAATGATGTCAAATTCTTATTTATAGTAAGGAGAACATGACAGGCTATCGAAATTCATCATCAATCATGTAAGACACTTAACGAAATCTGTTAGGAGATTATAAGGCACAAACAGATAGATTGTTTGTCGAGCTTTGGTACCGTACGACTTCATATGAATTATGAAGTAGCTACTTAGAAGTGAAAATACTTGAATCACTTCAATTTTATATGACGACACGTTTGGCTTAGTTTGTAGTGACCCTACTTACTGTGCCAGCGGTCGCGGGATCGAGTCCTGCTGGAGGCATTCATTTGTGTCTACGAATGTTTGTACTCCAGTCATGGGTGATTATAATATGTATGTATTTAAAATTAAATACACAAAATATGTAGTGTATCAACTACCAGGTATCCATAACACAAGCCTCGTAGCTTATCGTGGAATTAGATGGTGCTATGTGTTAATGTCCCAGCATATTATTATTATTAATTTTATTCATGACTATAAAAAATTGAAAACTTTGCAATTGCTTTCAATTCGGTATTTTATATTTAGTTTGCAGGAGCCGGTGTTTTGATGGTGGGTGCGTGGACAGTCGCAACTAGGCATAGATTCGTACCGTTGTTACCGACGCTGACCTACCCTGCCATCACGTACTTGCTCGTAATAGCGGGCGCTTTAGGCGTCCCGCTTAGCGCCCTCGGCTGTTGCGGCCTGAAGACTGAAAATAGAACCAGTTTATTGTGTGTAAGTATCCCATTAGTCCCTTCTAATTATATACAGTAACAGACCTGGATATTTTTTTTTATTTTCATTTCGCTAGAAAAAACTTCGTTTAAAACCAACCAAGAAACTTTTTAAAATATCCATTACATATAAAATTACCATCTTCTTAAAATTCGCATTAGAATAAACTTGAAATTGAATATTACATAATAATCTCAAACTAGTTTTTTCTCTCAACATTCTTGTTAACGTCTAATCTCAAGGCCACAAAAACCGTTACGTTTCATAATAATTTTGCTCTTATCTCAAAAGAAAATATTTATTAATGTTATATTAATATATTTTTTTTGTTTGATAATGAAGGTTAGAAGCTGTATATTTAATTTAAACAATTTAAATTTAAAACTGGCATACCACCTTTTCTTAAAACAACTTGAGGCACTTTTATAGAGATACAAAAAAAAAGAAACAAATCATATTACAACACATTTAGACATTTCTACTAAAGTTGAGATAAGAATTTAGTAAGACTTCTTTTAAATTCAAACATAATATTTATAATATGTATGTATTTAAAGTTATATATGTGTAGTGTATCAACTACTATCCAGTATCCATAACACAAGTCTCGTAGATTACCATAAAATTAGATGGTGCGGTGTGTTAATGTCCCAACATATTTATTTATTTATTATAAACCTGTTAATTTTATATTATTTCCAGTACACATATTTTCTACTGATCACGTTCATTTTGGAGGCGGGTGCGGGAAGCCTCGCGTACTACTACGAAGTGGCTGTAGAAGAAGAGCTACGTTTAGAACTCAATAACACTTTCATAACCAACTACGCGTTGGACACCGTCATCACTAACGCCGTAGATAGTATGCAGACGGAGGTAAATAGTACTTAAAATATGATTTGTTATTGAATAGTTTTTATTTGCTTTTACTAATTTTGCTTCCCCATACAAATTTCACCCCTTAAGGGATGATTTCCGGGATAAAAACTATTCTATGTCCTTCCCAGGATCTCCAACTATCTTTTTACCAAATTTCATCTAAATCGGTTCAGTAGTTTCGGAGCCTATTTGATACAAGCAAAAAAAAACATTTTTTTTCTCTTTAAATTAATTTTTTTACTACTAGTAACATATAACCTCTTTTTAAATAAAAAGAGTAGATATGTTACTAGTAAAAAAATTAAAGACGCATAATAGAGCAGCTTTATCGCTACCTGTATAAGCAATCTCTTACTGGCAACCTTAGGTTGGAGTAATAATGTAAGACTGGCGTTTCCCTGTGACTCAGCCCGTGTATTTCAATAACGTATTCTTATAGCTTTATAAATAATAGCCTAAATTGCACTCGTTTTTTTGCTTGAAAGAGTAACAAATATACATACATCCATCCATTTTCACAAATATTAGTAGGATGCTAGACAATGTACTTCCTATACATAAATATATATATTGGACTACTTTTATATATCCGAAAGTTTTTAAGTGTGTACGTTTGTTACTCCTCCACAGTATTCTGATTTCTGAATGGTATGATTACTTTATATCATAACATGTATCATACATTCTTAGATTTAATAGAATATTTGACATTTTAAATATATCGGAGTTTAGTTACCTTTTTCTGTTATCAAACTTTAATAATGTTTAAAGTCACTATGTTATTTATCTAGTTTAGTTTTTATTACTTTTGAATTTCGAGCAGAGATTACATCTCGAGCGGGGTCGAGACGCTATCATGATATTCTTTGGAGATACGTGATTTAACTAAGTTGGTTGATCTTGGAGGATCATTTGAAAAGTTACATATGTTTCACTAATTAATAAATAATTTATTATTTGAGCTCTGATAACGCCCACAAGTATAGTAACCAGTAAAGATGATGTGCGTAGAGTATGGATAACACGATAAATAAAACTATCGTTTCGGATTTTTTCGCGGATTTATTTTGATTTTTGGTTCCCGACGATGATGCCCATGTTTTCTATAAAGCATTTGAAACGTCAAAAACCAAAACGAATCTCCGAAAAATAGTGTTATCTAAAATAACACGTGTGTTTCAGTTCAAGTGCTGCGGCGCGTCCCGCTACGACGAGTGGCGCAAGAGCGCGTGGCACGAGCACGACCCGCGCCTGCTCGTGCCCGACTCCTGCTGCCGCAGCGTGACGCCGCGCTGCGGCGCGCGCGACCACCCCTCCAACATATACTACCATGTGAGGCCTCTCACTTGTATTGTAGTATGAACATCATGAATCATCCATTGGCGATATCCATATAGAAAAAAAATATTCTAGTAATTATTTAAAAAAATGCGTTTTTTCAGTAAAGACACCTATATAGAAATTCTTAAAAAGAAAAACCTTATAAATACAAAATTTGATCCAAATCGTTAGAGCTATTTATAAGATACATGAAATAAATTTATATGCCTACGCACATATACAATAATTGCTCATTTAATTAGGATAAGATTATATTATACATGTATAAATGTTGCATAAAAAAATATTGTAACTCTGTATTGAGATTAAAAGTAGAAAGTGATTTGAATATTTTTCTAAGAAAGCTGACATTAGGGATCTGCCGCCATTTATTTATTTTTATTTTCAAAATAGCGACGCATATTCAAACTGGTAGCGTACAATGAAACTGATGTGAATGTATAGAGGATATTTAAATAAACAAATATTGCTAGCAATATGATGCTCTAAAAGTCAAGTTTCTGAGATTTTTGAAGGTAAAGGTCACGGTATGAATACCTGGAGATACAGCTTGTGTAAGAAAATAAAAGTTATTAATTTATAATTGGTCGCCCAAAAACCTCCTTTTTTGTTAGTAAAAGTAAATTTTTTTTATTGAATTAACTCAAAATAATCGTACTAATAATATAATGTTAAACTTAAATTGAAACCACAGGTGATTTTCTTTATACTTAAACGCATTAAAACAAGTAAACAAAAGTGATTTATCCCTAAAATTAGAACGATTCATGTATGTCAATTAATATCTTATCTATGCTATCAATACAAAAGTATTTGTATAAAGACCGTGTCGCTTACTTTTTGTTTGTATTTAATTAAACAAATATTTCTAAGTGGATTTAAAGATTCATTTACTATTATCGTATCTAGAAAACATGAATACATCATATTTATAATATGTATGTATTTAAAGTTATATATTATGTGTAGTGTATCAACTATCTGGTATCCATAACACAGACCTCGTAGCTTACCATGGAACTAAATGGTGATGTGTCAATGTCTGAATATATTTTAATTTTAATGTCCCAATATGTACATATTTATTTTTATGTATAATTTCATTTCAGGGTTGCATGCGACAGTTTACCAACCACATACGAGACAACCTGATCATATTAGCCGCAGTGGGTGTCGGTATGTCTGTCATACCGATCTTCGGATTTTTCTTCTCATGCGTCTTATATGTAAAGATTAAACATGTAATCGACTGACCCAGGCCTAAACCTGCACCCCAAAATAAGTGCAAGGTTTTCGATAAATCTGCTTCAGCAAATGACTTAACAAAGGCGGTAGCTAGACACCCCCAAAGAGCGCCAAAGATGGCTAAAAGAACACACTCGAAACGAAGCGTTAAAAGACCACCGTGCCCTTTACATTCGAATCCAGATAAAGAAGAAAAAATACCCATATCCACTATTAGCGATAATGTCAGTATATAAATATTATGAATGTTCGAGTATTTGTATCGATTTTATTTGAGAGCGTTTACGCGTGGGAGAAGTGTGTGAATATTTGCTGTCTCTTCTACTCTTTTAGTTAAACAAAAGTTACATAATGTTTTTAAAGTATGTTTTCTTTTACATGTAGTTATTAATTTATTAAGTAAGATATATTGATGAAAACATTAATTTTAGCCGTATTATAATCCTTAATAATTGACTTAGTTTGAATTCATTTTTTATGCGAATAACCTAAATATATTTTTTTTTATTTGAAGCTGAAAACGTAATTACGACATTTGTCAAAAATCTGTATAAATTCCACAAATATTAGTTACAACGAAATAGCTTCGAAAACCAAAAAAAAAAAATTCTTGCCACGCAACGCCGAAAATGCGTAAACGCTCTTAAGCTTGAAGTACATATTTTTTAACTCTACCGTTCAAAGTTACACTTTAAAAACGACAGATTCATATTCATTTTTATACCTAATGCTTTGATTATTTTTTTAATAATTCTTCAAATTATTATTAATAAAATATTTTAGTTATCATTTTAATGTACATAACTTTGAACTAAGAAAATTATATTTATTTATATTAAAATACAAAAAAATATTAAACTTATAAAACCAAGATAATACCAATAAAAAAAATATGTAAATATTTTGTTCATTTAACTATATGGAAGTAATCTCAGTGTATTAATTTATTGTTATTTAGCAGGCCCACTATAATATACGGTAAAAAAATTAACAGTTGTCTGTGTGTTCATCAGTGCTACACTGTCATAGAATTTAAAAACCTAGATAGAGTAGCGTAGAATCCATGACCGAATTTATATATATAATTGTGTTAAGTGTGCAATGTTTGTAGTTACTATAAATGTAAAAATAAAGTTCGTGATATAAACGAGAATTAAAATTAAAAAAAAATTACAGCACATTTTTTTTATTTCAAAAATAATATATATATTACTGTTGTAATCACTAAAAAAATCAAATATATTTTATAATCTGATGGAGAGATATTATGATGGTAATATAATGTTTATTTATTACTTATTTTACGAAAATATTCGTTAGCTTTTATATAGCAGCCTTTACATAACTAAAGACAGCATTCAGCATCCTTAGAACAAATATGGTCGCGTTCAAGCTAAATCTAATGTATTAAATATAAATTGACCATTTTATAAAATTATTATCTGTGTATATACTATAGTGTATATAAATTCTCATTTATATCATGTGCATGGAATATAAATTGAAAAGGTGCTATATTTGTTATCAAAACAAGCCATTGCTTACTTAAATAATAAGATACAAACATCGAAATATATATATGAGAAATCTAAAAAACAAGATCTAAATATAATAATTTGTAAAACATATTTTATATTTATTATTTATTTATTGCACTTTAGCAGTTGTTTTAAGTAAAAGCTATATGTTAGAAAATAAATGTCAAATTTTTCTTGTTATAGCATTATCCCATTTTTTATATTTTACTAATTTTTTTATGGTGTTCAGTGATAAACTAGCACACCTGATGGAAAGCGATTCCTGTCGCCCATAACACCTGCGGTTCATGCACTTAGGTTTTATGTTACAAAAATGCAGAACCGCAGGTGCGTTGTCACTGTTAGGACCAAGATATGACTCTTGCCTGTTATAGGGAATATGATTGTGATTTAAATGAAGGTGAAATATTTTTTTATTATCTTTATTGCTTTTGAATTAAGCCTATGTCAATATTTTTTAATGTAATTTCTTTTTGACTAAGAAAATAATTATTAAACAGTACAATTAATATAGGTGGGAAATTTAAAGTATGTATTATCATTATACAGCAATTAGCGATTTTATTGCTACAAACTAAAAGTCGTCATTTTTCTATATATAATACTTTGACGTCACGAAATGGCGGGCGTTTAAAGTATCCGTATCGGTATAATGTTTTTAATATTAAATTCTAGTTTTTTGGAGCTGGATATTTTTTTACAATTATATATGGATGTTATAAAATAAGCTATTGTATAAAACAATTAAAAAAAATCACGCATATTCCCTATTGCGTTGGCTACGTTATCCTTTAATAGATAAATGGGTGGTACCCATCCAGCCGGACTCCTCAGACTTGACAGAGTCCTACCACCGATAAAATCTCTATTATGACTAATAAACATATATTTTTTCTCTTTGCACAAATAATAAAATCGTTTTCCTCTTCGTCAGGTCTACACGTGTAACATAACTGCGTATATTATATTCTTTGTTGTTCGCTAATATATTTTTGTAGGAAAATATTTACATTTAACCATTAAAATAAAATAACTTTTACTGCCTGCGATTTGCGAGATAAGCAGCTTGTAATAGAAATCTATAGAGAGGTAAAATAAAATGTTTTAAAGTAGCATTATAAATGTTTTACAGTTATTATTAAATTTAATGCTGCTTTTATTATCATGATATTTAATGATATAAATATAATAAACAATTAGCAATTCTTAAGTAATAGTTTATAGCTAAGTTTATAACTACTATGCATCACTGGAAAACGATTCACCGTACGTCAAAGATTTAATTATATACCCTATTAAAAACCTCCAATAGGATCTCTTTAAAAGCGACTAAAGCCACATAGAAGCCGATAAATTTTTATTGGTTTCTATGTGACTTTTGATGAGATATTGGAGTTTTTCAGTAGATGCGCCCTGCAACTTTTAATTAATATGGTCACGTTTTGCTTACAATAAAGGAAATTTCGAATATATATACTTAATTATAGCTCCTACAAAACAAATGTACACTTAATTATTACTGTACAAGTCATTCAGATTTTTAATTCGTTTATTTAGCCGTTACCATAGTAAAAGTTTGCATATGAATAACAAATATAGTGCGTCTCGCTTACTCATACTTAAAATAAAATAAAATGTACATACACATGGGAAGAATTTTCCGTTTTTTTTTTTCAATTATTAGAACATTTCATAATGATGCGAAATTGGGATTTTATTTCCTGTAGACAATGAATTTTACAAAAACTCGAGACTTACGCGGTTAAAGTTTTTTGAGGGCAAATCGGAGATAAATCTTTGCCATGAGTATGGTAAACTACCACTTTATTTAGCTGTATACAGAAATAACTATCTAAAACATTTATTTATAATATAAAATGTAAATTAGATATACCTAGTTGTAAAGTTACTTATATTATATAAATCACTAATAATATTGTAATATTATAACCAAAGTTAATACGTGCCTTACTAATAATAAGTAACTAGCAATTAATTTATTATCACTTATTATTATACGTCTATATTTTTATTCCACACCGTTTGCTTATATTCTTTAATAAATATGATTTATCACAAGAATTCAAGGACAAATATATCATGGTAAAATAATTTGTATAATTTACTATTAGTTTAATATTCTTAAGCTAATTATTATTGTATCCAACCCTTTTTAACGTCCCACTGCTGGGCACAGGCCTCTTATGAGAGGGGGATCAAGCCATAGTCAACCACGAAGGCCAAGTGCGGCGACGTCACATATACTTCGAGAAATTGCTGGGTTCTTCTGCTTGCTGGTTTTCTTCGCCGTAAGGCAAATGGTAATTGTCTTGGAGAATGGTTCGCACATGAAAATATCAGAAGTGCGAGACCCAGGATTTGAACCCGCTTTCTCAAGTGAGCGCGTATCCACTGGGCTACCACTGCCTTAATATGCAAAATAGTATAATCATTATTATTTTTAATAAATCAGAATTAATTAAACAATTAGTGTAAGTTCAAGACCGATTATCTCGAATTAAAAGTATGTTTTACGTTTGTTTTTTATAAAATTGTTAAAATCATATTTAGAGTCTTAATATTACTGTTATTGAATAATTCATATGTATATGTTATTAAATAATAATCAAGCGGAATAAAGTTATTTTTAAAACCAAATATAATTTATAAATGTATTATAATTTTTATTTATTCATCACTTTATATGAATTATTGATATGTCGATGTTTAATGTCTGCAAATTGACGGTATAATTAGATCTGCAATTATTTTAAATACAAAATTTATGAATTTCTTTTTGTTTTATTTAAACACTGGCGATTCCTAGTGTGTGGAACGTTTGTGTGTTTGTGTGTTGTTGTGTGTGTGGAATGTTTTATCGGTTAGTATGGAATAGATAGACTATCTATACATATAATAAAACTGTAGAGGTTGAATGTCTGTACATAGAAAAAAAATGCTATAAACCGAGTCAGGAGGATGTAAGAAGACAAATAGAACAAATCCAGATTTTTTTCAATTTTTTTGTTTCTCTGTCTGTTTGTACGGGCTAATCTCCGAATCTATTGGGCCGATTTAGATGAAATTTTGTATGGTGGTACCTTATATCCCCGGACAACATCTTAGATACTTTTCACCTCAGAAAATTAAAGAGTTCTCGTGGGATAGTTAAAAAACTAATAAATTATACAGCTTAGTACACAAAAACTACTGATTGGATTTTAATGGAACTTTACAATATTATAGTTCATAGGTACATGATTTTTCTGTGTGGAGATAGTTGGCGGGCTGGAGAGTGACATAGACTACTTTTACCGTGGGAAATTATCTCTTTCCCACGGGAAAAGACGTTATAATACAACCCAAAAAAATATTTATGATCAGAATTACTAGAAACTTGGTATTATTGCTCTTTAATAAAATTAAATAAATACGTGTTTTAGCATTTTTCCAAATTCATCCTATAAGGATGTAAAATAGGGGATGAAAGTTTGCATGAAACTATATTTTTAGAGATTTTTTGTAGTTTTAGCGCGAGTAAGGCTGCGGGTTCTGCTAGTATATTATATTATTGCTCCGTTCCCTCGGGTAGTAGCATGATGATATATATAGCCTTCCTCAATAAACGGGCAATCTAAAGCAAAAGAAATAGTTCCTGAGATTAGTGCGTTCAAACAAACTCTGCCTCTTTATAAATTATAATATTATTATAGAAGTATAGATTGCTTTCGATTGTACTTTGATATGTTGCAATTCTAAATGTTAGCGGTGAATGTATTGACAGTAAAAAAAATTGATTGACCTTTCCTCAAAAAACTGGTAACAAAATATGTAAAAAGCCTTGATTAATGGTCATTAAAACTGGTTTTAAATCAAAAAATATTTATTCTTAG
Organism: Brenthis daphne; assembly: GCA_947093115.1. NCBI lineage: Eukaryota > Metazoa > Arthropoda > Insecta > Lepidoptera > Nymphalidae > Brenthis > Brenthis daphne. The sequence goes on along the minus strand of OX352474.1, from coordinate 27,724,854 downwards.
CTAAATAAATATATTCTAAACAAGTTGATGCATGAATCATATTATATACATATAATTCAAGCAGGCGCCGATCTAGGGTTAAGCTTTAGAGGAGGTCATTGATTGAAGTTTATCGAAAACTAGCGATTCACCCTCGCTTCGCTCGGGTTCGTCCCTAGTTTGCTTCCTCATACAAACTTTCATCCCTATTCTTACCCCCTTAAGGGATGATTTCCGGGATAAAAACAATTTCACTCACATTTCATATCATGAGATTAAAAAAAATCTAATTTTATTAAACATTTTTTTCTTTTGTTTTTCTTCTATACAAAACTTGTCTTGACAATAACAAGCACAAAAAAAAGAATTATCCAATTTAGTGCAGACGATCGGAAGTTATGCGCGTACATACATTTCGGTGATTCATTTTTATTTATATATCGAAAATTAAATGTAAAAGTTATAAAAAATAAGAAAAAATAGAATTAAAATAATATGAATTTATTTTTTCTAAGCTATAGCGTTAACTATATTGAGCCTTAGTGTATTATGTTTGTATTAGTACATACAAAATAATTAATTATAGTTTAAAAAGTAAAAAAAAAACAAGCTTTAATGATGATGTGAACTAAAAATTCAAGTACATAATAAATTAAAAAAAAGCGTTTTAATAAGGAGCAGCTCTCCATTACTCACATGGTATGGACCTAGGATCAGAAATGTCGAAAACCATTTAAATATATTTGACGAGTAACGACCTTTTCGGCTGACTTTTGCTTCGGGTTGTTAATCAGATTATAGATGACGCTGATTCTCAAATAATTTACATTTAATTAAGCAATACATATGTATGAGACCGCATGCTAAATAAAAAATGTGATTTTGTGGGATTACCTACTCATTCGAAAAACTGATTATTGGCTAGAAAAACCAGTACTACCCACTAAAACCCTACGGAATCTCCCATTTTAATAGTACGCTAACGCACTCAACCACGACGCTCTGACCACTGATCTGTCGAGGTAGACCAGAACACGATCCTCTCTGCTATCAGAGAAATACCAGGAGTAACCCGCATGGTACACCGTTTACCCACACGGGCTGCCTCCAAAGTGCGTATCTTGGCTTCGCATCCGACTACATTGCTGGACGCTAATAAATTTTAAGAACGTATTATTTCATTATCATTTAATTATAATAGAAGTTTTGGAAATCTATTTCTTACTTTTATTTAACACTAAAAAATAAACACCTGTGCCATTATTTTTCTATGTATCATGTGTAGGAACACATCATTTTTGTCATGATAGCACTGCCACTATTAAACAATTCAAGGTTAAGACAATTATGATAGCTAATTGTAAATAATTATTACATTAAATAGACACATTTAATATGCCAGTAGAACATAACGTAACGAGACTTCCTTATATTGTGTTTTAATTACTTAAAGCCATGATAGTGATCGTTATTAAATGAATACCTACTCTCAAAAGCCCATTCTGTCTACTGTCTACTATATAGTTACATACCATATTATTTTGTACCCGGAAGTGTTTACGTATCTGTTGTAAATGTACACTCGAACCAAATTATTTTTAGATTAGATTATTATCATTTGTAGAGAACGGAAACCTGTAAAATTAAAACATACCTACTTAAGCTAAATATTTTACGAGTGCTTAGGTATTTTCCGATTATTAATTCACGTGCAAAACTAGTTTGCGCTTCATTTTTTTAATATTCTTACATGCCAGTTTGAAACAAGGAATTATTAAGTCCCATTAATTACTAAATACATACCTAACTGTGGCTTCACGAGCATTTATTATTCTGTTTAGTCTACAACAACCACTAAGCATGACCCATGTTTTATATGAGATTGCGTAGATTGGGGAGCTCAATCTGTGTCTTTGAATCAATTGAACAGCGGGAGTTTAATTATCTCTTAATTCCTAGTACTAGTTGCACAACAAAATGTACCATTGAACAACATCTAGCGGATCTGCATTCTCGAATAAACCACGAGTTAGGTTATCGGGACGGTGGGTTTTAATAAAACAACGTTTCTCTTCAAAAGGACAGATACTACTCTTTATTTCTTACTTTCTAGGTTTATATACATATGTTGCATGCGTGCGGTAGTGTGTCTGTGTTCTCAGAAAAAAAAGGACCCTTCGGCCCAGATTATTAGATAGTATATATCTAAAAATCTATCCTTAATTTATTATGACGTTTTAAATCGTTGTGTTACATGAAGTGCGTTGTTACATTGTACAATAATAGATCCTTCTGAGAAGGATATTTAAAGATACCACATTTTTGATAACTCACAAGTCACAATTAAACATAATATAATAATGCCGAATGCCCATTATACAATTTCTCGATCGGTTATGTACTTAATGGTCAAATTTTCGGCCACAGTTTTACTTCAATCATTCTATTGTCGATTAAAAATACCGTATTTGTTAATCCAATTTATAAATATCTCGTATCACTTTGTTTGTGGTCGCACTCTTCCGAAACAGCTCGACTGATTTTAATGTTTTTTTTGTAGGTTTATTTGATAGGTATGATAATAAGTTGTAAAACATTTTTCAATCACCTACACTGACCCCCGCCACGCCCCCCCCCCCCCCTCCTCCTCAGCGCCCCCATTTTTTATTCGCCATTTTAGTATTTTTGTATTATCATTATATTATAAATACGCTGTATAATATAAAGCTAAAGTTTTTTTAAGCTATTGCATAGCTTCTATCGAGGGCCTTGAGCGTGGGGACCGAATCCAGAAATTCCGTAACGAAAAAAACCTGACACCCCCACTCCGACCGGCACAGCGGTGATACTTTTTAGTTTTTCCATCTATCGATAAATACCAGAACTTTTAATGACTTCTTGAAATATCACGCTTGTCTCTTTAGTTCAGCAACCCGCCTTTAGGTGGCATTGGTTGTATTGGAAAACTACCGTAATCAGCTGTTTGTGAGAAAGTATATAGGTGTATAGGTATTTATCATCTATGTACAACAGTGAATATCTGTACTCATATAATTTGTGTACAAAGTGTTTTAAATATGAATAAACAAAGTGCATTTATTAATGAAGAAAGTCAAGGAAAAAAAATACTGCATTAATAAAATAAATAAATAATTATAATTGCATAAGTTGATAAAAAATGCTATGCAATAGCTTTACCGCGACAGTCTCCGAGTGGCACATTTAATTTTTGTTGATTGAACGCGACCGAACTACGAGTTCTGCTAATAATATAATAATTAATAATGTGTAGGTAGTACCTTAAGTATCTACATTCGAGGCCACAGGCTTATAATTAGCTTGGGATTAAATTACCACTTATTACTAATAAACAACTTATAGTGATTCTCGCTGTGGCCACATTGCATAAAATTATAACAAAATTATGGAAGGATTACATAAATCTTCAATCAAAAGTAGTATTGTTGTAGTCTCTTAAATAGCTGGATAAAATTTGGCCACAGTGATAGATATATATAGCACAAATTCTATTTTTTATCCCGGAAAAATGTACGATTCACTAGGGAAAAACCTGAGCGAAGTGAAAGTGAGCCGCCAGTACTACTGGATCAAGATCCGGCTGCAAGATTGTTACGCTCATAGCATACAATATTATATTTTGACCGGGGTGCCTAATTAAATGTGCCCTCTAGTATGTTTAATTAGATAAATAATAATTGACTTTTTGGAACAAAATCGATGCACTTGTTATTAAAATGAATTATACTCCACTTCACAGAAATATACGTAGAGATCTTGAAAAGTGATAGCTGCCGCTGCGCACTTGGCCGCAATCTCTTCACAGCCAGGTGCAAGCAGGTCTTCAGTCTCATGGTCATCAGGTTCATCACGTATATTCATTATTTATATATCAAATTAAAGCTAATTTTTTTCTGTACCTGATAAACTACGTCTGTCTATGTAAAAGTGGCCGCAAAGGGGTGTGCCAGTCATTAAAGATTTTTTTGTTTCAATTATAGGTACGTTAATGGCGTATATTCATCATTTATATATCAAATTAAAGCTATTTTTTCTATGCATGATAAAATACTTCTACCCATGTAAAAGTGGCCGCAAAGGAAAGAAAGTAATCTTTTTCACTTTCACTTTATTCTATCTTGCCATGGTAACTGTTATTATTGTTTTACAAATGATGTACATTTAATATTATCCAAATTAAAGCCAAATGTCCTCGAAGCTTAGAGGCTAATTGTGATGAACTCTAATTTCTATGCATCATTATTTGAACCTGGTTAAATTCAATAATATGATCAAAAACGAAATCAACTTCATTATATCCACATACACATTATAAACTTATCCTTAAGTAAGCACTAATTATAATTTAGGGATGTAATCTTTGTTGGGTTCCGTTAGCCATCACACAAGAATGTACAGATTTCGCTTTGTTACTATTTTATTATATGTATCTATTGATTAAATAGAAAAGCAATTAAAAATTAAAAATTAAGAAACACAAAACTACAAAATATTTTTCTTTGTTAGCCAAAAAACCTAGTTAAAAATATATTATACCTTGCCTCCGAAATTTTTGAACCATGGACCACAAGCATACTAGACAGAAGAAAATAACACTTGAACTTTCTTTCTTAACTCTTTAGATTCCATAAGGTAGATATTCCTTCAACTCGTACTTACACGAGCGAATAGGTATTCATTTTAAAACAAGGTAGGTAAATACTAAGTAGGTATTATTTATTTTTTGTGTATTTTTGTGAATAAAATTTTATCATGAGTCTTTAACCCAATCAAAATAGGGATTTAACCTCGGAGTGGAAAAATGTTTTAAACTTATATTTATCATTACTTTGGCATTTTATGAGTTGGCTTAAAAATCTCATATGATTTGAATACACACGTGTCACATGAAATCAAAAATCTCAAAAATCGCTTTTTAGTAATTTACGTGCTTTACCTACTCTTTACATGTATAGCTATAACCAAAAAACTTTTGGAATAGAGCCCAAAAAGTGAAAGGCCAGCCAGCCATGAGTAAAATACTAACTTATTTCGAGAGTAATTAAAAATGGCCAGTAACCTTATCATTTAATTGACGAAGCTGGACTTGCTAATCATCTTAACGGTAAGTAAATCTATTTAAAAAATCTACGCTACGCTTATTTTAAAGTATAATTTTTCCTCATGTTTGCTCATCTGTAGTCTGTTAAAAACATAAGCAACCAAACAAGTTATATTGTCGTTGTTTCAAAATAATAATAATGCCCTCCCGACCGATTTCGGCCACGGCGGCCAATCTCATTGAGACATCTGCGCAGGAGATACAACGATGTAAAAGTTCCCGATTTATCGGAACTTTGGTTATTGTCTCCCCAAAGTGGCATAGACCGCTGTAGCGATCGTATCTCCCTTTTGCATTTACCTCTGATTATTGCATTTTCAACTAATGAAAAATAGTCTATACAGATAAATAAAATTGAAGTGTCTGTTTGTAATGTCAAAATATAGCTCTTTACTAAATGCATATGGAATTGTGTACGGTGCTTATAAGAAGAGAATAATTTTTATTATTTTTGTTTGTCTGTCTGTCTGTTTGTTCCGGCTAATCTCCGAAACGGCTGGACTATCACTGGAAGATAACTGATGTTATAGGGAGTAACAGACTACTTTTATTTTAGAAAAATAATTAGAGTTCCGCTCAAAAAAATTAAAACGTACGGTAAACAACAGAAACTAAAACGGCTGGGATCAGGCATATATCATGGACTTGTTTTTTTTTAAATTAACAACGATTATAAAAGGCCAAACAACAACGACTAATTAATTAAATTAAAGCAAATGAGTTTCTTAGCTACAGGTACATAACAATAACAAATTTTCAGAAAGTCAAACTGTCATTTGTCAGCTACTTGCTACCACCGGTTTAGGATAAACCGAATAAACATTATGTCAGTCGTGTTTGTTGCCGTACTATACGACACAATTGGCTCTTAAATTTTGAAAGGTTATACTTACACTTAATCACATTTCTATAACTGTTTTAGAGTAGCCAGATTGCAATCCTTATACATACTTACATTATAATTTAAATCATAAATTGTTCTCAAGTGCAAAAATGAATATGTATTTACAATTTCATAATAAACAACAGCTTATTCAAATATAATTTTAATTATAAAGACATTATTATGATCGCAAAAAAAATTAAAACGAGGAAGAACGGCATCTAAAAGTACCTGTTTTATGATTTGTTTACCTTTAGTTTTAAAAGTACCTAAAGTAATGGAGTATAAATAAAAAATCTCCCGATTTAGCTGCCAAAATTAACAATTTTTAATTTTTTACTTTTGCAACACCGAGTAGATATTATAGTGCAAACTGCAGCGCGTGTTCGTGCAGATAAAAGTGCACTCTATTCCTGTCATTCTCATACTCCGGTGACACGATATTTCGACACGACCGTTAAATTTCAAAATATCGTCTATATCTCTTCAAAAGTGCAAATTGATCCATAAGTGATTTTTAATTAGACCTTTACCTACTTTAGAATTTAGTTGACACTTTGTATGGCATAGAATAATACATATTCTTACATTGTGTAAAAATGACTGTGAAAGTGTTTTTCGCCATAATGTTTTTTGCTTTGTTACTACAAATTGTAGTTTTAGAAAGAATTTCAGCATCTGCACGGGCATTCAATCATTACAATTCTTTTCCTTCTATACATCAAGCAACAATGCACTTTAATATGGCTGAGCGAATGAAAGACTTAGAAACCCGCATCAATGCCATGAAAGAGAAACATTTACAGCAACATAAGGACATGATGAAACGCATGAATGAACTCCGGAAACAAATGAATCAAGAACATAATGAAGAATCTTTTCCACATAACGAGCTAAGTCACACCTTAAAACCAGTTATAGTCCAACCAGTATCTAATTACCATAGTGATTCAACACAAATAAAAACACCGGCGACAGAAATAAAAAATACAAGCGAACAAATGTTTCACGATCCAGAGAAACAAGATGCCAAAAATGACGTGTTAAATACATTTACGATTCCTCCGAAATTTGCCCCGCAAAGTGATTTTACAGAAACAAAAAGACCTACGGAGGAAAATGCAAACACAATAACCGAACAACCGTTTAAAAACCAAAATGAAAACATTCTACACCCTTTAAATAACATTTCAATGGATACCGTTAACAGCAAAGACTCCGCCGTAGAAGATTTCGACATAGACATCCGTGATGGTTTTATTTATAACTCAACTAAAAACGTCAATCCTGGCCTAAAGATAAATCCCCTCATTATAGAATTCCTTTAATAAATGATGATGATTGATGTACATATTATAATAAAGAACCTTGTTAATGTTATTTCTATTACTAGTTGACATATAATAAAATAATAAAAAAGAAATGACTGTTATGTAACAGATGTTATTTATAGGATATAGACCCCAAAAAAATATTAATACAATTGAAATTTTTCCCTTTTTATCTGTGTGCATGTCACGCAAAAAGTACTAAACTGTTTCTAATAAAACTTTATGTAGTGAATGCCAATGTCGCGTAGAATGCCTGTCTGTTTATCACACAAGGGAGTTCGATACAAAAGAAAGAAGGATAAACGAGAAAGGTCTGTGTCAAACTAAAAACTGTTTTCGTACGCTTACACGGCTAACACTGGCCAAATCTTTAGAAACATCAAAAATGTTATTATATGTATTTCTATATATAATATAATATATTTCTTATAGAAAATTGTAGGTCTTAAAAAGTCATATAGAAGACGCACCCGAGCGAAGCGAGGGTAAGTCGCTTTTTTATAAATTCTATATTCAAATGAAAACTTTATCGTTAGTGAAGAATATTATCAACTAAGAAAGTAAAATGTCATCATTATAATTAACTAGCACTGCCCGCGGCTCCGCCCGCGTCTATAGGTGATCAAAAACCAAATTCTTGGTTTTACATATTAGTATATTCTTATAGTGCATTTTTTGTATTTTTTCTAAGAAATGAAATATTTTCTAGCGGTAAAAAGTATCCTATATGTTGACCCGGATAACCAGCTATCATCATACCAAATTTCATCATAATCTGTCCAGTGGTTTTCTCGTGATGCGGTAACAGACAGACAGACAAAAAATCTAAAAACTATAGATTCGGACTCTGTATCGATAATAATGTCTATTTCAATTAGATTTTCCAAAAAATATTTAATATACAGATTCGACTTAGTTACAATTTTATTATATGTATATACTCGTATGTATGCGACAAACTTGTTTCTTTCTTTTATTTTACATTAAAATATTTTAATGTCGGTGTGAGACGAGAGGTTATAAATCATAATTTATATACAAAAGCACAAAATATTAGTAAATCTTAGTTTATTAGATCCTGTGGTTAGAAAATATCTGCATCAGTGGTTTCAGATTCAATATTTTCTACATACAAGAAAATATATTTGTTTTGGCTACTATCAGATAGCGTTAGTTAGTACGAGTTCTTGATATTCGAAAACGAAATCTAATTCGATATTATTTAGTGTCAAAAATAAATTGAAGGTAATGAAATTGTTTCATAAATGGTACCTAATATTATTATTTTTGAATACCTATCGTAACAAAGACCGCAGGTATTTGACGTGGTTTGTGTAGTGTTTACCAATGGAAAGCGTAAAAAATAAAAATCCTGCGGTTTTGCTACTTATTACATACAATGTTTATTGTGGTACTTATGGTTGCTGAATACATAAAAACCATAAAACCATAGTCTTTTAGTGTATAATCTTACTTTTTCTCTGATTCTCCCTTTGATTTCTAAAAATATTCAGAAAATCACACTACTATTACAAAAACGAAAGTGTATATGTGTGTATTTGTTTGTTTGTCTATCACGCTGAAACGTTCAATTGTTTTCTGTGTAGAATTTGATAAAATTACAACATCATAGTAAAGTTATCAGGACGACAGTTAATAAAACAACTTTTCTCGTCAAAAGGACTAGGTTACAAGTTACAAGTGTCTTTATTTCTGACTTTCTAAATTTATATACGAGTATGTTAGATGCGTGCGAGATTGTGTGTGTGTGTTCTTAGCGAAAATGGACCCTTCGGCCCTTAAACTATCTAGACTTTATTTATTATGACGTTTTAAATCGTTGTGTTGCATATGCGTTGTTATAATTTACAATAATAGATCTGAGAAGGATATCTAAAGAGATCACATGTTGGCTTATATAACTCCGTCTGTAATAAAATTTCCAAACCGTGATGCTACCTAGACATTATATTGTAAATTTAAACTTACAAAAGTAACCTCAGCACCCACCCGAGCAAAGCAAGGCAAAAAAATGGTAGTTGTTTAATTAAAATTTGTAAACAATCGTACTTAAGTAACTAGCATCGATACTAAGTTACAATCTACCTATAAGTCTATTCGTTAACCCACTAGTTAATTTAGAATGCCTAACATATAAGAAAAACAAGGTAAATAATATCTAATTAAACAGGTTTACCTACCTAAAACTTACATGTTTTATTATGTAGGTATATGTCGCAGGGAAATTGTAAGATCCGCTTAAATTATTATTTATTAATTAATAATTACGTTTTAGGCTTTAAAAACGTTTTGATTGGTCGATTCTAATTTACCGATGCGGTCCACCGATTGCAGTTAATCGACCAATCAAAATGGACAAAGCTTCTCAGCACATCTTGGTATTATCAATTTAACTATGGTAATTACAATGTCACTGTATGTCCTTAGTCAAATTATAATTTACCTTAAATTGTCCCGTGATATTGTAAGAAAAGGAGGCGAATGACAAAACTCCGGGTAATTAAAATTTCACCAGTGAAATTAATTTATTAAAGGGAGATTAATTGATTAATTTCACACTGTAGCCAATAAAGACTAATTTCATACTGTTGTCTAAATCTGTCGCATCGTAAAAAAAACATTTTTAATTTTTCCTTAACGTGCCAAAAGAAGTGTAACTTCAATAAACAAAGTAAAACGATCCACAGATAGCTAAGGTGTGTTCAATTATCTTAAATAATAAAAACGTTAAAGAGCCTCATTGTTCACCTCTAGAATCTATACAGCGTGATTTTTTTTATAAAGTTAAAACTACCAATATCGAATTTATATTAATCATAGTAAATTCACCACTATTAATTAAAAAGTTCCGTCGGTAAGTCTTGGGAAGGATCTTCAGGGTATATCTTCAAATCATCATCATATTCGTATAGGACACACTTTAAACACTTTCAAATGAAATCGCCGAGTACATATGTACATATGTACATGTAGATAAAAATGCCAGTAGAACCACGAACGTTTTATCGCCTCTTTTATGATTTTTTTTATAAATAATGTTGAATACTAGTAGAATATCAACAGTTTAGGTAAAATATTTTCGGTTCGTTAAAATTGCTAAGCAAATTAATATATTTCATTCTATTTTAATTAAAATAGAATAAAAAACGTAAACGTTTCGAGGTTATTGACTTCTTCTTATGAGGTTATTTCTTCTTTTGTTGTTAATCTTGAACAATTATAATTCGAACTTTTTATTTAGACAAATTATTAGAAAAAGCTTTTTTATATTTTGATAACATCTCCAATTTTAATGTGTGCAGCAAAAACAAAACAAAAGCTTCTACTACCTACTTACAATTAATAGCATTTTACATATTACCCTTATTCTTTAATTCATTTAAGAACCATCTATACTAATATAGATAAAATAGTTTTTTAATAGACATTTAATGACGTCATTAATCTAAAGAGTTTTAGTGTCTCTCAAGTTTTCAATAAAGTAACACATTTTTTTGAAAGCAAAAATGTCTCTAAAGTTATTAGTTACATCTGGGTTACTTTGTCTAATACTTCAAAAAGTAGTGCCGCAAATAATTAAACCAACTACACTGACTCCATCAATTCCAGTATCTATTAACGAAAGGAAAATCATATTTTTGACCAATAATGGAAATACAAATATACCAAATGCAGGACTGATAAAAAATAAGTTAAGCACTGGTGTAGTTACAAATTTTGGACAAAGGCTACATCGGATAAATATTTTAAAATTAGCTTATCCGATTTTTCAAGTGCCTCAAAATATATTTTCAACCATTTTTCGGCCTTTTCAAAATTTTAAACCTAGTGAGGTTGTACCATCGTCTGTTTTTTTGATCCACCCAATTGATGAGGAAAAGCCGGCCGTAGTAATTAACCTTAGTAGCACAGAACCAACTACGAGTACTAATGAAGAAGATTTTGAATCTACTAGCTCGCTACCAGAGGTTCAAGCAACAACAGACAACGAAGACGATCGAGACGAACGAGACGAAGACGACGACAATGACTATGATATTAACATTCGAAAGGATTTGTCTTAAAAATTAAAAATAAATAAATATATATATATATATATATATATATATATATATATATATATATATATATATATATATATATATATATATATGCCCTCAGGATTTGCTATGTAACTAATTGTACCTATTTAAATTAAAATTTACCTGCTAAAAACAAAACGATTATAGTAGATAAGTACTATTAAAAATTACTAACTCACTTTATTTTACTTTAAAATACATTAAAAATTGATTGATATTTAATGAGATATTTAACTTTCAACATCCATATCAGTTGTGTTTCAGAATTCCATACGACTAGAAAACTGACAAAATGACAGTGAAGATGTTATTTATATTAGTGCTATTTTGCTTACTTACTCGATCAATACATGGAACAAGCAAACCGAATTGGTTTAAAACGCCCGATTATTCCCGCTTGCAGAATTTTAATTTCTTCATGAACCAAAGAAAATTTCAAGATCTTGTTCCAGCTCTAAATTTTTTTCGTATGGTGTCTTTAACTGAAAATGATATAGAAAACCAACTAGATAACATTAATAAACATTTTTATAATCTACAAGATGTCTGGACGATTGCTGATAATTTTAGGCATTTGGAGAATCAACTATTAAAACCAGGTATGGCGTTACCATTGTCTGTCTCACCAAGCTCAAAGGAAACAGATACAGCGAACTTACACATAAATAGCAGAACATCAACACCACAGCCCTTCACAAACTCGTATGTCACAACTGCTGAAGATATAAGTACTCTTCCAAATATACTAACTAATTCACCAAAAATGGAGGATAGCGTAAACAGCAGCCAAGAAGATGACTATAATATTGATGTACGAGAAGATTTAAATTAAGTATGAATTAAAAATATCGATATTACATTTGTCACCGTTTTTTTGCAAATTGTTAAAATATATTTTTTAATAAAAGTATATAAACAATAATTTAATATTTTATTTATTTTATTTTTATATTTAGATATATATTATTATCTATACTATTATAATTAAGTAAGGTTTGTGAGTTTGTAAGTTTTTGAAATTGTGAGTTTGTGACGTTGTAGGGGGTAATCTCTGGATCTACTGACCCTAAAGGACATAAGATACTTTTTATCCCGGAAATCTTTCCTTAAGGGGGTGAAAATTGGGATGAAAGTTTGTATGGGGAATCAAGCTAGGGACGAACCCGAGCGAAGCGAGGGTGAGTAGCTAATAATAAATATAACAATTCATCCAATTGCTAGATTTAACATCTGATTAATATACATAACAATTTTTATCAATTACGCATTTTATATTTACGCGTTAAACTGAGTGTGACGGCTAACGACGAACAACTTTATAAATTAAGTTGGGATTGTTTTTGTTATTCTTATTATCCAGTCCGTGGGAAAATTTTGATTTCATTGAATTTCTTTCACGTGGCTTCCTGTCTAGAGAGCCAGCCGATGCAGTTACTTGACATTGGTACAGGATATTATTTCCTGGTAAAGAAAAAAAAGAAAAGGGTACTTTTGTAAATGGAAAAAAAGTTTAGGCAGGTCATTATTAATATAATTCATGTAAAACTAGAATTAAAGTAAAATATACTATTCTAATTTTTTTTTCATTACTAATATATAATTTACTTATTTTTCATTACTAATACTTAAAATTGTTGAGATTTTATTGAATAATTTGATATTGTAGGAATAAATAATGATTAAAAAATCCAATGCTTTATTATTTTGTATACTTATATTGTTTTTTTTTAAAGTCTTCAAAATTCAAACATTAAGTAAATATATCTAATTAATCGAGTTATAGCATTTTCGCATATTAATAAATGTATTTACGTGAATAAAAAACCATACTAATAAAGTACAAAACAGGTTTTTAAATACATAAAAACACAGTCCGGCCGAGATGAGTCGTGTCAGTTGACCGGATCGTCCTCAGCGCCACACGCTGAGCCGCCGCGATATAATTTAATATTATAATTTAATACTACTGCGTGTGAAATGGAAATTAAATTGCAATTATTTTTTTTGTACCTTGCTACATTACAGTGCAACGGACATCTTCTCAGTGATTTAATATTAGGGACGCATTCGAAAATCCATGAAGTTGCTGGAGGTTTGGTTGGTGGGATCGCACAGGGACTTAATTTAAATTTCGATGGAAAATTTGAACTAAATACACAGCATCAGAGCCAACAAACAAACCCACCTGAAGAAATCATTGTTGTAGTTGAAGAGGAAAATAGTCATTCAGGACACCACCATCACAGACCCCATGAATATGAAAAGCCGCATCAAAATGAGCACAGACCATATAATAATAATAATAACGGACAATTTGGCCATGGATATAACGAGAACAGGCCATATCAAAATGGTCCAGGTAGACCATATAATAACATAAATGACAATTATGATCACCAGAATAATAATAACAATTTAAATCGTCCGCGCCCTAATGGTCGTCCTCATGAGTACAATGAAAACATTAACAACGGTAATCAAGGATATGATCAATACCAGAACCAAGGCAATAAGCCAAACAGGTACCCACAAAATCCTAACAATCATGACAACTTTAACAACGGTAATCAGGGATATCAGAACCACAACCAAGGTAACAAACCAAACATATATCCACAAAATCCTGGCAATCCTGACAACATCAACCACAGTAATCAAGGATACCAAGGTAACAAACCCAACAGACACCCACAAAATTCTGGTAACCAAGACTACGTCAACAACGGTAATCAGGGATATGATCAGTATCAAAACCAAGGCAGCAAACCAGATAGATACTCACAAAATCCTAATAATTATGAAAACAATAACAATCATGGGGCAAACACGAATAAACCGATCCCGACAAATAATAAGGTTTATCCAGGATACATAAATATTTATGACGATGATAAAAACGTAAATAACAATCCCAATACACATGTTCCGAGTACAACAGAACTTTCGACTAGCGAAAAACCAAGCTCCACAAAGAAACCGGACGACGACGCGCCTCTATTCGTTGCCCTCAATGAAGAAAATAAAGACGATAAAACTAATTCAGCCCCCAAACGGGACACTGAAAAGAACAAAGAGGAAGAGGAAGAGTTTGAGTTGGATATAAGAATTAAACAGTGAATAAAACAACTTATAAATTTCGAGATCTGCTTAAAATTAATATTTTTGTCTAACGACAGTACAGTAAAAAAAAAATTTTTAAATAAATTCGCAGAGTGGGTATATTTTTAAAACTTATTTTTCTTATGAGAATCTAAGTTATTTATTTATATAAATTTACGAATACATTTTTTTTATTATTTTAATATGTTTTCGTTATATTCATTTACATTATGTTGTGTTATGTTAAGTACATTATTTTTAATTTTATTATCTAACAGAAAAAATCAATGCCAGCCATGAATAACAATTTTATTTACTCAAGAATGTCGGAATAAAATTATACCTACTAAAGGTTCTCTGTATAATATATAATAAACATGCGTACAATGTTGTATTTCACTTAAATATATTGATTTTGGTTTTTTTTATGACGAATGAATAATTACAATGAAGGCGAAATGCAATAAATATAATTTAAACGACAATTCTCTATTTTTAACTTTATTCACCTAAAATATTTTTATTGAAACATATAAATAAAATTAATTCTTGTAAAGCTAAGTTAAACGCAAAAATTAATTTTCACATAATAAACTATACTAATTATAAGTTCAACAATAATATATATTTTTAGTATTCGGACTACGTATCATATAGGTATTGTTTGGGACATTAGCAACAAGAATTAAATTCAAATGATCTAACTGCAAGGCCATATAAATTTCAACCTCGTCACTGTATTTTCCCCCTTTGTATTTCTCACGATATCATTACTAATATTACACAGCTCGCATCTAAGTGTTAAGTACAAAATCGTAGTAACGACTGATCAAGACATCTGTTCTTACGTGTCTATAGTTTTAATATAAACACATTAGGTAATGAGAATAAACGAGTAAATATCCTACACAACAACATATTCGCTTGCGCAGTTAGTTTAGTAAATTTCCTTCATATCGTTTATTTAAGGACAAAATTAAATCATGGTGGGTCCATTAATATTACTTTATTTGTTCTTAGTGAAAAATATTGTCAGTGATGATATTATAACGTCCCAGGTGATACGGACAGAAACTTTGGTTATTTCATCTAAAAGATCAAGTCTGAATAAGGAAAAACCTGAGTTAGTCAACTCTCCATCGTCATCGCCCAACACAAATCAATCTAGTTTTCTCCATGAAAACAACAAATATTCTAAAAGCAATGAAGGTGAAATCAAAATTGCAGCAAAAGATGGTAAACCAGGAAAACATTCAAAAACATCGGATAACGCGTCGAAAAACGAATCCAGCTTATTACATCGAGTAAACGCAAGTGATTTGCTTTCCAATGGTAATAATGATATTCCTGAACCCGTGGAAACTGCATCTGTTGATGTATTACCAATAAAATTGAACAATTATACATATACAATTTCAAATACAACGAAAGGATTGGAGAATAGCATGCTTAATGCAACTTCGGAGCAAAATCCTGATAAACCGGCTAAACCAGCAGGAACGGCCGCTGATAACCCTAACACGGCCGTCATAGATAGATCTGCATTCGTTGGAGATCTCTGCGCGACAGGATACGTCAAGGTGAACGGAAAATGTGTTCAACCGGAATAAATTACTCGTATTTATAACATACCAATATTGCACATATTTTTTAGAACCTCTAACTAATAAAAATCTTTTTATATTATTTATTGGTATGAGTTGTGAAGTATGAGTTTGTGTGACATTAGTAAATTATTATACTAGAGCAAGTATCTACACAAAATCTCTCTATAAGTTCCACCCTTAGTGATGTAAGTTATTTACCTATAACATAAAATAGAGAAGAACTATGAAAATTTGTTCAAATGTAGTAAAACCCCCTGAACCGGCTGAACGGTTAAAAATACTTATAACATAATATAAAACTTGCTTGTTAAGTTTTCTATCTATATATTTCTAAGCTTCCATATTTACTTTGATAACGTAAATACTTTTAATGACATTGACCTATATTAAGTAAGAACTTATATTGTGTTTGGATTTTGGAGTATAAGGCCTAGAGGTAACAAGGATTTAATATGAATCTTCAACTAAAACCGAGCCTGCTAAATGTATGAATTAAGTTCCAGTGATTTTTATTTATTTATTTTAATATATATATATATATATATATATATATATATATATATATATATACGTCCCACGGACTAGAAAAAAAGGACTCCGCGCCAGTCATATCGAAACTGAAGCACCCCAAATATATCGACAAGTCATACATACACTCCTTTAACCCAGTTACGCACCCCCTTATGACTTCGTCATTATATGCCGAGCGACTACCATTATTATTCTCATACATGATACACGTTCTCATTCTACTGACACTTGATACAATTTACTATTTTTAATGCTACAAAAATACTAATGGACGATATTTAAACAATGGGGAACGCGATTTACATTCTGGTATCACTCGAATCACTCTCACTCACACATACTTCACTGGAAATAGTGCTTCATTTGTGAATGTGATTTGCGTTACGCGGACCCCTTTCTTTTTTTTCGAGTTCATGATACGTCCATAGCGACATAAAACAATAATACTTATATTACCTAGTTAGGCATCTGATTAATTTAAATATATGGCAGTAATTGAAGCGAAATAATCTAAAAGAGTAACAATAAAACATGTAACTATATTTTTAGACTGTTGTCAATATTTGAGAAATATATATAACTTATGGCATTGTGCTGTCTCTAGATCTATGGTCATACTCCATTGAATACCTACTAAAGTCTCCTAAATCCTTCAAAAAAACACAGGGACATTCATTACCTCTACACTATAATGATGTGGCAGACACGTCATGACATCACAGTTCACACACATAATTTTTTTTATTGTTTTACTTCTACCCTCATATTATTTTAAAAATTAAAATTCGACTTTTAATAGTACCAGTAATAAACCAAAGTGGGATTTAAAATTTTGCATTTCAATAAATAAACAAATCAATTTTTATATGTTTGATTTTTAATCTATACTAATATTTACATACTGCTAGGTAAAGTTTGTGTGTGAGTTTGTGACGATATAGGGGGTAATCTCAGGATGAACCGATTTAGATTTTAGATGAAATTTGGTAAGAAGATAGTTTGAGACTCTGGGAAGGACATAGGATACTTTTTATCCCGGAAATCATCCCTTAAGGGATCTTTTTAGTATTTAGTTGAATCGAAGTAATTTTAAACAATGTTCTTTACCATCAATATTGTTTTACTTTTTCAATAATAGTCAATTAGTAAATAGTATGCGCTCATTAGGCAAACCAACTGAGGCGAATTTAAATCCGGGTCTTGCACCTCGCGGCTCGCACCCATATGAGAATTGAATATTACGAATCACTTTCATCATGATTAGCACTTACACCTCACTAACATCTACTACGAACGTATAAAGAAAAATCCTGCTTATCTGAAAGTACTCACTAGATGTTGGAAATACGTTTAAATATCCACCAGCTTGTAGGTATATATTGTTAGCGTGGACACAAAGCTAGCCACGCTGGTTTAATATCTGTCGTATCGAAAAGAGTCACGTTCCCAGCAATGCACAGTGCGACGTTATAAAGCAGACGGCTGAATTATTATTATCATGATTTCGTATGTGTATGATTATAGTTTTGTTTCATTTTTTAGTTTACATTTTGTAGACCTTTCTATGTATTTGGTAGGTACGACATAATATGAATATGACGGGAATCCGGTATAATGAACCTTATTCCTTTAGGTATCTATAATTTTTCTTTTCTAATAAATTACCTAACATACATAAAGTATTTAAATGATTTTTTAAAATCCTAGCAGTCTAATCTGCTTGATATGTAATATATCGCATGTCCTATTATTAAAAACGTGGGGGAAATAAATTCATTATTATAATCAACTGTACATTGTCGTAACTCGTACGTAGGTTATTGTTGTACGGTAGGTACTCGGTAGGGCACAGACGGGTCTACCATCGTATACTAGGTATAACTTCTTTTATGGTGTAAAATGTAAATCAAAGAGTATAATAATATACAAGGAATGTAAATAGTTGCACGAATTTCGTTTGACCTCCGTTCAGATTTTTCGAGGACGAATCCGTTGTACATTTCGCATGACATACCTATGGAGGTTACAGGTAAGGTGAACTTAGTCTAGTCAACAAGTGCCTTTTAAGTCAACTTTTTTCAACAGTCTCGGAAAAATATGAACGATGGCTTCTTCGATTCGGAATGGAATGTAGATGATTTTTGAAAAAATCAACTTCCGCTTGAAAAAATTGCTAAAGTTATAAACAATTAACTAAAAACACTAAAGGGGGTTTAGTTTTTTGCAAATATCTAAAACTAATTTTTCAAATCTAAAAAAAAGAAGGAAATTTTCTAAAACAAGGTCTCAACTCTCGGAACTGTAGGACCAATATTTATAATTTTCTCAGAGCCCGGATGAAAATACGGCCTAAAACGATTGTTCTGGCTTGCCATAGAGTATATTGCTACATGCGCAAGCCACGCCTACTTCGGACGCTTTATAAATAAAAAATATTTTAACATATTAAATAAAAAATTTAAGAAAAAAAATTCAGGGGCTTTCTGAATAGATAAATGAACAATAATCCGGCGGAAAAAAAAATTCTCACAATATTTCATTTCGTTATGCAATAGTGAATTATGTAATAAATATTTTCTGCTTGAACATGAACATTACAAGTTGATAATTTTTAAACTACATATAGATTTGAGATTTTTTCCTTCCTTAGAGCTAGCTATTCTTCAAAGGCTTCAAAATAGATCCCCGTTGGAAAAATTTAAAAAATGTTATTTTTCGCTTTGTTATGAACAATTTACTTAGGTTAAAAAATTTAAACTTACTTAGGTTTTAAAATTCGTAGAAAACATAAATAAATTATCTTTCTCAAAAAATAAATAAAAGTAACATATGGTTGTTTTTGTTTCATTTAGTAGGAAAAGAAAAAATATATATAGAAAAAAAATAATTCCTTATTAAATAAACAATGAAAATCTAAATAAAAACATTTTTTTGAAATTGTTCATATATTTCCTAGACTAACTATCTAGTATCATTTATATTGATGTGTCCATCTATAAGCGGTAAATAACAAAACCCACCGGAATGGCGCTAGCGTAGCAAGAAGGTTTGAATTTAACAGTAATAATTATAAATAGAGTGAAGTGTGCAGAGTTGAAAAATTTAATATTTTGAGTGACTGGAGTAGTTATTGAAACTATTTACATAGTCCAAAATAATTAAGTAAATATAACCGAAAAAAACTGTAGTGATAAAAAGGTAAAGAGTGATTTATTTTTAGTGAACTTTTAATAATACTTTTGGCACTTTCTTCATAATGTACCCACTTGCTTCCGTTACGCCCTTATTTAATGCTTTTCGACGGAGACTTTTTATCGCAGAGGCAATTTAATTAAATTTAATCCGGATTGGAAAACCGGACGCCACAGAATACTACATTTGAAAGATATAGTGTCTGTTTTCATAGCGCTATTTATTGGATAGTGGCAAAGCTAGCCAATGTATAATATATAATGTTTTACATTGCTATAACTTTTCCGCTATATAGAAAATATAAAACTACTTTTCATTCTTTGAAAATGAATAAAAAGTAAATCAAAAACATTTACTAATCATAATATAAGTAAAGTTTTTTATTAAATAATTAATTAGTAATTAATTTGGATAATATGAAAACGCACTTTTGTAAGAAGCCTGCTACAAATTATAATTATGTATTATAGTTTTGAAATTACTCATGTATGGTGTATAAAGCGAACTCGATAAACGTGATAAATTAAAAATATTCGTCGATGTTACGAATTTTATTATTCATCCGGTGATCCTTGTTCGCTACCAGTAAATTAGAAGTAGAACCCAAAGGCAGAAATCCACAGATGGTCGAATTGGCCTGTGCCCGCATTATGAACGCTAGGATCTTATTATGGAGGGAAGAGATAAGTGGGCGTCTCTTATGCGTCTTATAAGGGAGACAAGTAGAATATACACGCACACATAAATTAAATGTCCACCATGTTCACCTGTATACTGATAATAGGTAGCGCTGGCGTACGAAAGACTACGATATGAATTTAGCTGTTGTAGACAGAGTGAAATGTGCTGAGTTCAAAAATTTAAAATTTTTCATGACTTAAGATAATTAATGAAATACCAGTATACAAAACCTCAACTATTTACGTAGTCTAAAATAATTGAGTAAATTTAACCATCCTTGTTTATTTCTCTATCTTACTCTAAATACTTTTAGCACTTCCTTTAAAATATATTGTACGCTACCGCAGCGCCACCCTTATTGAACGCGTTTTGACGGACACTTTTTCATCGCAGAGATAGTACTCCTTATGTCTACTCTACCCTTCATATATTATATCTCTACTTAGTCTGTGGCGAGGATGTTCGTCTTTATTTTTGACAACTGACAATTGACATTTTATGTTCAATAAAGCGAGGCCGCTGACCAACTGCTAACCCGTTACCCGGTACGCTAGCGTAGCGTACTTTCAAGTCGCAGTTCGCATTCGAACTTCATATTATAGAAGCCGGGTAGAAAGAGCCTTCGCTGTTTTAAAATAAAATAAATTAATAATATTATTTTAATTTACAAAGAAGATCTATTACACAAAAGTGATATTTGATTATACAAAACTTATTTAATATTTCCTTGAAATTTTCTACGAAACTACAAATACCACGTGTATTTAAAATATTTAAGTGAAATAACTACCAAAACGTGTTTAACCTAGAAATCTCATTCTAAAATTTGACGATATATTATTAGAAGCTTAGTGTATAACAATTTTTTTCTAACACGTGTTACTTTTTACAATAACAATCATGTCAAATGCAGAGGGTGACTTAAGAGATGGACTCTCGGCTAAAGAAATTTTTGCCAATAGTGAAGGATTAACTTACAATGATTTTCTTCTGCTTCCGGGGTACATAGACTTTACATCAGAAGAAGTAGACTTGACATCTCCTCTTACGAAGAAAATCAATCTCAAAGCACCTCTGGTGTCAACCCCTATGGATACGGTTACTGAAGCCGATATGGCTATTGCTATGGCTTTATGTGGGGGTATTGGGATTATTCATCACAATTGTACTCCTGATTACCAGGCCAATGAAGTGCATAAGGTAAAGAAGTATAAGCACGGCTTTATTCGTGACCCTGTCTGTATGGGTCCTGAGAACACTGTAGCAGATGTTTTAGAAGCAAAAAAGAAAAATGGATTCACAGGTTATCCCATTACTGAAAATGGAAAACTTGGAGGTCGTTTGATTGGTATTGTGACATCTCGGGATATTGACTTCAGGGAGGGTGACCCACAACTCAGTTTAAAGGAAGTCATGACTCCCATAGAAGAAATGATTACAGCACAATCTGGTGTGACATTGCAAGATGCCAACTATATTCTTGAAAAGAGTAAGAAAGGAAAACTGCCTATCATCAATGGAGCAGGTGAACTTGTGGCTTTAATTGCCAGAACAGACTTAAAAAAAGCTCGCAGTTATCCAAATGCTTCTAAAGATTCCAATAAACAGTTACTGGTAGGTGCTGCCATAGGAACAAGAGTAGGAGATAAAGAACGTCTTAAGCTTCTTGTAAACAATGGAGTTGATGTCATTGTTCTGGACTCATCTCAGGGCAATTCAATTTATCAAATAGAAATGATTAAGTATATTAAAAATACCTATCCAGATATCCAAGTGATTGGTGGCAATGTTGTAACAAGGATGCAGGCTAAAAATCTAATTGAAGCTGGGGCAGATGCCTTAAGAGTAGGAATGGGTAGTGGTTCCATTTGTATTACACAGGAAGTAATGGCATGTGGATGTCCTCAGGCTACTGCAGTATACCAAGTGTCCTCATATGCTCGTCAGTTCAATGTTCCTGTTATTGCTGATGGTGGCATCCAGTCTGTGGGTCATATTGTTAAATCACTAGCCTTAGGAGCTTCTAGTGTCATGATGGGTTCTCTTCTTGCTGGTACTTCTGAAGCTCCTGGTGAGTACTTCTTTTCTGATGGTGTAAGGTTGAAGAAATACAGAGGCATGGGCAGTTTAGAGGCAATGGAAAACAAAGAGGGTAAAGGCTCTGCAATGAGCCGGTACTTCCATAAGGAATCAGATAAACATAGAGTAGCTCAAGGTGTAAGTGGAAGTATAGTTGACAAGGGTTCAGTTCTCAGATTCCTCCCTTATCTTCAAACCGGGATGCAACATAGTTGTCAAGACATTGGTGCTCTCTCTATTACAAAATTGCGTGAAATGAGCTACTCTGGAGAATTAAGATTCATGAAGAGAACTTACTCTGCACAGCTTGAAGGAAATGTTCATGGTTTATTTTCGTATGAAAAACGATTGTTTTAAATCAGCCATATTATATTTACTTAATAAGTCATAGTAATAAGTGATATATATACAAATTGAGCATTTTATAACTTTATAATGTTTAAAAAACATGCCATGAGCCAAAATAAAAATTATTTTGTGTACTTGTATATTTGTAACTTTGAATGGAACAGGTGATAATGCAATTGACGAGAGTATTCCATTTTATTACGTTTTTATTCCTTGTTATTATTTAATAAAGGACAAGATGTGTAATATCTTTCATAAATAAAGTTTATTATAACATTATTTTCTAGTTTTAATAATACCCCTACATTAATATAATTGTATATTTTTTTATTAAGATGTAAGTATACTTAAATAATATCAATATTTAATGATATTTCTGAACTTTCATAAATAAAATTGGAATTAAATTACATAAATAATTAAAATTAAATTTATATATGAAAACTAGACACTGTCAATATTTACAAAAATGGGTAAGATATTATATTTATATACAAAATGAGTCATTTTACAAATAAACCTGTAGGTATAATCTCATTATATATTATAAGGCTTCTTGACCGACTTACTTAATATGATTAGCCTGATAGATTATATAAAGAACTTCAAAAGGAAAATCGGGTCAGGGTATAATTAAATAAAAATGCAAAATAATTTCTAATAATCACAATTTAATGGAATTATAATATGCACATGCATTTTTATGCATACTTCGACAATAAATACAATTGAGAGTGCTAAATAACTTAATAATAATACAAAAAATAATGTGCTACATCTATGCCTAGGACTGGTGCGTCCAATAACCTATAATCCTTAAAACTCACTAAAAAATTGCACGTGTCTCATTCTTTTGCCACTTCAAAATTTATTCATAAAAAAATCAATTATTAATGTTCATAACATATAATACTGATCTATATATAAGAGAGCCATACCGCCAATACTCAAACAGTCAATTCATTAATATATAAAATATCGCTTGACAGCGCAGCCTTTGAATAATGGATACCTAGCACTAAATATAGGCATAATGTTGATCTTAAACCTGTCAAGACAACCTAGCTAAGATTTTTAATAAAAAAGACTAAAAATTGTATATTTTTTTTAATTTTGTATATATCACTAGACGTAGCGATAGTATGTATATACATACATAGGTACCATTTTATACCAATTCACATTTAACCCGGAAATTATTGGGTCTTAAAACGATAAACTTTCAAATTAGTACAATGATATTATCATTTGGCAAAGGTCGAAGGCCATATTTATTAGATTTCAGTCCATAAAAACGCAGAACAAATCTATCATAGATATGTCGCTCCCCGCACCAGTCGGAATGCATTAAGTCAAGCAAAAAGCGTATAAATCTTACTGGGATTATACCTTAAAACTTAATCAGCACGTTCTCGTGTATACAGATTCGCCATCGAGATTGCTCACCTACGACACACAGTGAGAACTGCTCTTAAGCTAATGCTAGCAATATTTCGTATTATGTGCTACATAATATATCCTGCAAATAATGCAATCCTAATAATTGTATTTGTGTTTAAATATGGAAGCTAAAAATTTATTTCTAAATGAATTAATTCTTATAATGTATGCAGTTCCACCGCAGGTCGTAGGTTGGTCATACAAAAATTAGCTTTTCAGTATATGTTCACCAAAGTTTCCTATTACTGTTTCGTAGTCGTTCGAGTATTCTGTTGGCATCTTTCTTTGGTACTGTATCATACCAGAAGGTGCTGTAATTATTAAAAAGTCTAATTCTATAGCCTACTCCTTATCGCCCTCTGCGTCTTCGTCCTCCCTCTGGAACTCCGGGCCGTGAGTGACGTCGTCCTCGAACACAATCTCCTCTGGATCGGGAGCGCGCGGCAGGAACTCCTCGCCTGGGCAGATCTTCTTAAAGATTTCCTCCGCCTAAAAATGCAAAATTCGTGTAATTCCCACGATATAATGCACGTTTTTTAATTCGTACTGGTATAAATATCTATACAGATAAATAAAATTGAAGTGTCTGTTTGTAATGTCAAAATAACAGCTTTTTACTAAATGCATATGGAATTATAAACGGTATTTATATGAAAAACACTATTAAAAAATTTTTTGTCTGTCTGTCAGTTTGTTTCGGCTAATATCCGAAACGGCTGGGCCGATTTTGACGGGACTTTCACTGGCAGGTAGTTGATGTTATGAGGAGTAACTTTTATTTCAGTAAAAGAATTAGGGTTCCAATAAAAAAAAACTTAAAATATACTTAGGAACGAACCCGAACGAAGCGAGGGTGAGTCGCTAGTTATTATATAATTAAATAAATGGTGTGAAAACTCAAAAGCATTCGTAAAACTTTTGATATACTATAAAGTTTTAATAATAGTATAAGCTCGTCTAAGTACTATATTATCATAACCAAAAAGAAACTACATATAGAAATCTAACAATTACTTGTTTAATTTCGAGTAGGTAATTATTTTTATATATGTAACATTTTAATGTAGATATTGCGCTAAAAAAACTACATGGCTTTGCCACGTGATAAGAGATAATTTTATTTTTTTTATTTTACATAATCATTATGGGTCAAACAACTATAGCCACTATTGTTATAAGATTATAAACAATTACAAAAAAAAAATCATTAAAAATTATAAACAATTAATATTACTCAGATTATTATTAATTTGTAAATATTTCGTAGCGAAAATTATATTGTATTAAAAAATATTATCAAATTATCCATTTTATTTTGTTACTGTACTGGAAATGTTATCATATAGCTTTGGTGCTAGTGAAGTACCTACGTAAAAGATAAAAAATTCTAATTTAATAAAAACAAACTTTATCTTTAGTAGGCAGTTTCTAAATAAACAAATCACGTCTTTTTAATCACAATTTTATAGTTGTCCCATATAATAAATTATTATTACTATTTGTATAATTTGTGTATAAACCTTGTTGCCATGTTACTAATGGTTTACAAATAAGTTAAATTTTGGAATGGTTCACTAATATCTTGGTCATTAAATATATTATCTTGTTTGCGGTTTTATACTTTATGTTTTATCTATACTAATATTATAAAGAGGTAAAGTTTGTGATATTATGAGTTTGTGACGTTGTAGGGGGTATTCTCTGGATAGACTGAACAGATTTGGATGAAATTTGGTAAGAAAATAGTTTGAGACCCTGGGAAGGACATAGAATACTTTTCATCCCGGAAATCATCCCTTAAGGGGGTGAAAATGGGGATGAAAGTTTTTAGGGGAATCAAGCTAGGGACGAACCCGAGCGAAGCGAGGGCGAGTCGCTAGTTGCATATAAGATGAAGCAGCTTTTATATAAATTTATGCCATTAAATTAATGCTTCTTTATTACATTTAAAAATACAGAACAAATATCTCGTAAATTATACAAATTGTACTATTATTCTTTAATTATTTGATGTATGATTATGGTATCTAAATTTAGCATTTTATCACATTCAACAATTCAAACTTGTCACGAAGTAACAATGTAATTTTATTTCCTTAACAAAAACTAAAACCCATTCTTACGTAATACGAGAAATCTTATGTATCCTTACATGTGGGTAGGGGGATCAAAACACGTCAAATCATCCTTACGTAATTAATGAATGCTATATATATATATATATATATATATATATATATATATATATATATACATATATAGTGCTACAATATAAAAATATTTTTAGAGCCAAACTAAAATAAAAAATTATCTAAAATAAATAAATTGTGCTACTTAGGGTTCCAACGTGTTTATTTTGGCTTACTTGCAACGATTCAATCAATTCGGCCTGGGCCAAACTAGTTAAGGCTAAAGTAATACATTAATTAATGACAACAGTTGTACGAATCGGCCAACGTACCTGGTGCACGGCGCGGTCGAAGTCGAGGCCGGCGTCGGGCCCGCAGCACACGTGCACGGCCGCGTCGTCGCGCGCCGCCGCGCGCGTGTCCCGCACGTTGTAGAACAGCGACCATAGGCACTGGACGTTACACATACCAATATATATACACATAAATTAATAAAACACTTATATCTATACTAATATTATAAAGAGGTAAAGTTTGTCAGTTTGTGATGTTGTAGGGGGTAATCTTTGGATCTACAGAACCGATTTAGATTAAATTTGATAAGAAAATAGATTGAGACACTGGGAAGGATATAGAATACTTTTTATCCACGAAATCATCCCTTAGAGGGGTGAAAATGGTGATGAAAGTTTGTATACGGAATCAAGCTAGGGACGAACCCGCGCGAAAAGAGGGTGAGTCGCTAGTTACTTAATAAATCTAAAAGTGAGTTAAAAACAGAAACAAACTTAAACCAGAAACCACAAGAAATATACGCATATGTTAACACCACGACAGAAATCGTTTCATGAATTATATCAATTCATCGAGACGAGTGAGAGCTTTAGAATAAAAAATAGTACAGCCATGGAATGTTACGAGAAAGAATAAAAAAGTAAATGTCTATAGATGGAGTAACGTGCATGATTTTTTTATGTTTATGTAAAATTAATAATGTAAAGATTCTTAAAAATATATATTCCAATATAAAACCATGTAAATTTTAATTTGAGAAAAAAGGAAAGTCAAATTCCATAATTCCGCAAATTAAAATTAACCACAATAAGTTTCTACTGCGTATTCATAGATGGCGCTGTTTACATTTTATGTATACCCATTTTTTTTTTATGAATAACCATTGTGCAGATTTCATATACATATATTGGAGAGTGAAACAATTATATTAAAAATATAGAAGAAATGTAAGAGAGTACCAAGATGTGACCAATATTTTTTGAAGTGAAAATTTCTTAAGCCACATTGAGCGATTTTTGATAGAGGCAAAACTCATAGGTTCGCGTCACCGACATGCTTCGTATGACAATTGACGGGTAAACGCAGTCTGACGCAGCGCTAGTCTGCGCCAAACTGCCTCATATGTTTTGATTAATAAATAAACTATATCAAAATGTAAAAAATTATTGCTCAGAGTGCCAATGTAAGTGAAAACCAAAGTAATAATAATTTCAATTTACAAATTATAAAATATTAATTATTCATAGTATAATTAATTTAAAAATAAATAAAAAAACCACAGATATTCCAAAATTATAAGTTTTCATTTCTGTTGGCAGTCCCCATGTCTATCTATTTTATTTTTTGATGTATATTATTTGTAAGTAAATAAATACCTTAGGTTTATCCGAGGTCTCAGTCTGGTCGCCGCCCGACATGTCGAAGATTTTCTCGGCGTAGGGCTTGAGGTCACTCTCAGCGTCGTTGACTTTATTTGTTATGAAGTACACAACGACTGGAAAAATAAGAATATTTATAATACTATAATTTATAATGAACAAAATTAAAGTAAACTGATCAATTGTTCAAAATGATGACCACGCGTTGATTTTGAAAAAAATCACACGCTGCATTATTACACCATTCGATATGGACACTTATATGGAGCTAATTCAGGGAAGTAATGACATACGGCAAACTTAAGGAAAATTTTGGATTTTTATAAACTGCTTCATATTCTAAAGTAATTTCTTTAATAATCATGCCTACCTTGCTTGGCTACCATGCTTAACCTGTACCTTGTTTGGAATTATGCTCAATATTTTTTTCAACATACACCCGCAGCGCATTTATCTTCACAACATTATGTTCTAATTTTACATATTTACAATTGATCAGTTAAGGTTTAATAGGTAGGTAACAAAGGAAAAAAGTTTTTTTTTATAAAAATGAGCCCTTTCCTTAAGTTTGCCGTATGTAATTACTTCCCGGAAAGCGTTCCTTATTAGCGACACTATTGAATAGTGTAATAATACAGTGTGTTTCTTTTTTCAAAGTCAACGGGTTCGATTCTTGGCTAGGAATATTGACTTTTCAAAAATCCAATGATGCAGTTTTAGTTTTCATGGAAATCGGTCCCGAGACTCCTTTGAGTATTTTTCGCTATTCTTCATAGTTTCGGATTTGGCCATCCACGCCCACTCGAAAAATTCACCTGTATAACTTTAAATACATACATATTATAAATATAAACACCCACGACTGGAGTACAAGCATTCGTGCTGATTACACAAATGAATGCCTCCAGCGGGACTAGAGCCCGCGACTGCTGGCACAGCAAGTAGGGTCACTACAAACTGAGCCAAACGTGTCCTCATAAATTTCAAATAAACAAGTGCGCCGAAATTGCCCATTTTAACATCAAATAAAGAAAAAAACATGAGTGTACTTTATATATCTTCTGTATTGACTGTGCTGCCAACTTAATAATAAAAAAATAACAATATTGTAAACAAAGAAAAAAGGAAAATTATGAAATATATTTTTATCTATACTAATATTATAAACAGGTAAAGTTTGTAAGTTTGTGAGGTTGTAGGGAGATAATCTCTGGATCTACTGAACAAATTTAAATGAAATTTGGTAAGAAGATAGTTTGAGACCCTGTGAAAGACAAGATACTTTTTATCCCAGAAATAATCCCATAAGGGGGTGTAAATGGGGATGAAAGTTTGTATTGGAAAGCAAGCTAGGGACGAACCCGAGTGAAGCGAGGGTGAGTCGCTAGTTCAAAACAGTTTATATGTGCTTCTGATAGGTTTTTACTGTTATAAATTTTTACCAAATATTGCAGCGTGTGTGATAACTACGAGCATAACGAACGTGATCGACATTTTAGTCATAAAAGATATTTTTAAAAATAAGGTCAAGGAAGATGAAATTTTATCCTTAATTGAGTATCTTGTACAATAACCTAAGCACATTTTCATTTAAATCGTTTTTGAATATTCTCTATGTGAAAAGCTTTCAACTAGATGTCAGCAATTTAGGGACTATAATATAATTTTTACATGTGCTAACAATCTATATTTTATTTTTTTCTGCCTGCTTATTATCCAGTGCATATGGTGAAATACGTAAAGACTACCACAGAAATGTAAGAACATCTGTAGTTACAGCAATATAACGATCAGAATTATAAAAATATATTGAATTTACATATAATGGAGAAGTTTCATGATGTTGATAATATCATATTTAACGCAATGGAATTATAATATGGATCAAAACTAATGAATCAGTGATATTTTTTTTTGAAATCTATCAATAAATGACTGAGGAATTAATTTAAATTTCGATCGTTAAGGTCGTGCGACGTAACAAAATGATTTATTACGAGCGCAATTTTAAAGTTCCACAACTTTTTCATTAATTCCTCTTATTTCATTATATTTTACTTATTATTAATACATAAAAAAAATTGGAACCTTCTCCATTGTGTAAACCATGTATTGTAATCAGCATGTATGTATTGTTAGGTATAACCACAAACTGTTCAAACGTTTAAGAGGGAGGTCAAATCTTAAATTTCCTCAATTTGTCAGTCAATGACTCAGTGTTATTTAAAAAACTCGTCCCAAAAAAGCTACAAATTACTTCAGCGGTGAAGTACAAAAAAACAGGTGATAAAAAAGGCAAATGTCTGTTGATAGATGTAAATCATGACTTAGTTATTGTAAAAACATATTTAATAACATATTGTGTGTCTTTATCAAAGGAGTACAAATTTTATTACTTCTGAGGTAAAATATCATGTTACACATAAAAAGATTTTAAGGGTGGTGAGTGATTCAATACAGTATAAAATTAAACATTATTTTAAACAAGTAGTTATAGTGAATGATCAAATTATAAAATAATTGTGGTACAGTAGTTTTTGGTAGATGTTTGAGATGTACTAATTCTTATATTTGTAATAGTTAACTGATAAAAAACTTAGCAATCATTTTTTGCTTTCATTTTACTATAGAACGGCTGGACTGTTCGATAAGTTTTTTGGCAATTACAAGTTTGTATTCCAATCGAATCACAAGAACCAAAAATACCTGAGCTCTCATATTATACGGTCCTATATAAAACTAAGGTCAATTTATTTTTGCTAATTGCATAAAAATAAAATATTTATGTTCTTTATAATAAAATACTTACAAAGTCCCTTAGGACAAGATCCGGTCGCAGGACCAACTTCCAGGACAGTAACGGCTGAACCATCTTCAATGAGAGGTGGGAACCGTAACAATGTCAACGGCTCCTTTTCACTGGGCATGATCGTTCCATTGGTTATAAAAACAGCCTTGGATATGTCTGTGCTTTCTGTTGTTTCTGGCACTATAAGATCTTTCGGGCACTCGTTGATGCCAATGACCAAATGGTCGCATTTGAGCGTTTTAGATTTACTGCCAATAACAACCACTTTCTTGCCTTCTTCAATAGTTTTGGTCTCCACGGAGTCGATCGGTCGGTTCAAACAGTACACTCCTCCGAACACCGCGCATAATCTTTAAAGAGATTTCATTGTGTTAAATTTGTATATTAAATAGTCTAAAGGAAATCAAACTATGGAGATGTGGTATTATTAATTTCCTTATTAAAATCAATTATTTGAACTTACTATAAAATAATTGCAAATTTTTTTAATATTACAAAATTAAAACAAAACAGCTTCAAACACTTTAAAGTGGGAATTTCATTGTAGGGAAAAATGTTTATATTAACCATACATGTGTTTGTTTCGGTCTGGTATATATAAAGCACGACATCGGATATTAGTATCCATTTGTATCGATAGCGATGGAGAATGGAAGACGCGGTTTGAATGGTTACTATGTTATTTCTGTATACTTCCCATATAAAAAGACATGGTGACACAAAACAAATATCAGTCGAGTCAATGATAGGAATACTCTTTTGAAATAACGCCAAAAACATTTCTTAACAAAATGTCAGTCGTGCATCATGCAACGCTAGAAAGTCGCCTTATTTTCGAGTGCGCGAACGATGCACATCTGGGTCAATAACCGCACCGCAACACTTTCATGGTTATTTTGCAAAATAACAAATGTATACAAAAAAAAGATAAAGACGTAGACTAATTTTCTATTATATGATTAAATTATTTAAGAGATTTAAGATTTCAAATCTCCTAAAGAGCTCTCTTACTTTTCAAATAAAAAATATCGAATAGCGTATACATTTTAAATATAACATTCAAATAAGTAAACAAACAGTCAATCGACAACCTGTTTTAAACCTGTCAACAGAAACCTTTAATCTCGTTTTATTCCCCATTAAAATCTCGCGCAACAAAATTTGTTATTGCAAATATTTGAATAATTCAATACTTCTCTCGCGCCCGTCGCATCTAAATAAAAATAAACTGTACAAGCCGACCACTGTGAGTCAGGATCGTTACGGAAATTTTATGTGGCCGAATTATAAATATATATTTTTACTTTTTAAATTTTTATTTTTATTAGACTCACTGTGTGTTTAAAATGAATTGAGAGTCTCTACATTCACTTGTTAACACATAATATTCTATTTGAACACAAACTTTCGAGTGTTTCGTTTATTTGAAAAAATACTGAATATTCATCGGATGAATAATAATAATAATATGTATTTGACTAGCGACTCAACCTCGCTTCGCTCGGGTTCGTCCATAGTTCCGTTTTAGCGTTTAGTATATATTTCTTAGAATTGAGATATTTTCCCGAAGTAAAAAGTATCCTATATGTTGACCCGGATAACCAGCTATTATCATACCAAATTTCATCATAATCTGTTCAGTGGTTTTCTCGTGATGCGACAGACAGACAAAAATTCTAAAAACTAGATTCGGTCTCAGTATCGATTATAATGACTATTTCAATAAGATTATCCAAAAAATATTTAATGTACAGATTCAACTCAGTTAGAATTTTATTATATGTATAGATGAGAAAATTTCAATAAGACGATACCAATAATTAATTCACGTGCTAATAATAATAAAATGGTATGGTAAAGGTTTGGACGAATTTCAGTATACCAAACTGAAGAATAAGTACACATATGTATAATAAATACCATTAGAGCAACAACCTTAAAACAAAATGGCAAAAGTATCAATAAATATAAAAAAAAAAAAATATTTACCAAATTCAGACTTACCGACAGAAGCATTGTGGTAGTTCGCCACCGCCATACATCGGCCACAGGAATGGGGTGTTCCCATAACGACCAAGGCTCATGAGGAACTTCTTACATTCCCTCACTCCCTCCAAACATGGCATATTATCAGTTCCGCCCGCGATCGCAAATAGCACGTAATGAATCAAATTCGGGGTCAGCCCTTTGTGAGTCAAATACTCCTTGAAAGTTTTGTCATCCCAGTCTACGAAAAAAACGTTTATTTATTAAGAATCAAAATAATATGGAATTTAGAACATCTATGCATTAAATTTCATTTTTTGTGTTAAAGATGGAATAGAAAATTCAGCTTAATTATATTATTTATTTTAATTTAAAATCTAGCAAAGGTAAAAGATAAAAGGCACCATTGTGCTGGATATTTCATAAGCAGTAGAAGTATCACTTGAATTTGATATCATTTCATTCTGTTGACTATAGCTAGCTTTATTTTCATTGACTAGCTGATGGCTTTATATAGTGCGGTTTTGTAATTATTGTACACAAAAAAAAATGTGGCAGATAAAATTACTGTCAAAAATTACGTATTTCCGAATTAATTAGAAAACCCTCTAATAGATACACCTATTAGGTATTTAAAAATCAATCATATAAATTGGGTCAACTAAATCGTTCATTATTCTATTATTTCCAATACTTCAGTACATTCACCTTTAAATTCATTGTTCATTTCCTCCTCGCTGTAACCAACGATCGAGGTTAGCATTTTCATCAGCATCCTCTTTTCAACAATGCTGACCGCTTCGGTGGCGAACACGTCGGCCCTCGAGCAAGGCACCGGCATCAGTTTGTCATTAAGCCAAGTGAGCACACGTGTTACACAACGAAACTCGACATAACGGGCGATATTAGAAGATATCAGGAGTTCTACCAGCGGCCCCCGAGAAAACAGCAACTAGACAAAGGAATAGCGACTTCCATGATTTATTCATTTAACGTGCATGTTTAATACGCATTAATGTCACCTTGTTACCTATTAGCTGATCAAATATTTGGTACTAGCAACTCACCTTCGCTTCGCTTCGCGTTCATCCTTAGACAAAAACAAACCAATCCCACGGGAACCGTACATTTTGTCCGGGATAAAAAGTAACCTATGTGCTATTCCAGAATCTATCTCTGTGCTAAATTTCACCTATATCCGTTCAGGCGTTCTGGTGTGAAAGAGTAACAAACATCCATCCATCCTCATAAACTTTCACATTTAAAGTATTAGTATGGATATGGATTTCTAATATTATATTATCTTATTGCGAAAATGTGTTTATTTCCCCTTCATGCCTAAACATGATTTTTAATACTCTCTATTAAAACTTAAATAGTACCTAATTTTTTAGACTACTTCCTTTCTTCGTCCAAGATCCGGTAACTGAATAATCTATAAAATATACTTATGTTATTCAAATACCGTAATCGACCGACAATATCTGAGCGAAGCAAGGTCAGGTCGCAATTATATCATACATATTTAAAAAACAAAGTTTTATATAAGAGTTTTTTATCGATTGATGATTAGATGAGATGAGTTTGACCGAAAAATCACTGAAAGTCTAAATATCTCTAATAGAAAGTTGCAAACATTATTTGTTGCCTTGGACGCTTAAGTTTAGATATGTAATCGTTCGCATTGTTGACGAATGATGTAATATGTTTAAAAATATAATTAAAGTGTATGTCTAATTTAAAAAACAGCTACGGCTGGTTGCTCATATTGTTATGTACGCTGATATGGTTATTTGCAAGACAACAGTCTTAATAAACTCTTAACGGCTGCAAATCTTCTGATTAGAAAAACCAATATACAGGAGAATTACTAGCGAATGAAAGATTTTAGTATAAGACATGCGTTATTTATTATCATCTAAACAAACGAGTCATGGCCAAAAACTTGTTTTATATAAAAATGTACACTAGAGGTGTATTATAACTCTTCTAAAGGCAAACAAAATAAGAATGTTAATCATTGTCTAAATATAACTAAGCCATTGAGAAGAGTAATTGAAAGTGTTTACAGAAGACTTGAAGTCTGACGCTTAATTGGATTTTCGTGGAGATATAAAAAAATATATTGGCCAATAAATATTTAACTCGGATATTTAGTGAATAGAGTAAGCAAACAATTGATAAAACGACTTTGAAGTTTCGCTAAAACTCAACAGAATTTGCGCCAATTTATGTGATAAAAAATAAATTTAGACTAATCACCAATCTTTTAAAACTTCATCTACAAATACCATCCGTCTTTACATTCTTTGCAGTATTTATTTGGACAACCACTGAAGATAGGTTAAGAGTTGAAAGAAAAGATAATATAATTAGATATACAAAGGAGGCATGTCAAAATACTACAACGTTTACAAATATTTAAGTCTCTATGTTGTCATTTGCATTTGGAAGTTAGCTGTTAGACTGTAATTGTATTAACAAGACGTTTATTTAGTAAATTAGCATTGCCCGCGGCTCCGCCCGCGTTCAGATGACCAAAAACCAAATTCTTAGGTTTTACATATTAGTACACTCTTACATTGCAGTTTTTGTATTTTTTCTCAGAAATGAGATATTTTCCCAGGGTAAAAAGTATCCTATATGTTGACCTGGATAACCAGTTGTCACCATACCAAATTTCATCAAAATCCCTCCAGTGGTTTTTCTGTGATGCGGTAACAGACAGACAGACAGACAGACAAAAATTCTAAAAACTATAGATTCGGCCTCTGTATCGATAATAATGTTTATTTCAATAAGATTTTCCAAAAAATAATTAATGTACAGATTCGGCTTGGTTACAATTTTATTTTATGTGTAGATTACACAAAACTGTAAAAATAAATGAATTAAACATAAAACATACCTTCGGGGTCATATCAATATAAAATTTCCTGTACTCAGTCGCGAAGTCGTTTTGACTCCAAATCTTTTTAGGAGGATCAGCCTTGCCATCTTCAGTCTTACCATCTTCTCCTTCGGCCTTTTCTTCTTCTTGCGGGGAATCCCTAACCAAAATAATAAATATTATATTCTGATTCTAAAAAATATACCTACTACATCAAAGAAATTGATACTTTAAAGTCTAAACTATTGTAGATCGTCAAAATTCTTTTTACTTATACAGACGGGTATTTTCGCATATAAAAATAAATAATTTAATCAATTTATAGCGGGTGTTATTATAGTAGGTATATACATTAATAATTATCTGAAAAAAAGTGAAGGGGAAGATTGAGTAAGACAAACGCCAAAATATATAAAGTTTTAATCTTTTCATCTAACCACCCAAGTCCAATGAATGTCAATGGAGTTTTGTAAATTTATTTCAGCTAGCTAAACAAATCCAACTTGACCTTCCCGTTCAGAGCTTTCGTATCGAACCAAGGGTCAAGATATATGATAGTGAACTAAACAACAATGAATACGCAGGCGGAGCCGCAGGCAGTAGTAATAGAGGCATTTAAAGTATTAAAGTTAACGGTCAAACGAATGTTTGTTATATTATTACTGCCGCACTGTCGCACAGAATCGCAATGCAGTGTCATTGCAGCTAAATATACAGAAAGATATCTAATATTGAATGTTAAAATGTAAATTTTGTTGTACGTGGCGCAATTAGTACGACGTAAGAGATGTATAAACGAAGTACGTAAAATCGGTGTGTATAAATAATAATCTAAATTACTAAGATTATAAAGAGGCAGAGTTTATTTTGTTTGAATGCGCTAATCACAGGTCCTACTTATCCTATATGAAAAAATCTTTTTAGATAGCCCATTTTAGGAAGTTGAGGTACTATAGGCTATATAACATCATGCTACTGCCCAAGGGCGCAGGGCAGTAATCACAAATGTCAACAAATCGGGCAGACTTCCACTATTATAAAAGTATATATTTTATTATATATACATAGGGAGTACATATGACGTTTAACCTGTCTGTTATAAGTGTATTTATACTTATCAATATTTTTTTAAAAACAGCTAATTTTTTTATAGGCATTAAATATTAAGAATACTACTAAATGAAAAGACTGACTGTTTCAAATCAAAGAAAATATACTAATTATACTTACTTATTTATGTACCACTGCTCATTAAGATTGTAAACTTGAAGCTGTCTATTAGGGTCAGAGTTGACCTCTTTGATAAATTTTTGCAGGCCATCAAAGTTGTAAGATGCCCACAAACCTCCATAATGATCACTGAAGTCCAAGTGAAGGACATCTTTTCCTATTCGACTACATGCTGCGGCGACAATGGATTCCACCATTCCTATTGACATTTTTACAAAATTGTATTTAACCTAAATATAAGTTTGTGTTAGTAAATATATATGTGTAATTAATTAAAACTAAATTTGATCCTCATAAGATGTGTGTGATTTAAAAAAAGATAAGGTATGAAAAAAAGAGGAATGCTTATAATGTGAGAAACTAATAAATATTGAAACATAAAAATCAACAGCCATAATATGACAAACACTGCTAATAATTATATGCCATAGAATGAGGTAGTAATTTTAATTTCCACTTGAGGCAAGTCTAGCCAGCCTATTATGGAAATAGAATACACTATAGGATAGTAGGTCACTAACTTTGTGTGGATAATATGTTTTATATTGTGTGTGTGTATATATATAATATATTGAAATGCAAGGAAAATTATGAAATAAGAACATTTAACTTATATACTTTCTTATTGTCTATTTGTACTTTCTCTTTCTGTCCTGCTATTAACACTATATCCCACATACGTACATGGGTTGACTGGAAGAGATCTCCTATAGAGATAAATCCACTTTTGCCAACATCACTTTCGTTGTTGTAAATGTAAAAGTGTATTCATGAGTTTTTTCTTTTACCCACCAAGCAAGCAATAGATTGATTTTATTTATTGAACAAGTTCAGAGTGAAAAAGACTACACTTATTTTCTATAAAGAAACTTGGTTCCCAAGTATATAATTCTATCACAGAAAGTTATTTAGATACTCCAGAATTATATTAAAAAAATTAAAGAATATTATATTTAGAACTAAGAAATTATTAATCACATAATTAAGTATACCTGTAATTTAGAGGATTTTTTAAGCCTAGCAATTTTAAGCTAGAAAAATAATAAAAAATAAGTAATATATTAGATTGAAATAACAAAATTTATCTACGTTGCTTAATACTTTTTTTATTCACACACTTGACATAAAATATATGTCATTACTATTTAATGGTTTATACTTTTTATGCCTAATATTATATTTCAAATTGGATTTTTATCAAAAATGTAAATGAATTCTATTTCTTTGTACATTTGGGGTTGTTACGTGTCCAAATTAAAGAGACAATGAATGCGATGTAACTTCGCCAATATTTCATAAATTAGGAAGCTTACAACTACATAGGCAATATCGCCATAAAGATCATTAAATTATCAAAAGTATTTTAAATTTCATCCAAGCATATGAAAAGTATTTGACTATAATTCAGGCCTGTAAAAAACGTTCGGCTGTACAACTCGACCGAAGCGAATGAAAAAAGCTAAGATCGATACCTAAGTAGGCTACCTATCGCCATCACGCCCGGTCTCATTTAATAAATAATATAAGACTTACCCGTCCCAACTACGATGACCTGGAAGTCGGTCGGTAAATCGTCATCCATTTTTATGTCTCAATTCGTCCGCCACAAATTAATTTTTTAAATTTAAATAATTAAATGTAAAATGTGCCTGCACTGTACAAAGGATTTTTACTTTCTCTGACATTTGTGAATGACAGTGACAACTAAGCAAGTACGTTCGGATATTTGCGTTTCATATGTAATTCAATGATGTTACACCAATTTTCAAAAAGCAATAATAATATTGTAAATCTTTAATTTAAATTTTAAATTAATAAATAATGAAAATGAATTAATTAATAGTCTACAAGTAAGTTATCTAAAAACAAAATCTTGATTTACAAGAAAAAAAATCATGTTTATACACTAAACGTGTTACAAGTCTACTTCATTTGTTACTTATATTTCAAATCTATAAGATAAATTAATAAAAACTTTTAATATTACACTCTGACAAAAATATGATATAAACGAATATCACACAAAGAGGAGAGAATAATATTTTATCTTTTTCTAAGCTGGATTCTTATAATATTCCGCATTTTTAAAAACAAATTACCTAGTAAAAATAACAACGGTTAGTATGGTAACCTAATGCAAGCGGTTACTATGGCAACCATGACGGTTTTTCGTGACGATTTCTCATGACGCAAACTTGAAATTTTATTCTCATGCGCGCAAAGAAGTTTCCGTTCAAAAATTCAATGAAACTTTATAAATATTAATACTTTTTCCGTGAACATTTAGATTAATTTGAGCGTAAATGTATTGAACTACTAATGTAAGATGATTTTTGTACAAAATTTGCGTCAAGTGACCTTTACAATCATTTATATTACCGCTACGAAGTAGGTACTTCAAGGGATCATTTACCTGAAATGAAATATACCACAGAAATTAATTATAAGTATACCTACGATATTTTCGTAATATTTTTATATAAGTAGGTAAATTCTTTTCGTCTATTTATTCACATAATTAATCAAATTATATTTTTATACCTACACCTGCTTATTACGTATATTTCAAATACTTGCCTGTGTGAAGTCTTCTAATACATAATATAGATGACAAAAAGAGAAATCGATACATATAATAAAATTGTAACTAAGACGAATCTGTACATTAAATATTTTTTGGAAAATCTTATTGAAATAAACATTATCATCGATAAAGAGGCCGAATCTAGTTTTTAGATTTTTTGTCTGTCTGTTACCGCATCACAGAAAAACCACTGGAGGGATTTTGATGAAATTTTGTATGGTGATAGCTGGTTATCCGGGTCAACATATAGGATACTTTTTACCGCGTGAAAGTGTCTCATTTCTGAGAAAAAATACAAAAACTGCAATATAAGAGTATACTAATATGTAAAATCTAAGAATTTGGTTTTTGGTCATCTGAACGCGGGCGTAGCCGCGGGCAATGCTAGTATGAAATAGAATAAAGAATAATCCCTTAATTTATATTTCATTTTAGTCTGGCTAAAGTGCAACTATGCAAAAAATAGTATTCCTCGAGTGTCCAAAACACTTTTTGCCCTATTTAAGAAAAACCATTATCTATAAAATTGTATCCTATAGATACCATTTTATAGATAATTCGATGATTCAATGTTTATTAAAAATGA
This sequence comes from Brenthis daphne, assembly GCA_947093115.1. Lineage (NCBI taxonomy): Eukaryota > Metazoa > Arthropoda > Insecta > Lepidoptera > Nymphalidae > Brenthis > Brenthis daphne. The sequence goes on along the minus strand of OX352474.1, from coordinate 27,684,554 downwards.
TACTGATGAACTTGGATATAAAAAATATTGAACACCGATACGAACCCTAACCTTTACATACCGAAGGTAAATTTAATTTTGGAAAATCAATTCTCTGACAGCTAAATATATCCTACGACCAATTTGCTAGTAGGATAATACGTATTTAGAATATTATTTTATTATTTTTTATACATATTTTTATGCATTATTTTTTATACATATTTTTATGCAAAATAAATCTGAAGACACGTAACTAGTAAATATTTATTTAGGCATCTAAAGATTTGCAATGGTACATTTTCACTGTAACATCATAATATCATAAAAGCGTAATTAATATAGACATGTCGTCAATGCACGTCACTAGTTGCAATCCGCTTTGGTGGTTAGAGAAACCGACATTTATTGAGTCATATTTAACTTTATTGTAGTTTTATGTTCCTCGAAACCGGGTACTGTTTACACAGGAAACCAAAAATGTGGTCATCAAAAATGAAACGACAGTTGAGTTCTGTTTTATATTTACAATATTTTTACATACATTTCAACATTTTACAGGCTACTGGAGCTCTTTTTAATTCGAGCAACGAACAGTTACATAAACTAACACGTAAATCTAATTCGTAATAAAAAACGATCTGTGTTAGTTAATCTACTGGGCCCGCGATATACGGGATCGACACACTAGAATCAATAAAACCCTGGTGTGCGTATTACATTGTTACTAAACGAGAACAGTGGCAGTATCCTTGAGAGTAATATTCGTAGGTAGGTTCAAGCAATATTTTATTAGGCCTCTCCCGTTCAAAATTTATTGTTCAAAGGACGAATTGGTCTTGTGTGCCCTTTTAATGGGTGAGGGATAATTCAAACACTATACAAATATACAGTTTAAAATTGACTCGACGACTACCCCTACCGAGTTAATACTACCTACACTTTAAAACGCGGCGAAAAGTTCATTATTCGAAATATACGTGGCGTCGAACCGTAAATGAGAGTTTACGTTGGTGTACTAACATCATTCATATTAAAAAGAACCTCAATAAATAACTTAGAAAAACGAACAAAGTATAAGTAAGTACTTAGTGTTACCAAGGGACATGTCACACGGGTAGGTATTGGTTTCTTAAAGCCTATATTGCATAGGGGTGTACAAAATTATTTCTAGTATTTATAAATATTAAATATTAATAATAAATAAATTAAAAGATTTTCTTTAAGTGCCGATCCAAAAATTAATTGATCATATTTTCTTCGAATCTTTCCGGCAATATTAAATTTAACATTTTACTCTTTTATAAATACGAGCTGTAGTTTCTTAACGCGATAGAAATAAAATTAATAGCATAGAAGTGACCAGTCTCAAGGAGTCAAAAATTCTTCGAAAAGTTACAAATACGAACGTTATCACACTTGTATTTTCGGCTACATACAACCGTGAAGCCATAATATAATTCTCTAGACTCGCATGTTATCTTAGCCTCCTACTCGAACAGATCAATTATAAATTTAATATTCATTTAACATCCGCTTATGAATTTTATAACAACCTATGTTGATAAAAAAAGTCTAAATGTAAGTGCTAGTACATTAACAATAGCTTCGTAATATTTACATATACTACTTTGGACAATCTATAGATAACATATAACATAAAATACATTTATGCGTACATTTCGCGTGTTCATATCAATATTTTTTTCAGTATGAAATAAAAAAATAAAAATAAATTCGATCTTGAATTTGGAATTCAGTTTTATATTTAACAAATACTTGTACAAAATGAACACACGAATATAATAAAATTGCGAAATGACAGCTACAAATAAATTTTAAAATAAACATCTGATTATTCTCAGTAAATATATTAATGTGCCATTTAAACACTAATTCGGCAGATCATTATAATACCTAGGTTTTTAAAGAGAACACTAAGTGGTGACAATACCAGCGGAGTTAATGATATTAGCGATCTAGGACCAAAAAAAAGTTCGCTATTGCAATGTATACATTTTCGATATTCAACGGTTTTATGAATAATGATACAAAGTAAATAAAATAAGTAAACTACGAAAGACGAACAAAAAAATCAGATCCATTTTAATTAAACTTGATACATTAGACATCGATACGACATCTGCGAACAGAACATATCTAATCAACGTAAACTTACAGATATAAAACAAATCTCACGTTCACTCAGCAGCCACTTGGCCACTTTTGGGAAACTGAGTACCGATTCTGAAACTATACTTAACTCCTTAATATTATATGCAACATATAAAGCATTAGAATTTGACGTAAGCTTTGGATTGAACCAGTTTCAGGCATCTCATAAAATAAAGGCCGCAATCACAATTAACATTTCTATCACGAGGACATTAACATTGCGATACACTTATTAACAAAACAAATTATTTACACTTGTAATATAATATGTAACATCAAAATATCGACACCTTCGCATTGCAAAAAAATTATGACTATTTAAAAAAAAAACTATTGAGCTTCGATAAAGCTGCAAATAGTTATATTAAAGTATATACACATAACTATACATATTTTTGGGCATTTTAAATAAATTCAATGTGATGATATGTCAATGAAAAAACAATGTTATGTTACCATTAAAAAAAAAGTAAGTGCTACGAAAAGGTCGATATTTTAACGTAATATGATAACCAGCAAAAGTACTGGTGACTAGAATAACGTTTCACGAGAATGAGAAGCGCGGTCTACGCGCAACGGGAGTACCGGCCGGCTCGTGAGTTCGGTACAATCGTGTGCGCCTGCGTCTGGACCACCGCTGTCAGTCGAAAACTGTTCGACCTCGTCGTCCGTAGTATCTGCATCGTCCTCTGCAAACACGGAATCCGCACCCACCGACGCGAGATCGCATTCCACCGCGAATGAGGGTCCCACACTACCTACAGAGGCTAGCGGCGCCAACCGCTCACTGGGACATGGCGATAAGCGTCGCTCCGGTAACGAACAAACAACCGACGACCCGCGCCTCTCCAAATAGGAACTTCCCGAGCTCGAGCAAGTAGCTGAGCTCAAGCGCCGATCACGAGGCCCCGACGCTCGTCTTTCACCAAAACGTAGCGCGGAACCCGGAAGTGAATCTCCGCGTAATGTTGACAACCTCCGAGGCGGCGCAAGGAGGCTGCCGTAGCCCCCGCCGTAAGATGCGAAACGAGATGTTCTCGGCCATAACGGCTCTTCCCCTAGTGAAGGACGAGACAAGCGGGCTCGTTCCGACAATGCCTCTTCTATAGCCGCAGTAAGTTGTCGTTCTTCTTCTACAGCCTGCTCTTCTGCGACCACAGCTTCGGCTAGTTCTACTATTTTAGGATCGTTCAAAGCTTTCACCGATTTACTCCGGCTCTTGTAAACAATTAAAAATACCATTAACGCGAAAAAGCCGCCTAGTGTAGCGGCTATGCGCACGCCGGTCATGACGTCGTACGTAGCATAGAATTCGATGCGTACGCGATCTCGGTCGGCTTGCGAGCGCTCTGTAGTATTGTTAAGTGCATTTGTTTCTCCGCCAGCCCATCCATCCTGATGTTCCATGGCGCGGTCAAGTGTTCATTGCCTGTAAACATAACGATAGTTAGAAAATTCTTATCGGAACCCTGAATAACATATGCCAAGAGCTTTTAGATAAAATTGAACCTGTTAAGATAAGCATCGATGTAATAAAACGTAACGAAAAAATATTTGATTTATTTCGAAGTTTCGTATTTATTTCAAGTAGTATAGTACTATTAAGTTAGTAAATAAGTTTTAGGTACAAATATGTACCTAAATTAAATTTAATTTTTGTTGCCTACGTTTATTTTCTAGAAACGGTGTGTAACTGGAAGAGCGAACAACAATGTTGTCGCTAAGCGATTTCCGTTTGCCAGTTGCCGCCCAGCCCCGACCGACGTATCTGGGACACGGCATATCGCATAATGTAGCGTTGCTTTTGCACCTAGAATCCTTACTTTTGGATTATATTAAATATGTTGAATGTATATCTATACATATAATAAAATTCTAACTGAGCCGAATCTGTACATGAAATATTTTTTGGAAAATCTTATTGAAATAGACATTATTATCGATACAGAGGCCGAATCTATAGCTTTTAGAATTTTTGTTTGCCTGTCTGTCTGTTACCGCATCACGGAAAAGCCACTGGAGAGATTTTGATGACATTTGGTATGGTGATAGCTGGTTATCCGGGTCAACATATAGGATACTTTTCACCGCGGGAAAATATCTCATTTCTGAGAAAAAATACAAAAACTGCAATGTAAGAGTATATTAATATGTAAAACCTAAGAATTTGGTTTTTGGTCATCTGAACGCGGGCGTAGCCGCGGGCAATGCTAGTCTTTCTAATATAATAAACATTCTCTGATATATTTTATTGGTTTTAAGTAAAAGTCGTGGTCCGAATTCGCGAATTATTTTTTAATCTCAGTTAATTGCGAATGCGTGGTCGTGACCATAATTGCTGTTTTAATGAATTAGTATTCAATATTATTATAAAATTGTAAATAAATATTATAAATTTGAATATAACATTTTAATTATTGATATTATATCAAATAACTCTAAAAGTTATTACTTATTCATGAAATCCTTAACCACTTTTTTTGATATATTTAACTTGTATGTTTTTAATCTATACATTATCAATAAAGAATAGATGACGATCTTTTGAGTATACATATAAATCACAAAAAACTAAATCTGTTGAAACTGAGCAGATAATGTTGTATGAAAGGTAGAGATATAGTGGAACTTGAAGATGGAAGGATAATCTTCATTGCACAAATTTCAAATTGGCAAAAAAATTTGCGTATTTAACAGTAAAATAAACACATAATAATAATAATATTATGTACTTGATCATAATTTACAGGCAATAAAAAAATAGAGGTACATAATATGCTAATATAATAAAGCAATTCCGAATTTAATTTTTTTTTTCCTTCTCCTTTTACAACGAACCTTTGTTATGTGGGCCTACGACGGTTATTTATAAAGCTCTCACGTTCCTAACACTATCAACGATATACAGTAACAAGTAACAATATTGATACATCTAGTTTATATTACATCTTAATCTAGTTGTTCTTTTATACCGAGAGTATTATAAACAAATAAGAGTTTACTGGAATATAATGTTTATATTTCAAGGGCGTAACTTTACGATGTTTTATTGTGGACGGATAATGGAAATGTTTTGGCTCAGCTCGTAGGATTATCAATTTTACTATTACGATCATAATCAAACAATAATGCATTATAGATACTATTTTCGGACATTGTTCCTTGAATATAAAATGTAATCAACTCATTCATCCTTAAAAACAAAACAATCTATTTCTGACCAATATATAAAACGTATTTTATAGCAAAGTCTTAGACGAAACGTACGACTAAACTTTAAATACTTCTTCAGACTTTTGTAAATGTTCTGGTATACATATATTGATATATTAGCCGAACAATAAAACTGCAAGTCTTTGATAATGGCGAGCGAATTTTAAAACAAAGAGTAAGAATAGTATTGTACAGATTTCAATGACGCTGATTTCGCGATGTATTCGGAGGTTGGTTTTTGTATTGTTTATTTCCTGCAAATATGTACAATGTCTTTGGTGGTGATGCATAAAAACTTGTATATTTTTTTATAACAATTATTAAATATCAAATATGTTGTAGAACTTTTTAAGTTAATCTTGGAGTAGAATGATAAAAATATTTATTAGATATTGTAAAAAATATTTTAATAAGCTACAGGAAGTTACATTAAGTAAAATTGTATTTGTCAAAAAAATATCCACATATTGTTTACTATATTAAAATTAAATTATCAGTTTACAAGAGCATAGCATTTATCAAAAATAATATGCGTTTGATATTTTAATTCTGTACCTTTAGTACCTTTGTTTTGAAGTTTCAAATTGCAGCTGTTCAATATAATGCACATACAATGAGACTAAATATAGAGTACAGGTAAGTAATAAACAGTGGATGAAGAAACAACATTCAAAATTATAAGCTGACTTCCCTACTCCATTTTGCAAACTGCTTAATGGAAACAAAGGAACACCAGTATGTCGTGTCCTAAATATTAACTTATAGTTTCACAGCATACCTAGTTATGCAGCTTTCATATTTTATACACCTATAATGACACCTGTTTGGAAATCAATTGTTTTTTAAACTACTTGTTTTACTTATCGCTTAATATATTATGTGCACATGTTTAGTAGTATTGTTATGATATTAATTAAATTACATATTAGTGTTGTTTATGCATAGATTTGTAACTGACTGAAATCATTATCATTATTTTTAACAAAATATTCCTTGACTATTGTCATATTTATTATTTCCATGGCTTACATAAGTTATAATAAAATATATATATTTCATCTTATCTAATAATGCATAAACTAACCTATTTAAAGACTCCAATAGGATCTCTATTGTTTTCTATGTGGCTTTTGTCACTTTTGATGAGATCCTATTGGAGTTTTTCAATAGGGTATACTGATAGATCTTGTACATTGAAACTGGAAGAATAATTGTTGTTTGAATATTAAAGAATATCTTAAATATATTAGACCTATTGTATAAATCAGAATGTAAAAATAACTGCCATATATCAGAGTAAAATATATTTTTTTAGAAACTCATAAAAAGTAATAATAGTATCAATATCTACCTATCAGTAGTAGTCAATTCAATTTAATTAAAAAATGAGAAACGTTTTAAATCTAAGGCTTTGCTCAAGAGTACAACTTATTATAAATTTATGTTTATAATATTAATTTATGTTCCTTTTAAAGTAAACTATTTAGAATATTATAAAATTAAAGTTTATATTTACCACTGATAGAGCATGATCCGAAGCCCGTACAAATTGTCAAATATCTTAGGCGACGAAGATTTATAATGAACATGTCCTTGGTATGTTATTAAAATTTAAACATCCATACATTGGAAATAAAAAAAACACGAATGGTGAAAACGAAAGCAACAGTTTAATGCGCGCCGATTTTTTTTTATTGTAGATATTAATTTGCGTCAATAATTACGTTGGATTGTACATTACGAAATAACAATCTGGTACATCTAAGACTTAATGTCATCACTAGGAAATTATAGCATTAAAAGTAACTGAAATAATGCTAAAAATTTGACTTTCTTATTTATAAAAAGCACTTAAACATTTTTAGATTCAAGAACCACCACCTAGCCAATGACACTAATTCACTAATAATAAGCACTCTGTGCTCTTCAACTGCCTACTTGAACTACAAAAATGTCAAATTCCTAACTTTTTGGTCACATCCACAGAATAAATATGAACGTGACACATGCTGCCAGGTAGCTAATGCAGCTATTTAAAATCTTGAAATTAATTCTTATAAACTCCTGTGACTATCAATATATTTTTGCCGCCGGCAATAAGGATATCTTCACCAATTGTGAGCAAATTCTCATAATACTTATTGTTTCTTCCTCGCATATCAGATTATATATATATATATATATTCCCTTAAATACGTTCCAAAAAAAAATCACTCCTGATGGACAGCACACACCATCGAATTACATATCATGATATATGTATATTAAAGTATAAAAATATTATTATTATTATTTATTCTTATGTGAAATCTGTTGCGAGCGTATAAAACTGGATGTAGCGTGAAGACTGACCAAAATTCGATGGATGCGCGGACTGGTGTGTGATTGCCATTAAAGATCTATGATTTAGGAAAAAGTTAACTTTTTTTAAAATTAATTTAAAATAAAAACAATTAAAAAAGGAGCAGATTAGCAGCCGGTACCTATCAGTAGTTTTTGTTTTATTCATCCGTATCCGTTCATACTAATAGAGAAGAATTTTGCCATTTTCTCCCGCCAGATAGTGCGATCACTATGATCGTCAGTATCATAGACCAAGAACAAGTCAGTTTAGTCAGTTATCAGTTTAGTGTAAAATTCTATAATGTGGCTGATTTTTTTCATTTCATAAAATTTAATTAAAATTACAAATAGTGCAGTGCTAGGGTGTAAAGAAAATAGATATCATTTGTTCCCAAAAGACAAAAACGTAAGAAATTGTGGGCTAAAGCAATAAGACATCCAAAATTGGCAAAATCACAATCTTTATATTAGTAATAAAATAATAAAGCTATCTGGTCATCATTAATTTAATAGTGCAGAATTGAGGTTATATTTTTCAAACTTTGATATTTTTGAAGTAAAACTTCTTTATGCACGCTTGACTTAAGGAGTAAGATGGTGAATGCGTGACGAGAACGGTACAAAAATGTGATCGGGCGAGGCAAACGTTTGCTGCCGTGGTAACCATTGTTATTGTCTGACAAATGATATATTATATTACTTTCCTTAAATGATATTCTATAAATATATGATTGTAATATGCCTAATATGCGTTATTTAATTATTTTCATTAAAATTTACGAGCTGAGAGTTGTGACATACGGGATGAACCTTTAGATATTTTCGTTCTGTTACGCCAAAGAAGTATAACTTCTCACGTGCGTACATAAGTACACACACTCGTATTTTTTAGTATCTCACCTATCCTAATTATTTAAAACATAAATCGAATTTTATAAAGAGTACCGCTAACCCAAAGAAGTTTTACTTCTTGCGCATGTACACATTCATACACGCACTCTTTAATATTTTTTTTTATTTCCTAAAGTATTTATTTCCTCCATTTGAAACTTTGTGGGAATACTCTAGATAATAAGTACTTCGCAAAAAAAAAATCAAGAGTCTACTGGGAAACTCGCTTATAAAAAACGAGCCTTGTACTTTTTTACATTTTAATTATAGAGTTTTATACAAACTTTCATCCCCCATTTTATCCCCTTACGGTATTGAATTTCGAAAAATGCTGGAACATGTATTTATTTAATTGTATTAAAGATCATTAATACCAAGTTTCAAGTAATTCTGATCATAAATAGTTCTTTGCTCATATAAACTTTATTACCCCCTAGGTAACTGCCTCGGTGGTGTAGTGGCTAGCATGTACGGCTGCACACCCGGAGGTCCTGGGTTCGAGTCCCGGGTCGGACCAAGTTTAGTTATTGAGTCTTCCTGTATAGTAAGTCTCAGTAACAGCCCGGAGTTGGGAAGTTGGCGGTGTTTCACCCCCGTGCCTCGGAGAGCACGTAAAGCCGTCGGTCCTGCGCCTTAACTCTCACCGGTCGTGTCAAGTTGTCGTCCCACCGGAGTATGAGAGTGATAGGAATAGATAGTGCACTTGTGTCTGCGCGTACACTTGAGCACTATAATATCTCCTGTGCAGTTGGCTAATCTCATTGAGATTGGCCGCCGTGGCCGGAATCGGCTAGGAGACCATCATTACCCCCTAGGGATAAATTTCGAAAAAAATAATAATTTTTTTCTTATTTTTTATCTTAAAGCTAAACACCATTTTCTGTGTATTTCATTAAGAATGACAGAGTTTCATACAATCTTCAACCCCTATTTTACCCACTTAGAAGATGAATTTCGCAACATCCTTTCTTTTCAGATAGGCATCTGGCATCATATATAAAGGAATAAGTCTTCCAAATTTCACGTTTCTACGACCAGCGGTTAAGGTTGTGTGTTAATCCATCCAGTCAGTCAGGACCACCACAGGATGCACCTCTCCTTTTCAATTCTTCCTTCAGCTGGTCTAACTTCCAGATACAATATATTGCACAGGTAAGATATAGACACAAAAGAAGAAAAAAACAGGCATAAAAAGATATCATAATAAATTGCATAATCCCAAACTTAGACTGAATGTAAATAGATCATACGTGTAGCGCTCTCATTTCAATAAATTTTCGGAATTGTAATTTAGAAATATGAAGTGTCAAGTGACAAGCACAGACTATATAGTAAACGTAAGGTAAGTGATGTCAAATGTGTGATCAGTCAGTGATGTGTCAACTGTCAACAAAACTAAATGTACAATTAGCCAAAACAACCGCTCTTTTTATTTATTTCTTCAATATTTTACTTTATGTGAATAATATTTTATTTGATGATCGTCTACATTTTACTGCCACATTTTCATAAAAAAATCAATTATAATATTATATCATGTCTGAAGAATGGGATGAATATGTGAAAGATCCTCGTATAATTTGTAAATATGGAAATAAATGCTATCAAAAAAACCCTGAACATCATAAAAAATATAAACATCCACCCCAGCTAAAAGCTAAGGCTGCTAAAAAGCAAAAAAATAACCGCTTTCAGCCGTATAACAAAGTTATAAACGTCAATGTAGAATCCAATGATGAAAAGAATATTGAAGAAGCAGTTGAGGAATTGAAAGAAATGAAGTGCAGTGTTGATAATCAGGCATCTGGCTCAACAGAGAAAATAGATAATAGAGAAATAGATGCAACACAAGATGTTCAAAAATTATGTGTCAATACTGATAATATATCTTTTTATGATAGAGATTCAAATCTCACTATTTTAAAGGAATGTTTTTTAGTTGAAATGCCAACAGATTTCTTCAAATTTTATGAGTGTCTCAAGGAAGATTCAGAAGATATAGAAAAAATGTTAGCTACTGTTAACTTACAACTTATTGGTCCTTTTGAGTTGTTTTTGGGTAAATTACCTAAACTCGAAGATAAAGATTTATACTTAATACACTGGAGATTTTATTTTGATCCACCAGAGTTCCAAGTTTGTATATTAGTGTTTTATTTTAATAAAGTATTTTCTCTGGCTATTTATTTTTAAATACTACTTATTTCACTATACAATTTAATTTACTTTCAGGCTGTTTTAAAAAAGAAAGGAAATAGTGAATTTCATATTGGATACTATAGAGATGATCCTAAAGAGAATCCAGTGTTTTTAGCTAAGAATGATAGTTCTTCTGGTTACACCTTAACACCTATTTCAGAAAATATATTTGGAGCAGTGTAGTATGTACTATTATTGTTTTCATTTTATATATTTTTTTTTCAAATTAACAACTATATTTTTATTGATTGTGTTTTTTATATAGCCACTACTTGCAAGCTGAAAAGAAAACATCTCCATTTATTTCAATGGCATGTCAAAAGTTGATGGAGAAAGTGAAAAAATGGGCCGACCAAAGTAATTTTTCCCTAGAAGAATTTAATATGAAAAAAAGAATTCAACAAGTAGTATGTCGAACTTTCCACAGTGCTGGTATTGTGGTTCCATATAACAAGAAGACTCAATTGGGCTACAGAAAATTAGTAGAAAGTGATGGTATGAATATTACAATAATGTTATTAACTTTTAACTATTAGGTTTTACTTCTTATCATAATGGCTCAACAGATTTAAGTGTAATTTGCATTGTAGGTAGCTTATATTTTGAAGCAGTGGAGTAGCTATCCCAACACAAACACTGGGTCCTCTGTTTCTAGTGGGCCCCAGCAGGCCATAACTTTTATTTCAAAACATTTTTTCAAGGATGACCATCATAAAAATTAAAAAAAAAACAAGAAAAAAGTGACCTTTTTTGCATATTATTTCATAATAGGCAAAGGCCCCCTTTCTTCCATATTTTTTTTTTGCATTAAGGCCCAAAAAGGCTAGTTATACCACTGTTCTGTAGTAACATTGGGCTACTATGTTATTAACATACTATGCGAGTGAAAACTGCTGTGCTACATGTTTAAACAAATTAATTGCAAATAACACAAACAAATTCATGCATATGCATAGGCATTTTAGATACGGCATAGAAACAGAATTTCTGATATTATTAACACTGCCAAATAGAAACTGAACTTTTTTTTAAATTGTTGCAGCCTAATTTATTTTAAAACATTTTATTTATAAAAAGTGTCACCTAATATCAGTATGTTAACTGATATTCTTCTAGCGTAGTGGTATATTTTTACAACACAAGTTGCAACTTTAGCCCCCCTCAAAAATAAAAAGCAAATGCTGCTTATTTCTAATTTAGTGTTTGCACATAGGCCCTAAGCTAAGTTGTTTGCACTGAAATTTGAAAATGCAGATACTTACATTCGCATTAATATATACGCGCGTTAATAAGTCGTCGTGTGCATAGGCCCTAAGTATGACTAAAATGTAAAAAGACACTATAATGAATTATAGCTTATTTATTATATTTCTTGCTTTTCCTTGATTAATGACTGCCCAATGGGAACAATTGTTTTTGTGACTACTGTGCAAGTTAATAGAAACATTGACAATAACATTAATCCCTCCACGACCGCGGACACACCGGCGTGTCGGTTAAAAATAGATCTCTTAGAATTTTAATTAATTTCTTAGAAATTTACCTGGAGGTGTTAAGACATATGGCACACCCTGCAAGAATGATTTGTATTTAACAAAAAACAAATAAAAAAACTTATCAGGAATGTTATCTTTTGTGGTATGAACTATGAATGCACTGTCTGCACAATCACTTTATTAATGTTTGCAAATCCAATAGTCATTTGTTGTGAGCAGGAATCAAGTTTTAACAAACCTTTGTAGATGTCAGTCCTAAGCACTGTCTTGTTTGGGCGTCGAATTATTGTTTCTTTTTCTTTTTAGCAAATATAAAGAAAATGTTCAAACAACTACAAGAAGCCAAATCTCAAGCTGAGAAAGACAAAGTTCTTTCAGAGTTACAATCAGTGATTACATATGCAAGTATAGCAATGGACGAATGTGATTTTGGGACAGGTTTAGAAGCTGGTATTGCCTTATTTTGTTCAGGATTAAAAGAACTAGAAACTAGTGCCTTGAAAAATTTAGAAGTGGCCTATTTATTGTTACGAAGAGAAGCTTTTGGTAAAATTATTCAGGTATTATCTTTACTATACAGAAATTTCTATATCAAATATATTTTATATACTATGTATTACTTTGTACTTAATAAAATTTCATTAAAAATACTGTACATGTGCTTGAGTTGAGATAGTGCAGTGTGTATTGAAATTATATGTACATGAAAATGTCTAAATTAAAATTTCAAATTGATTAATAATTTCAGATCCATATGAAGTATCGGCGTCGAGGACCGAATATGTCAGTATTAAGCAGCTAATAATAATAATTGTAATTTAATGGGAAAGAATTTTGCCTTTTCTCTCGGCACATGTCGCGAATCTTCAGTAGGTATATTGTAAAGCTATATAGCTCGGATAGAATTTTTTTCATTTTATTTAATTAAAATGACAAATTGTGCAGTGCCAGGGTGAAAGAAACTGGATATCATTTGTTCCCAAAACACAAAAAACCTGAAGAAAGTGTGGGCTAAATCCTACGTACGTATATGACGGGATATAGAGACGAGATAATATATCTGGTGGGAGAAAAAGGCAAAATTTATCCCTATTACCGTAATAATTAATAACACATTGCATACACTTTTGAAAATGTTTAAAATCCAAATTATTATTAAGAAACAATTAAATACTTGGTTCATATAGCTGTCTTTATTTTTTTAGTGAAGTTTTCACATAACATCATTATTCATATTTAATCTCTTAGAAAGACTATAGAAAGAGGACAAAACTGATAATCCTGATTCATATGTTTAACTAGAAAAATCGTTTTTTTTTTATTCGAAAAAAATATTTAGTATCTATTCTGTTTTCGCCGAATGAACCAAGCACTGAGATTTTGCGCTACCAAGTAATTAGTTGCAGAGAAGCTTAAGCCGCGATTACAATGCAAGTCATAATTAATTAAATAATAATTACTCCGTCGTTGCATTCGGTACCGTTCAGACGTCTCTCGTGTACGACTACGGGATAGATTTGTATGTTTTTCACTAGGTACGAACCCGAAGGGAAGAGAAGGTGAGGCGCCAGTCAAGTAAGTATATAGAAAAATATTTAGAAGATGACGGATGTCCTGCTGGCTAATATCAGAAATAATCTGCTAATAGTCGGAATTTTAGTAAAAAAAGATGAAAAGATGTATCGGTCCAAGCAAATTACTAAAATCTTTTTTTTTAACAAGATTAAAAGAACTGAGGAAACAATATATATATATATATATAGAGCCAACGTTTGTAAGTTTGAATGTTGGAGGTAATCCGATTCTGAAAATTCATTCACTAATATTTAATAGTGAATTTACGAATGCTACTTATAGGTTATATATCATTATGTTAAGTGTGTTTAACGTTTGCGTTCCTAATAACTTTAAATAAAGTAGGAAAAAAATGGTCGTTACGTTGTTTTAAGTCTGCGCGTCCTAGTTTGTAATAAAGCAGAAAAAAATTATAGCATAATGCCACCTAACGACGCCACCCAACCCAACCGAAACGAGAGTAAGTCGTTAGTATAAATTGAAGTCCCTGACTGTTTTAAACGCGTCTGTTCTACGATTCTCATTTCTCATAGACCAAGTTAATAAAAACTTAAAATCTATACATATAATAAAATTATAACTAAGCCGAATCTGTACATTAGATATTTTTTGGAAAATCTCATTGAAATAAACATTATCGATACAGAGACGAATCTATGGTTTTTAGAATTTTTATCTGTCTGTCTGTTACCACTTACCACATCACAGAAAAACCACTGGAGGAATTTTGATGAAATTTGGTTTGGTGATAGCTGGTTATCCGGGTCAACATATAGGATACTTTTACCGCGGGAAAATATCTCATTTCTGAGAAAAAAATACAAAAACAGCACTGTAAGAGTATACAAATATGTAATAACTAAGAATTTGGTTTTAGGTCATCTGAACGCGGGCGAAGCCGCGGCAATGCTAGTAATATAAATAAATAATTAATCATTTTAAATAATAGCAAGATTTCCTAAGTATCACAAAGCCAATATTTATTATTATTACTTTAGCTTGGACCATAAATTCATCGTCTTTACTATAAACTCAATTTCAGATTTTATTTAAGTTTTATTATTAAACAGTTAGTAAAACAAAAACTACAGAATGAAAAAAAAAATCAAATGTTCATTTTTTATTTTCTTAAAAAAATATTGTTTACATTTTAATATTCCACCATAAGAAAGTCTTAATCACAATCAAATGTTATGAAGAGACATTTAAAAGATTATATGTGATGGACAAACAAATGGTATCGAATTTTATAATTTTAAACTTTTAGATTAATATTTTCAAATGACTTTTATAAACCTAACCAAATTAACTTAATAAAGACCTAGCCTTGTTTCTTCCATTTTACATATAATCCAATGTCTATTTACATCTAACACTATAACAAAAAAGACAGATTTGTAAATAAAAAGAAAGAAGTCCCATATAATGGCTGAATTTAGGGTAACAAGTGCTTAACCCCATGGTTATTCTTTAGGTTTATCCGCAGTTGTTAAGTGCAAGAACAAAGATATAGGGCAATGGTCGCTTCCATACACTTTGTCTCTTATAACATTGTCACATATCGCCGGTAAAAGTCGTTCCGATACTACAAAGTAGTCCAAACGCCTGAAAAAAAAAATTTCATTCATTCCATGATTTCCACAGTTAACTATAAATTAGGGACTGAATATTTATTTTGCAAAAGAATAAAACCTCTATCTCTTTATAATTTTTACTTAGTTTCTAATAGTTTTGCCCAATTACGGCAAAGTCCAAAAAGATAGTTGTTTGATCTATATGGATATACATATACGTCCTCTCGTAACATCTGATCGGCTAAACCGATTTTGATGAATCGACGTTAGGATTCGTGTTTATAACCCAAATGTCGTACTATATATTAAAATAGTAAAAAACCTATCGAATGGGGTATCAAAATGTAAGTTTTAAAGAGGCAAACAAAAACATAATATGCAAGTTATACATTTAAAAATAATATGCTATAACAAATTGTTAGATTATTTTTCAGAACTGCAAACACAATTAGTCCTGCGACTCGTTGGTATCCCACCAGTCTCCAATGTAAAGTCAAATACAAACACTCCAGTTAATATTGTTACTAAAAGTATTAATGAAGAAGTTTTTTCATCATTAAGTGACCTTACTTATTTTTTATATAAAGATAATTTTTAGACTAGATGACTGCTATTTGTTCAAGAGAAAGTGAAGCCCCCCTGAACTGAGGAACAACTTTTTAGTAACCTTAATATAAATATAATAAAAAAAAAGCTGAAGTAAATTTGTAAAGCTAACTTTTGTTTTTAAAATCCAATTAAAAATCTATTAAACAAAGAGATAATAATGACTTACCATCCAATGTTTTTCGGTCTACTATTAGACATGTAACTCCAGAAAGTGTAAGCGCCAGTCTTATCCGGATAGAAATGGCGGTATGTATCCACGAACCCGTCCCCAAGTAGCTCTGTCATGCCTTGTCGTTCTTCTTCCGTGAAGCCTGCGTTTTTCTTGTTCGTTTTGGGATTTGTTAAATCTGTAATATCGGACTAATATTATAGATGGCAAAGTTTGTGTGTGTAAGCCGATCAATTCTCAATCTCTACCGTGTCTTCTCCATTCTACACGACATTGACGAAGTAAATTGTACCCAAATGGCACGCCTATAAGCCACAGAACAAATAACATTGAAGTTTGTGTGTGTATGTTTGTAACTCCATTACACTGAAACGGCTGGACGAATTAGGATAAAATTTAGTACATAGATAATATTTATGACCTGGAGTAATTCATAGCCTGCTGTTAGCCTTAGGCGCCCAGGAACGCAACCGAGCAGAGAGGGTGTAATTGTGTGGGATGTAGGTGACTTAAACATAATATATTTAATTAATCGTATAATATATATTAATATTAAACTTTTTATTTAATGAAAAGTTTAATATATAAATATGATAAATATATTATGTTAAATGTATAAATCACCTACAAGTCGTTACTTAATATATAAAAACAGCTTATAATCTATCTCCATCTTAAAGTTTAGGTACACAAATTCTCAGCTAGAAAGCTTACTATGTAAAGTACTTACAAAGTAGCGTATTAATAAAGGTAATGTGATTTTCAAAGACATGCTGTACTCTTTTGTTCTGCTGCTCTATTAATACAAAAACATCACACATTGGAAATTATATTGGAAATAAATATGATACTTTCATAGGAATGGAGATATATTATATTCTGTCAACAAATAACAGTCTTACTAAATCTATACTTAATATTATAAAGAGGTAAAGTTTGTAAGTTTGTGAATTGTGAGTTTGTGACGTTGTAGGGAGTAAATATCTGGATGTACTGAACCCATTTAGATGAAATTTGGTAAGAAGACAGTTTGAGACCCTGGAAAGGACATAGGATACTTTTTATCCAACAATTTCACCCTCAAGGGGGTGAAAATGTGAATAAAAGTTTGTATTGGGAAGCAAGTTAGGGACGAACCCGAGCGAAGCGAGGGTGAGTCGCTAGTATGTAATAATTTACCTACCACACGAGCGAAGCCGGGAGCAAACCCCTAGTAAAAGAATAAAAGTAAAAACAAACGCACCTATTTCATTATGGGCAACGTTCATATCCCCACATATTATAACCGGCTTATTTTTGTCCAGAGATTTGACGTGGTTTCGGAATTCTTCATTCCATTTCAGTCTTTTCGGTAAAGTAACTAGCTTCCGTCCAGCGTTGGGGACGTAAGTGCAAATGAGATAGAAGTGCTCATACTCCGCAGTTATGATGCGACCGTCGCTGTCTAATTCTTCGTTTTGCAAGCCATATTGAACGTTCATTGCTAATTTAGTCGTATATATGCCTACGCCAGCGTAGCCATCTTTTTCACTACACAACCAGTACGCGTGGTATCCCGGGATATTTTTGATCTCTTCCGGTAGCTTATCTAGGGAACACTTCACTTCTTGCAAACATAATATATCGGGTTTTTCATATTTCAAATACTCTAACCCCTCTTTCCCCATCCACGCTCTGATCCCGTCAACATTCCAACTGGAAATTTTGAAATTCCAGTCTTTACCCTGAGCGTTTTTGGATAAATTTGAAAAATCTATGGAATCATAATCAGTACCGGATTTAACTGGTTTCTTTTTACTATCTTCAGATACTGAAAACAAGTTGAGTTACAATGTATATCTTGCTGCTATTTTAATATTCACTATAGTGCTAAATAGGTTTTTTCTTTCTTCCATTTTTACTTAACCCAATATTACTCCTTTCCCATTACTTTGATCATGCTTTAAAATATTCATTACAAATAACAAAAAATCTATTTAAAATTATGTCATTAACAATTTTGTAATATGTATATATAATTATTGGCCAGGCCCCATAAAAAATATAATTAAATAATGGAGGTATGTATGTTCATGCAAAATTTGCTGGCAGAAAATAAAAAAAAAATATTCAGATAAATTATACATGCACTATTTTATATAAAGTATTTTACCTTTTTGTTTAATCAATTAAAAAAATATTGTTATTTATATAGAATTTAAACATTTATTATACCTACATGTGTTAAATAAAAGTAAAAATATTAATTAGATAAGCATATAATAATTGTGAATTTCTATTCCATTGTATATGACTTTAAGAGTTAAGTCTTGAGCATTTTATATCCATCATTCCAATTCAATACCATTACAAACTAAGGAAGCATGATAACATTACTAACATTTAGCAACTGCAAGGTCATATTATCTGCCGTAACCTTGTTAGTTCAAAACTATTGAATGTGTTAAAGAATAATTTAAAATTCCATATAAAAAAAACAAGTTGAAGAATTAAAGGAATAAATATAGAAATAACTAAACATCAAAATTATTTGGAAAACTTTTTATTCAATAATAAAAGAACACACATAATCATAGTAATAAGAAACAATTGTCAATATAAATGATAAATTAACAGAGTTAGTTACCCTTATCATCGGCCTTACGCCGCCGTTTCGTCACAGGTTCTCCAGTATCCTGAAGTTCTTCAGTTTCTGGTTTTTCAGCTTTTTTTTGTCCCCTTTTGCCTTTTGCTGGTTTAGGATCTGCGACCTCTTCTTTTTCAGTTTCATCTTTTGTATCACCTAAAATATTGTTTGTTGTCTTTTATATAACATTTATTTATTAAATTGACTTTTATTTACCATTCATTTAATTTAATTTCTCAAAAAGTGATTTATTTATTTATTTGCTTATGTTATGACACATTAACATTTATTTTTTATTAAGCATTGGAATCAACTACCTAAGTAAGCTTCCATAAAGTATTTAATGACTTTTTAAGTAACAATATTCCTAAATATGATATTATATTGAAATGGTGGCTCATTTTGTAATGAAATATTAATTTTAAGATATTGACAAGATCCAAATTAATACCTTTTCCTTTGTCATCCTTCTTGGCTGGTTTTCTTATTTTGGCTGGGGCCTCTTCTTTTACTTCCTCCTCTTTATCTTCTGGATCCTCCTTAGGTAGGGCTTTTTTTGCATTTTTACGTCCTTTTACTTCCTTCTTTTTAGGCTCATCTTCTACTTTTTCTTCTTCTTCTTCATTATTTTCCACTAATTCTCCTTTGTCATCTTCCTCCATTTCAACATCTTCAATTTTTTCAGCTAATTTGTCCTGTGTTTTAGGTAGAGCTTTCTTCCTGCCTTTAGTAACAGGTTTTTCTTCTTCTTCAGAAACATTTTCATCATGATCTGGTTCGGGTTTAGGTTGTGCCTTACGACCTCGACCTCTACCTTTAGGCTTATCTTCAGTAGCTTCATTGTTACCTGTGTCAACTTCCTGTTTTGTATTCTTTTTTGTTCTTGCACTTTCTCTTGGTTTTACGACTTTTTCTGTATCTTTTTTTACTGCTTTTTTCCGACCCTTTGTTGGTATTTCAGCATCATTTGAGTTTCCATTTGACTGATCTTCATTTTCATCATCTATTGAACCAGCTACTTCTTCTTCAGAATTATCACCATTTTCTACAGATTCTTCATTATTTTTCTTTTTGCCTTTCTTTGCTGGAACTACATCTTCATTATTACTTGCAATTATCTGTTCTTCATTATTTTCACTAGGTATATTTTTGCCTCTCTTACTCTTTTTTTCAACTACTGCAATTTTTTCATCTACAATTTCAGCAGAGTCCTGGTCTTTCTCTGAAATATTTTTTGCTTTTCCCCTTCCCTTTTTAGGTGCTTCAATTTCTGCCACCTTAACATCTGCATTTTTCTGTAATTTAATAATATATTCAAAATATCATATATAAGAACCACTAATAAAATCTTTTCAATTCTTAAAAAATGAAGTATACATTTAAAGTGATATAAATTTTTTACATCATACCATAAATAATACAAAATGTCCTATTACATACTTGAAAAAATTAACAATGCCTAAGTAAGTCTTGATGTACTTAATTTTTCAAAATGTATATTTTAGGAAACAAATTTATGGGACATTTGTGACTTTATTTGTTTTACTTGAACTGCATAGTAATTTCACCTAATCATAGCATATTATTACAATATAAGTTACAAAGCTATTTATAGAAGTAGAGTACTAAAGATAACAAAGGAGCAAGCACATTTAAATATATTTATTTAGTTCATTATAAAAACACGCGGTGTTTGTAAAACTTCAGGAAACTTTTACATTATGGTCGTTAGACACATTGTATGACGTGTTCAAAATATCATTTTTTATAAAAAGACTCAAATACCATTTTACTGTAATTTACATTTACTGGAATGACAAATAGTGTGGTAGGTACTAGTCATTTACTGGGGAAACAAGTTATACCAAATATTTCAAAGGCCATATCGTTACAGAAACTGAATATACCTTAGCTTTTGCTGTCCGTGGTGCCATTTCACTCTCAATCTGCACAATATATCACTAATTTAATAATTTGCTACAAGCAAAATAACCGGCACTCACGACTTAGCGCGTCTTCAAAGGAAGGTTGCGAGCGAATTTCCGGTACTGTGAGAAATTGACAATGACAGACAACGCTACGAATGGCGCCAATTTATGACATTTCAATTTTGAATGTTGGACAAATCTTTTATCCATTTTATTTATATGCTGGGTACACACCGACGCCAACGAAAGATATTCAGCGTTGGCTACCGCACGTTCGTTGGCCTTCGAAGGTACGTCTAACTCTAAATACATTTAGTGGTCGAGCAAACGATCGTTGGCACCTGATTCCGGTTTGCATTTGCAATTTGATCATGGATGACGATGAAATAATTATATTTGCTAGTTTTATATTCTTATTTTATATACCTTAACGAGTTAGCAAGGACAAGAAAAAAAAAACGAAAGCGGAGATGCCAGACAACCACATATTTTAAGAAAAGAAATGTGTATAGTGGAAGTAAAATGATTGGAAGCTTACAAGTAGAAAAAGAATATCGTTTATTTGACAACTTTAGCAGAATGTCTTCTCAAGATTTTGAATGGTTGTTAAATAGTATTGAACCAGAAATATCAAAAAAAGATGCAAATTATCGTGAAGCAAGCCGTTCGTTCGTCAGCTTTCGGTGACCGTCCACACTGAGTTCGATCTAATAGCTCGATTCCTTTGATGTTACCACCACGCTTCGGATCGCAGGCATACGCCAACGAACGATCGTTGGCGTTCGCTAAATCGTCCAGACAGGGCTAATGAAACCCATTCGTTGGCATTCGTTGGGTTGGTGTGTACCCATTAGTAGAAGACCCTGTAGACTGTGGCAACTGGCAACATGTTGGAAAAACATATTTCATCACGGACCGACGTCGCCCTCTTTAATAAAATATACAGTACACATTACATTAATTTAATAATAATAATAAATACTCTTTATTGTACATCCTCAAAAGAAAATAAGAAAAATGTACTCTGTTGAATCATATACAATAAGTAACACAAACCCTGTTGTTCCATTTAGGTACGTACACATAATCATATAGGTGTTCCATTAATGAAAATCTTATTTAAAAAAATTAAGTATGGTCAGTTATTGTTTATAGTTACGATAGCTAATATAATGGACACATTAAAAAAAATGTTTTTATGATTTCACTTTGCAGGTTTCCTCACGATGTTTTCCTTCACCGTAAGACAAGTAATCATGATGGAAATGATTCGCACACGAAGATATCAGAGGTGCAAGTCCTGGAATTTGAACCCGCTTCGCTCGGTTTTCCAAGCGAGCGCGTTACCACTGGGCTACCACTGCCTTTATAATTATATTTTAGACATATCATAAAATAAGTTTTTGTGACGGTTTTATTGATGGTATTAATTGATAAAGGCGTTTGGATGAAATTTTGTACTTATCGTTAAGCTACTGTTAGGCACCTAGGAATACACCTGAGCGAAGCAAGGAAGTCATTAGTTATACTCATAAATTAATTTTCTATATTAAACTAAATAACATTTATCTGTAATAAACTCTAAATGTTGGCTTACTGCCTTAATTTTTGTAATCTCTATATATTGTGATGAAAATTTTATGAAAGGGATCTTACTAATTAAAATTGTAAGATTTTCTTAGTCAAATATTAAATATTTAGCTGAACAAAATTTTTGCATTCAGTCAGGACTCCGGAAACGCTCTTCATTTTTCTTGAATCTGTATGCCACAGGTTTATAATCTGTTGTCATATTTTGTCGACTGGTGTTGGCAATTTGTAAAATTGCAATTTGAAAGTTGAAATTTGAAAATTGCAATTATATTATACGTCATTGTGATTTGAAACGTGTCTGTCTGTAGTGCTCATGAAGTGTAGTGGTTTATTATTTATTTAAAAACAATTTTCTCTATTAACTCTACAGAAAACTGAGAAAATGGTAAGTTATAAATATTATATTTTTTACTCCTTTACTACTATTTTATTTTTAGTGTATACTAAGGTTATATTTCATTTTATCCGGCGTTTGGATTGCAATAATTATTCTTAAATAATTAAATTGTGGAAGAAATACTTCTATTTATGTGTGTAAATTTATATTTAATTTTTTTTTGTATTTATTTAATATGGTAAAAATTTCACTAGTTATCATTAATATTTTTCAATAAAATATTTCAATATGCTGTGATGAAATGCATATATTTCAGGTAAGTCTTGATCGTAAAGGAACTTTTAAAGTTGAGTACTTACAAGAAATTGAAAAAAAAGTTCAGGAGAGATGGGACCGAGAGAAAATTTTTGAAGTAGAAGCTCCAGAAAATGGGAAGCAATATGAAAAATTTTTGTGCACTTTTCCTTATCCTTATATGAATGGACGTTTACATCTTGGGCACACTTTTTCATTGTCGAAATGTGAGGTATGATATTTGCATTTAATGAAATTCTTTTTTAAATTCTATATTTATCAATAGGATAAATGTAATGTTTAATCATTTTTTTTTTCAGTTTGCTGTGAGGTATTATAGACTCAAAGGGAGAAAGGTATTATTTCCATTTGGTTTCCATTGTACTGGTATGCCCATTAAGGCATGTGCAGACAAACTAAAACGTGAAATGGCTTTGTATGGCTGTCCACCAGAATTTCCAGAACAGGAGGCAATAGAAGTTGAAGAAGTGGATAAAGTTCCAAAAGATAAAAGTAAAGGAAAAAAAAGCAAAGCCGTCGCTAAAACTGTAGGGTCTAAATATCAATGGCAGATTATGAGAAGTCTTGGAATCCCAGAGGATGAAATAAAAGAGTTTGCTGATGAAAGTTACTGGCTTGAGTACTTTCCTCCTAGAGCTGTAGCTGATTTAAAGAGAATGGGTATTCATGTCAGTGTTTATACTATGTTTTGACATATATCTAGATGATTGTTTCAAAGAGTAAAATCCTGAGATTGTTGCAGACAATTAGTATATTCTAATAAGCTCTAATATTGTTATTTTAAAAGTCTATAGTTACTTAAAAAGTAATTTTAAAAGAATTATAATTTTAGTATATAAATTGGATTTTATATTTAAGGTTGATTGGAGAAGAAAATTCATAACAACTGATGCAAATCCATTTTATGATTCATTTATAAGATGGCAATATCATCACTTAAAAGAAAAAAAGAAAATTATGTATGGAAAGAGATATACAATATTCTCTCCTGTTGATAAACAACCCTGTATGGACCACGATAGAAGTTCTGGTGAAGGGGCTGGGCCTCAGGAATACACTCTTATTAAGCTCGAAGTTACACTGCCTTTGCCTAATGTTCTAAAGTAAGTTCATTTTTATCTCGGGCTCAAATGGTTTTATAACACGATATGTGTGATATGATGTACCTATCTCCTCATTTTACCTATTTATTACTGCCAAATTTAATAAACAAATCTGTGTGTATTATTTTTATTTTATATAGCAGATATAATCACAATTTTTATATAATTTATTATTGTAGAAATATTATTGCTACCTTTTAGGATGTTTGAAGGCAAAAAAGTTAGTTTTGTAGCTGCGACGCTAAGGCCAGAGACCATGTATGGTCAGACTAATTGTTGGGTCCATCCGGACATTAAATATATAGGTTTTGAAACTGTTAATGATGGCATTTTCATTTGCACAAGAAGAGCTGCAAGGAACATGAGTTATCAGGGTTTCACAGAAAAAGATGGTGAATTAAAAATTTTGCTCGAGATAATTGGTCAAGATTTGCTAGGCATTGCCCTTAAGTCTCCTGCGACTTGCTATGACAAAATTTATTCACTTCCTATGTTAACAATAAAGGAAGATAAAGGCACAGGAATAGTTACGAGTGTACCATCTGACTCACCTGATGACTATGCAGCACTTGTTGATTTACAAAAGAAACCAGCTTTCAGGGAAAAGTATAGTATTACTGATGAAATGGTCCTCCCATTCAAGCCTGTGCCTATACTTGATATTCCCGAATATGGAAATCTTTCCGCAGTGCACGTATATGACCAACTTAAAATTCAAAGTCAGAATGACAAGGATAAATTAGCTCAAGCGAAAGAGATGGTTTACCTTAAAGGATTCTACGATGGCGTGCTGTTAGTGGGTCAGTATAAAGGCTTTAAAGTACAAGATGTCAAAAAGAAAATTCAAATGAAAATGGTTGCTGATAAAAATGCAGCTATTTATTATGAACCAGAGAAAACAATAATATCCAGATCTGGTGATGAATGTGTTGTGGCTCTCTGTAATCAATGGTACCTCACATATGGCTCTGAAGAATGGAAAGCACAAGCAGAAAAGGCCTTGTCGCGTATGAACACTTATCATGATGAAGTTAGAAAGAATTTCCAGGCTACGCTTAACTGGTTACATGAATATGCATGCTCTAGAACCTATGGTCTTGGTAAGTTTTTTTTTATTGTTGCAATATATTAAAAAAAAATGGAAAAAATCACAACCACTTAAAAAGTTTATGCCAAGCAATACCCTAAATGTTGACTATAATAAAACTATATTGAAATAAAGTTACTAAAAACTACGAAATAATCCTTATATATCTTAATTTTATGCTAATTTATTTAAAGCAGTAACAGCAGTGACAATAAGAAATAGACAACAAAAAATATTCAAAGTATTGTTTGTATTACAGGAACAAAATTACCATGGGATCAGCAATGGGTGATAGAATCTCTTTCGGACTCAACCATATACAATGCCTATTACACAATATCCCACTTCCTCCAAGGCAACACATTTAAAGGAACTAGTGATAATGCATTAAAAATCAAACCTGGAGATATGACTATTGCTGTTTGGGACTACATATTCTTTAAGGATGCTCCAGTTCCTAAAAGTAACATATCAAAGGAATCTTTGGATCTTATGAAGAAGTCATTCAATTTCTGGTAAATTATATACTTTACATTTTAAATAAAACTCTTATTGGATTTCGCGGATTTATTTTGATTTTTGGTTTCCGACGTGCGAAGTTCGAATGGTTTACACCAATCATACTTTGCACTTAATATGAATCAACAGATGTGCAAAAGGCGGGCTAATGCTATTACAGATTCTATTTAGTTTTGTATATTGTTGCTATTTCCTCTTGAAAATGTTATAAAGATGAAGAATGAATCGTTTTTTTCTAAACAAAGAATAAATTTCATTTTTGGCATAGTTTGTTCAAAGTCACTTAGGGATGCTTAGTAAAATTTTTTTTTATACTATTATATAGTTTTAATGAAACTCACGTTTATCTTTTAACTATTGTTACAAATTTGAATAATCTATTCTGTAGGTATCCCGTTGATTTGAGAGTATCGGGGAAAGACTTAATTCAGAACCATCTGACCTTCTACATATACAACCATTGTGCAATGTGGGAAGACGAAGAAGATAAGTGGCCCACATCCATCCGAGCCAATGGGCATCTCATGTTGAATTCAGCTAAAATGTCCAAATCCGATGGGAACTTCCTCACTTTATCTGAAAGTATTGATAAATTCAGTGCAGACGGTATGCGCCTCACTCTAGCAGACGCTGGCGATTCGGTCGAAGACGCTAACTTTGTTGAAAGTACAGCCGAAGCTGCCATATTGAGACTGTATACATTCATCGAATGGATAAAGGAAATTGTGGCTAATAGTTCCAATTATAGAAAGGGTAAGTTAATATAACTTCAAATGTCTTGTTAGCAATAGGCTTCAATTGTTGTAGTCATATAAGTATATTAAATGCCAGTTGATCTCACAAGTTTTTCCAAATTATCTAATTTTTTGGGCAGATTTTTCCCGTCATTTGCTATAAAAACCTTATTTAAAATAATATGAACATTTTAAAGATAAATTAGCTAAATCGGTACAGTTGTCCTTATGTGATACTCTTACTAACCAAGAGCATTTCATTTCTATTTACATAGAAAAGTATTATTACTTAAAATTCATATATTATATTTATATAAAAACAGAAAAAAAACATAAACCTTTCCCCAGGCGAATACAATTTCCACGACAAAGTGTTCATTAGCGAGATGAACACTAAAATCATGGAGACAGACGACAACTACAAGAGGATGTTATTCAAGGAGGCTCTAAAGAGTGGTTTCTTCGAGTTGCAAGCGGCTCGGGACAAGTACCGCGAGCTGTGCGGGGAGGCCGGCGTGCACGCGGCGCTGGCGGCGCGCTACGGCGCCGTGCAGGCCGCGCTGCTGGCGCCCGTGTGCCCGCACGTCGCCGAGCACGTGTGGCAGCTCTTGGGGAATGTATGCAATGCTACTACTTACTACCTTAGCATACTCTATTAAGCCCTATTTAAGCCCTTTTTATTTATTTACTAGCGACTCACCCTCGTTTCGCTCGGGTTCGTCCCTAACATAATTCCCCATAACAACTTTCATCCCCATTTTCACCCCCTTAAGAGATGATTTCCGGGATAAAAAGTACCCTATGTTCTTCCCAGGTCTCAAACTATTTTCTTACCAAATTTTATCTAAATTGGCTTAGTAGATCCAGAGTTTACCTCTACAACGTCACAAACTCACAAACTTAACCTTTTTATAATATAATATCTTTATAATAATTTATAATATCTTTATAATATAATAGATATATAATATGGATATATATTAAATTTATTTCAGTTATAAATATTTAAATTTAATATAACAGAAAGAAAGCATTCTCCACGAGAGATGGCCTGTGGCGGGGGAAGTGGACGAGGTCGCGGTGAAGGCGAGTAACTATCTGATGGAGGCAGCACACTCTTTCCGTATTTACTTGAAAAATCACTGCGCAGTCAAGAAACCCAAAAAGGGTGAGATGGTGAAGCCGGAACCTAAACCAAATAAAGCAATTATATGGGTGGCCAAAGAATTTCCCAAATGGCAACACATTATATTGAGCACTTTGAAAGAACTTAATGGAGTAAGTAGTAAAATATACTTTTTTTTTTGGTTTTTTGGAATGAAACTTTGGATGAAACTAAACTAAGAAATTACTGATCCGACACTGAAAATTTTTCGCTTGTGGAATGATACATTACCTTCTTATTTCGATAACAATATGTTTACTGTCATCATATTTAATTCCACTAAAGTTGAAGATTACTGGCCTTTGATAACTATATGAATAAAATGTAGGACAAAAAGTCATAGAAACTACATTATTACATAATTAATTACATATAAATAGCGGACTGCGCCCCTAGGTACATTTTAAATAGATAAAAATAGTTAATGCGAGTGTACCTTAGGAGCTAGACATATGCTAATGCGGACTTTTTTGTATACTTTTAAGACCTACAATTTTGTAGTACATTGTTGTGATGTATCTTTTAAGATTTAGCTAGTGAAAGCCATATAAATTTCTAAGGATGACACGACAGAACCAATTGTGTGCTTTCATGTGAGAATGAAAGATTTTCCTGTAGAAAAATGGTATAAATATTGACCCGAGTTATCCCGCTAAGTTTCTTTCGCCAGTTCTTCTCAGGTAAGGCTTCTTCTTTCCGAACTGATAGTAGACTCATGACGTTCAGTAAAAAATTGAAATAATTTAATGCTGAATAATTTGAATGTGAACTAAAATAAAAACAGTTCAGTACTTTTTGCCTGAAATGAATACAGACAAACAGACAAAAATGTCAATAACTATTGTTTTGGGGTCTATATTCTGAACACAATTCGCTACAGGCATTATTTTTAAAATAAATATTTCATGTCCACATTTCGCTTCGTTAATATTTTATTATATGTATACTAACGACTCACCCTCGCTTCGCTCAGGTTCGTCCCTAGGTTGATTCCCCGTACAAACTTTCATTCCCATTTTCACCCCTTTAAGGGGTGATTTCTGGGATAAAAACTATCCTATGTCCTTTCCAGGGTCTAAACTACATATCTTACCAAATTTGATCTAATTTGGTTCCGTAGATCCAGAGATTACCCTCTACGACATCACGAACTCACAAACTTTACCTCTTTATAATATTAGTATAGATGTGGTAGTTCATTATGAGTTTTTTCAGCCATCAGGTTTACCAGATAACAAGATGATATCGAGTAAGCTCTCCGAGATACCAGAGTTGAAGAAGTACATGAAGCGGGTAATGCCGTTCGTGCAGGCGACGAGGGAGAGCGTGCAGCGCATGGGCGGCGACGCGCTCTCCGTGGGGCTGCCCTTCGACGAGGCCGCTGTTTTGAAAGATAACTTACAATATTTACTTAACACGCTTGATGTGAGTTGTTATCAAATATTTATTTTTTATTTTAAATAAGTTTAGAGCTTCAATGCTATTATATATTTTAAAGTTGTTGCAACATTGACACAATGGTGGACAAATTGAATTATGGTAAATATTTTTGCGATTTTGTTTAAATTATACAGAAAATCAGTAACTTGTGAAAAGTTATCCTAGAAGACTTTTTTTGAAAACATGAATTGTTTTTGCAGCAGTTTATGACACAGGACGGCTTAATTTCGCAATTATTATTTTACCAAAAGCACGTCACGCACTCTCACTCACTCGCGGCCGACTACTGAGCGGCCGTCTTCATATGGCTGAATCGTCTTCATATTACTTGCCTCACTTTTTGTGCGCAATGCTCTATCTTTTTTATTGGTCTGAGGTTGATGCATATTTTTGTTTAAAGTAATGATCACTACATATGGATATGTATTATTAATTAAAGTTTGTGTTTGTCTGGGCTATTCTCAGAATATACTGTACCGATTTTCGTACAGTTTTCATCAATAGGAAGAAAGATTATCTACAGTAATGTTTACAGACTATGATTTATACAATATGACATATTAAGTTTTACTATTACATTATCATTATTATGTCAATCTGTAAGATTAAACTTGTCATTTAAGTACAGAATTAAACACTTCTTCGTGCTCAGCCGAGCGGAGCAAGGTTGTCACTAGTTTTATATATAGCACAAATATTGTAACTACATAGTAGAAAACAAAGTCGCTTCCCGCTGTCTGTCTGTCCTTATGTATGCTTAAATCTTTAAAACTACGCAACGAATTTTGATGCGGTTTTTTTAATAGAGAGAGTGATTCAAGAGGAAGGTTTATATATGTATAATACATGCATATTATAGTACAGAAAAGCCGAGAAATTCAGAGTTTTGTATTCCATACTAACCGATAAAACGTACCGAAGGACGAACCCGAGCGAAGCGAGGGTGAGTCGCTTGTTGATAATAATAGAAATCGGTGCTAAGCTCAAATGAAACATTCCAGTTAGAATCCATTGAGGTAAAGCACACAGACAGCGAGGAAGCACCAGAGAAGACTCGCGAGGACTGCGCCCCGGGGGCGCCTCACATCAGCTTCCTGTCCGAGCCGCGGCTGGCGCTGGTGCTGTCGAACCCCGCGCCTCGGTCCGGACTGTTCACGCTGACACTGGGTGTGGCTGATGGAGACACTGTCGAGAAGCTGAAGGCCAGGCTGGCTAAGGAAGTTAAGGCTATAAAGGGTAAGTTTTAAATTGTATGAGCATCAATTATCGTATGACACACTTACCTATTCTGTTCTAATGTCTAGTCAAGTCCTTTCTAAATAACTGTCAACATTATAAATAAATGTATGACAGTTAGAATTGTTAACGCAATAATTAAGGACACTAAACTTTAGTGTGTAGTTCCTTAATAGTATGGTGCAATTAGACCCAAACCTCAACATCCAAAGTAAATGTTTCTCATCAGCTCCAAATTGTTCTATACAGTACATATATTGTTCGGTAAAAACTTACACCATTTTGAGCATCAGGTTTGTTGGAGAGGAGGGTTAAAAGTTTATAAATTAGTAGTTAGGCTGTTTTTTAGACTAATTGCACTGCAATATTAGTATTTTAATAACTGCAGTTAAGATTATATATTTGACTAGCATTGCCCGAGGCTCTGCCTGCGTTCAGATGACCAAAAACTATATTCTTAGGTTTTACATATTAGTGTACCTACTCTTACATTGCAGTTTTATGTGTTTTTTCTCAAAAATGAGATATTTACCAGCAGTAAAAAATATCCTATACCCGGATAACCAGCTATCACCATACCAAATTTCATCAAAATCCCTTCAGTGGTTTTTCTGTATATCTTTATAAATCATTTTTTTATTCATTAGTGTTTTAATTATATGGTTTTTATATGACTAAACTTTCATTATAACATTGTTTCAGATACAAACTCTGTAAAAATATGGCGATACAAGGATCCTTTACTGGGACCTCGTAAAATCCCTGTCATCGGAGACTATGAAACTAAATGTCTAATTTTAGAAAATGGGTCCGTGTTCAAGGTGGACGTGGACACCCCCAAGGTAGAGCTCGTCAACAACGGCACCAACATCGATGTGGGTGTTCAGCTTTTATATACTTACGAGTAACTTAATAAATTATTTATTATTTATACGATTTTTTGTTTTATTTGTTACTTTTACCACAGAGAAATAGAAAAATAAATAAAATAAATTTTACCAAGTAGAAATACTCCAAGTACTGGCGAAAATACTGCCGTAATTCTGTTTTGTTTGGCCCGAATAGACGATAGATGGCATATGCTCGAAAAATACGCATTTGGTGAAATATTTTTTTTTATATTAAAAACAAACAAAAAATCAAAAATGAACTAAAACAATAAACATTTGTCTATACAAATATTGACATGATGTCAGAACTAGGGATTTCTTTTCTCTTATTGAAGAAATCGATTATACGAGTATGTATTTTATTATTGTCCTGTTTTATTTAATAGCGACATACCCTCGCTTTGCTCGGGTGCGTCCCTAGATAAAAATCGTATTGATTTATATAGATAAAAGTAGGTGTTGTGACCTCTATTGGCTCTGTGTACCTTCGGATAGGGGGACACATGTTGTCGCGAACCTTTCTGTAGGTCTTCTTAAAGCTTACACCTGTCGAAGTAAATTTTGCATTTAACTTATGAAAATGAGAGATTTAACCGCACCTAATTGTTTAATATGTTAATTTAAACTGTGCTACACATGATTCTTGTGTAAAAAAATTTCTCTATAGGACAACTCCGTTGAACCAGTTACAGTTTTCCCGACTGAGTTGGTGAAATTTTTCTATAGTAAAAGGTTTCCTAAACGTTTACCTGAATAATAATATTACACAAAATTAAGTAAATTTCTGTTCAGTACTTTTTGGGGGAAAAGCATACAGATAAACAGACAAAAATTATGTATTTTGTAGACAATACATAATAGACATTGTTTTAAAAAAATAATTTATGTACTGATTTCGCTTTGTTACTACATATTTTATTATACGCATTTGGATCGAGATCCCACTGCAAGATTGCTACGTTCATTGCATATTTAATCGAAATCAATTTTTTATATACAATAATAAAGGGACTATATATTTTGACCGAGGTGCCTACTCAAATGTGCCCGCTAGTATGTTTAATTAACTAAATAATAGTTGACTTCTTGGAATAAAAACGATGCATTTGTTATTACAATGAATTATACTCCACTTCGCAGAACTATACGTAGAGATCTTGAAAAATGATAGCTGCCGTTGCGCATTTAGCCGCAACCTCTTTGCAGCCAGGTGTAAGCGGGTCATATTTTGGTATGTTTATGCGTTCATAGCGTACATGCATCATTTATATATCAAATTAAAGCTAATTCTTTGCTGTACCTGGTAAACTACGTCTGCCTATGTAAAAGTGGCCCCAAAAGTGGTTGTGAGTTATTAAAAATGTTTTTGTTACATTTATACGTTCATGGCGTATATTCATCATTTATATATAAAGTTAAAGCTAATTTTTTTCTGTACATGATAAAATACCTTTCACCTATGTAAAAGTAGCCGCAATGGAAAGAAAAGAAGGAAAGAATATAATATTATATGTCATTCGTCAGACAATAACAACGGTTACCATGGCAAAGATAGATCTTAGTCCAATAGATTAAATGAAAAAATATAAATGAATTTAGTAATGAACTTTATTTAAGAAAATATAACGTAGTTATGTAGACCATAACTTTCTTCTTATCTTTTTCAATGAAGTATATGTAATGTGGTATTAATAAAACAGGATACAATTTTACAATATAATTTATTAACATATAAACCGGTTATTATACACAAAGAATGTTTTACATTGCGAGTAGGATATGGCTAGCGCATTGTCGATGCGAAGGATTCCATGCGACCGTGAGTAGCCCCCGCGTAGTACAAACAACTAAATACAATCACAATTAAACAAACAAGTAAATACAAAACAAATTTAAAAATAAAAGTAAAACATTGGTCAGTCATTTACCACAACGTAGGCACAAGCCGGCTCATTTCATTATAAATATGTAGCGTATCTTAGATACTGTAATATAAAGTAAAAGTCACGTTCGCATGGTTCCTATAGGAATATTACAACTAAAACGAAGGCCGTGTGTTCGCTAAGTGGGCGCGTTCATACTGAACAGGCCCTCCAGCGCGGCGCCGTCCGCGGAGTCGAGGGCGCTCCGGGGCTTGTCTTTCGGTATGTGCATCGTCGGCAGATCCAGTATGAACACTTCCTTCTTGAACAGCTGCCCTACACTTCGTCCGATCAACTGAAACAAAATTTATAAACTTATAGTTTAATAATTTCTTAATATTAATTGTAGTTTATAAAATTTACTTTAAGGTAGGTATTATAAAATTTGATATGAACGTGAAAAAAAAAATGTGCACAACAGGAAAGTAATGTTTGGCACGTTTTGAAGGCATTACGAGAGCTTACAAGAGAATTAAGTATTGTATAGAGTAATGTTTAGAGTTTATTTAAGTACTTCAAATTAACAAAAATAATAGAAAGAGGAATAAGTCAGTTGTGCCATTGTGTTGTGTATGTGTAAAAACAAGTGTTTGAGTGTTAGCCTATTGAGAGTATGCTGCTCATTATGGAGATCCTGGGTTCAAGTTCAGGGTCGGGCAAGTTTAGTTACTAGGTCTTTCTGTCAAGAAAATCAGTAACAGCCCAGAGCTTGCTGTGTTTCACCCTCGTGCTTTGGAAAACACATAACTTCGGTCTAGTGCTTGATCTCTGGTAGTGTCCAGCAGTCGTCCCACTGAAGTATGATAGTGACAGGAATAGAGAATGCATGTTTTACACACTATATTATGTACACTTGTGCACTATAGTGCATTATATCTTGCTTAGTTGGCTAATTCCACAATCAGTGAGATTGGCCGCCGTTACATGTAATCACATTTTAGGGTATACTAGCGACTTACCCTCGCTTCGCTCGGGTGTACCCCGGATGCATTTTAATTTTTGTGAGTAGAACCTTAATTCTTTTTCCAAAATAAAAGTAGCCTAAGTTACTCCTTATAACATCAGCTATCTATCAGTGAAAGTCCCGTCAAAATCAGTCCAGCAGTTTCGGAGATTGGCCGGAACAAACAGACAAAAAATTTTAAAATTGTGTTTTTCTTATAAGTATCGTATACAATTCCATATACATTTAGTAAGCTATATTATTTTGACATTACAAACACTTCAATTTTATTTATGTATATAGATACCCTAGAAGTGATCTTCTTGAACAGTTCCCGCTTGCCCTTATCTATCTTGGCGGGCTTGGCGGTGTTTGAGGTAAGCTTCTCGTCGAGGCGCTGCAGGTCGTGCGCGTCCACGTCGGGGATGGCGCGCAGCACCGCCACGATGCCCGGGAAACGCGGCCGGAGGGCCTCGTATGTCTGGAAAATATTGTTTATGTTATTACTATGTGAAGTCCGTCGATCAGAACTTGGCCTGCGTTGTGGACTATGGCCTGATTGATACCCTTCGTATTGAAGAGAGGCCCGTGCCCGGCAGTGGGACGTTAAAAGAGGTTGAATACATGTTTTTCAAATCCTGTATTACATTATTATGCAATTTCCCATATAGAATTCCACCACTCTTTTCACCCCCTTAAGGGATGATTTCCAGGACAAAAACTTCCCTATATCCTCAAGGTCTCAAATATCTCCATACCAAATTTTATTTAAATCGGTTCAGCTGATTAAAAAAAGGTGTATGAAAAAGTAACAGACAGATAGATAGATACAATAATACCTGACTTTACTGCTTTCAAATATATCTTCTTATTTAATATCAATAATAATTAGTTTCTTTATTTAAAAGCCTATTGGTTTTAAATAAGGTAGGGAAAGAAACTTATACATATCATTGGCTCACTTTTACATAGTTCTATGTTGTTTTTTTACGATAACAAAATAACGAAGTTCTATGTAAAAATTACTAAACTTCATTAAAACAAAACAAAACAAAGTGCAAATCATGCACAACAAGAGCTTGGCAGCGCGGCCTGATGGGCGTCATACTATCGACAAAACGTACCTGTACAGCGAGAGCCAGCAGCGCGGCCTGGTTGGCGTCGTGCTGGCCGTGCAGGCGCAGCGCGTGCAGCACGGCGGCCAGCGCGCCGCTGGCCTCGCCGGCGCCGAGCACGCCGGGCGCGTCCAGCGCCGCGCGCAGCGCCGGCAGCGCCAGCGCGCACGCGCGCAGCGACGTCGTCGAGTCGTTCCACGTCAGTGCTCGTAATATCTGTAACGGGAATAATGCGGTATTAACTTAATACTTTCTTAGATTTAAGCGAATATTTGACTTCTATATAAATAAAAATGAATCACAGAAATGTATGTACGCGCATTACTTTCGAAGGACTACACCAATTTTTTTTTTTGTATTTGTTATTGTCAGGACACGCTTTATTTATATAGAAGAAAATTGAAAGAAAATTTTTTTTTATACTAAAATAAGTTTTTTTAAATCTCATGATTATGAAAAGTGAGTGAGTGTAATAAATAGTTCATATCGCGGAAATCATCACTTAAGGGGGTGAGAATGGAGATTAAAGTTTGTATGGGGAAACAAGCTAAACCGAACCCGGAAGTACGAACCCGAGCGAAGCGAGGGTGACCCGCTAGTTTTAAATAAAACTATCTTTTCGGATTATTTCGCAGATTTATTTTGATTTTTGGTTCTTGCCGTTTTGAATGCTGATAAGTATATAACGCGTTTGAGACGTCTATAACCTTAGTCTCTCCCGTGACCATAATTGCTGTACATACAAAACGATAACATTCAAAACGTCGAGAACCAAAAATCAAAATAAATCCGAGAAATAATCTGAAAAGATAGTTTTATTTAAAACGTTATTAGCTTATTAACCATAATTAATATACTAAATTTTTATTCTATCAAAAAACATTGCTACATTAGGTTTTTTTAACGGAACAAAATACTATTTATTTAAATTAATTTGAAATTGCAAATTTTGTCGTCCAACACATTAATATTATTATATTCTCGTGTGCTTTGCCCTTAAGTACAGGACTTATAATATGGTGGAGGTACTCAACAGAGTGCAAGGTATCCCCCCTTATGTTAATCTGCCGCGCTTCAGTAACTGCAAAAATCCCCTCTTGGGCTCCCCTAACATAAATAAAATTATATATTTAAAATTTAAATCATATTCATAGTTAATATTAGTATAGCTCACAGTATGTAAGACAGCAGGTCCAGAAATGGAATCAGCTAGTATGATGGCGCCCAGCTCGGACACCTGCTCGGGCGCGCGGCCCGGCGCCGGCGCGCTCTCGTCCTCCATCTCCGTCGGCGTCTCCGTGGCTATCGCTGCACCTTCTACTAGGCACACCTGAAAATTATAATCACCAAATTTAGTCGGGATCCATACTAATATTATAAACTAGCGACTCACCCTCGCTTCGCTTAGGTTCGTCCCTAGCTTGCTTCCACATACAAACTTTCAATCCCGTTCTCACCCCCTAAGGCAATGATTTCCGGGATAAAAACTATTTCACTCACTCACTTTTCATACGAGATTTAAAAAAACTTATCTTAGTAAAAAAAAAATCTTTTAATTTTCTTCTATACAAAACTTCCTGACAATAACAAACACAAAAAAAAGAATTATCCAATTTAGTGCAGTCGATCGGAAGTGATGCGTGTACATACATTTCGGTGATACATTTTTATATAGATGCGAAAGTAATTCTGTCTGTTACCTTTTCACGCTTAATCCGCTCAACCAATTTAGATGAAATTTGGGTATGGAGAAGATTTGAGACCTTGGGGGGGATAAAGGATAGTTTTTATCCCGGAAATCATCCCTTAAGGGATTGAAAAGAGGGGTGGAAGTTTGTATAGGTCCAATCAATCGTTTCTCCAGTAAGGATTAAACTTATGTGCTTTCCTAAGTACCTAGCCTATATGTTACTCCAGGTTATAGTCAGCCTGTGTATTAAACTATATTCATATCCGTTCCTGGGTGATGGAGTAAGAAATACACACACACACACTTTCACATTTGTAATAGTACTAGCAACTCACCCTCACTTTGCTCTGGTTCGTCCCTAGGTAAGTTTTAACGGTTAGCATGGAATAGTTA
Organism: Brenthis daphne; assembly: GCA_947093115.1. Classification (NCBI taxonomy): domain Eukaryota; kingdom Metazoa; phylum Arthropoda; class Insecta; order Lepidoptera; family Nymphalidae; genus Brenthis; species Brenthis daphne. The sequence continues at coordinate 27,647,295 of OX352474.1, read as the reverse complement.
GACTATATATATACATATGTATGATGAGTTTAATTACCTTGAGCAAATCAAGGTGGTCCCTACTGAGGTGTCTGACGAGTATGTCCTCAAGGACCTCTTGAGATTCGCTGCCGCCCTCTTCTTCGAGTTTGCCTGATTCGTATAAAGACGTAACATATTCCCAGCGTTGGTTAAGATGGACGAGCACTGGAATTGAAAATATGTAGGATTATTAATTTTGTTACTATTATTTATTATACTTTTATTTAAATTTTACGTATTTACCTGTTGACTCCCCGATCTGTAAGCGAACCGACCAGTTAGTCTCGATCGTTGGCAAACTTATAAAATATTCCCAGTAATTCCATAATATCAAGTATTAGAATGAATGAATAAATTATAATATAAATAAACTACAGAATTTACATTTTAATCACTTTTAGATACTAAACCAATAATGATGTTTTTATCAAAATAGTAATAATATTAAAATATCATATGTATATAGGTGTACTAATTGAACATAATAATAAGTAACTAGCGTTTGTCCGCGATTCTGCCCGCGTAGTACTACTATGTAACACTACATTTTTATAAATTATAGCCAGTATAAATATGTTATTTTGATGTATATGCTACATTAATGTAAAGTTTCATCAAAATCAGTTCAGTACTTTTTTCAAAATGAATCTTGAGAAAAATTCAAAAACATTTTAAGTTCAAATTCAAAATTCCTACAATATATTAAGTTACAATGTTGTTGTTAGGAGGAGTAGTAACTAGTAAGTACTAACTGAGCGGCGCCAGATGCTGCACGAGCGGCAGCGCCACGTCGCGGTAGTGCGCGGGCGGGCAGTGCGCCAGCAGCGGGCGCAGCGCCGCGCGCAGCACGCGCCGCAGCCAGTGGTCCGGCAGCGGCGCCAGCAGCGCGGCCGCCAGCGCGCGCGCCAGCCCCACCGCCGCGAACAGCTCGCGCCCCAGCGACGCCGCCGCTGCGCCCACCAGCTGGCACACCTATTGTTAGCTCATATTTATAAAATGAATATTGTAAATGGATATTTTATTTTACTATTAATGTAACAAATTTTGTATACTAAAACATTACATAAATTGAATGTTTTTGTGCTTGAATTGAAGATTATGTGGAGCTTTCAGTATAGGAATCAGTCTCGTACCAGACAAGTACGTATTTTCTTTGACATATCAATGATTTAAAGTTTCATTTAAATAATTAGATTATTATGTAATTTGTTAATTAAATATATAATAAGAAAATTTTGGCATTTCTATACTTTGTAAAATTACTTATTCTATCTTATTAAAAACCATAATTTCCAGAGCAAATAACGATCACCACAATAAAATAAAACTGACATTATCGTGTAGCGTGTTGAGTAGGTTCTGCATGCGATCAGCGGGCTGCGGCGGCGGCGCGGGCGCGTCGTCGCGCAGCGCGAGCAGGTTGCGGCGCTCGGCGGGCGGCGGCGCCAGCGCGCGCGCGTGGCCGGCGTGGCGCAGCGCGGCGGCGGGCGGCGCGTGCAGCTCGTGCAGCGCACGCGCCAGCGCCAGCGCGGCCGGCACCAGCGGCAGCACGTGCGCGGCGCAGGGGTTGCGCCACACGGGGTGGCCGGCGGGCGTGACGCCGGCGCCGAAGCCGCCGCGCGCCGCCTTGTCCGGGTCGGCGGGCACCTGCGTGCGCTTCACCACGCCCAGCGTGAGCGTGAGCGCGTGCAGCAGCGTGCGGCGCGCGCGCGCCCGCTCCGGGTCCTCGTCGCCGGGCGGCGCGTCCAGCCCCACGAGCCGCGCCAGCCCCGCCGCCGACTGCAGGTGCGGCGTCAGCGCCGCCCAACGCTCTCTGCAGTCGCCGAGAACCTATACGCACCCAAAATAATTCGATATAATACTTACAACTAAAATTTTACAAATATAAAATACTTTAAATAATAATATTTTACCTGAGCTACGAGAGCGCTTTGTCTTTCATAGCAGCAGAAATGATTAGAAACTAGAAGCAGCGCCTCTTGTATTGTAACACTTTCAACTACGCTGAGATCAGGTCGAGATAGGGCATTTTGACATAGTTCGTGCAAGCGTCCAAACACTGGCAGCAAGAGCAAAGGGTACTGCAAAATGAACACAAATTTAAAATGTAATAAGTTAAATATATCTTTAGTTTCAAAGAATTAAAAAACACGTTTTTGACTGATTCAAATGAATGGAACTTGTTAAAACGAAACATGTGAGACCGAACTCAAGGGACTCGAGGGGTTCACTAGTAGCATCCATCATCAAAGAAGGTCCAAAATACCAAATTATAGAATTGTCGCCCAAATATACACGTCCTTACTCCTTACACATACAAAGATTCATTTCGCAGTCTCGAATATCGTATCATAATGAAGTTCTTAAAAAAATGTTGTAAAGGTAAAATTCACTTCCAAGATTTGACTTTAAATATTTTAAAGGATTTATTAAAATTTCAATGCCAATAAATAATAACGGCAATAACAGATATTAACAATATGACCAGTGACGCTAGCAAAACCATATTAAAAATGAAATTGTAATAAAACTAGCGACTCACCCTTACTTCGTTCAGGTTCGTCCCTAGCTTGTTTCGTAATACAAACTTTCATCCCCATTCTCACCCGCTTAAGGGATGATTTCCGGGATAAAAAGTATCTTATGTCCTTCCCAGGGTCTCAAACTATCTTCTTACCAAATTTCATCTAAATCGGTTCAGTAGATCCAGAGATTACCCCCTACAACGTTACAAACTCACAAACTTTACCTCGTTATAATATTAGTATAGATATCTATAACTATTTCAACTTAGAACAATCCAATGTAAAATGGTACCTTAGAGCCAAGTTTGACGAGCAGCCCGGCGGCATGCCGCCGCACGTTCTTGACGTTGCGGCAGGAGCGGTCCTCGGGCGGCGTGCCCTCGTACACCAGCGCCGCGAAGATCTTGTCCAGCACTCGCGGCAGCAGCTCGGCGCCCGCGGACCCCACGCCCGGCCCTGTCGATATACCAGTCTTTAGATTTCTTCTATACTTTCTTAGATTATATGCAAGTATTTGAGATTTCAAATAAAACTATCTTTTCGGATTTTTTCTCGAATTGATTTTGGCAGATTCCCTCCCGTGATTATGATTGTTGTAAAGCATTCGAAACGTCGGGAACCAAAAATTAAAGTAAATTCGCGAAAAATTCGCGTTCATCATCTGTATGTAACGTTGCACTGCTAGGCACGGGCCTCCTTTCAATAGGGGGGAGGATCAGGCCATGGTTTACTTCTGACTACTTCACCATAAAACACGTGGTTACCATTAATTGAAAATGGACTTTAATTTCAACACATGAAAATATCAGAAGTGACCCAGATGTTAACCCATTTCACTCAGTTTCTCAAGAGAGCATGTTACTAATAAGTAGCTATAAGTAGCTACTATACTGCCAGAGTGCTATAGACTATCGTATCGTAAGATATACTATTTTTTATTTCGATAAAAATATGCTTACAGGCAGAAATCATAATAACATTTATTGGAGTTGGAAAAAATTGACCGTTGAGTTGCTTTATTGGTGTGCACTACTAATATGGTTTAAAATAAAGCAATAAAAAAGTATAGTTAAAAGAACTCACTAGTTACTCATAAAGTACAGTCATTATATGGATTCTTTTTATAAAACAAGCTTTCAATTTATTTCAAGAAGAATTTTATATTTCTTATGATTTGATTTGATTGATTTGATTCTTAAATTGATGTAACTTTTTTATTTATGAACAGACTGAAATAAAACAAATACTAAATGTTAAGTAAAGCTTACCACAGTACATTAGTGAAAACCGCATCTAAATCGGTTAAGCCGTTTATGAGATTAGCGCGCACAAACGCACAGACAAACCGACAACAGACAAAAATTCTAAATCATTATTTTGAATTCTATTGCGTATTTACGCAAGAAAATAAATTAAAAAAAAGAGCCCCAATGATAGTTTTTCTCAAATATTTTCTATGTATAGACAGCAATCAGTTACACTTTTATTATATATATAGATTAACATCACTCCAAAGTAAACCCTTTATAAAAATCCAGTTCCAAGTGCACATACCGGCGAGCTGGCTGTAGGCGCAGCTGAGGAAGACGAAGAGCGCGGATATGAAGGAGAGCAGCAGCGAGAGCATGAGCGGCGAGCGCGGCGCCGCGCCCACGCAGCGCTGCAGCAGGCGCAGGCCGCCCGCCACGCCCGGCCGCGGCTCCGCCCGCAGCAGCCGCGACAGCACCACGTCCAGCATCTGCGTTGAAGCGCTTTTTTATTTATATACTAGCGACTCACCCTCGCTTCGTTCGGGTTCATCCTTAGGTACATTTTATTTTTTTGAGCGGAACAAACACCGAACAAACAGACAGAATAATTTTAAAAATTGAGTATTTCTTATAAATATCGTATATAATTTAGTAAAAAGCCATATGCATTTAGTAAAAAGCTGTTATTTTGATATTACAAACATACACTTCAATTTTATTTATCTGTATAAGTATAGATAATGTTTGCTTTTAACGATTTTTGTTCTAAAATAATAGTTGGCGCTAGTAATGAATTAAATCACGCCATCGTTTGGTTCATTATTTCTATCTATGGTAGTTGCATTCCCAACCACTGGTTTTTACAAATACTCGATGCAATTATAGATGTCGCTAAAAATATATATACTATCATTTCAAAAAACATTTAAAAATAAATCTCTTTCGGGATAAATTATGTGACAAAAAAAGACAGATCGACAAAGTAAAGCCACATTAGTTACATAGAACGTTGGTACGTAATTTATTTTTTTAATTTTAAATTGTTATTTACGAACCGTGATAGAATGAAAATATTATGTAAATCAAAATATAAGTACTTCATTAAACTGAATGTAATAAAGACCAAATTTTAGCAAATATGTTTTAAAATTTATTGTACCTGAGCTAAGGCCTCCCATTCAACATACAATGGATGTGTCACATCAAGTTGTAGTGGACAAGAGTCCACTTTGTCCAAAGCCGTGTGTGCCCATTGCTCAACATATGACCAAGTTACTATTGGGGCTGCTGTCATACAAAATCTGCAAAGATATACAATGTCATTATAATACTAGCGACTCACCCTCGCTCCGCTCGTGTTCGTCCCTATTTACGTGTTAACGTTTAGTATAAATTTTCAAAATTTAGGATTTTAAATAGTAAATATATAGTAACTAGCGTTTTCCTGCGGCTCCGCCTGCATAGTACATTAATCACTAACATACCATATACTAAAACCTTCTCCGAAACACGCAGCATCTTATGGTATGAGTATTATTCCGATCGGTTCAGTAACTATCGCAGTATAACCGAACAAAAAATCGGCTCTCCATTTACTAGTATAGATATTACTTTTTGACTTTATTTTTAGAAAACTACATAATTTAATATATTACTTGTACCACTTAAATCTTACCTATCTCAAATACGACAAATTAAATATAATCATATTAGCGATTCAGAGGTCATATAATGCACATATTATCACATAGCAAAGCAAGATAACAATATCTCATATCTCACTTGAAAGTTTCCAGCAACTCAGATCGATAGCGAATGAAGAAATTCGTGAAATCTTGTTCACAGTCAAAGTCCATGCACGCGTACGCCACCGCGTCGTGGGTGCCGCTGGTGCGCGACGACGGGTAAGTTACCTGTCAATATAAGTAAATTACATATATACGTAAATGTAAAAAAAATCTATACGGATAAATAAAATTAAATTATCTATTTGTAATGTCAAAATAACAGCTTTTTATACTAAATGGATATGAAATTTAAGAAAAAAGCATTGAAAGTAAAGAAAGCTAAGACAAAAGTGGTGTCTTAGCTCGCTACTTTAACATATGATGCTACAGAAAACCTGATTTATGATAGATATATCATAATGGGCTTCTTCAATTACCTAAGCTGTGCAACTGTGTAGATACATATTATTATGTTCATATTAATTAAGCTTTTGTTTTTTCTTTTCTTTATGTGCATATCATAAATGCAAAATTAAACTAGCAATATTTTTATTTTTATAGTTTTTACATAATATATCTTTGTCATATATAACTTTTGCTAGCAATGTTAACCGAGCAATAATATTTCTTTTGTAAATCAATATATGGTACTCACGATACAGGCTTTGCCTAGTGTGAGTTACCTTTAGATATAAAATATATTGTAAGTTGTACTTTTTTGACAATAAAAAATATTATTATTACTTAAAAGAAAATCACAATTTTAAAAATTTCTATATGTCTGTTTCAGAAAATCTCCAAAAGGGCTGGACTGATTTTGACGGGAATTTCATTAACAGATAGCTGATGGCATAAGGAGTAATTTAGGATACTTTAATTATAGTCAGGAGGGTTCTCGCTAAAAAAAATTAAAACATAGGTACATATAGATGCACCCGAGCAAATCGAGTATAGGTTGCTATTTAATCAATATAGTTTTATAAATCTCTCAGTAAATACTGAGAAATTACTTCAAATGATTCTCTTAAAGGTAAACCGATATAAAGTTTGTATAGTAGATTATCATTTTAAAGATTGCTATATACTTAATGGGATATCCCGTCTAAAGTTTCTGACGAATCAGTCTTATATAGTTTTTTACTGGACTGTGCAAATATAATGAAAGTACCAATATGTTTGTCAAGAGATGGTTGGTCTCAATCAAATAGGTAGGGTATAAGTACACACACACAATATCGTAAACATACATTATAGACATCACATAATATAATAAATTAAAGTGACACACTGTGTGACTTTGTGTTTATTCAAACTAATATCAAAAATATTGTATGAATTTTCATATTATTAAAACCAATGGATTATCAATGATGGTCATAGGCTATAATTTATAAACATATTGCAAAAAATAAGCTATTAGTATTATGATATTTTTATAGTAAGTCGGAAAATCGTGCCTTCCGTGAATTTAATATTAATACCGTAATATTATGAATAAAAAAAGCTACGTATCCTTATTCGTATCTGTATCCGCGGATGTATATTTTTAACGATCCGTCTCATCGCTGGTATGTATGTGCGTATGGCGACTGTATGTACATATATGCGTGTGTGTATATGTGTGTGTGTACAGGCGTGCGTCACCTTGAGCAGCTTGGGCGCGGCGGCGTTGAGCCAGCGCGGCAGCACGGCCTGCAGCGCGGGCGTGCGCGGCAGCGCCTCGTGCTTGAGCAGCGCCAGCCACGCGGCGTTGGCGGCGTGCGCCAGCGACAGCGACGCGTGCGACGTCAGCAGCAGCGCGCTCTCCAGCAGCAGCGGCAGCCACGCCTCCGCGTTCACGGCGCAGCTCCACATCGACGCCAACTGCGCCGCCAGACCCGACACCACCTGCCATACACAATACACAACGATGTTTATAATTTACTTAAAACTAACGACTAGCCTAACAATAGCTGATAAAGTTAACTAAACGGCAATTTTTTTTAATCAATTTTTTTTTCGATTTAGTCGTTATACGATTTTAATTGAACTTAAAAAAAATTACATAAAACAAATTGATAGTAATCACAATATAAATAGCCTACAACACTCGGCGGTAGTGAATTTTAAAGAATCGAGTCACTAATTTCAGAGATTATTCCTACATACTAATTTTACCTCTATATTATTAGTTTGGGTTAACATTAAATAAAATTCTTAACATAACTAGTGTTGTATTGATGTAAAATAAATTATAGCTATAAATAGCTAGTACAGTTTGTGGGAAGTATGTATTGGTCAATTTAGTCTGAAGCAAGTTTAGGTTTTGTATGGGAAAAATTATGTCATATTATCACTTTTTATTATATGACATAATTTTTCCCATACAAAAATATTAACATGATAATGTTAACCTGGCAACATGTACAATGTAATCATTATTGTTAGTGCACAATGTAATGCAAAATATTATGTATACAATAAATATACACTGTATACTTAATACATATTTATAAGTATAAACATATAAATACAATTTGATAGTTTTATTAAGTCTCACCTGTGCAAGTTTCTTAAGGAACGCATAGTGAGGCTCGTCGAGGGTGTTAATGCTTTGTAGTGCGGCGCGGTGGATGCACGAGATCGCGTCTTCACTGCACAGTATCATAAGGGGTTTACGCTCTCTAGTCTGTAAAAAATTGTTTGTGTATGTCATTAAAAAAATGAATTATTACAATAATAATATATATAGAGGTGCTCAATTGTTAGGTGTTCTTTTTTTAAATTGAATATCTTTTCTCATAGCAATTTGAAATATAAATTTTCTGTTCAATTTCAAAATAATTAAGGTAAAAAGTTTTAGTTAAAAAGTAATTAAAATATCTATGAGCGTACATATTGTTTATAAAACTAAACTAGCTTGAAAAATAAAAAATGTGTTACAACAAGAAGAAACCAACAGAAAATAGATAAAATAAACTTACAGAGCCTTTCCTGTTAACAATTTGTAATAAGCATTCAGCAGCTGGTTGTTGAAAAACATCATCACTAAGGAGAATGCAAAGGATCTGTAAGAGGCGACCATTGTTCGCCACAATGTGATTTGTTGATACCCACTCCACAAATCCTGTCAAGGTTAACAACACCACCTGAAATGAATTTTCAAATGACAAATATTGTATAGTGTAGTGTATTTTTTTATATTAATTACATTACGTTTAGTATTGGACTGCACTTGTTTATGCATGCACATCCATTTAAGAAAAAAAAGAACTTAATTAAGACAAAATAAAGGTATAAAGTTTGTTCATCATATTTAAAGCAAATCTCTAGTAATCTAAAACTATACAACTTCTTTGTTATGCAGATGACAATAATTGTGCAATAATAAAGTGCAAGGAATTTTTCGAAAAACTTTATTATAGCATAATTACTGACTAGGACATTCAATGTTCAAAATCTAATAATACTGTTTTAGTTTTTTTTTCCAATTTAGCCCTGGCTACAACATTGAAATATAAATAATCCAACCTAAGCTAACATCTAAATATAAGTCACCAGTTTGTTTCTACTACCTATCATTCACAAGTCAATTCTAGTTAACTCAATTACCTGAACGACCCGCCCATTGCTGGCTGCTCCAGCATAATCTCCAGCAGCAGTTTTCTCCCGAAATTCTTGTACATGCATTTCAATAAGACGCATGAAAAACGCGAATATCTCTGCCATATTGCTCGTTAAAGCTTGGTGTATATCTTTACGACGTTGATGCTGCTCCAATGTCTAGTTATATAAGCAAAATAATAATTTTATATTTTAAAATAATATTATTAAAAATTTGCTATTTTTGCAGCATGTTCCAAATATTGACTTTTATATGTAGTTTTAGATACCTAAAGTTACATTATTACAATTTTTGTATGGATCTCTTGCAATTCATTTGGATAAAGTAGCTTTCTATAGGCAAACCGCAAAAGTATAAAATCAGTTAAGGAGTTTTTGAGTAAGTACATTACAAACAAACATATAAACATACACAATACATAATATCAAATCTTTTCTCTTTATAATATTAGTTTATATAAGGTAATTCCTTTTATTACTATACATACTTCTATACTGTAGATATAATATCGACATATACAGGGTAATTTTTTATTTACTGAAAACCTTTTGGGAATATACTATTTACATCATAACAACAACATCTGTAAGAAATGTATGTAAAAAAAACATTTATTTATCACTAGCAGCTCACCCTCGCTTCTCTTGGGTTCGCCTCTGAAGTACAAGAACATATCTATCTTACGGGAACCATACATTTTTCTGGGATAAAAAGTAGCCTATGTGTTATACCAGACTATAATCTATATCTGTGCCAAATTTCATACAGATCCGTTCAGCCATTCTGGTGTGAAAGAGTAACAAACATCCATACATACTCACAAACTTTCACATTTATAATATTAGTGTAGATACCTTTCCTAATTACAATTTTATCAGCAGGTCAATTGACTGACATTACATGATATCATCAAAATGCATTCATAATTGATCACATCATTTAATACTTTCTTAGATTTACGCCAATATTTGACATTTTAAATAAAACTATCTTTTCAGATTTTGTCGCGGATTTATTTGCATTTTTGTTTCCCGACGTTTCGAATGCTTTACAGCATCCATGGTCACGGGAGAGACTGAGGTGTTACATGTCTTGGAGGTATAGTTGTTACAGACAGCCTACCCACAATTAACAAAATGCAAATAAATCCGCGACAAAATCCGAAAAGATAGTTTTATTTAAAATGATCACATCATTTTTAATGTATTCAATGACAAAAAACCTTTAGCAAAGAGGGAAAAATATAGCATTCCAGCAAATAGCTTGTCATTATTTTAGTTTTTATTTCTTTAATTTAAATAAATAATCTTTATGCTTTATAGAATCAATCATCTCTATAAAAGTTATTGTATTAACTAGTAGAAATTTTCTTTATTTCAATTTTTATTCATATTATATAAACAAAATATAAAACTAACCTGTAATGTTGCAACATCTTCCACCAGCCTTAAAAACACATGCAACACAATTTGAGTATGCAAATGTCCTTGACTGCAGGCATCACTAAGTTCAGCCAACAAAGTTGGCCACTGTTGGGGCCATTCTCTTTTAATCATCTCTACAATAACACGAGCCAATGCATCATTTAAGTGACCGGTTTCCCAGCCACCCATAAAAAGGAGCTTCATTGCATTTTCCTGAAAAAGACAATTGAAATAATATTGAAATGATAATTGAAATAATATTAAATTATGATAATTGAAATAGTGAACCCAAAACTAAATGACCATTGAGTATAATTTTTTAAAAATAAATAAATATGTTACCTTGATAAATATTTTTTCAGCTTGAGTTATTTGGGTCCATCTATACTTCACTGTGTGTTCCATTAACTGTAGACCAAAATGTTTAACTACTGGTGAGTACTGAGCTCCACTAGCCAGAAGCAGTCCAGCTTGAGCACACCATGGAGAATTTTCTTTGAAACTGTAACAAGTGTTATTTTGGAATATTAAATTACTAAAATAATATTTATTATTGATGTAAGTACTTGATGATTCTAGCATACCTCTCACAGGCAGTGTAAGCTTGTTTCCTGTCATCATGTGCTACAGAGGGATTGAGAGTAAGTTCTACAGCTCGGCTAAGCTCATCCGCAATGAGAGCCACCTCTCTATCACCAAAAGCTCCGACATTCATTGTAGCTAGGCTTTGCTATAGTGGAAAACACAACAATCACTTTTTTGTTTTTATAAATGTTACCATTAAAACTTTTGCATATATCAAATATTATAACAAAGAAAGTATTAAACAAAGAAAAAATTATATTCCTTTTGCAAGTATATCATAATTGATACTTATGTCATTTATACGAAAAATATGATGTTATTATGAAATATTTTTTGCAAATAAAAAAAAGGCAAAATTGTTTATTGCTTACCTACGAATACTCTAAAAGTTATCCCCATAAGATAATATTTTACTTCATATTATACACGTTACGTGCTGAAATTTAAATTGTAAAAATTTTCAAGGTTTTATGAATAAACTCAAAAGAACATTTTAATGGCATGCACCCGGTATTAGTCGTGAACTACCCATAAAATTATTTTATCACAAACTAAAAAACTATAAAGAGTCTTTTATTTGTCAGTTCTAAAATTAGAATCAATGTTTTGATATATTATACGTAAATTGCGAATATTTTAATATAAGCAATTTCAAAACACAAGAAATACCTCGTGTGGCACAAAATGTATCGGAAAATCTTTCCATAAACAATAACTTTTTTCTTGTAATCAGCAAAGAACACAGATATAATATCGAACCTAGTCGATTGCAGTCGATTGTAATATCATCCAATATTGTATAATATTACTCTATTAATATTGTTATTACTTCATTTAATAATTTGTACTTATACTAAGATGAAATAAAATAAAGAGTTTATTTAAAAATCATTATACAATGTTTTAACGAATTCAATAGTAATAAAAAAATAGTACATACCTAGAACTTAGTGTACATTTAACTTACATCTGAAGTTTCTTTTATTTTTATCAAGAAAATTGTATTTTGCCTATGCTACTCGTGTCTCTATTCTCTAATGTTTTGAAGTTTGAACTTCTGTCTTCTGATAATATTCAAAATTTGAATATTTAAAACTTACCGAGTTCGTAATAAGTCGTATCTCAGTAATATTAATTCTTAAATATGATAAAAGTCTAATACTGAAATTTGTGTAAAAATAGACCGATATTAGTCTATTAAGTTATAAATGGAGAATAATTATACAAACCTCGAACCGTCTTTGGACAAACATTTAAAAGGACATCGTAATAGCGTTACAGCTTTGTTTTATAATCCTAATGAAAAGCAATTGGCAAGTAGTTCATTGGATAATAGCGTTTTAGTAAGTTTATTTAATATTTGAATATGTATATAAGTACTTCTCAAATTTGTTTCTCAAATATATTATGTATCTTAAAGCTATGGGATCTTCGTGGTACTATGAGGAGCTATAGATTCCAAGGTCATGATGAGGCGGTGATGGATGTAACATTTTCTCCATCAGGAAAGCATATGGCTTCTGCATCTCGTGATAAAACTGTTAGAGTGTGGGTGCCTACAGTTACAGGTAGCATAGGAATGTTTAAAGCTCATTCTCAAACTGTACGCTCTGTTCAGTTTAGTCACGATGGATCCAAGGTTTGTGTTTTATTTATTTATTGAATACATTTATATCTAAATTATTTAAAACATAGTTGATAAGATTGCCAAAAAAATAAGTATGTCACTAATACAATCACAAAATGTATTTAATTTATTTTACAGATAATAACTGCATCGGATGATAAAATTGTAAAAATTTGGTCTAGTGATAAACATAAATTTCTAGCATCATTTGTGGGACATACAAACTGGGTACGAAGAGCTTGCATGTCTCATGATGGATCCATAGTAGCCTCCTGTTCTGATGATAAGACCACTAAGCTTTGGAATCCTGATAGTGGTGAATGCATACATACCTATAAAGATCAAAAAGGTTATGGACTGTATCTGGCCTGGCATCCATCCAGCTGCTACATAGCTGTTGGAACTTCTCATGGGAATGTAAAACTATATGATATAAGGACTCATAATCTAGTTCAATATTATAGGTGCAGAGATTAAATCTTTTAATTTTTTCTCTTACTTATACAAGGTTTACATTTTTTAAATATTTTATTTTGAATAACATATAAATTTTTTTCAGTATACATAGTGATGCAGTAACTCAATTAGCATTTCACCCAAGTGGCAGTTATATATTGACTTCTAGTAAAGATGGCAAAATGAAGGTAGTAGTAGTGATTAAGGGTTCTTTTTTTATTATAAAATTGTTATTAATTGGATTTCTATTATTAGATTTTAGATTTACTGGAAGGACATCCAATATTTACACTGAGTGGTCACAGTGGTTCTGTAAATGCTGTTGCCTTTTCTCCAAGTGGATTAGGCTTTGCTTCAGCTGGCGATGATAAATTGGTAAATATTTGTATTATTTAGAATTTAAGAGATCCACCTAGTTTATTAATTACAAACCCATTTTATTAAATCTTAACAACTTATATTAATAATTTTTATTATGTGATTTTCTTTTTTTTCTTTTAGGTGTTTATTTGGAGAACAAATTTTACTGAATTAGGAACTGATACTAAAGAGAATGATGAACAGAATGAAATGTCTACTTCAAGGTCAAAAGCTTCTAAAGTTAGTGCAACAAAAAAGCAACAAACTAGTAAAAAAAGATTGTAATAGCTTTTGGTAAAATGTAGATTTTTGTATTTACTACTTAAAAGCTAATTAAGTTTATATAATTGAAAAGATTTATATACACTACTTTTATTCAGGGTGAATTAATAAGAAACATTCAAACAAAATATACTGTAACCATTCAAAAACTTGAGTTCAGGGAGAAATGTAATAATAGTTGTGTACAATCACAACATATGTTGAACACATCTTAGATATAAAAGAGCATAAAACTAATAAAATTAATTCACCTATTAGGGTGTGAAGATTTGGTATCAGTGCTACCATAGTACAAAGTATCCAGTTATATCATTTGAGCATGTCGATAATCCAGAAATGACTGCAGATTCTATAAGAAATTCAAGTTTCCATAGTAGTCATCCTAATGCAAACAGTACAATGATAGGTTCACAACAACAGAGTCAGAATCAAGGCTCACTTCAGCCATCTTCCTTGCCAATTGATCACTCTCGAAGAGTCTTTAATCAAACACTACCTGAGCCTCACAAGGAATGCCAATCTGTTGAATGCTCATCATACAATGTAGGGCACATAAGTCACATTCCTCGTACTCCACCTAGTCCAGCCACTTACACCATACCAACAATGATAAACCAATCTATGAGTGTTGAAAAAAATGAAGAAGATATATTTGGTATGATTAAATTGGGAGACAATGATGTTTGTTATACAAGTGGTACAATAGAATGGGTAGGTCGAAAAAGAAATTTTCCTATTAACAGTGGCTTCAAAACTTTAAATCCAAATCAGAAAGACATGAATGAACCATTTACAAAAAAAATTAAACTGAATAAGACTTTCACAAGTGGAAGGAATAGAATAAAGGAATGTGATTGTGCTGATGTGCTACCTACTGTCAATGCTATTGTAGACCATTTGAATGCACTTCATGAAGCAGTTGATCTTGTCGATTTAAGACTTAATACTTTAGAAGATGTTATATCCAGGGATGACTAAATTAATTTTGCAATACTTTAATTATTGAAAAGACATATTTTAAAAATAAATTATTTATTCATAAAATACTGGCTTAAATATTTATAGTTAAGTTGAATGTACATCATAATATGATTATATACAATTTTAATATTATTTTTAAGGAAGATTAGCTGCATCAAAAGTATAAGTATGTATAATATAAAAGAAGCGTATAGGTAATGGTTTAATCAAAATGTAACAATAAAATATACCTTAATAAGTCAAAAGAACTTCAGTAATTTAATAAATAATTAAATTTATCAAACCATAAAATTCAGCATTACCATAAATTACTTCAAATAATAATTCTATTGTGTACCAACATAAGAAGTCTTCTTCCCAGTCTTTTTTATGACTTCTAGTAATTGGTCTGAACTAAGAGAAGATGTTACAGTAACCTTTTGCTCTGGTAAAGATATTGATATATTTTCTACACCTTGACCCTTTAATCTGTTAAGTACTCTTTCAACAGCTCCAGAGCATCCTTCACAAGTCATTTCCACATTAAATATATGCGTCTGTAATAAATAAGTTACAAATATAATAGGTAAATCATTTAAGAATTACTAAAATAGAAATTCAAAGTGGAATTATGATAAAACATACTCCTAAACATTCAGTGAAAGTAAGGGTTGGACTACTATAATTGTAAAAACAACGTAAAAACTGCAATATTCGTGTAGCTTATTACCTTATAACTTAATATAACAAGGTTTTAATTAATAATATTAGCCTTACCGATGACATCTTTAATAATTTCTGTCGAGATCTAAATATCAACTATGATAAATTATTAAAAAGTTAATAAAAGTTAAAACTTATCGTGTTAGATAAAAAGATTAACTTTATCAAAACTTAATAAATTGCAAGCGTAATCAATGGTTCATTGACCTGTGAGTCAAGCATAGAGTATATTGCTACATATATAAATAGAGGTACAACTCGTCGTCGAAGCTGGCAATGCTTAAAAAGCGCCATCTCAATTGTATTGCGTGAAACTTTCTATATAGGTATATACGTAGCTATATATATATATATATATATATATATATATATATATATATATATATATTCATATTATTGTTCATTAATATTTTTACTTAGGCGCAAAGGGTAAAAATAAAAAAAATATATGATGTATTATAATTTATTTGAACATTAATAATTCTTATAACAATAAAATTCAAATATAGACATCGTCCTTCAACTAACTTAACTTAGTAGTAGACTTTACAAAGTTGGAAATGCTTTACCATCATTTCACTAGTTTTACACCTGCTAATAATGGTAATTATAATATTTTATGACCAAAAAATATTTACAGTAAGCAATATTAAATACAGAAACAAACATATTATATATATACATAACAATCATTACTGATTTTATATTTTTGTCAACATAGAAGGTCTGCCGTCTGGTAGTCTCTATTGCCATACTAGGAGAACTGTATTATGGCATATGCCACAAATAGCACGATATTAAATAAATAATAACAAGACATTACATAAACCAATCAAGTTTTCACATATAACAAAAAAAAATAAGAAGCAGAAGACAAGAAAAAGAAAAATAAACAACTAAAACAAAAATAATATTTATACATCTAATTAAAAAATAACAGAAACAATGAGTAAAATGTATCTATCTATACATTTAATAAAATTCTAACTTATATAATATCTATAAATTAAATATTTTGTTAATCAATTTAACAATACAGAGGACGAATTTTTTACAATTTGTCTGTCTGTGACCAAATCACTCGAAAACAACTGGACAGATTAAATGAAAATTTGGGATGATGACAGGTAGGTTAACAAGGTAAACACATAAATTAACATATAAACGATATGATGACGGACCCGAGCGAAGCGAGGTCCAGTATTTAATATATTTATAGCATAAAGGACACAAAAAAAATATTTAAGTTTCATTTGCATAATGACAAGTTCGACTCAGTTTGTAGTGACGCTACTGGCTATACCAGCGGTCGCGGGTTCGGGTTCTGCTGAGGGAATTCATTCATGAGCACAAATGTTAGTATGGCTTAATATTAAAGACATTAATTTCACTTTTATTAAATTTGCTTTTCTTTGGATGTGGTTTGTTGATGTTGGTAACAGGGCCATCAGATTAATCCTTAAATGCACACTTTAGGGATTAATCTATTGCCCCGGTTGCCTGGGTCTTCATTATAGTTTTCCCCACTGCTCTCTGCTCTCCTGTAAAAATGAAAATAAGACTTAGTAAATAAACCATCTGCTACATCTTATAGTATATAGGTTGCAAGTGCCCAAATCAAACTTTTTATGTAGCTGTTGTCTTTGTCTTTTTTAAGCACATTTATCACTAGATCTAGATGTAGTTTTAATGCAGGTACTTATCACGGTATATTTCTACCCCGACTATATGTCTAAATGGATAAACACCTTGAAATTAAAAATATTATTTGCTTGCTTACCATGATGTTGCTGGTTCATATATATTGACTATTCCTTTGGTTCTTGAGTGAAGATTCTTGCGTCGATGTCCCGTCTGCTCTCTGCTCTCCTGTAAAAATGAAAATAAGACTTAGTAAATAAACCATCTGCTACATCTTATAGTATATAGGTCGCAAGTGCCCAAATCAAACTTTTTATGTAGCTGTTGTCTTTGTCTTTTTTAAGCACATTTATCACTAGATCTAGATGTAGTTTTAATGCAGGTACTTATCACGGTATATTTCTACCCCGACTATATGTCTAAATGGATAAACACCTCGAAATTAAAAATATTATTTGCTTGCTTACCATGATGTTGCTGGTTCATATATATTGACTATTCCTTTGGTTCTTGAATGAAGATTCTTGCGTCGATGTCCCGGCTGCTCCCTGCTCTGCGAAAATTTCCATATCCAACCAATAGGTGGTAAATACTGTATTGATTTTTTCGCATAGGCTTTACAGTTCTAAAAGAAAAATGATACAAATTATTAGTTCATTCATCTTAAAAAATGTATAATTAGTATATTTTCTGTAAACATAAACTTTTAAGATTCACCGTCTTGTTTAAACTGACAATTCATTTAATATCTTATCTATACTAATATTATAAAGATACAGAGTTTATTTGTTTGAACGCGCTAATCTTGGGAACTATTAATCCGATTTGAAAAATCTATTATTTGTATATAGCCGGTTTATTGAAAAAGACTATAAGGTTTGTATATCATTATGCTACTACCCAAGGGAGTGCATTGCAGTAATCATGTCAACAAATCAGGCAGACTTCCATACATTATTGTAAAACTTATATTGATAATAATAAGTTAAAGGCTTTATTAAGTTTAGAATAGTACTTAGCAGCAAATTGTATCAATACTGTTCGTTATTGAAGTTTACTTATAACAAATATAAGTAACAATTAAACTAAGTATATAGATTGCATGATGCTATGAAACGGGTCCATAGTAGCCATAGATAAAAAATATGTATAGGTATATGTATTTACTTCAATAAATATATTATAACGAACACAATTCGATTAGCAGTCATGTCACAATTGTTATCGAAGACTAATAATTTAATTAGAATATTTTAAACTCAATGTTAGTAGTTTTAACATCTTTTAAAGTATATATAATGTATCGTTAATACTGTTTAAATCATCAGAATAGGTAAATTATCTTTAAACAAAATGCAATTTTGGTCATTCTTTCCCTATTTACTACAAAATCATTATTTACTGTCAACTGTTACTATAATTACACTGCTCGTTAAATCGCAATTTATATATAAATTCTTTTCAAATTACAATACCTTGTTTTATTTTAATTAGGTACATAAAACATAATGAAGCTTTATATTGGGAGGACTTTGGATTTTCAGCCATGCATATTCTGAACAAAAACACCTGTTGCAAACATTATCTCGGTTATTTAACGGCACTTGTGACGTGTGCTATACGTGAAATAATATCTATTTTATAATTGATAGTACATTTAAATAAGTAAGGATTTAGATTATATTAAAGTAAACTATGAGAATCTTACTTGTACCTATAGCACATATGGCGAGAAAACGAGTGTTTACTTATTGTAACAATTTGAATAATAAAGAAAATATTAAAGAGAGCTATTTTATTTAACCAACTTCCTAAAAGGAGAAGGATGACCTAACCGTGCGACCGACCCGACTGCAAGGAGAGGCGTATGTTTTTCGCGCCTATCTTTGTATGTTCGTTTTTAATATTCTTTATTCCCTCATATCTTCCAAACCACTCGATGGATTTCTTTAATTAAGGTATCGTTAGATTCGTCTCATTAATGCAAGAATTAAAAATATGCGGGCTGCTAGATTTCATTGTTTAAGGTGATTTTTTTTAAATCTTTTTCTGCAATATGGGTATCATATTAAAGGTCTCATAACAAGGATTCCAAAAAGGTATAAAATTCCTGTATTCCTTATAATAATTTAAGATAAAAAATTGTTAAATATAACTTCTAATGTCTGATTGGCAAAAACTAAAAAGCTGTAAATACAAAAGAAATATTGTAAAAATAAGAAACTACTGCATAAAAGCTAACTAAAAAGATGAAAACAAGTTCACAAAGGAATATAGTATTATGTAGTCGGATACATACATTATACATTATTATGTATTTGCATACATCTTGCGGCTAGGATGAAACGTGTACGTCTCCAACTGCATAATACTACGAGTATATTCCTCCGTGAACTTGTTTTCATCTTTTTAGTTAGCTTTTATGCAGTCGGGATTTTTATTTTTATAATATATATTTTTTACTTGTAGTTAATGTTATTTATAAGTATCGATTTGTTTGACACACCGCTAATCTATAAACATAGTTATTAGTTGTTATACATAGAAGTCTACTTATCATAATAAACAAAAAAGTGGTAAGATCTATCTTTATCAATAGTTATTTATAAATTCTAGTTATTTATAATTGCTAAGACCGCATTTGCTTTGACTAATTCCTAGCAAATATTTTCGCTTAACAATAGCAAAGATATATTTAAAATAATACTTTTCTCAACCAAATTTTGAAATTAAAATTCAGTACAATTCATACAGTGCAATTTACGTGGTACTGAATTCATTTCTCTTTTGAGAGAAGTAGTCAAGGTTTGTAAGGTTAATAATCTTTGCTTCAATTAATGGAACATGTTCATAATATTATGTACATACGAGTATATTAGAGATTTCCACAATTCAATACTTAACGGTTAAAAAATTACACACAATATTTATTTCCGAATACGTTTTTAAAACTGCTGAACCGAATTCGCGCGACTCTAATTACGTTTTAATGTTTAGTATACATTTCTCAGAGATAAGATATTTTCTCGCAGTAATAAGTATCCTACTCGTATATGTTGATCCGTATAACTAGATATCATCATACAAAATTTCATCAAAATCTGTTCAGTGATTTTCTCGTTATACATTCCCAAACAGACAAACAGACGAACATTCTCAAAACTATAGATTCGGCTCTGTATCGATAATAATGACGATTTCAATAAGATTTTCTAAAAAATATTTAATGTACAGATTTGATTTAGTTAGAATTTTATTATAATATGTATTGAAAACAAAAGGTTTCAAAAGGAACACTATTTCTTATATGTATTTAATTTTCTTAAATCGCATGAAGCTACGGCAAACTATTGTAACTGTTGCTACAACTTGATATGGTGCTGTTATTACAATATTATTCATTCTAATAAATTAAATTTACAACTACACTGGGTTTAGATTATATTTTGTATACTAGCGGCTTATCCTCGCTTTGCTCGGGTTCGCCTCTAGATAAACATGAACAAATCTATCCCTCGGGAACCGTATATTTTTCCAGGATAAAAAGTAGCCTATTGTTTGACCGGCAATATAAAGTGCATGCCAAATTTTACTAAATTACGTGCATAAGTTGTTCTGTACTAAGCTTTATAAGTTACTATAGTTTTTTAACTATCCTACGAGAACTCTTTGATTTTCCGGGATGAAAAGTATTTAAAATGTTGACCGGGGATATAAGGTACCACCATCAAAATTTCATTTAAATCAGTCCAACAGTTTTGGAGATTAGCCCTTATAAACAGACAAACAGACAGAAAAAAATAAATGAAAAAAAAAACTGGATTTGTTCTATTTCTCTTCTTACGTCCCCGACTCGGCTTTTAACATTTTTTTCTATGTACAGACATTCGACCTCTTTATTATATGTACCTATAGATTATATTATACCATAGACTGAGTATATATAATTAAGGGATTACAATATAAATTATAACTACCAATCATCCTATAAGCTCTTACAATATTACCGATTTCCAATACAAACGTAGTGTGAAGCTCAAAATCTCGCGATTGACTTCAAATTCCAAATTCAACTTAATTTCATAATGTAGCTATGATATATTTTTCAAAAGATTGTTGTTCTTTTGATTAATTTTAGAAAAATCGTAAATGCGCCATGCGCGTATATTTTCAAAAACGATTTCAGCACAGAAGGAACGTAATATGGGTGACGCGTATGGAACAGATACCTCAAGTAAATCCACAACGCGTTTTCGATTTGACGCCTTCCTCCTGAAAATTCTCATCTCAATAATAAGCCCCGTGACACAGAAGAGACAGTCTAAGGATGTCCTAAATGCAAAATTGAGCCAAGAAACTACTAAGCCAGTGCCCGCGCCGGTATTATTCAACAAGCTTCTGATAGCATACATATCTTTACAGATACATCTTCTCGATCTGAACTTCGATATAGTAGCGAAAACTATATTGAAGAGCTCCTCGAATCCCATTCCAAGTATATAGAAATACTTGGAATGGGATTCGGGAATTTATGTCCATAATGAAATTTCATTGAAATCACAAAAGTTTAACAACCATAAAGGCCAATAGATAGTTCATTTGCTTATATATTTAATTAAATAAAGAATTGTTTATCTTTTTCTAAATGGAAATTTTATAGGAAAAAACTTATATTATGATTTATATTTAACATCACTCATTTATGAAACTCAGCTTTGAGATAGCCATGTTATTAGCAAATTCAGGTCTAAATATTTAATTAAGTATATATTGTATAACTCATTAACTATTTCACCATTAAATATTTAATGTTATTAACTAGTTTATAAGTTATAACTGACTAAATTTATAATACATATCATGAAAATATTCCAATTATTTTAAGTTATGTTAAATGAATTGAATATATTGAGTACAGGGAATGTTTATGCAGAAATTATTATAAAATTAAAATATATAATTCATATAGTATAAAATAAATTTATAATATACATATAAACATACATTGTCTATTGGAATTAATACTGCATGTTTGTGCATTCTAATCTATATTATGACTGAACAGATTTCAAAATCAATATAATTATTTTACTCTTTTGGCTACAACATTTACTTTTCTGTGGTACTTTCTGGGGTACTTTGAAAAAGGATCTCATGTTTTTTCAATTTTAAGTACTATACTATAGTTTAGAAATTATTTTTCTAGATACTTTGTATTGTTATATTTTTATAGCTAAATTGTTATTTAAAACTACATTCATCTAGCAACAACAATGCTACATAGAATCACTATGGAATTTTATAAATTGCAACATGAACATTAGTTAAAACAATGAAAATATTACTCTGTATCTATTTTTTTAATACCTTGAATGGAGCTTTCTTGCTTTTTTTTTGCTTGCTTTTTGAAAATGAACAAGCCTCAAATTGTTTAAATAGCATGATGTTAATACAAAATTAAAAAATATATTAAAAAAAATGTAAGTACATACACATATACATACATATATAGCTATAGCATATTCTACATATTATTAATAATTATATTGTTATGTTTTTAGTTACATTTATTTTTGATCATAATAGTATTGTAGTTTTATTAGAATGTAGTTTTATTTACCAACAACAGTTTGAAATATTATGAACACTATAAACAAAAGTCATTTATGTAATTTATAGAAATATCAGATCGATATACTCACTCCTAAAACTTTGATACCGTCACAGAAGTGCCAACCCATGAGCCAGTCTACTTCATAACTATGGTTCATAATAAGATAGCCATGTTCTTTCCCATGGTATCTAGGTATCATCATTCTTTATGTATATGGACAACTTTGTTCCTGACCACCATTCAGATATAAACACTAATTCTGAAAATAAATTACCAATTTCTATTTCATTTCTATAAAATTGATTGACACTTTAAAATAACATTAATATATTATAATACTTACGACAGTAAAACGAGTATGACGGGTATTCATATATTTGACATAGGTACCTTCAGTCTCTTTACATCCAGGAACGCAGCATTGCTTGTCTGATGGCATAATTGGGCCTTGGCCTTCTTAATGAGCACACCAAAAATGAAAAAATCGCAAATAAACCCAAACGCCAGAAACGAGTCCTAACTCTGTTCGACTAACTACGAAATTGTGATATATTGAGATCACAGTCATATGAATTTATCGAAGGAACATAAGCTCAACTCAACGTTAAAACACAATAACGGGCACTTAGTTTGGGGAAAATTATAAATTTTTAAAATATCACATTGTTAAAGATACCTTTATCATCAACGGCGGACATTTAAAAACTCATCTCATCTGGTCTCAGCAGTGACATCTATTGAACGAATTCAAAAAAATTTATAAGTTTTACCCTGCCATCTCTATTGCATGGTAGGACAACTTCAATATTTGAATTACCACGTGATTTGTATATAAGTTGAATGACCCTGGAGTCAAGTGTCAAAGGCTTTAACAAAGACAACATGAAACAAGACAGCGCTCATCGGTACCTACAGAAATGAGAAAAGTAGTACGACATAATCCAATAAAACAAAGTTTAACTTTGATATTAAATATTTGGTATTCAATACTAATAGTAAAATTTTAAAAATTTAATACATTTCTTTTTAAAATACCTTTTTGGTTAAAAAATATTGTCCATTTTTTGTCTGTATTATACTATTCAATTATATATGCTGTATCAGAAAAGTTTGACAAATGGACAAGTGGGATACGGTGTGTCTGTACGGTTTTATTTATCAATTTCATTAATTTTGTGATATATAATTAATTCAAATGAAAACATGACACTAAAAGATAATCTCAAAGATTTGGGATGGTGAGTAAAACACAGGATTTAAAATATAAAACTTACTTTTTATTTCACAAGTGTAATATTTCGTTAATTTTTTTTAGGCACTTGAGTCAAGATGGTATTGATATTATTAGCGAAAATGGTCAAATACAAGACCCAAATATACTTAGCAGAAGGGCCTTAGATGTAAGTATTTTAATCATTTATTTTAAAATATTAATTTCTCCTGAGAGAATTTCAATCATGCTATTTTTAATGA
Source organism: Brenthis daphne (assembly GCA_947093115.1). Taxonomy (NCBI): domain Eukaryota; kingdom Metazoa; phylum Arthropoda; class Insecta; order Lepidoptera; family Nymphalidae; genus Brenthis; species Brenthis daphne. The sequence goes on along the minus strand of OX352474.1, from coordinate 27,623,023 downwards.
ACCATAACTGTCTAATTTATTACAGTTTGATTTAAGAGATATTGGTGAGGCCGCCTTTCCTGAAGACTTTACAAAGGACCCAACTAAATTAGAGAAACCAATAGTTGTACAAATTCAAAAAATTAGAAATGTGTCTGCTCCTAAAGCTAATGAAGAGTCTACATCTGCTCCACGGATGTTAAAGCTAACTTTACATGATGGAAAATCAACATGTACGGGTTTAGAGACAAGCCCTATCTCCAGTATTAGTATCAACACTCCACCAGGAACAAAATTATTGCTAAAGAATGAAGATCTTGAAATATGCCATGGTGTGGTGTGGCTCACTCCTAGTGTTATTTCAGTGTTGGGAGGAAAAGTTTCCCATATGATTGAAAAATGGGAACTCAATAGGAGCCTCGCAAAACATACAAGAGGTTTGTATAAGAAATAATGGGTTAAAACCTATATATCTATATACCCACTTTCTTTGTAAAATTATTCCTTAATTTTATTACTTTAGGTACTTAGTTAACTATGAACTTAGGAATTGATTAAAGTTAAAAGACTTTTAGCTGGAATATCTTATTAGGAAGATATCTTATTAGAGTATGAGGTAAGAAGGTAAAGGAAAATGATATCATTTTGCAAAGTGATTTATTATTTAGTAAAATTTCATATAGTTATAGTTATTTATTATAGTCTGAAAATTGTTCCTTAGGTGGTATTGGGGTTGATGGTGGTCCACCACCATGGATTCCTTTTGGACAACGATTAGAAGCACTCCCTGTGGATAAGCAATTTAAGAGCTTGCAAGAAGCTGCTAAGCAAGATAATGCTGAATTTGAAGCACAAAGAAAAGGAGCCATTGCTGAAGCACAAAGGATGTCTGGTGTTAAAAAGGTAGAAAATATACACATTTAATGTGAAATGAATAAAATGACCTTACATTAATTAACATGAGAATTCATATAAATGATTTAATTGCAATATGAAATCTTTTGCTTTACATTTCTTTATGATTATACATTTATTACTTATGTAAACAGAAGTATAGTTCATTTGTTAATAACTCATTTTGCCATTTTAAATTCATTAAAAAATTATGTTTCAGGTATTTGGAGGAGGAACTAAGCCTTTATTAGATGCAAATGTACAGAAAATTGTTGATGCTGGCTTTTCAGAGGAACAAGCTGAAAATGCTTTAAAATATACTAAGAATAATGTTGATAGAGCTTTGAGAATACTGCAAAAGAGAGATAATTCAGAAAATAGGAGTAAAGAGAAGCAAAAAGACCCAGAACCACCAAAGCGTAAAGGACGGAATAAAGATAATGATGAAGATGGAATTCCTGTGAAACCATCAGGAAAAGTGTCATTATTTGATTTTTTGGAAGACAAATTGCCTAATGTACCAGAAAAGGACAAGAATAATCGCCGAGATTATAATACTCCTTCTGAAGATAGGGGAGACAGAGGTTATGGAAATAGAGATCGGAATGGTGCCAAAAATTCGCGTTCTCATGGATCTAGATATGATGGCCCCCGACATAGATCTGACAGAGGAAACTATTCAAATGACAATTATTCTCACAGAGAAGAACGAAAATATCAGCCTCAAAATGAAAAACCACCAAGATTCCAGAGGAAATTGGAAGAAAAAAATAAACAACAGCAACAAGCCAATAGCATGAACATGCACTACAACAATTCTTACCACAATCCCCCACATAATCAGTTTCCTGAAATGAACATGAGACAAAATGGGAATTTTAATGACAATAATATGAATCAATCCCAGAATTATCGGAACAATATGAACCCAATGGACAGTTTAATAGATGCTACGGCCAATCTGAATTTACTATCGAGTCAATCGCGTCCAAATGAGGAAATATCACCCAATAGGAATTACCAATACCCGGAACAGGCTTACCCACCAAAGCAGTACATCCCAAACCAGAACATAGACATACCTCCCTTTAGGAGAAGTAACGATATGCCAAAATATCAAGAACAATATCAACGTCGGCAGCAGCCAAATGGATATATGGATCCTCAGAATCCAATTTATTCAAATATGAATTATATGCAAGGCGCGCAGGGTGGGTTTAGTGGTCGACAGTATGGATATGGGGCTAGGCCTCAAGAATACAGCACTATGAGAACTGGAGGCCCCTTTTTACCTGGATCTTTACTGGGGTTCCAAAACGCAGCTGTGAATGAACAAGCTCGGGCTATGCTCGGCGTTGCAGATATCAATTGGAAAGTCGGTGATCGATGCCTCGCTCTCTATTGGGAAGATAATAATGTATGTATGCATTTGTAGGAGCATAATATATTAAATGATTTTTATTAGGTTGGCTTTTAAATTTGCTTTTGTTTCAGTTCTACGAGGCGGAAATTACCGGTATTTCAGCAAATACAGTAGTAGTGAAATTTTGTGCATATGGGAATCATGAAGAAGTCCTCAAGTCTAACTGCTTGCCATACCCTAATCAAGGTAAGCTTAGATATGACATTCTTATAAAATTATCATGTTTTTTTTTATTAATAATATTTATTCTCATATGTCTTGTTTCTTTGTTAAATGAATGTCAAAATATTTATAAATAGTGACTTTAACATACTAAAGCTAATCTGGGGTAAAATCTTCACACGAAAGTGGGTAATTCATTCATTACAAAGTAACAAATTTCGTTATAGTATCATCGCAGTCTACTAATCCATACAATCGTGTAACGAAAGCCTCTAGAGGGCAATCGTGAGGCGCATACGAGGTGGAACGCAAATGAGGCGACACCGACTGTCATACTTAATTTTATATAATATTCAGGAAACGGCTTTAGGGTTATAATAATAGGGAATAACTGTTACTTCTCACGAGATGGCACTACATTGCTTTTAACTTCGACATCATTAGCCATGAAAGTTTAGTCAATCTTTGTATTTGACAGCATTTCCGTTAAAATTAATGTGTGAAAGCCTACTGTATAGATTTTTATGATTTGCTAATATTTTAACTTTGATGGATTTTTATTAAAGGTGAAAGGGAACCTTCCGATATCCGGCCTAACCGATATTTTGTTATCCGGCTTGATTCCGGATAGTTGCGTAATATCCGGCAAGATACCGGATATTTAAAAACTATGATTTTTCTTTAGTAAATTGCAAAAAATATATCTATGAGGCAAAATTTATTTATTAGATTTATTTATCCGTTGCCACTCTTGGCCAAAGAGGACCCCTAGGGTCTATTTCAATTCATCCTCCCATCTTCTCAGTTTGAGACCTCGGCTCTTAGACCAATCTCTTGGATACCAGACTTACCTGCTTGCTCCATTTTTAATGCTTGCAATGGAGCATATGCCCTGTCCATTTCCATTTTAGTTGGTCAATACATGTTAGGATGTCTGTTAGTTTTGTTTTGTGCCTGATGTCTACATACCTGATATATTTGATTAATATTATTCGCAGGGGGTTCTGGTTCATCGGGTGGCGCGGGGGGTGCGGCGGGCGTGGGGGCAGCGGGCGGCGCGGCGGGCGCGGGGTCAGTGTACGCGCGGCGGCCGTAGTGGCGCGACGCGGCGCGCGACGCCGCCGCCGCCAGCTGACGGCCCACCCTCCCCGGGGCGGACGTTCCAATATTTCATATTGCATGACAATCTAAACTTTCATTTTCGTACGTTGCCCAGTACGTATCGGGCCGATTGTGATTTTTAACTTCCTCGTGTCTTCTCCGATCTACGTGATACTGGCGAAGTAATCTGTGCTCTATTGGCTTTTAAGCCATTAATATGAAAATTAAATTAAATTGAACCAATTTAAACTTTCGTTTTGTACGTTTCATCGGACGTATCGGGCCGATTGTGATTTTTTATTCTAATAAGTTTTCAAAATTAATCGTTTCTGCTATTTATATAGAAGTGTATGGTATATCGGTATAAGATATGTGCGTATTACGGTATGATACGTTCTAAGATCTAACGTGGATTTTGACGTTGAACATAGATAATTTAGTAATTGCAATATTTTTAAAATATTTGGCGTCAGTCAATAAATGTTGACTAAGTCTTTTTTAATGTAGAATTCTCGTTTAATTAATAATCAGCTTCAAAAGTCCATTAGTAAATGCCTAAAGGGCTTCCCGGATCACCTGATATCTGATCTTCAGCGGTCTTACGTGTAGCAGCACGTCTCCGACTTGGTCGGCTGTGACGCACCAAGTTGCTATAACATAGGCTTAAAATAATGGATAACAAGGTTTTGTTTACTTTGACTACAACACGGCTGTAGAAATAACAATAAATATTTTTTAATAAATGTCTGGTATCTCATTAATTAAAATATGTATATATAATTTAACTTCCAATGAGCAGCTGTTTTGGTGTCAAAGAAATCTGGACTTTATCCATTCGTGATTTTCATGTTTGACATCTATGTTTTATCCTAGAGCTTATAAAATATATTGAAATAATCTTAAAGAATTGGAACAATTGTCACAAAATCCTAATTTTATTTATTTGTATAATATATTAAAGCAATAACCAAACAACTCTGGCGAACATTTCATTGAAAGGCGGAGATGTTAAGCAATCATTAACCTACATACATGCGAAGCCAATATACATTTACTGTGCAGTCGTAATAACCAATTTTGCTTTGACTAATTCTTAATAATAATTACATATATAACGTCTATGTCAAATGTTGTACATGTGAATGTAACTAAGAAACTTACTCGACTATAAAGCTGTTATACATTGCAGATTTATCTTATAATAAAGCGTTATACATATAGTTAGAAAACGATTTTTTTATTAATGATTTAATTAGTTAAAACTTTTATTTACGTTGGTAAAGAAAACTATGGCCTACTTTATGATAAATATAAGAAATGTAGTATAATTTTATAAAATGATTTTTATTGTTACATATTTGCGTGATGATTAAGTTTCCATTTACGTATAGTAAATAATTTTATGTTTGTATGTATGGAGAATCTGCAATGACTTATAACGGTGTAAAACTGGGATCGATGTTTTAATATTAAGTATGGGAGTGTAGCTCAATTCGTATCACATAATAGGTGTAAGCTCTAACTTCGATGTTGCAAAAGATATAGTTAATTCTCAAGTGGAAATGTAAACTATGCATGTTGAAGTAATCCTTGTAAATATATGTATGTGTATATAATATTTTTACCTTAACCCGTCAAACATTGATCTAGACTAGGTCTAATACCTACAATTTTCGAACCTCTTAAATTCCTACTTTACAAATGGAACTCTGTCTTCCCTTAATTGTTTTTTTGGAAAATTTTGACTTACCAATTACATTTAATCAGCTCAATTATTGTGTCGAATATATTTAAATACCTCTAAAAGCTCTTCTATAATTTGTAAATGTTTTAAAATAATCTACCGTAGTTATTGAAGGCTGCGCAGTAAAATGTCTCATATAAATACATATTACAGTTGTCTAAATGTTAAAATTAGGTGAAGCTAAACATAAAATGATGTAACTCATTAATTTATTGTCAGTCGTGTCTTGCGACACGTATGTAACCGAGCGTCGTAGTGTAGCTTGTATAAGTGTATTTGTTGTATTTCTAGCGCAAAGTGTGTAATATATTTATTATTTTTCGGTTTATCGAAGTATTGTTTGAAGCGTTTTTAATTTATCTTCTATAAAGATTGTATAACATATTATGTAAAATCACCATTTATTTACATGTACAAGTGCAATTCAAAGAGAATGCATTGTCATTTTTTATTTAACTTGTCTTTGATGTCTATCAATGGAGTAGTTAAAGTTTGGCAACAACTGCTTATGTTTGAGAGTTTAAATGCAATTTAAACTTAAGAACTATTGTAATCTGTTTTGTTTTAACCAGTAGTTTTTGCCAAATACGTTTGGGAAAGTAAATGAAATTTTTTATAGTACCAAAGCTCAACTACCCGTAATTTTCATAATACCTCGGTTTAAGTAGACCATCTGCTTTCGATATATTTGTACTAATTTTCTGTTGAATTAACCGTTTATTAACTGGAAGCTAATAAAAGAAAATTTATTGATTTTTTTTGTTTAATTTAAGAAACAACATGTGCCATTTATTTTATACTAGCGTCTGACCCTCGTGCGTCCCTAGCCATTCTATTGCTTTATACATCAGCGCATGCCTTAAAGAGTTTAATTAAAGTTATATTTCTAACTGTAAAGATAATTTTATCGAAATAAGAAAGCCTTTCGCACTCTACAGTAATGTATCGGATTAGTAGTTTCAGAGATACCCCCTATATAAAACTTACATTTTTTTACTATATTAGTGTAGAAGTGTAGATACGGGACCATGAATTTATTCATTTGATGAAAATGAATTTGTTTTTTTTGTTAGAAAAGGAATTAAAGGTGATGCATAAATGGGCTGGTTATTGATCAGTCTTAGACAATCTATATATATAAAAGAAAGTCGTGTTAGTTACTTCGCTTATAACTCAAGAACGGCTGAACCGATTTAGCTGAAAATTGGCAGGGAGGTAGTTTAGAGCCAGGAGAAGGACATAGGATACTTTTTATCCCGTTCGACCGCGTTCCAATTTTTATGATATTTTAATTTTTGGATTTCTCTTAGTCCGGAATAGGTAAGTATTAAAACATATAATTAAAATGTGAGAAAGAAAGATTTTTTCTTTTTATATCTATTTAAAACGTACCTAGCGACGAACCCGAGCGAAGCGAGGGTGAGCCGCTAGTCTATCTATAAATTATAATACAGTTGTGTTTTCATGATAAATCCATACTAATATTATAAATGTGAAAGTTTGTGAGGATGGACGGATGTTTGTTTGTCTCTTTCAAGCCAGAACAGCTGAACAGATCTGGATGAAATCTGGCCAGAGATAGATTATAGTCTGGAATAGCACATAGATTACTTTTTATCCCGGAAAAATGTACGGTTCCCGGTGGATAGATTTGTTTTTTTCTAGGGATGAACCCGAAGCAATGTGAGGGTGAGTCGCTAATGGTTAATAAATTTTAGAAAGTACTATGTTCGTACTTGCGTATTCGAACGGGTTGAATTAGAATATAAGGACTTAGAAGGATTTCAAATAAAATGAGATTTATAGAAAAAAATATGAAAGAAAATATATTTATTTAGAGGAAAAGAAGCTACAGTCTATAAGATTAATTTAATGATACCTATAATACGGTATCCCTTTTCACAACTTCTCGTTATCTTTACTTTTATTCAACCGTCATTTTACAAAGAGTCATACTATTAGTCTATTGATTTCTATTTTTTAGGCCCTCATAAAACAATGTATATATATTTGAAGGCTCGCACGACATAGAGTTGGTGGGGCGACGACGTCGTCAGTGTAACTGGTAATATAAACCAGTTGTTTTCCTTCCATCGGACGCGCTTGACTTGAGCAAAGTCAATGAAATAACTTCAACGAATTTACGCAAACGTGATAGTATTGTGAGAGTGATGGTTAAGTGAAACTATTTACAAATAACAACAAAAAAGTAAGTAAAAAAATATATATAGTTTTAAGTTTTATTTTCTCAAAAAAACCTGACTTCAAAGGGGAGAGCAAGTTTGTTTACAAATACTACTGCGTTCATTTACCGGTTGTTTTATACAATTCATAAACGTATAGCCTTGTAGATTGATTTGTAGTAGATTGGAGTGTGTATTTTAATTAACTAATGGTCAAGTAAGATTCCAGTTAAGTAATAAGCTATTATTTTTTACTACTTATTACAACTATACTACAGCTGATGCAACTTTCGCTTGGTCATCAAGAGAATGGATTAGATGGGCCTTGCTGTACAGTATCACCTTGAGTTGAGCGAGCGTCCAGCGGCATGCCTTCGTAACTTGTACTCATATATAATGCGCGTACCGCGTACGTTGTACGCGTGACATACTTATTATTATGAACAACAAAGAGGTTACTAGGTACATGAAATATCACGAAGTTGTAGGTCGTTTTATGTCACCTTTGCTTATTCATAGATATTATTAGATTGTAGGTACCTTTAATTATACTCTACATCCGGGCATATCATTTATTTAGAGGTAGGTTCGTTTATATTTTTAGTTCCAGACGAAAACATTTTATGTATTACTATTATTAATTTGCCTTTTTTATATAATACTTTTTATGTAAGAAAAATAATATTCCTCACAAAATGTTGAAAATTTCTCTTTGCTCTATAATAGTTTTCACTTTTAAAAGCACGTATTTAGGGTACGACTACGTGTTATATTTAAAGCGTCGTAAAGTAATAGTAGGATTTTTGTTTACAAACATATAATTTCCTATATAAAGCTAGCACCTTTAGGGATTGTAATATTGTATTCCATAAAAGCTTTAATGATGTATACCTCAATAATTAAGGAAAATTCGGAATATATTTTCATATTTTGAGCCTTTTAGAACCAGTGGCTTTGGTCTGGGCACTGATAAAGCAGTAATTTAGTAAATAGGATATTAATTGTTGATTTAAACATATTTCAATAACGTGTATAGAATGTAGATTTGCGATAGTAAGTGCAGGTGCAGTTGATTACTTTGCAACTAACAAGGATATCTGAGAACTAGAAAAATATGTTAAATAGCTATAGTTGAAGGCGTTTGTATAAAATTCACATAATGCAGATTATTCGCTAATTAGTATTTTTCTATTATAATGTGTATTAAATATACATATATTAAATGACAATATACATAAAAACAATATTTAATGACACGCCGGCGTGTCCGCAGTCGTGGATGGATTAACAATAGATTTCTTAGAATTTTAATTAATTTCTTAGAAATTTACGTGGAGAATACAGTATCTAATAATTCTCAAGTAGGGTAGTTTGAAAATAGTTTTGCTTTGACATCGGTAAGTTATTATCAGAAAGGTAGTGTCTTTTCTCTATAAATAATTAATTTTAAAAAATGTCTATACTTATATAATTATATATAAAGAATTATTTAAAATAATGAAAGAAATCTTTAATTTAAAAACCAGAGCAGGCCCAAGTTTGGCTAAAAGAAAAAATAAATATAGCGAAGCCCATTGGAGGTAAGATGTCATGGTATACGAGATTTACTTGATTAGTTTAATAGAGAATATTTAAATTATAAGATAATTTAGGTGTCAAATTACAGGAATTTTCAAAGAAATTTCACTGTAAATCAATAGGTATGTTTTGAAATGAAAGTATTGACAAAAAATGTGTTTATTGCTTTTCGGCGCAACAGCCCTTTTTCACAGGTCGTCTCAATATGTATATTTTGCAGTGTTTTTTATAACAAAATAAAGAGAAAAAGTAGAGTTATGTAACAAGTTTGTCTTATAATTAAAATTAAGTTCAAATGTAAGGTATATGTTAGGTTTTTGTTATAATATATGGCTTGTTGTAAGAACAAACTATAAAATATAACCTCCAGGTAAATTTCTAAAAAATTAATTAAAATTCTAAGAAATCTATTGTTAACTGATACGCCGGCGTGTCCGCGGTCGTGGAGGGAATATAATAAAATTGTCACAATAATTCACAATAATATTATAAAAGTTAAAGTTTGTGAGTGTGTGTTTATTAGTCCTTCACGCTCTCAGCAGATTTGAGTAAAACTCAGACTTCAGAAAGAGTTCTTGTTATTTGGCTGGATAAAATGAATGAACTAATAGGTTAAAATGTTTTTTATTGTTATTTTCACCACATAAGCGGAGTCAAGGATAAAACTCCTTGTTATAATAATGAGGAATAAGTAAAAAGCTAAAAATATTTTCTGCATATTCAAAAATACTTTTTCAAAATCACTATTTAATTTCAGAGTGGCAATGGCCATGGGTGGCGCGATGGACGCCTGCGGGCGGTGCATGAAGGTCTCTCTGGTCGTCGTTAACATGTTGACATTTGTAAGTACAAATCTACAGGCTACTTAAACACTGCTTATTATACTTTTATTTAAAATCATAATATACCTTTCACAATATTCCCTATTTTGAAGAAACGGAGTAATTTGTACATTAATACATACATTAGTACAGAAATATAGGTAGTGCCTGTTGTGTATTGCATACTTATCTATACTAATATTATAAAGAGGTAAAGTTTGTGAGTGGTGACGTTGTAGGAGGTAATCTCTGAATCTACTAAATCAATTTAGATGTAATTTGGTAAGAAGATAGTTTTAGAAATCCAGGAAAGGATATAGGATACTTTTTATCCCGGAAATCATCCCTTAAGGGGGTGAAAATGGGGATGAAAGTTTAAATGGGAGTCAAGTTAGGGACGAACCCGAGCGAAGCAAAGGTGAGTCGCTAGTGTCAAAATAAATAAACGAAAAAAATAAAGTAGATAGTTATATAAATTTTGTATATTTATAGATAAGAACTACAAAATATAGTTGAATTGAGAACCTCCTCCTTTTTGAAGTCGGTTGAAAATCGCACGATACACGCTGTACATGTACAGAGCATACATTTGTACTTACAAATATTTTCAAAGATCAAAGATTTTTTAAAATTATCGATATCTTTTTATAATCCTATTATTTATGTGACTTTATTATAGGTCGGTGGTGTGCTAGCGCTTGCGATTGGAGTATGGATCTGGACATCCCGCTCGTTTCCGAGCACGTTGATGAGCAACAATATGTTTATCGCGTCGCTGGCGGTCGTCGTGGTAATGGGCGCCGCTATAATGATCCTCTCCGTGCTGGGCTGCTGTGGAGCCGCTAAGGAAGTTAAATGCATGTTGCTAACGGTACGTTTGTATTATGTTACATTATGTAAAGCCTCACATTGCCTTCTCGACTGGCAGTTGCGAGTTCAATTCCTGCTATAAGTAGATATAGTTGATTAGGAGTTGATAAATTATTTGTTACTTAATTTTTTTGCAGTATTACATTCTAGTATTCATTATATTCGTGGTGATGCTTGTTGGAGGGATTCTACTCTTTGTATTTAGAGAGAAGGTGCTAACGACTCTGGAGCGTGAAATGCATGCGTCTATACCCAACTACGGGGTAAAGCACGAGTACACAAGGGCGTGGGATGAGACTCAAACATACTTGCAGTGCTGTGGAGTCAGAAGTTATAAAGACTGGAACGACAACGTTCCTGAAAGCTGTTGTCAAGAAATCTATCCAGGAAAGGTAAATATGATAGCATGAACATAAATAATTTCTCACTGTATCCAAAAGATCATAAAGATTTTGTTTAGAAGATGTAATTTCCCAGGTTCTAGATTTTGGCTTTTATACACATTGTAATGTAAGCAAAGTAAGTTGTAAGTAGCTTTAAAGTGAGATTTATTTAATTAAACCGTAAAATAAATGAGGTCCACTCATAATATAAGTATTTTTAAATGTGCAATTAGTATTTTTAGTTACCTACTACCTACTTCAGAACACTTGAAAATGTAGTCCAAAACGATTAAAAAAAAAAGTTACTTTTATGGCGTGTGAACAAAAACCCTCTTTTTCAAAACATTATGTCTCTCCGCATTTTAATTCTTAAGTACCTAATATTTTAATTTTTCAGCGACGAGACTGCAAGTACTCCCAGAATCCTACAACTATGTACATGGACGGCTGTTATAGCAAAACAGTGGATTTATTACGTGAAGATGCAATTTATGCAGGGGCTGTTGCCATCATTGTAGCATTGATTATGGTTATATTTTTTATTATTAGTATTAGTTTTTTGCTGCTAAATGTTTCAGATCGAGATTTTCAATTTTTGTAATTGTGTTATATATAAATAATTGTTTATTTATTATTATTTGACGATAAAAAGATAATATAAAGAAAATAAATGAAGAAAAATATTAAATGAAAAAAAATTACACTATTAAACATTTAATGGTTAATATTTTAAATATTTTCTATTTTCAGGTGCTTGCGCTTATTTTTTCATGTGGATTATTCGTGAAAATAGAGTGACGATAATATAGTGAATGAAATAATGGTGACTGGAACACTATTTGATTGACTGTTAAATATTAATTTGCTAAGCTACCATTTGTCAGAGTCGTAGCGTGCGTTACATTTACTAATTTATATTCTAAATGTAGGTGCATATTATGAAATAAATTTTATATTGATTTTCAAAAAATATTTTATTGAAATTACACCAAACACTTTAAAAATCATTTAACAAATATTCAATTGTCACAAACAATTTTACACATAATTTTTTTATTTTCGATGACTTAATTTAGTAACATCTTTTTCTGAAATTTACATAATAAAAGGGTACCTATATTTTGGCAACACTTTTACTAAAAGAGAGCTATATAATTGCTTATTAATTTCATTTACAATTAAAGGTACTATTAAATAAATAACTCAAATATGTTATTACAAAGTAATACAAAGTAACATAGTACCTGAACTGGTTTAATGAAAAAAAAAACTATTTCTTTAGTTTTCTACGAGGCGGAAATTTAATAGTGTTCGGATTTCCTTCGCGATATTGACCAGAACGAGTGAACCAGCCGCAGTACCGAATGATAATATCTGACGTAGTTGTACCTAAGGGCAAACCTAATGCACTAATTCTTTCAAGAGCTTGAGTGGGACCAGCGATTATCTGGAAAAAAGTTAAGTTTTCTTTCAATTTACACTTTATTAATTAAATGACAATTTGTCGGTGGTATAGTTTATTAAAAATCTAAAAAAATCTAAATTAAAAATCGTTAGAAAGTTTCAAATACTCACTCTACCAAAAACGACATGTTTGCCATCAAATTGTGAGAGTGGTTTAAATATAATGTTGAATTGACCATAAACTTCATTATCTGAAGTTACAACCATCGATAGAACACCTGGAAAATGTTCAATAAATACGATTTAATTTACAGTTTAACAGCGTAAAATCAATTATGATTCAATTTACCAAAATATGTATAAAGACATTGGTAATATATAAAACTGAAAATTATAGAAGCAAGATACCTAATATTTTTGTGGTGCGTGTAAATCTAATTTTCTGACATGATGTGGCCTAAACAAATCAAATTAAAATATACTTTATTCGACTAGACTTTTACAAGCACTTTCGAATCGTTAATTTTACATTTTAATAAACGGTTTGATGGATGATGGCGGATTTTCATATACTGGTAATTTCTACAGAAAAAAATGCGATTAGTAAAAACCGAGATGAGATACAACGTGAAGTGGGAGAACGAGATGAAACCGTGAATGTAATAGTGGAAATTAAATTAAATGCCTGGAGGCTGATAGAGGCCGTTACTGTTTCGTTTCTATAACCCACACCAATAGTAATAATATACCCGTTTCTAAATGTAAGACTTTAAAAGATATGGTATTTTTATCAAAACTACTAAAAAAAGTGTCGTGTGAATTCTGATGCACAAACAGTTAATGGATAAAAAAATTATAAAAATTGATGTCGATATCAGATCTAAAATTGTTACAGTTTTATAACATAGTTTATTTTAATAGTGTGTGAATTTTGTAATATTACAATTAGGCAATAAATAAATCTTTCATCCCTTGGGATCTTATGTATATTTAATTTATGACCCTAAATAAAACCAATTTTATATATAGAAAAAAAAAAACAGTAAGATACAAGTTTTAGTAAAATACAATACCAGGTACGGTGTGCTTCAATCTATAATTTTCTGCTCCCATTGGTTCTGCAACTCCTTCGGGTAAATAGGAGCCATAGCCATTGTCTTTTGTGACATCTCCTCCGCGGCAATATAAATTAGGCACGACTCTAATAGTAAGTACAAGGTAATAAAGTTCTTTTTAATCGAAATTATGAATAAAAAAATTGTATAGGTAATTCTTATTTAAAAGAATTTATGAAATTTATGAAATTGATGAAACGTGTACGTCTCCGACTGCATAATACTATATTCCTTCGTCAATTTGTAACTTGTTTTCTTTTTTTTTTAGTTAGTTTTTATGATTTTATATTTATCTTTTAGGTTTTGTATTTTTATAATATATTTTTTTAGTTTTTAACAACATTTGAAGTTATATTTAGCAATTTTTTACCCTTTTCTTTTAAACGTATAAGTTGTGTATATTTTTGATTGCCTCTTAAAAACCTGTATTTTGATATCCCACCCGATTTTTTAAGACACACAAATTGGCGCCTAAAATCCGCCATTTTAATTTTTAAGTATTTTATATAGCCTATGACACTCGCGTTATCAAGACAAATCTAACGACATATAAATCAACAAAATCGGCCTACGCGTTTGGTCTCTAGAACCCACTTATGAACAAACATAAATATATGTTGTGACGTTAACACACAACACCATCTAGTTCCAAGTTAAGCTACGAGGCCTTATGGATACCAGATAATTGATACACTACACATATATAACTTTAAATACATAGGTATATATTATAAATAAAAACAGCCGGGTCACTACAAACTGAGCCAAACTTGTAGTTAAATACATTACCCTTCTTTGCGTCGCGCAGTCAGGTAAAAATAGGTGTGATTTAGTCGAGAAAATGATTTGTTAGTTTTTCGAAATATACATTTTTCGATTTTTATTTGTTTTTCTTTAATTAAGAATGACGCATCACCTAAATAACCTAGTGCCCATATATGCATGGCCTCTGACATCTCCTTTAATGAGACTAAGAAACAATTGGCATGTTTTCGGTACAACGTCGGTAAAGAGTTCGGCGGTTACTCTACCTATTTTAGAACCACCAACTACCCATATTTCCATGGAGACCCTAAAAATGAAATGAATATTAATAACTACACATATAAGGAAAAATAATAATAAATAAAAATAACAAGTAGGTACTTAGGTCTTTGAATATGAGGAGGTTTATCAAAAGCAGGATCCCTGATGTCACGATCAATTTTTTCAGTCTTGAAAAGAATAAAAGGCAACCTGAAATAGTTCGAAAGACGATTTGAGTCTATTTATTTTAATCTCATAGAATTACTACAAAATAGTAGACTAGCGGTCAGTACTTTTTTAAATTAACAATCCAAAATATTATTTTCCATGCAAAATTTACGATTAAAATGTTATTATAGTAATGATACTTCTCTAATAATAAAGTGGATTATGATAGCAACTTCTAAATTATCGAGGATGGAGGTAGACAACCTCGTTAAAAAAATACCCTTAATGACAAGGTCGGGTGAGCCAAGGGGATGCAATGAGTTGGGTGGCAGCTGACTTAATCGCCCAGGAGGAGGTCCGCGCCTTCGCCAGGGCTTCGCGGTTGAGTGCGAAACCGATCCTATGGCGCCCCATTAAGACGAGCAAGATTCCCGTTCGTTTGTTTTTTCTATATGTTTTATTGCGTAATACTGGTTATGTATGAATGTATGGTTGTATGTTCAAATGCATTTCGAAATGTAAAAAAAAGTAAGTTTTAGTAATATATTATATTTCCATGGTAAGCTACGAGGCTTATGTTATGGATACCAGATAGTTGATGTACTACACATATATAAGTTTAAATACATACATATTATAAATATAAACATCCACGGTTGGAGTACAAACATTCGTGCTCATCACACAAATGAATGCTCCCAGCGGGACTCGAACCCGCAACCGCTGGCACAGCAAGTCACTACAAACTGAGCCAAACCTGTCGCCTTTCGATAGCTATAAAACAGAAAAAATGAAAGGATCCTGACAATAAATATCGCTATAACAAATTATACTAAAACCTAAGTAACTTACGAAGCTCCCAATATTAGTTTGTGCTTTGTATCTTTCCATAACAGTTCAAGCTCTTTTGTGAGAGGTTGTTCTGATCTCTGGTGAATTAAGGATACTTTATTATCGCAATATATCCCGATATTTTTTTTAAAACTTCTCTTTTTTTTTGTTAAAATTTGAATTTTGCAGAATACTTTCGTAGCCGATTAGTTATAGTTTTTTTTAGTAAAAACAAAGTTTATCAATATATATAAATAAGTATAAATTATAATAAATATGTTTATAAAGTGTGCATTATTTAATTATTTGTCCGATTACTATTAATCTTGTCTACATATTTGACGCACGTTGGCTTCTTGACAAGAAGCCATCTGGTGTAATTAGTAATTACCCATCATTAAAGTACGATAGGAGACGTGCGTTGTATAGGAAATTTTGATATTTATTAGACTTTTTTTATTGTGGGAAAGCACAGGTGGAGGCTGGTATGCCTTATGTTACTTACAGCTATGAGTAGTCTAGAGTAAAGATAGTGATTTTGTCTTTGTATTTCGTCAAGCACCCTTTGCCTTTGTTTACACAATAACTTATTGTACGTATCTGTTGGCTCAGGATACATCCAACAATCTACGAAACCCTGTAAAAATATGAAAATTCCTAAGTTATTTAATATACATCCTTGATCCATTGTATGATAATTATATTCAAAAATTTCTAAATCTAATACCTTTAAGCGCGCCATTCTTGTATATTTATTTATTTATATATATACCAGCGATCTCGGAAACGGCTCTAACGATTTCGCTGAAACTTGGTATGCTGGTTGGTTTTCGGGGGGCGAAAAATCGATCTAGATTAGTCTTATGTCTGGGAAAACGCGTGTTTTTGAGTTTTCATGAGGTTTTCTTTCGCATTATTCCACGTGAAATATAGTCGCTAATTTCGCATGCTCATGCATAAGCATCGTGGTCAAGTGGCCAAGGAGCAAGATTGACAATCACATGTGTCCGGGTTCGAATCCCGATCGGATACAAAGTTTTTACTTTTGGTATTTTTTGTCTTTATTCAAGTTTTTAGATTTATTTTTGTTTTTAAGCCAAATTTAAAAGAAAATTGTACTTTTGGTCAAAAACTCCAAGCGAAGCTCGGTCGCCCAGGTACTTGCGGTACAAATAAAAAAACTTACGCCTGTTCTCTGTATCAAATTAATCCTTTTCAGTAACTCCTTATTTACATTCATATTTTCTTCAAGTTGACGTGCGTAATAGTCGAGCCGACGTGGTTTTAAATATAATTCAGGAAAAAGTTCTGGTGGATGGTCGTCTACTTTGTGTTTCGACATTTGCAGCTTTAAAAAAATTAGCATACTCTATACAGATGTTTTATCTTAAAATACTTTTTCTTAGATACAATGAAAGTTACCTCCTTCTGATGGTTACACCACATAGCATAGAAATCTTTTGAGAGTAAAGGAAACCTAGGGGGCTGAAAGTATTCTATTATTATTATGAAAATTATCTAAGTTTGATCATTAAAATAATAAAAAAAATGTTGCTAAGTATATTACGGAAATGGAATTTTGAAAGTTGATACTTATGACATTAAATTAAAGGAAAAAAAATCGAACTACAAAGCTGGATAAATTAATCGAGTTTGTAAAGAAGTGTCCAATCAAAATATTATAAATTTACAAGTAATTATTGTTGAAGAATTGTAGCAAATATAACAGAAAGTAAAAAACATACACACAGATAGATCTTATTGAATAAAATTTTACCTAGGCGTTAGGATGTTTCAAGGCAACAAAGAATCTCATATTTAAAACGATAACTTAGTTTTTGCGGTCGCGGTTTCGGTTAAAAATATATCCGTCCTTTAAAGGGGTCACTATATAATGGATAGGTACTTTGTGCCAAGTAATTAGAAGAAAACGTATATATCATGGCGTTCATTTCTACTAGACTAACACGATGTTCAAATAAGAGTTATGTATTCGTTTTAGTTTAGAAATAACATAAAACTAACAAGTTTGAATTCCCTTGGCTTGCGCACACGCGGCGGCCGAGGTCGTTCTGGCTCCGGAGGCGGTGTCCGCAGCAGTGGATGCTCGAGCAGTTTGTCGCAGGCGCGTTCACGCAACGGATGCATGTTTTATCTAAAGTCTTTATAATTATTTCTTCTAACCAGATCTTTAAATCATTCCTGCCATTCTCTTATTATTTATTATTAGCTAACCCGACAGACAGTTCTCCTGTGTAAATATGTATAGGTATAAAACATTATATGGTGAAACTTAGTTTCCCGAATTTTCTGAATTTTTTTCAAAACTTTTTACCTTCAAAATCGTACTCGGACTACTACGAAAATTAAAAAACAAATAAATAAGCCAAATCAATCCAGCCGTTCTCAAATCATGCGCTTACCAACGAAAATCATTCCATTTTTATTGAATAGATTGAAGGACAATGCACGAATAATAACTGACTGTCTTAAGCTCGTAATAAACTTCAGTGATGAACTATAAAATCTTTGTTATAAACATATTACAAAATCCACTAGGAATGGACCTATACAGCTAAATGACGTTCTTCTTTCTAGTAGTCATTTAATATAAATATTAAAACCTCTTTGTTTTTTTTAAAACTTTGACTTTGACCACTATTGTTAAAAGAAATTATGTAAAATTAGCATTGCCCGCGGCTCCACCGGCTTTCAGATGACCAAAAACCAAATTCTTAGGTTTTATATTTTAGTATATGTACTCTTACAATACAGTTTTTGTATTTTTTCTTAGAAATTAGATATTTTCCCGTGGTAAAAAGTATCCTATATGTTGACCCGGATAACCAGCTATTACCATACCAAATTTCATTAAAATCTATCCAGTGGTTTTCTCGTGATGCGGTAACAGACAGACAGACAGACAAAAATTCTAAAAACTATAGATTCGGCCTCTGTATCGATAATAATGTCGATTTCAATAAGATTTTCCAAAAAATATTTAATGTACAGATTCGGCTAAGTTACAATTTTATTATATGTATAGATAACGGTTATTTAAATTATAAGGTACCTAAATATATTATTAAAAATATAATATAGAATATATTACCAAAACATAAAAATCCAATTTTGAAATGCATTATACTATTCTACATTTTGACTTCTTTTCATCAATCATTTTATATTACGTCTTTCCAGTTCACTTTTATTCAGTTGGGCATTTCGTGACCATAAACTTAATTTTTAAAATTAAAACATTTAGAATTGTTTAAATTCAATATATTGTTCATGTTTATCTTAACACACACACACGTCTTAATTTCGACCTACATATATGCAGTCGGAAATCTATACATATAATAAAATTGTAACTAACCCGAATCTGTATATTAAATATTTTTTGGAAAATCTTATTGAAATAAACATTATCATCGATACAGAGGCAAAAGGCAAAATCTACAGTTTTTAGAATTTTTTTCTGTCTTGTCTGTCTGTCTGTTACCGCATCGCAGAAAAACCACTGAAGGGATTTTGATGAAATTTGGTATGGTGAAAGCTGGTTATCCGGGTCAACATGCAGGAAAATATCTCGTTTCTGAGAAAAAAAACTGCATTGTAAGAATATACTAATATGTAAAACATAAGCATTAGGATTTTGGTCATCGGAACGCGGGCGGCGCTGCTGGCAATGCTAGTACATACATATAAACATACATACATGGATACAGGCCACACGAACAATCAATTTCCTTTTTATATTAACATGTACCTAGAATGAATGGGATTATGAGTAATACAAATATCTATTATTACATTTTTTATTATTATTTTAGACGTATATTTATAGATATTTGGATTTCATTAAAATACAATTATTGGTTTTCTTGAAACTGCTTCATCCTTGATGCTTCAGTATGCAGTGAACATCTCGGATAGATTTAGCTGTGACCCAGTATCTCGATTTGCTATATGAAACTCGTGCGTATGAGATGGTCACGGTGGACATGCTCTTATCAAAAGTTACTTCAGGAGTCGAAATCAAGTTGTCGATATCAACACGTACGTAGGTTAATTTGTTGCAAAGAGGTAGCTAAATGAATAAAGAGGTTTTATAAGTATACTTGTAATAATTTATTGCTTGTGTAATAAAAGTGTAAAATGTATAATAAGTAAATTTAAAAAAATATGATTAATTTTTGATGGTTATGAAATGTATAAAATATGTACACTGCAGATAGTAGCTAGGAGAGCTAAGTGATATTTTGATATATTTATTCATGTGATAAAATACTGATGTTATTGTTTTTATTACTTATGTTATATATTAATAATAAAAAACAATGGTACTTTCTTAGATTTATAAGTGAAAATATTTAAATACAATTTAGATACTTACAATAATGGGTATTTTAACGACCTTCTCTAATATACCAATATTTCCTGCTCGATCAAATGTCACATAACCGTAATTATCCCCTAAAATAAGTTATGGCTGAATAAATTTACGCCTATATATATAATATTTATAAATTAATCTCTATTAAGAAAAACTTACCGAATTCATATGTTCGTAAAGGTTGTATACATGTTGACAAAGGTAAAAGGTAAATAAAAAGTATGCAGTGTAAATAATTCATAATTATAATGCAAACGACTATAATTATAAGTCAAAGACTTGCTAAGTATAAAATGTACAAATATCACCTTCCACAATTATTTATAACCCTGTGCAAAAACAATTTTTAATTTATTTTTACATGTAATTTGTTCTTTCAAATAATATGGATATTAATTTAACATTTCCGATTATTTACCGAAACTATCAAAGCAATTATTAAAATTGATTTGTTTTCATGCTTGTAATTTCATGTAATATGTATAGCATTAAGCAAAAGTGTTTTCCTTCGTCTAGTCTCGAAATTAAATGTTTTATTTTTTATTAGTTGGTCTGATAATCACATAAATTCTTTTACGTGATCTGTGGCCAATTTCACTGAGGTTAGCCTATTTAGAAGGAATTATAGTGCACAATAGTAGATGTGGGAGATATCCCGCAAATATAAGTGCACTCTCTATTCCTTTCATTCTCAAAGTCCTATGGGACGATAATTCGACACGACCCGCGAGAGTTAAGGTGCAAGACCGACAGCTGAATGTGCTCGCCAAGACAGGTGGTAGTACAGAGGTGAATTTAAAAATTTATCTTTTTCATTTTTTAAATAAAAAAAAATATATAGTAATTATGGAAGGCGTGGTAGTGGTACCGGACCGGGCTCAAAAGTTGCACGAAAAATAGAAAATTTTCAAAAAAATCGAAGGATACACACAGTTTTAAAAACATGATTGAAAACTTAAAATTCAAAAATCTCGATTAAAAACTTTTTAAATGTTTTAATACATTTTTTTTTGTAAAGTCATTCAAAAACAAAAATTTTGAAAAAAAAAAAGTTAAATATCGACCATTAATAAGAAAGTTATGAGCAAAAAAAAACAATAAAAGAGCGGTTTTGAACCAGTGATCAAAAAATCTCAAAATTTACCAGGAAGCATCTTTTGAGGGGTACTAAAAATACCAAAATATTAAGAAAATAAAAAATAACATTTTTTGAAACCGTCCGATTTGGAGTGGAATGCCCCATGTACACGTAGCAAGACTGGGAGCAAGTATAAAACATGCACGTATCCGACTGCATAATACCACGGTAATGTTTATGCATAACATTACCGTGATAATACTATGTACCTTTATCAACTTATTTTTATATTTTTTTTAGTTTTTACGCAGTCGAGTTTTTAATTTTTATTTTTGTTTTATTATTTGTATTTTGTACCTAAACGTAAGTATATACACATTTAGTAGGTTGTTTGCATTGACTTTTAATTAGGTATATTACGTAACCTAGTACTCCTGGTCCTTTTTCTTCACAATTTAGCCCATTTCGTTCAGAGGCTTATCTGTATAAATGGTCGCAACTTATAAAAATAAATGATGTTAACGTTTCGTTCTAAGCTTTTGCAGTAAGTAGTGCTATTCTGAAAGAACTTTTATATGAAGTATATATGCGCGGATCCAACTATCGTATTGTATAAAAGTTCTTATAGAAAAGCACTACAGATGTTGTTTATATACACGTTTTTGCTTATTTTTGAACAGTCCCTGGTTTCTTTACATTTTACAATTGTAGAAAACATTCTAATACTTCTAGTCCTAAGATAGAGTAAATAAATATATAAATTTAAACTCATCGGATTTTTTTTGTACTTGGTGTGATGTTTATTTACCCTAGGGATTTCTGTGGTTGCAAAGAAAGCGGATTAGTACTGTAAATGCAATTATAACTTAGTTTACTTCTAAGTTAACTATCTAAACGTAGCACTTGTTGCAAGGTTACGTCATACATCCCCCCAACGTGCGTTCACCTTGTCGTGGTGGGGGGGCACAGTTGTGCCCGGCAATCCAGCCGGGCGCGAAGCCAAGAAACGCACAGGGAGGTGGCCCACTTCGGTGAGCGGTGGGAGGTGGACCTCTTTGGTGGGCGGTGTACCATGCGGGTTGCTCCTGGTACTTCTCTGATAGCAAAGTGGACCTTGGGGCAATCCCATGGTTGTGGTAGTCTGCTTCGGCAGACTTGCCGTCGGGACGTCGTAGTTGAATGCGTAAGCGATCCTGCGACGCCCCATTAAGACGGGGGAAGGTTTTTTGGGTTTTAGTGGGTAGTACTGGCTTTATTACGCCGGTGAGTCCCACACCTCGTGCGTAAATGCATTTCCCAATGTTAAAAAAAAAAGGTTACACCATACAAAGGCTCTGCTAATACCTAGTTGTTATAGATTTTTAAAAATATTCTGTAAAATTTACACATTACTTATTACACATTTACGGGGAGATTTTTTTCTTAAATTTTTATATGTGAAAATCCTTAAAGAAATACTTATTATTTAATACTTAAACTAATGAGAGCTACCGCGCTTGAATTCGCCACGAGACGCGCTAGTGTAGAGTGAGGTCTCTACAAATGTCAAATGACACTGAATGTTTACTATTTGCGAGCTTTTCATGGCGGATCTTCACTAATTTTTTTCATAATTATTTTAAATTTTGTGCCATTCCTGATTAATTATGGCAGACATGATAAGGCTCAACAAATGTTATATTGCTTTAAAAGAAGAGCTAAGAAAAAGTCAATGTTTTATCTATTTGGTTATTAAATATCAATTATGTACTTAAAACAAAATCCTAATAAACTGGTGCTGTGCTAACAATTATTATTAATGTAATATTAAATTTATGGCCCTGCCTGCCTGATAGTGATGGGACCTTACTCGCCAGTGGCGGCAACGGGGCCGCCAGAAACGATGGCCCTCATTATCAAAGCCTGTTCACAATTTGGCGAAATACATATATTTATATACATATACCTACAAGCAAATAAAACATAATATGTATAAGCGAATTCAGTATTCAGTAGTCTTTCTTCTTCAATAATGAAAAATAAACTGTAAAACTTATAAGGTTCCCTTGAGGCCTGAGTGAAATGAATAATAATAATCTAAAAAGCACGTAAATTGCCCTGTGAATTAAAGGTAACAAATTGAATTACATATATATTATATAACTCTATTACTCGCTTACTTTTTTCAGAAACAAAAAACTATAAAAACTTTTTTACTTAAGTAAAAAAAAAAACTTTTGACATCCAAAGTCAATCAATGAAAATTGAAGATTTCATATTAACAGAAATTATTTAAACTAAAAATATTAATATAATCAGTAAAATGAGAAACAGTGGATTAGTTTTATTTTCATGTGCAGGGCTATTGCTTGTGAGCTATTTAGTTTTGCTAAGCTTTAATTAAATCTATGCGTCTGTTTTTAGCTTCCTAGATCTAGATTTAAGATTTTCCTTGCATTTGCATCACTCTCATAGTGCCGTTAATAAAGTGTGTAATGTTAAAACATATTTTGATCGTTATATATGTAGTTATATTCTTTCACTAGAGCGGGGGAGCAATACTTGGAGGGTCAACTGCATGGAGCCTCTTGCGCATGTCCTATTACTTCTGGACGTCGGACTTAGGCGTGGAACTTGGAGTTAGCGTGTTGTTTATAGCGGGCGCTCTGCTCTGTTTGCCTGCGTGCTGGTTGGCCTCTATGGTGCCTTATAATCCGAGATCCGTCACACTTTCAGCTACCGTACGTAACCTTCAGATGTTAAAAATTTCGGTCTTGTAAATTAATCATAATACGTAAATTTAATAAATATAATAACTACATATCTGTTACTATGTATCGAAAACGAAAGATATTTTTAAAGTTATAATTTAATCATAAGGAATAAAAATAGACGATTAAGTTTTAGTTACTGTGTAATATAGCTTATTACTGTGTTATATAGCTTTAGTTACTGTGTAGTACCTACAGTAAACAAATGTGTCACTATACGCTGGAGATTGTTTTATATTTTTGTTCTTTTCGAAAATTATATTGTTTCCAGTTGATGATACTATTGATAACTGGTATGATGCTTCTTTCTACCGGCATATCGTCCATAACAAACCTGTCTCGTGCAGTAAAGGATACAAATGCTCTGAACGCAAGTATGCAACGAGCTATGTCGTACGAAAAATTCTATCCAGAAGTTAAAGACGCATTTGCTTCTATGCAATTAGAGGTAGGCAAAACATTGCAAAATTTATTTATTTATTCAAACTAAAATCCACAGCTACATAGAGATAGAAAGTACATAAAAAGAAAAGTCCTTATGTATGTAAGTGCATATAGATGGGTAGAATAGGTGTAGGTATATGTATTTAAGGGAAGAAATAAATTACAAAAAAAAAACAATAAAACAGACAAACGGAAAAAAACAACATATTAGGGATATGGCAATTCATTACTCTATTTATGATTTAGTATGTTGAGAGAAAATCTAGATCAAGATGATTTTATAATTAAACATAATAGAAATGATGATATTATTATAGCTGAAATGCTGCGGGGTGCATTCGCATACGGATTGGTATCAACATCGATTCAGTTTGCCGCCAGCTTGTTGTGGACGCGCTCGGAATGATAAAGTATATTAATATTATATATCTTAAATTAGTTAATGAGTATTTTATTTATTTTATTGTATACACATTATGTTGGTTATTTGTCAAATTTGGCGGTGATTAGATTTCCTTAGTTGTTTGAAATCTATCGACAGCAGTTCACAGTACCTACCTATCCATTACTTGTTCAAGCCATAGCAGTTTTAAATGTAATTGTGTTTAAGCCTTTGATCTATGTACATATATCAAAATATTACAGGACAAACATTGATTTTAAAGTGGAAATTAGTCGTGCGATTTGCTGGTAGGGAATCTGCTCACCGTCAGAATATCGTGTTCTAAGCAAGAAGGATATTAAAATACCTCTTCATTTTTCTAATATTGATCTCATTTACTGTTTTTAAAGACGGAAAAAAATTGTGATACACCACTTTACCGCACGGGATGTGTGCGATTAGCGCGTGCCGAGTTGCACATGTTTTCCAACTCCCTCGCCGTGCTCGGGTGCGTTCTTATCATTGTGAAGGTTAGCAAATGTATCTTTTAAATCTTTTTCAAAGATTTCATTTAGATTTAACGGTACAAAGTTTTGGTAGCTAGGTTCCTGAAAAATAAAATACATTCATCTTTTAATTTTATATTTACATCTATCATAGCAGTTAACATTTATTATGTTACTAGCAGAACCCGCGGCTTCACTCGCGCTAAAACTACAAAAAACTAAATTGGGAGAATTCATACAAATTTTCATTCGCTATTTTACCCCCTTATGGGATGAATTTCAAAAAATGCTAAAACACTTAATTAATTGTATTGAAGAGCATTTATACCAAGTTTCAAGTAATTCTGATCATAAATATTTTTCTGGATTGTATTATAACGTATTTTCCCGCGGGAAACAGGTAATTTCAAAAAAGTAATGTCACTCTCCAGCCCTCTAACTATCTCTACACAAAAAATTACGCCAATCCGCCAAGCCGTTTCGACATGGAAGAAAGGCAAACAAACAAATGAACAAACACACTTTAACATTTATTATATTAGTATGGATTCAATTGTTACTTGTTTAAGTTTTTAACTATTATTTTTAGTTATTCAGGCTTTCTTTCTTTTCTTTTATTGTAAATACATACTTTTCCAAATGCTTTTTTAAATGGTACCAATACAGAGAAAATCCGTGAAAGTTTAGAACCAAATAACACACCAATGGCCGAATTGAATTGTTTTTTTAAGAAAGTGTATAGTAAGTAATAAGGTAGGTAACCTGTGGGAGTGATGTTGATTGATTCCTGTTTTCGAGTCGGGGTTCAAGTCCTTTTTTTTTTTTTTTTAACGTTGGGAAATGCATTTACGCACGAAGTGTGGGACTCACCGGCGAAGCCAGTACTACCCACTAAAACCCAACAAAACCTTCCCCCGTCTTAATGGGGCGTCGCAGGATCGCTTACGCATTCAACTACGACGCCCCGACGGCAGGTCTGTCGAAGCAGACCACAACAACCACGGGGTTGCTCCAAGGTCCACTCTGCTATCAGAGAAGTACCAGGAGCAACCCGCATGGCACACCGCCCTCCGAAGACGGCCGCCTCCCACCGCCCACCGATGCGGGCCACCTCCCTGTGCGTTTCTTGGCTTCGCCCCGGCTGTATTGCCGAGCACTACTGAGCCCCCCCACCACGACAAGGTGAACGCACGTTGGGGGGGCGGGGTTCAAGTCCTGCCCATCCAGTACTGATATAAAAACCAAATCTAAAAATTACAATTTTTATTATATTTAGATTTGAGATTAATCGCGATTTCGATAACATATCAACCTTCATCTAAAACTTCATGTTCAAGATAATTCAAATTGTATAATATGATGTGTTTAATTAACAACTAGGCAGTGACTCTATTTGCGGCAGCCTATACTCTCGTCGCCAATGTGTTGGAACAAAAAACGAGCGCGTTCAAACCTCCACCTCCGCTGCGAATCGCTTGCTTGTCATCACCCCTTTTGCCCCTCGCGCCACCAATGGCACCTAAAGCTCCCGCTCCAATATAAAATATACAAAAACAAATTTTATTATGGTTATAATTTTATAACATAATGTTGTACAATATATTTTGTCAGATTTTTTTTATTTATGCTGAAAATAAAATTTGTATCGGAAAATAAATAAGTGTTTTATTGTCATACATTTTATTTTATTGACCAGATAATTGATATCGTAACAATTTTCACTAACTTAACTTACGGGGTGGGTACAATTATTAAAACGAAATAATAAGGATATCTTTTTTTTTTAATTATAATTTTTTGAACACAATACAACATGCAAGCATTATTTTAATGCTTTCTGAAATTAAAAAAAACAATCATATCTTTCTATATTTGGTACCTATTTTTGGTTATTTTCAAAATATTCATGAAAACCATTTCTATATAAAGACAAACAAAAAAAAACTATAATATATTATGAAAAAAATCGTACAACAGGGGCGCGGGCGCGCGGTTGGCAGCGGTATTGCCCTTAAATCTTAGTATCTACAGGACTATAGAATAGCGGAAGGTCAGATCGCATCGCAGCGGCGGTCCGCGCCCCCGCGCGCCCCGCACCTGGCGCCCTCCGCAACCCGGCCGAGGCGACGCTAGACATATTCACAACAATAGCTACATAGTACAAGTCTAAGATAATAATAATTATAAGCGAACGTACTTAATAATTTAGAATTCGAAGATTACAGATGCGGAGGGGTCGAGGCGCGGGCGCAAGGGCGCAGATGCGAGGCGTCGTCGGCCCGCCGCCATCCTCACTCTCTCTGAGATTCACACACGTCCTAACATTCACACGCGCGGCGGACCGAGGCGGACGTCGCTCGAGGTCGCAAAGCCCGGGGAGGCGTGTCGCTCGACGCGGCGACCGCACTAAAAGGCATTACTTTCGCGGCACGCTTCTATAACCTACGATAACTATAATATTGCTATAACGCTTAAGCGTCCGTCGATCGAGTGGCACGCGTCCCCGGGCACGGGCGCGCTCGCTCAGTTAAGGCCGGGAGCGAAGCGCGCCCGCGTCAATTGGTTAAGATTAGGTCTATCTAGAATAAATAGGGTGTGCGTGGGTGGCTCAGGGAGGCTCTAACGCCGCGCGCCGCGGTGTTTGCGGTGCGGGTGCGGCACGCGGCCCCACCACAGCGCCGCCAGCGCCAGCGCCGCCGTCACGTCGCGCCGCGCTCTGCGCAATACGCCTGCCGTTAGCTACGTCACGCTGGGTGCGTGCTCGCGCTACTCATATCATAACATGGCAATATCTTGACGCCCTCATTGTGATGATAATTAGTTATTAGCCTCCATATAGGGATAGGTATCTACTAGTTGCATATGCTCGTATTTACGTAATATCTACCTATCTACACATATAATACACTAACTACAAATAGGAGATCCCGATCTATGTGGTGGACCCCTCACTCTTTTTCCAGGCGACAGATATTTTTTAAACAATAAAATATTAACAAACACGACCCAGGAGGGTTGTCACCAAAATATTGCTCCAGGTGCCCAGATGGGTACCTACCTACGTCGTGCTTTTTAATATGTTTTATTGTTTGTAAAATATATTTGGCCTGGATAAATAATGAATGGTCCACCACATAGATCGGGTTCTTAGACTAAAAATCTATGATTTTAAAACGTAAATATTATAATTAAAGTAACTAAAATAATAATTGTAAATATAACATAATTTAGTCCAAAAATACCTATTTTTTTTTAATAACCAATTATCGCCATAAATTAAGACATCAAGATATTTTGTTGCTAGTATGAGATCAACAGCGCGCTATTTAAAACTCATTTTCTACGATTAAGGACACAATGTGTCTGGCACAGACTCGATGCCAGAATTTTATACAGCACCACTTTTCCAGAATGAACATATTACAAAGAATACCTAAAATATTACAAATTATTTTTTATAAAATTATAAAATACGTTATAAAATACATTTATATTAACAAATAGGAACTAATGTATTTATTACACGTAGAATTATTATTTTGTGTGTAATTCGTTGTTACTTACAAATATACAAAAAAAAAATACAAAAAGAACCTTCGTAATAAGTTAATTAAGGATAGCAGTCAAGTATAATACAAAATATGATCTATAATCCAATCGTTTAACACAATGAAATGTGAATTGTAGCTTTATTTATACGCGAAAATGTTATAAAAATGCTTTAGTCTATTCTGTCAACAACATTTACGGGAAAACTATATAAAATTGTACTGAAAAATTGAAATTGAACCTAGGGCAAATGAAATCATAGCTGAAATAAAATGAAATTTTAAAGATATAAAATATGATATGGCTAGTATATCACCATGCTTTGCAATTTTAAATGGAATATAGAGAATTTATATTACGATAAACATTTTAAAAAACGACCATGCGTAATGGAGACGAGGATTCGATAAAAGGAACATGCAACATAATGACACCTGAAATGACTTGCCTTCTGTTTAGTGTATAACATAGACGGAGAATAGTTCTCCCCGTCTAAGGTGTAATTACTGGTATTGTTATGACATAAAGAACGAAAAAAAGATTAAAATTAGTTACCGAGAAGGTACGCTTACATACATCTAGAGAATATTATAACGATTATTTTTTAACATTTTTTACCAAAAATACTTTGATGGCCAATTTTTTTTGACGGTTACTAAAAAGAAGGCACAAGCACAAATAAAAACTGTTAATATAGCAATGTATGAATGAGTAAGAAGAGTGGGGATGGTTACCGATGCACACAACACGCGAGATTGCTCACCAAAGTAGCACACTGCCCGCCCTGTAACAAGCGGAAACCGTCTTCACTTTACACCGGCCAAGCGCACTCGGCCGAAGCTTGGTTAGTTACACACAGTATCGGCTTTAGGGAGGACCATTAGCAAAAACAAAATATAAGCTTGTTTTATATTTTTGGTTATATTTTAGACATTTCCCAGTTCCCGACATATTTTTGTTTCTTTTTTTGAGATGCCCCACAATCCCTTGTAGTGAAACCGTCTCCTAATATCATGATATAGTTCCCGTTTCCCTAAAGCCGGCGCTGCACACAAATGTTAACATAAGCGAAAATAGTATCAGCAAGCGTTTTTCTCAATCTCACACGATACCTGATGGAATGTTCGTAATGCGTCATCAAGCTTCACTTACCTGTAGATAGATCTTAGTAATTTAATTTAATGGTTGAAGCTCGATAATTTGACGTATTCAAGAATATATTTTATAAATATATGAGTAGTAATTGATTATTCTGTAATCACAGGCTATAAAGTGAAAATAGATCAAGAGTCAAAAACTTTAATGTTACGATCGAAGAGTATTTTTATACAGAGTAATTCCTTGATATTTTTTCTATTGTTAAAAAATAATACTTGGTACCTACGAGTAATTGACATTTTCCTAGTAAATAATGTAAGTACGTGTACGATTATGTTCACATTATACAAAATTTTTTATGAAAATTCTAATCCTTCAATAAATATTTTAGACTTATACAAGTATGAGGACTAAAAATTTACTGCTTATATTTTAAAGTAAAAAAATAGTGATTATGTTAATTTATTTTATTTTGCTTCTATTGCATTTACGTACACCTGACGTTGAAAATTAAAACAAAATTCATAACACTAGTCATCTTGGTTCACTTAAATTAGTAGTTAAACTAAGTTTTCTCCAGTTTTCGCGTGTGTTGTGTTGTGAAAGCAACACCATGTACGTTCGCTGTAATACGTACCTGGCACGTGGGGCAGTGAGGCGGCGCGCAACCCGCAAGCTCGAGGCGGTGCGGTGCGCGCCACTCTGCCTCGCCCCCCTCCCCTCCGGCGTCCCCCGCCGCCGCGCCCGCCGGCAGTCCTACACCCCCCAGGCAGCATTCCGCGCCCTCTTCGCACTCAGGCTCCCAACAATCAACTTCACCCAGCTGAAACATAGGTTTGTGTTATTAGAATATATATTCAGCTCAATTTAATCCACTGCTATTCCAACTTCTTGGCACAGGCCTTCCCTTAACTCAAGAGAGATCAGATCTTAACCAGATTGGTCAAATTCACGTGTCTCTTGAAAACTTGCTATATTCTCTCAAACATTCATGTTTCCTACCGATGTTTTCCTTCACCGTAAGGCGAGTGGTAGGTAATTAAGTCAAAAATTATTCGCACATGAAAATATTACAGATGTCAATCAGATCCGGGATTTGAACCCGCACTACTTGGTTTTCATTACACAAATAGCATCATATAAATAATAATATTAGTTCATGTTAGCTGTTTTGAAACCTCAATCGGATTCTTCAAATTTAGATAAAATAGAAATATAGACAAATGTTATGTACATACAAGACACTCGCAGATCTGACATTGATAAAGCCAGCGCTCTCCGCTGCGGAACGTGACGTGGTGCATCTCCTGGTGGCGGCAGTGGAAGCGCGCGTCGCAGTGCGGGCAGCACGCCGCCGGCGCCGGCGACAGCGACAGCGGCGATAATGTACTAGGAATCTGAAATTTTAACTAGGCAAATTGTGGGTATGATCACTTATCAGGTGAATCTCTGTTTATAGTAGGTATTGCTTGATGGGATGAAATTATTTTAAGTATGCGATAGACACGACATACATATTATTACAATTTTTATTAAGTAATATTGAAAATTGGTAATCTAAAGAGAAAAAAGAATAAAAGCTATACCAAATTAATCTAGACAAGATCTAATTTCTGAAAACTCTCTGATCGTCGCAGGTTTTTATAAAGTAAAACAATAAATAATTATAGCGTTAGGCTCACAGTTAGTGAGGTATTGTCTCTGTCGCAGGCGCAGGGCGCGCGCACGCAGGCGGCGACGCCCGCGCGGCACGCGCACGCGCGGCACCCGCCCGCTTCTGTCCAGCGCGCGCCGTCCGATACTATTTGTCCTTGCCATGAACAACCTGAAATTATTAAATACATAATATGGCATCCAATACATGTGAAGATCAATCTTGTATTCTTCAGCGTGCACATTAGGTACATCACGTAAAATTCTCTTATTTGTCATATTTAATACAAACTTTAGTGTATGTTATCATTTAATATGCAGAAATTTTTATTGTAGTAACGCACACCGAGATTAAGGTTGCAGCGACTGAACCTTTCTTTATTTTATGGCTGCAGTCATTGATAAAGTTGTTGGCGCGGGCCGAGCTTGTAAAGTAGAATTTAGTATTATTACTTCTTGACTTACTAAGTTCACATTCCTGTGTGTCACATTCACATCTGAAGCTCCCCTCTATATTTACGCATCGAGCGCTCGGATGACACGTGTGGAAGCCCTCAGCACATTCATCTACATCTGAAATTAAAATCGTATAATATACAATTTAAATAAATAAAAGACTAGTTATAATATTATTAAATCTTTCTAATAATTATTATAAATTAATATAATATGCACTTCAATGTTCAATGTTCTTTGTTTTGTGGCTTATGGGCGTCCCATTTGGGCATAATTTATGATATGGACTTAATAAAAGTTTCAATTACCGATATCAACAAGGAGTCATAAAAAGATTGTGTTTATAGTTTTAAAGAAACAATTACATACTGTATGGATTTTTATCATTTTTATATCATGGCATTATTAAAAATATTCGTATAACCTTCACAGTGATCTCTATGCGGGTCCCGTCTATACCCGTCGCGACACACGCAGTAGTACGAGCCGGGGGTGTTGACGCAGAGCGCGCGCGGCACGCAGGGCGCGCCCGCCGCCGGGTGCGAGGACGGCGGCGGCTCGCACTCGTCCACGTCGCGCTCGCAGCGCGCGCCGACGAACCCGCGTGCGCACGCGCAGTGGTCGGGCGCCGCGCACACACCGCCATTCAAACAACCGCCTGTGCATATTGCTGAGGGCATTCCAGTGGATCCGTTGTTAATTTTTGTAATAAAACATACTATCGCTCAAATAGTATATTAGGTATATATCGCAAATTATTCAAATTAAAGTATATGGACTTAAAAGCTTCCGTCTTTTATTTAAATCGGTTGAGTATTAAACTTCTAATTTGTAATGTATCCCGAGACAAGGGCTGAGCTTCGATAGCCTGGCAAAGCTTAACAACTGTAATGTGTCGGAGTAAAGCTAAAATGTGTATACTCGTTACCAAGAACATGTTATTTAATTAATTAAATTTACATTTTATTAAAGTAATATTATTTAATTAGAATTAAGAACATAGAAAGTTATAGTAAAGAAACACGAGTAATACTTACGTGAGCATGTGTACCCGTCGCCGGAGTAGCCTTCTCTGCAGCGGCACGAGTACGAGCCGGGGGTGTTGCGGCACTCGGCCTGCGCGTGACAGCCGTGTGTCTCGCTCGCGCACTCGTCCACCTGTACATGTAAGTTTAATAAATTTTAGAAGTAAAACATTATGTACATTTGACATATTGAAGGTCTAAAAGGATGGAGATTCTCACATGTATTTTTTTGTATTATTGTTAATTATCTTTGCTTTTTGTCCTTTGACTTTAACTACCCTTTTTAATGAATTTAGTTGTTGATATTGTCCCTTATATATAATATACTTATAAATCGAAGAACACCCTAGAATTATTATTAATATATAATTATTTTATGATAATTTTGAAATTTGTTAAATTTTAGTAAAAAAAGTAGGTACCTACTTATTGGTATTATATTCAGATGTATATTTGGTTTAAAATGAGTTAATTTTACATTTACCTCAGCACAATTGAACTTGTCCCGTCTGGTGTATCCAGGCAGGCATTGGCACACATAGCCGCCGACCACATTGACGCAGCTGGTATTTGAGTGGCAGTGGTGGCCTTCGCGCCCGCCTTCTCTTTGACATTCATCCACATCTGAAGTTTGAACAATAAAAAAAATGAAATAATTATAATAATGTAAAACATTTGAATGAACAAATGTTCAAATATAATAGTGTAGATTTTATTATTATATTTGAACAAGATTTGGTTAGCAGTGCAAGATGTAAATGAAAAGGTGTGTTTTAGTTGTTGAATTGTGCGCTAATGGCTATTGCGTTCGCGGTTGAAAGGCTACTACTACCTTATCGTAGTTTAATGTGTTTTATATTGTACTTAAGAATTAATCGGTTAGCGCAGTCGCATTACAACAAATTTTTGTTAGACAAAATTTATATATCAACTTAAATGTATGTATATTAAACTAAGGTTGTAGGTTTTAATGTATGATCAAAATATATTGACATATATGTATATGAAACTACTTCTCTACCTTCACAAGTGATCCCATCTCCCTGAAATCCTTGGTTGCACTTACAAGTGTATTTTGTATTGAGATTCATACACATCGCGTTCTCGTCACACGAATGACCCATACTGCAATAATCCACACCTGAAATTAAATAAAGTATTTTAAAATAATTATTTCGTATCATAATACAACTAGTTTATCGGACTACTATTATATTATAAATCGGAAAGTTAATTTTGTGTGTATGTTTGTACACTTGTACGCTGAAACGGTTGGATAGATTTGAATTAGATATGTAGTACGAGTATATAGATATATCATGTTATACCTGGAGTAACATATAGACTACTGTTAGGAACTAATGTGTGAAAGCCAGTACTACATAATTTGCAATTTACGTTACATGCATTAGAACAGCACGTTGTATTGTTAATTGTTATTATACCTGGACAAAATTTACAGCATTCCCCGGGCACTGTGAACTGGTCAGGCGCGTCGCACGGTAGCGGCGGACATTCGGTCTTGGGGTCAATGCGCGTGCACTGCATGTTACCGTCGTGGCACACGCACTCCGCACATTCCTTCGGCGCGGAACGCTCTCCATGCTCGTAAAGCGTTCCCTTCATTAGACATTGCCCTGTAAACATTAAATAGGGGATGAAACAAAAGCGTAGTAAAAATTCGATATATTTACAGTCAAGAGAGGCAAGAGAGGAAGGACTTAGCGTACGTTAGGTACTGAACTAGGAATATACTCTTTATATAACGAAGACGAATCATCCATCTCTGAACTTGCAGGAAGGTCCATGATGTGATAGATATAGTCTTATATATAATCCTGAAGTAAAAATTCAAATAAACCATTTCAAATAAAAAAGCGACTAAACTAGTTCTACTAGTTCAAAGTAAATATTTAAAATTTTATGACATCTATAACAATTTTCATCATAGTTGTGCCTAATAATGACCTGGATATGAAACGACTTACTAAGACAAGTAGGACAACATTCTCCTGGATGCAATACTGGATTTTTACACTCTGCTCTATCGCACTCTACTGGTCTGCACGTAATCTCACCATGCTATAATTGAAATAAATTATATTATTGTATACAAAAATTAAAGCAGAAATTATATATTGACAAGAAGAAAAATTAAAATTGAAGAAACCATTATGTTCTACTACTAGTTGCAGCTTCATAAAGTGTTAGTTTGTTGTGTTTAGTTTCTTTTATTATTTCCATTAAAAACATCAAAGACAAAAAACTTAATTTACAGTTATTTTTATTGTTTAAATAATGGTATAATGTAAATATTTTTTATAGTTAAATCTTACCACGCAGGAGCATCGATTGCAGTCTTTTTGCCAGGTAGCACCATCAGCGTGTACTGTGCCGTTAGAGTAACACGACTTTTGACAGTCGCACTGCTCTAGCCGCGCCAGCCTGGCTTCAGTACCAACCAACTAAAACAGCCACTTAAATTAGGTTAACTTCACAGTGATTAAGTTCATCATATAATGCGTACATTTCATACAATAATTTTTGTCCCAAAAATGTGTTATGCAAGTGATAAAAAGAGAGGTCTTTTTTCATTAAATAGATGGAATGTTTATCTGATGTTTGTTATTATTTAAAATTAGATATTTGGATTTAAATAAAAACCATAACAGTTACCTTAAGTGATAGGTCATGGATATGCGAAGTAAGTTCTTGTACTGTAGCTTGAAGTAGTGCAAACTGCCCGCAGGTTGGACACTCGGAGTCCAGACCCGGGCATTGCACCAAATAACCATGAGGTCCGCTCACTAGTCTTACTTCTTGTATAGTTCCCTAGAAATATTTTTAAAACATTGTTACAGGGAAGAATATATCTAGTTTATAACAGAATAACTTTTTGAAATTACTGTTTACTGCAATAAGTACGTAAAATTTTTGCTCACCTTGAATAAAGAATGTTTACTATTCCTCTGTCCAACCCACAACGAGAGTTGAGGTTGGGTGAAATTGCGATCAGGTGGCGGTATAAGGCGACGGTAGAGCGGGTGGCAGTCAACTAATAGCGTG
The DNA here is from genome assembly GCA_947093115.1 of Brenthis daphne. Classification (NCBI taxonomy): domain Eukaryota; kingdom Metazoa; phylum Arthropoda; class Insecta; order Lepidoptera; family Nymphalidae; genus Brenthis; species Brenthis daphne. The sequence goes on along the minus strand of OX352474.1, from coordinate 27,586,935 downwards.
GCCTGCGCGCCTGACACGGCTAATGCCACGCGGTGCCACGCGCCGTCCGCTAAACGAAACGGGAAGGTCTCCACGCGAGCTGTTGCGCTCCCCGCCGCCACGTAGTGTAACCGCACCTCGTCGCGCCGACCGCTCGACTGCAACTCCAAGTACCTGCGCATTGCACAGCCTCATAGCTACTGAGTATGAAAACCCGTCGCCGCGCTCTCGGAACCTCCCTCCGAGCGAACTGTTCCGAGGTACACATAAACAAACAACATATATACTCGGACGGCAGACGGGGTGGGACGGCAAACCGATTGCGAGCTGGCCTCGGCTCGCTCTACATCTCAATATCGCTCGCTCGGGAAGGGGACCATGTACCTCGGAACGAATCGCGTTCGGTGTCAATAGAGCTACTTGGTGTCTGATGGAAAGCCAGAGGGAGAACGCGATTTGCGATGTCCGATCGCAGATGGAAATTCTGGAGGGAGATTCGGCGTCGACCGACGTGCGACTGATGGCCGGCAACCTCTTCCGGTCAGAGCGATGAGCTAGTCTGAACCCGATTGACCAGAGTAGAATGAAATGCGCAGTTACTGATTCCCATGTCGCTTGGAATGCAAGTGCGGAGCCCGGCAGTGAGTTATCAAAGCGGACGCGGGCCCGCAACGGTACGACTAACAACAACACCCAGATGAACATTGAAAGACGGATTATGAGGGGACAGTTAGATAGTTATAGAACAAAACACGTCAAGACACAGAACACAAGACGGACGACGGCGGAGGAGGCGCGGAGGACACATGCAAGTCGACTCGCGTACACATACGGCCATGCAGAGGTCACAGTGAGCGCAATGAGGTTAACAGATGGATCGAGGAGGGCATTCCGAGGCACAGGACATTCCAAGATACATGATTCTCCCCTATGCGCGCGCACGAATGCCTCAGAAGCAGCATGCGTGCGCGCGCAGCGATGTTGAGATCTAGAACTTACCGGTGAGCGTCGCCGAGCTCCGGGGCCTGCTGGGGCGCGCGCTGCACGGCTGCCGACCGCGCCGGTTGCTCATGCCGGTTTTCTACCCGACATCAAACGGTAGTTTTATTAGATATGTAAATATAGTATTAATCATCTCAATAAGACTTTTATATTTTTTATCAACGTACAGTGATCAAGATTCCAAATATTTTTGTATGCTTATATAACTCTAAGTCTTAATGTATACTATAAACATGAACACAAATATTTCATGCAAAATAACAGATAACACAAACAGATGATTTTTTTGAAATTTATAAATAAGTACAAATCATTACAAGATCCAAAGGCTAGTTAAATATTCTAAAGATATCACAAAGTAAAAAAGTAAATGAACGATATGTTATTTTGGATCTTGCTATCTGTTGCTAGGGACAGGCAAACATAAAGTACCTGTTGTAGCCGTGCGAAAATGACAATATGGTGCCGGAGTTAGCGGGCTCCTGGCGTAATGTGGCGAGCACCGTGAATTCAGGAGAGCGTTGCAGGAGTTCTGTCGCTCGTTCAAACGCAACACCATCCACCTGCAGCGACCGCGACTCCCCTGAAACGTATTTAAGAATAACATATTAACTTAATTCCTTTTGTTTGTAAAAGTCTTCTTTTAGAAGTAAATTGTACAATATCTTCAGATGGAAGTTTATTTATTTTATTTCTCATTTATTGTTTTGCTTTATGTATTTGAAGTACATATTATTTCATAACAGATATTCAAAATAAAATATGTTACTAGCGACCTCATTAAATAAGTTTATATACGGTCGTAATAAATTACGATAAAATCAGTAGGTTCAGTACTCCAGCAAGGCTTTAGATATAGCCCAGTTTGCTGGCAGCTTGCCAACTTTAATTACTGAAATTTTACCCATGACTTCGTTTGCGTTCCAGTAGTCTCATTATACATAAGTATACCGCAAATTCTGACTTTCTTTACATTTAGGTATGATATATGGGTTTTTAGCATTACCAAAGAATTACATTCATCAGATAAGTGCATTGAGTTATCACTGGAAATATGCAATCTTAAAATTTATCTAATAAGACATGAGTACGCGAGGCAATATGTAATGTTTGATATCCAAATGTATGCACACATACACAAATCAAGGAAAAATCGCATACTTGTATATTTATAAGGCAAGTCCATCTAGTATTTTTTTACTTATAAAATGTAATGAAATTCCATACAATAAATTAACCAGGCTAACAGATTGTCACGATTCAATAGCACGTCTAGTAATAAAATGCGCAATGCAAAGAGCAAAGATTTTTGAAAGGGGGAGAATAACGATATAATCGTACGATTCGCACGTGGATGACGTGACGAGCCGCAGGGGGCTAATGGCACGGAAGGGAACAAGGGTCAGATTGGAAAGGAAATGCCCTCACTGCTTATTGAAAATTTTAATTAAACACTGTTGAAGTTGTAATCCTTTGCGACTGCGGAGGGTTGATTAGATAGCGATGTTCGTTTTTAATACGAATAATTGATGTTATATTTCCCTTTAAGATAACTTCAAAAATAAATTAAAAAGTAATTAAAATATAATTTGAAATTTCTAGTCATACTTTAAATGTGAAAGTAAGGCTGTCTGTGTATTTATTACTTAGACTGATAAATAGATTTCGATGAACTGTGGCAAGGACAAAGACTAGGTACAACATGGGACGGATATAAGTAATAAATGGTATATTGACTTAAGTATTTGCTAATATCTTTTTAGACTTTTAATTATTAAAAGCTTAAAATATTTTCATAACTTTCTTTCTCCCGAAGTCAAATAGAGTTTATATAACTCCATTTAAGATGAGGTATACATATACCATCAGTTGACTATAAATTGCTATCAAAAGTTAGAAAAGTATTGTATTTCTCGGACTAACTTGAACTGCAATTGTACGCATCCGTGGAAGATGATGTTTCAAAGTTTCCCGCCAGAGCGTTGAACTTCCAGTAAGATCTACCTACGCCGTTAGCCCTTTATTATCGCAGATTATATAATCGTACCTAAGTGTATTTTTTTGTTATAAGAAAACTGTGTCACTTTTTTTGGCATTTTACTGTACTATTTTTATGAACATTTCTTAAATTAAATTTGATGTTTGAACTAATAACGGCTTTATTAATACTTTCCCTTCAACGTAACTCTAGTGCTTCTGATTCGGTAGAACACCAGATTTTATTACTTTAGTCCAGGGTGAATTTTGTGTATTTTTTGGTAAAAATCACGTGACAGTAGGTACTTAATAGTGTTATCAAATTTTAGTTATGTAAGGTTTCGTGTTTATAATTAAACGGTCATTAATTGATTATGCTACACTGACGACGCGAGTGCACAAATTACAGATACCTTTATAAATTAGGCAGTTAAAAATCAGGAGAATTGGCAGGCAGAAAAAAATGAAATAAGGAAGAAATACAAATACAACTAGAAAGACTAGAAAAGTAAAAAAAGGGCATTGATCGGCGGGGAGTTGACAGGGGTGGATGCGATCCGTGATTTTTAACTGGAGCAAAAGAAACAGGAAATTGTTAAGAATGAGTGTTTTGTAATAAATTGTAACTACTACTACATACTAAATCTAGTTAAAATATATAAAGTTTTAACATGATGCAGGCTTTTTCTGATATATCCTACAGATATGTTTTTTTCCTAGACTATAATTTTTATTTAATGTAATTATAACACAAAACATTCAAAGGACGAGTCATCAACAGTACATAAAAAAATAAAACGCATAACTTTCAATATATTTAAAAAAAAATTAATTTGAATAATTAAAGTTTGAGAAGATTTTTGAGTATTAAAATTACCGCTTTTAATTTTAATTTGTGTTTAATTTCAAACTGTAAAATGACATCTGGTGTATAGCTAGTCTAAGCACTTACGTATGTATGTTCTCGTACGTGCGCGAAGCCGAAGATATAATATCCGAATCCTAAGTATAATATCGTATTAATGCGAAGATTCAAGATTACCATCGGAAAATTGTATCGAATATTCTATTAAAAACCTTTATTATACTCGACATTTTTAGGTTAATCTACTGAAATCAAAAATGTTATATGTAAATCTAAGGCCGTACAAGTGCTAACGACATTTTAACATGCTATAATGATAAAATATCAATTAAATTAGATTTAGCTTTCGGAAAAGGTATAAATAGAGTACGAATAATTATCTACTCTACAACACTTTTTGTAGAACATTAATTAAAGACGACTTGTACACGTTAAGGTTTGTTTTGGTCAACTTTGCGTAAGGATTTTAAAAATGCTATTGAATTTAAGATCCCATATTGTTGTTTAGTTTATTTTTCATTAGAAAGTTAAAGAAAAATATTTTCGGAATATTGAGAATAAAATTAAATATGTTTAGCTACTTCAATGCGGAATGTTTCTATTCTGGAAATAAAAAAGATGAGGTATATTTTTAAATAATAAGTAAATAGAATTCAAATATCATGAGCCCAGGGCTGAGAGCCAGTATACATTTTTTTGTTTTTGAGTTAATAATGTGACTCTAAAGCCAAGATAACTTTTAATTTTTTTTGGGTGATGTTCTGCCTTCCCAAGTGGGTTCGAGTATTCCTCAAGTCATTAGTGGATTTAAATCCGGATGGACATAAACTAATTTTTTAACCGAGAAAAGAAGTATTTCTGGAAATTCTTGTAAGTATCCTTTATCCGCGATATAAAGGATATACCTAAGAATCTCCAGAAAGGCAAGCGGATGTTAAGGCTTAAGAGGAATTAGTACTAGCAGATGTTTGATTTGGTGAAAGAGACAAGGACTAGGTGTTTTATATCCAGGACACAGAAAAGGGTTAGTAAAGAGGATAAGAGGTTATGTGAGTCTTTTTGGCACGTGGTAAAAGTAAAAGCTAAAGGAAAACGATGTGCCACTGTATAAATATATAAATAAAATATATAAATAGCAACAATTTAGTTAAATTATAGTAGCCGCTCTATTTTCAGTTCTGATTTATTTCATAAAATATTGCGGCTGTCATAAAGGAATATTATACTCCATAACTAACCCCAAAATGTTTTGGTTTCATTAAATCACCCTTGTCGAATTTATTGTACACAAATATTTGCAAAGCATTGTGTAAACACTGTGAAATGGGTCCCCGCGGTGAATTTATTTATTGGCCATCGTTTGACATGACCGGTGATACTCGTTCCCGTTGACGGTCAGCCGCTTTTAAGGGACTTAATATGGAAATTGACAAAACATGGAACATATCTGTTTTAGAAATATTTGCTATTCTTTTTGTATGTAGACATATAAAAATTATAAAATCCCGACATGGACGCAATGTGGTTAGATTTTTTAAATTTCTAACAAGCGCAGAACAAAATCCTTCGGACTGGAGACCCTTTAAGTATATTAATTAATCTTATAAGTATTTCTGGCGGTCTGCTTGCCGTCTCATAACTTGAATTAGAATAATGATTAAACTTTTTATTTAAATTATTTAAGTTGCAACTTTTCCGCCGGTTTACATTTTTGTAAAAGATGTTTTATAAAAGAAAAAGTTAATATTAAAAGAGTTTCGAATTATCTTACTCTTGCATATACTGAGTAGGCCTTATCATGCACATGACTTCGCTTTAGAATTATAACGGATCACCGAGCAAAATCACTGCAGCCCAGTGGCGCGGGCGGTGACACCCTCTAAAGTCTAAATGGAAAGTGAAAATCACTTAAAAAATAACGCTATTTTTATGATCGTAGACTAAGTAGAGGTAGGTTTTTGGTGTTATAAAAAAATACTTCCTCGTTAATCTAGTGGCTAGCGTATACGGCTCGACATCCTTAGACATTGGGTTCGTAAAATAGTGTTTGTCAAACTTTCCCAGTAATCGCGAGAGTTAAAAGGATTCAGTGCTCTTGTGTTTACTCATATACTTGAGCCCTATGGTATTTCCTGCGCACCTAACATTCAATTATTGGTCTCCGAGATCGATATTCAGTTTGGTAAAGTGTATTTTATAGTGCAGTTAAAATTATTATAATTTTTCTACATCAATATTTGTTTCCTAATTGTCTCTTAAATAAAGAACTCCTCTTTTAACTGTCTGCTTCACTTTTCTTCAGTGAAGCCCATTCATTTCAATATAATGAAACAGCGTTCTACGACAATGCGTGCTTTTATATGTCCTTAAATCATTTGCTCTATTACATATTCTAGTATTCTATTGTCCAGTCAAGATTGTTTCAAGAGGTACCTAGAGTATAGTTCTTCATACAGATAGATACATATATGAGAGTTCATATGAGAGTAATAGTAGTAGTTTAAGTAAATTCACATATATTGTATATTCTGCATTAATTCATGTTTATGTTATAAAAGCACAGAATTTCGTGGCGTGCGTATAGAAATCAAATCATACATAGTATTAACGTTAACTATACGAAGAATAAATAATTATTTATTCGTAGTAACTATAGGATACTTACAAAAACTCAAAGTATTTAAAATGTATTTTTTTAATATGTATATTTGTCAATAAACTGAAACAACGGCGAACAGCTCATCGCCTGTCACATCAAAAGCATTCAACCAAATTCGTTCATGCATTCAACATTAATATGCCCTGTCTTTAGCAGACATTACCATTAGCGTTTTTATATCTACTGTGGGTATGACAGGTCGTCGTTGTTGCAAACTTTTGTAAAATTGCTTATGTCTATAAAAATATGAATATTTACTATTAAAAACATTGATTTATTCTGTGAAGTATTCCAAGAATAATAAAAAAGAGTAAGTTGAAGTTAATATTTTTAATTGTTTACATATTTAGAATTTAAAAGACTTTTCTTTCAAACTATTCAGTTTCTTAGTATTTTAAAATATGATTATTATTAATAATATGAATATATAATATTATATTCATATATTGACTGCCTCGGTGGTGTAGTGGCTAGCATGTACGGCTGCACACCCGGAGGTCCTGGGTTCGAGTCCTGGGTCGGGCCAAGTTTAGTTATTGAGACTTTCTGTATAGTAAGTCTCAGTAACAGCCCGGAGTTGGGAAGTTGGCGGTGTTTCACCCCCGTGCCTCGGAGAGCACGTAAAGCCGTCGGTCCTGCGCCTTAACTCTCACCGGTCGTGTCGAGTGGTCGTCCCACCGGAGTATGAGAGTGATAGGAATAAAGAGTGCACTTGTGTCTGCGCGTACACTTGAGCACTATAATATCTCCTGCGCAGTTGGCTAATCTTAATGAGATTGGCCGCCGTAGCCGGAATCGGCTAGGATAACATCATATATTATAAAAAAGAGGTAAAGTTTGTTAGTTTGTGAGTTTGTTTGTAGGAAGTAATGTATGGATTTACTGAACCAATTTAAATGAAATTTGTTTTGAAAATAGTTTGAGATCTTTGGGTAAAAAGGGGGATGAAAGTTTGTATGGGGAATCAATAATTTCTCAAGTAAGAGTTAAGAAACTGAACCTTACCTATGTATAACATATAGTCTATCTCTTCCATACTAACCGTTAAAACATCATTCGCTAGTAATATATATTTTGTCATAGGTACGTATTTTAGATTCTTTGACTCATGAACATTCGTAATTTTCTTTCAATTTGCAAGACATTCTTTAACGAAAATTATATTTTAGTGATTGATATATAATATTATAGAAATATAACAAATGGTGATAAACAACAGATAGCTTTATCGTAGATTAACCGTCAGATACTTTGCTCCAGATGTTGTATTAAGCCTGTCTGTGGCATGTTTCCCAACGACGCGCGGACAATAGAGCGGCGTTTGACACCAGCAGAACAAAAAGCCCCGCAAATTAGGGCGCTAGGAATAGACGGACACCCTTCGACAATTACGCAACTTCACATCTCGCATAATGGTACCTTTCGTAAATGTAAGTGAATTGTATGAAAATGCAGGTCCCCTAGCTAATAGGGACGTCGAATTAATAAAAAAATATTATTTATGAAATTTATATACCTTTCATATTTGGATAAACCAATCGTTTCACAATTGTAAATATCATATAAACAAGAAATATAAGTTTATGCTTTATTTTTTTCTTTCATTATCTAGATAAACGTTGTATGTTACCTTTTTGAAGGCTGGGATGGTTATGGATGTATCCATAAGCTAGTATGGAATATGGACTGAGATCAGAGAGATCGAGATTGATTTCATATAGTATTGAACCACCTAACACACGTTTTATGTAGTACATTTACATAACTAGATAAAATCAGAATGATATATGAATAGATAAAATATTCGCATGACATAAATATTTATACTGGATATCTACCCCCATCTTTGTAAATAAACAGTAAGTATTTAAGAAATTCAATTTACTACAGATTAGCGATTCACCCTCGCTTCGCTCGGGTTCGTCCCTACCTTGCTTCCCAATACAAAATTTCACCCCCATTTTCACCCCCTTAAGGGATGGTTTCCGGGATAAAAAGTATCTTATGTCCTTCCCAGAGTCTCACACTATCTTCTTACCAAACATCTAAATCGGTTCAGTAGATCTAGAGATTACCCCCTACAACGTCACAAACTCACAAACTTTACCTCCTTATAATATTAGTATAGATGTCAATTTTTTAATCAAGTAAATTATTATTACATGAGTGGATGTATAGTTAGAATTAAAATCATGTTTTTTACATACAAATATTTAAGAACTATTTAATATTTTAAAAATGTTTAATTTAGAAAAAAGCTGTAGCCGACCCTATTGCAACGTAACAGATTTCAGGCCACGCCGAGCTTTAATCACCGTTTGTGGCGGCTTGCTGAGGGATGGCGTATTTGCCGGATTACGGACGCTTTATCGATAATGGGCTTGTTTCGAGGGACAATCATGAGGATTAGCGTCAATTGCTCTAGACAGATTACATTGGACATTGAATATTACAATCTTTTCATTTTATGAAAATCTGTTCCCGACATGTCAGATAACATTAGTAGTGTATATAAAGTATTTTTATTTATGAATATTATTTTAGGGTGTCATCAAAATAATATTTGTCATCGAAATATAAAATAAGCACATACATACATATGTCATGTCTGCATCATGCCCGCACGTGTCATACATATACATTATGGAACCCTCTATTCCCTCCGCAAGTCAATTTCTTTTTCATAAGATTTTTCTGTTCATTAAAATATGGAAACTATAAGGAACAGGGGTCAGCTCCCTCTTGAATTCTCCGGAACTAAAAACGATTCATAGTACAAACAAAGAGTACCGGATTATACCAATATTGAAAATTTATTCGTACTAGGGTGTACTTCTGATGTTTTAAAATAAAATAAATATACTAAGTATATTTTTTACATAATATAGATAAAACTAAAATACAAGTATAACAAAATCAATTCGTTTTTGTAATAACTGGTGGGTATATTCTTGCCATATTTTATGTGGATGGACCAAAAATGGATTTAATTTGATTATTTTAAATAACTTATATATTAATAAACATGAATACCTTGTCTAGAAAAAAAATAGTACTATGTTAAAACATTTATGGATATGATTACAATTCAATATTAAAAAAGGAATATAATGTTATTTTATTTTAAAATTGTATTTGTTACATTGAGTTATTACTCAATATGTTAACAGGTTTATCGTCATGAGACTAGGGACTACCGGAAGTTATCATACCACCAAGTAAATTGACTAATAGAACTTCTTAACAAATTAACTTCCTTTTTAAGTTTATTTTAATGTTTAAACTAAAAATGTTTAATGGAAACATAACACTGCTCGGAAATTGAAACCTAATGAGGCGTGGTGGAAGCCATTACACAGAAGCTTTAAGTAAAATTGCAGTGCAATGAAATATACCTTGCACTTCACATTGTTAATGTAAACATAACAATATAAATTAATTTATATTAACAAATAATATATTAAATAGTAAAAAATGTTATATAAACATTAAATAAACACATGAATATGAATTGAACATCATTTAATTAAAAAAAAAATCATTAAACATCGGGTCGTAGTACTAATATACGTTCCATCTTCACATAAAACAATATAAATAATCACGCAACTACGGTTATGAAAGGGCTTAACCTTTGCGTTTTTATCGCTTAGCTTCTAGGTAATATTATATATTTATATAGACTTTAAAGTACACAGAGGTGTGAGTGGAAGACGTACACTAAGTGAGATTGCATAGCGATGGATTGCAACTGACGCCTCGTATTGTTTACGATCCATTATATGAAGGGGTATGAATCAACCATAACCATATAGCTAAAGATACATTGTATTCCTACTAAAATATATAAAACTAGCTATTGACCCTCGCTTCGCTTGGGTTCGTCCCTAGCTTGATTCCCAATACAAACTTTCATCCCCATTTTCACCCCTTAAGGGATGATTTCCGGGATAAAAAGTATCCGATGTCCTTTCCAGGGTCTCAAACTATCTTCTTACCAAATTTCATTTAAATCGGTTTAGTAGATCCAGTGATTACCATCTACAACGTCACAAACTCCACAAACTTTACCTCTTTATAATAATAGTATAGATGAAATAGTTTGTACTTTTTATTACTTAACTTAGTCCCTCATAAATCTTTAGACAAACGCTCGATAAAGCACTTGCGACACGCAAATATATTAATAAAGTAAATACAATGTATATGTGTGCATTACTTGTGACTTGCTCTCGTTCGGTTGCGCTTCTAGGTCTATTTTTTACTCCAGGTTCTAGTTTATTTGTGTTCTAATTTTCATCAAAATTCGTCCAGCCGTTTCAGCGTGAATGAGTAACAAATATACACATAAAGTATATATCTGATAAACTTTCACATTTATAACTAATTATTATAACTATACTTAGATTAAAGGTTAAGGAAGGCGATATAAAACAAAATGTCGAACGTTTACCTTGCAGGGCGTAGGCGGTGCGCTGCGCTTGCATGCCCGGAGCTACGCTGACGCCGGCCCGCGACGTGTTGTGCAGCGACAGCGCGGCCAGCAGGTCTAGCTCGGTGGCTGTGATAAGTATTATTCATTAGTTACTAGTACATATCGTTTCGCTCGGGTGTCTTTTTACAATTATATATCTTTATTTCGAACTATTTAGATATCATACGCCGAGAAAACAAGCCAACGGTCGGTTTTAACCAAAACCAATTAAAATTATCATGATTTCTGACAGTAAACACAAAATAACCTATAGCACTCGACGGTAATGTGAATAAAATGATCTGAAAAACCCTGATCAATAGTTTCTGAATGTAATCTCAGTAACCTACATCCAAGCTTACAATCTACCTGGTTATAATATTAGCGTAGATAACCAAAAATATGACATATATTCAATTTTAATATTGACTAAGAATATCCTGCTAAAACTACAGCTATCACAAACATAAAAGTATATGTATATTTAAAGTTAACTAAAAATATAGTATAGCCTAAAATTCTACATTTAAACGTAACAAGTTATTTTATTTAATAATATAGCCTAGCCAGCGGCTTCGCTTGTTAGTTGATAAAATATATGAAACCCATGTGTTAACCCAAGATATCTCTATACCGAATTTTGTTTAAATATTTTTAACACATTACATCGTCACACACACATAAGCTCTCGCAAGTATAATTTTATTTTATTTAATAAAAAAATCATACACTTTTCAATGATAAACTAGCTTTTGCTAGATTATATTATGAATATTTTACCAACTCATTCAGCCAAGAATTAAACGAATACGATCTATAAGTATTATAAACGACAGAAAAGTACCAAGCATGATTATAGCAATTATATTCAAATTAAAAATGATCGTATTATCAAAAAATTGATATTTAATTACCCAATAAATTTGTCCCACTTTTCCAAAATCAATATGAACGACATCCGAAAAAATTGAGAACACACCGCTATCGATCCAAGACGATGGAATGTTCTGTAAATATTATAGCAGTACGCGGCCTTGTAGTAGATCGCTTCATATGTAATGAGAATTTTGGATGTTTTTGTGATGTGCCTATGAAAATATACGGTTGTGATATTTTATATTAAGAAGTAGTAAGATTGATTCATAAAAATATTTTTAACTAAACAAGAAAAGCTATTTGGGATCGTAGTTACTATTCAATAGAGACAAGTAAAACACATGTCGTATTTTTATTGCAAAGACAAAGTAAACTCATTTGTCCGTACAGCGAATATCATTTATCAAGTGCAAGCCAGTCACGTAGCGCTACATCGGTTCGTAGCCGCGTAGTCTACTAGGCTACGTACTGTTACTAAGCTCTGTATTGGTATTGCAATGGCGTCGAGAAGAACTGGTGTGAACAATTTACATATGGAATTCTTTTTTATGAAAATTATTTGTTATGGAACGAATGTTATTTTAATGGTAAAAATGTAAATAGATTCCGATTTCTACATTCTTGCGATTATAACGTAGAATTTGGATTTAGAAAATAAAACGATGAAATTATTAAATCTTTGACACTAAAACATGAAAGTAATTTATCACCAACTGAAAGCGTTAGTTAGAACACTCAAATTTAAAATTTCAGCTCGTCAGTAGTCGTTAGGGAAAACTGAATTAGTACTAAAGGCACAGGCGAGCCTCTTCATTTCAACTTCAATTAAAATGTCGGCTTCCATGGAATCGTCACATTTTAGAAGTTCCTTTTTAGTTGTCGAGAGTGAGATTCGTGACGCTTTCAACAAATGTTCATAATGCATTTCTCAATTTTAGAATTACAAACTGCTATGTTTTATAATATTTTAGTTTATTTTCATTAATTAAATCGCATATATTTGCTTTGCAACAATATTTAATATAACTTTATAGAGTCTAAAAGTTATATTATATGGATGACGTTCTGGAAAATAATACTAAAATGCAGAATAAAATGTAATCATAATTTAATTGATGTGAAGCTATCGTTATTTAGATAATATCCCAATTTACGCTTATGTCAGCTATGCCGAGGCGCCTCGACGCCGCCGCGTCTGCCTCCCCGCGACAGTTTCTCGGATTGCCTCGTAAACTGCTATCCAGTCAATTCGTCTAGCCTAGCTACAATTTATAAAACGATTTACGTACTTCGCAACTTATTTATCTACATAAGTAGATAGTAAATTAATTTAAGAGATTCAAAGAAAGACGGTGCACAAGCTAAGCCCCCAGCGACTTAAAATATCCAAGCGGTAATACCTACCTACCTAAAGTAGTACCTAGTGATAAAGGTGAACTGAAATATTGAAGGATATTTAAAAAATCATCTCTACAGACGTTAAATAGGGAATGAAAGTTTGTATATAATATGCTATTTAGTTATTTATAAAGTAAGACATATGGCAAATGATAATATAATTAAAGTTTTGTTTATATTATTAACTAGCGACTCACCCTCTCTTCACTCAGGTTCGTCTCTAGCTTGCTTCCCAATACAGACATTCATCCCCATTTTCACCCCCTTAAGGGATTTTCCGGGATGGAAAGTATCCTATGTCTTTCCCAAGGTCTCAAACTATCTTCTTACCAAATTTTATCTAAATCGGTTCAGTAGATCCAGAGATTACCCCCTACAACGTCACAAACTCACAAACTTTACCTTTATTAATATTAGTATAGATAAAAAATAAATATGTTTAAGACTGATTAAATTAGCACTGTCAAAGAAAGAAATCTCAATATGCGAGTGGCAAAATTCAACTAACAGTAAGATACTAATAATGAATTATACTCATAAATAAGGAATAAGACAAAAGATCTAATACAATCATAACGAATATTGTCATGAATATCCTATCTATATCACATAATACATTATCATTATCCACATCAACTTAATAAAATCGCCATGCAGCCGGATATCATTCATACTACCGACCTCACCGCCGGTCATAAATGTTCTCCACGCGATCGTAAACTACGTCTGCTCCTATTTTCGAGAAACGTGTAAAAGTGCACTGGAAAATAGCTCGGCCTCTGCACAAGTTAATTTACTGTGCGCCGATCTGATCTTTATAGCGGTGCAATAAAGTCGAATGTAATTAGGCGTGCGGGTCGTACCAGTAGTAAGGTTTACGAGGCGTGTAAGGATGAAGTACTATTTGATACTGAGTTGCATTCGTGGTTTATCGGGTGGAAAAACGCCGCAAATTGTAGCAGTCTGCAGTACGATAAATTGCCTTTTAGGCTTAATGAAAATGTTTTGCATCGATAAGTTATTAATATAAATATAACGAAAAGTCTTGTGCATTATTTATTTAATACTAGCGTTTTCCTGCGCTCGCATAGTACATAAATCACCAACGTATTATATACCTACTTAAACCTTCTCCGAAACACGCTGCATCTTATGGTATGAGTATTATTCCGATCGGTTCAGTAGTTATCGCAGTATAACCAAACAAAAAAAATCGGCTCTCCATTTATTAGTATAGATTTATTAACATTAAAATATCAATTAAATATATGTTACACCAATAATCATATAAATTATATATTAATGTAACATAATATTTTTTCTAAGGGTAATAAGGTTTTAGTTTATTTTTTTCTAATGCAATTTGGTAAAATTCTAAAACAGAAATAAGAATATCCAAAACGAGTCAATCATTAAGCCTTTATATGAGACTGCTAAAACCTAATCACCACATAAATATTTTGATAACCCATAAACTTCACATACCAATTGATAAAAGTAAAAGAGCGGTTATTAAATAGCGAGTAACAGGGCAATTTATCAAATTCGTTCGTCCTAGTAATTAGCGCCGTCGACCGTCTCTTCGTAAAAGGTTTAACGAGATGGAACAATTTTAGTTATTCAACGCTTTCCTGAAAATTAATTAACGTTTGAATAACGTCGAAAATATTTAACAGTCGGAGGGAGTGGAGGGGCAAGGATGATACTACGAACATTGTGTTTTTATTTATAGCTTTATCTATCTATGTATATTAGGTACGTCTTATTAGTACATAATTTATTGAAAGCTATTTCATTATTTCTTAAAAATAATGTTAATTTCCTTATCGTATTTTCACTGTTGCTCAATTACGGAAATCTAAACAGTTGACCCTCAACGTCGCTTATCGTTCTATGATATACACGAATATTAAATGGACTTTTCGAAGAATTCGAAAGAAATAAAATTATGCACACGTGATAAAGTAAGGCTGTCGAGGGTGCAGGGAGCGTTTCCCTTTGGGGGAGAATAAAAAAAGAATTATATCAATTCACCTCAAGCACAATGCCTACATGAAAATGCTTTATGGCAGGCTTTTGTCTAATATTACAAAACTACCACTTCCCATGAAACAGGGGAAAATTTTAACCGTTTAAGAAAATAATGCACAATTGCACAGTGTATACGATAGCTTTCAAAGATTTTTAAGATATTTAGAATTTATGAAAAATTTAATTCGTTGGTATTTTCGATTCAATTATATTTTATATACTAGCAGAACCCAAGGGGTCGCCCGCGCTGTAACAAAAAAAATCTCAAAAAAGGTAAGTTTTATACAAACTTTCATCCCCTATTTTAACCCCTTATAGGATGAATTTCGAAAAATGCTTAAACATGTATTTATTTAATTGTATTGAAGAGCATTAATACCAAGTTTCAAGTAATTCTCATCATAGTTCTTTTGCATTGTATTGTAACGTTCTTTCCCGTGGGAATGATAGGTATAATCTTATGCGGTAAAAAGTAGCCTATGTCACTCTCCAGCCCACCAACTATCTCCACACAAAAATCACGCCAATCCGTCATTCCATTTCGACTTGAAAAAAGGAAAAACAAACAAACGAACAAACGAACAAACAAACAAACAAACACACATCTATAATATTAAGTAAGGATATTGATGTCGCGAATGCTAGTTATAACAAGCGTTTTGAAATATTCAAAATCATCACATGTAACGTTTTACGCTATAGTTAATTTTATACTATGAAGAATTTACAATTTATGAGTATAGACTTTATTCTGCAATAGTTCTGCCGCATTACAAAAAACAGCCCTTGCTACCTTAACACCATAAATTATGTATTATCTTCCTTGTACTTTTATCACCCTAATTTTAGTAATTACTTATTATCCACATGACATAAGATAACACGAGCGCAACCCAATGCACTGTGAAATGGACTATCCTCTTACATTATAGGTAAGGGTTGCAAGTTAATAACAATTAATTGAAGTCCTGCAATATGAGCTGGCACGTGGAAACCTGTCGATGCAATTGACCATATGGTAGTCGCTGTATGGTTACTTTGCATAATAATGTTATTAAAAGACTAAATAAATTCAGTCCCACTTTCATGCTTACAGGTAGCGTTATGTTATATCAATAACATAACTATCTTGTGAACATATATATTAAATATATCTATACACATAATAAAATTCTAACTGAATCGAATCCGAACATTAAATATTTTTTGGAAAATCGTATTGTAATAATCATTATAATCGATACAGAGGCCGAATCTATAGTTATTAGAACTTTTGTCTGTCTGTCTATTACCGCATCACGAGAAAACCATTGGACAGATTTTGATGAAATTTTGTATGATCATAGCTGGTTATCCAGGTCAACAAATAGGATAATTTCTACAGTGGAAAAATATCTAACCTCTGAGAAATCTATACTAAACGCTATAACGTAACTAGGAACGAACCCGAGCGGAGCGAGCGAGGGTGAGTCGCTAGTATATTATATATATTTAAATGGATTTTAATAAAATATATTGAATGTAAGTAAAGAATTTGTGATTGATGTATATTAGTTTTTCAATAGCCATAAATATAATTTTCCATCACATATCTAATCTATCTGTACATACTCGTATAATAAAATTCTGAATCAAATAAAATGTTTTTTTGAAAATCTTATTGAAATAGACATTATTATCGATACAGAGGCCGAATCTATAGTTTTTACAATTTTTGTATGTCTGTCTGTCTGTGACCGTATCACGGAAAAACCACTGGAGGTATTTTTATTTATAGCTAGATTAATAGCTAGTTATCCGGGTCAACATATAGGATACTTTTTACTGCGGAAAAATATATCATATCTGAGAAATATAACTAAAAAAATGTTACTAAAGAATATAAATATTTAAATTATAGTCAAATGTACTTTTGTCTTATTTTGAACACTTCTTAATTTTTTTTCCTTTAGCTGAAACTTCTATTTATAGAACAAAGATTACTACACTTGATATCTTCCGATTTATGTTCCATATTAGGAATGATGTGTCACATCTTATCAGATAAAATAGCTCGTAGTACTTACAGGTACTATATTTTCACATTATTGAAAGAATTCAGAAAGATTTCAGAATTGAATCAGTATTACCAGAATCTCCCGCTGTTTATCCAAACTCGCATGAGTCACAGAGACAACCTCTTTATATTATTAAGTACATTTCCTATAATTCTAATTTAAAATGATTACAGTTATATTTTCAGTTATTAGTGAAATACTAAAACAAAAGCCATTTTTTATAATATATAGCATTTCTATTTACAATTGTTTTATATTTTACATCAATGCCAACTTTTCTATTATACATAAAAAATGTTTATTCAGGACTTACTTACGTTTAATACCATATGAATAAAGGGCAGTTATATCGCAATTACATCCAAAACAATTTTAAGAAAATACTTATTAAAAAAAAAAGGTCACTGCACCCTTTAACCGCTAATACATTAAAACACCAAAACACATTTGCTCATATGGCACTGTACGATTAAAAGCAGGGGCGCGTTTCTCGTTGAAACCAAAGAAAAAATGCCTAATCGACTTAAGTCTGCACCACACTGCCGGGAATATTATTAAAACAAATCGTGCCTCATTTATAAGCCATTTATAAATTATTACCTTAATAATAGTTAATTTATAAATATAGTATCTTTATATCATCGCTTAAAAGATAAAGTTATTTTTTATCTTAAATAAATCCACTTAATTAAAGTTATGGTATATAATATCAGTTATAACAGTGGGATTTGAGTCAATAGTATTATAAAATAAAAATATATGCACCAAAGTTGTATTAGATAATATTACATACATACTTAATATTTTTCTATTAATTAATTTCTATTAAAAATATTTATTTGGGAATATTTTATTATCTTCAATAAATTTAGATAAATATTTTAATTTAAAAATATTCTTCTTCATAATAAGATAAGCATGTAGTAATTTTGACAAGGTGTGAATTTAAGTCTTAAGTGTAGAACGTACTTTATAAACGTGTACTTAACAGAAGGGTCTCGACATATGTCAAGAGCGCGGCGCGTGCCGCTTGCCCGCTCTGCGTGTCGGCATCGGGTTACGATATGACATTTTTGTCGAATTCCCAAAACTATAGGACTCCATATGAATAACCCTTTGATCCGCGTTCAATGAAAAACTTTTCACCTCCTCTAGCATGCTTTTTGTTATTGTACCGTTTATATGCCAAATACTCGCAGACCATATTTATTTTTCACTAGCATTGCCCGCGGCTCCGCCCGCGTTCAGATGACCAAAAACCAAATTCTTAGGTTTTACATATTAGTATACTCTTACATGCAGTTTTTGTATTTTTTCTCCGAAGTGAGATATTTTCCCGCGGCAAAAAGTACCCTATATGTTGACCCGGATAACCAGCTATCTTAATACCAAATTTCATCAAAATCTGTCCAGTGGTTTTCTCGTGATGCGGTAACAGACAGACAGACAGACAAAAATTCTAAAAACTATAGATTCGGACTCTGTATCGATAATAATGTCTATTTCAATTAGATTTTCCAAAAAATATTTAATGTACAGATTCGAAAAAATATTTAATGTACAGATTATTAGTTACAATTTTATTATATGTATAGATTTTAATTTTTCAAAAAACTGTTTTTACTACTAGAAACAAATAGGCCTCCTACATTAATAGCTTTACCTATATAGATTAATACACAAGGTTATTAAAACCTTGGTATTTCTAAAAATAGGCGCAATTTATTTGATGTACATATAACAGTGACGAAATTAATTTATATCAATGAACATACAATACATTTTTACAAAATATAAGATTAATGCACATATTGATTTTATATATTTTTATAAAAAGTCTACAACTAAGTAATAATATAAACAACATGATTAAAGTAATAAATTAAAATATTTTTTTTTATCCTTTTTAATTTATTTTCTTATAACATTAGTAATCGAATCAATTGTATGTAACGTATAATTTAAAAGAATGTCTTAGAAAATATTAGCAAAGCGAGCAACAACCATTGTCCATTACTGTATAACAGTGCTTCTGATATTCGGCTATACAGCTGATGTTTATCCTATGATCTCAATAAAAGCAACTTTCGAGGCTGACACCTACCACCTTTTATTAGGAAGTCAGTAAAAGTTTCATACCCAGCACAGTCTTATAGAGTTTGACTCTACAACATTTATTTAAATATAGTAGATACTAAAAATGGAATAATTACAATACTCCTCGTAATTATATATAAAAGGTAAAAACAGAAAAGACAATTATGCACATTATACCAAAATAATTATCAACATTTCATGGAACAGTATCAAATGACGATCACGCGATGTTAGGTTACGAAACCGCCATCTCATTTAGTGAAGGCACCGATGGCTCGATGGTGAGTCAGAACTATTTTGCTGACAGAATGTTTAAATAACAATGCCTTTCCATTAGGCATTATATTATAGTTCTTTCGCTTTATCTTGAGAAATTCAGTACTTAAATTAAAACGGCATCACCAAATGTTTGGTATGTTTTTCGTTTTTAATATTGTACATTTTTTATTATGTTATATTTCTATGTATAATATTCTATATTTCTAACTATTAACAATAACTCTAATTCTAAACGACGTGTAAAAATACTATATTTATTTATTAATTTACTTCATTTTAATATTTTTAATTTTTGAATTCCACCTTTATAATAATTACACTACTGGACTGAAACGTTAGGGATAAGGTATACCATCTTACTAATATTATAAATGTGAAAGTTTAGATGTTTGGATGGATGTTTGTTACTCAATCACGCCAAAACGGCTGAATGA
The DNA here is from genome assembly GCA_947093115.1 of Brenthis daphne. Classification (NCBI taxonomy): domain Eukaryota; kingdom Metazoa; phylum Arthropoda; class Insecta; order Lepidoptera; family Nymphalidae; genus Brenthis; species Brenthis daphne. The sequence continues at coordinate 27,566,807 of OX352474.1, read as the reverse complement.
ATTTGGACGAAAAGCACAGAGACAGATTATAGTCTAGAATAGCACATTGGCTACTGTTTATCCCGGAAAGATGTACGGTTCCCGTGGGATAGATTTGTTTTTGTTTTTCTAAAAATCGAGGGGAGAGGCCGCTAGTTATTATATTATTCATTTTAATTTTGCAAAGTAGGTGAGACAATTGAGATTTATATGATTTCTTTTTCCTAAAATTTAAATATTGTAACATTCATATTATTATAAAACCCAAATGTATAAAATACATATTATAATCTAAATCAATACCTTTTTATTTACACCACAAAATTTATCACTATGCATTAATAAATTTACGGTAAAATTATGTAAATATTCACTTAATATTCAGGTCAAAATCTCTCAAAGCACTTTGTCGTTTAGGATTTTTTTGAATATAAAGTCCATTAATGAGGGTGAATTCGGACCGGTGGCGGTGTCCCGACAGGTGGCGGACACGCGCTACTGAGCCCCCCGTGCCATATTGTGCCTAGCTACTGCTACTTACTCAAATTGCGTCTGACCAAAAATAGTTATATTTTATCGAATACTATAATTTCGATGACGACGATCTGACATAACGTTTGCGTATATAGCGGTAATTGCTGGAAAGAACACAAATATTGTGATGGTTATATTCTTATTGGACTGTCTATGTACTTTTTTGTGTCTAAAAAGAGACTTTAAAGAAAAAATAATATGAATGTTTCATATAATTTCTCTTTGTTTAAGCAGAATTACGAGGTTTTCTACAGAATTCCTGTTCCTACTTTTAACATGTTTAACTTTTACGTAAGATATTGTTACATCCTGCCGCAAAAGCCAAATGAAAGCAATCAACAATTATTTACTTAAATGAAAAAATAAGCAATTTACAAATTAAATGAATGAATGGAAATTTGAAACATAATTTGAAAAAATAAATAAATGGTTAAATAAAAATTAAAAAATAAAATAATTAAATTTGTATTTTTTATTATATAAAAATGTAAAGGAAAATACGATACACTATGAAGCCAAGAAGGCCAACGTTGTTCTGCAAACGTTATTTATGTACATAATAAATTTATGGGAGTTATTCGAAGCCGGCCTCACTACGCTTTGATTATATATTTATAAGACACCTAACCTTACACCTACCTGTAATAAATATCCTATGTGACACCATTTTTCAAACTGTTCTTGCCATTTGAAATTCTGATATCAAATTGTCCTTCACATACCCTTTACTGTGTACCCGGCGCTTGTAAACAACATCCGGTGACCAAGAAATGTATTTAGAATATAGCGGGCTCATATTTGCACCGTTTGATAAGACTGTCCGGGCCATGCATCCATAATGCACGTAAGCCCACATTAGGAAAATCTTTAACATATACAAAACCTTTATTTCATATGCTGGCTGGCGCCTGAATGATTGCAAGTGATTCAATTTAAATAATTTATTTCAAGTCTTCCAGGAATTTTTTCCTGAATATTTTTTATAAAAGATAAGCAATACATACTATTGCGTAATGTCACTGTATAAACAAATGAAATATTATTTATTTCGCCGATTGTGCTCACATCTAATTACAATAATAAATTTATATTTTATATTAATTTATATTATTTATTATTCCTTCCGAAATTGAAATATATATCTATATGCTCTCTTTATGCGGCTTGGTGCTTAGTGACTGATGTACAGGGTTTGCGGAATCAATGAACTTGCCATACCTACGTCGGGTGAGACATTTTGACAGTGAACGCCTTCATTTCAGAGTCTTTGACACTTTGAACTTGGCAGTGGGGCACTCGGCCGGGCAGCTAATCCAGAGCAAACAGAGATAACGTATCGCACGTGTGTATTGTCAACGGATCGCACTTCCTATTTACATTTGGGAAATACCTAAGTTACAAATTACTGAACGTATATTCTCATATATTGATTGCTAGCTTTACACGTGATACTTATACCATTAAACCATATAATATGTTAAAATTGCCTGAGGTGATACTTACTCTCCTCTCAACCGTTTATGGGATGAATTTAAAATTTTATGTAAATCGTTCAATAATAATGCAGATAAAACTATTTCCTGTATTTGTAATTTTTATTACCTACGTATTACGTAGCAATGAAAACGTAACCCTAATAACCGTTCTGGCGACAAATAACAGATTCATTATATTGAGAACAGACCCCTCTGTAAATAAGTAAATAAAGAAAGACGATTTATTAAGCACAAATAAAAACTATATTGCTAATGGGGTGCAGAAACGTGCCCAAAGTGTTTGGGCAACCTGTCTCTACTCTCTACCCTTGCAAGGGTGAATATTTATATAGTTAACAACATAGGTAAAAGTAAATTATTTTCGTTTAAATATATTTTAAGACACTTTTATGTATTATTTCATGACATAGCGTATTTTGAAATCAATCGCTTTTGAGATAAAACGTAGTTTAAACTATAATTATAAAAGTATTTATTTATCTAAATGTTCTTTTAAATACTTAATTTTATCAGTATATTTCTTTTCCTTTTCCTATATTTAAAAGCGACCACCAAATAGAAGTAAGAAGGTATATTCATATTTAAAACATAGAACCGTAAAACAAAAGAGTTTTCTTTTGGCAAGAGAAATATCTCTTTAGTAACGCTCATTGCATAACTTTCGAGCTACAGAAAGGCATCAGCCACCCTAGTTCTTGCAGTAGTTTTGTTTCTTTTTGTGTAGTGCAAGAAATAAATTGCGAACACCGATTCGCCTCCAGCACTATCGTTTTGCCTGTTCTGTATTCTTTTGAAGTAATATAAAACGTCAAGAAAACTTTTGCGACTAAATATATAAATATGTGGTAGTATTATTATGTACCACTAATGGCTCACACTCGCTTCGCTCGGGTTCAGTATGTAGAGACATAACCATACATTTTTCCTCGATAAAAATTAGTGTACGTGTTATTCTAGACTATAACCTATCTCTGTGCCAAATTTTATCCAGATCCGTTTAGCCGTTATGGTGTGAAAGAGTCACAAACATCCATACTTACAAACTTTCACATTTAATCCCTCCACGACTGCGGACACGCCGGCGTTACAGTTAACAATAGATTTCTTAGAAATTTAATTAATCTCTTAGAAATTTACCTGGAGGTGTTATAATTTTAGTATAGATAATATTGCAAACATTTTTTTTAATGATACTTATACCGTGACTCTCTAATTCCGGCAATCTTTTTATAAGTAGATAATACTAAAACGCTGAATACAACGACAGATATCAAAAATCGTAAAAGATTTTTATATTTTATTTTGATATTTTAGAATTTTAAGCATGAAGTTCTGAACAGACGACCAGAGCGAGTCACTTATTATTTCAATACACTCGCTTAAATAAGTTAAAGAAAAGACTTAAAGGGTAAAACAGCGTGCAGTTGAGATGATGAGCAATGTGAGTTCTTTTTTTAGAACTCTTTTTTTTTGTTAAGATTGGCAACTACTGGATTTTTTTGCGAAAACTATAAGCATAAACATTATTACTAAGACTTAAAAATAATCTGAAGTGGAACAAACGTAGTAATATAACGATGTAAGCCTTTTTAGAGTCCCACTACCGATACGAGGCTCTTCAATGCGTCGTATTGTGGAACTGAGCTCGTGATCCAAATGTGCTTTGATGGACTATTCATAACCTTACGATGTTTTCCTTCACCTTATTAGTAAAAAAATCTATTAACAATCATGTTCAAAAATCAAAATAAGATTCGAAAACGTATAAATCTCAGAGGTGCGATTATTTTTCCAGAGCGAGCGTGTTCCCGAAGGGCTATAACTATGCTAACATAATATTATTATTTCTATAATATTTAATATTATTTTAAACAAAAAAAATATTTAATAGCAAGTAACAAACATTCGCATGTCACATACGTAAGCATTAGTCCATAACAGTCTCTAGTGACAATAAAAATGACTAAAGGTAATTTTTATTTCCATTAGCACATTGATTTATTAAAAAATTAGCGACTCATCCTCGCTTCGCTCGAGTTCGTCCCTACATTGATTCACCATACAAACTTTCATCCCCATTTTCACCCCCCTTAAGGGATGATTTCCGGGATAAAAAGTATCCTTTGTCCTTCCCAAGGTCTCAAACTATCTTCTTACCAAATTTCATCTAAATCGGTTCAGTAGATCCAGACATTACCCCCTATATCGTCACAAACTTACAATTCAGAAACTTTACCTCTTTATAATATTAGTATAGATAATATCCATGTGGGTAATAACTTATGAAACAGTATTATATGAAACTTTCGAAATAGTTGACAATTTCTAGTTTAATTTAACAAATGGCTAAAGAGCATCCAAAGTAGGTTTAATTAGATTACATAATTAACTATCCCTGTGCTTGAACAATGTGTCAAGTTACCATTAATAATAATATAGTCGTTAGTTAGTCTCTTGAAACTTATGAAATTGTTATAGAAGAACATAGAAAGATAATTTATAGCTTTAACATTAACGTTAGCTTTTACTCTACAATTTAACGCATTATAGCTACTGGTGCTAAGATTTTTGTAGCATTAAAACAACACATTTAGATTTTCATATACATGTTTTTAAAATCCTTAAAGTGTTTAAATAAATATTACAGGATAAGAAATGACAAGGCAAAAAATAAATGTGAAAAAAAAGTGAATAATCAGATGTTATGATATATTTAAAACAAGGTGTCTCGAGGGGCGTATAAACAAACGGTATTTACGTAGAGACCTCGTTACGGCGTGGGCGTCCATAATTAAAGGTAATGTAGAATTCACTGGCGCTACGCAAGGAGATCGATACTGAAGTTTTGGCACCACGTGGCTTCGTCGCCGAGCAACGCGCGTGGTGCACGGGGGTTGGTTTGCGCGTGTGTCTAATTAACCAAACAATTGCATATTATATGTCATTTAAAAATAAAAAACAAACAACTAGGAAATAATAACATGATATTAGAATTTATTTTAATTAAATAATTAGTTCAGATTACAACGTTTTAAAACTGTTTAAAGTATGTACAACGTAAAAGTTCAATTAAAAAAAATGTACACTTTAGTTCTGATATATTAAAAATACTGAAATTAGTAGCGAGCTCTTAAGCTCAAAATAAAACATAAATATTTGATTAAAATACTTATATTTTAAAAGTAAATTTAAAGAAGCTCGCTATGAGCTTATCGTCTAAGTTTATTATAAATTCTCTTTGCTAGCAAAGTGAACGCTTATACCTAGAGCTTGATAATACTAGTTAATATGTATTTATAACTGGTATAACTACAAAGTCAAGGTCGTCAGTTCTATAAAAGGGTTTAAATTATTATGGCTTGATGCGGATTTTTATTATTATTGATTACATTATAGGTACGTACTTAAATAAAAACTTTCAATTTGATCCATATTAATATTAAATACAACTCATATACTAAGCGTAATGTGTAAATCTTTAGAAAAATGATCAGTAAGTCTTATATTTTATTATACATATTTTATAAGAAAAAAAGAATGATCTCAGCAGTTGTTACACGCATATATACTACTCCTGCAGAGTGATAAAAATGCTGCATAAACTTTCATTTAGTTGAGACAAATTGTTAAATGTAAAATATTAAACGAACTCCGTATTTCTTTTTCTCGCAATAGTTGTCAGCGAGCGTACGAGCAGAATTATATAAAATGAAATGTTCAGTTTGTACGATTGCTGAAGCGACCATGAACGTGAATGAGGTCAGAAGATTTGATCGCCGCAATGCGCTCGTTGCGACACCTGCACGCTGCAGCACATCTCATGTGGGCACATGAAATTTTACATCAACTATATCACATGGATGTGCTTATACTACTATACTAGAAAAACGAAAACAAATCTGGGATAGATTTGTTTGTGTTTTTCTAGGGAACCGTATATTTTTCAGGGATGAAAAGTAGCCTATGTGTTATTCCAGACTATAATTAATCTATCTCTGTGCCAAATTTCATCCAGATCCGTTCAGCCGTTCTGGCGTGAAAGAGTAACATATATCCATACTCACAAACTTTCACATTTATAATATTAGTATAGATAGTAACAATAAGGTCACAATAGTAACACAATCAAAGGACATACGGAGCATACTGGTCTACTTATGACTATGGGCTCTACTCACCAAATTTTAAGTGGAATATTCGTAGGCAAGATCATTAAAGATATCAGGTGGTATTTAACACAAAATCACACCATTAAAAGAAACAAAATTTGGGAACAATTCAATTAAGAAATATGAAAAATATTTTTTTTATAGCATTACAAAACATGTCTGCTACTAATAATAAATATTTTTCACAATCGATCTAACAGGTCAGTTGGAAGCTAAAAAAACACGTATCACGTCACCATTTTATATCTATGCCTGAGAAAACAGGAATATAAAACTCTTTGCTCTCGGTATTCATGAAAATTTCATTAAAAAAAATGTTTTATTAATGCGCAAAGTCGCTAAACTAATCAGTGTCAATGCCAAGGCTTGAATAAAAATTTGCTGCCGACGGACAGATCAGAATTTTATTTAAATAATCTTGTTGCCATGTTTTCTTGAAATGTACCTCTTTTCCTAAGTGTCTAACGCACATTAAAATTATATTTCATGAACGTCATATACATTTTATATAAAAACAAAAAATTAACAATACAGAACAATTATTAAAACATTATAATTAAAATACCTACTAATATCCTCAAAATTTCTGACTTCAATTTTACCATATATTTTAAGGAAATATTCACAAATATTCAGTAACAAAGTAAGTATATCCGAATAAAAATCGTACAGTAAGTTATTTTTTGACATAACTTCATGCTATAAAAGTCGTAAATAAAATTGTACCGAAAAAGTAATGAACTTCTTAACATAGTTCGTGACACGTAAACTGAGCCGCGTGTCGATCACCACGTTGACGTACTGTGTAACATGAAAACTACGTCTATTTAGGTCTAAGACAGTCAATAGTAAGCTCAGTGCTGGATTTACTAGGGGCACTCGGGGCTAGTGCTCAGGGCGGCAAGTTTTTAGAGGCGGCAAGAAAAATCTCTTCGCGTTATCGAAAACGCTTTCTTTCTTTTCCAAAGAATGATTAATTTAAAAAAAGCCAGTAGATACATTTTTTGGAAAATTGTAATCATTTATAAATTATGTTTTTGCATTATAAAAGAAAAATAATATAAAAAATTTACTTTATCAAAACTTTACCAATTTTATGCAAAATTTCGATAAAAGGGCGGCATTTTTTACTATGCCCAGGGACGGCGCTAAGGTTAAATCTGGCCCTGAGTAAGCTACATACATATTAAAGCAATTTCAACTTTACTAGGTACTCAATGGAACTATACTTAATTTTTGGTCAGGAGGAATAAGTATGCGTAAAAATTACGTTAAACGAATGTTGAGAAAACATTATTGAAATCAAGAAATACTCTTGAACTGAGGGTAAAATAGCAAAAATTCTCTTTATAAAATGTACTTTTGAACTAAAGTAGTATAATTTTATTATAAAATTTTCGAAATGAAATATATACATAATTAGGGAATAATTCGATTTTCAATAGTCATAATATTCGAAGTGTTTACATACTTTGGCCCAGACTACAGAGTAATGTGGTAGAAACTGTGTTAAAATTCTTATTTAAATTATGTATACAATATAATATATACAATATATATACAAGTAAATACCTAGTAAGTGTATTAAAATGTAAGACTATGTTGATTTATTGAGCGTTGTTGGAGGTTGAAAATATTTTTTAATGTAGTAATGTACTAAGTCTCAGCATCTTTAAACTTATCATGAAGTTTATTAAATATTTTAGACTCTACTCTTATATAAACAAAATTACAACTTTATATCTCAAAAGGTCACAACACATTTTTATAAGAAAAGATATGAAGAATTAGTTTGGCGCCCCTACAGCAAATATCAATTTAAAAGTGCTTTACGCAAGGGTTCGAATGAATAGGGCAGTTTATCACACGCTGGGAAGCAGAGATATACATATATGTGAAGATTTCCGATTCCGATTTCCTTTTATTTTCTATAAGTGAATTAAGTCCTTTATTAACTTTACATGAGCAGCGAGCTTCCGTACGAAATTGAATGAGTTAACCAAATTACATTTAAATTTTACACTTTGTTTAGTTTTATTAATTAACTAGTGACTCACCCTTTGCTCCGCTCGGGTTTGTCCCTACTTACGTTTTAACGTTTAGTACAGATTACTCAGAGATGAGATATTTTCTCGCAGTAAAAAGTATTCTTTATGTTGACCCGGATAACTAGTTATCATCATACCAAATTTCATCAAAATCCCTCCAGTGGTTTTTTCGTGGTGCGGTCACAGATAGACAGACAGACAATAATTCTAAAAACTATAGATTCGGCCTCTGTATCGATAATAATGATTATTTATATAAGATTTTCCAAAAAAAAATTATAATTTACAGATTCGGCTCATTTAGAATTTTATTATATGTATAGATTTGAAACCCATTTCTGTATTCGAACGTATAATATTTTTGAATTTATAATTAATACATAATACATATTATTTATTTTAGAATTCTCTTAAAATGAAATGTAATAAAAAAAATTGAAGATTACAACATATTTTCAGTACATTACAGACACAGAAATATCAACAAAAGATTGATATTGAGTAAAATCAAAGTTCATGTCGTTAAAATTCTTGTTAGGGTGGCTCTACACTTTCTTGTTGCCAGGGGAGCACTGCACGCGAGTCTTTTCACTTGTATTGTTATTATACCTAATCTACACACATAAGACATAAAATTTACTCTAAATAATATTATATTTCTTACTAAATAATATTTATTATTAATGAGAAAGCATATTCACGTAGTTTTCTGCTTAGATAGATACAGTTTATTACCGACCGATAAAAACTTCTTTAAATCCTTAAAATAAAGGTGTTTCAAGTGGAATATTACTATAAAACTCTTAATACTTTCTTAGTTTTACGCGAATATTAGACATTCCAGAAATTGAAAAATGGCGGAAAAGTACTTTACAATATTTTTTAATTTTAAACATTTTTATCATTTTAATTAGTTTTATAATTGAATATGGAATATTATTTATTTAATTTTAACTGTTGTTATTATAATAGTTACAATTTTTTGAATTCATTTTGTTATTTTGTGGTTAGGCTGTCTGTAACAACTATTTAATACCTTAGAGACATCTAACACCTTAGTCTTTCCCGTGACCATGATTGCTGTAAAGCATTCGAGCCGTCGGGAGCCAAAAAACAAAATAAATCCACGAAAGAATCCGAAAAGATAGTTTTATTTAAATTTTAAAACTATTGTCAATATAATCATTTACACTAGATGAAAGAACGAAGGGATTACTACTGGTCACTAATTGCTCTATATTTATAAGTCCCCAAATATCAGAATAATTGAAGTATTAATGAATTGTTGTGAATTATTTTAGATACTGCAAAAATAATGACGATAATGCCAAATCAATGAAAAAAAAATAACATTTTATCTTAATCTAAAAATCTACCTCATGTTATATTAAATACATCTAAATAAACAATAAATACTAACAAGAAAAATGTATATTTCAATCCATTTTAAGTGTTTTTAGTTTTTATTTAAATGTTTTGTCTAGCGTGTTTGCACACGATCGTTTCATATTCACCACCAAGAAGGACAACGAACCCTAAAGATAATACTTGCTTTAGTGGATTAATATATCTGTTACGAAACAGTGCACTTTGAAGGTAAACGCCCTTTATGCAATCTGTCTTTTAGTGCCATGAAAATGTTGCATAAAATATACACAGCCCCTTACAAAATTGCGATCTTCTTTGTAGTTTAATAATTGGTTTTAAAAAACAACAGTTGGTACCTCTTATTTTTTTTACTGTCTAAATAATCAATTATATCTTAGCACGAGCTACTTAGTGTAAATTAACATTATATATAGCACAAATATTTGAGATAGCGGTGGCTCATTAAAAGGCATGTATTGGTTATAGTATTGATAAAGCGATCGGTTGGAAAACTAAGTCAAGGGGGTTCGAGCTCCGAGTCGCGAGACTCACTCGCGAAAATCTCAGAAATGCGAATCTCTGACATTTTCGTGTGCGAATTATTTTCCACATAATTATCACTCGCTTTATGGTGAAGGAAAACATCAAGAAGTAACCTGTATGTATGAGAGAATTTATACGTTAATTGTTATCAGAACCCCATCAAAGTCAAAACCGAGAACTTAATTTAAAAAATATTCAATTAGATGTTATCTATACTAATATTATAATGAGGTAAAGTTTGTGAATTGTGAGTTTGTGACGTTGTAGGGGTAATCTCTGGGTCTACTGAACAGATTTAGATGAAATTTGTAAAGAAGATAGTTTGAGACCCTGGGAAGGATATAGGATACTTTTTATCCCGCAAATCATCCCTTAAGGGGTGAAAATGGGGATGAGAGTTTGTATGGGGAATCAAACTAGGGACTAGGGACGAACCCGAGCGAAGCGAGGGTGAATCGCTAGTTTATCATACTTAAATTAAACAAAAGTTTCTACTTGTTTGACAGTCGTAAAAAATATATATACTAAAAACTAAACTATAGTGATTTAAAAATCAACATTTGCAGCGGTTGTTTGTGTAGCTGATTGCATACTTTATTAGTAGCCAATAAAACATTATTGGTTTGTCGACTCTCTGACGGTAGTATTAGTTTTCACTCGTTTGTTTCAGTCACAATTTTCCTGTGAATTAATCAATGCACTATACATTTTTTGATAGTCATTTATTTTATTTTAACTCTATATAAATAAAATCGGTAATGGGTGGCCCAAATATAAATACCATCGTAGAATCGAGGATTTTACTAGCATCAACAAATTCCCTTAACGGCTTAAAGCTATTTGTTTAGAACAGGGTCAATATAAATGTTTACAAAGAGCTTAAATTAAATTAATCTTAGTACAGAATTTCCTATAAATCATTTTTACGTAATAATTCATTTGAGACATGAAAAACATTATACGTATAAATGGTATTATGATATACATATTTGTCCCAATGCGGTGGTAACCCTTTCGTAGTATAGTGTATATACAAACATAGATAGTCATGTCTTGATATATTCGGCACTTGCTATCAATTTTTTGCCGATACAATTGCTCGCTCAAATATTTGATTAATATCGTATGATGTCGAACCATACGTATTTGATAGGTGTTTATAAATTGAGCTACTACATTATATTGTTGGACGCCAGAAAAATTTATATATTTTTTATTATATTTTATTAAAAGTAAGGAACGGCGAAAGATTACCGCTTAGTAATGTTAGCACATACATATTTTAATGTACTTGTAATCTTAATATAATAGAAACATAAGTCTTATAAATTATTATAAATCATATATATATATATATATATATATATATATATATATATATATATATATATATATATATATACTTATCTCCTATTATTATAGTATTTGTTAATTTAATTATACTTTACGCAGCATTAAACCATGGATTTTTAGCAGAGAAAAACAATCCTATAAAGAGATCTCTTTTGCAAAGAGATACTATTTTTTATTTATAATAATCCATTAGTTCTCGTATAAGTTTGTTTCGAATAGTTACATAAGGACGCGCCTGTACTGACTGTTTAATATTTATTGTCATGCTTTAATAAGGTAATTTAAGAATTTGCAAGGTTATTTATTGAGATGTAAGCAATAAAATTAAAGTCATATTTCAAGAAGATACTAGATGAGCAGACATTGTGTAATGGTATAACAATGTCGGATGAAAAATTAATTGTTAAATCGTTACCTGCGTATTTGCTTTATTACATCAGTAGAATAGATTGCGTTTTGATTAGTAGCCCCGAGTTCGGTAACTAGTGAAACACGGTTTTATCACGGCTATAAAAATATTATGACGACTTCATATTTACTTCTACCAATGCTTTATGTTTGTTTTACTGTCTCTTATAGCTGCTATAAAGAGCAAAGGTGTTTTTATTTTGTTAGATACTGAGGCCCTAGCGTAAAATGTTGAACGAAACTGTAGCAGTTCCGTAATAAATTCGAATATTGTCCATAAATATACAAATGTGGACAGCAAATAAAACACCTTGTACATGTACATATATGTATAAAATAAGAACTTTGTTAAAAAAAAGTAAGAAAAATTAATTCCAAAATTTTTATTTTATTTTCACTCAAACTCACTAATAACTTTAAAATATTTTACAGTTACCCAATGATATTGTTTCGTGTTTTTTTTTAAGTCGAAATAATAATAAAAATCCTTTTTCAGTGGCTACCTACATATACCTAACATTAGAGACAGATATAGACTTAAAATTTTAACCCTAAAGCTCCAGGGGTCTGGACGATCAGCAATTTTTTATATATAGATTACAATAATACTAAAAATAAAGATTTTTAATTCATTCGTATGTTAACAAAACATATAAGGAATCACATGAGGCCATCTTGTGACGTGTCCCTAATACGAGCGCGTGTCAACAGTCAATAGTTCAATGGCGGATGGCGGTGGATTTTATTATATTTGTATTTATTTTGCCGCGAACCTTCCCACGGATGGCTTTCTAAGAAAATGCCGAAATAGAATAGACACCTTATCACAAAAATCATTACATATGGTGTTTCTTTTAATACTTATATGATGAAATTAAATTAACTTTACGAAAATACTTTTTGTCATTCAGAACCAAACGTAAAATATTTTCATAGAATATAATTGGATCAATTATTCTTAGCCAATAATAAAAGAACTTGTTATATTGACGTGAGCCGCAATAACAATAATCATTATGCTTATAGGTATACGGTAGAACAGTATCAACTATAATATTGTACTGGATTATTCTTTAAACAGATTTACGTATATGATAAGATAGCGTATTGATTACACGACTCTAATGCCGCCCGCGAGATAATAACACATTTATTCAAAGTCGGTTACCAAGTATTTTACAGAACTTTGCTTATGTATAAGAAAATATTATGTATATTTTATTACATAAAATACATAATGAAATGAATCACGTTCGTACTGCTTCAGTATATTTATTAAGAATGTAAATTAGCAATTGTTAAATACGCTGTTGAACTCGTGGGGTAGTCAGATCAATATAAAAATGTAAATTATAAGATGCGCACGGCTTAGTCAAAGCCTTTGAAAGAAAGTAAAACATCAAAAAAGCAACATTTTCAGCTGAATAATGTCGAGACTCAATATATTTCGATAAGACGGCAATAGAATATAAAATTTGAATGCGACAAGCGCGGGGCGAAGCGATAAAAATTCAATGCGGCAAGTAGCTTACGTAAGGCGGGCGAACTTGGGCGTCTAAGAATTCGTGCAAACTAAATTCGATAGTATAATTTAGTTATTCCGAACTAGTGGTTTTTCGCAATATAATCGACTTCAACAGATTTAGAAACGTGTTCTTGGAATCAGCAAATTAAACACATCGTAATCTATTTTGGGAAAACTGATGACGTTCATAAATCAATAATCCGAACGTAATTTTCTTAAAATAATGTATGCTAAGTCGATATGAGTCCCACTCTATGATTATACGTTATCTAAGTGTCGCTAGTGACTTTTAATTACTTTTTGTGATGTAAAAACGCATTATTTGCTTTCAGTAAATTCTAAACATTTTTGAAGACTTTATTTATTTTTACGATCCTTTAATATGCATTACAAAAAATATTTGTGTTATTTGAATTTGAAGTTGTTCAGTAAATTATTTGGGAACATATTAAAATATATTCTTTGTAAATGAATAATTAAAATTTTTCTCCATTATTCTTGAGTAAATGCAATGAAAAGAAATTGGGCAGTGTATTATTCAGTAGTTTGTACCACTTGCAGGTGGGTTGGCGCCGCGCCAAATGTAAGAGGCCCGATGTTTGGCATCCGCCGTGTCGCTCGTACGGTGACCCATTAAACGTGAGCGCCAGTAAAGCCTAGCCTATTGATGCCGTATTTACTGATCGGCTAAGTACGGTGGGGTGAGCGCGATCTCTACAATTAAAACGAATGTAAAATTATATGTATATCTATACATATAATAAAATTCTAACTGAGCCGAATCTGTACATGAAATTTTTTTGGAAAATCTAATTGAAATAGACATTATTATCGATACAGAGGCCGAATCTATAGTTTTTAGAATTTTTGTTTGTCTGTCTGTCTGTTACCGCATCACGGAAAAACCACTGGAGGGGTTTTGATGAAATTTGGTATACTGATAGCTGGTTATCCGGGTCAACATATAGGATACTTTTTATCGCGGGAAAATATCCCATTTCTGAGAAAAAATACAAAAGCTGCAATGTAAGAGAAGAATAATATGTAGAACCTAAGAAATTTTTTTGGTCATCTGAATGCGGGCGGAGCCGCTGGCAGTGCTGGTCTTTCTATAAGAATTATGAGCAAACGTCACGTCGCTTCTAATTAATACATTTTTCATTTTAGGTTATTTCCCTTTTGTGTTCTATTTTGGCTAAAAGCTCGCTTGCTACATTTTTTTTGATAAAGTGAAGAGGTAGTTTTAAAAATGAAAATAAAGAATATTTACTAATATATTTTCTAATATATATTAGACATTTTTATCTGACATAATGTCACATTCGATAATTATAATAACATGATGAAATTATTTTTCGTATATTTCAACATACGTATATGAAAAAATAAAGTATATATATGTATATATAATACCTAGATAGAAAATCAACGAATTTTATAGCCTATAACTTAACATCGGTTATAACTAAAGTAGTCCTAAATGTAGATTCAGGTCATCGGCCTGAGTCGACTTGACAAATTTTCATGGAAAATGACAGCCTTTCCCAACTCATCGTGATACCGCTTTTCGTAGATATATTACTAATTTTGCCTATAAAAAATGTAATATTGGTTATTCTGTCGTAGTGGTAGAAGTTTCAACGCCGGAGGTCGTGGATTCGAGTCGTATAGCAGGAAACATTGAAATTCATTTCAATTCAATTCAAATATAAACATATGTTGGTCGAATTATACATACGTCCTTCAATATTTATCATGGTGTAGATGCAGGCGCATATTCATAGGTATGTTACGCGTAGCGTAGTATTTTTATAATTATTTATACTAAAGTATTGAATTATTTATTATAATGATAACGCGTGTTTTAACTAACTTTATATATATTTTAAGAGAGATATATGAAACTGAAGTAAAGATAATATACATTCGCTGAAGATTATAATATTATATTATATAAATAATATATTCCTCGCAAAATAAAATAAAATTTTGAGGGGCTACGCGTTGAAGTCTTTTTAAGGGATCAAAATTCTCTTTTTCCGAGACCTTTTTTATTATTCAAGCATAGAACTTTTACCTCATGTGATATAATTTTTTCAGAAGTGAAGAATGCTAGCTGAAGCTAAGTGAAGTACCCAAAATGAATAGCAGCAGTACGGTAATAAATATAAAAAATAATAATAAAATACAGAAAATATGATAATTTAAAATATGTGTAACATTACAATTAAATAAAATACATGTATTAAATAATTTTTGTTAATGTTTTTACCATATTTAGTATTAGATTTAAAAGATAATAATTATTAACAGTCATGATTGAAATGGAAATAGAATTTCCCATAGAAACCTATATGGATATGACATAATTACAACAAAAGCATAAGACTACTGGCAAATCTCCGCCAGGAATTGCAATAAGCTCTGATAAGATATCGTTAATTTAAAAAATCTTATCAGTAGCTAAAATATCATAAGCGTTCATTTGCATATCTTATTTAGTAAAATCGTCATTTACGTTCGCAATCAAAAAAATTTTTTTTAGAAAATTATAAAAAGTCTAAATATCATGTTAACAGTTAGAAAAATATCAGAAATAATTTCCAGCAGTGCTACCAAAATGGTACACAAAATCGATAAAAATTTGTGGCAAGAATTTAAAATTATTCTACAAAAGTAAAAAAAAAACGTGACAACTAATAGCCCTCTCTTTTGCTCTGTAACGATATTTAAGCCTATTAAACCCTAGCGCATTTACATATGAACACATAATTTATTTGTCATATAAGCTTTCTTAATAAATTTTAAATTAATTGGAATATTTAAAAAGATTAAATAAAGTTAAAAGCATAACTGACAAGTACGGTTTATTGCCGGTCAATCATGGGACTTTGGTATGTCGTCAAATGCTCTATCTACCGCCAGGTGCTAAGATGCGCTTGCACACGCTGGCTCGCAGTGGCGTGATGATGATCAATATTTACACTCACGCAGATGTGTTTTCGGCATGACGTAACGTATTTGGTAGTGGTCGTCGCAAGGACGCTCTACGTTCGTACTCAGGCTCATGCTAGAGCTGCTTGGAGACAAACCTCTATATCTCAAAATACAGAACTCTGCTAACGCGTTTCACGCAAAGACACCTTGATATAGAGACGGTGTAAAGTTTTCACAAAGTTACTCTATGAATAATCCTAAAATGAACTTGGCGCAACGTCACTTATGTAACTTATAAATCAAGCCGACTTCTTATAAGACGTGAAAAAAAGTTTGTGCTCTATTAAACAAATATATTATTTACTTTTTATAAGTAAAACTTAAAAGTGAATTTGTAACACTCTTAATATAGTCATTAAAATTAAAAGAGATCTTAAAGAAATGAAAAGATAGAGTCTATGCGAATAATGATATATTAGAAAAAAAAATGATAATATAAACACTTTAACACTCAAACGATATTAAACAGCAACAAAAAGTTAAACACCGGAATCAATATAAATATTAGGTGCATTTTAAACGAACTTGAACCCTCGAAGTCCTTACACAGGAGGGTTGATCGCGGATAAAGCACACAGTGCTGTCGTATTCTTGAAAAATTTAAAAGAACCCGCAAATTCGAGTGAAAATGCAAATCTTTAGATCAGCTGATCGGCACACCCCAAGGGGAGTTATTATGCGAGAGCGTGGAAAACGTGTGCCGCGTTAACATAACTATCAGCTGATCGGAGATCGGTTTGTATGGAATTAACGTTACTCACCGGCTGCGTTGGTCAGCCACCACCAGCAGCAGCAGGCGGCCACGAGCGCCCGAGCGCCGGCCATATCAGCGACAGCGCATCACACGCGCGCTCTCGCCGGCCGCCCCGGCGGACTGAACTGTGTGAGTCGGCCGCCCCGCGCGATCGATGCACGGCCGCCGCACGCACCCTCCGGCACCATGCCTCGCCACCGCTCCCCTCCACCCCACACCCCCTCCCTCCTCGCACTCTACCCCCCACCCTCCTGCACCCTTCCCACAGACGATTTCCCGAGTTTCCACGGAGCGCTCGCGCTGCCCTCCTTCCCGTCGGATCGCTGACCGCCCCTAATTGATTGGACCCGTTCATTTGCCGAATACGTTTTAGGTCACCATCGCCGCAGAGGCCTGCGCTGTGCGCATATTTACTCTGTGCAAAACTTGGCGAACTAGAGTTGTATGACAAACTTTACTCTAACATGACCTATACTATACCTACTCTATCTAAATATGCTCATTCATAATTTCATGATAGTGGTTATTTTTTTATTAAATTAAAATACTACATATGTATAGGGAATTATTTAATGATGAAATTTACAAAACGTCAGAAAACTTCTGTGGCCGTAAGTAGAGTCTTACTTATACTTGCCTATTTCAGTCTAATTTTATAACAAGTTATTCTTAATCTAAAAATATATTCTAAATTTCATATATATAGAATCCAATTAAATTCATATTATTGATTCAAATAGTTTCTGTAAAAAAGTTATTTTGATACTGATTCTTACTTTGGCGTTTAACTTCCAAATAATTACACTATGAACATTACAATAATAATAACTAGTTCATTTAATAATTAATTATTTTATACTAAATAAACTTGCACCGACATTTAAATTAAAAGTAATTAAAAGTAATCCTTACAGAAGGATTTTTTTGAAATTTATCACCCTTGGGTTGTAGCTTATTTTTTTAAATTCAAACGAATTCTTACCTCTTCTACCATTTTAAAATCGGTCAAAAAGGCAAAATCTTTCTGCTCTATGTTTTAATCCTATAAAACATAAATTAAATATAGAGAGGGACTCAATCAGTAAAATTTCGTATATTTTTTTATGAAGTTCGCAATTGAATTCTACACAACTATTCGCATGACTTATGTCGATTGTTCTATAAGCAGTTTTAAACTATGCACTTAATTATTGAAAGCTCAAAATGCTTATATTAATAGTTTATCACCAAATTTCTTTAGACATGGAGAATATGAGAATAATTTATTATAATTCTAACTTAAGTAATATATATATATATATATATATATATATATATATATACTAGTATTGTCCGCCCGCGTTCAGATGACCAAAAACCAAATTCTTAGGTTTTACATATTAGTATACTCTTACAACGCAGTTTTTGTATTTTTTCTCAGAAATGAGACATTGTCCCGCAGTAAAAAGTATCCTATATATTGACCCGGATAGTCAGCTATCATCATAATAAATTTCATCAAAATCTGTCTAGTGGTTTTCTCGTGATGCGGTAACAGACAGACAAAAATTCTAAAAACTCTGTATCTAAATTCCCCCTCTGTATCGATAATAATATCTATTTCAATTAGATTTTCCAAAAAATATTTAATGTACACATTCAACTTAGTTACAATTTTATTATGTGTATAGATATATACATAGTCTCTCCCTTAATCATAAGTTTTATTTAAAACTGGCTACTAATTCCCGTTTCGCTCGGGTACGTTTCTAGGTACGTTTTAATTTTTTTGAGCGGAACCCTAAATCTTTTTCTTAAATAAAAGTAGCCTTCATAAGTTACTCCTCATAACATCAGCTGTCTGCCAGTGAAAATCTCGTCAAAATCAGTCCAGTCGTTTCGGAGATTAGCCGGAACAAACAGACAGACAAAAAAGTTAAAATTTTATTATAAGTACCGTAAATAAATTCATATGCATTTAGTAAAAAGCTGCTATTTTGACATTACAAACAGACGCTTCAATTTTATTAATCTGTATAGATATATAATTTATCATATAATCTAACTCTACCTTTTTAGCAACTGCTTGTTAGGAGTTCCTAATGCTACCTTTTTTTTCTTTTTAAGACTGTTATTGACTATAATATATTTATATATCGACTTCTTTAATATATAAATAAATTATAATGAGAAAAATTATTGCCTTCAATGCAGTAACAATTTTGGCATAATAAGGCAACCGAACTGTAATAAAGCTGTCTCTGTGACCGTTGAAATTCCCACAAGCTATCTCATATTTTAAAGTACTCGGCATAATTTTTAATTCTTTTACCCTTGTTTATTTTAGAACAAATAAAGTACAATACAATATATAGTGCGAATGTTTTTGTATGTATGTCTGTTACTTGTTTTCTCTGAAACTGCTGGACCAATTTAAATTAAATATTGATTAGCTAGTTATATATAACATAGTCACTTTTTTTATTTTTCACTGTTATTTGTTCACATTACCAATAGTAACCAGTTTACTCACAACCTGCCAATTACCCAGTATTTCCATTAGAAAATAATAATTTAAATCGGTCCAGTTTAATTTATTTAGTTGTATTTAAGTAACTTTATAAATAATACCAAGAAATTGAAACTACTTAGTCTATTTTTTTTTATATAGCAAAATTACTGAAAAAACTTGAATATAATGGCGACCTTGAACAAGAATAACAAAAATTTTTTCGTTATCCCTGTTTAAGATCTCCATATTCTAAGAGTCCAGTGAAAACTATGATTTAGCCTACGCTGTCCGTCCTCTCGTGTACTAACTCGACATTCAGAGCCAGCCGACTTTCCTTAATAACGTAAGAAGTAATAGAATATAACATTAATGCTTACTTAAAATATTTGTTCAAACCTTCTTTGGTTAACCCCTGTCTTGCGGGCATCTAATATTAGTAATAATAGTCAATTAAATAATTTTGATATCTCTACGCTTAAAGCGGCAAGTCTCGGCCGACTCATCGAAGTATAGACAATGTATAGTCGATATATGTGTATAGATAGATATAAACCGCTGAACCTAAAGAAATTTTACATCTGATTCCTAAAAAAATACAATATAGTAAGCGCTATGAAAGGAAGTGTTGAAAATCAAATCCTGAAGAGGTGAAAAGGGTTGGCAAACTTTGTATGGGAAACAAAAATTCAGATGTCAAATTAACAACAAGCGGAACCAGCGAAACCAGTGCAAGATGCTAGTCACTATATTTGATCAAATTCTGTCTAATATTTTTTGCGTGATCCGCGAATAAGTTATTATGAAATGCGCATTTAAGGACAGATATTATATTATTTAGCAGATTTGGCATCCACGATTTTATTACTCGTATAAAGCATAAATGGAGACGACATCTGTCGCACTAAAAAGTCCTTTTTCATTTCATGGCAGCTTTTGTATATATCTTTATAAATTATGAAAGACAATTCAATTTGCTAAAATTGGGATATTTGTACATGGTGTCGGCGAATTTCAACTGCAAGATTGCTTTAAAGCAACTTTTGACTGATTAAAAAAAACAGTTAAAGCATTAGGAATAATTAGAAAACTTTAGAAATTGCTTATTAGAAATAGGTTTAAAAATAGTCTTTACATTCTTCCTTTGCAAATTAACTAACAAAGTAGTCTGACAAATTCTTATTTTATTTCTATTCCCTCCACGACCGCAGACACGCCGACGTTACAGTTAACAATAGATATCTTAGAAATTTAATTAATTTCTTAGAAATTTACCTGGAGGATACATTTATAATTTTCGTACCACGATGTCAATGACTAACAAAACGGTTTAATATTGCCATAAAAGTACACTAGGCTATGATTCAACAATTAAAACTTTGTTAAGCCTTCAAATAGTAACTTCATACAATAAATACATACATAGTAAAAAGCGAACCCAATTTACGCTTTCAGATTAGCCTATATACCTATTGTTATACACATTTATATATAAGTTATACCCAGCTCACCATGGACCAGTATGTGGAGACGACTAAAACGACATCATATCCTAGAGCTAGAAGACCGACAGTAGCTCTGGGCAGCAGAAGAATAGATGCTTCCAATGGGAAGCCGCTCCACATGACAGCATCACAGAACCGCTTTGCTCATAGTCTTAGGGCTGATTGCAAATACACACAGAGAAAAAAAATAAGTTATACATAAATAGATCCTATATTTATACGTATACATATTTGTAGAACGCCGTGGTCGAAACTGATCAAGCACTTAGAGATTATGTCTATAAAGTAACGAAATTGTTTTCATTTATGTAATTTCTTTTTGACTTCTAAAACATCTATGCAGTAGTTTGTCTCTGCGCGCATATTATACTCAAATTATTACCTACACCATACTGACGTCACGTCAAATAACCAAAAAAATAATTGTTTCTTTATGTGCCTATATCGTGGTTTATTTATTTTTTCCGGGTTATAGGTAAGCAAGGTAAGGAGGTATTCAAATCAATTTAGTCTTTAATTATATCACACTAGCGACTCACCCTCGCTTCGCTCGGGTTTGTCCCTGGTTTGCTTCCCAATACAAACTTTCATCCCCATTTACAACCCTTTAATTGGTGATTTCCGGGATAAAAAGTATCCTATGTCCTTCCCAGCGTCTCAAACTATCTTCTTACCAAATTTTATCTAAATCGATTCAGTAGATCCAGAGATTACCCCCTACAACGTCACAAACTCATAAACTTTATCTCTTTATAATATTAGTATAAACGAATATTCCTCATTTTCCCGAAACCTGAATTATATCCAAGGCAAAAGTATTAATACAAGTATGAAATGCATCAATGAAAGCATGAAAAAGTAATTAAAAGTTTAGTAACGTTTAACACTCAGACAAAAAAGAATAATAAATGTGCATCTTGAATTTCTAAGTACGCTTACAGTATGGTACAGTACGGTTATCCATCTTCGAACATTTTCTTTTCTTTTCTTCTCATTACTATCGGCTAATGTGTAAGGATTATGGAAAATAATATAAAAATGTAAATAAAACTTTAGTTTGAATGGAATGTAAAACTGGGCTGGGATAACGCTAGCGGATTATTGCCTTCTTCACAGCCTCAACATTGAACTTTAAGCAAGCGGTGAGTCATTTTCACTAAATAGATGAATAGCGTGATCGGCTGAGGGTGTCAAGAGGTGTGTTTTGTTGTTGCTAGTGAGTTTACAAGTTATTGTGCAGTTGCATTGAGATATATATATATATATATATATATATATATATATATATATATATATATATTTATATATATATATATAATCACATGTACCTACGAAAAGTACATACATAGGGAATCTACCTACAACTTTTATAACCTTTAAAATACAATTTGGTACCCACAATGGACCATATCTGATTAGCTAGGATACTGTTGAGTAGCCAAAAAAAAGAAAGATACTTTTTTATCACCCAAATGATGAAATAAATTGTCGCTAGCCAGGCATCACGTTTCCGATATTTTTTTAAACTATAAATTGCTTAATTTAGAACGAGTAGGTATCTGGGCGACCGAGCTTCATTGGGCATTTTTATGGTCTTCAGAAAAGATATAAAATTGCATTTTTTCAGAAAAATTAGCTATATGTATAGATAAACTTAAAAAGAAAAACCTTATCTTAATACAAAATTTGATCCAAATCGTTAGAGCCGTTTTCGAGATACACGAAATAAATCTATCTTCCAACTGAATCGAATCTGTACATTATTTTTATTTTTGTTTGTCTGTCTGTCTGTCTGTCTTAGAACGCATCACGAGAAAACCAATGGACAGTTTTTGATGGATATGATGATAGCTGATTATCCCGATCAACATATAGGATACTTTTTACTGCAAGAAAATATCTCATCTCTGAAAAATCAATACTAAACGTTAAAACGTAGTACCTACGTAACGAGCGAGGGAGAGTCGCTAGTTCATATATAAATATACAAGTATTGCTCATTTAATATTATATTAAATAAAACAGAAACTTCAGATCTTCGGCGTAGTAGGCCAACGCTTTAACCATTAGGCTATTCAGACGGCGGCGGCGGCGGCGAAATTACGAACCATATCGGGCGGGTAAATCTTTTTGCGTGAAAATATGGAGAAAATGATTTTTCGCTAATTTTATAATGTATTCCTAACAGACAAAGTACTGTTTATAAAAATTATAAAATATACAGTAAAATACCGACAGATGACAGAGTAAATATGTAGTAGCTCAGATTCTCTTATTGTTAGCACCGCCATGAAAAAATATCGGCAATAATATATTTTCTTATTACCTACCTACATAGAACTAAATTCTGCCTGCGACTGTTTCGCGTGTTTATATTTTGTTTCTATTCTATTAAGGTTTTTGACATTTATATTGATAAGAACGAGGTCCATGTGCGTGACAAATGCTAGTCGTAAATATTCATACTCGCTTACTTCCTTCACAAACTTTCTTCAAATAAGATACTAATAGGACATCATCAATTTTAATATAACGTTAGTTACTTAAATAACAACACATAGGTACATATGTCAATTATATACCTATCCCATGTATTCATATACAAAGAAATTATTAGTGGACCCTCACTACTCATTAAATATAGATATTTTGTTTACCGGAAATCGGAATTGTTAATAACGCTCACCCGAAAACTGCTGAGCAATTATTTTTTCTCTTTGGCTTCGTCTAAGTGGGATAAAAATAAGCGTATTTTATAACGCAACATACTTATATAAACTGACTTTAATTCATTTTCTTTCTAATTTATAAAACCCTATGCAACTGAATGAAGACGCAAGCTATTATAATTGGTGACAACCAGAACCTTGATGCACAGTTCCTAACAAATCTCTTCAAAAAGCGGCTTCGTAATGTGATTGTGACGTTAAGTGATAAATCAAATTAAAGAATAAAACCTGAAACTTGAAAGTCGTAAATCCTGATTGTTTAAACACAAATTTGAACTTAGGCACGTTACTTAGAGTTACTTTTTAAACAAAATAATGTGCGATAAAGTCCCGTTTTTATCCGACTGCAGTGAAGCACAAAGCAGGACTATGTGTTTGACCTGTGAGTCCGATCCTATATTTCCTCGTAACTACTAAATGGCTTAACCGATTTTGATGATTGATACGTCGTTAGATTCATCTTTATCAGACGAGTATCATAGTACATATAAATATTATTAAAAATAAAAATGGCACATTTAAAGCGCGAATATGTCTTTATAAAAAAATCTTTCAAATCGGTCAGGGTATCAAAATGACGGTTTTTAAGAGGCGATCACAAATATATATATATAGGTACCTTATATGTTTAGAAGTAAGTTGAGATAAGAAATTGTAAAATAAAAACTTAAAAGCTATAAATAAAAAGATTAAATTATAAAAATAAACTCGATTAATTATCTACACTCAAATAGCTCTATTGTCTCTGAAATAAAACACTGTCACTCAATGAGAATAACCCTTGTTTTCCAATTACAGAGCATAATGCCGCACTTTGGCGCACAATGCCGAAGAGTGCTAATACTTAATTATAACGTGAATTAGTTTTCAAGTGCATTAACAGAGGGAACTAGGTTCAGTGTTGAAAGAAAAAAATATACCTAATAAATATATAATAATATAAATAAAATATAAACAAATATTACTAATATTCGACTATAAACGATATTATTTTCTGCTGCCGAGTACTTTTCAAAATGCTCGATTGTGCGGACCGTTGCTGTAGTTGAAAAAAATCGAAGTTAGCATTATGCCGCATAATGAGCTTTAGTGCTCTAATTGGAAAACGGAGACCATCTTTCATTTGTCACTTCACACTTGTCACTTGTCAGAAGTCAATAAACAAAAATATTACACTGTATTTGCAATTTAGCTAGGAATTGATTGATTGAACATTTGGCACGCTTCTTAGTCTTAAAATAAATAATTCATCCAAATTCGGATATATTATAGTGATTTTACAAAAAGACAGGGAATTTAAAGTACAAAATTCAGAGAGAGTATATGTTGACATTTAATAAATGTATTTTTAGTCGTATTTAATAATTAAATGAAACTGAAACACGGCTATTATGATGTTTTCATTCGGATATGTGCTAGGTATTCATCTAAAACTGCTATCAGACACTACACAGATGGCATTTATAAGAATTATACATACTCGGAACTGTATGGAGTATGTGAATACATATCACAAAATTTACAACAGCTAACATGTAAGAAGGGAATAATTGGATTAGTTTCCGAAAGAAATATCATCATTCCATGTGTTGTTGCTGCGTAAGTCCCATTTTTATTTACTCTAGTATAATTTACATTGAGGGGAGTAAGTAGTATGTATATTTAAAATTGCTCTGCGTACAATAAAATATGTAAATCTACTGTTTAAAAGGCAAAGATAATGGTGAGTGGAATATTATGTTAACATATGACATATCTGGGAAATATATCTGGTAGAATGATTTGGATTCTGATGAGTGAATAGATTTGAATATTGATGAATGAATAAATTAAAAGTGTTGAAATCTTCACATGATCTAAGTTCACTTAAACTTATAATGAATGATGAAAGACAAATATCTATGGTATAAACATGAACAGGTTAATTAAAAATAGGAGAGACCTCATATGATTTTTGTGACTAATTGATTGCTATACTTAGGTTGGTATGATGGATATTCCTGAATACCTTAACAAAACAACAGTGGATTATTATAATGTAAGGCCCGAAAAGTAGGCAGACATAAATAATTGGCCATGCTGATATATGAGTATGTATATAAAATAAATATATTATGAATATCATGATTAAACAAAGCAATCATTTTTTTTTAATTTTCAGGGCTCACAAATGCAGCACAACATTTATGTTCCTTGATCCAACTCATGACATAGAAAAAATTGCTAATGATGTTAAATTTACAATAATAATTACAATAAAGGAGTTGGAAATGAATGCATCATCATTATCATCAGAACTATTTAATAAGAAACCAGATAAAACATTGACTGTTTTTAATTTAGTAGTTGATTTATATAATTTAGATATAAATGAAAGTCACCATAGTTACGCAACTGATCATTCTTATATAGCAATGACGTCTGGAAGTACTGGTGAACCCAAACATATTCAAGTTCCAGTACAGTGTATGCAACCAAACATAGAAGATTTGACTAAATTATTTGAAATTACTCCAAGTGATGTTATATATTTTTCCACTCCTCTAACATTTGATCCATCTATGATAGAAATTCTATTAGCCTGTATGAATGGTGCTTCACTACTGATTGCACCAGAAAAGGTTGATATTCTATTTCCCGAGAAGAATGAAAACTCAATTACATTTTGGCAGACAACTCCATCAAAATTCTTTCAATATTCAAATTTAGATATAAAAAATAAAATTTTAAGTGCAAATTCAACACTTAAAATATTGGCCCTAGGAGGGGAACCTCTTAATGGTATAAAGAGATTGAAAGAATTAAAAGATACAAAAAATAATACTAGAATTTTTACACTGTATGGTGTTACTGAAATGTCTTGCTGGGCTTGTGTTGCTGAATTGGATCTGAATAGGATATTAAATGACCGGGAAGTGCCTTTAGGAAATTGTCTATCTGAAACTGAAATTGTATTAGGACCTCCTCATAAAAATAACACAGGCAAAATTATTTTAAGTTAGTAAGTTGTTATACAATGAATTTGCATGTAAATTGTTATTTATTTTTAATATAGTTTTTTCTACACAAGTTTTTTACCAAGCCTTAACCAATCATAAACTTCTGTGTACAAAAATGAATCCGACATACTTATGTTCTAAAACGATGTTTTAATTTATTTTTAGCTATCATTTAGAAATTATCAGAATATAACTTAATTGTACATAGAAAATTTCGAGTTATACATTAATTTGATTAAAGGATTTTTCGAACATTAGATATTATACATTGTTACATTTAATTATTTTGAGGAAAAAAAAGATAATGGTTTTTTAATTGCAGCTAGTAAGACAAGAAAATGTATAATACTTAACAAAGGTATTAGTACAGACGAAGGAAGTATAAAGTATATTGACACAGGTGATTTGGGAGAACTAAGAAATGGCACTATATATTACAGAGGTCGATCCGATGATGTTATTAAAAGATTTGGAAATAAAGTTAACTTACAAACCATAGAGACCACAATAATGCAGTGTCCAAGGGTGAAGACATGTTCATGTATTTGGTTGCCAAAGCCTATGTTACTAGTTGTATATTATTCTTCTGAAACTCTCAGTAGTCAAGAGTTATCAGATTTTTTAAAATGTAAGTTGGATGATAAGCATTGGCCAGACAAAATACTTAGAGTGGATAACCTACCAATAAACCCTCATGGGAAGACCTCCAAAACCATTTTATCTCAAATGTTCGAAAAGACTCATATAAAACAAACTTTTGAGTCCTTAAAAGTGCTACTATTAAAGGAATTTAAAAGTCTATTAAATAGAGACTTTACATATGATGAAATTAAACATATGGATTTTTTTTCTATTGGCGGTACCTCATTTCTAGCAGTTGCATTGTGCAACAAAATATCCAATATTTCTCCTTCATTTGGAAAGTTCATCTTACCCTACTTGATTTCTCAAAAAAACACAATAGGTGAGATAATGTTATTAGCTATAAAAGAATTGGGACTGGAAGAAAATAAGCCAAAGAAAAGATTAAAGAGATCCAGATCTATAACCGAAAGTTTATCAACAAATCAATCGGTTAAAAAAATAATGGAAAACTCCTCACTGACTCTTGTAGATTTTGTTGTTGTTTGGACTTATGATACTGGGAAATGTGTCGATGCATCGCCTACACTATTCCAGAGTGGCCTGTAAGTATTAATTTCTTACAGAATACATTTAATTAGCTTTGAAATTTTTTTTAGAAACAAAATAAAACATATTTCCTTTGCATTGAATGCAACCCACTGTTCACTGCAATGGTCTCAAATCTTAATCATCAATCAATTTTAACCTAATTGTTATCTAATCTAATTGTTATATCAATGTGTAAATTGTATGAACTACTAGCAACTCACACTCGCTTCGCTCGCGTTTGTCCCTAGGTACATTTTAATTTTTTTGAGCGGAACCCTAATTCTTTTACTGAAATAAAAGTAGCCTAAGTTACTCCTTATAACATCAACTACCTGCCAGTGAAAGTCCCGTTAAAATGGACCCAGCCGTTTTGAAGATTAGCCGGAACAAACAGACAGACAAACAAAAACTTACAAATTGAGTTTTTCTTATAAATACCGTGTAATTCCATATGCATTAAGTAAAAAGCTGTTATTTTGACATTACAAACAGACACTTCAATTTTATTTATCTATATAGATATTAAGATTCCAGAAAGTGGAACAATTGTACCTACTATAAAACTTTCTAGTTTGAACTCATTTAGTTTACTGCGAGTTTTTGAATTTTCTAAAACAATATTTTTTTCTTATCTCTGTTCTATTTCAGCAATCTGTACGTGACCGTTGGCAGTCATTCGGGGAAAATCGTTGTTATTGATGCAATAAGCGGTATAACGCAAGGCGCAGTCAAGGTGAAATCACGGGTCGAAGCCTCTGTACTATGCTATAGCGATCCTGAATCGTCCACGCCCTACGGTTTTGTTGGCACCTATGATGGTACCATCATATGTTTTAAATTAGAAAATTGTACAGAAATATGGCGAATAAACATAGGCTCTATGGTTAAAAGCAAAGGAATATATTGTAAAGGATGTCTATATATCGCTTCATATGACGGCTTCATACGCTGCATTGATGCTACGGTAAATATTAAACGGTCAGCTGTTATGATAAGGTTTTTTGTTGTTATTTATAGAAAAAATATATTTATTGTAAAGGCAATTAAGCTTAAAACCACTTGAATGTATTTGTTATTTCGCACTTGTGAAACAAAGAGATTACTGTATATTATAGATATTTCATAGTGTTAGGTAACAAGCATTGTTATCTCTATTAAATGATGATTTGAAATGTTTTTAATGAAATTATGTCCGATACAACTCGAATTAATTTTTTTAAATAGCAACCAGAACGTTTTGAACATCTTTTCGGATTATTTCGCAGATTTATTTTGATTTTTGGTTGCCGACGTTTCGTATGCTTTACAGCAATCGTGGTCACGGGAGAGTCTCTTTAGAAAGATAGTTTTATTTAAAACTAGCATTGCCCGTGGCTACGCCCGCGTTCAGATGACCAAAAACCAAATTCTTAGGTTTTACATATTAGTATAATCTTACATTGCAGTTTTTGTATTTTTTCTCAAAAATGAGATATTTTCCCGTTGTAAAAAGTATCCTATATGTTGACCCGGATAACCAACTATACCAAATTTCATCAAAATCTCTCCAGTGGTTTTTCTGTGATGCAGTAACAGACAGACAGACAAAAATTCTAAAAACTATAGATTCGGCCTTTGTATCGATAATAATGTCTATTTCAATAAAATTTTCCAAAAAATATTTCATGTACAGATTCGGCTCAGTTAGAATTGTATGTATATCAAATATTCGCGAAAATCTAAGTCTTACAGAATGTTTTGATTAATGATGAATCTTCTAGATGGAGGTTGCTTATGCTTAACACACCTTGGGAGTTGGGTTTGTAAATAAATAACACATTTTTTGTACAAGATATAACTTCTAATTAAATGACCAGTCAGTTGGAATTTACTGAAGTTTGTAACGTAATGGAAGTTAATTATAAAGTTACTTTATGCCATTTTTAATGTTTAATTAACATTGAAATTATTTTAACCAGCTACTTTGTAATTTATTGTATTCATTACCAAATTATTATTAAAGCCTTCGTACCAGTATGGCTGGGCATCGTCTATTCTAATGCGTTGAGATCACGGGTTCAATCCCGTGTGTTACTAATGAGTTTTTGCCTATATCGTGTACTAGCTTTTAAACGCGGCTTCTCAAGTTTATCTATGCATTATTCTAAGTGCCTTCAACATTCCTCGATAAATAGGCTATAATTTAAAAAGATTTATTTTAAATCTTACTGCTACTTTCAGTGATAAGCGCGTTTATACAAACTATCTCTTATACTTTAGAACATTAGTATCTATAAATTAATAATAATTATGCAGACAATACTTTAAATGTAATAAAAAATGGCGCGGTGCGGTATTTCGCCTTCAATTATGCAAATTCACACTTAACCACATGGATGGATGGATGGAATTGGAAAAAACTAACTACAATTTAGTCTATATTTCATGGAAATTATTAAATACATGATATTTTTTTCAGTCAGGTGAAATAAAACACGCAATACACATAGCCGGCCAAACGATATCTGCTGACTTAGCCCTAGCTAAGAACGAGTTCATTCTACTTGGCACTTTATCAGGAGTGTGCGCGAGTGTACACAGCGAGACGCAAACCGTGGCTTGGCGCGGCACAGTTGGCAGCCCTGTGTTTTCAAGCCCAGTTCTCTACGATAATGATAAATACGTGGTCTTTGCTGAAGTAAATGGTGAAATACACTGTCGGACTGTTGAAAAAGGCATCAAGGTCAGCTATTTGCACTTTTTTGCTTCATTTTTTGCTAATACTTTGTTACATTACATTTGATATTTTTTACAGATCTGGAAATATCAAGGTGCTAAAGGGAACATATTTTCTTCAATATATGTTAAAGAAGTGGAGAAATTCAAATGGCGTATGGTTTTTGGCTGTCATGATAACAAAGTTTACAGCATCAACATAAAGAACTTTCAGCCAAGCTTGTATTGGAAAACTCAACTCACTTCCCCAGTTTATTCAACACCCTGTAGTTTGAAAGAGAAGTATATATTAGCAGCATCCAATAATGGAAAATTATGTATACTCAATTCTGAGAGTGGTTCAATAGTGTCAGAGTATCAATTGCCAAATGAAACTTTTTCATCTCCATCAGTATATAGAAATTACATTTTTATTGGTTGCAGAGATGATCACCTTTATTGTATAAAATATGTAATGAATGTATAAAATACAAAGTTTGAAAATAAATGTACGTTTCTAAAAAAAAACAATTGTTGTCTGAAACATTAAAAGCATTACTGTTATCTTTGTGTCCAATCATAGATATCAATTTCATTGTTGGCTTTAAAATTGTCTAGTACATGATATGGTTAGGTGTGATAAATTGTATTATATATAAACAATATTGAAATAAAAAGGTTAAAATAAAAATAAGGCATTTTTTAATCAGTAACTTTATTCATGATCTTACACAACATTTAGGTGTATAGTGAGCATTCATACATTGACATTATTTAAATGATATGGATACACAGATGTAGAACCAGAATGGAATGCATTTCCAATGCACAAACTACCCTTCTCTTGTGCAGATCATTACATGCTTTGACCTTAAATTATATATAAAAGCATCCTTAAATGATGAATAAATCTTATAAATAACAATCTTTATATTTTTGTATTATTGTTCAATAAAAATAAAATGCTACAGTTATAGAATGAAAGAGCTGGTCAACTCTACAGCAACACATCAAAGCTCAAATTTTTCCCAATATCCCTAATTGAACATTTATTTAGCCAGTATATATAAACAAATATTAAAATCAACAAGCAATATACATAATATTATGACAATATTTATTGCTCTTCCTCCCCTAATTCCAATTTAACCTTGGAAAAGTCAAAATCTTCACCAGTACCTCTCTTATAGATCTTAAGAACATCTAAGCAAGTAGTTTCAAAATGTGTGGTAGCGTCATAAGATTCAGAAATAAAGATTTGACTTTGGCTACCATCATCAGTAGGCTCATAGTAATCCGTAAGGGACACAAACTTTTGTCTAATGGATCCCAAGAGATCTAGTCCTGGCTTAATCTCAGTCTCAGGATCATTAGTCTCAACTGTAGTAGATACCATAGCAATAAACCAGCCTTTAGCAGCAACTTGATGGGTGTATGATACCAGAGACACATAAATGTCAGAATTCCTTCCAACTTGCTTTTGTGGTATGATGATCTGGGTAGACAGAGCATCTTTAGTATTATTGATAGGGTGGTCTAACAAACAAATGCATCGGATTACTTGTCCCTTCTTACGAACCCTATCGGGGACATAGCTGGGGTCACAGTACACTTGCTTACACTTGGCCACCTCATTGCCTGAGCGCACTCCAACAACTCTTCCTCCTTCACCAAGAACAATCTCATCAATAGGCTTGTCTAACATATAAGTTCCACCATAAATAGCAGAAAGCCTAGCAAAACCTTGAGGCAGTTCTCCTAAACCATACATAGGATAAAGGTATGGTGACTTGCCATACCGGGCAAGAGAATCGGAATAAAGCTTGATGCGACGAATTGTTTGAATTGCAGGCTGCTGGAGGTAAGTATCATCCAGATACAGAGCCAAAGCATGCCCTGTGAAATCTTGGGTGTTTTTATCCAAGCCGAATTTATCATAAAGAGATTGCATATTTGCTGTGCTAGGATCGAAGTCCTTCCAAGTCTTAGCATCCTCTTCTTGGAAATCTTGGACATATATCAAGAAATTTCGGAAACGCCTTTTTTCAAACATACCCATCAAATCCGATGCCAATGCCTCCTTTTGGTCCACGGGAACTTTTGAGATCTTACCACCCTTGTACACATAGCTACCCTCAACAGATTTAAATTCAAGGTACCGGGTGACGCCCGTATGGATTAATAGTTTTACAAGAAGTCCATTCGCCATTAAAAATTTAGGAATTAAATCCACATTCCAATCGCGACCACGTCCATAAGATTCATCAGGTGTTGGTGCATTGAACTTTGCGAACAATTCTTCTAACGGGGTAATTGATGCCGATTCACCACCGTAATACTTGTTACGATCAATGTGCAATACCTTTTTTCCAGACACAGAAAGCATT
Source organism: Brenthis daphne (assembly GCA_947093115.1). Lineage (NCBI taxonomy): Eukaryota > Metazoa > Arthropoda > Insecta > Lepidoptera > Nymphalidae > Brenthis > Brenthis daphne. Next base: position 27,533,658 of record OX352474.1, on the reverse strand, counting down.
CCGCTGAGAATACATTCCTTCAGGCCGGTGCCCAAAACGATTGCATCGTACTCTTCATCCATGCTGATGAAAAATTATTACAATAAAATTCCTTTATGATTAGAAATATATGATTAACCGGGGAACAAATGTCAAAATGTCGGAAATTTCAGAAAACTAAACGAATATGTCTGCCGGGGATGACGTCGACGAGTCGATATCTATACCTACATAAAGAAACTTACCATAATTTATTTTAAGTTTTAAATGTGCAAAATACGCAAAGGATTTAGACTACACATCTCATAAACAATCATTCTGACTTCATTGAAATATTTATTTCTAAAAGAGAAACATTAAAGGATAAGAATTCTTATATTTTAAGCTCATTATTTAATTAGGAGGCATAAATGTGTTGTTTTAAGTTATAAATTATAATATATAGGTATAAGCTTTACATAAATATTTTATATAGATAATTAAATAGAATGTCCCTCTTGTATCTAATTATAATAATGACAGTAATCATATTCTGATAAATGTTTAAATAATATAAATAAAGAAGAGGTCAATGAATAGTAGGTACATCCACATTACAATTTAGAACTCAGAAGAACTGTAATCTATGGTTCCAATTTGTATTGTTGTCACTTGTCACTGTCAGTCGGTCGGTCAACTTTGCTTGTTTTTGAGTTTGTCTTGTGCACACTTCACGTGCGACTGTATCTTTCGTGGCGGTCAAATATTACTGTATACTATCTTGCAATCTTCTTATCGAAAAATGTTTTTAGTTCTAAAACTTTTTTAATCACATAAAATTTGTGTAAACATTCGATTAATATGAACGGTAGTGATGTGTAAAACAGTGAACGGATGATTTCAAACCATATGCTTCAACTTTTCGACACATTCTCTTTAGATGAATTGAGAGCAATAAAATACACGGTCCGGCGCACTAAGGAACGAGATTTTAAATGAGAGGAAAAAGTGAGCTGAACGACCTTCAGATGAATAAAAATGTCAACAGAAGGAAGTGGAGAGACTCTTTCGGCGATACCGAATTTGCCAGGAGCACCAGAGCAAACGTATCTTTTTCCGAAAGTGAAAGGACATTCGAGATCCATAAGTCATGGAGGGATGCCAATGTTGGCCGGAAACCCAGCAACTGCTCGACCGCCTCTCAAATCGGCAATGCGGGGTCATCAGAGGGCCCTGTCCCACGGTCAGATCGGCGAAGGACAACGTGCCGCTTCTGGACCTGGTCACAGTCGAACCGGTAGTCGTACAGATTTTATTCTACCTCCAGGTCATCGAGAGGCTGCTCCGGCGAGTGCTCAACCTCGCTTATCATCTGTACGAGGGCATCACTCTCGTCAGGCATCGCGCTCTGATTCTATCTACACTTTACGTCGAGCCTCTGTAGTGGCACCATGGCGTCGTGCGGTTTTTTGGTTAATGCGACGTCAACAGCCAGCTGTTGACAACAGACATTTAATAGTTATTCCCAATCATCTTGTCCCTGACAAAACTCCACCTAAAGATCATCCAAATGGACAGAGATGCAATAATAAAATCAGGACTACTAAATATACATTGCTCTCTTTTATACCTAAAAACCTCTTTGAGCAATTCCACAGGATTGCAAATGTGTACTTTATATTTATAGTGTTATTAAACTGGGTACCAGCTATTAATGCATTTGGCAAGGAAGTGGCTATGCTACCAGTGTTATTTGTGCTTGGAGTGACTGCTATTAAGGACTTATTTGAAGATCGTCGAAGACACCTATCCGACAAAAGAATAAATAATTCTTTCTGTAGAGTCTACAAAAAGTAAGTACTGTACTCTCTTTAACTTTATATGTAATTATTAGTAGACAATTAACTAAAAAAGTCACTCAGTCATCACTGTACTGTACTACATATATACTGTGTGTGTGTGTGTGTGTGTAAATATTCCATAAACAATTGCTTTTTACACTAAAAGGATGACATCTACAATATTTTGTGGAATATTGCACAATCTCTGTTTCTGATAAATATTTTGTAACATTTCATATATACCAACAAACATTAACAGCCATCATTATCAATATAAATTATATTACTTATAATTATATTTTGAACATTAAGAAATTACTTAGCTAAAATTTTATTTGATTTATTTTTATAGTTCTAGAAAATTATTCAAATAACAAGTACCAAGTAATTCATACTAATAAAATAACTCAAATGCAAACAGTGTTATTAGATAATAATGATATAGTTAGTGAAACAAATGTTAATTGTAGAAAATTGTACAAAGTCTATAAAATAGTAATCCTTAAGGAATCTTCTACCAGGAATTTCTACTATATCTATAATTCTTTATAGTTTGGCTTAGAATTCCTTTAAAGAACAGGATATATTATTTTTGTACAAATTAAATACTACTTTTCTATTCAAAGCAGAGAATGCTAGAACCTGCATTACAATAAAATCATATTTTAGTATCAAAGTAGCTAAATAAATTATTATAAAAAAAAATTGAACATATCCTATGTTCAAAATTTTTGTATTGTTGCTTATTATGATGTCACCTAACAATGCCAATCCCATGTGATGTAGACTTAAAAGATAGCACATATGACATACATGATATACCACAACTCACAAGTACACACCAGATGAGGTAATTATCAATAACAAAGACCTAAAATGTTATAACATCACTTTATTTCAAGCTTTATCTCAAAGACATAAAGCTTGAAACATATGAATATTGTTATTCCTTATATAGGTAGTTGTTTTTATAACCATGTGCCTATTTATAACACCCACAAACCATTATACCTATAAGTCAATTAAAAAATCTATCAACTACTTTACATGGACATTATCTCATAGAATAGTATATAAATACCATTTACCTTAAACATGAAATAATACATAGTAATACCTATAATATTTAAACAATAATGCTATAAATACAATTCAAATATCTAATGTTTATTAAATTTTTGATAATCTTTTAGAATTAGGCATAGAAATATATACTGAATTAATTTGATTATGTAGTCACAATAATTTTGTTTACAATAGGACAAAAACTAATATGGCAAACTTTAGCGCCCGTAAAAAGCGAATGAAACGCAAATGTTGTAAGTGTACAAATCAGCTTCTACAGCTAAGTAAGAGCGTCCTAATTTGCATAACTTACTAGTTTATTGATATATCGTGAGTTACTCACTTTCACTACCTACTCTATGTAGATCCGGGTCTTTCCTGTGACGTGCGTAACATTCATAACGCTCATAAGAATAATCCTACCATAATATTAGAATCGCGAAAGTTTGTGAGGACGGATTTTTGTTTGTTAGTCTTTCAGGCAAAAACTACTAAACGGATTTTGATGAAACTTTCCAGTACATAATATAGCTCATACATTAAAGTACCACATCGGCTATAAGTTTTAAATATTTAATAATATATAATATAACTACTCGTGCGGGGCCGTGAGAAAACGCTAATAATTCATATTTACTTACTGCGTAAATATTTTAAAATAACTATGAATTTCAGAACGCTAAAAAATAAAAAAAAACATAGTAATATTTGTAATTGAAATGACATATATATATATATATATATATATATATATATATAAACGTAAATTAATAATACACTCAATGAGTTGTATATCCGGTATTGTATTTATGCTGAGAACACGTCTACCTTGTTTAAATGAATTTACATCAACTACAGGTATCAGCGTATCAAGCATTTTATTGAGTTATAAAGAGAGAGAAATCTTTGAATATAAGTTTGATTTATCTATTCTTTTAATATACACTTTCATATTCTTCCAAATCTATACAAAAGAATAGTAGTACTTAGTAGTCTATAAAATGTTTTTATTACCTTTATTAAATAACTATAACACGATTTATGATCTATCTATTGATAATACATTCGTTCTTTTAATTTGTAAAAATAATAAAATTCACTTTATTATAAAGTAGGTAATGAAATATTTAATTTAAAAAGTTGAAAATACTAATAGTATTCAAAATTAAGATACGACTCTCTCGAATCACACGACAAATGATAATTATGTTTTCGTCAAATCGCATTGTAGGTATATATTTTACTAAAAAACATTATGACATAATATGCATAACCGTATTGTTTATTTTTGACATAAAATTGTATAAATACCAACTGTAACGATATCAGTGCGTAGGTATGCAGTGAGTCAGAATATGGAGAATACCCGTCACTCGTAGCGCTTCATATGTACCTACTCAATAAATGGTTAAGAGTTAAAAATTAAAATTTTAAAGTCACTGAAAAAATCTATTTAATGATTAATGATGTATATGATACAACTATAATTGACCGAACGAGCGCAGCGTCTCTGCTTCAAGTCTACCAAAATTTTCTGTCCCTGTGTCTGTTTTTTAGTACTCCTCTACAGGTCGTATTTTACAACCGATCTGGACGAAACTTAGTAGACTTTATAAATATTTTTTGATTGGATACTTTCTCTAAAAAGGGGGCTACTCGATATCTCTGCCTTATAAGATCCGATTTCAATGACTCTTTTTTTATTTGAAAGGTAGTAAACTTTAAGTTGGTCAAGATCTGATAGGGATCTTCGGCGTGAGTCTCGTCAGTTTGTGTTCGCGAGGTCTACTGTTCGCAGAACTACTTGTAGTAATATACTGATTAAAAAGTAGGTTATAGATATGTAATTTAATTTCGGCACGAAATTTAAATAAAATTTAATGTCACTGTAACGCTGTAAAGAAATAATCACTATAGCTTATGTACCTATACTATAATAAAAATTTGTAACTCAATAGACAGAAAATGTGACTTAATTTATATGAAAACTGCTCAAGCTAATATAAGGTGACATCTGTAGGCATATATATTATGTACATATATGTTTAATATGTAGTTACATTATTGGAACTGAATGCAATCTTTTAATACTGCTTCAACTATTTAAACGTCATTCAAGCAAGCAATGCTACTGATAATGGACACTTGAATATTCTATACTCAGGTCCATTCCGGCTTCCATACATATTAAATAAGTGACCCGATCTGGGCGTATAGAGGACGATGAAACGGTTAAAGCATTAATAAATGTTTTTGTTTGAAATGATGAAGGTAAAGATGTCCTTGCGTATAAAAATTCTAACGATATCGAATCCGAACCCCCCACTCACCAGTAGAAACCAGTCAAAACCAGTTAATTATTATTCTCACATATTTTTTTTTTCTTAAAATAATATTATACCAATTACCAATGAATACCAAAAACTTGTTCTAATAAAGAACAAACAACAAAAAAATATTTTCATACTAATTTGTGCATACCATAATTTGTTAGTTCCTAATTATAATTATGAAAGGCACGCATTTGGAAACGCAAATATATATATTACTTATAAATTTTATGTTGATTTTTATATTTTTTAAATGTATATTATAAATTATCTTTTTTTTTAAATATGAGAGTTTTAACCTTCTATTATTTGTTTAAATTTACTCGTGTTAGTTTGCATAGAAAAGTAATTTAGCTTTGGTGCTTGAATGTTGACACGCGAAACTAACCCCTTGGTATTTTTTTTATATTTATTATACATTACTAGCGACTCCCTTCGCTCAGGGTCGTTTTAACTGTCAGTATGGAATAGATAGACTATATAATATTATATACATACCTATATACTTGTTGTAGGTTATATTATAACGTGTTTTTCCGTTGGAATGAGATAATCTCCCGCGGTAAAAAGTAGCGTATGAATCCTCCAGGCTTCAACTATCTCGACACAAAGAAATGACACCAATCCTCAATCTATTTCGACGTGAAAGAACGACAAACAAACAAACACACTTTCACATTTATAATATTAGTATTAGTATGGAAGTATGGATATTATGTACGATTCACAATCTACAAGAATAATATACAATTATAACTATTATTTATTAATTAGTTTAAGTGCTTTATTTGCTAGCAATCTGGAATACTATACAAGTGTTTTTTTTCTTTTATGATGTCTAGACACTGTCAGTTATAGGTTTATAAAGGCTGCCCATTTTAAAGTTAAATATTAAGGTATTTTATACAAGATAATGCTTGAAGTTACAAATATTAATTGAATTAGAATCTAGAATAGAAAATTTTTGGGCTTACGTATTTTATCATTTATCATTAAGGAAGAATCATATTTAGACTGTTTACTTAACTGCTTATCGACCAAACTAGATTGTGATCTTATTATAATATTCAGACTGTAATTACGTGAAACATTATTTACTAGCGAAACACCCTCGCTTCGCTCAGATTCGTCCCTAGGTACGTTCTAACGGTTAGTATGAAATAGATACTCGATGATCCCTTCGATTAATTGGGTGATACTCGTAGTATAATTTCTAAGAATATAATTGACATCACTTCGTATCTATTTTATCAAACGTACATTATCACTCAAAAGTGCGAAGTGGTCGTCAGATTTCCTACAATTAAAAAAGTTTTAAACATTTAAAATTTTATTGTGACTTATAAAGAAAATAGAAGACGTCATAATTGTTATAACTTTGCCATATTTATTTAGTAATAATTCTTATAAGTACACTAGGATTGCCCGCGGCTCCGCCCGCGTTCTGATAACCAAAAACCAAATTCTTAAGTTTTACATATTAGTATACTCTTACAATGCAGTTTTTGTATTTTTTCTCAGAAATGAGATATTTTTCCTCGGTAAAAAGTATCCTATACGTTGACCCGGATAACCAGCTATCATCATACCAAATTTCATCAAAATCCCTCTAGTAGTTTTTCTGTGATGCGGTAACAGACAGACAGACAAACAGACAAAAATTCTAAAAACTATATATTCGGCCTCTGTATCGATAATAATGTCTATTTCAATAAAATTCTTCAAAAAATAGTTGAAGTTATCAACGTCCGCCGCCGCACAATACTTAAACTATTTTATAAATATTGAATAATAATGACTGAACTAAACTGAACAATAATTGAGAAGTGGAATAAATTATACAATTTAAAATTGCTGTCATCAAATTTAAAAAATATTTTAGAGATACTTTTTTTCAAGGCTTTAATTATAATATATAATATAAACGAAAAGTCAGAATTTTTAGAGGTCCTCTTGAAAAATAACATCGCATATGAGTAACGATAAAATTTTATCAATTTAATATCTAAAGAAATCGTCGTTGTTTCCTCGGTGTTCGTTTAATCATTAAACTCATTAGTATTTGATAGCTATGCCGAAGAGTAATGAAACGAAAGCAAATATTCAGTCACCAAATTGGCTTTCAATATTATATCAGGCAGGTGCGGTGTGATCGAAGCTCTTCAAATATTTCATAAGTTGGCCTGCAAACAGTGAGTTTCCGTTATGCAACGTTCACTCTTTTCTTTACCGCTAGCTACTTGAACATTCTATTTATAAGCTATTAATACTCATAGCCCACAACTAATCTATGAAAGAGTCTACTTTTTCCTCAGAGTTATATATAATATGAATGTTACATAATAATAATATTTACCTTTTACCTCTCCATGGCTGGGCACATATTATGTATCTGATATCCCCCAATGCGAGTGCGATTATGCCATAATCAAAACTTTAGTCTGCTTTAGACTTCTCAAGTCTTTCGAAAAATAGTAGTTTCACATTTTAGCGAATAATGATTAATTTGAAAATAATATTTTGTATGTTAGATTTGTTAATAATATACCTAATTGTACTACAATCGGATGAATTAAAAGATAATATTTGTCCGACAATGACGAAATGCGAATTTATATACGAAAAATATGTAAATATTATAAAAAAGAAAATAGGTATCATAACCTACGCACGTTTACTTGTAACTGCAAAAATAAAATTGTGTTTTATAATCGGAACGTTATTCTCAACTTCTCTTGTGTTCTTTTTCAAATTGGTTCTACAATTGTCAGGTGGATATCTATTTATCAAATTTTAGTCATGTACCTCCAATCCTCCTTCAAGACAGATTGACAAACGGACATGACAAAATTTAAATGTAACCAAAAGGAAAAACTTCAACTATTGCAATTCTCAAAAACTAAATAAAATATCGAGAAAAATATTGTTAGTTTTCCTCAGATTGTACCAAATTCATTATCAAATAATATAGGTTATGACCTTATTTTGTTTTCGTTATAAATGACCAGTAATAATTTGATTGAAATAATTTGATTTTAAAATACATGTGTAAACGAGGCATGGTTTTACTGTAACAATAACCATTTACCTTCATCGTCCTGTCGTCAACGACTCTTTCATTGATTTGAGGTTTCAAGGTCGCACTATAAAACACTGTATTCATGCAATTTCTACTAAGATAAGTTTAATTACTTTTATTGGGGTGTTAATTATGCTTATCTTCCTAGTTTAGAAATACCACGTTGGTATTACTCGAGAAAATTCTAGTATTAATTATTATCTTTCTTACTTATTAAAATTAAAAGGCTATATAGTTTATATAAATTATTTTTTCTTTGATTAAAATTTATTGAAACGATATGAAACCCATATTTACCATTTTTTTTATAAATCTTTTTTGTTATAATTAAACTATACCTTACAATTACATACATACGAGTATGCGAACCTTTATAAATATCCAAAAACACAGGCCTGAAGTTAGAAGATTTAAGGTTTTTGAGGCTTAAAGTTTATTTTGTTTCCCTTTTGATTTGACAGGTTTAGTTTTCAGTTTTAAAATATTTAAGATTTTTTCCTTAGGAAATAGAAATATAATGACAGATATCATAGAAATTTTAACACAATGTCAAATAAAGTAAACAATAAGAATTCATTAAAATTCAAAAATGTATAAGTTAGAAAAATGTGCAGATATCACTAGTTTCAAAGAAAAGTAATTAAGATAAAACACTATTAGTACTAACGATTTACGTGGTTTTGATGTTGTACAATGAACGTGTATTACATATAGTAAATTATATTTTAATGTCTGATACAGTAACAAACGTTAAAAAAGATTCAAATCTAAATTTATCAAGACTATAGAATTGTTGCTGCCATTTCTAACGGCCGCGTTGTTAAGCCAAACTAATTTTTGTTTTTTTTTGCATAAAATAAATTGATTATTAAACATACATAGAAAAAAATATATACATACAGACGGACATACAGCCTCCTCCTTTTTGGAAGTCGGTTTTAAAATAACAAGAGTTAAACATAAAAAGTGTAAGACAGTAAGTGGGATGTGGCAGTAATTTTTTTGTTTATAGGTTCTTGGGCAAATCAATATTATGATTAAGTAATTAGGTTTTGTTTCCAAAACAATAATTTTATGCATTCGAATGACCTATGGAGATATGTCAACCAATATAATATCAAATCTCAGTGATGAAATAACAATTTCACCATGTCTCCTATTAACAAAAAAGTTAAAACTATGTTGTGATTTAATATTTAAACATAGGCCTAATGACCATTTACGAGTATATACAAAGCTTTGAAATATGTCATTGGCCAAGGTTTTAGCATGTGATGTAAACAGATAATTGCTATCGAAAATCCATCTAGCCACCACTAAACAATGAAAATTTAGTCGCACGCTATCGACTTTGGTGGGCTGTGGTTAAATAATAAATATTTTATCTACTCATATATTATGTGCCACTGTTTATACGACAACGCGAATTATGCTTTAGGTTAAAAAGCATTTTTTCTTTTTAATCGACTTCAAAAAGGAGGAGGTTCTCAATTCGATTGGTATAAGGTAAAAGCACTAAAGCTCGACAGTGAACTAAAGGATGACACTTTCGAAAAAAACGCTTTCTGATAAGAATAATACCCATTGAAATTACTTTACTACTGATGTTAGAGACACCTAGTGATATCTATGATACGTGGTCAAAAACTTGCATACACTTTCTTAAGCAAATTTCCAAATGGCATCAGTTGAAAGTAAACAATGTGAACGAGTGAACACGTGCGCTGGTATTTTAAACAAAAATCTTAAGGAGGCTGACATTTTGCAGACATGATTTTGTTCTACATTTTTATGATTTTTGCTACTTTTTGTTTTGATATAGCTCAATGTATAAAATTATTCATATAATAAGACCATTGTCTTTTTATTTTAGTTAGATTTCTTAACAATTTAAAGTGTGTCTACTATTAGTATCAGAAATTAGTGAAAACCTAAAAGCCAACACGTGTGTCATTTATTGGGGTCACAGCAAACTGAATTTCTCAGCTTATATTCATGCAATTATTGCCTATATGTCCTGTGAATAAAGTCCTATTTAATTTTTGTTACTTTTACATTACCATATCCAACAGTAGACAGGGTGTCAACTATTGGGTATACTAGGTGTCAACTATTAGCTTATGCTTTCAGTTTTATGTTTGAGCATGATACTGCCAATTAAAGGACTAATGTTCTGTTATTCTGAAGCGAATATGGAAGCAGTTATACAAGAATGCAGGCGAGGCATCCCGACAGCTACTGCGGCAAAGAAATTCGGCGTACCAAGAGTAACTTTACTGAATAAAGTAAAGGGAAAACACCTATCAAACGTAAAATGGGAAGAACCTGTTACATGACCGAAGAGGTAGAATGTAAGCTGGTAACATGGACAAAAGCAATGGTGAAACAAGGTTTTCCAATAGGGAAGGATAATTTGCAAGACAGTGTTAAGAAAATAGTAGACGATTTAAATGTAGAAACGCCTTTCAAGAACGGCAGACCTGGAAAAAGATGGTACAACAGCTTTTTAAAACGTTTTCCTGATCTTATAACAAGACAGCCCCAAAATTTGACCGCACGAAAATTACCATGACAAAAGTAATATCAAGCAGGGCGAATATCTAATTGTCAACTTTCCTGGAAGAAAGAAATATCACAAGTTTGTCTGCATTGTCCAAAAAATTTCTCATAAAGATATTGAAGTTATGGCTATGGTGTGCTGTGATCAAACCAAAACTGTATTTAAAGAAAACGACAAAGATATTAGTATTATAAGTGAATCTCAAATCATTGAAGTCCTCGAAAGTGCCAAATATGATTATAACAGGTGATAGGATCAAGTACAAATTTGATTTTCCATTACAAGTTGATGGATAACTTGATGTGATAGTATGTATGAAAATATTAAATAAATAGTTGAAGTCCTTCATTAAAAATTACTATCACAAATGATTGGATTAAGTGTTTATATTTTCTGTTACAAGTTCGTGTATAACTTGATATGATAGTCTATACATATAATAAAATTCTAACTAAGCCGAATATGTTCATTAAATATTTTTTGGAAAATCTTATTAAAATAGACATTATTTTCGATAAGAGGCCGAAATAATAATTTTTAGAATTTTTGTCTGTTTTGAAATTCGGTTTGGTGATAGCTGGTTATCCGGGTCAACATATAGGATTTTTACCGACACTTTACCGCGGGTATATATGTCATTTCTGAGAAAAAATACAAAAACTGCAATGTAAGAGTATACTAATATGTAAAACCTAAGAATTTGGTTTTTGCTCATCTGAATGCGGGCAGAGTCGCGGGCAATGCTAGTATATTACAATTGTTGATTTATTTTCATAATTATGTAGTAGTCTAGTATTAGTGCTAATGGATGTCTATTATTAGTGATTTAGTTTTTTGGCGATGTTATCTAATAGTTCCTATGACAAAGTGTAAAAGAATATAAATTTAAGTATAAAATATGCTCACAAATAAAGCTTTGATATTAAAAACATAATTTGTAAATGTTACTGGTGTTATTAAAAAATCTGTAACTGTCATTTTGTTATAAAATATATTTTATTTTGAAGAATAAAATTTGTGTTGTTCTTAAAGTGTCGAGCATTAGTGCTTTTACCTTAATTTTTTCATAACATTTTGTACATCACGCTTTATACGTACTTATATGGGATTATCAAAGTTTTTGAAGCCACTCAAGGGTGATTTATTTTTAGATTATAGGGTGAGTAAAGTCAAGTTTAATGCTTTGTCACTATTCTTACGCTGACTAATAATAATCAATCTTCATTTTTTTATATGTACTTTATTGCACATAAACATTAAAATATACAACGTTATGAGAAATTGAGGGCAAAGTTGGACTTACCTACTATATTAAAATGTAAATTTAATAAGTAATTTTATCTAATTATTAGGTTGCCTTTTTACTATTTTGCTAGATTAGTTTAAAAAAACTGTTAAAATAGCAAAAAAAAAATTGTGAAGTAACAGATTGGGATCGAGTAAATTACTTTTAAAGATATAGGTAAGTTGTATATATTTTTGTAATCGCCTCATAAAAACCTGTATTAATGATACCCCACTCGATTAATTAGGATGAAAGTTATTTTTTCAAGTCACAAATTTACGCCTAGGATTCGCCGTTTTAATTTTTAATAATATCTATATATTTGAATGTATCATCGAGTTTATTGAATGGCGTATGAATCATCAGAATTGGTTACGCCGTTTAGTAATTGCGAGGGAACATAGAATCGGACATCTATACATGTACAAGTCAAACACTATATAACCCTCCTTTGAGCTTCGCCGCAGTCGAGTATTAAAATAGAACCCACAGTAAGTATACAAATTATATAAATATGTATCAGCTTTTAACAACGTAATACGTTAAAAAAAAAATTAACAAATCGGTATAAGAAATAAGAATTATCTTCATAGTAATAAAAAGCAAATTTTATTTGGTAATAACACTTACTCGATCCCAATCTGCTAATTTAACAGTTTTTTTTAAACTAATCTAGCAAAATAGTAAAAAGCAACAGAATAATTAACATTATTGAAAAACTTATCAGTTCTTAAAGTTTGTTTTGTTAAGTGTTGTATCATTATCATCCGCAGAATAGAATCCATGTAGGTATGTATCTGTATATTATATAAAAGGCAAAAATGATTGACTGATGTATCAACGCACAGGCCAAACCCTTAAGCCTAGAAAATTGAAAATTGCGCACACGTATTCCTCTTATGACGTAGGTATCCACTAAGGAAGTATTTTTCAAAATTCAACCCCCAAAGAGGTGAAGTAGGGGATAAAAGTATGTATGAAACTCTTTATTCCTTGGACATATTTGCATGAAATTACATATTTGCATATATATGAAGTGAGTACGGCAAAAATAATGAGTTTTCTAAAATTCAACCGAACCGACAGTAGTTGATAAAAAAAATGTATAATTAAAAAAAAAGAAAGTTCTATTACCTAAATGTTCTTGTCATTTCCGTACTTGGCACTTGCTCTTCCTAAAATTGATAGAATACTGGCTTCTAACTACACCATATTAAACATAAATACGTTATAAAGTTTAGGAAAATCTCAACACAAAAAATGTATTAGATGAGAGATTGATTGAGAGAGAGAGATGTATTAGATGGGAAAGTACAAAGTGTTCATATTAAATGTAAGAACGTGGAGAACCTAGAAAAAAGATGGCCGTACTAATAATCTTATTTACCTGCAATCGGATTAAATCATGATGTAATATACACAACTACTTACAATGTCTCACTCTCAACAAAGTTCAAGCATTCGATTTTAGTCCTATAGGCAGCGCTGGATTTACACTAGGAGCACTCAGGGCTAGTTAGTGCCCAGGGCGGCAGTATTTAGGGGCGGCAAAATTCGCAGGGTGGGAAAAAAAAATTGTTCGCGTTATCAAAAATGTTTTTTTATTTTACAAAAAAATAAAAATGAAAAATAAAAAAAAGATTAACTAACTACCTGTACATTTTTCGAAAAGTTGATATCATTTATAAATTATATCTTCGCATTTTTTAAAATATTAATAATTAAAAAAATTTAAACTTTCAACATTTTATTCAAAATTTCGATAATAGGGCGGCGTTTTTTATTATGCCCAGGGGTGGCACTAAGGTTAAATCCGGCACTGCCTATAAGATTTTCTTTGATAGAATTAAAAATAAGGGGCGTATTTGACGACACGTTTGACTCAGTTTGTACTTTGTAGTGACCCTACTTGATATACCAGCGGTCGCGGGTTCGAGTTCCGCTGGGGGCATTTATTTGTGTGTTAAGCACGAAAGTTTGTACTAAAATCATGGGTGTTTATATTTATAATATGTATGTATTTTAAGTGATATAAGTATGTGTACTGTTAATCGACTATCTGGTATCCATAACACAAGCTTCGTAGCTTACCATGGAACTAGATGGTGCAGTGTGTGTTATTGTCCCAACATATTTTTTTTTTAATTATTTATTTGTATTCAATTCGGTTGTATTTGTGAATGTTATAATAATTATATATAAAGAATTGATTTTTATATTACTTTTTTCGCTAAACAGATTATACCTCAATAGGGATTCCATATATATAAATTTCAAAAATAAAAAACTTTTTAATCATTTTGAAGCCAGTATACCATTTGTAAAAGGTAATTTTTACTAGCAAGATCTGACTTGCAAAATGATTAATGATAAAAACGAGTAACTGAGTCCGAAACACTTTATATCACTTTCGTTGTTTGAATTGAAACCTCACAACATTACCAAAGACGTCACGTCTTGTTAAAGTCGTCACGTAGAAAGTTAAAAACTTTGTGGGTCACTTGTTCTCAAATGACTCGTAGTTTTGTGAGAGAAATACCTACCATTTAATTCGGTTCGTTCATTAAGAAAGGAAGGAAGAAAAAAAGTATTAAAAATATGTACAATTTTTTTCATTTATTCGATGAAATTTTCTATAACAGATATAGCACTCATTTTTTAGAAATAATAAAAGTTAAAAAGTGCTTAAGCATTTCTTTATAGCAAAATCGATTATTTATTCAGTGGTTTATGAATTATGATAAGGCTGATTCATAAACTATCCATTTGTTTATTTGTTTATCGCACACGTCAACCACTCGGGCAACACGTCAACTGGCAATAAGTGATTTCAGTTTTAGTTCTCATGATAGGTACTTTACATATTTATTTATCCAAATATTGATTGTAGATTGATTTATTATTACTTACAAAATTAAACTTGCTTTTCATTACTATGAAGACGATTCTTATGTCCATTTTTTAAGTAATGTTTATAACGTATTATACCTTGTTTGTTATACTATGTACCTTTGGGAAATGTATTTACGCACGAGGTGTGGGACTCACCGGCAAAGCCAGTACTTCGCACTAAAACCCAACAAAACCTTCCCCCGTCTTAATGGGGCGCCGCAGGAACGCTTACGCATTCAACTACGACACCCCGACGACAGGTCTGCCGATGCAGACCACAACAACCGTGGGGTTGCTCCAAGGTCCACTCTGCTATCAGAGAAGTACCAGGAGCCACCCGTATGGTACACCGCCCTTCGAAGAGGGCCACCTCCCACCGCCCACCGAAGTGGGCCACCTCCCTGTGTGTTTCTTGGCTTGGCGCCCGGCTGTATTGCCGGGCACTACTGAGCCCCCCCCACCCCCCTCCACCACGACAAGGTGAACGCACGTTGGGGGGGGGGGATATTTTTTAACTCCTTGGCTCCAAGTTCCAACTCTTTCGTTATTTACCACAACTTTGTTATCCAAGACTACTATATCGAATTTTGAAAATAATGTTTTAGCATTATATATTCTTCAAAACTTAATATTTCTACATTGATCTGACTTCTATTATAATATATCAAGCATCTCTAAGTATAGGTAATTTCTAAACGTTACATCTTTGAATATATAGTGTGTAGAATATAGATAATGTTATTTGCAACAAATAAGGACCACTCACGATGATCGCAATTCGTGGGTTTACGTCACGTTTTACATTGCCCATTTTACGATACATTTTCACGTTTAACGAGGTGGTTTCGTCCGCAGTGGAGATTTCCAGTCATAAACTTTGCCAGGGCAGTTCAACTAATATTGCTGGGACTATACTTATTAAATATATATCTATGTCGTATAAACCTTCAAGGCTATTCAACCAATTTGATAATATTGAGGTCTTTTGGAAATGACAATTTGGAGTATCAACTGTTTGAGTAATGTTACAACGATTATATAAATTTACCACTCATTCTATAAAGTATTACAGTAATATACGATA
The DNA here is from genome assembly GCA_947093115.1 of Brenthis daphne. Classification (NCBI taxonomy): domain Eukaryota; kingdom Metazoa; phylum Arthropoda; class Insecta; order Lepidoptera; family Nymphalidae; genus Brenthis; species Brenthis daphne. The sequence goes on along the minus strand of OX352474.1, from coordinate 27,517,564 downwards.
AATGTTGTTTTAATAATTAATTACGTTGCGCATTATCCTCTTTATATAAAATATATGATTCAAAACGTAACATTTGGTAAACATTACATAAAATTGATAAGTAACTAACTTTAGTGATGCCAGACCCTAAGACTCGCAGTAGGTAAAGTGAAAGCAAATCTACGTCCTTTGCAGACTGCTCTAATGTAGCCCGTGCGATATATTATTTCCATTGAGGTCGTTTTGTTATTATGCGGTGTCGCACGCGCGGATATATAGAAACCGGGTCTTGATCGTGCACCGAATTTGTCCAGATCCGGTTAAGAATAATTATTAGTATTATTTTTAATTAATATATAAAATTTTTGATACATGTAAATTTTAAATTTGTCACATTTTTTGTTTGTTATTTTAGGTGTTAGACAAGAAAGAAGAAACGAAGTATATTGTAATTTAGAAACGTATTTGAAGGTGGATAGGTATTAAGATTTACAATAAAAATAAAAAACATATCAAACTTGTATTTCGAATTATGATATATGTAATCAAATTAAAAATCCTAGTAACTAATTATACCTAAATGTTGAACACCAACATTCATTTATAACATTTTTACCGTAGTAAAGTAAAAGGTTAAATGACTGAAATTCCATCACCGCAATACTTCCTTTCTGTTTAGCCAAAACCAAACACAACTGACAGACCGTACAACAAATCGGTAAACCATAAACTTTTTTATTTATTGAAAACTAGCGACTCACCCTCGCTTCGCTCGGGTTCGCCCCTAAGTACGTTTTAACGCTTAGTATAGAATAGATAGACTATATATTATATGATATATGTAATAAACGGTAATAATCAATAAACGGGCTATCTAATGCAAAAAGAATTTTCAAATCCGATTTGTAGTTCCTGAGATTAACGCGTTCAAGCAAACAAATTGTGCCTCTTTATATTATTAAGTAGGTATAGATATGTCAATTGCCAATTGTTCTAATAAATGCCCAGTGTAGAGTTGGTTTGGTTTTTGTGTAAAGTTATGTTTTAACTGTTTCTTATAGCACACATGTAAGGTTGAGTCAAAATAAAGGAAGCCGAGAACGAACCAGTGCACATACATGTGACATCCATACTAATATTATAAATGTGAAAGTGTGTTTGTTTGTCTTTCTTTCACGTCGAAACAGTGACAGATTGGCGTGATTTTTTGTGTGGAGATAGTTTGAGGGCTGGAGAGAGTGACATAGGCTAGCTTTTTATCGCGGGAGGTTATCTCGTTCTCCCGGGAAAACACGTTATAATACAATCCAAAAAAAAAAAATATGATCAGAATTACTTGAAACTTGGTATTAATGCTCTTCGATAAAGTTAAATAAAACGTGTTATAGCATTTTTCGAAATTCATCCTATAAGAGTGTGAAATAGGGAATTAAAGTTTGCATGAAACTACCCTTTTAAAGATTTTTCGTAGTTTTAGCGCGAGCGGAGCCGCAGGTTCTGCTAGTTTATATAGTAAAAATGCTTAGGCGTGCTCTTCTTTATAAAAATGTGACTATTTTACACAAGTAGAATTTTATATATTTAAGTTAGCTACCCACTAAAATGCTATACTTAGAATTAACAATTTAATAACAATTAGCTTAAGGGAGTGATTTTCCTTCCCCACACGTTAAAATAAATGTTACTGATTTCGCACTAATAATATAAAATGTATTGTTCTGCTTAATGGAGCATGCGTCATACTGCAGCTGGTTTCTACATAAAACACAACCACTTGTGTAAATTCCATCCATGTATTAACTGATATTAAAATTTCTAGCAAAGATATTAAGGAGTGCTTATCTATACAATGTTTTAGGGAAGCAATATAATAATTATACATTAGACGATCTTTTTTCTTATTTCTCGAATAAACGCAAGTTTTTTTTAAAAAAAAAACGTCACTAAATCTATGCTAATTTAAAAAAAAACATTATGAAGAACTTAGATAACGACGAAAATATATGCTGAACTCGTTAGACATGTCTGTAATTGTGGCTTGTGTTTTCTGGGATTTTAAATTTACGTATTGTGACCTTTTAACGTTTACTAAAATCACTAACTGAACTGTGATATTATAATCATATAAAAATATTTTATACATATTCATAAGTGGTGGCATTGGAGTTTTACCATACCCTAGTCATGACGCTAGAAACATTATCGTATTTAACTAAGTACTAATGACAGAATTTTTACTTGATTCTACGCCTATAGTTAAAATAATTACATTATATAGAAGGAATTATTGTAAATTAAAACTAAAGAAAAAGGTCAATGGGAGTAACTTTTGCACCATATATGTACATATCTGCCTGAACAAAGTATTTACCAATAAAATAAGATCTTACTGATTAGCATATAAAATTTCTAGCGCGAGTCGGACTCACAATTGATCAGTTTTGTAGGTATCCGTAGTACTCAAGGCAAAAACGTAACCCTTACAATTTGTCATGTCCGTCTGTTGATCATATTTCACCATTGGCATAGCTGTAGTGTAACTGTAGAATATAGTTTTTAGTGGTCTTACGTAAACTGCTATGGTGTACCTAGTACCTACTCAAGTTACGAAAAATAAAAATTATTATACCTAGCTGGCACTCCTTGCATACGTCTTCAAAACATTCCTCTGTATATCCTAAAATCTCAAGCATTTTTACTCTCGAAACTTGAAAACATTATAATTATTGCCCATAGCTCTGTAAAATAAAATATTTTACTATCTAATATAAATTATATAATATTAATTATTATATGTAACTGCCGCTGGTAATAGTTAACATGTTTAGCTAAGTAATACCAAAGGTAAGTATGTAGTCCTGAGGTTCTGGACTCGAATCTTGGGTCGAGTCAATAATAGTTATACATTTCTGTCAAAAAATTGTCAGTGGCAGCTCAACGTTAAAAAGTTGGCGTATAACACCCTTTGCCTCGGAAGGCAGAACAAGCTCGATTTCTTTCACAAAATTAGATAAGAGAAAATTAAGGAATAGGGAATATGCACTTTTTTTTATTTTTTATGCAATAGCTTACGTATTTATATAATTGTAAAAACATATCAGCTCCAAAGAATTAAAATTTTGAATATAATATATTTTTTAAATACTCGTATACCGTTACCGGGTACTTTAAACGCTCGCCATTTCGCGCGCTTGGCGTGACGTCACAGAATATATACAGAGAAATAACGCCTCAATATTTTGTAAGCGACAAAATCGCTTATCGCTCTGTTATGATATACTCTGATGTCATATTCGGTTGACCAATGGCGTTCGTTTCAACTACTTTGAATTTCCCACTTACGAGTATATTTGCACTTTAATAATTATTTTCTTAACCAAAAAGAAAAATGTAATTTCTTTTGTAGAAATTAAAACATATTAAGTAATATAGGCTTAAGTAATTCAAAAGCAATAAAGATTATAAAAAAATATATTTCACCTTTATTTAAATTACAAAGTAAAGTAGTGGTAAAGCGCTCGCTTGGGAAACCGAGTGAAGCGAGTTCAAATCCCGGGTCTCGCACCTCTGATATTTTCATGTGCGTCATTTCTAACATGATTACCACTTGTCTTAACGGTGAAGGAAAACATCGTGAGGAAACCTGCATGGCTGAGAGAACCTAGCAAGTTTTCAAAAAGACATGTGAAGTCCGCCAACCCGCATTTGGTCAGCGTGGTGGACTATGGCCTGATTCGCCTCGTACTGAAGGGATGCCCGTGCCCAGCAGTGGGACGTTAAAAAGGGCTGAATACATACATACCTACATACATTTAAATCACACGCATATTCCCTATTATAGATGCTTTAACAAATAAGATAATTTATATAAGAACAAAAGTGCTATAATAATTATAAGTAGGTCAGTGGACCAAGTTAGGATGAAAATAGAAAGCATCTGCATATGGATTTTGTTTCTAGTCAAATTGAAATAACCTTTGATATACAGGGAAGAGAAACTTGTAGATGGCACTCTTCCAAAATCCAATGTTTTATTACTTTAAGGAATTCGAAGTAAAACAAGAAAGTCAAAGTTTATTTTAGTATTTAAAGCTATGTTATTTATTGAGTAACTTCTATGTTATTTAAGGGTGGAATCGTGAAAGAAACGTTTAGAATAGAGTCATCTAAATGTGTATGTGAATATTATTGATATCACGTATTAGTAGAGATCTATAATTTGAATAAACCATCGATTAATGTCTTTTGAATGTGATCCTTCACAGTAATACTAACTTGATATTAGCGTACCCATTTATCTATACAGATAAATAAAATTGAAGTGTCTGTTTGTAATGTCAAAATAATAGCTTTTTACTAAATGCATATGTACCTATACACGGTACATATACCAAAACAACATTTTTTACAATTTTTGTCTGTCTGTCTGTCTGTTTTTTCTGGCTAATCTCTGAAATGGCTGGATCGATTTTGACGGGACTTTCACTGGCAGATAGTTGATGTAATAAGGAGTAACTTAGGCTACTTTTATTTTAGGAAAAAATAGGGTCCCACGAAAAGAAATTAAAACCAATGAAAAAATTAATATCCGATTCAAGTAGGGAAGTTGTATACATACACTAAGGACGAATCCGAGCGAAGCGAGGATGAGTTGCTAGTTATTACTATAATCATGGGTTCTTGCCAGAAAAGAGACGAATTAGTTAAAAAAAGTCAATTGATCTAATATGTTCTAGTAGGTTTACTATTTTTTAAATATGATTTAGGTAATTAAAACAGTGTTCATTGAATAGGATTTTTTTATAATCCCATAATAATCCACACTAATATTATAAATGCGGAAGTTTGGATGGATGTTTGTTACTCAATCACGCCAGAACGGCTGAACGGATCGCGATGAAATTTGGCACAGAGATAGAGTACAGTCTGAAATATCACAGAAGTTACTTTTTATTCCGAAAAAATGTACGGTTCCCGTGGGACAGATTCGTTTATTTTTCACTAGGGACGAGCACAAGCGAAGCGAGGGTGAGGCGCTAGTATCTCATAAACTGAATTGATTCATTAAAAAAAAACAATGTGCATGTAGACGCTATGTTTAATATCTAATTATTGTCTAAATTTTTTTTTTCTTATTACAAAACATAGGAAAATCTCTATGTTAACCCTACTAGAGGTAATTTTAGACCAACAGTCGCGGGGTTTCCGTGTTAATTTACCTTATCCGACTACAGAAGCCAGTAGCTACTAATAGGTTACCAACTTCAATATTCACATATGTTGTGTAATATAACCTACATAAGTACGTTACACATTTTCTACTTTAGTAAAAAAGGAAAAAAAGAAAATTTTCAAGATCATATTTCAGTTTCGAAAAGTAATTTATATTTAATTTCTAGAAATTGTAATGGAATGAAATTTAAGATATTTGTTGATGATCTAAGAGACTTAGACAAAGTTAATTTTCAAGTTAAATAACTACAGGCACAGCGATTGACAACAATAATAAAATGGTTTATAAGAAACAATAGTTTATTAGTTATCCAAATTTTGATTAATAGGGTACGTATTTGAAGATTAATAGATTATTTATTAAAAGAATAGAAGAATATAGTCTCAATACTTAAACTTGTGTTATTTAAACCTAAATAGGTAATAAGTAGTAAAAGAAATTCAGTTGAATATGACACATTCTAAAATTGTTCTTCTGCTATTATTGTCTGCCCCGTCACAAATACGGCTATTAGAGATATACATACAGTTCCGCATATGGAGTAATGGTTGGTAATATTTGCACATCGCTAATTGTTGACGGACTAAAGCGATAATTGCTCCTAACTGCCTCCCGTTGCTAATCACTTCGCTTCATTATATCTTCGACCGCTGCAAAGGTTGCAAGAATATGAAATGATTTTATATAGCACTCATACACATAAGTTATATTAGTAACTGTTTGTTATTCTACGCTCATGCGCTAACAAAAATTACATATTTCGTATATTTTCGTATATGAGCGATGAAACGTGCTTTTTGAAAATATTCAACAAAATCTATCTAATTGTTTTTCCAAGGAGCGTAAATACAGATGCAAAAAATCTAAATACCATTTTTTATCCCGAGATCTGTCTTACATTACTTTATTACCTAGCTGTGAAGATTTCTCTAAAATCAGATTACCTATTTCAAATATAAGTTGCAAGAAATACATACACATATAAATATATATATATATATATAAGAAATACGAGTATATAGATAAACCAAGATTTATATTATATTATATATATATATATATATATATAAGAAATACGAGTATATAGATAAACCAAGATTTAATTATTAAGGATCTGCACGTGTGCTGGCAAACCAAGGATCAATTAAATTACTTAATTTCTTTATTTTTTCAAACAATTTTTAACACCTCCAGGTAAATTTCAAAGAAATTTAATTTCTAAGAAATCTATTGTTAACTGTGACTCCGCGCCGGCGTGTCCGCGGTCGTGGGACATTAATGAAGCAAATATACTATATAATATATATAAATATACAAAAAGGGAATATATATTTGAACTAGCGACTCACCCTCGCTCCGCTCGGGTTCGTCCCTACTTACGTTTTGACGTTTAGTATAGATTTCTCAGAAATGAGATATTTTCCTGCAATAAAAAGTATCCTATATGTTGACATGGATAACCAGCTATCATCATGCCAAATTTCATCAAAATCCGTCCAGTGGTTTTTCCGTGATGCGGTAACAAACGGACAGACCGACAAAAATTCTAAAAACTGCAGATTCGGCCTCTGTATCGATAATAATGTCTATTTCAATAAGATTTTCCAAAAAATATTTCATGTATAGATTCGGCTCAGTTAGAATTTTATTATATGTATAGACAAAATTTTATTTTATTTATAAAGTTAGGATTTTTTTATATTGAGACGAAAAAAAAGAAATTCTTTAAGATATAAATAAGATCACTTAGAAAATAAATAATATAATGAAATTATTGAATAAATTAGAATTGAATAACTTTTTATTTATAAAAAGTTCGAGTCACGCTGTTAAAAGAACATTTTCCGGTATTGTACCACATGATTGATTCCTTTCAATACAATTCAACTTTAGAAGGAATTGTTTGTTTAGGTTTATTATACTTTACTTTTATATTTAATAGGTTATTCGTGACTGGACTTAAAACAAATTTTGTGATTGTTTATAAATCTGATCGGCCTCAGATTTAAATAGCACTGTGATTTGAACAGTGGTCGTTTGTTATAAAGTATTTATCTTTGTCGTTTTTCAAATTAGCAATTCATAAATAAATTAATACTTGATTTGAAGTTTGTTGTTCTGTGGGACCCTATTTTCTTATCAGGGTAAAAAGTAGCTTAAGTCTTTAAGCCTAAATCTTCTGGGAAATATGATAACCAATCACACTATCCATTGCATATTTTGGCTTAGGTAGGTACTGATAGCTTTATTATAAAGTGTTTGGCTTTCCTTGAACAGCTTGTCCATTTCCGTTTGACACGATAGGTATCTACTTAGAAGGAAATATTAATAATGTATTTTATTTCGCAAATATTACTCACTGAATTATAACACGGAAATATTGTGTGCAACTTTATCGATCCTACAAGTATTATAACTGTGACATTACAATATATTTTGATATTTACTTTGACCATGGCAGATTTTTTATGCGGAGATATACGAATCACAGGGTCGAGATTTATGCCTGTAGGTATATATGTATGTCACTTTACTCCTGGACGAAGTCTGGGCGGTTCGCTAGTATATAATGATAATAAAATTCTTACTGAGCCATTAATATTTTTTGGAAAATCTCATTGGAATAGACATTATTATCGATACAGAGGCCGAATCTATAGATTTTAGAATTTTTTTCTGTCTGTCTTTTTGTCTGTCTGTCTGTCTGTCTGTCTGTCTGTCTGTCTGTCTGTCTGTCAGTTACCGCATCACGGAAAAACCGCTGGAGGGATTTTAATGAAATTTGGTATGATGATAGCTGATTATCCGGGTCAACATGTAGGATACTTTTTACTGCGGGCAAATATCTCATCTCTGAGAAGTCGATACTAAACGTTAAAACTCAAGTAAGGACGAACCCGAGCGAAGCGAGGGTGAGTCGCTAGTATATAATATAAACGTCCACTATAACATCACAATAGCTACCTTCTTATTCTTTTTATTTCCCATTTGCCTGGGTCGTCTTCAATCTGAATCAATTAGGAAGTCAATTGCGCATATGCGTACCATACACGGGTATATTTTATATGGTTCTGTATAAGTAAATCCTAGATGTTCTATTATTTTTCTCTCTTACCTTAAAAAAAATGCAAAAATGTTTACTTTAAACTTTAAATATAATAAACCTATAACGTATATGATAACACTTTATTAATACTTAATTAATAACATTATACATAGCTCAATATGAAACAATTCACCATATTTTTTGTCTTACACGATGTACTAAAAAGATGCAGTACCGTGTCATTGGCAGTAGAACGAAAATATATTGCATTTTGGGCTGACTTCTTGTTAATTTAGTAAAAGAAAATACATATATGTGCCTATGAATGTGCTAGATAAAAGTTATTCTTAATTACATACATATTATATTTTACTTTTTTTATATGTATAGATATATAATATAGATAGATAGATATTCAATATAGAATATCTATATCTATCGAAACTTACATACCTATAATAAATTTCTAATTGAGTCGAATTTGTACATTAAATATTTTTTGGAAAATCTTATTAAAAGAGTCATTATAACCGATACAGAGGCCGAATCTATAGTTTTTAGAATTTTTGTCTGTTTGTCTGTGACCGCATCACGAGAAGACCACTGGACAGATTTTGATGGTACTGCGGGAAAATATCTCATCTCTGAGAAATCTACACTAAACCTTAAAACGTAAGTAGGGACGAACCCGAGCGGAGCGAGGGAGAATCGCTAGTTATAATATAAATTCAGTCCTCGTATGTCAGCCAATCTCACTGATTGTGAGAGTATCCAGGGGTAGCTTCGCTGCTCGACCTGAAGCTGGAACTCGAAACCTCAAGATGTGCAGCCGTACATGCTAACCATTATACATATTATATATTATATTCATAAACAGTTAGATTCCAATTCCCAATATTGTTTGCTCATTTGGGGTTGCACGGAATTCTAAGAAGATTTTTATTACTGTAGTAAATTAATATTATAGGTGGACAAGTGACGACCAGACGCTACATCAAATGTACTAAATCGGCTTCGAAGGCCTCTCGTAGTATACAGAAACTAATAAACGCTATACGTATCAATTTGATTTAATGCGAGTCGATATTGGTAACACGTTCCAGCATACGGTTGCCAATTGTTTTGCCGCAATGACCTTTAAAATTTGTTCTGTTTTTAGAGTAAAGTTATGAAGTAATTGCATTTTGACGTAGACTTTGGATTGGCGACGCTCCAATTTAACTTTTTTTTACTGCATTCAAAATTCTAAAGTTATATTTTTACATTCTTATCTTATATATAATAACAGTTTTACAATAATACCTTGTGTGTTCTAATAAAAAATATTTGAATTTATATTTATATGAATACTAGCGGCTCACCTTTGCTTCCCTCGGGTTCGTCGCTAATCCGGCACTTTATTTCGATGTGAAAGAAGGACAAACAAACAAACACACTTTCACATTTGTAATGTTAGTATGGATATGCCGCATGTCACTAATATGATAGGGTCCATATAATGTAAATGTAACGGAAACAAATAGCAGGATGCATCTGCAATAGCTGCCAGGCGGGTGTCTATCCATGTTCACTTAGAAAACTAGTTATAAGTTCTGACAGCCGAAGGCCGATGCAGTATCTTACCTCAATTATTTGCTTTATGCTATAAATCTAAAAAAGTTTTTAGTAATGCAATGTTCACAATAAAATACACAGGAATGATTCGTCGCTATGGTTTGTATTGGGTTTTTTACACGCATAGCCTACCTTGGTCGAGGACACGCCGATTACTTCCTGCTGTTTGATACGACAGTTGTCTAATTAATTATAGACCCCCCTATGTCTAAGTTATTTATCTAACTCGTTATGGCAACGTAAAATTCTTGTACCTACTATATTTTAGCTAGGAAATTTTGATGATTTTTATACGTTTTTCATTTATTACTATTAAAAAGGTGTGAAAAATAAAAATTTCCAATCATAATTTGGATTTGCAAATATATGTATATGCAAGTAGAATCCATTTTGGAGAGTTCTTTATTTATTTCGTTCGGATATATTTTTTCTTAGAAAGTCTAATAAGTATGTGGGAGTGGGAGTAAGTCGATCACGTCAAAACCAATGACGTAATTTCTATCTACATAAATTAATTCCTTAATTTATACAATGTGTTCTTATCTTTATCACGGCAAAAATTGTTTACGATTAAAATTTTGCTCCGCCAAAACATATTATTAACACCATACAGATATGTTTTTGATATTATATTTTTATATAGCGACTCACCCTCGCTTCGTTCGGGTTCATCCCCATTTTCATCCCCTTAAGAGATGATTTCCGGGGTAAAAACTATCCTATGTCCTTCCCCGGGTCTCAAACTATCTTCTTACCAAATTTCATCGAAATCGGTTCAGTAGTTTCGGAGCCTATTCAGTACAAACAAACAACAAACAAACAATCAAATCTTTCCTCTTTATAATATTAGTATAGATTGCTCTATTTAAAAAAAATGTTACGATATATATGTATATATGTTAGAATGTGTTGTTTACTTAATAAATTAGATACGACTATAATTGTATTATTCTTATGTTTATCTTTTTTTCTCATTGGATTTTAACATTTTTGCGCAACAAAAGTAATAGTAAAGAAACTATTTTACGTAGTAAATTACAATAAAATTAAATATAACGCTGTGAGTCATTCGAGAATGGCCTTTGGACATGGCTTCCCCACGAGCAAAGAGTTGAGCTGCGTATTTACCTGTTGGCTATTACGTTTCTTTGCGAAAACACGTAACTAACTTCACTTAATAACTTTCTCTTTAAATGCATTGTATACAAATCTTTTTTATTTTCCCAACATTTATCCCAATTTCAAAGCGCAGAGTTTTGTGGGCTAATGGCTTTATTATAATTTCATTAGTAAACTTTTTATAAGACATTATGAATTTATATTTATAACTGTATTTTATTATAAAAACACAAAGATAATATCCAGTATTTGGAATAAATGGAGGCAAGTTTATATTGTAATTTTATCATTGCTTTATTTATTCATATTTTTATTATTTATTTATTTATGTGCCATAAAGTATACACAAAATTAAGTAACAAAATGTTGACAAAGGATAACTTATCTCTTTAACAAATTTCTATCAGAAACCCTTCAGAAGTGAGAAAGTAAGTTAATTTAGTGCGGTGTAGGTACAGTACAGCATTAAATGGAATTGACTTAAACTAAATATTATATATTATATATATTTATACACACATACATACATATATACGTATGTCTTATTTATTTAAAAAAAATTACGTATTGTATTTGTAAAAATTGAAAATATAGATATACGTTATATAAAAGTGTACATTTACTGCATCTACTAATACGTATTGCACTCAATTCCATACAGTTCAATAGCTGATACTGACATCTCGTTCCGTGCAGGAGTTTCACCACATACGCCGTAGAAAGCGAATAATAACGGTAGTGTAATGACGCGTTTATTGAGCCACATACAAAATCATAAAAAATACCATTAAGCCTTATAAATTTTAAAATTATCATAGTTTAGTATGTGAGTTGATAAAATGAATAGAATAAAGGATCTGTTCGTAGTAGTTTCGAACTCAACATATTGAAATAATCCGCATTATAATCTTTAAAATAAAGAATTTAATGTTTGTCTTCCTGCAAATTATAACAATTATTATATTAAAACCTAATATAAAAACTCCATTCTTCCTATAAATAAACGAATTTTATTATAATTTATAATTTACCTATACGTAAATTAATATGAAGCAATTTATAACTGGTTTATAATATTAGCAGAAAATATGTTAATAAAAACTCTACAGTTTTCCTTATAGCAATGCTTTACATATTGTTGTACAGTTTAAAATATTATAATTTAATTATACGAGTGGGTTTCTTATTATATACATAAGTACTTATTATTACGTCAACATCTCATCAAGAAAAATAATCTGTAAATCAGACTGTTTAGATCTAAAAATAAAGCGTATTAGCCTTTATGACCTGCTATTAATATTATTGATACAATGTTTTATGCTTGCCCCGTTGTTTGACTTTCGTTGAGTGTTATTAATGAGCACTAGGTATAATACAGATAAATATTTTTTATTAACCGTTTGCTTTAAACATAAGTTTCTTTTGAATTATAACGTCGCCATTTAAAATATATTATGATATATCTTAATTTATTTTGATAGGGTTAACATTGCTTCGTTCGGGAGCGTCCCCTAGATAAGGTTTATGAAATAAAAACTGGTACTGTAAGCTTAGGTACTTTAGAAGATAGACACATGCTATTGCGGACTTTTCTATAGGCCCTTGCTACCTACAATTTTCGAGTACATGTTTTTTATGTATTTATAAGCGTCCAACCAGCGTTAGTCATGACTCATGTAATCGTACAAAAACAGTTTTTTTGACAAAATACCGTCTAGGCTCATTCATTTTGTACAAAATTTTTACAATTAATATACATAAACCTTCCTCGTTTATAACTCTGTTTATTAGTGAAAGTCGTATCAATATCAAAAATTAAGCGGAGACAGAACAGACAGACGCAGAAAGCTACTTTGTTTTTAACTAAGTATGTATGTATAGCTATCTCAAAATAGTTTTGTGTATTCAACCCTTTTTAACGTTCCACTGCTGGACATGGACCTCCCTTCAATACGATCATGATCAGGCCATAGTCCACCACGTTGGCCAAGTGCGGGTTGGCGGACTTCACAAGTCTTTCGAAAACTTGCTAGGTTTACTCAGACATGCAGGTTTCCTCACGATGTTTTCCTTCGCCGTAAGGCAAGTGGTAATCATGTCAGAAATAAATGATTCGCACATGAAAATATCGGAAGTGCGAGACCCGGGATTTGAACCCGCTTCACTCAGTTTCCCAAGCGAGCGCGTTACTACTGGGCTACCACTGCCTTTGACTGTTTTACTTATCAACATTAATGACACGATTACCAATCACTATACTTCAAGCTTGATAAAATTCTAATAAATCTAATATCAGTAAATAAATCAAGATTTATTCAGTCATCCATTTATTGTATATGCTTAAAATTACAAGTGCAATAAAAGATAATCAAAAGATAATTAAATATATTTTGATGACTTGTACATTATACATACCTATATCATTTTTTGTTTTAAATATTCAGTCAATAAGAAAAACACATTCTTTAACAAGGTCCTATACTTTTTTCAAAGAAAATTCAAAGAAAAATACCAAATCATGGCAATGGTACATATTTTGTATAGTCTGTTCAAAGTACTACCTAGATAGGTTCGTAATTTACGATTAACCTTATCGGTACATTTAGTTTACATCGCTAATTCTTATGTATATGTCACATTCAAATTATTTCTAATCTGAATAATAAAAGTTCGTATTTATTATAAAATATACAAAAATATACTTATTGTATACAACTTGTTAAATGGAGCGATCATACATAATATAGAGTTCTAAAACGGTCAGGTTCATATAGACACGCTATCGTGGGAGTGCAACATATCAAACTAAAGTGGAACAAAGTCATTTGTGATTTGAGTCAGAAGCAATTCAATGAATCCTTCATGTGTATATTTAATAACACAGTTTTACATTAAGTATATATATTTTTTTAAAGTTACCTAAAATCTGCTGAATAAATTTGAAAATTTTTATTTTCAATTTTATTCAGCAGACATATTACATTTTGCGATTTTAGAATTAAATCCCCAACGCTGTGTTTTGTCATAACCAGAGTTGAATAAAATACTTTACAGCCGGAGTTAAATAAATACATTGTACGCCAACGGTCTAGTAACTAGAGGCTCTGGTATAGCAACTACATAGATTAGTGTGCTAAGTGCTAATTAACTTATGCCAGCCACACAGATTCGATAAACAAAAAGCATCGATTTCAGTTATTAAATTGTCAATACTCGTAAGTGAATCAACTAAAAAATCTACGTAAATAGCTTCCACGGAGGGTAAATAGTAATTTAAAATCCATTAATTCATATCGACGGTTGAAACCCGCCCCCTGACACGTTTGCACTTCATGCCTTGGTCGTTGAATAAAAAGATGAATAATTAAACATTGGTCGCCTTCGTAATTTCTATACACTTTCAATATCGGCTAAAAAGTAAGTAATTAAACTTAGTTTATTTTTTATTTAGATACTTAAATATTTTAAAATATGTAATATTGATATCACAATTTGAGCCAATTTACTCTTCTATCTGTCGTGAATACGTTTACAAATTGTTAAAAAAAAAATGAAGCATGACTGTGATTTTAAAATAACCACTACATTTTGAGCGCATATTATAGCTATTTTCAGGATAAGATTAGATAAAAAAAAGTTTGCTAATTTCCGCAATGATTGAACCGAACTCGGTAGGTTATCTGACAAGCTGTCGTAATCGCTGGCAGAGCTAGTTATTAATTTTAGTAAACTTTGTATTTGCGAGATAAGTATTATACAGGGTGAACAAATGGACGGGACATGGAAGAAAAATACATTAAATATTGAAAATATCAAATTGTAATCAAAGGAAACATTCTGTTATTTTTTTAAAATATTAATAACTGATTTCAAATATTTTTAACAAAGTTGGCCTGAACCTGTAATCGAACCAAAACAAAATTAAAAAAAAACCCGCCGTCGATATAATATTATATGTATTATCAAACTAATCGATAGTGCCTATGGTAAGGATAAAATCTCTCGAACAAACATTGGTTGATGTTATAGTTATGTCTCCGACTGCTTAATACTATTTTCATTCATCAACTTATTCCGTCGTTTTACTTCGTTTTTAATGTAGTCGGGTTTTTTTAAATGTAGATTTCGAATCTAAAAAGCGCTTACATGGATGTTAAATTGCAGTAACTTATGACGTTTATAACTTTAAGTAAATATCTCCAAATAAATATATAATATAGATAAGGTATATAAAATTATTCGGCTTATTAACATTTTATTGTCGCCAACTTGTACGCCAAATTTAAAACGGCCTAGCCGCCTAGGTCATGTCGATTCCGCTCGAATGAAATATGAGGAAGGAATACTGCATGCAAACAGAGCGAGGTCGTTACGAATTACGGTAATGGTATAGTGCAAATTATTATTTAAGAAATTTTACAATCAAACTAATCAAGATCATTAATATTTAATTTTGATTAAGGGGTATATTTACAATAGTGTGTAATATTATGCTCAAACAATATCTGTATTGAAAAAGTAAGATGATTTTTTTAAAGGAAAAAATTATAGTATAAATATATAATAAGTATACAATACCTTTTGATCCATTAATAATAATAGATTCGGCTATTATACGATACGATTAAATATACATTATAATACGTTTTATAACATAAAACAATATTACCCATGTTATAGATTTCTTTTATGTTTGATCTAACGATGTGTTGTTATTTCAAAGAAAATATCATTACAAATGTAACCTCGGCTTACTTTCTAAGGATGTTTAGACGTACATATAAACATAATTATATCCTAGAACTTTATTGGGTCAAGGACCGAATAAATTGACTGCGCATAACGTGTACTAAATGTCCACTTGATAGTAGTTTAATTTGATGAAAGATAACCATTTAAAACTTTGTAAACTAAGATTGCTTTAAAGATTAATAAAATGAAATACATTTGACGAAGTTTTCAATGTCATAGTTGAATTTCAACTTATATATAATACGAATATTATAAAGAAGTAAAGTAGTGGTGAGCAGATGTTGTAGTAATAAATTTAAATATAATTTGTAACAAATGCGAGTCGGACTTGCGTAAGCAGGATTCTGCAAAATAACATGAATTTAAAAATTCCGTACATTTTTGTTCAACGATAAAGAGATATAGTGGATTCGATTATTCATGACTTTAAAACAATTAATATTTAAAAATTAAATTACAAAAAAATTTTGGATTTATCCAGTGCCGTATTCCACCTTAGCGCCTCTGGGCATAGTAAAAATACCGCACTATTATCGTAATTTTGTGTAAAATGGGTAAAGTTTCGATAAATTAAAAAAAAATTAATTATTAATTTTTTGAAAAATGCAAAATAAACTGGTTATTTTTTTTCATTAATTTTTCCTTTTTTGAAAAATAAAGAACCCGCGTTTTCGATAACGCGAAGAGAATTTTTTTCCCACACTCCGAATTTTGTTGTCCCTAAAAATTTGTCGCCCTGGACACTAGCCTTGAGTGCCCCTAGTGTAAATCCAGCGCTGGATTTGTCATAAAGTAAAAACCATCATTAATTTGAGATACATACAAGTGTGTGACAAATTTTTCCCTAAAAGGCTAAGGCTCCAGAAACAGAATTTAAATCGAGATTTTCATCCTTTTTGCAATGGGTTAGAGCAAGCTGTTTACATTTATTCATTGCAGTATTTCTTGAATCTCTTAACATCAGCATGTAAACAACAGATAATGTAATAAATAATTTAGAATTTGTTTGTTTTATTCTGCAATTTCGAGAAAATCTCAAATCATTTAGATATTTAGTTATATTCGCATTCAGTAAATAATATCAATATTAAAAAAAAATTACCATCTTGACGCAATTTCTTTTGCTTTGCGTATGTTTTGTTACTGTGTTACTGATGTTTCATCTCGATCAGAGACATATATCGTGTGATATGCATGGTTAAAACAAACACTATCAATAGTAATACAAACGTGCAACCTTAATATTCAGGGTAATAACAAAGTAGTGGGCAGTGCTAGTAACGCACAAACCCTTCTACGAATAGTGATAGTCTCCTGATATGGTTGTTGAACTCATCAATACATAACACTTGTTTCAATGAAATGTATGTAAATTAGATTGTTATATGTATATTTTAAAACTTATAACTACTTAACTCATCGCTATTTAATAATTAGCTTTTTTACAGTGTCTATTTTTCGTAACTGATTTAGAATTAAGAATGCAAGTGTTGTATTGTTGGTACATACATGTTAAAACAGATGACAATACAAACTCATTACTATGCAAATATTCACGCTCAGTCACTGTCAAAACTGGTTATACATTAATTTTACCAATTTTATTCGATAAACAGCTTCAAATGTCGACATCCAAATTTTCCATACGTAATGAAAGTAGAAACTTTTGTTGGAACGATAAAAATGTTATTGTACACTAGTTAATGGCCTGCAATTAATGGTTTACGCGCTTTGTACAGTTTTTTTTGAAATGTGTATAATTTGTGTTCTATAAAGTATACATATTTAAATGGTAACATTAATAGTGGCATTGGTGGTGAGTAATTTTATAAATGCCTACCTGTAATATAAACTAAATAAAATTATTTTAGTGATCAACAGGTTTGTCGGAATCCCGGAGATACATTCTCTGGTATCTAATTAGGAATCATATCTTAATTGTTAATAAATTTATTTTTATTATTGATTTAGATTTTAGATACTAAACATAATGCAAGCGAATGAATATATATAATATAAGAATACATAGAAAAGAATAGTAAGTGAAGTAGATTAAAAATAAAATGACAATAAATTAATACTTTCTTAGATTTACGCGAATATTTGACATTTTAAATGAAACGTCGGGAATCAAAATTCAAAATAAATCCGCGAAATAATCTGAAAAGATAGTTTTATTTAAAACTAGCATTGCCCGCGGCTTCGCCCGCGTTAAGATGACCAAAAAACAAATTCTTAGGTTTTACATATTAGTATACTCTTACATTGCAGTTTTTGTATTTTTTCTCAAAATGAGATTTTTCCCGCGGTAAAAAGTATCCTATATGTTGACCAGGATAACCAGCTACCACCATACCAAATTTCAGCAAAATCCCTCCAGTGAGCTTTCTGTGATGCGGTAACAGACAGACAGACAGACAGACAGACAGACAAAAATTCTAAAAACTATAGATTCGGGCACTGTATCGATAATAATGTCTATTTCAATAAGATTTTCCAAAAAATATTTAATGTACAGATTCGGCTTAGTTACAATTTTATTATATGTATAGATAGATGACAATAAATTGTCAACGTTATTAGACATTTTATTTATAAAAATACTATCAACATTAACATTTCTACTAAGCAAAAGTACTATACTGTACACATTAATACACCAGATAAAAAAATAAAACTTTGCTTAATACAATCTCGTCATATAAAACTAATAAGCTTTATAAAATGTTCAATCATAAATCATAATACGAGATGATTAGTCCATAAATGATGTTTATATTTCAAGAGTGTTGTCCAAAGGATCTGGCGTTAAGGTCGATAATGAATGTGGTGGCCTTCACATTGCACGCGCTGACCAAGATCCGCTGATGTAACGCGCCCAGCGGCATACAAACCGAAGAACGAATGAATTAGTCGTGACGCCTAAATACCGCACCTCAAGAGAAAGTTTGTTTCCTGGCAATTTGGTCTTATGTTGCAAATTCTTTGCTCAAAGAGATTTTAGTTATATTTTTTATAATATTATAAATTACGTACTATTTTAAAATATTTGAAATAAATATTATTATGATGATTTAGGCACAGAGTAGATGATCTATTTTCTTTTTATAGAGTATACGAATATACCTCATACTTATTAACAAGCTAATATTTATAAATGAATTAAGTATAAATAACCAATGACCAAGAATAATGTTAAGAAGTCAGCAATGCAGTGACATTGATTACAAGTCATGGACTATTATAATAGGCGACCACACATTCATCGTGACCACGCTAGATGATGAATGATGTTTGTCCTTTCAATGTGTCTGTGTACATTATTTTATTAAGGGCACAGACAGATTCTTTTCCGTAATTAAAATATATGTATAGACAAAAAAATCTTCCAGGTGGAATTAAGAGATAAATAATGAGTTTTAGTTTCATGTATTTCCGTCAACCGTATGCTTAACGTAAAAAACTAAAAAGCTAGAATAATAACAAGCTATAATTGTTATAGCTTGTTTGAAATTCTAACATTCAAATAAATATTCAAAACAAAAGTTATATTTTGTTATTTTTTGATGCTAGTAATGATTACTATATTAAAGCAATACTGAAAGTTAGTATTAGTATATATAATTATGCAGTGTTTGTCAACAAAATTGTAGGTATATAAAATACGAAAACTTCTAGCAATATTGGTATTTTTAGAATTAATATAATATGTTCTTGTTGTTGTTGTTTGTCTGGCAGTTGGAAAAATTCCCGTCCTCTCAATGTTGTAAGAAGAGGCGTCGAATGAAATTCATCGGAATACTCTTTTTTATTTAATTACAAAAAAAGTAAAAATTTACAAAATTTAAACCGTCATTAAAGGAAGCTTCAAAAGAAAGAAGCTTTTAAATGTTTTAGGAGCCTGTTATGAAAACGCATACATTCATTGTCCATAAAAATTGCGGACCCTGATCTTAGGAATAAGTAGGTACCAACTTTATAGCCTGAACAACAACATAATACATAAAACATATTACAACGACATCAAAAATTTATGTATAGACATTTTTTCCAACCTTATTAGTATAAAAATATAAACCTAGTTTTGTGTTTTTATTGTTAGGCAGAGATAGTATGGGTAGCACTCTATGCAACTCATTTAAATTATGTTAACTCTAAAATGCTTTTTGACTGTTTAGATCCTTTTAGCAACAAGGTTTTATGATATTTTTAACACAAAAAATCATTAAGTTAAATGATGGAAATCTATAAATATCGCATAAACCTTGGCTCCCACACACTATTTGTTTCTTAATACATATATTACAAAACCAGTAAAATAACGCGCAATTTACCCATAACAAGATAAATCTATATCTGATATGTATTATGTAGCTTTTTGTTGTTTCTTTCTTAAACCTGTTAAATATCCAAATATTTCAGTACATACTGTGATTCTAAGAAAATCTTTGATTTTAGATCATAAATGCCATCGATGTGAGACAATGTTCCAATAAAGTAGCAAAAACAGACGCCTTACGTCAGTCAGTATTTGTAATTTAAAATTTTACATGGAAAAATTTGCCGTATTTGTGTTTGTGCTCGAAGATATTCCATATATAATTATTAAATGACATTTATTTCGGGATATTAAATGCATACATGGCCTGATTCCTCTCGTACTAAAGGGAAGCCCGTGCCCAGCTGTGAGACGTTAAAAAGGGTTGAATACGAAATGCATACATCTTTTACACATTATCATGTTATATTATTAAATCTCTACAAAATATTCTTTAAAAGAGCGTTTTAACAACGATCTTTCGATTAACTAGTAGGAAGTTTTGCTACTCCGCATATCTTTAACATTCCTCTTCATCATTTTGTCATAATTTTAATCCACACTAATATTATAAATATGAAAGTTTTTGAGGATGGTTGGATGGATGTTTGTTTCTCTGGCGTTCACTACAGAACGTCTGATTGGATCTGGATGAAATTTGGCACAGATATAGCTTATAGTCTGGAGTAGCACATAACCTATGTACTTTTTATCCCGGAAAAATGTACGGTTCCCTTGGGATAGATTTGTTTTTGTTAGAACAAACTCGAGGCGAAGCGGAGTCGCTTGTAACTAATAAATATTTAATATAATATGTTAAGCCTTTTAATAAATGTGCTTCTCTTAATAAGCTCTCACAAAACAACAGCAGGTGTATTAGAAATGAAAGTAATCCAAGTAAGACAATATATAAAATTTTCCCACGTAGCTGTAGACAAATATAATTGGTTTGCACTTTCCATTATACCTTATTGTTAGATCAATATAAAAAATATTAATGAATCGATCGCTTACTATAAATGTGAATGATATATGCTCTCAAGGCGCATTTTCCCTATACTACGAGATAAGCAGATAACGTAAACCCCATAATGTTTTCTTGTATTTCAATTCTTGAATTCTTAAGGATAGAAGGAAGGAAGAAGGGATAGAGAAATCTATGTGTATTATTATGTAAGTATGTATTTTCATTTAAACAAAGAATTTATGTGGTTTATTGTGGCAATTGAAAAGACGTCTACATTTGCCAATATTTTCAACGCTTTTTACAAACGTTTGACAATAAAAAGTTTAAATTAAAATAGAAGATAACACGCAATATGCATAAGTCCTTTACGTTTATTTTGGTCACGAGACAACATTATTACTAGCTGTTACTACGGTTGTACCCGCGTGTACGATCTATGTACTTATCTATTATTATACAGCACACCACGCCTTTTTTTTTATTATTAATACCAAGGCCAAACTTCACGAGTAGCTTCGTTTGGTCGAGACACCCAATTCCTCTCTCTACGAAAATTTGATAGTAGGTACTAGGTAGTAGATACAATTGTGGCTTTATAAGAAACATGTCAAATGTGAAGTGAAAAAAAAAATTGAAATTGCAAAACACAGCTGACAGCACTGTTCAAAACAAAATGTGACGTAAAAAGCCATGTCAACATATTTGTATTGTTTAAACTTCAGTATATGACATTTACATAGTGTTCTAATGTGAAAAATAGTTTTTGTTAGAGTATTTGTCATACATTTTAGCTTTCTTAACAATATAATAACAATTTCATCTAAACAATGCCACAGACAGGTCTGTGACTCATTCTTAGGGCACAAGAATGCCGACGAATCAACAACTGCTTTTTTTCTCAATTTCAAATATCTATTTAAAAAAAAGTGACATAATATATTAATGACTAGAGACTAAATGTACGCACAGTTTTTCTTGTACGTATGAGACATGTACATTATACTCATACATATGATTTTTCGGAATTGATCACCAATTTCTACTACTATAATAAACAAACCAAGATCACTTTATATGGTAATATAACGAGTGATCTCAATTTTATACATTATTTTATACTAGCATTGCACGCGGCTCCGCCCGCGTTCAGATGACCAAAAACCAAATTCTTAGGTTTTACATGTTAGTAAACTCTTACATTGCAGTTTTTGTATTTTTTTTCAGAAAGGAGACATTTTCCCGCGGTAAAAAGTATTCTATATGTTGACCCGGATAACCAGCTATCACCATACCAAATTTCATCAAAATCCCTCCAATGGTTTTTCTATGATGCGGTAACAGACAGACAGACAGACAGACAAAAATTCTAAAAAACTATAGATTCAGCCTCTGTATGGATAATAATGTCTATTTCAATAAGATTTTCCAAAAAATATTTAATGTACAGATTCAAAAAAAAAAGATTTAAAAAGAAATTAGTACGTGCATACATCCTAATTGTTGATTTAACTTTATTATTGTACTAGCAGAACCCGCGGCTGCGCTCTCGCTAAAACTACAAAATTTCTAAAAAGGTAGTTTCATACAAAGTTTCATCCTCTGTTTTACCCTCTTTACTCTTATAGAATGAATTTCGAAAAATGTTATAACACGTATTTATTTAATTTTATAGAAGAGCATACAAGTTTGAAGTAAATCGGATCATAAATATTTTTTTGGATTGTATTATAAAGTGTTTTTCCGTGGGAATTAGATGATCTCCTGCGGTAAAAATTAGCCTATGTCACTCTCCAGCCTTCCAACTATCTCCACACAAAAACTTACACCAATCCCCCGCTTCGTTTCGAAGTGTAAGAAGGACAAACAAACACACTTTCACGTTTATAATATTAGTAAGTATAGATTTATCTATCTTAAGCTGAACTGCTTATAACTGAAAATTCTTAACTGTGTAAAGTATTAATACTGCAAAAATCAATTCATACAGTAAATGCATAGTCGTGTTTAATAAAAAGATATTAAATATAGACAATTATAATTTTACTGGGCGTCCGTAAAATTGCTATAGGTATAATACGCAAAGCAAAGTATTGCAAACAGTTATCAGAAACATATCTATATATTTTATTCAATTAATTACATATGAATTAAACATATTTTTTCGTATAAAATTCGATTCGATAATAAGATTCGATGATATCGCAAGATGAGGCTTGTATCATTTTCTTATCGTACAAACGTACCTACTACATAGATAATATATACATTGAAAGGCGATAAGTAGTTATGATTCATTTTATTTTAATAAAATGAATGATTTAACAAAATAAAACGGTGATTGATATGTACCTAACCGTTACGTGATAAAACAATGCTCTCGCCGTTTAGTGACGTTACTTATCTCATTACGATAACCTACTTCTGATTTATCACGAACATAAAATCAATAAAGATAACTTTTTAATTCCTCGCTTTAATTATATGATATAATAATGTGGCAAAAGAAAGTTAATGTAAAATATTTGTATCTAATAATACAACTTAAGTGCTTTATTTTATGATAAGAATAAAAGACCGACATTTTCAATTTTCACATGAATATACCTATTACCTACTATAACTTTTGAACAATGGACAATGTATCAATTTGAATAACTGCGAATAGGTTAAGGTTGTACAATCATAATAGAACCAATTGCTTTAAAAAATATATATACAACGACCCACATGGTTAGTGGTAAACAAACATGCATGTAAAATAAACTTTTCAGCCATGACCATTCATCAGGGATCTCAAACATGACACGCGACTATAAAACACGGTCCCAAAACTGCTGTTCAAAGCTAAGCACGCAACAAAGCTTGTCAATATAGTCAGCTTTCCATTGTATTTAAGTGTCGAATTCAAATTAAATCTGCAATAACATTAACAACGGAACAGTGAAAGCATCAACACAATTTTTTATAACAATGACAATCGCTTTCTTTTTGCCATACCTTTATTACCTGTTGCTCATTCGTGACCCGTTATCAGATTGATATGAACCTCGCCTGCCGCCATACCGTTACATGATATAGACGTCAAACCGTTTGCGATTTAATTTATAACAACTTCAATTATTTGTCTAATTTATTTCAGGAACTACTAATCCGATTTGAAAAATTCTTTTTGCATTAGATAGCCCGTTTATTGAGGAAGGCTATAGACTATATATATCATATAATATATATAAATATTATATTAAAACGTACCCATGGTAGTATGGATAAACCAGAGCAAAACGAGGGTCAAGAGTGAGTCGCTAGTTTGACATAATATTCAAGGAACACTCTTAACCTGTTAACTATCTCTTTGCCAAAAGTATATTAATAACAGTTTTCATTATAAATGACGATACGGCTTATCAGATACCTGCATAATTATCTGGGATTTTTTTAATGTTACAATTGTCTTTTATAATGACAAAGAATGCATTGAGGCCAAGATCGTGAGTTTTACAGCTATACATCACACAAGATTTAATCTGTTTTGCAAACAGATTAAAAAATTTAAAAAAATGAAGAACAAACACTGTTCCAATCTATCTATGTTTATAATCTATTTAAACTTTATAAATGTATGTGTAAGAATTTGAGTAAACAATATGTTCTAGATTTTATTAGTATTCCTAAATGTTAGATTAATGTCTTAAATAAATATAGCACAATATTTACATTTTATTAATCTTGTATACTCCACACAAGGTGTTTCCTTTGCTATACAACTGCGCCCACACGTTCGTAGAATATTAATTTCATTAAAGCCCAAAAATACTAGATATAAAAACATGTTTGGGAAAACTCAGTATACGTATAGCATAAATAGGAAAATATGTTGTGTTTTATATTTTTAAAATCATATTATAATTTCTTTAGTTTAATATTCTTACAAAAACCTAGAAATATTCTGTCTCCTTATACTTGTTATCAGATTCACAAGTAATTTATTAATTGCATAGTGAGCGATTAATTGTAAATTATGTATATAATTAACCACATTAGGTACGATTGCGTTTATAAAATCTAAGTACCTAATAGATAAATTATTCTCGGTTCTCACCCATAGCGACGTCACATTTTTATTTTACAATCAAAACATCTGAAATTTGCCCTTTAAAAGGTAACGGAAGAGCATAAAGCAGTCTGTATTTTTTTTCTCGTATTGGTCCGTCTAGTCAGGCAATCTTCTTGAAAGCCCTCATGAAACTCAAAACAAAGGAGCTATGTGATGCATAATATGCAAAAGGTCTATGGTGTATGTATATATATATATATATATATATATATATATATATATATATATATATATATATATATCTGAACCTGCATTGGTAAGATTCCTAATTTCATAGATATTTGTTGAACTACACAAATATTATACCATACATACAATTGTCAATGCAATTAGTTATTATAATATTTATGCCGTGTTGTAATACTTATTTTCTTTTTGCAGATCAGTGGAAAGATACGTGAGAGTGAAATGGAGAGACGTACGCGTAGGAGATCTAGTCCACCTTTCTAACAATGAAGCAGTGCCAGCAGATATGGTTCTGTTGCACTCCTCGAACCCTTTGGGGATCTGCTACCTTGACACTTGCAATCTAGATGGTGAAACAAATCTGAAACAGCGTGTAGTTGCGCCAGGATTTAAAGAAAAAGTATTGCTTTCTTTTAAAATGTTTTGACAGCTTTATGACTAAGAAATAACTGCTAAAGATAATTTACGTCATTGCTATATATATATAAACATTTAACTTGCAAAAGATTAACTAATTATTATCCAAATTTTGACTAAAATATAGATTAGATTACTAACTAGATGCCCAGTGAACTGTTAGCTAGCTAGAGTTTAACCTCAATTTTTCATTTCCTATGAAGCACTTCTTGCATAATTCGATGGACACGGTAACTATCACAACAATCATTACCGCTACAAAATGGTGGGAAACTTTCACTAAAATTACTTCGAAATCCGCGACAATAACGTGACAATGCCTATCAAGTAGCCTCCGGCTATTCTACTTTTGCTAGTTTTATTATAAAAGTCCATAGGTACCAAACTCGTCGTCGTCGATTAATGACAGTAAATTTTTTATATTTCAGCAACTAGATTTCTCAGCAATGAAGTTCAGAAGTTCTGTAGAAGTTGAACGACCATCTACCAAAATATATAGGTTTACTGGGACGATTTCACATCCAAACGGTTGCCGTGTGCCACTAAACTCAGAAAACCTCCTATTGAGAGAGTGCACTATTAAAAATACCGATTATGTAGAGGGCATAGTAGTTTACGCTGGGCACGAAACCAAAGCTATGTTAAATAACGGAGGACCAAGATATAAATGTTCAAAATTGGAAAGGAAAATGAACACAGATGTTATATGGTGTGTTCTAGTCCTGCTTTTTCTTTGTTGTGCGGGAGCAGTCGGGTGTAAAGTGTGGTTAGATCGATACAGTTCCATATATAAATACACGCCATTCATCCCTCATGCCGACAAACCAGCCTATGAGGGCTTACTTATATTTTGGACGTACATTATAGTGTTACAAGTTATGATTCCAGTATCTTTATACGTTACGATAGAAATGACAAAGCTCTTGCAAGTTTATCATATTCACCAGGACGTCGAAATGTACGATTCGGTAACGAATACGAGGACGGAATGTCGAGCTTTAAATATTACAGAGGAATTGGGGCAGATAAATTATTTATTCAGTGATAAAACTGGGACGCTAACTGAAAACAAGATGGTTTTTCGGCGTTGTACAGTTGGCGGAGTCGATTATGATCACCCTCCGGGACCTGACGCAGAGCCTTCGACGTCTCTGCCTCCAGTTGTCACACCTATAACTAAAGTATCGCCAAACAGAAGAATGCTCCAACACTTACTCGACAGTAATGACGCTCAACACACTCAAAAGGTAAAGATATTTATAATTCAAATTCGAATGTTACACAATACATTTTACTAATGTTATATTTTATTTATATAACAGTATTTAAATATAAGGTAACACTAATGAAATCATTACAGGGACTAATTACATTATTTTCTCTTACTTTAATTTCGTAATACATACATATTACATATACATAATTTTCTTTTTATCTTACATCTCATTATTACATTCACTCTAATACATATATGCTAGACCTTCAGTGCAATTTTTTTAATTACCTTCGTTTTATAAAATAGACACTAAGCGTTAAGGTTTTATTTCAATTAATTAATTAAAATTAAACAAAAAAAAACTAAACGTTTAACTTTGCCACGATCAATGCTACATCTTAACGAAAAACCAATATTTTTTGTTTCTCCACATAAAATTTTTTTTTGCTCTTTGTTGAATTTGATGAATTACATTACATAAACTTTATGGTAGGTTAATGATTTTTTTGTCTTTGGTTAATACTAATTTTATCTATAATCTAATTCTATAATTAGAAGTTTAAAAATAAATGCAATCTATTCACAAATATAACTCGAAATACATGTCGAATATTACCTATCTATATGCTAATGAATTTTGATGAACGTAACTTCTCGACTTTCCAAAAGTAAAATTACTTTTAATGTTTATCACTTAACGTATAGCATACATGCATATTTATGTTACTTTTAAAGTTTTAAGCACATTTTCCCGATAGCAAGTAGCAACGTTGTAGGTAGTAGTGAATATAACTGTTATTTAAAATGGTCTAACACTGTTAATGTGTAGGTTAGGTACTGATTATATTACCAGTTTATCGCGTTTGTTTGTTGATTGACGTCAAAAATGGGAGAATTTACTTATTTTATATGTTTTTCGTCTACTGATATTTTATGATTCCGAACTAATTTGTTTAGTTTTTTACTAAATACTTATTAAATATGGATATATTATTTGGTTATGCATATTTTTTCGCCTTATATTATAAGTGTACCTTTTTGTATCACTTGTGGCAGGTGTGATAGGCAGAGAGAATGAACCACTCTATCCACCATTTTTTGATGAATGTAGATGTAATATCTTCATATTCGGTAGGTGTTAACTCATATGTAGTCAACAAATCAATCAAAATTTGCCCTCTATGGAAATCAAACCTGTAACTTCTAATTAGTATCAGTGATGCTCGCATTGTAATCTCACAAATAGGCAGACAGATATTAAGTTTTAAATTATGTAAGAATACTGCCCATTTCCTATGTTTTAATATATGTTGATACCATTATTATCAGGTACGCGAGTTTCTGCTCATCCTCGCCGTGTGCAACACGGTGGTGGTCAGTCAGCCACATGTCGACTCGATGCAGTTGTCCGGCTCAAGCAGCGAACAGTTCCATCCACAGAAGACTTCGCGAGCTAATGGCACTTTACGATCAAACGACAAGTGAGTTTATTGCTAATCTTTACATAAACTTAAATTTAACGTAATAATTTTACTATTATAGCCTATACATATATAAAAATTAAATTTGAAAATTGGCTTTTGAAATTGTTTTGGGATTAAACTCTTTATAGATTAATTAAATTGCTTCATAAAGATCTTCAGAGAGGATAATTGGGATAATTTTTTGTTTAAGCTCGTATAATGAGCTGTATGTATATTAATTAATATTTATAAAATGCAAAAGGAAAAGGCAACACTTTTATCTACAAATTTTAGATAGATTGTTATTTAATTTACGCTGTAAAGTCGTAATTAATGATGCTTTTTTTTATTTTTTTTATTTGAGTAAGTCTAACACCCACAGACATACATACGCCCGTGCCATAATTAATGATGCTATAGTCTATTAATGTCACGATTATCCTTCCTGTATATTATTTTGCTTCAAATGGGAAATAAATCTAAGACTACATTTAAGAGCAGTCAAAAATTTTCCAAATTTTTCTTAAATTATTTGAATCCGATTGGTTTGGAGGTACGCTAGATTAACTGAATCTCGGTCCACCACGCCGTCGCCTCCGCCGTCCACAACGTCTCCACTGCGCCTCCGCTTACCGAAACTACCGTTCGGCAGTCGGGAGGAAAACGTCAGCGAACCGAGCACGTCGGCTGAAATACAGGTATCGTATTATTTTTCATACCACTTTCTGTCTATTTCTGTATGTATAGGTCTTATTTTCAAATGTCCGGTTAGTCTAATCGTTAGAGTGGACGGAGGTTCCATTCTCGAACAATTATTGAGTTATTCTGACAAGAAATATTTTTAGAAGTAGAAGGAAGTTGGACGTTGGCGGTATTACACTGTCGCTGTGAGACACAACACGTTAATCGTACACACTTCGCCGCGAGTGTTCTGTGCTGTAAATTGTCGTCCTAAACTTCGTCCGAACTTTGGATTTGAAAAGAGTAGAACATGCACTTGTGTGAAGTCTTGTAAGCTAATACAAGTGCGCTATAATATCTACTGCGCAGCTCATTTCTCAGTAAGATAAGCCACCGTGATCGAAGTCGTTGAGGAGCAAA
This sequence comes from Brenthis daphne, assembly GCA_947093115.1. Taxonomy (NCBI): domain Eukaryota; kingdom Metazoa; phylum Arthropoda; class Insecta; order Lepidoptera; family Nymphalidae; genus Brenthis; species Brenthis daphne. The sequence continues at coordinate 27,488,036 of OX352474.1, read as the reverse complement.
TAATTTATTTTCTGTTCTACATGCTCTCGAGTAATAATACATAAATAGTAACAACAACAGAAAACATAAATAGCATCATCGGATTTACTCGGCAGATTCAAATAAAACTTAGAGATTTTTTTATTATATATTTATTAGTACAATTAAAACCTGTATAGTCTTTTTCACACGGCAGAGAAAAACTTCTTGTTATTGCAAGATATTATTCGACTTAAAAATGGAACCACAACTTTATTTTTAACCGACTTCCAGAAAGGAATTCGTCGGAATCTTTTTTTTCTTCTTTTTTATGTATGTTCACCGATTACTCGAAGACGCCTGAACCGATTTGGAATTTTTTTATGTTTCAAAGGGTATACTCCCCAGATGGTCTCATATAAATTTTATCGAAATCGGTCGAGCGGTTTTAAAAAAAATCAACAATAAATATATTTTTTAAATAAATTGTTTAATCGAATATGTTATAAAAAAACATTCTTCTCACAAATTACCTGCTTATTAAGTCTACACTAAAAATGGAAAAATAAAAACTTAAAAAAAACCGACTTCCAGGCACTAAAATGTAAAAAAAACTAAACGGAGGTTTTCATTTAGAATAGATAGCTAATCAGATATTTTCGAAGTCGGTGCCGGCCTACAATATTTTAAGATATGAATATCTAATAGGTAAATATATATTTTACGTAACGAAAAGTATTAGATTTGTTTTGCATCGGCTGGTACCGACTTCGAAAGTATCTGATTAGGTATCTATTCTAAATGAAACCCTCCGCTTAGTTATTTTTTACATTTTAGTGTCTGGAAGTCGGTTTTTATTAATTTTTTTAAGTTTTTATATACATTTAAATATCATTGCCGCTTACAATTTAACATTTACATTTTTAAGGTGCAAACATAATCGTAGCGAGGTCGAGTTGCAGAAGTTGTACATTATATGTAATAGAATAGATTGCATATTATGTAATAGAAACCATATTTGAAATTTTAAGATTTTTTACTACTAAATTTATTTTAATTTATCTTTTAGATTCGTATAAGCTGTGACTTCTTATTTTTGATTTTATACACACGCACGGGGACATTTTTATAATAAATATCCAGAATTTGTTAGTATCCATCCTAAATTGCGATACCAAATACCCTGTCTTAATCAAAACCAAAGCGAGATAAATATTTGCGGCGGCCAATATAAACAGTTCCCTCGTAGAGGACTTACACATATGTACATACAAAAGCTATCTTCCATTAAATGTATATACGTACTTGTAAAGTATAACTATGTACAGTAAACTTGTGAAATTGTAATACTAAATAAAATCCTATACCTAACTATTTTTTTAAAACTAAAAATCGATGTTCTAAATTATAAACTTCCTTCAATTTATTTATTTAAAAATATATGTATGTAGTGTGCATCATAAATTGCTAACATAACAAGTTGAAATTTTGTTTTGAAAATACCTTCCATTTACACGTGATCCATAAATTTCTTTAACGAGAGTGCACAACACATCAGTCACAATTGTTTATTTGAAATGTCAGCACATTGTAAGCAGCAGTCGTAACGTAGGTTGAGATAGTTTCATTTGAGGTGAGGACTTGTTTCCTATCTCAAAGATGATTTGATTACTCAATTAAAGTTTAAAAGATCGTTCCTATTTCCTATACCCTTATTTGTTAAGTGTACGTGTAATTATTTTCATTAAATTATTACCGATATCTCATGTCACCTTAATTGATAGGTATAGTCAGTCTACTTTACTCCATCCATCTACGAGATATTTTTATAACAATTATATAATATAATTTATAATGTTCTTTAGAAACTAAAAGGAAATTTTATGTATTCTCGCCTCGCAATATTCTTAACAGAAGACCTTGGAAACTCTGCCATAACTCATTGTTAAAATCATACAAAAGCACTTTCTCCTCGATAGGTATTTTTTCAGCCATTACGTATATCTGTGTAAAACCTTCGTTTAAACACGTATTTTAAGTTTATATTTACGTTTATTAAATATTTGCTAGAAACGTATTTTAAAGCTATCAAAATCACGCCCATGTACAAGTATAGGAAAGTATATGTCGCACTCAAATGACTCATCTTTAAGAACGTAAACTCAATTATTGGCTCATAACATGCAATGACGATAAACTTCGAATAATAAAAATAAAATGTTGTATTTTTAAGTACCTTTCACTAAAACAATTGTGAACAATATTTCGCAGTTAGCACGTTTCGAAGCAGAAAGTCCGGATGAACTGGCTTTAGCTGAGGCCGCATTAGCTTATGGTTATGAACTGAGAGGAAGATCACCAGACGAAGTCGAACTGGGAATACGCGGGGAACTGTCTAAATTAAAAGTCCTTCGAGTGCAACAGTTTGATTCAAACAGAAAATGCATGTCGGTAGCGCTCAGGACGCCTACTGGACAGGTACGTCACTTGTACTTACTACATTAATACTACTAATATTATAAATGCGAAAGTTTGTAAGAATGTATGTATATATAGATGTATATTTGTTACTCTTTCATGCAAAAACTACAGAATGGATTTTGATGAAACTTTGCAATAATATTGCTCATACATCAGAATAACACATAGGTTACTTTTTATCCCGGAAAAATGTACGGTTCGCGTGCGATAGGTTAGTTTTTGTTTTCCTGGAGGCGAAATCGAGCGAAGCGATGGTAAGCCATTACAATGTGCATTATACAGTTTCCTTTTCCAAGATACAATTTACCTCACATAAGTTTTTACACGGGCGTGTGGTATGTCTATTGTCTATAATCTTACCGATTGTCTTTTTTAGACCGTTAAAAACATATGGTCATACAATCAATACTCTAAGATAACGCCCAATGCGATGATAAAACCTAGAAACTCTGACAGCAAAACTAATATTAGTTAAAACACTGAAGTACGGTACTTCTATACATATAATAAAATTATAACTAAGCCGAATTTGTAAATTAAATATTTTTGGAAAATCTTATTGAAATAGATGTTATTATCGATACAGAAGCCGAATCTATAGTTTTTAGAATTTTTGTCTGTTTGCCTGTCTGTCTGTCCGTCTGTCCGTCTGTCTGTCTGTCCGTCTTTCTGTCTGTCTGTCTGTTACCGCATCACGGAAAAACCACTGAAGAGATTTTGATGAAATTTGGTATGGAGATAGCTGGATTAGGGTCAACGTATAGGATACTTTTTACTGCAGTAAATATCTCTTTTCTGAGAAAAAATACAAAAACTGCAGAATTTAGTTTTTAGTCATCTGAACGCGGGCGGAGCCGCGGGTAATGCTAGTCATAAATATATGACTAACTTACTTAACATTCTATAACAAATGCAATACGAATATTTTTATTGAAATCCTCAGGTAGTTTTGTACGTGAAAGGCGCAGACAGTACAGTCCTCGGGGCACTAACGCCGATGCGAGCGGGCTCAGCGGAAGCGGCCGCTTACGAGAGGACTCGTTCGTTATTGAGCGAGTACTCGCGCGCGGGTCTTCGTACGCTGGTCATGGCTAAACGTACGATGCAGCCGGCGCTCTGGGAGGAGTGGCTGGCCGGTCACGCCCGGGCTGCGGAAATTGGTGAAGGTATGTAGATATGTCTATAATTGTATGTTCAGTGTTTGTTATATTTCAGGACTAATTGTTATTGCTAGTCGCGTTTGTTTATTGAAGTGAAACTTCTTTAGGATCGTTGTGATTTCAAACTCGATGTAACCAAAATGCGACACTACAAGGAGACAAACACATAAATATATAGGATTAAGCCGGCAAGAGAAAGAGAATACATTGCGATTTTGAGTTGGTAACCGTTAATCTGTACTAATATTATAAGGAGGCAAAGTTTGTGAGTTTGTGAGCTTGTGACGTTGTAGGGGGTAATCTCTGGTTCTACTGAACCAATTGAGATGAAATTTGGTAAGAAGATAGTTTAGGACCCTGTGAAGGACATACACTTTTTATTCCGAAAGTCATCCCTTAAGGAGCTGAAAATATGGATGAAAGTTTGTATTGGGAACCAAGGTATTAGTATTATAATGTACATTTTCCGTATTAGATATTCTATAAATATTATAATTTTGATGCTAAGAATACCTGTACATTTAAGTAAATTCTTCGAGTATTCCTACTCTGTACAAGCAACCAAACTCTGGAATAGTTTGCCTGTTCACATAAAACGTTCCAAATCATTACAAATATTTAAAAAATCTGTAAAAAATCATTTCTTAGATCATATTTCTAAATGAGAAGTCGACATTGTACAAGATTTATATTAATTTTAATTTAAATATGTATTAGTATAATTTATAGATATATATTATATACATAGATATTTATGTAGTATTTCTAAGTATTAGGTTGTATTGTGGTATGTATTGTATATAATATTTAATATTTACACCACCCACCCTGTGTAGTCTTCCATATTTCCTAACCCAAAGGTTGTCTGGAAGAAATCGCTAATTAGCGATAAGACCGCCTTTTGTGCACACCTTTGTTTCTGTTTCTTTTTTTGATAATGTGCTTGTATTTACTTTATGATTGTGGTGTACAATAAAGTATAAATAAATAAATAAATAAATATATGATTGTAATATAAATATTTGAATATGCCTAATATATCTTATTTAATTATTGATTTGTTTGAATTTAATTGCGATATTTGCCAAATAAATTTTACTTCAACCGCACGTAATGGATACACGCACCCATTTTTTTATATAATGTAACTAAAGGCTTAAGGACTCGAGTCCGGCAGCTACCTGCTGCTCCAGCCCCCAGGGCATAGTCATCATTGTATACTAAATCAAATGAAAATACGTTTAGCTGTTTCAGCCTGAAGAAGTAACAAACACAAACATACACATTATCTTTCGAACTTATAAAACTAGTAGGGCTCTAAACCGGTTTCAAAAGAAACAGTTAATTTCGGTAATGTATTGGTTAATTCATCGCTCGTTATCAACCGGTTAATAAAAACGAACGGTTTAGTAAACAGAAATATTAATGGTTAACGGTTATTATTATAGAAAGGTTCGACTTAAGTTTTGATACTGAATTAAACCGGTTTACCGTAAATTCATTCATAAGTAAGAAACGTACATGTATCCTTCTACTAAGTAATTCGCCATTAGCGAAGCTTCGCCAAATGTTAATGCACATAACTCATTTTAACCGGTTAATTTTGATCATGGAACCTAAATAGGTAAAAACTGCTTTCCAGGTAAGCCGGTTTTACCGGTTAAAGAACGTAACCTAAACCTTAAATCTAAAAGCATTTCGATTTGGGACCAATGATCAAAACCAGGTTTCCTACCTCTGAACGGTAGTCCGATTCTAATTCATTATAATATGGGAGTGTTTGTAACAGGGAGTTCTAGATAATCTTTTGATTGACTCAGTAATTGAAATTACACTTATAATACTTAACAAATAACAATGAGTCTATTTAGTTTATACAAAAAATAACTAGAATATTGGTACAATAGAACCCTATAGATAGATATCCGTCTAACAGATCTCAAGTGATGCGCGAAGTGCACAGACCGAATGCGAATATCTGTATAAACACGTTGACCTTGAAAGCGTATTGTTTGTCACATTAAAGTCAATATATCTTTTCCTGTTCAAAATGTTGCATACAATGAAACAATAACCGTAATTAGCTGTTAATAATAAACACATTATTTATTATTATTATTTATAACCCCAGATCACGCACTTAATTTTTCGCCTGCTTTTTTTATAAACGCCAGATAAATCAGAATCGTGACTTTAGATTTACTAAATTTGAATAATACTAGGTCGTCGTAACTAGGGAGTTACATTGTAACGTTCGTCCCTAGTTACGTTTCAACGTTTAGTATCTATACTTATTATAAAAATAAGTCCCCCGGCCGCGTCTTTCTGTCCTCCTGTCTGTCCTCCTGTCTGTCCTCCTGTCTGTCTGAACGCGATAAACTCGAAAACTACTGAACGGATTTTTATACGGTTTTCAACAATAGAAAGAGTAATTCTTGAGGAAGGTTTAGGTATATAATTTATTATGCTTTTATGTAAATTAGCTGAAATACGGCGACAAATGTTGAAGAGGTCGCAAAAAATCTCGCCAAATGGGAACTTTCCACGCGAACGCCGCGTAAACTAGCAAAGATACAGTTAAGTAATGTACTAGAGAATTCAAAATCTATAAAAATGCTACAAAAAAGTCCGCGATAGCATATCTCTATCTCTTACGGTTGACTTACAATAACCACTTTTATGTTAACATTTTTAATTAAAAACATTACGTTATTTTCAAAGTTATTTTCTTTAGTTCGGTATTAATCCTTATCCAAATGAATATTTTAGTTAGCTTAGTCATTTAATGCAGATTAAAATTGCTCTTTACACTAAATCAATCAGATGAATAGTTTTTGAGATATCGTTGTTAGAAGTAATTAGTAGCGAAACATTTTTAATGCTTGGCGAGCATTGAGATGCCTACGGCGAGTCCATCCCCTCTGCCCCGCATCGCTCGACCGCCTGCTCAAGCTATATAAACCGGGCGATGTAGCGCGCGATCCTAGGATACTTTTTACCGCGGGAAAATATCTTATTTCTGAGGAAAAATACAAAAACTGCAATGTAAGAGTATACTAATATGTAACACCTAAGAATTTAGTTTTTGGTCATCTGAACGCGGGCGGAGCCGCGGGCAATGCTAGTAGACTTATAATTACGACTTATAATTATTATTAGACTTTTTATAACGTTCCTTAATAACCTAATTTACTATCGGTGAAAACCGTATGAAAATCCTTCACTAAGATTTAAGGGAATCCGCGTGGTGGTGGACTTTAATTTATAATACATACATACATATATAGTAAGCATAAATTATTCTCGAATATACTAGGTAAATATAACGCTAGCGACTCACCCTCGCTTCGCTCGGGTTCGTCCCTAGGTTGATTCTCCATACAAAATTTCATCCCCATTTCCACCCGCTTAAGAGATGATTACCGAGATAAAAAGTATCCTATGTCCTTCCCAGGGTCTCAAACTATCTTCTTACCAAAATTTCATCTAAATCGGTTCAGTAGATCCAGATATTACCCCCTAAAACCTCACGAACTCACATACCTCTTTATAATATTAGTATAGATTAAGTAGTTGGTAATATGTATAAAGTATCAAAATTATTTCATCCAGGTAGAGAAAAACGCTTACGAGACTCACTCGCGCGTTTAGAAAGCGCTCTAACACTTGTAGGCGCAACAGGCGTAGAGGACCGGCTGCAGGAGGACGTCCCGCGCACGGTGCGGGCGCTGCTGGACGCCGGCATCGTAGTGTGGGTCCTCACCGGCGATAAGCCTGAAACTGCCATCAACATAGCGTACTCCGCTGCGCTGTTCTCTCAGAGCGATAGGTTGCTGCATCTCATGTCGAGAGATAAGGTTAGTAGTTTGTAGGTTTTTTTTTACTATATAAGATGTGGGTTGCTCCTGGTACTTTGATAGCAGAGTGGATTGTGAGAGCAATGCCTTTGTTATTGTGGTCTGCTTCGACAGGCAGCCGTTGAGGTGACGTGGTTTAGTGCGGTCCTGCGGCGCCCAGTTAACATGGTTGGATTTTTGTGGGTTGTACTGAGTTTTATAGCTGATGAGTCACCATATTTGACTTACTATAATACTTTTTCCAATGTTAAAAAGGCTATAAAATATTAGTGAAAAACAAATGTTGTTAATATTGTCAAATTGCATACTTTTTATTTTTAATTACGTAGCGCAAACAATCTAGTCATTTATTTCTGGTAGGTAAATATGTGTAACATAAGGTAATTTACCTATAAATTAAATTTTATTACTAAAGAAGCAAAGAGTTTTATTACGTCATAAATAATATGCATATTTTCATTCGGGTGCGTTTCTAAGTTGCCTTTTGTATTTATAAAATTTTTTTTCACGCAAAATCTGCTAAACGAAACTTTACAGTAGTAATATAGAAATATAGTATAATATATACGGAATCGTATTATACGGGCGGAGCTGTGGGAATTAGTTGTAGTTTTTAATAATAATGGGATTAAGACATAAGTAAAGAATACAAACCGTGACACCAGGAGCACGCCGAGTCGACGATCAAGGCGTACCTGGAGGTGGGCGGCGCGGCGGCGGGCGGGCGCGCGCTGGTGGTGGACGGCCGCACGCTCACCTACATCCTGGACCGGCGCTCCGGCCTCGTGGCGCCCTTCCTGTCGCTGGCGCGCCGCTGCTCCGCCGTGCTCTGCTGCCGCGCCACGCCGCTGCAGAAGGCTTACATTGTTAAGGTTATACATATATATTTAGTGTTATACATTGAAACGCAATAAAGGGGCATCCGTTAATTACGTGAACTCCAAATCGTGGGAGGGGGTTGTGTTGGGGATCCAGTTAAATATCATCAAATCTGATGGACATGAAAATCTCACGTTCACTTTAAAAGAAAATATATATTACACAGATAATTAAAAAAAAATTTCTTACATTTCTTTTGAAGTGTCTTATTTCGCCTGCTGAAAAAATACCGGATGGTCCGTAACGACTGTAGCATAAACTTGTTATTTAATATTTATGTTAAATTCACGATAGATACAATATTTAACAAATTTTAAAGTGCATATTAAAAATACTTCGAAAAAATATTAATAATATCAATATTTTTATCGTGCCAATATTATTCACAGACTTTCTCTCAATACGAGGTGGATCAGGTCGTGTTCTACCTCGCTGGCCAAACGCGAATAGGCGAACTTCAGACGACTTTCAATAAGATTCTCTCAGACAAATAGGTTTCCAGTGTTTAAAAAAATATTATTTTACAGGCGGTGAAAGAAGAACTAGGAGTTACGACACTGGCTATTGGCGACGGAGCCAATGATGTCTCCATGATACAGACGGCTGATGTGGGAGTTGGTAAGAAATTTATCTGTATAAAGTTGTTTCTGTAAATAAATAGTAAATTGAATTTGAAAACTATTTATTTTGATTTGTATTTGTAACCATGATTGTTGTATCGCATTCGACACGTTTCGACACAAATTCAAAATATAGTATAACGCGGTAGCTTGGGACACCGAGTGAAGCGGCCAGCGGGTTCAAATCCCGGGTCTCGCACCTCTGATATTTTCATGTGCGACTACTTTCTAACATGATTACCACTTGCCTTACGGTGAAGGAAAACATCGTGAGGAAACCTGCATGTCTGAGAGAACCTAGCAAGTTTTCGAAAGGCAAGTGAAGTCTGCCAACCTGCACTTATTCAGTGTGGTGGATTATGGCCTGATCCCCTTCGTACTGAAGGGAGGCCCGTGCCCAGCAGTGGGACGTTAAAATGGGTTGATATACCTACTGTGTTACTATATGAAATTGTATTTACTCAGGTCTGTCGGGCCAAGAAGGCAGGCAGGCGGTGATGGCGTCGGACTTCGCGCTCTCCCGCTTCAAGTTCATCGAGCGGCTGCTGCTGGTGCACGGCCACTGGTGCTACGACCGCCTCGCGCGCATGATACTATACTTCTTCCTCAAAAATGCTGTTAGTGTTTTTGTAGTTTTTACAAATATGTTAATTAAAATGAAATATCTTTAGAATCGTTGTGATTTGAAACTCGATGAAACGAAAATGCGACACTGAAAAGAGACACAAATGTATAGGATTAAACCGCCGAGAGAATGAGATAGAATACATTGCCATGTTGCCATGGTAACCGTTGTTGGTTGATATATGTGAATTGCACACACACGCACTTTTTTTTATTTTACTAATATGATTGTATGTATGTCTTTGCTTACATTTGATTGTACTAAGTGTTCTATAAAAAATGTGGTTTATATGTACTTTACAGATGATACTGGCAAAATTATTTTCGTTTTTTATTTAATTAAATTCGTATAATGTCACACGTCTTCCAACAGATTAATAATAAAAAAATACGTCTAGATTGCAATGGAATTCTTCGATTTTTTTTAATATACTTATTTATATATTTGCATATCAATGCAAGAAGTAAGCTATCGTATGCACGTTAACTTACTTTTTATGATAATTTATGTGCGTAAATTGGATTAATTAAATGAGAAATTAACATATTTAGGTTTGTAGTTATCGAAAATATACATTGTATTTATTTAAATGCTCCTATTTTGTATTTATGAACGCTTTACAAATTCCAGACATTCGTGTTCCTAGTGTTCTGGTACCAGCTGTTCTGCGGGTTCTCGTCGTCGGTGATGATCGACCAGCTGCACCTCATGGCGTACAATCTCGCCTTCACCGCCTTCCCGCCCATCGTCATAGGTCAGTAACATCCCACTGCTGTGCTCGAGCCTCCCTTCAATACGAGGGAAATCAGGCCATAGTCCACCACGCTGGCCAACTGCGGGTTGGCGTTCGTACACTTTTATAATGATAATAGACAATAGTCCGCTACTGCTTGCAGATTCGACCATGTTAAGTATATGTATATTTATTGAATACTCCTAATACAAAATTATTTTTCCACTTCCTAGCAGTAAAGTATATATTAGCACTTAGCAGTCTAAATGTATCTAATTTCTGTATGCGTATAATCTTTTATAATTCAATTCCTTCCTTAGTAAAATATTAACCGGTTAAGTTAAATAAAAATATTCTGGTCTTTGAACTTATTATAAACGTCAAATGATTTCAATAAAAAATAATTGAAATGCCATCGATGAAAATAATCAATATCTTATATAATATGGACAATTTAAACATTATTTCAATCGATACGTTTATTGATTTGCGCTTCAATATGTTTAAATAACTTCGTTTAAATCACCAACGATTCGTATGAGTTTGCATATTTGTTATGTCGTTCGTGGAAATATACTGATTATCTAATATTACTTCCCACAATGTAAGGATGAATTTTAATTTATCAAATAAAATAATTTAAATAATATAATTTAAACTCTTATTTGTAATGTTTTATTTAAACAAAAAATAATAAACGACTTTTTTTATAATATTTAGGTAATTAAGACGAGTTTAGCACATAAAGACATACTAAGTATTCAAGAAATATAATATACATAATAATTCTTAGATTTCGACACACGTGTTGCGAGTGTACTCACAGTGTTGAGAATGAGTTCAATAAAAGTAAAAAATAAAAAATATTTTTATCAAATTTGACTGTAATTTAAAGTAGTAATCAGGAATATTATAAAAGAAGTGGCCTTGGCGTTCCATTCTGGATGTTTAGGTGACCAAGGGCCTGCGCACTGCAATTTATATACACGTCGACGACCCGTTTATCATGAACGTACATTGTTTTGTACTTATACATTTTAAAGAGCCTTTGATAAACGTTCATTATCCACATATTCTGCGTAAAGCGTTGATAAATTTTAAAAACACAAATTACTTACGTTCGTACTAAGTTTAATTACTAGATTTTTTGTTAAGAAATTCTTAGTAACAAATCGGAGTTGGGAAGTTGACGGTGTTTTACCCCCGTGACTTGGAGAGCAAAGTAAAGGCGTCGCGTTGATCTCTCACCGGTTGTGTCAAATTATTCTACTATCTGAGTATGAGAGTGACCGAAATAGAGAGTACACTTGTGTCTGCACGCATATATCATATACGCATATATTATAATATCTCCTGTGCTAGCAGCTATGGCTAGTCTCAGTGAGATTGTCCGCCACGATCCAAATCGGTCAGGACATTATAATCTATACTAATATTATAAAGAGGTAAAGTTTGTGAGTTTGTGACGTTGCAGGGGGTAATCTCTGGATCTATAAAACCGATTTAGATGAAAGGTAAGGAGATAGTTTGAGATCCTGGGAAGGATATAGGATATTTTTTATCCCGGAAATAATCCCTTAAGGAGGTGAAAATGAGGATGTAAATTTGTATTGGGACTTTAGGGACGAACCCGAGCGACTCCAGGGATATAAGGGTATATATTTATTTCATAAATTAATATTCATCCTTATCATTGTGGAAGGTAATATTAGATAAGCAGTATATTTCCACGACATTATAAATATAAAATACGCAAGCCCATGCAATGGAAATCATCTTAAAAATGCATAATTAAATTCAAATGGGGTTGTTAGTAAAGTCGCTAGTATCACATATAACAATACGCGTGTCGGGCGCAGGCGCGTACGACCGCGTGGCGCCGGCCAGCCTGCTGACGGAGCGGCCGGGGCTGTACGGCGCGGCGCGGCGCGGCCTCGCCTACCGCGCGCACTCCTACTGGCTCGTGCTGGCCGAGTCCGTCTACATCAGCGTCGTCATCTTCTTCACCGCCGTGGCCGCCTACTGGGACACCGACGTCGACATATGGCTGTTTGGACTCTGCAATATGACGTGCTGTCTAGTTATTATGTTGCTCTATGTGGCTATAGAGACGAGGAGTTGGGTGAGTTGTTGTTGTTTTGGTTTTTTTTTTTTGATAAACAATGTTCGTGTAGTAACTGTGTTCTCTGAGCGCTGTCTGATGTGAACAATTTGTCGTTAAAATTATAGGACTATTTGAGATCTAAAAAATATATCTTTGGTAGACTTATTATATTATAGATTGTACAGTTTAACTCAGTGTTTGCATAAAATTTGCTATGTATTTACTAAAGTGAAGATATCTTCCAATTTTCATGCTTCAAGAGCGTGAACGTACCCATTGCTGGAGCATTTACAGGAATGCAGAAATTTATGAATTCAATAAAATTATATACAGTATACCAAAAGTGCAATAATAATTTATATTATTTTTATTATAAAATTAAAGTTCAATATTATCTCAATTAATTTTGTAATAATACCGTTATTTATAAAATTATATTTTCATGCAGCTATTTCATACGAAACTTGTAAGTCGCTTTGTGTGTGAAGGACGTCAAATATTAGTGTTATAATGTGTGTAAAATGAATTTATGTACTTAATTTAATATTTTTTTTAAATTTAACCACGTTTTTTAAGCACATTCACGTTTTATAGCCTTGTGTATAAAACACGTAATACACTGAATTAAATGTTTTATGTTACACGTGTAGAAAACCGGATTAAGATTAAGAACTTCGAATTAAAAAAATTAGAATAACGAATGAAAATAAAACGGAATTTTGCCAAAATCTACAATACTACACATGCCTACTATAGATAGATGTCTTTACTAAAAATAATATTTTAATATTTTTGAATTTATACTAATTGTTTGTATAAACAGACGTTTCACTAATTAATATAAAATATTGATTGTTTAAACTCTCGTAAGTGATGATGCAATACATTATGGTAGAACTGTCAGTTCGTATTGTGAGCACGTAAAGCGTATCGAGAACAGTGAATCATAGTAGGGTGTGCTCACAGACGGTGATCCACCTGCTGGCGCTGACGGGTTCGTTGGGGTCGTTCTTCGTGCTAACCCTCGCGTACCAGACGGTATGCGTGTCGTGCTTCAAGCTGCCGTCCACGTACTTCGTGATGCACCACGCGTTCGTGGACCCCGTGTACTGGCTGGTGCTGGTGCTGAGCGCGGCGGCGTCGCTGGCGCCGCGCCTGGCGTGGCACGCGGCGCGCAACAGCGTGCGGCCCGGCGCGCTCGGCCGCGCCGTGCTGGCGCGCCGCCGCGCGCGACCTTACGCCGCGCACTACCACACGCCCTCTGCTTCCGCGCATGTATATAGGTTGGTGTTTATTTTTAATTCGTTTATGAACCTAGGCACAAGTTATTTACGGCCTGTCAGAGAGTAGTGAAAATAATATATTTACAATGTTCTTCTTAAAAATGCATAAAATGCAATGTAAAAATATATTTATTTAACATTCATTTATTTATGGCTTGGGCATCTTTCTAACCTTTTCTTACTTAAGAAACATCGTTTCCCGATAATTATGATTATTTATTATCTTAATTCTTTGTACAAAGTACTCAATATTTTTAGACTTTGATTAGTTTTACCGATTAAGTTTATTATTCAAATTAAATTTAAAAATCACACTATTATTAAATAATAATGAATTAAGATGATTAAATTATCGTTTCAAAACATTTCCAGACCAACGGACGAGGACGGGCTGCAGAAGCCGAATGCGGACGTTACCGCCATCACGTGACGTCTCACGCGCGAGCGCTCCCAGGCTGTGATCTGTTAGACCTAGACACTAGTGTATAAAGTAACGCTGCGCAGCGCTACCTGGTGCGTTGTAGCTATCTAGCGCTGCGTAGTCTAACATAGCGTAGCGCAGTATAGCTACATCGAGCGCTGTGTAGCGCTACATGGCATAGTGTAGCTCTACGCAGCGCAATAAAGCGCCACGTAGTGCGGCGCGGCGACGTCGTGTGACGGGACCAATGCGGCTAGTGCCTTGATGCTCTTCCTTCGAGCCGTTGAAGAGAAATAAAAATCGGTGATAGGAAAATAGTATTATACACTACGATATTGGTCTATAACTTTATTTCATTTGCCCTTAAATATTACTTGTGATAATTAACTATACTTGATCGTTGATTTTGTTAGAATGAGTCGCTTTAATCTTATCGATCTATGTGGGTATAGCAACCAACTATTGATGATTAATGGAAATGAATCTTATTTAATACACCAAATATTTTATTCCTCTTCACCGACACGACTGCAACGCGCTGGTCTTCTTCAGTGCACTTTACATTTTCACGAATAGTGCCTATAAATTAACGCAAAGAGTGAAACGATCAGTTAGAACTGCCAATACATTTGTTAGTTAAATTTTATCAAGCCTATTCGCTTCTAAACTAATGATGCCTTATGTAATGAGAATTTTAATCGCATTGATCGATTACATTCTCGATAGCCCTTTAGGTGACGATGAAAATGGTATAACTATGAACGATTCATAATCTAAGGCTGTATAATTCAATGTGTTCAGCTTATAAGTACTTATAATTCATTGCAAATCAGACAATATAAAAACGTTCTTGTCAAGCGTGATCGCATATCGCTTTTTATTGTATTAGTAACTAGTAATATTAATAAATTAAAATATTTCCAAAATGCCAATTACGTTCTTAAAGGCAGGCGATACTTACAGCGGTTTGTGAAACCGTTGATTTCGTGTTCATAGCGTGTGTGATATGACCTTGGGTAGAGTATTTTTGTATCAACTAGACAATGGCTTCCTTCGTAGCTTAGCATTTGCATTTCAGAGACTGCACGTGTTACCCTTCACCTAACCCTGTAACTTCTGCAAATGTTTCATGGAAATAGAATTTCGGATCGGGAAATGTTTAAAATATATACATATAATATACGAATAGATATACGTGTACACAACGTTATTCTAATTAATATGCGACATATAATTTTTTTGGTATATTAAATAATAATTGTATCATTTTGAATCTGTAAATATTGACGCGATGAAACTTTTCAGAAGTTACTCGACGTTAAGATAGTGAGAAATACACTCGCCGCCGCCTTATTTAAAACTAAACATTCCATTGTTGTTTTAGGAAAAATGTATGTAAAAACTCTGCCTTAAATAACTTTTATTTTTTCTTATTCGCAATCATAAAATACATACTAAAATCTAGAGTACATCCCGTCTCATATCATATTGCCTGTTACATGAATAATATATAAAGAGGAATATTGTAGTTTCTTTTTTTTTGGATACACAGCTTTAAAATTAAAATCACTTCTTGTCATCGCCTTTTTAATATGTTTTCTATTATTATTTATTATATTTTCCGCCTACAGATAATATCCATAGCAGAAGCTTGAATGAAACTATTACCAAAATTCTTTTTCTGTGTAAGTAGCTAAGTACTTTTTCTTTAATTTGATAAATAACACCAGACGGCTTATTTCGGAACTTCCGTGTTTAGTTACTTATGACTCCTCATTATATAAAGACCGCTACACACTGGATCGACCAATAAAATATCATCCGTTTTAAATTAAATTGCCGTGTGTAGTTTTGTCTGTCAAAATAATGTTTATTTCTCTATCTGACGAACTTTGCTTGCATAAAACCAAATCTGCCAGATACTTATAAATAATACTTGATACATAGTATAATTCATGCGCAGATAAATAATGTATATGATCGCAATTCCGACCGTGTGTAGCGCTAAATTCTAAACTAGAGAGAGCTAAATTCAATTCGTGGCCGTAAAAAATCTGGTCGTCTGTAGCGGTCTTAAACTTCGAAGCCTGAGCACATATATGGGAATAGGGAGAATGTATCAAGTGCCTTGTGGCCACGGGCGGTGTATTTCTCGCCTTCGTGATGCAATTCCTAAAGATTTGACTATTTTTAATACTGTTTCTAATTGTACATACAGACAGAAGTATATTTCTACATAATTGTTAATGTACAGTAGGATATTTTTATATAAATAAATATTTGTGTAAATACCTTGTACTTTCTAAGACTGTTGTTTATTTAGAGGTTTTAATTTGTTGATTTATTAAACTAATAGTGTATTGAAAGTATGTATTTTCAAGTCATGTTCGACTCCACTATTATGTATGTATCTTGCCATAAATTTGAAATTTTACCTACTAAATTCAACTTGATATAAGGAAACAGACGTTGTTATGTTTTGGCAGACGATTATTATTATCGTTATCAATTATGTTAAATCGATTTTAAATATTTAAATAATAATTTTTAAAATACCTACTAATTAGTAATTAAGTGAAAAAAATCAGTATTACTAATTAGTATGCTCTCAATCGAAATGTTTCTTCTATCGATTTATAATCGTAATCGTTTGTCTTTACTTCCAGATGCAATAAAAATGTAGTCAGTTGATCTACTTTACATTTTAATTTTGGTATTTAATAACTTAAAAAAATATCTCAAGAAAAAATCTAAAATGGCGTTTACATTATGCTTAGTTCCGTAAAAGAATTGTAACAAAATTTGAGCAATTTGATTTAGCATTTGTATTAACTTTATTATATTCAATAAGCATGTTTAATGTTCAAAATAATAAAATTAGTTACCGTTTGTTTTAGGAACGTTGTAAAACAGTATTTTTTTTAATAAATTCTCCTAGTCTCCGGTCAACGAATATAGAGTTGGGCAATTGTCGTTAAGTTTATAGCCATCATCGCACATTGTAGATATTTATTTATTATATAGTAAATGAAGGGTCTCATTCCGCACCGAATAACGAAAAAAAAATCTCATTCGATTTGATCTTTTCTTTACATATCGTGAAAGTAGACTGTGTGCCTGATAGGATAATATATTTATCAGAGAAAAAAACTATAATTAATACCGCTCGTGAGACGCCAAACTTTGGTCTAACTGGTGTAACATTTCGTCCAAAACGTGACATTTTCAGTAACATAACTTTATATAGAGCGCAGAATGGAAGCATTGTAATTTTTAAATATATTGGTGTAGTAATATAATAACAATTAACATTAAAATAAAAAAGTGCTTATTATATGCACTCTATATAAAAAACTAGCGACGAACCATGTAATATGCATTTACCTATATATATAATAAAATTGTAACTAAGACGAATCTTTACATTAAATATTTTTTGGAAAATCTTATTGAAAAAGACATTATTATGGATACAGAAGCCGAATCTATAGATTTTAGAATTTTTGTCTGTTTGTCTGTCTGTTACCGCATCACAGAAAAACCACTGGAGGGATTTTCATAAAATTTGGTATGGTGATAGCTGGTTATCCGGGTCAACATATAGAATAGTTTTCACCGCGGGAAAATATCTCATTTCTGAGAAAAAATATAAAAACTGCAATGTAAGAGTATACTAATATGTAAAATCTAAGAATTTGGTTTTTGGTCATGTGAACGCGGGCGGAGCCGCGGGTAATCTAGTTATACATATAAACCTTCCTCTTGAATCACTATCTATTACTAAAAACTGCATTAAAATCCGTTGAGTAGTTTAAATAATCTAAGCGAACAGACAGCAGAAGCGACTTCATTTTATACTATGTAAAGAAGTAGAAATATTACTGAAAATGTCTCATTCTGAACGAAAATCCCATTACACCTAAGTCTGGCGTCTAGTTACAAATAGTATTAATTGTAGTTTTTTTCTCTTAAATATATTATCTTATCAGCACACAGTCTACATTCAGAATATGTGAAGAAAAGATCAAATCGGATGACATAATTTTTTCTTTATTCGGGGCAGGAAATGAGATGTTATCGATACTCTTCCTTTAAGACATCCAATTATGAAAAAAATGAATAATCGATAAAAAATCTACAATGTGCGATAGCGTTCTTCTCTAACAGATCTTCCTACGATTTTTATTTAAAAATTAGCATTTAGTGGCGATTGTATAAAATTATAATGATTAATTTAAAAATAAATAATTTAATATCATGAGTCATTTTTTTTCTTTAAAAGGTGCATCCTTATAGCTATAATTAAGTTACCTATAACTATCGAAATATTTTTAACAGTTTTGGATTTTTAATATTATATAGATATGTTATATGTAAATGGTAAAGAAATATTAAAACCAATGATCTCTTATATAATTAATGTGTATGTCGTTATTGCTTACAAGAAAGGAATAAAAGTAATTTATAACATCGCGATATAAATTTTCATGGGATGCACCTTGAAGGACTAATTTGATGGGATAGACGGACAGACTTGTTGAACGTTTATGTTAGAATTTCAAAAATTGACTTGCCATTACCATCAAATTAGTTCTTCAATAGTATTTCTTAGATAAAACAGAAACAAGCACAGCGGTGACTAGAAAATACATTTATATTAATACATGTTGTTTTATAATAATAATAATAAAATATTTAATTTCTTTAAAACATTCATTTTATTTTCTTCCATATTATGTCCAAAAACCTAAACAAACGTAGGTAAATTCTTATTTAACAAATTTTTTATTTGGCTTAGTTATAATTGAGGTATAATTTCAGTTTCTTTTGTAAATATAAGTACATTTTGGATAAACAATTACCTTAAAAACTGATCAAAAATTCCCAAAATATTTTTAGTACAGCAAATATTATATTGTTTGAAGACGACTTCATCTTTTCAATTAAATTTCTCTTTTTTTCCATAAATAAATTTGTCTTTTTTTTTTGCTAAATTATGAATCGTAGACAAGTTGCAATAAAGAATTTATTTAATACATTCTTTCGAACCTTGTTTTCTTTTGTATATGGGAGATTCAATTCTAAATACATGAGCAATCGAGTGTTTATTGCCACTATTCTTTTTACAAAAATTCTCTATACATGTTATTGTTAACATGAAACGTCCCAATAACTGCTTAATGGCTATATATTTTATCACTAATTATTGTTTTTAAAATACAAAATACAACAAAAACTACTTTTTACTTTTTTTAACAGTGAATTAATTTAAAATGTATATAAAACAATAAATCATCTTTAACTATAAATAAAATAAAACTTTATTCTCTTTTATACAAAAAGAACCATTTTCTTATAAATTTTTAGTACCCTCTAAGTTCATATTATATTAATAATATGTAAAAAAAAAGTATTAATATATTATGCTTTTAAACATTATACTGTGTTACAAGTATTACATGATGCGAGTCACAAATGATTGTGAAGAAATGGAAATTATGTCAACTAGGAACTTAATAATAATTATACAGTTATAATCATCTAAGGTAAAGCATTAATGGAGTTTAAAATATTCAAACTCATTAATTATAATCATTTGTAAAAACTCACATGCAAGTACCATTTTTATTAAATGTTTAATATCAATAATGACTTACTCGGTATAAATGAAACATAGCTTCAATTACAAAAAGAATCTCATTATAAAAAATCACAGCACTAATTTCAATATGGCATTCGGTACATCCATAGTGTGTTCATTGACTAGGACAATATCAAATTTGTCTATATAGTTTTGCAAATTAGCATCGGTATTACGGCCAAGGAAGCCAACTTTGACAATGACGTCACAATGGTCCATGCCCTCTGCCATTCCAGCATCACCTATATTATCACCCATCAAAAGAACATTGTTCCTTTCTTTGACCATTTCGTAATATTCTGTGTTTTTAATAGCAGCTTCGTTCTTATTGTAAGTATGGATGACGTCGCCTTTGATTCCAACTATTGTGTCATTCTCGTCGAACGCGAGAAAGTTTGATACAACCTTCAACAAAATAAACACTTGCTTAGAAAATCAAATATTTGGTAAAAAAGCACTAAGTAGGCATGCAATGATTTATTGCTTAATGTTTCTTTACATATATATGTGTGTATATATATATATATATATATATATATATATATATATATATATATATATATATATATTGATACAACACTTATAACTAGAGAACTGTTGGACCGATTTTTATGATCTTTGTTTCATTGGGTATGTCTTTACCCGGAACAGCAAAATAACTATTAAAACATCGGAAAAATACACGAAAAAAATATAAAAGATAAATATATATTCCATACAAGCGTCAAAACATAGCTAGGGACAAACTTGAGCGAAGCAAGGGTGAGTCGCTAGTTGTAAATAAAAAAGAATAAAACAAAAGTTTTGTTAATATAACTTTAAAGAATATTATGACTATAATTATGAATATAAAGAATATTATATACTATACTAATGGGTAATTTGTATTAAAACAACAGTTCTTTGTTTGAATCTACCAATACAATTTTACTATCTATATTTTATCAATGATATCTTTATTAAAGGTCTTGACAATGTTAATTGAATTACATCGAAATAATGCTTAAAGAAATTAAGTTGCTATCTGAGAATGATATATAATTGAGTGATAAATGTCTGTTTGTATGTGATAGTCTTTTGTCCTATAGAAACAATTATAAAATATTTTGAATGAACAGAAAACACCTAAGTTAACAGGTTTTTTTTAATGATATAGCACCAAACATTAACTTCATATAAACATCGAAATTTCAAATTACCTTTACATGAGGTAAAAGATAGTTTGCAGACTTCAAAGCTGCCACAACACAATCTCCAAGTCCAGCAGAAAATACTAACATTGGAACTTGCTTGTATTCACTCCAGTTTATTAAATCTGACACGCCTATCCTAGAAATTTAATATAAAATATTTTAAGCAAATAAATTATATTTATATTTTACATAACAACACAAGTAAATCCAATGTTAAAAAAATAATAAATATATGAGTAGACATAATATTACAACACACTGCCTCAGTGGTCTTGTCAGATAGCATTTACAGATGCTAGTGCTACAGATCCGGAGGTCCTGGGTTTGAGTCCCAGTCCATGTTTGAGTTTTTCTGTTAAGATATTCTTTGTAACAGCCAGGAGTTGGGAGGTTGGTGGTGTTTCACACCCGTGCCTCGGAGAGCACTTAAAGCCATTGGTCCAGCACCTTAACTCTCACTGGTCATGTCTCAAATATCCCCCCATTTGATTTTGAAAGTAAAAGGAATAGAGATTGCACTTGTTTATATGCACAGCACTATAATATCTCCTGCGAATTTAGCTACTCTTTGTGAGATTGGCCGCCGTGGTCAAATTCAACCAGGAGAACATTATTATACCACAATAACAAATCTGGTCTAATAAGAGCCTTAGGACTTAGCCTTTGGATGTATTTTAAATGTATATAATAAAAAGAAGGTTTATGTGAAGGACATCCTACCTGAAGCATTCCACCATTTTCTTGCTAACTTCTACCAGTTCATTTCTTGGGAACTTCATTCCTCTAAAATTAAAAAAAAAATGTATTTTGGATTACTTTATTCATTGTATTTATTTTGCAAGAGAGGTATAAAATAAACTTACTTTAATAAATTATGGGCAGCCACATACCAATCTACCATATGTTTGGTTTTCTCCTCAATACTAATTTCAGAGTCTACTTCTATTGGTTTATAAATATCTGCCAATCTAATTTCTTCATCTTTGTAATCTTTCGGTATTGATGGACACTCTCTAAACATAGCTGAAAATTATGTTTCCTCTCATAAATATGTTAACATTAACAATGAACAGCTATTTGAATAGAAGTCATATAGCTACAATAAGTAATTATATATTATATTCGTATTAATTACAATATATTTTTATTATTACCAAAACTAGTGAGAACTACTTTTCCATTGTCCATATTATGCCTTGTTAGCGTGTGGTCGAAGTCTGTTACAATTTGTAACTTTTCATGACCAGCAGCAATTATTTGATTTATTTTATTTAATAAATCTTCTTTATCTTTGACGTAAACGTTACATTTGTTTAGTTCGGGCATTTCACAGAGACTTGTTATTATTTTCATGGCTGAAACTTGGAGTTTACTTTTAACAAAAGACCTCGGTAAATTAATGATGTAATTATGTATCATTACTTTATTTGAATATGTATTTGAAATAAACTTTTAGAATTGAAAGGAAGACCTCATTTTTGAGTGTCCTTACAACCTTTATTTAAATAAAAACACTCATTAATATTTAAAGGAAATCTAGCTCATGACTTACTTATTTTATAACTATACAAAAATTTCTTTCTAATCGAAAACTAATTGCCCAAAAATCAAAAAAGTTACTTCTCGTTCTTGACACAGACACACAGAGAATGTGATTTTATTTTTTCGACAAGACCTTGTCCACAGATTAAGGAGGAGACTATTGTTGTTCTTTGTCTATGACATTTGTCTAATGTCATAGGCCATGGCAGATGGCTATATATTGTCTTGTTTTTTTTTCTATATTGTCTTGTAAATTGTATATCGACCATGGATGACAAATAAAATATCGACTACCAGACCACAGATAATAAAACGCAACAAAAATGTCAATAATTGTTAAAATAGTGTATCTAATAATTGAATCGGTCATTTCAAAAACCACTTAAGTCAACATTTTTTCCAACAAGCTTTTTTTACAGAAAATGGTTTTTCAAAGGTAGATGCGTATTCTGGGTGAAAACAACGTAAGTCAATACATTCCTTCCTGCAAATGTTGAAGATGATCCAGATGAAAATTATGGAGAATATGACTATGTACCATAAAGATATTAAAACATGACAAATTAATACATGTAAAATGTTAATAAGATTATTTTTAAGAGTAATTCTTAATTATAAGCAATAAAAAATATGATTACTACAATTTTTTTGGTTAAATTATATACCACTAAACCTATTTCTCGCTAAAACAACATAAGTCAAGAACTGTTTATCAGGTTTTTTTCATTATTTCTATTAATAAAGCGTAAGGATTATACGCTATTTTAATTTTTTACCACTCAAATACTGAATTAACCATAAAAAAGTCCTTCAAAACTCATTTGTTTGTGTATGAAACAGTTTTTATTGATTTCTGAAAAATTATAATTTTGTGACTTATGAGGTTTTTGAAATGACCGATTCAATTGTATGTATTCAGCTTTTTTGACGTCCCACTGCTGGGCATGCACCTTCCTTCAATACTTGGGGGATCAAGTGTAATAATTATATTACATAAATAAGACGTGGCAACCATATATGGGAAATACCCATAGATCTAGAATGAACAGAGCTCTCATAATATAGCTCTTACAAAATTAACCACTGTCTAGAAAAAGAGAAAGCGAAGTTGAAAAATAGTTTTTTTCAATTTCCAGCTTACTGTGACGTTTTATCGAAAAATGTTTTGTACATAAGTTGTAGGTCTAGTGAAAATCTACAACTTTTTTAAGTAACACTTTTTACAATAACCTCAAATTGTTCAAGATATTTGCAGAAAACTCGTATTTTTACTTTTTCTTGGTTTTTTATTTTTAATTTCTAGAATAATCTTTTGATTTTCATGAAATTAAAGGAATGTAATCTTCAAAATACATTAAATAAGAAAATGGCTAAACATTTCAATTTTTTTTATTTTTTTCAGAAAATGCAATGAAAAAAGCTAATATTTAATAAGATATCTGGAATATCTTGAGAAAGTTGTAGAATCTTCTTTAAATTATATGCCTATTTATTTATTTTAAGATAACTTATATACCTGAGTGATCTACGGAAAATTTTAGCCCATCAAAAGGTTTTCATAGAGAAGTGGGGAAAGGGCTAGGAGGGTCTGGCCTATACTTTTTGCATTTTCTGAGAAAATTTACCATATTAATGTATATATTTTTTACACCATCAGAAAGTAGAGATTTCATCAAACGAAAAGCCCACTGACTTTTTTAAAAAAGCAGATATTTTGACGCGAGAATTTTCGATTGAAAATTATGATATATTGATTAATAAGGTGAAAAAAGAAATACCTTAAATAACAAAAAATACAGTATATTTGGGACATAAAAACGCAAGTTTTCACTAAATTTCGTGAAAATAATTTGTTTTTTGTAAAAGATAAAAGTAAATATTATATTCACATAAATTTTGAGGTTATGTAAAAAAGGATAAATACAAAAGTTGTAGATCTTTTTATTACTTACAACTTTGCCATTTAACTTTTTTCCATAGGACTTGTAGTTTTGCCGGAAATCGAGATAAACCGTTTTTTACCCTTAAAAACTCAACGCCTCCCACTTCCTGACCTCAGATCGCCCGTAAATAATTTTTCCTTTCATATTTGTTATATTCTCTTCCTTTTCCAATGGGTTTCATCCTACTATTTATTTTCACTTTTTACCATTTTTAAAGGTTTCAACCCTGGTCTATATACTAAAACCTTCCTCTTGAATCACTCTTATCTGTTAAAAACTGCATCAAAATCCGTTGCGTAATTTTAAAGATCTAAGCATACATAGGGATAGACAGATATCGGGAAGCGACTTTGTTTTATACTATGTAGTGATATTATGTTCATCTAAAGCATATTCTTTCCCGATTAAAGACGAACAAAATCGTTAAAATGTAGGTAGTTATAAATGTGCAGACCTTTTTAACGTCCCACTGCTGGGCAAGTCTCTTCCTTCAATACGAGGGGCATCAGACCATAGTCCACTAAGCTGGCAAAGTACGAGTTGGCGGATTTCCCATGTCTTTCGAAAACTTGCTAGATTCTCTCAGACATGCAGGTTTCCTCACGATGATTTCCTTCACCGTAAGACAAGCGGTAATCATGTTGGAAATGATTTACACATGAAAATATCAGAGGTGCGAGACCCGGGATTTGAACCCGCATCACTCGATTTCCACTCACGGGCTACTAGTGCCTTATTAAAAATAATCCTTACATATATTACCAGTAAAACAATATATATGCTTGCTATTAATAAATCACTTTATTTTTTTTCCTTTTTTCATGTCATGCTATCTCACGTTGTTACATTTTTGTATAACTAGACATATTACAAGCTCAATCGTATATATTTAAATAATTTAGAGATTAACTTCCAATATAATTCATTAAGTCATCATGATAGTATGAAAAAAGGTAACTCCAAAATAAATACTAAAACTGAATGTTTAAATTCATTGTTTAAGTTTGTATAAGTGTTTTTACATTTATAGGATAAAATTAATCAACCATTAAACCCGTTTATATAGTTAAATAACGATATTGTCACCATATTGATCAAAATATAATATTAAAATTTCACGATTATATTACATTATCTGTAAGATATATTCGTGTATAATGAATCAATTTACAATGTCACGACAACACAACTTCTCACTTAAAAACTAAGTAAGTAAATTCAAATGCTCATATACATATGATGTCGCAGGGAAATATTAAAAAAATATCCGTTAAACTATAATTCCACTACTGAAACCTTTTATTATCAATCATGATTTTGACAATTTCACTGGACGCGCTTAAAAAAATTGTAATATACCTAAAAATGTCCCGTGATATTGTAAAAAAATGAGACGATTCACAATACTCCGGGTAATTATAACTTCACTACTGAAATTACAATTTAACTGTTCTTACAATATCCCCTGAGACATATATAAAAATCATATTTAACACAAAAAATGTCTGTACAAAATTAGTCTATTAAAGGATTTACAACAGAAATACAACTATTGCTATATATTACAACCGGACAGAGGCAGTTTTTATTCGTAAAGGTCATAATGAGTGATCAATTAAATTTTATTTGTGCTATTTCAATGTACAATGACGAATTACACGTTATTTTTAAACTAGCGAGATATACAAAATTATGGCTGCATTCACTGTTACAACAACTAACTCTTTTCATGATTTCACTTAACACGGATCACGGTAGATGATTTACATATTATAATCAGAAATAAACCATCGAAAATACATTTTTTAATTTTAAGCACACATAAATAATTGAATAATTTAATAATTGAAGTAATCTTGGTCCGAGGTGGGTGTGGTCGGTTGGTCAGTCGTCACTTAGCCGTCGCCGTTTCTTATTTTTACTTTTCTGCATAGCTTCCATTCTCATATCTTCCAAATCTTCCATGATACCTGTAATACAAACGGAAAATATTATTTTGTAATTCAAATTTAATCCAACCATTGATCAAAAAAAGTACTAGATATACAATCCCATGCAAAAGTTCTCTTAAAAAAAAACTTAATATTTGTTCAATTTAAATATCTTTAAAAAAAAAACTATTTTCATTGATATCTTTCACAATATAGGTAAAATTAAATCACAATATAGGTAAAAGTAGATATTACATAAATAAATATTAAAATATTTATTTATGTAATATCGTACTGTTTGTTTCCCTAAAATAAATAAATAAATAAAATACTGTGTCATGTAAAGTGATAAAGGAATGTAATTATGTATAATTTATTTGGACCTATTATAACTTGCGACTTACCCTCGCTTCGCTTCGGGTTCGTCTCTAGACAAAAAGAAACATATCCCACGGAAACCGTACTTTTTCCGGGATAAAATAACCTATGTGCTATTCTAGACTATAATCTATCGCTGTGCTAAATTTCATCTAGATCTGTTCAGCCGTTCTGGCGTGAAAGAGTAACAAACAAACATCCTTCCATCCTCAAAAACTTTCATATTTATAAATTACCGTAGACTAAGCCCAGGAAAATAAAGTTTTTTATGTGACAAGAAGATACAAAGTTATAGTATTTCTCAGATATTTAAAACCTCTAATTTACACGATCTCAAATAACTTGTATTATTGCGAGCACGATTTCACAAAGAAATTTTAACTTAATATAGTCCGGTCAAAATAGACAAGTGCAAATATTCGCATAGCTCTATGCGAATTATTGTTAACCTACCCCTAATTTTTGGGCTAACTTGCCCGGACTAATATTTGTATACTCAAAGAAAGTAGATTCCGATGAAAATCTTCGCTTGGATTTTTTTATACAGTATAAAATATATTGTATTTTCGCTTTATTTCCCGAGGGCTGAGAATACATTCGTACCTATTTTTTTGCTGATATACTCCTCCCTTTGTTGCCGCGCGAAGCTCGACTCCATCATGGGATCGTCGTCGTCATCCATGTCCCGGTATCTATAAAAAAATGATATCATATGTACAATTAAAAAATATATACATATATATAAAGCGATGTTTAAATTAAAAATAATAATAATAAAAATGTAAAAAAAAACATAAAAAGTTACAGAATAATATTTAATAATGCCTTCTTAAAGACCGTAATCTTACAGATGATTGAAAAATCAGCTTTTAACTAAATAAAACTAATTTAACTAAAAATCATGTACATTCAATTAAATGCAAAAATTGATATTTCAAAAATATATTTAAGTATATTATTTTGATTTGAAATTACGTCCAATGTTCTTGTAGAGTTTTCAATAATAATTAATAATTAATATAATACATATAATTATTGGAAAGACAAAAAAAAATTTTATTACATTTCCAAATAGATTTCAAAAAACCATTTGAATTTACGAAGCAGAATTAAATTTAAAAAGCGTAAAAACAACAAACAAGACTTACTTAGACTTATCATATCCAAATATCTCCTTAATATGTCTCGAGTAATCCAAATTTTCATCGGCGTCGTCGATAAAGTCGTCCATTTCCGAGTCGTATTCCGAATCTGAATCCAACGGGCGACCTGAAATTCATATTTTCAAATTTAAAGATTTATTAATCTATACGAATATCTCCATAATAATGATTATCTATTAAAAAAGTGCACGCCAATAAAACCGAACTTTACCCTTTTATCGCCTAAGAATTGATAAAAAAAATATATAACAACCAGATATAAATTTTATTTTGGATATAAATTAAGATATAATTGGACGACATATTACAAAAAAATCTACAAACAAATTGATAACTACTCCATTTTGAAGTTGGTTAAAAATGAAAAAAAAATGTTTGTTTTGAGTAACAGAAATAATAATAAATAAATAATGTTTATTTAAAACCCAGACAGTAATCATAAGGGAGATATCATCGAAATAACTTATGTGGAATCTTTGAAGCAATTAAGAAGGAAATTGAATTGATTTATATAAATGTGATTTGTGTAATTTAAAAAAAAAAGACTTTCTTAGATTTACACATTTAGACATTTTAAATAAAATTATCTTTATGGATTGTTTCGCGGTATTATTTTGATTTTTGGTTCCCGATGTTTTGAATGCATGCATGCATGCATTCGAAATGTCGGGAACCAAAAATCAAAATAAATCTGCGAAATAATTACCGAAAAGATAGTTTTATTTAAAATGTAAAAAAAAGTCTTTTTTTTGTTATTTCATTACATGTACAAGACAACAACAACAAGATTACAAGCTCACATATCCTTAATGGTATCCCTTTTATACCAACAAAAAACAATAACTAAAACAAAATGGCGGACTCACGTTTCTTGTTTCTCCTATCATCTTGCGCTCTTCTTTTCACATCCCCGGGCGGGTATTGCTTTGAACCATTCTTGCCTAAAGAATTGACATGTTTGTCGAAATCAAAACTATTAGACATAACTGGTTTACTCGGGCCCGCTGATGGTTTCTGTAATGGCCGCTTATCGTCTACTCTCTTTTGTTGCAATTTAGACTCCAACAACCGTTTATCCTTAATATTACCATTTAATTTGGAATTCTCTTTAGGTTTCTTTGTAACCTCCTTGGTGTCTTTATTTAATTTTGGCACTGGTTTGCTGTGACCGTTCATTTTTGGGTCGATCGACTTTTGGGGTATTAGTTTCTTTTCATTAGAATTCTTATCTATTCTATATGTGTTTTGACTCTTTAAATCTATGCTCTTCTTTACTTCGCGTTCCTTCGAGCCCGTTTTAGATCTGTCTACGATTTTTTCTCTCATTCTATCTGACGACTTATTTTCTAGTTTTATTTTCGTTTTATCTAATCTTTCCCTATCTCTGTTCAGTCTCTCCATTTCCCGATCTATTCTGTCTCTTTCTGCTTTTAATTTATCGAGTCTTTCTCTGTCTAGTCTCTCTTTCTCTCGTTCAGATTTCTCTTTCTCTCGTTCATATTTCTCTTTCTCATGTTTCTCTTTTTCTAATCGCGATTTCTCTTTCTCTTTGTCAAATCTCTCTTTTTCTCTGTCGTATCTTTCTTTCTCCCTGTCGTATCTCTCTTTTTCTCTATCGAATCTTTCTTTGTCAAGACGCATCCTCTCTTTCTCTCTCTGCAATCTTTCTCTATCCCTGTCTTGTGTGCTTCTGTCTTTCTCTCTTTCATAAGTTTTAGGTGAACCACTCTTAGTAAACTCTTTGTATGAGTTCTTATCCGTGAGTTTTGGAATACGACCAAAGCTAGATGGTTCTACTCTTTTTTCTTTGTCTGGCTTATCTGATTTCTCTTCTCTAGGAACTGAAATAAAACTTTAAACTAAAAACACTACCTCAGAGATTATAGTATACATATTACGTAGGTAACAGGGTGTAAACGTGAAGAGGTCTTAACACAGAGTAAATTACAACAGAAACAGAGTAAAAAAGCATAAGATATATCTAACAAATATAATATCTTTTAATATTAGTTTTTCCAACTCTCTTTAACCATTAACTAATAAGAAGTTAAAATAATAGTTCTAATACAAAATGTGTATGGCATTTAATACATTTTAAACAAACCGCTTTAGCACTAACAGTGTCAAATCAATGTTTTGTCTAAGACTAGCAACTCGCCCTCGCTTCGCTCAGGTTAGTCTAGTGAAAAGCAAAAACGAATCCCACAGGAACCGTACATTTTTCCAAGTAATCCATGTGCTATTCCAGACTAGAATCTACCTTTGTGCCAAATTTTATCCAGATCCGTTCAGCCGTTCTGGCGTAATAGAGTAACAAACATCCATACTCACAAACTTTTATATAATATTAGTATATTCATGGGATGGGATGTACATATAATAGCGACACTCTCTTGGATGTGTCCCTAGATGCTAAACAATACCCTATGTGTTACTCAAGGTCAAAGTCTATCTCTGTACATCCAAATCCGTCCAGCCATTTCAGCGTGAAGGAGTAACAAACATCCACACATACAAACTTTCGTATCTATACATATAATAAAATGCTAACTAAGATGAATCTGTACATTAAATATTTTTTGGAAAATCTTATTGAAATAGACATTATTATGGACACAGAGGCCGAACCTATAGTTTTTAGGATTTTTGTCTGTCTGTCTCTGACCGCATCGCGGAAAAACCACTGGACAGATTTTGATGAAATTTGGTACGATGATAGCTGGATATCCGGGTCAACATATAGGATGCTTTTTACTGCGGGAAAATATATCATCTCTGAGCTAAACATTAAAACGTAACTAGCTAGCATACTATAATAGCCATCAGACTATTATATACATATATGAAAGTTTTTATGTGTGCATGTTGGTTACTGCTAATATAAGATATATATAAAATACCTTTCCGGCCTGCTTTGGCCGCTTCAATCCTTTCTTGCCTCCGCTGTCGACGCGCCATTTCTTCTTCATACTCCCGCTTTTGCTTCTTTGTCATCAGCCTATCAGGTTCTGGCTCGGCCACAACTTTTTTCGTAGCTATTTCTATTGGTTCACTCTTTTTTTGTTCAGCCAGTTTCAATAATTGATTGAAATCCATTGGTGGTGGGGCAGGTTTCCGTATCTTGGGCTTTTCCGATTTCTCATCTTTCTTTCTTTCCGGTTCATACTTTGTGGGCGGCGTCAATTCTCTCTCTGAAAGTATAATTTACTATTTTATTTACTACTTAATACAGATTATATTTATAACTTAGCAACAAGTGCAGTACTTCACCCAACTGTTTGAAATGAATTGTATAAGTATTTACTATAAAATTACTATGTTTTATGTTCAATTGCCCTATTTGTGAATTAAAAAAAAAGTTTATTTGATGAAGTAGTTGTGATTTTGTAGTTTTTAGTGTGTCTGTTTTTAATATCTCATATATTTCTGCCAGTTATTAAACAATTATAATAGTTGTTATTTTAATTAATAAGTCATACCCTAAATCAGTATTAAATGTTGGCATACCTGTTTTGTTAGGAAATAACTATTTATTTTAATTCCAACATACAACATCTAGCAAAAAAATATAACGGGAAAAAAACAAACATTTAAATTTATTCACTTACATCACATGCTATTGTAAAATGTCCAAACTTTAGCAGTTATAAAATACTGTTTTTTTGAGGCCATGTAGCTTTGATATTAAGGTTTTGGAATGACAACTTGTTTGGCTTACAATTAATAAAATAAAAGTACACACCACCATTTTCGGTTCTACGTCTTCTCTTATGTGGAACAGGATCATCTTCATGTTGTAGAGCATGTTTCACTCGCTCTCTAGTACCATTTATATCTTTACTTACATAATTACCTGCAAATTTTACAAAAATGATACAAAAAGTAAAAAACAACGCTATTAATTTGATAGTAAAATAAGTTTTGATGAAATGGCAGGTGCCATGACACTTGATAAATGAGATATATTACAAAAATATAATTTATAAAAAAATAATTTGTAGAGAAAATTACTTAAATTCAATATGTTCTTCATAAAAATTAACTTGTTATTTATTTATACGAGCCCCGATGCAAAATTGTTCGTCTAGTATGAAAAGTAGTGCATAGCGTAAAATATAGAAAGTAAATATTAGTAAAATAATTAAGAACGTTTAATAAAAAATAAACTACAATTTGAGGAACATTTTAAAGTTTATTTTAACGTAACTGAAATTCTTTCATGACTTTACTTAACATAAAAAATTAAAAAAAATATTCTAAAAAATATAACGCAAAAGTATTCGTCTACCCTTGTCACTCACGCAAAATAGTTCGTCTACCACTTAGTTGTGTCGCCTTTGCTCTCAACGACAGCTTTAATGCGAAGAGGCATGGTAGCAACCAACGCTGCACACTCCTCAGGCGTAATTGACTCCCAGACAGCCAAGAGTTTATCCTTTAAGTCGCTCTTCAATCTTGATGAATTTTTACGGAGAACTTTTTTCATTTTCCACCATAGAGTTTCGATTGGCGACAAGTCGGGGCTGTTAGATGGCCATTCGATTGTAGGGATGCTTTTCGCCAGTAGCCACGTCTTTGTTGTCCTTGCAGTATGGCAGGAAGCACCATCCTGTTGAAAAATGAATGAATCTTGGTGCTTAAGTGACGGAATAGAGGGCAGTAAATTCTCTTCCAAAAGGTTTTGATACCTTGCAGCATTGATAGAACCATCCACAAACTGCATACCACCAACACCTTGTGCAGACATGCAGCCCCATATCATAAGAGACGCCGGAAACTTCACTTTGCGTTTGAGACAATCAGTATGAAATGCCTCATTTTTGTTCCGAATCACTTTTTTCCTTTCATCGCCGACTGTCACTTCAAATTTGGACTCGTCACTCCAAATGATACTACGCCACTGATCGGAAGTCCAATTTAAATGATCACGAGCAAACTTCAACCTCTTTTTCTTTTGTACAGCAGTCAACAGTGGTTTCTCCTTAGCGGTGTAAAATCCGTAACCCATTCTTTTTAGGACTCTTTTGCAAGTATCAACTAAAACGTCTTTGTGAATCATGTCCTTCCATTGCACCATGAGTTCTGCAGCTCGAGCACGTCGATTTTTTTGATAATTTTCTTCAGGATTCTGTTTTTTACTGCACTTGTGATGCGTGGTCGACCAGTTTTCTTC
This sequence comes from Brenthis daphne, assembly GCA_947093115.1. Taxonomy (NCBI): domain Eukaryota; kingdom Metazoa; phylum Arthropoda; class Insecta; order Lepidoptera; family Nymphalidae; genus Brenthis; species Brenthis daphne. The sequence continues at coordinate 27,454,951 of OX352474.1, read as the reverse complement.
AAACAAGAAGTCGTTCTATTCTTTTTATAGTGCTGAATGATAGATTGGACTGTAGATTTGGGAAGTATCAAGTCTTTAGATATTTGGTAACTTGATTTGCCAGCATCGACCCCACAAACTATTCGCTTTCGAAGCTCTTCACACACGGGTTTGCCACAACCCATTATTCTTTGAAAAGTAATGAAAAAATCTGAAATTTTCAGAATTTATACTGTCTCACTTGACAAATGACACAGAATGACTTTTACAAATTTAAATTATGCAACATAATTGTACAAAGAAGGAATAATCTTATTTAACTCACCGATAGACGAATTCTTTTGCATCGATTAACAATTAGAATAACTATTTTGCTTATAACTTCTTCGAATTTAAAACAGGATATGTATAAATTTAAAAAGCTAAAATAGTTTATTGGTTCATAATTAAAAAATGGCATAAGTAACGCGACATATGATAGTAGAACAGCTTAATATTTTATATAGATATACAAAATAATGAAGTTAGAAAAAATATCACAAAGAAAATTTCACACTAGATGAACTATTTTGCATCGGGGCTCGTATAATACTTTCTTAGAATTACGCGAATATTTGACATTTTAATACATAAAACATCACATAAAACTTTCTGTCTGTAACTTGTTTAAAATGCCTTTGAGATCATGAGAAGTCTAAAACCTTAGTCTCTCCCGTGACCATGATTGCTGTAAAGCATTCGAAACGTTGGGAACCAAAAATCAAAATAAATCTGCAAAATAATCCGAAAAGATAGTTTGATTTAAAATTGTCATTTATACATTTTCCTACCTCCGGGTGCAAACTTTGGTTCATCAGGAACTTTGCTATACTTTTGCATCATTTTTTGATACAAAGCTGCTGCTTCCTGTGATTCATATCCATAATCGTCCTGGTCTGGTTGATCTGGGCCTTCTCTAGTTACTGCAGTGTGTTCTCTATCCGTTGCATCAGCTAGCACTGATTTATTAGCTGATTTAATAACTTTAAGTGTCTTCTGAATTTTTCTCAAAGCCTACAAAGAAATCATATTTAAAGTAAACATACACTATATATACACTATGTCAAATTTACCAGATATAGATGGTGTTTTGTTTGAACTTTGAATACAAATAAATTAGAAACAAATAATATGTAAACAATATAATTCTAATTATTATTCTTCAAAGTTTTATTCAGCATATAATTTTGCAATTAAAACAAAAAGGTATACAGAAAGCAAAAAAAATGCCTATTTTGTTCAATAAATAACTGTTTGATTGGTATTCATTTATGAATTTTCTCTTTATCTTAGTGGCATCCCAACTACCTTGATACCTTTTTTCTATTATGTCTCGATGGAGTTAATCATTCCTTCCTGACAGTTCAGATGATATGCATATGATTTTTAAGACATAGGAAATTAACCATTTGGTTTTGGTGTATTTTATTTTGATTAAATACTTTTCAAATTAGCATTAGCTTCTTTAGGACAAACTTAATGAGCTACAAGCTGCTTTGTTGCCCATGCAAGTATGTATATGAAAAAAAAGTGATGTGATATGTTAAAGCAAAGTATATAATTGGAATTTACAGGTCAAGATCTATATTATGTTTTAAATGAAATTATTACCAAAACTTTTTCATCGCAGACCTGTGTGATTACTTATAAAAATAATTATATTTATATTTTGATATGTTTTATTTTAATTGCAGTATCTGCCACAGCACCATTGAAGTTTTACTTGAACCGTGCATAAAGGTTACATGCACTCACTTTTTTTATTTTATAAACTATATGATATGTTTATCTATAGAGATAAGCAAACCACAATCATTAAAATTAAGTAATGTTAAAAACATTTTTATTAATAAGGTTTAGGAAAAATGGTTAAGGCTCTCAAATACCTTGTTTATTAACTTTACAGGTTAAATTATTATTAATGGAAGAATGTTTCACCTTAGGGTCACGCATAGCGCTCAGTTCTTCCCTTTTTCGTTGAGCTTCCAATTTTTTTTGCCTTTCTTCTTCTTCTTTTTTGGCCAAAAATTTTTGAATATTAGCAGACAGACGATCCCTACATTTTTGTTCTTTTTTTGGTGGATCAAAACGGGCCTTGTAGAATGTCCTGTCCTGAAATACAAAATTTTAATAAATCACTTAGGTACTATGTTTCTCTTATAATAAATTAATTATACAGCTTTGAATTTTTTAATCTATGTCGGTATACTGGCATAACTTATTACGTTAGAAGAAAACAAAAGATACGAAATTTTCATTATGGATATTTACTAGTGATTATTAACCCATATTGTTTATGGGGATAACTTTTTCCCTTTAGATAAAAATAAATAAAATTGGCCATATTTAATACAAAAACGAAATTCTTTGACTGAGTCATCTGGTATTGAATAAACTTAGGCTTATTATCGCAAAATAAGAATTAAAACTTACAGATGACTTTTCTTGTTGATTTCGTTGAGCAGCTAACAAGGTCTCGCGAAACTCCATTTTTGAAAACTTAAATAGTACCTATTCTATTAGATATCTTCAATTAGTAAGACCACATAATAAACTTTTCAACAATTATTTACGATTTTTAGCTAAATACGTGTCAGAACTCGACACACAATCCTATCATTTTCTGGAAACATACTGACCACAGATTAGAGATTAATAAACTTAGGAACTAGGAAGTTAGGTCAGTGGACAATTTATATATGTAGCAATACACTCTATGGTGGACAATAATGTAAGTACAGAATAAAATATATGTAAGTACTAAATCTTATTTACTCAAATTAAAATACTCTGAGATACGGTCATTCATTGTCTATGTTATTACAACAAATATTTTTTATACTTATCTAAGAAAGAAAGTTGGAGTATTTCCGATATTTTGTTATTGTTGTTTAAGAAAAAAATATATACTGCTTTAAATAATAATTGCCTTTATTTACTTTGCAACATATACAAAGAAATCATAGTCTAATGAGAAATTTTCACAGCTCCAGGTGGATGTAACCTGGTGGAAGGCTGGTTTCCTTCCCAGTTTATAACTATACTCTTTGGGTTTCCTGCTGGGGTTAATATGTATTTTATTATTGTTCCAACCTCCAAGACAATACCATAGATATTATCATATTATGTATTTTATTTATTTGAACTGGCAACTTATGTAGTTTTGACATTGACATATATCTTGTATCTTTCTCTTTCTTTTACAGTTCTTGTTGAAGACTGGAAATATGGTTCGTGTTTATATTGGTGTTTTATCTCAAATTTTCTAAGTAATCCTTTTAATAAATGTATAATATTTATCATTTTTGTGACTCAATAGTGAATGATGTGACGCCGACCGGTATATTTTCATAAGTAATTTACTGTTGATGAAAACAAAATGTTAACCTATTTGTTGTCCTGCAGGCTACCTCTAAGAAGAAGACCAGGAAGTTAAGAGGGCATGTAAGCCATGGTCATGGACGTATTGGTAAGTATCAATTACGTATATAAATATTTAATTCTTACAAATCGTTAAGAAAAAACATTCATGTATTTTTCGGATATAATGGAGTTCTCCTATTACATCCTTTTTTTCTACTAGGAAAGCACCGCAAGCATCCTGGAGGTCGCGGTAACGCTGGTGGTGAACACCACCACAGAATTAACATGGACAAGTACCACCCTGGATACTTTGGCAAGGTAAAAAAAATATATTTTAAAACCCCTTTTATGAGCTTTTATAGATTTTTCAAACGTACATATTATGAAATCAGGTTTTTTTTAATAATATCATGAGTAAGTTTTTTAAAATATGTAAAAAGTTAGATGTGTTGTTTATGGTTATTGGTTAAACCAACAGACGTGTGTGTATCTTAAATTTAAATAAAAGTTTTAAGATGAATAAGTATTGTTATTAAAATGTCCAATATATCAATAATGCTAAAATTTTTATTATAGCTGGGTATGAGAAATTACCACTTAAGAAGAAACAAGGAATTCTGCCCTGTGCTGAATCTAGACAAGCTATGGACCCTTGTTTCTGAGCAAGCCAGGCTTAAGTATGCCAATGCTTCAGATGGAAAAGTTCCAGTTATTAATATTGTCAAAGCTGTGAGTATAATATTTAATTAATTTCATTGCAAAAATATATGAATCTGTATGAATTAGTAAATACATAATTTTATTGAAATTTTAAAATGCTCTTGTGAAAATTCATATGTATAATTTTCACAAGAGATTCATTAATAACATTACTTGTTACAATCATTTATTCACAAAATTGAAAAATAAAGAGAAAAAGTTAAACCCTGGTTTGGTCTTGGTTTTTAGATTATTATTTAGTTTGTGTACACATGTGCATGCATAAATTGAAATGAAATTGCAATGAAATTTATTTATTTAGTATCAAATTCCTATAAGTATACAGTAAACAACAATGGCTACGATGATACTGCAAAAGTATAAACTGCGTTGCCGATATCAACGCCCGCCTCCGTACAATATTTAAACTATTTTATAAAAACTAAAAAAAAACAATAGATGATGATGATGTATGTGTGATTGCGTGTGTGTATGTGTATGTGTGTGTATATGTGTGTGTGAATGCAAAATTCTTTAATAAACAATGGTCAAAAGTTCTTCAGTCTCGTCAAAAATTTATATTATTGTATCTATGACATTTATTTGCATGCTGCCTGTGTATATCATAATATATTTTTAGTGTACAATTATGGTTGACACCATAATATACAATTACAAGAAACTCCATGCCATACAATGAAATTGGTCAGCCCTAATTTGAGTGACTCTTATTTTTGTTCTTAAATAGACAGAGACTGATTCAATCTGTAAACTGTTGAATATAATTTATAAATATGTATGGGATAAAATACAGCAAAATCTTATCAAAAATGCATTTTTCATTTGTTTTAATTGTAATGCCATTTTAACTGTAAACAACTCATAAAATGTCTCTTTTATAGGGTTACTACAAACTGCTTGGTAAGGGAAAGCTACCCAAACAGCCAGTCATTGTCAAAGCCAAATTCTTCTCCAAAACAGCTGAAAAGAAGATTAAAGAAGTTGGTGGAGCATGTGTACTGTCTGCGTAATTTAAGTTTAATAAAAATATAAAATAATGTTTTTTGTTTTCTTATTATATTACTTAAGTTTTGTAAAATCTCTGATATAAGTAAATATTGAAAGAATTACAGATACATACATACAAAAAGACGTAAATATTGTGTTAAAACCTTCAGTCAAAAAGTAGTTCAGTGTCGAGATAATAGATGTCGATAAATGCTGCCACTGCCCACCACCTTTACTTTTAGTACTAATTTAATCATCTTGTTTTAATACTTATTAGTTGGCAATTATCACTTTCTTTTAAATTCAATTTTCAATTATTTTGTAAATCTATATAAAATTTAATTAACATTTATGGAAATGGCACATAATTTGTTTTCTAATAGAACTTGGGATGTTGGTTGGCGCAACTAGTATTAACTTAATGTTTTGTAATACATAATAGCGCTGAGTTAGCATTTACTATTTAGTAAATTCGTATATTAGTTAATATTATGTATGATACAAGTATTTCATCTGAAATAGATGAGAATAGAATTTTTGTATTTTTTTTTGGAATTATTGATTTTTTGTTTACAATATAATTAAAAATTGTTTATAAGCAGATAGAATGGAATGTTAGCTCTCGATTTCCCGCTGCTTCCGCGCCTTATGTGCCCATGCTTAAAAAGAACAATATTAACAAGAATAAAAGTAAAGGATTTAATTCATAATTGAATTTGTTTTAGTTTGGCTATCCGAACTTCAACAATTGATAATATTTTTAGATCCTGGCCAAGTCCTCATAGTTTTTAACCAACTTAAAAAATGAGGTTATCAATTCGACACGTACATATGTATGTAATATTATTCGACTGCAAAATATTCACATAATAATATGATAATAATCCATTAGGGCTTCCAAACAAATATACAAAATTTTATAGGTGCATATGTATGTTTGTTCACGCATTTCTCCGAAACTAGTAATTGGATCGTGATCATTCTTTTTTTTATTTGCTTACTTGGGAATAGTAAAGATTTCATCAAAATCAGTTCAGTAATTTTTATGATACACACTAAAACGTGTAACTAAAATTAAAATATGTTTCATAATTGTTTTTTTTTTATATTAGGCGCTAGACCGCCGAGCTGGTCAGGAGGACATCAAACAAGACTTGGTTTTGTTTGTAAGCTATAAACTCTGTAGGTACCGATTTTAATCAATCTTTTGATATTGGGCAATTGCTTTATTCAAACGAGGTTAGGACAGCTTAGCTTGGAATATAAGTGTCTAAAAACGTTTCGATCTACCCCAATAACAATATTGAATACTAGGCTCATCCTCGCTTCGCCTTTAGAAAAACAAACAAATCTATCCCAAGAGAACCATACATATTTTCGGGGCAAAAAGTAGTCTTATGTTTTATTCTGATGTATGAGCTATATTATTGTAAAGTTTCATCAAAATCCAATCAGTAGTTTTTGCGTGAGAGTAACAAACATTCTTATAAACTTTCGCGTTAAACTATTAGTAGGATTTAATATTGGTACTTCAGAAATAAGATGCCATGCCGCAAATATAACATACTATAGGAAAATATACAGAATGTTGAAGCGTCCTCTGTCAGGATATTATTGCATATCTGACACCATTTCTATATTTTCTGCTCAAACTTCAAAGTGATTAGTGAGTTTCTATTTTATTTGGCATTGCTTTGGGTGCCAACACCATAATGGCCCGAACTAATGAAAAGAAGGAGCCACTAAGCCGCAAAAGAATATGCGGAAAATAAAATAAGCAGTCACGGGGACTGCCTACAGAAGTGAAAACTTATTACTTTAGCATTAGCTAAACAGTTATTGAACTGTTTTTGTTTTTTTTTTAAATTATAGTATGAATAATTAAAAATTCATAATTCGTAAATTGAAAATATTAAGTCTGGTTTTCACATTCATTGGCACTCCGAGCAATAATTATTTACATTTTGATATAGTTTATTTATTAATGAAAATATGCGCCAGACTGCATCGACACGTAACATGTCACACGTAGCATGACGGTGACGCGAACCCATAAGTTTTACCCTACCAAAAACCGCTCAACGCGGCTAAAGAAGTTTTCATTTCAATAAGACTAGGATAAATAAAATACATAACAGTAAATACACTATCCATTTAATATTACATTAAAATTGTAATACATTATAGATGTGAGCGATTCATATTAAAAAAATACATGATTGAATAATAATATAAATATGATATCATGATTTCTATAAAATCCTAAAAGTAATGACTAAAGACCATTGTGTATGGAATCAAAATATTTTAAATAGTTATTGCTAACAACTTACTAAACAAGACACTGGGGTTACATTACATCTAGAATTATGTTAAAGTTTCAAAGGAATTATATTAAGCATTAAGAGAGTATAATAATACTCTTTACTACTCTTCTTGTTTATATGAGTAATATGTAAAATATTTAATACAAAAGTAGCAGATTTAGATAAATAAAAACTTGCATAACCTATTTGGATTTTAACGGTTATAATTCCCAATTAAATTTAACATTGTTTAATATCAGTCATATGTGAATAATTGTAATTTTTATGAGGGCTAAAAACTGCTTTGCACAGAATGTGTAATGTCAGAGAAAGACTTGCTTATGTGGAAAATTAAGTGATGTTAATGCTTATTCGATTTAAGATACAAAAGACAATATAAGGAATATCCTAGTAAGTCAATTACCAAATCAAGAAAAGCATCTAAACAAAATTTTATCACATGTAAATATAACACCATACCGAACGTAGCTTTTGCTTCCTCTCGTAGTATTAGGAACAAGAATATTTTCCACGTAAGCATCAATCTCATATATAATTTACATTTGTGACAAACCTAATATTAGCCCTCATTGTGTTATGTATATATTGTAACAGTATGTGACCTTAGTGGTTGATGTTGTGGTCTTATGGGTGCTAATTCAGTTCTAATTTGAGGTTGTTCATTTTGTGTTTGAGTTTGAACTGACTCTTGAGGTCTAGCCTGCTTGGCCTTTTTTCTTGCAGCATCACTTTCTGCGTAGTACATTCCCAGTCTTGTTTTAATAGCTACTAATGCTGCTCCATTAATTTCATCATGAAATATATTTGTATACCTCCATTGTTTGACAAGAGGGCCTTTTTTTCTTTCTTTTTTTGATTTCTTTGAACTTTTTTCATTCTCTTGTACTTCACTTATATTGTGATTATAAGGTGCATTAGCAATAGCAAGTGGGTCTTGTTGTGGCTCAGGCTTAGTTTGAAGCAAAATGAAGGCAGTAGGTTGAGTTGCTCTGGATACGGTTGATTGTAAAAGTATTCCCATTCCTTGTGGACCATTTTGTGTTGGATAAAAGTTTGTTGAATTTGTAGTAGTTGCTAAAGCAGTTTGATATTGATTTTCAAAATAATTTTCTGCAATATTAACAAGGTGACCACTACCAGGATAAGCAATGGGGGCAAAGGTCTCTTGTGGGGGTGGATGCTGTGTAGGCTGACATGGTTCACTCGATAACACTATATCAACATTTCTTTTTGATTTAGGCATTGTAGCTGATATGTTGTCTGGATCATAAGTCTTTATATAGTCTTTCCACATTTTTGATATATTAATTTCTAGCCCAGCAATTTTGTCAAGTCTGATAAAATCTTTCAATCTGTGAGTATGAACTATGGAATAAATGTGATTTTTAATCTGATCTATAACTGCAGACGGTAGTCGTACTTCACCAGAACGCCTATGGCTGTTTTTACCACGATTGTCACTTGGAAACATTACTCCATCATCCATTTTTTTGCAAAGTACTCTGACCTTTCTTTCTGTTATTGCATGTATATTTTTAAATGCTGTCTGGCATACTTGAGTTTCACGTCCTTTAACTCTTACGAAATATTCAAATGTGCATGTTCGTCTACTGCTAGATTTTACTCTTTTCCGTTTAACGTCAACTTGCCTCATGAGTCCGAAAAGATATGCATTTTGTTCGTCGTGAGTTTTCATGGAATAAAAACCTTGAAATGTTTTAAGTCTAACATCTTCAGGAACTTTTTGAAAACATTTTCGGCGGCAATTGCAATCAGGACCAGGTTGCTTTGGGGGAACTATCTTGCCATTTGCATTTATATATTCCAATCCAGCGATTCTTAAACGCTTCTGTTTTTGTTTGTGCCATTCTGAAAAGATAAATAACATAAACTAAAATATAGATATATTATAACAATGAAAAAGAATTTAGGTAGTATTGCTATCTAATACATATTTAAAAGTAGGTATAACATAGTGGTTCACCAAATAGGACTATATATTGGAAAAACACGATTTTTAAAGCAAACTGTACATTAAAATACAAATAAATAATCATTCAAAACAACTCTTTAACTATTTGTAATATGACTTACGTATCAAAAATGTAGTAAGAGTCAAAAATTTAATACCATCTTAAACGTCAAACAATGAATATATAAGGGTAGTAATTTATATATGATGAATGATAGTACCCACAAAATCCGAGTAAAAAGCCTCAATCTTACCTTCTGGATTTCGTAGGCGTCTTTTCACAACTTTCCCATTTTTAGTTAACTTTACTTTCCGTTCATCGCTTGAGACATCCGCCATTTTAATATCAAAGAAACTCAGAGTTGTTTTTTTTAATATAGTTCTAAAGACGTATACAAGAACGTATTTTATTCAGCCTTAATTTATAATGAGATAGAGATCTTAGAAAATTTTAAATATTATAAGCAATGCCATTTTATATAAAAATCTATATATTGTTTGCTTTGTACTATAAAAATAATGACTACAAAATATTCTAATTTTGTGTAATATTGATTTGTCCTAATTCTTAATTAAATATCAAGTGGAAATTTAATTTAGTAGAATCAAAAATACTTGAATTTACTAAGAAAATCACGTTAAAGAGAAAAAACAAAATTAATAAGTTGAATATATGTCGTATGGCAATGCTTTTAGATAAGGCTTTGACAGAATGAACAAAAGTCAAAACAGACAAAGGGTGACACACACGGTGACAAAATTTAGATTTTTATTTGTCATTCATGATTTTAATATCCGTGATCTGTCATCTGTCATCTCGCTTAACGCTAGGTGGCTGGCATAAAGTAACTTTGGTGGCTGGTGCTTGGATTAATCATAGACCAGGAACAACAAGACTCAAGAGGATTAATCATCCACGTATATTGTGTGGCGCACGGCAGTTAGAACTTAGAACTTACAAGGCCTATTTGATTATAAAAAGCATAGTGAAAATATTAAACATTTAATAATATCTTCAATTACTGTTCGGTTAGCCCTTGATCTGTAAGTCTCTTTTATTTAAAAGTAAATTCTACTTAGTTTAGTGATTCCTCCTTAGTTTTTACTGATAAAGTGTTAGGTATGATTTTTTCAATTGTTTGATGCCCCAATAGCCTAGTTTATTGTTTTTAATAACCCTGAGTAATTACTTAATTATACTTTTTGTATCAATTGCAAAAGTTAAAATAGATAAAATTTAATAGTTTCTTTATTTATATTTTAGATAACAATGTCTTTTCAATCTCCAATGCCTAGCAGAGAATTTTTGTGGGATATCTTCAGAAGGTATGTACATTTAACTGTCATAAGCTTATAATAATGAAAGGTCATTATTATTCATAAAAGTCATTGTAGTAGACCAGTAGACCACTAATGTGAGTCACAATAATTACACAATATTAAAATAAATATAATCAGTTAATTTTAAATACTAAAATTTTACAGGGTAGATAAAGACAGGAGTGGGTATATATCTGCAGATGAATTACAGCAAGCATTATCAAATGGTACATGGAATCCATTCAATCCAGAAACAGTGCGACTCATGATAGGTAAGTCAATTTAAAAATCAATTATTTAATATATTTTTATTTTTAACTGGGTTCCTTAAACTAAACAGGTTATTAATTTAATAAATATTATTATTGTTTATTATTTACTTAAAATAGTGTAGCTATCAAATATTTATGGTAATAAAATAATAGTTCAAAGTTGAATTACATGAGAAGTTTATATCAATCCCAAAAAAAAAAGATAAATGTGAGTCTGAGTACTAAATATGTTTTTTTTTAATGATATGCAAAGTTTATTCCTTTTACCTTGATGATGCTGTCTGTTTGAGAGGGACACATGTGAAAAACTTGTCATAGTGTTGGTGACACTCATTTATGCAAATTATTGAATGTTTTTCAAGTTGGGAACAAAAAATCAAAACAAAACGTTATGTTATGATTTTTGATGTTACTCATCAAGTCTGATTATATATTTTTATCTATGATGTCTCATGTTGCAGGTATGTTTGACAAACAAAATAGAGGAGTTATATCGTTTGAGGATTTTGGAGCTCTATGGAAGTATGTGAGCGATTGGCAAAATTGTTTCCGTTCTTTTGACAGAGACAGTTCGGGAAATATTGATAAAGTGGAATTAAAAAATGCCCTCACAGCATTTGGATACAGACTGTCTGATGAAATTGTCAACATTATGGTGCAAAAGTTTGACAGATTTGGTAGAGGGACCATACTGTTTGATGACTTTATTCAATGCTGTATCACTTTATATGTAAGTGGCTTAATGTGCTTCTGATGCTTATTATAGTGTTTTTAAGTTTAATAATTAGAAATATAGTTAGTTATGTAGTTATAAGTTTAATAGTTAGAGATGGTAAATGCAAAAGAGGCGCCAGATAATGAGATGGGAGGATGAAATCCGTGTAACTCTACGGCCACTATGGACACGAGTGGCGCTAGATAGATTTCAGTGGAGACAGTTGGAGTAGGCCTTTGATAAAAAGCACACAGAAATCAGATATATTATGTGAATTTTAAAACAATTTTATCTGAAAACCCTGTAACTCTGATTCCTGTAATAAAGGGCATTTCATTTTGTTTTATTTTGATTTTTTATTTAATTGGAATGATGTAAGGAGTGTTTTAAATTTATGTTGAACAATTTACTCATTACAATTTGCATGTAAGTGGTTTTGAGCTATTTCATATAAGTTTTTAACTTAAATAAAATAAGTAACTACTTTAAGTGGCTGAGGAGATCCTAATATACAGTCTGAACTCCCAAATAAAGTGGAGATCAATTTTAATAACCCTTTATAAGATTTAAAAAGAATTTATTTTTTACAGACCTTAACATCAGCTTTTCGTCAGTTCGATACTGACCAAGACGGAGTCATCACCATACACTATGAGCAGTTTCTCAAAATGGTCTTCGGACTCAAGGTATAATAACTATATGAGATGCCAAATAATGTTGTGATTGGCTGTAATTGTGAGTCATGTGGAAAAAACTAGCTTTGGTACTTTGTTAATATATACTATTTTACTGTCGATTTTTTGGAATTTATATGGAATGTCTTAATTATTTTTAATTTTTTTAAAGACATATTTTCACTTTTGATAAATATTTTTTAAATAAAAATGAGTAGCAATATTAAAAATTTAATTAAATTTGATATTACAATTTTTTCAGTACTTTAGCTTAATGTATCAAAATATTATATTTCATATATAAAATGCGCTTTTCCTTTTCTCTGAGAGAATGTGTGTAAAAGTGTTTTTCTGTAAAGCTTTAAATGCATATATTATAGACTGCGAAGCATGTGCTAAGATTTCTATTAATTCACTATCATATAACTATCGATATTTTTATAATTGAATATTTTATATATGTTCCTTGTATACTTCAATATAGTGTTTCTAAGTGTATGAATATAAATTATTTGCTATTATTGTACTCGTATAATTACAACTGAATTTTTATAACTATTAACTACTGCTCACGGTTTCATTTGGTGTAAAGACTAGCGCCATCTTGGATAACTAAAAATTAACCTACACCAAAATAAAAATGCAATATTTCAATACACACTACACTTTGTATATAATAAATAACCAATCTCTAAATAGTGAAGGTATTGTATTTAACCGCGACTTTTTTTCCGTCCAGTGTTGGCCGTAACAACGCCCGATACATCGCACAGGTTTGATTTACGACCAATATACAGATAATTTTACCATTTGCACATTGAGTCCTTGCATTTATTTAATTTTAAATTTAACTTAATTCAATGCCATGTGAAGTTTTAAACGAACTTGAAATTCTCACTTATGAATTTCTCATTTCCGAAAATAATATATTTAAGTACGTGTTGTGTAACTATTCCAATTTTAGCACTTGTGAGAGCTACTTATGAAGCTATGTTTATATTTGTCGTTAAATGATAATAGTAGTTGAGCCCAAGAGGGGTTTTTGGGGTTTACTTAAACGCTATAAAGTTTATGGACAATTTTTGATTCTTCGGCTTGTGGAAATCGATAGATTATTGAATTGCGCACTTTTCAGCATGTAATAAGCCCACCACCATGCTCAAGTATTTCTAACTTATCAAAAAAAAATTAAATGATGTTATGTAAACCAACTAACCAACAGCGCTTGAGTAAATCCCAATATACCCTCTTGGGCTCCACTACTATATAACTTTTGCTAAGGGATTTTTTTAAAAGGACTCAGTGTTGCCATACATATAACATTTCCCATTTTACATTAGTTATTTCTTTATATTCTAATAATATAATAATATGTCTAATTCATATAGTTGGGTTTTTAAAACATACCGCACGTTGTGAATTTTATTTGTGTTTCAGAACGTACATTTTTTTATTTAAATATTATAATAATTAGTTGATATATAACATACGGAAAGTAAGTTAATTAATAATGGTGGTGGTTCCTTCTCTAAAGGATAAGGTACTTTTAAAATAAAAAATGTAGATACTGGTAGACAGCTACTGGGGTTTTTATGTAATATAATATTACAAAGTATAATAATAATTGTTGCCAATTAATAGGGAATATGCGTGATTTTTTTTTACAAAATAGCTTAATTTAAAATTGTTAAGAAAAATATCCAGCTCCAAAAAAATACTATTTAGTATAAAAAAGTTACAAATATCATACCGGTAGGGATACTTTAAACGCCCGCCATTTTTCGCGCTTGGCGTGACGTCAGTATATCATACACAGAAAAATGGCAACTCAAACTGTAGCGATAAAGTCGCTTATTGCTATGATATGATATACTCTGATGTCATATTTGATCTGACCAATGGCGTTGCGTTTCAATTAATTTGAATTTCCCACCTATATTTGCACTTTTTAATAATTATTTTCTTATTAAATAAATTACATTCAAAAATATTAATATAGGCTTAATTCAAAAGCAATAAAAATTATAAAAAAAAAAAATGTATATAATAAAAATCTTATTAACGCGAACAGTTTATATAATTAAAAATTATTGGTTTGATTTATGTAACTGATTTCATATAAAGCATTTACAAATAGTAAAAATTAAGGGCTATATATATTAGAATAAACATTCATATAAATCCTATGGCAAAATACCCACGAAATGTTAAGATTTTTCTGTGTATGAATGCTTACATGCTTACAGAAAGATTTTTTTAAAATTTTATTTACAGAAAAAGATATATATATATACATTACGCTTAGTCTCTCTTCAGTAAGTGATCAATTTTAGAAGGGAAATATTGAGTCCACATCTATGTGTATAATTGTATATATATGTTGAAGTCCGATTTCAACATTCGGACAGGATTCAGGTACAATTTATTTTTTACAACTAAATCGGACATACAAATAGAACGAATAAGGATTATTTTAATGAAAAGCAATTAGCACCATTTAGGTTATCTTACTTAGTAATATTATTATAGTAAATATGTATAATGTACATTCTTTTTAAAAATTCACAATGTACGGTGGTTTTAAATATAACTGCATGTCACAACGTTATGATTCCTACCTTCCACCGAATTAATAACACCCATAACAAAAGTATGAAGAGAATGAGATATCAGTGGCGCCAGCTAGCGACTGGACCTGTTGATAATTAATATTTTGTGCTGAGCTTACTCAGTGCTTTAAGCGATATGAAAAAAGTATATCGTTAATATGAAGTTTATTTTCGCTTATAAGATTTTATGCATTTTTAATATAATGTCAAATAGTATTCATGCATAGTCCATACAAAGTTAAAGGCAAGTGTACACATTGTTTCGTTCAGGACATACGTTATATTTTTGGGAGTGGAGTTTTACATAAAGATAAAACACAAAAGAAATAAATATTTATACCACAGCTAAAACCTATCTCTGCTATTTTGTTCGATGCAATAAAGTGTGAATAATGGTGTAACTTATATCTATCTGTACACTAGAAATTCTAAGATTACATATTTTTTCAGAATTCGATTCGGTATATTGTTTTAAAAATATGACATTTTCAATTATATAAATCTGGGAAACCTTGTCTTATATGTTTTAGGCAAAGACCTACATCGCATAAGTGAAAATAGGCTTTAAAATTTAATCAATTTGTAATGTGATAAGATTACATTTACATTATAATACATGGAAAAATTCATTTTTCAGTGTAAAATTCCATTTCGTGGAAACAGATAATTAAAAATAAGCAATTTCTGGAACATAATAAATATTGGATTATTAAATATAATTTTAGTATATAGTTTTCATTTTTTCATTTACATGTAATTTACTTGTTGCATATACGTTGAAAATCCTTATTTTATAGAATATACTTGCATCAATCAGAAAAATGTTGCTCAAATTGAGCTCAATATTTTTCTTAAACTCATTTTATATAACTTTACACATGTATACATAATAAAGACACATACATATATTTTTCATGTCAAAAAATACAAAGCTTAAATGTGTTAAATCTCATTTTCTGTGTAGATATATTTGCTGTTGTATATTTCTATAGTTCTTTTTATTAAATGTTCTTTTTTATAAAATTTGTTTTTTATTTAAATACTTGTTATGCTCCCTTTAGTCCTTTTCTTAATAATATAAGGATTTTTTGTTATAAAATAGCAGTTCTGGGATTTGTTATTATACTAAAAGAAAAAAAAAACAAGTTACTATGAAACGTGTTAGTATTGAAACGTCATTGGTTATTTTTATTCCAAATCTGTAAGAATAAAAAATTAATAAAAACTTTTAATATTACACTCTGAAAAATCTCTATCTAGCTGGATTCTTACATCTATCGCATAAACTCTTAGGGACGAACCCTAGCGAAGCGACGGTGAGGCGCTGGTTAAATTTTGCATATTTGAAAACAAATTAGTAAAAATATTAATTTTTGAAGATAGCAACGGAAAGAATATATACATACATATAATTTTTTTTAAACAATAACAACGGTTACTATGGCAACCTAATGCAAATGCATGACGGTTTTTCATTTCAAAAGTATAATTTTAAGTACAAGTAAAACGCCTAAGCAAATAAAAGTTGTTATTTCTTTTTATATAGATTGTTGCTACAATACAAATAAAAATCTATACTAATATAAAGAGGTAAAGTTGGTGACGTTGTAGGGGGTAATCTCTGGAGCTACTGAACCGATTTAGATGAAATTTGCTAAGAAGATAGTTTGAGACTAGAAAGGACATAGGATACTTTTTATCCCGGAAATCATCCCTTAAGGAGGTGAAAATGGGGATGAAAGTTTATACGAGAAATCAACCCAGGGACCAACTCGAGCGAATCCTTAGTTAAGTATAAAAGTACAGAGAACGTGGACAATAACGGGAAACGTGGGGTTTACATACCTCAGGGTAACTTGAGTCATGTCTTTTTGAGAATAAAATAAACTGATTTATTATAACAAATATCATTTATTTATTACGGGCGTTACAATAGGATAAGATTAAAAACTATCTCGTTTGTTCCAATATTACCTGAATTGACTGTTCTTTTGTTGTTCTGTATGTAAATAAATAAAAATGTTGGGACATTAACACACAGCGCCATCTAGTTCCATGGTAAGCTACGAGGCTTGTGTTATGGATACCAGATAGTTGATACACTACACATATATAACTTTAAATACATACATATTATAAATATAAACACCCATGACTGGAGTACAAACATTTGTCATAACACAAATGAATGCCCCTAGCGGGACTCGAACCCGCGACCGCTGGCACAACAAGTAGGGTCACTACAAACTTTGGAGTATTCACAGATTTGTACTTTGTTTTTTTGCATTTGAATGAAAATTCAATTCATATTTGTAAGATAATTATGGAAGAAAACTATTAATTTTAAGCTTTTAAGTAACTGAATTTATGCCTTTTAATATTACAAAATACAATATTTTGGTTTAGAACTTATTACTATAATGAGGTTTTCTCTTTTTATATATACATACATAGTTATGTAAGTATATAGGCTTAATGGACGCGAGATTTCCGTAGTGATATGGATTTTAATCAATAAAAAAGAGATAATATATTTAAGTCATTTAATATTATAATGTAAATAAAATATGTTATCAATAATAATACATTTATTTGTGCTTATTTGTTATATTTGATTTTCCAAGCGCCAATTCTGTATTTCAACCATATTAGGCCCAAGTCGCATCCCATTTGTATCCAGGATATGATGGGGGTGACCTTGGAGCCTTCGATCTCAGTCCATCTAATGGGAATTTCTACGATTGGAATGTTTAGTTTTTGAGCTATGTAGAGAAGCTCCACATCAAATGCCCTAGAAAATTATAATAAAATCCATATTTACTGTACATACATATAATAAAATAGTAAATGTTAACGCCTTAACCATAGACTTTGTCAGTTACTTTTTTAGCAAATGTTTGCCTTTTTATCTGTCTAGGCGCTTGGCCATAATACAAAATAATTTAAAATGAACTTCGTGTCACTGCATTCTATATCAAATTGTGGAAACGACAACTAATTTTTAATTGTATAACTTAACATATTAATAAATTTTGTCATGTAAACTGCAAAAAAAGGGCTTTAAATTCGACTCCGTTGTCTATATATGACACAGTAACAAAACAAAATCTGTATATCTGTATATATCAAGTCTGTCAATCTGCAAAACGACTGTTACATATTGAGACTATAGTCCTTAAAACAATAGTTGTTGAAATTTTTATCTGTATGTCTGTGTACATTTCACACAAAAAATACTGAAGGGATCTAAACTAAATTTTGTGTATTGATAACTTATTACTCGTTCCGTTAGACGTAAAAACGTTAACGTTATGTAATGTAAGAACGTTAGAAAGATTAAACGAGAGAAGTATAGATAATAATTATTAACATACCATCTATTAACATGTAGGTTTTGGAATGATATCTCGGCTGCCTTCCTTGTGAACAACTTAAAGCCACACTGTGTGTCCTTAATGCCTTTCACAGTGAACAACCACACTAGGAAGTGGAAGCCGTACATTAGAATATTCCTAAAAATGTTTTCTTTTTACTAAATTTTATAACTACACACACACACACACTTGATTTTTATATGTTGTATGTATGTATATATATATATATACACACATATAAACATACATACAATGTATAAAAATCAATTGACAAGTATATGAAAGAGGATCACTTGAGAATTCGTTGATTCATTGTGTTAATATTCAAACATGAACATGAAATTCCAACATAAAAGCTGGAAGTTTGGATGGTATTTTTTATAGAAATCTCAAAACGATAGAATGATGTTTAGTTTGACAGCTCTGCTGCCCCATGTTTTTATAACGTCAGAACATTATAAAAAATATTCAATATTTAAAGTTTAATATAAAGAACCCCTCTGATTTTATTACAATTACTAGCTTTGTCCATGGTCTCATTAGCGTTCGAATGACTAAAACACAAAGTTTTTATATCAGTATATTAGCTACTAGCAACTACTACTAGAAAAAAAAACAAATCTATCCCACGGCAACCATTCATGTTTCCATGACTAAAAGTAGCCTATGTATATTATTCTGATATATGAGCTATATTATTGTAAAGTTTCATTAAAATCCACTCACATTTCACACACTTAGTTTTTGCGTGATTGAGTAACAAACATCCAAACATTGGTTTCAACTCATCTCTGATTAAACAATCTTACCTGAATATGCTTCTCTTAGCCAAAGATTCTTTTTCCAGATGTGCCCTAGAGCCAATAACAATAGCCTCAGTTTGACTGATATCTTGTGGGTGGCTTATGGAATCAAATTTCGTTATCTCTTTAAGAGCTATCTCCAATTTAGACAAATCTTCAAACCTGGATGCTCCATCAGCATCAGCAAATAATATAGAGGCTCCTCTTGAGCTCAAAATACCCTACAATGTTATCTTACTTTAGTATGCAAAAATATACCTATATAAAAATATTCTCAGAATATAAAATATGATTCAAAGATAATATGACAAAATCATACCAATTTAACAGCTCCACCTTTTCCTCTGTTTTTTATCAAATTCAAGCAACGTATCTTGTCACTGCCATATTTATCAACATACATTTCAGCAAGTTTTACTGTGTTGTCTTTACTACCATCACTTACTACTATTATTTCATATTTATATGATAGGTTTTCTTTGGTTCTTCGATCCAAGAAGTCTATAGCTTCATCTAACATTGGTATTACTGAAATAAGGAATATTAAAGCTTATTTAAAGATTGAAAGAATATAAAGATACTTCTTTAAATACATTAAAACAATCAGCAAGTATGATAAGTATTGCTTCTAAATTAAGAATTTTAATTATAAAACATGTTCAGAATTTCATTTTCAAAAGGATAAATAGTGAGACTTACATCTATCTTCTTCATTATATGCAGGAACAATTACACTTAAATGCACACTGTATGGATCTTGAATACTGGGAAACTTCACTTTTCTTTTGGATATTGAATCTTTATAAAATTCTTCCTCTTCCATTCTCTCCACAGAAGGATATGGTTTAGTAGTTAAATAAATCGAGAAGGCTAACTGTAAAGCAGTTTTATACTTTACTTAAACCTACTATAGAGTAAATTTTATAAATTGGTTCTTACTAATTAAAACTAGTACATTTGAGAATGTTGTGTAGTTATACTTACAAATATTAAAAGACTTAAACCGGTCAAAACACCGTATACAGCAATAGTGGATAGCAAAGTTAAAATATCCATTTTATTTAAATAAGAATAAGCTACTCTTATTAATAAAGTGAAATATAAGATATATTTTGATATAGTTTTATTTTTACATTTCAGATCACAACTTATTTATCAAAACCGTAAAATATTTAAAGAATTGTGATAAATAGAAACTTTTGTGATTTATCATATGTCAAAATAGCTGCCGAGTGCTGATTCCTCATTCCAATTTCCAACGTGTTGTGACATTGACATTTGACAATTGACAACAGTGACACGATGACAAACCAATGATTGAATGAAACTTTTTCGGAAGTCATAGATTTATTTGATTAAAATTGACAAAGATTTAAATTCTATTCTCGGTTTACATATAATCTTATATAGTTACCAGTCATTCTATTATTATTTCTTCTCCATTGTAATAATAAAATAATGTCCTCCTGACCGATTACGGCCACGGCGGCCTATCTCATTGAGATTACAGATTAGCCAACTGGGCAAGAGATATTGCAGCGCGTGTGCGCGCATACACAAGTGCACTCTTTATTCCTGTCACTCTCATACTCTAGTCTAGTGGGACGACTGCTGTCTGCTCGACACGACCGGTGAGAGCTAAAGACGCAGGACCGACAGCTTTACGTGCTCTCCGAGACACGGGAGTGAAACACCGCTAACTTCCCAAATCGGGGCTGTTACTGAGGCATTATTATACAGAAAGACTCAATAACTAAACTTGGCCCGACCCGGGATTCGAACCCAGAACCTTCGGGTGTGCAGCCGTACATGCTAACCACTGCACCACCAAGGCAGTTAATTAAAAATTGTAACGATATTCAAAAAATAAAATGTGCCCAAGCGAAAAATGCCAGCTGACAATATTTTAAGATATGAATATCCAATAGCTAAATATGTATTTTACGTATAGCTTTGCATCGGCTGGCACCAACTTCAAAATATCTGATAAGGTATCTATTCTAAATGAAAACCCCCGTTTAGTTATTTTTTCCTTTTTAGTGCCTGGAAGTCGGTTTTTATTATTTTTTTAAAAGTTTTTATTATGACTGCGAAAATACCTCAATATTTTATTAAAATCCCCAATCTGGAAATAATTGTTTTTTTTTATAAGCATTGTTATATTAGTTAAAAAAACCTTATGCAGATTTTTAATTATTTATTGAATCTTATTACAATTATTTTATTTTTTCATCAATAAATCATTAATAGTCAACAAAAAATTAATACAAACAAATAGTATAAAAAAATTAATATTCAACAACTGATCTATTACACAGGATTTCCCGTTAATAGTAGTTCGGTGAAGGAATTGTGTACTCTTATAAACACAAAGGTACCTATTTTGTGGCCTCCACGGTCTCCCGACCTAAATCCTTTGGTTTTTTTTTATCGGGGATGCCTGAAGGAGTTTGGGTACAAGAAGCGGATTGTTAATATTGAAGAGCTGCGAGCGCGTATCCAAACCGCTCCTCATGAAACTAAGTAATAATGCTAGATACGCACAACGAATCAAACATTGTTTTATTAGAAGGTGTCGGGCATGTAAATAAATAAAGTAAATGAATACTATAATATTAGTTTTGGTTCTATTTGGCCACAATCTCTAAGTTTTACAATATTTTGAGATATACCTACTACAAAAATCAGACCAAAGACTTTTATCGAAAAATTATGATATTCGGCAATGAAATAGCAATAACTTATTTGTTTTATTGAATTTTGTTCTTTCTTTACTTTTTTAAATCTTTATTCATCGCACTATTTTTCAAACCAATGGGCATCAAGGATGTAGTACTTTTTTTAACACCACAGTACTAAACTTGGATGAAAAATGTTGTCTCATTGAAATTCGCAACTTTAATATTTTTTTCTAAAGAAACTGTTTATGTTGTTGGTAAAATGCACTAGACTTCTAGTTACACATCTAGGCAGACATAATATTCAATAAAAAATTGCGAATTTCAATAAAATGGCATAAATTATGCGTATTACGCTAATAAATTTTCAATAAAATCATGAATATCAGAAAATCTTGAAAACAGTGAAAGTTTTAGTAAAATGTTTTTGGCTTTTCTTATAAGGACTACTATTAACGGGACAAC
Organism: Brenthis daphne; assembly: GCA_947093115.1. Classification (NCBI taxonomy): domain Eukaryota; kingdom Metazoa; phylum Arthropoda; class Insecta; order Lepidoptera; family Nymphalidae; genus Brenthis; species Brenthis daphne. Next base: position 27,432,654 of record OX352474.1, on the reverse strand, counting down.
CAAAATATGATGTACAATGTAGATATTCGTAACAATATAATACTTTTACAACAATGGTATTTTGACGGCACAAAGACTATAGAAAAAAATCTATAGGTACTTCTTCTTTTGACTTCTATCTTTTTTAATAAAAAATAGTGTAATTACAATTTAAGGAATAATTATTACATAGTTTAGCAGCAACAGAACATATTATATTAATATTAAACTAAAATAACATTAAGTTATAATCATATTTTAAAAGAGGTAAGACATATTAGGAAATTAGAGAGATTTAAGACATACCTACTTACACTAATAAGTAAGATACATACATACCGGACTCTAATGCCCGATTTCATCAAAAACCCATAAGCTACCATCTACGTATGGGATCCCTAGCTTAAAATTGCCCTAAACTAGCCCCTAAATTAAATTTCGTTTTACCATCGTCTTTAAGCCCATATTTCGAGCACCTAAATTTAGGGAGCCTTTTAACATTTAGGTGACCCCTAACTGTCGGTGAAACAGAAACTGTCCCCTAACAGCCCCCTAACCATGCTTAGGCGATCCCTTAAACTAAGGTGACGTTGGTGAAATTGGGCTTAAGTCTACCAACGAGACAAAAAGATGGATTATAATTACAAATATTGTGCTAAAATAAAGTTATAACATGTAAAAAAAGTTAACTTTTGAATATAAATTAGTTTGCGAAACCTTTATATTTTTAGAGGCATCGCAGATTAGAGATAAACACACTTTTCGATCCTCGATGGTCAGTACCTTACAACACAGATATGTATTCAATGACCCAACCGGTGCCCCCATTATTCATAGTAGTAGTAAATGCTATTTTCACATAGTTATCATCACTTATGTAGTTTGCGGGATATTCAGAGCAGAATGTGGAAATCGTGTTTTGACTTCTATCAATAATACTTAGATAGTTTTGATCACAAATGACACCTAAATCAAATACTATGAAACGTAACATGACGCGTGTACCTACCGGTGTTTCAATTTCCCATTCGCAGGTTGATGTTCTTCTATATTCATTAGGATAAAACGGACTCGTGAATAGTCCTGAGTCACTAAAGAACTGACCACCACATCCTCTGCTGTTATTCGTGGCGACGTAATTTAAGTCATAAGTTATTGCCTGTCTTCCTGGAAATATATGATTATGTAAGAGCATATATCTTTGTGTAGACATAATTGGATAATAATCAGTACTATAATTTTTATTAATTTTAACAAGTGAGCGTGCGCTTGTAGTGTTACCGTCGAAAATTTCTAAATATGGATCCTCTGTCCAATACATACAATATATTAATATAAAGTAAAGAGATATTGTGTAGTTTTCAGGTACTGTAATTAAAGTGTAACAGTCTTTAGAACTTTCATATGTAGTTTCTGCCTGTATTCTTGCTTGCAATTCTGTGTAGTTTCTGCCACATATACCTACATAAGATATTTCAATTTCGAATCCTCTATGTACAAGAGTGGTTTCGCCAGTAGTTTGTATATTAATATTAGAACTGCCGGTTACGTAGTAATCGATAGACTTTTTTACGCCACATAATTCAAAATGTTTTGGATAACTTATTGCTTTATCATAATAATAGCTTGTAGCACGTGCAAGAAAATCAGGTAAACTGTTTAAAATATAGTTTTTTCCTAAGCTTTCATTTAGTGGAACGGTATAGCCATATATGAGTAATTTATCTTTATTACAGATATTTTCGGTCCCAGCTTCGATATCCAGATTTTTAATTCTTATATGTATAGTTGAGTATGGTCCAGAACTTGCATCTAAATGATAGCTACAATATAAATTTCGGGGAAGAAAGCCTGTGTCGTAACCTGGCGATTTCAAAGTCTGTACTTGGGTTGATATTGTGTAAATAGATTGACCGCAAACTGAGGGTATCGATGATAATACCGCTTCATAACCAGAACTTGCTAGCTCTCCATCAGTGAAAAGCTTAATAGTCATTATATTATTAGAAGACATTATCTGAGGAGGTAAATTATGCCCACAGTAAGTATCTATAACTAAACTATTTGGATTATCTCCATCTATTAATTCTACATAATCACAATCACATTTTCTAACACCAATAGCTGTTTGATTAACGCCAGGGCAAGAAGCGATATGAAAAGCTGTAAATTCCACTTTAATAACATGATCTACTGGTGATTTTATAACCCAACGGCAGTCTAAGTAATTTTCATAAACAAAACTGATTCCAATCAGAGGAGATTTCACATTTACTCTTGATTCGGTTAGGTTTATGGTCCCGCCGCAGCCAACTAATTCTGAGTAAGTAAAAAGTATTGCTACTTTGAAATACTCATCTTTCGCATTAGAGTTCGATGTAAATTGTAAGACCATTTTGTTACTTTTTCCTTTAATATATGTTGTACTGTTTACTCGACCGCACATCAAGGCCAATCGTTTTTCATCGTCTATAAATGGACCATCGTAAACTGCAAGACTTTCAGCGAAACACTCAAAAGAGCTTTCAAGGTCTATATAAATAAAATTCATAGTAACTACTTTATTTTGTGGAGCTTCAATTAACCACGTGCAGTTCGTATCTTCCACATATATTTGTGAAATCTCTGGAGATAAAATAGTAGGTTCTTTAATTGTTCCTCCGCAATTAAATAAAGCGTACGATAGCTTAAAACCTCTCTTATTAATGTGACGGTCAGTTTTGAAAGCAATTATAGCATCATTCAAAGATTTGACTGTTGGAGGTATTTCTTTTCCACAATATACCCTCAGATCAGCAGAGTAATAACTTTTATAATTTATTGTTACATTATCATAAACACATTCTGGGTAAGACCCTTCGAGGTCAAAATCTATAAATTTTATTATTATTTTGCTGTCCGGTTTTGACTTAATTTCATAAGTGCAATCCAGAGAGTGATCATATTCAGAGAAGTAACCTGGGCTGTACAAGAATTGTTCTTTATCTTTAGCTTCGTATGTTCCACCACAAATAGGATTCCATTCTGCTTTGAAACCATCTAAAGTAATATTAGTATCTGTTCGAAATACTACTTTCATTTGATTTGATGTCGAATTAAATGCAGGGGGTATTACGCGACCGCAAATTTTGCTCATTTCACTAAATTCATTTTCTTTGAAATCGTAAATAATGATAGCATCTTTGGAACAATTTTTCGTGTCTTCGATCACAAAACGGTCTGTAAAATGAAGAGAAATTCTGTAACCTGTTTCTGCTTGAATTTCCCATACACATTCTTCATTATTTAGATAATTGTGGGGGTAATTTGGAGAAGTAAATGATCTATCATAATGCGTTAGATAGCCTCCACACTGTGCAGTAACAGTTTTAACAAGAAGCTTAACATTATTTTTGTTAAATAGTTTGGAGTAATAGCGCACATATATATGTTTAAAGCCAACTATAAGAGGTTTTTCTTGAGTTTTGCTTTTACAATAATTACCGATGTCGTTAAAAATCTGACTTAATCCTTTATATATCTTTAATGATTCATCAGAGCAGTCTAGGTTAAATGTTCCTTCTAACTTTAACTCTACTCTCACGCCAACGGGTGCAATTATAATCCATGCACAATCAATCGTCTTGTTTAAAGCTTCAGGTACATCTATAACGTTGACAACATCTTCTTTAGCATAAACTATTCCTCCACATGGATTTAAATTCCAACTAAGGTTAAACCTAAGAGGTCTTATTTTGAATTGACTAGCTTTAATATTCATATTGGAAGCAGGGATGCTAAATGTTACCTCAGTATTATTACCACACGCATTTCTAATAAACGAAACTTCTCCGGCAACTACAGCTGCGTTGATAGTAAGTTGAGAATCGGATATACGACATATATTACTATTGGATGAAGTAATTTTAATATTGACAGATATTGTGTTATATTTGTATTTTGTGTCTACGTATGTTTCCGTGTTACTATACCTCCATTCACAAATAAAATTTTCTTGAAAATCTGGCGATTTTAATTCACCTTGAATGCCATTTAGGTCACCGCCGCATAAAGCTGGTTCATCTGAAGAGAATTTGGCATTGAAACGATGTGTTTGTTTGTTTCTTATACCAATGGCAACGTACAATAATAATCGGTGAGCTGTAGACTTAAATACTTGAATTGTTTCTGATGAAATATTTTGATTTATTAAAGCTATAGGACAAGCATATGTCAGATCATTAAAAGCACCAATAATGTCGGATCGATCATAATCAAGAAGCTCTATTTGTACCCGACGTGTCACATCTGGTAATTCAATGCTCCATTGACAATATCGTAACGAAGTTTCACGGGGGTAACCGGGAGAAGTCAAAAACCCCTCTGACGCTTTTATCGTTCCACCGCAGGTATTTCTAGATGAATTAAAATTAAACCTAAATCCCCTGCTGTCTGATACTTCAGTCCATTGACTCGGTTTCCCCAATTGAAATTTTACTGTGAGATTATTGGTAATTGTTTCAAATGACTGTGAATAGTCTATAAAGTCATCGTCACAAAATTGTTTTATAATAACATTTTCATACGTGCCATTGGTTGGTATTAATTCTTCAAATGTCAGTTTTGTTTCACATGGTTTTTCAGATTCTGGCAGCTTAGTATCTTTTAAATATATCCGTATTGTGTGTCTTGGTATTGATATTATGTGCCATTTGCATATTGTACCCCACGGCATTACTAACATGTGTGGATATCCAGGAGACGATATTTCTCCTGATTTAGCGACAATAGTGCCACCGCAGACATCTATTGATACATTAGCCTTAAATCCATTTTTAGGCTCTGCTACTTGAGTAGAATATTTTATATACATAGCATTATTTGTAGTTTTAATAGTTTCCGGTTGTTCTTTGCATAACCGTTTTTTAAGTGGAGATAATTCAGAAATTCCATCCCTTATTTCAATTGATTCGGAAATGCACTCATCCGATGTTTCTAATTTGAAATAGCCCATAAAATCTATTCTTAAAATTTCTCCCGGTGGTCCTGTGAATGTCCAAATGCATTCTGTGTAAGGAATAGGAATAGATGGATAATTAGGAGAAGTAATAATTTCCCACTTATGATCATCAGTTAGAGAAGATGAAAATCCACATTCAATGTTTTCTTCTTTGTAAAGTAATTTAAAATATTGAAGTTTCCGCTTCGATATTATGTCTAATGGAACAGTTGCAACGTAACTTATATAAACAGCATTGCTAGACGATGTGATTGAAGTCCTATTTTCGTGTGAGTAACCACAAAACTTTCCGGTACCTAATAACGGGGACTCCACATTTTCACCGTTTCGCAATATTAAATACGTAGTACAATCATTGTCATTTGTTATATTAAAATGAATAAAATCTAGCTGAATTCTACGTCCTGGGCGGACTTTTACCGTCCAGTTGCATCGAATTGTATGTGTAAGCTTAAAATCTACCTGAGTGATTTCAATTACACCTGATTTTTCTTTGTCTAAAGTTCCACCACAAACTGAACTAACGATGCCTTTAAATCCTTTTCGTGTTTCATAACTATCTGTTACAAATGTAACTTTTAACATTGTGGTAGATTCAAATTTTATTTTTTCATTCTCTGCAAGACATATTTTTTCTTTAATAGGGGTCCACTTATCTCGGATTAAAGAGAAAATGGATATATAATCTGCAAAGCATCCAGAAGTTTCTTCTAGGAGTATGTCATTAAAACTTAAGCTTAAGTGTCGACTAGCAATGGTGGAGAATATCCATTCGCAGTTTAAATTGTTATTATATGTATTAGGGTAGTTTGGTGAATAAAACTCAATACTGTTATTTTCAGGAGAAATAAATTGTGCTAACGTGTGATTTCTAGAACCACAATTAAATTTAGAAATAGGACTGCTATCACCTATACTTCTACTTGATTCTGCCCATCGAATGAAAAAAATAGCACCAATGTTGGTAGCGTCTAAAGTTAACATAATATATACAACATTTGATGTAGATTGCAAATCTTGAATTTCATCGGCCAGATATCCACATAATTCACGAATTATCGGAGCATTTACATCGTAGCCATCGTAAATAGTTAATTTATTATTGCATATATCTCCATTTCTGATTAGCTCCAAACGGTCAATGTTGAGAGTAATAGTAGTCGATGAGCTTGTCATAACTCGCCAAGTATATTCCCCTTGACCTTCGTATGGAGAAGGGTAAAGTGGCGAAGCAATCTCTCCACTTTTAAAGCCAGTGATTTCATTTCCGTGTAGAAAACCATAATGAAGAAGAAATCCTTGACCCGCGTTTTTATTGTCACTATGAAACTTTAAATATAGCTTTGATCCAGTTGTAGTGTTAATGGGTATATCATGTCCACAATAGACAGCTAACAATTGTCCTCCACCGTCATTTTCTCGTATCTCCAAATAATCTTCATTACAGTTTTCAGAATACCCTAAATCGAAATTTTCAAATGTGATGTATACTCTGTTACCGGGAGCCGTCGACAATATCCACTCGCAATCGGCATTGCTTGGATAAGAACGTGGATAATTAGGGGAAGCAATAGCACCTTCTTCAGAACTCCAATGACCACCACAGGAACTCGTCAAAGTAGAATAATGTGCTGAGAATTGACCCGATAAAGTATCCGTATATGTACCTAGCTGTATTGTCATTGTACTGCCTTGACTAATAATTACAGGTGGAACTTTACGCCCACAAAATTCTTCAATTAGAGGAGCAGTTTCATCATCGCCATCGAATACCTTGAGATAAGACGAATGGCAATGTCGATTTGTTATGATATCAGTTGATTTAGGTATTGAAATATGACTTATAGTAAGCTTTAATTTATCTTCGAGGTTTGGAGCTTTTATGACCCAAGTGCAATTAGTTTTATGATGACTAATAAAGTTATCATTTGAAATTACACCATCTGAATTTGCAGTTATTACAGCTCCGCATGTCATAGTAAAATTGGCTTTGAAACCTTTGGCAGATCCATAGAGATCACTAGTAAATTGTAATTTTACAGTGGAGTGATTCGATATAATTGGATGTGTTATATTACTTTTAGGACATATAAGAAGTGTATAATTTGAACTAAACGAATCGAAGCCATCATAAATTTTGATTGAATCACCACAGTCATCTTCATCATCTTCTCCTCCAGTATAATACAGGTCAAAACTAATGAAGTTTATTTCAATCCTATGGTATTTTGGTACTGACAAAGTCCATACACAATCTAAGTTATTGTCATAATTCATTGGATAGTTCTTGGAATGAATAAGTCCAGAGGGTGCGTTTATTTTACCTCCACAAGTAACTGGATTTGAATCGAAATGAGACATAAAATAAACATCTCTAATAGGTGATAGTTTCACTAGTCTTATTAATAAGAAATTCGAGGTCGCCTGTAATGACGTCTGTCCACGGTTACATATCTTTGATAATAGTGGAAAGTCTTTACTTTGACCATTATAAATTTCTAAGGCGTCTATAGAACAATTCTTAGCTGCTGTCATATACACTTCCGAAAATGTAATAGTCACTGCCGTACCAACTGGTGTTTCTATAATCCATTCACATTCCATCTCACCTGCTAAAATCATATTTTTATCCATGGATACAACACCAGACTGCTTTTGTATATGACCACCACAACCAAAACTTACCCATTCTAAACGAAATCCGTTCCGAGGGTAATTATGTCCAGTTACAAATCGGATTTGCAAAGAATTACTTTTAGTAGTTATCGATCGTGGAAATGTAGGTCCACATTGTTTATCGGAATATTTTTCTTCAGATAGTTCTTTGAATTGTAAATAAGATGAGAAACACCCAGAAAGAGAGAGAGTAAGCATACTATATCTATAGGGAGGCCAAGCAGGAAATTGTGGATTGAGGATGTCAAAATGAGTGAATGTTGCATTAATTTTATTACCTTTAGGAACAGTGATAGTCCATAAACAATCAGAATCTACAGGATACTTGTTTGGAAAGCCAGGACTTTCAATTGCGCCATATCTACCACTAACATTGTTATTACAGATAGTATTATAATTAAGAAGAAAACCTTTTCCGCTTATAAAAATGTCAGATCTAAATTTAATAAATGCATGATTACTTGAAGTTTCTAAATTGTTTAGTTTCGGCGATAAAAAGCAATGTTTACCAAAACCTACAGAATAACTGTCACGGCCATCAAATATTTCAACATAGTCGTCCTTGCAGTATTGTGTCCTCTCTAAATCTAATACAGAAAAGCTAATTCTAATTCTTGTACCAGTGCTTGTAACAATTCGATAAAAGCATTCAGCATTTGCATTGTAACTCTGTGGATAATTTGGTGAAGATATTACGCCGGATGCGCCAGATAGTGTTCCTCCGCAGCCAGTGAGCGTACCATCCCATTCAATTTTGAATCCTCTTCTACTTACATAAGCGTCTGAATGAAATTTGAGGTGCACATTATTAGCAGTCGTGAATATTCGTTTTGACTTAATGTAACCGCAGAATTGACCGATTAAATCCGATTTTTCAGTAGAGCCATCCCATATGGCTATGTAATCGTCACATTTTTCATTATACGGCCGCTCCAATTCTAAATTTGTAATATTTAACATAATTTGCTGTCCTGTTGGCACAGTTATGGTCCAAGCACAATCACGGTTTGTTTCATAGCTCAGAGGCCAACCTGGTGAATAAATAAAGCCATGCGATTTAACAAAAAGTCCACCACAATGGGTTTTTTCATCTAAGAATGTATATGATAATGAAAATCCACCTAACCGCATGCTGATATCTGATTTAAATATTACTGAAATGCGATTCGAATACGTTGTAATAGCTGGAGGGAAAGTACGTCCACAATATTTACCCAACGTGGTATTATAATTATTTTCATCATATTCAACTATTTCAACATAGTCACTGTTACATGACGGCATGTCTTCGACTTCAAATTTACTCCATTCTAACTTAATATGCATTCCTTCAGGAGCGATTAGCATCCACGTACAATATTGATTGTTAGAATATATTCCATCGATGGTAGAAGGATGGTTAATAACACCAGATGAGTTTTTGTAAATTCCTCCACATTCTGTATCTACAGTAGTGTAATTGGCATAGAAACCTCTTCCGGAAATACTTACATCTGATTTAAAACGTATAAACATGAAATTATGACTGGATGTTTGACTCGGTGGTGTGGATTCAGAACTGCCACAATATCTTCCCATTAGCGTTGAATTTATTGATGGCCCATCTCTTACTTCAACATAATCATATTGACAATTATAATTATATCTATTGTTTTCAATATCAAAATCTTGAAACATTAATGTAATCGCTTTTCCCTGTGTTGTACTAATAATATAATCACACGAGGTTTGTTTTGGATAGTTCGTTGGGTATTCTGGTGACGTAATAGCTCCACTGTCCTGTGTAAAAATATTTTTACAAATTGATTCGTAACTGATTTTAAATCCCTCAGAAGCGATATTGTGGTCACTTCTAAATATTATAAACAGATCATTCGTAGTTGATATAAATGTTTTTGGATGTCTAGTATCACAAAACGTACCGACAAGACGTGAATCAGCCGAAGGACCGTCAAATATTCTTAAATAATCATACTTACACCTTAAAGATCTTTCTAGGTGAAAAAAATTAAACTCTATACGTATTTTTGTGTGTCTACGTGTTTTTATTTTGTACTCACACAGTAAATTAGGCAAGTAAGCATTGTTGTAAGAAGGCGAAGTGATTTCACCCTTGTCCGTTGTGAACAAACCTCCACATCCAGGCACTCCCTCAATAGGCGCGAAAGATATTTGAAATCCTTTGCCATTACCTAATTTATCAGAATGAAAATGTATAAGAATTTCAGAACCAGTTGACTGGACAGGGGCGGGTTGAGTTGAATTACAATATTTATTTAGAAGCGGATCAGTTGTATGTTCACCATCGTAAATAGCTAAATAATCAAAACTACAATTCCGATGTGATTCAATATCGAGTTCAAAAAAATGTAATTGTATTCTTTTACCAAGAGTTGCAAGTAAGTGCCAGTAGCAGTCACGATTTGGAGGATATGTTCCAGGCGAACCAGGTGAGTTTATGTGTCCGTGTACGCTTACATCTATCTCTCCGCCACATACCGGGGTCACACTAGTCCAATGTAAAGAAAATCCTTCTTTACCTACAGAATAATCCGAGCGGAACCAAAAGTATAAATTGTTATGACTTGAAATAATATTGCCACCATTAGGAAAGTTAGTCCCACAAAACCTACCTATCAGTTGGCTTGCTGAGCTTCTGCCATCGTGAATCTGTACAAAATCATAGTTACATGAAGAATGCTCTTCTAAGTTAAATTTGGTAAATGTAACATTGATAACTTTATCGGGAGCCGTGTGAATAACCCAAGCACATCGTGCGTTGTCGGCATAAGTCGTGTTAGAGAGTGGATATACAATACTACCTTCTTCAGAATCAAGAACTCCGCCACATGGTTGTGAATGTACTTGACATAAATCACCCGAGTACAACGCGGTGCATTCACATCTGTATCCCTTTGGCGATCTCTCATCAAGTCGGCAAGTGCCGCCATTGTGGCACGGATTGTTAGTGCAAAAGTTGATCGGTTTATCGCAGTGTGCACCGCCGTATCCTTGGTAACAAATACACGAGTAGCCCTGACTAAGTGGATGGCAATGTCCGTGTGGTCCACAGGGATTACTTTCACAATTATCGGTAGAATTATCGTCAGCTGCAACGTAACATCCATGTAGTCCGATTCCATCACCTACCATACCAGAAGGACACACGCACTGCGTCATTCCACTTACTGCCGAATTTTCCACACACTCAGCTGACGGATGGCATCCACCGCGATTCATAGAGCAAGAGCCACGCCATGTACATGTGACACCATCGCCTTGATAGCCAGGTGGACACGAACCGCAAATCCGAGAACCTATCGTGTTATGACACAACACCATAGGACTAGTACTACAGCCGCCATTTAATGTTAAGCACTCATCAATGTCGTAGCATGCAAACCCATCTCCTTCGTAGCCTTTGGGACAAGGCCCGCATCGAAATGATCCAGGCAAATTTACACAATCTACTCTCGGATTTACAGAACATCTTGCCTTTTGTGATGATTCACATTCGTTTACATCCGTTAAGCAAGCGACGCCTTTCCCATCTGTAGTCCAGCCTTGGTTACAAATGCATCTGATCCCTTCTCCTGACGTTGAGGGAACACAAATTCCATGGCCACACATTTCAAAGTCACCTTGAGAGCAATTTTTTTCAGTTCTAGTGCAGTCGATTCCATACCAACCTGGTTTACATATACATTCATATGATCCTGGCTTATTCAGACAAGTCGCGCCATTTTGACAGCCCAGATCAGTGCCGGCGTAGTTGTAGCATTCGTTAATATCTTCATCACAGTTGGGCCCTTTCCAGTTTGAAGGGCATATGCAATAATAGCCACTGATTAAATCCAAGCAAGTACCTCCATTAGCACAAGGGTGCGAGCGACACTCTTCACGTTTGTTTGGTAAATTTTGCAAATAGCGTACCTTAGTGTTCATACTCTGTACTCTTCGAGCAAGACGAGATATATTCAAGTACAAATTACTTGATAGACTGTTAGTCAGGGATTCCAAGTTTTGTATTCTTCTCAGTATATCATCCGATGGGATGGCATTGTTATTTACATTATCGTCGCTTATTGCAGGGTTAAAGTTAGTATTGCCAATAGTAACGTTATATAAGCCTTTATAATTTACATCTCCTAAGAATATCGTAGACTTTGGTCCATTTGTGTTTAGATAAATATTTTTGTCATAAGCAGGCTGTATTACAAGGTTTCCATTCGATGATTTTATTTTTGGTCTTGTGTTATATATTTCACAATTTAAAATCTCACACCACACGACTATAAAACCACAGTATATTAGTAATTTGGACATCGCCACTGGTTCGCGACTGACAATGGCTGCAGACTGCGGCTTTACTAACCCTTTGTTAATGAAAATATTATAGGGGGCGTATGAATGTTTTTTTATCGCAAAAGCCATGTGGTTTTCGAATTGATAATTTTTTTATTAAATTAGTTTTCATTATCTTTAGTTTAGTCTCTACTCTTTAATACTAATAAAAAACATAAAAAATTAAAATAGTTTTATTTCTAAATCTTCTTTACAATAAGTATGTTCGTGTCTTCCCAAAACGTAATCCGAAGATACTTGTGTTGGGATGCATCCATACTAATATTATAAATGTGAAAGTGTGTTTGTTTGTGTGTGTGTGTGTTCGTCTTTCTTTCACGTCGAAACGGAGTGACGGACTCGCGTGATTTTTGCTGTGAAGATAGTTAGACAGCTGGAGAGTGACATAAGCTACTTTTTATCGCGGGAGATCATCTCATTCCCACAGGAAAACACGTTACAATGCAATCTAATAATTTGTCTTATCAGAATTACTTGAAACTTGGTATTAATGCTCTTCAATACAAATAAATGGCTGCAGTTTAGTATATAAGACGCGGGCCCTGGAAGAGTGGGTGGTATTATTGGATAGAGAGGGGATAGGGAGCCCAAATATATAAATTTTGTTTTGAGGAAACGAAAGAGTCAAAAGTTATTGAGACTTAAAGTTACAAAATTTCCGTACATTATTACGACATTAATGCCATTTTGACTCTTGGAAATGTCAAAATGTCACTTCCAAGTACCAAAATGATCTTTAAATAATGAGTCAGATCTATCGCCGAATTTTAATTTAATACAAAGAACTAATGATAGCAGGGGTTTTTTTTTATTTTTTTTTTATTTATTTAAAGTCTACCAGCAGTTTTACAATTATTTAAAACTAGCACTATAATTAATATCATATATGACATTGGTAAATTGTAAATCTTTTTTTTTTTTTTTTAACGTCAGGAAAACCCTGTTCCCGGGTACCCGTCCGCCTGGGGATAGGCGGAACGGGTTATGTGGGGCTCCTGCCGCGCAAAGATTGTAAACGCGCGGCAGTCTACCCACTAAAAACCTGACGAAAGGCCACCTTGTCGCCACAAAGCTGGGGTCACAGGTATCCGAATTCCTCTGTAGACCCCAGCGGCGAGAGCCTCTTACGGCCCGTCCCATATCAGGGGCTAACCCCGGATGGCCTCTTCGAGTGGCGCGCGGACGTCTCCGCGCACGCCTACTCGGGCCAGATTATTGGGCGGCCGACTTCCAAGCCGACCACCCTCTGGCTGGTGTTAAGGGGGGAGGCGGCGATCGTACGCCGCTCTCCGACGCCCGGTCCTTCTGCGGCGGATGGCGAGCTCGGCGTTGGCCTCTCTCGCCCTCTCCGCCGCCTCCTTCTGCGACATCACCACCTCGCAGAAGGACAGGACGGCATCCCAGGACCTTTCGCTACCGGCCATGGCTGAGATCACAGCCGGCAACGTCAGGTCCGCCCCAACAACACTCTGGAGCGCCTCACGCTCCGTCTCCCAGGCTGGGCACACCTCCAGCGTATGCTGGGCCGACTCGTCCGGGCAGTCGTCGCAGTGGTGGCAGCGAGGAGAGGGCTCCCTCCCAGCGATCCGACACAGGTACCCCCCGAAGCAACCGTGCCCCGAGAGGATCTGCGTGGCGCGGAAGGTTAGGATGCCATGCCGCCTGCCCAACCACTGCGCGAGAACGGGGCGAACTGCCTCGACGGTCCGTCGGCCAGCGCAAGGACGCTCCAGCCTGGACCCCCACTCTTGTAATGCGGCAACCCGCTCATCTTCCTGCTCGAGTGGCGCTGTGCTGGGGTCCCCGGACGCTATGCCTCGACGCCGACAATAGATCGACGCCAAGGAACGCGCATCCAGGTCCCAAGGCAAAAGGCCGGCCAGCAAGCACGCCGCCTCCCCTGAGATAGTACGGTACCCCCTTATGGCCCTAATCGCCATCACCCTCTGCACCCTCCGCAGCAGGGCGATGTTGTCTCGCGACAGGCCATCCGCCCACACTGGGGCACCGTACATCGCCATTGAGCGAATCACTCCGGTGTACAGCTTCCGACACGCGATGCTAGGTCCACCGATGTTTGGCAGGAGCCTACACAGCGCCGCCGACTCCTTCACCAACCGCGGCACCAAAGCACTGAAGTGTGCCCGGAAGTCCCACCGGCTGTCCAGCACAAGGCCGAGGTATTTTAAAGTCCTCTTCACATCTATGTGGACCCCCCCCACAACGATGTGCGCATCCGAAGGCGGCGCCCTCCGAGGACCGTGGAAACACACAGCCTCCGACTTCTCCAGGGCCACGTTGAGACCCAGCCGCCGGATTCGCCCCACAACGTGCGCAACCCCCGCTGTTGCCAAGATCGCCGTCTCTCGGTAGGTCGATTGGCTCGCCGTCACCAGCGTGTCATCTGCGTAGCAGGTGACCTCCACACCTCGCAGACAGGCGCCCCTCAGGACCCAATCGTATCCAATATTCCACAGGAGTGGTCCGAGTACCGACCCCTGTGGAACACCGCACACCACCTCTCGACTCTCCCAACCTCGCTGTCCTGGGAACGTCACCCACCTCTCCGACAGGTAGGCCTCCACGACGCGACGGAGGTAGGTCGGCACCCCATGGTAGCGGAGCGCCTCCCTTATGCAGCTCCAGGGCAACGCATTAAACGCGTTCGCGATGTCGAGCGACACCACGATAACGACTTCGCCCCGGGAGACTGCTTCCTGCGCCTGGGACCGGACGCGCAGAATGGCATCCACGGTGGAACGGCCACCGCGAAAGCCAAACTGGACGTCGGAGAGGTTGGGCCCCACCTGCTCCAAGTGCGCCACCAATCGCCCGGCCACTACGCGCTCAAAGAGCTTGGCCACTTCATCGAGGAGGACGATGGGACGATACGCGGACGGGGATTCCGCGGGCCGTCCCTCCTTTTTGAGGAGGACTAGTCTGCCTGTCTTCCACCGCTGTGGAATTATGGCTTGAGCCAGACAGGTAGAAAATAGTCCTCGAACTCTTCGCTCCAGAGAATCCATGGCCAGAACCCCTTTCCCTGGGATGCCATCTGGGCCGGGGGCGACACTTTTTACCCGAAGACGTTCCACCGCTCTTGCCAGTTCCTCTTCATCCACTTCGGGCGCCTCACTACCATCCTCCGCGATAGCTGGCGAGGACATAGGTGGCGGCTGATGTTGTGCCTGCGCACCTTGTGGGAACAGAGTCGCGACCACGGACCTGGGCTGGAGAGACTGCGTAAGTGGGGGGGGCCCAAGGACGGAGCTGGTTTCGCACCATCCTATAGGGCGTCCCCCAGGGATCGCGATTAAGCTCATCCAGCATTCGTTCCCTGGCCGTGGTCTGCGACTCAGTTATTGCCACCTGTAGACTGGTCTTTTTGGCAGTGTACAAGGAGTACAGTCTTTCCTCCTCATCTTCATGTCGTTCCCTATCCATCCCGTTGCGACTTCTGAAACGCCTCCTCCGACAGCGCGTGTACTGGCGTCTGGCGGCCACACACTCTTCGCGCAGCTGCGCAATTGCCGCCGACCACCAGTACACTTGGCGCCTAGACGGGCAGCGCCTTGAGCGCGGCATGCACTGGTCACAGACCCGCGTTAATAACTGCACCAGTCCTTCTGCCGAGTCTGCGACATCCCCAATGGTTTGGGGTAGCCATGAGGCCACTATCACCGCCTCCTTTAGCACCTCTGCGTCAAGGCGCTTAAGTTGCCACCTCGGGCCGTCCTCTCCCGAGGTTCGGCTAGGGCCTGGCGGCACCGCCGGATGTGTGGAGACCTCAAAGCGGATGTATAAGTGGTCCGAGAGAGTCTCCACATTCTCCAGCACTCGCCAGTCCTGGACACGGCGCGCTAAGGCAGGGCTCGCGAACGTGACATCCACGATGGACCCGCCCTGCCGTCGCACGCACGTGTTTGCCGTCCCCCGGTTAAGGACAGTCAAATTGGTGGCAACCACCCACTCTTCTAACAGTCTCCCTCTCACGTCTGTTGTCGGCGAGCCCCACATGCTCGATTTGGCATTGAGGTCTCCCGCAATGACAACGTCCCTGGCCTGAAATGTCCGAGAGAGTTCCTCTACCTCGTCCAGGAACTCATCGAACTCTGCGACGGGTCGGTTAGGGGAGAAATAAACACCCACGACCACCATGTCACCCAGCAGTGCCGTGACACACCCCGATCCCTTTACAATACTCGTAAAGGGGGAGGAGCCCGCGGCGACCTGGGTCACGATGGCCACCAACCCGTCATTGTCGCCCGCCCAGTTGTCGCGCGGCGGGACCGAATAAGGCTCCGCCGCAACCGCCACTTGTATGGACCACTGCACCAGGCTTTGGACGAACAAGTCCTGCGCTCTGGCACAGTGGTTTAAATTCCCTTGGAGAAACTTTAGGTCCATTATTGTTGTGTTTCCATGTTCTCCACCGACGCATCCTTATTTTGGGCTGATCTCTCTTGCCCTTTGGGCCCAGATGTCTCCTTCCGTTGTTTTGGCCCCTTTTTCTGAGCCCGGACACACGCAGCACTCCCCACAGAGTGGTCTGCGCTCCTCTTCGCAGCCTCGCATACTGCGCAATGGGGTGTGGCAGTGCACTCGCTGCGCTTGTACCCCGTCTGTCCACAACGGAAACACAGGCTGCTACGGTCCGTCTTGCCCGAGCATTTTGCGGCAACATGGCCTCCCTCCTGGCAGCGGAAGCATCTTTGGGCTCTAGGCTCCAGGAGATGTACCCTCGCCGACACAAAGCCCACCAGAATGCGCCCACCGTCTACGACCTTTTTCGCAGCCGTGACTGGGCAGCGCACCCACGCCGTTCCAAGGCCAGCACGATCCCGGCGGATTTCTCCTACCTTCACTGACTCTGTCGCGCAACCACCCACTTTCCCGACAGTGAGGGCGAGTTCCTGCGGCGTCACCGAATCGTCCAGACCAACGACACGGATCTCCGCACACTTTGCGGGCCTGGTCACCTGGACACAGCCGTCTCCAAGGACCCCACGTATCCTTTGCGCAAGGGAGTCCGCTTTATCAGAGTTGTTGGCTCCGGGCAACTCCAGCATTCCTGCCCCTGTAGCTGCCACCTTAAAGCGGACGTCGGTGATGTTTAAATCCGCAAGGTTGACTTCCTTCTTAATCTGGGCAAACACCTCTGTGTAGGACATCTTCTCCGCAGCGCCTGGCAAGAGCTTCAGCACTATGGCTGCCGATCGTGGGGCGCGCAGCTTTGGCGCTTTCTGCTTTGGCGTTGCCACCCGTTGCTCCTTTGGCGCATTTGCTGCCTTCTTCTTAGGCTTCTTCCGCGCCACGACATTCCACCCTTCCGTCAGATTGGCAGGAGTCGGTGGAGCGGGACGAGGCTCCTCAGGGTCAGTGGTATGGACCGGCTGTCTCGTCACCTTGCCCTTCTTCGCCTTCTTGGGCTTCTTCCCCGACGGCGCAGGGTTCGCAGGAGCGACCAGCGTCGTCACCTGGGTCGTAGTCTCCGCTGCTCTTGGTGCCGTCTTCTTTTGCGGCTTGTCAGCTGCCAGCGGAGGGCGAATACGCCTCTGAGGAAGGAGGCGGTCCTCAAGAGCCTCGAACCGGGCATTCATCATGGTCCCCACCTGGACCATTATTGTCCGCGCAAATTCTTCCACGCCCGCCAGGTGATGTGGCGGTGGAGTAACTGCGGGCTGCGCTTAAATTGTAAATCTATATTAAGGTAAACACAACATGCTTCAGAAATACTACAACAAAGAAGAAGAAAAAATAATACATTAAATGTGCTTATTTGCTATTTGTAAAAGTTGATACAAAATATTTTTTATACAGCGAAATGGAAGAGTTGAAAATGTCAATTGAGCCACTGCATTGATAGAATATTTTTGTTATACGCGGTATAGTGGAGTTCGCTCCTAGCACCGTTTTTCTAGACATAATATGAAAAGGCTTAATCACACCACGAGGCAACCGAGGGGGGACATAAAAATTGAACAACTGCAGGAGATGAGGACAATCTATTTCATTACGACATATTTTGAAAAGGAACATCATATCCAGCATATCTCTTCGAACATTAAGTGACACCATTTTAAAATGTTGAAGTCTGCTGTCATATGAGTTCAACTTGTTTACTACCCCCGTTGAAAAAGCTAAGTGCCGTGTAAATCGCTTCTGCAGTCGTTCACTTCTTAAAAAGTGCGTTGAGTAATGTGGTCGCCAAACCACACTGCCATACTCCAAGATAGTTCTCACAAGACTATTGTATAGTAAAATTTTAGTACTCGGCTTAAAAATTCTCCTACAAACACGGATAATAAAACCTAACATTTTAAAAGCCTTTTTAATCGCCATATCCATATGGGGTACAAATGTAAGTTTTACATCTAGAATGATACCAAGATCTTTAATTGTATCTACTTCTTGTAACATAACTTTGTTGATGTGATGCGTAGAGGGAAATATGTTAAGGTTTCGGGTGAATTTAATATGTTTGCATTTGTTTGCATTCAAACTCATACCATTTTTTTGGCACCATTCAGTTAAGCGTGTTATGTCATCCTGTAGCAACAACGAATCCTCTACAGAGTTCACTGCACGTATAAATTTAATATCATCGGCAAAAAGATATGGCGTTGAATTTTTAAAGCAAGTTGTTACATCATTAATAAATACGGTAAAAAGAATAGGACCTAAAATAGAGCCTTGTGAAACTCCTGAGGTAATAGAGTATTTTGTGACTGAAATACATTTAAGGTTACAAAAAAAGACCGTTTTTGCAAGTACGATGCGAACCACTGAAGCATTGTGCCCGACACTCCATAAGACGAAAGCTTTTGCAGGAGTTGAATATGGGGCACCCTATCGAAAGCTTTGCTTAGATCCGTATATATAGCGTCTACTTGATAACGTCTGTCAACTGAATCTATAATAGAATTGGTAAAGGTAACAAGATTTGTTACAGTTGACCTTCCTTTGACAAAACCATGCTGATGAGTCGTTATTATGTTCTTATAATGGTAGTTAATAAACGGACAAACGAGGTCCTCGAAAATTTTTGCAAATTGGGATAAAATTGATATTGGGCGGTAGTTACAGACTAATGTTTCGTTTTCACCTTTATGTACAGGAACGATTTTTGCTTCTTTCCACATTGTTGGGAATTGACCTACGCTTAAAGATTTGTTATATATTAAAAACAAAGGCGTGGAAAGGCAAGAAGCAGTTTCTTATAAAGATGGCGGGAATTTTATCAGGACCCGGACCTTTTAAAATATTAATGTTTTTTAGTTTTATTAAGTATATCATCAACAGAGATTTTAATGAAAGAAAGTATAGTATGTACCACGTTAATGTCAGACTCACTTTGTACAGAAGGGTCAATTGCAGAAGAAAAAAAGAATTGAGCGAATAAATTACAAATATCAACTCCCTCTTTTACTGATAAATCATTGTGTTTCAGTATAGCAGGATAGGAACTTCGGCCATTTTGTGAATTTTTGACGAAATTGTGGGTCAACCTTACATAAAACATCAATAGCACTAGAAACCCTACAAGTAGTTAGATCAGTAAGTACTAAGTCTAAGATTTTATTATTAACATTCGTAACAAAATTACACTGGGTCAAGTTATTATTAAAGCAAAAGTCGAGAAGACTTTGGCATACGGATGACATTTGTTGAAAGTTTTCAGTAGATGTATTAGACCAGTCGATAGATCCAAGATTAAAATCACCAATCAAAAAAGTATTAAGCTCATGTTGTTCTGACACTTTGTAACAATTAGCCAAAAAGGTTTCCAATAGGGTTTTGTCTACAGGCGGTGGTAAATACCCTCCACATATAGCAAGTTGAGTATATTTTTTATCTGTTGGAATATCAAAAACCACCCACAAATCTTAACATTCACTCTGCCAGTTATTAATGTGCTTGGAGCATAATTTCTTTGTAACAGCTATCAAGACACCGCCACCATCCTTTTTCTTCGATACCTTATTAACAACATGATCTCTTCTGTATACATTGTATCTATCGTCAAACAACTCCGAACTATTAACATTATCATTCAGCCATGTTTCTGTTATTATAATTAT
Source organism: Brenthis daphne (assembly GCA_947093115.1). Taxonomy (NCBI): domain Eukaryota; kingdom Metazoa; phylum Arthropoda; class Insecta; order Lepidoptera; family Nymphalidae; genus Brenthis; species Brenthis daphne. The sequence continues at coordinate 27,412,554 of OX352474.1, read as the reverse complement.
ATCAACACTAGTGCTTGCTAAGGAACAGAGAAATTCATGTGTTTTTGTCCTTAGTCCTCTGACATTCTGATAGTATACATTAATAGACGAGAATTTTATAAATAAAGTTAACATAAAATGTATCTAATCCACCAAGTTAATAAGAATTAAGTTAATGTTTCTAAACAAGCCAAACTTTTTATTATTCTATAGTCAGAATTATCATTCTTATGTATATATATCTTGCCATTTCTGACCCAAACGTACTTATAATTCTTTTCTTTCGATTTATGTCTGGCCGCTGCATGCAAAGCTTTATTCGCTGGTGAGAGATGTTCTGAGACGTAAATAGGCGTAGGCTTGTTTTCTATCTGTAGATGAGTGGCATTGAGTTTATTGTTAGGATTGGTTTTGTTGAATTTACTACAAGCTGCAAGCAGAGCATCTTTAGTGTTTTGCGTTGCAAACTGCACTACAATAGCTCGTGGACTTAGACTAGATCGGTTATGTTTAGCTGTCCGTATGCACTTGACTATACTATTTTGGGGAATATCGCATCCTACTACAGTACTCAATTTATTAACAATATTTGTTAAGTTTTCATTTTTACTCTCTGGTACGCACTGTATCTCCACATTACTGGATCGAGCTCGTTGTTCCATTTCTTCAATTGGAGAACCAAGATTGCTTATCGTAGTGCGGATTGCTTGATTTTCATCTTCCAGAGTTTTGACCTTAATGGAAGTATTCTTATGATCTTTTAACAAGTCTTCGTATTGATCGCTTAAAAACGTTAAAGAGCTCTTAATATCTTTTATTTCATCACGCAATGGTCGCAACTCAATGCTAAAGAGATTCGACATCGTAGATTTTAAGTCTTCGAGTAGTCCACCAAAACGAGAGTCCAACTCTTCACCAATGATTTTACGAACGTCGTCAGTGGTTTCATAGGGTTTACAATATGCAGTCGGTGGAGAAGAAACAGTGCTATGTAATTAAAGCCTACCTATTAAATACATACCTAATCAAATATTTTCGACATCGGTGCCAGCCCATACAAGGCAAAGCACACCGACTTCGAAAATATTTGATTAGGTATGTATAGTAAATGAAAACTACCAATCAGTTATTTTTTACTTTTTAGTGCTTTTGTTTGAAGTCGGTTTTTATTTTTTTTGTTAAAAAGTTTTAATATGCATAACTCTTAACTAATTATTAAGCGATAATCTGTTATGTCCTGAAAGCGGTATATACAAAAGAAATTGACATTTTTATCAAAATTTAAGATTACTTTGTTTAGGTTATTGTTTTTAGTGAAATAATCAAAATATTATTACAATAAAGTCTTAATTGTTATGAAAATATGGATTTAAACGAAAAAGGATGTTTATCTTTTGTAATGACGTATTTAGGTATAGAAATGTATGGAAATGTTCTCATTTTAAGACTCAATAACTTTTGATTCCTTTGCTTCCTCAAAATATTTTTTATATATATGAATATCACCTCCCCTATCCAAAAACACCACTTACTTCTCCAGGGGCCGCGTCTCGTACACTTACTAAACTTGTGCCAAATAAATAAATACGTGTTACAGCATTTTATGAAATTCATCCTATATTGGGGGGTAAAATAGGGGATGAAAGTTTGTATGAAACCTTGGTACCTACCTTTTTAGATATTTTATTGTATTTTTAGCGCGAGCGAAGCCGTGGGTTCTGCTAGAATTCTATAATTATGAAGATAATACTTGACAATAGGTAATCGAAGTCATAACAAAAATTTTTCATTACAAATAACTTCTGACAAAACTAAAATTTTAGTTGTACTCTTAAAATATTGGCCGCTAAGTTCTTCATTATGTTGCTATTTACAGAATATATAGATCATGATAAACATTAAACAATATGTTATTGTTTTATAAATATTATAGGTATAAATAAGTACCTATTATATTTTTTAATTTATTTAATGAAATGTGCGTCAGAAACTAATTTTTTAAATCGAAAGAATGTGAAAAATGCGGTCGTCTTTTTGGTGAGAAAAAAACATATCTCAAAAACGAAATGAGCTGTCGAAAAAATAAAAAAAATCCACTGATCTCGTGTCTGCCAAGACCTTCGGGTACATTGAAAATGAATTCCAAACGAGCAGTTATTTTAAATATATTAATTACTAGCAGAACCCGCGGCTTTGCCGACGTTGAAACTACAAAAAAGTCTTTGGCTTTATGTTATAACTAATATTTATAATTTGACGGCTGTAATGATTTTCAAAAGTGTATGTATCAAGTATGATTTTGACTCGCGCATCAAGAGTTCCGTGCCGCCAAATAAGGTGTTGTTTTTACTAAAATAAAATGTTTACGCGATAGATACTATAGTATTTACAAAAAATAAATTTGTGTTTCATATTATTTCTTAAAGATATTACGGAAAACACATTAATTTTAGCGATCGTAACTCAAAATATTCAGTATCTTACAGGATATTTAACATATATTCTGTAAATTCATTTTCGTTTAAAGTATTTAGCAAGCTCCACTTCCGCTAAACACACAGTGGCCACGATAATTTTTAATAGATTACTCGCAGTCTTATCCCGTTACACAGCTTTAGTGATTTATTCATAACAGGTGTGTCAACCTTCAGAGGGACAGAACACTGTTAAGGATTATTAAATATTAACCGTTAAATATATATTATATTAAGTGTTAAAACGTATCCAGGGACGAACCCGGGCGGAGCGAGGGTGTTTCGCTAGCACGGCTAGCATATATATAAAAGGCTTTGTCCTGACTGACTGATGGATCAACGCAAAAAAACAAACTGTTAACTAACGCGCTAACTCTTTTTCACTTTAATCTATCTTTGCCATTATTGTCTGACAAATGATATATAATATTATATTCTTTCCTTCTTTTCTTTCATTGCGGCCACTTTTACATAGGTGAGAGGTATTTTATCATGCACAGAAAAAAATTAGCTTTAGTTTGATATATAAATGATGAATATACGCCATGAACGTATAAATGTAACAAAAACATCTTTAATGACTCGCAACCACTTTTGGGGCCACTTTTACATAGGCAGACGTAGTTTATCAGGTACAGAAAAAAATTAGCTTTAATTTAATATATAAATGATGAACATACGCGATGAACGTATAAACGTCCCAAAATATGACCCGCTTACACCTGCGAAGAGGTTGCGGCCAAATGCGCAACGGCAGCTATCATTTTTCAAGATCTCTACGTATAGTTCTGTGAAGTGGAGTATAATTCATTGTAATAACAAATGCATCGTTTTTATTCCAAAAAGTCAACTATTATTTAGTTAATTAAACATACTAGCGGGCACATTTGAATAGGCACCCCGGTAAAAAACATATTGTCCCTCTTATTATTGTATATAAAAAAATTATTTCGATTAAATACGCTATGAACGTAGCAATCTTGCAGTGGGATCTTAGTCCATGGGTAGAAATAGTTCCAATGGACAAAATTACTACAGATAAACTTTGCAACAAACTAGACATTTGTCGTCTAGTTGTATAGATAATTATTTTACTAGCCTATCTATCTATCTGTCTTTTGCGTTCTATGTGACATTGGAGAAGTAATTGGTGCTAATTTATAGCTTTAAATCCATTAAGTTTTGTATTAAGTAACCTTTACAATATTTCCAATGGCCAAGAACCAGTATTCACAACGGACACAGCTATTAAGGAATTTGGACACCAACGACCTGATTTTCAGGGGGAAACAACATCTTGCCTTCAATAGCTGTGCAGAGCAGAGCGCTAGATCTAAATGCTCAAAAGGATGGAAATTCTTAATTTACGTAATAACAGTGAAAATCACTCGCGTTTATCCAAATGACTACGAAAAGTGCCCCAATATTTTATTAAAACCCCAATATTTTCAGATTGTAACTTAAAATTATAAATGCCAAAGGTACTAAGGTAAGGCATGTAGGTCATTTATAGTTTTCGTGTATACTGGAAGTAATAAATACTGGAAATAATTGAAAAATTTTGTGTTTTTATTTTAAGCATAGTTAGATTAGTAAAAAAGAAAAAAAAACACTATGCAGATTTTTTATTATTTATTGCATCTTATTACAATGTTTTATTTATTAATTAATAAATCATTAATAAATATCAATAACTTCTATTATATATATGTATGTACAATGTACATATTCGTAATAATATTTTACAGCAACAATATAGATTAGTATAAACATTGCATTTTGACGGCACGAAGACTAAATAGAAAATATCTATTAATTCTAACTTCCCTCTTTTTGGATAAAAATAGTATAATTACAATTAAAGGAATAATTAAGTAAATATAGTTTAGCAGCAACACAACATATTATATTAATATTAAATTAAGGTAACATTAAATTATAATCAAAATTTTAGCAGCGTAGCTACCAATTTATGGCGACGAAGATTTAAGACATACCTACGAGTACTTACCCTTATTGTTAGACACCTACCGGACGCTAAGTCTACCACCGAGACAAAAAAAGGTGGATTATAATTATAAATAATGTGTTAAAATAAAGTTATGACATGTTAAAAAATGTTGACTTTTGGATATAAATTAGTCTGCGATACCTTTATATTTATGGAGGCATCGCAGATTAGAGTTAAATATTAGATCCTCGATGGTCGAGGTACGTGTTTTACTAAAGCTAACGATGATTATAATTTTAAAAGTCTTAAATGAAATTACAATGACTCTATTTAAATACAGAGCATTTTAAATAATATTCTTAACAACTCCTGGTTCCTTGGATGTAAATAATAAACACCATCCCTACTCACTTGACAAATCGAACAGATATTATTGATGCTAGGAACTATGTACATATATCTCGGACATCAGCTAGATAGATTATTTAATTTCTAATTAAATTGTAGTAACATCGCTTGCAATTAACTATTCATATCATGTTATATTCAGTTCTGTTCACTATGCGTTCAACATCGACGGTTGGTCGCTGCGATCGTAGTAGGTATTTATTAGTTGCAGTGGTCTATTGCGTGTGGTCTATTAGGCTTAATATATTCCTCGAAGCCTTCTTTAAGAAAATTTTAAAAATTTACGGTTTAAAATAAATTAGCGACTAATCCTCATTTCATTCGATTATATGCCAAGTTCCTATCTATGCATTAAAATTCATCCAAGTTCGTTGTTTTAGCGTTAAAGGGACATAAACATACACAGTACACAATATAGACATATTTCTCAATGGAAATCTTAGTACGATTTGACTTTGTTTAAATATATATTATAAAGTGCTGTAATACTCTACAGTAGGTACGTAGTTATATATACATACATGCTCTTTAGTAATACCTTACAAAACAGATATGTATTCAATGACCCAACCCGTGCCCCCGTTATTCATAGTAGTAGTAAACGCTATTTTCACATAGTTATCGTCAGTTATGTAGTTTGCGGGATATTCAGAGCAGAATGTGGAAATCGTGTTTTGACTTCTATCAATAATACTTAGATAGTTCTGATCACAAATGACGCCTAAATCAAATACTAAGAAACGTAACATGATGCGTGTACCTACCGGTGTTTCAATTTCCCATTCGCAGGTTGATGTTTTTCTATACTCATTAGGATAAAACGGACTCGTGAATAGTCCTGAGTCACTAAAGAACTGACCACCACATCCTCTGCTGTTATTCGTGGCGACGTAATTTAAGTCATAAGCTATTGCCTGTCCTACTGGATATATATGATTATGTAAGAGCATATATCTTTGTGTAGACATAATAGGATAATAATCAGTATTATAATTATTATTAATTTTAATAAGTGAGTGTGCGCTTGTAGTGTTACCGTCGAAAATTTCTAAATATGGATCCTCTGCCCAATACGCACGAGTTATTGATATAAAATAAATGGATATTGTATAGTTTTCAGGTACTGTGATTAAAGTATAACAGTCTTTAGAACTATCGTCATTTCCAAATATAGTTTGTGCTTGTATTCTCGCTTGCAATTCTGTGTAGTTTCTGCCACATATTCCTACATAAGATATTTCAATTTCGAATCCTCTATGTACAGGAGTGGTTTCGCCAGTAGTTTGTATATTAATATTAGAACTGCCAATTACGTAGTAATCGATAGATTTTTTTACGCCACATAATTCAAAACGTTTTGGATAACTTATTGCTGTATCATAATAGTTTGAAGCACGAGCAAGGAAATCAGATAAGCCATCATTTAAAATATAATTTTTTCCTAAACTTTCATTTAGTGGAACGGTATGGCTATATATGAGTAGTTTATCTTTACTACAGATATTGTCGCTTCCAGGTTCGAGATCGAGATTTTTAATTCTTATATGTATAGTTGAGTATGGTTCAGAACTTGCATCTAAATGATAACTACAATATAAATTTCGAGGAAGTAAGCCTGTGTCGTAACCTGGCGATTTCAAAGTCTGTACTTGGGTTGATATTTTGTAAGTAGATTGACCGCAAACTGAGGGTATTGATGATAATACCGCTTCAAAACCAGAACTTGCTAGCTCTCCATCAGTGAAAAGCTTAATAGTCATTATATTATTAGAAGACATTATCTGTGGAGGTAAATTATGCCCACAGTAAGTATCTATAACTAAACTATTTGGATTATCTCCATCTATTAATTCTACATAATCACATTCACATTTTCTAAAACCAATAGCTGTTTGATTAACGCCAGGGCAGGAAGCGATATGGAAAGCTGTAAATTCCACTTTAATAACATGATCTACTGGTGATTTTATAACCCAATAGCAGTCTAAGTAATTTTCATAAACAAAATTGTTTCCAATCAGAGGAGATTTCACATTTGCTCTTGATTCGGTCAGGTTTATGGTCCCGCCGCAGCCAACTAATTCTGAGTAAGTAAAAAATATTGCTACTTTGAAATACTCATCTTTTGCAATAGAGTTCGATGTAAATTGTAATACCATTTTATTACTTTTTCCTTTAATATATGTTGTACTGTTTACTCGACCGCACATCAAGGCCAATCGTTTTTCATCGTCTATAAATGGACCATCGTAAACTGATAGACTTTCAGAGTAACACTCAAAAACGCTATCGAGATTTATATATATAAATTTCATTGTAACTACTTTATTTTGTGGAGCTTCAATTAACCACGTGCAGTTCGTATCTTCCACATATATTTGTGAAATCTCTGGAGCTAAAATAGTAGGTTCTTTAATTGTTCCTCCGCAATTAAATAAAGCGTACGATAGCTTAAAACCTCTCTTATTAATGTAACGGTCAGTTTTGAAAGCAATTATAGCATCATTCAAAGATTTGAATGTTGGAGGCATTTCTTTTCCACAATATACCTTCAGTTCAGCAGAGTAATAACTTTTATAATTTATTGTTACATTATCATATTCACATTCTGGGTAAGACCCTTCCAGGTCAAAATCTATGAATTTTATTATTATTTTGCTGTCCGGTTTTGACTTAATTTCATAAGTGCAATCCAGAGAGTGATCATATTCAGAGAAGTAACCTGGGCTGTACAAGAATTGTTCTTTATCTTTAGCTTCGTATGTTCCACCACAAATAGGATTCCATTCTGCTTTGAAACCATCTAAAGTAATATTAGTATCTGTTCGAAATACTACTTTCATTTGATTCGATGTCGAATTAAATGCAGGGGGTATTACGCGACCGCAAATTTTGCTCATTTCACTAAATTCATTTTCTTTGAAATCGTAAATAATGATAGCATCTTTGGAACAATTTTTCGTGTCTTCGATCACAAAACGGTCTGTAAAATGAAGAGAAATTCTGTAACCTGTTTCTGCTTGAATTTCCCATACACATTCTTCATTATTTAGATAATTGTGGGGGTAATTTGGAGAAGTAAATGATCTATCATAATGCGTTAGATAGCCTCCACACTGTGCAGTAACAGTTTTAACAAGAAGCTTAACATTATTTTTGTTAAATAGTTTGGAGTAATAGCGCACATATATATGTTTAAAGCCAACTATAAGAGGTTTTTCTTGAGTTTTGCTTTTACAATAATTACCGATGTCGTTAAAAATCTGACTTAATCCTTTATATATCTTTAATGATTCATCAGAGCAGTCTAGGTTAAATGTTCCTTCTAACTTTAACTCTACTCTCACGCCAACGGGTGCAATTATAATCCATGCACAATCAATCGTCTTGTTTAAAGCTTCAGGTACATCTATAACGTTGACAACATCTTCTTTAGCATAAACTATTCCTCCACATGGATTTAAATTCCAACTAAGGTTAAACCTAAGAGGTCTTATTTTGAATTGACTAGCTTTAATATTCATATTGGAAGCAGGGATGCTAAATGTTACCTCAGTATTATTACCACACGCATTTCTAATAAACGAAACTTCTCCGGCAACTACAGCTGCGTTGATAGTAAGTTGAGAATCGGATATACGACATATATTACTATTGGATGAAGTAATTTTAATATTGACAGATATTGTGTTATATTTGTATTTTGTGTCTACGTATGTTTCCGTGTTACTATACCTCCATTCACAAATAAAATTTTCTTGAAAATCTGGCGATTTTAATTCACCTTGAATGCCATTTAGGTCACCGCCGCATAAAGCTGGTTCATCTGAAGAGAATTTGGCATTGAAACGATGTGTTTTGTTTGTTTCTTATACCAATGGCAACGTACAATAATAATCGGTGAGCTGTAGACTTAAATACTTGAATTGTTTCTGATGAAATATTTTGATTTATTAAAGCTATAGGACAAGCATATGTCAGATCATTAAAAGCACCAATAATGTCGGATCGATCATAATCAAGAAGCTCTATTTGTACCCGACGTGTCACATCTGGTAATTCAATGCTCCATTGACAATATCGTAACGAAGTTTCACGGGGGTAACCGGGAGAAGTCAAAAACCCCTCTGACGCTTTTATCGTTCCACCGCAGGTATTTCTAGATGAATTAAAATTAAACCTAAATCCCCTGCTGTCTGATACTTCAGTCCATTGACTCGGTTTCCCCAATTGAAATTTTACTGTGAGATTATTGGTAATTGTTTCAAATGACTGTGAATAGTCTATAAAGTCATCGTCACAAAATTGTTTTATAATAACATTTTCATACGTGCCATTGGTTGGTATTAATTCTTCAAATGTCAGTTTTGTTTCACATGGTTTTTCAGATTCTGGCAGCTTAGTATCTTTTAAATATATCCGTATTGTGTGTCTTGGTATTGATATTATGTGCCATTTGCATATTGTACCCCACGGCATTACTAACATGTGTGGATATCCAGGAGACGATATTTCTCCTGATTTAGCGACAATAGTGCCACCGCAGACATCTATTGATACATTAGCCTTAAATCCATTTTTAGGCTCTGCTACTTGAGTAGAATATTTTATATACATAGCATTATTTGTAGTTTTAATAGTTTCCGGTTGTTCTTTGCATAACCGTTTTTTAAGTGGAGATAATTCAGAAATTCCATCCCTTATTTCAATTGATTCGGAAATGCACTCATCCGATGTTTCTAATTTGAAATAGCCCATAAAATCTATTCTTAAAATTTCTCCCGGTGGTCCTGTGAATGTCCAAATGCATTCTGTGTAAGGAATAGGAATAGATGGATAATTAGGAGAAGTAATAATTTCCCACTTATGATCATCAGTTAGAGAAGATGAAAATCCACATTCAATGTTTTCTTCTTTGTAAAGTAATTTAAAATATTGAAGTTTCCGCTTCGATATTATGTCTAATGGAACAGTTGCAACGTAACTTATATAAACAGCATTGCTAGACGATGTGATTGAAGTCCTATTTTCGTGTGAGTAACCACAAAACTTTCCGGTACCTAATAACGGGGACTCCACATTTTCACCGTTTCGCAATATTAAATACGTAGTACAATCATTGTCATTTGTTATATTAAAATGAATAAAATCTAGCTGAATTCTACGTCCTGGGCGGACTTTTACCGTCCAGTTGCATCGAATTGTATGTGTAAGCTTAAAATCTACCTGAGTGATTTCAATTACACCTGATTTTTCTTTGTCTAAAGTTCCACCACAAACTGAACTAACGATGCCTTTAAATCCTTTTCGTGTTTCATAACTATCTGTTACAAATGTAACTTTTAACATTGTGGTAGATTCAAATTTTATTTTTTCATTCTCTGCAAGACATATTTTTTCTTTAATAGGGGTCCACTTATCTCGGATTAAAGAGAAAATGGATATATAATCTGCAAAGCATCCAGAAGTTTCTTCTAGGAGTATGTCATTAAAACTTAAGCTTATGTGTCGACTAGCAATGGTGGAGAATATCCATTCGCAGTTTAAATTGTTATTATATGTATTAGGGTAGTTTGGTGAATAAAACTCAATACTGTTATTTTCAGGAGAAATAAATTGTGCTAACGTGTGATTTCTAGAACCACAATTAAATTTAGAAATAGGACTGCTATCACCTATACTTCTACTTGATTCTGCCCATCGAATGAAAAAAATAGCACCAATGTTGGTAGCGTCTAAAGTTAACATAATATATACAACATTTGATGTAGATTGCAAATCTTGAATTTCATCGGCCAGATATCCACATAATTCACGAATTATCGGAGCATTTACATCGTAGCCATCGTAAATAGTTAATTTATTATTGCATACATCTCCATTTCTGATTAGCTCCAAACGGTCAATGTTGAGAGTAATAGTAGTCGATGAGCTTGTCATAACGCGCCAAGTATATTCCCCTTGACCTTCGTATGGAGAAGGGTAAAGTGGCGAAGCAATCTCTCCACTTTTAAAGCCAGTGATTTCATTTCCGTGTAGAAAACCATAATGAAGAAGAAATCCTTGACCCGCGTTTTTATTGTCACTATGAAACTTTAAATATAGCTTTGATCCAGTTGTAGTGTTAATGGGTATATCATGTCCACAATAGACAGCTAACAATTGTCCTCCACCGTCATTTTCTCGTATCTCCAAATAATCTTCATTACAGTTTTCAGAATACCCTAAATCGAAATTTTCAAATGTGATGTATACTCTGTTACCGGGAGCCGTCGACAATATCCACTCGCAATCGGCATTGCTTGGATAAGAACGTGGATAATTAGGGGAAGCAATAGCACCTTCTTCAGAACTCAAATGACCACCACAGGAACTCGTCAAAGTAGAATAATGTGCTGAGAATTGACCCGATAAAGTATCCGTATATGTACCTAGCTGTATTGTCATTGTACTGCCTTGACTAATAATTGCAGGTGGAACTTTACGTTCACAAAATTCTTCAATTAGAGGAGCAGTTTCATCATCGCCATCGAATACCTTGAGATAAGACGAATGGCAATGTCGATTTGTTATGATATCAGTTGATTTAGGTATTGAAATATGACTTATAGTAAGCTTTAATTTATCTTCGAGGTTTGGAGCTTTTATGACCCAAGTGCAATTAGTTTTATGATGACTAATAAAGTTATCATTTGAAATTACACCATCTGAATTTGCAGTTATTACAGCTCCGCATGTCATAGTAAAATTGGCTTTGAAACCTTTGGCAGATCCATAGAGATCACTAGTAAATTGTAATTTTACAGTGGAGTGATTCGATATAATTGGATGTGTTATATTACTTTTAGGACATATAAGAAGTGTATAATTTGAACTAAACGAATCGAAGCCATCATAAATTTTGATTGAATCACCACAGTCATCTTCATCATCTTCTCCTCCAGTATAATACAGGTCAAAACTAATGAAGTTTATTTCAATCCTATGGTATTTTGGTACTGACAAAGTCCATACACAATCTAAGTTATTGTCATAATTCATTGGATAGTTCTTGGAATGAATAAGTCCAGAGGGTGCGTTTATTTTACCTCCACAAGTAACTGGATTTGAATCGAAATGAGACATAAAATAAACATCTCTAATAGGTGATAGTTTCACTAGTCTTATTAATAAGAAATTCGAGGTCGCCTGTAATGACGTCTGTCCACGGTTACATATCTTTGATAATAGTGGAAAGTCTTTACTTTGACCATTATAAATTTCTAAGGCGTCTATAGAACAATTCTTAGCTGCTGTCATATACACTTCCGAAAATGTAATAGTCACTGCCGTACCAACTGGTGTTTCTATAATCCATTCACATTCCATCTCACCTGCTAAAATCATATTTTTATCCATGGATACAACACCAGACTGCTTTTGTATATGACCACCACAACCAAAACTTACCCATTCTAAACGAAATCCGTTCCGAGGGTAATTATGTCCAGTTACAAATCGGATTTGCAAAGAATTACTTTTAGTAGTTATCGATCGTGGAAATGTAGGTCCACATTGTTTATCGGAATATTTTTCTTCAGATAGTTCTTTGAATTGTAAATAAGATGAGGAACATCCAGAGACAAAAGGGGTCCTAAATCTTGTAATCATACCATATCTATGGTACCCTGGAGGCCAAGCAGGAAATTGTGGGTAGATGATGTCAAAATGAGTGAACGTTGCATTAATTTTATTACCTTTAGGAACAGTGATAGTCCATAAACAATCAGAATCTACAGGATACTTGTTTGGAAAGCCAGGACTTTCAATTGCGCCATATCTACCACTAACATTGTTATTACAGATAGTATTGTAATTAAGAAGAAAACCTTTTCCGCTTATAAAAATGTCAGATCTAAATTTAATAAATGCATGATTACTTGAAGTTTCTAAATTGTTTAGTTTCGGCGATAAAAAGCAATGTTTACCAAAACTTACTGAATTACTATCACGGCCATCAAATATTTCAACATAGTCGTCCTTGCAGTTTTGCGTCCTCTCTAAATCTAATACTGAAAAGATAATTCTAATTCTTGTACCAGTGCTTGTAACAATTCTATAAAAGCATTCGGCATTTTCATTATAATTCTGTGGATAATTTGGTGATGATATTACGCCGGATGCCCCAGATAGTGTTCCCCCGCAGCCAGTGATCGTACCATCCCATTCAATTTTGAATCCCTTTCCACTTATATAAGCGTCTGAATGAAACTTGAGGTGTACACTATTAGCAGTCGTGATTATTCGTTTAGACTTAATGTAACCGCAGAATTGACCGATTAAAGCCGAGTTTTCAGTAGAGCCATCCCAAATGGATATGTAATCGGAAGTGTCACATTTTTCATTATACGGCCGCTCCAATTCTAAATTTGTAATATTTAACATAATTTGCTGTCCTGTGGGTACAGTTATGGTCCAGGCACAATCACGGTTTGCTTCATAGTTCAGAGGCCAACCTGGTGAATAAATAAAGCCATGCGATTTAACAAAAAGTCCACCACAATGGGTTTTTTCATCTAAGAATGTATATGATAATGAAAATCCACCTAACCGCATGCTGATATCTGATTTAAATATTACTGAAATGCGATTCGAATACGTTGTAATAGCTGGAGGGAAAGTACGTCCACAATATTTACCCAACGTGGTATTATAATTATTGTCATCATATTCAACTATTTCAACATAGTCACTGTTACATGACGGCATGTCTTCGACTTCAAATTTACTCCATTCTAACTTAATATGCATTCCTTCAGGAGCGATTAGCATCCACGTACAATATTGATTGTTAGAATATATTCCATCGATAGTAGAAGGATGGTTAATAACACCAGATGAGTTTTTGTAAATTCCTCCACATTCTGTATCTACAGTAGTATAATTGGCATAGAAACCTCTTCCAGAAATACTTACATCTGATTTAAAACGTATAAACATGAAATTATGACTGGATGTTTGAACCGGTGGTGTGGATTCAGAACTGCCACAATATCTTCCCATTAGCGTTGAATTTATTGATGGCCCATCTCTTACTTCAACAAAATCATATTGACAATTATAATATCTATTGTTTTCAATATCGAAATCTTGAAACATTAATGTAATCGCTTTTCCCGGTGTTGTACTAATAATATAATCACACGAGGTTTGTTTTGGATAGTTCGTTGGGTATTCTGGTGACGTAATAGCTCCACTGTCCTGTGTAAACATTTTTTCACAAATTGATTCGTAACTGATTTTAAAGCCCTCAGAAGCGACGCTGTGGTCACTTCTAAATATTATAAACAGATCATTCGTAGTTGATATAAATGTTTTTGGATGCCTAGTATCACAAAACCTACCGACAAGACGTGAATCAGCCGAAGGACCGTCAAATATTCTTAAATAATCATACCGACACCTAAAAGATCTTTCTAAGTGAAAAAATTTAAACTCTATACGTATTTTTGTGTCTCTACGTGTTTTTATTTTGTACTCACACAGTAAATTAGGCAAGTAAGCATTGTTGTAAGAAGGCGAAGTGATTTCACCCTTGTCCGTTGTGAACAAACCTCCACATCCAGGCACTCCCTCAATAGGCGCGAAAGATATTTGAAATCCTTTGCCATTACCTAATTTATCAGAATGAAAATGTATAAGAATTTCAGAACCAGTTGACTGGACAGGGGCGGGTTGAGTTGAATTACAATATTTATTTAGAAGCGGATCAGTTGTATGTTCACCATCGTAAATAGCTAAATAATCAAAACTGCAATTCTGATGTGATTCAATATCAAATTCAAAAAAATGTAATTGTATTCTTTTACCAAGAGTTGTAAGTAAGTGCCAATAGCAGTCACGATTTGGTGGGTATTTTCCAGGCGAACCAGGTGAGCTTATATGTCCGTGTACGCTTGCATCTATCTCTCCGCCACATACCGGGGCCACACTAGTCCAATGTAAAGAAAACCCTTCTTTAGCTACGGAATGATCCGATCGGAACCAAAAGTATAAATTGTTATGACTTGAAATAATATTGCCACCATTAGGAAAGTTAGTCCCACAAAACCTACCTATCAGTTGGCTTGCTGAGCTTCTGCCATCATGAATCTGTACAAAATCATAGTTACATGAAGAATGCTCTTCTAAATTAAACTTGGTAAATGTAACATTAATAACTTTATCGGGAGCCGTGTGAATAACCCAAGCACATCGTGCGTTGTCGGCATAAGTCGTGTTAGAGAGTGGATATACAATACTACCTTCTTCGGAATCAAGAACTCCGCCACACGGTTGTGAATGTACTTGACATAAATCACCCGAGTACAACGCGGTGCATTCACATCTGTATCCCTTTGGTGATCTCTCATCAAGTCGGCAAGTGCCGCCATTGTGGCACGGATTGTTAGTGCAAAAGTTGATCGGTTTATCGCAGTGTGCACCGCCGTATCCTTGGTAACAAATACACGAGTAGCCCTGACTAAGTGTATGGCAATGTCCGTGTGGTCCACAGGGATTACTTTCACAATTATCGGTAGAATTAACGTCAGCTGCAACGTAACATCCATGAAGTCCGATTCCATCACCTATCATACCAGAAGGACACACGCACTGCGTCATTCCACTTACTGCCGAATTTTCCACACACTCAGCTGACGGATGGCATCCACCGCGATTCATAGAGCAAGAGCCACGCCATGTACATGTAACACCATCGCCTTGATAGCCAGGTGGACACGAACCGCAAATCCGAGAACCTATCGTGTTATGACACAAGACCATAGGACTAGTACTACACCCGCCATTTAATGTTAAGCACTCATCAATGTCGTAGCATGCAAACCCATCTCCTTCGTAGCCTTTGGGACAGGGCCCGCATCGAAATGATCCAGGCAAATTTACACAATCTACTCTCGGATTTACAGAACATCTTGCCTTTTGTGATGATTCACATTCGTTTACATCCGTTAAGCAAGCGACGCCTTTCCCATCTGTAGTCCAGCCTTGGTTACAAATGCATCTGATCCCTTCTCCTGACGTTGAGGGAACACAAATTCCATGGCCACACATTTCAAAGTCACCTTGAGAGCAATTTTTTTCAGTTCTAGTGCAGTCGATTCCATACCAACCTGGTTTACATATACATTCATATGATCCTGGCTTATTCAGACAAGTCGCGCCATTTTGACAGCCCAGATCAGTGCCGGCGTAGTTGTAGCATTCGTTAATATCTTCATCACAGTTGGGCCCTTTCCAGTTTGAAGGGCATATGCAATAATAGCCACTGATTAAATCCAAGCAAGTACCTCCATTAGCACAAGGGTGAGAGCGACACTCTTCACGTTTGTTTAGTAAATTTTGCAAATAACGTACCTTAGTGTTCATATTCTGTACTCTTCGAGCAAGACGAGATATATTCAAGTACAAATTACTTGATAGACTGTTAGTCAGGGATTCCAAGTTTTGTATTCTTCTCAGTATATCATCCGATGGGATGGCATTGTTATTTACATTATCATCGCTTATTGAAGGGTTAAAGTTAGTATTGCCAATAGTAACGTTATATAAGCTTTTATAATTCACATCTCCTAAGAATATCGTAGACTTTGGTCCATTTGTGTTTAGATAAATATTTTTGTCATAAGCAGGCTGTAGTACAAGGTTTCCATTCGATGATTTTATTTTTGGTCTTGTGTTATATATTTCACAATTTAAAAACTCACACCACACGACTATAAAACAACAGTATATTAGTAATTTGGACATCGCCACTGGTTCGCGACTGACAATGGCTGCAGACTGCGGCTTTACTAACCCTTTGTTAATGAAAATATTATAGGGGGCGTATGAATGTTTTTTTTATCGCAAAAGCCATGTGGTATTTAAATTTGATAAGGTTTTTATTAAGTTAACTTTCATTATTCGACGAAATGTTTGGCTCAGTTTGTAGTGACCCAGCTTGTTATGTCAGCGGTCGCGGGTTCGAGGCCCGCTGGGGGGCATTCACTTGTGTGATTGAGATAGTTTACGTTTTCATATTTTTTACTGTCAAAATTTATGATTAAGAAAGCAAAAATATAAATAAAACATGATGAACAGGTACAAAAGTTTATTAGCAAACGTCAAACTCAGTCAATTTCAACACAATTACGATTCAGTGAAAACAGGAGTGTTTAAATATATATAGGTATATACTATTTTTACAAAATATCCTAATCAAATTCTGAACATGTCACATACGTATAGACCAAAATAATAAATCTAGTATCGTTCGAAAAGGGACGTTTTATTTAAAAACGTGTTTGGTTGAATTGATTGTTTGGTGCGGTATAAGGAATCAGTTAGTTTGAAATAAATTATACGGGGCCATTTAGAATTTACTGAAAACCTTTTGGGAATATACTGTTTACATCATAACAACAACATCTGTAAGAAAAAAAAATATTTCTTAAATTTTACAAAGATAAAAATATTTTTATTGCACCTTTTAAACGGTACTAGTCCAGCATTAGCAAAAGCGCGTGACCGGTGGAGCGGGAGGGGTGTAGGGGAGGGGTGTAGGGGAGGGGTGTAGGGGAGGGGTGTAGGGGGAGGGGTGTAGGAAGTGGCCCTTACTCATTTAAACTTGGCCAGATGCTAGAATCTAACAATTTAGAAGGTGCAATAATTTTTTTCTTATTTTTGTATTACAATAATAATTTAAGAAATATTATTTTTTCTTGTTTCAGATTTTGTTGTTATGATGTAAATAGTATATTCCCAAAAGGTTTTCAGTAAATTGAAAATGACCTTGTATATTTACTATTTAGTAAGTGCAGATCACAAAAACAACAATAGCGACAAGTATAGAAATTAGTATAAAATGTTGTCAGATATCGCTTACATTTATCTCTTTGCTTATACTAGAACCACTTTAAGGCGGTTACTAATCTATATATAGTCTTTTTTTCTGTTAAGTATTTCCTATTATAATTACTGCCTGTCGATCACTAGTGTCGTTTTGCATTGTTTTTTTGTGATCATTTGAATACATATACATTGATGCATATTTACTACATAATTATATATATGAAGAAATTTCAATAATATTGTATTATAAAAATTAGGTATAATTTGCTCAACAATTACATTTTAGACCTTATAAAACTAAAATCTTAAGCGCTCCTTAATTATAATTATTACCAAGTAATGATTGTGTATATAGAAAAAAAACCCGTTATAGTTTATCTGTTCACTTATAATTTTTAATTCACACATCATAAATATAATGAACATAAAACATATTTGAAATGCTTTAATAATATTTTTGCATATAAGATATTTATGTATTTATTTTAAAGAAATTGAAGAAGAACTTGAAATTGTAGCAAAATGTATGGTATCAACAAAATAAATAACTAAATTCAAGCGTTATCTTTCTTCTCTAAGGAAGTTATTATTATAATTAATCAATAAGTATTCTTAAAAACATAAAAATTCGGACAAGTGCGAGTCGGACTCGCCCACCGAGGGTTCCGTACAAATTTGTAGGTATAATTTAGACCGCTTTGAAGTTTGAATACCCTACACGACACGGTTAACTCAATTCAAAATTTGGGCCGCCCGCGCCGTTCCTTGCATAAACACCCTGTTTTTTTATGATTTAATTACAAATGCATAGGTTTCAGATTTTTCCCTCCCTATACTTGTAGTATAAGACGGTATTACTTGCCAAATTTGATAGTTCTAGGTCAACGGAAAATACCCTATAAATGATTCCCTTGAGAGTATCTTTTTTTACGTTAACTTAGAAGTTTAGATTTTTTCACAACTTCAAGAGACTGTACACAGGTAGGTAGGTTATCGTTTTAATTTCAACTCGATACCTCCCCTCCACGCGTTTCCGGGATAAAGACAGACAGACGGACGGACGGATAACAAAGTGTTCCTATAAGGGTTCCGTTTTTTTTCCTTTTGAGGTACGGAACCTTAAAAATAGCATTTTAATTGGAGTAATCGTTGAATTTAGTTATTATTTATTTTTGGTGTAAAAAATCACGAGTAAGTTCGTATTTTATATTATCATTTTGCTCACGTACTTCAAATTTTATATATATGGTGCGAATGGATATTATTATGTGAAAATTTATATATGAAGACATTTGTTTGTTCAGAGTTTATAATTTAATAAGGAGTAATTGTGCGTACTGCTGATGATATAAAAGATTATTTGTTACACTTAAGGCTAAATAGTCAACTAGTCAAGTTATTATAAAAATCGCAATTATCATACAAACTACGAGTATACTATATTAAGTAAGATAATTAATTTTATTTACAATAAATTCTTTGTTTATTTACAACATTTAGTTATCTATTCAACTAGATTTGAGGCACGAACATTGAAATAGCACCAAATCGAAAGTTTCTAATGGATATTGATAGGTTATAGGTACGTAGGGTACATTCTATCACATGAGTAAATATCTCCCACAGAGACAAAACTTCATACAACCGTGTAACGATAGATAAATGTCGCAGGGAAATTGTAAGATCCGTTAAATTATAGTTTTACTAGGGAAATTATAACTACCCGGAGTATTGTAAATCGTCTCCTTTTCTTACAATATCACGGGACATTTTTAGGTATATTATGATTACACTAGCGAATTTATAATTTCAGTTTTTACAATTTTCCTGCGATAGATACACGACTTAGCTACTTACATAGGGCAATAGCGTGTTCGTTTTCTTTTGAGCGTGACGCGCTCAGTATGACATTATCAACGATTTAAGCCGGAAGAAACCGGTTTTGTCAACGGACAACGCGTACGTGAACTAGCCGGTGATCTGTCTCGCGTGCAGGCCTGCCAGTAGAGCTAACTTATTTTATATCGCTGGCTCACTCAAATTATACCAAATCAAATTTTATTATACATACAAATTAATAAAACTGTTGAGAAATAGTCTGTGACCAATAAAAAAATCAATATAAATACGTAATAACTTTAAATGAAATATACATAAAATAATCATATTTTACAATTTTCGTATCCAATTATACGATCTGGCAGCCCTGCTCGCGTGTAGTAGCGTACCTAACATATGCATATATATATGCATGAAGTTTCGTCTCTATAGGGATACTTATTTGTTTCCACGAAATAGTGCAACATGTAGCCATACATATCCCTAAACAAAATAAACGCCATGAACAAGATTAATTAATCATATAACGATACGAAAAAGTAGTATCCTTTTACGTAATGCTTGTTCAAATAATATGTATTTATTATTTGATTAAGTTTGTTCATATTAAAGGACGAATTGTGTACACCATGAACAAAGAATTCGTTCACACATAACATTTCGTTAACAAACCGGAGCAGACTCTAGTGCAGAGGAAAATTATTTTTCGTACAATTTTTAAACAAAAATATAGAATTTCTTTATTAACATATAAAATATTCCTCATGATAAGTTAGGAATTAGGAAATCAACTTGCAAAATCAACAAACACTACGCATATCAGAATTTATTAATGATTTTAAATATTATTTCAGCGCAAAAGCTAACATAATGTTTGTGTGAAATAATATTAATATTATAGAAGTAGCAAGTCAAATCGCGATTGGCACACAGTACATACAAAAATAAATTACATATCTAAATAATTTACGTGTTTTTGTTTTCATTTATTGACGTTTTTTTAATAATAAGGAGAGGTATATACTACATATAAACTAATATATTATAAAATGTATTGTTACTTTAAGCTACCTAAAGTTATGAAACGCGATGAGTGAACTTTTGTATGGGAAGGATAAATTGTACTATTAAACAATAGTTTCCTAATATCGGTATCCATTTTATACTTATCGGAGTATCGCTGGATGATTCATAACATCTGTACGATTCCTAAATATTCTATCCGCCCCCCGAACATGCAACGTATTTGATATCGCGTCTGAATTTGTCACGAATAATTGTATCAAACAAAGACCATTATCACGTTAAGAAACGAGATACACTAAACTTATAAAGTTTTATTCAGAAAAAAACAATATCTCGCAGTTATTAAAAAAGCATTTTGAATATTACAGTTATTTTTTCGGTTAATTTTGCAATTTTATTTTAATGAATGTTTTAAAGCGAATTTCTACAGTCGGAGCAGTCTCTAACGCGACAATGTTTGCTATTCTAAATGTCCGGAACTGAAGATTAAAAATAAAGATATAGTCAAGAAAAATTGCGAACAAATAGTTTTACGAGTATTTAAAATGCAAAATATTCGCGTAAAATGAAAGTATTAGATGGCTTTCTTGTTTGTTAAGAATTTTAAATATAAAAATACTATTACTACGTAATAAGCCTGAGGAGATTGTTTTTGTCAGTTAGAACGCGTTAAAATTAGTAGTTCGTTTGAACGCGCGTAGAAGTTATAAAAAAAAATAACTAAGCGAGTAGAGTCGCGGCAAGAACTTACATAGTTTTTTAATATAAATAAAGTGAACGTGTATTGATCGTACGAAGTCATCCCAGTCTGGTTTAAGCCATAATAAAAATATTTCATGAACCATTTAAGACGACCCATGCTTTGTATACAAGATGTATTTTGAACATGCTTTACTTTTTTTAATGAATTTTAGTTATTTCTACAATAACAAAAAAAAAACAAATATTGATTTCTACAGAAATGATTAGAATTTTTACAAAGCGCTTTATCTAACTGTACGTTATGAAAAAGCGAAGCGTTGAAAAGGAGGCTCCTAATTCGAGCGTTTTTGTGTATTTTCAAGAGTGATAAATTTCAAAAAAACTAATATGCATAATAGTAAAATCTTTTTAGTTAAAAGATATATATTTAATTTAGATTAAGTTTAAATTTTAGTCTTGAAATCTTTATAATAGTTATAACTTTAGCTAATTTAGTTGACCAAAGGTATATTAATTGATATAGTTTTAGTCTATATAAGGTATTCTATTTCGAAATTTTTGTAGTTATAACAATTATTAATTAATACATAAATCGAATTAGTGATAAGAAACTTGTTACATTCCTATTTATAAACTTCTAAAAAACACATACAGTAATTTGTTAAAGAACTGTTTAAACAATTTATATTGGCTCCATTCAAACACAATAAATATGTGCGATTGTACGTTTGAAAATAAAATTACAGCTCCGAAATATTTATTGTGAGACGACATGAAACTTGAAACTTTCAACGATTTACACTATATGGAAAAATTACTATACTTAGCTTATCCTTGTTTAATTATAAAGTCATATTACCCACCTGGCTCATTTTGGGCAAGAGTGTACTCAGTAGAGGCCCAATTAATACCCCGCGAGACAAAGCTTCATACAATAGCATAAAAATAGGTATGTTACTCATCGATCAAAAAAGTATTAGATACACAATCAGTGACAAAAAATGTCCTCAACGAATAAGCGCTCAACTGAACATATGAGCGCGCTTTTAATTACATTTTTTTTGTGAAAACAACTTTAAGCATTGCATTAAAGGTGCAACTTACATTGTTGTATATTAACTTCAACTAGAATAATTACCTAAACACAATTAAATGGTGACAGTTTTAAGAGAACTTTTGCATGGGATTGTCTATCTAGTACTTATTTATCGATGATGTTACTACATAAAATGTCGGTGTGCGTGTGTGTAATATTGTCAACAGTTCAAGCCGGTATAAACCGGTTTTGTCTACATGTACTTGAACTCTATGGTGAGTTGTCACACACGACCCCATTGCGTAGTGTAGGTTTATCATTGTGCGGTTGTATGAAATTTTATTTCTGTGTTCATTCATGTTAGAGTATGGGCATGGGGAAGTATAACATTGTTAACACAGTGACGATTAAACGAGATGGCATTTGACTTTTTACGAGTCAATATCAATTATTACACATAATTATAAACTCAAAGTATTAGATATCGATTGATAATCAGCAAACGTAAACGTAACCTCACGGAAAGAAAAAAAAAAATTTTTTTAATTCAGTTTAAAGGTATCGTTTGGTTTATAACATTACATTATCCTCACGTCATCATAGCCACAATCTGCGTGACATCTGCCTATGGCTCGAAGTCAGGTGTCGGTGCGGTCAGTAGAGCAGCGGGTGCGGCGCGGGCGAGGGCGGCGGCGCGCGCGCGTGCTCGGGCTCGGACTCGTTGGCGTCGGTGGAGGCGGGCGTGGGCGGCGGCGGGTGCGTGCGGTAGTGGCGGTAGGCGCGGCGGCGCGGGTGCGTGGCGGGCGACGGCGGCGGGTTGGCCGTGGGCCGCGGGTAGCGCCCGCACAGGCTGTCCGACGCCGACGCCGACACCGACGCCGACGCCGACGGCGTGCCCGACGCGCTCGTCCTGTTCCTCATCAAACATGTGTTGTTGTATTACATTGCTTACACACTACTGAAGTGAATTGTTGTATTAAATGTTCTTTAAGACATATTTGTTTATAGAATAGGAATTATACATATCGTTTATTTATATTTGTTTATATTACTTTTTTTTTGAATATTTATCGAACAAATATTCTCATATTCTCACTTGATTATTTAATAGATGCATATGATGTGTATGTAATGTAATGTATATGTACCAATCTAGTGTACAAAACAATGGTCACTGGACAATATAGTCACTGCTAAAGGTTGTTATAGCATTGCATATAAAATCACAATTATGTAAAATAAATAAAAAAATAACTTATAAAACTGACTGTATAATCTCTACGAGGTGTCCTTGCATTGCACCAAAAACACAATTCCATATAAGCAAGTAGTAAAGTGAACAAGTGTACTGACTGCGAGAAGGCGCAGTGCGGCGCGAGCGGGTCGCAGACGCCGGGCGGGCGCGGCGGGTCGGGCTTGCGGCGCGGCGCGGCGGCGCGCGCGCGCGCGGCGCGGCGCAGCCGCCGCAGCGCCGCCCACGCCGCCGCCAGCGCCGCGCCCGCGCCCGCCGCCACGCCGCACGCCACCAGCGCGTGCGACGACCGCCCGCTCGGGGACACCACCTGTCACAACACACGCACACCACCTCGTTAGATACATAATATATGGGGCATTCCGCGCCAAATCGGACGGTTTCAAATTTTTTTATTTTTGATATTCTTAATATTTTGACATTCAGTGATAAAAAAAATCTCAAAATTTACCAGGAAGCCTCTTTGGAGAGTTACTAAAAATCGAATTTGGCATGGAATGCCCCATATGTAGGGTGGAATAAACGAATATAACTTTGGGGTAAGTGGTGCTTGTGTATGTGTCTATTACCATTTTCCCCGGAAACGGTTTTTTGCTTTGCATAAGTTTCAGTCCTGAGCATATTCTTAACTAAGTTTTATAATGTTATAGACGGCTAGGGGGCGCTACTGTATACACATGTTTCTCCAAAACGGTTATTTTATTTAAATAAATGTATTGCATTCACTATTAAAATTAAAGTAACCCACAAGTAAGTTACGTAATCCACAAATAAAACAAATAAAAAACCCACGACGGAAAATTGTAACATGAAAAAAACTTCAAATAAAAAATTTTAAAAACCCATGACATAAAAGTCTACAACATAGGTTACGCACGACGGCTATTAATAATGTTCTATTTTACGCTTTTATGTTTGTATGGTTGTGCATGTACGCTTGTATGGTTTTTGATATATGTTATTTGAAGTTTTTATTATATGTATAAACATAAAATATATAAATATCATACCTGATCCTTATGCACGTATCCGCATGTGGCGGGCGCCTCGTCGGAGCCGTCCTCGCAGTGCGCGCGGCTGTCGCACACGAATTTCATCGGCAGGCAGAGCCGCTCATCGCATCTGTACAATGTATTTTAATTTGTTGTAGTGTTTTAATGTATTACTAATGTTATTTAATTTGTAAAAATGATATAGCCGTTAGACAAATAAGACCTTTGTCTACAAAAAAAAAATAGAAAGTCAATCTAACCGGAAAGCGTCAGGCAGCGGCTCGCTGGCGCAGTAGGCGCCGGCCGCGCAGGCGCCGAGCGCGGCGGCGCACGTGCCGTCCGCGCAGCGCAGGCCGGCGCACGGGTCGCAGCGCGCCTCGTCCGACCCGTCCGCGCAGTCGCGCTGTCCGTCGCATCTGTGCGTATACATTATACACTCATTGAGTACGCACATTACTTAGTAGTACTGTTATATATTTGATGATGAGGTCATACAAACTATAGAAATAAAGCATGTTTTTCATAAATGTAAGCAATTAATTCCTTAAAAATCGTATTATATGTAAGGTTCCTATAAAGTTATGGTATTCTACATCACTTGTTATACAACGTCTGCTTACCAGAATCGATTTTGTATTTTCATTCATCAATTCTTTCGTATTTTAATTAATTTATTATTTTTTGTGTTCAATCTTTACAAAAATAAATTAAAAAATCCTTATTTAATCGTCACTCGCTAAGTTTCAGCAGTTCTATCTAAATTATGTATTTACTTAAACACCATAAACAATGTAACACAACTAACTTCCACTCTATGGGTATGCACTGCACGTCGGGCGCGGGCGCGGCGGGCGCGTCGCAGGCCACGTGTCCGGGCGCGCAGGCGCGGCGCGCGTCGCCGCAGCGCAGGCCGCAGCCGCAGGCGCCGCCCGCGCCGCACGCGCCCGGCTCGCCGCCGCACGCGCGCCCGCCGAAGCACGGGTGCTCGCGGGCCACCTGTAACGCAATGTATTTTATTTGGTAACCGTTAACTATACTAATATTATAAAGAGGAAAGATTTGTTTGTTTGTTTGTACCGTGTAGGCTCCGAAACTACTGAACCGATTTAGATGAAATTTGGTAAGAAAATAGTTTGAGACCCTAGGAAGGACATAAAACGGAGATGAAAGATTATATGGGAAGTAATCTAGGGACAAACCCGAGCGAAGCGAGGGTGAATGCTAGTATATAAAAAAACGTGCACACTTGTTAGGAAAATTTTACAAATCACATTTAAAACAAAATCATATAAATACAACAAAGAACTAGTACAAGCTAGATTTAGTTAAGAACAATAAAATTTAAAGGAGCACAAACAGCTACATAATAATTTACCTAAAAAAAATAACTAGCGCACCCATCCGCTGCCTGCTATCCTTTTATATTATAAGACATGTTTTCTTGCCAAATTTCATAATTCTAGGACAACAGAAAGTACCGGGGTAATGGGAAGTAAATATGTATAGGGTTTCGAATCCATTACGTTAACTTAGAAGTTGATTTTATTTCCACAGCTTTCCTGAGTATTTGATTTTAACTTGAATATACGATACGATATTAAAACTGCATGCATTTCTGAAAAAATAATAAAAAAGAGTGCGTGTATGAATGTGTACACGCGCAAGAAGTTAAACTTCCGTAGGTTATTGCCTATCGGTACTCTTTATGAAATTCAATTTGTTTTAAATAATTAGGAAAGGTGAGATACTAAAAATAACGTATATGCATAAAATCATATATTTATAGAATATAATTTAAGGAAAGAATATAATATTGTACTTATGTTACCATGGCAACGAACGTTCGCCTCGCCCGATTCACACTTTTCGTCACGCATTCACCAGCTGAACTGTTTTACTTCAAAAAAGGTCTCGACAGAGCGACCTAAGTGACCCTATATATATGTGCGTACCTGGTGCACGGCGACGGCGGCGACGAGGCGCGCCACGTGCGGCAGCGGCGCGGCGGGCGCGTCGCGGCGCTGCAGCGCCAGGCGCGAGGGCGCGCGCTCGCCGCCCAGGTACAGCGCGCCGCCGTACGCCGCCAGCGCGCTCACCGCGCCGCCCTGCCAGATGATGCGGCGCCTGCCACAGGACACACATCGCGTCTCGTTTATTACTTGCTAATGCATACATGTTTATAAATAGGTACATTTTTTACTTAAAAAAGCTACATGTATTGAGTTCGAAACTTTATAAATACAGCTTTATAAACAACGACAAAAAACAGTTTTTTTTAAATTAATATATTTTTAAATAAATGAGAAACAAACAAGTCTCACAGGTCACAGAACTTTTACATAATTCAACAACTAATCCCACGGTAATAGTTGATACAATATACTTAGAGTATTATTTAAATGTGGATTAATATAAGAGTTTTATAGGATTCAATCAGCCACTTCTAACTACAAAAGACTTCGTTTCCCTATGGTGTCACTATAAAACAACCAGTGATCTGGATCGTGATACCAAATATTTCACAAGAGTATAAAAACGTGTATGCTACATTTAAACTTAACTAATCAGAAAGAACCAAACGATAGCGTGATTCAATAAAATCTATAGTTTTTAGAATTTTTGTCTGTCTGTCTGTTTGTTACCGCATCACGGAAAAATCACTAGAGGGATTTTGATGAAATTTGGTATGATGATAGCTGGTTATACGGGTCAATATATAGGCAAAAAAACAACATATACTTTTTACCGCGGAAAAATATCTCATTTCTGAGAAATCTATACTAAACGTTAAAATGTAAGTAGGGACGAACCCGAGCGCGAAGGTGAGTCGCTAGTAATATTATAAATGTGAAAGTTAGTGAGTATGGATGATTATTTGTTACTATTTCAAGCCAGAACGGCTGAACGGATATGTATGAAAGGCACAGGGATAGATTATAGTCTGGAATAACACATAGGCCACTTTTTATCCCTGCAAAATATAGTGAAATAGTTATTAAGTGTAACAATAAAGATATCATCCTACGTGTTAGGCGCGTCGACGTCCGCGGCGTAGAGCTGGCGCGCCACCACCCAGTAGACGGTGGCGGAGGCCTGCTCCACGGCCAGCGCCGTGACGTTGCCGGCGCGCGCCAGCTCGCCGCGCGCGCCGCCGTCCGCGCCCGCGCGCAGCACCGCGCCCAGCCCCGCGTCGCTCCAGATCAGGATCCTGTAGGCGACAACGCGCACTTATATGTCATGTTCAATGTTCTGTACTATAATAATAACAATGAACTATTGTGTGTCGGTGTGTGCGTGTATATATTTGCGTGAGCGAGAGAGAGAAATATATATAACACCTTTAATTTAATTCATTAATATTTATATACATTATGGTATACACATACAATTAAAGAGCGACCAGGTCGACCACAACGGTTAGGCTGTTCGAGTAGCGGGAGTAAATAATTTGTCAGTTAAGGCTGCAGTATAACCTCACTAAGCGAGGGCAATCAATAATGGACGCAATAACAAACTTAACAAAATTATGTTTATTTATATGACGGATACATAGTCACCTGGTGTACGAGTGGGTTTTCTCGTTAGTTTAAAAAAAATAACTTATCCGAAAAATTATAATTAAACCCAAAGTATAATGTAAATTTCGTTACAATTAAGAAATTACCTTTTAGTTTGATGAAAAGCCAGCAACCGGGGCATCATATTCTCTCTCCTCAAAATGACTCCCATCGAGGAGTTATTATCAATGGATGTGGCATTAATCGAATCCGTGTCCAAGCACGTCCAGTACAAAGCCCTGCCCAGTATATCTAAGACCATGTGGAAAGGTCTCGAGAGACCGGACACGACGGTAGTGGAGTCTGTGATGGCGGAGGTGGTCGAGTACGAGATAGGAACCCGTCTGATTGCGTGGGATTCATCGTCCATCCAATACAGGTTTCTGTAATAAGATTATATTTTGAGATATGATAAGTTGTTACGAAAATATTTAAGTTTTTTGTATATTTGAGAAACTTCAAAAACTTTTACGACACGTTTGGCCCAGTTTATACTGACCCTACTTGCTTCACCAGCGGTCGCGGTTTCGAGTCCAGCTGGGGGCATTAATTTGTATGATGAGCGCTAATGTTTGTACTCCAGTCACAGGTGTTTATATTTATAATATGTATGTATTTAAAGTTATATATGTGTAGTGTATAACTATCTGGTATCCATAACACAACCCTCGTAGCTTACCATGGAACCAGATGGTGCTGTGTGTTAAAACCCAAGAATATTCATTTATGTGTGTATGTTTGTGTTTTGTCACGTTACGCGATATGTTTGACGATAATGAACATCGATCAAAAAAGTAGATAGTAGATACACAATCATCGACAAAAAATGTCCTCATTGAATGAGCGCTTATTTGAACATTTGAGCGCGCTTTTAATTTTTTTTGTGAAAACAACTTTAAGCCTGGCATTTAAGGTTCAACTTACATTTTAGTATATTTATTTCAACTAGAATAATTACCTAAACACAATTGGTGCCAGTTTTAAGAGAACTTTTGTATCGGATTGTGTATCTAGTACTTTTTTGACCAATGATTGTGAATCATTATATATAAAACACCTTAAGGTAAGTCCGTCCCAAATATAATTCGAGAATATTCTACCTAATAAGCAAGAATAATCATATTAATCGTAGTTTTAATATTAGTACAAAGTTAGGGGATAACGGATATTTTTAGTATAATAAGTGAAATATAAAAAAAAAATTGTTTATTACAATAATATTGTTGCAAAATTTAGAGAAATATATATAACTTACTTATTAACTGGGTCATATTCAATAGCTCTCACGCTTTTAAGTCCAGTTAAAGGAATGAAAGCTTCGTTACATTCGCCATTCGCAACTAAAATACGGCCAACGGCGTTTTTCTGCGCGAATAGCAAGAACTCTTCAGGTTCTGTAAAAATATCAAAGTTAATCAATAAAATTAATATTCGTGTTAAAAACTTTAAACCTATTCTAATCAAGCTAGGGACAAACCCGAGCCAAGCCAGGGTGTGTCACTAGTAAGTATATATACTAAGTACATACCAGAACAAGTTAGATTGTCCCTATTCAAACGGTAATGCGTAGGACACGCGCACCGATAGTCGTTGTTGGGTAGCGGGAGACACAAGTGAGAGCAGCCACCGTTGTCCACTCCACATTGGTTCGAGAGTGTATCCCTTGCTCTATGGTAAACTTTTAAATCTGATATATAATCTAGATCTTTGTGTATCACTTTCCGATTTGACCCATCTGTTTTCTTTGCCACTTCTATTAGACCTGGAATCATAATAATATAGTACTTTGTTATAATTCAAATATGCTAGTAATATTGTGAAGTATGTAAAGGAGTAAACGGTTTTTCTCTACACTCATGCTATTTTTAATACAACACAATACACAACACTTCACTATATGAAATACCTATAAAAGTACAGATACTTTATAACCACTATAACAAAATTTTCCAGGTAATACTTAAATATAATTATCGTAAATAATAAAATTTATATTTGAATTACTAATATATATGCAAAATTTTGTGTGTGTTTATACTGACTGAGCAGATTTGAATGAAATTGAGTTTACAGATACAGACTAAAACCTGTATAAATATACATAGGCTATTATTGAAGGTAACTCATATGTATGTTGGAACATTAACGCATACCACCATTTAGTTCCACAGTAAACTACGAGGCTTGTGTTATTGACACAATAATAAGGTTTCTTAACAGAAAAAGGTAACTAAATCCTCCTCCGTCTTATATATATATAACTTTAAATACAAACATATTATATAAGCACCCATAACTGGAGAACAAACATTCGTGCTCATCACACAAATGAATGGCCCCAGCCTCAGAACCCGCGACTACCGGCACATCAAATAGGTTCGCTATAAACTCAAACAAACGTGTCGTTATAACTAACTCATTAGTACTAAGTATAACATAGTACATACCTGTAAGCCAATCCCCCCAAAACAGTTTATCTCCATACAAAGCTAGAGCGAAGGGCATAGACACATTATCTACAAACACCCTCCTCCCGGTGCCATTAAGGAAGGCTAGCTCTAAGGCAGGCGGGTCTAACGCCGCCCAGTATAGGACTCGCCGCTCGTAGTCTATGGCTAGAGCCTGCACTTTGCCCACTTGCTCGAACACTATTGTGGGAGAAGACCCATCCATTGTAGCCCGCTTAATTGATTTTGAGCCGAGCTCCGACCAGTACATATAGCTGGAAATGAGTCATAACAACTTATTATAGAAAAATTAATATTATAATACGAATAATATAGGTTATAAAATAAATTATCGTTATTAGAAAATTCGCGTAGGCCTCAGATCAGCCTAGATCACGAATTTGAGCTATAATTATAAAACCTTGGCATATTATACTAAACAACTTATGTACACACGTAACAGGTTACACTTCTTCGGCGTAACAGAAGAAAAATAGCTAAAGATTTCATCCCGTATGTCACAACTAGAGAGTTGTATAGTTAGCTGCATTTCTTTTACAAATACAGATTTGAAAAAGGAATGCAGTTAACTTCATCATGTCGGTATCAGCTAACTCCATCATGTCGCTTTTTGGCTGTCGGTGTGCGCGCATCGTAAAAATGTTACTCTCATAATTTTTTCCAAACGTGCCAAAAGAAGTATAATTTCAAAAAATCTATAACGAAACTCACCCTTTCCGTGGATCTAAAACAATACTTTTAGGCTTTTTCAGTCCTTGCCATATAAGCGTGCGTCTGCTCGAGCCGTCCAGCCGCGCGACCTCTATCCGCTGCGTGGTGGTGTCCGTCCAGTAGATGTTCTGACCCGACCAATCTATTGCTAAACCTAACAAAAAGAAAAATAAAATTATATTTTTGTTATGTATTTGATTTTTGTCTTTGAATCATTTTAAAGTCAGTATTTTTTAATTTAACTAACGCGAGTCACTGGATAGAATGTATGTACGAAGTTTTCACCTGTGTCGCCCAAGACTTTTAGAAAGTCAAAGAAACAAGGGATCGTGTAAAATGTCTTTTTTTATATAAGCAATCACACATTATTATTATTTTTTTAAATGTTGGGATATTAACACATAGCACCATGTAGTTCCATGGTAAGCTACGGGGCCTGTGTTATGGATGCTAGATAGCTGATACACTACACAGATATAACTTTTAAATACAAAAATATTATAAATATAAACACCCACGACTGGATATTACAAACATTCGCTTTCATCACACAAATGAATGCCCCCAGCGGGACTCGAACCCACGACTGTTGGCACAGCAAACAGGGTCACTACGGACTGAGCCAAACTTGTCGTCGCTAGTTGGAAATAAAAACAAATATTAGTATACAATAAGCTCACCTTCAACAGATCCCACCCATTCCAATATCTTCTCTATATTGGCTCCATTGACTGAGCATCGATTTATTGTTTTACTCTTGCTGTCCGACCAGTATATCTTGGAACCCGATACGTGAACTGCTAAGGCACTGTAATGAACATTTTTGAATTTAACAATTCGGTTAAAGATGTTTCTTTAGTTATAAAAGAATCTTAAATTACTATAATTATAATTATTATCTGCAATTTTTTTGAATTCAGTCCATTTTTGTTTCTGAAGCTCATTTCCGTTGGCGTTAAAATGAATTTTGTATTGTATTACATTAGAGCATAACTGCTTACATTTAAAATAAAACAAAATCACAGCAAAAAAAAAAACAAACAACAAAATTTTTTTTCCTAGTCCGGATTGGATAGAAAAAAAGCCAAAAAACCTACAGACAATGTCTGTGGTGTGTTACGGACTAATTATAAAATAAAACATTCTCACCTGACTTCCTTCAACTCCCTGATGGGTAGCACGGCGTCGTTGTTTTCGTTCTCGACGCTAACTCGCCCGATCACATTCTTCCTGCTGTATATGAGAAACGCTTCTGGCTCTATACAGCTTTTGCTGTCGTTACCCAGTTCTAAGCCTGTATAGAGGAAATGTAGTTCTAATAATGAAAACGTACAATAGATGGCGTGCAAGTATTGGGTAATAAGATTTAATATTGCTATTATTGCGTTATAAAAAAAAGTTGCATAAATAACATGTAACTTTTTTTGTATTACAGTGAAAATTGAGTAGAAAATGACTATATTCGTCAATTCTTGAATATTTTCAAAGATGATCAATGATTCATGACAATTCGAAAAAAATAAAAATTTTAAACCAAAAATTTAAATTAATTATTTATTTTAAAAATCAGGGCCACCTGAAAATGTTGAGTAAAAATTTTTTATTTTTTTATAAGCTACAAATTCTACCTTCAAGGTAAGAAAAAAAAATTCGCTGTACCCTAATACCTATATGCACTGGAGATACATAGCTAGTAACACCAATGT
This sequence comes from Brenthis daphne, assembly GCA_947093115.1. NCBI lineage: Eukaryota > Metazoa > Arthropoda > Insecta > Lepidoptera > Nymphalidae > Brenthis > Brenthis daphne. The sequence continues at coordinate 27,379,583 of OX352474.1, read as the reverse complement.
AAAAAATAATAATTTGTTATTAACTATGTAAGTGGTTGTTTGATACTTATTTACATTGTAACGTTGCAAAGGATTTCAGTGAAATTCTTAAGACTTGACAAGACGATAAGCTTACGTTCTGGTTGTGTGGGCTACTTTCTACCTACCTACTACCTACAAAAGCGGAAGCATAGACAAAAAGATGATAAATAAATCCAGTTTTCTAGAAAAGCCGTGATCATATCACTCAATAAAGAGAAAAGAGAGAGACATCAAAAGTTTTAAAAGTAAAAATCGTTTAAAATAACAGTGCATTGGCGTTAGTCAGATTCAAAAGGTACACGAAAATAATCTACTAATTTATTTTATATTGAAGCATGTTATTTTTTTATTGTAAGTCAAATCACGGGTTTCGCACCTCTGATATTTGTCTCTCTGATATTATGTGAATCATTTTCAACGTAATTACCACTTGTCTTACGGTGCATGCCTGAGAGAACCTAGCAAACCTGCATGGCTGAGAGAACCCAGCAAGTTTTCGAAAGACATCTGAAGTCCACCCGCACTTGGCCAGCGTGGTGGACTATGACCTGATTCCCCTTGTATTGAAGTGAGACCCGTGCCCAGCAGTGGGATGTTAAAAAGGGCTGAATACATGCATACATAAATACATACATACATACAAAATGTATCCTAAATGTTGACTCAAGTAATAAGTTATCACTTTAAAAAGGGCTGAATATATTTTATATTAAATAGAAGAACATACCAAGTGGACAACTGCACACGTAGTCACTAGGCCGGTTAAAGCACAGATGAGAACAGCCGCCATTGCTGTTTGAACAGGCGTTGTGGCCCAGCGGTTGCTTGAGACGGATCGCCTTCACGCCCATCATGTTCGCCATTTGCTCTACCACTGACTGCCTTTCACCACCTTCCGAATAAGTTAGAACATTAAAAACAAATTATTATTATTTTTTACTAAAACTAGTAACACGCAAAATAGGCGCCCAGACGTCGAGTTGCGGAAACAAGCCCGTTTTATACCATACCATACCATACTAAAACTAGTCTGAAAAGAAATAGCTTCAATCCTGAGAAGAACTAACCAAAAGAAACTTAGCGTGACTAAAATTAATAATACATATTAATTGAATCCAGTCGAATCCAGGATTTCCGGACACAGACTACAGATTTACAATTTAGTCGCTTGTATAAATGTAATATGAGTTTTTACGTAATTCTATGATCTACATTAAATCAAGAATAGAGGTAATGGCTAATCTCCTTGCTCTAAAAAAATGTTCACTCAGTCAGTTTTCGTATTAACTCTGTAAGTTATATGGTCTCAGGTCAGGTCAGGTCTTTAGCTCTCAGATTTTCATACTTACATATCTTGATATAAGAAGTTTTATATTTAATATTAGATCATATAAAATACTAGCGACTCACCCTTTCTCCGCTCGGGTTAGTCCCTACTTACCTTTTCACGTTGAGTATATATTTCTCGGAGATGAGATATTTTCTTGCAGTAAAAAGTATTCTATATGTTGACCATATCATCATACCAAATTTCATCAAAATCCCTTCAGTGGTTATTCCGCGATTCGGTCACAGGCGGACAGACAGACAAAAATTCTAAAAACTATAGATTCGGCCTCTGTATCGATAATGTCTATTTAAATAAGATTATCCAAAAAATATTTAATGTACAGATTCGGCTTAGTTACAATTTTATTATATGTATGTATAGATTAACAACAATTATAATACCTGTATCTTTATTGATTCTATCTAAAGTCCGTCGCTGCATGTCAGTCCAGTACAATTGTTGTCCGAGTAATGTCAAACCGAATATGTGCAGAATATCACTGCTGTGTAATTCCGTCCTATTTGACCCATCCATATTGCACACCTAAAAATTAAGCAGGTAATATTAAATAATCAACTTGCCAAAATGCTGACCGAATCAGTTTATATCAGGGAATATGTCATTAAATGCAATTAAAAAATGGACCACATTGAATATAAGGAAAGAAATATATTTAAATACCGCATATCTATGTGAAGACAAATGTAATAAAAATTTACAAAAAAGTCAAAACAATCAAAACCAATATTAACTATTTTAGACCAAATTTCATCTACATTTTAGATGTCTATATATTAAATCCTTACTTAGGTGTGTTTTAAATAAATAAAAATAGTTATCATGAGTGTAGGTAGTTTGGTTATCCATACAAAATTACAACCCCTATTTCATTCCATTTAAGTTTAATTTTCGTCTTTGTCCTTCTCCTAGGTTCTATCTATACCAAAATTCATCAAAATTGGTTCAGTAGGTTAGGCAAAAGTTACAGACAGACAGACAGAGTTACTTTCACATTTATAATATTAATTGGATAAGTATCCAATATTTCATACCTCAATTTTATGCATCCGAGCATCACCCCAATATAGCTTATTATTCACAGTATCTAAAGCTATGCCATTTGGCCAGGTGAGTTTTTCAGATATTAATAATCTTCTATCGGTGCCATCTAAGTTGGCTCGTTCAATCTTAGGTTTCTTTTCATTCCAGTCCGACCAAAACATCCAGCCGGCTGTAGGGTGAAGGGCAATGGCACGCGGGTTGTAAAGATCGTCGTGGATTATTACCTTTAAAAAAAGGGTTTACGTTAAAAAAAATATTAAAAAAAACTATCATCTGAGTAGGTAAACCATGTTGGTTTACAAGTGACAATTCTATCTATAAAGTTGGTATTTTTTTGAAATTCATATCGTCGTATCGGATGACCTAATCGTAAAGAAAATCATAAAAATCGGTTCATAACTATCCGCAAAAATATCACGTACCATACACATAAAAACTATAATATATCTTAATTAAATACCACCTTTTTTAATGTCGGTCTATAAATACTAATCTAAAAGATAGGTTTTTATACCTACTCATTTTCACATTGAGGAATAACCACACTAAGCAGTGAGACACTAAAACAATTGAATTATTATTTGAAAAGAACATAAAACATACGCCTTTACCTTTCTAGAGCTTCCATCCAGCCGTGCAACAGTGATAGTATCTGACACCGGGTCAGTCCAATATATGTTCCTCGCAAGTGGATCTATTGCAATGCTGTCAGGCTTACCGCTGCTGTGTATTACTATTGACTGTTCACTGCCATCTAGACGCGCTCGAGATATTGTTTTAGACTGCAATTATAATAAAACGACGACATATATTTATATTTATACTCTTTAAATTATATAGTAAGAAATTAATTAAACATTTAAGCAGTGGAATCTATTTGTTTTTAGGGCACTTGGAGAATATAATAAACTAAAACTCAAGGAGTAATTTTCACATGTGCATTTTAAATTCAAATAGTGACTAAAGAAAAAGGAAGAGTAGTACAAAATGTATTGGCGTTGGAGTGCTAGTATGGCAATAGAAAAAACACTAACAAAAAACTATGTAATATTCAACAATCTTGCTAACACTACGCAAACTACTATTCTATAATTAATTTTATTCTAATTAGAAATAAAGTACCGTTTAATTTAAAAAATGAATTTTAAAATCACATAATGCAATTCTATTTAAAAGTATGGATTTGCTAAACAATACTTACCAAACTATCTGCCCAATATATATACTCGGTCTTTTGATCAAAATCAACTGTTAGGGCTTGTTTCAAATCTTTCAGCGGCAAAGGGTAAGGAGTGAAATCGGATGAATCAAGAGATATTTTAGATATCATAGATCTTTGGGCTACTAGTAATAACGATTGAGGTCCATTGTAACAAGTTGTGTTACTACCCTCCTTTAACTTTACACCCGTTGGGCAGGCACATACATAGCCTGTAAAAAAGAAAACACAAATATCAACCCGCATAGAAAAATGGATTTAGGTGACAGTATGGATTAGAATATTGAAATTTCAATTAAAACTCTCTTTCGGATTTCTTCGCGGAAAAACCGAAAAAGTCCGGAAAGATAGTTTTATTTAAAATGTCAAATATTCGGTAAAATTTAAGAATTAAATATAAGATACATATTGTTATTATTACGGAAACATGGATAAGATCAGAGGATCAAGCAAAAAAAACAAGTTCTGCCAGGTTTTACACATTATTATAACTACAGAGTAGTTTCAAGAGGGGGTGGAGTGTCCATTTTTATTCACAACAGTCTAAAGCATAATCTAATAGAACATCATTGCATACAAGAAAATCATTATTTGTGGATACACATTAATAAATACTGTCTGGATATTGGAGCTATCTACAAAAATAACCGAAAGAATGTTGCAGATTTTCTCGAAATTTACGCTACTCAATTGTCTAATAAAAAACGAGCTGTAATTATGGGAGATTTTAACTTTGACCTTCTCTGCCCTGATAAACCGAGTAAGGAATATATAGATGCACTTGAAGAATATGGTCTTGTAGCGCTAAATAAAATTGACTCAAACTATTCTACTCGTGTTACTCCAGAAACAAGAAGCATATTAGACCATGCCTGCACAAATCTACAAGAACACTGTTTTCACCTGGCTATTATTGACTCGGCTATGTCCGATCATAAACAAATTTATATGGAAATAGAAAAATATAAGCCTAATATACTGAAGAAAATACAATATAGTGCATTGAATTATGAAAACATTTATAAAGCCGTTGAAATATATAATACACATGAAATATTAGAATTTACAGAATTAGAATCAAGACTTATCACTTGCATCAAAGAAAATAAGATCCAGAAAGTAAAGTTTCTAAATCCACCTAGAAGTGATTGGATCAATAAAAATATAATAGACAGTATAGATAAAAGGAATCTCCTATGGCAACATTATAAGAATAACCCAAAAGATGAAAACAGAAAAAGAATTTAAAATTGAAAGAATCAACGTTATGGAAAGTATCCAGCAAAAAGTCTGTATTATTTAAAATCTTTCAATTATGCAAGAATGAAACCGTTAAAAATGTGGAACTTAATTAGTAGCTTATGTAATAATAAAATTAAGGAAGACTCTGTTCCTTCAAACATTGTTACACCTAATAATATAATCTCAGATCAACAGCTAATTTGCGAACACTTTAATGACTTCTTTTCTAACATTGGCAAATTACTAGCTCATAACATTCCCCAAAAATATCATAATAATACAATTTACACTCTACCAAAAGGACATAATACATGCCATAATCTTTGTGAATTTACTCCAGCTACTCCTGAAGAAATTGAAAAAATTATTAATAACCTAAATTCTAATACATCGACAGGCTTTGACGAGGTAAGTACGAGGGTAATAAAATTCATTAAACCTCTTATTCTAAGTAATCTAACTAAATGCATTAATCAGTGCCTTGAAAAAGGTACCTTCCCAGATAGCTTAAAAATAGCTAAAGTTACCCCCATATTCAAATCTGGCTCCAAAACTGATCCTGGAAACTATCGTCCTATATCAGTTTTACCCGTATTATCTAAAGTATTTGAAAAGGTGATATACAATCGTCTCGAATCTTATCTTGGTGCCACAAAAATTTTATACGACAAACAATATGGTTTTCGACCAAAATCTAGCACACTGTCAGCTACAATCGACCTGATAACAAAAATTAAAATAAACATTGACAAAAAATTAATTGCTCTAGGTATTTTCATAGATTTAAAAAAAGCCTTTGATACAGTTAATCATGAAATACTTCTGATGAAATTGATGAGCATAGGTATCACTGGTAATGCCCATAAAATGCTTAAATCATATCTTGAAAATCGATATCAAATAGTTAAAATAAAGGAGAATCAGAGTAGACCTTCTTTAATTACATGTGGAGTCCCACAGGGATCGGTTTTGGGACCTCTTTTGTTTCTTATTTATATAAATAATATACAAGAAATCGGTTTATATGGAGATATTAACCTCTACGCTGATGATACCTGTTTATTTTACTTTGGTAATTCTATTGATACTATTATAGATAAAGCACAGAATGACCTTAATATACTCAATGAATGGTTTCAATATAATTTATTAACAATAAATACTAAAAAAACTAACTATATAATATTTTCGGCCAAAAATAAAAGAATTTATAATTACCAACCTCTTACAATAAATAACGAAATAATTAATAAAGTTAAAAGTGAAAAATATCTTGGCCTAACCCTTGATAGTCATCTCACATGGAAGCCACATCTAGAAAAGTTACGTGGAAAGTTATTATCTCTCATGGGATCCGTCAGAAATTTTGTTAGATGTCTTCCGATACAAGTCAAATATATAATATACAATACATTAGCGAAACCTCATATTGATTACCTTATCGAAGTCTGGGGTTCAGCCGCTAAATCTAATATAAAACCCATTCAAGTTGCACAAAATAAACTCATTAAAATTTTATTTCAATATGATTTCTTAACATCATCAGAGAAAATCTATAAAGAAACGAATATATTGAGCGTGACGCAAACATATACCTATAATACATGTATGCTAATAAGAAAAGTGCTGAGCGGAGATATACATTCTAACATAAAATTCACTAAAAAACAACAAATTCAAAAGCATTACCTAAGAAATGCCAACAACTTAGTCTTATACGCCCCGAGAACTAACTACGGAAAAAGGAGTCTTATGTTTGAAGGAGCACAGTTATATAATAAATTACCAACAGATATAAAGGAATCAAAAACAATTACAACATTTAAAAAAACGCTAAAATATTATATCTTAAAAAACTTAAAGTAAAATGTAGTCTTTGCCATTTCCATGATTTCTTTATTCTTAGCGCTTTGCTCTAACTGTATTGTTAACTTGTTAAGTATTATTTTTAAGGATTACCCGCATACTATGTATTTCTCACAAATGTAACTTGTACGTACTCGCATTTAGTGAATGTTATAATATTTAATGTGTTTTCTCATGTAAGTGAATTTGTTATTCTTAATGAGAAATAAAAAGATTCTAAACAAAAAAAAAATTTAAGAAAGTATTAAGTATTTAATTCTGTAATTAAAAGTAGAATTTCCGAGTTTGCCATATAGGTATTTGTTCTAATCTAATTAAAACAAACTTATTGTGCTATTTTATAAATATAAATTTACATTTTATTTTAATGGCTTAGTAAATTCAATTTTAAACTATGTAACGGTAAGTAATAATAGTGTTTTATTTTACTAAAAGTGGCTCCTCTTAAGTATTATTAAATAACAAATAAATATGTCTATTGATAACTATCCGGTAATTATCAAACATATATAATCTTAGCAATCCTTGTGAAGGTATTGGCATTTGACTACTTGTCTCTCATAATTTTCGTTAGAATAAATTATACACTTTTAACAATCAAGGTATTTTTTTTTAATTAATTTTGACATAGAAACCAAAACAGAATAAATTTAACCAACTACATAGGGACTATTTTTAATTAAATTAATGAGTGAAATATCATCCTCATCCTCAGTTCTCAGTTTGTTGAGTTTTTTCAGCTGATTGAGAGAGTTCAGTTTGCTGATCGACAATTTAAAGTTGCAAATTCGATTATATTTATCAAAGATAATTATCAACCTATACTTATCATGATAAATATTATGATAATTATCATTTTGAACCCAGGGTTCTATTGTGTTAATAATAAAGACATGGGGGTCTTAATATAATAGTTTTACTCAAATATCTTCCATGTACAGACAGCGATCTATTACACTTATAGCATATTATATATGTCTTGTTAAAAGATTTGAATATTAAATTATAATAACTTACCAGGTGAATATGGAGCTAAAAGGCACAAATGTGAGCATCCCTCGTTATTCTTACATGGATAGTCTCCACTAGGCATTACTTGCCGACTGTTATCATATACTTTGATATCTACTGGCGCAGAGTCAGACCTCAAAACTTCTTTTAAGCCAGTGTGAGTATTAATATCCCATGTGTATATTATCCTATAGAAGAATATATGTATTGAGATCATTCTTAAAAAAATTAAAGGCAAAACTAATTTTTAAAGTCATTCATTTAATATAAGCATTTTTATAGAATATATTATGCAAAAATGTCATAATTTTTTACAAAAAATAGCATTATCATCAAAAATAGCACAGCTATCACATCAAATTTCGTCAAAATCCCTCCAGTGGTTTTTCCGTGATGCAGACATAGACAGACAGACATACAAAAATTCTAAAAAATAATAGATTCGGCCTCTATATTGATAATATTGTCTATTTTAATAAGATTTTCCAAAAAAATATTTAATGTATAGATTCAACTTAGTTACAATTTTATTATATGTTTAGAATACTTAAATATACTAAATTACTTAAACTTACATAGTTTCCCAGTCAGTCCAGTATAATCGTTCATTGAAAAAAGTTAAAGCATAAGGATATTTCAAACCTTCCTTGATTACTCTTTTTCTTTTATTGCCATTAAAGTCTATAACATCTAAAAATTGTAATTTTGAATCTACCCAGTATATTAAATTATTATTGTAGTCCACTGTGATGCCATTCGGCCAAAAAATATTGTCTTTCACTATTACTTTTCGAGTGGCTGGGTCTCCGTTCATACCAGCTCTTTCTATTTTAGGGATTTCACCCCAGTCTGTCCAGAACATTAATCTATAAAATAATATACTGGCATATTTACAATAAATATATTAAATCAGTAAATTTACATTACAAAAATAATACATATAGTTATTTGTGAAATTAATTTAAATAAATTTATATATGTTTTAGAGCATTATTCAAGCTTTCTACTAAGATTATTGTAATTCGATTTCTTTTTAGCAACCTCAAAACATACCCATCCTTAGGAACAACAGCAATTGCCCGAGCCAAGTCAATATCTGACCAGAACAGGACTTTTCTGTACTTTTGATCTATGCCAATGACTTCTATTCTGTTAGTTTCACCATCCGTCCAATATATTTTCTCTGTGTACCAGTCTATTGCAATACCAGATGGTGTTATTAAGCCAGTTGAAACTATTCTCATCTGTAAAAAGGTATTTAATTTTGTACTTCACTATGGATTATATATTTTATGTTTAAAACAAATACAGCTTTTTTCTATTGATAAACAAAAAATGGTGTACCATATTTAGAAATTTATAATAATTAGTAAAAATTATTATAATGATTAAAAAGCTTAGATTAGTGCTTACTTTCTGTCCTGAATGTGTATTGTTGTACTCCATGCATTGTATTAATTCCGCGGTTTGTTCCGACCAGCATATCAAATTCTTTCTAAAGAGAAAATCAACCGCGGAGCCTTGCTCTAATCCTTTAATAACAGCACTATATTTAACTATTTTAGAAGTATTTGCTACTCGAATATTGGAAGCCGTCGAATATAATAACACAGGATTACTTACACTCGAGTAGTAACCTGATAAACAAACAAATACAATTGTCATTAAACAGAATGAGCGAAATTTATGAATTAAATTGCATTGATATAGTTTAAAATCTTACCTTTTAATTGCAAAAACATTAATAAACAAAAGACGTAAATAACATTTTGTATAATTCTGTCGGCTTGAACTATTCTTCGGCGCTTCGTCATAATGAAAACAAATGAAGTCCGATCATGGAACACCTCATGAGTTTATATTAATATTGCACTTTAACTTATAAGGCACTGTTAGGAATTAACGCATCACAACTAAAAACAAATCCATTAGTATTTATATAATGATGAATTTATAATGGTTAGAATTATAAACTCCAGAACATGATGAGCATTGAGCTTGGAATATTCATGGAAAAGATCAACAAAGTAGTTAGTGAATAGATACAGACTAAAAATATTGTAATGTTAGATTTCGTTAATTTTCTACAGGTAACACAAAAGATAAGATTTTACCAATCTAGACCTATGGTTCGCTAAACTAAACATATTATAAACATTCAACGTAATGTATCTCAATATCACTTTATATACAGTACTATACAATATGATAAGTAATGTGAATTTTCTATTTTTATTATAAGATTCATTGTTAAAGACTACAGCAGCGTCATCTATGATCATAGTTACGTAAATGTTATAATATTATATTTAAGTAAAGCTTGAGCTCATTGATCGTTTGTAATCAGTAATTTATTATTAAATCTTACACCGGCAATTCTAGTAGATCAACAAAAACAAAAGAGAATGTAAATGAATACGTTCAAAAGGTTTTGAACAAAACCATATTTAATTTTTCATCATTTATCTTATTGCCATTATGCTGATCTTCGTATGTCGCCCAGGTTGGACGCGAATCGTTGCTCTGTAGAGCATCTTGCCTTGCTCCAATTTTTGGTTTTGTAGCTTGGTAACTATAAACTGAGGTATCACCGGTTATTCGATAATCACCTGTCGCAAAGAGTATAGTTATAAACTGGGGCCTGTCGCTAGAAAGTGACATTGGCGAGTGTACGCCAGGCGAAGTAATCTGTGCTCCACTGATACGCTTTAAGGCTAATAGCAAGAAAATTGAATTGAATAAGTATATCTCATGTGCGTTCTACACACTTTAATTTTATAGAATTATGTACTCCGCTCTCGTAGCTCGTAGTTCGTAGAGTGATTAAAAAAAGGCTGCAACCCTTCCTCTATAATATTTTTTGTTTAAAAAATTTATTAGTAGATTTAATTAAAAAATCTCAAATTTATAAGGGTGATATGTGATCGTTATAGAGATTGAAAAATATTTGCGCCCCGACTGAGACGTACGAAAAGCTTTATTGTTAAATTTAATAGAATAAAATATCCGCAATCAGATAAAATCTTTAATTATAAATACTTAAATAATTCTTATTTTTAATGTAATTAATTTTTATTTTTAAAACACGATGTCTCGATACTTTTTTGTTTGACATGTTTAGAATGTATGTGGATAGTTTTTTTTCCAATAAAAGGTTTTATTTTATTACTGGCCCAATGAAAAATGAAAAAAAAATCCACCAGAGTTTGTTTTAAATTTAAATTTTTCAATTCTTTTGCAAAATCACTCGGACGTGTTTGATCAGGACCAGTACTTATGGTGTAGCTCAATTGTGCTGATTCTAATCGCTGAGAATGTTCGTAATCTTTGATCGATGGAGTCAGGTATTGATCAAAAATGAAGTCAATTCTTATCGCTTCAAATTTGGTAACCATTTGCAAAATTTTCTTAGAAATGCCTCCCTACTTGTTTGGAACATTTTTCATGGTGTGTAATAAATGCTATGCTAGCAGTCTTATAAATCATCTAATTATTACCCAAGTATTATATATAAAAATCAGCTTTTATACTATCACTTAAGTAGAATTATGATTTCATGAAAAGGGTGTCTGGCAAGAGTTTGCCACGATGTTAAGTGTCTGGCATTAAATGACGTGATTTTTAATAATATTCTGAAGGTAATACCAAAAAATCACACTTTATTATTTGACGAATTTAGATCGGTATTTTACACACCTTTAGTAGGTACCGTGTACCTGCCAAAGCCACGATAGTCTGAAATTCATAATGGTCCATCGTTCTTATCTGTGTTGGGAGCATGCGCTGACAAACTTTCAGCTTTCATAAAATGACGAAGGTCTGGCGTTCACGGGCTCTTAGGCCATAGCAACAACCATATCACCATTATCACCAACCATTCAACCCATAACTAGCGACTCACCCTTGCTTTGGTCGGGTTCGTCCCTAGGTACATTTTTTTAGCGGAAGCCTAATTCTTTTACTGAAATAAGAGTAGCCTAAGTTACTCCTTATAATATCAGCTACCTGCCAGTGAAAGTCTCGTTAAAATCGGCCCAGCCGTTTTGGAGATTAGCCGGAGCAAACAGACAGACAAAATTTTTAAAGATTGTGTTTTTCATATAAATACTGCATAATATAATTAATTGCATATGCATTTAGTAAAAAGCTGTTATTTTGATATTACATATGGTGGACACGTTAGCGTCCTGCAGTTCAGTTGGGTGCGAAGCTATAAAGGAACGCACAGGAAGGTGGCCCACTTCGGTGGGCGGTGTACCATGCGGGTTGCTCTTGGTACTTCTCTGATAGCAGAGTGGACTGTTGGAGTAACCCCATAGTTGTTGTGGTCTGTCTGGCAGACCTGTCGTCAGAGCATCGTGGTTGAGTGCGCAAGCGATCCTGCGATGCCCTATTAAGACGGGGAAAGTTTTGTGGGGTTTTAATGGGTAGTAGGTACTGGCTTTTCTAGCCGGTGAGTCCCACATAACCACCTGTATGTCTATAGTGTAAATGCATTTCCCAACATAAAAGAAGGGCGTATCGCTTTCCTCTAGATATTGAAATAGCTCTGAGACATATCTACTGTGTATGTTTGCCAAGAATTTCTTCAATAGATTTTTAACGATATAGATATATTCGTTAATCAATAAAAATGCCTGATTAATCAACATAAATTTATACTGATAAAGTATGTTTGTTATAAAACTGCAATAATTGTACTTAAAGTTCTTTATTATATTGTTCTGTTTAAATACAAAGAAAACGACAACAATATTTAATATCTGTCCCAAAGGAACAATGTTTCTCTCATATTCCTGAGCATTGCTTTGTTAACATACTACAGAGTAAAGACTTGCCCGTAATGCAAAGTACACAGTTAAAAACAAGTCTAATCATTTCATTTCTTTGGCGTATGAATATAGTTTTGAATGAATCACAATGTATTTTAAATAAATAAGAGGCATTTCTTCTCAGTCGACTCGACTTGTTAAGTTTATATAAATATTTATCTATACGATCTCTCTAATTCATAATCTATACATATAATAAAACTAGCATTGCCCGCGGCTCCGCCCGCGTTATGATAACCAAAAACCAAATAAAATAGGTATATTGTAATTTTTTTCAATATAAGCAATTTTTATCAGTTTTTGCCTTATTTAGTAAGTTACCTTGCTAAAATATATATAGTTTTCATCGTGATTTTATTCTAACCAGTTTTTGTATTTTTTTCTCAGAAATGAGATATTTTCCTGCGGCAAAAAGTATCATATAGTATATGTTGACCCGGATAACTAGCTATGACCATACCAAATTTCATCAAAATCCCTCGAGTAGTTTTTCTGTGATGCGGTAACAGACACAGACAGACAGACAGGCAGACAAAAATTCTAAAAACTATAGATTCGGCCTCTGTATCGATAATAATGTCTATTTCAATACGATTTTCCAAAAAATATTTAATGTACAGATTCGAATTAGTTAGAATTTTATTATATGTATAGATATAATAAAATTGTAACTAAGCCGAATCTGTAGTAAATATTAAGATGTTTGGTAAGAATATAGTTTGAGACCCTTGGAAGGACATAGGACACTTTTTATCGCGGAAATCATCCCTTAAGGAGGGTGAGAATAGGGATGAAAGTTTGTATGGGGAAGCAAGCTAGGGACGAACCCGAGTGAAGTGAAGGTGAGTCGCTAGTTATTTATGGAAATAGTAGTGATCATCTGAAATGACGTCAATGAGTCGATGGAAATGGTTGTCATCGAAAATTAATTTTTACTCATAAGCGACAAGCGATACCAATAGTGATTAACTTTTCGTTGATACCTACTCATATAACAAAGTCTAATTCCTAACCGAACTTTTCTTGTCATTATGACTTTAAGCCAAAATTAATTGAGAAAGTTGTTACTTCGACTATACTGTACTAGTTAACATGTAAGTCTATGATTTCAAGTAACAATTAAATTTTTGTGTTATTACAAAATACATACATTATGGATAGGGAATGGATGAATGAATTATGGATAGTACCTACTCATTGAAGTTGTTAACGAATGAATCTACACTGATATTTGCGTAAAGTTTATTTAACAAAATTGAATCGAATGAATAATAAATAAGTGCCACAGCAAGCGTTCAATATTTAAATCCACAAAAAGTGTTTTAACATCAACGTGACAAAATTAATTCATTTTATTGTAGGTGCAACAGATTGAATGAAATACCTACTATATGTAATTTAGAGTTTTAATGTTCGACTTTCGAGTGACGTAAATAAAAAAATAATATAAATAAATTATTTATCTTCGTATGTAGTTAATAGTTATGTACCTACAGCTGTCAAGCCCAAAAAATACTGTAATTAATATAGTTAAATTTTACTTATGTCTTTCATAGTATTAATTATTTCAAATTTAGGACAACTTTATTATATTCGAGTAATAAGCTCGAAATTTAATATTCTATTCTGTTACGTCGTTAAGAATTCTGTACGATAAATTCATCATAAGAATAATTTAGATATCACAATCTCTATTAAATTTTTGCTCCAGTAAATGTTCCCAAAATTTATGCACAGTGTTTAAAATTATTTGAAATTTAATAAAGACCTAATATACCTGCTATAATTACTTAAGAAATAGAACTAATTAATTATTAATTAATGCTTGAGCCTTATCATCTTTGTCCATTAATATATAACATGCAATAGTATATAATATGGGTACATATATGTATCTATGAAACTGTATCTGTTGCGGTATAGTAATTAGTAAGGACCAAATTGCTATATACGAGAGTCTCTACCATGGGCGCCGGGAGGGCGATGCAAGGGGGTGCACTTGCACCGCTCTGTCATGAAGGAATATATATATATAAAAAGTTAAATAAATAACATTGTATTAGTAAAATCCCATTTAAAAAAGATGATACATAAATGATGAATTAAAATTGTAAAGTAAATCATTTAAAGATTTGTTAGTAGTTTAACGTGAAGAAGCAGATGCACCCTCCTGGAAATAATTCTGCCGTCGCCCACGGTCTCTACTACTTTTTGCATGCATTCTTATTATAAATTATATAATTATACTATGACATTATTAATAGAATATCCGTATTAATATTAGAAGTGTGAAAGTTTGTGAGTGTGAGATGTTTGTTACACTTTAACGCCAGAACGGCTGAACGGATGTAGATGAAATTTGGCACATAGATTATAGTCTGGAATAACACATAGGATTTTTATCCCGGAAAAATGTACGGTTCCCGTGGGAAAGGTTAGGTAGGTTAGAGGCGAACCCGAGCTATGCGAGGGTGAGCCGCTAGTTATACAATATCTAAACAGTGATTTTCTTCTACTTAAATATTAATTCCGTCAGTTTATAACAATTCAACATCTGTTTAAAGCTGCCGTTTAGAATGACTCTACCAGAGTAGATTATACTAGATAAGCGCGACACACGACTAATTTTGCTGAAAATTTATATCAGCCGTGCATAGCGTTGCTTAGGCTTATTGCGAATTCATATCGTTATTAAATTTTCCACGTTATTTTGTGTTCAAACAAAAGGCACGTCATAATTACAAAATATTTTGGTAGCCATGTTGTTGTTTTGTTACATTCAATGAGCTCACTACAATCCACCTGTGGTTAGATCCATATGATGATGATGTTCTTCTAGCCGATTCCGGCCACGGCGGCCAATCTCAATGAGATTAGCCAACTGCGCAGGAGATATTATAGTGCTCAAGTGTACGCGCAGACACAAGTGCACTCTCTATTCCTATCACTCTCATACTCCGGTGGGACGACCACTCGACACGACCGGTGAGAGTTAAGGCGCAGGACCGACGGCTTTACGTGCTCTCCGAGGCACGGGGGTGAAACACCGCCAACTTCCCAACTCCGGGCTGTTACTGAGACTTACTATACAGGAAGACTCAATAACTAAACTTGGCCCAACCCGGGACTCGAACCCAGGACCTCCGGGTGTGCAGCCGTACATGCTAGCCACTACACCACCGAGGCAGTTAGATCCATATACTAATTCAAATACGAACACTTATGTGGTTTTTTAATCAAATTAATTAGGTTTTATGTTTTCTGGGATAAATTTTGATATCTACAATAACACTGTTATTTTCATAAAATAGTTTCACGAGTCACGATGCTTAAGCACAACATAGATAAATTCTGAACACAATGTAGGTACTTTGTTCGTACATACATATCAGGATCAGTCATTTACCGTTTTATGAATATAGACCACGTTTAAATCGGAATACGGCTAATTCCATTAATTGCTAAATAATCGTAGCCCATTCGTAGCCACAGGACTAATCGCTTAACAATGATGTCTGCTATTTGTATTATTGTAATTGGTATTGGTTATTTATCGAGTGACTATTATATGGTGGAATGTGAATGAAAATGGGCATATTAAGTCGTAAATGAATATAATGGAGTTTATGTTATATTGTCCTATAATTATGTTTGAATAGCAATTTTTTACTAATTACGTGTGCATAAAATACTTTCTTAGATTTACGCGAATATCAAATATTGATAATATTTTAAATAAAACTATCCTTTCGGATTATTTCGCAGATTTATTTTAGTAAATCGTCTTTTTAAATAATAGCAAACTAAATTAAAATTATTATTCTTAACTTTAACTTAATTTTAACTTTTTAAATGACACATAGAACGATACATAGACATACACGTAGACGGCTTAAATAATTAATATTATATTTTATATTTTTCTTTATGGTTATAAATATAATAATGGCAACACTAAATATAGATAACTAATTAATATTTTTTAAATTGTAATAATTATAATGATATTAGCAAAAATTAAATAAATAATATTCCACATTCAATTATAAAACTAATTAAAATTATAAAAATGTTTAGAGTTATAAAATATAGTAAGGTACAATTTTTCATTTTATTATTTGCGGGTAGGCTGTCTGTAACAACTATACCTTCGAGACATCTAACACCTCAGTCTCTCCCGTGAACACAGAGTACATTGGTATATGCCCGTGACCATGATTGCTGTAAAACATTCGAAGCGTCGGGAACCAAAAATCGAAATAAATCCGCGAAATAATCCGAAAAGATAGTTTTATTTAAAATACGTGTGCATATATTATTATTATGTACATATTTTCATAAAATATTAAAAATTTCAAGGAAAGCTAGTATGATATGGAAGCTTAATGAAGATATTACCTTTTATAGCTTCATTCTATTCACGTTGCTGGTAAAGTAGGTACATTATTTATAACTTACTTTTATCTTTACTTAAGGCTATAGTCAGCAATACCTTTATGATATTTTAAGCATTTTTTGTGAACGAGAATTGCTATTAAGAACTAAAGTGTAAATGGTGTTAGAAACAGTGCTATTAGGAAAAGCTTTTATCTTGTATAGAGAAAGTGAATATTATTTGTATATGAAGTAATTTCCATAATATATTCCCAAGAAAATCTTATTAGAGGCTCAAAGAATATCAGAGCAGATACATATGGGAATGAAACTAAATATATATATATATATATATATATATATATATATATAAAGCAAGTTATTTAATTAAAATTGTAATGGGGATTTTAGGTACAAACAGCCTAAGACGACTAGCGAGCCCGACTCATTACGGAGAAGACATCCATCATAAGTTTAATGTTTGTAAAGGAATTACCAAGTTAGTTTGAGCGGTAATACGAGCAACTAATTCCAGTTGAGTTATGCAATGGAATAAACATATACGTATACGTAGTTTCGTAGAAACATTCTATATTTTATTTCATTTATTTTAACACTTAATCTAAAGAAATTTACCTGTTATGTTAATAATAAATTAGTATCACTATCTGACAATATTTTTATACTATACACTAGTGACTTAGTTTCGCTTTGTTCGGATGTGCTCTTGTCTCTATTTAGCCTAGAGTATATCACGGGTTTTCTTAATGATTAATAAGATGCTGAAACTTCACGAGTAGCTTCGTTTGGACGAGACGCCCAACTTTTCCTTCTACGAAAACTTGATAATGGCACATACAATTGTGGATTGATACGGAACAAGTCGAAATGGTAGCGGTTTAAGATTTATTACTAACAGGTTGTTTTACAGTTTAATCTTGGGATATCATAAAACAATAAAAAAATTGTTCCACAAAACAGATAGTTTGGATTAAATTGTCCCGCAGCTCCCGCTCTACGAACTTCTTAAGATAACGACGTCATAAAATTTATTAGTAACAGGCTGATTTTCATAATATTCATTTTAAAAAATATGCATAATTGAATGGCCATATCGTTCTACTAATAAAATGGTAGGATTTCTCAGTCTTACGCTCGGATACCGTCTACCGCACGGTGATAATTTATTCATTACTAACTGTACAGCACATGAAAGGTAAGTAAGTGTATTATCAATAAAAAAACACTATTCTACACGATAATAGGTAGCACTATACATAAAGCGATAGTCCTACAAAAAATATGTAAAATTATTAATTATTAAGAAAAAACCGTGATGTATGTATTTAAACTATTGTATGTAGTCAGCGCCACCTTTTAGCAAATTTTATTACTAACAGTAACCTATGTTGTTATAGTAGTATGTACTCATTAGTTTATCTTTATACTCCCAAACATTCAATCAACTCCAGTCATTTTAACGCGAAGGAGTCACAAAAGTTAACTCATATACAAATTTTTGCATTTATGATAGTAGAGTTAGTTATATTAATTTGAATAAAAATCACATAAATTTATTAAATGATTCATACGAGTATGTATATGATACGAAGTGAATATTAACTTTAATGTCCAACAAGCTTTTGTTCAGTGGGAGCTTTCGAAAGGGGAAGTAAATGGCGCTTAGCCCATAAAGCTCCGTAAGTTATAATTTTATAAAGCAAAGAGTTTTTAAAAAATTCTTTCCTCAAGATACAAAATATGTTGTTATAAATATATAAAAATCATAGATATTATTTATTTTTAATGATTTATTTTCAAATAATTAGAACGGCGGTGTCACTCACACTAACTAGGTTATATGTATACATTATAAATTATTACAAACATTAAAGGAAAGTATATTTACATAACATATACTGGGGCTTTTCCGTCCCCTTCCCCTGTTATTTCTTGGGTAAGAATGGTTATTAATCATCCAACTAGAGTGGTCAGCGTTCATATTGCATTTTGCCAATAGAACTTAATTTTCAAATAAATAACGCTAAAGCTGTTATGATGTAAACAGAAAAAAAGTAAGCAACATTGTATAATTTCATCGTCCCTTTACTAGATCTGCAAAATATTGAACTGTTACATAACATACAAATATTTTTATAACAATAGTTCCATATCCGTATTAATATTATAAATGTGAAAGTTTGAGAGTCTGGATGTTTGTTACTATTTCATGCCAGAACGGCTGAACAGATATAGATGAAATTTGGCACAGAGATAGATTATAGTCTGGAATAGGCTATTTTCATCCCGGAAAAATGTACGGTACCATGGGATAGGTTAGTTCTTGTTGTTTTAAATAAAACGGATTTTTTCGTGAATTTATTTTGATTTTTGGTTCCCGTCGCGAAAAAATCTGAAAAGATAGTTTAATTTAAAATGTTAAATATTCGCATAAATCTAAGAAAGTATTAAGAGTTCTGTAAACTTGTAAATAATATACTTAGAAATAATAATTGTTTTTATACTGTGTTAGTAGTTTTTGATGTCAGCTTGAGAAAAATTAGACTTTGGTTATTATTTATGTTTATTTATTCCTGACTTCAGAAAAGGAAGGTGTGTTCGGGTACATCTCTATTATTATATTTATTATATGTTTTTATTAATAAAACTTTGCTTATTCGCTTAATATGAATTTCTCTTTATATCAGTCTATAGATTTCATTTAAAAAGTGAAATTCTAAATTATTACGATTTATACGAGTAAAATAATAACTTTTAAGGTAATTTTAAAATTAATTTATATAAAGAGTAAAAAAGTCATAATTTACATTGTTAAATTTCCCTCATAACATGCAATTTTCTTGTCTAATATCTTGCAGGTAGGCGTCGTATCTCACGTCGCGTCGTGGTGAGGATTAGCTGTGTAAGACGGGTTTCCAGGTCGTGCAGCCTATCGTCAGTTATAGCCTGTTATAGCCAGTTACACCCGATTATCGCTGCAGGGATCTTACTAAGTAATGGTTCTCCTTAATTAAATGCGACTTCCTGTATATTGATGGGCCTTCTGGTACCTGTTTATATATTGAATCTTTTAAATTACAGTATAATATATATGTAGGACGTATTATAAAACTTGCTTTGATAATTGGGTTAGTGTTAAGTTTGTTAATAATGATGTTAAATTCAAACTTTTGTCACAACTAGACTGTGCAAAAACTTATTATATACGAGTGGCTTACCCTCGCTTCGCTTGAGTGCATCCCTAATCGTTCTTTCACGCGTTTCAACGAAAAGGAGTTAAAGTAATACGTACACACACGCTTTTGCTCCATTAACGAATTAACCACTTTGCTCTTATATTATTATGTATAATAGAAGTCTGATGGTCAATACAAGGGTATTTCTCCGAGATTGCGTTCTTTATCTGATTAATCTGGCCAAAAATTATTTTCATTTTTGGCTCTATTCAACATACTCTTATGATTAAAGACATGCCAAATATTATTTATAAATAAAATATTATTTATAAATAAAAATAAATAAATATTGGCCAGAGTAATCAGATGAAGGACACAATCTCGGAGAAATACCCACAACTACAGATTTGCTTCATTCGAGATTCGATTCCACAAACGTCCGGTATATTCGGAAGTGCTTATCAGACATAAACATACAACAACCCTCGCTGAAGCTTCGTACACATACTTATATTGATTTTGACGGAAAATTGCATTATGACCTAAAAATAAACTGCGAATACGATGCAATCATGGTATTGCAATTACCGACATCTGAACTACAATTTTAATTTACTGACAATAATAATAGGTTCGTCATTTGCTTGTTACTTGAGTTTTCATGCTTTGTATTTCTAATCATTATTATTATTATAATTGCGAAAATGTATTTGTTGCTTCAAGTACTAAAAAAGCACAGGATTGATATAATCTTTAATCGTAGGGATGTTTATGACCCGGTAATTGTTGTAGACTGTTTTTTATCCGTACGTATCCAATTATTACTGTGAGATTTAAGTTAAGTTTAAGGCCAAAAATTAAAAAAAAAAAACAAATGCTGCTAAAATTATTTCTATTCATACGAAACACATGGTTAGAAACAAAAGCTTAGTCTAAGCTTAAAACTTTATATGAAGACACGTCTCATAGTAACTTCCGGTTATACAACTGCTACGTGGTACTAACTTTTTATCGGTTAAGGCTTATTCAGATATTTTTCATGCATGCATAGGGTATAATGGAATAAAATAAATCATATCCAACATTTACTTGGAAAATAAAATTGTATATTTTACAAAAGTTTCATATTAATACATAGAAATCAGCTAACTTGATAGACCCTGTCCTGTCCCATTTTATACACCATAAGTACCTACTCAGAAAAATCATCAGGCTCGGTCAAGCCTTTTAGGACGAAAATAATTACTAACACACGCTCATTGGGATTTTATATATAAAATTTCCAGTATCGATGTGACAATTTCATTTAAAAAGATTTATTTTCATATATTTCTACGAATGCTATAAAAAATCAACTAGAATCAAAAAAATTACCTAAAGGACAATGTGAAATTTATTACACATTCTTAACCTATTATATACCTATATAATAGGTTCAGAAAATGTTTATTTTTTCTAATACGAGCCCTAAAAACTGATTTTTAATTTAATAAAAATAATAAATGATTTCAATCTAGTCGCGATTTAAGAAAAAGTCTATTCTACTCACCCTCGCTCCGTTCGGGTTGGTACTTACTTAAGTTTTAACGTTTAGTATAGATTTCTCAGATATGAGATATTTTTCCGCAGTAAAAAGTATCCTATATGTTGACCCGGATAAACAGCTATTATCATAATAAATTTCATCAAAATCCCTCCAGTAGTTTTTTCCGTGATGTGGTAACAGACAGACAGGCACACAAAAATTCTAAAAACTATAGTTTCGGACTTTGTATCGATAATAATGTCTATTTCAATAAGATTTTCAAAGAAAATATTTAATGTACAGATTCGGCTTAGTTATAATTTTATTATATGTATAGATTGCGTCACATTTGTTCGCGTACCTATGAAAATGAATAATTAACTTTCGTTACGGTGGCTGTATTTCATTAGCGAATACCGACGGAGGAAATTCAACATCAATGCGGGGAATTACGCTATTATACGCCGGGGAGTGAATAGCATTCCTTATGTGATTTCAGATTAAACCTCTATGGATACATAAGGAAAGTGATTACTCGTAACTGTTGTCTTTTACGAATTGTATTAAGATGCTGACTGGTTTATGGCAACACAAAATTTTGACACTTCATCGGACTTATTAAGTTATTCGTTTTTAATAATTTTATTATTAAAATTTATAATAATATACTTGTAAGTTTCGGAATTTAAAGCATAGTTGAACGCTTTGTTTTTACTTATACAATGGAGATAATAACACTTTGAAATTTTAATCTTATTTTTAAAAGTGAGTAAGTTGATGTCGTAAGGTATCATTTATTTCGTGTAAAATTTATTTCATTTGCCAGTTTTACGCCGTTATATTACACGGTATTGTGATGATTTCACAGCTCGGGGACATGCGTCGATATGTATTTTAATTAACAATTTGCAATAACGTGTGTAATAATCACGAAATGACACAGGCATGCCCGATATTATACTTTGAATAAATACCAGATACATAAGTTGTAGATTGATCTATTCTGTACCTTAATAATTCAAATATAAGATTTTTTTGTCTAGAAAAACGTAACGTGTTCCGACGCGATATTTTCATGTGCGAATCATTTTGAATATGATTACCACTTGTATGATTACGGCGAAGGAAAACATCGTGAGGAAACCTGCATGTCTGAGAGAACTTAGCAAGTTTTCGAAAGACATATGAAGTCCGTCAACTCGCACTTAACCAGCGTGGTGGACTATGGTTTGATCCCCCTCGTATTGAAGGGAGGCCCGTGCCCAGAAGAGAGGGACGTCAAATAGGGCTGAAAACATACATACCTACATACTGTTGAGAAAATAGTTATCGTGATTAATATAGGGAAAACGCGAGGGATTTTTTTTAATATTCGAAATATGATATTTCACAATTAATTACTTCGATAATCCTTGAACTTTACGAATGTTTTTATCATAAGCATATATAACTCATAGTGTATGTATATATCTACATATATGTATGTGAACCCTCTATAAAACCACTTACAGGAGGCATGGTTGATCACTAGGAAAGCGTATGAACAAAATTTTACAATCAAGAATATTTTATATTATATATGAGAATTATTTCATAATTCCTACATTCTTACACATGTGAAAAACACGACATAATATATATTTTTATTAATAAATGTAGTGAGCGAGAAAACACGAGTTGAAAAGTAAATTTGCTTTAGCGATTCCAATTTAGCCCCAATCCATTGTAGATCGTGTACGTACGTACTTAATAGCTCGTTATCAACAATCTCCTATTAAATACCAAACATTTTTACATGAGTGTATAGCATGTAATATTCATGAATGTAAGTAATTATCTAAAATGTAATGGCGTTTACCTACCAATTGGGCCCTCTTTTAAAATTATTAATTTCTTCAACAACCATTCCTGAGTTTATGACCTTCTCAATATACGTTGCTTAATTAATTAATTCTGAAAGGCAACTAATAGAAGCGTAATAGCCGTATTAATAGGGTGATCGTTAGCGAACTGAATTTGAATAAAACGCCCGGAATTTTGCAAAATTATTATTGAAAGAGTAAAAATCGAACGTTGGCAGGATATTAAATTCTTTTTTAAGGATATTTTTATCGAGTTTTCTCTTTAAAAAAGTTTTTACAATTTATTCAATGTTTTGTATAAGATTTAATTATTATTGTTTTATGTCTAATTAATAAATATGAAATCATTTTCTATGTACGTATATATTTTATTTCAAACAAAAACTTATTAATTGAGCTTTTGTAAGTCCGGTTTAATAATGTATATGTTATATTTTCTTAAATACGCCTACGTTTTGATTTAATTGTAACTCGTGCTTTGATTAATTTATTCACAAAGGTATAATGGGTTGTAAATTTCAAACAACTTGTACAGGTAAAAGGAATTTGTAGCCGTACTACAATTTATTACATCTTTAGCACAGTTTTATTTGATACCTTAAAAATTAGTAAAATCTCTGGGAAGTTTTTATTGTGTTCATAAAATTACTATCGCCCTGCCCTAGCTCCGTACAGTTGTAAAATAGTAAAGAAATAAGTGGTTGCATGTACTCGTGTGTACCTAATACATCTTATTATACTTTACACTAGTGAAGTATACACTTATTTGTTGAATCCTAAATATCTATGGATTGTAGACGTCGATTAGTTTCAATGGGCTATTTTTAATATTATAACCAACATGGCAACATATTTCTGAATACAACAACGTGTTTAGTAATTAACTGAGAGACTAAATAGCGAATAATTAGCCTGAGCCGTTGAAGACGAAAAATATATAAAAACAAAACTTTTGTAAAATAATGAAACTATATTGATGATTATATATCATTGATTGATATGATAATATTGACTTAATCGTTATATTGTCTGTATATAATAAAGCTTATACACACAAGAGAAAATCATACGTCCCGTGCCAAAGTTAAAAATATATTCGTCGTCATACTTTTCCAGCCTGCCTGGCGCCTGTGTAGGCCAACACCACAGAGGTCGTACAAAGGCGCTTGATGTCTTTATCATATACTATATACCTACTTTATTGAAAAACAAGTAGGTAGGTAGCACTTTTTATATTTTATATTTATATATGTATAATATAGGTATAGTATTTATGTATGTAGTTATGGTATTTAGGTATTGGTTAATTATATTTTACTTGTTTTTTTTTTTGTATATATTATATATTTGTAGGATACATATATGTATAAATATAAACTTTTTCTACTGTCTCTTTATTTGTTATTTGCGCCCCTTCTGTCTTAGTACTATTTCCTACACCTAAAGATTGCCTGAAAGAAATCGCTCTTTTAGCCATAAGGCCGCCTCTTGTACCTCTTTCTATATTTTGTATATTTTTTTTTCTCTTTTTGGGTGTACAATAAAGAGTAATTCATTCAAGTAGGTATTGAAAAAAATCCAAATAGTAACTGTATTTTTACTGGATTTTCTTTAATTAGGAAACTGTATAGAGTTGTTTTTTTGGGTTATTTTGTATTTATTCTATCGCAAAAATGTTAATACTATTTCAATCACTCTTCAGTGTAAAATATGTTTTATTGGTAAATACGTAACACGAATAAATTGTGTGGTAGATAGAACCTGCTAATGCGCATGTCAGACTTCCACTGCCGATTTTTCTGTTCACCCAATCTAGAAGATTAAAGAAGTAGTGTGTTTTAGGCCTTTATTTTGTTTACTGTAAAACCACAGGACCACATTTTTGATATCATTTTTTTTATTTAAAAATAATACAAATATAAGAAATCCAAAACAACCATAAAATCGGTGATCGGTTACGTCAAATATGAAATGGGATTCTATCTTCTTTTTTGTATATTATAATAATTATTAAATATTTTGTAAATAATTTAATTAATCAAAACTTACAAACCTTAGAAATCTATAAACCTTTTCAGTACGTTATTTTACAACGTAGCGATTTAAAGCGCTACATTATCTCGACCAATCTTAACAGTTATTATGAAATTACACAAAAAATCATATTCCGTAATGTGAGCAGTGCCAAGAATCTTATCAAGTAAGCAATTTTGATTAGACCAGCTGTAGCAATGTACAACATGTGATTACTTAATTCTACGCCAAGTGGGCAGGGACCCTCATAAAGATAGCGAAAACGAGTAGGCTCTTCTTAATTTATGAACGAATTACGCCACTACGTTCATGCCAAACTACGTACGAGATATTTGTCGCGAATTAGAGTCTATTCAGCGTTATTTGCTAAAAGTATTACATTATTGAAAATCAGAAAAATACCGATGTAGAGTAGGTTCTATTTGCCGGACAATGCTTATTCGACCAAAATCGCAGGTTCGAAACTTGTAGAGATCATATGCCTGTATAATGAGCATCATGTCAACTTTGAAAATCCATTTACAAATCGTTTTTGCGAGCTAAAGTACACAGAAAGGTTTTGACTCCTTAAGTTCGCTTGATTGGTTGATCAGTTACAACCGCGTAAAAGAATGCGCCTTTTTTCTTATTATTATATTTGTTCGCACAATTATGTAACGTGTAACACGACTTATTGTAAATACATTGCATAATGTATTTGCCTAATAGTAATTTTAACAACATTTTTAACAGCATCATTTTAACACAATTATTATACATAATAAGCACTACAATTTGTTTGGTTTTCTACATTATATAAAACCTATTTACATTTCAGTTGAATATCTTCATAACTTCATAGGCAGGAGGCAGGAGGGCATAGATAAATAATAAACATGTTATTCGAAAATCGTTGAAGAACAGAAATCAAAATTGTGTTGAAATGACAAATTTCATCGTTATGTCATAGATATTTAATCTATACATATAATAAAATTGTAACTAAGACGAATCTGTACATTAAATATTTTTTGGAAAAACTTATTGAAATAAACATTATTATCGATACAGAGGCCGAATCTACAGTCTTTAGGATTTTTGTCTGTCTGTTACCACATCACATAAAAACCACTGGAGGGATCTGGATGAAATTTGGTATGGTGATAGCTGGTTACCCGGGTCACCATATAGGATACTTTTTACCGCGGGAAAATATCTCATTTCTGAGAAAAAATACAAAAACTGCAATGTAAGAGTATACTAATATGTAAAACCTAAGAATTTGGTTTTTGGTCATCTGAACGCGGGCGGAGCCGCGGGCAATGCTAGTATATAATATATTTCATTCCGTCGTTTTTTACCTGTCTAAGTATTATGGAATGTTAATTTTTGAAGGTACCTATTACATTTTAATTTCAAAATATATGGACTCGCTATTATACTTATAATTTATATTATAATTATTGCTGCTAGACACATGAATCGTACTGTTTTAGCATATTTAAGCTGAATTCATGTTTAATATTTATCCCAAAAATACTCGCGGTCCGTATTTCGCTTTACGTGCGCAGATAAAATCGTTTTATATAACCGTTTTCGTTCCCATAATAAAATTATAACGTGGTCAAATTTTAAACTTTTATTGTAAGTGAATTTTGGTTGTAATAGAAATTATATTAGTTTTCAGATTTCTTATCTGTTAACATAAGGTCCGATAACGAAGGAACAAATTTTAATAGAGCCATTTACGTTGTATTTTTTTGCCTACATTAAATAAAAATATGTTTTATTATAATATTTTCATCGAAATAGTAGTTTATAATGTATAGTTTGAGCTTTCCTCTGTTGTCCCTTCCTTGTGTTGCTCTTTATAAAGCTGTGGTTTTCACGGGGATGTTAACTCGATAACACGCGTGCGGCGACGCTGGCACACGGTTCTATTTAATTTTATCCATTACTATGAAACGTTTTAGTTCCGCCATCAAAGGAAACCGGCTATTTAGTTTTTCATTTTCGTCAGATACGCATTTCTCGTCAATAGTATTCAAAGAGATTATTTTATTATACGGGCAATAATCTCCTTTAAAACATAGGTTTTGTTTTAATCGATCGAATGAATTTTAAGATTTGACATAGTTTCAGCTCACATGTAATACTTTATGTAGTTGTGGATTAAATAGAACTTACTTAGAAATATTTACTAAACATTTTTTGTAACAAAACGTCTGGTACTTTTTGGTACCAATGACTACGACAGCGCTATCCCTATGGATTGAGCGCTATTTTCTCTCATATTCACTTGTCATTTTGGTTTTACTATTATAAACCTAAAATCTAATTATTTACTTAACTTTAATCTAACGATAATACCTGAGATTTATCACATACAAATAGTAATGGGCACCGTAGGTATAAACAAGTTAAGTCGACTAAAGAGCCCAAGTCATTACGCGTTGGGAAGACATCCATCATAAGTTTAATGTTTCTAAAGGAATTACTAACTTCGTACTCACCGTAACACGCATATAACTAAATTGTTACTAAAATTTTCCTTTAAATATAATGTGCGCCTAGTACTAATATCCAACATTATCTCAAGATTGACTATATAGTCCAGTCAATTAAGCAAAAATAAGGGGTCAACCTCGGAATGAGAGATAATAAGATGTAAACTTGTATACAGCTTCATTTTGGTGTTCTTAAAGTTGTCTCAAAAGTCTCATAAAGTCCGTAAGTTATTCAAGGCCAAAGGTTATAAAAATCTGTTAATCGCGATTATCTCGGTTTCTATAGCTCCAATGATATTAGCGTTTAGTATAAAAATTGTAGAACATAAAATTTTTACATAAAATTTGCCTTACAAAAATGTTCATACGCTCAACCGTTTCTGAGATATCGGGCAGAGAAGAAAAACGAAAGTTTTACACAGAAAAATCTTCATGTTGTTAGTTTTATTGATTAAACTATTAACACCTCCAGGTAAATTTCTAAGAAATTAATTAAAATTTTAAGAAATCTATTGTTAACTGACACGCTGGCGTGTCCGCGATCGTGGAGGGATTAATAGGTTAATTTTTATTAGAGATTCAATGTTTATTTTTCGATAATTATTACATGTTTCGTAAAGCTGCAACAAATGCTTAATGAATTCCGAAATATATCCACAAATCTATAAAACTTTGCATAATTTTCGCGCTTCGGTTACATCGCGGGTATCAAATGTATTTATGCGACAGTAAATGTTTCATCAGATGTACCGCAAAAATGTTTTAAGCCCGAACAGAATCGAATTAAACGTATCTGATGCCCGTTTGAAATGAGAATGTTTCTCTTATAATAATAAATGGGTACTAACTAGGTACTATGAAAAATAATATTAGATCTTTACCTATGAATTTGCCGTTTAATATACAGAAAGTTCAAGTCATAAATATTTTTTTATTTCTATTAATCAAAATATGCACCCATGCTATCGATGCATCTCTGCCAGCGCAGTGGTAATTTTTTAATTCCCTGCTTGAAGAAGCCAGGTGTACGGAAGCCAACAAACTCTTCAAAGACATTTTGTACTGCTTCTCGGGTATTGAATTATTTCTTTGCTAAAAAGTTGTCCAAATTTTAGAAAAAGTTGAAGTCTGTCGGCGCAAGGTCCGGTGACTAAGATTGATGATGCAAAACTTTCAACCCTAGCTCTTGTAGCTTAGATACCGTCTGTTGTGCCGTATGAGGTCGAGCGTTATCGTGTAGGAGCAACGGGGATGAGCGATTAACCAAGGCTGGTTGGAGATTTGGGAGCACCTTCATCATTGTGTCCAGTTCCTCACAGTACACATACACAATAATGCTGATGCCATTTGATAAGAAGCTGTGATGAATTATACCGGCACTAGACCACCAAACAGTGACCATGATATTTTAGGTGTAAGTTTTCGTTTGAGGCATTGCCTAGGTGCTGAACCAGGGTCTAACCAACATGATGCCTGCTTACGATTATCAAAAAGAATAACGTCTCAAATGGTCAGTATTGTAAAATGGGAACTTCATTGGTAAATACCTATTATTACAAAAAACTTTTACCTTCTCTTGACTTTTATAAGGCTTAGGCCTTTCATTACTTTTGATCGATTTCAAAAGGGAGGATTAACTCAATTCGGTTATACCTTTTTGTGTTTATGTTACGCATCTTCACCCATTGTTGACGGATTTTCTTAATTCCTTTTTAAATGAAAAAGTTTCAAGGTTGTTTCCCTATAATTTTCAAGAAATAATCTATATATAAGTTACCTTTCAAAGTAATAAACTCATATATGGATATTATTTTGTCAGAATAGACAGAATCTTTTTGTTTAACCTATATAAACTTAGTCTGAACTGGCTGAGATATTTTCGAAGTCGGTGCCAGCGGACAATATTTTAAGATATGAATATTTAATAGGTAAATATGTATTTTACGTATCAAAATATATTAAATTTCCTATACGTCGGCTGGCACCGACTTCAACAATATCTGATTAGGTATCTATTCTAAATGAAAACCCCCGTTTAGTTATTTCTTACATTTTAGTGCCTGGAAGTCGTTTTTTTTTAAGTTTTTATCTATGTTACAAAATTACTTTAATCAGTAATTGCGTAAAGGTTGAATAACTAATCGCTCACATTTATGTATATTAGTAAAGAGTAACATGAAACATCACTTACTCGTAGATTTAAAATTTTGTGGTATTTATCTGAAAAAGATATAGAGAGGCTTTACTGGACTTATATTCTTCTCTTAATGTCCCGTCGGTTTAAACGCCATGGTAAATTATTAAAGATACAGGGAAAACCCCAATGCTGCTGGTATACCGTTATCTGCTGGTCTGATAACTATTTATCACTAGATGGTAAAACCATCGGTTTGTGGTTGACGTACGTTATGTATAGAAATTAAAAGTTTTTTATAGCTTTTTCTTTTATTTTATCATAAATCTGCTCTAACTGTACTGTTACCACTATACTATTAACTATACATATACTTTAGTTTTAAGTATTATTTAAAAATGTTTATATTTGTTTGTTATTTTTTTTTTATACCGCACGAAGAGGGTGACCATGAACGAATTGTGGCTAATTCGTTCATGAGGGTGACGTACAACGTATAGAGCTGTAATATAATTTTGGTCGTAAATACTTAATATATCTATTTTTTGTATGTCCATTTATATGCTTGATAATTTATATTATTAAGTTGGCAATTGGCATGTATGATATTGATATTAAGATTTTGTTTCTATAATATATACCGATAGAACATATCAACTCTCAACTATAAAAGGATTTAGAAACAGCTCCTTCCGTAGACAAGTTCCATTTCTATTATCTATATTGCTAATAGAAACAAAAAATATATAAAAAAATGACAATATAATAAATAAATATATAGTATAACGTTTAGATATGTAATTTTTGTAATATGTATTTGTGTGTATAAAAGATCATATCATAATCCTAGAGTAGAAACAGATATTTTAAATAGTATTTATTCAAAATTTCTGTATCTACATACAATTTCTTTTATAATAGAAAAACAGCTACATTTCAACATTTTAACTACATTCCATTAATATTATTTGGGCAAGTGTCACATAAGTTTTTGTATGGCTTAAAGATTTCATTACTTGTGTTAAACTCATAATGTAACAATGGCTTTTACCAATATAATTCAACGAGGGTTTTTACTAATAACAAGTCATTGTCTAATAAATAGCTATGGTGAGACATAATACAAACATTGTACCTTGTATTCATTGTACCAGCTATTTAATTAAACGTGCGGAGGTTGATTTTATAATACCCCGGTGGGTTAAGTTGGGATAACGTCTTACACAAATGCCATAATCTTGTTAGTACGTCACCCGCCACGACTTTTATTAAACGTTATAGGAGCCATGGTTTTCATTGTGATTCTATTCTAATAATGGTTTAAGTTATATAACAAATATAGATAACCACATTTTTATAACCAGTGGTAACCCAGTGGTAGCGCGCCCGTTTGGGAAATCGAGTGAAGCGAGTTCAAATCCCGGGTTCGCACCTCTAATATTTTCATGTGCGAATCACTTCCAACATGATTATCACTTGTCTTACGGCGAAGGAAAATATCTTGAGGAAACCTGCATGTCTGAGAGCACATAGCAAGTTTCGAATTTTTCGAAAGATATGAAGTCTGCCAACCCGCACTTGGCCAGCGTGGTGAACTATTGCCTGGTCTCCCATGCATTGAAAGGAGGCCCATGCCCAGCAGTGGGAAGTTAAAAATGTCGAAATACGATACATTTTTATATGCTTTGCTTTTTTAAATTATATAAATGAATAAATACTATTTTCTCTTTAATAATTATCAAAGATAGAATATACTTTTTTAACATATAAGAAAGAAGTAAAGTCGTTATATCGCTTGTTAAAGTCGACTTATCTAAAGAGGCAGAAAGAATCTATTTTTGTATCAATTATAGTAGGAATAAATTAATAAAAGTAGTGATCAATATTACGATCGTAGTAATTAGTAGCAGTACTTCACGTAAAAGCAACACTAGCGATTAAAATTCAATAAAAATAAAACAGAAACACATTAATTATATTTTACATTTTACTTACACACATTAATTATATAATTTATTAACTTTTATTATGTGTTTTATTTATAAATTAAATTGAAGTGTTTGATTTCAAAATGGTAACCCTTAATAAAAATATATTCCTTGAACGGTTGAGCTTTTTCTCTTATTTTAGCAGGACTTTTATAGGTTGATTTTTGTTATATCTAACCAAGGGTAAGAGTTACGTCCCAGCCTCCATGTTTGTTCACCTTGTCGCGGTGAGAAGGCTTATTAGCGTCCGGCAATCCAGCCAGGTGGCCCACTTCGGTCGACGGTGAACTATGTGGGTTGTTCCTGGTATTTCTTTGATAAGTGATAACAGTGTACCGCGGGAGCGATTCCATGGTTGTTGTGGTCTGCAACGACAAGCCAGTCTTAAGACACGGGAGTATTTAGATGTGGATATAACTGGCTTTTCTATTTTTATCGTTGTATAAAAAAAAATCTGCGGTCCAAAGCTTTTAGCTCATTGTCTTATAGTTTTAAAGAGTTCTATAAAGTTCTTTAATATTAAAGTAATATAACATTTTATAAACATATCTGTAAATATATATTAGAGCCCATGTAAAGTAATTTGTAAATGAAAACGAGTCAACTAGTTTTAACGTTATCTTTATGAGGATCCCGTCCATTGGCCGAGAAATTAAGTAATCACATAACACTACAACCTTAATACCAGCACACTTGATTAAATTTTTGGCTGGTTCCCAAAATATATATTGCCATTTACACTAATAAAGGAGTAGGTCTTTGTCTGTGTTTTTTTTTAAATTATCTAAGGATGGAAAATAGTATCATTATATGTGCTTAAGTATATAGCAATTTATTTTTGACCGACTTCAAAAAGATAGGTGTTTAATTCAGTTGTATGTTTTTTGTACGAATCGTTTTTCATAATCCTTTTTTAATGAATAGCATAAGGGCTACGATTCATAAGGTCAAAAAATTTCATCCCCAATGTTGGGATAGTATGAAATGATTTTGAAATCGGTGTAAGTTTTTAGTAAAAAGTAATTTGTATAGAGTATTTGTAAACAAGTGGATACCAAGGGACAGGAAAAGGAGAATAGTGAGACCTAGTAAAAGATGAAGAGACAATTACAGACACACGTGTGGTAATGACTGGATGCAAAGGCTCGGGAAAGAGATGTTTGGAAAGGTTTAGGAGAGACCTACGCCGCAGAGGCGACTACTACTAATATATACTAATTGTTATTTTATGCATACATACACCTTTAGAGAAATTTAAATTTACAAAAGTTATAAAGTACATATATAGTTATGTAGACATATAAATAGTCATATAGATAAGTAAAAACATTTACAAATACACATACAGAAAGTCCCAAAGATTTGTATAAGTAGTTGTGTTCAAAAGAAAGAAAAATGTTAACGAAAGTAGTAAGTTAATAAAGGCTATTTTATTTTATTTATATACTTGCATTGCCCGCGGCTCCACACGCGTTCAGATGACCCAAAACCAAATAAAATAGCGCTATTGTTATTTTTTTTCAAGATAACCTATTTTTAATAGTTTTTGTCTTATTTACTAAGTTACCTTGCTAAAATATGTATAGTATCATCGTGGTTTTATTCTAACCAGTTTTTGTATTTTTTCTCAGAAATGAGATATTTTCCGGCAGTAAAAATTATCCTATATGTTGACCCGAATAACCAGTTATGATCATAAAAAAAATCGTCAAAATCCCTCCAGTAGTTTTTCTGTGATGCGGTGACAGACAGACAGACAAAATTTTTAAAAACTATAGATTCGGCCTCTGTATCGATAATAATGTCTATTTCAATAAGATTTTTCAAAAAATATTTAATGTACAGATTCGACTTAGTTTGAATTTTATTATATGTGTAGATAAACATGCGTATAAAATTTTTAGTGACTTTCTTTATCCATAAAGTAATTTAAATTGGACATACTAACATGCATAGTGTATATATTCATATAAAATTTAAAATATTGTATAAATTGAGTGTACTGAAGCCAGTAGAGACCGGAAGTATAAGTGTGCGGTCGCATGTCACTGTCATTTTTCAGTATTGCTCCTTTGAGTGTGGGTTGTGTAGCGAAGCTCCCGCAGAGCTATGTCGCTTGCAGGCAGCCAATAAACTTACATATTACAGTAGAGTCATATATTGCATTTTCTAAGTTTACATCGTGAGTTTTTTGTTTTAATATTATTTTTAGCATTTGTTTAATGATACTCTATACAAATAAATAAAATTTAAATATCTGGTTGTAATATCAAAATAACATCTTTTCACTAAATGCATATGAAATTATATATGGTACTTATAAGAAAAACACAGTTTTTTAAATTTTTGTCTGTCTGTCTGTTTGTTGTGCCTAATCTCCAAAACGGCTAGAATGATTTCGACAGGATTTTCATAGGCAGATAGCCGATGTTATAACGGGTAACTTTGGCTACATTGATTCATCATCATTCTGGGTTATGGGAACATTCATTTATATTTAAATATATAAATTAAATTGTTTGTACGCGTGTGTGTAATTCATATGATTTTCATATGCTTATATTTATTTACTAGTACTTCATACACTGACAATTGATAGATATATACATCGTTACAATCTATAAAGTGCAGGTTAAGCCACAGTTAAGAGATAGTATGTAATAAGTTAACCGCACATCGCTATTAGCGAACATAATGTTCGAATGGAAATTAATTATAGTGCGCATTAAGGGCAGTAAGTGCTAATACGAGATTTACAGGCTTAGTCGAGTTCTAGCGATACAATTTTCCACTCCGACTAACACGGAACACTTCCGTAGTACCTATCTCTAATTTGAAATTCAAGATTATTTAATCAAAATATATAATATATGTATGTATATAGGAAGGAAAATACGTAATATGCTTTAACGGCTAAAGTCACGCTAGTCAAATGGTTAATATACACGGCTACGATAACGAGGTTCTAGGTTCAAGTCTTGCGTTAGGCGTAAAAAATATATTGAGTTCTTGTTGTGGAATTTTCAGTGATAACCCAGAATTGTTGAGTTGGTGGAGGTTGATACAAACCACTCTGAAAGCAAGTAAAGCTTTATTTCTTGTCGTGTGTAAGCCGCCCCATCAGATTATATGATAAAGATGATAGAATGGAGAAAGTATGTGCATATGTACACTATAACTAAAAATAATTCTAGCTTTAGATGATATATTCAAAACGACGTGATTGAGTTTTAAATAGTACCTATATATTTCATTAAAACATACATTTTCTAATATAATATTTAATATATCTTTATAGTTATTCAATAAATACTATTGTATTGTATTCAGCCCTTTTTTAACGTCCCACTGCTGGGCATGGGCCTCCTTTCAGTACGAGAGGGATCAGGCCATAGTCCACCACGCTGGCCAAGTGCGGGTAGGCGGACTTCACATGACTTTTGAAAACTTGCTAGGTTCTCTCAGACATGCAGGTTTCTCCACGATGGGGTGTTGTAGCGTGTGCGCAAGCGATCCTGCAACGCCCCATTGCACTGCAGCGATGGGTTCCGCTGTGGGTTTTAGTGAGTAGGAGTCTCACAGTACTTTGCCCGTTATGACGGCCGGCAGGGTTCTCATGATGGGTTTCCCCAGCGAAAAAAAAAGGTTTCTCCACGATATTTTCCTTCGCCGTTAAGACAAGTGGTAATCATGTAGGAAATGTTTCGCACATGAAAATATCAGAGGTGTGTGACCCGGGATTTGAACTCGCTTCACTCGCTTTCCCAAGCGAGCGGTTACCACTGGGCCACCACTGTCTTAATATATAATAATCATCTATACATTTTATAAAACTAAAACTTATTTAATAATAAAATGGTGCTATTTAATTTAAATAGATTTAATATTTATAAACGTCGTTTATGTAGATTGCTTAAGAAGAATGATCCTTAATTTATTCGACTACAACATAGACCTTATAACAAAAGAAACGATAAACAAAATACAGTTTCTCTTGACTAGATCAAATTTATAAAGTACGTGACAGAAAGACGAAGCTTCTCATTGCTAAGCTTCACAACACTGCTCGATTTAACTTATAAACTCTACTTGACAATATTGGCTACGAATAAGAATTTCTTCGCCTAAATATTTGTCTTTAGTCTTAAGTCTACGTGAAAGTAATTCGGGTAACATAAAGAATCTAATTTCTTATGGACGTACATGTGTTTGTAGATATATTAAATCTGCTTTTAAATCGCTTGATTTTTTGAACATACAAATTGTACATCTAAAGTAGGTGTATAAAGTAGACTGATTGTAATAAGTTTGTAATATAAATTTAAATAATAATTGGTTTTTATTTTGCTTTTAATAACAGGTAGGTAATATTTAGTCGAATTTTTAATATTGATATTAGTTCTCTTTTTAATATTATGTATTATTAAGTAAATATTATGAATATAGAAATGTTATAATATTACATCGAAGCCTTTATTAACTTACGATTATGTTCTAAATTTCAATAGGCAAGGCAATGGAAGTCGCCTACTCAACCAGATTTACGAAGCAACGCCGTACAAGCTAGAACTAGAGAAATCGTTCTTATAATGACGACGGATAAAATTACACAAAACGTCAAAAGTTTTGGTACTGGGTCTTGTTAGCAATTAATTTTCAGCGCGAAATATTTTCAAACTAATTCAAAACATAAAACCGGATCGAAA
The DNA here is from genome assembly GCA_947093115.1 of Brenthis daphne. Lineage (NCBI taxonomy): Eukaryota > Metazoa > Arthropoda > Insecta > Lepidoptera > Nymphalidae > Brenthis > Brenthis daphne. The sequence goes on along the minus strand of OX352474.1, from coordinate 27,342,694 downwards.
GAGTCATTTGATCGCCGAAAATTTGGAAACGTTAAAATTTCGTTATTAAAATTCACTCAAACTCAATTAACGAGAACATTACTTTAGCAAACACGACGAAGTGAATAAATAATTTGAAAATTCATTTATTATTTATTACTTGGTATATAACAGACCGGAATAATATATATAAATGTTTGTTCGAAATTAGCATAAGTCCTCGCACTGCGCTTTACGTTTGCTGTAGCACTTTATTACGCAAATTTGCCACAAGTATTTTGAACGTGTTCAAATCTCTACATATAATAAAATTGTAAGTAAGCCGAATCTGTACATTAAATATTTTTTGGAAAATCTTATTGAAATAAAAATTATTATCGATACAGAGACCGAAACTATAGTTTTTAGAATTTTTATCTGTCTGTTTATTACCGCATCACAGAAAAACCACTGGAGGGATATTGTATGAATTTGGTATGGTGATAACTGGTTATCCGGGTCAACATATAGGATACTTTTTACCGTGGGAAAATGTCTCATTTTTCAGAAAAAATACAAAAACTGCAATGTAAGAGTATACTAATATGTAAAACCTAACAATTGGGTTTTTGCCATCTGAATGCGGGCGGAGCTGCGGGCAATGCTAGTATTATATAAAATAAGAAAGATATTTTCAGTACCTACCCAGGTTATTCAAGGTACCATATAAGGCGATATTATACCTTTAAATTATTTGTACCTATATACTAATTCGCATCTTTTACGTAAACATGGAGATGCAGAAAATATCATATCTTTACCTTAATTTTTTATTTTTTTGTTATTATATGATGGAAAATTTAACTTTTTTTTCCAGTCTGCTCGTGACCACGGCTGGTGCAACTCAGTGGAAACGTCGGGAATAAGGTATTTTGCCACTTACGAATTCACGCGTTATAATATCACGTAGTGTCATTATTATACAATAATGGGAAATTATTATACAGACTGACTTTAAAACAATTCATATACGTTATACACATAAGAGTAACAATATGACACAGCTCTTTCATTTGCTAGATTCATATTTAACAAAACGACTCTATACAAATAAATTTTAATAGCCGCGCGAGTATTATGAAATGATTAACCAACTTTCATATTAAATTACGAGAGCAGTGTATAAAACCTACCTTTATGCAAATCGGACAAATATTATGCTTGATTTATTATTGTTGCAAGCACACGCTTTTACATGGTATAAATTAATATTTTAATTATTTTTGGGTTCCACTGGAAATTAATTGGTATGATATATTTCACTTAATACTTTCTTAGATTTACGTGAATATTTGATATTTTAAATAAAACTAACTTTTCGGATTTCTCGCGGATTTATTTTGATTTTTAGTTCCCGACGTTTCGAATGCTTTACAGAAATCAGTCTCTCCCGCGACCATGATATATACAATGCCCTCCTGATAGATTTCGACCACGACGGCTAATAACTGCGCAGGAATTATTATAGTGTACAAATGCACGCACAGACACCAGTGCACTCTCTATTCTTTTCATTATCTCGATGGGACGACTATTCGACACGGCCGTTGAGAGATCAGGCGCAGGACCCACAGCTTTACGTGCTCTCTAAGACACGAGGGTTAATCACCACCAACTTCCTAACTCTAGGCTGTCTAAGAATTCCTGTGACTAAGAATTCCTTAACAGAACGATTCAATAACTGAACTCGGCTCGACCTGGGACTCGAACCCAAGGCCTTCAACTTCAAGATCTGCAACCGTACATCCTAGCCACTAGACCACCGAGGCAGTTATTACATTAATTCAGCTCCACCATCTCAACAGTACGTTTTACAATAGAAATACACAAAAAAAACATTGGATAAATATTAATTACATATGTTACTCGATCGCGAAGTGTTTTTAAAATGTAGCAAATTAATCTGAATTTCAGGCTAAAGTCCGGTTCAGTGTTTAATGACGTTGCGGATGTTTTGATATGAAATTATTCTGAATATGATTTACTGGAATAAAATTTCATACAAAGCTATTTCGGATGTTTTTATTAATGTTAACTTTTTTAATTAATTGAAATATTTACATACATCCCGTGTATATCCATACTAATATTATAAATGTGAAAGTGTGTTTGTTTTTGGTTTGTTTGTTTGTTTGTTTGTTTGTTTGTTTGTTTGTTTGTTTGTTTGTTTGTTTGTTTGTTTGTTTGTTTGTTTGTTTGTTTGTTTGTTTGTTTGTTTGTTTGTTTGTTTGTTTGTTTGTTTGTTTGTTTGTTTGTTTGTTTGTCCTTATTTCACGTCGAAACTGAGTGACGGATTGGCGTGATTTTTTTGTGTGGAGATAGTTGGAGGGTTGGAGAGTGACATAGACATACTTTTTACCTCGGGAGATTATCTATTCCCACAGGAAAACACATTATAATACAATCCAAAAAAATATTTATGATCAGAATTACTTGAAAGTTCGTATTAATGCTCTTCAATAAAATTTAATAAATATGTGCTTAAGCATTTTTTGAAATTCATCCTATAAGGTAAAATGGGGGATGAAAGTTTGTATGAAACTACCTTTTTAGGGGTTTTTTGTAGTTTTAGCGCAAGCGAAGCCGCGGGTTCTGCTAGTACTTTAATATGTATAGAATGTTTACTGGATGGACTTACCGTCGTAATAAGATACTTGGTCGATTTCTTAATTAAAAACATAACATTTGAAGGAAAATAATCATAATTGTCTTAATTTAATTATTAAAATAAAGGTTTATTTCCCTACTTAATGATTCGATTTTGAAATTTCTTTCACCAATATGAATCAATATAATACTATTGTTACATGGGTTTCAGTAGGATAAGTATATTTTTCCCCCCGATGTGTGTTCACCTTGTCGTAGTCAGAAGGTTAATTAATGTCTGACAATCTAGCCGGCTTGTAAGCTAAGAGATGCACTGGGGGGCAGTAGGTTGCTCCTGGTATTCCCTGGTAGCAGAGTAGACCATGGGAGCGACCACCTGGTTGTTGTGATCGACCTTTGGGGTGTCATGGTGAGTGCTTTAGTGACCTTGCGGTGCCCCATTCAGACAGTGGTGGTTTCGTTGGGTTTCCGGGGGTTGTATTGGCTCCTTTAATCAGTGACTTCCATATCTATAAGTATGCAGGTGGTATTATTATAAATATGCATCTGTGCATATGCACAGCATACTATCTGCGTACTGTGTTGTGCTTCTGCTGTACTGTGCATATGCACAGATGAATACTATACTTGAATATTTATAACATGTATGTATGTAGGTATGCATTTCCCGACATTAATCAAAAGGATATACGTATATTTACTGAACTTGTATGGACAAAGTTCGGAGGGCTTTCGACATTTTTTTAATAAATCAAACTATCGCATATATAAAATATTCTTTTTATTAATTAGTAAATTTTATTGTGTTGAAAATTATTAAAAAATTGTTTCTTTATACGTTTGGAATCGCGACTTGGTGAGATGATTTGGGGCAATATTTATCAGTTGTGAACTAAACAGAAAAATGAAGGTACATAAGCGAAGCTTCATTATATAGTAAATAATTATATATGAATTAAATTCGTAATAATTCCGAGGGATTAGTTCTGATTTAGCTGTCCTACAGAAATTTTATAATCTTGTTAACATCGTCACAGGCCGCCCTGTTTATTAAACTAACTACAATGAGAAGCAACAACGTGGCTCCTTTTATATAACATTAATTTTCATACTAAGGTAGTGCTAAGTAGAGACTCAGCTGCTTATAAGTATGCTGTTATAACAAAGTTTCATTTAGCGTAAAGTATCTTAATATCTTAAGAATAATAATAATTATATTTTTTATGTATATCTTATCGTATCTGGGCGTCCTAGTTGCCTTTTACCACGGCCATTTTTTTTTTATTTCAATTAAAGTTACTATGATTTTTGATAATTTATGGAAATAAAATTTAGCTCTTGGTGGTGGTTTATTTATGGAAATAAAATGTAGTGTCTTGTTAGTGAAGGAATTTTCAGAATCGTATCAATTTCAGAGACTACTTATTCTTTATGGTACTAGTGTAGAAGTATAAATATAAAATAGACATAATACTTTCTTAGATTTACGCGAATATTTATTTTTGAAATCATTTTTGTAAAATTGTGGGTAGGCACTGTCTGGAACAAGTATGTGTTTGAGACGTCTATAACCTTAGTATCTCTCGTGACCATGATTGCTGTAAAGCATTCCAAACATCGGGAACCAAAAATTAAAATAGAATTGTCAACATTTCGTACATTTATATAATGGGTTTCCTAAATTATTTTTTATTGAAAAATAAGTATAATATGAAAGTTCACTGAAAATACGTTTATTTAACTTTCGCCAAGAAGTAACTGGAACAGTCGGAAACTTAGCAGTCCTTTTAAACTAATGCACCAACTATCAGCGCTTCTTATAAAAGTATTGAGAATATAATTAACTATTTTATGTTAGTGGAGTAAGAAGCGGAAAGTCCGCAGTTGGTTTTCAACTCAAATAGGTCAGATATTTGCTGCCCGCATGGATGGCAAACAAAAGTTTATCCAAAACGCGCCTAAATGTAATATAGTGGATAATTTTCCGAAAGAGACTTTCTGTTTATTTACTTTGGCCCAACATGAACCGTGCCGTGAGGCAAATTAAATATTATATTAGAATAGAACTAAATAAATATTTTGAAACAAATATTAATATAATATATTTTCATTCTATTAAAATTTTCTAAATATATCTGTATGGTTTTTATTGTCATAGTTACTTGATAGTTAAATTATCGATTTTGTTAAAATGAACCATAGACCATGTAAAGAGACAGATACGTATATCAGTAATATGCTTCACAATTTTTAGTTATAAGGGTTAGTAGTATACAAGTCAATAAGTTGTACTATTTACAGTATTAAGAAATAATTTTAGTCCCGCTAAGTTTCTTTTGCCAGATTTTCTCAGGTCTGAGGGTTTTCTTCCCGAACTGGAATTCTTAGACTCATGACGCTCAGTAAAAAATTTAATAATTTAATGCTGAATAAAACAATAGGAACTTCAATTTTAGATGATAATATTATTTATATAGAAAATATAATAAAAACAAATATTTCAACGTTTAATAGTTATATATTTTAATATTATTCATAATAGTATTTCATAACAAGTAACATATATGTAACCAACCCGCACTCGGCCAGCGTGGTGGACTATAGCCTGATCCCCGTCATATTGAAGGGTGGCCCGTGCCCAGCAGTGGGACGTTGAAAAGGGCTGATTACATATGTACATATAACATATATATACGTACGTATTTAAGTTTATTTAACTATTGCGCATATCGACTATATAGGTCAGCGCCGGCGCCAAGAGTAGCGTGAACAGGCCGTTTCCGAACAAGCCGTAGTACCGTAGCACCGTAGCGTACGATCGAAATTCGGGCAATTTAGTCGTTACATAATGCAGCGGAAACCTCAAATGGCAGTTATTTCGATTCAGCATTCGCGCCGCCGTAAATAACAATAACAATTAGCTGGTGGATTCAATGCGCCGCAGTTCGGCATCTCATTTGTTCAAACATTGGTCTCATTATCGAAACCTTTGTGTAAGTGTATGTACTGTCAGCGTGTGCTGCGATTCCAATAAATAACTTATTGTACTTGTAGTGTTTATGAAATTTATTTTGGATAGCGGAGCATTTGTATGGTGGGTACATAGAATACTTTTTATCCTGGAAATCATCCCTTAAGGGGGTGAAAATGGGGAAAAAAATTGTTTGGGGAGTTAAATATAATAAAATAAATGGTCGGTGTGTTATCAAGTGTTTTTATTTGCATTCTCGGATACTAAACTCATGTTCAGATACCCTGATACCGCTAAGTTGCACTATGGATGAAATATTTAACGTTGTAATAATTATTTGTATTACACATACATTGTATAAAGAAATATATTACAATTAAATCAGTAGGTACCAATGGAAAATAATTTTACTATGTCATAAAATCTCATACCAAAAAATAACAACAATTTGTATTTAAAACTTGGACCTATCATATTCCCCTTTATGTATAATATTCTAAGAATGATTCCGTTTATTCAGCTTTGAATAGTCATGATATAATTTAAATATAAATCGATTTTCACTGTTTCGGAAATGACTTTACCAAGTGCCGAATGATTTATTCGAATCGATTTCGATAAACGATTATCCATTAATGTCGCTATTACTGGTAACTCTGTTAGCTGTTTTTAAAATTAACATATTAATTCAATGAGTAATGTTAGATTGTCGTTTGTTTACCGTAAGTCGAGACTCACATAAATATATTTTTTTTATAAATACAAGTTTCTTGCGACGTGAAAAAGGCAATTTTACGTATAATTTAGTAATTATCGATTTAGTTAAATCATTTTGTAATTTATCCACATACGCTTATATTATTCTCTTGTGTATTTTAGTCCAGACAAACAAAGTCTGTTCACTATAATGTATCGTCAGTGACGTAATGGGTCCCTGCGTCTTAGCGCATAACACCTCTAGGTAAATTTCTAAGAAATTAATTAAATTTCTAAGAAATCTATTGTTAACTGTAACGCCGGCGTGTCCGCGATCGTGAAGGGATTAATGTTATAATTGTATCTATATTGTTTTTGTTTTAAAATCTAGCCAAGTTGATAATCTAAATTCGTTATAAAAATAGAAAATTTTAAATATATTATGGATTATTTGATAAGTTGTACATCCAAGCGTTAAGTCAATTGATCTAAATATATTAACTCGTATGTTAATTTTTAGTATTCTATTAGCGATTATCGATTATAGAAAGATATATCCTATCAAAACATAAATGTGCAAATAGAAGCCAAGTTTAATATTAAGAATATACGTGGTTGTCAACTTCACCGACAAAAGAATTGATATTTAAACGGGTGCCAGGCTCTGCAGATAATCCAGATTTTTTTTTCATAAGAACATACAACGTTCTAAAATAAATTTAAAACACAATTTCTTGTTTTTTCTGCTACAAAAGTGTTTGCTATTTAAAAATAGAACTTCTTAACTTTGAACAGTTGAATTATTTACACAGAATAGATAACTTAGGATAAATTGAATTGAATTGCTATTGCTATGATATTTCAAAAAGCACTTAGTGTTAAGCTATTGCTATTATGTTTTGGAAGGCGCAAGGTGTTAATAATGTTTTTTTCAAATTTTAAAAAATTACTTTTTTCGGATTTTTCCCTTTGTATGCACACGATTACCCATCTGGATACCAAATTTTTACTTTGTAGGTCATCTGAAAGTGGGTTAGGTTTTACTATATGTCAGTCAGTGGTAAAATTGCCGATTTTTAGACGTTAATATCTTAATAGCCGTTTTAGTTGTACTTATGAAATTGGGGATTCTAGTTAATATAAGGGGATTTAATAAATGAACCAAGTTTTATGAGTTTATATTAAATATAAATTGAGTTATTACGTGAAAAGTGGCTCCAAATGGTTCGTGTAAATATACTCACTGTGCTGTGTCGCCATTTCCTTTGGCTTGAACTTGGCTGGACACGCTGCCGCGTGTCTTGATTGGGCTTAGGGCATAATTATGGTCAGCATTTACTTCAAGTCATACTAGAATTTTAGATTCGAATCTGTACATTAAATATTTTTTGGTAAATCTTTTTGAAATAAACATTATTATCGATAGAGAGACCGAATCTACAGTTTTAAAAACAACAGAAAAAATATACGGTTCCCGAGGAATAGATTCGTTTTTGTTTTGCTAGAGGAGAACCCGAGCGAAGCGAGGGTGAGCCACTACTAGCAAAATAAAAGAGCATTTGGTCTTTAATAAAAGTAGTATTTCATTATTTATTCGTCCAAACCAAATATTTACAAGTAACATATTAAATATTAAAGCAAATATTACAAGGAATATCAGTATAGCTCTGTTATAAAAAATGTTGTATAAGTACACTATATAATTTTAATAAGTTCCTAGAATATTATGCAGTAATTATTTTTCTTGTTTACTAAATGTTTTTCTATGTTAATATTTCTGTGATTATATTAAAAATTAATATAAATCACTTAAAACTTAAAAGTCGTTGTACAACCCTTTTAAGGTTTTTTTTAATTTATGTGGAACTATAGCTTAGGGAACCTATTCATTCAAAGAACAATTTTGACAATTGTTTACAATTATCGTAGATATCAATGAATTGAGTACCTCCTCCTTTTTAAAGGCTCACGAAAGGAAAGGTTAAGTAATGGAAGAAAATCTCAGATGTATTTTTATCAGATTTTAATTGCTAAGATTACACTATATAAATAACTTTTACGTATCATAAAGGCAAATTAAAGTGAAATATATCAACCAAGTTTCCAGATAATTTGATTTTTTATTTTGATAGCGAACAGAATGCCAAATGCGAATGATGAATAATATTTTATGGATAAAGGCTTGTCGAATTATGGAGATGGCAACACCCATTTATTTTATGACTCATTCTTTGCTGAATGTTGCCAGAAGCGAACAATAAACTTTTTGTGTAAATAAAATATTATTACGGCCTGTACATTGCTACTTTTATGTTTGCGAATAAATCCATTACTTATACTATATCTATACATTTTACATGAGTAATGAATTATTAAATAAGATGGCATCATGGGTTTTGTCCCACCACGTTATATAGATATTTAACATTTATGTTATGTTTGTGTACTTTAGGATTTTGCAATTAAATCGTAACAGGAATGACGCTGGTATATATAACCTTTTTTATGATTTACGCAAAACTCTCCGTTTCCATCATATTTTTAAGTTAGTTTTTTTACTATATATTAGAAAATCTATATTAATAACACATCCATGAAAAAATAAACTGTAGTTAGTAATAATAATAATTAGTAATAATAAGTATTTAATAATTAATTTATATTTATTGCCTTTCTCAACAAGTAGGTTATAGTTCCCAATATGAACATTAAAAGCAACATTTAAAGCCTACAAATACCTTCATAGGAATATATTATGTACACATCTGCCCCAAAAGCGTTCATCAATCGAGCGACACAGAGTACTGATGAAAAAACAACTTCAAAGTTACGATAAGGCAGTATAAAACTTCGAACCATTTATAAAGTCATATGTATTAATGTATCATGAATGCCGAAGCAGTCATAAAATGAAAGTCGTTATCACGCCGTTTACGAGTACCAGACGTCCCGTCGTATCACGCTCGAGTTTATCGTTCACTTTAGGCTTCTAATATACTAGCGAAATTAACTGAACAGTACTTATAATAAGAAAAAATCAGATTTAATTAAAATGACAACATTTTCTGCCGAGAATTATACATAGAATAATTAAAGCAGATGGTAATGACTGAGTTGCACAGTTAAATAAAAATATGTATTAAACTATTTCATTTCTTACATATTATATTTCTAACATGATTATCACTTGTCTTACAGTGCGGAAAAAACATGGTGAGGAAACCTGCATATCTAAAAGAACCTAGGAAGTTTTTGAAAGACATGTGAGGTCCGCCAACACGCACTTGTCCAGCGTGATGGACAATTGCCTGATCCCTTTATTCCAGCAGCGGGACATTAAAAAAAGGGCTTAATGCATTGAACTATTACTATAACAAGTATATGATGCTGTATATTATATAAAATATAATTTTATAATATATAATTATTATAGGATATTGAACTATGTTATAAAACATAAAATTCCTGAAATAAAGATGTTCATTTAAATCGATTTGGGCTTGATCGTGTTAGTGGCTAGTGTTTATACGTTATAATTATAAAGCTAAAGGGTACTATGTATTTTTGTTTATTTAAACGCACTTTTTCCGGGAACTACCCATATTGGTCTCTGTATTATCTGTGTTACTCTGTTAATATGCAATAAAGAATATATACCTACCAGTCAGATTAAAAAAATTTTTTTTGCATTTTGTAGCCCATGTACTGCGTTAAGTGCCTATGACGTGCCTATAACATATCTAACAATCCTTAGAAATGGAGCAATTATACATAAATAATTTTTGACTAATATAATATCTAATTCGTAAGTTACATTACGATCGTGTGTTCAAAGCCTGATATTCCATTTAACAGTAAACTTTCACTGGGTTATTTATAACGGCTATCATCACTACGTCTTTACTAATGTGCTGTAAAATTTCAGCTCTTTCAAGCAAGAAGCTCTAACTTCAAATATATTGAAACTGTGTCACCTAGATTTCTTTTAACTTTTAAGAAATCTATACCGTAATAGGCAAACAATTTAGCAAGATATATATTTTCATGAAAACCCACTTATTTCTTATAGCAAAACTCTTACAAAGGTGTTTATTTTTTAATAAAAGTTAAATTTTAACAGTGGCCAGGGCTTTTAGAGCCCGCATACATTACAAACGTGTTTCATCGTGCTTGTAATTTAATGTGTACACATACATATGTATGTACTCGTATATAATTGGGATATAATTTAGTCCGTTTTTAGGTCCCCTTTAGTTGCGTTGGGTTTATTGGGAAATACTGGCTTTTCTGGTGAGTTCCACGTATGACAACCATCTGTATATATGTAGGTGATAAGTCCCTACGTTAGAAAAAAGGCTCTTAAACCGCCATATTTCTTTACGATATTTTATTTCAAAGTATTAGTAAGTAATTAGTTGTGGAACATAAGAATAGTTTGTGAAAACGTCAGAGGTGCGAGAGGTGTTTGGTGCCCTTTAACTTGTGTTTCAAGTTATCGCGTTACCAATTTCATACTGGAAAATTTTCAACATTTATATTTTTTTAAATTAACCAATTTTACTCCGCCGATCTCAATCACAAATTGCCTGTCAAACGTGTCGTTTTTGCTGTGGAGGATTAAATAAAAAAAAAGATAGACCTAGCCGCAGAAAATTGTTAGTGAAATAATAGTCTTTCACAACCATGTATAATATATATAGATTACAAACATAATAATAAAAAGACCCAACATAGCTCGTAAAAACAATAAAGCATCTATTATAATAATAATAAATGCATTAACAATTTTATAAATCTAAAAAATAAATGTTGTCAAAAAGAAATAAGCTAAGTTGAATTTTTACTTTTATTAATAAAGTTAAATAGCAATTTGGTGGCTGTAAGGCAAAGAGCATTTGTTTTGCAGCGGACTGTGGAAAAAGAAAACTTAGGGGCAAAATGAGTTTCGCCTTCCTTACTTGAAACTAAATTTTAGAACATTTTTACATTTAAATTGTTTTATTTTTTATAAAAATATTTCAGGCATTAAAAACAAAATTGAAATATAATAAATAATGTGTTGATAGTTGTTTGTCATATACAAATTTTCACAAAAAATATAACAATCATTATAATTAATATTACATTCTCCCCCTCATTTCTAATTATCGTATATTTTATGCTAAGTTATAAACGGGCTTAGCATCCATTTATTAACATATGCTGTAAATAAACATTTCTTACTGAATGCACAGCTAACTAGCTATGTCACAGGTCTCACATTTACTCGTATATATATATATATATATATATATATATATATATATATACACATACATATGCATGCACAAACATATATATATATATATATGTTTGTGCTCTGCGTTTGGTACAAACACTCAGTGTCTTAATATACATACATACATGTGTACAATGTACATATATCAGTACTTTGAAAGGTAGAACTGTAATTCATCACCAGGCTCTGTTTTAAGCGAAAACATGTAAAATATTAAAAAACTTGCACTGGGTATTTCTTTTTAAACGTTATACTTTTATCGAACTGCAATATTTTCTTAAAATTTACATACATATTTTTTTACATGTACATTTTTGCACATACATACTTTTACGGCACAGGGAAAAGTTCTGTATTGAGTACAGCCGCCCAATATGCTATCCAAGCAAGTGACATTTGAATTTATTTCTATTAAGCTAATTTCAACCGTTTGTTTATGATTTAGCAAATATATAGATTTTTTTAAGTTTACCCTAATCTAGCTTCTAGTTGTAATTCTGGGTGCTATAAAACACCACAATCGTAGCAGCTTTAATGGAAATTTTTATATGAAGCTTCACATTCCATCTACGAATAAATTATAAGTATTTGTTCGTAGCACTCCGTTCCAAATATTTTTGAACGTAATTTAAAAACAGCATACGCTGCTTAGTCCATGTATATTAAAAAGAAACATATTTGAATTCTTTTTTTTAAATCAATTGTATTCAGTCCTTTTAACGTCCCACTGCTGGCCTCCCTTCAATATGAGTTGGATCAGGCCATAGTCCACCACGCTGGCTAAGTTGGGGTTGGCGGGCTTCACATGTCTTTCGAATACTTGCTAGGTTTTCTCAGACATGCAGGTTTTCTCACGATGTTCCCCGTCACCGTATTAAAATAAATATATCTACATTACTCAGAGGAAATGGATTCCAAGCTGGTGCTCCTTCTTTCTTCCAACGACGACTTCAAAATAATTGTAAAAATATATTAGAACTGAATATACTTGTTCACGTTCATATTTTATGATTACGAGTATGTTTACATTATAAACAATCTTTATGATTGAATCCATAAAAGCCAGAATTATAAAATGTTTTTTTTATAGTTTGTGTTTTGTTAACGCAGAGTATAAAACATAGGTGCTTATTTATGTACTACTAACTGTACTCGCGGCTTCGCTCGCGCTAAAACTACAATAAAATCAATATAAAAAGTTTCATACAAACTTTCATCCCCTATTTTACCCTCTTATAGGATGAATTTCGAAAAATTCTAAAATTGTATTTATATAATTGTATTGGAGAGTATTAATACCAAGTTTCAAGTAATTCTGATCATAAATATTTTTTAGGTTGTATTATAACGTATTTTCCCGTGGGAATGAGATGATCTCCCGCAGTAAAGTAGCCTATGTCACTCTCCAGCCCACCAACTATCTCCACACAAAAAGTCACGCCAATCTGTCACTCCGTTTTGACGTGAAAGAAGGACAAACAAACACACTTTCACATTTATAATATTAGTATGGATATAATAGGCACCCATAAAAATATGAAATCGTCGTGTTTATTAATTTATGGATTGTATGAACTAGTAAACCGCTCTGAATGTGAATATTGTGCATTATAGTTCAATAATATGTAGTTTATAAACCTTCAACATTTTAAAAGTATGTTAACTGAGTTTTTCATTTCTATTATTGAATATATAACAATGTAAATATGTAACACATTGGAGTGTTAGTTTTCGTTACCGGGTATACCCACTAAAGCTTGATCGATAAAAAGTTTTCTATATGTTAATCTAGGATAATCCGTTCCGAGAACTTTTAATTAGCATAAATACTTTATATGTATGTATTCAGCCCTTTTTTAACGTCCCATTGCTAAGGACGGGCCTCCCTTCTATACGAAGGTCATAGGCTATCCATCACGCTGTACAAGTGAAGGTTGGCGGGCTTCACATGTCTTTCAAAAACTTACTAGGTTTTCTTAGACATGCCTCATGATGTTTTTCTTCACCATAAGACAAGCGGTAATCATGTTGGAAAATAATTTGCAGATGAAAATATCAGAGGTGCAACGCCCGTGATTTGAACCCGTTTTCCTCGGTTTCCCAAGCGAGCGCGTCACTACTGGGCTACTATTGCCATACATGTTTTAATATGTCCTATTAATAAAAGCACAGGTGAGGTAACGAGCAGACAAATTGACAGGAGGCTCGATTTGTGGCCGATATCTTACGGCAAGTTGACCCTAATAACTCGAGGCGTAGGTTCAAGAGATTGGACTGATGATTAAGTTGCAATAATCATAGTAAGGAGAATTCAAAGTTGCCTGTTTTTAAGTAATATGGATAGTGTAGTATACGTGAGATGATATAATCATAGTTATATAAAAATATTTTAGTATTAATTTTCATTTTAGTTAAAATATATTATATCATGATATGACAGAAACCTTTCTTAGTTTTTAATCGACTTCCAATAAGGAGGAGGTTCTCAATTCGTCGGAATCTTTTTTTTATGTGTGTTCACCGATTACTCGAAGACGCCTGAACCGATTTCGATTTTTTTTTTGTTTCTAAGGGCATGGATCCCAGGTGTTCCCATATAACTTTTATCGAAATCGGTCGAGCGGTTTCTTAAAACAACAACAATATTTTTTTTTATAAATTGTTTAATCGAATATGGTATTAAAAAACTTTCTTCTTACAAATTACCTGCTTATTACGTCTACTCTAAAAATAGAAAAACAAACTTAAAAATACCGACTACCAACAACTATTATATTATACTAGCATTGCCCGTGGCTCCGCCCGCGTTCAGATGAACAAAAACCAAATTCTTAGGTTTTACATATTAGTATACTCTTACGTTACAGTTTTTGTATTTTTTCTCACAAATGAGATATTTTTTCCGCGGTAAAAGTATCCTATATGTTGACCCGGATAATTAGCTATGACCATACTAAATTTCATCAAAATCCATCCCGTGGTTTTTCCGTGATGCGGTAACAGACAGACAGACAGACATACAGACAGACAAAAATTCTAAAAACTATAGATTCAGCCTCTGTATCGATAATAACGTCTTTTTCAATAAGATTTTACAAAAAATATTTAATGTACAGATTCGACCGAGTTAGAATTTTATTATATGTATAGATTATATAATATTGTTACACTTGAATCAAATAAATGCTAAAGTCCATGGACAGTTTCTCAGGTGACTCAAGCCATATAAACTCGCGTTATTTGAGGCCCATAATCCTAAAGTGTGAGCTCAAAGCTTACCATTTTGTAGGTAATCCTAGAGAACGACAAAACGGCGGGTATTAGGTGTTTAGCTACATTTACGTCGCACTACGACATTAGTATAAGAAATTATTAAAACGACCCTACGCTTTTTATTGCACAACTGTATTCAGCTTTAACAATTCTATTTAGAAGTGGGATTATGTGATGTTGCGATGTTATACTTAAGTGGAAGTTACGTATTTACTATTGAGTGCACCTTTTAAGTGCTTAAGTTTTCGCATGAGTTATCTTTTCTAAAAGATATATTATTATAATAAATGATCTTTTGTTCGTAATATGTAAAATAATATATATATAATAATTGTATTAAATAATGTAAAATATGACAAATATTTTTTGTAGAAATCCAAGTTTATGAAGATGTAACGCTGAGTTCTGAAAATTCTATGGTTGTGTCTATTAAGTTATGTAGTTACGAGAAGAAAAATATTTCTTTTAGTAAGTATTATTGTAAATTTCTAAAAACGTACTTTTGCTTGGCTTTCTTTTTTTTATATTTTTTATGTTGCCCGCTTTTTAAAGCTTAAATCACTGTCGTGCTCATAAACTATTTCAATGCAAAATATCACATCGATCCATCGATGGAACTTTTGCTACGTTAAATAAAGATAAATAGTATATATGTATATTATATACTAGCGGCTTACCCCGCTACGGTCGGGTTTGCCTCTAGAAAATCAAAAACAAATCTATTCCATGGAACCGTACATTTTTCCGGGATAAAAAATAGTCTATGTATTATTCTGATGTATGAGCTATATACTTGTAAAGTTTCATTATAATCTATTCAGTAGTTTTTACGTGAAAGAGTAAAAAACATCCATACATCTATACATCCAGACATCCATACATCACAAACTTTCGCATTTATCTATACATATAATAAAATTATAACTAAGCCGAATCTGTATATTAAATATTTTTTGGAAAATCTTATTGAAAAAAATATTATTATCGACACACAGGCCGAATCTATAGTTTTTAGAATTTTTGTCTGTCTGTCTGTTACCGCGTCACAGAAAAACCACTGGAGGGATTTTGATGAAATTTGGTATGATGATAGCTGGTTATCCGGGTCAACATATAGAATACTTTTTTCCACGGGAAAATATCTCATTTCTGAGAAAAAATGCAAAAACTGCAATATAAGAGTATACTAATCTGTAAAACCTAAGAATTTGGTTTTTGGTCATCTGAACGACTGTGGAGCCGCGGGCAATGCTAGTAATAAATTAATAAATAATCGCATTTAAAATAAATAAATAAATAATATTAGTAGGATAGTATATACCTTACAACATAACATATTATACTACACACCATTGGTACTTATTGTACATTTCAGTTATGTTATATTATGGTGTAGTTGATCTGAACTGGTAATTAGGCTCGTTTTACAGATAATTTGATAGAAATTTGCCATCATGATTTAGTGCTAGTACCATAATTACGCCATGCCATAGCTAGCTAGTGCACATTAGAAAGTGGCAAAGCCGATGTTTCATTATAACGCGTAGCACTAGTTCGAATTAACACTAACAGGACCATTTGCATATGTTATCATCGCATAAATAATAGTTTACCTCCCTAAAGGGGCATTTATATTGTTTCAACTTTGTCGTTCGACTGAAGTGGAATTTGAAATTGTTCGCATCGATCGTGTTGTTAGAGTTTGTCTGGCGACTTTGTTATGTTTAATTATAAAACAAAATGTTAAATATTTTTTATTTTTTATCTTCTAGTCTTTGGTGTAAACGTACCTTAATTTTTTGTATCAAAGACTATTAAAACAGAGGAAATGACATTTTTAGACATTTAATAACACTGCATATTTTACGAGTTGTCAGGACCAACATCTACGTGCTCATTACAGCAAACTTTTTTAATAAGCAACGTGATCCTGCATTTAGCTTTTATACAGATAAGAGATTTTTTTTCTTCTGTTCAGTAATATTCCTTAAGATTATATCATTTAGATTATATTTGCATATCATTACTGAAGGCAATTCTCAAAATGTAATCCTTATTAGTGACACTTATTTGCTGTGATTACAATTTTTTATAAAAAAATCAATATTTATGCTTCCTAGAGTATTTTAATATACTGTAGACAATAATTTACTATATACTAGTGACTTACTTTTGCTTCGCTCGGATGCGTCCTTAGGTACGTTTTATTATTTTTGAGCGGAACCCCAGTTCTTTTTCTAAAATAAAAGGAGCCTAAGTTACTTCTTATAACATCAGCTATTAACCAGTGAAAGTCCCATCAAAGTCGATCGAGCCATTTTGGAGATTAGCCGGAACAAACAGACAGACAGACAAACATTAAAAAAAATGCCTTTTTCTTATAAGTACTGTATACGCATAATATTCATTTAGTAAAAAGCTGTTATTTAGATATAACAGACACTTCAATTTTATTTATCTGTGTAGATTGTTTTTGCATTTTTATAATTCTTTATGTGTTTGTCACATCCTACTTGAAAAATTGATCCCATGTATTGCAATTTGCTTAAAACTGATTCGAAAAATGTTTTATTGATTGAAAAATGGTATTCTAATTTTCATTTAGTATTTAATTCAGTATGGAAGCTTATATTATCATGATTATAATTTATTTTTATTTTTTTAAGATGTCGTTTTTACACTGAATGGCGATGGCTTCTATACATGCACATTGGCCTTGCGAAAGCAATCCCTTAAGGGATAAAAAGGTGTGGCAATTTTTTTATGGGAGACAATATTTTTTGGACGACACGTTTGGCTCAGTTTGTAGCGATCCTACTTGCTGTGCCAGCGGTCGCGGGTTCGAGTCCCGCTGGGGGCATTCATTTGTATGATAAGCACGAATGCTTGTACTCCAGTCTTGGATGTTTATATTAATAATATGTATGTATTTAAAATTATATATGTGTAGTGTATCAACTATCTAGTATCCATAACACAAGCCTCGCAGCTTACCATGGAACTAGATGATTGTGTGTGTTAATGTCCCAACTTATTTATTATTTATTTATTTATTTCCTGTACTATAATATTATGTATTTAGAAAAATCTAGTAGCTAATCTTAATTAAATAACAAATTATTAGCAACAGTTTTAAAAATTAAATTTTTAAATTTATTTCATTTTGAAAGGTAACGATGATTGCAACAAGTAAATATTTGTGGCACCTGCATTCATTATTATTTGTACGTCAGATTTTTTATGCTTCAATAGCTTTGTGCACGTTACGTTTTATTTATTTGATTCTGATATCAAGCCTATTTAAAGCTATATGGAATTTCATGATTATTGCCATTTGTGAAAAATACAGTAAAGATATTGTGTGAAATTATTTAATAATATATAATAATTATATGTATAGATGATGGCAGTGTGAGCCCAGTGGTGATGCGGTTGTTTGGGAAATCAAGAGAAGCGGGTTTAAATCTCGGGTGTTGTACTTCTGATATTATCATATCGATAATTCGCATATGATTACCACTTGCCTTATATTTTCAACATGATACCACTTGCCTTACGGTGAAGGAAAACATCGTGACGAAACCTTCATGTTAGAGAGAACCAAGTATTATTATTTATATTATTGAAACATATGTATGTTAAGTCCGCCAGCCCGCAACTATGGCCTGATCCTCCCTTGTGTTGAAGGGAAGCCTCTGCCGAGCAGTGGGACACCAAAAAGTGAGGCCTATATATTAATTGCGAAAATTTTGTATCCATCTTGTATCCATAACACAAGCCTCGTAGCTTACCGTGGAACTAGATGGCGCTGTGTGTTAATGTCCCAACATATTTATTTATTTATTATTTATATTACAAACTGACTACTCCGTATGCCGCCTACAAAACAAGTTTCAGGTTAAGTAAACATTAATTGTATCGCTCTTATCTATTCTCTAGCAATCGCAACGATCTAAACAGCATTCATTAAGTAGAAATCCTCGTAATACGGAAATCACTAACTATAAAGACAATGATCCTAAACAGATTCCAAATAAATCCCTCGCCGACCGCATCGGAACCGAAAAGGGTGCTTAACAAGCGTGATAAAAGGATAGTTTAATTAATGACAGAGGTAAGTGACTGTAATTCAAAGGGACAACCTTGTTCATTGGTTACTATTTAGATCGAGTGGAAGAATTAGGTGCCGCGCCAATTACAGCTAGCTATGTCTGTAGAATATTGCTTTAAGCAATTAATTTTGTTGAAATCTTTATCGTTCTTTAATGTTCAGTTGGTATGTTTTAATATAGCTATATTAGCCCGCTATTTAACACTATATCCCACATGCATGGGTTGACTGGAAGAGATCTTTTATATAGATAAGTCCACCTTTGTCCACGTCACTTTCTATGTGTTCGGTTTTTTTATAACTTATTTGTGCAATATAGAATAATATATATTCTACAGTACGAGGCGGGTGTCTACTAATATTACATATACATATAAATAAAACTATATTTTCAGGTCTTTTCGCTGTTCTTTTTTGTGATTTTTGATTCTCGACGTTTTTAATGCTTTAGGTACTACTGTTAGGTACTACTGTCTGTTATAGCTATATTATGGCCTTTGCGACATCTAAAACGGAGTCACGGGAGAGACTTAACTTGAAACGTTGGCAACGAAAAATCAAAATAAATTCGCAAAAAATCGGAAGAGATAGTTTTATTTATAATGTCAAATATTTGCGTAAATCTAAAAAAGTCCTGTTCAAAAGCTACAGTTCTTCAAACATAGGTAGACATAGGCTGCAGATATGACATATACCATAAGATTCGTAACCGAAGTAGCCCTATTTCCTAATGGTTTCAAATTGTAAACGGGTCTTAAATTGATGGCAGTGACATACGCAGCGCAGCTTGATGAGATTCTATGCATTATTTTCAAAGCGCTGGTTGAGTTTTGACATAAAATAAGTGAATTTCTAATATGAATATTGAATAAACATTATTGACTATGACTTTAATATGTCTGACTGGCAATGTTAACTTATCTGAGGTAAGTCATCTATACATATAATAAAACTGTAACTCAGCCGAATCTGTACATGAAATATTTTTTGGAAAATCTTATTGAAATAGACATTTTTAGAATTTTTGTCTATCTGTCTGTTACCGCATCACGGAAAAACCACTGGAGGGAGTTCGAGCACTGCTATGTGCAGTTTCATTATATGTTAAAAGCAGAATTGAAAGGTCTCTTAAATCACTTTTTATATGAAGATAACTAAATATACATTAACATTCACAAATTATAAAGTAAAAGTGTATTTAATTGAACAATTTAACAGAATCTTTATTCAGAATTTTCAACCGCAAACAACGAAAAGAAGTTAAATAAAAGCTGGTAAAATGCATCGCAGTACATTTTAAGCAGCAATATTTACGGTGCACCACGGCGTTAATCACGTAAGCCTGGAGCACGTATTATTTTCACGTCTCGGGGGATGGCCGGCAACAATGTACTTAATGTTGTGTCAATGCGATAGCGGCTTAGAGAGAAAAAGTTACATAATTTATCATAGGCTCCGAACAACGAAAATGAAATTGTGGTGAAAAATTAAAATGCATAAGTTTGTTCACATTTTGTATGGAAAAAACTTTAAAAAAATGAAAACTCCCATTCAGTTATTTTTTACTTTTTCGTGTTTTAAAGTCGGTTTCTTAAAGTTTTTTTCCATTTTTAGTACAGATGTCATAGAAAAAAAAAAGTAATAGAAAAGTATTTTAATAGAACCACAAACCGAAACGTCTTCTGTGTATAATATATATATATATATATATATATATATATATATTGTTTTTGTTGATTTTTTCAATAAGCGCTGAACCAATTTCGATAAAATTTATATAGTATCATCTCTGAACCTACTAAACAAAAAAAAGAATCATCAAAATCAATTCATATTTGGCGGAATAATCGCGTATGAAGACAAAAAAAACATACAGTTGAATTGATAAACTTCTCCTTTTGGAAGCGGTTAAGCAATAAATATTTTTTGTATTATAAAAAACTCTCACTGTAAGTGAAACTAAACTGAATGTACTTTAGCTAGTCAATATTTAAATTCAGAGGCTTGGTATACATTTGTAATGGCAATGTGAAAATCCTTTTATCACGTACATGAGACTCCAATCTATCCTTGTGACACTATGACTATTTTATTTTTTATTCTATTTTATTATATTTATTCCATTAACGTAAATGCTACTTTTGTATATTCAAAACAGACACTGGAGAAAATCTCATATGGGTTGGAGACTTACATATACGTATGTACTAAGGAAATTTTTATATAGAAATATCAAAGGAAATGCATTTACGCACGAGGTGTGGGACTCGCCGGCAAAGCCAGTACTACCCACTAAAACCCAACAAAGCCTTCCCCTGTCTTAATGGGGCGTCGCAGGAACGCATTCAACTACGACGCCCCGACGGCAGGTCTGCCGAAGCAGACCACAACAACCACGGGGTTGCTCCAAGGTCCACTCTGTTATCAGAGAAGTCCCAGGAGCAACCCGCGTGGTACACCGCCCTCCGAAGAGGGCCACCTCCCACCGCCCACCAAAGTGGGCCACCTCCCTGTGCGTTTCTTGGCTTCGCGCCCGGCTGTATTGCCGGGCACTACTGAGCCACCCCACCACGACA
This sequence comes from Brenthis daphne, assembly GCA_947093115.1. NCBI lineage: Eukaryota > Metazoa > Arthropoda > Insecta > Lepidoptera > Nymphalidae > Brenthis > Brenthis daphne. Next base: position 27,321,164 of record OX352474.1, on the reverse strand, counting down.
AGGTGAACGCACGTTGGGAGGGTTTAACCCTTAAAATCAAGGGCTTATTGTTAAAAAAAGTTAGCTAGAGACGTGCATTGCCGTGATTAGTATAAATAATGTTTCAAGACAGACGGATTAAATATAAAAAATATTATGGAAGAATATATTCTTCAGTTTGACACGATTTACATATGGGGACGATAATTTTTCTTTTACAAAATTTTAAACTCCACAATATTTTCCAATTATCTCAACTATATCCATCTTAAAATTTGCATAAAACAAAAAACCTGTTTCGAGCGATATTTACGTTGGTGCAGTATTAATCGCTCTAAGCCTCGAGCACGTATTATTTTCACGTCTCGAGGGACGGCAACAACGTACTTTACATTGTGTCACAGCTCAATACCAGCTTAGATGGGACTTTGTTAACACGAAACTAATTATTCTGTTGTTGGATTTTTTTCCAAACGAATTCATAGATTGTTATGTTGATTTGATAAAGTCACTTTCACAATTTTGTCTTTAAGGCATATATGTTTTGAAGCCATTAACAAGAGTATTGAATTGAACTAAGTAGATGAGGTAAAACATATATAACATAATAAATATATAAACACAAAACGTTGTTATGTACATCAAAGAAATACAAATTGTTTTGAAATATGTGCCGTAGGACTTCAATTTATAGCTGAAGTTTGAATGTTTTGGTAACTCGCTACTAGTAATAAGGGAGAATTCCGTTTCATTTAGTCGAATACCGTTTAAAAGCAAATATTTCAAACAAAGCGTACCATGCAGCTACTGCGCTGTATTAACTTACACACGGTCACAGCTAAACGGATTGCTCAACGTTCTGAGATACTTTGAAAACAAAGTGGAAGTTTATATCATGCTTGGGGTAAAGCAACAAATTATAAAGTTTAATAATATATTATGACAGATAAAGAAAGTATTTTTGTGTATTTCTTTTTTTGTTTTTAAAATACATATACCTCTTAAATTTTGGTGAGAACGATAGTTAAACATGTAATATGTATATATACTTGTATAGCCTTACGATACAGAATCGATACCCCTATGGATTCTGTATCGTAAGGCTATACAATAATCTCTAAGGCTATACAAATCTCTTAAAAACAACTAAAAGTCGTGGGACATAATCGAAAAACGTCTATCGAATTTACACAATGCAATCTGCTGTCGGACCCGAGAAACCGAGTGTAGGGAACACAACGACTTCGAACTATTCCACTCTCTAATCCAGAAAGGCCGGAGATTCAATAGCCACTTAAGAATGGCCGCGATTGTCCCGGCACTGATAACAGAGGGAGAGGGACACGGTGGCGCGTTCAAACTTGGTGACCAAAAAAATAACTTGCGTATGTGTTTGTTAATTAAATTGTACTGGTTTTTAATGTATGAGTTTGTATATTCAATTGAAAATATATATTGAAGATGATTTAACCTCATGGAACACCCGAATCTTTGGGCTAAGACAAAATGTCACTCTACAAATGCTGTAAAATAGAAAATATATTTTTTTTGTTGATATTATTCGTTTTGTCACAGAATCATCTATAGGATAAATAATAAAATTGTAACTAAGTCGAATCTGTACATTAAATATTTTTTGGAAAATCTATATGAAATAGACATTATTATCGATACAGAGTCTGAATCTATAGTTTTTAGAATTTTTGTCTGTCTGTCTGTTATCGCATCACGAGAAAAACACTGGACAGATTTTGATGAAATTTGGTATGATAATAGCTGGTTATCTGGGTCAACATGTAGGATAGTTTTTACCGCGGGAAAATATCTCATTTCTGAGAAAAAATACAAAAACTGCATTGTAAGAGTATACCAATATGTAAAACCTAAGAATTTGGTTTTTAGTCACCTGAACGCGGGCGGAGCCGCGGGCAATGCTAGTAATATAATATTATTGTTTTAATTTTTATTACAATAATTTGTAAAATTACATCTTGTCTAAGCTCTCTTATTATTTTTGACCGGCTTCAAAAAGGGTTTCGATTCTCCTATTTTTTGGCTGTATTTTTTGTCTGCGTATGTTTCATGATTTCTTCGCCAAATGTGTATGAATTTTCATAGTTATATTTAATGAATAGGTCATACGTTAGTGATGGTCCAAAATATAATAAAAAATCCTTCTATAATAGTGGAATATTTACTTTTTAGTGATTTTAAAGTCGGTGTACCTTAATTTCACCCGTAGGTATATGTTATATTAACACCTTCAGGTAAATTTCTAAGAAATTAATTAAATTGCTAAGAAATCTATTGTTAACTGTAAGGCCGGTGTGTCCGCGGTCGTGGAGGGATTAACTAAATAAATGCATAACGACTAGATCATTCTCTCCACTCTCTCCCAAGTCTCCAAGACCAGAAGACCAGACTATTTTATTATTTTATTAACAAATGTTTATTAAATACGAGCATAAACATATAGATAAATATTTTCAAAACTAAACTTTTCACTTTTCAAACATTCTATTTAAAATCTTTTTGGTTATGCACACTATGGCTCAATAGAAAGTGACTAATACGCGGGTATCGAATGATCTACGGCGTATATTCTACGCGGATGTAATAAGATGTTGAAATGTGGTTATTGAAAAATATGGAATATAAAGAAAATAAATTATTTTATATCTTATAATAGCAGAACCCGTGGCTTTGCTCGCGTAAAACCTACAAAAATTAAATTCTTTGGCTTTATGTTATAAGTAATTATTAGTGAAAAATCCCCTTTTCCCGCGCACGTCCAACGCTACCCTGAGCGCCATGTGTCCGTCTACCATGCCGTATAGGATTTTCGAAGTCCTATTTGACTCTGTTAGGGGATGATTCTGGAAAAACTATGATACACGTATTTCATAATTTAAATTGAAGAGCATGAATACCTATTTTCGACCAAATTAAACTCTCCATTTCACCCTCTTGGGCGTGGAATTTCAAAAAAACTCTTTCTTGGTAAACACCTGCACTTCCACAAAGAATACATACTCCAAATTTCATGTCTCTAGGACCAGCGGCTTAGGCTGTGCATTGATATATTAATCAGTTAGTCAGGATTTTGAATTTTACGTTATACTAAATATATGTACATGTGTGGTAGATAAATTTAAGTGAATAAAATTGATAGAATCCATTTTAAATTATCAATAACATACATTTTTGTCTAATAAAACTTAAAAAGCACATACTCTCTTGAGTCTCTTGTGCTAACATTTTTCATTGCATGTCTAATCCCTGCAAATTGATACTGAAAATGAATCGTCGCGCGTCGCGAATATATCGGTATCACAGTGTGCACACTCCTATTTGACACTGGAGTAATTTTTCTTTCCGTGAAAGCACCTAAGTCGGATCATCTCAGTGTCCATCCACCGGGACATTTTCGTGTGATAGCAGCATTCCAATTTACAAAATGACACACTTTGCCACTTTAAGTCACAACAAGTTAAGATCATTCATATGCCTATTAGGCCTAAGTTGAAAATTTCAGTTCTAGATTGAAAAGAAAAAGAAAGAAAGTTAAGTAAAAGAAAATAATATATTTAAAGCTATATTATTAGTTTTTAACAAGTAATCAGTATCCACAGAAATATATGTTGACATTTGATATATTACGTATATCGTGATTCCGCGTTAACCTTCTTGAAGTGCATATGTATGTATGTATGTATATTATAGAAAGTACTAGCGACTGTTATACATATGTATGTATAAATATGACGCTGATCGCTTCGCTCGGGTTCGTCCCTAGCTTGATTCCCAAAACAAACTTTCATCCCCATTTTGACCCCTCAAGGGAAATCATTTCCGGCATAAAAAGTATCCTATGTCCTTCCCAGGGTCTTAAACTATTTTCTTACTAAATTTCATCTAAATCGGTTCTGTAGATCCAGAGATTACCGCCTACAACGTTACAAACTCATAAACTCACTATCTCACAAACTCACTAACTTTACCTCTTTATAATATTAGAATAGACTAGCATTGCCCACGGCTCCGCCCGCGTTCAGATTACTAAAAACAAAATTCTTAGGTTTTACATATTAGTATACTCTTACAATGCAGTTTTTGTATTTTTTCTCAGAAATGAGATATTTTCCCAGGGTAAAAAGTATCCCATATTGACCCGGATAACCAACTATCACCATACTAAATTTTATGAAAATCCCTCCAGTGGTTTTGCCGTGATGCGGTAACAGACAGACAGACAAAAATTCTAAAAACTATAGTTTCGGCCTCTGTATCGATAATAATGTCTGTTTCAATAAGATTTTCCAAAAAATATTTAATGTACAGATTCGGCTTAGTTACAATTTTATTATATCTAAAGATTACCGTGCCTACGCGCAATTGTTAGGAAATATGTGTTTGTGAATGTGTTTTTGTGATTGTCGCAATAATCGAGCAGGTTTCTTTGTGAAATTTTCCTTAACTTTATTAGCAGTATGTAAGAGGTAATAATGCTAAAAATAATTAGCACATAAAAATCTCACAATCTTGGAGTTTTACACAGCATATGAACACCTAAGTTACTTAATGGTAGAACTTACATATGTAAGTAATAATCTCAATTACTTATTCGCTACAACTCGCGTCTTATCACTACCAAATCACTAAAGATTTATTGCAATTCAATTAATTCGTCGTCGGTCTTATACAAGTATATGCATCGTTAAAAATACTCATTTTTGTATAACTTCAATAGAAATTTGTCATAAAGGATAGTGCAGGATATAAAAGATTTTTAAGAAAATTGTTTGCAGGTAGAGGAAGACTAGAATTTTTATTTTTTATATCACGATGCATTTTCTCTGTTTACACTACAGTAATTTTTCTTTGACACAAAGGCTTATATCTAGGTATTACTCATCTCTTGTTTACCTTTTCAAAGGAAATGTTTCTTGTAAAATAACAATTATAAGCCGTCTTAGTGTAGGTTTCCTACTTGAAAAAAAATTAATTAAAAAGGCTACATCTAATTACATAAAGGCAGTGGTAGCTCAGTGGTAACGCGTTCGCTTGAGAATCCGACTGAAGCGGGTTCGAATCCGGGGTCTTGCACCTCTGATATTATCATGTGCGAATCATTTCTAACATTATATCACTTGTCCTATGGTGAAGGAAACCATTGTGAGGAAACCTGAGCTGGATATCTGGGAGAATCTAGCAAGATTCAAAGTTTCGAAGGGCATGTGAAGTCCGCCAACCCGCCCTTGGCCAACATGATGGATTATGGCACGATCCCCCTTCTATTGGGATTATTTATTTTATTTATGTGGGTGATGATGGATGATGGTGATGGATGGGATGGGTTTATTTATTTTATTTATTTATGTAACTGAACACTTTACAATATTTCTTTTGCTTTACATAACTTTACTCTTTATAAGTAGTTCATTACTTCCCAAGTAGAATAAAATAATTAATAAATTCTTTTATTTTCTTTATTTTATTATTTTACTTTTGAATCTATTTGTTTATCAAGTTTTTAATATTGACATGTATATTTTGTTCTAAGTTTATGATATACTAGCGGCTCACCCTCGCTTCTCACCTAAATAGATAAAAATAGTTATTAGCCCGCGTTAGCCATATTCTTTTTTGTTAATAATATTGACAAATATTGACATTAATATTTATACGATACTAATGTCACTCAATTGTTTTGCCTTCCCGGAACCTCTCCACTAACACTTAAACTTTATGGTATGGTATTAAAGGTCAAATTCACTTTTAAGTATTATTACGAATCTTTTGTATGGGAGTATAGAAAAGTGTGGTTTTTAGACTTTTTCAGGCAATTTTTTAAATTTTTCTCTCCGTAAGAACCATCCTCGTACTTCAAGGAATATTCTAAAAAAAGAATTAGCGAAATCGGTTCAGCTGCTCTCGAGATTTGCGCTTACCAACACATTCAGCGATTCATTTTTATATTATAGATTCCATACGGACCTGAGATCGATGATACGTCTAAGCGGTTTATTCTTGAATATTTTAGCGATGCTTTTTCAATTCAAAACCGCTTAATACAATCCTAATAAAAAAATATATAATTATTCTATTTCATGTTTCTATCGGTACACTACGCTAAGCGGTCATTATTGATTCAATATACTATATTCTCGCTTTTAAAATACAGGTTTTTATTTCGCTCAAAGGAGGAATAGCTGGACTGTCTCTGAGGCCATCTATCGATCGTATTTTTTTATAAAACTATTCAATTTATGCAATGTCGCTTTTTTAAACCAATGAGATGGATAAAAGCTCAATGGATGCGCTTTCAGACTGTGAGGAGGAAATTTTTAAACCTTATTTCTTTCTGCTATCCTTAGTTTGGTGAAAATGAAACGTAATAAACGTCTACCATTTTTATTTTATATTTAAAAGGGTTATTGAATGTTATTGGATCGCTGTTTACTTATTATAATAGCGATTCTGGCGAACTGTGATTGATGTGAACTATATCTTGCAAGGTTAATATTTGCCATATCTACAGCTATATTTTATACCAGATTCGAGACAATATGCTTTTTAACAGCTACGAATATACTCTAATATTATAAAATGGTAAAGTTTGTATTTAGGAGTAATCTCTGAAAGTACTGATTTGATTCTGAAAATTCTTTCATTGATAGGAGACTAGGTATAGTACCGCCAAGTACTATAGACTATTTTTAATGTCGATAAAAATGTTTTTACTGTCAGAAATCTTAATAAATTTGATTTAAATCGGCTATTAATAGATACGTAATCTGAGCGAAGCGAGAATAAGTAGATTTTCTTAAATATAGAAGGTATAATATTAATAATGGTGAGTTAGATTTTTCAGATACTTTATGGGGTCTATTCCCCGTCTATTCCCATGTATACATAATATTAGTTTAGTTTATTCCATGTTCGTACACAATATTATATTTCATGAACCAGCTATATTAATATTGCGACAGATACTAATAGTTTGTAATAAAACTTATATCATTATGACCCTAGCACGAAACAATTTAATAACAGTCTCATAAATAAAAGGAAAAGGTGAGATAAAATTAATAACACGGCTTAACTAGTGCCCAACTTAGAAACGAGTTACAGATGCTTTTATCTTTTATTAGGCGCCACACATGGCCTGCCAACCATATTGGCGGGCAAACTTTCGATATAAAGGGCTTCGCAAACAAACGGGAAAAACGCTTCGTTTTTGCAATTATTGATTAGCGTAGGTAATTTCGTAAATATACAAATAAATATCAGATCTGATAGACGATATTTTATCTATACATTAAATAAAATTGTAACTAAGCCGAATCTGTACATTAAATATTTTTTGGAAAATCTTATTGAAATAATAAAATCGATACAGAGGCCGAAACCATAGTTCTTAGAATTTATGTATGTCTGTCTGTCTGTTACCGCATCATGGAAAAACAACTGGAGGGATTTTGTTGAGGTTTGGTATGATGATAACTGGATATTAGGGTCAACATATAGGATACTTTTTACCGCGGGAAAATATCTCATTTTTGTGAAAAAAATACAAAAACTGCAATGTAAGAGTATACTAATATGTAAAACCTAAGAAATTGGTTTTTGGTCATCTGAACGCGGGCGGAGCCGCGGGCAATGCTAGTTAGTAAATAAGATAGAAAAAAAAGCAATTTCTTTTTCTCCTTAATTTTTCAATAATTATTAGGGCGACGTTGCTCATTTCTTTCTCTTAACCCATTCGGAATATAAAGATTTTGTTTTTTAATATTAAAAGTGATAATCGAATAGCATTATATTTTTTATGGTTCCGTAGTCCAATGGTTAAAACGAAACCTTTATAATCTCGTCGTCCGTATATCACAGCCATTTTACTCAAATACTACCAGGGCTACATTGTTAAAATTTAATAGATAAATAATATTTTATTTTACTTTAATTGTATATAAAGAAATAAGTTTTTAAATCACTTGTTTGTCTGGCTGACTGACTATCAATCATCTTATTGTTTGAGCCATCCTACGGATTTAGATTTTTAATTAATATACGTACATGTATGTATATATTCAGCCCTTTTTTTAACGTCCCACTGCTGAGCACTAGCCTCCCTTCAGTACGAGAGCCAAGTGCGTGTTTCACATGTCTTTCGAAAATTGGCTAAGTTCTCTCAGACATGCAGGTTTCCTCACGATGTTTTCCTTCATCGTTAAGACAAGTGGTAATCATGTTGGACATGATTCGCACATGAAAATATCAGCGTTTATTTCATAAGCTTGCGCCGATCGCATGGATTACACATACTCGTATGTCTGTGCGGTCGGCAGTAGAACTTGCACTTCATTAATAATTCGACTCCACAGTCCGCTCTGAATCATGGAAGGAGGCCAACATTTAATATACTCGTATGTATACAGCGTATCCTTAGCCCTAAACTACACGTGAATTTGATACACGTGAACTAGAAGTGAATTTCTTTAAGCTCCTTTGTATTGTATTGTATTCAGCCCTTTTTTTAACGTCCCACTGCTGGGCACGGGCCTCCCTTCAGTACGAGGGGGATCAGGCCATAGTCCACCACGCTGGCCAAGTGCGGGTTGGCGGACTTCACATGTCTTTTGAAAACTTGCTAGGTTCTCTCAGAGATGCAGGTTTCCTCACGATGTTTTCCTTCACCGTTAAGACAAGTGGTAATCATGTTGGAAATGATTCGCACATGAAAATATCAGAGGTGCGAGACCCGGGATTTGAACCCGCTTCACTCGGTTTCCCAAGCGAGCGCGTTACCACTGAGCTACCACTGCCACAAAGCTCCTTTATATCGTATAATATCGTTATTTTCGAATGCTATGTAGATATTATCATTGAAAAAGCTAAAGTGATGGAAATATTGGAATTATATGCGCGGGATCCTAATTCTTTATCTAAAATAAAAATAGTCTAAGTTACTTTCTATAATATCTGCTATCTGCAAATAAAGTCCGGTCAAAGATGGTCCAGCCGTTTCGGAGATTAGCCGGAACAAATAGACAGACAAAAATTTAACAAAAACGATTTTTTCTTACTAACAGAAATTTTATATTCCTTCATATATATTTAGTAAAAAGCTGTGATTTTGACATTACAAACAGACACTTCAATCTTATTTATTTGTATATATACTCGTAGATAATAGATATAAATCTAAAGCAAATTCAAGCAGCAACATATATTATGTTTTATTTTGAATTTCATGTTACGAGGTAAGTTTTAGGCTTGCACTGCTTACAATGCCTGAGGTCTTTCATCCTTTATATACAATTATATTATGTAGTAAAATTAATAGTTATTTAATATGAGAACCATACTAATATTATAAATGGGAAAGTGTGTTTGTTTGTTTGTTTGTTTGTTTGTTTGTTTGTTTGTTTGTTTGTTTGTTTGTTTGTTTGTTTGTTGGTTTGTTTGTTTGTTTGTTTGTTTGTTTGTTTGTTTGTTTGTTTGTTTGTTTGTTTGTTTGTTTGTTTGTTTGTTTGTTTGTTTGTTTGTTTGTTTGTTTGTTTGTTTGTTTGTTTTTTGTTTGTTTGTTTGTTTGTTTGTTTGTTTGTTGGTTTGTTTGTCTTTCTTTCACGTCGAAACGGAGTGACGGAATGTCGTGATTTTTTGTGTGGAGATAATCCAGCCCTCCGGCTGAAGAGTGACATAGTCTACTTTTTACCTCGAAAGATTATCTTATTCTCACGGGAAAACACGACATAATACAACCCAAAAAAAAAACAAACAAACAAACAAACACACTTTCACATTTATAATATTAGTATGGACTATTTCGACTTAAATTATAATTAGAAGAGACACAACAAAAATCAAATTTTACTACTTGTAGTATCAAAACAAAACATATAAAACAGAACTTAACGATATACTGTAAAAACGTGTTATTGAAGCCAATGGTTGAAAAAATTACAAAATAAATTTACTGAACATTATAATAAAAAAGAAACGAGCGTAGCCTACAGTGGGATGGCATCAAAAAACATTTTCATACTAAATATCGGAAAGTGCGGCGGTCTCATAAACTGTCGCGTCGAAACTTCCCTTCTTTTCGGCGACAGATGTTCCGATATTACGGGGGCGATATTTCTTTATAGCGTCATTTAAATAAAGAACCACTCAAGGCCACAATGGTTATAGATATCGTTTGGAAGTTTATCAAATTTTGGCAGTTGAACGACGTTGAAGTGCTGTTTTGTCATAAACTTCTAAAAAGAATGTGTCACTCACGGCTATATTTGGAACCACAAATTGTGCATAAATTTCAAGCCTATAAGCCACAGAACAAAGAACATTAAAATTTTCACAGCCGCTCTGCACTGTTGAGAATTTAGATTCGTCACTCACCTCTTATGAAATAACATCTCAAAGCTTTCAGTGTAGTGTACAACATCTCCATCAAAGATTAACAGAAATCGTATGATTGGTTTGGATAGATTTACATACGTTGGAAATAAACAAAAAAATAATACCTACATACAAATAAATATATAACTTCCTTCTTTTTGGAAGTCCAATAAAAAAATATACATTCATTGTAATATATTCACGTAGTACTTCTGAAAATTGCTCAAAAAATCTGCTACCCGAATCCTACATCGATTTATCTGTATAATAATAATTTCCCCAGCAGTAACCATGAAAACGTGCTCCCCGAAGCATGGAGTCTACCAAGGGGAATATTTAATCACGCTATAGTCGATTTAGGTCAATCATAGAAAATAAACTAGGTATTATAAGCATGTCATGGATGAAAAAGGTAATATATATTGTTTTTTTTAGTTTCTCTAATGTATTATACAACGAATACTAGCTAAATAGATTTTATATACTAGTCTCAATATATTGGATGCAGTTTGCTTTTGATGTGCGTCTTTTAAGTCATTATATTCTAAAAGTTTAATGGGGTCTTAACAAATAGTTTATTATTTCTTTACAGTTAATATCATATTTTTGTATGTAAAATAAATAAATAAGTTGGGACATTAACACACTGCACCATCTAGTTCCATGGTAAGCTATATAGAGCTTTCCTTATATTTTACATGAAAAATTAAAAGAAAATCTTGCCAGATAAAAAAGTAACCGACGTATATATATAAAAAATGATATTAATCATTGTTTTCAAAACAAATAAAGTTAGCTTCTTACCGTGGTTCTCAATAATCTATCTATCTGAGCTTTTCCATATTTAATATCAAAATTTGACATAAGCTCCATACAAATTAAGTCAAATTCCTATTACTAATAATGAAAATTACAGATAGTTTATTGGGAACCGTCCTAATAGATATTAATAAAAATATGCCCTAAGTACCTGGAGACCGACCGATCTTGTTAGCAATCCCATACTATATACTCTACTATATAGAGTAATTACAATGTGAAATGGGACAATATAATTTAGGAAACGCTGCCTTGTTAGGTCCAAGTCTTTTGAACTAACGTGCAACGTAATTTCGAAGCTAGTTTATATCTAATATATTTAAACGAACAATTCTTGTTTATTGAAAAATATTAAATATTAATTAAGGCGAAACTACAATTTGATAATTAATTATAGTTTTTAATACTATTTATTGGTGTACATACATATATACTCTCTTTATGTGTGGATTTTAAAATAGAAAAACATAATGTAATTTTTAAATTAATCACTACACTTTATAAAATACGCTAGCTGATTTTACTTAAAAAGAGTAAACTTTTTAATATTCAAATTATATACTTGATAAAATTACGGAATCTGTGATAAAATTATGTACGGTAGTTCAAAATAAAATGTGTTGCAGAGCCTTTGTTACAGAGCGTTGTTGGCTATTCGTAGTTATTTTAGTTTCTTACTGAATTTTATTAATTTTTATAAGACATGGGAAGTCCGCCAGCCCGCACTTGGTCAGCGTGGATTATGGCCTCTTGCTCCTCGCATTGAGGCCCGAGGTCAGCACAGAAACGTTAAAAACTAAATTATAACAAAATAAAGATATCTAATATCGATATGATCACTATAAAATGTTGATATTAACTAATTAGGTAACAATTTATGACGTAGTTGTAGGATTGATGTTTCCATATATGGGTACTGAATAAATTGACTGGGTTTTACATTAGATTTCACAACTTTTGTTAATTTTTAATTCAATTAAAAATACATAATACTCTACTTTTTTCATATAATACGCGTTTCCTTCACGTAATACAAATATAATAATTTAATTAAAGCTAAATATATTTTTCAGTATAAAGACCGCCTGTCACATTGAAAGGTTCTATACAGTTAATTAGAAAATGCGAACATGAACGAAATTAATTTATGAGAGGAAATGGTTATTTCGATATGTAAAGGTTGTTGCTGAAGACTTAATTAAATATGAGCTTAAATTAAAGCTTAAAAAGAAGTTTAACGTTAAAATTTAAATTGTAGATTTTATCTCAATTAAAAAGAATTGAAAATTAAAATATTTTTTTCATTTTTTTTAAACTTAATGTCATTTGCTGATCTAACTTTATGTCTCATTAGCGACTTTACGCTCCGCTTGGGTTCGTTCGTCCGTTTGTACTACATTTTAACGATTAGTGTCTAAATTTCTCAGAAATGAGATATTTTCCCACAGTAAAAAGTATTCTATATGTTAACCATGATGACCAGCTATCATCATACCAAATTTCATTAAAATCCGTCCAGTAGTTTTCTCGTGATGCGTTCCCAGACAGACAGACGGACAAAAATTGTAAAAAATATAAATTCGCCATCTATATACGATAATAATGACTATTTCAATAAACTTTCCAAAAAAATATGTGATGTACAGATTTGAATTAGTTAAAATTTTAGTATATGTACGAGTATAGATTTCTGGGGTTTGGTAACGTTTTGGTAACTTTAGTAGCTCAATAAGTGCTACCTAGTTGTATAAAACACAGAAAAATCAATTTCATATATTAGAGAAGGTTAAAATTATTGTTATTATACAAATAAGTTATGTAAGTTTCCTAAGCAATTTTAAGTTACGTCTAGTTAATATATATATTTTTTTATTTATTTGGGGAATGTTGAGCTTTTCTATCTCTAAAAATAACACAGTAGCGTTCCGAACTGGTAGTAATGAAGGAATGACTGCACTCTTTATATTTTTACTGTTTGTAAAATTTTTCCTTTGCTGAAAGTTATAAAATAAAACACACTAGATGAAAACAAAAGGTACCCGCTTGCATTTTCTTACGCTTCTCGCTACGAAGATATGCGAATTATGAAAGAATGCTATTCATGTTTCAAGCGGAAACCGTTAGTAATGTTCCAAAATATAATTTTGTTTTTGTATATTAAGTCGCATCATTTTGTATATTTTTTAAATTTTTTATATGCCACGTTCAAAAAGCGTCACTTGGTTACGTTTGAATTGCAAAAATTTCTTTGAGTGCCACCACTCCACACATCCTTGTATAGAATACAGTGCCTTTTAGCTCCTAGGTTTTTTTATGATGATGGATCAGTCAAAGCAAGTAATTTTCAGTAAATATATTTAGATAGCTATAAAGAAGTTTGAATAAATACGGATATACTTTATTAAATAATATTGAGCTTAAAGTTTAAAAAAACCACGTCAATGCCGTATTAATTAATATTTAGATTTACGCACATTCCCTTACGAAATTGACAGAAAAATATCAGTGAAACCTCGCTTTGATTTCCGCTTTGTACTAAATAAATAAATTTTTACATGAATAAAAAATATTTATTACATGTAAAATAAACAGAAAAAGTTATTTTGGAATATATTATTTTGTAATCAGCATTAAAAAAAATGCATAGATTTGTTTGATAGTTAAATTGGAAGAAGCATGATTTTTATTAACTTAAAAAAATCGATGTGTTATAATTTAATATTAATTAATGATTAAAGCTAAAAGGAAGCTCTATTAAAAGCTAGCTTATATCTTTTAAGCTCTATTAAAAATAACTTCTAAGGCATATTTTATAATTAGTAGTATACTAGTAGTATATATTTCTACATATATAAGTATTACATTCAAACTATTAATAAGTGACAAAGTATTCTTATACCAGTCCGTAGGATACAATATTTTGTCGTTACATAAAATCAGAAGCACCAGTGAGAAGGAAATTTGGTAAATATCCTCATTTAAATATCTCACGACTTTCTGATTTCGCATCATCGAAGTGAGGTTATCCAAAGTACTCGTATATGTAATGCGCTTGGGATTTCTATGTGAAAGGTCCGACCCGAGCCCCGACAGCTAAACGTGTTAGTTCACTTTATTGAATATCGGAAATATGACTGTCCTGTGGGAGACCAAATGTCGGAGGTCGTAGTATTCGGCATTGCTTGCGTTCTCAGCGGGTTTTTAGCAACTTTTAGGTCCAGGTAATGGTGTGTTAACGCTGACGTGATGTTAAAGTATTTTCCTCAAATATATTGAACTTTCCTTTTAATATTTTTTTATTGAAATTTACGAGATGTTTTTATTTATGATAGATGTAATGTATGTGTCGGTTTATTTGTAAATTTCACGTAAACTTTGATTTAAGGTTAGTGATTATATATTAGACTAAAGACTTACCCTCGCTTCGCTCGGCTGCGTTAGGCTCGTGCTAGGTCCACAATATGAAATATATACGAACAGTATAAAATACAGCCCATGTTACTTACTAATAATGAAGCTTTCTATATGCGAAAAAAATTGTTAAAATTGGTTAAGTAGTTTATGTATTTATTCATTACAAACATACATAAACAAACGTTTTCTTTTTATAATATTAATATTTTATAATATTAGTATATATAAGATCTTTTACACTTAGATTTCGAAGACGAGTACAATAGTAATTTACAATATTGATGTTTTTCGTAAAGAGCGTCGAAAAGCAAGTAAAAATAATCTAAAATCAGTAGCGGATGTGTATTGTTGTATCAGTAACGGATTGAAGGCAGTGATAGCCCAGTGGCAAAGCGGTAGCTTGGAACGAGATACTCCTGAAAGGCAATGACCTCATCCCCCTCGCATTGGAACGAGATTCGTGCCAATGATGATGGTAAGTAGCGAATTTGTATATATCTACTCATAGTCTTCTGTTTAATGTGATAAGTATGAAGCAAATAGTAAATCTCTGTATCCATATTACATTTTATAATAATACGTGAATAATTACGTCGCAAAAACACGTGTAGATCTGTTTTAATATAAGAATAAAAATTTGTTGCAGTTTGGCATTTCACAATCACAAATAAACTTATTAAATAAAATGAAATACGCGACCGATAGCTCAGACGGCGAAGTTGGCAAAACAATAACAGCGCTCATATATTACTCCGTATCGAAGAGTACTCTTTTCCACGTCACGTTCAAAACGTATGCGTATAGAGGTAGGTACATACAATATTGTAAATTCTAAATTTTGTCAATTTTATTTTAAAAACATCTAAATTTAGGTAAAACTTTATTTTTTTTGTTCACACTACGCTTTGTTCTTAAAGAAAATTGTGCAAAACTCAAGAGCACTCTTAAGAATCGTAAGCCAAAGAACTGAATTATAAATGTGATTTACAAAGGATTTTTTTTTAATTTTTAATATCATCTGTTGTGCTCAAATGAGAAAAAAATCATCGTAATATTATTAAACCGCTTAAGAATTTTATTTTTTTTGGTAAATTAGACATATTAAAGCTAAGATTATTTTTCAGATTTATGGTAACAATGACGGGTAAAAATTAAAATGTCTCCATATGACTCGTTGATGCTATGCTAAATGTCGGGAACTAAAAATCAAAATAAATCCGCGAAAAAATCCGAAAAGATAGTTTTATTTAAAATATCAAATATTCGCGTAAATCTAAGTATTAAACGGAGAGCCGATTAAAACTTATATATTATGCTAGTTTTATTCGTAAAAATATTTAAAAGACGCTAGAGAGTACACCTTAAAAGTTATCAAAATATCTGTGTATTACAATAAATATTTGAAACAATAGTACGCGATCTACAAATAAACTTATTAAATAAAATGAAATACGCGACCGATAGCTCTGGGACGGAAAAGTTGGCGAAACAATAACAGCGCTCATATTTCACACGTTATCGAAAAGAACTTCGATCCGGGACACATTCGAGACCGTATGGATGTAATGGGGCTTCAAAGAATTTGTTAACATTTGCCTATTTGTCACTTAATAAACCAGTAAAACACTTTGCATTGACTCACTAATTTTTCTTCAGTTATTTTAAGACTAAGAAATTTTCATCCGAAACTTAATGCTTATGATTTTTCATTTTCATACAAATGATTTTGAACTTCAAAAGAAAGACAAATAAAAGCTATATTTAAATTTTTATTTCAAATGTACTACATTAGTTAAATTATATTAGTCGTATTTAATTCTCGTTCCTGAAACTATTTCTTATTAACAAGGAATTAGTTGCGAATATTTGTATTTTTTCCATAATTTTAGGGTGTCGCCTACCTAATAAATTGTGATCTATGTATATTTAAAAAGCCCATGGCGCGTTAAAGTTTTCGTTCAACACCAAAAGTACCTCCATAATGAGGTAGGAAGATAATGAACTCTATTGAATGTTGCGAAACCCATAATTTATCATTTGCTGGCAGATATCTCAGTGAATTTCGCGGAGACAGCAAAGTTTTATCGGAAACGCTGCGCGTCTTGCTTGATCTTTGTTAATACAAAGTTTGACGAGTGCCAAACTTCCGAGTAGCCAAAAAATTTTACTTGTTTCATTTGATGTGCTGACATTTTAATGAAATAATTTTAAGTTCGCACAATTTTTTTGATTTTTCGAGGATATTTTTGTAAAATGATTGCATCAAAGGCACTTCTTAATAAAATGCAAGACTTTTATGCTTTAGTTCATGTTGAATTTCAGTCAAAAACAATAAAAAGTTCCCCTTATTACACAAAGAATGGAGATATTATCTGTAAAGAGCGATTTTTTCAGATAGCTTCGTGAAATGTGTCAGCATAATTTGCTGAGATAGACGGCAAAGAACCAGTTAGAAATGATTTCAATATATTATATATTATACGAAAATAACCAGAACTAAATATTAATAATTTAGTATATAATTACATTTGTGACAAGAAGTGCTCATCTTGAAGAGTTGACGTCAGAGTTTCGAAGTTCCGAGCCACTTCAGATATGTAATTTTATTTTATAATAAATATAATTTTATTATTACAGCTGTATAACTGTACTAATTTTCAGTAATTAAAAATTTAGTAAGTCATAAACTGAAAAACGTTTTTCTCTTAATTGCTAAATTTATTTCGACCTAACTCCTAAAAGTTGAAGGGACACATAAACAATATTTTAGGGCAGATGGCTCCCGGCCCTATATTCAGATATCCAATAAAGAGCAGCTACATTTTTATGGGCTATTCAGAGGGTCGCCCACTTTGAATACCTCAACTTGGCTTAATCTTTCACCGAGTATTGTAATGACGTTGGAACTTTTTGAACCTTTATGGACCTGCTCGTTCGATCGGCGTGTATAATTTTTTTTATATGTAATCGATTTTTTCATTATGTAAATGATTTCACTATTCTATACTGGGTACTTGTTGGGAAGGTTTGTGCCTATTATATTTTATGGTAATTAACCATAATCTGTACATATAATAAAATTGTAATTGATCACTGTTTGTAAACGGAAGATATTTAAGAAAAATTATTATTGGGGGTCTTATTAACGTAATAGGACACAAAACAATGATTTTGAGAATTTTTGTCTATGAGTTTGTTTGTTAATTTAAAGAAGAATTTAATAAAGAATTATCAAAGAGGGTGAGTCGCTATTTCTTTACATAAGGATATATCCTTATGTAAAGAAATATATAGTATGTATGTGTAGAGTATATAAATAGACTATAATGGTCAATATTAAAAAAAATATTCATTGAAATTATCTCAATATCCCCACCATATCTACATATTTATTTAAGGGATTTATAAGACATTATATCACATATCATATAATACTTTACTAGATTATATTAAGTAATTAAGTAAGTATCTAAGTGGTAATATTAACTTGGAGAAATGTTAAAAAAATATCTTTTTGTAATAAGAAAATATTGTAAATCATTGTTTATATTTAAAAGGTTTACGTCTTTAACATAACTAGCAATTAAAGCACTGTACTATACTGAAATATATTTATAATTTGTTTTTGGACGCAGTTCTTCTTGTATTGTTGATGAATCATTAGTTTATGAATGTCCCAAATAATTGTCTTCCTGATCGATTTCGACCACGTTGGCCTATATCACTGAGATTAGCCACGTGCGTAGGAGGCACAAGTATCCGAGTAACTAGATGGAACTTAATGGTGCTGTGTGTTAATGTCTCAACATATTAATAAAATATATAAATGCACTCTTTTTTTAAATCTCAAATTCAGGTGGAATTCGACACGACCAGTGATAGTCTCTTCAACACACGAAGTGAATACCTCTATCGTTCTAATTTCAAGCTGTTATTGAGAATTTTTTGTCAGAATAACCCAATATTTATACATGTCCACATTTGAGACTCGAATCCTGTGCTTTGAATCGGAAGCAATACAGTCAATATATTAGCACGTTCAAATTAATAAAAAAGAGCAACAATCTATCCTATACGATTAAGTATTAATATTTTTTTTATAAATTTCCACAGACACTGATTCATGACAGCTATTAATCCTTTAATATTGGGAGCCGATCTATCTTGCTGCCGTATCGTCCTATTGAGACCTTATAAAATAAACTCCCTCAACTATTATCCCATTAATATCGAAGCAGCGCGGGGACTACGGATAATGTTGCCAGCTCCATGGGGTTTATCTTAATTGCCTTTTAAGTCAATATCCTTGCGGATAAGTTTTGTACCTTGATGTTCGTAGCTATAATTTTATTACCATCAATAAATTTTTCGTGAACTTTTATATTTAATCATTGAAAGTAATAATTTTCAAAATTACTAAGGTTTTTGTATACAACCTTTAGGCAAATATATAGATACGAGTTATTTGAGTACTTTACTAGTATTTGTAAGTTTTTCTTGATCCAGCAAACGTTCATACTAAAGTCATGATATGATAAAAGAACATACGGCGAGGCTATCGCATTACACTTCGTGTTCAATATTATTGATTATTTAATAGATTAAATATAATAATTACTGCTTTTTCCATCAGTATGTGGGTGGCACTGCCAGTGTAGGTAAAGTAGGTCCACGAGTGATGTGCTGTTGTACTCATGTTGCTGCAGCTCTCGGTAGTTAGGATATAACAGGTACTTCAAAGAAATAAGATCTTAAAAGGTGACTTATAGTGATCATATCCTAATTTTAATTCAGCAGAGAAATACGTTAGTTTTCTAGAAACAATAGATTTTGAACTTCATATATTACGACATTGTAACTGTGAATCACAAATACGTAGTTTTACCCAATGTAGACCACTCACATGGGTATTCCCGTCCATTCTAAAAATCTTTTTTGAGGGTTTTAAAATAAAAATCACGGAAACCGAGAACTCGAACTTTCACCGGCTGTGCTAGCGACATGAATAAAAAGCAACCTAGAAAGGCGTAGTTGACGGAACTAAACTTTTCAGCATACGAAATTGTATTAAAGGTGGAGAATTTTCGCGCCGCGAAAGGTAGCGAAATGCATACAATTTTCTCACAGGAGCCAAAGACAATGCCATATCACATAGTTGCGAAGGCAAAGTGAGAGAGTTTACAAGTACCTACCAGAAACGCAAACATGAACATGGAAGTAAAGCGAGCTACAGGAACTATTATATTCCAAAAATGACGTATATTCAATTCAGTGTCATACAAAAATCAACTCTAAATCTATAATACAAGATTAATTTTGTAAAAACTTAAGCCAATTGAAGAAAAGGTGGGATGCTCACTATTACTTACATTTATTCTCTCAGTCGGAATATGGCTGTTCCGTGATATGCTAAGCAAAAGCCAAGCAAACAAATTGGTTGAGATGCAGACGTGAGGCTGATGTATTCTAAGAGATTATTCGAGTGAATGCATCTTTAGAACTAGTGAAATGGCAATATACGTTTGTGGTGTGTACTTTGCGAGCTTTTAAGATTGGTATGATGACATCATACTCGCAAGTGCCACTATGAGATAAAATCGAGGATTCTATTCACCCTTGTTATCAGCAGGTCATCTTTTTCAGAGTATACCTGCATTCATTTTATGTCTTGGTTGTTGTATGGCATGAAAATTTCAAGCTACGAATAGACGAAGCATTTACGAATCTTTTATGTTCGCTTCAATATAAAATCTACAGAAGATGTTTTAAATATTTTTTGAAATTTTAATGGCTCTATCATTTGCTTTTAAGAAGTATGAGTTTTTATTGGCCTTAGGAAATTTAGTAAAGCTGGCGCATAAGATAAGTAAATTATCCTGTTTATATACACTGTAGCTGCTACGAAACTGATATTTCAGGCTCGATTTACAATGTATAAATATTTTATTTATGTACACTTCGAATAAGCCGACGTAAACGCGAGGTAGATATTGAATAACCGAGCGCCTTCACAAACATAACAAGCTGTTTACTCCTAAGATCCCAAACTCTTCTCGCTCAGATTTATTCATGACTTGGCCAAATATTTGATTGATTACAGTGTCTAAAGCAATCGCGCCCGATAAACTTGCCGACCACTTTATTTGCTGAGAGCGCCTGTTGTTTAAACTTAGTCGGTAGTGATGCGGCGGTTTTTTACTTCCCGCAATGGATTTTAACCTTATGAGACCTTTGCCTTTTGACGTTTCTTTTGAAGGATCAGCAAAATAAGTTAGTAATGTGATTGATATGAGTAATTTGAGTGACGTTTCAATGGATATCTATTATTATAATATAATCTACGTATATTTATATCTCTAAATTTATAAATAAAACTCGAGTGTGAATCTATGAATTTTAAATAGATACGTCGCGTTTAATTTATATGGCCATTTGAATAAAACTAAAGCTGAAACAACCATTAAAATAATGACTATCAGTGTATGCTTTAAATTCTGTATGATTTTGACGGATAGAGTAAAAAAGGTATTTTTGGTATTGAGAAAAAAGTTTGTCTCGAAAGAGCAAATATCATAAGAACCGCTTCACACTTTATAGAGGAATTTTTACTGATCGAATATTAAGCTAAGAGTGATTTAGGCTGTTTTTAATATATACATACTATCATGTTATACAACACTTAAATAGATAACAATTAGAAAGAGAGAATTTTATTGACCTGAATCATAATAAATGTGGTCTGAGTCTTATTCTACAGACCATCACTGAATAATTCTTATTATTTATCTAAACAACTGCCTCGGTGGTCTAGTGGCTAGCATGTATGGCTGCTGAATCGGCGATATCTGAGTTTTTCTGTAAAGATATTCTCAGTAACAGCCCGGAGTTGGGAAGTTGGCGGTGTTTCACCGCCGTGCCTCGGAGAGTACGTAAAGCGTCAGTCCAGGGTCTTATTTCTCATCGGTTGTGTTGAACTATGAGTGAGGAATATAGAGTGCACTTGTGTCTGCGCGTACACTTGTGCACAAGAATATCTCCTGCACATCTGGCTAGTCTTAGTGAGATTGACCACTGTGGCCGAAAGCGGTCTGGACATTATCTTTATTTTTAGGAAAACATTCCTATGCGAAATATTTAAAAAGTATAAGATTTTAAAATAATGTTTATTTATTAGAAAATATATATATTATCACGAAAGCTAAGCGCGCCTTGACGTATCGCTATTTGCTGTTGAAGAAAACGTAAACTCTATTCAATTTCGTTAAAATTCCGTTCAGCAAAAATGGAGCAGTAAAAAGAAAATTTATTAACTCGTAAACAACTGCTTTATGTTGAAGAGATTGATTAGCATCGGTTCTACGTATAAAGTTATAATTTAATAGGTGTTTTAAGCGTTTTATTTGCTTGACCTGAGTAATATATGCATAGAAGTTGGTGTAGACTGTTCGTTCTCGAATGTTGAATTTTTTTATTGGATTAGTATACGAATACCACAGACAAACATTTGTCTGTGACTTTTTAAGATCTTTAATTTGATTTTATGTGATTTTCTTTTTTTTTGTTAAATTAAGATTATAAGCTCGTATTTAAATTTCAGTTTTGTGAAATTATAGATTAAGCTAGATGACCCTAATGGTTACTGTTTGAAACTTTAAGAGCAGAGGAGATCCTAGTTGGTGAAGAGCTCTCGCGTTTTTTTGTGTATCCCATTTTTGTTTCTTTGGCATTTTTGGTTATTTTGGATTTAGTCATAATATATTTATATTATTAAATAAAACAAAGTTCTATTACGCAAGCAAAATACAAAATATTATATTATTTTTATTATATTTCTTAGATGTTCAATTTCTGAAACATTACAAAAATGACGAGTACTTGTTTGTTATAAAACTCTGAATGCTATATGACAGATGTAACTTGATGAATAGCTTGAAATAAATTATATGATACCAATGAGAATTTTTCACCCAAGTTTTGTATGCAATACTTGAAAGTTACATAGCCTCCATTCTGTCTGGTTTATTTCCAACATTGGAAACTCGTACGAAAAATTAGGTCACAGATGTATGTAAGCCGAGCTTATAACAAAATATTAAAACATCAGCTTATTCATTGTTTGATTTGTGTATTTATAATTGAATAAATTAATGTAATTGGAAAAAATAATTGAATTTTCCGCCTAACATGTTTGGAAGCGGTTAAGCATCAAATCAACGGATTTGTTACGTGTTTCAATCAAAAAGCTATTTAATTTTAAATGTCGATACACGGTCCAATTAATTTGTAAGTGGAGCGAAAAATTTACATTACAGACGTAGAGAAATTGATATATTAAATTGTTTCTGAAATAATTACGTTTATTATATTCTTTATATTAATAGAGGGGTGTCCAATTTGCCAGAGATTATGGTATCTAATTTTCGGCTTTAATACATATAATTTTTGACAAATGAGGACCTGAATTTAGGTCCCGTAACAGGCCAAATCTAGTAATTGATTTTTCTCTCAAGAAATTCCTAGTAACAGCCCATAATTGCTACACTCACCTGTGCCTCAAAAAAGCCCTCTGTCGAGTTCCTGATCTTTATGCGGTTGTTTTGAATTGTCGTCTTATCGGACATGGAGATTGCACTATCGTATCGATGAGATCAAATTTTAATATAGGTACTTATTTTTGATTTTAATTTATCAGGATTTAAATAAAAAAGAATAAATTCATAATGCATACATGTCATATAACATATGTATATGAATTATAATTAGATATATAATAGAAGTATTTCGCATAATATATTTATTTTACTCATAAACAGCTTTCCACTACAGAAAAGCTACTAATCTGCACTATAACTCATGTTAACATGGATAGTCTATGGTTTGTTTTTATTATACCCCTTGGAACTAAAATGGCCTATTTGACGGAGCGTTTATTCAACTAATACAGCCATTTTCCTTCGTCCCGACGCTCCCAACCGATCTATCTTTGGCTTAACTAAATCCCACTAATACATTATTTTTATAATACTCCCTTTGCGACACGTTGGATCATCCTTACCAACTATATGGACCTAAACCGGAGGATATCTTCATGTAATACAAATCTTTATTAGGCTATCTCGTATTTTTGTACTTGGTATTAGCTGTTGATTGTTGGCAGCTTGTAAGAACGTAAAAAATATAGTAATAATTTGTTTTGTAACTGAAAAAAATAATAAATTACATATAAACCCAAGTTTGTGTTTATAAATAATTTTAAAATGGCAGTTAAGTTTTTAGATATGTTTCAAATGAGGTTATATATTACTACATATTATCGGAATTATGTAAATAAAACTATAACGCGGTGTTGTATTTGGCAACGTATAATGTCGTGTCATAGGTCATGTCATGGGCTCGATTTCTTCACGATGCTATTGCTTTGAATTATAACAAGCAGAAAAGATAGCTTTAAAAACTAGCATAAACTAAGTATAGTATTTAAATGAAAATTATAATAGAAAAAATTGTAGTTTCAATAGCGATTTGTGCTAATCTGATTCAATTGAAAATTGCAATAAACTTTTTATTTAAAAATTATATAAGTTTGTTGTTAAAGGAGTGTAGAAATATATTTAAGGAAAGCAATTTAAATATATTTTTTATCATTTCCATTTAAATATAAAAAGCACCATCTTCCAATAACATCGGGGTATATACGCATATTCGATTAAGACGTACATAGGTAAAGCTCGAAGACATAAGTGCCTCTCGTGCGGATTACGCCGCACTTAACATGCAATATGGCTATAAGAGCTTCGATAGATGTGTTATTAAGTTTAATTATTTAGTATTGATTGCTTTGAGAATGTTATAAGTTGGGTATATAGGTACATACATGTATTAAATAGATAGGCTAATAATCTTACTCAGGGCCGAATTATCCATAAGGCGGATTAGGCAGCTGCCCATGGGCCCCGCATCGGCTAGCGGCACCACGCAAGGAGAATTAAAAAAAATATATATATCATCGAGTGAAAATTTAATTTAAAATAATTAAACTTAAAATTAATTAAAATAAAATTTAAAAAATGGGTGAAAATTCCACCATGAGGACAAATGCAACAGTTACATTTCTATGAAATGTACCTAATAGCGTATTTACGAAAAATGTATTTTAATAAGTTAGAAAAGGGTGAATGGTCCCCGAGAATTCGTTAATTCACCCCTGATCTTACTAGTTATAAGACATGAACGGTCTATTTAGAGTTATACTATACTAGCTACAAGCCCTAACTGTTGAACCCCGTAAGCCGGTAATCTTATTTGAAAATCGGCGAATATACTACATAAACAGAATAGATACAAATGAATTCTCAGTAATAAAAGTCTTCCGTTTAAAAGCCTTCGATAGAAAATTCCATACTTGATTAATGAACAAACTATATTTATTTAGGCAATTTTTTTTAATTACTTAGTACTCTCCTTTAATTAAATTCTTTAATATACCTATTAGGTTTTAGATATGTCACTTAGGCACACTTTACTTTGCCGAAATCGCGAGTACTCCTTTTTTTAGTGCACAAGAACTAATCTAAACTAAGTTTTTGTGTAAATTTCTAAATCCATCCGCTAGCCTGTACTTTATCTGTCAGTGAGAAATTGGATGAAGTTAAGAGTTTTTTTTTAAATCATCGTCTTCGTCTTAGCCAAAAGACGTCCACTGCTGGACGAAGGCCTCCCCCAAAAATTTCCATGACTGCCGGTCTTGTGCTATCGGCATCCAGTGCTTCCAGTGATTTTGATCAAATCGGTATATTATTCATTAAATATAAATCTTATCAGTTTTTGAAGAATTATTACAAGAAAACTTAACTTATATATGTATGTACATACACACATCTTAGTACTAAACGATGTTTGATAAAGAACTGTATCAATAATAATATTTGTATCATAAAAAATTGAACCCATAAACAGTGACGTGAACAAAACTATCCATATTTAATGGATTGGACTTATTTATTACTAGCACTGCCCGCAGCTCCGCCCGCGTTCAGATGACCAAAAACCAAATTATTAGGTTTTACATATTAGTATACTCTTACATTGCAGTTTTTGTATTTTTTCTCAGAAATGAGCCATTTATCCGTTTTCCGGTTTTTTACCGTTATCATATATGTTGACCGGGATAACCATCTATCATCATACAAAATTTCATGAAAATCCCTCCAGTGGTTTTTCTGTGATGCGGTAAAAGACAGAGAGACAGACAACAATTCTAAAAACTATAGATTCGGCCTATGTATCGATAATAATATTTATTTCGATAAGATTTTCCAAAAAATATTTAATGTACAGATTCGGCTTAGTTACAATTTTATTATATGTATAGATTTTTCTAGTGAGCTATGAGACACAAACAAACCAATATGTATTATGAGATAGATACGGTTGAGCTAACTAGGCATATTTCGTACATATGTTTATTGAAAGCCTACACTTGAGGCATTTCAAAGTCATAGACTGCTGTATTCAGTATCATCTCGTAAGCTGAGCCTTTTCGCCTGCATTTCACGAATATTCCCTGTTTTAATTAAAATCGACGTACATACGTTTGCAACTCGACGTTTCGACTGGAACCTGGAATAGAGAGTCGTATAGAAATGACATGAGGACAAAAATCTAATTAAATAAAACTTTATTCGATTTAATACAAGTTTCAATTAATTTTTTTATCTAACATTTTAATTTATTGAGGAAAAAATCCTACCAGATGATAAAAATTCCACCAGAGCATATCCCTTTGTATATTATATATTATTTGAATTTAGTGCACCAGTATTTTGTTGACCAGATTAACTTTTTCCCATAATATCTTTAAAAATCGGTGATCATTTGAACGGAGGCATAAATTAGTATGCTTACAGTGTCTACTCCTCGAGGGTTTTAAAGTAAAGCTATATAATCGCTAAGGTCCCGGATATAACGATAAGGTACTCGTTTTTCAACATTAAATGGTGTTTGATGTGCCATCTAGCATATTTGATCAATATTATAAAATTGAAGAGTTTATTATTATTTGACGATACGTTTGGCTCAGTTTGTAGTGCTACTACTACTTGCTGTGTTATTTTTTGATGACATGACATTTTTGGAAAATCTTATTGAAATAAACATTATTATCGATACAAAAACCGAATCTATAGTTTTTAGAATTTTTGTTTGTCTGTCTGTTACCGCATCACAGAAAAACTACTAAAGGGATTTTGATGAAATTTGGTATGATGATAGCTAGTTATCCGGGCCAACATAAAGAATACTTTTTACCGCGGGAAAATATCTCATTTTTGAGAAAAAATACAAAACTGCAATGTAAGAGTATACTAATATGTAAAACCTAAGAATTTGGTTTTTAATCATCTGAACGCGGGCGGAGCCGCGGGCAATGCTAGTAATCTATAAATTATCATAACACAAGCCTTACCATGGAACTAGATGGCGTTGCGTGTTAATGTCCTAACAAATGTTTTAGTATTTATTTATTATTATTTTTTTATTTTTTTGTTTCTTTGAACGCGATACTCTTATCTAGAACTACCCGTAAAATGTGAAAAAAATCTCTTTTTGTTAAGGTAAGTTCTAAGAATTTAGAAGCGTAGTAATTACACATAAATAAATTACACAGCAGAGCGACAAAAGCTAGTTAATAAATAAAACTAAAGTGTCTGTTTGACTTTGTGTACTCTTTAACCTTCAGAATATTTGAAGTGATCATTACGGACAGTTCACCCATGGATAGAGGATTTGCATCAGAATCATATAGATTGTCTTTTATTCCAGATTTAATGATTACCGTGGGAAAAAGATTAGAAAAGGAACGGTTTAATTAACTGTGACAGGGCTTTAATTGGTAGATTGAAACGACGAGCGTGTTTAAAGATAATGATAACAACGGAAGAATCGAAAGAGGTTGTAGAGCTTGGCACTCAGCTCCCTCTGCCTACCCCGCGAGGGATATAGCGTGAAGTTGTGTTAGTGTAAGCATGATAAAGGCTACAGGTTTTACATGTGAAAGTGGAATCGCATGCGAAAGCTATACTAGTTAAACCCCGACGCAAAAAGAGGGGTGTTAAAAGTTTGACGTGGATGTCTGTCTGTGTGTGTGTGTGTCTGTCTGTGGCATCGTAGCTCTCAAATGGATGGACCGATTTCGATGCGGTTTTTTTTTCATTTAAAAGCAAGTTTCCTTGCGGTGGTTATTAGCTATGTTTGGTTAATATCGGTCCAGCAGTGTAAGAGTATCAGCTGTTTTCCTAAATGATATGGTGTATGATTACTCGATTGAGTGCTTCACGCGTGCCAGTAGGTATAACCGTTAAATGACAAATATTTTGCGTAGGGGTTTTTTGAAATTTTTAAAGAATAAATATATTAGTAAGAAAGTTAAGTATTATGTAAACATAAATATGTAACATTTCTAGTACACTATTTATTCTGACGCCGAAACAATGTAAATATATCCCGGAGTTTATTGAGCATTTGTACTACAGCCAGCTTAATATGAGCTGTTTATGATAATTCGACTAACGGAATCGAGCAATCCAATGCTGACTTTATGCTTATAGCCACTCACTAGTTATATGTGACACTAGTTTCAGTATGTGAAAGTTAGTTGAATTCGTCTTGTAGCTTATGACGACTAAAGATAATGAGGTTCTGGGTTCGAGTCCGGGGTCGAGCCAAAAGTTTTTGATGTTTTCTGTAAAGTAATTTTCAATGGTAGTTTGTAATAAAGATCTTGGCATATGCTTTGAAGTTGTAAAAATCTAAAAATTTAACACACCTGCTATTATTTTGGTTTTTAAAACAAAATGTTATGGTATTTTTTGGTAGTGTAAAATATATCCATATTAATATTATAGGTAAATGCAAAAGTACTGACGCTTAGTATGGAATAGATAGACAATATATATTATACATACATATTATGTAAATATGATGAGTTTTATATCTCTTACTTGAGAAATGATTGATTCCTAATGCCACCCCCCTTTGCACTCCCTTACGGGATGATTTCCAGGATAAAAACTATCGTATGTAATTCCCAGGGTTTCAAACTATCTCCATATCAAATTTCATCCAAATCGGTTCAGCGGATTAAGCGTAAAAGATTACAGACAGAAAGACAGATAGACAGACAAAGCTACTTTCGCATTTATAATATTGATACTATTGATAAGTGAGTTCGAAGATGCAAGATTTTGAAAGATACTTAATCTGATAAGTGATAACCATACCCACTATATAAATCAATAAGAAATAAAAATAGAGTCAAAATAAAAAAATCCGCCAGATAATAACGGAGGTTTAGAAGAAAAGTATAATTTTCCACTTATCGTTTATTGCACTTTTCAATATATTTACGGCAAAAGCTTATTATTTTCAACGATAATATTAATCGTGAAATAGGAACAATATTTCAATTAGTTATTCAAATAACGAATTTGTTATAATACCTACATATCTTTATACCTTTATTATATCGTTATGTCTTTTTGTTATGTTTATATAAAGAAAACAATTAATAAAAAAAATAATAGAAATTATAAAAATACATACTCAATATTTTAAATTATTTTAAATATACAATTTTAACATGTTTTACAATTAAAGCTATTTTAACGCAGATGGCATAAGTTATGTATTATGGCATATGTCTATTTAATTTTTGGGATAATTTAAAAAATAATTTATTCATTTTAATGATTTTAAAAATTTTAATACGTGTACTTTGACTGATGTCACAGAATCTCCTACTCGTAAGAGTGTAGCTTATGATTTAGGCATCAGTTATTTATATAATTATTTTAGTCTACAATTTAAAAAAAATCATTAAAAATATATAAAACATTTGCTAAAAAATGTAAAAAAATAAAAAATTTAAATGGCGTGCCCTATAGTTTTATACGTTTAACAACAATTATATTGTCTTCGTTACAACAAATTAATCCATCCAATTTCCCAGTAGAAATAGGGGAATGCTATAATGGCGGGCTATTAGACAGCCTTTTATTTCGGTTGTTTAGTGACAAGCGAGATTTTCCCCTGGGGCCGTTTCTTGTATTTATCTCGAAGTAATTTCTTCTGGTACCCGAACACAGAGTAGAATGGCAGAGGCATCACTGTCGATGACACTGGCATTAAGTCTGAAACAAGCAATACATTAATTGATTAAATAACTTTATTAAAAAAAATCGTAATATAGAAAATTAATATAAAGAATAATTATATATGGTTTTATATCAATTCGTGAATAGAAAAAAATATTTTTTAGATAACATTTATGTTGGCATAAGATATTTGTATACAAAAGTATAGTAAGTATAAGTCAGGGGTGTTTTAAATATTAAATAAAACGAGAAAGCCCAAAAAAAAAAAAAACAGCTGGATAGTCAAAAAGTTTAGAACTGCTTATGTTGTACCTGTGTATATATAATTCCGGGATTCATTTTTACGGGATAAAAAGTAAAAGTAGCCTATGTATTATTCCAGACTATAATCTATCTCTGTACCTTTCATCCAGATCTGTTCAGCCGTTCTGACGTGAAAGAGTAACAAACATCCATACTCACAAACTTTCACATTTATAATATTAATGCGGATAGTCTATCATTCCATACTAACTGTTAAAACGTTCCTAGGGACGAACCCGAGTGAAGCTAGGTGCGTCGCTAGTTTTAAAATAAATTTTAAATCCATTGTACCGATAATATCTAAAAGATCAACCGATATACAGACAATAGAGTTGGGTGACCCAACCACTTAATACCTATTTATAAACGAAGGTTTAAATATAATATTCCTATTGACAATCACTGGCCAGTGGCATGATATCATTGATACCATATGAGAACATATTCTACGATTACTTCAATCTGGAGCATGTCATATAATACGACCGATCACGTTATATTAACCACAATCTGATGTTTAATCACTTTCATTTTGTCTATTTACAGAATACAGTAGTTTATTGTACACTAGTCATGTGAGTCCCTAAATACGTTTTAAATAGATATGGATAGTTATTGTGAGTGTACCTTAGGGGAAAGACATGCTATAACAGATTTTTCTGTAGGCCTTATTGAGACCTACAATTTTCTTGTATATTGTTTTGATGTGTGTCTTAAGGTTTAGCCAGCGTTAGAATTGTAAATTTTTAAGAACGACTCGATAGAACCAGTCATTGTGTTTTTCCATGGGAATTAAAGTTTTTGCTGTAGTATAAGTAAAAGGTATCCTAAATATTGAAGTGCACATCGATTTCGCTAAGTTACTGTTTTATGTATAGATTGGAAAAGAGGTGATCGTCTTCAAGTTATAATTAAAAATAATTGTATTAAGAAAAAAGAATTTATTCCCGCTGAGTTTCCTTAACCAGTTTTTTCAAGACTAAGGACTTTCTTCCGAACTGGTAATAGACTAATGATTTTCAGTAAAATGTTGTAAGAATTTAATGCAAAATATTTTTTTATATCTTGTACAAAGCACCTAGGTAGCGTTCTGTTTGAAACTTTTCAGCAAAACAGTGACCATTTCAGCTTAGGTTAATTGAATATTGTTGTTTTTAGAGCTTGGCTCGTTTCCGCGTGTTTTTATTGCTAAAGTTCGAGAGTTGGAAACTGTCTGCTTAACTTATAACGTCTACCTGTAAACTTATGTACATATTTTGGATACACATGGCTAAGATTAAATTAAGTTTGCATGCAACAACTTTAACCCACTTTCGACATATTTTTTTTAATGGTTATGGTAGATTACAAACTGTTACATATAAAAAGATTAGGTTGTAGATTACTTCTTAGCTTTTAACAAACATGTGGAAAATTATTAAAAAAGGCTTTAAATGTTTTTATTTAAGTACATCACGTTACACAAAAAAATGTATATTTTGTATTTATAACACCTCCAGGTAAATTTCTTAGAAATTAAATAAATTTCTAAGAAATCTATTGTTAACTGTAACGCCGGCGTGTCCGCGGTCGTTGAGGGATTAAAATATTTTTAGCTGATTTTATTATTAGATTTACACACGAGTTTATTATATTTTGATTGCGTCAAAAGTACTTCACTTATAATATTATAGGTGCACATAACGTCCTGAACGCAACGTCGTCGTACGTTTGCACACCTGCCACACTAATTAGGCTAAATTCGGTATACGCAATTTAGGAGTTATGGTGTCGATATTTGGAAAAGTACACCATACGAGATTTCCATGTTTTTGTTTGTTCAATTAGCATTATTTGTCACGATAAATTTCTTATAGGTGAAAAGGATGACAGATGATCTTTTCCTTTTTTTTTAAATAAAAAATGTTTTATGTGTTTGAATATTATTAACACCTCCAGGTAAATTTCTAAGAAATTATTTAAAAATTCTAAGAAATCTATTGTTAACTGACACTTCGGCGTGTCCGCGGTAGGTGACATTAAAATTGTGTTTTATACACAATTTTAACATAGTTTATAATTTTATAATGTAAATATAGTATGTATCTAAAAAACTTGCGCTTAAATAATGGATATTAAGTTTTATTTTTATGTACGCTCTCTCATAGATTTCATTTCTTTATATGGACGAGCTTTTTTAAGATTCAGTAGTCAACAGGGAACTCTTATAGTTTCGGCATGTCCGTCTGTCCGCAGCTTAACTCAGAGACTCTTAGTACTAGAAAGCTGTAATTTGGCATATATTTACATATTAGTGACACCGACAAAGTGGTAAAATGAAATCTTTAAAAAAAAATAGGGTACCTATGCACGTAAAGGCGGGACGTTTTATTTTCCTCGTCTACTGCATGGTGTGGGGTATCGTTGGGTAGATCTTCTAAAAACATTGCAGATTTGTCGAAATTATTTTTCGATTCAGGGATCCGTTTGTGAAACAATGTTTAAAATGCTAATTTTTGTTAAACTCATGTGTCTCTCTTTGATAGGTTGTTTTTGGATATGTGAAAAACATGACGGTCGTAGTATATATAACGAAGATAAAAGGAAAACTATCACAGCGAAGTGAGCTTTATAAATTTTTCAATAATAGTCGAACAAATTATAAAATCTACTTGTTACTATGAGCCGGCGAAATCGTTAACGTTAAATGTTCATGGTATGAAACAATAAAAAGCCCTCTTCTTAGTACGCATTATTATTACAAGCTTTTCTTACATAAAAATTTTAAAAGCTTATGATAAAGTAACTTGATAATATGTTTTGTTTCTGGTAACAGATATTAGTTAAATTGTTAGAGTCCATACCCGAAGGGTGTCAACAGAACCTTATTACTAAGCCTCCGCTGTCCGTCCGTCGGTCCGCTCATCCATCGGTCACAGAGGCTGTCAGTGATGGAGAGTTAGGCTGGTTGGACTTAGGATGGTTAGTTAGTTGAAATTTTCACAGATTATGTATTTCTATTGCCGCTATAACAACAAATAATAAAAATGAATAAAAGTAAAAAAATAAAAATACAAGAAACGTTTTTAACTTTCATAATCGATCATCAAAGATAATAAAACATACACATAATAAAAGTCACATTAATCAAAAGTATATGTACGATGGTACGGAACCCTTTTTGTGCAAATTTGACTCGCACTTGACCGATGTTTCACTTACGTCTGTTACCAGAAGCAAAATAATATTCGTATAAAAAAGTATTTTTAGATATGGATTAGTCCATTCTGTAATTTTAATAGCAATAACAAGATAAATAGGTACTACTCCATTGGTATATTGTTTATTACAAGTATTATAGAATACAGTAGTAATATAGATAAGTGACAGGTTTCTCAGTGATATAAGAGGTCTGTACAATTCTTGACCGTGGCCCGCTCGTGCAAGGTCGACCCAAGCCTTTTACGGGCAGACAACTTCGTACGTATCTGTATATATTTTTATGGGAAATATCTTATATATAGCGACTATTTAGTTTCCATTTCCAATTTTATTTTATAGATACATACGTATTTTTAAATAAGCTAGGCTATGTTTAATTCATATTTATGTGTATAATTTTTTTTTTCTAAAAAAATTTACTTTGAAAAATACTTAAGAATTATATACTAAATTATTGATTAGAATATTCAGAATAGAAAACAATGCGTGTATGTGTGTGTGTGTGTGTATTTATGTACGCACGTAAGAAGTTATACTTCTCTGTCGTAACAGAACAAAAATAGCTAAAGATTTCATCCAGTACGTCACAACTCTCTGTTTGTAAAAGGAATGCAGCTAACTCCCTCATGTAGCTTTCAGCTAACTTCATCATGTCGCTTTTTAGCTGTCGGTGTGCGCGCGCATCGTAAAAATTTTACTCTCATATTTTTTCCAAACGTGCCAAAAGAAGTATGACTTCAAAAATAACAGTTATATATAAATATAAATTGGTTCAATAATTTGATATAAACCAAACAGAAAACCGACGAAACCGTTGAAAATTGCTAGTAGTAGAATAAACACAGATATTATTAAATGTTCCCCATAGGTACCTACTTGAATTAATACGGCCTCATCTTGTTAAAGGTTTTGTAAACAGTGTAATTCGGTGTTCAGTAATACTAACATTTCTATACCAAATGGAACGTTAATGGAGTTTACTGCGAATATTACTTAAGCTGGTAGTTAAATGTCAAATACGTAGAAGTGTAAAGGCAGTGAACTCTATTAGATAAGTTTTTTTCAACTTAAATATACGAGGAAGGAGTAAGAGAAAAAGATCTATCTGTTATCTCTTCAGTGTTTAATTATCCATACATATAATAAAATTGTAACTAAGCCGAATCTGTACATTAAATATTTTTTGGAAAATCTTATTGAAATAGACATTATTATCGATACAGAGGCTGAATCTATAGTTTTTAGAATTTTTGTCTGTCTGTCCGTCTGTCTGTTACCGCATCACAGAAAATCCACAGGAGGGATTTTGATGAAATTTAGTATGGTCATAGCTAATGATCCAGGTCAACATATAGGATACTTTTTACCGCGGAAAAATGTCTCATTTCTTAGAAAAAATACAAAAACTGCAATGTAAGACTATACTAATATGTAAAACCTAAGAATTTGGTTTTTGGCCATTTGAACGCGGGCGGAGTCGCGGGCAATGCTAGTCTCATAAATTACTGGTCTTAATTCCTTGCAGAATCATTATAATTTTTTCAGAGATCAAATATTTTCCGGCAGTAAAAAGTATCCTATATGTTGACCCGGATAAGCAGCTATCATCATAGCAAATTTCATTAAAATCTGTCAATTTTTCTCGCGATGCGTGCCAGACAGACCGACGGATAGAAAAAAAATGTAATAACTATAGATTCGGCCTCTATATCGATAATTCGACTCGATTAGAATTTTATTATATAATTTTTTTTCGTGTATCTATACGTTTATAATATCAGAAGCGTTGATATGATTTACACAATTATTTTATGGTATGGTAATGATATGTAATCTCTATCAGGCTTTAGTGTATAATGTATATATGATTATGTTAAATATTATAAAGGTTTTAGTTCATATTGGAAGAACCTTTGTTTGTTTCTTAAAACAACTTGAGAGAAATAAAGACAGGAAATGGAGGAATCAATTACTTTACCCTTTTACGAATAGCGCAGCAATGGATTATGTTCGGATCGATATTTTGTTTGGATGGATATAAAGGTTTTAATTCTGATGTACGAAGTCAAATATTATAGCCAAAAGTTACTAAAGGATTCGCGGATTCTTATTAAGAGTCTAAGTGAAGCGGAGCCGTGCAATACAATATTTAAAATTAGAAAGTGTGTTTGTTTATCCTTCTTTCATTGACTACTAGAGAGTAATATTAACTACTTTTGACTCCAGGAAAATACTCTTTCCCGCGGGGTTATAAGTTATATACTATTAAGTAATTATGGGAGCGTATTATAATGGAAATTAATAATTACTTTAGGTCATTTATATTTATTAATAAACTTAAAATAATAATAATAATATAATATAGTAACAATCTCATCGTATAATTGCCTTAGCTGATCTATAATTCTAAACGTGTGAAGCCGCAGGTATATTATTATAATGATTGCGACTAGTCATCACGAAGATACACGAGAATGGGTCATATTACCCATGAAAATATTGATTTAAATGAACTCCAGTACAATAATTTTTAAATTATTTTTCTGTACCAATATTTTATTTGTTTAAACTTTTGCCATTACAGAAATTTCGATACCAGTGTGGCAAAAAGGTCAGAGTTATATGTGTGATGTCATATTGTTAAGCTTTCATGCGAAAAGGTAAGAAGTTTATGTGTTAATAAAATACATTATATTACATATATTTTATTCTGTATTCTCTTTTGCTTTATATACCTTAAACTCATCATGATTATATTAAAGTAAATACACTAGTTTTATAGTTTGAAGGACAAAATATAATTAATTTTAATATTATAGAATGCAAAATGATTATAATTATTTGTTAATTTCATTTTTCCCTTGCAAAAGTACTTAAAATAGGTTAAATATGAAAAGAAGTAAATGTTACTGCAGTTTGTATATAATCAACAGGCTTTTTACGAAATGAATGGTCACTTTAATTGCAACGGTATTTTTTTATGCTCACATCTATGTATGTAAAGTCTTCGCGTGGGTACCGTTTGCTCCAAATTTGGAACTCGAATGTCCTCTTTTAGACCAGTAAGTAACACCATACGTGTTGAAAATATAATTATACATAATAAGTTCAATTATTAACACAAGAACGAAAACAAAAAATATTATTCTTTATTGTAGAAACTTAACATTTTTTTGTCTGCCTGAATAACTTAAAAGAGATAACTCTAATAGACTAATATTTATTTTAATTCACGTTTGGTTTTTGTATACCTTTGAACTTAAAGCCTGGTACCTTAACTATGACATGATGGCCACAGCTATATTATAGTTCTATTAATACGAATTATATATGTAGATTGTTGGTTATATACAACAAGGAATTGACTTAAAATATTGTATATATATAATAATATAATAATATTATGTACATATTAGTAAGAAATAACAATATTTTCGTAGGTCGAAAAAGTAGATAAGGAAGCTTGACCGACTCCAAATAGTACGAGGTCAATTCAATTATATTTCTTGGCTTTTCATTTAAAAAAAATCAATATTAATCAACGCGTACATAATACCTATACCTACTTTAAATTTAAATAAAATCAAACCCCAATATATCTTTATTTGAGTTCAGTAGATACCTTTTTTTAAAGTAATTATATTTAAAGGTATAATTTATATTCTTACTTATAAAATGGTGAGACAAATGTATTTTGTCTTATTAAAAGATAAACTCTTCTCGACGCTTCTTCAACTAATCATATCAATGGACATTTTTCCGAGGCATAGGCCACTTTTTATTTAAGTTTATTAAGTGGTTTCTGTGATATGACTTGATAACCTCAATGCTGAAGCTGCTGGCAAATTGTTATAAACTTAGCAGCCCTCTTAAGAACTTTTGTTGGTTAATTTTATTTTTACACGACTACGGCAAAGCCCAAAGAAGGATTATGTGTTTGACCTGTACGTATGTCTTCGGCCGCATAAAACTATGTTTTTTCGTCATATTTTTAGTTCGCTTTTTACGTAGTCGGTATTTTTTTTAATTTTCGTAAATAATTTATATAAATATGATTCTTTTAATAAGTGCCTGTAATTATTAAAAAGGGCCTGAGTGAGACATTTATAATTAAAAGTTTATAAAGAACTGGAGTCTAGGCTCAAAGTGTTAATCTGGTTTGTATTTTAATCTAGGGAACTACTTATTCGTTTTTAAAATCCTTTTGCACATAAATATGCTGTACTATTTTGTAACTAAAAACATTTCTATAAATAAGTAAATATATTGGGACATTTACACACGGCACCACTTTCCATGGTAAGCTACGAGGCTTAAGTTATGGATACCAGATAGTTGATACACAACACAAATATAACTTTAAATACATACATATTATAAATATAAACACCCATGACTGGAGTACTCATATTCGTGCTCATCACACAAATGAATCCACCCAGTGGGAGTCGAACCCGCGACCGCTGGCACAGCAGGATCACTACAAACGGTATCAACATTTTACGCGAGTAAAGCCGCGCTTAAAAATAGTGTTTCAAAACAAGACATGTAATCAATTTTATATTGTTCAATTTAAGTTTCTAATTGTATGTATAAATGAAATTACAAATCCTACGAACCCTTAGCTCGACGCCATCTTCAATTCCGTCCATGTACATATTGAATACGTCTGACTGAATACACAATAATTAAGCTAAACCGAATACTAATTCGCATGTCTATAGTACAGTGATAAAATACATGTGATAAAATAGATTGAGATCCGTTTGTTAGCTCCGATAGGGCATTTTTAACTATCAAGCGGTTTTAACCGTCGTTTGAATGTTTAACATTATAAATCTGTATACAATTGTTAGTGAACTAAATATTTATTTAATAAAAATTATTTTGTTTATTTGCCCACTTGATTTTTATGATTAAATGGTAGAACAGATTTTGATGAAGTTTTGTATGATACCATAGACTCTGAGATAATTAATGGTTATAATATGTACTCTAAAAAAATATCAAACTATACAAGGAGAAATATTGTTTAAAAAAATAGTATACCTACGTATAGAAACTTGATATTTTATTGAAAATATTAAAAACGAAATATAAAAATGAATTACTTATTCTCTATATCTTATTTAGTCTAATATTTTAAAAGCAAATAAAAGTTTCTTCAATAAATTACTCAGAGTTAAGTGCTTGAAACATTTTAAGTGAATTAACTTCTCTATAGACATTGCATATCTTTATTTATGTAGATATTCTATTACATTTACTAAGTAAAATTTGAGAAACTTTAGTTTTTAGTGTAAGAAAGTTTGAGAGAACTTCAGTTATGTGTAGGTTTAAGAGGATTTAATATTAACTTTACTGAGTAAGTGTAATGAACATCTAAGTAGTTAAATTAGAACTAATATGTTTGAAGTGAGAACTTCTATAGGCAGGTTTGCACTAAAATGTAAAAAATAACTAAACAGGGGTTTTCATTTAGAATAGATACTTAATCAGATATTTTCGAAGTCGATGCCAGCCGACAATATTTTAAGGTTTATATAATATATTATATAATAGGTAAATATGTGTTTTGCGTATCGAAATATATTAGATTTGCATTGCATCAGCTGGCACCGACTTCGAAAATATCTGATTAGGTATCTATTCTAAATGAAAACCCCTGTTTAGTTATTTTTTACATTTTAGTGCCTGGAAGTCGGTTTTAATTTTTTTTTAAGTTTTGTTCACTCTTTATTCTCAATTCATTTAATATTGTTGATACTATAACATGACCTCTGCATTATAAAGGAATACGTATTCCACGTTATGTATGTACGTATGACATCATAATATCTTCGCATGAGTCGTATGTATATTGTACATAATATATAAAGTGAAAGTAACTTATATGAACTTTTTAAAGATTTTTGTATATTTTATTAAATCAATTAATGTACATGCAGTGTAGAACCTATAAGAATAAACAATATAAATATTATAAGCGTTGTCCTTATCCCTATCCTTATATCTTACCAATACAAAAAATATTCATAAAAAATATTCATGTCGTACAAATCTGACCCCATTATAACGATTTAATTCATTATTTCTTTCGAATGCAATAGCAGTAAGTTCAAATTCGAGCGTACACTATGACTGCAACTCGCAGTTTCAAGGCAGCGATATGCATATATAACTATAATAATTATATTAATAAACACCTGTTCACCTTCCTGCGATATTATCACAGAACAGCTATCTATATTGTTAAATACTGCGTTATATTTTTTGTTATATTTCTTGTTATCTATACTAGTAAATGGTGAGCCGATTTTTTTGTTTGGTTATACTGCGATAACTGCTGAACCAATCGGAATAATACTCATGGCATAAGATGCAGCGTGTTTTGGAGAAGATTTTAGTAACTGATATGTTGGTGATTAATGTACTATGCGGGCGGGGCCGCAGGAAAACGCTAGTATTTTTAAATAAAAGCCTACTATGTACATATTATAGTACGATATTGTTCACTCTTTATTTACAGCTTTATTTATACTCTGGTGCTCTTAAATCGTGACTATAAAGGTAAAATTTTGTAAGCGATAATTAAAATAATGAAAGCTCAAACCACTCTTATCCACTTGTTGGTTACAACATTAGTTATTATTATATAGTCAATATTAAGTATTTGGACTCCTCAAAAAAGAACCGACTCCTGATATGACTAAATCAGTAGATGGTACCAAATTATTATATTTTCAATAGTTTTTTCACACTTGCAAAATTTTTCTCTGTTCGAGAAAGGAGAATTAAATAGAAATCGTAAAACTTTGTTCCCATTTTTATTATACAACACTCTAATGCAGTAAAATGTAAGTTACTCAAGGCCGTGCATTCCTTATAAGCAGTAACTAGTCCATACATTAGACGTTCAATGTGGGCTATGGACATTCTGCTTCAGGTGCACTCTAGGTACATAGGTTATGGGAAATACCTTGCGTGCATAAATTTACATTCCCCAGTGTAATAATGGACATTTTATGTGTTTTCTTGTTACATCACTTTTTGTGTATCGGTCACATTAAAAGTGTTAAAGTTTTCCTTATTTATATATAGTTTGTTAATTCATTTTAAAGATATTTTTTCATTAGATAAAGCATACATTTTTTACGATTTTTCTGCTTGATTTTACTTTAAAGATGAATTCAAAAGCTTTAATTCCAGTAAAATATCCCTCCATTAAAAGAAATCTACACAATGATGACTACACCGAATATTTACATAAAAAACTGCACAGTGTCATAAAACAGAGTATTTGTGTCATGATTTTCGTTTCATTTTTTCCGTTATTTATTACCAAAAATATATATCTCACCCGGCTTCAAAATATTATCGGAATCCCGCCGGTACAACATCCCGTCGCTCCACGCAAAAAAATATCCGAATAACACAAAAAACAAGCAAAAATTCATTCTTCAAATGGCACGTATATAGCAGGATCACAGAACGCGACAGCGGGTATATTTCAACCTGTATTTATTTGACACTCTTCCGTGTCGCGGCGACCGGCGCACACGAATAGACTCAAATAAAGTATCGAACGTATCGCTGACATTCTCGATACAGCCTGGCGTTGCGAGATCGGAAATCTAATATGAATACGCTTTTGGTAAATGCTGTGTTCCGTGATAGTCCGCTGTTGTAATGTTGGATATGCGCCTAATAAAATAGAAGTGCATCTCACTGATTCAAACCGGATATAGTGGCATATATTGTACGTTTCGGGAGAATTTGAAGTAGAAATTGGTCAAATTCAGATTTTATTTAAATTTCATATAAATTTTAAAGTGTTATACTACAATGTTTATATTAAATTATTTAGTTTAACTTGCTGTAGGAATATGGAATATGCTTGTAACTTCACTTTTTAAAACTTAATTTTTATAAAATTGCTCGTCTTAATTGAATAATCAACGCCCAGACTAAATAGCTCGATGTAAATTTAGTGGACCGTACGAGCAACCCCTTGGTTGTTGTGGTCTGCTTCGGCAGGCCAATCGTCGGGCCGTCGTGGTTGAAGCGTAAGCGATTCTGTGACGCCCAATTAAGATGAGAAAGGTTCTGTTGTGTTTTAATGGGTAGTACTAGCTTTTCTAGCCGGTGGGTCATCTGTAATCTGTATGTATGCAGGTGGTATGCGTAAATGCATTTCCTAACATAAAAAAGTGTAATTAAAGTGTATTTTAATATGAATTTATTAAAATACACTTTAATTACGCTTTTTTATGTATTTTTATTCTATATACTAAAGTATAATTTTATAAAACAAAATTGAACACGAAAATTTCTAGCAATAGTACCTAATCTTAATGCTATTTGTCTAAAATATTCAAAACTGTAGTAAGTTCATCCTCTTCCTTATTAAATTACAAGCTATAATACTACGCGAATTAAAATTAGTTTTTGAATTTTAAAAATGTAAGCACAGACACATAAAGCATAAAACGTGTAATAACTGGATTAAAACACTCTTTTTGATAAAAGTAACGTTGTTTTAGAAAAATATTTACAAGCAACGAGAAAACACGTTCGTATTTTAAATTTTTGAAGACTACACCGTTTCCCATTTGCAAATATTTATACGATGTAACTGCTATGCTTTTACCTTTTATACATATAATAAAATTGTAACTAAGCCCAATCTGAACATTAAATATTTTTTGGAAAATCTTATTGAAATAGACATTATTATCGATACAGAGACCGAATCTATAGTTTTTAAAATTTGTGTTTTGTCTGTTTGTGACCTCGTCACGGAAATAACGCTAGAGGGATTTTGATAATGTTTGGTATGATGATAGCTGGTTATCCGGGTC
This sequence comes from Brenthis daphne, assembly GCA_947093115.1. NCBI lineage: Eukaryota > Metazoa > Arthropoda > Insecta > Lepidoptera > Nymphalidae > Brenthis > Brenthis daphne. The sequence continues at coordinate 27,279,037 of OX352474.1, read as the reverse complement.
AACATATAAGATACTTTTTACAGCGGGAAAATATCTCATCTCTGAGAAATCTATACTAAGCGTTAAAACGTAAGTAGGGACGAACCCGAGCGGAACGAGGGTGAGTCGCTAGTTTATAATATTACCTATATTAACTCTAAAGGTTTTACTGTAATATAAATTTTCTGCAATATATTGATGGAAATAGAAGTTCATTACATAATCATTGAAGCGATCTTTTATTCAACTTATCTTGGAAGGTAATTTTGGACTATTTCCGCCGTTACGAATTTCGTATTTCCGGCGATTCAATTTATTTCAAAAGTAATTTTAACTAAGCAAGTTTTAATGTTAATGTAATTTTTAGTACCGAATGTAATGAAAATATAAATGAAATGCTCACTATATATATATAAACATATAATACATATAAACTATATAATTAATACATAAATACAAGTATATATATATAAAACTAAATATATATCATGTTAATATATAAGTACTAAAAGTAGGAAATACATATGTAAATATATACAATTGCTAAACAGAATGCATTTTTAAAGTAAGAGCAGGAAACAACAATATGAAGAATAAGGCTATGAAGAACAAGAATAAATATCTTTTTTTCAATTTAGCACCAGAATTAATATACGAGTATTACAGGCTATGTGGTAATAAATCAGACCTCAGATCTTAGTTAAGATAAACCAATAAAATCAAAAATGCCAACAACCTCCAAGTCAGTGGGCTTTGCCTGTCATATAAACACGGTAATAGAAACTAATATTTTTAATATTTTATTTCATACATATATATATTGACGACACGTTTGGCTCAGTTCGCTGTGCCAGCGGTCGCGGGTTCAAGTCCCGCTGTAATATATATGTATTTAAAATTTATATATGTGTAGTTTATCAAATATCTGGTATACATAACACGCCTCGTAGCTTACTATGGAACCAGATGGTGCTAAAAAAATACACAACATATTTCGATAAGTAAACCTTTCATGAAAAATGTATTTCTTTTAAATCAAATATTGAATTGAGTTTTAAAATAGTTCAGGATAAAATAGATATTAGAAAAATTTCCTAGAATTGGAAGTTAATCGTGGCTATGCAGTATAGCCACCACAGTACACAAAATCGGTGTTTGACAATGCGTTGAAAAGAAATAAATAATCGAATATTCCTTTCTCGAAAATTATTTTGTAAATATAGTTTTTTTTAAATGGTATAGTTTTAAATTTGGCTCTGTGATAGTACCTAATGATATATATTTTTATTTAGCTACATACTACGACTTTGCCTTTATGTTATTTTTATATTGTCCATGATCTCTACACATGACCTCTGATGTATATGTACTCGCACTATCGATCCGACAGATTAAAAATAATTTGTTTGAGTTGTCGTTTTATTTTTAACATGTAGCAATCTAAATATAAAAAAGTTTTATTAAAATCAGCTTAAGTTTTTAACTCAAATGTGATTAAGCATAATATATAATAATAATGCAATGTAGAAATACAATGCCTTCCCGAACACAAGAATGAAAACTTGATCACTACAGTGAAACAATTAGCCCACACTATTAAATATAATCTCGTTGAATCAGACATTCATCTATGCACAAGAATATCTAAGATTCAAAAAAATAGTAACCGACCACGATCAATTATAGTAAAATTTAGTTGCCCTAGAATTCGTGACGGCTTCTTAGCAGCCGCTATCGCATTCAACAAGAGAAATAGTAGTGACAAACTAAACACTAGTCATATTGGAATGGGAGGTGAACATAAGCCAATATACGTTACGGATCACTTATCCCCGTCAATGAAGGCTTTGCATGCAGCTGCGAGAACTAAAGCAAAAGAACTGAAATATAAATATGTGTGGGTTAAAGGTGGTCATGTATATATGCGGAAAAGTGACTCTTCTGACTATAAGTTTATTAAAAATATGGATACTTTAAAAAGCTTAAATTAGGTTTTATATATAATTGTTAGTACTAAGCATGATGTTTTGTTTATAGTTATTTAAAATTCGATTCAATCCACTGTTATTATCAAAATGTTCGTGGCTTAAAATCATTTTTATCTGAGGTACGATTGCAAATCTTAAGTAATAACTACGATATAATTGTGTTAACCGAAACGTGGCTTTGTGATGGCATTGTCAACGCTGAAATCTTTGATAACAGATATGAGGTTTATAGACGTGATCGAGATACTTCTTCTTTTAGTAAAAATAAGAAAACGGGTGGTGGTGTGCTCATAGCAGTCTCTAACCGGTTCGCTTCTTACCGTGAATCCAGCTGGGAGAGTAACTGTGAAGACCTATGGGTAACGGTTGAGGTAAGAATGAACAACAAAACCATATCCCTGCATCTATGTTGTGTATATCTGCCCCCTCCAATCCATATGACTCTTCTTGACAATTTTTTGGAAAATGCGAATAATGTACTAGACAAGAATAATAACAATTTAACTCTCATATTGGGAGACTTTAACCTGAGTGGCATACTTTGGACCAAAGTGATCAACACAACCTATACTGAACCGGCCAATTACAGTAACTGCTCTTTAAAATCTGCTTTAGTGGATTTCATGTCTCTAAATAATTTAAATCAATATAATTTTGTGCAAAATTATCAAAATAAAATACTTGATTTGGTATTGTGTAACGAGGACATTGTTACAATATGTGAAAGTCAAAATTCATTAAAACATTGTGACAAATACCATCCACCTATTGACATTTCAATTAATATACCTATCGCAAGAAATTCCAAATTAGCTTCGAGAAATAAGTACAGGTTTCATAAAGCTGATTATGAGAGAATCATGGCAGAATTGGATGAAATTGATTGGGTTCAAGTATTTTACAATTGTAACGATGTTAATGAAATGCTTAGTACATTCTATGTGATCATTAGGGAAGTAATAAAGAGACATGTACCTATGAGGAATAACAAAATCAATACTCCTTCAATCTGGTATACCCCCCAACTAATAAAATTGCTTCATCGAAAGTATAAATATCATTTGAAGGTAAAAAGATATCATAATCCATTGGATGTGTTAGAATTTCGCTATCTGAGAAGAGATTGTGATAGGCTTATAACAATATGTTATAACAATTACATTTGTTATATAGAAAACGAAATAGGCAAAAACCCAAAGTATTTCTGGACCCATTTAAAGAATCTCCGTAAAACCAAGAGTGCATATCCACCCGTGATGACATGCAATGGAACTAAAGCTACAACAGTTGACTCTATATGCGATCTCTTTGCGAAACACTTTTCATCCGTATACGAGAATGATAACACAATTACTAGTGAGTTCAGAAATGTAGGTACGGCCATTAATACATCTAGTGATATTGACACTTTTGAATTGACACGAGACTTGATTTATAAAAAATTAAAGAGGCTTGACTTAAATAAGGGGGCGGGACCAGATAACATACCACCTTTATTTTTATGCAAGTGCGCGTACCAACTCTCCTTGCCATTATTCCTTATTTTCAATCGATCTTTAAAAGATGGCCTGTTTCCTGACAAATGGAAAATAAGTAGAATTGTTCCAGTACACAAGTCTGGCAGAAAAGACGTGGTGAGTAACTATCGACCCATCTCAATCATATCTTCAATGGCAAAAGTATTTGAATCCCCCGTCTATGCACATATTTATAATCATATTAACAGTACTTTACACAAAGAACAGCATGGTTTTATGTCTCAACGTTCGACCAACACAAATTTATTGCTGCACGTTTCTTTTATATCTGACAACATCGATCAGGGCAATCAAGTAGATGTCGTTTATGCAGACTTCTCGAAAGCATTTGACAAGGTTAACCACAGATTACTTTTAAAAAAACTTTCTGCATACGGGATATCAAACAAGCTCCTGGCATGGTGCGAAACGTATCTTATTGGCAGATCTTCAACCGTGGTAATAGATGGTCACCAATCGCAAACGTTTTGCAATTTTTCAGGTGTCCCTCAAGGATCCAATCTCGGTCCATTGTTTTTTATTATTTTTATTGACGACATCATCAATATTTTCAAATATAGCACCGCAAGCCTATTTGCCGATGATTTAAAACTATTGCGTGTCGTTAAAGGAATGGATGACCAGTACTTACTTCAAGAAGATATACATAGATTGACTGAATGGTGCAAAATGAACAGAATGTACCTTAACATTGAAAAATGTCATCATATTAAGTTTACGCGTAAGAAGAAAATTACACCGTCTAAATATTACATTGACCAACATGAATTAACTGAATTAATACAAATACGAGATCTGGGTGTGATTATGGATAGTCGCATTACTTTTGGTCCTCATATTGACCATTGTCTCGATTTGGCCAATAAGTCTCTTGGTTTTATTATGAGGTCCTCAAAAACCTTTAAGAATCCAATAACGACTTTAAAGTTATTCAATAGTCTTGTTCGCAGTCGACTTGAATACTGTTCTCTTATATTTCTATCTTATTATGGTCACCTTACAAGAAAAGCCACACCACTAGACTGGAATCTGTGCAAAAGCGTTTGTTGCGGCAACTATCATATAGATATAAATTAAAATTAAAGAGCTATGATGAAAGACTTAAACATTTTAATATTAATAGTCTTAAAAATAGGAGAGAAATGATAGCAATGACTTTTCTCTATAAAGTCCTAAATAATGAAGTTGACTGTTCCGATATTTTTAATAAATTTGCATTCCACGTCCCACCTAAAATACCCCGACATCCGTGCAACTTGTTAGAAGTAGGTGTCTACAGAACTCACTTGGGAAAGAATTCCCCTGTGTCAAGAATGTCGAGATTATACAATAATATCACAAAAAAAATCTTAAGCGTAGACATATGCCATGACAGACTACCTCAATTTAAGCGCAAAGTTATCGAATATTTATCAGAATTGTAACCCTTCGACTTATCGCCAATTGTTACTACGATAAATTATGATATATTTTTTTTATTACTTTGTTTTGTGCGTTGCTATTAATTCTAATCCCAAATTGAATTTACTTGTTTTATTGGACTAACTATTTAAATATTATTAACTTATTTATTCTAATTATATTATGTCTAATTAAGTAATTTTTTATATTTAAATTGTCATGTATTAATTTTATAATTTAATTTTCAACTTTATTCATTAACGTATTATTATGATTTAATTTTAAATTTCCATTTTATAATTAAATGTTATTGACGTGATTTAAAAAAAAAAGAGCATGCTGTGATAACCTATTACTAAAAGAACATTAATGAAATTGTTAACACATGAATATTATGCCGCTTTTAATGTATCTTTTGTTGGTTGTCCTTTAATAAATAAATAAATAATATGTTCAAGACGGTCATCTTCTGGGGTATGCCAAGTTGCCCACCGCCGAAAACATAATTTTTAGAAGTTTTATATACAACTTTATATTCAAAACTGTATATTAAACTTTTAATATAATTTACAGTCAAAATCATTTTCAACCAACTTCAAAAAGGAGGAGGTTCTCAATTCGACTGTTTTTTTTTCTTTATGTTTGTTACCTCAGAACTCCATCATTTATTAACCGATTTGGACAATTTTTGTGTTGTTTGAAAGGGTATACTTCCACATTGGTCCCATTTAAATTTCAAAAAAAATACCACCCCTAAGGGTGGAAAAATAGCTAATGATGAATTGAACCTACTTCTAATTGCCATATTAACTTTAAATTTGCAAGTGTTTCTATTTCCGTTGATAGTACAGTGGTTCGGTATTATTGACCTGATCTGATGGTAAGGCCAGAAGGTGGATAGGTGGAACTCTTCAACGGCTAATAGTAGATACTTTGAGTTTGGGCTTATTTTGTTTGATTTGACAAGCCTAACACGTTAGAATTCTTACTTCGCTACTACTGTATACACTAAAAAGGGAAAAATAAAAACTTTTTAACAAAAAAATAAAAACCGACTTCAAACAAAAGCACTAAAAAGCAAAAAATAACTGATTGGTAGTTTTCATTTACTATACATACCTAATCAAATATTTTCGAAGTCGGTGTGCTTTGGCTAAGTAATTAAAGCCTACCTATTAAATACATACCTAATCAAATATTTTCGACATCGGTGCCAGCCCATACAAAGCAAAGTCGGTTTTTATTTTTTTGTTAAAAAGTTTTTTTTTATATATACACACAATTTTAAATCTTCAACATTTCTATTATATAGATTATATTAATGTATAGAAATTATAGTAGGTTATAAATAACATAGTAAAATATTATTAAAAGAATTAGTCACTAAAACAAAAAAAAACTAAATAAATTAAATAAACTTTAAATTTTTCTATTTTTAATCTATACATAATAATAATAAAATTAAAATTAAGCTGTATCTGTATATTAAATATTTTTTGGAAAATCTTATTGAAACAAACATTATTATTGATACAGAGGCCGAATCTATAGTTTTTAGAATTTTTGTCTGTCTGTCTGTTACAGCATCACAGAAAACCCACTGGAAGGATTTTAATGAAATTTGGTATGGTGATAGTTAGTTATCCGGGTCAACATATAGGATACTTTTTACCGTGGGAAATATCTCATTTCTGAGAAAAAGTACAAAAACGGCAATGTAAGAGTATACTAATTATGTAAAACCTAAGAATTTGGTTTTTAGTCATCTGAACGCGGGCGGAGCCGCGGGCAATGCTAGTGAATTTTATAAAAACGAATCTTATACTATCGATATGAACTATACTAAAAGAATCCCATAACGAATACTCGCATACTACAAGTATATAGATCGGATAGTAAATAAAAATGACGCTTATTTTCCTTACTGTAATACGTGTTTTACCCTTCAAATCATTTTAGTGATGGGATACGTAATACTTTAAATAAATTATTGCAACAACATTAGATGATCCTTTCGATATAAAAAAGCAAAGTTATAGTACATCACCAGTGTACCAATGCGGTGAGGCACCTAATGCATATGAAAAACAGCTATAATCGAGTAATACCATTTTGGTCTGAGATGAGATCATTTCTCGTTTATCCAAAGTATGATTCATGAGTGGGCGACAGTGATGACACTATACAAAACCGCCACCGTGTTTGCTGTGTTCATAAATGTTGTAGTAATATGTACTATGTTTTAGTAGTTTAAATAATTTAGTTTGTAGCGGTTCATAATTAGGAATGGAAAACTCAAATTTAACATGGCTATAATGTTCATTTCAAATTTAACTTAAAATTTTAATTGTTAAAAGAAAGCTTCATATTAACCGTCATCACTTTGAGCTTAAGAGAGTCTGAAGCTATAAGAAATATTTCTTTTTAAGAATACTGTCAATGTACTTTTTCTACGCTCATTAAAATAAAAACTAAAAGAGTAGAACTTATAAAAAACGTTCATATAAATAACAAGCGGTTTACCACCGCTTCGCTTGGGTGCATCCGTTTTAATTTTTTGAGCTGAACCCTAATACTTTTTCTAAAATTAAATTAGCCTAAGTTACTCCTTATAGTATCAGCACCTGTCAGTGAAAGTCCCGTCAAAATCTGCTAAGCTGCTTTGGAGATTAGCTGGAACAAACAGACAGCCATGCAGATTTAAAAAAAAAATATGTTTTTCGTATAAGTACCGTAAATAATTTCATAAGCAGTTAGTAAAAAGCTGTTATTTTAACATTACAAACAGACACTTCAATTTTATTTATCTGTATAGATTATAATGGAAACAAAAACACGCAGTGATTAAGTGACACTGCTTTTTAGAAGAGGTGTTTAAGGACTTCCTACATCATTAAGTCGACAGAGGTCATTTTCGAGTTGACTAGCCTTAAAATATTATAATTAATTTTAAAAATATGTTTAATATTAAGATCAGTGAATAAATTACATTTTAATTTTAAAGGAAGACATAAAATACATAACTCTTTTGTTTACACAATTTATAGTTTTCGTTGTATATATTATGGTTGAACACTTGGTATTTTGGCAGTGCATTTTCTCTATAAGCTGGATAGTGCGGGTTTCATTTATTCATCAGAATATATTATGTTATAATAATAATAATCTGTATTGTCCAAAAAGTATAGCTTACAATATATTTTATATTTGACGGTAACTCACACTAGGCAAAGCCTGTATCGTGAATACCACAATTTGATATACAAATGAAATAGTGTTGCTCGTTTAAAACGCCAGTACAAGTTATATTATTATAACAAAGAAATATGTAAAAACTATAAAAATAAAAGTCTTGCTTGTTTAATTTTACATTTACAATAAGTACATGAAAAAAGAAGAAAAAAATATATATGTTGAATAAGAATTCTTCTTTATTCACTAATGTACTGGAGTAATATAAATATTTTATTTAAACGTCTGTGACTCTGTTTGTCTATTTAGTAACGTCTGGACGGATGTCAATAAGCATTTCGTTGTAATGCTATATGATAAGGGTTAAATATATAAAAAAGCTACATTTTATTTTATACTAGCAACTCACCCTCTCTTCGCTCGGGTTCGTCCCTAGGTACGTTTTAACTGTTAGTATGAAATAGAAATTTTTGAATTTCTCGGCTTTTCTGTACTATAATATGCATGTATTATACATATAAACCTTCCTCTTAAATCACTCTATTTATTAAAAAACGCATCAATTCCGTTGCGTAGTTTTAAAGATCTAAGCATGCATAGGGATAGACAGACTGCGGGAAGCGTATTTGTTTTATACTATGTAGTGAAATAGAGTTAAAGGGCACAGTAGCCCTACCACAACCTTCCGAGCTTTCCAGTTAAATAAAAAGATACTTATTTTAAGCACCTTTTTTTTTATTCAGCCCTTTTTTTTAACGTCCCACTGCTGGGCACGGGCCTCCCTTCAATATGAGGGGGATCAGGCCATAGTCCACCACGCTGGCCAAGTGCGGGTTGGCGGACTTCACATGTCTTTCAAAAACGTGCAAGGTTCTCTCAGACACGCAGGTTTCCTCACGATGTTTTCCTTCACCGTAAGGCAAGTGGTAATCATGTTAGAGATGATTCGCACATGAAAATATCAGAAGTGCGAGACCTGAGATTTGAACCCGCATCACTCGGTTTCCCAAGCGAGCGCGTTACCACTAGGCTACCACTGCCTAGTGGTAACGCGCTCGCTTTAAGCTTTAAGCTAAGCACCTTTATGGCGATAAAAATAGGAACTTTGATTAGAATTTCGTTAGTTTTTCTTAATGATGTAGAATGTAGATTGATTTTGGGTTATGAAAAAATATTAGTAGTCTTTGATTATATATTTTACTTAGAATATAATTACAGTAATAAAATATTATGTCAAAAACATGGTATATTGTATAACAAAAATCTGTAGCTTCAAAGATACAGGGCTTAATTATATAATAATAAAAAAAGTATAAGCTTATATATTTTTAATATTTAGATAGCAGAATCTCAATACATATTATGTACATTCGACGACACGGTTAGCTCAATTTGTAGTAACCCTACTTGCTGTGCCAGCGGTCGCGAGTTCGAGTCCCGCTGGGGGCATTCATTTGTGTGATGAACACGAATGTTTGTACTGCAGTCATGGGTATGTTTATATTTATAATATTTATGTATTTAAAGTTATATATGTGTAGTGTATCAACTATCTGGTATCCATAACACAAGACTTGTAGCTTACCATGGAACTAGATGGTGCTGTGTGTTAATGTACCAACATATTCTATTTTTATATACATAACCTTAAATTTTACAAAATAAAATAGGTGATATAGAATGAAAGAAGGTGACATCCTAAGCTAATAATCCTTTTAAAATACTTTGATTGAGAATAACGTCAATTTCATATTTTATTTGGAAGAAGTTGAAAAATCTATACGTAATATTAAGTATGTCATAAGAATCTATTCAAACTTAAGCAGAATTTATTGAAATACTTTTCAGTCATGATCTATGAGAATATTAGCATTTCTTTTTATCGAAGAAACTTTCAGTCTAGGGTTTTGTGAAAGCTCCAATCTCCAGTATAGCAGAGTTAGGCTCATTTTAATATGTCGAATAAGTATGCAAAAGTATTATACGATATTGCGGTGTATTACGCTGCAGGCTCATTAAACTACTTTGTTTAAGCTTATAATAAAAATTTTATATACACATATATTCTATTGAAAACTTATCACGAAATAAAAAAAATATAGGTAATCTATACATATAATAAAATTAAATATTTTTTGGAAAATCTTATTGAGATAGACTTTATTATCGATATAGAGGCCGAATCTATAGTTTTTAGAATTTTTGTCTGTCTGTCTGTCTGTCTGTCTGTCTGTCTCTGTATCCATAAATAAATGAAATATTAAATGTTATTATTATCGGTAATATATTATGACTATTTCAATAAGATTTTCCAAAATAATGTACAGATTCGACTCAGAATTTTATTATAATATAGTGTATAGATAAAATGTATGATAATAAAAATAATGTATAATTTATTTAAACGAGGAAATTATAATAAACTAGCAGAACCCGCGGCTTCGCTTGCGCTAAAACTACAAAAAATCTAAAAAGGTAGGTTTCATACAAACTTTCATTCCCTATTTTACCCTCTTATGGGATGAATTTCGAAAAATTCTAAAACACGTATTTATTTAATTGTATTGAAGAGCATTGATACTACTAAGTTTCAAGTAATTCTGATCATAAATATTAATTTTGGGTTGTTTTAGATACATGTATATGTAAAAGGTGTATTTTTCGTAGGAGTGAGATAATCTACCGCGGTAAAAGTAGCCTATGTCACTCTCCAGCTATATCCACACAAAAATTCACGCCAATCCGTTAATCTGTTTTGACGTGAAAAAAGGACAAACAAACAAACACACTTTCACATTTATAATATTAGTATGGATGTAAGCGCTATAACTACGAGTAATTCATCCATAGAAAAAAGTGTTCTGAGGTTTTTATACACTGAATATAAATTTTAGTAAATCAAATGCAGATAGTATACGGCAAATTTTAAAAGCCTAACCAGTTTTAAAAAATTTAATATATCCGTCATCTTTCGAGAGTATCATGTGTAATATTTGAGCATCATAGATCGTACTTATTAGTAGGTCTATAACTATATTCATCTTTGCTTAAAAATATATGAGAAAACGTCTGAATTGAAAAAACAATGAACAAATAAAGTATACTTTAAAACATTCTATTATAGATATTCCTAACATCTGCTACCATCTTTTATGTATACAGTCCCAAATCTAAAAACAAAATCAATTTCAAATCAGTTTTTGTTAGTATAGGAAAGCACCAAATTTCTCACATAATATCTCCGAGTACAGGTGCAAATTACAGTCCTTCGGGGGTATGGGACCCTTGTATCATGTATATCATAACCAATTCACTAAGGTCCCCCGGAATTATAACGCTGTCTCAGCACTGTTACGTATTTGATGGGCACCAGCGGGCAAGGAAGTTCTTATTATGTTGGTACTATCTTTCAGTAATATGACTGCCAAGGGAAATAACAGAGCGTCGTGTGTAGTGGTGAACTTATAGTGCTATATAAGGCACTTTGTAAATACATAAGTATAGCTATTAAGGTGGAACGTGATATTTACTTTACCTACATGTATATAAAAATTGAAAATGGTTGTGATTTTCTTTTAATAATCTCTTTTTGGTTTTAGAAATCTAAGCTTTGTGACCGGTAATTTGATTTTGATACGAGACGTGATATGTTAGACTTTAAAATATTTTAGATTTCGTCGTGAAAAGCTATTCCTGAATGAATGTGGTTATTGGTTTGAATTATTTATCATTATTAAAAAATGCGAGATATAAGGAATACGCACACAAACTTTTGCATTTATCATAGTAATGTGAGTACGGCATAAGTGAAGAAAATAAATTCATCAAATTAATTAATTGGATCCAGTTATACAAAAACAAGTTTTTATAACAAAATGCTTATAACTCTGTTGGTACCTTTACGCACATGGCTGTTTTTTGCATAACTGGGTTCAATTTACTTTTAAATAACGCGTATGCTTGGGAATCCAGTGTTAAAAATCCCTGGTCTCGTACTTCTAATATTTTCATATCTTAATCATTTTCAACATTATTATCACTTGCCATACGATGAAGGCCTTATCGTAAGGAAGCCTGTACATGTCTAGGAGAATCTAGCTAGTTTTAGAAAGACATGTGAATATATATTACCAATTATATATGTATTTATTACCAGTGAAATATATATATATTATATATATATATATATATATATATATATATTATATATATATATATATATTAACATAGGTCAGCGTGGTGAGAAGGCCTGATCCTCTTCGCAATAAAGGGAGGCCCTTCCCCAGCAGTGGGACGTTAAAAAGGGCTTAATGTATACTTACCCTTTCGAGACTCATTAACGAGTAGTAACGGTGGATTGCACAACGCCATTACACCTGTCTTGGATAAGGTGCTTCATATAATTATGATAAGGTCGTTAAATGATATAATTATGATAAAATATTTTATAAAATAACTAAAAATAGGTGTTTTGTAATATCTGGCAATTTTTTAATAATAAATAATAAAAACCTTGGAAAACCTCGCTTGGAAAACCGAGTGTAGTGGGTTCAAATTCCGGGTCTCGCACCTCTGATATTTTCGTTTGCGAATCGTTTCTAACATGATTACCACTTGTCTTACGGCGAAGGAAAACATCGTGAGGAAACCTGCATGTTTGAGAGAACCTAGCAAGTTTTCAAAAGACATGTGAAGTCCACCAACCCGCACTTGGCCAGCGTGGTGGACTAAGGCCTGATCCCCCTCGTATTGAAGGGAGGCCCGTGCCCAGCAGTGGGACGTTAAAAAAAAAGGGCTGAATACCAATAATAATAAATATGTTGGGACATTAACACACAGCACCATCTAGTTCCATGGTAAGCTACGAGGTTTCTGTTATGGATACCAGATAGTTGATACACTACACATATACATATTATAAATATAGACACTCATGACTTGAGTACAAACATTTGTACTCATCACACAAATAAATTCCCTCAGCGGGAATCAAGTCCGCGACCGCTGGCACAGCAAGTAGGGTCACTACAAACTGAGCCAAATGTGTCGTCAAATAAAATTCAGCGAACGTGATTGATTAAACCTTAGTGAGACCATTGTTAAACTATGTATCAACAAGACTTAAATTTTAGACGAGATAATCGTAGACTAAGAGATAAGCCCTGTTTTGTTATATATTAGACTGTGGTGAAAGCTTGTTTTGAACCCTAGATTATATTTTCCACAAGATCATTTATAAAGGCATTTAGATTTAGCTTGAAAGTCATACATGATATCAAAGATTCAAAATAATAAACGCACCGTTTATATTTATTTATTTCAAGCATATCTATAGTAATACATATATATGTATACCTAAAGAGTTTGTTTGGATACGCTTATGTCTAATACTATTTACGAACAAACGCTAGTCTTTATATGTATAATTCTTCTGTACGCCTGTATGTCACTGAGTTCCTCCTAAATTGCTGGACCGATTTTGATAAAAAAATTGAGTGTGTTTCATTGGGCCCCGGGACGGTTTAGTTTCACGACAGAGCCTGGTAGGTGGCGCTGCAGTAGGATTTTAGGGCTGTATGTAAATACTGATGATATTATCAATATAGCTGGCTCAATCTGGATGCAAATGGCCAAAGATATAGAAAACTGGTACTCTTAGGAGGAGGCCTTCACCTGCGGAAGGGTTCTCGCAGGTATTAGGCATGTATTAGCAATATAACATTAGGGTTAAGCATTATTTACTTTTTTTTGCTCATTAAAGAAAAAATACTAACATACTTAATTTAAAAAAAATACACTTATTTATTACTGTGCTATTTTCTTTTTTTCAATTAATTGTTTACTTTTGTTACTCTTGCAAGAAATAAAAAGCCTTTTTTACTTTATTCTTATTTATTTATTTAAGTGAATATTATGGTGAATACCAAATATGGTGAAGACCGTATTCGGCCAGGACAACGTCTGTAGGGTCCGCTACTGTGATATATAAACTAAATATTTGCTAAAAGCATTCCAATACAACGCCTAACACATATGTAGACATCGAAGTCATTTTTATTGATATTTGCTCGCGTAGAGAGGAACCGAGGACAAAAACTAGTATAGCCTCATATTTGTATTAAGAAATTTCATATAATAATATTTCTTTGTCCACTGATTTGTTTATAAATATAACTACAATAAGGCTCACAGAGTATTGTAAACATCTAGAACGGGCTATTCGGAGCGGACAGATCGGACATTTACTGGTATATATTTGGGTCAGTTGGATATAAAATATCCTTTGCCACGTCGTATTAAAGCTTATTTTTAAATGGTTACGACGAAGTCTAGCTCCAAAATGTAATGAAAGGAGAACTAACATTTTTATAGAGGTTTCAACGACTCTCGGAACGGTAGCGAACGTTTTACATTCAAGGAATCCTCATTCCATTATATGCGGCGTAACACATCGGCTTTTATGTGCGACAACCATCTTTATTCAGCGTGTACAACATTTATTCATTTAAATTCAAGCACACTATAAGTAAGAGGTGTGAAATTAAAGTTATTTTTTTTAAATAACACCGGTTTTGTACGATTTTTTTAAAACCCATTTAGATATTACCGTTCTTGCTGAATAAGTTTACTATTTTTAATGCTCTATTTCGTGGAAATAAATTAAAAACTACTTTAAGTTGTATAGAATATCTTTACCACAGTTGCTGTTTTCTTACTTCAATGCATTGAATATATAGTACGTCTAATAGTCGTAGGCTAAGTAATAGCATAAACCACGTTATTCTAATGATTACAAGAACGTTTTTTTGCATTTTAGATGATTTGTAAAGAAAGTTATTCTATTATAATATTTACCTAATACTGAAGGATTTATTGACATATTATGTACTAGCGACTTACCCTCGCTTGGCCTCTTTGCTCGGTTCGCCTCTAGAAAAACAAAAATAAATCTATCCCCCGGGAACCGCACATTTTCCGGGATAAAAATAGTCATCTGTTATTCCAAATTATAATCTATTTCTGTACTAAATTTCATCTAGATCCGTTCAGCCGTTCTGGCGTAATTGAGTAACAAACATCCATCCAAACATCCATACTTTACAAATAATATTAGTAAGATTATTTGTATCTTGATTATCTTTTTTGATAGCAGGTATCTTGAAACTCTTGGAAGGATCTAATTTTGGACTTTTAAGTTTAGAATAGAAATTAAACTTTATGTATATATATATATTTTTTTAAGCAATTGTATTCATCACATAAAATTATATGAACTGTAAAGAAATAGTAAACCTTGAGGTAGTTCGTAGGTTTCTTGGTGTAACGTAAAGGTTTAGAATGTTTGTGAGAAACCAGAGTTGGGAAGAGTATTTAAAATTATGTTTGAATTATTCTTAATTAATTAAAAATATTTTAAAGGATTTAAAAATGAAAAAAATATTAAATGTACTTTATCTTTTTTAAATATATCTTACTAATATTATAAATGTTAAATTTTAGGTGTTTGGATGTTTGTCCCTTAATCACGCCAGAGCGGCTGAACGGATCGAGATAAAATTTTGCACAGGGATAGAATCTAAAGTCTTAAATATATATATTTTTTTCCCGCAACAATGAAGGGTTCTCATGGGAGAGATTTATGTTTGTTTTTTTTGAACCCGAGCGAAGCGATAGTGAGTCGCTAGTACAGATACAAATACTCTCTGAAAGTTCTAAATAATTTACTTTGACAGGGCACAGCACTTGCATTATAAGCCTTCCATCAAGCGCAAGACAAACTATCAAAATGTCACTCTATAATACGTTGGTTTCCCAAATGTATTTCCAATTTTTCCGGCATACGCCGCAAATGTAATGGCGTATTTTGCGGTCCTTTTCGTATTTTTTACGAGCGCCGGTCGGTATTACGCCGACATGTGGCCTCGAGGTCGCTTATTATTTCTCGTCGGACACTGATTTCATTAGGTACCACCACATAGTTTGAAATATTTATAATAATTTATTTATTTTGTTTTATATGTCAATATCTGTACTATAATAAAACCGTAGAGGTCGAATATCTGTACATAGCAAAAAAATGCTAAAAACCGAGTCAGGAGGATGTAAGAAGACAAATAGAACAAATCCAGATTTGTTTTCATTTTTTTTGTTTCTCTGTCTGTTTGTCTGTTTGTACGGGCTAATCTCCGAATCTATTGGACCGATTTAAATGAAATTTTGCATGGTGATACCTTATATCCCCGGGCAATAGCTTAGATACTTTTTATCTCAGAAAATTAAAGAGTTCCCATAGGATAGTTAAAAAACTATAGTATCTTATACAGCTTAGTACTTATGCACCTAATTTAGTAACTTTTAACATTCTGATACCTTATATTGCCGGTCAAACAACAGGTTGCTTTTCATCCCGGAAAAATGAACGGTTTCCGTGGGAACTAATAGATCTTTATTAATGCTTTTCTAGAGGCGAGCCCGAGCGAAGCGAGGGTGAGCCGCTAGTTGGGGAATAAATTCTGAGTCTAATGAGTAACAAATAGTAAATTGATTGACTGGTACTACCATTTAAAGAAGTCATTTTGAGAATAAATTGTAATGATCCACTCTTGCCTCATTTAGTCGATCAATATATCCTGCTATAAACCTCATAAAATGTCTTTTCCCTACCGCATAAAAACCCTTTATTATTGGTTGAATAAAAAGCCGCTAAGTCACTTTCAATCCTCTATTCACTGGAAAAAGTCTCTTTAAAATCAGTTAAGCCTTTCTGTAAGCTACTTAGAATTTATAAAGTGACATTGTACTTTTTTCTTTTTAAATATATAATAATTTAAATATGTAGAATTTTAAAGTTTTATATGCAAATTGTGGTATATCCTAGATTAGATTAAGAAGAGCTCCACAAACTGCCATCCAATTCGTATTATAATAATTTACATACATACATAGGTGGACAGACTTACAGAGTCAAATAATAAGTTACTGCGGGCTGACCCTTTAAAAAGCAGAACAAAGAATAAGGCAAACCAACGATAGATACAGATAAACTAAATATTATATTTACTTTAACTGAATTTATCCTTTGTTTTATTTCCGTGTCTTTGAAAAAAATATAAAAAGATAGTATTATGACTAAGAATAAAACGTGTAATTTAATTTACTTACTAGGTGATCCGACGGACGTCATTCTGTCAAAAGCCATTGAACTGTGGTTGTCCCACAAACTTACATATTATTTATATATTTTTCCGTAATTGTTTTCCAATTTTTCTCTATAGAACCTTCCTCGGACTTAAATTTTTAAATATAAAAAAAAACCGAATTGGTCCAGCCGTTCTCGAATTTTGCGCTTAGCAACACATTTAGCTATTTATTTTTAATTTAAAAGAAGATTCATAATCATATTAGAAAAGGATATAGCATACAATCCAAAAACTTTAATAATCATCAATCAATATGGACTAAAAAAATGTTGGCATACAAAAATAAATAGGTACTTACTACATATTTAAAAATATTCGTACCAGTTTTTTGCAAACCAACATGCTTTAGAATTTAGTATGAATATAATTAACTATTTCGTACAGGCTTTTAGTGTTAGTTTGGATTCGTAGGAATTCAGACTAGAAACGTGAGAGGGCACTTGTGTTAGAAGCGGGCATACGTTGAATTCGTTATAAAAATTGCACAAATAGACAAATATTACGTTCATCTAAGAGGTATCTTTTGAGATATTAGAAATTTTACATGTGATAACATATATTTCGGGTACGGCTTACATTTGATGTTATACACCTGTTGCAAAAGATCTGTATGAAATATGTTGGAAAAGTTTGCTTTTTTCATTAGGTTAAAGATTTCTGACTCCCGACGTTTCCAATTTACAGCAATCAAGGTCACGGGAGAGACATATACTATATAGTTTTATTTAAAATATAAAATATTCGCGTAAATCTAAGAAAGTATTACACTTTTATACACAAATATGTTAAATATTGACTGTTGTTTTAAAAGCGAAATATTCTTTATAAAAAAATACTTGAATTTAAGAGTAATTTGATGACCATTATGAGAAGGAACATAACACGTGTTACTTGTATGTGTTTTATTGGCATGCTGCACTGCAAAGATAGCAAAATTTCAATACCATGAATTTTTCCTATTGAAATCAAATTTTGAATAAATATTTACATTTCAACCATTGCGTGAAAAATCAGAACAACTTATTACTATTCTAAAATTAATTGCAATCACAAAAATACAAGTAAATGACATTGGTTAACGACATAATATTTGTCGGGCATTAGAGGTACGGCCTTCCATATTTAATTCCATTTTTAAACGTTATTATTTAATTACGACGACACGTTTCGCTCAGTTTCTAGTGACCCTACTTGCTGTGCCAGCGGTCGCGGGTTCGAGTCCCGCTAGGGGCATTAATTTGTGTGATGAGCACGAATGTTTGTACTCAGTCATAGATGTTTATATTTATAATATGTATGTATTTAAAGTTATATATGTGTAGTGTATCAACTATCAGGTATGCATAACACAAGTCTCGTAGCTTACCATGGAACTGGATGGTGTTGTGTTAATGCCCCAACATATTTATTTATTTATTAATCTTATTTTACCTACCAATCTCCTTCGTTTCTTCTCCATTCTACCTAACATCGGTAAATTAATCTGTGCTCAACTGGCACGCTTTGAAGCCATTAATAAGAAAACTGAGTTGAATTGAGGTATGGGAAGCACAAACTCCCATATTCAACTAACTAACCTCTTCATCTACGCCCATCGGTCTCGCATTGTTGACCTGACCTTTAAATAAGAAATGTAATTTTAAGAAATTAAATTTAAAGATATTAAGGCCTCTCACTGTTGGCAGTAATTCCATTGTTTGCTGTCGCCGAGCCAAAAGTCGAGTTGCTCTACCCAAATGTTCTCTAGTACTCGAATGCCGTTACTTAGTTAAAATTTGCGAGAGCGTTATTAAAGAATTCCACGGAAGAGTCAAAAATAAAAATGTTAATCAGTTTATTTTAATTTTGCTAGCGTAGTAAGACTAGAATGTTTCACAATTTTGCTTGTACACACATACTTCACATTTATATCTGAACGAGTAAGAATCAATAGAACCATTACCTTTGGTTACTTACACATTTCTCTTCATACGGCATACATCTATATAATAATTATATGTGAAAAGCAAATTTTATACCTTTTTAAGCGTATTATGTGTAGATGGTGATTATTATATAGTAGATGGGGATTACTAGTTTACTCCTGCGGCTCTGCTTGTATATGTATGTATGTATGTATGTATTCAGCCCTTTTTGATGTCCCACTGCTGGGCACGGGCCTCCCTTCAATACGAGGGGGATCAGGCCATAGTCCACCACGCTGGCCAAGTGCGGGTTGGCGGACTTCACACGTGTTTCGAAAACTTGCGAGGTTCTCTCAGACATGCTTGTATATATTATTTATATATTATTACTTTTCTTCTCTTGCAGAGTGTGTATAACATTAAATAGCCTATTTTAAACATAATTAATTTTATAATAATATATAAAACTTAGTAGTTTATTTATCTGCATGAAAATATTTTAAATTTTCTTCTGAAATCTTTTCGGACTTTTTTCGCGGATTTATTTTGATTTTTGGTTCCCGACGTTTCGAATGCTTAACAGCAATCATTTTCACGGGCGAGATGCCCCGTCTCATCCAAAAATACAATTTTATTTAAAATGGCAGTGAATATCTTTTTTAATGATTTTACAAAGGTCGAAGTGACGATTATCTATTGTTATTTTACACCTAATAGGCTGTATGTTCTTACAAGATCCATTTAATATTGATTAAGGATGATAAAGTACTTTTCGTTTAGCGGTGGCTTTTATAAATAAAATTGAGGTGTCTTTTTGTGGTATAAAAATAGCTATTTTATATTGAGCGTATGGTTATTTGCACGACACCAAATCACGAGCAACTATAAAAATGTTTTTCGTTATCTGTTAGTGCCAGCTAACCTGTAGCATTAATCAACTGATTTTAATGTGGTTTTTATAGGTGGGTTTAGGCAAAAATTGAAAAAGCCTACAACTCTTATTGACTAGAAATAGACCTTGTGATATGTAGCCATATACGAGTACACTAACATCTAGGGTCAAGACCAAAGTAAATGAAAATATTAAAATACAATAAGTAAAATTGGTTACCTTGTTTGATTAGTCGGTATTACATTTTGATAAGCACTTAATCGATATATGAAAGATGCTGTTGTTGAAATATCAAATGACTAGCAGAACCTGTGGGCTGTGGCTTCGCTCGCGCTAAACTACAACAAAAACTCTAAAAAGGTAGGTTTCATAAAAACTTTCATCCCCTTTTTACCCTCTTAGGGGTTGAATTTTGGAAAACGCTGAAACACGTAATTCTTTATTTTTAACGTACTCAATTCATACGAAATTTCATACAAATATGTCCAAGTAATAAAAAGTTTCATACAAGCTTTTAACGCCTATTTCACCCCCTTGGGGGTTGAATTTTGAAAAATCCTTCCTTAGTGTATGCCTTCGTCATATGAGGACTACGTGTGCGAAATTTCAATTTTCTAGCCTAGAAGGGTTTGGCCTGTGCGTTGATACATCAGTCGATTAATTATCTTATAAGATTAATTATGTTAATTCAGAATATTAAGCTTGTTAACTTCAAACATCACTGAATACATTACAAGTTTTCTATTAAAACACCATCTATTTAGTATTTAAGCAATAGCGGAAAAAGCAGAATACTGTGCATATATCCCCTTATCTACGCGTTTTATTTGTATACCGGATTCCGAGGAAAATTTATAGCGAGGACTTTTTTACTTTTTTCAAGTTAAATCTCGTTTGAGCACACTTTTGTCAGTGTTGTTATTTTAAATATGATGCTAAATATTTTTCTCGGCGAACTATTTGACGTTAAGTCTTATTACATCTAAGCTATTGAGTATAGACTTTTTATGTTATTAGAAAATAAATAAATAATAATAAACATATTGGGACATTAACACACAGCGCCTTTCAGTTTCATAGTAAGCTATGATGCTATGGATAAGAGATAGTTGATATACTCGTACTACATATATATAACTTTTATATACATACATATTATAAATATAAACACCCATGACTGGATTACAAACATTCTTGCTTATCACACAAATGAATGCCCCCAGCGGGACTCGAACCCGCGACCGCTAGCATAGCGAGTAGGGTTACTACAAACTGAGTCAAGCGTGTCGTCAAAAAGATAAATACAAAAAAATATCCAACTAAATACAGAAGTAACAATATTTTTATATATATTATTAATTATTTACATTCTGCTTTCCTTGAGCGCGAGTCTAAGAAAATATGGCAACTCTTAAGTCCAATATTATGTTTTCTGTTTTATTAATAATATTTGTATTAGATGAAATTTATTTACTCTTCAATTTAACTGTTCAATAATATTATAACTTGCCTTAATCTTACCAAAATAATGGCTTCGTTAAACATAAAAGGGAACGATAAAAAGGCCTTAGGATTAAGATCTCATTATTATCCGTTTAACACCGAACAAAGAAAAACTACGACAATCACTCAGGCGACTTCCTTGTTTCTAACGGACTTTGTCATTATTCGCTTTATAATTGGAAACCAGAATAGTACGCTAAATATAAAGGATTTAAGTTAAAATTAACTGGTAGTAACGTTTTGCGTAATTTCTATGAAAACGATTTAATTTAACACAATGAGAGCTTAGTTTGAGATCTGAAATCTAACTTTGATAAATAATCCTTTTGAAAGTTCATTAAGGGGGTTAATAAAATTAGTATAATAATAATAATATGTTAGGACATTAACACACAGCACTCTTTAATTCCATGATAAGCTACGAGGCTTGTGTTATGGATACCGGATAGTATATACACTACACATATATAACTTTAAATACATACATATTATAAATATAAACACCCATGACTGGAGTACAAACATTCGTGCTCATCACACAAATGAATGCCCCCAGCGGGACTCGAACCCGCGACCGCTGGCAGAGCGAATAGGGTCACTACAAACTAAGCTAAACGTGTCGTCAAAATTTGCTTGCGTGTGCTTTATGATTATTTCATTTATAGCGAGTATAATATATTATTATATTTTTGGGTAGTCAGTGGTAGCCCAGTAACGCAACTACAAGGGAAACCAAGTGAAGTGGGTTTGAATCCGGGTCTTACACTTCTGATATTCTCATGTGTGAGATCATTTTCAACATGATTATCACATACTTTAGAGTATTTGAATAGAGGAAATCTGCATGTCTGAAAAAAAACAGAGAGTTTTTGAAAGATATTTGAAGTCTAGCAATCCGAATTTGGCTAGCGTGGTGAACTGCTTGATCTTCTTGTATTCTTCAATGCGAGGGAGGTCCATGCCTCCAATATGATTGGATTGATTGTGAGGTATTTTTAAATATAAGTTTGATTTGCTATAGCTAACTGAGCGTTGCTGTAACTTAGTCTGGATAGATCTAGTGGTGTTTACAGTAAAATGGATAACTTAAAAAATATTCTACGTACTCGTTTTGTATGTGTATCAATTTTCGTGGAGATCAATGCTACGCTATCATTCAGAGGCCTTAATGCAATATGTAAATACACTTGTATGTGTCCATTTCATTTCAATATCAAAGCAATCTGTGCAGAACTTTTGGATATTTGTGAAATGGGTAGAACGGAGAGCTATTGATCACGTATTTAATCTTTTCGTTCATATCGTATAATACTTTTGGCTACCATGGCTAAATTTTCAGGAGAAGATTTTTACTATGATTGGATAAATATTTAACTATCATGGCTTTGCATGGCATGCAAAAGCATTTGTATGGTTATGTAATTTTCTTAGATTTATGTGAATATTTGACAGTTTAATTTAAAAGTATGTTTTCGGACTTTTTCGCGGATCTATTTTGATTTATGGTTTCCGACGTGTCGAATGCACCAAACATGGTCACGGGAGAGACTAAGGTTTTAGATGTCTCAAAGATCTACAAAATTATATAATGTGTGGGAATCACTCACGATTTTTATTTTATATGGAAGGTAGTATACTATACTATTTTTTTTTATAGTATTCTGAATTAGTGC
Organism: Brenthis daphne; assembly: GCA_947093115.1. Taxonomy (NCBI): domain Eukaryota; kingdom Metazoa; phylum Arthropoda; class Insecta; order Lepidoptera; family Nymphalidae; genus Brenthis; species Brenthis daphne. The sequence goes on along the minus strand of OX352474.1, from coordinate 27,255,767 downwards.
TTGACTACGTTCCACCTGATGGTAAGTGGTAACGCAGTCGTAGATGGTAAGTCGCACTAATTCAGTAGCCACCTATTCACTCTTGCCTTGAAGACACCCATGTTGTAATCGGACGGAAACACCGACGCCGGCAGGTTGTTCCAATCCTTAGCCGCACGTATAATGAATGACGTAGCGAAACGCTTCGTCCGGACGGGTGGAATGTCCACGACATAAGGATGGAGACCAGCCGTTCGTCGGGTTGTCCGATGGTAGAAAGGAGATGGAGGAATCAAGCCGTGTAGTTCCTGCGCACACTCTCCGAAATGTAACCTATAGAATACACAAAGGCTGGCAACCCTACGTCGGTGATCGAGGCTTTGTAAGTTAGCTTTTACCAGCGTAGGGTCACCAATAAGCCTGAGAGCACGCCTCTCAATTGAGTCTAAGGCTGACAGATGGCACTTCGCAGCACCAGCCCAAATGTGACTACAGTATTCCACACACGACCGGTACGGTATATGTACGAGTATATTATACATCACATAGTATGTAGAATGTAGATACTACACTCTAGTACAGCATACGACCATAATTTAATAATTTTTTATGATCTAATAAAGATACTTTCTATCCAATTTCTTGCAGATTAAGTGCTATGGTAATGTAATAAAATTTAAATTAAGTATTCAAGGGAACCCTTATGTCGGGGATGCGGGTTTCCTTTGATCTTTGCTCCACTATCTCTAATTTTACCTCGAATACTAGGTCAAAACTCACATAATGTTATACATACATCAACGATGACCACCTTAATGCAATCTTGAAGATTGCTTTTGTCCAAATTTTTTTATATGCTGGAGAACGATTTCTTTTTGTGGTGTATACCAAGTAAGAAAACGTTATATTTCTATATGATACGTACATATCTATACATATAATAAAATTGTAACTAAGCTGAATCTGTACATTAAATATTTTTTGGAAAATCCTATTAAAATAGACATTATTATCGATGCAGATGCCGAATCTATAGTTTTTAGAATTTTTGTCTGTCTGTCTGTTACCACATCACAGAAAAACCACTAGATGAATTTTGATGAAATTTGGTATGGTGATAGCTGGTTATCCGGGTCAACATTTAGGATACTTTTTACCGCGGGAAAATATCTCATTTTTGAGAAAAAATACAAAAACTGCAAGTAAACTGTAAGAGTATAATTACTAATATGTAAAACCTAATAATTTGGTTTTTGGTCATCTGAACGCGGGCAGAGCCGCGGGCAATACTAGTATGCTATATTGTCGTAAACATTACGAGTATTACGAGTAAATATATGCCATTATTTGTTGTGCAAACATATCGTATGAGCTTAATTAAATTAACGGCTGTAGAAATATTGTCTGTTTGTATGTCAACAAAAATTAGGTGGATTAATTTAAATTATAAAATATTTTTCAATATTATATTTATATGCTTTATGCTCTTATAGAGTTTATTTTTAAGTTAAGTTAAAAAAATGTATTTAGGGTTGGCATAATACATTATCTTTAATGCTGGTTTATATTTCTACCACAAGTTTGATATTGTATAAGAACCTAAGCGGAACAAGCCGTAAAAAATGTATGTATGTAGCCATTTTTAAAGTCCCACTGCTGGGCACGGGCCTCCCTTCAGTACAAGAGGAATCAGGCCATAGTCCACCACGCTGGCCAAGTGCGAGTAAAAAGTAAAGTAAAAAGTATCCTATAAGTTGATCCAGATAACCAGCTATCATCATACCAAATATCATCATTTGTTGTTGTGATTTTCTCGTGATGCGTTCCAAGACAGACAGACAGATAAAAAATCTAAAAATTATAGGTTCGGCCTTTGTTATCGATAATAATGACTATTTCAAAAAAATATTTAATGTACAGATTCGACTCAGAATTTTATTATATGTTCAGATTCACAAAAAAAAAAATCGTTTCATGGCCTTAAAATCTAGTCAGGTTTATGGGCTATAATGAGAATACGTCTTATTTAGGATGATTGAAAATAACAACCTTTATATTATCTAAAATGTAAATTTAAAAGGCACTTAATTTATTCAATTGACTCAGCATCTAATAATAGACGCTAATAAAGAATAACGGTAAGTGTTATCAGCTTTCGGCAAATGGAAGTTTCATGTTTCATTATTTGCTTATTTAAATATTTAACTGCCTCGGTGGTGTAGTGGCTAGCAAGTACGGCTGCACACCCGGAGGTCCTGGGTTCGAGTCCCGGGTCGGGCTAAGTTTAGTTGTTGAGTCTTTCTGTATAAGTAAGCCTCGGTAACAGCCTGGAGTTGGGAAGTTGGCGGTGTTTCACCCCCATGCCTCGGAGAGCACGTAAAGCCGTCGGTCCTGCGCCTTAACTCTCACTGGTCGTGTCGAGTGGTCGTCCCACTGGAGTATGAGAGTGACAGGAATAGAGAGTGCACTTGTGTCTGCGCGTACACTTGTGCACTATAATATCTCCTGCGCAGTTTGCTAGTCTCAATGAGATTGGCCGCCGTGGCCGGAATCGGTCAGGAGAACATCATCATTTAAATATTTATTATTATACGGATATAGCTATATTAAAGGATACATTGCAGACAATTTGTCAATCACCCGTCGCCAAGAGTTAAAGCAAGATTTATTTCAACGGATTGCACCTGAAATATCGAGGCTTAACTTTTGCATCATCTGTTTATTCGTCATTAAGTCTGTAGTACGATTTTTATGTTTCAAATTGTTTAATTATATCGCATGGTACAATGTAAGAGAACAGATACCTTAATATCATGGTCAGCGTAATATTGATGATGACATCATACCAAAAATTTTAATAAGTTGAAATAAATGAAAGCAAATAAAAAAATGATCACGATCGTATTACTAGTTTCGGAGAAATGTGTGGACAAACATACATACACCTATAAAACTTTGTATATTTGGTTGGAAGCCCTCGTAGATTACCATATAATGTGAATATTTCGCAGTACCAATAATATTACATACATACGTGTCGAATTGATAACCTCTTTTTTACCCGATTGCCAAGGAAGGGTAATGTTTTTCGCGCGTATCTTATACGTTTGTATGTTTCTATGTATATTTGTGAATTTCTTTATTACCTCGTATCTTCCAAACGGCTGAATGGATTACGGGTATCGTTAGATTACATACACAGTACCTACTGTGCACATCTCACGGCAACGATGAAACATGTATGTCTCCGACTGCATAATACTATATTGCTTCGTCAACTTGTTATCTTCAATCTTTTTAGTTAGCTTTTATGCAGTCGGGGTTTTTTTGAAGTCGTTTAATAAGTATAATTGAATTCATTGAATATATGTATATTAATAACAAAATAGAGTAACAAACTTTGAATAGATATGAAGAGTAATACTTTCTTAGAAGTACGCGATTATATGACATTTTAAATGAAAACATTTTTTTGGATATTATCGCGGTGTTATTTTTTTTCCGACGTTTCCAATGATTTACAGCAAATTTGGTCACGGAAGAGACTAAGGTTTTATTGGTTCAAAAATTATGATATATTTAAACACAAATTGTACAATAAAAAGAAAGAAATAGACAATTTTAATAATTTTCCGGAAAAAACAGAAATCTAAATAAGTCCGCGAAGAAATCCGAAAAGATATTTTTTTGTTAACATCTAGGTATATTGTAAGCCGATAACAGAGTTATGAGCATATTCTTTATTTAAGTGTATATTTTCTGATATGTTAGATAGTTTTATGTAGTTTCAAATAAATATTTGAATTTAATTTCTTTGCTTTACTACTTTATTATAATGCTTAAACTATCTCCAAGCCTAAATAATAAATCTATACTAATATTATAAAGAGGTAAAGTTTGTGAGCTTGTTACGTTGCAGGGGGTAATCTCTGGATCTATTAAACCGATTTAGATGAAATTTGATAAGAAGATAGTTTGAGAACCTGGAAAGGACATAGGATACTTTTTAAAGCCGGAAATCATCCCTTAAGGTGTTGAAAATGGGGATGAAAGTTTGTATTGGGAAGTAAGCTAGAGACGAACCCGAGCGAAGCGAGGGTGAGTCGCTAGTATATTATAAAATCTTATACTAACTTTATATAATAGCAAAATATATTATTCGAATCATGCAGGAAAAAGAATCACTTTCGAAGTGTAAAAAGTCCAATTGTTTATACCAATGGACTCTTAGAGCTCGGAATTTTGGATATATAGGAATTTATTACTTAATTTCTAATCCAAAACATTAAAAGTTAAATCTAGCCTTAAGTTAAATCTAGGAAAAACTTATTTTAATGAAAATTAGCATAGACTAATGCAACTTTAAGAAAAAAAAAAGCCTTTTACAACCACGTACGTTACAACTGCGATAGATGTTCATCGTAAAGATAATATATTATTATTTTTAAAATGAACGTAAAACGTGGCCATTAATTACTGTCCGTGCAGGTTATTACTCGAATTTTTAAACGTTAAATACACGATACGATACAGTTACATCATTGTTTTCGTTTCAAGCTTTTATTTATGCGGTATTGAATTTAATGGTGATTTTTATGAATATACTAGCAACTCATCCCCGCTTCGCTTCGGGTTCGTCCCTAGACAAAAATCTAACCCTCGGGAACCGTACATTTTTCCGGGATGATATACAGCCTATAGCTGTCCTCGGTTAACGGGCTGTCTAATGCAAAAAAAAATTTTTTAATCGGATAAGTAGTTCCTGAGATTAGTGCGTTCAACCAAACAAACTCTCCAGCTTTATAATATTAGTATAGATACAATATAAGTATTGAAATATTCAGTTTTTATGTAACATTTTTTGGAAGACGATTGTAAAAGATGTCAAAAGCAAGTCATGCTGCATGTTGAATAAAAATCGTACAGTGCAATTTTAGAGTAATCAAAATCCTTCACTCAGGCTGAATCGTCTGATGTAGTCACTCAGATGGAATAGAAACTACCCGATAGTTAGAAAAACAATAAAAAAACTGGTTCATTTTAGAAACAGATATTTTTACAAGCAACATTATTTATATGTATGTATTTTAAGCTTTATATCTGGTATCTATAACACAAGCCTCGTAGCTTACCATGTACCTAGATGGTGATGGGTGTTAATGTCCTAACATATTTGTAACATTAATAGCTTTTTAATAATAGCTTTCATAAATACTTAAGATAGTGTGTAAATATGATAAATATTTTTAGTCAAGCTGACATTTGTGCTTCAAATAAAAAGCGATATGGTAATTAGTGCGCAATTTTCCTTATTGCTTGTGCGGAGATGAAATAAAAATTATTTAAAAAAAAGTTATTTTTGTCTTAAAATATTTTTATAATTTATTGATATTGATATATCTATACTACATTGTTATAATTACAAAATAATTTAAATTCTGCGTACTATTATTTTTCATCATATATTTTCGGCACAATATTATCTTCCTGATATCTGAGCAGGAAATATTATAGTGTAACAATATGCTCGCAGATAAATCTCTATTCTTTTTACTCTCAAACTCTGGTTGGACAAAACTATAACAAGACCAGTCGATGATGGGGCAAAAATTTCAACACGAACGGACCGAGTGGAATGATCAGACGCAGGACCGACAGCTTTACGTGTTTCCCGACTCCAGTCTGCTACTGAGAATGTCTTAACAAAAATCTCAATAACTAAATTAGGCCCGACCCTGGACTCGAATTCAAGACGTCCAGATCTGCAGGTGTATATGCTAGCGACGAGACTACCGAGGCAGTCATCATTTATCACAATATACTAACTATAACCATACTTACGTCAATTGGAAATTAAATGTGTGACTTCCACTTACCTATAGAGTGCGCGATGCAAACACTATCCACATAATTCCCGTAAAACACGTAAAAAGTCCGAAAGCGAAGAGAAACATGAGAGAATGGTTCTAATAATTACGTAATAGAGTAAGAAATGCAGCGAACATTTAGTCCGGGGACTAAATTTTCGTTGGAAGTGAGGTGTTCCCTATAAATTGCCCAAAACGACGAGATACAGAGCCTACCTAAATTTCCTTAAGTACGGGCTAACGAGTTACCAACTAATATTGTCGGTTTTATAGTGTGCAGACATGCGAAACGGAACCCCATTTGCATTTATTTGTTGAAGGCTTGTTTGGGATTTCTACTGTTATTTGTTTTAAAGTTCAACAGAGTTCGAGTAATTATTGATATTACTGTTCTAATTTTGAAGGTAATTGAGGTTGGGGCTTGGTGCCCGTTTATATTGATTTGCCTTGATCATGATGTCGCTTTGGGTTAGATATAATATGTAAAATTCGTGTATTACAACTAAAACTTTTTCTAAATAAGAAGAACTTCTTAAGAATGTCCAAAAATAAAACTTGTTTCTTTATAGTTTTAAGTTTTCACTGCGGTCGGCAGTCCTTATGACTACCTTTTTTTTCAACCGACTTCAAAAAGGAGGAGGTTCTCAATTCGTTTGTATGTTTCTTTTTTTTTTATGTTTGTTACCTCAGAACTCCGTCATTTATTAACCGATTTGAACAATTTTTGTGTTGTTTGAAAGTGTATACTTCCAGATTAGTCCCATTTAAATTTCAAAAAAAAAATACCACCCCTAAGGGTGGAAAAACAGCTAATGATGAATTTAACCTACTTCTAATTGTCATATTGACTTGAAACTTTGCAAGTGTTTCTATTTCCGTTGATAGTACAGTGGTTCGGTATTGTTGACCTGATCTGATGGTAAGGCCAGAAGGTGGATAGGTGGAACTCTTCAACGGCTAATAGTAGATACTTTGAGTTTGGACTTGTTTTGTTTGATTTGACAAGCCTAATACGTTAGAATTCTTACTTTGCTACTATTGTCTACACTAAAAAGGGAAAAATAAAAAAAAATTAACAAAAAAATAAAAACCGACTTCAAACAAAAGCACTTAAAAGTAAAAAATAACTGATTGGTAGTTTTCATTTACTATACATACCTAATCAAATATATTCGAATTCGGTGTGCTTTGGCTAAGTAATTACAGCCTACCTATTAAATACATACCTAATCAAATATTTTCGAAATCGGTGCCAGGCCATATAAAGCAAAGCACACCGACTTCGAATATATTTGATTAGGTATGTATAGTAAATGAAAACTACCAATCAGTTATTTTTTACTTTTTAGTGCTTTTGTTTGAAGTCGGTTTTTATTTTTTTGTTAAAAAGTTTTTATTATTACGAATGTTTTAAGGCAAAAATGGTGACAGGAGAGGCTAAGGTTTTTGACGTCTTAAAAGTTTTAGTTATTACAGATGCAAAATAATAGTAATTTGAAAGAAAATAGAAATGGTGTCTATGTACTTCCACTTACGTTACAATTAAAAAAATAAGCTATTCTTAATAGTACTGTTAAGAGAGTAAGAACTGCAATCAGAAATCAGTTGGATTCTTGTATTTTTAGTTTCCAGTCTGCAAGTAATTTTAAAATAAAATAAATAAAGCTCGCAAACTTTACTATTTAATCACATAAATTGAGATCCATCTGCGATAACATCCAGGTCATTAACGTTAGATAAGTTGAAATGCAAACTAGGTAAAGCGTCGAGTTTGGCTAACTGAATCTGACTTCTCCCGATCACAGCGTAGCACTTACACAAACGACGATTTAAAGCCATTTCAAGTGTCATATGATAGATATTTAAATTATTTTCTTTTTATAACTTTTAATTTATCTGCAAAAAACTTGACAAACTGTTAAATTATTATGTAATTTTGTTAGCATAATATAATATTATTGGTGCGAAAATGTTTTGCCAGTTTTTTGACGTGGACCTTTCGCTTTAATTTATGAATAGGAGAGTGATATCGCTATTTTGTACCCCGATACGTTAAAATATTTCCACAGGACATTAGTTTAAGGTAAAATATTATGGAAATAGGTATGTAATGCAGGTGTTATCAGGGCTTGACCGCTGCAAGGGACAGTAACATGTAATGCTGCGTTTGTCTCAGACGGCAGCATAGGCGCAAACAAGCAGAATCCAATTCTAGGTTGAGAGATAATGACTACTTAGTTCATCTTTAAAGAAAAAGAATAAGTTACAATTATTTAAAAAAAATAACATAGAAATTGTATATCAACTGAGTACAGAAGTGGAAGTATTCTTCCCTTCTATTGATAGATATTAATAGAAGGGCGAGACTTTGTGGAGTGTAAGTATGTATTTCAGATTTATTTTGGTACTAAGCCCAGGTACAATAATAAAGATGATCGTTTTACTAAAGGTTTTTTTCATTCCATACTACCTATAAATTTATTTTTCTAAAAGCTTCAATATCCCTCTAGCCAGATCTGAAAGTCTAAATTAAGCAAGCCGTCAATTTCAGGAACAATCAAACAGTGATGTAGTCTTTTGCACTATAAATATATAAGAAACTAGCGACTCACCCTCTCTGCGCTCGATTCTCCATACAAACTTTCATCCCCATTTTCACCCCCTTAAGGGATAAAAAGAACCCTATATCCTTCCCAGGGTCTCAAACTATCGTCTATCCAAATTTTATCTAAATAGGTTCAGTAGATCCAGAGAAAAGCGTTAAGTGTATAAACATAATATGTAGATGTCGACTAAGTAATAATAAAAAAGTGAACCCTTTAAGAGGTATTTCACCTCTTGGTAAAGTTTGTAGGGAAAACAATATTTTTGGGTGTCAGATTAAAAATAGCATCCTAGCATAGACGGGTCTGGCTATTAATAATAAACAAACACTTTTGGTATTAGCATTCTACTTTAAAAGCTGAACTGAAAAGAAATCAAAATATATAGAAAACATAACACTCAACGTAGTTTGTACCATAGTTTATTTACACTTTCTTTCGCGTTTAATAAATCAAAAGTTATTATAAAAGAAAATTGGATCCGGTAATTTATTTCACTGCACTCTTATCAAAAATAATATGCGCCAATTTAATCCAGTGTTATTGATATGGAAATCATTTTATGGAGTAATATTTTCATGAATAAAATCTGCCGAGCAATTTTCATTTTGCAACCATTGAATAATATATTATACCGCTTTGTGGTCGCGCTCAGTTGTTAATGGCCTCTTAGCACGAAACTAGTGCTCTTATTCCTAGAATATTTTTAGGGCTAAATTAATTGTGGATAATTACACGTTAATACAAGGTTTTTTGATATTGATATAGGTATTAGTTTGAAGAAATGAGAACGCGATGTGTTTAAAATATGTACTACAAGTGTCTCACCCTCGCTTCGCTCGGGTTCGTCCCAAGGTACGTTTTAACGGTTAGTATGAAATACAAATTTTTGAATTTCTTAGCTTTTCTGTACTATAATATTCATGTATTATGCATATAAACCTTCCTCTTGAATCTCTCTATCTATGTAAAAAAACCGCATCCAAATCGTTGCGTGGTTTTAAATATCTAAGCATACATAGGGACAGACAGACAGCGGGAAGCGACATTGTTTTATACTATGTAGTGAAGGAATTTAAAGATTAGGATGTGTTTGAGTAACTTACTCGTTGCATAGTGAATCAAAGCATTTAAGTCAATTACTGCTAATAATAATTAAGTTTAGAAAAATCTAAGTATATGTAAAATGAACTTATTACTCGTAAATTAAATCACAAGTATTATTAGAGAAAATGGATAGAAAATAAACTTTATACTATATTACTCTAAAAAGCTACAACGGCAATACAGGTTAAAATTTTAAGCTCGACTACCGTTCTGCGGGTGTTTTCAATAAAAATTCAGTCGGTACAGAGATGGATACGGCTAACTGATAAATAGCGCGGGCCGGCCGTACATCGGTAGTCCGAACACGCGCTCCACCACGATTTATATACAAATGCGTTCAGTGAAGTTGGCCATATTTATTTTTCTGTCCTAATGCGCCTCCTGAAATATTCATGTAGTGACCGCCCCATCCGTCTTGTTGATGTCCCTTGTAATATGATGTAATGTTGCGTATGACAAGATACTTCTAATGACGGGATGAGGAAAGGATATTCGTTGCTTAGCTCGCTTCATTTAAGGTTTGATAACTTTGTATTAGATCCTCTTCCATTGTTTGTTCACCTTTTCGTGTTGGAGGGGCTCATTAGCATCCTGCAAGCTAGCCGGGCGCGAAGCAGACACACGGGTGATCCACTTTGTGCCATGCGGGCTACTCCTGGTACTTCTCTGATAGTAGATTCTGAGGCTTCTTCTTTCCGAACTGGAAGTAGACTCATGATGTTCATTAAAAAATTGTAATAATTTAATGCTGAATAAAATATTTTGAATTTGAATTTAAAAGTGCTAGCAAACACTTAGTTTTATAGTTTGCTTCGGCAGACATGCCGTCGGGGCGTCGTGGTTGAGTCTGTCGAGTTTTAGTGGGTAGTACTGGTTTTTCTAGCCAGTGAGTCCCACATAACCACCTGTATGTGTACAGGTGGTATGTGTACAAAGGTTTACGTAAGAGTAAGATGATAAAAGAAGCGCTACACTGTCTAAGTTTACATCTTAGATACTTAATCATCATGTCAAGCCATATGTTAGATATTATATTTTATTTACTAACTTTCTAATAGTCCAGAACAAGAGGAAGAAAACGATGATAAGAAACTGGAATCTTAAGATGGATAATTTAGATTATACATACTCGTACATATACGAGTATGGATTAGTTCCTGGAAGACAGTGATAGCAAATATTATAATATACATATATCGCTTTGAGGCTTTAAGGCTAATCAACTACATACATTCATGTAAAAAACAAGTGCTGCTGCTATTTAAAAGAAGTACTATATGCAAATCTGATGGAATTATAGTTTACGACGTCGTTACCCATATAATAAAATATTAGTCTAATAATTCTTCTGTTATCTTTTTCTATATATCTTTTTACCCTAACATTAATTCAGCCAGAATTTTGGGTTCTATACACACCTTTATATATATGCTTATAACGCTTTTGTTAGAAATGTTTTAAAGTTGCAATAAAACATAAAAAATATTATTTTGAAATTACAATTTATTTATTACCTGATGATAACTTTGTTTATCAAAGTAAACTTTTATGAAACTAAACGTTTACCCCGTACGAGCACTGAAGCTGTGAAATACCCAATAGGCAATACATGTATGTAGGTGGGTACTGTGTTATAAAAACAACTTACAATATACATACATATATATATATATATATATATATATATATATATATATATATATATATATATATATATATATATATATATTTATACGTATATATATACGTACGTGCTCTTTTTACTGTGTCTTTATTTGTTATTCGCGCCCATTCTATCTTAGTACTATTCTCTTCACCCAAAGGTTGCCTGGAAAAAATCGCTCTTTTAGCCATAAGGCCGCCTGTTGTACCTTCTTCTATATTTTGTGTTTTTTTTTCTCTTTTTGGGTGTACAATAAAGAGTTATTCATTTATTCATCATATGGTAGAAGCTTTTCGGAAAACAATGATAGAACTTTACGACTCATTGCTTGTAAATAATAATCTATACTAATATTATAAAGAGGGAAAGTTTGTGAGTTTGTGACGTTGTAGGATGTAATCACTGGATCTACCGAACCGATTTAGATGAAATTTGCTAAGAACATAGTTTGAGGCCCTGGAAAGGATAAAAGATACTTTTTATCCGGGAAATCATCCATTATGGGGGTGAAAATGGGGATGAAAGTTTGTATTGGGAATCAAGCTAAGGACCAACCCGAGCGAAGCGAGTTTGAGTCGCTGGTAATAATAAGAAATCATTTATTTCAACCATCAAAGGACCTTATTTTGTTAGTGAAGACACACAATAACTTAATATTAGTAGCACACTTAACCTACTTAATCCTAAATCTTATCTAAGACAGGCTCGATTTGTCAGCGCGTGTACTCGTAGCATTTGACAATGGTTCAAATACTGACAATCAAAACTGTTAAAGCTTAGTTTTAAAAATACACCATAAAACATATACAATTTCTTCTAATTAATTTATCTAAAAGAGATCATCAGGGTAAAATCTTTGTCGTCGACATCATAAATAATAATTTAGATATTTATCCCATAAACTTATGCCTGTTCGCGACAGTTCGGTGCTTGATTCGAAATTTGATCGTCATTTGTCCATAAATTGGAATATACGGGCAATCATCTCGGTAGCGACGATATTATCGCGCCATTTCCGCGTACAAGGTATTGATGAGTTTCACATTTTGAATAACAACTCTATTTACTTCCTAACAATTTTGAAGTTAATTGGTAGTTTATTTTAATCTAATTTTTATAATTAAAAATTTTTTTCCATTATAGGAACCTTTTGTTGTATTGACGTACTTAAAAGGTGTCACAGAATTCGGTTTTTTTGTGTGTGTTGTTCGGAGATCCTTAGCAAAATTTGAATCATTCAAATCTTTATCAGTTAATATATTCAAAGGGGTGATGCCATATAGATTTGATGAAAAAATGCCCAATAGCGGATTGTTAATTTTAAAGCGATTTTAAAATCGATTATATTGGTACTATTATATTCTAAAAGTTTATTTTGATAAATTGTTGCAAATTATCGTTGATATTATTGATCCATGACCATTCATGCATCCATATAGTGCAATTTTAATTTTCTCAAGCTGTACGCGTATATACTATGTGTGTATATATGCTTATGATATAAAATTATAAACACTACGACGGTAACAGACTTAAATAATCACCAAAAGTAAATAAACATAATACGTATATATAGCAATTATATTAGGTATAAAAATTATTGAGTAAACGGAAAATCATTGAAAGATTTAAAATGCGATAAAAGAGTATATAATAGAAAGAAGCCTTTAGTTACTCTTGTAAGACAAAAGCGAAGCTTAAGAATTAAGTAGAAAGTATTAAGACGGGCAAGGCCAGCTACACAAAAAGATTAAGCACTTAGAGTCTAATAGAGACAAGCACAAATCCTAAACGTAATTATTCAGACGAGTTAATATTCAGCGCTCGTGCAAAATAAAGAGAATTAAAAATCAAGATGCCACAGCTAAGGTCGCGTCCAATTCATTGCGAATACCAATTTCATCTCAACCACGGACCTCATTTCGTGAAATTTGGTTACAAAATGGTTGAGACAACACGGAAAATTAGACTGAAAAGAAAAATAAATGCGATAAAACGTCGGAGCATACAAAATTAAGGGAAACTCCACTCGCAAGTTATAAAAGGTAACAGTGTACTATGAATACGAATCCGCTTGATGGCCGTAGATTGAACTTTTATGGGACATGCAAGAGTTATGTGGCCCATGATTATTTATCATACTGAGTGTTTGGTGTTATAAAACAGCTTTATTTTTGAATAGCTGTTATAGATGAAATGTTTGTAAATGTATGTATGTGTCACTTTTAATTTTGAATAGTCTCCTAATATGTTATAAATCCATACTAATATTATAAATATGCGTGTGTTTGCTTGCTTGTTTGTTTGTTTGTTTGTTTGTTTGTTTGTTTGTTTGTTTGTTTGTTTGTTTGATTGATTGTCCTTCTTTCACGTCGAAACGGAGTGACGGATTGGTCTGATTTTTTTATGTGGAAATTATTGGAGCGTTGTAGAGTGACAAAGACTACTTTTTACCTTACCGCGGGAGATTCTCTCATTCCCATGGGAAAACACGTTATAATAGAAACCCAAAAAATATTTATGATCAGAATTATTGAAAGCTTGGTATTGATGCAATTCAATACAATTAAATAAATACGTTGTGTTATGTTTATCCGTTTAGCATTTTTCGAAATTAATCCCATTAGGTTTATAAGGTTCCATAAGGTTTTAGTGTAGTTTTAGCGCGAGCGAAGCCGCGGGTTCTGCTAGTATTATATAATACTTAATACTTTAATAGTAATATTATAAATGTGAAAGTGTGTTTGTTTGTTTGTCCTTCTTTCACGTCGAGACGGAGTGGCTTTGATTTTTTGTGTGGAGATAGTTAGAAGCCTAGAGAGTGACATAGGCTAGAGGCTAGATAGACTATGTATTATAGTTATTTAATTATTATATTCTTTATTGCACAAAAAAGTAGTCATAAAAAAAAATACATTGAAAGAGACGTGGACAAAGGTGGACTTATCTCTATAAGAGATCTCTTCCAGTCAACCCATGTATGTGGGAAATAGTGTTAAGTAGCGGGACAGAAAGAGAAAGTGCAGAGAAAAATTGTAAACTAATAAAAACATAAATAAAACTTAAATTTATATACACACATTTTAATTAAATACTTATTATATAAGTAAATACATAAGTACAATTATACATATATAATATAAACATGTTATCTAATACATACCAAAAATATATAGATATATATGTACATATAAATAAATATATACATAAACATACATATGTACATGATTGCTAAACAGAAAAATATATAAGTAGTTCAAGATTGAGCTAGAAAATGCTTTTTTATGTTGGCTTTAAACGCAGCTGTAGAAGGGCTCTCCTGAAGGATCTTAGGGAGTTTGTTCCATAACACTGCAGCACGTACCGAGAAAGAGTTTTGTAGAAACTTTGTGTTACTTCTCGGTATATCAAGCATCGATGTGACGCAGGGTCGCCTGGAACGCGAAGGAGTCGGAAGCAGATTAAATCGGGAACGAAGGTATGAGGGAAAATTGTGATTGTGAAGAATATTAAAGAGGAACGAAAGGATGTGCAGATCACGGCGAAGGCGGATAGGGAGCCATTGAAGTTGAGCTCTGAAGTTGGAGACATGATCATACTTACGCAGACCATAGATAAAGCGTATGGCGAGATTTTGGAGACGCTCAAGTTTATTCAGTAGCTCCTCTGTCACATCCAAATAGCATACATCGGCGTAATCGAGTATGGGCAGTAAAAGAGATTGCGCAAGCATAACTTTAGTTTTAAAGGGAAGAAAAAATTGGAGACGCTTCAGAGAATGGAAAGTGAAGTGCATACGCCTACTAACTTCATTGATATGAGGTGTCCAAGTCATATCGCAATCCATAATGAGGCCTAAGTTCCGTACCTTATCACAGTAAGGAATTGGAACACCAGAGTAAATAATAGCAGTCACTGATTTCCAATCTATTCTGCACCTTAACCTGCTGCTCCCAATAATTATCGCTTGAGACTTCTTTGGATTAACTAAGAGACCGAAAGATTCGGCCCAATTTTGAACAGCAACTAAGTCGTTATTTAAAGCTTCAATGGCATCAGGCAAATCGTTTAACTCACAATGACGATAGAGTTGTAAATCATCTGCATAAAGATGGTAGGGAGACGAAATAACACGAGATATGTTATTAATAAAAACAGAGAATAGCAGTGGAGAAAGAACGCCGCCTTGGGGGACCCCAGCCGTGAGATCCAACCACACTGATGAGGTGTCATTAGCTCTCACACACTGGCGGCGCCCAAAGAGATATGAGTGAAACCAGTCTGTAGCCGCAGGGGAAATGTTAACTGCGCGAAGAGTGCCAAGAAGGATATCAAAGTCTACTGAGTTGAATGCACTACTAAAGTCAAGAAGTACCATTACAGTAAGCTTGGTATTATCCATAGCGTACCGAATGTCCTCCGTGATATTCAGCAGCGCACCAACAGTGCTATGGAAGGGACGAAAGCCAGACTGGTAGGGACATAATAGACTATACGAAGTAAGGTAGGAATAAAGTTGGTTATCGACAATAGATTCAAGGACCTTGGATAGAATGGGTAGGATAGAAATAGGACGATACTCGTTGAGGCTGGATGGATTTGGGGTTTTGGGTAAGGGTATGACTAGAGCATTCTTCCATTGTGATGGAAAAACATTGCAGGCCAGTGAGTAGTTTATGATGTGAGTGAGAACTGGAGCAATGCAGTCCAACACAGGAAGAATCATGTCGGCACTGAGGTTGTCACTACCGATGGCTTTAGTAGTGATGGATCGGATACATTTCTTGATGACATCTTCTGAGACTGGTTTGAAAGAAAAAGAAAACAAGTCTGGTGGGGCAATACTAGATAACTGATTAAGGGTAGCAGATTTGATTTGTGAGTGTAATGTAATAGGTGGGGTAGCAAAGTGACAATTTAGTTTGTTAAGGTCGACCGAGACTTCACCCAAATTTGACTTCTTGCCCACGCCAAGCGACTCAAGGAATCTCCAAACATTTAAAAAATTTCTCCAAAAATTTAATATGTAGTATTAAATAGTAGATTTTATACTAACCATTAAAACGTACGTAGGTATGAACCCGAGCGAAGCGAGGGTGAGCCGCTAGTACTTAATAAATAAGTGTGATTATATTCTACAAAATTAGAAAGATAAAAAAAGTATTTAAGCATATTGATTTATTTGAAGATTCAAACTCACTTACTTTATTATTGTTTGTCCATTACATTTTCTTTAGAGTAAACGCTTGTAAACTGTACCACATACAAAACTATATAAAAGTTATTCTTAAATTAGTTAGCGATAGAAATGTTAGACCAAACAAAAATATATACCTATCAATAAGATTCATTTTTTCTTATAAGATGTTTATATTATAAAAGAAACAAATTATCGTCTGTCCTGTATTTTAAATATATATAATAGGTATATTAATATTCGCTCAGGTGCAAAATGAGATATATTCATGCTTAAATATACCTACATTAGGTATACATATTATACGTATGTATGTATATATAAATTACCTATGTTCATATATATATGTATATATTGAACTTTGATTTTATCGAATTATTCTACAAAATTTCATCGTAACTAAGTGATTACTTTAAATAATAGGAGTATTTCAAACAAACAGACAAGCTCTCATTCTTATACATATATACAATTGTACAATAACTAGCATAGAGTATCTAATTTAATTCAACTATGTTTTTACACAGTATCATTTCAATACTTACACAATATGAAGAAGTACAGAAATCAGTGCCATCTGTAGGCAATTGGAGGGAAGACCAACTGCTACAATAGCACAAAGGCCCGATTATGATCGATGACAATAATAAAGGAGACCCCAGCCCTCGTTCATTATTTATCTTCACACTTCGGCGCTTGGTAGGAATTTTTCATGCAAATATTAGGCTCCCAGGCGTCAGCCAAGTTTCATAAACGTTCTAACGCCATTTTATGAACTCCTATTTTTATCTTGATATTTTGAGGCCTTTGTAGCTTGTATTTCATACCGAATATTGCTTTGTTGTTGACTATAAATTCGCTTTTACGATTTAATAGCGACTTTCGTATTATTTCTTGGAAGTATTTTTTATATCAGTGTATAGTTTATTATATTAGTACCCATATTATACATATTTCGCTTCATATTGTTTAACTATTTCCATTGTGATGCTATCATAGTCTTAATTACAAAGAAGTTCTATATTATTTTAAAAAAAATCCGTATTACTATCTATACTAACATTATAAATGTGAAAGTTTGTGAGTATGTATGGATGTTTGTTACTCTTTCACGCCAGAACGGCTGAACGGATCTGAATGAAAGACACAGAGATAGATTTTAGTCTGGAATAACACATAATCTACTTCTTATCCCGGAAAAATGTACGGTTCCCGTGGAATAGGTTTTTTTTTGTTTTAAAAATATAATTTAATAAAAATAATTAATATAGTTTCATGTAAGAAACTAGCGCATTCCATATTATATTTATGCACTCACTCCATAATATCCTCAATTGTTCCTTTAAAAGTGAATATAAATTCATTCAGACATGTGAAGCTAGACTAATAATAAGTTTTCCAAAAATTTACATCAATCGATTATTTTAAATCAGTCTTTTACTGGAACTTTTCAGCTGAAGTCTGAGTAAAGTATAAGATTTCAGCAATCGCGTTTCCTACGTCCATTAGGGCTAATGTTACGATCTGTGTCTGCAAGCGTTCCTTCGTTGAAGCGTTTTAAAGTACATTTCTCTTTATTTCATAATCTGAGTTATGCTCAAGAGTGGCGTATTGTACTCGATAATGGAATAAATATAATGGTATGAATAGAATTGTCGAGAGTAACCTTTCAAAAATATGTTTTACCGTCGTATATTTTTTTTACGTACGACTTTTTCAGTCTCTTTATGGTAACAGCCCAAGATGGTTAAAATTTCATATTCATATGAGTCGTAAAACTATTTTTTTTAAACCTGTATTAAATTTAGTTTTTTTTTATAATATAAATAAGCAATAAATGGTTTTCTTCTATAGTTTAGGGTTAAAACTCTTTAGTACAAAAAAAAACGTATTTTGCACGAGTATCTCTCTCTACTTGTAAAAAAACTTGCCATTTCTCTATTAGAACTTAAAAGTATAGAAACTTAAGGTGACTCAAGCATTTTGGTTAAGAAAAACTTAAACTGGTCATATTTTTTAATTATTACTGAATGTATGAGGTATTACATGGGCTATTTAGGAAAACCAAGTATTATAATTAGTTTTTAACAG
Organism: Brenthis daphne; assembly: GCA_947093115.1. NCBI lineage: Eukaryota > Metazoa > Arthropoda > Insecta > Lepidoptera > Nymphalidae > Brenthis > Brenthis daphne. Next base: position 27,237,260 of record OX352474.1, on the reverse strand, counting down.
TAAACGTTTTTTTTGCTTTCTGAAGTTAATAGTAAAACATATACCTACAGATTCACAAGTTCCTGGATTCGAGTCCCGCGTTATCAAAAGCGTAATAGATATATTATCTTGTCAAGGAACTCTCAGTAGAAGTTCGTAGTTAGAAAGTTAGTGTTTTGATCTCCATATGTACGGAAATCACGTAAATACGCATCTGTGTCTGATATTTACGGTCGTACAGTTATTTCGGATTGCCCAACTATAATACATAAGTGCGCTTTTCTTCTTATTTGCGTAGATTGTTTCTTATCTGCGTCTTTGCTTTGATCCTGCGTATTGAGATTAATGAACTTAATAAACTTCAGTGAGGATAATAATATTAATATTAGGTATAATATATGAAATGTATCGTTAGAAATTAAATAAATAAATAAATTTTTGGGACATTAACACACAGCTCCATCTAATTCCATGATAAGCTACGAGACTTGTGTTATGAATAGATAGTTGATACACTATACATATATAACTTTTAAATATACATACATACATATTATATTTATAAACAAACATGACTGGAGTACAATCATTTGTACTCATCACACAAAGGTATGCCAGCGAGATTCGAACCCGCGTCCGCTGGCACAGCAAGTAGGGTTACTACGTACAAACTGAGCCAAACGTGTCATCAAAAAGATCCCATTCAAAGTTCTAACACAAGCTTTAATGTATTTTTTCTTTTCTTTTTGTTTACAAGACGGTTACAGTAAAATGCGATAGCCCTAAATTATCTTACACAAAGGTAACATTATCTCAATGAGAGATCTTTTCCGCCTTTCTTCGGAGATGAGGACAATTTTATATTAGATCTGTGGCAGTCGTTTATAATATTATTAAATGAATATACAAAAAGTATATTCAACGATCGAGCCCTAAAACAGTTTTCGTAAGTATTTCGAATTGCCGAGACAATTATTTATGTTTACTATTTTGATCTACCTATAATTATAATAAACCCCTATTTTTATACTTCTATGACTGTGGAAAAATTAAGGAAAATTATGCAAAATTGAATCATATTTATATGCACCATTTATGTATTATTTCAGTACATGATATACACACATTTATTTTCATTTTAATGGAAAATATTTTAAAAGATTTCAATATAGACATGGTCGAACAAGTGTTTTGTTACATTTTATTTATTTAATAATATCTAGGGTATTAGCATTTATCAATACATGTATAAAAAATAAAAATCTTTGAAACAGTAATGAATTTATAATAATATACTCGTAAAAGGTTATAAGCTTATCAAGACATGCATATAAGTAAATTCAAACAAAAAAAAGCTACAGAATATTCTAGGAACAAATGTAATGTGTTTGAAATTAGTATTTCTTTCCTTAATTGGTACTTATTCGAGACCGGAATTTTGCAAACAAAAGCAACCTAAAACCGCTGAACGTTAAATAGTATCTTTTCAAATGGTAATTTGATTGTATCCAGTTTGCTTCAAAGACTGAAATATTCTTTTCATGGGTCGGGACGCCGCGGGAGAATTATTAATGGGAATAAAACTTTGTAGAACTTATGTTTAGCGTGCAAGTTATGAAAGAAAGGTATAAAAGTACCTATATATACATATACTAGCATTGCCTGCGGCTCCGTCCGCGTTCAGATGACGAAAAACCAAATTCTTAGATTTTATATAGGTTTAGTATACTCTTACATTGCAGTTTTTGTATTTTTTCTCAGAAATGAGACATTTTCCCGCAGTAAAAAGTATCCTATGTGTTGACCCGGATAACCAGCTATCACCATACCAAATTTCATCAAAATCCCTCCCGTGGTTTCTCTGTGATGCGGTAACAGGCAGACAGACAGGCAGACAAGAATTCTAATAACTATAGATTCGGCCTCTGTATCGATAATAATGTTTATTTCAATAAGATTTTCCAAAAAATATTTAATGTATAGACTAGGCTTAGTTAAAATATATATATAGATATTGAGATATAGATATATAGATTTCATGTACCAAATTTTTTTTTATTATCTAGCATAGTCAGGTTATATTGTAAAAGCGTAATGTGTCTGTATATTTGTGTGTATGTTTGTTAATCCTTCAAGTTCAAATGGCTTGATCTAGCTTGAGTGAAATTAATAGTTTACATGGAGTAACACGTAGGCTTTAGGTGTTAGTAAATAAACAGATACCAGAGACCCGAGAGTAAGTCGCTACTTACTAATAATATCTAAAGTTACTCAACTCTTATCATCAAACATTTTAATCTTGATGGTTTTATAAAGTACTAACAGAACCCGCGGCTTCGCTCGCGCTAAAACTACAAAAAAATATCTAAAAAGGTAGGTTTCATACATATTTTCATGCCCTATTTTACCCTTTTATGGGATGAATTTTGAAAAAATGCTAAAACACATATTTATTTAATTGAATTGAAGAACATTAATACCAAGTTTTAAGTAATTCTGATCACAGATATTTTTTAGGTTGTAGTATACGTGTTTTCCCGTGGGAAAGAGACATCCCCCGCGGTAAAAAGTACGCTATGTGACTCTCCAGTCCTCCAACTATCTGCACACAAAAAATCACGCCAATCCGTCATTCCGTTTCGACGTGAAAGAAGGACAAACAAACAAACAAACAAACACACTTTCACATTTATAATATTAGTATGGAATATGGAATATAATGAATTGAATAGTAACAAATATTATTTTCTTGAATAATAATATAGATAGAGATTAAAAAGTAGGTAATAAAACTGATGTTTCTTGACTCCCTCCTGCACTGAAGATACTGTGAATATGTTTTACATACGAAAATAATATGATTTCACGCGTCATTTTAAAATGATCTTCACGCTCTCTCGTTCTTTTCAGTTAAATGTTTTTTGGCGTTTATTATTGTTTATGGCTTTTATTCAATGTTCGAGTATAATATATTTTGCATCACGCAAAGAAATTACATTTTCTAATAATGTATGATTATAAACATTTCATTTTTTAGATATCTAAACAATTATTCAATCCAGCAGTGGGACGTTAGAAAAGGGCCCAATACATACAATTTGTCAGTAAATACTGTCTCAAGTCTCAGCGCGATTGGACGAACATATATTATGAAGTTTGTAAAGAAAATGGTGTGACAACGCGACATGAGATGTGTCTCGCCTAGCGGTTTATCACCGTATTTTTACGAGCCACAATAAATTTCGCCTCATCAGCTCAGCTAAAGCAATATACAAAACCTATTTTACGAGAATATACTCATTTTGATGATGATATTTGTAACATGAACAGTAAATATGATTTTAAATATCTAGTTCCGTTTAATATTTAAATTTTAAACAAAAATAAGCCAATATCATGTTTGAATTATAGTGCAACTGCCGCTCCTCTCGCATATTGGGGACAAAAGGTAAGGGTAAAGGTATTTATAACTGTTTATTTAACGCATATGCGACTATTTCGTCTTTTTGTCCTTATGGGTCATCGACCATAGCTACACCTGAATCGGTTACGAGACCATGCCTAAGATCAGTGGAGACAAATTTAGTTGTCTATACAACATAAGGACACCAGTGCGAAATGGCACTTATTTTGTTTATTTATGTTATTACTAAGTATGAAATAAAGGTTATGAAAATTCACAGTTTATGTTAATGATGTTCAATTATATTATTCCCTCCACGACCGCGGACACACCGGCGTTACAGTTAACAATAGATTTCTTAGAAATTTAATTAATTTCTTAAAAAATTACCTGGAGGTGTTATAGGTTTAGTACATATACTAAAGATCATGTTGACAAGCGTAATTTTTTTTAGTCTGTAATTCCTTATTGGCAGATAAATGTTAAATATTTGAACTGAAATTGCGTAAAATGCAGAACTTTTATTACCTCTATATAATAATTAAGTTACAGAAAAGCTTCTTTCATATTTGTAAAAATTGCTAATATATTTACATAGGAGCTGTCAATTTTTATTTAAAAAAAAAATAAGTTTCAACTCCATAAAAATAAATATGAACTAAAAATAGAAAAGTCTTCACGTTTTAAAACAAAGAAATGTTAGTATTTTTTAATGATTTGAAAGTGGATTGTTTCACAACGCCATTGTAGGTCGCAGTGACCTCACGCAGATACAATGTATGTGTCGAGTGGTGCTGCTATAACTTCTCCATTTTATTTACGAATAAAGGTTTTTTTTATTTATACGACAATAAAACAAGATTTCGTTATACTAAATTAATAATATATTTTTTAATATTAACATATATATAAAGTACTAGCGACTCACCCTCGCTTTCCTAGGTTGATTCCCCATTCAATATTTCATCCCCATTTTCACTCCGTTAATAGATAATTTCCAGGATTAAAACTATCCCATGTCCTTCCCAGGGTATCAAACTATCTTCTTACTAAATTTCATCTAAATCGGTTTAGTAGTTTCGGAACCTATTCGGTAACAAACAAGAAATCAAATCTTTCCTCTTTATAATATTAGTACAGATGAGATGGCTGACCCTATTGATACAGTAACTATCTATTACTATTAGCTGTATGACTAATATTTTTTTTATTAGTCCGGCTAATAATTATTAAAAAATTTTTTTTTATATGTTTAATCTTAAATAAGAAAAAGCAATTATGATATAGGGGTTCTATGTTTGAAATAAAACCTACATAACGAGAAGGCTAATGCCCGATTTCACCAACAACCCATAAGCTACCACCTACGTATGGGATCCCTAGCTTAAAAGTTCCCTAAACTAGCCCCTAAATTAAATTTCGTTTTACGATCGTCTTTAAGCCCATATTTCGAGCACCTAAATTTAGGGGACCTTTTAATATTTATGTGACCCCTAACTGTCGGTGAAACAGAAACTGTCCCCTAACAGCCCCCTAAGCATGCTTAGGGGATCCCTGAAACTTAGGTGACGTTGGTGAAATCGGGCATAAGGCTTCCTTCTATGGCAACCTTTTTTTTTAACGTTGGGAAATGCATTTACGCACGACGTGTGGGACTCACCGGCGTAATACAGCCAGTACTACCCACTAAAACCCAACAAAACCTTCCCCCGTCTTAATGGGGCGTCGCAGGATCGCTTACGCATTCAACTACGACGCCCCGACGGCAGGTCTGCTAAAGCAGACCACCACAACCATGGGGTTGCTCCAAGGTCCACTCTGCTATCAGAGAAGTACCAGGAGCAACCCGCAAGGTACACCGCCCCCCGACGAGGGCCACCTCCCACCGCCCACCGAAGTGGGCAACCTCCCTGTGCGTTTCTTAGCTTCGCTACTACTACTGAGCCCCCCCACCACGACAAGGTGAACGCACGTTGGGGGGGTCCTTCTATGGCAACCTACGTTATCCAAATTAATAATCTTTTACCCAGATGCTCTAAACTTAAAATAAAAAAAAAAACTAAAAATAAAGTAGCTGGACAAATAATTATACATTAGTCGTACAGTAACTGGATTAATAGCCACTTTCGTATATGATCCTTCTCTCACGCGAATCCAACTGGTACGTGATTATTGATTTGAATAAATTATGTTTATTATTTTATAATAGGCTCAAGCACTGGTAGTTTAACAGTCCAACTAATATTAGAAACAAAGCCCTGGATCTCGTACCTCTAAGGTTTTCATGTGCGAATCTTGTTTTTAACATATGTAATTATCACTTAAGATTATGGAAGGAAGGATGGAAATGATAGAAGCATGGTGATTAATGTTTATTAAAAGTTTGTCTAGTGTATTTACAGAGGATGAATTGTAATGTAATCCACAATTTAAAAACAAACATTCAAAAACAAATAAGGAAACAGCGGACAAAACCAAGTAGGTAAATATAGTATCGATACCTGAGAATTGCAAGTGTTCCATTTCAATCATAATAACTAACTCATAACTTACTATTACGTAATAATTTTACTTTTCTCAGTAAATATAACGAGTTCTCGCAACTGACTCGACGGCCTTATATTTTATTTCACATCTTCCTACCGGAAAAGGAAACTATACGTACAACTCAAACCTCAGGTACGCGCTCTGTATTTGAAGCCTACTTCCGGTACATTTTAAAATTCAAAATTCAATTCTACTGTTTATTTTGCATATATAATTGTATTTTAAACGTTTTTTGAGCATTTTTACTTTGTAAGAATTACATAGGTAATATGTAGTTCTAATAAAATTTAAATGAATGTATGAAAGCAATTTAACTCTACTGGAGATCACAATGTCCGTTTCCGAGCCGTAGGGGACTGACTTTTTCTCAATAAAACTCTAATAAGGATCGATAGACACGATGATTTTTTTAACACACTATTCATGCGAGCTCGACGGGCAATGATCACGTTGTCACGTTACGCGCCTATAACGAGACCCTAGTCTTTAGTTCGACTCGAGACTTGATCTTACGACTGTATGGACTGAAGTCGTGAAAGCTAGATGCTAAACTAAAGCCATTCTAATATATTGCCATACATGATTACACCTACCCATTTCTTACCTCTTTACACCCTTAAAAGAACTAAACTGAATTTTAGTCTTACTAATATCAATTAAAAGCCTCATTGGTATTGTTATTAGAAAGCCTTTGCGACTGATTAGCTGCAAACATCTATACTAATATTATAAAGAGGTAAAGTTTGTGAGTTTGTGACGTTGTAGGGGGCAATCTCTGGTTCTACTGAATCGATTTAGGTAAAATTTGGTAAGAAGATAGTTTTAGGCCCTGGAAAGGAAATAGGATATTTTTTATCCCGGAAATCATCTCTTAAGGGGTTGAAAATTAGGATGAAAGTTCGTATTGGGAAGCAAGCTAGGGACGAACCCGAGCGAAGCGAGGGTGATTCGCTAGTCATCCAAATAAGCATACATTAAATACGTAGTAAAATATATCAATTTAAAATGATTTTATATTATTTAATTTTCTTAAGGCAATAAGAAGTTCAACTCAATTAAAAGGTAAAAACCAAATTAGAGTGTTTACATCATTAAATTTGGTATAAATGAATTCCTACAAACCTCAGATTTAAATAAATTATTCCTTTATTGATGTCCCGGCCTCAAGTTAGTGTTCGTAATTAAATATTTAGCTTTAGACTCAAATGAACAGGCATATTCTGGAGATTCATATATATTTAAAAAGTACGTATATATTTAAAAAGTACTGTTTGTTTGTTGTTAAAGTATTTTTATGATTCTGTTTTGTTCTGAAAATTATATTCTACTAGCATTGCCCGCGGCTTCTCCCGCGTTCAGATGACCAAACACTAAATTCTTAGGTTTTATATATCAGTATACTCTTACATTGCAGTTTTTGTATTTTTTCTGAAAAATGAGACTTTTTCCCGCGGTAAAAAGTATCCTATATGTTGACCCGGATAACCAGTTATCACCATACCAAATTCCTACAATATCCCTCCAGTGGTTTTTCTGTGATGCGGTAATAGACAGACAGACAAAAATTCTAAAAACTATAGTTTCGGTCTCTGTATCGATAATAATGTTTATTTCAATATGATTTTCCAAAAAATATTTAATGTACAGATTCGGCTTAGTTACAATTTTATTATATGTATAGATATACTAATCAAATATAAGAAATTTTTATACAATACCAATGCTGTATTATGACTGACGATTAATAAAAATTGCAGAAAATACCAGTCATAATATTCAATACGAGTATGATAGTGATGGACAATAATAGCTTATTTAGTTTTAAACTAACATTAAATACACAAGTCTACTTAGATTAAACGATAATACTATCCTACTAATATCATAAATTCAAGATGAGAATGTATGGATGTCTGGATGTATGGATATTTGTTACTTTTTGACGCAAAAACTACTGAATGGATTTTAATGAAACTTTACGATAATATAACAATAATACACGGGCTACTTTTTATCCCAGAAAAATGTACGGTGTGTGGGATAGATTTGTTTTTGTTTTCCTAGTGGTGAACCTGAGCGAAGTGAGGGTAAACCGGTAGTGATTAATATCCTTAAAAGTATTTTTAAGATAAGGTTTTTATGATTAGAATAGATTATTTGTTATAGTCCTATATATATATATAGGCAAAGAAAATTGATTTGCTCTTCTATTTGAATGCAATAAATTATTCTAATTTCGATATTGGATGAAAGCAATATTGGTTTACTTTTTCGATAGTTATATATATATATATATATATATATATATATATATATATATATATATATATATATATATATTTATATATATATATATATATATATATATATATTCGTATATAGTTATTTCGTAGTCAGTCAAGACGACGCGACGTGGTACTAAATATTTTTACGATGATTTTTAAACTGGAAAAAAAACGAAGACATGAGTAAAAACGAATCTTTATAAACTATAATTAATGTTATGGAAAAAACTTGAAAATAAAAAAAAAATATGGCAATAATAAAACATCCCAGAATAGGGTTTCCACATCGGGGCCCAACGGCTGTTTGCTGACTGCGGAACTCAGCACTAATTTGTCAACCCTCATTACTGTTATCTTTCGCGTTCTGTGAGATTTTACTGCGTGGTTCCCTCGTAGCTCCTAGTCGCTTGCATTTTGACTGTAAAAAGGTTTTCCGTGTACCTCGCTATGATTGATGCTGGCTAAATATAAAACTGTATATTTAAAATATAAATTTTGTTAGTAAAGTGAAAGATTAAAATGTCTTAAAACTAGTTTCTTTTACGTGCATGACTGAAATATCCATTGTACCTTTTCTATAGAATTTCGGAATTTTTCGGTAGAATATATATTAATAATATTATTAGTAGCAAATATAATATCTATACTATAATAAAAGAGTAGAAGTCGAATGTCTGTACATATCAAAAAAATGCTAAAAACCGAGTCAGGACGATGTAAGAAGATAAATCTAGATTTTTTTCAAATTTTTTGTTTCTGTTTGTCTGTTTGTACGGGCTAATCGTCGAATCTATAGGACCGATTTGAATGAAATTTTGCATGGTAGTACCTATACCTATGGTAGTGCAGGGATATATCCCTGGGCAACATCTTAGATATTTTTTATCCCGCAAAATTAAATAGTTGAAAAATGTGATAGTATAAAAATGGGACAGTCAAAAAACTATAGTAACTTATACAGCTAAGTACACAAAAACTACTGATTGGATTTTGATGAAACTTTACAAGAATATAGGTCGTACATCAGAATAACAAATAGCTTACTTTTTATCCCGGAAAAATGTACGGTTCCCGTGGGATAGATGTTTTCGTTTATTTGTAACGTATTATGTACACAACATAGACCCCAAAACAATATTTATTAAAAAAATCGTCTGTTTGTCTGTCTGTTTTTATATGCGCAATTCACGCGAAATGTAATGAACCGATTTCAACGAAATTTGGTGAAGTGATAACTTATTACTCGAGTCAACGTTTAGGAAACAGCCGGAAATAGCCGGAAACAAACTGAAACAAACAAAACAAAGTGAAATAAACTGACACAAACTGAAAAAAACTAACACAAATGAATGAATGAATGAATGAATGAATGAATGAATGAATGTATGAATGAAAAAATCTATACTATAATAAAACAGTAGAGGTCGAATAGCAAAAAAATGGTAAAAACTGAGTCAGGGGATGTAAGAAGACAAATAGAACAAATCCAGATTTTTTTCATTTTTTTTGTTTCTCTGTCTGTTTGTCTGTTTGTACGGGCTAATCTCCGAATCTATTAGACCGATTTAAATGAAATTTTGCATGGTGGTACCTTATATCCCCGGGCAACATCTTGGATACTTTCTATCCCGGAAAATTAAATAGTTCCCGTGGGATAGTTAAAAAACTATAATAACTTATACAGCTTAGTACACAACAACTTATGCACCTAATTTAGTAAAATTTAACATTCATATACCTTATATTGCCGGTCAAACAACAGGTTACTTTTCATCCCGGAGAAACAAACAGTTCCCGTGGGAACTAATAGATCTCTATTAGTGTTTTTCTAGAGGTGAACCCGAGCGAAGCGAGGGTGAGCCGCTAGTGTATATAATATTAATCCCTCAACGACCGCGGACACGTCGGTGTGTCAGTTAACAATAGATTTCTTAGAATTTAAATTAATTTCTTAGAAATTTACCTGAAGGTGATAAGGAATTATTCACAATTTATTCTAGCTAATAACTGTTTGTACCCTAATTTGGTATGTCTTGATTGGTTTGCAATGAAGAAATATTTACAAAAAGCTTTTTGATCGATCACTTAGTACATTTCAATATAATTGTTTATATAATTACCTATTCTTTTATGTAAATCTGCCAATAAAATGTATTTAAGGCCAAAGTTACAATAAAATCTCCACATTTGCATATCACGTGTGAGTGGACAGCACGCAACATTCAAAAATATAGAGAACAGTTCTTTGTTTTGTTTTCCTCAGTGTTGAGCGTTCAAAGTTTTTTTAGAATCATCAAAAACGACAACTTTATGTGCTCGTATACTAACGAGACCCACTTTTAAAGTTACGCTTTGTAGCTTACTGTAAATATATGTATATATAGATATACATAAGTAGGTATATATATATATTATATATATATATATATATAGTTTACATATTATTCATAGACTTATTTCTAGCTTAGAACTATATGTTAGATATATTAAATTTTTTGCTATTTTACAACCATAGTTATTTAGAAATAAAAATAATATAATAAATAAAAATAATCTATAGATTCATATAATAAAATTGTGAATAAAATTGTCGCATCTGTACATAAAATATTTTTTAGAAATTTTTGATTGTTTATAATCACTGTTCTCGATACAGGGGCCGAATCTATAGTCTTTAGAATTTTTGTCTGTCTGTCTGTCTCTGACAGCATCACTAGAAAAAAACTGGACAGATTTTGATGAAATTTGGTATGTTGATAGCTGGTTATTATATGTATAGGTTAACATATGTATAGGATTCTTTTTACTTTGGGAAAATATCTCATTTCTGAGAAATCTATACTAAACGTTAAAATGTTATACACAAAAATACAAGACAATGAAAATAAGTTATATAAGTATCAGTTTTGTCTGTATACTTCTGTAAAACTAAATGATAATAACATAGGTAAGTGTTTTTTTTTCAATATATATATATATATAGTTTACATATTATTCATAGACTTATTTCTAGCTTAGAACTATATGTTAGATATATTAAATTTTTTGCTATTTTACAACCATAATTATTTAGAAATAAAAATAATATAATAAATAAAAATAATCTATAGATTCATATAATAAAATTGTGAATAAAATTGTCGAATCTGTACATAAAATATTTTTTAGAAATTTTTGATTGTTTATAATCACTGTTCTCGATACAGGGGCCGAATCTATAGTCTTTAGAATTTTTGTCTGTCTGTCTGTCTCTGACAGCATCACTAGAAAACAACTGGATAGATTTTGATGAAATTTGGTATGTTGATAGCTGGTTATTATATGTATAGGTTAACATATGTATAGGATTCTTTTTACTTTGGGAAAATATCTCATTTCTGAGAAATCTATACTAAACGTTAAAATGTTATTAGGGGCGAATCCAAGCGGTATCTAATATTAAGCAATTTTTAAAACTATTGAAAATTCATAAGTTTTAACATATTTTTGTCTGCGTTCTAAGAAGAAAATTTTATATAAGTATTTGTTAATGATGTCTAAAAACATCCCTGCCAAATGAAATTTAATTAGAGTGATACCAGCTAATCAGATAAATTATACAAGGTACTTTCCGTTATCTCGAGGGACAAAAGAAATTCTTTGTTGAAAAAGTCATTTACGTTTACCTTCTAAGTATAAAAATGCTCTTTTTTAAATTTTATCAAAATCGAAAAATTGCTTTTATTAAAATATTACAGAAACTATAGATATTTCGACTATAAGTACAATATAATATTGAAATTCTATAAGGTTTCTATAATGCATACAATTATATGCATTTATCCTATGATATTTCTTTCGTGTGGTTCATGCCATCTTGACACAAATCATCTCCTAAGTTTCGTTGTCTTATTTCAAAATATAATAAAATTAACATGTCTGTGTCTTCTCCATTCTACAGGACATTGGCGAGGTAATCTGAGCCCAACTGACACGCCTAAAAGCCAAATAACAAAGAATTGAATTGAATTGAAAACTAAAGCGTCTGTTTTTGGCACACTTTGAAGCCATTAGCAAGAAAATTGAATTGAATTGAAGTGTCTGCTTGCAATGTCAAAATAACAGCTTTTTATTAATTGCGTAATATGAAATTATATACGGTAATATAAGACACATTTTTTTAAATACTGTGTCTGTTTGTTCCCGCTAATCTCCGGAACGGCTGGACTGATTTTGACAGGACTTTTACTCTCACATAGCTGATGTTATAAGGAGTAACTTTAGCTATTTTTATTTTACGAAAAGTACCGCTTACAAAAATTAAAACGTATCTAGAAACGCACCCGAGCGAAGCCAGGTTAAGTCGCTAGTACAAAATATAATATTTGTTATAAAGTAAGACTTACACACACAAGGAAATTTTAACATTACTAACAATAATATAGTCACTACCTTGTTAATTGGTACTTAATAAAATTTTCTCATTATATTTATTTACCTATTGTTCAGGTAAATAAAATGAAAATGAAATAAACACAATTTAGAATTTATTTACGAATCGTTAACTCTATTTTTGTTCCCAAATAGTCCAATATTTTTGGAACGCTGACTTTATCTAGTATTAAAGAAAAGGCAATAAATTAACGCAGAACAATTTCGCTTCCAATAAATTTCGCTAAGTAGCCGCACCCCAATCCTTTTGCCGATTATAATACGATTAAATTAAATCGCCAATTTCAATAAGTGCTACGCCTTGGTACACATCTACATATTTTCTTCGGCAGCGCTATAAATTTTGTCGAGACGGGATTGTAGTGAAAGTATCTCGATTGATATCGTAAATATTCTGTCGTCTAAGTCGTCTAAATTCTTTGGAAAGAATGATTTGAAAATGTTAATGTATTATTATTGTTATATATTTATATAACTATAATATAACTGCCTCGGTGGTGTCGTGGCTAGCATGTACGGCTGCACACCCGGAGGTCCTGGGTTCGAGTCCCGGGTCGGGTCAAGTTTAGTTATTGAGTCTTCCTGTATAGTAAGTCTCAGTAACAGCCCGGAGTTGGGAAGTTGGCGGTGTTCATCCCCGTGCCTCGGAGAGCAAGTAAAGCCGTCGGTCCTGCGCCTTAACTCTCACCGGTCGTGTCGAGTGGTCGTCCCACCGGAGTATGAGAGTGATAGGAATAGAGAGTGCACTTGTGTCTGCGCGTACACTTGTGCACTATAATATCTCCTGTGGCCGGAATCGGCTAGGAGAAAATCACATCATCATCATATTTATATAATGACTTGAGTAAAAGACTTCTAGAATTGGTTGTATTTACAATATTAAAGTTTATCTCTACTTTGTTAACAGCGTAATTCTCATATTGAAAAAAAAACACTTACCTATGTTAGTATCATTTAGTTTTACAGAAGTATACAGATAAAACTGATACTTATATAACTTATTTTCATTGTCTTGTATTTTTGTGAATTTAATTTTTTTATTTGTTGTTTTTAGCATTTCTCATTCCAAATTACATTTAAACATATAAGTTGTATATAAATATGTTTTTAAGCCATTTATGTAATACTTTATTTTCATGCTCAACTCGATGATAGGTTTTGAGAAAAACCATTTTTTAAGACATCATATGGTGCCAATAATAATATTTCGGCCATTTTAATGTTTACAATTTTGGTACAGAGCGTGCTAAAGCAATATACTTACATACACTACTAAAACATAACCCTCCTTCTGGTGTAGTCGGGTGAAAAGTAATCATAACTATGATTTACATTAAAAAAAACATCTATCTAGAGCAGCTTTTCAAGGATTATGGAAGAGTTTGAGACCGTTCACTCTATATGTTGTGCCAATTAACCATATAATAACAATTTATTATAAACCTCCCCCAGTTTCAACCGAATTCTTTAAAAAGGAGGAGGTCTCAATTCGGCTGTACGTTTTTTTCTATTTAAACAACGATTTAAAAAATTTCAAATTGTACGACGTACGTTCAATCTTACGTAGAATAGAGTATGAGTGATCAGAAACAATACATCGATATTATTGTCCGTAGCTTGTACTTCATGAAGCTTTGAAATATTACAAGATGACAAAGTAAAGGCGACCTAAAATTAACCATTTAAAGTTTAAAATCAAAATTTTGTTTGGTTACTTATGACATTTCATTTCTTAGTACAATTGACGTTTTCCTAGCCTTTCCCGTCATTGTTTACACTAATTAAATGTTGAATACCTGCACTGCCTGTGTTTCAGTGCCTCAGTGTAAGGTGCAAACAGAATATACTAAGTTTTCTTATTACTTTAATGCAGAACTCACATTATGTTTACGTCTTTCAGTTTAGATGCAACGCTTAATGTGGATTTATGTCATAGTTAATGTAATGTGCGATATTATGATACTGCAGATGTAAAAGAAGAGATATACTATTTCATAATATTTTATATAAAAATGAGTAAGTAACTATATTTATTTTGTTATAGGCAGTGACTGTTGTTGTACGTTGTACGTAGATTCGATATTTGAGGTTTAAATATATATAATATATATATAAACGATAATGGTGTAAGGTCTTTTGTTTGAGTTATGTTGAGATAAAAGCGTGGAATGTATCCCACGCTCTTCAACTGGTAATAAAACATCAATAAGCATGCATTCTATTTACGGGTAACGCTCTATGCCAATCTTGTATAAATGTTTCTTGATAATCTTTGATCGTATAATGAACTAAGAATAATTTTTTTTAATATTGAGATTTGTGAAGTTTCCTAAAACTTCAGGTAGTGGTAGTCCAGTGGTAACGCGTTTGCTTGCCGAATACTAGTAAAGCGGGTTCAAATCCTGGGTCTCCCACCTGTGGTATTTTATGTGCGAATCATTTTCAACATGATTACCACTCGTTTTACGGTGGAAGTGAGGAAACCAACATGACTGAGAGAACCTAGCAAGTTCTCAAAAGACATGTGACGTGTGCCGCACTAGGTCAGCGAGGTGTGCTCTCTCGCATTGAGAGGAGGCTTGGCCCAGCCCATGGAACTTTAAAAGAACAGAATACAATACAAACCTTAGCAAATATCTACACCTTCAAATGTATGAAAATGAACATGTACTGTTGCTGTACAAATTATCAGATTTCTTTACAGCGAGAATACCATTTCTACCGCAATTTTCTTTAATTAACTCAACACTCAATGTGTCATTTTCCGAGCATCAGCGTGCATAATTTTAAAGAAATACGCAAATATATTCGTATTAGGGATCATAAATTATGTTCTCGTTTTCAATAGAAGCACCGCGAAACTGGGTCGTTAGGCAGGTGGGGTGCTATGAGTACTTTTCACATTACTTGTACTTTTTCTGTAATATTAAGAAAAAATACCCGTTTCACTATACTAATAGTATAAATATGAAAATTTGTATATATGAGTGTATGTTTGTTACCGTTACCACCACCCTGAAACGACTAAATGGATCTAGATGAAACCTACTACTACTACCTATACCTTAAACAAAACCTACTTTATAGATCATAAAACTAGCTAAAACTATTTTATTCAGAATCTGTTAATAAAATGAAAGATATTGACTAACTAGCTAATAAATAAAATAGTTTAAAGAACTAAAAAAACGCGCTTTAATGATGAACCGAACTAATGACGACGAATAACGAGAATATTAATATTATTGTGAAAAAGGCCTGGTGCGTTTGGTATAATATTTTTATACTAACTCTACTTTTAGAAATCGTATAAAATATTTATAACAACTGATATCACGCGCCTATGCGCACATTTTTAAACTGTAATTTATTTTCCTTTTTTAGTTTGATCTGCTACAAACGCGTATTTTTATGGTTTATTTTTTTTAATAAATTATTGTATTGTCATCGGTCCCTGTTAAATAGGTAAAGTCTCAGTTCAATCTCAACCTTTGAAGTGGGTGAAAAACGCGTTCAAAAATTCCGTTACAATGATAGATAGATAGATACAGGTGTGATAGACAGATAGATACAGGTGTGATAGACAGATAGATACAGGTGAAGCTAATAAAAGCTTGTTAAAAAAGTAAAGCAGCACTTAAAAACAAATATTCAAGGCAAAGTGTTTCTTTCTAACTCTAACAAAAAGCAAATTATTATTTATCTATAAAGTTGTTATAATTTTTTTTAAATAGAATTAGCTGTATTCAATTTTTATAAATAGCTAAACATTTTTTTTTTATGAATTCGGATAATTAAGGCATATAATTAGCTCAAAATAAATGTGCTTTTTTATAAATATTATATAATCTTTCGATTTTTTTGAGAGCTTTCAACTGTTTACAGTTAACAATAGATTACTTAGAAATTTAATTAATTTCTTAGAAATTTACCTGGAGATGTTAATATCGTTACTTGATATCTTGCTAAGACTACTCAAGTGCGTTACATATAATATTATAGTGCACAAGAATGTTGCCCGTCACGAATGCACTATCTATGCCTTTTTAAGGCCAATACTTCAGCAGAGATAAGTATCCGAGATAATAGGGTGTATACACCGCCAATTTCCCGACTCCGGGCTGCTACTGAGTATTTTATTACAGAAACCCTCAGTAAATATTGCAGCTCGACCTAGGTTTCGAACTTAAAACCTCACGATTTACTACATTATAAAAATCTATACATATAATAAAATTGTAACTAAGCCGAATCTGTACATTAGATATTTTTTGGAAAATCTTATTGAAATAAACATTATTATCGATACAGAGGCCGAATCTATAGTTTTTACAATTTTTGTCTGTCACTGGAGGGATTTTGATGAAATTTGGTATGGTGATAGCTGGTTATCCGGCTCAACATTTAGGATACTTTTTATCGCGGGAGAATGTCTCATTTTTGAGAAAAAATACAAAAACTGCAATGTAAGAGTATACTAATATGTAAAACCTAAGAATTTGGTTTTCGGTCATCTGAACGCGGGTGAAGCCGTGGGCAATGCTAGTAAACAATAATATTTGAAAAGTATTGCTCAGTAGTAAAGAGTTCCAAGCACCAAAAGAACTAGACTGGACCACGCAACAGTAAAAGTTTTTAAAGTAAAATTTGGAGCGAAAGGATATTTTAACTATATCTTTGTAGTGCACTTACTAGAACACATTTTGGGTGAAAAATGAGAAAATTCTTTATTCCAAAAACGTATTGTTTTAAACAATGAGGAAAATTTCTCATTCTTAACCGAAAATAAAACAAAAAACATTCATCGGTGCAGGTATTAAAATTACGTGCGAAATGCGAATTGTATGTACCATATTATCTTCTTAACAATTTATTACTGTTGTACGTTTTTAATTTTCTTTTTTGTTGTTCATTGTAGTTTATTTTGTTATGAATTATATACATATATGTATATTATTGATTATTATCTGTACTATATAATTGAATTACTGCTATGAAAGAGAATCGACCTTCTTGGTGAAACTAAGTGTCCAGAATGAAAAAACTAAATCATAGTTTAATTTTTTTGTAAGACTTTTCGTATTCAGCTAAATGAGTTAAAAACTATACAATCTAATATATAAATATCTCATGTCACAGTGTTTTTGGTTGCACTTCTCCGAAAAGGCTCAACCGATTTTAATGTTTTTTTTGTGTATTTAGTAGGTCGTAAAGTATTTTTCACCCTCCTACCTCCACCCACATTTTGTAATCGCAATTTTAGTATTTTTGTATGAACAATATTATATAAATGTATTTAACCCGAGCGAGGCGAGGGTGAGTCGCTGTATAACACAAAGCCAAAGAGTTTTTTTGTAGATTGAACGCGGGCGTAGCAGCGGGTTCTACTAGTTATTTTATAAAAAAAAACTAATTTTCACCATCAATGTGAAGGGACCTTCTAGAACGTTAATACATTAATTTAGTCCGCGGCATACGTTGCCAACTATCCCCGTGTCTATTGCCACATATGGTTAACGTGATAAACGATGGAGCCGGCGACTTTAATATCGCCTCTTCGTTTATGCTCATCCAATAACGCGCTTCACTTTGGTCGGGTACCAACTTTACTACTTGTTATCTGTTGTTTATATGTAAAATATATAGATTGTGTGATTTTGCTGTTTAATTTACATTGGATAAAGCAAGGGTCACTGGGTTTGATTCCCGTGTAACTTTAAAATTTAAATTGATCATAAAATGTTATTGTGGGTATGATGTTATTTGTGGGTAGGCTATCTGTAACAACTACCCATATAATACCTTTGAGACATCTAACACCTCAGTGTCTCCCGTGACCATGATTGCTGTAAAGCATCCGAAACGTCGCGAACCAAAAATCCAAATAAATCCGCGAAAAAATCCGAAAAGATAGTTTTATTTAAAATATAAAGAATTGATATAAATATAGGACTCATAAGTTATTGTTTAAACAGAAGACGTTGCATCTTATACATTTCACGTTTACGTGTCCCATTGTTACATTGAAAGGCGACCTTCTAAACTATACTTTCATTTGGACTAGATCAAAGTAAATTATTTAGCTGTTACAAAAGTGCTCACCATACGGTAACAATACGAGATCATCTTTTCTATCACCGAAGTATACAGAACGTATAATTTTAACAATAATTAACACACATCTAGTATTTTAGATTTGTTTTAGGTATTAGTCTGTATAGAATAATTTAACTGTAGCAAAAGTATCCAGTGTCCAATTTCCTTGAAGTAAACTTTTACAACTCTCTTCAATTATTCATTCATTCACAAAGAGCGTAAACTTTGTTGAGGAAAGTTCTAATGCAATATATCATGTATGGTATCGTTTTTGTCAAGAAATAAAGAGGAAATACAACAAATTATTTAAAAATAGTCTTTTTACTTTGTTTTTAGAAACACTGATTGATACAGTAGCAAGCTTAATGACAGGTAAAATATGAGTATCATAAAAGTATGAGTATGTGCTAAGAAAATACAAAAACAAAACTTTTTTCATCGTAAATTAATGGAGCAATTTTTTTTTATAAACACATTTTTTCTGAAAATAATTTAGTTATGTTAAAACCAACTATAATTATTCAATAGAGATATTAAAACAACTGGATATATAAAAAAATGTAAAATTTTACGTATGCTACAGCACGTGTCACATACGTACATAACAAGTACAAAAGATGGGAACAATAAGAGTTGGCAAGAATTGCCTCCGCTGAAATTGTAACCAGGAATGGAATGCAAATATTGAGAACGATGCAGTAAAAGCTTTTTATGCAGCGGCACGCTTCAAACACCTACTATTCATTCTCCCGTTTAACATTCATTTTTATAATGCGGACACACGATGCCGCGACGAAGATAGATCTAGGATATTTTTATCTTTTATTAAAGACTTAAGTTTCTAATAGAACTTTATAATATATCGTGAGTATTGTTTAAAAAAGTTTAAAAATGAACGTGCAAACCGTAAGTTGACCTATTGTATTGTATTCAGCCACTTTTTAACATTCAACTGCTGGGCACAAACCTTCCTTCAATGTGAGAGCTATCAGACCATAGTCCACTATGGCCAAGTGCGAGCGGACTACATATGTCTGTCATCAACTTTCCTAGGTTCTCTCACACGTGCAGGTTTCTTCATGATGTTTTCATTCACTGTAAGGCAAGTGCAAGGCACATGAAAATATCAAAGGTGTGAGACCCGGATTTAAACCCGCTTTACTCGGTTTCCTAACTGAGCGCATCACAACTACCACTGCCATTATTGACTTACATTATTTTTTAATATTTCAGATAAAGGGACATATTATTTAAAAAAATACTTAGGTACAGTAAATCTATATAAATCGTAACTTATACAAAATTCCACAAAAAAAATAGGACTAAGCCCTTTCATTCATCTCATCATTCATCATTTATGATAATCATTCGAAATGTTGCTCGCTTACTGCAAAATAAAAAACAGATGTGAAACTTGCCTATAATGAACACAATAGTCTTCATACAAAATGTATTAATTAAAGCATATTAGCATTGGTCTAATGCTCGTACTAATGTGCATTCTATGCCTATTTTAAGGCATTGTCCATTGGACGACATTTGAACGCCGTGCTTTGTTCTTGCCAAGCCAATATAAACATCTGAAGAACTAACACAAGCATTCACTTGGCATTTCTATGGAGATTGAATGTATGTAGAATGCTATTAAGATAATTTTAAAGGTAATTATTTTACCTATATTATTTTATTATAATATGTATATATAAGAGTAAAATTGTGTATGTTTCTAATGTCACGTCTAAAATTCATAGAAGTGAAAAATTTACGATTTTATGAAGTAAAAATATTTATAAATCTTATACTTGTTAGATAAATATTGTGGTTTTTGGATTAAATAATTTTAATAAAATGGCATTACTTTTTTATTTATTAAATATATTTTTAAATATTTTTATTTCATTTTTGTACTTCTTCTTTTGAGCAGATTAAACAAACTCAACAGAAGCATTTGATCACATATCGCTTAATACGATAGTTAACGTTACATTTTTTTTTATTTAGACCTGAATATTATGAAATTTATAAATATAACCTTACCATATAATACTAACAGAATACGGAGTAGCTTCTTTAATAATTCGGGTAAGCTCCTCTTAAAGTTATAGCGATATTAATGCTATCAACCCATTAGGCTTAGCCTTTGGACTGTAAACAAGCTGAAGCACCCTAGAATGGAAACATTCAATCACTCTGCATTGCAGTGTTCAATCATTCTGAACACGCATAGAGGCTGCTTACGCATGCTTTACATCAGACTACACCGTTTTGGTATTTACGAGCATTCTCTTCCTTAACAGTTTGATCTTTAATTTTATTTATTACTAACTGTAGATAATTGAAGATAAAATTAAGTACTTTTTATAATACTTTCTTAGATTTAGGCGAATATTTGACATTTTAAATAAAACTACAGGAGAGACTCCCGTGACCATGATTGCCGTAAAGCATTCGAAACGTCGGGAACCAAAAATAAAAAAAAAACGCAAAAAATCGGAAAACATAGTTTTATTTAAAAAATACTTTTCTTTTTGAAATGTTTTTGTTTATGCAATCTCAGTTAATAAGAATAATTAGATCAGATAAGTACGAGTCTACTCTGGGCACTAAAGGCTGGCCATAAATACATATTAAGAAGATTAAGACTTTAGAAGTATATAACTCAGTGACTATATTTATATAAAAAATTGAGAAAAAATACCCCTAAAACCTTTATTTATATTATGTGCAATTAATTTTTTTTATATATTAAGTTACGTATATATGAAGTACCACTTTTATTGTGTTTATTTTTGCAAACCAATAGTTAATATTAGGAGAGTGATCACTTACAAGCAAATAACATATAAAATTATTAATATTTATAAAAAAAAATATTATCAACTTACCCTCGATTTACTTGGGTGCGTCGGCACAGTAGCTTATTTGATACTCCTACTACTGGGCACTAAATTTCATCTAAATAAGTGCAGCCGTTTCGTGTTAAGGAGTGACAAACACATACATATATATAGATACCAACTTTCGCAATTATAATAGTAGTCTCATAGGCGTGGTAGCTCAGTGGTAACGTGCTCGCTTGGGAAACCGAGTTAAGCGGGTTCAAATCCTGGGTTTCGCACTTCTCATATTTTCATGTGCGAATCATTTATAACATCGTCACCACTTGCCTTACGGTGAAGGAAAATATCGTGAGGAAACTTGCATACCTGAGAGAACCTGGCAAGTTTTCGAAGACATGTGAAGTCCGCCAACTCGCACTTGGCCAGCATGGTGGACTATAGCCTGGTCCCTTTGCATTGAAGGAAGGCACGTGCCCAGTAGTGGGACGATAAAAAGGGCTGAATACAGACATAATAGTAGTCTTATTACTAAATACTTCACTTCCGACGATGTTAAACAAACCAAATAATCCCAATTGCAATTAGTTAAATTGTAATCATTGAAGAGTTCCTCAATTCTACTATTGGCTCCATCTCAGGATTAGCTCGATCGAGTGCCAAATTATTGTATGGTCATCCGAATTATACCTTGCAGAGTTTCATATCGATACACTAGTTAGAGGTAAGTGAAAATTTTATTATATTTATTCACTCATGCAATTAGTTATTATGTGAAGCCTCTATCTATGAAAGTAAACGTATCTTTGTCTCCTAGTCTGTAATATATACAATTCAAAACCATTTATCTAATTCTAATGAAGGGATGGCGAGTGGTTGACAGCTTCTCCGGAAATATTTAAAACACTAACTAATGTAATACAGTAGCGTTGTGGTGACATCCTATAATTGATAAATTTGGTGTTTTATTGAAAAAACCTGGGCGGCCAAGCTTCGCTCGGAGTTTTTGGCCAACAGTACAATTTTCTTTTTTTTTAATAAAAAGTAGAAACTTGAATAAATAAAAAAAGAGTATAAACTTTGTATCCGACTGGGATTTGAACCCTGTCACACCTGTCATTGTCAATCTTGCGCTTTGGCCACTTGACCACGATTCTAATGCCCGAGTTTGAGAAATTAGCGGTCATATATTGCGTGCGTAAGAAAACTGCATGAAAACTCGAAAACATGCGTTTTCCCAGACATAACACTAATCTAGATCGATTTTTCGCCATCGAAAACACCCACATATCAAATTTCAGCGAAATCGTTTGAGACTTTTCCGAGATCGCCGGTATATAATAAATAAATAAATAAATATACTAGAATTGCTCGTTTAAATATATAAGTTACTAGCGGCTCACCCTCGCTTCGCTCGGGTTCGCCTCTAGAAAAACACTAATAGAAATCAATTAGTTCCCACGGGAACCGTTCATTTTTCCCGGATGAAAAGTAACCTGTTGTTTGACCGGCAATATAAGGTATCAGAATGTTAAAATTTACTAAATTAGGTGCATAAGTTGTATAAGTTATAATAGTTTTTTAACTATCCCACGGGAACCATTTAATTTTCCGGGATAAAAAATATCTAAGACGTTGTCCGGGGATATAAGGTACTACCATGCAAAATTTTATTTAAATCGGTCCAATAGATTCGGAGATTAGCCCGTACAAACAGACAAACGGAAACAAAAAAATTGAAAAAAATCTGGATTTGTTCTATTTGTCTTCTTACATCCCCCTGACTCGCGATGGATTATTATTAGCGTATTTCATGTATGACCTTGGCGTTTCTATACCGATTTCTATGATTCTTTTTTATGGAATAGTTTATAATGTTAACTTTTTTAATTAGGGATGACTGAGAGTGTTATAAACGTAAGAGTAGACAAATATAAATCAGAAAGCTTCGAACTGCTAAGCTATCGGGAGTTACACGTGTTATTGTGAGTCAACCATAAAAGATAGACATATGCTGACGTAGGATATTTTTTATATAATTTTAAGGAAAACATTTCCGTCATACATGATTTCTGTGTAGCTTTAACCATTAAGGTTGCACACGCGACGGAAGCAAAAAATGGAGTAACTTCTCCCGTTGTCCCAACATTTCCCTTCACTGCTCTGCTCCTATTGATTGTAGCGTGATGAAAAGTATACTTTAACCAGCTCAGGAGTATGAAAAATAATTGTACCAAGTTTCGTTAAAATCCGTCGAGTAGTTTTTGTTTCTATAACGGTTATACAGACAGACAGACAAAAATTTTACTGATTGCATTTTTGGCATCAGTATCGATCCCTAATCACCCCCTGATAGTTATTTTGGAAATATATTTCATGTACAGAATTGACCTCTCTACAGATTTATTATAAGTATATACTCGTAGATAAATGTATGTGTATTATCAAAAATTAAAAACGTGTATATGTTGATAATTTTAAATGTAAGTAGTTTAAAGTAGAGCGAATTGATCGTAATAATAGTTAAATTGTATTAAAAATATTAATATTTAAATTTGTTTGCTATTATATTTGTTACAAGTTTTTGCCCGCGGCTTCGCTGGCGTGACAAGCGGAGCAGAGATTAAAGATAGCCTTGTTAAATATTATGAAAATCTGTTCAGCGGTTTAAGTGTGAAAAGTGAACAGACAGAGATACTTTCACATTTATAATATTAGTTTGAATTTAAGTATTTTTAAGGTAAGAAGAAATTAAAAAAAGATATATTTAATAAAAACAGTTTTAAATAATATCTAATACCTATATAAATATTTCGCGTCACGGTTTTTGTGCACTCCTCCGAAATGGCTCGACCGATTTCTATGATTTTTTTTTGTATATTTGGTAGGTATTTGAATTGAGAATAGGTCGTATAAAGTATTTTTTACCATCCTACCTCCCCTCCCTCCATGTTTTAAGTCCGAGCGGAGCGAGGGTGAGTCGCTAGTTATATTATAGTAATATGTTAAGTCAAACTACAAAATATAAATAAAATGTTATTTATGTATATAATATTGTTACTCATTTTTCGAAATTGTAAAATAAGAGCACGGTAAAGCAACAGATAAGCTGCTAGAGCTGAGTGCTTCCATTAGTCAAGTCTGACGGTTTCACAGATTTACCGGGAATGAAAGATTTCGCAGAGATCCAATAGTTCAGGCGCGATTTATATTTTATTATCTTATCAAAAATATCAAAGATTGTATTATCGAGTTTATACATATTATATAATTTCATTTCAGGAATGTATTTAAATTAAACATTATGATTCAATGAAAAGAGTATGTAAAAATAAGAGCTTTTGTTAACTCTTGTATACTTTAATTCAAAATATCGAGCTTTTTCGACCATTGGACAGGTACATTTATGGCAAATATAAATATTTGCTTTCATGGGCATATAACCCCCGACTTGCTTTGCAATATGTAGCTACCGAACAACTCGAACACCGAGTATTATATGTAACCAATATTAAAACTGTTATTAAGCGATGTATTTGGTTTGTTCTATTTAATTTGGTTCATCCGCTCCCAGTCCAATACGTACAGGAGAAATACGAATATTTGAGTCGATAATAAATTTATCCCGCATCGTTTTTCGATTCGCCTCCAAATTCGAAATGAAGAAAAACCGTGAAAAGATATGAGCTACAAATTCAGACCCGTGTCTTCTTAACCGTCACATGTCTACCAGATTTATACCTACCTAAAAGGAAATGTCTTTGGAGGCGAACGCTTTTATTGAAATTGGTCGCATTACCATAATAATATTAGAGGGTTTGCAGCCATCGGCGAAGTGTAAAATCTTAGTACACTACCCCCTGTTATCTCCTCGAAGTGCTGTAATCTACATACATTTTTCCTTTGCCATTGTAGCGAATTCAATTACCCAATCTTTTATATTTCGAGCTTTGTTACATATCATTTTGGTATTGGCTCCTCCAATCTGAACGATGAGATGTTAAATTGTTACGTATTCCCCCATTTCACGTAAGTCTATTCGGTTTTTTCTTTTATTTCGCTTTTCTATATTTAGTTTAGTAAAAGAATTGAAGGCATTTTATCTTCTTATAGTATAGTGTATTAGAGCTTAATATGAAATCTCGAATGATTGTTCTTTATTTTCTACAAAAACGAAATATGTATTAGCTTTCGTGTATTTTATTATAGATTGTATTATATGAAAAATATTTTTTTATAAAGTCCAGTAATTTGTATGAAATATAGTAAATAATTCTTATTTTATTACCATATAATATATAGAGAATGAATAAAGTGTGTTAGAGGCACAAAACAGGCCAAGTGCGTACGGCAGTCGCAAAAACTAAATAACAAAGGAAATCACAATAGGGGCAAGCAACGCGTACCGCATCGCGATCGTATTTCATGAGGTCTGGTCCACGTCGAGCTCTCTCCGTCCCACCATTACTCATAACCGGGAAAGGAAAAAAAGAATAAACTTACAAAGGAACAAATAACAACACTTTACGTGTCTCACAATTTAAACGTCGCAAAATGGGATCGTACGTAATGCTGCTATCAGTCTTCGCTAAATGCAATGTGTGCTTGGAAAAATGTTACGATATATACTCTGTGTTGGGTATATATTATGTCACTTGTATATTATTGTGTTAGCAAAGTTTTAGTTAGCTTAGTAAGCCTTTGTACTTATGATAAGGTTCAAAAATAACAGAGTTCTTGATTATTCACTACTTATCCTGGACGATAAATCCTTAAAAAAATAAATATAAGTAAAACTCTAAATCTCTTTTAAGTTTTAACAATGCGAATTATTATAAATGTTTCTAAAACTGAAAAGAAAACGAAGTAAGTTATTATTTATTAACTAGCAATGCACGCCGCTCCGCCCGCGTTCAGATGATCATAAACCAAATTCTTAGGTTTTACATATTAGTATACTCTAATATTGCAGTTTTTGTATTTTTTCTCGGTAAAAAGTATCCTATATGTTGACCTGGATAACCAGCTATCACCATACCAAATTTCACCAAAATCCCTCCAGTGGTTTTTTGTGATGTGGTAACAGACAGGCATACAGACAAAAATTCTAAAAACTATAGATTCGGCCTCTGTATCGATAATGATGTTTATTTCAATAAGATTTTCCAAAAAATATCTAATGTACAGATTCGGCTTAGTTACAATTTTATTATATGTATAGATAAAAAAATATTTTTTTTTATTTATTTCTTATTGAACTTATTTAATAAGAGTTTGCGCCAAAGTAATTGTTATTTATGTTTAATATTACAACAAAGCACTTTCAGAGCAAAAATAAGATTAAAAAAAAAAATTATTGTAGACAATCCGAATAAAGAAAAAAATATTTTCGAACATTATTTATATAAATTTTAATCATTAACACAATTACTTAAAAACACAGAGGCAATGGTCAAACAAAACGAGGCAGAATGCCAAGAGCGGCCGTCAGATATCTTTTGTATTTTGTCGCAAGAGTAATATACAGTTGGGATAGAAGATCTTAGGTGTAGTTGTACTACGATTTATGTTTTGAGGAGCGCAAACTTAAGTTTGTCGTTGAGTTGTCCGGTTCGGTGACAAAGAAACAATGCCTGACCCGGATATTTGAAGGGAAGTAGGCAAGTCGTGTTTTTCGGCGGCAGCTCCCCATCTGGCTGGATCTCTGAATTATAAGTAACTATCTTTTTAGCTCTCCGATATCTAATAGATGACTATAATTAGAATTCATTATTTTGCTTAGAATAGAAACATTAAAGTTAAAATGAAAATTTAAAAGCTTTAATCAAACTTTATAGTTAGTGTAAAAATTAATAAATAGAACTAGTTCTTAGTTTCTGAACGTTTTTCTTTTACATATAACAGTATTAAACATATATCTTAAAAAAAAACAATTACTAAATTTAAGTAAAATATTTGTCCTTAAATAAATTTTTGGGGTCTTGTAATTAATGGTGTCGCTAGAAATTTTATCGCAGCTTTTTTCGCGTGAAAGTTTATTTTCTTTTTTTATGTTCTTAGACAGCACGATCTATTAATAAATACAGAAACGTTATATTACAGTTAGTCTATTAGCGTACTAAGTTTCTTTCAAAGCCATTCATTTCATTTCATTCATCACATTCATATCATTAAAAACCTTTACTAATATTATTCCCTCAACAACCGCGGACACGCCAGCGTTACAGTTAACAACAGATTTCTTAGAAATTTAATTAATTTCTTAGAAATTTACCTGGAGGTGTTATGAATAATAAAAAAGTATAATAAAATTTATATTATTAATAGTTAAAATTAATTAATAAATAAAGAGTGTGTGTATCAATGCGTGACACGCGCAAGAAGTGAAACTTCTGTAGGTTAACGGTATTTTTTATAAAATTCAATTTATGTTTTAATAATTAGGATAGGAGAGATACTAAAAAAATTTTTTTTATCGATAATACTTTCTTGGATTTATGCGTATGTTTGACAATTTTAAATAAAACTATCTTTTCGGATTATTTCGCGGATTTATTTTGTTTTTGGTTCCCGACGTTTCGAATGCTTTACAGCATCCATGGTCACGGGAGAGACTGAGGTGTTACATGTCTTGAAGGTATAGTTGTTACAGACAGCCTACCCACAATTAACAAAATGAAAATTGCACCAATTACATTACAATATTTTTTAACTTCAATCATTTTTATAATTTGAATTATGATTGAATATGGAATATTATTTATTTAATTTTTGCTTTTATTTTTATAATTATTACAATTTTAAAAATATTAATTAGTAATCTATATTTAGTGTTGCCATTATTATATTTATAACCATAAAGAAAAATATAAAATATAGTATTAATTATTTAAGTCATATAATTGTTCTATGTGTAATTTAAATTTTTTTTTATCGATTTAAAACGGAAAAAAATATTTCATTATTCACATAAAACAGAAGATGTGAAGATAAAATTTAATTTTCAATCAAATGTTGCAATATAAATGTAAAACAGGGATGCACATTTTTTTGTGAAAAAAAAAAATACATTATGTATAAACAAATATTTCAAGTAAATAATTTTTTATCAATACTAATTGATAATGAAAAAATTAAGAAGTACGATTGATATGATGAATGATCCCAGCGCTCATTTAAAAATAAATGAAAAGAGTATTTTTTATAAATATCTGTTTTTATTTAATTTATTCCTTGAAATATTCATATAATAGTTTAAATTATTTTTAATTGACTATTAATTAACTTCCGTAACAAACGTTTCGACTGAAATCGTAACGCCAATATTTTTTTCCTCTCATGGCGCGCCTAAAGACGTTTCACTTCAAAAAGAAAAATTACTAATTAAAAATAATAAATATACTACCGACTCACCCTCGCTAAATACTTTATGATGGTTAGTATGGAATACATAGACTATATATATATATATACACAATACATACATAGGTGTGATGAGTTTTATATCCCCTACTTGAGAAATTATTGAGTAAAAACTATTCCTTCTAAAAACTATTCTAAGTCCTTTCCAGGGTCTCAAACTATCTCCATACCAAATTTCGTCTAAATCGTTCAGCAGATTAAGCGTAAAAAGGTAACAGACAGACAGAGTTACTTTAGCATTTATATTATATTAGTATGGATTATTAATAAAAATAAAATAACACTTAATAATAATTCTCAATGTATATATATCTTTTCCTTTAAAACGTAAGGTTTATGCTACTTTCAAGCTTCATACGAATATTATAAATAATAGGATAACGTATTACTTTCCGCAGTGATCAATTCATGCTTCATATTTTCTTTAAAAAGTATTTTATAAAATCGCGGCATGAATATTCTTATTGCTTATGCTCTTCACGTTCGATGAGGAAAAACTAATTCATACTAGTTATTATGCAATCAGAAATACGATCTGTGAGAATATTGTACCTTTGAGATTTTATCATCGGATTCACTGCAATATTATAACCGTAACAGTATAAAAATTTGACCGGTGGTAGGACTCTGTCAAGCCGGAGGAGTCCGACTGGATGGGTACCACCTCCTTATCTATTTCTCCCGCCAAGCAACAATGATTACATTGTTGTGTTCTGGTTTGAAGGATAAGGTAGCCAGCGCAATTACAGGCAAGAGGCATATCATCTTAGTCCTCACAGTGACAACGCACCTGCGGTTCTGCATTTTTGTTATATAAAACCTAAGTGCATGAACCGTAGGTTTTATGAGCGACAGGTAACGCTTTCCATCAGGTGGGCTGTCTACTTGCTTGTCACTGAATACCATAAAAAATATATGAATTGTAGAGAGCTAATAAATAATGTACAATCTGATTTAAAAATGAAAAAAAAGATCAGTTCGCTTGAATGAAAATTCCACGTATATTCAAAGATTCCGATCGTATTTTTGAGCAGTCTATACTAGATTTTTCATATATAAATATTTTCTTGGTAGATGTGTGGAGAGAACAATCTCTTACTAGATGAGAAAATATAGTATATTATCCATAAATATTTATAAAGGAATTAAACAAGTGCTCGCAGTAGATAGCCAAACAAATCATTCTGAAAACCTGATTTTATATAATACTAGCGACTTACACTCGTTTCACTCGGGTTCGTCAATAGGTACGTTTTAACGGTTAGTAAAGATCGATTAGAGATGAGATATTTTTGCGCAGTAAAAATATCCTATATGTTGACCCGGATCACCAGCTACCGTCATTCCAAATTTCATTAAAATCTGTCTAGTGGTTTTGTTGTAATGCGTTCCCAGACAGACAAAAATTCTAAAATCTATAGATTTGCATAATCTTAATTAATAAAGCAATAAGGCTTAAGGGTCATAAAGTTTATTAACACAAAAATATTGTAAGAAATGGTAATATTTTAAATTTGTTTTCATTGTACTTAAAATGGAAGCTGATTGCTTCATTTACAAAATTAACTTTTCAAAATTTGGAACTTAGAATGGGTGTCATTAAAAAGTACAGTACAGGATATGAAGGTAACGACGTCCTACTAATATTATAAGCGCATAGGTTTGTAAGGATGTGAGGATGTAGGTATATTTGTTGCACTTTCCACAAAAAGTATTGAACGGATTTTGATGAAACTTTAAAGTTATTAGGATAAAAAAGGCTATCATTTATAAACATATAGTAATACTAGCATTGCCCGCGGCTCTATCCGCGTTCAGATGACCAAAAACCAAATTCTTAGGTTTTACATTATTTTACATTAGTATACTCTTTCTTATATTAGGCTTCACATATTAGTAATTATACTCTTACAGTTTACTTGCAGTTTTTGTATTTTTTCTCAGAAATGAGATATTTTCCTGCGGTAAAGAGTAAGTATCCTATATGCGTACCCGGATAACCAGCTATCATCTCACCAAATTTCATCAAAATCCCTCCAGTGGTTTTCCCGTGATGCGGTAACAGCAGACAAAAATTCTAAAAATTAT
The DNA here is from genome assembly GCA_947093115.1 of Brenthis daphne. Taxonomy (NCBI): domain Eukaryota; kingdom Metazoa; phylum Arthropoda; class Insecta; order Lepidoptera; family Nymphalidae; genus Brenthis; species Brenthis daphne. Next base: position 27,206,172 of record OX352474.1, on the reverse strand, counting down.
AGATTCGGCCTCTGTATCCATAATAATGTTTATTTCAATAAGATTTTCCAAAAAATATTTAATGTACTGATCCGGCTTAGTTACAATTTTATTATATGTATAGACTGCGTGGGTGGAGCCATCGTGAAACGCTGAAACGGTTTGTTATAAATTATTAAGTCACAAGTTCTATTCCCGTAGAAAGCGAACGTTTACATACTATGTCTATATAATATCATTGGCTCATATATATCATATATATGTTGTGTTGTATCCATATAAATATAGATATAGACTAGGTTTGCCACAATCTAGTTAAGATATAATATAATAAAATCTAGCTAGGGATTTAAAGCACAGTGTTACGATACTCGCAGAAAAACTAAAATGAAGATTGAAATCTCGAGTCTATCTACAAAACAACCAATATCTATGATAGACGTTCGTTGTATAAAGCTCAAAATATAATAAGAAAAAATGTATATATTATATACCTACATTATTTCTTTAATGTATAGATAGTATTTTACAATTTCATTGAGTTGGAGAACTTTAGCCATTTTAAATAGTGTACATTATTTTTTTCTAAGTTTTGAATATTAATATTAAAATTTTAAGCTATTGCATAGCTTCTATCGCGGGCCTTGAGCGTGGGGACCGAATCCAGAAATTCCGTAACGAAAAAAACCTAACACCCCCCACTCCGACCGGCACAGCGGTGATACTTTTTTTCATCTATCGATAAATAACAGAACTTTTAATGACTTTTTGAAATATCACGCTTGTCTCTTTAGTTCAGCAACCCGCCTTTGGGTGGCATTACCGTAATCAGCTGTTTGTGAGAAAAGATATAGGTGTATAGGTATTTATCATCTATGTACAACAGCGAATGTCTGTACTCGTATAATTTGTGTACAAAGAGTTTTAAATATGAATAAACAAAGTGCATTTATTAATGAAGAAAGTCACGAAAAAATAGTGAAAGAAAATGAGTTAGTACTCTATATACATTCATTTTATTATTATTATTACAAATGCAGTATTATTTTTTGTTTTGTTAATTTATATATAATACTGCTATAAAGATAACCAAAATTTTTGATATTAAAATAAGCTTGCATAAGTTGATAAAAAATGCTATGCAATAGCTTTACCGCGGCAGTCTCCGAGTGGCACATTTAATTTTATTTCTCTTCCAATCTATAGTTGCCAACCTTAACTTTCTTATTTCTCTCGTACATATCATTACTGTATCTCTGTATGTAGCATTATAGCGGTAGTAGCTGATTCGATCCTTGCTTGAGACAGATATGCATTTTTGGTTATAGGTAGATTTTGTTCGCTTGTTAAAGCCAATTGTCATCGACGTATACACGTAATACATACGTACTTATTAAATATTAAAATACGTGTATAATTAATATAAGCTTCAGTTTTGTTGTTATGAGGCTAAGCTTTATTTACTGCTTATTTTACAATGTGTTACTAAGAAAATGTCAGCGTACAGGAAATGAATACGATAAAAGCTAAAGCCAAGAATTTTGTCATTTCTGTGTAAAAGTCTCTTCCTATTTAGAATTTACTCTACTAGTGTCATATCGAGAACTACTTTATGAAATGTTACTGAATTCTTTCAGTTTAAACTAAAAAATATATGGTTATTTTAAATGTAACCTAATAATATATGTAGTTTATAAATGAAAGTTTAAATGATAAAAAATTATTTGTATTACTTAAAGTAAATTTATATGCAAATTTAGTCTCCTCTGTCATCCAAATCGACTTAGTCGCCTAATACTAGCTTTCATAGGTTACTCCAGGTCAAAGTTTTTTTGTTATGGTGGACTATTCGTTATGCTATTTATGCATAGCACTTGCATACAGATAGTTATGGGACTCACTAGTTAGAAAAACCAGTACTAAAATCCAACGGAACCTCCCGTATCTTAATTGAACCTCGCAGCATTGCTCTCTCAACTACGAAGCTCCGATGACGAGCTCGCCGAAGCTGACCACAACAACCAAAGGGTTGCCCCCACAGTTCGCTCTGCTATCACCACTTACCAAGGTGGGTCACCGTCCAGTGTGTTCTTTGGCTTCACGTCCGGTTGGTTCGCCGGACGATAATGGACCGCCTCCACCATGACAAGGTGAACACAAATCGGGAGGAGGTCAAAGCCTACGTTTATTAAATTTTATTAAAATTCGTGCAATCATTTTAGCGTGAATGAATAACAAATATACAGACGACCACACACAAACTTTCGCATTTATAAAATAATCAAACTATTAATATTGTTTTATTATTCAATTACGCTATCTAAGGATGAAAACGTTGACAGTTATTTAGTTGAAGCTCGAGCTTAAAACTTTAATAATGACGGACAAGTCACGCGCCGTTGTTCTAATGAATTAAGAACATGTTTCAGACATTCTAGTTGGACGATACAATGTAAAATTCTTGGAAAGAATTTCAGCTATAATAAATTTAATTAAATAATATAAATATGACTTTATTAAGCGGATGCTCTTATTATTATTTACTAGCGACTTGCACTTGCTTCGCTCGGGTTCGTCCCTAGGTTGATTCCCCATACAAACTTTCATCCCCATTTTCACTCCCTTAAGGGATGATTTCTGGGATAAAAACTATCCTATCCTATATCCTTTTCAGGGTTTCAAATTATCTCCTTAACAAATTTCATCTAAATCACTTCAGTAGTTTCGGAGCCCATGCGGTACAAACAAACATACAAAAAAAATCTTTCCTTTTTATAACATTAGTATAGATTACTAACTCATGGTATAAAAGGTTGTTTATTTGGTTCTTTAGGGATTATAGGTTCGATTTTAAGTTGAGTTAAAGAAGGGTCAGTAATTAAAACTCAAGTCACTTGCAATATACACATTTATTGTTTTTACGTACACAAGACTGACTTATATACACATATTCTCGACCATTAGTTCCACAATTGTTACTATTCACATATGTAACTTCGAATTTGTATTGTCAAAACTCGACATACTGACCCTTTTGTACATAAAACTAATAACATTCTATTGTAGTGAGAGAAATTTCGGAAATGTTAATATTAAAATGTATAAGTATTCTCATTTTAAACGAACTAATGACTAAATAAATGATCTTTCTCTTCTTAATATTTGCTTACTATAGAAATTCATTATAGAAATATTTACTATAGAAATTAAAACAAATATTTAATTTTAAAATTCAGTTCGTAGCACTCTTGACAGTTGTCAAGTTCTACTTTTAGAGACAAGCTTAAAACTTTAAGACAGTCTTCCAAGTCACGCGCCGTTGACCTAGTGATTTAAGAACATGTTTCAGACCGAGACATATTTCCTGGCTTGACGACGTAGTCGACTTGTTAGGCTACAATCGCTTATTTATGTTAGAACATCTGTTATACTTGCTGTTGCTGAAATTGCTAAATTTTACAGATTTCACGAACTTTGTGTTTAATTTATTACTTTCTGCGTTATTTTCTTGTCGAAATTCCATAGAAATTTTATAGAATAACTAGCAGAACCCGCGGCTTCGCTTGCGTTTAAACTACAACAAAACTCTAAAAAGGTAGGTTTCATAAAAATTTTCATCCCCTATTTTTTGATTGTTATATCATAATTGAAATAAATGTTTAATAATATGTACTTGAAATAAATGTTTGATATATTATTTAAAGAATGATATAACAATAAAAAATAAATAAGAAAATTTACTTAAATAATACTTAAATAAATCTGTGTTTATCTATTTGGTTCATTGATTTTTTTTATTTCACAACTCATCAGTAAAGTATAGCAAACTTAACGAATGGTTGCATGAACTTTCAAAATATACCAGGCTTTGTTTTGAGCAACCTCACTAATAGTATAAACATTTACTCGAATAAGAATCGAACCGACGCCCAATCAAATACCATCTATCTTCGCTACGATAAAGATTATTTGCAGTCCAGCTTCTAAGTGGTAATAGTTGAAAACAATGCAATTTGGTCGGTAATAGGTTGAGTCGTTACACCAGAGAGGAGTTCAAACACGCCTTTAGACCGGCTGTAAAATGTCACGTCCCTAATGTTTGAGCTTACATTATGAACACAATTATTTGTCTTGCACTTTCTGTCCTTTCCATTAAATAATTACATAGTATCACAACTACTAATAATTGTAAGAGCCAAAGATTGTTTTTGGTTCTTTGTTTGTTTGTAATCATGTACGTATGTTTGTATGTATGCATGTATGTATGTATGTATGTATGTATGTATGTATGTATGTATGTATGTTTGTATGTTTGTATGTTTGTATGTATGTATGTATGTGTGTGTGTGTGTGTGTGTGTGTGTGTGTGTGTGTGTGTGTGTGTGTGTGTGTGTGCGTGTGCGTGTGCGTGTGCGTGTGCGTGTGCGTGTGCGTGTGCGTGTGCGTGTGCGTGTGAGGGTGCGTGTGCGTGTGCGTGTGCGTGTGCGTGTGCGTGTGCGTGTGCGTGTGCGTGTGCGTGTGCGTGTGTGTGTGTATGTATGTTACTTACTCCTTCACTCTGAAACGACTGGACGAATTTGAGAGAAATTTAGTGCATAGACTAGATCTGGAGAAATACGTAGGATACTGTTACTAATAAAATAGCGAAGATGGACCTGTCTGTGTGTAATATGTAATATGAATAGAAAGTAAAAACTTTAAAAAATAAAATAACGAAATATACTTCAAAATTCATGATTTTTTCAGATTTTCTCGAAACCGGTATAGTTTTTGTGAAAGAAAATTTAATAGGGCCATCTCGAGATATATTTTAATATAATGCTGTTCAAAGTAATAAAATCGGCTAAACCATCTCCGAGAAATCTGTGAACACACATAAAAACATACATACAGAACATAGAACTTCCTCCTTTTTGGAACTTGGTTAAAAATGTAAAAGCTACCTAGGGACGCACCTGAGCAAACTGAGAGTAAGTCATAATTTATGTTGTAAAGAACGTTTTAAAAAGAATTTACGAGTATACGTATATTACAAATAATTTGAAAAGTCATATAAACTTGATTTTAGCAGCGCTTTCAGCTCTGTGGATCTCGACATCCTAATGGGAACTCTTCGTGCGGTCAACATTTCTAGTACTGTTATAGACTGGTTTCACTCTTATCTCTTCGGACGCCAGCAGTGCGTGAAGACCAACGATGCATCATCGGATTGGCTAGATCTTACTGCTGGTGTACCTCAAGGCGGCGTACTTTCTCCCTTACTTTTTTCAATATTTATTAATAACATATCAAAAGTCATTTCTTCTCCCTTCCATCTGTATGCAGATGACTTACAATTATATCGACATTGTGAGCTGACCGAGTTACATGAAGCTATTGATGCATTGAACTCGGATCTTGTCCGGGTCCAAACGTGGGCAGAGTCCTTTGGCCTCCTTGTGAATCCCTGCAAGTCACAATCCATAATTTTTGGCAGTAGTCGACTGAGGTGTAAAATCGATTGGACCTCGACTCCTACAGTCCAGTTCTCGGGTGTTCCAATCCCGTACTGTAATAAAGTAAAAAACTTGGGCTTAATTATGGATTGTAACATGACTTGGGCGGCTCATGTCAACGAGGTCAGCAAACGAATGCATTATACTCTTCACTCTCTCAAGCGTCTCCAATTCTTCCTCCCTTTCACAACCAAGATTATGCTTGCTCAGTCCCTTCTTCTCCCCATACTCGACTACGCTGATGTGTGCTATTTAGATGTGACTGAGGAGCAACTCAACAAATTAGAGCGTCTTCAAAATCTCGCTATTCGTTTTATTTTTGGCTTGCGTAAGCATGACCATATATCAAACTTTCGTGCTCAACTTGAATGGCTCCCAATCCGCCTTCGCCGTGATATGCATATCCTTTCATTCCTCTTCAATATTCTTAATGATCCCAATTCTCCTTCATACCTTTGTTCTCGCTTCCAAATTCTCCCTACTCCTACTCGTTCCAGGCGGCCTTGCATTACTGCGATGCTTGACATACCCAAGAGCAACACTAAGTTCTTTCTACAATCTTTTTCGGTGTATGCCGCATTGCTCTGGAACAAACTTCCGAAAGACATCCAATTAAGCCCATCTATAACTGCCTTTAAAAAGAAAATAAAACAGCACTTTCTCACCCAAGTTATTCCACAATAATTATATTAACTACTATTATTATGCATTATATTATATAGATATGTATTTGTGTATGTAGTAGTATGTACATATATTTATGTATATAATATGTATAATGTTTTGTTATATGTATATATAATATTTATTTATTTAAGTATTTACATTTGAGTTACTGCACTTTAGCCTGCATTTTAATACTATCTCTCTAACTCACTTAGGTTGACTGGAAGAGATCTCTTCTAGAGATAAGTCCACCTTTGCTAACTAATTTTATTGTTTGTTACTCTCTGTATTTTACATATAAGTGCAATAAAGAATAGTATATAAAAAGTAGCTCCTCGTTACGTTGTATCCCACAAATATTAAAAACAGAGATAAGGAGAGTTTGGATATGTAAAAGTTAAAAAAATGCTCTATTATATATATATATATATATATATATATATATATATACCTCAATAATATATATATATATATATATATATATATATATCATATTAGAAATAATAATATCCTTTGCGTAAGTCAGTGTTCATTTCTTACTTACGCAAAGACCTGGCCTCGTTGATTGGAATTAGATATAAAACTCGAATGAGATAAAACAAAATTTGGCCCAAGAGCGGATCTGCGACAGTCTCGTTAATCCTATATTATTCAACCAGATTACAAAGAGATATTTCACTTTGAATACGAAAAGATTCTTCGACTGTATACATTGTTAAGTTTAAATTTAGAGCCGCTTTATCAGAAGCATCTTTTGATCAAGTCTATTGATGGTCGTTTGCTTACATCCATTAAGCTTAAATATGATGAGCTTTGGAATAAGAAGAAAATTGATGTCTTTTGAGGAACTGTTCCTTTTTTTGATATATATTAGAAATTAGTAAATTACACTAACGAGATATTTAATACTAGCAGAACCAGAAACTAGCAGAAAAAAACTCTTTGGCTTTATATTATACAACGACTCAATCTCGCTTCACTCGGGTTCGTCGCTATGTATTTATTTACAACTAGCATTGCCCGCAGCTCCGCCCGCGTTCAGACTAAAAACCAAATTGTTATGTTTCACATATTAGTATACTCTTACAATTCAGTTTTTGTATTTTTTTCTCAGAATTGAGATATTTTCCCACGGTAAAAAGTATCCTATATGTTGACCCGGATAACCAGCTATCACTATATCAAATTTCATCAAAATCCCTCTGGTGGTTTTTCTGTGATGCGGTAACAGACAGATAGACAGACAAAAATTCTAAAAACTATAGATTCGGCCTCTGTATAGATAATAATGTTTATTTAAATGAGATTTTCCAAAAAATATTTAATGTACAGATTCGGCTTAGTTACAATTTTACTATACATATGTATAGATAATGTATGGAAATCTGTCCAATTTGTTGACATTTATGATTACTGTTCCGCTGCCTTGGGTAGTAGCATGATGATATATAACCTATAGCCTTCCTCAATAAACGGGCTACCTAATGCATAAAAAAAATTTCAAATCGGATTAATAGTTCATGAGATTAGCGCGTTCAAACAAACAAACAAAATCTGCCTCTTTATAATATTAGTATATACTATTATAACTTACTCGTATCACAGCTGTGAACTAAAATCATGTACCGCTAGGATTTTAACCAAAAAATGTATCCTATTTAGTAGTTTTTTAGTTTATTATATTATAAATGTAAATAACAAAAAATATAGAAATAAACCTTAAGCTTATAAAATATCATGGACGGTTTTATAACGTAAATTTCTCGTTTTTTTGAAATGCAAATATCATCGTAACTGTAAAATTGACATTTCCAAATACGGAAAATTATTTCAAGCAAATAACTTAAATATGTAGCTATATTCGTTGTATCTTAGTATAAAGAGCAATGCGATATGGAAGTGGTACGTGCGCAATCGGGAATAATTTAAACAGTAAGCTTGATATTGTACCCTAACGGAAGGACAAACTTGTATAGGGACATGGAATGGAAAACGTCAGTTGGCCCTTTGTACTAATGGCCAAATAACACTTTTCATTCCTTTCATCCTTGCAGATTGCAGGTTTGAAATGATTTGATTTGTCTCTACACCTACAAGACTTTTTCTACTAAACCTTCGATACTTTTTTGATTTTCTTTATAATGATTAAATAATCGTCACATAAAAATCGATTTAACGACTTCTGAATTTTAACAATTATAATATAAAAATTGTCATCACCGAGAGAACTTTGTCTTTTCGTTTTGCAATTTAATCATAGTTCGCTTAAATGACTGTTTTGAATAAACAAAATATTTTATTGTTTTTGTGGCTTTGAATCGAACAAATTTTTGTATTTACTATTTATTTAAATATAAAAATAATATTATATAGCCCTTATAAAATCACCCTAGAATATAGTTTTTTTTAATACTTTAAATTATATTTTTTTCAGAATATTATTGAAGAATGAAACTCACCCCGAAGTTATTGGTGGACTTCTGAGAACACACAGAGCATAAAATTTTGATTACTTTCAGGAAAAATATGAAGAAAATTCATTTAAGGTAAATTACTTTAAAGTATACTTTTTTCTTATATAATACTAGCGACTCACCCTCGTTTCGCTCATGTTCGTCCCTAGCTTCCTTCCGGATACAAACTTTCATTCCCATTTTCACCCTTTTAAGGGATGATTTCGGGGATAAAAAGTATCCTATGCCCTTCCCAGGGTCTGAAACTATCTCATATCAAATTTCATCTAAATCGGCAGTAGATCCAGAGATTACCCTCTACAACGTCACAAACTCACAAACTTTACCTCTTTATAATATTAGTATAGATAAGGATATATTATATTAAACTATATCTATACAGAGTACAAAACAAAGTCTGCGTCTTTCTGTATCTCCGCTCACTTCTTCTAAGCCACGCAACAGATTTTGATACGGTTTACACTAATAGAAACAGCAATAAATTAGGAAGATTTATGTCTATAACTTACAAATAGTTTGTTTTGTCAAAAAAACTGTTTTAGAACAATTACATGGCTAACGCTGGCTGAATCTTTAGAGATACATCAAAACAATGAACTCTAACATTGTTGGTCTTAATAAAAGCCTACAAAAAAGTCCGTAATAGCATGTGTCTATCTATATAAGCCGATATATACGAGTAATACCGATATCTTATCTATATACAACAAATAACCACAAAAGCTGTGATATTCCAATGTATTACAACTTTAATAAAGTAATAAATAACTTTATTTATCCAAATATTCCACATAAAGTTAGCCTTTTGATCCCAAGTTGAATTTACTTTTCTAAAAAAAACCGCTCTACACCAGTCGTCTATGAATTAACAGCTTCTTGAGTTATGGTTCATGGAATTTCTATCTCATCTTTTTAATTCATTACCAAAGTTACCTCAAACCGCTTTCATGTTCATCAAAGCTGAGTTATTTGTAGGTCCTTTGCCTTTATATAAATATTTTCTATGCTGAGTGTAGTTTCTGTTATAATTATTTTTCATTTATTAAAAAGCCACTAATTTTTTTTACTAAATTATTTAAATTTATACTTTTAAATGTAGGCTTTCGAATAGTGTTTCTTAAGTATTTTTTGAAGTAAAAAATAGTATGTATGTATGTATTCAACCCTTCTTAACGTCCCACTGCTGAGCACGGGCCTCCCTTCAATATGAGGGGGATCAGGCTATAGTCCACCACGCTGGCCAAGTGCGGGTTGGCAGACTTCACATGTCTTTCGAAAACTTGCTAGGTTCTCTCAGACATGCAGGTTTCCTCACGATGTTTTCCTTCACCGTAAGGCAAGTGGTAATCATGTTAAAAATGATTCGCACATGAAAATATCAGAGGTGCGAGACCCGGGATTTGAATTCGCTTCACTCGGTTTCCCAAGCGAGCGCGTCACCACTGGGCTACCATTGCCCAAAAAATAGTGTTAGGTATAAAATATAATTGGTCGGTGATTTCCAAACGACTCTTTTATAAAATGTTGAAATACTCCAAATAAAACTATAAAAATTCCCACGGGAAACCACGTCTTAATACATTCCAAAAAAATATTTATGATCAGAATTACTTGAAACTTGGTACTAATGCTCTTCAATAAAATTAAATAAATACGTGTTTAAGCATTTCACATGTCACATTCATCCTATAAAGGGGTAAATAAAATAGGGGATGAAAATTTGTATGAAGCTACCTTTTTAGAATTTTTTTTTGCAGTTTTAGCGTGAGCGAAGCTGCGGGTTCAGCTAGTATTAAATATTCAAAACACACCTAAGGACGAATTCGAGAGAAGAAACGTTAAGTCGCTAATGTTCGATATTTTTGATCGATTTCAAAGACGATTGTGAATTAGAGTATATGTTACGTAGTATCTTAGTATAATGAGAGTGAATTTAATGATTTTTTAAATTTATAGGTTGTCACCTATTAATTAAAGCAGTAAGGTAGTTCTATACAAAAAAAATACATAAGAATTATAACCGGTGGTCTTGGTCTCTCGATTATTTCTCATTAGTAACTTTTTACTTGTGATAATTAAGTTTATTTTTGTCATTGTAACCTTAATTTATATTTTAGGTAATTCATTTATTACCTATAGTGCATTTAATATTTACGCTATATTATAAATGCAGAACAATAGTTTTCACTGTAAAACAAAAATAGCACAAATAAAACAGCTCTTTGGCCAGTTTTTAAGAAAATCGGCTGAATTGGACCTCCAGTAAATCAGTTTATATACGGGCATTCCTGCCCACTACGTTTGCAATTCTCGACTAACATAAATACGCAGTAGGAGTGTAGAACTTTAGGTAGAGCTTTACGTAAGTTCATGTTAAACCTAGCCTATAGAACCTAAAATTTAACTCATTCTAAATATATTAAATTATAAAGACGTTTAGAAGTAATATAAAGATTGTATTAATATTATGTATATTTTAATTCAATCAAATCTTACGATATTGTATATATATATCTGAGAAAACCTAGCAAGTTTTCGACAAATATGTGAAGTCCGCCAAACCGCACTTGGCCAGCGTGTTATGACCCTCGTATTGAAGAAGGTTCATTCCCAGCAGTGGGACGTTAAAAAGGGCTGAATACAATACAAACCCATAATAAGATGTATTATAGCGAATATTCGCTTATTATTAATGCTGTAGTCTTAATAAATAATAATAGACATTTTAAATAAAACTATCTTTTCGGATTATTTCGCGGCATCTAAAAAAGTATTAAATACTAATAGGGTAGAATTCTTAACACAACTTTAAAGGTCAGGTTTATGAAATTGTTGGACTTAAAATAAAATTTAAATAAATCTAACTAACCAAGAAACCTATAAAGTACAGTAAGCTTTATACAGGTTTCGATAACATATACGAAAATTTATTAACTTTTCCATGCTTGAACAAAATGAATTTGGCATCGAGCAGAGAGCAATCGATGTAACGCGCTAAGTCGCCTATTTGCACGCATGACACGTAGTGTGAGCCAGAGACTTTTTTTGCAAAAATTATGATCTGCCGTTATATTGTGTGGGTGAATTTTATTCAAATTCACGCGTAGCTTTATAGGCATAATTTGTTAAATATTTAAATTAGATGGATGGGACTCATTTTTGAGAGAATAAGTAAGTACATATAAATTTTGTTATGTACATTTCATAAAAACGTTATAATGTAACCAACAAATAATTTTTCTGATTTTATTAATACTAATGCTAAAAAATGATTTATGTAGGAATAGTTTTGTAATCCCTGATGCACACTAAAAATAGAGATAAAGTGAAATGAATGTAATGAATTTGTGTTTAAATAAAGGATAATAATATTAAATAAATACGATGTGACGACACGTTTGGCTCAGCTTTAAGTGACCCTACTTCTGTGCCAGTGGTCGTGGGTTTGAGTCCCGCTGAGGGCATTCATATTTTGTGTGATGACCACGAATGTTTTTACTCCTTTATAATATGTATGTATTTAAAGTTATATATGTGTATTGTGTAGTGTCTCAACTATCTGGTATCCATAACACCGGTCTCGTAGCTTACTATGGAACTATGTAGATGGTGCTGTGTGTTAATGACTCAACATATTTATTTATTATACGAGTATAATATGTAGACAATTAAAAATAAAATTAGGTCGATAAAGTTTAACAACGGTGTTAAGATACGTATGTTAATTATGATATTTCAGCATACAGTAATGGCCTCTTAATCGATTTCGGCCACGGCGCCAATACTATCATCCAGAACATGGTGCCAATTCAATCATAGTATTATTACGAGAGTATAACTCGCGTCTTGTAAAAATAACGCTGGAAGAAGGTGGAGGGGGTATGTTTGCGCATGGGTATACTCGCGCACAAAAGTACTAAGCCTATTATTTTATTTTTCATAGCATTTCGCTCGCGGCTTTATATATTAGTTATTGGGAGGGACATTGAAAAATATATTAGATAGAATATCATTAAACAGAATTCTATTCATTATTAAAATATGTTTGAATCAGTGTAGAATGTTTAATCTACTTATAAAAAATTAAATTAATATGCTTAATACATTTTTTTTAAATTATTAACTGCATTATTATCAGACTCTCTTTATAAAACAATTATATACGTCAAAAATAATTTTATCTCTCTTTTCTATATATAAAACCATTTCGTAATTAAAAACTTTTACGTCCGCGATGGTATTTTGAACTGACGAACCAATAGCGCGCCGGCAAGCATGTGGCGCGTGCCCCGCCGCCCCGCGCACCACCTCTTACCACCAATTTGAATGATAAATCGCTTCTGCGCAGCTTGACAGCCATCATTCTTTTTAGATGTCGCGAGTTATAATAAGAACTTCATTTTTGCTTACAAAAATAATTAAAATACGTAATAAACTATCAGTCTTTGCTATGACAGTCATTATTACAGTTTATTATTATCATTCTTATTTTACACTAGCGACTCACCCTCACTTCGCTCGGGTTCATCCCTAGGTTGGTTCTCCATACACAGTTTTACCCGATTTTCACCCCCTTAGGGGATGATTTTCGGGATAAAAAGTATCCTATGTTCTTCCCAGGGTTTCAAACTATCTTCTTACTATATATAATATAAATCGGTTCAGTAGATCCAGAGATTATCCATTGCAACCTCAAAAACTTACAAACTTTACCTCTTTATAATAATACTAGCATTTCCCGCGGCTCCGCCCGCGTTCAGATGATCAAAAACCAAATTCTTAGGTTTTACAGATTAGTATACTCTTACATTGCAGTTTTGGCATTTTTTCTCACAAATGAGATATTTTCCCGCAGTAAAAAGTATCCTATATGTTGACCCGGATAATCAGCTATCACCATACCAAATTTCATCAAAATCCCTCCAGTGGTTTTTCTGTGATGCGGTAACAGACATACAGGCGGACAGAAATTCTAAGAATTGTAGATTCGGCCTCTGTATCGATAAGAATGTTCATTTCAATAAGATTTTTCAAAAAATATTTAATGCACACTAAATATTTTACAGACAGACAGACAGACAAAAATTCTAAAAACTTTAGATTTGGCTTAGTTACAATTTCATTATATGTATAGATGAGACATTGGCATGAATTATTTTCAACCGACTTCAAAAAGGAGGAGGTTCTCAATTCGACTGTATGTTTTTTTTTTTTTTTTTTTATGTTTGTTACCTCAGAACTCCGTCATTTATTAACCGATTTGGACAATTTTTGTTTTGTTTGAAAGGGTATACTTCCAGATTGGTCCCATTTAAATTTCAAAAAAAAATACCACCCCTAAGGGTGGAAAAACAACTAATGATGAATTTAACCTACTTCTAATTGTCATATTGACTTGAAACTTTGCAAGTATTTCTATTTCCGTTGATAGTACAGTGGTTCGGTGTTGTTGACCTGATCTGATGGCAAGGCCAGAAGGTGGATAGGTGGAACTCTTCAACGGCTAATAGTAGATACTTTGAGTTTGGGCTTATTTTGTTTGATTTGACAAGCCTAACACGTTAGAATTCTTACTTTGCTACTACTGTCTACACTAAAAAGGGAAAAATAAAAACTTTTTAACAAAAAAATAAAAATCGACTTCAAACAAAAGCACTAAAAAGTAAAAAATAACTGATTGGTAGTTTTCATTTACTATACATACCTAATCAAATATTTTCGAAGTCGGTGTGCTTTGGCTAAGTAATTAAAGCCTACCTATTAAATACATACCTAATCAAATATTTTTGAAATCGGTGCCAGCCCATACAAAGCAAAGCACACCGACTTCGAAAATATTTGATTAGGTATGTATAGTAAATGAAAACTACCAATCAGTTATTTTTTACTTTTTAGTGCTTTTGTTTGAAGTCGGTTTTTATTTTTTTGTTAAAAAGTTTTTATTATATTTAAAAAAATTGAATTATTTTCTTGACTCAGGTTATTATTATTTCCTTAACACTAATATTATAAATGCGAAAGTTTGTAAGTATATCTGTTTCATACTTCTTCATGTTGTAAAGCCCCGACGAATTTGAGTGCAATATTTAATAGAGATAGCTTATATCCTGGATTACTAGATATAAACGAATCCTAGAGGAGATTATGGAGATAAATAAATATAAATATTAATATTTATATTAATATTTAGAAATTCAATGTTAACACCTCCAGGTAAATTCCTAAGAAATTCATTAAATTTCTAAGAAATCTATTGTTAACTGTAACGCCGCGCCGGCGTGTCCGCGGTCGTGAACGGATTAATTCTACTGATTTTTACTGATTGCAGAATTGATAAATGATATTGTCATATTAATAAACAATTGATAATGATAAAGATTGTGTTTAATTTAAAACCAGAGAGTGCAATATTGAAACATTAAAACGGATCTGTATTATTTTGAACTCATTAATAAATCAGCGCAATACTTTGCCCAAAGAAATATTTATCTCAATTTGTTTTGCAAATCTCGCTAAAAAGTGCCCGATTTTTTAAGAAATCAACGTAAACAAACGAAAACAAGATATTCTTTTGTTGAAAATTAAAGTAATTTTAGGAATTGGGCAAGAATAACATTTCTATTTAAAAATAAAGCTGAAAGAAAATTAATGTTTGTGATTTATGAGCCGATGTGACATAAATTGAATTGATTTGTGCTTAATGATAATGAATGTAATAATAAACTGAAGTAAAATAAATTACAATTAATCATTTGTTGACAAATGAAAAAACTTCTTTTAACGAGTATACTATTTTGCTATCTATACATATAATAAAATTGTAACTTAGTCCAATCTGTACCTTAAATATTTTTAGGAAAATTTTATTAAAATAGTCATTATTATAGATACTACTATAGTTTTTAGAATTTTGGTCTTTCTGTCTGTTTGTCTGTCTGTTAACGCATCACGACAAAACCACTGAATGAATTTTGATGAAATTTAGTATGGTGGTTGCTGAATATCCGGATAAAAAATTTAGGATACTTTTTAGTACAGGAAAATATCTCAACTCTGAGAAATCTAGGTTTGGTATACTTCCGTTAAAACTTACCTTGATAATAGGGACGAACCCAAGTGGAGCGAGAGTGAGTCGCTAGTCTATACAGATAAATACAATTTGTAAAGTGTCCGTTTGTAATGTCAAAATAAGAGCGTTTTACCACGGTAATGTAATGCATACATTACCGTGGTTTTACTAAATAAATATGAAATTATATACGGTACTTATGAGAAAAACACATTTTTTTTAAATTTTTGTCTGTCTGTCTGTATGTTTGTTCAGGATAATCTCTAAAACGGCTAGACTGATTTTGACGGGACTCTAACTAGAGTATAGCTGATGTTATAGAGAGTAATATAGGCTATTTTTATTTAAAAAAAGAATTAGGGTTCCACTCAAAAAAAATCAAAACGTACGAGGGTGAGTCGCTAGTTTAATATAAGTTATGTGGTATTTTGTTATTTTTATTTCTCAGGACAGAGGCATTTTTGCGGAACTGCTGTTACAGTTATTGCAGAAAGTAAAAATCTAAAACTGAAACCCTTATATTAAATAAAGAATTTAAATTTTTGTAATATTTAATCTTTGAAAACCAATGCAGTACAATTCGGAGCGAGCAAATTGGCAGTGATTTCAATAGAGGGAATAGGAAACCGCTTAGCATTTCTGAGAACGTTTGCCCAATTTGAACAATGTTTGTTAATATACCGCAGCATTGTTGGCGGGGAAGATTAACACGTTGCCTCGAACTGGGATTAGATTTTAGTTAGTTTTAGGATATAATAATTGGGAAGTCAGTTGAGTTGATATATTCTCGAACTTTAACTTAATTTTTAGCTACGTTTTGTTAGTTTTACGTCGACCGATGAACAGTATAAATTAATGAAGATTGAGGAAGATATCAAGAAGTGAAGTGATGTAGTAGTGGTAAACTAATGCTCGGAGATTGTAATAGGCATCGAACACAAAAACACACTTATATTAAAAGTGAATTACTGTAAATTCTAATGTTGCTATCCAAATATGTAACACCTATTCTTAGCTTTATATTTCGCTCCTATCTGTAGCGTCTGAGTAAAAAAAAACTTGAGCGGACCTGCCTAATAAGTCGCGTACATTTTTTTCTCGTTGGTCGACAATTGGACTTTTAGGCCTGAAATGAATGGCTTCCTTTATTAGCAATAATTTACAAGCACTTAAGAAGGTCGCCACACTGTAGAATTATTTGTCGACATCTTAATGAGTGCTGCTAATTTTATGGATACGATGTAAATCTTAAGAAAAACTCCCATAGACAACTCAATGGATAGAATAATTTCTTTTAAAGTAAATGTATTTTTAAGTTAAAATGCTTTATGATAGAATTAAATAAAATAATAATTCTGTATCGTCCAGAATATGAAATGAATATATTTTTTTACGATTAAACTGATAGATAAGTTTTTTTTTATTTAAAAAAAAACTTTCTTGATTAATAAATATAAACATACTTAAACGTATAGCTAACCTAATCAAATTTTCTTCGTACCATAATGCTAATATTATTATTAAACCATTTTTAATGGCGAATAATTTTAAAACTACTGTTCAGATTTAATGTTTATTTTTTCAGATTAATTAAAAATAGAAGTAATATTTATTTATATCGACTGATTTAATCTAAAGTAAATGGCATCAACAGGTAAATAAAAATCCAAAATAACATCTTAAGTTTCCTGTCTATACGCGTTAAGATATAAAATAATCATCATCATATGTTCATGTATGGATTAAAATATATTAGCACACAAGCAAAGCCGTACGCAGTAGCTAGTGTAAAATAAATAATAAAAAATAGTAGCTGATAATAATTTGGATCCATGAAGGCAATGACAGCTAAAGGCAGACAAGCTAATGACCTGTGCCCTTTATATTCAGAACCATAAAATGAAAACTATTTTTGCGATAATATACAAATAGCTACATACTATATGGTAGATATACATACATAATTGAATTATACATTACAGACTGCTACGTAGGTGGTTACGAGTTTGATGTTCGGACGAGAATAATATATTACGTATACATATAAAAAAAAATCTTCCCCTAGACCTATAGACCAAACCCACTCATAGACCAAAGAACTAAGAATTTGTCTACAAAGCACAATTTATACATCTACTGCACCTATTTCAAAATATATGTATGCACAAAATCGTTTGTAATCATTATCCTTGCACTCTCGGTGTGTAACGATCTAAAGAATAAAAAGATGGATGTAGAAAAAAAAACTTGTTATTATTCAGTAAAATGTGTGCATTTTGCTGAGGGCGTAAACATGGAACCTTGTCCTAAAAATGCGGTTTATGCAAAAAATCTTTGCACAGTACTTGCGTTTGCCGCTCTTATAATTGTGGGAACGTTAATATCGTTAGCATTTTTCACAGCCACGTAGATAAATATTCATGGTCGTATATTATAACCACCATGGTTTTGTACATATATTTTTTCCTTTGTATGTACATATTAAATCCCTTTATCCCATTTTAACAGTCCCACTGCTGGATTGGGCACGGTCCTGCCTTCAATGCGAGAGGAGATCAGGCCCACCACGCTGGCCAATTGCGGACTGGCGGACTTCACATATCTTCGAAAAACTTGCTAAGTTCTCTCAGACGTGCAGGTTTCCTTGCGATGTTTTCCTTAACTGTAAGACAAGTGGTAATCATGTTGGAAATGATTCGCACATGAAAATATGAGATGTGCGAGATCCGGGACTTGAACCCGCTTCACTCGGATTTCCAAGCGAGCGCGTTACCTCTGGCCTACCACTACCTTTTTTTCTTTTACTTCTATCATATCTTAAAGATTTTTTGGTTGTTTTATTTATTGAAAGGTTGGTACTCTAAGCTATTATAGTAGTTTCAGTGGTTCAACGATTGCAGGGCGCACTTTTATCCGCTTTATTCGATTTGTAAAATAAAATACATTTTTCTTTTCTGCGTTGGTTCTCGTACATTAGATTTATGTTCATAAAATATTGTTTAATATATTAGAAAAGAACAGTATGAAATAAAATAACTTGGTTTATTTTATAAATCAACTTATTGGAAGCTTGATTTTTATTTTATTATTCTTTAACACTCTGGAATATATGATATCAAAATTGAAAGTATTTTATGTTTTTAATTTTTATATTTTAATATAATTAGATAGCAAAGGAATTATATTTTATGCCAATAAAAAAAAATCTTACACTCAATTCCTTGGAAATTCATTTAACATACGTATAATTTATTTAAGTAACTTATTCAAATTATTTTATTAATTTATTCAATTAAAATTAGAGGTTAGAGGATATTATGATTTCAAAATACAAACAGACAATTCAGTTTTATATATAGCTATAGACTTGCCTTTGGTTTCACTTGCGTAATTTATTTGTGCTCATCCCTTACGGATCATAGCTTGTTAGATAGAAAGTAGCATATATCTTTCCTTATAAATAGGCAAAAACAAAAGTAAAAAAGATTTTTAAATTAAACTGGTTATTTTAGAGATGTTAGCGGATTGAAAAATCTATATCTATATCTATATATATATATATATATATATATATATATATATATATATATATATATATATATATATATATATATATATATATATATATATATATATTTACCATATGGTACTAGAGAAATCCGCGGCTACGCCCGCGTTCTATCTACAAAAAAAAATGTACTATATTTTTGGTAGATTGAACTATGTATAATGTATATATTATATAAATGTATAATATTGTTCATACAAAAATAAATAAAATCGCGATTAAAAAATGGGAGCTGGGGCTAAGGGGGAAAAATACTTTACGACCTATTCTCATACTTACCAAATATAATAAAAATAATAATAAATGTTGGGATATCAACAAACAGCGCCACACAGGTTGGTGTTATGGATACCAGATAGTTGATACACTACATATATATAACTTTAAATACATACATATTATAAATATTAAATATACAACTGTGCTGAGTGCTTAAAAATAAATATTCATCAAATTCAACAAATTCATTGAAACGTTAAAATTCAACACATTCATTCGAACGTTATTTTAAGAAAACAAAGAGTTAAAATGATATTCAAATATTTTAACCTTAGCTGGAGGAAGAATTCAATATCAACGGTAAGGGATGTAACTGTCTAACTGTTGTCTTTATGGAATTTTCGAATGACCAAAGCGGATGTCTATACGAATACCGACGTTAGCAATTTTTCTAAACGTCTTTGTTAGGCGCAGGGTACACGCGGTCACTCTTCACATAATATCCACGTTCTCATGTATGAGACATTAGTAATACAAGTATATAACTAAAATTTGCTCTCGACCCCATTTCGTATATCGTATTCATATAAGTACCTACAATAGCCCTCTTGAGCTTGAGAGTTAAAATATATTTCCAACTGATCTCGAGTTGTTATATTCGCATTTGGTTTAATTTTGATATTTTTAATTTACTTATTTAATTACGTTATTTTTGTGAGTTGAATTTCTACTTTAAAAAATAAGAGTATTTTTTGTATGTTGCTTGGAATATTTTTGTATTTTTGACTGACTTTAAAAAAGGTAACAAAAAAATATATATGTAAAATGTGCTTACTTGAATTGTATTCAAGTAAGCACATTTTACATATATATTTTTTTTACTTCAAGGCTGGCCATATATAAAATTTAAGAAAAAAAAACCTCTTCTAAGGGTAGAACTACTTTTGTCAATATATTCTTTCTATTAAATGTAATTATTTAGGTATAGTAATATGAAATAGCTGTACGATTGTATGCATAAATTGAGCCACTCATTATGTAATCTATGTTCTAAAGTAGACGTGCTCCATTCAAATATAATATTTTTATTTACTAATTTTCACTTCCGGCTCCACACGCAAAGTACGGCATTAAATGCCTGCATTTTTAGGGATATAAGCAATCTAATTACGTAAAAGCTTTAGAATCGAGTTCTAGTAGACAGCCCTTGACACAAAAACAAACATAATAAGTAATTATTACTTAAAATGTAAGTCTGTGCTTTCAATGTTAACATAATTATTGAAAATTGATCGAAACAATCATAACTTTTCTTCATGTAATTTAAAAACAAAAAATCAAATTAAAACCGCTAAGAAATCAGAATGTATAATATTTAAATTACTTATTTTCGGTAATAAAATTTATTTCTTCAGAAGTTGGCAAGATTTTTTTTATGTTTTAACATGTTTGTAAGCAATAAATATAAGAATAGTAGGTAAATGCCAAAGAAAATTTATTTTTTAAGTCCTGGATTCGCTCGGGCAAACTAAGTTACACGGTCAACAACTGCCACTATAGATTAGTATCGTAGTCTTCATTAGCGGCGTGGGTTAAGAGGTCTCAGCTTTGAAACAACTTGTTTACCGCTATGATATTATATAGTCTTTAAGGGTTTCATATCGTCCACCGTAGTTTTAGTTTTTACTTAAGTCTTTTCGACCGTCTATTAGACTAGGGCTGTACCATTTGAAATGTAACTTACTGAGTCATCTATATAGGTAAACAGAGTAATATAGACGTTAAGTATATATAGATTTCTCATAAATGAGATATTTTCCCGCAGTAAAAGGTATCCAATATGTTGACCCGGATAACCAGCTATTACCATACCAAATTTCATCAAAATCCCTTTAGTGGTTTTTCCGTGATGCTGTAACAGACAGACAGACAAAAATTCTGATAACTAAAGATTCGGCCTCTGTATCGATAATAATGTCTATTTTATAAGATTTTCCAAAAAATATCTAATGTACAGATTCGGCTTGGTTACAATTTTATTATATGTATAGATATATACCAGGTTGAATTAACTTATTTATTTTACAGTACTTCTTACTGTGTAAACTATTCTGAATTAACATGGACGTATCGAAGGTGTCTTCGTATTTGAGAATAGAGTGGTGACACGTCCGCTGCCAGTTCTCTGTCAAATTAAACCGTACTCGGAGTCTAATTCCGTACAAAATAAGAAGCTTCAAGTTATTTACAAGGGCTTGATTAATATTTTTTTTTTTTAAATTGAATTGAACTGTTAATAAAATGGTATTTTTAAATATATGTTTAAACAACGGTACGCCTTTACGGTTAGTAAAGATATCTCAGAGGTGAGATATTTTCCCGCAGTAAAAATATCTTATATGTAGACCCTGAAGGAAGGCCTTCACGCTGCTTCAAAGTAACAGATTTTATTATTTTTTTGAACAGAAATAGTTTATGGTTTTCAGTATTTATATAGGCTTTTTTTAAGCACAGTACATGAAGTATCTTAAACTCCTGTACTGCGATTAAGTCACAAAAAGCTACTTATGGAATGGTGTCATTAGTTTAACCGTATCTTGATCTACTTAAAATAAGAACTTGTAGCTAAGGAATTCCTGTCTAGCATTTAAAATCTCGTTATCGGACGGGCTCGCAAATATAACGTCAGTCGTTAACGTCCCACTGCTAGATACAGGCTTCCCTTTAATACGAGGTCATATTCCATCATGCTGGCCCAGTGCGGGTTGGCGGACTTAACATGTTTTTCTCTCAGACATGCAGGTTTCCTCACGATGTTTTCCTTCATCGTTAGGCAAGTGGTAATCATGTTGGAAATGATTCGCACATGAAAATATCAAAAGTGCGAGAGATTTGAACCTGCTTCACTCGGTTTCCCAAGTAAGCGCGTTACCACTGGGCTACCACTGCCACAATATTAGTTAAGATAAATAAAAGTGGTAATAAAAGTACACGGTATAAAATTGAATATATTTAAATAATATTATGAAATTTACATGACCAAATAGGTCATGTCTCGCGATGAGGATACAATTTTTCCTGTACCGGTAGCTCATACATTTTAAATAAAAATTACTTAGTGATAGAGACACCACGGAGCAGCAAGATTAAGCCATTATTGTGAGAAATGCCAATTTAAACTTATAACAGGATTTCTAGCGAGATAAAGGCTGACCATCCAATAAAATACGTAGCGTTAAAGTGAAGTAACATTCTTAGTTTTTATGCTGCGTTTAACTTTTGTGAGTTTCTATAGTAAACTAATATAAAAATAATTTTATATTTAGAAATTTATTATCATTTTCTCTTCGCTTAAGTTTTATAATATTTTACTAACACTAATGATAAGTATCACCATACCGACATTTAACTTTTGATATACTTAATACGCTAAGTACCTATGTATTTAGTGTAGAGAGAAGTGTGTTTGGTAGGTATCGCATTTCCACGTAAAAAATAATATAAAAACCAAAAAATTGTTGTTATTTTAAGCAAGACTGACCAATATTTTTATTTCTTAGATTTTTTTATCCGACGACACGTTTGGCTCAGTTTGTAGTGACCCTACTTGCTGTGCCAGCGGTCGCGGGCTCGAGTCCCGCTGGGGGCATTCCTTTGTGTGATGAGCACTGAGAATGTTTGTACTCCAGTCATGAGTGTTTATATTTATAATATGTATGTATTTAAAGTTATATATGTGTAAACTATCTAGTATCCATATTACAAGCCTCGTAGCTTACCACGAAACTAGATGGCGCTGTGTCTTAATGTCCCAAATAAATATTATTTATATCTTTGTGCGAATGTTTATCTTTGAATATATTTTAATTATGTTTTCATGTAAAAACTACTGAACGGATTATGATGAAACTTTACAGTAATAAGAATAACATATAAGTTATAATTTCAAAGATATAATACAAATATGCGATACATAATAGAAATATGCGAGCGGAATCGCGGGGAACGTAGTGTGTAAATAAAGAAAAAAAATACTAAGGCTGCATAAAAATGTTATGTTTAGAATTTTATATAACACTATTTTGCTCACCACACTTACCTACCTTACCTTTTTTTTTAACGTTGGGAAATGCATTTACGCACGAGGTGTGGGATTCACCGGCAAAGCCAGTACTACCCACTAAAACCCAACAAAGCCTTCCTCCGTCTTAATGGGGCGTCGCAGGAGGGCGTCGCAGGATCGCTTACGCATTCAACTACGGCGCCCCGAGGGCAGGTCTGCCAAAGCAGACCATAACAACCACGGGGTTGCCCCAAGGTCCATTCTGCTATCAGAGAAGTACCAGGAGCAACCCGCATGGTACACCGCCCTCTGAAGAGGGCCACCTCCCACCGCCCACCGAAGTGGGCCACCTCCCTTTGCGTTTCTTGGCTTCGCGCCCGGCTGTATTGCCGGGCACTACTGAGCCCCCCCACCACGACAAGGTGAACGCACGTTGGGGTACCTACCTTAACTTACCCTAAGGAGTAATGAAAATATTTTTCAAAATATATACTTTTACACGTTAATTTCAAAAAATCTTTAGTTATTATATATTTTATATAACAGAGCAAGACGATTTTATGAAACATAAATAATAAACACTCTATCTTGATTTAAAAATCTAGATTTAGAAGCTTCAGACTAAGCTATTAAACTATTCCTGGCCTTGTTTGATGTGTAACTAAAAATATTTTATATTACTTCATTCGAACAGCTTTCTTTTATTCAGAAATTCTCTTAAAATTTCATTGGCTGTTGAAATGTAAATATGGACCTATCTAGAAATCTCAAATAGACAGCTTTAATGCATGAATCCTTAGGGAGCAGTCTTTATACACATTCATAGAAATAAGTTTCTGTTATGTTTTAGCTGACCTTGACATCTTGGGAAAACGTAAAAATGTTAAAGACTGCAACTGTAAATGCATTTGTTTCTTTCACACGTGTTTTCATGTAAAATGCTATTTTTTCACATTTTCACACTCTGTAAATGCCTAATATTAGAGTACAAAATAAGACTTTCAAAAAGAAGCAGAAAAAGTTAAGCAAGCTTTTATGTAGAGTGAGCTTTTGATTCTCAGTTCTCAGAAGATATGGAATATTAGTAACTGCCTATATTTTTAAAGAATATATATAATTCGTTATTTTTTTAAGGTTTCATGTCGAAAAAATAACACGGAATCTACTTATTCGTTACACATATTCATTAATAATTGTTAAAAGTTTTACTTTTATTACGTTGATAAAAATTAATGTTTAAAATCACATATAATAATAAAATTCTGAGTCGAAACTGTACATTAAAAATTTTATCGGAAAATCTTATTGAAATAGTCATTATTATCGATACAGAGGCCGAAGGTATAGTTTTTAGAATTTTTGTCTTTGTCTATCTGTCTGAGAACGCATCATGAGAAAATCACTAAACAGATTTTGATGAAATTTAGTATGATGATAGCTGGTTATCCGGGTCAATATATAAGAAACTTTTTACTGCGAGAAAATATCTCATCTCTGAGAAATCTATACTAAACGTTATAATGCTAGTTCAGTTATAAAACTATTACTAAAATATTCAATAATCGCTTAAGGTTATTTGTTACGTCACTATTCCGGTCACGTCCACCTTAACATCTGGATTGTTTCTCCGCTAGTTTCATACAGCAAGCTTCTTGCCGGTCTTATTCATTTGCCACGTGCTTTCTTTATTAGTTAACTTCGAAACTAAGTTGACACAGCGCTCTAATTTTTTAAGCTTTTAAGCCGAGGATATGAAATGCAGAAAATATAATAATGCTACGTGTATAATGTATATTTCTGATATTAGTGGCGTGCGGTGTTTAAGGAATTATAGTATAATTCTGTAACCTCTATAGCTGAATTTAAGATCATGTTTCACATGTCTGTTTAAAGTAAGTTTGTGAAAAATTAGAGCCCTACAGTACCTATTTAGGCAGATTATAAGAAGATGATGATAATAAAGATGACATGAAATTATAAAATAATCTTCCAGTACGTCTCAGGCAAACATTGACATTTACCTAATTTAACTATTTACATTGTACGTTTTCATTTACTAAGAATGAAAATAATAAGTCTGATTTTTAAATTTATAGTCAAACAATATATAAAACAAACTCATATAAATTACGAGCATTGCCCGCGGCTCCGCCCGCGTTCAGATGACCAAAAACCAAATTCTTAGGTTTTACATATTAGTATACTCTTACAGTGCAGTTTTTGTATTTTTTCTCGGTAAAAAGTATCCTATATGTTGACCCGGATAACCAGCTATCATCATACCAAATTTTATCAAAATCTGTGCAGTGGTTATCTCTTGATGCGGCAACAGACAGACAGACAGACAGACAGACAGGCAGACAGACAAAAATTCTAAAAACTATAGATTCGGACTCTGTATCGACAATAATATCGATTTCATTTAGATTTTCAAAAAAAATATTTAATGTACAGATTCGACTTAGTTAAAATTTTATTATATGTATAGACTATATAATATATACTACATACAATACCATAAATGTTGGAATTATAATAGATAATAGATATATCGTCATGATCGTAGAATAATGCCGTGTAAATAATATTACAAATCCCAATTTTATTTGTAATATTAGAATATTAAAAAAAAGAAAAATCCACGAAACTTTTTTACGAAAAAATAGAGCCACATGGAATTTACTAGGAAAGTATAGCTTTACGTCACACGTAATCCCGTTCCATCGGCCACGTGCTTACAGATCCACATACGGGGATTACGATCGTCGAAAGATTTCATATAAATGTTATTACGTTTTACTACAAGCTTTGCGTTCAATCCGTGCGTGGAGGATTACAGCTCATCCGGTCTTTCCAAATGTAGCCTAAGATACATAGGTACTACTATAATATAGTACATTAACTAAATATTCTCTTCTAAATAGCAGATTTACATACTTAATTAACACTGTTCGTAGGTTAATTAATATTTTAATACGTATAAGGTGTTTTGTTAACTGTTTGAATAAAACTATGCAAGTTGACGTTTTTGGCCCTAAAAACTTTTAAAGTTTAATATTATTTAGTTACTAATAACAGTACTTAAAAATCTAACAAACTTGGTATATCCAACTTCTGTGTAGCGCCATTTAGCTAAAGGTCTACTTTGAAATTGTATACATTTTTAAATTACTTTTTCTTTTACTTAAAAAATATCTAGAAATTGCTGTGATAACGGAACTTACTCAATAACATCTAACTGTGACTGAGAAATGCCAATTTAAAGTTGTAACAAGGTTTGCCGCGAGTGGCCGCGGAACGAAATTTGAACTGTAGAATGAATAGCATCGAACTCTAAACTGGGCGTTCTAAAGACTTAACTTTCAGTCCCATTTTTTATACCTATTTTCTGAGCTTGAATTAAAAAAATAGCCGCTTAGTTCGCCCTCGCATGTTAGCATATAAGTATATTTTAAAGCTTTTCAGTTTGCTGATGCTCACTAACTATTAAAATTGGTTGGTGAATTAACTATAAAACAGTTCAAACTAACCTAAATATACACATGTATATATATATATATATATATATATATATAAAGACTAGCAACTCACTCTCGCTATGCTCGGGTTCGTTCTTAGGTACGAGACATGAAATATTTTACCGCAGCAAAAAGTAATCTATATGTTGACTTAGATAACCAGCTATCATCATACCAAATTTCATCAAAACCTGTCTAGTAGTTATCTCGTGATGCGTTCCCAGACAGACACACAGACAAACAAATATTCTAAAAAGTATAGATGCGGCCTATGTATCAATATTAATGACCATTTCAATAAGATTTTCATAAAATATTTCATTTAATGTACAGTTTCGACTCAGTTACAATTTTATTATACATATATATGAATAAAGATAAGATAATCAATTATTACTAAATATCATTTTTATAACTTATCAGAAATGATAACAGGCATTTATTTAAAAAAATACACAATTTTAAGGCAAACAATAGAAATATTTTATTTAAATAATTATGTTGATTTGTTTTTATAATATTTACTCAAAAATAAAAAAGCTGTAAAATTTTTGGTAGTCCCAAATAAAAATTTAATCAGTTTTGGTGTATTAATTAAAATAATAATATATAAAATTCTAAAAATTTCATAACGCTGCGCAATAAAGTTGGTTCCATAGTTGGCTAATACGAACATGTGCAGACTGTATAAGAAGTGTATCTCTACTACGATTTAGCTCGATATTCGTTAACGAGTGCGAGAAATAAGTCTAGAATTGAATAGCATTCGTTAAGCAAACATTTTGTACGATACGTGTAAATACGATGATAGTTACGTAATTTTACGATCGCAACTTGTAGTAGTGATATGTAAGTGGTATTAAACAAGGGATTGGGTACAACAATCCAGATGTTAAGACAGCTCAGACGTGCTCCGCATCGGAAGGCAGGTCATAGTCGGGTAAGCAGTTATTGAATATTAAAATGGAAATATTATATTCTATTCATAATAGTCTTTAGAAATTTTATGATATTTTCCCGTCCAGAACCTTTTATGTGATATTTATAATATTATTGAGATAGTGAAGAAAAAAGAAATATGTTATGTTATTTTTAAATTGGCTTATTTATTTTTAAAGTAGATGGGGATATATGTACGTACTTACTATATTAAAGTAATAACGAAGCCAATTTTGAATATTTTCGCAAGTTTTATGGGGAATTGCTTAGGGTGAAATAGAATTTAGGATGAAATGAGGGATGAGATCGAGGATCTTATCATTTAAAGTAAAACAGATTTTTACTAAAAAAAATTCTTACTTGGGAAACCGAGTGACGTGTGTTCAAATCCGAGGTCTTGCACCTCTGATATTTTTATGTGTGAATTATTTTCAATATGATTACCACTTGTCTTATGGTGAAGGAAAACATCGTGAGGAAACCTACATGTCTGAGAGAAACTAGCAAGTTTTCGAAAACATGTTAAGTCCGTCAACCCCCACTTGGCCAGCGTGGTGTAGTATGGCCTGATCCCCCTCGTCTTGAAGTAGGAGGCCCGTGCTTAGCGCTGGAATATTAAAAAGAAATGAATACATACATACAATATCACTTTCAGGCTACATTACGTCATCTTCTTTACAAATAAGAACATATACTTATTTTGCAGGCCACAAACAATCACACGCAGGTTCAATATCACAACATATCATTATAATTCTATTATAACTTCCTAAAGACATCCAACTTAGTAACTCTATTCATTCTTTTAAAAAGGAATTAAAACTGCATCTCCTCATTTAATTAAGTCAAAAATTATATATATATATATATATATATATATATATATATATATATATATATATAAGTATTTATGTAATATACGTAATAATTTATGGGATTGTATTTAGTGTATATTATATGATATTATACATATATAACATTTAAGTAACTATTTATTTTTGAGTATCTATATATTATTTATATGACTACAACTGCACGATTTTAGCTTGTTTTATAACACTATTTCTCACTACCATAGGTTGATTGGAAGAGATCTCTTCTAGAGATAAGTCCACCTTTGCAAACAAAAATTGTATTTAACACACTGTATTTATTTTAAGTGCAATAAAGCATATTATATAATAAAATAAAAATGACTACTCTTGCAAGACTTAGTGCACGTTGTCATTAAAATCTAATTTAAAAAAAAAAAACTCTATCCATTTATGCAAATAACCACGAAATTGGTAAGCAATTATTGGAGCCATCGCATTTGCAATCCAATTATTAACTTCACTTCGTGTGGAATTTTTCGAAAGCATTTCGAGAGTATTGTATTTTAGACCACTAGGTAGAACGTCTATGGCCCGTTGAGCGTGTTCTAACGCCAAGATGGCCTCCGTACGTGTTTCGAATTCTCTATGCAACCAGCTTTGGCTTCTACGGTTTAGATTGCCCTATATTCGGGGCATGTACATTGAAAAATTGCTTGCTAACTGTAAAATCTATTTATGTTATATTAATATGAAATTCAACATAACGGTTTTTATTAAATTTTTCGTAAGAGATTTTTTTACATTTACTAGTTTTTACTTTGCAAAATTACAATATTTAACATTTTAAATATTGTCTCGTTGCGGCTTGAAGAATAAAAGATAGATAAAGATAAGTGATATTGTAATAAAAAATGTCCAAGCATACTTTTATTTATACGTGTCAAAGCTTTAATTAAGCCCTTTCAACTTAGTTGTACTCAACGAGTTGGAATTTAAAGAATAATGTTTTATCCAAGTTTTGATGAAACTTTTAGAAACATGAACTTTTGTACTTAGGAGACATTTTCTTATTAAAATGTTTTAATTTTAATATTTTCTGGACACAATAGACAACAGACTTTCTTTAATTTTCTTTAAAGGTGGCCTACCTTATAATAGATACTTTATAATCCAGACCGTTCCTAATATGGGCTTTATATAATAACATCAAGATAAAGTACGCCATTTAAATATTTACAACAAGCTGGGATCAAACTCAATACTAATAACTTGTAAAATATTATATCGCTACGTTATTACACCTATCTATACATATAATAAAATTGTAACTAAATCGAATCTGTACATTAAATATTTTTTGGAAAACCTTATTGAAATAAACATTATTATCGATACAGAGGCCGAATCTATAGTTTTTAGTATTTTTGTCTTTCTGTCTGTCTGTCTGTTACCGCATCACAGAAAAACCACTGGAGGGATTTTGATGAAATTTGCTATGGTGATAGCTGATTATCCGGGTCAACATATAGGATACTTTTTACCGCGGGAAAATATCTAATTTCTGAGAAAAAATATAAAAACTGCAATGTAAGAGTATACTAACACGGTAATATTACATATACATGCATTATTATGCATTACATTACCGTGATACTAATATGTAAAACCTAAAAATTTGCTTTTTGGTCATCCGAACGCGGGTGGAGCCGCGGGCAATGCTAGCTCTCAATATAACTATTATTAAAGCTGTGAAAGGTGTGAAATGAAGACAGTTAGTTGGTGCTTCTGAACATAAACATTTCATTTGCTAACGTGCGCTAACTAAAGAGGCCGACACAATATCATCTATCACATCGGCTCATATACTGGATAAGCTATCTACTTAGTACTTATGTCTGCTACTAAGACAATGATATTGCACGCATGGCTGTATTAATAATGTGTTATGTGCATTAATTTTTTTGCACCATGTAATTTTCCAAAATGGTAGTGGTAGTCTAGTGGTAGCACTCCCTTGCTAAACTGAGTGAAGCGGGTTCAAATCTCGGGTCTCGCACGTCTGATATTTTCATGTGCGAATTATTTAAAACATGATTACCACTTGTCTTACGGTGAAGGAAAACATTGTGAGGAAACGTACTTGTTGGAGAGAATCTAGCAAGTTTTCGGAAGACATAATTCGTTGGCTTACTATTACAAGGTTCTACGTTAATTTTAATGAAGTTTAGTAATTTTTACATAGAACTTCGTTATTTTATTATCGTAAAAAAAAACGACATAGAACTATGTAAAATTGAATATTTTGTAGTTATAGTGCCGCTATCTAGTGGTTTGTTTTTGCAAAACTGTAGCTAATGACACATAGAACCTTGTAGCATTAATAACTAAACAAGTACAAAAATTGTAACATAGAACCTTGTAATAGTGAGCCAACGATATGTAGTCCGCCAACCCGCACTTGGAAAGCGTGGTGGACTGTGGCCTGATCCTGTCCTCGCATTGAAGAAAGGCCCGTGCCCAGCAATAGGACGTTTAAAAAGGGCTGATTAGAATACAATTTTCCATCATTAGAATGATAACACGTTAAGGTGATTTTTCTAAACCGAAATAGCTACATCTGTATATATAAAAATCAATTGCTGTTCGTTAGTCTCGCTAAAACTCGAAAACGGCTGGACCGATTTGAATAATTCTATTTTTTTTGTTGGGGGTGTGTCAAGGGTGGTTTAAAAATAAAAAAAATAGGGAAAATCCAAAAAAAACTGCTGGAAATTCGAAAAATTTAGAGATTTTTATTTTGTATGGGGATCACTAACCGCTAAAACGTACCTAGCGAACAACCCGAGCAAAGCGAGGGTGAGTCGCTAGTATATTATAAATGTTTAATATGACCTGCCTGACTAATTCATAATTTATAACCCAATTACCGAAATCGCTGGATCTATACTCTATAGAGCTGTATTTTGACAATGCATTCTTATAACGGTTTGGCTATCTGCCAAGAAAAAGTGTACCACAAGATAAATGTCGAAAATTTAAATAGCATCTCAGTTATAGGGAAAATTGGGAATACTATTACATTTTTAAAATATCCCACTGCTGGGCACGCGCCTCCCTTAAGAATTTAATTAATTCAACCCTTAAGTACAGTAAATTGAAAATATATTTTTAGAATGCAATAAGTCTTTTCTATATCGCTTTAATATCTCTATTCAGATTTTAAATAAAACTATTTTCTTTGAATGCTTTACAGAAATCGTGGTCGTGGGAGAGATGTGAAACGTTCGAAATGTCGGGAACTAAAAATCAAAATATTCGCGAAAAAAAAACAAAATAAAAAATATAGAAAAAAATCAAATATTCGCATAAATCTGAGAATGTGTTTGCTATTCATGTTTTGATTTTGATTGGAATTTAAATATAAATAAGTAGTGCTTATTTCTTAAATCTGCTTAAATATTATGTTTCTGTAATAAACAGCTATTAATCTTATTCACTAGAATCAATCGACGGTTTATATTTTTATTACACTAACACTATTACGTTTTCACACTATTTTCAGAGTATGAAATTCTGATATTCCTTCATATTATGATCGCTGTTGCTGACGCTGTCAGAAAACTTGACGTGAGTCGTAACATACGAAAAATCCTAGTCTGACAGTTTTAATCCACATACGTATAATAAACTACACATATAATAAAATTCTAACTGAATAGAATCTGTACGTTAAATATAAAAAAAAACTTATTGAAATAGTCATTATTATCAAAACAGTAATAGAATTTATGGTTTCTGTCTGTCTGTTTGTCTGGGAATGCATCACAAGAAAATCACCGGACAGATTTTGATGAAATTTGGTATGATGATAGCTGGTTATCCGGGTCAACATATAGGATACTTTTTACTGAGGAAAAATATCTCATTTATGAGAAATCTTTACAAACCGTTAAAACGTACCTAGGAACGAACACGAGCGAAGCGAGGGGCAGTCGCTAGTAACAGTATGGTAAATCGAATATATTCAATACGTATATTTAATTCGTCTGCTATGCGAGATTAAATAAAGCATTCAATTTATTGAAACATTGTGCGCAAGCGCGTGAAAGTTACTATAAGAAAAAAACTCAAAATTGTTTTCTAACGTAGTCGTTATTATTTGCTTTCATACTGATAAAGCGTAGGTACGAAAATGATTTATACATATAGATTTATACATATTAAGACGACCCGTTTGGCTCAATATGTAGTGACCCTACTTGCTGTGCCAGCGGTCGCGGGTTTGAGCCCCGCTGGGGGCATTCCTTTGTGTGATGACGAATGTTTGTACTCCAGTCATGGGTGTTTATATTTATATTACGCATGTATGTATTTAAAGTTATATATGTGTAGTGTATCAACTATCTGGTATCCATAACACAGTCCTCGTAGCTAACCATGGTATTAGATGGTGCTGTGTTTTAATGTCCCAACATATTTATTTATTTATATACTGTAAACCAAGGTTAAAATTCATAAATTCTTTTGTTTTTTTTCCTATACATTCTAATACCATTAATTCCGTGATATATAAATTTTAATTTGTATTTTGCTCATCACTACACTGAGTATTAAATATGGAAAATTATATGTTGCATTTTCTCGAGTGTAACATCTAAAATAAAAGTAAAACGCTGTAAATCCTAAAGCATTTAAATAAAATAGATCAAAGTTTAAGGAGTGCAAAAAATATGATAAAAAATCTTTCAATGATTTTGTACTTGTTCTGTCTGCTTTATTTGAAGTAAAACCTACCTATCACATAAGCGGAGCTGGAGGCAAAAACTAGCAGTAGTAAATAATTCCAGTAATTTGGGATTAAGTCACACATTCGTATGGGATGTTAAATTATTTTATAAAACAACTAGCAGAACCCGCGGCTTCGCTCTCGCTAAAACTACAAAAAAAATCTAAAAAGGTAGGTTTCATACAAAATTTCATCCCCTATTTTACCCCTTTATGGGATAAGTTTCGAAAAATGCTGAAACACGTATCTCTTTAATTATATTAAAGAGCATTAATACCAAGTTTCAAGTAATTCTGATCATGTATATTTTTTGGGTTGTAGGGTTGTATTATAACATGTTTTCCCGTGGGAATAAGATAATCTCCCGCGATATAAAGTAGCCTATGTTACTCTCCCAGCTCTCCAACTATCTTTGTACAAAAAATTACGCCAATCCGTCACTCCGTTTCGAGGTGAAAGAAGGACAAACAAACAAACACACTTTCACATTTATAGTATTAAAGAATGGATACTTTGACATCTTATTAGTAAATAAACAAGTCACGTTACTATTGTTTAAGACGAAAACGTATTGTTTTGTTTTTTTACTGAATTTTATTAAATAGCACATATTTTCTTTACAAAATAAACGACTAGTTCGATTCTTCATGCTATATGTAATAATGTTGTAAGACAATTATTATGGTAGGTATATGCAGCGTTGAAGTAAAAATGTCGCATTACACATCGCGATCTGATTGTTAGCTGCTTACTGCGGTTGGTCACGCGACTCCCTAAATGGTTTTATAGGTTTACAATTATAACAATTTAACGTTGGTTTGATTTATATAGGAAAACTAACTGTTGCGTGCTGTTATGTGCTATATACTACGTAGTCTTTAATTTAAAAAGGTTTGTGGGCAGAGTCAGTTTAGTAATATAAACTAATATTATAAATTTGAAAGTGTGTTTGTTTGTTTGTCCTTCTTTCAGGTCGAAACGGAGTAACGGATTAGCGGATGAGTAACGGACCCGGAGACAGAGTGCTGTAACTGTATTTTTTCATTGTTACTTCTGTTTTCAAACTCTTCTGTTTTAATATACTATCTTTTGTGTTTTAATATAAAGAAAATATAACTTAACTAGCAATTCACCCTCGCTCCGTTCGGGTTTGTCCCTAGGTACGTTTTAACGGCTAGTATGAATTTCTTAAAGATGAAATATTATCTTGCAGTAAAAAGTATGTTGACTCGGATAATCAGCTATATTCATACCCAATTTCATCAAAGTCTCTCCAGTGCTTTTATTGTGATGTGTTTCCAGACAGACAGACGGACAAAAATTCTAAAATCTATAGATTCGGTCTCTGTATCGATAATAATGGCTATTTCATTAAGATTATCCAAAAAATATTCAATTTACAGATTCGACTGAGAATTTTATTATATGTGTAGATAGATAACTGTTATTCGTACTGCATCTTCCCGAAGAATACTACCACTGCATGATCACGATCAATGCTAACAAATTATTTTCTGTCAAAGTTTTATGATTTTTCATTTCAAATTTTTCATTTTACAGGATAAATGTCCACTGCTTTTGCGGACATATACCCCCAAAGATTTTCAAGCAAACTGGTCTTAAGTAATCCGCATTTAGTTGCTGATCTTCATGCCTCTCACCATTTCTTAAGTATACTCACTAGGACCTCCAACCTAAAATTAGGGATTTAAGCTATGATGAGTTAGAATAGATTAGTTAGAATATAATACTAACATGATTTTTGACTAATTCTGGACAATATACTATAATATTGTATAGATAATCAGATTTTCAGCGATGAGGTAACAATGTCGCATTACACTTTCCATCTGCTCTTCACCGAGTTTATTGTGGCGCGACACGCGATGCATACTGTTAATATATTTTAGGCAATAAATCTTACACAAAGCTTGTAATTTTGTGCAAAGTTCATTCAAATTTTTTATTCTATATTCTTTCAAGCTTATATCTTTGATTTTACATGCGTATATTTACGAGTATATTTAATAGGCTTAAGTAAAAAATTATAATACGAGTAACTATTAAAATTCTTGCTCTTCACATTCATAATATTACTAACAGAACTCGCGGCTACGTGTGTGTTCAATCTATAAAAATAACTCTTTGGTTTCATGTTATATAGCGCTATATATTTATATAATATTGTTAATACAAAAATACTAAAATCGCGATTAACAAATAGAGTAGGAGGTTAAAAAATACTTTACGACCTATTCTCAAACTTACCAAATATACAAAAAATATATATCATTAAAATCGGTCGAGCCGTTTTGGAGGAGCGCGACCACAAACACCGTGACACGAGATGTTTATATATTAGATGGAAACTCTCAGAAAGAACGCTTTATTGAGATTTATTTAACAATTATCGTTCAGTATACCCTTATTAACACTAAATATTTATAAATCATAGCTTTTCGAGAACACCCCCTAGGCGAATATTGAATGGAAATCCGAACAGTAGTTTTTTATTAGATTTATTTAGATTAGATAGATTAGCCCAAATAAAAGCAAAGTCTGTGCGTCGCGAAACTATCGTACTAATGTTATAAATGTGAAAATTTAGTTGTTTGGATGTTTGTTACTCAATTACGCCAGAACGGCTGAACGGATCTGGATGAAATTTGGCACAGAGATAGATTATAGTCTAGAATAACTATATGGGCTACTTTTTATCTGCTGTGTGATAGATTTGTTTTTGTTTTTCTGATGGCGAACCCGAGCGGAGGAAGGATGTGCCGCTAGTAACTGATAATTCTTTTCTAATATATATATAATTTCTTCTGGTCAACTTTCAACAAACAAAAATTAACCATGAAAATAATATCAATTAAATTATAAGGATGATTATATAACTTAAGTACTTACTCAAAACTCTAGATAAAAGAGTTAAATATAAACATTGTGATCACTCCGTCCAACTTCTTTATGAAAGCTTCACAGCGTAGCTCAAACGTAAAATTCGTTTACCCAAAACTAAGAGAAACATTTGTCGTCGAAAACGAAACTGTACAAACTTAATTTGTAAAGAACTAAGCGTTGTAAAAAGCAAGTGACAAAACAATTTGCAATCGAAAGTTTATTCGTCTCCATATAATTTAAGCAGAGTGGGGAAAACGTTTAATGGAATCTGCATAAGTAGTCCGACGAAAAACAAAGCCGGCAAGACGCATTCTGCAGTTCGTCTGTTGGCTCGAGCAGAAAGAAAAATGAGGGTAGAAAATAAAATGCAAAGAAGCTACGTCAATCGGGATGCGGGACGCAATCAACATCTCATTAGTGGACTCCTTAATTCTGTTGTCTTTTCCTTCGTCGATTTCTCCGATAAATCGTTTATTTTTCAACCAACTACAAATGAAAGGTCCAAATTTTGACTGTTGATCTTTTTATGTACTAGCTTTACGTAGTTTTACTTTACGTAGCCTTTAATAATATTTACTTATGATGCTTAGTATATAAATTCGATGGATGGATCCCAAAAGATAGGAAAAAAATATATTAGAATAACATTTTTATTTTATTAGCAATGAGGATTTTAATAGAAAAATTAAATTAAAATATTTTCCTATTTACTATATTATGTTATTCAACGATATAAATGTAATCGTATGTGTATTGTACTTATAGTGTAAAATGCTGGATTTTTTTTATAATGTCCAATTTTATACAGTGCTACGCATCTCTATATTTTGCGCTTCAAAGCTACTTTTACTATTGATTTGCTATTTTATAGGAATGTCAGTATAATAAAACACGTTTTTGACAAAGTTGACAATGCCTGCTTTTTTAACCAACTTAAAAAAAGGAAGCTTCTTTATGTATGTTTACCGTTTTCTTTGAGATGGCTAGGGAAATTTTACTAGTTTAAATTGTATTCTATTAAGGTAGATCCCGAGGTGGTCCCATATGATTTTTTTTTACTTAGAGCACATCATTTTCGAGAAAATCAGAAAATAATAATGACATTTCCAGTAAGGATATTGGATAGTGGAACTCCTAAACGACTACCAGTAAATACTATGAGATTGGGTATATTTTGTCAAGTCTAATACGTTAGGATTGAATTTGAGAGCCTGATTATCGATTTTACTGATAAGATTGTTACAAAACGAGATTTTTTATTAACAATAAAGTCTGAGAGAACCTAACTTCTTTTAGAAAGACGTATGAAGTCCGCAAACCTGCATTTGGAGAGTGTGGTGGAGGCCCGTGCCTAGTGTACAGTAGGACGGTAAAAAGGGCAGAATGATTGAATTACATATCTCGTGCTATCCACAACCGATAGGTGATGGTGATTATTAAAGCTTGGATCGTAAATAAATTGAGTTGCAAAAAGTTAAATGAGCTCCAGTGTAAGTCTTGTTTTACTTTGAAAAGATAATTTACTTGCATCATAAGGAATGACTTACAAGTGGCTTAATTTAGCCCCGTCTCTCAAATCATAAGCTTGTTTCAAAATATTTTTGATGTAAGGGAATGGTAGCAAGTAATGTGATCAGATTAGAAATTTCTGAAGACATTTGTTTTTGAGGGAAATACGTATCTATGTATATATTTTAATTTATAACGTTCTTATTATATGGAAATATAAAATAAAACGTACTTATATTTTCAACTTCTCTTAGAATAGTTACCCATTTTTCCTTGTAAAGTACTATTATCCTTGTGGATTTATGTCAATACCGACAAAAAAAAGTTTAACATGCGTCATAAAGACTTATTTGCGAATTGTATTATATTATACTAGCGTTTAAGTTCGTTTCTAGGTATGTTTTAACGGTTAGTATTGAATAGACTATATTTTATATGGTATATATCCCATAGCCTCTCTCGATAAACTAACTTTCTATTTTTTTTAAATAGGATTAGTACTTACTCGTATTTCTTGAGATTAGCGCGCTCAAATAAACAAACAAATTCTGCCCTTATAATATTAGTATAGATGTGCCCATGTTTGGCTACAGCGGAAGTCAAATCTTTGCCCTATAACGTCAGAGTATGTTCCACACCTTCACAACAGTGTCCATAAATATTTAAATATGTATAATAAATCAGTACAAAATCTAAAATTGGGAATTTTAAAGTACTTTTTTTAAGTAAAATCTACATCATAAAATAAAAAAAGATAAGATTATATGAGATGAAATTGATATCATTCAAGAGCACTATCAAGATGAGCTGATATTACTAGAAGGTAAATCGTGCATAAAAAGTGAATACATCGGGCGGTCAATGATATATGATTTGAGATCACAAGCCGATCTCGATAGCGCGCGGAATTGTCCACTCGGACCACCATTATCTGTTTTGTATGGAAAAGATTTCTTATCGCATATTATTTATGTTATTGTAAACAGTGAAAGGGCAGGAGATAAAAAATAATAAACGCCAAGTCTTTGTGTGGTATTTGTGTTAATTTTGTATGATAATAAAATAGTTAATATGAAGTTTATAGTATAAGAGAAGTAGTTTACATTGTAAGGAATAAGTCCATATGCAAAAATTCTCGGTAATGTATATAATAGTGATGTAACAATACCTGCATTTGTATTCGCATTCGCGAATATTTGCATGTTTTTTGTCATTCGCATTCGCGTTCGTATACTCAAAAAACGATGCGAATCTTTGGCAAACAAAAAGGACATATATATTATATAGAATGTATAGATATGAAATCATAACACAACTGTGTTTTACTCATATTTTTATATCACTTTGTCTCTTTGTATAGATATGAGTCAAATTTGACAAATGTAATAGTACTAAATCAACCTCAAATCACAACCAATCTTTTCTAATGATTTTTATGTAACTAAATTCGTTCATTCAACCTGTATCGGCTCGGCTATGTTCGGTTTAAATATTGCCGACACGAAATGCCAAACCTGTCTGCTTGACATTTTGCGAAATTTTCTACGAAAGTCAGTCAGTCAGTCAACATTCGTATTCGTGAATTTAAAAAACCGTACGATCGTTACATAACTGGTAGGGACCTACATACATATATTCAATATTAATAATAATTACATAATTGGAACTCATATTACTTGAGATATGATAATCAACGCTTTGGCTGTCAATAATAAGCTGTCGATCTGGCTATTTTCGTATCAGTTAAGTTTAGTGATGATTTGACGTTACAGATATTTGTATACCGCCAAACTGACGGGTAAAATAGGCTAATTAAAATTAATTCACCAACAATGTTCGTTGACAACAAAATACTATCTACTTATTAGTTACCAAACTTAGCCGACAGCCATTAGTTTTATGCAAATCCTTTGTCCATAAAATAGCAATGAAATTTATGGAGGAATGCCAAAAATAGCGTACAGATTGAGTCTGATCTATAATTTCAAATCACAAAATACAAAGTAAAATACTATGCCTATTACTCTACAAGTAATTTTTCATTCCATCATTTTTGTGTTCCTTTCTGAAGTACTAACAAAAGCTATATACCGCTCATAGCAAGCTTTGAAAGCCTTTTAAAAGGCATCGAAGTATAATTCAGATTTCCGTAATCTTCTCGTTCTATTCATTTCTCTCGTGTCTCTGCTAAGTGAGTTCAAATGAATTTTTTGGTTATTTTATTTTGTACGACGCATCTTTTATTTTAGTCTGGGACACGCTATTGTTTCAAACACTTTAACAAACGAATTCGCACGCTACTTCGTTTAAATTTTATTACTCTGTGAATAGAGTGAAAAGGAATAAGAGTATGTCATCATTACTAACTCGAAAATGTTTCTTGTCGTATTTTCGTGCTTACTCGAAATTGGAGGACAAATGTTGGTTCTCTTTGAACTTTTTTCTTGTGCTTCACTACTGGTTAATGATTGTAATACGGCTATTGAGATGTTTGCAGTTTAAGCTTTGATAATACGTATATTTTGCTGTGATTATCAAAAAATGTGTATGATTAGTTAAATGTAATTACTTTTTTTAAATAAAAAAAATTTTAAATGTGTATTATTAGTTAAATATAATAATTTTTTATAAGTTTTAAGAAATCTAAAGTTGTCATCAGCTTATTAGAATGTTTGTTTTTTTATTTTTTATTCTTTTCAGATTGCATATTTACTAACTAAAATAATTATTAGTTTTAATTGGTTGCTTAAAGTGTTTTATATATTTTATTATGTACTACAGTCGCATCGGATTACATGAAGAAACTAATAACTAATTATTGTAAGTACTATTTTGTAAATTACTTTCTGTATTATTATATATTATGTCGTAGGATAATTTGATAATTCGAATTTTCACGAAATCTCTAGGGATATTTGGGAAAACACGGATAGTTAGACAATGGTGAAAACATTTCTCAATTTTTCATTAATAGATCTCTCTATTAAAAGCCTATATATAAATTAGTTCCAACGCAGGTTGAGAAGGCTTAGATTTTCGGGAAAACTCGAATTATCAAATCTTCGTACGACATAATATATCAGTCTTGGGTTATTATTTTTAATCTTACAATTATTCTTAGAGATTACATACCAAAGAAGATATATGAACACAATTTGGTACATATAAGGGCAAATTATTGTTTTCAACCGACTTCAAAAAGGAGAAGGTTCTCAATTCGGCTGTATTTTTTTGTTTGTCACCTCAGAACTCCGTAATTTATTAATT
Source organism: Brenthis daphne (assembly GCA_947093115.1). Lineage (NCBI taxonomy): Eukaryota > Metazoa > Arthropoda > Insecta > Lepidoptera > Nymphalidae > Brenthis > Brenthis daphne. Next base: position 27,164,901 of record OX352474.1, on the reverse strand, counting down.
GATTTGAATTTTTTCTGTTTTGTTTGAAAATGTATACTTCCAGATTGGTCTCATTTAAATTTGAAAAAAATACCACCTTAGGGGTGGAAAAATAGCTAATGAAAGCTTAACCTACTTCTAATGGACATATTAACTTAAAACTTTGCAAGTGTTTCTATTGCCGTTGATAATATAGTGATACGGTATCGTCGACCTGATCTGATACTTACCTGATGTCTATCTGATATTTGATGGCCTTACGGTTAGAAGGTAGTCAGTTGGAACTCTTCAACGGCTAATAGTAGATACTTTGAGTTGCGGCATATTTTGTTTGATTTGACAAATCCAATACATTGTTAAAATTAGATTTTAGAGTCTGATTTTTAGTTTTACTATTAAAAGCGATTTTTAGTTTGTCAGTCTTCATATAAAAATTGGCATCAAACTAACTTAAACTACTTAAACTCTATTAAAATACTTTCTTCTTACTTTGCTACTACTATGTCTACACTGAAAATAGAAAAAAAAACTTAAGAAAAAACGACTTCTAAAAAACACTAAGAAGTAAAAAAAAACTGATTGGTAGTTTTCATTTACAGTAGGTGCTAACTGCCAGCCGATACGAATCAAAGACTTCGAAAATATTTTATTATCTATAGTAAACGAAAACTACCAATCAATTATTTTTTACTTTTTAGTGTTTTGTCATACGAATTTCATATTCCAATTAATTTCTTTGATTTCTTTGAAATACATTGCATACTAATTAAGTTTATTAAAGCACGGTAATTATTCTTTTACCTTTGTACTCATTCACTCCATAATTATTACTTAATGTTCTAAATGCTACCGTTCCTAGCACGACGTGTTAACTGTTAAGACAGTCTTTTAAAGAAATATTTAAGTGATGTAAAAGATGTAAATTACTGAGCAGGGTATCCCAAGACGCCAATTTACTTCGTAATATTTTATTCATTGTCTGACTGGCTAGTAATAATGACTGGAGACGGCGGGATAAGTTTCGCCTTGAATATTTTATACGACGTATTAAATTTTTGTACGGTGGCGCACCGTTGACATAAATTTCACTAAGATTATGTAAGATACTTTAACATGCTTGTTTGTTCTCTTTTAACTGGATATTTGCTTTTATACTCGCTACGTGTCTTCGCTTCGCTTGGGTTTTCTAAGTATCTAATACGACGGCGGATCAATAGCTCCGTGACTTTTTTAATGAAACACAAGTTTTTGAATAAAAAAACATTTTATTTTTTAATGTAGTCTAATTTGAGCTCTATACACATACTTTATATACATACAAGAATTGTTCATTTAATATTATAAGATATATGTAGCTCATTTCTTGTATATACTATACTGTATAATTTTTATTTAAATAGGGTAGGTTTTTTAACTGTGCTGATTTTGATATAGTTATATAGAAAAGATGATCTATGTATATTCTTACATCACACAGTATCTATACAAATATTATAAAGAGGTAAAGTCTGTGAGTTTGTGACGTTGTAGGGGGTAATCTCTGGATCTACTGAACCGATTTAGATAAAAATTGGTAAGAAGATAGTTTGAGACCCTGGAAAGGACATTGTATGGGGAATCAACCTAGGCACGAACCCGATCGAAGCGAGGGTGAGTCGCTAGTCTTTTGTATATTTAACGTTTTGAAAGTATGCTTATATTTTTGCACAAACTTTTTTATAGATCATTCAACACCTATCACTGTTATTATATATTATTATCCTAATTGTAACTAAAAGTATAGCTTTAATCCAGAACTCGAAACGAATCCTGATGGTAAACATTTTAAAACTAGATCAATTCTTTTGAAATCTACTGTGTAATTTACTCTTAAATTTTATTACATATAATTCAATTACCGCAAATATAATATTAGATACTAAAACCCCTCGCCAGCTGTACGTGAGTAAAATTTTACACAGCGATTAGTTATTTATGAAATTTATACAGTACAAAATCGTGTTAAATCGGACCATGCTCTAACATTTCCTAACAAAATACTCCTCGTTAATTTTCACAAAACGAAACAATTATGAATAATAATGAATACAAAAGTTTGCAATCACAAATATTAAATCTGAATATTTGAAATGGAGAGGTTTCACAGTTAAAATTTGTCATCCACTCCGTTAGCTTCTTTTTTGTTGTTTGCGCTATTTGCTTTTTCATTTCCCACTTCATCAACAGAAAAACATGAATCTTTTTTATGTTAAATGTTCATAAAAGTTTATTTATAAAAGGTTTTGAGTATTAATAATATGAAGTTGTTAATTTCAGAATATCTATTCTATGTAGATATAGTTATAAAAGCTATAGGTTATGTAATAGGATGTTACACTTGTGATCGTTATGTCAGCTAAAGAAGGGTTTTGAGTAGACTTCTATACATATAATAAAATTGTAACAAAGCCGAATCAGTACATTAAATATTTTTCGGAAAATCTTATTAAAATAGACATTATTATCAATACAGAGGCTGAATATAGTTTTTATAATTTTTATTTGTCTGTCTGTCTGTTACCGCATCACGGAAGAACTACTGGAGGGATTATGATGAAATTGTATAGTATGATTATAGCTGGTTATCCGGGTCAACATATAGGATACGGTTTACTGCGGAAAAATATCTCATTTCTAAGAAATCTATACTAAACGTTAAAACTTGTAAGTAAAAGTTTTAAAAGAATTGCAATATCAGTTATTACTTCAGTATAAGCACAATTGTTAGTATAATAATATAATAGTAGATTAAATTTTTATTATTTGAGCTATTGCTTGATTGAAAATATTGCTAACTATTAGAATTGGTTTAGACAAATTACTTAGAAATGAGCATTTTTTTGTGAAACCTATATGTATAAAGCTATAGTTATGTATCTGATTGTGAAATAATGGGAAATGTAAGCCCTAGCTAGGTCATGCAAAGATTTTTACGCAAAAAATACATAAGGACTAAAAGATAAAAGTGAATCTAATTATAGATAGAGTAAAAGCATTTCATTTTAATAATAACTTGTGATCCTTCAAAGTTTATTTACAATAAATAGTATAATCAATAGAAATTTCCAAAGTCATGAATAATTCTGGGTTTAACGAAACTTTCTAGGTCGCCCTTCGTCCCGGCTTGTACACGGTAATAGCGCGTTTCCTTGGTGTTCAGTGTTTTAATTTTGCTTATGTTACAATCCTACATATAGTAATAATAATAATATTATAACTAAGTACCTGGGCCACCGAGCTTCGCTCGGAGTTTTTGGCTTAAAGTACAATTTTCTTTTTTTTTAAACTAAAAACTTGAATAAATATAAAAAAAACAAGAGTAAAAACTTTGTTTGCGACCGAGATTCGAACCTGGACACCTGTGATTGTTAGCACCTTGGCCGCTTGACCACGATGCTTACACCAGAGCGTGCAAATTACTGACCATATTTTGCGTGGAATAATGCAAAAGAAAACTGCATGAAAACTCGAAAACAGTTTTCTCAGACATAATCTAGATCGATTTATCGTCCCCGAAAACCCCTGTATAATAAATTTTATGAAAATCATTGGAGCCTTTTCCAAGATTCAGATTATATATATTATATATATATATATATATATATATATATATATATATATATATATATATATATATAAGAATTGCTCGTTTAAATATATTAGATATTATTAATGAGCCAGTGTGTTTCCGTGTTTGTATTTTTTAAAAAAGCAACCATTAATCTCTATTTGATTTTCCGCACAGACAATTATTATCTACACTAATATTATAAAAAGGCAGAATTTGTTTGTTCGTTTTTTTGTTTCTTTGATTGTTTGTTTGCTTGAACGCGCTAATTTCAGGAACTACTAACCCGTTTTGTTTTGCATTATATAGTCCGTTTATTGAGGAAGGCTAATATCATATAACATATAGTCTATCTATTCCATACTGACCATTAAAACGTATCTAGGGATGAACCCGAGCGTAGCAACTCCCTAGTCTTTTATAAGCTAGAAAATATTATATGGCAATTTTTTAAATAAAGTGGTTCCTATTAGATATTAAACAAATACATATTGTTGTTGTTGTTTTGACTTGATTGGGACTTATCTTATTTATTAGTCAGTTAGTCAGGTATATGTTAAATACGAAAATGCTTCATAAGCACAGAAATAAGGATAATATTTAATTTCATATTTTTAGTTAAATTTTATAATTAAAAGAGTACTTATAGAGGTTCAATAAAAGTAAGTGTTCTTAAGAGTTTAAGGTCAAGATAAAACGATCGAGATCAAATTTCATCATCTAATATTTATTATATTTAACTAAATTTAATTAATAGGTCGTTTCCACAGTGGAAACGGGCGCTTAAACATTTCGGCAGCTCCATTCAATAAACTTTAATTTGATGAAGTGGGGCGTGGATGGGCGGTTTTTAGACTTGTTCATGCCGTGATGCATGCGAGGGCTATTGTTGCTGGCCTGACTTGCTAATTGTTTGTATTTGCATTTGCTGTAATTATATGGGATTCGGTATTTTTGCAAAGATTGATGTTTTGTGTATGTAAAATATTTATTTAATTACATTTTTTTTATGTTACAAAACTGTTGATTGTTGTGGCAGTTTTATTAGTAATAAAACTAATTTGATTACAAAATGTATGCACACACTCACTTAAATATATAGTCTTACATGAGATAAGAGGGTCATATGGAAAGTTAGACTTACGCGACACAAGGTATCCTGGTGCGTACGTCACAGAACTTCTTTGCCCATTTTTTGTTACTCAATACTCAACATTTAATTTGTAATTAGATTAATGAGTATTTATATCCATTTACTTATACAAATTAAATAAATAAATAAATTTCTAAGCCCAAATTAAAAAAAAACATTGTAACATTTTAACAAATCTATTTTAAAATACTAAAAATTAAAAAAATATCAACAACCGTAGTTAAATTACCAAGAAAAATTGAAATCCAACAACTAAAATATGTAGGTAGCAACGTTGCAATTCTTACAATACAAAGCTTGAATGTTTAGCAGAAACTCGACAAATTGTAAATTGAGTCCTAACTGCTCGGCAATTTAAAAAACGCTGTATAAATCTTTTTCTCAATGCTGATTCCTCGTAACTAATTTACGGTCATTCATTTTAACAACAATGGTGAATGCTTGAGTTCACGCAAATGGCTTTAGAGGGGATACAAACCCTTGTATTACAAATAGAGGCAATGAGCTGAATAAGCTCTAGAAGAAAGGGCCGTATTGAGAACTATTGATGGCTGGGAGTTTTTCTTTAGATATATCTACAGTATCAGTAGTTCTACAACATTGTCAGTACTGAAGAAAATCTAAGCAATCTTTATGTGTACTTTTAATTATAAATTAAATATATGTTTTTAAATAATATACTAGCCAACACCTTTTTAGTTTAAGGGTTTTCCACTTGTATTTTAAACGTGAAACTTTGATACTTCTTCAGGGTGTAGCTGTTCGATGGATTTGCGTGAAATTGGGAATGGCGGAAGCTTATATCCTAGTGCCTTAAACTGAAGTAACTTATTGTAATGATAATTTATAGTTGTAGTGTAAATATTTATTACAAAGTAAAAACTTATTTTGGATATAGAACTAAATATAAAACTTTGTAGCAGTAACCCGTTTATGTCATTTACCATGTAATTTAACCATCGTATGAACAGTACTTTTAAAACAGAACGTTGTACCGCTTACCCGATATGCAAATTCAGGATTGGCTCAATAAATCCCGTGTAACGTACATACTCATGAGTCACAGCCCCGATGGAAATCACGTTAATTTCCGCGTCATACGAGGTTGGGTGGCCAGCGATTTTCAGACTGCCCCAGCTTTCTCTAAAGCTGTTTTCAATCAAGTCCTCGAAATCTGTGTATTTTTGGCTACTCCAAATTTCCCTTTTTGAATTTCAAATTTAACTTCTGATTTTTGATGTGATAAGTGTGACGCAAAAGAATATTAAGATATTATATGGATGCAACCTTAGATTTAAGAAGTTTAAACTGTGGTTTGGATGAAGCATACAAGTAGATTGTGTGTTTCTATAAGGTATTACTTTACATATGATATTATCACATACCACAGTCTAATTATCAATACAGTAGACTAACTAAGGTATCAAAGAACATTCAGGTGAACTTTTATACATATTTTTATATGACAATCGGGAAATGGCTATAGGGCGGGCTACTGGCTATAAATAAAACTTACCCCAAGACAACAATATGGCGCTTTAACAATGAAAATTTATCATGAAGTAGTTTTGATAACCCTTGCAGCATTTTCGTCAACATCGAAGGTAGTTGGCATTTCGGCAGCCGGTCTGGACTTAGATTACTGTGTGGATTATATATTATATACTATACTATTTTTAAACTATGATGTTATTGTAGCCTTCACTTTATTTCGGCGCTTACCTTGAAGATGAAGATGTTGATAAAAGAATTGATTTTTAATCGTGAGTGTCTATTTACTATATTAATATTTAATTGCATGCATTTTTTGTACCATTCCCTCGTAGGTAGAACTTACACTATTTTACAAACAGCATTTGTAAGTCACGATGGAATTCGTGAATTTCCACGTCACATGCGCTTCGGCTAGACAATTTCGAACTAACTCAGATCTGCCGGCACTGCATTTATTTAGTTAAGCTTTAGTAGACTGCAGTTGCGCGTTTTTAAGAGCTATTAAATTAATTTGGTTGCATATTTACAATATTACATTTAAAAAATAGATTTTATTGTAAGAAAACATTTTTTTTATTTAATTTATTTTAAAACTTGCGACTCACCCTCACTTCGCTCGGGTTCGTCCCTAGATACGTTTTTTTGAGCGGAACCCTAAGTCTTTTTCTAAAACAAAAGTAGCTTATGTATTACTCCCTATAACATCAGCTATCTTTTAGTGAAAGTCCCGTCATAATCAGTCCAGCCATTTCAGAGATTATCTGGAAGAAACAGACAGACAGACAAAAAAGAGTTTTTCTTATAAGTACCGTATATAATTGCATATGCATTTAGTAAAACGCTGTTATTTTGACATTACATACAGACATTTCAATTTAATTTATCTGTATAGATTTTTTCTCTTTATTAAAACTTTCCGTGTACCTTAAGGAACGTACGAAAAAAAAACACTGAATTGGTCGAGCCGTTCCGAGTTTTGCGCTTAGCAACATTCATTTTTATTTATATAGATAGATAAATAAAGAAATTACTAACGCTAATATATAGTAGTCACATTTCAAGCCAAAAATTACCATAAGGATAGAAAATCATAAAAATCTTAATTTACCTGAGATTCGCAAAATTAAGTTTTTAATGTGTAAGAAAATGTTTTCTTTAAATTAGCTTTCAGCGAAGTTGACGTGCAAATTGTGAGTCGTCATTCTAGGAGTGGATAGGAGGGCTTTAGAGTCAGTTAATTTAAAATTTCATTATACGGACTGCTCTCAAACAATCTCACGGAGGCTAACCAACTGTGTAAGAAATATTATAGTGCACAAGTGTACGCTTAAGCATAAGGGCAATTTTTTTCAAATCTCATTGAACTTGCTATGGGACGACGTCCGACAGGGAGACTGAGATAAGATACTTTATAGACAACATACGGCACTATCTGAGATATAGTATATGCACATACCTACCACCAAATTTATGAAGGAGTATTTCGTAACAGAAAAACCCTAATAAATATATAAGCTAAATATTTTGGCCTGTCCCGAGAATCGAACACAGGACCTTACAATATTTAGCCGTAGAAGCAAGCCACTAGACCAATGAGGCAGTCTGTTTAAATCAAGGTTGTAATGCAGAGGGGGAAAGGACTTCCTGAGGATTTCCGTTTTTGAATACATATTAAGAATGACAATGTAGATATTTAATCCGACTTGCTTAGGGCGTTATCGTCATTAATACTTACGAGTATGTTCACATCATAAATGTGAAAGTAACTTGGACCTATTTGTCACTTAAACTACTAAACAGATTTCCATGATAAAAAAAAATATATATATATCTGTTAATTAACAATTGGCGAAAATATTGCATAAAACCAAACAAGATTATAGCGAATACCTCCTTTTTTGTAGCAGGTCCAAAAACTAATTAATATTTGTTTTATAATTACAAAAGGACAAAAGTGAATAATCTTAATGGCCTAAGAGCCTGTGAACGCCAGACCTTTGTCATTTTATAAAAGCTGAAAGTTTGTCAGCGCATGCTCCCAACACAGATAAGAACGATGGACCATTATGAAGTGTCTGGCATTGAATGACGTGATTTTTAATAATATTCTGAAGGTAATACCAAAAAATCACACTTTATTATTTGACGAATTTTAATCGGTATTTTACACACCTTTAGTACCGTGTACCTGCCAAAGCCACCATAGCCTGAACTTCATAATGGTCCATCGTTCTTATCTGTGTTGGGAGCATGCGCTGACAAACTTTCAGCCTTTATAAAATGACGAAGGTCTGGCGTTCACGGGCTCTTCCTCTATAACGTGTGCAATAATCATTTTCTGGGTAATTTATGTAACTATCAAATTTGATTTAAGAGAAATATTCTTACTATATTAAAGCACTCTCAATGACTTAAATATTATCTAAACGACGAAAATGAATTAAACAATATGAATTACGAGTATATCCTGATATCCAATACAAAAAGTGGATCTTCATTGATGATAAGTTTCATAAAGCATTTTTTGTATTGGATCTCAACGGTTAGAAATATCAAGTCCTGCTACTAAATACTCATAATATAAATATAGAAATTAAATATAAAAGTGTAAATACAACTTATGCAAATAATTTAGAACGAATCATGACGAAACCCGCATACCAGAAACTGTGTTCGCGCTTTAGAATAGGTGACCTACGACCTTCACCAAAGATTTGGAAGGTGGCCAGAGCGTACATTTTGTCTCTACAGAACATTAGGGGCAAGGGGTTAGAAGTTAAATATGGACATAGTAGCACGTCCGTGAGAGTTAAATTATTTATTCAGGCCAAAACTAAGGAAAGTTAGGGATTACCGGTCGTTGTTTTGTTGTTGTTCGTGTTTTAAAACAGTCGTCACTTACGTAATTATATTACGAATTTTTGATAGTAAAAAAAATAGGTATAAGATAGAAAGTATTAGGGCAAAGGACTTGAAAGTGCACTTGTGTTTGTGCGCACAATTGTGCACTATATATAAAATCTGATGCAAAGATGCTCAGTTGCGACTGACCGTTATAGCACAAATCGATCAAGAAAATTTTATTATTAAATTATTGTTAATAATGTGTTTTTAATATATTATTAGTAACTTAGTATTACAGGTTTATTAGTAATAACATTTTTATTTAATTAAAGCTCATTGTACTGCAAATCTTGTTTAAAAAAATAGGGTAGGTTAAAGAAGGTTACACAAAATGAGAATTTAGTGCATACGAAATCGCGAGAAATAGCTAGTGAAATATAAATTAGACAATAACGAGTGCGAACGAACAACTCCTTAACCCGTAACTTTAAGCTATAAAAACCTAGCTTTAAGAGCTCTAAAGGTTATAAAACTTGAACTGTCGAAATATCGTCAATAATAATGATTGTTCCGTTGAAGAAAAAAAAACGAAGTTTTATCAAACAGAAAACTAATTCAAAGTTCCGTTATTGTTGGCCGCCAGGGAACGGACTAAGGAATAAAAAGCATCTTGTCACTGAACGATATCGAGTTTCTTGAAGCAATTAAGATAAAGCCGTCGACAAAAGCCTCTGGGAGGACCCCGCTTTGTTGGCATCATGGTGGTAATTACTGAGCAAGTTTTCGATCACAATAACCCGCATGAGCAAAGTCAAATGATTATAAGATTAAGATGCATTAGAGAAATTTTAAGTGATTTTGAACTTGGAGGCGATAGATCTCTCATAGTAAAGATCTTTTTAACTTCTTTGCTAACAAAACGATTGTAAAATTACAATCTTCTTTAAATTATTTTAATATTTATTTTGATGTTCATATTTTAACAACAATTCAATTTATATCACCGCTGTATATACAAAGATGCAACTTTTTGGTAGCAAATAGCTTATATTAATGCAAATTCACTATCTATACATATAATAAAATTCTAACTAAGTCGAATCTGTACATTAAATATTTTTTTGGAAAATCTTATTGAAATAGTAATTATTATCGATACAGAGGCCAAATCTATAGTTTTTAGAATTTTGGTCTGTCTGTTACCGCATCACAGAAAAACCACTGGAGGGATTTTGATGAAATTTGGTATGGTGATAGCTGGTTATCCGGGTCAACATATAGGATACTTTTTACCGCGGGAAAATGTCTCGTTTCTGAGAAAAACCAAATAATAATACTAAAAATACTAATATGTAAAACCTAAGAATTTCGTTTTTGGTCATCTGATCGCGGGCGGAGCCGCGGGTAATGCTAGTCACTTATAATGTTAATAACTAGTGGTTTACCGTCGCTTCACTCGGGTGCGTAGCGAGGTACGTTTTAAATATGTATGAATAGTTATTGCATTGTTTCTAGTACATTAATTTGATATATCTTTTAAGGTTAAGACAGCGTTAGACTTTCTAAGAACGAGCCGATAGAACCAGTTATTGTGTTTTCCTGTGGGAATGAAAGTTTTTCCTGTAGTAAAAGTTATCTTAAATGTTGATAATTATCACTACACAGCATTTAGTTAAAATCGGTTCAGTACTTTTTGCGTGAAACGCGCTCATCGATTTCGCTAATTAACTGTTTTATTTTAATATTTACATATAATTGGGATTTTATTTAAGAAAATAAATTATTTGTTATATCGATTGTCATACACGCTCAATTAATAACATTTAGCTATAAAAATGTTGTTAGTTTCTCATATGAATACACTCTATAATGATAATGAAATTTTAACAGCATCGTACTAAAATATCAATATTTAATTAAAATATGAGTTTTATATAGTTGGTAGTGACCCTACTTTCTGTGTCAGCGGTCGCGGGTTTGAGTCCCGCGGGGGGCATTCATTTGTGTGATGAGCACGATTGCTTGTACTCCAGTCATGGGTGTTTATATTTATAATATGTATGTATTTAAAAAGTTATATATGTGTAGTGTATCAACTATCTGGTATCCATAACACAAACCTTATCATGGAACTAGATGGCGCTGTGTGTTAATGTCCCAACATTTATTATATCTATGACTATTATTGTAGATTACATATTAATTTGATGGATTCTTTGCTCCGAAATATTATATTAATTAAACAAGGAATTTTTATAATAAAGCCCCCAATTTAGTATAACAAAGCTTGAAAGTAAAATATTTTTGTAATAGTATTTTCAGTATAAATCTGTACTATTTTTAATATAGTTTTAGCTAGAATTACAGTTTTAGTTAATATTTGAGAAAAATAATATAAAAACACCAGTCACATATTTGAACTTCCTATCCAAAACACAGCCTTATGTACCTACAAGGAATAAGTAATAATCACTTACATCATCATTCGTCTGAATTAAGTTTGAAAATGCATAAGCCTGTGCTCTATACCTAGTAACATATGGCCGCCAATAACGAGATATTATGCATGATACGTAACATAACTAAGCACCGGACATAGAGACATTTAAAATATAATAATATTTAACATAATTTATCAAGTATAGATATTCTTAAGGAAATTAGTTGATAGAAGACTTATAACGGATTCAACCTTTAAGGTTTTATCAAATCGATTTTTGTAAACGGTTTCCCGTAACGGGAACAAATGGTTGAAATGGAGAACAAACAAACGTGAGGTTCACGATACGTCTTACCGAATCGGTTTTCGTATACGGTTTTGAATAAACGGTTTTTTTAACCGTATCAGGCTTTTAAGTACGGTGTAAATGCATTCAGTATTGTTTGCATATACGTACTACTGGAAGCTGTATACAAAAACCGTTGTGATAAACCGTAACGTGTTAACACGCTGTTATGTGCATAGGCTCTTATGTTTTATAGTTTAATTAAAAAAAAAACCTGGTTATAATTAAATTGAAATTAATAAATAAAAACACACAATAGTAAAACGATAGCATTTCCCATCATTTAATTACAGAATACCCTTTGGACAGTACTGAAAAGTTTAACAGCGTTAAATGCTGCAGCATATTTTAACATAAATACTAATTACCAATATTTATCACTTTCAGCTTACATCATAATGAATAATATATAAAATTGGCATATCTATACATATTAATTAAACAGTTTAAAGTGCTTAAATATAAACAATCCATCAAAATTAATATCCAACACACATTATAGCCGTGTGTTTCGTAGTAAATTGCAGTATTAAATTACAAAATATGCGCCTAATAATATTGTGGAGTAATAAATGTTATTATAATATAAATAATAGTGAGCAATCAAAATATATGACAATGGGTCCGCTCGTTATCTACGTACATAGACACGCGATTTACACTCTAAACGCGAACTCAAAGCGTTGTATTATTCCATACAAAGTGTGAAGGGACAAAAAGATCTGTCACTGCAGTTAATGGACCCTCATATAGCGGTGCTTAAACTAAAAACAGAATTTCGACTAACAGTTTTAAGGTTATTTCGGAATAGTTTTTATGTATATAAAAATAGATCTGTCTGAGTTGTTGGACGTTGAAATTGTACTGAAAAAGCATATGGCGGTTCCAAAATGTCACTAAATACATTTATGTGAAGTTTTTTTAGTGTATGTAAATTTTTCAGATGCGTTAGGCTTTAAATAAATATTAATTTGAATTGTTGATCAATTTTATGTGCTTGTGATATAGTTTTGGGTTTTGTCGACTTGAATTCAGCCCTTTTTAACGTCCCACTGCTGGGCACGAGCCTTCCTGTAATATGAGGGGGATCAGACCTCCAGGCCAGGCTGTCAGGCAGGCAGGAAGGGAAGATGTGTTGACTAATATACTCGTAAAATGTTTTTAACCGACTTCCAAAAAGGAGGAGCTTGTCAATTCATCGGAATCTTTTTTTATGTATGTTCACCGATTACTCGAAGACGCCTGAACCGATTTGGAAAATTTTTGTTTTGATTCAACGAGTGTACTTACGAGGTGGTCCCATATAAATTTTATCGGTTTTTTAAAAAATCAACAATAAATTTATTTTTTTAAATAAATTGTTTAATCGATTATGTTCTTACAAATTACCTGCTTATTACGTCTCCACTAAAAATGGAAAAATAAAAACTAAAAAAAAACGACTTCACGGTACAGGCACTAAAATGTAAAAAATAACTAAACGGAGGTTTTCATTTAGAATAGATACCTAATCAGATATTTTCGAAGTCGGTGCCAGCCTACAATATTTTTAGATATGAATATCTAATCGGTAAATATGTATTTTACGTATCGAAATATATTAGATTTGCTTTGCATCGGCTATTATGGGTCTCTACATGATACAAGTGTTCCCGAGCAGTCAGTAGACTACTAAAAATACACAGTAAACATAATATACAAACAAACATATTTCAAAAATCTCGTCGAGTAAAATATGATTATAGGTCTATTTTATTAAAGCAATAATGTTAAATTATGTTTGTTATTCTCACTCACTTGTTTACCATTAGTCATACTGCGTCATGGTTAATTACAACGAATAGTATGTAAGTATCTCTAATTTTTAAATCTAAAAACCGTGATTTAAATCATATTCTTCATAAGCAACCTTGCTTCTCCGTGTTTTCCAGTTTGTACATTCAGCTAGAATTATATTTATTTGGAAAGGGAAAAATATTTTACTTCGTACCTTCTGCTTTATTAGTTTACCATATTTACTTGATGTATTGAAATAAAAAGTAAGTTTGTCTTTCATCGTCCCTAGGTATATTTATAAGATATATTTTGTCAATCAAAAAATTAGCACTTGCTGTTATGGTACTAACAATTTTCAGTAACTCATTAGTAAAAAGTAAATATATTGAAAATATTAACGATATCTACGATAAATTGTTTGATATCCATCAAATTATTTAAAACTAGAGACTCATCTTCGCTACGCTCGGGTTCGTCTCTAAACAAACAAAAATAAAACTTTCCCATGGGAACCGTCTTTCCGGTATAAAAAAAGATTATCTGTTATTCTGATGTATGAGCTATATTATTGTAAAGTTTTATTAAAATACATTCAGTCGTTTTTGCGTGAAAGAGTAACAAACATCCAGACATCCATATATCCTCAGAAACATACGCATTTATAAAATTAGTAGGATGTTACAAAATTTAAATAATTATGACTTGCCAAAACAGTACGATCCTGTAATTAATGCATCCAGTAAATTTTATAAACCGATTATAACTTTTATTGCGCTTGTTATATTAATGAATGGAACCATCACATAAATAGCCTATTTATTGATAGCTTATAAAATATATTTGGCAGCATATAAATAATTCTCTGAATTTGTTGGTATTTAAAATTTCATTTATACTTTAATAATGTTCACTTCAAATTTGGCCCTGAAATTAGAGCTAAAGCTGTAATAATATTAATTACAAATAGAATACTAAAATTTGACTTAATATAGTGTAAATATATTTTATATATATTATTTTTGATATTCTAAATAAAATTGTAGTCTTGGTTTTGTGATTGTAATATTATTTCCCTGACTTTAAAATTAAGGGGTACCTTAATTAGGGTAATGTATGGTTTGTATATGTTACGTAATAGTTTTACTAATTAATGAGTATGAACAGATTTTCATGCTTTTTTAATAAATCTGTTATATTTCAGGATTAACTTAAGAAACTCTTGGAGGTGGAAAAATTGTCCTTTAAGTAATTTTCATATTGGTCTACGAGGTACGTCTTAGTTAATAATTTATTGTAAGGCTCCTATGGTGAGGTGCTAAGATTTAAATGGCTTGTCACAGGCTGCAGTTACTAGTAAAGTATTATGTGATCGGTGATATTACTGAATATTGATGATGTCCTCCTAGCCGATTCCTGCCACGGCGGCCAATCTCAATGAGATTAGCCAACTGCGCAGGAGATATTATAGTGCTCAAGTGTACGCGCAGACACAAGTGCACTCTCTATTCCTATCACTCTCATACTCCGGTGGGACGACCACTCGACACGACCGGTGAGAGTTAAGGCGCAGGACCGACGGCTTTACGTGCTCTCCGAGGCACGGGGGTGAAACACCGCCAACTTCCCAACTCCAGGCTGTTACTGAGACTTACTATACAGGAAGACTCAATAACTAAACTTGGCCCGACCCGGGACTCGAACCCAGGACCTCCGGGTGTGCAGCCGTACATGCTAGCCACTACACCACCGAGGCACTGAATATTATACACTAAAATATTCAAGTCCATTTTATACACTCAAGTATACTCTTTTAAAACAGCTTCTAAATAAAATAACTATGATAAATCATGCTTTGTTACATCTCTATCGTCATCATCAAAAACATAGTTTAATCTGAAAATAAGGTAGCCTATAATTTACTAAAATTCAGTATCAATTCGTTTTAAATAAAGTTTACGTTTTAAACAATAATTTTAATTTATTTGACGCGAAAGTCACGAGCTCTCTTCTTTTGAAGTGTACCTATAAAATGTACCTATGTACTAAATAAAACGTAAAGTAATTTTGTATACTAATATATTTATTTAGGCATAATATGCGACTATTGAAGAATAATTATATATGTATAACTAGCAACTCACCCTCCCTCCGCTCGGGTTCGTTCCTAGTTTCGTTTTATTGTTTAGTATAGATTTCTCAGAGATGCGATATTTTCCCGCAATAAAAAGTATCCTATATGTTGACCCGCATAACCAGCTACCATCATAGCAAATTTCATCAAAATCCCTTCAGTAGTTTGTTCGTGATGCGGTAACAGACAGGCAGACAGTCAGACAAAAATTCTAAAAACTTTAGATTCGGCCTCTGTATCGATAATAATGTCTATTTCAATAAGATTTTCCAAAAAATATTTAATGTACAGATTCGGCTTACTTACAATTTTATTATATGTATAGATTACATTTTTTTCTCCCTAATATTATGCACACAAACCATGATTGAGTAACAAACATGTAAACATCTAAACTTTTGCATTTATAATATTAGTTAGATTAACACACTTTGCATCTGGACGAATCCAGGGCCTGCCGCTAGTTATATTTGACTAGCGACTCACCCTCGCTTCGCTCGGGTTCGTCCCAAGGTTTTTCCCAATACAAACTTTCATCCACGTTTTCATCCCCTTAAAGGATGATTTCCGGTATAAAAAGTATCTTGTGTCCTTTCCAGGGTCTCAAACTATCTTCTTACCAAATTTCATCTAAATCGGTTCAGTAGATCCAGAGGTTACCCCCTACAACGTCACAAACTCACAAACTTTACCTCTTTATAATATTATAGTAAAGATTATTTGTTAACTTATTCTTTTTGAACCATTAATCATTGCTTAAACACCAAACCGCTACGCGGTTTTAACACGTATTGACTAATGAAAATTTAATCAAACGTATTTCAGTAAACAATTGTATTACGAATACTATTACATTTTCAGTTTCATTAGCTCATTTTAATAGACATTCCAATAGATCAACTCTGTGAGGACAAATGCTGAAATGATTTGATTACATCGATATAGCTAATATTGATAACTAATTATAATGGATTAATGAAGCTTTCATGCTTCATTCCGTTATTGGTAAAATTAATAATGAACTTTGTAGGGTAAAGTTATCCATACTTAATATGGTAAATGTGAAAATGTGTTTGTTTATTTGTTTGTTTGTCTTTCTTGCACGTTGAAACGACTTGGCGTTGGTTTTTGTGTGGAGATAGCTGGAGAGTGACATAGGCTACTTTTACCATGGGAGCTAATCTATTTCCCACGGGAAAACACGTTATAATACAATCCAAAAAATATTTATAATCAGAATTACTTGAAACTTGGTATCAATACTCTTCAATACAATTAATTAAATACGTGTTTTTAGCGGATGAAAATTAGCGCGAGTGAAGCTGCGGGTTCTGCTAGTATTTTATATACCTATGTTTTGTTTTATTTAAACCTTACTAAAAAGATGTTAA
The DNA here is from genome assembly GCA_947093115.1 of Brenthis daphne. NCBI lineage: Eukaryota > Metazoa > Arthropoda > Insecta > Lepidoptera > Nymphalidae > Brenthis > Brenthis daphne. Next base: position 27,147,740 of record OX352474.1, on the reverse strand, counting down.
CTAATTGAATTCTCAACATATTCACTTATAGGAATCATCGAATGCTGTGATTTGTTGCATTTTTTCAAGGCATTTTTAATAGTTTATGTTATATTATAAAATATATATATATATATATATATATATATATATATATATATATATATATATATATATATATATATATATATATATATATAACAAAACCTTTTCTATATTATGCTTGAGTATAACTTGCGAGTTCTTATATGCTCATTACGTCGAAACATAATATACTGATCCTAATTTCTACAAGTACTTGTTTAAATCAATTTAAAAAAGAAAACTCAAAACAGAATATAAAATACTATAATGTCTATGTTAAAAATAATTTAAACTCACAATGAAAATAATACTGGCACATTAGTAATAAATTGCAGTACGCATTTCCCACCTTATCATGCTACGGTGCGGAGGTAGTGTACCGGAAACAATTTGATCCTTGTAAATGATCCCCCGTCCCAAGTATTCAACAATTTGTTCTCGAAATGATCAAGATTATGAGCAAAGTACGATCGTACAAAAGGCAAATTGTATACATTAAGCGTAAGGAATTAAAGAAATGTATAGTTAATGGTATGGTGTTACATTATTTGAGGATATTTAATGAAGATATCATAACTGTCTCGTTGGTTTTGTTGTTTGTGTGCATTTACAGATCGTGAGGTCTTGGGTTCGAATTTTTTTAATGTTGGGATATATTACGCATAGGACCTGCACACATACATAATATAGGTTATGTGGGACACATCACTATCAAAGCCAGTACTACCACTATCCACTAAAACGTAACGGAACCTCCCTCTTTAGTCTTTACATGACGTCTCAATATCGTTTGCAACCAAAGGGTTGGGCCAACGATCTGGTATCAAAGTATTACTAGGAGCAACCCGCATCTTAGAGTCGGGGAAAAGCGGTGTTATTTAATATAACGTGTGATATTTGGCATAGAGCAAAGTATAAGTTAATACACAACTCCACTATAAAGTTTTACATAATACATAATTTGCCATTCTGTTCTAGCGTACGCTATATTTTATACTACAATTATATACATTAAACTAAAATAACACATACTAATATAGCAATATAGTAAAATGAAATCTAAAACGATGTACATTCTTACAGAATATAAAAAAAAATACTGACCGAACATATGTTCGTTGTGTGTAGATTATATAATCTCCTCTTTTTTGGAAGTTGGTTAATAAAACAACATACATAACCAAGATAACACAAAAGAAATTGTAACGCTGCGACAGAGATTGAAAAGAATGAAATAATAAAACCTTTTATTTTTCAGCGACTAACGAATTATTCACGTCGTTCGAACAAAACGAATGTAATAAACAAAGAACAATTATTGTTTAATCTGTAGGAATCAATATAAATGAATTTCACTACTTTATAAATGTCAAGCTATTTCTACCTTTTAAAAAATAGGATAGTAATGTCATTCGAAGCGTGACTAAGTTATTTTTGACCGATTTCAAAAACGGAGGAAGAACTTCCATACCGTTACTATACCGTTTATATATTTTTTTAATAAATAGTCTTATATAATATATCTTAGAGCTTCATATATCTAACTTACAAAATATCGTCATAATGAAGGCACACTTATTTACTTTAAAAACGATTTTGAAATCGATTTCCTTAATTAGTAAAATTGGAATAAATCGACTTTTTTTCGTAGTTTTTTTTTATTTTAATTTAAATTACACGTAACATTATTTTATATCACTCAACAATTTTTAGTTTTATTTTTTTTGCTTAGAGAATGTAATACATTATATTTATGTTTCATTTTTTAGTGTTGGCAGCATTCATGGCTGCATTTTATTTATTTAGATCACGGATCATCAAAATAATAGTACCTAATAGTGAAATCAATTTTGTTTGTTTTTGTAAAGAGGAACAGTTTCGCCACCTCTTCTTTGAATAAGTGGAATTTTAGCCTCTTTATAATAATGTCTTTATTATAAACTAGGGACGAATCCGAAGCAAAACGAGGGTGAGTCACTAGTGAAAAGCCAAATCTATCCCACGGGAACCGTACATTTTTCCGGGATAAAAAGTTACCTGTGTGCTATTCCAGTAAAAATCCGTTTGCTTTCAAATCCATTTTTATTTCTAAATAAATATTGACAACTGTCAAAGTATTGAAGTGTTCTACATATATTTGAACACAATATTGCACTATCTCTATGCCAATTCCATATCCGTTCAGTCGCTCTGGCGTGATTAAGTAACAAACTTTCGCATTTATAATATTATATATTATAATAGGATATAACAAAAAATGTTTTGTTCTCTCTCTCTAAATGAGTCTAGTTTAAATAGAATTTTATTTGAAATAGTAGTTCAATTCAGATACGATATATTCTTACTGCATGTTAGCCACCCAAGGTTTAAATCTAAATAGAGAATAAACAGAGTATCTGTTACACAGTTTAATCACTGTATTGTAGAGTCCATTGTACGGTCATTCCTATATGATGTAGACGTAAAGTTACGAGGTCGGCAATACTTGCTTGTGCTTAAGTATAATTAACAAAATTGTTGTTCAAACTACTAAATTGTTATAGTGAAACTAACTCTATATGAAATTATTCTGGAAATTCGGTTTCAATTAGTTATTTATTGCTCTTTTTAACCGACTTCGAAGAGGAGGAGTATTATATTAGATTAAATGTTTTGTGTTTTTGTTAAATGTTACCCACATGCACTACATTCGTATAGAATACAATAGAAAATAAAAGCAAACCTATCCCACGGAAAGCTTACAGTTTTCCGGAATAAAAAGTTGCCTATGTGTTATTCCAGACTATAATTTATCTCTGGGCCAAATTTCATCCAGATCCGTTCAGCTGTTCTAGCGTAAAAGAGTAACAAACATTCATACTCACAAAATCAAAACACATACTCACAAACTTTCACATTTATAATATTAGTATAGATACAGATATAAACACTTATAGTTTTAATTTTTTTATACAGAATAATAAATTTTGAAGTATCTAATACAATCTTCGTTTCACGAATATGTATTTCGATATGTATGTACATCATCACCAATATGTATAACATCAATTTAAAAAAATAAAAACTTTTTAACAATAACAAAAAAATAAAAACCGACTTCAAACAAAAGCACTAAAAAGTAAAAAATAACTGATTGGTAGTTTTCATTTACTATACATACCTAATCAAATATTTTCGAAGTCGGTGTGCTTTGATTTGTATGGGCTGGCACCGATTTCTAAAATATTTGATTAGGTATGTATTTAATAGGTAGGCTTTAATTACTTAGCCAAAGCACACCGACTTCAAAAATATTTGATTAGGTATGTATAGTAAATGAAAACTACCAATCAGTTATTTTTTACTTTTTAGTGCTTTTGTTTGAAGTCGGTTTTTATTTTTTTGTTAAAAAGTTTTTATTTTTCCCTTTTTAGTGTAGACAGTAGTAGCAAAGTAAGGATTCTAACGTGTTAGGCTTGTCAAATCAAACAAAATAAGCCCAAACTCAAAGTATCTACTATTAGCCGTTGAAGAGTTCCACCTATCCACCTTCTGGCCTTACCATCAGATCAGGTTAACAATACTGAACCATTGTACTATCGACGGAAATAGAAACACTTGCAAAGTTTCAAGTCAATATGACAATTAGAAGTAGGTTAAATGCACCATTACCTATTTGTCCACCCTTAGGGGTAGTATTTTTTTGTAATTTAAATCGGATCAATCTGGAAGTATACACTTTCAAACAACACAAAAATTGTCTAAATCGGATTAATAAACGACAGAGTTCTGAGGTAACAAACATAAAAAAATACAGTCGAATTGAGAACCTCCTCCTTTTTGAAGTCGGTTGAAAATACCGCCTTGACTCTTTATTGATTTTTATTTCACAGCAACAATAATACATATTTAATTATAATATTATAATGATATAAATTAAAACAAATATTGAGTAATAACAATATAATTATAATAAAAATATTTTTTTAAAAAGCTTAGCTTTGTCAAGTATATAAGTTAGGTCAAACTTACGGAACATTTCCTCGAAAATGTGAACTACAATAACATCGTAAGTATTTCCATATCTCGAGTTGTCAGGCGGCAAAAAAGGAAATATTCAGACGTGGTAAGCTTTTCTAAACTTCAGCCAACACGTCTTATATTGTAATATTATTATGATATTTTAAATAAACCTATATTATATAGCTATAGTGCCTATATCTTCTATTTAAATATATAAAAATATATATCAAACCTCGTTCAACCTCGGCTCATTATTTGTAGTATTATTCCGAATTTTTCAGTTCAAGTCATTAAATTGACATCTTTTCTGATGATTTGTAACTTATAATTTTCTAATGTTCTGATAAACTTTAGAAACCACTTAATATGAAGGAATCAAAAATAATGTATGTTACTTTAAATCTCTAATTTTAAAGTTTTCTATTAGTAAAAATTTCAAAATGGAGTTTTGATTTTAATAGTGAGGCGCTAGTGTAGAGTGAAGTCTCTAGAAATGTCAAATGATACTAAATGTTTTCTCTTTGGGAGCTTTTCATTGCGGATCTTCACTAAAATTGTAAATATTGTGTCATTCCTGATTAATTATAGTAGACACAGCTCAACAACACCAGCTCTACAAATATTATTGCTTTAAAAGAGGAGCTATGAAAAAGTCAATATTTTATCTATTTGGCTATTATATATTATTTATTTAAAACAAAATTTAAAATTATTATTATTATATTAAATTTATGGCTCTGTCGCATTAACAATTACTTTTTTAACGACAGCGATAGGACCTTACTCGCCTGTGGCGCCAACTGGTCGCCAAACGATAACCCTCCTTGCATTGAAATCATAATAAAATGTCATTGTCATACGTTTTTTTTATTTTGATTCTCAAACGGTTGTAGAATAACATGTTATCTTTGTCTCTTGAATAGGTAGTTCAAATTCTACATACAAACTTACAAAATATGTAAATCAATCAGTAAATAAGTTCAAATATACATATATAAAAACACTAAGACATGTGACTATACGACAAGTTCTTGTATGAGATTCGTATTAACAACCAAAACAACACTGAGATCCCTTGTGAGAACGTCGTACTATAATAATACCTAAAAAGATATTTTAATACTAATAATAAATAATTAATATGTAACTTTAACCAGTGCAATCAATTATATCAATCGAGGGCAGCCAAGTGCACCAGAATGGAGTCTGAAATCGAGTGCATCACTGACAATTACTATCAAGTCTCTTGTCACTCTTACTTGGGAGGACTTTAAATAAATTGTAACTGTACACGTCTAACAATAAGGTTCACAATTGCATAATTACGTAATAAATGTGTCCGATCACAATTCAAATTTAGTGTACAGAATATTCGCTTTTAAGCAAATTAATTTTCAAACTAACGCTATTTCTATACGTTCTATGCTCAAAAGCTGCAATATCAAATACTATAAAATATTAAAATACTTCGATGAAATATAACTTTAAAGTACCTCTTTTCTTTAATTTAAAATTCATTTTAAACTTACAGAATGGGGAAGTTTCCAACTTTTATATGTATTAATTATAAAAATTTAAGTAAAATATAACAAAAATTATGAAAGAATTATTAAAATATCTCAAAAAATGAAAAAGTTATGAAACTTTTAGGTTGCATTTGTAAGAATAACTTCGTGACGTCACACCACCTGAATGACCGGAATTCCAATTAATTTCTCAGTCATTTATTGATAGATTTCAAAAACTTTCTCATTGAATAATGTGTTTTGATCTATATTATAATTCCATTGCGTTAAATATGTATTAATATCATGAACCTTCTCCATTAGTAATACCATATTAAAATTGTTTAGGTTTTCAAAATTCGTGAAGGTTTTCATTTATACAGAAAAAATAAAAATAATCTAAAGGGCCTTTAAAGAGCGATAATTTACATTATAATGTATACATTAAAAGATATAAATATTTTTTTTCTGTATAAATTAGTTAATTATGTCAATAACGTCTATCAAGCAATGGTAGTCCGGTGGTAAAGCACGCTCTTAATAAAACAATTAAAGCAGATTCAAATCCCGAGTGCCTCTGATGTTTTCATGTACGCATTTTCAACTTGATTAGCAGCTTAGCAGCGAAGGAAAATATCGTGAGATAACCTGCATGTTCGAGAGAACCTAGCATATCTAAGTGCCTAGATTCGTACCTACCAGCGGAAATTCTATAAAAAGGCTTGAATGAGAACGAAATATGATAGACATATTATCAGTGCTGGATTCAACCTTAGCGCCACCCCTGGGCAATGTAAAAAATGCCACCCCATTATCGAAGTTTTGCATAAAATAGATAAAATTACGATAAAGTTCCATTTTTTTTATTTTTGATAAATCGAAAAAAATAGTTTTTTTAATTATTCATTTTTTGGGAAATAAAAAACCATTTTCAATAATCCGAAGTTTTTTTTGTTTATCCTTCGAATTCTGCCGCCACTGAAAATTTACCGCCCTGAGCACTAGCCCCGAGTGCCCCTAGTCTAAATCCAGCGCTGCATATTATTATATTATACTCCAGATTGAGTACTGTATATATAGTAAAAACACACATGCTAACAAAAATAGAAATTCCTCATTTTTCGAAGTCGCTAAAAAAGATATTAATATTTAATTTTATGGAGATTGTTATATAAAAACATAATGAAGTTTTAAACAACACTTAAGCATCACTTAAGTATATATCCCGAGTAAACCTGAACACGGCGATCAATCAGTTGGTTGGCGTCCTCATGAATAATCTTCTTGTTGGGGAAACTTTTACAAAAGATTTATTTTCTTTCGACAAGCGTTACGGGATGCGGCAAAGATTGATTGGTAAATAAATTTTAAAGTATATGTGTGTGAAAAAATGTATTTGGATTATCGATATTATTATGTTTACTTGAAAACTGGTTAGTGAAACTGTGATTGAAAAATACATTCATAATTATCTATAAAATACTTATGTTCACGCAGCTTAAAAAAGTTTGAGTTGTACCTTTAAGTGTATTTTTATTAAATGTCTATTTAAATAAGCTATACATATAATCCATTGATTTAGGTTCATAGCTTGATTATTTTATTTTAATGCGAGATTTAGATAGAAATTTGGATATATCATGTCATTAATATATTTAAAATCTGTAAAACTTTTTAATAGTACATACATACAAATAAAACGAATCATTGTAATAATTGCTATGAAAACTGAAAAAAAAACACAAATTAAATTAACTTCCTGACACTATAAACAGACCCTCAAAACCAAATGAAGCAATGACTATTTCTAAATAATATTATGATGATGACTTATCGAATCGAGTGCAATTACAAGGTTGTACTATTAGCCCTTAAACAATATAACTGTCCATCCCTTTTGACTCCATCGTCGAAGAAACTCGATAGAACTAAATTTTAATAGTTACAGAACAACATACGTTTATGTTACGTTTGTGAAATCTAAGACAGTCACAGAAGATTCAAAGAGTCAAACGTTTAGCTCAGTTTGTAGTACTTGCTGTGCCAGCGGTCGCGGGTTCGAGTCCCGCTAGGGGCATTCATTCGTGTGATAAGCATGAATGTTTGTACTCCAGCCATAGGTGTTTATATTTATAATATGTATGTATTTAAGGCTATATATGTGTGAAGTATCAACTATCTGGTATCCATAACACAAGCCTCGTGGCTTACCATGAAACTAGATGGTGCTGTGTCTTAATGTCCCAACATATTTATTTATTTACATAATACTAAGTTAAATTTAGTTTAAAATTCCTATAACTTCTTAAAATTTGTCTTTATAAGGGCTAAAATCCCGAAAATACAAAGATAATTCAAATAGAATGTCATATAAAACTAAATTGAAGCAATAGCCCAAACCAAGGCATATTATAGAACATAGTCTATCTACGTAAACTAGTTAAGTCAACTATCACCTCTGCTAGCTATTACTTGCCTGCATTAGGTTAATTGGAGATAAGCTAGTTTGCACTGACTGTGCGGTCATCTGCGCTTTCCTAATGATATCACAGATCAAATAATATGTCATCCCCTATTAAAGATTCAAATTATAAAATTTCTGGAGCTGATAAGGTGTGATGTTTTTAACGCGATTTTATCGAACTTTACTTGTAATTAATTATTTATTTAAATTCTAGAAAAAGATTTTATACTACTAAGATAGAGATATGTAATAACTAGGAAAGTTTTAACGGTTAGTATAGATTTCTTACAGATGAGATATTTTTCGGCAACAAAAAGTAAACATATACATCGGCAACAAAAAGTAAACATATAACATATACAGATATTTAGCTATTAGTATAGCATATTTCATCAAAATCTATCCAATGGTTTTCTGGTAATGCATTCCCAGACGTACAGACTGACAAAAATTCTAAAAAACTATAGATTCGACCTCTGTGTCGATAATAATGACTATTTCAATAAAAATCAATATTTAATGTACAGATTCGACTCAGTTCGAATTTTATTATATCTATAGATAAAGATTGAAATTCTAAGCTTGTTTAATATTTTAAAACAATTTTAGAATTTGAACAGCCAACAAAACAGTGCTCAGATACTCTTAACTCTGTACATTACAATGTGTACATTATCACCTATACTTATATTATAAAAAGGAAATTTTTCTTTGTAATAATAGAGATTTTTTTAATCTCTAAAAATTTTGAACCGATTTGAATATTATTTTTTTTTTTCAATAAAAACCTGCATCATTCAAAAGTCACGTAGGTTATATTTTATTTCAGTAATAAAAAGTCTTTACTTTGAAATATCATATTAGGTGGGTCGCTATTTTTGTCTCAATTATTAAGAAATGTGTATAAATCCAAGTAAACATTTAATGCCTAATTTTCAAGTCAACCTTTTTAACAACTTAAAATGCGAGATGTTTTACGCAAAATCATTCAGACACATTATGAATAAAATAAATATGTTAGGACACAACACCATCTAGTTCCATGGTAAGCTACGAGGCCTGTGTTATGGATATCAGATAATTGAAACACTACACATATATAACTTTAAATACATACATATTATAAATATAAACACCCATGACTGGAGTACAAACATTTGTGCTCATCACACAAATGAATTTCCCAGCGGGACTAGAACGCGCGACCGCTGCCATAGCAAGTAGGATCACTAAAAACTGAGACAAACGTGTCGTCAAAATGCACATAACCTTAAAACTCCACATCAGTGGATATTAAATTAATAATACTTTCAGTTATAACATTTATTTACTTTGATTGTAATAAAAATTGTATTTCCTTTAAGAATACAATATAAATACATTTTCAGTAGAGAAGGTGACTTTCTAAAGATTGTCACATAAAATTTTACCAGCGCAACTTAGTTTTGTGTCATGCCACAGTATAAAATATTACACTTTTACAGCACCCAATAGGACTGCACAAAAGAACGCAATACTATTAAAATAAAGATCAAGACAGAAAATTGTGCTTAGTTTTACAGGTATAGTTATTCAAAAATAACTTATATAAAATATATGTTTAGAATTTATTATATACTTTATTTAGTTTATTATCTATCTATATGAATGAAAATGAATATTCGTATGTTTATCCTCTATGCATTCCTACCATTGATCTAATTGTGATGAAACTCTGGTCGGTTATTCTGTATATACCTGGTATGTATATTTATAGCGCAAAAAAAATTATAAATAAATAAATATTTTGGGACATTAGCACACAACACCATCTAGTTCCATGGTAAGCTACAAGGCCTGTGTTATGGATACCAGATAGTTGAATACATGTGTATTTAACTTTAAATACATACATATTATTATAAATATAAACATCCATGACTGGAGTACAAAGATTCGTTCTCGTCACACAAATGAATGCCTCCAGCGAATCTCGAACCCGCGACCGCTGGCACAGCAAGTACAAGCAAGCAAGCACTACAAACTGCGCCTAACGTGTCGTTTTTATTTGGACGTTTGTCTTTTATGCATTCCTCAACCATTCAAGCTTAGGGACCCGAGCGAAGCAAGGGTAATTCGCTAGTATATTTATAAAATTTATTATATACTTCTTTTCATTTACTCGTGTTGTTTAAATCTGTATTTTATTTGAAATATCAGGAAACAAATTCTTCTTTCTCAATTCGGTTTATTTTTTTGGGAGATACATAATATTTTGCTTTCATAAATAGGAATAAAGGCCTACAACGCTTATTTTACAGTTTTAGTATACATTGTATCATTATCAATAACAGCATTTTACTTTGTATCAGCAAGAAATGTAGAACTGGATAGTCGCGATATTTATTACGCAGTTTTACAGTTTCACTTGTAGTTAACTATTTAATCAAATCTTTGAATAAGTTTTAATACCACTTCTGAAAGCCCAATTTGTAGGTTTATGAAACCTGACAATACTATAGTTTTATACGAAATATTGGATGATCAAACAAAAGTGTTCATTACTAGTAAGCCTTTAGAGTTATGACCCATTTTATTTCGTTTAAAATTTGCAAAAACGGGTTCTTTGGTTATATATTTAAATTATTGCATACATAGAGTATTGGCTAGTTATTAAAATAGTATATTCGCTATAATAATAAATTAAAATTAGGTACAGTTCGAGAAAACATATATATAAAAACGATTATTCATATAATATTGTGTTTGTTTGTTCGTCTAAGAAACGTAAGAGCCGTCAACAATTGACAATATACTCATCAACGCTGTCGACTACATGTACTGTAGAGTTGTTGACATACGACTTCCTCTCCATACAAAGACCTTATGCAAATAGATGAAAGGGACGGAGTAATCGGTTAAGAGAACCTATGCTACAATATGTGACGACAAACGTGATTTATTACACTTGATTCGTAGCACAGATACTGTACGTTCAACGTATATACGATGTACGATTATAAAGTTGTATATAAAATGTCTAATTTTATATTACTTATTTTGGTTAATGATGAGGGTTCGATATCTGTATGTATACACGTACCTATATGTATTAACTATAGAATTATTTCTCACAGTTTGTGTAATATGAATACTGTAGTAATGAGGGCATTATTAGCGCATTGGACTCCACATAATAAAATGTTACAGGAATGAAAAAATATCTAATAATAATCAAATATGATCCTTTTTGTTACTACATTATACGAAAATGAGACTCGAAATTTCAGAGCTCATTAACGTCCGGCAATCAAGCCGGGTACGAAGCCAGGGAACGCGCTGGGAGGAAGCCCACCTCGGTCTGCTATGTGGGTTGCTCCTGGTACTTCTGATAGCAGAGTGGACCGTGGGAGCAACCCCATGGTTATTGTGATCTACTTCGGTAGGCCTGCCGTTGGGGCTTCGTGGTTGAGTGCATAAGCGATCCTGCGACGCCCCATTAAGATGGGGGAGGTTCTATTCGGTTTTAGTGGGTACTCTTGGCTTTGCCGGTGAGTTTTACATAACAACCTGTATGCATTGCAGGTGGTGTGCCTAAATGCTCTCCCCAAGGTTTAAAAAAATGTTTGGATATCTAAGCTAACATAATATCTCTCTCATTAACCAACACAGTACATTAACTATGACGATTTTGATTAAATTTATTATAAAATAGAAAGTATAATTTTAACAATTGATGAAACATAATTCTAAATATAATCTGTGTATACAGAATCTATGTTCAATTAACAAGACCGCATTGGCAAACTATTATACACCAATGCATTAGGTTAATTGGACATAGGTAGAGACTGCACTTGACTAAATTGCATTACGGTTGTCATCAGAGGAATGATATATTATATCTCAGGTAACATGTTATCTATACTAATATTATAAAGAGGTAAAGTTTGTGATCTTGTGAGTTTGTGAGTTTGTGAGTTTGTGAGTTTGTGACGTTGTAGGGGGTAATCTCTGGATCTACTGAACCGATTTTCAAAATTCTTTTACCAATAGAAAGCCACGTTCTTTCTGAGTGTCATAGGCTATATATTAACCCGAAAAATAAAAAGGCTTTTTCGTGGTAGTCGGATTTGCAAAGTAAGTCGGAGAAAAAACGGTCGAACGAAAACGTTTCTTACGAACGCTGCCTTAACGATGAGAGATATATGATTATGTTCTAGAGAAAAGTTGTGGAGCTTAATAATGCCTACAAAAAAGTCAGCGACAGCATATGTCTAACTTTTATATTTAAGTCACAAAAAGTAGTTTTTTATAATAAAAAAATAATTTAAATCGGTATGTCATGTTTATTGGTCATATTATCAACAATTATGAATTCTTATCAAAATAAGTAAATTTATCGTCTAAAATGTTTAAAATAAAAGACTTTTCCCTTTTACTGCATATCCCTTTACGACCGATTGAATACGAGCGTGACATTTGGTAAAAAAATTCTAATTCAAAATGTATTTGTTTTTGTGAACGCAATCGGCCTCACACGATAATGTTGATACATACGCTTTATTCAAAAACTAAAAGGACACGTTGTAACGTATTCAGTGGTCGAAGGACCGTCGACAAAGATGGCAGCGCATTTTGGACATGGGTCTCGATCACATAAGTACATTTTTTTACTATATTTTTCATAGCTTGACATCTTTTTTTGTTATTAAAGTTTAATGTAGATAATAATGAACACAAAGCCGTAATTTGTATTTTGAAAACATAGTTGTTCTTTTGTTTGTGATCTTTCAAACTTATATCGTCACGATCGTGACAATCCGGGTTTCAATTCATTAATAATTACGAAAAACGTATTTTTTCAAAAGCTGCTTTTTGACAGTACATGTAAAGTTTAATAATTTTATATTAATTTTAGGCGCAGTTTTGAGGGATGAAGAGGTTTTAGACCTCTTGCAAAATAGATATGCTCTATGATATTGAGGTGCTGCACGACGAAGGTGAGGAATTTGATCGTTTCTTTTTTCAAACATTTAGTGATGAATATCATCCAGAAGGTTTCTCCAGCACATTGGGAACTGTCTTCTGATGAGGTAATTACTGAGAATATGTCTGTTCGTTATTTGGTACGTGGAGGCAATTATCCTTTACTAATAAAGATCATAATTACCCAAGTCCACCCTCAGGACCTGTCAAGACATCTAGTGAGTATATTTATGACTATTTTGATAAGGAATTCATCGAACTGGCTGCTGGTTGCTCCAATATTTACTACCTACGTAAAAACGGAAGATAATAAAGCTATATTGATGGCGTAAAATTGTACTGGTGCTAAACATCAAGACTACGTTAAACGATGGGACAAACAAACAAAATCTTGCAAGGATAATATTATTCCCAGGGTAGTTAGCAATTATATTAGACACATGGGCGGAGTGGATGTTTTAGATCAAATAATGGATTAATAACGTACCTTCATGAAAACGAAAAAGTGGAATCTGAAGGTAATCATTCATATTTTGGATTTAGCTTAATGCATGGCGGAAGTAAAAAATAGATTGAGAGGCTTATAAACTTCCGAAAAAATATATTAGGTCTTCTGAACTTTAAAATGGAAGTAGCAGATGCTTGGTTGAGTACTCCAGACCGCAAACGCCGATTGAGTCAAGACACAGATACTGAAGATGAGGCACCGCCTTTCAAGTATATGCCAGCAAGATATTGGAGAGTAAGCAAGCAAAGAGATATGATGGATATGATCATCTGCCAACCTTTGCACAGTTATCGGCTCAACGTTCCTGCAGATTAGAGACATGCACAAATAGAAACAAAATTCGTTGTGTAAATACGATGTTTACTTGTGCATGTCGCAGGGAAAAGATTATTTACGATTATACCATGCGAACTGAAATATCTAATAATTTTTTTTGTAACATACAAATAAAATTATTAGATATTGCAATTGATCTCAAAATGGTTCCTACTATGTTAGTTATTTTTATGTTTTCAAAGATTTAATCTAATTTATATACTGAAGTTGTTTACATTATATAATAAATACAAATATAGATAAGTTTAATACATATAAGTATAATTAAAACCAAAAATATATGCTGAATTATAAAGACTTATGTATAGATTACCAAATTATTTAATCACGGATATGAATAAAGTTGATTATACTAGATTTTTATTTCATTAACCCAGCTGCTTCCTAAAAAATCACCATCGTGCGGAAGTCAATTTAATCCTGATCGTCACGATCGTGAGGGTACTTTTTTAAAAAAATGGGGGGTACGCAATTTTTTTAAATATTTTTTTTAGGTTGTTTGAAGCCTAAATAACTAGAATACATAAGTCATACACGATAAAATAAAAAAAAAGTTCGCCGGTTGTAAAGGGATATAATTTGGACAAATGGTTAAAGAGATAATACAACATATTCGTAGGTATGGACGAACCCGAGCGAGCTGTTTATCTGTTTTTCTCTTTGTACGGGCTAATCTCCGGATCTATTGGACCTATTTAAATAAAATTTTGCATGGTAGTACCTTATATGCCCGGGCAACATCTTAGATACTATTCATCCCGGAAAATTAAAGAGTTCCCGTGGGATAGTTAAAAAACTATAACAACTTATACAGCTTAGTACACAAAAACTACTGATTGGATTTTAATGAAACTTTACAATAATATAGTTCATACATGACAAAACAAATCAGCTACTTTTGATCCCGGAAAATTAAAGAGTTTCCGTGGGATAGTCAAAAAACTATAGTAACTTATACAGCTTAGTACACAAAAACCACTGATTGGATTTTGATGAAACTTTACAATAATATAGTTCATACATCAGAATAACAAATAGGTAACTGTGTATCTCGGAATAATGTACTTTTCCCGTGGGATAGATGTTTTTGTTTATTTGTAACGTATTATGTACACAACATAGACCCCAAAACAATAGTTATTAAAAAAAATGCCTGTTTATCTGTTTGCCTGTTTGTCTGTTTTTGTGTGCGTTTCACGCGAAAAGTAATGTACCAATTTCAACGAAATTTGGTGAAGTGATAACTTATTACTCGAGTCAACATTTAGGGTACCTTTTGTATGTATGTATGTATGTATGTATGTATGTATGTATGTATGTATGTATGTTGTATTCAGCCCTTCTTAACACATGCGCGGGCCTCCCTTCAGTACGAGGTAGATCAGGCCATAGTCCACCACGCTGGCCAAGTGCGGGTTGGTGGACTTCACATGTCTTTCGAAAACTTGCTAGGTTCTCTCAGACATGCAGGTTTTCCTTTACCGTTAAGACAAGTGGTAACTGTGTTAGAAATGATTCGCACATGAAAATATCAGAGGCGCGAGACCCGGGATTTGAACTTGCTTCACTCGGTTTCCCAAGCGAGCGCGTTACCACTGGGATACCACTGCCTAGATACCTTTTACTTAAAGAAAATCTTTCTTTCCCACGGGAAAATGCAAAAACTGGTTTTATCGAGTCCTCCCTAGAAACCTTCCTCTGGCTAAGCCTTAAGACATAAGTCAAAACAATATACTAAAAAATTGTAGGTCTTGAAAAGTCCTACAGAAAAGTTCTGAATAGTATATGTCTATCTTCTAAGTTACACTCGAAATATTTATTCTTATCTATACCTATAATAAAACTTAGTCAAATCGATATGCGCGTTTCACGCAAAAAGTAATCAACCGATTTTAACTTAATTTTGTATAGTGATAAAACTTAGTGCTCGGGTCAACATTTAGAATACTTTTTACGACAGGCAAATTATTCATTCCTATGGGAAAATACAATAACTGGTTCTGTCGAATTGTCCTTAGAAATTTATATGGCTTACGTTGGCTCAACCTTAAGAGATAGATCAAAACATTGTACAAGAAAATTGTAAGTCTTAAAAAGGTCTATAGAAAAGTTCTACATAGTATATGTCTATCTCCTAAGGTACACTCGCTATAACTATTTTCATTATTATATATTACTGTTTTATTATACGTTATTTATTCTATACGTAATAAAACTGTAGAGGTTAGAAAAAAAATGCTAAAAACCGAGTCAGTTCTCTTCTTACATCCCGAAAGAAGAGAAATAGAAAAAATCCAGTTTTTTTTCAATTTTTTTGTTTCTCTGTCTGTTTGTACGGGCTAATCTCCGAAACTATTGAAATGATTTAAATGAAATTTTGCATGGTAGTACCTTATATCTCCGGTCAACATCTAAGATACTTTTCATTCCAGAAAATTAAAGAGTTTTCGTGGGATATTTAAAAAACTATAGTAACTTATACAGCTTAGTTCACAACAACTTATGCACCTAATTTAGTAAAATTTGGCATGCTGATACCTTATATTGCAGGTCAAACAACAGGTTACTTATTTTTATCCCGGAAAAATGAACGGTTCCCGTGGGATAGATGAGTTTGTGCATTTCTAGAGGTAAACCCGAGCGAAGCGAGGGTGAGCCGCTAGTGTGAAATATAATACAAAATTGTCACTAAATTACTGCTACGAAAAACTCAAATGAGATGTAATTAAATAATTAATTAAGAAACTTCGTTCACGAGAACATTTATAAGATGGTACTAATATTTACGAGTAATTCAAAAACGCTCATGTTTCTATTTAGAAAAAACTCCAATTTATACTAAAGGTAAAATTATATTAGAAATAAAAGAAAAATGTAAAGATGAAATCAAAACAATATTATTTTCTTTTTATTATATTACTCCGTTTCAAGCTGTCATTACTCTTCAAGTAGATTGTTAAACATACATACAAAGTTAATTATATATATGAGTATTATTTACTTACACTACAATATTAGTGTTGAAATATTATATGCTTATTGGTTTCCAACATAAATATATAATGTGTTTGAAATTTGGAATGCTTTTATGTTAATTAATGTTTGAGGTACTCCAACAGAGCACGTTGTCATTTTGTTGTTTACCAGATTTCCCTAAGGTTGCTTGGATTCTGAGAGTCAATAGCCATTTCCAGTATTATAATACTTTTAACAAAGTAGATATTTTTAAGAGGCCTAAACTAATAAAACTCAAAATGGTCGATGTTTTATAATTAATGTTTGACCATTTATATTTTGTCTTAGATTTTTTTTGCGATACGTTTGGCTCTGCTTGTAATGATCCTACTAGCTGTGCTAACGGTCGCGGATTCGAGTCCCGCTGGAGGCATTCATTTGTGTGATGAGTACGAATGTTTGTACTCCAGTTATAGGTCTTTATATTTATAATATGTATGTCTTTAAAGTGATATATGTGTAGTGTATGAACTATCTGGTATCCATAACACAAGCCTCGTAGCATACTATGGAACTAGATGGTGCTGTGTATTAATTTCCCAACACATTAATTTATTTACTGATTTCCCCCAAGGTTTTATTCGCATGTGTCGATAAAGTATGGATAACATATGGTATAATATGCAAATTCTTTAAATCCTCCCATTAAATCGGATCGGTACTGGGGATCATGGTTTTGAGGTGTGCACCTTTTTCAAACACACATAAAAATACAAAATAAAGATTTTTAACATAGTGTCGAAGAAAAGAACCTAATTGAATTTACTATATTTTCAGAGTAATTACTAAATAAATTTAATTGAAATATGGACATTGTTCTAAACCAGCTTTTCCCACGAATTCGTTTGGGATTAAATTGTTGAGTAAAACTATCTCAAAGATCAGTTGCATAGTTATCGTCTCGATAGCTTGAGCTGCTAAATAAATTTACAAACTTTGCTCTGTAATATCAATATAATTTAAAATAAGTGTAATATTTAAGACTCGAAAATTTAATACAGTTTTCCGATAGAGTTGTAAGAATCAATATATTTTGACTTCATCTACAAACTCTTTTGTAAGCTTGACGTATTATGAAAGCTGCTGTGGAGATAAATATCACTAATTTGCTGTATCCTATTTCTTATAATATATTAATAGGAATTTATATGGCAACATATTTATTTTATTTAATATTAAATTATTAAATTGCAATTTGAAAATTGCAAAAGAAATTTACAATGTTCTGTATAGATATTAGATGTACACCTAACTCTATGAACCTGTCTATATACTTGCTTTTTTTGATATTTGTAGAGGGACACCTTGAATTTTTGGATAAACAGAGTATTTCTTTATACCGGTGACCTACCCTCGGATCGCTCAAATGTGTCTCTGGGTATGTTTTAATTTTTTTGAGGGAACCCCAATTCTTTTTCTAAAATAAAAATAGCCTAAGTTAGTTCTTATAATATCAGATGTCTGTCAGTGAAAGTCCTGTCAAAATCAGTGCAACCAGCGGAGATTAGCCGAAACAAACAGACAGATAATAGATAAAAAAGTGAGTACTATATAATAGCTTCATTATATGCATTTAGTAAAAATCTGTTATTTTGAAGTCACAAACAGACACTTCAGTTTTATTTATTTGTATAGATTTACCCTAAAAATATTTGAATATCAAAATTATATCTTGGAGAGTAGAGAGGAAATGTAAAGTTAAAATAAATGGTAAATATTTTTATAAGTATTATTTATTTTATTTCATTTTTTCGTTATTTTATATACATAACTCATGTATACTGTGTATAAATAAATACAGTAGAAGTCCTACTCGTACAATACACGTATATACGTTTTCGTCTGAAAACTAGGTATCATTAATAACTTATTCAATTATTAAGCTTATAATATAAGTTTAATAATAAAATATTCTTCTAGTACTAAGAAAAAACTAATTATAACTTAAAGCATCATTCAATTTACAAGTACCGGAATTAGCGAAAGGCAACGTTAAACAAACAAGCATCTGTCGTAGCATTGATTGCGTTACATTGAAATCGATTGAAAGCTATAGAGTACATACATTGCTTCTTTTGTTATTCATTAAATAAAATGTACGCATATATTTTCAGCAGTGGATATGGCTATTTTGAAAGGTTAGAGTACACTAATTATTATTTCTTAGCTGTGCTGCTGTGCTTGCATACTGCATGTCTCAATAGTTGTTCCAGCTTAAGGGCTCTTAATATAACATTATAACAGAAATTTCTATTAAATCTTTATCAAATTAGATTATTTTATACTATCTTTTCTTAACTATACCTTAATATCACTACTTATTATAAAACAAAGTCCTCCGCCGCGTCTGTCTGTCTTTTCGCGAAAAACTCAAAAAATACTGCACCGATTTTCATGTTGTTTTCACAAATGGATAGAGTGGTTCTTGAAGAAGGTTTTAGTTTATAATTTGTTAAGTTGTCGGAAAAAATAAGCCATCTGGGAGCTTGCGTAAGCGCTGCCTAAACCGTTTGAGATATAACAAAATAATGTATGGTGGAATTGTGTATCTTATATAGGTCTACAAAAAAGTCTGCGATGGCATATATCTATCTTTTAAGTTTAACATACTATATCCATTTTAATTTAAAATGTACCTAGGGACGAACCCGAGCGAAGCGGAGGTGAGTCGCGACTCGCTAGTTATATATGAACTACTAGTTTATGCATAAAGCTCTACAAGTGTAATCTTACTTGAATCATTTCCCATTGTTATGAAAAGTATAATTAAACTCGATTAAGCCATTTTTTTCTATCTTTTACCTACTTATTTTTCGTGAACCCCTTTTCTTTTCGCAATTTCAGTAGCCGTCATCATATAAATCACACATCACTCTTGAATTCATATGACAGTAAGACTCAGTAAGTTTTTTACAGTAAGCAACTGTAACGCATCCAATTAATTTATTTGTAAATGTAATAAACATAATCTATACTAATATTATAAATGTGAAAGCTCGTGAGTATGGATGTTTGTTACTCCTTCACGCCAGAACGGCTGAACGGATCTGGATGAAATTAGCACAGATATAGATTATAGTCTGGGTTAATACATAGACTACTTTTTATCCCGGAAAAATATACAGTTCCCGTGGGATAGGTTCGTTTTTGTTTTAGTGCTAGTATACGAATATTTTATTTATTAACTGTAACTTAAACTTTAATCTGATTGATTAGTGCTATAAATACCATTGCCACTCTAAAGATAAATATTCTAACATCGTATTCAAATTTGTATAGGGTCGTAAGGCTTAAAAATGAGCTAACACAGTACGAGTGGCTTCTTCTATTGTCATTCCAGTGTTCTCACCCTATTGAGAATTCCGCAGGCGACGAATATCAATACGTCTCGCCTCAAGTTGACTGCGAGGCGCTCTGAATAAAAGAATATATTCGACATCGATATGTTTGCTTACGTTCTACCAATAAAATATGGATACATAATATATTTCTATTACATTTTTTTTAGATATTTCATTTTATGGTAGTCATTGTTGTCTATAATTACTGTTATAAACGAATGAAAAAGCCTGTCCTATTCAAGTTTCATCGTCAGATAAATAAGTCTAGGACATGTCGAAATAAACCATATAAACCCATTTCATGGAATATTTACTAGAAGCCTTTGAAGAGCCGAATGTCAGATGTCATGAGTTGATTTCAACATGCCCAATATTTGTATTGCTTGTGTATATATATATGTTTCTTTGAATATCTGTAGAATTTAAATAGTAAATACGGATTCCTAAGAAAATTAACTATTATTTTAATCCAGAAGATAATGTGAAATAATACAATCTCCATTTCTCATTTTTACTTCTTTAAGTTTGTTACTTATAGTCATAGGCCAGATCATAATCTGGATATAGGTTTTTATTAATAAAATTGTCCGTAAGATGGTGCTGCCAGTATATAATATTATTTGTTATATAAAAGGTACTTAGGCAAACATCCGGCATCCGGCAAAGTATACGTTAAAAAGAAAATAAAAATAAATAGAAAGAATAATAATACCATATTTAATTGTGGGTAGGCTGTCTGTAACAACTATACGTTCGAGACATCTAACACCTCAGTGTCTCCCGTGACCATGAATGCTGTAAAGCATTCGAAACGTCGGGAACTAAAAATCCAAATAAATCCGCGAAAAAATCCGAAAAGATAGTTTTATTTAAAACATATTATTTTTAAATTTAAACGATACCTTCAGTGAGCGTACAAGCTAATAAAATTATATATACATATTTATACATATAGCAAAATAATGAACTGGCTTTTGGTCATTATGTTTATAAAATGTGTCACCGTATATAACACTTCGGTGAAGTGGCTGTGCTTACTGAAAGGCTCGTTTAGTGCCATTTTCATTATAACCAGGCCGAGGTCCTATGGCTAATATAAACGTTCGACTCGTGTGGATCAACCAAGGTCAGTACACAGTATCAAATTGGCACACGTGACTACGCTGTATAGTGTTTATTTATTTATGTTAATTCAACAGAATTTAGGATACACATTTGCAAATGTTATTTTAATAACTTATGTTTGTTTTATATACCTACAGATATTAAAAAAAAATGTGTGTGTACTTAAGTATGCACGCAAGAAGCTTTTTGCTTTTAGGCATTTAAATAAAAGCTTGTTTTTCTTTTTTTTATTGGTTTTTATTTTATTGGCTTCTTTTCAACAAACCCTTTCATTTGATATCCATATTATGGGGGTGCATAAAAAAATAGTCTGCTATCTTTGAGAAACCGCCATATTGGATTTTTTTGTTCGGTTATACTGCGATAAGTACTGAACTGATTGGAAATCCATACCATAAGATGCAGCGTGTTTCGGAGAAGGTTTAAGTATATGATATGTTGGTGCTAAATGTACTATGCGGGCGGAGCCACAGGAAAGTCAAAGCAAGAAAGCTGCTAGTCTTTAAATAATTTAAAATCTCATACTAAAATACAAGGACCTAACCATATTCTGAAAAGCGCATAAAACCTTACATAAGCGGTATTTTAACAGTTAAAAAACAGAAAAGCACTGGTATTACGCTTAACTAGAAACTTATGTGAAATCTTTATAGCAAAAGTTCGTTTTAATTAACACAGTAACCAGAGCATGTGTTTTCGGTAATTAACCGACAACGTAATTATATAACGGATAAGTTGCCATTCTACACTGCTATCATGATTGCATTCCCAACCGCTCTCACAGGCTAATTTTCATCAGTAGTATAAAAAGTCAATTAGTGGCGAAGAATACTTTTTTCCTACAAATTGTGCTCGGCCCGATTAATGATTGCAATTTAAATCGTTAGATTGTAGCTTGTAAAAGGTTCAACCGGTCTGCACTTTTCTACGTTGGTGGTTGTATTTAATTTTTCTTTCTTCTGATTCTGCGGTTTCGCTTTTTTCATAACAGCGGTTGAGATTGAACTGGTAGAAATTTGCTAACTGTGGAATGAATTTAACGAAGGAAGCAGGTAGTGGAAATGCTGCGAACGGTTTGCCGTTTCAATTTGTTTAACGTTTGATCTTACAAACTTATTCCTTTCCTGCATTTAGTAGTTCAATATTATTACCACTTGTTTTACTATGAAATAAAATATCGTGAAGCCTGTATGCGTGAGAGTAACTAGTTTTCAAAAGACATGTAAAGTCCGCCTACCCTCATTTTGCTAGCGTAGTGGGCTATGACCTGATCCCCTCTACATTGAGCAGAGTCCTGTGCCCAGCAGTGGGATATTAAAGGGCTCAATTACTAAAAAATATGATGATTTAATATAAAATCTTGAAAATGTTTCTTCTTTCGAAGAACATAATGTTATGTATAAGTTAGCAAAATTTCATTTGCTGATTTTAAAAGTACATAATATTTCTTAAACAAGTAGTAATATAATTTAGTAAAAGAACACGAGAAATTTTAAAATGATATTATGAAACCCAAAAATTTTACTTTTACGTGACCATATTTTTGGACAAACTGTTCCAGAAACAAAGTTTTTAATTAAAACTTACATACTAGATTCTTTATAAACATCACCCTAAATCATAACGTCTGATGGATTCATTATCTTCGAGCAGACACTATTAAGTTCAACTGTCCATTCGCGGCTCAGCTTCGACCATCGCTCGATAGATGCAATTTCACACTCCAACGGCCCCTGATATTACTAAATGTACTATCTAAGGCAACACGAACATGACATTTTTTACGCAGACATTTCATTCGTTTTAGACAGTAGATTGTATATTGATTTTTTATATAAGAAATTATATTTATAGAGATTTTTAGCTAAAGAATATTTGATTATTTTTGTTTAGGTAACTTTTGTTCGGAAAAATCATTGTTTAACAATGTTTTCTGGTTAAGACTTATATGTAAATATTATTGGGTACTATATTTAGAACAGCAGTATAAAAGCTTCTTTGAATGTGTCCTTTTATACAATTTCCCTTGCGAGGTAAACGAGAGAATGATGTGCCACTCCACAATAAATATTTTTAGGAAGTTCATTATACTGAATCTTTGCCCAACCATTTCTTAATCGAACTTCTACAAAGGTTTCTCCTTCATGCTTAAACGGCTGAACAGATTTGGATGAAATTTTGCACATAGGTAGAATATAACCAAGAATACACATAGGCTACTGTTAACCATATATGATAATATTGCACCTAAGCGAAGAAAGGGTAAGTAGTTAGGTAATAAATTGTAAATAAAATATACATAAGTGTATTATATAACAGTTTAAAAAAGAAATAATATATTGGTATTAAAAATAATGTATGAAAGATTTATATAATTGAAAAAACCATTGTTGAAATAATATCATAAACTCAACGAATATAACAGAGCAAAACTTAAAGAACAGGAAATTACTACTATTTTAAAGTGGTCGTTTTGTCACAAAGATTTCAACGCCAAGGGTCTTTATGGCTTAAGTGATTGAGATTGGCTTGACAAGTTCCGTCGAGCAAAACGTGTTCTGTTATGTAAACACTCCGCCATAGCCACTAAATCTTTGTCTGAATCAGAATAGCTTAGTGTTTCAGAGCTTATATATTGTCATATCTTTAATAGATACATTAATTATATTATATTACTAGCAGATATAGATATAGATATTGTCATATTATATAGTAGTTAAATATATTTACTTGAAAATAATCTAGTTACGAGAAATTAATAATATTATAAACGAGTTATTATAAATTAAAAATTTAAATAACCCTCTATGCAAATTAATTGTCATTTAACGTTTACACTGGCACGCGTGAAGCACTTAATCGAGTAATCATACGCCGAAATGCCTAACATCATTTTGGAAAAGAGCTTATACTCTTATACTGCTGGACCGATATTAACCAAACTTAGCTAAGAACTACCGCTAGGAAACTGGCTTTCAAATGAAAAAAACCGCATCAATCAATCGGTCCATCTATTTGAGAGCTACGATGCCACAGACAGACACTCACACATATTCATATCAAAATTTATTTTGAGTCACGCGGTTAATGTTCATCATAGCATTGGCACGTTATTATATATATATATATATATATATATATATATATATATATATATATATCTTAATATATAAAATTCCCGTGTCACGATGTAGGTGCGCGATGAACTCCTAAACTATCCGATCCTAACGTATTTTTTTTCACAATGTGTGATTTGCTCCAATTTAAAAAATAGGATAGTTTTTAACCCGATTATTTCTTTCTTTTATTACAAAATTTACGATTTTCATATGTTTGCCACAGCAGCACATGGCCGGATCTGCAAGTAATATAATATAATTAATGTACCTATTAAAGAACACCCTTATTTAAAATATTTTTATAAGCGCGCCACTAAAAGTACTAGGTTTAAAAATAATCTTAGTCTCATCTTTTAGTCAACTCGAGAGACGAGTATTGATATTGATCGCATCCGGTTTCAATGCTTGTAAATAATAGTAGAATGACAATAGTAAAAACTTTTTATGCCGATATCTTATTCTTAAGCTTAAATATTTCAACAACTGTATACAGAAGCAAAATATGGTATTTAAATTATTGTAGATTACATTTGTTTTTTGGTGAAGGATGTTATTCATAAAATGAATGAATACTCAAAAATTGATTTTAATTCAATAAAATTGCGTTATTACATTTTACAAAAACAAGTTTTATAGTTTGGAACGGCCCTTAGTTTACTTACTTATATAGAGAATCTGCGACTAGCAGCCGATAGTTTATAACTATGTTGTTTTGTGAAAAGTAAATAATATAGAATCTTTATACATTTAGCTCAAAAGTATGATCTAAAACGTTCTTGAACAGCGCCATTTATTGAAAACTTCAGAAATAAAATGTTTTTAAATCTATACATATAATAAAATTGTAAGTAAGGCGAATCTGTATATTAAATATTTTTGGGAAAATTTTATTGAAATAGACATTATTATCGATACAGAGGCAGAATGTATAGTTTTTAGAATTTTTGTCTGTCTGTCTGTCTGTCTGTTACCGCATCACAGAAAACCTACTGGAGGGATTTTAATGTTTGGTATAGTGATAGCTGGTTATCCAGGTCAACATATAGGATACTTTCTACCGCGGGAGAATATCTCATTGCCGAGAAAAAATACAAGAACTGCATTGTAAGAGTATACCAATATATAAAACCTAAGAATTTGCCTTTTGGTCAGATGAACGCGGGCGGATCCGCGGGCAATGCTAGTCAAAGTTAAGCATCCATGAGGATCTCTTCACTGTTGGAAGCACAGGCGACAGTTTTTACCATTTCAATAACTTAAAAGTGCACGGAAAAAAATTTTAATGCATAAAATGATTTTTACATCTATTTTATTACAAAATGCTTACAAGATTTTCTCGGAAACAATTTTGTCTTTTATATTTTCTATGTTAAAAGACATGAGAGTAAAAGCCACTTCTATTTAGATCAATGTTTTGATTAAATTAGTCATATTAAAACTATTCCATGAGTATTTTATAAAAAATGAAAGAGATAAATAAAACGTCAATATGCAACGGTGTCTCCTAGACTATATAGACTAGATAGAAATACTGGTGTACACGTAACGAATATAATGATGATAAATTGCGAATATTTCAATTAAGGTAATTTTAAGATCTATGTGAAATCGGTAAAACTGTGTAGATTTATATTAATTAGTTCTAGATAACATACAATATACAGTTAGTAACAAGGTAAAAATGTACTTAGCGCGAGGTAACTACAATGGCGATCTAGTATCGTAAAGTGCAGCGACATGCATCAAGGAAATCTACAAGAAACTGAATATGTTGCCAAAATGCATCTGCTGTTATAACATTGCAAGGTGCCTGTGCATGGTCTCAGCTTGCAAATGTATCACATGGTGCATATATATAATGCTATATACATATTGTGTTAGCATAGTCGTCATACTTTTATATCTTTTAAATTAAAATATCTGTATTTATTATAATGCATTAAAATGAATGAATTAAAGAGGCAATAATAATATGTTCAATGAAAATTATTTATTAATTTAATTTATATAAATACGGTAGCATAGATGGCAACATTCTTTTTTTTAGATTATCAAAAACGTATGTGACACAACTGCCATATTGACAGGGTGTGAGAGTACGAGTAACGGTCCGGTGTGTTATTTCATTATTGTAATTTTAAATTCTTTAAATATATATTAATAAACGAATGTCATAATTGGGTATTTCATTTAAAGTGCTATGCCTATAATTGCTTGGTTATTTAGTGCTTGAACGTAATTCAGAAGAAAATAAATATCTAGATACCAAATTTTGGATTGTATGTATACTAGCGCCTTACATATTTAACAGATATTTAACAGAAGCCAAACCATATCTGTGTTCACGGCCACTATCTATGTTCTAAATTTCATCCAAATAGGTCCAGCCATTTCAGCGTAAAATACAAACATACACACACATATTTTTTTATACTTTTATAAGTATAAAAAAATATGTCCAATATCTTAACAACAATGGTATTATGAAGTCAACGTAAAGCAGAACAAGGGGAGCGTATATAAGCTGCCTAAGTGCTACCATTTGTCACTGGTTACCCTCCAACAGAATCACTCACCATCTCAAGCAACTGAGCGTGAAAATACGGGCAGGTGCATCTCGAATTACGCAGAATAAACTTAATAGCCGCTGTACACGTCGCCTGTAATATGTGATAAAATATCTCCTGTAATATAATGTATACTGTAACTGACATATAGAGTAGTGGTAAAGTGTTTCGTATATACATTTTTTGTACATGTATTATACATATAGGTATGTATTGTATGATTATAAAATTAGTCTACCTAATAATTATATTTTTTACTAGCATTGCCCGCGGCTCCGCTCGCGTTCAGATGACCAAAAACCAAATTCTTAGGTTTTACATATTAGTATACTCTTACATTGCAGTTTTTGTATTTTTTCTCAAAAATGAGATATTTTCCCACGGTAAAAAGTATCCTATATGTTGACCCGGATAACAGGCTATCACCATACCAAATTTCATCAAAATCCCTCCAGTGGTTTTTCTATGATGCGGTAACAGACAAACAGACAAAAATTCTAAAAATAATAGATTCGGCCGCTGTTTCGATAATAATGTCTATTTCAATAAGATTTTTCTAAAAATATTTAATGTACAGATTTGTCTTAGTTACAATTTTATTATATGTATAGATTTCGGCTTTCGGCTCTACTTGTTTCTATTTAGCTCACGAGCTGTTATGGCTTAATTTAGGTTAAGACACTTAGAACGAAAAAGTTAAGTAAATTAGGTTATATTTTTAACATGCTTTTATTAGCTTATTTTGTATCTAACTAAATGACTCGACACTATAAAGTTAACTCATAATGGTGCCAAGTAGAATAAAACTTTAATAGCTAATGGTAATCTTCAAATTTGAGTTCATTTGAGATGTTTTGACGGGTATAATTATTAATTCAGCCCTATTTCCGAGAGACGCGAACCAACAGACAGAAAAATATTTTAAGCGTAATTACGTTTAAAATACAAAAAAAAACATGTAATAGTTAAATATTCTTAGACTTTCTAGTTACATAAAGTTAGTTCTTATGTCTTGATAATAAAATTACTTAACAAACGTTCTCATAGTACGACATATTATGGTTTTAAGATTTAAAGTGAAGTTACATTGGAGCATGTTTAATTTTCTTGTAACAGCGCGTGGAAGGTGAATAAAATTGTTAATGGTGTTAAGGCGAGCAGGTGTTCTAAAAGTAGCAATATTTCTAGTGTCTCTTAATTTTTAATAACTGTAAGTAAAAACAAATTTTGCTGTGTTGCTACAGTTGAAATGAGAAGACTATAATATTTTTATGACATTATCTGACCTACTTCTTAGGGGATTTGACTTAGAGCAGAGTAGTAAGTTTGATCCCCCCAACGTGCGTTCACGTTGTCGTGGTGGGAGGGCTCAGTAGTGCCCGGCAATCCAACCGGGCGCGAAGCTAAGAAACGCACAGGGAGGTTGCCCACTTCGGTGGGCGGTGGGAGGTGGCTCTCTTCGGGGGGCGGTGTACCATGCGGGTTGCTCCTGGTACTTCTCTGATAGCAGAGTGGACTGTGGAGCAACCCCATGGTTGTGGTGGTCTGCTTCGGCAGACCTGCCGTCGGGGCGTCGTAGTTGAATGCGTAAGCGATCCTGCGACGCCCCATTAAGACGGGGGAAGGTTTTGTTGGGTTTTAGTGGGTAGTACTGGCTGTATTACGCCGGTGAGTCCCACACGTCGTGCGTAAATGCATTTCCCAACATTAAAAAAAAAAAGAGTAGTAAGTTTGATAGTGCTCATTATAATCTTCCGACTCACCTTCACTTCGCTCCAGTTCTATATCTAAGTATAGATACGTTTTAACAGCTAATATGGAATAGATAGACTGTATAAATATATGTATATATATATATAAATATATATATATATATATATATATATATATATATAAATAAAAATATATATAAATATATATATATATATATATATATATATATATACACACATAGGTATAATGAGATAACCTCCCACATTAAAAAGTAGCTTATATCACTCTCCAGCCCTCACTACATCCACACAAAAAATCAAACAAATAAGCTAACAAACACACTTTCACATTTATAATATACCTATGCATAATGCAGAGTATTAAGTGAGTGTGTGTATCGATTTTATTATTTTTCTATATATTTTTAAATCGATTCATCTGTAACTTTGTATTAAAGTTCCGCGTTGTAAAAATAGAGTGACAAAAACGAAAAAATCGCCCTTTATAATCGATTCTCTTTTGTCTTACGAGACGTAACCTTACAAGTACATCTTCAGAATCTTCCCTTTGATATCTCAATGGCAGGTACTACAAATATTGAGATTTTTTTTATTTTTTTAAATTCAATCTACATTTATACTTTTTTTTATTTGGAATATAGCTGTTTTTATTTACGCAACTTATGAACTATTTTAATTTTCTAATATTTCCTAATTATCTTATTATACAATTAGCGACTCACCCTTGCTCCGTTCGGGTTCGTCCCTCCATAATATGTTTTAACGTTTAGTATAGATTTCTCAGAGATGAGATATTTTCTCGCAGTAAAAAGTATTCAGTATTCTAATTTTCATTCATTCACATTAAGTATTCTATATATTAACCCGGATAATCAGCTATCACCATAACAAATATCATCATAATCCCTCCAGTGATTTTTCCGTGATGTGGCCACAGACAGACAGACAGACAAAAATTCTAAAAACTATAGATTCGGCCTCTGTATTGATAATAATGTCTATTTCAATAAGATTTTCCAAAAAGAGTATTAGACGTACAGATTCGAATCAGTTAAAATTTTATTATATGTATAGATACGTCGGAGTTGTAATTGAGCTCGAATGTAACATAAATCACTGTGTATTCTATGAACTTATTAAAATATCAATGTTATAGCTTAAATTGTCGAAAGAAAAGAACGTTGCAAAGTGCGAGTCTAACTCGTGCACCGAAAGTTTCTTACCAACAAACATTAAATCACGTCACACAGTGTTTACGAGTAAAGCGACTCAGTAACTATTAACTAAAACAAGAAAGGACTTTTGAAATATCTTTTTCATTTTTCATTTATTACGCACTCTAACACACTGGCAGTGGTAGCCTAGTGGTAACGCGCTTGCCTGGGAAGCCGGGTGAAGCGGGTTCAAATCCCGGGTCTCGCACCTCTGATATTTTCATGTGCGAATCATTTCTAACATGATTACCACTTGCCTTACGGTGAAGGAAAAACATCGTGAGGAAACCTGCATGTCTGAGAGAACCTAGCAAGTTTTCAAAAGACATGTGAAGTCAACCAACCCGCACTTGGCCAGCGTGGTGGACTATGGCCTAATCCCCCTCGTATTGAAGGGAGGCCCGTGGCCAACTGTGGGACGTTAAAAAAGGGCCGAATACACGCACTTTAACTTTTTTTACCTCTTTGTTACATGTATGTATGTATAATTACCAGTGGCGAAGGGTGCAATTTTAGCAGAGGTAAGCCGTTCCAAAAATATACAATTATTATATACGTATTAATGCAGAAAGATATAAAGCTATGTATATATATTTATTTCCAAAAGAACATTTTTACATTTAAAAAATTAAACGTTTGTAAAATTATAGCATAATAATTTTAAGGTAAGACGTTGTATGGACGCTTCGCCACTGATACTTACATATATATTTATGTATGCAGCTATACTTATTTTTTTCATACTTATTTTATCAAATGAAAATTAAAGTAACACATCATTTATTATTCATTTAAAAATGATCCGTAGTTAAACGAATATCTATATTTCATATAATTCTCTAGAATTCATACTACTATTATAAATGTGAAAGGTTTTGAGGATGGATGAATGGATGTTTGTTACTCTTTCACGCCAGAACAGCTGAACGGATCTAGATGTTTGGCACAGAGATAGATTATGGTCTGAAATACCTCATAGGTTACTTTTTATTAAGGAAAAATGTACGGTTCTTGAGAGATAAACTTGTTTTTATCTAGGCACGAACCCGATGCGAAGCGAGGGTGAGTCGCTAGTAATATATTTGATAACTAAAAATTTGAAAGAGTTTGTTTATATAAAAGTGTACTCAATAGATCAATTAGTTTTTAAAGCAATCAATAATTACTTTCCATTTTAAAGCAGAAGTTATGAGAAATAATTAATTTATCTTAATTAGTTTTTATAGCAATGTATGAAAAATACTGTATGTGATAGACATGGAAAGACCAGCCACTGAATTCAAAACAACTATAACTCCACCATGCCAGTTAGATGCATGGGATGCTGCGTGTATATTCGAATTACATTATTTAAGACTAATTCCTACATATGGGTTCGCGCGCGTTTGTAATACTAGTACTATAATGACTAAATTTGTATGCAAGCGTATTATTACACGGCGTTTAATCTGTACTTTGCATATAGATGTCCACACAGACAGCATTATAATTAGCCTTCCACAAAAATGGGATAGTTTAGGCATAAGGCGTTTTAAATAATCAAAACCCCCGAAATAAACAAAGCTTCAGCTTTTTAAATATAATAGATATTATTTTATACTCTAATAAAATGTTTATTATTGCCAAATTTAGCCGGTCTTGTTAACGTAACAATCAAATCGCAATGTGAAGGGCGCAGGATTGACGATGACTTGCTTCCCTTTGTTCGATTTTGTTACGTGCCTCTTAGTTTTGTTTCTGGAAGTATTCTGTATGAATTTACGGTATTTCTTTCCTGCTGACAATACTTTTTATTGCTAGAATTCAGAAAAAAATTGCTATAAGGGTGTGAGTTTTGTTATTTTTTTAATAAAAGGTTGTAGGGTGTAAGTTTTTTTATTAAAATAATAAGTTTTGTATAGTTTATTGTAGCATAGTGGAGTATATAAATGACTGACATTTTCCAGTACTTCAAGGTTTGATTATCAGACTGGATAAAATGCTTTAAAGTATGCAGATAATATTTAGGAAGCAGAACGGCATAAGAATGTCAATATAACTTTAAGAATTATTACATTTGCTATTAAAGATTTATTACATTTGCTATTAAAATGTGCTAGGATACAAAACTCTTATTAATTATTAATTATCTGTATGTTTATGTGAACCATGTATTACTTTATTATTCAAAATTACAATCTACAATCAGTTTTGTTATGATTTCCATAACAGGTAATATATACTATATATTACTAGATATCTATCCTAATATTATAAAGAGGAAAAATTAGTTTTTTGATTGTTTGTTTGTAATGAATAGGCTCCGAAACTACTGAAACGATTTAGATGAAATTAAATAAGAAGATAGTTTGAGACCCTGGAAAGAACATAGGATAGTTTGTATGGGGAAGCAACAATAATAAAGCCGTAACATCATGGACTTGTTTTTTATATAAAACTTTTACTTTGCTACTTAAAATTTAATAAGCTAACGTTGTTCTAATATACATAAGCAGAGAAGGACTGGTAAGTTAAAAGTAAAGAGGCATTTGCATGAAATTATTAACTGTTTAACTTTTTACTAGAAAGGATAAAATTTATCTCATAACAGTTATAAACTTAAGTAGTTCAATTAGAAAACAAATTAAAACTCTATAAAAGTCAACACAATGTTTATATCTTAAGTTGGTAGCTTACGTTATTTTTAAAAAGGATGTAACTCCAACTTTAAAACCCACCTCGGCAACTTTAACTTGGCTTATCTTAACTATAGTTTAAGTCGGCATCTTTTATTTTTAATCTTCCCAACGGCAAACGCTAGCAGAGTTAAAATTACTTTGTTCTTAAGCAAAGATCGAAGATCCGTTCATTTTTCAATACTTTGTTAACTGCTATCGCTTAAAGTTAAGTAATTAAGTATTGAGTTGGTCACTTGATACTCGTATTGAGTACACTACCATCAACTTCTCAGCAAGTGCTGGCTTTGCAGTTTATCTTTTCTATTACGTTTGAATCTTTTGTAATTGATTTTTTATTGTATATTCTTAATAACTGTATGTTCTTTTACTTTGAGAAAGAATTTTTTCATAATTTCCTGTGTCAAATAATCAAACTAGCTACGAATATCCATTTTAAATTAGATTGAAACAGATTTAATCCATAGATTATGCCTAGTAAATTTTACGAAGCAATCTGTACTAATATTATAAAGAGGTAAAGTTTGTGAGTTTGTGACGTTGTAGGGGATAATCTCTGGATCTATTAAGCCAATATAGATAAAATTTAGTAAGAAGATAGTCTGAGACCCTGGAAAGGACATAGGATACTTTTTATCCCGGAAATCATCTCTTAGGGGGGTAAAAATAGGAATGAAAATTTGTATTGGGAAGCAAGCTAGGAACGAAGTGTGTCTAAGGGTGAGTCGCTAGTATTTTAAATCAAGAGAAACTACTTTAAAAATATATAAATTTTACGTGATTATTATTACCACCAAAATACCATTAGAATCTCCTTTCAATCTTTCCAGAAATTAGAGTAACTGTTAAATTAATATAATGTTTAATCAAACCCAATAATTAGACTTAAAGATTTGTTTTACAAGAAATGAATTCTTAGTAAGTTATAATTAGGTACTCATGTTTTAGGGGAATCCGCACAATCCTTAGTACCTAATCCAAACAAAATTTAGACCTTAAAACTTTCCCAGATCCGATCCTTGGGTAGCAGTTAATTATATTCGCTAAAGTGATATCTGTGGAAAAAGGGAAGTTTTGGTAAACAGCGTTGTCGTAACTTTAAATTGGTTTTTTCACCACTCAACAGAAACGCAAAGAATTTTATTTTATTCTTTTGAAGCCATCGAATAACTTATTATTCAAGTAATATTATGTAAAAGAATTTATTACATTTTTTTATTATAATAAAGTGGAAAAATTCACAATTTTTAATTAAAGTGATGAAATATCCTTGTTATGTAAAATTTAGTCATTGTTGTGACATTTAAAAAATATCATGGCTATATAATTTTTTTTAAAGAAAGATAATGAAGTACTCTCGATGTAGAGATATCGATATATGTTCCAGTCAAACTAGTTAAATAAATAAATATGATAGGACATTAAGACGCAATACCATCTAGTTCCGTGGTAAGCTACGAGTTTTATGTTTGGATACTAGATAGTTGATACACTACACATATATAACTTTAAATGAATACAAACATCTATGACTGGTGTACAAACATTCGTGCTCATAACACAAAAGAATACCTCGTGCGGTATTCGAACCCGCGACCTCTGGCACAGCAAGTCCGGTCACTACAAACTGAGTCAAACGTGTCGTCTGAAATCAGCAGATGCAATAACTGGCTTTGTTGTACTTTCCATATTTCCCGTTCCCGTATATTAACTTACTAATGTTGTTCTATAGTGATGATCTGCACATAAATAATTAAGATTTTATCAAGTGTATAAAAAAGATTTTTGCAACAATGAAACATTTGTATTTTTGATAAAAATTGGATTTGATTGAGTTAGCGTTTATTACTTAGTACTTAAAATATTTGGATTTGTTCTATTTTTCTTCTTACGAGGTGTAAGAAGATAACTGACTCGGTTTTTAGCATTTTTTTTCTATGTACAGACATTCGACCTCTACAGTTTTATTAAATGTATAGATATAATAACACAATATAATACATATATATACATACCGCTTTAAGTAAAATATGGCACTATGGATTGTGAGATTACAAAATTCGCAGATTGACTGAAACCACATTCAAACGGCAACGTACTCGTACATAAATTAAAAATAGATTGTTTCTTACCCCTCGTATTGAAGGGAGACCCGTGCCCAGCAGTGGAATGTTAAAGAGGACTGAATACTATATAACACTCGTCGATAGCCCGATATAAGAATTATTATCTATGTTGAGTTTACCGACTGACGGTTAGCTATAATTATAAAAAAAATGTTCATCAGTCCTTTTCTAAGGCGATGACGGAATATAAATAAATTCCATAGATTTGATCGATTTGGTTATCCTGTTACTTCAATGATATTACAAAAATACAGTAAACTAGACCTCGAATCTGCACAACACCTAACTGCGACAGGAAAAGCCACTTGTAAAACACGTTTAATTGTATCATAAAGTAACTTTTAAAGGGATTTCTTAATATATTTTGACAATTCTAACGGTTCATTTATGTTCGCCCTCACCCTAACCTCAATTTGCGAGTATGGTGATCGTACCGAAAAGTTAGTTACAAGGACTTTGACCGCTTTATTTATGACACTTTCACAGTTCTGAATATGTAACGAAAAGGATTAGAATAATAATATACGTAATTATAATATATGCTCGTATGACTTAGTGCTTGCTATTACAGAGGTCATAGGTTATATTCCCGCTTGAGCTTATACTCGTATGAATATTGATTTATACGAATCAAATTTAATACTGTGGTCTGAATAAAAGATGTACTATCATAATAAAATGTATTAAGGTACAATATTATCGTGTTTAATAGAAATGTTCATCAAAGACTAAATACAATATTTTTATATTATATTAGCGACGTTATTACGTTTTATATTTGGTATCGATTTCTCAGAGATGAGATATTTTCACGCTATAAAAAGTATTCTATATGTTGATCCGGATAACCAGCTATCATCATACCAAATTTCATCAAAATCCCTCCAGTGGCTTTTCCGTGATTCGGTAACAGATAGACAGACAAAAATTCTAAAAAATATAGATTCGACCTCTATATCGATAATAATGTCTATATCAATAAGATTTTCAAAAAAATATTTAATGTACAAATTCGGCTTAGTTACAATTTTATTATATGTATAGATATAGATGATGTACATATATAGGTATTTTTGTTATGAAATGATATTAAGTCCTTTATATCTCATGAATGCTTACATCCATGAACGAATTAGAGACTGGACCTGACATAAAATACAAATGTATGAAAACTAGTTCAACCAAGCGACGCATAACGCACACAAAGATTTTATTACATTATTATAAACACTGATACACAATACAATATTTCTAGTGCTTGAACGTAATCGATAAAATACATATATCGATGAACCAATGAATGACATTTTAGACATTGGTTAGCATAGTCATCATATTTTAAATCTTTTAATTTATTCTTCTTCTTTTAATTTTAATAAATTAAAATAAATGAATTAAAGAGGCAATAATAATGTGTCAAATACGATGGCATTGATGGCAACATTCTGTTGGCCTATAATAATGTTAATGAACAAATGAATATCGGGTATATATTCCATTAATATATAATAAATATTAATTGTAAAGATTAAAAAAATATTAAGCTAATTTAATTAAATAATGTGATTTTGTTGATTCTGTTATTGAACTATTTTAATTGGCAATTGATTGTCTCGGGTAGTTATAAAAATGTGACACTGTCCTAATATTGCTCAGTTCTTAATAAACATTTGTGAAATTAGGAAAAAGAAAAAGAGATTGCAAATTAAGGTGAGTGTTGGATCGTGAAAGTAAAATAATTAGTGCAAGTGGTAAAGTGTTTTATTACAAATCGCCAACCCAGAAGTTTAGTGCTAAAACATTATTGTTTGATTTTGTGTAATTTATGTGTTGAAATAAAATGACCTTTATTATTATTACAATGGAATAATATTCCAAAGTATATAAATGTGGAATAAAATAAAAAATTAAGTACACATACTAATTATAATTTTTGCATTTATATTTTTATTTGATTTAGAAAATATTTTTATAAATTTATTGTCATCAGATTGTAGGATACTGTGGTAAAAGTATTTTATGTTATTGTACTGTACAAATAACACAATTCGTTTAGTAATTTCGTCAAATATCGATATATTTTTCGACATTGTCAAGCACTAGTCGATGTCAAATGGACTCACTCGACAGTTTAGTCATTTGTTCTGAATGGTATAATCCAGGGATTTTATGATGGTTGTCAGATGTCAACAATACATAGAAATATCGACTATATTTAACATAGTTGGATAATATGACATTTTATTTTACATTTAATTAAATTGTGTGATAAATAATAATAAATGTAATAAAATAATGTATTTACAAGTGAAAAGAAATACTGCTGCTTCCGCCGTTATAGTTTTTACATCATTTAACAGAACATTTAGTCATTTTTGGGAGATGTTTTGTTGACAAATAAGTGCTTGAGACTGACGCAAAAAACAAACGACCAAGCCTAAAATCTCCTGGTTACTGAGAAGACCGATAAAAGTACGTCCGCTTATATGTCTAGTCCAGTGGTTAATTCGTTCATGCTTACATCTTATAGTAAAATTAGCGTCACATCTTAACTCCGCATGGGCGTTTTCCTAATTGCCTTAGTAGCCTATGTGTTACTCTAGATCACAGTCTAGATCATATACGAATGGACTGCCTTCCAAATTCGCTCAGTCATTTCAGCATGACGGAGTAACAAACATATACATCTAATATATTTCAAAGTGTTTGTAACAAAACTCCTCCGACACGGCTTGACCGATTCCGACCGACCGATTAAATTTTGTGTGTATATTCAGTAGGTCTGAGAATAGGAAGTAAACTATTTTTTATACCCCTAAGTAATAAGGGTGGTCCACCCCAAAAAATTTATTTTAATTTTTTGGACAATGTTTTTTATGATTCAGCATTAAAAATACATACAAACCTAAATTTTCTACAATTATACAAACAACATATATCACTTATACCAGCAGTTAAAAACAAAGAGGTACTATAATAAAAAGGTTAAAAACAAAAAGGTTGTGAAAATTGTTTCTTAGGTTAAAAAAGGGAAAGCTATAGAATAAAAGGTAACATAGCATGCTGGCGAAGAGTTTTATATATAAAAAATTATAAACCAAAAGTCATATCTATTACGATTTTCACGTTGAAAGAACGTAGTTCGATATTATAAGCTCTTATTCTAACACTCCCTAGCCCCGTTTCTAGTGCATCTGATAAAATACTCTCTGCTCCGCCATAAATTATTCTTGTATTGAAGTGAAATATAGAGGTATATGTATACCTGGAGATTAAATATAGGTAATGAAAATAGAAAAACGATATCGATTTCTATTTTACAGTTATTTTATGAAATAAAAATTGAAAAGCTATTTTTATTATTGCTCTATTTTCCGTATATTTTCGTATAATGCAGTTTTAAGAAGGATAAAAGTATATATTACTAGATACAAAAATGATTATTATGAAAATATATGTATGTTTGTAGAATAAAGTAAAAATGCTTGTGAGTTTCTATCTGATATATTAGTATGCAAAACTTGTTTTGCATACATTTAAAACTATGGAAACAAGGTGTTGCAAATAGGACAATACATTCAAATTTACAAAATATTTTAAAGATATTTTTGGACTTAGATAAATAAGTTAAATAATTAAATTTATATATATACTTTATTAGTAATATTAAGGTTTAGTATAGATTTAGCAGAGATGAGGTATTTTACCGCAGTAAAAAGTATCTTATATGTTGACCCGGATATCCAGCTATCATCATACTAAATTTCATCAAAATCTGTCCAGTGGTTTTCTTGTGATGCTGGGAACGCATCACGGACTGACAGATGGACAAAAATTCTAAAAACAGCTATAGATTCGGCCTCTGTATCGATAATAATGACTATTTTAATAACATTTTTCAAAAAAATATTCAATATACCGATTTTACTTAGTTAGAAAGAATAATTAAACTTAGTTAGAATTTTATTTTTGATAAGGGTGAAATTTATATAGAACTAGCGACACCCTCGTTTCGGTCAGGTTCTTCCCTAAGTACGTTTTAACGATTCATATGGAAGAGATAGTCGATCCCTTGCTCTGTGAAAATCAAAAATAAATCTATCATAGTAGTAGTACATTTTTTCTAAAATAAAAATTAGTCTATGTGCTATTCCAGACTATAATCTATCTCTGTGCCAAATTTCATCCAAATCCGTTAAGCCGGTCTGGTATGATTGGGTAATAAACATCCATCCAAACTTTCGCATTTACAATATTTATTATGAGATGACTTATATTTTTATAATTTTAACAAGCTAACGACAAGAACCAGACAAAAGCTTGTACTCAATAAAATGAAACCAGAATAATACCATCGCGACGTTCGTGTATTAAAAATGGCTTCTCTTTAATCAGAATCCTAGTAAATTGTGCGTTGACTTAGAATAAGTTAAGTTACCTGCGGAGGAGAGTTTGATGCGGAAATTATGCTAATCAGTCAACCAAGTTTGATTGCTGACAACTACTGTCGACCTCTGTTAGTCGGTTCACTTAATTAATTTTACAGCCTATCTCGGTGTGCCATAGAAACTTTATGGATGAAGCTATTTAATAACTGCCTAGAATTTGGTAAAGTGAAAACGGTGTACGTCGGGTTAGATTTGGGGAATTGTTTGTAAGTAGATAATTTTATGTATATATACGATACGAGTAGGTCATTAATTAGATAGATAATAAGTATTGATAATTATTAAGAAGAAACTCTGTATAACAGAGCATCGTTATATCATAATTTTATCATCTATTCATAATAATAATAAAATTCTAACTAAGTCGAATCTGTACAATAAATATTTTTTTGGAAATTTTTATTCAAAAAGATATTACTAGGATTGCCCGCGTCTCCGCCGCGTTTAGATGATCAAAAACCTCTATAGTTTTTAGAATTTTTGTCTGTCTGTCTGTCTGTCTATCTGTCGTCTGTCTGTTACCGCATCACGGAAAAACCACTGGAGGGATTTTGATGAGGGTATATGGTATGATGGCAGCTGGTTGTCCGATACTTTTTACCGGAAAATGTCTCATTTCTGAAAAAAAATACAAAAACTGCCACGTAAGAGTATACTAATATGTAAAATCTAAGAATTTGATTCTTGGTCATCTGAACGCGGGCGGAGCCGCGGGCA
Source organism: Brenthis daphne (assembly GCA_947093115.1). NCBI lineage: Eukaryota > Metazoa > Arthropoda > Insecta > Lepidoptera > Nymphalidae > Brenthis > Brenthis daphne. The sequence goes on along the minus strand of OX352474.1, from coordinate 27,107,814 downwards.
ATGCTAGTTAATATTATATATTTCATTTCAAATTCATATTAATACCTTATTATTATTTAGCAAAATGATTATGAGAAATGATTATTAAATGCATATTAAGTTAATTATTTTCTTATATGAGATGTACATATATTCTTGAAAGTATTTTTGTATGTAATACATTATTCGTTATTAACTATGTAGATTAGTATACTTATATAATATTGTAAGAAGGAACATTAACAGGAACAAATAAGACAATATTCCCAATCTACTCGATTTGAAAGCAAACTTAAAATTCAACAGCTGAATTCAACAAATTAGCGGAGATGGAATGAGTAAGTCTTGTTAGTAATAAGTTGGTTGCAAGGAAACTTTTGGGAACTATGCTAATCAGCAGACAATCGACTTGATTGCGTCTGCCTTAAGAATTACCAAGGGGTAAATGAAGATTGAGTGCTTCGCTATGGAACTAAGATGGAGCATTGTTCTAAAATTTGCAAATGTATCATTCTTAAATGTATGTAATATCTAGTAATTAATAGTAATTTAGTCGCTTAGATCTATTTTTACGCTATTTTTGGTAATAACACAAATCCGCATCTATACGGTGTAATATTAGGGTAGTAAGATAAGACTAAAAATGGCTATTAGGCAACGGTGGCCCTGTGGTAGCCGCTCACTTGGGAAACCAAGTAAAGAGAGTTCTAATCACGGGTCTCGTGCCTCTGAAAAGAAATATAGGAAAAGATAGCTTTATTTAAAATGTCAAATATTCGCATAAATCTAAGAGGGTATTATTGTAAGAGCCTTTAACTAATTTCTATCTAAAGTAGGGAAAACTTCGGATATACAGGTTATTGCAAACCACCGTTAGCCCGTATAAAGCTCTATTCAACGAGCTTAAACAAGATGGCATTTACGAATATAAATCCAAAAATATTTTATCTATATAATAAAAATGAATGTCGGTAAGCGCATAACTCAAGAATGGCTGGACCAATTCGGCAAAAATTTTTTTCGTATGTTCCTTAAGGTACACGGAAGGTTTTGATAAAGAGAAAAAATGAAAAATTAACGAAGAAAAATTAAATTTTATATGGCTAACGCTGGCTAATAACTATTTATATCTATTTAAAACGTACCTAGCGACGAACCCGAGCAAAGCGAGGGTGAACCGCTAGTAAGAGTATAAATATTTGACGTATGTAGGTATTATTTAAAATTTTTAAAATACAATTTATAAATTTCCATTCGCAAGCAATTGTAAAATTCCACCTTATCTAAGCCTGCTGTTCCTTTATATTTCATTCATTCCTATATAAAAGTATATTTTAAATGAGTATTAAAATATGTAATTAATACAATTCATTAATTAAATGTAACTTTTGTTAATAGAACAAACGTGAGCTGTTAAGCGACTGAAGTGCAAAGTTTTGATTTCTAAGTTTGTGACGCAAGCATGAAATTCTTCGTCTCTAAAGTTTAATTCATTTGAATAACGTTCATAAATGATCAACTTACAAGCTTGTATGGTATTGTTTTATGATACTCCTGAAATTATAAATTACTAGCAATTCATCTTCGCTTCGCTCGGGTTCGTCCCTAATAAAAAACAAAAACAAATCTATCCCACGGGAACCCTACATTTTTTCGAAATAAAAAGTATCCTATATACTATTCCAGTCTATAATCTATATCTGTGCTAAATTTTATCTAAATCTGTTTAGCTTTTCTGGCGTGATTGAGTAACAAACATCCAAACATCCAAACGTACATTTATAATATTAGTAAAATTTTTACTGTTGTTTTAATTTTTTTGCTATTTACCTAATCATTTGCCTGTTTGAATACATTTTAATTTATTTCACGAGCACTTTACATGAATTCCTTGTTATATATGAGCGTGTTTAGCATTATTTATTGGACTGAGTCAAAAAAAGTTTCTAACTAAAAGAAAAACCAAGGACTTCAAAATTCCTTTTAAAACAATAATTCCACCCTTACAAAGTGGATTTCTTTTGTATTCAGGCTTTATTAATGTTGCACTGCTGGTCACGGTCTTCTTTCAACACGAGGGATCAGGCCATAGTCTACCACGCTGGTCAAATGTAGCTTGTAGCGGACTTCTCGTCTTCCGAAAACTTGCTTGTTACTCTCAGACATGCAGGTTTCCTCACGATGTTCTCCTTTACCGTATTAGCAAGTGATAATCATGTTGAAAATATTTTTTTAAATGAGAATGTCAGAGGTGGAAGAACAGGTTTTGAACCCGTTTCGCTTGATTTCCCAAGCGATTGCATTACCACTGGGCTATCCCTGATCCACATATACAAATACTTACAAAATATAAAATATACCACCTTCTTACTTGACGTCAATAAAATTTAGCTATACTATAAACCCAGATAGGTAAGAAGTACACTAAAAAGAGATCTCATTGGAAACCATCCAGCTGTATTCAATTGATACGATTGATGAGGAACGTATTGTTCGTAATATTGTATAATTATAATTTGTACCACTGTGAGATATTGTAGGTATCTACCTATACATACAACAAAAATTTAACTAAACGGTATCTGTACATGGAAGATAATATTTAAAAAAACTATTATGGGGGGCGTTAATGCAATAGAACCAAAAACAATGATTTTTAGATTTTTTGTATTTCTCTGTTTGTTTGTTCCTTTGTGCTCGCTAATCTCAAAAACAGCTTAACCGATTTGGGTGCGGTTTCTTCACTTAATACTTAGTATGTTTTATTTCAATCGGTTCGTAAATAAATAAGTTATGTCAATTTAAAGAATCATCTAGAACCCGAGCGAAGTGAGGACGAGTCGCTAGTTTGTAATATCTCTATTGTTACGCTCAAGTAAGCTTATAATATTAGTATTGGAAATTTACTTAATTATTTATATGAATATTAAGTAGATAGCTGTACCGTAGATTTTATAATTATGTAACGAGATGGGTTTTTCAGATCGGAAATGAAAGCAGTTCACGCATACTATAGATGTTTTATTGCTTTTATTTACGACAAGCACCGGTCAAAAGTACACAATCCCATGCAAAAGTTCTGTTAAAACTGTCGCCAATTATGTTTAGGTAATTCTTGTTGAAATAAATAAACAACAATGTGAATTGAACATTAAATGCAATGCTTAAAGTTGTTTTTACAAAAAAATATAAAAAGACAAAAGCTCACTCAAATGTTCAAATGAGCGCTCATTCGATAAGAACATCTTTTGTCGCTGATTATATATGTATCTAGTACCTTTTTGTCGATGACGATAAGACACTTATAGAACTTTACGTACACTCACGGTGCATGCATATCGGCTTAATTCAATCACTGAGCGGTATTTTTCTCCACTAGTTCTACTTTCACTACAATTTCATTTATTCACATTATTTCACAGACTTCATGTATTCCTAACATTGAATTAACTGTCAACTTGTACTGGCTATTTTTGGTTCTCGACGTTTCGAATGCTTTACAGCAATCATGGTCACGGGAGAGACTAATGTGTTAGATATCTCAAAGGTATTATATAGTTGTTACAGACAGCCTACTCACAAATAACAAAATGAATTTAAAAAAAAAATTGCACCAAAGTACATTACAATATGTTTTAATTTTAAACATTTTTATAATTTTTTTTAAATTTTATAGTTTCTTATAATTTCCTTATTAGACAATACACCTTAGTCTCTCCCGTGACCATGATTGCTGTAAAGCATTCGAAACGTCAGGAACTAAAAATCAAAACAAATCCGCGAAAAAGTCCGAAAAGATAGTTTTATTTAAAACGTTAAATATTCGCGTAAATCTAAAAAAGTATTTTGTACTGGCGACTTAATGAATTACATTATAAACCTAAAACAAACAATCTCTAGTTATGTTATCTGTGGACTTAGAGTCACTACTTATAGCAATTTCTTATAAATTATTCTTGTCTTAGACTGTTTTTACGTTAGTAGGTACCTGCTTAGACAATTGCTCTTAAGCATGGTTCGACCAATCTACTTTGTGTTTTCTCAAATCAACATGGCGTTGATGAAGTAAGCTGTACTCAGCTGGCACGTTTTAAGGCTATTAACAAGATGACTGAATTGAATTGGGTTTTTTTCTGGCATGTCTAAAGTATACAAAATAAATAAAAATATTAAGTTTTTCTTAATCACATTACATTCGCTTATTAAAACCGTAACGCCTTAAACAACAGGTATGTCTGGAAGAATGAAATAATGAGACTTAAAAATACGACGTTAACTACTAAGTGCACTGTAAATTTAGTATATACTTTCAACAGTGAGGTAGCATAATGTAAATATTATAATGAAATGGAATTCCTGCACGTTTTGTCAGGAGCGCTGCATAAACATGTACGAGTAGACCCACAGTGCATTTCTGGCCTTTGCCAAGTTGGGCGAATTCATAAGTTTTACATTTTAACAGGTATGAAAATGTAATTTATAAACGTTTTGTTTTACTGCTTTGCAATAGTTATTATTTTAAAACAAGTATTTACTTAATATCTAATAGGCTGTGTAAAAAGATATACATACATATATACGAGTTTTTACTATTTGGTAATTATTGCCTTCGCCTCGCTTCCTTTATGTATCTGCGTATTATCTATACTAATATTGTAAATGTGAAAGTTTGTGAGTATGGGTGTTTGTTACTCTTTCACGCCAGAACGGCTGAACGGATCTGGATGAAATTTGGCACAGAGATAGATTATAGTCTGGAATAACACATACATATACTACTTTTTATCTCGGAAAAATGTACGGTTCCAGTGGGATAGGTTTGTTTATGTTTTCCTGAAGGCGAACGCGAGCGATGCAAGGGTGAGCCGCTAGTATTGTTTATATTTGGACCCATATATAAATACTAGTTTTTCCCGCGGTTTCACTCACGCTTCGCTTACCGGTACCGCGGTAAGCATGGTGGGTGTCAAAAGCAGCCTATGTCTGTTCCCAGGAGGCAATCTATGTGTTTGCTTCATTTCGTCGAATTCGGTTCAGCGACTTAAGCGTAAAAAAGGTAACACACAGAGATACTTTCTATAATATTAGTAGGTATTATATGTACTTTTTTCTATAACTGAGGTTATGGGTTCATTAAAGACATATTGCCTGATCTGGTTAAATTGAAAGTTTCATCACTTAAAGAGAGACACAAACAAACACACTTTTGAATTTATAATATTAAAAGTATCGATATGGACTAGCTACTTACATAGAATAGACTATATAGAATATGTAGAATATATATACATAAATAGGTAAGTATTACAAAAAATAAAAAATATACATCCCTTACTTGAGAAATGATTGATTCCACATTCAATCTATTAATGTATATATGGGTGGATGTTATAATTAATACTTTATTTCTTCTTATTAACTTTATTAATTCTAGCGTTACATTTTACTATATGTACTTTACATTTTACAAATCACGAGTGACGACATATTCTATTTTTTTTATATACTAAGCAAAGACAATATAGTGTTGCCACTTGCCAGTTAGGCATAGATAAAATCCTAACACAATCTTTCACCCCCCTTTTCACCCCATTATATATTATATACTTTCCAGGATTAAAACTATCCTATGTTATTTCCAGGGTTACAAACTATTTCAGCGGATTAAGCGTGAAGAGGTGATTGAAAGACAGAAAAACTGACAGTCGGAGTTACTTTCGAATTTAATATTAGTATGGATAATATTAGTATGAATATTAATATTAGTAAAGCTGGCATTTTCTGTGGTGATGGTACTAAATTAAAGTACTATCATGCTTTTTTACTAAAAATATGTTAAAATACTATTTTTTATAAACAAGTTAGATAGCTCGTTTAATAACTGATACAAAATAAATATATAAAAGTTTAGCTATATGGAAATCTTTATATTTTTGCATTTGAGACCAATATTTATAAAGCTCTTTAAAAATAAATAACACTTATGAGACGCTGTCGCCAATTGCCTTAAAGAAAATGCAACGAAGGTAAGTAAAGTTGTAAATAAAATGAAACATAATAATCTGCAATAGCAGAATTTTTCAAGCTCTTTTTTTAAAATAAAGCTAGTGCTTAAATGGTTTGTTGGCTTATTGGTTTTTCGTTCTTTTATTTCTTTCTTTCGTATATATATATATATATATATATATATATATATATATATATATATATATATATATATATATATATATATATATATATATATATATATATATATAGTTCATAAAGAAATATACAAAGGATATATTAGTTTAATTGTAGTTTGATTTATAATAGTAAGGAAATAAATTAGTCAACGCAACGTTACAAGCGACCGTATTCTATCTAGATTTTCAACCGCGGACGGGACGTGCGCTCTTATTTCCGGAATTATTTATCATTCGTCGTTTCTTTGGGGCTATACGAATATTATAAGGAAATCATCCCTTAAGGGGGTAAAAAGGGGATGAAAGTTTGTACTGGGAAGCAAGCTAAGGACGAACCCGAGCGATGCGAGGGTGAGTTGCTAGTGAACTTATAAAATACTAATGTGGACCCCAAAATCCACATTCTTTTTCCAGGCGAAATATATTTTATAAAACATATTAACAAATACGGCCTAGGGACAATTTTTCAATCGAAAATCGACAGTTTTTTGTCACCAAAAAATTATTGTTCCTGGATATTTTTAATTAAAAAAATATTATTTGTTTTTCTTTTTTTTAAGTATACTTGAACTCTTTTCCTGTGGCAAATTAGTATCAATCGAATGTAAAAGACTTGTAGAAAAGGCCATCATACGTTTTTTTCGAATACATTACCTGACATCAGGTATAAACAGGTAAATATATAGGTATAGTTATACAGTATGAGAATCAAATCTGAAATTATCATATAATGTGTATTAGCATTGTCCGCGGCTCCGCCCGCGTTGAGATGACCAAAAAACAAATTCTTAGGTTTTACATATTAATATACCTACTCTTACATTGCAGTTATTGTATTTTTTCTCAGAAATGAGATATTTTCCCGCGGTAAAAAGTATCCTATATGTTGACCCGGATAACCAGCCATCATCATCCCAAATTTCATCAAAATTCCGCTAGTGGTTTTTCTGTGATGCGGTAACAGACAGACAGACAAACATTCTAAAAACTATAGATTCGGCCTCTGTATCGATGGTAATGTTTATTTCAATAAGATTTTCCAAAAGAAATTCAATGTACAGATTCGTCTTAGTTACAATTTTATTATATGTATAGATATCATTAAATAAAACATGTTTTACGTCATTAATGTATATATTTTTAAGTCACTACAAAGCCCTTATAAATATAAAGAAAAGTCATACTGATCTCAATATAATTATCGATTTTTGAAGCATGTCGTTCTTCGCAACAGGAAAAATGAAGTGAAACAACTGAATCCAATTTTCAATATTCGATTACATTGTTATAGCGCTCACGTTTCTTGTCAAATTTTGTAAACTCACGCTCAGAAGTAAATTTTTGTAACTATCAAGCATTTTTTTCTAGACAACATTTTATGATATCACTTTAATTATAGTCATTTTAAATTAAAATTTAATACAAGTACAATATTCCTTTTCTAACGAGATCAAATATCTGTATGAACGCAAAAACTGATGAACCAAACCTGAAAAACCTAAGACATATGTAGATTTTTTTAGAACTCAGTTACACATTAATTTAGAATACGTATTATGATTTGCAGTTACTAGAACTTAGCAAATTGAAGTGGCAGTGGGCCGATGGAGTAGACGGGTTCTAGAGTGGAGACCACGGCTCGGCAAACGTAGTGTAGGACGCCCTCCGGCTAGGTGGAGCGACGACATACGTAAATTGGCTGGCAGCGGTTGGATGCGTAGAGCTGAATATCGAGCTCAGTGGCGTGCCATAGGAGAGGCCTATGTCCAGCAGTGGACGAAAGCAGGCTGAATATGATGATGATTATGATTTGAGTCCTACAAACTGCGGTACGATGAATAAGCATATAAATGATGTTAAATATATTTTACTATTTAACTACCACCACGAGCTTTCATACAATTCCGCTTGTGTGTCATATATTATTATGATGTAAAACGGGATATTTATCTTGTTAAGCTCTTATTTTTGTGAGTTTCCGTTATTTCAGCAATTTACAAGCGCCATGGTCACAGGTATATGTACGGAGTATATATTTATTTTAAGCTAGCGACTGACCATCGCTCCGCTCGGATTCGTCCCTAGTTACGTTTAACCATTCAATGTATATATTGCTCAGAGGTGAGATATTTTTCCGCAGCATAAAGTAACCTATACCTATGTTTACCAGCTATCATCATACCCAATTTTATCAAAATCTGTCCAGTGGTTTTCTCGTGATGCAGTAACAGACAGACAGACAGACAAAAATTCTAAAAACTATAGATTCGACCTCTGTATCGATAATACCAAATTTCATCAAAATCTATCCATTGAAGAAAATCTTATATATAACTTAAAGCACATTCATAAAAATATTTATTAACAATAAAAAGACACAGTTGTTATGACCAGTTGACTTCACTCTTTAAAATCTTTTAGACTTATAAATATTTCGCACATAAGGAAAATTGTCTAACAGTTTTCATTTAATGTTGTAACCAAAATATCGAATTACGGAATAAAAATGAAATTTCTTACGAGAAATACCAATTTTTTTGCTGTTAAATAGAAAATCAACGTTTTTGTAAATACTCGTGCGTTTAACAAAGATAATTAAAATTTCCAAAGCAAATATAATTTATTTTGAAATAATCGCAACGGCGATATTGAACCAGACCGCATGTAAAATACATTTTATCTTTAATTATGAATCCCCGCAACGTCAAATTCAGGTGTTCATTATGTCGGTACGGGTATCGTTTTGTTAGTGTAAATTCTAACGGAGACCAATTTATAAACGATATCCACGGTACATGGAGCAATATAATAATTTCTGGCACGTACTCGTGCAAATAATAATGGCCAATAAAATTTCTATATTGAATATTTTTGTATGTATATATATATATTTATATGTTATTGTACATAAATATAATATGTTATACATTTTATGTGTTTGTAGAATTTTACTAATGACTAGCGAGTTACCCTCTCTTCACTCGGGTGCTTCCCTAGGTATGTTTTATATTTTTTGCGCTGAACCCTAACTATTTTTCTAAAATAAAAGTAACCTAAGTTACTTCTTATAACATTAGATATCTGCCAGTGAAAATCCCGTCAAAATCGGTCCAGCCGTTTTGGAGATTAGCCGGACCAAATAGACCGATAAATAAAAATTTTAAAAATTGAGTTTTTCTTATAAGTACTGTATATAATTTCATATGCATTTAGAAAAAAGCTTTTATTTCAACATTACAAGCAGACACTTCAACTCTACTCTACAAGTATGTCAAATTTTATCAAAACCTGTTCAGATTTTTCTGAATAATATAATCAATAAGCAAACAGATATTCAATATATAGAGATAATATCAGAAATGTCAATTCATGTCAATGTCATTTTAATCGTATAATGAGTAAACAACTATATAAAAATGAGGAAAATTTTGGTAAATATTAAATAATATAAGGACACTTCAACTCTTTCAGGGGGAAGCATCTATCACAAATCCAATGTCTTAAGGTGATTACCACTATCTAACTAACTATAATCCAATCTTTTAGTGATTACCTTATGTTATGAATGTAACAAAACAGAGAGGCAAATGGTTTTTCTTATTTTCATACAATGAAAATGTCAAAAATCACTGAAGAAAATATCTATTTGTTTAGTTGTATTTAATTTATTTTATGCATTCTTTCAATTTGTTTCTTTGAAGTCACTTAAAAAAAAATTTTAACCAATAGCACATCCCTAAGAAATGAAAGATATTCTAAAGAGCAAAAGCGTTTTTGCTTTGTAAAAAACTATAGTTTATATAAAAAATTTAGCAGTATGGTATTATATTGCTTAAATATACAGCAAGAACGATATTCAAAAGCTAAGCTCCCTTTCGTAACCCAAGTATTTGTAAATATAGTACAATATGTCAGCACTACACTGAGAGGCTACGACGCCCTAACAAAACATTCTCTATTATCGTACTGTCTATTCTGAATACATTTTGCTGCATAAATACATATTGACACTTTTTTATTGTATTTAAATTAAATTAAATATATAAAATAAAATTTAATAATTAAAATATTGATTCCATAAAACATCAGATTTCTTAGATTTCAATTATAAAGCAAAATCTAAATTACTCTAAAGATGAGAAACTACTTAATAAATCTTCAAAATATCATTATCCAACAGAATTTTGTAGGTTTATTAAGACAGAAAGGAATATAGATAAAATGATTATTAATATAATATTTGACATTTGAAATAAAACTATCTTTTCGGATTATTTCGCGGATTTATTTTGATTTTTGGTTTCCGACGTTTCGAATGCTTTACAGCTATCATGGTCACAGTCTCTCCCGTGACTATGTATTTTTTAGTTTTACATTTAAATGTTTGTTAATTATTTATGTATTAAATTTTTTACTAATAATAATATAATGTTCTCAGTACGCAGATACAATATGGCCCGAAGTAACCCAGAAGCTACTGTTCAGTTTTTAGGGAAGTACCCGAGCGAAGCAAGGGCAAATCACTAGTTAATGATATAAATCAAAAATAATAATAATGTTTATTAATATAAATTTTCACATCAATTATACTTTAGAGTCGCGCTACTGGGTAAATTAACTCCACACGTTCAAAGCCGCGGGCCAAAGCTAATTATGAATAAGCTACATGAGACCAAGACTGTGTCAGTTTATTATAATTAAATAGAAGGTACCACTGTTACTTAATACTTAATTACTCAGAAGTTTCGTATGAAGCGCACAGTGAAGTGTAAACCGATTTATTTTCTCAAAAGTTGTTTATAAAGAGCCTCGAACAGAGCTCAGTGCTGAAGAAAATTAATAACCTGCGAGGTAATTAACGTGGAAAGGTTTTCAATTAATAACAATTTTCAATTTAGTAATATTTTTAAAAGTGCTTCTAATGAAAGTTTTCAGGTGTGATATTTTTCTGTATATTTTTTTCAATACATTGGTTCTTATAATAGTTTTTTTTTCAGGACATTAACACACAACACCATCTAGTTCCATGGTAAGCTACGAGGCTTGTGTTATGGATACCGGATAGTTATATAGATGTGTTACCGGATAGTTGATACATTATATATATATATAACTTTAAATGCATATATATTATAAATATAAACACCCATGACTGGAGTACAAACATTCGTGCTCATCACACAAATCAATGCCCCCAGCGGGACTCGAACCCGCAACCGCTGGCGCAACAAGTAGGGTCACTACAAACTGAGCCAAGCGTGTCGTCAAATTAATAAAAAAAAGTCAACAGTATAATAATAATGCTTTAATTTTTTGGTACAATTGAGATTAAAAGATAAATATTTGTATGTTTGTATGTACATATACATATATACATATAAATGGGTAAACTGCATTTATAAGTTTACCTCATATTTTTTTTTACGGATGAATTAAATCAATTACCAAACAGATAAAAGATCTTGCTATTTTAAATCAAACGTGTCTAAAACAATTAATTTCATTACTAATTGTTTTATTTAATGTGTACGTTTTAGCCCCATTACACTTATAGGGTTCAAAATCAATATTTAGTACATTATTTTTAGTATATATTTCATATATTTGATTTATTTTGAAAACTTATTTTTAGTGAATAAGAGCTTTTTTATTCGAGTCAAATAAGAGGAGTATAAAACTGTGTAATACTTATGAATTATGATTTATACTTATAATAAAAATGTACAATTAATCATAATCTTCATTAATCATTGACAAAAATCGTAATAAATTTTCGTTTGCCGCAACTTTACAGGTACAAAGTTTAAAAGTAATTATACTAATGAGAAGCTTTAATACATTTGTATATTGAACTACAAGTTCATATATCCTTTCTAAGTGAACATATAATTAATTATCTTTAGTATATAATTAAAGGTCTCTCTGTTTAGAAAATGATACTAGTAAATATAAAAGCCTAACAACAATATTTTTTTAATGTTGGGAAATACATTAACGCATACCACCTGTATGTATACAGGCGATTATGTGGGAGTCATTGGCTAGAGAAGCTAGTACTATCCACTAAAACCCAACGGAATCTCCATCGTCTTAATGGAACATCGCAGGATTGCTTACGCACTCAACCACGACGCCACAACGGCAGGTCTGCCGAAGCAGATCACATAACCAAGGGCGGCTCCCAAGGTCCACTCTGCTATCAGAGAAGTACCAGGAGTAACCCACATGGTACACCACCTACCGAAGTGGGTCACCTCCCAATGTGTCCGATGAACCCCACCACAACAAGTCAAACCCAACACACAAGTCATTTCGAGTAAAACTATGATGATTGGCATTTTATAATATTCAAAAATTATATCGAGTTACCATGAGTTTTGCACAAGTACATTATTTGAGTACTGTAAGGATTTATGTTTTACTAGCATTGCCCGCGGTTCCGCCAGTGTTCAGATGACCAAAAACCAAATTCTTAGATTTTACATATTAGTATACTCTTACAATGCAGTTTTTGTATTTTTTTCTTAGAAATGAGACATTCTCCCGCGATAAAAAGTATCCTCTATGTTGACCCGGATAAAAAGGCTATCATCATACCAAATTATGTATATCGAAATCCGTCAAGAGAGACAACAATTCTAAAAACTATAGATTCGGCCTCTGTATCGATAATAACGTTTATTTCAATAAGATTTTCCAAAAAATATCTAATATACAAATTCGGTTTAGTTACAATTTTATTATATGTATAGATTATATAAATATAATCAAAATCTGTTAAGTCTATTCCCTACATTAACAGAATTATCCTACATTAGGATACCTATAAGGTTATCCTACCTGTTGCCTTTCTGCCCAAAAAAGTAAAAAGCTTATATTCGACTTAAGTAAAAATATCTAGAGGCTAGTTTAATGGGTGGCTTTTTATTTATATAATATTTATAATAGTAAATATGTATAAGATTTTTTTTATTGTTATTCAAGCAATGTACAAAATATTTACATTCCACTTTAACTTACTACAGTATATTTTAAGTATGAATTTTCTCATAATACTATTTTTTGCTTGAAAAAAATAATAAACAATAACAAAATAAACGTGGCATAAAGGAAATGATGATAGCCTACAATGTACATAAGCTGTCCTGTAAACATCCTATATATACGCAGGCTGTGATCGCCGGAAGTAACAGAAATAAGACAAACACAAAGTGATCATTGTATTATAAGAGCGCCTTAAATCACTTTCTGATATATCAATGTTTTTGATACAGCGATTTTGTCAATATTGTCTTATTTGAGGTAATGTATATAAAACTAGCATTGCCTGCGGCTCCGCCCGCGTTCAGATTACTAAAAACCAAATTCTTAGGTTTAACATATTAGTATACAGTACATTGTAGTTTTTGTATTTTTTCTCAGAAATGAGACATTTTCCTGCGGTAAAAAGTATCCTATGTGTTGATTCGGATAACCAGCTAACACCATACCAAATTTCATCAAAATCCCTTCAGTGGTTTTTTAGTGATGCGGTAATAGACAAACAGACAGACAGACAAATTCTAAAAACTATATATTCGGCCTCTGTATCGATAATAATGTCTATGTTGATAAGATTTTGAAAAAAAAAATTTAATGTACAGATTCGACTCAGTTACAATTTTATTATATGTATCGATATGCAAAGTTAAAACACTTTATATCATTTTCTTCTTTGTTAACCGATTTTTTTATTTTAGTAGTTATTGACGGGCTTTAGTGCTACAAATAAAAAAATTTGGAAACAGATTTATATATAATGATTAAGGTTGAATTTCAACCCTAGGTGAATATTAATATTATATTAAGAGCTGCATCTTACTATAATAAATGCGAAAGTTTGGATGGATAGATGTTTGTTACTCAATCACGCTAGAGCAGCTAGACGGATTTGGATGAAATTTGGCACAAAGATAGATTATAATTTGAAATATCACATAGGCTACTTTTTATCCCAGAAAAATGAACAGTTCTTGTGGAATGGGTTTGTTATTGTTTTTCATTAGGGACGAACCCAAGCTAAGCGATCCGAATGTCACAACTCTCTGTTTGTAAAAGTAATGCAGCTAACTTCATCATGTTGCTTTTTGGCTGTTGGTAGGTACGCATCGTAAAATTTTTACTCTCATATTTTCCAAACGCGCCAAAAGAAGTATAACTACAAAAAGTTATATCAATTTAAAGGATCACCGAGTGATGAATTCGAGCGACACGAAGGTGAGTCGCTAGTAAATAATAAAGAAGAAAATAATTCGGTTGATTGATAGTGCGCTTTTCGATATACATTCCTTTTGTGACAGAGAGTGCGGGCATGATCAAATTAAGCGACTCCCTAACTCTACTTCTAAATAAAGGGAAACTGGTGGCGCATGAAATGGAAAGTAACGTAACATGGGTCCGATATGATTTATTTGCCTTCAATACAATATGAAGGAAAAAGATATAAACAATATTATAAAATTATTTGTATATTATTTTATTATTCCTTAAAATTAAAATGGAGATGAGCTATATTTTATGTTAGATAGCAATATATTAAATAAAACTATTTTTTTTAATATTTTCGCTATTTTACAGAAAACACGGTTGCTGGAGAAGTTTTTGGCGTTCAAAAATTACAGTTATTACAGTCAGTCAGACCCATAAAATATTATAAAATAATTTGTAAAAAAATGAAATGGTACCTAATTTTTTTTTTAAATATATATTATATTTTTTTTTAATTTTTTACAAGTTATGCGATTTCACTCTGTTTATATCCTTAACCTTCTTTACAGACGAACTACTCCTTGATTTTTATTATAGCTTTACCACATGTTACCTACAGTTACTAAATGTTTTTATGTATTATACATTTGGACAATCATAGTATTATATACTTTATTGCACTAAACAAGTAATAAAAAAAAAATACATAGAAAATGACGTGGACAAAGGTGGACTTATCTCTATAAGAGATCTCTTCCAGTCAACCCATGCATGTGGGAAATAGTGTCAAGTAGCGGGACAGAAAGAGAAAGTGCAGAGAAACGATAAGAAAATATATAAGAATAATCATAAGTAAAACAAAATAAATACAATATATACATAAACATTCATATATACATAAACATACTTATATATTGGAATGGATATACTTATAGTATATACATTCCAATCAAAATAGAACAATGTAAATTGGAGTACTGGTTTCTAAGTTATATATACACAAACAAACAAAGAGACTCGATTGTTTCACTTACAAAGGTGTTAAATTAAAAACAATGAATGCAACTTTGCGATATTTTGTCCATTGAAGGCTGGTTAAGTTTAAAGTCTAGCAAATTTTCTTGTAATAAATACTTATATCATTGTTTTAAAGCTTTTTAGAAGTTCAGGAAGCTTATAGTAAAATATTTTAGGGTGTAGTCGACGGAACTTATCGATATCTTCACAACTGACTGCCCATCTATCGTTAACTCAATTAACCGCTATTTCCTTTTGACTGAACAAGCTTGTAAGCTTGCAAAGATGTACACATTAAATTTTAAGTAACATACGTATATATTAATATCTATATATACTAATGATAAAAAGCTAAAGTTCCTTCGTTTATTCATTTGTTTGAATGCGTTATTTTTCTCTCTCCCTCTTTTTATATTAAATTTATCTACATTACAGAAATTGATTTATAATGCCACAATAACGGTTCAAAAATGCTGGCAAAAGCCTATTTCAATATATGTATTTTTAGATTGAATATTATGCTGTCATTATAATTATTTTGCACCTAGAGACTTAACCCCGATTCGCTCGGGTGCGTGCCTAGTTAATTTTTTTTAGCAGAATACTAATTATTTTTCTATAATAAAAGTAATTTAAGTTATTCCTTATAACATTAGATATCCGTCAGTGAAAAACCTTTCTAAATCCAGCCGTTTTAGAGATAAGCCAAACAAACAGACAGACAAATTTTAAAACTTGTGTTTTTCTTATAAGTACCGTGTGTCATTTCATATGCACTTAGTAAAAAGCTGTTATTTTGGCATTACAAACAGACCCTTAAATCTTATTTATCTGTATAGATATGGATGAAACGTGTACTACAAACTTCGAATTCATGATCTCCGATTGCATAGAAAATTGCTTAATATCCTTGGACCCTCCGTGACATTTACTAATAAGATGACATTTAAAAGATTTTAATTAAGGCTCGGGCTGGTTTGCTATTTTAAGAATCACCTGGTGGCTGTCTCTGGGCGCCTTAAATAAATTGATTTTTGACGAAAACGAAAATATACGTTGTTTTCTATACATATAATAAAATTCTATCTAAGCCGAATCTATACATTTTATATTTTTAGAAAATCTCATTGAAATAGTCAATCTTATCGATACAGAGGCCGAATTTATATATGTCTGTCCATCTATTTGGGAATGAATCACGAGAAAACCACTGAACAGATTTTGATGAAATTTGGTATAATAATAGCTGGTTATCTGGGTCAACATATAGGATACTTTTTACTGCGGGAAAATATCTCATATCTGAGAAATCTATACTAACCGTTAAAACGTTCCTAGGGACGAACTTGAGCGGAGCGAGCTTCGATCAGCAATACTACTGTTGATTGAAGGGAGCGAGGATGAGTCGCTAGTTTATAATAATTTAAAACAAACATCAAAAAATTATTTTTTTATAATGCTGAAGTGTTGCTTTTATGTTTGTTTTATATTACAAAAATGATGTTTACCATAAAATAAAAAACAAATATAATAAAGCATAATAAAAAGTACAAGTCATTAGTCTATACATTTCACACAGTCTTCCTAATTTACATGGCTCGTCGTCTGACATCGTCTCTCGGAGGACGCTGGACGCTTGCAAAATTAAATTCAATTTAGTCGACTTGATTAGTTTGCCGAGTATAATGGCCTTTATGAGACGCCATAGATTATTGTCGCTAACTCAACTATTTTGAACAATGGCATTAAGTTTAAAAGATTCTCATTATAAAAATTAACTATTTATATTAAATTGTTTTTTTTTGTAAAATCGTGATCGGAAAACATAAACAAAAAGTTTATATATATAAATTTATTTTTCTTTCTTTTTATATATAGGTATATATATATATATATATATATATATATATATATACAAGAATTATTTATTTAATATTAAACACACAGTCTAAGTTACTGGTCTTAAAAATGTGAAATTTAAAACGTTTATTCGAATTGGCATTAAAATATTTTATTACAAAGAAAAATTGTAGGTACATACAATAATTAACTTAGTATCTTTATAAATCGACATTAATCAATTTGTATAACAACGTACACCTAATAACTTACAATATCAAGAATTTTATTCCAGTATTATGATCATATATACTAATATTATAAATGTGAAAGTTTGTGAGTATGGATGTATGGATGTTTGTTACTCTTTCACGCCAAAACGGTTGAACAGATCTGGATGAAATTTGGCACCGAGATAGATTATAGTCTGAAATGACACATAGGCTTTTTATCCTGGAAAAATACGGGTTCCCGTGGGATAGGTTTTTTTTTCCAAGATTCTAGTAATAATATAAAGCCCAAAATTCTACAAAATATGAAGTAACTAAAATAATTTTGCTTTTCGTAAGTTAAAAATAACTAGTATCTGTAATATTAGTATATATATTAATGATTTTTGATATTTTAAAATGTACCAGAGTTTTAATGAGTGAATAGTAAAAGCATTCAATGAAGTATTCATAGCATTACAAAAACACATCAACTATCATGAAATCAATGTTAAAAATAATTTTGAACTAAAAACATGCAGCTCTGAATGTCTTTTCATACAACCAATCCGGAAAGTTAAACTTTATACGAGTACGTGTTATTTTCTATTCAAGTTTCTTCAATAGAGATTGCTATATTATGAATCAGGCTTAATTTACAGATAACTAATAAGGTAAAATATATGGGAATGTTTGAAAAATACAAATTTTTATTTACTTCCTATTGTCTATTGTGGTAACCTCGTGTTTATTTATTACTAGCGACTTACCTTTACTTCGCGAGGGTTTATCAATTAATGTATAGATGGTCTTCCCGATTTGTTCACATTTATGATGACTGCTCTGCTCCCTTCAGTAGTAGCATGAAGAAATATAGCGTATAGCCTTTCTTAATAAGCGGGCTATCTAATGCAAAAAGAATTTTTCAAATCGGATTAGTAGTTCCTGAGATTAGCGCGTTCAAGCAAACAAACATACTCTGCGTTTTTATAATATTAGCAGAGATAAACTAGTATTTGTAATATACTGGGAAACATTCATTTTCATTTATTTAGCAGAAGATAAATTATGGGATATGGAGTTATTTGCCATCGTATAAACAAACGATAAAAACAGAAAGAAATTAATATGGTAAAGCCATATAGACTTTTATATAGCGCTTATTTAGATAGCACTAAATCAACAAGTAATAAGGACACTACTTGTTACAACCACGCTAGTATCGTTGGATTTCCAGATCTGCAGAAAAAACATACTAGCCACTACGAAATAAGCAAAGCATAACTAAGCTACTCAAAGTAGAAAATTTAATAAATTTCTGTCTTGAGCAACATAAATAAGTAATTTAGAAATATACTCGTACATCCATACTAATATTATAAATGTGAAAGTGTGTTTGTTTGTTTGTGTTTCTTTCACGTCGAAACGGAGAGACGGATTGACGTGATTTTCTGTGTTGAGATAGTTGTAGGGCTGGAGAGTGGCATAGGCTACTTTTTACCGGGGGAAATAATCTCATTCCCACGGGATAGTACGTTATAATACAACCAAAAATTATTTATGATCAGAATTACTTGAAACTTCCTATTAATGCTGTTCAATACAATTAAATAAATATGTGTTTTAACATTTTTCGAAATTCATTCTATAAGGGGGGATGAAAGTTAGTATGAAACCTATTATTTTAGTGTTTTTCCACGGGTAGCGTTAAGCCGCGGGTTTAGCTAGTATACATATAATTAGTTTAGTTTATGATATAACTGTATCTTTTCACAAAAAAAGTAAATGCAGATATAAAATAATTGCAAGAAAATTATGTAAAAACACACCATCATAAAAAAGCAGAAAATAAGATTTTGAGGAAAAAATAGTTTGCTTTTATTTGTCGAGTTAACTCACTCAGCTTGTTTGTTACTTCATATATCCATTGCCTGAGAGCGGCTTCATAAAAATTAAAAACGATAATAACAATCACAGAGCTTCTACCTATACTAATATTATAAAGAGGTAAAGTTTGTGAGTTTGTGACGTTGTAAGTCGTGGTAATCTCTGGATCTACTGAACCGATTTAGATAAAATTTGGTAAGAAGATAGTTTGAGACCCTGGGAAGACTTTTTATCCCGGAAATTATCCCTGAAGTAGTTGAAAATGGGCGATGAATGTTTGTATGGGGAATCAACCTAGGGACGATACCGAGCGAAGTGATGGTGAGTCGCTAGTATTAATATTTTTAACGAATAAATAGCATTCATGTGCTCTTAACTGTCTTGGTGGTTATGTGGTTAGCTATTACAGCGGCATATCAAAAGACCCTAGGTTATAGTTCCAGGTCGGGCCATCTCTAATTTTTGAGCCTTTCTGTCAAGTTTTCGGCAATAACCCGGAGATGGGAAGTTAACGGTGTTATAATCTCGTGCCTCGCTGTCAGTCCTTACCGGTTGTGTTGAATTTTCGTTTCATCGGAGTATGAGATACTTGTGAACTATAATATCTCCTGCGTAGATGGTTATTCACAGCGAGACTGGCTGCCGTGGCCGGAATCGGTCGATAGAACATTATTATTATTTTTAGTAGGGGCTCACCCTCGCTTCGCTCAGGTTTGCCTCTAGAAAAACAAAAACAAATCTATCCCACGGGAACAGTACATTTTTCCGGAATAAAAAGTAGTCTATATATGAGCTATATTATTGTAAAGTTTCATCAAAATCCATTCAGCAGTTTTTGCGTGAAAGAGTAACAAACATTCATCCATATGTATAGATATTTTTTGAAGAATGTATGTACATTCTTACAAACTTTCGCTTTTGTAATATTAGTAGGATTTAGAGTTCTTAGCATCCAATAAGTTATTTCTCTAAGATATGCAGGATACGTGTACCATAAAATTTTACCATATAACTGTAAATTGAACTAATAACCTAGTATTCAATTCAGCTTTCGTGTTTCTAGTAGCTCGCGAGAAACGATGTTTGCATCCGAAATACTACCGGAGTTGTAATTAAGCCATCCGAACACGAGATGAATGAGCGTAGCAACGTTCTTAGACGGATTGTGCTTCTTACTTGTAATGCACTGAATTGCATAATGTCGCTTTATTAAACGCTTTAAATATTCAAATTAAGAACTGTCGAGTGCCTTCATTTCCTTTTATGGCGACATTAATTATTTTGACAAATACGTCATTAGCTATAATAAATATTCGTGCATTTTAAAATTCTATCAACCATAAGAGTTTGCTATTTGTTTATATGGTTTTTTAAAAGAAACAAAATGTTTAAAATAATGCAATATAACAATAAACAAAATATAATGAAATATATATAGTACAGTCCTTCGAACACTTTTTGATTATCTATACTATACTATTATTATAAAGAGGTAAAGTTTGTGAGTTTGTGCGTTTGTGACTTTGTAGGGGGTAATCTCTGGATCTACTGAACCGATTTAGATAAAATTTGGTAAGAAGATATTTTGAGACCTTGGAAAGGACATAAGATACATTTTATCCCGTAAATCATCCCTAAAGGTGGTGAAAATGGGGATGAAAGGTTGTAATGGGAATCAAGCTAGGGACGAACCCGAGCGAAGCGAGGGTGAGTCGCTAGTTCACGTATATTAAGAATAAAGAACAAAAGCAAAACGAAACTAATTAAAATATTACCTTTCCAAAAACACAGTCAGTTCTAGAAATCAAATAGTTATACTGTCAAAGTTAAATTGGACTATGAATCGCCTTTTATTCATTGCAACTGGCAGTTGCGATGCAAATAGCGTATACTATCTCTTACAACATATCAAAAGACCTCAAAGGGCGTCAGAGACGCTCTCGCTTCGTGTAATCAAAGAGAGCTCTATCGTCCTACTAATGATATTGCCGTTCACTGGATTGTATCAAAACTGCAACCTGCAGTGAATTAGTTTGTCTGATTGATTAGTCGTTTGGGGTTTAAACAACAGATATAGTGATGTACTTTTATCTGTCATTCTATTCTGTTTATTATGTACGATGTACGATCTACTAATATTATAAATGCGAAAGTTTGTGAGATTGTATGGATGTCTGAATGGATTGATGTATGAATGTTTGTTACTCTTTGACGCAAAAACTACTGAATGGATTTTAATGAAACTTTACAATAATACCTATAGCTCATACATCAGAATAATATATAGGCTACTTTTTTTTCTTAAAAAAAATGTACGGTTCCCATGGGCTAGATTTTTTTTTATTTTAGTATATGGTGAGCCGCTAGTGTTATTATAATTATCTTATGTCGGCTATATTTAAGGTATGAAACAAAAATTTGACATGTAGTTGTATTGGCTTTTTAAGTGAAATATTTTGTTACATTAAATAACCATTTATTGTAATTATTATTGTGCACTGTTTTATTCTTTTATATTTTAAATTAATTTTTGCCATTTATTGTATAGCAATAATTTTAAAATAATAATATGTAGGTTTATAAAGTGAATATCTTGAAACTTATAACACAAAACTCAAGCAACCAACGTTTTATTTAATTTTAGACATATCTATACCTATACATTCGATTCTTACACTGGCCAGGAATCAAACTTGGGCTCAGAATTAGAGAACACCAAATTCAATTTTATATGCCAAACCCATGGCTAGTAGCGGATATAACGAAATGACTTTACACGAGAAAAACATAAAATTTTCTTATATATATCTTATTTTGCACCTATTTATCACGCAGCTAGGAAAGGTCGTTTCTCTTTACGCGATACCCTCGGCGAAACGGATAGATCTGATATCCTAAATCCCTCTGAAAACTTTGAATAATATAAAAAAGTTACGGCGGAGCGGTTCTTTTTAGTATAAAGACCATGTAATATATAAATCTTTTTTGACTATAGGCGAAAATGAGGATTGCGTGTGTTTATTTTGTTGTTGAACGTGACAAATCATAAGTACTATTTGCTAGTAAAATTTAAAATGAAATTCTATTACAGTTATTCATGATATTTATGGTACCAACGACTCAGACCGAACAAAGCACAAGCCAGCATAATATTTTATTATTTTTTTTTTTATTTTATAATTTATATTTTGTAAAGTCGCGTAGGTCAATTAGTGGTTAATCAAGAAGCTATTACACCTTTTCAGTATACTGCTTTTGATTTAATCGTAATTATTATATTATGTAATTTGTTTGTTTTAATAATTGCTTATGTAATTTTTTAAGAATACTTCATTAAGTATAGGATAATATAAAAAAACTGAAAAAAAAAAGAAAAATAAAGAAGTAATTTATCAGTTACATAAAGGCTGCAGTGATTGTTTCTGCACTGTCCAATTAAATAAATAGATTGCTTTTTCTATATAAAAGAAAAAAAATAAATTTGGAGTCCATTTTGAATATCCATTTTGGTTATATAACTAACTAGCGACTCACCCTCGCTCCGCTCGTGTTCGTCCCTACTTACGTTTTACGTTTAGTATATATTTCTCAGAAATGAGATATTTTCCAGCAGTAAAAAGTATCCTATATGTTGAACCGGATAACCAGCTATCATCATACCAAATTTCATCAAAATCCCTCCAGTGGTTTTTCCGTGACGCGGTAACAGATAGACAGACAGACAAAAATTCTAAAAACTATATATTCGCCCTCTGTATCGATAATAATATCTATTTCAATAAGATTTCCCAAAAAATATTTAATGTACAGATTCGGCTTAGTTACAATTTCATTATATGTATAGACAGATAGATGAAACAACAAACCGTTCACTTGGTGTAGTCCAGCATTACATTCATAATCATATTACATT
The DNA here is from genome assembly GCA_947093115.1 of Brenthis daphne. Taxonomy (NCBI): domain Eukaryota; kingdom Metazoa; phylum Arthropoda; class Insecta; order Lepidoptera; family Nymphalidae; genus Brenthis; species Brenthis daphne. Next base: position 27,084,538 of record OX352474.1, on the reverse strand, counting down.
TGTCACGTCCAGTATAACGAAGAGAATAAGTAGGTTAGAATACAAGTTTCATATTGACTTACGCTAACGAGAGGGTGTTTCGTAAAATTGTATTTCCTGCAGCACAGTTATTAATTAATTAGGTCCGCAAAATAATTTTACAACATGCTGTATAATAAAGTTGCGGCAAATTCATAATATAGTACATTTGATACAATATGAAAATATAAACTGAATACAAATAAGAAATTATGCCATGCTCTTATAATTTTATCTATTCAAAAATAATATAGCAAATGTATATTCAAATACTCCCAACACTGTATAAATACATGAAATGTATGTTTGTTTGTGCATGTCTTTATTATTTTTAGTAATTTTTGCTGTTTAATGCATAATCGATTTATAACATAAATGTAAGAATTTCAAGTTATAAGGACCTAAAAATGTAAGGGTATCGTATGAAGAGTAATATTATCGATATTAGTGCATTTAAAAAAAAACAAAATGCAAAATTTAAAAAAAGGATGGCTGTTCCTTAGGTACGATAAAAATCGAGATAAAAGGAAATTTAGATAATCTGTGAAAGTTATTATTATTATATAATAAAAAATATCATAAACCTTAATATGGTCTTGTGAACATACAGATAACACACAGCATTTTATATATTACTAGCTGACCCGACAGACGTTGTCCTGTCTACACGTCTTTAATTTGAAAATTTCAAACTTTTTTTAATAAGCTAAAACATTCTGGACCATTTTGATGAAAATTATTATTCAAATTGTGAATCTAAACCATTCTCAGATCCCCTTGAACACACACAAAAAATTTCATCAAAATCGGTCCAGTCGTTTGAGAGAAGTTCAGTGACATACACACTCACAGAAGAATTATATATATATAGACTAGCGATTCACCCTCATTCTGATCGGGATCACCCCTAGGTGCTTAAAAAATGGGGGATGGAGGAAAGAGGGTGAAAAATACTTTACGAACTATTGTCACACCTATTAAATATACAAAAAAAAAATATTATTAAAATCGGTCGAGCCGTTTCGGTGGAGTGCGACTACAAACACCGTAATACGAAATATTTATACATATCTTAAATTAGCATCCAAGAAATTGAAAGATTACTTCGTTCTACGTAATATTATGTAAGTAATATTCTCGCTCAATGAAGAAAGTTTAGTAATAAGATTAAATAGTTTTATCAAAACGCAATAACGTGTACGGTGTTATAGTAATCCATCTTGTACATGCTGTGCATGTCAATAGGTTGCTTCGTTAATAATGTTCGATGTTTCCTTAGGAAATTGAATATAGTCAAGAAATGTACGTACACGTATCAAGTAGCATTTATTTGTTGACGCAAAATAACAGTTCTGTTGTTCAGTTGATAACAATATGTTAAAATTGATATTCGAAAAAAATCAAAATAGTTATTAATATATTATAATTGTATTATTTTTTATGTTATTCTTTTTGGTACTATTATGATGCTAAAGTTTTTTTTTATCAATTTTTAATCACCTTTTCAAAAAGTTAAAGTAAGATTTAATATCGAAGCTACCGTTAAGCATTTTCATTGTTTCAATCTCCATTATAGTAATGCGCGACTGCGAATGATCAGACGATTCGATGTATCTACAACTACTAATTTACACATTCGACTTGAATATTAGTAATATACTAATGTTAATAATTGAATAACTATTACAAATTAGTAATAGTTATTCAATTATTAACATTAGTATATCCAACTGCGATTCAGTCGCCAGTTTGAAATGAAATACGAATGAATCATTTGCCGCTGAAAAAATACAAACAAACTTGTTACTGTTACTTATTAGTTAATAAATGTTTACTTGCTTCCCTTTACCTGTTAAGTGTTATTCGGTCGTGTGCCGTACGTAAAATATACATACAAGATGTCAGTCGAAGGAAACGTATTACTAATACTACTAATACCTAGTTAGCGAAAAAGTTGGCAGGTATTAGTTACTAACTTCGTAATTTATTCGAATGAGTCGAATGATTTATAAAATCGAATCATTCATAGTCGCGCATCACTACTCCATTAACTACGGCAAATTTATTTGGTACCAACACTGGTAGCTTTTCCAAAAAGAGTACTTTGAAAATCGTTTAACAAATGCCGGAGATGTCCAGGAATACACAAAAAACATAAAAAGGAGAGGATCGAATTGAAAACACTCTCCCCTTTTGGAAGTCGGCTAAAAAGAGAAACTGAACAATTGACTGATATATCGGTGTAGACTCTCAACCGCTTGGTTTAGAAACTTGAAATTTTGCATCAAAAATCTGTACATTATAAAGACTAAAGAAATAAAAGAAAAAATATAAAAGTTTTCGAAATAAGTTTAAGTTTAAGTTTTTTTTTTAATTATAATAATATACTAAAATTATCTATAAATAAATACAAACATAAACACACGCAGATAAAAAAAGCATAGAACGTATATTTAAAATTGCGTTTTATTTAAAAAAAATGTATTTACTTTAGCTATTTTTTAGAAGTAAAGTAGGTACTCGTATGTTAATAAAAGAGAGACACTCATGTAGACGGTATAACATTTGTGTAAATACAAATGTGTAGCATATTATGGTTATAGTTAAGTATGGCTAGAGCTGTTTATGCTAATGAGATGGACGGGTAGTGCTAAATTGCTTGAATTCTAAATAGTTAAAACTTTTGATTTAATGCAGCACTTCGCTTGTATTTAAGACTAGCAAATTATCCTCGTTTCGGTCTCGTGCTTATCTAGGTATCTAATAGGAGCTAGCATGTAGTACAGGTCAAAGTATTTTTCGTGGTTGTTTATTAGCGTCCGGCAATCCAGCCGGGCGCGAAGCCAAGAAACGCACTAGGAGGCGGCCCATCTCGGTGGGTGTTGTGCCATGCGGGTTGCTTCTGGCACTTCTCTGATAGCAGAGTGGACTGTTGGAGCAACCCCATGGTTGTTCTGGTCTGTTTTGGCAGATCTGCTATCGAGGCGTCGTGGTTGAGTACATATGCGGTCCTGGGATGCCCCATTAAGACGGGGGAAGTTTCGTTGAGTTTTAGTGGGTAGTACTGGCTTTGCCGATGAGTCCCACATAGCCACCTGTACGTATGCAGGTGGTATGACTGGCATTTTCCAACGTTAAATAAAAAGCACTTACATTAATTTGAAAACATAATGTATAAAATAAAATTATATGTGACACGCAGGACCCTTTATAAATTATTTATTGATCTATATATAAATATTATGGCGATGTTAACATCCTAAAGCTAAGGTTAAAGCCCTTATCAAAATCCTATAATTATTTAATTACATAAATTAAGCAATCAAATGAATAAATATAATTAAAACTCAGCACTTAGACTTTTTTTGGGATCTAAATAAACATATCTCATTAATGGTTGCTTTTGATTAAACGCTCTCTAAAAACGTCGTTACTCCCATCATTTTGCGGTCAAGAGTATTTATCATGTGCTGCAGAGTCAAAGGAATCTCAAAATTAACTTTCAATTCAGCCAACGTATTTATTAAGGACATAAGGTTCGATATCGCGTGACAGTAATTTGGGAGTGTGTGTTGGAACCCGCATTTTAGGTATAAAAGCTTTTGATGCCAGTTAATTAGTTGAAGAGTTCGTTTTTGTACGTCCTTAGTAGTACAGTTTATCAAACTAGAAGTTGTTGAGTGTTTCATCTTTTCAAAAGGATATTAACTTTATTGTGCTTATATAAAGTTGATTTTTGTTTGGCGGCTAATACAGTATAATATTGGTATACATTACCACGAAAATTTTCTTGCTCCTGCGGTTTAGCTGTTGTACGGAAATCGGAAATAAAATATGAGCTTTGTTTTGTTACTCCATGAAGTTTGAGGTTCAGACATGCAAAACAGCGCACCCGAGATTCTACGGTGTTCATCATGTATGTTAAATACGAAAATTAAATGTTTATAGGATTTTTTTAGTTTTTGACTATGGTTGTACCTTGTGTTGAAGAGAGGCCCAGGCCCAGCCTTGGGACGTTAAAACGAGCTGAATACAAGATTTTTTGGTTCGTTTTAGCATACTATCTATATGGAAATTTGTGAGTGTGCATGTGTATATAGATGTTATATTGTACCTTGGATTACAACATTGGCTATTTTAAATTGACGTGCCACGAAACAAATATTTTAGCTATTTAATTTTATTAAATTTTAATTCATTTATTTCGAATGTATGAAAATAATAATTAAAACTTTGTCACTGAGTAAAATTTATTATTTTGTAAAAAAAATCTATAGCAGCTCACATTTCTTTTCGGTTCATAAACATTAGGTATATTAAGAGATGTAGAGTATTATTTTAATAAAAGCAGCTTAAAGTGAGTTTTTTAGCAAAGATATCGTGCGTTCGATTCTCACTTACTACACTTATCATGATTCTTTATAATTTTTGTGTATATTTATATAATTGCACAAACAGGATAGGTTTATTATATTTTTAAAGATATTACCGTAAACTTTAAAATTTAATTTCCTAATCCTCGAAATATACTTAAAACATACACTTTTAAAGAAATTAATTTTAAAAAGCTTTCCAAACAAGATCAAAACATATTATTACAATAGATTGAAATAATAAAATTATCTTCGGATCGACCCTATAAAGTTTTCGTGTAATATTAACACTCACTATAACATTTAACCCTTATCTGACGGGTCGAGGCAAATTAGATTCTCTGAGTTATATACAGCCTTATTGGTGCGGATCTCCTTGATTAATGCTCGTAGTTCCCATTACATTATCTCACCTGTATTGTTCAATTTTCATTATAATCGGGAAACTGAAAGATTGATTGGATTCTGTACTAGTTTATTAGTTTTACACTTAGATTAAAATTAGTTGTCAGTTTTAATTATTTGTGTTGTTAAAGTGCACTCAGAAAAGACGTAATCTTCTTATAGGTACGTATAGTGTTTCAGATATAATCTCTTACATTCAAACAAACAAATAAACAAACTAACAATTTTTACCTATTTATTAGCGTTTGTTAAGCTATATTTATCCCTAATGTCTTTATTTTCATCTTAATCAAAAAATAGCTAAATTTTGAATTTATTATATACTATGCAACAAATAACAAGAATAAAATTTAATTTAATATTGTGTAAAATTGACTGCGTGTAGCTAGAACATTTTTGTATTTGCGCTTGTGTAGTGTTCCAGATATTTACAGTATGACATCCAACCTGAGCTATAAATCCACCACCTAAATAGCGAAGTAGAATATAGGAGGCTTTGTTCGAAGTTTGGTAAAAATATTTTATTTTAGTCCCTTTGATATAAGTTAAATATTTTACGTGCCATACTGTCCATGAAGTCCAGAATTTCATGTTTCTTAGGTAATGATCGATTGATTTTTCATCAAAGATACTAAAATATTCCTTTTTGTTATGATCTAAAAGATTTCGGGTCGAGTTTTTTCCTTAGCGTGGTATATAGGGAATATTACAATATGTTTCTTTATTATTTTCTTCGAGATATGTATGATGTCCACAATATTTTAATAATCTTATTATCTTATAGGAATTTTGTTCAAAGTTCCTGCATTCTTATTAAATTCATATGATATAATTATTTTACCGTCTTAATTATTAGTCTAAAGCCCTGGTCTTGGGTTTAATCCCACCTAGGGAAATAATCTCTTAAATAATACACGTCGGGTTACTCTGTTTTTTTCGTCAATAATTTCACCTGAATAGCCTGGACTTGGGAAGTTACTGATCTTGGGAAGCTAATATATCACTGTCCTGTATTTTAAAAGTACATAGAGCTACTCGTACGAGCGTAAAAAATTTATGTTAAATTGTAATTGAAAGTAATCCTACAGTTTGCTCTTGGTATTTCTTTAACTTCAGAATGGACCACTCAACTTCCATAAGCCTTTTTATTTAAAAGACTCAATCCTAAGGTCCATCGCGGGATACAGCTGAGAGGACGCATGGTAGATGGACATCTAGAATTGGTCTCCCTCAACGGGTCAGTCGTCTAGGCAGCAACTAGAAGTTTCCATTCGGTTTTAGTGGGTAGTGCTGACTTTTCTAACCAATACCTCATAACATAAGCTACAAGCGCTTTATTTGAAACTGGATAATAAATAATGAAATAAATTTTAAAATCTAAAAATCGATGGTTTTACGTAAAAACCAACTCTCACTTGATTAATGTTTTATACTTATGAAATTAAAATTAAAATTATTATTAATCTAAATCTGAATTGTACGCGTTATTTTAACTATTCAAATAGATTTCAATGTCCATCTCCATTACAAAAAAGCCTTATCGTACGCGTACAAAATTTATAGGTACACGTTTTTTATAACATCCGATGTATTTTTTATTTTTAATTGGTTAGAGTGCGAGTAGACGTTTCGTGTCGAAAACGCTAATGGCTGGATGATGTTGTAACCCTGTGTGAATCCCCATTAAGGATGGGTTCATTTCTATCATATATTCTGACAATTTTTTAATCTTCATTTTTGTCAATATAGTCTGTTGGACATTGATATAATTGAATAACATTAATTCAAATCAATTTTTATCTATAGTAGTTGAATAATAAACTTAAGTCCAAACGTTTATAGCTCGAATGAAGTCTTATATTGTCGGAGGTATTGCATTGTATTACTATTTTTATTTTCTTTCCACCTCCTTACCCCTGAACTTCCAATTTTGGTTTTACTAAAAATGCAATCAAACAATACGTATTTAAAGTCCCAGATTGACTGGTTTTGTGTTAAGGATTAAAACATAAATATACATACAAATGATTCTAAATCTTCTTAATACTAGTATATTGTTTATATGAGTAGTATTTTGTACCCAACAGGATTCTAATCGACGATCTTTGGTGTAGACAAAGAACCTAGCTACTACCAGGTGGTCGTGAAGCTTTTGTCGTTTTGGCTTCAATAAACCCAAACGTTGAACTTAACCGACACCAACTAAGCATAGGTCACGGTCAGTATAAAAAAAATAAAAGGAATCAAAATGGAGAATATCATTAATCCTAGTATATTTTGTACGTATTTTAAGCGATTTATCTCAATTGTGAAGTTTCATGATGTTGTTGATATCATCTTTAATATTTATATTACCGAATCGTAATATAGATCAAAACTAATAAATCAGTGAAATATATAGTTGACGACACGCTTGGCTCAGTTTGTAGTGACCCTACTTTCTGTGCCAGCGGTCGCGGGTTCGAGTCCCGCTGGGGGCATTCATTTGTGTGATGACGAATGTTTGTACTCCAGTCATGGGTGTTTATATTTATAATATGTATGTATTTAAAGTTATATATGTGCAGTGTATAACTATCTGGTATCCATAACACAAGCCTCGTAGCTTACCATGGAACTAGATGGCGCTGTGAGTTAATGTCCCAACGTATAATAATAACAACGTATATTTTTTGAAATATATCAATAAATGACTGAGAAATTAAATTAAATTCCGGTTGTTCAGGAAATTAATTAATACATAAAAACTATAACACATAAAAAAAGTTGGAAGCTTCTCCTTTTAATATTAAACTTTTATGTACAAATAGATAGATTGAATATTGACCATGGTATTTTTATATAATAGGTCTGTACAATTTAATTTCAATCGGTTGGGTGAAGTTATGTACTCCTTGCTAGGTTCTAAAATAATCTGAATTAAGGAATCCATTTTCATGATTCGTTTCAATACATCCGTACCATTTATTTAAATATGATAGTTACCGTGTCTGTTATCTTTTACGCTTCAACCGCTAAACAGATTTTGATAAAATTTAGCAAGGACATAAATTGCATCCTGTGCCTACAGACTACTTTTGATCCCCGCCCCACTTATCACGCAAGCGAACTGCGGCCAAAAACTAGTAGGCCATATAAATCTCAAAGATTGACCTATAATATATACCTATATACTTATAACTTATTGTATTGAAGTATATTAAAATCAGTGTACCTTTTTCTTTAAATATAATGATTTTTTATATTATCTTGTAAAGTAAACATATATTTAATATTAACTTATTATCATGAATTTCAACATGTTCATCAGATATACTTATTGCAGAATTTTCAGACAAGTTCAAACAGTCGCTTTTGAACGAAGTTTTAATGTCTTTTCATTCATATCGAAACTCAACCATTAGTCGTTAAGTGCTTCAGAAAGAATAAAATATTATCTAAAATATTCGAAGTTTATGCTGCATTAAGTATCATTCCGTTTTATTTTAATTAACTTTAAATGTTATAGTATCACCTAACATCTTAAAATTAAAAAAAATAAATATCGAAAATAAAAACTTTTTAACAAAAAAATAAAAACCGACTTTAAACAAAAGAACTAAAAAGTAAAAAATAACTGATTGGTAGTTTTCATTTACTATACATACCTAATGAAATATTTTCGAAGTCGGTGTGCTTTGCTTTGTATCGGCTGGCACCGATTAGAAGTAGGTTATATTCATTATTTGCTATTTTTCTACCCTTAGGGGTGGTATTTTTTTTTAAATTTAGATGGAACGAATCAGAAACTTTCAAACAAAACAAAAATTGTAAAATCGGTTAATAAATGACGGAGTTCTGAGGTAACAAACATAAAAAAAATACAGCCGAATTGAGAACCTCCTCATTTTTGAGGAAGTCGGTTGAAAACTCTAAAATGGTAGATTTCATACAAACTTTCATCCGCTAAAGAAAATGCTAAAACACGTATTTAATTAATTGTATTGAAGAGCATTTATACCAATTTTACGTACGGGTAACCTTAGTACGGGTCTTACTTCAATTCTACTTACTTCTTACTTAATTACATCCACACCACCTCGATGTCCAGCGTTCCAGAACAGTACGATTTTTAAAGCATTTTCTGCCCCGCAAACCACTCTGTGGAACCATCTATCGCCGGCGGTCTTTCCGAACCGATACGACCTGGCCACCTTCAAGAAGAGAGCGTATTTATTCCTTAAAGGCTGGCAATGCATCTGCAAGTCCTGCGGTGTTGCAGATGTCCATGGACGGCGGTGATCACTTTCCATCAGGTGAGCCTCCTGCCCGTTTGCCTCCTTAGTCCCATAAAAAAAACGAGGGGGATCAGGCCATTGTTCACCACGCTGGTTAAGTGCGGATTGGCGGACTTCACATGTCCTTCGAAAATTTCCTAGTCTAATCTCCTCTAGGATCAATACTATTTAATCTAAATATAAAATAATAGATTTTTAGCAAATATAAAAAAAAGGTTGACTAACAAAATAATTCCTTACTTAGCGGTTTATTGTAGCTGCTTACTTTCGTCAGTTATAAATAAAACGTTGATTAATATTTAACTTTATAGCTTATAGAGTATAGTTTATTTTCCATTGTTAAAATGTACATTAGATACAGTACCTTTGTGAATTCGAGAACAGCGGCTTGCCAAAGTTAAGAAGTTTTCTCTGCCGACTAAGGAATTATCGATGAAGTATAATGTTACTGAAAAGCAAACTTCGATTTATTTTGTGTCCTTTGAAGGCTACACCTTAGTTGTATACAGTTTTTTTCATATTTTGACTGTTTTCAAGTTGAATTTATTAAGCTTTACATACTTTTCTTTAACAGGTCTAACACTAATACTTTCTTAGATTTACGCGAATATTTGACATTTTAAATAAAACTATCTTTTCGGATTTTGTCGCGGATTTATTTGGATTTTTGTTTCCCGACGTTTCGAATGCTTTACAGCATCCATGGTCACGGGAGAGACTGAGGTGTTACATGTCTTGAATGTATAGTTGTTACAGACAGCCTACCCACAATTAACAAAATGAAAATTGCACTAATTACATTACAATATTTTTAAATTTAAACATTTTTATAATTTTAATTATAATTGAATATGGAAAATTATTTATTTAATTTTTGCTATTATTTTTATAATTATTACAATTTTAAATATTAATTAGTAATCTATATTTAGTGTTGCCATTATTATATTTATAACCATAAAGAAAAATATAAAATATAGTATTAATTATTTAAGCCATATAATTGTTCTATGTGTAATTTAAAAAGTTAAAATTAATTAAGGATAATAATTTTAATTTAGTTTGCTATTATTTAAAAACAACTTACTAAGCAAACACTATTAATATATACTTTTACAAATGAAAAATGAAAAATATTAATCTGATAAGCTGTCATTTTGATCTACACAGTATGAACTTACTACATCTGTCTGTCTGTTATGTTTATATTTATTATTTGATTTTATTATATTAATAACAGGATCCCATGACGATGGTAGTACCCAGCCATCTTCCCTATTGAAATTAGGATGTTTTTTAATTTCTATGGCTTCTCGAATCATTCTAGGGCGATATCGGTTTCTTTCGCCAGGATTTGAGGTCTATCAAAGCGAATATAATGGCTTGGGCGGTCCTGACTATGTTTGCAGACAGCAGATGTTGTATTGCGACGGTGCTTCACATCAGCTATGTGTTCTTTGACCCGGGTTCTAATGGATCTCTTTGTTTGTCCAATGTAAGAGAGCCCACAATCACAATCAAGCTTGTAAACTCCTGCATCTTGTAGAGGGATGTGGCACTTGACAGGTGGTAGAAACTGACTAATTTTCTTTGGCGGCTTGAAGTAAGTTTTAATTGAAGCTCGCTTTAGAATGTAGCCAATCTTGTCAGTGACGCCTCTCATGTAAGGTAGGACTGCAGGGACGCGCTCGACTGTGGCTGGTTTCACTCGGTCCCTGTGACGTAGGCGCGGCACTTGCAGCTTGTTGTCTCGCAGAACTTGCTTGACATGTTGCAGCTCCTACGTCACAGGGACCGAGTGAAACCAGCCACAGTCGAGCGCGTCCCTGCAGTCCTACCTTACATGAGAGGCGTCACTGACAAGATTGGCTACATTCTAAAGCGAGCTTCAATTAAAACTTACTTCAAGCCGCCAAAGAAAATTAGTCAGTTTCTACCACCTGTCAAGTGCCACATCCCTCTACAAGATGCAGGAGTTTACAAGCTTGATTGTGATTGTGGGCTCTCTTACATTGGACAAACAAAGAGATCCATTAGAACCCGGGTCAAAGAACACATAGCTGATGTGAAGCACCGTCGCAATACAACATCTGCTGTCTGCAAACATAGTCAGGACCGCCCAAGCCATTATATTCGCTTTGATAGACCTCAAATCCTGGCGAAAGAAAACCGATATCGCCCTAGAATGATTCGAGAAGCCATAGAAATTAAAAAACATCCTAATTTCAATAGGGAAGATGGCTGGGTACTACCATCGTCATGGGATCCTGTTATTAATATAATAAAATCAAATAATAAATATAAACATAACAGACAGACAGATGTAGTAAGTTCATACTGTGTAGATCAAAATGACAGCTTATCAGATTAATATTTTTCATTTTTCATTTGTAAAAGTATATATTAATAGTGTTGCTTAGTAAGTTGTTTTTAAATAATAGCAAACTAAATTAAAATTATTATCCTTAATTAATTTTAACTTTTTAAATTACACATAGAACAATTATATGGCTTAAATAATTAATACTATATTTTATATTTTTCTTTATGGTTATAAATATAATAATGGCAACACTAAATATAGATTACTAATTAATATTTAAAATTGTAATAATTATAAAAATAATAGCAAAAATTAAATAAATAATTTTCCATATTCAATTATAATTAAAATTATAAAAATGTTTAAATTTAAAAATATTGTAATGTAATTAGTGCAATTTTCATTTTGTTAATTGTGGGTAGGCTGTCTGTAACAACTATACATTCAAGACATGTAACACCTCAGTCTCTCCCGTGACCATGGATGCTGTAAAGCATTCGAAACGTCGGGAAACAAAAATCCAAATAAATCCGCGACAAAATCCGAAAAGATAGTTTTATTTAAAAGGTCTAACACTAATTCAAATCAAGATCTAATTTTTCTGACTGTTAGATGAAAATTAATATATAAAGCGACGTACATACTAATGTCACTGCCTCGTTACGGACGGAGCTAAACCTGCATGGTTCTCATATGGATGGATATCTGAATATCTATATATATTACTAGCGACTCACCCTCGCTTCGCTCTGGTTCGTCCCTAGCTTGCTTCTTAATACAAACTTTCATCCCCGTTTTCACTCCCTTAAAGGATGATTTTTGGGATAAAAAGTATCTTATGTCCTTTCCAGGGTCTCAAACTATATTCTTACCAAATTTCATTTAAATCGGTTCAGTAGATCCAGAGTTTATCCCGTACAACGTCGCAAACTCACAATCTCGCAAACTCACAAACTTTACCTCTTTATAATATTAGTATAGATAATAAAATTGTAACTGATCGCTGTTTGTACATGTTACCTATTTGGAGTTTTTATTAACGCATTAAAACAATATTTTTTAGATTTTTTTGTTTGTTTGTCTGTGCGTTTTCAGTAATGTATTGTGGCAAGCGTCACTTAATATTTAGTATTTGTTTTATTTCAATCGGTTCACAAATAAAAAAGTTATGCCAATGTAAATAATCACCTAGGGACGAGTGAGTCGCTAGTATAGTAATACAAATTATATTGGCAAACATGTTTTACTACGACATGAAAATAACGTTTTATATCGTTTATTCTGTCTAATTTTGATATGTTTACAATAACCGATATTTTTTTGGGAAACGTACAATTAAATACTTTTTTACTAATATTGTAGGATTTATTTATAACGTGCTTTACCTGAAATTTCGTTCTCGTGCTTCAATAAAAAGTTCAACATGTCCCCCATCCCCTCTTTTTCCATTAAACATAAATTTTCAAAGATCTTGTTAGCTTTAGTAGATTTTTAGACTCCATAATTAGTCAGTAAGTCAGTGAGTAAGTAGTATTTATTTTTTAAAATATTATTAAAAATATATACTCCTATTGTTTAAAACCAGGTACTTAAATAAAAATTTATATAACCTACTATATTTAAAATTTGGCTTTAGTTATTAGTTTCAGTGGTCTAACTGTTAAATAAGTTTAACAAAATACCATTATTTATTACTGCTAACGCCATCTAATGTCCTTTATTGTAAACACTTAACTTATAATGAACGATTGTATGGAACAACTCGATGATGACTATATATATATTGTATTTGAAATAAATCAGTTCAGTTGATGGCAAACTATCAAAGCATTTTTAATACTAACTTTACCTACTACTATACTTTACTTTTATGGCGGTACTTGTAAAAAAATAATAACAATGTTGAATATTAATGTTTAAAACTTGAATTGACTTTAGTGTAAACAATGTATAAAAACATAATGCTAATAAAGTTTTATTATTATTATTTATTATTATTATCTATTATTATTATCTAATTATATAAAAATGAAGTCATTCATTCACTTACTGACTTGACACGTAATTTCGAAAGCTTTAATAAGGAAATAAGGCAGGTGAGTAGTTTATAGATAAGAGAGAGGTTTTATAGGTCATCTAAGAACAAGTTTTGCGACAGATTTAATTTAAATGGTCTAAAGGCTATATAGTAGATTATATAAATATGTTTATATTATGTCATATGCTTTTGCTGTTAGAGATGAGTTATTCTGGTTATATAATACTAGCGACTCATCGTCCCTATAGGTACGTTTTAACGGTTAGTATGGATAGATAGAGTATAACTCAGTGATGTAAGGGCTAGCATGTACGGCTGCACATCCGGAGCTCCTGGGTTCGACTCCCGGGTCAGGCCAAGTTTAGTTATTGAGTCTTTTTGTTAAGCCTCAGTAACAGCCCGGAGATGGGAAGCTGGCGCTGTTTCACCTCCGTGCCTCGGAGAGCACGTAAAGCCGTCGGTCTTAACTATCACTGGTCGTGTCGAGTAGTCATCTCACCGGAGTATGAGAGTGACAGGAATAGAGAGTGCACTTATGTTTGCGTGTACATTTTTGCACTATAATATCTCCTGTGCAGATGGCTAGTCTCAATGAGATTAGCCGCCGTGGCTGAAATTGGTCGGGAAGACATTGTTGTTTTATATACATAGGTATGATGAGTAAGGGATTTACTTGAGAAATGATTGTTTCACCATACAAATTTTCATTTCTTTCCCACTCCATTAAGGGATGATTTTCGGAATAAAAACTATCCTACGTCCTTACCAGGGTTTCAAACTCTATACGAAATTTAGTTTAAATTAGTTCAGCGCATTAAGCATCAAAAGGTAACAGACAGACAGAATTACTTTCGCATTTATAATTTTAGTATGGATGTTTATATTATATTATATCCTTTTGCTGCTAGATATATAAGAATAAGTTATTCTAGTTCTAGTTATATAATATAAATCAAATTCTTATAACGAAACATTTTCTCTGTAACAGTTTTCATCAAGTTAATGTGGTTTGCACCAATAGATATGTGGCAATTTCTATTTTCCTATTTATCGCTTAACTCAAATTCTCCTGGGTATATTGTGTTGGACTCAATAACATTAAGTTAAATACAAACCAGTTGCATTTAGTATGATATTTGAAAAGAAAAACAGTATATTGCTGTCGCTAAAACAAACTTATGCCAAAACACATAATTTTGTAATATTCTTCCCAATTCTTAAAATAAATGGTAGGTATACACAAACTTGACCTCATTCCTACTATATAACCTATACATACTATATGTATATCCATCTATACATAGATAAGAAAAATTTCAACTAAATATTATATTTCAAAGTTAATAAAGGCACAGAATTTGATCGCTGCATTTTAATTAACTTGCACTGTCGGAAATGGACGGCTACTTTTTTCACCCGGCTTTATTAATTAACAGCTGGTATAGATCAACAAAATAATGGAAGCGTCTTAATGGCCAAACTTTATCTTTGTACTGATAGATTACTTATTAATTAGGTCTTAATTCATACTTTTAACAAGCATTAATTTAAAATATCGATTTCACTTCATATATGTATGTATATATTATATTTACTATGTGCATAATCGTATTACATTATATTCTATTACAATAGTAATCTATTACCGATGATTTCCTTCCGACTGATCTCGCTAAGACTAGCCAACTCTGCAGGAGATATTATAGTCCACAAGTGCACTCTCCATTTTCTCTGGGGGTGAAATACCGCCAACTTCCTAAGTCGGGCTGAAATTTCCGACTCAATAACTAAGCCCGACCCGACCCGGGACTCGAACTCAGGACCACCAGATCTGCAGCAGTACATGCTAGCCATTACAGCACCAATTTTGTATTTGATAATAATTTACATAGTACTGTTCATAAAAGCGATTTTTATTTTTTTGGGTCTCATTAGCTTTTATTTTATTGCCCTAATTAAGTTTTAGATGTTAAATAACTAGTTTTAGTCATATTTATTTTAACCTTACTTTATAAAGTAGCAAGCTAATGAATTGCCGTGAATGTTTGATAAAAATAGTTCATGAGTAGTAAAGTTGCATTATTGTGCAATTTTTATACCTGTTGCAAATTACTATTGAAAGACACATGAGGTGCAAATGGAGACTGAAGGAAAGGGTAAATGCAATATTTATTAAATCAAAAATCAAACCTACAATTTAGCAAGTTTTCCAATATTTCAGGTCTTTTTAACGTTCTACTTTCAGCACGAGTCTCCCTAGATGAACACTGTAGTCAAATGCGAGTTGGCGGAGATCTCACGTCTTCAAAAACTATTTTTCTCAGAGGTGCAAGGCGAGTTTGAACCTACCTAACTTGTTTATCCAAGCGAATAAGTTACCAATAATTCAATAATATTCTAAGTATTTTAAACCTAATCTGGACGTGACATTGCAACTGTTATTATTATTATAAATTATTAATTGTTTATAATATCTTTATTTATATTGTATGTAACATTTTATTTGGAAATTTATAATTATAATTGTTTTTTTTTAATAATTTAAGTTTATATTTTAATCCACATGATCACTTAAAAACCTTAATTTATAATAATTATCATGCTTTATTTACCAATAACTAATTTTTATATATGTTAACCACTATGATTATTATGTGTTAACCATTGTAACATTTGTAGGTAATTCAATAACTAAATAAATAAATAAATAAATAAATAAATAAATAAATAAATAAATAAATAAATAAATAAATAAATAAATAAATAAATAAATAAATAAATATACTGCTACTGCTCTTGAATAGTAATATAACCGTACGTAATTATTTAGTATATTAATTAGAATAGCCGTTATAGATCAAAGAATTAATGGATGCGTCATGACTTGCACTTTGTGTTGACTTTGCAAGTCACTGGATCGAATTTAAGTGGTTCACAAAGTTAAGTATATATAACATTGTTATAGAGATTGTTAATTAGAAAAGCATGTATCGTTTGTATTTCATAATAAAATATTGACTCTGTATTTTGCTTGTCATGATGAGTTTTGATTTATATTTTCATATTTACATATTTTTCTTTGATGGTTGATAATTGAGTAAATATTTTGGTTCATTTCTGTAAAATTTTTATTAAAATGGCAATGGAGTTTAATTGTTAAAATGTTAATATATTATAACGATCTTGTGTCTTATGGTTTTTATGATTTTATTTAAGACAAGAGTAAAACTTATAACGTTTTGCATTTTATCCTCTAGCTGCTAGCGTAATATATATATTATCTATACAGATAAATAAAATTGAAGTGTCTGTTTGTAATGTCAAAATAAAAGCGTTTTACTAAATGCATATGTAATTATATAAGGTACTGATAAGAAAAACTCAATTTTTAAATTTTTTGTCTGTCTGTTTGTTCCGGATAATCTCTGAAACGGCTGGACTGATTTTGACGGGACTTTCACTGGAAGTTAGCTGATGTTATAGGAAGTAACATAGGCTACTTTTATTTTAGAAAAAGAATTATAGTTCCGCCCAAAAAATTAAAACGTATCTAGGGACGTGCCCGAGCGAAGCGAGGATGAGTCGCTAGTCTTATAATATTAAATGAGCAAGACTTATAATATTAAGTGAGCAATTATTCTTGTATATTATAAACTAGCGATCACTCTAGCTCCGCTCGGGTTCGTCCCTGGTTACGTTTTAATGTTTAGTATAGATTTCTCAGAGGAAAATATTTTCCCGCAGTAAAAAATATCCTATATGTTGACCCGGATAACCAGCTATTCTATCATACCAAATTTCATTGAAATTTGGCAGTGGCTTCAAATTCTAAGAACTGTAAATTCTGCCTCTGTATTAATAATAATGTATATTTTAATAAGATTTTTCGAAAAATATGTAATGTACAGATTCGGCTTAGTTACAATTTTACTATACGTACCTATAGATTTATTTTGTGTATCTCGGAAACGGCTATAACAATTTGGATCGAATTTCGTATTTAGAAAAGGTTTTGCTTTTTAAGTTTACGTATATATGTGTATTTTCTCAAAACACGCATTGTTTATATCTTTTCCGAAAAACCACCCATGTACTATATATAATATACTAACTACGATACTGCCTCGGTGGTGTTGTGGCTAGCATGTACGGCTGCATACTCGGAGGTCCTGGGTTCGTGTCCCGGGTCGGGCCAAGTTTAGTTATTGAGTCTTTCTGTATAGTAAGTCTCAGTAACTGCCCGGAGTTGGGAAGATGGCGGTGTTTCACCCCCGTGACTCGGAGAGCACGTAAAGCTGTCGGTCCTGCGCCTTAACTCTCACTGGTCGTGTCGAGCAGTCGTCCCACCGGAGTATGAGAGTGACAGGAATAGAGAGTGCACCTGTGTCTGCGCGTACACTTGTGCACTATAATATCTCCTGCATAGTTGGCTAGTCTCAATGAGATTGGCCGCCGTGGCCGGAATCGGCTAGGAGAACATCATCATACTAACTATATTGTATGAGAGCATAATGAAGTGTATTGCATCTTCATGATTCATAATATGTAAATACGTATCAAACATAATCACAAGTTAAATTTATATAAACGCGGGATCTGACCCACAATCATATTAGCATAATATAATTTAGTCAACTAAATTTTAAGCCGCACCAAATCTACCACCATATTTTAAGTTGAACTTCTAAGACACGCGGTCTTTCTTTATTGCATATAAGGCACGACACAGATGTCCATTTCTCTGTAATTGCTGCTGTTTCTGTCCTCATAGCCAGACGTGCCAGATGTTTACAAGTACGCCGTTACAACGTTGAGTAAGAAAAATGTTTTAGTACCAATGTAAAATTCTTGCTTATTTATGGACTAAAGACAACCTGTGGTGAAGTAAATTTAGAAGTAATTGCAATATTTTCTTAAATTTTTATATTTTTGAAGGGAAAAATATAATATAGGCAGGTTTGGATGGGGAGCAAAATTCATGTAAGTCGTCATTAACATGGTCACGTGACGTGTTAACGCTAACACTCAGAGTGCTGATAGATGTCAAAGCCAAATAAATGTAAACAGTTTTAATTTACTAATTTTAAGATCAAACAATTAATAATAATATCCAAAAATAACAACTGTTTGTTTATAGTTTTAAGTTTTTACGTCTGTTGGTAGTCCTCATGACTGCTTTTTTTATTTACATAAAGTAAATTCTATAAGATTTTAAAGTGGGTAAATTTTTTTTACAATTTATCAGCGGAGTCGCGACGGCCTAGTTTTAGCACTCGTGGGATTTGAACCGATCCGATACAATTATGCATTTTTCTGCTAAATTTGTATTTAACACCACCAGGTAAATTTCTAAGAAATTAATTAAAATTCGAAGAAATTTATTGTTAACTGACACGCCGGCGTGTCCGCGGTCGTGGAGGGAATAATTACTTGAAAGTTTAATATAATAGAAGAATTTACTTCTAAGTCAATATTTAGTCTTCACGAATTTGCTCATTTGAGTCAAGATAACATAGTAACTTTTATTTCCTACTTCACATTGTACCACTATCACACATATTTTATCTAACTTTACATATTAAAAATGGAAGCCACTTAATATATGCACATATAAAATACTGTTAATACTATTACTATGAAACAAGTTTAATTTATTTCCTTAATAATAGCATTTAGACGTTATCAGAAAATTAAAAAAAATATTGTTGAATAACAAAAAACTCCACCTTAAATAAACAAAAGTAGTATACACTAATAATTTCTTTACGTTTGCTGCAAACAATCATTAATTAGGGTCCAGTCGTACCTGGGGCGTGGCTATCATTAATCAAAAGATAGTGTGGCCAACTCTTTGCAATTCTTAGACTGATTGATGAACTGAAAACATGTACTGTACTAACTAATACTAATCGCATGTCAGAACTGATATTATATTGAGATTGCGTGGGCATATTAGTATGCTCTGTACTTTAAATTTGATATTTATTTCTTATTAATTATATTTAAATTGATATTTTAAATAAGGTTTTGGCCACAGTTTCAATTTCGTAGTTTATATTCAACCCTTTTTAACGTCCCACTGCTGGAAATGGGCCTTGTTTCAATACGAGGGGTGTCAGGCCACAGTCTACAACGCTGGCCAAGTGTTTCACTTGGTTTTCCAAGCAAGTGCGTTACCACTGGGCTATCACTGTATCACTGCTTTATCTCATAGTTTATCTATGTATAGTTATTTAACTTTGTATTGCAATGTCTTAAATAATTAAATAAGGCATATTACGCATATTACAATCATATTATATTTATATAATATCATATACGGAAACAATATAATATAACATTATATTTGTCAGACAATAACAACTGTTAACATGGCAATGTATTCTATCTCATTCTCTCGCCGGCTTAATCCTATATATTTATGTGTTTGTCTCTTTTTAGTGTTGCATTTCCGTTTCATACAGATTCAAATCACAACGACTCTAAAGAAGTTTAACTTCAATAAAATCATGTGATTTTTTTTAGTTATCTCGCATCTGTTAGCGTAAATACACAATTAGTACTTACTCATATTGTACTAAATAATAAATTGTTATATTTTAAACAATTACTGGCAATTACTGACAGAAAACAACACCCAAATGTAGCGTTTCCTCCTTTTTTGAAATCGGTCAAATGTAATAAAATGTAAACCTTTACTTATATTGATTTACTAATTCGAAAGAGTATTTGTTGATTTGTTTGTGCATAGATAGAAATATGTTTTTTTTTTGTGTCAGTACTTATTCAGTCATAGTCTACTTTTTAAGTAACTTCCGTGAGATACTAATACATTCCAAATGTTAACTTGGATACTTCGACGACGAACTACCTTATATTAGTCCTGCTGAGTTTTTTTCGCCAGTTCTTCTCAGGTCTGAGGCTTCTTCTTTCCGAACTGGTAGTAGACTCATGACGTTCAGTAAAAAAATTGTAATACTTACTCAGCGATACGGGTGTGCGTTCACTAGTACAAAACAAAATAAAAACCTATTCATTTAAATTACATTTCAATTCGAATAATACACGTAAATTGTAACGCTACACCACTTTTATGCAAAGACGTAACGTCTGTAATGGCATATAAAATTTGATATATGGCAAAAGTATTGGCGCGAGTTCAAGATATTTGTTGCTGTGAGAATTATGAGAGGCGGCTGCTAGCTATGGACCTAATTTTGCTACATGGAAATTTATTATGATTTTTATATTGTAGTTGGAATACAATATATTATTTTATCATCATAATTAAGAATAGATATTAGACAATAAAAATTGTTTAAAGCTATAAAGATATATGTACAGTATTTACTATTTCAAATATATCTAAACTAGCGTTTTTTCGCGGCTCCACCCGCGTGATTTTGTAGAATACTTTGCTCTAGTAGGTCGTAATATGATCTAACCTAACCTAAGCCTAAAACATTTTTGCAAATAATTTTTCAAATCATACCTGTGGACCCCAGAGATAAGCACAAACAAACAAACTCTTCAGTTTTATATGATTTTAAAAATAAAATCTCATGGTTCACATTGTTGTTTTTATTCTATATCGCTTTGTGCGAACAATTAATAAGTTTTATGTGCTTATAACTCTGTACACAGTATATTATATTAGCGGGGTATAATATATTAGGGGAATTTGTTATTTGTTTACAGGAAACATTGTACTTTACTTTTTGCCATGGACTCCAGTTAGGTTAATAATTGGGTAGATGCCTAATAAGTAAAATTGTTATTTTAGAATCATACGTGATATTATAACATACATCTATACACTATGTAGTTTATAATGATGAACATATTGATACAACTCGTAGATAAATTCTTTAAAATTATCTATATATAATTGTATAGTGCGAAACAATATGCACGCTTACACCAATAGGTTTATGAAATTTTTAATAAAAATCAAAAAATATATGCAGTTTTAATTTCAATATGAAATTACCCACCTTGTTATGAAATCAATGCGACAAAAAAATCAGAATTTCGCGTAAATTTGTAAACTACTGTACGTTTTATATTTTCTGAACTGTTATTTCATTTATAAATTGTACTTAATTGATAGAGTTAACCGTTACGATGTCATTTATCATTATAAATATACCGAATCGCTGATAAATATTCAATGAGAATATAATAAGCGGGTAATTTATGGTATAATGTTTTAATTTTAGGAACTAATATATCGTAGCACTGTGGTCGATTTAACGCAAAATCCTGTTTAATTTACTATCGTTTGTTACAGTTTATTTAAGAACTAGCGACTCACCCTGGCTTTGCTTGGGTTCGTTCCTAGGTTGCTTCCCCATACAAACATTCACCCTCTTAAGAGATAATTTCTGGGATAAAAACTATCCTATATCCTTCCTAGCATCTCAAACTATGTTTTTACCAAATTTCATCTAAATCGGTTCAGTAGTTTCGGAACCTATTCGATATAAACAAAGAAACAAAAAAACACATTTTTTTCTCTTTATAATATTAGAATAGAAGAATAGATTGAAGAATTTTTGTAAAATTAATATTCAATAGTTAAACATATAATCACTAGATATGTAGAGATTTTAATGGTATTATAAGTATTTTTTATGAGTTATTATTTTCATACTTTTAGTTTTAGGGCCCTGGGGAATGTATAAATGAAAGAGGACCGTTTACAATTATTTACTAGTGGTTTAACAATCGTCGAACGGAAATGGAAACGGAAGAAACGGAGAAGATCAAAAAATATTTAAATTAAATTTGTCGGCCATTTTATTGTCTATAGTTCTAAGACGTAAGGGGGTGCTCCGATACGTACTGATCGCTCGATGGCGGGGCTGCGCGTACGGCCCCGACGGTGCTTGTTTTTGTGTATCAAAGCCAAACATTTCATGTATAATTAAATGATAAATTATGAATAAATGATAAATGTATTAAAACAAAGTTTTAAGTAAAACTTCTTGGATCTTTTTCGCGGATATAGTTTGATTTATGGATCCCGACGTTTTGAGTGCTTTACAGCAATCATGGTCTTAGAAGAGACTAGGGAATTAGAGCTCTCAAATGTCATTGTATAATTATTATTGAAGACAGCACCTACTTATAAAATTATACAACCACAACCAAAATATCAAACAGTTTTATAAATATAAGAAAGTATTATAAAAAAAGTTGTTATAATATATTAATTTTACTTCATAATATTCTAAAATAGTATCGAGATCAGATTTGTACATTAAAGTTTATTATAGAATTATTATTTTCAGTTTATTTAATTAATTGTGCGTGGCATTATAACAAATTTCAAATAAACTTTTTCGTGATATACATAATAATCTGAACAAATACAGATCATCTTATATAAAATGGAAATTGTGTTGGAATTGTGAAAGACACACAGTAACAAGTAGTATTGAATGAGAATATGACAAAATAAATTCTATTAAATAATATCTATTTAAATATCAAAACAGAAAATTTCAAAGCTTAAATCTAAAGCTAAAAGCTACCTAATTTAGAGTTTTATTAAGAATATACGCTAAATTCTCTAAGAATATGTGAGATAAGCGCAAAGACTGGTGACGTTACCTAATCAGATTGATTGTCGCTTGCTCTCCCCCAAAGACTGTAAATAATGACAATGGCTTACATTGTTTTCTATTATTTGTTAGTGTAAGAATTATATAGAGAAGCTTTAATCACATTTAGATAGTAAATATATTTCTTTTAAATTTCCATTTTTTTAGAACAATGTGGGTTTTTCATTGTACGAGTATGTTTTTCGGAAACGAACTAGGTTTTTTTTCATGCAGGTTTCTTACAATATATCTTCCCTTCGAACCTAACGATATTAGACATTTTTATGTATATTAAAGGGACAGTCAACGTTTGAACAGAAAAGATTACAACAAAAACGTGATTTAGTTGTTTTTGCGGGAACAGTAGGATTTCCATTAACGTTTTCGTTGAACAGATTCTGTTCGGTCAAATAAAGATTGGATGGATATAAATCCATATTATGTAGTAACGTTTAGTATAATTTGTCAGAGATGAGACATTTTCCCGCAGTAAAAAGTATCCTATATGTTGACCCGGATAACCAGCTATCATCATACCAAATTTCATCAAAATCTATCCAGTGCTTTTCTCGTGTTACGTCCCAGATAGAAGGACAGACAAACAGACAAAAATGTTAAATACTATAGATTCGGCCTCTGTATTAGTAATAATGACTATTTCGATTAAAAAAATCAAAAAATATTTAATGTACAGATTCAACTTACTTAGATTTTTATTATATGTACTAGCGACTCAGCCTCGCTTTGCTCGTGTTCGCCTCAAGACAAACAAAAACAAATTTATCCCACGGGAACTCTTTAATTTTCCGGGGTGAAAAGTATGTAAAATGTAGACCGGGAATATAACGTACCACCATGTAAAATTTCATTTAAATCGGTCCAACAGTTTCGGAGATTAGCCCGTACGAACAGACAAACAGACAGAGAAAGAAAAAAAATGAAAAAAAAACTGGATTTGTTCTATCTCTTACATTCTCCTGAGTCGGTTCTTAGCAATTTTTGTCTATATACAGAGATTCGACCTCTACAGTTTTAATATATGTATAGATAAATATGTGAATTACTGTCACGTCGTGTGTCGTCCCTAGATACCTTTTGTATTTATATTATTATATTCTGATAACGCCATCTATTGACACATTATATTATGAACAGTAGCCTGTGTTTTTCCAGATATATCATAGTCTAGCCGTAGTATCCAGCCGTTTCATCGTGAAGGAGTAAAAACGTACACATACATACACAAACCTTAATTATAATATTAATTACTACAGACAATAAAGCAATTCCCGTTAAAAGTTTTTTGGCAGTTCTGCATTTTCGGCTAAGTCAAACATAATAGAGTTGATTAAAAAATAAAATGGCATATATCCTTCCCGCAAGTTTATTACTTAATAGCTGTAATTATCGTTCTGTATAAAATTGCTATGTGGACCTAGAAATGAAGTGACATTTAAACGATGTACATGTAGAAAAATATACTCTATTACCTCTAAATACGTGTTATAATCGCTTGTTTTCTTCAGTGGTACAGCAAAGCTTTGGTGTATATAAAAATAGTGGTAGCTAAGAGCCCTTCATTAAAATAATTCATTTCATTAGTCCGCACGGACACGCAAGTTTGTTTTTAAAATTTAATCATGCACCGACCTTATTTCATTTGGCGGGCGCTAAGTAAACCATGGAACAATAATTAGCACGAATTTCACCCCAAAACGTATTTTTCGTTAATTTCGGATGAGATTATGCAAATTATAGCGCGTAATGCGACCCAATCTATAGCTAGCGGTTACGTTGTGTTTGTTTTGAGGTTGGCTAAAATGTTTGGGGTTTTATGAAAATAGTTTTAACATTGCTCTTATACTAACTATATTAAGTACAATTAAAAGCCGATTTATTGGGATGATTTATTTTGTTCTTGGTTTGAACAAAGATTAAATTTCCCTGTTATTAAGTCAATCTAAGTATAGTTGAAATAATAGTATTGATATTACCACATATATGTATATATTCGGTAAAACATGATGCGTAGCCACTTTTCGTTTATATCTAGGTAATGTGATATTTTTGATTTTGTCGGTTTGCTTTTGCGTATGTACTATGCATTTTTTCTTCCTTTTACTAAGAAGTCAAATGTAAGTAAAAATTGCATATAAAAATTGCCATTACAATAATTAAACCTTTAAATAAGTAGGTCTGTATAATAAGCTCAAGCACTGTTTGGATATTATTTGACATTATAACAGTTATTTGTACTTACATGGTAAGAGGAAATAAGCAAGTTGGATATGTGCCACGCTTGGCTGCGCTCGACCTGCCTTGTTAATTGCCCGATTGTTAACAGTGGGTCGTCATGTAAACGCCGTCTGGTGTACTTTACTGCTGAAGTGGTAGGTACTTAATATTACACATTTTGTAAGTGACTTATATGTCGTAGGTCCAAGTTTATTAAGGACTAGCTGTGCCCCGCGGTTTCACCGGCGTTAAATTTGGTTGATTATAAACATCAGTTTTACAAGAATGTATGGAAGTCTGCCCGATTTTATGACATTTATGATTACTGCTCCGCTTCCTTGGGTAGCAGCATGATGGTATATAGCCTATAGCTTTCCTCAAGAAACGGGCTATCTAATGCAAAAAGAATTTTTCAAATATAAGTGGTAGTTCCTGAAATTAGCGCGTTCAAACAAACAAACTTTTTCTCTTTATAATATTAGTACATATTTACCCCCTTTTTACACATAATTTAATATAGTTTAATGATATTATTTTACCGACCAATCTCTTTTGTGTCTTCTTCATTGTGCGTGACATTGTCAAAGTAATCTGAGCTCAACTGGCAGTTTGGAAGCTATTAAAAAGAAAATTGAATTGAAGTAATCTATATATAAATATACAGCATGCTGTAATTGTTCATTTTCTTCAAAATAACTTAATTATCTTATTAAATAATAATAATATCATAATTACTTTAAGTACATAGAAAATGTTTATATTTTAAAATTTGACACACTTTCTGATTAAAATTTTTGATTGTATGGCCATAAACGTCAAGACGAACGAGAAATTTTATATTTTTACTTGTAATGAATGCTATTATTATAGAAATAAAATCTGTCATTCAAGTTCACTTTATTTATATATATTTATACTTTACTAGCGACTTACGTTTTAACGTTTAGTACAGATTTCTCAGAGTTGAGACATTTTCCCGCAATTAGAAGTATCCTATATCTTGACACGGATAACTAGCTATCATGATACCAAATTGCAACAAAATGTATCTAGTGGTTTTCTCGTGATACGTTTCCAGACAGACAGACAAAAATTCTAAAACCTATAGATTCGGCCTCTGTATCGATAATTATGTCTATTTCCATAAGATTTTCAAAAAAAGAGGAAAAAAAGAAAGTAGTTCCAGTTCTTTTTCATAAATCGAAAATACCTAGGCGTTAGTTTAGTAACAAAATCTAAATCAGTCTTCATGAGAATTCGTGTATATTTTCACCTGTTATTTAT
The DNA here is from genome assembly GCA_947093115.1 of Brenthis daphne. Classification (NCBI taxonomy): domain Eukaryota; kingdom Metazoa; phylum Arthropoda; class Insecta; order Lepidoptera; family Nymphalidae; genus Brenthis; species Brenthis daphne. The sequence goes on along the minus strand of OX352474.1, from coordinate 27,057,980 downwards.
TTATAAAATATTATTCGAAAATAAAGTTGGGATATAAATGGAAAAGGCCATTGTTAGATCTCAAACTGGCGGCTCATTAAATAGTTTCATTTTACAACTAAGGGGTTATTATGTGTAAACTATTTTGAAAGTCATATTTTTAGTCTATTTTAGTTAGTTAATGATAGAAACGGTTCTATATTCAGTCATATTATAAAAGTTAATTAGAAAAAAATGTTTAAAAAGACAGAATGCCTTCAACCAAGTAATTTAGTTGATTAGCTATGATATATTGAATGCTAGCGACTCACCCTCGCTTCGCTTCGAGTTCGTCCCTAGACAAAAAGATAATAAATAAAAAAAATCTATGTATTATTTCTTTAATAAATAAGTGATACTAATCCAAGGGAAAACCTAAATAAAATTATAAAACAAACCTATCCCACGGGAAACATTTTTTTGGGATAAAAAGTAGCCTTTTGTTCCAGACTAAAATCTATCTCTGTGCCAAATTTCATCCAGATCCGTTCAGTTGTTCTGGTGTGAAAGAGTAAGAAACATCCATCTATCCATCCTCACAAACTTTCACATTTATAATATTAGTATAGAAGTGAATTATAATTTTATGAATGATGAAAATATTTAAAACGAAAACCCATGTCATTCAAAGTGTGCGCTATTTGTAAAATATTTATCAAAATCTTATCTGCATACGTTTGTAAATAACAGCTTTGTTTTGGCGAGCAGCTGCGTTATATATCACTAGAGTTTGACAGCCAATCAATTTAGGAGCATTCTACGAATATTTGTTTAATTTTGTTCTAGCTAAGAATAAAATTATTTACCTGTAAAATGTTTTATTCTCTTCTTCACAATATCATGGGTTTTAATTTTTTTTGCGAAACCCTAATCCTTTTTCTACAATAAAAGTAGCCTAAGTTACTCCTTATAATATCAGCTATGTGTTTCAGTGAAAATCCCGTCACAATTGGTCCAGACGTGTTGTAGATTAGCCGGAATAAACAGACAGACATATAGACACAAAAAAAATTAAAAATTGTGTTTTTGTAAAAAACGGAAATTATTCTAAATCCAAAGGAAAATTATGTACAACTTCTCGGCTGGGCACAGCAGTGACAACTATAACAGACCTACAGCGCGAGAGAGAGAGAACGTAGCTAGAGAGTATCCTGCTATCTATATCCTCCTTCTAAAGGTTGGTACACCTGTAATGAAAAAGTCACCTAAAGTCAGTCGGTATAAGTAGCAGGCATAGATTTAAGAGAGGATTACTTCTCATAGGAACATTTTAGCAGAACCCAAAACTAGCCAGAACATCTACCAATGCGATATATTTGTGGTTGGGTTTTTAGCAACCAAGTAAAGTGCATCTAGAGTGGTTACATAAGTTAACACTATATAATATCAACATTTCGATATGACAACATATACATAAATTCAAAGAAAATTAAAACTAAACTATTTTTTTTGTCCATGCGAACGTAGCCGCGGACAGAAAGCTATAGTAAAGTAAAGATGGCACTTTATATCATAGAGCTTAAAAAAGAAACAGAAAGAGAGAGACTGTAAGCTTCAGGTGTAAATACATAGCATTGGGTCTTTAAAAATAATATAGATGTTAGCATGATAGTTAAAAAGCCCATATTAATCGAGTTACATGATTCTAAAGTAGTAAACACATTGTATGTGAGTTTTTGTTGTGTGTATCATTGTACTCTATTGTACTCTTGGAAATATGGAGTAGAAAAAGGTGCAAAAAATACGATCGCAATAATTAAATTTGTTTTCCATTTATCTTTAGAAATAATATGAAAAATGAACTTTAAAAGTATATATTGCGAAAAAAGTGTGTTTTTTCATAGTTTAATCACTGGCGAAGCCGCGGGTTTTGCTATTGTGTTATAAAATTATAATAATGTAGCAACTAATTTGAATATTATCATTACTAAATTTAAAAAAATGTTAGTTCGTTTTAACCCCCAGAGTAATATATAATATTTTATTTAAATAAATAAATCAAAATAATTTTGGGACATTAACACACAGCACCATCTAGATCCATGGTAAGCCACAAGGCTTGTGTTATGGACACCAGATAGTTGATACAATACATACATATAACTTTAAATATATACATATTATAAATATTTATTACTAATGTTTTAGCAGTAGCGTAGATAAATGTGTTAATGATATTATGAAATCATGGCGCGGGTAACTGAGACTAATCCAACTAATATACTGCTGGGCGATTCGATTAGATAATCCAATTGGCTTATCCAAAGGAAAATTATAAAGAACAATATTATGTATATCTTCATTATAATGTTGTTTGTGCATATTTTTTCATTTTTTTTTATTTCTTATCTTTATTTTACGAAAATCTTATAAAATTAGAGCTTAAAATAAAATTATAGAGTTAGATTGAAAAAAGGATTAGTCAAGTGTGAATTGGATTTACGAAAGAGGGTTCCGAAGTATATTTTATACTTATGTATATTTATTTCATACTACTATATGTGTAAGTAAAAAAATAGTGATAACAACAATGATTATTTTTATTGGTTAGGTATATAATACCAATATTTAAAGATTTTTTTATCTTTTAATCTTTTTTTTTCTTTTTATGACGCCTAAAACTCCCCAAAATCAGAATTTCATTATCTACTCCACTCATATATTATTCATATACTACCTATCTAAGAAAATTGACGATGAAAGTTTTACAGTCATATACACTGCAGCAATAAAGGTTTCGATGCAATATTTTACAGGTAAAATATTTTATAAAGAGAAAAAAAAAGTGTGCTTATAACATACCTATTCATCAAAAGTAAAATAATAAAGCACTAATGATATAATAATTATAAATTAAAGCACTGGTATAATATTATTACGTAATTAAATACATGATACGATATAATAAGTACATATATATTATAGGTATGAATGCTTATATATTATACATATATTGTATACAGCCTTTTTTTAACGTCCCACTGCTGGGCACGGGCCTTCCTTCAGTACGAGGGGGATCAGGCCATAGTCCACAACGCTGGTATATGGTATATTGAATATAATGGAATATATAGTTAATGTATATTGTATACAGCCTTGTATACATATAATTAAATTAAATATATTAAATATTATTAAAATTATTAAATATGTTGGGACATTAAAACACAACCACCATCTAGTAACATGATAAGCTACGTGGCTTGTGTTATGGATACCAGATAGTTGATACTACACATATGTAACTTTAAATACTTACATATTATAAATATATAAACCAATGACTGCCCCCAGCGGGAGTCGAATTTGCGAACGCTGGCACAGCAAGTAGGGTAACTACAACCGAAGTACAGCCGAACGTGTCGTCAAAGTCAAATATGTATAGTATTACAATAAAAGTACTTAAATGTTTACAAACTAAAATATGTATATGTAAATTATTTATCCTGTAAAATTAAAATAGTAATATTAAAAAAAACTAAAGCAACAAATCCATGGAATGAATTACTACGATATAAGTTTTCATTGCTGTCCCGGCTGGATAATCTCTGTAAATCTGTGACGGAAGCCGTTAAGCTAGATGCGTTTTTGTAAGTCTTCCGTGCTAGGCTGAAATGGCCCTTATTTTTAACTCGCTCGAGTCAATCACCCAGTACCCACTGACCTGCACAAAGTTATAATGAGTTTAGTAGTGTTAGTTAAAACTATCTGTGTTTTCTTATGTAATATTATATTACGACAAGCAACTTACCCTTACTTTGTCCGGGCGCCACTAGGTGCATAAAAAATCTTATGTTTTTCTCCAGATTATAATCTATATGAGTACTAAGTGTATTTAGGATATGCATTTGTGTGTAGCAAGTACACCGCCTACCATTTCATATTAATTACTCCTACGTCCTAAGGTTGCCTGGAAGATATCGCTTATAGCGATAAGGCCGCCTCCTGTGCATCATCTGTTGTAGATATCTTCTTTTATATATTTCTTTGTGATGTACAATAAAGTACATTCTTTTCTGTTCTGTTCTGTGTTCTTTTCTGTTCTGTTCTGTGTTCTTTTCTGTTCTGTCTGCAGAGCAGAGCATACAAACTTTAGCATTTTTTACGGTATTCTTAATCACTTAACTTGGCCAGACCGTGGACTCGAACCCAGGACCTCCGGGTGTGCAGCCGTACAAGCTAGCCACTACACCATCGAGGCAGTTAATAATAAATAGTAACTAAATAGTTAATTATAAATAGTTAATTATAAATAGTAACTAAAATCTGAATACTATCTATACATTTTACTTAAAAGTAGACACTCACGCTTTGCTCATGCTTTATTTAATACATGCAAATGCTTTTCAGTAGACGTTTGGAATATTGTACTTAATATATGAGACTAAAAAGTATATATTCTCTCTATTTTATGCTAAAAATTGCAAAAGTTCAGTTCTACGTAAAAGAAGTGTAAATAATTTAATGCGTAATTAATTTTCAACTATTATAAATAAATAATTCTCACATAATTAATCATTTTAATTTAATGATAATAATAAATATAGCTAAAGAGTTTGATTGTAGGCTTAAACGCTTCATTCAATTTGATTTAAAAATATTTTTTATTTTTTAGCCTACTAGTGACTCATCCTAACTCCGTTCGGTTTCGTCCTTAAGTAGGTTTTAACAGTTTGTATAGATTTTTCAGAGATGAGATATTTTCCCGCAGTAAAAAGACCCGGATAGTCAGCTATCATCATACCAAATTTCTTCAAAATCTTGTCAGTGGTTTTCTCGTGATGCGTTCAGAGACAGACAGACAAAAATTCTAAAAACTATAGATTCAGCCTCTGTACCGATAATAATAACAATTTCAATAAGATTTTCCAAAAAATATTTAACGTAAAGATTCGGCTCAGATAGAATTTTATTATATGTATAGAGTAGTTCTTGTCCGCGGATTCACACGCGTGTAAAGACCGGGGAGTAAGGATAGCCTATATCTATCCCCAGGTTGCAAATGTATGTCCTTGTGAAATTTTATAGAAATATTATTAAATAGAGTTACTTTTACATATGTATTTTACGATATTAGTATTGATTTAATTTGAAAGGAGCGTAGTATATAAGTAAAAGACGAGGGAAGTGCCGCAGGTAAACGCTGGTTTTAAATATTTCACAAAACGTTTAAAATATTATTTTGGTACACAGTTCTGGGGAACCTTTTAGAGAGTATTCATACAATTCAACATCTCAATACACGATACAAATCGAATTCTTGCTTTTGAAGCTATGAAAAAATTCATATTATATTAAAGGTTTGATTTGACACGATTTTATTGACGCCTCCAACGCTCGTGTAAATAATATCAAAGAATTGTACCAAAATGAACGTGGTATTATAAAAGGTACAATGAAAGGTAAAGTACTCGTAAGTAGTTTGACTTGAATTCTATACAGATCAATAAAATTGAAGTGTCTGTTTGTAATGTCAAAATAACAGCGTTTTACTAAATGCATATGAAATTATATACGGTACTTATGAGAAACACACATTTTTTAAATTTGCTTCTGTCTGTCTGCCTGTCTTTTGTTCCAGATAATCTTTGAAACGGCTGGACTGATTTTAACGGGACTTCACTGGAAGATAGCTGATGTTACAAGAAGTAACATAGGCTACTTTTAGAAAAAAAAATTTTGAAAAAAAAAACGGGTTCCGCTCAAAATAATTAAAGGAAAGAACCCGAGCGAAGCGAGGGTGAGTCGCTAGTTATTACTTTGATAGGTATTGCGTTGATTCAAAACATTATATAAGTTTTAAAATTTGATTCTAGATTCACAGCGCTGTTAGTTTATTATGCTAATAAAAATAATATTTTGTTATTTAGAGATACTCTAATAATGAAAGATTATTTAAAAATCGTTTAGTGTTATGAATACCAGATATTTAATACACTCCACATAGGTATATAACTTTAAATACATACAAATTATAAATATAAGCACTCATAACTTGATACAAATATTCGTGCTCATCACACAAATAAATGCCCCCAGCGGGACTCGAACCCGCCACCGCCGGCACAGCAAGTAGGGTCACTACAAACTGAACCCAGCGTGTCGTCACTCTTGAATATTTTTATACTCTACGCTTTCTATACGTTCCTGAGCCATTCATCCGATTATAATGAAACTTTGTCCTCTGTATGCCCCCGAAAGTCCCTGGCCCAAAAAGGCAGATTTTTTCTTTGAATATATGTAGGTACATATGTTCTCAATGCATTCCTAAACCCTAGACAAGCAACAAAATAAAACTAAAAAAAGCCGCTACTTATCTATAAACGAACAAACAAATTGTACTTCCTTGTTAATAAAATATGAATGTGTAGCAGTTTTATTCAATGAAATACTGGTTATACTTGCTAGCCAAAGTCAACCTTGCGGCTAGTTCTTGCATTATTCCTTTTAACGTCCGTAGGTAGTACACGGAAAATGTCTTAATTTTCTACTGTTTTATTAAAATGCATCTACCAGATGTAAAACCCTTGTATTTCTGCAGGCGTCGTAAATTTGATTAACTTTTGTAATTATACAAAGAAAAATGTTGTGCAACGCGTACCTATTTTATACTCAGTTGTTTTGGTTATCATATTATGCATGAAAATAATTTTATATCTGATAGATAAAGAAGTAAGCTACTGCTAAGAACGCTACTTCATTCCCGTCCATAATAATATTTTTGTTCATTCTTAAATTATTCAGAGGTATTTATTACCTGCTCTTTGAACATGTTGTTGATACATATTTTTGTAATCGATTGATTGATAATCAAATTATAATAATGTTAGTTTCTGTAAAGAAATAACGTAATAGGTAAATCGAAAAAAAAGTATTCAATTCCTATATTTGAAGTAATAGCAAATTTCAATTTTTTATATAATAATAGCGACCGTACGCGGCCTTTGTTCACAATTTCATGGGTTTTAGTTTTTTTGCTAGGAACTCTTTTTCTAAAATAAAAGAGGCATAAGTTACTCTTTAAAAAAATGACCCGTCAAAATCGGTATAGCCATTTTGAAGATTAGGCGGAATAACTGACATACTATCTCAATTTATATATAAAACATAAAAAAAACAATATATAGAAAGATTATTAAATATTTTGCCAACATATTACTGCTATTTTATATGGGCTAGGCAAAGACTGGTCGGGAATGGCTGAATAAAACTAAAAAAGCTACTGAAAGTCGAACGCGATTTAGTGCGCTCGGTCTGTACAGGTCAAATATTTCTTTAAAATGTGTAAATTATTGTCATAGCAAATGCAGTGAGAATTTATAAAGAGAAATGAAATAGATTTACACTTTATGAAAAAAATCCATAGTTCATTTGCTTTAGTTTCATCTTTTATTTATATTGTTTTGAATAAATTTTTGAGTAAAGTAAAGATTGTATGTATTCTATTTCGAAATATTAAAGAAAATCTCTTTTCATTATCTTTTATGGGAGTTAAACGCACCTTAGATATTTCTTTATGACCATCCAAAAGCTTTTTGACAGCTTTTTAGGTTTTCGTAACTAAATGGTTTATGTCTAAAAATTTGTATTATTTAGCCGTACGCTGTCTGATTTTTAGTTTATAAACATGATAATATTTGATGATAGTGTAAACTTTAAAGTAGACAAAAAAATATAAAAACTGACTCAGACTTATCTATCATATTATACTCCTACTATTTATTAAAAAAATAATAAGGCAAAAATCTAAGAAATAATTCTTAGATTTTTGTCTTATTAAATTTATGGTTATTCCATATTATGAAATAATTGAAAAAATAAATGTTGTATATTACAATTCTGTTACTAATTATCTTTAACGCTCCAAAGCTTAAAACAGTATGCGTTATATACCGTCATATACCTAAGTGTTTACATCTTAGAAACCGCTATGTATCAATGAATCATGTTTATGTACATGCTTACATTGGTTTGATTCTTAAAACAAAACTTGAATAGATATTTTTCCTCTGTATTGCACAGAATTTTAGGTATTTTTATTTAAAATTATGAAAAAGTGGCAAAGCACAGAACAGAGTGAGAAGACCAATAAAGAAAAATAAATTATTCTTGAACTTACCTTACCTAAAAATAGATTAAAATTATTATACACCTTAAAAAGTCAGTGGACTGCTAAGAATAGATTTCATCGATTGAAGAGTAGCTCTTAGCCAGGGTTTCCCAACCTTTCTTCTGTTGAGCCTTCCCAGATTATAAAAAATATTTTCATTGCCTTTATTTTTTATTATTACATTATTTTAACGATTTTTATTTATTTGTGTCCCTCCTGGTTGGAAACTTCTACTCTTAACTGTATTCGGTCATTGATAAATAATCTAGCTATCAAATAAAACTGCATCGTAAACAGTCTATTCATATCAAAGCTACGTTACTACAGATATACTCTTAGATATAAGTGTTAAATTTTTAACACGTCTTGTTTTTCGTTGGACTAAAAAACCGTATTACGTAATTACAGACTAAGAGTGCAAACTTTATTATTTGTACGTATTTTAAGTTTTCTGAAAGATTAACCAATTTAGTTGTAGACTATGAACATTTTAGAAAAAATTGGGATATTTAACTATTTTATTACTTAATACTTAATAATTTAATATTTTTAATATTAAATAAATTCAAGAAAAGATATCACTTCTTCTATATTTTTTTAATATACATAATATAATCACTTAGTATATTTATAATATAAAAAAACATACCTTTGACCCACTATAATATATCGGACTTAACAAAACAGATCCTAGATGTACGTATGGTGATGGCCATTAAATATCTAATTACAGAGTCCACTTTCTAGATCCAAAATAATATCATTTTTTTAGTCATTCAATTTCCACATATCAATTATAAATAGATTAAAATCGACTTTGATAAAATGATGATAAATGAAAATATTGTTAAGCTAAACTAATAAAAGCATGTTATAAATATTTTAAAATTGCTAATTTAAAACAAAATAAAGTATCAAACAAAATATACTAGCGAATTGAGCTGTGTACGCTTAGCCGAACGAGTAGCCGGATTTATTCAAGACAAACGAGCTGAAAAGACCATTCGGATCGTAGAATTCCAAAACATCCCGATGCTGCGACGCTTCAAAGATACAAGTACGCAGAAATTCAGAATTTAAAAAGGCTAATTTAAATGTTAGAAGTTAAAAGAAACTTTACTTTTTTTTTACTTTTCTTATTTACTAAAATCACAGAATGAAGTGTGATTCAATGATGTAGAGTTATAAATTGTTTGAATGTTTAGTCTACATTTAGATAAACATATTCAAAAGCTACTCTTGTAATAATTTATTAGCCAAATTCTCCTCTCTTAAGTTTTGTTGTGTCTTATAGCCTTTTTCAATAAACTAAATAAAATGCATGAAGAATTTTTCAAATCTGACTGAAAACATGAAGCAGAAGAGCAAATGCTTTCTTCTTCTTCTTCCTCGTTCCCTCACTGATGCGGATCGTGACCACTTATGATTTTTTTCCAGTCAGTTCGGTTCAACGATGCCTAGACTGTGGCATGGAGAGTAGCGCCCACTGCCTTCTTTATCGCGCTCGACCACCTTATAGGTGCCCTTCCCCGTGCGCATTTACCGTTAATTTGGCCTAAGATAATAACTTTCTCTAGACTATGCTTGGATGATCGCATAATATGTCCAAAAAAACTTTGAGCTCTTTTTTGACAGACAGTGGAGAGCCGCTCCGTGATCTTAAATTCGGCAAGATTAGATATATTCGTTCTTTTAGCGGTCCACGATACGCGCAACAGCCTACGCCAGCACCACATTTCAAACGAATCAATTTTCTTAATATTGCTCTGCTGGCTCTTGATGCACCAAGTTTCAGCACCATACAAAAATATGGTAAAGACTAGGGCTCTTACCAGCCGCACTTTTGTCATGCGTTTTATACCACGATTCTTCCATATTTGTCGAGGGTTGCCATCGCCTTTTTGGCCATTCCAGCTCGCCGGCAGATTTCACCTGTACAACTGCCATCGTTGCAAATGCTTTAGCCTTATAAAAATATTTTAGATATATTGTAGATAACAGAATCAAATTGTTTATTCATATAGAATTATATATGCGTTGGCATCAAAACTAAGAGAGAGAGAGAGTATATTAAAGTACCGAAGTGTCCGAAAATAAGAGAAATGAATAGCAACACATTAAACTAGCAAAACTAAGCACGATAAGTTGGATTTAGTGTTTAACTTTTATTTAAATTAAATAGTCTAGCTTCAAGAATTAATGATGTATATTTTATGCGTAGTATTTATTTATAAGATTGTGAGTGTATATGTGTATTCGACTATATATCTTATATTCTTTATACTGTTTGTTTAATATGTTAGCTTTTAATTTATCTATTTATTTCTAACTCAGAGTTTAGTTTTGTCATAAGTCACTTTTAACATGTCCATGTAAATTTCTAAGAAATTAATTAAATTTCTAAGAAATCTATTGCTAACTGTAACGCCGGCGTGTTAGCGGTCGTTGAGGGATTAATAACTATTTTAAGGATATTAAAATTATATATTGATGATACTCATTTTGTTGTATAGTAAACTTAAAATTTACATTTTGGTGTACTTTGAGTTTGTTTTTGAAGTGACATTAAATAAACATCTCCATTTCATGTACTTCGATTCACAAACAGAAATTGAACACAAGCTTATGATAAATGTTCACATATATTGTGCATTGACGTACTCAGCCACGTCATCGCTCAATATAACTCGATTTGAGTTCACAAAGGACCAAAATTCAATTTTCGCTATCACTTGTGGGGTCACCTAAAATAATATATCCTTACTTTTCACGTATAACCCGCAGTGAAGAGTACTTCAATGGGTCAGGTCTTTTCAATAAGGGATTACATTGTTTCAATTCAATTTTATATCTAGCTTGTAAAATTGAGGCGCTATCTACATATTTTATATAATAATCGTATATCGTGGTGGCGCAGTAGCGCATTCTTTGCATAACCGAGGAGTGCACTGAGAAAGGAGTTTCGAAAATGAAATTCTATTGGAATGTTACGTTAAATTCAAAAAATCTGCCACAAAATCTTGAAGTTAAATATTATTACTAAAGAAGTAACTTAAAATTTTATATTAATCATAATTTTAACGTATTTCTTTTGCTTCATAATCAAATGTTCAAAGCTATTCATTTTCAGCCAAATAAATTCTAGTTTGACCTATTCGCATTTATACATTCATAGTGACATATCTGTAACTGAAATGCCTGTGAACTTCGAAATTCTCTTATATTATCAGTATATTTTCATTACGTATGATATATGCAGTGTGAAATGTATGAATAATTGAATGGCATATCTAGAAACGGACTTAATTTCTTAGTGTTAAGCCTCGCACGGCCGGCCGTCCGTAGCCCTTAAGTCGTAAGTAATAAGGATCAAAATGTTACATATTCATGCTCTTTACGTATTCTACCATATAACATCTGTTTTAGTATTCAGTACAGAATCATAGAAGCTTATACTTGGCATATTCGAGTTGAATACACGGATTCCTTCCAGCTTAGATATTATTGCTTGCTAGCATGCCCTATAACTTTGTTGTAATGTAATTATGCATATTTTAATTAGATATGAGTACCTTATAATATTAAATGAGCAGTTCTTGTAAATGCATTAATTTATTTCGTGTATCTCGGAAATGGCTCTAACGATTTGGATCAAATTTTTTATTTAGATAAGGTTTTGCTCTTCAAATTAATCTACACAGGTGTTTTTTCCTTAAAAAATGTAATTTTTATATCTCTTCTCACTCTTGAGTGTTCTCAAGTTTATAATATATATTATATATGTTATTGAAGTATTTGATAAGATTACTTCCTAATGCTATGTGCAAATGCTAAGATTAAATCTAGATTGTCAATTGGAAGTATGGAGAATATAGTGTAATTCTCAATAAATCTTCCAACATAAGATTACGTTAGATTATAATAATCTATATTTTATTTAAATAGTTTTAAAATATATTAATATATATTGTATTTAAATAGTTTTAAAAGAATAAGAATCACAATGTATAAAACCAGAGAAGGCCCTAAATAAAAGATTTTAACTCGACTTAGTTCAAAACTTAGCCTAAGATTTTAGTTCGAAACTTACATATTCAGTCCAGAGTATAAAGGTAGAGAATACAGCTTGTGGTTTCACAGTTTCCCATGTTCATAGTATGTTATAGAATTCATTACACATTATTAGATTTGCTTTTAGGTTATTTGTAGCGTTTCGGTAAGCGTAGCACGGCGCTACGAGGCTATGAAGCTACGAAATTCGTAGCCTAGAGATTGCAAGTGCTAAGACAATTACGGCCAACTAAGTTACGGCTATTCTATTACATGTGTGGGTCTGTGTAATATAAGGGTGATTGCACATTATGAATATATTATATGAACTTAGAAGTTAGTTATTCAGGTATCATTGTACTGAGTTGCAAGTTATAATGGTATTATAACAATGTTATAGTAGCTTGCTGGATGATATCTATGCTACGAGAACAATATTATATTTAATATTTATTATAATAAAAAATACATAATTATTTATTATTAAATAAATGGTAGAATATTTAATAATATGTCTTAAGACCGGATTACGATCTTATTAATTCGTATACATATTTTTTTTATTTTCTTCATTATTTTATATTAATTAATTAATATTCCCAAGGAGGGTTGACGTCAGGCAGGCGGCCGGTCGTAAAACTTTTGCCAAATCCTATCAGCAATACAGGAGATGTACTGCGCCGAGCCCATGTGATTGGTAGATGGGCAGGGAGAAGAAGAAGAATTTTATATTAATAAAATTATGTATATTTTTGATTGATCTTTACAAAATCTAGAATAAAAATTATTCATTATAGCCCGCGAAATCTATACACCGACATGAAGTTCACTAGGTGTACTTTATGTATATAGCGTTAAACTTTAAGTGTATTTTTGATGGAGGAGTCACGATTAACAACAATTTTACATCACATCGTTTTCGCTTTTCCATCCTTGAAATTATGTCGAAAAAATGTATGTTAGGTGACAGCATGTAGGAATTTGGTAAAACAAACCAGTTTTATTGTATGATCATTTGCCACGTCTTGATATAAAATTGATCTGTGTTGTATGCACATATAATCCCAAGTCTTGTTTTACTAGCTTTCTAAAGTCGTTTGATCTTACAAACATACATATATGTATATATGTATAGTGTATAGTGACTTCTAATTTTGTTTTTATTCTATTATCTCATAAAAAGTTGGATGACAGGAATCGACCTCATGACCACCAAGTAGATAAATATTTCCCAGCACCATGATAGTCGTTTAACACATTTTGTGGCTATTTTCATTACTTCACAAAGTTAGGAATTTGTGAGGCATTATTATATTTTCTAGCGTAGCAGTAAACATGCTACGGTGCTACGGAGCTACGAAATATCTAGAACATAATCTGTTATTAAAGCGGTTAAGGCTATATAATTATTTTATTATTTTTATATATTCTTATTAAAGTTCAGAGTAAAAATTTATATCTTCAATTTTTTGTTCCGTAATTTAGGGGAATATTAAACAAAAACTATAAAAGTCATTATAATTTATAATAAGTGAAACGATCTTATGCTTTTAAATGAAATCTTCGTTACCAAATTAAAGCTATAACGGCCAATCTGTAGAGATAGTCATAAACAAGCTCTATTTCTTTCATCTTTATATTCTATCGGTACGACATTTTGCATGGTAAGGTGCAGGAGACCAAGGTCGGAAAAGGAACTTAGGTGTATTTTTCATACTAATAAGACTTCAACATATAAGCGACTGTTAATAATAAAATATGCCTAAAATTGGTGTTACCTTTACATAAAATTAATTATGAATACAAAAACTTACCGAGGCGAGACCAATTGTCGCTGTTATATAATAATTTTATTTAATATCATTTCCTATTTTATCCTCACTTCAAACAGAAACCTACAAACTTATTTAATTAGACTTTGTCATTTACATTTTATTTGAAATAAATGGCATATACATAAATAGCAAATATAAATAGCTTTTATACCGTTACTGAAATATATGAATAGCATCTAAGCGGCTCATTCTAGAAATTCTAAATTCATGCTTTGCTTAGTATAGATATTCAATAAGTGTACCATAAAACTTTTCTGGAAATTCTTCATCTTGGGTATAAAAAAAATATTGAATTATATTAATTTCATCTTTAAATTTTTTTTCTCTCTAAAATTAATAAATATTATAATTTTTAATATTCGTTATACATAATATAATAATAGCAACACTAAATAATATTAGTAATTAATAAAGTTAAAAAAATGTAATATTTATAATAATAACAGCAAAAATTAAATAAATAATATTGCATTATTTAATTATAATATTTATTAAAAAAAATTAAAATGTTTAGAAATAAAAATCAACAAATATTGTAAGGTACTTTATGGCCATTTTTTGAATTTTTGAAATCATTTTTGTAAAATAGTGGGTAGGCACTGTCTGTAACAAGTGTGTGTTTGAGACGCCTATAACCTTAGTCTCTCCCGTGACCATGATTGCTGTAAAGCTTTCGAAATATCGGGAACCAAAAATCAAAATAAATCCGCGAAATAATCCGAAAAGATAGTTTTATTTAAGCAAATTAAAAATGTTTACATTTATCTGGTTTTGACATCTATCGGCATCTATACTATCTATCTATCTATCATACTACATTAGTTAAAAAGATAGTTTTATTTTAAACATAAATATTCTGCTAATCTACATATATGGAATATAAATAGCAAAGCATAATTTAAACTATTTCTATTCAATTCCCTTAAAATGATCAATATGCCCAATGAATTCAGTTATTTGACGTTTTGTGAAATAGAAATAGACTTAAATGTATCAAACCTTTAATGAATAATAAATATGTACTAAAATATGTAACATCATTAAACAACAAACAGCAATATTAATTAATGAACTTATTAATGAAATAAATACAGTATGTGCTAAAATTATTAATACAATTTTTTTCAATAATTCATAAACAGCAATATTACTGTTTCTTAGTTACACGAAAGAAACCCTTAGGGAAAGAAGTTCTAAGGTTTCTTGTAATATTTTTCTCTTTTTGAGAATTTAGCAAACAGACGGACACATAAATTTTCTCATCTATACAAATATATAAAATTGAAGTTTTGTTAATAACGTTAAAATTGCAGCTTTTTACTAAAAGCATATGAAATTATATACGGTACTTTTAAGTAAAACACCATTTTTAAATTTTTGTCTGTATGTGTGTCTATTTGTTCCAGCTAAATTCTGAAGTGGCTGGACTGATTTTAACGGGACTTTCACTGGCAGATATCTGATGTGATAAGGAGTGTCTTAGGTTTTATTTTTTTTTAATTATTAGGGTTCCTCGCAAAATAAAAACGCATCTCGGGTCCCGTCCGAGCAAAGCGAGAGTAATTTGCTAGTATGTAATTTATCACTAGCAATGTAACATCTGCTATTCAGTCCGTGCCGCATATGTCCGAATCACGAGTACAATCGCGAACTACTTTCATATGACAGGAACGAGCCACAAGCAAATACGCCATAATAATTATGAAACAAAACAAAGTTTCCCAACATGACAATAGGAATTAGTCTTTATTACATTAATAATAAGGACCGCAATACTTTGTATATTTTTTGCTTGAGTTTCCGAGTGCTTTATTTCAAGCAGCTTTCCTCGCGTTCTACCTAATTAATCAAGGCAAACACGTCTCAACATGTTGCCGGGCATTTTGTGTTGCCAACTTGGTTTTTGTTGGTAGCAGATTGAGATCCCAATTCTTAAGTGCAGTTTTATTACATTGTATAGGATTTATTGGAAATACAACAATAGAATATTTATACTACAATATTATTATGTCTTTATTGCTACATACTTACTTAAAATTATAAGATAACGTAGCGATTTCATCTTTGATTTACTACTTTTTATGTCCCTGTTCCTTTGTACAAGGATCCTTTGGGTCACTTGGATATTAAATAGGAAAAGTTCACCATTTAGATGTTGTTCGCTATAATCGGAAATAAGAATAAAACCTCTCAATAACTCAACAGCGCCACTGATCAGGTCCAGATTGTGTTTTTTTTATTTTAATTCATTATACGAGTATTATATAGTTATTACTACAACTTTTGATTTTTTGGTCAATCGTTCAATTATACTAGAGTTATATTATTTATAGACTTATAGATATATGAATCTACGCTGAAAGTCTTGAGTTCTATTCACGTAATAAGTGAGTAGGAGTCGCGACCCAATCTGGTCCTTTTGGCGTTAGAAGTGTCATATTATGATCTATTTATTGTTTGTTAACTGCCTAGGTGGTGTAGTGGCTAGCACGTACGGTTGCACACCAATTGGTCCTGGGTTCGAGTCTCGGGTCAGGCCAAGTTTAGTTATCGAGTCTTTCTGTATAAGTAAGCCTCAGTAGTAGCCCAGAGTTGGAAAATTGGTGGTGTTTCACCCCCCTGCCTCGGAGAGCACGTAAAGCCGTCGGTCCTGAGCCTTAACTCTCACCGGTCGTGTCGAATAGTCGTCCCACCGGAGTATAAGAGTGACAGGAATAGAGAGTGCATTTGTGTCTGCGCGTACACTTGGCTAGTCTCAATGAGATTGGCCGCCGTAGCCGGAATCGGTCAGGAGATCGGTCACTATTTATTGTTATTACATGTAGATGTTAAAATGTATGTATATTTCTTATTCCTTTACGCTGAAGCCACTCGACAAATTTGAATGATACATAAACCCACGACAATAACCTGGAGTAACACATAGATTACTCTTGATAATAAAATGTACAAACCAAATCAAATCAAAATATTTTATTCAGTATTAAAATATTACAATTTTTTACTGAACGTCATGAGTCTACTACCTCTTACACCTACATCTCTACCTCTACATCTAGTGACTTAGCGAAGCAAGGCTAATTTGTTATTAAATTATAAGATTCAAGGTTATATAGGAATAAAGTTTCTGCAGTGTCTTTTCAGATGTCAACTTATGTTTTTGTTTGTAACAGATTGAATTGCCAAAATCCTTCCTTGTTATTTTCATGGAAGACTAACCGGAGGATTCCATTAATGTCGGCTAACGACCGGACGCACTTCGGATTGGGGATTAAAAGGGTTGAGTGGTTTTGTACAATCGTTCTGATAAAAGGGGTTAGATGTTAGCTCTCGGCGATTTAAAAGATGTCTCGCGGATTATTGTTGGTGGCTGATGAACTAATAAGAATTGTCTCTCGAAAATTTTTGTTTCATTATTAATTTCTTTTTGAAGACATTGGGTCTGTTACAATTGATTGTAAATTTTAATCATTTTTCTAATGTGTTTTTTTTCTTCATTTAGTTAATATTCTAGCTACATATTTGTATTTCTAAGTATATATTTGCCGCGATTTGGCTAAGACAGAAACAATTATTGTATACATTTTTAATATACACATGGAAGCAATCATAAATATTATAAACATTTATTATTTTCAGTTGAAGCAGGTTTCATTCAACCAATATATGATTTTAAACCTACTTTAAAAATACCTAGTTATTCTCCTTAGGTGTGAATCATAAAAAAATAATAATGAAGTCAACAATCAGAGGAAATATCACGTAAAATATAAACGTACATACAAAAAATCAATACGTTATATTGTGCATTTTTGAAGTTGGTTAAAAGTATTTAGAGTGGTACATACATAATATGAGCCATTGAAATGAATCTACATGTACTATATAAGACACAATGTGTAAGTTTATATGTTTGTGTGTATGCATATTTTTTACTTCTTTACGTTGAAACTAGGCGGATTTGTGACAGTGACCTGCAATAATATATAGGAAAATGGGACATAAGTTCGCATCCGAGTAAAACGTGGTAATTCGCTAGTGAGGGCATTTATTTTATAACTAAACAAGATTAACTTTTAAGCTAAAATAGTGACAATAACGTAAAGTTAAAAGCATATTTTTTAAACTATTTCATACTAAATCGGTCTTCACAAGCACTATGTAAGTGCAGTATTCAATAAAAGCGTTTATATGTTAGTTCCGCTTGCATGAATGAGTTGTAGGGTATGCGAATGGAGATACGGAACTTTGACTACATCGGTTTCATCTATACGATAATGCGGTTTGGATATTTACACAATTTCTTTGATATGTCATGAGGATAAATATATTATTTGCAGAGTTTCATTGGATTTATTTTCAATTTTCCACATATTTTATTTCTTTCATGTTACATGTTTTTGTATGTGCGTGCGTATAAATAGAAGTTTTTGATTTACTATCTTTTAATTGGACAACTTTTACAAATACGAAAGTTTTGTATGTTTGTAACTTCTTATATGACTGGATAGATTTAGATGAGTACATAGATAGATTATGATCTTTTATTATGCTGGGAAAGCGTTTACATATTCTACCTACAAACATACAGGCTGCTTAGCGACTAAAAAGCCAGTACTACCTATTAAAACCCAACAGAACCTTCCCCGTCTTAATGAGGCATTGCAAGATCATTTACGCACTCAATCACGATGTCCCGACGGCAGACCTTAAAAACCACTACTTTACTCTGCTATCAAAGAAGTAGCATCTGTATAGTGTAAAGTATACCGTCCACCGAGGTGGATTGTCTCCCAAGTACGTTTCTTGCCTTCGCGCCTGGCCCTAGCCACGAGAAGTTAACCACAGATCGGGGGCAGATAGACTATGGCCTTGAGTAACACAGAAACTACTCCTATGCACCTAAAATCCCACTAGATCAAAGCTAGGGTGTCTCCAGTAACTCATAAAACTCAGTGTAGAGTAATTATAATACCTATTAAATTATTGAATTGAAATTCGAAAGCACAGTTAAAAACCAAATAACAAAAAAATGAATTTAATTGAACATATTATTCATCGGTTTCTATTGAAATATTTATGTATCAAATATAATTCATATTCCAAGAATAAATAGTAGGAAACACTCAAACTTTTTACTCAACACAATATTGTATCGGAAAGGAAAAATCTCATACAAATACACTTGTTTCCCTTTGAACAACTACGCGCAAGCCACTATAGCACCCATGGGGAACATCCGTCAAAACAAAACTAAAAACTAACTTATGAATATTCGCGTTCAACGTATAAGCTACAGTGTCAATCGGTTTCGCGCATGCGCAGTAATGAGCTTAGCGCAGACTTGCGTGAGAACTTTAGTAATTGGCCGAATGCCGAGTCGTTTGGACGTGTTTTGATTCCCTTACCGGTTTTCCCGCTGGAGAAACGTACGTAATGGTGTTTAGTACTTTGAAAAACTTTGTGCTATATATGTAACTTTTATTATGTGTATGTACAGTTGATGGTATAGAAATTGAAAGGTTTTTCTAAGTTTAGAGGGTTTTGTGCTGTGGTGATATGATGGACTTGTGGATTTTAAAAGTTTAGGTGAGTCGTATTTTAAGTTTAAGAAGTTAAGCTTTTATAAAGTTTGATATAAATTTTTAAATTCGATGCTAATTTTTTATGTTAAAAATGTTAAGTGAACTTGAGAAAGTACAAGCTTTCCTACATATATTAATTAAAAGTGTGTCGAAGTTATTATCAAGTATTTAAGATAAGTTTAATTAAACTATTAAGTACATATTACTAACTTACATAAAAATAATACCTCCAAGAGTAATCAATGAGCTAGGTGTAGATCTCTACAGGCCTTACAAAAGTTTTATTTTCAAACATTTCAAGTAATGATTAAATATGACATATCGTTGAGAAAAATATTTTTTTATTAATTTAATTTTATATTAATTTTTCTGTCCTAATTAACGGCTAATTACGGAAATGGTAGAGTACTTTTTATCGTCCAAATTATAGTCTATTTGTGCTGGTTATTGCAGATAATAATATTGCTACGAATTACGATGTTTTTTCCTTATACAGCTCTAAGTAACATGAAATAAAAATCTTATTGCATCATAAAGCTTATGTGAAAGAAAGCTTTAGATATAATAAATAATTAGAATATGAATAAATATTGCATCTATTGTAGTATCTGTAGCAACAGTATGGAGCTTAGAAAAAAAGACTTACAAAATTCACCAACAATAAAATCGATTCTTTTCAAATGTATTTTTTAACACAAATGAATAAATATTTTTATTACATATTAACTACTTTTTACGGGTTTTTTATTGTCTTTTACTTACACGCAATCTCAATTACTAAGACGTGTTATTAAGTAGAAAAAAAAACATAAAACCATCCATTAAACTTACTAAGTCTAAGTTCTCTTCTCTAAAAAAAATATCAATAGTTAACTGGTTTTTTAACCGTTTCTTTTTATGTATTTTCAAAATGATTCTACTGTGTTTTCTTTAGTTTAACATCGAAATATTATATGCTGAGTTAGTCGTATCCAATTTCTTTTAACTAGATTGAGACTAACATCTTAGATATTTTATGTCGTTATATATATATATAAGCAGAGACAAAACCGCTTAGTACCTTTTTCTTTACTGTTTATCAACCGATTTTCTTTTTTTTTTTGTTTAGTGTTACGAGATTTAGTTTTTTTAATTAAAAAAAACAGTTACGGTCGAATTTCAAACACTGAGTGAATTATTCATGTAGGGAACTATACTTTTTCTAAACATACACTACTTTTGTCGATGTAACAATTAAGTGTAACTATGGACCATTGAGTGGTGGGCGGCGGCCAAAAAATTTTTCGACTTTAATCAAATCAAATCTTCAGCATAATAGGTGGTACTTACGAGATACGAGTACATACAAATGCTCCTTTGTGCGAATAGTTGACAAATTTTTAGTCTCTTTATACACAAAATTAGTTATTTTTTAGAACTTTATCTAAAAAAAATACTGTGAAACAGAATCTATAGCTGCTTATTTAATACTACGTGGAAAAAATACATTTTATATTTAGTAGTGCAAGTACTATACAAGTCATGTCCGAGGTACTGTAGCCATACTAACTGCATTCCCCCGCTGAATCGCAATGCCTCTTGCTTCATATAGTCCCATACAGATGTTATATAGATGGGATTCACAGTCTTACGTTGTCACTTTACTTCGCCAAAGTCGTTTTTGCAAAGGGAACTTTACAATCCAAAGCTTATTTCCTTATGCCATATTTCTAAGCTTAATATTCAAGTTATTGGTGTATATTGTATGCATAGAGAGTGGACTGTTTCTTTGCAAGCCGTCAGCTGAAAATGGCGGAAAAGCGACAGAGACAGAATGAATTTGCGGCCAGAAGTATTCTGTATTAATTGAAATGCCATTTACTAAGATAGATATTTATAATCATTTTAAATTCCATTATAATATTATAATTTTCAATAATATTATATATTTTTTTATATTCCATTTATAAATTCAAATTGGAATAAAATACAGGTATTGGGCACACGTTTGCTTTCTTTCTAAAGAGTGATCAATTTTATGACAGTATTGCTCAATCTATACTCTATGTCTATGACTATATATCAATATGTAACTTATTTGTATAGTAAATTCAAAGTTCACTTTGATTTCTATGTAATTAACAATGACTGCTTTTTTTATACTAAGCAAAGTAACATTTTCTAAAGATAAGTATACGTTCAACAAGTCTATGAAACATTTTTTTTTTTTGCTAAAAGTAGTACTTTGTCATAAAATAAAGTCTTAGTACAATTTGTGATCTCGCGTCATTCTTGGCAACGGAGTTATATCCCATGGTAACAACTTGATGTGCCGGCACGTAGGCTACCTACTTCGTATAAGTAAACTACGACTCCCCCACCTATAAACTACTGAAATTTCCCATAATATTATATCTGCCTCGATTCGTTGCCTCATTTCTACGTGAAAAAACATAAGTTATCGAATACACTTGCCCATTTATAATATTGAACACAAATTAGGAAAACACATGGTTTTTTTTAAGAAGTTGGTTTACAAGTAAAGATTGTTTCTTAGTACAAAATCTATACAGATAAATGAAATGTCTGTCTGTAATGTCAAAATAATAGCTTTTTAATAAATATATATGAAAATATATAGATACGGTACTTACATAATAAAAAAAATCATTTTTTTGTCTATCTGTCTGTCTGTCTGTTTGTTTATTCCGGCTAATCTCCGAAACGGCTAGACCGATTTTGACGGGACTTTTACTGATAGATAGCTGATGTTTTGAGGAGTAATTTAGGTTACTTTTATTTAGAAAAAAAAGTATTAGGTTCCGCGCAAAAAAAACTAAAACCTATGAAATTGCGAAAAAAACCTCGTGCGTAAGGACGCGCCCAAGCGAAGCGAGGGTTAGTCGCTAGTCTATACTAATATTATAAATGTGAGAGTATGTATAGACGTTTGTTACTCCTTAACGCCAGAACGGCTCAACGGATCTGAATGAAGTTTGTCACAGAGATAGATTATAGTATGGAATAACACACTTTTTATACCGGAAAAATATACAGTTCCCGAGGAATCGATTTGTTTTTGTTCTCCTAGAAACGAACCCAAACGAAACGAGGATGTGCCGCTAGTATAATACAAAATTCTATCCATAAGCAAACAAAATCTTGCACGCCATCGACATTATGTTGCAGCGGATAATATTCTTTCACTTGATTAAATGAGCGTGCATGTTTAAAGTAACATACGATTATAAAATAATAAAATCCAGCACGTGGATGTAATGTTATAAAAGGTACAGTGTATATTGAATTTTTTATTGTACCGTAAATGAATAATAACGTAAGAAAGTATTTTTAATTGATTTTACGAGAAAAAAGAATGCAACTAATATTGTAAATGTGAAAGCTTATGATGATTCACTCTTTTACGCGAGAACGGCTGAAGTGATCTGGATGAAATTTAGCACAGAGATAGATTACAGTCTGTAACAGCATATAGGTTACTTTTTATTCCGGAAAAATGTACGATTCCCGTGGGATACATTTGTTTTGTACACACCCAAGCGAAGCGAAGGTGAGTCGTTGGTAAAATATATATTTATTTATAATTTTAAAAATCATTGTTTCAAGGGTTATATTACAGAAAATATATAAATCTTAATAAGCTTTTACCCATCCTCATCAATCCACTTCATTAGCACTTCCATAATTATTAAACACGGAATACAAGCCTACAAAGGTTGCAAGAAAAATATTATGAAAACCGGTTTAAATATCATTTAGAGGTAACCGTCTGATACAAGAATAAACATGGATCTTCCATTTCACGAATATATAATATACATATTACTATATACATATTACCACGGTAATATTACATATACATTACCGTGATATTACTCAATGCATAAGAAAATGGTATAATTATATTTCAATCTAATGTAACACGCCCAATTATGGTAGTATCAAAAACCCTTTATTGTTTTGTTTAGCTGAAAATGTTCTTAATTGAATATAAATTTTGTTTTGATCTGGAACAACGTGGTAGATTGAAGTCTATACCGTCTTTTTAATGAGGAAATTGGTCTTGTCTTTGTTTATTTTTCACTTATATTATTTTACAGTTGTTTTTTCGTTAATTATTTCTCCGATGATATTAGATTCAACCAAAATCAATTATTATGCTTGTATTTTAGTTATAAAGACTTTTAAACATGTTGTTTTTATTAGAAATATGTATCTATGCACGGGAGGGAGGTGGCGTTGCACTTTACCTAGTAATTTTATATCGACTAAAGTTAGTTTTCACCTATTAAATTGAAACCTTGATCTTCAGCAACTCAAGTATCGTTAGATTTAAAGGAATGTACGAGTAAAATAGTCAGAAAATTTTGATTAAATAGTTTTAAAAAATATCAATTAATCATATTTTTAGATCATCCTTGACTCAATAAATAATAATCAACTTCATTAATTATACGTCAATCACTAGAAAATATTTAAAAATATGAAATTTACAAAGCTAAATTTTTAGATCTTCCATTTAAAAAAAGAAAAATCGTTAGTCTAAGCCTCTAAGGAAAGACCTTCAGTCAGTCATAAACGTGCTACTTGCTGTCCATCTTGGTATGTTAGTTAAGGCTTACTTTGCTGTTATCTAACCTTTGATTAATATCAAATTCAGTCGGTATAAGATATTCAAAAAAATAAACAGCCTGTACAAGCGATACTACTATTTGTGTAAGAATTATGCGATCCACAATCGTTTTTTTCTAAACTAAAAGCATCCTGAAACTAGCGACAATATTCGTACATAGCGCTAGTACTTGTAGTTAGATAGATTTAGCGATCTATGTATAGTTATTGTCGACAATGAAGCTTTCTTCTTAATTAAAAAACGACATTTACATATTGAACCCATCCTAGTCTATTAGTCGGGGGCAGTTGATGGTGTATCTATTAAAACTTAAATGATAATAGCATGATATATGAGAAAGTTTTGACTACAAGTATGTGTTGTGTGTTTGTATACTTCTTCACGCTATTGCGGTTCAACGGATTTGAGTATACTTCAGAAAAGTTTATATTGTGAACTAGCGACTCGCTTCTAACGGTTAGTATGAAATATAACCTTTTGGATTTCTCGACTTTTTTGTACTATAATATATAACACATGCAATATTATAAATATAAACCTTTATCTTGAATCACTCTATCTATTGCTGAAAACTGCATTAAAATATGAGTAGTTTAAAAGATCTAAACGAACAGACAGCGGAAGCGACTTCATTTTATACTATGTAAGAATTAATATATTTTTTTCAGTATTTTATCTGTTTTGATACCACAACATCGAAACTGTACGCAAAAAGTAGTCTCAAATTATCATTAAAATTAAAAGCCACGAATTAACCTTCAATGAATGAAACATGAAATATTTCCAAACTAGAAGTTTTATGTTGTAATTCGTATAGCACACAGAATACAATAAAGCATTATTTTTGTCCTTGGGAAGGGACCCTGCCGTGCCCAGACTGGTACTATGAGAAAATCTTGTCGTATATACCGAATTCAACTATATTACACTGTAATAAATTCCAGGGTACGGTCTCTCTTTCTCCTCACTGCCCTTGAGGTGTGCGTGTCCACCGTCTTGCGACACGCGAACTGACCGTACGATAGACTTTTGTAAATTATGAAAATAATTTATTATACCTTTCTATAAATGAAAAGGACTCTTGTTTTGTTATTGATGAAAAATTGTGATTATATTTCAGTATTATAATATATATTGTATGATTTTATAACAATTATTTTTATTACTAGCGATAGGCGATTCTTTAAATTGGAAAAATAAAATAAATAATAAATGTTGAACAGAGCTTACCGAAATACATTAGTGAAAACCGCATCCAAATAGGTTAAGCCGTTTCTGTTATTAGCGCGCACAAACGCACCGACAAACAGACAAAAAGTCTAAAAATCATTATTTCGGGTTCTATTGTGTTAATTATGACTCCCAATTTTTTTTTATTTTTTCTTAAAGATCTTCCATGTACAGACAGCAACCAGTTACAATTTTATTATATGTAACGTAAATATATTAAATATTCTTCATAAAAGAGAATATCTGTAACAAGCGTAATTCAATATTAATAAGAAAAAAATGCGATACATTAACCTTATTAAGTAAGCAGAAATTAACGAATGGCTCCTTGACTATTTATTTAATTTAATACTTTCTTAGATTTACGCGAATATTTGACATTTTAAATAAAACTATCTTTTCTCGTGTCTCCCGTGACCATGATTGTTGTAAAGCATTCGAAACGTCGGGAACCAAAAATCAAAATAAAACCGCGAAATAATCCGAAAAGATAGTTTTATTTAAAATATTTATTTAATTGTTAATAATCCAATGTTTGCTACTGACGAATTTATCGCATCAAGTACAATGTTGTATAATAATAAATCGTTCGGTTTAAGCAGATGAAAGGTCGTTTTTCACAAAAACCCTTTGTTTACAACGCAACTAAGCTGAAAAATTGGCACGGAAAATTTTAACGCGAAAACCGTTTTCGTTGGACAATGTTTGGAGAGACTTTACTAGCTGGTATTTGTTTTGTGGAACTAAAAATATTTTTTAGCAATATCTTTAGGTTAGGCTGTATATATAATAGTTTAAAATCATTCACAAGGATTTACAAGCGACTTCGTCTCAGATCATTATGATTATTACACTGATCTTACTTCTTAAATGGGACAACCGTATAATACTCGAAATGTATATATGTATGTATTCAGCTCTTTCTAACGTCCCACAGCTAGGAATGGCCCTCCCTTCAAAACGAGGGGAGTCAGGCCGTAGTCCACCACGCTGGCCAAGTGCGGGTTGGCGAACTTCATATCTCTTTTGAAAACTTGCTAGGTTATCTCAGACATGCAGGTTTCCTCACGATATTTTCCTTCACCGTTAAGACAATGGTAATCATGTTGGAAATGATTCGCACATGAAAATATCAGAGGTGCAAGACACGGGATTTTGAACTGGCTTCACTCGGTGTCCCAAGCGAGCGCGTAACCAATGGGCTACCACTGCCTTATCGACTGGTCCTACGTATACTAGTATAACCGACAAAATCATGAAAACTGTTTTTTTGCATCAATAGCTTTAGAATAACCTATATTTTATACCCTGTGAAATTTGTTTTAAAATATCAATAAATTTCAAAGTTACAAACTTGTCATTTGGTGCAAGTGACGGTATTTTAAACTACACGACTGTCAACATTGATGCAAGTCGCTTGCACTAATGTAGATCGTTACAATCCACGCGGCACAAGCGTGTAAGTGACCTTTACATCAGTATACACGTGGCGCCGCTACAGAGTTAACGTGTTACATTGGTACAAGTGCAATGATTTCAGGTTTATTTATGTAATTGTTAAACATTACTTATTTTTATAAGGTTTATGTTTATGTTGAATTACTGTGATAATAAATAATAATCATGAAGCTATGAAATTATACATTTAGTAGAAAAAAAATGCAGCAAAACTAAAACACTCGAAAATTTCGAAGGTAAGAATCAATTTATTATTTTCAACACAGAAATGATTAATTAAGATTTAATTTAATTGTTTGTGACTGTTTTATAAATTAAATAATGTACAGTTTATTTATATTATCACTTGCGCTAGTAGACAAAGTACGTATTCTATTTTGTGTACTCGCGTATATTGGTGCAAGTGATTTTTTTACGGTAATTTATTTATTAATAGTATAAACTTTTTTTAAATGCATTAATACATTGCTTTGATTTGGATTTTAGAACCACTTAAATTATCAACATGCAGACCTTGTGAGGAATTACAGCAAAATTTGGAAAAAAAGAATATGTACCGAATTAGAGAACCGGTTGATTTCAATGAAAATCTACAATTCGCGAATGAAAACTTATCACATAAGCCAGATAAAAATGTTATACTACATATGTAAAATGTTATTTTTTTGTTTGTGAATTCCCTTTGTCTAATTTTGCATTTATATCAGTATACACGGCTTGATTGGATGATTTTTGCAAATGTTTTATAAGTATAATGATATAAGTTACATTAGTCACCAACATTTTTGACAGGAGTGGGATTCAATTAAAATACATAAATATTTTACAACATTAAGTAAATGTTGGGAATGAACTACATTATTATGAAATATGTGTTTTTAAAGAACTTTGTTTTATTTACGTATTATAAAAATCCTAGTATTATTTACGCTGAAAACTTTCCCTTAAAAACTAATTATTAGTATTTTAAATGCATTTATATCATATGTTTTTTAGATTCTCCCTTCCCTCCGAGTGCGGAATTATTTACTGAAGAAATGTCGTTCATCAATACTGTTGTTAATTTAAACAATCCAGAAGACTTTTTCGAGGAAACACCAACAGTTGAAAATTTATATCGAAATTTATCAAACAATTCGTCAGATTCTGAGAGTTCTACTACATGTTTTAAGGACCAGGAAGTTTGTGTGATCGTTCATAATACACAAGAAAGAAAGCGTGAACCACAGCTTTTATCTTCACATCAAAATCTTATTACTGGATTAAGTGTATCTAAGCAGGAAAAACTTCCTGAAGATGATATTGAGAGCTTCACACCTATACCTTTACCATCAGTTTCTTTTTTATCAGCCTATCAACAAACTGAAAGCGAGTTTGATTGTTTTCCTTTAAATTCAGATTACACTGATACACCGCTGAGTAGTCTGACAAATGTAAAGACAAAAAAACAAAAAAAGAAAGATAAGGGCAGATTACGAGAAAGATACCAAAGCAGGTGGCTAGATGAGAAACGAAAATACAACTTAAACAGAGGCTTAGAATATATAACTAGGACTGGAAAAATAACTAAACAGAAAGAAATGAAAGCTCCTAGTAAATATCCTAGAAAATATGCTGAAAAAGTGGAAGAAATGGCAAGGTACGATATATTTAACAATTTTTGGACAAAAAATATCTAAGGATGATAAAACTGTAGTCGCTGTTACTTTCGATTTGCAAAAAATACAAAGCTTACCACATGGCAATGTTAGCGTATTTTATTATAAGAGAAAAGTACATTTTCATAATTTTACCCCATTTGACACGGGTGATCTGCAAGGGTATTGTTATTGTTGGGATTAACAAATTGCGAAAAAAGGAGCTGTATGTGTTTTTGATTTTATTGGTATGAGGGTGAGGGAAGGAGTTAAAAGTTTTATATTCTGGTCTGAAAATTGTGGAGGCCAGAATAGAAATAGAATGGTTCTTCTCTTGGAAATTTAACGTGAATATTACTAATAGATTTCTTGTTGTTGGTTACATCCAGAACGAGGGTGACAGTATTCACTCACGTAATAGAAAAGAAAACCAGAAATGTTTTGATTTATACTCCAGATCAATGGTCTCTTGCCTTCAAAATGGCCACTGCTAATGCAAAACCATACATAGTAAAAGAAGCTACTCAATCTTTAATTTTTGATTTTAAGTCGTGTCTTACCTTTTTTGATAACTGGAAGAAGAACTGTATTGGAGAGCTTGCGATGTGGAATAAAATTTGTGAGGTTAATGTTCAGGCCAAAGATTTATTTAAGCTCAATTACAAATATACTTTTGAAAAAGATGCCTATAAAACTACACAATGTGTAAGAAGTAACACACGAACCGCCATACAAAATGTTACTAAAAAAATTGATAGTTTAGATGTAGCTTAAAAAAGCTTATTAGCAATTGATAAAAAAATGCAAAGATCTTCAAGATCTATGTATTTCGACTGTAATCCCTGAGCGATAGCATTTATATTATAGGAATTTGAAAATTACATCCGAGAATACTGGAGACCTATCTGACTAGGCTATATTTATCAGCCTTTCTCTTTTTTGTATTTTATTCCTACCACCGCTTCGATTGTTGTTTTATTTTACTTAATTAGGTGACTAAGCGATATTTTATTTTAATTAGCCAGAAAAGCCAATAATTAAAGAGTAACTAAATGAATAATTAATTTAACGATCGTTCCTACTTAAGAAGAGCTTGGTTTTCTTTTCGTTTTAGTAAAATAATAAAGTTTTATTTTGATTATTTAGAAAATGCATTTGTTTCTTTTTATATTTTTAATAACTTTGTTACTAGATATTAATAATATTTGAAAGACTGATTAAATACTAATAAATATTTACTGCCCTAATAACTAGGTACCTCATATTACAGTTGACGATAGTTCCTACCTCCTAAGAATAATTGTTTCTTTTTTATTTTTTGTTCCAAAATGGTAAAACCATTAATTTGTTTGGTTATCATATTATTTGTAATAAACCTTTATTCTTTTTAATATTTTGGTTTTATTTCCCGTAAACCTAATAAAATTTATGACTAGAGTATTACATAGAAAAGTGATACAAGTAGTTTTCAGTACTTAGTAAAGTGGTGCAAGTGATAAAAATTGATAAAGATCATTATTTTTAATATCACGAGCTTCAATTATTTATCAGTAACCACGGATATGCATATGTTATATTGATTTGTCCTTCTATTTGCCTTGGTTTGCAAAAAAATTAGTACACGTATACTGATATAAGTGATCACTTGTACTACTTTATGTGTTTTAATATTTAAGGAAGAATAGGCTACGCAAATACAACTGACCTGATTTTCTAAAATAACAAAAAATATTAAAATTTAATTACACAGCCCTTTTCCTATAATACTCAGGTACTACATTTCAAGATTTCAAAGATTTCTTTTGAACTATGTCAAAGTTACAAGCTTTAGAATGTTTGAATCGCTCTCCTGTAAAGTTGCTTTTTTGCACTTGTACTAGTATACGTAGGACCAGTCGTTATCGTAATATATAAATAGTTTCTGAAATTTGTAAATACAACTTATGTTAGTGTGGATAGATTTGAAGGTTTATTAGACAGATGGAGTATGACCTGGAGTGACATAGGCTAATGCTAAGCACCTAAGAAGTTACTCGAGCAAAGCAAGAGTAAGTCGCTAGTACGGTATAAAATAAAAATTTAAATTACTCATTATTTACTGTTCGATTAGTGCGTTCGAACAAATAAACTCTTCAGCTTTATATATTTGACAACACGTTTGGCTCAGTTTCTAGTGACCCTACTTGCTGTGCCAGCGGTCGCGGGTTCGAGTCCCGCTGGGGGCATTCATTTGTGTGTTGAGCAAGAATGTTTGTACTCCATTCATGAGTGTTTATATTTATAATATGTATGTATTTAAAGTTATATATGTGTAGTGTATCAACTATCTGGTATCCATAACGCAAGCCCCGTAGCTTACCATGGAACTAGATGGTGCTGTGTGTTAATGTCTCAACATATTTATTTATTTTATTGATTTATTTAGGATATATTTAGTGACATCGAGCCAGTGGAATTATTTACTTTTATGGATCTTAGAAATCTTTTATTTAGCCTTTATTATAGAAACATTGTGATTGCCTCAAGGCCATAACAACGTTGACTAAGAATTATAATAAATAATATATAAAGAAGTGAATAAGAACGGTTTATTTTCTTCTCCCGTTTATTATTTTAATACCTTTTATCGGTTCTTATTAAGACAGAGGCATTTTGTTTTCAAGCAGGTATACAACTTTTATGTAAGTACAAAAGTTACGTTGATAACCATGAAGACTGTGTTTTTAGTGAATGCTGTTGAAATGTGTGGGGTCACAAAGTATAAGATTTTCTTATATAGTTTTATTCTATGTACTTACTAAAATTGAGATTTATAACGTATTTGAGTTGTAAAATAATTGTACGATTAATAAATGTTTGGTTCAAATCGGCAAACCATTTTTAGTAATCTGCCTCCAAATAAGCACACGGAGAAAACATTTAATTAAAATTTAATCATTTACGTCTACGGTGATCATCATATTATCATATCAGCATGGCATAAACGGAAAGTTTTTAAGTATTTGTTTTAGGTGTTAACTTGTTAGGTCCGAAGTTTGAATGAATTACAAAAAGTTGTAATTTCCGAAGAACTTTGAAAGTATGGACTTATGCAACACAAAAACATTTAAACTTTAAAGCTTACTACGTTTACTGATAGTTATATGACAGATTAATATATAGTATTACTAGCGGCTCTCCCTCGCTTCGCTTGGGTACACCTCTAGGAAAACAATAAAAACTTTTTAACAAAAAAATAAAAACCGACTTCAAACAAAAGCACTAAAAAGTAAAAAATAACTGATTGGTAGTTTTCATTTACTATAAATACCTTATCAAATATTTTCGAAGTCGGTGTGCTTTGGCTAAGTAATTAAAGCCTACCTATTAAATACATACCTAATCAAATATTTTCAAAATCGGTGCCAGCCCATACAAAGCAAAGCACACCAACTTCGAAAATATTTGATTAGGTATGTATAGTAAATGAAAACTACCAATCAGTTATTTTTTACTTTTTAGTGCTTTTGTTTGAAGTCGGTTTTTATTTTTTTGTTAAAAAGTTTTTATTTTTCCCTTTTTAGTGTAGACATTAGTAGCAAAGTAAGAATTCTAACGTGTTAGGCTTGTCAAATCAAACAAAATAAGCCCAAACTCAAAGTATCTACTATTAGCCGTTGAAGAGTTCCACCTATCCACCTTCTGGCCTTACCATCAGATCAGGTCAATAATACGAAACTACTGTACTATCAACGGAAATAGAAACACTTGCAAAGTTTCAAGTCAATATGACAATTAGAAGTAGGTTTAATTCATCATTAGCTATTTTTCCACCCTTAGGGGTGGTATGTTTTCTTTTTAAATTTAAATGAAACCAATCTGGAAGTATACACTTTCAAACAACACCAAAATTGTCCAAATCAGTTAATAAATGACGGAGTTCTGAGGTAACAAACATAAAAAAAAATACAGTCGAATTGAGAACCTCCTCCTTTTTGAAGTCGGTTAAAAACAAACCTATTCCACGGGAACCGTACATATTTCCGGGATAAAAAGTAGCCTATGTATTATTCCATAATCTATCTCTTCGGCAAAACTTTCACATTTATAATATTAATATATATTATTATATTAAAGCTGAATAGTTCGTTAGCTATAAAAAAATCTCAGCAGTTTTGATTCATACATATACCTAATTGTTTTAGCGTATCCTTCTTGAGATAGGACAGTTATAATTAAGTTTGGTTTATAGTATAATGGTATTAATTATATTTTTTATAAAAATCTACAAAGAAACTTCAACTTTGCTAATTCACCATACTACTATGCATAAAATAATAGCAATAGCAACTTTGAAAGTATTTCTCGTCTCATAGGAAATAAGCAAGATAGCATAATCGCTGAGCGTCCATGTCGTATGTCCCGTTGACCTAATATCTCGTCCTATAGAAAATTTATAAATATCAACTAAGCTAGGGCCTAATAAAGCCAAGCTTATCTACTTTAAACATTAACTAACAGTTATATTTGACATGACACAAACCTTACAGCTTTACAAAACCACAGGATTAACTTTATCTGGACCTTCATTAATCCCGGGTTTGTTATTAAATTAATTTGCTTGTAAGTAATAAATTTTCAACCAGTTATAAAGTACTAGCTCTGATTCCTGGCTCCGTTCACTTGGTTTAAATAAGTTTATTTCATCATAACAGTCGCAGCGTTGTGTTAGATAGCTTCTAATGTCAGATCCACACGTTTGCCACTTGCCAAAAACTTCAAATCTGTCAAATTACAAACGTGGATACATCATAAGTACTTGTCGCAATTTTTTTTTTATTTGTTTTCAAAAACCGACTTGATCGGAAAGGCCACAAGTCCTTGCAAACCTATCAAGCCAAACGCCCTCTCTACACGTTTGAATTTGTGATGGCTTGTTAAGGTTTGGCAAGCGTGTGGATGTGGCATAACCTTCCTAATTAAAAGCTATAAAACATAAAAAGAATTTTCAGATTAACTTGTAGTTTCAAAGATTAAAATAAATTAAACCGAGGTTTTTTTTATAGGAAAAGTACAAAATTGCTGTTTAATAATATTGTGAACAATTTTATTAAAAACGTTATAACGAGGGTGGACTTTTCTGATAGCAAGTTCCTCACGCACTCACAAAACTTGGTATTTCATTTAATTTCATACATTCTAAAATAAGTACAAGTAATTTTAAAGATTTTTATGAGATTTACACTATAATTAAATAATTATAGTTGTTGTTGTTGTGTTTAAATAAGTTATTTTTTTACTTATAATATAGTTGTTAAGTAGCATCTTATCTAGTTAAATATAGGTTAAAATGTTGCTTAAATTAGTATGCAGCAGAACTCAATAGCGCATATTACTCGATGAGGCACTGTGAGATTACAGAAAATGTTAAGTGGGTAAGTATTATATTCTCAAAGCGAAAATATTTTGTTTACTCACATTTAAATTATATTATAATAGTTAAAATTAATATAACTTTAATAGAAAAAATAACTATTTATCTATAGTTACATATATAAAAAAAATTGAAAGTAGCTCAGTCCGTTTGTAAATTTTTCACGCTTAATCCACTAAACATATTTTGGTGAACTTTGGCAAGGACATAAATTACATAATGGAGATGGTCATAAGGTTAGGACATTTATATTCTCGAATGAATTTTCAATAAGTAAATGGAGTAGATTAAGCTCATTAAAATAATTAGTTTTAATGTAGATTATAAAATTGAAATTATATGTTAGTATTATAACTCCACTTTGGACAAAAAACTGTTTCTATAAGAGAAACAACAAATATTTACTATAGAATACTACCGTTCATGTTTCTGACTTCTCAGGGTACATTGTATACATCGTACGTCACCTACAAACGTGCTACGAAGTACTTGACCTACAATTCATAATAATCAATGCATTGTCAGAATCTCTGCTGCATTCACTTCAAGAGGAAATTGTTACTTATGTCAAAGATAACGTCATCAATTAGAGCAATACACAAATTCTTATTAATATTATTAACTAGCGTTGCCCGCGGCTCCGCCCGCGTTCAAATGACCGAAAACCAAATTCTTAGGTTTTACATATTATTATACTCTTACATTGCAGTTTTTGTATTTTTTCTCAGAAATGAGACATTTTGCCGCAGTAAAAAGTATTCTATATGTTGACCCGGATAACTAGCTATCACCATGCCAAATTTCACCAAAATTTATTTTCCAAAAAATATTTAATGTACAGATTCGGCTTGGTTACAATTTTATTATATGTATAGATGAGAAAGTATATTTGTTGGTTTTTTTTCGCAAAAATGAATACCTTTTATTCCAATTTATCCAGAACTTCTTGTAGAATTAGTACAATGTCGCAACTCGCATAGTTGCGATTGTAGGATGTCTTCACATTAAAATGGCACGCCTGTATCATGCTTAAAAATAATTGTCAACATGGTTGTAAATCCATGTCAGAGACAGTTAATGGGAAATTGCTAAGAGTGTGAAAGAGACAGAAAGAACACTACTAAAAAGTGACATTACTAGGCGTTACTAGGCGTTCAGAACAAATTAGAAGGAGTAAAGAAGTGAACTGTCAATAGTACAAGTCTTAAAAAATCAAATATTTAAATGAATAAAGAAAAGATTTACAACCAGGAATCGAATCTACTTTTTGTGACACACTAGCAATGGCTAGTGAAATTCATGCCACATTGTGTTAAAATTATAGATAATTTAAATAATTGAACGATATAACCAATATTATACAATAAAATTTACGCTTTTGTTTAGATTGTATCGCTTTACCGCTAATTATCATGGAAAGTGACAAATTAAATTAACATAATATCATCTAAAACGTAAATGCTAAATGGATTTAATACCATTCACAATTTGCATGATTTTGAGGTACATTATAATATAATCGAATTACTATTTGCGATATTTTGTATGATTGTTTGTGTGTGTGTTTGTTCCTTATACATAATAAAACAGCTGAACACATTTGGATGAAATTTAGTAGGTATATAGACTGTTAAGAAAAGTAATATATTATAGGCTACTATTAGGTACCCAGACGAAGTAGAAGTAATAGAGTAAAGCGAGTCTAAATCGCTCTTATTTTTATAAGCTATTCTAACCGGTTTTGGTCCAAAACGTTAGATTTATTATGATTTGAGTAAAATATTGTTCACAAGAGTGACATACAGACAAAGTTTACTTTCTTATTTCCATGTTATATGATATATTTCGTCGAAACGGCAATAAGTCACGACCGGATAGAGATGAGGCACAGGAGTTTATGTGATCTACGAGGCATGATGTGTAAAATATCTTATTAGAATAACTTAATCCAATTCATCCTTGGACTTTGACGACACGTTTGGCTCATTTTGTAGTGACCCTACTTGCTGTGCCAGCGGTCGCGGGTTCAAGTCCCGCTGGGGGCATTCATTTGTGTAACGAGCACGAATGTTTGTACTTTAGTCATGGGTATTTATATTTATAATATGTATGTATTTAAACTTAAATATTATGTGTAGTGTATCAACTATCTGGTATCCATAACACAAGCCTCGTAACTCATCATGGAACTAGATGGTGCTGTGTGTTAATGTCCCAACATATTTATTTATTTATTTATTCGAATCCAAGATGTCATAATCCGCAGTCAAACCATAATAGTAGTTATTAATTCACAGAAACCGTGTGTTAATATGTCAATTTGTCTATTTAACCATAGATGCTAAAACACTTGTTTTCGACTGACCTATGGCTCTTAGGAGATATTTCAAGCTAAAAACTTATTATTACTTATAAAATAAATCCTACATTTTGATAATACCATACCAATGGTGAAAAAATATTAAAACCTTGCTCACTAATATAAGAACTTATCGATTTAAAATATACAAACAAATCTTACCTTTTTATATCTTAGTTTAGATTGTAGATTCCTTTAAAATTAAACTTATAACCTCTGATGGAGTTGTTCTTAATATTTTTACATAAATTATGTTAAAATATAAACTTTGCTTACAACTTGTTTGTTACATTTTGTACATTCATGGTAAAATTATCCATCTAATTTAACTTCAAAACATAACATATGAGTTATGTCATACATAAAATCGCGCCAAATATTCATGACTGCTATGTCCTTCCCGACCGCTCCCAGAAAGTCGTATTTCATGCCCAAATTACGTTCGTTCTTCAACCGAGTAATACAACGACGTTTTATTTATGTTGCGTTAAACGTAGTTTGTTCTAATAAAGTATCTTTTTTAGCTAGCCGATGCAGTTACTTTGATCACACAGAAATGCTCAAAACGTTAAAAGGTTTTATAAACAGCTGTAGCACAAATTTTCATATCTGCATTCATGGAAGGAGAGCACTAGAGAGAGAGAGAGAGCTGGTCTCCTTCCGCCAATACAGTTGAAAATGTTTGACTCGCCTGATTCAGAATACTGGCTGAGAAACTGGAATACATATTAAAACCCAGCGGTACCCTCAATGTCATAACTTGGTGAAATAGGTTCGCAAATTCGCATCACTACTATGGCGCCCCTACCATGAAAACCAATCTAATAAAGTAAGAATTTATTTTCATTTATGAATAAAATATTTTCCTATTTTGTTATCTTAAGTTTTGCAAGTAGGATCAATTGCTATGGGGTTGCATTCCATAGAATGTGGGTTAGAGGTTCGTGAAGATCGATACTAAATAAAAATACTAGAACATTTATATGAATACTAGTTCATCCAGTGGTCAAATTCGACCATAACCATTATTCATTAACAATTTGAGGAAAACGCATATATATTTATATACAATGTACATATATCGTAGGTATATAAAAAAACATGCGTTTGTACTTATGTAACAGAATAAAAATAACTAAATATTTCATCCAGTATGTCATAACTCTAGGTATTTGTAAAAGGAATGCAGCTAACTTCATCATGTCGCTTTGTAAAAATTTTACACTCATATTTTTTTCCAAACTCTTTGGTAAATTAATTTTTATCATATTCATAAGCAATTTTGTAGAGGATAATATCCATAATCGACTGCTATTTTCTTTACTAGCCTGTAGCCAAACCAACCTTGGTACTTCCGGCTTATATTAAAACTATTATCGCACAATCTTAACTGCTTTGTACTCGAAACTATGACCTCTACTAAAATGATATAGTTACGGTCAATCTACACACAATAACCGCTGTTATCATAATGCGATAAGAGCGGTTTTGGTTTGAAGCGACTGTTGTTCACAAATGCCCTGTTATTTTTCATTATTAATTTAATAAGATGTATATACGCTGACCGTATTTTAGAATTTATTATATAAAATGTAGTTTTTTTATACTTACTATTACATAAAATGCGGAAGTTTTCAGTTTCTTGGTAGATTTGTTGGCTTCATCTTTTCACACAACCTAGATTTACGGGTATACTATACAGTAATATACCTATCTCAGACTAAGGAATAATATATGTACGTTTTAACGTTTAGTATAGA
Source organism: Brenthis daphne (assembly GCA_947093115.1). Taxonomy (NCBI): domain Eukaryota; kingdom Metazoa; phylum Arthropoda; class Insecta; order Lepidoptera; family Nymphalidae; genus Brenthis; species Brenthis daphne. The sequence goes on along the minus strand of OX352474.1, from coordinate 27,019,892 downwards.
TTTCTCAGAGATGAGACATTTTTCCGCAGTAAAAATTTTCCTATGTGACCCTAGGTGACCCGAATAACCAGCTATTACCATACTACATTTCATCAAAATCTGTCCAGCGGTTTCCTCGCGATACGTTTCCAGATAGACAGACAAAAATTCTAAAAACTATAGATTCGGCCTCTGTATCGATAATAATGACTATTTCAATAAGATTTTCCAAAATATATTTAATGTACGGATTCGACTCAGAATTTTATTATATGTATAGATATAAATGTACATGTTAATAAATAAAAATAGCTAACGGGTTTTGTTATAGTAAAGAAAAAAATGCAATAAGCTAACGTTATGTTATCTCTTTCAAGGGGACTCGAACTTAAATATTTAAAAAATACAAAAGAATACATATAGTATAATTTTTATCATTAATATTTTATGCTTACCAAAACAAAATTTATTGTGTCATCAAAATTTATTACAAAATATACCCGAAAATAACATTAAAAATTTAAGTAATAGTATAAAAAATGTTTTAAAAGATAACAAAATCGAAAGTGCATATTAATTACAAGACTTTCGCGATATATTATACAAAATTTCCCTTATTACTTAAAGAAGGTAAACTATTGCAAAATCGAGATAAGTAGCATAAATAGCAAATCACGCTACTATTTTTGACTCCGACATTTATTTTGGTGGACTCTGTATACTAGATACTTACATGAATTTTCGCATAGAAATAATCTACGGACCGAAGATTGCTATAGCCTACTTTTTGACCTTATAAACCAAGTCGTTACCGTGGGATATTGCAGAACGTAACTTAGAGACGTGCGTGACTAAGCCCATACCTAAGTTAAATATAAGCAACAACTACTTTTGTTTATACTGAGCTTAATGCTCGGTGCACGTGTTTTAATAAGATTTCTTGACATGCCTGTTGCATTTTGAAAGTGTATTTTTTTACAAACTATGTAAGTAATAACTTTGAAAACTCAGTTTATGGATTTTTTTATATTGATATTATATAAGAGTATGTATATCTATCTATACATATAATAAAATTGTAACTAAGACGAATCGGTACATTAAATATTTTTTGGAAAATCTTATGGAAATAAACATTATTATCGATACAGAGGTCGTATCTATAGTTTTAAGAATTTTTGTCTGTCTGTCTATCTGTATGTCTGTCTGTTTGTCGGTCTGTTACCGCATCACAGAAAAACCACTGGAGGGATTTTAATGAAATTTGATATGGTGATAGCTGGTTGTGCGGGTCAACATATAGGATACTTTTTACCGCGGGAAAACGTCTCATATCTGAGAAAAAATACAAAAACTGCAATGTAAGAGTATACTAATATATAAAACCTAAGAATTTGGTTTTTGGTCATCTGAACGTGGGCGGAGCCGCGGGCAATGCTAGTATCTATATAAGTTTTGTTTTAAGAATCAAACCAATGTAAGCACGTACATAAGCATGATTCATTGATACATGGCGGTTTCTAAGATCTAAACACTAAGGTATATAACCCATACTGTTTTAAGCTTTGGAGCGTTAAAGATAATTAGTAACATAAATGTAATTAATTACATACAAAATTTATTTTTTCCCTTATTTCAAAATATGGAACAGCAAAAAAATTTATAAGAAATAAAGTATCTATCTATCTATCTAAATAAAAAGGTATTTAGATAGATAGATAGATACTTTACTGTACCACAAAGAAATACACAAAAGAGGAAATCAACAATAGATGATGCACAGGAGGCGGCCTTATTGCTATAAGTGATCTCTTCCAGGCAACCTCAGGGTGTAGGAGTAATTAATATGAAATGGTAGGCGGTGTACTTGCGCATTTGCTATACAAAAATACATATCATAAATACATACCTGTTACCTATATATATACATACATGCATAAATACAATACATACATAAATGTAAATAAGATGTAAAAGAGACAATATGATTTTAACAATCGCTTAAAATTATCAAAACTTTTGGCACGCTTAAAGTCTATTGGAAGGGTTTTCCATAAACGTGCAGCTTTTATGCAAAGGAGTTGTTAAGGAAACAGGAGGAGTGAGAAGGAATTTGAAATAATAATGTTTCACTAAAGCGAAGTGAAAGAGTACCAGTACTCAAAACGTCCTCTAAGGTAGAAAGATGAAAAAGAGTAAAATTTATAATCGCAGATTTCGTAAATGTTTTTTCCAAACCTACAAAATATAGAAACTAAGTAATAATATTTAATATAAGGTCAAGAGAGCCTTTCATAGAAAAACCTTACGATAGCACGAAGTATTCTGCCGAATAAAATATTATTGTAAATATTTTATGTATACAGTGGATTAATCGCTTTTTAGTCTGATATAAAACATATTAAGATGACTTCGTATTGAAGAATAATAATATCATACATTAACTTCATTCTTAAGCCGTAAGCATAAAAACAGACCGACAAGCATAAAGAAACAGTCGTTTGTAATTTGTAAGAATGTTTGTAAGTAATGACGTGAAAAAATATTATATAATAATGTACTAGCGACTCACGCTCGCTTCGCTTTAGGTAAGTCTCTATACAAAAAAATCTTTCCCACGGGAACCTACATTTTTCCGGGATAAAAAGTAACCCATCTGCTAGGCCAAACTGTAATATATCTGTGTGCCAAATTTCATCCAGATCTGTTCAGCTGTTCTGGTGTGAAAGAGTAACAAACATCCATCCATCCATCCATCCATCCTCACAAACTGTCACATTTATACATGCACATAGTACATTTATATAAAAACAAATTATTCATTTAATTTATATTTTATTCTTTCAAGGTTGAACATAATTACCGTCACGTCCGTGACTTATAGTAATCAAAATCGTTTGACCCTAGAACATGGTTATGACATATTAAATATTATACTAATTAGGTATAAGTATAAAAAAACGTGTTCTACTTTACAGTTCTAGCAATATGCAGTCACAATGTGCTTAGAAGAAAAAAAAAATAAGGTGTTAAGTTAAAAAAATTAAATAATATTAATCCATCTAATACATAAATATCTCGTGTCACGGTGTTTGTGGTCGCATTCCTCCGAAACGGCTCGAGCGATTTTCATAATTTTTTTTAGTATATTTGGTAGGTTGATATACGAGAATAGGTCGTAAAGTATTTTTCAGTCTCTTACACCCCCTCTTCCCCCCCCCCATTTTTGATTGCAATTTTAGTATTCTTGTATAAAAATACAGCGACGAACCCGAGCGAAGCGAAGGTGAGTCGCTTTATAACATAACGCCAAAGAGTTTTTTTTTATAGATTGAAAGAGGTGCTGCTAGTTAATCTATACTATTAAAATAATTCTGAAGAGTTTATCTTATTTGTTTGAACGCATTAATCTCTGGAACTAACAGTTAGATTTGAATAATCTTTTTTGCTTTTGATAGCCCAATTCTTGAGGAAGGTTATATATAGGCTATCTAATATCACAGTACTTTATGGGATCAAAATTATACATAAGTAGAGTACGAGAGCGGAGCCGCGGGAAAAGCTAGTGTTAGCAAATTACGAGTATGTTATTTTATTGTGATTAGTTTATTTCTTCGAGGCAGCGGTAGTCCAGTGGTAACGCGCTCGCTTGGAAAACCGAGTGAAGCGGGTTTAAATCCCGGGTCTCGCACCTCTGATATGTTCATGTGCGAAAAATTTCCAACATGATTACCACTTGTCTTAACGGTAAAGGAAAACATCGTGAGGAAACCTGCATGTCTGAGAGAACCTAGCCAGTTTTCGAAAAAGATGTTATGTCCGCCAACCTGCACTTGGCCAGCGTGGTGGACTATGGCCTGATTCCCCTCGTACTGAAGGGAGGCCCGTGCCCAGCAGTGGGACGTTAAAAATGAGCAAAATAAAAGTTTATTTCTTCTTATGAAATAAAACTATCTGATAATTGTGTTAGCATATTATTCTTAGCATAAACTATGGTTATTTTAAAACGTAGTGACTGACTCTGGTCTCATAATTTGAGAAGTATAAAATTATAACTGCTAATATGCAGTTGATATTGTACTAGAGTAGTGCTTTTAATAAACATTAAATGGTATCTTTCCCAAATATCGTTATTGTAAAGAGCTCGAATTTGGATTATTTTGAATTCTAACGTACCTTTTCCAAAAGTAATCGATAGTTGCCTTTGTTGATTTAATTAAATTAAATTAATTAGTAATGAGAATAGATGTTCTAAACAAATATAATTAGAGTAAAGAGATTATCATGTGATACAAATGGGCAAAATTACGTATTAGACGTCTATCCATCATATAACAGTACTCAGTCTAGTCTCGTTTGATAGATTATGTAGCGTTAAATCATTTACTCGGTGTAAATGACGCTGGATATGTACATATATTTACTAAATATATTTTTAAGTAACGACTCACCCTGGCTCCGCTCTAAAAAAATCTATAGATTCGATTCGCTCTGAAAAACTATAGATTTGGCCTCTGTATCGATAATAATTATTATTTCAATAAGATTTTCCAAAAATATATTTAATGTACAGATTCGACGCAGAATTTTATTATATGTATAGATCATTCTATATAATGTGTTTGAAAGTAAATATTTACATATATCTATACTAATATTATAAGCATAACGATCTTCGCTTTCTTGTTATATTAAACACACTGAAACTATCAGCTTTCATAAAAAATCGCATTGTACATTTGTGGACATGATATACTTTTATTTATATATAGCCTTTCAAAGCACGCGGAGCCACAGGTGGCTCGGTTAACAATTAATTTCTTAGAATTTATCCGCGAGGTGTTAAATATACATTGATATGTATATATACATAGATTTAAAATAAAAATACGGAATATCGTTTGTTATTGAAGGTAAAACAATTCAGTTTTTTTGCTATCCAATTAATTTTAAGCCTTAACATTGGCGTTTATTTTGTACAGAAAGTAAATGGACTAGTACTAAAGTGGTATTATCAAAATTATTATACTATATACGGTTATCCGTATGAATATAATACTATGTTAATATGATGTAATTTAATGTTACCCAAACGCTCAATTACCTTTGAAATGTGCCCTCCATTATACTCTTTTGTTTTATATTTTGTAAAAGCCTGATTTATGTGAAAAATTATAAACTTATTTTTTCAGAGCTTTTGTAGCTTCTTTGCATGTTATATTATAAGAAATTCAGTATCTCATACTCATAAAAATCGTGGTTTAAAGTTAAAAATATATATGTATTGTTACGTCCATTTCTCATTTAACACTATTTTTATTTGTCATAATACTCAATTTGCAATAATGCACTTAAAATAAAAATACGTCTTTCTTGTTCTTCATCGAAATAGTTAAGTTTTTAACGACACGTTTGGCTCAGTTAGTAGTGATAATACTTGCTGTGCTAGCGGTCTCGGGTTCGAATCCCGCTTGTAGCATTCATTTGTGTTATGAGATGTTTGTACTCCAGTCATGAGTGTTTATATTTATAATATGTATGTATTTATGGTTATATATGTATAGTGTATCAACTATCTGGTATCTATAACACAAGCCTCGTAGCTTACCATGGAACTAGATGTTGTTGTGTGTTAATATCCCAACATATTTATTTATTTATTTATTTATTTATAGCTACTAATTAATATATTTTGTATATGAGATTTTCCACAGAAGCGATATATTGGATATATTTATGAAATTGTGTATTTTACACGTCATTTACTTAATGACTAAGACTACTATTCTATATAAATATTATAAAGAGGTAAAGTTTGTGAGTTTGTGACGTTGTAGGGGGTAATATCTGGATCTACTGAATCGATTTAGATGAAATTTATTAAGAAGATAGTTTGAAATCCTGGAAAGGACATAGGATACTATTTATCCCGGAAATCATCCCTTAAAGTGGTAAAAATGGAAATGAAAGTTTGTAATGGGAAGCAAGCTAGGGACGAGTCGCTAGAGTAAAATAAATGCGAATTTTTTTATGTATGTATCTATGTTTGTTACTTCTTCACATTGTACCTTGTGTTGTACCGGCTTAACCGATTTGAATGAAACTAAGTACAAAGGTATGACTTGGAGCAACACATATGATACTGTTAGGCACCTAAGGACGTACCTGAGCGAAGTAAGAGTAAGACATTTTTTTTTAAATAAAGTTATTAATTAAAGAATCGTATATTATATGAAATATAAGTAACAATATTTTCCCTTTACTATACATGGAATAAATGTGAAAGTGAGATGGTTTATTATATTAATTAATAATTTCTACAACAACGACCCTTATACCAAATAGTTTAGTGGGCCAGTCTGACGTAATAAGCTTCCCAAAGCTCTTAAGTTGGCTACAAAGAGCAAACTAAGAAACAGCCACAAAACTTGTTCCGACAAAATATTTTTGGTTGGCTTGATAATATCTCAAATAAGAGGCAAGTTTTTGGTAAACTTACATAATATGCATATTTTATATAATATATAAAATTATATACTCATATACAATGTGATTAGAATATGACATATTATTTAAAAAACTTTTTAACAAAAAAATAAAAACCGACTTCAAACAAAAGCACTAAAAAGTAAAAAATAACTGATTGGTAGTTTTCATTTACTATACATACCTAATCAAATATTTTCGAAGTCGGTGTGCTTTGCTTTGTATGGGCTGGCACCGATTTCGAAAATGTTTGATTAGGTATGTATTTAAAAGGTAGGCTTTAATTACTTAGCCAAAGCACACCGACTTCGAAAATATTTGATTAGGTATGTATAGTAAATGAAAACTACCAATCAGTTATTTTTTACTTTTTAGTGCTTTTGTTTGAAGTCGGTTTTTATTTTTTTGTTAAAAAGTTTTTATTTTTCCCTTTTTAGTGTAGACAGTAGTAGCAAAGTAAGAATTCTAACGTATTAGGCTTGTCAAATCAAACAAAACAAGTCCAAACTCAAAGTATCTACTATTAGCCGTTGAACAGTTCCACCTATCCACCTTCTGGCCTTGCCATCAGATCAGGTCAACAACACCGAACCACTGTACTATCAACGGAAATAGAAATACTTGCAAAGTTTCAAGTCAATATGACAATTAGAAGTAGGTTAAATTCATGATTAGTTGTTTTTCCACCCTTAGGGGTGGTATTTTTTTTTGAAATTTAAATGGGACCAATCTGGAAGTATACCCTTTCAAACAAAACAAAAAATTTCCAAATCGGTTAATAAATGACGGAGTTCTGAGGTAACAAACATAAAAAAAAAACATACAGTCGAATTGAGAACCTCCTCCTTTTTGAAGTCGGTTAAAAATGGTTTCGGTTTCGATGATGATGATCATATTAATATTATGATTTTCAGGTTTTTCTTTTTATTATCTATACTAATATTATAAAACAGATTAAATAAAACTATATTTTCGGATTTTTTCGCGAATTTATTTTGATTTTTGGTTCGAAACGTCGGGAACCAAAAATCAAAATAAATTCGCTAAAAAATCCGAAAAGATAGTTTTATTCAAAATGTCAAGTATTCGCGTAAATCTAAGAAAGTATTATTATAAAACAAAGTTTGTTTATTTGAACGTGCTAAATTCAGGAACCACTAATCCGATATGAAAAATTGTTCTTGCATTAGATAGCCCGTTTATTGAAGAAGGATATAGGCTATATATCATCCCAGAAAAATGTGCGTTTCCGTGGGATAGATTCGTTTTTGTCTAGGGATGAATCCGAAGCGAAGCGAGGATAAGTCGCTAGCTTATTGATATACCTAGTTATTATGTGTATAAAAAGTTATATTAGAAATGTTAAAGTAGCTACACAGCAGCTGTGTACTATATATAGATAAAACTGTATACTTTATACAACGTATCTGTTAAGATTCCACGTCTAAACAAACAAGTTGATTTTAAAAATATTTGATTTTAGATGGATTCTTTGAAGTTAGACAAAATATATTCTATTAAATACATGTAAAAGCTTACTATTAAAAAATATGCTTTTTATCTATACTAATATTATAAAGAGGTACTCGTAAAGTTTGTGAGTTTGTGAGATTGTGAGTTTGTGACGTTGCAGAAGGTAATCTCTGGATCTATTAAACCGATTTAGATGAAATTTGGTAAGAAGATAGTTTGAGACCCTGGGAAAGACATAGAATACTTTTTATCTCAGAAATCACCCCTTAAGGGGGTGAAAATGGGGATGAAAGTTTGTACGGGGAAGTAACCTAGGGACGAACCTGAGTCTTGTATAAAAGAAATCAGTTAAATCAGAATGACAGCCACACATAGGCATATAGACAAATAAAAAAAAACACATTAAACGACCCTTTCCTCATTACATTTTAACATTCTGATATTACATTATTCAATCATATTCCTCTCAATACATAACAAGAAAAGCTTTTAAAAACAAATCTCTGACAACCAAAAATATTTCCTATGATATATTTTCCATCTAATTTTAAAACACCAAGTTTCGTAACGAAATAGCTAGGTACTAACATCCGGCGAAACTTTACAGCTTACGAGTTCGGTAGTTACGAGGCGTTCGCGTCGAGCTTTCCTAATTTTCTCGATCACATCCGGTGAGAAGTGATTTCTGATGTCTAACCTCTGAAACTGACGCCGTAACATTAAATAAGTTTTAACTATAAAATACCACCTTTGGAACAAAGTTGCTTCATTACTTATTGTCTTTTAACTGTTATTGATGTTTCGTTTCGTTTACATGCAGGTAGTTTGGAGATATATTATAGAGATAGATTATTATTAGTTATGGAGTGTACATAATATTCTTATCAGAAGCAGACGGTCGCTGATTTTCTTAGTTATGACATTGACCTTGAGACTTTTTAAAATCAGAATCTAATTAAAATGTTTCTATCAGAGTGACGAGAATGAATAAACAAAGTATTCTGCTGTCCATCTGTCCGTCCGTTTGTTTGTCTGTTTGAACGCGCTAATCTCAGAAACTATTGATCCTGGTTTTGCATCACATAGCCCGTTTATGGAGGAAGGCTATAGGCTATATATCATCACGCTTAATCTATACAAGGGAGCGGAGCAGTAATCATAAATGTCAACAAATCGGGCAGACTTCCATACATTATTGTAAAACCATATACATATGTATATTAATTATATATACATATATAGGAAGAACCCGAGCGAAGCGAGGGTGGGTCGCTAGTATAAAATAAAGTGATTTTCTATACTTAGGTACATATGTATGTACTTCTATATACATAATTAAACTAGCCTTTAAATCTGGCGGCAAGAAGAGCAATTAAGCGAGAATACCGTTAACGTAGATGCAACAGTTAACATAGATGCCGACAAGTAAATTAATTACAAGCATTATATAATATATACTATATTTTGCTTAAAACTAGTGATGCGCCCCCTCTTTGCTTATGTGCTTTTTATAATATTATACTGTTTAATGAAATTATTTTATCCTATGCTAATAAGATTTTAAATATTTTTAGTTAGCAATAGAATTTTTATATACAAATTCATTCACATTTTGAAGTAGCTATAAATAATAATGACCCATTGAGTTCAATTAATACATTAAATTCGATTAAAATCAGTTTAGCATTGAAAAGCACCAGAAAATATACATATTTATATCTGGGATTTATATAAACCACTAGCGTTGCCCTCGGCTCCGCCCGCGTTCAAATGACCGAAAACCAAATGCATTGCAGATTTTGTATTTTTTTTCAGAAATGATACATTTTCCCGCGCTAACAAGTATCCTATATGTTGACCCGGATAACCAGCTATCACTATACCAAATTTAATTTCATCAAAATCCCTCCTGTGGTTTGTCTGTGATGCGGTAACAGACAGACAGACAAAAATTCTAAAAACTATAGATTCGGCCTCTGTATCGATAATAATGTTTATATCAATAAGATTTTCCAAAAAATATTTAATATACAGATTCGGCTTCGTTATAATTTTGTTATATCTATAGATTATTTTCGATGTTGTTATCTGTCTGGTCATCAGTCAAGTCATTATTTAATACACTTGTAATTGCGCGTTGTATTATTACGTGAGTGTTAACATTAGGCGTAAATTATTCCATCACCCTGTAAAAAAAATCCTTTAAAACGATTGTTAAACTAAAATTATAAATAACTTTACTATGAAAATCTGAATTCTGCAATTTATTTCTAAGATTTAATTACATAATTTGAAATAGTACGAGTAATTAATGCTTATGAAATGTGTAAACATATATTGTTCAAGGCAAAGAATAAATCTAATGTCCACATTGCATGTATGTATTTATACGCACATAAATATATTAGCGTTCAGCGTTTTTTAACTTCCCACTACTGGGTATGACCTCCCCTCAATACGAGGAAGATCTGGCCATAGTCTACCACGCTGGCCAAGTGCGGGTTGGCGGACTTCACATGTCTTTCAAAAACTTGCTAGGATTCTCAGACTTGCAGGTTTCCTCACGATATTTTCCTTCATTGTAAGACAAGTGGTAATCGTGTTGGAAATGATTCGCACATGAAAATATCAGAGGTGTGAGACCCGGGATTTGAACCCGCTTCACTAGGTTTCTCAAGCGAGCACGTTATAACAGTAAAACTAATGTATAATATTTTAATTATAACTTTACATGCTTGAATTAAAAGCTACAGTAGTAATTTGTATGTAGAGAAGCTTTAATAGTTCCTACATACTACCTACTTAATCTGGCAAAATACCCACTAAACAGAGTACCCTAATGATGAATAGACCCAGTTTTGACGAACAGCGACCATCCATTTTACTCTAAATGCTATTCGGGACGTATTATACTGACGAAGAGGCTTTACACAAAATCAATATCAATATTGTCATTGAATATAATTTTGCTTTTGTTAAAGTATTTTTATTGTTTCACTACTACAATAACACTATGTATAAATATAAATGTGAAAATTTTGTGAGTATGTATGAATGTTTGTTACTCTTTAACGCCAGAACGGCTGAAAGATGATTGTTTTTGTTTTTCTTGAAGCGAATCCGAGCGAAACGAGGGTAAGCCGCTAGTTGAAATAAACAATTAAAGGAGTTTAATTAAATAAAAGTAAAAAATTTGCTTTAAATAGTACAATTTTAACTTCAAACAATATTTAGTTTATTTAATAAAGTTATTACAATAAAGGACATTTATTCCTATAAAAATAATTATATTCTTTATATAAACTGTGTTATGTAAAGTTTTTTGACTAATAATATCAATCGAGTGATGGTGTCAAAGAAAATAATCTAGGTCATTAATCGACCGTACATTCTGAAGTAATTCCGTAGCACTAATAAAAATATTACTTCATTCTAGAGATTAAATTTTTCGGTGATATAGATTAAACCTTGAAACCTTAAATTAGATATGATAATAAAAAAATAAAAAAAGAATCACAAAAATATACACAAAATCACTCGAACTCTGTACCTTTAAAAAGTACTTTTGAAGTCGATAAAAAACATAAAAAAATCAACCCAATAGAGCAAAATGCTAATTAAAAATTATCTACATGTTAAGGGTTGTAACTTCCAAACGGTTCAACTAATCCCTAATAGCTAGACTTGACCACTAGGTTTCGACAAAAATACATAACTAACATTTTGTACGTGCAACCAAATCCGACCGAGGCTAATGTCTTTACGTGAGTGGACCCATTCCAACATTACAGTATTCATTACATTACAATTGAACTGAAAATTCAGACAATTAGGATCTAAAGTTACATTGAAAGTGTCACCAAAATTACATCTATAGGAAGTTGTAAAGTCTTAATATAAAATTAATCTTTTTACGATAAAAAAATTACATTTTTTACTTTAGGTGCATTAGGAAATTCGCACATATTTAGTAAAAATTCTAATGATTAAAAATACAGCTTTTTATTGATGGAACAGAGAAACAGACGAGAAATAATAGAGTGGTTTTGGACCCTTTGCGTCGGAAAATCAAAAGAATTCATATCATACTAACACTAACGATACAATAGATGCTAACACAACACTTACCATGCTTTCGACCTAAAACAAATTCTTGCTATGTATTTTTTCCATAAAGCTTAAATATTTCTATTTAATATAACTTAAGATGTACTCTATATTAAAAATTTCGCTACTCGCAAAACCGATTCTAGGGGAATATTTATAATATTATATATTTTGCGGTCATATTTAGTCATAAGCTTTGCGAATGTATAACCGAGCTGGTCAAATATTCATATGTAATATCTTAAATATTTGAAGAATACGGGACTAATATATGAGATGCTAAGTCTATTCTCTAAAAATTTGACTGGATTTAATTCTAAATAAATAACAAAAAAGTAATAAACGAAAAAAAAAACGCATTACATAACGGAATGAAAATAGCAAGAAACAAAGAACTTGAGCTAAAATCACATAAGCAGATATAAAAATACGATAAGGATTTATTTGTCCCATAACAATAATTTGCTCATCAAACATGACGTTTCCATCTAATAATCTCATAACATATCGGAGGAAAATGAAAACGAGCGGTTTATTTTGGTGAGAAGCTGAATGTCGTGAAAGTGACATGAAGTAATGACGTTTGGCGTTAAGTACTCGCCTCTAAGAGGTTCGAGAGCTACTCGCCTACCTCTCGACTACACGTACCATCCGTGTTAAAGAAATTTAATCTGAGAAGGGATAATAGGCAAGAAGTAATTCTGCTGTTTCTGTAGATTTACACGCGGTTTTTGCGATATTTAATGTTTGTAGGGTTGTGGCATATATAATATCTAAACACCTAAATATTACTATTATCGATATATCGACATTTGTAAAGAACAATATTACAACTTAATTCTCTATATACTTTCAATATATTTATAGTCAAAATTCAAAATTAAACTGTCTTTTCGGTTTTTATCGCGGTTTCATTTTATATTTTTGTATCCCGACATTATGAATGCTACAATATAAAGTAAAACCGCGACAAAATCCGAAGAGATAGTTTCATTTTAAAATGTCAAATTTTCGCGTAAATCTATAAAAGTATTATCAAAATTCAAAATTGCATTACTGAGTTGCAATGTTGCTCCATGCAAGGGTTCATATTATTAGTTATAGTAACTTCAGCTGCTTCACTTACGTTTAACAATGAAAAAATAATTTTTAAGGTTTACTAAAACTATACATCATAGAAAGTCGTGTTGTCGGTGTGTCCAGCAGAAAGACGAACAGGATATTTTAATGATTAGATTTAATTTACAATAATTTACAAAAGCATACATTTTGTGAATCCTATATCACATAACTTCATAAAACTTATAGATAGCATTCTTATATTTTTAAACGAGTAAGTATAGTATTAGGATAAAAATCACATCTCATTCTTAAATATGTTTATCAAAATATTGTTATAAATAGTACAATTTTAGCTCGTTGGTCAAGTGACTAATATCTACGGATTCAGCTCCGGATGTCCTGGGTTCCTCTCACAAACCAGGAAACGTTGAGTTATTGGGTTTTTCTAACAAAGAGGCGAGAATTCAAAATATAGCCAGTCAGACGGACTTAGGAAACTGGCGATGTTGTATTGCGATGTCTTGGAGATAAGGCTGAGAAAAGTTTGTAGTGACCCTACTTGCTGTGCCAGCGATCGTGGGTTCGAATCCCGCTGGGGGGCATTCATTTGTATAATAAGCATGAATGTTTGTTCTCCAGATAGGGGTGTTTATATTTACTATGTACATATTTAAAGTTGTGTATGTGTAGTGTATCAACTACCTGGTATCCATAACACAAGCCTCGTATCTTATCATGGAACTAGATGATGCTGTGTATTAATGTCCCAATATATTTATTTAATACATTATCTACTTAAAATTGGTATACATAGTTATACCTACATAGCTTCCTCTTAGCATTCACTTTTTAATATTTTTTTAATGACACCTCATAATATGATGTTACATATTTTCCACCTTTATTACAGACAACTAAAATACAGTTCCGTGGCTGACTTGTTTATTATTATTAACTTTTAGTATCACATACGACACACTCTTCTTATATCATAAATTTACAAATAGGAAATTGGAATTTTGACTCAAGATCATATTTTTTTATAAACAAACACATATTTTAAGCCATAAACGATATAATATATACATACGTACACTTAGTGATTACTGTCTATGTAATATGTATAGACAGTAATCACTAAGTGATTGGCGTAAGTTACTTCTATGAAAGTTTTGAAGTCTTTAAAAGCCTTTGTTACACTATCTCCACCATTTTCTATAGGTACATATTGTAAAATCGTAACTAAGCCGATTCTGTGCATTAAATATTTTTTGGAAATCTTATTGAAATAGAAATTATTATCGATACAAAGTTCGAATCTATAGTTTTTAGAATTTTTGTCTGTCTGTATATCTGTCTGTCTGTGACCGCATCATGGAAAAACCATTGGAGGGATTTTGATGAAATTTGGTATGATTATATCTGGTTATTCAGGTCAACATAAAGGATACTTTTTTCTGTGGGAAAATATGTCATCTCTGAGAAATCTGTACTAAACGTTAAAACGTAACTAGAGACGAACCCGAGCGAGGGTGAGTCACTAGTGTTTGTTGTATAAACTCTCTTATAATTATACCTCCGTTAAGTTAGACAGGACGTTAGCACTATATTTTGATAGCTTTCATAAATAAAAGTGTGTTAAAATATTGTGTACAAGTGACATGCGTTATCGATGGATGAAAGCAATTACCAAAATGTATGTAGGTAGTGTGGAAGCCGAATTTTTATGCGAGGGATTACAAAATCGATGTTCGATATTTTTATAGTCTATAATTAAATTTTAAAGTAAAAGTTTTTTTTTTATAAAATTCACTTTATTTTAGCAATTTTGGTGTTTTATATTAAACTGAGAAAGTTATAGTAAAACTAGCATTACCCGCAGCTCCACCCGCGATGACCAAAAATAGACCAAAAAACCAAAAACCAAATTCTTAGGTTTTACATATAAGTATATTTTTACATTGCAGTTTTTGTGTTTTTTCTCAGAAATGAGATATTTTCCTGCGGTAAAAAGTATCCTATATGTTAACTCGGATAACCAGCTATCACTATACCAAATTTCATCAAAATCCCTCCAGTGGTTTTTCCGTGATGCGGTAACAGACAGACAGACAAAAATTCTAAAAACTATTGATTCGGCCTCTGTTTCGATAATAATGTCTATTGCAATAAGATTTTCCAAAAAACATTTAATGTACAGATTCGACTTTGTTAGAATTTTATTATATGTATGCATAGACAAAAAAAAACTATTTCTTTTAAGAGCAAAACCCTAAAAAAAAGTATATATAGCTTTAAAAGTGTGATTAGGACAGTATCAATCTGGCGTACTGCTGCTTGTAAACATAATCATCTTTGGTAAAGATACGAAGTATAATTATATAGTTTATTAGCTCGCTCCGCTTGTGTTCGCCTTCTTACGTTTAAACGAAAGATTTCTCAGAGATGAGATATTTTCCTGCAGTAAAAAGTATCCTATATGTTGATCCGGATAACCAGCTCCTTCATCATACCAAATTTCATTAAAATCGGTCCAGTGCTTTTCTCATGATGCGTTCCCAGACAGACAGCCAGGCAGACAGACAAAAATTCTAAAAACTATAGATTCGGCCTTTGTATCGATAATAATGACTATTTCATTACAGGTTTTCCAAAAAATATTTAATGTACAAATTCGAATCAGAATTTTATTATATGTATAGGTAGTTGACAATTATTGTCTTTTAATTTTCGACAGGATAACTTTAATCGACGGAGGTGTATTCAGCCCGTTTCAACATCCTACTGCTGAGCATGGAGCTCCCTTCAACATGAGGGGGATCAGGTCATGATCCATGACGCTGCCCAAGTCCGGATTGGCGGACTTCGCATGTCTTTCGAAAACTTGCTGAACTTGAAGTTCTTTCAGACATGCAGGGTTGCTTACGTTGTTTTCTCTTATCATAATACTAATGGTAATCATGTTTGAAATTATTCGTATATGAAAATATCAGAGGATATGCACCCCCGCTTCACTCGATTTCTCAAGCGAGCGCGTTGCCACTGGGCTACCACTGCTTTGCCCAGCAGAAGGTGGTACTACATTAAATAAATAATAATTAATTAATTTAGCACTTTTCCCATTACTTGGTACACGCCTCCAATCGATGGAAATTATGTTGTAAAATGATTCGGACATGAAAACTCACATATGTGAGACCCGATTTTTCAACCTGCTTCACTTGATTTTTAAAGCGATCGCTTTACCACACTACCTTCAAAGCTTTTTGTGTATATTATTATATATCTTTAATATTTTCTTTCTATTCTATTCTCTTTTCAATATTTATAAGTACATATAAAATATACCTGGATTTATAATAAATATACATGGAATTATTAGGTTCAAATGAATTTTCCTTGTGGTTGGTCCTATTATTATTATTTAACATGTAGTTTAAAAATACTTATTGGTGTAAAATTTAATAAAATGTTCTGCGCCCAATTCATATTAGATTTTTGTAAGATTTTTCCACTGTACGGCACGTCATGTTTGGGTGCTTAAGGCACCGGAATTTCATAAGATCGTTTGTAAGTCTTAATATTATCATAAAATATGCCAAATCCATTTAAGCGCAGTTTTTCTTTCCGGCTTACTGGCCTGAAAATATTGTTATGGTTCAACGTGGCTGTGGGAATTTTAATAATGGACTCGCACTTTAGCGAGAATTGCTACGGTTTATACCTAATAAAGTTCCATGAAAACTCGACGTTGTAGTGACGTTTTGAAAAAATGCTTTAAAATTTTCGGTTGAATAAACTTTGAAAAAACGAACAAGCCCAGTTGCGGTCAGCGGTTATTGTGTTTTAGAAGTTCGTTAGGCCAATTAATTGTAAAATTTTTACTGCAAAATATAATTTTATAAAACCAATTCAATAGCTATGGTTAAATACACAATTTTTGAACTAAAAATATTGAATGGGCACTTATAATATAATAATTTACAATATAATAAAAATTTGAACGTAAGGTATGTTTTGATTTTGTTATCTTGTAATAAAATTCCAACAATATTATTCGAGTAATAAAAGATAGTATAAATAAAGAAAAATTTTAACAAGCTATTCATGGAAGCAGCAGTTACCAATACAAATAACAACTACTACTATTGAGACGGGCTTGGAGTCATTTAGAGCGAGATGATAGCGATTCCTCTGCATTTTATTATTTCAAAAACTACGATTTTCAAGATATTTCATTTCACCGTAACCTAATTTATAGGTTACGCTGTTATTATAAAAATACAATGAACTAGCAGTAAAATACAGCACATTGGTAATTTAAGTGGTAAATCAAGTGAAGCGAATTCAAATACCTGGTCTCTTACCTGAAGTTTTCATTTCTTAATGTGATTACTTGTTAATACGACAAAGTAAAACATCGTGAGAAAACTTGCACATCTACATGAAAGAAGTTTTCGAAATACGTTTAAAGTACGCCAATCCACTTTTAACCAGAGTGGTGGGCGGTGGTCTTATCCCCCTACAGTCAATACTAAAAGCTTTTATTAACTTCACTTGCTACGAGTTATACTCAAAACTATATTTAATCGCCAGTTATTCTTAGAGCTAAGTATTCTCTTTTCGAACCAGTGTTTATATCAATATCGATCAGAAATATCCCAAACCACTTTCAAATAACTACATTGTTTTCGACATACTAACTATACTTCTCTATTTTCGTCTCTCCTTCCTTCTAGGAGAAACTTTTTTTTTATTTTTTTAAATATTTAACCAGAGTATATTATAATTGATCAAGTTACATCTAAAATCTTTTAGTCATTGTGAGATAGCTAGGCTTACACGATAATCTACTTATATACTCTGCTTACGTATTAATCTATTATATACTCTGCCTACGTATAGGTACTAAGTTTATTTAATGGTTTATAATTTTATCTGTAAGTATGTATGTATAAAATATCTTCCAACCGATTTCGACTTCCGCAGCTAATTTTACTGAGAAGAGCCTAATGCGCAGGAGGTATTATATTGCACAAGTAGGTGCGGAAATTGAAGTACACTCTCTATTCCTTATACTATCAAAGTCTGTCCGACATACGAGGCCGCCAACTTTCCTACTCCAGGCTGTCATCGAGAATGAATTTATTTCATGTAAGAGCTTATTTTTAATATATAAATACGTACATATACCTATTTGTAAATAAAATGTTATAATATATTTTTTTGTTTGTATAAAGTCAACTATTTTATTTATCAGCCTGTATTTATTTTATTCGATATTATTTCACCATGAGCTTTTAACATAATCGATTTGGTTTTTTGTACCGACTTTTTCCTTATTTTTATTCATTTTATTTTTCCTTTTTATATTAACAGTGCATGCATGTAATTTGTTGGTCAGTGCTATGGATACCTATAAATGACTAACATACTAAGACTTGTAATTAAGATTGTAGTCAGCCCTTTATAACGGCTGTATATATATATATACATATATATTATGTATTACAAAACCAACAGTTAATACTTTTCGTCTCCAATTACAGTTATACACAGATAAACATTATTAGTAAAATAACTAAGTATTAGTTAGAGGGCTACCTATTTACGATGATTTTTTCCATCTATTTCCAAGCTCGCTGCTATCTATTTCTCACGCTCTATAAAGTCTACTGTATATAAGGACTTTCCGAAACAACAGTATACCGCTGGGACCTCGACTTCGTTACTCAATATCAATTTATAGCCGCTCCCTCGAAAACAGTCCTGGTTTTTATTAACGTACTAACAACTTTTAAGCATTAGGTGTGAATATGCTGTTTTTATAAACTTGTTTTAAGAATAGAATATATGATAATCTTGTAATATTAAATAAGCAATTCTTCTCGGAAAAAAACTCGCAAAAGGCTCTAACGATTTGGATCAAATTTTGAATTTAGATAAGGTTATGTTTGTTAAGTTTATCTATATAGTTGTTTTTTCTGAAAAAAAAACTTTCTAATTTCTAACTGTGATGGGCTAAAAATGAGTGCCAAAGTTTATATTGAAAATTATTACCAATACATAAATGAACGTAAAGCCGCGGGCATTCTATAGTTATTTGTTCCTTTGTGAGAAAGAAAGTGGACGATTAATATCAGGACAAGTACCTACTAACGTCATTTTCGTGATTTCTGCTTTATATAAATATTCGCATTGTATGAACATCTGATAACGACCTAGGTACAGTAGTTATTAATAACCCAGTAGTTCAATTTAGTATATTTGATTTCTTTATAATATAACTAGCGACTCACCCTAGCTTCGCTCGGGTTCGTCTCTACCTTGATGCCCCATACAAACTTTCATCCTTGTTTTCACACCCTTAAGGGATAATTACCGGAATGAAAAGTTCTTCCCAGGGTATCAAACTATCTTCTTACCAAATTTTAACTAAATCGGTTCAGTAGATCCAGAGATTACCCCCTACAACGTCACAAACTCACAAACTTTACCTCTTTATAAAATTATATAATAATATAATTGGGTATATTTCTATTATGATTTTTCCTGTGAATGAAGGATTTAATAATCTTAACCTAAACACATCTCATTTTTATACTATTTTGCTTACTGGTCTGTTTATTGATTTGTCTTTTTTTTTCAAACAGCAACAGGTTCACGTGATTTTAGCATAAAAACGCAGTTAATGAACTGGAGATTGACAAAGGTTTTATTTTAGTTTCAATACATAAGTAAAAATATTGACCCATATTAAAAAAAATACTTAGGAAATAGTAAAAAATAAAGAAACAAAAAAGATAGCAACCAAGTCAAAATCTACAATCTTAGTAAATTTATTTTTTCAACCTATCAGAGTACTTAACCAATTGGATGTCAAACGAAAAGTACCAATAACATTTTTGTAAGCTTTTATTGAATTCCTATTAAAATAAGAACTTATGAACATAAAATTAAACAAAAAAACTAAAAAAATCTATGTTTTCAGGAAATAACAGGGGTACTCAAATGAGTACACTGACCGCCTACGTATGAAAATTTAAAATAACAAATTTATGATATTTAAAAAAAATTGCAAGCAACAGTAATACCATTAACAATAATGTAGAAATTAATTTAAACGTTAACACACATTATAAAAATTACACTTTTATATTATAAATAGATACTGCGGCAGTAAAATATAGGGCAGGTCGCAGCCTCTCGCTCACTGATTTTAGCTCGGCTCGTTTTAACAAAGCGCAAATTTTATTCAAGGCAAGACAATAACAATGATATTGTGGCCAAATATAAGACACCTATGCGGTATAAAGAGCGACTGTCAGCTGCAGACACTTTTATTGCAAAAGCTATCACGGTATATGTAATATAGATATTCAAATTGAATTCTTCCGGTGTTGTTATACGTTTAGCTCAATTTGTAGTGCTTGCTGTGCCAGTGGTAGTGGGTTCGAGACCCGCTGGGGGAACTCATTTGTATCACACAAATGTTTGTACTCCAGTCATACCCATGACTGGAGATTTATAATATGTATGTATTTAAGATTATATATGTGTAGTGTATCAACTATCTGGTATCCATAACATAAGCCTGGCTTACCATGGAACTAGATGGTATGTGTTAATGTAAAAAAAATATATATATTGTGTTATTGAGAAGTCATTAGTAAAATGGGTTAAATTGGAAGTTTCGAAGCACAATGATAATTTTATAAGAATATATATCAATAGGAAACTTCAGATACGATTATTTTTGAAAAATCTTGTAAATGGTTATGTATTTTATGAGCTTTAATTTTCCTTAGTGCCTTTTTCATGGCCGGTTGTTGACTTATTCTCCAATCATATCTACCTTTCCATCTATTTAAATTTTGAAAACTGTAACCAAAATAGTTTTTTGCTAAAATACCAATATAAAGCTAACTTAAAAAATTCAATAAACGAAATTAAAAAAAAATGAGTGCGTGTAACCTTTACGCGCAATTGCAGTAGAACTTCTTTGGAAAGTATCGCAATTAAATTAAAACAAATCAATTATTAAATAAGGCATATTAGGCATATTACAATCATACATTTATAGAATATCATATACGGAAAGAGTATAATATTATATATTTGTCAGACAATAACAACTGTTACCATGGCAACATGGCAATGTAGTCCATCTCATTCTCTTGCCGGCTTAATGCTATATATTTGTGTTTGTCTCTTTTTAGTGTCGCATTTTCGTTTCATCGAGTATCTAATCACAATGATTCTAAAAAGTTTCACTTCAAAAATCTCGTAAGAACGATTTCTGTAACGTTCGAACTAATCAAAGTTATAATTTGGAATTAAATTTCACAATCTACAATCACGCGATAACATTTCGAAATTTTGAATTATTTACCAGTTATTCTACGTCAAAGTAATTAACTCGCGAGCTAACAATCGTAGCACTAACGAGATCCAGAACGGTACTCGACCGCGTGAAACTCTTCTATGCACTATATAGCTCAGGGTTATTTGATTATTTTTAGGCTTGCATTCGAAACATACTAGATGAAAGTACTGGACCCGGGTTTTTATCATTTTTGTTGCCGTTATCAAATTTCTGCAGCCGTGCGTAGATTTACTCGTTTTACGTGGCTTTGGATGCTGTGACGTTGAAATGTTTCAATCCTTAAATTTTTTTCTTTGTTTTCCAAATATGTATGGTAATATTGGTAACCCCAACGCAAAAATGACGGGGTGTTATAAGTTTGACGTATCTGTGTGTTTATCTGTGTGTGGCATTGTAGCTCCCGAACGGATGAACCGATTTTGATATTGTTTTTTTTTTTTTTTGAAAGGTGAATTAGTCGGGAGTGTTCTTAGCTATGTTTGATAAAAATCGGTCCAAGATGGTCGGGGGTTTCTTATTTTTTTATTTTATCACTTGTTGTTATTTTGAATAAACGTGTATAGTGTTGGGATATATATAAGCAACGAAGCTTGTGTTATAGCTTACTAGATAGTTGATATACTACACATATGTTAATTTTAAATACATACTTATTATAAATATAAACATCTCACAAAATTGAATATCCCGAGCGGGAGTCGAACCCGCGACCGTTGGCACAGCAAGTAGGGCACTACAAACTGAGCCAAACATGTCGTTATCCTCTGAAAAAGATTCATGTTACACGTTTACAGTAAGCGATTATGAAATCTACCACTTTGTTTTTCATAAATGATAATATAATATCTACTATATTTAAAAAAAATTAAGAATAAAGCATTTTAGTAATCGGAATTAAAAAAAACATAAGAAAATCTTAAAAACAGAAAAAAAACAATTCATGTCCTTTCATATAATAAACAAAGGTTTTTCACGAAATTAACCATCAACTAGTTAAAGCGAAATCCTTAAATTGCCACATCGTATTACTGAAAATTCACGTAAAATACGGTTAGTGAGCGATTCTTCTGATTTCGAACGTTCATTTTATTCAAAAACTTCGAGTGGACCGTCCGTTCGCGTGCAATTTTAAATTAAAATTCGATCTGCCAAATAAACCAAGAGAATTGCGAACCGACATAGGCAAAGCTTTAGTAACTTTTTTATTAATAAAAGAATAAGAATGCCGTCAAGTCGCGTGGGAATAATAAAAGGTAAGGAAAATTGATGAGAGCGGCGTGGCGTCTTGACGCCCCATGGTGTTTCTTTATGTTACCTGCGAGGGTATGGAGAATATTACCTTATTTACTACAAAGAAGTCTAACAAGATTGCTTGTAAACCTTTAAAATGTATGCGTTTTTGTATGACTTATTAAATAACATGATTACTAATCATCAAGCAATATTTTAAATAAAACTATCTTTTCGGATTTTTTCGCGGATTTATTTGGATTTTTGGTTCCCGAAGTTTCGAATGCTTTACAGCAATCGTGGTCACGGGAGAGACTGAGGTGTTAGATGTCTCGAAGGTATAGTTGTTACAGACAGCCTACCCACAAATAACAAAATGAAAATTGCACCAATTACCTTACAATATTTTTTAACTTTAAACATTTATATAATTTTAATTAGTTTTATAATTGAATATGGAATATAATTTATTCAATTTTTGCTGTTATTATTATCATATTTACTTATAGATCTATTTTATTCTTGAAAATTGTATACACAAGTTTGTAAAATATTTTTGTATTAAAATAAATATCAATATAAAGCCGACTTAGTAATTCAATATATTTCGCAACATTAATCGGACGTAATCCTTATGTAATCAAATGTATTTCAATTTGCGCCTCTATATGGTACTTTCCTGTTTATTTAAAAACATTGGTTTTTACAACTTGAAAGGTACTAAATAATATTATTCCAATTTATGTTTTAACTCTTTGCTGTTTTACGTATATAATACTAATATTGTTTGTTTGTACGTGGAAATATCTAAAAAAACAAAGTTCTAATGGAGGGCTATTACTTTTTTTTAGCAAAAATATATTTTTTATTACCTTACACACGAAACACACGGGTCCGTGAACGAAAACTAGCACAATCCACAAATTAAATAAAATTGGTTAAAGTTACCAAGAATCGCTATAACATAATTATTGCTAGAAACGATTTAGCAAATATTGAAAATCTTGTTAAAGTTTAAAATTCAGAATTCTGAAAGTTGATTTTATGCCCAACTTGCGAACTTTGCTAAACAAAAATGAACAGAAGGCCAACAGACACGCCTAAAAGAAGATTACGTAAGATGCGCTTGATTTAATGAAGAATTTTTTTAATTGGTTCTTACTTTTCTTATGAAATTCATGACCCATTTTTGTGGGCAGTTGCTAAGAGTCCGAATTGAAATCTATTAAGTAATTACTATTTCAGATAACACGTTATTTCTATTGTATTTCATATTTTTTTATTTTACGTTCAATAAAGGCGAGCTTTTTAGACTGATTACTTTGCTCAAATGTTACTCGGACTACGTTGATATTACTTATTTAAAACAATTTTATATCATAATACCATTCTACTCCAAAGTCAGTAATACAAAAGTAATCTATACTTAATATTATAACTGTGTAAGTAACTCTGTCTGTCTGAAACCTATTAGAAGTTAATCCGCTGAACAGATTTTTCGAATAAAACTATCTTGTCGGATTTTTTTGCTTTTTAATTGTTGCAATCATACCGTCAGCAGTCTCTCCCGTGGCTATTATTGTTGTAAAGCATTCAAAACCAAAAATCTAAATAAATCCGCGAAAAAATCCGAAAAGACAGTTTTATTTAAAATAACTAAAGATTTCTAAACTTTACATTGGATTTACGGATTTTATATTTTATTGGATATTACTATTTTATTAGATAATTATAAGCGAATTACAAATCAAATAAAAAAAGCTGTGCCGACCTAATATACATTGCATAAGAATCCACAAGTTTAAACACGGTTCTCATTTCATGCTCCAAAGAGTGCTATCTAAACTGTAAAATTTTTACTACCTCTACAAACGAGAAAATTCAAGATTTTCTCCTTATCTTTAAATTTCAATATGAAGTTAAGTCGGGCGGTCACCGTCAATTTTAACGGTAATCGAAGGGCGATGGCGTGTATATGGTTTTAGATTACAGAGTATGGCGCAGTTAAGAATATAACGGCAGTGAATATTCAAGAGTCTAAGCGTAGGGATCGCATACCTTGTTTTCATTAACATGATTGGCCTGACCCGGTTAAATTTTGAGCGTATGCGCTAACCGTAAAGAGTAAACAGCTAGAGCAGAGTCAGCTTTGGCGTATTAGAATTAGGAATGTGTCATATTGAATTCCGATTTTGTAGATAAGTCGTGATTTGTATTCATACTAGTGGATCCCGCGGCTGCGCTCGCACTAAAACTACAAAAAAAAACTCTAAAATGGTAGGTTTAATACAAACTTTCATCCACCATTTTACCCCCTTATGGGATGAATTTCGAAAAATGCTAAAACACGTATTTAATTAATTGCATTGAAGAACATTTATACCAAGTTTCAAGTAATTATGATTATAAATATTTTTTAGATTGTATTATAACGTGTTTTTCCGCGGGAAAGAGATAATCTTCCGCGGTAAAAAGCTATGTAGTTCTCCAGCCCTCCATCTATCTCCACACAAAATCATGCCAATCCACCAAGCCGTTTCGACGTGAAAGAAAGACAAACAAACAAACAAACAAACAATCACACTTTCACATTTATAATATTAGTATAAATATTATGTAATAGATTGTTAATTCTTCGTTCTGTAACTCCTAAACTTATTTGAGAAATTTGCAATAGATATACATACGTATTATAACCATGTAGGGAACTAAGTTATCATTCTACAATCATTGAAGAAAGAAATTTAAAAAAAATATGGGAATGACATTTTAAGTAAAACTATTTTTTTTTAATCCTTAAAGATATTTATTTTAAATGTCAAATATTCGCGTAAATGTAAGAAATTATTATGAGAAAGATATATTATGCTGGATGATTCTATAACATAACGTTTTGATTTGTCATATAAATACAATTTATTTGTTATTGGTCATCGATTGTAGAATTACATTTAGTATTTACGTAGTCGTTTACGAAGCTATAATTTATGTACATAGATATATAAGTAATTTTTTATGAATAAACAACTCTAAAGCGGTGTAGTGAGCATAAACGAGTCAGATATATGACGCCTAAACTATGTAATAACACAGACTACGTAAGTAAAAATCACTGTGATCTCAGATTCTGTGACCACCACTTTAGGGAACGTAAATTAAAATAAATTATACACTTTGTAGTTAATTATTACTAATAATTATAACTTCTTATTAGTTTAACCATAATATATATTTTACTCAATTTGGTCTTCAATTTCAATAAGAATTTGAATGCATAAAAGTCTAACCCCAAAAACATTTTACATCTTTTTCCGCTATTGATTATTTGAACAAAGCGTGTTGGGCTTAATTTATCAACCGACTTCAAAAAAGAGGAGGTTCTCAATTCGACTTTATTTTTTTTTATGTTTGCTACCTCAGAACTTCGTCATTTATTAACCGATTTGGACAATTTTTGTTTTGTTTGAAAGGGTATACTTCCAGATTGGTCCCATTTAAATTTCAAAAAAAAAAAAAAATACCACCCCTAAGGGTGGAAAAATAGCTAATAATTAATTTAACCTACTTCTAATTGTCATATTGACTTGAAATTTTGCAAGTGTTTCTATTTCCGTTGATTGTGTGCTTTGCTTTGTATGAGCTGGCACCGATTTCGAAAATATTTGATTAGGTATGTATTTAATAGGTAGGCTTTAATTACTTAGCCAAAGCACACCGACTTCGAAAATATTTGATTAGGTATGTATAGTAAATGAAAACTACCTATCAGTTATTTTTTACTTTTTAGTGCTTTTGTTTGAAGTCGGTTTTTATACATAACCAAAACTTATTTAAAGTTACCAAACATTGACATAATTTATAAAGCTTTGCAACACAAGTTTATAATGAAAAGTAAATAAAATGTACCGCAATCGTGTTGACTGTATGTTAAATTGGTATTTTTTTTTCATGATAACGCTTTTTAATTGGAAGAAACATAACGCTAATTAACAAGCTTATATTTTTAAGCTTACTTCGTACAATTTTTGTAAGTTTTTATGCATATTGAATGGACGGCTTGGTGACCGATCGGTGTTATTATTGCGTATTAATATTATCATGGGGACGCAATCATATTGGAATATTTAAATTATCGGTGTATATTAATTATATGCAAGACTGCCCTTGATATATTATGTTAAATTTATCAATGTATATATGAATGAATTTATGAATGAATTAATAATAATAATATGATGAATTCGGAAATTTGTTTGTTTGTTATATTTTAAGGTGTAATTAAAGTTAAAATTTGTGAACAGATTTCTTTACGATTTAACTGTCCTATTTCCAAATTGATAAATATATAATATGTATTTATAAACATACGTCAATACAAAATTTATTGTGTAATCGAAATTTATTTTAAAATATATCCAAAAATAACATTAATAATTGAATTAATAGTATAAAAAATGTTTTAAAACACAACAAAATCGAAAGTGCATAATATTTAACACCATTCAGACAAAGAAAGACAATAGCATTCCCAAGGAGGGTTGACGTCAGGCAGGCGGCCGGTCGTAAAACTTTTGCCAAATCCTATCAGCAGTACACTGAAGATGTACTGCGCCGACCCCAAGTGATTTGGGAAATGGGCAGGGAGAAGAAGAAGAAGATTTATAAACGTATTATATTAATAAATATATTATATACGGGTCATTTTTAATTTACTGAAAACCTTTTGGGAATATACTATTTACATCATAACAACAACATCTGTAAGAAAAAAAAATATTTCTTAAATTTTCCAAAAATAAAAATATTTTTATTGCACCTTCTAAATGGTAAATCAATAGATTGCATTCAGTGATTACAAATATATTTTATATATTTAGCACTTTTTACATCCCTAAGCTGGGCACGGGCTACCATTGAGTTTATTCAAAGGGATCAAGTCATAGTCCACTAGTTATGCGTTATGCGATTGTCGGACATTGCAAATATTTCGAAATTGGTTACATTCTCTTAAATATATAGATTTACTCACGATAGAGCCAGTGGTAATTCTATTAAAAATAATGAGTAATTACCCGGGATGTGAATCCGTTTCACTTAGTTTTCTAAGCAAGCATGCTACCACTGGGCTATCACTGCCTTATAGTCATATATTGACGTTAATTTTAATTCATTTTTAGTAAAACAGTTTACCGTAATAAAATTTCGTATTCCGCATGTTTTGACCAATTTCTATTTAGGCTTTTAGTTAGCTGTGCGGTTTTTCAAATGCAACGAACGACTGTGGCTTGGTCGTTCGCCAATTGATCATTTTGTTGAGACGTGAACTTTTATTTATGTCGTTTAGCAGAGGAATAATAAAAAAAATCTTTGAATTATATGTGCCTAATCTTACTAATATTATAAAGGTGAAAGTTTAGATAGATGTTTGTATATTTGTTACTCAATCACGCCAGAACGGCTGAATGGATCTGGATGAAATTTGGCACAGAGATAGATTATAGTCTGGAAAAGCATAGAAGAAGTCATCATTCATAAAAAGAATTATTAAAAATATATAAGAATAAACAATGTGGTAAAATGATAATAATTAATAAAATGATCCTATAATATGTTGACCCCAATAACCAGTTATTATTATACCGCATTTCTCGTGATGCAGTCACAGACAGACAAACGGCAATTCAAAAAACTTAAGATTCCGCCTCTGTATCGATAATAATGATTATTTTAATAAGATTTTCCAAAAAATATTTAATGTACAGATTCGACTCAGAATTTTATTATGTACCTACTTAGTTGTAGCTTGCTTCCCGATACAAACTTTCATCCCCATTTTCTCTTAAGAGGTGATTTACGGGATTAAAAGTATCCTATGTCCTTCCCAGGATATCAAACTATCTTTTTACGAAATTTCATCTAAATCGGTTCAGTAGGTCCAGAGATTACTCCCTACAACGTCACAAACTCACAAACTTTACCTCTTTATAATATTAGTATAGATATGTATAGATTAAGGACTTATCCTTACTTTTCTTGGGTGCTAATAATATCATCTCGCGTACAAAATTTCTTAGAAATCCGTTCACTTGTTTTAGGGTGAAAGAGTAACAAACACACAAACATATAAACTTACGCGTTTATACTCGTAGTAGTATACCGATCGACCTTATTATTTAATTCATAAGATTCAATTTCGTATTTCAAACAATAAGCAATTGTAGCATTCCAAACAATAAGCAATATTTCATGTACGTGTTCATAATCTCACGAAAAGCACGCGACTTAAATCGTTTAGAAAGTTTTAAGTGGAAAGAAATTTTGCTACTTTTAAAATAGGGTTGTCTGGATTAGATCAGACGTGGATTGAATTTTTAATGACGATCACGTTTTCAGTTTAAACAATTAATTATAATTTTATTGTGTTTATTATTAGGAAGTTAATTTTGTATTTAATACTAAAATATTACGTTCATTCTTTTAAATCGAATGGCTAGCTTTTGTCACAAATTAATGTGGACGTGATTTTGGATGGCATCATATTGCATTAAAATATCCTCTATATTGAAAGTCACGGGTTCTGTTCCCGTTTTGACAGGATAAAAATTAAATAAATTTATTTTATGTAAATATCGCCATAAATACCGATTTTTGAAATATATCCATACAGATAAATAAAATTGAAGTGTCTGTTTGTATTGTCAAAATAACAGCTTTTTACCAAATGCATATTTTGAATTTTTTGTCTATCTGTCTGTCTGTTTGTTTGTTCCGGATAATCTCCGAAACGATTTTAACGAGACTTTCACTGGCAGATAGATGTTATAAGGAGTAACTTAGGCTACTTTTATTTAAGAAAAAGTATTAGAATCCATGAAATTGCGAATATATATATATATATATATATATAATATCCTTCATAATCACATGTATCGTTAAAAGTTCGAACATCGCTTCAAAAACGAAACATCAAGTATTCCCTCTTTGACTTATTTTATGATCTAAATTGTCTACACCGTACAAGCCCTGTGACCTGAAAGAAATCATGTCGAGCACGGTTTCTTTTCTATTTTGCAAACAAGGTGCATTTACCGAGTAAACTAAGCGCAGTTTGAAAGGCCAGGATTTACGTAATGCTGGTACAAGCGAGTCAATTAAATACTGTTCTGATTTATTAAACAACGTTTTACTTGTCTTTAACTTCGCCAGGATGCGCTAGTTTAATTTTATATTGGCATAATCAAATATTATATAAATATTATATTGGTCTAGAGATACCCTCAGTTCTAAAACCTCGTGTTGAATATTAAGTAAATTTTAGCAATAGTTAAAATCTCTTGGAATGTGATTAAAATAACATAAAATCACTGTCAAGTATATAAGCTATTGGTATACACAAGATATACGCCAATCTATCGGTCCTTGTCTACGTGTGTGAAGAAAATATATTTTAATATAATACGTACCCAAACAGACAGTAAGATATGACATAAAATAAAATTATGTTCGAAATCATGTTGCACTTAATTATTATACTTACTACACCTGTTGGAATAAAATTTGATTGCTTAGACTGTCTTTAGAATACACGGAATATTTAAAAAGTCAATAAATTTTATATACGCAAGGGACGATAAAGATTTTTTCCTCAACATTTTACTAAATTATATTTTAAGATTACTTTGACATTTGTGCCTTTTGACTTAACACTGCAGCTATAAAATAAACCACTTATAAAGAAAAAGAATCCATTAGTGCCTTCATCAACTTAAAACATTCCCCCATGGACTTTACAAAAGTTAAAAAAAAAACGTATACTAAGTTGATAGTCGTTCTCTTTAAAAAATGGAGAAGATTAGTATATAAATACAGGGGCAAACAAATTCTACAGCGTAAAAAATACCTCGCATAAATTATGTGTACTGTAAAGCCAATGTTTCGAGCTGGTAATAAGATGTCGGTAAGAAAATGACCGAGCATTTCTCGACTATATTGGTTCTTGGCTCTGCTTCAAGATGACTCACAATTTTTACCTTATAAAATTGTTATAAGAAGGCAAATTTTAATATTTCCACCGTTTATAAATATATAAGCTCGCTAGCACGTGTATGCGGAAGCAAAGCGTTTAAATTTAAAGAGCATTTATAAGATTTGGTATTTATGAAGTATTTCACGAGGTTTTTTGCGAGGTGTTTTGTTCAATTTTAATGTGGAAAATATCCTAAAAACACATTTTTATAGTCTTACTAGGAACTCACCCTCGTTTCGCTCGGGTTTGTCCCTAGGTTACTTCCCCATACAAACTTTCATCCCCATTTTCACCCCTTTAAGAGATGATTTCCAGGAAAAAATCTTATGTCCTTCCCCGGGGTCTCTATCCTCTTACCAAATTTCATCTAAATCGGTTCATTAGTTTCAGAGCCTATTCGGTACAAACAAACAAATCTTTCCTCTGTATAATATTAGTAGATATACATTAACTCGGTATGAGTGGGATGAATCGAATAAATGACCTAACCACTAGTTATGTATTTATGCATTTTCAGGACTTATAGAAAAAATAATAAAGCACTTTTTTCTGCGATGGAATGATTTAATTGGACTCTGCTAGGGATACTCTATCGGAGAGTGCTATATTCCAATAACTCTATAAGTTCGAAGATTGTTTCTAGAAACACATAATCGCATCTACATGATGTACATAGTACTTATGTTAAATGGATTTTTGCGATTTCTACTAATTAAGACTTCTATAAATATAAAAAAATTCTTTGTTGAATCTGTAATATGAAATTTTTTTATGGAAAATAGTCATTATTATCGATACAGAGAACGAATCTACAGTTTTTAGAATTTTTGTCTGTCTATCTGGGAACGCATGACGAGCCACTAGACAGATTTTAATGAAATTTGGTATGAAGATAGCTGGATATCCGGGTCAACATAGAATAAATACTTTTTACTGTGGGAAAATATTTAAACATTAAAACGTATCTAGAGACGAACCCGAGCGGAGCGAGAATATGTCGCTAGTCGTATATAAATGGCATCCACACCCAACATTTCGTAACCCTATTTTATGTTCCTATGACAACTTTAAAAGCTTACTCAAACTTATGAAATTAGTGAAAAATATCAGCCTCCACTGATTAAATAACCCTCAATGTAAAGAAAGGTACGAATAAGTTAAGGATGAAAAAACCCTACTTTTGTAAAAGACTAGCATTGCCCGCGGCTCCGCCCGCGTTCAGATGACCAAAAATCAAATTCTTAGGTTTTATATATTAGTATACTTTTACATTACAGTTTTTATAATTTTTCTCAGAAATGAGACATTTTCCCGCGGTAAAAAGTATCCTATATGTTGACCCGGATAACCAGCTATCACCATACGAAATTCCATCAAAATCCCGCCAGTGGTTTTTCTGTGATGCGGTCACAGACAGACAGATAGACAAAAATTCTAAAAACTATAGAGGCGGCCTCTGTATACACAATAATGTTTATTTCAATAAGATTTCACAAAATATATTTAATGTACAGATTCGGCGGAGTTACAATTTTATTATATGTATAGAAAATGGTCCTACATAATAATACTTTCTTAGATTTACGCGAATGTTTGACATTTTTAAATAAAACTATATTGATTTTTGGTTCCCGACGTTTCGTGGTCACGGGAGAGACAGGGAGGGTCAGACCAAAAATCAAAATAAATCCGCGAAATAATCTGAAAAGATAGTTTTATTTAAAAATTTCCTACATAATAACTAAGAAGTATACACAAATCTTTTAATATTGTTTGTTATTTTTTAATATGTACAATATCTATAATATACAAAAACTATTCAATAAAACTTAATACATTTGCGAGATAATATCAACATATTTCAGATAAAAGTAAGTAAAAAATAATAACAGAAACATGAAATTTTAATTTAGATATATAGTTTCTTTGTACATTTCTTAGACACTTTAGGCAAAGTTAATACTAATAACAGTATTATGAAACCATCCCACGGGAGAGACTAAAAGTTTTTGATTATTCTGTCAGTATGCGAAACCTAGTCAGCGTAATACATTGCGGTCTTTGCCAGAAGCCTGTTTTGTATAAGTATATATAATATATTTCTCTAGTCTCATTTAAAGAGTACACAGCACCATCTAGTTCCATGGTAAGCTACGAGGCTTGTGTTATGGATACCAGATAGTTGATACACTACATATATTATATAATTTTAAGTACATACATATTATAAATATACCATAGAGCTTTACTCATACTTAACAAGAAAAAAAAAATAACGAAAACCTTAACTTCTTAAATTATTTGAAAATTTTGTGAGGTGTCATTGCCTGCCATAATGCCCTGACATTTATTTTTATTTTCTTCTCTCTCTTTCTCTCTCTCTCTCTCTATGATTTTCTATTGAAGATTTTCCCTTAAATATATGCCTTTTATAGCGTAACCTAAGAATCAAGGCAAATATTTGTATGTTAAATAAAAATGAAAGGGTTGATGGAAAGCGAAGTAGATGGAAATCTCGAGGGCATTCTAAGACTGCATTTATTAAGCTTATTTACAATCACGTCAAAATCAAAGAAATGAAAAGGGCATACAGACCTTTCTTTTTGGCACTATTTTCTTAGTGTAGTAGTTTTGTTTTCAGAGCGTTTATAAACCTGTCATCCCTGGGGACGCACCCGAGCGAAGCGAGGTAAAACACTTGTCTATACTAATATTATAAAGAGGTAAAGTTTGTGAGTTTGTGATGTTGTAAGGGGTAATCTCTGGATCTACTAAACCGATTTAAATGAAATTTGATAAGAAGATAGTTTGAGGCCTTGGGAACGACATAAAATACTTTTTATCCCGGAAATCATCCCTTAAAGTCGTGAAAATAGGAATGAAACTTTGTATGTGGGATCAACCAAGGGACGAACCCGAGCGAAGCGGGAGTGAGTCGCTAGTATTATCATAAAAAGAAACTCCTGTACACTATTTTAAGTTAAGCCTACACTCTAAAGTCTAAACGACGGAGATAAACACGACACGGACTCTCGTTACGGTTTCACTTATCAGTGCTTGTATAATGTACTTTTGTTTTTCACTTTTCTTATCAAACGCCAGTTAGCATGCTACCTACATACTAAGATTACGTTGCATATTTTCATATTGCGTGAAAATATATGTATATAATAAAATTGTAACCAATCTGAATCTGTACATTAAATATTTTTTTGGAAAATCTTATTGAAATAGTAATTATTATTATCGATACAGAGGTCGATATGGTCTGTCTGTCTATATGGGAACGCATCATGAGAAAATCACTGGACGGATTTTGATGAAATTTGGTATGATAATAGCTGGTTATCCGTGTTAATATATAGGATACTTTAAAGATACTACGAGAAATTATCGCATCGCTAAGAAGTCTATAATAACTATTAAAACGTACCGATAAACGTAAAAGTATATAAATGTAGTATTATTTATAATAATGAAAAGGCACAATATAATGAAAGGTTAAAAATAAAGAACAGTTACGCTTATTTTTCATGAATTATCTTCTCGCATAAAACACATATCACTTTTCTTTTATTGGATATACACATGAAATATATTTAACATTTTTTTTACATTGCTGGCTTTACTCAAGTGTATATATCCTCAAATTATCCGGCACTGCTTACTCGTCGCTCTCGTAATAATATCTTATTTGTGTGAACATGTAACACTTTAAATAAGCCTATCTTTTTGGATTATACGTTTTTGTATAATTGAGTGAGTAGTCACTGTCTGTAATAGCTACATAATACAAGTTTTGAGATGTTCAATACCTTAGTTTTTCCTGTGACTACGTTTGCTGTAAAGCATTAATGTCAGGAGCCAAAATACAAATCCGCAAAAAAATACCGAAAAGATAATCGCTATCATGTTAATTGTTAATTAATAATTTTATTATAATAATGTATTGATTAGCGACGTTTTAACGGTTATTATGAAATAAATAGACTATATACTGTATACACGTATGTATAAAATAAACAGCTTTGAGCTTTTCGATTATCCAGGTGTTTTTTGGGTTTGCCCTATTTTTTTTTATACTTAAACCACCCATTTTTTTTTAAACGTTGGGAAATGCATTTACGCACGAGGTGTGGGATTCACCGGCAAAGCCAATACTACCCACTAAAACCCAACAAAGCCTTCCCCCGTCGTAATGGGGCGTCGCAGGATCGCTTACGCATTCAACTACGATGCCCCGACGGCAGGTCTGCCGAAGCAGACCACAACAACCACGGGGTTGCTCCAAGGTCCACTCTGCTATCAGAGATGTACCAGGAGCAACCCGCATGGTACACCGCCCTCCGAAGAGGGCCACCTCCCACCGCCCACCGAAGGCGGCCACCTCCCTGTGCGTTTCTTGGCTTCGCGCCCGGTTGGGTTGCCGGGCACTACTGAGCCCCCCCACCACGGCAAGGTGAACGCACGTTGGGGGGGATACTTAAACCACCCCTTTTTTTTTTTTTTTTTTTTTTTTTTATGTCGGGAAATGCATTTACGAATACCACCTGATCCCCCAGGTGGTGATGTGGGGCTCACCGGCTAGAAGAGCCGGTACTACCCACTAAAACCCGACATTCCCCTCCCCTCCGCCTTAATGGGACGCCGCAGGATCGCTTGCGCATAACTACTACGGCGCCCCGGCGGCAGGTCTGCCCAACGGCTGACCACCACACCGATGGGGCTGCTCCACAGTCAACTCTGCTACACCAGAGAGGTACCCGGAGCAGCCCCATAAAACCGAACCTCCGCCCACCGAAGTGGGCCACCTCCAATCGGCTGCAGAGGACAGGGAGAGCGGCAACGAAACACCGACACTCCTCTTCCCCTGCAGCCCCACCGCGTCCGCCATCAAACGGTGGCGGCCCCGTCTAGGCCGCGGAAGGTAGGGAGAACGGCGCACCGAAATACCGGCACTCCTCTCCCGCCGCGGCCTACCCCTCCGCCGGATGCGGGCCTGCGACCACAGTCCCGCAACCGGCACCCATCATCCGGTTGTGGGACCAAGCGGTCCCACCACCGGTGGCCGCAACGTCTTCGGCTCGAGGCCTAGACGAGCGGCCCCATCCAAGCCATTTGGTCCGCGCCGGATTTCTCCGGTACCACCCGCCGCCCTAAGCGGGTGGCATTCCCCTATCCGCCACCTGGGGACGCGCCCGGTAGGAGTTGGCTTCTCCCCCGGGTACTTAAACCACCCCTGACACAACCCCAACGAAACAAAAAAAGAATTATTCAAATCATTCCAGCTGTTTTTGAGTTTTAGCGAGACTAACGAACAGCAATTAATTTTTATATATATAAATTATTCTTAAAGAATAGCCATAATTGTGACGTGAATTAAAGAAAATCAAGAACACGTATGTACATAATAATAGCTTAACTTGTATGTATAAGTTTAGTATATGTATAGCATAAGGTTAGATATTGCTTGTGTAAACTTTCGATTTAATTTACAAAACATATAGATTGTTATTTTGTTATGGGTTAACAATTTTTAGAATTCTATTAAAATGTAAGGTTAAATATAAAAATAGGCAAACCTCATTTATCCCTTAACCCTCGTGAATCACTATATATTTTCACGTCATAAACACGTATTGGAAATTCATAACCTCTTCTTTTTGCTCCAACAAACTGGTAAAATGGCTGGGAAAGATTTTGTACGTTTGAAAAATGACAGCTCTGCCTTCTCCATTTAGAAAGGTCTTTCTTGAGTCGTTTTGCTTCGGGTCGAGACGATTCAATAAGTGTTAACCGCATTAAGTCAATCTTAAGAATTCAAATATTACCTTTTATAATTGTAAAAGTTCGTGAATATGTTTCTCATGCTGTAAAGGCTACAGGGATTTCAGGGAAATTTGGAAAAAAAGATAGCGTATATCGTAAATTAACACGTCGGTTATTTTTTATGTATTTACTGTACGAGTGCAGCTGCCGCCAAAACTAATGTTTTTATATCTCTTCTTCGCAATAAGCATTAAAAACCTTACTTAGAAACTTTTCTTTAAAGCAAACTGAATTTCGCATGTTTAAATGTTTTATAGAAGAATATTAGCGAAACTATTTTCGTATTGTATATCAGCATCCTAATATCTTGATACCACAATATGTTATAAAGTATCAAAAAATTCACATCAACAAATGTGACTTTAAAGTAAGATCTTAAGAAGAAACAACGGTAGCAACATAATGTAAGACAAAAATCTAACACATTGTAAGTCAAGACCTCAAAAAGCTCCGTGAGTGTACAATCCCATTAAGCTTCCGGTCACAAGTCGAATAACGTTAAAATTTTAAAATCGAAATCGATTTCTCTCGACCTGATTCGTGCCTTCCATTCACCTGTAGAACTCTGAGAAAAGCTGCCACGACGTAATTCAGAATTCGGTAAAAAGATTTCCTTTCTCTGACATTTGTAATAACGAGTTATTTGGGGAATTTAC
Organism: Brenthis daphne; assembly: GCA_947093115.1. Lineage (NCBI taxonomy): Eukaryota > Metazoa > Arthropoda > Insecta > Lepidoptera > Nymphalidae > Brenthis > Brenthis daphne. Next base: position 26,982,658 of record OX352474.1, on the reverse strand, counting down.
TTCGGAGGCAAAATTTCTACGTGATTTTTTTAATGACGTTGCTTTAAATGTAGATCATGACTGCCTTTTGCATCTTTGATTTGTCATCTGAACCTTATCTTGGTACTTATTAGATATGCCTTATATACATATATTTTTATTAATAATATGTTTTTTTTTTTTGGATTTTCTGTTTATGGTTTGAAGTCTATTTTTTATACTTGATACTATGTTCATAACAAAATTTAAGTAATAATATATTTTTTCATATAACAAATATTATTTATAGATTTTATAAATATAGCTGGTGGTGTTAATTGTTTGTACAAAACTGTCTGGAAAGTTTAGATTTAGTGCATATTTTTGACACTAAACAGTGGTTCTTATTATAGGCATTTTAAAATAAAAAATTACCTTTTCTACACAACATTGGCAAAATAATCTCTGCCCAACTGGCACGCCTAAAAGCCAAATAACAAAGAATTGAATTAAATTGTACGTTAAATACGAAGAAACCAAGTAACAAAAATGATTATAGTACTTATAATTATAATAATTAATCATTTATTGCAGGCAACACCTATAATATGCAGAGAAAAAAATGCCAATGATAATGAAGAATAATAATAATTAAATAATAATATAAATAAATAATTTTCCGTTGTCCTGTTGATGAACAAACAGCCAATACGAAAATATTGCACAGTACAAGTATTATTTATAATTATGTAGAATATAGGTATATAGCAGAGATTTTGATCTGTAAACATGGAGATAATATGGACGTGCCGTAGTATAACAATCTAGTTAATTTATCGACTGATGTATACCTAACGGAATACCATTAGGCCACTACGTTGAAATTTTCGCATGCTACGAGTAGCTCTATTTTACGTCATTTAAGAAGTTTCTTAATGAATTTACCGTTGATATAAAAGTAAAAGCTCCATTCTACTCGTTTCATAGGGAATATGCGTGGGATTTAAATAAAGGTAAGTTTTTTTTATAATCTTTATTGCTTTTGAATTAAGCCTATATTAATATTTTTAATGTAATTTCTTTTTAATTAAGAAAATAATTATTAAAAAGTACAAATATAGGTGGCAAATTCAAATTAGTTGAAACGCCATCATTAGTCAGACCGAATATGATATCAAAGTATTATAATAACAGAGCGATTAGCGATTTTGTCGGTGCAAATTAAATTTGCAATTTTTCTATATATAATACTTTGACATATCACCAAGAGCGCGAAGTGCGAAGCAAAGTATCCGTTCCAGTATATTTTTTATTTTTCTTAATTCTAAATTTTAGTTTTATGGAGCTGGATGTTTTTTTTACAATTATATAACGATGTTAGCTACTGTATAGAAAAAATCACGCATATTACCTATTTCTTCAAAAATAACACGAGTCTTTCCCGTGACCATAATTGCTGTAAAGCATTTCAAACGTCGGGAACCAAAAATCGATATAAATTCGCGAAAAAATGCGAAAACATAGTTTTATTTAAAATCACTTCTTACTATTCGAATTTTTAGATTCAAATAAGTAAAATATAATCGGTTGTCTAAAATAATACCTTTGAGAAATAACTATGATTGTTAAAGGGTGAATATCAATAGCATGCAAGAAGTGCGTGCTTCAACTAATCGCGCTGTCAACCACAGATGTGGTGTAACAATTACTAACTAACGTGCTCAAGCTTAAACTTCATTTGACAATATAGAATTATAATTTATAAGTATTTAGTGGTGTCATATATATATATATGTATATGTATATATATATATGTATCTACGTATGTATTCATTTGTAGATCTTTTTAAGGTTGTTTGCACCTCTTCTTTCTCTCTTTCTATCTACCCAAAGGTTGCCAGGAAGAGATCACTCTCTAGCGATAAGGCCGACTATTGTACAATTTCTACTTTAATTTGTTTTTACTATGTAATATTTATAAATAATAATAAAATAATGGTGTGAATATTTGTATATCTTTTTGCTTATGTGACACTAAGATACAAATTTTCTGGCAACAGATTCTGGCTTCGACCAGGTTTTATAAATGATTTTACTATGATTAGAAGCTCATGTCAATAATTAACCAGACCATAACCATATAAGAATGAAGAAAAAACAAACATTCATTTTTATATAGATACCTAGATAGATGATGATCTCAGTTTGAATGGCGTAGTTTATGTATTAAATACCAATATTCAACACATCGCCCAAAAACCGGCGGAAATTAAAAAACGTTGTACATATTGGATACGTCAGCTACTTTGCTATTATCCTTTCGACTATATTCCTTTTTACAGTATAATAAAAACTTAAAAAAAACCGACTTCCAGGCACTAAAATGTAAAAAATAACTAAACGGGGGTTTTCATTTAGAATAGACATCTAATCAGATATTTTCGAAGTTGGTGTCGGTGGAAGTTTGAGTGTTTTTGGAAGTCGGTTAAAAATGAAAATTGTTTGTATTTTTGTTTACGAAAGTGTCTTTTCAAGTGTATCGCATACGTGTGACTGTGAAAGGGTGAATGCCAATAGGATGCAGGAAGTGCTCTATACTTCGACTAATTGGGCTGTCAACCGCAGGTGCGGTGTCGCGCTTCCGTACGATAACTTATATTTGCTTTTCAGCTCTAACTTAATTGACAGACTTACATAGCCGTGTGGCGTAGAGTAAGTTAATCAGATTGAAAGGTATAAATTTTATCTAGTATAGTGCTAGTGATTTTTTACAAAATTGCTAATGTCTAGAAGTAAACATTGGATGTACCGTGATGCTACCTACATATTATGTATATACATATAGGCTAAAATTGCAAAAGCTTTTTCACACTTGATTAAAAGTTTCAGAGGTTATAGCATTTAAGCAAACAAACATATTTATGTTATAATATTAATATAATACATTTCATACTAATATCTAATATATAAAATTTTCGTGTCACAGTGTTTGTAACAAAACTCTTCCGAAACGGCTTGACCGAATCTTATGAAATTTTGTGTGTATTCAGTGTGTATGTGTTCAGTAGGTCTGAGAGAGATAATAGGACGTAAATTATTTTTCATACCCCTAAGTGATAAGGGTGGTCCACCCTATTTCTTTTTTGGGCCAAAATTTTTTTTTTATGATTTGGCATTAAAAATACATATTAACCTAAATTTTCACAAGGGACTAACCCGAGCATAAAGTTAAAAATTATAGAATTTTTTGGTTTTCTATAAAGTTACAGCTTCTGGAGCCACTGAATAAACTGTAACATTTTGCTACCAACAGAAAGCCTAAATAAAACATAATTTTGTAGCAATCCTGTATTTTAGTTGAGCTATTCATACATTATGTCAAATGAAAACACAATAAGATTACTGATATACGTATACTACGGCTTGACAAAATGCTCGTTCAATGTTTACTGTTAATTAATTGTTTCAATGGCAACACAACGCTTATTTGTTCTCGCTCCTCAATCTCACTCACGTCGCCAAATATTCTGAATGGGTCTCATATGACGGAATAATTTCAAGCAACTTGCCTTGATAATTTCTTCCACCCGTCTCATTCAACGCTTTGTTTATGTCACTGTCATATAACACGTATATTGTTTAATGAAATTTAGTTATTATAATTAATAATAAGTATAACTACAAATAGCGATGCAACAGTTTAATAGATCTTTTTGAGAGGAATAATTACTTATTACATTGTTTTCATATAACTTTATTGTTTGTTTTTCTTAGATTTACGCGAATATTTGACATTTTAAATAAAACTATCTTTTCGGATTTTTTCGCGGATTTATTTGGAGTAAGTAAACGTCGGGAACCAAAAATCCAAAAAAAAAACCAAATAAATCCGCGAAAAAATCCGAAAAGATAGTTTTATTTAGAATAACTTTATTGGTTATGGCACTCCAATAAAGCTCCTAGTCTTGATGATTTTTTTCGAAATATTTAACAACCATTGACTATTTCATTTGCGGTAATAGACAGACAGACAATTTTTTTTATTACATGTATAGATTTATAAGTATACTCAAACTTAATACTGTTCTAATCTACCCTAAGTTTACGTACATATATGTATGTATATACCATCGTAAGTATAGCGGAAAATAAACCCGTAATGCACTTCAAAAACTAACCACTCACTGCGCTAAAACCGAATTCCTATATTTCCAAATTCGTATCCACTTCACTAAATCATATATAGAGATCACCAGCCAAATAACATTAACAAAATAACTCAGTAGATTCCAATTACTCTACCCTCCATTGGTTTTAATGAAATCTGCGCGATGGCGTCTGACGACTTGCACAGGTGTATTTTCGTTTAATAAACGTAGAGATGAAAGGTCACCCCGCTATCAAGGGTCGAGGACAAAGACGCTAACCTTTTTGCCCTTTTTCCTTGTCTTAAGATAAAAAGAGAAAGTGGATTAAATGCATAGATAGCCGTCACCCATAAAGAGATTGAATCAAGATTATCCTAAAATAAAGAACGGCCCTCACAGTTTTTGTTTAAAAGGTTTTTTTACAGGTGCCTTAATTTTTTTTTCTTGAATAATTTAAATCTCTTTGTTTGTTTTGCTTTATTTTTTTATGTTAACGCTATTTTTTGTTGTCTGTTGAAGAAAAGTAATGTATCTTTTTTTAAAAGGCTTTTGGGTGATAGTATTCAGGCTATAAAATAAATTATAATGTAATAAAGCCTAATCTATACATATAATAAAATTCCGAGTCGAATCTGTACATTAAATATTTTCTGAAAAATCTTATTGAAATAGTCTTTATTGTCGATACAGAGGCCGAATTTAGAATTTTTGTCTGTCTGTCTGTCTGTCTGTCTGTCTGGGAAAGCATCATGAGAAAATCACTGGACAGTTTTGATGTGGTATGATAGCTGGTTATCCGGGTCAATATATACGATGCATTTTACTGCAGAAAATATCTCATCTCAGAGAAATCTATATTAAAAGTTAACACGTAACTAGGGACATTAAATCTCATATTATGAATATTTTTAGCTTCATAACATGATTTAAACACGATTTCCTCTCGTACTGAAGGGAGGCCAGTGCCCAGCAGTGGGACGTTAAAAAGGGCTGAATACAATTTTTGTGTGATGTTTGTTACTCTTTCACGCCAGACTGGCTAAACGGATCTGGATGGAATTTGGCACAGAGATAGATTATAGTCTGGAATAACACATAGGCTACTTACGATCCCGGAAAAATGAACGGTTCCCGTGGGATAGGTTGGTATCTGGTTTCCTAAAGGTGAACTTGAGCGAAGTCTGTAATAAATTGCAATGCATAAGAATTATTTAATGACTTAGATTTATTTTCACTTTCTTCATTTTAACTAGATGTGTTTGTTCGTAATGGTTCTAGTTAAATATTTCTTCTTTTCTAGTAATATACATTAATTTTAATAAGCTAACTAGCATTATACCTACCTTAAGAATCTGTAAGCGGTGAAGACTTAACTTAGTATGTAAAGTTTTTATTTGTTTTTTTATACATATATACAACTAAATACAGTTTGGCTTCCAAGTAAATATTTTGAAATAAACAAAAAAGGTTATATAATGTAAATTGTAAACAAACATGTCGATCGTTCTATGACTCAGCTCGCTCAAAGGGGCGTGCATGTTGGGAATTAGGACATGGGAAAATAGTATGACGATTATTAATTAATTAAGTAAATTTGAGTATCTTTTAAGTATATAGATACATTTTATTAAAATTCTCACATAGAAAAAAAATCTAAAAATATGTCATTTTTCTCCAGCGATCACTTTCTGAAGATAATACAGCTATTTTAGATAAGGATTTGTAGTGATATCTATTACATGGAGTACTTTTTTGTTTGTAATATATTTACTTTTTTATTTAAGCCCGAGTAAAGAGTACGCAATATTGTTCCAATGAAACGTTAATAAATTAAACCGTACTATTGCTTTAACCGAATAAATTGTTATTTTAATTTTGTTTATTCTATCGCTCATATTTTATGAAACTCACGAATGAGTGCTTCTTTTACCATCATTTTGTACAATATATATTTCAATAAAGCATTCCAATATGTTACAATACTTAAAATTATTGTTGTTTAACAACTCATTCACGTATAATAAACAATAATTAATTATTATTTTTATTATTCGTGAATGGGTACTTTAACATGTGTTTAAAGGATGTCCAAAATGTAAAATTTATGTTTATATAAATATGATCTACATGTACTATTATGATCAAAATAAGAAATAGTTATCGATTATGAGTTCATTGTATGTATTCAGCCCTTTTTTTAACATCCCACCGCTGGGCACGGACCTCCCTTTTATTACAAGGGGAATCAAACCTTAGTCTACCACGCTGGCAAAGTGCAGGTGGGCGGGCTCAAACATCTTGCGAAAACGAAGGTTCTCTCAGACATGCAGGTTTTCTCACGATAGTTTCCTTCGCGGTAAGGCGAGTGGTAAAAATGTTGGAAATGATTATGAAAATATCATGGATGAGAAACCCGGGATTCGAATCCGCTTCACTTGGTTTCCCAAGCGAGCGCGTTACCACAGGGCTTCCACTGGCTGCAATTTGAATGAATTTAATGTCGTCAGTTTCACGATTATGTTACTGCAATTAGATATGCCGAGCAACTATTTATCTTTGAAATGCAGTTTACGTCAGAATACCCGTTTGCACAACCTGATGAAGCTTAGACTACAAAACTTTGATTTCTTTTCAACCGTATAATTGAGCGGATAATATCTTAGAACTCCAATAACTTTGCTTTGTGCTCTAACAACGACTCGTTTAATTTCCTCTCCATTTTAATTTTTCCCTTAACTGACAATAATTTTCAAAAACTTTTGTCTTATCGTCCTGGTATGACGTTTATAAATGATTGATTCGGCTTTTGTCTTAAGAATTGGTAATAAATATTTTATCTTTGTTTTAAGTGAGACCATTTCTTAGGGAATACGCTACGAGAACTTTTAAAGAAAATCAGTGTACTTACGGTTGCACCGCAATATCTGTATTATAATATTACTAGCAGAACCTGCGGCATCGCTCGCGCTAAAATTACAAACAAAACTCTAAAATGGTAGGTTTCATAAAAATTTTCATCCGCTATTTTACCCCCTTATGGGATAAATTTCGAAAAATGCATAAACACGTATTTAATTAATTATATTAAAGAGCGTTTATACCAAGTTTCAAGTAATTCTGATTATAAATATTTTTTTGGATTGTATTTTAACGTAGGTATTTTCCCGTGGGAAAAAGATAATCTCCCGCAGTAAAAAGTAGCCTATTTCACTCTCCAGCCCTCGAACTATCTCCACACAAAAGAAAGAAAGATAAACAAACAAACAAACAAACAAACAACCTTTCACATTTATAATATTAATAAGTATGGATGTTTGTCCGACAAAACATTCATTGCTATTTAAGACACAGTGACAGACACGGAATAAATACTAGAAATAAGGATGAACTGATAACGCCTAGCTTTCGCCTTCAGGAAGTGAATAGATCGTTTAATATGTATATATTAAGTCAATTGGAATAAAGTATAATTTGATTTGATAGAAAATACTTTACTTATACCTACTATAAAAACTTAATTAGATACTGTTTATACAGCATCAAAAAAGTTCAAAATTAAAAATAATTTTAAAAATGTATATAATACAAGAAATATATCAAAATAATATTTTCAAATCAAATATTTTCCGTATGGTTCCAAGTGATCCTTATTTACATTCTAAATGTGGCCGTCCAACACGTCTAACCCGGAGGTCATCCACAATTTCCACAACTTATTAAGTATTACCATCACACCCTCATCCCGGCTAAGTGTACCCAAGTGGCCGCAGTTGGAGAGATCTGCTTTTTCTTGAATTTTTAAACTCGCTTTAATGCTTACATAAAGTTGAACTGGTATAAGAAGTAAGAACATGTAATATTCATTATGAATATTTATTGAACTTAAATTTTACTGCTTTCGTAACGATTTTTTTTAACGAATATGTTTATATAATTTTTTTGTTTATTTATTTAGCATTTACAGCTAATAATATATGTCATAAATGTAGGATTAAAAAAACCACTTAGGTTTGACTTCAATGCTACCACTAGTTAGTGTTAGTGTTAAATTTTACATCTATACTAATATTATAAAGAGGCAGTTTGTTTGTTTGATTTTTTGTTTGTTTGTACGCGCTAATCTCAGGAACTACTAATTCAATATGAAAAATTCTTTTTTGCATTAGAAAGCAAGTTCATTGAGGAAGGCTATAGGCTATATATTATCATCATGTGTTAATATATTTTACTTATTTGTATAGGTATGTTAAGACAAACACAGTACATATAGTAACGTGTACCTGTAGTAACGGAATATTTAATATAATCAACATTTTAAATAGATTTTCATGCTTTTACGTATACTTTCCGGGCATTACAATACTTCGAATGCTCAAGTATTTTTTAAATAGAAAACTATATGGACAGAAACTAATAATATAACAATGCGAAATGTTTGTTAGTTTGTTCTTTTTTTCTTGTAGCATACAGATAATTTTTGAACAGGAAAGTGTCATAAGTTACAGTTACATACCAGGTACATGTAAAGTCTCCGTAGACGAATAAGCTTCTGTGAAAAGTTGCTTAACAAGGGCGTTTCACTTGTTCATACATTTTTCTAAGGTAGTCATTAAAATTATTAAATTATTATTATTATGTACAAAGAATAAAGTGTTTAATAAAAATATAATTAACATGACACAAATTGGATAGCGACACTAAAAATCACAAATATATTTATGCGTTACTAATCGTTATATCATTAAATTTAATGACTACATATATACGTATTCTATTTCCGTAATAATTAATGTTACCCTACTTGTCATAACATGTCATTAAATGTTAAATAGAATATTTGGGAAGTAGGTTAAAGAATATTCATTATCATATACGTAATAGGTAAAGCTATTTAGTTCAATACTTACAGTTTTAATGTTTATTATATTATATGAAACTTCCAATTTTGTTAAGCTCATTTTGATGATATTTTTACATTGTATTATATACACACAGCATGTTTTAATTTTTTTGAGCGGGACCCTAACTTATTTTCTAAAATGGAAGTAACTTTTACTTCCTTATAACATCAGCTATCTGCCAGTGAAAGTTTCCTCAAATTCAGTTCATCCGTTTCGGAGATTAGCCGGAAAAAATAGAAAGACAGACAAAAATTGTTAGAATTGTGTTTTTCTTATAAGTACCATATATAGCTTCGTATGTATTAATAAAAACTTTTTAACAAAAAAATAAAAACCGACTTCAAACAAAAGCACTAAAAAGTAAAAAATAACTGATTGGTAGTTTTCATTTACTATACATACCTAATCAAATATTTTCGAAGTCGGTGTGCTTTGCTTTATATGGGCTGGCACCGATTTCGAAAATATTTGATTAGGTATGTACTTAAAAGGTAGACTTTAATTACTTAGTCAAAGCACACCGACTTCGAAAATATTTGATTAAGTATGTATAGTAAATGAAAACTACCAATCAGTTATTTTTTACTTTTTAGTGCTTTTGTTTGAAGTCGGTTTTTATTTTTTTGTTAAAAAGTTTTTATTTTTCCCTTTTTAGTGTAGACAGTAGTAGCAAAGTAAGAATTCTAACGTATTAGGCTTGTCAAATCAAACAAAACAAACCCAAACTCAAAATATCTACTATTAGCCGTTGAAGAGTTCCATCTATCCACCTTCTGGCCTTACTATCAGATCAGGTCAACAATACCGAACCACTGTACTATCAACGGAAATAGAAACACTTGCAAAGTTTCAAGTCAATATGACAATTAGAAGTAGGTTAAATTCATCATTAGCTATTTTTCCACCCTTAGGGGTGGTATTTTTTTTTGAAATTTAAATGGGACCAATCTGGAAGTATACTCTTTCAAACGACACAAAAATTGTCCAAATCGGTTAATAAATGACGGAGTTCTGAGGTAACAAACATAAAAAAAAAAATACAGTCGAATTGAGAACCTCCTCCTTTTTGAAGTCGGTTGAAAAGATGTTATTTTGACATTACAAACAGACACTTCAATTTTATTTATCTGTATATATTTGTTCTAGCAACCGACTACCTTCAAAATTTGGGTGCGGGCGTACTACTACTACTACTACTACCTTGTTTCCTTTCAATGCTTTCTTTAATGAATTTACGCAATATACTAAATCACTAGAAAAATAAACCTATTTTTTATGGGTAATAAAAAATCTAAGCCAATAAGCTTTTGGTACTCTTTAACTCACGGAATATCGACCTGATTGAATATGCTCTTAGTATCTAATAATTTTACAAAATAAGGGCATGTATAATATCATTATTTTTAAAAACAACAAGTTTCACTCTTTATAATAAATATTATATTATTTAAAAATAACAAATATCTAATAAAAAACTTGAAAACTTCGAAATTGCAGCGGAAACAGCAACAAATCGTCTCGATTTTGACATTAACACTGTCGTTGTACTATTCGATATTTTGTTATGATATTTGCTATAAAAATATTGGTGTTGGCAGTGCGGTTGTAGGATGATGTTGTATGGCCACAATATTCGCCGCGGGCAGATATTCGTCCACAATACGTGGTTGCTTGACATTAAGCATTTTCGTAATATTTTGCTGAAACTTTTCCTGTTATTATCCATTCAAATCTATAGATCTTTTCCAAAAGTAAGATTAATATATTAAAGCTTATTTATTAGTACGGTATTTATTATACTATGTATACTATTAAGTAGATTTGCTTCTAAAAATCTTTATACAGTATATCATATTATGATTAGAGCTTAAAGCTATGCGCAGTTCCGCTCACACGGTTGGTAGGTATAGATTAACTTACGTTGCTTAGAAATACTGTTGCTTAAAATCGTCTTAGAAGCTTTATGCAGGGTCATTTTTAATTTACTGAAAACCTTTTGGGAATATACTATTTACATCATACCAACAACATCTGTAACAAGAAAAAATAATATTTCTTAAATTTTTATTGTCATACAAAAATAAATTTTTTTTTGCACCTTCTAAACTTTAAAGTTCTAGCATCTGGCAAAGTTTAAATGAGTAAGCGTGGCTTCCTACAACCCTCCAACCCTCCCCCTCCACTGGACACTCACTTTCTTTTGCTAATGCTGGACTATTACCGTTGAGAAGGTGCAATAAAAATATTTTTATTTTTGTTAAATTTAAGATATATAATTTTTTTCTTACAGATGTTGTTGTTATGTTATGAATAGTGTATTCCCAAAAGGTTTTCAGTAAATTAAAAATGACCCTGTATATTGTACTTATATCTTACAATTAATGAACAAATATGATTATACTTCTTCATAATAATGTGGCGTCGTCAATAGTTCATAAAAAATATTTTTTGCCCATGACCCCACTCGCGTGGTAGGCCTTTTAGATAAGTTGATTTCTAGATAAATTGGCTATAATCGATATCGCTAATAGAAAGCAAAAGAATCAATGGAGATGGAAATCTGACCATGGGTTAAATTAATTAAATAATGTCATTTCTATACATTTTGTACTTTTCTATTAGCGAAAATGGTTGGAAATGCTCATATTTTGTGTAAAACCTCAATGCATGTGCTACTTTCATTCTGAATTTCTCTCATGTAACGGATTAACAAATCGCTCATAAACTTTTGTATTTATAATATAATATTTATTAAACACAATTTTTACTCCTTAACTCTAATAACTACTATCGTTTCCCAACACTTATAGCCAGTTTTCGAATCTTAAACCATACAATTTTAAAAAGATAAAGCTATGAAAAAATATATGATATGATAAACATGAATGAGACTAATTTATTAATTCAAGCAGCTGTAATTGAGGCCAATGAATGTTCTTAACATAGATTTACATAAAATTACCCACAATTAAATAATAAATCGACCCCTCAAAAAGTACCCACGTTTAACTTAGTTAATTATTTTGATTCATTAGAGCTTTTTCACTAATAGGAAAAAACATTCATATTTCTTCATTTAATACGACTCTTATACCGTAACTCAAGGTTCTTTCATTCTTTTCTTGGAAAAGGAAGATTTCGAGGAAAATAGTATCTAAATAACACATTATACGATTATTCAGGGAGCAGTCAGCGTAATGAAGTGCGTGTCGACGGTAAATTGTACCATACTAAAAGTAAAATAATAGTTTTCTATCTCACTTTAGGACTTTAAAAATGCCTTGTAATAGTAAAAAAAACGTATGTAAGATTACATTATCAACTTATATAAGTTTTTTTTTATTATTTTTTTCTTTATAACTTTTACTGATGAACAAACGAGAAGATTTACAAGAAAAATCAGCGGCAATAAACATTTTTTATTATAAAAAAATGTTAGAAGTTACATACATATATTATATATTCAGACCTTAACATTTAAAAAGTAGTATGTACAAACTGACTAAAATACTTTTTTATTTATTATTATATTATATAATATAAGAATTGTATATAATATTATTATATCCTACTATCCTACTAATATTATAAACGCGAAAGTTTGTAAGAATGTATGTATGGATGTATGTTTGTTACTCTTTTACGCCAGAACGGCTGAACGGATCTGGATGAAATTTGGCACAGAGGTAGATCATAGTCTGGAATAACACCTAGGCTACTTTTTATCCCGGAAAAATATACGGTTCCCGAGGGATAGATTTGTTTATGTTTTTCTATTAAATTGTTGGGACATACGTTGGGACATTAACACACAGCGTCATCTAGTTCCATGGTAAGCTACGAGCGTGTGTTATGGATACGAGATAGTTGATACACTACACATATATATCTTTAAATACATACATTTTATAAATATAAACACCCATGACTGGAGTACAAACATTCGTCATCACACAAATGAATGCCCCCAGCGGGACTCAAACCCGGGACCGCTGGCACAGAAAGTAGGGTCACTACGAACTGAGCCAAGCGTGTCGTGTTATTTTATATTAAAGTATTTACTCGTACTATCTAGTACTTACAGTTCCAAAACAATGATTCTTATATAAATATATAAAAAAATTTTTTTGCAATTATATTATAGCTTAAGGCACAACTAGTCAAGACCAAGAATTCAATTAAAATATTTGTTCAAGAGAGAATTCTAAATTATAAATTAAAATAGCTATTTTCATGTCTACAAGTTATCTTCTTTCATATATTAAATGCTTTAAGATCTTTTCTAATATTATGTTTTTAATAAAATAAAATAGTAAGAATTTTATTTATCGTTAAATTAAAAGTTTTTTGCTATATGATATATAGTTTATAGCCTTCCACAATGAAATATCTAATGCAAAAAGAATTTTTCCTAGTTCCTGAGATTAGCGCGTTCAAACAAAGAAATTCTGCCTCTTTATAGTATTAGTATAGATTGGTGTATTAAAACTAGCTTGTGTATTAAAATTATACAGCTTACTTTAATAGAAAATCTGATGGTTCGTAACGCTTAGACGAATGTTAAGTGTCAGTTAGTGTTTGGAAAATATGAAGATTGATAGCCGTCAGTCTTGAGCTTATCTATTAAGTCAAGTTAATGGTCTTACAAAATCCTTAAATTAAGCAAATGATAAATTATTATAAACAGCTGTGTTTGAAACGCGGCAATTAAATGGGTGATAATATTATCATAATGTTTCAGGGAATTTCTCCATTACGACATAAAATTTTACCCTGTAATTTTCATAGGGAACGGCCTGAAAAGTATTTTTGAATTGAGATATAGAAACAAATATTTTTATTTTTATATACATACGTATAAAATAAAATACTAACATATCTACTTTAATTTTAAAAGTTAATCTATGATATATTGCAAAATGCAGCAGAACTTCCGCAGTCTTGATGGGGCATCGCAGTATCGCTTACGCTTTCAACCACGATGCCTCGACAGCTGGCCTGCCGAAGCAGACCACGACAACGTAGGGTTTAAACCATTTTATACAGCCAATACGCGACGAAATTTCTATTTATTGCTCTACATCCCATAAACTATCTGCATACAATAAAATATATATTTATCGGTCGAACCGCTACTGCGTAAAGCGCCCGTATATAAATAGAAAGCCTAAGGAAAATCTTATAAATAATATATTGACACCCTTTTCAAAGAAACAAACATATATTTGCACGCCAAATAAGGATATCGCCATTTCGGAATCGAACCCACGTCCATCAATTTGTCATGAAAAATATTTTAGTCATAAATGTTATACATTCAATTTCTCGTCATGCTTTCCCAACAGTGTTTATGACGATATGTATATATATATATATATATAATATTTTATGCCTTACCCATGTGTGTCCCTAGATGATTAACAATAGCCTATGCCTGTCTAATTTGTACATATATATAATTATAGTCTATCCGTGTCTAAACTCAAATACACACATATATAAACTCTTAACATTTATAACATAATGTAAGCTCATACAAAATATAAGCTCTACAAGTATTTCTTGCTTAATTTTAATATAATATCTAATCTCTATTGGTTTCAGGTTTAATAAAGGAGATGAATGTGAAAATGTAATCAAGAATCAGTGCAGTGCAGTAATAATTAAGGAGTATAAAATGGAGTGTTCTCTGCGAAGCTCGACGCAAGTACTCTCCCTGTGGACCTTACTCATCGGTAGCTTCAATATAGCAGGTCAGTTTATTAAACTTTAATATGAATTATAGTTTATTTCATAGAGATAGAGGCGATTAACAATGTTTCATCCGGCTTTATGATTACGTGCAATGTTTATGAATTGTATTCTAAATCTTATTTTTATGTTAAATTTAAAGCATATAAGCGTATACTAATTGATCTCATTGAATTGACTTTAGTAATTTTTCAAGACATATTTTATCTCTTAAAATGTCTTAATACCAAGTGATTTCTATCTTTATTTAGCCCTTTTTAACATCTTACTAGATACGGACGTCCCTCGAATTAAAGTACATAAACGAGAGGGATGAGTATTTTGTAGTGCGTTTTCGCAGATATACAGGTTTGCTAGTGATATTTTCGTGTTCTAAAAGGCAAACTAATAATCATGGAAATAGATTCGCATATAAATAATTATTAGAAATGCGCAATATGAGGATAGAATCCGCTTTACTTAGTTTTTAAACCGATCGCGCTACCATTGGGCTATCAGTTCACACTGGTTTCATTATGGCCTTCTTAGATGTTTACGAAAGTATAAATTATATACACGGCCAAAGTTTTGTAAAAAGTCGAAAAACTGAGGGAACGGTGAAAAGAGAAAAAATATATATTACAACACCCCTACTTTGTGAGATGTTTTGAGACGCGTTTGAATAAAAATAAATTATGTACATATGTAGTAAGCCATATTATTAGATCACTTCTTAAAAAGGTCTTGAATTATTCTTACACTATAATTAAGAACGATGCAAGATTTCTTTAACATCTCTTTTTGTTAATCATTTAATAATCTATATATACATACATATATACGCAAAAACAAACCTGTTTAGTATCTTTTTCTCGTCTGTTTGTCAATTTTTTTTTTATTTACGAGCTATTGCCGAGCTTTAGTATTGTCAATAAAAAAATCAAAACAGATTTTTTCAAAACAGATAGTTGAATTCTATTCAAAAAAAAGTTTTAATTTTTTTTTAAATTGATAACACAAAATTTTTTCAATAGCTAGTTAACAAAAAAAAAACAATCGGTTAACAAATGGAGGAGAAAATGCTACTGAATTGTTTTATCTTTACCTATTCCTATGTCCATAATTCCATACTAATATATAAATGCGAAAGTAACTCTGTCTCTCTGTCTGTCTGTGTGTCTGTCTGTTACCTTTTCACGCTTAATCCGCTGAACCGATTTAGACGAAATTTCGTATGGAGATAGTTTGAAACCCTGGGAAGGACATAGGATAGTTTTTAACCCGGAAATAATCCCTAGTCGCTAGTAAATAACATTTTAAATAAAATTGATAAGAAATTAAATTGAAAACGTATATCTAAATATTAATTACTTATTAAAAAGTTATTATAGCTAAGGCCTTTACATAATTTTGCTTTTAATGGCCGGACTCGTAATCAAAGCCCGGTAATAAGCAGCTGTAATCAACTAATGGTAAATTATGTTTAGGTACGATAAGTATATTATGCTGATCATAAGTTATTTCACGTATCGTTTTGGTTATTACGAAATATTGTTACTGCGTGTTGAAATATTGATACATATATCAATTATAAATTGCGGCAACATTTTTGGGAAGATTTATATACTACTAGCGACTCACCCTCGCTTCACTCAGGTTCGACCCTAGCTTGCTTCCCTATACAAACATTCATCCCCAGTCTCAACCCCTTAAGGGATGATTTCCGGGATAAAAACTATTTTACTCACTTACTTTTTATATTGTCATGAGATTTAAAAAAAATCTCATTTAAGTAAGAAAAAAATCTTTTAATTTTCTTCTATACAAAGTTGTCCTGACAATAACAAACACGAAAAAAATATTCAATTTGGGTGCAGTCGAAAGTTGTACGCGTAAATACATTTCGGTGATTAATTTTTAATTACCTATACTGATTATATATTTGCATATATTTTGTACAGTTTTTATTTTAGATAGTTTATGTGAAAATTTTAATTTGAATATATAAAAGAAATGGTCTAAAAACTATAATTAATGATACAACTATTAGAGTTTCTTAGCATTTACTTTACATAATTATGTTATTATACTTAAATAAAAGGAGCTTTTTAACTTGAGAATACAGTCTCAAAAGCACTATAATATGAAAACACAAACTCTAATTAGTAAATCTACCTATCTAGTTACTTATAAATAGGCAAATACAAAACGGTTCAGTACCTTTTTCTCCTCTGTTCGGTTCGTGGTATCGACCGATGTATTGTTAATTTTAGTTCACGAATGCAGTATCCGAGAAAAAGATATTCACTTACATTTTGTATCTCCGATCCGCCATAAAAGAAAGGTACATAGAGAGCAAACCGGAAATAAGCTAACATGAATAAGCCTCGCGCTACACTTTGAGTTTATTGTCCTTACATAAGAATCAGGCTTTAAAGCATTTACAATGTAAAGTGACTTGATCGTTAAGCCTTTAACTTACTATATACATATGACGAATAATGTCTTTTAACATATTATATTAGAATTTAAATTAATCATATTTTACTAAATCTGTATTACAAACTGTATGATATTAATAGGCTGGGTGTTTAATAGGCATATATCTTTATATAGTTTAAAATGAAGTCGCTTCCGCTGTCTGTGTGCTTAGATCTTTTAAACTACTCAACGGATTTTAATGCAGCTTTCATCAACAGATAGAGTGATTCAAGAGGAAGGTTTTATATGTATAATACATGCATATTATAGTACAGAAAAGCCGAGAAATTAAGAGATTTGTATTTAATACTAGCCGTTAAAACGTACTTAAGGAATAAGGACGAACCCGAGTGAACCGAGGGTGAGTCGATAGTTATACTATAGTTACTAGAAAGTATGTATACTAGCGTTCCCCGCTGCTCCATACGAGTAGTTTATGTATTCATATATGTATGTAATTATTTTGCCCCTGAAGATTAGACCAAACAAACAAATTAAAATCTTCAGTTTTATATATTAGTGGAGTTATAAGTATTTATATTATAAGTAAATAGCTTTTGCTAGTAATGTTCACTGAGCAAACAATATTTACCGTGTCCATATACTGAGGTACTCGCACCGGCTTTTTCTGGTGTACGTATGACTCAGTCAAAAAATTGTTAAACTTGTTTCAGCTGAGATTTTTTTATTATTATTGTATTTAGACCTTTTTAACGTTCCAATTCTGGGCACGAGCCTCCTTTCAATACGAAGGGGATCAGGCCATAATCCAGCTCTGTGGCTAAGTGCGGATTGGCGGACTTCACACGTCTTTTCACATATGAAAATATCAGAGGTGCATGACCCGGGATATGAACCCGCTTTACTCCGTTTTCCAAGTCTTAATTCTCAGTCACTGAAGTCACTGTCTTGTTATTATTAATTTACATTACTTACCGGAGTACAACACTGTATGTACTAAAACCTTTATTTACTATGACGCAACAAGACGTTGTGGACTAACTGCTTTTGAGCAGTACTGTTTGCTTTTAAACTTTATCATACGTTGTATTGACATAAAATAAACATACCGTAAGGTAATGTGTATGTATAAACGTAAGCTAATAATTCCTTAAGCACAGAGACTTTAGATATATATAAAGATTTTTCTTAAATTTGTTGTCCTTACCCGATCCCATTCTCTATATATTTATATTAGTCCGCAGTATTTAACTAAAATGACAAAAAAAAAACAAGGTTATATTTTAGCATTATAATTGTGAACTCGTATAAGAATAAGAGTAAAGAAGATTGTATGCTGTAGGGATGAGAATGTTAAGATAGATGTGTGGAGTGACGAGAATGGATAAAATAAGGAATGAGTACATAAGAGGAGCTTTAAAGTAGCGCCAGTGACAGAAAAATTGAAAAGTCATCGTCTGAGTTCGTACGGACACGTGAAAGGGAGGGATGACACGCATATGACGAGAAGAGTGATGGAAATGAATATAGATAGATGGAGAGCTAGGAGAAGACCGAAGAAAAGATGGATAGATTGTGTGAGTCAGAACATGAAAGAGAAGTGGTGGATGATGATATGACGAGTAATAGGGGAGAGTGCAAGAGAAAGACTCAGATACTACGCTGACTCCAAATAGTATAGAAAATGTGCAGGAAAATGATGATGATCAGAATAATTATAAACAGTTCTAAAAAAAACCATTTATATCATTTTCATATATTCACCATGTTTTATAATGATTAACTAAATGGAAACCAGGATAAATGAAAGGTATTATGCAAACGTACAGTTCTCATTAAAATCACTCGAAATATATTTGCAATCATCTTTTTGTTGTCAGCTCATCAAAACAATAATCATGTACTACACTGTCCCTATAAAAATAAACACGAAATATTCATTTTAATACATGTTCATATAAAACAAAAAAATATTTTATATCTCCTCGCGGTGGCTGTACGTGTACCAACATTCATAAAGGCTTATACCAAAGCTGTATGTCAACGCGAAATAAAATGGGTGGCCTACTTTGTATCGCGTAATTAAATGAGATGTTTTATTTTCGATAAGTCAAATACCGCAATATATTTGTTTTACATGTTTGAAAACTTGTACGATTATATATATGAATTTGAAAGACAAATACGAGTAGGAAATTAGAACTGCCAAATTAAATTTGAAATTGGATGGGGTTTTGGTACAATGTAATTAATCTTACTGATGTTGTATTATAATTCCATCTTATTATTTTGGAAATCTACATATTAAATCTATAGAGATAAATAAAATTGAAGTGTCTGTTTGTAATGTCAAAATAACAGCGTTTTACTAAATGCATATGAAATTATACACGGTACTTATAAGAAAAAACACAATTTTTAAAATTTTTGTCTGTGTGTCTGTTTGTTCCGGATAATCTGTGAAACGGCTGGATTGATTTTGACGGGACTTTCACTGGGAGATAGCTGATGCTATAGGGAGTAACATAGGTTACTTTTATTTTAGAAAAAGAATTAGGGGTCCGCTCACAAAAAAAAAGCACCTAGGGACGAACCCGAGCAAAGCGAGGATGAGTCGCTAGTATCTAAATAATTTATAAGGCTAAATAGATTTTTGGTTAACGTATTTAAATTACTACTCCGACTTCAAAGAAACTTTTAGTCTTTATAGCATATATTAATGAAGGAAGACTTATAGGCTACCTAACATCAAGCTCCGCTTGGAGCGTAGCAATATATCCATAAGTAAACTATGCGGTGGAATCGCTTGCAAACAAACGCTAGTTATTCTATTTACGAGTTTTTTAAGACAAATAGATATCTAAGCTATTTAATTTCGATAATTATAAAAGGTTAGAAACATTATTTTTTTCGATTTTTGATGCACTATCTATATATCGCTACTCTATAGCCTCATTAGGTTATCTACAAAAATATTCTACGAGTAACTTAACTCGGTTATTTCTAGTCATCCTTTAATCGGATAATTAAGATATAATTATTCATCTGATAATATTTTTCGGTCACCTATTGTTAGTTTATCATGAAAATGTGTCATTTTTTATACTTTAATAAATTAAAATATTAAGTATTAAATTATTAAAATAAAGATACTTTAGGTGCAGGAGTTTTATGTACATACAAAAAAGGGTAAGTAACCTTAACCTACGACGAGCGAAGCTAAAAAATTGTTTTTTTTTTAGATCCTAACCTATTGTGTTATAATGATTTTTAAGTTCAATAGTTTTTACGTTCAAAATAAGCACCCTTACTTAAAGAGTTAAAAATGCATTTTTTAGAAGAATATTATTGTGTCGTAATAAAACAAGTCTAATCTATATATTTATAAAAAAAATTAATTCAAGTCTATTGGATCTTATTTAGAAAATTTTTTTTATTATTATTAAAAACTTTTTAAGCCGATAAATTAGGTCTGTTTTTTTAATAAAAAATGACAATAGAAGACCGCTTATATAATAAATATATTTATTATTGATCCAATTATCTGACGAAATAAATACTTCGATATTACTCAGGCATGTTTATTACTTATTAAAGGACTTCATATAAATATAAATAAATGCAAAATTTAATAAGAAGATAGCAAAGCTATGAATAATTTGTCGAAGACATTAGCAATCAGTGCTTATAAAAATAGAACGCTACAATCACACTAATGAAAATAAGCCACGGTAGTATCTTGTAAATATTCAACAGCGTTCATGCTAAAAAAGAAACAGTAACTTGTTTGTAGAATTATTCAACATAAAAATATTTAGATAGGTAATAGGAAGCTAGTTACAGCATACGGCTTTGCCTGCATTACAATTTTATTAAGTGTAAAACAACGAACTCGAACAGTATTATATTTGGATATATCGATCAATTGATTATTTTTAGGCTCAAAGGCTTACTTTATATTTTCATTATGTCCGTCTGTCCGTATGTCAATTATTTCACGTAAACATTTGATATTATACAGCTAAAATTCAGTAGGTACGTGTCTCTTGTGCTATATATAGGGATTGCTATACGATAATGTGGGATAGGGAATGACATTTTTTTATAATTTTGTGTATATTTATAACCTATAAAATAAAATATCCTATTAAATGTTCTTGAGTAATATTCAAGCAAACGGACAAGCCAAATGCTTACATTATTTTTAAGTAGCTTCGCTTTAAAAAAATACCTTGCCAATAGAACTTATTAATCAGTAGTCTGATCATTTTACTAAATTATTTCGGTAAAGAATAGTTTTACTAACACTAACCAACTGCGTGGGAGATATTATAGTGCCAAGTGTGTAAAAAATGAAGTACAGTCCGTCCCTATTATTCCTTAATTCTTATTATCCGACAGGACGACTATTTAACATGACTCCTATTCATGCATGCTACTGTTTCATGACAGAAAATTTTCAGCTATTTCGACCTTACCCGGGACTCGAATTCAAAGCCTCTCGATCCGCAACTGTAAATGCTAGCCACTAAACTAACAAGGCATTCAGATTATATTTATACATTTTTAAGGATATGCCAAGTACCTAGGGCTGATGTCAATCCCTTATATATTTTTAGATTAATAGATTTTTTAACGGTTTTAAAATGCCATCTTGTTTACGCGCCATAATATGCATTTATATCAATAAAGATATTAATTATACTTATTTGTTAAATGTACCTACGTATATTAAGCTTTTAATTTTTTATAGTATAAATATTATGTGGAAAAATAAAATTTACATCTGGATAAATATACTTTTAATTATCCTTCTATTAGACGTTGAATGTGTCTAAGTCAAATCAATTAACATGATACCTCTTGAGTTTGGGAGTATTAGATGGTGACCTAAGCCACAAGGGGAATAGGACTGGTCGGTACGTCACTTACCACATTGTCTAAAGTGTTTGATAAAATAGTATGTTTAATGAAATTTTGTACTTGAGAGATAACGAAATCGTTGACTTTATTTACTTTATTAACTATACAATTTTAAGTTAATTTTAAGGTATATTATGTCCATAATATCGCTTTTCAATCACGATAAGATATTTATATAAAAATTATATATTATGTAACTTAGTACGTGTGTTTGTTATTATATTTTAACTTTTAAGCTCAGACTAACAATAGATTGAGCCTGCCAAAATTAAAATCAAAGACAAAAATAGTAGCATTATTTGCTGTTAGGTTCACAGTGCGAAGATAAAAAGTTCACAGATTTTCCGAAATGATGTTATGTTCAATTTGAAGTCTATACTTAGGTTTTGTCATGTTTGTTTT
This sequence comes from Brenthis daphne, assembly GCA_947093115.1. Taxonomy (NCBI): domain Eukaryota; kingdom Metazoa; phylum Arthropoda; class Insecta; order Lepidoptera; family Nymphalidae; genus Brenthis; species Brenthis daphne. Next base: position 26,960,154 of record OX352474.1, on the reverse strand, counting down.
GTAGGACATTTGCATAAGCAAATGTATTATGAACAATTCCAACATTTGCGTAACCTTAAAATGTAAGACAGGATATTTTAAATTACGACCGCCTCGGTCTAAAACTGACTGCCATTTTGAGTAAACATTACTTTTTCTCTTTCTTTTTGTAAACATATATAAAATACATTATATAATAAAGTAGCATTGACCAAAAACCAAATTGTTAGGTTTTACATATTAGTATACTACAGTTTTTGTATTTTTTCTCAGAAATGAGATATTTTCCCGCGGTAAAAAGTATTCTATATGTTGACCCGGATAACCCGCTATCACCATATCAAATTTCATCAAAATCCCTCCAGTGGTTTTTCTGTGATGCGGTAACAGACAGACAGACAGATAGAAAAATCTAAAAACTATAGATTCGGCCTCTGTATCGATAATAATGTCTATTTCAATAAAATTTTCCAAAAAATATTTAATGCACAGATTCGGCTTAGTTACAATTTCATTATATGTATAGATTTTGAATCTGTATGGATATCTTAATCTTAAATTAGATCTTAAGAAAAATCGAAGTAGCTTACAAATTAACTGAATTTTTTTTATCATGGTGGAACATTAGTTTTAGCATGACTGGTACTATAATGCTATAGCGGAAATTTCTTGTTAGATTCGCGCTCTCAACGAAAAGACTTTCATAAATAAATATGCATTATAGAAATGATGTATATTATATGTAATCAGCCCTTTTTTACGCCCGACTGCTGGGCACGGGCCTCCCTTCAATACAAACGGGATCAGTGGCCAAATGCGTGTTGGCTATAAAAAAATGATACTATAATAAATTAATTTTAGTTATTTGTAAGTATTAACCTATCTGTGCATTAAATATTTGTTGGAAAATCTTATTGAAACAAACATTATTATCAATACAGAGACCGAATCTATAGTTTTTAGAATTTTTGTCTGTCTGTCTATCTGTCTGTCTACTACCGCATCACACAAAAACCACTGGAGGAATTTCTATGAAATTGGGTATGGTCATAGCTGGTATACGGGTCAACATATAGGGTACTTTTCCCCCGGAAAAATATCTTATTTCTGAGAAAAAATACAAAAACTGCAATGTGAAACCTAAGAATTTAGTGTTTGGTCATCTGAACGCGGGCGGAGCCGCGGGTAATCCTGGTCTAAAATATTACTTAAAAGTAGATTATGTCCAGAAATTCACTTTAAAATATATTATTTTGGCGAAAAGAAAAGACGTAGTATCTTATTACTCTATCCACGTTTATGATCGCTGTTAAGGTCTTACATCGTAAAACCAAAAACCTAATATAGCCAGCTTCAGTTAGTTTCAAATAACAAATTTTCAAGTAACTTTATTACGGCATCTCTATATTTTATAAAATAAGCTAAGGCTGCACGAAGAGGACTGGTTTTGATACCATTTTTAAAATTAAGCTGGTTTATTGCTGGCTTAAGGTGGAGTTTTACTGGATTACGTAGCGTTGCTTACATATTAGCGAAGACATTATACCTTATTAGATATTTTATAAAGTTTTATATCATAATAAAAATATATATTAAGATCTAATCATAATATAGCTAGGCATGAAATCCTTACATAATATGATATATCTCTTTGTCAGTCTGTTTATACGCTTTTAACTGGAGAACACTCGCTTTGATTTACATAATTAACTGTGAAAGTTTGTTATTTGATAGTTTATCATTTTCTAGCAGAAAGTTTCTTCTGGCAAAAGTTGTTAGAGACGAGTAAAATATAGTTAAGGCATGCGTACGTGGCAATATAAAATTCTAATCGAGTCGAATCTATACATAAAATATTTTTTGAAAAATCTTATTGAATTGAATCTTATTAATAGTCATGATTATCGATACAGATTCCAAATCTATATTTTTTACAATTTTTGTCTATCTGTCTGTCTGCTTGTCTATCAGGGAACGCATCACATTCAAACCACTAGACAGATTTTAATCAAATTTGGTATGGTGATAGCTGGCTAATCGGGTCATCATATAGGATACTTTTTACTGCGGAAATTATCTCATCTCTGAGAAGTCTATACTAAATGTTAAAACGTAACTAGGGACGAATCCGAGCGGAGCGAAGGTGAATCGCTAGTATTTTATAAATTCAAGGAAAATTATTCATTTCTTCACTTTAGATTCGTTAAGTTGATGTACTACTTTGCATGTGATCGATGAAATAGAAAAAATATAAGTCTATACTGTAGCTTTAACATTTAATTAGATGGGCGGACACCACAGCTTAAGACTATTATATGGCACGCCACAGTCTTTATACGGCACTTTAACCATGTATGTACACTATAATTTTTATACTTTAGACGTTAAAAGGAAGTAAAATTAAAAATACTTATGTCTATTTTTTGATCGAAATTGTTATTTTTATTATATTATTTATCGCCATCATTTTGCCTTACATAAGAATATGCGAGTGACAATTGCATACATTTATTAGGTTTATTAAGTACCCTTTTAGCTATATCATATACATACATATATATCACGCCATCACGTTAGTTACTGAACGTATCGGTATGGAACTTTGACCAATCGATACAGAATCGTCTGTAGATGGTTTAAAGCTATTTATTTTTTGAATTTCATACACTATTACCCATTCTTTTTGCATTTACTATCATACATATTTCTTCGCGACACTAAAGAAACTTACACTTTTTTATTTGTATTTTTATTGAACCTAAAAAACCTAAGTATACATCTAAGATCTCTAAAACCCAAAAGAAACATTTACATACCCCCCGCAAAGCGGGAGGGTGGTGGCTAGCTAGCTATATATGACTTATATCTTAGATTTACATATATACTTGACGAAGGAGGCTTTAGTTACCTTTTTCAACTCTAAAACCTTATTGTTGTTTTAAGTCACTATGTTATTTAGTTTAGTTTTTATTGCGTTTTAAGTGATTTTAAATTTAGAGCATAGACCACGTCTCGAGCGGGGTCGAGACGCTATCACGACATTCAATGGATATACGTGGTTTAGTAAAGTTGGCTGATCATGGTGGATCATAGAGAGCTAAATATGCTTTGATATTATAATATTTGAAAGTCAATGATCCTGTGAACCCGGTGCTCCGCTAAATTATTAGAATTACCGTTTCAAGCTTATAACATCGTGATTTCCCTGATTAAACTTTGTATTGAGCTTTGTATACTTTATTATTTGAGCCCTGATAACGCCCACAAGATTAGTAACTAGGTACTAAACATGATGTTCAGTAGAATATGGATAACACGACATACTTATTATTTCTATGTATTATAACATTTTATCTACCACGTGAGTGAAACCATGGACATATACTAGTAAATCAATAAAAAGAATAAAAATATTTAGTTTTACTTTAATCCAAAAATAATTCGTATCTTATTGGAAAATTCAATCTAACAAATGGAAACAGTTTTAATCAGATAAAAGCAAAAGATTAAATAAAACACGATGCGAACATCATCTAAATTAATAAACTCAATGCCTTCACAATTATGTTAACTGCTACTGGGGGGCGAGAAAGAAATTATCGTAGAAGCTTCTCGACCGACCCTACAAAAGGTATTATTGCCTTCTTTAAAGGGTAGTAACATTGTTATTTATATTTTGAAAGTAAATTATATATTTTACTAGCATTGCCCGCGGCTCCGCATGCATTTTGATGACCAAAAACCAAATAAAATAGCATTATTGTTTTTTTTTTCAAGATAAGCTGTTTTTAATAGTTTTTGTCTTATTTAGTAAGTTACCTTGCTAAAATATATATAGTATCACCGTGGTTTTATTCTAACCAGTTTTTGTATTTTATTCTCAGAAATAAGATATTTTTGATGAAATTTGGTTATCCGGGTCAACAACATATAGGATATTTTTACTGTGGGAAAAACCTCATCTCTGAGAAATTTATACTAAACTTTAAAACGTAAGTAGAGACGAACCCGAGCGGAGCGAGGGTGAGTCGCTAGTCCGCTATATAAAACATTGCCAGTTTTTAAAATAGACATTATCAATATAGATAATTATTTTTTGTTGTTGTAGTTTCAAAAATTCACTTCCGTTTCCAGTCGGATTGATTTAACAGCATGATTAAACTCGCCACTACGGTGAATAACAAAATTTGTATATTTAAAAGTAATTAATATGTATGTACATATAAAGCAGATTATAGTTACATATAACCATGTAAATTACGTTAGAGTATGTGTTTGTAGTTGTACAAAGACACGAATAAAATGCACTACTGAATAGAAAAGATATATGGTTTTGCAAAATAAACATAAAATTACCATAGAATTCCTATAGTTAAGCAGATTTAAATGGTACGCGATATTACAAAGCCTAGTTTAATTTTATAACTAATGACCCGCATTTGCTTCGCTCAAACTATTCTCAGGTATAGTGTTCTCATAGAGATCGTGTATTTGCTGTATGTGTATTCATGAACTGCCTTGTTAGTCTAGTGGCTACGGATTTATAGGTCATCGATTCGAATCCTGGGTCGGGCAAGTTATAATTACTGGATGTTTATATTAGGCAATTCTCAGAAGATTCTCTTTTAGGATTGCTTTAGTAAACCTAGATATTGTTACAAACACACATACATTCGATCTTTTAACTATTAATTTTAGGGATCTTTTTTGTTTGTATTATTACGCATATCTTCGTCAGTTATCTATCGATTTTTGTGATTCTTTTTTATTGAAAATGAACCATAAAGCCTAATATTATAAATGTGAAAGTTTGTGAGTATGTATGGATGTTGTTACTCTTTCACGCCAGAGCGGCTGAACGGTTCTGGATAAAATTTGGCACAGAGATAGATTATAGTCTTGAACAATATTTATTCTGGAAAAATATACGGTTCCCGAGGTATAGATCTGTTTTTGTTTTCCTAGAGGTGAACCCGAGCAAAACGAGGGTGAGCCGCTAGTCTTTTCATATAAGAAATAAACGTGCTACGACTACGCTAAACGCTTAAGAGTATAATATAAATACTAAAAATGTGATTAACACGCAATTAATTATTATATATAATTAAAACTAGTTGCGGGTTCGAGTCCCGCTGGGGGCATTCATTTGTGTGATGAGCACAAATGTACATACCCCAGCCATGGGTGTTTACGAGTATATTTATGATATGTATGTATTTATAGTTATGTATGTGTAGTGTATCAACTACCTGGTATCCATAATACAAGCCTCGTTGCTTACCATCGAACTAGATGGTCCCAATATCCCAATGGTAATGCCCCAACATATTTATTTCTCGTAACGTTATGTCTTATTTAAATAAGAATTAATAAAGATGTTGACAAGTATCAGAAATTGAAGTAATCAAAAGTGCGAGTAAGAATGGGGAGCTATTGTCAGCTTATTGCAGCTACGTAAAATTATGGCGTAGTTAAATCTCGGTTGGAATTCCGCCTCAGATTGTCGAGAATGTGAGCCTTTGAGTACGGCGCCGGTATGCCGCTTTGATAATATACACAAGGAGTTACGCTTTTTTATATCGAAAATATTTTTGTACAGGTCGGTTTTAGACTGTACAATTCTTTAGGAATGCCTCGAGGCGTATAAAGTGGACTTTTCAGGTGGCCCTTTTAATATTCTTTATGTATGAAGTTTTGAAATTAAAATGTTTTACATTTGGGTAAGATTTTATTTTTGTTATGTAACTAGATGTTTCTCGCGGCTTCGTTTATAATTGTTTGTTATTTTTTGCTTAAATATTACTTTAAGGAAATTTGACTTAGAAATTATATAATTCTAATTTATTTAAACTTATGTTTGTATCGTGTTTGATGTTTCATTCCATAATTGCATGAGATATTATAATTTGAAAATCATATAAAGACTACGATCTGAAGTAAAACATAGGCTACTGCCAAAATTTTTAAAGTTAACTGTTTCTTTCCAAAACTACTGGATGGATTTTAATGAAACTTTAAAATAATATAATCATTAGAATAACACATAAGCTACTTTTATTCCGGAAAAATGTACGGTTCCCGTGGGATAGATTTGTTTTTGTTTTTCTAGAGGTGAACCCGAGCGAAGCGAACATGAGTCGCTAGTAATGACATAATTAATATAAATACATATTATTTTCTCTAAGTACGCAAGGTAAACTAGTGTAGATAAAAGATATACAAATGTTGTGAAAATGCTTTAAATATAGTTAACATAAACTCATATTATGGTATTATAAAATGAGTATTTTGATTTAACTTGTAGGTTTTGGCTACTGTGGTTAGGTTTCAAGTGCTAATGTTCTGGTCGTCATTAAAACTTAGACTTTCCGCTTACTAGAAGTGCCACTAAAACTGAATATTTAAGCCAAACTAAAAGCTTTTGGCTATAGCCGTCGCCGAGGTAGATATGTTGGTTGTGGTATAGTCGTAACCATTATGGCGCCAACAATGAACTTTTAAAATGTTTATTATTTTATATTATATTCACAAATTGTTTTCCAGTAATTTTTATTACTTTGTATCTTAAAGAAAACTTTCTAAGCAAAAGTTTTCGTAGATCTATCGCTTGAAAAAAATCTCGAAGATCCGTCGTAGCAATCTACGGGACGAGAGAAAAACCGAGAAACAAGTTTTGAAATTCACATAACTTGTAATCTGTATATATACTAATAAAATTCTAACTGAGTCGAATCTGTATATTAAATATTTTTTAGAAAATCTTATTAATATAGTCATTATTATCGATGCAGAGACCGAATCTATAGTTTTTCAATTTTTGTGTGTCTGGGACCGCATCACAAGAAAACCACTGGAAAGATTTTCATGAAATTTGATGTGATGAGAGCTGGTGATTCAGACATTTTTACTGAGTATGCGTATTGTGGGAAAATATCTCATCTCTGAGAAATCTATAGTAAACGTTAAAACGCAACGAGGGATGAATCCGAGCAGAGCGAGGGTGAGACGCTAGTATTCTTTTTTTTTTTTTTTCCTGAGCCTCCAACATGGGGGAAGGAGTCTGTGTTTTCTACTTCTTTCATACCAGTTCTCGCTTTTATGCTTCTCGCACTTTCATTCCGCATACTATGTCTTTCTATCATTCATCCGCATTCGTTCCTAACTATCTATCTATCTATTTTATTTAGTGTCTTTGTTCTTATACTATGTAACACGGGGATAATAATTGGGGGTAGTCGGTAATTTTTATTAATAGTTTAGGCTTATTTATATATGCTCTTATTATTAGACTTATCCTATTTATACACTATACATTATATATGTTACCACTAATATACTATACTATATTTGTTTAACATATTATTACTAACTCTTATTTCTATTGTTTACAGTTTTACATAATTTTTTACAGTATTGCAGGAATTTATCTCTTTTTTTATTGTCTTTCATAATTTTTGGTAGTGCATTTTTATCTAGTTTTAATCCGATTTGTGCTTCTAAATAATATCTGGAGACGCTAGTATTAGTATCATATATTTAGTGCAAAGCTAATATACTATTAAAAACCACAAAAAAAAAAATACAGTCAAATCTCAGTGAGAACAAAAATATTGCGCAAGTTTACCTTTTTATCTTTTATTTAGCACAAGGAGCAAAAAGTAGAAAACGCTTGCGACTAGGGCTCATAAATTGGACTAATTACTAACAGGCTAGGATTTTTCTGTGGTTTCGCGTATAGTTTGTATTACAAATTTCTTTATAAAATACTTAAATCTATATTATGTTACTCTAATGTAAATATAAGCTATATTACAGTAAAGTTTCACCAAAATTAGTTAAGTAGGTTTTTTTAATTTCCATACATGCGTACATTTCATTTCATTTCTCAAAATCTTTCAAATTATGTACTTTATATCACGTTTATCTATATCTTTACTAATATTACAAACAGGTAAAGTTGGTGAGTTTGTAAATTGTGAGTTTGTGACGTTGTAGGAGGTGATCTCTGAATTTACTGAACTGATTTAGATGAAATTTAGTAAGAAGATAGTTTGAGACCCTGGAAAGGACATAGGATACTTTTTATCCCGGAAATCATCCCTTAAGGGGGTGAAAATGGGGATGAAAGTTTGTATGGGGAATCGAGCTAGGGATGGTATATGGATTTAGGGATAGGTATGAGTCGCTAGTGTATATATAAACAGATAAAGACAAAACCGTTCAGTACCTTTGTCTCTGTTTGTCAAGTGATTTTCTTTTTTTTTGTGTTAAGTAGGTATTGCCGAACTTCAGTGTCACCAATAAAAAAATTTTAGTATCAGTTTTTAAATAAAGAGGTCAATTCTATTCAAATAGATTTTCCTCAATTTTTCAATAATTATATTATGGTCTAATTTCGCGATCACTAAGCAATCATTAGTATTTATAATTTATATTCAGATATATATAAACACCCTTGACTGAAATACAAACATTCGCGCTCATCACACAAATAAATGCCCCAAGCGGTACTCGAACCCGCGACCGCTTGCACAGTAAGTAGGGTTCTTAACTACAAACTAAGCCAAACGTGTCGTCTAGGATAATTACCCTAAGTCTATAACTGTGACTAAATCCTAGTTTATTACTTGTTTCTTTACTACTAAATAACGCTTTTCTTTACAAATATTGGGCTGTACTAGCGAGTCACCTTCGCTTCGCTCAAGTTCGTCCCTAGCTTGCTTCCCAATACAAACTTTCATCTCCATTTCCACCCCCTTAAGGGATGATTTCCGGGATAAAAAGTATTCTATATCCTTCCCAGGGTCTAAAAATATCTTCTTACCAACTTCATCTTAATTGGTTCAGTAGATATAGAGATTACCCCCTACAACCACACAAAGTCACAAACTTACAAACTCTACGTATCATATTAGTATAGATTAACAATTAATACTAAAAATATTAATATCTGATTAAATTTCCATAAAACCATAAGTAAATAAATATACATATTTTCAAAAAACAAAGATTCCAATGAATTGAGATCCTCCTTTTTGGAAGTCGGTCAAAAATATAATAAATGAAATAGAAAAGAAAGAAGTGACACAATAATAAATCCAATACCGTGCTAGTCGTCACTTATTATCCTGAAGGTCACGTGATACGACGAGTCGTGTTCGCACGTACGCCGCTTTTTTATTGTTTCGCATTGTTCCTTTTGAAAATAAATCGGAACGGGGGGTTGCGTGCCTTGTATATGTATTTTGCATGAGAAAAAGCTACTAGCTTGGGGCCGGCAGAAAAAAGGTGCGTGATTTTTGTTGAATATATGGAGAAAAATTTATGGGCGTAGTGTGTAAGTTTTATTAGAAACAGCTATTTGGCAAGGAAATGCCTTTCATACTGTTTTATGAAACATAAACGAAGTGCAGTAACACTTGATATTGGGGTGTTATTACTAACGATATGCTATTATGTTTAACCGCTGCGATAAACGGTTGAGTGCTAAGTGTCGACAACTACATCCTTACAGTAACACCAGGGCTCTGGTTACCTGCAAAGCATTTCATTTACCACAGCCAATGTACTATTATTCAAATGAGTTGCAAAGTTTCCTTATAGCAATTTAACAATTTCACTTCACGCTACAAAATATTTTTATCGTTAAGATTGACCTAGTTTTTTTTATTATAACTGTTTTCTTAGAACTTAAATGGAATAAAAGAAAATAAAAATTCCTAATTAAGTAATTATGCTTTTATACAACATAAACCTTTTTAATTCAACCCTTTACGGACGGTAAAATATCAATTTAACATAATAAGTACAAAAATACGCGTTATAGAAGGGGATGTTATTTTAATTTTTTTAACAAAATTGCTAAAATATTTTCTTACAATATTTTGACAAAATTTGAATAAAATCTTGTCAAATTATTAAATTCCAATTTTTTAGCAATTCTCTCGGTATTATTTTACAAATAATGTTCCTTCTAATATTTTTTGTAAGCTATTCACCGTCGTTTTGTTATTATATGAAGAGTTTTTCATGAAAAGTGATTTTGAAAATCCTAAATGGTTTTCGGTAACTTTTAAAAAAGCAAGAATATAATTTATTTCAATAAAAGGAATAAGAATAATTATTCTTTTGAATATTTTTAATATTTAAAAAAAAAACAAGATCCATTGTGTTGTTTGTTCTTCTGTCAGGTCGAAACGGAGTGACGGATTGGCGTGATTTTTTGTGTTGTAGTTGGAGGGCTGGAGAGTTACATAAACTTTTTACTGCGGTAGATTATCTCATTCCCACGAGAAAACAAGTTATAATACAACCCACACCAACTCATCATATCTGATTGTTGTTTTATATTTTCAAACATGGATCATGTAATAAAATATGAAATTAAAGAGTACACTATCTTTACATTTACATATATATTATGTAGTCTATCTATTCCATACTAACCATTAAAGCATAGGTACCATATTATTATAATGAGGTAAAGTTTGTGAGCTTGTGACGTTGTAGGGGGTAATCTAGAGATTACTCCCTACAACGTCACAAGCTCACACACTTTACCAATTAATAAAATAGATCTATAGATCTACAGAACCGATTTAGATGAAATTTGCTAAGAAGATAGTTTGAGACCCTGGGAAGGACATATGATACTTTTTATCCCGGAAGTCATCCCTTAAGAAGGTGAAAATGGGGATGAAAGTTTGTATGGGGAGTTAACCTAGGGATGAACCCGAGCGAAGCGAGGGTGATTCGCTAGTATATAATATAGTCAATTCGTGGCCAGCCAACTACTTTTAATTTGTGTTGGGAGGATGTTTAGGGACCGCTTGTTTTACGCATAGCGTGAACTAAGTACGGCTTATACAAAACTTTATATTATGTCATGTTACATATCTTAAGTAATTTTTAATTTATTAATGTCTCTTACAATAACTGTTAAGTTTAATTATCTATATATAAATAAGCAAAGTCAAAACAGTTCAGTATATTTTTCTCTGATTCTAGTCCGATCCTCTCCGATTTTCTCTTTTTATGTTTGGTAGAAAATGACGGGATTTAGTGTTATCAATATATTTTTTTGGAAAAAGTATTTTTTGTATAGATATAGGATATTCTATTCCTATTTATTTCCTCAAAATTTCACACTAGTGCTAATAAATAAGAGTAGACGATAACATATTTACGTACATCAAAAAGTTGGCATTTTAGTTGTCTTTAAACAAATTTATCTAGTAGCTAGGTAAAAACAATAAAGAGTAATAAGGTAATAAATTAAATTTTCATTTTACTCTTGAAAATGTTCAAAATTAATCGTGCCCAAAATTCAACAAGCGTAGATCCAACAATTTTAACGGCTCAAGTATCTGTTAAATCATCATGGACAGACGATTTCCAATCGCTATATGCCATTAAAAGGTTCGTTTTATTGCGAGTGTCACCGCAAAGCGTGTAATGTTCATGGAATACACTGAAATTGCCTTCCAAAATTGGAACATTTGGACGAAGTCGAATGTTCCGCGGCAATTTAAGATCGTCCTCCTGTGAAATTAGTAAGGTTATTGGTTTCATTCTTATATTTACGGATCGTTTCTGTATGATGAATTACGCTTCTTTATACTTTATTGGCTTTGAATCTCGTTAAATTATTTCAGTTGAAAGTGATTTGACTGTATATAGTCTTATTATATATTTTAAATTGAAAAATATATAAATCTAAATAAATAAATAAAAAATAATAATAATATTTCATTTTATAACTATACGTACAAGTCCATACACTCATCTTATGTATATATTTTTTACATTATACTTTGGTATATAAAATGATCTTTACTGAGTTATATACCTAGTAACTTTAAAAAATACAAAATTTCAAAATTCAAAGCATTTTTGAAACTCAATTGATGTATTATTTGAACTTTAGATTACTGTAAATTAATATGATAAAAAAAAACATCACACGAAAAAATCGCTTTGCAAAATCAATCACGTCGATGATTTTGGTAAGCATTACAAATATATATATATATATATATATATATATATAATCTTCCGTTACTTTTTTAACACCCAAACTAACAATAGTGTTATTAAAAGAATTGCAAAGCTCTATAGACTCACCTTTTCTGTTATTTATCAATCTCGTTTGTACGCAGAAACAATATTTACCCTCTGGTTCAATAGGCCCGGTAGTAGTCAAAAAAACAACTTATTTTCGTTATCCGAACCACAAAAGCAAAGCGAGATATAACGAAAAAATTATTCCCTATCCACCAGATGGTTTCGAAATAAACGTTGAATAAACAGAAGACAATGTCCTAAAGATTCACAAATGGTAAGTCAACATTGTTGTTCATTTCATTTTAGTTTTCACTAGCGACTCACCCTCGCTCCGCTCGGGTTCGTTCCTGGGTATGTTTTGACGGTTACTATAGATTTCTCAGAGATGAGATATTTTCCCGCAGTAAAAAGTATCCTATTTATATTAGGTATCATCATACCAAATTTCATCAAAATCTATCCAGTGTTTTTCTCATGATGCGTTCACAAAAAATCTACAAACGCTAAAATTTGTAATAAAGTTGATAATAATGACTATTTCAAAAGGATTTTCCAAAAACTATTCAATGTAAAGATTTTACTCAATTAGAATTTTATTATACAAGTATGTATCGATTACAGAATGGTTGCTTCAAGACCTAAACAACTAGCGAAAAATTAAAACATCTTTTGTAATTCTAAACCAAGAGGCAAGAATATGGGAACAAGTCAAGCAGGTGAATTTCATTTGAATGGACGAGAGCAGGTATTGTTCATTGAACGGGAAGCAAGACTTGCTTACCAATCTTCAAGCATAAACCCAGTTACATTACACTTAGAATACTTAAGCATTGTATTGTACTGTTATACGCCTGAAGCTATTCTTGCTCAGTTGTAGTTTGATCAAATCTTGACTTGATATTGTTATATGACATATTTATAGGGAATATTAACATAACATACTGTATTTTTAAGGAAAGCTTGCAACTTTAGGGACGTATAATTCAACAAGTATTGGTTTGAATATAAAAAGATCTTTAGAATGACTTATGTGTAATTAAAATATCTCACTCATCAGCTACATCTGTGATATCCATATATTTTGTTTAAATTTACTAAAGAATTGTTTAGCGGTTTACATGAAACTACCAAATCAATATAGCTGTATTAGTTCTTAAGAAATCTTTGAGGCTAATCGTAAGGTTATCTTCTTTTATATATGATTTTTCGCAAAAGAGCCTATTTCTATCTCCGGTACATAAATTAAATTTATATAAAAAAATACTTGTTGTAACCTTAAAAAAAGAATAAACCAACAAAGATACTTTTACATTTAAAATATTATTATTAATTTAGAATAAAATATTATAGAAAAAGCATATTATTCAGTGTATCGGTGAAAGTATGATTTGAAAAAGTTTGCGTATTTTCAATGTTCTTTTGTAGTTTCTTTTCTCGACAGACTTCATCTGCACTTGTTTCTCATGGTTGTGCACTTTTGCGTCGTGATTTTCCAAGTACATGTTGTTCAAAGGGTAAATTAGCCATTTAACTTTGCATACATATTGTTCGAGCAGTCTCTAGCCACTGTTTTCTTTTAGCTTTAGAATATTTGTTCTCTCAATACTTTTATTTTTATGTAAGTACTCAGTACTCACTCTTTGTAGTGCTTGAAGAAATTGCGATTTAATTTATTTCTATTACGTTTATATAAGAGAACAATTGTGTAAGAAAATTTATGTTGAATAGCTACTAATAAGACTGAGCTGTTTTGTGAAAGACAATCAAATTATTCTATTATTTTACTGCATTCTTATAACAAAAAACCATTAGCGTCCTGCCATCCCACCGGACGTGAAGTCAAGAAACCCACTGGGAAGCGGCCCACTTCGGTGGGCGGTGTACCATGTATGTTGCTCCTGCTACTTCTCTGATAACAAAGTGGACTATTGGGGCAACCCCATGTTTGTTGTGGTCTGCTTCGGCAGCCTGCCGTCGCGTCGGGGTGTCGTGATTGAGTGCGTAAGCGATCCAAGCGATTTATAATGGATGGCAGTAGGCGTATAATAATAAAAAAATAGCTGCTTTGTTATGATTTTTTTTCTGTACATATTTATAATATTGTACTCGTATATGTTTTATTGAAAAAATAATTATTATACTAGGTTTCACATGCGGATCCCCTCACTCGATACCTTGAGTTTTTTTCATTTGAGTGTTATTCAAATCCTTCGCAAGTCCAAGCAAACTCCTTAAGGATCTTTTTATTTTTAATACTAAATCTAAAAACAGTATTTCGTGTTATAAATTATTAAAGTGTAAATAATCGTATCACTGCCACCTGTCAGTTAACAATGAGAAATGCAGCGTAGTTATTCACATGCGGCAGCTTCTTGATATAGCTATTAAAACAAAACTTTCGATTGCTTTAACGTAGCACAATTTTATACTGCATGTTAAGTGAGATTACTCGTATCGATTTTGCCCTTTTATGTCTGAATTATCTTTGATTCAAATATTATAAAGTTTTTTTTAAATAGCTAAAGTATATTTCTCATATGAGACTTGTTTTTAGTATTGATATATAGTACATATGTTATTATCTTTTGCACTAGAATAAGATTCGATTCTCAGATGGGTTTTTTTTTTTACTTTATAAATTGAAAGGAAATTAATAAATAAAGCCTCTTTATATTGAGAACATTTGACTTAAGATAGGACAGCAAGTACATTGTGTAAATAAATTATATAACTTTAAAGTTATAACAACAATTAGTATTTCTCGCTGGCGCTTCTCAGAACTACTTTCTGAACAGCTCAGGAAAGATACCAAGCTTCATCACGAACAAAATTAACTTTAGTAAGAAATGAAGAATTGACAATTCCAGAGTTCTTTTCCTTTGAAAACTAAAATCTCAAGTTACACAAGAAATACCTTTATATTATTACTACTAATAAGATAAATGCGGAACAATGTGTTTGAGTTTTTTTCTTCTTTTATACAGTAACAGAGATAGCAAAGATGTAATATTGCGAATCGTCAGGTCCTGGTTTGATTCCCAGGTCGGGCTTTAAAGGTTTTTAAGGTCAGATAAACATATATTTAGACAGATTAAGCTATATAATTAATTTAGTAACAAAGCATCAGTACAATCTATATAATGGATAAGTCTCTTAATCGAAGAAAAATGACGTTGTCATCGTTAACAACCAAAATATTATTTATTATAGTTAACTATCATGTGCCAAGAGGGCTAAGTATAGTTCTTGAGTTATTTTGGAAAGTAGACTAACTAACACCTCCATTTAAATTTCTAAGAAATTAATTAAATTTCTAAGAAATCTATGGTTTCTGACACACCGGCGTGTCCGCGGTCGTGAAGGGATTAATAGGTAAAACCGTCGGTGTAGCGTTTGATTTTTCATTGGTCGTGTCGAATTATCCTCCCATCGGACGAGAGTGGAAGGATTAGAGAATGGACTTGTGTCTGCGTGAAAAGAACAGAGAATACTTATGCACTATAATATCTCCTGCCCACATAAGTCGAAATGTGGTCAGTACGTTATTATTATACAAAAATAGAATAACAAATCACCACTCAAGAATGCAAGTGGATCCCACGGGATCGTCACAGTTAGAGTCTGAAAGACGTATGTATTATTCAAAATTTGAAACACATTTCACAAATATTCCATTGACATTTGCTTCCACTATTATACATAACATATAAGATTATTCATACAAGAAAGGTTTGCTACCAATTATACGGCGTATAAATTATATATAGCAATAGTATAGTCCTATGCTACACCTGTCATCATTATATTTAGTAATTGGGCTTTAACCCAAAGGGCTTTAAAATGACGTTAAAGCTAACACTTAATAGATTTTTCTTTATAAAAGATTTCTCTTTACTATTTACTAACATACGTTAAAACAGTTTAACAATAATAATTGGCGAAGATATCACGTACACTCCTCTTTTTTAAAGTTGGTCAGAAGAGACGTAAATTTTTCAGAGATAAAAGTTACCTATGTGCTATTCCAGACTATAATCTATCTCTGTAGCAAATTTCATCCAGATCCATCCAGCCGCTCTAGCGTGATTGAGTAACAAACATCCATCCAAACTTTCACGTTTATAATATAGTAGTAAGATTCATTGACTAATTATTTCATAATAGAAAAAAAATATTTTGAATTACAAAGAATATTAGAAAAGCAAATTCTAACCTAAATGCTGTGTTACAAAGTTAGTCATTAATTGAAATCTAAAAAAGAAGTTTGTTGAATATAATGAGGAAAACTCAAAAATAAAAATATTTTTTTGTGGTTAACAAACAGTATATTTGGGGCTCTATTTTCATATGACGCCATTGCTATTGTTCTTTAAAGCAAATTTACTTGTACATTTCATATTTGAAATATACAAGTAAATTACCGCATAAAGTAATTAATTCGTTTATTAAAGCTTTTTCACATAAAACGCTTCAAGCAATAATTCACACCAGTATCTCCTTAATATAACAATCAAGATATCATCCAGCTACTTTGTTTTAATGCAATATTTCTTGCTGTAGAATTTTGGACCTTATTCCTTGCTGCTTAAGTCAAGCACGATATAACAGTGTAATTTATGAAGTGATAGACCATTTACCACGTCACGCTATGACCTCGGCGAACCTCCCGTCATCCACGTCAAGCTGTACAATCAATGTTTTAATAGTGTATACTGTTGGAAGCACCTTGTTATAGCTTAATTAAAAACGTATTGGAGGTATAAACGTATTTTTCATTTATTTTCATTGCTATATAAATTTTTGTTGTTCTTAAGTTTTTTTGATTGTTTCTATCCATCGTGATGTCTTGGTAGATAACAACCTATGACGGAAGTCCCAGGTTCGTTTCTTATATGGGAAAAGTATTTGAATGTATCGTATATATATATTATATATATCGTACGAGTATATGTTATACAATAGAGTGTTTTACACCTTGAGTTTTTTCATTTGAGTGTAATTCAAATACTTCGATACGTTACAGCATAAACAAGTACAAACAAATCGCCTGAGGACCTTTTTGTTTTTTAATACTAAATCTAAAAATAGTATCTCGTGTTATAAATTATTAAATTGTAAATAATTGTATCACTGCCTCGTGATGTCTTGGTAGATAACAACCTATATCGAAGTCCCAGGTTCGTTTCTCATATGAGAAAAGTATTATCGTACAAATATTTCATCTGAATAAAAGAAAGCGCGCTCAGCAAATTACCACAATGTTTTCACATCTCAATCTCTTAGAAATACACCAAAATGATACCAAATATCTATATTGTTAGAAAATACTATTCATTTAGTAAGATATTTTCAACTTATTTTATCTATATTACTTAGCTATATTCACAAAATTCAAACACTATGAATAGTCATCAATTCCGGTAATATTAATGTGAATTTTGGCTTTGTAATTGATACCGCAATAATAATATTGCGACAAAGCCAGTGTAAACATAGAAGGCAACCACAACTTCAAAACAATTCGTCAATTAAATTTAACACAGCCTCTCTTTGTTATGGACCCAATTTATCAATATAAATCTGCTTATATATTATAATATTCATTTGTATATATATAATGAATAGAAATATGTAGCGTATACTATAGTATATAATAGCACAATATACTTTACGAGGTCGCGTATTCGATTCGGATAGTTAAAATTAATATATTGGATATATACGTAGATATTTATCACAATTAATAAATCAGGATCTGGGTGACCGAGCTGCACTCGGTGTAGGCGCTAGTTTAGTATCACCATCTATATCATCTATATCAAAGTAAGTACCACAAACATTTACAAGATGACACTATATGACGTTTTCAGCATGAGAGCATTAAGTATACAACAACAGCGTTTAATATACAAGAATTTAGTTTTAAGAATTTAAAACAAATAAGTATTATGACGTGCTGATTACAAATATGATAGGCAAAATGGCCACATATTTCATTTTCAAACTCAAATCTAATTTTTCTTCTATATGTATGGGCTATTCGAAAGTACAGCCTTTACCTCCGTATGTCTCTATAATGACAGTAATGAAAAAGTAGTTAGAAGTCAATATTTTTTATTGGGTCGTATAATATGTACCTGCAAGAAAACTATGTATATAGGTTTTGAATATACTACAATATTATAAGTTAGAGCTGTAATGGCGATAGCAGCGCAATAATAATTGCTCGCATTCCCAAACTTGTTATAACTTTATATTAAAATAATAATTAGTTTTCATGTTTTTAAGTGAAATATTTTCATAATAATTCCAATTTTAATGTTGTGTTCATTTATACACACTTTTTTAATTTTTATGATTCAAGGTTATTTGAAGTAAATCACTGATACATGAAAATATTTGAATGCTAAACATATTATGCGATGAAATTAAAATTTCCACGACCTTAAATTATTGTACGGCGAGAAATTATAAAGTTGTTAATTACATATTTTTTTTAATAATTAACACATTATAAAATATAAAAGAATACTTATAGCTCAATAACAAAATCATAATAGGTAAGCTCTTCTAAGTACTGATTAATCTCATCTAATATGTGGGATCAGCTTTTTCTATATATTTTTGGTTCACTTAGTTCAATTAGACCTATCGTTGTAAAAAGCATCATAGTTCTAGGTATATCTTTTGTATAACGTCTGGCGATTAAGTCTTTGATCTCCCTCTTCTTTTCGAGCGAAGTATAAATATTAGTATTTATGTATATCGAACTAGCGACTTTCGCTTATTTTGTTTGAGATTTTTTCATAGATGCGTTTGGTATTTATATATTGTACTAAAGACTCACCCTCACTCCGCTCGAGTTCGTCCCTAGGAACGCTTTAAAGGTTAGTATAGATTTCTCAGAGATGAAATATTTTCCCACAGTCAAAAGTATCCTATATGTTGATCCGGATAACCAGTTATCATCATACTAAATTTTATCAAAATCTGTCTAGTGATTTTCTCGTGATAGTTCTCAGATAGACAGACAAACATTCTAAAAACTATAGATGCGGCCTCTGTATCGATAATATATTTATATAGTACATAAATAAATAATAATTATTGTTATATATGATCATTGTCTGTGTACTAAATTTCATCACAATCGGTCTAGCCAAATCAGCGTGAAAGAATAAGAAACATACACAAACATATATACCTACATATTATGTACATACAAAATATACAGATGTGTTCGTAAATATATACACAAATACAAAATTTCACGCTTATAAGGTTAGTGTCAATTCACTGAAGTAATAACATTTTTATTTTTAAATTGATTAACTGGAATATTGGCATTCTTTGAAGTCATAAAAAAATATAAATATTTTGATTATTGTGACATTACCACAGCACCATCTAGTTCTATGGTAAGCTACGAGGCTTGTGTTATGAATACCAGATAGTTGCTACACTACACATATAAAACTTTAAATACATACATATTATACATATTAACATGACTGGTGTACAAACATTAATGCTCATTACACAAATAAATGCATGAATGAATGCCCAAGCGGGACTCGAACCCGCAACCACTGGCACAGCAAGCAGGGTCACTACAAACTGAGCCAAACGTGTTGTCGAATTAAAAAAATCGAATTGACTTGAACTTGAATATTATTTTTAAGACTTTCCACACAATTTTGTAATTTTAACTCTGACCAGTTCTTTACCTGAGATAAGCAACCAAGCCCTAAGCATAAGGCTATAGAAATCGAATACAAAATGCCACCTAAACCTGACTCAGTCCTTTCCAACTAAGCCTAACTTATAAAGGTCTACGTTGCTTATTTTGACTTTGATATCAAGAATTAATTTTGTTGTTTATCGCAGAATTGCCTTTTGCTTTTTCAGATACTGGATATTATTATGAAAAGAGTTCGCTGAATAAATATTATTTATTATTTTCGATTTATTTCCCACT
The DNA here is from genome assembly GCA_947093115.1 of Brenthis daphne. NCBI lineage: Eukaryota > Metazoa > Arthropoda > Insecta > Lepidoptera > Nymphalidae > Brenthis > Brenthis daphne. The sequence continues at coordinate 26,940,134 of OX352474.1, read as the reverse complement.
GTTTTGCTTTCGGCAGATAACCATAGCAATAAAAACGAGATTTGGAAAGTATTACGACATTTATTGATAAATTCTGTCAGGATCATACTCCAATTATTTTAATAGTTTTTGAAAAATCCATATGCAAGTGAGTTTTTCTGTTTATATGTTATCTATAAATAATAAAATTTGGAACCTACGAGTATACGAACATTGAACAATGACATGGTGAGAGGTAGATAAGATATAGAATATTTATATTCATGTCTTTCAAAAACTAGTGAGGGTCACTCAGACAAGCAGGTTTTCTCTCAATGTTTTCGCTGATCGTTTTATTTTAAATCCCCGACGCAAAAACTACGGGGTGTTGTAAATTTGACGTGTGTCTGTCTGTGGCATCTTAGCTCCCGAACGGATGAATCGACTATGATTTTGTTTTTCTTTGTTTGAAAGGTGAATAAGTTGGGAGCGTTCTTAGCTATGTTTGATGAAAATCGGTCCAAGATGGTATTTTAAATTTTATTAACCCCGTTGCAAGTCATTATCATTTTAAAAAGGGAGATACGTACATCAAAATTTTAGAGTTGCGAAACCCGGGTTTTGAACCTGTTGCTTCACTATATTTCTTAAGTAAATGAAGATCCCAATAAAGGTGGCCTACCTTATGTTTAATACAACATTTTTTCGCCAAATGCTCTTAGTAACTGCTATAAAAAATTGACTTACACATATAACGCAAGTGTAAAAATAGATAACAGAAACTATTAGAATCCGTGAGCTGTAGGCGGAGACACTATAAATAGTAAATGGAAAACCATTAATCAAACGTTCTTTTAGCTATCAATAAGTTAAAAACATAATATGGGTAAAAGATGGCCTACATTATAAACAATTATGGTATAGTTTATTCATGGTATGGTTTAAGCTGGCTTTAATTTTACAAAGAATCTATATAAACATATTATACTATTATAATAAATGTGAAAGTTTGTGAGTATGTATGGATATTTTTTACTCTTTCACGCCAGAGCGGCTGAACGGATCTGGATGAAATTTGGCGCAGAGACTCGTAGATTATAGTCTGGAATAACACATAGACTACTTTTTATCTCGGAAAAATATACAGTTCTCAAGGGAAAGATTTGTTTTTATTTTTCTAATATAAATCTAAAAGAAATAAAAATGAGAAAGTATCAATAGAAACTTTACTATATAACACTATTTATGTCACTATTTGTGATTGAAAATTATATGACAAAAATATCTTATTCCAAATAGTAACTGCATATCTATGTTTTACTATTTCAAATCAACCATCTCTTCGGATTTTTAGTGGATTTATTTTGATTTTTGGTTCCCGACGTTTCGAATGCTTTACAGCAATCATACTCCAGAGAGAGACTATAGAGTCTGTAGAGAAAATATTGTTTAAAATAAATCAAAAATCTCAAATATTAAAGTAAATCTAAAAAAATATTATACCTTTTACTAGTTTTACTGGAAGAACTTAGTACCTTCGTATATTTTATTTACTTACTCCACTATTAAAGACCGTATGGGGATGTTGGATAACTCATAACATGATAAATATAGAATTTAATGAATTTAATTACCTTAATGATGGTAATTAAATTCATTAAATACTACTTTTATTAAGATCTTCAAATCATCTCGGTATTTCTGGTATTGTTGCTTTGTATACATCAAAGTTCATTATTTGTTTATATAAATACTTCTTCTGCATTATACGTTTTATAAAATTTGCAATTATAATATCGTTTTATCAAATGACTGGGATAAAAGTAGCCTTTGTCGCTTTTCAATATCTTTTTTGTCAATCTGTTGCGCCATTTGTACAGATGCAAAAATAATTCAACAAACGAATAAACACACTTTTGCATTTCTTTCTGTTAGTATAATGTGATATACCTTAATTTAACTTGATCATATAAACTGATTGATAATAATTAATATAAGCCGTACTCGTATATTATTATTATATTATAATATAAATTCTTTCACCAAATACTTATGATCTCCCTCCCTACGGCGTAGCCACTAGGGATACGACGTTAGCTACGACATTGTGTTCGAATCTACGGTTCGAATCGTATTTATAACTAGCTACTTTACCTTCACTTCGCTCGGCTGCGTCTGTATAATGCGTTATAATTTTTTTGAGTAGAACCCTAGTTCTTTTTCTAAAATTAAAGTAGCAAAAGTTACTCTTTATAACATCAAATATCTGCCAGTGCAAGTTCCGTCAAAATCACTTCAGCCATTTCGGAGATTAGCTGGAACTAACAGACATATAGAAAACCGACAAAATTAATTATAAGTATCGTATATATATAAATATGTAATTTCATATGCATTTATTAAACAGCTTTTTTTCTACATTACAAACACACACTTCAATTTTATTTATCTGTATAGATGATAATACTATAAATTAATATATTAACTAAACCAAACATATAACAGTTTAAGTACCGCATTGTTGTTTCGACCGACAAAATTTATTATGGAATTCTAGAGGAAGTTTTGGAATAGAGACAAGAATCCCGCTACGGTGTAGAATGTCAAATGCGATCAAACTTGTCGGAGTTGTGGCGTGCACTAACAATTTGAGTAATTGCATTGAATTATCTATTGTTGGTTTCAGTTGTATTACTTGTTGTATGACTGTCGGTTATTGTAAAGTATTTGTATCGCTTATCTTCTATTTATTAATTCCTAGCAGAAAATAGAAATAATTTATTATAACGTCTGTGATACGAGAATAACTGGATGGTAAGAATAATATGTAGTATATTGCCAGCGATGAGAGTTCAGATTAAGTAGCCTATTAATAGTCCTCTTTATGAGTGTACTACTAGAGCAATAATACGGGAGGAAAAGTGGCAGATTGCCAAGAGAGCTACTAATACTTAAGTGACAGTAAAACAACTTTTCAATACGATAACAAAGTAATAGAATATACGAATATACATGATTTACATATATAAATATTATACATAATTATAAAATACATTTTATATGTTCAAATAAACATAATATATGTATATAAACTACTATTTATAGATGAATATTATATTTTAACTGTACAAAAAGCTTCTAAAAATAGATTTTTGGTCAATAAAATAAAAGTAGGCAGTGGTAGCCCAGTGGTGACGCGCTTGCTTGGGTAACCGAGTGAAGCGGGTTCAAATCCCGGGTCTCGCACCTCTGATATTTTCATGTGCGAATCATTTCCAACATGATTACCACTTGCATTACGGTGAAGGAAAACATCGTGAGGAAACCTGCATGTCTGAGAGAACCTAGCAAGTTTTCGAAAGACATGTGAAGTCTACCAACCCGCACTTGGCCAGCGTGGTGGACTATGGCCTGATCCCCCTCATATTAAAGGGAGGCCCGTGCTCAGCAGTGGGACGTTAAGGAGGGCTGAATACAAACAAAATAAAAGTCGGAAAGCTTTTATGACACAAAAGTGAAAATCATCAAATTACTAGTTTCACCTACGTCAAGGTATATAATAATGTTATAAAGGTAGAGAGACTGTTTTTGGTTTGTTCGAAAACTACGGAACTACCTATTAGATATACTTATATGGCCTATTTACTGAAATAGGTCATATCTAAAATGACGCTGTGATCCCTAGAAGAAGAGCAATTATATATAAATAAAGCGAACAGCAACACCGACTGGGAACGCAGAGCTTGTAAATTATACTACATTATCATATATATATATATATATGTATATATATATATCTATGAGATGATAGATAGAAATATATTTATCAGTGATAAAAAATATTTATATTTTCATAACCATTTCATTGTTATCAATCTATCTATCTATCTATCTATCTATCTTTATAATTGTATGAAATGGCAAATCAAATTAGCTAAAGCCCGAATGAAAAGCGACTTAAAAGCTCTTCATATAGTAGATCTGTCCTGATTATGTCATTGTGTTGTAATTAAAATTGAATCCATTTCTACAGTTAGGTACTCGTTTCTAAAAGTGTAGTAAAATATTTCTGTACAAGAATCAATCCTATTAATCCTACTAATATTATAAATGCGATAGTTTGTGAGAATGTCTCTATCATATTCACCGCTGTGTACAGTGGGATATCTATACTAATATTATAAAGAGGAAAGATTTTTTTGTTTGTTTGTACTAAATAAAATTCGAAACTACTGAACCGATTTAGAGATAGTTTGAGATCCTGGAAAGGACATAGGATAGTTTTTATCCCGGAAATAATTCCATGTATGGATGTTTGTTCCTCAATCACGCCAGAACGGCTGAACGGAATTGAATAAAATTTGGCACAGAGATAGATTATAGTCTGGAATAGCATATAATATGTAAGTTATTTTTTATTCCGTAAAAATGTGCAAAATGTACAGTTCTCATGAGATAGATTTGTTTTTGTTTTTCACAGACTTTGTATTCCATGCTACCCGTTAATACGTCACTAGGGACGAAGACGAGTCGAGAGAGTTAAGTCGCTATACTGTATAACACGAATCATAGTCATGGAGAATTCCTAGAAAATGTGTTTCTTTTTTCTTTATTATTTCTCAAAATTTTACATGTTATTTTTTTGTACAGTTAGTAGAATAAATCTCACTATTAAAGCTTTTTTAAATATTTTATTTAGATATCTTTTACATTTACGAAGTCTCTACCAAAGTCTAGCTTTAAAATTGTCAAAAGTTTTTCTTAATAATAAAGCTTACAATGTTTACTATCAATTCTGAAGCACATTAAAGAAATGATAATATCATCCTAAAATATCATAATGGTCATAGAAAAAATGTAATTAAGATACGTTTATTGAAGTTTTCATATTATTTAGATACGTATTCCTTTCTTCATACAGTATTTTCGCTAAATTTTGAACAGAAAATCAAAATTCACGCTCCAATACGATCTATACAATATACTTGTTTACTGAAGTCACGAAATCCCTAAAATTTACATTCCCAGATTGAGTCGTCTTACAATCAGCGTTTCGTGTTCCGTATTCCTAAGCCTTTAAAGCTTTCACCTGGGATAGAGTGTAATACGTACTGGTACAAGCAAAAGTGAATTAGCCTCTTTATATTTTTAAGCGAATAATATACTGTAAGATTTAGCTATTTTAAAGTATAATAAAACAGTTAACAGAACGCACAAATATGTTACCTTTGTAAATCAGGCAGTTAAAAATAACGAAATTGTTCAGGCCGAAAAAAAAATGAATAAAAATACCATTAAAGATAGAGAGAAGAAATAATCAAGAGAGGGAATTGGCCTGCGGGGAGTTGATAGCGGAGATGCATTCCGTTTTTGATTTTTAACTGGAGTTTTTTTTTTTGTTGAAAATAGGTGTTTTCTAATAAATTGTAACTAAATCTAGTTAAAATATATAAGTTTTGAAACATGATACTGGGTTTTCCTGAGATATCCTATAATACAAAAATTTATGTTTTTAACTAAATAATTGCACTGTAAGATTTGTATGAAGTAAATTATTTTGCAATTAGATCAACATTATAATTTAACTTATCCCGCTTATTTTATTATTGATGTTCTTAAATAGAAAGGCGGCACCTCTGTTTAACCGGGCTATAAATTCAATTCTGGTAAATTAATATAGAGAACGTCGTGAGAATTTTGTTTACCCCATAATAAAGATACATTATAATATATCGAATGTATGTTTGTATTTTTTGATTTTAATATACGCATTGTGTATTCTGAACGCCAATGCGATTAAAATTAAATTTTGATTAAATGTTGTTTTTCAACTAAAATAAGTTGAAAGCAAATCTAAAGATTCACCACTTCATTGTACCCGCAGTTTCTTTATTCCATCACCAAAATTATTGGTTGGCGTCCATTACCAAAGATTTTTCTTTAGCTCATTACCTATCAGCTGTAAAGTATTTTCGATCAGACTATCACTTATAACAAAATTACTTTATAGTAATTATTTCACCTTTAAAGGTGAATTGTTTCCTCAAATTTATGTTTAGTATAGATTTCTCAGATATGAGCTGTTTTCCCATAGTCAAAAGTATCCTATATATAGACTTGAATGAATAGCTATCATCATACCTTTCATCAAAGTCTGTCCAGTAGTTTTCTCGTGATGCGTGAGACAGACAGACAAAAATTCTAAAAGCTATAGATTCCGTCTCTGTTTCGATCAAACTTGACTATTTCAATCAGATTTCCCAAAAAATATTTAATGTACAGATTCCTCCTCAGTTAGAATTTTATTATATTTATAGACTACGCTTGAGACATTTCTAAGAAAAATAAAAAGAAAATCCATTTTTCTCTTTAAAGTCACTTAAAAATGTAGGTACTACTTAATCTTACGTATCATGCTACTGCTCATTAATAAGTACATGAGTGTAATTGTACGTTACAAACTAAAAAACTCTTATGAGGTCAGTGAGGTCATAGTGATAAGATCAGCAATTATTTTTTTGCAGATTAATTAAACCCCTTTTAATTGGACCAATTTATACATCCCCATTATAATACCCTCGTTCCACCCTTTGCTACATTTGGAATTTTAGGTAAAAGAAAATAAAATGATACTAAATAGAATCGGTTATATGATTACGTGCCTGATAAAATATTCACGTGTAATTATCGTCAACTAGCTATTGTTAGATCTAATTCAATGATTTAAATGTAGCGTGGCTTTGTTTTTTAAATTCGATTTTTTACTTTAAAAGAGAATATTTGAAAATATCGCCATGAATCAGTTTAACCAGTATAAAGAGATTCTTTATTGGTTCCACTCAATTTATCTATACTAGTATTATAAAGAGGAAAGATTTATTTGTTTGTTTGTACCGAAAAGCTCTGAAACTACTGAACCGATTAAGATGAAATTTGGTAAGAAGATAATTTGAGACCCTGGGAGGGATCTAGGATTTTTATACCGGAAATCATCCCTTAAGGGATGGAAATGGGGATGAAAGTTTATATGGGAAAGCAACCTAGGGATGAACCGGAGCGATACGAGGGTGAGTTGCTAGTGGGAAATAAAGTAATAATTTTTGATTGAATAGATGATGATTGTTGATTCAATAGAGCGGTATGCTTAGATCAGTTGAGATCAACTACAATACTCATATTATTATAAACATTTTTAGAAAGACTATTTATTTATCTTAATAAAATTAATTTATTCGGTGTATGTATGAGATGGTGCTATTTTTTAAATTATTATTAATTTAGAGCAAGCTTTTACACATTTAAGAGCACATATTTTTAGAAGTAAAAGAGTTTAGCACCTTTTGCATCAACGCCATTTATCATCATATTTTTGATGTTCCGTTCCAACTTCTTTATATAAGAAAGAGTATCTCGGCTAATCCCATAAATATTATAAATGCGAAATTTGGCATGAATGGATGTTTGTTTCTCAATTACGTCAGAACGGTTAAACGAATCTGGATGAAATTTGGCACAGATATAGATTATAGTCTGGAATAGCGCATAGATTACTTTTTATTCCGGATAAATGTACGGTACTTGTGGGATTTCCTTATTAACCTTTAAAACGTGCCCAATAGAGATTTTTATTTATTTATTTATTTAGTATGAAATATGAAATAAAGTGCTAAAATTTTTTTTTAACACCACGCAATATCATCTTAACTTTAATGTTTTTGAAACACAAATACACACACAAAACATTTTCGCCCTAAAAATCGCAGCGGCAGAATGCAGCCAGTAATCTTGCTACAATTTTACATGGACGTGACTTGTATAGTAATTATTAAATGTACTTTTCTTTTGTATATATCTTATAATATTAAATGAGCAACTCTTGTATATATATATCTTGTATGCGGGTTGGCAGACTTCACATGTCTTTCGAAAACTTGCTAGGTTCTCTCAGACATGCAGGTTTCCTCACGATGTTTTCCTTCACCGTAAGGCAAGTGGTAATCATGTCAAAAAATGATTCGCACATGAAAATATCAGACGTGCGAGACCCGGCATTTGAACCCGCTTCACTCGGTTACCCAAGCGAGCGCGTCACCACTGGGCTACCACTGCCTTTACAATATATATGTATATGAAATTTCGTGTATCTCTGAAATGGCCTTAACTCAGATTTGGGTGAAATTTTGTATTTAGAAAAACAAAACTGCTTTTTAAGTTTAACTAAACTATATACGTGTCATTTCTGGAAAAAAACAAAAATTTTATATTTACGCCGAAAAAATCTCGAGCGAAACTCGGTTGCCCAGACATTAATACACCAAATTATTACATAACAGTTTTATTGAGCTGTAAATCTTAGCGGTACTAGTACATAAACAATCCCACTATAATATTCTTCACCGCATACATCCAGCAGTCAACTTCACGCGTCGACCGCAGACTTAAGTTTCAGAACCACAACCTTAAATGGAGTGGATTATTTGTCAAATGTTACAAAATTCATTATTCAAGACCAACATCCAAACGCTAAGAGAATTCCGATGTATAAACAGTATACCAATTATAAGACACCATCGTTTCAGATGCTAATTTATCGGTCCCCTGAATAATTTTACTGCTACGAATTTGTCTGTATGTATTAGAGATTTCGCAGTTCTCTGTTGAAATATATGTATGTATGTAAGAGTATTACGTATGATGCTTATAGATGCTATTAAATATATTTTAGTCTAGTCTAGTGTAGTTATATTCGTCATCATAGCATGAATACTTTAAAAAATAATACTCATTCCTAAAAGAGACTTTTGCAGTTATTTTGGATCAATTTTTGCATATATTCATCGTTCAAAAAAGTACTAGCACAGATCATATAATACTATACTGTACTAGATACAAAATCCCATACAAAAGTTCTCTTAAAACTGTCACCTATTTTTTTTAATGTAATTAATCTAGTTGAAATAAATATACAACAATGTAAATTGAACCTTAAATGCAATGCTTAAAAATGTTTTCACAAAAAAAAATAACGCTCGAATATTCAAATGAGCGCTCATTCGGTTAGGACATTTTTGTCGCTGATTGTGTATCTAGTACTTATTTGATCAATGCATATACCCATTTAAATGTTTTAGATTTGTAGTATTTGTCTTCGAGAAAATTACCAGTGGCTTAAAAGGCAATTCTGTTGAAAAGAGCTGTATAGAAAACCCAAGAGTTGGCCTTTTTAGAAATATTATTTTGTTATATAATATTAGTATACAATAATGCTAGACTAATGCTACGTGAGTCTACTTGAATTAATCCCACACAAAAATTTGCTCAGTATTCCGTGAGGGAAAAATATTTTTTTCAGATCTCAGAAAATATTTCTTTGTTATTTCTATATTTAAATTATTCAAGTGGCAAATTCATTGGTCAATATTATTTATATTAGCAATATTATAATGAAATATAGCTAGAACTTGGGTGAAGATGGTAATCTCTAAAGCTACCAAACTGATTTTTTACTAATACCAAGCTATTTTATTCCTGAAAGCTATAAAATATTTTTATTCCGATAACGGTTAGTTTTCAAACGAAAATTATAATCATAATGACTGTAATTTAAGTTGCCGTGAATAAAGTTCGGTGACGGGTGTTGTTATTTTTATATCAGAAATTGCCTCGTTGGTGTAGTGGCTGGCATTTACGGTTACTCATCTAAAGTCCTGGGTTCCAGTCTCGGGTCGGGCCAAGTTTAGCTATTGAGATTTTCTATTTTCTGTTAAGAAAGTCCCAGTAGGGGCCCGGTGCTGTTTGTCTGTTTGTACGGGCTAATATCCGAATCTATTGGACCGATTTAAATGAAATTTTGCATGGTGGTACCTTATATCCCCGGTAAACATCTTAGATACTTTTCATCCCGGGAAATTAAAGAGTTCCCGTGGTATAGTTAAAAAACTATAATAACTCATACAGCTTAGTACACAACAACTTATGCCCCTAATTTAGTAAAATTTAACATTCTGATACCTTATATTGCCGGTCAAACAACAGGTTACTTTTTATTCCGGAAAAATGAACGGTTCCCGTGGGAACTAATAGATCTCTATTAGTGTTTTTCTTGAGGCGAACCCGAGCGAAGCGAGGTTGAGCCGCCAGTGTAATATATATGTAATATCTGAAAGATGTCATCATATAATTATATATTTTTCATCACTCCATTTAACATACAAATAACACCACCGAAAAAAATAAAACCGCCTTTGATTTTTCCCTATTTTTCTGAATATCGGAGTGCCTTCTAGTTTACACAATCAAGTACTCATTTCTATGCATAAGTATAGATACATATAACAATAAAATATATATACTTTTCAAAACTATAAATATTTAAATATACAAACAACAAACAAAATATATTAAAATTATTCATGCTTAAAAGTAAGGAAGATCAAGAAAATTGACGTCGGAATTATATAATTGCGCGTTATGACATTAGCGAGTATATCGCTGGCATAACAATGACGGCGTAAGTCCCTCATTCACATAATCTCGCCCGTCTTAAACTCGACCTTTATCTCAACATGCACAATGTTCCATCTTAAATTATTAGGCTCACTGTACGAATTCATGTACTAGCCTTATTTACTTTGACGTTATCTAAGTTGTTTTCATAATTTGTCTTCGTTGTTTAATAGGTGAAGATTATTTTAAGTGTTAACACGGGATTTGATATTCCAAGCACGTTACCACTGGGTTACGACTGCTTTATATGGATCTTACAAATAAATAAAAAATACCCGATTGGAATTATTACTAGTTTGGACGCTACTTACTTTATTTTTCTTTAGTTGTGTTGCCAGTAACTGTTCGTGGTGATGGTTGCGATAGAATAGAAAGTATAGTTAAAATTTTGCCGTTTTCTATCGTGTATGAAGAAAGAAACACAAAAAATAAAATATGTATTTTGAAAATTTTGTTATTTAGCTATTACTATCTTTTTCTAATATATGTACTTATATAGTAGACTAGCGGCTCACCCTCGCTTCGCTCGGGTTCACCTCTAGAAAAGCACAAACAGATCTATCCCACGGGAACCGTTCATTTTTCCGGAATGATGAATTTTCCGGACGAAAAGTAACCTATTGTTTGATCGGCAATATAAGGTATCAGCATGCCAATCTTAATCTTAAGGTTGAGCCAACGTTAACCATATAAATTTCTAAGGACGATTCGATAGAACCAGTTATTGTGTTTTCCCGTGGGAATGAATAATTTGCCTGTCGTAAAAGGTTTCCTAAATATTGACCCGAGTACTAAGTCTTATTACTATACAAAATTTAGTTAAAATCGGTTAAGTACTTTTTGTTTGAAACACGCACATCGATTTGTCTAAGTTAGTTTTATTATACGTATAAATAAGAATAAATATTGCGAGTGTAAATTAGGAGATAGACATATACAATTCGGCACTTTTCTGTAGGACTTTTCAAGACCAACAATTTTTTAGTATATTGTTTCAATGTATGTATGTCTTAAGGCTCAGCCAGCGGAAGGTTTCTAGGGATAAAACCAGTTATATAGGATCGATAAAACCAGTTTTTGCATTTTCCCGTGGGAAAGAAAGATTTTCTTTAAGTAAAAGGTATCTAGGCAGTGGTATCCCAGTGCTAACGCGCTCGCTTGGGAAACCGAGTGAAGCAAGTTCAAATCCCGGGTCTCGCACCTCTGATATTTTCATGTGCGAATCATTTCTAATACAGTTACCATTTGTCTTAACGGTGAAGGAAAACCTGCATATCTGACAGAACATAGCAAGTTTTCGAAAGACATGTGAAGTCCACCAACCCGCACTTGGCCAGCGTGGTGGACTATGGCCTGATCTACCTCGTACTGAAGGGAGGCCCGCGCATGTGTTAAGAAGGGCTGAATACAACATACATACATACATACATACAAACAAAAGGTAGCCTAAATGTTGACTCGAGTAATAAGTTATCACTTCACCAAATTTCGTTGAAATTGGTACATTACTTTTCGCGTGAAACGCACACACAAAAACAGACAAACAGGCAAACAGATAAACAGGCATTTTTTTTTAATAACTATTGTTTTGGAGTCTATGTTGTGTACATAATACGTTACAAATAAACAAAAACATCTATCTCACGGGAAAAGTACATTATTCCGGGATACACAGTTACCTATTTGTTATTCTGATGTATGAACTATATTATTGTAAAGTTTCATCAAAATCCAATCAGTGGTTTTTGTGTACTAAGCTGTATAAGTTACTATAGTTTTTTGACTATCCCACGGAAACTCTTTAATTTTCCGGGATCAAAAGTAGCGTATTTGTTTTGTCATGTATGAACTATATTATTGTAAAGTTTCATTAAAATCCAATTAGTAGTTTTTGTGTACTAAGCTGTATAAGTTGTTATAGTTTTTTAACTATCCCACGGGAACTCTTTAATTTTCCGGGATGAAAAGTTTCTAAGATATTGCCCGGGGATATAAGGTACCACCATCCAAAATTTCATTTAAATAGGTCCAATAGATCCGGAGATTAGCCCGTACAAAGAGAAAAACAGATAAACAGCTCGCTCGGGTTCGTCCATACCTACGAATATGTTGTATTATCTCTTTAACCATTTGTCCAAATTATATGCAGTTAAAGGGAAAAGTCTTTTATTTTATACATTTTACACGATAAATTTACTTATTTTGATAGAATTCATAATTGTTGATAATATGACCAATAAACATGACCTACCGATTTAAATGATTTTTTTATTATAAAAAGCTACTATTTGTGACTTAAATATAAAAGTTAGACATATGCTGTCGCTGACTTTTTTGTAGGCATTATTAAGCTCTACAACTTTTCTCTAGAACATAATCATATATCTCTCATCGTTAAGGCAGCGTTCGTAAGAAACGTTTTCGTTCGACCGTTTTTTCTCCGACTTACTTTGCAAATCCGACTACCACGAAAAAGCCTTTTCATTTTTCGGGTTAATATATAGCCTATGACACTCAGAAAGAACGTGGCTTTCTATTGGTAAAAGAATTTTGAAAATCGGTTCAGTAGATCCAGAGATTACCCCCTACAACGTCACAAACTCACAAACTCACAAACTCACAAACTCACAAGATCACAAACTTTACCTCTTTATAATATTAGTATAGATATAAATATTATTGGTCCATTCAATAGAAAAATTAAAAAAAAAACATTTTACTTCTGAAGAATATATTATAAGCTACTATTTATTATGTATATATAATACTATACGCAAGAGAAGCCACGCGATAGTCTAGTATATTATATAAGTAGCTAAGAATCCGAGATCAAAATTTTTAAAAGAGTAGGTACTGTTATTTTAAAAGTAACAAGTATTTCAACTTCAAATATACCGGAGCGATTTACAGAAACGTCTATTTTTTGAATTTTTAGACGAACACGAACTGGTTAGAGCGGTTAACGGTGTTTCACATTGTTTGTTAAAAGGATTTTTTTGTTAAAATTTGTGTACCATGCAGTTTAAAAGCAAATCCTTTTAAGATCCTCAGATAAAATATTTGCAAGATGTAAATTATACTCCGTAAATGCTAAAAGTTTAACTAAAACTTGTAGGTACATCAATGTTAGCTCCTCGTACAACTGTTTTGTACATACACGTTTTAGTATTAAAATTTTTATTCCCACTTTGGTTTTTTTATTCTCTAACTGGAATTAGAAACAAAGTGGGTAAAATTCTCTGTACAAAGTTTTTGTTCAGTCGAGGATATGAATATATTCAACGTATATGTCATTATAGCTACATATTTTCATACATTTTGAAAGAAAATATACTAGACGAAGTAAATTATGGAGATGTTACACTCAGTCAAGTACTTCAACTATTCCAGTAATGAAAGAAAATGGTTTTAGTAATTAAGAAAACACTTAGCTGTAACTCGTAAAATACAACGGCCCATATATCTCATTTACGATGTAAAAAATAACGTCTACGTTCTTTCAAATAGAAGAATACCTATATTCTACATGGTATCAATTGTTAAATCAGCTTTTTTTATATAAGAAAATTTGTTATTATTTTGTTTTATTTAATAGCGGTGCTTATTTTTTAGAATACCTAGATCAAAAAATATATATATTTAAAAGTAAAAATCGTGTCCGCCGTTTCCAAATGATAATAATAATTATAATTATAGAGCAATGTGTGATAAAACACACAGACACAAATATCTATTTGTGTAAGTGCGTGTTTCTGTATGTCTGTATGAGTCTATGTGTGGCTGTGAAGATTTCCTATAGTTTAATTTGCCGTTATATTATATATCAATCATCTCCTAAACTCAAACTTAAAAAAAATAATCTATTATGCTATATACTAGATTATTTTTTAAGATTTGAATTTAAGTATGACGTCATGATAATAAATAAAATAATAATCGTTGTATTATTATAGGTAAAGTTATCCTTGCCTAAAATAATAAATAATTAGAAAGGTGATATGGAACTTTTAATTAGAATTGTTTCTAAGTTACATCGATAAAATATCAGAACTTATCCAAGATTGATTATATTTTGAGAGGTTTCAAAAAGAAAAGGTACTCAATTCGTTTGTATTATTATTTTTCATAATAGTAGAAGATCCTGATCTATGTATGTAGTGGTACCCTCATTCTTTTTTCAGGCGAAATATATTCCTTAAACAATAAAACATATTAACAAACATTCATTTTTGTTATGAAAGGGCGGGGTCTCCTAATACAGGCAAATTATTTGCTTAAAAGGGGACCTCAACCACAAAATTTGTCAAAACTACAATCTCCTTATGCAAATAAAATATTATTATATTAAAAAAAACACGACTCAGAGGGGTTGTCACCAAAAATTTGATCACAGTTATCAAATTGAGTTGAGTGTCTTCCATACTATGTTTTTGAATCAGAAATCAAACCTGAACTTTTGAACGAATCGATTTTGTTGTATTTAAGACATTTAAGTATCATATTATAATGATAATTGAAAACAGTTGATATCATATTTGAAGCCATTAAGAAGAAAATTTAATTGAATTCAATCATATTATTTCATGTATGTTTTATATGACAATATAACAAGTGTTATTTATAATTACTTGCTTAAAATATTACTCCAGCATTAAATTTTTGGAGGCGCATGAAATTTCAATTATAATAAGGACGAATTGTGTGAAATATATTGTTATGTAATATAAATATGTCGTTGATCAAACATTCCCGACCTGGTGTAGAGTTGTTTCTTACATGAGGCATATTCCCAGTACTAATACTAAAACGCTACTTAACTGCTACCACTAAATGTGTGTTAAAGATCCATATGTATGTACTTACTAATATGTATTTAGCCGTTTTTAACGTCTCACTGTTGGGCATGAGCCTCCATTCAATTCAAATTCAATACAAGAGGGATCAGACTACAGTCCACCACGGGTGCGGGTTGGCGGATTACACATGTCTTTCGAAATTTTGCTAAGTTCTCTCAGACATGTAGGTTTACTCATGGTGTTTTCCTGCACCATAAGACAAGTGGGAAGCGTATCAAAAATAATTGGCACATGAAAATATCTGAAATGCAAGACCCAACACTTAAGGCCGCTTCAATTGGTTTCCCAAGCACGCACGTTACCACTGAGTTACCATTGCGATGGCGCGATACATATATACTTATTATGTATTAATAAAACATACTAGGTATATTATTAGTTTCAACTAGAAATTGAATCTTTAACCTTCGGCGTAGCGATAGGAATATAACATAACAATAATATAATATATTACTTCTTACACTTTTACACTTTCAAAGTTATAGCTACAAAATAATACAGTGACAAATACGCGGAAATGTGGACTTATCATTAAAATAAATAGTATTATATACATACGTTGACAAAACTCAATCTATGCATATAATAAAATTCTAACTGAGCCGAATCTGCACATGAAATATTTTCTGGAAAATCTTATTGAAATAATCATTATGATCGATACAGAGACCGAAACTATAGTTTTTAGAATTTTTGTCTGTCTGTCTGTCTGTCTTTCTTTCTGTCTGTCTGTCTGTCTGTATGTCTGTTACCGCATCACAGAAAAACCACTGGAGGCATTTTGATGAAATTTGGTATGGTGATAGCTGGTTATCCGGGTCAACATATAGGATACTTTTACCGCGGGAAAATGTCTCATTTCTGAGAAAAAATACAAAAACTGCAATGGAAGAGTATACTAATATGTTAAACCTAAGAATTTGGTTTTTGGTCATCTAAAAGCGGGCGGAGCCGCGGGTAATGCTAGTCTACTTTAAGAGAATAGTTTCTTTTCGTTCCTTTGAGTCGCTAGTTAGCATTGCATTGAATCTACATTATCAGAATAGATACGAAAAATAGTAAAGATTGTATTTTTCCTGCGAAAGAAATGGCGTAGTTTTTAAAAATATCAATCCACTTTCGCAGAGCGTTCCGGTGCTATAAACGTGAAATATCTTTGTCGCTTCATTCAGTATTGTTTTCATATAATCCCGTGTAAATTGAATTGCTGGGTAGCAGTGAGTAGTTCGTGTATTAAGTGTATAACAATTTAATTGGACAATTAAATATTTGACTTTGCAGTGACAATTGCATAACATAGTAATCGCAAGAGGTAATATTTTTAACTAAAATTCTTAATCGATTACTCTATCGATCGTAATAAAATTAGTTGTCTACATTGTATATATATGCAAATTGTTTTTTTTTTATTCTATTACTTATGACCGTAGTTTTGCTCTTGTCTCGAACAGAGGAAAGCAAGGGTCGAATCTAAATGATATCTGTGTATTTAATTACATCTAAACCTATTCAGCAGTTCTCTTCTTAGAGACAGACAACACATACAAACTTTTACATTTAAAAATCATAAAAAAGAATCAATTTATGGGAACATAAATAAATTAGTTACGCATGCACATATCATATTATATGTACCTATAGCGTAAAAGAATTAAGTGAATGTAACACATAAACACACAGAATTATTATTTCTTTTCGAACCTTATTAAAGGTGTAAGTAAAAATACTTTATATAGTGGTTATATATGTTGGTATTTTAAGCTACTAAGTTTTATCTTACTTGTGAATCGTGTCGTGTGGAAAGGACAGAGAATTACTGTTGAAATAAACGTATCGTCAAGTCCATCCTTTGTAGGCAAGGCACGCGACAACGGTGCATTGTCACGGAAAACTCTGTAAACTTTATGCCTTCATACGCTTTATACATGGTAATTAGCATCATGTTCATTTTTTATTTATAACATAAATTTTATTTTAGGTGAAATATTTGTTTTGAGAAAGTAATTAGTTTTTTTGAAAATTAAATTCATAAAACAAAAACAAAATTTAAAGATGTTATAAATTGTTATTAGTGTAAGAATAAAAATATAAAAGTAGCTATCATTATTGTTTAGTCAGATGAAATATTTATTTCTATAAAGCTTATGGAGATGGCAGCACCAAAAATCCTTCCTTCGAAGTCAAAATGTATACTCTTTATTTAAATATGTCCTTCATGGGGTAGTAAAATTGTAAGTTATATAAATATTATTTTTGTTTTAGCAATATTATATTTTTTGGTCTGGTCGTCCCACCGGAGTATGAGAGTGACAGGAATAGAGAGTGCACCTGTGTCTGCGCGTACACTTATGCACTATAATATCTCCTGCGCAGTTGGCTAGTCTCAATGAGATTGGCCGCTGTGGCCGGAATCGGTCAGGGGAACATCGTTATAATTTTTAATAGTATGAGAGAATAGTTGTAGTTATCATTATTATTTAGAGTCAAATGAAATACTTATTTCTGTTAAGCTTTTAGAGATGGCAGCACTAAGAACTGCATTTAGCATGAATTTAGATTCTTAAAACAAAATCAAAACATATACTCTTTAATTTAAAATATGCCGAAGTGGTAATATTAAAATTTCAAAGGTAAATTTTATAAAATGATATAGTCACTTAGTGTTAGTGTATTTTCTGAAAGTGAGCTGTGATGATACTTACTTAGAGGCGTACAACGTAATTTCATTTAATATTGTGCATAAGTGATAAGTGTTAAAGTAATTAATAAATGAAAAGTGTGATGCAGTGAGATCGAGTTCTTATTCTGGTACCGGCTTATTGTGTGATGAAAATCTTACTTAATGTATGGTTGAGAAGAAAAACAAGAAAATTGTTATATAAAGTTACCCCAAACCTCACGTAACGATTTGAACGTGACTGGAACTTGGCTTGTAATTATTAGGTTCGTATCGCACAATATTTCTCAATAATACTATTATAATGCTACTAAAACACGTCGATTTATTTTTTATTTACTTCAATCTGTAGTCATAATATCAAGTATAAAGTATAATTTAATTTAAGTACTATTTTCTTATATATAAAAAAGCGAATTATTAAATAAGTTTAAATGATTTACTTTAACTCAATCTTTTAATTCAAAAATGTGATATCAGTTTTAAAAAAGATTGAACATTTAATCGCTTCATTCATTTCATTCGAATATTTTTTCTAGATAAACATCTGTAATGGTTTTTAAGGCATAAATAACCACTTCAAAAGGGTTTTACGAATAAAGGCTGAATTTAAAAAATATGCATTAAATTCCTTTAGAAGTAAATATTTTAATTGGAGTCATTAGTCAAACTCGGAATATTAAGATACAATAAAAAAACTGTGGTTGAGCTTTTTTTGATGAAACTTCTTCTCTAAAAATTGTTAGTAGTTGTTGGGGCGGAAATCTATACATATAATAAAATTCTAAGTCGAAGCTGTAGGTAGATTTAATATTTTTTGAAAAATCTTATTGAAATAGTCATTATTATCCATACAGAGACCGAATCTATAGTTTTTACAATTTTGTCTGTCTGTTTATCTGATAACGTATCACGAGAAAACCACTGGTTAGATTTCGATGAAATTTGGTATGATGATAGCTGGTTATCCGGGTCAATATATAGGATACTTTTTACTGCAGGAAAATATCTCATGAGAATCTCTGAGATATATATATAATAAACGTTAAAATGTAACTAGGGACTAACCCGAGCGGAGCGAGGGTGAGTCGCTAGTCTATACAACTATTATAAAGAGGTAAAATTTATGAGTTTGTGAGTTTGTTAGTTTGTAGGGGTAATCTCTAGATCTACTGAACGGATTTAGATGAAATTTGGTACGAAGATAGTTTGAGACCCTGGGAAGAACATAGGATCCTTTTTATCTTGGAAATCATCCCTTAAGCTGGTAAAAATGGGGATGAAAGTTTGTATGGGGAATCAAGCTAAGGACGAACCCGAGCGAAGCAAGAGTGTGTATATAGTAAAATATATGTTCGTTCTTATGATGCAAACTATATCGATTTCTTTAACTGAAATGTGTTCTGCAAATAGACTTTTACTTACAATATTAGTATGGATTGAAAATTTACTATTAAAGAAGCTTAAATTATTTTATAGCACATTTTAAAATGCTAATTTTATTATAAACATTTTCTATAATGTATATTTGTTCTAATTTTGCACCAAAAATAATAAATATGCATATGAAATTTGCAAATTACCTTAATATATGCAGTTTCCTCATATGAAACACTAACAAATATGAAACACTAACGACTAGAACCAAACTTCCTTCTAACACACGTAGCACTCATGTATGTATATTAGCTTCACCTTACTTATTCGAGCTCTTTTAGTTATAAGAATAAAGTGCTTAGTTTAATAAGTATGTAAGCGACAAAATTCTTTAAAAAAAAACAAAGCTAAAATTATCATTGATATCAATAAAAAATATATAATATTTTGCATCATTTATTACAGATATATTTTGTGGATTCATGTTTTATTTTTTAATAACTAGTTAAAATAGGTTAACCTAGGTTTAAATTATTTTTTTATTATTTTCAAAAGAAAAATTACAATTGCAAGATATTTTAATTATTTAAATCAGTTACTCAGAGTTGAATACAGTGAAGTTATTTAGTCCAAAAACAAAAAAACAGCCCTAAGATAAATATTGTACTTTATTATATTTGGTTTATTTATTGTATTTGGTTCCCCATACAAGTTTTCATCCCCATTTTCACCACCTTAAGGGATGATTTCTGGTAATAAGTATCCTATGTCCTTTCTCAGGGTCTCAAAATATCTTCTTACCAAATTTCATCTAAATCGGTTCAATAGATCCAGAGATCACCCCCTACAACGTTACAAACGCACAAACTTACAAACTTTACCTCTTTATAATATTAGTATTGATTCAATATGCATATTTGAAGGGTTTATATAGTAAATAATATACTCATATATACTTGATATTGTATTCGTAACATGATAGCATACAAAATATTATATCTTGTTACATATTCAGTCAATATTTACTCTGGCAAGCTTTGGTGACCTAATAAAAAGTTGTTTTTATTGAATCAGAGCAGTTTAAATGCATGAAGTTACCGACATTTGAGTAGATATTCGGTTTATTGTTACAGGCTGTTTGCTACTATTTATTCTGTGTTAAAGTGTTTTTGTTCAATAACAGATGCAATTTGTTTTAAAATGTTACAAATAAAAAATAATATTGCAAATGTTAGTTAAATTATATTTCTAAAGTCCTAGATTCGAGTTCTGGGTAGGGCTTCATAATTTAAGACCTCGAAGCTCGAAGGGAAGAAGTGGCCAGTCCTGTCACCTTGATTTCTGTAATGTCATGCTGGCTTGTTATTGTATAGTTTATCAGAGTAAATTATTAATAAAGATTTTTTTGTTTTATCAAACACTTCGTCGTCTCAGTGCTTATTTGTCCAAGTGACCATTTTACCGAAAGAGTTTTTAAAGCAGAATTATTTTAAATATCGGTTCTATCAGTATAAAATACACCATTTTACTTTTAAAAAGCCAAAAATATTTATTTTATACATACATAAGTATACATTATTATATACATTTTAGAGATAAAGGTTTGTATTTATATTCTATATATTCTACTGTAAAGTAAAACAAGTATTGGTAGTTTGAAGAAATACTTACAGGCGACGACTTGTGCAATAAAAAAATTCTACGATATAATATATCTATAGAAATTATAGTTGACAAAGTTTTGAGTATTTAAGAGAGTTTTCAACAACACGTGTTTAGTATTACCTGATTCAATGTTGCCTTTTGTTACTAAAGTAAATATAGTTACATAATATGTACATATTATATCGCTAATATTTGAACTAGGCTTGAATCAAAGGCTCTAATCATGTAACTGGGTCTTGACCGATTCAACGGAAAAACATTTAAAAAGTGATTAACTAACATTATTTTTGATGGCGTGTTTTAAAATTTTCCATTGAATCAAAAATGTATTTATTGTAATTGAATCTAGCCTTATCAAGGTGCGATTTTTATAACAATATTATAAAGTTTAAAGAGGAACTATAAATTATTATCACGAAATTGACCAATATATGTGTCTTTTTTGTGTACTTCCACAAATATAAATAGATAATTAATAGCGCTGCATCACTCTGTCTCGCTATTTCTATTGCTTTACACCTGAATAGGTCCATTTCAATCCATTATTTTAATTTTAAATGTATATAAACTAGCGCCTCTAGTGAAAGACAAAAAAAATCTATTCCTCGGAAATCTAAAAATTTCTGGGATAAAAAGTAACCAATCTACTATTCTAGACTATAATCTATCTTTGTGCCAAATTTCATCCTGATCTGTTCAGCCGTTCTGGCGTGAAAGAACAACAAACATCCATTTTCACATTTATAATATTAAATTTATAATACGGATACATATAAGATACTAGAATATTACAACTTATTAATTACTAGTTTAAAACTTTCCATTAAGATGGAGACTATATTATATTAACCAAGCTCAAAAATAAATCAATTTCATTCCAGCTAGAACTGTACCTCAGTAGAAGCAGCCGGTGGCACTTACTAGAATACACGGCGTATTACTCCACCCTCGTTTCTGAATAGTACAATTTGCAAGATTGTCGCGTAATATTCTTATTCAAACACTAATTGCTCATTTAAAGAAATATGTATGTATATTTTATATCTACTAATATTATACCACTTTAACAATCTACTCAATATGTAACTCATATTGTTATTTTCACTATACTTATAATAAACTGCCATTAAAAAATAATTTCCTTTAATAGCTAAAGCATTTCTGACGACATTTAGCATACATTAAAAAAGTTAAAATTATAATATTTTTATTTCTCACCGGTCGTATCAAAGTATTGTCACATCAGACTTTGAGAGTGAAAGGAATAGAGAGTGCGCTTGTATCTGCGCGTACACTTGTGCACTATAATATCTCATGCGTATCTGGCTAGTCTCAGTGAGATTGGCCGTCGTGGCCGAAACCCGTCAGGTGGACATTATATTTATTTACCAACAGCTACAATTATATATGATTGTAATACGCGAGCAGAGTCACGGTGGGAAACTAGTAAGAATTTATATATTCAGATCGTATATCAAACGTGGTATCTCGATTAAAATAAAACACGTTAGATTTACCGTAAGAGCTTATCGCTTGGACCATATCGTAAGCATTTAAGCTGGGACATTAACATGCCGCGTATTCAGCTCTATCATGAATATTTATATCAGTGGCACATCAATGTTCTGCGATATTTAACGCGCGTACCATGACTGAAACTAGTTTGTGTTATCTAATATCGTTTTTACAAGCTTTATAAATAAAATATTGTATAGAATAACGTGCAATGGTTAGATCTAGTCTGAGATAGGTGTAAAATATATGAATTTCATACATAATGTTGTGTTGGGAAATACTGATTTTGAATTACGATTCTTTGTTCATTTTAATATAGGAAATTGTTTTATGTAAGCTTAAGTTTTCGTTTTGCTATAAATATTTAGTGAAGATATGTAGAGTTTATTCTACAATCGTTAAAGAATAGTAGAAAACTAACTATAAATAAATAAATAAATTTGTTGGGACATTAACACACGGCACCATCTAGTTCTGTGGTAAACTACGAGGCTTGTGTTATAAATACCAGATAGATGATACACTAAACATATGTATCTTTCAAAACATACATATTATGAATATTAACACCCATGACTGGAGTACAAGCATTCGTGCTCATGACTCAAATGAATGCCCCCAGCGGGACTCGAACCCGCTACCACTGGCACAGCCAAATATATTGTTATCTACTATTATTCTTATGGTAATGATATATTATGATTCTAAGACATAACTTAGATAATTATTAAAAATATAAAAACTTTTTATTCACTGATTGTCGAGAGACCTGTTGACCTGCATAGCCATTAGATTAAATAAATAAATAAATAATGTTATTTTATTAATGTTGGTGGGGGGCTCTATATTAAGGGCCCATAAACCATTTATGGTATAAAACACATGTTCAAACCTGCCGTAATTGCCTATATCATGGTTCAAATAAATATTTATCGAACCAGGACTCGAACCCGCGATCTCCGGTGTAGAATAAGTAAGCCAATCCTGGTGACGTCAATTGGTTATAAACTTCAGTGTATCTGTTAAGTCTTAGGAAATAAGGTCTTATGTCTTAACTTATGTCTAAACTTTCCACTACGTACTGTGCTACTAAGTTTTTCTTGAACGGCGTAGCACATTGATTGTGAATTAAGTGAATTTTGTTTCACTATCCAATAAAAATATTTTTTTCAGTTTAAATATGTTGGGACATTAACACACAGCACCACCTAGTTCCATGGTAAGCTACGAGGCCTGTGTTATGGATACCAGATAGTTGATACACTACACATATATAACTTTAAATATATACATATTATAAATATAAACACCCATGACTGGAGTACAAACATTCGTGCTCATCACACAAATGAATGTCCCCAGCGGGACTAGAACCCGCGACCGCTGGCACAGCAAATAGGGTCACTACAAACTGAGCCAAACGTGTCGTCAGTTTGGAATCAACATATCATTAGCAAATCTACTATTTTTGTATTCCTTTATCATTTTTTTAAATAAAACTATCTATAGATAGAGGAGAGAGTCTCTCCCGTAACCATGATTGCTGCAAAGCTTTCAAAACGTCGGGAACCTAAAAGTATTATTTATTTGTATGCAGCATTTTTGTAAGCAATGTGAATAACCATTCAAGCTTAGCTATATTAGCAATAGATTTAATGCTGACTGGTATGTATTCTATAAAATATTTCAATGAGAGTACTATAAAGTATTTATATTCAGTTATTTCTAAGCTAAATCAAACCCGTGATAATGCAATTTTCATTTCTAACAATTCATTATAATTTCCGATCAAATTTTCATTTACTACTTCATGTCCATCTTTAACCTGTCTATGGTATAATCGTTTGTTTCAAACACTGCGTCATTCAGAGAGTGCTTCATTCTCGAAGCGAGCAATCACAGTGAAATAGCACTGTGCAGTCGAAAACGCTCAAATGGATGACAGAGCAAAAAATTTACAAGCAACTCTAGCCCCTAAGGAGACTGAAGTTAATAGATTTCATTAATTAACCCGTTCAGTGAGCCGGGTGATTGCAACTCTGTACCAAGATAAAAAGTGACAATTTCTAGCCTCCGGGATTTTGGACTTTTTACGTATGCGACACGACACGAGTAAGCCGCTTATTTTCATTCATATTGTCGGCTAAACCTTTTATGTATTATGTGTAACAAAAAGCAGGCGTATATCTTTGTTTTATGAAAGTGGATGATGAGATTAATGAATAAGAGAAAGAGGTGCGCGTTTGTAAATAGGATGTGTTATTGTGGCTTAGTTGGATTACATATGCTTTTTTCTTTTCAAATAATATGGTATGGATATAGTATTTTTTTAAATGGTATCTATACTAATATTATAAGGAGGAAAAATTTGTTTGTTTGTTTGTTTGTACCGACTAGGCTCCTTATTACTGAACCAATTAAGATAAAATTTGGTAAGAAGATAGTTTGAAACTCTGGAAAGGACATAAAATAATTTTTATCCCGGAAATCATCCGTTTAGGGGGCGAAAATATTGATATTTTGTTGAAAATAAAAGATGGTAGTACCAAGCATTATGTCTAGGTAAATAATAATCGTATCTACTTTACCAAAAAAACTTAATATGGACTTGGGTATAGTCCGTATAAAAGTAAGCAATATTTCGTTGCTATCATTATTAAAAGTTCATACTCACTGTGTACGATCAAACTTTCCAGTTTCTTTTGAAAGACTTTTTTAGTATAATTCTTTAATCCCTTTCTCGTAATACATACTAATACTATACAGTAAATTTTATCCTTGTATTTAACTTTTCATCTTTCTGTTAAAAGTTACAAATAATAATAATTCTGAAATAATCTCTGTGTATATTATAAATGTGAAAGTTTGTGTGTATGGATGTTTGTTACCTTTCACGCCAGAACGGCTGAATGGATTTGGCCCAGAGATAGATTATAGTCTGGAATAACACATAGGCTACTTCTTATCCCGGAAAAATATACGGTTCCCGAGGGATATATTTGTTTTTGTATTAAAAAAGAGACTTTTATGAAGAAATTCAATTTATATTAAGTTAATGTCGTTAGATGTGAGGTTAAAATTTAATTTAGGCTAGCTTTATATGAAACCGCACACCGCTATGAGAATGGACGCTTATTTTTTATACTCCCTGTCGGGAGAACTAAGCGAATGACCATAGAGAAAACCACTAAAGGTAATATGGGATATAAACTCGAACCAAAATGAACCTAAAGATTTATTAGATAAGAACTACAATTGCTAAAATAAATACTCTTTATTCGTATGTGCTTGACCGTTCGTTAAGTATTGCCTTTTACCTGCGATGAGAGTTTAAGCTTCATTCAGTATCTGGCTACTGTTTAATTCAATATTAACTTTCTACAATAATTAAAAAATATATATTTTCTTTTATTATTTAACATTTTAAATAAAATTATCTATTCGGATTATTTCGCGGATTTAATGTGATTTTTGGTGAATTTGTGGTTTGGTCAGGAACTAAAAATCTAAATAAATCCGCAAAAAATTCGAAAAGTTAGTTTTATTTAAATGGTTTTTTATTTATAATGACAAGGAAAATTTCCTTTATTTATTGTTGTATTTGTATTTGATAATGATAAAAATTCATTTATTTCTTGTCGGTTAGGGCGTACAAATCAGTTTCAAGTGAAATTCGAACCAGAGACATCACATCCACAATTTTTACTTAAAATAATTGATTATGGAACATCTTTGCTTATTTTATCTTTGCTTATTTTATTATATTTGGAAGACTCTATAACCAAACTTGGTCCGACCCGGGACTCAAACCCAGGACTTCTCGATGTGCAGCTGAACTTGCCAGCCACCACACCAGTGTACCGTACTATGACGTAGCTACGACGGTGACGTGTAGACTATGAGATAATTTAGTATATAAGCTTTTCCGATTGTCTTACAGACAAACATTCACGCCAGAACGGCTGAACGGATCTAGATGAAATTTGGCACAGAGATAGATTATAGTCTGAAATAACACATAGGCTACTTTTTATCCCGGAAAATGTACGGTTTTCATGGGATAGGTGTCTTTTTGTTTATTATATCTTTTTAAATATTCCATTTTGAATATAGTAATAGTAGAGACTATTTTCTTTATAATAAGACTGTTATTATTATACCCAAGCTTGATTAATAAAAGGGTAAGTAATATGTAAAATAAAGCTTAAAGAAAAATAAGAAAGTAATTTAGTTTTATATTTGCAGTATGAAATTAAACTTCGGTTTCTTTCATTTACTTTTCATTGTCTTCGGAAAATCGGGGAAGATATTAAAACTATCGTAGTTGATGTAAAACTCATCAAGATCAGTCTAAAGAAATGGAGTTCTCCAAAGATTAAATGTAAAATAATATTCCTTTTACATTTTGTTATATATGGCTTGATATTATCGTTACTTTTCATATCAATTGATGTTATGTTTACATAAACGTACACATGTGTGATCGTTGGTTCATTAATGCTTTTTTTAATAAATTTAGGTCTGCACTTAACAGTATAGAGGGCGCTGTACAGTTGTTCTTGGAAATCTTATAACATGCGAACAAAAGGCCAAGCAGAATCTAGATTTTCCATTTTTATATTATAAGTCTAATTTACCGCTAGCATTTTAGTGATAATTTTTTGTTTAAAATACATCTTATATACTTTTATAAGATTCATAATATAGCAATTAAAATCAATCATTTGAATACAATACTGTAAGAAGCTTCCATTATATAAATGTTTTTATCGTAGACTCAGTGATGACTAGGCATAGGTAGGTAGTGATATAAAGCCATAATCTGCCCTAAGGCACAGTTTAATTTCAAAACTAAGCCATTCTGGTCACAAGAAACAATATAATCCTAGAAAAGATAACTAAGTTGAACCTACCAAGGCATTCGTAAATCCTAATATATATATATATATATATATATATATATATATATATATATATATATATATATATATATATATATAAGCTTTCCGTTATAGGAATATAATATGTAAAAAATAATTAAATACATAAGTAAAAAATTATTATCAACATTGGATTCATACTACCGCTTTACGTAATCAGCCAATGTATGTATTATATTTTGGTTTTTGTCATGGTTTCTAATTGTAAATATTATGCCTAGTATAGAGGTTCCACTCTGGTTATGATTTTTGGTTTCTCTGGCAATTTCGTTTAGTCATACTGGGCGTTACCCTTCTTCTAAAATGACTTAAAAAGCTAATGATTATAGACTAATAAGTATTAATTCCACTACTAAGTTGTAGAACTAGATGCTATTTAGTATTATTTTCTACATAGTGTTACATATATACAACCCTACAGAAGTATATAACTAACATTATATTTACTATTGATGACGATAATAATATATTTAATATCAATTTTTTTCCTAATATATAAAATATTTGATCGGAATTTTCCATTTTATAATTCCTTGTCATTTTGTGAACAAGAAATATCAATGTCATAGAAAATGTCAAACGCGTCACCCACGCAATAAAGCCATTTCAAATACCCTTATGTCATCGATCCCGTACAATTCAAGCGTTACGTGCTCCTCGCAAATTTTCCTTAAGCCCCCGTCACGTATGAAGGGGGGACAGAAAAAACATGATCTAAGGAAGATATCGCACTTTATAAACAGTGACTTATATTTGGTGCTTTAAAATACGAGTTATATTATTTGGAACGCTTAATTTTAGTAGGACGCGACGTAGAGCTTTTAGTTGTTATGATTTTTGCTCTGTAATGTCATATTAATATGTAAAACCACCTTCAATACAAATTTATGTATTACGTTAATTTGTATTTAACGTCTAGAATAGATTTTTCAGACTTGAGGTTGTAAAAAGTATCTCATATGTTGACCTGAACAACCAGCTATCATCATACATTTTCTCGTGATGCGTTTCCAGACAGACAGACCGACAAAATCTTTAAAAACAAAATCTTTAAATTCAAAAATAGATTCGGCCTCTGTATAAATAATAATGACTATTTCAATAAGATTTTCTATAAAACATTTAATGTACAGATTCGACTCGGTTAGAATTTTATTATAGTATAAAGATTATAATCAATGTGAAAATTACGCTGTTTGTCTGTTTGCTAGCTATTAATGCCTTGAACTTGTATATATATGAACTTAATTTTAAATAAATGTGAAAAAAAACTATTTTTTGTTACTAAAGCTAATTTCATGCTCGGGTAAGAGATTGGATCAAAGAAGAAAACGTCAAACTAGAACTTTAAATATTCCTATTCAATTAAACTTCTATAAGACAAGTACTTTTTGACGTCAATTTATAAAGTGTCGATGCTGTAAGTCAGAATGAAGAGGTATAGGAAAACTCGCGAGAAACTGAATTTTTACTTTATTTAACTCCAATTTCATTGGCTTTGAACGTTATTTTTTGTTTGAAAATATGACATATTATGTTAAGACCTATTTTTTAGATTTACGAGAAATCCCAATATTTCCAATGATTTTTTTTTTCAATCTTTCTGAGTCGCTTCCGTGAGGCGTGATCATGTTTGCTGTAAAGGAATCGTAGCGTTGGGAACAAAAAAGCAAAATAAAACCGCCAAAACATCCAAAAATGATTTTATTTATAACTACAGGCTCACCCTAGCTACGCTCGGGTTCGTCCCTAGGTACGTATGAATTTGATAAAAATTGTTATTAGCCAGCGTTAGTATTGTAAATTTAAAAAAAAATGAATTTTCCCAATATTATTTCAATCTTATTCTGCTATTCGGGGTGGAGACAAATCCAACAAAGATCATTTAAATCGCTCTACCAGTTCTCGAGTTATGTGTTAACAAACCCGACTTTGTTTTATATTGTATATATAATATACGATGTTGATTTAGTTATTATATAAATTTTGAAATATTAGCTTATAGTAAATTATGAAGTCATGATGGTACATAATGGTGGAGTATGAGGATATTTTACGTGAAACAAAATAAATTGGCGAGTAGAACATAGCAAATACGAACCTCTCATCATTTACTATTGATTTTTGGTATAGTGCTTAGTAATAGTATTGGCTTAAAAGACCAGTGCAAATATATGTATGACTAGCGACTCACCCTTGCTTCGCTCGGGTTCGTCCCTGGGGTATGTATACAACTTCCCTATTTGAATCGGATATTATTAAATTTTTCATTGGTTTTATTATTTTTTTTCGTTCGGACCCTATTTTTTTTCTAAAATAAAAGTAGCCTAAGTTACTCCTTATTACATCAGCTATAGCCAGTGAAATAGCCAATGAAAGTCCCGTTAAAATCGGTCCAGCCATTTCAGAGATTATCCAGAACAAACAGACAGACAGACAGACAGACAGACAGACAGACAGACAGACAAAAATTGTAAAAAATGTTGTTTTGGTACATGTACCGTGTATACATCCATATGCATTTAGTAAAAAGCTGTTATTTTGACATTAAAAACAGACACTTCAATTTTATTTATCTCTATAGCTGTGTTAAACCTATTTCTACGTATAATATAATATAGGTTATTCATACTGTAAAGAAATGGATGAAGAACACGAAGCTTTACACTATGTTATTTCTGGTAAGCTAAAATATATAAAAATATTTTTAAATATATCATTTACCAAAATTGAAGCAAAAAACATAATTTGATATATAATGATTTTATTTTTTAATTAATATAGGATCATTTCACTCAGAGTTGTGGTTGATGGTTGTTCATCACAACCCTTAAAGACCAACTCAGGAGTTCCTCAGGGGTCTGTTCTCTCTGCAACCTTGTTTCTGCTGCATATCAACGATCTGCTTATACCCGGTATCTATGGGTACGCAGACGACAGCACTATTGTAGAGAGATACCTGCCGAATCCTCGGGCCAGTAGAGATCAAATTCAGTCCGAAAGAGAGGCCATGGTAGAGCGGTTGAATCTCACACTCAGGGCAGTCTCCACTTGGGGCGATGCCAATCTTGTGAGTTTCAATGCCACCAAAACACAGGCGTGCCTGTTCACCACTAAAAGGAGTCCTTTCACCTTGACTCCTACTTTCCGGAATGTGCCTTTGGAATACACAGAACGTCTGCAGTTGTTAGGGATGGACATCAGCCCCAACATGAACTACGGGCGGTTCATCGAGTCTAAGGCTAATGTAGCTGCGAGGAAAGTTGGCATCCTTGCAAAGGTCCGACAGTATTTCACGCCGGGACAGCTTCTTGTTTTATATAAAGCGCAAGTCCGGTCGTGTGTGGAATACTGTAGCCACATATGGGCTGGTGCTGCGAAATGCCATCTGTCAGCCTTGGACTCGATTGAGAGGCGTGCTCAAAGGCTTATAGGTGACCCTACGCTGGTAAAAGCTAACCTACAAAGCCTCGATCACCGACGTAGGGTTGCCAGCCTTTGTGTATTCTATAGGTTACATTTCGGAGAGTGTGCGCAGGAACTACATGAATTAATTCCCCCATCCCCTTTCCATCATCGGACAACCCGACGAACGGCTGGTCTCCATCCTTATGTCGTGGACATTCCACCCGTCCGCACGAAGCGTTTCGCTACGTCATTTATTATACGTACGGCTAAGGATTGGAACAACCTGCCTGCGTCGGTGTTTCCGTCCGATTATAATATGGGTGTCTTCAAGGCAAGAGTGAATAGGTGGCTACTGAATTAGTGCGACTCACCATCTACGACTGCGTTACCACTTACCATCAGGTGGAACGTAGTCAAGCACTAATTCTGAATAGTGTAAAAAAAATATATATAGCATTAGGATAAAAAAAATGAAAATGGGTAAAAGGGCAAAAGAAAAAGGATTTCCCTACTTAATCTCTTTCTATTTTTATAAAAATCACATTAAACGCATACATTTCTTTTATTTATTTTTTTACAAATATACACACATATGTAATATATAATATATCTGTAGTCTGTACAAACAAATATATTCAACAGAATTGAGAACCTTCTTGTTTTAAAGTTGGCTAAAAAGTAGTATAACATTCTTTCGATTCAATTTATCAAACGATAAATCACTAGCGAGGTTCAAAACGGCCATCTATCGCCATCTTAAAACAATTGTATCTATTCGTCGCTCGTCACGTGCGGGAACAGTTGTTTTCAATGCGCTCGTAAAACTTCCTCGCAACACTAACGCCTGGAATTTCGTTCTTGGTTATGTGTTTTAGAGATCTATAGTAATGTTATATTATAAAACTAAAGAGAAAAACTGCTCTAATATCTGAAAGTGCCAGTAAGATTAATTAAAACTAGCGACTCACCCTCGTTCCGCTCGGATGCTGAGCTCGTTATGTTTTAACGTTTAGTAAAGATTTCTCAGAGATGAGATATTTTCCCGCAGTAAAAGATATCCTATATGTTGACCCGAATAACCAGCTATCATCATGCCAAATTCCATCAAAATCCGACTAGTGGTTTTTTCGTGATGCGTTACCAGACAGACAAGCAGACAAAAATTCTGAAAACTATAGATACAGCCTCTGGACCTATCGATAATAATATCTATTTCAGTAAGTTTTTCAAAAAATATTTGATGTACAGAATCGACTCCGAATTTTATTAT
Source organism: Brenthis daphne (assembly GCA_947093115.1). Lineage (NCBI taxonomy): Eukaryota > Metazoa > Arthropoda > Insecta > Lepidoptera > Nymphalidae > Brenthis > Brenthis daphne. The sequence continues at coordinate 26,907,962 of OX352474.1, read as the reverse complement.
ACCTATGCAGATGTATAGATTAATATTTAAGCATTTCCGTAGTCTATTCTATTATTGAGGAAAATTATCACCTTCAATAAATAGCCTATGTCATATAAGTCTACGACTCAAGCGGTGTAATTATACATCATTAGAGTACGTGCGAAATAATTAATTATTCATCAACAAAATAGGTAGGTAATAGCTAGGTCTCAAATAAAATGAAAAGTAACTTGTGTTCATATTTGTATTAGAATTATATAACTTAAACTAAAAATAACTAAAATAACTTAAAATTCTAACCGAATCGTTCTTATTATACTTACTTGACCCTGCAATAAGCATTTTATAATTACGTACGGGTACCAGCAGAAGTGCACGATACCTATGGCTACAATCTTTGACTACCGAGTGATTTTCTACATACAATCGAGAGTTACTATATTTTTATGGTGTTCAGTGACAAACGAACAGACAGACCTTCTCAGGCGTCGGTGAATATAGCGTGTACTGCTTGGTACCAGAGATGCTCGAGTAAATTATACTTGCTTTTTACGCTTCGAATGCGTGTTTCGATTCGTCTGTCTATTCAATAATTGTTTTATCGGACACAAACAGCTCTTCTTAGAGTTAACTTTTCTGTGTATCACAAGACATCGAGTGTAGCTACATAATTAAAAAAGGAATCTTCAATACTTTAATTACGCTACTTTATTTACAGATATTACAATAATATGTAATAGCTGTATTACTAAAATTATTTACCACCCATTTTCGATAAAATGCATGCTATTATTTATTGATTTTGAGATGAATTAATTTTTATTTGAATTTCCATCACGATTTCCATTTGTATGCCTAAAACACTTTTAGATTAAAATATATCATACATGCACATTTTCAGTTAAAGTTTCGAATTGTTTTTTATCAACGTTTATTCTCTAAAATAATTTATGAGCTATGACCGGTATACCGAATTGAAATGTTCTCTGTCATTAAATACATATTAATGTCAAGTATTTAAATATTAGTATTATTAGATACCTGCATTTACCAAAGTAAAATCTATACATTCCTATAATAAAACTAGCGACTCACCCTCGCTTTGCTCGTGTTCGTCCCTAGGTAGGTTTTAGTTTTTTTGAGCAAAACCCTAATTCTTTTTCTAAAATAAAAGTAGCCTATGTTATTCCCTATAATATCAGCTATCTTTCAGTGAAATTCGCGTCAAAATCGGTCCAGTCGTTTCAGAGATTATCCGGAACAAACAAACAGACAAAAATTTAAAAACATTTGTTTTTCTTATAAGTACCGTATATAATTTCTTATGCATTTAGTAAAACGCTGTTATTTTGACGTTACAAACAGACACTTCAATTTTATTTATCTGTATAGATTCTAACTTAGTCGAATCTGTACATTAAACATTTTTTGAACATCTAATATATAGTTTTTATTATTTTTTCTGTCTGTCTGTCTGTGACCGCTTCACAGGAAAACCACAAGAGGAATTTTGATAAAATTTAGTATGATGATAGCTGGTTATCTGGGTCAACATATACGATACCTTTTACTGAGGTAAAAGATCTCATCTCTGAGACATCTTATACTAAACATTAAAACGTTAGTAGGGACGAATCCCAGCGGAGTGGCAGGTTGAGTCGCTAGTTTTAAATAAAAGAAGTTTTAAAGTGCCATAGGTTCCGACGACATTTTTCATACGAGTTGTGAAGCCCTCCGGCTACTAAGCGAGCTACGCGTTATGAATTTTACTCTGATTTACCTACAAACGATTTACCAAACCTTCGGTCGCTATTTCTTTTCTACATTATTTATTAGATATTCTGAAAAAGAGAGTGAAATCTGGCTCACGTCGTTTTTCAATTAAATCTCCGAACAGACTGATTCGTGCAATTGTGTGTACACGCCTAGTAATCCCATTTTTTTTATTATGACTATCATTTTATTGTATATTATATATATATATATGTTCTGTATGGACTCCAAAACGGCTGGAGCGATTTTGATTAAACTTTAACGCAATCTTCAGATAAGCCCAGCGGTGAGATCTTCATTTAGTAGCGATCGGAAGTTTTAACGCGGGCGAAGCCTAAACTGCTAGTAAGCGATAAATACTTTGTTAAAATACAAAAATAATGCCGTTATTGTAATCTTAACCTATTATTAAATCTTTAGGTATTTAAAATATATGTATTGCCGTATTCATTAGTTATTAATCATCAATAAAATTATAAATTAATAATTATAATCATGAATAAAAATATTCGAAATTACTTAATTATAAAAAATTATAAGTACCTATAGTAAACAAAATAATTTATGATTCTAGATAAAAAGATCAATTTTTCTATTTTTAAAGCTACAATTAACTCTTTTAAAATACCATTTTACGAAACATGGCGCTTTAATGTAAAATGTAAATTTTATTTGCCTTATTCCATAAATGTAAGAGGATATTATATACAAAGGAAAATGACTAATTAAGTAATTAACGAGAGCCCTCAAACAAAATAAAATAAAATATAATAAAGGTCACTTAAAATAAAAAAAATAGTATTTATTACAAATTTTAATTTAACTATATTCAGTCCTTTTTAACGTCCCACTGCTGGGCACGGGCCTCCCTTCAATACGAGGGGGATCAGGCCATAGTCCACCACGCTGGACCAGAAATATTACAATGATTGTTGAAGATGTCAAAAAAATCATGGTGCTTGGGAGTTTACCTGGGGTACGTCGCGTAAACCAATAAAGTTATATGAAAACAATGTATTACAAAGTTATTCTTATAAAGATCTATTAAACTGTAGTGACGCTATATTGTATAAGTACCTAGAAATGGACGTAAGCGAAGCGAGGTGTAGTCACTAGTCGTAGTTTATATATTAAGAAAAGTTACAGGCTATTTTATAACAATATATGTCCCTTAGCAGCAGAACAAAAATTATTATACAAAGTTAAATTTCAAATCCCCGCCGAAAGCTATAAAAACACAAAATCAATAACATATGGTACATGGGCAAAAAGCACGCACGAATCAACATTAGAAAGGAAAGGGTTCTAAGCGTATTGAACTCAATCGTTACGTTCATTAATAAACAGAAAATTGCTTCAGAATCTCGTCAGGGTGCAGAAAAATCCTTTGATATATTGGCTCGTTACTCGCGCCATCTCCTTCGTCGGGACTTGGATTGTTAATCGGGCCATTTGTCACGATCACGCTTGGTATTCACTGCAAACGAACGATTCAAATTTTGCGAACAATTTCGCACGAGACGCGGTTCCTTGGACTGAGTAATAACGACTAATGTTAATTCAGCCAATCCGTTTCCAAACTGTTATTGCTCACGCTCGACACCAGACGGTTGGTTTACCTAAATAAACCTTGCTGGTTATTTAGCTGAATATATTATCTCAAGGTTTTTCTTATTGCTTGATATTATTTAGTTATATATACAAAATTTGTTTGTATGTAATTGTGTATGTATGTCTATGATATCTGTAACTTATGAATTGATTTTATGTTTCTTTAAAACTAAGATAGGTACGTAAATTCTGAATATACAAGCGTAATCAAATTTGTTATAATTTGTATCTCTTCTATTTTCAGGTATTTTTTTAACTATTAAATATTAATACTTGCTTACAGTTTAAATTATCTTTTCAATTAAATAATAAATAGGAATACTCACATGATGTTAAGATATATCGTGACTTATCTACAAAGTAAGAAAATAAATATTTTAGTTAAAAAAAAACAATACATATTTATGGTACATAAAAAAATATTTTTAGTTTTAAGGTGATTTTTTGTAGTTACCCATAGATATTAGTATTAAAACGTTTATATTACGACGGAATTTAGTTTATACTTTCTTTTCGTACACCGCATCGTAAAAATACTATCTGATAATATCTGCTTTTAATAAAAGCGCAGCAGTTTCTAAGTGGATACCATTACTCAGTCAACATCTTCGCTAGCGATTAACGATATCTAAACTACTCGTTACTAGCAATAGTAATGTTATTTAACGATAGCAATTTCTATAGTTAACGTTCAGTGAGATAATATAGTTTGTAATACTTTACCTTACTTCACCAAGCGTGCTTGGCGACGTTAAATTTAGTACAATCGCATAAGCTCCGTTACTTTGGTTTAATTTATGATCACTCCTAAAACTATCGTATAATCAGATTGTCTCTACATTTAGAATTTATAGTGGCTATTCTAGCTAGGTAGCGAACCATTTTTTTTAAACTAAAGTCTAACTATTGACCGACTTGAAAAAATAAGAGGTACTCAATTCATCTTCAACACGCCTTTTTTAATGTAATATCTTCGCATTATATGAATCGGATTTTTCCTTTTTTTTCTTTAATAAATAAGTGATACTAATCCAAGGGAAAACCTAAATAAAATTATAAAACAAACCTATTCCACGGGAAACATTTTTTTGGGATAAAAAGTAGCCTTTTATTCCAGACTATAATCTATCTCTGTGCCAAATTTCATCCATATCCGTTCAGCCGTTCTGGCGTGAGAGTAACAAACATCCATACTTACAAGCTTTCTCTTTTATCATATTAATAATAAGGACAAGTACCACCCGTACGAGTTGAAAAAATATGTATAGTTTTTGGAAGGACTTTAGAATAAGGGTAGCAGCATGTGTATATATTTGGGGGTGAGAGGGGTAGAGTGTAGACCCCCCCCCCTCCGAAAGGAAAAGTGGAGGAAATGTTTTTTTATATATATGAATTTTAAAAAATCTCATTTTGAGGTTTTGTTGAAAATATTACGAGTACATATCCGACAAAATATAACTAATTTCAAAATGCCAAAATGATTGCAATTAACTTGTCAAAATGTAATTATTAAAATGTCAATCAATTTTAAATAATCTACCCTTTAATCGTACTGTCATTTTTTGGTACACAAATATATCACAGATAATATACAGTTAAAATGTTCTATGAATTCTAATTTTAATTCATATATCACTTAAAATAATTTTAATATTAGCGAAACCCGCGGTTTCGCTCGCGCTAAAACTACAAAAAAATCTCTAAAAGGTAGTACCTATGTTTCATACAAACTTTCATCCCCTATTTTATCCCCTTATAGGATGAATTTCGAAAAATGCTAATACATGTATTTATTTATTTGTATTGAAGAGCATTAATACCAAGTTTCAAGTAATTCTGATCAGAAATAAATATTTGGATTGTATTATAACGTGTTTTCCCGTTGAAATGAGATGATCTCCTGCGATAAAAAATAGCCGATGTCACTCTCCAGTTCTTCAATTAATAATCTTCACACCAAAAATCACGCCAATCAAATCAAAAATAAAAAAAGAAAGAAAAACAAACAAACACACTTTCACAATTAAGTATAGATTTCTAAACATACTCGTATATGGGTTTCACTTGAAACATATAAATAATTTCAATTTAAGCTATATTTAGTACCAACATAATTAAATTCCTTGAAAATGGCTCTATTTTAACAATGTTTTATAAAAATACCTATAAAATATAATCCATATGATGCATTTTATTATGTTTTTTATAAACATAATAAAAATGCATCATATAGGGCATATTCAAAGACTTACATAATATGTTCAGCTCCCATTATTTAACTCTTACATACAGCCTTGACCATTATAACTAACCAACAGAAAGGAAAACTATATTATAAAAACATAAAAAATAGCCACTAAATACATCCGTACTCTAAATATAATTCTTTTAACAGGTCTACGTCCTGGTCAAACTGTGTGGGCGGAATCTCTCGACGCGGTCAATTTGTCAGCAGTGTCGGGTGGAGATGCGACACTACCATGCGACACGCACTCGCCACAGCCACCCGACTCGTTACTGCTTGTTGTGTGGTATAAAAACGATCTACCAATATACAGGTAAGGGTTAATTACTGATACCACTATTGAGTGCCTGGAAGACTGTGCATCGCTCGGCGTTTTTCGGAAAAGATTTAAGAATTAAGTTTTTTTTTAGAAAATGTACGTATATATAGATTTTACAAAGCAAAACCTTATATAAATACAAAATTTGATCCAAATCGTTAGAGCCGTTTTCGAGCTAGACAATATTTATATATATACAACGATTGCTCACTTAATATTATAAAAGTACCTGGGCGATCGAGTTTTGCTCGGAATTTTTGGCCAAAAGTACAATTTTCTTTTTTTTAAAGTAATAACTTTATATCTAACCAGGATTCGAACCCGGACACCTGTGATCGTCAGTCTTGCACCTTGACCGCTTGACCACGATGCTTATGCCCGAGCGTGCGCAATTAGCGACCATATTTTGCGTGGAACAATGCCAAAGAAATGCACACTCGAAATCACGCATTTTCCCAGACATAAGACTAATCTACATCGATTTTTCGCCTCCGAAAACACCCACATACCAAATTTCAGCGAAATCGTTAGAGCCGTTTCCGAGACCACCGGTATAAATAAATATACAAGAATTGCTCGTTTAAATATATTACATAAACCACTGAGAAAGTTTAGTATTATATAACGCATATTATTATATTGTCATGATAATTCTACTATAATGTCTTAACTTTTATATTACTTTATACCATACACGAATATTTTTAGCATTTTATATTTTTGATGATATATCATATTATGATTATTATTTGTCTTGTAGTGGCATAATGTTTGTAGTATTTATATATGATAGTCTTAAATAATAATGCGTCATATTTTATATATTAACGTTTAGTATAGACTTCTCAGAGATGAGATATTTTCTAGCAAAAAAAGTATTCTAAATGTTGACCTGGATAACCAGCTATCGACATACTAAATTTCATCAAAATTTGCCCAGTGGGTTTCTCGCGATGCATTCCCAGACAGACAAAATTTTAAAAACTATGGAGACGGCATCTATATCGGTAATAATGACTATTTCGAAAAAATATTTATTGTATAAATTATTAAATGAGCTATCGAAATACCGACTGAGTAATAGAATAGATTTCAGATTTGGTAAATCATGATTGTGTCGACGTCAAGCTTTATGCAAGTTTAGATAACTCAAACGTACAAATGTGTCAGTGTTGTCACACAATATTATGTGGATTAGGTATTCCTATATACCATTGAAAGCTTTTGTTTGGTCCTGAATTACACTATTTCATTTACTACTATCAAGTTACCCTCGCTTCATGCGGATGTGTCCTTAGGTGTTCTTTGTATGAAATTATATATAAAAATTGCCTCCTAAGGGTAAAAATTATTAGAGGCAAGCTATAGTTTTTTTTTATTTGAGTAAGTTTAACACCCACAGACATACATACGTGCGTGCCTTTTTTTGAGAATTTTCATGTTTTGTTGTTATTTTTATTTAATTTGAGATGGATTCGTGCGTGTACAATTTTAGAATAAAAAGATTTTGCAATCAAAAAAGAAAAGCCGAATATGGGGTCGGGTGGACTTTAAGAGTCCACCCAAATGAGGTTAGTGTGTTGTGTGAGGTTGTGGTTGTCTTTACTCTATCTGTGTACTAAATTTTATCTAAGTCGGTCTGCCGTTTTAGCATTCGGTGTGAATTGACAAACATACACATCTAAACTTTCATATTTATAATTGTAGTGTGATTTTATAACTTATTTCTATATTTATATATAGTTTGGGCTTATAAAAGTTGCTTATAATATGTATATCCTTAGGGGCTAAAGTATCGTATCAAATTTGATAAAACTAATGTTGCTATGAAAACCAAGTGGACAGTTAAGTTACCACATTTAACGTTAATAGATTTAACGTTATATATGGATGGAATTATGATTTTCTCTTCATTTCGCTCTCAATGGAAAAAGTTTGAAGTAGTTTTTCTATAATAACAGTAAATAAACGCACTTAATTAGTCTGTGACCAGAAATCATTGTTAATCCAACAATGAAAAATGTGACCATACTTTTTTAATTAAGGCAAAGATACTTTTACCTGATATATTCTTGTCAAACAATGGCTGTTTAGCAAAAACCGACTTTATTATAATGCAACAGATTATAATTTGGCTCATGTAGAGTTTGGTTTGCGAAACAAGATTACTCAAATAAGTGGGCCAATTGTCAAATTTGTAGACGTCCTCAGAGTGTTCTTTATTAAAACCTCAATCCTACTTTTTACTGGTAAATGAAATTGTTAGCTTTGTAACTTCGCGTTTTGGTACATTAAGTCAGCTTTTCTTCATAGCGTCAGTCATGTCGCGAACAATATGAGAATTGTATGACATGACCCTGTCAACGCATCAAAAATGAATCACCCACTTATATCACAAACGTTTGAAAATTTAATGACTGCTCTCCAGATCTACTGCGCCTAGGAGCAATTTTCTAAGAAAATAATAAAATTTGTATTTTCTCGGTAATACTTTTGTGTTTGACTATACGTACGAATATGTATATGGATAGATATTAAGATACCTATTATTATAAAAGTTGGGCTGAAGATGAAAGGAAATATAAGAACTACTGCAGAGTTTACAAAAAACATCTAAGATTCCTTCTAAATAATGCTCGCTTCTTGTATGTTTTTTTCTCTGCCAAGCAACAGATTCTTTGTAATATTTCCCTATAACACTACGATGAATTTGAAAACTATCTTTTCGCAATAAAAGAAAGGTAAGTATAAAATGGAGAAAAATCATAAATCTTAAGAAAGCGTGGCCATTAAAATATAAATAAAATGTTTCCAAGATAAAACGTAGTCGAAATCATTCGCTTTTTGCCCTACAAAGTATGGAAAATATTACGTCTAACCGTTCTTCGGGTATAACACAGACGTACCAAAACATACTATATTTTTACGTATTAGTAATAATTACTCTGGTTTCTTATAATCCGTTATAGAAACTGAAAACTGTAATCTATGATATATCCAAAATTATTCATTAAAGTGTCTATTAAAGGGTCTCTTTTAATGTACATTAAATGTTCACAGTAACTAACATAATATATAAAAAATAGCATTATATTGGTCAAAGTAGATTTATATATGTTTCTAATAGCTTTTCATAAATATGTAAAAGATAAAAATGGTTACTTCGACCCTTATGAGACAATCATATAATATGTCAACATGAGCTTTTCTGTAGACCTTTTAAAGACTTACAATTTTTGCATTATATACATATACATATTTGAGAACTTTCAGAAGCTTAAGGCCAGATAGATATAGTTATACAAATGTAACTAGCGATTTACCGTCACTTTGCTCAAATGTACCTTTGGGTGCCTTTTGGATTTATAATATTGTAGCGCCAACTTTTGGCAAATTTTACTCTGTGTTACTCCAGGTCATGTTGTCATAAATGGTTATCGAAAACTGCATCTAAATGTCTTGTATAATTTAAAAAACCGAACCTAACAAACTAATCGACAGACGAAGCGACTTTATTTTCTACTCTTCTACTCTACTTTCTCTATTTCGAGATATAAACGTAAATAGTAATAGCTGTCATCTCATTATATATTCTCACTGTACATCTTCAACTAGCAACATAATATTACTGCTCTTGTCGCCAGGATTCACGGGTAAATCACAATCCGACAGTGTGTGCATATTTTATAAATCGCTCAGGCGTTTATATGTTATGCATGACCGTTCTGTGATGTCAAATTAGTTTCAACGGTATGACATACAATATGAAATAGTGAGTAAGGGTTTTGAGATCCATTATTTCACGCTAAATTGAAGATGGTTTATATACCTTCACAGGGATACTATATAATTTATAAGAGGTTAATTGTTATTCGAATATTTTGTGATAGTTTTTCAGATTGTTTTTCAGTTTGATTATAAAATTCTGCTACTATCTAGTTCTGAGTATTTTTTTTCTGTCTGAAAGTTTGACAGGCTATTTAGGAATAGTAGTAATAATACCAGGATACAACATGGGTAATTACTAGAAAGAATTTTTTTGAAATTCTTCGCCTGAAATAGTTGTAGCAAATTAAAGTAAAAAGCAGGTGGGTCTGAGTGTTTACTATTAATATATGTATATGTATGTATATACATTGTACATTTATAAAATGTAGATTTTTTATAAAGTGCTTGCTTGGTTTAAAGTCAATACTTTTGGCGTAAACAAAATCTCAATCAGATAACATGCTATCAGCAGCAGTAAACTAAAAAGTACTATATTAATACTCGTAATATAGTACTGTCCTCCAGCTGAGCCAAATCTCGGTCATGGTGGAAAATCTCACTGAAAGTAACCATCTAAGTAACAGACATTATAGTGCAAAAGTGTGTATGTGTGTAAGCATAAATGTATCCATCCCATCAGTCCCATAGTAGTCCAATGGGATGGAAGCCCCATACAAACAAAGACAGATTAGGTGCAACAAGGACTCTTTGTAATCTCCAAAGCTGTGGTTCAAAATTTCGGTAATTCCAGCCTGTTACAGATATCTTTTGGCATTAAAACCAATGTTTCTTTTACCCAATTCCAGAATCAAACCTAGGGCATCAATATCTATAACCCTAAAAAATAGACGATGGTTATTTAATCAAACTTAGAAGGAAATTCATGTACATGCCTTTATTCGTCTTGAAAATTATACGTCATGTGGATGGGCTTTGAATTTTTTACACGATTCACGTCTTGATGTTGCGGTGAATCTAATTTAACTTCTAAAAATATGGGCCTATATTTTCGAATAATTTAGGGAAAAAAGGCTGCCCCGATAATGTTATATACAACTTGCATAGTCATTATTTATCTTAGCTTATATATTATGTAAATTGTACACCAGAACTGACACATTCGATTTCAAATACTAAAACAATAAAAGAGCTTGGTTTATTTAGTTTACTATAAACAAAAGGGTAAAATATGTTAATTTATTACACATACATTAAATATGTAAGCACAAATATTATAATAAGTAATATAAATAAATGTACATATGTATATTGTTATGAAGGCAATGGTAGTCCAGTAACGCGCTGGCTTGGTAAACCGAGTGAAGCGGTTTCAAATCCCGGGTTTCGCATCTCTGATATTTTCATATGCTAATCATTTCTAACAGGATTACCACTTTTTTTTTACGTTGGGAAATGCATTTACGTACGACGTGTGGGACTCACCGGCGTAATACAGCCAGTACTACCCACTAAAACCCAACAAAACCTTCCCCCGTCTTAATGGGGTGTCGCAGGATCGCTTACGCATTCAACTACGACGCCCCGACGGCAGGTCTGCCAAAGCAGACCACCACAACCATGGGGTTGCTCCAAGGTCCACTCTGCTATCAGAGAAGTACCAGGAGCAACCCGCAAGGTACACCGTCCCCTGAAGAGGGCCACCTCCCACCGCCCACCGAAGTGGGCAACCTCCCTGTGCGTTTCTTAGCTTCGCTACTACTACTGAGCCCCCCCACCATGACAAGCTGAACGCACGTTGGATTACCACTTGTCTTATGGCAAATGAAAACATCGTCAGGAAATATGTATGTATGTCTGAGAGAATCCAACAAGTTTTTGAAAGACATGTGAAGTCCACCAACCCGCATTTGGCCAGCGTGGTGGACTATGGCTTGATCCCCCACTTATTGAAGGGAGACTCTTGCCCAGCATTTGGGACATAGTGGACATAGTGGGACATTAAAAAGGGCTGAATACACATATAGTTATGAGTATGCTATTCACTAATATATTTTCTGTATCATCCGTAACTTCTTAACTAATTTCTAACTATATTACGCGTATACTAATTTCTGCCTGCAGTTTCATTTCTTTCCTTTGAATGTTCTAGAGAAAGGCCATCGATTAATAAGTGCAAATTGATGTTGTGTAAAAATACTAAAGTATAGTTAAATTTTTATCTTATCTATTATTATTGTATCTTTTCTAGGAAATGATTTATCTGTGTGATAATTTGCATCCTAATTTGTTACGTTGGTTTATGTTTAACTAGCGGAAAACAAAACAAAATTTATCCCACGGGAACCGTTCATTTTTTCGGGATAAAAAAAATTGATTATGTATTATTCCAGACTATAATCTATCTCTGTACCAAATTTCATCCAGATCCGTTCAGCCGTTCTGGCGTAAAACAGTAACAAACATCTATACTCACAAACTTCCACATTTATAATATTAATACCGATAGTATAGGTACCAAAAATTCAAAACAAAACATAGTAACGCCCTACAATTTGTTATAACTGCCGGTTTAAGTTATTTAGTTTATTAAAGTAATTAAAATACCACGGAGTATGAGTGTCTCACTATGCTCATTATCATGCTTTCATGTTCAAACATGTAACTACATATCAAGTACCTATAATTATATAGGAAGACATTACTTCAAGTACTTATACAATATGAATAACTATTGATCGATTATATACGTTAGTTTGTTTGTTAATTATTATTAGTTTGAAGAAAATATTATATTTTATTTTATTCATTAATGATACCGCTTTTCTCGTTATATTATTAAAAAAATCTCTTATAAATATATAAAAAGTTATAAATAACAATCTGTATAAATATTATAAATGTGAGTGTGTGAGTATGGATGTTTGTTACTCTTACACGCTAGAACGGCTGAATGGATCTGGATAATATTTGCGACAGAGATAGATTATAGTGTGGAGTAACATATAGGTTACTTTTTATCCCAGAAAAATGTATGGTTCCCGTGGGATAGATTTATTTTTGTTTTGCTAGATGCGAACCCCTCGAAGCGAGGATGTGCCGCTAGTATCTATAACATAAAAAAAATAATGTAAATTTTATTTTGAATAAACACAAATAATTCAATTTAAATGGCTAAAATATTTCGGTAACTCTGGTTTCTTCAGATAAGATTAATTACCTGTAAATACTCGATACCAATTCAAATAAGTGATGATGAAGTTTCGAATTTCGAAGATAGTTACAATTATTACTATACACTAACGATTGCTTGTGTCTTCGTTCGCTTAATATATCGATAAAAAGACAACCTTTTAAATATTTTTTTTTTTAATTTTTAAAGTATATCTTATAGAAAAAAAATCTATCGTGATCTATACTAATATTATAAAGAGACAGAGTTTGTTTGTTAGTTTGAAAGCGCTAACCTCAGGATATTATAAGCCGATTTGAAAAATTCTTTTTGCATTAGATAGCCCGTATATTGAGGCAGGCTATTTAAAGATTAAAAAAAATATAATAATATAAGCTATATACCATATAATATATAGTCTATCTATTCCATACTAACCGTTAAAACGTACCTAGGGACGAACCTAAGCGAAGCGAGGATATAAACGAAGCGATAAGATAGCTAAATCCAAGGGTAGGTAGGTATTTATAATACCTACCTATTTAGACCTGCCCTAATATACCACAAAACACGCTTATGCGGACTTCATTTCTTTTTGCCTTTACATCTAACGGGTAACACCTATCAAGTATTCGTAATATAGCTTTAATATATCAGAATGAAATGGTTGTGACGTATGAGTAGGAAATAAGAAAATTTATAAAGGATCTGTTTTAGCCTCTTGGCTGTAGAAACCTAAAGCTCGAACAAGTTAATTGTAATCATGTAAAATTAAAGATTTCTTAAGATTAGTGGTAGGGAAGCAGTTCGCATTGTAATAATCATTGGTAAATAATTTAATCTTAATAAGGAAAAAAACTCAGGGCAGCAGAGTACGTAAAAATTTGTGCGTTATTTTCCATTTGGGATACGCGTTTCAATAGGCCTTAGGTGTACTTATTTCTGTAAAAAAATACTTTTTCTTTATGTTTCTTCAGTATTTGTTATATTAATATTATTATGAGATTTGTTTTTCAACTCACTATTGAGTGAAACGAAACAATCTAATCGAATATTCTTTCATCTGGCACTTATTTTTTCATACATGCCATTTGAATTTAATCATTCAATAACCAGTAAACAATGTGTTTTTGATATGAAATATTTGAAGCATTTAGTTATTACATACGTTTTTATACTAAATTAAATTTTGACTTACTGCGAAACTCTCATACTACCAAGGCACGTAGCAATGACGGATTATGACGAATTTATATATTATAGGAAACTCTTGCTCCATTGATTTTGATTGATGATGCTCTAGTAAATAACTAGTTACAGCTTTACTTAAGCCTTATTTATCGAAATGAAAGCAATTTTACTCTATGAAGAAATTATTATTGATTCTTAAAAAAATATACTTTTCTCATCTACATTAAAATATGAGATATCGAAATTTATCACATATTTTTCATAGCATATGACCTTTAAAGGAAGAAAATACAGATTTCTGGTATTTTACTCAACTTGGCATGTTTTTTTTATGCATTGTGTATACATTAAGTTGTAACTCAAGGGATGGAACCACTTATATAAATTTTGAAATGAAGCAACCCCCAAGGGTGTAATAATCATTTTTATTTTTAAAGTGATTTTTAAGTTGATATACATTTCTAAATAATTATAATGTAAGGATGACATTGAAACTTGATTGTTCAAAAGGTATTTTTATTATTCACTAGCGACTCACCCTCGCTTCGCATAGGGCTCGTCCTTAGACAAAAACAAATCTATCCCACGGGAACCGTACATTTTTCCGGGATGATGTAGGTTATAGCCTTCCTCAATAAACGGCCTATCTAACGCACAAATATTTTTCAAATTGGATTAATATTTTCTGAGATTAAACAAACAAACGAACTCTCTTTATATGATTAGTATAAAGTGTAAGCCATATGTAGACTCGTGAATCGTTAATTTATTAATAGTAGTGTTCATCCATTGGTCGAAATTCGACGGCAATAATTATTGATAATTTATAACCTATTATCAATAACGCTGAAATGTGTTGTCTTTATTTATGTTATATATTAAAAAAACTAACTTATCATTTTTTTTGATAATATTAAAGCTCGTAAAAATAAAATAATCTGGCAAATAGAAGGAAAAGGTACTTAGCTATTTTTTCTTTGCATATTTATAACATATATATGTAGACAATATATAATATTACATATTGACTTACTGTTGGGATATGTAAAATGAAGTATATAGGTACACACTCGTGATCCTCCCATATAAAATACTTTAATTACATAAATCCATACTTACTCTATTTTATGATTTTGCCATGGTATATGTAATTATTTGAAATAGATCAAAAATATTATAATTACTAAAGACACCTAAACACCCGTTCGGAATCGGTTCGAAGCGAGGTTGCGTCGGTAATATTCGATTTTATTTAATAATGTGAACATCTTTATATGCGATATAATGGATGACACTGACATTCTAATTCAAATACAAATTTGTTTCCACACTATCATCGCAAGTTTTTCTCAATACGACGGCATTACATTATGCTATACAAAGAACGTGGTAAAAGTTAGGTCGCCTACAGCCCGCTTAGTTATGAAATATTTATGAGTCAAAACGTTTTCATTTCGAAGCTCTATGCCTTCACGTGAATTTCCAAGGTAACTTTTGAGGAATATAAATGGTTCTTCATAATTATGTTTAGAACGAATGCAAGACGACTGTTTGAATAGCCTTAACAGTCTTTAAACCAGTTTATTTTGCGTGCTTTTCCTTAATAATTTGAAATTTAATATTGAAAATACGTGAATAAATTTTATAATAAACTACATTTAATTGAAGCCTCGTTTCTCCAAAACTTAATTTTGTTTCTCGAATCAATTAGTTTTAATGAATAGACTTGGGATTATATATAATTAATACGAATTTTTGTTAGTATTATACCGTAACAATTTTCTGTATACGAATGTATTTGTTAACTAGCGACTCACCCTCGCTTCGCTCGGGTTCGTACCTAGATTGCTTTCCCATACAAACTTTCCTCCCTATTTTCATCCCTTTAAGGGATGATTTCCGAGATAAAAAGTATCCTATGACCTTTTCAGGGTCTCAAACTGTCTTCTTACCACATATAAATAGGTTCACAAACTCACAAAAAAATTACCTCTTTATAATATTAGTACAGAAAAGTAAAACTATCTAACAATTTAAACTATCTAACTGATTATTTGTAAGATATTTCAGCGCCATTTTTTAAATTTTGTTAATTTGTAGGTAGGCTATCTGTAACACCTACACATGTATATAATGCCTTTGAGATATCTACAACCTTAGTCCCTTCCGTGACCATGATTGCTGTAAATCATTCGAAACGTCGGGAACCAAAAATCAAAATAAATCCGCGAAAAATCCGAAAAGATACTTTTATTTAAAATGTCAAATATTCGCGTAAATAGAAGTAATTATTGTTAATAAGTTTTTAATTAAGTATTATTGTTAATAAGTCTTGAATGTTAATTTTATAGTTGTGCTGTGTGCGAAGCAAAAGCGTTCACTGGACCAACTGAAATAAAATTTTGATAACGAAAGCTTCCTATTAATTGAATTTGGTTAACTTCAAAATACCATGTAGTTATGCTATGTAGTTCTACTTTTATATATGTCACTCCTTGGCAAAAATCTGACAAAATTTATTTAAAATGTCATTTCGTTAAAGGATATTGAACAATAACTATTGTTTGTTTTAACCTGAAGAAAATACTTTCAAAGATTTCTGAGTTGCTTTGTCCATTGAGATTTCTAACAAGGCTTTCGTTCAATTCGAATTTATCTCAGAATGTATTGAGTTTCATTCAAAGAAAATATAGGTTACCTTGCAATTGCCATTTCCTTTTGATCTTTTGTTAGTTTAAATAAGTTGTTGTTGGGTCTAATAAAAATAAACACCACAAAATCACATACCATAGAAAATCAATGAAAACTAATGATGACAGAAAAGATGTTTTAGATTTTGTTGAAGTAAAAGTATTGCCAGTAGCGTTCTATTGAAAAACTGGAAATATTAAAGTTAATTTGCTTATATATTTAAAATAATTTAATTAATATGACAATTTGTGATCGAGAATTTCTGATTTAACATATTTAAATGTAATTTAAACATATAAGCTACGTGTTTATTTACGCTACTACCATTCAAATGTATATAAATAAACATCAAAAATATAGCTAAAGCAATTAATACTATGTATCTTAATAATATAGTGATCATCATTTATTATTGTACCTTAAAAACAATAGCCGCATAATAAAATTTATTAAAACTCTATTATATTATTATTTATTTATAAAAAAAACTAGATTTAGTCTTAGTTACTCATTTGTCTTAAACTAGTATTTAGCACATAATATATATAAAAATATATAAAACATTGTTCACAGTTACGACGGTCGTGTGAAAGGACCGACAGCGCACTGGGCAGACGCGTCTCTCGCGGGTCGAGCGAGATGGCACGCTTCACCGCACTCCGCCCTGCGCATACGAGACGTTGTACCAACAGACCGTGCTCTCTACCGCTGTAGAGTTGACTTTAAAGTATCTCCAACTAGAAATTCAAAGTTCGTCTTGCATGTTATTGGTAAGAATTTTAAATAAGTTTTAGTTTTATATTCGAGAAAGATGATTTATCTTCATTGTTAGCTTTAACGAAGTTTTAAAGTTGAAATCTAGTATACATTATATTGCATATGTACCACATATTCATTATAAATTCAAATTCACGTCTCATTTAACAGCTAATCCACTCATTTCATTACTAAATATAACCCAAATTAAAAACCCATCTGCAAATACAAAGAAACTCTAATAAGATTATATTTGTATGAGCACAGTACGATAGACGATTCAGCTAAGAAGGTTACAGGGTACCTTTCACTCTAGAAAGTTAAAGATTTTGATTGAAATTACCGTTATTGTAACTGCTAGCCTTTTTTTTTTTAACATTGGGAAATGCATTTACGCACGACGTGTGGGACTCACCGGCGTAATACAGCCAGTACTACCCACTAAAACCCAACAAAACCTTCCCCCGTCTTAATGGGGCGTCGCAGGATCGCTTACGCATTCAACTACGACGCCCCGACGGCAGGTCTGCCAAAGCAGACCACCACAACCATGGGGTTGCTCCAAGGTCCACTCTGCTATCAGAGAAGTACCAGGAGCAACCTCCCTGTGCGTTTCTTAGCTTCGCGCCCGGTTGGATTGCCGGGCACTACTGAGCCCCCCCACCATGACAAGGTGAACGCACGTTGGGGGGGAACTGCTAGCCTACATCATCCCACTTCTGGGCAAAGTCTTGTGCAAGTATAGGCCAATTTGGGTCGAATTTGTCCAATTCATCTCGACATCTAGTTCGTGGTATGCCGCGACGCTGTCTCCCTGTCACTCAGGGCTCGACTTTGTGGTAATTTTGGACCACACATGCCCAGCCCAGTCCCATTTAAGTTTTCTGGCTTTTAAGCTACGTCAGTAATTTGTGTTTTGGAGCATAGTACAGCATTTTGAAGTTTATCAGTTAATTGACCGCCTAAAATGCTACGCTCTATTGATTGAAATTGATATAGTTTTTTTTCTATTCTGGTTGCTGGACGGTTCAATTTTTTTCAATATATAGAATAAAGAAATGTCTCACTAATATACGTATAGTAAAAATAACCTTTGTAAGAACCGTCTTCGGCACGATTTTTCGAATTCCGGCAAATCAAGTACGCCACTTTCTCTTATTAGGGATCCTCTCCTAACATGCATACCTTACCTCATAAGTTGTAAAAATCGATGAACACAGAACATTCCATGTTCTCCGACTTTCCCATAAGATAAAGTGCTTAAAAATCTATTTAATTCAACAGCTTTCAGTTTTGAAAGGTAATTTTTCCTTTAATATTAACAATACATATTGTGAACTAGCAACTCACCCTCAGTTCGCTCGGGTTCGTCCCTAGGTACGTTTTAATTTTTTTGAGCGGAACCCTAATTCTTTTTCTAAAATAAAAGTCGCCTATGTTACTCCCTATAACATCAGCTATCTTCTAGTGAAAGCCCCGTCAAAATCAGTTCAGCCGTTTCAGAGATTATCCAGAACAAACAGACAGACAGACAAAAATTTATAAAAAAATATTTTTCTTATAAGTTCGTACCTACTTAGGTACCGTATATAATTTCATATGCATTTAGTAAAACGCTGTTATTTTGACATTACAAACAGACACTTCAATTTTTTTGTCTGTATAGATAGACAATGAAATAATATTTTGTCTTCAATTGAATTAAACTAGTTTTATAAGCTTACATAAAATATAAAATTATGATATTTTAACGAAAGTTCCTTTCATTTAGTATGGAACAAGTAATATATTTCAAAGTATCACCTACGTACGAACAAGTTCATAATATACGTAATCAGTATAAACTTTGTGCATCGAATCTCGTAGTTCTACTTGTTGCGATATAAAACGGTGCAGTTCCTGCAAGTTAGTCAAAGAAGCTGGTAAAGCACGTATCTCGCCCAAATATATTAGGTCCACTATTCGCTATCGAAATTGAGTTCGATTGAAAATTAACTTCAGTCGGTTCTAAGTTGAAGTTGAGTGAATTTAACTAAGTTTTTCTAGTTTATTTTTGAACTTACTCCTGTCTGGTATGTATTCGTATCGAAAGTTAAGCTATTGCTCTTTAATTTCATATAGATGAAACAGTTTTTCTTATCTATATATATATATATATATATATATATATATATATATATATATATATATATATATATATATAAAAGGCAAAAGTGATTGACTGATGTATCAACGCACAGGCCAAACCTTTAAGTCTAGAAAATATAAATTTCGCACACGTGTTCCTCATATGACGAAGGCATCCACTAAGGAAGGATTTTTCAAAATTCAACCCACAAGGGGGTGAATAAGGGGGTAAAAGTTTGTAAGCATCAACTTAATTTTTTTTAATTATATTTTTAATTAATGAATAAACAAGATTAGACTATGAATGAGTTTCATTTCTTTCTGTAATTACCTTAAACTCAAATTTTTCAGAAAAATCAAATATAGAGGCATAATTTTGACGAAGAGAGATGTATTTACGTCTCCCATATATGTATTATACTTTAGTGTAGGAAAATACTATAGTTAAAATGAATAAATAAAATTTTAATAATATATTGCAAAGACTACAATTTTTATACAAATAATGACGTAACTAGTGAAACATCGTAAAGAATTATATAGACGACTTCAAACACGATGCTCATCACGTTTGCTTCATGTTAATAAAACTTTATTTCATTTGTAATCACTTAATCTTAATTGTTTTCATGAAATAAAAAAGTAATATCTTCTTTAAAATGTACATGACGACACGTTTGGTTCAGTTTGTAGTGACGCTACTTGCTGTGCCAGCGGTCGCGGGTTCGAATCCCGCTGGTAGCATTGATTTGTGTGATGAGCACAAATGTTTGTACTCCAGACTTATTCGGCCTCTGTATCGATAATAGTGACTTTTCTAAAGATTTTTCAAAAAATATTTTATGTACGGATTCGACTGTTAGAATTTTATAAGATTAAGTAAACTACTTACACTAGCCATATTTATTTTAATGTATTTAATACGTATTCATAGTGATGTGCAGAGGGTAGGGTCAGCACAAAACAGTAGTAAGATGGCGAGTTAAAAAATATAATATTAAAATCACGCAAACTTTAAATCTCCTTGTAATCTAATCTGATATTATCACCGTCACTCTTGAACAAGGATTCGAGATGTTCACTTTGATAAATAACCTTTTAGTTAAAAACGAATCAATCACTCGTTGGAGAGCTGACGACGAAAGCGGGAACATTTTACTTTGGAATCTTGAATCACTGTTCCATTAGTTTTTTGTGTGAAAAGATCTTTACTCTATTCATGAGACCCACGTCACATGTACATATACTGGTATATGTAACTAATTGTGTTTTGTCCCCAGGAGATATATATATTATGGGTTTGAATATATTTTATACTATACGCTATTATCTTTTATACTATAATAAATTTCTGAGTCGAATCTGTATGTTAAATATTTTTTTGGAAAATCTTATTGAAATAGTCATTATTATCGATACAGAGGCCGAATTCATAGTTTTTAGAATTTTTGTCTGTCTGTCTGAGAACGTATCGTGAGAAAACTACTGGACTGATTTTGATGAAATTTTGGATGATGATAACTGGTTATCCGGGTAGTTACTATAGTTTTAAATCAAAACGTTAATCACGTTATTAAAAAAATATTTTTAGGGTTCTATACCTCAAAACGAAATAATCGGACAAGTGCGAGTCTGACTTGCACACTGAGGATTCCGTAGCATGAAACATTAAGATAAGTTTATAATCGCAAAAATATTTTTTTTGTGATGTAACTATAAATTCGCGATTTTCAGATCTTTTGTTTTACTTGTGCTATAAGACTTTGCTTTATGCCAAATTTTTAGATTCTAGATCAACGGGAAACTGTACACAGGTTTTAATTTCCTTACGAGTGTCAAAATATGCGGCATAAACGCCGTATCTTTTGATAGCGTTGACTTAGAACTTCGATTTTTTTCACAGCTCTAAGGGATTGCCGACATGAGTATTTAATATTAATTTTAACTTTACATCTTCATGTATTCCTGAGAATAAGGGTATTGACAGAGAGAGAAAGAGAGAGAGACAGAGAGTGAGAGAGAAAAATCCAAAAATCGCAAATTTGTATTTTGTGCACAATTATTTTTGCGATTATAAACTTATTTTAATGGTTTAAATATGGCGGTAAGGTCTACTTCTTTAGACGTGCTGTACCAATATTAACCAGTTTAGTTTACCATATAAATAATCTTTAACAGTGTTATATTGCTTGGGGTGTTATGAAAATGGAAAATAAATTAATGGCATGCTATAATAATGGCATAATTTAATAACTTATTTCTACTAATATATTATGTTGATGTTCAATCGTTGAATTCACCAGATCATGATCTACCTAGGCTTTTTACCCGACTGCCATGGAAGGGTTATGTTTTTCACGCGTGTCTTGAATGTTTCTATGTATGTTTGTAAATTTATTTATTACCTCGTATCTTCCAAACAGCTAGATGGATTGCGACAGTTAAGGTAACGTTAGATTCGTATCAAAAACCCAAAAGTCCTTAATTGTGTAGTGTTAAAAAATATATAATAGTGGTAAAAAATAGTGTTTAAAAAGATCTAAATGGCAGATATTAGGCGCCAATTTGTGTCTTAATTTTTTTTATCGGAATCATTTGAGTGGCGTTTCAAAATACAGGCTTTTAAGAGGCGATTACAAAAATATATACAACTTGTTTAAAAATAATTTAAGATAAGAAATTCTTGAATAACTAAAGTTAAAGTTTTTTATTCTTGTACTTTGTCGTCATTTCATGATTTAGCAATCTACTAAAAATAATCAGCCAATTTCTGAAATGGCGAGTTACTCCAAGAAATCTAGGCAAATCACTATTTGGCGAATTCAACGAACGGACTTCGACTTGTATATTCAAATCCGTTCTAAAATATGAGCTTTCTTGTTAAATTAGAAACGTCAGACATATTTAATGGATCAATCTCGCTTCGGCAACGTCCTGAATATTCAGTTATGAACTCAACTTTATTACAATTTTAAGTTATTTAAAAATATTTTAATTCAATTTCAACTTGTTAGACGTGGGTTTATAAATTGGTGTACTGTTTAAATGTTTCATTTACTTCTTATAAAACTATAAAGATACTGATATATCAAGTTATTGATATAATAAAATAAAATATTGATTAAAGTACCCTTAGATTAGACTGATACTCTACTAAAATGCAATAAAAACAAATTAAAAATAAATTAATAAGTACTTATAAGAACAAACAAATTTATAATACGATAGCTTTTCTGCAACCATTATCTAATAGAATGCATAATAAAATATAGTTTAGTTTTAATTCTATTTAAACTTTATAATAGATGCATGCAATCAATTTCTAATATTTTTGCATTTCTTTTTCATTCAAATATAAGTTTCTTGCACTAAAAAAGTTGATTTTGGTTCAAGAAGGTACACAGTACATACGAACTTCTTATTTACTTCTCTATATTGTCGTTACATAGATTTATTAGAAACTAACAGAACTAGCGGCTTCGCTCGCGCTAAAACTACAAAAAAATCTAAAAACGTAAGTTTCATCCAAACTTTCATCCCCTGTTTTACCAGCTTATGGAACGAATTTCGAAAAAAGCTAAAACACGTATTTATTTAATTATACTGAAGAGCATTAATACTAATTTTCAAGTAATTCTGATGATAAATATTTTTTTGGGTTGTTTTATAACGTGTTTTCCCGTGAGAATGAGTTAAGCTCCCGTGGTAAAAAGTAGCCTATGTCACTCTCCAGCCCTTCAACTATCTTTAGATAAAAAATACGCCAATCCGTCCCTCTGTTACTACGTGAAAGAAGGACAAACAAACAAACACATTTTCACATTTATAATAATAGTATGGATATTCATATTATGAAAACAATTATTTTGAATTTTATATAATTTTTATTTCCTAACATTTCCTTTAATAATAAGCAAAGCTGTTTAATGTCTAAGTTCTGGATACAGTAACGTCGTTAGTTTAAAACAACGAGGAGGAAAGACCATAATATAAGGGTATTTCTCCGAGAAATTCCCATAATAATTGTTGCATCACTTCATTGAGTATAGAGAAGATCTGCCAGTGATGGTACTAAAACAAAAAGATCTATGCCCAAGAGTGGAAAATAAGTAGAGAGAGAGAATTTCCCTTGAAACCTTCATAGCACTATTTTTCGTCTATTCTTGTGGTATCTGTATCCTCATGTACGTTAATAAAAATATATTCTGTTATTTAGGGATAGTGTCATGGATAGAATTTTCAGAAGAAACATATACTATCTTCTATAGACAAAGTAATACAAGTTTTAAAACTGTTTTAAACAGTATATGATTTCCAGTTGTCGTAGTAACAACGGTTGTATGAGACGAGCTGGTATAATTTATTAGGTTAGGTCATTTACTAGTGACTCACCCTCGCTTTGCTCGGGTTCGTCTCTGTTGATCCCTTGCTCTGTGAAAAAAAAATCCATATGAACCGTATATTTTTCCAGGATAAAAAGTAACCTATGTGCTATTCCAGACTATAATCTATCTCTTTGTCAAATTTCATTCAGATCCGTTCAGCTGTTTTGGCGTGATTGAATAACAAACAACGATCTATCCAAAGTTTCGCATTTATATGTATAGTTCTAAGATAATGGGATTTATACAAAGTGGAATTGTCTAAAATACATAATTCACTGCGTTATAATTATCATTAAAACATTTAACAACTTAGTTAACTTAATAAATTGCTAACGTAATTTCAAAATAATTGTAAATTATCTAAATTGATATCCTTGTAAAAATATATGTATTTATTTATGTAACCTTAATAACCAGTATAAAATGATGTCATTATTTTCCATAAAACTAACACAGTTTTAAGTTTCCCCTGAGCCATAAAACCTCTATTAAACTTCGTTTTATCTTTCACAATAATAGAACATTTTACGTCTATCCCTTTTTATTGCTGATGGCGTATAAACACTTGACTACTGTCTGTGTGTGGGGTTCGTAAAATAAATGGTGGTCTCTCGCCATTAGAATTCTGATGAACATACAAAAGAGATTTAAATGTGTTTGTTTTGGTTAAAGTGCCCTAGTTGGGGATATTGTTTTTTAGTTGAATGAAATAATAGCTCATTTAAATTGTTGAATACATAGTAGGGTGAGAGTTTAAATGACTCAGAAAACTTGCATATGTTGAAGTATAATCACTTGCCTGAAGGTTTTATTGATGAGGTGTGTTTTTTTTTCATTTTATCTTATGTTGTTTTAATAAAAATCTGTGCGGTAATAAAATAAATATGGGGTTATAATTTTTTTGAGTGAAACTAATTCATTATCTAAAATAAAAGTAGCCTAAGTTACTCCATATAAAATCACATATCTGCCATTAAAAGTCCCGTCAAAATCGGTCCAGCCGTTTTGAAAATTAGTCGGAATAAACAGACAGAAAGACAAATAGATGAATAGACAAACATTTTTTTAAAAGTACTGTAATTAATATACATTAAGACTAACAAAAACTGTTATTTTGATATAACAAACAGACACTTTAATTTTATTTATATGTATAAATGCGTAGATATACTAAGACCATTCTAAAGGATTTATTCATTATGTAGAGTCGAAATCAGGGCGTAACAAACTTATATGAATGTTTATGAAAGATGAACTCGACTTAGATATGAAAGCACTGTTTCACGGTAATATCCAATCATCAGTAACAACTATAATGATTTATTAAATTTTTAATATAACAATAACGACGTCGTGTTATATGTTATGTTAACTCTAAGGGCCTATTACTCTACGGTACACGTAGTTAAATTAATTTCTTAAAATACACAGAAAATATGATTTAAAAATGATAGATGAGTAAATAAAAACTTTAACATTATTAGTTCATTGAAATGATGGATGATTGAAAAGGTATCTCTAATAGACGGGTGATTTGAAACAAAAAACAAATAGGGTTTTAATTTTCATGTATATTTAATATATATTGATCGGCACAACCTTTCTAATGTATTATTCAGCTTATGAACTCGAAATTGACCTAAAATCAGCTTAGCTGCTCCCCAGACGCCATATTAGAGAGTCTTTTATGAGCCATTTGTTTTAATTATTTAAATTTTTAAATATTAATTACAAGGATTGTTACCATTAAAAACGTGACCATTTTATGTTAGTGTCCTAGATTATAAAATATTATTTTTTGATGTCTACTATCACAATATGCTCCCGTAACTATTAATTAAATGTTTTAAAATATTGACCAGTTTAAATTAATTTATGGAATAGAATAGTTAGACTCTGGGGTAGTAAAAGCAAGAATAAATATTTTAATATAAATTACAGAAATATGATGTATGTATCTTAATACAAAATGATTATAATAATAAAACAGCTCTTTTGATCTCCCACTGCTGGCTACACTCAATACGAGGGAGGGATTTGGCCATAGTCAGGCTAGCCAAATTCTAGAGAACTATTTAATTATTATGTTTGTTTAAAACTAGTTAGGTTCTCTCAGGTATTGAATTTTTCTCGCAATTTATTATTTAATTTAGAAGCAATTTATAATCACGATAAAAATAATCGACACACATTTCGCGACACGTTTGGCTCAGTTTGTAGTGACCCTACTTGCTGCGCCAGCGGTCGCGGGTTCGAGTCCCGCTGGGGGCATAAATTTGTGTGCTCCAGTCATGGGTGTTTATATTTATAATATCTATGTATTTAAAAGTTATATATGTATAATGTATCAACTATCTGGTATCTATAACACAAGCCTCGTAGCTTACCATAGAACTAGATGGTGTTGTGTGTTAATGTTCTGACATATTTATATTTATTTCTTTCCAAGCTAATATGTTACTCACAACTATTGCGTATAAAAATATAATTAAAATTAATTATTAACTTGAAAATTATGAAAAAAAAAATGCTGGGAGCATTGCAATTCGCCTTCGAGTGTTAATATTTCATACTATATTTGACACTCATTCTTAGCCTCTTGGGAACTGAATTTCTTATAATATTTTCTTAGTACCTAGACATATCCAAAGAATATTTTCACCACTTTTTAAATATTATTAAATATTTACTTGAGAAAGTAGTGCTTTATATCTTATTAAATCCCAAAGGAGCGCGAAATAATGAAATGAAGTCCAGCCCAAGAACTATCTCTAGGCAAAAAAAATGTTAATTCGTTACTTCATTGCTGCGTAAAAAAGCAAAAATAAATATACTTTCACATTATATAGAACAATGTTATAAATGTGAAAGTTTGTGAGTATGTATAGATGTTCGTTACTCTTTCACATCAGAACGACTGAACGGATCTGCATTTTTAAAGAATTACCCTTATTTATTTATTTATAGTATAATATACGCATAATATATTTACATAATTAGTTAACCATATGATTAACTGTTTATTATAGAAATAATTATGGAAATGGATCCATAATTTTCAGCGTACATGAGCGTTGCATGAACAAAAAGTAATAATAATAAACCTGTATGTAATAAAAGTAATTTAAAAAAATTAGAATGCAATTGCAAAATCTAAAAAATCTAAATCTAAATTCTATTGTTCACAACAATTTTGTAAATAATAATTATTTATAAAATTATATACAACACATACCTATTGAACAATGAACAGTTATTAGAATTTGGCCATACAAAATCAAACATATTAAAATATATTATTTAAAAATTTATTTAAGCTACTCGTGTTTTCTCGATAAATTATTTCAACCCACTGAGTTTTAAGCGTATGTGTGAAGTTGAATCCTTGAGGTCAAACGTTAAATGGAAATATAAAATTTATTGGATCAATATAATCTGTCAAAGCTTAGCGCGTATTTTGTTTTGCCTGCGGCGATGTTCTGATGATATTTTATGAAAAATAAATATAAAATTTACATATATCGGTTATAAAATACTATTTTAACTTATACCTGCAATTATTTTAAATTATTACCATTGGCTAATAAATTATATTGCAGTAAATATTACGTAATATGAATTATAGACTAGATTTTTTACGCAGCTGCTGATGAAAATACTATGTCTTTTCTCTTTGCTGTTCAATTATTCTTTTATCTTCTAACCAAACTTCTTTCCAAGAGAAAAATGTGGTTTTAAAGCTTTTTTCTCTATCTTAGCTTTCACCTCAATATTACTAAAGGTCACGCTAAGATTTTTATTGAGTTCTTGTTATTAGTATACATATATAACCAAATTGACAAAAATATTTTAAATCATGGTTAGTACTCGTAATTTTATAACTAACTATTTTGGTTGGTTTGTTTTATTTACAAAGAAAGTGTGATTATATAGACGTTTCCTGTTATGATTATGAAAACCGCAAAAACTCTATAAAAATATATAAAATATTTTTAATGAAGGTAGCTTCTTTATAAGACGACAACTGTGTGATATTACAGCAAAGTGGGATAACTATAAATAACGTTGGCAGCAGAGAATTGAGTGCTGAATTACTTCTCATACTTTATATTTCCCGCATAAGTTAAAGTGTATGTATGTATATTTTTATTAAATTTAAAATGCGGGGTTTATGTCTAATCAGTGTTTTTACTAAAAACACCACTCTCTTCACAAGTATTATAAAGGTCAAGATGTGTGAGTCATAGTGTACGAAAATCCTTAAAGCTATTACAGCTTAACAGATTTATAGCAAAATGACATACATACAGGTGACATACATACATACAGGCTCACTGACCAGAACAGACAGTACTAGTACTACCCACTAAACCCCAACGGAACTTTCCCTGTCCTAATAGAGTGCCGCAGAATTACTTACGTATTCAACCACGATGCCCCAATGATTGGCCTTCTGAGGAAGACCAGATAAACCAAGAGGATTCTCTCACGGTCTACTTTGATATCAGAGAAGCACCAGGAGCAACACTAACATGCGAGGTGGACCGCTGCCAACTGCGTTTCTTAACTTAGCTGCCGAACGCTAATTACACATCGAAGGGGGTAGCAGATTATAAGATTATTTATCCTTTTCATGCGGTGGGTCGATCACGTGACTCGTGGACGAAAACTAGTTTTATAAATGCGATATTGTGTTTCTAAATTTGCCATTATTTGACACAATAATGGAGTAAACGATTGACATGATTTTTGCGGATAGTGAGATTCCGTGAGTTATTAGTGTGGTACCCAAAATTATTGAGACTCTTGACTTGATGGGTTGTTAGTAAACAAAAGAGTTGCGAACCTGATATCCACAAGATTTTTTTATTGTATTAACTCCGTCTAAATATTATAAGTAGTGATAGACTGTTTAAAATGAAAGGTTCTAAATGAAATGGAAAATATGTATTTGTAATATCCAGATACTACATTGTCTTTGACTAGATATAGAATAATGCAAAATATCGAGTTTGGAATTTTTCATACTTAAGACCAACATTAAAATGCGTCTGGATCATTTGCCTTTACAGAGATGGCAATTTGATAAATACTTTAAAGCAGCTTAGTACTATTGCAAGCATCATTATCACGGTGTTACTAAATTTATTCGCAACAATATGGTGTCTATCAAAACATTTCTTTTGGAAAACAGTTATTGAAGCTGAAACGCAATGTATTTCATAAAAAAAGCATCCATAAACCAGTTTTGATGTCCTGTATCAGCTGCGTTGCCAACGTACAAGTCACCTGGGCCGGATGTCCTACAAATTTATGTGCTGGAATATCGGAACGATGCCAAACGGTAGCGGTTTATACTACGAGCTCCTTGCCAATGCGGCATAAAATAATGTTTTGGACTAAATTGTTTATGGGTGCAATGTCAAAAATATTGAGGTTTAGTTTTGTTTATTATCTTAATTTTGTTGCCAGTGGCTAAGATAAACTTGTCGCTGGTAAAATAGCATTTACCGGTGTTTTAGCTATGCTTAAATCATGATAAAGTAAGAAAATGCAATTCTATTTAAATTGAATGTTTTAAATAAAATATTTTTTTTTTTAAATAATGAAAATAAACTTGGTTGAAAAATATCATGCCCATTTTATATCTAACTAGCGTTTCCTCAGGGCTACACTCGCGTTGCGAAATATATATGTATATAATCTACTCCACTCCTAAGTTTTACATCAAACACTATTTATCATCCCCAGAGGAAGTACCTACTGCCTAAAACTTCAAATTAGAATAGTCGTCATTTTTAATCAAAAACTCAAAAAGATTAATTATAATTTTTATTCACTGGAACTCTAAAATTGTTCAAAAAACCTTTCCTACAATAAGTAAGTCTTTCAAGTTTTGGTCACAATACTTTGTACGATTTTGTTCGATTGATATGTGAGTGGTATTATATATAAATAAATATAAATATGTTTGGACATTAACACACAGCACCAAATAGTTCCATAGTAAGCTACGAGGTTTGTGTTATGGATACCAGATAGTTGATACACTACACATATGTATATAAGTTTAAGTACATACAAATTATAAATATAAACACCCATGACTGGATAACAAGCGTTTATGCTCATCACACAAATGAATGCTCCCAGCGAGACTCGAACCTGCGACCGCTGACACAGCAAGTACAGTCACTACAAACTGACCCAAAATTGTTGTCAAAACGTTTATTTCAAAGAAACGTTTAATTAAAATAAAAATGTGAAGAAACTTATAATCATCACTAATAGAGTTTAGAGTCAATTTATTTGACAAAGTTATGACTGCTAATTATGGTATTAATATATCCATTTTTTATTACCAACGCCATCATACCATATGATATGTAAATTAACTGTTAAATAAAAAGCTCTATCTAAAGAAAATATAGTAATTAACTGCATACAAAATTGTAACCAAAACCATTAAAAGCTCTCGCCCATGACTGAAGTGTAGGCAAGAATTATCGTTACTCTGATATGACTCGAAATGTAATTACAAAGTTGGGGGTGTAATTTGACCAATTTTATTTCAACCTGTGCTTAATTAAAAACAACGAGATGAAAAATGCTGTAACATGTCATAATATATTATTTCAACTGCGTTGCATAATGCGTTTTAATTTAAACCAAGCTGAAGTCAACGATCCGTTAATTTTGCACCACTGTTTTATTAGTTGTTTCGTATTCTATGTATATTGTATATATTTGTGTATAATTCAAACAGATTTAATTGTTATAATATTTTTTGTATTTTATAGAAGAATTGTAATGAACTAGTGATTGCTCGTAGCTCCACTCGCTTGGTATGCACGTAAAAGTTTTTGTGAAGTAAAATGATATATTTAACATGATTTTCACTTTTATGAATTGATATTTTGGCACTGTTACAAGCACCATGGTATATACAGAAGATTTTGCGAGTGGATGTCATATTTGTTTATTGGCAGATATATCTCTTCCCTGTAGACCTCTTTGTAGTTCTTTAGATAGCTTGTAAGTTGTTTTGACTCACGACTCTGAAGTTTGAGCTTACATATCTATGGCACATTGATACGATAATATATTGTATTGAATATTAATTAAGAATATAAGCTTTCACCAAATTTCACCTAATACGTTAAGCCTTGATAGCGTAAAAAAGAACGAAAATATACATTTATATTAGTTTTAAAATATTAGTGTTATGTCAGTAAGACAAATTGTAACATCATTTGAATGAAAAGCTAAAAAGAGTATTTTTTAAATATACATAAAATATTCGTTAAAATCACTAGGAATAACCAAAAGCAACAAAAAAAATTAAAGCAAAATTTTGAACAGTGATAAAACCAAATGCTATAACTATGACAGTTCATAAAACAGTAGAATTTAACTTTAACCATTTTTAAAAGCTCTGAAAGCTTTATTTGCCGTTTGATTGTGTAGAAGAGAAATATTTCGGTGTAATATATACAGTAAATTATTGTTTATGAATGTATGTATGTATGTATGTATGTATTCAGCCCTTTTTGACGGCCCAGGTTATCTCAGGCATGCAGGTTTTCTCACGATGTTTATCTTCACCGTACGATAAGTGGTAATCATGTTGGAAATTATTCGCACATGAGAAACTCAGAGGTGCGAGATCCGGAATTTGAACCCGCTTCACTCGGTTTCCTAAGCGAGCCTGTTACCACTGGACTAGTACGGCCTGTCATCTATAATTACTACTATATATTAGAGACAAAATAGGATTCTCGAAACATTTTAGCACTGAATTTATGAACATCCTTCTTAGTGATTATTAATAACATATAAAAAGAAACATCATATTAAATATTAAATTTTATGACTCAGGAGTTTTGAAATCATATTACTCACTAAGCACAAATATAGAGCTCTAAAGTTTTGGCTAGTTTGTTTTATTTAGGGCGCCACGGTAAAATTTTTCTAAGCGATTCTAATATAGATAAGAGTGTTAGAAAGTTTTCGACGGTGACAAGTAATTCTCTATGCCTTTCGCGAAACAGATATTCCTCTTGAAAAAAACTCATTAAAAGATACCAAAAATAAAGGGGTCGTGACAATAAGCTAGGCTGCTAGACTTATTCAATGGGGTGTGGAAAGAATTAAAAAAAAACGTATAGAGGTACATTGAATGCGATCAAACAATACCACCCTTCATTGAGTGTGTGAATTTCGCGAACCCCTTTTACTTTAATGAGAACCCTACTTCCATGTTCAGTGATTTTGAATATAAAGGACGTTTTGTGAAGATGTATCGCAAATAACGTGGGGAGATTGAAGTGTTAGAAATATTGTTTTGAACTGAATATTTTATATGTTAGTTGACTTTTTAATTCATATTTATTTTTATTAATCTATTTTTTTGGGTTTTTTTCGCGGATTTATTTTGATTTCTGGTTCGCGATTTTCGGATTGATTTACGGCAACTATGATCATGGGGGAGAATCTCCCAAAAATATAGTTTTATTTAAAACTAGCGGTTGAACCTCACTTCACTAGGGTTCGACTCTACAAAAACAAATCTATCCCACGGGAACCGTGATTTTTCGGGATGAAAAGTAACCTATGTGTTATTCTTTCTGATGTATGAGCTATATTATTGTAAAGTTTCATTAAAATCCATTCAGTAGTTTTTGCGCGAAAGAGCAACAAACATCTATACATCTATACATCTAGACATCCATACAAACTTTCGCATTTATAATATTAGAAGAACGTCAAATATTAGAACTAATCCAAAAAGTATAGTTAATATTTATATTCATTTAATAATTTATGTTAGTATTTTTATCAGTAGCTCTTTCATTCAGCTCTCTACGTCGTTAAAACATTTTTGACATTTTGACATATACGGGCACTCTTTTAGAAATTATTCCATCTATGTGTCCATATAAATAAATATGAAATGTAGCCACATTAAAATTCAGACAGATATACACGAAATATGCAAAATAATATATATTTTTAGTACAAATAGTACTATCTAGCTTTAATTCATATGACTCTCATTTGAATAGCAAACAACATCAAAGTTAGTAACAGTAATCGTTTACGAGTATAGCTACACTTGAACTGAGTAGAGTTCTAAACGTTTAAAACAAAATTCATATTCCGAATGAAAAATGCTATCTCAAAAATCACAATAACGATGATGAGATTGCTTCGGGTCTAAAGTAATTTGTGTCCGGGACGAATCTTGCAGGCTTTTATTTTAGCAATATAAGGCAGGAAAAAAGTTTAATGTAGGGTAACTCAATTATGGGCCCGAACCTTGTGTGCTTCCAATTTATTATGAAACTCGTTTTGAAACCGTTGTGGCACTGTACGTTTTGACTTTGCTATATTCTATAACGGAAGTTGAGATTTTAATTTCTTTAAGGCCATTGTTTTGCTAGCCATGGAAAGGAGAACGAAAAGGCAAAATTTAGTTGCGTAAAACGTCACTTGTTGTTATATTTAAGGTTGAGTACACATCACTAAAAAATATGAAAGTATGAGTTGTTTGTAGTTGGTATTATAAAATTGCCACTTATAGTTTTCACTTAAATTAGTAAATATTAAGTTTATTTATCTTGAAATGATATTTGAAGCTTCTCTAAGGACAAGGAAAGTAATAATTTTCGTACATTGTCGGTGGTCTATAATATTGATGATCTTGTAAAATAACTGACTCTTATAAAATAATTTGTATACTATATAAAATAATTACTCTTGTTTAAGTTATCCCTAAATAACTTTTTATAATCGCCTAAACTAATAATACTTTCTTGGATTTACGCGAACATTTGATCTTATAAATAAAACTATCTTTGCGAATTTTTTCGCGGATTTCTTTTAATTTTTGCTTCCCGACGTTTCGAATATTTTACAGCTATCATCACACATGTCGCTCACGCAACAATGATAGCTGTAAAGCATTCGAAAAGTCGGGTATCAAATATCTAAATAAATCTATGAAAGAACCCATAAAGATAATTTTATTTAAAATGCTTAAGCTAATCGATACCACTCCCTGATTCATTAATCTATACGCACAAATCACCTCGTTTCATTGAAATGGAAGAAGAACAAAACACCATACCGACCATCACAATATCGCATTAGTATAGATATATAACAATGAAAAGTTTATATGTTTCAAAGAAAATAGTTTCTTAAATCTCATCATACATTGTAACAATTCTGTTCGCACAATTGTAGTAAGACTCGAATACCCCATTTCTTGCAACTGTAACATATTTAACTAAAGCACTCACTTTGATGAAGTCACTTAAAACATTAAACCAAGATAAGCCATCGAAGCGCCCTTTCGCATTGACTGGGAATACTTTCTTAGATAAACTTTCAAGAATATCCTCTAAGAAGAGCTTCTAGGAATGGATATAAATATCAAGATTTAATCAATACTGGTGATAGAGTTAGTTAAGCATTTTTGTACCCTATTGTTACATTTCATTAAAATATAGTATAGGTAGGTGTTATACGTTAAGGATAGTAGATTGTTCGCACGAATGATACTGACTGCCTATTGATTAGAAGGTTCCCAACCTTTTTTAACTTTGGAATTTTAGGATATTATTATATTATAATAGCAAACTAAATTAAAATTATCATCCTTAATTAATTTTAACTTTTTTTTTAAATTACACTTAGAACAATTATATGGCTTAATAATTAATACTATATTTTATATTTTTCTTTATGGTTATAAATATAATAATGGCAACACTAAATATAGATTACTAATTAATGTTTTTAAAATTGTAATAATTATAATAATAACAGCAAAACTTAAATAAATAATATTCCATATTCAATTATAAATAAAACTAATTAAAATTATAAAAATGTTTAAAGTTAAAAAACATTGTAAGGTAATTGGTGCATTTTTCATTTTTTTATTTGTAGATAGGCTGTCTGTAACAACTATACTTTCGAGACATCTAACACCTCATTCTCTCCCGTGACCATGAATGCTGTAAAGCATTCGAACCAAAAATCAAAATAAATCCGCGAAATAATCCGAAAAGATAGTTTTATTTAAAATAAACAAATATACAACTTTTATTCCCATATTGGACATATGCCTAATATAACCGATACATATATAACCGAATTCAACCTCGTCTCGAACAAGTCGACAGATTTTTAACAAACAAACAATAAAACGAATTTTTCCTCTTTATAATATTTCAGAATAGATAAATAGATTTAAAAATTAAAAATTTATTTATTTTAGTGTCATTGCTATGATAAAGCGTCGTTGCTATGGATAGAGAAATAAAAACTACATTTAATATCATTATCAACATATCTAGTGTTTATTCTAGTGTACCTAATATGACTGGTCTTCAAAGGTTTTAATAGTAAGTAATTTTATAAGAGCAAAACAGTATAATTTTTCAATTTTCCTTTTAATTTTCCAGTTTGAGCGCGATGCCTCATTAATATAGCAATAACACAGGCGATGAAAATTCATATTTTTGAATCACGAATGCTATGCCAAGTAGTTACTGTGAATAAATAAATAAACATAAATATGTTTGGACATTAACATATAGCACCATCTAGTTCCATGGTAAGCTACGATGCTTGTGTTATTAATACCAGATAGTTGATACACTACAAATATATAACTTTAAACACATACATATTATGAATATAAATATCCATGACTGGAGTGCAAGCATTCGTGACAATCACACAAATGAATGCCCCCAGCGGGACTCGAACTCGCGACCGCTGGCACAGCAAGTAGGGTCACTACAAACTAAGCCAAACGTGTCGTCTAAATGTAAATGTATTATTGAGCGAAAATACTAGAAATAATTTTCACGAAAGGCTTTTCGTATAGCGACGTTACGAAACGTTTCATCAAACACTTTGATTGATTGGTAAAAATGAAAACGTGTTTCAGAAATCAGAATCAGGTTAATATAAGGATTCTGTTTTGACATTTGGTTTTGAAGCCTTTAAAACTTAATTAGCTGTGTTAGAATATAGCTAGAATGTTATTATTATTCACATTACTGGGTATATATTAATAAATGAGAATGCTTGTGTATATTTGCTTATTTCTTTAGAATAAAACGGCTGGGCCGATTAAGGTGAAGTTTAGTACAGATAGATATAGGTATACCATGAACGTAGAGTAGTAATAATAATTGCCAAATATAATATTATAATTACTATAGACAATAGTTTGTCTTTTATGCGTTCCTAAACTATTCAAGTTTAGGGACGCACCCAAGCAAAGCAAGGGTAAGTAGCTAGTCTATACTAATAGCACAAAGAGGAAAGTTTTTTTTATTTGTTTGTTTGTATTGTATTTTATTTGTTTGTACCGAATAGGCTACGAAACTACTGAACTGATTTGAATCAAATTTGGTAAGAAGATAATTTGAGACCTTGGGAAGGACATAGGATAGTTTTTATCCCAGAAATCATCTCTTAAGCGGGTGAAAATGGGGATGAAAGCTTGTAAGTGTAATCAACCTAGGGACGACCCCGAGCGAAGCGAGGGTGAGTCGCTAGTATATTATAATTACAAAAGACATATTATAGGAACGCGTTCAAACGAAGCGAAGATTCGGTGCTAGTAATTTATAAAAATAAGCAGTAAAATTGTAAGCTTAAAAGCCATTTTCAAATAACGCGTTTAAATATTCAGTTTTGTTTGCCTTTTAAAGGCTTTTCATAACGCTAATTCGCAGTCATGTTTAGGAATTTTTCTTTCCACTCAAAATATTCTTATTTAAACCTTAAGCTTTTAAGAAGTTAGCAGTCGGTCTTGGGATTTAAATGTGTCATGACCTCACTTCACACTTTCAATATAAAGCTTGCTCTAACTAGAGCAAAAGAAGGTCGGATGTTTGTTGATTTTTCAATGTCTCGTTGCATAGTCTTGCATTATTATGTAAATTTCATTACATTTTTTGGTGTCGGCTGCCAGATATTATACCGATTACTTGACTCCAAATGCCACCACTTTGGACTTATAATAATTTCTTCTCTCTTTACTGTGCAATAAGTGGATAAAAAAGTTTATATTATACGTATTGAGTATTTTGTATCTACATAGTTGCTGTTGTGTAGTTATAATAAAAAAGTTAATATACGACGGCACGTTTGGCTCAGTTTGTAGTGACCCTACTTGCTGTGCCAGTGGTCGCGGGTTCGATTCCCGCTGGGGGGTATTTATTTGTGTGATGAGCACGAATGTTTGCACTCCAGTCATGGGTGTTTATATTTATAATATGTATTTATTTAAAGTTATATATGTGTAGTGTATCAACTATCTGGTATCCATAACACAAGCCTCGTAGCTTACTATGGCACTACTCGTGGATGGTGCTGTGTCTTAATGTAAAAAATATATATCAAAATGAATTTAATTTGGCGATATAATATATAGTTAGCTGACAAATAGCTTCCGAAAACCTTGTTAACTTAAATTAAGCTTATCATTCAATACAATGTGAAAATTTCCTCAGATAATATCATTGTAATTTGATTGGATCCACTGGATTGTGCGCGAGCGTAGATTGCTTTTTTGCGTGCTTATTTCTTTATAACTGTTCAGGAAGCCAATCTATTGGCTATTCCTTTTTATTTTGTTTTTTATGGGTTCATTCGTGAAAAATTATATCTATACATTATAAAATCTTATCATATGACCTAAAAATTATAATAATATCGTGTTTTAATTTCATCGACCTACATATTTCACTGTAGTTTTATAAGCTTAAGTTTTGTATTAACAATGCAGAGGTTATCGTCAATCTGATTAAGTTAAATCAAAATACAAATTTTGTGAAAATTATAAGTTCGAAGAGTGAAAGTATTATATTGCTCACGTAATATTTATTAAAAACAAATATGAAAATTTAAGTTTGCATAAAGACGTGATATATTTTTTTTAAATGTTTTTGTTTTGTTAACAGAGTTACCTGAAAAGCCAAGAATTTTCGACGAGGAAGACAAAGAAGTAGTCGGCATCGCTGGTCCCTACGTAGAAGATACCAGTTTGAAGCTTACCTGTGTTGTAAGTGGAGGTAAAATTAGTGTACACATTTATGTGAAAATGTCTTTTTATTACGCTATCTACTTTAAATATAATATTGTCGTTGAAGTTATTTTAATAGGTATAATATCTATATATGTATAGTATATATAACAAAGTCGAGTTTGTTACAACACTAATAACTCGAGAACTGCTAGACCGATTTTTATGATCTTTGTTTTGATGGATTTGTCTTCACCCCGAATATCAGAATAACTATTGAAACATCGGAAAAATTCACGAAAAAAATTTATTTGAATAAAAATCTATTCCACACTAAGCGTCAAGACGTACCTAGGGACGAACCTAAGCGAAACTAGGCTGAGTCGCTAGTGTTAGTAATAAATATTTAGGAATTCTAAGTGGCTGCTTTTTATCTCCTTGTATAAACTAAGTCCAGGAAATATTAAGAGAGAGAGAGATGTGAGAACATACTTAGAGATGCTATTTTCTTTAATAATATACTGTTTTTACGAATATTCGTGATTAAACGAAATTTAAATACCATTCCAGTCATTGTGAAGAACCATATTATTAAAATGAGTAACTGATCTCCCGTAGCCGTGACAACGACTTGTTATTATATTTTATTATTTGCAATTACAAATTTTACATGTAAAATCACGTCATTCAACTTATAAAACTTTCATTTAAAATTACGAGTATTTCATTTACATTTGATTTCAAATATGAGTGATCTATTAATAGCAATATATATTTTTAGTCATATTTTGTTCTCATTTACTAAGTTAATAGATAAAATAATAACCAGATTTAGTTTTACTTAAGAGATTTTTTTATTTTTCAGCGATATTATCTAACATGAAATTATGAAAAGCAGAACAAAAACTCAAAATAGAACCGCGAAATAATAAATCTAAGAAAGTCTTATATTAATAGTAGAATTATAAATATATTAAGTAAATGTAAATCATAATGCGCATGCGTCAACACACGCTTAACTAAAAGAAAAACGAAATGTCTCTAACGATTTTGACAATCATTTCTATAATCTATACCATATAATAAAATTGTAACTAAGTCGAATCTGTACATTAAATATTTTTTGTAAAATCTAATTGAAATAGACATTATTATCGATTTAGAGTCCGAATCTATAGTTTTTAGAATTTTTGTCTGTCTGTCTGTTACCGCATCACAAGAAAACCACTGGACAGATTTTGATGAAATTTGGTACGATGATAGCTGGTTATCCGAGTCAACATAAAGGATACTTTTTACCGCGGGAAAATAACTCATTTCTGAGAAAAAATACAAAAACTGCAATGTAAGAGTATACTAATATGTAAAACCTAAGAATTTGGTGTTTGGTCATCTGAACGCGGGCGGAGCCGCGGGCAATGCTAGTCATAAATATATGGACTCAATCGTTACTTAAGTTATTTACTATCAAAGCAATAAAGATTTTTTTCCAATTCCATCGCCCGAAATAACAACCGCTTTAACTATTTCCTTCGGCGTATTCGTAATAACTGTCTAGAAAATTTAACTTTTATTCACGTCAGAATACAATGGCAATGGCATAGCAGCGATTTCGACCTTTTGTTACTCTACCGTGACCCGTTAAACGGTGTGATTAATTTAAAAATACCACAGAATGTGACTTAATATACAACAAAAGAGGACACTTTTTGTACACTTGCATGTTAACGCATGCAAATATTAAATAATAACTATTGCATTGTACTGCATAAAGCAATTTTGTGGAACAAATTAGTCGGAACTATGTACGTAATATATGGCGTTTTTAAAATATTTTAAAATATTTTTTTATATATATTTTACTAAATTAAAACTGATTAATCATCATAATATGTTATTATAGTATTTTTGTCCATCTATATTAATCACAACAAAAATAACAGCGCAAAGAATCTCACACATTATTTATATTAAAAGCTAATAATCCCTCCACGACCGCGGACACGCTGGCGTTACAGTTAACAATAGATTTCTTAGAAATTTACCTGAAGCTGTTAAAAAATCTATAAATAGTAGGTATTTCATCCTAATGTAATAATTTTTGTCCCAGATTTATATTACTTTAAATAAATACAAATACTATCCTATAGTAAAATCTTTTCGTGGCTTATATTACCTATAGATAGATACGACGTTCTAGTCAAGTCTAAGTAAAACTATCTTTTTGGGTTTTTTCGTGGATTATTTTGATTTTTGGTTTCATGGATGCTGTATGAGGATATGTATGAGGATAGACCATGATTGCTGTAAGGGTTATAACAAACGGTGCCTACTTACAAAATTATATGTGATTTTAAGGAAAAAAGGAAACGGCAACGAAATAACTTACAATTTTGATAATTAATTGATTCTAATTAGTACTGTTATAGAGTAATTTTAAATTCTTTTATTTGAGTTGCTATTTTTTATCTAATCTATTTACAAATTTAATGTATTTTAAAATTTAAAAGTATTAGTTTTAATAATATTGTATTATATAAAAAAATATAAATTTGGTAAGAATGCACTAAAAATCTCCTAAAAACAGAGTGTCTGAGCACTATTGTATATAGAAATTGCTTTAAACTAGTACGAAGACAGATGAAAGGACGTGACGAAACTATATCTTCTACGATCTAACAAAACAATGCAGCCACATAACAAGCTAAGCTTGACACGTCCGGGTCCGTGCCAAAAACGTAGCGAACTCGAGTGCTGCCACCACTCTCCGTTAATTGCTATACTGAGATATAATTCCTAATGACGTTTATTATTATTTGTTTTTCAAATTCTTCATATTGTTTGACGACACGTTTGACTCAGTTTCTAATGAACATGCTTGCTGTGCCAACGGTCGCGGGTTCGAGTCCCGCTGGGGGCGTTTTGTTTGATGAGCACGACTTTTCGTCAAGTCGTGGATCTTTATATTTATAATATGTATGTATATATTTAAAGTTATATATGTGTAGTGTATCAATTATCTGGTATCCATAACACAGGCCTTGTAGCTTACCATGGAACTAGATGGTGCTGTGTGTTAATGTTCCAACATATTTATTTATTATATTTATAATATCGTGATATATTTGTGATAATAACGTAATATATTATAAAAGTTTTTTTTACAAGACATGAATAGCTTTACTCGTAACCATTCAATTGTTTCAAATCAATAGTAGGAGAACTAGGTTTAAACTGAGAATTGAAACTTTACTGAGCTACAAACAAGTTGAGCTAAAAAATTATCATTATTTGAAGTTATCAATTTGATACGCAATTATTAAATTTATCATATACTAGCAGAACCCGCGGCTTCGCTTGCGCTAAAACTACAAAAATTCTCTAAAAAGGTCGTTTTATACAAAATTTTATCCCCCCTTTTACCCTCTTATAGGATGAATTTCAAAAAATGGTAAAATGCGTGTTTTTTTAATT
The DNA here is from genome assembly GCA_947093115.1 of Brenthis daphne. Lineage (NCBI taxonomy): Eukaryota > Metazoa > Arthropoda > Insecta > Lepidoptera > Nymphalidae > Brenthis > Brenthis daphne. The sequence goes on along the minus strand of OX352474.1, from coordinate 26,866,457 downwards.
TTATTGAAGAACATTATAAAAATAAAATAAAATAGCCTTTATTACAGGAGTCAGAATTACAGAGTTAGTTGTTTTAGGATTTACAAAATACATATCTCTGATTTCTGTGTGCCTTTTGGCAAAGGCCTCCTCCATCTGTCTCCATTGGGCTCTATCTAGCGCCACTCGTGTCCACAGTGGCCCTAGAGTTTGGCGGATTTCATCCTCCCATCTCCTTATCTGGCGCCCTCTTTTGCTTTTTGAAGAACATTAATACATGAATATTAATAAATTTCAAGTAATTCTGATCATAAATATTTTTTAGATTGTTATATAACGATAAAAAGTAGGTTATGTCACTCTCCATCTCTCCAACTATCTCCTCACAAAAAATCACGCCAATCCGTCACTCCGTTTCGAAGTGAAAGAAGGACAAACAAACAAACAAACAAACAAACAAACACAATTTCACATTTATAATATTAGTATGCATTTTTACAGGCAAACCGATGCCCCGGTTACGGTGGTGGCGAGATGATAAAGTCATCTCGAAATTGGAGCCAGTTGAAGATGAAACTCGACTGAGTCTCCTTGAGTTGAGGATACCCAAGCTTTCAAGAGATTATTTCGAAGCAGTCTACACGTGTACAGCGGATAACACCGCCCTAGTGCCACCGTTACGTGTAAACGTTCAAATTCAGTTATATTGTAAGTATACCACATTTTATTATATCATAATTTTTAATGTTATGCTAGTGTTTTACCACGGCTTGGCCTGCGTTTTTAATTATGTATTACTTTTATAAATTATAACCTACTAGCGGCTCACCCTGGCTTAGCTCGGGTTCGCCTCTAGAAAAACAAAAACAAATATATCCCTCGGGAACCATATACTATTCCGGGATAAAAAGAAGTCTATGTATTATTCCAGACTATAATATATCTCTGTGCTAAATTTCATCAAGATCTGTTCGGCCGTTCTGGCGTGAAAGAGTAACAAACATCCATACATACTCACAAACTTTCACATTTATAATATTTGTACAGGTTATACAGATGTTGTAATCTGATGTATAAGTTATATTATTGTAAAGTTTCATCGAAATACGTTAAGTAGTTTTGGCGTGAAAGGATAGCAAATTTTCGCGTTTATAATATTAGTGAAATTCAAAATATATAACTTATATTCAAATATGGTCGTATACGCTGTATGTACATAGTATAATTAAAATAGATTGAAAATGTTGATTCGAAAACGAGAGTAAACTTGTTACTTACGTTGGTGAAAATTAGATATAAAGGGATTATATCGTATGTATATGCAATATATTTTATATTATATTTTTTATATATATTCATAAAATTAAATAAAACCTCGTAAAGTGACCAGTCTATGATATATCTCCCACAATGCTGCCTATTTGAGCTTTGCTGAGGTTTGGTCATAAGGTTTTCCTTTACAGTATAGTAAATGGTAATTATGTTGAAAATGATTTGCACATATATTAGAAGACGCTTCACTTGGCTTTCAAAGCAAGCCCATTACCACTTCCTACTTTAACGTACTGTTTCCGTTTGGTAAACTTCCTATTATATATTTATAAATATTTTATCATTTCTCATACAGCAACGAAAAAAAATTCACAGAGTACCCCAAATAGGAGTAAAACAATGCAAAAGCTTATATTAAAAAATATACACCGTCCATATATCCCTTAAAAGCCGGTTATACCTTCATAAATCACCTTGAATTTATTCCTAATAATATAGCGACTACATTCTACGCTATAACTTTACCGTTTGTATTATTTAAATAAGAAACGTAACGAAATATTACAACACATGGCAATTTGTCCAGCTGACAAATTCTTTACTTAGAATTTGTATTTATATTATAAAACAAACAGTACCCGCGGATTTGCCCAAGTTCAAACTTCCTATACAAGGATTAGTTTTACAATAATGTGTGGAAGTCTGCCTGATTTGTCGACATTTATGATAACTGCTCCGCTCTTTTTGGTAGAAGCATGATGATATATAGCCTATAGCCTTCCTAAATAAATGGGCTATCTAATGCAAAAAAAAAACAAATCGGATCAGAGATTCCTGAGATTAGTGCGTTCAAACAAACAAACTCTTTATAATATTAGTTTCTCTTTATAATATTAGTTTATTATAAAACTATATCGAAGCAACATTAATTTTCTCTATTATTTTCCATTATTTTATCATGAATTATACAGTGGGCGTTATATGGGAAGTGTTGGTTCAAATGAAAGTCGATGCAATCACAGTTGTATTTCAAATTAACAATAATCACTTCGTACATAGTTAAACAGCACTTCACTACACAGCCATATACCACTTCACTATTACCATGTATAGACAATACGGAACGCAAGACAGTTCCTAGTGGAGCGGTCTTAAGCTTGGCTCGGCCCGAAGGCAAGTGTCTAGCCCTCTTAACACCCCTCCCTTAGCTAGGCTCCGTCGTAGCACGAAGCTCGCCGAGTGTTGGCGATAATACCGAAGGTGCTGCCATCACTCAGGCGTCGTGCCGCGCTTCGTTTAGCGACCGTATTGATGACCGTCTCCGACACGGCCATCCTGCGTGCACACGCCCTCGTGTGTTAGCCGTGTGTTAGCCTGCAACCAAATAATCAACGAAAATACTTGCTCGACTCGGTCAATCCTGACCAGATAAAACTTAACTTTGAATCTGAATCATCTTTATTCTAACGAAAAGCTTTAACGCTAACACCTTTGTTTTTTTTTTAAACTCCAAGTCACTGTAACCATCTCTAATCTAACTAATAACATTAGTCATCCAGAGCCATGTACCAACATCATTCAACACTTCAGCAATCAAACTAATTTTCAAATCTACTAGCACCTCTGTAAACCACTCTTAGGCCACGGCCTTACAAGCCAACCAGCAATCACAATTGCTCCACAATCCAGGTGCATCCACTACGGGATCACCGTATGTATCATCCTCTCGATGACTACACACTATGGTCATAACAGACCCCGACCTCCGCCAGAACTAAACGCACATCACACACCCACGGTCTATTTAGTTTGAGCTTCCTCAAAAGACCGACTTTTACCAGGCTATGACTACGTAATAGTTACTAGTACGGTCGACACTACTTCGGCCGTCAGAATGCTTACATCGGTTTCCATCGACTTCATTAAAACATTTGCTTGGCATGATGATCATTATTTACATCGACCTCTATTGGTACATGACCTACTAGAATTTTTGTGTAAAGAATTTATAGCCGTCATGTTAATAGAAAACCTTTCAATATCTCATGTTCTATCATGATACCATTTTGCAACTAATAATTAGGCAAAACATAATTTTTCAAAAGATTTCAAGAGAATGACCGTTAATCGTTACAAAACAAATTTTACTCTGTGCGGAATATTCCGTTTTGATCAATACTAGAAATTGCAAGGACAAAATCGTTAACCACACAATTTGACTGCTAAATGTTATCTTACCAACGAATATTCAGCATCATGATCATAACAAAAACAATACAGATTACCTCTATGCCATTGAGCATTCGAAGATGGTTGTACAACACATACATCCACGCGTCGTTCCGTTCGCGCTGCACCCATATTGCTGCCGTCCACTTGACTGGCACTACTTATGCACCGGAGCGTGATGTGACCAGGCTTGCCACATTTGAAGCACACCAGAGACTTCACTGCAGGCTGCGATGCTGTTGCTGTCATCGAAGGTCGTTCCACACTGTCATTTACCTTGCTTCTACACTCTGACCGCTTATGACTCACTTTTTTTTGCGTTTCAAATGTGAGAATGCGTGCAATCTCTGCTGCAGTCGATCTCGCGAAGCAATTTTCGTAGTAAAGGCCAATCGTTGTAATTTCGAATTAAACTGACATAAGTGAGCAAGGATAGTCGCAATTGCTATCTGATTCTTGCTAGCGTCTTTCCAACGATTAGTCAGTGACGTCATCAGGCGATTTGCGTACGTAACGAGTTTCTTTTTTCTTTTGATTTGTCACTGTTAAAATTAATTAGCGTACCAGCCAATGTCTCGGTGGAAATAAATCTCGCCTTGAAAATCACCTTGAACTCTTCCTATGTTATTCTCTGGTATACAAATTGTGATAGCCACGTCGACCCTTATCCTTTTAATTCCTTACTGACTGTTAAAATAAGCTAGCCGCCGTATGGAGGGTATTCGGCAAAACACAAATCTACAGTCGCAAATCAAGATCTTGCGTCCGTATCCATATTGTCAGGGTCAAACTCGCGTAACTTGACGTTCTTCTTCATCTGAGGCATTTGCAAGGCCTCGATAAGAGATCACATAATGACATTTTGTTGTTCAAACATTGCACGTCATTGTTCACTCAGAGTTAGTTCTTTTTGCAATTGAACCAACACTGATCCCGCTTCTGATATCGAAGCAGCATTAATTTTCTCTATTATTTTCCATTATTTTATCATGAATTATACAGTGGGCGTTATATGGGAAGTGTTGGTTCAAATGAAAGTCGATGCAATCACAGTTGTATTTCAAATTAACAATAATCACTTCGTACATAGTTAAACAGCACTTCACTACACAGCCATATACCACTTCACTATTACCATGTATAGACAATACGGAACGCAAGACAGTTCCTAGTGGAGCGGTCTTAAGCTTGGCTCGGCCCGAAGGCAAGTGTCTAGCCCTCTTAACACCCCTCCCTTAGCTAGGCTCCGTCGTAGCACGAAGCTCGCCGAGTATTGGCGATAATACCGAAGGTGCTGCCATCACTCAGGCGTCGTGCCGCGCTTCGTTTAGCGACCGTATTGATGACCGTCTCCGACAACTATAATAAAATTTGGAACACATCTTGCCTTAAAATAGAGAGATGGTTTTCAAGTACTTCTATGCCAATCTTTTAAATAATTTCCATGATCATCTGAATGACATCTGAAATTTTCATCATGACTCCTGTATTTTTTAACGTTGCGAAATGCATACCACCTGCATACAATACAGGTGGCTATGTGGGGACCACCGGCTAGAAAAGCCAGTACTACTTACAAACTCCAATGAAACCTCTGCCTTAATAGGGCTTTGGAAGATTGCTTATGAATTTAGCCACGACGCCCCGACGGCAAGTCTGCCGAAGCAGACCACAACAACCATGGGGTTGCTCTTCCACGGTACATTCTGCTATCAGAGAAGTACCAGAAGCAACCTGCATGGTATACCACCGATGTAGGCCACTTCCCTGTGTTTCTTGGTTTCACGCCCGGTCGGATTGCCTGACGCTAATAAGCTGCGCCGCGACAAGGTGTACAAACATTTGGGGAGAGTTCATCATAACTCCTAACAATTTAGTAGAATAAATAGAGTTTATACTCGAACATTTATTTCTTAATCCAAATTCCTATTGTCAATAGTGTCACAGGCGCTAACCAGCCGGCACATAAATCGAAAGATGTGACTAATGAAGATTCCGTCTAATTTTCGAAACAATAATTCACAGCTCGGTCCTTCCACGTTATTGCGGGTTGAAGGTGAAACGTCGCCATAATACCCTCGACTTAACCCCGCTTACATTGTAATGTAGTGTATATGCTCTAAAGAACGAAATGAGTGTGGATATTTGAAGGTACGAAATTGGATGCTCGGTGCCTCAGAGATTTGAGCCAGTTGGAAAATTATCTCAGTACTTTTGTACTGAGGGAAAATAAGAATTTGTGCTTATGAGCTGTCAGGCTTCTGTCTGTTCAAATATAAACAGATAAATGGAAAAATGTATGCTATATCATAAAACTATTTTTCTCCTATTGCTTTCTACATATAATTGATATTTCTATACCAAGGTAAGGTAATTAAATTACTTTATTCGTAATTATACTTTATACATTTAATAATTAATAACGAATAATGAATACCTATAATATATAATATACACAAACTTATTTTTATAATTTTAAATCAAAATATCTTTTACATATTTTTCGCGGATTTATTTTGATTTTTGGTTCCCGACGTTAGCAAGTATATAATAAGATGCCTAAAACCTTAGTCTCTCCCGTGACTATGATTGCTGTAAAACATTCGAAACGTTAGAACCAAAAAACAAAATAAATTCGCGAAAAAATCTGAAAAGATAGTTTTATATTTTAAAATGTCGAATATTCGCGTAAGTTTTATTAATAATAAAAAAAAATTGATTTCTATGTGAAATTCCCAATATTTTCATTAATTTAAAATTGAAATATTTTCATTAATTTAAAATTGAAATAATGCTATTATATGCATAGCTGGTAAAATTCCTTTCGGGTGTTCATTAATTTTTTAAGGGAAAACCAAAATTAAATATCAAGCAAGATTTTATTTTAATAACTTGAATTAAACTAAAAATATGGATAAATTTCTCCATTCGATTTCCACATGAAACTACTTAAAATGGAGTGTTTTCAAAGACTTTTATGTCAATATTTTAAATAATTCCCATGAATTATCATCTGACTGAAATCTGACATTTTCATCATGGCTCCTGTATTTTTTTTAACATTGAGAAATATATTTACTCAAACTGTGATATATTTAGTGACTATAGCATTAAATAAAAACGTACACAAAAGCAACGCCACGAGGGATAATTCTCAGACATGACATTAGTAGGTATACAATACACCTAAGTGTTAATTTATTGGAGGGTAAAGGCCTTATAGTAACATAATGTATTACATAATATATTATATATAGAATACTGAATATGTACGCTTCATGCACTGTTACATAGCAGTGTGTTATAGTTTACTATACACAGCATTCACTAGATTCGAACAACAAATACAATTCAATAGACATATAGATGATAATATAATAACCGTTTTATATATATACCTACTAAAATATAAAAATAAACTACTTGTCTAATTTCAAACTAATATTTATAAGTACAGTACTGCCTTGATTGTATAGTGACTAGCATGTACGTCTGCAAATCTGGAGATCCTGGGCTCGAGTCCCGGGTCGGGCCATGTTCAGTTATTGAGTTTTTCTGTTCAGTAAACCTCAGTAACAGCCCGGAGTTGGGAAGTTAGCGGTGTTTTACCCCCGTGCCTCGAACACGAAAAACCGTCGGTCCGGCGCCTTAACTCTCACTGGTCGTGTCGAGTAGTTGTCCCATCGGAGTATGAGAGTGACAGGTATAGGGAGTGCACTTATGTCTGCGCGTACACTTGTGCACTATTATATCTCCTGCACAAATAGCTAGTTTCAATGAGATTAGCTGCCTTGGCCGAAATTGGTCCGGAAGATATTATTATTATTGTTGTTGTTATACGTTACCTAAGGTTAAAGATCAGTTTGAAAAGTTCGTCTGTCTATATTTTGGTCTACAAAAGTCTAAATATACTAATATTATATTTTTAATGTAGCCTAAACAACAATAAATAGAGTTAACTTACACTAGATCAAATAACAATATTAAAATACTCGTTACTTAAAAGAACAAAAAATAATACTAACATATGTATATGTACTCGAACATACCGTACATTTCTTTACATAAATCTGTCCCAGACATTTACATTTAATGTGCACAAAAAGATCACATCACGAGTCATATAATGATAATGGAGAATAATTCCCCGCTATTTCAGGACAGTGGTGTTATACAGAACAAAGGAATTCACAAATAAAAACTAATGGCTTGAGCGACGGACAAAAGAAAAACGTAAGCTGTCGTCATACCTGTAATCTGTATACCATCTGATCTAGGTTAATCGCGCGGCTTTACGTAAATCTATTTGCTATCATAGTGAAGCAAGAATGGCTGTGGCTGGAATATCTAGTCGACTTTATGAGTCTCGTTTGAATGATTTATTTTATATAAGACTAGCATTACCCGCGGCTCCGCCCGCGTTCAGGTGACCAAAAACCAAATTCTTAGGTTTTACATATTAGATTACTCTTAAAATGCAGTTTTTTAATTTTCTCAGAAATCAAATATTTTCCCGCGGTAAAAAGTATCCTCTATGTTGACCCGCATAACCAGCTATCACCATACCAAATTTCATCAAAAACCATCCAGTGTTTTTTCTGTGATGCGGTAACATGCGGATGAGACAGACAGACAAAAGTTCTAAGAACTATAGATTCAGCCTCTGCATCGATAATAATGTTTATTTCAATAAGATGTTCCAAAAAATATTTAATGTACAGATTCGGCTTAGTTACAATTTTATTATATGTATAAACTGGCTGATGTAGATATTCAATAATCTTTGTATGAATAAAGTGAAATGGTATTGTCTATTTTGGTCTGTATGTTTTAATTGCAATGGCACCTATTAAATTTAGTTTTCAAATTTTTAGCTTTCCTTAAATTTTAGGCAGTACAATATGGTGTTCGTTGTAATCTTTAGAAATACAGGTGTTTCGAAAAATGTATTAGACATTTGCAAGCAAGTAGGTACACAGTGGGCAATAAGAGCGAGAGTAATCCTTACTTAGTAAGAAATGATGTCTTTTCGTTACTTTTTCATGATTGAACCTCAGAAAATATTTTGCTGGACTTTGACAAGGCTATATATTGCATCATAGGAATAATAGATACTTTTTAACGTAAAAAGCATTTTACTTATAAAATCTAAACTTCTTTACTAATATTATCAAGAGGCAGAGTTTGTTTGTTTCTTATTTTTTTGAACGTTCTAATCTCAACTCATCGGATTTGATTTTTTTTTCATTAAATAGGCCGTTTATAGAGAAAGGATATAGTCTATATTTCATTATGCTGCTACCCATGGAGCAATAACTTAAATGTCAACCAATCGGACAGACTTCCATATATTATTGTAAAGCGCAGAGAAAGAAGATTTTGTTTTTGTTCCTTCAACGCAGGCGAAGCCGCGGGTCTTGCTAGTATATTATATACATAGGGACGAACTCGAGCAAGTGAGGGTAACTCGCTAGTATCTAAATAAGAGCAAAATTTAAGGTACAATTAATGAGCAATAAAATAAATAATATCCTCTTTAAAACTTAGCATTTGACAAATAAAACGCGATGAAAACGTGTGTACTAGAAGATAAACAATTTACAAGTTCCAAGAGAATGAACGTATGAATGCACAAAGTAGTGTCAGAGCCCCGCTTCAGAAATGTCCCCGCGTACCTTCGGCTTTAAACATGCAGAAGAATGCAATATGAAATATTCCACTTATATAAAGATAAATCACTTTATTGTACTACAGTTTTGTGTCTAAAACAGTTTCGTTCATGTGCACAATGTGATAAAGTGTACGGAGATTAACGATCAAGGAAAATCGCAATTTTACTTTTATTTACATTGAAGCGTTATTTCTTTTGATATTTAACCTGTTTATAAATAGCTCGTTTCTTATTTAATGTTAGAAATAATAATAGGTTTTATTACTCCTAGGTACTCAGTAATTCTACACGTCGACTACAGCCAGGGCCGAAGAAAGTCGTCTCCTTCACTAAAATTAGTCAACTAACTCTAATAAAGTTCTTAACTTGCTGGCTTATTTAGTAGGTATTTCTTAACAGAAAAAAATACATTACACCCATTGGATTCAACCCGGGACTCGAATTCATGACCTTAAAACATATAGCCATATAAGCAAGTCACTAGACCAACAAAGCAATTGAATAGTACATATTTGTAGTAGGGCAGCACTAATAAATTCACCCCGCGAGAATGGAACCTGCACCCTAATTAGGGCTTTAGCTGACTCTATAATTATCGAACTGTGTTCCATTATGTCATTACAGACTTAAATTTTACTTTTCAACTAATCTTAATGGAAGACATTAGCGGCTCTTTGTCGAACAATCGTGACTGTGTTATAATAGCATTGTTTTACGTTTTGTCATTATAATTTGACTTGATATTATGCTGCTCTTACATTGTACGGACGTGTTCTGAATATTATTGTAATACTTTATCGCCTCTTCTTTGTAAAATGTACTCTTTTAACTTATTTTTCGTTAACATTTTACTGCGGTATTAATAAAGGTGGATTTTATCTTTATTATGATATACATCTTTTGAGTATGCAGTGGTAGCCCAGTGGTAACGCGCTTGCTTGGGAAACCGAGTGAAGCGGGTTCAAATCCCTGGTCTTGCACCTCTGATATTTTCATGTGTGAATCATTTCTAACATGATTACCACTAGCCTTATGGTGAAGGAAAACATCGTGAGCAATCCTGCATGTCTGAGAGAACCTAGCAAGTTTTTGAATGACATGTGTAGTCCGCCAACTCGCACTTGGCCAGCGTGGTGGACTATGGCTCGATCCCCATATTGAAGGAAAGCCTGTGCCCAGCAGCAGGGCGTTAAAAAGGGTAATCTTTTGAAACTAAAACAGTTGCATATTTTGTATGAAGTACTGTATTTTTATAACGGATTTCAAAAAAGGAGATATACATAATTTGTAATTTTGTCACATAACAAGTCAGCATTGTGCTAATTTCAAATCTGAACTTTTACATTTATAGTATGCTAGCAATATTTACGATTCAAAAAACATAAATTTTTCATCGGGTGCATTATAGCGAGATATTAATGAAAAATTTCACTAAAATATGCATTGCGCTCAGACCGGAAAAAACTAAAAGGCCTCCATGAAGCAAATTAAAATACATGTGGAATAATCACGCTGCTACATCCAAATAAATTACATTCTCATTTCAGTTACATTTTGAACTAGAATTATTGTATATGTAATTAATCATTTGTATTTTAATTTTCTTACTTGACAAATTATAATTAGAATATACTTAAATCTCGTGTTTAGATTTCAATAATATATGTTCATACATCAGGTAGTCAATTCTGAAACGAAAACCATTTAAATTGATCAGCGGTTCATACATTAAATGTAAGTATGAACTGGAAAAATAAATTCTATACATTTTATAGAATTTATTTATCCATAATATAAATATGTTGGGAGATTAACACACAGCACCATCTAGTTGCATGTTAAGCTACGAGTCTCGTGTTATAGATACCAGATAGTTGATACATTACACATGTGTAACTTTAAATAAATACATATCATAAATATAAACACCCATGACTGAATTGAAAACATTTCTGCTCAATACACAAAAGAATACCCCCAGCGGGACTCAAACCCGCGACTGCCGGCACAGCAAGTAGGTTCACCACAAACTGAGCCAAACCTGTCGACAATAATAATAATTTAGCTCAGGGTTGTGAACTTAAGTTGTCTTTAAGGATCTATTTAGTTAAGGCATGCAGGTTTTCTCAGAAGATTTTATTTCACGGTATGAGCAACTGGTTCAAATAAAAGACTCTGAATGACTGATGATGCACATCTGCAGATGTCGAGACCTGGATGAGAACCCACATCTTTTGGTCTCCTAAGCGAGCGTGTTACCAATCATGCATTTTTTTGACTTTGAGTTTCGTTAAAAGGTGTTAATATATATTCTATCAATTTATATTCTTTTATATAATTATGAAGGTTTTTATACTTTTTTAAAATATAAAACTACATTAAAAACTATATCTAGACTAGTTTCAATTATGTCCACAATCAAAAGATCATTATGCGACCGCTGTGTACAGAGCTTAAAGTGAAACTTTTAGATTCACTCTGTGGAGTCTACCGTGAAGTCTAGCTTAGTTTTTAGGTAGATTGTTAGGTATATATAAAAATGCGGTCAAGTGCGAGTCGGAATGAAAAATCTTTCTGTGCAACTACACTGTATAAGTTCAATTTTTCATGTCATCGTTAGGGGTGGAATTTCCTTAGAATTTATATAGAAGGTTCCATTTTCCAAAACATATATAAAAATAACAGCCTTTAAAATTGACTTATAACAATAGATTTCGACGAATTTTTTCTTACGGTTTATGAGATAGTCTTTTAATAGAAGAACAGGAAGACTAACAAACAAACATAGACTGCGTAATACAAGGGACTCATTTCCCTTTTCATGTACCTAATATTAGCATTGAAATCAAATCACTATTTACTTATGCTGTTCTCGTAATAAAACAAGTAAACCTATAGAAAATACAAATCAATTTTGGGCTATCTAAATGTATAATGGCATAATCAAAAAATAAGAAGATAATACTTGTTACATGAATTTATTTATAAAACTGAAAATTTTTATAGTGAAGTAGCTGAAACAATTTTTAGGGTGCCTTTTTAGTCGTCTGATTGTTTCGATATAGCTTCATCAAATTTTTTATAACTGATGTATTTTTTTCTATACTTAAAATTTTATTGCATTATGTAAATAGTTCGTCTGTGATACTTTATGTCACATAATATTTCATGATAAAAAGTATAAAAAAGCGTTTCTTTATACTTTATATACTACATAAAAGTACGTCACAAGCTATGGTCCAAACCTCACAGGACTCCATTCCCCCGGAACTACCGATTTGCTTCACGTAACATATCAAAGCCAAATGTAAACTCGTCTTCCTTCCCCAGTGAAAATGTCTAGACTGATAAAAAAATTCTAAACTACGGAAGACCATATAAATAGGTGATGTAAACTCAATATATAATATAAATCCTTTAATATATATGTCCAGAATATACCAATATATATTTAAATAGTACTCACTTATTGTTATTCTCCACCAATCTAAACTAATATTATATAGAGGTAAAGTTTGTGAATTGTGAGTCTGTGATGTTTTTATCCCAAAAATCATCCCTTATAGGGGCGAAAATTGGGATGAAGATTTGTATGGGGAACCAACCTAGGGACGAACCCGAACGAAGCGAGGCTGAGTCGCTAGTAAAATTATAATTTTATGTAGTTATTTATCAAAAGAGTCTAATTAAAAAATAATGCTGCGATTGTACTGCCTAAGGTTTCTTTCGTTGCTCTAAAAATATATATACTATGTATTTAATGTACGTAAAAATATTTTATTTGTAACCTAATCTTCTATACAAAAATGTACAACATTTTTCTGAGATTATATTTGTGAATGTTACTGGAGCAGAGAATATTATCACGCGATGTCGCGTCATTGTTATTTATATAATACTTTGATCTTTTAGTTAATACTTTGCATATAATATTAACAGCATCGTGTCTTTTGTAATATTCGAATGATATTTTTAACTAGATTCTGCTTGCGATTTTGCTATTAGGGATTGTTGTTTTCTTGGTTGAACGTTTTTCGGTATCACTATTTATTGTTACGTTTAGAATTAAATTTTTGAGGATAATAAGTTTTAACAAATATATTGATATTTTAATGTAAATAAGTAATGTATATCGGTAATTTACATATATGGGTAAAATTATTGTACGTATATAGATAAATATGTTCAAGAACAGCAATAAGGAATATTTTTGAATTGATTTTACTTGAATAGTCCACGGAATTATATACGCGATATTTTTAGGTATAGAAGAATTACTGAAGTATCTCCTATGCTAAAATCAATGTATAATATCCTGGGCTTTTAAAAAAAAAAGGAAACAGAAATCAAATGTTCCTCAATAACCTCGAAATACATGAATAATTGATAACTTAACATATTTTCTCTTTAAAGATATTTGAATTATTTTTAATGTTCGTAAAAACCGGATAAAAGTTATAGAAATTTTTTAAACATCATATTTAAAAAACTACTCATTATGCCACATGAGAGTTTTAGTCATTTATTTCTAATTATTTAATCTACCAAATGAAATAGAAAGATGTCCATTTTTAAGGGGGCCCAAAATATACTGTGCCGCTATAATATATCCACATTATACGGGATATGATAACTGTTACCAACTGATGTACAAGTGTTGTCAATCAGCTGTATACACTCTAATATGGCATACTGTGTATCAACATGCTGGACTTAAGAATTTGTTTCTACATTGAATATTGCTTGTTCTAGTTTAAGGGCGCCTCAATTATATATATATATATATATATATATATATATATATATATATATATATATATATATATATATATAATTGCGTTCGTTTGATCCCTTGCTGTATTGTTATTACTAAAACTTTAATCATGCAATTAATATGTAGGATATTTAAGGATTTATTCTATAAATCGTACACTTTAGAAACACGATTACTTGTAGTTTCCTCAATAGAATAATATCTAAAAACATCTAAAACTAGATAAGTTTTGATAATAATTAATTTTGATGCGGCAGATATCAATTGATTAAAGTTTCTAAACCATAGTGATAATATACAATTAACGAAAGAAAAATATATTATGATGATGATGTCCTCCTGACCGATTCCGGCCACGGCGGCCAATCTCATTGAGACTAGCCAACTGCGCAGGAGATATTATAGTGCACAAGTGTACGCGCAGACACAAGTGCACTCTCTATTCCTGTCACTCTCATACTCCGGTGGGAAGACTGCTCGACACGACCAGTGAGTGTTAAGGCGCAGGACCGACGGCTTTACGTGCTCTCCGAGGCACTGGGGTTAAACACCGCCAACTTCCCAACTCCGGGCTGTTACTGAGACATACTATACAGAAAAACTCAATAACTAAACTTGGCCCGACCCGGGACTCGAACCCAGGACCTCCGCGTGTGCAGCCGTACATGCTAGCCACTACACCACCGAGGCAGTAAAATATATATTGATATATTGGCATACTATTAGAGCTCAGAAATAGTAAAGATTCATTTATTTATACAGGCTTGCATTGACACAATATTTATTTTTTTGAAATTCGGTTGACATACGTTAGTGTGGCCCTTACCTTTTTTTATTTATTTTATAAAAATGCTTGTGTCAATAAAACGTAAATAGATAAACGTTGTTTTGGCTCTTCAAATTTAGAATAAAAACACAAACTTGTAACACACAAAACAACGTATAAGCTTTTACGTTGATATGGTTCGTGTATGATATTGTGAACGAAACAATATTCTACGATTAAAAATATTGTTTTTACAATTACATCCCTAACTGGTAATAAGATAATTAAAACTAATTTAGCGGTACTCATAATACGTTTTTCTGGTTCTATTGAAAGTGGTTCTTATGCTATTTCGTTTTTTTGGAATTTGTGAACTATTGACTTTACTGTTACGTCATTTTGGCATTTCGTAAAGGACCACATTGTGACTCGTTTTATGAAAAAAAAAACGTTTTTTTGTAGATACGTTAATCTGGTTCTTATACCGCGACATATACAGTGTATTTGATATTATTAACCATAATGGACTTTTCGCCCTCCTCCAACAAGAAATTCACTTAAAATAAGCTGTAAAAAACTTATTTCAATGAACAAAAACTTGAGACATGTTTAGAATTCTATTCAGTTAAATCCTGATAAATACTTGTTTGGTCAATCATAAATATTTTATTCAGAACTTATATCCTTCGACTGAAAATTTAAAGGTTAACATATTGTAATAATTGTTACTTGATATTATTCTAATAAATTCTAATTCATTTTTTTCCATGAAATTATCTTGTTTTCCTTCTTTATAAACATCTATATAATTTCTAAGAAATATGAATACTACCAAACTAAAACTGTCGAGAAATGTTACAAGTGGCCTCGCTCTATGGACGTGAACATAATATTTGTTTGTTATTTCTGCTTACATTATACATAATACATATATAGGCATATATAGGCATGTGTTTTCTTTTTTAACCGACTTCCAAAAAGGAGGAGGTTCTCAATTCGTCGGAATCTTTTTTTTTCTTTTTTTTTATGTATGTTCACCGATTACTCGAAGACGCCTGAACCGATTTGGAAAATTTTTTTGCGTTTCATAGTTCATACTTTCCAGGTAGTCCCATATAAATTTTATCGAAATCGGTCGAGCGATTTTTTTAAAAATCAACAATAAATATATTTTTTAAATAAATTGTTTAATCGAATAAGTTATATACTTCGAAAATATTTGATTAGGTATCTATTCTAAATGACAACCTCCGTTTAGTTATTTTTTACATTTTAGTGCCTGGAAGTTGGTTTTTATAATTTTTTTAAGTTTTTATCAATATAATTAAGGAAATATTATAGACAAAAGAAAAAACGCGTACGTTTGAATTAATAAAAAGAGGAAATGAGGATACTCCTTATAATTTTTTATAAACAAATTATAGGTACATCAAAGGTTTCTTATAATTTGCCAGAGAAACGTAACTTTTAACACAATTTTGATGTTGGTATCATATTTTTCAAATTTTGTTATTAATTATTTTATCAGATCATCATTGAACCTATACTAACAACGATAATTTTATTACTGATACTTTATGTCTTTAATCAATATATTTTATAATATCCTTTGAAAAATCATTAAAATATGTCAAATAAGTCTGTGACTATTAATTATTGATAATAAAAAATACTTGATCTATCCAATTTTGTACCATTTTTTTTTTGTTTAATTATCGATAATTCAGTTCGTAAAAGCAAACATTTGAAAAAATAAATATTCGTGAGCCTGTAACTTTGTTGTTATTGATAATATAAAAAGTTGACAAGGACTTTTTTATAGGATTTTAAACGTACTACAAACTTCCCATTTAACATTTTTCTGTAACTCTTACAGTTTAGCTAAAAAATGCAAAAATCCATAAATTTCAACTTTAAAGCTATATAACAAATAAAATAGTGAAGATAGAAATTCGACTCAATGGAACTTTTTGTAGTAAATTTAATAGTAATTCCATTCATTCATTTTTTTGAAAAATATTTTCGTCATAGTTTGCAGGACAAAAAAGTGTTAAAAATCATATTTTCCATACAATTTGTATGGGAAAACTTAAAGTTCAATGGAGAACCTCTTAGAATTGGAATTTTGAGCTTCGCTTATAACAGGAGCTTTGTTGGGACATTTTCTAAGATATTTTGGGGTGAGAGCTAAGAAAAAAAAATATCGTCATTTTTTGGCACACCCTAATATATATATATATATATATATATATATATAACAAAATGACAAAACACAGCACTACACTGTTTTTTATTTCGTCCCTTAACGCCATGTTAAAATTAAAATATATTCATATGGTACGCACGTTTCTACTCAGAATAGAGATATATTTCTTCAAACTGAAAATACAATTGCGGCAGCCGTTGTCAAGCGTCTTTTACATAGAGTATATTGCTACATATTGTGTCATGGTCTTTTAAAATAACAATTCAGAAAACGGAGTTATAAATCTGTCAGTCTGGATCTAAGTGACATAGCGTAAATATATTATCTACTTAATATATTTTTATTCTATGGAAAGGATTCGCCTTAGAATTGAAATGACAAAAATAGTGACCGACCAGGTTTTTTTGAGCTTTTGAATATTTTATGTCAATCAATGTATTATTTTTGTATTGCGTAAATATTTTTCTATTGTTGTAGGTTTCTCCTGGAGACCGGTCATTAATTTATACTTTTAATTCCACATCAAAGCTGCTAAATTTCATACTTATCGCTCAACTTCATTCGTGTCTTCCTCATAAAACGTGACACTGGCAGAATGAATTGCGTCTGTCAACACAGCTCTAAGCCATAAAGAGAAAAAAATATGCCTTTTATTTATATTATCCACTATGATATAATCAATATAATCATAACAATCTTATTTTGAACTTTCTCCAGCTATTCTAGATTGGTATATAATTAAACAAGAATTGCTTATATCCCAAACAAAAATCTCCTAAGAATATGTATTTGCAACTTTGATGTCTTTATCAGTTTATTATCATGTTTATTCTTATATTTGTGCTCGCTTAGAAAATCAGGTGAAGTAGGTTCAAATGGGGAGGTTTTACATTAGGATTGTTGTTATGCGAATAATTTTTCGACTTGACTACGAGTACTTCTTGCCAATAAGGAAAAAACAAGGAAAAGTCTTAAGAAAACCCAAGCAGTCTTTGAAAAACGGGTAAAATACGCTAACCTGTACTTGGCTACCGGATTATGGACAGTTATAACTTCTAGCATTGATAAAGTTTTGTCCAATAGAAGGAAGTTAAAACGTCTAAATTATTACATTATACAATAATAATTAATATATTTGTTACAGTGCGACCATTATTAGTGGAGATTTTGGCACGCGAACAACCGCTATCCGTCGGTCAAGAAGCAGAGCTTGCTTGTAGGGCGGTCGGTGCCAGACCCCCAGCAATCATCACGTGGTGGCTCAATGACAAGCAAATTATTGTGACTGATCCACAAAAAGTAAGACTAATTTATGTTTTTATTTTAAATGTTATGTAATACTAACGACTAACCCTTGCTACGCTCGGGTTTGATCCTATGTGCCTTACAGGAGAAAAAAAACTGTATGTTGTGTGTATGGGTGTAATTTTGTTATTACTTTACCCTGGAACGGTAGGACATATTTAGATGATATGAAATTTAGTGCACAGAAAATAGACCTGGACTAACTCATAGGTTATTGCTATTAATAAGATTTACACCGAGGACAATATCCGAGTGAAGCAAGAATATCTCACTAGTAATAAAACAAACAAGATTAAAAAACAAAAATTATAACATTTTGCTATTCTCTTGCAACTTCATTTACGCAATATGAATATGGTAAAATAAAACACTTTTGCATAGGAACTGCTTTAAGTTGAACTCCATAAACAGTTTTCTGTTATCGTATGGTAATGAGATATCTCTCACTATGTAGCTTTAATTATATGCAACATAACTGAAAAAACATGCCAAGATTTTACACACTTTATATACTTGCTGTTGTATTATTCATATACAAAATATTTTAATTCATTTACATATAGAATACAAAAGTAAGTAAGAATATTTTTTTTTATATGTTGGGACACACAGCACCATCTAGTTCCATGGTAAAATACTAGGCTTGTGCTATGGATACCAGATAGTTGATAGACTACATATGTATAACTTTAAATATATAGGTACATATTTTAAATATAAACACCCATGACCGGAGTAAAAACATTCGAGCTCATCACACAAAAGAATGCCCCCAGCGGACTCGAACTCGCGACCGCTGGCACATCCAGTAGGGTCACCGCATACTAAGCCAAATATGTCGTCATAATAGGTATGACTAAAAAAACGGAAAAAATAAAATTACTGGAGTTTCCGGAACGGTAAGTTTAGTATAGTAATTTAGTTAAAAATAATTTGTTATACACTACTTTGAATTTTATTATACAATAACTTATAACTTAATAATAAATCCAGCTGACAAACCAATATTATTACATCATTCATACGTTTTGTACGTATTCATTGTACAAAAGTTTTGTTGTAAACTAGCGACTCACCCTCGCTTCGCTCGAGTTTGTCCCTAGGTTGATTCCCCATACAAACTTTCATCCCCATTTTCACCGCCTTAAGGGATGATTTCCAGGAAAAAAGTATCCTATGTCCTTCACAGGGTCTCAAACTTCTTACGAAATTTCATCTAAATCGGTTCAGTAAATCCAGAGATTACCCCCTACAACGTCACAAACTCAGAAACTCGCAAACTTTACCTCTTTATTATAATATTATAAATTATAATACATAGTATAGATTCACGAAACAAAAGCTTCTTAATTATGTTAAAAGTTTTCCAATATCGACATTTATTTGCTATGCGATATGTGTATGCTCTCAGATATTGTATTCCTTTTTCATAATATATTGTTCAACTTGAAAAAGAAGGACGCAAAATTAGAGTGTATGTTTATTTTTGTATGTACGTTACACACGATAATGGAATTACCGTGTCACAACAGTTTCGTTATACTTACTCGTCCTTATAATTATTCCTACTAACCTATAGCTGTGTAATATTTCATTGGAGTTATTAGTTTCTATTAAAGTACATAACTGACGTAATGAGTTACAAAAATTAATATTAATTATTTGATAACACAGTGTAAAAAAAGATTAAGCTTAGCTACAAGACCTTATGTCTGTAACGTATTTAATATGTGATGAACTTTATTTAATAAATAATTAAAATAAACTCTAGTATTCAAGATTTAACCCCCAGCCACCCCCCCCCCCACCCCACCCCCCTACCTCTTCTATTACTTCTCTGACAGCGGAGTGAAACGAGGTTCTAAGCGCCCCATTAAGACGAAGGAGGCTCTGTTGGGTTCTAGCAGCGGCAGAGAAAACGCATAACTATGGAATTAATCATATATTTTATTTCAGAACTCGGAGGACCGCAACGAGACGGTTTCTATCCTACGATGGACGCCGAGCATGGAACACAATGGCCGAGTTCTCACTTGCAAGGCGACTCATGAAAAACTCGATCATTCAGTGCTGGAATCTTCAATAAAACTTGATTTGCATTGTAAGTACTAATATTGTGGATTATTATATTTTTAAAGCATTTACGTTTCTACACTAATATATCAAGAGTTTTTTTGTTCATTTGATAGAATACACCAATCTTTGCAATTTTCTTATACTATATCTATTATACAAAATATTATGTATATATCCCTCTATTTATAATTTTAATTCAATCAACTCGAATAAAATAATATATTCTGAGAAAAAGGCCATATTTATTAGATGCATATTTTTATGATCATACGAATAGTTAAAAGCTCTTTATTCAATTCAATGTTTTGTTAACATCGCTGTAGGTAGGAGTATGTCAGTATAAACTAGCTATTCCTTTTAGAAAACTTTTTACAATAAAGCTCAAATTGACTGAGCGACTCCGTTTACGTAAGAAAAGTTAGACGGGGAACTTTAAAAAATTTCAAATAATAAAACTTTCGTTTCTTCAAGTATAACATAAGAATAATAAATGCTTTAAGTATTGCACCAGCAACAATGCTAATTACTTTATTAATTCTAGTTATAACGACTACGAAATTGCTATGAACATAGCAAACAAACATGTGAGGGGTGGAGTTTTTCTTTAAATTTCAT
This sequence comes from Brenthis daphne, assembly GCA_947093115.1. Lineage (NCBI taxonomy): Eukaryota > Metazoa > Arthropoda > Insecta > Lepidoptera > Nymphalidae > Brenthis > Brenthis daphne. The sequence continues at coordinate 26,845,564 of OX352474.1, read as the reverse complement.
TTTGGGTGGTTTTTAAAGTATTGTTTGGTTTTTATGTGTTTATTTATAAATCTAACTGATACACACTTATAAACACTTTTACTCGAATTAAATATTATATAACTGCTTTTTGAATTTCATCAAAAATAAATCTTAAAAAGCTTTGTCATCTATACATATAATATAAGAGTAACTGAGATTTGATTCGATTTGAGTACGGTTTTCAATATTGTATTGTGGTAAGCTTCAATTAACATTTAGTTTTTTTTTATTTCAATCGGTTCATAAATAAAACAGTTATGTCAATTTAAAGAATCACCTAGGTGATAGGGACGAACCCGAGTGAAGCGAGGGTGAGTCGCTAGTCTATATAAAATGAATGTTGCTAAGGGCAAAACTCGAGAACGACTCGACCAATTCAGCCAATCTTTTTTTCGCAAGTTCGTACGTTAGTACGTTTTAGTAAAGAGAAATAATATAAGATAAGGTATATATATATATATATATATATATATATATATATATATATATATATATATATATATATAACTAACACGACTTTCTTTTATATATATATATATATATATATATATATATATATAAAAGAAAGTCGTGTTAGTTACACCATTTATAACTCAAGAACAGCTGGACCAATTTTTATGATATTTGATTTTTTTGATTTCTCTTAGTCCGGAATAGGATAATAAGTATTAAAACATCAGAAAAATTAACGAAAAAAAATTATAAAAATTTATATGGCCAACGCTGGCTAATAACTAATTATATCTATTTAAAACGTATCTAGTTAAAAATATAATTCTCATCGGTCACCAAAAGCTTATCACTCGATAACTACATGGCAGTTATCTACATAATTTATACAAAATCATGTAATCTAAAACAGTTTCTAGAAAAATTGAACTTCGGATAATTCTGAAAAACTCACCGCGAATCAATATTAAATTAATATTTTACTACAACAGTTTTATAAGTGTAAAGTTTGTAGATATTATGGTATATGTTACTTTACCTAACGTATACGTAGATCTTAAATTATGTGGTGGACACTTCATTCTTTTTCCAGGCGAAATATATTTTTGAAACCATAAAACATAGGTAGTAACAAACACGGCCCAGGGAGATGGTCACCAAAAATTTGCTCCATTAAAAAAAAAAAGATTTCTTTTAAAACTACAAGAACTATTTTTTTAAAGTACAAGGCTCTTAGACTAGCTGATGAACTTATTTAGACAAAACTTTGAAAAAAGATAGATTTTATAATACATTATCTTTTTATATTATTTACACATACCTATACAGATATTGCATAAAACATAACATCAACTAAATTCTTAAGCCTATACTATAGACTCATATGAAAAATCTTTCTTTATATTAAAAATTTCATTATAATACAGAATAAACTATAAACATATGAATATAAAAAGCTAATTATTTTTAAAGGTCTAACGATAAACTAATGCAGCTTTGTTTTATTCTGCATGTTCTTTGTCACGTACAAAGAAGCTGTACATTAATTATTATATGAAAGCCTTTCTGTGGCTGATAAGGTTGATATTAGTGTCAGTATAAATAAATGAGAAATAAGTAAGAGAAAATAAGATTTATTAAATAGTAATAGCGTTTTCAGTCTAGTATTGTACAATATAAATTAATATTTTGGATGAGTGCACAGAATTACTAAGAATAATACTATAGTTACTGTTATGCACGTAACTAGTTGTTTAAGTAACTTTCTGTTTTAATTTATAAAAGGATTAGCATTGCCCGCGGCTTCACCCGCGTTCAGATGACCAAAATCAAATTCTTACGTTTTACATATTACTCGTAGTATACTCTTACATTGCAGTTTTTGTATTTTTTCTTAGAAATAAGATATTTTCCCGCGGTAAAAAGTATTCTATATGTTGACCCGGATAACCAGCTATCACCATACCAAATTTCATCAAAATCCCTCCAGTGGTTTTTCTGTGATGCGGTAACAGACAGACAGACAAAAATTGTAAACACTAAGGATTCGGGCCTCTGTTATTATATCATAATAATGTTTATTTCAATAAGATTTTCCAAAAAATATTTAATGTACAGATTCGGCGTTTTAGTCATATACATTTGTATATCTAAACCTTGTACGAGCTCATCGCCCTACTAAGTGCCAATATGCAAAGTGATTGCTTCATTTAAGCTTAGTATATAAATAAAAAAATTATAATTTCAAACGGTATAATTTTTAACTTACTTTGTATGAAAAAGAAAATGACATTATATAACAATATCATCTTGAATTCCTTCAAGTTCTAGTAGTTTTGAAATGAAATATATTTTTCAATCTCAAGTTTCTTCTCGTTTCCTGACTTTAATAAAGATATAATAAAATCTTTTATGTGATAACTCCATCATTGGAAATTGCACCTGTTCAAGACATAGACTTTCTTAATGAAGAGAGGAAAAATCAACTTATAATTAAAAATGGATTCAATTAAATACCTGATAAGACTTTAACAACGCATCAAAACTTTTAATAACAAACGCTTCTTACAGTTTTTATAACAACGGTTGTATCGTGCACGTGTTTATTTAATCGCCTTACTGTACAGTAGATATGGTAATAAGTTCAAATCCCAGGTTAGGCTAAGACAGATATTGAGATTATTTATCATTTAATTTTTTAACAACTATATCTTTAAGACATGTAACACCTCAGTCTCTCCCGTGACCATGGATGCTGTAAAGCATTCGAAACGTCGGGAAACAAAAATACAAATAAATCCGCGACAAAATCCGAAAAGATAGTTTTATTTAAAAAATCATCATACAGATGTTATTAAATTAAATATGTTAGGACATTAACACAGCACTAACTAGTTCCATGGTAAGCTACGAGGCCTGTTTTATGGATACCAGATAGTTGATACACTACACATATATAACTTTAAATATATACATACATATTATAAATATAAACACTCATGACTGGAGTACAAACATTCGTGCTCATCACACAAATGAATGCCCCCCAGCGGGGCTCGAACCCGCAACTGCTGGCACAACAAGTAGTGTCACTACAAACTAAGCCAAACGTGTTCTCAGATCTCCATACGATATTTGATACAGAGTTGACCCCAGTCTAATTAACATAAAACGAGATATTCAGAATGGCTTCTGATTACACAATGGATTGACATTGACGAAAAGCTAAGAACGGAGTGATGTACCCAATATCACTTTATTACCATGTCCGAAATTAAAATTGATTAACTTGAAAATATATAGTGATATAGTGTCCTGCCCACTCAATAAGAAATATAGTGTAGCCATAAATAAATAAAAAATTTCTTTTTAAATAAAACTATCTTTTCGGATTATTTCGCGAATTTATTTTCATTTTTGGTTCCCGACGTTTCGAATGCTTTACAGCAATCATGGTCACGGGAGAGACTAAGGTGTTAGATGTCTCAAAGATAGTTTTTACAGACAGTCTACTCACAAATAACAAAATTTTCTTATTTTTAACAGATGTTCCCAAAGTTGAACTCAGGATGGGTTCCAAGATGAACCCAAACGATATAGAAGAAGGCGACGACATGTACTTCGAATGTATTGTAAGCGCAAATCCAAGCGCTTATAAAGTTGTTTGGGAGCATAATGTGAGTAAAATGGCTTAATGTCTGCACAGTATAAAGTGTTTAGCTACTTAAAGTTAAGGAAATTCACGTTTTAACAGGATCAATTACTTAACTACTTCTAAGTCCTTTACCATTTCGTACGTAGATACATAATGTAATATATATCCTAATTTAAGACTAATATAAGTTTTATTTCATACTTGACATGTAAAAATGAGTTTTTTTGTTACTTATTGATTATAAACATTATAAATAACATTAATTTTCCAATGAGCCTTAGCCTAAAAAGTACTTAGTATGAGAGGTGGTGTTTCTTTCACGGAAATTTGTCAAATACTGAAAAATGTTCATAATAAAGTTACATTTTGTCGGTAAATACATTTTTATTTTATTATATTACAGTATATTGAATTATAAGAAAATTAAGAGGTTTTCTTATTATTATTTGTATCAATAGAAATAAACATACTAAATCATCACTTATCAACCAATTGACAAAGATTAGTTTTCGTTGTACATAACATCTGTATAAAACTCTAAGCAGATAATACACCAGCTCCTACACTACAATTTATGAATTTTCTTACAATTCCAGTTTATAACACATTTCCCTCAACATAATTAACAGTAAGCATGAAAGATCGTTTAACGACTTGGCTTAAAATTCATTTAATTTGCGCAGTTGATATTAATTATAATTTACCCTTTAGGGAAAGGGTGGCCCAGTTCGTTATTAAAAATAATCTTTGTTTTAGGGTCAAATTATGAAGCACAATCAGCGAGCGGGAGTGATAGCAGGGTCTGCACATTTAGCTCTACAGGGTGTTTCGAGGGAACAAGCTGGCAAGTACGTCTGTATTGCCTCCAATGTAGAAGGGGATGGAAGATCAGCACCAGTTACTTTGCACGTGATTTGTAAGTATTGTTATGAATGTTTTTATACTTTATTTTGTATGCCTTTAGGAATGGATGCGATCACAATGTTAATATTTGTCTTCACATGTTTATGTGTTTTACATGTTTTTTTTTAATTTATTAAGAACACTAACAACATAATACACACGTTCTAGTATGTTAGTCACTTACAGGTGTCCATAGCACTGACCAACAAAATAACATACATGCACTGCTAATATAAAAAGAAAATAAAATTACTACAAAATAAGGGTAAAAAATTATAAAACATTAAAATTTTTATAAATAGGGTTTTAGTTATCTTAACTAATTTTATGTACGTATATAAAAATAAAAACTTTTTAACAAAAAAATAAAAACCGACTTCAAACAAAAGCACTAAAAAGTAAAAAATAACTGATTGGTAGTTTTCATTTACTATACATACCTAATCAAATATTTTCGAAGTCGGTGTGCTTTGCTTTGTATGGGCTGGCACCGATTTCGAAAATATTTGATTAGGTATGTATTTAATAGGTAGGCTTTAACTACTTAGCCAAAGCACACCGACTTCGAAAATATTTGATTAGGTATGTATAGTAAATAAAAACTACCAATCAGTTATTTTTTACTTTTCAGTGCTTTTGTTTGAAGTCGGTTTTTATTTTTTTGTTAAAAAGTTTTTATTTTTCCCTTTTTAGTGTAGACAGTAGTAGCAAAGTAAGGATTCTAACGTGTTAGGCTTGTCAAATCAAACAAAATAAGCCCAAACTCAAAGTATCTACTATTTGCCGTTGAAGAGTTCCACCTATCCACCTTCTGGCCTTGCCATCAGATCAGGTCAACAACGCCGAACCACTGTACTATCAAAGGAAATAGAAATACTTGCAAAGTTTCAAGTCAATATGACAATTAGAAGTAGGTTAAATTCATCATTAGTTGTTTTTCCACGCTTAGGGGTGGTATTTTTTTTATGAAATTTAAATGGGACCAATCTGGAAGTATACCCTTTCAAACAAAACAAAAATTGTCCAAATCGGTTAATAAATGACGGAGTTCTGAGGTAACAAACATAAAAAAAAAAACATACAGTCGAATTGAGAACCTCCTCCTTTTTGAAGTCGGTTGAAAAGATATATGTAAAAAAATATTTAGTATTACTTACTCCTAATCTTGCTAAAATAACAGTGGTAGGGACAGATAATTAACTACATAAAATAAAATACGAGTAATACCGTATGTCTTACAAGGATTTACATTTCTCCACGGATTTTTTCGGCCAAGGTTTTTTTTTTAGTTTGAGCAAATTGTTATGACATGTTTTAGGCGAATGTACCAATTTATAATATGATTAAGTAGCAAAATTTTTTAATACTAAAAATCTAAAGTTATAATACAGTAGAGTGAAGTTAATATATATTTTAACAACAATCGCAACTAGGTATCGATCCAAACCTTTGCTGTAATAGTCCCCTAAAAGAAAAACCTACAAATATAAAATTTATAATAGTATAATCTAGGTATAAAACTGAAAGTTTGTCTATGTCATAAAATTTTGATAATTTGTATCATCAACGTATGGTGATACACCTGCTGTATATAAAATGTATAAGCTTAATTTATTAGTATGCAAGTGTAAGGGGGCCATTCATTAATTACGTAAGGACAATTTTGGCCAATTTTGACAACCTCCCGTCCCGCCCCTCCTTACCCCTATGTAAGAACACAAGATTTCTTAGACTCGCTCTCCCTGTTCTTACGTAAGATTTTAGGTTATGCCATTATATTATTATTAGATTTAGATGACGATTATATCATTTAAAGTCTTGTGTACTCTATCTATATTATATTTAAAAGTTATGCTACTCTTATGTTACAAATCGCACATTTCGATCTATAAAATACTAGCGACCAACCCTCGCTTCGCTCGGGTTCGTCCCTAGCTTGATTCCCCATGCAAGCTTCATCCTCATATTCACCCCTTTAGGAAATGATTTCCGGTATAAAAAGTATACTATGTCCTTTCCAGGGTCTCAAACCATCTTTTTACCAAATGTCATCTAAATCGGTTCAGTAGATCCAGAAATTACCGTTGCAGGCAACGTCACAAACTCACAAACTTTACCTCTATAAATTTAGTATAGATTAAGTAAGAATGGCAGCCCCCACCCCCACTCCCTCTCCTACCGAGATAAGGGCATGTAGAGATTTTGAAGACCCCTCTCTCCCGCTCCCCTTCAGGACCCTTACGTAATTAATGAGTGGCCCCTAACTTTATAACATGATTTTAATTTTTTGGAAGAATAATTTTTTCTACGTTTATTTAAGGCAACTTTATTTTAATAAATTGTGATATGAAACTTGGATTATTAAATTTCATCTCTCTGTAGCATTACTGTTTCTAGTGGAAATCTAAAAAAAATATATTCTACAATTACACAAAGGAAAACAGAAAATGGAAAATTATATGTACATGTTTTTCGCTTGTATTTCTTTTACCAAAGCATTCGCAGCATTTGAAACTTGTTCCTCGTGACGAACTTTGCAATATTGCGCCAGAAAAAGATTAGTGTGGACACCGCACTTTGTTGTAATTTCGCGCTACGTGACGCTACTGCACAGTTTAATGGCTTGAAGCAGGTCCAATCTTACGAGTTTTATGTCTTCACCGAAAAAAGCTGTAACTAGATATTTTATTTCTATAGAAAATTGGGAATTTCAAATGTATTATATTTCCCGAATGGATTGGGAAAGATTCACGGCATGAACAAATTTGTAATTTATGTTTTTAAACATTTTTCGTTAGTATTGGTTGTTGAAATACTAAATTTTTAAGAGTTGATCTTTTATTTTTACAAAAAAAAAGATGACGAAAGCATAGTTTTTTTCTATTTTAACAGATTTAATATGAGTATCAAGTCACTTGTAATGTAACTAGATTTTACGAGTATCTAAACACACTTTGTATTGCACATAGCAATATAAATATCGCCATCGGATATATGATAATTAACAAGAAATCTCGTTGAATATTTTTTTCTTTATTTTAAAAAAAAAATCTTTATTTATTAACGTTATCATATAATTGACAATTCAATACATTGTCGTGATAATTCCGCGGGCATGAAACGATGTAATATGCAGTCACATGCAAATCTCTATTGAAACTTGGTTGTTAACTTCGCTTGTATTTACATAAGCCCGATCGAGATTCCACAACTATGGGGCTTCGTGTTATTCCAGGATAACAATTGCTACAAGGATTGTATTGGAGGTTATAGGATATAGAGGTTTCGAGAACTAAGTGTATCGCAAGTTAAATTATACTGAAAGTATTGCCGTATATAATAATAACAATTTTCTTATGAAATCTATACGAGATGATATGAGAAAGATTAAACTTAACATTACGTCGTTGAGCCTGCAAAATCCGCTATGGATAAAAACCCAACTTTTCAGGAGAAACAAAAAACTATTTTTTTTCTAAACTGTTAATAACATTTTAAAATTTACTATGCAGAAAATTAGACTTTATGTCGGGACACCTAGAAATATATATTTACTGCTGTTTACTATGATATTCCAGGTGCTAGAATTTTTTTAAGTGAATTTGGGCACATATCGGATTTTATTTGGGTCGTAAATACCGCTATTTGACTTTTCACCACATGACGGATTTATGCTTCTTCTAAATAATAAACATTTGTGTGCTTTCTTGAACACATAACGGATTTAACAAACTATTTTTAAATAATAAGATAGGTTTAAGTTCGCTTAAAAAGTACTTATTATACTTAATTAGAAAAATAATTAACAAAATAAATCAAAACAGACTAAAATAGTGATACCTCTAAACAGCTTAGCATGCCTAGGTAGTTATGAACAAAATAGGTATTTAAAAATATAACATAATATTAATAAAATAAATTGCAGCAGTAGGTATTAATTAACGGATGAGTTAGTTATCACAAGAAACATAAAATTATATAAACTAAAAAATAATAAGTAACATAATAAAACAATCATTCTAAATCTTTATAATATAACAACACTCTCGTATAATATGAACAGATCAAATCAAATCACATTCATTGTTAGGTACACTTAAATATTTGGAAAACTTTGATATCAATTTGTAACTAAGTAAAAAGTAGGTACTAAACATAGTAATCAAAACTAGTTTTAGATAAATTAAAAAGATAAATTGTCATAAAAAAGTGGTTATCTCGATGCATTAAATGTTTCAAGGACTGTAAACTATGAAATTTAGTTTTTCAATTTTTTTCGGCTTAGTAAACAAACACCGAGCTCCTCGTACAGATCAGCCTTTCTTCTTTGTGACAACAAGGTCCATTGAGTGTCATGATGTCTTAATTTATAATAAGTATCACCGTTCACATACAACAATGGTCTCATATCGGCAACTGTGGGATCACCTGCTCTTTTACCGGGACGAATCGATGAAAAATTGCTAGGCACAGCTTCAAAGTTCCTAAAAAAGGTATAGTCTACATATTTTATAATGTAAGGTTGACTTGGCCTCGCTTTTCATATGCATGCGACATAATCTGCAGGTGTTTATAACGGCGGAGTAAAGAATTTCTCTAAACTCAAATGGACACTGTCAACCTCCATCATGGTGTGCCCTTTTTCTAAGATGATTTGTTGAATTTCAACCTACTTTAGCTTCGAAACGTCTGCCAAAGCACTAGACAAAACATTATTCCAGTTTTGGTAACCACAACCATCTGATATGAGACAAATTTTTGTATAGCCTTTGGTGGTATAAAGCTCCACAAATGTTACGATGCATGTAACAAATTTATTACATGTAACACCACCGTCGCCTTCGCCAAATAAACACAAGTACATCTCTTGTGTTATTAATATATATTGTGAAAATATGAAGCTGAAGTTTTTGTTTGTAGTACTGGCAGGATACTAATAACTTGGGGCATAATTGGATACTTTGTAAATCCATTGTCATACACAATGTTCATCAGATAACGAATCTATGGCTATTTTTCGCTTCTCGAGCCTCATTCTTTTTTTTTATATATGTGTTTGATACGCTTCTTCGCTTAAGTTTCCTTCTTTGTAAGATACGCAAGTATCAAATTGATCCTTCCGTGGCTTATATATAGAAATTTTCTTACTTCTTAAAATCTCGCAAAATTTCTTTCGTTGGACGAATTCCAAAGAGGTAGATTGACATTAGGAAATGTAAACCTCGTAATTTTGGTCTTTGAATGCAATGCATCATCCACGTACGTTCTTGATGAAGACGAGTGGCAATAATAACTGGGTACCTTAGCTAACTGATCTAACCATTGTACGACAGTCTGACTTTAAAATTCTCTTGTTTGAAGTACTAACCTTATCATAAATGGCAGGTATACTTTTGGTTGTATGACATCTTTTAGCTTTGGTCCAATCTGTAAAGGTTTCTTTCGTAATATCCAAAGTGGCCAAAAATAAATCTCTACAGACTCTTACTTTAACGCCATTTTCTCTTGGCAAAAAACAATCGACACCAGTATTTTTTCGTTTTGATGTACGATTTTCAGTTGTGGTTATGGTTCTTCTTTTTATTATATTTCAAACTGCAGTCGAACCCAATACGATGCCTTTTTAGCTTCTAATATCTAAAATAATCAAAAATATCTTTACGGGCTTGATCGGTTACAGACCCGCAAAGAAAAGACCTGTCAGAAATGCCTACAATACCATGATTACAAGGTACGGGCTTTAGTTATCTTTTAGACTTCTCAGTCTCGATCACAGTTCCCCCCGCTCTTTGAAGACCTTTGTATTCTTTGCCATGTAATTGAAGAGCCTGGTTGTTCTTCCTCTTATTCTTAATAGATGTTAAGTTATTACTTTGATTATTATTAGATTCTTCTACCTGCCAGTCTTCTTCTAACAGCCCTGTCTCAGGGTTCAGCAATAAACAACAGGAGCTTGAAGTACCTGGGCTCTGTATTTTTTATACATCCAAGGATTGGTCGTTAGAAAATGGAAGTAATGGTGGTGACATATGAAGTGGATAAATACTATAATATTTTGATCAGAACAATCACCAGAATCAAACGCTATTGGCATCTGAACACTATTAAGTTGATGCTGGTTCGATTCATGAAATTCAGTGAACGTTGAGTCACGTGCAATCGATACTTTTTCTTCTACAGGGTCAATAATATTGAAATTCGAAATATTAGTACTTGGTATTTCAAAGTTCGCCAAACCAGGTATGTATAACCAGTTTTGTAATTTATATGCACTATCTAACACCTAAAGCTATTTAATTGATATAAAATACGATCTGGTAAACATTGCACCACCTGCCACGTGCTGTTTCTTCTGTATGACAAACCCGCTATGTATCATTTCAAAGCGCAATTCTAAGGGACTCGCTTTGAAACAAAAATACGTTATGTGCCTCCTGCACATATAGAGGGTTTTTCAAGTTCGTTTTTTATCAAAATTACATAGCTGATTTTGCTATCTTCTTAACCAAATGAGTTATTCAAAAACGCATTTTACAGATACACGTGGATTAAGAAGTAGTATAAACTGGCATTAAAAACCGATTTTCAAAAAAAAATACATAGCGCATTTTGCAGGCGCAGCGACGATTAGATACTTGAAACATATAAATACGATGAAGCTTGCTCGCTTTTTACTTTCAACATCTTACTACCTATTATAGGTATAATAAAATTGTTAAACTAAAATACAATCGTTTCGGATTTTTTCGCGGATTTATTTTGATTTTTGGCTTCCGACGTATCGAATGCTTTACAGTTAAGAGCAGTCAAGGACTGAGAGAGAGACTAAGATTCTTCAAAAAATCCAAAAATAAAATATAATTTAAAATGTAAAACATTCGCGTAAATCTAAGAAAGTATTTATATATATTAATCAGGCAGCATCAATCAGGCAAATTATATAATATCCTACTACAGTAAGAAGGTATTCTGACCATTAAAGTACACACATATATACCTACTTATATACTTTAGTCTATATAATTCAAGATCAGATGCTATCACGGAAACTAGGGTGAGATGATAAACGACCTAGAATATTATGTTCTTTAAATGTCCACGATATAATAAATGTGCATTGTATAATTTAATATATTAAACTAGCGTTTTAACGTTTAGTATAGATTTCTCAGAGATGAGATATTTTCCTGCAGTAAAAAGTATCCTACATATCGACCCGGATAACCAGCTATCATACCAAACACCAAAATTTTGTCCAGTATTTTCTCGTGATGCGGTCACTGACAGACAAATACACAGACAGACAGACAGACAGACAATAATTTTAAAAACTATAGATTGCCCTCTGTATCGATAATAATGACTGTTTCAATAAGATTTTCCAAAAAATATTAAATGTACAGAATCGACTGAATTTGACTTTTATTATATGTATAGATTATTATTTTGCCTCTATAATTAATCATCGAGTCTGAGAAAATATCTCATCTCTGATAAATGTATACTAATCGTTAAAATGTGCCAAAGGACGTACCTAAGCGGAGCGAGGGTGAGTCGCTAGTCTATGAATAAATAGGTAAAGACAAACCAGTTCAGTACCATTTTCTTTTTCAGAGAAAATGGTTTTTTTTTCTTTAGTAGTTGTAGCTATTAAAATTTTAAATTCATGTTTTCCTCTTTGCAATAATGATTACTCGTCATTATTTTGATACAACGTTAAACTATTTAATTTACGTCAAATTACAGATTTAGGCCAGCCATTATATCGAACCTAATCGAAATTGGCTTTGTCATGTAATCAGCACGATTGCAGTGAATTAGTAGTGTGGATTGTATCTAAATTTATTATTATATTATTGACTAGCTAATGCGTTCAAACTCATCTGCGTATATATTTCCCTTTAATATTCAGTTTGTATAAGTGACCTCCATTTTATATCCGGCGCGTACATAGAACATGAAGCTCAAGGCATATTTTTAAATCTACTCGATAACCTAAATTTGAAATTTAAATATATTTCCTTAAGATATTGCCCAAATCAAATAAAAGTTTTATTAAAATTCCCACAGTAGGGAAAGATTGTATGTATATGATAAGAGATAGATAAGAGTTTTTCATATCATCATGACAAATCTCTAATTCTGAGATATTTAGAGCTGTATACTAAATTCTATCCAAATATAGCCCAGTTATCCCACTAAATACCATATCACATAAATGATTTACAAACATACATATACACTATACATATACTCGTACATATAAAAACACATATATAAAAGTCAATAAACTAAATGTTGGATTGAAATTAGCTTGTTTAATATATTTAACAGTTTTTACCTTGTTTTTGAATAGTTTTTTTCCTTTCCTATTTGCCCGAATTTCCTAATCCCTAAGAGTATCTGTAAGTATTTATCGTTAGAAGTTTCGCACAACCATTCAACGGCTCATTGAATGCGATCCAAAAAGTTTACAGAAACAAAGCGGAGGTGAAAAAAAAACTCGGAAAGACCTTTTTTCTTTTGGTAATTTAACTTCATCGGCATACGATACACGCGAGTAAATTGTTACGTTAGCTGTTTATTTTCATTTGAAATCGTAAAAGTTTTGAAGGGCGTGTAGTACAATAAATTGAAGGTTTACAGCGATCTTTTAGGGCTCGTTTATTTTTTGCTGTTTGCTGTCATTCATCTTTATATGATCTATAAAATTACACAAGAAACTTATAATAAATGTTAACTATAAAAAATTAAATCTATTTTTAAGAAATATATATAATAAAATTCTTACTAAGCCGAATCTGTACATTAACTATTTTTTTGGAAAATCTTATTAAAATAGACATTAGTACCGATATAGACTGAATCTTATAGTTTTTAGAATTTTTGTCTATCTGTCTGTCTCTTACCGCATCACAGAGAAACCACTGCAGGGATTTTGTTGAAATTCAGTATGATGATAGCTGGGTCAACATATACGATACTTTTTACTGCAGGAAAATATCTCATCTCTAAGAAATCTATAGTAAACGTTAAAACGTAAGTAAGAACGAACTCAAGCGGAGCGCGGGTGAGTCGCTAGTAATTAAAATATTTTTATGCTTTAATTATGTCTGGATATCTATACATACCTAATGGGCAAGACAAAAATAGACATAACAGTTGAGTACCTTTTTCTCCTGTTTGTCAACCATTTTTTTTTGTTTATTAGTTAATGGTGAGCTAAAGTGTTATCAATAAGAAAATTTGGTAAGCAACAGTAAGTTTTTTTTCATAGTAGATAGTAAACTATATTCGTATATATTTTTTTCAAATTTTCAATAATGATTATGATAGAATTTCGACCATAAGCGAACATTAGTTACATAAATTTTCCAATTTTACCATTAAGTATATTATGTACTAAAAAAAGGTATAAAATTATTGAAGTTATACTTCTCTTAATGACGTTTGGAAAAAATTATGAGAGTAAAATTTTTACGATGCACGCGCACACCGACTGCCAAAAAGCAACATGATAAAGTTAGCTGATAACTGTTTGTTGCCATGGTAACCGTTGGTATTGTCTGACAAATGATATATAATATTATATTTTTTAATATGATTGTAATATGCTTAATATGCCTTACTTGATTATTTTATTAATTTATCATTCCTTTTACAAACAGAGAGTTATGACATACGGGATGAAATTTTTAGCCATTTTTGTTGTTACGCCAAACAAGTATAACTTCTTACGTGCATACATAAGTACACACACACGTTATTTTAAATTTATATATGTATTTAAGTAACAGTTATAATAAGATTCTTACTCTTATATTATTATGATTTTATAAAGAAACCATATGGAATACCAGAACAGTGCAGGGCACATGTAGCTTGAAATTCTATAAATGTACACGATCTAGCACAATAGAAAGACCGTTCTGTTGGAAGTCAGATACTCTTTCAATTTAATTTGTTGATTTATTATTGTGAGTGTATTATTTGTTATGTTTGTATATACAATATACATAATATATGTATATAGAATAGGCTTAATCTTAGGTTACAGTATAAAAAGGATAATGTGTTAGAAAAAATATATTTGAATTACATATTAATTTGATTAAATATTGAGCAGTGGAGAAAGAGTAGGGAGGCCTTTGCCCTGCAGTGGGCTACTACAGGCGTATAATAATAATAACATATTAATTGTGGTAATGTTGAGATACTAGATTTGTATTGAACTCGACCTCGACCAATATGATTAATACAAACATGTCCCACACGAGATATGAACCTACGTCCTACGACACAATAGGTACAGCAACATAAACTAAAATTTAAATCGAATTAATTTATTTTATTCAAATTTCTAACATTTTCACAGTCAAGCCTGTTTGCAAGAACAAAGTTGCAGCGATAGTAGGCGCGGCTATTAATGAAGCGGCCCGTGTCGCGTGTGAGGTCGACGCTTTCCCACCACCTGAAAACTTTCAGTGGACATTAAACAATTCTTTGGGGACTGTTGAGTTGCCAACGGTAAGTTAATAGCTTGTGGTATTTAAAAATGTATGGTATTTCAAAAAAAATATACTCTTAAATAAAAAATCGCTACAAATTAAAAATCGTAATCTATACTAATATTATAAAGAGGTAAAGTTTGTGAGTTTGTGAATTGTGAGTTTGCGACGTTGTAGGGGGTAATCTCTGGATCTACTGAACCGATTTTGATGAAATTTGGTAAGAAAATAGTTTAAGACCCTGGGAGGGACATAGGATACTTTTATCCCTTAAATCATCCCTTAAAAGGGTGAAAATGGGGATGAAAGTTTGTATGGGGAATCAATCTAGGGATGAACCCAAGCGAAGCGAGAGTGAGTCGCTAGTATTATATATAAGTCAAAGCATAAAGCTAGGAAAACTTAAGAAAAGCAATAAAATCGATAGTTAATTTTACTAAAACAATGCACAATTACCTTAAACGATATTATTATATAAAAAATTGGCTTTCGGTAATATTTAGTAATCATTGGAGCTCATGTTTAATTTTGAAAAAGTAGTTTACGTAATACTGTAGAGTGTAGGCTTTCGTCTTATATTGTTATTTATACGAGGATCCTTCCATATAATATTGATTGTAAGTTGTATTTTGACGTTTGTGATGTACATATAAATAAAACCGATTACTATAAAAATTGTCGCTGTGCTCATGATAATAATAAAATCCAAATTATTTAGTTTTTTTATCCTATTACATATTTTCATATTTATTACGATAACTTCATAGGTTTTCGTAAAAGCATATCAGAGGGATATTATCAAATTTAAAAGTATTTATCTTGTAAGGCGGTATGTAAACGAGTCTCAAATATAACTTACAACATGTTTATGTAATCTACGTTCCATTTTCAAGAAATTGTATTGTTTCGTATATACGAGTACATGCGTTATTTGATATATACACAGATTGTGCGCAGATTTTAATTATTGATTTTCATAAAGATAGCGGGTTTTAATTCGAACATGTAAAAAAAAATTCACTCATAAGGTGGTTACTAATTGAAATTTTGAAATGTGTAATAAATCAATACTAATATTATAAAGAGGAAAGACTTGTTTGCTTGTTTGTATCGAATAGGCTCCGAAACTACTAAACAGATTTAGATGAAATTTGGTAAAAAGATAGTTTAAAGCCCTGGAAGGGACATAGGATATTTTTATCCCGGAAATTATCTCTTAAAGGAGTGAAAATGGGGATGAAAGTTTGTATGGGGAAGCAACCTAGTAAGTAGGAGGGAGCTAGTTTTAAATAACGTAACACTTTTCCAAAAGACAATATTATTTAATTTCATATATTTATATTTCATTTATAATAATATATAAATATTATTTTATTAAAATATGACTATTGTCATTAGTTATGAAAAGACAAATTATTTTCATCAACGATCGATAGATACAATCTTTATAGATAGCAAAGAAAATTAGTCTAGCTTAGTCATTAATAATAATTAATGATAAAGAAATAACCCAAATTACCTTAGAAATTACCACAAATTGTCTAACATTTTTAAAAAAACAATGTCATATTTTTATTTTTCTAGATAATATTGTTTAGGATAATTATGTACATACAAACAAAATACAACAAATTGTTTGTTCATTCATTGAATGCTTCTGTTTATTTTATATAACAATAAAACCTAATGACTATATTTTGTTAATTGTTACTTGCTTTGTATTATACGAGTATATTAACTTTCATATGAATTCATATACATTATTGTTCCTCTTTATGTTCTAGTAATTCGATACCAATTATAAGTGATATTATTATTTCATTCAATAGTTTTAATCTGAATTAATTTTCTAAATTACTGAAACTAAAAATTTTCTTCAAACGTAATTTAAGGCATTTTAAACGATTTTAATGCTGTTATATTAATTTGTGGTACAATTAATGAAACCTTAACACAAACCCAGGTCTTGATTTTTCTGTCACCAAAATAGAGTATTTTGGAAATTAGGCATTATTACACCCAAATGCCTTAAAAGAACTATTGAATCCATCGGATCCTAATAGAAGATTATTATGTTTCAATCATTATAAATTACAAATTATAAGCAAAATTGCTGTTCGTATTAAACTAAATATTTCGTTGAATTTAATTAGATAGCAACCCATGCTAAATACATATTTTGGTTCCATAATTTGTGTATATAGTGTTATTAATATTAATTTTCCTTATAATTTCAATACAAAATGTTTTATTCAAATCAACGATTTTTTTAGTTTACTGTCAAGGTAATCTATACATATAATAAAATTGTGACTTACTATATACTATAACTTGAAAATCTTTTTGAAATATATATTATTATCGATACAGAGGCCGAATCTATACTTTTTAGAATTTTTGTCTGTCTGTCTGTCTGTGTGTCTGTCTGTCTGTCTATTACCGCATCACAGAAAAAACAAAAATACGAATATATCAAATATAAGTCAATATGCCAAAAACTACATATTCTTATATCATCATCAGTATATCTCTGTGTTGCTTTATTTAAAATAATAATATAAACTAAACCTTTTTACTCGTTCGTACTATGAAAGTTAATTAAAATATTTGTGTTTCTTTCATACAGAGCAAGTACACAATAGAAAAATCTGGCCGTTCCATACTAACATACACGCCAACTGTTGATACGGACTACGGGTCACTTGCGTGTAGAGCCAATAATCTAGCTGGGCAGCAAATAGAGCCGTGTAGGTACACTCTCCTTCCGGCTGTGAAACCGGATCCGCCTACTAACTGCACAAGTGTCAACCTCACAGACGATTCGGCGGAGTTGAGATGTTTAGCCGGTGAGTAATTTAAACTAGTTATTGGTAAATATTGAATATTAATTATACTTGCTTAAGTAAGTAAATCAACTAAATCTAAACGTAGGCGAATCCATAATTACTAATATTATAATTGTGAGTGTGTTTGTTTGTTTGTTTGTTTGTTTGTCTTTCTTTCACGTCGAAACGGCTTGGCAGATTGGATTTTTTTTTCTGTGGAGATAGTTGGAGGGCTGGAGAGTGAGATAGGCTACTTTTTACCGCGGGAGATCATCTCTTTCATACGGGAAAAAACGTTATAATACAATCCAAAAAAATATTTATGATCAGAATTACTTGAAACTTGGTATAAATGCTCTTCAATACAATTAATTAAATATATGTTTTAGCATTTTTCGAAATTCATACCATAAGGGGGTAAAATAGCGGATGAAAGTTTGTATGAAACCTACCATTTTAGAGTTTTTTTTTGTAGTTTTAGCGCGAGCAAAGCCGCGGATTCTGCTAGGATGTTATATTTTAAAGACTATTTTTTGTTTCAGATTTTTATTTTTGAGCTTTGTTTTCCTTTAGTTACAGACGATACATTATTTTTTTAGGTAGATAGACACTTTCTATAATAGCTATGACTTTTGAGATAAACGGCACTCCTAGAAGCCATTGAACATAAGAAGTGAATTGAATTTACTCTTGTGACGTCAAAACCCTTAGTTTTTCTTTGTTATGGTAAATACTGAGAATGTCATATGTATATTTGTGCCCAATTTAAGTTTTTTTTTTTAAATAGGCTATAGCTGAAGGTCGTGGTTCCTAATAAATGTCAATAAAAATATATCTTTACGAATAAAAGATTTTGAATGCACAATAATTTTTAGTTAAAAAGGTATCGTGTTTTATTCAGGTTATGACGGCGGTCTCCAAACAACATATTTTGTAGAAGCTTGGGAGATGAATACGTTAATTGCTAACGTATCAACTATAACACCGATATGGAAGCTGCAAGGTCTCGGTTCTGGAAAGGAATTGACACTTGTGTTCTATGCGAATAATGCCAGAGGGAGATCTGAGGTTTCAACACTCAGAATACATACGCTATCGAGACTGGCATTACATACAGGTATTATTATATTAAGTTATATTTATGTATAATTTGTAAAGTCCTGGGTTCGAGCTCTAGGCCGGTCTAAGCGATTTTTCGATACAATTTTACGAAATTTTGATTAAAAAATTATAGTAGAATATATTGGGAAGTTGGTGTTTTTAAAAATGTTGTAAAGTTGCTTGTCCATCGTTATTTTTAGCCGCCCTTGCTTACTTGTATAAACTATAGTATCGCCTGTGTCTGTGAGATTGGCTACCGTGACTGAACATTAAAACGGGTGCTATCATAAAAATATGTAGTTTCAGTAATGGCAAATTATCAAAATAAATAATAAATATTATAAATATCTATCCAGACATCTGCGCAGGATATATTGTAATGCATTTGAATGCTATTTATATTTTCTATGTTTTAGTTCCTGACAATTTATTTGTCTAAAATACTAATTCGGCTTGACTCGGGAATCGAAATCAGAACCTCCAGATCTATAACAGTACATGATTGCCAGTAGCCACTAGCCTGAATAGTTAAAATATAGATAAAGCTCTTTCGTAGGTTTAGCTGGTGATGATGTATTAGGGTACTTGTAATTTGAAATATCTATGTATGTATGTACAAAATATGAACAAAAATTTGTACTATTTCAATTTTAAGACGATACAAAATTTCTACAAACCAAATTATATTGGCTGAATTACTTGTAACATTTAAAATTTTAAGAAGACGTATCCTAGCGTATTATATAATTTATACTAAAAATAATTTTATACTTCAAAGGGAAAACATTTCTGGAACTTCATATTTATTTCTCTGAGGTAACTTAATTCTTAGTACATTAGAGGGAAGCTATCCAGAATTATTGTAAAATATATTTATAGCTTACCATCATTGCCATCACAGTGTAGGCGGAGATAAAGTGACAAAACAAGTCAACTACAAAAGAATAAACGGTAAACAAGTTTTTTAATATTGTGCAAAAAAATATTTTCCATATTCTCAGATTTGCCGTGACTTATTCAAGATCTATTGATCCTCACGAACTTTGACATTTATTTATAGCCATTACAAATTCAATTTCAATTATAAGGGAATTTTTCAATATTATTTGGGTTACTAAGATGTGTCGTCTAGACATTTCTGTGATATTTTCGTATTCAATCTTTTTATTAACGAAAGTGCATAATATTTACAAGATTTCCGCTATACCATTCAGACAAAGAGAGACAATAGCATTCCCAAGGAGGGTTGACGTTAGGCAGGCGGCCAGTCGTAAAACTTTTGCCAAATCCTTTTAGCAGTACAGAAGATGTACTGCGCCGACCCCAAGTGATTGGGAAATGGGCAGGGAGAAGAAGTCTTCTTTAACGTCCCACTAGTGGGCACATTTACTACAAGGGGGATTAGGCTATAGGTCACCACACTGGTCAATTGCGGGGTGGAGGACTTCGTGTCTTTCGGAAAGCTGGGTTCTCTTAGACATGCAGGTTTCCTCACGATTTTTTCCTTCACCGTAAGGCAAGTGGTAATCAAGTTGAAAATGATTCCCACATGAAAGTATCAGAGGTCAAGACCAGAGAACCCGCTTCACTTGTTTTCCCAAGCAAGCACGTTACCATTGGGCTACCACTATCTTATACAGTTGATATATAAATATTATTAACGGTTAAATTTCCTTCCCAATATTTGTAAAATAATTGTCATCATTTAGGATTTTTGTATTTGAAAATTCATATTTATAGTAGATGAGGAAAGTCCTTTAAAGGTTAAAGTTCAGAACTTAAGAATACAGAGCATCAAATTTCGGCCTTGTACGAAGTAGAATGTTATGTTTTGAAAGAGATTTGGTACTTTGGTCTACTTTTTTCATAATATAGGGTTTCTGATGTAATAAAAACTTAGATATTTCAGATAATATTAAGCCATAGTGTGGTTTAAATAACATACGCCACAGTTATTAATGCTTTGTCAGTACCAAGAAAAATAATTATTATGTAACGTAAAAAGGTTAAAAACATTTTAAGCGACACGTTTAGCTTAGTTTGTAGTGCCCTACTTTCTGTGCCAGCGGTCGCGGGTTCGAATCCCGCTGGAGGCATTCATTTGTGTGATGAGCACAAATATTTGTACTTCAGTCGTGTTTGTTTAAATTTATAATACGTTTGTATTTAAATTTAATTATATGTGTAGTGTATCAACTACCTGGTATCCATAACACAAGCCTCGTAGCTTACCATGGAACTAGATGGTGTTGTGTGTTAATGTTCCAGCAGTTTTATTTTATTTTAAAGACAAACAAAGATTTAATTAGTTCTAATCCTAAGGATAAAATAATTACTTTTAACATGACCTTGAATCCCCTTTATATCTAGTTTAAACTTAATTATCTGTCTAGACATGGAATAGTATAGAATATTATTTAGTCTACAGCAAAACTATTAAATATTTATAATCTATACATATATAATAAAATTGTAACCAAGCCGACTCTGTGCATTAACTATTATTTAGGAAATTTTATTGAAATAGACATTATTATCGATACAGAGGTCGAATTTATAGTTTCTAGATTTTTTATCGGTCTGTCTGTCCGTCTCTTTGGCTGTGACCGCATCACCGAAAACCACTGGAGGGATTTTGATGAAATTTGTTATGATGACAGCTAGTACTATATAAAATAGCGAAATTTTAATTGCTATTTAAATTATAATACGTTTTTTATTTGCCACAGAAGCGAAGAGTACAGGCAATATAGATACGAGCTGGGCGTTGGGCATTATCGCTGGTGCGGTGGGCACGCTTTTGTTCATCGTGATCATTGCATTGCTGGCGAGAAAACGACATCAGCCGCTGCAGTACGAAGGTAGTGTACAATATATGTTGAAATATTTAAATTATTAGTTTTTGTATTTTCTTTAACACCTCCAGGTAAACTAAGAAATTAATTAAAATTCTAAGAAATGTATTGTTAACTAACACGCCGGTGTGTCCGCGGTCGTGGAGGGATTAATCCCACTAGTATTATAAGTGCGAAATATTGTTTGTTTATGTTTGTTAGTTTTTCACGCTGAAAAAGCTGGATGGACGAATACACATTACACATAATGCACATACATATTATTTATATATAAAGAAGAGTCGATTTTTTTTGCATCAAGTCGTAAAAGGTACCTACCTAGTGACACACCCTGAATGAAGCGAGGGTAAAAGTCACTAATAACAAAATTTTACTTTTTCAATAACACAGAGATTTCTTTTGTGTTAAATAAGTGTTACGAGTAAAACGTTGTAAGATATGATAATATTATTAAAGAAAGAATTTTATTACATTGAAAAAATATTTGTCATATAAAGTCAGCAATAACTTAGATATTT
Organism: Brenthis daphne; assembly: GCA_947093115.1. Taxonomy (NCBI): domain Eukaryota; kingdom Metazoa; phylum Arthropoda; class Insecta; order Lepidoptera; family Nymphalidae; genus Brenthis; species Brenthis daphne. Next base: position 26,823,229 of record OX352474.1, on the reverse strand, counting down.
TAATTTAATAAATAAAATATAGCACCTACTCATCTCCAGAACGCGATATATTTTATTTCCATTGATTTCATTATTATCAATTGGAGCAAAATTTCCCGGTAGCATCAATCTACTCGTATAGTTAATATTAACATCTAACTTTTGTGGAATCAAATCCGCATGACATACATAATATGTTTAGGATCACTTTAATATATATGTCAATATATGATACGTTGTACAATTAGCTATGTACATTAACACAAAAGCTTTAACGATTCGCCTACGTTCTCTAATAATCAGACCCAATAAGTCACTTCAGTAACTATTTATGAATATAACCTTTCATATGTTAGAGACTTTTTGGCTAGTAAGATTTGTAACCACTACATAGTATAAAACAAAGTCGCTTTGTCTGCCCCTATATCCTTATGTATGCTTAAATCTTTAAAACTACGCATCGGATTTTGATGCGGTTTATTTAATAGATAGAGTGATTCAAGAGAAAGGTTTTAATATATAATTTGTTAAGTTTTTGTATACATTGGCTAAAATATAACGATATTTGTTGGAGGTGTCGGAAAAAATAAGACGTTTGGAAGCTTTGAAGTATAACAAAATAATGTATGGTGGAATTGTGTATTAAGATATAGGTCTAGAGAAAAGTCCGCGATGGCATATGTCTATCTCTTAAGGATAACACACCATATATATCTATTTTAATTTAAAACGTACCTAGGGACGAACCCGAGCGCAGCGAAGGTGAATCGCTAGTAATAAAAGAAATCTATACTATTATTATAAAGAGGTAAAGTTTGTGATCTTGTGAGTTTGTGGGTTTGTGAGTTTGTGAGTTTGTGAGTTTGTGACGTTGTAGGGGGTAATCTCTGGATCTACTGAACTGATTTTCAAAATTCTTTTACCAATAGAAAGTCACGTTCTTTCTGAGTGTCATAGGCTATATATTAACCCGAAAAATGAAAAGGCTTTTTCGTGGTAGTCGGATTTGCAAAGTAAGTCGGATAAAAAACGGTCGAACGAAAACGTTTCTTACGAACGCTGCCTTAACGATGAGAGATATATGATTATGTTCTAGAGAAAAGTTGTGGAGCTTAATAATGCCTACAAAAAAGTCAGCGACAGCATATGTCTAACTTTTATATTTAAGTCACAAAAAGTAGTTTTTTATAATAAAAAAATAATTTAAATCGGTATGTCATGTTTATTGGTCATATTATCAACAATTATGAATTCTTATCAAAATAAGTAAATTTATCGTCTAAAATGTTTAAAATAAAAGACTTTTCCCTTTTACTGCATATAATTTGGACAAATGGTTAAAGAGATAATACAACATATTCGTAGGTATGGACGAACCCGAGCGAGCTGTTTATCTGTTTTTCTCTTTGTACGGGCTAATTTCCGGATCTATTGAACCTATTTAAATGAAATTTTGCATGGTGGTACCTTATATCCCCGGGCAACATCTTAGATACTTTTCATCCTGGAAAATTAAAGGGTTCCCGTGGGATAGTTAAAAAACTATAACAACTTATACATCTTAGTACACAAAAACTACTGATTGGATTTTAATAAAACTTTACAATAATATAGTTCATACATAACAAAAACAAATCAGCTACTTTTCATCCCGGAAAATTAAAGAGTTTCCGTGGGTTAGTCAAAAAACTATAGTAACTTATACAGCTTAGTACACAAAAACCACTGATTGGATTTTGATGAAACTTTACAATAATATAGTTCATACATCAGAATAACAAATAGGTAACTTTTATCCCGGAAAAACGTACTTTTCCCGTGGGATAGATGTTTTTGTTTATTTGTAACGTATTATGTACACAACATAGACCCCAAAACAATAGTTATTAAAAAAATTGTCTGTTTGTCTATTTGCCTGTATGTCTGTTTGTCTGTTTTTGTGTGCGCGTTTCACGCGAAAAGTAATGTACCAATTTCAACGAAATTTGGTGAAGTGATAACTTATTACTCGAGTCAACATTTAGGATACCTTTTGTATGTATGTTGTATTCAGCCCTTTTTAACACACGCACGGGCCTCCCTTCAATACGAGGTGAATCAGGCCATAGTCCACCACGCTGGCCAATATCAGAGGTGCTAGACCCGGGATTTGAACTTGCTTCACTCGGTTTCCCAAGCGAGCGCGTTACCACTGGGATACCACTGCCTAGATACCTTTTACTTAAGAAAATCTTTCTTTCCCACGGGAAAATATAATAACTGGTTTTATCGAGTCCTCCCTAGAAACCTTCCTCTGGCTAAGCCTTAAGACATACATCAAAACAATATACTAAAAAATTGTAGGTCTTGAAAAGTCCTACAGAAAAGTTCTGAATAGTATATGTCTATCTTCTAAGTTACACTCGCAATATTTATTCTTATCTATACCTATAATAAAACTTAGTCAAATCGATGTGCGCGTTTCACGCAAAAAGTACTCAACCGATTTTAACTTCATTTTGTATAGTGATAAAACTTAGTGCTCGGGTCAACATTTAGAATACTTTTTACGACAGGCAAATTATTCATTCCCACGGGAAAATACAATAACTGGTTCTATCGAATTGTCCTTAGAAATTTATATGGCTAACGTTGGCTCAACCTTAAGAGATAGATCAAAACATTGTACAAGAAAATTATAAGTCTTAAAAAGGTCTATAGAAAAGTTCTATATACGATAGTATATGTCTATCTCCTAAGGTACACTCGCTATAACTATTTTCATTATTATATATTTCTGTTTTATTATACGTTATTTATTCTATCTAAATATAGGTACATATATGAATAATAAAACTGTAGAGGTCGAATGTCTGTACATAGATAGTAGAAAAAATTGCTAAAAAACGAGTCAGTTCTCTTCTTACATCCCGTAAGAAGAGAAATAGAACAAATCCAGATTTTTTCAATTTTTTTGTTTCTCTGTCTGTTTGTCTGTTCGTACGGGCTAATCTCCGATACAATTGAACCTATTTAAATGAAATTTGATACTTTTCATTCCGGAAAATTTAAGAGTTCCCGTAGGATAGTTAAAAAATTATAGTAACTTATACAGCTCAGTACACAACAACTTATGCACCTAATTTAGTAAAATTTGGCATGCTGATACCTTATATTGCAGATCAAACAACAGGTTACTTATTTTTATCCCGGAAAAATGAACGGTTCCCGTGGGATAGATCTGTTTGTGCTTTTCTAGAGGTGAACCCGAGCGAAGCGAGGGTGAGCCGCTAGTCATAATATAAAAGTAAAGGTTATAGGCCACGACTTTCTAGAAATTTAATTAAAAATTGATTCATTAATGACAATGTCATATGACTCAATACTCACATTCTTAATTTTTTTTTGTTATTTCATATCTGCAACGTAAAATTCTATTATATAAAGTGCCATATTTTTTGCTCCAGAGTTAAAATACAAAGCATTTTACAAACCCATTCCGAACTGTAATATCTCATAGTGAGGTTTTAGTGGTTCGACCGTAGAAACATATATTGTCGAGGTTCGCGTGTAGAATACCTATAGTTTAACGTGGAAATGGGCTAACTTTGAATTTTTATGACACCATTATCATCACCTTTAGTGACAAAGCAATTTATATACAAATAATGTAGCAGTCGCCTTTGTAATTAGAAAATTATACTGCAATCAAAGTTGAAGCTTGGAAATTAGTTTAAAGAACGCTTTTATGTTTTGTTAGACATGAAAATTATTTTAAACTGTAGCTTAATTCTCGTGAAAGGTTTATAATTGTTTTAAGTTGGTCTGTTTTCAACCGACTTCCTCAAAAAGGAAGAGGTTCTCAATTCGGTTGTTTTTCTTTTAATGTTGTTACCTCAGAACATCGTCAGTTATGAACCGATTTGGACAATTTTTGTTTTGTTTGAATGTGTACACTTCCAGATTGGACTCATATAAATTTTAAAGAAATATACCACCCCTAAGGGAGGAAAAATAGCTATTAATCAATTTAATCTACTTCTAATAATGCCATATTGACTTGAAATTTTGCATGTGTTTCTATTTCCGTTGATAGAGCGGTGGTTTGGTATCGACGACCTGATCTGATGGTAAGGCCAGAAGGTGGATATGTGGAACTCTTCAACAGCTAATACTAGATACTTTAAGTTTGGGTTTATTTTGTTTGATTTGACAAGCCCAATACGTTAGAATCGAATTTAAGAGCCAGAATTTTTAGTGTTACTAATAAAAGTGAATTTTAGTTAGTAAGTCTTCATATAAAAATTGGCATCAAAGTAACTTAAACGGTTTAAGGGAATATTTTATTAAAATACTTTCTTCTTACTTTGCTACTACTATGTCTACACTGAAAAGGGAAAAACAAAAACTAAAAAAAAACTGACTTCAAAAAAAGCACTAAAAAGTAAAAAATAACTGATTGGTAGTTTTAATTTACTGTAGATACCTAATCAAATATTTTTGAAGTCAGTTCCAGCTGATACAAATCAAAGCACACCACATACATACACACATAAAAGTTTTTATAGATATTACGTAAAAATGTAGGTTTTAATTTACGTCACATTTATGTTGTAGTCAGAATGCTAACTTTTATTTAGCAACTAAGCGTTTAATTCGAGAATTTAGGCTAAAAGATTTATGTGTTTCTAGAAAGTTCACATAATTTACAATTTTCCCAACGTAATTTATGTTTTGTTTGATTGAGTATTAAGAGATGAGGCAAAAAAATACTAAAAAGACACTAAGAATAATATAAAAAGTGGACCGCAAGAAAAAGAAATTAATTAATCAATGTTCCCAAGGATTGTAAACGGTGAAGCCAGATTAAAAGTTGAATCTTTTTTTCCGAAATGAAGATGACTTCTAAATTCTATCGTAAATAATACCAGGGTACTAAGCTGGTGGCGGACATCCGAAAGCTTTTGGCCGATATCCAAAAAAGATGGTTGCGCCATACCAGAATTAAAAACTTTATAATAAACTTAAATGTTAATTAATGGAAGCAAAATTTTAGTATTTAAACACTTGCTCTTCAACCGTTTTCACTGCTTTTAAATAAATACATGTGTTAGGACATTCATACACAGTACCATCTAGTTCCATGGTAAGCTACGAGGCTTGTGTTATATATACCAGATAGTTGATACACTACAAATATATAATTTTAAATATATACATATTATAAATTTAAGCACCCATGACTGGAGTACAAACGTTCGTGCTCATCGCACAATTGGATGCCCCTAGCGAGTCTCGAACCCGCGACCACTGGCACAGCAAGTAGGGTCACTACAAACTGAGCCACACGTGTCGTCAAATGTGATTTATGTCCGTCTACATTTCTACAAATATCGCAGATGTTTCGTCAGTTGGTGACGTTTTTATTAAGTTTTCTCCCTCGAGAGACCGCAAAAAGGAAAATCGTGTTTGAATTCAGATATTCAAAGTGCAGTGTTAAATTTCAAATTGTAATAGTATCAGATTGCATTTTTCCGTATATCGAATTTTCGTAAGACTTTGAACGTATTTTAGTTTTGTTGGCTTAGATTTAGAAGAAAGATCGGTTAATGAGAATGATAGAAGAAAGTTTATTATAATCAGATATGTTATATTTTGAATTATTTATTTATTTATTTAGGATCGTCAACAGAAAACACATTATTACATGACAATTTTAAATATTATGCTATCAGTACATTGATTAAATGCTTTGCCACCTACATACATCAGAGCATGCGTAATATTAGATAAAAGTAAAAAAAATATTATAGTTTAGGTACTAATAAACTTATTTGCTTGAACTTATTCTTATTACACAAAAGTAAATATCACAAAACGAAAATAATCATAAATGCCATACAATGGCAACAAGTTAAATTATATTTAAATATTGAATAACATTTACTGTGTGTAAACTTAAAACGATTTTTGTTTGTGTGTAAAAAATATAATTTTTTATTAACACTCTTATTCAGACTAGTTTGAAATAAATAGTAACTTACTGTATTATTCACTTACGTCGCTGTTGAGAACTTAATCTCAAAAAATATGTTATTCATATTATAGACTTTGACGACACATTTGGCTCAGATTGTAGTGACCTTACTTGCTGTGCCAGCGGTCGCGGGTTCGAGTCCCGCTGGCATTGGCATTCATCTGTGTGATGAGCTCGAATGTTTGTACTCCAGTCATGGGTGTTTATATTTATAATGTGTATGTATTAAAAGTTATATATTATGCGTAGCTGATATCTATCTAGTATTCATAACACAAGATTCATAGCTTAACATGGAACTAAATGGTGCTGTGTGTCCCGTGACATATTTATTTATGTTTAGACTTGTAAAATTAGCAATTTGGAAGCTTTAAGCTTTCAAATTTTATTTACATGTATAATTGTCCTGATCAATATCTGATATCAGATAGCCTTTAACCTCAATTTCCTCAATTAACACCTCCAGGTAAATTTCAAGAAATTGATTAAAATTCTAATAAATCTATTGTTAACTGACACGTCAGCGTGTCCGCGGTCGTGGAGGGATTAAAACAATTTATTATAATAGTTTATAATCTTATATATAAAATTTCCATGTCACAATGTTTGTTACCGTACTCCTCCGAAACGGCTTTACCGATTTTTACCAAATTTTATATGCGTATTCAGTAGGTCTGAGAATCGGCTACTATCTATTTTCCATACCCCTAAGTGATAAGAATAAGGGTGGTCCTCCCAGACCCCACCCCAGGGACGAGCCCGAGCGGAGCGAGGGTGAGTCGCTAGTATTAATATTATAAATATTATGGGACTTTAATGTATACGGAGCATGAAAAATAATTCTATAAACTCTTTTAAATGTCAACTAAGCATACATATATACTTTATTGCTATTTTCTTTTTATTCAAAACACTTTTTAACCAAAAAAACACGTTTTAGTACTTTTAAGTAAAAAAAATAAGCTATCAATACTATGGATATGAATTTGGTTTTCCTATACTAACATAATATAGTATACTTTAATATAATTTAAGTAACATTTTGTAACTTATTTCTGAACTTATCAATTATAAATGACGGTAAAAATAACTATGAGAGAAAAAACATAAGAAAGGCGGATGAAACCGTATTCAGAACACAGCTTATCATCAAAATTTTGATATTTCAGTCTGCAAAGATAAAATCCATGGTTCCGAACGATATTAAATCCAAATTATAGGTACAAATTATTATAATGTAAGCATATAAATAGCAATATATATTATACATAAATATATTACGCCATTCGTTTTTGCTTTATAATAGGTTATTGGAAATTTGATTAAATGTAGCGTAAAGCAATTTATTACTGGGTAATGAAGTAGAAAAAATGGTATGAATGTATTGAATAATCAATTAATTAAATAATAAATTATTTATTCAAATAGAACTTTTTTGGACAGTTTATCGTAACGCAGTACGAGTACTTTTATGGATACTACACAGGTTGTGGGATCTCTTAGCGTATCCTGAAAGTAAAAGTGAGTCAAGATTGTCTTAACAATGAATAAAGTGATTTTAAATGAATATTATAAGTACACAGTAAAACAATGGTACACAGTAAAACTTATAAGTACACAGTAAAACAATGGCTACGGTGATACTGCAAAAGTATAAACTGCGAAGAAAATGGTATAAAGGTATCTGCAAGATACCTTTATACCATTTTCTAACTATTTTATAAAAATTAAAGAAGCATAATAAGACACAGTGTGTGTAAACGCAAGTTTTCTTTATAAAAATGGTCCAAAGTTCTTCAGCGTTTTCATCTATACTAATATTATAAAGAGAAAAACTTTTTTGTTCGTTTGTTTGTACCGAATAGGCTCCGAAATTACTGAACCGATTCAGATGAAATTCGGTAAGAAGATAGTTTGAGACTCTGGGGAGGAATTACTATGGATATCCTCCCGTAAAGGGGTTAAAATAAGGATGAAATTTTGAGGAAGAAAGACGAAGTAAGTCGCTAGTTCCATATATTATATTAAAGGTAAGTTAAGTTTAAAACAACAGTAAGATGTGAGTGGATGTATATTCAATAATGATGTTCTCCCGACCGATTTCGGCCACAGCGGCCAATCTTATTGAGGCTAGCCAACTGCATAGGAGATATTATAGTGCACAAGTGTACGCGTAGACACAAGTGCACTCTCTATTCTTGTCACTCTCATACTCTGGTGGGACAACTACTCGACACGACCAGTGAGAGTTAAGGCGCAGGTCCGACGGCAGTACGTGCTCTCCGAGGCACGGGGGTAAAACACCGCCAACTTCCCAACTCCGGGCTGTTACTAAGGCTTCCTATACAGAAAGAGTCAATAACTAAACTTGGCCCGACCCGGGGCTCGAACCCAGAACCTCCGGGTGTGCAGCCGTACATGCTAGCCGCTACACCACCGAGGCAGTCAATAATAAGATTAGAATGAATAATATTTTTATTTTATAGATTTTATGACACCATGGCTTATTCAACGGTTCAATTTTTCTGTACCAGGTTATGTCAGGACTTGTTTCTTTTGAATGAAAGCGTAGTTTTGCGTGACAAACAACAATCTTAAATCATTTTAACACAAAATATCGATTACTTTATAATATTTTCTTATTCGTTTGATATATTATAATACGTCCCACTGCTGGGCACGGACCTTCCTTCAATACGAGGGTGATCAGGCCATAGTCCACCACGCTGGCCAAGTGCGCGTTGGCTGATTTCACGTGTCTTTTGAAAATTTTCTAGGTACTCTCAAATATGCAGGTTTCCTCACGATGTTTTCTTTTACCGTAAAACAAGTAGTAATCGTGTTGGAAATGATTTGCACATGAGAATATCAAAGGTGCGAGACCCGGGATTTGAACTCGCTCAGTTTCCTAAGCGAGTGCGTTACCACTGGGCTACCAATGTCTTTGTATATATTTATATAACATAATTTCCCTCATTGTAATAACTTCTGTTAATTATTTCGTATATTTTATAATGAAACGTTCTGGAGGAATAAAGGAAATGTATATGGAATATATTTCAAAATCTGTGTCTACGTTCATAGGTTTATTTACTGAGCTTTAGATCTTTGTTTCATAAGTTTACGATTGAATACCTAAAACTTGACGGTAACTTTGAAATTCAATAACTATTTCGCGTAAACAATAGATAATATTGGTAACAATAGAACTTAAATATCAGGAATCACACTAAATATTGTTTGATTCAAATATCTGTCTTATAATTTCTCTTAACTGTAATACAATATTACAATGTAATTGTAACCTGGTTCCACTTGCTTGATTGTATAAGGACAGAAGATATAGCTCAGTGATATTGCGCTTACTTGGAAAGACAGGTGAAGTGGGTTCAAATTCCAGGTCTCGCATCTCTGATACTTTTATTTGCGAATCATTGTTACAATGGCTACCACTAGGCTTACGTTGAAGGAAAATATCGCAAAATTTGTATGTCTGACATAACCTAACAAGTTTTTAAAAGACATATGAAGTCTGCCAACTTGCACTTTGCCAGTGTAATGGAATATGGCCTGGCCTTTAGTATTAAAGGCTCGCAATGGGACGTTAAATAGGGCTGAATTATTAATATTTTTAAATACATCACAGCTTTCTTAGTAGTTTAATGATTTAAAAAAAAAATCTATAAAGTGTTAGATAATATTAAATACTACACTTAGTTTCACTCACATTTGTTTTATATTATATGGAATAGCCACTATTAAATTTTATTTACTAGTTTCCACACACGACTCTGCATGCGTAGCATATCAATAAAAAACCTAATCCAATGTATAAGCTATCTCCGTTTCGAATTTAACTTAAATTCTTTCAATATTTGCAGCGTAAAAGTAACAAATGCACATACACACACATATTTTAAAAATTATATTCTTAGAGGATTATAAATAGCTATAATATACACCAACGTCACAATTCACGATATAAGCACTGTTATGAACTATAAGTGAACTTAGACAATGAAGAAATTTCCACTGACATTTCTAGCCTTCAGTGTCTTGTGCACGAAATGTCAAAACCTCACTGCAATATTGCATTATTAAAAGTATATTCTAAGTGAAAGGTCAGAAAAGTAATATAAGTTTAACGGTAAAGGGGAAATTTTCAAATATGACGTTTTAATAACTTTGGCAAACATGTTGCATATATTATTTCTGAAGCTGTCGGCAATTTTATATGTATGTGATATTAGCTGTTCAATAGGGGTTCACTTGTTGTTCTAGTAGTTTAATACTTTGTTTTGTTGTTTCTTTTAAAATATATATATATTTATAATTTGTGGTCATGTATTTATATATGTAGTGTATCAATTATCTGGTATCCATAACACAAACATATTGGGTTACCATAGAACTAGATGGTGTTGTGTTAATTCCCCAACATATTTATTTATTTATATTTTATTCTTTCAATTTTCTAGTAATAATATAGGTATAACGATATTCGTATTTTAAAGAAAATCTCGAAAATTAAAATACGATGCTGTAAAAGTATAAAATAAACAATGAAATCGTATGTATACGTATTCACATGCAATGTTGAATTCAAGAGTATTTTATTAACTTCATTTTCGTATAGGTAACTCTGTTGAGTTGTTGAATTAAATAAAAACTTAAAAACTTTAAAAGTTTCACAACAGGTCTAATATCTGTCCGAAAAGAGCGCAAACGAATTGTCCAAACAAAAAAATTCTACTATTTGACTTCTATTGGAACCCAAAAAGTACTTTTACTGAAGTACTAAAATATTTTACGCGTTCGGTCATACAATTAACAAGAGACAAAGATATAATAGTAATATTTTGAAATACAATCTCGTCTATATCTCTACTAATATTATTATAAGGCAGAGTTTGTTTGTTTTTCTGTTTGTTTGTTTGTTTGTTTGTTTGTTTGTTTGTTTGTTTGTTTGTTTGAACGCGCTTATTTCAGGAAACTACTAATTAGATTATTATATATTAGCATTAGATAGCCCATTTATTGAGTAAAGCTGTAGGTTTTATATCATATAATATATAATCTTTCTATTCCATACTTACCGTTAAAACGTACCTAGAGACGAACCCGAGCGAAGCGGAGCTGAGTCGCTAGTTGTCAATAAAATGAATATCATAGATGCTTAAATATTTTATTTAACTTTAAACGTAAAGAAGTATATTAAAACAAAAAAAATGTTAAAACAACAAATAAATCTGTTTTATGCTACGGAACCTCTGGCGTGTGAGTCAAACTCTAGTTTATGCAATTTTTTATTATTATCATTTGAACGGAGTCGCTAACGAGAGCAAGTATATTAAATATTCCGTCTCATAAATAAAAATCCAGTGTAATATTTCTACGCCAATTTAAAAACGTAAATTAGAGTAACATACAAAAGGAGTAAGTTAAGATTTATCTCGAGTCGTAATAAAATTCAAATTCAATACTAGAGAATATTTTGTTTCAGCTCCAATGCAGATGGCGAAGGCGTATAAGGGCATTCATAGTTCAAACCATTCCCTTATACAACCGGACGACAAGAATCCCGATGTAGTGCCTCTTGGGAAAGGTGAGTGCATTTGTTTGCATGGGAATTGTTATCCTAGCTGAGGTCGAGATGAAAGAACAATGATGCTGTATCTTAAAGTATCTCTAAGGCTTGTTTAGATTCAAACTACATTTGCTATATGAATCAAGTTTTTGTTGTGTTTGTTTAGATTTTAGTTATTTTATTAGTTAACATGTCTAGTGTCTACTTTAAACATGTCATGTTCTAATTGACAAACTAATACGTTGTGTAAACAACGTGGGTAAGGCCTTTATTGAATTATTTTAGTTTGTATGAAAATGAGTTTTGTATTTCCTATTTGTTATGTAAAACACAATATATTTAGATTTTGATATTATGTTTTCGTACATAAAGTTCATCTATACGTATATTTTAGGTTTATTTGTTATTTTTGCAATCTTTTTGTTCTTTAGATAATTTTTTCGGGACTAATACAATTTATTTTCTAACTAGCTGTAGATATTTTAATTTAAATTCTGTCTGTCTTGATTTTTAATTGACTTGATGTGAACTTGATTTTTAATTTAAATTATTATTATTTAATACTGAAACAAAAAAAAAGAATTTATACAAAAAAACAAATTTACAAGCCTTTGACGATTTGTTAATTATACCTATAGTTTCAACTATCTCTTTCCTGAGAGTCTGATTGCCTATTTTATTTATGTATAGTTTTACTAGATGAGGCGCATATGTATGTATGTACATAACATACGTACATTCACTAATAAGGTTGGAAAAAGATTATTCAATCTATCTTTTTTTCCGAATTAAATGCGTTTAAGCAAAGAAACAAAAATAAATTAATATTATATTTATGTAGATTTCAATTGCACGCGAGATTCGGAGCGACCACCGGAACCGCCGCCTTACAACGCGGTAGTATCACCGCCAGTAGGCTCATCCAGAAGTGTGCAAAGTCTTCACGACAGATCGAATACACCACACACGCCTAACACGCCCATGTCTGATGCGCAGGTTTGTGTGGTTAATACATTATCATATATTTAATCGGACTAATATTTTTAATATAGTTATTATAAGTACTAAAGTTGACGACACGTTTGGCTCAGTTTGTAGTGACCCTACTTGCTGTGTCAGTGGTCGCGGGTTCGAGTCCCGCTTGGAGCATTCGTTTGCGTGATGAGCACGAATGTTTGTACTCCAGTCATGGGTGTTTATATTTATAATTTGTATATCTTTTAAGTTATATATGTTTAATGTATCATCTATCTGGTATCCATAACACAAGCCTCGTAGCTTACTATGGAACTAGGTGGTGCTGTGTTAATGTCCCAACATATTTATTTATTAAAGTTTGTGTGTATGAATGTATGTATGTTTGTTACTCTGTCACGCTGAAACGGCTGGACGGATTTGACTGAAATTAGGAACATAAATAGACTATGACCCGGAGGTATATATCGGTATCCAAGAAGCGTAATGAAGTTGAGAGTCAAATATTATAGCCTGTTCTTAATAAAAATGAACCTTTAAAGTATAATGGAAATATTTACCTCTTTCGATAATCAAACCCAACTTTCAGCCAATACTGAATCCAAGATGCGTAGAATAAATATCGTTGATTCATTTTACTAATACAACTCTCAAATATTAAAGTTGAAATATTTATCGTTTTGTTAAATAAATAATCTTTGCTATAATTATTATAATGGCAAATGCTCGACATATATAATGAGACACACGACAGATAAGTATTTGAAACTGCGGAAAACAAGAAAACTCCCTACGGAACTGTCATTCCCCGTGTCGTATATCGTAAAGCCTATAAGATAAAGTTGGAAAGCGTAATAAAAATGTTCTATATATTTATTTTCCGTTTTATATAAAGAAGCCATATGGTATGTTTAAATTAGCTTTATTTTTGGTATGTTTAGATGTCTTTTCGGTTGTATTAACTGGCACAGCTTATTATTTCTAAAGTTAGTAGGTTCGATTTTCCTATTAATAAAGACGGGAATCATTAGAAATACAGCAAATTAAATTCATTTTTCGAGGTCAAAGTACATTTCTGTGTAAATAATCTAATTAATGGCTTGGTTTCTGTGTAGAAGTATACACTAACAAACCAAAAATCAAACATTTGAATTTGTTTGATTATTATGATCAGTGTATTAGGTAAAGTGTCATCTACAGTATTATCGATATCGATGGAGTTAGATAAAACATATTTAGATACTTAATATACTTTTGGTTGGATTAGAATTCTACCAAAAGACTAAGAAGAAAAGACAGGCATACAATTTTTTTTATATTTGAATTTTGACAACACAAATATATAGGTATTTTCAGATAACCTACGTAAATTCTTCTTTATTGCGTTCTAAAATATAAGCTAAAAAGCTATACTTACCTATACTAATATTATAAAGAGGTAAAGTTTGTGAGTTCGTGAGTTTGTAGGGGGTAATCTCTCGAACTGAAGAACCTATTTAGATGTAATTTGCAATGAAAATAGTTTGAGATCCTGGAAAGGACATAGGATATGTATCTAGTTTTATCCCGGAAATCATCCCTTAAGGGGGTGGAAATGGGGATGAAAGTTTGTATGGGGAATCAACCGCTAGTTTGTTTATAAGTATATAATTTATATTATAATAAAATTTCCTTCTTTTAGAGTATCGGTACATTAGCAGATGACCGTCGCAGTGTGACAAGTGGTACGTTGTCACGGAGAAGAGAAGTCGTCACAACGAGGACTCCACTCTTAGCCAACGCAAGAGAGAGCTGTGTGTAGACTGTTATGTATATTAATGTTACATCGAAAGAAACATTATAAATATAACCTTTAAATATAGTAAAATATGAGATTTATATATTTTCTATATTAATTTTCCTTAATTACAAAATCTCAAAAGCAGCTTTCTGTTGTTCTATGATTTAAAAAAAATCAAAGATTTAATGGTTTAATCATAACTAAGAAAAAATAATATAAAATAATAAAACCGTATTTCAGTACACAAATATTTTATTAATAATATTATATTGTTAACGTTATTTTCATCCTGAATCAATTTTATTTACTATTTTCGTTTATCTAACATTAACATCCACTTTTAATTCTTATAAACTATCGAAACTTTCCACCCGAATATATTTATATATATATATTGAAAACACAAATATAGCTCTAAAAAGGTGACAAGTGTCGTAGGACACTTAGTAGAAACGAAATTCCTTTCGCTCCCATTCGATTTTTCCATCTAGCTCTCATTCGACAAGTGTGCCGATTAACGTGGATAAGGAACTTTGTTCCTATAAATAATATTGAAATATAATATTTTTTTAAGTATAACACAAAAAACGCAGCGACAGTTAAGCGTATAAAGTTAGTACAAGGTACTAAATTATGAATTGCAGATGAATGTTGCAAGATATAATATTCTTATATTATCTACAAGTTTTATTTAAAAGCTTGCAATAAATTTATATTTTATGGTTTAATAATTATTTCTTAAGTAAAAAAAAGATATTTCTCTCATTAGGACTACAATGAGATATTTCTACCTCGCCAATGAAAGCTTAATTAGAAATGCTTAACTGAATAGTTAACAATAAAAACGATTCTGTTATGTAAAATAAAAAAACATATTTTATTCTATTATCTCAATTAGAGGTAAAATTGTTTCTAAATGATTTTATATAAAATTTAAATAGCCTTTTTTCTCAAAATACATTACCTCAACTAATCTCAAAGCATATTAAATTGGTATAAGATTGAAAAAGTAATACGATTACTTCGTAGATTGAATCTCCAAACATACGTCAAGTAAAATTGGTCTTACAGGTTCATTAAAGTATACGAAACTTCAAAAGAACCTAATGTAATTTCAAAAGTTCTAACTTACATATAACTTTTAAATCTTTTCTATTAAACAAAATTCTATTTGTTATTTTAAAACATACAAATAGCCTTCTATTATTTGCCACATAAAATTTTATAGCGGAGCAAGTGAAAGATCATTCCATGAACCATAATTTTCGCTCTAAAAACTCTAATCTAATTTTAACGTTACGAAACTTTTCCAGCGTATTTTAGTCGGATAGTTGAAAATTGTAAAACAGTTGCTTTGAGCGCTAGTAATTCTTTGAGCAATAAAGAAAAGGCTCGCTCACAAAGCGAGGACGGAGAGCGCCATTTTGGATTCAAACAACAAATAACAAAACACAGTAAAATGCACCTATGCGCAATCTGAGTATTCTAGCTCCAATAATCTTAAAAATGCATGAGATATAGACATCGAGTAGAAATTTGTAACGATACATTACGTGAATAAATGGAAAGAATTTTTCAGAAGACCAACTGAATGTGAAGGTCACTATGCTCGGATTAGATCAATATTTATATTCATCAGTCAAATTTTCATCGGATTTTAGATATTAAAAGTACTGCAGTGACATTTTTGATCTACTATTCTAGATACGATTTACTCAATTTGAATTTTCTAAGAGAGAATTATATTTAGAATACTGTAGAGATTGCGAATTAGATTTATATTCAAATTAGAAACCATACCTTACACCGTATTTTTACTATAGTAAAATTGTCTTTATTAAGCATTCAAAGCCATGGAAAGAGAGTAAAGATATCACATAAAATACTATAAAAAAATGCCTTTTATTTGCCTTGCAATAATAACACTAAGATAGAAATCTTTTTAGTTATACAATACTAAGTTTGGTCTAGTTATAAAAGAATTAATCTAAAAGTGTCAAGAGAACTAGGCAATGTTGTGGACAACGCACTTCAAGCGGTGCATGGCACGTGAATAAAACATGGAGCCCGTGTCGCATTGACGCGGCGCAGCGAAACTATCACGTGTAAAGAAGCTTTCACAATGAAAATTAGTTATGTTAAAAATTAACTTAACTAAGTCTCTTCGTAACCATGTGCTATATAATAACACATACTTATATAATTACAGGAACTAAAAATCTAAATAAGGCTGCGGAAAAACAGTTTGAACTTAAATATCGAGCAATATAAAAATAAAAACAAACAAACTTTCCAATTATATATCGGATGGGCAATTTAAAGAGTATTTATTAAATAAACTATTTCACTTTCTCTATCAGCGTAATCAATTTTATAAAAAAAATTCTAAATAATTAATCGAAACTTGAACCATTAATAAACTAATTAAACGCTTTTCATACTATTTTGAAATATCTATATTTAAAATCTAAAGTCAAGTAATGGAGATAAGTTAATTCTGTTGCTACAGTTATATCAAAAAGCTTTTAAAACTTATAAACTTAATCACAGCATCCCTGTGGATATTACGCGCTAGTGTATGTTATTTGAATTAGTAATAAGCTCAGTGCAATACTGAGATGATTTTTTAACACGCGTCGTATTTGTTGTACTTTTACTATTTATTACCAAGACATCAAGAGAAGATGCTTATATTCAATAAAAAATGTAATTTTCCTTTTAGAAATGATGAAGTTGAAAAATCTGGTTTTATACTGTAAAAGAATTAATCTAAGAGTATCAAGCAGAAGGCATCACTGCGGAAAACGCGTCAAACGGTGCACGGTACGTGAATAAAACATGGAGTTGGCAGACTATTGCAAGTAAAGTGGTATCCACAATAGCTCGCTAAACTTCCAACGTACGTATATTTTAAACTAGCTACAGCTAGTCATCTGTGTCATCTTGTCTTTTGTTATCAACCGACTTCAAAGAGAGGAAGTTCTCAGTTTTCGTTTTTTAATATTTTTGGGCGTATGTTACGGTTTATTATGAATCAATTTTATTTATATTTTTAATAAATAGTCCTATATAAATGTTAAAATACATCCACCAATGAATGTGAAATAATTATTTTTACAGTATATTTTTACGTGAAAACATTACTTACAAAAATAATTATTTTAATTTATTACTAAATTAGTTTATGTTATGTTTAGATAAAAAAGCTACTTCATATTGATTTCTACGCGTAGTTAGTATATTTTAAGTCAAAATATTACGTCTATTTTACTTTTGAAGGAACCTGGCGGTTATACTCGTATGCATCAAATGGAGTAGGAACGAAAATTGAGAGCAGAGTATCGCGGCTTACTATACGAAAGCCTTAGTTAGGGTTACTGATACTTATTTTACGCGTGTGACTTAATTAAATATAGCAATCTGTTTATAAATATTATTATTTTATTATTGTATAAAATATGGTGCCAGCATCGTCTTGACGATTCGTAGTTTGTTCACTAAGCATAGATACAAATATTTTATTTATATACAAACAAAAAATATTTTCAATGTAAAAATGCGTATATTATCATGACGCTTTTCCCCTTGCGGTGTAGACAGGGAAAACAAAGCGGCTCACTTCACCCTTCGTTTTGCCATTATTGAGTACTTATAAATTCGTTTTTTATATATTTTTACATAAAAATCTCAATTTAGATTTAGATTTTTCTTTACAATTCATTCACTCGTTCAGTATCGAGCCTTTGTTAAGTAAATGTTTTTTTTTAAGGTTTGAGGTATCTTTATATATTGCACTAGCCATTCACCCACGCTCTGCTCGGGTTCGTTAAATTAAACGTTTAGTATAGATTTCTCAGAGATGAGAAAAAGTAAAAAAAAGTAAAAAGTGTCCTATATGTTGACCCGGATAACCAGCTATAATCATATGAAATTTCATCAAACTCTGTCCAGTGATTTTCTCGTGATACGTCCCAGATAGACAGATAGACAGACAAAAATTCTAAAAACTCTGTATCGATAATAATGACTATTTAAATGATATTTTCCAAGAAATATTTAATGTACAAATTCAACTCGGTTAGAATTTAATTATATGTATAGATAATAAAATTCTAGGTAGGTATATCAAATTTCCTTAAATTCATTTTAAATATGTCAACCAAATCTGACTGATAGACAGACAGAGTCACTTTCGCATTTACAATATTGTTATTCATTAGTTAAAGAACAAATATAAGTGTGAACATAATCTTTAATCTTAAGTCTAGTACGATCAAAATCGAACCTGTGATCTCTTGCGTGTGGTACTTTTAAATCCGTACTATTGTTATAACAATCAGTCTGCCTGTCTGTTAACTTTTCAAGCTTAATCCGATACACCGATTTAACTGAAATTTGGTATGGAGATAGTTGGAGACTCTGCGAAGAATGTAGAATAATTTTTATCAAGGAAATCCACCTTAAGGGGGTGAAAAGGGGGTGGAAGTTTGTATAGAGAATTAATCATTTCTGAAGAGATATAAAATAAAATTAAAACTTATCACGTCTATACATATATAATATGTATTATATAATATGTATTATATATTATGTATTATTAGTCTATCTATTCAATACGAACCGCCAAAACGTACTTACCTATTGAAGCTCAAACATTACTTTTCTAGGTTCTTTATATATTTTTTTTGTACTTCGACATAGTCAGATCAGATATTTTTGAAGTCGGTGCCAAACGATACTAATCAAAGCACACCGACTTCAAAATTATCCGATTAGGTATCTATAGTGAATGAAAACTAACAATCAGTAATTTTTTACTTTTTAGTGTTTTTTGGAGTCGTTTTTTTTGTATTTTTTTTTTGGTAGGTACCTACCAATAAAATATCTACCTACTGATAAATAAATAATAATATCGTTTTAGAACTGGGTTCCTGAAAAACACTAATTGTCTCATTTTTATTCTAGACTAGACTTATTCAGAAAATAGCGAATACCTAAAATATCTCTATAATATATTGTTTATTTTTAATAATGTGATATTTAAGTTTACTTGCTCTACAGCACTATTTTATTTGTAGGTTTTTTTTGTTATATAAAGGACATGAGTGTCTTAGTTATTTTTTTTTCTTTCTTCATTTTCATAATGTTTCCTTCGATGTAAATAAAGGCTTTGTAAAAATTGTAATATTGTAAAGAAATAGTCTATGAGAATATTTTTATCTAATCATAAATGTAATAGTCAAAATTTTAAACTATGTAAATAGAAAAAATGCTCATATACTGTAATGGCAAACGCAAATATTAGGGAAATAATTTATTATTTTTTTAAAAACGATAAGGATTTAATATTTAAAATTATATAAAATCATTTTCAATTTATGTTTTATAAATAAATAATACAATTTATTTCAATATGTAAAAATTTTGAGAATTTATCATTTGAATTGTTTCAAATGAAACAGGGACAATAAGAGAAAATGCGTAGATATTAAATAATAACTACTTAACCAGTAATTCTGTTGTTCGATGTTAAATTAAAGTTCATATCTGTATCATATCTATGTCTTTAAATAGTAATATATACACAATTTTTAATAAAACTTAAAAATCTTTTCTATGAACCCTTTCACCTGATATTGTTAGAAAAATTATATTTATTGCACTAATGTGTAATGTGTATTATATGAATATGAAAATGAATTCACTGTGATGCTATGAAATTTATTACATATAATGTTAACTAAAATATTACGAATGTCATGTAAATAATTAAATATACGTTGTCAACCCTAAGATAAATTTAAGGATGAAACTTAATGAATATTGCCGTTTTCTTATAATGTAAATAGACTATATGTAAAGTAATATAAATTAAACGAAAATTTAAAATGTTATACCTAACGAATGTAACATATTATTTTGCATGTCAATATTTATTTGAAATAGATTTTTTATTGTAAATAATAAATCGACTTTCTATTAATTATTATAAAAAGATATTTTAAATTTAAGTTACAAAGAAATAATTAATTAAATAAATTATGATTTCAGTGATTTTCAAAGACTTCTTGACATATCGTAAATATTAAGCAGATATGTGTATTGATTCTTGGATAATAAATTTGCTTATTAGTAAACAGTTTTTTTTATTATCGAACCAATATCGTAACCTATTTTAAAATTTCAAGACGAAGAGTCATAAAAAAATCATGAAGACATGCGAAAAGTATGGAATAACTAATAACTTATCTAAGTATACATATAATAAAATTGTAACGAAGCCGAATCTGTACATTAAATATTTTTTTTGGAAAATTTATTGAAATAGATATTATTATCGATACTGAGGCCGTATCTATAATTTTTTAGAATTTTTGTCTGTCTGTCAGTCTGTCTGTTACCGCATCACAGAAAAACGAATGGAAGAATTTTGATGAAATTTGATATGGTGATGATAGCTGGTTATCCGGGGCCACATATAAGATACTTTTTACAGAGCGAAATGTCTCATTTCTGAGAAAAAATACAAAAACTGCAATGTAAGAGTATACTAATATGTAAAACCTAAGAATTTGCTTTTTGGTCATCTGAACGCGGGCGGAGCTGCGGGCAATGCTAGTTATATATAAATACAACAAACTGTTGAATCTATTCTACTTTGACTTCGCATCAATAAAAGGCAATAATCTATACATATAATGAAATTGTAACTAAGCCGAATCTGTACATTAAATATTTTTTGGAAAATGTTATTTAAATAGACATTATTATCGATACAGAAGCCGAATCTATAGTTTTTAGAATTTTTGTCTGTCTGTCTGTCTGTCTGTCTGTCTGTCTGTTACCGCATCATAGAAAAACTACTGGAGGGATTTTGCTGAAATTTGGTGTGGTGATAGCTGGTTATCCGGGTCAACATATAGGATACTTTTTAACGCGGGAAAATATCTCATTTCTGAGAAAAAATACGAAAACTGCAATATAAGAGTATACTTATATGCAAAACCTAAGAATTTGTTTTTTGGTCGTCTGAACGCGGGCGGAGCCGCGGGCAATGCTAGTTATTTATACATTTAAGTTTTTAATGTCCGTTAGGATATTAAGACCTTGATTAGTAACGCATATGCTACATTCTCAATACAATCTTCCAAGCCAATTTTAGTTTTAGTAGAAATAATATTATTTATACAAATCAAATATCCGTAACTAGTCAAGCTTTAAAATATCAACAAGACTATAATTAACTTTTAAATATACATCAAATCTAAAAATAGCTATTATTATGAATTAAAGAGGGTCACTTAAGATACCTACGTTAATATCTGTCCTCATGAACCCTTTTAGAACCTCTCAAACTGTCATAATATGAAATCAAAAAACCACCTTCCAACCACGTATTTTTATGAAGTGGTTGACCCGTATTAACGAAACAGAAAAGGTCAAGTAAACAATGAACCATCGAGATTGCGAGTAGAATTTTTATACCATCTCTCAAGTCTTAAAAGGTTGAGGATTTAAGGACATCATAGACTGTGATGAGTTTCTTGTTTATGTCTTTGTTTATGAGGGCACTGAATAGAATAATCTCGAGAACAAAAGGAATAGGTGCTTTTTTACCTGAACTTTTTGTTAAAGAAACTGCTGCGATAACCTCGATATTTTATTTATACTACGGAATTTGGTCATTTGTTGATAAGGGACCTACTTATGCTATGATAGCGAATAATAAAAAAGCACTAGAAATTTAAAACTTAGAAAATCCTAAAAAGAAAAGACGCTGTATTTAACAGCCTTAATTTCGTCAGAAAAACTTTCTTAGAAATATATAAAGGATCTTGTATAAAGATGCCACTAGTCTGATTGTATTGTTTGTGTCAAAAAAATTTGACAGTTTGGTTCTAAATATGGAAAAATGTCTTGTATGCCGATGCTGTTACAAGTCGAGACTCAATTTTTCAACAAACAAAATGATCAAAAAATTTGATTCAATGAAAATTACTGGAATGGCATGAGACAGTCATCAAAGGAATTCGATTCAATCACGCAAAAAGAAGACAAAGAGGTTGGACTTGTGTCAAATCTACTATCTTACGTACTTACTGACAGATAATGAAAATTAATTGCAGGGCTTACAAACCTTCTTGACGTGAATAATATTTTTGTAATCCTTATTTTTAAAACCATACAAGTATGTTTCACAGCCATATAAAGAAATTTCGTGTAACTAGTACGAAGTGGATAACTTAATTGGAAGCGGCATTCAAAATGCTAGAGAGATCCCTCTCTTGTAGAATCATAATACACTGTATGAAATTCACATGCCATACTTTTCAAACTAAGCGAAAATTTTCATGTGCAATATAGTATACTTATTTGCTTTAAAAAAAAAAGTATAATTTTGATACTTTTTAATTACTTTAAATCAACAATTTCCTATTTTATTCATTTGAAATGAGTCATTAAAAACCTTTCCCCAGAAGAAATATAATACAGAAATATTTTCTAAAAAATATTTTATTAATATAAATATATATTATAAAAACATATAAATAAAAATCATTGATGAATTAAAATTAAATATTGCTATTGTATAGAAAAATAAGCGAAAATTTCTAATGAAATAAAAATAATAAACCTAGTTATCATATCAAAACTAATATTTTATTCAAAACTTAACACAAGTATATATATATATATATATATATATATATATATATATATATTAATGTATATATATATATATATATATATATATATATATTAATGTATATATATATATAATATAAATAAATTAATATATATATATATATATATATATTAATGTCCTAGTTATTGAATACAAGAAAACGATATTCTCGAATTTTGCTTGAGTATTTTTTTCCTTACACATAAAAGTAAAATCAAAATTACACATGCATTTTACTCTAACGTAAAACGCTTGCATAACATAAACGACTGAAGCGTAAAAACCCCGAAAATTCAGCCTGAAATCTTGTAATAACCGGTTCGATTCGGTAATATCTCGCTTCAACCAGTTTCACTCGAATTAGCCAACGGTTGGAGTGGTAGCGAGCGTTGCGTGTCGACCTGCTAGCCTGTGTGCATATGTAATTGATAGCCTATTCCCATCAATTTAAGGTAGCATGAAAACATTGAACCGAACTTTATGATAGTTTGTTATAGTGCGTGCTTTTCGCCTTACAAGTGAACTTAGTAACGTGCCTACAATGCATAAGTGCTTCAAGCACAGGTTATATTGGTAGATGTGATCTATATTTGGCTTTGGCTAGGATTGACAAACGCGTGCGAATTTAGGTATTTCCTTCATATTATTAAAACAAATACACAACACTATGATACTTTAGTTTTCAAAAAGCATGAAGTCCGCCAATCCGCACTTAGCCAGCGTGGTGGGTTATGTCCTGATCCCCTTTTAAAGAGTAGGCGGTGCCCAGCAGTGGGCAGTTAAAATGAGCTAAATACAATCATACTTTAAATGATATTATGATGCTATTTACAACATTTTCCTCACCTACTTGAATGACCCCATTGCTATAAATAATAATTAAGTTATGTCACATGCTATCATAAAAGAGATCCCAAAGGACAATTTATAACACACGAAAGTTAGGTTAATGAATAAAGGTCTTGTAGAGCCTTTGTCTTTTTACTATTATCACAATTTACTGGACAACTTGTTATAAACTCGTGTCAAATGTAAAGCAATTTTGGACGTATATTAAGTATTTATTATGAAAATATCTAGTAATACAGGTTTTATTTTATTTATCACTACCATTGACTGTAGCATTGCGTTAGAACTCTATCTTATCTATAAATACAATCGTATTAATTATGTTGTGAAAAAAAATTCTATTTTTGAAAAGCAGTCACTTTCTCCCATTTGTAATGTTTTTTTGGGGTAATAATCTAAGAAATAATTTAAGATACATTTTCTTGTAACTACTAAATTACAGTATTTTGTACTTTACACTTATTTTGTAAACGTGAATCCAGTGATATTTTCCATCGCAAATTATAGACAGACGGTAAAAAATAAAATGTTTAATTAATATGTTCTAACTTCAAAAATGACGAATTTCCATACAATCTTATACTCCTTATGTACCATCTTTAGGGGATAATTTTTCTAAAGTCCTTCATTAATCTAAATGAGCGTTTTAGACTGCGCCTTGTCTATTAATGAGGCAGTTTTAAAAAAAGTATATCTAGGCATAACTGTTGCTCTACTTAAAATAAGAAGTATATTTTACATGACAAAGACAAAAGTACCACACTGATGTAATCTAATCTATTCTTATATATATAATTATAATCTATATATGTATATAAAATTAAACTCCTATATCTCCTAGTCAAGCTAAAACTTGAGAACGGCTTGACCGATTTCATTCAACTTTTTTTTAAATGCTTTCTAATACTTCGTAGAAGTTTCCTACATTAAAAAAAATTAAGGAAATTGTCCAGAAACTTAGAAAATTTAAGAAAACTTAATCCCGGAAATTGTCCCTTAAGGGGGTGAAAATGGGGATGAAAGTTTGTATTCGGAAGCAAGCTAGATACGAACCCGAGCGAAGAGAGGGTGAGTCACTAGTATAAATATAATTTTGTACTCATTCGGTGATAACTAACAACTAAACTAGGCCGAACCTATATAACTAGTATAATATTCCTCGTAAAATATCAAAAAGCATGCATTCAATTTAACATAAACGTCATTTAAATCTAAAAAAGGCCACAGCTTCTTCTATATAAAAAATGAATCGGACATTTCATTGTTTTACAGTAATCTCCCTGCGTACAAAAGTGTAGAACGAATTGAAAACCTTCCACTGTTTTGGCTCACAATCGAAAAAAATTGCAATTCCGGCTCTAATTTCAGAGATGTGAAGGCTTGATGGGGAAAAGGCTTCGTAATTTACTATGATCAAAGAACGTCTAGTGTATCAGAAACCGTAGCGATAGTTCTCTCAGTTCGAATACCCGTGAGAATCGTTTTTGGTAATTGATACATATGACCCGTCAGTTTAACGAGGATAGTTTGCCTTGCACTCGAGAAAGAAAGAAATGGACGATTAGTATTTGAACTTTCTGGTATAGAGGTATAATTAAAGTTGATTAGATATTCAAGTAATAGTCTGCGCTAGTTGATTTTAGAGAAACTTTTATTTAAGTAATTTATTTATTTTAACATTTGAAATTAAATTCGTGTGTATAAAATGATAATCTGTTATAGACATAAAGAATTTTTATGTTAATATTTGTACTAAGCATATGAAGATTATTATTCTACAGGATAGAACTGGCATATTTTACTCAACACATTAATTAAATTGCTAACCAAACATTGCACACTTTGTATTCTATTAGAAAAAGCGAAAAAAGCAAAAAGTGACAATTTTTTCTCCATCTGCTGGACGATGCAAACGGAATAAGTCTAAAAAATATATATAACACGTTCATTAGATGACGAATCCAATTTTCATTCATAACATCACAATATCAAGCATTCATAAATCCTATAAGTTCTCTGCAGCATCATTTCAAGCTTTTTCATATTGTTTGAGTGAGACAAAAGCGTAGGTTCTCTTGTTTTCGTTGCTTGAGCCATTGTGCTATCTTATCGGTAGAAATAGTGGTTTCAGTTATTGTTTTATATGACGTTCGATCTGCTTATGATGCCTTTAACACTCAGCATCGTGGTCCTTGGTCATGACAATATTATTAACATTATGTACAAAAATAACAATATTAAAGTGGCTTATCTTAAAAAAATGGTTGACTGCAATAAAATAATTTTAATAGCCGTTTTTTTTAAACTAGACTTAATTTAAAAATGTAAATAATATTATAACAGATTAAAAATAGCCATTTTTGTATACATTTTATCTCCACCCGCAAACAAAAAGCTCTAATTCTTGTTAGTGGTGTAAAGCTTAAAGCGTACTTTTTAAAAAAAAATTAAATCTGCGTGAACTATATCCAAAAAAAAAACCGGTTAACTGTAAGAACTGTGAATTTGCCGGATGAGGTAAGTTTTTTTTACGTAATATCAATGGCTATTGAATACGAATAACATTCTAACATATAATAGTTTATAACATAGATAAAAGTGCGATTTGAATAAAATAATTCAAATCTCTCTATACAAAACATAGATAGTCTATTATAGAAATAAGCAATAAATTCTACGTTATTAATATAACTATTCAATGTTTCTTGTATTAAAATAATATTACTATGGTGACAATTGTTAACGCTAACAATACACGTATCAAATACGATAGAAATGCACGTATTTGTATAAATACTTTATGCGCTCGATATCTAGTGTAGAAATCTGTTCATGGTACGGCACTAGTAACAGTTCGTTTGCAAACGATTTTGATTCACGTTTCTAACGTTCTATTGGATATTTGTTTTTACCTACATGAAATGCGTAGCGAGTGGGTTTTTAATCTAGCCATTGTTTTATTTTAGCTAGTATTGCGCTATATTGTTCCTTAGCTGAGTACGTATCGTTATATTCAATTCAATTCAATTCTGTTGTTAATCGCGTACTGTAATATAAAAAAATCATAGTATTTATCATTAGTAAATAAGGAGAAAATAAATAATCTTTATAATCTAGGTATAGGCGATAAAGGAAATTATAAATATACTTAATTATATATACAAAACAAATATACTCTTATTATTACTAACAAGTTATGTCCACGTGGAATAATGGCACGTATTCTCCCACTGAATGGCAATGCTGATTCTGTAGGTGAAAAATGCGCCAGTTCTCCTGTCACCAGTAGAGGCGATAAGACGAGGCGATATGCCTTTTAAGAAGTGCTTAACACTTTGACTCCATTGTATGGTTATTTTGTATATTTGCATAGATTAATATTATATTTAAAGAGAGATATAGATTACTTAAATTTCGGTACATAGAGAGCTTCAATGGGATTAGTCTGTTAAATAAATTCACCCGGCTGAACGAAGGGAGGTCTACCCTTAGACAATTTTATAAAAAGTAGGTAAAATAATTAAAATAATTTTTCACCCAGAGGAAAATTAGAGGAAAACATACATGAATAGATTTACCTACCTGTATTTTCTATGGATAATACTAAAACTCGTAATTAGTTATAAAACAAAAAAAAACTTGACAGACAGACGAGAATAAGGTACTGAACTGTTTTGCGTTTGTATATGAGTAAACTTTAGCACTACTTTTTTACCATTATTTTCTATTTAAACCGTGTGATAATCGAACCAGTGATTGACTCTACTAAAAGACAACAATCATATTTCCACTCAATATTCTTAACTCGCTCAATACTTAATTTTCAATCTGCTTATTTAAACTTGAATAACATCGAATCAATGACTTTATTAGTACCAATCGATTAGTTTGCTAAATAAATGTTGACGGGCAATCGCCCACATGAAACGTGAACAATTAAAGCGATCTAGTAATCGACGCGCGAAGGATTTTGATTCACGTTCTGAACGCTGAATTGAATATTTGCTTTTCTCTATTTGAAATACGAATTGGGCATTAGAAGTGAGAAATTTTATTTGTATGTACATAAGTGAGAAAATTTACGATGTTTTAAAAACTAGTGGCATAAATTTTGTGTCTTACGGTTAACGAAAACATCATGAGGAAGACTGCATGTCGGAGAGAACCTAACAAGTTTCCGAAAGACATGTGAAGTCCGCCAACCCGCTCTTGGCCAGCGTCGTGGACTATCATGGTCTGATCCTCTTCGTATTGAAGGGAGGCTTTTGCCCAGCAGTGGGATGTTAAAAAATATATACTACATTCGATACAATTTGGTGTTTGAAGCTATACTAAAGTACCAGCAAACTTAAATCTTAGTACTCTACAATTTGTTTTAACATTGAAAAATGTTTTTTTTGTCGCTTCAGTATAGGCCCGATTTTCAGCGAAAATGCGACATCGCCCTGGTGTCGTAGATTTTTTGACTACGTGGTTGATTGGATTTGGGATGTTAAAAGACGTGTTTGAATGAGGGCTACAAAATGCAAAAAATATATTTGAAAACACTCAAAGTTTTTTTAAATCGAAAAAATGTGAATAATGCGGTCGCATTTTGCTCGGTTTCGGTCAGAAAAAAAATCATATCTCGAAATGATATAAGATATCAAAAAAATAAAAAAAACCCTAGAGATATGACTTAGGACTACATTTAAAGATATATTGGAGGTTAATATCACTGATGGGTTATTCAGAAGTTGTACCTTTGTGACGCTGAGATTACGCGAGGAGTTAATGTTTTGGACCATGATTTTATTTTTGAACCGAAGTGATTATTCGTGAATAAATAAATATGTATTTTAACTAATAACTAACTAATACATTATAATAAAACAGTAACTAAGTGAAATTTATACGTGAAATATATTTTCAAAACCATGACTGTAACGTATTGTGTCCTACAGACCCCAAAACAATGATTATGAAAAATTTTGTCTGTTTGTCTGTATGTCTGTTTGTCCATTTGGCTGTGCGCGTTTCACGAAAAAAGTGCTGAACCGATTTTAACTAAATTTTGTGTCTTAATAACTTATTACTCGGGTTAGGATATTTAAGATATCTTTTCCTGCAGGAAAATAAAAGAAAAGGGAGAGGAGAGGGGCGGAGTGGAGAGGAGCGACAAGAGAGGAGCCTGTTGTTGGGATTTGGCCTGTATTTTACAGTTCAGTAATTAAACTACGATATTTTGTATTAAAGATCCGGTAGTACATTACAACAAGTCATATCACTTCAAATCATGCGAGAAACATATTTACATCGAGTGGCACTCGAACCTGTGACCTATGACATAAATAATTTAATTAGTACATTATATCGGAGAAATAGAGTAAGTTACTAACATTAAAGAAACAAGTAATTCTTATGAGATTTATTTTTGTATGTATGCTAAGTTTTTTATAAAATACATTAGAATAAAAAAAAAACTCTTGAGGTAGGAAATAGTATAGTTAAGAATATGGTTAAAAATAGATGCAGGTACATTTATATTACATGCACATATATTTTATTTAGCCCTTTTTAACTTCCAACAACTGGACACGAGCATTGCCTCAATGTAATAAGGGGGATCAATCACGTTTCGCGGCAAACTTGTGGCCGGTTTCACCAACGTCACCTAAGTTTAAGGGAATCCCCTAAGCATGGTTAGGGGGCTGTTAGGGGACAGTTTCTGTTTCACCGACAGTTAGGGGTCACCTAAATGTTGAAATGCCACCTAAATATAGGTAATAGAAATAGGGGCTCTGACGATGGTAAAACGAAATTTAATTTAGGGGCTAGTTTAGGGGAACCTTTAAGCTAGGGATCCCATACGTGGTAGCTTATGGGATGTTGGTGAAATCGGGCATTAGTCTTTTCAAAACTTAGGCGTGCAGGTTTCCTCACGATGTTTTACTTCAACGCATTACCAATTGATTAATTTGCGTGACTTGAACCCGCTACTTCGACCCGTTTCATTTTGTTTTCTAAGCGAGCAGTTAATCACTAGACTACCACTAAAATTTCGCTTACATTAAATACCTACTTCAAAATATTTTTATTAGCATTTTTTTCTTTTTTTTTTTTTTGCTTTTAGTTCACTAACAAAATATATCTCCATACAAACACGAAACGTTCAGTATCAAGGTACGGTATAATCTACCCAATAAATTATAATTCCGCAAAACGTATACGCTTCAATCAGTAACTGTCGCCGTGATTGGGTGTTAGCGCTCGTTGAGCAAACATCGTTTTGTTCGGACCTCTCGGGATGGGAATACTGAAAAATTGCTTTAGACCCTTTAGTTTATCGATATTTTTTGTTACTGGATTCGTTTATTATTGTAAAGATTTTTGTCAAATATAAAATAAATAAAAATAGTTTAACAGTGATGCTATATTTTTATGTACCACAATGTTTCAAATACATAATCTATCTACCTAATATTATAAAGCGCTAAAGTTTGTGAGTTTGTGACGTTGTAGTGGGTAATCTCTGGTTCTACAAAACCGATTTAGATGAAATTTGGTAAGAAGATATTTTGAGACCCTGGAAAGGACATTGGATACTTTTTATCCCGGAAATCGTCCCTTAAGGGGTTGAAAATGAGGATGAAAGTTTGTATTGGGAATAAAGCTTGGGACGAACCTGAGCGAAGAGAGGGTGAGTCGCTAGTATATTATAATATTCTAGCCACTTATCCTTGCTTCACTCAGATTTCTTTGCTGTGATTTCCTTTACTCTTACAAAATATTAATAATCTACACAAAATTTAACAATTTTGAACTTACTATAATTTATATCTGCTATTCTTGTAAAATAAATCTACGGGTTTACAACTAAAAAAAAAAAACAAATAAAAATTCATTTTCACAAAAATCACAAAATTGTCGGGATAATAAGCGCTAAATTAATTAATTTATGAAAAAGTTTACAAATTCATTAATTTGCGAAATATTGTTGGAAAGTAGAACATGTTTCGTTTCTCAACGAACACGTGCCACTACTTACTACTCTACAGTACACGTGCTTGTTTTATGAATAAACTTGATTATAAGTAAACTTTTACTTTTATAATAAAAGTATTAATATATTTATTATTACACTAGCGATTTAGCCTCGCTCTGCTCGGGTTAGTCCCTAGTTACGTTTTAAAGTTTTGCTAGATTTCTCAGAGATGAGATATTTTCTCGCAGTAAAAAGTATCCTATATGTTGACCCGGATAATTGTTGACGTATCTTTATACAAAATTTCATCAAAATCCATCAAGTGGTTTACCGCAATGCGTTCAGGCAGACAGATATACAGTCAAAAAATCTAAAAGCTATAGATTCGACATCTGTATCGATAGTAATGACAATTTCAATAAGATTTTCCAAAAAAAAAATTACAGATTCGACTCAGATACACAGTTAGACATTTATTATATATATAGATATTAACTTATATAAAAAATAAAGGAAATTACCAATATACTTAATTATATATACAAATCAAATGTACATTTAATTATTCCTACCCAAGTACACAAGTATGTCGGTGTGGAATAGTGGCAAGAAAGCTAGCCACATTTTCCCGCTGAATTGCAATGCCGATTCTTTGGGCAAAAAATGAACCAGATCTCCTGTCATACTCACAAGTGGAGGCGATAAGACGAGGTGTTAAGAAGTGTGCACTTTGACTCCATGGGCCATGGGTTTCTACAGCATATGGTATAATATTTCGAATCTGTAGCATTTTGAAGTGAAGTGCTTTTTTTTGCAATTATTGTACAATGTACAGGCTTTATAAAAGTGTCAGTCTATAAAACCTCATACAGGAATTTTTTTTTTTTTTATTAAAATACAGTTCGCGTATACAAATCGATTTCGAAATGTTTACGATTTTTTATCACTGTGGTACAGTCAAACGACGCTAGCTATAACAGTTAAGATACGTGTTTTATTGCTAAAACTGTGGAACAATGTTATCCTATAAAATAAAAATATTTATTTTGACTTTTGGATTACTTATAGTATGGCTGACTCTATGGTAAAAAAAGTATTTTTAAAGTACAAATATTGAAAAATAAACTATTCTATACATATAATAAAACTCTAAAACGAATCTGTAAATTAAATATTTTTTGGAAAATCTTATTTGATATGATGATAGCTAATTATCTGGGTCGACATATAAGATACTTTTTATTAAATATATAATCTCTGAGAAATCTATACTAAACGTTAAAACGCAACGGGGATGAAGAATGAGTCGCTAGTCTTGAAATACTCTTAAAAAAGTGACTTGTTTCTGCAAAATACTACTTAGTTTTAAGTTTTTAAAATTAAAAAATATTCTGCTATATATACGTATAATCCAGTTATATATAAAGTTGTATTTAGTTTTAGTTTAGTTTTGGCATTTTATATGTATGTTGACTTTTTGACTGACTTCTTGACTTAACTAGTATAGCTATTAAACTAAATTTAAAAAATACTAATAATTGTTATGTGAAATGTATTTGGTTGAACAATTACAAAATATAATTTATTTAAATTTTCCTTATACACAGATTAAATCTCTCTTTGTTTGAAATAAAATTTATATATCAAAGGGAAAATAAAACTGGCAATTTATATCCAATCTGTATTTGAACAAGAAATAAAATGTGTTAAATGAATAGCAATCTATATTTTTAATAATATTGTAGATATGAAAATATTCTTTAGTTTCTTTAGTTTACTCTTTTTGCGTGATTTTGATCTACATTAAAAAAGCTTTCTCGATTTACATATTTACCGGAAGCATCTCGTACCATATATTTTTGTGTCCGTTTTCGAAAAAAAAAACATAGCATTTAAATTATATTATTAAAATCAATATTACCTGACTGTGGTATTAGCTTAGATCTTTGTAAAGGTCCTATGTATGTATGCATTTTCGATGATAGCATAATAATTTGGTATGAATTGACCAAATGATAGAGCCAGGGGTTATATAGTACAACTTTGCAATAGTTAGTAATCTCTGCGGGACTATTATGTACAAATAGTTTTTAGACAGTTTCCTGGTGGCAGTGGTAACCCAGCGGTAGCTTGGGAAACTCTCGCTCGCTCCTCCTCCGCACCTCTGCCATTTTGCATGTGCGAATTATTTCCAACCTGATTACCACTTGTCTTACGGTAAAGGAAAACATCGTGAGGAAACCTGCATGTCTGAGAGAACCTAGCACGTTTTTGAAAGACATGTGAAGTCCACTAAGCCGCACTTGGCCAGCTTGGTGGACTATGGCCTGATCCCCCTCGTATTAGGAGGATTTTTTTGTAATAAATTATTTAAATAAGAATTCTAGAAATATGTAAAAAGGTTACAGCGATATATTGTGCACAAAAAAGCATTTCTATTAGGAAGGATTTCTTTTTCAAGCATAGCAATAAATACTTTGCCCACTCAAATTCTGTCATCTAAAATGAAGACTTAAATTACTACTCACAGTGAGTCATTAAAGTGAATAGAAAAGTAATAAAGCGTTCTGCAATTACTTTCAAGGAGCTTTTTTATACTTATAAGTTTTTTTTTTATTTATAATGAAATTAAAATGTTTTTCTTTACAGCCAATTATGTTACTATATGCTTCATATTTAGTTTTAGGGTTTCATAGTTAAAAGGCAAAAGCGGGGTCCTTATACAATCTGTATACAGCAATTGTATTTAAAGATTATTGAGGATATTGAGCTGAACGGCAACTGCCTAATGTGAACCACTTACTCAATAGTGAAGTTAAATTATGAAAAATTATACAAATAGAAATGGTTCCTTGGAATTTTTTTAAATATTTATACTATGGGTATTTCTAAGCATTTAGACTACAATCATTTATCTCATTTTAAAGATCTAGCTAGCTTCTAGGTCGTTAACACTACCCTCACCCACTAACCCACCCTCTCAATACTAAAGTATGGGGTGGAACTCTGAAAGTTATTGCGATAATAGAGCTTCCAAAATACTTTTAACGAAATTTGCTTAGTAAAAATTGTGTTGACTATTTTTCATAATGAAATGAGTATGTTTTTAAAATATTAAATAAAAAATTAGATAATTTTCGATTTTTTTACTAACAAATTATCTAAAATCAAATTTAAAAGTAATTTATTGCTTAACGCTAATCCTCAGTGTGTAAGTTTCACTCGCAGTTAGACGATTTTTTATAATTACATTTGTATATTCATCACGCCTTATAATATCATACCTTGTTTTAAGCTTGTGAAATTTCAAGGGGATATACAATGCCTTTTTTTAACTGTACTTTACATACTAATACGTGCGCATGTTGTGTATGAAAATACAACAAATTGTTTCAAGTGAAAATCGAACCAGTAACCATCATGTTGTTAGCAAGATCCTTTGGTTTGCCGACATTTTACTAACTGCAGTGATCTTTAATAAACAAAGGGCGAATTAATCATGACACAGCTTGGAACTAAGAGGCGAGCATACGAAGAAATCCAATTTTCTGGAATGGCTCCACGAATTTGAAATTGGAAAACTTCCAGATTTCTAACGTTCGTGATAGAGGCTCGTGATGGCCGTATTAGACCAGATTTCCTCTTACTTTGAATTAAAACACTGTATGCTCTATGTTTCATAATAAGCTCTGTTTTACAGTAAGCTTAAAAATATTAATATTTTTACCTAAAATTAAAATAAAATATAAATATCCATACTTTCATACTTAATATTATAAATGTGAAAGTATGTTTGTTTGTTTGTTTGTCTGTCTGTCTTTCTTTCACATCGAAACAGAGTGATGGATTGGCGTGACTCTTTATGTGGAGATAGTTGGAAAGTGACATAGACTACTTTTTACCGCGAGAGATTATCTCATTCCCACGGGAAAATAAGTTATTATAATATAAGGCAAAAAATTATTTATTATCAAAAGAATTACTTGAAACTTGGTATTAATGCTCTTCAATACAATAAAATAAATACGTGCTTTAGAATTTTTCGAAATTCATCCTATAAAGGGGGTAAAATAGGGAATAAAATTTGGTATGAAAGCTACCTTTTTAGAATTTTTTTGTAGTATCAGCGCGAGCAAAGCCTCGGGTTCTGCTAATATACTATGTAGTAAATAGTAAATATGTAAATTATTATATGAAAATAATATTCAAAACATTTACTGAAAAGTCAAATACAGTCTGACAGGCTAAGCCTGTGAAGCCTATTTTAATAAATTCTAACTCTACTATAACAAGTTATTTAGGGCTCAAGCTATTAAATAATAGAGCTTACTGTGTTTTATAGCATACGACTATGAACTACCTATGAAAGCTTTGCTATGTAACATAAAAGTTTGAAAATTTTAACACGTACTCGTTCATAAATGAATTTATTTATATGAATCATTCTTTTGATATCGCAAGCATATTTTGGCAAATAAAGTCCAGATAAGCTTCGTATTTTTAGTTTGTGCACTGGCAGTGCTGACGCGATGTGGAACAAATAAAATAAATCCTTCGATGCTTAGTTGCGGCGATACACAGCGTATTGTAAAACAATACTACTACTGATTCGATGTAAGCGTTAAAATGTTTATATAAAAATATGATATCAAAAATACCTTTAACCTGCCATTTTTTATTTCTTTTACAGTTACATTTAAATACTTTAACTAATTTCTTAAGTCTAGTTTTAATATATTTAGAGCTTACACTGATATCATAATCATTCAATCAAACCATAGATTAAAATATTTCTTTCTGTAGCTTTTGTGGTTACGTACCTATATATGGAAAGTAGTAAGTAATACGTTTTAATTTTATTTGTAATATTCCTATCTGGCGCCATACTACAATACAAACACATACATATGTATTTCTATGTTTTCCAACTCCCCAAGTTCTAGTTACTAATAATAACTGTTTTAAAAAAAAAGGAATCCAGGTACCATTTTGTTAGCACATCGCAGGACTCGAACCCAATGCCTTACAACTCGCATCTGCTAATACACTACTGTACCAAAAACAGGATAATAATCGATGAGATTTAAATCACATAAAATAAATGTATAATATACAAAAAAAAAAGAACAAAAGCAATAAGTATTAAAATCTAAAATATTAGACATACAGTATTACGACTACAGCAAACATCAATCTACGTAATTCCTTAGATTTCTAAATAAATTTAACCTTAAAATGTATGGAGTTTTGAAAAATGTATAGTAGGTAAATAGAAAACACCGGCCAAGCAGCGAGCGTAATAAGCATCGTAATCCCAGTTAATACCTAGTCTTCGGATGCTGCGGATGAAATGCACCGGTGGTTGCCATTAACGTAATTGCAGTGTGAATATTCAAACATTGTAGAATTGCGCACAAAAAAGGCAATATTGTCTTACAAATTAATCTAATATTATAAATGCAAAAAAATATGTCTTTATTTACACGCGTAAAACAAAGAAATAGCTAAAATAAATGTCCAAAATAAAAATGTCAATATAGTAAATACTTTTTAGAATTATATATTTTTATTTGTATTGTTTTTTTTCTCAAAAATTTTGTATTTTTTTAAAATAAATACATTATTTAATATATATATTTATATATTTTTTTCTTATTAAAAATTTTACTCAATGCAAAGCCGTAGGAATGGTATTATGATATGGCTAATTTATAATAAACACCTTTGCAGGCTTTAATAACTATCATCTGCGGGCTCTTATTCTTTTAGTCTGGGGCTATTTATTTTTTGGTGGTTTTGCTTTCTTTTACGCAATAACCGAGCAAAGAATAAACCGCGTTTTTTTTTTCAAAGTTTATCCAAGGTTTATAAACAGAAATGAACCATAGACTAATTTTTGTTCTGTAATATTATGTGGTTGATGTTGAGTTCTGAGTTGGTGGGTTCTGGATGTTGAATCTATAACAACTGCTTAGAGAAATTGATTTTGTGTCAATAATTTTACAATAAATATTATATTTTAATAGTTATTTTAATTCTTCAAAATCTGCCTCTTGTAAAATACATTGAAAGAAGTGACTTTATATTGATATAATTATTCGTTATTTACTTATCATGACACTATTATCTCTATATTTTTTGAGTCGAAATTAACCTCGAGTGAGAATCGAATAAGCGACCTTTAGCGTTATTTGCAGTGTCATTTTTTTACATAACGTGTTCCACGTTTGTCTAATGTAATATCACTCACATTAACAAGTAGTTTTTTTAATTGCTACGGACTTAATAAAGTTTACTTAATGATGTTCAAAAATATTTTTTTATAATAAATGTTTATTTAAATGTATACAAGTGTAAAGGATTACGCGATTCGAGTTAGATTCATTTGTATGCGATTTGTATTGAATGTTTATATTACCTAATGCTATCGTATCACGCTATGCTGTACACCGGTATAAGTTCGACCTGGGCAGTTATACCCTTGTTACGGCTGACAATTATTTAGATATAATTCTTTACTTTTGACGACACGTTTGGCTCAGTTTGTAATTACCCTTCTTGCTGTGCCAGCGGTCGCAGTTTCGAGTCCCGCTGGGGGCATTCATTTATGTGATGAGCACAAATGCTTGTACTCCAATCATGGGTGTTTATATATTTTATAATATGTATATATTCAAAGTTATATATGTGTAGTGTATCAACTATCTAGTGTCCATAATATAAGCCTCGTAGCTTATCATGGAACTAGATGTTGTTGTGGGTTAAAGTCCCAACATATTATTATGAATATTAATTAATTACAAAAAGTATGTTAAAGGAAATAAATGAGGTCTTACCGCTCTTTTATTTAGGCTTTATTTCATTGTATAAAGGCGACAAGAATTTATATGAAAGAATTATTCAGCACTTTTTAATGTCCCATTGCTGAAAAAGGGCCTACTTTGAATACGAAGGAAACAAGGCCATAGTCGACTACACTATTTTTTTTTAACGTTGGGAAATGCATTTACGCACGAAGTGTGGGACTCACCGGCGAAGCCAGTACTACCCACTAAAACCCAACAAAACCTTCCCCCGTCTTAATGGGGCGTCGCAGGATCGCTTACGCATTCAACTACGACGCCCCGACGGCAGATCTACCGAAGCAGACCACAACAACCACAGGGTTGCTCCAAGGTCCACTCTGCTATCAGAGAAGCACCAGGAGCAACCCGCATGGTACACCGCCCTCCGAAGAGGGCCGCCTCCCACCGCCCACCGAAGCGGGCCACCTCCCTGTACGTTTCTTGGCTTCGCGCCCGGCTGTACTGCCGGGCACTACTGAGCCCCCGCACCCCGACAAGGTGAACGCACGTTGGGGGGGGGGGGGGATAGTCGACTACACTGGCCAAGTGCAGCTTGGCAGAATTCTCATGTCTTTTCGAAAACTTTCTAGATTCTCATAAGCAAGCAGGTTTCCTCACGATATTTTCCTTCAACTTAAGGCATGTAGAAATTTGTTCACACATGAAAATATCAGTGATACGAAATCTGTGTTTTGAACCCGCTTTGCTTGCTTTCACAAGCGAGCCTATTACCACTGCTTCTTACTTTAGTTTACTCTATACTTAATACTATATTAGTATAATATATTATATAGATCAAGCCATAGTCCACCACGCTGGCCAAGTGCAGGTTGGCAGAATACACATGTCTTTCGAAAAGTTGATAGGTTCTCTCAGACATGCAGGTTTCCTCACAATATTTTCCTTCACCGTAAGGCAAGTGGTAATCATGTTAGAAAAGATTCGCACATGAAAATATCAGAGGTGCGAGACCCGGGATTTTAACCCGCTTCACTCGGTTTTCCAAGCGAACGCGTTAACACTGCGCTACCATTGCCTTTACCCTATATAGTAATCAAACATATTAATTAAAAGTAATTGCATTAGATAGATCCAGACACTTAGCCATCCATGCTACCTAGACCAACTATCGGATAAATATACAACTTAAGAGAAAAATATATATAAATATAATATAAAATACTCCATGCTTTAAAATATAGGACGGTTAATTACTAATTAAAAGTTGTAAAAATAAAGTTTGCAAATTACAGCCGCATTTCCAGTTTATTCGTAACTATAAAATTATGTATGTAGGCTTCGAACCGAAAAAAGACAAAACACCTCTCAACCTATATGGCAGGAACCATAACGAACCATCTAAATTACGCAAATGTAAACGAAATGAAAGACATAAACATCGATAAAATAGATGATAATTAATTGCATTTCATTTAAAAAGTACCGACTTCAAAAACGCTTCAAAAGTTGGTTTTACAATTAAGGATTGAGTATTGTTTTTTTCATTTATACGAGACTAGTTTTTGCTTGTGGCTTCACTCGTATAGTAGCGAGTCGGTGAGTATCATAAATTGGTTATGTCAATCCCCACGATGTAAAGGTAAATATATATATATATATATATATATATATATATATATATATATATATATATATATATATGCATATACCCACAGAACGCGACACAAAACAACAGCACAGTTTCAGTTTCCAATTTAATATTTCACTTTCGATTTATACTTACGTTAGATTTCTTTGATAATTATTTATATTGCAGAACGAAGAAGAAGAAAAAATATGAAAATTGATTTACAATTGGCGATATATTGAGTATATTCGTATGTACCAGAATGAGTAACTCTTCCTTTTTGAAGTCGGTAAAATATAGAGGACGGGAGGGTTTATAAAATAATAATTACGCAAACCAAACACACCAAAATTGTTAGTATACAGATAAATAAATAGCGTCTGAAGAACCGAGATAACCGCCCAAGTTGGCGGCTTAATTGACGCTCTTAAGAAACTTGAAAATATTAATATTTTTCGACCCTTTGAATTAATACGTTTTAGAGATAATTGCTGCTAGTCCTTAAATATGACTTACAAATTAATTAATCTCCCCTAATTAACGTTTGTGACTTAGCCTTTATTTTGTTCTCAATATGTCGGCTAAATAAAATTATAGCAAATTATAATTATTGTACATAAACACTATGAAAGTATTTCTGTGTGAGTGGTCATTTTATTTATCGAATATTATTATTTATTATTGATACATTTTCACGTTTTTTTTTTAAATGACTGAGTGTAAGAGCGTGTTTCTTTTCATGCTGTAACCAGTCTTTACGAGTTCGTATCCGGGTTATTGATCTGAAAATCTGAAACTATTGGTTTTTTTAATATTATTTTTTATTGACCATAAACACTTATATTTTATCCGCATTTCATTTCTATCTAGCGTAGCTTTATCTAATGCATCAGTTTTAGTGTGTGAAATATTATGATTTGGTGATGTGAGTGTGTGTATATGTGTGATGATAAATGCGTCTACTGTTACAGAGAAAGTGCATAAAATAAAAAGAGGTCAACACAGTATCCTTTTAGTAAAGACAAATTTGTTTTTTTTTTATATACATTTCTCGTAATTTATCAGAGTAGCGCTTCGTAAAGTAATAAATGAACTCGAAGAGCAGATTATCCTTAGAAAGGTATTTAATAATTAAGAAGTCAGCTTAAAGTGAGACAAGAATTAATATTCACAGTACATTTGTAGCAATAAATTGTCGTGATATTTGTTTTTTGATTTTAAATTAATATGTATCTTTTTGTACTAAGTTTTTTTAGAAATACTGATTCGTTTGTTAATGAACTTTAGATTCTTAGAACTTTAGAACGTTAGATTCTTAAATAGAGCCTATTTACCTGTTCAGTATATTATTTCACCTATTACGTAAATAATGTAACAATCATACAATATTATTAAAATATCATATAAAATATATGTTTAAATTAACTCATAATTAGTACTCGTGGTTCAGAAAACTGCTGGATTACTATGAGTGTACAAGAGATGCTAAATTGTTACAATTTTAAGTATGGAAAATGTAGACTGTGATTTAATTAGTCTTTATGTCACTGTCTCAGTGGCTTATTGGTTAGCATGTATGGCTGCACATCGGGAGGTCTGGGCTTCGAATCCCGAGCCAAGTTTATTTATTAAGTCTGTCTGTTAAGAAAATCCCAGTAACAGTCCGGACTTCGAAATTTGGCAGTGTTATACCCTCGTGCTTCGGAGAGCACGTAAAACCGTGGTCGAAAACGTTCATGAGGACATCATTACTATTTTGTCACGTCTAGAAAACTACATTTACGAAACTTACTTATATGAAAAGATTAAAAATACAATAATAATTTCATTTCATTCCACTTAAAATCAATCGAATTTTATATGCAATCTATTAGAGACTTATTGCTGTAATTTTAAATCTACATATCTTCATATAGATCATCTCAGTTTACAATTAATTTAATTAGAAAAAATACTCTTGTTATCTTAATTTTATCCGCATTCTTGATAATCTACTACCTCAGATCAGGTCACTTAAATTTTGATACATTTAAATATATTATTATTATGTAATATATTCGCATACATGTCGCATAACATATGGTTAAACATTGCATTATCATATAATGTTATGGAACAAGTGCAGAATGGAATATAACCAAAATTATATTGAATTAGCTAGCTAATAATTATATATGAATGTAAAAGCGTGTTTTTATCTTACTTTTATACAGCCACGGTCCAACAGATTGACGTGGTTTTTGTTTTTTTTTTTGATCTGAGAAGTTTTTAGTGGATGACTATACCTATAAAAAAAGTTATACCTAAATATGACGTATCATAGGTCTTTCTATCTCCCAATGCTGGACAAAGGCATCCGTTCTATACGACGGGGATCAGTCCATCACGATGGTATAGTGCAGGTTGGTGCACCTCACATGTCTATCGAAAATTGCTAGGTTCTCTCAGACATGCAAGATTTCTCACGATTTTTATTTCACCGTAAGATAAGTAGTAATCATGTTGAAATTGATTTGCACATTAAAACATCAGAGGTGCGAGAACCAGGATTAGAACCCGTTTTAACCAGAGTCCCAAGCGAGCGCGTTACCACTGGGTACTGGGGATAATAGGGGATCGGACAATTTTTCAGAAAGTGTGTTAAATTAATCTTCATGGATACTTATTCACATAAAAAAATAAATTTAATTTATTTATAGCCTTTTAGGTACTCAAAATCATGTTTTAATATTGCTTGTTTAAAAATACCGCCAAAACGACACGTTATACGAGTGACGTCACTTGTAAATGTCATCAATATTATTGTTCTGTGGTCATTCATAACATAAACAAAACGACTGTATGGACATAAGTTCGCAAGAACTTTTGTTTCGTGGAAAATATTCTTTATTTGTTGTTATGGAACGAAAAACATATCGTTGGTGTGTTGTACCTCAATGTACGAACACATCAAAAACTACTCCAAATAAAATATTGATTGATGTGCCAAGAAAAGCAGATATACGAAAAAAATGGTTGGTCTTAGCAAGAAAAAAGTGTGACGGAATATCTGTAAATTCACCAATTTACTTTTGTGAAGATCATTTTGACGTAAGTGTACAGTAGTTACTTACTACAAATGAAATATATATATATATATATATATATCACAGTATATAAATATATATATATATATTTATATATACTGTGACGTGCTGTGTTAGGGTCCTGGTGGACGTTAAAATAAAGAGTGGACTGTATAATAATTATATTTTAGGCTGGTACAATCGTCGTTTAGTCGTTACAATTGAATAGGGAGGACGAATTTAGTTATTTGAAGTCGTCTTGTCGCCACGGGTCTCAAAAGGAAGTGAAGTGCTCCGTCGTGTAATGGCCGCTCGCCGTGGCTGTCGATGGTGGGGCTGCGACCGCGGCCCGCCGGTGTCCACTGTTGCGTTTTACGCAACATGCTCCCCCGGTTGAAGGTTGAAGTCTTCAAAGTCTGGAAGGGGGCAGATATTATTAAAGGCTCTACGAATTGTCCCACATTTCGTTTTAAGCTCAACCACTCTAACGACGCCATCGCTCCCTGGGTAAAGTCTTATTACTCTCCCCATCGACCAAAGAAGAGGCGGAAGGGCTTTATCCTTAATAACAACAAGAGAGCCCTGTTTGAGTTCTGATTTCGACGATCTCCACTTTACCTTCGCCTGCAGCAAAGACACATATTCTAAGCAAAAGCGTTGCCAAAAGTGTTGCTTAATGAGCTCTATTCTTTTGTATCGTTCGAGAGCATTGATGTTGGTTGCTGTTATCTGTGGATGAGGTATAGTTATTAATGATCGTCCAATTAAAAAGTGAGCAGGAGTTAAAGGAGATAAATCTTGAGGGTCAGAGGAAAGTGGGGTGAGAGGACGGGAGTTCAAAATTGCCTCAATCTGCGTAAGACAAGTAACCATTTCTTCAAAGGTGAAATTAGTGAGTTGAAGCAGTCTACGAAGATGGTGCTTAGTAGAGCGAACGGCTGCCTCAGCTAATCCATTAAAGTGTGGACTATAGGCAGGCACAAATTTAAATTCAATACCTTGCTGTGCAATACTACCTTCTAGGTCTGAATGGGCCAGGAATTTAGTTAATTCGTTATAAGTGCCGACAAAATTGGTACCGTTATCGGAAATAATACTTGAAGGTTTACCACGGCGCGATATAAAGCGATTTAAAGCGGCTATATATGCAGTTGTCGATAGTGCTGTAACAAGCTCGATGTGACAGGCTTTGACAGCATTGCAAATAAAAATTGCCAAATAACATTTATTTAATTTACAGCCTCTCCCCTTTCGGTCCGCTATCAACACTGGCCCAGCGTAATCCACGGAACAATGTAAAAAAGGGAATTCTAATTCCGTTCGGGATGCAGGTAACTGTCCCATTATAGGCTGAATGCTTTCGGATTTATATCTGCAACATCGAACACATTTATTAACAATAGACTTAGATAAGTTCCTGCCACCTAAGGGCCAAAAGGTTTGCCTTATATTTGCAAGTAGTAATTGTGGGCCAGAGTGTAAATATTTTAAATGAAAATAATGAAATAGAACCTTGCTAAAATGATGCTTACTACATATTAAAATAGGATGCTTAGTGTCATAACAGTATGGGGAATTACTAAGTCTGCCACCAACTCGAATAATATCATTGGAATCTAAAAATGGTGTTAAAGAAGCAAGTCTATTCTTTTTAGGCAAAGTATCGCCCCTTTTCAAAATAATGTATTCTTCAGGAAACATTTCTGATTGAACCTTTTTTATAATTAAATTTAAGGAATTCTGAAGCTCTGTTATAGATAAATAACCTTTTAATTTTATTTTATTTCTACAATTGTAAATAAATCTCTGTATATATGCTACTGATCGTTGTAAATAAGTAAATTTAGATGTATTATTAATTAAACGACATATTAAGTCAATGTTTAGAGTATTGTTAAGTACTAAAGAACAATTAAGCAACTCAGGTAAATCCTGATTCTTATTAAGATTGGGAGTTTTTGGCCATTCATTTTCATTTTTTAACAAAAATGTGGGGCCCGACCACCACAATGAAGAACCACTGATGGAATCAGCCTTCACCCC
The DNA here is from genome assembly GCA_947093115.1 of Brenthis daphne. Classification (NCBI taxonomy): domain Eukaryota; kingdom Metazoa; phylum Arthropoda; class Insecta; order Lepidoptera; family Nymphalidae; genus Brenthis; species Brenthis daphne. Next base: position 26,778,852 of record OX352474.1, on the reverse strand, counting down.
ACGCGAAACAAGATCCGCCGGGTTATCCCTCGACGGTACGTAGCTCCACGTATGACTTTCAGTGCTCTCCTGAATTTCATTAACTCGGTTTCGTACGAAACTTTTCAGATGAAGCGGTGATGTCTTTAACCATCCTAAGACGATAGTTGAGTCACACCAGAATCTACAACTACTTATAAACAGTGTTAAAGAAGAGAGTACCTTCATACACAACCTTGCTGCCAGCAAGGCACCGCAAAGCTCGAGTCGTGGCATTGTCGTGGGCTTTATCGGCGCTACTTTATTTTTAGAGGTCAAGAGGTGTACTGTTACTAGCCCTGATTTATGTACAGAACGAATATATAAACAAGCACCATATGCTCGTTCTGAAGCGTCTGAAAAAACGTGAATTTCATAAATATTAGAATCACTAAAAACCCAACGTGGAATTTTTAATTTATTAAGAAAGGGCAAAGTATTAACGAATTCCAACCAATGATTTTTAATTTCATTTGAGACTTCGTCATCCCATGCATATTGCTTTAGCCATAGCATTTGCATTATCATTTTAGACTCCACTACGCAAGGACCCACAAGGCCTAGTGGATCGAAAATCTGACTAATGACTGAGAGAATGTGGCGTTTAGTAACTTTTTTATGAAGTTCAATATTAATTGAAAATGACAAAATATCCGAATCACACATCCAATTAAGGCCTAAGGTTTTAGAAGGAACATTTTTATTACTTTCTGAAAAATTGAAGACATTATCCGTTTTAACATCACAAGGAGATAATTGTTTTAAAATTAAATTACTATTCGATTTCAATTTTCGTAAGTTGAACTTTGCCGACTTTAATGTGGATATTACTCCCTTGCAAAGAGTAATGGTACCAGAAATAGATGAACTTCCGCCTAAATAATCGTCCATATAAAAATCCCTTTGTATGGACTGCCTCACCTCATTATTTGGTGCACTAGATGCTAAACTAACTAGACATTTTGTAGCTAGATATGGCGCAGATGCTGTACCGTACGTCACAGTATTTAAAGTGTAAGTTTTTAGAGGTTGTTTTGTATCATATCTAAATATTATTTGTTGAAGACAGCGTTGAGACGGATTAAGTTCAATCGCCCTATACATTTTTTCAATGTCGCCAGTAACGACATATTTATGTTGACGGAAACGAATCAGGATGGAATAAAGATCGTCTTGTACAGTTGGACCGACCATTTGGATGTCATTTAGTGAAATACCAGACGATGTGGTCGCTGAAGCGTCAAAGACTGTACGAAGTTTCGTGGTAAGGCTTGACTCACGGACGACGCCGTGATGGGGTAAAAAATAATTCACCTGTTGATAGCTTGATGACGACTGACTATTTTCAGTCATGTGGCCTAGAGATTCGTATTCCTTCATAAATTCGATATAGCGAGTCCTGTAAGCAGGATCTCTTGCAAACTTACGCTCTAAAGATAAAAAACGACATTTGGCCTTATGATATGAATCGCCTAAGACTGACGGATCTTCCTTCAGTGGCATTGAGACTACAAACCGGCCGTCACTATTTCGTGTAGTATTTTCAAAAAAATGCTGTTCACATGCGCGCTCCTCTGGGGATAATGAGTGCTTAGATGCTACCGTGTCTAATTCCCAGAAACGAGACCAGTCTGGGTTCGATTCCTCATTTAAAAAATGACATATTGGAGTAGAAGAGTGTACCTTAGGACGGGCTATATACCCTGACACCAACCAACCTAATTTTGTATCATATAGTTTAGGTAGATTTTTACCTAAATCTATAGAATTTGACTTTAAGACTGACCAAAATGTATGGGCCCCGAGTAATATATCTACAGCAGCCGGCTCATTAAATGAAGGGTCAGCTAGACAAATTCCAGAAGGAAGAGGAATATTCTCTATATTTATAAAAGAAGACGGCAAATTATTAGTAAGCTTAGGTAAAATATGACAGTCGATAGTAGTTCTATAATCATTATAAAGTGATTTAATAGTAAGACTACATGACTGTGTACTTTGAGAAATATGATTATTTATACCGGTCACCGTGGCGCTTGTACTATGTCGTGACAAACCCAACTTGCCGCAGAAAGACTCCGTAACGAAGTTGGCAGTGCTGCCATTGTCGAGCAGCACCCTGGCAAAGTGCTCGACGTTCATGCTGTCTACCACCTTCACTCGCGCTGTGGAAAGCAAGACGAGAGGAGGAGTAGTAAACTGTTTAGAATTAGTAGAATTAGCAAAATTGTTAATTGAAGTGATGGGCTCAGAAGATTCCGTTGAATGTAAATGTAAAAGTGTGTTGTGCCTTTTCTTACAATATTTACAAGGAACAAGATTACATCTATGTTCATTGTGACCTGGACGCAAACAATTAAGACAGACCTTGGATTCCTTGGCCTTTTTTATACGATTTTCAATAGAAAGGGACCTAAATGACTCACAATTAAATAAAAAATGATTTTCCTTACACAAAAGACAATTAAATGATGATTTATAGCCATTATTATATTTTTGTTTATTATTTTTAATTGAATTATAATTTAAATTTTGATTATTTTTGAAATCGGAAATAAAAGTTGATTTACAATTATCGTATTTTTGTGATTTTATGATTTTATTTTCCTGTAATGTTTCTAATAAATCTGCCCTATTGCTTAGAAAAGATATAAAAATGTCATATGAAGGTGGGTTATCCAGAGTATTTCTATGCGTTTCCCACTCCATACGAGTAATACTATCTAGCTTATCAGCAATCATATGAATGATCAAAGTGTCCCAATACTGAGTAGGCTGATCTAATGTAGACAAAGCACGTAAATTTTTATTTGTAACATCTATGAGGTGGCGAATACTCTGAGAAGATTCTTTATGCATGCTTTCCACATTAAATAAAGCCTGAACATGATTGTTAACAAGTAACCTTTTGTTGTCGTACCTAGTGCACAATAATTTCCAAGCGTTCGCATAATTGTCGCCTTTTACATCTAAACTATCAATAATTAACAATGCACTACCCTTAAGAGACGCACGAAGATAATGCAACTTATTAATGTTATCTATATCAGACCTTGAGTGAATTAAGGAAATAAAAGTGTCCCTATACTCAAGCCAATGCTGATAATGGCCATGAAAGGTGGGCAAATCGATTTTTGGTAACCTTATACAATTATATTTGGAACCACCTGCCTGCGCATCTTCGAAACTTGCCGCAGAACCATCGTGAGCCTCACGTCGGTGGGAAGGCTCGTCGCCAAGAAGACTGCGAGCCTCTGCCACCAGCCCGTAGTATACGTTTTCAAACTGCTCGCGTTCGTGGAGCTCGTTGTCAGGATTATCCGATAACATTTCGATGTCGCACTGTACTTGATCAAAATCAGCGTATAAGGTATTGAATTTATTAAATCTGCCTCCTAAATCCAATAACTGTAATCTACTTAGTTCCTTGGAACTTTTAAGTACATTTATATAATTACTAAAGATAGTTAATTTAGACTTTATTCCACCACGCTTTTTTATTAACTTATCTAACTTTGTTTCGGTCATAGTGATAGTAAGTGCGTATAAAAAATGAAGTAAAAGCAAAAAGATAAATCGTTAATATATTTTAAAGAATAAAAATGCAACAGCAAGTTAATTACGTAACTTCGAGAACAAAAGGCAAGCGAATGACTGCGAGCCGGCCGATCAGCCGTTAGCGATAAGAAGTTAACGGTAAAAAAATCACAAGCAATTATTATATGCAGTTCTAATGAACTTATTAAGAAAAGAAACTATAAATGAGCAATATTTGTATCATATATGATTATTTTTTACAAATTTTATTAGCTTGGGTGAAGTTAATAATGGATAAAATAAATTGATGAGGTTTATTTAAATATATACTCGAATAATGCGTTAAGCAAATAAACTAATGCTATTGCAGTGTGAGAATAAAACGTAAAGACTTATAGGCTTAAAGAGAAAAATGACGCAATAGGCTAATTTTGCATTTCTGCTTTTGCAATTTTGAAGCTAGGTATGAAATTAGGACAGAATGGAAAATAATTGGAACGACTCACTAATAATACCCATCCACTTGCGTGATGTTGGAAGTTTGTCCTTTTCTTTGTCTTGAGGTTTGACTCGTGGGTCCAAAGTTCGTGCGGCCGACCTCTAAACGACTTTGATGACGTCCGGGCGTGTGTAGATGCTATGCAAAACGTTCACTCGAGATGATGATCGATGATGAACGAATCTTGCCTGCTGAAGTCCACAATTAAGGCTCCGAATCTTGAAGTGTCTTCCCTTCTTCATATATTTACGCGACTTATAACGGCGAGAATCCTAAAGGACCATTGTTAGGGTCCTGGTGGACGTTAAAATAAAGAGTGGACTGTATAATAATTATATTTTAGGCTGGTACAATCGTCGTTTAGTCGTTACAATTGAATAGGGAGGACGAATTTAGTTATTTGAAGTCGTCTTGTCGCCACGGGTCTCAAAAGGAAGTGAAGTGCTCCGTCGTGTAATGGCCGCTCGCCGTGGCTGTCGATGGTGGGGCTGCGACCGCGGCCCGCCGGTGTCCACTGTTGCGTTTTACGCAACATGCTGTCAAATGTCAAATTCAACAAATGACGTCACGCACTGTGTTTTGGTGTTTCAGTACAGACTTAAAATATTGTAAATAACAAAATTTTATTTCTTCATTTAAAAATATTTAAATGAATTATATTTAACTATTATTCGATAAATAATCGTTAAACAGTGTACTTATTTTATCTAAGTATATTTTAGATTTTTATCTGATTACTGTCCGATCCCCTATTTTGCTATCTATTAGTAAAAGAATAATTAAAATAGGTTCACTAGTTTCAGAGTTTACAAAGACAAACAAATCTCTCGTATTTATAATATTAATTTAAATACATATAAATATGCGAGATATGTAAATTAAAAAATGATTTTTATATCAGTATAGGTACCTTTTTGATATAAATAATTGTAATAATTATTAAAAAAACTAATTCCTAGGTACTAGAAAGCATGCTGCGCTAGAACCTAAGCACAACGAGGACACGTTCCTAGTGTTATATTTTTTTTAATCTTGTCTGTTAATTCTGCTGTACACCTAGATAAATATGTAAAACTACATAATATATAGATTTACTCCTATAGATAAAATATATTTTCTCTGTGACAGTACAGATAAAGACGGTAGTGAGAAATATTTTTTGTTTTCAATAAATTTATCTTGCATTCAGATGAATTGACACTAAAGCGGAATAAATAACGCAGCTGTAAAACATGAACAATTTAAATATAAAATATTCATGGAATATTTTTCAATGGAAATTGCAATGAAACATTTCTTTTTATGGCAATACTGCATAATCTGTCACTATCTGGGGAAAATCCCGGATAAATTACGCAAGGCCTCACCTTTGTTGCTAACAGGGAAAAATTGTGATTTTCAACCTAAGCGTTATACAACCTTCTTTGAATCGAATAGATTGTGAGCATTTTATACTCTCCTCACAAATTACGCTTTATATTTTATAAAAATTAAAACGTACTTGAATATACGTAAAATACTTTTGGTTTTATTTGTTATATTGTAATCTTAATATCTATTTAATATCTAATATTTTTAGTCTCAGATTTTTTTATACTGTAATAAAATAATTCATGTAATAAAATAATAAATTAACATGACGATAATTCCTGAATATTATTTTATTACAAAAATAAATTATTTTTTTTCATTTATTTATTATACAAGATATTTCCACAGTGAAATTACTAAAAAAATGTTAAAAAATATTAGTAAACTTTAGTCGGTCGTATCGTGACGTATAAAGATATTTATGAGAGGAAACAAATGGCGCCGTCAGCCGCAGTGCGTGCAGCGTCACAGGCTTGAGTCTATCATGTACACTACATGCTGATTTTCCACTTGAGAACACGCTTTCAATAAAATATGTATTTGTGTATCTTAACTATTGTTACATTAAGTTACTCGTTTAGAAAAATCTTTGAATGTTAAGTGAAGTTCATTTAAATTATATAAAAGTAATAAAAATGAAGAGGAAATAGAATATTTTATTTAAAAATAAAATGCTTACAAAACAAAAGTAAGTAGATATGTAATTTTACATTTCATATATTTTAATTTTAAAAATTGTTTATTATACATTTCATATTTTTTAATTTTAAAAATTGTTTATTAAATATTTTAACGTTTTATGCTAACAAGTATCGTTAAAACTTTAAGTGAAAGTGCAGGAGCTTATGTTACGGTACTTTGCATTAAAATTTACTATTATGTTATAAACACGAAAGTTTGTGTGTTTCTTATTTCTCCATACTATAATAGCTCAAAGGGCTACATAATTAAATAATAGGAGATACCTTATATCCCGAATAAACTATATGCCAAAATTAGTATAAAATAATTTGCGTCTTACAATTTAATGAACATATTAATATTTGAATTAATGAATCTAGACATGATATTAATATTTAATAAATGAAAATCTTATTAAAACAAACATTATTATCGATACAGAGGCCGAATCAATAAAAATTACCGCATCACAGAAAAACCACTGGGGGACTATAGTTTACAGAATTTTTGTCTGTCTGTCTTTCTGTTTGTCTGTCTGTTACCGCATCACAGAAAAACCACTGGAGGGATTTTGATGAAATTTGGTATCGTCATCCAGGTCAACATATAGGATGCTTTTTACCGCGGCAAAATATCTCATTTTTGAGAGAAAACACAAAAACTGCAATGTAAGAGTAGTATACTAAGCGGGCGGAGCCGCGGGCAATGTTAGTAAGATATAAATTACACAATCAGGATAAACTACTTATATATTCTACTAAACGAATAAATAATAACGTTCGCAATAATTATTATGCAAAAATTTCACCCTTCATACCTTTTCAAGGAGTCGAATAAATGGAGTATTTTTTTACTTTTGTAAAAAATAGATTCTAAAGAAAAATATTTGACATTTGGTAAAAGGCCTAATGCCCATCAAGCACACCCCAGTGTGCAATGACATAATAATATTGCTTAAAATTTCCTAAGCTACAAAATTGAGATGCTATTTAAAAAGAAAAGTGAAGGGGAGTGAGCACGTAATAGAACTGTCGTCTTTAAGACAACTTAAAGAATCTCAATGTTGAGTTCACTTATCATTATATTAGGTCAAATGCCCAGCAAGTAGAAGAGCGGGCACTACAAATGCATCTGCCTCTTTAAAAAAATACGGCATTTGAAAACTTGTTTTTTAAGTATTATTTCTATGACATAAATAGAGTTAATTGAAATGAAATTTTGCCGTGTATTTAACTAATTTATGTAAAATCATGAAATTCATTCAGTCGAGCCATTTACGGATAAGGAAGTATAAGGTTTAGTCTTAAACTTATAATATAGATTTAAATAGGTAAGATTAAAAATTATACAAAAAGACGAAAAATCGTCTTAAAATTTAATGAACATATTAATATCTAAATTAATGAAGTAAATTAATGATGATATCAGTATTTTATAAGTATGAATACAAGCGACTCAAAAATAAAGCCAGTAAAATTCAACAAGAGATAATTGGGCGGGCCTGATATTTCAGCTTGATTAATAACATTATAAATCAGTACAGAATCCCGGTCGTAATGTGAAAATAAAAACGGTAATTTAGATTAAACAAGACGATTTTGGGTTTTGTAAAATTAATAATGTATTTTTTAACGCCCCATAAAAGAATGTAACGGAATATGTAGAGAATGATAGCGCCCCATAAAATGTATTTATGATTATAGCGTTTAAGTGCTTATTACAAATTTTTAACATAATATTTGATCAAATATGCTCGTAAATTCTCGTAAAGTCTGTTTATTTGAAACATCATAATTTTAGTCCGGACAAAGGAAAAAACAAATTTTCAAAACACTGTTGTTTCTGCGAACCGTCAAAACTACTATGTGATAATTTTATTTAGGTAATATTATTAGTATGGTTTAGAAGATTTTAATATAATTAAAGTTTTTTATTATAATTTTCCTCTAACATCAAATCATTAATTTGATAAAATTTCATTAAACTATTTCTAGCAATAACAAATACTTCCTATAACTTAAAAGTCCAAAATTTTTTGCCTAACCCAAGACTCGAACCCACGGGTTCAACCAACATCGATACATATCGATAATTATTCATGTTTCTAAACAAAGAAAAACTACAAAAAAATTGCGGATGTATTCAATCTTTTTTGTGAAAATTCAAAATGATACAAAATTTTTAAAACAAACTAATTTTCGCGTCTAGCAAACGAGAATTGCAATCAGAGCAACAACGCGTTACAACTTCAAAACGAGAACTTCACACTGAATAAGTAAAAGGGAAAATATTAAAGATCTGACGACACAGCCTTAAAATATTTTTTGAATTAAATTCGTGTCAATTATTTTTCAAGAAGAGATCTTTCTTAACATTAATTACACGTTTTCATCTCTGTTCTGATTTCGTCATGTTCCTGAAGAGTTTATCTTTGTGTTTTTATATAAAATTGGTTATTTCTTATATTAAGTGTTTAATGAGCGATACATTTTTCTTCCGAATACTTTAGTCTTTTAAAATTATATCACTTCATTTGTAAGCTGTTATGTTATACAAATATGCAAAAATTAGAAAAAATGGTTAGGTTATATTTAGTCTATTAAAAATTTTTATATTTATAAATAGTATGTCAGTTTGTTTGATAAATTTTTCTGCAAATGTTGCAAGTATTTTACGCTTTATAATTTCTGTACTACTGAGTACGTTACCACTGTGCTGTTGGTAACTACTAGTGGATAAAAACTTAAAAAAAAAGACTTCCAGGCACTAAAATGTAAAAATTAGCTAAACGGGGGTTTTCATTTAGAATAGATACTTAATCAGATATATTGTCGAAGTCGGTGCTCTGGCACCAACACAAACAAAAAAAAATCCAAATCGGTTCAGGCGTCTTCAAGTAATCGGTGAACATACATAAAAAAAGATTCCGACGAATTGAGAATCTCTTCCTTTTTGGAAGTCGGTTAAAAATGAAAAAATGTATCAGGTTATATATAGCTAGGCAAGTGAAAAGCTTGGATTTACATACGGACATACAAATATACGTTCTAATTAGAGACATGTAATATAAGTTAATAATATCTCAGATTAATTAATGTACATTATTATCAATACAATATCAACATTGCTAGGAATTTATAGACGCTATATATAGTAAATAGTTCACAATTAAAGCCAGCGGTAATGGAGGCGAAACAATTCCAATTTATCACTGTTCGATACGAGTGCGATGCAAAGGTATGTTCTTATTGGGGCTTGATAAATGTTTCTTAGATAACGATTTATATTTAATTAATTAAATTTGCCAAAATTGTTAAAAATTTAGAAGAAAATTTCGGTAAAACATGAATCTGTTAACGTAATTATAAAAATAATGCTAGAACCAGTTTTATTAAACTTAAATATCAATTACAATATAAAACAATAAAAAAGTTACATATCAATATATTTTTTTATAAAATAAATTAAATTTCTAAAACCAGATTTATTTATGAATAGCAATACCACTGAATATATATACATTATACACATTAATGAGAAGCTGGAAGGAATAGATTTTATCACATAGTATTAGATGATTATTGATAATATATTGTCAAGCAAATCCTACTAATATTATAAACGCGAAAGTTTGTAAGAATGTATGTATGGATATATTATGTTTGTTACTCTTCACGCCAGAACGGCTGAACGGATCTGGATGAAATTTGGCACAGAAATAGATTATAGTTTGAAATAACACATAGGCTACTTTTTATCCCGGAAAAATATACGGTTCCCGAGGGATAGAATTGTTTTTGTTTTTCTAAAGGCGAACCAGAGCGAAGTGAGTTTGAGCCGCTAGTATAAACATAATTTTATTGTTTTTTCTATTCTACGTGACATAGGTGAAGTAATCTGTGCTGAACTGGCATGCTTTGAAGCCATTATCAAGAAAATTTATTGATCGCATAATTTTATTTTACTTTTAATTCTTTTTAAATATTTTTATGTAAAAGGAGATATATATATATATATATATATATATATATAGGTAGTAGTTATATTTCAATTTTGCTTCTGCCATTGAATCTCACGAACCTAACAAATGACTCGACTCTAACTATAGACTACATATAAACTCAACTTACGCATGTATTTGTACCTCTTGGTCTACACCGATTTAAAAGTATTAGTGTTCACCTAGTGGTGGTAATCATTAATGAAAATTTAAGAAAAACATATCTATACGACGAAAATTTACCTATCTATATAAAAAATAAACTGTTTCTAAATCTATTTATTGATAACACTAAAGCTTCTTAATAGCTACTTAACAAAAAAAAGTTGACAGAGGAGAAAAGATACTATTATTTTATCTTTCCTTATTTATGTATAAAAGATAAATTATCTACCAAATTACTACAAATAGACAGTGGAGACTATAAGCGACTCAACGAATTACGAATGTATTTATGTATCGTGGTCTACATCAATCTCAAGCTTGGAAATCATCGAACTGCATTTGATCATTGAAGTAAAATTTTATAATATAATTACTATATTTAAATTTATTGCCAATTTTTAGTGCACTACGTGACTAAATTGACAGATGAATTGATTTTTTTTTAATATTTTCAATGATTATAATGGCATAGTATTGCATACAACTTTGCATTTATTTGACTTTATCGAAAACAAAACGATTTCAATAACTTGATGACATAATCAAAAGTAATCGATATTATATACTTTTAATTTATTTAGGACCTTGTAGAAAATATCGGTACTTACATTTAGAAAATAGCAATAGGTCACGTTACGACACGTATCACCGAATTAGGAACACAGCAGAACGCTCTCGTGCTCTGAGCGCCAAGTTTTGCTATTAAAATTAATTACTGAAACGCCCTGTTGTCCGTTTTTGTGGACCGATAGGTGTTATGCTGGCTATGGTTTACTCGTTTGTAGGCATTTGGTTGTACATTATTACCGTTTATAATAAATAACTTTTAAACAACTTACATCAACGTTATTACAGTTAGCATCTGCCTATTACGTGAAAGATTTTAAAATAAAACTATCTTTTCGGATTATTTCGCAGATTTATTTGGATTTTTGGTTCCCGAGGTTTCGAATGCTTTACAGCAATCATGGGCGCGGGAGATCTTTATTCTATAAGCCTTTGAGACGTCTAAAACCTTATTCTCTCCTGTGACCATGATGGGCCGCTGTAAAGCATTCGAAACGTCGGGAACCAAAAATCGAAACAAATCCGCGGAATAATCTATATATATATATATATATATAATAAAATTGTATCTAAGCCGAATCTGTACATTAAATATTTTTTGGAAAATCTTATTGAAATAGACATTATTATCGATACAGAGGCCGAATCTATAGTTTTTAGAATTTTAGTCTGTCTGTCAGTCTGTCTCTCTGTCTGTCTGTGTATTACCGCATTACAGAAAAACCACTGGAGGGATTTTGATGAAAATTGATATGATGGTAGCTGGTTATCCGGGTCAACATATAGGATTCTTTTTACTGCGGGAAAATATCTCATCTCTGAGAAATCTATACTAAACATAAAAACGTAACTAGGAACGAACCCGAGTGGAGCGAGGGTGAGCTGCTAGTCCGACATAAAAGTAATTTTCCTTTTCATTATAATAAAACACATTCATTTTTCAAAATAAAAGCGCATAATTTCGGATGATATACTTTTAACTTATGGTGTAGGCAAAATGTTCTTTTTTAATACACAAAATCTAGCTAAGTTACAGTTATCTTTTGAGTACAGCCCACCTTTTTGCTTCGCTTTAACTTTGTAAGAAATAACTATTTCAACATTTCAAATTAATAGATTCCAGAAAAGTAAAGAATTTTACAAATATTCGGCTTAGTTTTACAACGCTCAAATTATTACAATTTTCAAAAGTTAATTAACAAGGCAGTGGTAGCCCAGTGGTAACGCGCTCGATTGGGAAACTGAGTGAAGTGGGTTCAAATCTCAGTTCTCGCACGTCTCATATTTTCACGTGCGAATCATTACCACTTGCCTTAAGGTAAAGGAAAACATCGCGAAGAAACCTGCATGTCTGAGGCAACCTCGCAAGTTTTCGAAAGACGTTAAAAAGTTCTTATTACAAAAATGTGATTTGACGAATATTAAGTTTTTTTGTTACTTACAATACAAATTATTTTTTTATAGGGTCTGAGGGCTACAATATTTTGTCTAACCATAGCTTATCTATTTCCCTGAACTTCTCTAATTCACATCAAAGATTCTAGGCCCTGATTCTGATTCCTACAGGCTAAAGCTTAAAGACCTGGTCTCGCAGACGAGAATGGTAGCACCACGAATAAAGTTAGTAGTTGTTCATGCGAAAAAAGGATCACTGCTCATAGTGTGTATATTGCATAATTATATATTGCCATGAGTTTTATATTTATATCAAATAACATTTTTAATAATCTCTACATATAATAAAATTATAACTGAGTCGAACCTGTTCTTTAAATATATTTTTTTAGAAAATCTTATTGAAATAGTCATTTATATCAGACAGAGGCGGAATCTATAGTTTTTAGAATTTTTGTCTGTCTGTCTGTCTGTCTGTGACCCGCATCACGGAAAAATCACTGGAGGGATTTTGATGAAATTTGGTGTAATGATATCTGGTTATTTGGATCAATCTAAAAATTACTTTTTACTGCGGGAAAATATCTCATCTCTGAAAAATCTATACTAAACATTAAAACAAAAGTAGGGACAAACTCGAGCGGAGCAAGGTTGAGTCGTTAATATTTCTATAAAGATGATTGAGAAGTTACATCGATGATTCAATCCGAACAAAAAATAAACAAATTTCTACCTAAGCTTTTAATGGCATTTGTAAATTTCTATTCAACTTCGCATTTTTAAAATATCTCGTTTGCGAGTTCAATATTAATTTCAAAACTCATCTGAATGTTTCTCCTCTGTGAAACTTAGAAGTTTTATATTTTATTCAACAAGAGATACAGGCTTTATCTTTTGAAAAAACAACTTTTGTTTTACTTGTTACCAGAATTGCTATTTAATTTTATATATTAAATTGTAAAAAAGTATTCGTTAAATCTTTATATTTTGTCGAGTATAATGTAATACATCATACATCGAGTTATAGGGTTCCGTTGCATGCGACATTAAATTTATGTTTTGTTTAAGCGTACTAATTTGTTACGTAAAACTAGTATAGTATTATATGATCTGTGGTTAAAAGTAAAATAAAATATTAATCCATCTATAATTTTCATTTTATGGACGACATAAATTAGTTATATTTGATAATATGAAAGACAAATTTAATTTTGCGGAACGCGTGAAACGAAAAACATCATATATCTCAAAAACTACTAAACATAACATAGTTTTAGTCTCTCCCGTGGCCATGATTGCTGTAAAGCATTCGAAACGTCGCGAACCAAAATCAAAATAAATCCGCGAAAAAATCCGAAAATATAGTTTTACTACGGAAATGATATGGCATGACATATCTACCAAATTTTTACAATATAATGCAATTACATAATATAATTTCCGTTTTAGCTATTTGTTGTAATGTTTGGCATATTATTATTTTTTTATTTTTCCGGGGTTTTATTTTGAGTTTTTGTTTTCGATGTTTCGAATATTTTTCAATCACCATTTTTTGTCAAAAATTCAAGAATAAAACTCAAAATAAAAATCTGTTAATATCGTTTCACTTTAAATATAAATAGGACTTTGATATTTGTAGAAAAGATTTTATACTTTTTTTTAAAATCGGATTAAAGATTTTCAAAGATTGTTTAATATAAGACCTCATTCTGTTGATAAAAACTTAACACAGATTTAATTCGAAGAGGATTGATTCTCAGTTCATTTTAAAAAGTAAAAATACTATTTTTGTGCTGAAATCGAACTTAGACTCAAGAATAAAGGAGCATATATACCACAAGAGCTTTCATATGACGTGGGTCTTATCGCTGTTGGACGTGGGTCCAAGGTTCATACACAAGGGTCCTTTGTCCTTTATCTTTGAATTTAAATAATATATAAATTTAAAATAAATTTCGCGTTGTTTAACATATTATTGCATTACCTGGGCCAATGAGCTACTGTTAGCCAATTTCGGAAAAGATATAAAAATTGCGTTTTTTTTTCCAGAAAAGACAGGTATTTTATTATTTTGTATAATATTATTATGATGTAGGTACTTAGATAAAGTTAAAAAGCAAAACCTTATCTTAATACAAAATTTGATCAAATCGTTAGAGCTGTTTCCGAGATATACGAAATAAATATATGTATATACATATGTACAAAAATTGCTCATTTAATGTTATAAGATAAGATTTTGTTTTGATGCAAACACCTCGTCGTTAATCATATACTCTGTATTTTGTAAAATTTCAGTATACAAAATGTAGATGAAGTTTTTGATTTTATAAATTATAAAACAAACAATTCCTTTCATTATTTTAATAAACAAGCTGACCCGACAAACGTTGCTTCAATAAAATTGCTTGCAATCTTTGAATTTATACAAACATCTTTTATTAAAAAGCAAAATCAGTTTTTTTAGTTTTTGCAATTTAAGCTAAATTAGTTGTTATTCTTGAAGGAGACGCTAACCAACAAACAGCACAAAATTTTTATTAATATAAAGACTAGCGACTCACTCTCGCTCCGCTTGGGTTCCTCCCAGAACGTTTTAACGGTTAGCATAGATTTCTCAGAGATGAGATTTTTTCCCGCAGTAAAAAGTATCCTATATGTTGACCCAAATATATACCATCCCAAATTTCTTCATAATCTTTCCAGTGGGTTTTAGTGCTGCGTTCCTAGACAGACAAACAGACAGACATAAATTCCAAAAACTATAGATTCGGTCTCTGTATCGATAAAATTACCATTTCAATAAGATTTTCCAAAAAAATATTTAATGTACAGATTCGACTCAGAATTTTATAATATGTATACAACAAACAACTTTATCATTCTATTCAACTTTTACTCATTTCGCTTAATAAAATGCATCTAAATAAAACGAAATGGACAAAACAATAGCAACCTCTATAAAATCCACGGTCCGATTAGCTGATAAGTTACGTCCTATCCCTTATCCCGGTCGAGTCTCGCGCGTCTCGTATCTGGCATTAAGAGCCAATACTTATCTTTTTTCTCTGTAACCATGACGTCAGTGTAATCGAACGGGTACAGAGGTGAATAGCCACGTTGGGATCGTTACGGAATTACAGATCTACAATCATGAAAAATATACTTACTTTTATTGTTTACATTTTATTTATTCAGTCGATATGTTAGAATATTAGTATTATAATACTTTTAGATTATGATATTTGCATTTATTATCAATACATATTATAAAATAAAGTCCCCCACCGCGTCTGTCTGTCATTCTCTCTGTCTGAACGCGATAAGCTTGCGTAAAGCGTATTTTCATACGCTCTTCACCTATAGATGGAGTGATTTGTATAATTCATTATGGTTTTGTGTAAATTGGCTGAAATATGATGATGATAGAAAAATCATGCTGACTTGGAGCTTTATTAGCGTGCGCCGCGTAAATTAATGAAGTTATATGAAAACAATGTACCTATTACAAAATTATTCCTCTTAAAAGGATCTTCCTATAAAACTGTAGCAACGCTATGTGCACGTACCTGAGGATGCGCACGAGCAAAACGAGTGCAAGTCCCTAGTGTAAGGAATAATTACAAACTAAGCTACTATATAAGTGGTCACTTAACTTCTTTCTTTGACAATAAAAATAAAAACTTTTTAACAAAAAAATAAAAACCGACTTCAAACAACAGCACTAAAAAGTAAAAAATAACTGATTGGTAGTTTTCATTTACTATACATACCTAATAAAATATTTTCGAAGTCGGTGTGCTTTGCTTTGTATGGGCTGGCACCGATTTCCAAAATATTTAATCAGGTATGTATTTAATAGGTAGGCTTCAATGACTTAGCCAAAACTATCAATGGAAATAGAAACACTTGCAAAGTTTCACGTCAATATGACAATTAGAAGCAGGTTAAATTCATCATTAGCCATTTTTCCACTCTTAGGGGTGGTATTTTTTTTTAAATTTAAATGGTACCAATCTGGAAGTATACCATTTCAAACAAAACAAAAATTGTCCAAATCGGTTAATAAATGACGAAGTTCTGAGGTAACAAACATAAAAAAAAATACAGTCGAATTGAGAACCTCCTTCTTTTTGAAGTCGGTTGATACAGTGCGGGTTGTATGTATGTTAGCATATCAATTTTTTTATTTACCATTCGTATAATCAACGCTTTGGCCTTCAATAAAAAGTCTGTTTTATTTGTATATTTCTTAAAATTTCAATTTTTTTACACATTTTCTTGTTTGCTTATATTTCTCTTATGTACATAATATTTAATTTAAGTATTTACAATTGACCATTTTATATACTTTTTATTATATTAGCTACAACTAATATGTAATGTAGTCTGTCTAGAAGTCAGTATTAACCTACTCGTCGTTTCGACTTGAAATTTTAAAAGTATAGAGACAAGCAGTAACGTGTCCAGCCAAGTTCCACCCAAAGAAACTGGAGACGCAGCACTGTGTGTATATTTTACACGAACCATCTGGACCCACTTTCACCTCGTAATAGCTCAAAATCTATTGAACATAAACTCTTGAAATTTGGTTCATTTATTAAATCCTCTTAGATTAACTAGAATTCCCAATTTCATAAATACAGCTCAAAGGGTTATTGAGATATTAACGTCTAAAAAAATCGTCATTTTTATCACTGACTGACATATAGTAGTTAAACCTAACTCACTTAGCAGACAACAGAAACAGATAACAGAAAATTAAAATTTGGTATCCAGATGGGTAATCGTGTGCATACAAATGAAAAAATCCAAAAACAGTAAATTTTGAAAATTTGAAGAAAAATAATAATTTTTATTAACACCTTGCCTTCCAAAAAATTAATAGCAATATCTTAACACCTAGTGCCTTTTGAAATATAATAGCAATAGCAATCATAGTAATATCAAAAACTTTTTCTTTTTTAGAAAAACAAGGTTCCATTATGATTAAATAACATTTTCCTATTCCGCCTTATCCACTAACGAATAGTCGCAAAATTATGAAAAAAAAGAATAAATTTACATGTCACTTTGGAATTATGAATAATAATAGTTTCTTTACATAAGAGTCATGATATCCCATCAAAGACATAAATGTGAAAATGGGAGTCAAGTTCAATATTAAGAATATGCGTAGTTGTCAACTACACCGACAAAAGAATTGAGATCTAAATGGATGCCAAGTTCTGTAGATAATCCTGATTTTTTTTTCATTCATACAACATTCTAAAATAAATCTAAAACACAATTTCTTCTTTTTCTTTTTCTGCTACATAAGTGTTTGCTATTTAAAAGTAGAACTTCTTAAATTTGAACAGTCGTATTATTTACACAGAGTAGATAACTTAGGATACATTGAAGTTCATGATTTGACTTGGCTAATTTTTACATACGAGTTATCTTATATTAATCTAATCACTTATATCTTCTTTGTACTATACGCAAGTTACTATGTATTTTATAAGTAAGGTCAACATGTCTCACTCTTCAAAAAACTTGCTTTACTGGTAAAAACTAGCCAAGTCAAATCTTGAACTAAAAATCCTAAGTTATCTACTCTATGTAAATTATTCGTAGTACGATAGTGTCAGTGAGAGATAGGTAGTGGGTTTGATTACTATCTCACACAAGTAGTTTAACAGTATAAAACAGGTTTGTCTCTACCTCAAAATACGTTATAATATGCTTTTTAGCACATGGAACTGAAAATTATATTCTCAGAATGCGTGAAAAAGTATGATGAAAAAGTACGAGAATGTAACGTAAAATTTTAGCAGTATAATAAAAAAGCCAAAAAAAACATTGCCTTTACACAAGCTAGCTATCTTTTGACAAATAAAACAATCAACATCATCATTTAATAACAAAGTTTACAATATGGAAGCAAATAAAAAATATTCCATCCAGCGTTTCTACAGCTGTTCTCGTTGAAACAATAGGAATAAATTTCACAAATCCGCGCACGGTCTCCCGTGATATACATCGAGACCTAATGCACCAATATGTCGAGGCTTAGTCGCCAGTGTTGGGATACAGTGCGATTAACGCAAGAGTAAAGGTGTATACATAATATTAAAAAAAAATGTATACTGTTATCTATAAATATGAAAATTTATGTGAAAAGTAAAAGTTGTTAAACGTATGTTTCTTAAGAAATAATAATACTTATAATAATTATTCAATCCTTTATTGCCTTGCTGCTGGCCTCCCTTCAATGTCAATTTGCTTAGGTCATAGGCCACCACATTTGAAAAATGCAAGATATGATTTTTATACGTTTTCCAAAATTAGTTAGGTTCTCTCTGACAGGCAGGTCTTTTCATGATGTTTAATTCACTGTACTAGCAGCAAGTGATAGCCAAATTGGCAATAAGATTAACACATGGAAATGTCAGAGGTGCCATTATCATGACTCGGTGTCGGAGACCCGAGGCTTGAATCTTTTTTTTTTAACGTTGGGAAATGCATTTACGCACGAGGTGTGGGACTCACCGCCAAAGCCTGTACTACCCACTAAAACCCAACAAAACCTTCCCCCGTCTTAATGGGGCGTCGCAGGATCGCTTACGCATTCAACTACGACGCCCCGACGGCAGGTCTGCCGAAGCAGACCACAACAACCACGGGGTTGCTCCACAGTCCACTCTGCTATCAGAGAAGTACCAGGAGCAACCCGCATGGTACACTGCCCTCCGAAGAGGGCCACCTCCCACCGCCCACCGAAGTGGGCCACCTCCCTGTGCGTTTCTTGGCTTCGCGCCCGATTGGGTTGCCGGGCACTACTGAGCCCCCCACCACGACAAGGTGAACGCACGTTGGGGGGGAGGCTTGAATCTTTACTTCAAGGATTTTTAACTTTCATAAATTAAAAAAAAAAACTCACTATAACTATTTAAAATATCGAACCTTTATTCATAAACAGAATTAAGTCAAAATTTACGTTTTCCGAGTTTCACACATAAACCGAAATAATTTCGTCAGAAGAATACGTACATACCAACAGCCGATCTTAACGATGAAAATGACAGAGTAAGATGACTGTTGTTCTCTTTTTGATTAACGCGCGCGAAAAAGTTAAGTTCCAGTTAAGATCTCAAAATATTTTTAAGAATGTGAAATAAACTTTTCGCTATTTTAGTATCAGGTAAGTATTTTATATAATTTATTTATATATTTTTATTGGTATATTATACCAATTTAATACAATTACAATATCTTTTTTATTAATTTTTAGTTATTGAATCCTTAGTATGCATTCTTGCTTCCTAGACAAAATTATATAAAAAATATTGTTTACAGAAATGATACACAAATACATTTTGCTCTTTCGTCAATATTTTATATACATAATATTATTGTGTATATTGCCAAAAATATATAAATTCTAAGTCTCCTGCAATCATTTAGTGAAAATAAGTGTAATGTAAGTGAAAATTGATTTAAAACTTAGATACAACTCAATTGTTTACGATAACAGTTATCCATAGAGTTTGTGAAGTAATCAAAGTAAATATTATTACTCTAACTGACTTCGCCAATCAATTTGAAATTCAAATTTTGATTCATAATTTGATTAAAATTTTCGTTTAAATAGTTACTTAAACACATTCAATCAAATAGTAATATTCGTTCCTGTTCATTTTTATGATGAATTTTATAAAGAGTAGTTTCTTTTTTTAGAGAATTAGAATTGTTTATATGAATAATATTGTAAAAACTAGATGTAACTTATTTAACTTTATAAAGGATAGTGATTTACAAGTTACAGATAATTTTATTTACTAGTATAACACATTAGGTAGTATTATTAGGTATAATTGCTATTTTCTTGTTTTAACATATAGTTTAGTGATGAGTGCGTCTTTAATATATTTTTTTATCCCATCACTCAAAACAACTGAACATAATTTCATAAAATAACTGAACATAATTTCAGAGCGATCGGAGAAAGATCTGGGCGTGGATACGACGTCTTAAGATGCCCGCCGAGGAGGTGTAATGCCGCTCATAACGAAACTAACTTTCGACCCAGAGGTACTACAAAAATTTCTTAACAAAAAAACCCAGACAACATAATGTTCGACGTTTAAAAAACGTTTTTTTTTTCGAATTTCTTACGAAAATAATAATAACATGATAAACTAACATATTTTCGTAATATAATACTATTTTGTAATTATTTTTAACCAAAAACTCGCTTTTTTGATTATGTAGGATTTTGTGGATTTACTTTAACTTATAATATAATTATTGTAAACCTATGCTACACGCAATTCGTTCTAATTAGCGAAAGTTCGCGAAGAGTCAGAAAGTCCGCGAGTAACTAACTCCCATCTCAGAATGCAAATTAGCTGAGAAACTCAGCATTTACTCTTTTTTGATTTAAGTGCCAGTATCTACATTTATAATAGAATTAGCTATAGCTCGAATACAGACATTTTAAATAATCATAATACTAAGTATACTACTATATCAACGTTTAAATATATTAGATATTAACTTTTAAAGTAAATATTTAAGAAACCTCCATTCAATAACCTATTTGTTGAGGCCATCTCCATGAGCCTAAAAACCATATGTTATCTGCAGTATTTTAGTAGTGTTGAGTATCTTGTAGATTCCAAGTGATGCTGCAGCATCTGGCCTAAGTTATAATACTATTGCAATGTGATTAAAGTAGCGCTATACCAAGTTTCGAATCGATTAGATCTGTAGACATTGTTCATATCCTTTTACTGTCTAAACAGCTGATAGCTAGCAAACGGCTGAATAGTTTTTTTTTTAATTTAAAGCTAAGAACACTTTCGATCAAGTCACCTTTCAAACAAACAAAAATTAAATAAAAATCGATTTATCCGTTTTGATGCTAGGGTGCCACAAACAGATCGATAGCATAAACCTATAACTCTACTCTTTTTGCATCGAAGGTAAAAATAATAAGCTTTCCTAATAATATTATTTTAATTTTAGGATAAAATATAATTTTCAGTCACCGCGTTCTGTGCCCACATAGCGTGAAACTAATTTGATTTCTAAAACTTCAAAAACGCGCTAGTTCTGAGTAAAATGTCCCTACAAAATAAATTTACTGCTCACACTGTACTAGGGTGGTATATTAAATAAACTAGGAGAAATAATTTGTTTTGGCTACTTTATTAACGTTGTAATGCAGCGTGTATTTCGTGCAACGTGGTCCACATCGTGTTTTAACTTCTAATGGTGGCCTGCATTCACTAATGGCGCGTTATAGCGAATTTTATCATATTTAGGAGGACTGTTAGGATCATGTCAGCCTATTATATCGTTTTGGCGAGTAATTTCGATGTTCAGCTAATATTGCATGAATTTCATGCCAGTATCATTATTTTGCCTATAATATGTACAATATTTTATGAGTACGCCTCAAAAATATAATGCCTAACATGACATTATATAATTTGTGATTTTCAAGAAAGAGTATAATAAGTAACTAGTGATTTACCCTAGGTTTGCTTGATAGTGTCCCTAGGTGCCTAACAATAACCTATGCTTACTTTAGCTGATAGTCTATCTGTTTACAAAAAATTCATCCAAATTGTACAGCTTGAAGTAGTTAATATATTTATGATAATATTATCAAGATATATATGTATATGGTCCCTATATGAATAAATTAATGAAATAAATTGATGATTCAAAAGTGATATCAATAATTTGTTAAATAAACAAACAAAAAAAAACTGTTTCTTTTTGGAATAAACTAATTGTATAAGAAGGTATCATCAATATTATATGTGTTATTGAGTTTGGGAGTTTCTTACGTCACAGGCAGTCAGAGTCTAGCAGACGTGACAGATCGAGACTGAATATTTCATAGGGGTAAACACCAAACACGTAACATGTAAGCTAATTCCTGTAGTAAATTTGCTTTACTGGTAACAAAGTGAAACTTCTTGCACGTTCATATTTTATAAAAACTTATTATGCTAATCCATACTTAATATTATAAATGTGAAAGTGTGTTTGTTTGTCTGTCTGTCATTCTATAACGTCGAAACGGAGTGACGGATTGACGTGATATTTTGTGTGGAAATAGTTGGAGGGTTGGAGAGTGACATAGACTACTTACTGTTTACCGCGGGAAATTATCTAATTCCCACGGGAAAACACGTTATAATACAATAAAAAAAATATTTATGATCAGAATTACTTGAAACTTGGTATTAATGCTTTTCAATAAAATTAAATAATTACGTGTTTTAGCATTTTTCGAAATGCTATAAGGGGGTAAAATAGAGGATGAAAGTTTGTAAGAAAACCCCTAAACTACACTAAACTAAACTAAATTTTAGAGATTTTTTTGCAATTTTAGCGCGAGCGAAGCCGCGGGTTCTGCTAGTATTATATATATGTAAAAGTAAGTGAACGTGTTAATTTTTTGACGCTTTAACGGCTCAATGAATTTAGATGAAAAATTGCGACCTTGCGACCCAGCCGCGTGCAAAAATTTGTCAACCATATATCGATGAATTATTATTTATATATTTACTAGGAAACTGTTGATCCGACCTACCTTAACTTAGACTATACGCACTGCGCAATGCGCATTCATCCATACTTTGTATTATACTAATAACCCATGTGAGTAATTTTGACTACACATATTTCTCATGGGAATTTTCGTAACTAAAATCATCCTATATCACTAGAGCTATAATCTATCAACACTTGTATTCAGTAACAAGCTGATCTGTTCTTTCAATACTATGTATGAAGAAAATCAAAAAGCACTTTCGCATTTATAATACTATTAAGAATTATTGGAGTCATGTTCAACAGAAAATAGATCCTTTATTGTTTTAGTTTTTTTTAAAATATATATAGAATACTAGCGGCTCACCCTCGCTTCGCTCAGGTTTTCGCTAGGTACGTTTT
Source organism: Brenthis daphne (assembly GCA_947093115.1). Classification (NCBI taxonomy): domain Eukaryota; kingdom Metazoa; phylum Arthropoda; class Insecta; order Lepidoptera; family Nymphalidae; genus Brenthis; species Brenthis daphne. The sequence continues at coordinate 26,755,663 of OX352474.1, read as the reverse complement.
AAATAGATATAAATAGTTATTAGCCAGTGTTAGGCATATATTTTTTTTTTGTAAAAATATTGACAAATATTGACATTAATATTTATACGATTCTAACGTCACTCAATTGCCATCAATGTTTTGTCTTCCCGGAACCTGTCCCCTAACACTTAAACTTTATGTTATGGTATTAAAGTTCAAACTGACTTATAAGTATTCGACGAATTTTTTGTATAGGAGTATAGAAAAGTGTTGTTTTTAGACATTTTCAGGCAATTTTTTAAATTTTTCTCTCCGTAAGAACCATTTCCGTACTTCAAGGAATATTCTAAAAAAAGAATTAGCGTAATCGGTTCAGCTGCTCTCGAAATTTTCGCTTAGCAACACATTCAGTGATTCATTTTTATATTATTGAAAAGAGTCATATTTATAATAATTAAATGGTTCTTTTCGCCCATAGAGTGATACTGTTTTTTTTTTCAATTAGGAACTGTCTCACAAAAATATTTCTTATTTTTCACTTGAACTATGACCTTAAGATTAAGGTAGGTAATTAATTACCTTAGAAGAAATTAATTTGAATGTTAACACGTTATATAATTTATAAAAAAATGGCAAATAAAACTTGTTGGAAGCAGGTAGAAATGAGATCTTCGAAAACAGTAAAATACATATTTGGCAGTCTTTTGTATTTGTTTGTCTTCGGAAATTGGATATTTGTAGGTAAGAAAATATTTTCGTGTTAGTCTACCGCAGTGTTATATGATTGATGCCTTAGTTTCGTATTACGTCGAATGTATGCTCTGAGAACTTTATTATCTTAGAACATACTAGCGACTCAACCTTGCTTCGCTCGGATACGTCCCTAAATACGTTTTTAGGGTTAGATATATTTCTCAGACACATTTTCCTGCAGTAAAAATGCCAGATTTGATCCGGATAACCAACTATCATCATACGAAATTTCATCAAAATTTGTCTAGTGGTTTTCTCGTGATGCGTTCTCGGACAGACAGACAGATAAAAATTGTCAAAAGTATAGATTCGGCGTCTGCATTATTGGTAATATGACTGGATATTTCAATACGATTTTTCAAAAAATATTTAATGTACAGATTCGACTCAGAATTTTATTATATTATTTATAAATAGATATGCAGAAAGTACGTTGTCTATACATTGTGTAATACAAGATTACGACACTATATAAAATTTATAGTTCGCTTTTTTATATTAATCATATTGAGTTATACAATATGTACAAACTTAAAGTTAGGTTAAAAAATATCTATATGCCAAGTCTATATTAAAATAGGCAAAGAAAAAACGGTTCAGTAACTTTTTCTCCTTTTTTTATTTATGAATAAAGTTACTATTAATTTAATTAATTTTTTTATTATTTTTATTTTTTAGGTATTTATTAATATTGTTCTCAGCAAATCGTTTCATTTGATATCCACAACATGGGGCTGTATAAAAACATGGTCCGCCATCGTTGATCCGCCATGTTGGACTTAGAATGACGTAACTTATCTAACCATGAATTGTCATCTAAACTTAACTTCTATGTTAATAGTTGAAGATAACAGCTTCAAAATTCAGTTGCAAGATTTGACCTGAACAAATATTGCAAGTTAAATAAAAGCTTGTAAAATGACTGAAAAGATTGACAATTCTCATCATATTTCACAGTTTACCGTATAAGTGTATTATTCATTAGCATCAAATACTCTCCGAATGCACATTAGGAGGCACATCTGTAAGAGAACGATAGTGTGAAATAGCAAATTGTTCAAACTTGTGCAATTGAAACTCTGATATTATAATCTGGGTTGCACTTGTGGCTGTTTTTGCCGCTTCCCGACCATTAAGCGTTTATATCTCCGCAAAACAGACGGCGGCTTCTGCGTACAAGAAACATTGATTTCATATCTTATGTACACTATGCCTTAGGTGTTTGGAATAGAAGGTATAATGTATATAATTTAGATATTTTTATTTTAAAATAATGGACACTATAATGAAAATTATTTCATATAAATATATTTCATTGTAATATCTTGGTCGATTCCTGCTGTCTCCTCAAGAGACCCTTTGAACTACTATACATAATACAGGGTATAGTAGAAAAAATTTAAACTAAAGCATATCGAATCGCAAAAGGAAAAAAAAAACATCTTCTCACTTTATAATAAAACTAGGGCAGCACCTATTCAATCGCCCGATAAACTACTAAAAGAAACACGAAAAACATAGGAAAGATGGCCCAATATTGTGGTTCCGCACAATCGTAAGGCAACACACATGACGATCGTAAAAAATGTGAATAGCATATTGAAATATTTCTCGCTACCCTTCCCTTCCAATTTTCTTTTTTGGCCTTTCTAACGTTAAATAAATCTGACTTGGACCGTTATTGTTTCGATTTGTGTGTTTATGACAGCGTAAGTGTACAACTTTGCCCTACCGCGATAGTTTTTATCTATACATGTAATAAAAAGAATTGTGTTGATATTGCATATTGTTTGATGAAAAAAAGAAGCGTGAATTGCTTGATGGAGGTTAGGAACCAAAACAATACTTCAAAATTATTAGTGATTTTCGTTTCTTTTATATTTTTATTTATATACTAGCGACTCACACTAGCCCTGCTCGGGTTTGTCAGGTAGGTACGATTTAATGGTAAGTATACATTTCTCAGAGATGAGAATTTTTCCTGCAATAAAAAGTATACTGTATAATATTGACCCGCATAACCAGCTATCATCGTGCCAAATTTCATCAAAATCTGTCCAGTAGTTTTCTCGTGATACGTTCCCATACAGACAGACAGATAGACAGATAGATAGGCAGACAGACAAAAATTCAAAAAAACTAACATTTTCCAAAAAATATTTAATTTACAGATTTGACTCAGAATTTTATTATATGTATAGATTAAATGCTAAGCTATTATTCACCTTAAAATATATCCAACTATACATCAATAGATGAGTATATCAAAATAGAACTTGAACTTCCCATATTTTATGGTAGTTACTATCTTATAGAGAAAGTTAAGATTGAGTTATTACATAAGGTCGTATTTTATAATAATACTCTAAATTAGTAATAAACATAGAACATAACATTTATTTTTATATAAAAGATAATAAAATCAATGAATAAACCGCTTTACGTGGCAAGTAAAAATCCCGTTAAAGTTCGCGGGCGAAGTGAAACGATAAATGGCAATGTTTAAGAGAGAATGGGTGATTTTGGTGACGCGATGCCATAAAATTATTTAAACGATCTGTACTAAAAACAATACGATGCCATTAAGTGTTCTTAATTGTAAATCTATAGGGTAAAGAAAAAGCTAATAAATGAACGCTTCCGAATCTTTTTGTCTTTTGTTATTTATGATGGCGTCGGATTTGAAATAAATTATTTTTTATTATTGAAGGAATGTTTGTATAATATACTATAGATCTAATATTGTGATTTTTTTTCTTTAATTGAATCATTATATTTTGTACCTACTGTATGTAATTGTTTCAAACAAAGAAAAATTGAGTTCACAGTAGATTTTTATTAATTCAAATTATTTTCAATTAATTTCTCACACAATGCCTAATTTTAATATATTAAACATATAAACAAATGTATTTCACAGAAACCGTACATTTTTTCGGGATAAAAACCTATGTGCTATTCCAGACTACAGTCTATCCCTATGTAAAATTTCATCCATATCTGTTCAACTGTTCTTGCGTGATTGAGTAACAAACCTCCAAACATCCATCTAAATTTTCACATCTATATATATAAAAGAAAGTCGTGTTAGTTACTTCGCTTATAACTCAAGAACGGCTGAACCGATTTAGCTGAAAATTGGCAGGGAGGTAGTTTAGAGCCAGGAGAAGGACATAGGATACTTTTTATCCCGTTCGACCGCGTTCCAATTTTTATGATATTTTAATTTTTGGATTTCTCTTAGTCCGGAATAGGTAAGTATTAAAACATATAATTAAAATGTGAGAAAGAAAGATTTTTTCTTTTTATATCTATTTAAAACGTACCTAGCGACGAACCCGAGCGAAGCGAGGGTGAGCCGCTAGTTTATAATATTAGTAAGATGAAGTAATCAAATGCGGGACTCTATCGTAGTAAGCACAGTCAAACGTCGCATTGCGTCAAGATAAACAACATATTTTCTTAATTTATTATTTGTTTATAATATAATATAAAATATTCTTATAGTTTAGACATCTGTGAAGTATATTGTAGTTCAATCTTTGGGAAATTAAAAATAAATACATTTATATTCTACGCCATATCCTTCAACTTAACTACGTATACTAGAAATATTGCAAACAATATGTAATTTCTATAATATATCTACACTTCTACACTATATTATAATATTATAAAGAGGAAAGATTTGTATTTTTGTATGTTTGTAACGAATAAACTCAAAAACTACTGGATCAATTTAGATGAAATTTGGTAAAAAGGTAGTTTCAGACTCTGGAAAGGACATCGAATATTTTTTGTTTCGGAAATCATCCCTTACAGGGATGGAAATGGGGATGAAAGTTTGTATGGAGAATCAAACTAGGGACGAACCCGAGCGAAGCGAGGGTGAGTTGCTAGTATATTATATACTACATACCTATTACCTAATACATAAATACTGTTTATATTATATTAAATTGTTTAAATTACCTTACGCAAAAAATTGTATGTTGTTTGTTTTTATTTTTAAACAAAATCCACATAATTTTGTTAAGAATCTATTATACGATAAGTAATAAAACTAATCTAATTTAAAACTATCCACCCAGGGCTAAAACGAGACAAGTGTTAGAAAAAACGGACACGTCCAGTCACTTTATAAATGAACTGTGGCCAATTTAACTCTTCCACAACCCTGCTTTCATAAAACGAAACGTCTAACTCCAAAAGCAATTATAAAAAACATCAATCAAACATCATATCATATATGAAATTTTAATGTAACATTAAAATTTAAATTTTCGATCACATCATGTGTTGTTTATGTTTATATTCTAAAATGCAATTTGCGCCGTTGTGGAGCAAAGTCCATTAGAATTTATGATACATGGGCCAGACAGTAATTAAAAGAGCCCACAGAGGAATAACATGAATTGCTGCGAAGTTATCGTATTAAGTCTGTATTCAGCGGGCTGAGTGACCAGTATTATGTTCCATTTAATTAAATCTTATAACATAGTTCAGATCTATTGCCTCTATGTAAAACTAAGATATAGGTGGAATATTATTTTCTTTTATATATTATCTTTATTATAGGTATTTACGTAAAATGTAGTAAAGTAAATAGGTTGTGATTAACAGAATTTATGACTATCGCAACGTATATGACATGGTAATCCCAATAATAAAATAATAGTGTGAGAAAATCCATTTTTCAACCGACTTCAAAAAGGAGGAGGTTCTCAATTCGACTGTATTTTTTTTTTATGTTTGTTACCTCAGAACTTCGTCATTTATTAACCGATTTGGACAATTTTTTTTTTGTTTGAAAGGGTATACTTCCAGATTGATCCCATTTAAATTTCAAAAAAAAAAATACCACCCGTAAGGGTGGCAAAATAGCTAATAATGAATTTAACCTACTTCTAATTGTCATATTGACTTGAAACTTTGCAAGTGTTTCTATTTCCGTTAATAGTACAGAGGTTCGGTATTGTTGACCTGATCTGATAGTAAGGCCAGAAGGCGGATAGGTGGAACTCTTCAACGATAAATAGTAGATACTTCGAGTTTGGGCTTATTTTGTTTGGTTTGACAAGCCTAACACTTTAGAATTCTTACTTTGCTACTACTGCCTACACTAAAAAGGGAAAAATAAAAACTTTTTAACAAAAAAATAAAAACCGACTTCAAACAAAAGCACTAAAAAGTAAAAAATAACTGATTGGTAGTTTTCATTTACTATACATACCTAATCAAATATTTTCGAAGTCGGTGTGCTTTGCTTTGTATGGGCTGGCACCGATTTCAAAAATATTTGATTAGGTATGTATTTAATAGGTAGGCTTTAATTACTTAGCCAAAGCACACCGACTTCGAAAATATTTGATTAGGTATGTATAGTAAATGAAAACTACCAATCAGTTATTTTTTACTTTTTAGTGCTTTTGTTTGAAGTCGGTTTTTATTTTTTTGTTAAAAAGTTTTTATTGTATAATATTTTTGACTGACTTCATAAATTTAAGAACACAATTCGTATTTAATTTTAGTTTATGTCTTATTATGTACGCAAATTGTGACCTAATTTTTATTATCGTCCATATAAGACGGAGTCCGCCGAAAAAAATCAAAGTCAAAAATAGTAGCGTGATTTTGCAATTTATGTGCTACTATTCTCAATTTTTCCATACAGCTTACTTTCGTTTACTTTCTTTAAATGATAATCCATTTTTATATAGGCATTAGTCGTTAATATACAATTTTTGAGAAATAAATATAAATAAAAATTATTATAAATAATACTATATCCTTTTCTATTTTTATCTTTATATCTCCTTCCTTAAAGATAGAGTATAATATTAGCTTTTTTTTTCTTTATTATAGTCAAATTCGTTAGTTATTTTTATTTATTACCATTTATCTAGGTACTTAACACAGTGATCAAGAATATTCTATTAATATTTGTAAACTGTTTTAAAACATTATCTATACATATAATAAAATTGTAACTAAGCCGAATCTGTACATTCAATATTTTTTGGAAAATCTTATTGAAATATTCATGATGATCGATACAGAGGCCGAATCTACAGTTTTTAGAATTTTTGTTTGTCTGTCTGTTACCGCATCACGAGAAATCTACTTGACAGATTTTGATGAAATCTATTACGGTGATAGCTGGTTGTGCGGGTCAATATATAGGATATTTTTTACCGCGGGAAAATATCTCATCTTTGAGAAATCTATACTAAACCTTAAAACGTAAGTAGGGACGAACCCGAGCGGAGCGAGAGTGAGTCGCTATACATATATATAATTTTAAAACATTGTTAGGCTTCATGTTTAGTTCTAAGATACTCTGTCTATATTATTCCTTAGTCTTGCTGTATAAGTTACTCTAAGGGTAATTCCATATAAATTTCAAGAAAAAGTCATCCCTAAGTGTATAATTATTAGTCTCAAAGTAGTTTTCTTAATCATTGTACGTTATTTTGTTAAGAAGCAATTTATAAAGCTGTATTACAGAACTTTTTTATGGAAGAAAAGGAAAATGGTTTATAATTTGTCATTTTTTTTAGCGAAATTTAGTGAAATTATTATATTAGTTTATCACTCCTGCTATCTCTGATATAACAACATTTATGTATTATTTATAATATTATAAGCGTGAAAGTATCTATTTGTTACCTTTTCACGTTTAAACCATTGAACAGATTTCGATAAAATTTTGCAATGACATAAATTGCTTCCTGGAGACGGACATATGCCCTCTTACCATGGGAAGAAAGACGCGGGTAAAAACTAGCTAGAAAAAATATAAATTCTCAGTGCCTTTAGAAAACCGGCCTACATCTATTGCTATTTACGACAACGTTCTAATTTGTTACATCCTTGAGTCGTTAAGACTCGGCTGAGGCCGAATTAAAGGTTTTATTGCCATCCAAGGCTATACTTTTAAATAGCAAAGGGCCAATGAGCTATCTGAACTGCCCATATTTTGTTAGTAACTGGCATACACTATTGAGCAAAACAGTGGAATTACACGTTATCGTCATGGGAATCGATGCGTGGACCTCTATAAATACAGCTTTAATTCAGCTAAGCGTATGTCAGCTATTTCAGGGTTACCAGTATTTAGATTTTATAATCACTAAATATTATATATATTTACAAAAATAAATGCGAAAGTTTGTTGTGTGTCTGTTTATTACTCCTTCACCCTAAATGGCTGGACGGCTTTGGATGAAATTTAGGACACAGATAGACTATTTAGTGGATAACCTAAAATACCATATTAGCTGCTTTTAGTCATAAAATTTGACAAAAATGACGCTACTATTTGAGTTAATGATAATGCATTTATAAAATTTAAAAGAATTTATTGCTGAACAGTTTTTTGTTTGAAGTTATTATTGAGATGTTATATTAAGGACGGCTGTAACAAACATTGAGATGATAAAAACAACCTTTCATTCAAGTACATATTATGTCAGTATATCTTCAAATAGTTATCCATACTAATATAATAAAGCTAAAGAGGTTTGTTTGTTTTTTATTGGTTTGAATGCACTATATACTACTTTTTGTTAAACTAGCAGTAATTGATTTTTTTGCATATAATGAAAACCCAATTCTTAAGGTAGGTTATAGATTATCTGACGTCACGCTACGAATTTCAGGATAAATCGACTACGCGAGAGGAGCCACGGGAAAAGCTAGTATGGAAAATCTGTATACTACAAATGTAACAAATATTTGGTTAAATATAAATAACATGTCAAATGAAATTTGCAAGCCCTAGAATATAATGGCGGTCTTTATTATGAACGTGGGACTAATAAACTGGCACCAGTTTTATACCGATGTTGCATCGACGAAATAATTCAATGTTTTGATAACCTAAACAAAATAACTAACGTCTTTAATGGTTATAAAATATTTTTGGGTCAGTTTTACGAATTATCTATTAAGTAAAATTGAGGGTTTCGTATTTAAAGACTTAGGATTCTCATTTTATTAATATATATCTTCAAATATTGAAAAAAAAAAAATAATAATAATAAGATTTTTGGTTCCTGATGTATCGAATGCTTTACAGCGATCAAGGTCACGGGAGAGACTAAGGTTTTAGACGTGAGCATGATTGCTGTAAAGCATTTGAAACGTCGGGAATCTAAAATCAAAATAAATCCGAAAAGATAGCTTTATTTAAAATTCCTAATTTTAATCAAACCCATGAAGCCGTTACAGCGTACAAGAGTGGCAAATATATTTTCTCGCATTTTCGCATACGCTTTAGTGCTTATATAATAATGGCTTTCCCCCGTAGAATCAGTCTCTTAGCGAGCTGGGCAGGACAAAAAATGTCCTTCGTGATAATGAAATCTATCAAATTAGATAAGTTTTAACGAAAACGACTAATCCGTTTAAGTAAATTCTTAACGTATCAAATAGACAAAAACAGCTACTTTCTCATTTACTTCGAGTACCTATGTTAGTGTGAAACGTACGTTTTTATGATTGTATTCAGCCCTTTGTAATGTCCCACTGCTGGGCACGGGCCTCTCTTCAATACGAAGGGATCAGGCCATAGTCCAACACGCTGGCCAAGTGCGGGTTGGCGGACTTCACATGACTTGGTAGGTTCTCTCAGACATGCAGGTTTCCTTATGATGTTTTCCTGCATTGTAAAACAGTAGTAGTCATGTTAGAAATGATTTCCACGTGAAAATATCAGAGGTGCGAAACCCGGGATTTGAACCCGCTTCACAAGGCTTCCCAACCGAGCGCGTTACTACTGAGTTACCATCGCTTACATTACATCTTATTATTAAAAAAATAAAATATTTAAAGTAAACAACTATATATGTAATTGAAATTCATTTAGCTACCTCAAAATCGAGATCGAGTGTGCCGAATGAAAAGCTTCTGGACCACACGTTCACATAAATTTCGTCTAATTGCTAGCCACCTAGGAAACGGTCATTAATTTCAGTGTAGATAAAAAACAGGAAACTTCGTTGTGCATCGCTATTAAATCGATTAACGGTATTTACCGCTGCCCACAAGTGTCTAATTTATTTGTTTTTAAAACTTCGTTGCACGTATTGATTTTAAATATAAGAAATAATATATATTTTTTAAATACAATGTTTTATTTATATAATATTTTATATACATATATATAAAATATTATTAATAAATATAAATATTTTAAAATATATATAAATATTTTATTTATATATTAAATTTAACATATTACGCAGTCTTATAGGAAAATAATTGCATTTTTTTAAATAAATCTAACTATTAATTATGTGAATAATTGCTCGTTAATTACCTTGCAGAATGAACCCTACGACTCATACACAGCCGTTCTCCACTTTTCGTTGTCTTTGGAAGAAATATTTAATGATTTATTTTTAAATAATTGTTGTGTTTCTATTCTAACTGTATGGAAACTATCTATTTGAATTTGCAACTGCTGTAATTAAACTTTCACATACGAATTTAAATCCATACAGATTGTTCAAATGTCAATATCCATAAAAAAAAATAGCTTACAAATTGTACGTATTAGATCTACATGTCGCTATTCAATATTTGGGCAATAAAAAGCAGGTGTACGACCGCTAACAAAAAGCTTGAATTTTCACAACACGATTTTTGTATTGTTTAACATTTAAAAGGCCAAAATGTGCGGAACAAATTCATTCACAATAGAAACCAAGAACAACGGAAATGTTGAATAGACAACTGAGTCTGTTGATTTTGAAGAACGGAGAAGCAAATTCGAATTATTTTCCTGTGATTAAGTTAACATTTAATTATTTACTGATATACAGAATGTATGTATTTTATTTATGTTATCTAAATATTTACGGTTTAAAGAAATTGAAAAGCTTGCAAAAGGAGCTTTTAACTAATCTGCTCGAATTAAATGAGCCCAATCTCGAAGGTTTTGTAGGATTTTGATCGCATTATGTCGTTATTTGGATAAAATCTTGTTATTTTTATTTATATCATTTAAATTTCTTTTACACTACCATCTCCTTATTATAAATGCTAATGTAGATTTAATTTTTTGTATTGAATAATTAGTCAATGGGTGTGAGTGTGAAATAAAGATAGCTTATATCTTGGATATAAACTCTCTTTATTTCATTATTATAGACAATCTTGGAGGAACCAGAATATACTAGTTATTCATAAAACTGAAAAAGCTACAAAGAAAAATAGTCTTAAGATTTTTAAATATACTTAACTACTACAAATTTGATTTAAGAGCATACCAATTCATTGTCTAAGTAAATATGTATTTCAATCAGAGCTTAAAGCTAAGTTAAGCACATTTATCTAAATAGGATAGCTTTATATCTCAGAGTTTCCGTTCTCGTGGGAACGTCGAACTAAGCGTCTTCCAACCACTGTACTGTACGAATTCAATTTCGTCCCTTGTCCTATTTGCCTGGTCCATTTTACCATTGGATGCTTTCTAATATTACAACCAATATCTGTTCGTTACATTTAGCATAGTCTGTATTTATAAATTTACTGGTACATATTTTTTTACGTTAAAGATAAGACCAAGTTTTTTGTAATCCAAGTGATGTAAGCCATGCCAGACTTTTCGTATCATCGGCTAAAGAATTAGGTTACTGGCTGTACTTGCTATCTATAATTAATCTCGGTATACTTCTCAATAGTGATAATTCACTTTCGCTTTAGGTCTCCGACTGCTATGCATCGAGCAAGATAAACTTCTTGGACTGTCCTGCTCAAGAAGACAGATAGAATTTTCCGTTTCCGTTTCCTGCTCAAGAAGTTCAGATAGAATTTTCCGCTATGGCTCTCTTGGCGTTTATGCTCTTATTGATCCCTCTGAAATGAGAAATGATGACACCAGACCAGATTTTTTATACCGTATACAAAATAGACATTACTGTAAACATAATAGTCCTGTGGTAGCACACTCGCTTGGGAAACGGAGTGAAGCGGGTTTAAATCCCGGGTTTCGGACATCTGATATTTTAATGTGCAAATCATTTTCAACAAGATTACCAATTGTCGATGAAGGAAAATATCGTAAGAAAAACTGCATATCTGAGAGAATCTAATAAGTTGACAAAAGACATGTGAAATCCGCCAACTCGCATCTGACCAAGGCAAGATATGACTTGTATAGTTATTTGTTTTATCTATGATATCGTTAAATACATATATTTATAATTAAACTGTTTTTTTTTCTTGTAAATAACTGGATTTATATTTTAAAGATATGAGATTATGGATAGATGATATATTAAAGATATATTGATTGAGATACATAATGTACTCTACATATGTAAAGTAAATATGTATTGTAAGGCTTTTACCGCGATAAACCCATATTTTATTTAAATTCACAAAACGGTATAAATAACCTACTTACTAATAAATCAGTCTGATTATAATAAACAACAATGTATTCAATGAACTGAAAAATTGATCGAAATGTTTTATAGCTTGCATAAATTCAACAAAAGAACCTTCTCGTTTCAATTAATTTTCCGTAGAAATAATTTCTTTTATATTCATAATATATTAAAACAAAAGTTTGTTTAAAACATTCCTATTTATTGTAAATATTTACTTTACGGATATTTAAATGTCATTGAAATCTATTATTATAAAACTAGGTATTATTATATGACCCTAGAACATTTTATTGTAGTAGAAAACGAGTTTCAGAGCTTTTTTGTTCAAACAACTAATTTACCGGAAGAGTTTTTAATATGGAATTATTAACTTTTAAATGTCTATTCTATTAGTATTAAATACACATTTTAATATAATAAAGCCAAAAAAATGTATTTTACATCTATATTCATATTATACTCGTAAATGTTAGACGTAAAACTTTGTGTTCAAAATAGAAAAATAGCTTTTTACTGTAAAGTATAATAAGTATTGTTCGTTTGAACAAATAAACACTAAGGCTACGAAATAACAACTGGACACGACGCTTTATAATATACTAATATACCACATGTACTGAGATAAAATTCCGACTATAATTCTACGAAAAGATCTCAGCGCAACAACTAAGTAGATTCTTTGATCCGTTGCATAAAAAAAGATCAGCCACTTAATATCGCTTTGTTCGAATTCATTTGAGTGCTAGATGCCTAAGTAGTCTAGGTATTATTTCAAGTTATGGTTTATCTAGGCAGTGGTAGCCCAGTGGTACCGCGCTCGCTTGGGAAACCGAGTGAAGCGGGTTCAAATCCCGGGTCTCGCACCTCTGATATTTTCGTGTGCGAATCATTTCCAACATGATTACTACTTGCCTTACGAACATCTTGGTGAAGGAAAATATCGTGAGGAAATCTGCATGTCTAAGAGAAACTAGCAAGTTTTCGAAAGACATATGAACTCCGCTAACCCGCACTTAGCCAGCGTGGTAGACTATATCCTGATCCTCCTTCGTATTGAAGGAAGGCTCGTGCCCAGCAGTGGGACGTTAAAAAGGGCTGAACATAGTCTATCTATGGACTGAATTTCACTAAATTCGTCCAGCCGTTGCAGCGTGAACTGCAGTGTGAATATACAAACACACACATACACACACAAACATACAAACTTTTATAAAGTCTAATCGTATTAAATATTTTATTGAGTCTCAGTGATTTCTTGGTAAAAGCTACGTTAAAATAATAAATAAAATAAGTAAGTCAGAACAAAGGTGCAAAGAACGTAAAAAATACACTTCGCTTCTTTAAAACAATTCATTAATTAACAAGTTTGAAATACGGAAGGAAACAAAGACCTATCTCAGTAAAAGTTTGTTATAAAATAGGTGGACTTATTTCTTAGTATCTATATTCTTAGTATATACAAAAAGTATGTGGCGTATTTTGGACTTTGCAATATTTATATTATTATAATTGAATTTAAAGAAAAAAAAATATTTCATGATTGATGATGTGGTCGCGGGTTCGAGTCCCGCTGGGGGCATTCATTTGTGTGATGAGCATGAATGTTTGTACTCTAGTCATGGGTCATGGGTTTATATTCATAATATGTATGTATTTAAAGTTATACGTGTGTACACTACACACGTATCTATCAACTATCTGGTATCCATAACACAAGCCTCGTAGCTCACCATGGAACTGAACTAGATGGCGCTGTGTGTTATTGTCCCAACATTTATTCATTAAACATATATATTAGATGAAATTTGGTAAAAAGATAGTTTGAGACCCTGAGAAGGTCATGAAATACTTTTTTATCCCGGAAATCATCCCTTAAGGGGGTGAAAATGAGGATGAAAAATTATATAGAGAATCAACCTAGGGACGAACCCGAGCGAAGCGAGGGTGAGTCACTATGTCAAATATTTTTATTTATTTCTCTATTTTTTCAAAGATTTTTGTTTTCAATTCCAATTCACACATGCCATATTTAAATATTATATACTTATTCTGGTACTCTTTCAATTAAAGCAAAGAATCTTTTGTATAAGTTTATTTAATTTCAGATTCAGAGAACTTGAGCTTAGAAATATTGTCACCTTATTTTAACAATTTAGATATATATTTTTAATAAAATTAGATACTCGTAGATGTAGCCTTAGATTTCCAGGAATCAAGTCAGCAAGATTCCGCTTTTACATTGTAAACTAACCATAGTGTTAGTACTTATAGTTAAGTTATAGGAAATCAGACCATATCATTATATTCCTTGTTTAGTATATATTATTTAAAGAAAACTATTTATATATAAGTATAATTATTATAAAGATAACATTTTTTATTACTTTATGTATACCTACATATAATTAAATTCTAACTGAATCAAATCTGTCCATTCATTTTTTTTTTGGAAAATAGTGATTTTTATCGATACAGAGGCTGAATTTATAGTTTTTAGAATTTTTGTCTGTCTATCTGTCTAAGAACGCTTCACGAGAAAACTACTGGACAGATTTTGATGATGATGATAGTTGGTCATCTAGATCAACATAAAGTATACTTTTTACTTCGAGAAAATATGTCATCTCCGAGAAATATACTAAACGTTAAAACAAGAATGAGTCACTAATAAATAATAAAACTAAAATTTGAATTTTGCTCAAAACCTATCTTAAACAGATTAACCCGGTCCTCGCACCAAATATTTACGTCAGTCACAATCAGTGATGAGATTACCTCCTGTCAGGTGTCTACGCACTGCGTCCAATTTAACTAATGCACTTAACTGGAATCGCCTTGTAATTATGTCTGCTATTAACATCCGACGTACTCTGCTTGGGAAATGTGAAACATGTAAATATAGGGAGCACGTGCGTTATAATTATAATGAAAGTATATGGGGTGTAATGGCTAGACCGTTTTATTATACTAAGTTTAAGGTAGAAATGAAAACATAATAAATAAATTTTACAACTACGCTTTTAAAGAAAGATAAAATATATTTTATATATGTACATAATAATAAAGTAATATCGGTAGCTAGCCTAAATATTTTTGTATTTCCACTACAAAAATATTTTCTACTTAAACCCAAAAATGATGTTCCATTACACTACGCTTTAAAGAAATAAGTTTATGTAACAGCAAATTGTGGTAAAAATATTTTTATTGAATATTTTTCAAAAATGTTAAATTTTTAAACAATAGGACTTAAATTTCCTTTTTATTTTATTTTATCTAAAACTCATTATGAAAGCAGTTAAAGAATGAAAACGTAAAGTAATAATTGTTGAGTATTCAGTCCTTTTTAACGTCCCACTGCTGGGTATGGGCCTGGAATCAGGCTATAGTCCACCACGGTGGCCAAGTGCAGGTTGGTGGACTTTACATGTCTTTCGAAAACTTACTAGGTTTTTTAGACATGCAGATTTCCTCACGATGTTTTCCTTCACCGTAAAGCAAATGGAAGGTAATCAAGTTGGAAATGATTCGCACATGAAAATATCAGAGATGCGATACCCGGGATTTGAACCCGCTTCACTCAGTTTCCCGAGCGAGCGCGTTACCACTGGGCTACCAGTGCCTCAATTTTTAACAACAATAATAGATATTATACAGCTAATAAAGAAAGTCTGTACAGTATAAATATAAGTTAAATATTTTTCCAGCGTCCGAAGTGGCGACGGAAATGAAAGAAACGTCAACTTGGCGTAATGAGCGTCAATGAACTCATCGATACAAGCCACGCAATTTCCGCTTGGACCTACAAAAATAACCCAAACTCACAAAGTTTGTATGATAACATAGATTCGTAAATTCTGTTTTGAATAGTAGGTATAAATATATTAAATAATAATCAATTTATAAGTAAAATGTAGTAAAATTGTAAAAAATAGAGTAGGACTTACTTATAATGTTGTGAATAAATAAATAATAAATACTAATATTTGAACGTGTAGTTAGGAAATATTGATACTTTTTCACACAATAACTACTAAACAGAGTTTAATAAATCTTTACAATAATCTTATATCTTTGAACGAGCAATTCTCGGATATATATATATATATATAATCTGAATCTCGGAAACGGCTCCAACGATTTGCATGAAAATTTAGCACGCAGGGGGTTTCGGGGCGATGAATTGATCTAAATTAGTCTTATGTCTGAGAAAACGCGTGTTTTTTAGTTTTCGTGCAGTTTTCTTTTGTATTATTCCACGCTAAATATGGTCGGTAATTTACACACTCGGGAAAAAGCATCGTGGTCAAGCGGCCAAGGTGCAAGATCAATAATCACAGGTTCTAATCTCGGTCGCATATAAAGTGTTTACTTTTGTTTTTTTTTATATTTATTCAAATTTTTAGTTAAAAAAAGACTAGTACTTTAGGCCAAAAACTCCGAGCGAAGCTCGGTAGCCCAAGTACTATAGCTTATACATCATAGTTAAACATAGGTTATAATTTATATTTACACGCCATCTAAATAGAAGATATTATAATAGTCGTAATATATGGGCATATAATATTAAAAGCCCGAAAACGGCTCTAACGATTTGGTTAAAATTTTGTATTTTGATAAGATTTTGCCGTTTAAGTTTATCTATATAGGTGTATTTTCTGAAAAAATGCATTTTTTATATCTTCACCAAAAAATGCCGAGCTCAAAAATGCAAAGCTCGGTCGCCAAGGTACTCAGAATAAAAAGTATACCCACAATAATAAAATTATAATTTATTCTAATTTAGTAATATCTCTTGCCAGTCAATTAACTCCGTTGTTGCATTAAATAATTATACTTTGCATAATAAACTCGTACTATGTAACTAGCCTTCACCCGTGACTTTTGTCGTAAACTTAATCCGGTATAATAGCTGCTTCTCTTGTAATAAATCTATACATATAATGAAATTGTAACTGAGTCTTATCTGTACATTAATTTTTATGGGAAAATCTTATTGAAATAGTCATTATTATCAATATAGAGGCCTAATCTATAGTTTTTAGATTTTTTGTCTGCCTGGGAACGCTTCACGAGAAAACCACTGGACAGATTTTTATGAAATTTTGGTATGATAATAGCTGGTTTTCCAAGTCAATATATAGGATACTTTTTACTGCGGGAAAACATTTCATCTCTGAGAAATCTATACTAACCGATAAAACGTACTAAGGGACGAACCCGAGCGGAGCACGAGTCCTGCACCTTATCTTTAACCGGTCGTGTCGAAGAACCGTCCCATCGGGCTTTCAGAGTAAAAGGAATAAAGAGTGCACCCACAGGTGTGCGCGTACACTTGTGCACTATAATATCTCCTGCGCATCTGGCTAGCCTCAGTGAGATTGGCCGCCGAGGCTGAAATTGGTCAAGAAAACATTATTAACCGGCTTCAAAAAAAGAGAAGGAATTACGACATAGTTTTCTTTATAATAAAACGCGATATATTCACCAATTATTATAGATTTTTCCATTTTCAAGATTCTTTTTCAATTATTAGAAAAGAAATACGAAGCAGTCAATCTTTCAAGGTAATTAATTAGTGTCAAAGTAATATTGAAGTCCGCGAACCTTTTTAGTTATATAGTAATTATGAATTTTATTATCGCTTACCGACTTAGTGTCTTATTAAAAAATATCATGTCTTTTTACTACTTTTATATATATAATATTAGGGGTTCTGGGTTAGAAATAAAAAAAAAACCTAACGATAAAGCTAAGGCGGGACCTACGCTACGCTTCGCTTCTTAACATACATTATCCAAGTCGGGTCCATCTATATGTATTTTATATATATATATATATATATATATAAGTTTCAATTTTCGATCAACATTAAAAGTTACAAAATATAAATAATATTTTATTCAGATGTCCTATATCTATATATATAATTAAATTCTAACTGAGCCGAATCTGTACATGAAACATATTTTTTGAAAATCTTATTGAAATACACATTATTATCGATACAGAAGCCGAATCTATAGTTTTTAGAATTTTTGTTTGTTTGTCTGTCTGTCTGTTACCGCATCACGGAAAACCCACTGGATGGATTTTATTGAAATTTGGTATGATGATAGCTGGTTATCCAAGTTAACATATAGGATACTTTTTACCGCGGGAAAATATCTAATTTTTATGAAAAAAATACAAAAACTGCATTGTAAGAGGATGCTAATATGTAAAACCAAAGAATTTGGTTTTTGGTCATCTAAACGTGGGCTGAGCCGGGGGTAATGCTAGTTTAAAATAAAAGAAACAAACAAAATAAAGCTTTTGTCGTATAATAACATTAATAGTCACTTTCAAAAAGTATTGTAAGGTGAGTGTGGAGTTCTATACGCTAAGCAAATAGAGTACTCCGTCCACAGACATTTACTGTTGTCCAATGCTATTTCCATTTTGTTATTGCTAGTGATACTTACTTTGAATTTACTCTATAAACTAAAGTACCGATACGCTTGATTAAATTTAAAATATCCTTTATATAAGTGTATTAGTTTTATTCGACGACGAAATAGAGTGAGGGTTTTATTTTTGTAACATATAGAATTTGTGATCTTCAGTTTTCTACTTTTTGATATTAAATACTGTTTTTAAAAGAAACAAATGCTTACTTGATATATTTGTAATATATTATTATACAGTTGAAATATAATATAATAAATTTTTGAATGTAACGAAAGAAAAATAACTTAATGTACTTAATGAAAGACCAATACATAAATGTTCAAAGATAATATTCAATAGACTCTAGATCGTGGCTAAGTGGAAAATTTCAGTCTTAAGACGATGGCAATTTACCACATTGTTGATTGAGTCTTCTCAATTGATATGTATCCCATTGTACGCCATGCTGTGCTTGTAGTTGTGCTAGCGATGCTAAAAAAATTGGATGAAGAGAACTGATGTAATCTATGGTGTGACCACAATGATACAAATGTTTCCCCAAGATAGAATACGAGAGAATAAATCTGGCTTTCACAATGATTCTTCTCCAATACCTAAAGAACGGAGATTAATAAATAGAGCTAGAGCCTAAGGCAACTGACTTTGAGCTGTCACTTGCACCAGAAAAGGGATATCCGGCCTTTGCTTTGCTCCTAAAGAAAGTTTGGCATTATGAATGGAACATCATTAGATGTTTAAAAATTATTTTAAATAGATTGAATGTCGAAAGCTCATAATAATCCATGTATCTTCCTCAGAACATCGTAAAATAATAATTTTATAAGACTATTTACAATCGCTTTTGCCAAAATGCCTACAGAAATATATGGAGATGAATTAAATTAAGTAATTTTCCTTATTTAAACTTTTCGCTTTATTCTTTATTTAACGTCTGTGCAGTAATAAAATGAAATAGAATTACAAACAGTGAACCGTAAATCATTAATATACCAGCAAAAGAGAATACATTACTGCAGCCTTCTTATTGTCTAGCATTGCCCGCGGTTTCGCCCACGTTCTTATGACCAAAAACCAAATTCTTAGGTTTTACATATTAGTATACTCTTACAATGCAGTTTTTGTATTTTTCTCAGAAATGAGATATTTTCTCGCGGTAAAAAGTATCCTATATGTTGACCCGTATAATCAGCTATCACCATACCAAATTTCATCAAAATCCTCCAGTGGTTTTTCTGTGATGCGGTAACAGACAGACAGACAGACACACAAGCAGACAAAAATTCTAAAAATTATATCAGATATCTTTAATAGACTGCATCCCATAAAATGTGAGTTTTTTTTATAAAATAAACATTATTATTTATCGATAAACCCTACTTCAATAAAATATTTTTTCTCAATTATAAATATTATTCATATTATTTTAATGAAATATTAAGTTATAAAGAAAGCAAAACGAAGGCAGACAAAGATTGGTAACTTTTATAAATAAAAATGAGTGTTCGTTTGTTTATCTATACTAATATTATAAAGAGGTAAAGTTTGTGATCTTGTGAGTTTGTGAGTTTGTGAGTTTGTGACGTTGTAGGGGGTAATCTCTGGATCTACTAAGCCGATTTTCAAAATTCTTTTACCAATAGAAAGCCACGTTCTTTCTGAGTGTCATAGGCTATATATTAACTCGAAAAATGAAAAGGCTTTTGCGTGGTAGTCGGATTCGCAAAGTAAGTCGGAGAAAAAACGGTCGAACGAAAACATTTCTTACGAACGCTGCCTTAACGATGAGACATATATGATTGTGTTCTAGAGAAAAGTTGTAAAGCTTAATAATGCCTACAAAAAAGTCAGCGGCAGCATATGTCTAACTTTTATATTTAAGTCACAAAAAGTAGTTTTTTATATTAAAAAAACAATTTAAATCGGTAGGTCATGTTTATTGGTCATATTATCAACAATTATGAATTCTTATCAAAATAAGCAAATTAATCGTCTAAAATGTTTAAAACAAAAGACTTTTCCCTTTTACTGCATATAATTTGGACAAATGATTAAAGAGATAATACAACATATTCGTAGGTATGGACGAACCCGAGCGAGCTGTTTGTCTGTTTTTCTCTTTGTACGGGCTAATCTCCGGATCTATTGGACCTATTTAAATAAAATTTTGCATGGTGGTACCTTATATCCCCGGGCAACATATTAGATACTTTTCATCCCGGAAAATTAAAGAGTTCCCGTGGGATAGTTAAAAAACTATAACAACTTATACAGCTTAGTACACAAAAACTACTGATTGGATTTTAATGAAACTTTACAATAATATAGTTCATACATCAGAATAACAAATAGGTTACTTTTTATGCCTGAAAAATGTACTTTTCCCGTGGGATAGAAGTTTTTGTTTATTTGTAACGTATTATGTACACAACATAAACCCCAAAAAAATAGTTATTAAAAAAAAATGTCTGTTTGACTGTTTGCCTGTATGATAACTTATTAATCAAGTCAACATTTAGGGTACCTTTTGTATGTAGTATGTATGTATGTATGTATGTATGTATGTTGTATTCAGCCCTTTTTAACGTACCACTGCTGGGCACGGGCCTCCCTGCAGTATGAGGTGGATCAGGCCATAGTCTACCACGCTGGCCAAGTGCGGGTTGGTGGACTTCACATGTCTTTCGAAAACTTGCTAGGTTCTGTCAGACATGCAGGTTTTCCTTTAAGACAAGTGGTAATTTTGTTAGAAATGATTCGCACATGAAAATATCAGAGGTGCGAGACCCGGGATTTGAACTTGCTTCACTCGGTTTCTCAAGCGAGCGCGTTACCACTGGGATACCACTGCCTAGATACCTTTTACTTAAAGAAAATCTGTCTTTGCCACGGGAAAATACAAAAACTGGTTTTATCGAGTCCTCCCTAGAAACCTTCCGCTGGCTAAGCCTTAAGACTTACATACATCAAAAGAATATACTAAAAAATTGTAGGTCTTGAAAACTCCTACAGAAAAATTCTGAATAGTATATGTCTATCTCTTAAGTTACACTCGCAATATTTATTCTTATCTATACCTATAATAAAACTTAGTCAAATCGATGTACGCGTTTCACGCAAAAAGTAATCAACCGATTTTAACTTAATTTTGTATAGTGTTAAAACTTAGTGCTCGGGTTAACATTTAGAATACCTTTTACGACAGGCAAATTATTCATTCCCACGGGAAAACACAATAACTGGTTCTATAGAATTGTCCTTAGAAATGTATATGGCTAACGTTGGCTCATCAAACATTGTACAAGAAAATTGTAAGTCTTAAAAAGGTCTATAGAAAAGTTCTACATAGTATATGTTTATCTCCTAAGGTACACTCGCTATAACTATTTTCATTATTATATATTACTGTTTTATTATACGTTATTTATTCTATCTGAATATACATATATGAATAATAAAACTGTAGAGGTCGAATGTCTGTACATAGATGGTAGAAAAAAATGCTGAAAAACGAGTCAGTTCTCTTCTTACATCCCGTAAGGAGAGAAATAGAACAGATCCAGATTTTTTTCAATATTTTTCTTTCTCTGTCTGTTTGTCTATTTGTACGGGCTAATCTCCGATAGTATTGAACTAATTTAAATGAAATTTGGTACTTTTCATTCCGGAAAATTAAAGAGTTCCCGTGGGATAGTTAAAAAACTATAGTAACTTATACAGCTCAGTACACAACAACTTATGCACCTAATTGAGTAATATAGGCATGCTGATACCTTATATTGCCGGTCGAACAACAGGTTACTTATTTTTATCCCGGAAAAATGAACGGTTCCCTTGGGATAGATCTGTTTGTACTTTTCTAGAGGTGAACCCGAGCGAAGCGAGGGTGAGCCGCTAGTTTTCTATACATTCCTAAGCCTGATCCGATTGCGATAAAGCTCTGGTAGGTTATTCTGTATATACCTGCAAAAATTTCTGATCTAAAAAAATATTTGCTTTTTGAACATTCAAGCTTGTGGACGCACTTGAGCGAAGGTTTTTAAAAAATACACATTCACAATTAATAATTTTTCTCTCTTAGACTTCAGGAGGAATCTAATTAATTTTCATTGCAATAAATTACTATTTTGACGACAAATTATAAAAATAAACTTGGTTTTAGATAAAAATTTAAACAGCTTACGATTTTTCAAATATTACATATTTGAAAACCAGATTTTATATTTTCACCTTAGTCCAACGTTACAAAATGAATAGTAGAAAAAACTTTGGATATTTGCAATTCAGGCAATTATGGAACAGTTATAATTTGCAGTATTCTCTGTTTGCTCGAAATCTTTTGTTTCAATCTTATGACATAATTGATACTCCATACGGACTACATTCTGGCCTCGAGTGCAATTTTTTTTATTTTTATCAGAATATAGGGATTGAATGTTTTGGGTTTTAAATTCAGTTTGTATGTATTTTACGAACTCCCAATAAAAGACAAACAAAATAAAACACAAGCAAAAACTGTAGTTTTATAGTTTAGCTTTTTCGTTTGCCTGCGAACAAACATATATTTTCATTTAAATTGTAAATATTTAATATAACTCTCTATATTTGTATGCATAGCTTGATAACTTTTTTTATAACGTTGAAAAAATGTATTAAAGTATACTCTCTGCATACTTACAATTGGTTATACGAGACTCATCGGCCAGAAAAGTTAGTACTACCCACTAAAGCCCAAAGGAACCTTACTTGTCTTAACAAATATCGCAGAATCGTTTACGCCGTCAACATGGCGGCTGCTCTACCAAAGCAGACCACAATAGTTATGGGGTTCCACACACAGTTCACTCTGCTATCAGAGAAATACCAGGAGGAACTCGCATGGTACACCGTCAACCGAAGTTGGTCACCTCTTAAGTGCGTTTCTTCGCTTCCTGCCCGGCTGGATTGCCGGTCGCTAATGAGAACAGTCGATGGTGATGTAGAGATAGCTTGACAACTCTAATATATAGATTAACCTAACTTAAAAAAACTGGTTAATGTTTTTTATTAAACTAAAAAAAAAATGTAATTAATGACAAACAAGTATATTTTGCAGAAAAAAAATCTAATTGTAGTACGTTCTAGTGTTTAAATTATAATATGTAAAGAGAATAATTCTTGTAAAAGACAAAGCATATAACTTTAATAAAAATAAATAAAATATAACTTATTAAACAATGACATCTAAAACAAAGCTTCTGCTTTTTTACAGGAAGAGTGAATAAAACTATAGAAAAGTACTAGATACTCGTAAGTTTTCACAGTTTTGAAGTTGCTGCTATTTTATATTCTCAGTGTGATTTATTTTGCAGAACCACTCCAGTGAGCTTTGAAAAAATAATTACCTTTGCAATTTCATTGCTGTCTGTTTTATTATGTCATAGATGTGAAATAAAATGTAAAATTTTAAACATTTGCTATATGCAATATGACTCTTTAATAAATAAAAATAGTTTGGATCTCAACTTAGATGTAACTGGGGATATGATATTTTTATGGTTGATGCGAGCCTAATTAAGTAACAAATCCACATTACAATTATATTAATTTTCAATATTATGTCGACTAAAGTTGATAGCTTATATAATAAAAATTGGAATCAGTAGTTCGATCCTTGAACTCCGAAAACACTCATCAATATTTTAGCTAAATTTCTTTTATAAAAATCTAGAATTTGTACAATTATGGACTGATAAAAATATCTTTGAGATTTTATTAGCCCTAAATATTATTTTTTTCTCTTTCCACTCATAAAAGTAACATTAGATATTTTTATCGACATACACGAAAGAGACCACGAGAAAAAACTACTTAAATTGTATATTTTCTTCAAAACAGGAAATTGAGATGCAAATATTTATAAAAGCTAAGTTCACATGTATAAACTAGAACTAATCTATTTAAGCCCTCTATGTCTATATTTAAAGTAAAACGAATTTCTACCGAAGTGGATAAAAAGTACTAAAACAAACCATTATCAAATTTCATCGAAACCGATTTAACCGTTTAACTATCAAAATGTTCTACATTTTCAATCAAGCCATCCAATCTAAGTTCCATCAAGCCATCCAATATAAGTTACATCTTTTGAAATATTAATTTAATTTCTTCTATAACAAGCAACTTACCATCGCTCTGCTTAAAAACGTTCTTAGGTGCAGATGAGCCTATAAGTTACTCCAAATCGTATTGTATCTGGTTGCTTAATATCATGCCAATCCATCTAGCACATAATACACATTTGCAAACTAACGTACCGCCAAGATCCCAACTTCGGACTGTTACTGAGATTTCTTGAGAGAAATATTTAATAACTGGCCCGACCCGGGACTCGAACCTAGGATTTCCGGATCTGTTTCCATAAATTCTAACTACTAGACTACAACGTACTGAGGTAAACATTTTATTGTAAGTGAGAGAGATAATGACAGAATATGTATTTTACTTCTTTACGCTATAGCGGTGAAACGGTTTGAGTGAAACTCAAAATAGAAATAGCTTTATATCGTATATCTATCCAAAGACATATATAATATATTTACCATACGAGTGAAGCCACAGAAAGTGAGTTATATTAGTATAGGTTTTAAATATATTACACAGCATTACCTACAATTAAATTAAATAATTACAAACTAAATATATTTCAGTTGTGGTATCACAATTCATAACTATGTGGTTGAATTCTCTTAATAATACATACAATGTTTCGATACAATAGTATTGAAGTTATTGATTTAATAATAAATCACGTTAACCGCTATGATTACCTGTGTCCTTACTATGAGTCTGTGAGTTACATTTTGTTTACTATACTCATTAACGCTTAAAAGAATTCGCTAACGAGTATCGTGTAAGATTTTATGATTATGCACAAAATATAAGATATCTCCTAATAAAGATAAATATAAGATACTAAAAATAGAGAATTCTGTATCTTTTTGAAGTCAGCCAAAACAAGATGTAACACAGCCAACATTATCATACTACAAGAATTATTGTGTAATAAATTTTTTAGACGCTTTAAACGACGACGCTTTTAAAAGGTCAGTTTGTACGTAAATAAAAAAAAACTTACTATGTAAATAAATATAAAAAATGATTTCGGCTTACTGTTATTATGGTAAATATTTCAAATTTTACAATATTTTCGATTTAGCCAGTAAATAAACAAGTATTGGCTCGTTTGTTTAATTTTTGACGAGTTAAGAGTGTAACATAAGGTTCTTATGATGGCGATGAGAAATATTTTGCACGTTTTAATATATTACACGAGTCAGAACGTATACTTTTCTAAGAGTATTCTACAGTATTCCATAAGTAATATTTGATAACTTTGAGTTGTAGTGCGCTACGAATATTTTACGCGTTCGATATCGAATATCTAATAGCTACCTATAGTAGAGGCACTAATTTTCATATATTTAAACATTGAATTATTTATGGGCAAATAAAAGTTCACACAATGACGACACAGAATTGGTATGTTAGAATACTATGAATTGTTTATTAGTTTGAGGTAATTTAATAGCTTTGTTTTGGGCTTTTTACATGTTTTACTTCAATTGTGACCATGGAATTTATATTTTATAGCTTGATACTATTTATTTTGTGGAGTGAACTGAGGGAACATTGAAAAATTCTTTGGTTTATAGCGTTTTGTGTATAATGAATGGTACCTGGGTGACCGAGCTATGCTCGGCGTTTGTAAAGTCATGTTTTTTTTTCGTAAAAGATGTAAAAACTGCGTCTTTTGCAGAAAATACATCTATTTAGATAAAAAAAATCAAAGTTTTATCTAAATACCATATTTGATCCTATTACTTAGAGCCGATTCCGAAATACAAGAAATAAAATTACTACCCCACTTGCTGTGCCGGTGGTCGCGGGCTCGAATCCCGCTGGGGGCATTCATTTGTGTAATAAGCACGAATGTTTGTTCTCCAGTTATGGGTGTTTACATTTATAAATATATATGTATTTAAAGTATTATATGTGTAGTGTATCAACTATCTGGTATCCATAACACAACCTCCGTAGCTTTCCATGGAACTAGATGGTGCTGTTTGTTAATGTTCCAACATATTTATTTGTATTTATATACAAGAATCGCTCATTTAATATTATAATGTAAACTAGGTGTATTACATATAAAAAAGGTAGCTTTGTAAAAATGATTGCGATCGTAAGGATTATTATGTAAAAGCTTTGTTAATATTAAAATTTTAAGTAATGCTTTTAAAACTTCATATATGATTCATATTAAATATAAAACACACAAATACAAGTAACTATTTTTATTTACTATTATACTTACATGAACATTTATGTGACACTATAGAATATTATGAAAATATCTTATAAAAGCTAACACACTACTAAAATTCATAAATAAATATGTAAGTAGTTCTATATGAAATTATAATGAAATACGTCTAAAACTGTACCAGAATATTCACATAGAGATAATAACAATGCAATTTATCATATCAACACCTTTTTATAAGAGGAAATTCTATTTTAATGTAAATACTGAGTGTAATTCGCACCAGGCTTTGTGATAGCGAAAATAAAGTACAAAAAAGTCTCGACGACATCTGCAAATAGGGAAATTATGAAACCGCGGCGAACGCCATTCGGGCTATTGTTCGTTCAGCTTTTGTTTAACCTTTCAGATTTTAATTGAAAAATCAAATGGGTTAGGTTTTCTAGGTCGATTAATTAATTACAAGTTTAACCTACATTCTACATCTATATCCATACTAATATTATAAATGTGAAAGTGTGTTTGTTTGTTTGTCCTTTTTTCATATTGAAACGGGAACAAAAAAAAATGAACAGAATTACTTGAAACTTGGCATTAATGCTCTTCAATACAATTAAATTATTACGTGTATTAGCATATTTCGAAATTCATCCTATAAGAGAGTAAAATAGAGGATGAATTTTAGCGCGAGCGAAGCCGCGGGCTTGCTAGTATGTAAATAATTGAATATTTTATTTTCGCATGTAGGAAGCTATATTATAAATGGGAAAGTTTTGAAAGCTCAAAATGTATATGTATCATATGTGTGTATGTATGTACGTAAATTCTAATATGGATCTGGGTGAAATTTGGCTTAAATATCGGTAATGTTTTGGGCTAAACATATTTTCACGTATCACACGTATATGCCTTATTAATCGCTATAATATCTTCGATTTATGTATATTAAAAATTATCTGACAGCGATGGGATTCGAACCCACGCCCTTACGGATTGGTTAGACCACTCGGCCACGCTGCCGTTACATATGATAGTAAAATTACTCGACAAAATAAAAATTGTTATACCGTCCTTTAAAGAAAACTTTTATAAAAATATAATATACACGTGTATAAATGGAAGAAATGTGCTGAAAATTATAAGTTTTCTAATATTAATTTGAACCTCGAATACGTTCTTTAATCTCACTAATTATGATGCTTGATTTTATTGATGCTTGATTAATTATCAATGTATTGTATGATTGAAGGTCATATTCATATTTATTTTTTTACCCTCTTAATTTCTTTTTTTAGTAACTATATTATATAACATTATTTATGAAATCACCTGTAAATAATAATATTATTATTTATTGAAAAATCAAAAGACATTCTATTTCAGTATTGAAGATAGCTCCTTGAAGGCAATATAGATAGATAGACAGATAAACGTACAGACAGTGTAAGTTTAGCAATAGAGCGTTAAGTAAATATTAGAATGAGAATCTTCAGCAATACAATTAATATATTTGTGGTTTTAATGAAGTTGCAAAATATCATTAGTTTTTCATGAGGATAGTTTCATGGTCTGAAAGCCACTTAGGCTTAGAACACTTATCCTGTTGCAGCAAATGGTTATTGTAAGATTAGTAGAAAAACTAGATTTTAGTAATATAATAAAAATATAACAGTTTAAAACTTGAAATTTAAAATATTTCTTGTAAAAATTACGTTCGAGGGATGTTTTCATGAAATAGAGGCTTGGACCACAAAAACGTATTTCAATTTTATTCTTGCACGCATAGTTAAGAAACCTACAAACTTTAGGGTTGTCTTTAAAGAAAGTTTAAAGCCAAAGGGTGAATTTTATTAACTGAGTCTAGATTATATTATTTAGTCCATGAATTATATTAAATAGTTTATAATTGTTGGTATTTTGTAATAAAAAATTTGTATTTTTTATAAATACGGCAAAGAACGGTTGGGTAATTATTATACCTTCAAATTAAAAATATGACTGAGTTTTATTTCAATTTTCATATTATATTTGTATTTTTATACACCTTAAAGTCTTCTGTCTACTCGTACGTACCCCCTTATAAAGGACTAGCGACTCAACCTCGCTTCGCTCGGGTTCGTACCTAGCTTGATTCCCCATATAAACTTTCATCCCCATTTTCACCCTCTTTGTAAGGATGATTTCCGAAATAAAATCTTATGTACTTCCCAGGGTACTATCTTCTTACCAAATTTTATATAAATCGGTTTAGTTTTTTAGCATACAAACAAACTCAAAAATCTTTCCTCTTTATAATATTATAGTATAGAGAGTTCAATTTAATTATTATTACTTTATATAGTTAATACAAATGAAAGTAAATATAAATGAACTTCCAATTGCCAAACAATCTTTGCCAAACAATCTTTTTGTCAAAGAGTTCTTGAAAAACTAAAGAGAAGAAAAAGTTTGTCAACAAACAAAAATATGATGATTGATGAGGGAAGCAGTTTCAGACCTTAAAAACTTTTCGTTATTATATTTTTAGGATTTCCTTATATATACCTATATATATTATATAAATTATGGGGAAAATTCTATATAATAATATTACCAGTATATTAGTGAAATCATTTTCAGAATTAGCACGGTTTCTTCGGCATGACGTAATAACACAAACTTTCGCAAATACGCCTTAGTAGCCCAGTGGTAACGCGCTCGCTTTGGAAACAGTGAAGCGGGTTCAAATCCCGGGTGTCGCACCTCTAATATTTTTATGTGCGAATCATTTCCAACATGTTTACCTCTTATCTTAACGGTGAAGGAAAACATTGTGAGGAAACCTGCATATCTGAGAAAACCTAGCAAGTTTTCAGGACTTGTGAAGTCCACCAGTGGACTATAGCCTGATCCCCTCGTACTGAAAGGAGGCCCACGACCAGCAGTGGGACGTTAAGAAAAGGACTGAATACAATAATATAAGCTTTATTATTTTTATAAAATTATCATTGATAAGGAAGCTTTCATAAAAGTTGAATCAAAAGTTCAGAGATAAATATTTTACATAATACACAAGAAATAAAAACAATTAAAAATCTAATCTCAACAACTTATTGCTACTTAGTGCGATAACTGTAATAATAAATATGAAACAAAAGCACTTAAAACTCATTCTATTCATCGCTGTTAGTTTTAAATGTTCTATTTATTTTATGTTATAAAGAAAGTATATCGCGTATTATATATGAGATACAAATATCTCCAGAAAATAAAACCCATAAGACTAAAACAAGCTAAACTATTATTTTAATTTAAGAGCGAGTAGCGATTACTGTAGATTGTGAGATTGTAAATATTTTTTTTTTTATCAATTGGGAATTCGATAATCAAATTTCATAAGCTTTTCTAATATTATGGTTTTACTTATATTAGGAATAAATTATCAAAATAAACCTTTATCATTGCGAGGTATTTAACTTTACCATATGTGATAGCTACTTGAATGTAGCAATAGCTAGATGACAACAATCTATACATATAATAAACTTTTGCTTCTATTGCTTCCCAATACAAACTTTCATCCCCATTTTCAGCCCCTTAAGGGATTATTTTCGGGATAAATAGTATTCTATATACTTCCCAGGGTCTCAAACTATCTACTGACCAAATTTCATCTAAATCGGTTCAGTTGACCCAGAGATTACCCCTCTACACCTCACAAACTTACAAACTTTACCTGTTTATGATATTAGTATAGAAGTGTAACTGATCGCTGTCTGTACATGGCAGATATTTGAGAAAAACAATAATAGGGATCTTTATTAATGCCATAGAACCCTGAACAATGATTTTTAGAATTTTTATCTGTTTGTGTGTGTGTTTGTGCGCGGTAATCTCAGAAACAGTTTAACCGATTTGGGTTCTGTTTTAACTAATATATTGTGGTAAGCATCACTTGCTATTTAGTATTTGTTTTATTTAAATCAGTTCATAAATAAAAGGTTATATCAATTTAAATTTTAAAGCATCACCTAGATACGAACCCGTGCGAAGTTGAAGGTGATTCGCTAGCGTACAATATAATACTTACATTCTTACTAAGAGCTTTACTTTGCTTTTAAGTATTTTATTTAATCATTATAATTGAGTATACATTATTTTATTAAAATATAAGGACTATGTACGAACTTATTATGCGTTTTATTAATTATGTCCACTTAATTAAATAATAGCGTCTTTGTTTCTTTTAAGAATTTTTTTATCTTTACTTGTAAATTTTCAATACGGAAATTTCATTCTCTTTACATTTTCATTCAAGGGCCCTCTCGTGTCTCTCAGCGTCACCGCGGGCCATTGCTCTTCAAAGTGTATCGAAATACGTGCATGATATGATTGCTTAAAATTGAAAAAATAAATGCTTGAAAATGATTTATTTTATAACCGAATTCTTTTATAGTATAAGGTTTTCTAGTAAGTTAAAAATAATAATAATAATAAGTTAACTTATACATAATATTTTATATTATAAATTATTTATTTTATACTATACAAGCGAATCACACTCGCATCGCTCGGATTAATCCCTAGGTACGTTTTAACGGTTAGTATGGAATAAATAGACTATATTATTATCCATCTAATATTATAAATGTGAAAGTGTGTTTGTTTGTCCTTCTTTCACGTCGAAATAGAGTGAAGGATTGGCGTGATCTATTGTGTGGAGATAGTTTGTGAGCTGGAGACTGACATAGGCTATTTTTTACCACGAGAGATTATCTCATTCCCACAGGAAAACACGTTATAGTACAACCCAAAAAAATAATTATGATCAGAATTACTTGAAACTTGGTATATAATACTCTATATAAATACGTGTTTAAGCATTTTTCAAAATTCATCCCATAAGGAGGTAAAATAAGGGATAAAAGTTTGTATGAAATCTAACTTTTTAGAGATTTTTTGTAGTTTTAGCGCGAGCGAAGCCGCGGGTTCTGATAGTATGTACATAATAATATAGTATATATATATATATATATATATATATATATATATATATATATATATATATATATATTTCCCGTGGGAATGAGATAACCTCCCACGGTAAAAGTAGCCTATATCACTCTCCAGCCCTCCAACTATCTCCACACAAAAAGTCACATTAATCCAACACGTTATTTTAATGTACGACTAGAGAAACAAACAAACAGACAAATAAACAAACAAACAAATCCTTTCACATTTATAATATTAGTATGGATATGGAAGTATTGGTATGGATTTATAGATATATGTACTATAATTTATCATCATCATAACATCATTCATCAGCTCGAAATTCATTTGCATGCTAATAAAATTATTAGCAAATATTAATATCGGAATTTAATTAATTAACGTTCAATAATAGAAATTTGCATTAGTGTGTGAAATCTATTTAAAGTTCTTACGTGATTAAATGTTACTAGCCCACAAATTGTAAACGAATTAATATTGATATATTTAGAGTGAATAGGTACTGTAGTCAGCTATGTACGATAAAAATATTTTTTTTACGATTATTTATTTATATTATTATATATTTATTTATTTTCTAGTTATTATTAGGATGAATATTTATATAGTTTTCTAGTTAACTTGTTTCTTAAAATCCGTTCCAATGTTAAACTTTAGTTAAAGTTTCGATTTATCTAATACTTTCTTAGATTTACGCGAATATTTGACATTTTAAAAAAAACTATCTTTTCGGATTTTTTCGCGGATTTATTTGGATTTTTGGTTCCCAACGTTTCGAATGCTTTACAGCATCCATGGTCACGGGAGAGACTGAGGTGTTATGTCTCGAGGGTATAGATACCTTCGATAAGATAATTTTATTTAAAACTAGCGGCTCACCCTCGCTTCGCTCGGGTTCGTCGCTAGGTACGTTTTAAATAGATATAAAAAGTTATTAGCCAGCGTAAGCCATATAAATTTTAATTTTTTTTCGTTAATTATTCTGATGTTTTAATACTTACCTATTCCGGACTAAGAGAAACCCAAAAATTAAAATATCATAAAAATTTGAACGCGGTAGAAAGGGATAAAAAGTATCCTATGTCCGTCTCTGGGTTCTAAGCTACCTCCCCGCCAATTTTCAGCCAAATCGGTTCAGCCGTTCTTGAGTTATAAGTGGTGTAACTAACACGACTTTCTTTTATATATATAGATTTGGATTTATCTGTTGTATAAATATTTGAGATATTATTTTTATTTAAAAATAGAATACTAAATTGGTAAACACTGGTAACAAAACTGTACACAAAAATAACATTAGTAGTGTTAGTCGTCTCGAAGAAAGAATAAAGAAAATGTATTTTTTTAAAGTGATTTAAATATAATAATTTTCCTACATTACTGTTTACGCATTATCATTTAAGTAATTTATAACGTGTTATCTCGAGGTAACGAGATGCTTGCTCCCGCTCGAAAAGTAATTCTCTCAATCTCTCTCTCATCTCTGACCCTCAACTATTTCGGCGTGAAATAAGGATAAATAGACAAACTTTACCTTCACATTTATAATATTATAGTACCTAACAATATTATAAATAACTAGCGTTTCTAGAAAAACAAAAACAAATCTATCCCACGGGAACCGTATATTTTTCCGGGATAAAAAGAAGTCTATGTGTTATTCCAGACTATAATCAATCTCTGTGCTAAATTTCATCTAGATCCGTTCGGCCGTTCTGGCATGAAAGGTACAGGTAAAGTAACAAACACTTAACATACTCACAAAATGTCACATTTATAATAATAAATATATAAATAATATAGATATACAATTTTAATTATAAATATATAAATAATATAAATATACGGTATACCATACGTGATGATGTGGTTAGTGTCAATAGGTCCCTACATTTTTATTTTCTTGTGGCACACGTCATCTGTTCGAGTAAACTTGTAGTCAGCGTTCGGTCTCTTCGCAAACACTAACTCAGCCACTTCTGTAAAACTTAGTAAAGTACACATACTTACGTGATTTCGTACCTGTTTACCTTTTACGAAAAAGGATCCAAGTTTGCCGTAAGGTTTCATAACTTTTTCCATTTAAATATTAATAAAGTTCTATTCATAACTTTTATGTTTTTATTTGAAACTAGCGAATTACCTTCATTCCTCTCGGATTCTTCCTTAAGTCGATTCCTCATACAAACTTTCATCCCCATTTTCACCCCATTAAGGGATGATTTATGGGATACAAAAAGAGGCAGAGTTTGTGTGTTTGAACGCGCTAATCTCAGGTACTACTAATTCGATTTGAAAAAATCTTTTTGCATTAGATAGTCTCGAACCACTGAGATTTATGTAAATAAAAGTAAAAATTCGTTATAATATAAAACGAATGCACTCTACTCGTACCTAAGACCCTAAATGACTGACCTACATAAATGACTAATTTATAACTTTAATATTCGATGTAAATAAATCTTGAATTTCTAGATAATATAAATTAGCTTTTATTTGACTGCGACAAATTTGTCATACAAAATGTATCTAAATAGCGTAAATAATCGAACCCCCGATACTAGCGTTGTTAAGTACACTAATTATTAAGAAATATCTCTGTTAAGATATTCTAAGTGTCGGCCCGGAGTTGGGAAGTTGGCGGTCTTCCATCCCATGTCTCAGACAGCAAGTAACGCCGTCGGTCTTTCGGTCGAGACGAATTCTGGTATTACTTCATTCTTTCAATAAAAAGCAAGAATTATTATATTGAAAGAATCACGAAAAATATTTTTTTATATATAAATATATACTTTTTACGTGTTAAAAGGTATAAAAGATCAGAATATTATTATTTTATTGGTGTGGCTTTGAAAAGTCTCTATCTGAGGGCTCTCGGCTCATACTTGAATGACTCTCAAGCGAGCCGAGAAAAGAATTGAGTACTACAATAATTATCGATTTCAAGGAGATTATATATTTTCTATTCACCACGCTTTTTTCATTTTTCTTTATTCAATGTAATGTAATATTAAAAAATATATTCTATTAACTATTATTATATTTATATTATTATTTTCACATTATATACTTATTTTGGAGATATATGTAAATGTGTGGGTGTTTTATAATTGATACGGAGTACAAGATTATGATATATATGATGTTCTCCTAGCCGATTCCGGCTACGGCGGCCAATCTCATTGAGATTAGCCAACGGCGCAGGAGATATTATTATAGTGCTCAAATGTACGCGCAGACACAAGTGTACTCTCTATTCCTATCACTCTCATACTCCGGTGGGACGACCTCTCGACATGACCGGTGAGAGTTAAGGTGCAGGACCGACGGCTTTACGTGCTCTCAGAGGCACGGGGGTGAATGACCGCCAACTTCCCAACTCCGGGCTGTTACTGAGACTTACTATACAAAAAGACTCAATAACTAAACTTTGTCCCGACCCGGGACTCGAACCCAGGACCTCCGGGTGTGCAGCCGTACATGCTATACCACCGAGGCAGTTATGAATAAATTATATATATATAATTTATGCTGACTGTATTTCACTTCATATAAACTGGTGACTTTTTCTAGAGCTTTTCTTAGCCAAACTGACTTCCGGGCCAGTGATAACTCATGAACTTACAATGCAATGAGGCTTTGAAGATTCGCTTTACACAATACGCCAACTTCGTCGAACCGAATCATAATTCTAACCTCTGGTAGTACTAGAAATGCTAGTTTGCAGATTCATCCCTTTTGCCGTCCTACTGTAGGCCACAGGCATTCCTTCAATACGTGAGACAACTGATGATCATGTTGAAAATGATTCGCATATGAAAATATTAGAAGTGGGAGACCCGGGATTTGAACCCGCTTCACTTGTTTTCCCAAGCGAGCGCGTACCACTGGACTACCACGGCCTTCAATTAAAACTCAAAAGAACCACGATGCCCCTGCCTCATGACCTCTTTCCGTCATCCCTTCATTCTCTACATCCAGGGAGTTATTTTTATGATCCACTCTCTTCTCCTACCAGTAGCAACCATATGGTACAATTTAAACCTCCTACTGAAGTGACCCCTTTAACCCAATCATCCAGGTCAAATTCATATTTAACCTACATGTATTTTTAAAAATATTCAAGTATTTTTACATAATATAACGAAATTTAAAAAAGAATAAAATGATAATATGGACCTTAATTACTTGACTTATACTTAAACTTCATTAGTGGTTTCAAGGAGCTTTAAGTTTCGCTTAGTACTTTTTAACTTGTTTATCTATAATTAATTAGAGTTGAAATATTTTACAACTTAAGCTCTTTATTTTCTATATTTTTTGTAGTTATAATCTTTCTACTAATTTGTACTCTGTGCTTTTCGCGTACCCTGAAAGTTTTACCTATGTGTTTTTAATTTTAAACCTTATAAAATGTAGCATGTAGTATTTGAAAGCTGCTTTTACGAATCTACTTACTTTGGTAAATATAAATAATAGTAAATGAAAGTGGTTCTTGTAATTTCAGTTACACAAATTCTCGAAATCTTACTCTTTACAGAGAGATATTAATGTTTTTGTTTATCTATACTAATATTATAAAGAGGTAAAGTTTGTGAGATCGTGAGTTTGTGAGTTTGTGACGTTGTAGGGTGTAATCTCTGGATCTACTAAACCGATTTAGATGAAATTTGGTAAGAAGATAATTTGAGACATTGGGAAGGACATAGAATAGTTTTTATCCCGGAAATCATCCCTTAAGGGGGGTGAAAATGGGAATGAAAGTTTGTATGGGGAATTAAGCTAGGGACGAACCCGAGCGAAGCGAGAGTGAGTCGCTTGTATGTATATAAGCAATTACCATTGAAACTGCTGAAAAGATTAGAAAAGATAAAAAAATCCGAGAGTTTGTTGAAAAAGGACTTGACATGTGTGTGCACATTACAAAGTAATTTAAAATAAATGCCAGTATTTTATATTATATCATAAACCTAAAACTCAAAATTACTTTTTTCAACCGACTTCAAAAAGGAGGAGGTTCTCAATTCGACTGTATGTTTTTTTTTTTTTTATGTTTGTTACCTCAGAACTCCGTCATTTATTAACCGATTTGGACAATTTTTGTGTCGTTTGAAAGGGTATACTTCCAGATTGGTCCCATTTAAATTTCAAAAAAAAATACCACCCCTAAGGGTGGAAAAACAACTAATGATGAATTTAACCTACTTCTAATTGTCATATTGACTTGAAACTTTGCAAGTATTTCTATTTCCGTTGATAGTACAGTGGTCCGGTGTTGTTGACCTGATCTGATGGCAAGGCCAGAAGGTGGATAGGTGGAACTCTTCAACGGCTAATAGTAGATACTTTGAGTTTGGGCTTATTTTGTTTGATTTGACAAGCCTAACACGTTAAAATCCTTACTTTTCTACTACTGTCTACTCTAAAAAGGGAAAAATAAAAACTTTTTAACAAAAAAATAAAAACCGACTTCAAAGAAAAGCACTAAAAAGTAAAAAATAACTGATTGGTAGTTTTCATTTACTATACATACCTAATCAAATATTTTCGAAGTCGGTGTGCTTTGGCTAAGTAATTAAAGCCTACCTATTAAATACATACCTAATCAAATATTTTCGAAATCGGTGCCAGCCCATACAAAGTAAAGCACACCGACTTCGAAAATATTTGATTAGGTATGTATAGTAAATGAAAACTACCAATCAGTTATTTTTTACTTTTTAGTGCTTTTGTTTGAAGTCGGTTTTTATTTTTTTGTTATTAACTATAACGATACATAGAATTCAAAATCATATAAAAGTAAATATTCTACGCTTTAAGTGTTACCAATTCATTACAAAAAATATTTCTCAATTATTGATAAAAATATCTTGTAAACGTATACACAAAATCAACCAACTTGAGTATTTCTCCGCTTTTCAAGTCGACCAAAAATTTTCAAATTTAATAATACACAAAAAGTCAAATTTTATAATAGTTATGTATGTGTACAAAAGTAAATAGCCGGAAAATATCTCAGAATAATAATTGTTCACTTAAAACTCTTGAGTTACATTAATTATTTATATTTTTCACTACTAACCTGTTAAAAATTCAGGCGTTTTTAATTCCATCTACATTTTCTTTTTCTACATATTCTTGAACAGAAAATGAAGCTTTGCTTCGTGATTTTCTTTTTCTTTTAACTTTAAACTGATGAAGTGGTAAATTTTAGATTTAAAATTGCATACTACGTGTACTTAAAAAAGTTTATTTTCACCATATTCAGTTGATCTCACTCTGACTCTTAATATTTATAATACGGCTTTAGCTATTTTTAAATATTATAATTATATTAAACAATACTAAATGATAATACCTATTTTTTGTGATAATTATTAGTTTATTGTTTGTGTATTATGTCTAAAGGAATCATTTATTTATTTATTATACAAAATCCACAGCTAAACCTTAACATAAAAAATACACAGATGTTGTCTTTACAGAGGCCATAAGTTGGATTTAGATTATTTATGCAAGCATAATGAGTAGTAGACATATTTAACAATGAGAGAAAAAAAAAATAAAGATACATATTACATATATCGACATTCAGCCCTTTTTAACGTCCCACTGCTGGACACGGGCCTCCCTTCAATACGAGGAGGATCAGGCCATAGTCCACCACGCTGGTTAAATGCGGGGGTGTGGACACATGTCTTTCGAAAATTTACTACTAAGTTATCTTAGAGATGCAGGTTTCCTCCCAATGTTTTCCTTCGCCGTAACGAAAGCGGTATTGATGTTGGAAATGATTCGGACATGTAAATATCAGAGCTATAAGACCCGGGATTTGAACCCGCTTCACTCACCAATCAAGCGCGTTACCACTGGCCAACCACTGCCTTATATATGAATTTAATAATATTTATAAATTCTAGATTCTTGCATGATAAGTATATAATTAGTATCAAGCACGAAACAAACCCAGAACCAGTAACTAGCACATAATAAAAAAACCCGCTTGTAAAACCTCTGAAGTATTATTATAAAGTGTACTATAAAAATGAAGAACATCCTTGTTTTATATTAAAAAAAAAATACTTTTTTGTCACTCGAAAATGTCAAAGGTTGAATGGAAACCGATGTCGGACGCTCTGAGGGCCCTCAATCCTTTTGACACTTATTCTGAGCATTAACCAAGCTTTTAACAAGTGCGCAGTGGTCCGTTAAATTTAGATAGAACATTTATTAGAGATTTAGAATTATTCGTTGTTATAAAAGTAAGGAGCTCTCAGGGAATATAAAATATAAGAAATTATAATTAATAATTAATATAATATAATTACGACTACGTCGATTATAATTTCTTGTGCCTTTAAATTGTAAAATGAAAGTCGATATTCATTATTCACTACTGGATGTAGATATATACTATTACTGAACCCGCGGCTTTGCTCGCGCTAAAACTACAATAAGATCTCTAAAAAAGTAGATGCCCTACTTTACCCCCCTATATGATGAATTTCGACAAATGCTAAAATGCGTACATATTTCTTTAAATTTATTGAAGAGTATTAATACCATGTTTCAATGAATTCTGATCATAAATATTTTTTTTGGATTGTATTATAACGTGTATTCCCGTGGGAATAAGATAATCTAGCCTGTCACTGTCCAGCCCTTCAAATATCTCCACACAAAAAATCACGCCAATCCGTCACTCCGTTTCGACGTGAAAGAAGAACAAACAAACAAACAAACAAACAAACAAACAAACAAACAAACAAACAAACAAACAAACAAACAAACAAACAAACAAACAAACACACTTTCACATTTATAATATTAGTATGGGTGTTCGCTTAGTTTATAGCGACGCAACGATTTTTGTTTCACTGCCATTGATAAAATATCTTCCAGATATTATAATACAGATAGTATATGCTATTATCTGAAGAAAGATTTTTTTTTCTTTTTAGTACCTTTTAACGAGGTTTAATGTTATCTACAAAAAAATTTAGAAACGGTTTAGTTTTTTTTTATATAGATAGGTAAATTCTATTCATACTTCTATTTGACGATAGGTTTGGCTCAGTTTGTAGTGATTCTACTTGCTGCGTCAGCAGTCGCGGGTTCGAGTCCCACTGGGGGCGTTCATTTGTGTGCTGAGCACGAATGTTTGCACTCCAGTCTTGGCTGTTTATATTTATAATATGTATGTATTTAAAGTTATATATGTGTAGTGTATCAATTATCTGGTCCATATCCATAACACAAGCCTCGTAGCTTACCATGGAACTAGACGGTGTTGTGTGTTACTGTCCCAACATAGTTATATTTATTTACTTGGTTTCCTCAAATTTTTTATAATAATTTTGGTTGAATTTCGAGCATTAGGCTTTTACCAGTACAGTAGATATATAAATGTACCTATATATGTATTCTATAAAGGTAAATAAGTATCGATGTTTTGTAATCAAGTCATCATCAAGCCTGCGTAGACTGAGTGTGGACTGCAAGTAATATATAAATATAATATAGTTTAACTTCCATTTACATAAATTTGCTTATACCTTTGCCCC
Organism: Brenthis daphne; assembly: GCA_947093115.1. NCBI lineage: Eukaryota > Metazoa > Arthropoda > Insecta > Lepidoptera > Nymphalidae > Brenthis > Brenthis daphne. Next base: position 26,715,239 of record OX352474.1, on the reverse strand, counting down.
AAAAAACAATTTATCATCGTCTCTATACTATTTGTCCAAACGACCAATTTATCGTAAGAGTTTTTGGTACAGACTTGGCTTTTAAAAAACACATTCTATTTTAAAAATCCGAAAAGATTTATTATATCTATATACATATGTATTTAAATCTTAAAAATTAAGCATTGTTTTTAAAATGGAAGAAATAAATTTCTACTTTTAGGTGCAACTAATATTGGTAGTGTGAATAAATAAAGACTAAGGTGACTTTATACCAACACTAAATAAAAAAAATCTTGATTGATGACAGCTGCATAGAGGGAAATTATCATAGTAAGATCTTTAGCATTTTAAAGGTTTTTCTTAGAAGTTCTTCTCAAGACAAAAATGTTTCCAAATACTAGTAGAGTTTTCACAAATCTATTACCATGCTTTATTTGTACTAATTATGCTTCGATTCAACATTTTAGTGAAGTAATTGGAAAATCGACATCGAATCAATGTTCAAGTATATTATAGAAAATTAACATTGTGTTAATCATTAATTGTATATTACGTGGGCGACCAGGCTTCGCTCAGCGTTTTTAAGTTTGTTTTTTTTTGTGAATAATTTCGTTTTTTCAGAAAAGACATCTAACAGATGAACTTAATAAACAATAGCTTATCTAAATACGAAATTTGATCCAAACCGTTAGAGCCGTTTCTGAGATACACGAAACATATTTATATACATACAAGAATTACTCATTTAATATTATGAGATTACTATAATATTAAAACTTGAAAGTTTAATCGAAACATACGTAGTGTATAATATCAGTGAGATAATTAATCATTTCGTAATGACGGCAGAGCTTGCTCTCAGTTTCTGAACTTCATGCTTCGTGTTGTACCATTTTATACAGCTTAAGGCGTTTCTTCAAGATTTATTCTTCGAGTCGTTGCAGTTTGAACATTTTATATTACAAGAATAAACGGCAAAACGGATATAGTTTGTTTAATACTAGATTCCTTTTTCCGTCATACTTTTTACTGTAACATATGTAACGTCGGTTACGATATATTGGTGTTATTTCTGCTATATACGTTTTTATAAGAATTTATATATTTACGTTTTCATGCAAAATGTATATAAAATATACATTTTTTACGGTTTTTTTTAGAAAAAAATCATAAAAAATGTCTTGTAGAATTTTTATGACAATTTGTTGTGTGGTAAATAAAACAACAATTATTATAAAAATGTTACCGATACAAATATTATTATGAGTGGTCTAATCAGTATTGGATTTACGTATAATAAACATACTTTTAAGTATTACAATGAAAACACCTAATAATTGTGTGCAATAACACAAATAAAAATAGATAAAAATAAAAAAATACAACTCATTTATAATCAATTCTTTATCCTTATATCAGGCCTAGAATACGAACAGATGGACGCACGTCGTAAAATCGTTCGGTGGCAACTTATTGGAGCGACTTTATTGGTTGTCGTGTCATGGCTGATCCGTCATAAAAATATGTACAATATCGATATTGTAAAAAATATGAGAAACTTAGCTGACCGAATGCTATCTTCAGACGAAAATAGGTGCTCTTTCATACATTTTATATGCGAGAGAGGTGAAAATTGCTTATAATGCTGATTCAGGGATACTAGAATTTGGAGTGGGAAGCGTGTTTTGTGTACATTGACCTGACCTTTTAAGGGACTCCAGTTTTATTGTTTTAAGCAAAATTACTATGAAGTTATTTTATTATCGAAGTAACAAATGAATTATATTAAATGATGAACCTTTTTGCTATTGACGGTATCAGTTTATTTAGATCTATAGTTATTTAGTTCCTATAACTTTTAATATTAAATATATATTCGGTTCTTTATATTTATACTAACGTAGTTAAATTTTTAATTTAATCTCATAATTTAATAGGAACGTTTAAAGGAGAGACAAGTTTGTAAAGAACTTGTCTCACCCTCGCTTTCACAATGTTTTTTTATCTGCTTCGTAGCCTAATCAATAGAACGTGAGTCTGCAGACCCGGCGAATCCCTAGTTCGAGTCTTGGGTAGGGTCAAAATATTTACTTGATTTTTTTATCCCAAAACTAGTATACAGTAGTAGCGCGTAAAGGGGTAGTAGTTAGTGTTATTCATGTGTTTTGGAGAGAAAGTTAAGACTTCCATGATACGCAATTGATTTCTACTGGTCATGTCTATAGACTTCATATTGTCTCTTATAGTCTGCGTGCACATCTGCACTATAATATTTTTTATACAGTGGCTAGTTTAAGTAAGATCTGTGTGGTAGAAAATTATATCGTGTGAATCAAAGACTAATCCACAATGTAGGTTAAAATTGATTATATATAACCCTTAGTATGGATGGCTATCAAAAACAATTTAATAACGTCAGTAAATATGCTGATAGAACATTCAACCGAAAGAATACAAATACAAGACTGCGAAACGAGTTTCGTAAATAATTCTAGCCGTTTAGACTCAGTTCATACCCAAAAGAGGAAAAATCATACGTGGCTTATTTACGGTAATGCCCGCGCATTTTATCGAACGAATAATATGTTTTATACATTATCTTAATTTAGCGTAAAACTGGGAAGCTTAATTTTTGTTTTTATTTAATCAAATGAAATAATAATAAGTAAAATTGTCTTTAGCAAAATTTACCAAAGGTACATCGGCTACAAATTGACTTTAAAAGTATACTTAATTCTACTTTTAAATATGAAATTTTTCATGAAATTTATATTGAACTGCTCTTGAGTGATCATCATAATCGGTTTATAACTGGCGAGCATATCTCATGGAATCGGACATAAGCTACTTTTGATCTCTGTTCCGCTTAGCGAAGCTGTGGGCAAAAAGTAGTTACCGATATACCCGTAATTAAAGTAAAGTAAAAATCTTTTTAAGTACTAGTAAAAGTTTTAGGGCTCCGTAGCCAAAAGGCAAAAACGGAACGGTCATTTTTTCCATCAGTATCTATCGGTCTACGTGTCTGCATGTTATGACCATTTTATTCGAAATTACCGGAAATAGGAATATAATAATATAGCAAAAGTGGTCTAAGCTTATCCGTCAGTGTAAATTCTATAAGAATTAGTTTAGTCGTGACGCATAGTACAGGTTTGTACCCATATCTACTTTGTATTCATAGATATTAATGAATGTATTCTGGCTTATAGTTTAAAAACAAGTTATTCTTAAAAATTATATCTATAGAATAAAAAAATATTACCAAAAAATATAAATTTTCAATAAATTTTTATTTCAACCAATATTTGTTTTAATTTTAGTTCCTAATTCTATTATATTACTTAATAAACTATTTTATAGTGAGATTTAGACCAATTCACTGTGTACATAGTAGTAATTTTCTAAAACGACCCCTTAGATTGTTTCTTACAATTAAAACACTCTTCAAAATAGTCTGCTGAGAAAAGAATATTATTATGCCGTATGTTTTCAACGGACGATGTTCCCAGAGGGTGGCGCGTCCGGCGAAGCATTCGGTAAATATTTAAGCGATTCACATTTTACAATTTACACCCATCCTGGGAAGAGTTGCTTTGCGTTCTATCAAATACGATGGAATTTTGTAATTAGAAATATTCTATCGTTCGAGTGTTTGTGAAACGATGTATTAAACTTGCTGTTCAGGATATTCAAAATATAATAGATATATACTTATGTTATACACATAAAGAATTTGTTTTTTATTTATTTCTTTTAGCTGTAATATATAGATATATCAGTGCAATTTAAAAATTTCTTGTGGCACTTAATGGGCCTTTAAGATTTGAGTAATTGTATACATTTAAATTGTGCAAGCCGAGTGTACCAGAGGGTAAAACCTAGTATTAAATTAATTTACAAAATTAATCCAGCAGGTATGACCTGTAGTTGGAATGAAGGATATGGTTAGATAGCTATAGTTTGCTGCTTATTGCTGCTTCTATAACACGATAACATTAAGTTAGAGTTATTTAAACAAAATAATTCTAATATATGATCTTATAAATTTTCTGTATCTAAACTATATAATTTATTACATACAAATATTTAATTTAATATTAATATCCATAGTAGCTACTTACCCTCGCTTCGCTCGGGTCGTCCCTAGAGACAAAGAAAAATAAATCTTTCTCACGGGGACCGTACAATTTTTCAAGACAAAAAGTAACCTATTTGCTGTTCCAGATTATAATATATCTCTGTGCTAAATTACATGCAGATCTGTTATGTCCTTCTGGCGTGATTGAGTAACAAACATTCATCCAAACTTTCACATATATAATACTAGCCGCACACCCTCGCTTCGCTCGGGTTCACCTCTAGAATAAGAAAAACAAATCTATCCCACGGGAACCCTACATTTTTCCGGGATAAAAAGTTGCCTATGTGCTATTCCAGACTATAATCTATCTCTGTGCCAAATTTCATCCAGATCTGTTTAGCCGTAAAAGAGTAACTAACATCCATACTCAAAAACTTTCACATTTATAATGTTAATACGGATTTATGGGATACTAGAACATCACTGCATAGCATGCGACGTCACTAATCTATTAACAGTTTATTTAAGAAAAATAACTAAACAAAATTCGCTACAAATTTTCCCGTACAATATCAAAGTTCACTTGTAAATTTGTTCAGCTTCGAAGTCTTCGTAAAATGTAACACGCGATTGACGCGAGAGCAAACTAATACCGGTACTGTAATTTGATTAAATTCCTACAAGCTTAACGTGCAAAGTAATAGAATAGACCAAATTGATTCCGACAGGCAAAATAATGATCGAAAAACAAATCCTCATTAGTCAAGTTTATATTTAAACTAGCTTTACGGTGTGGTTTTGCACGCGTTTGTTTATGTATTTAATTATCTACTACTAAATAAAGACTCGTGTTTTAGGCAATATATTATGCCAACAGTGCAATCTATACATACAATAAAATTGTAACTAAACCGAATTTGTACATTAAATATTTTTTGGAAAATCTTATTGAAATAGACACTATCATCGATACAGAGACCGAATCTTCAGTTTTTAGAATTTTTATCTGTCTGTTATTATTATTATATTACAAATGTCATATGTCTGTCTATTACCGCATCACAGAAAAACCACTGAAGGGATTTTGATGAAATTTGGTATGATGATATCTAGTTATCCGGGTCAACATATCGGATACTTTTTACAGCGAGAAAATATCTTATTTCTGAGAAAAAATACAAAAACTGCATTGTAAGAGTACAAATAAGTATATACTAATATGTTAAACCTAAGAATTTGCTTTTTGGTCATCGGAACGCGGGCGGCGACGCGGGCAATGTTAGTATAAAATAAGCGTTAGGCTTGTGAGCGTTTAGTACCACCATACCTTACCAAAACCATAAGGAGGTGGAATAATGTATTAATAATTAATCGCTGTTTTTTTAACACCTGTTAATTACTCTAACTGACCGAATAACCTAAGCAAAGTTTGTAAAAGTTTTTAGATTAAAACTGTGCCTAGTCTATACATATAATAAAATTCTAACTAAGCTGAATCTGGGAATTAAATATTTTTTGGAAAATCTTATTGAAATAGACATTATTATCGATACAGAGGCCGAATCTATAGTTTTTAGATTTTTTGTCTGTCTGTCTGTCTGTTACCGCATCACAGAAAAACCACTGAAGGGATTTTAATGAAATTTAGTATGATGATAGCTGGTTAACATATAGGATACTTTTAACCGCGGGAAAATATCTCATTTCTAAGAAAAAATACAGAAACTACAATGTAAGATCATACTAATATGTTAAGCCTAAGAATTTGTGATTTGGTCATCTGAACGCGGGCGGAGCCGCGGGCAATGCTAGTATCTCTATATAACAAAATTATAACGAAAAATGTATTACAGTTAGACATCTATAAATTATTCCTAGGCCGTATTAAACATAAGCCAACGTTTTATGTTGATTACTTTTGCGGCATTAAATTCGTATAAATTATTCAAAATTATGGTTCCATCGGAAAATTTAGCTTTGACAATCTTTTGCGTAATATTCATACTTATTCTAATATTAGATTCACTACAGAAGTAGGTATCTACTGTGAATAATAATTACCTTTTTGGTATAGTGGTTAGACTGAGACTTGGAAAAGTATAGGTACTGGTAAAGTTTCTATCAAAAAATCTAAATAATCTAAGTAACATCCAAGTGTAACCATTTAGTTTCATTAAGTGATGGATACCGGATAGTTAATTCACTACACGTATGAGTATCTAACTTTAAATACATACATAATATTATAAATATTAATTACATAACTAAACATAATATTATTTTTTGTGATTATATAAATTGATAATGAGATAACAAAACAAGTGTACAAAATCTCTGTGCATTATATTAAAAAATATTCCTTTATACGGTACATTATCTGGGGACATTATCCTATCTATCTACTAAAATACATTTTTTTAGACTAAAATGAAGCTATACTTTACACGATTAACACACACGTTTAATTCGTACTGGATGAGCAGAACTCTGGGCTCTAACTAATAATAATTATATTTTTTTGATCATATCCGCCTACCCACTAATTTTAATATTTGTATCAAAGTTGATTACCATATTGTTTTTATCTTTAAAGTTAATTATTACATTTAACTTAAATTTTGGAGATATTATTTGTTTTTTAAAAGTTGTATTGATTTCGATTAGTACCTACGTAATAAATTGATGTTAATAATTAATAATGGTTGATTATATTTACATAAATTTGTTTTAATCCAAAAAATGCAACAATTTCATGATGAGTCTTCTATCCCTGCATGAGGCAAGTATCCCCCAAACCATTTTTAACATAAGGCAACTATCCGCCACATAGGGCAACTATCCCCTTTTGTAGAGGTCAAATAAAACAGGATTTATTTAAAAACAATATTGATTGTGTTTAAAAAAATAGGTCACATTGAAAGATAAAATACCAATGTTTTATTATACACGGGGCATATTGTAAGTAGATACTTAATTTTTATGTAATTGGAGATTTTGAAAAAGTAGAGCAACTATCCGGCTTTTACCTTATATATATAATTATAGATTTGGGCATTTTTATTAAAATGGTTACTTCGATTATTCAAAGGGCAACACGCGAGTGTAGTAATTGAAATGCACTAAACCGGTTCCTCGATGCTAATCTCATTGACACTTCGCATAAATCACTGTAAACCCTACCAATGTCATTATCAGCACGGTTTACGCCCTTACCGCTAGTTCTGATTTATTAGAAAACTATCTGCTTAGTTTCCTTTACGGAAATAGTTGAATTAGCTTTGATTATTGATTTATGGTATCGTTTAAATCATGAAAAGTATTTATTTGGTTATGTGAAACAAAACAAAATAAGAAAAGTATACTAAATGTACTAAGTATATAAATATGTATAATATTTGCATTAGAAAAAAACTATTAAATATTATTGTATTGCATGCAGTTCGCTTATTATATTAATAATAATTAATAATTAAATAGTTTTTAACTAAATTATAAGTATGCTGAATTTCAAACTACTTTAAAATTTATTATTACTTTCTCAAAGGTGTTACTTTTTCTTAAAAATTGTGCAAAATAACGTACTTATTAAAAATAAAACATAAAAACCGCTAAATGATTCGTAAAAGACTAAAATATGCAGACTAATTGTTAAGCCTCCTGCTGAAGTTGATTGACAAAATAAATATACATTAAAACATGTTTTAGTGTAACAAAAACAAGTAGGTAACAAAAACAAACCTATATTCACCGGCGCAAAGACACCTCGCAACCATAATAAAACCAAAATCTCAAAACCAATAATATAAATCAACCAAACACCCTGAAACGGTCAAGCCAATAAGTACGTAATACTATAGATATAGTTTATTAGTGATTTATGCGAGGTGTCAATGTGATTAGCATGAAGGAGCCGCGCGGCAGGGTTGGCGCATTTCAATTACTACGCTCGAGTGTTGCCTCTTGAATAATGCATGTGAGAACTTTGATTGAACCGTTCCGGCCCATGTTGCCCTTAATTCGTGCTTGTTTGGTCGCTTGTGGCCACTTAAATTGTGATTGTCGCTGCAATTTGATATACGTTAAATAGCTAATTTAAAATGGCTATAATTTAAGGATTAGACAAGATGATGTTATACCATCGTTTAGAAATCTAAATAAATTTAAAATAAGTTTGTCATATTACGATATTATGATTCTCTGATGAAATATCCATATTGATCATATCATTATAGTTTTTTGATAATGGCTTACAAAGATACGACATGGAAAAATAATTTATTAATTCCAATATACATTAGTATAATGTCAGGAAAAGTTTACATTTGTTATTGTTAAACAGTGAATATAAGCGAGGAAAGTATTTGACTTCTCAACTGATCCTTTTTCAATTTTTCAGAACTTCGTTTTGATTTATTCTCTATTTTAAACGTGCATTCACATGCTGCGTATTAGTTTTATCTATTGACTTTTAAAGAATACATGATTAATTAAAAATAAATTAGTCATCTTGAAAATATTATCAGAGTTAAAATGATAAAATAACACCATCGTGTTAACCTAACTTAAACAAAAATTAACATAATTAGTACTAATAAGTCCTAAGTCTAGTGTTAGTACACTTTAAACAAGTAGACACCAAAGTGTCTCATGACGGTTATCTTTTAGATAAAATTCAACTCTAAACAATAAGGAAAAATGTAATATAATTTTAATAGCGAATGAGTTATTATGCAGTTAAATTTAACTAGACTTACTAAAACCTTAACAAAATTTCAGTGTAAATCCAGACTCCACGTTTAAACTGCGAGCACAAGATAGGAAAGGTTCCAAAGGAAGCGGAAGTGGCGCCGGATGTCGAGCGGCGGCGGCAAATACTACGTCCTGTTGCTGTTAACAACCTCTGAGACTTAAAATTAACTGATAGTTCTTTTTAGCACTGTTATAGAAGTTGTTTTATGTCAGAAAATTGAAATTATGAATGTAACTAATACTACACGAGAAGTCATACTTATAAAATTACTAACGAAAAACAAAAACAAATCTATCCCACGGGAAAAGTACATTTTTCCGGAATAAAAAGTAGCCTATGTGCTATTTTAGACTATAATCTATCTCTGTGCCAAATTTTATCAAGATCCGTTTAACCGTTCTAGCGTGATTGTGTAACAAACACCCACCCATCCAAACTTTCGCATTTATAATAGTAGTAAGATAAGATCGTAAGATTTTAAATATTTTCAAAATTTCTTCAAGCATTTGTCAATACTTCAAATAAAAAAGTAGCATACGATTCAGACTTATACTACTAACAATAGAATGTTTTTTTTCTTTGGTGGCTTAGAGTTGCGTTAACAGACGCAATATATTCTGCCAGTGTCACGTATTGTGAGAAAGACAAGAGTGAGTTTGAGCGGTAATTTTGAAAAGCAGCTATAACGTGGAATTAAAACTATAAATGAATGATCGGTATACAGGAGCAATCTACAGCAATAAAGAGATAATTACTTAATAATAAAATACATAAATAATGAGACTATATTATATACTTATACTTCTATTAACTTCTATTAACTGTAAATTTAACTATTTTTTTAATAAAAGTATTAAACACACAATAAAATGTTAATTTTTGTATTATTATATTTCTTATAGATACAATACCTTTCCAATTTTCAATCACAATTTTTCGACCCTATAACCGTTACTGAACCTATCTGAAATTTCAATTTGCCTAAATATTAACTCTCGCCGGTATGCTGCTTAAATATAACACGACCACTTAAGTATAGGCGAGTAAAGTGATTGTTTAAAAATATAAATAAAATATTTTTCAATTACAGTACAAAATTGAATATAATATTAGTATGACGGAATTCGCTGAAGTATTTTGGTATTAAGATGCAATACCTTATACCCTACTAATAATATAAAAGCGAAAGTTTGTGGGGATGTATGTATCTTTAATACTCTTTATCAACTTTACAGTAATATAGCTTATTTCATATTAAAGTAACACATATACTATAATTTACAAACATATATTACAAACATATAGTAATACATAATTCAAATACGAGGGCGGAGCCGCGGGGAAACGCTAGTTTTTATAAAGATTATGTATAGCTATTTATATAATACTAGCGAGCAGCGACTCACTCTCGCTCCGCTCAGGTTCGTCCCTAGTTACGTTTTAACATTTAGTATGGATTACTTAGAGATAAGATATTTTAACGCAGTGAAAAGTACCCTATATGTTGACCTAGATTACCAGCTATCATTATACCAAATTTCATCAAAATTTATCTAGTAGTTTTCTTGTTGCGGTCACAGACAGACAGACAGAAAGACAAAAATTCTAAAAACTACAGATTCATCCTCTGTATCGATAATAATGACTATTTCAATAAGATTTTCCCAAAAAAAATAATGTACAGATTCGACTCAGAATGTAATTATATGCATTATTAGACATTTTTAAGTGTAATTTGAGTAAAAAATTTTTATGTGCATTTGTGTGAAAATAAATATACATATATTTTTTTAACCGGAAATATTAAAATAAATTACTGCAAAAATAAATCTGCATAAGAAATAATATGTAAAAATTTTATTAAAATATCATAGGGTCAAAAATTACGTAAGTATTTTTTCTGATTTAATTCCAAATCCAATTTAAAAAGTAATATGCTTGATCAATTAACTTTCAAATTAATCACCAAAAAAATCCTTAGGGTATCCCAAAAAGAAAAAAAATTACAAATTCTTACGCGAATGTCAAATAATAATAAAGTAGTCGTGTTATACAAAACACTTGTAATGTAACGATTTCACATTCGGGGATTGAGAGTGTATAACAATGATACTTATGTATTTTTAATTTTTTTTTAAGATAAAATAATATAAAGAAGAAAAAGAAGAAAAAGAAGAAAAATGATTTTATTTAACAGTTTTTCAAATATTTAATGCTATTGATGCTATATTATTATAGTACAAGGGAACTTGTGGAATGAGGGTCATTTCCCATATAGTCGATTATGTTATTTTCCAAGAAACACAACATTTAAACAATGTACAACGTTCTGAAGCTACATATATTATATAGAACTCAAAGTGTAAGAAATATTATGATGAAAGTATTGTTGTGAAAAGTTCTCCATTTATCATTAGACTCTGACGGAATCTAACGATTATATTAGATGGTAATGATCTACAATTCAGTTCAAGACGATTTTTATGTCATAACTAGCGAGTCACCCTCGCTTCGCTCGGGTTCGTCCCTAGCTTGATTCCTCATACAAACTTTCACTCCCATTTTCACCCCCCTTAAAGGATGATTTCCGGGATAAAAAGTATCCTATGTCCTTCCCAGGGTCTCAAACTATCTTCTTATCAAATTTGATCTAAATCGGTTCAGTAGATCCAGAGATTACTCCCTACAACGTCACAAACTCACAAACTTTACCTCTTTATAATATTAGTATAGATTATAAACACTAACGACTAGTAAATTTCGAAAATCATTCTATGGCTGATTTCAAAAAAAGAGTACTCAATTTGTTCATTGTATCTTAATTTATTACTCGTATTTGTATGGATATATCAAGTTTTATTTAATAAAAAATTAAGAAAAAACCTAAACTAAATATTATTAAGGTGAAATGAGTTCACCTTTAAAGTTTTAAGGTTGAGTTGAACAGAGACTCTATAGTATATTAAGTCTTTATAATTTTCAAAAATAAATCACTTGTTACAGAGACATAGAACTAAAATATTTAATTCACGAAACTAAATCCTTTTGCATAAATTTAACATTTTTCAATTTGGTTTATACGGCCATAAGTTCACTTCGCTTAAAAGATCTGCCAACGAATAACCTGTAGAAATACTGCTACCCGTACCGAATTTATAGTGCCTACATAGTACCTACTTTGTGAATTTATTACCTTTATATGTAACAACTTTTGACTTTTTATCCTCTATGAAAGAAAAAAGTAATGTATTAGTTGCGCTTAATTTCCATTAACCAATTTTAAATTGTTCTGCTTACGTCATATTGTATTAAAATTTAAAATTTTATGTTTGCATCTTAGTTTTATTTACCTAAGCTTATCTATTTTCTATAAAAGTAAAATAATGGACCGATACCTATGCGGTAGATGTAGTTTGGCCATAGACTTTTTTTCAGAAAATTTAAAAAATAAAATGGATTTCAACAACAGCGTCACCTACTATGTACATTACCAACGATAACTAAGCTATTGAGAGCTAGTAACCATCTCGTTAGTAAATAAAAATATAATTAAAACCCGGCCAAGTCCTGAATTACGAACACAGCGCACCGGATTTTTATGTTATAAACGACTCACCCCTAGGTACGTTTTGACGCTAAGTGTGGAATAGATGGATTATACGAGTATATACATAAGTTTCATATCCCTTACTTGAGAAATGATTGATTCCCCGTGCAAACTTCCACCCACCTTTCCACTCTTTTAAGTGATGATTTCCGGTATAAAAACTTTTCTATGTCCCTCCCAGGATATCAAACTATGTCCATACCAAATTTTATCTCAGTTCAGCGGATTAAGCGTGGAAAGGTAACACACAGATAGACAGACAGACAGAGTTACTTTCGACTTTATAATATTAGTATGAATGGATGATAAATTTCAAATTTTTCTATTCAACATCTGTTTCCAAGAACTTTTAAGAACAAAAAAAAATACTTTAACACTATACTCCCAAACCAATCTAACCGCACATACAGTGATTAGTTTTTAAAGGATAGCATATATGCCATAAATAAATGTGATTAACACCCCAATAGATAATATCGGGGCGAAATGCGCCCGGATGACAAATAAATCATGTACCAGTATATTTATTACCTGCGACTGGCGTACCGCTAATATCTAGCAAATTAGCTGTTCACTCGATATAGGAAATAAGCGATATCCGTTAGGATGCTCAGAGAAGTATTTAACTTTTGAGTTAATACTGTGAGATTTTTAGTTTAAATGTGATCTTAGAAAGATCTTGTGACATGCATTGTAAAAGTGGTATATTAATAACAAGTAGTATGAAGAACATTTGCTTATGTACTCAAAAGACAATAAAAACATTAAGTAAAAATATTTCGGTCAAAAACATAGGTGCTTAATTGATATTGAATAAATTGAAAATAGTATCACTTTAAAAGTATCTAGCCATTCAACTCAAAGTTATGGATTTTTTTTTTGTATTGTATATGAAAACATCGGGCTTAACGCCATTCCTTAAAAAAGAGAAATTATCAATACACATATTGAATACATGCCATAAGAAAATATACGATATGAATACATGAGCAACTTTGCTTTTGAAGTCGGTTGTTAAAGTGATATTTGTTAACCAAATTGAATTACAAACGTGAGTTCAGTAGATGCTGGCACTAGTTAACTATAAATTGAAACATTGAAAAACTTCGTTTTCCTAATAATATTTGCCGCTTAATATTTTTACAGGAAATATAAAAATATATAAAGCACAAAATAGCTATAGTAATTAATGCTATCATTATTAAAATAACATAAGCAAAAATTACTGTATGAAATTTTGAAATAAAACTAATATATCTACAAAAAAAGAAAGCAGTTCTGTACCTTTTCCCTGTATGTTTTAAAGTTTAGCTTTAAACGAGCTTTAGTTTTATCAATACAAAAAAAAACTTAAAACAGCTTAAATTCTATTTACATATGTTGTCTTAAAGTTTTCAGTAATGATTTTGGCCGAAATTCGACCTCTGGACCTCTGAACACTAGTTTATATAATACTTCATGAGTTACACGCTTGGTATCTACTGAAGATAAAACCTAAAGATATCATAATACACATATAAACATTGATATAGCAAGTTTGTTTCTTTCGTATCATTTAGATTAATCGGCAGAAAATAAGTAAAAATACAAATCTTGAGAGACATACACAAAAACAAGTATTAAACAAGAGGAGCTAAACAAAATCGATCTCAAATCGTTTTAATGTTGAAATACATAATAGATTGAACATGAAAAAAATACATCTCTACTTTTACAGACATATGTGATGATTATACAAATTATTTTTTTAATAGAATTAATATGGTATATTAAATAATATATTTATTTATTTATTATTGATGTAAATAATAAATATATAAATTAATTTTTTTTTTTTTTTAAATCATCGCCATCTAGCCAATAACGTTGGAACTACTGCACCGAGTGCGTATAAATTGCTTAACGAGGGCGTTCCTTTGTTCGCATCAGTTTAGCTTTAGAACAGCTAGATGTATTTACTTATCACTATTCTCACTTATCTAATAAATCAACACAATGCTTGCATCATACATTATTTATTTGGGAGGGATCTTGATTTCTGCTTAACACGGCATTAAATAAGTAAAAGATAGACCCTTTTCTTAAACGCTGATTTTGCTTACGGAATTTATTTGTAAAGAAAACAAAAGGTTTTATTTAGTTTTTGAAGTGAAATTTCTTTAGAATCGTTGTGATTTGAAACGAAAATGAAACGAAAATGCGACACTAAATAGAGAAAAATACATAAATATATAGGATTAAGTCGGCGAGAGGATGAGATAGACTACATTGCCATGTTGCCATGGTAACCGTTATTATTGTCTGACAAAAATATAATATTAGGTTTCACTTCTACCATCTGTGAATTGCACACAGACATTTCATAAATATTTATATTGATAAATATCTAAATGTTTACTTTTATGTATAATATTATGATTATCGTAACTTTTTTATAAACTATGACATGAATAATATGAAAAATAACTTTGTATTTAGGTGGAAGCTTCTTTATCTTTAAACAATAATCAAAAATAATCATCAATAATATATAAACAAGAATCAAGATTAATAAATAAAAAAGAATGGGTTCGTGTAATCTTTACGAAAGTTTGAAGTAAAACTTCTTTGGCAAATATCGCAATTAAATTAAAACAAATCAATAATTAAATAAAGCGTATTAAGTATATTACAATCATATATTTATAGAATATCATATGCGGAACGAATAAAATATTATATACAAACAAATAATTTTAAATTGTGGATAAATTAAATTTAAAGAATTGTTAATAACACACAGTCTACGAATTCATAAAATTTATTTGTAAAATAGAACGTCAGCTGCGCTTACAAATTCCATTTCTTTAATGTATAAAATGGTTAAATCTGCATACACGTGTTTAATTATTTTACTATGTGCATGTAAACTAACAACGCTGTACCAATTTAGTATGTAGTTAGGTTTCTACTGTAACATGTAGCGCGAATTGTATAACTGACATTTAACAAAACTTAATTAGATATACAAATCTATATCTATACATGTAATAAAAATGTAACTGATCGCTGTCTGTTCATGGAAGATATTTGAAAAAAAACTATTATTGGGAGTCTTTATTAACGTAACAGAACCCAAAACAATGATTTTTAGAATTTTCGTCTGTTTGCATGTGCGTTTGTGCCCGCTAATCTCAGAAACGGCTTATCCGATTTCAGTGCTGTTTTCATTATTATATTGTGGTAAGTTTCACTTAACATTAAGTATTTGTTTTATTTCAATCGGTTCATATTTTAACAAGTTGTGTCAATTTAAAGAATCACCAAGGGACGAACCCGAGCGAAGCAAGGATGATTCGCTAGTATAAAATAATTTTATATTTAATTAGATTATAGTATGAGCAATATTAATTAATACATTTCAAAGAAAACATTTTTATTTTCATAAGTAAATTATAAATAATATTAATTTTTCCTTTCAATTAATATTTTCTTGTTATTTTGCTGTCTGTAAATATTGTTATTTGCAACGCTGGCTTGGCGAGTAGAAAATGCTGATCTAGAATTAGCATGTTACCATAGAACATTAGGCAATTATATATATAAAAATTGAAATAAAGTATATCAGTATTATATAATTTATCTAATCTAATTAGCATCCTAATACCATTTCACAATAAAGAACATAATAATGCTGGTTTTACTCATATAAATATTGTTAAAACTGTATAAACTAGCTGGGAACCAAGCATAGCTCGGCGATTTTTTTCGAAAAAGATGTAGAAATTGCATTTTTTCACATAGACACCTGTATAGATAAACTTAAACCGGTTTCAAGACACAAGAAATAAATTTATTTATACATAAATATACAATAATTGCTAATTTAAACTATAATATAAAAACATTAGAGAAAATGAAGATTGAAGCAAAAATATTATGGTATTTGCGTAAAAGCAAAATAGCATAAAATTGAATGAATTTAATTATAGGGATGTTATGAAATTTATTTTTCTGGATATTATATGTATATTGTATTTTATGGTTTGTATAAACAAATATCAAAATTTAGTTATATTTTTGTTAAAACTTTTTTTTACACGGATATTTTGTTATTTAAATGTTAGAGTTATTTCATTTCTTATATTTTTTTTTGAACATAAGTGAGCAACAAAAACAACCTTGTTCTTATTTCAACAATTATTATTTACATGTTAAGTTAGCCTGTAATTGAGATATACTTTGTAACACTTTCTTATGTATAACTATAGTAAGTTAAGAAATGTATTCTTAGTATATAACGTAGGTTTCCTAATAAATAAAATAAAATATTGTATATCGTATTTAAAAGCTTTCTAATTTTGGGTGTATTTAGTTAAAACAAATCGATAAAAATCCATAATAAGCAGTTATCGGTTTTAAAATAGCAGCTTTTAAAGTAAAGCATTTTTCTTTGATAGATGCTCGCTGAATGTATTTAAGTTTACTCTTAGTAACTTAATGCCACTATTTTACTTTCTTTTTGTTACTTACTAACAACGATATTGTTATTTTTTACGAAACGTATTACTTAAAATAAACTATCGCAATAATAATAATAATAATAAGGTAATTGTAGATCCGTGGTAACGGCGCTTGCTATGAAAACAAAGAAAAATGGGCTCAAGTCACGGGTGTCGTTCTGATATTTTCTTATGCGAATCATTTTAAACACGATGAAGAAATATTGTGAGAAATCCTGCATTTGTAAGGGAACTTAGCCATGGTAGTGGACTATGGCATGATCTTTCTCGCGTTGAGTTAAAAAGGGATGCTTGTTATGTCGTAATCATAATATATATTTAATGTCAATTTTTGTTTCATTAATATATAATACGTTTTACATGTACATATTTTATGACATAAATATTGTAAGCGTAATTTTATAAATAAATAAAAATAATTGCGTTTTTCCTCAGCTTATTTTATTTCTAGATTTTATACATAATTATAAGTATATATTGTTAAATATTTGTTTGCGTTCTACATTTTTTGCTATTTTAATAATATTATTTATGCACTCTTTGTATAAAACTGAAGCAAACATTTACTAATATATACCCATTTGACATATTTAATAAAACTATCTTTACGAATATTTTCGTACCTAGATTTACCATGATTGCTGTAATTAAATAAAAATCCGGAAAAATAGTATTATTTAAAATATCTATATTATAGACAGTAAAGATGATTGTCCTGAAGTAATTTTTTAATAATTTTAAATGTATATTACAAAAACTGACCCATCATCACGTTATACACTCTAATTACATACACTATATGACATTAACTTTTTGCTATATTCGTGCCTATACTATTTTTTTTAATTGAACTACGAGTATGATGTATCGGGATTAAGTACCTACATATACATACGTATAAGTCACGTCAATCCACCATAGGCATTTTTGTATAAAAAAAGAAATCAAAAATCTATAAACATTCATCATTTACTTCGTTTATTTATTTTTCACTCTACACATTTATAAATTGTATGTATGTATGTATGTATGTATGTATGTATGTATTCAGCCCATTTTAACGTCCCACTGCTGGACACGGGCCTCCCTTCAATACGAGGGGGATCAGGCCATAGTCCACCACGCCGGCCAAGTGCGGGTTGGCGGACTTCACATGTCTTTCGAAAACTTGCTATGTTATCTCAGACATGCAGGTTTCCTCACGATGTTTTCCTTCACCGTAAGGCAAGTAGTAATCATGTTAGAAATGATTCGCACATGGAAATATCAGAGATGCGAGACCCGGGGTTTGAACCCGTATCACTCGTTTTCCCAAACGAGCGCGTTACTACTGGGCTACTACTGCCGTTTATAAATTAACTACAAGAAAATAGAAATAAACGATAAAATAAAGAAAACCCTACATTTATCGGGAAAAATATGTTGGAATGAGTCAATATGGTTGCGAGTTTACTTTGTTGTGAACATATTACGTGGGGTATTACTTTATACCTTCTTGCATTTTCTACATCATGTCATCTTCGTAGCAAAGTGCTACGTAGCTGAGACGTTACATTGCTACGTTAAGTAAACGTCTTCCTTACTAAGTAGTTATACCATTTCGTGAGCTTGCGATAAATTTATTGTTTGTTTATTTTAGAAGGAAAAGTATTATTTTAAATACTTTTTTTTATTTTAATACCAATTTATATTAAATATGTAAGATATGTTTCGTGTTTCAACGTAATTTTGCCATAATTTCTATCCACTTCTCTTAGGAACCATTTTCTTTCTTGGGATACACAATAATTTACTTCTACATTGTGAATTTAAATAAACAATGTATATTTAAAATAAATACAAGAATAAGTAATAATGTAAATAAATAAAGATTCATTCAATATTAACAAATACAAAAAAAGGAAAAAAACAAAACTAAGATATCTAGAAAGTAACATTTTAAAATAATTATATTTGAACAAGAGCAGTTCATTTAACGCGTTCATTCTATAGGTCCAATGAAGCTCGAAAGGCTTGTAAATGTAATTGATATGTTCTCTCTCGCTCTTCGATTCTTCCTGTACGTGTCCTATTTTAATTACTATCGTAAATTGATGTCCTTTATCTAGACTAATCTTTGTGCTTAGCAGTACTTATGTCTGGAGTGTGTTTATGACCTCTTAATTTTAGCTCTTACTGGGCTGGGCTTATATATTTTATTATAACGTTTTATGTTATCTGTTAGTTGTTTTTTATTAATATAGATATATAATAAGTGTGTTAAAAATGAGTAAAATTATTAATTTTATAGTTTGTATAATATACTTAATTTTTACGGTTGGTGGTTTAAAATCAGTCAGTGTATCTACTTGTCTTTTTATATTTTGTTAAAATTTATTGCAATATTATTTTAATTAAACATGGAATAAATTTCGATTTCTATTTCGACTATTTCGATTAGTATTATAATAATTTAAACAATTATTATTCGAATACGCACTTTGAAATTGTTACATCACTACATTTGGGTAGCAAATGTAATGCCATAACCATAACATTGCTATAACAACGTCATATTGACAGATAAAAAAAAATCAACTCGAATTTCAATTTAAGTGATTTTATAGAACTACAAAATTTTTGTTGGGTAATTATGTTCAAAATTCCTTAGCATTACATAATTTGATGTATGTATGTATATTGTATACGTTTGAATAAATTTATTTTACATTACGATACTAGCGGCTCACCCCCGCTTCGCTCAGGTTCGTATCTTGTGAAAAACAAAAACAAGTCTATCCCACGGGAACAGTACATTTTTCGGTATAGAAATTTATCTATGTGCCATTTCAGACTATAATCTATCTTTGTGCCAAATTTCATCCAGATCCACTCAACTGTTCTGGTGTAATTGAGTAGCAAAAATCCATCCAAACTTTGGTATTTATGCGAAATGATAGATTTAAAAAAATAGGGCTAAAATAACAACACTCAGACATAAAATATAACCCTTTTAAATGTAATCAGTAACAAAGAATCACTCTATTATTGCAAGAAGTTTACACGTTTAAATAACTATTTTCCTATTTAAATATTTATTATATGAATATATATATATATATATATATATATATATATATATATATATATATATATATATATATATATATATATATATATAGCTACATAGTATGTAAATTTATTTTATTTTGAATAAAATATGTTTTATCATTTTCAAACAAGACTTGTAATTTTAACAAAAAATTCCGGTTTCATACTTCTAGACATAGATAACAGCTTTACGAAGCTGAGTACAAGTTAGTAGGAGTCTTAGGTTAACGTTAACTAAAAGTTCGTCCATCATCGCGCTGTTGACAATTGTTAAAGCGGCCACTTGTAGATTTGTCGATGTAAATAGTGTTACTTTAAGTTTATAAGTTTCTTCTATTTGTTTCATTTGAACAATCGACCATAACTATTATCGAAGATTTGAGGACAACATATATGAAAAGATACCTATTAATATATAAGAAAAACCGTTTTCAAACTTTATTTATTGTTAACATTAAAGGTCGCCAGTCTAAAAATTAATAGATTTACAAATAGATAAGAAAGAAGTGCTGAACTGTTTTCTCTTTGCCTATTCATATAAAGAGTTATGGTAGTATTATAAAGAGAAAGTATAGTGAAGAATTTGGTATGTTTATGTTATTTAATTACTGAACATGTTAATAGGTGGTGTACCGGACTGATTTGTTTTTTTTTTTTTATTTTATACAAAAATTGCAAATGACAGGCAGTGAAGATATAAGTTATGGGAGAAAAATCGCGATTGAACGCTATTTAGTAATAATATAAAAAGGTTTTAATTGTGACATTTATAATTTTTATATAGTAAAGATTCTACGCTTGTAGAATCTGGCAATAAATTCTCAGTAGTAGTTCGAAATCAGGAAATTGACAGTAACACAGGCCTTTGCGATAGAATACATGAAATCTGCATCTTATATTTCACTGATGCCGAATATCTCTATGGGACTTGAAGGTTGAAGGAATAGAGTCTATGTACGTATATTATATTTGCAATACGCGTATTGATAGATATATGTATGTTCGATAACAACATTCTCCTATATATAGGATCACTTGTTTAGCAAATATGGACTTGTAGTTTTGTCACAAAGTAATTAATTAAGGCCGATATGAATATAATAAGTGAGATTGATAATACTTTATCATATCGACAAAATAAAGGATAAATTTTAATATCACAGCCATTTATTTATGGGTTAAGCGCAAATAAATAATACAAAGTGAAATAATTAAATAAATTATATATTTCAGGAAAAATATATGCCCCGGGTGAGGATCGAACTCACGACCTTAAGATTATGAGACTTACGCGCTGCCTACTGCGCTACCGAGGCAATGAAAATATATGGCAAAAAAACTACCGAGTTTTATTATTATATTATTTTGTATTGTTTTGTTTTTCAGTATTGCTTATTGTGAAATAAGTTATCGATGATAAATGTCTTTTAGAATTTACATACATCCGTTGGAAACATATTTAATTAAGGTAAAACATAAAATATTAAAAAAACTAGCTTACACTCATGATTTCACTTGCATGAAATGGAAATCACTTGCAAATAATGAAATTGTTTGACAAGTGGAGTCCTTATTTTGTACAATATTTAAAATAGTGCGTGCAGCTTTTGTTGAGATAGTTTAAAGTTACAATCAAATCTATAGCTTTTTATAGTTATAACTAGCATTGCCCGCGGCTCCGCCCGCGTTCAGAATATCAAAAACCAAATTCTTAGGTTTTACATATTAGTATACTCTTACATTGCAGTTTTTGTATTTTTTCTCAGACAAATGAGACATTTTCCTGCGGTAAAAAGTATCCTATATGTTGATCCGGATAGCCAGCTATCACCATACCAAATTTCATCAAAATCCCTCCAGTGGTTTTTCTGTGATGCGGTAACAGACAGACAGACCGACAAAAATTCTAATTAAACTATAGATTCGGCCTCTGTATCGATAATAATGTCTATTTCAATAATATTTTCCAAAAATATTTAATGTACAGATTCGGCTTTGTTACAATTTTATTATATGTATAGATATTTTCTGTTGTATTGTATTCAGCACTTTTTAACGTCCGACTGCCGGGCACGGGGCTCCCTTCAATACGAGAAAGATCAGGCCATAGTCCACCACGCTGGCCAAGTGTGGGTTAGTGGACTTCACACGCCTTTCGAAAACTCATTACGTTCTTCTAGACATGAAGGTTTCCTCACGATGTTTTCCTTCACCGTAAGGCCAGTGGTAATCATGTTAGAAATGATTCGCACATGAAAATATCAGAGGTGCAAGACCCAGGATTTAAACGCGTTACCACTGGGCTACCACTATCTATAGTTATAAGTCATTTCCAATTTACCACGGGCTCTATTTATTTACACAGAATATAGAGCACACTAAATGTTAACTTAAACTCATAGATACCAAGTTACTACCATCTAAGTATTTTCAGGTAGGTTATTATATTTCTAATGAAGATTTCCATTACATGTTCCAAGAAACTAGATACTCAAATATCCAAAATGCTTCTTTACTTATTATGTTGTAATAAGCAAGTTTGTTCAAACATATTCATTTTAAATAAAATAAACTTTCTGATTATGTCGTGGCGATTTGATTTTAATTTTTGGTTCCCGACGTTCATCTGTAATATGATCTTCGAGACATCTAACACGTTAGTCTCTCCCGTGACCATGATTGCTGTAAAGCATTCGAAACGTCGGGAACCAAAAATCAAAATAATTCCACGAAAAAATCTGAAAAGATATTTTAACATAAAATGTCGAATATTCGCGTAAATCTAAGAAAGTATATGTATGTATGTATCTATATCTACATCACAATAACATCTTCGTCTTCTATTTGCAATTTGAGTTTGTGCCAAATTTTATTGAGGTCATTCTCTATTTAGACAGTGAAACGGTAAAGAACACATAACTTCATGCATCTATAAATACAAATAAATTCAACAATTCAACCTAAAGTGTTCAATATTCGCATTCCAATCTCAAACTTCACCGAGCCCTATCTAGGGTCAATTAACATAACGTTGCCAGCAAACAAAGGCGTATATTTGGAATCTATACTTTGTACTCGAAGCGATGGCCGAATTAACCCGGAACGTACCGCAGGCCGCAGTCAAGGATCTCTTGCTAGAAGAGCCTCCAACCGTACTTTAAGGCATAGAGTAGCTATTGTTGTAAAACACAAAGCTTGTTATTGTCTTAGCGTTTTTTGTTATTTACAAAAGTTCTCTATTTTGTAAGCTGAGATTCATGATAAAAGCTTTACGTCTGTGAGCTATTCTAAAACTTACTTTAAAAATTTGTGTAATACAATGTTATCGTAATACAGGGATTTAAAGTAAAAAAAGCTGTTCAAGTCAACTAACTATAAATTTAAAATATATGCCCCGGGTGAGGATCGAACTCACGACCTTAAGATTATGAGACTTACGCGCTGCCTACTGCGCTACCGAGGCCATATGAGCGTTTTGGTAAAACATACGATAACCATATTACTTTTTTAGCTTTCAATAACTAATTATTTATTCTTTGGAATTCCGTTGCCAAACGGCAAAAACGAAATCCAAATAATTTAATATCCATAATTATTTTAACGCGGAAACTATTCATACGCAGTATATTATAGCTGCGGTGGTCTAGTGGCTAGCATTTATGGCTACAGATTCGTCCTGGTCCTGGGTTCGAATCCCAGGTTGGGCCAAGTTTAATAACCGAGTTTTTTTTTAGTTATTATCGAAGATATCAGCCTGGAGTTGGGAAGTTGACGGTGTTTCACCCCCTGCCTCAGAGAGCACATAAAGCCGTCGGTTCTGCGCCTTAATTCTCACTGGTCATGCCGAAGCATCGTCCCATCGGCCTTTGAGAGTAAAAGCAATAGAGAGTGCACTGTTATGTCTGCGCGTACACTTGTGCTCTATAATGTCTTCTGTGCATCTGGCTAGTCTCAGTGAGATTGGCCGCCGTGGCCGAAATCCGTCTTTAGTATAGATGCTAATACCTCAACTAATAGGGATATGAATCATTTAACGATTTTAAATAAAACTATCTTTTCTGATTTTTTCGCGGATTTATTTAGATTTTTGGTTCCCGACGTTTCGAATGCTTTACAGCAATCATGGTCACGGGAGTACTAAAGGTTTAATAATTATATAGTTTTTACAGACAGCTTTCCCACAAAATAACAAAATGAATTAAAAAAATACAAAAGTGGTACCAAAGTACCTTACAATATTTGTTAGTTTCAATTTTAAACATTTTTATGGTTTTAATATGTTTTATAATATTATTTATTTAATTTTAAATGTTATTATTATAATTATTACTACTTTTAGTAAACTTTATTGATTAGTAATCTTATTTAGTGTTATCTTTATTATATTTATAATCAAAAAGATGATAAAATATTAATTATTCAAGACATATTATTTTTCTATGTGAAACTTGAAAAAAACTGTAAATAAAAAATATTTATATATATATATATATATATATATATATATATATATATATATATATATAACAATAAATATATGATATATACCATTATTATAGGCTTTGTTTAGGATAATTTATTTCAATTATATCAAATGCAGATTAAAGTTATTCAATATTTTGAATTTGCTAGAATCCACGAAATTAAGAATTGAATCGAAAATTATGCATCACATTAGAAGCTATAACACAAATTATTATTTAAAACATTTCTTTGTATTTATTTACATATTTTTATAGATTTCATTTAATTAGCAAGCTATAAAACGAGCACTAAAACGTAGTTGTAATATAACACCGTAACTAAACATGACAATAAGATGCCAATTGATTGGTAATAATGCCAGTGATAAAAACTTTACTGTTGTTTTATTGTTTTTCTCCAACCTTTTTCTGCTTTCACGACTTCTTTGAGACATTCAGTATTACTAAGAAATTCAAGAAAAAACACAATTGAATTTAATCTATAAGCTTAGCGTAAGTTAACATAAGTGATAGCGTCGATACGAATCATAATTGCTATTATAAATAATTGTGAATTTTTTTTTTTTATTAGTAGTTCAAGTTTCAAAAATGTTGTTGATTAAGCGTCTGTATTAGTTTGTTTTTATATTAATAAAGAAAAATCTTGAAAATGTACTTATTATAGTCGTGTAATTAAACAATGTTTGTCCATTTTATTAGCTTTTGACAGGAATTAAATCTACAAACACTGTACAATATGTTCTAATAGTTATAATAATACTAGCTTTTCCGGCAGCTCCGCTCGCCAGATCAAGAAATACATACATTCTATACTAATATTATAAAGAGGTATAGATTTTTTGTTTGTTTGTTTGAACGCGCTAATCTCAGGAACTACTTATCCGATTTGAAAAAATATTTTTGCTTTAGATAGCCCGTTTATTGAAGAAGGCTATGGACTATATAATATCATCCAATATACTACCCAAGGGAGCGGAGCAGTAATCATAAATGTCAACGAATCGGACAGACTTCCATACATTATTGTAAAGGGAAGGGAAAGAAAAGTTTGTTCTTTTGTACTTTGAACGCGGGCGAAACCGCGGGTTTTGCTAGTAATGTAAAACTGTTGCGATCCTAAAAGTCATAGCTGTTAGATAACCTTCTTCGAGAACTTAGCTATCAAATGCAAAAAAATATTTATTAAAACCACCTAGAGTAGTACCAGAGATTAGGGCGCTCAAACAAAAAACAAGCAAATTTTTCATCTTTATTATATCAAGTATAGATAAAATTAATTTAGATATACTCTGTATAAAGTTATTCTGTGTCAGTGAACATTACGCGCAGCTGGTTCCGTATTAATTCGGTATCGGTAATTTAAACGCTGCATAATCAGATAGATTCCTAATCTATTATTTTCTTTGCAGTATACTGTCTCCTTGTTAAGTCACATACGGTTTTTTATGGGTGTACGTAAACTTGAGAGATATAAAAAGCAAGCATCTGACATAAACTCATGTAAATTGACGTGGTATATTTTATCTATACAAATAAATAAAATGAAAGAGTCTGTTTGTTATTTCAAAAGAACAGCTATTTACTAAATGCATATGAAATTATATACGGTATTTATAGGAAAAAAATTTTTTTTATTAATTTGTCTGTTTGTACCGGCTAATCTCAGAAACGGCTGGACTATTTTGGTGGGACTTTCACTGGCATATAGCTGGTGTAGTAAGGAGTAACTTGGGCTACTTTTATTAAAGAAAAAGGATAAGGGTTCAGCCCAAAATATTAAAACCCATGCAATTGCTACCACCTTAGTTAAGTGAGGGTGAGTCGCTAGTATATTTCTAGTAATATTGTGCTAGTAAAATGATGAATATAAATATATTAAGAACTCGTCCACAACTCTGGTTGAGCAAAAAGAAGAGTATGAAAATAAAATTGATGTTTTCTTATTGATCTTTTTATTAATATTTTTCAGCTTATCACCTACTACTAGACGAAAGCCTCCACCATAGAACGCCAATTATCCCGATCTTGGCAACCTGCATCTATCCCGTACCTGCCACCTTTTTCAAGTCGACGGTCCACCGTTCCGCGGGATGTCTGATGAATGTCCTTATTTCAGATTCTTTGTCGGAGAAACCCCAAGCATCACGTGTTCCATTGCTCGCTGAACAACTTTGAATTTTTGAACCAATCCTACACTGAATGTCTACATTTCAGCTCCGTAAGTCATTATAGGCAGGACGTACCGATTAAAGACCCTGGTCTGAAGGCGCTGTGAGATCGACGACTCAAAAAAAATTGACGATACGTTTGACTCAGTTTGTTTGTAGTAACTTTACTTACTATGCCAGCGGTCGTGGGTTCGAGTTCCGCTGGGGGCATTTGTGTGATAGGCATGAATGTTTGTACTCCAGTCATGGGTGTTTATATTTATAATATGTATGTATTTAAGGTATACATGTGTAGTTGTGGCAACTATCTGATACCATAGCACAAGTCTTACCATGGAACTAGATGGCACTGTTTGTTAATGTCCCAACATATTTATTTATTTTATATTAACTAAATGTGTAAAAAAATAAATATGTATTATTGATTGAATCAAGATGCTTCATGTTTTACTGGAAACCGCTTAACAAAATTCTGTCAACAAGGAGCTTAAAAATTAAACTAGTAATAGAGTACAAAAATAAAGTAAAAACTCCTCACTGTATTAAAATTATACTTATTATAAGAAAACTATTTTTATTTTGCTTTAATAAAGCTAAATGACAGCTAGTTATTTATCTATACATATAACAAAATTCTAACTGAGTTGAATCTGTACATTAAATATTTTTTGAAAAATCTTATTGAAATAGTCATTATTATCGATACAGAGACCGAAACTATAGTTTTTAGAATTATTGTCTATCTGTCTGTTTGTCTGTGACCGTATTACGAGAAAATTACTGAACAGATTTTAATGAAATTTAATATGATGATAGCTGATTATCCGAGTCATATAAGATACTTTTTACTAAGGGAAAATATCTAATTTCTGAGAAACCTATAGTAAATGCTAAATAAAATATTTTTATCGCTGAGCTAAAAATGTTGGAAGTTAAAACATAACACTTCTCTTTAAAGAACATTAATAAAATGTGTAATTTAACTGTACAGTAAAGTATTAGCTTTCAAGATCTATTGCAACTGTTAGCGTTATATAGCTTGACTTACGTGGTATTTTACGTTACGTTAGGTATGATTGAAATTTTGCTAAAGTATGACTTTACAGGTAGCTGAGTTTATTAGGTTGCAGTGAAGCTTGTTGCTAACTCGCATGTAATCAGATATAGGCATTTCCTTGTTTACAGTTGTGTAACTGGTAAACGGTTGGTTATCATTTGTATTCCCATATACACAATGTATGTACAATTTTGTTTTTGTTTCTTGTTTCTATGGCTATTTACTTTGTTGTATAGTCTTTGCTTCCAGATAACCATACTAATATTAATATAAATGTGACAGTGTGTTTGTTTGTTTGTCCTTCTTTCACGTCGAAATAGAGTGACGGATAGGCGTGATTTTTTGTGTGGAGGTAGTTGGAGGGCTGGAGAGTGACATGGGCTACTTTATATTTTATTATTACTGCGGATGATTATCTAATTCCCACAGGAAAACACGTTATAATACTGTCAAAAAATATATATTTATGATCAGAATTAATTGAAACTTGGTATTACATAATACTTTTTAATAAAATTAAATAAATACGTATTTTAGCATTTTTCGAAATTCGTCCTATAAGGGGGTAAAATTGGGGATGAAAGTTTGTATGAAACTAAATTTTTAGAGATTTTTTGTAGTTTTAGCGCGAGCGAAGCCGTGGGTTCTCCTAGTGGTATATGTAAGTCAATGATGTTATCTGAATACTTTACTTAAGGAGCGTTATAGAAAATCTTAACAGAATAATATTTTAACTAAGAAATTAATTTAAAATAATTTGTAAACTTTTAAAATAAATCATGGAACATTTTTCCTAAAACAATATTTTAAAGCTCCAGTGCTCAACTTGTATTAGTGTAAAAGTACGTCATGTCTTTCTTCGCAAGATTTATTTTTCTAAAAGTCACGTGCGGTGAATTTCTTTTTAGATTTGTTAAACTGTTATAATTCATAATATTATTTTGTTGCTAAATTATTTTTCAACATATTTCTAATCTTTACTTAAACTTTATTTATAAAAAAATGTTTGTTTGTTTATTCGTTAGTTATATTTTTGGAGGCAGCCAGGGATGCAAAGAAATGCAAATTAACTTAAAATTAATTTATTAACTAGAAGTTCTTACTACTAAAATGACTGTTGATCGATATTAGATCAAATCAGCGAAGATGCAGCCAAGTAATGCCTTTTATACTACATTATTGTAGGAAGTTGTGACATTGGCATTGATGAAATGTAGGTGGCTGCTGCGCTTGCACTTGCGCCTGACCTTGTCTTGTCGTCGCCGCGCGAGGTTTGTAGAGCAAAGCTGATGCGACGATTCGAGTTCCGTAACACCTCCCCCCGTAGAACAGCGACTATTGCAGGACTTGTCCAAGATGGTCGCTGTCGGAGCTGATGGTCGGTGATTGGCCCTCTTATTTGTGGTTTCAGGGCCATTGCTGTGATTTTCGGATTACTATAATGTTGGTTTCATCTCTTTAGCGTAGCTAGCGGTACAGAAGCGTAGCGATTAGTCATGTGGTCGTTTGAGTTGATGGTATATGTAAGTTGGTGGCATTTCAGTGGGATGACTGCTGTAGAGAGAGATATTGTTCGTATTCTAGGTCTATAAATCCATACAGGTTTCGACTTGCAGAGAGATAATCAATTTCTTCGGACATTCTGTCTCTATATACCTATAATCTTAGCTAGAGAGTGCTAAAGGGTAAGGTAAGGGCACAGATCATATAAGGTAAGGATGAAATGTAGGTACATAGATTCTTTAAGATTAGGGGATTTAGAAGTTAAAGGGTAAAATACATATATTTATATTACCATAGCTAGAATATATTCATATAACCATTACTAACTGCTAGTCTAATTTCAAAATGACAAAACTTTATATAAAGGATTTCATTAGCTATTTATCTACATATGATAAGAAAGAATTTTGCAAGATATATAATAAATTAGACTGACATTATTTTTTAATGCTAATTCTAATTTTGATTCATATCGTGCTTAGTAAGACAATTTTAAATGTGGAAATGTAATCTAGGATACTGGGTTTTCTTTTAAATATATATATTAGGATCTAGACCGGTAATGAGACCTCTCTTACTACGTGCAGAATTATTATATACTAAAGAGATGTTCTATGTGATGTGATTATCTTTTATAAATTAATAAGGGTGGATTCATAGGCCTTCTATTAACTTGAGGTTTAACTACTGGACCGCGATTTTTTTTTTGGAAATTTTGAAAAATAAAAAGAACACACAAAAAATATTAAATAATAAATCAATAATTTCTATTTTCTAAAATATTTCCTAATTCCCTATTCGCATCGATTTGCGATATTCTAATAATAGGAAAAAGGGAAATTCAGTAAAGGTAAAGGATAATTATAGATAGTAGAGGTAAGCCACTCTAGTAAGATCTAGGTACTAACCAAATAATTTGTATCTCTCTGCTGTATCAATTTTTGGATACTCCGCCAGCCGCAACTCCCGTAGGTTCGAAGATAGCCGCAATCGGTGAACGATTCACTGACTCTACGTTACGACTATCCTACCGACTGCGCCAGTTATATTTTTGGAGGCAGCCAGGGATGCAAAGAAATGCAAATTAACTTAAAATTAATTTATTAACTAGAAGTTCTTACTACTAAAATGACTGTTGATCGATGTTAGATCAAATCAGCGAAGATGCAGCCAAGTAATGCCTTTTATACTACATTATTGTAGGAAGTTGTGACATTGGCATTGATGAAATGTAGGTGGCTGCTGCGCTTGCACTTGCGCCTGACCTTGTCTTGTCGTCGCCGCGCGAGGTTTGTAGAGCAAAGCTGATGCGACGATTCGAGTTCCGTAACACGTTCGTTCGTTTGTTTGTTTGTTTGTTTGTTTGTTTGCTTATTGCCTTTTGGACTTAGATGAAAATTTGGGATGGAGATAGTTTGAGACCCTGGGAAGGACATAGGATTGGTTTTAACCGGTAAATCATCCCTTAAGGGGTGAATATAGGGGTAGAAGTTTGTATAGGAAATGAATCATTTCTCACTTAAGTGATAATAAAACTCATCATACCTATGTATCTAGTATATTTATACCATGCTAACCGTCAAAACGTACCTAGGTACGAACCGAGCGAAACCAGATCGAGTCGCTAGTAATATATCTATACTAAAATCAAATAAAATCTATACTACAATCAAAGTTTGTGAACCTTTTGTTTAGTCGTTTAGGATATATTATGACTATCGTTTGGGATCCATAGGTTTGTTCTATCTTCTTCTGCATACGTTATATGCTAAAAGCATTAGGTTAAAACTTTTTGTGGTATTTTAATCACAGTTTATTTCTATTCTTATTGATAGATGGCGCTGTACATGGCGTTGGATAAAAGTAACACTTCGCACACAGGCAAAGATACGGGCACAAACTATTATCTCATTTAGACCTTTTCAATGTCCTACTACTGGGCACAGGCCTCCCTTCAATACAGGTTCACTCACGATGTTTTGATTGGAGGTGCGAAAACTGGGATTTGAACCCGCTTCACTTGGCTTGCAAGCGAGTGCGCGCTACCACTAGGTTACCACTGTCCTGTAACTATTACCACCTATTATTGAATAATTATGAATAAATATACTGAACTCTATTCCTAATAATATCATCTCCATATATTTATAATATGTATGTATTTAAAGTTATATATATGTAGTGTACCAATTATCTGTTATCCATAACACAAGCCTCGTAGCTTACCGTATAAGTAGATGGTGCTGTGTGTTAATGTCCCAACATATTTATTTATTATATTTATATATTATTTAATACGTATATACATTCTATCAGCTTAGTCAAAATACATATTAGACAATATGTCAATAAGTGTTTTAATATATTGTAACAAATATAAAACCTTTATAATTATTGATGATGACAACCTTCTAACTTTTTATATCGGTTAACAAAATTTAAACGGTAATATACGAAACTGTGATAGATATTAATATTAAAATTGATTGAATATCATTGAGACAAGATACGGCAAGAGAATCGACCGCTGTCACAAAGTAAAGACAAAGGGTGTTATAATTAAAATCTTTTTGAATTTTATTAAAGCCCACTTATGGTCAAGAGCTGCTGACATCAGAGAGTACCTATTGCCTACGTATCTCGTATATAATTATATCTCGTATATAAATACTAACGACTTACCCTCGCTTTACTTGGGTTCGTCCCTAGGAACGTTTTTTTTTGGGCGGAACCTTAATTCTTTTTCTAAAATAAAAGTAACCTTAGTTACTCCTTATAATATCAGCTATCTGCCAGTGGAAGTCCCATCAAAATCAGTCCAGCGGTTTCGGAGATTAGCTGGAACAAATAGACAGACTGACAAACAAAAATTTTCAAAATTGTGTTTTTCTAATATGTAACTACTGTATATAATTTCATATACATTGAATAAAACGGCTGTTATTTTTACATTACAGACACTCCAATTTTATTTATATATATTAAATGACTTATTATAAGAAAAAATTGTCATAACTACATTCAAATTAATATAGATATATACAATATTCTCAATATAGTAGAAAACGTTAATAATAACGTTAACCGTTCAGGTAATTTTAAAATTATTTATGTAAAACCATACAAATGTATATAGAAAGCATTGATTCAGTTTTATAATATAATAAAAAACCCAAGAAAAAAATCTATTGTAGCCCTAAAATACCTAAAATATATTGCTAATGGAAAAAAATTACATATAAAAAAAACCAAAAAAAAAACCAAATTCTTAGGTTTTACATATTAGTATACTCTTACATTTCAGTTTTTGTATTTTTTCTCAGAAATGAGATATTTTCCCGCAATAAAAAGTCATTAGATTAAATATTAGCATATTTCCAATATATAATTTTTTAAATTCCAATTAATTAAATTTTTAATTTGATACACTCTACATATCACACACATCGTAGTAGTAAAAAATAAAACGCAATAAAAACACGTGTAAGTCCCTCATAAAAAGATACACAGCGTAGTAAATTCGTGATAAAAAGAGTCAACTAACAGTGCTATCAGCGAACTTAATTGTATACCGTCTGCAGGGGTCTGAAGAGGATCGTCTGGCACCACGTACATATGTAGTGTCGGTGAATAAGAAATTATGAATATCTAATTACTGATAAAAACAAAGGTTTGTTAATAGAATTACTAAATTTTAATCCATATGTAGACACTTTTACTTTATAATTATAATAAGCTTTATTGTACACCAAGAGAAGGATACAATGAACAAGTATATAATTATAAATTAAAAATTTAAAAAACCCCCTACGAAATTAATTGTCATTTAACGATTACATTGGCACGCGTGAAGCACTTAGTCGAGTACGCAAAATGCCTTACATCATTTTGGAAAAAAGCTGATACTCTTACACTGCTAGACCGATATTAACCAAACATAGCTTACAACTTCCGCAAGGAAATTAGCTTTCAAATAAAAAGAATTGCATCGAAATCGGTCCATCCGTTTGAGAGCTACGATGCCACAGACAGATACACATACACAGACATCGACGTCAGACTTATAACACCCCTCTTTTTACGTCGGGGGTTAAAAATAAAAAGAGAATATGTACAGTAGCTGACCTTTTCGCTAGACGCGACCTCTTCTAAGCAACCTTGAGGTGAAGAAAGAAGTTTTTATAAAACGGTTTATTAAAAACTATTCAAAATGTTATGATAAATAGTAAAGTGCTTTCAAAAATATATATTTATATAAATTCATGGCGAGTGAGATCATCCTCGTTTTGCTTGGGTTTGTTTCTAGAAAAACAAAAACAATAAATCCTACGAAAACAGTACATTTTTCTGGAAAAAAAGTATCCTAAGTCTTATTCTGATGTATGAGCTATATTATTGTAGAGTTTCATTAAAATTCATTCAGTAGTTTTTGCGTGAAAGTGTAACAAACATCCATACATCTATACATCCAGACATCCAATTAGTAGGCTGATTAGTTCGCATTCGGCAATCCAGAAGCCGGTGAGTCCCACATAACCACCTGTATGTATACAGGTGATATGCGTAAATGCATTTCCCAACATTAAGAAACATCTTACTTTGCTTGATATTTTCTTAATATTTAATTAACATATACAAAATGAAAACTATATACTAATGATCAGAGTCAACCAGGAGTTTCCACTTCTACAATTTCAAAATCGCCAATATTAATTTTACATTTTACGAGATTGTACATGTTTTACCTTATTCCTAGTGTAAATTAGTATCACAGAAGGTGAATGTCTGAAGTACTAAGGGGATCAAAAAGAGTCTTTGAAGTACTCTTCATAAACAAGTGAGATCTAGACTTAGGTACATTCTTTAAAATGTACTAAAGTCACGTTTTTTTCTTACAAATTATAGGCTAATTCTGTTATATTGTATTATTACGAGTACTTTTGGACTATTACCGCATTTTCTATGTGTGAAACATTATATTTTAAGTGAAAACCGTTTATATTACGACACGTTTGGCTTAGTTTGTAGTGACCCTACTTGCTGTGCCAGCGGTCGCGTGTTCGAGTCTCGCTGGGGGCATTCATTTGTGTGATGCGCACGAATATTTGTACTCCAGTCATGGGTATTTATATTTGTAATATGTATGTATTTAAAGTTATGTGTAGTGTATCAACTATCTGGTATCCAAAACACAGGCCTCGTAGCTTATAGTGGAACTAGATGGTGCTGTGTGTTAATGTCCCAACATATTTATTTATTATCTATCTACATCTATCTATCTATCATAGCCTGTTTGTTTTTTCGATCACATATTTATAATGGATTCGCGTAAAAAAATTAAGAAAATTACTCAACAAATTTGAAATATTTATGCTAAATCTAAATACTCTTTGAAACCGATTTCATTTTCATATCTCCTCTCGGAATAATAAATTTGAAATTTGTTATCAATGACTTGACAGTAAAGTTGCCTCCCTGTCATGTTTCGCCAATACTGTCTACCGTTTCAAATAAATTAAAGACTTTGAAAGCTAAAATTATTTCCGTGAAATTTTATTTATATAAAGGATTTCTATCAAAAGGCAAAAATATGTAAAATTTCAGCGTCAGCCATTTTGCTAAGAGACTATCGATATTATATAATGAAAATTTAGTACATGTTAGGCATGTTGATTCTTTCGCAAGTTAATTACATTAGTGAATTTTTTTCTTTCCGAGCTGTAAAACGTTGGAATGATTTATTGCTGAATTCAATAATTTCATTTTGAATATACATTGTATATGAACCATTGAATAATGCGTATAAAAAAAAAAGTTGACCCAAACGACTTCCTTTTAAATTAATTTTCTCACCGGCTTTTAATTTCCGACTTGAAGTAAAGTTATTATAATTTCTAACAATAAATACATTTAAATTGGAATAAAAATAGTCTTTAGCTCGGGCGTTAATATAGCTTTCTATTAATGAAAGTATTTTTAGAGTCGAATCAGTAGTTTTAGAGATTTCTTAGAAACTTTACATCTTTATAATAATTGTAGTGTAGATTTCATGCCACGCCGCATAAGAAATTTAACTTAATTTTTTTCAATACTTGTATTATTATTTTTTTATATTTTGCACTTGGCCGACTGCAATGAACCTAGAAAGGAGAGTTATGTATTTGACCTGTATGTATGTCCTTATGAAAATCTGACCCTATTTTCCCTTGTAATTACTAAAATCAAAATGCCATATTTTAAGCACCAATTTGAGTTTCTTGAAAAGATTCTTAATTTTTTCATACAAAAGCAGTATCAAATGAAGTAAATTTAGAGCCGATCACAAACATAAAATATAATATTTCTAAATTAATTTATGATAATAAATAATTGCTGAATAAATGTGAAATTGTCTAATATTCCACATAACAATAAAGAGATTTAAATAAGATGACTTGGGAACATCGTTTTATGAAATTAGATACATACTCGTAATAATGTACGTGTAAAAGACTCACAGCAATAAAAAATCTAGTATAGCCTTTTTAACGTCTCACTGTTGGGCACAGGCTTCCTTCAATACGAAGGGGATCAGCCCGTAGTCCACCACGCTGGCCAAGTGTAGGTTGGCGGACTTCACATATCTGTTGAGGACTTGCTAAGTTCTCTCAGATATGCAGATTTCCTCACGATGTTTTCCTTCACCGTAAGACAAGTGGTAATTATGTGGGAAATGATTTGGACATGAAAATATCAAAGGTGCGAGTCTCGGGATTTGAACACGCTTCACTCGGTTCCCAAGCGAGCGCGCTACCACTGTAAAAAACATGTTTTGTCTTCTTATTTCTATATGTATGTATATCTATTTGAAAATTTTTAGAAGAAAACTCATTTGGTTGGTTAATTTTATATTAATAGATAGCCCACCTTTTGGTTAAAAGGTATAAACTTTACAATTTACTGCAAATGCTAACGGACACTACGTTATTAAATTTCGCTTATAAACTTTCCGTTTCGTAACAGTCCTTCCTTTACCTGTCTATTATTTTCACGAGTCATGCCACAATCATTTCAATTAAAAGTAGCTTTTAATTCTTACAATTTAGAAATCATTTTGCTCTGATACATAAAAGCTATAATTACTAGTATATTCAATACAGACTGTATATCTGATAACACATTAAGGTGCTACGTGAAAATTTTATTATCTACTAGGAATGAATAGGTAGTTCTTTACTTCAATTTATGGTATACTAGCGGCTTACCCTCACTTCGCTCGGGTTTGTACCTAGTGAAAAACAAAAATAAATTCATCCCACGGAAACCATACATTTCACCGGGATAAAGAGTAGTATAATATGTGCTATTCCAGACTATAATATATATATATATATTATAGTCTGGAATAGCACATATACTATTTGGCACAGATATCTGTGCCAAATTTCATCCAAATCCGTTCAGCCGTTCTAGCGTGATTGAGTAACAAGCATCCGTGCATCCAAACTTTCGAAATTATATAATAATAAGATTCTAACAAAGTTTTGAAATATAAACATTTTAAATATATATGTACCTATTGATCATACAAACCCTTTTGTTTCGTTTCTAGAAATAAATAAACACAACATTCAAAGCGTCTTAAAAGTATGAAGCTATAGATTATGGGTAAATAATAGATATTAGACAGATTTTCAATTCAATTTTCCACAATTTAAACATGAGTATTTGGGTACGAATAATATATTTTTATGTTAACTATGTACGTGGGTGAAGCCGCAGCCGCATTTACACAATTAGAATAAAATTAGAAGAAAAAATAGTTTATTTTCCACATAAGGATATTTTACTCGTTCACTGGAAACTGAAACCATCATCGAAAGAAATACTAATATTTTAAAACAAACAAAAGAAATAAAATCAATGCAAAAAGCACCTACAGCTTTCAATACAGTATATAAATAACCGTAGCATCAAACGGTTAACAAATGACACATAGTTAAATCACAACAACAAATATTGACTTCGCTTATAATATTTTGTGGTATAGTTAACAATGCTGGGAGCAATTGCCACACCACATTAATATTATTATTGGGAAAATAACTCATATTATTGAGTGCTAATCAAAATAATATTCAGATTTATTTAA
This sequence comes from Brenthis daphne, assembly GCA_947093115.1. Classification (NCBI taxonomy): domain Eukaryota; kingdom Metazoa; phylum Arthropoda; class Insecta; order Lepidoptera; family Nymphalidae; genus Brenthis; species Brenthis daphne. The sequence continues at coordinate 26,677,884 of OX352474.1, read as the reverse complement.
TTTGATAAATATAGTGTGTATTTAAAGTAGATAATATGTTTAAATTATAGACAAAGTTTTATGTTTGTCAAGTTATTTTTTGGCCCAAGTATTTCTAATGATGTACTAATCTTTCCGTAAATACAAGCGGTAGCCCAGTGGTGACGCGCTTGCTTTGAAAACCAATTGAAGCGGGTTCAAGTTCTGAATTTCGCATCTCCGACATTTGCCTTACGGTAAAGAAAAATATCGTGAGGAAAGCTGAATGTCTATGGTAGTCAGTCAACAAGTTTTCAATCCATCTATCAAGACAATGTACTAAAAAATTCTAGGTCTTAAAGGGTCTACAGATAAGTCCGCAAAAGCATACATCTATCTCTTAAGTTACACTCGTAATAACTATTTTATCTATTTAAAACGTATATAGGAGACACGAGCGAAGCAATGGTAAGTTACTAGTATAATATAATTAATCGCAGGAAACACGTACTCTAGCGACGAGGAAGAAGTATCTCGATTAGATCATTACATCGTCATAGACTAAGTTCCTAAGCAATAGACGCCAAACTTGGTGTTTGTGAGCATAATTACGGTTTTCGCAAGCTACGATTGGACGAACACCCCGTGAAATTGGTACACGCTACTTGTAGTGCTTCTACTTAAATTAGTAACTTGCACTTATTATGCTAACTTAATTAGATTAAACGATTACTGATAATTTAACTTTTGTAACTTATTTAAAGGCTACTTGCTTAAAATATATGTTACAGGTTATTTATTTGGGTTCGATTTGATTTGTTACAATGAAGTATTGTATTGTATTCAGCCCTTTTTAATGTCCTACTGATAGGCACGGGCTTTCTTTAAATACGAGGGGGATCAGGCCATAGTCCACAACGCCGGGTACCGTTTGGCCCCCTGAGATCCGGGATTAGAACCCGCTTCACTCGGTTTCCCAAGTCAGCGCGTTACCACTTCCACCAGGTATTCTCAACTTTCATTTCTTACCATTTATTAACTATAAATAATATTTATATTAATGGCGACCATATAAGCTATATTATTATTACAAGCGACTTACCCATGCTTTGGTTGGGTACGTTCCTATCAGTAACCTGTGTTATTCCAGGTCATAGACTATCTGAAAATGTTTTTTTTTCATTTTACAGTCTTAATTGAAGATAGTATACATCAAACTACGACTAAAATCTCATTCAATAATACATTGACGTCCAATATCCAAATGCCCATAAATTATAAATTCAAATTTTAAATTAGAAGGGTTAGACCACGAGATAGCATTTTGCTATTGTTAACGAAGAGAAAACTAAAAAAAAAAATGTCATAAGGCCTTAATAAGTCCTTTTAAAAGCCAGATAATTACAAATTACCTTTATCTTTAAGTACGGGAAGAGTTTTAATATTGTAACTTATTATTATATAGCAGGTCTGGGCGACCGAACTTCGCTCGGCGTAGGCGCTCGCTTAGTAGTTTATCTATTGGCAACAATGCAAGTACCACAAAAATTTACAAGAGGGTGCTTTATGAGATAAGGGATGTGATAAAGGCTCTAATAATTGTTTATAAATTGTTTTCAGAAATGTTGTTTTTTTTTAAAAAAAAGACCTATATTAGATAAACATAAAAAGCAAAATCATATATAAATATGAATTTTGATCCATATAGAGCCGTACCTGAGATACCCGAAATAAATTTATATAAAATATACAAGAATTGCTTATTTATATTATAAGATATACACATTATGTTAGCTTATTAAGCTATCATTATATTGTTCTCAAGTCCAAACACCAAGTCTTATACCTTATTTCCGTAACATGTTGGCAAGTTTGGTTACCACCGATCAAACCTACAAACTAATTCAAACTATCTTGGCAACTTCCTCCCTTCATACGGATTTCCACCTTATTACCTTGATTTATAACGTCCTTTAATCGCATGTATGCCATCTTTCAATGAATATTAATGAAAAATCTGTGACAGTAATTTATAATATGTATTTTAAATGGTTTATTTAGTTCTTTGCTATTATTAGATTATGAAATTTTGCTTTCTATTTTAGTATCTAAGTTAATTTATGTTTCTAGTATAAATAAAAGAGTGGATGTCGACGTCCATGCAATTATAATTAGTTTTGTGTTATACTCGTATCTCGTCTTCAGTATAATATATACTCGTATACGAGTACATGATTCATGTATTGTGCGTTGTCCGATATAATATGTACATGCGATACTGAAGTCTTAAGTGAAGTAAAGATACCTTGCACAAAAGTAAAAGCATATTATATGTATATACTAGCAGAACCCGCGGCTACGCCCGCGTACGATCTACAAAAAAAAACTCTTTGGCTTTATGTTATAAACCGACTCAGTCTTGCATTGCTCGGGCGGCTATGTATTTATTTAATATTGTTCAAACAAAAATACTAAAATTGCGATTAAAAAATGCTAGGGTGGAGGATGAAAAATACTTTACGACCTATTCTAATACCTACCAAATACACAAATGAAAATCATAAAAATCGGTCGAAAGGTTTCGGAGGAGTGCGACCACAGACACCGTGATACGATATTTATAATATTTTAGATATCATGAAATTTTATTTTATAATGTTAATAATTTAAGTCGGAAAAAATAAAAAGTCTTATAATACCTACCATGTTAGGTATATCGGAGACATATGTCATGCACATTTACGTCCATACTAATATTATAAATGTGAAAGTATGATTATTTGTTTGTTTGTACTTCTTTCACATCGAAACGGCTTAGCGGATTAGCGTGATTTATTGTGTGGAGATAGTTAGAAGGCTGGAGAGTGACATAGGCTACTTTTTATCGCAGGCGATTATCTCTTTCTCGCGGGAAAACACGATATAATACAATCTAAAAAAATATTTATGATCAGAATTACTTGAAACTTAGTATAAATGCTCTTCAATACAATTAATTAAATACGTGTTTTAGCATTTTTCGAAATTCATCTCATGAGAGGGTAAAATAGCGGATGAAAATTTGTATGAAACCTACCATTTTAGAGTTTGTTTTGTAGTTTTAGCGCGAGCGAAGCCGCGGGTTCTGCTAGTATATGTATATATTATACTAGTTGCGAGTCTTGCTACGTGTCTCCGACTGCATAATACTATGTTCCTTCTTCAACTTGTTCTCATATTTTTAGTTCGCTTTTCACGCAGTCGGGTTTTTCTATTTGTGTTTATTATTTTTTTAAACATTAATCGAGATTTCATAGAGTAATTTTTTGAACTAGAGATATAAATAAAAAAAATACCGTGAGGCAATTTACTTAATTAATAACAGGCCTAAAAAATTTGAGAAATATATATCTACGTATAGAGATTTCGAAGAATAGTTTTCACATATCCTCTTTCTTTTAATTATTAAATCAGACTTTTAATGATTAAATAATATTTATAATATATATTTAAAGTTATATATGTGTATATAACTTTAAATATATATTATATAAAAATATTTATAATATATATTTAAAGTTATATAGTATATCAACTATATGGTATCTATAATACTGGCCTCGTAGCGTACCATGATGCTGTGTGTTAATGTCCCAACATATTTATTTATTATTATTAATTAAATTAGTTAATCTAAATAACTGAATAATATTAAGTCTTTACGTATTTTAGAACTAAATGCTACGTAAGTCGGTGTTAAGAATTCAGCACTTCATAATAAAGTTTTAGTTTGTTTTATGCTACAACAAGCATCTTCATCTACAGCTTCAAAATTTGTACAAATTATTTATCTACCTGTAATATTGACTTGCAACTCTTTTGTCAATATAACTGTATTCATTGTCAACTTGACGATTTTTTTTATTATATTTATGTTATACTAATTAAACGTAAATATAAAAAATATATTCTTACAACAGGTTATCTCTTCAGAAGCACCTTTTCCTGACCTCTACACGAACCAGGAGATAAAACCACATACATAATCTACCGACATAATATACCTATGTTACCTCTCAACCCATAAACTATCTTCATTGATGCGTAAAAAAAATCCCATCTTTACTATTAACACCAATTTTCATTATAAAAATTACATAAAATAATAACCTTATCTATTAAAGGAAACCCTCATAGTACAAACCTAATCATGCTCCAGTAGCGATTAAATAAATTTCCACTCGATCGAGCTCGGCCTAAGCTCGTTACTTGCATCGCGCGTACGTGACTATTTTTACAGATTTACTTCGGAACAAGTTAAATGAACAGCTAACCTTCTGATTGCTAATACGGATAATAAGTGCCTACTTATATTTACTATCGAGCTTGTCTCATTCGAAGGCATCTTATGTTATAAATTAATTATGACTTCTTTTTACGCGTTTTACTATTGGCTAGATGTCTTAAGTTCAAGTGGTAGCCCAGTGGTAGTGCGTTCGTTTGAGAAATCGAGTAACGCGGGTTCAAATCCCGGGTCTCGCACTTCTGATCTCTCTCTCTCTCTCTCTCTCTCTCTCTGTCTGATCTGATATACCAATCATTTCCAACATAATTATCTTACGGTGAGGCAAACATTGTGAAGAAGCCTGCGTGTCTGAGAGAATATAGCAAGATTTCGATAGACATGTGAAGTCCGTCCGCACTTAGCCCGCGTAGTGGACTATGGCCTGATCTCCCTCGTATTGGGAGGCCTGTGCCCAACAGTGGGGCGTAAAAATGCCTGAATACATAGATAAATACCTTATTTTACACAGGCCCTGTATTAAATGTGTATGTAATAAATATAACATTAATCTATTGGTTTGTATTCTTCCGATATTTCGCAGGATCCGTCTTCTGCTTTTTCTTTTTGCAGTGGTTAAAACAGACATTAAAATTTTATCACTTTGTTTTTATACTCAAGATTATCATAATTTTTGTATTTTATTTAAATCTATACACGTCACACAATAGTTTTATATTGTTGCTCCTAGTGAAGCTTCTTCTAATTCAATAAATTCTAAGTAGCAACTAGGTATTGGAAAGCTGTCGTTGTTATACCGCATCTCACAAAGCACAGTAACTTTAAACACCAATAACTTATCTATCTGTGGTACTTCTTACTGAAGATAGGGATTTAAATAATTTGTATGAAGTTTATGTCAAATTTATATTTCTACTAGCAGAACCCGCGGCTTCGCTCTCGCTAAAACTACAAAAAAATCTCTAAAAAGGTAGCTTCATACAAACTTTCATGCCCTATTTTACACCCTCATAAGATGAATTTCGAAAAATACTTAAACACGTATTTATTTAATTTTATTGAAGAGCATTAATACCAAGTTTCAAGTAATTCTGATCATATTTTTTTTTGAATTGTATTTATAACATGTTTTCCCGTAGGAATGAGTTGATCTACCGCGATAAAAAGTAGCCTATGTCACTCTCCAGCCCTCCAACTATCTCCATACAAAAATCACGCCAATCTGTCACTCCGTTTCGACGTGAAAGAAGGACAAACAAACACACACACTTTAACATTTATAGGGATAGGTTATTGGGATTGAGATTACCCAAACACTTGGCATAAATATTATATAAAGACATTATTATTATATATTTTTCGGTTATTAGAGGCCTATTTCACCTACACCAAAACTAAAGGAATTACTCAAAACTATTTTTACCATAAGAATATCGAACGCTTCGTACATACGTAAATATTTTTTACCGTACTGTATTATTATTTATTTAAACGAGTTAAATTTCCGTCTAGTCGATTATGAAATATTAAAGTACCTTGTGGTACTTTAGTGGTTAAATGATGGTAAATTAAGAGACATAAAATTGATGATGTTCTCCTGGCCGATTCCGGCTACGGCGGCCAATCTCATTGACACTAGCCAACTGCGCAGGAGATATTATAGTGCACAAGTGTACGCGCAGACACAAGTGCACTCTCTATTCCTATCACTCTCATACTCCGGTGGGACGACCACTTGACACGACTGGTGAGAGCTAAGGCGCAGGACCGACGGCTTTACGTGCTCTCCGAGGCACGGGGGTGAAAGACCGCCAACTTCCCAACTCCGGGCTGTTACTGAGACTTACTATACAGAAAGACTCAATAACTAAACTAGGCCCGACCCGGGACTCAAATCCAGGACCTCCGAGTATACAGCCGTACATGCTAGCCACTACACCACCGAGGCAGTTAACAACATAAAATTAAAAGCAATATTTTTAAATCATAGCTTTCCAAAATACAAAGTGAAACCTATTACATTTCATTTTTGATCACGAAGGTATTCAACACCATACCAAGCCTTCGAAACGAGTCATTATCGACTCACAACTATTACAGGGTCCATTCCCTATCGCGTAAGATTGATGGGCAGCGGCTTTCACGAGGCCATTTCATTCACTCTAAGATACAAATGGCCGACGTGTTCAGCAAAACGGATTGGTTGTAAGGAGTTTGCGGACTTATTGGCTTCTTAAACATTCTGTTAATAGCACGCACGGTAGCGTTACACGCAAGTTAAAACCCACTTTGGATAGTATATTATACCTTATGTCACCTTTTATGGGCTTTTAAGATGTAAAGTGTCTAAATGTATTTTGTTTTAATATTTCATTTAGATATGTGGCCCGAATTCTTCTCGAACTATTTAAATTGTTTTGTTAGGTAGCAAAATTGAAATTATTGTCTTTTGTAGCATATACTTCTTTTTGTGTTTTTTAAGTCTTTCTTGATGTAAAAGAATATGGAGAAGCAATTTTTACTGAGTATCGAATAACAAATGAAATCGGTAGCTTATGTACTCTCCGAAGCGTGGAACCACAGCTGTTACACCACTAAGTGATCATTAATTCTCTTCTAATTTTCAATAATAATAATAATAAATCTTTAATTCAGGCAAAAACCCATAATTACACAAAAAAAAGATAAAACGAAAACACATACAATTTATCTATTCTAAGAGTTAGTAATACAAAATACTTAACCTATGTTAGCTTAAAAAGAGAAAAGAAAAAAAAAATGCCACTGTCAAACTGTTTCATAAATGCTTCATGGAAACATTACAAAGAGAAAAGTTAAAAGAAAAAATATTTTTATAAGACAAAAAAAATTTTTGTAAAAATGTTGAACATTTTAATATACTAATACAGCCTATTTTGCCTTTTGCGCATTGTAATTTTTATTAATTTGGTCAAAAAGAACCTTTAACTAATGTTGGAATTTGATATCATTTTTACGTAGCTTATTTCAAATATACTGTAGTAAAGAAAACTACAGATAGATAGACTCTAAACTCAAATAGAAGTTCTACTACAATGAACTAACGAGAAAGTCAACGTTAATAATACAATAATACCTAGTCACACATTGAAATGTTGGTACACATGTAAATAAATACCTACAGGAATCGAACTCAGAACCTTTGTTACTTACTCCATACGTTATACTTCAAGCTTTTGTAAGACGTAGTAGCACAAAAAATATTCATATTATAATAGAACAACATTCTAGTTTATACTAGCCTTATACAGCACAGTATTTACCAAATAATTAAGCCAGTGTTGCCTTAGTCTTCGATCAGAGCATCTTGGACAGTAAACTCGATTAATATACGCTAACCCAACTAGGTTACACTCTATACACTATTTACTCTGCTTTACTAACTAAATGAAGTGGTTTAATATACAAGATTTAATTAAAGTTAGATTTAGCCATTCTTCTTTTTTTCTTTTTTAAGAAATATGGAAAATTATAACATACATGATGATTATAATATTTTAAATTAATTAAATTTATATATTTATTATATTAGATTGAAATAAAAAAAATATATTTATAAGAATATTATAAGAAAGATATTTATCTTTGACATTCTTATAAATAATATTTATATTAATTATAAATAATATAAATATTTCACGGGAAAAAGAAAAAAAAAGGAATTAATCATTTATTTCTTTGGTTAATACTTACCATTAGCTTCGTTACTTAATTCGTAAACAAACTTTTCAGCCTTACAAAAGACAAACAAACTGTTTCTTATAATATAATTATAGATAATAAGGTAGATAGGTAATATAATAAAGATATTTTAATGATGGATTTTGACCACGATGCTGTGGCCAATCTTGCTGTGCGCAGGAGATATTATATTGCATAAGTACGAGCAAACATAAGCGCGCTCTCGATTCCTATCAAACTTCGGAGGCACGACAACAATTCAATATAATGTTCGAGGCACGCAGATGAAACAGTGCCAACTTCCCTGTCAACAGTTACTAAATTCAACCCCACCCTGGATTCGAACCCAGGACCTCACTAGAAGTAAAGACAAGTGGCAGATATACTAGTATAGAATTACGTCATCTGTGATATAGATAATATCTTAAATCTTGGTACAATTAGTACCCCCCTTTAGTATATAGATGGGGGTCTCTAATATCTTAAGAACATAAGGAACTTTGCTTTGATAACGACAATCTGATATGATATCATGTCCGATTTAATGTTTTCTAGTTTGGTAAAGTCGTTTAACGATGGAAATTCGATCATCGACGTATTAGATAACTTTGTTGAACGTGTCGGTGTTTAGCCAATAGCCGTTATAGCTATTGATCAGCTTAGTTCGTGTTGATAACTAAAAATAAAATTGTACTTATAATAAACATTATTTCATACGAAAAAAAAAACAAATTATATTGAAATCTGACTGCGTGCTTTGCTCGAGTGAAATGTTTTAAATTACATTGTATATGATTATAATTATATGGGATCCTCAATAAAATTGTCCATATTTAATGCAACAGTAGAACAAAAGCATGAAGTAAAGTTTTATATAGAGAAAGAACATAATTATTAAATAATATTTTAGCGGGTCAACTATGCCTCATATTTTTTTTTCTTCATATCCCTACCTATTGTATTCCAAAAAAATATTGTTTATTTTTAACATAAGATTTTCCTATATATTTCACATTATTGATTGAATCCAGAGCCAAATTCGCTTTAAGATTCGGTCGTCACGTGCACTGTCTAATGGCAAACCGATTAGCGACATATTAGGGAAGTTGGTCCAACATGTGGTTACATATCGCTTTCTCTGCGTTCTTCCATTGATTAACGATGTGAGATATTATTATATTAAATAGAATAGAATATATTATTAGAAAATCCTACTCCTTGTATTTCTTTTTAAAAAAATCTGCTATTTTTAAATAAAACAAAATCCTTGGAAAAAGGCATCATGGGTTCTTATATCTTCTTTAGCGTCAACTAAGACGTAGCTCTAGGTATTCTTCTCCCTCGTGCAAATAGATCATAATGTGTGAGAGATGCATTGGCCACTCCACAAAAATTTGAATATCAAGAGGAAAGGGTTTTATTATTTATAGTCAGAATCTTACATAAATATGTAATACATGTACTACCTGCAGACATATATTTTACTATGTGGTCAGCAGCCAAAAAGACCATACTGGCCTTATTAGATCACTAAAATTTAACGGAACAATAAATGAGGTGCCCCAGAATTACTTTCGTATTTGTACCTGTGCTCCACCTATAAAATCCTTATTATAATATATAATTATAGTAATAATAAATAATTAGTATTGTAATATATGTAAATGTAAACCAACTATAATAAATCATTAGTATTGTATAACTGTTAAAATAGTATTTAATTGTATCTAAATAATATACATAAATAAAATTAAATTCAACTACAATGCCTCGACGGTTAACCTACCAGGCGTACTTCCTAATAGGGCCATACCACGATCGCTCTCTACTTGCCCAATCTTGGGACATAAAGCAAAGCAAAAGAATTATTCTTAATGTCTATTGAGTTATTAGAGAGAAACCTGCCTGAGACGCATTTTGACAGGCGGGATACTCTAGTGCATTTCTTTGCCTCCCATCCAGCTGGATTGCTGGATGCTGCTTTAATTAATTAAAATAATAAAAACTTTTTAACAAAAAAATAAAAACCGACTTCAAACAAAAGCACTAAAAAGTAAAAAATAACTGATTGGTAGTTTTCATTTACTATACATACCTTAATCAAATATTTTCGAAGTTGGTGTGCTTTGCTTTGTATGGGCTTGCACTGATTTCGAAAATATTTGATTAGGTATATATTTAAAAGGTACGCTTTAATTACTTAGCCAAAGCACACCGACTTCGAAAATATTTGATTAGGTATGTATAGTAAATGAAAACTACCAATCAGTTATTTTTTACTTTTTAGTTCTTTTGTTTGAAGTCGGTTTTTATTTTTTTTTTGTTAAAAAGTTTTTATTTTTCCCTTTTTAGTGTAGACAGTAGTCGCAAAGTAAGAATTCTAACGTGTTAGGCTTGTCAAATCAAACAAAATAAGCCCAAACTCAAAGTATCTACTATTAGCCGTTGAAGAGTTCCACCTATCCACCTTCTGGCCTTACCATCAGATCAGGTCAACAATATCGAAACACTGTACTATCAACGGAAATAGAAACACTTGCAAAGTTTCAAGTCAATATGACAATTAGAAGTAGGTTAAATTCATCATTAGCTATTTTTCCACCCTTAGGAGTGGTATTTTTTTTTGAAATTTAATTGGGACCAATCTGGAAGTATGCACTTTCAAACAACACAAAAATTGTCCATATCGGTTAATAAATGACGGAGTTCTGAGGTAACAAACATAAAAAAAATACAGTCCAATTGAGAACCTCCTCCTTTTTGAAGTCGGTTGAAAATAAAGCTGAAGGTATACATTATTTTTCATAATTTTTTTTGTGATGTTATAGTTATTGGAAAAAAATGATGAAATTTGATTAATGGAGTTCAAAAAATAAAATTTCCATACAAATTACTTTATTATTTAGTTTCAACCTAATTTTTTTAATAATTGGTTTTCTTATTTTTAATACTGAAATTGTAATAAAATGATAACATAAGTGCTGCAGAGTTGTATAAATCCTATAGATAATTGAATGTCAAGTGAAAATATCCTCCAGATGGAGTATCTAGGCGGTCTGGTCTCTATATATTCCAGACACTCGTAGATCATTTTTCGTAGATCTGAAAATTTAAGCAATTACAATTATTACAAATAAATACCTTGTTGTATTGCAAATATATGAGGAAATAGTTATATACTTTCCCCATTCAAATTATAGCTAATGATAACTATACTAATACAGTTCTAGCTTATGTCCTAAATAAAAACAAACCCCTTAATCAATCTTGGTTACATTCATTTGAATAATAATTATTATAGAGAGGTCGAATCTATAGCTTTTAGAATTTTTGTCTGTCTGTCTATACGTCTGGGAACGCATCACGAGAAAACCACTGGACAGATTTTGATGAAATTTGGTATGATGATAGCTGGTTATCTCATCTCTGAGAAATCTATACTAACCGTTAAAACGTACCTACTACCCAGGGACGAATCCGAACGGAGCGAAGATGAGTCCCTAGTTATATAATAAAACATATAATCACCAACATCATCATATTCAGCCTGCTTTCGTCCACTGTTGGACATATGCCTCTCCACGCACGCCACTTAGCTCGATCTTCAGTTCTACGCATTCAACCGCTGCCAGACACATTACGTATATCGAAAGAAGGTAATTGAAAGGTGTCCTACATTACGTTTGCCAAGCCGTAGTCTCCACTCTAGGCCCATCTACTCCATCGGTTATCGGTTCTGCGACAAATGCGACCAGTCCACTGCCACTTCAGCTTGCTAATTCTTTGGATGATTCCGATAAATTTAGTTCTCTGTCGGATCTCTTCGTTTCGGATCCTACCCTTCAGACAAACTCGGAGCACAGCCCTCTCCATAGCGCGCTAAGCGACCTTAAACTGCTGGACCAATCACATTGTCAGTGTCTCAGCTCCGTGTGTCATAACATGTAGGACGCACTCGTTAAAGACCTTTGTCTTTAAGCTTTGCGGTATAAGCGACGAAAAGAACCAGTGCAATAAGCTACCCCCTGCGATCGCCAACCCGCTAGCCCGGCGTAACGATTATGGGTATTACAATCTACGGCCAGCGCACGAACGAATAAAACGCATGGTTTAACATATGTATGTATATAATTATTTTTAGATTACCTTTATTCATTATCAAAAGGTCGCCCAGCATTTCTTTCATTTCATCATACTCATTTAAAATCATTTCAGCTAAAAAAGTTACGGAACACATCATTATGGTGCTTATGATTGCCTCGCATATGATGTTCAAAGACAAATCGGTTTCTCTCTGAAAATAAATAATAATTCTTTCTCCATTCTACATAACATTGATGAGTAATCTGTGCTCTACTGGCACGTTTTGAAGCCATTAACAAGAGAATTAAATATAAATAAATGAATATGATGGGGCATTAATTGAATTAAATAAACAGAATAATTATATTTTTAGTACTTCCAAAAAGGAGGAGGTTCTATGTTCGTCTCTGTGTTTGTTTATTTTTTATGTATGTTCATTGATTTCTCGTAGACGGCTTGACCGATTTTACTACTTTTAATTGTACTTTTAATTTATGAGACTTTAATAGGTGGTCCCATAAATTTTTCTTTGTCATGGAGTGTACCGTTTTTGATAAAATCATGAGAAATCATAAAATCTGAAGTATGTTAACTTAAAAAAATATTATATTGACTTGAATCTTTGCATGTGTTTGTATTTCTGAGCGATTCGATATCATCAAGTCAGTCTGATGGTGAAGCCAGAAAGAAGGGGGATAGTGACACTATTTAACATCTACTAGTAAATTCTTTGAGTTTGGGATGATTTGCTTTGATTTGAAAAACGTATATACATGTAACACATAGCCATGGATCTTGGAGCCCTATTTGTAGTGTTACTGAAAAAAGCAATTTTTTTTAGTCTACAGTCTTTATTGGTAGATCAGGTATTTTTCGTAAATCAAAACACCCGTTCAGTTATTTTGTACTTAGAGTCTGTAGATCGGATTTAATTTTTTTAATTGAAGGTTAATTTTAATATTTTTTGGTAAATATAAATAAGTTTTAAGTTACGTTTGAACATAATAGATTTCCTTTGTCAATAAAGCAATAAAAAATTACCGGAGCTGGAGTACATTTTTATTTCTATTTGTTCATTTATTAACTTCAAACGGGATTAAGTTTACCAAAAACTCTATATTTAATTTAAAGCTACTTTCTTTCATAATGAGACCCTTTATCTGATATTAAATTATCCATACTTACATAATTAATAAAAAAAGTAATGCCATAAGTGAAACAGAGTATTTGTTTTAAAAATGAGAATATAAGATTGGAAAATATCTGAAAAAAAAATTAGAAATAAAATGTTTATAAATACTAATAAGTAATAGGTAGTATGGTTAGTTTATCCCTTGAAATCAAATTATAATATGGCGAATTTCTTATGTTTTCAGTAATTATGATGTAAAACACAAAGCATTTTACGAGTAGGTATTTTAGGAGAGCATTTTATTATTTAAATATACATATGTGAGGAATTAAGGTCTCTAAATGAAAAAAAACTAGTTAATAAACCTCCGTTGAAACTATTCGTCGAGACTTAATGTACCGGTATAAAAATGGCCTATATACGGGGATGATGGGACTCAGTCTTTAATTTTATGAGGGACGCTTTAAAGCTTTTCTTGTCCAGCAGTGAGAAAAAGGGCAGAATTATTATTATTAAATTTTAAAATCATTATGTAATTTTCGTCAATAACGATATTTAAACGTCGAATAACGATACGATAAAAACGATAATTAAATGTCGTGTATGAAATCTGTCAAAAATTACTCGATTTTTTCTCTCCATTGCTCTTTTAAAGAAGAACAAATAAACAAACATCCTATAACATTTATAATAATAGTAAGGCTTTGCTTCCTTTCTAATACTTACCAATAATTTTACAGAATTATCGTTGCGATAAAAAGTATCCAGTAAAAGTTTGTACATGTGCAAGAATTTTTTTAATACGAATATTTTTTCTTCAGCACACAAATTTTTATTATTAAACATCAGTTTTAAACGTGCTACAATAAACCTTATTCTAGACCACATCAATTCAAACAACATTGTTCCTGGAACATGACTTAAATGATTTGATAGCAATGTAATCAAAGTGGTTACTGACCAAAAATTCCAGTTTTCAGAAGGTAAAAAATACCAATTTGAGAAAGATTTAGCAATTAGGCATATCCAAGCGAATAATATGGTGATATTTATGTTAAAAAAATCCTCCTTCACTCCAAGCACTTTGTCAATCGTTTTAATATCTGAATAAAATTTAAATATGGCTCGATCCTTGGTGTATAAGGATATAAGCTTATTAATAATAAAATGTGTACACTCTTGCAATATATATAGTACTAATGATGTTACTTGTTCGCTCGATTGTATATTATAAGTATGATAGCTTATGACAGAAATCGTAAATAAAATACAGTAGAATCTGGCGCAAAAATGAAATAATTTTGAAGGTAAAATTTCACTATAATATCCAAAAATTAGACGGAGGCATAACACAGTTTTAAACGAAAACAATGTTTTATAAAATTTTCTTATGTATTTAAGTGACATTTTATTGAATTACTCGCACTAGCGTAGCGTCAGTATAACAATGTTTTGTTTTATTTGACGCCAATTTATTAAAGTGTATCTATCAATTTGTTAGAAGCACTTACATAAATTGAAACTGTTACTTAAATTATGATATATGTCGAGTTTTAAGGGTCGCACATGTTAAAATAAACATTTTATATCCATTTTCATGATAAATGTACTAGATCACATTGAAAAATAGGCTTATAAAGTTGTTTTAGTATAAACGTAACAAATTTCGTTAAGCACGAAACGAAATTATTGTCTATTTGCGTTGTTGTATTTATGATACAAACATTTTTTTAAATATTTTTGATATTGTGTTATCCATGTGCTTCTGCGACATACGCCATGCTCACACAATATACACACACACAATGCAATGATCAATTTTAATAGAACATTAGAATAGTTTTGGCTATAAAAAATAGTCTACATGGCCTATCTGTTTTGTCTTTACCTATCTAGTATCTATATAAAAAACTAGATGATTTCAATGTTCAACCGACTTCTCAAAAAGGAGGAGGGTCTAAATTCGGCTGTACGTTTTTTTTTACCTTAGAACTCCGTCATTTATTAACCGATTTAGACAATTTTTGTTTTGTTTGAAAGTGCATACTTTCACATTGGTCCCATTTAAATTAAAAAAAAACCCCTTAGGGTGGAAAAATAGCTAATGATGAATTTAACCTACTTCTAATTGTCATATTGACTTGAAACTTTGCAAGTGCGTCAATTTCCGTTGATAGTGCAGTGGTTCGGTATCGTTGATCTGGTCTGATAGTAAGACCAGAAGGTGGAGAGGTGGAACTCTTCAACAGCTAATAGTAAGTTGATATTTATTAAATTTAGTCATAGTTTTGTTAAAAAATCACAAAAAAATGTAAATATGAACAAAAATTTTTTTTACTAAACTCTTTAGATATGTCTATTTTTCTTGAGATATTCGACTTTCAATACAAAAAAAGGATCCTTCTCTTTTTTATCATCAATATCTTAGCATTTAATGGATGCACAGTAGATTAAAGGGTTATTTTATAAATTTACGTCACATTTCCAAAAGATACTACAATACTTTAATTTTTTTTTTAATTTTGCAACGCTTTTTCATCGCAAAACTATTTTTTACGCTTTGCGTCCCCCCATTTCTCGGGGGTAGCTGGCCAGATTGTAACTGGGCATTTTACGAATTTCTATTCCTTATATTCCTGCTAACATTTTAAAATCATAAAACTTCAGGGTTTCAATAAATTTATTTCTCTTAAAAATAAACGGATTCCGATTGGTCTACCAATCGTTTTTTTAAATTATTGATTTATTTTAGTACAAACACAAATAAAATACTTTTGTTTTATCGAGAAGGATATAATATTTTTGGGTGTAAAAAGTTTGACACACTTTAGTATAATATTAATATTGAAAAAATATTTTAGATTATAGAAAAAATATATAGAAACAATATTTTTGGACTATTGTTATTTTAATTACAAAAGGAGTCAATTCAGAGCACGTCTTTTAATATTTTGCAAAATTATAGTTACGTTATAACAATTATTAGAACACGTACTTTACAGCTTTCACTACGCTCATGTAGGTATTTAGCTTAATAGTTTAAAAAAACACATACTGAGAAGATTTTGATTTTCATCCCTTAAAAACCATAGATTTTCATATTTTTAACGAAACTATAAAATCAATGATATTATTACCAATTTATTTCATATTGACTCATAAATTTCATGGAAATGAGTCAAAGGTAACTAACGCTTCATTATAATTAGTCTTAATAATTTTTATATCGCGTTGGTCTAGTGGCTAGTTTGTAAGGTCGCAGATTTGAAAGACGCGGGTTTGACCAAGTTGGTTTGTCCAGGGTCGGGACTTACTTGTCCACGCATTGAGTGTTCTGTCATGAAATTTTCCCCGTGCCTCAAAATCTAAAGTTTAGTATAGTAGTATTCAGGCCTAATTAACGTCCAACTGCTGGGTACAGGCCTCCTACTACGTTTTGGCGGACTTCACATCTTCTCCTTTGAAAACTTGCTAGGTTCTCTCAGACATGCAGGTTTCCTCACGATGTTATCTTTCGCATAAGTGGTAATCATGTTAAAAATGATTCGCATAAGAAAACATCCGAGGTGCAAGACACGGGATTTGAACCCGTTTCACTCAAGCGAGCGTGTTACCATTGGGCTACCACTGCTAATGGCTAGCACTGCCAATGACTACCATTGCCATTAATTGAGATTGGCCAGACATTATATATGTTAGTAACCCTAGACATAGAAAATTTTATGTTGTGTTATGTGTTTTTAAAAAACAATATTTCAACTTTAATGATGTTCTCCTGACCGATTCCGGCCACGGCGGCCAATCTCATTGAGACTAGCCAACTGCGCAGGATATATTATAGTGTACAAGTGTACGCGCAGACACAAGCGCACTTCTATTCCTGTTACTCTCATACTCCGGTGGGACGACTGCTCGACACGACCAGTGACAGTTAAGGCGCAGGACTGACGGCTTTATGTGCTCTCCGAGGCACGGGGGTGAAACACCGCCAACATCCCAACTCCGGGCTATTACTAAGGCTTACTATACATAAAGACTCAATAACTAAACTTTGGCCCGACCCGGAACTCGAACCCAGGACCTAAGGGTGTACAGCCGTACATGCTAGCCACTACACCATCGAGGCAGCTACTCTACTTAAATAGTATACTAACGTAACCTAACAATTTTTTGCAATATATAGTTGGCGCTATCCAATATTTTATAAGAAAAAATATCTTTCGGTTTTCGCATGCGGCCGATATTGCTGTAGTTATTGTGGTCGAAGACGAAGACCTAATTTTAAAGCTCCATTTAAAACCAGTCTTCATACTCCAAAAGCAGCTCCAGAATTTTCAATTGGCACAAAAAATGTTACTTCTCAGACTTAGTGATGATTGCTACAACGTAAATGAGGTAGATGCTTAAATAAATTATCAATTATTATCAGAAATGTCAAATTAGTTGCAAGAATAGTAACAGTAGTCAAGTGCTAGTTGCTTGTAAAATAAATAAAACGTAAAAATCCAATATGTTCTAGTTAGAAACATGAATAAAGATTTGCATGAATAAGGTATGAGGCAAAAAAGATCGTGTTTGCCTTATGAGAGGTTTGTCACGACATATTTCATAATTCAGAATATTTGTGGCGCATTTTTGTTAAGTTTGGACTAACTTATGCATATACATAGTACTGCTTGTGAATTCACTCGTGTTGAAGATTATTTATTTACGTTATAACCACTATATGCTCCCGTTTTATATAGAACCTCAAAAACGATAATCACTGTGTCTATGGAGTAACTCGACCGTTTTAAATGAAGTATAGTACAGTGCTTCCTCTGTGGCCTCTGTGGTCTAGTAGCTAGCATGTAAGGCTGCACATCTGGAGGTCCTTGGTTTAAGTCCCGGGTTGAGTCCCTTTTCAGTATTAGCCCGGAGTTGGGAAGTTGGCGGTGTTTCATCCCCGTGCCTTTGGGAAGACGTCAAGCCGTCAGTCCTGCCCCTTAACTCTCATTGATTTCCACGAAGTATCGTTTCGTCGGACTTTGAGAGTAAAAGGAATAGAGAGTGCACGTTGTGTCTGCGCGTGCACTTGTGCACAAGAATATCTTCGATGTATTTGGCTAGTCTCAGTCAGATTAATCGCCGTGGCCGGAATTATTTAGTAAGACATTATTATAGAAGTCTCTTGCATTACCGTAATTGAATGTAAAATTTTCCTTACTTTAATTTAATGTAACCTAAAACTCTGTCACTATATTGACTTTAATTATTTAGAGAAAGTCAGTGGAATATCATAGTTTTTAAAATTTAGAAACAAATTAATTGCTATATTTCCTATAATAGACTGACAATATATACAATTAAAAATACATAGAAAGTAGGTACTTTGAGAAAAAAAAATTAAGTTCAATTATAAACTGCCATAAAATTTTATTTTATTATTTAGTTTTTTTTATAATTAGTTTTCTTATTTTTAATACTGAAATTGTAATACAATGATAACATAAGTGCTGCAGAGTTGTATAAATCCTATACACAATTGAATGTCAAGTGAAAATATCCTCCAGATGGAATATCTAGGCGGTCTGGTCTCTATATATTCCAGACACTCGTAGATCATTTTTCGTAGATCTTCATCTGAAAATTTAAGCAATTACAATTATTACAAAGAAATACCTTGTTGTATTGCAAATATATGAGGAAATAAATATATTATTTCCCCATTAAAATTATAGCTAATGATAGCTATACTAATACAGTTCTAGCTTATGTCCTAAATAAAAACAAACCCCTTAATCAATGTTGGTTACAACCATTTGAATAATTATTTATAGACATCGTCATTATTACTCTAACTTTTTTGGAAAGTCTTATTGAAATAGTCATTATTATCGATACAGAGGCCTAATCTATAGTTTTTAGAATTTTTGTCTGCATGTCTCTCTGTCTATCTTTGTCTGTCTGGAAACGCATCAGGAGAAAACAATTGCAATAAAATATCTCATCTCGAAGAAATCTATACTTACCGTTAATTCGTACCTACTACCTAGGGATGAACACAAGCGGAGCGAGGGCGAGACATTAGCTACATAATATACATATAACATATCGTAATATAACATATATAATTATTTTTAGATTACCTTTATTCATTATCAAAAGGTCACCCAGCATTTCTTTCACTTCATCATACTCATTTAAAACCATTTCAGCTAAAAAAGTTACAGAGCACATCATTATGGTGTTTATGATCGCCTCGGCTATGGTGTTCAAAGATATGCCGATGTAGGTCTAAAAATAAATAATAATTAATTTTTCCTTCTATATAACATTGGCGAGGTAATCTGTGCTGAACTAGCACGTTTTGAAGCCTTGAATTGAACAAATATAATAACTATATTTTGAGCCGACTTCCAAAAAGGAGGAGGATTAATGTTCGTCTGTATGTTTGTTTATTTTTCGGAGATGGTTTGACCGGTTTTGCTACTTGAAATTTTATTCTATTAAGGTGGTCCCATAATTTTACTTTGTCATAGGGTGTACCGTTTTCGATAAAATCAGGAGAAACTATGATATTTGTAATATTTTAACTTAAAAAATGTCATATTGACTTGAACTTTGTATTTCCCAGCGATTCGATATCATCGAGTTGGTCTAATGGTGAAGCCAGAAAGAAGGTGGATAGTGAAACTCTTTGACAGCTATTTGTAAATTCCTTGACTTTGGAATAATTTGGCTTTATGTGAGTTTGAGTTTTAGATTTTAGAGTCTTATTTTTGGTGTTACTAATAAGAGCAAGTTTTTTTTATTTTCTTAATCATCAAAAAATTAATTTATTAACTTCAAACGGGATGAAGTTTACCAAAAACTCTAACTTTCTTTTAATTTGAGACTAGTTTCTTTCATTATAAGACTCTTTATCTGATAAAAAATTATACATACTTACATTATTAATAAATGAACTAATGCTAAAATTGAAACAGTGTATTTGCTTTAAAAATGAGAATATAAGATTGGAAAATATCTGAAAAAAATTAGAAAGAAAATGTTAATATTTTACAAGTATATACATATTTTAGGAGAGCATTTAGTTATTTAAATATAACAGCATACATATGTGTATGTAAATATTTAATAAATCTCCGTTGAAACATTTAGACAGGAATCATTTAATTTTTTAAATTGTCAAATTACGAGGATGATGGGATTATGTCTTTAATTTTATGTGGGAAGCTTTAACCTTTTTTTGTCCAGCAGTGGGATGAAAAAGGGCAGAATTATTAGTATTAAATTTTAAAATCATTATGTAATTTTCGTCAATATCAATAATAAAATTTTGAAGAAGTAACAAATCTTTGGTGAAGTGTGTCAAAAATTACCCAAATTTTTCACTTCATTGCTCTTTTAAAGAAGGACAAATAAATAGACATATTTTAACATTTATAATAATAGTAAGGCTTCGCTTTCTTCCTTTTTCCTTTCTAATACTTACCAATAACTTTACTGAATTATCGTTGCGATAAAAAGTATCCAGTAAATGTTTGTACATGTGCAAGAATTTTTTTATTACGAATATTTTTTCTTCAGCACACAAATTTTTATTATTAAACATCAGTTTTAAACGTGCTACAATAAACCTTATTCTAGACCACATCAATTCAAACAACATTATTCCTGGAACATGACTTAAATGATTTGATAGCAATGTAATCAAAGTTGTTACTGACCAAATACTCCAGTATTCATAAGGTAAAAAATACCAATTCGAGAAAGATTTAGCAATTAGGCATATCCAAGCGAGTAATATTGTGATATTCATGTTAAAAAAGTCCTCCTTTGCTACAAGCACTTTGTCAATCGTTTTAATATCTGAATAAAATTTAAGTATGGCTCGATCCTTAGTGTATAAGGATATAAGCTTATTAATAATAAAAAGTGTACACTCTTGCAATATATATAGTACTAATGGTATCACTTGTTCACTCGATTGTATAATGTAAGTATGGTAGCCTATGATAGAAATCGTAAATAAAATACAGTAGAATCTGGCGCAAAAACGAAATAATTTTGAAGGTAAAATTTCACTATAATATCCAAAAATTAGACGGAGGCATAACACAGTTTTAAACGAAAACAATGTTTTATAAAATTTTCTTATGTATTTAAGTGACATTTTATTGAATTACTCGCACTAGCGTAGCGTCAGTATAACAATGTTTTGTTTTATTTGACGCCAATTTATTAAAGTGTATCTATCAATTTGTTAGAAGCACTTATATAAATGGAAACTGTTACTTAAATTATGATGTATGTCGAGTTTTAAGGGTTGCACATGTTAAAATAAACATTTATATCAATTTTCGTGATAAATGTACTGGATCACATTGAAAAGTAGACTTATAAAGTTGTTTTAGTATAAACGTAAACAAATTTCGCTAAGCATGGAACGAAAATATTGAACTAGCGGCTCACCCTCACTTCGCTCGGATTCACTTCTAGGAAAGCACAATCAGATCTATCACACGGGAACCATTCATTTTTCTGACTCGGTTTTTAGCATTTTTTTTTCTATGAACAGACATTCGACCTCAACAGTTTTATTATATGTATAGATCTGCGTTTTTGTATTTATGATACAAACAAATTTATAATGTAATATATTATAGCAATATTTTAATTTAATATTATCCATATGCTTCTGCGACGTACGTTATGTTCACACATTGACACATGTGAAATTTTATTCTCTACAATAATAGTTTCAATAACTTTTGTCCTGAAGTGCCCTAAGTTTCCGAGATATCGGCCAAAAAATTTTTTTCAAGATGGCGCCTAAAGCTCCACCGGAATCTGTCTGCATTTTGTGATTTTATACTTAGTAAGTAATCCTAAACCTTATAAAATAAAAAAAATTAGATCGGAAATTTAGTGCATAGTTAAATTCTATTTTTAATGTAGTAACCTTTGATGTGCCGCGGAGAAGGATATGATATTTTTTGGTGTTAAATGTTTGTGTCACTTTAATATAATCTTAATATTGAAAAAATATCTTAGATGATAGAAAAAATATATAGAAACAATATTTTTGGACTATAGTTATTTTTAATTACAAGAAACGTCAATTCAATGCACATGTTTTAATATTTCGCAAAATTATAGTTACGTTATAACAGTATAACATGTACATTTACAACTTTAAGTACGATCATGTATTTAGTTTAATAGTTAAAAAAAAACAATTATGAAGAAGATTTTTAAGGGTAGAAAAAAAAATCAACCCTTATAAATCATAAATGTTGATATATTTAACGAAACTATGAAATAAATGATATTAGTAACCCCATTTCGTATTGACCTATAAATTTCATGGCAATGAGTCAAAGGAACCTAACGCTGCATTATAATTAGTCTTATTGATAATTCTATCATGTTGGTGTAATGACTAGCTTGTACGGTTGCAGATTTGAAAGACGCGGGTTTAAGTCCAGGGTCGGGACAAGTAAGCATTGAGTCATGAAATTTTCCCCGTGTCTCAAAATCTAAATTAGTTTAGTGCGGTAGTATTCAGGCCGTTTTAACGTCCAACTGCTGAGCACGGGCCTCCTACTACGTACCGGTTAGAGGACTTCACACCATGTTCTTCGAAAACTTCCTAGGTTCTCTCAGACATACAGGTTTACTCACATTGTTTTCTTTCACCATAATTGGCAATCATATTAGAAATAATTCGCACATGAAAACAACAGAGGTGGAGACCTGGGATTTGAACCCGCTTCACTCGGTTTCTCAAGCGAACGTGTTACCATTGGGCTACCACTGCCAATAAATAAGGTTGGCCACACATTATACATTTTAGTAGAACTACACATAGGAAATTTTAGCTTTTGTTGCCTGTTTTTGTAAAACAATACTTCAACTTTAATAGTATACGACCCTAACCTGAACATTTATATAATAGTCAGCGCTGTCCAAAATTTTATAAGAAAACTAGCATTTCCCGCGGCTCCGCCCGCGTTCAGATGACCAAAAACCAAATTCTTAAGTTTTACAATTATTAGTATACTCTTACATTGCATGAGACATTCTCCCGCGGTAAAAAGTATCCTATATGTTATCCCGGATAACCAGCTATCACCATACCAAATTTCATCAAAATCCCTCCAGTGATTTTTCTGTAATGTGGTAACAGACAGACAAAAATTCTAAAAACTTTAGATTCGGCCTCTGTATCGATAATAATGTTTATTCCAATAAGATTTTTCAAAAAATATTTAATGTACAGATTCGACTTAGTTACAATTTTATTATATGTATAGATATATCTTTTCGGTAAACCTTAAGAAAATCCTGCAGTTCTTAACATCAGCAGGATTTAGTGGTTCACTCTAGTACAAATAGCGGCGATCACAATAGAAATGGTCGCAGTGACACCAAATAGCCGCAAAATTGAAATAAAAAAAAATATTTTTGGTTTCTATCGCACGCGGCCGTCATGGCGGTAGTTCGTGTGGTCTAAGACGAAGACGGAGACCTAATTATAAATCTCCATTCAAAACAGAATTTTCAACAGATGCAAAAAATGTTACTTCTCAGACTTACTTACAACGTAAATGAGGTATGTAGATGTTTAAATAAATTATCTATTATTATCAGAAATATCTTTATTGAAAGAGTAGTAACAACACTCAAGTGCTAATAAATAAAACGTAAAAGTCCAATATGTTCTAGTTAGGAACATGAATAAAGATTTGCATGAATACGGTATGCAAAAAAGGTAGGCAAAAAAGATCCTGTTTGCCTTATGAGAGGTATGTCACGACATATTTTGTAATTCAGAATATTTTGTGGAGCATTTTTGAGAAGTTTGTACTAACTTATGCATATACATGGTACTACTAGTAGATTCACTTGGTTTTAACATTATTTATGTTATAACCACTATACATAATTTATAAAAATACGCTATAAAATACTAACTATAATGGCTTGTCTTGTCAAAATAATTCTGTCGAAACTCACTAGAATACTTTGAAGAGTTAAACTATCTGCCTACTAACTTCATGGTATATAATTTATTGTATTACCATCTAGATTTTATATATTTATAAAGCGTAATCGATATCTATACTAATATTATAAAGAGGTAAAGTTTGTGAGTTTGTGACGTTGTGGGGGGTAATCTCTGGATCTACGGAACCGATTTCGATCAAATTTGGTAAGAAGATAGTTTGGGACCCTGGAAAGGACATAGGATAATTTTTAACTCGGAAATCATCACTTAAGAGGGTGAAAGTGGGAATGAAAGTTTGTATGGGGAATCAAGCTAGGGACGAACCTGAGCGAAGCAAGGGTGAGTCACTAGTGATAATAATAAGAAGAAGGTTAATATCGATTTCTCAAAAGATAATTGCATATACTCGTAGTGCTGCCTCTGTGGCCTCGGCTGCAGATCCGGAGGTCCTTGGTTTGAGTACCGGGTGGGATCCCTTCACAGTTATCCCGGTTAGTAGTGTGGAGTTGGGAAATTGGCGGTGTTTCACCCCCATATCTCGAAGAGGACATTAAGCTGTCGGTTCTATGCTTTAACTCTCACCGGTCATGTCGAAGTATCGTCCCGTCTGACTTTGAGAGTAAAAGGAATAGAGAATGCACTTATGTCTGTGCGTACATTTGTTTACTATTATATCTCATGCGCGTCTGGCTAGTCTCAGAGAGATTGACGGCAGTGGCCGGAATCGATCAGGAGAAAATTATTATATACATAGCCAGTTAGGTGCGGAGCTTTCAAGAATGTTTAAAAAGACTATTAAAATCTATCAAATTTGATTGAATAGACAGATAAATAAACTATAAAGGCTCATATAATATCACACAAGCAAACCAAAGCTTATTTATAGAATATTTGGCTTTATTACAATTTATTATAAGATATTAAGATATACTATATGTAGGTATCACATATGATAAAATGATGGGCGGCATATTACAAAAGTTCGGCAACTTTGAAACGCATGTGTTGAAGTATTACTCATATACGAGGTGTAGGTATATGAGATACATATGAATAAATAATGTATCTCATATAAAATATTACTATACTACTGGCTTTTAGGGCTTTAAATGGTTACAATTCATGAGGTCCGGGGTTCTAAGTTGAAATAAAATATTTTTATAAGAAAATCATGGGTGGGCGAAACTCATCTCACTCATCGCTCAATGTTGATTTTTAGCCGTAATATGACCAAATAAGAACAGAACTTATTAAATTATTTTTAGTAAAAAGCTACATTATTGGTTTAAATTAAATCTTTATATATAATGAAATGTTAACTGAGTCGAATCTGTACATTAAATATTTTTTGTAAAATCTTATTGAAATAGTCATTATATATTATCGATACAGAAGCCGAATCTATTGTTTTTAGAATTTTTGTCTGTCTGTCTATCTGTTTGTCTGGAAACAAATTACTAGAAAACCACTGTACAGATTTTGATGAATATGATAATAGCTGGTTATCCGGGTCAACATACACAATACTTTTTACTGCGGGAAAATATCTCATTCCTGAGAAATCTATACTATACTAACCGTTTAAACGTACCTATATATAAGGACGGACCCGAGCGGAACGAGGGTGGGTCGCTAGTATTTAATAAGAATTAATAAAATCTATAATTGCTTGACGCATAGCGATTAAACTTTATCAATCTTGAGCTTCGGTTATATCTACCTGATTTTGTCATCCGATTTAATCAGCTCATTTACCTTCGTTTGATTTAGATTTTCTTTTATGGGATCGACAGCTATCGTTTAAAATTTTGACGTCCAATTTATATATAAATTATTATTATTTCCTCTTCTAGATACCGCCTCGTAATTTAGTTTTGGTTACGAGAAAATTGTTAGTCTCAAGATTATAGCTATTTTCAGATAAATGAAAAATAATTTCCTTTGACATTCAATGTTCTTCATAATAATAACGAGCGACTTATTCTCGATTCAGACGGGCGTCCCTAGATGCGAATAATTCCGTAACACAGTGTTTTTATAATAACTTTATAGGAAATTTTAATGAAACGTAAATTCGAATCTTAAGTAATTTTTAAGGCTTTTCGATTTTCGCGCTAGAACATTAAATACTTCAGTAATAAAACCCTATATTTGTCCCTATAATAAATATCTATCTAAAGAAAATGAAACGAAAACCCCCCGTCTGCCCCTGCCCCCGCTGTCGTCATCGTCGGTGACTATCGGACTTTTTGTAAAGAAAAGACAAAAATTCTAAAAACTATAGATTCGGCCTATGTATCGATAATAATGAATATTTCAATAAGATTTTCGAAAAAATATTTAGTGCACAGATTCGACTCAGTTACAATGTTATTATATGTATAGACGTATGCAGATTGTCAAAATCAAGATTGCAGCTTTACTTATTCGATATTTGAAATAAAGCCTAGAGTTTGTAATTCTGATTATACAATAAAAATCGTATTGGAATCGATCCAGTGATACCTTGCCAACATATTCTCATGGGATGAACGATTGAGCAGGTCGACAGAACATAACAAGAACTCTTTCTATTTCAAGTAAAAAAACTATACATATTGAGCCAAACGTATCGTCAAATATAATTTTATAAATATAACAGTAACTCTATATGTTATCTTTCCGCTTAAACCGCCGAACAGTAACAGAATTTAATAAAATTAGGCAAGGACAAAGACCGCATCTTGGGATCCTTGCTCTCCACCTCACTTATAAAAGAAAAGCCGCGGGCAAACCCTAGTTATTTGTAAGCTAACCATACATTAAAGTGTATGACATACCGAGAATTAATGTTGTAAGACAATCTGTGAACAGAATATTATAAAGTAAAACTAAGAGTACCGTTAATGGATAATTACAAAGTGTTAACAAGATGAAAAGTAAAATGGAATGGACTTTAAAGTCACTTTAATTAACATTTTTTTTCTTTCCCAGAATCTTTACTTTCAAGAATATATTATTATAAAAGATAAAAAAGGGAAGTCGGTTAAAAATGTTTTGAAATGTTTATTCTAAATGTTCAATGATGAAGAGGCAATGGTAGCCCAATTTTAAGCTTGGGAAACCAAGTATAGCAAGTTCAAATCCCAGGTCTCGCAACTCTGTTAATTTCGTGTTTGAATCATATTCAACATGATTAGTTATACGATATAAGCGCTGAATACAATACATACAAATGTGGTAATAAAAAACCCCTAGTATATACTGTTTGGCATTAATATATATTGAATTCATATACATAATGACGATATTTAATGAAGACTTAGCGTTCAAAGGCCTGTAGAATACTTCGTTCAGTATTTGTACCAATACTACTGAGGACGTATGGGCCTTTTATTCATAAGTGCAGTTTTCATCTTAGGAAACAGTTTCTAAGCCCAGACGAAATTAAGTAGTGCACCCCTAAACAAATTCCTGCATTTCATCACATCGGAAGGGTTTAGTGGGTTACTATAGCTTAATATGCGGTGGTCATAAAAGACCAGCCATGGCACTTTTGATACTACATAGCCGCGACTTATAAATAAAAAAAACATGTACATTACAGTACATTTTGGTTCCAAACTAACGACTCACCCTCGCTCCACTCGGGTTTGTCCGTAGTTACGTTTTAACGTTTAGTGTAGATTTCTCAGAGGTGAGATATTTTCCTGCAGTACTAAGTATCCTATACGTTGACCTGGATAAACAGCTATCATCATCAAATTGAAGGGATTCAATGGATTTTCCGTAATGCGGTCACAGAGAGACCGACAAAAATTCTAAAAACTAATTCGATATCGATAATAATATCTATTTCGATTAGATATCCAAAAAATATTTAATGTACAGATTTGACTCAGAATTTTGTTATATGTATATTATATATTAAAAACAATTTGCATTTATATTATAGTACATTTTTATTCCCAATTGCAACATAGATCAGGTGTTGAATTACACATTGATAGATCGTCGCAGAATCGCACCACATGATAGAGGACACCCAGTCAACGGTCGAGAGATAAATGGTCAAGCATTGAATGCTTAACAAATGGTCTTAACGCCTGACCGTCCACCGTCGTGGACACAAACGTTCTATACGTCGAACCTGCATCACTCGACACAATGCCTTTAGATACTGCCGTTATTTATGAGTGAAATTTTTCACTGATCCCGGATTAAAAGCTGAATGTAATGATCGAGAATTTGGATGATATGGAATTTATGAATAATTTTCAGTTGAAATTTTTAAAGTCTGTATTATAATATGTATGTATGAATAACAGTAGCTTAAAATTAAATTCTTTCGTAGACCTCTTATATTAGTATTTTTGTTATATTAGTATATAGTATTTTTGTTACATATATTTTTATAAACTTGCACTTATGTTGTAAATTATTTTTTGTATCACAGGGAAATGTATTTACTTGCGAACATTAGGTAGGTACATGCATACAGTGATTACGTTGAGACTTACGGCATAGAAAAGTCAGTATAATCCATTTTAACCGAATATTCTGGGTCTATACGGATCACTTACGGGACGCTTTGACGGCTGGCCTTCCGAGGTAGAAATCCTCCCAAACGATTATACCAGCTGACCCCCGACAGTGCATCCCAATGGTCCAGCCTTCGGTTAGGGAACTTTAAAAATTGTATTTTTTATTTTTTCCCAAACTAAAGTTTTCGGTCCCCGTCTACGACCGACTGACGATGACAAAGGTAAAGTGGTCTGTTAAGTGTGTCTCTTGGCTGCTTGGAAGGGATAGTAATTTAAAAAAAATACGTTAAACAATACTTTTTTGTTATAATAATTTATAGAACTACATATAATATTTTATAGAACTCGGGTGTGTTTGTATAGATACGTTCATAAATACGTATGTTTATATAAATAATAAATAAATATGTTGCGACATTAAAAACAGCACCATCTAGTTCCATGGTAAGCTACGAGGCTTGTGTTATCGATACCAGATAGTTGATACACTACACATATATATATACAACTTTAAATACATACATATTATAAATATATGTATATGTATGTATGTATAATGTATTAATAAAGAGTACGAGTAGGGTACGTCTCCATTCCAAACTTCAATCAAGTCCATTATATAATATTAGTACAAT
Organism: Brenthis daphne; assembly: GCA_947093115.1. NCBI lineage: Eukaryota > Metazoa > Arthropoda > Insecta > Lepidoptera > Nymphalidae > Brenthis > Brenthis daphne. The sequence goes on along the minus strand of OX352474.1, from coordinate 26,648,555 downwards.
ACGTATACATATAAATATTTAACTATAATGCGAATTCATCGAAACTAGTTCAATATTAAACATGACATATTATTTATACTTCATGTAGGTACACTTAGAAAGTAGAAAGTAGCATTTACAATTTCAAAAACGTCTAAAGAACTATCTCAATCAAAAAAGCTTTTAAGTAAAAAATGCATAGAAATCAGCCCATTCATTTGAAAGCTACGATACCAGACACAAAGACGTACTAATATTTAAACACATACTGACGTTGGCGTGAAACTTATAATCAATCCACTTTGTTTTTCGTCTTGAGTTAATAAAACAAAACGCAAAAGAAATACATAATTGTTAACACGACTTTATACAATATCGCGTGCAGTCTCAAACATCGATATTTCGAATAACCCTGAGTATAAATGGAGTTACGTTTTAATCAATATCGTTTTGTCCTTAATAAAAAAAGTGGTCAATCGCTAGTTGCACTTGTATACTGAGGGTTCTATATATTACAAAGATATTTTAGCTCAGAAAAAATATGCTTATTCATTGCTTATTGTCTAACAGTTAAGGGCAGCTCAATGCCCTAGATAAGTCCTGACAGATAGCAAACCATTCCTCAGGTGCATTTTCGATGTTAGAAATAGCGATAACGCATTGGCCTCTTACATATGTGTAACGTTGGATGCTATTTGGAGTCACTTTATTTATTATTTACTGAGTAGGTACATTGTACTGAAATGAAATCACGATTTGTTCAATTGGCCTTATACGAGCACCTTTTAATCGTCAATTTAATTTAAAGAGCATGAGAGAGAGCGTGAGGAAGCTACCACCGGCTCGGAAAGCAGTTCTGCTGAGAAGAGCCGGCGAGAAACTCAACAGTTAGTCGTTTAATCAATTATCGAGATTTTTTTTAACATAACATTATACGAGTAGCTAGCTCACATATGAGTCAATATATTTAAATTCCACGCGTTACCATCAACAAGAAATTCTTGAGCAGAGTATATTATATTTAAACTAGCAGAACCCGCGGCTTCGCTCGCACTAAAACAAAAAAAAAACTCTGAAATGGTTGGTTTCATACAAAATTTCATCCGCTATTTTACGGGTTATGAGATAGATGAATTTCGAAAAATGCTAAAACACGTATTTAATTAATTGTATTGAAGAGCATTTATACCAAGTTTTAAGTAATACTGATCATAAATATTTTCGCATGGGAAAAAGATAATCTCCCGCCGTAATAATAAAATATAAAGTACCCAATGTCACTCTCTAGCCCTCTATCTAACTATCTCGACATACAAACAAACACACTTTCACATTTATAATATTAAGTATGGATTGTTGAAAACGTAAATCTAAGACATCGCATTGCATGTCAACAGCTAAGTGAATTAATTAATTATTGATATACGTCGCGGTTTATCGCGTCTACTTACTAATATGTGCTTTGGCGTATTTTAACCATACGATTCGCAGTAGCTGTAATAATTACTCTATCGTTTGCATATACGTTGATCCATTTTGTAAGCGTCATCTTTACTAATATTATAAAGAGGAAAGATTTGTATTATTATATGTTTCTAACGAATACACTCAAAAGCTACTGAACCAATTTAGATGAAATTTGGTAAGTAGACAGTTTGAGACCCTAGAAAGGACACAGGGTATTTTTTATTCCGGAAGTCATCCCTTAAGGGGGTGAAAATGAGGATGAAATTTTGTATGAGGAATCAACCCAGGGACGAACCGAGCGAAGCGAGGGTGAGTCGCTAGTGATTAAATAAAACGTTACTTTGTCAGTCCAATTTTGATTTACGATATTTCATTGCTAGTAGAGAAGTTACGGGGCCTTCCTCAATAAACGGGCTATCTGATACATGAAGAATTTTGCAAATCAGATTAGTAGTACCTGAGATTAACGCGTTCAAATAAACAAACTTAACCTTTATAATTATTTTTTTATAAATTAACTATTATAGATATTCCGACTTTTAAATTATTTCACATCAATTCAAATCGTTTTCTTAAACGTTTGAGAGAGTAGTATATAAATCGTTCGTTAAAAATCTTTTTAAATTCATCCTTAATTGGCTGTTAGATATCGCCTGATATACTCACGATGAATGCAGTACCTCATCGTTATCAATGTTAGTCTTAAACAGTTTGAAAAAATTGAGCGTGTTAAGTTAGTATTTTTTATAAATTACAAAAAATAAGAAAAAAACAAACTAATTGTTTCAAAATACACTAAGGGACCCTAAAAAGAAAGACGATAGTTTGATTGCGTGCACATTTACTACGGAAAATCGATTCATGTTTCAAATATAATATTTTAGGGGAAATAAAGTTATTTTCCCTCAATCATCTATATAAACTTCTAGGAGTTTGATATATATAAATAATTAATGAAGGCGTTAATGTACATACAAACAAAAACAAAGTAACAAAAGTCTATATAACTCCTAATGGTACTAAACCGATGAGTATGATATGAATTAATTTATATACTAATATTGTAATGTTAAAGTGTGTTTGTTTATTTAGCCTTCTTTTGTGCGAAAGTGCAATGAAAGGTTCATATAATATTTTTGTATGGAGATGTTGTTTAGGACATTGAGTGATATAAGCTAACTTTTATAACGATATGATGCAATTCATATTGATATTTTTAATTGATATAGTTTTCTGTATGGAAGTAATTGTAAGAAAATGTGTATTCTAACTTAATGTTGGGAGCAAAAGAAGTACAAAAATAACTCAATATCTTCTAAAAGTATAAAACTAATAAAAAAATATAAAGAACTTTTAGAGGGTGTATATAGTAAAAATAAACACAACACTTTCTTTTAAAATCGTTTCAATATTTTTATTTCATTTTATTCACAATTGAACATCATTAGTGCACCCATAGAATAATAAATTCATATTAAAATTTTACATGAGCAATTCATTTAAATGTAATTCACATGGTATATCAAGACCTGTTACTCATTGACTTAAAAGTTACTACAATATATTATATTATATAATAATTTCTTAGATTTACGCGAATATTTGACATCTTAAATAAAACTATCTTTCGATTCTTTTCATTTTTGGTTTAGGGAACCAAAAATCAAAATAAATCCGCAAAGAAATCCGAAAAAATTGTTTTATTTAATATATGTAAAGTATTAGGGCTTATAACCATTTAAATTTACAATAATTAAAATTTAACAAATAAAACAAAATCATCTTAATATGACTATCGTGTCTTCGATTCTAGTCTTCAAGAGTAATGATAATGTTCTAGAAAATTAAACATATTGAATTAAGGTATGTAAATAACATATCTGTACAATTTTCATAGCCAATGAACAACAAGTATGATCCTACGTACAGTTGTCCATAATTTTCTATATAACCATTTCAAGTGCCTCATATAATATTTAAATTTTAATTATTCACACATTGTAATTGTAAGAAAAAATAAATAAAAATGATTTTTCTACTGCAAACACTGTATATTAAATATTATTGACACTAATAAAATATTTGGATTTAATATTAATTTAATAAAAACTTTAGCTCTCATGCATAAACTGTTTCAAATGCTATAACCGATACCGTTCTCTTATTGACTATCTATTTATTTGTTATTCCTTAGTTTTGTACATTTATTACATTTTTATCTACTAAAAAATAACTAATTAAATAATTTAATGTATTTTTACTTTTTTAGTTCATAAACATATCTGTATAGAATAATAAATAACCTATAAATAACAGTACAAAAATCAGAGTTTAAAATTACATATGTTTCAGATATTCGCAATCATTTTTCAATTAACTACTAATTGATTTATTTATATAGTTTACGTTACAAGGATCTTTTTATTCAACGCTTTAATTCTTTTACAAATAATACATAATCTACAATTATTGATGATGATATTTTTTTATATATTTATATACAAAGTTAATGAATTATAAAGTATCCAATGATACACCCATTTTAGAGCAAATGGTACTACAAATAATGTGTTCTGTACATTCATAAGAAAAATTAATGGGACGTTATTTTATTTACATTCAGTCGTAGCAGTGCTAAAATTACTTTTAAACATATTTAAAATAACTTTGTTAAATAATAACCTTGTTAAATAATAACTTTATTAATAACGTAATTTAATCTTGACATATTTTATTATATTTTGACGACACGTTTGGCTCAGCTTGTAGTGACCCTACTTTCTGTACCAGCGGTCGCGGGTTCGAGTCCCGCTGGGGGCATTCATTTGTGTGATGAACACGAATGTTTGTACTCAGTCATGGGTGTTTATATTTATAATATGTATGTATTTAAAGTTATATATGTGTAGTGTATCAACTATCTGGTATCCATAACACAGGCCTCGTAGCTTACCATGGAACTAGATGGTGCTGTGTGTTAATGTCCCAATATATTTATATTTATATTTATTTTATTTATTTATTTTATTGATTTTAAAGCAAGCTAATTAAGAAAAATAATCATATAAGCTAAAAAAATTATATAAATTAATAAAAATATATATAAAAAAGTCAGTACAATTATGTTTACCGCTAAATCGATGATTTACGTCAACCATTTGAAAAGTAATCTAATTTTATCTAAGTCTATTCAAAATTTTTACAACAAAGTCGACTTTTAGCCGATTTTTTTATTTACATTTTAGATAAATTTACAGTTTCTTTTAATAATTTAATAACGGACTTTAGAGATCTGTGAATTAAAAACTGAAAAAAACACATTAATAGTTATATGACACAACTGTTCGATTCAATTATTAGTTTAAATTTGAAATATCTAAAATAAAACACTTGCCTATGACCCACAGTTAGGTCAGTAATAAATTTGTATATAATAAATACAAAAACCTCTATATTAAAGAATTATGTACATAGGCTTAATTTTTATTAAACGCAACTCTCCTGGTGTGCCGCAAGGAGCGGTGTTCTAGTCGTTACTACTTCTCGATGCGATCTCAAAGTACCGTTGAGGCGTTCATTCTGCAATAAAATTATATGTTAGTATTTTATGTTATCTTATTTATAAATATTACTTAGCAGGTGGAGTTAAAATAATTATTTTTAAATAAAAAAACTGATATAAATTAATTTTAAAATAATATATGGACTGAAATAAAAATAACAATTACAAAAATTGAATCAGAATTGGCGAAGTTTTGCGAAATATATACAAAGAAATATTATCTAAATGAAGTCGGTGAAAAATAAATTTACTTTTGTAACTTTCAACTTCAATGTCAATAAAATAATATTTTTCTAATATTAAAAATGCGAAAACGTATCAGCATCTCCTTTCCTACATACTTGTAACAGATTGACGCAGCTTTTTATATAGATATAATATATAATATAAACAAAAATTATTGCGTCGACGTTGTTTGTTTGATCATTTATCTTTTAAAAAGCTTTCTAGGATGTGAGTATTTATTTATTCCTTTGAAAGTTTTTCAATACATACTGAGACATTGGGAATTAAATAAGTAACCGATTATAATACATTATCGGAACTTTAATTAAAGCAAATTCTTGAGCATTTGCGCTCGACAAAAATATTTTAACAAATGAGTATTATAAAGTAAAAAATTATACGGCTGTAAGATAAAAGCAACTTATTTTCTACATAACCTATATTACAAAACACCTAATACACACTTAGTAAAACGAACAAAAGTATGAATGCAGGCCAAGAAATGCACGCTTGTTTGAAACAATGCCCTAAATCTGCCTATTCTTGTTTTGTTTCGTGAGTGCATCTTTGTGCTCAAACACTGTATGTTAGATAAGAGTATGTTAGATAAGAAAAATTATAGCTGCAGTTACGAATATATACGCAAAGAACTATTAGAAATAAAGCTTTTTTCTTAAAGAATAGTAATTTCAATTAATACCGAATTCGTAATAAACAACGCAAATGGAAATAATGCAATAGAAATACGTAAATCTGTGATGGTTATAGACAAAATTTTCAATTGTTTCCATATATTTCATGACAAAATAAATGAATATAAAAATTATCTTATAATTTTAATGAATAACTTTTTTATTTGGTAACTGATTGAAATAAAACAAATACTAAATTTTAAGTGAAGCTTACCACAATACATTAGTAAAAACCGCACCCAAATCGTTTAAGCCGTTTCTGAATTTAGCGCGCACAAACGCACTGACAAACAGAAAAATTCTAAAAATCATTGTTTTGGGTTCTATAGCGCTAATAAAGACTCCCAATAATAGTTTTTCTCAAATATCTTCCATGTACAGACAGGAACCAGTTACACTTTTATTATATGTATAGATTCAGATATATGAAGTAGGTAATATTATCATAATGGAGATTAAAGATCATTTAATCAAGTAAAAGTCAATTTTAAGCTCTACTCTTCAAAGCTTTCAACGAACTAACCGACATAGAATACCGAACAGAAAAATTCTACGGTAAAAAGTAAATATTCAAGCGCTCCGATTAGACATACGGACATCCAACAAAACACTAATCAAATATGAATACCGCGACGGTATGCCTTCTAAAATAAATAATAAACCCGTCTGCCTTGATTAGTTGCCGTTTGAATTCTCTCTTTTAATCTATCACTATCTAAATTCATAGCATATCATTTACGATATCTTATTTAGGTAGCCGTCTTGTTTCTATATTTAATTTAAATTTGTAGAATATGTTTTAGAATAATAAAATTATACATACAATAAGTACTCAGCCCTTTTAATTTTATAATTAAAAATAATAATTTCCATTTTGTGTACACAGTTGTATTAGTTTAAAGGAAGAGTTCAAAGAAAACATAAAAAAATATAAATCTTCTGACTTGCGCTTTATTCTAGAATTTAACTTTTCTCGCTATCCATTATACTTATTAATTTTAATATTAAAAAATATCTCTTTGACTTTGTTGTGCTTTTAGAAATGTTGATAGAAATAGTGGCACGTTAACCTGGGTAAAGAGAAATTAGCGGGTTCGATTTTAGTGTGAAGACTTTTTATTGATGATGAAATTTTGCAATTTTAAAATAAAAATCATTTGTTGCAATTCAATGGGGCAAAGTAAGAAAACGTAAAATATTAACAAACTATTTTTATACTGATCGGTACACACTATATTGGACAGATATTATAAATCTGTTACATCAGAAAAATATTGCTTTCCAAATAAGAATGCCAAAAATTTTACGTTTTGACATTCTCCTTTACCCTTTGGCGGTTGACTTTAAAAAAATCCTTTTTATCTTGTATGAATGGTCTTATAAGAATAAGCTGCCAAATTTTTCGCACCACAAGTGAAGCGTTTTGATTTAGTTTTATTTCATATTATATTTTATGATTTCATAAATAATTAATATTCACTTTGCAGTTTAAATTCAAAAACTAAAAAACAGATGAAATATCCAATAAAATATATAATAGGTACGTTATTAGGTTGCTTTTAATAAATAATATTTTATAAATTTTTGTTTTTTTTTTAAATTAAATATGTAATCATTTTTATTGTTTTAAGTGATTTAATGGTCAAAAGCTTTTGAAGCTTTTAAGCTTAACAATCTAGTGTTATTATGTATTTTTTATTTATTATATATATGAACGTATAAATAAATGAATAGGTATATAAATTAAAACAAAATGACGACTGTATGAAATAGGTAGCTGATGTGAATATACAAGCTACAGTATTGCATTTTATATACAAAAAATAAATTGTAGAAATTAAATGAGTAAACAATTATTTTCAGGTTATTACCATACTTCACTCAAATATGTGATTTTATTTAATCTTTATTTGACATCATTTGATAGAATAAAAAAAATTAAAATATTTTTAAAAAATTTAGATTTTGAGGTTTTTTTCCTTTTGGGAAAGCCTTGTATCACCTATGTGATAGATAGAAGGCTTTCCCAAAAGGAAGGCTCTACAACCTTGCTTTTGGGAAAGCCTTATATTTTCGCCTTATATTAAAGCTCTATAGCTTTTAGTTTATCAAAATTAAAATTTGTTTACAATTAGTCAAAACAGCGTGTTTTAGTTGTTAAAATCTAATTTCAAAACAATTTAATATAAAATTTTGATCAAATAACAAATATTTGAAAATTTATAAAACTTAATTTGTTCAAAAAAATGATTGACGTGTAAATTATTGTAATATAAAAACATAAAAAAAACACTAAAATCGAACTAAGGGTAGATATAGAATGAAAACAAAAAAAAGACAATAAACTTTTAAAATATCTTTATTATATAAAAGCTCGTTTCCAAAACTATTTAACACTTACTGGTAGCTCGTGTGGTGTGGACACAGGGGAAGTAGGTGACTGTGTTCGTGCTAAGATATGAGAACTTGTGGAGTTCTTTGCTTCTGACTTAGCTACCACCGTCGAGTACTGGGGTGGGTCTGGTGGACAATCTATTCCTAGATACAAAAAATAATATAAATTAAAAATCAAATATTATATTACTTGTATATATATATCTATTAAATGGCACGGTGGTCTCATGGCTAGTATATACGACCGCAGATCAGGAAATCCTGGGTTCGAGTCCCGGATCGGGCCAAGTTTCATGAATGAGTATTTCTGTCAATAAATTCTCCGTAACAGCCCGGAGTTAAGAAGTTAGCGGTTTTTCACTCCCGTGAATCGGAGAGCACGTAAAGCCATCGATCGTGCGCCTTAATTCGTACATCGAGTTATCATTTGTATCTGCTTGTACACTATAATATCTCCTGCGCAGATGCCTAGTCTCAATGAAATTGACCGCCGTGCTCGAAATCGGTCGGGAGGACATTTGGGAAAAAACTTGATTTGGGCGTATCTGTTGATAACAGTTTACTTCGCCAATGTCATTTAGAAAAAAATAAAGTTGGTATGAACATAACTGTGACCCCAGACGATTAAAATTGACCCTTAGAAATAGATATTCTGCTCTTAGATTTAATTTTTTTCTTTATTTCTCAACCATAAATTCAAGCCGATATCGAGTGACGTGTGACAAACTGACACTTGATTGACTACTATCGATTTATCTGCCTATGTCTCAAACACTCTTAAGCAATAATCTAACCACTATTATAAATTATATGAAAGTTTGTATGTATGTATGTATGTATGTCTTCCTCCTTCCTTTAACCGATAAAACGGCTGGACGAATTTGAACGTATTTTAGTACGCAGATAGATTGTAACCTTTTTTTAAATGTTGGGAAATGCATTTAGGCATAACACCTGTAGACGTACAGGTGGTTAAGTGGGACTCACTGACTATAAAAGCCAGTACTACCTGGAGTAAAATATAGGCAACCTAGGACGCATGCGAACGAAATGAAGACTATTTCGCTACTAAAATAAACCAATATGAGTAAATATCAAAGAACTTTATATTGTGTAATCACTGAAACTTATAAATAAACTAGCAGAGCCCGCGAAACTACCCGCGCCTAGCAAAACTGTAAAAAATCTCTAAAAAGGTAGTTTCATACAAACTTTTATCCCCTATTTAACCTCCTTATAGGATAAATTTCGAAAAATGCTAAAACACGTATTTATTTAATTTTATTGAAAGGCTCCAAGTTTCAAGTAATTCTGATTATATTTTTTTGGATTGTATTAGTATGTAGATGAAAAGTGCTTTATATTAAGTACAATTGCACGAAATATTTACATGTCTGAATGGTACTACCTACTACCTACCTGCAAACAAGACTTGATTCTCGTAGAAAAAATACTATTTCAAGCGTCAAAGCCTCACGTAAACAAAAATGCATTAAGATATTATTTTTTAACATAGTATATATCGGTTTCGAGCAGCAAATATAGTTGTCACAACTTAAAAAATGTATTGAAATATATAGCAAATGTATTTTAATGTAGTTATGTAAATGTAGGTACATTATACAATCTTCAATGCGATCAAGCTTAGGGAGTATAATAGATTCTACATCAGTTCTCAGTAACAATTCCGTTATACGTGCACTCCTAAGTATATACTGGTATTACGTAAATGAGTATATTTGTGCGATATATACTATTACAAGCACTATACTTGAAGTTTAGGATATTTGATACTTTCTCTTAGAGACAGAGATACGAGAAAAAATCGGAAATCCTTGGATGATACTGTATAGTGTGTCAAAGGTCGCGGGTTCGTATCGCGATCGGCGTATTTTCGATTAATTTAAAACACCAACACGCTTACAATTTTAATTTGGCGGATATTAGACGTTGGTAGACGTTAAGTTGAGCCTCGCTCGCAAGAAATATAATAAAATATTCATTTTAAAGTAAAATTCTTCATTATATATTTGAACTAGCGGCTCACCCTCGCTTCGCTCGGGTTCGTCGCTAGGTACGTTTTAAATAGATATAAAAAGAAAAAATCTTTCTTTCTCACATTTTAATTATATGTTTTAATACTTACCTATTCCGGACTAAGAGAAATCCAAAAATTAAAATATCATAAAAATTGGAACGCGGTCGAACGGGATAAAAAGTATCCTATGTCCTTCTCCTGGCTCTAAACTACCTCCCTGCCAATTTTCAGCTAAATCGGTTCAGCCGTTCTTGAGTTATAAGCGAAGTAACTAACACGACTTTCTTTTATATATATAGATTTGAGAAGCTTTAATTATAACGGAAGGCTTAAAATGAATATTTAAAAAATGCAGGTGAATTATGTTCGTTATAAAGAGTGTATAGCGATGATATATTTTTTGATCATGCTTAGCCTACATTTAAATCATATGTAAGTTTTTTTAAATGAACCGAACAAATTATTTCATTTGAAAAATTTCAATAAAAATGTACAGCTATATAGTATATCGACGTTAAAATAAACATTAAGTTAAATTCATAAATCATAAATCAAATCTACATCATTTTCTATATTCTTTGATTTATACATATAGAAATTAATCAATCCAGAATCGAATCCATTATAACTAGAGTATAGCAGGACAAATCAGATTCATTGTCGTACCTACCAATATGCCACGAACGTAAAATATGTTAATTCAGAACGTGTCAGCTCTTAATAAGCAATGTATTACAATTGTAATTGTATCGATTAATATTATTCTAACGTATTCATCTATTGTACTGTGGATATGTTACAATTTATGTGTACGTATATAGTAGAAGTTCGAGAGAAATAAGTAAAGATTTTCATAATACTTTCTAAGAATTTAACGCGTTATGAACGCTAATAATATTACGATAATTGAACGCGAATACTTGACAACTATACATATAATAAAATTCTGAGTCGAATATGTACATTAAATATTTTTTTGGAAAATCTTTTTGAAATAGTCATTGTTATAGATAAAGAAGCCGAATCTATAGTTTTTAGAATTTTTCTCTGTCTGTCTATCTGTCTGTCTAGAATTTTTCTCTGTCTGTCTAACTATCTGTCTATGTGTCTATTTTCCAGTGAGTGGTGTACATCTATACTTAATATTATAAATATGAAAGTATGTTTGTTTGTTTGTCCTCCTTTCATGTTCAAACAGAGTGACGAATTGGTGTGATTTTTTTGTGTGGAGATAGATGGAGGCTTAGAGAGTGTCATACACTACTTTTTACCGAGGGAGATTATCTTATTACCACGGGAATACACGTTATAATAAAACCAGTTTTAAATAAATTGACCAAGTGGTAGACTGGTTGCTTAGTTTACCATCAGATCAATAATATTTATTCTAACAATTTAATATTCAAAAGAAAAAATATACGAGAATTAAAAGAGCGACTTATGTTTTATTATACAGTGTTAATAAGGTCGTCGGTTTAAATTATAGGGTACTTTTTTACATGTAATAATTATATAATATATATATTATAAATTTCAAGTGTAACATGATGAAAGATTCGTTTGAAGTAATCTCTGCCAGATGAGCGACCAGATACACATGTTAAGTGTTGTGATAACATTAGATGAAATATGAAAGCTTTAATTAAGCTCAAAGCAACACAATAATGTTAGTTATATGTAAATATTTTGTTTAGTACAGTATACATTGAAATATCTTAAATTTTAACATACCAAGGTTTTTTGTTAGATAAAGCTTGTATAAAACAAATCTAACTGTGCTTCAACGTTTTGGGGATCTATTTCAGTGACATTAGAATTATACGTTAGTTTCAGATCGTAAATAAAAGTTTTATTCTTATTCTTGATAATTACGCTTAAAAATATAATACGATTCTCTAACAACATTATTTTTAAATTTTATGTAAACTTAGATGTGCCCCGCAGTTTCACCCGCGTTAAATTTGATTATACAGTATGCACATATGCCTGTTTCATATATCTACCGTCTGCACGATGAGTATTTGATTAAAGCTTCTACTACTAAGCTTTAAGCAATTAAAACATTTACAATAATGTATGGAAGTCTGATCGATTTGTTGATATAAACAGCCTATAGCCTTCTTTAATAAATGGGATATCTAATGCAAAAATTTTCAAATCGGATTAGCAGTTCCTGAGATTATCGCGTTCAAACAAATAAACAAACAAACAAACTTTACCTCTTTATTATATTAGTATAGATAGCATGTTATCTGTTCTAATGTATAATTATCCAAACCAAATCGTAACAAACCGGATACAAAGTTTGAAAGATTTATATAATATAGATAACAATAGAATCATAGTACTTTGATACAAATATAACATAATACGTATGAAAAAAAGTGTGTATGTACTTCTGTACCTACGCACGTAAGAAGTTATACCTCTTTGGCGTAACAGAATAAAGATAGCTAAAGATTTCGGTCCCGTATGTCACAATTCTCTGTTTGTCAAAGGAATGCAGCTAGCTTAATCATGTCGCTTTTTGGCTGTCGGTGTGCGCGCGCATCGTAAAAATTTTACGCTCATATTTTTTTCCAAACCAGCCAAAAAAAGTATAAGTTCAAAAATATAAGACTTGTTAACACCTCCTTCTAAGAAATTAATTTAAATTCTAAGAAATCTATTGTTAACTGAAACGCCGGCGTGTCCGCAGTCGTGGAGGGATTAACTAACGCTAAAATCCTCCATTCATTTTTTATCAACACGAATCTAAACGAATAATAAAATTTAAAGCATCCATTAACAGAATCATTAATTTTATTTTCAAAATCTAACTACTTGTTCTCATTTTAGATAATTGATTTTGTAATAAATTAATTTTAAAGTGAAAAATAGGTTTGCATGGGTGGCTACTGATAGAGGAACTTTAAAACGAGTCTTTGTAGCTGAAGTAATTGTTCCCCGTGGCCTGAGGGAGACCATCGATCGTTCACTCCACAAGGGATTGGTTCCGCGAATCATGTTCGAGTTAATATAAACCAGTGAATTGTTTCATTTGTGCGCGCTCTTGGATTTTTGACACTTTCACATCAAAATTTAGGTAAAAGTGCTAAAACTTAAATTATCTTTTGAACACCGTTATTAAATATGGTAGTAGAAGATACTTTGTGAGATATAACTATATAATATACATTATTATTTAGTGATTTACATCATCAAACATTTATTACTGTTTTGTAAAATAAAACTTTTCTCTCGTATGTGCTGGGAAAATCAAAATAGTCCTGTCTCTATCAAGAGTTAATATGTTTAATTGGTTTTTTAAATAATTTAACACGATTTTAAGCACACAATACGTGTAATCCTTTTAAAAAAGGCAACATGAAAAAATAATCAGTATAAAAATAAAAGCACCCAAAAAATCGGAAATCTGTATGGGAGCTATGAAGCCACGGGGATATATGATATATGATATGTACATACATATACATACATTTTGTCAATATAAAATATAATAAACTAGCAGAACCCGCGGCTTCGCTCGCGCTAAAACTACAAAAAATATTTCAAAAAGGTAGATTTCATACAAATTTTCATCGCCTATTTTACCCCCTTATAGGATAAATTAAAAAAAAATCTAAAACACGTATTTATTTAATTTTATTGAAGAGCATTAATACCAAGTTTCAGGTACCTAATTCTAGTCATACATTTTTTTTTTGGATTGCATGATAACGTGTTTTCCCGTGAGAATTAGATAATCTCCCGCGGCAAAAAGTAGTCTATGTCACTCTCCAGCCCTCCAACTATCTCCATACAAAAAAACACGCCAATCCGTCTATCCGTTTCGACGTGAAAGATGGAAAAACAAACAAACACATTTTCACATTTATAATATTATATATATATATATGTATATATATATATATATATATATAATATAGTATGGATATGTGATATGTACATACATTTTGTCAATCTTATAATGGCACTCATGTTTAACTTTAAAGTTCGTAACTAATCAGAGAGATTTTTCAACAATTTAGTTATTCATTATCATAATACTACGAGTATATCATATACATTTTTCGCTATTGTTAAGCTTCACATACATTAATGATGCTTTAAAAATAAACGGGTTAAGCACAAATATAAAATGAAAGAGTTTCTATATTTTTTTAACATATCTGTTTAAGGTTACAAAGACCCAACTCTCTTTTGAAAGTAAAGGTTAAAATGTCAAGCACTTCGTACGTGACGACTTTATTCTTCACATTCCTTCGTAGTAAGTTACTATTCCAGATATTGATTATATATTAATAAAATATTTATATATTATAAATTATAAATAAAATATTATAAATAAAAAATCGGTCAAGTCGCAAGCGAGTTGAATTCGCACACAAAGCGTTCCGTACCACCGCACATGTACTTTTTATTAATATGAATTTTATCTACACATATTGTATTTATATATGTAGTATATTAATGATATATAATGATAGTATAAAAATGTTTTTGGTATTTTTATTTTTATTATTTGTTGCTATAGTCTGTGAAAATATCAACTCTCTGCCTATTACGGTTCATGAGATACAACCCTCTGGCAGACGGATGGGTGGCCGGGCAGCAGAGGCTTAGTAAAAGGGTTCTATTGGCACCATTCGGGTACGGAACCCTAAAAAAGTAGGTGACGTTATTGCATGTCTCTAGTTCCATTTAAAGTTAGTGCTAACCAAATAAACTGACAAACTCGCGGTAATCTGCAAGCCAAAAATAGTAATTTCATAATACTAGAATCAAAACAAAGTATTACCCAGTACTGTTTTGTGACAAGAACTTTGTCTAAATTGTAGTAGACACCAACACTAATGTTGTGAACTTCGAGCTTTCAGTTACGTAGCGTGACACTCGTTTGAATAGCGCGATTCAGATTTCTGGAACTAAAGGCGTCAACCTCAAATCTCTCGTGACGATCTTTCAAACTAACTTTATCTCTTTTGTATTAAGATGAATTTAAGCTTAACTGTTTAGTAAAATAACTATTGTGTAAAACAGTCATCTATACATATAATAAAATTGTTACTGAGTCGAATCTGTACATTCATAAATATTTTTTGCAAAATCTTATTCAAATAGTCATTATTATCGATACAGAGGGCGAATTTATAGTTTTTAGAATTTTTGTCTGTCTGTCGTCTGTCTGTGACCGCATCACGAGAAAACCACTGGAGAAATTTTATTGAAATTAGGTATGATGATAGCTGGTTATCCGGGTCAATATAATATAGGAACAGAAAAATAAATGGATAGAGCTATTTGTGTACGGTTCCCTAAAAAGGGTTAAGCTGTAGCATTGTCAATTAAATTAGAGATACAATAAGCATTCTGCTTACTTTATATCTTAACCCCAATGAGAAAAAAAATAGAAATTGTACAAAAACTTTGTTAAAAGGACAGATTTTTATGCAAATTAGACTATTTAATGCTTAAAACTCGGATCAGTGATTTTTTTTATCCTTTAGCCAACTATTATGTAGAATAAAAATGTATTCCCTACATTTTGTTTCATGTTCACGTTCTAAAAAGTATAGTATTTCTGTAAAGAAAATAATATGTTTCTTAGAAGAAATATTGCTTACATTTTTCAAAAATTAATGTAATCAGCGCTTTTTTTAATGTCCCACTGCTGGGCATGGACCTCCCTTCAATACGAGTGGGATCAGGCCATAGTCCACCACGCTGGCTGAGTGCGGGTTGGCGGACTTCACATGTCTTTCGAAAACTTGCTAGGTTCTCTCAGACTTGCAGGTTTCCTCACGATATTTTCCTTCACCGTAAAACAAGTGGTAATTATGTTAGAAATGATTCGCACATGAAAATATCAGAGGTGCGAGACACGAGATTGAACCCGCTCCATTCGGTTTCCCAAGCGAGCGCGTGACCACTAGGCTACCACTGCCTATAAATTAATAATATAATATGAAAAATTAATCCTGAATATAAATAATGCAACGGTGCTGCCAAAATATAGGACTTAATTTTTAGGTCAAACATCACAAGTACAAGTTATATTTTTATAGATATAGGCAATATTTTATTCCACCTCACTTTTGAATTACTTGATTGATAAATTGCTTAAAAAGTTTTAGCATTCATCATTTTGTTTTATATTATGATTTATATCATACTTCAAACTTTTTACCGATTTTGAGATGTATTTTCCAATACAGTATTAAAAAAGTGAAGGAACAGAAATTTATTAGAAGAAATTTTGTGTGCTACTTAGTCCTTACTATATCACTCGACTTTTTATCAGTTAAACTAGCAACTCAACCTTGCTACTCTCGGTTTCGTTCGTAGCTTGTTTCTCCATACAAACTTTCATCCTCATTCTTAAGAGATGATTTCCGGGATAAAAAATATTTCACTCGCTCACTTTTCACGAGATTTAAAAAAATCTTATTTAAGCAAAAAAAAAATTGTTTTAATTTTCTTCTATACAAAACTTCCTGGCAATAATAAACACAAAAAAAAGAATCATCTACTCGTAATTTGGTGCAGTCGATCTGAAAGTATGCGCGTACGTACATTTCAGTGATTCTTTTTTATTTATATATATAGTTTAATAAAACAGTTCTGTAGATTCTTAGACTATCTCCGGTACAAATAATAATTTTATTTGTTTAAAATATTAAATTCTTTTGCTTTTTGTAACCATATTTTGCTATTTTAACGCAAATTATTTAAAAATTCCTATTGGATTAATTTCATAATACAAGAAGGAGTTTCACAAAGCCATTTAGAATACGAAAAAATAATACTAAAAACTTTGTACTTCTTGCTTCAATGCTCCTAACTAGAGATGAAAAGATTTGAGTTCAGTTTATTTGGTTAATAAGAAAAGTTCTTTACTTTACTAGCTCGATACAGAGCACAATACAATGGCTCCTCAAATCATAGAATATTTATTAGCTTTTGTTATAATTTAAATGTGTTTATAATTTATTATAATAACATCAACATAACAGTTAGTATGAAATACATATCTTCGAATTTCTCGGCTTTTCTGTACTATAATATGCATGCATATGCAACTTGTCTCTTGAAACACTCTATCTATTGCTTAAAACTGCATTAAAATCCGTTGAGTAGGTTAAAAGATCTAAGCCAACAGACAGCGGAAGCGACTTCATTTTATACTATCTAAAGACACTCGCTCCGCTCGGGTTCGTCCCCTAGTTACATTTTAACTTTTAGTATAGAATTCTCAGGGATGAGTTATTTTCCCACAGTAAAAAATATATCCTATATGTTGACCCGGATAACCAGCTATTATCATACCAAATGTTATAAAAGTCTGTCCTGTAGTTTTCTCGTGATGCGTTCTCAGACAGACACACAGACAAAAATTCTAAAAACTACAGATTCGACCTCTGTATCTATAATAATGACTTACAATAAGATTTTTCAAAAAAAAATATTTAATGTACAGATTCCGACTCAGAATTTTATTATATGTATTGATATATTAGCAGTAATTTACAGTAATATATTATATTTTTTATTAATATTTCTAAAATTTGTATTTTTATTCAATACTATTACTAAAGAAAGAATAGATTTATAAAAAACCCTACTGGCAGCTTGGACAGAAAATATGAGGAACTGCCGAAAGAAAGTCAATAATAGCATTATTTAGAGATTTTAGAATTACCTACCAGAGTTCCACAGGGGTCTGTTCTCTCTGCGACTCTCTTCCTGCTGCATATCAATGACCTGCTTTCGCCAGGTATTGTTGCGTATGCAGATGACAACACAGTCATAGAGAGCTATGTGTCCGGTGCAAGGGACGGAGGGGTAACAATATGCACTTTGAAAGAGGCCATGGTGGAGCGTACAAATGCAACCTTAAGTCTTGTGTCACAATGGGGTGACGACAATCTGGTTAACTTCTATATAATTATATATTATATAACTAAAATGGAATGCCCTGCCTGCGTCTGTTTTTCCGAGAGCGTACAACTTGAAACTTTTTAAGGTGCGTGTCAACAGGCTTCTCCTGGGCAAACTCGCCACATCATAGACCTTATCTATACATTTAAGCTAAGATGAAGGTCAAGAGTGAGCCTATTTTTAATAAAAAAAAACCTAACTTTTTTTTTTAATGAACTTAAATTTATAAACTACAACTAACAACAATGAAATAGCCTAGAGACGATCAGATCATTTTCACATCACATCAATTCTACTACTAATAATCAGATTTTATATTCATATTTTGTAATATCTAATATCAGTCTAACACAAAACAGATAGGTATAAATTAATGTTATACGAATTATATTACATTACAAGGTAATGGTGTGGATTCCCTGGTAAAATATACATTGAAGCAAACGCTCACAAAGTACAAAACAAACTAACATAATATAGTCGTTAACACGAGCCCTATCTTGACACATGTTCTTTGAAATCTGAGTATGTACATCTTAATTGTATTTGGGCGTAAATCTTTAGAACGATGTATGTAATACATTATTACTAAATATATTATGTTTATTATTTATATACATCTATCAATCTGAATATATAACATAACTAGCAGAATCTGCGACTTCGCTCGCGCTAAAACTACAAAAAACTCTAATAATTTTAAATAAAAAACTTTTTAACAAAAAAATAAAAACCGACTTCAAAGAAAAAAAAGTAAGGCTAAGTAATTAAAGCCTACCTATTAAATACATACCTAATCAAATATTTTCGAAATCGGTGCCAGCCCATACAAAGCACCACCTATCCACCTTCTGGCTTTACCATCAGATCAGGTCAACAATACCGAACCACTGTACTATCAACGGAAATATAAAAACTTGCAAAGTTTCAAGTCAATATGACAATTAGAAGTAGGTTAAATTCATCATTAGCTATTTTTCCACCCTTAGGGGTGGTATTTTTTTCTTGAAATTTAAATGGGACCAATCTGGAAGTATACACTTTCAAACAACACAAGAATTGTCCAAATCGGTTAATAAATGACGGAGTTCTGAGGTAACACACATAAAAAAAATACAGTCGAATTGAGAACCTCCTCCTTTTTGAAGTCGGTTGAAAATTTAAAAACCCCCTTACGCAAATTAATTGTCATTTAACGATTACACTGGCACGCGTGAAGCACTTTATCGAGTAATCATACGCCAAAATGCCTTACATCGTTTTGGAAAAGAGCTGATACTCTTACGCAACTGGACCGATATTAACCAAACATAGCTAAGAACCACCGCAAGGAAACTGGCTTTCAAATGAAAAAAACCGCATCGAAATCGGTCCATCCGTTTGAGAGCTACGATGCCACAGACAGACAGACACACACACATACAGACAGACAGACAGACATGATATATATGACAAATAGAAATTCAATAATAAAGTTTTTTAACGTAAATCAAAAGTATTTCGATACGTATAAATAAATCATAAATTGATGTACATATAATATTTTCACTATAGTTAATGTTTTTACGTTATCTGTAAATATCTGATTAGATATCTTTAGTAGGTACATGAAAATTCCCGCTCAGTAATTATTTACTTTTCAGTATGTTGAAGTCTGTTTTTACTTTATTTAAGTCGTTATTATTAATTTTTAATCAATCCCAAAATATCATTTTATTTAATAGATTTTATCTTGCCTTTAAAAAAGGCCATGAAAAACACATGATATAAACACATATATTATCATTAACAGTTGATAATTACAGCATTACAGTGTAAAATAAACGAAAATTAGCTAGAAATTCTTACTCTAAGTTGCCTAATTCACAATAAAAAGTCCACCGCTTATTCCTTTTGTAAGCAAAGTTTTGAACTCGACAATGTACAATGGAATCGGCTCGCGAATTATAGAACAGTTTGTCTAACAACATCTGTGACGTACAGCAGGTTTATTGCTCGCGTTTGAGTAACAAATGCATTTTTGAATATTTCACCAATCGTACTGTAAAATATTTGTAAGTATTCGTGTTAAATTCTTAAAATTATTTACTGACAGAATCTAAATCTGATTGCTTCATTGGACGTCGCGGGTTCGATCACTGTATGAGGCTAATGTTAGAAATATTCTGATGGTCGTCATAGTTTGACTAAACACCATCATATGGATCCCACTGTTTAATGAATAGAATTAGCTAGGTGCTATATCCATCCTAATACCGTACATGAATGTGATATATCTTACATAGATGTCGTCCCAACACAATTCGAGAGTGAAAGGAATAGAGAGTGCACTTGTGTTTGCACGTACACTTGTGCACAGTAATATCTCCTGTACAGGTAGTCTCAGTGCTCACTATGACCGAAATCGGTTACGAAAATATTAAATGCATATTATGATATCTATACATATAATAAAATTCTGAGTCGAATATGTACATTAAATATTTTTTGGAAAATCTTATTGAAATAGTCAGGATTATCAATACACAGGCCGAATCTATAGTTTTAAAAATTTTATGTGTCTGTCTGTCTGGGAATGCATCACTAGAAAATCACTGGACAGATTTTGATGAAATTCTATATACTGATAGCTGGCTATCCGGGTCACTATTATGGATACTTTTTACTGCGGGAAAATATCTCATTACTGAGAAATCTATACTAACATCAAAACATAGGAACGAATCCGAGCGAATCGGATGAGTGGCTCGTAATCCATACTAATATTATAAATGTGAAAGTGTGTTTGTTTGTCCTTTTTTCACGTTGAAAGGGAGTGACGGATTGGCGTAATTTTTTGTGCGGAGATAGTTGGAGGGCTGGGAGAGTGACATAGGCTTACTTTATCATATATTTTTTACCTCGGGAGATTATCTCATTCTCACGGTAAAACACGTTATAATACAACGCAAAAAAATATTTATGATCAGAATTACTTGAAACTTGGTATTAATGCTCTTTAATATTTTTCGAAATTTTCGAAATTTTCGAAATTCATCATATAAGGGGGTAAATAGAGGATAAAAGTTTCTATGAAACTACCTTTTTAGATACATTTTTGTGGTTTTAGCGCGAGCGAAGCCGCGGGTTCTGCTAGTATAATATATATTATATTGACAATATCAATATTTATATTATAAACATGTAAATTTACGAGTGTGGACTTAGGAAGTAAAAGCTCAATGCTATATCCCTTAGAGATATAAACAACTTTTTATTCCGATATTTCATGTAACTCCTGTGGGATATCAGTATAGTGCAAAATATAAGTAAAGGATGCGCGTGATGTAGACCTTGAAGGAAGTAAGGCTGGTTTGATAACCTCTAAGAGACAGTAACTAATAGGTATATTATAACTACACTATAACCTCTACTTTAAATATTCCTTATATTAGATTTACGCGAATATTTAGTCATTTCAAAATGTTCGTCTACACTATACTATTATAACGAGGAAAGATTTGTATGTTTCTAACGAATAAACTCAAAAACTACTGGACCCATTTAGATAAAAATTTGTAAGAAGATCCTGGGAAAGACATAGGATATTTTTTTTTCTGGAAATCATCTCTTAAGGGAGTGCAAATGGGGATGAAAGTTTGTATGGGAAATCAACCTAGGGACGAACCCGAGTGTAGGGAGGGTGATTCGCTAGTTAGAAATAATTAATATACCCATTTAAAAAGAAAAAAATCGTATGTACTACGACTCTTTCAACGTAAATGTATGTACAAGCCTGATATTTCAAAGAAAATCTCCTATAACACCAAAATCATCAACAAAACCCATCCACAAAACGGATGTAGTTTAAGAAAACAATTATCCAAGCGTCACTTCAAGTGCAAAATGAAGATCGTAAAGCTTCTTCGTTAGTGCCCTTATCAAAAGATGAAAAGATTTCACCGTAGTTTGCCCGGTTAATAAGGAAAGTTGTGAAATATTAGTCTACGGTGTACAATGGAATTGGTAGTCGAGATAGTAGTTTGTCTAAAGGTCGTTCTAACGAAGATTTATAACGTTACCATCTTTTAATGATACTCTATGATTTTTAATCAATTTTTTTATTAATATTATTATATTTATTTACATACTAGCGGCTCACCCTCGCTTTACTCGGATTCGTTCCTAGTTACGTTTTATCGATTTGTACGGAATAGATATACTATATATTATATACATATACACAGGTATGATGAGTTATATGATGATGATGATGTTCTCCTAGCCGATTCCGGCCACGGCGGCCAATCTCAATGAGATTAGCCAACTGCGCAGGAGATATTATAGTGCTCAGGTGTACGCGCAGACACAAATGCACTCTCTATTCCTATCACTCTCATACTCTGGTGGGACGACCACTCGACACGACCGGTGAGAGTTAAGGCGCAGGACCGACGGCTTTACGTGCTCTCCGAGGCACGGGGGTGAAACACCGCCAACTTCCCAACTCCGGGCTGTTACTGAGACTTACTATACAGAAAGACTCAATAACTAAACTTGGCCCGACCCGGGACTCGAACCCAGGACCTCCGGGTGTGCAGCCGTACATGCTAGCCACTACACCACCGAGGCAGTTATATATTACTTACTTGAAAAATGACTGATACCCTATACAAACTTTCATCCCCCTTTTCACCTCCTGAAGGGATGATTTTTGGCATAAATACTATTTTATGTCCTACACAAGGCCTCAAACTGCCTTTATTCGACATCTAAGTCGGTTCAGTGGATTTTTAGTATATCCATTACAAACAAACATACAAAAAAAAAACAGATTTTTGTCTCTTCATAATATTAGTTTAGATTTAGATTATAGTGTGCTATAACATTTGAAAAAAAAATAGAATTGTTTTAGTTGGATTTAAAACCTTATTTCTGTATAATTGAATAAAACTATACGTAAGTATGGAAAATGTAGAG
The DNA here is from genome assembly GCA_947093115.1 of Brenthis daphne. NCBI lineage: Eukaryota > Metazoa > Arthropoda > Insecta > Lepidoptera > Nymphalidae > Brenthis > Brenthis daphne. Next base: position 26,625,298 of record OX352474.1, on the reverse strand, counting down.
CTTAAGTCATAATATTATACTCGTAGATTTCAAAATTAATGTCAGAAGTACAATTTAGTATTTGTAGAGTATTGAAGATTGAGTGCAATGAGTATTGAAGAAAATCGATAGTATACACGTGATTTCTTTACTTGAATATTTTCATTTTAGCTTAGAATGAAATATTTTCTTATCTAGCTTTCGCCCGTGGGCTTCGCCCGTAGACCGTTTCCATACTACGTGTTTCATACTTTCTTCTATATGCCTGTGGAACTGAAATTTTAGTAAATTAAAGTGTCTATACGTTTAAGGCAGTCGTAGCCCAGTGGTAACGCAGTCACTTGGGAAACCGAGTGAAGCGAGTTCAAATCCCGGGACTCGTATCTCTGATATTTTCATGTGCGAATCATTTCCAACATGATTACCGCTTGTCTTACGGTAAAGAAAATCATCGTGAGGAAACGATTACTGAATACATACATACGTTTAAACCCAATACATTATACAGATGTTCGTACTAAGCCATTAGCTTTCATGACCTGAATGCTAGACGCTAAGAATTTCATTTTATAGTGCAACTTTGCAAATCGAATTTATTCGACTTATAAACGGAATGCAAATTTTATGCACGTTTTATATATAACTGAATTTCTTGAATACATTTGGCTCTGTACAAAATTATTTTTCTACTTGGACATCTTTTATATAAGTATAGGTACTATGGGAGCTGAGTTGCCATGTGTGATAATATTATTTTAGTTTTCCTCATTAGTTTTCCCTTTTTCTCCACTAATATAACGCACTGTACTCACTAGCTAAGTATGTACGAGTTTACGGAATTCTAACCAACAATCACCGGTGTAAGAAGTAATGTGGGTCAGATACATAGCGTGTCCTTTTTGTATAAAAATAACAAAGAGAATTCTCTTAATATTTGGCTCTTTATCAAACTATTTTTATACTGTAGTAGTTAGAGAGATTATATAATTGCAGGTTTTCTAACGTGTTTCTCTTAACTCTAAATCATTTAAGAAAAAAAAAAATTTAGGGATCCGTTGGCAAAAGACTAATGCGGAATTCTTATCATTTAGTCATGTCCCTCTGATATTATGTTACAGCCATTTTACTTAAAGACTGTTGATCCAGTGCTGTTTGGTAAGTGTCTCATAAACATACTAGACCCAGATCATTCTATAGTTAAATTTAAAAAAACCAGACCAGCGCAAGTTTGACTCGTACGCCGACGGTTTCGTAGTAAGAAACTTTTTTTTTTGTTTTAATATATTAACCGAACGGCTAAACGAATCTCAATGAAATTTGGCACATGGATAGATTATAGTTTGGAATAGCACATACGTTACTTATCTCAGAAAAATATTCGATTTCCGTGGGATAGCTTTATTTTTGACTAGGAACGAACTCGAAGCGAAGCGAGGGTGTTTTGCTAGTAATGTATATTTTTCGTAATAAATAAAGTGTTAAATATTTATGTTTTATAGCAATAACGTTTCTCCAACTGAATTTCGGTCACACGAACCTACCTCACTGGGACTAGCTGTCTATGCGGGGCATATGGCTTTCCGAACTCCCTATGACTTAGAGATATTGCACCACTAGTTTCCCAATTTGGGGCCGTTACTGATAAATCACAATAATTCTTTTAATCTGACATGAGATTCGAAAACCACCTCATGACATGCAGCCAAAGAAACATCCAATAACTTTAATACAAGAAAAACTTTTAAAGAAACAAACAATAAATTAATATTACTTCGAATTCATTTACATTAAGTGTAATATAAAAAAACTAAATGAAATCTTTTAATATTGTAAAAAAGATGTGGGATTTCCATATAAGATAGCCAATTCGAGCTCGCATTACGCCTAACGATACCATCTTATCTTAAGAGCGGTCCGTTTAGGTCCTGTATAAAAATAAATGGCCCTTGATTCGGTTTCAGTGTTATTCTATGGGAGAAATTTTTATACTATTTACATTTAATTATTTTAATACACTTGTAATATTTTTACTATTTGTTTTTGAAGTTATACTTCTTTTGGCACGTTTGGAAAAAAATATGAGAGTAAAATTTTTACGATGCGCGCGCACACTGACAGCCAAAAAGCGACATGGTGAAGTTAGCCGAAAGCGACATGATGAAGTTAGCTGCATACCTTTTAGAAACAGAGAATTGTGACATACGGGATGAAATCTTTAACTATTTTTGTCCTGTTACGCCAAAGAAGTATAACTTTTTACGTACATACATAAATACACACACAGGTTTTTTTTTGTTTTATCTACTAGTATTTATTTCGTCATATACGTATGATTGAAACGACGTACCTATGTATATAATCCAACCTTATATTATACGTATAAAATTTCATTAATATGAATAATTTTCATCATTTCTCACCTTTTATATTAGGATAAAATAGGCTTTGATAGAAGGACAGATTGATGAATATAGAAATGATAAATATATGTATATGTAGGTTCGCTTTTCGATGTATCGAAAACTTCAAAGGTAGAAATATGTGTAGTTATTTCTCTACTTAACCAATATAAAACAAAATATGATATTTGCGCTTATATAATAACAAAAATGCTTATAAAACAACAAAATCTATGCTTTTGAGCGATTTACGAGCTACAGCTACACTTTAACACACTAGGTATAAGTGTCGGGAGCAGTTTCGTTTCTTTTATAATAGGTACTTGTCGAAATTCTGACTTGTTATCTATTTTAAAAGTTTTAGGTATATTTTCTAACATAAGCAAAGAAACCTGATATAGATTCACCTCATATTCAAATATTTTATAAATATTCATGTAAATTCGACATATTATAACAAAGATCACGTCGATTTTGCGTTACCTTTTCTAAAATTTATTGTTATTAAATATTATAAGAAATTTAATTAACTGTAACCAAGGATTTAATATCTCAGAACAAAGATTAAGCATTAAATTCAGCAAACATGTCAAATACGCTCAGTGGCCCACTAATTAATTTCAAACAACACAGGTTTCTTTAGTGATTTCCTTCTATTGTAACTTATGTCTAACAATATTATTATATACTAGCGATACGTTTTAACGTTTAGTATAGATTTCTCAGAGATTAGATATTTTCCTGCGGTAAAAAGTATCCTATATGTTGACCCGGATAACCAGCTATCATCGTACAAAATTTAATCAAAATATGTCAGTGGTTTTCTTGTGATGCGTTACCAGACAGACAGATAAATAAAAATTCTAAAAAACTATAGATACGGCCCCTGTATCGATAATAATTAAGACTATTTTAATAAGATTTTCCCAAAAATATTTAATGTACAAATGCGACTCATTTAGAATTTTATTACACCTATGTACATATGTATATATGATTTGAATGTATGTAGAAAACATTTTGATCCTAATCGATAAATGAATATCGATAATAGAAAGAGATATTAGGTTTGGCTTTCCACAATTATTAATCAATTTCTAAAATGGAAGTGTTTTTCAATTCATTCATTCGATGTTGAAACACATAGTTTTTATATTTGTATATTATTTGATATCTTCGCCAATTTTGAAGAATAAGGAATAATATTGAGAAAGTGTCATAGAACTATAAGGTTCCTAGCAAGTTTTTGAAACGCGAAGTCCATTAACCCTCACTTGACCAGTGTGGTGGACTATGGCCTTATCGTCCTCGTAATGAATGGAGGCCAGTGCCCAGGAGTGGGACGTTGTAAAATACTGGATATAAGTATACTGGTGATGATGATGTTCTCCTGGCGCAGGCCCGACGGCTTAACGTGCTCTCCGAGGCACGGGGGTGAAACACCGCCAACTTCCCAACTCCGGGCTGTTATTGAGGCTTACTATACAGATAGACTTAATAACTAAAAATATCATATCATACTATAATATCATATTATATTAAGGTAACCAACCCTCTTAGTATTTCAGTCGAGTAGCAAAAATAAAACGTGAATATAATTACCTTTACTAAGTGGAATAAGATCCGGGTTGCGGTCGTCGGGGGAGGATCGCTTCTGAAGTGTTGCTTTTTGATTCTTCGTTGATTGCATTGTCACTAGAGGGGCAAAGGGTTATTTACTTTCATCGAAACTCGTACTTGTGGCTAAATTATATTACCATTTATTGTATTTTCTATAAATCGATAATTATGATCAAAGCCTTTTATTTAATTAGTTTTTATAATTGGACCCAGTTATGCAAAAAACAGCCATGTGCGTAAAAGTACCAACAGAGTTATAAGCATTTTATTATAAAAAATAAAATAATTATAATAAATAAACAATACCTATATAAATATTGTTCAATTTTAAAATAACCAGAAAAACAAAACATAAGCCAAGTGCAACTATTGACAGAAAAATGTTTATAAGTCTGTTGGTACTTTTACGCACATGGCTGTTTTTTGCATAACTGGGTCCAATTACAGTAAAGGTGAAAATATTAAAATATCCTTAGTTTTTTCGCTTAATTTTCTAAGCATAAAATATGTACATTTTGAGCAAAATATTAGTGGCAAAAGAAAGCCGAACATAAATTAGCCAGGAATGAAACAAAAAAAGTTTATATTTACGTAATGTAATAAACATTAAACTTCTTAGATTCTACTAACTTATTGACTATGTACATCAAAGGTAAGACTTTGTGGAGAAATTGATGTTAGTTTTGTAATAAACCAAAGTTATCTAAAAACTTCTGTTTATTTTGCCTATGGGTAATCTATTACGCTTATTGCTTACATTCTTTTTAGAATCTAAAAACTTTAAAAGCATAAACGAAGAATAGAGTTTATTGAATTAAAGATACATAATATATTTTATAAAAAATATATTAAGTAAGTAAAAGTTATTATAAACAAGCGACTCACCCTAGCTCCGCTCGGGTTCGTCCCTAGGTAATTTTTTAAATTGACGTAACTTTTTTATTTATGAATCGATTGAAATATAACAAATACTAAATGTTAAGTGAAGCTTACTACAATATATTAGTTAAAACCGCAATCAAATCAGTTAAGGCGTTTTTGAGATTAGCGCGCATAAACGCACAGACAAACAGACAAACCGACAAACAGACAAAAATTCTAAAAATTTTATCAAATATCATCCATGTACAGACAGCGATCAGTTACATTTTTATTATATGTATAGATAGCAAACCTTCATAGTCCCTCGCTCGGTGACGTAACCTCGTGGCTATTAGCGCGAGGCATAGAATGATTGCGACGGTTAGAGCCGCACCCAACACGCCACCGACTGCCCAGTTTACTTCCCACGGTTCTTGCGGTTCTAAATATACAAATTGAACTATAAGTATATTATAATTAAAAAAAGATTGTTGCACTCATAGCGTCATATTATATTAAATAATTGCTTATGTAGATATATGTGTATATGTATGTGTATGTATATGTGTGTATGTGAATATATATATTTCAATTTAGATCTTTCTTAATTTGTAAATAATATATTTAGCTGTTATTATTTCTATGAACTAATTTTTATTTGTAAGCTGTAACATTGAGAACCTTTATGGTACTTTTTTGATATTCTAAATTTTCTTTTGCCTTTACATGTACAATTTTTTAAATGTCTTTATCACCTATAATTAAGGTACTACGAGTTATCTATCTGTTTTATTTTCCATGTATGTTATAATGTGTTTAGTTTGTACTTTGTTAGTGGTCTAATAAATAAATAAATATCATCTTAGATAACTAGTTGAAAGCCTATTTGAGTTACAATATCGAAAAGTAAGAAAACTTCTTAATTGAAATAACTATAATAAATTATCTGCTAACTTACAAAGCATAAAATAAGGCGAGTAATATTTATTATTCATAACATTTAATTCAATTTCTGGAGTTTCTTGAACTTGAATTTCGAAGAATTATTAGATAGCTCAGGGTGTTTTAAGATTATTACCATTAAGACGGGGGAGTTCTGTTGGATTAAAGTGGGTAGTATTGGCTTTTCTAGCTGGTGAGTTCTACATAACCACTTGTATGTATACAGGTGAATGAACATAAATTAAAATTTATATCGTAAGAGGTTAAAGGTTTTTGTAGGTAAGGTCATCTGCTTATTGTGTACTGGCGAATCACCCTAGCTTGATTCACCATACAAATTTCATCCCCATTTTCACCCCTTTAAGCGATGACTTTCGAGACGAAAAGTATCTTATGTCCTTTCAAGGGTCTCAAACTATCTTCTTACCAAATTTCATCTAAATTGGTTCAGTAAATCCAGATAACCCAAATCATCACACAAACTCACAATTCACAAACTTAATCTCTTTATAATATTAGTATAGGTAGTTAATATGTATACATATATGAAATAATAAAGTATAGAAAAACACTAGATCGAAAAACAAAATCGCTATTTCCGACATATTATGCAATACTAGCGGCTCACCCTCGCTTGAACCGTATATTTTTTCGGGATAAAACGCCTATGTTCTATTCTAGACTATAATGTATCTCTGTGCCAAATTTCATCCAGATCAGTTCAGCCATTCTGGCGTGATTTAGTAACAAACATCCATCCAACCAAAATTTCATATTTATATAGTATTAAGATATAAATCAATTAAAATATCTATCATACTGCGGCATAAGCGATTTATTTTATCTATATATTTTTGTAGCAATCAAATTTTTTCTTTTACAAACATTTGCTTTTACAAAAAAGAATCGAAAAACTTTAAACTCTTTATAATTGAATGCATTGAATTCATTTTTCAAATTATTTTAATGTTGTCGTTTTTATTTTTGAAACAAAACTAAAACGGTATGTGAGTGTACATTGAACGTGTTCGACGAGCACTGTGTTTACGAAGTGTAATAATTGTTAGCATTCAGCAATTTATAAATGTTGGCTATTCGCTAAACATTTTCCTGGTAATTTTTATCATAAAATATTGTTTTATTATGATACTACTAGTTAAGAAAAATGTTTACAAATTGTCTATATACATATAAATAAAAATGAATGTTCGTATGTTTGTTTTCTGTGTGTTCCTAAACCATCGGTCCGATTGTGATGAAACTCTAGTAACTTATGTATACGCCTACGAAGGTTCCTGGAGCAAAAAAAGAGATTTTTAAAGTGTGTCTTGTCTGCTTTCCTAAACTATTCTAGCTTAGGGAAGCACCCGAGTGAAGTGACGGTGAATCTCTAATTGATTTATATTAAACTAGCGATTCATCCCTAGGTACGTTATGACGATTAGTATAAGTAATATACTATATATAAGATGATATATAGCCTTCCTCAATAAACGGGCTATCTAATGCAAGGAGATTTTTTTAATCGGATTATCAGTAACAGATTAGCGTGTTCAAACAAACAAACTCTTTCTCTTTATAATATTAGTATAGAATCGATATAAAGTAAAGTGATTTATACAACTTCAAAATAGATATAACATACCTATTGATTCCTGTTCTTTGCTATCTGTAAGCGTTAAAACTAACATATACATACACTGCTGAAAATAGACCGTCATATAAGCATTTATATGACTCTTACAGACACTCATCCTCAGAAATTTAATCTGATACCTTTTCTTTTATAACTAGACAAAGGCACGGATTCGATTTCTGTGTAAAGGTACAACAATGTGTATACTGTATGTACTATAATAATTGTTTAAATTACTATTAATAGTTTATTAAATACCAAATATTCTAATACTCTAACAAAGAAAATATTTTTGGATATTTTTGAAAATTACTAATTAGTCCCACGCTGTAATGCACAATCCGTTCTAGGTTTGATGTCGGTCTGGTAAAGTATTTCTATTTTTATACATAAAACGTTGCTGGAGTGTGTTTTGATCGGAACTTGTCTCTTTTTTTGATAGTGTGAATGAGTGCTTTGTTTTAATGTATAAGAATATAGGTAAATAACTAGATCGGTATAGGACGGAGAACAAACCATGATTGACATTATAGTGTGGATCGGGCCTATTAATGACTTTTTAACTACAAATAAAGGAACATCGACTATATATTATAAATACATATGTGTAGCATATAAATAAAATACATAATATAACAATAGTACTTAAATATATATTTAAACTTCCTGTATTTTTTGAAGAACATGAAGCTTTAAAAGTTAATTCCTTCCAAATACCTTTAATTAATATTTGTTTACTGTCCAATATCGTAAACCCACCTTTATGTTATTCGATGAGCGTTCAAAAGCAAATAGTTTTATTATTTTTTCTATTTTTGGTATGTTTTTACTTATTTTAGGTCTATGTTTTTTGTCTCGCTACGCAATATCTTTGCCAATTAGTCGTCTCAGTGATTTTTTGTCCAAACGCCAAACCGAAAGAGTTTTAATTACACATTTTGGTTTTTAATGTCAATTCTATTAGTATAAAATACACATTTTAATTTTTAAAAAATATAAAAATGTATTTTATCTATATACATATGTATATAAATCTTAAATTAAAGCGTTGTTTTTAAAATAGAAGAAAAAATTCTCTACTATAAAGTACAAGTATTTGTAGTCTGAACAAATAAGCACTAGTGCGACGAACTCTGAACAAATTTTCCCAAGAGTTTTTAATGAATAAGTATTTTAGTAGATAGTATTTTTTATTAATAAATTATATTTGTTCAAATTATAAACTTCAAGAAAAAATCTATCAGCAAATAAATTTTTAATTAGTTCTGAAGGTTCCTTATATTAAATCTATACAGATATATAAAATTGAAGTGACTGTTTGTAATATAAAAATAACAATTACTAAATGCATATCGAATTATATACAGTACTTATAATTAAAACACAATTTTGAACATTTTTGTCTGTCTGTCTGTCTGTTTGTTCCGGCTAATCTGCAAAACGGCTGCACCGATTTTGACGGGACTTTTATTGGCAGATAGCTGATGTTATAAAGAGTAACTTAGGCTACCTACTCTTATTTTAGAAAAAGAATTAGGGTTTAGGTCAAAAGAAATTAAAACCTACCTACAGACGAACTCGAACGACTCGCTAGTAATATAATAAAAATGTTGTATACGAAAATGTATTTTTTATTCAATTCATTTGCATTTTTAACATTATGACTTAGGTTCAACAATATACTACCTAATATTTTTAACCTAAATTGACTATCTATAAGCACTTAACAAGATAATATCTTACATAATACTGTATGTTAAATACAATAAAAAGTACACATAACATTAACTTTTATGATATTTCGTTGATACTTCAGTTTTTGCAAAATTACCACTTTCATGGTAATGGCATCGCCTTTACTAGCGCTCGGTAATCATTAGGCGAGTGACCTCAGGAAAACATATGGTTAAAAATTTCGATATAAAAACCTATAGAAGCAATATTGCTGTATAAAATTTCTATGGTTTAACATTTTCACCCCATTTTTGGTTACAGTGTAAAATTAAATTTTTAACATTATAATATTATAGCCTTCCCAAATTTTTTTTCGATAGTTCAAGTGCTGTTTGTCCTGTTAGCCTTGAAAGCATCACCGGGCAGGGAGACGGATAAAAGGTCCTGCCTAGATGTTGAGTATGAAGCTCGAAGGGAGTAGTTCCGTAAGGGCACCACACGAGGTACGGACCGGGACTTATGAAACTATCAGATGGAGGTGTTGCCTAGATGGCTTAGAGTGACTCTGAAGGAGTCTACGACCGTCACATGGGCCGTGACATACAAAAGTTCTCATCCTCGCTTTCGAGAACGGTGAATATAGTATAGATTATAAAAAAACTGGTCTAATAGCTAGCATCGTACGGGTACAGATCTGCTGTCCTTGGATTTAGTTCCGGATATAGTTTCAATCAAGCAATTTCCAGTAACAACCCCTAAGTAGAGAAAGGAGTATGAGAATGACAGTAAAAAATGAATAAAAAAAATTATGGATTTTTTAATACAAAATAAATATTATACTTCACTTAATACAATTTATAAACAAACACACAGCTATGTACTTCACTAATAATTAGAAGATATTACCTTCGAGGAACTTTGAGGAGGTACTTACTGTTATTAAATTTCTAATTAGCATATTTATTATACGATTCGCCTTTTCTTAACATTTACGTAAACTCCCAGTTGGAAGATCATTGATTTGTTATAATAAAATTACGATCATGCTTTGCTGCTTCTGTTTAATTTTTATGAAGAGAATTCATTATTCTGATAAAATTTAAGTATATTTTTTTATGGAATTACAAGCAATTCAATCTCGCTTCGCTCGGGTTCATCCCTTGATACGTTTTAACTTTTAATATGGACTAGATAGACTATACATATATATCATATATTTTTCCAACTTAAGCTGAGGTGCATTGTTGTAATTCGTTGTGACTTCCGTACAAAATAAACAGTTCTGAACTTTTTGAATTTTATATATTATACTGTATAGATTATATTATATATTTTATGAAAAATTACAGAATTATTCCTGTGAATACTCTTATCTAAAGAGCTTTCAATGCACTGTCTAATAAAACAGACTATTTATCTATCCTAATATTATAAATAGGAAAAAATTGTTTTTTTGTTTGTTTGTTTGTATCGAATATACTCCGAAATTACTGAAGCAATTTAGATGAAATTTGGTAAGAAGATAGTTTGAAACCCTGGGAAGGATATAGGATAGTCTTTATCCCGGAAATCGTCCCTTAAAGGAGTGCAAATGGGGGTGAAAGTTTGTACGGGGAAGACCTAGGAACGAAACCAAGCGAAGCGAGGGCGAGTCGCTAGTTTAATATTAAATGAGCAATTCTTGTATATCTATAAATTTATTTCATTTATCGACAATAATAGTTCTAACGTTTTTTCAAATTTTGTATTTAGATAAGGTTTTGTTTTTAAAGTTTTTCTATTGGTATACATAATATGTATCCTTCCTGAAAAAATCGCAAACGCCTCAATCGCCTTGGAACTGGCTTAATAATTAACGCTTTATTTTAGCCATATTGTCTAATTTCATTACTCAGAAGTTACACGGTCAGTAGCAGATGTACCAACGACTATGTATATAACTATAAAAGGAAAACGCCTAAAATCTGTACAAATTGTAAAGATTAATTAATTATCAAGTTAAGAAAGGGATTGAACTTCGTGATTCGGGATTTATAATAATTAACGTGACACGTCATTAGTCACTGTCAAAATTAATATGTATAAGATGGCCTAATGCCAGATAAGATGATGTAGCTGTGATTGATTCTATACATTAAATGGAAGAAATTAAATTACATTTGCATAATTATTTCATTAATAAAGTTAAAATAAAAACAAACATATCCCACGGGATCCGTATATTTTTCCGGGATAAAAAGTAAACGTTTTTGGTCTCTAAAATGCCACATAGGAACAAACATACATAACTACATATACATACATATTATTTAGACATTACCCTCCTTTGCGCCGCGCAGTCGGGTAAAACCACAGCGTCGGAAATGAGATATTTTCCCGCGGTAAAAAGTATCCTATATATTGACTCGGATAACCAGCTATCATCATCCAAATTTCATCAAAAGCTGTCCAGTGGTTTTCTCGTGATACGGTAACAGACAGACAGACAAAAAATCTAAAAACTATAGTTTCGGGCTCTGTATCGATAATAATGTCTATTTCAATTAGATTTTCCAAAAAATATTTAATGTATAGATTCGACTTAGTTACAATTTTATTATATGTATACCTAGATAATAAATACGTATAACCTAACACCTAAATATTAAACATAGAATATAGATATTACCATATCCTTTTGAAACGGTTTTTACTATATGTTTGCTTTTTACGCATATTGTAAAAGCTTGTAATTCAGATTGCTATTCCGGGTTCGTTCAATCGTTAAACCGTAATGCGTGTACGAATAAATAAAACAAACCAAATATTCACAGTTTCTATACATGAAAACGTACCTGTGGCATCGAGGTTTTTTTTTTAAATATTCAATGCACATTCAGTATCACTCGAAATTGTAATGGAATACATAAAGACTCAACCTTGTACACTAATATTTTAAGCGAAAAAGTATGAAATAATATCCATTTAAATGAAATCAGAGTAAAATTTCTCATTATTCGAAAAAAATCAAGTTTGAAGTTGGAAAAGTTGCTGTTCTACTCTCTGCTTTGCATTACAAATTGTAAAATCTGCTTATGCTTTCGAACAAAATAACAGTTAAAACGGAACACTTTCAAAATTTTACCGACCATGAAAGCACTTCTAATAAAAGTTATCCGGCAAGCAAATGCGACCACAACAACGCGACAAAACAACGGCGTATGAAACTTTTTGCCTCAAAATTATATTATTTTAGTAAAGATTCTGTGGGACATGATATCAAAATCTATATACATTATGAATAAGTGTAATCTATACATACGTATTATATACCTACATCTATATAAATAAATAAAATTAAAGTGTTTGTTTGTAATATCAAAATAATAGCTTTTTATTACCTTTAGGATTTTGTATAAACTCAAAGATTTTAAAAAACCTGTCGTAAAGTTGAGTTTTTAAAAACGTTTGAGCTTTGGTTTATTTGGTTTCTTGTGATGCTTTACATAGAACTGTGTTATAAAGCGTAAGGCGTTTCGTGTATCAAAGTATTTTCTATCAGATGGTTCGTACTTTTAATATAGTATTTGAATACTTTAAAGCGACTACTTTAAGAATAGTACATACTATTATAGTTTTGAACTAAACACCAGTTACTTCTCAATGGTCTTTTAGTTACCAAGTATCTACAGATTGCTGCAGATCGGAACTGGGTTCGAGTTCTGGATTGGGTTATAATGTGTTTCTGCCAAAAAAATCTTAGTAATAGCTTAGACTTGGTTAAATCTGAGTAGATTTAAATAGAAACTTCAAATTACTCCCATATAAAACCATAGTAATTCTTAGTATAGTTGTAGATCTAGAATCTAGACTAGAATATTTCCGCCAATAAATCTTATATATGTATAAGTAAATAGTGACAGATAGAAAAACACATGGTACCAGGAAAATTTTATTCTAAAATAAACCATACTACGTGATTCTTGAACGTGTTTTAAATGGCGCCTACAATTGTGTGTTCAAGTTATCCTATTGTTAAGAACCATTTATGGAAGAAGAATTCAAAGCAAGAGAAGGAAAGTATACATTCAGGAATATTTATTGAAAATTTACTTTGCGCTGAGTGGCTGGCCTTGTATTTATTTTATTATTGTAATGGAATGATTCACAGAGTGATATATTAAAACGGAAAATTTAATCTAAATAATAAATAAATATAAATATGTTGTGACATTGACAATTGGAGACAATAAATAAAATTGAAGCTTAACAATTACTTATAAATATTGTTAGTTTATAAAGTACTAGCGGAAACCGCTGCTTAGCTCACGCTAAAACTAAAAAAAATCTGTATAAAAAGTAGGTTTCATCCAAATTTTCATCCCCTATTTTACCCCCTTATAGGATGAATTTCGAAAAATTCTAAAACACGTATTTATTCAATTGTATTGAAAAGCATTAATACCAAGTTTCAAGTTATTCTGATCACAAATATTTTTTGGGTTGTATTATAACATGTTTTCCTGTGGGAATGAGATGATTTCGCGCAATAAAAAGTAGCCTATGTCACTTTCTAGCCCTCCAACTATCTCCACACAAAAAATCACACTAATCCGCCAAGTCGTTTCGACGTGAAAAAAAAGCAAACAAACAAACACACTTTCACATTTATAATATTAGTAGGGATGTCCTTGCTAATGTAATAAGAGCTAAAATATTTTATTTAATGTCTTTTAGGCAGGAATGGCACAATAGTTCAATATAAAGTTTATATAGATATGGTTTCTTAGGCCAAAAAATTGGAAAGACTGCTTGCTTTGTATTCCGATACATAGAAGTATTTCTTTGGTACATAATGTATCGGTTTACTATAAAAATCAGACAAATGCGAGTCTGACTCGCATACCGTGGGTTTCGTAGCATGAAACATCTAATTTGTGTTTTGATAACAAACTAAGATGTTACCTTAAAAATAAGATAAAAACCCATGTTATTAATATTATATTATTAATTTAATTAACAGCATAAATTATTTTGTATTTCATAGTATTACTCGTACTATGAGAGACAAAGTTAATTTTGCGGCCGAACGCTTTAAATTTAAAAATATTTCATATATCAAAAGTTCTCGACGGATCTTCTTTAAAATAATTTTCGTTTTAAGTATTTCGGAACTTAAGTTATAACTCAAAAATATATAAAAATGAATAAGAAATAAATAAAGATAATATATAAAAATATATATAGCTCAAAAGTATTGGCTTATACAAAATTATCACTGAGAAACATTCCATATTACCTTGAAAGACCTACCTAGGGATACCTCTCATGCTTATATAGATTTAAAACAAAATGTTCACCCCTCAGTTTCATGTATCAAATACCACCCCATTTAATACTTTCATTTTTTTAAATTACACATATTTTTCTTTATGGTTATAAATATAATAATGGCAACACTAAATATAGATAACTAATTAATATTTTTAAAATTGTAATAATTATAAAAATAATAGCAAAAATTAAATAAATAATATTCCATATTCAATTATAATTAAAATTATAAAAATGTTTTAAAGTTAAAAAAATTTGTAATGTAATTGGTGCAATTTTCATTTTGTTAATTGTGGGTAGGCTGTCTGTAACAACTATACCTTCAAGACATGTAACACCTCAGTCTCTCCCGTGACCATGGATGCTGTAAAGCATTCCAAACGTCGGGAACCAAAAATCAAAATAAATTCCCGAAAAAATCCGAAAAGATAGTTTTATTTAAAATACCACCCCATTTGTTTTTATTTTTTATCATTTGACTATGGTACTATCCTGCGATTTAAATGAGATACCTACATACCTACCAAATTTCAGTCTTTGAGTAAAATGGACGTGACTAATGAACAGAAATTATAAAGGATTCATTTTATCCTTGCAGCTACAAAAACGTAAAAAAATATATCTTGACCGATTTTTTTCTACGGGATCTTAAATCCAGGATTTGCAGGCGTGCATGGTAGCCATTAAGCCAATGAGGTAAACAAGATATTCAACCAAATTGTACCTACTCCATTTTAAAACGGTAAAAAACTAAAAAATATTCAAATAGAATATTACAGCTTATTCTGGTAAATTCTTAAGTATTCGTCTTTGAATATATAAACTGCATTCATATTGCAACAAAAGATTTCGGTTAGAGCGAAAACGATAAAAGGCTAAACGAGCAAAGATCAAGAGTCGTGTGTTCTCTGTTTATAAAAGGATTTTATCTGCTTTAATACTTCTTACGTCGGTTTTATCAAAAACGTCTTATTTCCTTTATGCGGCTTTTACAAGGGCTTTGACATCTTTTATTTTCTAAGTGAGAATATCATTCATTTTTTATAAGCCTTTTAGACAAACTGACTTTCTTCGAATGATATCGGTAATATATAACAACAAAATAGATAATGACATTGCGATTACGTGATAATATAATACCCCATCCTTTATCAGCTCACCTCCCTTAACAGGTGTTTGATTTCTCTTTTGTTTAATTAAATTAGCTTTTGCTTTAAGATCACTTTGTTTTATAAGTCGATAAAAATTGTCAAGGTTACTATAAGTTTCTATTAGTGGAAAAAATTTTTAGGGCAGATCATCAGAACATCTTGAGGAAACAATCATGTCTAAGAAAACCTACTGAGTTTTTCGATAAACCATCATCATTTGTAAAGTCCGCCATCCGGCACTTGGCCAGCATCGTAATCTATGGGTTAATCCCCTCATGAAATAATCTAAAGTTGTGCCCAGCATTGGGACTAGCGCTCCAAAAAATGGCTGAGAACAGTAATTCTCATCCCTTTGTAATAGGATAAAAAAGTATCGAACTAACCAGTTCTTGGTGACAGTCGTGGAGCAGTTTCAACAGTAAAGGTGACGTGCTCAGATCTCCCTCTGCTATTGGCAGCATATACTACTAATTTAAGATGCCTCTTAGCACCAAGTCTTCGAAGGTTCCATACTGCTGCCCCATTCGTAGAATTCGTTACTAGACCCTCATTGGCCCATACTTCTGCTATATACACACATTGTAAACCGCCTTCGTAACCTGGTAACATAATTATAATATTATGTTTATTAAAAAATTTTGAAATATATGTATATGGAAATTAAAGCAAGTATAATAAAAAGATATAAAGACTTTATAATAACTTTAAATGTTTTTTTCTACACTTTTTATCTTAAAATAAAAAAAAACGTGTGTGTGTACTTATGTACGCAAGTGAGAAGTTATACTTCTTTGACGTAGCAGAACAAAAATATCTAAAGATTTCATCCCGTATGTCACAACTCTCTGTTTGTAAAAGGAATGCAGCTAACTTCATCATGTCGCTTTTTGGCTGTCTTTAAACGTGCCAAAAGAAGTATAACTTCAAAAAACGTGCTCAAATTAAGTAATTCCATCTCTTTTGAAATCGGTTAAAAAGGATAATTAGTTGAAATTTAATCAGTAATCTTCGATAATGTAACAACAGTGTTCCAACGATCGGTATTTTCACATATAATTTACTTAATAGGTTTACGGTTACCGAATAATTAAGTACATAAGCACTTTTAAATGCTTATTAAAACTTAATTAATTTTCAAAATTCTTATAACTCAGCAATTTTAGTACTGTACTCGTATATTATTATTTTAATAAGCCAGCCTATATTGCCGCTAACTTAAATTACCTATTATCGTGTTCTATTTTAATTACCCAGTTGTTAAAAGTATTTTCTTAATCGAGGCAGATCATTGGGAATAAAAAGTAACCTACCTCCATTCCTATGATATAATAACCTTGCCAAATTTCATCGAAATCTGTTCAGTGGTTTAAGTGTAAAAAGGTACTGACACACAGAAAAGTTTCTTTCATATTTATAATATCAGTATAGATTTTTAAATGAAAAATCAATTAAAACTATTTACTTATTAGTTTATTGTATTTCATTCAAATCACGAGTACATTTAAAACATTTGAATAAAAAACAACACTTTATTCGTTAATTATGTCAGTCCGGCAGACAAGTCGCAAAAAAAACCGAAATTATTACAAAAACTTTAATTACTTATTAAATAATTACAATTTAAATTTAATTCTAATTGCGCGACAATCGTGTTCGATGTTAGAACAGAAAGTGAAGTAAAAATATAAGTCTTGAATGCGATGCCGCTGTGTGTCGCAACCGCGGGTCACGTTGGCTGATTCGGCGTTCTCACGCTCGTCCCCAGTCTGATGCAATATTTATGGGTATTGATGTGATTTCCATTGCCTTGCGAATTCCGTGGAATTTAATTACTTAACATCTCCCTCCCTAAGATCAGCGACTATTCGTAGATTGATTTGAGAATAGCGCGGATAATCCAGTTAGAGTAATATTGGTGTTGCCTTGTTCTATCTCGCCATTTGCACATTCAGCTGTAGTTTCCGATGAGCGTTGCCTCACGTATTTTCTTAATGCGAAGCCAATACCCAGTGCGCTTGCACCTAATAGTAGTAAGTATAGCGGTGTTATAGTGTAGTACACGCTATGAATGTCACCATTGTCTAGAGTCAGCGGTGCTTCCATGGATATTTCCTTGGCAGCAGCATGGAGGCTGTGAAGATCTGCGGAGTTGAGTGTCAATCTTCTAATTTCTGAGTTTTCGCTAGTTCTATTGGCGAAGGGGATATTCATTATTTTTAATGCCTGTCCTTTCAAGCGGTCATCCTTGTTTGCGAGTATTAGACCTGACGTTTGTACGACACATCCTTTCGGAATTGTAATAAGGTAGCTGCCTTTTATGGTGTTATATTGTGTTTCAGTGCAGGACATGCGAATCTTCGTGGGTACAGGAAAGCTTGCTACGTAGTGGCGATCGTCGAGTACGTCTACAGCTTCAGTTTTCAGTTCGGTAGTAGTGTATTGACAAGATTTGTCGATTTGTTGCGTGGTTATCAAGCGATGGATACAGTCGCCTTGATCCTTGTAGTGTTGATTGATGTTATCCTCACAGAGATAATACTGGCTGGACTTCGGGCATTCTGCCTCTATGTACATAAAATCTTTGTCGTGAATTGCTAGGAAGGGATAGGCTGGGATTAATACTTTGTTGTTTCTATTGGGAACTATGGATAGTTTGTAGAAATTATAAGTGGTAGGAAAAACTACAGGGAGCTTAAATACTAATACTAAATTTTTACTGTTATAATAGTACCCTAACTTAACTATATCGAAATAATCCCTAAAGCTAATGTTCAGTATTTGCTCTCGGCCATAGAGAGCATTTAACTGTTCTATCATACTATCAAATACGTCTAATTTAAACATAAGAAAATGTGTGCTTTTGGCACGTATAAATGCTAATAAGTTCTCCAACCTCAGTAGTTCATCTGATAAGGATTCAATGTTATCTGCTAGCATTATAAGATATTGAGTTAAATGGGCAAATTTAATTAAATCCTTCTCACTTTTTAATTCGTTTTCCATAATCAAATCGACAACTTCCCTAATTTTATCCTGATTTTGAGACATTTTACTTAAAATTTCCGAGTTTTGTGACATCCAATGTTTATTTAAACTAATACGATTATTTAATTCCGTGACGATTTTATTCTCGTCTTCTCGTAAGGATTTAATAGCGTTATCATAGCGAATGGCATCGGTATAATCTAAGTTTCCCGAAATGCTTTTTATTACTGAGCCTAACCCGTCGATTAGGCCTCGCTTAGTGCGATGAGATTGAAATAACTCTACTTGATCAGATAGCTGCTTTATTTTACTATAAAGATATTCTATGTGAGGTTGATATAAGGAAAGCGTTTTATTATGGAACTGAGGCGAAATATCATCTAATTGTTTCCTTACTAAATTAATGTTAGTAGTTATAATATCTACGTTAACGGGTTGAATGAAAGAATGATAGTGGGAGATAACTTTTGATTGCCCTAAAAAGAAAGGTAAGATGCCAGGTCCGTTATCCAAATTATTCAGCGTTATGTCCTCTGCTCGTGCTGGGCTCAGGATCAGAAGAACAATCCTGTAACAACCGATTACTATTAGGGACCCGTTTTAACCGAGACTTAGCGATTGGCCCTCGTTTCTTTTTAGTATAAATGTGAATCGGAAGGTCAGCTAGGACTATGTCACGTGTATATCTCGGAGCTAATTTTTGACGGTTAGCCATTGGATTTCGTATAAATACATGCTGATCTGGGGAGTACTCCTCTTCGGGTTCCCTATCTCTGTTAATATTTTCCGTGATACGAGTACGATTGTGAAGGGATGATTCATTGATCATCTCATAGACTTTTTGCATTTTATTGCGGTGCTCCTGCGTATACAATTGTAATATATTTTCTGATAAATTTATGTCTAAAGGATTACGAGGATCTAGATGACCAGTGATTATATCTAAGGGTCTACATTTCGTGAAGCTGTGAATGGAATTATTATATCCTAGAATTGCATAAGGCATTAGGTTTATGACAGATTCACCGCGATTTTCTAATTTTAAAATACGTAGATGTTCTAATAATGTCGAATGCAGTCTCTCTACTATACCATTCTCGTTAGGTGCACATGCTAGTATTTTATGATGTTGAATTTTGTGTATTCTAATGAATTCTAAGAATAATTGATTCGTAAATTCTGGACCTCTATCTGTTACAATCGTCATGGGGAGTCCGTGATGTGTGCTAAATTTTAAAAGAGCCTGTACGACACTAACGGCTGTCGCATCTTTTAAAAAGTAAGCTTGAGCATATTTCGAAAAAGCATCTATGATTGTAAGGTATTTCTGCGACTCAACGCTTAGTAAATCGAGATGTACAATTTCAAAAGGCCTAGTCGGAGGTGGCACGATTTGAAATTTCTGTTTTATGGGATTTCTATCATACTTAGCCTGGCCACATATATTACACTCATTTATGTATTTTGTTATGTGCTCCTTCATTTTTGGCCAGTAGTATTTGTTGGATAAAGATAAGTAACACTCGTTAATTCCGCGGTGGTTCGTTTTACCCTCATGGTAATTACGAATTATTTCTTGTTGCTTTAAATAATCTTTAATATTTTCTAACTCTGATTTTGTTAAAACTAAATCCATAGAGGAGCTTTTAAAGTTATTTTGTATTATGGGAATAATTTCATACATCGCCACAGGGGGATTTATGAGAATGCCGGTCTTTACTTTTGGATTAACATATCCTTTTATTGCGTTTACGACATCCTCCTCAATGTTAGTTTTGGAAATTTGAATATGTGTTCTCATATGCGATTCAAAGGGCTTAGAAACTGAAGGTCGGCTTTTTATATCATCGACAAGCGTTAGAACGATTTGCTTATGATATTTATTTAGTGGAAAATCAGTAATAGGTACTTCTAATATAGGGTTTTCAGAGTCTGTGTGGACTGTATCAGTATTTGAGCTAGCTATTAGAGAAGGTGGATTTTCGCTAGGGTTGGCCCTTACGGAGCTAATTTCTTCGTTATGTATTTCGATACGGGATAATGCATCAGCATTAGTGTTGCATTTTCCTTGCTTATATACTACTGAAAAGTCAAATTCACTCAATTTGAGTCGCCATCTAGTAAGACGCGAGTTGGGTTCTTTGATGTTCATAACCCATTGCAAAGGCCTATGATCAGTCACGATTTTAAATTTTCTACCGAAGAGATACGGTCTAAAATATTTCGTGGCCCATACAATTGCAAGGAGTTCCTTTTCAATAGTGCTGTAGTTTAATTCGCTACTATTTAGAGTCCTAGAAGCGTAAGCGATAGCCCTATCCGCACCTATAGTACCCTGTGAAAGAACGGCTCCTATGGCTATGTTAGACGCGTCTGTAGTTAAAATAAACTCTTTTGTAAAATCGGGATATCTCAGTATCGGGTCATTGGTTAAAAGCGTCTTACATTTCTCAAAACATTGAATATAATTTTGATCTAAAGTTATTTTGCAACCTTTCTTTAAACATTGGGTCATGGGTTTTGTTACTTTAGCAAAATCTGGTATAAATTTTCTGTAGTAACCAAGGAGGCCTAAAAATCTTTTAATTTCAGTAGGGGTTTTTGGAAGAGGATAATTTTTTATTGCGGATATTTTGTCTGGGTTTGGCTTGATGCCGTCCTTACTGATAATGTGCCCTAAGTAAGCTGTTTCGAGTTTAAGAAATTCTGATTTGTCCATCTGGATTTTAAAATTCGACTCGCGTAATCGGCTAAATACTTTTTCTAAATTTACTATATGTTCTTGCAATGACGTGGAAAATACGATGACGTCATCGAGATACACTAAACATATTGTATTCTGAAAATCTCTGAAAACATTATCCATCACACGCTGGAAAGTGGACGGACTATTTTTTAAACCCATGGGCATTCTTAAGAATTCGAAGTGGCCATGCTCTACCGTAAACGCTGTTTTTGGTATATCCGCGGGGTTCATCTCAACCTGATAAAAACCACTCGCTAGGTCTAGAGTTGTGAAATAATGACAGTTGCCTAACTTATCTAAAATATCTGTTATGTTCGGTATGGGGTATTTATCGTCCAAAGTTTTTTCATTCAATTTCCGAAAATCTACTACCAATCTCCATTTAGTTTTTCCTGACGCGTCCACCTTTTTGGGTACAACCCAAATAGGGGAGCTCCATGCAGATTCTGATGGTTTAATGATGCCTTGTTCTAACATTTTACTAATTTGATCTTGAACTTCTTGCCTATGTACGAATGGATAACGGTAACTTTTTGTATATATAGGAATTTCATCAGTAGTTTTGATTGAGTGTTTTATTTTATTAGTGAAAGTCAAGTTTTCCCCTTCTAAATAAAATACATCCGCGAAACGTTCGCATAACAGCTCTAAATTAATGCGCTCCTCTTCATTCAAATGATCAGTGCGCAATCGCGATAACACTTCCTTTACGCGGTGAGACGTTTGTTCGGTGCGCATGCACTCAACGTTATAAAGGTGAGCACATACGGGGCGGTCCATAGAAAAAATTACATCGCTACGACTCGGGTTATGGATCTCTAATATACCTCTCTGGTTTTTTACAGTGGTTAAACATTCACTTATGTGACAATTAGATATAACCTGGTCCGGAATAATAACTTCGCCATCTCGGGTATTAATCGGTAACCTAACTAATTTAGAGGAGCCAGCGGGTATAATATCTTCATATAAATTAGCGTTCCGCGAGTCATAAACGTGTATGGGATTTGACGCGTTTTTTGTTAGTAGTAGCTTAGATTTAAAATCAATTGTAGCTTCCCACTTGTCTAGCAAATCGGATCCTATCAACCCGTCGAAGTAATCATGAAAGTTATAGACAAATAGTGTTACGTAACCGCTATCTTTTAATTCCGAAAAGCAAGGTAAGGTTATCGAATAGTCACTACGTGTCACCGCGTGCACGTTGCATACTTCAAAAGGATCATAATTCAATCTTACATTACTAAAATAAGTCTCGACTGCCTTAGGGCTAATAAATGATTGATTCGCGCCTGTGTCTATCAGCAACTTTAAAGGAGGATTTTTAAATTGCAAGTATGGAAGTTGGCGTTGTGTTTGAAGGTTAACCTCTATTTTGGTTTGTCTGACTTTCGAATATCGCGAAAATCCTCTTTTACAGTAGCCGGTTCGTCATTATTAGATATGCAACAATCCACTTCAGGCTGCGGGTAATAACTTTGATCATATTCAATATCATGGTAATTATCGGTATAGCATTCATTAGGCTCATAGTAAGAGTAAAAATCGGAGTAATAATCGCTATAATCATGGTAATTAACGCAATCATTAAAGTTTACTTGGTTACTTTTGAAATAATTGTTATGAGGGGGATTACCGTGTAACGCATTATTAGGTGGCAACGCTTTCGGTATAAAATGACTTACACCACTCATGGGCTTCGGATACTGGGAACCAAATTGTGGTACAGGGTTACGCGGTGTGAATTTAAATGCATTATTAGGATTATAATTAGGGGGAGGAGCTCTAAACATTTGTTGAGTACGTGTTGGACCCGCCGGATTTTGAGTATTAAAATTAGGTCGCCATTGCAGGGGTCCTTGCGGCGTCATTGGTTGTACGAACGGGACCTTTGATGGTCCGGGCAAATTAAAAGTGAATGGCCTAGGCTGCGGTATGTTAAAACCTTGCATAGATTTTTGAGGTGTCATTTGAGGAATTGGTATTGTCTTTTTGTCAGGTAATTGATTATTACGCTGCTGTAAATAAACGACGTTTTGTTCCTCGTGAACAAACTCTAAAGCTTTTTCGATATTCTCCGGCCGCATGCATCTAATTCGCGAACCTAATGGGTCTTTTAGACCACGTATAAAAGCTTGAAGGGTTAATTTTTTATATAGATCCCTCTTTGCCTGTATTGTAGTTGCTACATTTTCGTGAAGCGAAACGTAGGTCATGATTGTGCTAAATAAATTTTGACATTTTTCATAAAACTCTTGGGGGCTGTCGGAACCCTGTGTCAGTAAGGCTAAGTCATTATACAACGCGGTTTCGTCACGTTGGTCGGAGAAATTATTAACAAGTGATTTTCGAATACCAGCCCAGTCTGATGGGATGCCATTGGAATTTATCAATCGGGCCGCGGCGCCCGTTACTTTATTTAATATTCCATTAATAAGGGCTATCTCAGCAAGTCTATTGGGTGAATCCTGGTTAGTAATAAATTCTACAACTAATTGATCGCACAAATGTATAAATCGAGTTAATACGTTGACGTTCCCGTCAAATTCCGGTACTAATCTGAGAGCTTTAAAAATGTGATCTAAG
Organism: Brenthis daphne; assembly: GCA_947093115.1. Taxonomy (NCBI): domain Eukaryota; kingdom Metazoa; phylum Arthropoda; class Insecta; order Lepidoptera; family Nymphalidae; genus Brenthis; species Brenthis daphne. The sequence goes on along the minus strand of OX352474.1, from coordinate 26,601,406 downwards.
TCAGCCATTTCAACCCCTGAATTATTTAAACTAATTCCTCTATTTAAATCTTGATAGCTATTCCTACTACTAACTCTATTCTCTAACCTAACACTCCGAAATTCTCGTGGATGGAAAATCTTGGAAGGATATTATTTAACACGGGACTTAAAAGTTAGGGGTGAGCAATTCACTAAAAGAATTTTAATGTACTCACATGAATTTCATTTCGGCTTCCTCGCTGTATCGATATCTGGATACACTTGCTGCAGGTCACGACGTGTAGATTCGGATCCTCGAACGGGCTTGATAACCACCCGGGCGGTACGCGACGTGATGATAATTATCGAGTAATTTAAACCGATCGCGAACCGGCCCGCGAGTATCCTACCGACTGCGCCAATTATGTCAGTCCGGCAGACAAGTCGCAAAAAAAACCGAAATTATTACAAAAACTTTAATTACTTATTAAATAATTACAATTTAAATTTAATTCTAATTGCGCGACAATCGTGTTCGATGTTAGAACAGAAAGTGAAGTAAAAATATAAGTCTTGAATGCGATGCCGCTGTGTGTCGCAACCGCGGGTCACGTTGGCTGATTCGGCGTTCTCACGCTCGTCCCCAGTCTGATGCAATATTTATGGGTATTGATGTGATTTCCATTGCCTTGCGAATTCCGTGGAATTTAATTACTTAACACGTTAACAAAATTTTTAAATATTTACAAACAAGCTTGAAATCGCCTTTTGAGTGTTTAAAATTTGAACTTAAATTCTATTTTGCTATTAGTAAAAGTCATACAACGCTCGTGATTTGCAATAAATATAAATATGTTTTGACACTAACACACTGCACCATCTAGTTCCATGGTAAGCTACGTTGCTTGTATTACGGATACTACATAGTTGATACACTATACATACATATTATAAATATAAACACCCATGACTGGAGTACAAACATTCTCGCTCATCACACAAATGAATGCCTCCAGCGGGACTCGAACCCGCCACCGCTTGAAAAGCATGTAAAAACTGAACCAAACGTATCGTCAAAGTAGTTTCGCCTTTTAAGTATAACTTTGAACTTAAATTCTATATCATTCAACGCTCGTGATTTTCGGTATACTAATGAATTACCTGCAAGGCACGTCAGGTCCAATGAGTCATCAGTTAAATTGTAAACTGAACAGTTAGAAGGTGGGTCGGGTCTTGTAGCCGGTAACAGCGTATATACACAAGGACTTGTTTGTTGACCAGCCAGGTTGGTCGCCCGACATGATAGGGTGCCGTAATCAATGTCTGATACGGGAATATACGTTAACACCGATTTGCCTCCTTTTGCGTCCACGGTGAAACGATCCTATGAAAATATTTGTTTTATAAAACAGGTTTTTCTTGAAAAATCAAAGAATTTAATGTAATTTTAAATGTTAGACTATAAAGAAAAATAAATTAAAACACATAATTTTTATAAATTAAGCTTCTACGTAAGAGTACGGGTTTTACTCATATATTTTTAATTTTCTTACTCTATTTTTAAGACATTTTGCATTTATATTATAAGTTTTCATGCCCATTAAAGGGGTTCGACTATTATGTATCTAAAGGGGTTCGAAAATTATAAAGATGAGAGCTGGATTTATTCAAAGTGAGGCACACATTGTGGCTGATAAGCATGGATACAGAATATTTTAAGAAACAAGAAAAATATTATCAAGAATATGGTGCCTGACAGGAGTTTGAAGTATTTTCAGGCAAAGAGTACAAAATTGACTTAAAAAAATGGTAAAGGATGAGAAGTACAACAAATATTTCTATCTCATTTACTGACATCAGCATTTGCAGTAGTCACTATAGGTGAAAAACTAACCGACCTATAAATTACAGATCACTTTACTGTTTTGCAAAAGCAAACCGAAAAGAAGCCCAACAGCTATTCCTTTGTATTTATAATATACTAGCAACTCACCCTTGTTTCGCTCGGGTTCGCCCCTGGGTATGTTTTAACGGTTAATATGGAATAGATACTCTATATCTTACATGATATTAGTCTTTAGCCTTCCTCAATAAACGGGCTAACTAATGAAAAAGAAATTTTCAAACCGGGTTAGTAGTTCCTGAGATTAGCGCATTGAAACATACAAACAAACAAACTGCCACTTTATATTATTAGTATAAATGTTATAATAAATATGTTTTACTAAAACAAGTGCCAGATGCTTATCCTATTAGGGATTACAACAACGATTGTTCTTAAAGTTACGCACTCTATAGAGAACAGCCTTTTTCAAAATCAAATACACGAGCTTCATAGAATTTACCTTGATTTATATCTATATCTTCTCCTAATTTACAAATGTATTTTGCAATACATCATTTAGAATTTAATCAGCAAATGGAAAGCCCTAATACATCAATACAGGGTATAATTTAACCGAACCTTAAAGTAACATCTCTTGTTAAAATACGAACCGAAAAATAAATATTTAAATCCCAGACCTATCAAACATTTGTGATTTATTCATTGTTAAAATGAATATGAAATATACCAATGTTGAATAATAAAGTTCAATAGAAGGGACACAGAACAAAGAAAGATTCGCTTTTCAATAATTTCCCAGGCCCAAGGGTAGAATCATAAAAAATCAGGAAGTATTCCCAGAGTAGAAACCTTTTCGCGACTTCGCGTCAAACGAACAAGACCCAAAATGTTTTCCCTTTGTACTCATATATCGTGTGTCAAAAAAATCTCAAGAGAAAAGAGATTAAGTAATTTTGTACGACAAACTCAGAACTATCTTGTGCGAGGAATGCTTTTGTTGTTATCGCTGTTATTTGATCTATCCCATAAGAAATGAGTATTTTTAATTATATAAAATTATTGGTTATTCGGTATACCTATCTATACTTGTGTTGATAAAAAATAATTGTTTTATTTAGGGATATTAATGAAGTTTTTTATTTGTAAAATAGCTCTTTGTATACGTTTAATATTTTGCTAACAATAGTTTAAATGTACTCATAAGATATAGCCTATTATAAAAAAAAGAACCATTCAATTGGTTCAAAATAGGTGAAGTTATCACGTAATATGATATCTAAACACATGCAACCAATAATAAAAAATTTCAACATTTTTAAGTTGTTCAAAAATACACACGTGCAATTAATAATTATACTGAAAGGGCCTGGACACAAAACCAATGTAATTTAGCCCTCAGCTAAATGAAAGATAAAAATTGCTATCTATATAATTCACACCAAGTTTGAAGCTACGACTATGCATATCTATACAAATATTATAAAGATAGCTTGTTTGTTCGTTTGGTTGAACGCGCTAATCTCTGGAACTACTAGTAGGAATTGAAAAATTCTTTTTGTGATGGATAGTCCATTTATTGAGGAAATTTTTAGGCTATATATCATCCCGGAAAAATATACGGTTCCCGTGGGATAGATTTGTTGTTGTCTATGGACAAACCCGAAGTGAAGCGAGGGTGAGTCGCTATTAGCATATATAACTAATATAATTAATATAAACAATTTTACTCACGTAGGAATCAAGTAATATACAATAATAGTAGGAAAATTACTGTAATTAATTCATTCAATATGTATACGTAATCTTAACACAAAGTCGTATTTCATGAATACCCTCAAAGTGGAACATTCCAATTAATTTTAGCAAAACTTATAGATTTTCATTTTGTGGGCGGCAATCGTGAGATTCAATCATGAGAGTAATATTTTGCTTCATTTTAGATTCTAATTAATATTACTTGTAATATAATCGTCATAGCAAGATCAACAAGTACTATCAATATATCGACTTAATAATGCATATTAATAATATTAATAGATAGCGAACTATATATCATCATTTTTCTAAGGTACTCAATTTTTTTAATAAACTATACATTTACAAGGTCAGATATCAAGGTTACTTACCGGGTCGACCTTTATCGAGCCGACTGAATTGTTAAGACTCCACTCGAATGTGTCAGGAGGCGGAAAAGCGTCTACTTCACATTCCACTTTAGATGGTTCTTGGAGAGCAGCACCTATCAGTTTCACCTCTCTTTTTCGGCATAACGGTCTATCTGCACAAAAAATATTACTGTTGGTACAAATATAAGTATGATTTTTTATGATTCATCGTAAAACTTGACTGATGAAAGTTGTATTACATCTATGTTCCTATTTTAGTTCATTAAAGTCACGATTTGGCTTCGTATAAAAGGAAAGAGATTTGTACTTCGTGATATTTTTTCCGATATAAATCAAAATGACAGCGATCAGAACGATGGCAAAGTATAGAACGTTCGACATTTGAAGGAAAATGGGCGAAGAAGCACCACTAAGCTATGTTAGCGGAAAAAGCATTCAGAACGTAATATGATTACGATATAGAGCGAGAGGATGAAGCTATACAATATGCTTAAGCTGTTTACAAATAGCTAAGGAAGTATGAGGTTATTTACATGCAAATCCTTTGACATCACGATATATCATGTACCATAAGGGAGATGTACCGTAGCAAATATAAATGAAGAAAATATCTCAAAATATCTGGTACAGTATCATACAAAATTAAAAAGTATAATTATAAAAAATAACCATTTATGTTATTTTTTTATTATACTTGTATTTATGATCATATAAAAATTGCCTTCAAGATTTGTTTAGTTAAATCGCACTAATAATCTAAATGCGCAAAGTGTATGAGTGTGTTAGATACTTCTACTAAAATATAGCACGCTACTTTTTATAAAAGAACTATTCGGACGAAACCAGATTGGAGTAAAAACAGCTGATTGTAAATAAAACAAAAACGTGTAAAGTATTTGCATAACAACGTTAAGGTATAAATTTGACCCGTTTTTAATATCTTTGACAGTTCGCACGAATTTCGGAGAAAACTTCCAAAATATACGAAGATAATCGCTGCGAAATTTGGAAAATGTTTTCTATAATAGCGAATTCTACGAAATAATATTTATTGAAAAAAAAAAATGGTTTTATAGTAAATTTTGCGCAGAAACTTGTGTTAAGTTTTTTGCTTTACGAAAACCCACTTTCAGCAAAAATAATTGCTCATCGTTGGCCATCTCCCCATTTCTCTCGTTTCTCTTTTCTTTTCTAACAACCTGCAATACATTATTAGCCCTTATGGCTTGCTTTCCTGAATCTAAATGTACGCCGTCGTCCATTCGCCGTATTGTTCTGGCTTCTAATTGATTAAATGATCCAAGATTGCTGATACCTTTGTGTCTGTAGAATCGAATCTAGGAAAGATAATCTTTGCCGTTAAATGCGGTATGTCTATCAAATTGAATGCCTACCGAATACGATTATGTTCCAGATTGTGTGCGGTAGTCAATAATTGAATTGTCTTACATCTAAATCACCGTTACGGTACCTAACCTTATATTTTGGTATATATTTTGTATAACGCCTCTATAGAAAGCGTACTAGCGTAGGCATAAAGCAATTCTAAATATTTAATATGGCACGCGAAATATATGATGACGCTTGCAAGGTTATCGACTTAATAATGCACGTATGATAGTCAGGATATCAGAAACCAATAATATCTTACTGTGCAGTGTGCATTTATATAAGCACTAGACGAATATTTTAATGACCATACAAACGCTGGTTCAGAGATACAAAGCGCAGCGTTCTCCTCATACTGGTGAAATGCGTATATAAAAAAACTAATTTTATAAATAAAATTAACACACTTGTAACCGATTTTAAAATACCTAATATATATGACCAAAATAAACATTTTGTCTATTTAAATGTTTGTATCGTCAAAACTTTGGAATTACTAACCCGATTTTAATAGTACTTTTACTGGTAAATACAAAGAGATACAGGTTTTTGTTCGAAAAAACCTAGTTCTGATAAGATAGAAGTTCTGAGAAGTTAGAAGATGAATAGCTTAAACGATTTAAAGCGGACTTTTAATAGCAAATCGAATTAGGGTGTGTAAAATGATGTAGGCTATTGTTCAAAGTACACATATACGTGACTCTCACGAAAGAAAGCTAATATATAATGAATATGTAAATATTCCAAAACCACACTCAAAGACTCGATAAAGTTTTATTATGTACGTGAGACGATTAAGAATAAAACAAATGGGTTCGCATATCTGATAATTCACTGACGACATATAAATGCCGAACATTCAACATTAAGGACAAAAGTTTTCAAATAAAACTCAGAAGTACTCGCTTAAACATGATCCCGTCCTTTTCCACCTTCATTTTGGGATACTGCTACATATGTATAACTTTGTAGGGAGATGTTATTAAAACTCCTAACTCTACGTAAAAATATCAAAGTAAAATTGAAAAAAAATCTCTTTTTAGATCATTTAATACTGAATAATAAGCCAGCTTAGGTATTTGGGATGGTAATCTACACATTTTAATGTTGTCCTATGTGCTATATATTTTTTATTTAAATATAATATTTAGCTGGATTTTATTTTTATTTAAATAGAAACCTAAAATATATAGTTATTGTATTAGTCAATTTCTCAGCCCATTTTGATACTGCACTTAATTCAATTAGAGGTAAACTACCATGTGTATAGTAATTGCAACTATTTTAGCTATCCAGTTTTTATCCGACTGCGCGACGCAAAGAAGGGTAATATGTTTATCAGCCTATGTATGTATGTTTGTTCCCTTGTGGCATTCTAGAGACCAAACGCGTGGACCGATTTTGATGATTCTTACGTCGTAAGATTCGTCTTGACAACGCTTTTGTCATAGGGTATATAAATATTAAATATACAGAATGGCGGATCTAGGCGCTAATTTGTGTGTCTTGAACAAATTTTTTTCGTCCGAATCAATCGAGTGGGCCATCAAAATACAGGGTTTTAAGAGGCAATTACAAAAATATACGTTATTTATATATTTAAAAATAATTTAGGATAAGAAATTGTTAAATAAAACTAAAAATGTCATAAACTAAAAAGCTGTAAAAAAAAGATTTACGAAAATAAAAAAAAACCCCGACTGCATAAAAATCGAACTAAAAAGATGAAAACAAGTTGACTGAGAAATATATCACTAAGCAGTCGGAGACAAATATATTACTCTGCTACGAGTCTTGTCATGTGTATCGCTTTTTGTGCAGTCGGGTTTTTTTATTTTTGTATTTTTTTTTATTAATTATCATTAATTGTTAGAGAACAAATTCACTAATTAAAGCAATAAAATCATAATTGGCTTCTTCTTTATTTAAAACATCCACAAAATATACTTGTACATATATTATGTATATTTAAAGCTATAAAAAATCTTCATCTTTTCATAGTTTTCAATAAATCTACCAATATTAATAGCGACTATGTAAATAAATATAGAAGTATATAAACTTACAAACTATTTGCATTTTTAAAGGCGGTGACTTCCCATCTCCTTCTACGTTAGATGCTGTGCAGGTGTATGTGCCAGCTTGATGACGAGACACGTTGCGAAGAGCGAGGTTAGTGTTACCAGTTAAGATAACTCCATTAGACGGATTGTTTTGAAGTAATACTCCCTGTGGGTGAACAATAGAATATTAATTAACAATAGCTCAAGTTACAAATTATATCATATGCTTACGATGTGACCATATTTTAAACTTCACTAAATCATTAAATATTATAAAACAAAGTTCTCCCACAGCGTCTGGCTGTCTGTTTGTCTGAACACAATAAACTCAAAAACTACTGAACAAATTTTCATACGGTTTTCTCAAATGGATGGAGTAATTCATGAGGATGGTTTAAGTGTATAATGCATTAAGGTTTTGTGTAAATTGACTGAAATGACGATTGTTTAAGATGTTGGAAAAAATTATGCCCATTGGGAGCCTTGCTGGTGTATGCCGCGTAAAATAATAGTTACATATATGAAAATAACGTATTGTGGCAATATTCCTCTTAATAAGATCTATAAAACTGTTGCAACTGTAATTATATGTACCTAGGGAAGCAACTGAGCGAAGTAATTATAAAACAATATAGAAAAACATAAAATACATTGCTACATTCATAATAGCAACCAAGGAGTAAACCTTAAACATTTTATAGCGAAATTTTAAAAATCTTTAAATAAGAAAATACCACTATCTTTTCGGATGATTTCGCGGACTTATTTTGATTTTTTTTGGTTGTTACAGACAACTATACATTCAAGACATGTAACACCTCAGTCTCTCCCGTGACCATGGATGCTGTAAAGCATTCGAAACGTCGGGAAACAAAAATCAAAATAAATCCGCGAAATAATCCGAAAAGATAGTTTTATTTAAAAATGTCAAACATTCGCATAAATCTAAGAAAGTGTTATAAGAAAATACCAGCTCACAAACATTTAAAATAATAATAAATATGTTGGGACACTAACACACATCACCATCTAGTTCCATGGTAAGCTACGAGGCTTAAGAAAATATACACTATAAAACCTTACTTTGAACGTAACGTATAATCAAATTATTTTATCTACACTTAAGCTACCAAGACACGATATAGAGCGCTTCTTTTTCTTTACTCAATGTCATATTTCAACTTTAACTGATAGAGAGAAAAAAAAATGGTAAATCAGATAACACATTCATGAAATGAACAAAATTACGAAAGAAGAAATTATGCACCTTAAATGGAGTCATATCTTACAATTCTCGAACTAAATCAAAGTATCGAATAATTCTCAACAAAACTCCAATTTATTTAAGTTAAAAATTGTGAAAATAACGTTTTCCAAACCGATGGCGTTTCACGCGGTCAATCAAAAACTAAACTCGAACATAAAATGAATACAGGGTTTTGCTATGAATACAAAATTGTCCCAGAAAAAAATATTTTTGTTATTATAAATGACATTTACTTTTGGATGTGCTTCGCTGAATTGGTTAAATGTAACAATTTGCAAACGCCACAAAAAATGTAGGTTGCTGGCAAATTTGCATTTGTTTAGTTCGACTGACAGTTTTTCTATTTCGTATTTATTATATTGGCTTGAACTTTGAAATGTGTATTTTTATTTACAAAACGGTTATCTTTAAACCAAACGTAATTGCTTGTGTTGTGATGACCGTATACCAGATTAGGATGAATACTAGAGGATCTGGGTTCGATTCCTGACAGAATAAATTAAAATTGCTTCTTATCATTTTTAATTATTTAGTACGCGTTGCCAAAACAGAGAGAGAAAGAGCATATTCGGGTTCCAGTTCCACACATAAGGTGATTTATATGCTAAGTAGTAATTCGGATAATTTTATATAAGTTTTATATATATATATATATATATATATATATATATATATATATATATATATATATATATATATATATATAAATTTATGACTTGCTTGTTTTATATATCATGAAAAAAGTGAAACAAAGTGAATTAACTTTTTTTTTTTTTTATAGAAAAAAGGGGCAAACGAGCAAACGATCCACCTGATGGTAAGTGGCTATCGTCGCTCATGGACATCTGCAACACAAGAGGAGTTGCGAATGCGTTGCCGGCCTTTAAGGGACCTATAGACATTACTCTTGAAGAGCCCCATATTATAGCGCTCAGGGAATACCTCGGGAGGAAGATCATTCCACATCTTGCACGTGCGGGGTAAAAAAGATCGAGACGCACGTACATTTGTAGAATGCCAAGCATCTAAAATGTGTGGATGACATCCTACCCGACGGCGAAGGGTGCGATGATAGAAGCGCGACGGTGGCACCATGTCAAAAAGTTCATCAGAACACTCTCCATTGTATAGACGATAGAAAACACACAGAGAGCCAACATCTCTCCGAAGGCTTAGAATGTCTAAATCGTCTGTGAGTACGGGATCGTTGATAATACGAACTGCCCGGCGTTGGATAGAGTCAAATGGAAGAAGCTGGTATTGGGGGGCGCCGGCCCAGAGATGAGAACAGTACTCCATGAGAGGGCGAACCTGTGCTTTATAAAGCAAAAGTCGATGCCCTGACGTGAAATACTGTTTCGCTCTGTTAAGGACACCCATTTTTTCGGAAGCCAATTTGGCTTTTTCTTCCAGATGACATCTAAATTGGACGTCGCTCGATATTTCGACCCCTAGGATCCCGATACTCTTACAGATGTTAAGAGAAGTGTTCTGGAACTTTGGCGCTATAGTGAATGGGGTTTTTTTCGTGGAGAACGCACAAACTTGTGTCTTTGAGGGGTTAAACTGGACGAGATTTCGTCGGCCCCAATCGGAGATCTGCTCTAGGGAAGTCTCGATTTCAGACACAAGTTGGACTCTGTTCTCCTCAACCTTAGCCCGAGAGATGCTAGCTCGGCCAGTATAATAGGCATCGACTGTACTGTCATCTGCATAGCAATGAGCGTTGTTAGTTAACAACATATCGTTGATATGCAGAATAAACAGTGTAGGCGATAGCACTGAGCCTTGGGGTACGCCAGCGTTGATCTGAACAGTGTCGGAGCATATACCGTCAATGACAACTTTTATGCTACGTCCAGAAAGAAAGCTAGCGACCCATTGGCATAATCTCTCGGGAAGTCCATATGATGGCAGCTTCGATAGAAGTGCCTTATGCCAGACCCGGTCGAAGGCCTTTGCGATATCAAGGCTAAGTGCTAACGCCTCCCCCTTACTCTCAATAGCAGCTGCCCAACGGTGAGTTAGATACGCTAGAAGATCACCAGTGCTACGACCCTGTCGAAATCCGTATTGTCGGTCGTTAATGAGCTGGTTCTCTTCTAGGTATGCTAAGAGCCTAGTATTAATCACGCGCTCCATCACCTTAGAGAGTATAGAGGTTATCGCAATGGGCCGGTAATTGGACGGGTCTGTGCGGTCACCCTTTTTGGGAATAGGGTGAACAATGGCAACCTTCCAAGAAGACGGGACTTGGCTAACGGAGTAGAGTTGAGTGAACAGGCGGGTTAAGACCGGTGTCAACTCTGGGGCACACGTTTTGAGTACAATGGCCGGAATACCATCAGGCCCGCTGGACTTCTTGACGTCTAGGGAGATAAGTGCTCGACGCACTTCACGTTGCGTGAAGCGTACTTCGGGCATCATGCTATCACACTGCGAGATGGTAGGCGGCGATAATCCCCCGTCGTCAAGAGTTGAATTTGAAGCAAAAAAAGAGCACAGGAGATCTGCTTTCTCTTTTGCAGAATGTGCCAGCGTGCTATCCGGTTTGCACAGAAATGGTATGGATGATCGACAGAAATTTCCTTCCGCAGCTTTGGCGAGAGCCCAAAAAGCACGCGATCCAGATGGAAGGCTTAGAAGTCTCTCGCCAATGCTGCGAATATGATCGTCTCTTGCCCTGGCCATTAGTGTCTTGCATGATCTAGAAGCAGCATTAAATTTCTTTTTGAGATCGGTGACGTTAGGATCCTTCGCTGTGCGGGCAGCAACCCAGGCTCGATAGGATTCCTGCTTCTCGCTAGAAGCTCTAGCACAGGATGCATCGTACCAAGGTTGCGATTGACCGCCGATACGGACGGTAGAACTGGGAACGAAGCATTCCATTCCCTGTAAAATCGCATCCGCAACGGTATCCGCGCAATACGAGGGATCATCCGATGAAAAGCAGATGCGCTTCCATGGGTAGGATGCGAAAAATTCGCGCAAACCATCCCAATCAGCTGATTTGTAGTGCCATACTCGCCGCGTCCCACTTGGGCGGCAGTAGGTGGATATGGACACATTCGAACGTACCAGGCAATGGTCAGAAGAGCCCAGGGGGGCGTCGACGCACACCTGGTAGTTATCTGGGCACGTGTTCAAGAGAAGATCAAGCAGAGACGGCGCATGGTCTTCGACATCCGGTACTCTGGTGGGTTCAGGTACCAACTGTGAGAAGCCATACGTCAGCGCAAAATTGAAGGCAATTCTCCCTGCGTAGTCTGTGGTCCGAGATCCTAACCAGTCAACGTGGTGGGCATTAAAATCCCCGAGGATCACAACCTCCGCGCAAGGATAACGCTGGAACAGGAAATCTGTCGCTTCTTCGACGTGTCTAAAGAGTCGGTCTATTTCAGCGTTCCCACTATGGGACCTGTAGATACACGCATAGATTCGGGTATATCCCCCATATTCTATTCGTGACCATAAAATTGACAGGTCCTTGTCTTCAAGGTTGCTCAGACGGCGACAGCAGATATCTTCCCTGACGAACATACAAACCCCTGCTTTGGGCAGAAAGACATGCTCCAAGCTGTAACCGGGATATTTTAAATACGATGTATCGACAGGAGAGGATATCTGCGTCTCCGTTAAAAAAAGTAAGGCCGGCTTAGCTGTCTCGAGATAGTGATGGACAGCAATGAGGTTAGAATGTAGTCCCCTTATATTGCAGAGGTCCACGTTAAACGTGGAAGGGGTGGCCGCTGTGCAAACGTTTCTTACTTTTGTTGCAACCATGAGAGTGTCTAAAAAGGAGAAGAATGAGGAATTCTGAGATTTCGGCGTCCCCAGGACAAATGTAGCATTTAGGTTTGTGTCGATCCAGACCACCCAGGCTGTGTGTCTTGCTGGCATGGGGGACGGAAGGGCCCCCGATCCAACCCGACACTGATCGCCGTGTTCCACACCGGTCTCCCACTCCGGCACTGCGACCAACGCACGGGCTTTTAACATTGGTGGCGGGACAGCCTCCCAAACCGGGATAAGTTTGGGTTCGGGTCCCCTACGAACCAACGGGCGGCCAGCGGTACACCGTTTCATCGGGTCTCCCTGGACCCCATGCCAACATAACACGCCTGAATAGAAGGGACGAACTTCACCAAAATACCGGTCCTGAGGTCGCCGAGATCAACAGAATTCGGGAAAAGGGGGCTGGCTTACATGTCTACGACTGGAACACGTCCGAGGACATTTGGCAATCGAATACGACATGATAGTGGTCGCGAGCCAGTCGAGAGCTGTGCCCTCTACCACCATACTAGCATGGGTTACTCGCCTTTTACGAGACGCTTTCCCAGCGGCGGGGGAGAAATGTATTCTAAGCCCGTCTCCCCACGGGTACAATTAACTTCATTTTATAAGAGAAAAAATAAAATAGAAAAACATAGAATATATAAGATTAATTAACAGATATTATAACTTTATTCATGTTATAATTAAATCGAGTGTACTAGTTACGTTAAATCTTAATGAACGCTCCATTTCTTTCTTTTCTGAAAAAGATAATGCGCTAGATAAAACCTCATTCAATACGTAATTATCTCTAAGCGACTCTTTGAAAAGTTTCATGAGGCCGCTGCTGGTGTTAAATTAATAAGCGTTATTGTCTTCTTTATAGTAATTTCAACTTAAATGATTCGTCTTAGAGTATATATTGCAGTGACCGAATATTAGACCTATCAAGCGCATCGAAGTCATCAAATGCGTTTTCATAGACATCGTAAAAGAGAATTATTATCAACTAGCATTGCCGGCGGCTCCGCCCGCGTTCAGATGACCAAAAATCAAATTCTTAGGTTTTACATATTAGTATGCTCTTACAATGCAGTTTTTATATTTTTCTTAGAAATGAGATATTTTCCCGTGGTAAAAAGTGTCTTATATATTGAGCAGGCTAACCAGCTATCACTATACCAAATTTCATCAAAATCCCTCCACTGGTTTTTCTGTGATGCGGTAACAGACAGACAGATAGACAAAAATATCAAAACTAAAGATTCAGCCCTTGTATCGATAATAATGTCTATTTCAATAAGATTTTCCAAAAAATATTTAATGTACGGATTCGGCTTAGTTCCAATTTTATTATATGTATAGACATAAATTTTGACGTCGTAAGTAAATATAAAATTGATACAGTATGTATGTATTCAGCCCTTTTTAACGTCCCACTGCTGGGTACGGGCCTCCCTTCAATACGAGGGGAATCAAGCCATAGTCCACCACGCTGGCCAAGTGCGGGTTGGAGGACTTCACATGTCTTTTGAAAACTTGCTAGGTTCTCTCAAGCATGCAGGTTTCCTCACGATGTTTTCCTTCACCGTTAAGACAAGTAGTAATCATGTTGGAAATGATTCGCACATGAAAATATCAGAGGTGCGAGATTGGGATTTGAACTCGCTTCACTCGGTTTCCCAAGCGAGCGCGTTACCACTGGGCTACCACTGCCTTATAGGCTACTACTTTTACTTATACTTAGACTCGTAATTGTTTACTAACACTTTTCCTACATATTTATGCACTTATAACATATTTGGTTGCCAATTATGTAAAAACATTTGAACTCAAACCATTGACTACTCAAATAGCATAAAAATATGTATATTATAACCTGTTTAAAGCCTCCTTTAAAAGTATTTTATAATGCATAACCAACAGAAATGTGATATTACACTATTTAAACACGAGATAAATATAAAAAAGAAAAATAAACTATTTATTACAGCTATTTGTATGTTTCATGGAATAAAAAAAAGAAAAATGATTTGAAATTTTTATCATTTATTATATATAACTTTTACTCAATTTCAAATAACGTGTATATATTTGAAATATAATCCACAAAACGTTCAAACAATCTCGCTATCATCTTTTTATATATAGAATACATAAAAGATACTTAAATATTACATAAAATATACGATACCAATTTTTCCTTTCATTTCATAGAAAATCAGGCCAACAAAGCGGAAAATATACAATAAAATATAAAGCATCATTCATACTTACGTTGTGTTCCCACACTACTTTATAAGCGGGTGGGTTGGCATCGACTTCACATCCGAAGTACACATCGTCACCCTCTTCGATATCGTTTGGGTTCATCTTGGCACCTAGATGCATTGTAGCGACCGGCACATCTGTTGAATAAAATACTCTATTAATATCTATATAGAGTTGTTTTCCCCATATCAAAAATAACCTGTTATACAAAATATTTGACGCGGTTTTATGAGTGCATGAAAGTTTCATTTCTACGTCGAAAATATATTTTTACCTTATTCCATCCCAGTTACCGCAAATTTGATAAATCAGAACGTGTTGGATGTTCGTTTGTTAAAGTTAGATATATGATTGGAGTGAATCCTCTGAAATGTGGAGCACAGTTAAATTTTATACTATAATGCATTTCACTATTTCAAATAGTGCTATTTTTTGTTTGTTTATTAAAAATTTTGTTTAGGTAAAAGCATTGTGAGGATTGACATTTCATAATATTCTCTACACTGGATAGTTAAAATTGAACTATAAATGAATAATTTCGTCTACTAATATAGTTTTAAGGCCAAATTATTTTTACTAACAACTGGAAGTAACATTTTGAAATAAAAAATATTATTATAAATAATAAATGATTTTTACGTATACCAACTTATGTTTCTCCTTTGTACAATTTATAGAATTAGATATGTTGTTTTTCTTATTATGAAATATGTGTACACTTATATAAATGATTTCAACGTATAAAAACTAACTATAAATTTTTGATAAAACACGCGGTACTATAAGACCTGGCCCATACTTTATTAATTAAGCATTAAAAAAGTTTGTTAGAATTAAACTTTTTTGTTTGTTTTCTACTGTTAAATATAATAGATTTAAACTTACAAAATAACTACTTATCAAGAAAGTTATTTACTAAGTAAAACATTTAGTAACAAAGACGACACGAAATTACGTGACTGTTAAACAAAACTAGTTAAAGTTTGGGGTATAAGGAACTTGAAATGTTGTTCGTTTTTAATTTGGGTAAACTTTTACCATAAAAAAATAATCAATTTCAATGGTTATATTAATAAGAACTCCTAATCTTACTAATATTATAAATGTGAAAGTTTAGATGATGATGGAGGATGTTTGCATGTTTGTTACTCAATCACACCAAAACGGTTGAACGGATCTGGATGAAATTTGGCACAGAGGTTTATAGTTTGGAATAGTACATAGGCTACTTTTATTCTGGAAAAAAATCCGTGGGATAAATTTGTTTTAATAATTAAATATTATATATTTTTTATTATTTATTTTATAAAAATCGATTATAACAATCGAATATATCAATTTGTTCCCCATAAAAAGACAAAATTCAGTAGACTTTCATGGGATAGAAGATTATTATGCTGACATAAGATTGTGTAAATTAGTACAATTACCGCATATTACACAATATTTGAATGAACATAACATATCTCTTATTTAGAGAAAATAAACAATATTATTTTGCTCCTATTACTACTACTTAGTAAGTTTATTTACTTAAATATTACTGATTTTACATTTTTATCCTTTCTATATTTTTATTATAAAATGTTCCTATTACAAGCTTATTTAACTTGCAATGTTTGTTAGTTGGTATGTGTGTATGGGTCAAATCTTGCAAGCCAAATAAGAACCACTTCCTCTTATTTTACTCTTAAAATATAAGGCCTTCTCATACATTCAAAATAATGACCGACCTGGGACTCGAACCCAGGACCTCCGGATCTATAGGCAAATTGAACTCGCTTTACTGTGTTTTCAAGACAATCTAATTTCCAATTGTAGCAACTACAATTTACTAAATCTGAATGAATATTTTATAATTTATATAAATTATATATTTTACTATATAAGCTATTTATGTTGAGATATAATACAAATAAAAACGATACTTACAATAAATATTTAAAGGTAATTTGCTTTCTATTGTTGATTTGTTGAATTTTGAATGCTCTGCTCTACATGTAAGTACTTTTCTGTTGTGCTCCTTTAGAGGTGTCCACGCTAGTAGTGATTGCGTCTCATTTCTATCGTCCAGTTCCTGAAAAAAAGTATAATTTGTAGAATTTTCATAAAATATGTTATAATCTATAGTTAATTTTAGATGTTGTCTGTATAAAAAATAAACATTTTTTAACAAAATAAATATTTTTTTTACAAGGAATGAAAAGATTTGAAGGCCTATTCGCTAGAAAGCTTTGGAAATGATTCTAAGCAAACATTAAAATAAAATATCAAATAAATAGTTTATTTAAAGTATTTTTAGACTCGATGCCAGCTTAAAAAAGACCTTAGTTTTCGAGAAATTCGTTAACATACTTAAGCCATTAAAGACCAACCGGCGAGATTAAATACCAATGTTTTATTATACACGGGGCATATTGTAAGTAGATACTTAATTTTTATGTAATTGGAGATTTTAAAAAAGTAGATCAACTATCCGGTTTTTACCTATATAGATAGATTGCCTATGCTGAAATGAATGCTAGTGACACACTAGCTACTATTTTGCTCTTAGGAATGCCACCGAAATGTTGGCTAGCAGCTAGTTATAGAATATTATAAAGACTAATTTGAATTACATTAAATTCACATATAATATGTGTACATATTATACTCACGGAATGGTAGTAATAGTAGAGTAAATACAATTATTCTATTGTCACACTATAATGGGAAACATTGATGGCTTCTTGGCATAGCGAATATATTATAGATACTAGCGACTCACCCTCGCTCCGCTCGGGTTCGTCCCAAGGTGTTTCTTTAAATTGACTTACCTTTTTATTTATGAAGCGATTGAAATAAAACAAATATCAAATATTAAGTGAAGCTTACCACAATATATTAGTGAAAGTCACATTCAAATCGATTAAGCCGTTTCTGAGATTAGCGCGCACAAACGCACAGACAATCAGACAAAAATTCTAAAAATTAATTTTGGGTTCAATTGGGTAAATAAAGACCCCCAATGACAGTTTTCCTCAAATATCTTCCATGTACAGACAGCGATCAGTTACACATTTATTATATGTATAGACTATATATAGTTCAGCTGTACACCATAATTAGAGGTTTCAAATCCCGACCAGGGTGTTATACCTAAATTAAATGTTTGTCTGTATATTTTCTATATATATGTATTATGTTTTCCGTTAACCTGACACTGTGTTACCTTATGGAATAGAGTTGGTTTTTTTAATCGCTGAGTTTCTACATAAACACACAGATGGTGTGCGTAAATACATTTCCCAACGATATAAAACGATCAACGTATGGAGATTCAGAATTTTAGTTTGGTATATTACAACGGTGAAAGGATTGCTAACTAGCTTTAAAAGCTTTATATTCTATGCTTATTATATAGCTTTAAAAACAATATAATATGCTTATTCAATAGAATAATTCTGATTTTGTAAACCGTAAATATTTTAATACGCACTTATACAAACTAATCCTTCTTAAAGTGGCTAAGCCAAGGGCGAATCGTTAACACACTAGGTTAGATTAATTAAGGGATGCTAACGCTTAACCGGGTGCTATGGCTTAACAGGACCTTTGAAGCATGAAGGAAATGTAAGGGCGAAAACTCTACGGTTTATATTTCTGGGCAAAATTCAGTAGAAAACGTTAGACGAAATAAAATTTGAAAATCCCTTGCAATCCCTTCCATTTTTTAACTGGCAGGTAGAAGTTGATGTGTGCTTTAGATAAAAATAAAAAGTTATGGCGATTTATTTACACTTTGCGTTTAAACTCAAAAAGTTTGTCGAATAAGCAAATGAGGAAATCTTTATATATATAATTCTTCTGTGAGTGTGTATGTCACTGAACTTCTCTCAAACGACTGGACCGATTTTGATGAAATTTTTTGTGTATGTTCAAGGGGATCTGGGAATGGTTTAGATGCACAATTTTGTCCGCTGGACAATGTTTTTTTAATTAATTTTTAATTTATTAGTAGTTGTTGATTTTGGAATGTTTTACATTGGATCCGACAGACGGCGCTACCATCGCAGTGTCAAATTTTAAATAATTAATTTTAGTCTGTCCCGACAGTTAGCGCTGCGATCAAATTAAAAAAAAGTTTTGTTATCATTGTAGACAGGACAACGTCTGTCGGGTCCGCTAGTCCATTTATATAACTTGAGGTGAATTATACTTCATTTATGAAGGAAAAAAAATGTTACCTAATTACACCAGAGTTATTTCAATGAAATATTTTAGTCAAATATGGAAAAAGATTTGTGCTTACAGATTTATTACTTTATTAACGTTGAGTATAGACTTCTCAGAGATATTTTCCCGCAGTAAAAAGTATACTATATAGTATACCTTTTATCAGCATATGCTGACCCGTTTAACCAGCTATCATCATACCTAATTTCATCAAAATATATCCAGTGGTTTTCTCGTGATGCGGTCACAGACAGACATACAGACAAAAATTCGAAAAACTATAAATTCCGCCTCTGTATCGATAATAATGACTATTTCAATAAGACTTTTCCATAAAATAGTTAATGCACAGTTTCGACTGAGTTAGAATTTTATTATATGTATAGATATTAAATTTTTAGCTAATATCAATTTGTAAATCTTCATAATATATTAAAAAATGTAATCATCAAACTTTTAAGGCTGGTCAAACACATATTTCATTTGTAAATATAACAAGTTAGTGACCTATTGACCTTGAACCCTAACTTTTATTTTCCCTTACATAGAGCCCCTAAATGGCTATTTTGATTAGCATCTGAGATCCATTATAAATTTTCCTAGCTCTTTTGTTCTTAAATATGTTACATGAAAGTTTCTTTGTATTTAAATATTTTAAATTAAAGTTTATAACATATTCTAACCTTGAATATATTATATAAATACCACTACATTTATTTTGTGTAAAATTTTATTAAACATTTTATATTCATTCTTATAGTATTATAAAGATGAAAAATACGTCTGTTTGTACATAACGAAGAGATTTTATAGTTTCTCTCACTTGTCAAATCTTACATAAAACAGTAAAACAGCTGGTGAAAAGTAATTTAAATCGTAAAAATAATAAAAAAATATATATATACGAATCAGGTCATCCACCACGATGGCTAAGTATGGGTTGAAGGACTGCACATGTCTTTCGAAAACTTGCTAGGTTTTCTCAGACATGCAGGTTTCTTCACGATGTTTTCCTTCACCGTAAGACAAGTGGTAATTATGTGGGAAATGATTCGAACATGAAAATATCAGAGGTGCGAGACCCGGATTTGAACCCACTTCACTTGATTTCTCAAGCGAGCGCGTTACCACTGGGCTACCAGTGCCAATTTAATATATTTATTAAAGCAAAAATAATTTAAATAACAATAATTTATGTCAAAGTAATATACTAAAAACTTGTTATTCTTAATAATTGTGCAAAACAATAAATATTAAAAAATATTATTATTAATGAGGATAAATAGTATGATACCTAGTTGATTCAAGTTATGTTTAAATGTTACAGTGCACTTTTAAAGGCAAGTCATCAGTTAGAAAATGTTGACTCGACAAATATTTGTTACTAAATACTACGCCACTCTGTTTTAAGAACCTTTTCACGTGAAATCATTTGCTTATTTATACTTCGTATGTAAATTTATTTATCTTTAATTATATATTCGCAATATATCTGCGTAAAGAAAATAAATGGTGAATGTTTTTCCCATTTTTTAACAAAATCTGTGAGTGAGGCAGTATTGTTATCAACTCCATGATATAAAAATATGTTGGAGAAGATATGAGTAAATTACAGTCATCTCTCTCTTGGTCTCCGTGGGTTTTTGGTGCTATACTTTGGAGATTTATGATCTTTTATCAGCTTTAAGACTTCGTTCTGGACACATTCCGTTGAATAACTTTGCTTGCCTGGTATCCAATCTCTTAATTGTTCAGAGTGTCACGTTGTCGAATATTTTAACCACGGCCAAGTGAAATGAATTCGAAATGAGGCCGAAAGATGAATGCGTGAGTAGTATAATTTTTTTTGAATTTATTTTGCAATTGTATTTTAGGTGCTGAATCAAAGAAAGCTAATGTATACTAGATTTATAAAATAGATGTAAATCGATAATTTGTTTTTTGTAGTGCTCCAATGAGGGTGGCATGTTCAATGAACAAACCCTGTTTAAAAATAAAATAAATATAAAAAAATATGAATTACTATCAAAAGAAAATAACTTTTACATATGAAAAAATATATATACTACTTTAATAAAGTATTCAGAGTAATGGAAAAATATTGGTATGTATTGAATTTTTTATTAAAATACGAAGTCGATGCAATATTTTTTCGAGTTGAAGAGTTTTTATAAGTTCTCGTTGATATTGCTATACATTTTTTTTATTATTGAGCTTATACAGGCTCAAAATTGCTAAGTACCTCCTAGAATAAAGCTTTTAGTACTCTTAATATTTGGATGGGGATTAAACTGAAGCATGCGCGTATCTACGATCGTAGTATATTATTTAGACTAATATTATAAAGAGGCAAAGTTTGTTTGTTTGAAAGCGCTAATCTCAGGAACCACTTATCAGATTTGAAAAATTATTTTAGCATTAGACAGCCCGTTTATTGAGGAAGGCCATAGGTCATTTTTCATATGATATATAATCTATCTATTCCATACTAATCCTTAAAATGTACATAGAGATGAACCCGAGCGAAGCGAGGGTCAGTCGCTAGTGTAAAAATAAATGCGAATTTGCACTAGATTGCTATGCCTGAGGGGTTTCCATTTTTTTAATATTATGTCAATATTTGTACCATAAATATATACTTTTCCCATCATAAGCAAGTATAGCTATTAACCAATTATGTAGATAAATGAAAATTAGAGTGGAATATCATTTTCATTTATGTCCTCCCTAAAAAATATTTACACCATAGAATATTTTCAGTTAAGTCTTATTGTTACATTTCAGATCGCACGTTCTGAAGTAAATGATCAACAGTGGAGTTCCTTACATTTCCTTACCTGTTGCATTATTACAGTACTCAGTAGCTTGTCACCTTATGCTTACTATTGCACACTTAGTGCAGAAAGCAAACGTGTGATTTGACATGAGTAAGTTCATACGTACTCATCGTTTAAAGTTATTAATGTATATACTATTATACGTGTCTCATTTACAAAGCATATTTGTATATTCTAAGAGGTATTTGCTTCAAATAATTTAGTAAGTCTCGTAGTATGAATCTGTAAACACAATTAATATGTATACTTTTTTTTTATACTAGCTTTTGTCCGTGTTTTTGCTTGCGCCAAGGGGTTGTTTTTGAAATGAACAAAAGACGTGTTTATTTATTTGTTGAAAGAAGTAATACTGTGAATTTTCAAAATGATATCTATGATTTTTCCATACAAATTTTTAAACTCCGTTTCACACCTTTAGGGGTTAAATTTGTATGCGTATTATTAAAAGTTAACTTTATTTACGAGTACTTCATCTATACGCCTAAATAAAATTGAAGTGTCTTTTTGTAATGTCAAAATAACAGCGTTTTAGATAGATAGATAGATAGATAGATAGATGCTTTATTGTATACCACAAAGAAATATACAAAAAGTAGATATAAACAATAGATGATGCACAGCAGGCGGCCTTATCGCTATAAGCGATCTCTTCCAGGCAACCTTAGGGCGTAGGAGAAATTATATGAAATGGTAGGCGGTGTACTTACTACACACAATTGCATATCCTAAATACAGACATACATAAATACATACATACATACATACATACATACATACATACATACATACATACATACATACATACATACATACATACATACATACATACATACATACATACATACATACATACATACATACATACATACATACATACATACATACATACATACATACATACATATATACATACTTATATACATACATACTATTGTTTTACTAAATGCATATCAAATTATATACGGTATTTATGAGAAAAACACAATTTTTAAAACTTTTGTCTGTCTATCTATCTGTTTGTTCCAGATAAACTCTGAGATTGGCTGGACTGATTTTGACGGGACTTTCGGTGAAAGATAGCTGATGTTATAGGGAGTAACAGAGGCTACTTTTATTTTAGAAAAAGAATTAGGGTTCCGCTCAAAAATTAAAACGTAGGTACCTAGGGACGAACCCGAGGGAAGCGAGGGTGTCGCTAGTTCCAAATACAACTCACTCATTAAGATGCTCAATGACACGCCTATATACAATTATGTAAGAATATGAATAATATACATATTATGTACTTATGTGGTAAGAAAATTCTGCATAAATAACTACTGATGCACAAATTAGTTTATTCTATATATACAACTTCAAAAAAGAAGAAATACTTACACAAATTTAGTTATTTTCTAAGGTATTTACAAAAAAAAAATTTTATACCTGTTGCTTTGTTACTGAATTTAGTTGTTTTCCTCCAAGCCACCAGGTCACAGTGGCGGGCGGTCTTGCACCAGTAGACTTGCACCATATTTCAGCCTGCCTCCCCACTGATAAAGGTTGTTCTCTTGATAAAATTTCTACTGATAACGGCCTCACTGTGAACAAAATGTTTATTAAGCTTTATCTATAAAACTTTGGGGTCATCCTAAAGTACATACGAAGTCAATATAAGCGACCTTTCCTTTAAATTTTGATGTAATGAGTTTTGTTTTGTTATACCAGGAAACATGATGATGGCTTATGTTGTTATTTCATTGAGAAATAAATATTTGTTTCAAAACGTTTTTACTACTTTGGAAATTGCAATTAATAAAAATATTAGGTTGATATTTTTTTTTAATTAAAACTAACTTTTCAGATTTTTTCGCGAATTTATTTTGATTTTTGGTTCCCGACGTTTCCAATGCTTTACAGCAATCATGGTCACGGGAGAGTCTCCCCCCAAAAGATAGTTTTATTTGAAATATCAAGTATTCGCGTAAATCTTGATATTTTTTTATTACAATAATTAAGTGTTATATTTTCAAACTATTCTTTAAATTTTAATATAGCCGTGGTTTTTACTTATCCACTAATTTTCTAAAACTACCGATACGATTCAAAAAAATCTTTTACTAATAGGAAGGTACATCAATAAAAATGTGTATACTGTCAGACATCATAATAATTTTATTTAATAATACTAGTAAGCTTTATCGGCGTGCGTTACTTGAACAGTTTAAAATAAACCAATAAAATAGTATGAAGACACTATACCAGCGAAGGCGAGTAAGTAACTATGTTAAAAATAAAATATTGATAAATTTCATAAAAAATATTAACAAGTAGGTACATTGAAAGGGCTTAAGCTACGCATACGAACTAATCGCTCTCATATAAAACAGTACATCTATAGTTATTTTAGAATGAATACAGTATCAAATCACACGCGAGAGGAGCCACACTCAAAATCTAGTCAATAATTTCATGTTAAAGTTACAAGTATTTACTAAAAATTCAGTTCGAGATCAATATGAAATTGCTTCGTAATATTCTAAAGAACCTTGTATTCGGTGAAGGGGTTTATTCTACTTGAATGCGAAATGTGGAAACCGTAGTTATGTCTTTGAGCATAAAACTTGCCGTAACCAAGTTTTATGTGTGCAATCATTTACTGAAGAATAGAATTTCTTTTATAGAAAGCTTAGCCAAAGGATTAGTGTTACTTTTGTATAAAACTTTGAAACAGTTCATACATTTTAAATTGAATTTTTCATATGATTTTAGATTAAAATGATCAGTGATAGGTCAATATCATTAGGATTTCGTACATAAAATGGGTCTGATATTTCCATGTTCGAATCATTTTCAACATGATTACTACTTGCTTTACGGTAAAGAAAAACATCGTAAGAAAACCTGTATGTCTGAGAAAACCTAGCAAGTTTTCGAAAGACATGTAAAGTCCGCCAACCCGCACTTGGTCAGCGTGGTGGACTATAGCCTGATCCCCCTCGTATTAAAGGTTACATAATATTTTTAAAAATAAATAACCTAAAATCCATCATTACTGTATTAAATTCAGTAACATGTTATATGAAAAATTTTATAACATTTCGGTACAGTATTTCATAAGAATTCTATTTCGTGAGAGACCGTTAGAAACAAACATTTGTACGGTTGCAATTTTCTCGCCGCTCCCTCTGAAGTTACACCTGCACTAGTATTACGTAATTTTACCAAGTAAAACAAGTCTACTCGGGAAACTCTAAAGAAAATGACGCGCAACGATTTCTTAAGCACACGACCTTTTATTTATCACTTTAGCTAGTGCTTTGTAAGCTCTTTCATGATGCATTTTGTTAATTTTTAATAATAGATAGTTTTTTACTTGGTCTATAAAACTTGGGCTTGCACGACTCTACTCACGTAGTTTATGTCTAAGAGTCATAGTATTATTATATGATATGTGTATATTATGACCTTTTGCTATAAGATATATTTCTACTACAGGTGTTTTTTATACTTAAAAGGCGATTTTAAATTTGTTTGTAATTTTTGAATTTTTTTGTTAATGAATAAAGTATCTCATTGAAACCTAATTAATTAGGCTACAGAAAAAAAGAAGACTTCTGTAAATTTTAAAAGTAAAATTTCATTTTAAATATAACTATCTTTTTGGATTATTAAGCGGATTTCTTTTTAATTTTTGGTTCCCAACGTTTCGAATGCTTTATAGCAGTCATGGTCACGGGAGAGACCGCTAAATCTGCGAAATAATCTGAAAAGATAATTTTATTTAAAATGTCAAATATTTGCGTAAATCTAAGAAAGTATTATGTGAACCAGTAAAATTTCAATTTGAAACTTTGAAACAAACAAACAAAAAAGACATTTTGTCTATACTGTATTATAGACTATTTTTTATTCAAAGTTCTGTCAAATACAGGGAAAGTTCTATAAGAATAAGTTCAATTTCAAATATTATATTATTTTATTTTACACAGAAACGTATCGGTTTCATTTATACATAATTAAATACCAATCTCAGGAAAATGTTGTTACCAACCTTTTTGTGGTAATTGAGTAGGTAATTAAATACGTCTCCTTAACATTAAACTTTGATATTCGATTTTAGAGAATAATAAGCCTTGTTTTGAACTTCTTTGATTTTATTAATTGCAAACGATTACTTGTGAAAAATACACATTTAGAAGTAAAATATATTTGTTTATGATTGGTTTCGAGTAAATACTAATTAATTTCTAGCATGTATGTATGTATTCAGCCCTTTTTAATGTCCCACTGCTGGGCACGGGCCTCCCTTCAATACGTGGGGGGATCAGGCCATAGTCCACCACGCTGGCCAAGTGCGGGTTGGCGGACTTCACATGTCTTTCGAAAACTTGCTAGGTTCTCTCAGACATGCAGGTTTCCTCACGATGTTTTCCTTTACCGTAAGGCAAGCGGTAATCATGTTAGAAATGATTCGCACATGAAAATATCAGAGGTGCGAGACCCGGGATTTGAACCCGCTTCACTCGGTGTCCCAAGCGAGCGTGCTACCACTGGGCTACCACTGCCAAATATTAAATTTTCAATAGAACCTACATATTATGTTACTAAGAAACATATTTAGAAAAATATATCAATTAATTGTAATTAATTAGTAGGTCCTTACGTATGAAAATGGTGTTTTCTCGAACTGGCCACTTTGATCTCAAATATCTGGCGTTTGATTAGGATTTCCAAATTCTATATTTCAAAAGGCTTGTGTTGTGTTTCGAATTTAATGATTTATTTGTTTTCGCGCCATTTGATATTTCTTTGATATCGTTCTGTTCGCAATATGGAAAAATTAATATATTGCTTTATTTACGAATACGAGTTCCACCATAGCATCAGCGCTGCAGCAACAGCTCGAAGAGTTAATTATGTGTAAGAGGAAGCTACTGTTAAAGAAAACACGATAAGCTTTTGGTTTCAACATATTTATTCATAATTCTGATGTTGCAGCCTTCAAATATTTTATTGATTCGCGCTCCCACAATTTTTTCAGCAACGAAATCAATGAACTATCTATGAAATGGCGAAAGTGCGTACATAACTACTTTGATTGATTGAATATGTAATCAAATTTTTCTTTTAGTTTTGCTTTTTCCATATAAAAGGCCAATTTCATAATATGTAAGGACCTAATATTTTAGATTTCTTATACGTTTTTTTTCATGAACATAGCAAAATATTGCTTGTATATCTCTCCTCAAATAAAAGCTATTCAATATTTTCATTATGCTCAATATTGTTTTCTTAGAACATAGAAACTACTTTATCACGCTTCGATATATTGGTTTGTATACTCTCCCTTGTCTAGACAAAAACAACGGATTTCCATTTACCACGATGCCGAAACACCTTTCTCGTACCATATACATTCATTAGAGGGCTAATGCGTTCTCACCAGATTTTGGGTCATATCCCTTTTTAATAAATAACCAAAGCTTTTTCATTACCCACACAAAGATCTTTGTTATTAAATAATGATGACTTCAATGAAATATTATATAGAAAACTTTTATAAAGCTTTTATATGGCGAATCAAAAAAAAAATATTTTTGGCGAATCTATTTGCATATTTTGAACCATATAGTTAACTTATATCAGAGGTGTGAGACCCGGAATTTGAACCCGCCTTACTTGGCTTCCCAATCGAGCGCGGAACCACTGAGCACTGGCACTGCCTCGTATTTATTATATAATTTGAAAATGAATAAAAAGAGAAGAATTTTTATTTTATAATTCTTAGACAAAATACCACAGAGGACGTTCAATGTAAAAACCATTATATTTTCCTATTCAGTTAATTCTACTTATATTTATTAGCAGATGGGGTTGTCAATTTTATTATTATTAGTATAAATACATATTTATAAAACAAAATTCCCTTAAGCAGGAATTAAACTCGCTAATTCTTTGCCAGTATAATTTATGACAATGAAAATCTGCAGAAGAAAATTATTATCTATCTACTATATGTATAGAGTGTATAACAAAAATCAATTACGTACTGCTTGTTGCGAGCGTGGTCACTGATTTTTTTGAGGTAAAAAATGAGTCTTCCGATAAAAGCTTTGTATGATCCGCCCTGCACATGTTCAACGGTTGGAAAAAAGGTCTTGCATTTGGTACGTGCTCTGAGTTAACAAATATGGTGAGAGCAGAATTAGAAATACCATTATTAATTCTAATATATGTAGTGTACTTTGTTTAAACAAATGATTATATTTTGTTCTATTATAAGCGTTCGTGTTCTTCTTAAAATTACGGCTGTCTAGTGCTAGTAGGTACATATATTATCAGCTTGTTTATGTTATGTGTTAATTGAGCTTTTAGTGATTTTTTCCCACGTAAGAACAAGTTTTCATAATGTTTATATAAAGAATGATAATATAGCTCAGTTTGTTGCCATTTTCATATTTTACCAGTCGCATTGAAGGCATTGTGTTTTCTTATATTAAATTATAGTTATGTACGTTTATATAAGCCTATTATTTTTATGATACTTAAAATTTCGCGATTTTTTAAAATATTTAATTCATAGATAGAATAAAATAATAATTACTAAAAAATAATAAGGAAATATTTATTAAGATTTTGTATTTATTATAATCAAGGACGATAATAAATATAAAATAGAAAATATCTGTCCAAATATAGCTTTAAATCTAATATTAATGACAATGGAAAGTGATGAAAATGGAATTGACGACTAAAAACGTTTAAACGACGCTTTTCCTGTGTACTAATAATAATTGTAGACTAAATTAAGGCTATTAGCTTGAAAGTGGTCTGAGCGTAATGTAATATTACTATGGAAATAAAGGTTTTCATATAGTTTAATGCTTAATATTATCATGGATTTTTTAATTTATGGATTTTTTCCCATGATTTTTAGTTTTTACTTCATTCTCCACTCTTTGCAAGGGTATTGAGAGTACGTCTGCTAGATCTCAACTAGACCGCAATCATCTATAACCATTTATATACGTACTTACATTGTATATTGCTAAGTGCTAACTAATATTACCTCGCGCGGGACTCAAACCCATATCCTGTTCAATATATCTATTAAGCGTATTTTTACGAAGTGTAGTCTTATTAATGTATAATATAGTGTATTTTACATCTAACAATTATTATTCATAAAAATAAAAGTTTGTTTATCTATTACATTTGTAATTCCACGTCAGCCATGCCATTACTTTTGTTAATTGTATATTAAAAATTATTATTTTTTGCTTAGGCGGGATTCGAACCCATATCCCGTTGAATATTCCTAGGTCATATTTTAACAAAGACAGTCAAAATAATATAGTATACATTGTGTAAGTGAAAGTTAAACTTACGATACAAATCGATGCGGACAGACGCTCTCTGAGGCGGGGATAGCAATGTGTTATCCGCCGTGCACGTATACACGGATGATAAGTGCGCCCTCGTAGCGTTAGTTACGACGAGGGTCAATGACCTGCTGCTTCCTGAAGGCTGGAGTTCGTTTGCACCTAACGTGCTCAGTACATTGTCGCCTTGCAACCATTGTACTTGTGGTGTTGGATTACCTAGGGAAAGAATTTTGTTTGAAGCATTACTAGAAAATATTCGCGTAAATCTAAGAAAGTATTGTATTATATTACTAGTTATTTTATATAGTAAAAGGAAATGCTCAGAGAGAAACACTTTTCAACACAAACTATTTATTTTAATATTTAATCACAATTTTGACATAATAACCACTCACATGAGAAAAATATGAATAACTGTCCCTCAATAGGTAACGACACATTTTTAAATACTATTCTGTAGACCCCACTCTTTAACGTTGACGGCGCACAAATTTCAAACTACCTTACAGTCGGCCTTCCTGATTCTGCTGTGCGACCCGCGCAGCTCGTCGTATGGATAACGCACTATCGATGAAGATTACTTTTAGCCATACATATACACGAAGAGCCGTCTTAATGGCTTTAACAAAATGTCTTCCCAGTGACTGGAATGATTCAGCAGTGCTAATGGCTAGTAAGCCTGAGTCTTCTTAATGACTAATAATACTCAAGTCTCATTAATGACGAAAGTCAGTCTTCTTAATGACTGCTAGAACTCTGTCTTCTTAAAGACAGGTGGAATTCAGTCTTCTTAAAGACTGGTAAAACTCGGTCTTCTTAATGACCGGTAAAAATTAGCCTTCTTAATGGCTATGAGAAGTCCTGAGACTCCTTTAATTTTATTTTATATTAACAATGTCGCGACATCTATTACCCCTCTAAAGGTGGTTACATATTGTAAAATTACTCTGAGACTTCTTAAAGTCATATATATTTTTGTTTATATGTGAATGAGACTATATACAGTCCTGCCTCTTAAGGCTAGCGCTATTTAAACAAATAAAATAATTCATGACAAAATTTAATTTTAATGGATCCTTATATAATTAACATAATTAACTTATTGTACGGCCGTACTTAAACTATAACTAATTTATAAAATTTACCCGAAAGAGTCATAAGCAATTTTAATCTGACTCCGAATGAGTTTCTGATTGAAATAGCTTTAATTTGTCTCTAGCTAGTACATTTTTATATGGCCGACTTCGACCATGTTTTCCCTCAATAACATATCGGTCATGGGGCAAGACTTTAATAATTGTAAAAGGGCCATCAAAACGTGGCATTAGTTTGCCACTACGTAACCCTTTACGAATTATTTTTCTTTCGGCAAGAACCT
This sequence comes from Brenthis daphne, assembly GCA_947093115.1. Classification (NCBI taxonomy): domain Eukaryota; kingdom Metazoa; phylum Arthropoda; class Insecta; order Lepidoptera; family Nymphalidae; genus Brenthis; species Brenthis daphne. The sequence goes on along the minus strand of OX352474.1, from coordinate 26,570,910 downwards.
GATCACCGACCTTGAATGGTGATGCATTTCGCAGTTTTTTATCAAAATATTGTTTCGCTACCTTAGACATAACGGCAGAACGTGTTAAAGCACCTTCCCTTATGGTATCTAAATCGTTATCTTTCGAGGGCGCTATGATATTACCTATCAACCTAGGGCGAAAACCGTAAAGTAATTCAAGTGGGGATTTACCAGTACTGTTGTTAATATTAGAATTAAGACCAAGTTGAACTTTTGGCAAATATTTTTCCCAATTATTTTGATCATCTCCAACATATGCAATAAGTGCGTCTAATACAGTCCTGTTAAATCTTTCCACTTGGCCATTCGCCCTAGGACTAGCTACAGCGGTCATGACGTGTTTGATCTGCCTACGGACACAATATTCTTTAAAATCCTTACAATTAAATGCCTTACCTCGATCGCTTATTATCCGACTTGGAACACCAAATGTTTTTATTAACTGATCAAATGTTTGCAATACGTATTTACAACTTACATCCCGTACGGCTTCGAGCCAGATAAAACGCGTAAATGAATCTACAATAGCCAGTATATGCATTTTACCGGAAGGACTTTTACAAAAAGGACCCAAATGGTCCACGTGAACTGTGTGAAACGGCACTGCAATTCTATCGATGGGATGTAATAATCCTACGCGGCGTCCGGTTGGTTTTTTAGCATATTGACATGAAATACAACTAGAAACGTACTTCTGAATAAATCGACGCATACCACCGAACCAATATTTCGATTTTATAGCATCGTAGGTTTTATTATAATTGACATGACCATTATTATCATGGAAACTTTGTACAAGGGACCAACGTGACTTACGCGGAACTACCACAACCTTTTTATTATTATTTATAATGCGAAATAAAACATTATTTTCAACAACGTAATCTTTAGCTAGACCTCTTGTATTATCTTTTAAAGTCTCATTGTTTAATTGATCTATAGTAGAACGAATTGCATCGTCCTCTAACTGTTAATATTTTATTAAATCCTTTTCATTGATTCGCATTACAGAAACCGGATTGCGACTCAATGCGTCTACGTGAGCCATAGATTTGCCAGACCGATATTCCACATCAAAGTCGAAGCTTTGTACTTCTAAACACCAACGTGCTATACGAGGCGATAAATCACGTTTAGACCAAGTCCATCTTAAAGCGTTGCAATCAGTAACGATAGTAAACTTAATGCCACTTACATAAACTTTAAATTTATTCAAACTCATAACTACTGCTAATGTTTCCAGCTCATAGCTGTGATACTTTTGTTCGGCTTGTGTAGTTTGCCTACTTGCATAAGCGACAGGTTTCCAAGTCTCATCAGGTTGCTTTTGCATTAATATACCACCAAGCCCTAATTTCGACGCGTCAGTATGAATTTGCGTTTCATTTTGCGGATTAAATAAAGCTAGAACAGGCTGACTAACTAAAATAGATTTAATTCGATTAAAGGCTTGCAATTGATCGTCACCCCAAAGCCAAGGTTGGTCTTTCTTAGTAAGCAACGTTAAAGGACGTGCTATAGAAGCAAATCCAGAAACATATTTCCTAAAGTAATTCGCTAAGCCCATAAATTAGCGTACTTGGTGTACGTTTTGAGGGGCAGGAAAGTCACGAACGGCGTTTAATTTATACTTAGAGGGTCTAACTTCGCCATTAGTAACTTCATGCCCCAAATATTCTATTTGAGAAACTAAAAAGGAACACTTGTCCAGTCTCAGAGTCATGTTAGCGTCCCTTATCTTACGTAATACCGCTTGCAATTGATCTAACGCATCGTCATTGTTTTGAGAGTAAATAAGAATGTCATCTAAGTACGCTGTGGCACACGTAAATCGTAAAGGCCCAAGCACCTCATCCATCGCCCTTTGAAACACTGACGGTGCGTTAACTAGACCGAAACTCATACGTTTGTATTGAAAATGACCGTCCGGAGTTATAAAAGCAGTGTATTGTTTACAATCATCTTCTATTTGAATACAATGGTAAGCCGCCTTTACATCTAGACACGAGAACACCCGTTGCTCTGATAACCGATCTAATTGATCTTGAATTAACGGTAAAGGATAGCGATCTTTTTTAGTTACTTTATTAAGAGCCCGATAGTCGACACACATTCGCGATTCACCGGTTTTCTTAGATACAAGAAGTACAGAGCTTGCGTAAGGCGAGTTACATTCTTCAATAATATCTTTCTCTTTAAGGTCATTCACAATACTACGTACTTTTTCACGATCAGCCATAGACATACGATATGGTCTATAGTAAATAGGTTTTTTATCGGTTAATTCAATGCACATCTTAGTAGAACATTTGCCAATTTTATTTTCATCACCGGAGAAACAATCTGAATAATCATTTAAAATATTTTCAAGTTTTTCTAGTACGTAAGGTTCTAGATTTTCTCCTACTTTATATTGTTTTGTACCACATGTTATAGTTGCACGTGCAACGCAATGTCCTTCGGGTATGCTAAAGAAATCGTTAGTCTTATTAAAAACTTTTAAAATAGTTTTACCCTGTATCATATCGTTTTCACAAGTTGAAATGATACATTCAGCACGCGGAGTGTTATGTTCCGTATTATTTATCAAAACAGAATCAAAAATCGGTTGTAAACATGATACTACAATTTTATTAACACCGGGCTATAAAACGACAGTTTCATCGGTCACGAGTCTAATGCGATCTGCTGTTTCATGTATGTTCGGTAATTCGGTTAAAATATTTGCGTTGTAAATTTTTAATGATGTAGGAGTTTTAATCACGTAAACATTTGGATATTCCGTAAAAGGTTGCCCGATAATAACACCAATGTCCTGAGCAATGTCAGGAACAATGTAAGCCTTTGTTTCACAAACGGCTTCATCAACATTAACATTTACTACAACCTCGCCAATTGGTGTTATCTTTGAGCCACCGAAACCTCTTATAACGATATTACGCGTACAAGTATAAAATTCTAAATTTAATTCCTTACAAACTGTTTCAGTTATTGTATTACACGTACTACCAAAATCGATAAAGGCTGAAGGTGGCTTATTGTTAATTTTTATCTGCATATAATATTTTGAACTACCCGATATATCTTTAATTACGCGAACAGCTTGTTGGGTTTTATTAGATTTATTATTTTCATTATTTGCATTACGATTCTTTAATTTAAGACACCCATCCTTAATATGACCATTTTTACCACAGTAACTGCATTTTTTATTTTTTTGTATAACAATCTTTTTCAGTATGACCACGTTTATTGCAAAAGGAACACAATAAATTAAATTTACTACTATGACCCAATTTATTTTTACATTTTGCTGCAATATGACCACGCATTTGACATATATTACATTTTATTTTGTTTTCATAATTTATTATTTTTTTATTACGATCTATTACTAATGGATGTGCAAATGATGACAAATATCTTAATAACGATGATGAGTCACGACAACCGGCTGATATTGCCCCAACTTCTATAAGATCATTGCCAATTGTTCCTACGATAGCTTCTATTATCAAACTTTCAGGTATACCACACGCATTACCTAAAGCTAACTTATCATAATAAAATTGCAAATAATCCTGTTCGGGTCGTCTAACTACATTTACCAAATCACGTAACATATTTAATTTACTACGGTTGGAAGGAAAAGCCGTTAATAGTCGTATTTTCCATTCGTTCCAATTTAAATTTAAGTCACTCAATTGATCATACCACTGACGGGCATAACCTTTCAATTTTGATGTACAATTAAATATTATCGTTTTTTCATCCCAACCGTACATGTTAGATAAACCTTCTATTTTTCTAATCCACTGTTCCATTGTAATCATTGACATTTGAGGGTCGAATTCGGGTAACGGATCATTCCGACCCACATATCTTACTACCGGGGAGCAGGATGGTTGTATTAATAAATTATCAGTACTTGGCATACCTGATAATGCTTCTTTGTTGCTTGATGGCGTAGCACCTACCGCATAATGTGGAGCGGAAGATAGAGGTTCCACCATGTGCCCTTGTTCCAAAGTAGGGCCTGGTTGTACTGACTGTGTCCTTACCAGAGGCACTGGAGCCTCGGTAAGGAACGGTGGAGCCATGGGCGGGATTGTGGAAATTCCAGCCACAGCTGGTCCCGCCGTGGCGGCAGTTGTAGGTGGCCCCTCACAGACCGACACACAACGCGGAGACTCGTTCGATATCAACGGGACATCAGATTCACGAGCGATAACAACTGAACGCAAAACAGGATTGTTCACTAAATTCATTTCATCACTTACACATGACTCACTACTAATATGACGCGTATCTCGGTATTTTATTAATTCTCGTTCTAGTGCATCTAACCTATTCGTTAATTTTTGTTTTTCCACTGCTTTTAATAACTTTCGACGCAATCGAGATTCACGGTCTTTATCTTTTTTATGACGCCCCATTATTTAAAACACACTCACAGTAAAATACGTTAAACTCAATGAAAATAACAACGGCAGTAATAAGTCACTTGTTATAATAACTTCGATCTTGTGGGCAATAGTTCATCTCACTTCTGAGCTAAAAGGAAATGCTCAGAGAGAAACACTTTTCAACACAAACTATTTATTTTAATATTTAATCACAATTTTGACATAATAACCACTCACATGAGAAAAATATGAATAACTGTCCCTCAATAGGTAACGACACATTTTTAAATACTATTCTGTAGACCCCACTCTTTAACGTTGACGGCGCACAAATTTCAAACTACCTTACAATAGCTAAGCCAAGTTTTAAGGTATTACTATTATGGTTTATTTTTATATATTTTATAAAATAAATAAATAGGTTGGGACATTAACACACAGTACCATCTAGTTCCATTGTAAGCTACGAGGCTTGTGTTATGGATACCAGATAGTTGATACACTACACATATATAACTTTAGATACATACATATTATAAATATAAACACCCATGACTGAAGTACAAACTTTCATGCTCGTCACACAAATGAATGGCCCAGCGGGAGTCGAACCCGCGACCGCTGGCTCAACAAGTAGGGTCATTACAAACTGAGCCAAACGTGTCGAAATTATAAAAAAATACCTTTTATTTAATAGTTACTATGCGGCGAAGCCCAAAAAGAGGATGTGTTTGATTTGTATGTATAGGTGATATTAAACATAATAATAAAAAAGGGGAATGAAGGCGCCAATTTAGGAGTGTTGAAAAATTTTGTTGTTTCCAAACCAATCGGGCGAGTATTTAATTCGTAGCATAACAAAAAATGTATGTCTCCGAATGCATAATTCTACATAATATGTTTTATATGACAACTGATCTTCATCTTTTTAGATCACCTTTTACGCAGTCGGCTTCATTTGGAATTAAATTTTTCATTTTATTAAATTTTACCAAATTTAACGGGAGCGCTTGAAACTGGAAACAAACTATATTTTTGTATCTACTCCATTCAAAATATCCTACACCAAACAAATTTTAATTTTCTTTTATAAATATGGTAATTCTTTTAAATTACTAAGAGTACGACAAATAGGTGCAATTTTTAACTTAAAATGAAAAACAAATTATTTTACAAAAATACCTGGTCTAGGTATAAAGAATCCAGTCCCCTGCGCCTTTTAAAGTAAATAATAATATAAATCTATTGGTTATATTATCCTTCTTTCGGATCATTTTATGTATTGGGGTTAAGAAATTTTAAAGAATCTTACTAATATTATAAATATGAAAGTTTACATAGATGAATGTTTGTTACACAATCACGCCAGAACAGCTGAACGGAACTGGATGAAATTTGACATAGAGATAGAATATAGTATGGAATAGCACATAGGCTATTTTTTATCTCAGAAAAATGTGTGGTTTCCGTAGGATATATTTAATGTTGTTTTTCTGAGCCGCTAGTCTCTAATAAGTAATAAATCTTATAATGTAAATCTAATAAATTTTGTTTTGGAAATATAAGAACATTGAAAACAGTAAATGTTTATTAAATACACAAAAAAAATCGCTACATAATATAAATCACATATTATATAGACCTCCCTGTGCTTGTGTTTGTTGGGACTAATATCAGAAACTGCTGTACGGATTTACATACAGTTTACACCAACAACGAGACCAAGAACCACAAGAAAATTTTCTATAAAGGCTTTAATTAAGTCTGTTAAATATAAATTATGAATACTTTACGAAAATAAGCGAGCGATGATGATATTTATAAATTAAGTGGAAAAAAATCGCTGTTCTGATAGCTTTCGCAATATTATGAATGCAAATGGCATCTATTTCATTAATAAAACTCAAAGGAAGACGCAAACAATCCTTTGCATTAACTTGATTGACATAACGTATTTGAAAAAAACAAATTTCTAGTCGAATTCATTATTTATCAGATCTTTTGTAAGACAAAAAGGAAATTCAGGCAAATCATGTACTACTCACCCCCGTTTACGGAGCAAATAAGCTTGAAGTCTCCACCTTCGTTGTAGGGGCCGGCGATTCCGGTTATTTCTTTGCCGAACTCGTCAAAGATCATCGGCTTAGATGGGAGCTCTGTGGAAACATTACAGTTGTATAAGCTAAGTAGAACATACATATTTCGTTGTATTTTTTACGTATATATTATTTAAAGATATGTTTTGACGTCAAAAGTTTCTTATATTATTGTTAAATCTACTTATACTAGAGTTCGCGGAGTGGTCGAAGTTCGACCATGATTATTATCGACTTTTTTTAAAAAGGGATACGAATTTTTTGCTTATAATTGTAAGTAAATGTAATTCTCAATTTGACCACAGATTTTAACAATAAACAAAAGAGTATATATGCGTGTGTGTGTCAAATACATGGTAGTGTGTGTAATGTATTTTTTTTAATTTAATGTATTTTTATGCATAATTTAAAAAAATATTAGCATTCTGTACTCCTTCTCTATAAAAACTATTATGTGTGGGAAACTTCATACTCCTCCGTCCGCGCGATTTTCGTAAAAAGGCGTACAAAGTTTTTGCTTCACGTATTAATATAGATAACATTATATAATTTTATCCATTAAAATTGTTTATATATATTTTTAATGTTATAGTATATATAAAGAATTGCTTTGTTTTTATTTGGCGCCATGTGACATGTAGTTTATTCGCAATATACTTACGCTTTAAGTGCGCGATACTGAGATAAAATAAAAACTATTAATTAAATTCTATGGCCTTAAGTAAATCTACAACAAAGGACAGCTCATCTGATACTGTTGAGATCGTAATCTCAAGAAGCGTGGATTTTAAATTACACCTAGTTCCCTAGGATGTTGAACGGTAGCAAGTCAAAAGAACTATTTCTCAAGTTAAACTCTAATGAAATTAACAGTAGGAACAAATGAAAAAAAAAGTAGTAACAATATTATAGTAATAAGTATTAATCGATATATTAAAATCGATGTGTGTATGAATGTTCCATATGGATACCAAGATGGCTGGAGCGATTTTGATGAAATTTTGCAATCTTCAGATTAGTCTAGCTGGTGATTTGGTAGCGATAGAAAGTTTGAACGCGTGCAAACCCGCGGGTACTGCTAGCAGCATATAATAATAGTAATAAAATTGAGCTTGTTAACAAGCAATCACCTGCATCGCAGTGTCATGTATATCAGCAGAAAATGACAAAAATAATATATATATAAATAAATAATTTTATTTTCATACATAAATATATCAATATGTCAATTTTATTCGCAATAATATTGTATTTAAATTATTTTTCGTACAGCGCTTTAATTAAGCTCTCATAATTTCCGCTTACGCTGGATAATTCATTGGCCAGATTGAAATTATCCGTTAAATGATTTTGATTTCAGAATTAATGAATTTTTTGGCATTCATGAAAACTTATTGTTATTTAAAATGAAATCAATGGTAAAATAGAATAACTATACAAATAATTTTTTCAACATGAAAAGGAAAACATCTTGAGGATACCTGCATATATTTTGATAAAGTTTTCGAAAGATATTGCAATGCTCCAACCAACACTTGGCCAACGTTATGGACTATGGCTTGATTACCCTTACAAAATTCCATACAAGGGATGCTTGTGACCAGCAGTGAGACGTTCAAGAGGGCTAAACGAGAGAGAGAGAGAGAATAAGAGAGAGATGCAAACTCAAAATTAAACTTTTTCGCTATAGTTATACTCACTTTTTGGATGGATGATAATATATATTTGATACACATAGAGATCTAAGCTTCATTTAATATTTTAGTGTTTTAGTTTTTTTTTTTGAATAAGATGATATCTCAGACAGTACAGTAATATTGAAGACGATATGCCTTTTTAATTAACAAAATAATCCGTCGCCTTAGTTTTTATTTCTGCAAAATATCAGTACTTGTTGTACTTTACTGTACAGTTGTACTTTTAGAGAGTTACTCTATTTTAAAAACAAAGCTTTATTTCTAAGATTTATCTACATATTATATAGATAAAATATATTTTTTCGGTTTAAAGTAAACTCTGTATTTCATACAAATAGAATTGACATTTAAAGTCAATATATTTAAAAAAAACTCGTTCGGTAAATTGCTAGTTTGGACAAATAGGCAGTGAGACAACGAATTATGGAATAAAAATATAAGTTCATATAACTTAAGTTTATTTAGCAGTTTTAGAGTAAATATAAATACACACGCAAATTGTAAGGTGTAACTAGGTTGGAATAAAACTATGAAAACAGAAGTTAGAAGTTTCATACAAAACAAGTACTGGGAAGTTTAGTATGCGATGAATATTGTTTAGTTGTTTATTTAACATAGCATAAATTTTAAACTATAAGTTAACATCGGTGTGTGGTGTAAGGGAAGTAATAATTGATAGTAAAAACTTTTTAAAATAAATATAAATTAACTTCAATATATTAAAAAGTAAAATTAGTTTTTTGTTAACAACAGCTAGACATATTTATGATGTTTTTCCGCAGCGGCTAATCTTACTAAGACTGCACAGGAGATATTATAGTGCAAAAGTGTTCGCGAAGACACAAGTGCACTCTATTCCTGTTACTCTCCAATTCCCATATAATTCGACACGACGGCTCTTCGAGGCACGGGGATGAAACACCGTCAACTCCAAGCTTTTACTGGGACTTTTTAGCAGAAACACTCAATAACTAGACTTGGCCCGTATATCATAGTACAAAGAACACTTTTCATGATAGTATGCTTAGTGATTCCCATGGGAATATTAATTGATTAGTGATTCCCATGGGAATATTAATTGATTAGTGATTCCCATGGGAATATTAATTGATGGGATTGTGAATTGATTAATAGACAACGCAGAGTCTAAACTGTCATAAAAATTTCGCACAAGAATTCTTTTTATAACGAAGGTGAGTTACTTATATAACAAAGGACGGGTTTTTGAAAGTTCATAGCCTAAAGATGTTATTTATATGATGAAAGTGCAACATTTTTAAGTTCATGAATTTTTGAGTCATTATTATATATTAGCTTTTGTTTTACTGTAGATGAAAATTCATAGGTGAATACATATTTAATTAATATTTTCTAAGTTTGAATTAAAACCAAACAAAGAAGATATTAACACAACGCTAGCAGTAAAATGTCAGCAAAATTCGATATAAGTAACGATAGAATTTACTGCTCAATTCTTACTTCTTACCACTTATAAAAAATAGCAGATACTGCTATTTTTATATAACGGTTGCTCTTATTACAAAAAAATCTTGTTTTTTTGTTATTTAGCTTAAATAGCTACATATTTTTCATTTATATTAAAATATAATATTGAAAAAATATGAAATCTACATATATATTTATATATAAAAAAAATGAAATGGATACAACAAAATGAATACGCAATGCATATACATATATTATACGTACAAAACAAATGTATACTTAATAATTACTCTACAAGTCATGTCCACGAGGAATTGTGGCCGGAATGCAAGCTTCGCTTGATATTATTCATGATTCTCCCGCAAATACACACAAGTTGTTGAATTATTTTAAACAGATTTACAGTTAGTAAATTATTATTACAAGTGATATGAGTTACAGTTATATACGGTAATCTTATGTATTAAGAATGAAGTAATAAAAATATATCAGAGCCGAATCTGTACATTAAATATTTTTTGGAAAATCTTATTTAAATAGTCTTTATTATCGATACACAGGCGAATTCTATAATTTTTAGAACTTTTGTCTGTCTGAGAACGCATCACGAGAAAACCACTAAACGGATTTTTATCAAATTTGGTATTGTGATACCTGGTTATCCGGGTCAACATATAGAATACTTTTTGTGGCGAAAAAATATCTCATCTCTGAGAAATCTATACTAAGCGTCAACATATAGAATACTTTTTATGGCGAAAAAATATCTCATCTCGGAGAAATCTAAACTAAGCGTCAAAACGTAACTATTAAATAAAACAAAATTATTTTATGTGTATGAAAAATTGCTTGATTTGGATGAAATTTGGTACACAAATAGGCTGTGACCTGGACTAGGCTAGTGTAACAAAAAAATCCGAAAGGTGGCGCTACTTGTATATAATATTATAAATAGAAAAGGTACCTATGCATACAACCGAGACAAGCCAGGGTGAGTAAGTTAGCTAAAATCTGAATATTCAAACATGAGTACTCATAACTAAAAATTATAACTCAGATAATTTGTAGCCTAATTGAATTTACTGCTAGATTAGCCACGTAGTTTATATAAAATAATTCAATTTATTAAGCCGTCTGGCTGTTGTTAACTTAAGCTAGGCAATGTTAATTCAGGTGAAAGAATAATTTGTAAGCGTTTTGCCTTCTGCCAAGAGCGGTAATTACGGCTTATTTTGTACAGAGAACAACAGAAAATTGGAGCCAAAGCAACTCGCAATGTGATTCCGTAACGCGATTCGCATTTTTAAATAGAAGACTTCATACTAAAAGATTGTGCTACGGTTTAAGATGAGTTATCTTTTTCAATCATAAAAAAATGTCCTATAATATATATAAAATCTTGATTTTGTTTTAGTGAAAAGAATAAAAAAATACTTTTTCTAAAGAAAAAAATATTTTTAGCAATTTTATTTATATCTTTAGCTTTTATATGAAGACTACTTCTATATAAATGGTAGCCCCTAGAAACATGATGCCAATTTACATGCGACCATACAGTCTGATAAGTTGCATCAATAAATCTGCTCGATAAATTGAAATAAAAAGTAAAATTTTAAGTTAAAAAACGTAAATTACCACCAATATAATCTTTTATATGAACATTTAATATGCTATTTTAATTTATTATAAGTAAGTGAAATAAATAAAGTAATAAAAAAATATATAAGAAAAAGTTACAATTACAAGCCTGTGTCGAAGAATTATTTTTAATGTTTTTTTACTAAAATAAAATTGATTATAATATACCACATCACGAGAAAACCACTGGAAAGATTTTGATTAAAATTTGGTTTGATGATAGCTGGTTATCCAGATAAACATATAGGATATTTTTTAATGCGGGAAAATATCTCATCTCTGAGAAATCCTATACCAAACGTTGAGATGTAACGTAAATATATAAAAATAAAGCAAATTTATCTTAATTACACACTGCCATACCATTCCTTCAGTAATTCTTTCGCGTATACGTACTTTAATCTATAAAGATTATACATATTATTATTGTATATCTTTATTTTCATAAAGATAATTTTAAATTTATGTTAATTCTTATCTTCAAACATCCCGCAATAATCCTACGTACGTAGAACACGACCGAGGAAATGAAAATATTTTCGCTGACTGAATGAAACAAAGGATGAACCCAGAAAATTGGGTACAGACTTAAAATCAGCTGCGAAGTAATCTCCCAATATGAAATAAAAACGTACATCACTAAAAACAATTAATACATAGTATGATTAAAAATATGTTTTAGAACTCTTAACCTTTTTTTTTAAAACACACAAAATATAACTTAAGTTTAAATCTATACATTTATTATAAATAGGCAAAGACAAATCAGTTCAGTACGTTTTTCTCCTCTATTTAATATCCGATTTTCCTGTTTTTGAAGTGAAACTTCTTTAGAGTCATTGTGATTTAAAACTCGATTAAACGAAAATGCGTCACGACAAAGAGACAAATACATAAATATATAGGAATAAGCCGGCGAGAGAATGAGATAGAATACATTACACAGGACCTTATGCCCTTTCCAGGGTCTTAAACTACCTTCTTACCAAATTTCATCTAAATCTGTTCTGTAGATCCAGAGATTACCAACTACAACCTCACAAACTGACAAACTTTACCTCTTTATAATATTAGTGTAGATTATAGAAAAAAATAATAATTAATAACAACCATAATAACATAACATGTATTGTAAATCACAATAACGGCCCATATTTATGGATAAATATCATTTCAAATATCCTCTAAAAATATTTGTAAGCGCCTAGATAAAGAAAAAATATAGATTTTTAGTATTTAACCTTGATACGAATATTTCAATCTCTTACATAAATACGCGGACACGAAAAAATCAAATCCCGGTATCTTCAAATAAGTAAATTGTTTATAAACAAATGCTAGAACGTGGTCATAGAAATAAGGATGTTTTTGTTCACTCCAAACAAGGGTTTTAAAGGTAGCTTTAAGAAAATTTCTTTCTACCTTTTAATTTTGCTTCCCAAGTTTAAGGAATATATTTTACCCTAATCATTCAAACATTTGTGAAATTACTATAATTACTTTTTGACTAAAACATACAATGTACATAACATTTTACATGTATATCTCCTTGAAAATTTCAAAAAAAAAATTATATTCCTCTTTTAGGGGTGGATTATTTTTTAATGTATACGGGAGAATTCTAATAAAAAAAATTAAAATAAAAACAATAAGAAAATGGATTCACATTGGTGATCATAAGGCGTAATATACACAAAAAAAGATATAATTAAATTAAGAACCTTCATTTTTTGAAGTTGGTCAAAGTGGCTAACAATGACTAGAAAAATATTCAATGTAAAGAAAGGATTTGTACACTTGTACGCTAAGTACTCATTTCGTACAGGTAAAGTAAGACGTAAGAGGTTATATTATCAGGAGTTGCTGATTCATCTAACCTAAAGTCATGGAGATAACATTTTGCAAATGAACAAATTCCTTTTCATCATGGGAAATTAAATGAATCCCACGGGACGGGATAGTTGGAAATAAATTCACACATGAAGCCGGACAAAAAAACCCATAAAAATGGGGACGATGGATTATAATAAAACACTGATGCTCTAAATGAGATTGTTGCTTCTATTCACAAATGGTATATTTTCGTTTTCTTAATATTAATTGCAAATTATTTACAATCTAAAAATCTAAATTAACAAAAAAAAAACAAATAATTTGGTATTTACTAATATTAGCTTTGATTTTAATATTTTCAAATCCTTACAAAAACCATATCCATATCTCCTGACACCTAAATTGTGGATAAATAAACTTCGAACGTGGCCGACAAAACGAGAATGTTTTCGTTGACTCGAAACAAAAGGTTTGATATGAGTATTCAGAAGAGGATCTGGGCAATCATCGGCATAGCCTTTCCACAAAACGCTGATATCGCTTACTAGAATGAACAGCTGCTTCACGTTATTGTTTCATGCGTAACGTAACTGGGTGCGGGGAAATGAGTTCCTCGAGAATAATTCTGTATTTTGTATTTGTCGTATATGACAGTGATGGCGATATCCATAAATATAAATTACTGAATAGGGTTTCTTGTTCATTAAACATTTATGGTTAAAATATCTTCTACATAAACACACTATAAAAAAAAATCATGTAAATATAATAAGCATCTTTATGCAAAGACGTTTTTGTTTTGATCAGGCAAAAGTAGGTCACAATACACTATAATCCATAATTCAATTTTCGTCATAATCAACGATAATATCATTTCATCGGAAATTTCATACAGTCGCTCATAGAAACGTGAAATTTGCTTGTATAAATAAACACCTGCTCCGCAAATTTTTTTACCTAAGAATATTGTTTAAAGATAATTTTACCAAGATTGTAATGAAGAAAATGTGTATGAAAAATATTTTTCCTTCTATTTTCGTAATACTTTACTCTAATATTACACCTGGCTGCCACATAATCTTTTATTAAAAAGATAATGTAATAAAGAAGTTCAAAGAAGAACAAATCGGCTTATTTCAATATCTAACATGTCTTAAAAATTAATAGTTTGAATAATAGTTTTGTTTTCCAACTACAATTATCTATACACATAATAAAATTGTAACTAAGTCGAATCTGTACATTAAATATTTTTTTCAAAATCTAATTGAAATAGACATTATTATAGATACAGAGTCCGAATCTATAGTTTTTAGAATTTTTGTCTGTCTCTCTGTTACCGCGTCACAGAAAAACCACTGGAAGGATTTTGATGAAATTTGGTATGGTGATAGCTTGTTACCCGGTTCAACATATAGGATACTTTTTATCGCGGGAAAATATCTCATTTCTAAGAAAAAATATAAAAACTGCAATGTAAGAGTATTATACTAATATGTAAAACCTAAGAATTTGGTTTTTGGTCAACTGAACGTGGGCGGAGCCGCGGGCAATGCTAGTCGTGCATATAATTGTACGCCTTTTTAATGTCACACATTATACTTTTGTTTTCAAAATCTGTCAAAAACGTAATTAAAAAAAAACTACTATTAAAAAAGGCCTTTATAAAAAATATATAAATATTAAAAGCATGTGTGTACGTACATATTTGTGCCTACACATGAATATCTTCTATTACCTACTGCTTGTAGATCTGTCCACGTGATCAAACTATTTCCACAACCACTATACTTATCCCATGTAATATATGTATACAAAAACGAGCACAACAGGACGTTAAATATTTATTTATCTCTGCTAATAATTTGCTAAATTGTCTTTATAAACAGAATCTCATCTTCATTACATCTTGATTTCGTTCACTCATTCTCTCTTCATTTATTTCATGGGTTCTATTGCATCTCCAGTATCCCTTAAGCACAATATTTGAAAAAGGGAAATCTGCTAAACATTTTTCTTCGACTTTTTACAATTTTATATTATTCTCTTTGTATATTAAAGAATTACTTATCCTGACTAATTCATAAACGCTCAAACTAAGCCGACAGACCTAAAAGGATGAGATTTTGACAGCGTAATCCTTTAAAGACATGGTTTACAGTAATATTTTCTGGCAATTTTGACTTGAGTCTTGGTGCATGATGATCCAATTACAGAATTATATATTTTATCATACTCTAAATTACAAGCATACCTTTTTAAAAGAAGATCCAAAATTATGTAGAAACTAGGACATAATATTATTCAAACTCAACTTATTTGGTATTTATTCTCTACACACTTACTATAATATTCACATTTATAAAACACGCTAACGAATTACTCTTATCGCATCGCTTACGTGCATACCTAGGCGCCTCTTTTTTAACGTTGAAAAATGCATTGAAGCATACCTGTATACAGGTGGTTATGTGGGACTCACCGGCAAAGCCAGTACTACCCACTAAAACCCAACAGTACCTTTTTTTTATGTTGGCATATGCATCTACGCATACCACCTATAACCATATAGATGATTATGTGGGACTCAGCGACTCAAAAAGCCAGTACCCAATAAAACCCAGCAAAACCTTCCCCCGTTTTAATGGGGCGTCGCAGGACCCAGTGCGAAAGTAGTATCATATTATGTATTACTACGGATTATAGTCCGGGTCAATTTATCTACTCGTTTTGGCGTGAAGAACACATACATACATATTTCCGTATTTAGCAATAGCAGATCAATTTAGTATTTTTTGGAAACACCAATTTATAAAAGCAACCAGACATAACCGAGCCAGATTGTAATATATAGATAGTTTGAAACAGTCGGCAAGTACGTATAATCTCGATTTTGGCACGCAGCGCGGGACCTAGTGAAGTTTTACTTACGTCTACGTTAGGGGAATAGCGTGAAGTTACAACACAAATACAACACGTTAAATGAATTTAATTATTAAATAAATTGAATAAATAAATAAATATGACAAAATGGGACATTACCACACAGCACCATCTAGCTGATATACCAGATAGTTCATACAATACACATATATAACTTTAAATACATACATATTATAAATATAAGCACCCATGACTGGAGTACAAATATTCGTGCTCATCACACCAATAAATGCCCCCAGCGGGACTCGAACCCACGACCGTTGGCACAACAAGTAGTTCACTACAAACTGAGCCAAACGTGTCGTCATTAGTAAGCAAAAGTAACATATTTAAATTCTCAAGCTGCTACGTACATTTATAAGCAATCACATAATTCTTTTGAGGGAAAATTGTATACGAATGGAGGTATATGCAGAATTCGCGAACCAATTCTCTGGCAGTTCATATAACCTTATGAGGAAAAACGAAGCCAAAACAGTTTATTGCAGCTTCAGCCGCGTATTTATGGAATATAAGTAGGATTTGCGAACAAATAAAGTAGAAACTAAGTGTAAGTTAAGAAACAGTGACTTGAACTCCAAACTCGAGTGTGTAAATAACAAGTTAGATATTAAGCGTCAAGTTGATTTCCTTTCATTGTTTTACTTACGTTTTATAACATCAACCAAACAATCTTTGTTAAAATGTAAATTAAATAATCTAACATATTGAGGTTGAAGGCCGAAAGTTTATCTTCCACTGAGAGAAAAGCTTATACATATATCCCTAAAAATCTTAATCCAGTCATATTCCACTTCTAATGAGACAGAAATTAAATATTCTTGAATTGCAAAAATGTAAAGTGGCGAAAATAATGACGTATACCACATTTTCTCTATCTATCCGTTAGAAAACAATATAACGTTACACCCCTAAAAAAATCAATATAAAAAAAGGCTTTATTGAAATAACACAATGGTAACAAATATTTAAGAAAACTGTATATAAATAATATTATTGCCTAACACAGAAATCGAACCTACAATTCCCTTTTAACCTAAAGTGTTCAAGCCATAAGGAGTACAATTATTCACTTAAGAATTACACGTTGAAAAGAAAGTTCCCAAATAGATACAAGAACGCCAGATGGCCCTGTAACAAAGTATACCGACGCCATATTTTACGGGAGTACCGCTTGAGATAGGTATGGCCTTTTATAAAGGCACCTTCATTATCGGACACAATGAAAAGGGGATCACGAGCGCACGTGTCACAAACATAATTATGGATACGTGCTTTCCTAGAAAACAGGCAACAATAAGAGACTCACACTCTCGTAGTTTAGCTTTGTGAGATTTTAAATTAGAAGACGTGGTGTATAATAGTGAAAATTAGAAACTTAGAACGTTTTATGCCTAATAATATTGCTAAAAGTAACATCTTCAACATAATACTAGATGCTCAGCTCTTTTTAACGTCCCACTGCTGCTGATGCTGGGCACGGGTCTCTCTCCAATGCCACACACAAATAATCCACCACGCTGGCCAAGTGCGGGTTAGCGGATTTCACATGTCTTTCGAAAACTTGCTAGGTTCTCTCAGTCATGCAGGTTTCCTCACGATGTTTTCCATCACCGTAAAACAGGTGGTAATCATGTTGGAAATGATTCGCACGTGAAAATATCAGAGATACGAGACCCGGGATTTGAACCCGCTTCACTCGGTTTCCCAAGCGAGCGCGTTACCACTGTGCTAACACTGCCTTAAGTAGATATTTATTATAATAGAATTTTCAAATTGCTCACTTCACAAATAAACTTTCGTACAGAAACACAATTTTTAATTTCAAGCTCCTTTATAGAAGCCCCATCAGGCCGAAGCATAAATTTAAATCTTTATCCTCATGAAATCAACAAAAAAGTTTTACGATTAATGCCAAAAAAAGAAGCAACTTTTTTCGCCTCCAACATTTTATTGAAAGAAATAAAGAAATACATTGGACCGTTGTATCTTGTATTGTCTTGAAGTATCCTTTGTGATGATGATTAAGGTTTAAATTGTTGTCTTTTTAGTATATTTTGTATAACGTGCAAATATTTTGATTAGTATGACCTAAAAACAAATACCTGACATAATAGTGATAAGGATGATGGAGTCTGTTTTGTTATTTTATTATAAATATCGTTATTTTGACTATATACACAGTATATCTATACTAATATTATAAAGAGGCAGAGTTTGTTTGAACGCGCTAATCTCAAGAACTACTAATAGCAGCAACTACAGCTACTAAAAGCAGAGCAAGAATGTCTGTCTATACCATACTAACAGTTAAAACTTTTCTAGGGACGAACCCGAGCGAAGCAAGGGTGAGGCGCTAGTTTATTATATTGTGAGCTTTTGAAAACATAAATTAATATTATCTCTAAGGACTAAATGTCACCATTACCTCTTACGAAAGCTGTCATCTCGCCCTCAAATTGTTTAAATTATATAAGCTTTGCATCAGTTTAAGGAGCTGTCTTCATACTAATATTATAAGTTCGAACGTTCGCGAGTAAGTGTATTATGTCTTACTTCTTCATATCTTTTGAATGGAGATAGCACACCTAAGCAAGACTAACATAGTTTTTAAATTTTATATAACTTTTAGATTTCTCAGAAATGAGATATTTTCCCGCAGTAAAAAAACTTTTTAACAAAAAAATAAAAACCGACTTCAAACAAAAGCACTAAAAAGTAAAAAATAACTGATTGGTAGTTTTCATTTACTATACATACCTAATCAAATATTTTCGAAGTCGGTGTGCTTTGCTTTGTATGAGCTGGCACCGATTTCGAAAATATTTGATTAGGTATGTATTTAATAGGTAGGCTTTAATTACTTAGCCAAAGCACACCGACTTCGAAAATATTTGATTAGGTATGTATAGTAAATGAAAACTACCAATCAGTTATTTTTTACTTTTTAGTGCTTTTGTTTGAAGTCGGTTTTTATTTTTTTGTCAAAAAGTTTTTATTTTTCCCTTTTTAGTGTAGACAGTAGTAGCAAAGTAAGGATTCTAACGTGTTAGGCTTGTCAAATCAAACAAAATAAGCCCAAACTCAAAGTATCTACTATTAGCCGTTGAAGAGTTCCACCTAACCACCTTCTGGCCTTGCCATCAGATCAGGTCAACAACACTGAACCACTGTACTATCAACGGAAATAGAAATACTTGCAAAGTTTCAAGTCAATATGACAATTAGAAGTAGGTTAAATGCATCATTCGTTGTTTTTCCACCCTTAGGGGTGGTATTTTTTTTTTGAAATTTAAATGGGACCAATCTGGAAGTATACCCTTTCAAACAAAACAAAAATTGTCCAAATCGGTTAATAAATGACGGAGTTCTGAGGTAACAAACATAAAAAAAAAAAAAAAAAAAAACATACAGTCGAATTGAGAACCTCCTCCTTTTTGAAGTCGGTTGAAAAGTATCCTATATGTTGACCCGGATAACCAGCTATCATCATACTACATAAAAATCCCTCCAGTGGTTTTTCCGTGATGCGGTCATAGACAGACAGACCGACAGACAGACAGACAGACTAAAATTCTAAAAACAATAGATTCGGCCTCTGTATCGATAATAATGTTTATTTCGATAAGATTTCCCAAAAAAATATTTAATTTACAGATTCGGCTTAGTTACAATTTTATTATATATATAGATAATACCAAAAATATTTGACGTATGACCTCATTAAAGTGCTAGTTAACAGTTAACAGCGACGTTGCAGATGCCAGCGAAAACATGATACACCATCTCCAACTGAAGAACATACAAAGTGCAACTCATGCTTAAACTTCTCAACTTTGGCACCGTTACAAACATTTACTTTAATTTTAAATTGCAAGACTTGGCAATAGAGCAAGTAAGTAAAAGGGATATCATATAATATGATTTACGATCTCCATTTTATATATTTTCTAGTGATTTATAGCTTTTGATATGTGATTCTTGAATGTGAAATGTGCTAAAGGTTCATATTTTAACGTTTAATTTGAACTATAAGTTTTGACTCTACTTATGTAGTTTTTGCGCGTGATTTAGTTGTGAGAGAGAGTAAGCTATGTATTTTTGATTCAGTAAATATACCCATGAATCTTAATTGTTAATGCATTTTTGGTTTAATTTTGTAAATCATATCAATAATGAAAAATACACACACTTTTACAAGGAATAATAATAAAATTTTGCATTAAATTAGTGTTGTTTTAAATTTGGATAAATACATATAAATAAAGAATCAATGCTTTTCAAAAGAAAGGAGAAAAATTGAAAGTGTAAAAGTAGCTATTTTAATAAAACATTTTGATACACGTATCCCTAGTTATGTAATAAAATTATATATAATTTTGTAAAATTTTTCCACAGTACAGTGCATTTCGAATTCAGTCCAAACCACAAAACGCCAGTCAATGTAAACCACCTACTCTCGTAACTAGCTTACTGGTTTCAAACCAAGAATATTATTTATTAAACCGACAATATTGCCAGCTGTGAAACATTTTCACTTCATAATTATAAGAACAAAGAAATCCATTAACTACTGTTTACATGTAATTATTATCATCTATTATTATAATTTTCTTACATGGTATTTGCAATTAGGCTGAAAGTAAGGCAAGATTGTAAAATAATTTATACTATACTAGCGACTCACCCTTGCTTCGCTCGGGTTCGTCACTAGGTACGTTTTAACAGTTAGAATGAAATACAAATCTTTGAATTTCTTTGCTGTTCTGTACTATAATATGCATGTATTATACATATTAACCTTCCTCTTGAATCACTATACCTATTGCTAAGAACTGCAATAAAATCTGTTCAGTAGCTTAAAATATCTAAGCGAACAGACAGCGGAAGTGACTTCATTTTATACTATGTAAAAATAAATTCATTTAAAATGGGAATTTCATAATAATATTAGTTTATATGCGACTAGCGACTCACCCTCGCTTCGCTCGGGTTCGTCCCTACGTACGTACGGTACGGTACGTTTTAAATTGAAATGGATATAGTATGTTATCCTTAAGAGATGACATATGCCATTGCGGACTTTTCTGTAGACCTATATAAGATACACAATTCCACCATACATTGTTTTGTTATATCTCAAAGGGTTTAGGCAGCGTTTTCGTTGAAAGCTCCCAGACGTCTTATTTTTTCCGACACCTCCAACAAATATCGTTATATTTTAGCCAATGTATACAAAAACTTAACAAATTATATACTAAAACCTTCCTCTTAAATCACTCTATCTATTAAAAAACCGCATCAAAATCCTTTGCGTAGTTTTAAAGATTTAAGCATACATAGGGATATAGGGACAGAGAAAGCGACTTTGTTTTATACTATGTAGTGATAATACAATATAACTACTGTATTTGTATACGGCATTTTTCATTACAGCAAAATGATTATAAGCTCCATGATAACAGATTATTTTATCAGTATCTGCATTTCACATACTTCAATCTAGATCCTAGACAAATAAAGAATTAACCTCGCAATGGACATAATATAATTTTGATATATTAATAACATTTATTTATAACTATTACACGATATATTTTTTAAATCTATTCGTTATTTTTTTTAATATACTCTTTATTTATATAATCTACGAGTACTTATGTACATACCCAATTACTACTCGTACGGTTAATTAAGCCCTTCCCACTGTTTGACTTTTGTAGAAATTTTGTGAAACTATTGTAATTACTTCAAATGTAACTATGTATGAAGAAATAGGATATACATAAATAAATGTAAATAAATATGTTGGGACATTAACACAGCGCCATCTAGTTCCATGGTAAGCTACGAGGCCTGTGTTATGGATACCAGATAGTTGATACACTACATATATATCATTTTAAATACATACATATTATAAATATAAACACCCATGACTGGAGTACAAACATCCGTGCTCATCACACAAATGAATGCCCCCAGCGGGACTCGAACCCGCGACCGCTAGCACAGTAAGCAGGGTTACTACAAATTGAGCCAAACGTGTCGTCCATACTTACATACATGTACATACTTATTACTTACAAAAAAAAAAAAACAAAATTCACGACCTTTAACGTTTGATAACTTCGCCTACACGAAATTATATGAGACTTAAAACAGATTGTAAAATGCTAAAAAAGAGATTTGTAAATTATTTATCTACTTTCTATTCCGTTTTTATCTTTTTTGACTGTACTTGTAAGCTTTCAAATCCATACTTTTTTGATAATATTTTATCAAGTTGGTAAGTAAAGCTAATTTAATCGTATTATTACAACATACGTAAAAATCGCATTTAACTTTGACTACACTGCGCGGGTCGTATTTTAGTCCACAAGTGTACGCAGAAACATAAATGTTTTCTCTATTTCTTTCAAACACAACTTGAGAAGAATTAGACGGAGGACAGGACTAAAGGCTTTAACTTACTTTAAACGAGAATATCTACAGAAATACCTGTTAACTATATTTGCCTAATCCGAGAATCGAACTTTGTATATTTAGCAGCCATACATGTTAACCACTAAGCTATTGGGAGCTACAAACCTCATGATTATAAACAATTTACATAATCCTAAAGCAAAATTACAATCTCCAATAATTAGGTTTACGCAACACCACCTATATTCCCATAAAACATTCAAGGCTGTTAAGGAATTACTTGCTTGGAATTTCGTGTCGATGTAGGGATAAAGCTGTAGGAAGTTTTAACGTGTTATCGCGATCCTCACGTCAACTACGGATTTCGTCTTTGTACTGTGGATACTGAGAATGTGTTTTGCTGTTATTATTATAAGTTTTAATATTTTAATCAAAATAATTTAGTCGTAGATATTTCATATAATAATGACGACACGTTTGGCTGAGTATGTAGCGGTTACGGGTTCGAATCCCGCTGGGGTCATTCATTTGCGTGATGAACACGAATGTTTGTACTTCAGTCATGGGTGTTTATATTTATAATATGTATGTTTTTCTAATTTATTTATATATTTCATGTATCGATCACTATTAGAATCTTTGAAGTGGACAATATTTTATGTTGTTTTATCCTGTTAGGTCTCCTGCTACGCTGTGTTTACTTCAGATGTTCCCAGGGTATAAATAAGAAGTAAAGGACTACATATTTGGTATTCCATCTATTAAATTCTATGTACGTATGTGCGTGTGCCTATGTATTGGCGTGTGGATGTGTGCGTGTTTATTACTCCTGGAGTAACATATAGGCTGTTAGGCACCTAGGGATGTAAACTTAGGACGTAAGTCTCCAGTTAAAAATATATTATTTGGGTGTGTTATGTAATTATTATTATTTTGTGCAAGTGAGATATTATCTGTACTAATATTATAAAGAGGAAAGAGTTTTTGTTTCTTTGTTTGTATCGCATAAGCTCCGACACTACTAAACCGATTTAGATGAAATTTGGAAAAAAATAGTTTGAGAGCCTGGGAAGGACATAGGATATTTCGAAAATTATCCCTTAAGAGGATGAAAATGGGGATGAAAATTTGTATGGAGAATCAACCAAATAGTCTAATATATAGACATTTAAGAAAATTATGTTTTACACTATCCTAGTAGTAAAATGTTGTTACATAAACAACACGACTCTTACATTGGATTGGCGAGACTAACAGGTACCAATTATACCGTTAAAACTTGAAGCAGAACAAACTTAATTTTATTGCACAATTGAAGTATTGAACGGTTGCAAATGATAAAGTATGATTTATTTGATATTTCCACGTAACATTCTGGCATGAGTAAGCTTCAGTAAAGTTCGAAAAGATTCTTGAAATATGTAGTTAAACTGTAATTATTTAAAGTATAATAAAACATTTCATTAAAGACTACCGTCTTACTCTGGTTCGTTTGAGTCTGACTCTAGGTTCCTTACAGTGGCCTATGGCTTACTCCATCTCATAGTATCTATTGTAATACTTTCTTAGATTTACGATATTCGACATTTTAAATGAAACTCCCGAGTAAACAGCACAATCCATACTGTCATCATCACATAATACGAACTATAGCTCGCAATTTCATACTTTTCGATTTTTTTAACTTTTTCATCTTTTTTTATACTTATCAGAACTTAAAATGCAAATACATATCGAATATAATACTAGATATAATAACAGCAAAACATTTAAACATCCGCACAGCATTAATTTCGTCGTCGACCTACATTTTTACGGTGCTCTATCGAACTAAAGCCATCCTAGGCTATTGTCCTCAAACTTTCCTTGTTGATGCCCGGATAGAGGCGGGTCAAGTTTACAGCTCTCTGTTTTATCGTGATTATCCCGCACGGCGACGTTTCTTGTGTTTCAAACTTTTTGTTTTAGCTCGTGTAATTTTTTTCATTCATTTTACCTTATGTTTCTTTAGAACTTCTCCCTTGTTCCTTGATTACTGAAATTAAGCTTTGCTCCTGCTCAGATTTTTGCCCAGATTAAAGTTAAGTATTTTAACTTGAAATAATTCTTATTTTGTTTCATGCTTTAAGCCGTATTAATTAATTTGAAGATTGCCTGAAAACTTCATCAAAATCGCTCCCGCCGTTTTGGAGTCCATAGTGAACATACATACACACAGTCGATTTTTTATTGTTATTTATTTATAAGACAAAATCTCTCAGTTTTAACTTTAACTGAGTATTCGTTGTTAGTGGTTAATTATTCGAGTAATAAATGATTATTAGTATAGCCGTAGCATGCGAGCAGAGACACGGGTCAAAGCTAGTACATATAAAATTGCTCAATTTTGTTTAAGTGAAATGAGATTGGTATCAAATCATTGAATTAGTAATGAAGCTATAAATATAATAATTTGAGATATCATTATACATATTTCAGTATGATCAGTACAATCTGTAATTAAAATCAATGTATCGTCAATTAAAATCGATTAATTTATTGCAATGTACAACTCGTAATATAGATTAATTTAAGGGAATATGTTAATTACTTTATGTTACAACACTCCTGAGGATGTATTTTACACGTTATAGCTAAATTGTAATTAGAGTAAACTACGGTTACGTTATGTTCGTTATTGTAATTTACTGTTACTTTATAATGAACTAGCATTGCCCGCGGCTCCGCCCGCGTTCAGATGACCAAAAACCAAATTCTTAGGTTATATATATTAGTATACTCTTACAAGGCAGTTTTTGAATTTTTTTCTTAGAAATGAGATATTTTCCCGCGATGAAAAGTATCCTATATGTTGACCTGGATAACCAGCTATCACCATATCAAATTTCATCAAAATCCCTCCAGTGGTTTTTCTGTGATGATGTATCAGACAGACAGACAAAAATTCTAAAAACTATAGATTCGGCCTCTGTATCGATAATAATGTCTATTTTAATAAGATTTTCCAAAAAAATATTTAATGTTCAGATTCGGCTTAGTTACAATTTTTTCATATGTATGGATTCTAAGCTCTATAACAAGTATATTGGCGTGTTAAACTTCCTCGTATAGATGTGTCTGTCACTAATGAAAAATTGTCCGTACTATTTCGCACAGTGTTTTAAAAGCGTTCTCTTTAAAATTATGAGAATTGGGTCAACCTCGCAAATGAAAGTAATTTATGGAATTTTTTTCAGTCAAAAGTAACATTTATTTTAAAATATAAAAATAATATAGATATTGCTTAGCATATTTCATACTTTATTTTTATAGTAATTTATAATCTTGAGAAAGCGTACGATAAAATATCAAACGTTGTTCACTTGGTTTAGTATTCAAAGAAATAATTATGTTAACGTCGTTGAAAATACAAGATGGCAAGTGAAAGTGTGGGTATGTGATTTTATTTATATATTTATTAAATAAGAAAAGATTCGATTAAATTTTCTTCTGAGATTTTCATAACGTTAATGTTAAGAATAATTTTTTTTGGTACTAGCGATCCACTCTCGTTTTGCTCGGGTTCATGCCTAGGTATGTTTTAACGAATAGTATGGAATAGCTGATAGACTATAATATTATAAGTACAAAATAAACAGTTCTAAACTTTTTGATTTTTCAGCTATTTTTTGCGGTTTCCCTATTTTTTTATACTTAAAACAACCCTGACACATCCTCAGCAAAACAAAATAAGAACTATTGAAATTGGTCCAGTCGTTAATGAGTTTTAGCGAGACTAACGAATCGCAATTGATTTATATTAAATTTAAACTGGTCATAGTGGAGTGAAGTAACAGAAAGCCTTTCAAGGATACAACCTTCAGAAATGAAATACACGAATAAGAAGAAGGGGTAAGAGGTGGCTCACATCTTAGATTGAAATGTAAGGTATATTTATTTACAATAATAAACTAGTTAGTCATTAATCTGAGTAAAATATTTAAATCATTCATTTTGTATTGTCTTATTCATCTACAGCCAATTAAAAAAAAAATGAAAAATATAAAAATAATAATAAAAAAGATCAATGTGGGTACACTGTCCTTTTTACGTCTAAAATTTGACGCTTTGTGTTAAGTTCTATTTAGTAAATAAGGGAATGATATGATATAAAAGACAAGATTTATGTCACAATACTTTTCTAGTCTTTACTTAAAATTTGTGTTTAAGGGTATTTCAAGATAAAGAAAATATTTATATAAAAATATTTGTATGAAAAAATAAATATTTTATAAATAAAAAAATATCTCTTCGGATTTTTTTGCAGATTTATTTTGGGGTTTGTTTCCTGCGTTAAAAATAAATTCGCCAAAAAAAAACGAAAAGATAGTTTTATTTAAAATGTCAAATATTCAATAATAGTAAAATAAATACTCGCATATCCCATTATAAATACAAGATATCAAAATCCCGAGTTAAAACTAAACGTAGGTATGTTGCTACGTCAGAAAAACCTTACAAATAGCTACAGCTTAATAAACTACTTATAAGTTAAAAGAAACTTACCGATAACATCGAGTGCGATTCTGTAATTCCTTGTTGGCGACACTTGGAAATCGACTCTACATCTGTATATAGCCCTGTCATGTGATTGTACGTCTCGGACGTGTAGAGCTGAATTCGGTTGACCAACCCATCTCGCTCGGTCACCGAAGTTTTTGTCATCGGACCAGTGACCTGCTGGGCCCAATACTCGCGTGTCGAAACTGCAACAATATATTAGAAATGAAAGTATAAACAAATAATAAAGGAAAATAAATTTACACACTTTTTTCGTGTATGTATGTATATATGTATGCTTGTATGTATCACAGATCACATAATACTATACTAGGTAAAACTAGTCAATTAAGGTCACATTCGAATTCATTGAAGTTGCCATTTTAAAAATAATTTATATATTGAGACCCACAGATTTTAGATCCATAAATTATTATAATATTCTTAAATAAAAAAAAAACACCTTAGAAGAAACTTGTGCTCAACTGGTATACTTTGAAGCCATTAACAAGAAAATTAAACTTAAAAATAAAAGAATTAAAAAAAAACTAAAGTCTAAATTAAGCATTGCCTTATAAGATGGATACATGCATTAACCTTAAAGCTTAAAATTCACATATTTATTCACAATTTTAACAAAAAAAAAGACATTTTCACTATTCACTTCCTGGAACCATCATCAAATCAGCTCGTTGTTAACAAATATTTTTATTTTCATTCGATTTTCACTTAGTTACAATGTTAAAAATCGAAACGACAATTAGGAGCTAAAAGGCGACTTTAAAGATTAATTACATAGCCACTTTGTTAGAGGTGTAGCTAATGAAATCGTATTAATTAATTTTAAACTGTTCTGATATATGTACTTGCTATACTATTTAAATGAGAATTTTGTATGTGTCTGTAAGTTTGTTATATATTAACGCTTAAACGGCCGGTCGAATTTAGGTAGATGAAATTTAGTTCACACATATAGACCTGTAACCTGACACCTATATACATGAACGAGTGGTTAATTCGTTCATGCCTATATATTATGACCTGAAATAACACATAGTTTACTTTTGCACAAGATGTTGGTACAAATCTGTTTATCTGTTCATCTTAATAATACTAATACTTTCTAAGGTTTACGCAAATATTTGTCACTAGCGACTTAATCTCGCTTCACTCGGGTTCCTGAGATTAACGCATTCAAACAAACAAATCAACTCTGACTCTTTATAATATTAGTATAGATTTTAAATAAAACTATCTCTTCGGAATCTTTCGCGGATTTATTTTTGAATTCTCATCGCTTCGAATGCTTTATAGCAATCATGGTCACGGGAGAGAATCCCGAAAAGTATGAAAAGTCTATTTAATAATTATTTTTTTCAAAAATTAGTGAAATTTTAAACTATAATGTAATTTTGTGATATTTACAAATATTTATTCTTATTTGATTAATATAAGCAAGTCTTTATAGAAACGACGACCAAAAATAAAATCGCTTAATCCGGTGTCAATTAACAACACACGCCAGATAATATTATTCGAGCGAATTTATTTCATCTCCATTACAATTAGATTACATTGATTAATGCCCAACTGATTGTGGAGAGCCGTTTATAATTTACATATAAAATCTCTTTGACGAAAAGTCCAACGTTTCATATGTCCAACGTGTCGCTTTATTTATTTTTTATTTTGAAGGGAAATAAAATAATATATGTTCTATACCTTCAAATAAAAGTATGGAATCATTATACGATCTCTTGTTTGTCTGTTTGTCATTCGTAATAAAAAAAAAATCTATCTATTGAAGGAAATATTTTTAAAGCTAGGTATCCCAATGATGAAGTTTTTTTTACTTCTGTAACTGTAATATGCAAGAATCCGCTTTTAAAAACAGAAAGTAACATTTGCATTAGAATTCCGGCACTAAGCAAATTTTAGAGTGGAATATCAATACATTCTTCTTTTTAAAAAAAAACAGCATTTAATTGTAGATATATAACTGAAGTTTAATAAAAACATATCTGGAATTGAATTGAATGATTCAAAAGAGTCCATCTTTATTATAAATATTATTTTTAATATATTTACAAAAAACATATCAAGCTTTATCATTAAACTAACGACATAGTAAATTATCGTATTCATTACTGCGTCATAAAATTATTATTTTTGCAATGAAGCACGTGCCCTGAATTTCAACTTTTTACAATTTACACCTATATACATCGCTTTTTATGTATGGAACAACATGATTTTCTTTTAGTTAAATGATCAAAACAAATTAATCGAAGCGATGTTCTAATAGTATCACAGAAGTAACCAAAAAGTCAAAATACACATTACTGGTACCTCTAACTTACTTTTCGCAACTGACTTACTTTCTCACTTATAAAGTCATATTGATACAAAAATAAATACTTAATACAATAATAAATTTTAAAAAACCGACTGCGTAAAATCCGACTAATTATATGAACAAGTTGATGTAGCAAGACTCGCAGCACGTATAAAACATGTATCGAACCGAATCTAATAACGTATGGATAATCACAATCGGTTAAGTTTAGTAATTATAGGCAAATATGGGTAAATATATATGTATGTATATCATACATACATACACACATACCTACATACATACATACATACATACATACTTACATACATACATACATACACACATACATACAAACATACATACATGTGATGTTCTCCTAGCCGATTCCGGCCACGGCGGCCAATCTCAATGAGATTAGCCAACTGCGCAGAAGATATTATAGTGCTCAAGTGTACGCGCAGACACAAGTGCACTCTCTATTCCTATCACTCTCATACTCCGGTGGGACGACTACTCGACACGACCGGTGATAGTTAAGGCGCAGGACCGACGGCTTTACGTGCTCTCCGAGGCACGGGGGTGAACACCGCCAACTTCCCAACTCCGGGCTGTTACTGAGACTTACTATACAGGAAGACTCAATAACTAAACTTGGCCCGACCCGGGACTCGAACCCAGGACCTCCGGGTGTGCAGCCGTACATGCTAGCCACTACACCACCGAGGCAGTTACATACATACATACATACATACATACATACAGGTGAAACACATAACCTCCTTTGGACTTCGTCGCATTCAGGTAATAATGGATTTAAAATAACACAACAACTTAATTGATACAAAAGTCAACTTTACAATAGAAAACACAATATTGAATGATAAATTAATATTACCAATTTAGAAGATAACACCTATTTTAGAACTATGAAGCGATAAGTAACAGCGGCTTGGACTAAACTGGAATACTCAATGTACTAAAAATGCTCTGTTATATTTAGTGTAGTGACCTGAACTGTGTTTGTTCTATTGATAAATGTTCTATGTGTGAGCATTTTGAATGCTAGTCGTACACGTAAGTTGAAACACCAATAATTTTCGTGAAACTGCATAACATACAGAGTTAGATATTTACCTAATACTGTATTTAGTATTACGCTTTTTTTACAGGCTGTAATGAATGAACCGTTACTTTTTGCCAAATTCCGGTCATATTAGTGATATTTGATCTGAATTATTTATGAGTGATTCCGGGCTTAAGAAATCTTGGAAAAAATATTTAGCTCCTGTGGTAAACCAAACCTGTGATACTCTAGTCTACGACATTTAGAATAATATAATATGTAATTTAACTTTAAGTTATTGTATTAATATCACATATTATATTAAGACAAGTTATATTTTAACCAAACTATTGCTCAAAAGAAAGAGAGCGAGATAGAGAGAGACAGATCGAGAGAGAGACAAAGAGAGACAGGGAGAAAGAAAAATCTGACTAAATTTACTAGCTAATTACAAATTATGTAGGTTCAAAATTAAATACTTAATATTATGAAGGCAAGTTTGAAAATTATAACTTATGAAGTTAATAATTCCGTACAAAAAGCATTTCATAACTAAATATCACCAAATTAATATGATAAATACATTTAAATTAATGAATTAAATGATCAATATGTGTATAGTAAGCTTAATGTGGGTTTTGCGATTGAAACCACAATACGGGTGCATTCAGTTTTGGAACCATTCGCACTGAGCGGTTAACGTTAGCACTGTTAATAATTCGCTAGTTATCGAAGTTATCTGTTTACTCTATAAAGCACTACTTCATTATGATAGCTGCAACAAACAGTGTAACTATTTCTTCCAAATTATAAAGTCTTAGTTAGGTATACAGAATTTAGTTTATAGTAGCATTTGCCCGTGACTCTGCTCGCGTTTTGTACAAAAATTCAACCCCTTTTTCATTCTTTTAGGGGTTTACTACTTAAAGGGCTCATACTTTCTGACTAGAAACTGAAATCTAACCAAAAACTGACTGACTAACAAACAAACAAAAAAAATAACCAAACAAAATTAAAATAAATAAACAAATGAAAGCTTTAAAATATATTATTTAAATTTTAAATATTTTTTCTTTTTCTAACACCAGAGTATTTTATTTCGGACGTTATACATGTTTCTGATATTTTCAAAGCATTTTTTTTTAATTTTCAAGTCATAAGTCTTGAACCTTTACTTTTTACATTTAATATTAGGGAATCGAACAGCAACAATCTATGTAAATAGCGGTTATGAAATTGAAATGCCAACTAAGTTAAGAATATGCGAGTTAAGTCCGTTCATCACTCAGAGCTCCAAAGCGCACAACTTTGCGCCAATTATGCAAACAAGTCATCCCAACTTCAAACTTTAGTATCGTGACGCTTACAAAATATAGGTACTTAATACAATTACAACAAATTGAATGACTTTATAGAATAATATTACAAGAGAATTGAGGTGTAACTTCCGTTCTCTTGCAACAACTTTATACAAAATACAAAATTTCACTTGCAAATTTGACATTTCTATTCAATTACATCATCCCTTCATAATAAACGGCACAATGGGCGTGAATACTATCTTATGTTGAGTTAAAATGCGGCGCCGAATGACTGATGTCGAGATATCTCTTGAAATAAGCTCTTTTTTATTGTGAACGTGATACTACTAAGGTTTTACTGTTTCACTCTTGTCCTTTTTAAGTTCTTTTTTTAAGTTTGTAGGTGATCATTTTTTTATCTATTTGGATTTTTTTGCGGATTTATTTTGATTTATATATTTTTTTGTCTATAAAGGTAGCAATAGTGTTGCTTAATATATTAACTTACATATAAAATAATAGTATTGCTTAAATAAATAATTAATATTTTTAATATTTTTTATGGTTATACATAACATAGTAATAGCAACACTAAATGATATTATTAAGTTATAATTTTTTTCAATATTTAATATATTAATAAAAGCTAAAATTAAATAAATAATATTGCTATACATATATGCATTTAAGTATAATACTTATTAAAAAATTAAAAATGCTTACATAAGTAAATATGTTGAGACATAAACACACAGCACCATCTAGTGGTAAGCTACGAGGCCTGTGTTATGGATACCAGATAGTTGATACACTACACATATATATAACTTTAAATACATACATATTATAAATATAAACACCCATGACTGGAATACAAACATTCGTGCTCATCACACAAATGAATCCCCCAGCGGGACTCGAAGTCGCGACCGCTGGCACAGCAAGTAGGGTCACTACAAACTGAGCCAAACGTGTTGTTAAAAACTACAATACAACTAACAATATCTATATATATAAAAGAAAGTCGTGTTAGTTACTTCGCTTATAACTCAAGAACGGCTGAACCGATTTAGCTGAAAATTGGCAGGGAGGTAGTTTAGAGCCAGGAGAAGGACATAGGATACTTTTTATCCCGTTCGACCGCGTTCCAATTTTTATGATATTTTAATTTTTGGATTTCTCTTAGTCCGGAATAGGTAAGTATTAAAACATATAATTAAAATGTGAGAAAGAAAGATTTTTTCTTTTTATATCTATTTAAAACGTACCTAGCGACGAACCCGAGCGAAGCGAGGGTGAGCCGCTAGTTATCTATATATATAAAAGAAAGTCGTGTTAGTTACTTCGCTTATAACTCAAGAACGGCTGAACCGATTTAGCTGAAAATTGGCAGGGAGGTAGTTTAGAGCCAGGAGAAGGACATAGGATACTTTTATCCCGTTCGACCGCGTTCCAATTTTTATGATATTTTAATTTTTGGATTTCTCTTAGTCCGGAATAGGTAAGTATTAAAACATATAATTAAAATGTGAGAAAGAAAGATTTTTTCTTTTTATATCTATTTAAAACGTACCTAGCGACGAACCCGAGCGAAGCGAGGGTGAGCCGCTAGTTATGATATAAAACATGATATTTACCATGTTACAAGTTACCACCACTGTTACAGACGCCATGTTCACGAGTATACCAGTGCTAAACGTGTTTTAGTTGTAAATAAACACTGTTTCCAATTCCATACAAATGTGTATCGTATGAAATTACAGACTACCTTAGAAAAATACCAGAACATTATATCCTTAATAACCTCAGTATGTAAACGCTGCCAGGGCTCAGGCTTCATATTTTACCGGACTGCGGCGAAGCCCAAATAGGAGTGTCGTGTGTTTGACGTGTGTGTGTATGTATGTATGTCCGATTCTATGTTCCCTCGTAATAATAAACGGCTTTACTAATTTTGATGATTCATACGTAATTCGATTTGTCTTAATAATGCGAGTGTCATAGGCTATATAGATATTATTAAAACTCAAAATGGCTGATCTAAGGCGCCATAATACTATGTTCCTTCGTCAACGTGTTCTCTCTTTTTAGTTAGCTTTTTACGCCATCGGTTTTTTTTTATTTTTGTAATTTTAATTATAACAACCTTGGTAACAAATTACTTGAACATTATAGCCTTGTATGTATGATTATAACGGTTTTAATTAGATATTTACAAGGCAAAATGAAATTAGAGAGTTCCATATGTTGTTAATTTAACAAGTTTCTAGTAAAAAGTTTGTACATTAATGAGGCCTTGAATTAAATTTGTATGACTTATATAACACTGACTTACCTCAGAACATATATCTAGAACTTTTGCTTAAGTATGAGTATAAAGTCCCAACTTTGTAAGAATTCAAAAATTTGTTGACATTTAGTTAATTATATTTAAGTTCAAAAGTCAACAAAACAGCTCGCAAATTACTGGTAAATGACATTTATGAATATTAATTTTAATAGCAATATATTGTTGTATGAATAATATTGTAATATTATTTGATATATAAGAATTCATTATATTAAAACAGAACAAGAATTTAAAATTATTAAAATTAGTCACTGCAAGTAACGCTTAGCATGCGTGTTAGTTTATATTTCTAACTAGCGACTCCCATCGCTCCGCTCGCGTCAGTAAAAAGTATCCTCTAGGTTGATAAGCTGCTATCATCATACCAAATTTCATCAAAATCTGTCCAGTGGTCTTCTCGTGATGCGGTCACAGACAGACAAAAATTCTAAAAACTATATTCGATCTCTGTATATCGATAATAATAACTATTTCAATAAGATTTTCCAAAAAATATTTAATGCACGGATTGGACTCAGAAGATCAAACCGCTTGACATAATATATCCACTGATTAACTAAATGTAACATTCAATATTATGCTATCATATAACATACAAGACTGTTAACACTGACACTGTACAGAAATTGTACACCAGAAATTAATTATTTAAAGAATTACATCGATCTATTCTTAAAGGATCGAATGTATAGATAAAATTTATAACAATTTACAACATCGGAGCTCGGGATACCCTACAAGATTTTTTAAGGAAATTGGTGTACTTACAGTTGCATCGCAATATACTATAATATTATGTTTGTCCAACAAAACAGTAATTGTTATTTAAGACGCAGTAATAGACACAAATTGACACTAGGAATAAGGATAAACTGATAACGCCTAGATTTCGCCTTTAAAAAGGGAATAGGCCGTTTATGGGGCAAAGTGTAAGCATGTATAATAGAGTTCCACAATCCATTTTGAACTTGCAATTTAAAAAAAAATGTCTGAAATTAAAAATGTATTAGTGAATAAGGTTTATTATACTGTCACGAAATACTTCGCAGATATCAATGTGTAGAACTAATGTCTGGTTGAGTCTCGGGTAGGATAAATAGATAATTATTGTATTACAATATTGTACACAATTATTATTTAAAAAGAGCAAAATTAACGATTCAAAAGTGCTTGTAAAAGTCTATATAAATAAAGTATATTCTAATTTGATTTGAAATATTATCTGGACTAATATCATTAAAAAGGCACCTTAAGTAATGGTAGCCAATTGTTTCGGTTGCTTGGGAAACCAAGTACCTAAAGTAGGTTCAAATTCTGGATCTTGCATCTCTGATATTCTCATATCTCAATCATTTTCACCATGATTTTCACTTGTCTTACGGTGAAGAAAACTTCGTGAGGAAACCTTCATGTCTGAGAGAACCTGGCAAGATTGCGAACGACGTGTGAAGTCTACCAACCCTCACTTGGCCAGCGTGGTGGACTGTGATCTGATCCCCATCGCATTGAAGAGAGGCCCGTATCCAGCAGTGGGACGTTAAAATAGGCTAAATACATAACTAACTGCTAACCTAACCTAAAGACGCAGACAAATTTTGCTAATAAATAGGAGTACAATTTATTAGACTTGAACAATTAATGAAGAGATATATTAATCTTATATTTTTAAACGAGCAATAAAATATATATATATATATATATATATATATATATATATATATATATATAATCTGAATCTCGGAAACGGCTCCAATAATTTTCATGAAATTTAGTATACAGGAGTTTCGGGGGCGATAAATCGATCTAGGTTAGCCTTATGTCTGAGAAAATGCGTGTATTCGAATTTTCATGCAATTTTGTTTTGCATTATTCCACGCAAAATATGGTCGGTAATTTGCACGCTCGGGCAAAAGCATCGTGGTCAAGCAGCCAAGGTGCAAGATCAACAATCACAGGTTTCCAGGTTCGAATCTCGGTCGCATACAAAGTTTTTTCTTTTGTTTTTTTTTATAACAAGTTTTTAATTTAAAAAAAAAGAAAATTGTACTTTAGGACAAAAACTCCGAGCAAAGCTCAGTAGCCCAGGTACTATTATAAATAATACAAATCAACTACTCAGAAACTGTTACATATATACCAGCAACAAATATATATATGAGAGACGCGTAAGTTTAATAGAGCCGTCACAGTTAGTTTGTTACTCGTTGTTTTCTTTTGTTTTCGCACGTTTGACATTTAAACTATATTTTTTGGAGAATAATATATAAAACGATGTTTTATTTAGTTTTTACAAATATGTGATGTTTAAGTGTAGAAGTATGAGCCACTCGTCTTAATATTATGCTGGATTGTAGATTACATTTTTATTTTATATATTATTTTATCTTATTAACTTATTTATGATATAAATAAACTTAACTTACGGTTAAATAAAATACATAAAATACATAGAGAGCTTTTAAACTATTTCATTAATCGACAGAGAAATCGTCAATTAAGTAAAATCAAAGGTTGACCTCGAAATCAAACCTTTAATCAAAGGGCTTTATATATTTAAAGCTATCGATTAGTCACTAACATACTATATGCTTACTTTGGCTTAAAAGAATAATTATCAAATTCATTTAGGTCTTTATATTTAAAATTGTTATATTATATCAAAAACTATATAAAACTGTACAAATTATAAGAAAGTTGCAATATGTCAGGGTTTTCGTAAAATACGTTGGTTTTAAAAGAGAAAAATGCTACACTAGTTCTACAACGGTACTTATTTATTAGTGTCCCGTTTATGTCACTGCACTAACATGTTGGTTGGCCGCACCCGTTCTAGCCTCATACATTTTACATGGCAATTAGTCAGTTTAGCTTCCATGCGGCTCTAAAAACACATAAAGCAATTCTAAAAGCGATTGCACGATATAACGACTGTGTCTATCTAAACAAAAAAAATATTAGCTTCCATATTTTGATATAAAATATTCTACTATAAAAAAAAATGTTATAGTTCATCAAGAGGGAGTAAAATTGATAGTTATTTTTAAGAAAACGGTGATATTTTCATCAAGCAGAAATAGAACCGTCGATACCAGTAAGTAGTAAATGGTATTTCTAATGTTAATTTAATACTTCCAAAATTTATAGAATATTATGTTAAAGTTAAAATAGTTTATGGATTTGTTTGAAATTATTACATTACGTAAGTTAACTTACGATTTTACATTGAATTTTATCCCATTAATGCATTCATGAAGAATCATATTTAAAATTTTATGTTATTTAAACAAACATTTGCTAAATAAATCCACTAAAACATTTTCATGCAAGCGAAACCGCGGGTAGAAACTAGTATTAAAAATAATTTAAAATAATTAACCATTTAGTGTAGATTAGAATTCTATGCAATTGTGGTGTACGTAGTTTCCACAAAATTGCAGTTACAGAGGGCGCAGAGAAATAATAAGCATTTTAATAGACCATTTTGTCGTCAGATGTTCGAGCATAAATCGCACTAATTTCAATGCATTTTGAAGCAAAGGTAATTCAATTATCCATAATCGTATATACCTAATCTATATTCCATAAATATTCTAAATGCGAAAGTTTGGATGGATGGATGTTTGTTACTCAATCACGCCAGAACAACTAAACGTATCTGGATGAAATTGGCACAGAGATAGATTATAGTCTGAAATAACACATTGGTTACTTTTAATTCCGGATAAATGTACAGTTCCCGTGGGATAGGTCTGTTTTAGTTTTTCCGAACTTAGAGGCGAACCCGAGCGAAGCAAGGGTGAGTCACTAGGCCTAAAATAAATAAAAAAACTAACTATTCCGTTGGATACATATGTTAATAAATAAACTTACGAGTATATAGGTACTATTGAAAATGAAAATGTATGAATATTTATTATTTTGTAAATTCAATCAAATACTTTTGAAATAATTAAAATTGCAAATTGAATTAGTACATCTGTGACTGACAAATTGGTTAACGGAATACATAATAATCCAAATGAAAAGCCAGCAGCTTTGGAGAATAATGATTTTTTTAGATGAGTACTTTGCAAATAAAAGTTTAATTAAACAATATTATATTATTTAAATAAATTTTTCATTAAATACAATAGAATTATATGTAATATTACACAAAAGTGTTTTATGAGAGTAATTCAGTTTTGTACTTATAGCTTTTGTTCTGTAAATTAATTATCTATACATAAAATACAATTCTGAGTCGAATCTGTACATTAAATATTTTTTGGAAAATCTTATTGAAATTAACATTACTATCGATATAGAGGCCGAATCTATAGTTTTTAGAATATTTGTCTGTCGGTCTGTCTAGGAACGCATCACGTAAAAAACCACTGGACAGATTTTGATGAAATTTAGTATAATTATAGGTGGTTATTCGGGTCAACATACAGGATACTTCTTACGGCGGGAAAATATCTCATCTCTGAGAAATCTACATTAAACGTTAAAACGTAACTAGTTATGTTTCGTTCGTCCCTAGGGATGAACCCGGGCGGAATGAGGGTGAGTCGCTAGTTTTAAACTCAAAAAGGACACCAACTTCAAAATAATTTCACATTTATCTTTTCGCCAGACGGCTTAGTAATAATTGAATTACATTATACAATAAACATTACCTGAGTACTCTAGCGGTAAATTCACTTACACTAAATTATCTTAGTGGTTTTTTAGTTTTTTTAAGTTTGAGAAAGAACTGCTTTAAAAGTATTTTCTCACCCTAAGGAGTTAAATATTATCTTGAAAGTTTTATGAGTTAACTCTTGAGGTGAAATATTTTGTACTCTATCTTTTATTGGTGGAGATATTGCTGTTCTTTTATAAAAATCTTGAATTCTTGTGAATCTTTCTTTTGATAGTAAAAGGTGAAGTAATGAATTGTAGTCTCTTACGCTTGCTCCGTACAGATGCGACTAATAACAAAACATTGACTTTTCTTTACATAGTATAATATATATTACATAATATAATATTTAACTAACTCGGTGGTGTAATAGCTAGTATGTACGGCTGTACACACGGAGGTCCTGGGTTCGAGTCCTGGGTCGGGCCAAGTTTAGTTATTGAGTATTTCTGTATAGTAAGCCTCAGTAATAGCCTGGATTTGGGAAGTTGGCGGTGTTTCACCCCCGTGTCTCGAAGAGCACGTAAAGCCGTCGGTTCTGCGCCTTAACTCTCACCGCTCGTGTCGAGTAATCGTTCCACCGGAGTATGAGAGTGACAGGAATAGAGAGTGCACTTGTGTGTGCGCGTACACTTGTGCACTATAATATCACCCGCGCAGTTAGCTAGTCTTAATGAGATGGGCCGCCGTGGCCGGAATCGGTCAGGAGGACACTAATATAACATTTTATGATATTTATTCATATTTCGGTAAATAATCATCCTAAACTTCTAGCAAATATTATTTCTAACAATAGCCTATGTGCTTCTTTAGGTCATAATCTATGTACATATGTATGTAGGTACTAAATTTCATCCAAATCGGCCCAAACGTTAGATTGTGGAGTAACAAACATACATACACATCCACATATAAACGTTCGTATTAATCACGGTAGTGTGATTTGCTTTTTGTCTGGGAATCGAACTGGCAATTTTTGTCACAAAAAGCTGTATCATATAAAAAATTCATAACAATTTAACCATAAATACATTGTTTTTATCGAATTTGTTTTTATTCATCCCAACATCTTAAATAACACGCCAAACATAACATACACTCAGCAAACTTTTATGTAATAATATTTCAGAAAAATGGTTGAAAAATAAATTTTCTCGTTTTATCGTTGTTTCTGAAGGAGTGTGGTATAAGATGCTTGTTTCCAATAGCATCGGTTATACTTTCGAACTTTCGATAACTGGCTCCTAGCAAATTATTGAAGTTGTTGTAAACTTTGGAATCTTTTTATCATTTACACTAAGTTACGTTATGGCTAAAAGTTATTTGTCCCATTACATATAATCATTTGTTATATCAATATTTCTATGTTATTTCATATTGATTATTATTATGATATATTAGCATAGCAACAAATCACTTCCGTTGGCTCAGGTAAACAATATATATATATATTACACGAAGTGTAAACAAATAGCAAAAAGTTAAAATAATAAAAAAAGCAAAAAGATAAAATAGTACGTAATTTATAAGATAATATTAAAGAGCGCGAGAATTTTTTTTGCATAGATTTGAGCGAGCCTTTATTTAAGATTTGCCGAGCCGAGTGGAGCCGTGGCAAAAAATTGTAATAGTCATATTGTAGTATAAATTTAAAAAAAATCGGACAAGTGTGAGTCTGACTCACACACCGAGGGTTCCGTAGTATGAAATATTAAAATAAGTTTATAATCGCAAAACTTTTTTGTGATGTATGTAATGTACGTAACTACAAATTTACGGTTTTCGGATTTTTCGCTTTACATGTGCTATAAAACATACATCTTGCCAAATTTTATGATTCTAGGTCAACGGGAAAGTACCCTATAGATTTTGAATCCCTTTAGAGTTCCCTAGCGAGCGTCAAAATACGCGATATAAACGACCGTATCTTTGCGTCATCTTAGAAGTTTGATTCTTTAACAGCTCCAGGGGATAAGTACTTGATATTAATTTCAACTTGTTACCACCCCTCCACGCATTCCTGAGAAATAATTTTCTGACAGACAGACATACAAATAGACATATGGACGGACAACAAAATGATCCTATAAAAGTTATTTTCTTTCTTATGAGGTATGGAACCCTAAAAACACTCTAAAGATGCGTTTTGTTTTAATAGATATTCTAAAATTAAAACCGTAATTCGAAAATTACCTTTTATAACGAAGTAACTTTACTCTAACCCAGTTTACGAAAAAAATAATCTTCAGGAATGATATTTAGAATTAGTAAAAATCATAATTGATAAAAAAAACATAGTAACAATTCTGGCTGAAAATATAAGTCGACATTTTTATTTAATTATCGCTTTTACATAACATTATTTTTAATTGTGTTTTATTATTTACCTCTCTGCCTATTAGTCCCGTTTTCCCGTTAGTGAACGTGACTGAGTATTTTTACGTCTTTCTTTATTTCGTGGACTGTCCCTTAAGAGCAATTAACGAATTGTCCAAGCTAATGCTTAGGTAAATAACGAACGAAGGTAACACAGAAAGCACTTTGTTATGTTTTTGTTATTTTATTATTATTTATTTAGCTTCTGGCAGAAATATTTTTTTCTGAAATTTAGTAAAATTACTTATTTTTTATTCATAGAGACGACGTGTTTGGCTCAGTTTAAATTGACTTTGCTTTATGTGCCAGCAGTCGCGGGTTTGAGTCTCGCTGGGGGTATTAATTTGTTTGATGAGCACGAATGTTAGTATTTCAGTCATGGTTGTTTATATTTATAATATGTAAGTATTTAAAGTTATATTTATTATGTATTTTGTAGTGTATCAACTATCTGGTATCCATAACACAAGCCTCGTAGCTTACCATGGAACTAGATGGTGCTGTGTGTTAATGTCCCAACATATTTATTTATTTTACAAATATTGCTATGTTTGTATATAAGAAGCTGCATGATTTACTCCCTAACTAACAACTTATCCTTGCTTCGCTCGTATTCGTCCTAAATGCCAAAAATTAGCCTCGCTACACACATTTATACAAACTTTCGCATATATAATTATCGTTCTTCAATTTCCTAAACATAACCATTCTAAAATATAGTAGATATATCGTACACTCTCGATTCAGTTCTTAACTTCGCGAAAAATTTGCAAAAAATAATCAAAAAAGATGAAAACGAAATATTTTAATTCATTCGTTTAATATTAAAATAAAATGGCAATGCATTTTACGTTTTAAATACCAATTAATCCGATTTTAAAATTTGCAACTCAATTCATCACATAATAATTATAACATTACTGAGGACCGCAAATTCGTAAAAACCCCCCGTTTCGCACATGAGGCTTATCAAAAATTTACATCGACTCGAAAAATTCCACGCTTTCCGCCACGGCGCAATGCGACACGATATTGTGACAAGTATACCTAGGGTTGCTACATGAAAAAATAAGATATTTATCAAGTAATTTTAAGGATTTAGCTATTTTTTGATTCTCGTTATACAAAAGTGTCACTGCCGAACCGAATTGCCAAAACCATAAAATGGTAAGAATATTCATTTCTTCTCACGCGAATTTTTGATATTCTAATTAAATTCTCCAAATAAATTAATTTATTGAGTCTTGCTCGTGTTCATAAGTGCTGTAAAGCATTCGAAACGTAGCGAGCAAAAAATCTAAATTAATTCGTAAAAAAAATTAAAAGTTACTATTTTAAATGGTAAGAATCTACTTACTCTTAACTTAGAAATCTCTAAATAATTGATGTTAGGAAATTAAAATATAATCAATAGCGAGAAGCTTTAAAGAATACAGTAAATTATACAGGTTTTAATACATAATGTTTAATATTTATCATGCTATTTTAATTACCCATATTTATTACTAGAAATCCTCTGAAACACTGAGAAATCTTAGTGATTTATCACTATTTTGGCTCTGTTGACAACACGTCCTACGTCACATATAATTATTTATACCGTCGACAACAAATATCTTTAATATTGCTAACACTAGCTTTTTAACCTATTCGAGAATCGAACCTATCCTACTGTAATAAATTAAAGTTTAAATTAGACTACACCGTTATAATATTTTTTTTTAAATTCTATCGATATTTATAAGCAACCCTATAGCTCGCAGAGCATCCTAAATTGAGTGTAATATTAACTTCGTATAAAGAAAAAGCTCTTTTATGAGAGCGAGAGGAAGTTGATATCATGTTTAGAAGTAAAAAGCCAAAATGAGGTGAAAATTTTACGATCAAAAGGAAAAAATTAATAATCCATGTTACTTCTCATTAGAATAACCCCGGTTTAGAGGATTTCGCTGAAGAACTCGAGCTTCATTTGGATCATATAAATGGCTGCTTTATGAAAATACTCATTTTATTTATTACAGTTTTCTTGGTCAAATCCGTGCAATAAACGTTATTTTTGAATAGCAATATTAATAAATAAGTATTTCAATTTTCATATTTCCACGCCACGGGTGAATAAAACCGTAATAGACAAAAGTAAATTTTACAGTATGAGGAAAAAAATTGTTTTGTTATATGGCGAATCCGATGTGAAAAATATCATAGCATAGGTACATCAAAAAATCTGTATTTAATGAAATTTCAAGTACCAACTTCCGATATGGTTTTAAAATTATTAAAAAAATCAAATACTGATTGTTATGTATCTATATATTTATTAGGGTATATGACAATTATATACATATATACTAATGAAGTTACTATATATTATAAATAACTTATTTCCGATAAGGAATTATTGTTTTACAGGTATCTTTTAAGCAATCCAATTATTATTTTATTAGAAGGAGAAAAAGAGAAAGATTAATTATCTCAACTAGAAAGGAGAGGACATGCGTTCCTTTAAAAAAATAAGTACAATATTTAATCAAAATATGTATATGAGCAAATTGTCGAAAAAATTGAAACTTAAGTCGGTTTAACGAGCCGGATGCTCGATACAATGACTTCAATAGAATTTTGAAAACAATTGCACATCAATGTCGGAAAATTAGAATATTGTATTTTTTTTTTGATTATAAAAAAAATTATAAAAAATCAAATAAACGTACAAGTATAAAAAAATATCAAATAGCTATAGAAGTTGAAAATGAAAAATCATTAAAGCTATCATATTTGCACTTTACGATTTTATTCTTTGGAGACCAGAACTTTTTCTCTAAGAATCCATTCACTTGTTTATATAAAATATTTTTCCATTCTACAAACAATTTTAGCCTGGCACGATCTCTACATTTCATCACGGTTACACCAAAAATATGCGAACGGAGCTACAGCTTAAAACAAATGTTATTTACATAAAAAATCACCATGTTAAAAAAGGCGTACATAAAAATTGCTCTAACAAAATATAACATCATGGCGTAAAGTAATAAGGTGCACCATACGTTACCCCCTGTCCTGAATAATGTAGACACAAGTTGAGCTTTAAAAATCGTCGGCAGGGGATCTGCCTATTATACATGCAGTCATTTTCGCGTTCGTGATTTGATTTTGTAGAAAATAAAGGATGTAAAAAGTTCTCACTAATAAATGCCTTCCTTGTAATAAATGTGAGGCTTTTATAAGTGTCATGGCAGCTTGTTTTTCACCGGAGGACGTAGCTTCGATTCTTCTAAGAAAATTTATTAGGTATTTTGAATTTTTGTGTTCTTTACATAACAATGCTTAAGACTAAGAATCGTCAGATCGTAATTCGGACTCTAACTACACCCAATAATGATTGAGAAAAAACATTAGGTTTTCCAATTAACATAATATTCAACGTGGTTCATTAGTTCATGAGCTTTTTCTTTTATTTCAAGCATCCATATTCATAAAATTATGTAATAAAAAATATACTAATGCACATCTATATAAGTGTAAAATCATGATTTTCCGTAGCGAACCTAAATTTCTATATCCGCCGATATCGAAACGGTTGTGTTTGTTTGTACGTTCATCTAGGCAATAATAAACATGGTATGTATGTTATCTCTCATATAAGCTAGCTTTTCATTAAAAAAAACTGAAGTTTCCATATTGAATTTATTACCTTATCTATCTTTAAGCACTAAATTAGTACCAAGACCAATTTACAACGAACTCTTTTAAAATTTTACTGATGGAGCG
Organism: Brenthis daphne; assembly: GCA_947093115.1. Classification (NCBI taxonomy): domain Eukaryota; kingdom Metazoa; phylum Arthropoda; class Insecta; order Lepidoptera; family Nymphalidae; genus Brenthis; species Brenthis daphne. Next base: position 26,526,003 of record OX352474.1, on the reverse strand, counting down.
TCCAATGTATATTCTTTGATGCTCACATATAATAAGTTGTCGCACCAAATTAGACTTTAAGTCCAAGTAATAAGAGTTGAGTAATTTATAGGACAGCAATTTTTGAGCACTCAATTTATCCGAAGTAGAACGTTTCCCGACGCTACATTGTATTTTATGAGTGCGCAACATATCAGAGGTTCACACGCGATTTATTTATAAGTTAAGATAAGAATAAAGGATCTTGAATTTTTGCCAAGCAAATATGAAATATTTTATGTAATATAAAATTTCACAACAACATTAATCATATACTGATAGAAGAGTTCGAAATGTTACGTAATATTGAAAGTCGTATTTGGTCTTTAAAAATTGTAATGACATATATCATAAAGAGATACTTTTTATGGCATCGCGAGCAGTGAACCCGATGGGAGTTCACATTAGCAATTCAAACAGCTTCTTAAATATTTATTTTCACGTTGCCAACTTTAAAACACACACACACGCACAGTGCGAAGTATATAATGTATGTATTCAGCCCTTTTTTACGTCTCACTACTGAGCACGGGCCTCCCTTCAATACGAGGGGCATCAAGTCATAGTCCACCTCGCTGACCAAGTGCGCGATAGCGGACTTCACAAGTCCTTCGAAAACTTGCTAGGTTCTCTCAGACATGCAGGTTTCCTCGCGATGTTTTCCTTCACCGTAAGGAAAATGGTAATCATGCTAGAAATGATACGCACCTGAAAATATCAGAGGTGCGAGACCCGGGATTTGAACCCGCTTCACTCAGTTTCCCAAGCAAGCGCGTTACCACTGGGCTACCACTGCCTAAGTATATAATATATAGCTTTATGTATACTTCGCACGAGTGCATGTAACCTACGTATCACTCCAGCTCACTTGCTTACTAAATTTCATACAAATCTGTTCAGCCGTTTTAGTGTGAAGTAACAAACACACAGACACAAACTTTCACAAATACAATAGTAGTCATATAATGCCACGGCCAAGAGCCTGTGAGGATAAACATTAGTTAATTTCCTATTTGTTCGGTTATCGAAACTCGTTTCCAGTCCACAGAAGCGCATAAGCTTAGATCAAAATAAATCCGATTGTAACAAACATTTGGACTGACGCCAAGCAACGCTATTAACCATTTACTATGGTTTAAAATGTTTTATTCGCATTATAACTATTTCAAACTTTTCCTTTTCATATAGGTATGTTAATATATAAAATTCACGTGTCACGATGTTCGTCCGCGATGAACTCCGAAACTACATATCCAATCTTAACTACGTTTTGTTTGTTTTGTTGATTTGTTCCAACTTAAAAAATAGGATAGTTTTTATCCTGGTTTGTTTCTTGTTTTAATGGAAAAAATAACTATTTTCATATCCAGAAAGGGATTCCGGAGAGAGAACCTGAAAAAATCTACAAATCCTACCCCCCAAGTTAAAGAAATTTTTTTTATAAGACTATCCACAACGTCTGGCCGAGTCTGCTAGTATAATATAAATAGGCAAAGACAAAACAGTTCAGCATCTTTGTCAACCGACTTCACTTTTTCTTGTTCAGTTTTTTGATATAGATAGGTAAATTCTATTAATTTAATTAAATTTCGATTGTTAAAATCGAATACGCACGCATAAGTTAATTATAAAACGGCAAGTAGTAATTAATCATGTTAGAAATGATTCGCACATGAAAATATTAGAGGTGCGAGACCCGGTATTTGAACCTGCTTCACTCGGTTTCCCAAGCGAGCGCGTCACCACTGGGCTACCACTACATATTAGTTATTAGTTATAATAATATAATACCAGAAATAAGGATCTATTAGTTTTCCAATGTAAATATTTTTATTTTCTAATAATATTTTTTATTCTTATTTGCAACAAATTTAGTTCAGACCATAACTGAAATACACAGGCGAGTATTCTCCTACAATATTGTACTAAGTGACTATATGAGCAAAATGTTAAATTTTTAGTGTCCATAAATTCTCAAGTAAACCTAAAAAGTATTGAAGTAATCAAACAGCACGAAAAGTTTATTTTTATGACTGCAGAAATTTGACAGCCATACGTGCAATTTCCAAGAAATGTTAGTTCGTGTCGTTTCGTGTTCGTCTATACATTTTAGTTGTACCTATAATACTCATTTTGCAAATATTTTTATAAAATGAAATAATATGTACGATTCATAAACAAAGGTCGTTAATAAATTTGAAAATGTAGTGTTCTACATTACTACTGTACTACTCCTGTATTTTTTTTTATATATAATGGCTTATAGTTGCGTTAACAGACGCAATCCATTCTGCCAGTGTCACGTTTTGTGAGGAAGACACGAATGAGATTGAGCGGTAATTTTGAAATTTGGTAACTTTATTGTGGAATTAAAACTATAAATGAATGATCGGTCTACAAGAGCTACTGTAGTTTATCAGCCTATTTTTAAATAAAAAAGCTTTTGAAGTTTCAAAGGTGTCACCTTTGTACCATTTGACAGTACCTGCCCACTCCGTCTACTCTTAGTTACGAGTTACTGTTTCTATTTATTTTAACCAGAGTGAAACAAACATGTAAAATCAAAATATATTTATAAAAATATTTACTTCAAACGGAAATAGAATAGTTTTACTTACATGCTTAATTACATGTTTTGAATCAAATTATTATAACTTAAAAATTAATCCATTACAGCTTTTAGATTATGTTATCTTCCATCAAGCTGCCATCAATATAGTAATACACAGATAAAGTATTTTTTACCCAAATTAGTCGAAATGGAAATATTAAAAATACAAGTTTTCCAACATTCATGTTAAAGTATAAATTACATATTACGATAAAGAAACTTATAACTTTCATCCTATAAAAATAATGAATACATGAGCTAATAAAATAGCAAAAGTGCATTCATATGTCTATATTATTTTTGCCATTTACATAACAAATGGATGCCAAAAAAAAAGCAGAAAATGTATTTAAAAAAACGTAATTTATATTAAATTCATATATTCATTGTCAGTTTTGCGTAAGAGATATATGATGTTACAGTTAAGTCCGAATTGCGAAACATTGATGATGCTTTGTTGAAATTAAACCTGTCCTAATTCCGGTAGTCTCTATACATTGTATGTACATAGTACATAGTTAGCGGCAGAGTAAATAAGCCGGGTAGCGGTCACGATCAAACGGTCGAAAGTGTACATTTATAAAGAACTATGGTTCATCAAACGTAAATCACTATGCCTTTGAAATGTTACATTTGATACTGGAGACAAAGTGATATAAAATCATCATCCTTTTTCAATTTAGTACGTAATATTTTTGAAGTTATACTTCTTTTGGCATATCTGGAAAAAAATATGAGAGTAAAATTTTACCGATACGCATGAACACCGACAGCCAAAGAGCGACATGATGAAGTTAGCTGCATTCCTTTTGCAAACAGAGTTGTGACATACGGGGTGATATCTTTAGCTATTTTTATTCTGTTACGATAAAGAAGTATAACTTCTTACGTGCGTACATAAGTATATACACACACACACATTTTTTTCTATATTTGCAGATACAATGTGTGATATTTTACTCAATCTCTCAGTCTTTATATTAAACTAATGAGTGATAGTGTTAAACTAGGTTGCTTCCCCATGCAAATTTTGATCCCCATTTTCAACCCCTTAAGAGATGATTTCCGGGATAAAAACTATTTTATATCCTTTCCAGGATATCAAACTATCTTCTTACCAAACTTCATCTATATCGGTTCAGTAGATCCAGAGATTACCCCCTACAAACTCACAAACTTGACCTCTTTATAATATTAGTATAGATACATATATGGTTGCGGGTTGTAATTTAACGTGTTTTAGTATATATAAATCGATAAATATCTATACTTTAAAACAAATGAACCAATTTTGTACAATCATCATTTACTTAACCTTTAAGTAAATTCTTTTTTTTTAAATATGTTGAGACATTAACACACAGCACCATCTAATTCCATGGTAAGCTACGAGGCTTGTGTTATGGATACCAGATAGTTGATACACTACACATATATAACTTTACATACATACATATTATAAGTATAAACACCCATGACTGGAGAACAAACATTCATGCTCAACACACAAATTAATGCCCCCAGCGGGACTCGAACCCGCGATCCCTGGCACAGCAAGTAGGGTCACTACAAACTGAGCCAAACGTGCCGTCAGAGTTTTGTAAAAGACGTTTAAGTACCTAACTTAATACCTAGTATTAAATAAAAAGCGTTTATTTTTGGAAGCAAAGTTGAAACTATTACTTAAGTTACTTCAGAAAATAAATAGAATAACGATAAAATTTTATAATCATATTTTAATAGCGCACTAAAATATTCCAAGAGATCTTAAGTTAGTTAAATAACATATTACGATCTGATTTTTTATAAGCTGCGGTATATACTGGAATATTTATCAATAAAAAATAATAGTGATGGGCTAACAAGGTATACGTACGACTTTACATATTAAGGTTGATTGAAAATAAAACTCAATAGCCAACAGTTTTTAAAAGCAACTTCAATTACACTCGAGTGAGACAAGTTACGCTTCAAAAATTCCCTCTTTAACAGATTCATTTGGACATACACTGTAAAATATGTATTTTCTCTCGTGAAACGTAAAATTTTTCATGCGCGATACACCTTATTTAAATATATTCACTTCAGCAAAGGTTTTTAATAATTCGAGGCTTAAATTCATTGTAACAGCCCGTTCGCAGTGCCGCAGGTGCACGCTCGCCGAAACGAGCAAATTAAAGGTAATACGGAGAGTATGTACATTATTTATATTATAAAAACCAGTTTAAACTTTAAGTTAAGTAATAAGTAGTCAATCAAATAAAGAAATTTTTGTATTGTATTTTGCCCTTTTTTTAATGTCCCACTGCTGGTTACGGGCCTCCCTTCAATTCGAGTGATCAGGCCATAGTTCATCACACTGGCTAAGTGCAGGTTGGCGGACTTCACATGTCTTTCGAAAACTTGCTAGGTTCTCTAAGACTCAGGACTCGAACCCGCGACCGCTGGCACAGAAAGTAGGGCCACTACACACTGAGCCAAACGTGTCGTCATAGTATAGTACTGGGCTACCACTGCCGTAATTGGATTTAGAAATAATAATGGTTTTGGACTTAAATCTGCATACACACCTACATAAGTTATATTTAAAAAAAAAACCACGATATCTCGACAACTTCAAAAGCTAGGAAGAAATTTGGTTTTTGATAATTTGAGTTAAGTAGAAGCTCGTGAAGAACGAACTTTCGGAAATTTACATTAAAAAGACAGGAGTTCTATGATTTTTTTATGGAACAGAATACGGTTTCACAGAGTAAAATATGTTTATTAAACATAGTGAGATATGACTTTTACATGCTTGTAAAATTCCACTCATTCCCACTTCAAAGAGTAGAATAACGATGTTGAACTTTTTGTAATACTATTTTATGTAGTGGAATTTAAAAATAAACTATACGAGTAGAGCCACAAGTAATAGCTCATAGAATATAGCAGTAAAAGACAGACAGATATAAATTGCGATCAGGTCAAAGTTCAATGAGATTTGAACATCAACCAAACTATTCGTAAGAAAGAAATGAGGAAAGAAGCCTATTGTGTAAGAAAATTGAGCGAAGGAAGTAATAAAGTTTTTAGTTAACTAAGTTTTTTGTTTCACTTAAATAATCTATCGAATCTTAAAAAATAACGGTTCTGATGATAAAAGCTAGGGGCAATAATAATGTAATCTTACGTTGTTTTGAATACGACTTGAATTTTTTTATGTCGAATCAGGTCTGAGATTTTATATTGGAAATATACAAATGGAAGTAAAATAAAAGCTTGCAAAAAGAACAATGATGCTTTACCCTCACTCAGATGAAAAGATTTATGAATGGCATACTCCATTTCCCTATTAATATATCGATTTTATGAATATAACAATTATGTTATATTGTTGAATATTGTATCGATATTCCAATTTTATTTCTTCAAACTATTTCACGAGATATATGTATATCAATCAAAACTAAAAAATAACTATCACCTTTAAAAAAATATACATCTAAGAATATAACACTTTTTAAGCCGGTGTTTTAGTTTAAAAGTAATTATTATGGTCATTATATTTTATCGCATGATTAGAGAATAAAGCCCTTAACTCATTATCGTCCATAATATTTATAGGGGATGGAAATATATTATAAGAATCGACCTTTGAACCCTTAATATCAAACAAACAACTCGCAACTGCGTCACATTATCAAAGAAGATTAACAAAATGAATTTAACAGTGGTAATAGACGAATGAGTCTGAAAGTAATAAACGTAATGTTCGCTCATAATACCCCAGTCCATCTTTTATCAAACTTGATTACACTCGCGGGCCTTTCATAAGCTCCATAATATAAATAATATCTGAAAATATTTAAGTAAATACAGCTACTTTTATTTGAATAGCCGTCGCTCGAGCTTTAGTGACGGCAAATTTCGGGCGATTACAACAAAGATTCGTGCCTATTGTTCCGACCCTTACATAGTAATAAAATAAATTACTGAGAGACCAGAATTGGGAATGATTGATAAATATGGGAACCTAAAAGCTCATGTTAAAGTTTAACATGTATTCCTGCCGCAATCAATTTCCATAAGGTTTCGAATGAAAATTTAATGTGTTAACCTAATTATCGTACCCAATATCGTATATAGAGATGTATGAATTACCAACCTTACAATGCTATGAATGAGACATATATATAATATTTAAATATATTGCAAATAACCTTTAGGACTAATAAATATATGTATATGCAAAAAAAATCTTATAGAAAGCTATTATTATATTATCGACAAACAATGCTCACGTCCGTAAGCGATAATTGTAACTATATTAATAAAAAAAAATTCGTTTTTTTTTAATTTTTGGTTCCCGTTTCGAATGCTTTTCATTGTAAATTTTACTACTTTACATATTATTTTTTTACACCATGTTTCTTTAAAGTTTACAGGAATTATGGTCACGGAAGAGACTAACGATTTTTACTTCTCAAAACTAGTAACTTCATTATATATATATTTTTATTACTTTTTTAAATTTGGTTATTATTTAATCATTGAAATATGATCAAATTCTCTGTCAAAAGTTTAATAATTTTAGCTATTAATTAAATATTTGCGGTGAAGTAAAACATCGTGAGGAACCCTGCATGTCTGAGAGAACCTAGCAAGTTTTCGAAAGACGTGTAGTTCGCCAACCCGCACTCGCCTAGCGTGGTGGACTATGGCCTGATACTCCTAGTATAATTGACCTGAGGCCTGTGCCCAGCAGAAGAACGTTATTAAGAGCTGAATTTAATTAATGCAAAACATTGCATTGATATTTTACAATAGGAATTTTAGACAATTAGACCCAATACCTAAATGATAATTTCAAACAAATTACATACAATATCCGAGTTAATTAAGCAAACAGGAAATGGTTGAATGAGTTTTTTAATCTATTGCATAGATTCTATCGCGGGCCTTGAGCGTGGGGACCGAATCCAGAAATTCCGTAACGAAAAAAACCTGATATCCCCCACTCCGACCGGCACAGCGGTGATACTTCCATCTATCGATAAATACCAGAACTTTTAATGACTTTTTGAAATATCTCGCTTGTCTCTTTAGTTCAGCAACCCGCCTTTAGGTGGCATTGGTTGTATTGGAAAACTACCGTAATCAGCTGTTTGTGAGAAAGTATATAGGTGTATAGGTATTTATCATCTATGTACAACAGTGTATATCTGTACTCGTATAATTTGTGTACAAAGTGTTTTAAATATGAATAAACAAAGTGCATTTATTAATGAAGAAAGTCAAGGAATAAAAATACTGCATTAATAAAATAAACAAATAATTATAATTGCATAAGTTGATAAAAAATGCTATGCAATAGCTTTACCGCGGCAGTCTCCGAGTGCCACATTTAATTTTTTGACTAGGATTTTTTCAGGCATATAATATAAGACAACCGACCAGAGTTTCATCACGATCGGTTCAATGATTTCGGAAAGCGTAGAGAACAAACATCCGAAAATTCATTTTTATTTATATGGTATGTAGATTAAATATTATCTTTGAAATGAAGTATTTTCGTAATTTAATGCTCATTTTATGTAAAATAAGACGTATTATTATTCATAAATGACACATTTTATCTTTTTTTATATTCTAATATGATTTCCTTTAATTCTTATAAATAACCAAGTTAAGAAATCCCACTAGTAACAAACAATTCGATGGGTGACCACTAACTTAACGTCTTTTTTAATTTAGAAAGCAATTTATCATGCTGCTCATTGCTCATGGTTGAATGAAAGATATTCAGCTGATTATTAATTTTATCTACTCTACTAATATTATAAAGGCGAAAGTTTGTGAGGATGTATGGATGTCTGGATATATAGATATATGGATGTTTGTTACTCTTTCACGCAAGAACTACTGAATGGATTTTAATGAAACTTTACAATAATATAGCTCAACATTAGAATAACACATAGGCTACTTTTTATATCGGAAAAATTCAAGGTTCCTGTGTGATAGATTGTTTTTTTAATTATTAATATCCAAATTACAATGCAATATTAAATTAGAAACTCTTATAAATATGGAATTTGCCTCAATTTCAAGAAAGGTATTAATATCAGCTTACTGTCTAGACGAATTTAAATTATAACCAGTCGAGAGGCACTTATTATCAAATGTCGTATAATAATCATTGTTAGTATAATATAATATCGTTGAGGTATGGGTTTTGAATTTCTATTCATTGATTTAATATTTCGTGAATAATAAAGTTTTCGCATAATTAATAATCTTGATTCGATGATATTTATTTGACAAAAAAAAATATTAATTTAGTCGTAGTTTTAAAGAAACAATCTTTTTGGACTTAAGAAAATTATTTGATTCATTAAATATGCGAAAGTATTCGAAAAGATATTTTCGTTTATAAAAATTTCAGTAATATTTTTATTTTTTCATTTTTAGTGTAGACGTAATAAGCAGGTAATTTGTAAGAAGAAAGTTTTTTAATAACTTGAGCCGGAAGTATACCCATTGTACTAAAAAAAATGCCAAATCGGCCCAGGCGTCCTTGAGTAATCGGTAAATATATATAAAAATTCCGACGAATTGAGAACCTCCTCCTTTTTGGAAGTCGGCTGAAAATGTCAAGCACTCGCGTAGGTAAATCTAAGTATTTTTTCCACTTTTAGGGGTGGAGCTTTGTCGCAAAATTTATATGGGTCTTCTCTTGGGATATAATCGATTCATTAAATGAAATTATATAACAATCGATTCTCAATTAGCAAAAATATCCTATAATGCTCATCCTATTGAATTCGATAAAAACCATTAAAAATTTATTTTGACTTCAGCCATGAAATTAAACTTAGCTGTGTCTCATTTATGTTTTTATAATGTCTATTGCAGAATCCAAATATAAACAAAAAAGTAAAACATATATTTTCATTCACTTTCAGATTATATAAAATTTTATTGACTCCATGATTTTTCTACACTATTTTAAATCAAATGCTTAGAAACATAACACAGAAAAAAACACGGTATATATCTATAAAATATTTATATTCAAAGAAAGATACATAAAGATTATACTTGTAAGAAAAAACCAAATCCAAAAAATGCATATAAATCGTTTTTAAATCTGAACCCACAACAGACAATTCATAATATAATCACTTTATAATACAAAATATACTACTAAGTTTCTCTATTTAAGGAGATGAGTAATCGAGTAAGAATCGACCTTGTTTAAAAACAGAAAAATGTCAGTAGCAAGTAGGTACATGAATAACTTGATTCCGCCACCTCAAAACGTGGAGTGAATTTATAAGCAAAGTAAATCCTGCAATCGTAGTTTCTATATTTCATAAAACCAGTTTCGGAGCTATTCCACAACTACGACAGTTGAAAATACAGACGTGCAAACAAAATAGCTTCTATTTCATATAACATTTCCCAAACTACTGTTGTTTACAACTTATTACTGTAACTTTCACTAAAGACTATTTGGCGCAGTGCTAGTGGATTATTATATTGATACGTAAAAATAGCGGGATCGAATTCGCTTGAAACAATTTCTATAATGGAAAGTCATTTCTACAATAGATATCTTAATTATACCTAAAATATTCACTATTCAATTCAATTCTTTTATTCTTATAAAATATCATTTATTCGTATAACTATTTGGTATATATACTGACTTTGCCGAAGTCCCACATAACCACCTGTATGTATATAGGTGATATGGCTGAATGAATTTTCCAACATTAAGAAATATGTCATAAATTGTTTTATTTACTCTTAAATAATATATCTAGTCCTCTAGTACTAATAGATTCAATTCCACTTGGATTCTACATAATATCGCACATTTTTAGAAATTAGTTATATACGTACCTACTATGTAATCTGTATATACATATTAAAAATGTGAATGTTTGTGACTATGTAATGGTGTTTGTTACTCTTTCACGCCAGAACGGCTGAACGGATCTGTATGAAATTGACACAGAGATAGATTATAGTCTGGAATAATATATAGGCTATTTTTTATCCTGGAAAAATATACGGTTCCCGAGGGATAGATTTGTTTTTGTTATTCTAGAGGCGAATCCGAGCGAAGCGAGGGTGAGCCGCTTGTATGTAATATATGTATGTAAGTATAATTTATATATATAACTACTTAGCTATATCTCTAAAACGATATATTATTAGATGTCTATTTTATTATTATATAAAGGTATAGCGTGAGTGAAATGACTCATAACTTTTATATGCTATAAAATACTTTAGTGTTATATTTTATATTACTATCCAAACACTGTCTATTTAATTTCATATTTCTATTAAAACAGAACAATTTTTCAGTATATAAAATGTTTTTCTTTTAATTCCATCCATATTGAAATTGACCTAAATTTTATTTTGTTTCCATTCTAAAGATTGGGCCTTTAATGTACTACAGCAAAATTTGCTAGCGTGCTTACTTATCTGTAATCGATCTTGTTTATTGCTTTCAAGCACCTTAAACTCGAATATCAGATTTTAAAGTTATCTAATGATAAAAACATTTTAATGAATATATTAGGAAATTAATTACACTGTGCGATACAGAAAGGGACTATTGTTTTAAATACAAAAATTTGTACGAGTGTGTTTTCACGTTGAAACGACGGGACAGATTTGGCTTATATTCAGTACAATAATCAAGAATATGACTTTTTTTTAACATTAAGAAATACATTTACACATACCACTTTCATAATATATACAAGTGATTATGTGGGACCCACGTGCTAGAAAAGCCAGTACTACCCACTAAAACCAAATAGAACCCCCATATCTAAATGGGGAGTCGCAGGATCGCTTACACACTCAACCATTACAAACCGATGACAGGCAGACCATAACAACCAAGGAATTGCTCCAACAGTCTACTATGCTATCAAAGAAGTACCAGAAGCAGCCCCCATGGTATACCGCCCATCGACGTGGGCCGCCACACAATTCTCTTGGCTTCACGCCCGGCTCGATTGCCAGATGCTAACGGGCCTCCCTACGACGACAAGGTGAATACATATCTGGGGGGATAGAATATACATATTTTCATCTGATACAATTGAGTCGTCGTGAATTCGATTAACTTTTTTTAAATAAGGAAATTGTCAGTAACAGATACTTTAAAGAAACCTTATCTAACTCAAACTAAGAACTACAACATTTGAAGGAGTAGAATATTATAATTCTTTGCTCAATAACGTAAAGGGCTCAAAAACATGAAAAATCTTCGAGAAAAGCTTGAAATATAATATAATATTATGAACAAACATTGTCACCACTGCTTTTTTTTTAATTTCCTAAATATTAGAAAATTTTGTTGTTTTTTGGGAAAATAAAACCTCTTTCCTTTAATTTTACTCCTAAGCTAGAAGTCTTACTAGGAAGATATCTCAAAGTATGGAGCAAAACGCTCAGGTACATTTAAACAACATCTATCTTGCTTTATATTTATATACGGTATATAGGCGGAATGCGAACCACCTCGTTTGTCTTTGAACCTGGATTAATCGTCGCAAGAAATCCCGGCTTAGATACGGCGATAAGGTCATAAGTCTCGCAATTAACAGATTGAGATGGATTCTGCTACCGTGACTGCAAATAATTTTGTTTTGTTCTAAATTGTATTGTTGTTAAACCGACCGAGTATTGCACATAGCATAGTGCACTAGCTTTTTACTGTGGCTTCATTTCATTTTTTTACTCTGTCTATTGAGAAAGGATGATACTTTGATCAGATTTGCGTTGATGAGTGTGTATGGAACGCGGTGACTTTGCCAATTGTGAACGTATTTTCATAGTTCTTTTAATTAATAGGTGAAATATAAGATCATCATATGGCTTCGATTTTAATAATTTTCTCATCTCAGAATAATTGCTTTTAAAGTGATTTTGAACTCAATTTACTTCAGTTTAGTTAAAAAGTAGGTAGTTGTTTATGGTAACATACTACTTTGGCTAAAGAAAAAATAGCGTGATATGAAAGAAAATCTTGCAATTTATCATGTATCACATGTAGGTATGAATTTTAATAGTAACAAATATAATAATATTTGTATACAGAGCTTATACCGAAAATTTTATGCTACGTGAGTTTTGGACAGTGAAATATAAAAGGGTCGACCCTTTGTCGAGGTTCATATTATTGGGCGTATCTTTTTTCTTGTTTTCGTTATCTGTCAGTAGGAACACATGTAGCTTTCACTGCTTTACCATTTCCTTTTTGGTATTTTATTTGCTTTTTCATTATAAAAATAAATATATTGCGTTTAATTCAATCCTGACGTTTAAGATTTACATAAATCACCAAGCAATATTTAATATACACATACACACATACTGTATTTGTATTAAAGAGTAACCAGTGAAGAAGGATTAACGATGAATGCTTCCAAAACCAAAGCGATGACAAACGCGATTGAAGAGCCTATCATCATAAATAATAAAATAATCGAGTACGTAAAAGAGTACACCTATTTAGGTCAACAGATGTAATGTCAAAAGAAATAGATACAAGAATAGGACAAATATGGAAATAGTACTGGCGTCTAAAGTAAGTCATGATGATAACACTTAACCAAGATATTCGTTAAGATAAAACTTTGCTTCTAACATACGACTGCCAAACTTAGGCAATCACCAAAGCGCAAAACACAAAATTGAAAACATGTCAGGCAGTATAAGAAAAACAGGCAGAATAAAAAACAAAACAATCAGAAAACGCTCGAAGATAGAAGACGTAACTACAAGAATAAAGAAACTTAAGTGGAAATGGGTTAAAAAGTAAACGTGGAATACAGTTTCGAAGGTGGGAAGACAATAGAAAAGCAATAGCAGGAAAAATATAGACTAATTCAGCCTTAAACAGAATGGAAGGAAATGGAGGAGATCTTTGCCAAAATTGGGCAAACAGACCAAGTTATCATTGTCATCGACTCCATAGTCCAAAGTCGTTCTCTAAATTCGTCAATATTTTTTTTATTATAGTATGCAAATGTCGTGTCTGAATAAAGGCTTATATTATTATTATGTTTGTACCCCTTCGGATTTCACGGGCTCAAAGGAGCCCGGTCCTTTGGAAGGTTTGCGTGGGGACACAGGTCCACACGTAGAGGCCCCTTAAGAGATTCGAGTTTATTTAATGTGACGCATCATCCGGGATCCATCTTTGAGTAAACCATAATGATTTGCTCAAAGATGGCCTCCGGATAATGTGTTATTATAACTTGTATGAATATTGTTTGATTTAGTAGCAGCATGTCAAAGACAATGGTCCAGGGATAATTTTCTTAAACCTAAAAACCTTACATACACAATAACGTTATAAGAAGTAAATAAACCAACACGGCTTTAATTAACAGTAAATGACCCGATAAAACGTATATCATAAGCCAAACCTCAAATAATTTGCAAGTTGCCATTGAAGAATTTCATTATTCGCCTCTTGGCCCATCATCAGATTAACTCGATAATAATAATTTAATACTAATGCTCGCCAAGTGGTTGAAATTTGACCATATTTTATTATTCAAAATTTGAGGGAAAACACAGGTATATGAATTTACATTTTTTCAACATTTTTTTTTCATTTTTACGTTGTATATCTGAGAATATACACTGCACTTGCAATACAAAAAAGTTCATTTCTACTATAATTACATCGTTAAATATGTAAAGATTGTTATCATATATTTTTTTATTTATTAATAACACTTAAACTCGATAATAGCTATTAAAAAAAAATAAAGAAAAGAAAATCGATTGACAGATGAGAAATTTCTCCTGGTCACGCTATAACTTTTTTTTGATTTCATTCATTTTTTTTTAAAAATCAAATTCATTTTTTAAAATCATTCAAATTCATTTTTAAAATCAATCGATTTTTTATATTCGTAACAATTAAGTGAATGTTATTAAAACAATTAAATAAATTTTATTCTAATCGAATAAGAGATAAACGGTCCCGGTTTTTAGAAGGACGCATTTAAACTATTATATTTCAAGGCTTCTTAATTTAATAGCCAGCAATTAAGGAAATTTCGTTTTTATCATGAAATTGAGACAGCAAATGTTTACTTTTAATTATTGTTACTTACCAATTTAGAAAATTGACGTATTTAAAGGAATTTCTTTGAAAAATTTGACATTTTATGATTAAAAAATTGTTAGAAGCGAATATTAGCAATTTTCAAAGCAAATTATGATGATGAAAATCGAGTTTACTTAGAAAATTTATTGTAAATTTTTATTTAAAGTAAAATTATCTAACGTTTTAAAATCTCAGTGTTATTATTATGGCTCCAGAGGACTGAGTGTATAAAGTCAGAAGGGGAACAATGGATGACTCAACCTCTAGTCCTCCCGGGGACTAGCTAATAGCTGTAGGCGTCGAGAATGTAGTAACATCGTCGCCGTAATATAAATGTTGACTCGTTCACAAGTTCCTAAACAAAATGTAGACAGGTTTATAAGAGCACGTATAATGGATATTTTACGTATAAATATTTGAAAATTAGAGAGTGGTAATAAAAAGTTGCGAAATAAAGCTTTCAGGATGTTTCAAGTAATAAGTTTATTTTATAGTTAGGACCCAAATGAATAACTAAAGCTATGTACACAATGGTCTCTATCTGCCAGATTATGATGTGTATGGGGATATATAAGATTGTATTGCATAATATAGTATTCTTCTCGTATTTGAGATGTATGATCTACTTTTTGACCATTTTCAAAGTAAAAGTACTCAATTTTTGAGTAATTTTTTTTATAGACAGACCTGTCTATGATTTTTTTTATATTAACTTGTATTAAGCCTTAATAAGTTTTAAAAATGTGGCCCCTGTGCAGTAATTACTTTACTTTATTAATTAAAATAAATGTATGATCCGCGTTACGCGGAGTAAAATATATAAAACTAAAGATAATAAATTATAATATATATTGTGTACCTTGTACGTGGACTTAGCTGTGCAAGCGTTGCCGGGCCTGGAATCCTTAATCCTGCGCAGGCACTGATCACTAGGGGGTGTTTTGTGTGTATGTAGAATATAATATATAAGCCCATTAATCAATCCGACCGAAATACTTTGATTTTCTTTGTAACCGACACAATTCAAAGGGGGAGCTCTCATCCCACCGACCGACGAATACCGAGTGCCATTGACAACTGTCATTTCAAACCCGACCTAAGATGATGCTGTATAAAAAATACTAAACAATAAATAAAGCATGAAATTATAAAATAAGTACCTATCACATACATATTTTGATTCCCTTAAAATATATTTTATTAAGAAAAAAATATTTAATCATAGAAGTATCTGTTACATTAAGCTTGTTAGTTTTTTGTTACATCAATAATAATCCAAAAACTATAAGAT
Organism: Brenthis daphne; assembly: GCA_947093115.1. Lineage (NCBI taxonomy): Eukaryota > Metazoa > Arthropoda > Insecta > Lepidoptera > Nymphalidae > Brenthis > Brenthis daphne. Next base: position 26,509,944 of record OX352474.1, on the reverse strand, counting down.
CTAATGACAATTATATATAAATACTTGTAACTTTAACGATATTTCTTGCTTTAATTATCTATACGTATAATAAAATTGTAACTAAGCCGAATCTGTACATTAAATATTTTTTTGAAAATCTTATTGGAATAGGCATTATTATCGATACAGAGGCCGAATCTATAGTTTTTAGAATTTTTTGTCTGTCTGTCTGTCTGTTACGGCATCACGAAAAAACCACTGGAGGAAAATTTTGGTATGATGATAGCTGGTTATCTGGGTCAACATATAGGATACTTTTTACCGCGGAAAACTATCTCATTTTTGAGAAAAAGTACAAAAACTGCAGTGTAAGAGTATACCAATAAGTAAAACCTATAGTAGTAATTTGGTTTTTGGTCATCCCAATGCGGGCGGAACCGCGGGCAATTATGCTAGTTATATATAAATACTTGTAATTTTAACGATATATCTTGCTTTAATTAATTTTATATAATGTTTACAGGTAGGTACCTATAAGCTCGCTTGATTGTATAATGTTTCGTAATCTAAGTTTCAGCGATTACATTTGAAAATGTGTGAATAAATTTGGATACGCACTAAATAACTTTGCTAGCTTACATTAGCACCAAAATTCAGCTGTTTGCGTGAGAAAGTTAAATAAAACTGCTAACATTTAACTAAATAGTGATGAGTTATAGAAAATTGTATATACATAATATTGAATGATGTCGAGTTTGTTTGTGTGGATCGTTTTCAAAAATTAAAAAAATATATATATTTATATCCATCTCAGTATATTACCGAAAGCTTGCTGATTATATTTTTCTTTTTTATATCTTATAGTTTCGTTTATAAATATTGCCCAAAATTGCAAATGATCGAATGGGTCTAAATATGGATGAGCTGAAATAGTCACGTATTTTTAAATTAAAAAAACACAAAAGTGAACTAACAGGTAAAATCTACCATATAATATTAGGTAATAATAAAAAATAACGATCTATTTGTTGTTAACATAAAAAATAATATTTATTTTAGTACTAAAGTTCTATCAAAGTTTTCAACATCTCTTATCTCCTTTTTCTAAACACATTATTGCTAGATATCTTTCTATGACAGTTTTCTATTTGTTATTAAGATTGAATTCTATTCTTATATCCAATTCCAGAATATCTCAGTAAACATCGTTCAAAACGGACAAAAGTCCATTTTTTCTTCTCTTACACTAAGCTTAGAGAGCTTTACGGTAGCTATTTATATCGTCATTGTCTTCTACAGACGTTACCACTTAACGTTTTATTATACGAGATCCTTCTGTATTAAAATACAAAAGTTTTCAGCGAAGAAACGCCAAGATTAATGTTTCATAGAAATTAAGTTCTTTCTCGAGCAGAATTCTAGACTGATATCTATTTAAATCTTGAAGGATGAGTACAGAATTAAAAGAGCGTGAATATTTTTAAATGTAAACGCTTTGGGAAATTCACTTAAAAGGCTATTTTATACAGAATAGGTTTTGAATTTTTACTTTGAAGTTAAAGTTTTAGTATTTTTTTTGTTATTGTAGAATGGAAAAATTAAGAATTTTCTTTCTTTTAAACTAAATTTTATTGTTCGTATTAGATATAAGCTTTGATATTATGCATGCACCTTATTTTAATGACTCGTGTAAAGATTTTAGTCATTTCTTATGTCATCATATTCAATAATAAGATGGGTATTTTTTGACATTCCATGCAATCCTCTATCGTAGCTTCCAAACAAATGAATGGAAAGCGTGCCAGTATATTATATAACTAGCATTGCCCGCCGCTCCGCACGCGTTCAGATGACTAAAAACCAAATTCTCAGTTTTTACATATTAGTATACTCTTACAATGCAGTTTTTGTATTTTTCTCAGAAATCAGACATTTTCCCGCGGTAAAAAGTATCCTATATGTTGACCCGGATAACCAGTTATCATCATATTAAATTTCATCAAAATCCCTCCAGCGGTGTTTGTGTGATGCGGTAACAGACAGACAGACAGACAGACAGACAGACGAAAATTCTAAAAACTATAGATTCGGCCTCTGTATCGATAATAATATTTATTTCAATAAGATTTTCCAAAAAATATTTAATGTACAGATTCGACTTAGTTAGAATTTTATTATATGTACTTACGTATAGATTAATTCAAGTCAGCTGATCTGAATATTATCAGCCATTTATCTTTTAGGTAGCGGAGATACTTTCCAGCCTTAAAATGGTAATTTTAAAGTCTTTTACTCATCTGACTGGAGTACAAACATTCGTGCTCATCAAACAAATGAATGTCTCGAGCGGGACTCAAACCCGCGACCGCTGGCACAGCAAGTAGGGTCACTACAAACTGAGCCAAACGTGTCGTCGTATAGTGGTCAGTTGACTGAAAACGCATACTGTGATACTAAAATTCACCTTGCAATAATATCCTAGGCTTGACTTATTGCAAATGTCATACTGCATGCAGTCAGACTGAGCTCCCCAATAACATAAACAGGTGTGTTGTGTTTAAGAACCATGTAATTGGCCTCGATGAGTAGTTGAGTCAGAAGCAGTGAACGATAATAATATGATAAATGTGCTGTTGATAAAATAGTGACGAAGTAAGTGTTTGGATATACGATATCAGCTTTATTAATTGTACATAGACTGAGATTGGATTTGTAAAAAAAATATTTTTTTTAAAGTCGAATCTGTAAATTAAATATTTTTTGAATTTTTTTATTGAAATAGACATTATTATCCGGATAATAAATCTAGATATACGAGTACAGATGATGAATCTATACTTTTTGTCTCTTTGTGTCTGGGATTCCTTCACGAGAAAACCACTGGACAGATTTTGATGAAATTTCTTAAAATGATAGCTAGTAAACCAGGTCAACATATATGATACTTTTTACCGCGGGAAAATATCTCTGAGAAATCTATAATAAACGTTAAAAGGTAACTAGGGACGAATCCGAGCGGAGCGAGAGTGAATATTCGCGTTAATCTAAGAATGTATTATATTATGCAAATATAAAAGCTTACTCGCAGTCTTCTCCTGTACTGTTTATGTTTAACACATTAATACCATCATCTATCATATAGCGAACAAATTAAACGTGTATATAACAAAGTTTCTACACACCTGTACACTGGGTTGTCATCTCTGTACCACACGACGAGTAGTAAGCTGTCATTTCGTTGCGGCGGGCGGGAGTCGCAAGGTAGGTCTGCTTCACCGCCCACCACTGACGATACCCGTGTTACTGTCCCCGTAACAGATGATAGGGGAATACCTGCATAGAGAAATTCTGTTACATTTAATCTATTCAACACTAAGTCATATAAATTAAAGTTGAATTTGTATTTGTTTGGGATAATTTAAAAAACTAATTTATGGATTTTTATGCGGTTTTCACCAATAGAAAGATTATTATTTAGGTTACTTTGAATAGTTATAGGTTTTATAATGATTTATAGTGATATTTGTGATTACAGAATAAGTCGCCTGTTATAGGATCGAACCCAAGCGGAGCGAGGGTAACCTACTAGAGTAAGTGTAATTACTGCTTAACTACTTCGAAACAATACGGGGTACAACTTTAAATATTTTTAAAGTGTGAAATTTAAAAATAAATAAATCGAATGCATGTGAATTGTATACATTCTCTTTCTTTTGTTTGAAAGCTTTTAGTTCAAAAATAAAAATATAAAATATTTTTGTATAACATAAACATAACATTTATGTTTATATTATATAAAAATTTACAATACTTACGAGTACTTATAATATACACTAAGTATATATTGTGCACTTTTTAATAATAACTGTCCCAATGCTGGGCAAGAGCCTCCGTTCAATACGAGGGGGATCGGGGCATTGACTACCACGCTGACCAGGTGCGGGTTGGCAATTAGGCGTTTCAAAAACTGGCTAGGTTCTCTCAGACATGTAGCTTTTTTCACGATGTTTTCCTTCACCGTAAAACAAGTGGTAATCATATTAGAATTGATTCGCACATGAACATATCAGAGGTGTGAGACACGAGACTTGAACCTGCTTCACTCGGTTTTCTCAGCGAGCGCGTTACCACTGGGCTACCACTACCTACACTAATATAAATAATATATACTTTTTTATATAGTACTAGCAGAACCCGCGGCATCGCTCGCGCTAAAACTACAAAAAATATCTATAAAGGTAGTTTCATACAAGCTTTCATCCCCTATTTTACCCCCTTATAAAATGAATTTCGAAAAATGCTTAAACACGTATTTATTTAATTTTATTGAAAAGCAATCTTACCAAATTTCAAGTAATTTTAAATTTTTTTTTTTGAGTTGTATTATAACGTGTTTTCCCGTGGGAATTAGACAATCTCCCGCGGTAAAAAGTAGCCTTTGTTACTCTCTTGCCCTCCAAATATCTCCACACAAAAAATCACGCCAATCCGTCTCTCGGTTTTGACGTGAAAGAAGGACAAACAAACACACTCTGACATTTATAATATTAAAATATATGGATTGTGTATACTATAACTGCATTTGCACTGTATTACAATCAACTCTTTCCACTGTAGCCGGGCAAAAGTAATGCATATACATTACTTCCATTTCATCGGGATAACCATACGCCAATCATCACACATTGTTACTGCTATCGCAAAATTGCTCATTTCATCTTGTTCAACGACCTAAAAATTGTACTTTATTTTAATTGGGAGCAGTCATTGCACGTTTTATTTATTAACATTGACAACTACTGTTTTACACTACTATTACAAACGGTTCAGATCATACAATTAATTGCTCATATTTTATATGTAAGGAGACTTCAGTTTGAATATCTCTTTTTTAACCGGTTAATACCTTATCTATGTCTTTTGCATTCTACACGGCGTTGGCGAAGTAATGTGTGTACTAGCACGCCTAAAAGCCGAATAACAAAGAATTGAATTGACTATTAAAAATACGAAAATTTTTATATCTGTGTGTCTGTTTTTTTAGATTTAGTACGCAGATCTACGACTAATGACGACAAAATGTAAGTAATCGTAAATAGATAATAATATTATATGTACAAACCGGACTCTGATGGTGATATAATTTGAATCCGACGACGTTTTAATAATTGTTGTTCCTTAAGTTTTTTTAATTCCCGTTAGTTTACATCTTTCTTGTTGAACATTTTCACTTTTATTTGGAATTTTTATTCGAAGAGTATACGTGCTTGCTACCTCGCACGAAAAAAGCATGACGGCACTAAATAGTGGGGATGTAGACATTAGCGAATAGATTTAAAAATCGATATACGTATCGACTTTTTTAAAAGATCTCTAAATGTGAGCGAAAGCTACCTTGTAGATTAATATTATATCTGAAGAATGAAATGAAGAAATATAATTGAAAAAAAAAATGTTTGAAGCAAAGTATTTTGTTAAATCTGTCGTCGTTCCTTTAAATATTAAATGAAAGCGATTTTTATGAGGAAAATTAAAATATTTATCGGCTCAATGTCAATTAAATAGAAAAACACACCCGTTATGAAAAATGTACATACATATGTACGTTAGGTAGGTACTTCATCTAGTATCAGATGAGACATATTTCACACTAGCGATTCACCCGGTTTCATCGATTCGCTCGGGTTCGATAGTATGAAATAGATAGACTATATATTATATGATAAATAGTATATAGCCTTCTGCAATAAATGGGCAGTAAAAATAATTTTACAAATCGGATTAGTAGTTCCTGAGATTAGCGCGTTCAAACAAACAAACAAACAATAAAACAAACTTCGCCTCTTTATAATATTATAGATATAATCACAACACAGGTATAATTGTAGATGCCAAAATCATAATACCACTTCTCATTTATTATCTGAAATAAAAAATCTGATTCTGACTACATTTTTAGAGATACTTTTGACGAACTGATACTGCAAAGGATACATGAAAATGAATTAGACTCTGTTTTAAATAATACTACCTTTTCGGATTTTTTCGCGAATTTATTTTGATTTTATATCCCCGACGTTTCGAATGCTTTACAGCAATTATGGTCACTTGGAGTGACTTTCAGACATCTCAAAGGTTTATTATATAGCTACTACAGACTGTGTTTAGCCAAAACACTATACATTAATAAGAGCTAAATTAAGCATTCGTTTAAATCTGAGATTAAATAGAAAGAATAGATAAAAAATCGTGCTAAAAAGCTTTATTTTATCCTTTAAAGTAGATAAAAATAAAATATTTCGTACATTCATTGACAAAACAATTATACGTGTTCATTTTAACATTTTATTTTTCCCGCTTAAAAACAGGCTGACATAGTAAATTTTGAAACTGCTTAGTATTCGCGATTAAGCGGTGTTTATAAAAAACGTTGACGCAGGATCTGCGAAGTACAGAGCTTACATGCCGCATAATCTACGTATGAGGACTGACGGACGGGCTTAGCCCAAATATTATATGTATATGTTTATATAGCAACAATTTACAGTGGATACGGTTAATATTTATGAAAATCATTTGCATCTAAAATAGGAGAAAAGAAGTTTTCATGATAATACTATAATTTGATGAAAATTGCAATAATAGAAGGAGAAAAAAAACTCAACTATAAATGCAATGAAATTTAATTATTAATCCATACGAGTATAAAAATCGGTCAAGTGCGAGTCGAATTCGCACACGAAAGGTTCCGTACCATCGAACATGTACTTTTTATTAATATGAATTTTACTCTATGTATGTAGTTTATTAACTTCGATGATCGATTACGAACGTTAAAGATAAATAATACAAGAAACATTCTTGTATTATTTTTTTTTTTCATTAGTTGCTGTTATAGTGACAATAGAAATACATACTGCGTGAAAACTCTCTGACAGACGGACGGACGGACGGACAGCGGAGGCTTAGTAATAGTGTTCCGTTTTCACTCTTTGGGTATGGAATACTAAAAATGGTTAATAAAATATTAAGTAAATATATTTTTTATTATGTATCAAAAATATAATTTAGTTATATTAATAAAATATTTTTAGTGTCAGTCCAGTTGTGACGCACTAGCTTAAGATACCAAGTGATACTTTGTTAAATCCCGGGTCTCGCACCTGTGACATTTTCATGTTCGAATCATTTTCACATGATATGATATAGGGAACCAAGCAAGTTTTTGAAAGACATGTGACGTTCACCAACCCAGGTCCAAGAGACCTAAGTGTCTTAGTCTAAATGCAAAAGTAAAATTGCTATTTTAACATAATATATTACGCTAATTTTGTTGTCCAAAATTTTTGTTGTTTTTTTGAGTAGATTTCTCTAACTTTCTCACCATTTATTTTAAATATTTTGAGAAACTATAATACGCATTTTCTGGATCCACACTTGGGCTTATCAAGCTACATATACTTAAAACTAGCTTTATCAAGCCATCCAGCCTCTTTCAAAATCCTCAGTTTCAAACCTTTTTTCATTTGAATATTTTAAAAATCATATTATTAAAACATATTTCTCCGCGTTACACACTTTAATTCAAAAAAATTAAATGTTAATTTAAAATTAATTATGATTGCTGCATATTTCATCTTCAAAATCCTAAAGAATAAAATTAAAAAATCTAATTTTTCAAGATATAAATAAAATCTAAAAGGTTTTAGTCTGTAAAGCTATGAAGTGTTTTACGTATTTAAAGTTAATAAGATTATTATCTCGGTTATAATATAATTTTGCTTAGAAATTATGGTGGAAATGATTCTCTTGTTTATAGTTACTATATTCGGTCTCACTTTCATCTTAAACAGATATAGCATAAGCTGAAAGCTTCATCTATAACAAATATCTAGAAGAGAAAGAATTTTGCTATTATATATTGCTTGTTTCAACATGAAACAACATCTAAATTAGAAATGCATGCTCGAGCGACTAATATGCTAATCCTGTACGGGAATCAAACTACTGACCTGGGGTAGTACTGTTACAGTCCATTGCGCTACAAACCATACCAATATCTTATAAAACCTTGGAATATTTTGCGACATAACAAAATCTCAATATTGTAGCTAAATCTGGGAGCATTCTATAGGCGCTTGAGGACTTCGATAGAGTTTCTGGGTCACGTTACGAATTGTGTAATGGATTTCTTTTGATAAATTTATGGTCTGAATAATAAAAAGTTTGATGTTTTGTGTTTGCTTTAAGTGAATATATTGGTATTATATCAATATAATAATTTCTGAAAAATCATGGTGCTACCTTCAGTACTTCGTCAGCTTCAATGTTAACAATAAACGGTACCACTCTTAAATTTTAATAAAGCAACATATTTGTGGTATTTTTGAAGTTTGACCTAATTGTGATTTCAAATTCAAAGATATGTAATTCAGGTTATAGTGCGCTTGTTAAAAAAATGAAATAATAAATTCAGTGGTTTGAGTCGGAATTGTTAATATTTGTTTTTATCAAAAAATAATTTTAGTTCATCTACATAAGTATCGCAATGTCCTATTGTGTTATTACTTTAAAATTTATTGCCAAACTCATGGTTTTTTCATAGATTTAAAGATGGAAATGTAATATATAGATAAACAGATTTCTTTCACATTTATATATTTATATATTCATTTTCTTTAAGCTACTAGCTGTTATCCTGGTTTTGAGCTAGAAATGTTCTTTTGCGACCGGAATTTTATAAAACTGTAAAAATAGTGTCTCATTATTTTTAATAAGCAGTACATTCGTATTCATTTTTAAAGCCATATTATAATTCACAAAAACTTTCATACTGATTTAACACCAGCCCTACTCCCGCTCCCACTCCTCTCTTTTTTTAACTTTAAAATATAAATACCTAAAAGTCTTAAATGTTACCAAATTATGTAAGCTTTCGATAGTTTATGAGATTTTATGATTAATTGTTGACTAAGTGTAAGTGATATTTTCGTATTAGTCCAAAAATGTTCGCAATCCAATTATTATTAGTAGTTACACTTTACAGAGATTACCTACATACAAACTTACAAACTATTTATAAGGAGTATACATATGTATACTACACTATATTAGTTATTCAGCCCTTTTTAACGTCCCACTGCTGGGCACGGGCCTTCCTTCAGTACGATGGGGATCAGGCTATAGTCCACCATGCTGGCCAAGTGCGGGTTGGCGGACTTCACATGTCTTTCTAAAACTTGCGAGGTTTTCTCAGACATGCAGGTTTCCTCACGATGTTTTTCTTCACCGTAAGGCAAGTGGTAATCATATTAGAAATGATTCGCACATGCAAATAGCAGAGGTGCGAGACCCGGTATTTGAATCCGCTTCACTCGGTTTCACAAGCGAGCGCGTTACCACTGGGCTTTACTTTACCAGTGTAGTATATACGTATGAATAAAATTATATTACCAAAACAACGGTTAAACTTATTACTTTATTTGATCTTTTGACGCTGAAAATCCATGCTTTAGTATACTTGCGTGAAAGTAATGCCCTCATAGCTACGAGTATAGCGCGTATGTTAAGCTCTTTACAGAATTTATTACATGAACCATTTCTAGCGGTACCGTGTGCCGACCATTAGTGTGACTTGCCATGTTATATTTTTACCTGTCGTTCTCCCTGATGAAATATTCCACACGCGATGTCCAAATTCTAAGTAATAGTGTATATTAATTGAAATTTTAAACGTATCATTTGTTCTATACTTTCTATCATAATCTATACATATAATAAAATGATGAGTGGAATCTAAATAATAAATATTTTCTTATTGAAATAGTAATTATTATCGATACAGATGACTGAATCTATAGTTTTTAGAATTTTTCTGCCTGTCTGGCAACGCGTCACGAGAAAATCACTGGACAGATTTTGATGAAGTTTAGTATGATTATAGCTGGTTATCTGGGTAAATATATAGAATACTTTTTACTGCGGGAAAATATCTCATCTCTGAGAAATCTACACTAAACCTTAAAACGTAACTAGGGGCGAACCCGAAGCAGAGGGTGAGTCGCTAGTGTAGAAATATAATATAAAATTTACTTTACTTATGAATTTTGCTAAACTTTAAATTCTTTTGTTAGTAAGTTTTATAAGTGTTTATACTTTTGATAGGTAAATTAAGCTTTTTTTATATTTTAATGCATGGTTGTTTGAGATATTGCTACAATTAGAGTAGACTTAATCGTTCCTTTTACTTTAGTTAATTATAGTTGACTTTATTATTATTTTTAATTAAACAAAATGGTATTGAAAATTTAAGGCACTGGTAGCCTAGTGGTAAAGATCTTGATTAATAAATCAAGTGAAGCGGGTTCAATCCCGTGTCTTGCACATCCAGTATATTTATGTGCGAATCATTTTCAACACGATTACAAGTTTTAAATAAAAAGGTAAGATATAATTTTATTTAGGATGCATTTCTTAGTTTTAAATGATTTTTAAGTTGATGTACGTTTTTCTATAGTAGTTACTACTTTCTATTTATAGCCCATAATAATAATACCTTACAAATGATTGAGAAACAAAAGTTGTGAATTATAATAATTATTATAGCTGTTTTATGTCATAAATATAATGAAAATATGTTTCTCAGAAAATAAAGCGGACGGAGGCGAGCAAATCAAATTCTTAGGTTCAATAAGCTCTCCTTATAGAGCATTTCCTATAGACCGTCATAAAACTTCTTCGCGTTCTTGAGGTTTCCAAGCAATTTTATTTCAGTGACTAATGTATATCTATATATATATAATTTTTTTACATATTTATGAACTTCTTCTTTACATATGTATAGACAAAGCAAATCTCCTACTGCTAAACAGACATTAACCATTAAATCTACACATATAATAAAATACTGATAATACTGATATATTATTTTTGTTAAGTCTTATTGAAATGGTCATTATTAACGATAGAGAGGCCAAATCTATAGTTTTTGCAAATTTTGTCTGTCTGTTTATCTGGGAACGCATCACGAGAAAACCAAGTGACAGATTTTGATGGAAGGTATGATTATATGTAGTTACTATGTCAGCATATAAAATACTTTTTACTGCGGGATAATATCTCATCTCTGAAAAATCTATACTAAACGTTAAATAGTAACTAGGGCCGAGCCCAAGCAGAGCGACGCTGAGTCGCTAGTAAGTATATAAATATATTAATAAAATAAAATCTTAGTATTTCATGTATTTAGTCAAAATTAACAATAAATTTATTATAATTTGAAATAATATTGGTACTTACAGAAAAAAAATCTATAAGCTTTTGAAAGTACACATAAAAGTTCATTCAAAGAAAATTATACAGCTTTTAAATACAAATAAAACAGATTACAGTCGTCTGACTAATAATAGAGTGATCAAGTGCATAGAGCTACCGCTATGCATTTATCAAGAGACAGGTCTGACAACTTCATTATCGTTGAAGGCATATTGATTACTGATGCTTCTACTATCATTCTATAGATTAAAATGATTAGGTATCTATATTACTACTAAATCTAGTTTAATATAAAAATTGACTGTAACTAATCTATATCTATACTAATATTATAAAGAGGGAAATTTTGTGAGTTTGTGTCGTTTTAGGTGGTAATTTCTGGATCTACTGAACCGATTTAGATGAAATTTGGTAAGAAGATAGTTTGAAAGAAGGACATAGGATACTTTTTATCCCGTAAAACATCCCTTAAGGGGGTGAAAATAGGGATAAAAGTTTGTTTAGGGAAGCAAGCTAGGGACGAACCAGAGCGAAGCTAGGGTGAGTCGCTAGTGCGATAAAAGTACGTATTAAGATGATGAATTGGTAAAATAAGTATTAATAATTTTTACCTTATATACAATCTTTATATTATTTTATTGGCTAGTATAGATTTCTCAGAGGTGAGTTATTTTCCCTCAGTAAAAAGTATCCTATATATTGACACGGATAAACAGCTGTCATCATACCAAATTTTATCATTTAGATCTTTCTTTATAATTCATATATTTGTACAACCGTGAGACAAAATGAGACAAAAATCGTCATTAAAAACGTAATGACAGTAGAAAATCGATAAACGAAGAGTTACATATCAACGTTCTTTCTATTTTCCCTGTAAGATATAAGAAACCGGCAAACAAGCATTTAACTTATTAATTTAAAAATAAAAAGAGAAATAATAGGAAAGCTTACTATAAACGCAATAATTTCACTGCCACTAAGCTTTTTATTTCGTGGAAGCTTAATATAAAATCATGGAAAATTTATGAACCCTTTAAACAAGCTTCTAAAGCTTCTAACTTAGTACTACGCTTTGGCATTTCGTGTTTATGTCAAAATATTACCCATAATTCGTAGTGTGAATTAACTAAAAAGTATATTGACTGATTAAAAAGAATTTTTATTTCTGTTCTCATTGCGATAGCTGTTATAGTTTATAACTTAATTTGGTTGAAAACCATACAACTAGCCTTTGCCCGCTTAATTTTTGTTTTATAATTTTGAGTTGTATTTAAAATTATATTTTACGAAGCTATAAAAATATAGACATAATATTTAGGATATTTTTATACTATCAAATATTTTTTTTCATTAATGAGAAGGCATGGTTATAAGTTTTTGTTTTATTACGGTATAGTAAGGGTTATAATAATATGTTAGTGAGGGTGTGAGTGTGTATTTGAATTTAATCTAGTTTTTAATCGAAAAAAAAACTTAATAATCTTTAGTGTAAGCTGATAAATTAAATAAATTTATTAATATTTTTTTAATTATTAAAAAAATTATTTTGCTTAAAATAAATTTAATTTAACAAAACAGTACAAAATTGTATAAAATTAAGTCTCATATTGTGACAGCGCAAAAATAACAGTGATTAAAATATGTTACTTTTAAGATTTTTAATTACAGATAAAAGTTGTTAGTACAGTTAACAAACATTCACATGAATGATATTAGTGTAACACTTTCTTAGGTTTACGAGATTATTTGACATTTTGAACAAACAAACTCAATGTCTCTCCCGTGACCCTGTTTGTTGTAAAATATTTGAAACGTCGGTATCCAAAATGAAAATAAAACCGCAAAAGAAACCGAAATATTAATATTTTATTTTATACTAGCGACTTATATTCGTTTCGCTCCACAGCGTCCCTAGGTATGCGGATTTTATTCATAACTAACATTGCCCGCGGCTACGCCCGCGTTCAGGTGACCAAAAACCACTCTTACACTGCAGGTTTTGTATTTTTTCTCAGGAATAAGATATTTTCCCGCGGTAAAAAGTATTCTATATATTGACCCGGATAACCAGCTATCACCATACCAAATTTCATTAAAATTCCTCCAGAGGTTTTTCTGTGATGCGGTAACGGGCAGACAGACAAAAATTATAAAAACTATAGATTCGGCCTCTGTATCGATAATAATGTTTATTTCAATAAGATTTTCCAAAAAATATTTAATGTACATATTCGGCTTAGTTACAATTTTATTATATGTATAGACTTCATGGGTTTTAATTTTTTTGCGCGGAACCCTCATTATATTTTTAAAATAATATAAGCTATCTAACAGTGAAATTTCCATCAAAACGGGTCGAGCCATTTCGGATTAAATTTGCCGGGACAATCAGAAATACAGATATTTTTTTATAATATTTTTTCTCCTAAATACCGTATATACTTTCATATACATTTGGTAAAAAAGTGTTATTTTGAAATTACAAACAGACACTTCAGTCATCATCAGTATTTGTATATTAATGTTAATTAAACTACTAGGTTACAAGATATAAACTAATCTCACAACGCGTATACTTAAGATTTCAAACACTCACATGTAATTCAGCTGACGGCTCTATACAATACACCGTATTGTCTCAGAGCAACAGACTACGAGTATATGCGTTAATAGCAAGTCGTCCCCAGACAGGCTCGTATTGAATCTCAACTGTTACCACCTTATACATAAGTACATATGTAAATATACACATATATACATTTTCAATATCACGCATCATTGTTGGCATTACTCGTATGCATACGATGAGCTTTTGATCGTAGATTGTTTCGCGTGCTTTAAAAATACATACAAGAATTCAAAAGCTACAGCTTTTTTAAATATATATATAATGAGCAGTGAGATGTTTCCTAGCTTTACAGGTTTATAATTATTTGTAAAATTAAAGAATTTTTCCTTTCAGTGTAACTTGATCCCTTCAATCTTTAAGGTACATATCTTCCATCCTTATTTTGTTCCATCATATACGTAGATATATTTTAATTACTATTTTTAAAATATCACATAGTTTTTAAAGCATTATTGTATAAAGGTAAACGGTCAAACTGAAGACACTAAAAATTAATTTTAATATGAATCTTTTCAACTAAACATTTTAATATTAATTTCTTTACAACTTTTTAATAACCTTGTTTTTAAATATTAAAATCGGATACTGATTAATGATGTTTATATATATTAATACTATACGAGCGACTCAGGCTCATTTGGTCGGGTTCGTCCCTAGGTGATTCTTTAAATTGACATAACTATTTATTTATGAACTGATTGACATATGACAGATACAAAATGTTAAATGAAGCTTACCACAATACAATAGTGAAAACCGCATCTAAATCGGTTAGGTCGTTTCTGAGATAAGCGCGCACAAAGGCACAGACAAACAGACAAAAATTCTAATAATCATTGTTTCGCGTTCTATTGCGTTAAAAAAGACCCCCAATAATAATTTTCTCAAATATTTTCCATGTACAGACAGCGATCAGTTACACTTTTCTTATTATAGATATAGATATATGAATATAAATATCATACTAAATGTACTTATTTATTGATAAATAATTCTTTGTGTATTTGTTTGATCAAAATATTATATTGTCCTAATAATAAATGAACCATGAAACTCAGAAGGATATCTTCCTTAAAATATCTTTTGAAGATTATAAGTTGTATATTTATTTTGATATAAGCAATAAGTACCTATTTATTATGTCAAAAGGAACAAAATTATTCAACTGGTACACAATAAGTCCTAAAATAAATGTATTCTTACCACAAATGGAATGAAAATCATTCTATAAAATATACAATAGTCAATAAAGTTTATACATATTCTAAACAGAAATATATATACTTATATTCTAAGGTAAAGAAATATATACTTATATTCTTTTGTAGGGTCCAGAAATATTGCTCACATAGATCTTTGAAGTTGATCGTCCTTATGCTAGTATAAATGCGTATTATATACATAGATAGATAATACTTTCTTAGATTTAGGCGAATATTTGACATTTTAAATAAAACTATATTTTCGGATTATTTCGTGGATTTATTTTGATTTTTGGTTCGTAATGTGTACGTTTCGAATGCTTTACAGCAATCATGGTCACGGGAGAGAGGTTATAGACGTCTCAAATGCATACAACATTACAGGCAGGGAACCTACTTATAAATGACAATTTTAATATAAATTGTAAATTATAATTTTTATGCCTACAAATACTATAATAACACTTAGAAAAAGATCTAATATATCGCTGAATTTCATTTCTACTGGTAACTTCGGTCATAATTTTTGACAGTCAATAGGTAAATTACCCAACGTTGCATAATGGGTTGGTGCACCATTGCTCTAATTTAATTATTTGCAACACTGTGCTGTTGTGAGAGCATTAAATTACCATATATTTATAAAAAATAAGTAAATATATAAAAATAAGTAAATAAATATATTTATAATAAATAAATAAATTAGATCTTAGATATATGTCGCAGATGGATTGTAAAATTAGCTATTTTACATAACATCTAGCTGTTTCCTAGTTAAATGAGCTGAACGAAGTTTAGCCTTTTTTTATTAATACTAAACTATAACGCAGAATTGCACGAACGTTTTGAATTTGTCAATGCAGCGGGTCAACGATTTGAGGTTATGTAAAACAGCGCGAAATGATACGTCATATTGTAGATATTACTAATTTTTGATTCCCGATTAGATGACATATGCGATTTAAATCATGATAGGTTAAAAACTTTCTGTTTTACATTACGGAGCTGTTTTGTAGAATAACTAACGATTTTGTCAAACAGTTGATTCGGAGATCCATGCGATATATACACAAATAACTCTAAGTTTGAACAATTTTAGTTTAACTAAAACTATCATTAATAAGATGATTTTAGTTTTGATTGAAACAATTGAGTCTAATATCGATAACAGCCAAACTCATAAAATTTAAAAGCTAAAAGAGACCAACCTCTTTTCCCCATCATATTATGTACTGCAAATATCACTTTAAAGTAGTCAGTTAGTCAGTTAAACCGTAATTATTGCTCTAAATCTATTACTGTAAAAGCAGTACATTTGTTTAGAAAACATAGTACTAAATTAATCCTTAGTATCAATTTCATTAAGCAAACATCATTTTAATTCTAGCACTGAATCAATTAGGTTGAATCTAAAGCCTGATAATGCTTTATCAGTGTACGTAAGCTGCTTATCTCGATATAGCACCTTATTGGGTGATTGCGTGATTACTTTGTTATGATGGCAAAAACTATAAGGTAATTAGAGTGTTGCATGCAAAAATGTAATCCTATAGAGGTGTAGTGCGACAGATTTCAAATACCAGATGTTATGAGTTCGAATCCCGTGTAGGGTATACGAAGAATGGTTTATTAAGTTGACCATTTTGGTCATAATAACGAATTTATATGCTACTTGTGGCTTACCTCGCTTCGCTCGGGTGCACCCCTAGGAGTCTTTTGCTTTAATTATAATATTTCTACACTCGCTTCCCTTGATCTTCATTATAAAATATCACAATTTATTTTCTATAAATATAATATAGCAGAATATATAACTCTATCTTTATATCTCTAGCAGCAGAAATATATATTATCCAAGCCTTAACCAAGGTCCTAAATATCTTTATACCCAAATTCATTAATATTGGTTCAGCGGTTTAGACATGAAAACGTAACAGATAGACAGACAGAGTAATTTTCGCATTGCGTAATGGGACGAATGTGAATTGTATTTCATAACAAAATTTCATCGTGATATTATGTTTACCGGCTTAAGCTTGACAATGTACAAAGAAAGTTTAACATCAGTTTCATTCTTTTTATATATTAGGTTATATGCAAAAAGTTCTAGGATAATAAAATATCATGTCTGTTGCTATTTTTATGAACTATTAGATTCCTCATACAAACTTTCATCCCCATTTTCACCCCCTAAAGGGATGATTATTGACTTTGGGATCTTATTCGATAACAAACAAATAAAAAAATCTTTCTTCTTTATAATATTAGTATGGAAAAACTCTAATAAAGTAGATTTATATGGAACAAATGCTTTTATATATTTATAAAATGTTAATCAGATTTTGATTTGATAATGTAATCTTAAATATTGTTTATTCAGTAAAGAACGAATAACAAGTATTATTTTCTTAGATGATGAGGAAAATACCAAGGTGCTTCTATTTATTGCTATATCATTATACAATTGTACTCGCAACTTATATATTGCACCCAGGTGTGTTATAGCATAAGTTATATTTTGACTCCATTGTTAGAACAGAATCGTGCCAATGGGAAATTGCATGCTATGAACGCATTCAGCGATCTCTTATATAGGGTATAATTTAAGCGCAAGTTTAGTACTTTGCCGTAATTTTCTAGAAGTTACATTCAAATTCTTAAAAACTAATAATCTATCGTAGGAAATGTTTACGTGGTTTGATGGAACAAGTTTCATTTACGAAAACTTTAGTATGGATTCGTCGTCCAGTGCTTACTTGTTCAAACGACGAATTTACTGAAAGAGTTTTTATTACAGAATCGTTGACTTTTAAATGTCAATTATTTTAGAATAAAATAAACATTTTACTTTAAAAATCTAAAAAATAATAATTTTTAATAAGAATATATAGATTTTAAATATATAGCTTTTTTTTAAATAGAAAAAAAAATAGATTAGTCAAATGCAAACAAAACATATTAAAAAAATTACATGCTTACTGAATTTAAACTTATACGAACCAAAAAACTTTACAGACTAACATTCATATTAAATAATAATTAAATAATAACATATAGAGTGATCGCATCATATTCTGTATGTTAAAAACTTATAATGAATAATAACGACTGTTGGGAAATTAATCAAAAAATTGTCATTTCGACAATAACATTAATTCATAATTTACATATAAATGTGGGGTTACATACAAAATTATGTTCTGAAGTGATATTATAATATAATTTTTACCAATATATATTATCAATATGAGTTTATTTCATAATATTACTGTAAGGCCCTCGTATTGATGGGGGGCCCGTGCCCAGCAGTGGGTCGTTAAAAATGGCTGAATATATGGTACTCAGAGCACAGATAGGTCCAAGTAAAGAGGGACTGGGTAATGGACACATTTTTTTTCTAATTGTTAAAGAAGAGAACAAGATATTACTGTTCTCAAGTTTCTTTTAGTATGAAAACTGCGATGAGAATTACGGATTCAATACTCTCCCTTTTCTTAATCTGACTAAAAGAAAACTCTGTATGAAAAGACGTATGAAAATTATTTCTTTTACAGAATATTCAAAAATTTTCTGTGACTACCCTTAAGGTACATATGTATGTATTATAATATATTAATTCGTTAAAAAATATAATTAACCTACAATGTATATATATATATATATATATATATATATATTATATGACAAAATCGATTCATAATGAGTAGACATAAAAAACTAATAATAACTCAAATATTATATTATAAATTTTGACTCAAGTAATTATAGCTTTCACTTTTTATAACCTATGTCTATGTCATTAGGCCGTTTTAAGTGTTAAAAACTTTTAAAAATATATTTTCTCTATAAATAATATTATCTTTGTGGACGATGACCTGAAAAAAAGTAACTGTAGTGACTCATTACATTATTCAACATAGCTGCTTGAACATACCCTCTTCAAATGGTGCGTGGGGGGAGCTCTTTATGGTACATATTTATACAGTATTAATATTCCCCCATACATTTAGCGTAGTTAACAAGAATGTAAAATTGAAGTGTGTAGTAGAAACAGAATCAATGTATAACATTACTAGCGATTCACCCTCGCTTCGCTCGGGTTCGTCCCTAGGCACATTTTAATTTTTTTGAGCGAAACCCTAATTCTTTTACTGAAATAAAAGTAGCCTAAGTTACTTCTTGTAACATTAACTACCTGCCAGTGAAAGTCCCGTCAAAATCGGCCCAGCCGTTTCGGAGATTAACCGGAACAAACAGACAGACATATAGACAGACACACAAAAAATTTAAAAATTGTGTTTTTCTTATAAATACCGTATATAATTCCATATGCATTTACTCAAAAGCAGCTATTTTGACATTACAAACAGACACTTCAGTTTTATTTGTCTGTATAGATGATCTATGTTACATGGATTATTTTTTAATATTCAGTAAAGTTTTATTTATGTAATAAGAATGTCCTAATATTTTATTTTGTATGGCTTTTATTAAAATTTGGCTTTTTACTAATCCATGCATATAATAAAATTCCAACTGAGCCGAATCTGTACATTAAATATTTTTTGGAAAATATTATTGAAATAAACATTATTATTGATACAGAGGCCGAATCTATAGTTTTTAGAATTTTTGTCTATCTGTCTGTATGTTAACGCATCACGGAAAAACGAGTGGACGGATTTTGATAAAATTTGGTATGATGATAGCTGGTTATCCAGGTCAACATATAGGATACTTTTTATTGTGAGAAAATATCTCATTTCTGAGAAATCTATACTAAACTGTAAAGAATCCTAGCGGAGAGAGGGTGAGTTATAATTTTCCCTGTACAGATGGCTAGTCTCATTGAGATAGGCTGCCATGGCAGAAATCGGTCAAGAGGATTTCATCATCACTTCCTTATGCTTTAACTACTAAACACATAATATCTATGAAATTTGGCACTAAACTGAGGCAAGCTAGCTAGCGCGGCTAATACTTTTAATACTCGTTGTAACTATTACTTTAATACTCTTAAGTAGGTTTTCATTCGTCGAGACATGTAGTTGTTTATAATTAAAAAAATATCAAAAAAACCATCAAGAAGCTTATATAAAATTTTATAAATATAACGTCAAATGGTTAAGAAACGCACATAAGACTTTATGTCCAAAGATTTTTTTTATGGCCAGAAACATTTACAGGCATATGTAGGATAATCCATCATAGTTTCATCACAATCGTAATAATGGTTTAGGAACGCATAGAGGTCAAACATACGAATATTCATTTTTATTTATAATATATAAACTAGCGACTCACCCTCGCTTCGCCCCTTCGTCCCTAGCTTGCTTCTCCATATAAGCTCTCATCCCCATTTTCATCCCCTTAAAGGATGATTTTCGGGATAAAAGCTGTTTCACTCAATCACTTTTCATATTATGAGATTCAAAAAAATCTTATTTTAGTAATTTTTTATTTTTTTATTTTCTTCTATACAAAACTTGTCCTGACAATAGCAACACACAAAAAAAAATTATATAATTTGGTGCAGTCGATCGGAAGTTGTGTATGTACATACATTTCGGTAATTCATTTTTATTTAAATTAGATATTAGATATAGATAGATAGAAGATTTAACTTGAGAGACGAGCAGAACACAAATAACAAACTGTAGGTTTTGCAAAGTAAACCGAATATTCTAGTGGCCAATATTTGCTTTATATTATTATGATAAGTGTTAGGTTGAATAAACTTTACCCACGATTTTATACTAATAACACAAAAAGATCTTACTTTGTTAAAAAGGAGGATTTATTCTATTTGAAGAAAATATTGTCCGATCTGAAATAATAATTTTAAAAACCTTTGGTTTTCCTTGAAACGATTTAAAATATTGTATAGAACATGTACTATTTTATAATTCTAAGCAGTATAAATTTGTTTTGGACACATTAGTTTGGTACAATGTATTTAGATGTTAATCTGAATAACGTATATATTTATTGTTATACTAGCGAGAGCGTCTTGCTCTTGCTTCTCTCGGGTGCGTCCCTAGTTACGGTTTAATTTTTTTTAACGGAATCCTAATTCCCTTTCTAAATTAAAAATAACCTAAGTTACTCCTTATAAAATAAGCTAACTGCCAGTGCAAGTTACGTCAAAATCAGACTAGCCGTTTCTGAAATTTGCCAAAACAAACAGACAGACATTTTAAAAATTGTGTTTTTCCTCATAAGTACCGTATATACTTTCATATGCATTTATAAAACTGTTATTTGACATTACAAACAGATACTTCCATTTTATTTATCTGTGTAGATTGAATAAATCACAATTTTTGAAAGATCTTTAGTATAAATAAAGGTCATCACACAAAACCGAATATTCTTTATAGTATTGTTATAAAGCATATTTAAGAATAACTTATTCAACTTATGTTTGAATTTCAAAGAAAATTTAATTTTGAATATTTTCCTAAAATAATTCTTATTACATGGAATATTAGCTTTGAGTACAAGAGCAGAAAACACTTTGCATGAATGCTCTCAATGCTTTTATCTTAAATAGATGCTTATTATAACGCGTATAGGGTAATTTCATTATAAGGCTAAAAATTTTTTGATGGTTATAGCCAGTATGATGTTCATGTAAATGCGAAAATTGCGTGTATAGTGTTGTAGCTCGTCTTATAGACGTTCTATATTGAGAAGACCTTCTTGATCCAATGGGTAGCATATACCGATAAAGATCCGGGGTTTTGTTCGAGTCCTTTTTTTTAAGTTGTGAAATGCATTTACGCATACCACCTGCATACATAAAGATGGTTACATGGGATTCGCTGGCTAGAAAAGCCAGTAATACCCACTAAAACTTAACCCAACCCTTCCGGGTCTTAATGGGACGCCTCAGGATCGCTTAACCACGATGCCCCGACGGTAGGTCTGCCGAAGCAGAGCACAACAACCAAGGGGTTATCAGAGAAGTAGCAGGAGAAACCCACATGTTACACTGCACACCGAGGTGGGCTACGTCCTAATGCATCTGTTTGCTTCACACCCAGTTGGATTGCTGGAAGCTAATAAAAACGAAGGTAAGTTTAGTCAGCTAATCTATACTAATATTACAAAGAGGTAAAGTTTGTGAGTTTGTGACGTTGTAGGGCGCAATCTCTGAACCTACTGAACCGATTTAGATGAAATTTGATAAGAGAGATAGTTTGAGACCCTGGGAAGGACATAGGATATTTTTTTTATCCATGAAATCATCCCTTAAGCGGGTGAAAATGGAGATGAAAGATTATATTGGGAAGCAATAAAATAAAATACTAAGCAATAAAATAGTAATTAGAAAGCTATTATAATTTATGCCATGATTAATATTTTTCATGCTTAAGTCCACTACTCCTCTTATTATTTTTATGGCAATACACATACTCTATTCTGTTATAGTAAAATACATATTTCTATGGCTTAGAATTTATTCTATAGCAGGCTTTAAACGCAACCCTTATATCGGAAAACTAAGAAATATGCATATTGAATAAACATACAGAATCATATTCACGTACAAGCTTATAGATGGAATTGAATAGTATTTTTGTATAGAAATAACTTTACTTCTTCGTAATGGTCCCTTAAGAAGTAAACCTACAGGAAATAAATAATAAGCTTTATTTCCTTACAAATACGATAAATGCTAACGTATTTAGCTTTGGCTAGCGTTGGAGTAATATATTGATGTGATTTTTGGGATAAACATACATAAATATATAGATATATGATTTGTAAAGCTCAGTTAATCCCAGCATATAAATAGTTCCTTTGGAAAATTGCCTGCTCAAAAAGTTACTTAGAGATGCAAAACAGCGTACTTCTCACTAATACTATGAAGGAAGCCAGGTAATGTTTTTAAAGCCTTTTGTAGAGAAAACGCAGCTTAAAAAAAAAAGTAAATTTGTATGATCACTTTAAAAATGTACTCCACGGGAATCGAACTGGATTAAAGTAAACATAATGCAATATCATTGCCAATTCTTAACAAAAAAGTGAAAAAAAGAAGTTTAAGACAAGTAAAAGCATTAATTAATGAATAGATCGATACTTTGCTTGGTTGTAAATAACTATAATTATACAACACCCTTACATGATTGCCCTATAATTACTCAGATGAAGGATAATAATACCGTATTATTTTGGGTGATTGTTTTTCCTAATGTTGTTCAAGGGAAAATAACTTTCTACTTAAAATAGCTTTTACATTTTTTACTTTTTAAAAAGAATAATATGTATAGTAGAAAAACGCTCGCTTAGGAAATCGAGTGGAGCTGGTTCAAATCCCGGGTCACGCTTCATATATTTCCTCATATATTTTCATGTGCGAATCATTTCCAACATGATTACCACTTGTCTTACGGTGAAGGAAAACATCGTGAGGAAACCTGCATGCCTGAGGGAATCTAGTAAGTTTTCTGTTTTACGCACATGTTTTTATTTAGTTCCCACTCCCTGTATATATACAGAAAGTTTATATAAACTATACTTTATATTGGGCTTTAAAACCTTGAAAAGTTTACGCTACATCATCGAAAATACTTGACCCAAAAAAAACTGAAAAAGTTTTTAGATTAACTAACACCACATGCTCTATCATGATTAAAGTATTTATCATTAAATTATTTAAAAATAAAAGCAAAGAGGGCTTATGACATTTACGCGCGGTAGATGTAAAATCCTTTGGCAAATCAATAATTAATTAAGGCATATGACAATAATATATTTATAGAATATCATATACGGAAAGAATATAATATTAGATATTTGTCAGACAATAACACCAAGACATCATGGCAATGTATTCTATCTCATTCTCTCGCCGGCTTAATCCTATATATTTATGTGTTTGTCTCTTTTTAGTATTACATTTTCGTTTCATCGAGTTACAAATCACAACGATTCTAAAGAAGTTTCACTTCAAAAACGTGAAAAAAAAGTTCTAAGAAAATGTAGTTTAAAGCATCTCGTTAGACCACACTCAGAAGTAGTAGATACGAGTATGTCATAATTCTAATTGAATAACGTTCTTTGAAAATACTCCTCTTTGAAAAATAAATAGACTTAGGTGAACTGAAGTGAAAAGACTGGAAATTTTCACCTTGGATCTTTAGAGGTCAGCGTGCTCAGTAAAAAAGTACGACTTTAATATTCATATTTCATTTGCGTTTATTTAATTACGTTAACTCCTTATTTTCAAAGAGTTTTCATTTATTAATTATTCGCTTTTAATATAGCAGCCGCTTGATTTTTTGATTATTTAATTTTTAGAGAAAATCAAAATAGCTTAAGAATATAATGATATTTATTACATAATATGTAATATAAACTTTGTGGTAGAATTCTAAGCCAAAAAATCACTTTTTTTAAAATTGGACCAAAGCTGTCAGAAGGTTATTTTGTAGTTAGAGTTCGAGTCTCAGTTGAGGCAAATATTATTTCGAATATCACGTGGAAATATGTTTTGGTATGTGTTTTATAGGTTTAGTATATAATTCACGGACCTCCTTTGAGGACCTCCCTAGTTACATGGACAGGGACAATTAAGTGAAAACCATTATTGATATCGTTTCTTCTTCAACTTATGTTACACTATATTTATATTTAATACGAATTAACGAATGATTACTTATTATAATATAAAAATGAATCGCTGAATGTGTTGGTAAGCGCAAATCTCGAGAGCAGCTGAACCAATTCGCTAACCCTTTTTTTAGAATATTCCTTAAAGTACGAGGATGGTTCTTACGGAGAGAAAAATTTTAAAAATTGCCTGAAAAAGTCTAAAAACAAATACTCCCATACAAAAGATTCATAATAATACTTAAAAGTCAATTTGAACTTTAATACCATAATCTACTGGTAGGCTGGTAAATAGACACTGTACGTCAAAACTAACCATCGTTTCATTGTCCATGAGTTGTAGGTGTTTTATCTCTTTAACAAAATGGTAAGAGTCCTTTGTGAACACTGATGTTTGTCCTCTGAGTGTTGAATTATAAAAATGTCTAAGTTAAAAATATTGTAAGGTAATTGGTAAAATTTTTATTTTGTTAATTGTGGGTAGGCAGTCTGTAACAACTATACCTTCGAGACATGTAACACCTCAGTCTCTCCCGTGACCATGAATGCTGTAAAGCATTCGAAACGTCGGGAACCAAAAATCCAAATTAATCCGCGAAATACTCCGAAAAGATAGTTTTATTTAAAATTTGTTTTTGTTTTCTCTTATTGACTGCTTAAACACATCAATAGTAAATCGATACAGACAGCGCCATCTATTAACATTTATTTGAACCATCGATCAAAAAAGTACTAGATACACAATCAGCGACAAAAAATGTCCTCACCTAACGAGCGCTCATTTGAACATTTGAGCGCGCTTTTAATTTTGTTTTGTGAAAACAACTTTAAGTGTTGCACTTAAAGTTCAACTTACATTGTAGTATATTTATTTCAACTAGAATAATTACCTAAACAACATTTGACTTTTTCTACCGTCCCTATAAGATTATATGTTAATTCTATCAGTGGTGGTCCTATTCGTCCTACCAGTTCGTGTATAAATGATATTTATACGCACGTACGTACATATGTATATTCTATCTAATATAAGTAGCTATCTTTTATCTCATTATAAGAGTATGAAAATTACAAATAACAAAAATATTTTTTTATCTAAGTTTCTGCTGGACTCAAGAACAAAAACCAATGGCCAAAGCTAACTTTAAAAAAAAAATAGAAGGATTTCTTAAATATAATAATTTTGTATTAAATAAGAAAAATGTATACAGTCTAACGACATTAGCCTTCAAAATTTCATAATGACAAGGTACCAACATGTATAATGGTAGGTAATTATTTAACATTCTCAATACACGACTTGAACTAAATGAGTGTTATTTGCGACTACATAATTACTATACGTCATATATATTAAAAATATACTATAGTGTAACCAAATGGAAAAAATAATTAGCTCAAAAAATGGAATGGAAATATAGGATTTTAATATCTTTTCCAATGTAAATAAGGACTATATTTGTAATTTGTGCTAATTGTTATGGCGTAGCACTTCTACGGTGTTTGATGTAAGTGAGAAGTCACGCTACGAGCGCTGCGGGCCGTATGTGTGTTATGAGTCGTTACGATACTCTGTTAACGTCAGCTCTACTGCGAAGCCAGTAAAATATTTTTTTAGTTCTTAAAACATACGTAATACGTATGTTTTAAAAAATGCCAACCTTTCAATATATATTGTTTAAATATTTAAATATATAACCATAATTAATATAATAAATATATATATATAGAAGAAAAAAATTGACAACGTCAATACAAAATTTATTATGTGATCGAAATTTATTTTAAAATATATCCAAAAATAACATTAATAATTGAATTAATAGTATAAAAAATGTTTTAAAACACAACAAAATCGAAAGTGCATAATATTTAACACCATTCAGACAAAGAAAGACAATAGCATTCCCAAGGAGAGTTGACGTCAGGCAGGCGGCCGGTCGTAAAACTTTTGCCAAATCCTATCAGCAGTACACTGAAGATGTACTGCGCCAACCCCAAGTGATTTGGGAAACGGGCAGGGAGAAGAAGAAGAAGAAGAATTAATATAATAAATTTGATAGTAACTCTGTCTGTCCACTGTTACACTTTCACGCCTAAACCGCTGTTTCAATTTTGATTGAGATTTGGAATAGAGATGGATGGGACCTTTGAGAAGGACATTGCGAGTGAAGCGACGGTAAGTCGGTAGTTATTTAATATAACTAAATTTTTATAAAGTATATCTTTCTTAATAACTAGCGACTCACCCTCGCTCTGGTGCGACCCAAGTTACGTTTTAAATAAATAAAAAGAATTGTTGTGTACTAAAGGAGATAGACATATGCTATTTCGTCTTTTCTGTAGGCCTTTTTAAGATCTACAATTTTCTAGTACATTATTTTGATGTGTATCTTAAGGTTTAGTCAGCGTTAGCCATGAAAATTTCTAAAGAAGACTCAACAGAACTACCTAACTATACTAACGTTCCCTTAGATATGAAAGATTTTCCTGTTGTAAAAGATATACTAAACGTCGGCTCAAGTAATAATTTATCACTACACAAAATTAAGATAAAATCGGTTCAGTACATTTTGAGGGAAATGAACACAGATCCAGACAATTCGACAAAAAAAATAATATTTATAATTTTGGAGTCCATATCCTGTACACAATTCGTTACAGTCATTGTTTAAAAAAAAGTCATGTACAGATTTCGCTTAGTATTTTTTTTAAATATATATTTAGAAAACTTTAATGCGAATATTTTGTTGATTCGTTGCCTTTATCTTTTATGCAAGGATGGGGTTGCCATTTCAACTGGAAGATTTGACGGGTTTTATCGATGACCTTGGCCCTTTTCTATTTATATGTATATACCTTCGCGTGCTTATGCAAAATATCACCGTTTTCATTGTACTACAGATGATCTTGAGCTTTCTTTTGAAGCTCAATAGCAAGACGTACTGGTTGAAGACTTTCGCCTTAAGATATAGCTTTATCTAGGATAAAAATAAGATAACGCAATGTGGCAACCCCACGGCTTCCTACATAGATGAGTTGAAATCGTCGGTGACCTTTTCTCTAAGTCGAACCTACCTAGCTAAGCTTACTTAAGCTAAAACATATCCTTAGCTTTAGATATTGGCTTATTAAGCCTGAAAATAAGCCCTAAAGCACGAAACTAAAGACGAAGTACTAAAAAGCTTGTTTGTGATCACAAATTTTAAAAAGCTTTAATTTTTCTATTGAAATTAAAATTAACTGAGTCTGAAGTTAAATATTGAGAACAGTTCATTTTAAGCGCATGTGTGAAAAACTGTGACTTACGCGTAAAAGTCATCTTAAATATTACTATTTCAACTGTTTTTTATTATATTAATATATATTTGTGCTTATAATACAATCAGTACGATTTTTTTCTATTTTCACTCATAAAACGGTCATAAAATATCAAATACTGTTATATCACCTTAGTACATCGAGTAGTAAAACTGAGTGTAGCGCGGTTAGGTGGCTAATAAACAATAATAATCTTTTTTTTATTGCTGGGAAATGCATTTACGCATACCACCCGTAGACATACAGATGGTTATGTGGGAGTCACCGGCTAAGAAAGTCAGTACTATCCACTAAAACCCAACCAAAACCTCTCCCGTCTTAATGGGGTGTCGTAGGATCGCTTACGCACTCAACCACGACGCCCTGACGCCAGGTCTGCCGAGGCAGACCACAACAACCATGGGATTGTTCCAACAGTCCACTCTGCTATCAGAGAAGTACCAGGAGCAACCCGCACGGTACACCGCCCACCGAAGTAGGCCATCCTCCTGTGCGTTTCTTCGCTTCGCACCCGGCTGAACTGCCAGACGGCTGCACCACAACACTGGTGAAGGCACGTTGGGGTAGGGGGAGGTTGAGGGCGGGAGGGGGATATAATAATCTATCTATCTAAGCATACCTATTTTAACAAAACCACCTCTTAAATATATTCCTTCCATTGCAACTTCCCCAAATGTTACTTAAATTTTATCAATAGCCGTCCATTAGGTCGTGCCCATATTAATTTTGCGTGCTACTTTTATGTCTACAAAATGTATACAGCCTTGACAAATGTATCACGCAACGTTCTGGACCTCGTTAGCAATTTACCTTTTGGCGTTTATTCAGTGCAACCACAAAGCCCTCGACGAAATAGAACAGTTAGTTTGAACGTGGCATAAAATTAATGTAGCGAAAGTTTCTTGCTTTCTTAAGCTTTCTTATGTTAGATAGAATCTAGTATTGTAATTATAATAAATATATACATATGGATATATTTATTTTAAGTTAGAAAACTTTGTTTTAAGTAGAAGTTTTTTTTTTTATTATAGTAATCAAAGTGGAGGAGAATATTTAAGTTAATTATTATGGCATTGATTAATTATAATACTCCTTTTTAAAAACTAATTGTCTTCAAATGAAGTATACTAATAGCTGTAAATATAGACAATTTTAATAATACTTAATTGGACTAATAAATATTAATCAATAATGATTCACTGTTATTCTTCTATACATATAATAAAATTGTAACTAAGCCAAATCTGTTCATTAAACATGTTTTGGAAAATCTTATTGAAACAGACATTATTATCGATACAGAGGCCGAATCTATAGTTTTTAGAATTTTTGTCTGTCTGTCTGTCTGTCTGTCTGTTACCGCATCACGGAAAAACCACTGGAGGGATTTTGATGAAATTTGATATGGTGATAGCTGGTTATTCGGGTCAACATATAGGATACTTTTTACCGCGGGAAAATGTCTCATTTCTGAGAAAAAATACAAAAACTGCAATGTGAGAGTATATTAATATGTAAACCCTAAGAATTTGGTTTTTGGTCATCTGAACGCGGGCGGAGCCGCGGGCAATGCTCGTTCTTTATATAATGTCATTCAATTAAAATATTATAGTAAAAATGACTGGCTTTAAATGAAGATTTCATTCACTTATCTATATAGTATGTATACAGTACATAAAGTCTAAAGTATTATATATAATAAATAGTCTGAACTACGCATTACTGAATACGCATATACCATTTCCATACTAATCTACATTCTATGTTACACGACAACGAAGCTACCTTCCATTAAAATGTATTCTACCATTCTAAATTCGTCTCTTACACGTTTGACAAGAGTTGAATTTTAAATGAGGACTTTTTTAGTCGGACTGAAACAGACATAAGTATTAGTCGCGGAAAATTAATTAAAACCGTCTTTATTCTGCAATGCACCATTTGCCGCTTAAAGCTGGTACGAATCCACTTTTGGCTTACAGTCGCGTTAAAACTTGCAGTTTAACATTCTAAAGAAAGTCTGAGATACAAATGATAGATATTAAAGATTTTCATCTTGTCAAATAAGTTATAACAAATTGTTCTATTTATTACTAGCGAATCACCCTCGCTTCGCTCGGATTCGCCCCTAGAATAACAAAAACAAAACTATCCCACGGGAATCTTATATTTTTCCGGGATATAAAGTAGCCTATGAAATATAGATTTAAAGTAGACTATTCTGATGTATGAGCTATATTATTGTAAAGTTTCATTAAAATCCTTTCAGTAGTTTATGTGTGAAAGAGTAACAAACATCCATACATTTATACATCCAGACATCCATTTATCCTGGCATACTTTCGCACTTATAATATTAGTAGGCTATTAGTAGGCTTCCACTACTATTAAGGGAGTTATTAAACTCTTATTTTAGTTTTTACTAAAATATGAACTTTTATTTTAGTTGCTATAGTAATGGAAAACCCACAGCTACATTAAAAGCTATTAAACTTTCTTTGTGTAAGCTTATTATTTAATTTATACGATACCTTAATAATTATAAGCTTCAAGTTTTTGAGTTAATAAAGCTATTTACATATGTATTCCGATAGTCTGTAATATGAGTCTAAAAGCAGCTATAATGATTAGAAAACTTATGTTACAGATACTGCTATCGGTGCTTCAAATAAACTCTGCACAAATTTTAATATTAGTATAGATTAATTGGAAAATGGAAAGTAAAAAACTAAACTTCCAAATTAGTATGATTTGAAAGAAAACCATCTCGTAGAAGAAGATATCTTTCCCAACAAAATTGTTCAAAAGCTTATAATAAACCATGACGAATCTATAACTGTAAAACTTTTAATTGCAAAATCTTAAGCTTTTCCAGTAAAATGTCAATTTTTCTTAATAGTGACGGTCTAAATTATTTTATAAGAATCGTATTTTTTATACCTTTTACCAAGTAATCCTTAGATTTGATTACGTTTTAATATTTAGGCTAAATGAGTTAACATTATTAATGTGAAAATAACTCTGTCTCTTTTATTTTTACGCTTAACACCTGAACAAATTTCGATAAAATTTGGTAAGGATATTAATTGCATTCTGGGGACGGACATAGGTCCTTTGATCCCCACTTCACTTACCACGTGAGCAAAGCCGCGGGCAAAAACTGGTAAAACACAAATAAACTACGTAAGTGGAGCTGAGTATTAGTAAAAAAAAAAACAGGTACCCACGATTCTGAAGACTTCCTTTGATACTTAATCTATCAACTACTAAACTGTTTTTATATAAAATTTTCTCTAAAAGTAACTAAAAATATTAATCTAAAATTGTCTTTGATGCGTAAAGTAATAGAAATATCTCTTTATTATATACGATTACACAGTTCATTAGCGATGTCTATTACAGAGCTACTTTCTTAGCGTAAATAATTGATTTTGTGCTTTAATATATATATATATATGTACTGCTTGGCATGGCCCTTCCTTCAAAGTGCGAGTTGGCAGACTTCACATGTCCTACTAGTTTTTTTCATAAAACTTACTAGATTCTCTCAGACATGCAGGTTTCCTCACGATGTTTTCTTTCAACTACTTTAGATTTTTCTCGCAAGATTTAAGACTTTTTGTGGGCCGAGCACGGAAGAGCGTGTTAGACTATCTCCAATTTTAAGTTAGGTCGTTTCAGTGCCATAAGAAAGGATAGATATGAACGTTCCTTAAAGGTACAGCATATCTTTTTTATTAGATCGAAATATTAAATTAAATTTGAATTGCAGAGAGACATTATTTTAAAGCTTCTGAACATCAAATAGTTATTTTACTATTAAAAAAAATTCTAAACATTCTTTCAAATGAAAGATCAAATCATTCTTAGGTTTAAAGAAAAGATTATAATCATTTAAAGAGAATAACAGTAAAAAATGTAGGAAGAGTTCATATCGCTAAGTACCACCTCGCAAGGGATATAGATAATAGATATTCTGTACGTAATACTAAGTAATTATTACTACCCGTTATAATATATTATATAGGATACAAGCAAGCTCAAAATACCACAGGAATTCTAACTATATATATTAGATAACTAATACAGGGCGTAACGTTGTGGTTTTAGATGCAATATGCATAGATCATGTTTATAAGGCTCATTATATCCGACAATAGACTAGAGTTTGCGTTATGTCAACCAATTACCTATCCATACTAATGCGTGCCACATCATTAATATGCAAAATTATGTATGTTTGTTTGTAAGCTTTTATCAATAAACTGCTTAACCTATTTTGATAAAATTACATGCAGAAATATGTTTAGGAGACCAAATTATTTTGAAATTAAATGGTTTAATTTTTATGTGTAAACTTAAAATTGCATAAATTGTAATAATTGCGATGTATATAATTATTATAGATTCTATTATATGTAGTTTTTTTTTTTATTTGTCAGACAGTGGAGATGGAGTGTAATTGTTTCCATTTTTAACCGACTTTTTTAAATTCGTCGGAATCTTTTTTATATGTATGTTCACCGACTACTCGAAGACGCCTGAACCGATTTGAGTTTTTTTTGTTTCGAAGGGTAGAGGAAGGAGTATGCGTCCCAGATACTCCCATTTAAATTTTATCGATGTTGGTCGTGCGGTTATTTAAAAAATAACAATAAATTATTATTTTTTAAATAAATTGCTTAATGGAATATGTTATTAAAAAAATTTCTTCTTACAAATTACCTGTTTATTACGTCTACACTAAAAATGAAAAAATAAAAACTTAAAAAAAACATTTCCAGACACTAAAATGTAAAAAAAATAACTGGCACCGACTTCGAAAATATCAGATTAGGTATCTATTCTAAATGAAAATCCCCGTTTAGTTATTTTTTACATTTTAGTGCCTGAAAGTCAGTTTTCTTCTTTTAAAGTTTTTTAGTGTCTTAAAGTGTTTTAAAATTAAGTAGGTTAAAATCAATCATCCCCTATTTCTACACTTAGGGTGAATTTTTTTTTCAATATTTATATGGGGCCATTTCGGAATAAGCTTCTTACGAACGAAAAAAGAATTTTGCAAATCCATCAATAATATATGACACTTATGCCCGAACATACATAAAAAATAATCATCTTAATTGAGAACCTCCTCCTTTTTTGAAGTCAGTTAAAAACAAACAGCTTCAATTTTAGTTTGATAAATAAATACTATACATTACATATTATCCACAGCCATATTTCTTTTGTAAATGTCAATGAATATTACATTATAAAGTGCCCTATTGTTCTAATACAAACGTATATTTTAATACAAAATGTTTAACGTGTAACCAATCGATTTATGAATTTGAAATGAAGGATTTATCCTTGACATAAATGCTACACGCGGTGGATGGTAAAAATTTAAAAGCATTTATTTATAACTACTTTTTATAAGAAAGAAAAAGTAGGTGAAAAATGATGTGTTGTATGACATAACGATGGTTAAGTTCCATAGTAAGCTTGAGAAGAAGTACTACTCAAGTCATTCACTCATAAAAATTCACATCATATATAATATATATATATATATATATATATATATATATAAAAAAATCTGAGTTGAATCTGTACATTAAATATTTTTGGGAAATCTTAATGATATAGTCATTATTATCGATACAGAGTCCAAATCTATAGTTTTTAGAAATTTTATCTGTCTGTCTGTCTGGGAATGCATCACGAGAAAACCGCTGAATAGATTTTGATGAAATCTGGTATGATGATAGCTAATTATTTGGGTCAAAATAATATAGGACCGGGAAAATATCTCATCTCCGAGAAATGTAAACTAAACGTTAAGATAGTAGTGTAATTAGGGCAACAATATTATGTTAAATTGGCATACTTGTTGGCAAGATCAAGGAACTCAGATTTAATCGTTGGGTGCCTCCACTTAACATACTTTAGACAATTCATATTCGCTTAAATTTTTATAATAAAATGTTATATAGGTACCTTAAAAAAACTATCATATCTATGTGCCTTTCGAATGTTCTTTCACAATTCCTAAACACGACATTGCAAACTGTCAAGTGAAGACACTTTGTAACTTCAAAAATAATAAAAAAACTCTTTTAAATGAGCGAATTTTAATATATGTGAATATATATATATATATATATATATATATATATATATATATATATATGCTTCGATTTAAAAGCATACTAATATAATGCAGCACTTGAAAATAGTAACGTAAGCCCTAAATAATTTATTTATTAATTTATGTTTATTGGCCCACAAAACAAATGACAATGAAACACATATAAAATAAAAATAGCTTGCAAAATTAATTCTTATATCTTTAGTAAGCTGGACATATTTAAAAGCAGTATGTGGAGTAGATAGATGTTTCTTTCACATAAATAAAGGATACTACAACGTTGATTCACATCAAAGAGAAAGATTTTTTTAAACCAAATTTTTACATTTAAAATGCACTAAAACAGACACAAGCAACCTTTTATAACTAAAATAAACATGAAAATAAAAAGGTCATTTATTAGCCCGCTCGCAGCCTCACAAAGGTTATAACTTTTATTAGAAATTGACTTATTGGAGTGAAAATATTAATATCGTTTGATGTATAATATATACGAGTATCTCAAATATATTTCAAATATGATTTGTTAGATTGAGCAACTAGTGACTCAGCCTCACTTCGATCGGGTTAATCCTTTGGTACGTTTTAACAGTTAGAGTATTGATAGAGATGAGATATTTTTCTGCAGTAAAAAATATCCTAAATATCATCATACCAAATTTCATCAAAATCTGTTCAGTGATTTTCTCGTGATACGTTCCCAGACAGACAGATAAAAATTCTAAAAACTATAGATTCGGTCTCTGTATCGATAATAATTACTTTTCAACCGACTTCAAAAAGGAGGAGGTTCTCAATTCGACTGTATGTTTTTTTTTTTTTTTTTTTTTTTTTTTTTATGTTTGTTACCTCAGAACTCCGTCATTTATTAACCGATTTGGACAATTTTTGTTTTGTTTGAAAGGGTTTACTTCCAGATTGGTCCCATTTAAATTTCAAAAAAAAATACCACCCCTAAGGGTGGAAAAACAACTAATAATGAATTTAACCTACTTCTAATTGTCATATTGACTTGAAACTTTGCAAGTATTTCTATTTTCGTTTATAGTACAGTGGTTCGGTGTTGTTGACCTGATCTGATGGCAAGGCCAGAAGGTGGATAGGTGGAACTCTTCAACGCCTAATAGTAGATACTTTGAGTTTGGGCTTATTTTGTTTGATTTGACAAGCCTAACACGTTAGAATCCTTACTTTGCTACTACTGTCTACACTAAAAAGGGAAAAATAAAAACTTTTTAACAAAAAAATAAAAACCGACTTCGAACAAAAGCACTAAAAAGTGAAAATAACTGATTGGTAGTTTTCATTTACTATACATACCTAATCAAATATTTTCGAAGTCGGTGTGCTTTGGCTAAGTAATTAAAGCCTACCTATTAAATACATACCTAATCAAATATTTTCGAAATCGGTGCCTGCCCATACAAAAAAAAGCACACCGACTTCGAAAATATTTGATTAGGTATGTATAGTAAATGAAAACTACCAATCAGTTATTTTCACTTTTTAGTGCTTTTGTTCGAAGTCGGTTTTTATTTTTTTGTTAAAAAGTTTTTATTTAAATAAGTTTTTCCCAAAAATACGTATTTTTTTCATATTTGGCTCAGTTAGAATTTTATTCTTCTTCTCCTTGCCCATTTCCCATAACTTGTTAGAATTTTATTATATGTATAGATATAGCTATGTGACTAATGTAGCCTATAGGACTCCTTCTCATGCTGAGAGAAGGTCTGTGCCCAGCAGTGGGACGTTACAGAATTATTAGTATATATATTACTTTCTTAACTTAACGCGAATATTTGACATTTTAAATAAAACTATCTTTTCGGATTTTGCGAATTTGTCTGTAACAACTATAGAAAACCTTTGAGACATCTAACACCTTAGTCTCTCCCGCGACCATGATTGCTGTAAAGCATTCGAAACGTCAGGAAACAAAAATCAAAATAAATTCACGAAAAAATCCGAAAAGATTAATATAATATTTAAAATAGTATATATATATATATATATATATATATATATATATATTATGAAAAAGATATTTTTAAACAATATCTTATATGTTAATATGAATAGAATATTGGTTTTTAATATCAAACATGGGAAACCGCTTGAAGTATATACAAAAATGTTTATTCACTATGCCTCATTGTTTTCGCTTCATGAAACAAATTTATATGGTCAATCGAACCAGAAATTATTGACTACGAAGCTTATAAAAGGGTCTGTACACATTAACATATAGCGCTTTAAAGTTTATTTTATTTTAAACTACCAACAGAATTAATTATTTATTTTATTTTACGTTGCCTCTTCAATTAACGTTTGAGATAACGTTGGAAATAAAATATTAAATACTGAAAATTAACATTTGGATTTATTTAAACTCGTTTTAAAAATTTGAGCAAAATATATTTACCATATGTTTTAAATGCGATAGTGTTCTTCACTAAAGCTTTAATGAAAAGTTAAAATCGTAGACATTATATATCTTACAATGAAAAATTCCACGTTATATTAGAATATGCATCAAAACTATATTATAACATGGTAGGTATATTATTTTTTCTGAATAATAAAGGTTAAATTATTTTATTGTTCTTCTAAAATTCTTGAGAATATAAAAAAAATTATGTCAATTCATCACAGAATGCCAAAAATTAGTAATAAGTACCAGGGTAAATATTTTTACTAATCTATACTAATATTATAAAGAGGCAGAGTTTATTTGTTTGAACGCGCTAATCTCAGGAACTGATAATCCCATTTGAAAAATTCTTTTTGCATTAGATAACCCGTTTACTGAGAAAGGCTATAGACTATATATTATCATCATGCTACTACCCAAGGGAGAGAAATGTCAAGAAATCGGGCAGACTTCCATACTACTAATAGCATAAAGCCAAAGAGTTTTTTTCGTAGTTTTAGCTCGACTGAAGCCGCGGGTTCTGCTAGATATAACAATATAATATGTATATGTATTAGTTATCGCCCCTGGCTCCGCTCGTGTAGAAGGTATTTCTGTTGAGCTGATATAGCTTGAAAAATTACGTGTAATCTTTAGTACCTAACACTATATCATCAGCACTCTAAACAACACAAAACGGAGAGAGCAATTTATTTTATTTAGATTACTTACTATGAATAATATAATAATACATATAATTTATCAACATAAACGCGCTCACTAAGGAAACCGAGTGAAGCGGGTTCAAATCCCGGGTCTCGAATCTTTGATATTCTCATGTGCGAATAATTTCCAACCACTACCACTTGTGTAACGGTGAAGGAAAACATCGTGTGGAAAACTGCATATCTGAGAGAGCCTAGCAAGTTTTCGAAAGATATGTGAAGTCCTCAAACCCGCACTTGGCCAGCGTGGTGGACTATGGCCTAATCCCCCTCGTATTGAAAGTAGGCCCAACCAGTGCCCGATAGTGTGATGTTAAAAAGAACTGTATAGAATTAAGTAAAAAATATTAAAATTTAATTTAAAAATATACAATACGTCGTAGAAAACGACATTGAACTTAGGTCAATGCGAAATTTATTAGCAATTTCCTTTTCAGCTATAAAGAAATGAAAAAAAAGTAATAAGAGGAAATTGTTCGCGAAATCTGAATTTCCGATAGCGAAGAAAAAATACGCGACAAGCGAGATTAAGATAAATCCGAGGGTAGATCGCATAAATTTAAGAGTTCTCTCGCTTTGTAACTATTTCCGGTATATAATTCTAAGACGGATTTCTTGACCCATACCTTCGTTGCGTAATTGGAATAGACTATAGATGAGTATAATCGGCATGTGAGAAATCAATAACTTTACTAATACACTTATATATTGCTTTCTTGTATATTTTCGTTAAAATAGGATGATAGTTACTTCAAAGAACATTTAAAAATGTTATTTTTTTCCAATTATGTTATTTTAAAAAACTATAGATACATAATATATTTAATATTAAACTTTAAAACTATAAAAATAACACAAAAAAGACTTTTTGTTTGTGTATTATCAGTGAAAGTTCGGAAATGAGGGACTTACAAAAAATATAATAATAATCTATACCTACTTATAATAAAATTGTAACTAAGCCGAATCTGTACATTTAATATTTTTTAGGAAAATCTTATTGAAATAAACATTATTATCGATACAGAAGCCAAATCTAAGGTTTTTAGAATTTTTGTCGGTCTGTCTGTCTGTATATGTGTGTGTCTGTGTGTGTCTGCGGATTTTGATGAAATTTGATGATAGCTGGTTATCCGGGTCAACATATAGGATACTTTTTACCGCGGGAAAATGTCTCATTTCTGAGAAAAAATACAAAAACTGCAATGTGTATACTAATATGTAAAACCTAAGAATTTGGTTTTTGGTCATCTGAACGCGGGCGGATCCGCGGGCAATGCTAGTAATAAAATAAAAGCTTAGACTATTAATATTTTCTTTTCTTTACAGGTAGAATTATATTCTTTTTCTTTTTCATAAGGTTACCTGAAAGTTATCACATCATTGGAAAGGTAAAATGTATTCAATTTTAAAACAATCCTTTTGCATATTTAAAACTTTAGCAATATCAGCTTTTTAAACGTTTTGTAAATTCTTATAAAGTAATATATTACAAAAATTGTATTAACCATCATACTTTCCTAGATTTACGCGAATATTTGACATTTTAAATATAAGAGTTTAAAATATTTTCAGATTATTTCGTTGATTTATTTTGATTTTTGGTTCCCGACGTTTCGAATGCTTTACAGCAATCATGCTCACTGGAGAGACTAAGGTTTTAGACGTCTCAAAGCCGCTATATACTTGTTAAAGAGAATGCCTATCAACAGTTTTAGAAAATGATTTTGTTAAGTTCAAAAATGGCACCAAATACAATATTTGCCCATTTTAATTCATTTACTTACAAAACGAGAATGAAGTATTCGAAACGATAGTTTTATTTAAAATGTATTAACCATTAAAAATATTGATTAGATATAGTGTCAGCTGAAGAAAAACATCGTGAGGAAACCTGCATGTCTGAGAAAACGTAGCAAGTTTTTGAAAGAAATGTGAAGTCCGCCAACCCGCACTTGGCAAGCGTGATATATATGTAATTTACCACAGTATTAATACTTTAATTTTACAATAGGTATCGCACGAATTGTATCGGAAAATTTAAGATTTATTGAGTGGTTTATGTATATGTATGTATATGTGACGACACGTTTGGCTCAGTTTGTAGTAACCCTAATTGCTGTGACAGCGGTTGCGGGTTTGAATCCCGATGGGGGCATTCATTTGTGTTATAAGCACGCACGAATGTTTGTACTCAAGTCATGGGTGTTTACATTTATAATATGTACGTATTTAAAAACTATATGTGTAGTGTATCAACTATCTGGTAGCTTACCATGGAACTAGATGGTGCTGTGTGTTAGTGTACAATAGCTAGCGACTCACCCTCGCGCCGCTCGGGTTCGCCCCTAGTTACTTAAAAAATGGGGGGTGAAGGTAGGAGGGTGAAAAATACTTTACGACCTATTCTCATACCTACCATATATACAAATCCGTCGGGCCGTTTCGGACGAGTGCGACCACAAACACCGTGACACGAGATATTAATATATTATATACGAGTAATAATGTATCATAGATTTTGATGATAATGATCTTGTTTATAGAGTATTATAATATTTTTAGAAATATTTGTGTTCAAAATTTCGTATAAAATGCAAAATATATTATTCTAACATAAAATTATAAATGCCATATATTTATTTGCTTGTTGAATTATTGTATTGTGTTTTATCACAACGAAGTAACTAATTGACTGTTGATTTTTACATATATCTACATATTTTATTACGTGCAGTATACATTTTACCCAAGTAGGTACCTATGAAACGTATGAATTATATATATTTTATAATTATAAAAATTTGAACCATGAATTCAGATTAAAAGAATCAGAATTTCTGCTATATATTCTATCCAAAAGTTTTCCAAAACTTTCTTATGAAAGTGTAATTTTATTGAATAAATTATTACTTGATAAATAATCTTTACATATAATAAAATTCAAACTAAATCGAATCTGTACATTAAAAGTTTTTGATATATTGAAATAGTCATTATTATTGGATACAGATGCCGAATCTATAGTTTTTAGAATTTTTGTTTGTCTGTCTGGGAACGCGTCACGAGAAAACCAATGAACAGATTTTGATGTAGTATAATGATAGCGGGTTATCCGGGTCTACATATACGTTACTTTTAACTGCTAGAAAATATATCATCTCTGAGAAATCTATACTAAACATTTAAACGTGATGGAAGAACCCGAGCGGAGCAAGGGTGCGTCACTAGTTTTTTATATAAATTATATGAATAAAAGGATAATAAAGTCATGTAATTAATTCATAGACAGAATGAGCAAAACTATAAATAAGCGCCAGTATATAGTAGTATATTCGATATAATATCGTTAGCAGGACTATAAATTTGGCCCAGGATGACAACTTATACAAATGACTGTATCAAACGACCAACAGCATTCAAGCAATTTGTCAAATACGTTACAGTTAAGCAAACTACCGTACGGTCTATCATTTTCAAGTTTAGTAGTTAACCTTACAATAGTTGTTAGAATATTGACAACAAATTACAAAGCTCTAAGGGACACTGTTTTACAATAAACATAAATTCATGCCTGTGACTTCTCTCGCAATTTCTACTAAAAAAAATGGTCAATGATAGATTGTACTCTTGAATATAGGCAAATGGGTTATTTTTTATTTCGGAAAAATGTAAGGTTCCCGTGGGATATATTAATTTTTGTTTTTCACTTAAGACGAACCCGAAGCAAACCGAGAGTGAATCGCGAGCTGTGAATGAAATGCTTCCTGCCTTATATAATTTTCGGATTCGGATTTTTATTGAAATTAATATGTAAAAAAACATATTAGATATATATTTTTTATACAATACGTCCTCTTTTTATGAAGTCGTTAATAATTTATGTTTTAAAATTGTTACCTTGACTTATAATGTTTAGTTACTAGCATTGCCCGCGGCTCCGCCCGCGTTCAGATGACCAAAAATCTAACTCTTAGGTTTTACATATTAATATACTCTTACATTTCAGTTTTTGTATTTTTTCTCAGAAATGAGATATTTTCCCGCGGTAAAAAGTACAGACAGACAAACAAAAATTCTAAAAACTATAGATTCGGCCTCTGTATCGATAATAATATCTATTTCAAACAGATTTTCCAAAAAATATTTAATGTACAGATTCGGCTTAGTTACAATTTTATTATATGTATAGATAATATATTCACGAGAATCTCACACAAAGTAGCAGACAATGTTATCAAATTATATAATACGAAAAATGATCTTGAAAGTATTATAGTATTCTATTGTGCCTGTTAATAGTTATCTTTTTCTATTGAAAAAAAAAATATATCTAAGGCAATTCAATTTGACAAGGGCAAAGATTTATTATGTTACGGCACTTCCAGGCTAGAATCTTTTTTTTAACCTAAGTGTTTTAGCGAGGGATAAGGCGGTGGTAGCCCAGTGGTAACGCACTCTCTTGGAAAACCGAGTGATGCGGATTCAAATCCGGGTTTCGCACCTCTGATATTTCCATGTGCGAATCATTTCTAACATGATTACCACTCGCCTTACGGTGAAGGAAAACATCGTGAGGAAAACTGCATGTCTGAGACAACTCAGCAAGTTTTTGAAAGACATGTGAATCCGCTAACCCGCACTTGGTCAGTGTGGTGGAATATGGCCTGATTCCACTCCTACTGAAGGGAGGCTCACCCCCAGCAGTGGGACGTTAAAAAGGGCTGAATACATACATACAAGTGTTTTAGCAACTTATAAACAGTATACTATATATCTATCACAGTTTCTTGATAAAAGAAATATATTTACTTTATAAACGTACATAAAAAATATATATACAATCGTAATTCTTTTGAAGTAAATGGACTATAACAACAAACCTAAATGGTTTTTCACAATTCGCGTCCAGATTTGAAAACACTGGCTTACGTAAATCATAACATATGTTCAAACATACGGAAAAATCCGAAATGACATTCGAAAATGGTACTAAAAAACCTCTGTGACATATTGCCTATACTTTCACGTCATAGAAGCATTAGCTTTTAGCATTAGGAACAGAATGCAAGCAAAATAACAACAAACTATGTGATTTACTAGCAATACTTTATAATTCAGTTTTTCATTTTACTTAAAAAATATGGCAACGATGTTTTAAAAAAATGGTCACGAGCGAGTCGGTCTTATATACCAAGGTTACTGTACTACCATAACACACAATAGATTTATTTCAGACAACCATCGTCGACCAATCCATCTTGGATAGTCCGCATCGCAGCGCACCACCTGCCCAAGTTACCCGCTACCTTTATTAAGTGGTCATATAGTAAATATGTAAAATATAATAATATGTTTTACGCTTTCACTAAGAAGTAAATTAGCATTTAAATAATAATATTAATATTGAAATAACTTATTTGCGCATACCACCTGTATTACTGTTGGTTGGTGACTCATCCGTTAGAAAAGCCATATTTGCTTTTCCTCTCACTAAAACAGGTGCAGAATTTTGCTTTAAGCTTAATAATTGCTCATAAATCAGTTTTCAAATCAGTATACCTTTTAAATTCAAATATTTATTTATAAATCATAATGAAAAATTCTTAGCGTTATTCTTTTAAAATGTAATTCATTTAGCCTTACCTGAAATTTGACCGCAAGATCTCTGAAATATTTACCAAGACAGTAAACGTAAAACAAGGTAATGTACATAT
The DNA here is from genome assembly GCA_947093115.1 of Brenthis daphne. Lineage (NCBI taxonomy): Eukaryota > Metazoa > Arthropoda > Insecta > Lepidoptera > Nymphalidae > Brenthis > Brenthis daphne. Next base: position 26,466,954 of record OX352474.1, on the reverse strand, counting down.
AATACATTTTATTCCCTTAGTAAGAAATCCTTTACCGAGGAAATACCAAGAATATAATATAATATCTAATAATCACATAACAATAAAAGTAGCACTATTGAGGTTAAAGAAAAGAATCTTGAGCTTTTGTTAAGCGAATAGCTTTTATTGAATGTTTTCCGCCTCAGGACTTGCTATTCTGTCAGTTGTAATTGTTAGAAGGCAATAGAATATTCGATTAGAATACGTTATAAAGATGACGTGGTATTACGTCAAATATTACCTATTATTGAAGCGAAATGAATTTCAGAAATTCGACGACACTTTTGGCTCAGTTTCTAGTGACTCTACTTGCTGTGCCAGCGGTCGTGGGTTCGAGTCCCGCTGGGAGAATTCATTTGTGTGTTGATCATGAATGTTTGTACTTCAGTCATGGGTGTTTATATTGATAATATTATGTATGTAACTTTTAAACGAGCAATTCTTGTATATTTATTTATTTATATATACCGATCTCGAAAACGGCTCTAACGATATCGCTGCAATTTGCTATGTGAGTGTTTTCGGGGTTGAAAAATCGATTTAGATCAGTCTTATTTTTAGGAAAACGCGTGTTTCGAGTTTTTATGCGGTTTTAGCGTTATTCCACGTCAAATATGGTTGTTAATTGCCCTCGGACATGAGCATTGCGGTCAAGCGGCTAAGGCGCAACATTGCTCATCACGGGTTCTAATCCCGGTCGGATACAAAGCCTTTACTTTTGTTTTTAAGCCAAATAAAAAAGAAATTGTACTTTTGGCCAAAAACTCCGAGCAAAGTCTCCCAGGTAGGTACTGTATTCAAAGTTATATGTAGTGTAGTGTATCTACTATTTGGTTTCGTAGCTTCCCGTGGAACTAGATAGTGCTGTGTGTCCCATCATATTTATTAATATTATTATTATTTACCGAATTGGATAAATGTTTGTAAGAGGCAAGTTTTTAGCTCGGTGTAATGTTTGAAAAAAGCTTGTATATCAAATCATTTTACAATATTTAACAACAACATTTTACATTTCATTTTCATTTTAACATTTTACAACAAATTTTCTAAGAGTAAAATTGTAATTTTAAGAGTGAAATTTGAAAGTCAATCACTGTATTTATAAAAAAAATATCTATACTTATAATAAAATTCTAACCAAATCGAATCTGTACATTAAATATTTTTTTGAAAATCCCTATTGAAATAGTCATTATTATCGATACACAAGCCGAATTTATAGTTTTTTACAATATTTGTCTATCTATCTATCTGTCTGGGAACCTGGGCACATCCAACAGAGTTACCCTCAGATGGGTCCCGGGTCACTCAGGCATAGATGGGAATGAAAAGGCTGATGCACTGGCAAGAAGGGGTGCTGAAACCCCAGTATGTGGCCCAGAACCATTTTGTGGTATTGCAAAACAACATGCCTATTCAATTCTCAAAATTCACTGCAATCGCCAAGCACTTCAAGAGTGGCAATCCACTTCTGGACAAAAACACTCTAAAGCGCTAATTAAGGGATATCGCAGAAAGTTTACAAAAGAGTTGCTTCAACTCAACAAGTATAAAACCAGTGCAGTAACCAGAATACTTACTGGTCACTGCAAACTCAATAAACATATGTTTACCCTCGGCCTCAGTCAGACCGCAATGTGCAGACTATGCCATGAGACAGAGGAAACTGCTATGCACATCCTCTGCTCGTGCGGTCCACTCATGCACCGCAGAAGTATCTACCTAGGGCAGCATATTATGCAACCGGAAGAGATACAGATGCTCCCCGCTCAGAAAATCTGGAAGTTCCTGGAGTCAACAGGACTAAGCGGAGAACTTTGAACTAACTATAAAGGGAGCTACAATGGACCAAAACTGGTCGACGTAGCTAGGGCCGACCTCGGCACCACACCCAACACAATAATAATAATAATAATAATAATCTGTCTGGGAACGCATCACGAGAAAACCATTGGATAGATTTTGATGAAATTTGGTATAATAACAGTTGATTATCCGGGTCTAACATATAAGATACTTTTACTGCGGGAAAATTTATCATCTCTGAGAAATCTATACTAACCGTTAAAACTTATCTAATCGAAGAAAAACATTAATTTTGACAAAGAAATACTGATACCTGAAAAAATATAGTTCGAATAACTTTATAAAAAAGTAGTAATGTACAATGTACAGGAGCTCTTCATAAGGATTTATAAAGCTTATACGCTTAGCGTTTGCCCTCGGCTCTGAACACGTAGTTTATTTATCTACTTATAGTCTTATACATACATACATAGCTTTCCTATCCTACATTTTTTTAATCTGGCTGATTGATCTAGAGATTAATGTCCAAACAAACAAAAAATAAACAAACTCGATCTGAAAAGTTTTTATAGAAATTTTCTTATTATAATAAATAAATACTGACCATCGTTTTTAATTTATTTACATCTCGAACGAGATGATATTCCTAATGAGGGTATTAAATTTTCTTAAGCCGTCCAAGAAATGCAGTTCGAAATTAATGAGAAAAACCTTCTCGTGATTATCATCCGTTGAAAAAAATATACAATTAAGCAAGCATATTGCGTCAAAATGTTGAAGCCTTCTGTTTTAATTAAAGCGGTGGTTATTTTTAAGGGTTCCGCAGAGATAGAGTTTGGAAATATTTTAGATTTTTTATTGCTTATTCGAGAGCTATTTACGTTTTAGAAATGTTAACGCTCGCATATTAAATATTTAAGATCCGATTGACGGGTACGATTTCTCATCAATATAAATGACATAAAAAAAATATTTCAGCTCCTTTAAAACAGACTCAGATTTCGTGATTTATTTCCATTTTTATATAAAACTAGCGTCAAAACTACGTTTACTATAAATTTCTCCGGGATGAGATATTTTCCCGCAGTAAAAAGTATTCTATATGTTGACGCGGATAACCTGTTATCATCATAGCAAATTTCATTAAAATCTGTCCAGTGGTTTTCTCGTGATGCGTTCCCAGACAAACAGATAGACAGGCAGATAACAATTTGAAAAACTATAAATATCGATAATAATGACTATTGTAATTAAATTTTCCAAAAAATATATTTAATGGACAGATTTGACTTAGAATTTTATTATATGTATAGATTCCATTAATTATAATATACTTAAACTGATCAATTTTATCGCTTTAAGCCATTTATTAAGTCACGAGAACACACATATCAATTGTATGATCAATACAGACATAATACAGACATCACAATTACATTCACTCAAATTTTTGTATTCCGACGTAATAGCCCATGAGCGATTAACACTGAGTTTAATTATTGCTTTTAACTGACAATGTACTGTAAAAATTTTAAGAGCGCAAACGTAAAAGAAGACCACGATCGAAGTCATGGTCGTAACCTATTTATGTTGTGGTCGCGACCACAAAGTGATCGCGTAGGGTGTGATATCAATTACAATTGTCACCAGTCACTGACAACGTTGTGGTCACAGTCGCGTAGTACGAGTACGTTATCTAGGTATATAAATATTTTGGAACATTAATACACATCACCATCTAGTTCAATGGTAAGCTACGAGGCTTGTGTTATGGATACCAGATAGTTAATACACAATACATATATAACTTTAAATACATATGTATTTTAAATATAAACACCCATGACTGGAGTACAAACATTCGTGTTCATCACACAAATGAATGCCCCCAGCGGGACTCGAACCCGCGACCGCTGACACAGCAAGTAGGATCACTACAAACTAAACCAAACGTGTCAGTGTCATTCAATCCAATAAATAATATACGGAACATATTAAAATCAAAAACGTCCTTTCTTGAAAAAAATCTCTTAATATCTTCACAAAACCGAGGCTGTCCAAAAAATGTACGCTATTATTAATAATTTAATGCTAATGAACAGAATTCATTGCAGAAACGAGGAAGCGGCAGACGTTTTTTATTATACGAATCTCAGATCGAGAGAGTATATTTTTTATATGTCGATTATGCTATTGTCATAATTTCTTTCATTTGGCACTATTATTTATAATTTACAATCTATCGTAAATCGTAATAACAGCTTTAAATGAAATAAATCTATACTAATATTATTAAATGTGAAAGTGAGTTTGTTTTTGTTTGTTTGTTTGTACCTACTTATTTTAAGTCGAAACAGTTGGCGTGATATTTAATTGGAGGACTGGAGAGTGACATAGGCTACGTAATGTAAAAAAGTGTATGTCTGGGACATCGTATGATAGTTAAATTATCGTATTCTGGATTGGACTCGATAATTTTACTTCTTAATAGTACTTCGTAGTAGTAGTTACTAAATATGAAAGTTTAGATGTTTGGATGGTTGGACGGATGTTTGTTACTCAATCACGCCAGAACGTATGAACGGATCAGGATGAAATTTGACAAAAAAATAACTTATAGTCTGGAATAGCACATTGGCTGCTTTTTATCCCGGAAAATTGTACGGTTTCCATGAGATAGATTTGTTTTTGTTTTTTTGTTATTGTAATTTAAATAATTTCCTCGACATACCACTAATAATGCACGATAGGTAGCGCACAAATCGTAGGCTATAATTAGTGATTTATTCGATTCAATATAACTTATATATCTATAAGTGTAGTATATTTTCGGTATATTATAATAAACTTATTTGTGTGTTAGTTTACATCAGAGCGAAGCTAGGATAGATTGCTAGTGACAAAAATATAAAGTAAACGCCAAAAATACTATGAAGTATTGATATTATACCTCAAATTATGTTTTTTAAAACCAAAACGCCGCAGTATGAAAAATATGGTACCGATGCAGACTTAGGCAATAACATAAAATAGCGTGAATATAATAAAATACATTTCACCTAAAAATGGAAAATATTTCATATAAATATAATTTAAAAATGTGCTTGAATTATTATTGTAAAATTGTGTAGTATGTTCTGCTAAAATCGATGGATGTCTTTGCGATGGCGACTTCAATATTTTTGCCATATCTATGAACTTTCATAGGCTAATATAAAAATCTTATCTATATATACAAAAATAATTATTTGCTTTTCGTTAGACTCGTTAAGACTAACGATAGAACTTAAAAACTATTTTTTTTGTGTTGTTGGGGGTGGTTTGAGTATAAAAAATAGGGAATACCCAAAATAAAAAAAGCTGGAAAATCGAAAAATTCAGGACTGTTCATTTTGTATGGGAATCATTTACCGTTAAAACGTACCGTTTGAAATATTTATCCATCTAGTACCAATATGGACAACTGTCAATATTTGAAAATATTTTTGATAAAAACTTTTTAACAAAAAAATAAAAACCGACTTCAAAAAAAAAGCACTAAAAAGTAAAAAATAACTGATTGGTAGTTTTCATTTACTATACATACCTAATCAAATATTTTCGAAGTCGGTGTGCTTTGCTTTGTATGGGCTGGCACCGATTTCGAAAATATTTGATTAGGTATGTATTTAATAGGTAGGCTTTAATTACTTAGCCAAAGCACACCGACTTCGAAAATATTTGATTAGGTATGTATAGTAAATGAAAACTACCAATCAGTTATTTTTTACTTTTTAGTGCTTTTTTTTTGAAGTCGGTTTTTATTTTTTTGTTAAAAAGTTTTTATTTTTCCCTTTTTAGTGTAGACAGTAGTAGCAAAGTAAGGATTCTAACGTGCTAGGCTTGTCAAATCAAACAAAATAAGCCCAAACTCAAAGTATCTACTATTAGCCGTTGAAGAGTTCCACCTATCCACCTTCTGGCCTTGCCATCAGATCAGGTCAACAACACCGAACCACTGTACTATCAACGGAAATAGAAATACTTGCAAAGTTTCAAGTCAATATGACAATTAGAAGTAGGTTAAATTCATCATTAGTTGTTTTTCCACCCTTAGGGGTGGTATTTTTTTTTGAAATTTAAATGGGACCAATCTGGAAGTATACCCTTTCAAACAAAACAAAAATTTTCCAAATCGGTTAATAAATGACGGAGTTCTGAGGTAACAAACATAAAAAAAAAAAAAAAAAAACATACAGTCGAATTGAGAACCTCCTCCTTTTTGAAGTCGGTTGAAAATGACTTTTTTTAATAATCATATGTTGTTATTCGCGTAATATGAAATTATTAATATCTATTGTAGTTATTATTTTTTGTTATTCAACGAATGACCCTATATGGTTCCAGGAAGGGGAGTGAAATCCATAAGATATCAGATCAAATACGTATGTAAACTTTGTTATTATATGAACCAAATCAACATTTTAAGTGTATCTATTCTAATATTATAAAGAGGAAAAATTTGTTTTTTTGTTTATTTGTATCGAATAGGCTCCGACACTGAACCGATTTAGATAAGATTTGGTAAGAAGATAGTTTGAGACCTTGGGAAGGACATAATATATAGTTTTTATCCCGGAAATCATTCCTTAGGGGAGTGAAAATGGGGGTGAAAGTTTATACGGGGAAGCAACCTAGGGAAAAATCCAAGCCAAGCGAGGGTGAGTTGCTAGTATATAGTAGTAATAATACATTACTACTACGCCAACTAAATAAAAATGAAACAGTTTTTTTATCTATTACCTACCATACTACCTATACTATCCAATCAAAATATACTTTATTATTCCTATTAATGATATCTTCATACCAGCTTTTATTTAATATCGTGTTCGAGGCCTTTATTATAATTTCTTCAAAATATTATTTTATTATACTATAATGTTATTATTTTCATAGAAATCAAAAAGAAATAAGCCCACGCATGTACATACATATGTATATATATTATGTAGACAAAAACCAGTGAAAAAATATATTATGTTAGTTCCGTCAAATAAAATTTAAGTGCGGGTGATACTGGATATTTATAAGCATTTGACGCCCCGCTTTCGCTACAAGGTTTCCCCGTTTCATGGCCTACGAAACCACAATTAGTTGTATCGGATTTTAGAATTGTTTTTCTATGTTTTCAGCTTAGGTTGAGTTTAGTTCACTAGTTTTTGACTAAAAATTTTAAACAATTATTACTTTTAACTTCTTTACGCAGCTGTTACTGTTAAAGGTTGAGTAAAGTTATTACAATCAATATATATGGAAATGTATATAAGGAAAGTACATACTTCAAAGAAATTGGTAAATTCCATTTTTATTTATTTAGATCTTAAGTTATAGCTTGAGTTCTCCGTACTCAACAGACTCAAGATGGCCATCCATGCTTGTTATACTTTTACAGTTTTGCGAAATTAAATATAATCTGTGCTGTTTTCTTTATCTGTACAGGAGGCATAAATAAATATGAAAATTAAATATGCTTTAGCCGATGAATTTACCTGTGAAGGTGAAATGTTATGTGCATGCCTGTTTTATGCAATGTTTGCAAGAATCCTATAAATTAATTAATATTATAAATGCGAAAGTTTGGATGGATGTTTGTTACTCAATCATGCCAGAACAGCTGAACGGATCTGGATGTTTGGCACAGAATTAGATATCTCTGGAATATCACATAGGTTACTTTTCATCCCAAAAAAATTATTGTTCCCGTGGGATAGATTATTTTTGTTTTTCACTAGGGATGAACCTGAAGAGAAGGGAGTCGCTAATAACTAATTTTATCTTTTTCGAGGTTATTTAAAGACAATGACAAGGTGAGCAAAAGAGGTGTGCTTTAAAAAATATTGACCTAAATTATATTGAAAAATGTGCCGTAAGCTAAATAAAACCTTGATGGACGACTATTAACTACAGATTCAATTGAATTATACAGGACGAGTTTCGTGAAACTCAGGCTTATTTGCTCGACTAAACTACAACAGTGCACTGCACAAACTGTGCAGGAATTTCTAGTGTGTGAGTAAAACTATAAAATAAAAACAGTAATATTGGAAGCGTTTTCAATTTAATAAAATAATATCACTTATGTATGTAATACTTTCATGCATAATTAGAATTAAGGAAATATTTAATTTAGCTTATTATAAACAAATCTATTTATGATGATAGGTGTTCAAAAGTATTCATTCTGTAAACAATAAATAAATAAATAAATATGTTGGGACATTAACACAGCACCGTCTAATTCCAGGGTAAGCTACGAGGCTTGTGTTATAGATACAAGATAGTAGATACACTACACATATATAATTTTAAATACTCGACACCGCGACCGCTGGCATATCAAGTAGGGTCACTACCAACTGAGTCAAACGTGTCAAATAAGATAAAATAAAGCGAAATGCAGTTAGCTATAAACGTTTTCACGTCATTTGCACAGTCAGTATATTTTTACATAGCATTTCGTTTAGAATTTCTGTAGTTATTTTCAACAATACCAACAATATATGCGAGCTTACAATTAAATCTGAAGCCATACTCACTCACCCGTTTTGTGTCTACCACTACACGGATTATGTGTATTTGATACATTGAGTTAGGGCTGCCGCCTGTCACAGAGATTCATAGAAATAGATTAATTAATGATTATATTGTATTTTATTTAGTATACTGCAAAATTATTTTTCTAATTTTTTTTTTTTTGCTAATTTTGTTTTAGGAATGATTTGTTCCTAGGTTTTTTCATCATTATGCTTTTATATTCTACGTTTTAGCTTTGACATATTATATATTTTAATATTTTTTTCTATAATTTTGTTCAAATAGACCTTTTGCTGTCTTATAAAGTTGCCAAATTTCAAATTAATTCTCTTTTATAAAAATATTTTAAAATTTGTATCGAAATTTTTGTTGTTGTTGTTGTTGTTTGTATTTAAAAATCATTTAGGTTTATTTAATATTAGTAACAAAAACAGAAGCTTCATATTATACTTTTGAATTTATGATTCATAAGAAGATATGATTGCTAATTTTTAAAATTCTTTTATGTAATGGCTGTCTTTTAAAAGAACTCATAATTAGATCTATATCTTATATACGTGTATTATACCGTAGCTACCAAGTGGATGTCGTTTATACCAATTACTCGAAAGCTTTGACAAAACTTCCCTTTCTTGGCATATTCACAGACTAGCAGAAATCGATGTACATAACAATATTTTGGTAGATTAACCTACATTCATGAAAGCTAATTCCAGCTATGAAAAATACAAGGCTTTTATTTTTCATTTATACCAGTCACATCAGGTGTTCTAAAAGATCACACCTGGACCCCTCCATTTTAATCTCTTTATCAATGGTAATAATTTGATATTTATATATTTTAAAATTTTATTCTAGTAAAAATCATATTTTATTATAGTCCTTTTACTATAGTTATAGTTTATATTAGTCCATAAGTTTTCATGGTCACTGATAGTATTTTATGATTTAAAACAAAGTGTATCCGTGGTGACCATGGCGCTTATGTCTGAATATCGGTAATATATCAAAGTGTAAAACATGAAAAATATCTCGTTTTACATAATAAGGTTATAATACATAGTATTTTAATTTTAAAAACATTGTTTTTCTTAGAAAGAAATGTTATTAAGTAAGTAAATTATTTTAATTGCAATAAAATATTTAAATTAGTAAAAGAAACTTGATAATTTTTTTTTATAATTTTCGTTATGAAAAATATGTGTATTTTGAAGTTATACTTCTTTTGTCACGTTTAGAAAAAAAAAGTTCAGTAAAAAATCCATTCAGTTATTTTTGTGTGAAACATTAACAAGTATCCATACATCTATACATCCAGATATCACAAACTTTCGCATTTATAATATTAGTAGGGTATAATAATATTTAACAATTCTTTATTCATCTTACTTTTTGCATATATTAAAAGAAAAATTAATACCAACAAAAAACGATTCCATAATAAAGCTATCAACTAAAAATATTTTTAAAGAATATATTAGAATGACCTAGAAAATAAAGTTTAATTATAAATTATATTCGAGAAAATCTGAGCTCAGTTTTAAATAATACTCTGTTCAGCAGAGAACGGTTTTAAGTCCCTGGACGGGAAAGTTGACAGCCCTACGGATAATGGACTGGACAGAACATATTTTCACCATACATTTCGGAAGCAGAAATTAGATTATTATGTGGAATATAGAATTGGTATTACATATGTATATGTTATGTAATATGAATTAACATTTTTTACATATTCAACGACGTTGTTGTGTTTTTACATATTCAATGACGATTGTTGCAGATAAATAAGCTTGTATGTTTTTTTAACTACTTCAATTTTTTTTTACGTGAACAATTATTATTATTATTATTATTATTTTTATTGACTCATTTCAATAATCAAAACCATATTTATATTTTTAAAATGATGATAATTGGAATATCATGTACTATATACTTTTGATATTATGACTGCCGGATTGAATTGGATTAACCATAGTGACACATGCTTTTTAGTTCCTATTGTTAGAAGCATTCTAACAATAGGAACGGGTAATCATTATACTAAACCTGGAAAAGCCGTGTATTTAGGTATTCAACCCTTTTTAATGTTCTGCTGGACAGGGACCTCCCTTCAATATGATAGAGGATTAGGTCATAGTCCACCACGCTGGCCAAATGCGGCTTGGCCGACTTCATGTCTTTCAAAAACTTGTCAGGTTCTCTCAGATATCGCGTTTTCCTTTATCGCTTGTCTTATAAGTGGTAATCATGTTAGAAATAAATCGCACATGAAAATATCAGAGGAACAAGACCTAGGAGTTGAAGACTAATAAAACCTAAGATGATAACCCACTACGCTGCCACGCTGGCTAACTTTGGCAAAGGGTTGGCAAACTTTGGTAGATTAAGTCTTCTTTCACATGCAGCTTTCCTTACGACTTTCTTCATCATACTGGCAAACATTAATCATGATTCACATATGGAAATATCAGAGGTACGAAATTCAGATTTTAACCCGCTTTACTTAGGTATTCAAGCGAACGTATTACCAATGGGCTACCACTGCTTTTTATATAGGATAATCTCTAAAACCACTGATAATGACTAGATTTACTAAAAATCCAAAACAGAAACAAAACAGGGAAGAAAAAGCACGGAGATTTTTCCATACATAAGTACAATTAATGGGTAAAACACTTCCAAATGATGACATATTAAGTTCCATTAACATTCTCATCCGCCATTCAGTTTTAATAACACGTTATTAATTAACTACTAATGGCTAATAAAATTACATTCAATGATAATCGGCTATCATTTACGAGAGACTAAAATATTATAATGATTTGACGTTTTCACTAATTAGAAGATTTATAAATGTAAATGATTTACTCTAACTTGTCCGAGGGTCATCCTAGGTGCTTTCTGTATTTATCAGCGCCATTTTTGTCATGAAATGTGCGTTCATTTTATCGTGTTTTGGCTCATTAGTGTCTAGGAATCCAGCCGGGGGCGAAACCAAGAAAAGTACTAGGAGGTGCCATGCGGGTTGCTCCTGGTGCTTCTTTGATAGCAGAGTGGACCGATGGAGCAACCCCGTGGTTGTTATTATTGGCTTCAGCAATCCTGCCATTATGATTGAGTGCGTAAGCGATCCTGCGACGTCCCATTAAGGGAGGTTCGGTTGGGTTTTAGTGGGTGTAGCGGCTTTGTCAGTAAGTTCCACATAGCCACCTGTATGCATGCAGGTGATATGCGCAAATGCATTTCATAACGTTAAATAAAGCTTATAATCTATCTTTGTACTAAAAATCGAAATCCGTCCTTTCAACGTGAAGAAACAACAAATCTATACACAAATACCAATAGTTTATCGTACAATTTACAATTATAGTGTCATTCTACGTACCAACTATTGCTTGTGGAATTCTTTTAAAATTAACTCGTTCCGGATAACAAACAGATATACACATAGAAATTCTTCTTTTGATAGCTATATATCATAAAAATAACGTCTTATTTGTGCCCAAAAATAAGTATTAGTATAGCTAATAATAAAGATAGTAAAGTTGATTACAACTATTATTATAACGTGTAACAAGCAAATCTAACATTTCATACAATCTTTTATTTCATTACCGAAAGAGGAAGTGGGAATACAATAATAGAAAAATGTTGCTTTCATTTATATTTCACGCTGCTCCTTAAATCTAGCCCTTATCTCTTAAAAGATTTATCTTTCGCTACGAGTTTTACAATGTACAACACTTTTGTTTCGAAAAATAAGTTCAGTCTGAGAACTGAGCAAAAAGGATCGCATTTAAACATAAAATGTGCAGCCATTTAAAAAGTAATACGGCATTTCTTACTTTACTTAAATATATTATTTTTACTTGAAACTTTGTTTCAGTTAAGATATACAAAGTGTGACTGGAATTAAAGTCGTTGTCACTGTTAATGTTCACTAAATTTAAATAAAAATAATAATAATTTAATCTTTATGACATTGACATGACGCTATGGGATCAGATTACTATGAATCTATGACCCAAATACATTCGTTACAAAACAGTGGCTTCAGAACAGCTTTTCTCGATGCTGTTAATTAACTAGCCAGGACCAATATTTGCTTGTTACTAATATTTTAAATAGGAAATTGTGTTCTTAGTATGTCTTTATATCATAAATGGATCTATGGATTGACGTGCTTTTTGAGTAGATATAGCGTGTTGGCGAAAAATTAGCCCATACTAGGACAAGGGATTCCCCGGATATTATAATGTATTTTAAAAAGGTACTCAAATGTATAATATTATCATGCTACTATAAAAAATGCAAATGCTTATATAAGAGTGTATGTTTTATACTTCTTCACGTTGCTACGGGTTCAGGATAAAACTTATGATCTCTGACATGTCTGTCTGATAGATCCCCCCCTCACCCCCACCCTCCCGGCCTTGAATTTATTTTTTTAAGTACAAAACACACTTGAGCAAAATAATGGCAAGTCTCTTGTAATCATATATAAAAATAAGCCGCATTAAAAAGATGTGAATGATGATGAAGATGACTTTTAACTCAACAAGAAAGAATGAAGTACTTATCAGCACGGTACCGAGCATGAAGATATAAGAATTTATCATCGAACTATGAAGCGTGAACATTCGAGTGATCTTAGCGTTTCAGAACTTTTGGAGCGTTCACTCACTTAGTAGATATACGTTGAAATGTGTCGATTTTCTATAATAAAATGATTGTCGAGAATAAAATAAATTAATATAAATATGTAAGCTATGATGCCTGTCTTATGTATACCACATGGTTGATACACTACACATATATAACTTTAAATACAACTATATAAGTATATATAAAAATGAAATCCTACTTCTCCTGGTCACGCTATAACTTGAGAACGGTTTTACCGATTTCATTCATTTTTTTTTAAATATTTTCTGATACTTCGTAGAAGATTTTACTTTTAAAAAATTGCGCAGAAACTTAGAAAATTTAAGAAAACGTACAGAAAAGCCAAAAAATTCAAAGAGATGTATTTCATACGAACCGTTAAAATGTACCTAGGGACAAACCCGAGCGAAACGAGAGTGAGTTGCTAGTACATATTATAAATATAAACACCCATGACTGGAGTACAAACATTCGTGCTCGTCACACAAATGAATGCACCCAGCAGGACTCGAACACGCGACCGCTGGCACAGCAAGTAGGTCACTACAAACAGAGCCAAACGTGCCGTCAACTATATATTATAAAATTATCATCTTTAGCAGTACAGAAATAGCAATAGGTTTTTTTTTTCTCTTACATCAGTTAAATATATTTAGTAATACTGATTTTTAAGTTTTTAATATTAATAGAATAAAGTATAATCATCCTAAAAAAAAAATTGTTTTTTCTACCATAAAACGTTCTATCACGTATATAGTATGTAAAATACAAATTTTTATCTACATATAAAAAAAGTCACAAAATGAATAGTAAAAATTTTTAAAACCGAATAAGTTTTCTCTTTCAATATTCAACATTCATAAAAGAGATACTTATGGCTTTATCTGAATCACATTAAGTTAATAATATATAATCTTCCTTCAAGATTTAAGCTTTAGACTGCGCATAAACGGGGTTTAATTGTCTATATTAATATAATAAAATAATGTAACTAAGCTGAATCTGTACAGTAAATATTTTATGGAAATCTTATTGAAATAGACATTATTATCGATACAGAGGCCGAATATATAGTTTTTAGAATTTTTGTCTGTCTGTCTGCTACCGCATCACAGAAAAACCACTGGAGGGATTTTGATGAAATTTAGTATGGTGATAGATCCGGGTCAACATATAGGATACTTTTTACCCTGGGAAAATATCTCATTTCTGAGAAAAAATACAAAAACTACAATTCAAGAGTATACTACTATGTAAAACCTAAAAAAATGGCTTTTGGTCATCCGAACGTGGGCGGAGGCGCGGGCAATGCTAGTTATATTATAATATAGTAATTATGTACTTACCAAAGCAAATACTTATAAAAGCAAATCGAGACAAAGATTTATTTATATAAATTTAATTGCTACTACTTAAAAAATTCTAAGCATTCGCCTGTGTTATTATAGAAATACGCTGTCAAAATATCAGGCCTCTAAGTCTAACGATTTAGTATGGATGATGATTTAAATTATTTATTACAATATACGAGTATTCTGACCATATCTGATCAAATTTATGTATTATCTAGTTTTTTTAAAACTTTAAGATAGAAAGATACAAAATCACAGACACACTTTTTATATCTGTATGCTTAATACTAGATATGTTTTTGCCACAAGTGCATCATTTTCTTCACTTTGAAAGCCGAATGTCCAAAACCTAATCAGATGGGTCCATATTACTCTCGAGGGACACATGGGGTTTCCGATTCGTGACCTCCGATAGTTATTCCCAGAGTTCATTTCTTCAGGCATTATGCGTGCCTTCAAAATCCGCCTAATCCCTTGTAGGTTCCTACAAAATATGACTCAACCTTACCTAATAGAGATTTTTCTTCCCGAGATTTCTTTTGCTCCAAATAAATCCACCTTTTTTTGCTCAAATTGGATTATTCTCCACTGTGCGGTTAAATACTGAATGGACTATTGGTATTTTTTTGCAGGCGCCTCGGGTTCTTTTTATTGATGCCCGCAATATTTTGTTGGGCTCAACTCCCTAAAAAACATATTTTACAGTGGCCTCGACTTCCTCGGATGGATATCGATTCACGTCTAGTAATGGCGAAAATGGGGAACGCTGAAAAGATAATCTCGCTGACAAATGAAGTTGACTTATAAACGGAGGCGAGTTCTTTTGATATTCGACGTTCTTTTCATTTTGGAACATCAGAATATTAAAAAAGTAACAACAATATCCATCCATGAATAATTACAATAAATTCTATAAATACGCATCTACTTTGCGTTATTAAAACTTATGTTTGTTATACACTAGACTTACTTGAAACCTATCGTTGAGACCTTTGTTACGTCAGGCATGTAAATACAATGCTATCAGCCTTTGTATAGCCATAGAAAAATATGTTGAATTGTCGTTTGGCGATGAATTTAACATATCGAGGTAGGAAACATAAAAAATGCAGTAGTTTTTGCATTTTAAAAGTAACTAAAATAAAGAAATTATTTAAAAGAAACTTTTGCTATTTTTACTTATATCTTATATCTTTAAACGAGCAATTCTGGTATGTATATATATATTTATATATATATATATATATATATATATATATATATATATATATATATATATATATATAATCTGAATCTCGGAAACGGCTCCAACGATTTTCATGAAATTTAGCACACAGTGGGTTTGGGGGGCTATAAATCGATCTAAATTAGTGTTATATCTGAGAAAACGCGTGTTTTCGACTTTTCATGCAGTTCTCTTTTGCAATATTGCACGCAAACTATCGGGCATAAGCATCGTGGTCAAATTTTGCACGTATCATGATTATTATGTTTGATGTGATGTCAGTGATAGTTTCCGATTAGATTTCATAATGAGGCATGTGGTGTTTGTAGTGACCATAATAGTATAATTTATTAATATATAATGAATTTAAAATAACATGTTATTTATCGTATAAAAGAAAAATATGTAAATATTATTCACTAATGTTCAAATATTCGCTAACGATATCCGAAGTTGAAGTCATTTTCTTTTTGCAAACCCCCAATTTGACTCGACGACTGCTAGTACGTTAACTAGATCTGGCAGGTTTCCCGTTTTTATGCAAGAGCCTGACCTCAGCGGGCACTAATGAGAAAATCAGAACCAATTAGTTTACTATATTTTTTGTTATTTTTACTGACACTTTAACTTTATTTTTAAAAAGTTTATAGGACAGTGGAAAATTTACTGGCGTCAAGTATACTTTGTAAGGTAAATTGTGATAAAAAATTATCCTATTAAAATGGCTAACAGCGTTTGTGGTGCAGTACGGGATTTAGAGTTTGCTACAATTTATTGCCCCTGCGTTTCCAGGTTTGCTGGAATACACATACCATGATACTTTATAATACGTAAATAAACATAAACAGATGTATATTTCTAGTTTTCCCCCAGAATTTAAGTAAAATTTTAATAAATAATTTAAGTTGACATGACAATATGATTTCTGTATACATATTATATGTATTAGTATATAAAATTTAAAAACCGATCAAGCCGTTTTAATGTCCATTGTTGTAGTCAGTACAAACCACCATGATGGTCTCATGCGGGGTGGCGAACTTTTTACGTCTTTTGATAACTTTCTAGTACGTACACGTTCTT
Source organism: Brenthis daphne (assembly GCA_947093115.1). NCBI lineage: Eukaryota > Metazoa > Arthropoda > Insecta > Lepidoptera > Nymphalidae > Brenthis > Brenthis daphne. The sequence goes on along the minus strand of OX352474.1, from coordinate 26,450,217 downwards.
TTGCCTTTCTGGCGAAACCATGGTTTCCGGCTATGCAGAAATTAAGGTTATGACCTTAGGAAACCTTATTGGAAATCTTAGGCACGAGTTCCGGATTTGGACTCGTTTCACTTGGTTTATCAAGCGAGTGCATTATTAATGGGCTACAAATAATAAAGAATAACAACAACAACATTTTGTTGCATCTTGCAACGAAATGTTGTTGTTATTCTACTACAAAGATGTAAAGTTCTGAAAAAATAAAACAATAAAAATGGTAGTATGGAATAATTTTTCGTCCTCGATATAACTGGTCATTAGGTAGGTATTTCGCGTGTCAGAGTCTAATATAGCTTATCGCGCTACAACTATCTGACGCAGGCATAAAAGTCACACTCGTTCTTGGAAAAAATGGCATTTTTTTAAAATTCTAGCTATTTCTACGTTTGTTCCATTATTCCCGAGCTACCTTAAAAAGACTGAGAGGAATGGTCTAATATTATTTACATGGTAAAAATTATTGTACTGGGAATATTTTAGTTGTTTTTTTCTCAGTTCTTTCAATTATTAAAAAGCTATTTGAATAATTACAATTATTTAACAATAGAAAAATAGCAGACTGTGTAGCAGAATCCCGCTGAACATCGGATTTTATTATTAAGCAGATGAAACCACCAATATCCACTTACTTTTTTCAATTGAAACCCAAAAATGAATATAAAATATATAGTCTATTTTGTCATTATAAATTTCAATTTGTTTATATTATTATTAGTTATCTCAATTTTTACAGTTTTACGTTTAACCGATGTGAAAACGTTCCGTTTGCGTTATCCATGGTTTCTCTTGCCTTTTAGTCAAAGCTTTATTTACTTAACGGCAAAAGTTTTAATTTGAAACCTTTTACTAACAATGAAAACAATTTAAAATATTACATCACATAAATACATTACGGTGTTAGTCTACCCACAGTAGGTAGGCTATCTGTACCAACTATATATGCCTTTGAGACGTCTAAAACCTTAATCTTTCCTTTGACCATGATTGCTGTAAAGCATTCGAAACGTCAGGAACCAAAAATCATACTATCTGTGTTAAAACTAGTTTTTACCCGCAGCATCCTTCAAGTTAAAAGTTTTCTTCCAACTTTCTTCAACAGCGCTTCTATTAATATATTTAAAAGTTAAATAAAGTAAAACTATTTTCCGACAGAAAAACAGTGCCGAATTTCTACCGATTTCTAACCAACGTTTTTTGCTTAATCGATACAAAAACATCTTTACAAACTTTAACATGAACCGTACTAATTTTACGATAATACGTCACCAATGCTTATAACAATTGCGGTGTACCATAATAATTGTATTATGGTAGCCCGTGTTCATTTCGTTGCGGGTCTAATCAGCTCGCGTGTCTTTTCGTAACTTTTTGTAATGTACTAATATTTTACTGGAGCATATTTTAACAGTGTTCGATAAAATTTAGATCGACTGTTTTAGACTTTTTGACAGCTTTTTGTAGTTTTAGCGAATTAGATATTTGGAGTTTTATTTTTCATGCCCCAAATTACTTTTAAACGTATAATATATTTTTTTTAATCGCCACTTACAGACCTTCATTACGATGCTCCATTCTTTAGATTTCGAAGAAGAAAAATGTTTAAAACCAGACCATCCATATATGCTATGACACACACACATCAAGACATTTACCTAACATATATTTTTATCTACCTTTACATTATAGTAATGTTACGTGCACGAGACATAAGTACATCGTAGAAAGTACGAAACGTTTGGAAATAAACACCAATAAATCGAGCAAGTGGATTCTGCACATGTCATTTCGAAGCACTTTACATTCGCTGCAGATAAAATATGTATATTTAATACAAAACCAATACTCCTCTAATCGATTTTGTTTGGAAGTCGTAGAATGCACTTTAGAGCATACAAATTGCCGTGGAAAATAATAATTTTAGTAGGATGGGAAATTATTGCCACGCCGCCTTTCGATCGTTATGTACACTGTACAGTCTACAGCTATCGAATGCTCGCGCTTGAAGCAATTTTCAGTTAAAACATATTTTGAGTAGTAATTTAATCGTAACTTCCATCTAAACTACAATATAAACCTTTAATTTGTTTATTTATTCACATTGACAGTAGATTGTAAGGTTTAAATTGAACATAATAATATTATAGTGTATTTCATTGTATTCAATTCTCTTATTAATAGCTTCAAAGCGTGTCAGTTGAAGACAGATTACTTCGTCAATGGAGGAGACACGAGTATATTTTATATTTCTTACCTTAGTAAATCATCTACAATATTTCCCAATATTTGTGCGATACATAGTTCATATTTTGGTAAATGATATTTGAAGATAGAAGAAAAAAGTAAAGCTAAATAAATCGAAATACGATAGAGTTATTTTAGAGAAAAACATATCTGAAAATCACATATTTTTTCATGTAAATATAGTTGTAAAAAATTAAAAATGAGTTTTATAAAAATAAATTGCTCAAAGTTATTCCAACGAGTTGTCATTAAAACGGAGGCTGGACATTTTTTCACAAATATCTAAATGGAGTCTTATTTCGATGTGTTACGGTGTAAAATCATTCTATATTATAAATAACCCTGCACATTTTTCATTAAAATCATAATATGAGTATATACTGGAAGGCACATTAACAAAAACTTTTTAGACCGGCAAAGAGAACTCAAATACGCTTTGTTTCAATTCATCTGGAATTCAGAGCATGGTTTGTTCGACCCATGTATAACGTATGGATTATGACTGTAAAGAAAAAGGTTTATGGTATAACTTTCGGGCTTACGATTTATAAAGACAGAGTTTCGTCTTGTATTTGAACATATTGAAAAATTTTATAAGTGATCAATCCAGAGAAATAATGAATTAAAAAACTTAACTTATGAGTATAAAAGGTTATAAAATTTATATTAATTGTTACGTCATTTATTTATGTTTATTTATATTATTATTTATTTATGTTGTGTTCATTTTACTTAAAAAAATCAAAACAATAGCCCGATAAAATTGAATATAAAATCAGACTTTTGGGTGCTTTATCTAAATTTATCTAAATCTTTAAAGTAAAATCGTAATACATATAGAAATCAAAGAAAGTAAAAGTGCTACACATTTATATTATGTAAAAAATATTATATATCATATAAGATAAAATTAATTAAATAACAAAGTGCTACTTAAAAAAAAACCAAATCAAGCCATCGCAAGTAGTTCAAGTAGTAGTCAATTTATAATGAAAATATATAAATTTATATCGAAATAAATTTAAATATTTGCATTAATTCAAAATGAAAATAGTATTTATCAATTTACTGACATGCAACATTTTCGCATATACGTAATATAAATGAACGATTTCTATTGAACGTTCTAATAAAGCTCAAAAGTCAAGACAGAGCATTCTCTTGCTACGGTTTTGCGGATCAATAAAATCATTTAAATATTTCGGCACAATATGTATAGAGTATATGTATGTACATACTACGTAATTATTTGAATCAATATAATTAATACTAGTGACTTATCCCGACTTCGGTACGTTCCTTTGCCTTTTGCGATTTGATTCAAAAACATCGCCTATTCTTTATATATACCTACTCGTAATATCATGTTTGTTTTGATATTTGGAAAATTTTCATACCACGTCTACAGTAGCCTATGTTGTATTTCAGGTTATCTTGAGTACTAAATTTCATTCAAGTCCGTCCTCCCTTCGATTAAATTCCGAAATTTATACGTGATAGGCACCATTGAAGTTACCTACTTATTTAAAAAAAATGTATTATGAAAATGGGGCATTCACATATGACGAATACATCGCGTACCTACAAAATTATGGACGAATTTATAACCTCTTCCTTTAAAAGTCGGTCAAAAAATTATAATAAATATAAAAGATATTCATGAAGAATAATTAATTTAATCTGAGCTTGACTTCAATAGTAGTTCTTCAGAATAAGCACCTTGATAACTCGAGATGCAACGTAATCTTTTAAAAAGAAAGCCATCTAAAGTAATTTCGAATTCTAATAATGTATTCAAAGTTATTTTGAATTTTACTAAAGTGTAATTCCTAGTAAGGTTACAGCTTTTTTGAAAAAAATGTGTAAGAACTTTTATTTTAAGATGTCAATCTATTACATATACTAAAATTCTAACTATTTTTGGAAAAATGTTATTGAAATATACATTATTATCGATACAGAGGCCGAATCTATAGTTTTTAGAATTTTTGTCTGTCTGTCTGGGATTGATTTTTATGCAAGGTATAATGATAACTTATCAGAGTCAACATATAGTGTACTTTTTACTGCAGGAAAATGTCTCATCTCTGAGCTAAACGTTAAAACGTAAACGGAGCGAGGGTGAGTCGCTAGTTTTACTATAAAATCAGCTATCGGAAATACCTACACTGTATTTTTTTAGTATTTAGATAAAGGAAGACCTCATTGACTTATTCTTAACAAAAATTGGCTAATCATAGTTATTTCTTGTTAATTATAATTATTTACATAATAAATTAAACTGCTTTAATATGTTTTTTTATGAAATGAAATAAAATAATTCTATTTTTGTTAAACTAATAGCTATAGATTCATATTTCGTTAAATTCTTAACATAAGATGATATAAATTGATACGAATATTTATATAATGGAACACAGACAATTACAAAACTCCAAAACAAACGCAAGTAATATTTACCAAAAAACATATTTAACAAGAATTTCTATTGTTAAGGATATTTAAATGTGACATAAAAGATACTTTGAAATTGAGATTTGAATAACATGAAGCGGTTGTTTAAATCAATTCTTACAACATTATAGAATATCATAGGTGTATATCGAAACCGTTATTCGTAATAAAATGAGATACATAAAATCTTTTTGATAATCATTATTTATATTCCGACATTGACACAAAGTTTAATAGCACTCGTGCTTGGAGGAAAGCCAGAATATTCCAAAGCATTTCAAGATTGTGGCTCCACTTACCCTACTAATGGTTCTCGAGTATTATTTATTATGAACAAAATATGTGATTAAAAGTATAAATTATAGTATAATAGTAAGTTCATGCAATTATGTAATATAATATAAATGTGAGAAACCTAATTGATTTAGCTAAAAAGATTGCTTCGTGTTAATATTAGTATAATATTATTATAATCTTTTTTCTTGAGCAAAAATTTTTTTATGTGAAATAAGCCTTATTTTACTTATTGTCTCAAAAACATTTAGCAGTATCCTCTTAATTTTTAATATATTTTTATACTTGTTTAAGTGTATCTTGTAATATTAAATGAGCAATTCTTGTATATAAAACTTCGTGTATCTCGGAACCGGTTCGAACGATTTGGATAAAAAAATTTATTTAGATAAAATTGCTTCTAAGTTTATCTATATAGGTGTATTTTCTGAAAAAAAAACAATATTTCAGAAAAAAAAATTATTATAATTAGAGCCTTTTGTATTCTTTTAAGTAAATGAATGTATTAACCATAAATCATAATATAAATTCGTAGTAAAAAAGTAAATGTTATATTGATCGGTACATAGCACGGGCTAAATATGCAACTTCTACGATAAAAGCCATAATTAATTAAAGACATATTAATTATATCTATATAACAGTCGCCTTTTCCTAACGTCCCACAGTCGGGTTCGATTCGCTCATCAATTGTGGGTTGGTGGACTTACACGTGCACATGTCCTCATAAATATTTTGCTTCATATAAAGCATGTGGTAATTATATTGTAAATAATACGCAATTATTGAAGATATTAAAGGGAGACCCGGGAATTGAATTCGCTAATTTTGACTTTATTGCCTAAGACAATAAATTAACAGTAAAAAATTAGACATTATATATAAAATTATATTTAAACATTGACAAGCTTTATTTTGTATATTTATTCTTCATTTCATTTTGTACATTTATTCGTCTTTAATCTTCTTTTTGATGTAGCAAAAAATTTAATATTATTGAAGAATAAAAGAGTTCAAGTATTACATCAAACGATTTCATTTATACGTAAATAATGTGTGTTTTTTAGTATAATTAAAACAGACGGAAAATCCTATCATGGCAAATATCTACCCTATATATATATATATATATATATATATATATATATATATATATATATCTACCTACCCTATCAAGGAAATAATATGACTGTAGTGGCTTTTTGGAAGAAAATTGTCTATATTATTTATGAAGCTAAATGATTTTTAATGGATATTTCAAAAAATATTAATTGCAATTCAACTTCGAAACTCTGAGAAAAATCATATTATAACTATACTACTTAAGCAGAAATTATCAATGAAACTAGAAAAACGTAAAAAAAAGTTTTGCAAAATATAAAAAAAATAATATAAGCAAAAATTGTTATATGAACACAATAAGATAAAAAATATGTAGAGTTCTTATCTATAAAAAAATTAAGGAATTTTATTTGAAGAACAAACCAGTTGGTATAAAAATTAAAAACACTATATTATTGTTGTTCTACTGAATCACGAACATATTTTCAGATTTGTTAATTATTCTATTATTACTGGTGTATGTGCAAACAATAGCTTATTATCTACCTAATTACTTTGAACGCCAGCTAAATGCGTATGACGCTTTTAAAATCACTTTTTTAATAACGGTAGAGTATTTTTTAATAGACAAATTATCATTACCATCCGGAAATCTAGCCGGAATCTAAGAAATGCATTTTGAATAAATAGCGTAATCTAAGAAAGTACTAAGAAACTTGGCGCACATCACTAAGTTCACTCCGAGGTTTACTCAAGTACGTCGGTTCACCTCGGTGGGCAGCGTTCTATATGGGTTGTTCCTATTACTTCTCTGATAGCAGAGTGAATCGTAGGTAACCCTTTGGTTGTTGTGATCTGCCTTGGTAATTCTGTAAGTTATCCTGTGATGCCTTAATGGGAGGTCCCGTTGGATTTTAAGGGATGCGTACTGCCTGTTCTAACCACCACATAATCGATGAGCTACCACTTGTTTTACAGGTAATATGGATAAATGCATTTTTCAACACTAAGAAAAGTAAAATATTGGCGATATGTTTAATCCCACATTAATCGATTTCAATGGCACTTATTTTCTAATCGATTTAGTTAAGTGCATTCATATGTATTACTTGAGCTTGAATATCTAACGAGGGTGATGTTCAGTATTTATAAATTAATACTGTAAACGCTTGTGAAGCCATTCCTATATAATACCTATTAGTTCTTTGTATTAAATCAGGATGTAAATGTTTTATTTTGTGTCGTTATTCCTCTTGTAACTAAATTTATAGGGCATAAATATAATATTATTAAAAACTATATAGTATATGATAATATAGTTTATCGATTGATCGATAAAGCGAATACCTATTATTATAGTGCGAAAATAAACTCGATTTCTTTTTGGATATTAAGTGCACTCTCCATTCACTCTCCCTTTAACTTCCATTGAGACGACAGTTCGATACGACTGGCTAGAGATCAGGCGCAAGCCGACGGATTTACAGACTCTCCAAGAAATGGAGCTGAAATACCGCCAACTTCCCAACCAGCCTTCTTCCTTCCCAACCTTTTTCCTGCTAGCAACTACATGATATATAGACTACTATTATAAGTATATTTACCTGAAATAACAGTATTTTGAGTGGCAGACGGTGAACTAGACACGGCTACCAGAACAAATGCCAATACAGTCCGATGCAAACACCACACAGGGCACATTTCGTTTAGTTTCATGTAAACATTAATTTTAATATCACTGTTGGAATAAACTTGAACTTCGAAGGTATCTCAACCGTCCCAACTTTGGTATCGTCCAGATCTGAAACAAAGGAAAGTTTGTTAGTAAGTTATGATTTATCATAACGTAATTTGAGAATCTTATAATATAATAAAACAGAATCTAATATAAAATTTAGTATTTAATAGCAACTGATTGATAATATTAACTTAATTATTATATTCAATGGAGCAACAAGATGATTTTAAGTCACATGATTTCTTTTTTGTTAAAACTTACTTAACTTTACAATAATATAGCTCATACACATAGTAGCCTATGTCTTATTCTGGTTTTATCCCGGAAAAATGTACGGTTTCCGTGGGATAAATTTGTTTTTGTTTTTCTAGAGGCGAACCTGTGCGAAGTCAGGGTGAGCCGCTAGTATATTATAATGAAATAAATTTTGCCCTTTTGATATTAAAATACATCATTATTTAGACATTAAAATTTATATTTATTTCTTTTTGTGACTTATACTACACACAAAGATATTAATCCCATGCGTGATCTTTTTTTTTCCTTTCAGTAATCCAGTAATATCGGATTTTTGTTCCATGGCTATATGTATGAGCGAAAAATCAACACAACACGCACACGCCTACACTATATATTCCTATGAGATCTTGCTTTTAATCATGATCAAAATCTTCCAGGATATTAATAAACCTAATTTATATTGTACCTACATCCTTCTACAGAAAAAAATGTGACATAAAAGCTATAATACCCCACGAGTATCTCGGATATCGCAGATATAATATTCTCATGTGCTAATCCATGCCAACTGCCTTACGGCGAATAAGAACATCATGGGAAAACCTGTATGTCTGAGAACGTAACTAGTTTCTAAAATCATGTGAAAGTAGTCTATGCTCAAAAATGGAGTGTACGATAGAAAAAAATAAATAAATAAAAAATAAATATGTTGGGACATTAACACAGATCACCATCTAGTTCCATGGTAAGCTACGAGGCTTGTGTTATGGATACCATTTGTGCTCGTCACACAAATGAATGCCCCCAGCGGGTATCGAACCCGCAACCGCTGGCACAGCAAGTATGGTATAAGCTATACACTATAAATTGAGATAAACGTATCATCAAAGTGACATATAACAACGATTTTTGTACCTCTGAAAGCAATAAAACAGGAAACTCTGAAAGCAATTATTTTCAGCTCAGAGAATACCCAATAAGTTAACTTTATCAAGGATATTCTTCTAGGTCGTTTCCAACGAGATTACAAACCCTAAAATTCATAAATGCTATCAGCTTGTTTATTAATATTTATGACAGTCCCGAATTAATTGGAATCAATTTTGATCTAACAAGCTTCACGTCACCTTATGGATAGGAGGCATACGAAGGTTTGTTTCGGTACGGCTTTAGGTTAAAAGAAGTTATTTTTAGATTAAAAATAAAAACTTAAAAAAAACCTACTTCCAGTCACTAAAATGTAAAAAATAACTAAATGGGGATTTTCGTTTAGAGTATATACCTAATCAGATATTTTCGAAGTCGGTGCCAGCCGATGCAAAGCAAATCTAATATATTCCGACACGTAAAATAAATATTTACCTATTAGATATTCATATCTTAAAATACTGCAGGTAATTTCTAAGAAGAAAGTTTTTTAATAACGTATTCGATTAAACAATTTATTAAAAAAAAAAATTTGTTGATTTTTTTTAAATCCGCTTGACTGAATTCGATAACATTTATCTGGGACCACCTGGGAAGTATATCCTTTGAAAAAAAAATGTTCCAAATCGGTTCAGGCGTCTTCGAGTAATCGGTGAACATACATAATAAAAAGAAAAAAAAAAGATTCTGACGAATTGAGAACCTCCTCCTTTTTGGAAGTTGATTATAGTCGGTCGATTAGTTAAAATATTATATTTTTTATATAAGTTATTAAACTTATATAAAAAATTTAATATTTTAACTAAGAATTTAATTTGAAATCAACTGTACTGTAAGTCACTGATTTGGATCCTGTATACGCAAAAATTTTACGGGTACAAGACTACGTATAAAAACTTAATAGATTAAATATTATGTGTATATATGTATGTATGCTCATTACTTCTTTACGCTGAAACGGCTGGACTGATTTGGATGAAATTTAATACCTACATAAGACTTGGGTAGCACATAGGCTACTATATATAAGCGCGTAGGGACGACGTATGTATGTAAAGATTATTAATACTAAGGAGCATTGAAAAAATTGTCAACAATTTCAGAATTCTGTTCATCTAAAACTAAATCTTACAAAAAATAAATATAGATAAATAGATAAAGTAAGCCTAAAACAAAAGTGACATAAAACATAAATATACGGGTATATATCAATTACATAACTAAAGACGCTGAATAGGCTTAAGCACCTGACGCACAATTTATCACACTCGCGTTGTCGAGTAAACTTGCGAGTCACCAAAACACTTCATACAAAGTATAACAACGTGTAAGCGTAGCTTCGTAGCGTTTCTTATCAAGTGGAAAGAAGTTTTTGTCAGGATAAAATAGTACTAAATGATTTTAGTATCAACTTTAGATGGTCTCCGACTATTATTACATATGTGAAAGTTTCTATGCGTGTTTTTGTGTGTTCTTGTGTGCGTGTATGTTTGTCTGAACGCGCACACGCACGTGCTTGTGTGTGTGTGCGTGCGTGCGTGTGCGTGTGTATGTGTGTGTGTGTGTGCGTGCGTGCGTGTGCGTGTGTATGTGTGTGTGTGTGTGTGTGTTTGTGTGTGTGTGTGTGTGTGTGTGTGTGTGTATGTGTGTGTGTGTGTGTGTGTGTGTGTGCGCGTGTGTGTGCGTGTGTGTTTACTGCATAGTTAGTATGTTTGGTGTTATATTTATTTCTTTCAAATAGCTTAAATACTTTTCAAAATACAGTACATTTTATGACTTTAATATTTATATCAATATTTTCATTTTGTTTTTAAAAATTGAAACAGAATTTCGAAGAAACCTTTAATATTACGAGAGCCAAAACGATTTCCTGTGAAGTCTAAAATAATCATCGGCCATTTTACGCAATAGGACAGATAATTAGATTATCTCGAATTCGTCGGCGGAATCACGTTGTGTGAAATTTGAATAATTTTGCATCAAGTTACGCGGACAGAGAAAATAGGCTCGGTAATACTCCCTATTTCAAATCAATCGAGTTTTGGGACAATACTGCGTTCGTTCTATAGAATATTCGTTCATAAATATTTTTAAAATAGTACATATCGTTTATACTAAAACAGTGTCTTCTACTCATTTGTAACTTAAAGAGATAAGAGGTATGTAAAATAAAAATATTTCTTCAAAATAGGTTACGGGTGTAATCAGTGGATCTTACTTTAATAAGCCACCAAAAAAAACATGAAATTAAGGTCTAATCATACAAAATACAAAAGCTTGAAAGTTCATCCTTGTGCAAAATAAAATTCACGTTTTATATTATCAATCGCTTTGGGATCCGAAACCTGGGTACGAAAAAAAGAAGCCCAATTGAATTATGTTTCCCCATCAGTATGTATAAGATTGATATTGAAGAATAAATTGTTTCCACCGCCTCACTCATGAAGATGGTAGTATAAAAAGTGCGCAGTAAAAATATTACTCGACGTGATAAAATATAAGAGCATTTGGCTAAGTAAAGAAAATATTTACGACAAATTTCATTTGCATAATATTATATACAACTTAGATAATAGGATAACTAATATAAAGGTACTTTATAAAACGCTTGATGTCTAGATAACGCTTTTCGTCTTTCGGTGGCCTATTATACTTTACGTAGAGTAAAATATATTCTAAACAGGTATTTATTTAAAGACTAGCAACTCAACCTCTCACCGCTCGGATTCGTCCCTAGTTAGGTTTTAATGTTTATTATAGATTTCTCAGAGATGTGATAGTTTCTTGCAGTAAAAGGTATCCTATATGTTGACCCGGAATTTTATCAAAATCCATCCAGTAGTTTTCTTGTAATGCAGTCACAAGCAGACAGACAGACAAAAAATATTTAATATACAGTTTTGACTCAGTCAGAATTTAATTATATGTATAGATTTGGCCGTGTAAAGATAATTTACAGGTACCCAGATACAATTACGGATAATATAATATACTTAATATTAAAAAAAAGAATCTCCTTAATGATAATAATATACACGCTTTTATGTATAATTGAGCTTAAATCTGAAATGTGTGATCCTGTTTACAGAACATGTGATACTTTGGGTTAGCAAGAATACAATATTATAACACGTATAGAGCCCTCCGCTACCATGGCTTTGTAATACCCGACGCGACATTCGACAACGAGTGCGTAATCTATACTAATATTATAAATGCGAAAGTTTGTGAAGATGTATGGATGTTTGTTATTCTTTAACGCAAAAAATACTGAATGGATTTTAATGAAACTTTACAATAATATAGTTCATACATTAGAATAACACATAAGCTACTTTTGATCCCAAAAAATGTACAGATCCGTGGGATACATTTGGTTTTTTTTTTCTAGAGGTGAACCCGAGTAAAGTCGAAGGTGGGCTAGTATATTATATAAGTATATAAATAAGCAAGACAAAAGAGTTTAGTACCTTTTTATCTTCTGTTTATCAACTAATTTTCTCTTTATGTTCAGTTTTTTTACATAGATAGGTAATTTCTATTCATATGTTTTCTTCAAATATTCAACAATGATTATCGCCGAATTTCTACCACTGGGCGAGAATTAGTATACGTATAATACTAGCGGCTCACCCCCGCTTCGCTCGGGTTCGCCTCTAGAAAAAAAGAATAAGAAAAACAAATCTATCCTTCAAGAATAACACTACTCACAAACTTTCCCATTTATAATATTTATATGTATACGTATTACACAGATTACAAGTCTACTTATCCATTCATTCCTAAATGATGTTTACAATATACTCGTACATATAAAAGATACTGAACTCATTTTTCGTCCTATTAGCTCTATGCAAAGATTTACGTCAAATCTACATATATTATGTGTTATATCGTATAAATATCTTTTCACATTTATAATATTAAATAATAGATAATAGTAAATTGTTAATCTTAATGTCCAAATTGTAAATAATGAACACAATTAGTCTTCTATAATTATGTGCTTAAGAAATGTATAGTGAAAATTAAACGTGTCAGTAATTGTATATTGTATTGTTTGCTCGACTTGGCGGGGGCACTGCCGTGCCCCCCGATACATAAATTATGTTGACATAAATTAGCCGTAAAAAGACAGAGAAAAAAAATATTCGATACAATCTCCGTTTCGACGTTAGTAGATATAGTAAATAAACGTAACGCTACGATAGCAATGCGTAGATAACATATTTAGGGGTATTACCCATAAACTTTGAAGTACTCGATGACCCGGATTTACTGTACCCCCATTTACTCTGTATGACACTTCAACATCCCTTCTCAAATAGAAACAACGTGATGTATTTGACGGTTCTACGTAACCCTTCACAGATTTGAAATCTGGATATATAATATTCTGAAATTCAGAGATAGTAATTTATTTTGGATGTTTTATTATTATGTATACATACATTTTTTTAATTAGTATTATGAACTTTGATTGTTTAATAAATAATGTATTTTTTAATCAAATTTATTTCTTATTATATGCTAGCGGTTCATCCTTGCCTCGTTCGGGGTCACCTCTAGAAAAACAAAAACAAATCTATCTCGCGGAAACCGTACATTTTTCCGGAATAAAAAGTAGCCTATGTGTTATTCCAGATTATAATCTATCTTCATACCAAATTTTATCTAGATTTGTTCAGCCGTTCTGGTGTAATTGAGTAACAAACATCCAAACATCCATCAACCATCATCTAAACTTTCATATTTATAATATTAAGTCACATTAACAATAAATTTTATAGGTATACTTTATATTACAGTCATATACTCCATCTTTTTTATAAGGCGCGTCGATATAGGTACATATAAACGTAACTCTGCAACAGAACGGAAATAAATAACCCACGGAAACCTTACTTAACGTACGAGATAAAAGGTCCCTATCTTTAAATTTATTATTTAAAGAAATGGATTCTAATAACATTTAAACAAAGAAAAAATACTTAGAATTAATTTTAATATCTACTAACATCTAGACTTATTTTATCCTACTGATCATTTTTACGTTTCTAATACTTCTGTATTAAATTTACTTCTTGTATTCTTTTACCGACTGTCCGCTATTAATGAAGAAAGCTCTAAAGGGAATTCGTTTAAAAAAAAGGCGGCTTCTGATTAATTAGTTCTCTTATATTATTGTTACTAATATGTACTTATATACGATATTTCTGCGAAACCCGTTATTAACATATTTGAATCATTTTACAATATCATATGACTACGGAACCTTTATATGTTATCTTCTGTCTACTCTTAGCCAATTTATTTAGGTACACTCGAGTGGAAAGGATTTGGGTGATTTTTATTTTGTAAAGGCCTTCTTACAAAACCCATGGCTTTATGTTATACAGCGGCTCAACCTCGCGTCGCTCGGGTTTGATGCTATGTTTTTATATAATACTAGCAGAGCTCGCGGCTTCTCTCGCGCTAAAATTACAAAAAATCTTTAGAAAGGTAGTTATATACAGACTTTCATCCTATATTGTACCCCATTATACGATGAATTTTTAAAAATGTTAAAACACGTGTTTATTTAATTTTATTGAAGAGCATTAACACCGAGTTTTGAGTAATTCTGATCATAAATATTTGTTTTGGATTGTATTATAAGGTGTTTTCCTGTGGGAATTAGATAATATTCCGCGGTAAAAAGTAGCCTATGTCACTCTCTATATAATATAAGCATATACTATATATACTATATATATATATATATATATATATGTATATATATATATATGTTTACACAAAAATATTAAAATCACAATTAAAAAATAGGGGGTGGAGGTAGAAGGCTGAAAAATACTTTACGAATTATCCTCATATCTACTAAATATATAAAAAAAAAACTTAAAATCGGTCGAGCCGTTTCGGAGGAAAACCACAAACTCCGTGACACGAGACATATTTTCATGTAAGGTATATTGAACATTTATTCACTTAAAGCCCAATACAAATTTGTTTAGGATTATACTTTTCAATGTACACCAAAAATTAACGAACTGTAATTAAATAAAACGATCAAATGAAAATAAGATTGTGTTGATAATTTATTATTTCTGGATAATGATCTGCTAGGATATATTTTATTTGGTACTAAACTGAAATTAAGAGAAAAAAATATTTCACTTTTACTTTTAAACTTTTTTCGCACTTACTCTTAGTTTGCAAAACCATATTATGTGATGGCAGCGAGTATATCTTTAGTAGGTCATATGAAGCACAAACATTTTTAGTAATATTTTATTTTTATTTTTTAAGAAAAGGAAAGGAGTTTTGAAGGGAATCATAAATCAGTTAGTTACGTGGTATATTTACTATATTTAATTACGTTCTTAGTAAACAGTTATGAATGTAGTTTTTTAATTCCAAAAAAAAAAACAATTTAAAATTTTTTATTGGAATATTTATAATATACATAGCTTACATGGTATAGTAAAAAAATGAATATATTCAAAGGACCTCTCCTTATAAATTAAATAATTATTAAATCTCAAAATGCTGCCGTTTTGACAAAAGGTTTTTACAATAAATTAAAAAAAATGATTTCAAATGTCACCCGCAAAGGAAAGTGCTTACAAATATTTCAATTCAATTCAATTCTTTAGGTTTGTGGCTTCAAAGGCACTCCTAGAAGCCACAAACCTAAAGAATCGAATTGAATTGAAATATTATATTTGGCGTCTATATAATATTATAGTAGACAGCTGGTGTCAATAACTTATCTAACAGTATAATTTGTTAAGATTACTACTGGTATTAGAATCTTACGTCATATAATTGCGTTTTAATAAAGTGTACCTAGCATTAATCTATCATTCAGGTTACTTACTACTTATCAACGATAATAAACGCATTAAAAATGACATGGATGCAATATTTTTAAAACCTAGCGTTTGTTAATTTGACATATTGATTTATCCTTCAAATTCAACCGATAATCAACTCTTGCGGTCTTTACTGGAGTAACCAAAAGTACTCCCAACAAAATAGTATCAAAATAAAATATATGGATAAATAGATGCTTACTCAAAACAAGTTAATTACGTATATGAAAAACATTTTTTTCTAAACTGCAATAACAATACGTTTCCGAGAAAGAAGATAATAAATTAAATACAAAAACCCTACAATGGTTGACGTTATTAAGACTTACGGATATGTTATTGTTGAGACGCCAGTAACAAATATCATTGTAGAACTCATAGATGTCCGAGTCTAACTGCTAAGTTATAAGACATCGAAAGTGTGTTTGTTTGTCTCTCTTTCACGTCGAAACGAAGTGACTGATTGGCTTGATTTTTGGTGTAAAGATAGTTGGAGTGCTGAAAAGTGACATAGGCTATTTTTTACCGCGGGATTTTATCTAATTCCCACGGGAACACACGTTATAATACAACCCAAAAATTATTTATAATCAGAATTACTTCAAACTTGGTATTAATGCTGTTCAATACAGTTAAATAAATACATGTTTTTGTAGTTTTAGCGCGAGCGAAGTCGCGAGTTCTGCTAGTAGTGCTGAAGTACGACATATTACAAGTATTTAATGAATACTTTAGCTTCTGATATTTAACTTCTATGTAAATAATCTTATATAACCTTTTCCTTTTTGGAAGTCAGTTTACAATTAGATAGAAATGGTACACCAAATTATCTCACGCATTATTGTATTTACATTGTGGTTGTGTTAAGACGAAATCCCTTTCCACGCCAATATTGTACTATTATTATTGTAATAATAAACTCAACTGTCAGTTAACTCAAATGGAAGCCACCCTTTAGATTTGGCATTTTTATATGGAACTAGCAATGCCCGCGGCTCCGCCCGTGTTGAGATGACCAAAAAGCAAATTCTTAGGTTTTACATATTGGTATACTCAAACATTGCCGTTTTTGTATTTTTTCTCAGAAATGAGATATTTTCCCGCCGTAAAAAGTATCCTATATCTCGTCAGTAGTTTTTCCGTGATGCGGTAACAGACAGACAGACAAAAATTCTAAAAACTATAGATTTGGCCTCTGTATCGATAATAATAGCTATTTTAATAAGTTTTTCCAAAAAATATTTAATGTACAGATTTGGTTTAGTTACAATTTTATTATATGTAGGTATAGATATGTTTTAATGTTTAAGAGTATGAAATAAAATAATTATTAATATTAAAAAAACAGGGCAAAAGGTGAAGAGATTTAGTAAAACTCCTACGATGTTCTTGTGTCCAAACCATTTGTCTAACGGGAAAGGAAAACATCGTGAGGAAACCTGCATGTCTGAGAGAACCTAGCAAGTTTCGAAAGACATGTGCAGACCGCCAACCCGCACTCGGCCAGCGTGGTGGACTATGGCCTGATCCTTGTAGTAAAGAGAGGCCAGTGTCCAGTACTGGGACATTACATTAACATGAGATCTACTTAAAAAAATATTTACACTTCTACTACTATCTTATATCTAGTTTTATTCAAATAAATTACATAATAAATTAACAACCTCGTTAGATCCGAACATATCCATTTAACCTCTAAATGAAAATAAAATATATTTTTTTAAACTATGCCCTGGGCATTGAATCCTTTTTTGTTATCTGTACCATTAATATAGAGCAATTTGATACGAGTTTACAATAAATCTAGCTATATTTTGCTATCCATATCAAATTATTAGGTAAACAAACCAATATAAATAATAATATCATCGTGTTCATTAAATTAATGAACGTTATTTAGTGATTTACACATAAATTGATTTTGTTATTTCATTTAATTAATAGACACATTTTAATCAAATTATTTTATTAAAACGAGTAGTTCATTTTGAACTAGTTGTATGACTTAACTTTACTTATCCTACTAATATTATAAACGTGAAAGTATGTAGGGATGTATGTTTGTTACTCTTTCACATAAAAACTACTAAATGGATTTTGATGAAACTTTACAATAATATAGCTCATACATCAGAATAACACATAGACTACTTTTTATCTCGGGAAAATGTACGTTTCCCGTGGGATTGATTTGTTTTTGTTTTTCTAGAGGCGAACCTGAGCGAAGCAATGGTTAGCCCTAGTATGTATGACAATAAAAGAAACTACGAATTTAAATGCATTTTTTTGTATGTGTGATGAAATTTAGTAAAATCAACAATTACAGGTCTCAAGGTTCGAATCTCGGTCGCATACAAAGTTTAAACTTTTGTTTTTTTTTTTAATATTTATTCAAGTTTTTAGTTTAAAAAAAAAAAGAAAATTATACTTCAGGCCAAAAACTCCGAGCGAAGTTCGGTAGCCCAGATACTATATTATTATAGCTGATAATTCAACACGATCGGTAAGAGATCATGTGCAAGACTGCGACGGTTTAACGTGACCAACAAAGTAAAAAAGTGATAGAAATATTTTTGTATTATCAAATACGATATTGCACTTTTCACTACGGAGAATTGAATTTCTTAATTGCTCATGATTTATACTCATGAACATGAAGAAACAGTAGATTTTTTAATTAGCTATTAAATAACAAACTAATATAATTAAGGGAAACGTAAAATTATTCACTAAATGAACTATTCCAGCAGTTTTGAAGTTATTTTTCTTGCCTTTTTTTCATTTAGACAAGGAGTTAATTCCACAAAGTCAACAGTCGGGTCTCATCAAGATTAACGGGTGCCCTCAATGCTGCAAAACTAACAGCTGCACTAAAACGGATTATAAATGGTCTATCCAGATAACTTTGACTCCGTCGCATTTATCTTTTTAAGGATTTAAGGCTTCTGGGCTTTCAAGTTCTACGTAGAAACCAGGTTGTATTAAGAGGAAACTGAATTGTCATTTAAATATATTTTTTCACATATAGGTACAAAAGCACAATGTCATAAATGTAAAATAAATCTATACATATAATAAAATTGTAACTATGCCTAATCTGTACATTAAATATTTTTTTGGAAAATCTTATTGGAACAAACATTATTATCGCTACAGAGGCCGAATCTATAGTTTTTAGAATTTTTGTCTGTCTGTCTGTCTGTTACCGCATCACAGAAAAACCACAGGAGGGATTTTGATGAAATTTGGTATATTGATAGCTGTTTATCCGGGTCAACATATAGGATACTTTTTATCGCGGGAAAATATCTCATTTCTGAGAAAAAATACTAAAACTGCAATGTAAGCGTATACTAATATGTAAAACCTAAGAATTTGGTTTTTGGTCATCTGAACGCGAGCGAAGCCGCGGGCAATGATAGTTATCTTTAAATTTGAAGTCAAGTTAAATTATCCTCTGCTTTCTCGTATCCTCTTTAATCACTGCCATAATAAATGTGACAGTTTTTATATCTATGAATGCATGTTTGTTTCTCCTACATGCTCTGAAATAGCTAAGCGGATGTAGAAGTAGAAAATAAAACTATAACCTGGATTAAAACATGGCTACGTCTTGTTGTAACAAAAGTTACCAAAACAAGTCAATACACCAACAGACGAGAAGATCGGTTATCTTTACCTACACTTATAAGAAAATATAATAATAATTCCGCCCTTCTATAGTCTCACTGCCGACAGGATTTCTTATCTTTTTTATTCGATCACTCCGATCATTACTCTCACTCACTAACTTTCTCAATCTCAATAATAATAATTGATATTATATTTAAGTTAAATTAATCATAATATCTTAGTTCTGCCCACAATATTATCAGGGATAATGTTAACGTTACAAAAAGTATAAGCTATGTCCTTTCTAGGTCAGACCTAGGCTATATTACATAATTCTAGACCAGCCTTTTACTAGATATAATAGATTATCTATCTATATAGCTGTGATGTAGCATCGAATATTTGACTAGCTTATTGAGATGATAGGCACTAATTATATAACACTAGCAGAACCCGCGGCTTCGCTCGCACTAAAACACCAAAAAATCTCTTAAAATGTAGATTTTATACACACTTTAATTCACTATTTCACTCCCTTATGGGATGAAATTCAAAAAATGCTAAAGTACGTATTTATTTGATTGTAATGAAGAGCATTAATACCAAGTCTCAAGTAATTCTGATCATTAATATTTTTTTGGGTTGTATTATAACGTGTTTTCCCGTGGGAATGAGGTAATCTTCCGTGGTAAAAGGTAGCCTATATCACTCTCCAGCCCTTCAACTATGTCCACACAAAAAATTACGCCAATCCGTCACTCTGTTTTGACGAAAGAAGGACAAACAAACAAACACACTTTCATTTTTATAATATTGGTATGGAAGTATGGTATGGATATTGACTTTATTTTTGTATTTCGTAACAACTTTATCAAATAACAATATTTTCATTAAAACATACTTAAACAATGTTTGAGTCAATACCCTTATATTTTAGATTATATTTAATAATAAAATTTATTAAATATAAATGATTATATTTAATAAATAGTCATTATAAAATAAATTCAATAATTTGCTTTCTTCCATAAACTTTTAACAAGTTGTTACAACGGGCGGGACGAATTGCTTAATCAGTGCATATGATCATCAATTTAAAGGAATGCGGGTCAAGTGCGTCATATTATCATGGGGGTAAAATGAATAAATTAGCTAGTGGCTTCTTTTTTGGTGTAGACAAAAATAAACGTACAGACTAAATAAAATCTTTTTTTAATTCTCGGGTTTCATAATTATATGAAAATATCGCATCAAAATGTCGGGATGAAGGTATTTTTGTCATTACGGGTACACACGCTTAGTCCTTCTGTAGTAAACCCATTTTCAGACTAAATAATGTGATACAATGTAAGAGTATACTAATATGTATAACCTAAGAATTTGGTTTTTGGTCATCTGAACGCGAGCTGAGCCGCTGGCAATGCTAGTTATACCATATTTTATGAATTTGACATTAGTGTCTTTGAAGAAAGATAAAAAATTCTCGGCCTAAGATACAATAGGATTGTGTTTGTTAAGATGTTGTCATGAGAATGGAATTTATATTGGATAGTTGAAGTCGCTCTGTATAGTGAAAAATGTATCTCTTTAGGTTCTTCGATTGAAAAATTGCGTTCATTCTTATAAGGATATAAAAAGCATTAAAAAAATTTTTATAGCTTTAAATACATACATATTATAAATAAATATAAACACTCATGACTGGAGTACAAACATTAATTCTCATCACACTAATGAAAGCTCCCAGCAGAACTCGAACCTGCGACCGCTGGCACAGCAAGTAGAGTCACTAAAAACTTGTATAATCATATACAATAATTTATACATATAATGTAAATATGGAATGAAAATAGAAATATAGACAAAAACGAAACATGTGTTTTCTCATTATACTAACTATTACCTGCATTTTCATACGATATAATAAGTCAATAAACAAACAGACAGATACTAATCCGTGTAGATATACGTAGAGATAATATTCGTTAAATTTTTAAACAAAATAAAAATTTCGTCTCACCTCGATTGGTCAGTTTATCAATAAAAATCATAAATTCACATATATGTATAAGCTACTCGTATCTGTGTTATGAATTTAACTTACATTCGTAAAGCTATTACAGCGTATAACTGATAAACTCACTACATTACTCACTATTTTTTTCTTCATTGAGTGATTGTTTAATCGATTTGAAAATGGATCGATGTATTAAAACTTGTACGAGTAAATGCAAAAATAAACCCATAGTAATGCTTCATTTTAATCTATCAGTCCAGATCTATTCTTTTTTCGAAATTTTTCAATTAGAGCCCCTATTTATGGACTCGTATCTATATATAAATATACAAAAATAAGACTGTTCAGTGCCTTTTTCTTGTCTGTTTGTCAACTGATTTTTTTTCTTGATGACCTAGATTATTGTTAAGCTTTAGTGCTGTAAGCATAAATAGTTTTTTTAATACTTGTAAGACTAAAGCTCTATGTTTTTACATAGGCAGATAATTTGTTTTCGTCAAACTTTCCCAAAATTATTTATAGCTCAACGGTGTCAAATTATTTTATCCAGATTTTATATAAGTATTAAAAAATTAAAAAATCAATTCAATACGACAGTTATAAGTACGTTAAAAACGACTTCCAAAATTTGATGATATAGTGGATTAATAATAAATACACGTCATATTGGTGGAGCTTGTAGCTAGCCATTATAGTATCATTTACTCTTAAATATTTTATTATCATATTATAGCCCCGAATCTATATAACTTTTGTTCGCACTTCCGCTTGTAGTTGTCGTTAGGTAATATACCTAGTACATAATATATAAGGCTATAATCGTTTTCAATAAAAAGAAAACTTTTTGTGAGAAACTATTTGTTAGATTTTATTATTATTAAATTTTATTGTATTCATAAATATAAAAACTAATTACTATGGATTATTGATGTAAAATAAATACTTATTATTATTGTTAATAAATAAGCCATAAAATTCTAGAATTTTTCAAATCTTGCTAGTAGTTCAAACAAAGAAAAAGCAAACTTTCTTTTCAACTTTATAATATAATTTTTTCTTTGTTTGTATCTAGAATCATAAAAACTACAGAACTCGACCTTTACTGCACTTTAATAGGGTCATGGCCATATCAATATTCCTAAGCGGACTAACGCTCATGATTGAATTCATTGACTGCAGAGTAAATATTAAATGTTTACATTTATTAAACAATCTGACGTAACTTTTATATGTGATTTTTAGATTTAGAAAGTCTGATTTATTTCAAATGTATGAACTGTTGCGTACCATGCGCAATAAAACGAAATTATAACGATGTGGACTGACCAATAGTGCCTCAATAAAAATTGGCAAAATTTTACCGTATTCTTGCCTAGTTCCTTTGGTTCTTTTTTTATAACATAAAACTTTCAAATTAACCAAATTATATGTACACATATAAAAATATTTAATTTTTAATAATTCTTTACCCATACTGAGGCTTCCAATTTTCTATCATTGAATTTAATATCCGTATAAAATTGAAATGAAATAAATTTTATTATAGAAGTAAAATCAATTAATTCAAAAGTAGGTATGGACAAAGTAGAATAAATCGAGACCACTCTCATATACGATTTTATACATCATTGGATGAGAAATGAATGAACGGTTTGTTTAAAAATGTATATTCGATTATAATTGGAGAATTTTGTTTGTATAAAGTACATAACGGACTTTGAAAATTTCAGTTCTTTATGAAAAAATAATTTTATAAGTTAAAAAAAACACGATAGTGAAAAATAAAATGAAATAGCAATAACCTAAATATATCCTTGAAAAGTTATCCTTGAAAAGTTATCCTTGAAGAAGCCATACATTCATACGCGTTGCAATTGGACTAGGTATCTGGATTAAGTCTTAAATTAAAATTATTCTTCTGCGTACACTTACAATTAATCACTGATCAAGAAGAAAACGTGATTGTTTGTCTTCAAATTTACTAAAATCGGTTCCTGATTGTTTAAGTAAATATTTATATTCCTTGATATTTTAGTTCGTTCATCCTTAGGAAAACTAACTAGGAAGTCCGAGCAATGCAGCGGTTTCGTTAAAGATAAAAACACTTATTTTTCTCTATAATTACCCTCTAAATATCACGAGATTATTTGAAATATGCAGGAGAAGACGGCTTTTAATAGTTTAAGTCAAAAGCGTATGATTTATTTTTATAATCACGATGTTTGAGACAATGTCAGTTCTTAAAGGTTAAACTGTCGTCATGTTTCATTTCAATCGGTCAAGTAGATTCAAATATTTACATTGAACTTCATATTCTACGAGCTCCGATATATTATCAAATATTTTGAATAAAGAATAAAAAAGAAAGAAAAAATTGAAATTGCAAAGAAGAATTGAACTGTGTAAAAAATAATAAGTTTTGTACAATCTGAGTTATATCTCGTTGCTCTAAAAAGATTCCTTAAACCTGGAGACAGTATATTTAAAAACAATATTGCAATAAAGTATTTTTTTTTCCTTTCTATAAAATATATCTTTCATGTCGTATAATTGTATATATCGTGCCCTTTCTAAAAATGTATCTATCTGTAGCTATCTTGAAATTAATTACCTAATTATATACGAGTCTTTAACAATAATTTCCTAGCGGTTCCCGGAGTAATACATACAAAATAATGTATTACTAATGTTTAACTCATTTTTAAACAGAATAGAATTAAATACTGTACAGTATACAGTTTTAACAGAAATTCAAGCCTCGCGGTATTTAATTAAAAAAGTAGTAGATAGCTAACGATTCACCGGTATTTTGAAAGAGAAATGATTATCAATTTTCAATTTAAAAAATGGCATATAATATAATCTCCCTTTTAATTTTAAAATTATTGAAATTTAAATTAAGCCCTGGCAAAGATTAAATTAAAAATTAAAAAAATCTCGACCACCTTGGACCAATTTTCATCAAACATAGCTAAAAACACTCCCAACTAATTCACCTTTCAAACAAAAAAAAAAACAAAAATTTACATCGGAGCTACGATGCCACAGACACACACACACACGAACACACACACACACGAACACATACACACACAGAGAGAGTCACACACAGGTACATACACAGACACAGAGAGAGACACACAATAAGAGAGAGAGAGAGAGAGAGAGAGAGAGAGAGAGAGAGATGTCAAACTTATACCACCCCATCGTTTTTGCATCGAGGATCAAATATATTATTTTTATATGAAAGCAAAAAAAATATATTTAATTAAAATTAAAACATTAAAATTTTGAACAAGCTGTTTTCATTTTTAAATGTCATTTTTAAATAATCTACTTCAAAGCAGCTCTTTAATTGCTACACGGTGAATCACAAAAAGTTATTAAAATGGAAATGTGCGAAGATTGTAATCGCACTTTTATCTGATATTTCTTTTTCATATTAACCGTTGAGTAAACACGACATTGCCTATAATTACTTTGGAAACTTCTACCAGAACTTTAGGTAAAAAACATATTTTGTGAATCCGAAATCGTTTATGAAACTTAATGAAAGCAGTTTGCAAAGTTCGAATAAAAATAATTTAATAAAAATCTCTGAATACTTTTTGAATTTTTTCACTGATTTCTTTATATTTTCCGCATTTGAAAAAAATATATAAAAAGGTCATATAAAAAACTTTATATAAATTATTAAAAAAACAGTCATATTTTATCATTTGCTTAATACGTAATAATTAATTTTACATTATATATTAAACTATTCAGAATATTACATAAAAATATAACATAGAATTATTTGTTAAATAAACATAACTCATCAATATTTAAGTATATTATTTTCTATATATCTAATAAAAATTATACAAGTGCAATAATAAAAGAAAATTAAGTAAGAACAGAATAAATAAAATATAATAAAATATTTTATTAAATTATTCATTCTAAATCATTCTTGTTTAACAAGTAAAGTTCACATATAAAAATAAGTTTGATAACAATAACTTTACGACCAAAACAAACACAGCACAAACAAGTAACAGAAGACCTAAATATTCATTCTATTTAATACTTCTTCTATAAAATAAAACATGAACATACCACAATAAGTCATAAATCATAAATTGTCAACCGGATCCGAATGTAAAAAATTCAACTCACCGTAAACTGAGATAAACTTTTCTCGTCCATCATCCGGCACATCACACGAGCACTATATGACACAACGTGAGTCCCGAAAACTCTAAACAGTTAAAAACCACTCAAAACTTTATTAAACTCAACTAAAATTTAACTACATTACGTGACAGTCACTAACTCTTAACACCGTATCCATTGAAGTTCGATTTTTTATTTGAGGGGGAATAAAACATCGCACTTTGGGAAGCACAGTCTAACTTCGTGCGTTACACTCGAATGCCGAGTACACACTACCAAAGGGCGTATCTTGACAGATCTTCATTGCGCTTGCGTAAAACGAAGTGACTCTTCGTCGTGGTGGACTTATTCACTAGTTAATTAATATATCAACTTTTCTACCCTCCTGTATTAAGCGACTCTCTTAATAAAATATTTGGCTTGGTCTCTTCGACGTCAGCCTTCAGTTAACTTAGATCGTGCAGTGTAAACTTTACTTATAAGTAAACAAATTTATCACGGACCTTTTGGTTAGCGTTATCAAACGACTTCTTTATTTGAATAGATCTGTTAAGTTATTATTAACGTACATATATTAAGAGAATTTTTGAAATAGTGTAAGTAATTGCATATAATAATAAATTAATACTATAATATATGTATTTTTTTTTACAGAAATTAAAACTTACTAGATAGAGTAAATAAAATATTTCAATATTGGTATACATATATCTCATGTAAGTTACTGAGCTATATTTGATTCATAATTTTATAAGTGAATAAGAACATAAGTCAGTTCTACTTATAAAACTTAATATTATCATTATGAAAATATGTTGAAATAAATTTTAATATCGTATGTACGATATATTGATTATATAATGGGACGTACAATCTAAAATGTGTTAATTAAAAATAAAGTAATGCCAACCATGGTACATACATAAAAGAAGATATACACATAATATGCATGTTCATTTGTTCATATTATAGTTTGCCATGGGCAGAATTCGAACCCGTAATCTCTGACGAAAGACTACGGCTGCTATTAGAAATATATCGGTAGACGTATTGTATATCATTGTACAATGTACATCACACCTATTACTAAAACAAGAAGAAGAAATGGATAGTGGTTTCTTGCACTTTGTCTTTAAAAGTCGACTAAATGGTGTGGGTATATTCTCTTTGGACTCCAAATCGGCTAGATGGATTTTGATGAAATTTTCAAGGAATCTTTAGATTAACCTAGCGGGTAATTTAGTGGATCTTGTGAAGTTTGGTAGCGATCGGAAGTTTGAACGCGGGCGAAGCCGCGGGCACTGCTAGTAGTTGTATAAAGGCAAAAGTGTGTTTGTGGGTGGTCCTGTTTTTGCATACTAACGAAACAATGTGTCATCAAGTTTATGAATCAGAGACTTAAGCTACTTATTACCATATAACCGGCACAACGAACGAACCCCATGGAATATTAAATAGATAGGGCTTGAGTAAAACGAGGGTGGATAGCGAAAAATGAATAATTATAATTATTATCACTCTTTGAAGTATTACATTTGATTCGTTGCAAATTGAAAATAATATAGCGGATTCGATTCCCGGACAAATCACATTATTAGTGCATAATATTAGCATATAGATGTCGTCATAACAATATATCGTATACACTATCCATTGGTTATAATAATAAACTTAAAATTTCTATCAGGTATATAAATTTTGCAAATCATTCACTCACAGGCCAAGCTCTTATAGCTGAGAGACTGAAATTTCACATATCAACACCGAAATCTTGTTATTTCTGTATGCTCCTTGCTAAGTAAATATCATACGCTAATGTCATTAAGGTAGCGATACTACAAAGAGAATAATTTCATTTACTATGTTTATATTTGAATGAGTTATTATTATATGAAATAATTTAATGTGTATTCTGAAGTGAAGTGTGACGTATTATGGAATCCACTAAATGCAAAACTAAATTATCTTTCACTACAGCTTAAAATATAAATATAATGTTTCATTTATAATTTTTATTTTTGTTTTACTTTTAAAAACGGTACATCAAAAAATTTTTTGTTATGGATCTATTGGTAGCGCCATAAAAATTTCCAAAAAGAGGGTCTAAGTGATTCACAATTGCCAAAGATATCGCGTACTTACAAAAATAAAACGGAATTAAGTTTTTTTGAAGTCGATCAAATGATGAACATTCTGGCGTAGTAAGGACAATGAGCGTTAAGCAGTTACTTCCAGTCTGAATTGCCTCTATACTTCACCCAGGAAAACATGGAGATAAATATAAAACAAACTAGGTAATAGTAGCCCAGTGGTAACGCGCTTGCTTGGGAAACCAAGTGAAGCGAGTTCAAATCCCGGGTCTCACACAATTGTTATTTTCATGAGCGCATCATTTCTAACGTGATTACCACTAGGGTGAAGGAAAACGTTGTGAGGAAACCTGCATGTCTGAACCTAGCAAGTTTCAAAAGACATGTGAAGCCCACCAACCCGCACTTGGCCAGCATGGTGGACAATGGTCTGATCCGCCCTTGTATTGAAGAAAGACCCGTGCCCAACAGTAAGAAATTTAAAAGGTCTACACAAGTAAAAAATAACCTAGCTATTAATAAAATATAAGAAGTATAATAAGAAAATTGTAAAAATATTACCAAACATTATTTTCCAAGGATTAAAACCTATTTATACTAACATTGCACTAAATGAGAATGCCCAGTGAACAATTTCTTACTACAAAAGAGGATTAAAAGTGAAGGCCTTCGCTTGCCATAAGACGCTAATAGTAGACTAAGCTACTTTAATGTAAATCTTCCGTAGCAATTGTTTTGAAAAATATAATATTAGTTAATAATACTATAGTATTAGCTTGATATTAGTATTAGAAGTAAAGTAGTTTAAACAAAAGGTTTAGTACTAAATTGTTTTTAAAACTTTAATTAGATAAAGTTAATTTTAATTTAGATTTTGAACGTTTAAATTTTGATTCATTGTCATTTTTTCTGATGATCTATCTGACGGGAAATCTTCGGAAATGTGCTGTTACAGTACTTCTGTACGAATTTCATGGACTACTACTTGTTTGCCCGCAGCTTCGTTTGCATGCCAAATGCAGTCTTGTTAAATTTCATCGAAATCTGTTCAGCAGTTTGAGCGTGAATAATAACCGGTAATAGACAGACGAGTATTACCTCAACAGTTATAGTACTAGTATGCAGATTATTACTTTAGGGTAAGTTATATTACTTGAATAGATATTTAAATAAATCATTTCACCAAAAGCAGGGGGCTAATAATAATATGCTTCGATCACAACTTTTATATTTTGAGCGACGCCTATTAGCAGGTCTTTACCAGACTGGAAATAAAATCGATATCTATACAGATAAATAAAATTGAAGTGTCTGTTTGTAATGTCAAAATAACAACGTTTTACTAAATGTATATGAAATTATATACGGTACTTATAAGAAAAACACATTTTTTTAAATTTTTGTCTGATTGTCTGTTTGTTCCGGATAATCTCTGAAATGGCTGGACTGGTTTTGACAGAACTTGTAGTGGAGGATAGCTGTTGTTATAGGGAGTAAGATAGGCTACTTTTATTTTAGAAAAAGAATTAGAGTTCTGCTCAAAAAAAATTAAAGCGTACGGGACGAACCCAAGCGAAGCGAGTGTGAGTCGCTAGTATCCAATATAAATATGCACCCGGTAACAATGTATCTAGTAACTTCGAGAGTAATAGGTAGCTTTATTGCACTACAACTATCGTCTACAAATAAAAAAGCGTACCAATTATTAATTAGTTTTAATTATTGGAAAGCTATTATTCTTAAATAAAAGTTTAAAGTTAAATCCAGAATAAAATGTCTAACCTTCAAAGTCTTGAGGTATTATAATCTCTTTACCGATCCATCTCATCTCTTCCTTTTTGCGTGACATTGGCAAAATGAGATGGACGTAACTGAAACGCTAAATATCATTAATCCCTCAACGACCGCGGACACGCCAGCGTTACAGTTAACAATAGATTTCTAAGAAATTTAATTAATTTCTTAGAAATTTACCTGGAGGTGTTAAATAAGAAAATGATATATTTTGACATGAAACTTTAGCATATATTATTCACTCGTCCCACTCTGACATGAATAATGAACCACGGATAACATCGACATCGACAAAAAATAGAGATCTTTAACTAATACCTGCTTATGCTCACTAGCCTTATCCATTTCTAGATATAACCAGTTTCAGGATTAGACCACATTTGACTGTTTAATACATATTGTTATATGCTAGCATGCCCCTATATCATATAGCAGCAATTGATATTAATAGATTCTCGTAGAAGGCAAGGTTGAAATCAATGAGTCCTTTGAAAGATAATATATCAAGGTAGCTTAATCATGATTCCTTCTTATATAATGTAAGATTAGTGTGAATAGGTTTTAGTTAGCTATATATGTATGTATGTATATCCAGGTTATGGTCTATTTGTATACTAAAATGTGAACACACACACGCACACACACACACACACGCGCGCGCTCACATTCACACATAGTTAACTATATATGCAATAGTTTATTATATATACGAGTATATAATAATATTATATACATGTCAACACTATATTTTCGTTATAAATATTATCAGATTTTTTGTATACTGGGACTGAATTATTATTCTAACTAGGAAGCCGTAAAATCCTTTGTTGCCAAAGAAAAATATTTATATAGGTCAATTTCTTTGTAAAAAACGGGGTTATTCATAATTTGTAAGCTTTTCTAAGGAATTGTAGAAAACTAAGAAGGTACAATGAGGGGTTTTCTAATTTTAAAAAATCTTAAAATATAATGCGACTAGCGAGATATCCCCGCTTCGTTTGAATGCATGCCTACACGTACATGCACACACATACGTACATACATACGTACACTTTCGCATAGATTAATAGCAGTTCGATAGCTTAATATATTACAAGCTACGTTAATAGCGGATTACAAACCTAAGAACATTGTCAAATCTAGTAATTGAGTTAAATTTGGTACTAATGGTGATGACTTCACTATATGAAATGAAATGGTCATTCAGCACACAGATGATTTGTATGTAACATGCGAAATTACATTTAACAATATAATAATATGTTGATTTTATTAGTAAATTGGTATAAATACTAATTGATTTACTTACGTATTTGACAAAAAATATTTTTCCTGTGAGAATATAGTTTTAAAACATACATGTATTTTCCCGTAGAGAGCGAGAGAGAGAGAGAGAGAACACGAAAGAGAGAGAAAGAGAAAACAAGAGAGAGAGAGAGAGAGATAGTAGCGACACTAAATTCAAGTTAAAATATTCCTAAGTTCTTATGGAGAACTAAATATCGAACGTAGGTTCGCTCGCGGGAAACATTATTGAAGATATTCTAAAATACTCAAGAATATTGAAGCTTTCTATTAGTAAAATAATAATATTTAGAACGGGTTCGTTAAGGTGAGAGATTGTTTGAAGAAACAAGACCTAGTTTAATATTATGTAAATATACAGGAATCAAATGTGTGACTTCTAATAGAAATGAAACTGAGATAATATGTTACGTACGGATATACGTATGTGTGTAAAGTTTTTCTAAAACTAAAATACATAATTATGTAAATCATAAAATTGGAATTATTTTTTTAATTCCCTAATATCCCCATCACTAGTCAGCTCAAAATTCATAATGTATAGTATTTTCCAAATAACAATTTTCATTCATATACTAATGTCGTGTCAAAAATGCAAGGCTTGACCGGTCGAAATAACCGAT
Organism: Brenthis daphne; assembly: GCA_947093115.1. Taxonomy (NCBI): domain Eukaryota; kingdom Metazoa; phylum Arthropoda; class Insecta; order Lepidoptera; family Nymphalidae; genus Brenthis; species Brenthis daphne. The sequence continues at coordinate 26,418,748 of OX352474.1, read as the reverse complement.
GTTTTACAAAATTATTTATTAAGGAGTGAACATATTCCCAGTGGAATAACCGGTCACGCCCGTATGATAAATTACCTATATAATTAATTGTACCATTCATTAGTAAAAATGGACGTTTGTCTAAATTACTGTCCAAAAAATTATCATTTTGTATAATATAACTTTTTCGCGTTAGAAATTACACGTTTAACTTATTAATACTTAGTTCTTTTTCACACTTTTTTATCTTTTTTAATTATTTTGCGAATACGTAATAAATATGTCCTCCCGACCGATTTCGGCCACGGCGACTTGTCTCATTGAGACTAGCTATCTGCGCAGGAGATATTAGTGTACGCGCAGACAAAACGTGCACTCTTTATTCCTGTCACTCTCATACTCCAGTGGGAGTCGTCCCACTGTAGCAGTCGTGCTAGACATGAGACCAGTGAGAGTGAAGACACCGGACCGACGGTTTTACGTGCTCCTTTCCGAGGCACGGGGGTCAAACACTGCCAACTTCCCAACTACGGTTTGTTACTGAGGCTTACTATACAGAAAGACTCACTATCTAAACTTGGTCCGACCCTGGAATCGAATCCAGGACCTCCGAATGTGCCGTACGTGCTAGCTACATACATAGCCCAGTTAAGTGAATAAGTAAAAAATGTTCTTGTTTGAAAAAAAAAACAGATATACTATCCAACGATCTAAAGAACCGATTTAGACGAAATTTGGTAAGAAGATAGTTTGAGACTCTGGGAAGGACATAGAATACTTTTTATCCTGGAAATCATCCCTCAAGGGGATGAAAATAGGGATGAAAGTTTGTATGGAGAATCAAACTAGAGAAGAACCAGAGCGAAACCAGGGTGAGTCGCTATTACATAATATATAATTAATGATGTAATTTAGTCTGTAATGTTGCCTCAAAATAACACTTGAAATAGGCATTTGTGGTGTGTTTTACTTACAATTATTTTCTAGAAATAAATTAGTTATACGTTTAAGAATAAAGTTAATATTGAAATAGAATGTGAAGTCTAATTAATAGTTACAAGGCTCAAGTAGGTTGTCATCGTAGACCGACACAAAAAATATTTTCTTAAGAAATGTCGTGAATGAAAATCGCTTTTACGAGTATAACTTGCAATAAATAATATATATATAATTATCGAAAATTATTCTCGACGTAATCTTCATCGATAAGTATAAAGAGTAATAAAGGTTATCTATAAAAGGTTTGTCTGTCCGTCTATGTAGTAATTTGTTTGCGATTTATTAAAAAAACCTAATTTTTAACCGACTTCCAAAAAGGAGGAGGTTGTCAACTCGTCGGAATCTTTTTTTTTAATGTATGTTCACGCATTAATTGAAGACGTCTGAACCGATTTGGATTTTTTTTTGTTTCGAAGGGTATACTTCTCAGAAAAAAAAATATATTAACCTATAAGTTATCTAGTTTTACATCGCAATTTCTTTAAATACGATTATTATGTTGTACTTTGTTGAAAATAGCCTCTATATTAAATTATTAAAGAATATTGTTGAAATTAGCTATTTAGAATCTATTCAGTAGTTTCATAGAATATTTTCATCACAATTTTTTATATAGAGTATTTTTATATTCGTAGTTGATAAGAAAAAAACATGTTTTTAAAAAAGGTCAATAATATGAAAAAAAAATATAATATAATAATTTATATTGATTTATTAATAGGTAATATAATATTTTTTATTTATTTTTTTAATTTTGTTTTTAAAAGTAATTTTTCCGAGGTCCATGAGTTGTATTTTGTTCGCTTATACTAAATGAAATAAATTGTAACCGGAAGTCTACTTTAATTATTTATTTTGTTTTACTTTCATAATAATTTATTAAAAAAAATACAATTTAAGTTTACAATATTGTGCTATTTTGTGCGATTAAACATAAATTAGGAGTGACAATAATGTATGGTTGAGAATATCTCATGTCATATGAGGCCGTAGATAGAAAATATATATTAGAAGAGTGCAATTATGACTCTGTGTATTATTTACTCTAGCCATTTTATTAATTTTAATGTCAATTAGCACGATTTTTTTAAGTTCTTGAGTCAACCTATAGGATATCTTACAAACAATCTTGAAAAACAAAATGGCTTTTGAGTAATAAAATTTTGTGTGCCGGGAAATTGGAATCGGAAAAAGTTTCTGTGGCATAGGGATTGGAAGTTTATGCGAAAATTTCTCTAGCATCTAGATTAGATGCGAAGTCTTCGACTATTATATACTGATTTTAGTACTTATTTAAATGAATTTCACGTCTGTCTATGAATAGAAAAATTATTATTAAGAGTGAATAATCCATACTAATACTATAAATGTGAAAGTGTGTTTGTTTGTTTGCCCTTCTTTTTCGACGAAAGAGAGTGACAGATAGACGTGATTTTTTAAGTGAAGAAAGCTAAGAGAGAGATAAGGAAAGCTGCAGAGTGACATAGGCTACTTTTTTGCGGGACATTATCTCATTCTCACGGGAAAACACGTTACAATACAACCCACAAAAACTCATCATAACTATGTACATATATATAAATAATGTTTAGTCTATCTATTTCATACTAACTGTTAAAACGTACTTAAGGATGAAACCGAGCGAAGCAAGGGTGAGTCGCTAGTATATCATATTTGATTCTAAAGAAATATTTTAATATTCTATTCAAAAAGTGAATATTGGTATTTTTATTTGCTATACTTATCGTGCACAAACAATACTAATAGATTTAAGGGTTTATATTTTTGAAAGAAAAGATAGGATATTTTAAGGGTTAATGTCAAATTATCCATGTTATATCTTCAGACGGGTAGCAGGTGCGGTTTTGTTTCGGATGACAGTAAGTGACGACGACGGCGATGCTTTATTTTACTCTTTTATTTCGCCCTTTTTACTAATGGTATTAGAATGTGTATATATGTTTCTTTATTCAAAAATAAATAATAAAACTTAAATGTTCTTTATTCAACAAAAAAGAAGAAAAGAGAAGCAAAAAGCTCATTACAATAAAAAAAAATTCAAAGATATAAAAAAAAATAATATTCGAATCGATCGATATATATTATATACTGATATATTGATTGAAATAAAATTATTTAAAAAAGTTATATGTAATAACTCATGTCACTGCTTATGGCATAAGTAGATTTGTGTGGTTACGTTTTAACGTTTAGTATAGATTTCTGAAAGATGATATATTTTCCCGCAGTAAAAAGTATCCTATATGTTGACCAGGATAACCATCTATCATTATACCCAATTTCATCAAAATTTGTCCAGTGGTTTTCTCATAGTGCGGTCACAGACAGACAGACAAAAATTCAAAAAAACTATAGATTCGGCCTCTGTATCGATAATAATGACTATTTAAATAAGATTTTCCAAAAATATTAGAATTTTATTATATGTATAGATCTCAGTCTTTTTGCTAGAATTTCAACATTTTTTGATTTAGATTGAGGTACAAATTAATCGAACTTTTCTACGCCATTATATGTAGAAATAATTAAATCAAAGTACGAACGAACCTTACTGATCAATCGTAGACCATTTTATTAGCTTAATGCAAAATAAATTAGCACGTGACGTTCGGAATTACATATAAATTTACGAAATTAAGAGAAACGAAAGGGCTGTTTCCGTTTTTAAATAAACTGTGGGGTATAATTGTTATTTCATGTTGCGATGGGCGTGAAGTAACTTTCTGGTATACGTGAAAGGTTGGGACAAAAATCTGTAGATACCCTTAGATCTTTTTTTTAATGATATTTATAAATATCGGCTACAAAACTCCGACTTGTTTATATTTTAAAATATCTTTAAATTTTAAAATATAAACGATTCGGATTTTTACTCGCAGGGGATAAATATTAATAATAAACTTGTAGTATTAATAGAATAATAATCATATAACTAAAACCTAAAACTTATATTATTCCCACACATTAACGTCTGCAAAATAATTCTGATTTCATCACTAACAGAGACATTGCTACAATCTGAATTTTTTTAATGTGAGTTGTTATAATGATTTTTATATTTTTTAAGATTAAAAAAATATATATGTATGTAGAAATCCTTAAAACGACAAAAACTACAAAAAAATGTTTGAATTAAAATTTCAAATATTCTTGTAAATCTAAAAAAAATATGTAATATAATTAAATACATATATGGCTACTGGCTTTAATTTCTTTGTCGTATTCACGTTTTATCAAAGTCGGTTATCTAAATTATCTGAAATAAAAAAAATTGTCGATCAAATATTACTGGAGATATTACAATAAGATAGACACTCTAAAAGATATAAACGGTAATAGATATTAAAAGTAACATTAAAGATGAACAAAAACATTTTCTGTTATCTTTGAAAGTGCTGTAAATTCTAAAATGTTTATTATATTAACAGATCTGCGTATTACTTTGAAACCATAACTCAATGAGAAAATTTATCAAACGGTCAAAGTCTTCCTAACAGCTCCGGGGGAATAAAGTTACACTCATTTGCATACATTACTTTGTCTCTTTTAAGAAAGTCAGATATATTCCACTTAGTTCTAATGGTATACAGTTTTATTATTTAAACCATCATATCATTCAGATGACCAAAAACCAAATTCTTAGGTTTTACATATTAGTATACTCTGTATTTATATGTATGTATTTTTCTCAAAATTGAGAGATTTTCCCGCGGTAAAAAGTATCCTATATGTTGACTCGGATAACCAACTATCATCACACCAAATTTCATCAATATCTGTCCAGTGATTTTTCCGTGATGCGGTAACAGACAGACAGACAAAAATTCTAAAAACTATAGATTCGGACTCTGTATCGATAATAATGTCTATTTCAATTAGATTTTCCAATAAATATTTAATGTACAGATTCGACTTAGTGACAATTTTATTATATGTATAGATTTAAAACCTAAACGATTTACATGAAAAACCTTAATAATTTTTTTTTAAAACCTTAATAATATATCAACTTTAACTTAATCCACCAGAACTAATTTTCTACGAGCAAAATATTACTGTCATAGATTATATTATTATATTATAATAAGATTAAAACAATTTGAATGGCCCACACAGTCGTTCAACTTGAGTGGAAATTAAATCATCAGTATCAGATAGAGTTATATTTGATTCTATCCCACGGAAACCCTACATTTTACCGAATAAAAAGCCTATGTGCTATTCCAGACTATAATCTATCTTTGTGCCAAACATTCAGATCCGTTAAGTCGTTCTGGCGTGGGAGAGAAACAAACATTCATCAATCCATTCTCAAAAATTTTCACATTTATAATATATGTTGAGACATATTATATATGTTGGGACATTAACACACAGCACCATCTTGTTCCATGGTAAGCTACGAGGCTTGTGCTATGGATATCAGATAGTTGATATACTACACATATATAACTTTAAATACATACATATAATAAATATAAACATCCATGACTGGAGTACAAACATTTGTGCTCATCACACAAATGAATGCCCCAAGCGGGACTCGAACCCGCGACCACTGGCATAGCAAGTAGGGCCACTACGATCTGATCCAAGCGTGTCGTCAAATATTAGTATGGATTAGTACGGATTAATGTATCAAACAGTTATTAAAAAAAAGAAATATAAATTAAAACCCTACCATATGCAGAAGAATAGACAAAAAAACGATACAAACGGTATCACAAGTCTCATTTAATAACTCTTTCAATTTAATGAATGTACCGTCTTCATCAAAACGCTTTGAAAGTTGAATGCAAATTGAAAGCACCTTTCGCGCTCTCGTGGGGAGAAGCAGCGTGAAAATTATAAATTTATGTACAAAGTTTGTTTTATTTTCATTCTAATGTTGATGAGAGTCCGTGTACTAATTAAGGTTTTGTATTATACCATAAAATATCGTCCGATAATAGCATGTAAGCTGTATGAAAACAGATAGAATTAATTGCATATTGTTTTTTTATGGGAATAGATAAGGGTTTTTAATATAAGTAATTGGTATCTAAAATTGAATTTTATGGTAAGTATATATTTTTACTAGCATTGCCCGCGGGTCCGCCCGCGTTCAGATTACCAAAAACCACATTCTTATGTTTTACATATTAGTATACCCTTACAATGCAGTTTTTATATTTTTTCTCAGAAATGAGAATTTTTCCGAGGTAAAAAGTATCCTATATGTTGACCCGGATAACCAGCTATCATCATACCAAATTTCATAAAAACCCTCCAGTGGTTGTTCCGTGATGCGGTAACAGACAGACTGACAGACTGACAAAAAATCTAAAAAGTATAGATTCGGCCCGGTATCGATAATAACGTCTATATAAATAAGATTTTTCAAAAAAATATTTAATGTACAGATTCGGCTTAGTTAGAATTTTATTATACATATGTATAGATTAATTGAAGTATAAAATATTAAACCTAGTTATCATATCAAAACTAATATTTTATTCAAAACTTAACACAAGTATATATATATATATATATTGATGTTAAAAGCTTTATTATTAAGGTAAAAGAGTATATATAGTATATAAAGGCATTACGATTGTATTACGTTGCTTTTTTATGATGTGATTAGAAAAAAGTTTTATAATACTATGAATGAGAATTTGTACGATGTTTAGTTTGAGTTAGCTTTCAAACACTAAACTTAGCCCCTGAAGTATGTAAATGAAATATTATAAAGTCCAAACCATATCTGTATTTTATCTAAATTTTATTTTATACATATCAAAAATCATACCTATTGAAATCTATCAAAATTGTACAATTTATGAATATGATTGAATAAGTTTTATCGAACTGTTTTTTGGGATTTTTTCGCCGAGTTATTTTTAATTAATATAAAAAAATATATAATGTCTGTACCTATGAGACGTCTAAAATCTTAGTCTCTCCCGTGACCACAAATTATTGCTAGCATTTAAAACGTACGGAACCAAAAATAAAAAAAAATCCGCGAAAAGATAGTTTTATTCAAAATGACAAATATTTGCGTAAATCTAAGAAACTATTAATTATTATCAAATCCATAAAATTTTCAGATGCAAATTAATATTTCATTGTCTTAATCATTACATTTTAATTATTCGTACTTCATCTGACGACACGTTTGGCTCAGTTTGTAGCGACCCTACTTGCCGTGCCAGTGGTCGCGGGTTCGAGTCCCGCTGGGGGCATTCATTTGTGTGATGAACACGAATGTTTGAACTCTAGTCATGGGTGTTTATATTTATAATATGCATGTCTTTAAAGTTATATATGTGTAGTGTATCAACTATCTGGTATCCATAACACAAGCCTCGTAGCTTACCATGGAACTAGATGGTGCTGTGCGTTAATGTCCCAACATATATACATATATATAAAATTTTTAATGTTGACAATATATGTCATTGTATATGTACACACATGTTTTTAAGAAATAATATTTTTTTATATTACAAGGAATGAACAAGTTGTAAATAGAACATGCCAATTAACAAGTTACACAGAGTACCTACCGAATTCATCGAAGTACCGAATTATTAAGGTTAAACAATTGTCTTTTTTATTGTTTATTCAAGTGCTAAAATAAAATATGCACATATAAAATATAAGATATGTATAAATATAAGTTAAATTTCTAGTTTGTTCATATAATGAAAACGTCGAATCTTAGATACCCTAATAGGGTTCCTACGAAATTTTAAGATTTTCTGGATATATATGTAGATATAATAATATTATCTAACGCTACGTTTAAAGTTGCAGCCACCGTTGTCTACATTCAAATATATAAAGCTGAATATTCTTTTAAGCAAAATATTCTAAGAGACTAAAAAAGGGGTCAATCACTTTTAAACTTTCGACGACATAGATGACTTTACAGCTTATTAAGCTTACATTTATGTTAAACTAACAGAACCCACAACTTCACTCGTGCTAAAACTACAAAAAACCTCTAAAAAGGTAGGTTTCATACAAACTTTCATCCCCTATTTTACCTCCTTATGGAATTATTTTCAAAAAATGCTAAAATGCATATTTATTTAATTGTATTAGAGAGTGTTAATACTAAGTTTCAAGTAATTCTGATGATAAATATTTTTTAGGTTGTATTATAACGTGTTTTCCCGTGGGAATGTGATAATCTCCTACGGTAATAAAAAAAATTTAAGATAAAAATAAAACAGCTTCAATTAAAACTTACTTCAAGCCGCCAAAGAAAATTAGTCAGTTTCTACCACCTGTCAAGTGCCACATCCCTCTACAAGATGCAGGAGTTTACAAGCTTGATTGTGATTGTGGGCTCTCTTACATTGGACAAACAAAGAGATCCATTAGAACCCGGGTCAAAGAACACATAGCTGATGTGAAGCACCGTCGCAATACAACATCTGCTGTCTGCAAACACAGTCAGGACCGCCCAAGCCATTATATTCGCTTCGATAGACCTCAAATCCTGGCGAAAGAAAAACGATATCGCCCTAGAATGATTCGAGAAGCCATAGAAATTAAAAAACATCCTAATTTCAATAGGGAAGATGGCTGGGTACTACCATCGTCATGGGATCCTGTTATTAATATAATAAAATCTAATAATAAATCTAAACATAACAGACAGGTAGATGTAGTAAGTTCTTACTGTGTAGATCAAAATGATAGCATTTCTGATTAATAATATTTTTTTCACTTTTTTTTTTCATTTGTAAATGTATGTAGTAATGTGTTGCTTAATAATTTGTTTTTTAAATAATAGCAAACTTAAATTAAAATTATTATTTTTAATTAATCTTAACTTTTTCAAATTACACATAGATCAATTGTGGCTTAAATAATTAATACTATATTTTATATTTTTCTTATGGTTATAAATATAATAATAGCAACACTAAATATAGATTACTAATTAATATTTTTAAAATTGTAATAATTATAAAAATAATAGCAAAAATTAAATAAATAATTTTCCATATTCAATTATAATTAAAATTATAAAAATGTTTAAAGTTAAAATATTGTAATGTAATTGGTGCAATTTTCATTTTGTTAATTGTGGGTAGGCTGTCTGTAACAACTATATCTTTAAGACATGTAACACCTCAGTCTCTCCCGTGACCATGGATGCTGTAAAGCATTCGAAACGTCGGGAAACAAAAATACAAATAAATCCGCGACAAAATCCGAAAAGATAGTTTTGTTTAAAATGTCAAATATTCGCGTAAATCTAAGAAAGTATTATAAAAATAAAAAACGACTTCAAAAAAGTACTAAAAAAAATCTGTCATACTGTTTCGACGTGAAAGAAGGACAAACAAACACACATTCACATTAATAATATTACTATGAATATGGATGTAATATAGAAAATATGTATTCCATTCATACACCATTTATTGTCGAAAGATAACCGAACACGGCTTGTATCATATCATTTCGAACTCATTAGGCTGCTTTACAATAGGGAACAAAGTGTCAACCCGCATATAAAATATAATTACCTGTATCGTTATAGTAACGCATCTAGTCATTTAAATGGTAACAGATTCGAACATTGTATGTTGAGATGTTGAATCTTTATATTGATGATAATAACAGTTTTGTAAATATTAGTGGGTTTTAATATTGCTGAGTATGTTATTTACATAATAAATATGATGTTCTCCTGACCGATTCCGGCCAAGGCGGCCAATCTCATTGAGACTGGCCAATTGCGCAGGGGATATTATAGTGCACAAGTCTACGCGCAGACACAAGTGCACTGTCTATTCCTGTCACTCTCATACTTCGGTGGGAGGACTACTCGACACGACCAGTGAGAGTTAAGGCGTAGGACCGACGGCCTTACGTGCTCTCCGAGGCATGGGGGTGAAACACCGACAACTTCCCAACTCCGGGCTGTCACTGAGGCTTACTATACAGAAAGACTCAATAACTAAACTTGGCCCGACCCGGGACTCGAACCCAGGATCTCCGGGTGTGCAGCCGTACATGCTAGGCACTACACCACCGAGGCAGTTAATAAATATAATGTTTATATATAGGGGAATGAGGGGGGAAACCGGATAGGGGGTGAAAACAGATAGTTCCTGTTTCATTGCTCCACGTACAGCTGTCTCATTTTAGCTAGTGGAGAAATACGCGCGAACGCTTACTCAGTGCAGTTGCAAATCGCGGCGACGGTATCATCTCGGCGCGTGAGTCTTTATAACGAAATTTAAAAACAAGGGTAAGTTTTCTAATATTTAATTTTTTTTAAAGTGTTCTCATTAAACTTAGCTGTGTGCTATCATATACAGTTGTATTTTTTAAGAAGTAATACATATTTAACCTTTTAAAACGGTATTGGTTGTTGCTGTGAGTGTAAACATAACCTGTTAGTTATTACAATTTCAAACATGGTACTTATGGGGTACAAGCGGACGGGGTGAATTCGACTACCCGGTTTCACCCCGATCGATTTTATATGTAGGTATTGTGGGTGTTTGTTTTAAATCCTCTTTTTAATTACTATTTATTTTTTACAGAGTGCGAGCGACAACATGCCACGAACATATGTGCAAAAGTCAGATAAGTTGTAATGGTCGGAGTCAGACATGCTTTTAGCCCTAAATTCGGTGATAGAAGGTAGAATGGGATATCTTTTAGCGTTACATAAAGTGTATAAATCCAAAGACGAAGTGTTTAGAAAGTTCCCCGTTACTGCAAAATGCGTTTTCACATCAGTGAAATCCATCATCATCATCATCCTACTTCATCATACATCATCATACTTTCCAGCTCATCAGAGCTGGAAAGTATGCTAGTCGATCATATCAAAACTATGGAATCTCTACTATTTGGATTGACTAAAACAGATCTGCGACGTTTGACATTCCAATTAGCTGAAAGAAATAATTTAAAGCATCCTTTTAATAGAGAAACTGAACTGGCTGGCTTAGATTGGTTAGTGGATTTCTTAAACGACATTCTGAATTATCATTAAGATCACCTGAAGCAACGTCAGCTGCAAGAGCAATGGGCTTTAATTGAGCTGTAGTGTCATCATTTTTTAATGTTTTAGATACCATTTACGCTAAGCACGCTTTCAATCCCACGAAAATTTATTACATGGACGAGACTGGATTGACCTCTGTACTACAATACAATCTTAAAAAACTTCCAGGCACTAAAATGTAAAAAATAACTAAACTATGGTTTTCATTAAGAATAGATACCTAATCAGATATTTTCGAATCGGTAAAAAGACGAATAAAAAACTATCAGGAGGATTTGGAGTCTTTGGTTTGTTGAGAAAAGTACAGTCAAACTAAGTCCTCAAATGAATGGTACCAATGCACTGCTTGACTTAAATGGGCTCATGAAGTTGCATCGGTTGTTCTGAGCAAGAATTAATATTTTTTGTATGCAAAAACTGCGAATAATTTGAATATTTCGTTTTATTGTTAGTATCTGTATTCACCCCTAGAATATAAAATACCTACCCGGTTTGACCCATAGGTATGGGGTGAATTCGGATTTATAATTTTTAATTAAAATTGTTCTATTTTATAGTTATTAACATTGATCTCAAACATTTTCATACCAAAGTTATGCCTAAGGTATACTTAAACGTTTATAATATTGATTATCTCTATAAATAACATAGTGATTTATTTATTGTGTCTTCTTCTTAACTATCCGGTGTCCCCCCGCCTTCCCCTAACTATGCTCTTATGTACATAATATGTATGTATATATCTACATATAAACAAATTGTATTTTTCTGCTAAATTTATTAAGATGTTGCATGATGATGCAGATTACGTTAGGTACCATTTTTATTTTTTACCCGCGACGGCCACGGAGACGGTATTGGCATTTGGGATAAGAGGTGTTTTTCTCGGAAACGGTTAGGCCAATTTTGAAATGGTTTTTTGCTTTGTATACTTAAGTCTCATTCCTGAGCATGTTCTTAGTTAAGTTTTACAATGTTACAGACCAGGTTACGCAACTTAAGTTACGCACCACGGCTATTAATAATATTCTATATTACGTTTTAATGTCGTGGGTTTTATATATTTTTTTATTTAAAGTTTTTTTCATGGCACAATTGTACGTCGTGGGTTTTTGAAGTTATACTTCTTTTGGTATGCTTGGAAAAAACTATAAGAGTAAAATTTTTACGATGCGCGCGCATATCGACAGCCAAAAAGCGACATGATGAAGTTAAGTTAGCTACATTCCTTTTACAAACAGAGAGTTGTGACATACGGGATGAATTCTTTAGCTTTACACACACATGTTTTTTTTTATTTTAATTCATGTTTTATACACTATTGTTATATTAAGTATTATAATAAGTGTGAAAGAAATTCTGTCTGTGTGTTTTGGAATAAAATTTAAGTTATTGATGATTTTGAATACAAACGCAAGTGCATGTTCGTGTATCGATATTTCGACCTCATTAAGTAAAAGGCATTGACTATGTAGGTGATGAATCAAACGTGAAGCGCGATAATGTATTATATCAAATTCAACGAAAACGTAAAATATTAACTAGTAGATATTCTTGTAAAATTAAATATCTATAAAATTTAAAATTGTGTACTTTTAGCTTATTTTTCTGTAAGTTGTGAAAATACCAAGAAAGTGATTATTTATACATTTGAATGGTATAATTTGTATTTAAATGGATAGAGAATATTCTTTTTTTTTAACGTTGGGAAATGCATTTACGCACGACGTGTGGGACTCACCGGCGTAATACAGCCAGTACTACCCACTAAAACCCAACAAAACCTTCCCCCGTCTTAATGGGGCGTCGCAGGATCATTTACGCATTCAACTACGACGCCCCGACCGCAGGTCTGCCGAAGCAGACCACCACAACCATGGGATTGCTCCAAGGTCCACTCTGCTACCAGAGAAGTACCAGGAGCAACCCGCATGGTGCACCGCCCCCCGAAGAGGGCCACCTCCCACCGCCCACCGAAGTGGGCAACCTCCCTGTGCGTTTCTTAGCTTCGCACCCGGTTGGATTGCCGGGCACTACTGAGCCCCCCCACCACGAAATCCTGGAAAATAGCACACAGGATACATTTTATCCAGATGATAATATGTTCTCTTGGCATAGTACTTAGATCTCTTCCTATGATTCCAACTTATGTATTTCAGATAACTTTATAGCAACAGAAATATTAATTGACATTTTCCATTTACATTTTTCAAACCTATATGTACTATATATACATAAAACCCGACTTGGGTTAGTTATATCATTTATAACTCAAGAACGACTAGACCGATTTTTAAAATCTTTGATTTGTCGGATTTGTCTCCACCCTAACTAAAAAGCAGAATAACTATTAAAACATTGGGCTAACGCTGGCTAATAACTATTTATATCTATTTAAAACGTGGCGTGGGTAAACCGCTAGTGTTACCTAAATAAAGAAATTTTCAAATTATTTCTTAAGTTGACATCCATTTTTCATTCAATTTTGATTGTATCAAGAAGATTTTGGTTGTATCAAGCCATATATTACTTCTGCATAACAAAAACTGCGATATTTAATAAATATGGTATAGCCATTGCGCCCCTATTTATTTATTAGAGCACAATTTGCTTGTGTTGTATTAAAGGTTTAAGTTTTTTCCTCTAGTACTAATCGAATGCTTTCATCGGGAAGGAGAGCAACAGGAGGCAAAGGGAATTTTTATCGACAATTTTAATATTGGGGTCAATTTAACGGAAAATTTCTGTTGCCGAAGAAATCTCTTCTATATAAAGATTGGCGGTAGAATTTCACATTTAGTTAAATTTAGTTCAAAGCCAATTTTGTTAAAATTTTCTTTAATAAGAAGAAAATATTTAAGGACATTAACTTAGTCACTTATTGTTCCATCGTCTAAGTACCGAATATTTTATTAAGACTAGGTTTATATAGTGTTCCGCCGTGCTTTTGCTTGAATTTCAAACTTTTAAACTATTATGATTAAATTATTATATATAAAAAAATTATTGTATTGTTGTTACAATATAAACAAAACGAATTATTAATAAAAGTTTAATTATTTTTTTTATCTTTCCAAACAATAGAAAGCAAAAAAGATCTTTTCCATTCGAACAATTAACTTTAATATTTTATATGACAAGTCATATTTAACTTGAAACAAAGTAAAATAAGCAATTTTCTTTAAGCAAAAATAAAAGGACTTTGACTTAAATTAACTTATAAGGAACTTTGGACTGAGTCTTATTCAACGGAGCAATCCACAATGGGATTACAGAGTAACGTCACATCAATCAACGTGGGGGAAAGCAAAAATTAAATTCCATTATCAAATGTAAGAGCCCGTTTACACTATTATAAAAGATTACCAGTAAAGTGGTAAGTCCTAAAAAAATATATGTTGATGGAACATTAACACACAGCACCATCTAGTTCCATAGTAAGCTACGAGGCTTGTGTTATGGATACCAGATAGTTGATACACTACACACGTATAACATTAAATATATACATATTATAAATATAAACACCTATGACTGGAGTACAAACACTCATGCTCATCACACAAATGGATGCCCCCAGCGGGACTAGATAGAACCCGCGACCGCTGGCACAGCAAGTAGGGTCACTACATACTGAGCCGAACGTGTCGTCAGATACATTGCCCTTCAGATATACTATTCTTACATGTAGCAGCAGGTTCTCTTTTTCTAGTCATCTATCGGTAATGGATCTTACCAGAAAATCAATTTTCAAGAATGTTAACATAAAGTACCAATAGCCATACCATACTGTTCATTTTTTTTCAATACTGAAGGCCAAAAATTCTCTGGTGCACATAATAATATATGTGCCTCCTCTGAGACACCTCTGAGACACCTAACACCTTAGTCTCTCCCGTGACCATGATTGCTGTAAAACATTTGAAATGTCAGGAACCAAAAATCCAAATAAGTCCGCGATAAAATCCGAAAAGACAGTTTTATTTAAAATTCTCTGGTGCTTAGAGAAAGTACTGCTACATTTATTTAGTTTTGAAAGAGTAACTCTCGTTTTACTTAAGTAACTTTATAGAACCGGTTATCCCATGGGAGCTGGTTATGGCGGTGACATATGTAGCGTATGAATCTTTTCGCTACGTATCCTTATACTAAGCTTTACGTCAATCCGTTGAACCTGGTTCTGCGCGAAAACAAAACTAACTAACATAATTTCATAATTACAACATTCCTAAGAAAGTAAGAGATAAATTAACGTCGTTAATATAACCGCTGGTAAAAATTGATAACACTATCTATACTAATATTATAAAGAGGCGAAGTTCGTTTGTTTAATTAAATGCGCAAATCTCAGTAACTACTAATCCGATATGGAACAAAACTTTTTGCCTTAGATAGCCCATTTATTGAGGATGGCTCTAGTTGTGAGTTTGTGAGTTCGTGATGTTGTAGGGATTATCTCTGGATCTACTAAACCGATTTAGATGAAATTTAGTAAGAAGATAATTTGAGACCCTGGAAAGGACATAGAATAGTTTTTATTCCGGAAATTATGCCTTAAGGGGGTAAAAATGAGGATGAAAGTTTGTATTGGGAAGCAAGCCAGGGACGAAAGCGAGCGAAGCAAGGGTTAGTCGCTAGTGTCATATAAATATTATAGTCTATATGTTCCATACTAACCGTTAAATAAATATAATATTAAAACAGATTATTTGTGATATGATTTACATTCACTTTTAATCACTTGTATGAAATTATTCATAGCTCAAATCAATATATGCCTTATACGAGAACCAACGCTTATTAGTCAAATAACTACTGTCCGTGAGAGATACTCTTAGAAGCGACATATAAACGTTATTTTAGATTACTTACTTAATCAAATGGTGTTTTCTCAGAACAGGGACACACGTGCTCTAATGCGATTGAAATTCTCCTCCTGTCAGTTACCTGACGTGATGTCAAAGATGAAATGTGGATGCCCAATTATTTCGCGACGATATTTTTTTCCTTTACACTTGAAGGGTTTGACGTAAATTCTCGGCACTCTTATTACTTTCAATCTCATTTTTGTGTCATTTTCGTATAAAACATCTTTTGAAGTGGTATTTTTGCTTTGTTTATATAACTATCGCTTACGAGATTTTTGATTGAGTTAAATTCTTTATTAAAGTTTATTTTGGAACAATATCCAAATGTTTCCAAATAAAAATAATAAATATATACTAATATTATAAGGAAGTAAATGAAAATGAAAAAATAAATGAAAAAAATATTTTTTGACTTATACAGTAAAGTTTGTCGGTTTGGGAGTGTGTGAGGTTGTAGGCGGTAATCTCTGGATCTACCGAAACGATTTAGATGAAATTCGGTAAGAAGACAGTTTGAGGCCTTGGAAAGGACATAGGATTTTTATCTCGGAAATCATCCCTTAAGGGGGTGAAAATGGGGATGAAAATTTGTATTGGGAAGGAAGCTAGGGACGAGACTGTGCCAAATTTCATCCAAATCCGCTCAGCCGTGACTGAGTAACAAACGTCCAAACATTTATAATTTTCACATTTATAATATTATTAGTAAGATATTTAAAGAAACTATAGTATTTATTTAAAATTTACATTCACTCGATGTAAATATATTTTGGTACCAAATTTTTTAACAAAATATCATACGAATAAACAACTTTTAACTAAATGCTTGGCCAAATAACCAATTTGGCATTAAGTTATAAAAAAATTGTTCTAAAATATCTTAAAACCATTTTTAAAATCCCTTAATGGAAATATGTTTTATCTTAGCGAGGTAATATAGTAAATTGACTTGAGCCTATAATGGAAAAGCTAATCTAGGATACGAATTGTATTTAGATGAAAGGTATAAGCCGTCGCGATAACAGATTACATCTATACATATAATAAAATTCTGAGTTGAATCTGTACATTAAATATTTTTGAAAAATCTTATTAAAATCGTCACTATTATTAATACAATGGTCAAATCTACAGTTTTTCGAATTTTTGTCTGTCTGGGAAAAAAACCACTGGACAGGTTTTGATGAAATCTGGTATGATGATAGCTGGTTTTTCAGCTCAACATATAAACATATAACGGTGTTTTATATTGTACCGAAGATATTATTAAGTTTGGTCGCTCATTTTGATTTAATATAATTAATACTCAAGTTACGTAAATACGCGTAAAACCCTTTGCTGTACAAACCCTCGGTCCATGGAGTCCAAGTGCTAAACACTTCTTAAAAGATTATTCTTTGTCACCTTGTCTGGTGATAAGAGAGCTGGCTCGTTTTTCGCCCAACGAATCGGCATTGCCATTCAGCAGGAGAATGAGGCTAACATTCCCGCCAATATTCCACGCGAACATGACTTGTACAATATAAATTAAGTATATATTTGTTTTGTATATGTAATTAATTATTTTTTTGATTTCAATGTTTTTCCTATATACTTATATGAGTACATAGTTATTTAACATATCGTTCTAATATAACGATTAGCCAAAAAAGTAACAAACTACAGAACTAACAAACAGCTATAAAATAAAAGCTTTTAATTGAAATTTTAATTTGAAATATAATCAATTATAAAGTTCTTATGATGTAATTTGTAACTAATTTCTGGACAAAAGAATTAAATGAGTCTACGAATACGCCTGGTATAACGTGAAAGCCATGAAACGAACCCGAAAAATTGTCAAAGTCACCATAATTGAATCACATTTGACAACATACCGTCGTTGTTCTGCTGATTTAAAGTTAACTAGCTTAATTAATATAAATAAAAACGGAAACCAAACGTCCTGTCGGGTAGTAAGTTTCTGTTAGATAGCTTTATTTAGGTATATGGTAACGATTTAGGTCGAATGAAGTAAGATATTTTTTCGTTATTTCTTACGTTACATCAATACATATAATGTAGTTAGGTAGTCTTTTTGGAGGATTTCTTTTTTGAAGTTGAATATTTTTACCGAAATCGATGTTAACCTCAAATATACGCGTTTATACTATTTTTTAAACTAAAAAATATATATAAAACAAAATATATAGCAGGACAAACCGTCTGTGCATTGAGATTACAAATTAAGACATATATTAGTTATCGTAGCGTATCATTAAAATAACTTATTATATAAAAATATATCTGAATAGATCGTATGTTTTGATTTTTTACTATAAATATTAGTTAATTTTGAACACTTGTCATGTCGATAATATAATAATCTTATATGGATTTAATTACAGTAAAATAATTAAGTTTATATTATAGAGTATATTCAAGATATATTTTATGCTCGTATTAAATTAATGTATCTTCGCCATTAATTTTCAGTTTAAGTGCGCTTTTAAATTATTACGTAAGCTTTTAATTGAAACTGGACGAACCATAATTTCCAAATAATACTGAAAATTAATTGTATTTGTATGTAAAGTGGCCCAATACTAAGTATTACTTCATATGTACTTATATACTTATACTTCACTCTATTAACGTTTTAATTTCCAACAACCGAACTCTTACTATTGATAATGAAAAATATCTACATATTTACATCTGGAACAGTGCAGCTTTTTAATATACTAAGAAACTAGCGGCTGACCGTCGCTTTAATCGGGTTCGTCGCTAGGTACGTTTTAACAATTGGTATAATTTTATACTATTACAGGCTATTTATTATAGTTATATAATATATAGTCTATTTAGTGTTTTCCCATTGAAATGAGATAGTCTCCCGCGGTCAAAAGAGCCTATGTCACTTTCCAGCCCTCCAACTATCTCCATCCATAAAGTATGGCAATCAATCACTCCGATTCGACATGAAAGAACTAAATAAATAAACAAACAAACACTTTCAAATTTATAACAATAC
Organism: Brenthis daphne; assembly: GCA_947093115.1. Lineage (NCBI taxonomy): Eukaryota > Metazoa > Arthropoda > Insecta > Lepidoptera > Nymphalidae > Brenthis > Brenthis daphne. The sequence continues at coordinate 26,399,841 of OX352474.1, read as the reverse complement.
TATGGACTATGGATTTTAATGTCAGTTAAGTAGTCCCAGTTATTATCTTACAAAAAAACTTTAAACTTAATGTAAAATCGCATATAGAGGATAATTTCAGTAAACAATATGTAATTTTTTTTTAATATCTTTTTGAATCTTGCTAAAATCGATTTAGGTAACTGTTAGATTAGACGAACAAATAATATTAAAAAAATATTCAGTATCACGAATATTGTGTAAATATCGTACAAATAATCCTAAAAGCTTAACAAAAGACAGTTATTCCGAATAACATTTATATACAGAAAACGCAGTTGGCGTTATATTTACCGAAATAAAATGTAAATTCAAAAGGTCTTACAGTAACAGGGCTCGTATATTTGCAAATAACACTGAAAATGACTTTGAAAATTAATACTTTAAAAGAGTTTGTAAAATGTACTGTTAAATTAATATTTTTTAAGAGCTTTCTGATAATAGGTACTCTAAAAATCAGCGAGAGCCATTTTTTATTTTTATTATGAAAAAAGTACATTTTTTTAATATGAATAAATTATTAACATTTCCAAACTATCACTTTATAATATATATAATATATATAATCTTAGTATTAAGAAAATGATCAACACTATCCTTAAAATGTTGTATTCATTTGCTCTTAGGAAAGTTAGAGCTTAATATTTTATTAAAAGCTCTCCATATATCTGCGTTAAGCCCTTATCTATAAGATCTACGCCCTTAAGAGGATTTCTAATATAAAAAAAAATACATACCAGTCACTAAGAAACATGTCACTTCACAACACAGCACTAAACACTATAATAACATACATTAAAGCAAAAGCGAGCTTAACCGCCCTTCCAATTACTCGTAATTGTATTGACCTACGCGAACCCGATCTAATTCTGTCGTATGATGCACGTCTTATTAATTGTGTTATCTTAATTTTATATCTAGGTGATATTACATTATCTATATCTATACATATAATAATCTATACATATAATAAAATTGTAACTAAGCCGAATCTGTACATTAAATATTTTTTGGAAAATCTTATTAAAATAGATATTATTTTCGATACAGAGGCTGAATCATCAGTTTTTAGAATTTTTGTCTGTCTGTCTGTCTGTCTGTCTGTCTGTCTGTTACCGTATCACGGAAAAACCACTGGAGGGATTTTGATGAAATTTAGTATGGTGATAGCTGCTTATCCGGGTCAACATATAGGATACTTTTTACCGCGGGAAAATATCTCATTTCTGAGAAAAAAATACAAAAACTGCAATGTAAGAGTATACTAATATGTAAAACCTAAGAATTTCGTTTTTGGTCATCTGAACGCGGGCGGAGCCGCGGGCAATGCTAGTAGTACATCATTTAAAAAGTGACGGTGACAATATAAAATGGTTAGAAATTCATTGTAGATAATGGTCTGTTACAACAAGTGTTTTTACGAAAATCAAATCTTGTGCCCTCTTTTTAGAAGGCAGTTGAAGCTGCGTTGAAACTAAGCTATGCAAATAATGATTTCGATTGTTTGTACAATTAAAGTGTTATATTTTCAATATAATTTACGTTTGAGTTGCTATTAATTTTTCCATTTAGTAAATGGGTAAGTAGATCCAATGTTGTATTTGTGTTACATTCAATATCTGTACTTTATCATAAAATACAAAAGGGTACTGTTGTCATAATTGAAATACTACAACCATTGACAATTTGACAGTCTAAGTTACTAATTTTAATGTTATTCTGCCCTCAATAAAAATATTTTGTTCTAGCTCACGCTCTCCGCTTTGGTGTGCAAATTTATTTTATACGCTTTCTTATTTATATTATGCATATATGATTAAGATGTATATTATTAAAATAATGTATAAAATAGCATTTTTATCAAGCAGAGATCTCTCATGAGTTTCCAGAGTTGAAAAATCAAAGCTATAAACTTTTCTATTCATGTAGAAGTTTAACATGAACTAATAAAAATTTTGTCTTCTATTGCGGGTTCACGTCTTAGAAACGATATATTGTGCCCTAAAATGTTAACTTGACATAAAAAATCATACCAAGAGACTCGACTAATATTGAAGGGTGGTGTGGTGGTAAACCACCTCCCAGTAGTGAAAGATCTATTAATTTAGCAGGCAGATAAGAGTCTGTCTGTTTTTGATACATAGATCTGTCAGTTTTAGACAAAATGTATACGAGTATATCTCCATAGTACAGAAGAATCCATGGAAGAAGCTTCAATTATTTTATAAATTTTGATACGTTTATCTTTTTTTGAAAAGTAATCCACATCTAAACTACTATTAAAAAGAGGAAAGATTTGTATTTTCAACCGACTTCAAAAAGGAGGAGGTTCTCAATTCGACTGTATGTTTTTTTTTTTTTATGTTTGTTACCTCAGAACTCCGTCATTTATTAACCGATTTGGACAATTTTTGTTTTGTTTGAAAGGGTATACTTCCAGATTGGTCCCATTTAAATTTCAAAAAAAAATACCACCCCTAAGGGTGGAAAAACAACTAATGATGAATTTAACCTACTTCTAATTGTCATATTGACTTGAAACTTTGCAAGTATTTCTATTTCCGTTAATAGTACAGTGGTTCGGTGTTATTGACCTGACCTGATGGCAAGGCCAGATATTTTGTTTGATTTGACAACTAACACGTTAGAATCCTTACTATGCTACTACTTACTGTCTACACTAAAAAGGGAAAAATAAAAACTTTTTAACAAAAAAATAAAAACCGACTTCAAACAAAATCACTAAAAACTAAAAAATAACTGATTGGTAGTTTTCATTTACTATAAATACCTAATCAAATATTTTCGAAGTCGGTGTGCTTTGGCTAAGTAACCTAATCAAATATTTTCGAAATCGGTGCCAGCCCATACAAAGCAAAGCACACCGACTTCGAAAATATTTGATTAGGTATGTATAGTAAATGAAAACTACCAATCAGTTATTTTTTAGTTTTTAGTGATTTTGTTTGAAGTCGGTTTTTATTTTTTTGTTAAAAAGTTTTTATTGTATGTTTGTAACGAATAAACTCAAATGCTACTGGACCAATTTAAATTAAATTTAGTAAGAAGATAGTTTGAGACATTGGAAAGGACATAAGATATTTTTTATTCCGGAAATCATCCCTTAAAGGGGTGAAAATGGGGATGAAAATATATATATAGGGAATCAACCTAGGGACGAACCTAATCGAAGCGAGGGTGAGTCGCTATTATAATAATTATAATCAACATCGAACACTCAACGGCCACTTTCCATGAACAACAATAACACTAAGACATGTACGACTAATATAATTAATATTTGTTTCAAACATCCATCATTTTGTTATATAGAAAGCCATTTATAAATTATAATAATAAAAGGCTTTCAATGTAAAAAATGATGATTTCTTTCTTTTTTTAATTTAATTTGACGTATTCAATATCGATCTGTTTTTGTATCGGTTGCGATTCGGTTGAGTTCCGTATTTGCTGCCATACTGTTTTTACTAATATAAATTAAATAATACCAGTTTCTAGTGACCCTACTTGCTGTGTCAGTCGTGGGTTCGAGTTCCGCTGGCGGAATTCATTTGTGTACTGATGTTTGTATTCCTGCTTGCTATTTATATTTATAATATCTGCTTGATATGTATAACATGTATGTAATTAAAGTTATATATGTGTAGTGTATTAACTATCTGGTATCTATAACACAAGCCTCGTAGCTTATCATGGAACTAGATGGTGCTACGTAGTAATGTCCCAACATATATAAATATTACTATTATATCCTCCTCCTCCTCCTCAATACCGAGGGATCCGCTGTAAGGATTTACTCACTCTCAACAAAATATTTAAAATAATTCACATTTGTTTTATTGGCATAATTATTAAATATAAGTCATTAGACATTTTAGTAACATCGATAATCTATACATATAATAAAATTGTAACTAAGCCAAATCTGTAAATTAAATATTTTTTGGAAAATCTTATTGAAATAAACATTATTATCGACACAGAGGCCGAATCTATAGTTTTTACAATTTTTTTTCTCTTTGTCTGTCTGTCTGTCTGTTACCGTATCACAGAAAAACCACTGGAGGGATTTTGATGAAATTTGGTATGGTAATAGCTGATCATGCGGGTAATATATACTATACTTTTTACCGCGGTAAAATATCTCATTTTTGAGAAAAAATACAAAAACTGCAATGTAAGAGTATATTAATATGTATAACCTAAGAATTTGGTTTTTGGTCATCTGAACGCGGGCGGAGCCGCGGGCAATAGTAGCCATGAATACAATTGTCTCTATGTAGAAATGTCCAATTCATATAACTAAATATTTACCAAATATTTTATCGTTTTATTATGATATAGTACGTAAACATATTTTTAAGTAACCCCATTTCAAGGAAACCTTATATATTATTCATTTGATATAAGCAATTACAAATCCAACGTTTCGAACGCTTTGTAGCCGTAATTTAGGAAGCTGAAACCTCGAAAATTACATACTTTTAATTAAATACACTTCAAATTAGTAACTTTTATAGTAGTAAGCTTTGATTTTATTTCGTCATCGATATTACGGTTTTCATCTATATCTACATGTACTAATAAAGCTGAAGAGTTTGTTTGTTTGGACGCGCTAATCTCTAGGCTACTGGTCCCAATTAAGAAACTTCTTTTGCATTTTATAACCTTTTTATAGAGAAAGTTTATATATTATACTCGCAGAACCCGCGGCTTCGCTCGCGCTAAAACTATAAAACTCTGATGAAAATGAAATGAAACCTACCGTCTCATATAAACTTTCATCCGCTATTTTACCCCCTTATGGGATGAATTTCTAAAAATGCTAAAACATGTATTTAATTAATTATATTGAAGAGCATTTATACCAAGGTTTAAGTAATTCTGATCATGAATATTTTTTTTGATTGTATTATTACGTGTTTTACCGTGGGAAAGAGATAATCTCCCGTGGTAAAAAGAAGCCTATGTCACTCTCCAGCCCTCCAACTATCTCCACACAAAAATCACGCCTAGCCACCACGCCGTTTCGACGTGAAAGAAAAACAAACAAACACACTTTCACATTTATAATATTAGTACGGATTATACACTACGACATATAATAGTAATTTTGTAAAATTAGAGGACGTAGACCCACGAGAAAACACTAGTTGTTATTATTAAATCTAGTTCTTTTCTTTTTTTTTTTTTTTTTGCACCTAAATCGTATGGTATATATAATAAGGTTCTGTTTTATGTATCTATTGAAATTTATTTCAGGAGAACTCCCGGGGTAAATCAAGCTTAAACTAAAACAGATTTTTTTTTGTAACGACGAGCTTATAAGACCATCAACCGAAAGAAGCCAAGACAAATCACTTGTCATTAAATAATAATCAGGGCTAAAAAGCAATAGAATAGGGCATTCTATAGTAATTGCGTTTTATTTTATCTATAGTAATACTATATACATATAGAGGAGATTTTTTTGTTTGTTTGTTGTATTCGGTAGAATAAGCTCCGAAACTACTTACCCGATTTAGAGGTAAAAGGATAGTTTGAGACCCTGGGAAGGACATACGATAATTTTTAACCCGGAAATAATCCCTTAAGAGAAGCCAAATTTGGCACAGAAATAGATTATAGTCTAGAATAGCACATAGACTACTTTTTATTCACTACATAGACTAGTTTTTCTCTACGATTAAAGTACATTGTATCAAAATTAGAAATTAATATTCGTACAATAAGTCTTTAGTGAAAATTAAAGTACTCCCAAAATAGAAAGCTAATGCTTTCTGACCAAAGATACTATACTAAATTAAATTAAACCACGAATCTCTGTGCATTTACGTATCGCGTTAGTCATTTCAGTCCGTGGGTAAAGTTACATAGTGTGAAGATAGATAAGAGAAATGCGGTTTTACTGTCCATATGTTCGTTTCATACTTTAAGTTTATTTTCGGACCAGTGTTCAACCTGGTAGAAATAATTCAGATTAAAATTCAACTATTCTTTTTTTAAACATATTAGAAAATAATATCTTACTAAACATATACATATTATCTGATATATAAACTGTTTAGTACCTTTTTCTCCTCTGTTAGTCAACCCATATGCTTTTTTTGTTTCGTAGCTATTGACGAGCTTAGTGTTATCATTTTTTTTAAACAATTTTTTTTATATACTAGATAGATACTAACTAGCATTGCCGGCGGCTCCGCCCGCGTTCAGATGACCAAAAAGCAAATTCTTAGGTTTTACATATTAGTATACTCTTACGATGCAGTTTCTGTATTTTTTCTCAGAAATTAGATATTTTCCCGCAGTAAAAAGTATCCTATATGTTGAATCGGATAACCAGCTATCATCGTACCAAATTTCATCAAAATCCCTTCAGTGGTGTTTTTGTTATGCGGTAACAGACAGACAGACAAAAATTCTAAAAACTATAAATTCGGCCTCTGTATCGATAATAATGTCTATTTCAATAAGATTTTCCAAAAAAATATTTAATGTACAGATTTACAATTTTATTATATGTATAGATTTAGTGACAATACAGTTTAATATATTTTCTCCTCTGTTTTTTCTTTTTCTTGTTTAGTAACTACTCACAAGCTTTAACTTAAGCTTACTAATAAGAAATTTTTATGACCGAATTTCAAATCTTGGACGCACACTAGTTAGTAAAAGTTCAATATTTAGCTTGCTTAATTGGGATATATTTTAATATTAACTTTGTAGGTTTTTTTGTTATATTTTTTGTGAAATGTTGTATTGAAAATAGTATAGTGATAACACTCATACTTAGAAAACCAAGAGATGAGAGTTCAAGCCTCTTAGATTTATATTATGTGCGAATTATTTTTAATATAACTACCGGTTGCAAATACAGCGAAGGAATTTTCCTTTGCTGTATTTGCAAGTTGTAGTTATCGCAAATCACCTGCATGTCTATGAAATCATATATAAAAACATGTCTTATAATATAACCTAGTATATAAAATCTTTAAAAAAAAATCATTATTTTGATTTAAAAATAGTATAAATAATTTTCACACATCGATTTATTAAGGATATTTATTTATAGCTATATCCGAAGCATCACAGTCATAACTTGATCTGAGAAATTCATTACAATATAGTAAATGCCTCGCCTCAATGACTACCAGTCAAATTAGTATCGTTAGTGCCAAGATAACTATGAGAATAATTAACTACACGTTTCATTCAATTATGTATCAATTAGTCTTGGATAGCTGAACAAAGGGTGAAACAAGTAATAGATAGTATGTAGGTTGTGGCAGAATTGAGTTACATTTAGGTATACGATACCTCAAGTGGAAAAATCGAAACCTTATAGGGTATCTGTCAGCCTGTCGATCCGTCTAACGTAATCATTAGCCGTTTTCTTTGAATTCACTGGATAAGAAATTAAATTTTCCTGAATTAACTCATTTTTTGTTTCAATAATGTAAATAAAAAAGAAGGCAAAGAAAGATATATTATAATACTTTCATCATATTTTAAAATATTTACCTTTTAATTTTATTAATAGACTAGCGACTCACCGGCGCTCCACTCGGATTCGTCCCTGCTTACGTTTTAACGCTTAGTACAGATTTCTCAGAGATGAGATATTTTCTCACAGTAGAAAGTATCCTTTATGTTGATCCATATAACCAGTTATCATCAAATTTCATCAAATTTCCCTCCAGTGGGTTTTCCGTGATGCGGTGACAGACAGACAGACAGACAGACAAAAATTCAAAAAACTATAAATTTGGCTTCTTTATCGATAATAATGCCAATTTCAATCAGATTTTCCAAAAAATATATTTAATGTACAGATTCGGATTAGTTACAATTTTATTATATTATGTATCGATAGAGTCGCTCTAATACGTTAAAAGAGAAAACAAAAATCTATTGTTGCTAGAATATTACATGCAAGCAAAGCCGTTGCCAACAACATAATTTAATTTAATATGTGCAGGTGCTTTAAGATGTGTCACCGTCGGTCATTGCTTCGGTCAATTGAAGTTGAAATCGTTTGACACGACAATTAACGTTAACATACTAACGGACCAGAGGCCAGAGTAATTACATGAGGCAGATGTCCTAGTACTAGAAAGATACCTCTTAGCTAATTAAATAATCCATATAATTTAAAATGACGCGTTTCCGTTGATTCTTATTCAAAATAGCTTGTTCAAAATAGTTTTATAATTAACTAACCTTTAAAAAAGAGGCATTGGTAGCCCAGTGGTAACGTGCTTACTTGAGAAATCGAGTTAAGCGGGTTCAAATCCTGGGCTTCGCATTTCTGATATTTTCATGTTCGAATCATTTTCAACATGATTATCGTTTAATACTTTCTTAGATTTACGCAAATATTCAACATTTTAAATAAAACTATCTTTTCGGGTATCGCGGATTTATTTTGATTTTTGGTTCCCGAAGAAAATAATTATCACTTGTCTTAACGGTGAAGGAAAACATCGTGAGCAATATATCTAAGAAAACTTAGCAAGTTTTCAAAGGACATGTGAAGTGTACCAACTCGCATTTTGCCTTTTAATGAAGGGCTAAATACAACCTTTAAAAATATCAATTTAAACCTTTTGTACAGTAGCGTTTAAACAATAAACATCTTAGTGATGCACATAAAATCCTCTCTATTATTTAACTCAAAAGCAACATTTTTTTTTTTTTTACCCACTAAAACCCAACAAAACCTTCCCCCGTCTTAATGGGGCGTCGCAGGATCGCTTGCGCATTCAACTACGACGCCCCGACGGCAGGTCTGCCGAAGCAGACCACAACAACCAGGGGGTTGCTCCACAGTCCACTCTGCTATCAGAGAAGTACCAGGAGCAACCCGCATGGTACACCGCCCCCCAAAGAGGGCCACCTCCCACCGCCCACCGAAGTGGGCAACCTCCCTGTGCGTTTCTTAGCTTCGCGCCCGGTTGGATTGCCGGGCACTACTGAGCCCCCCCACCACGACAAGGTGAACGCACGTTGGGGGGGACTCAAAAGCAACATAATTTATTCTTTCTCAACCATATATTTGTTGAAACTAAAAGGTACTTAATGAAATCATAACACTTTCATGCAACTGAGTGCAAGCAAGTTCATATAAAATGTATGAAATCGTGAAAAGATTTTTAAGGTAGCTGCGTACTTTACTACTTCGTAATAAGTATACGTATTGAAATATTATTTCGTAATATTACAGATTTATAAAGGTTTTAATTTTTATATTATGTTTGTGTCTCAGACCGCAAAAATTAATGTTAAATTGAAAAATAGTAGTGTGATTTGATGTTTATTTATTACTATTCTCCATTTTGCATCTTCATCGATCGTTTACTTTCTTATTCTTTAAGAATAACATTTGATATATAATGTACTCGCTATTCAACCTATCTTCTCTTGGGTTTGTCCCTAAGTACTTTTTAATGGTTAGAATGGAATAGATAGACTATATATTATTATCTATAATATAAAAATGAATCGAGAGCATCTGAACCGATTTCGCTAATTCTTTTTTAGAATATTCCTTGAAGTACGAGGATGGTACGGAGAGAAAAATTTTAAAAATTGCCTGAAAAAGTCTAAAAACAACACTTTTCTACGCTCCCATACAAAAGATTCGTAATAATACTTAAAAGTCAATTTGAACTTTAATATCATACCATAAAGTTTAAGTGTTAGTGGAGAGGTTCCGGGAAGGCATACAATCGAGTTTGTTAGTAACGTTACGGTTACGTTACGTTAAACAGTGAGTGACGTTAGTATCGTGTAAATATTAATGTCAATATTTGTCAATATTAATAACAAAAAAAAAATATATGACTAACGCGGGCTAATAACTATTTATATCTATTTAAAACGTACATAGCGACAAACTCAAATGGAGCGAGGGTGAGCCGCTAGTATATATATATTTTTTTTTCAACTTAAACTTGACGCATTTTTGTAGATGGTAAGTCCGCCACTATTGAAAGCTGTCCGGAGTAGTGCTTCCCATACAAAATAAACAGTTCTGAACTTTTCGATTTTCCAGCTGTTGTTTTAAGTTTACCCTATTTGCTTATACCCAACAAAACAAAAAAAAAAGAAATATTCAAAACGGTCTAGCCTTTTTTGAGTTTTAGCGAGACTGACGAACATTAACTGATTTTATATATATGTATAGATTAATTAAATTAATAGACAGTTTTTGAGAATAAAATATGAATCTATTGTATTTTTATAAATTGATTCTCTTCCTCTTGAAAGGGTGATAATATTAGCATAATATTAGCTTATCTAATTGTTTTCTTTATTGTAATATAATTCGTTAGCTATTTTTATTTATTTAGGTACTTGTACTTATTATTCAGTACACAAATTGAAATTTGTATATTATTTAAAAAAAAATTGTTTGGCTTCATATTTAGTTCTATGATGCTCTGTCTATATTATTTCTTAATCTGAGATATGTGAGCAAGTGTATTTTATAGTTCCGGTAAATTTTGAATGTACTTAGGGAAATTATAATATACCTAGAAAAAGAGACGATTGACAAAACTCCGAGTAATTATAACTTCACTAGTGAAATTATACATTAACGGATCTTACAATTTCCCTGCGATTTATATATTATTACTAGCGTTTTCCTGCAGCTCCGCCCGCACAGTACATTAATCACCAACATACCATATACTAAAACCTTCTCCGAAACACGCTGCATCTTTTGGTATGAGTGTAACTCCGATCGGTTCAGTAGTTATAGCAGTATAATCGGCTCTCCATTTATTAGTATAGATAATTTTATTTGAAAGTCAGATCTGTTATATTATAAATAGAAAATATGGTAAGTATAGTTTTTCCATCTAATTTCATATTTATGCAGCTAGCGTGCAGTCGGATTCACACCCTCGGTGTTCTATACTGTTTTAATTAAAACATAGCGAGTACGGTAATTCTCATATAATATTCTTCTATTACGTACACTTTGCTTTATATATTCATTAATATTTTTGTAGATTTTTCTCAGGTATAAAGATCAAAATCTTAAAATGTACATATACTTTTTTAGATGATACCAACACTTTTGTTATGTCTCATTTCAATCTAAGTAGTTAATTTTGAATTTATTATTTGTATTTCATTTTCTTTTTTCTTGTTATCATTACAAGGATGTGTGAACCATAATTATTTTTCTAAAATTAAAGTAGCCTAAGTTATTCCTTAATTATATCATCTATCTGCCAGTAAAAGTCCCGTCAAAATCAGTCCAGCCGTTTCGGGGATTACCCGGAACAAACAGACAAAGAAAAAATAAAAAATGTGTTTTTCGTAAAAGTACCGTAAATAACTTCATATGAGTTTAGTAAGAAGCTGTTATTTTAACATTACAAATAGACACTTCAATTTTATTTATCTGTATAGATTGCCTGAGAAGTTTCCCATTGCGTTAAATACTCGTATGTTAAAATGGCTTTGACGACCTCAACTCGCTCGCTCCACTCGGGTACGTCCCTCGATACGATGTATTTCAGGAAAAACCGGTCATTGTTATATTATTGTATATATGTAATTATATCCTATATATTGAAAGGATAAGTAGCTACCATCATACCAAATTTCATCAAAATCGGTCCAGTAGTTTTCTCGTGATGCGTTCCCAGACAAACAGACAGACAAAAATTCTAAAAACTATAGATTCGACCTCTGTATCGATAATAATGTCTATTTCAATAAGATTTATCAAAAAAAAATATTTAATGTACAGATTCGGCTTAGTTACAATTTTATTATATGTATAGATATATACGAGTAGATTAAGAAAATTCAATATTCAAATATTTGTCGGGAGCATTATGAGTTTTGGTGTAATGTAAATTATATACTTCAAATTAAAATCAACCCCGCTGTTGCCAAGTGCGTAACTTGTGGTTGAGTGACACCAAAATATTTCAAATTAATAATTTTGTATGTTGTGTTTAAATACGTGATCCCGGAATTTGCGTGGTTAGCTATCTATGTAAGGTAATAACTTAATAATCGTAGTTAGTTTTAATACGCCATCGCACCACCAATGGGGTTTTTCAAGATCTACACTTTTAAAGATTTATGAGGTTTCTTATAATTTGTGAAGAAACTGCAAGTTTGTCTTTTAATAGAACTATAAATTCAAAACACGACTTGAATTTCACTCGATAGAAATATTTTCAAAAGTTTTATCTAATTTTAAAACTTATTAATTTTTTTACAATATTTTTTCTGATAGCGGATTATTTATTAAATAAGCGAGATAATTTAATTTTATTATTTTTATAAAAATTAAATTTATTTACACTTTTATATAAAAAATATTATAGGGCGGTATTAATCCCTCCACGAACGCGGACACGCCGGCGTGTCAGTTAACAATAGATTTCTTATAAATTTAATTAATTTCTTAGAAATTTACCTGGAGGTGTTAAAGAACGGACTCACCCCAATCAGTGTGGTCGAATACGATATTCGGAGTACGATATATGCTGTATTTTCGAAATTTCTGCTGTGCTTGCGATATAATATCTATATAATAAATGTAAGGAAAAAAACAACCATCCAGTTACGCTATTCACAAAATATAAATTAGCGAATATATGTACAAATTTTGTAGTTAATTTAAAACGAAAATCAACGCGATTTAAGTGAACGAGTGGACTTCACCCCCCATGCATAAACTATATTTTTTAAAACAATAGCACCTCAAATAGAAATACAACAGACTAAAAATTTAATACATTAAAAAATGCATTAACAAATTAATGACATAATTTACATACCTTTTCTAGTTACCATTGTCAACTATACAGCACAAACCAAAAAACTTATATGTATTCCATATATCTTTCCAAATATTAATTAACATATAATATATTTCATTATATAAATATTTAATAATAGTTTTAAATCAAAATATAAGTAACCGCACTAACAGTTACAGCAGTCTCTACACAGCGTTCAAACTGCAGTACATTGCTTGGAAACTAAATTAGTATGGAGATCTAAATCTCATTTCATTATACAAACACAAAGGATAACATTACGTTTGTCAGATCAAAAGGACATCAGAAACACCTGATATGTTACTAAACAAATGCCAAGAGCTAACTGTGGCGGTTTATTTTTTTAATAGAGTACTAAAATGTACATCAAATACATTCATACGGTTTTATTGTTTTAGTAAAAAGTATATATTATTTAATTCTTCATTTTTTTTTGTTATTTTATGTTGTAAGTTCAAAAGTTTTCGTTTGCTTATTGTGTAAATGAGTTTGAAAAAAAAATAATTTTATTTGTTTTGTGAAATTTTACTTTAAAATACTTAGTATTTATGTAATACCTATACATAATAATATATCTATGAAAAATCACATTCCTTTTTCGTATACTTCAAAGATTTTTTTAATATCTCGAAAAGATCTTATACGATGTAAATCTATGTATATACATAATTAGAACGTTATTTTGAATATGGTGTAGTTTCTAAGATAACAAGTTTATATAACAGACCCCTTTATGACAATTAACAAATTTTGTGTCGATTACGCCCTTTCATTAAGTAACTAATAACAATACAATTCTGAGAGACACAGTTTGTTGGCCAATTTCCTTACATGTTCCGACATGTTTGATGTCGACACTGTCATGTTTATTAAGTCAATCAGCATTCAGTATGAGATCATTTATGCGACAATATTTTATTAGGAATTAGAGTAGTTTCAATGTGTATTGAATAAAATTATAATCAATATTTATAAGTATATGATTTTAATAAAAAAGTAAACCCAATATTTCAATTAATCTTACTAATATTATAAATGTGAAAGTTTGTGAGAATTCATGGATGGATGCTTTTAAACATAGACTTTTGTAGTAAAACACAGTATTTCATAACAAAACCATTATTGCTTGGAAGTAATATAGTTTCAAAACAATTTATAATAAGCTAAGAGCAATAAATAATAGGCAGTTACAGGAATTGGGAAATAAAATACTTACCAATACTTCTACAATACAATATATAATAGAATAAAAAAGGTCTCTTATTTTATACAATCTTAAAACAATAATCAAAATGTATAGAAGTATATTAAAAATTCGATGCTATACTAGAATTTTGAAATTACGCAGAAGGTAAGTACCATGTTAGAGCCTTGTAAGCTGAGCTCCAATACATTCTTAATTAGAATTGCCTACCTCAGTAAACTTTCTGAAGACCTCATTAAAGATAATGACGGTATTTCACTTCAATATATAACCAAACAATCAAATATGTATAATAACTACTAACGACTCGCCCTGGCTTCGCTCGGGTTCGTCTCTAGGTACGTTTTAAAGGTTAATATGGAATAGATATTTATAGTACGTATGAATTTAAAGTCATATAATATGTGTAGTGTATCAACTATCTGGTATCCGTGACACAAGCCTCGTAGCTTACCACGGAACTAGATGGTGATGTGTGTTAATGTCCCAAAATATTTAAATTTATAGACTATATAATATCCATACTACTATTATAAAGATATAAAGAGGTAATTAAGTTTGTGAGTTTGTGACGTTGTATGGGGTAATCTCTGGATCTACTGAACCGATTTAGATTAAATTTGGTAATTAGTTTGAGACTCTGGGAAGGACATAGGATACTTTTTATCCCGAAAATCATCCCGTAAGGGGGTGAAAATGGGGTCGAAAGTTTGTATGGGGAATCGAGCTAAGGACGAACCCGAGCGAAGCCAGGGTGAGTGGCTAGTATTATAGACATATATATATATATATATATATATATATATATATATATATATATATACATGGTTATGAGTTGAGTGTGTAAGCGATCCGGTGACGGCCCATTAAGACGGGGAAAGTTTTGTTAGTACTGGTCTACAGGTGGTATGCGTAAATGAATTTCCCTACACTAAAAAAATGTTGTATTGTAATAGGTTTTCTCGTGGAAATGATATAATCTACCTGTAAAGAATAACCTATATCATTCTTCAGTCCTCCAACTATCTCCACACAAAAAATCACGCCAATCTATCACTCTATTTCGACGCAAAAGATGAACAAACAAACACACTTTCATATTTATAATACGTATTAGCATGGATAAAGACAGCCTCATTACACTGCAAAGTTTGCTGATCGATACTGATTACTTAATGCAGTCAAACAGCATACGCAATAGACATACATATTAATACCATATCAGTCATTACCGAGCATGTGTAGACTTTTGAATTAAAATGTCATTAGTAATTGCAATGATCTCTTTAAAGTTAAAATAAAAAAATGTCGATAAACTTCGTAATCTATATATAACATATACTAATATTCTGATTGAGTCGAATTTATTGGAATTTTTTTTTGGAAAATCTGATAGAAATAGCCATTATACAGAGGCCGAATCTATACTTTTAGATTTTTTGTGTATATGTCTGTCTGACTATAAACGCGTCACGAGAAAATCACTTGGCATATTTAGAAAAAGTGTAGTGTGATGATAGCTGGTTATCCGAATCAACATATTATAGGATGCTTTTTGATGATGGGGAAAAACATCTGATCTGTAAAAATCTATACGAAACGTTAAAACGTAACTAGAGACGTATCCGAGCGAAGCGAGTGTGAGTTGCTAGTCTATATATAAATAGGCAAGACAAAAAAGTTCAGTGCCTTTTTCTTGTCTGCTTATGGCATAATTTTATAAGTATTATATTGAAATATGGCATTTGCGAATCTACATAAAATAGGTAATCGGACTATTGTAAAATGTTAATATTTGTATGTGAGTGTGTATATGTGTAAAAAAAGATAACAAGTTAATATTAGTCCCGCTGAGTTTCTTTCGCCAGTTCTTCTCAGGTCTGAGGCTTCTTCTTTCCGAACTGGTAGTAGACTCATGACGTTCAGTAAAAAAATGTAATAACTTAATGCTGAATAAAATATTTTGAATTTTGAATATGTAATGTGTTATGTGTATGTTTGTTGTTCCTTTACGGTAAACGGCTGGACAGATTTAGATAAAACGGATAGACTATGAGTAGCATAGGCTACTGTTAGTAATAAAATTTCACAGAAGTATTTACAGTATTAGTAAATAATACTATTATCCATTATGCAAATTCATTAATCAAATCTAGACAATGAAAATAAAACTAAATTTAACCTAGCCCACCTTATCTATACTAATATTATAAAGAGGTAAAGTTTGTGATCTTGTGAGTTTGTGAGTTTGTGGGTTTGTGAGTTTGTGAGTTTGTGACGTTGTAGGGGGTAATCTCTGGATCTACTGAACCGATTTTCAAAATTCTTTTACCAATAGAAAGCCACGTTCTTTCTGAGTGTCATAGGCTATATATTAACCCGAAAAATGAAAAGGGTTTTTCGTGGTAGTCGGATTTGCAAAGTAAGTCGGAGAAAAAACGGTCGAACGGAAACGTTTCTTACGAACGCTGCCTTAACGATGAGAGATATATGATTATGTTCTAGAGAAAAGTTGTAGAGCTTAATAATGCCTACAAAAAAGTCAGCGACAGCATATGTGTAACTTTTATATTTAAGTCACAAAAAGTAGTTTTTTATATTAAAAAAATCATTTAAATCGGTAGGTCATGTTTATTGGTCATATTATCAACAATTATCAATTCTTATCAAAATAAGTAAATTTATCGTCTAAAATGCTTAAAATAAAAGACTTTTCCCTTTTACTGCATATAATTTGGACAAATGGTTAAAGAGATAATACAACATATTCGTATGTATGGACGAACCCGAGCGAGCTGTTTATCTGTTTTTCTCTTTGTACGGGCTAATCTACGGATCTATTGAACCTATTTAAATAAAATTTTGCATAGTGGTACCTTATATCCCCGGGCAACATCTTAGATACTTTTCATCCTGGAAAATTAAAGGGTTCCCGTGGGATAGTTAAAAAACTATAACAACTTATACATCTTAGTATACGAAAACTACTAATTGGATTTTAATGAAACTTTACAATAATATAGTTCATACATAACAAAAACAAATCAGCTACTTTTCATCCCGGAATATTAAAGAGTTTCCGTGGGAGAGTCAAAAAACTATAGTAACTTATACAGCTTAGTACACAAAAACCACTGATTGGATTTTGATGAAACTTTACAATAATATAGTTCATACATCAGAATAACAAATAGGTAACTTTTTATCCCGGAAAAACGTACTTTTCCCGTGGGATAGATGTTTTTGTTTATTTGTAACGTATTATGTACACGACATAGACCCCAAAACAATAGTTATTAAAAAAATTGTCTGTTTGTTTGTTTGCCTGTATGTCTGTTTGTCTTTTTTTGTGTGCGCGTTTCACGCGAAAAGTAATGTACCAATTTCAACGAAATTTGGTGAAGTGATAACTTATTACTCGAGTCAACATTTAGGGTACATTTTGTATGTATGTATGTATGTATGTATGTATGTTGTATTCAGCCCTTTTAAACACACGCACGGGCCTCCTTTCAGTACGAGGTGGATCAGGCCATAGTCCACCACGCTGGCCAATATCAGAGGTGCTAGACCCGGGATTTGAACTTGCTACACTCGGTTTCCCAAGCGAGCGCGTTACCACTGGGATACCACTGCCTAGATACCTTATACTTAAAGAAAATCTTTCTTTCCCACGGGAAAATATAATAACTGGTTTTATCGAGTCCTCCCTAGAAACCTTCCTCTGGCTAAGCCTTAAGACATACATCGAAACAATATACTAAAAAATTGTAGGTCTTGAAAAGTCCTACAGAAAAGTTCTGAATAGTATATGTCTATCTCCTAAGTTACACTCGCAATATTTATTCTTATCTATACCTATAATAAAACTTAGTCAAATCGATGTGCGCGTTTCACGCAAAAAGTACTCAACCGATTTTAACTTCATTTTGTATAGTGATAAAACTTAGTGCTCGGGTCAACATTTAAAATACTTTTTACGACAGGCAAATTATTCATTCCCACGGGAAAATACAATAACTGGTTCTATCGAATTGTCCTTAGAAATTTATATGGCTAACGTTGGCTCAACCTTAAGAGATAGATCAAAACATTGTACAAGAAAATTGTAAGTCTTAAAAAGGTCTATAGAAAAGTTCTACATAGTATATGTCTATCTCCTAAGGTACACTCGCTATAACTATTTTCATTAATATATATTTCTGTTTTATTATATGTTATTTATTCTATCTGAATATAGGTACATATATGAATAATAAAACTGTAGAGGTCGAATGTCTGTCTGTACATAGATGGTAGAAAAAATTGCTAAAAAACGAGTCAGTTCTCTTCTTACATACCGTAAGGAGAGAAATAGAACACATCCAGATTTTTTCAAATTTTTTGTTTCTTTGTCTGTTCGTAGGGGCTAATCTCCAATACTATTGAACCTATTTAAATGAAATTTGATACTTTTCATTCCGGAAAATTAAAGAGTTCCCGTGGGATAGGTAAAAAATTATAGTAACTTATACAGCTTTTTGAACTCGGCAAAACGAACTAAGCCATTGAAACTAAAGAAGGCAAAAATTTCTAATGAGGAATACCTTTTCCTGTCACTGATATTCTTACATCACATCTGCTCATAGCCAAGAAGACTGATTGCAAGATAAAAAAAAAAAAAAAACTTATACAGCTCAGTACACAACAACTTATGCACCTAATTTAGTAAAATTTGGCATGCTGATACCTTATATTGCAGGTCGAACAACAGGTTACTTATTTTTATCCCGGAAAAATGAATGGTTCCCGTGGGATAGATCTGTTTGTGCTTTCCTAGAGGTGAACCCGAGCGAAGCGAGGGTGAGCCGCTAGTTTATACTAATATTATAATGAGGTAAAGTTTGTGAATTGTGAGTTTGTGAAGTTGGAGGGGGTAATCTCTGGATCTACTAAACCGATTTAGATGTAATTTAGTAAGCAGATAGTTTGAGACCCTGGGAAGGACATAGGATACTTTTTATCCCGGACATCCCTTAAGGGAGTGAAAATGTGGATGAGAGTTTGTATGGAGAATCAAGCTAGGGTCGAAACCGAGCGAAGCGAGGGTGAGTCGCTAGTATTATAATAAAATAATGAAGAATATTTCTTTTAAGAATCGAAAGTTGATAAAAAATAACTAAGTTTTAGATATTCATTGAAATTTGTGAATACATAGAAGAGTTATTTTGAACAGATAAATTTAAAAACCGAATATGATTTTAATGTCTCCTGATATGGTTCTATAAAAAATTCACATGTTTTATTAAATGCGACGGCCTCCTTTTAACACTCTGATGACAAACTGGGGTATTGTGTGTGAGCTTTGACCTCCGCATTTGCTGAAACATATCATATCGACAGCTACTTCATTTATAGAGATGTATATATATATATATATATATATATATATATATATAATAACGGTAAAATTAATACAAAGATATTATTTTTGCAAATTTTGCGTTAGAAAGGTAGGATAAAAGAATCATTGTTCATTTTATATAAACTATCTTTTCGGATTTTTTCGCGGATTTATTTTGATTTTCGATTCCCGACGTTTCGAACGCTTTACAGCAATCATGGTCACGGGAGAACTCATTTAAAATGTCAAATATAGAATATATAAATAAATATGTATATAATTATAGGCATCTCAAAAATGACTATACAGTTGTTACAAATAGTGCCTACCCACAAAATTACAAAATCCGATAAGTTAGTTTTATTTAAAATGTAAAATTTGTAAGAATAATTATTCAACCGTTTCTAATAACAAGAGGTTTTTAGCAATGTTTTTTGTCAATAAAGGTAATCCAGAGGCTCGTGCCTCTGGATTTTATAGCGCAAGAGTGAAGTGCTTGAAAGGTTGGAAGTGCATGATAAAAGGCAAACCCACTTATGAGCATTCTGCTGATGGTGAAACCGGTGCACACCTGTCAATACCTTTAGCCGACCACGCCGATGTTATGCTCGAGGCACAACGCCTATTTGTAGGAGCCCAACTGGTAGTGCGAGGCGAGTCACCACCTGTTAGATACAAAGTTGAGACTCGTAAGGCAGATGACTGTTGAGAAGGCAGATGCCTGATTGTTTCATCCTAAAACTTAATTTTATAGCCCATAAAACTTACATTCCATATTCTTAATTCCATTTAGTTTTCTATATTTTCTATAGTTTTTACTCATCATCCGGACCATCTTTGAACAATTCCCTATGGGTTACTCAGAGATGGATCCCGACTGATACGTCACATTAAACAGATTTAAGTCTCTTAAGAGGCCTCAACGTGTTGATCCTAAAAGGCTTCGAGCCCATGGACTTTAAAGAGATACATAATATAATTATAATCATAACAATTTAAATTGGTGGCGTAAAATTCGTTAAAATAAATAATTACAAAATTAAAATAAATATTTAATACTGAATCAAACTACTAGAACCTTATTTAGTGTTTTAATATCTTATAGTATTAAATGAGCAATTCTTATATTATATATAATAAATAAATAATAAATATGTTGGGAAATTAACATATAGCACCATCTAGTTTCATGGTAAGCATGAAGCTTGTATTATGGATACCAGACAGTTGATACACTACACATATATAACTTTAAATACATACATACTATAAATATAAACACCCATGACTGAAGCGCAAAGATTCGTGCTCCTCACAGAAATGAATGCCCTAGCGGAATTGAACCCGTTACCTCTGGTACAGCAAGTAGAATCACTACAAACAGAGCCAAACGTGTCGTCTTTAAATTTATTTCGTGTATCTCTGGATTGGCTCAAAAGATTTGGATCAAATTTTGTATGTATATAAGGTTTTGCTTTTAAAGTTTATTTATATACTCGTAGATGTCTTTTCCAAAAAAAACGCTATTTTTATATTTTTTCCAAAAAACCCTGACCGTAGCTCGGTCGCCCAGGTACTTAAATTAGTATTTAGATAATGTCTTAGGACTTATTGTTAAACCCCTTGATCACTCTGATCTAGCTGGCTATTTTAATTTAGCTATGACTCTAGCTACACATATTGTCTGAACTCAAGGCACCACTGTTTATTGTATTCTGTTGATATAACTTGTTTATAAATTCAACTAGCGCGACGGTGGCTGCGAACAAATGAGAAGATATAAGTTAACGGTTTACATAATATTGGATTTCGATTTGTTATCTATACATATAATAAAATTGTAACTAAGCCGAATCTGTACATTAAATATTTTTTGGAAAATCTTATTGAAATAAACATTATTATCGATATAGAGGCCGAATCTATACTTTTTAGAATTTCTGTCTGTTACTGCAACACAAGCAAATCCACAGGAGGGATTTTGATGAAATTTAGTATGGTGATAGCTGGTTATCCGAGTCAACATATAGGATACTTTTTACCGCGGGAAAATGATTTATGAGAAAAAATACAAAAACTGCATTGTAAGAGTATACTAATATATAAAACCTAAGAATTTGGTTTTTGGTCATCTGAACGCGCTATGAATTTATATATGATAAAATGAGTGCTAAATTTATTATAAATATTATATAAAAAATTAAATTCATATATAGTATTATTTTTTTAATTTTCATTGGAAAATTCGTATTTGCTTCAGTATGATGTTGTTTTAAATAAATCCTAACATTTTAAATTAAATAAAAAAAACTTAATTTTTGTTATATACTAGAAGGTATGTTATGTAATCTGTAGTACTATCACAGTAAAAGTAAAAAGTTTGAAGCCATTAACAAGAAAATTGAATTGAGAAAATGCACACTGTTAATTTAAAGTCATTAATCCATCTTTAAGATTGTATGCATTTATATGCATTTTGCCGATATTATATAATTTATATAAATACTTATTCATTAAAGAACTATAAAAAAACAACAAACTTCACAAAAATATTCAAGAATTGAGTATATAGGTTCTTTATTCTCAATCATTCTTTATTCTTTAGGCTCAAGAAAAAGAAAATATTTGTTAGTTTGTCCAGTTTTTACGCATGAACAAAGCAATGAATTATCGTGAATTTTGGCATAGATAAAATAGGCCAGATAGAGTACATCTACATTTTATCCTTAGACACCAGGTGTTTCTCGTTGTACTCGTATATTAGAGTATTGCAAAAAGCTACTCAAAAATGCATGGATTATCTTTAAAGCCTAAGCTAACCGATGGTGGACTGCTATCATAGTATTTCACTAACATTTGTACCATAAAATAGTGCCGCAGTGAGATACATCGGTTAAACAACATTAATTCAATTACGTTCAATTCGTATAGATTAAACATTTGTTAGTCCTAATTTATTTATAGGTAATGTTAGGTTTCTATTCCACTCATATTTTAAAAATTATTTATTTTCAGTATAAAATAAGATATGGCCCATATAATAATTTCTTAGATTCTTTCGGATATATTTGGGGATTTACTTAGATTTTTGGTTTCGGTTGGTTATAGGGTATATATGTGTGTATGTGAGAGAGAAAGAAAGGGAGAGAGAGAGAGAGAGAGAGAAATTTAAAATAGATAAGGTCATTATTTAAATTGATTGTTTTATAAAAATATATAAAGAAAAGTGTAAATAATAATTGTCACTCCTAAGAATCGCGAGCTAAAGCTTGGAAAGTTAAATCCTGAAAGTCATCACTTATATTGCAGTTGGAAAACACACGAGCGATATTGAGTTTACGAGAAATTCTTCTGTCTCTGAGCAACCGCTTTAAAACACACTACATGGAAGTGTTATTAAACCGCTGTACAATTGCGTATGTGGGTGTCTAACATGATGCTTAGAATTTATTAAAAAGTTTTTTACAATATGTATGTACATATAGTAAAATTGTAACTAAGCCGAATTTGTACAATAAATATTTTTTGATAATCTTATTGAAATAACATTATTATTGATACAGAGGCAGATTCTATAGTTTTTAGAAGTTTCGTCTGTCTGTCTGTTACCGCATCACAGAAAAACCACTGGAGGGATTTTGATGAAATTTGGTATGATGATAGCTGGTTATCCGGGTCAACATACAGAATTTGAAACTTTTTACCGCGGGATAATATCTCATTTCTGAGAAAAAATGCAAAAACTGCAATGTAAGAGCATACTAATATGTAAAACCTAAGAAATTGATTTTTGGTCATCTTAACGCGGGCGGAGCCGCGGGCAATGCTAGTTACTCGTAAGTATACATTTGTATAAAGTATTTCTTGGTAGAAACGAGAAGACAATGCTTAAAAACATGCATTAAAAATTCAAGTAATTTTAAAAAGTATAATTGACGCTGCCAGCCAACTGTCGAATTTTACTATTTAGCCTGAAAAAATATATCCATAATATTGTGAAATATTTGCACAAGTATAATAATATTATGTTTTTTGAATACTATATATTTATTTATATGGTTAAGATTGAATGCCATTTTTTATTATATTTTAATATGATTTATATAATACTTTTATTAATAATATATTATAATAATGCAAAATTATTTGTAAAATTATAAATAAGAATGTATAAAGAAATAAAGAAAATGATTTTTAAGTTAGACAAGTGTATGAATGATATTATCAAACAACATGTTACGTACAAGATAACTATACAAAATATATGTAATATGTATACATATACGTTTCTTTTAAAGTTAATTAAATTTATGAAGTTATGTATCAAATATTAAATTCTGCGTATATTTCAATAAACAATTTATATTTGATAGAAACTAAAGACAAAAAAATAAAAAAAATGTTTGTCTGTTTGTTTAACAGATTTATACGTTATTTTCATTGTGAAGAGCTTGCTAGCTTTCATTTAAATACAACTACTAGCAGTTAAAATATATAACTTCAACTGACGGTACAGCTGTACAAGTACGTAGAATTGTATGCCTATATATAGCAAAGGTCATAAGATAAGTCTTAAATAAAGTGAAGGCGCTCAGAGCGTCTAATATCATCTAAAATTACTTTCGATATACTCCTATAGATATATTTATTGAATTTTTATCTAATCAATAATTTGCCGTATGTCCGATGAAATATGAGCTAAATCCATCAGGTTTTGTACTTCACAAAACATGAAAAAACATCGCGGTAGACCTAGATGCAGGTGGAAGGATAGCCTGGACATCTGGATGTCTTTATAAAAGACTGGCAGGTTATCACCAGAAATAGAGTAGAGTGGAAGGAGAAGAGAGAAACCTTTGCCCAGCATTAGGATAAAATAAAATCACTAAGTTAGAATACGTTGTGGGCACTAATATCTTATACCTACGATATGTTTAGGTGATAGTCAATTTTCGAGTTTTAAACTTTATGCCATTTTTGAGCTCTATATTTTCTCATTGGTCTAAGGTTAAGTCCACACATAGTAGTCGGAGGTACATCGCATTGCATTGAAATTCAATTCTTATTGTAGTGCAAACTTTCCATATATATATTATTGATTTTTTAAGATACGTAATATATCTACGTTCTTTTAAAATATTGTAACAATATACATTTTACTTTATATTTCTTGAAAATATTTTTCTAAATACAATTAATAATTTTGTTTTTTATGTCGAAATAACTCTGTGTGGTTACTTTATGATAAGAAACTTTAAATGACCAAATTCATTTTTAGGCTGTACTTCCGAATAGCCTATACCTCCGATTTTGGTGTACACATCGATTTCAGCGCGCTGATAACGGCTATGGTAGTAAGTACCTAATAACGAGTATGTATAAAACATTTTTCTCTAAAATCAATATTTATCGCAATAAACGCGAAAAACATTACAAAAAATCGATTTTTTTTAGATTTGACCTTGAAAATAAAATTTGCAGGTATTTCGACTATCATAGCCTATCAAACAACAAGTCTATCCCACGGGAATTGTACATTTTTCCGGGATGATATATAGCCTACAGCCCATTTATTGAGGAAGGCCTCAATAAATGGGCCATGTAATGAAAGAAAAAAATCAATTGGATAGTAGCTTCTTGGGATAGCGCGTTCAAACAAACAAACTCTGCCTCTTTATAATATTAGAAATTTCTCTATCCAGATAATGCAGCTTACAAGATACACCATATAAAAAACCATAAAACTATGGTATATGATGTTGATATAGGAATCGAATGTTTTTACAAGTATATTGGTATATATAAGAGTATAAACCTAAGAATTTGGTTTTTGGTCATCTGAATATAGCCGCAGGCAATGCTAGTAAGTAATATAACAGTATAATATTATACAATATCTACCATCGATTTATTGGAGAATATAATATCTTCGTAGCTTTAGTTATTTATTTGCAAGCGGTTGCATTTCAATAGTTAGCTTCATCAGTCGTGAAATACGAACCGATTATATCTCAGGTAACAAACAGTCCCATTTAAATGGGTTTAACGTCCTGTCAAATTATTATAATTCGCGTTATGAGAATACAATGAAATATGAGTTAAAATATTAAAATTATTAAATATTATTTATATATAATAACTGTCTCGGAGTGTACATTTCAATAGAGTCATAGCTGAGGTTATAATAGCAAAGGTTGGCAATTGTCTGCCATTTCTAGTACTTACCTAGTATCTATTAGATTTTTTTAATATATTAAAATATTTTTTTGTCCTTTGATTCGAGTTGGTTCAGTTAATTTGCTTAGATAATATGTGTTGTATGCTTATTTTAAAGCAGTAATGCCCGAAGCAGTAACATAAGCCATACCTACTGTTTAAGACATCTAAAGTGACTAGAACAAAAAGTGGACAATATGTAGTACACGTTTTCTATTACATACATACCTAACTTACGCAACGATCTCTACATACAATTACAATGTATGTACATACTCTTTTACTATTACTTATTTCATTAGCTTTTTACGTCCTCCTGCCTCTATACATATTGTACTAGCGATTCACCCTAGCTTCGCTCGGATTCGTTGCTAGCTTGCTTCCCAATACTAATTTTCTTCCCCATTTTCACCCCTTTAAGGGATGATTTCCAAGAAAAAAAGTACCCTATATCCTTTCCAGGGTCTCAAGCTATTATTTTACCAAATTTCATTTGAACAGGTTTAGTAGATCCAGAGATTACCCCCTACAACGTCACAAACTCACAAACTTTACCTTTTTATAATATTAGTATAGATTCAGCCTTTTTTAACGTCTCACTGCTGTGCACGGGCCTCCTTTGAATACTAGGGGTATCAGGCCATAGCCCACCACGCTGGTCAAATGTGGGTTGGTGGACTACACATGTTTTTCGAAAACTTACTAAGTTCTCTCAGACATGTAGGTCTCACGATTGGTTCCTTACGATATTTTTCCTTCACTGTAAGCCTTACAGTGTAAGGCAAGTGGTAATCATGTTGGAAATGATTTGCACTTGAAATATAAGAGGCATGAGACCCAGGATTTGAACACGCTTCACTCGGTGTCCCAAATAAGCGCGTTACCACTGGGCTACCACTGCCTACCTATATTATAAGCAACGTATTAATTTGAGAATCAATTTTTATAATAAGTACTTATTTAATTCCAAACCAGTATATATTAGTCTATTTGAATAACCATATAACGAACTCCATACACCAAAAGTAACTAAAAAACAAAAAAAAATATAAAAGAAGTTTTACAAAGAAGTAAGCATATGTAATTATAACAAGGTCAAAACTGAGGTCGACGTTGAAAATATGAATCGAATTAACGGTTCAACCTCTGTTCTAACAGACGATATAATTCGTATATAGATAATTTAATGAAATGTTAGCATAATGGTACTGTTATGAGTCTGAGACCGAGCTTTGTCTGGGTTCTTATAATTGGATGGATAAAAACGTGATTTAGTTAAAAGCAGTGTATGAGTTATCATAAAATCTAATGAGCTTGTAGGTAAAAAGCTTCATTTTATTGAAATTACGTTTCTATGTATTATTAAGTTTTTTAATTTACTTTATTGAGTTTTAGTCAAAATTATGATAATTGGCAAATTATTTTGATACGTATTGACGACACGTTTGGTTCAGTTTGTAGTAGTCCTACTTGCTGTACCAGCGGTCGAGAGTTACAAGTCTCGCTGGGGGCATTCATTTATTGATGAACTCGTGTTTGTAGCCAGTTATGGGTGTTTATATTTATAGCATGTATTTAAAGTTATATATGTGAAGTGTATCAACTATCTGGTATCCATAACACAAGCCTTGTAGCTTACAGTGGAACTAGATGCTGCTGTGTGTTAGTTAATGTCCCAACATATTTGTTTTTATTCAGCCCCTTTTTAACGTCCAACTGTTGGGCACAGGCCTTCCATTAATACGAAGGGGACCATGCCTAAGTCGACCACGCTGGACAAATGTGGGTTGGCGGATTTCACATGTCTTTCAATAACTTGCCAGGTTCTCTTCCTAACGATGTTTTCCTTCGCCATAAGATAAGTGGTAAACATGTTAGAAATGATTCACATATAAAAATATCAGATGTTCAATACCCGAGATTTGAATCTGCATTACGTGTTGGGGTGGATCTGCTAAAACGTTAATGTTGAGACTGGAAAGAGCCCAGAGAGCAGTTTTAAAAGTTATGTTCAATAAGCCAATCTATTTCCCCACGGCGGATTTATACGCTCTTAGTAATGTATTATCCGTAAGGAAAATTTTTGTTTTACAAACTGTTCTTCGAAAACACTCTGAGCTTCCTTATAACCCTAGTATATTATGTACTAAACGCAGATCCCACGCTATATGTCAAATTAATTCTGCAAGAACCGCGGTTGCAAAACGTCATTACCCATATCTAAGCTGTTTACTCTACAATAAGATCAATAAATTATTGAATATATATCCACTCACATCTTATCGTTGCAAATCTGTATGTTTAGCATGGCTTAAATCCATTACGTATGACGAGACTGAAGAACTTTTGACCATTGTTTATTAAAGAATTTGCATTCACACACACATATACACACACATACACACACATTCACACACACACACTCACACATACATCATCATCATCTATTGTTTTTTAGTTTTTATAAAATACTTAGTTTAAATATTGTACGGAGGCGGGCGTTGATATCTGCAACGCAGTTTATACTTTTGCAGTATCATCGTAGCCATTGTTGTTTACTGTATACTTATAGGAATTTGATACTAAATAAATAAATTTCATTTCTAAATAAACAAATTTCATTTCATTTCATTTCAATCTTCTTCACTTGGTTTCCCAAGGGAGCGCGTTACCACTGGGCCCCACTGGCTCTGCTTTATATTGTTATGTATTCTAAATTTTTAGATGAATGTTTAAATTTAATGTTTGTATAGTCCAACAGCAAAAGTGTTATGTACACTACGCAACACTCTCTCACCTGTTGTTTTCATCTAGGTGTAATGTGTAACATACACACATGCACACGCACGTGAATACGCACACACACGGCCATTATTCAAACATCGCGAACATATTATACACAAAGTAAAAGTAGATAAACTAGAATTACATACAGACTTACTTTAGCTATTTTAATACTATTAGGTACTTATTTAATGGTAAAGCTCTGAAAACTTCGTCATTCGTTATTCTTTTATACCCCAGAGTGTTCTTTAGAGAATTGTTTCTCAAATATTTATTTCACTAAATGGAGGAAGTTGAATTTGTCAAAGATATTAAGATTGACACTAATACTATGGAGTATTGGGCTTGGAGTTTCCAAGTGATATATTATATATGTACTCGTACTTATACAATATGCCTTGTATGTTTAGAGGCTAGCGCGTACAGCTGCAGATCCAGAGGGTCTACGTTCGAGTCCCGGGTCGGGCTAAATATAGTTATCGGATCTTTCTGTTAAGAAAGACACAGGAAGTAGGGAAGTTGGCGGTGTTTCACTGCTGCATCTGATCACTTAATTGTGTTTATCCTGTTTAAACCCATTCCTTTGTCCAGGATCAAAGAGCCCTATTGCACTTTCGAATCAATCCCTTATCCACCGCTTTAAATAGTAAAGCATACTGACAATATTTTATATATATCTTTATTTAATAAATAAATAAAATAAAAATCTTTATTGGACACGTTTTAAAGATTACAATTTACAAAATTATGTTCGATAATGACTACATTAGTTAAAACTGTGTCGTAGTCATTAACGCCCACCTCCAGATAAAAAAAAATATACATTATGTTCCAATATAAGATTTAAAATTATAATTTTAAATTATTTAAGATAATAGTTATGATATGATGTCTAGTATAAGTAGATTGACGGTATGTCCGTGTGTGTGTGTGTGTGTGTGTATGAGTGTGTGTGGTGAGTGTGTGGTGTGTGTGTGTGTGGTGTGTGTATGTCAGTCATATAAAATGTACCTATTTTAGTAAGTTCTCGGTTTCCTCATATGTCAAGTCTAACAACCAAGCTGTAATTATATTTTTGCATACATGTAAGGTTCGGGGATATATATTAAGAACTTTGTTTGTTTTGTTATATAAATTTGGGGAAAAGAAATCATAATGCTGTTTAGCCAAAGCCGATGTAATACGAATTGTTTTGCAAACTAAATCTGATCTGCGTTTATTAGAGATCATGTGGTAATCAAAAGGTGTTTGTGAGTGCTTACGTAGTATGGTTTAGAGTAAAAACAATTTTCTAACAGAAAGTACTTTAGAAATTTTATATAGTTCAACAGTTGGGAAATATATAGGTTTAAAGTTCATTGTTTTGAGTATAGATCTTTGAGCCCTTTCTAAACGCAATAATTTACTTTTATCAGTGCCTCCCCAGGCAGTGATGCAATATGATAAGATCGATTGTACGAGGGCATAATACACGTTCTTAAGTGTTGACAAGTCAACAATGTTTCTAAATCTTTTAAAGACAAATATTAGTTTCTGAAGTCTATTGCAGGTAACTTTAATGTCCCCCCCAACGTGCGTTCACCTTGTCGTGGTGGGGGGGCTCAGTAGTGCCCGGCAATCCAACCGGGCACGAAGCTAAGAAACGCACAGGGAGGTTGCCCACTTCGGTGGGCGGTGGGAGGTGGCCCTCTTCGGGGGGCGGTGTACCATGTGGGTTGCTCCTGGTACTTCTCTGATAGCAGAGTGGACTGTGGAGCAACCCCATGGTTGTGGTAGTCTGCTTCGGTAGACCTGCCGTCGGGGCGTCGTAGTTGAATGCATTAGCGATCCTGCGACGCCCCATTAAGACGGGGGAAGGTTTTGTTGGGTTTTAGTGGGTAGTACTGGCAGTATTACGCTGGTGAGTCCCACACGTCGTGCGTAAATGCATTTCCCAACGTTAAAAAAAAAAAAAGGTAACTTTAATGTGTTCGTGCCATGAAAGGGTGCTATCGATGTATATGCCTAAATACTTGGTTTGATTGGTATTATTAATACTTTTGCAATTACAAGCGATATTTCTAGTGCAACTTGGATTATGAATAAAAATTTTAACGGGGGGAGACGGAAGAGAAATATTGCTAGGAGCAAAGGTTATAAAATTCGTTTTATCTAAATTTAAAGTTAAACTATTTTTGCGTAACCATTTATTGACAGCAGATAATGCAGATTCAGCGTTTATTGTACCTTCAGCCCAATTTTTCCCGTTAACAAGAAGAATTGTATCATCGGCATATGATATTATTTTACAATTTTGTAAATTCAGTTTGGACAATTCATTTACATAAATGAGAAAAAGAGTTGGCCCAAGGACACTGCCTTGAGGTACTCCAAAATCTATATTTTCCTCTGCACTCATAACACCATCGATAACAACGCATTGTGAACGATTTTCGAGGTAGCTCTTAAAAATATCATTTGCAACTCCTCGTACACCCACCTGGTGTAATTTCTGAAGAAGGTTAGGGATGGAAACAGTGTCAAATGCTTTTGTTAGATCCAAAAATATACCAATAGTTTTTTCTTTCTTAGTGAAATTTTTTACTATAGAATTTGTTAAATCCAAAACAGCATCTTCTGTAGATTTACCACTCCTAAAGCCATATTGGTTAGCCGCAATGATATTATGTTTATTCAAATACTTAACGAGTCTAGTATTTAAAAGTTTTTCGAATATTTTAGATAACGTAGTTAGAATCGAGATAGGCCTGTAGTTACTGACAATGTTTCCATCACCGCCTTTATGAATTGGGTGAACCAGAGCTTTTTTAAAAACTTTGGGAAAGATACCGGATTCAATCGCCAAATTAAAAATATAGACCAGCATTGGTATGAAGATATGTCTAGCCGACTTTACCAGCGAGGTAGGTATACCATCCCATCCTGTCGCTGAGGTATTCTTAAGATTTGTTATGAAATTTTCAACTTCAGTATAGTCAGTGCTATATAGTGAGATAGATGACAAGGAAACAGTTGTGGTATATAAGCTATCAGGTAGGACTGGATCATTAAAATTCGTAATTTGCGTGGCTATATTTCTGCCAACGCTAGCAAAGTACTCGTTAACAGCTGAAACTGCCGAAAATGGTTCATCAGCTAACATAAAAAGGTAAGGTATTTTTAAGCAGTTGTTAGAATATTTTAAACTTTGGTTTCGTGGAAATGATAATATGATTTTAATATTGAGAACATATTTTTAAATGAAAGACAAACCTTGTTTATAATTATATACTTATTTTTATATTTGGTTCTTTATAATTGTATCAATCAATCATTTACATGTATACCTTGATGTTTTAGAAAGCAACCCTATATTTTTCTCTTCAATGACATATGTACTTTGATGACAGGCCTCATATTTAAAGCCTAATATTTAAAGCGATCAAACCGCTAGATTAATTGACCAATTCATACT
The DNA here is from genome assembly GCA_947093115.1 of Brenthis daphne. Classification (NCBI taxonomy): domain Eukaryota; kingdom Metazoa; phylum Arthropoda; class Insecta; order Lepidoptera; family Nymphalidae; genus Brenthis; species Brenthis daphne. Next base: position 26,367,943 of record OX352474.1, on the reverse strand, counting down.
ATTTGATGGCTATCTTTAGAGTTTAGACTGTGATATATTATATGGATTTTTGTGTACATTTTATTTACTACTGACTGTTTAACAAATATTAGTACCTTTAGTTCAGTACCTTTTTCTCCTCCGTTTGCCAACAGATTTCCTTTTTTTTAGTAGCTTTTGACGATTTTTAGTATTATTACTTCTCATAGTATGTACTACAAAGATATATTTTTTTCTTCTAAAAAGGAGGATTGGATGGCTGAGAACAATATAACAGATAGATGGTGTATACAAAAAAATAATAATAAAGTAGTTATTCATTTTATGATTATTTTAAAGTTTTTTTTTCATTTAATAATAACGTTAAATGTATAAATAACTGAAGTTATTATATCGAATATAAAACAAATATCCTATACTGTTATACAATAAAAATATTTTATTTACTGGTAAATTGTATGTCCATGCGGTACAAACCGCAATCCACGTGATGGTAGACCGTGTTGCATTACAATTTACAATCACATTGCATTACTATGCAATTGACTCATATTATAATATAAATGAGTTTTATTGTATTTGTCTTTCTTATTAAATATTCTAAAACATTGTTTTTTTTTATCTTAAATCTCTTAAGGCTTAGTAAAGTAGCTTACCTTAATAAACTTTTGAAAATATGTATGTAAAATTTATAATATGTATGTATTTAAAGTTATATATGTGTAGTGTATCAACTATCTGGTATCCATATCACAAGCCTTGTAGCTTACCATGGAACTAGATGGAATATTTAGTTATTTATAAAAAACTAAAAATAAAAAAAAATTTGCATATTTGGAATGGAGATTGCTCGCAGACTTACACATCGAAATGCCTACCATGTAAGCAAAGCTGTGGGATAAAACTACAAGTTTCTAAAATATTGACATATTTCTTATTAATATACTAACATATAAGAAAATTAAGTCATATATAAGATTTTTACAGTATTGTATTAAAAAGAGGCTTCATAACACTTCTCAAAAGGAGCAAAGCAAGAAAGTCTCCAAATATTCTTACTAATACACGGTTTTATCAAATGTTTCCAAAAAGTACAAAAGAGAAAAAGTAAGTTTTGTCTTTTAAAAAAAACGTGTGTGTGTAATTACTTTATGTACGCACGTAAGAAGTTATACTTCTTTGGCATTACATAACAAAAATAGCTAAAGATTTCATCACGTATGTCACAACTCTTTGTTTGTAAAAGGAATGCAGCTTACTTCATCATATCGCTTTCAGCTAACTTCATCATGTCGCTTTATGGCTGTCGGTGTGCGCGTGTAAAAATTTTACTCTCATTTTTTTTCGAAACGTGCCAAAATAAGTATAACTTCAAAAACCTCAGACATATTAAAATAACAATTAATTAATATTAGTTTCATTCATCCCTTTTTAAAGTCCCACAGCTGGGCACGGGCATCCCAATACGAGGGGGATCAGGCCACAGTCCTATTATAATTATGTACTCGTAGTTTATTTTAAGTAGAAATTTGATACTATTTTAAGTATTATATAAAAAAAATTGACTATTTTATAGCATCAGATCAATTGATCACAAGATTCTCTGAATCGACTATACACATGCAGTGAGTTCTGTAAGCCCTAAGGGAGCAACACTAACTCCGCATGCTAGATTAATTTACATTTCCACCTGAGACGGTATCAGAGACGGTTTGAATAGTGTTTTCTAAATATTAATCGTTACATATAATAATTGCGTTCTAATAATTAAAATTTCGAAGTATATGTTTTATTATTATAAATACAGTCGTAGTAATCTGAATTTACACCTTTTCATCAATATATTTTGTGAAATCTACACTTATATCATCTTCTACCATTATAAAGAAGAAAGATTTGTATTTTTGTATGTTTGTAAGGAATTAACTCAAAAACCACTGGACGAATTTAGATGAAATTTAGTAAAAAGATAGTTTAAGACCCTGGACAGGATATAGAATCTTTTTTTTATTCCGGAAATCATCACTTGAGGGAACAAAAATGCGGATGAAAGTTTGTATGGGGAATTAACCTAGGGATGAACCCGAGCGAAGAGAGGGTGAGGCTAGTAGGATATAAATAAGAGTTTTATAAATAGCATTCAAATTACCGTTAGGATTAGAGCAAAGCAAAAATAAATGTTTTGAATTTTTTTGATGAAATTATTGATAAATACATCAATCTCAAAAAGCAGATCTATTGATCACTATGATTTGAAATCCCAAAATTTAAAGGTTTTAATTTATGTTAAAATTTAATCTTCCATAGAAACAAAGAAGACTTCTACTAGGTTTTTGTAAAGACTTAGAATGTACAATATTAACTGAATAAGCAAAATGTAGTTAAAAAAACAATAACACAACTCTTCATCCTTACTTTTCTGCTTAAACCTCAAAAAAATATGGACTTCCACACTACTGACTACAGTATTTCTTTTAGTATAGTTGAGTAAATAATAATTAGTAACTAGAAAATCCACCACTAATAGAAATATTTACTTGATAAAACAGTCTAAACACAGGTCTAGAGGCAATACAATTTGCACTATTTTTTTACATAACGAGGTTGAACACCAAGGAAGGACTTTTAAAAATTCATACCCATAAGTTTTTCAATAGGAGGTTGTTTGTTTTATGTAACATGTATGGAAAATCCGATCGGACTCACTGCTTGTTATTGCTAGTATTTAACGATATAACTTGTTTTAATAAAAATGAAGTGTTAAAACTCTGCTAAGGCACTAAAATATTTAAGTTAAACATAAAATACTCCGCAATCAATGTCCAAAAAGGCCGCACCTGCAAGCTATGATGGTCTAAGTCGAAATTAGCAATATACATGGCACCCAATTCAGCACTAAACAAAGCTTTTACTAGCTATTCAAAAATGAATTCTATATAAAAATTAATAAAGTAGAATTTTGCTAAACAGTTATTGACCACGTTATCGTTATGAGAAGGAATGCTTTATGTTTCTATTTCGTAGTCTCCTATTTATTATTTCAGGTGACGGACGGACAGTGAGAGGCGTTAAGCCGACGGATTACGAGTGCCCCTCAGGGAGATGCATTACTTTGAAATTTACATTCAAACTTGAACCTTCATAATTGAAATTTGTTGACTTCCGGTAGTTTCAAGTTATACTGTTAGATATTGCTCTCTTATGAATAAATTATTTTGTCTAAATTCAATATGGTTGAAAATTATAGTCTGGATGATATTATTATATGACGATTTGGTGTGCCACTTTCTGCCTACTTGCTGCGCCAGCGGTCGCGGGTTTGAGTCCCGTTTTTGTGATGAGCAAGAACGTTTGTACTCCAGTTATGGGTGTTTATATTTATAATGTATTTAAAGTTATGTAATATGTGTAGTATCAACTATCTGGTATCCATAACTCAAGCTTCATAGCTTACTATGGAACTAGATGGTGTTGTGTGTTAATGTCTGAACTTATTTGTCCCAACATATTTATTATACTGAATACAAAAGAAAGATATTCTACTTTTATATTTTTGTTCATATAACTCACTTTTTAACTCATCATTTTCAACACATATTGTATGTTAAACAAACACCAGTAGCGTTTAACATACGTTTAAAATATTGATATTTTGTTAAAAATAAATAATATGGTAGTATATTAGTATAGAATATTAAGTCATAATGTAAGCTTATATATACTTAAAATCCAGTAATTACTTCAAATAGACTACCCAGCTTAAACTTAATTATTCATAATACAAGCGACAAATCGTAGACAGTAACTGAGGCATAGAATGCGCAGCGATGCGTCCTGAACATACAGCATGAAAGCCCTTCATGCATGTTTAACTCCCAGAATTTCGAGGTAAAAGGTCATCTAACCAAAGTGCAAATTAGAATAATACTAATACAAACTAAAAGCATTACAAAAAACTTAATATTATGGTGCTTAACACTCGAGCAGAGCCGTAGGCAAAAAATATTTTTAATATTCTGTTACACACTTTAAGAAATTTTACCTACTCATAAATGTCAAAGTTTGCGAGTATGGATGTGTGAATGTTTGTTACTCTTTTACGCCAAAACTTTTTGTCCCGGAAAAATGTACGGTTCCCGTGGGATAGGTTTGTTTTTGTTTTCCTAGTTATAAGTAAATGTTAAAGTTTAGATGTTTGGATGGATGTTTGTTATTCAATCACGCCAGAACGGCTAAACGGATCTAAATGAAATTTGGCACAGAGATAGATAAAAGTTTGGAATAGCACATAGGCTACTTTTTATCTCGGAAAAATATACGCTTCCCGTGGGATAGATTTGTTTTTGTTTTTCTATAGGTGAACCCGAATGAAGTGAGGGTGGGCCGCTAGTAATAGAATAAATTATAATTACAGTAGACTTGTTATTGTCTTTTAGATCAGGTCACAAGACTTATTCTTTAGAAAGCTTCACTAAATTGTAAATATTTTACTTACATAATTCTACGTATGAAATTATATAAAAATATATTGAAAAATCACTAAGTGATATTAAGTGTATTTGTATATACTACCATTTCTGATGTATGTACATTTAACAAACATATTGTAGTATCAATATTGAATTATATCTGCTAAAATATCTTATTATTTAGCTCTCGTCCTAAACCCCTTCAAGATTCTTAGCTCCATTGGTAAGAATTCTGAAATTTTATAACCAGGGATGTGTCATGTTTATACATAAGAAACCGATAGGGGACGATAAAAACGTGACTTGATATCGTAACTTATTCATGAAATAAAGCAATAAAAATTGGCATAGTTTCACTTTTATTACCAGTGTGTATAACATTTTTATGCCTCCTATTGGGATGGGGTTTTATAGCGAGAGGCTCATCTAAGTGAAGTATATCAAATGTCTAGAACACCAAGCCAAGGTTAAGAACTTGTAAGAACATTGATATTTCTCGATTGAATCTTTACTGAAAAAGATTAAAAGACGTGAAAGTAGAACGTTAAGTACGTTGTGTTTGACAGAAATCGTTAGAAAAATGAGATTTTATTATCGCTGTTACTAATAGAAAGATAAAGAAATTTTTAAAAATAACATATCAAAGCGTTATAATATATTATTTTTATATATCTTTTAGCCATGTCAAAGTCTGAATTATGTAGCTATATTATCGACTAGCAACTCACCGTCCCTTTGCTTGGGTTTTATCAACATCAAATTCTCATAAAAATTTTATCGACATGCAACTGAAAAACTAACAAAAAAAATAATGAATAATAATACAAATATAAGATTTTACCCCCACCATTTTCAGGTATAAATCGAACAATATCGAGCGTACGAAAAAATTGAAAACGACCTAAAGTGTAGGAAATTTTATTTTAAACAACTTTATTTCTTACAATTTTTCGCGTAAAATTGAAAATAAACGAGTTGTTCAATAAACATAAATTCACCCGCTCTTTTCGGGTATACATTGAAAAATATCGATTCTAGGAAAAAATTGATGAGAATCATAATTGTAGGCATCTTTTGTAATAACTATTTTTCATGTAAAATTGAAAATAAACGAGTTATTCAATAAACAAAAATCAACCCTTAAATACAAGATGGCGGATGACGCAACCCGCCAAAGAATTCCGAAGGAAAATTGCTGTTAAAAATGTTTGCATTATCAAATCCTTTTTCGATTGAGCTAATTTTGTTTTATAGTTTACATAATATTTGACAATACTTGTGACCACCAATAAATTTGAAATGAGAAATATTACACAACATGATGTACTATTTTATTCTTAAAATAAAAAAAACTGGCACCGGTATGGGCGAATTCATGAACGACGGTTTGTCGATAAAAGGTACAAAACGTGACTAGAATAAAACGTACCGCGGTAAAAAACTCAGCTTTTGACTAAATACGGCATCTGTATCGCCGTTTATTTGGCAATTAATGATATGTATGATACTTTTATATTTATGTGACTTCACGCGTTTTTAATGTTGTGGTAGATGATATAACTCAACACTCAAAAAACTAACTATCTCCGACTCTGTTTAACTTAAATTTTCAACTTTTTTTATTTTTTTGGAATTTTTCCTTTATTTGTACCTTGCTTTTTGCCAAATTCCGTGATTCAAATCAACGGGAACTACCATATAGGATTTCGACCCAAAATCTATAGCGTACTTCCGGTTGACCTAGAATTGTCAATTTTGGTTAAAAGAAAGTATAAGTAAAAAAGCTGAAAATTATGTTAAATATTGGTTTTTGCGAAAATCTAAATTTGCCAATATCTTTTTATCGTGTTAACTCAGGACTCTGGTATAAATTTCAACTTACTATGTCTCACCGTTCCTAAGAAAATCGGTGGTGACACACGGACAGACAGACAGAAGGACAGACGGACAAGAGAGTTATCTTATAATGGTTCCTTTTTTACCTTTTGAGGTATGGAACCCTAAAAATTTAAAAACTTCATTTAAGTTTCCAACATTTTTAACGAATTCTATTGCGAATAAAATCACTTATTTAATTTATATCTATTTGAATAGCCGTATAAAAATAGTTATACAAAACATTTTTAACCCAGTAACAGTATATATAAATATTGATAAATCAAATGTACGTATTCTAATGCATGAACATTTTATCACGCTATGTACAATGAAATACATGTATTTAAAAAAATATTTCTTCTTCATCGACTTTTTATTCCTTTATATTATAACTATCGGAGCCTGACCCTTGCTTCACTCGGGTTTGTACCTAAATACGCTTTAACGGTTATTATGGAATAGATAGAAATATATATAGGTATGATGAGTTGTTGTGGGTTGTATTATAACGTATTTTCCCAGGGGAATGAGATAATTTTCCGTGGTAAAAAGTAACCTATGTCACTCTCCAGCCCTCCAACTATCATTACACAATATCACGCCAATCCGTCACTATTTCGACGTGAAAGAAGGAGAAACAAACAAGCAAACACACTTCCACATTTATAATATTATTATAGTATTATAGTTAGTATGGATATATTATGAGTACTCCTAATAATTTTTAGTATGCAAAAATTGTGAAAATTAACTTTAATTCTGTCGAGCGCTTAGCGACCATTTATAATATAACCAAAATAATATTTTATTTTACACCTAACGCCGAAATTGCAGCCGGCGTTTCGAGAGCGAAAACATTTCTCAACCAACGTGTGCTTCAAGCTAATGCTCGCTCACACATAAATCTACAAATCAAAATTTAATATTCAACCAAACCACAGCCTATTTTATATTAAAGCTGCATCATAGATGTTGAAATTATATTATCTATCTTGCAATAATTTATTAGTGGAGTAGTGCATGAATAAATTTTCGTCATTCATGCATTGTTATTAAAAGCAAAGGAAAAAACTAAACCCTTTGTATTTTTTAGATTATATAAATAACATGTTGTTTGGTGATAAATTAAATTAATTATCTTTATTATTATATCCATACTAATATTATAAAGAGGTAAAGTTTGTGAGTTTGTGAGGTTGTAGGAGGATTTAGATGTTTGGTAAGAAGATTGTTTGAGATACTGGGAGGGCTATAGGATAAATTTGATCCCGGAAATCATTATTTAAGGGGGTGAAAATGGGGATGAAAGTTTGTATTGGAAAGCAAGCTGGGAACGGATCCGAAGCGAGGGTGAGTCGCTAGTTTTTTATACAAATAAAAGCACCTCATTTTAAAAAGCGACATTTTCTTAACTAATATATTGTTTTTAACAATTTTACCGCAAAATGAAAGTATTATTTATGTTCTTTTTTTCAATTTTATTGGACAGCGCTATCTATTGACATTGAAAATAATATACATGGCATATAGTACAAATTCACATCAAAAGATTTCCAAACCATGATACATTGAGTTACGAATATACATGTTAACATAGCTCGGACAGTCACTCGCACTTTCACACCCTATCAATATGACAGTTGTGTCACACACATTTTTAATAATCAAAACAAAGAATGTTGCCATCAATGCCATCGTATTTATATATATCAAATTAATATATTATCATTATTAAGATATCATTATTGCCTCTTTAATTCATTTATTTTAAATCATTATAATAAATATAGATATTTTTAATTAAAAGATGAAAAAATATGATGACTGTGCTAACACACAATCCTCCAAATATTCAATTATTCTTAAAAAAAAACACTTGTTTAACATAGTAATATAAAACGTTAAAAGAATTAAAAAAATGACGAAGCTGTGTACAAACTGTATCTAAACCAACATTCGTATTTTGTGAATATGAACTGAGCCTGCTAATGGAGGAAAAAGCAATAAATGAAATGAAATATGTAACTTGTCCATCACTTACGCTTGCTTGCGCTTAGCGTATGCTAACAAAATATGTAACATTTGAGAAAAGTAAAGATTATGTTTGGCATGACCTGGTTTCGCCGGTATATATTATGTACTTCTATTTATACTATAACCATAGTGCAGTAAACCAGTGGTAGCCCCGAAATTTTCAATCTCGAGTCTTGCACCTCTGATATTTTTATATGAGAATCATTTTCAACATGATTACCACTTGTCTTACGGTGAAGGAAAACATCGTGAGGAAATCTGCATGTCTGAGATAACCTAACAATTTTTCGAAAGACATATGAAGTCCACCAACCCGCAATTGGCCAGCGTGATGGACTATATTGAAGAGAGACCCATACAAAGCAATGGGATGTCAAAAAGGGCTGAATGCAATACATACATAAAATATCAGGCTTAGACAAAACTGAATAACAAGAAATCTAAAAAAACAATATACATATTGGAATGACATAATAGATATAATGATTCCATGGCATAATTAAAGTAAATTGGGCAGATCTAACCTGGTCTTGATATGGTGGCGGCCAGAAATGAAAATTGTGTAGCTTTACTAAGTCATATACATATATACATAAAATACGAATAACTCAAACAATGCGAAATAGATAGAGATATGCAACGAGATATAACTCATGTTTTTTTTTTTTGTTATTTAGACGAAACTGTAATTTGCTATGATGAATTGATAATTAAATAAATGGATTTTGTGTAACACTTTGTTTTATTTGATTCTATTAACTTGATATTTTCATAATATTAGTATGGACTACCTCAAACTTCAAAATACAGACATAACTTTTTTATTTATACACTGATTGAGATAAAAAATAGTGAATTTTAGGTGAAGCTTACCAAAATATATTAGTGAAAACCGCACCTAAATCGGTTTAGCCGTTTTTAAGATTAGCGCGCACAAACGCACAGGCAAACAAACAAATATTCTAACAACCAATAATAGTTTTTCTCAAATATTTGCCATGCACAGACAGCGATCTATTACAATATTATTTTATGTACAGTTAATCTATTTTTACACATCTACCAGAAATAATGTTTTTCCAAGGTTTGAAAAAGTTAAGACCTACCTATAGGTAAGTATTTTCATGTGGCCGCACTAGGTCATAACGCCATACAAAGCCAAATCCCTTTGCAATTATAATGTATTATTATTTATTAAGATTTTTAATTTTCCAACGATGAAGAATGGCATCTTATTAAAATTATTATTAAAATGAGTCTAGTCAACAAATAAACTTTTTTTATATAGATAGTAGTTTAGTTTTTTTAAAAAGATGGCTATTTCCTTACCTTATTTGATAGCTTTTTAATTTTAAATTACAATTAATTGAATAATATCATTGTGTTTCTATTGCAATTCAAATGAAATTGAAAGTAAACTTCATATATAATACACATTCATTGGTTCTAGTTTTACTGTAGAACTTTTTCATTTAAAGCTAGCTTAAAATATTTTTAAAACATGTATAGTTTTTCTCGTAGTATATAAAATGTCAAGAACATGACGTATTAATTATAAATAACATAGGCCAGGTATATTTTGAATAAAAAATGATATTAAAGAAAATTGCGTTTTCCTATTATATTACGTGTTCCTTTTTCAACCGACTTAATCAAAAAGGAGGAGTTTCTCAATTCGGCTGTATGTTTTTTTATGTTTGTTACGTCAGAACCCCTTCATTTATTAACTGATTTAGACAATTTGTGTTTTGTTTGAAAGTGTATACTTCCAGATTGTGCCAGCTGATATTTGTATCAGCGAATAGCAAAGTACACCGACTTCGAAAATATTTGAGTAGGTATGTATAGTAAATGAAAACTACCAATTAGTTATTTTTTACTTTTTGTGCTTTTTTTGAAGTCGGTTTTTATTTTTTGTTAGAAAGTTATTTTAAATTAATTTGAAACAGGTATTTACTTGAACCTGTGACCGGCTCCCTTGTAAATATGCCCCTCAAACATACAACATCATGATAATAAATAATGAAAATTGTTGCAAAAAATCAAGTCCTTTAAAAGAGTGGATTACATGGAAAAACATTTTTTCCCTGGAAAATATCACTTCTCATCACTTATTCTCTTTAAACAACAGGAAAATTCAATCTGGAGGCTTTCCCACACATCGTTTAAACGGTACGCGTGAGGTACCTATACCTTATACCAGAAAATGCTACAGAAGAACTTCATATGAAGCACAAAAACTACAAAGTGACTTAATCTCAGGATGATAATAATATTTATAAAATGCTATTTCATTATGTATTAAGCATGTCAACATAAAAAACAACGTAGGTGAAATTTTTTTAATTAATTTTTTTAATTTATTTATTAAGGATCTCCAACAGAAGTACATATGAAAATACAAAAAAATACGACCTCTTTGGACAATTTTTAAAATGTACTCCCAAATACTGGAGAACATAACATACACTAAAGCAGTGTTGATATTATGCATTTTAACAGTTCCAGGTAAATTTCTAAGAAATTAATTAAAATTCTAAGTAATCTATTGTTAATTGACACGCCGGCGTGTCCGCGATCGTGGAGGGATTAAAGTTAATAGGTGTAACTAAATCTAACAAAACCAAAATTAAAAATTTAAAAAATAAAATGAAAGAAAAAAATATGTAATGACAAATATTTACATCAAAAATGAAAGCCTTTGTGTCGTTATTGGAATACACGAAACGTACTGGTGATTTTGAACAATAATTTTACTGTTATTGGAGTTTCGAGGAACAGTGGATTGGCCCTTTTTGCGCTACAATCATGAAACTATTTTTTATGAAAGAAATGGTAAAATAATGTTTTATATCTTCGTGGCATATGAGGTTATATATAGCGTTAAATTTTAGTTAAAACATACATTCGAATACACTAAAATATCTCTATGAGTTATCGTATTTCTCTTGTATATCGAAAGTTTACCTCCTACAAACAAATTCATATAATTTATTCCAATATCCAAAAGCTAATAATATATCAATACATATAATGAAGTTGTAAAGGAATCGAATCTGTACATTAAATATTTTTCAAAAATCTTATTGAAGATAGTTATTATTATAGATACAGAGGCCGAATGTATAGTTCTTAGAATTTTTGTCTGTCTGGGAACGTATCATTGATGAAATTTGGTATGATGATAGCTCCGGGTCAACATATATGATACTTTTAACTGCGGGAAAATATCTCATCTTTGAGAAATCTATACTAAGCGTTAAAATTGAACTAGGGACGAACCGAAAGAAGCAAGGGTGAGTCGCTAGTACCTACACAAAATCAGATTCGGCTTACTTCAAAAATATTCACTTTGCTAAATGAAAGGATCAATGTACTATGCCATTTCTAACCGATTTTTTATCCTAAACGTTACACTATTAAAGCTTTCAACTGGTCGCGTTTCAAACGAACCCACATCGAGTAAACAGCCTAGATTCAAACGCTAATTCATTTTGAAACTAACGTAGGAAAACAGTTTAGATCACGGATTACGTTGCGCCTAAAACGTTTGATCAAGTTTTGGTGGAAATTATTTTAATGTCTCTAGACTGAAAATAATAAAAGGTAAGCCATTATTATTTCTCTACTAGCAACTCACCTTGACTTCACTCGGATTCGTCCTTAGGTACGTTTTTAAATAGACTATATAATTATTACATATATGTACAATGTACATAGGTACAAAGTGAACAGTTCTGAACTTTTCGATTTTCCAGCTGTATTTTTTGGGTTTACCCTGTTTATTTTTATATTTATATCACCCTTGATACACCCCCAACAAAACAAAACAAGAATTATTCAAATCGGTCCAGCCGTTATTGAGTTTTAGCTAAACTAATGAACGGTAATATATAGATTTGTATAAAACAGTATAAAATTACGTGTTAATAAACTTAAAGCACCTGTTAGTGGTATCAAATCATCTACAAGATAACAAGCTTATACATTCATTTTGTACTATGATATGATGTTCTCCTGACCGATTCCGGTCACGGCGGCCAATCTCATTGAGACTAGCCAATTGCGCAGGAGATATTATAGTGCACAAGTGTACGCGCAGACACAAGTGCACTCTCTATTCCTGTCACTCTCATACCCTGGAGGGACGTTTTGTACTATATAATACCCATAAAACAATGGGAAATATTGCATATCTTATTGATGAGATTGTTGTATCTTCTAAATGGTTGAATTAATTTTAAAAGGAGAAGGTACAAAACGCTATAAAGGATTTAGGCAAATCATATTATTATATTGAAAAGTAGTTAAGCTAAACCATTACAACGATTTCAAAATCACTTTGTCCGCGGTTAGAGTATTTTTTTCTTGAAATTATTTTTTTTCTTGAAATTTATTTTAGATCTACCAGATACTATCTGTTAATTAAAAAAAAATTAAATCCATTTATGATTGTTAAAATGATAGCGAATACCAAAAACATATCTCTGAGAGAGAACCTCTTCCATTTTATATTAAATAAGTGACTCACCCTCGCTTTGCTGTGGGTTCGTCTGTAGACAAAAACAAATCTATCCCACGGGAACTGAACGTTTTTCTGAAATGATATATGTATATAACTGTCAGTTAGCGTAACTGTTAGTTACCTTAAGGGCTTTTTCAAGGCCTTTTCAAGACCTACATTTTTTTTACGTTGTTTTGATGTATGTCTTAAGGTTTATCCAGCGGAAGGTTTCTAAGGACTCGATAACATCAATTATTGTGTATTTCCGTGGGAAAGAAAGATTTTACTGAATCGGTTCATTACTTTTTGTGTGAAACGCGTACACACAAACAGACGTACATACAAACAGACAATTTTTTAATAACGATTGTTTTAGGGTCTATATTGTGTACATAATACTTTGCAGTCATTGTTTTTACAAAATATTTCATATACAGATGTTGCTAAGTTACTTCTTTATAGAATAATACTTCTTTATAGAAATAAAGTATAGAGTATATAGAGTATTGAGAATAGATAAACCACGGATATACATAGGTACAGTTAGTAACAGACCCATTAATAACGGAACTCTAAAATAAAAAATAATAAAAAACAAATTATTTCAAACAAATGGCTAACTTAAATTTATTAACCCTTGAAGCATCCTCATAAAACATATTATAAAAATAAATTCTAAACACAAATTAATAAGCGAATATTTTACCTTTACGAATCAAAGTAATAAAATCTTTCGGTAACTTCCTTTGAACTCAGAAGAGCGATGAATTCAAACCAAAAAATATGTATATTTTCAACAACTCTCATTTAAACGAGATTTAAAGCAATAACTGTAATAAGGTTTTTTGTTTGACGTAACAATGCTATGCAATTACAATGAAATTTTTATAATTAATATTATATTATCTTTTTTCTTTTGTTTGATATTAATATTACGTTATATTATTATTGTTATCACGAAAAGCTAATCACTCTTTACAGGACCTATGATTACAAAATGTTTTAGTTTTGCTTGCGCTTTTCACTCGCTATGTAGAGATACATTGCTGAAATATAGTTCTTGTTATCCATAATATATAGGGTCATTTTTAATCTACTGAAAACCTTTTGGGAATATACTGTTTACATCTTAACAACAACATTTGTAAGAAAAAAAAATGTTTCTTAAATTTTACAAAAATAAAAGTATTTTTATTGCGCCTTCTAAGCGGTAATAGTCCAGCAATTAGCACAAGAAAGCGCGTGACCGGTGGAGGGGGAGGGGTGGAGGGGAGGGGTGGAGGGGGAGGGGTGGAGGGGTGTAGGAAGTGGCCCTTACTCATTTAAACTTGGCCAAATGCCAGTACTTTACCCGAGAAGGTACAATAAAAATATTTTTATTTTTGTATGAAAATAAAAACTTAAGAAATATAATTTTTTCTTGTTACAGATGTTGTTGTTATGATATAAATAGTATATTCCCAAAAAATGACCCTGTAGATATTTGGATTTCGAGTTTTAATCGAATCCACTGAGATATTACAACGTCAAGTTACAAACACATTCTTACTCACCCAGATTCAGTTCCATATAATATGTAATTATGTATACTAGCGGCTCACACTCGCTTCGCTCTGGTTTATCACTATGTACGTCTTGACCCTTACTATGAAATAGATTGACGAAAACAATATACATAGGTATGATTAGTTTTATATTAAAAAACTTCAAATGATTGATTCCCTATAGAAATTTCCACCCCCCTTTTCACCCCTTTAAGGGATGATTTCCGGGATAAAAACTATCTTAAGTCCTTCCACAGAATATAATCTCCTTGCTAAATTTCATTACAATCCGTTCACCCGTTTAGTCGTGAAAAAGTTAGCAAACAAACAAACAGAGCTACTTTCGCATTTATAATATTAGTATGTAAAACATTAAACCCTTTGAAAGGTAACCTTAAATTTTTTATAATTATGTTATGAGCAGTACAGAAAGCTATGGTTTATTCAATTAACAATATCAATAAAATTAGTATACAAAAGGCAACTATATTATTTAACATAAACACAAAAAATACACCCGAACTAAAAATTCGCTTTTTTTAAAAAGAATGACTTCTTGTGGTAAGTACTTGAGGGAATATATATTTATAAATTCGTATTTTTTAGTTATAATTCGGTTCTTTTATTCAGTGACAACTTATGTAAAAGTTTCATCCAAATCGTTTCATACATATTTCAAATTCAATAATAATTCTATTTCCTGAAGAATTATAACATTTATTATATTCATTTTCATAACATTAAATAATATTGATATCTATTATAATATTCTGTATGAACTTTCAGCCGCATTCTGTAGTGTTGAAATTAATACTTGTCTTTATTATTTCGACCTCATATCCTTGGCCAGTGTCAGGCCAGTTTTAATATAAGAGGATTTATGGTCCCAAAGGCAACATTCATTTCGGGTTATAAGTACAATTCCGACCATTGAAAAGTATATACGGATGATATTATCAGCATAATATGCGTCAGATTTTATGGTATTGTAAATAAATAAATTTTATTTTTTATAATTTGATATAAATGAATCTGATTTGATAAACAATTATTATGATGAATCTCTGAATTCCGTGTTATCTTTCAACGTCTCATCCGCTATAAATTTTACTTTTTAGAACAGATGTATATTTTTTTTACCTTTTATTTCTATGTATTTCTAAACAATCAAGAAAGTTATAAAAATCGGATACAACTTTATACAAAAGCTGACTATTACATAACTTTAATTTGAGTGGTTTATTAAAATACAAGGAAATTGTAAATTTCGCAAGTTAGGTATATAATAGGTACATATAATATAATGACAATTATTACAACGATAATAATTGTAAACATCTGTCATAATTATGTTAAATTAATTAAATTACTTCCTGGGCGACCGAGCTTCGCCCAGAGTTCTTTTTTTGTTATATCGTATTTTTTAGATCAAAAAAAAATTAAAAACTTGAATAAATAAAAAAAAAACAAAAGTAATAACACGTGTATTTCCAGACATAAGACTAATTAGGATCGATTTTTCGCCCCCAAAAACCACCGCATACCAAATTTCAGCGAAATCATTAGAACCGTTTCCGAGATCGCCGGTATATATAAATAAATAAATAATAAATACACCTTGTTTAATTTAAAATGATTAATCAATAAATATTATGTGTCGTGCTATTATTTTGGCTTTCACCTCACAAACTTGTGCAGTTACCTGGGACACTGTCCAAGTAGAATCCCTTAGAGGGTGATACTGGACAGTATATTAATTTTACAATAACGTCTAACCTCCAAAGATGTTATGCTTCAGATTACTTTACACCTATATAATCAAGAAATGAAAATTCCAAGTTTGTTCTAGGTAAGAACATTATATATTTAAAAACGATTGAGTGTAAGTAAGAGTCCTAAGAAAAAGAATTTCTGAGAGTTTGAAGACAAGGTTATCGTTTCATTTTTCATATTATATTTCATTCGAATTCTGGAATTTTAATTATTAGGTAACGAACGCATAACTTTCTTAGATTTACGTGAATATTTGACATTTTAAATAAAACTATCTTTTTGGATGTTTTTGCCGCTCATCATCATCAATAAGATGATTTTTGTATATAACCTTTGAGATGTCTAAAACCTTAGTCTCTCCCGTGATCTTGCTATAAAGCATTCGATATGTCGGAAACCAAATATAAAAGTGAACCCACGAAAAAATCCGAAAAGATAGTTTTATTTAAAATATTAATTTAAGACTAAATATTGGTAAACTGTATAAATTTGTAATTTGTTTTAAAAAGGCATTTCAAAAGTTTAGTGTCGTTTGGGAATTCTTGTCAGGACTGCGCTATTTATTAGAACTACTGACAGTAAGAGTATTTCTAAAATACCTATATATTGAAATAAACAATTTTACAATACTGAATTTTTAAATTTAAAGAAAACGGGGCTAAAATCGATATTATTTATAAATAATTTCACATGGTTTAAAATTTTGTGATAAAAATACGAATAATTTTAGGGCTTCGCAAAAATAGTAATTATATTATATTATTTATATTTATGTAAATGAAAGATAAAAAATGAAAGATATTTATGTAAGCGAAGTGAGGGTGAGTCGCTAATATACTATATTTAGTATCACGGTCAGAAATCTATTCTAATATTATAAAGAGGTAAAGTTTGTAAGTTAGTCGGTTTGTGGGTTTGTGAGTTTGTGATGTTGTAGGGGGTAATCTCTGGATCTACTGAACCGATTAAGATGAAATTTAGTAAGAAGATAGTTTGAGACCTTGGAAAGGATATAGGATAGTTTTTATCCTGGAAATGAAGTTAAAATGGAGATGAAAGTTTGTATGGGGAATCAAAGTTTGTATAGGGACGAACCCGAGCGAAGCGAGGGTGAGTCGCTAGTATGATAATTAAATAATTACTTAAAACAACTTTATTGTTATACTGATAAATCTCTAGATAAAACCAAATCTTTTTCATTTACATTTTATGTAAATGTTATTACTAATAATTCCAACTTGCTGCAACATGTTCTTTTAAACTACAAAAACTATATCTTAGGACACGAAAAAAGTCATCGACCTAAGTCTCCCAACCATTAATCTTTTTAACAGCCCTTTCACAGATTACTTGCTTATCGTATCGCGCGAGACTAATTAAGATTGTTTAATTTGCAACCGTATTTTATGTATAGCCTTTGTTCTAGAAAACGGTGACAGCGTCATTATATTAATTGATACTCCGGAGGTTTTACTGTCCCTGATGTTTCATTTTTTTTGTCACCAAAGTCAGATCTGGAACGAATAAAACGATTCATGCCTAATTTGCTAAGTATGTATTAAAATTTTATTCTACGCTACGTTTCGGTTTTTACGGTAATATATGGCTCAGTGCTGTTTTTCGTATAACAGATTATTTTTAGTTCATTAAAAAATATAATTTTGTTAATAAATTTTGTATTATAATATATTGTGTTTATATTATTTCATTTATATTCAAGTTATAATTATTTGGCGAAATCGGTTATAGTAAAATAACTGTTTAGATTTTAAAAATTACAACTAATTAAAAGCATATTAGTTTTGATTAACAATAAAAAATGAAAAATATCAATCAATTCGTGACACAATCTTTTAACAATTCCTAAAGAAATTTTGTCCATAACCTCTATATTATAATACTAGCGGCTCACCCTCGCTTTGCTCGGGTTCGCCTCTAGAAAAAAAACAAATCTAACCCACGGGAACCGTACTTTTTTCCGGGATAAAGAGTAACCTCTGTGTTATTCTGATATATGAGCAATATTATTGCAAAGTTTCATCAAAACCCATTCAGTAGTTTTTGCGTGAAAGAGTAACAAACATACATCCATACATCGATACATACATTCTTACAAACTTTCGCGTTTATAATATTAGTAGGATACACTTCATAATATTGCGTCTAAAATTAACTACAATAAATGCATTTACGAACAAGCTCTTAATAAAATGATCATGATTGTTAATATTATCGAGTTTCAAAAGATATGAAAAATTCGTCACCATTACAATGTTAAGTCAGTAAGTGACTTTTCATGTTAAAACCTCAACGCCTAAGCGCTGCGATGTAATCAATTTCTTTCCACAGATGTTTTCCGTTATTGAAAACGTACAATATAATATGCGGGGTTTCATTTCCACATAATATTCTTTTCTAGTGATACGTGCGCGTTTTGTTATTTTTAGAATGCTTGTTTCTATAGGGATTTATAGCTAACTAGCTATTCACCCTTGCTTCACTCGGGTTTGTTTCTAGTTTCGTTTAATTATTTATATTTAATTTCTCAGGGATGAGATATTTTCCAGCAGTCAAAAGTATCCTATATGTTTTTTTATTTTTTTTTATTTTATTGTTTTATTACAATTCTCCTCTGACACTGGTCAGAGACTTTGTTATTTCTAAGTTTCTTATACTATAGTACATATTTTTGTCGACATTTTTGGTATACATTTAGTTTATTACATAATTTTTGTATGCTTAATTATATGCTATTTTAATATTCTTAGAATTATTACATTTTATTTTTATAGGTAAGTACTATGAACAATTTTTATATTATACTATTTATTTATTATGACTATTATGTTTATGGCTATTGTTGTTATTATTATTTATACATGTTTCAGGTTTTATGACACTGTGGTCTCATACTCTTCTGTTCTACATTTGCAACATGAGGACGCTAGAAAAGTCTAGCGATTATGATGCGGGATTCAAAAAGGTAAAAGGCACATTTTTTTTTTTATATTGTGCTGTGCCTTTTGTTTACAATTTTTGTTATGTATGTGCAGAAGGCTATGAATATCTTGTGGTGTTCTTTGTGCATGAGTAAAAGGTATAAGTTTTCTATTTTTGTAGCAATACTTGTCTGGTTTTCCAGGTCACAGCGTGCCATACTGAATCTTGGGCATTGTGTAATAAGATGGATTATGGTTTCTTCAACACCAGGGTCGCATTGACATCCTGGGTTGGCAATGCATTTGAACCTTGCCAAGTATTCAGCATAGCCGCCGTGACCCGTTAGTGCTTGGGTTATTAATGGGTTAAGTATCACTTTCTTTGTAAATTTGTGTGCCATTTGTATATTAGGTAGAAAAATTTTGGTTATTTTGCCTTTGTCACTGCTCTTGTACATTTCGTCCCATTTGGTTACTGTCTCTGAGCGGATTACTAATTTTAGGGAGGAAATAGGGAAGGAATCGTATATTGGTGCTATCTTTTTTTTATTTTGGGCTGCTGTTTTAGCTAATTCATCGGCTTTTTCATTCCCTACTATTCCCACGTGTGCTCTTACCCAGAAAAATCTGATTTTCTTGTCAGTCTTAGTTAAGTCGTGTGTGTTCTTTTTTATGGGGAGCGCTAGTGGGTGGGTTGTATCGTGTCTGGTTAGAAGGTCGAGTGATGACCTTGAGTCGCTTAAGATGTCTATTTTCTTTTCCCGAGACCTCATTGCAATCTCAGTGGCTTGGTGGAGCGCGTACATTTCGGCCTGAAACACTGAGCAGAAAGGCGCTAAGGTAAATTTTCTGCTCAATGTTTCCTGCCCGTCCTTCCAACAGGACAATGCCGCGCCCACCCCGTCACTGATCTTGCTTCCGTCCGTGAAGATGCACAGGCCATTGATACTGTGCTTCTCCACGGTTTCCGGGTTGAGATCTTCGAGTCGGGTGTACGTAATCGACGCTTCTAACGCGGGGTGTGGTAGTTTGTGATAGGGAATCTTTGTTTCCACTTCTCTACCCTTTAACAGGGCCAGTGGTTTACCCCTTTTTGCTTCGTAGAGCCTGGCAGCTTCTTCTGCTCTTAGCTCGAGTGGCAGAAGGCCTGCAAGTGCCAGGGCTGCCTCAAAAGAGACGGTTCTGTATGACTTGCAGATCTTCTGCGCGAATCCTTTCTGCAAATTATGGAGCTCTTTTCTATTTTTCCACTTCCCAGCATCCTTAGCCCAGACACTGCTGGCATACAGTATTATTGGCTCGGCCACCGCCGTGTAGATAGTCCTGACGATCTCGGAATTTAAACCCCATGTTAATTTTGCTGCTCTTGCCAATGGTTTGTAGATGTTTGCAACTTTCCTAATTGTATTTCTGATATGTTCATTAAATGTCAATTTGTTGTCTATTGTTACTCCTAAAATTTTTATTTTTTCCACTAATTCGATTGGTTTCCCGCCCATGTGTATAATTGGAGTGTCGAATTTTAGTTTTCTTGTTATGATCATCGCTTGTGTTTTGTGCGGTGCAAATTTAAGTTTATTTTTGACACCCCATTCATACACATGGTCGAGAACCTCTCTTGCTTTCTGTTCTATTGTATTGGGTTTTTTATCCGAGATCATCACGACTATATCATCCGCGAAAGCCTGGACGTGTACACCGAATTTTTCCACTTCGGTTAGGAGTGGGTCTAATAGGATGTTCCAAAAAGTGGGGCCCGCTATTGATCCCTGTACACACCCTTTTGTTGTTTGTCTTAGATGCTTTTCGCCGGCGTATCGCACTTCCACTGTGCGGTCAGTGAGGTAACTACTTACTAGTTTCAGCAAGTTTGGGGGACATTTTTTCTTGATCAAGCCGCTTTTGATGGATGGCCACCATGCACTATCGAAAGCTCCCTCTATATCGAGGGATATGACTGCAACGATCTTTTTGTCTATTATATCCGCTCGGATATGATTTACCATATCATAGAGGGAGTCTTCTGTGCTTCTCTGTGGCATAAATCCGTATTGGCGGGTGTTGAGCGTAGGTAGCATATGCCATCTAATTCTGCGAACCATCGCTTTTTCCAGCATTTTGCCAAGCAGCGGTAGTAATCCTATTGGTCGAAATGCCTTAGGATTGGTGTAATCACCTTTCCTGGGCTTCCGTAGGATCACTACCGTCGCCTATCCTATATGTTGACCTGAATGAGCAGCTATTATCATACCAAATTTCATCAAAATCTGTTCAGTGGTTTCTCGTGATGCGTTCCTAGACAGATGGAAATTCTAAAAACTATAGATTCGGCCTCTGTGTCGATAATAATGACTATTCCAATAAGATTTTCCAAAAAAATAATTAATGTACAGATTTGACTCAGAATTTTATTATATATAGATAGGCGAAGTGGTCTAAATCATACAAGTGATATTTAAAGTGCTTATGAAAATATAGGTAGATATTATTTTGTGTGGAAAGTTATAACAGTAGATGAGTCTCTAATAAAGGTTTACGTAATGGAATTGTACGGTTAAAAGCAATTCATTTTCCACCTACAGGCTTCTGCTTCTCTCTCGATAACTCGCTGAGTAACTAGACAATAATTTTATTATACTGTCATCGGATACCTAAGTCTAAAGATTTGTATAGACGGAGCCCGTAAAAAAATTCAAATACAAAAATAGAAGCGTGATTTGCTGTATATGCTACTGTTCTCCATTTTGCTGTACATAGATAGATCGTTTAGTTTCTTTAAAGAATGAAAAGAACATATGAATAATAAAAATAATAATTTAAGCACGGTTTAAAAGTACACAATACTACTAAAAATTAATTACTTTACCATTATACTTTCTTAGATTTACGAGATTACTTGCTATTTAAATAAAACTATATTTTCGGACTTTTTCACGGATTTATTTTGATTTTTGGTTCCCGACATTTTGAATGCTTTACAGCAATCATGGTCACGTGAGATTAATCCGCGAAAAAAAAACCGAAAATATAGTTTTTTATCATGAAAATAGTTTTACATTTGTGATTTTAATAAAAATATCCATCATACATGGCAATTTATATATTTCAAAACGAAACATCCATCCCTATGAACTATTTCAACCTCAACTATACCAATCTATGAGGATCAAAGGCAATCAAAATCGAGACGCCTGTTCACAGAGCAAAACAGTGATTGCGTATACAATAAAAAAGCTATAAGCCGGATTGCAATCAGGAGGGACTACAAACATAAAGCATATGTTCAAGTAGCACTTATTTATATCTCTATAAGGATCATTTTTGATCAAACCTGGTATATACGGTATATTGGGTACCAATAGTGTGATTCCTTATCAGGACCAGTTCGTCGTGAGATACGTAGAACATCGGGCGATGTGTAAGTTTGATGCTTTTAGGAATTTACATGTACCTACATGAATGAAGAAATAGAGAAAACGTGAATTTTTAAGTTTTTTTTATTTGAAAAGCGTTGAGGCGGTCACTATTCCGTCTAAAGAAATTAATTTCTAATAAAAGCTTAATTTTGAGCTTTTTTCGCGAATTTAATTTCGATTTTTGGTTTCCGACGTTTCGAATTTACAGCAATCATGATCACGGGAGAGTTTTTAAAAATGTCAAATATTCGCGTAATCTAAGAAAGTATTAACACCTGCAGGTAAATTTCTAAGAAATTAATTAAATTACTAAGAAATCTATTGTTAACTGTAACGCCGGTGTGTCGGCAGTGGTGAAGGAATTAAGCTTAGGTCTAATTACCTTATGTTAATTTATAGTGCAAAAACTTGGTCTCAGTGTCTTGAAACTTTTTTGTTTGTTGAATACCTTATTATACTAAATCCATGAATATTCATAGCTAACATAGCTTAAGTTCCAGTTTGAGTCAGTTTTAACTGAAAATATCCAGATTATCGCTTTGATCTGCACCCTTAGTGCATTTGTCATCTTTATAGTCTCGTGAAATAGTCTGCTAATAAAATTACACCAGCCAGCATTGGGAGGATTAAATTTTAAACAGTCGTTATTCACTTTGAAAACGAAAACCCACGTGAGCTTACTTCGTTGTTTATTTTTATAGGAATGCATCGAGAGGAAGATTTAATACTGTCGTTGGCTTTCAGTTACGTTCGCCACCTGTTTATATTTTTATGCTATTTTTATGTCATACATTACTTTTACACTAAAATAGCACTGGTCTATGTCACAGGTAGTCTGAGGAAAAAAAAGTAAAATGTGTACTTTAATAGATATTAGCGCTCAGTAGACCATGGTACCTACTCTATAATGATATAAATGTAAAACCAACCAAGTATTAAAATGTATTAAATGTAATTCATAATAATGAAGATAATTTTGTTACATTTTTAATGATATAGGGTTGCTATACTAAAAAAATCTCCAGACTATAGGTTTTTTAATTTCCTTTTAAACGTGACACTATTTTAATTATTAATTGGACATATTTACTTTTGAGAAAATAGGAGTTTTAGTAAAATTGGTATATGATAATAACAAAAACTTAGTTTTTTTAAATTCCTCCCAAATATTGGGTATTTTAGGGAAGCACACAGGTCCATATTTAACTTACGACTAAACTAGATTATTTCTATTTAACTCATTCTTAAGTAAGCTATTTCAAGTTACTTCTATGGAAATTAAGCTTATTAGCTTGATGAAACAGAATCTTACTGTCAGTCAATAAAATACATGATAACTATCGTATCGTAGTATTGTACTCGTCTTATGCCACTGTTCTGAACTCTTTCTATTTTAAAATACAATGATAGCTCAGTGATAACTCAGCCACTTGGGATACCAATGAAGCGGGCTCGAATCCCGGGTATCGCTTCTCAGATTTTATTATATGCTATCCTTATTATTTCAACTTGGTTACCATTTGCTGACCAGTAAAAGAAAACTTTGCGAAAAAAATTACATATCTGGGAGAAACTAGCAAGTATTCGAAACATATATAAAATCCAATCTGTACATGGCATAGCGTGAGACGTAAAAAGGGCTGAATACAAAATCTACCTAATTGTAAATTCTAGTTATTTATAAAATTATCTTATCGCCAGCCATTACTAATTTAATTTGTAAAATAATTATTTACTAACGCCAAGAATTTAATTTCACTTCCAAGCGTCCATGAAAGTGCAAAAAGTCTATTAAGGAACTTCTCATGCGATAAACAATGAAGTTCATTCCAGAAATCTGCTACTAAATGTTAGTGTAATTGAGATATAAAATGTAAATAGTGTAAAACTATCTTGTGACTGACAAAGTGTTTTAGTTTGCATTCATATGTAAATATGCCTATTTTTATATGTAAAAACAATGAATTCAAATGCTATTAAAAGTAAAAGTCGATGAACGAAGGCATTTTGATATAAAATAAATTTAATAGTGTAAATAAATCTGTACTAAAAAACTATAGAAGTCTTAATGACCAAACTTGAATTGAAATAATATTATATATTTTTAATAAAACTATTTTTTCTCGGATTTATTTAGATTTTTGGTTCCTGACATTTCGAATGTTTTACAGCAATCATGATCACCAGAGATTAATCCGCGAAAAAAACCCCGAAAATATAGTTTTTTTATTTAAAATGTCAAATATTTGCTTAAATCTAAGAAAATAATATTATCTAACTTGACGTACTCGGAGGCCTCACTACAACCACCACCAGAAACTAGGAATGAAGGGGCGGGTGTCAAATTAGACCTGAGATGAAATGTCCACGTCAGTACTTAAAAGTAAAATAAATAATATAGTAAAGTATAGAATAATACAATTAAATTGTAACTTTATTCAATTAGGCTTATTACAAGTGCTTTTGAATCGTTAATGTAAGCGTCAGTGTAGTCAGTCCGTGAGGAACCTACCACCGGCTCGGAAAGCAGTTCTGCTGAGAAGAGCTGGCAAGAAACTCAATATACGGTCAAATATGGTGTCTATGCACAATCCTCATATGTAATACATAATAATACATATATAATTTTAAAAATATAACACCTGGAATCAATAAATCGATATAAAATAAGGGATAATTCGTATTAATAGTTTTATTACGATCACTACATAGGATAAAACAAAATCGCTTCCTGCTGTCTATCTGTCCTTATGTATGCTTAGATCTTTAAAACGGATCAACGGATTTTGATGCGGTTTTTTTAGTAGATAGAGTGATTCAAGAAAAAGGTTTATATGTATAATACATGTATTATATAGTACAGAAAAGCCGAGAAATTCAAAGATTTGTATTTCATACTAACCGTTAAAACATAACTAGGGACGGACTCGAGCAAAGCGAGGGTGAGTCGCTAGTGTTAAATATATAATATATAAGTAAACTTTTTTTTATATTATGTGAAAAAAGTATTTTCAAAAACTGAGCACACAAAACGTAGAACACATTATAATATAGCGTAGAGATAAAACTAATAAAAATTTACGATGAAAATTCAAATGGTTTTACAATCACAATCATGTCGCGAAAGTTATGACGGCCGTTCTCGTTTTCTAATCAATTTTTTAATTTTCTAACAGACCATACAAATTGGTATTGGTGTGTTATCGAGTACTCGTTTGAAATGCACCTTTCGACATGCTATGCTCAGTCAAATATATATCAACGTTTTTTCTTTTTTTAGTAGCACGTTTTTCATTTATCTTTCCACTAACGGCTCACTCTCCTTCGCTCGTGTTCGTCCCTAGGTGCGTTTAACTGTTATTATGGAATAGATAGACTATATGTATATATTATATAATGTGTTTTCCCGTATATTGAAGGGAAACCCGTGCCCAGTAGTGGGTCACTATAAGCGCTGAATATATACATACATACATACATACATACATACATACATACATATAATACATACAAGCTTGGCTTTTCGTAGCAATGGTTCTATATCAAGCGGTGATGATTATTTAGTCTTTGCGATATGACACGTAAAGTCACAAGCAGTAGCACAACTTTAGAAGTGGCTTGCAGGACAAGCTATAATTATTTACTGCTTATTCCACGAACAGCAAACCTTTTAAAAGCTTTGAACGTAGCTTCAGCCAATAGCAAGATTATACTATAATATTTTCTATTGATTTTTTATTAAAATTCCAAACACAAAGTACAAAAGGAAAATGATTTAATAAAATCACCTTAAAAATTTTAGATAACGTTGAATATTTCTTATGTATTGGCGTAAAATACATAACTAGATATAATTTAAAACAATATTTTTACCATTATGTAAATATGAAATAAATATTAAAATCGTTATTATGGCAAAATCTTATTGGATTTGGTTCAAAAGGCAGTATGTACACTGTACGGTCTTAAATATTTTAGATACATCGCTATATCCCCCGGGGTACATTCGCCGTTTCGTATACATTTACTGACCAAATAAGTAATATACATACGTTATGTTGTGAACAAACATTGGTTTAATATAAGCATATAGACATTTTTTATTTATATTTTTTCAAAGTAAACTTAAATTCAACTTATCCTCGACATTTCGTGTAATAAACAGGAAAAATGATCGCCAAATTATACTTTTACTATTATTTATTACGCCCAAAGCATGCTATTTATATTCAATGACTAAATTGTTTTGTTTTATATAATTCAATATGTAAGTATTGGCTAGCTAACAAGTGATAAAATTATATGTAAAAAAATAGAGTTAGGTAGTTAGAGGTATTATAAAATATATATAGAAGGCAGTGGTAGCCCAGTGGTAACGCGCTCACTTGGGAAACCGAGTGAAGCAGTTTCAAATCCTGGGTCTCGCACTTGATATTTTCATGTGCGAATCATTTCCAACTTGATTACCACTTGTCTTACGGTGAAGGAAAACATCGTGAGGAAACCTGCATGTCTGAGAAAACTTAGTAAGTTTATTTATTTTTAATAAAGGATATAATATCGCTCCAAGCACAATTAAAATAAAAATGAATACTTATTATGAATTTCTATGAACTATATTCCTACGTAATATTGACAACTGTGCCCTGGAAGTTTCCTCATCACTACTATTCGAAAAGTTTCGCTTTTGAATAAAGTCAGTAGTAAATATTCCCATATTAGAGGACAAAGTGTCGGTACTTTTCGCCACAGAATCTGTAATCAAAAGTTTTACTATAACATCTGATTAAAATAGCTTTATTATTATTGAAATTATCAATAACATATTTATCACAATCTGAAAAACTACATAACGTTAGTATACTCGTAGTATACATCTAGTTTATTATGTTACAATGAAAAATAAAATTAGTACACCAGATTTATTTATAAAAAAATCTTCAAAGAATATTTGTTTCACAGGTTTAACTTTTGTGATTATTTTAGTTAAGTTACGTATTGTTATCAGTGTCAGATATACGTAGGTACTGCTGACTCACCGAAAAATTTATATCAAACGAAAATAGCAGACGGAGTGAAGTTCTAGGAATATTGAATTATTCTCTTAGTTGAGCTTGACATATTTCAAAGCGGATGCTAAATATACCTATAAGTGAGCTCGATAACAGAATGTATTGATGGTATCGTATTATTTCTATTAATCTTTCAAAACAGACTGTTGTGAATTGGGAAAAGATTATTGCTATATTATTTACAAAACTCCTTAGTATTTTTCTATATCATATAACTGTTTTAATAATATAAAACCATGTAATAATCATCTAATAATAAATAAATGAATATAAGGATTATTAAGATGTGAATATATATATATATATATATATATATATATATATATATATATATATATATATATATATTATAATATTATTGAAATAATAATTAATTCAAATCATATTAATAATGTTCGTAATTTCTTTTGTAATGTTTATTATACATATTTTAATTCTTTATTAAGTTAAATTGCCCAAAAGGATTTTCAAGAAACTAAAAAAATACACGAAAATATTTTTAAGCATGTATAAAATATTTTTGTGAAATCATGTAGATATATATATATATACTGTTATTTACTGTTTGACGACACGTTTGTCTCAATTTGTAGGGACCCTACTTGCTGTGCCAGCGTCGCGGGGTCGAGTCCCGCTGAGGGCATTCATTTATGTAATGAGCACGGATGTTTGTACTCCAGTCATGGGTGTTTATATTTACAATATGTATGTATTTAAAATTATATATGTGTAGCGTATAAACTATCTGTTACCCATAACACAAGCCTCGTAGCTTACACGTAGCATCATATTTATTTATTTATTGTGATACAGGGTCAAATATACAATCAATATTTAGAGAACAAAAAATGAATATATGTACATATATTCGTATACACATGTACGTGGACAACGAATTAGCTAGTACACAATAACTCACTTTGGAGTATAAAATTGAAAAACTATAAATATCAGACGGTATTTTATAATATTATTTTTAAACGTGATAGTTTTTTAGCTTAAAGCAATTTTCATGTTATTTCTTTATTATTTAGTTTTGACTCCAATGTATTGCTCTTTTTTACGTCAAATATACTTTGCTATGACAAAGAAATAATTAAATTCTAAAATAATATTTAAAAGCTCGTTTAAACTTTTGTTTTACGTAGTATAGAAAATTTTTCTGCAACTAGTTCTAACAATTTTCATATTTCTAGAGTAAAATTTTTTTGTAAGTTGAAAGTACATGCATTATTTTATGATTAAGGGTTCACGGAGCTATGTAAGTTATGTAAGTTAGTTCAATAGTTATTTAACTTATAACTTTTGCTATGAATTGCTTTTATAAAATATTTTAACTAAATAACATTTTCTTTATCATTTAGTAGTGTTTATGAAAGCGCCTCTTTCTAACTAATGGTTATCACGTACGGCTGCAAATTGTAAAGCTTTGGGCTTGTATCCTAGAGTGGACCAATAACAGTCATTTGAATTTTTTTTTCAAAGATATTCCAAGTAGCATTTTGTCCTGTACACTTTACCACGGGGAGCGTGTAAAGCCATCCGTTCTGCACCAGTCAGCATCAGTCCTGCACTTCTCATCCGTTATGAGATATCCACCCAACCAATAGTTAAAGAAGATGCTTGAATTCGATTATTTTAGTTGTTGTAAAAATTAAATTTATTTGTAAATTACTTTTTTTTAAACAGTTTTTAATTTAATTAATTTTACTGTTACATTTTATTTTTTTAATAAAAAATAGCGTAAGAGATGAAATTTTAAACCTCTATGTAGAAAAGTTGGTTAAAAACTTGTTAATCCGTCGCTAAATGGAAAGATTAAGAAATAAATAATTCAATTCTCTCGCTCGGGTTCGTCCCTTACGTTGCTTCCCCATACAAACTTTCATCCCCATTTTCACCTTCTTAAGGGATGATTTCCGTGAAACAAACTATTCTATGTCCTTTCCAGGGTTTCAAACTATCTTCTTACCAAATTTCATCTAAATCGGTTCAGTAGTTTCAGAGTTTATTCCGCAGAAACAAACAAACAAAAAATCTTTCCTCTTTAAATTATTAGTATAGATAGATTCATTAAAGTAACCTTAAATGTTATACGTACATGATGAAACAAATAAAAGTAAGGCACGGATGAGTACGATCTGAATCCTCAGCTTGAGTAGCATGCGCTCATTTCTTTTGTTTCTCATTTGAAATGACAGACGTTTTGTATTGTAGGCTTCAAATAAAACCGCGGAACAAAAAGTGTAAGCTTTTACTTTTGAACAGTATACACCAACCAAAGAAATATCATGGCTTTTCAAGTTATTTCTTATAAAACAAAGCAAATTATTGTAAGAGCTATATATGGTAGTCTTTGGGAGCAATTTATGAAGTTTAAATATTATTATGTAATTAAAACATATGTGGTAGATAACATAAGACAAGATATTTCAAAACGTGTAATAAATAAATATGTTGGGACTTTAACACACAGCACCATCTGGTTCCATGGTAAGCTACGAGGCTTGTGTTATGGATACCAGATAGTTCATACACTACACATATATAACTTTAAATACATACATATTATAAGTATAAACACCCATGACTGGAGTACAAACATCCGTGTTGATCACACAAATGAATGTCCCCAGCGGGACAGCATGTAGGGTACTCTACAAACTGAGCCAAACGTGTCGTCAAAATATGTAATAATATTATGTTTAAAATAAATCTGAGCAAAAAAATATTTCTTTTGAAGAAAGGATTGTAATTTTCCACGCCATAAGTAAAGAGAGAAAACGGGAATAAATATTTTTTGTTTAACAGAATCTAAAATTTAGAATAATATGTTCGTCGGATTAAAAATAATAAGATGGGAAAAAATAAATATTTACATAGTTTAAGGTGTGTCTGATATTCATTCAAAAAAACTCCTGTGTAAATATTTAGTGCTATTGAGGATTATTATCAAGTGTTTCTATTATTTTATTGATTGTTCATCCATTATTATTTAAAACTCGCTTTTGAATGCCTTCACAGAATAAAACTGTATGGAACTACAATTTTTGTTATACATATTTATAATCATATTATATTAATCTTTGTAGCTTACAGTACAATGTTTACGCTTTACTTCAACTTCAGCTTGAATAATTCACTCGATTGAGTCTTAACGCCTCGTTAGTTACTGTAAATTATTGATATATAGCAAATTCAGAAGCGCAAATGTAATATCTAATCATAATTGAACTATATTAGAGAATTTTTAATTTTTTCATCATTCTTGAAAGTGGACTTTATTGTCTACAAGTTACAAAACAATTTTCAGCTAATATAGCCTTTATCGTACAATCTCGAATATAACGAAATTTGTTTTAATAAACATTTTTATTATTATTTTATATTTTCCACGTTTCAACTAACTTATGATATTTCTAATTTTTCATACTGTAAATATTTTATTTTTAGGGTATCATAGAACGCATTCGTTATCGAAATAACACAACATAGTGACACTTATTCTTTCTTATTGTTTCTTGTCCTATATTTATTTTAAAAAATATAATCAATTTGAATACATTGTGAGTGGTTAGCTTGATTTTTATATCAATTAAATTTCCGTAGAAGTCCCTTGGATATATAGAAACTTATACAAATATCAATGAGAACCCCAGACTTAAAAAACTGATAATGGTTTGTTATGTGCTTTTGTCTCACATTTCAAAAATCTCTTATCGATACGGCCAAAATGACGATCCAATTTTTTTTTATGTAGCATTCATTGATGTCAATATTTATTTAAAAGTATAAGGAGGCAAATTGGAAAACGCTATTGGTACAGCGAATATTTCGTATTGTCGAAGTTTTGATTAAAACATTTCTATCCATTCGTTGTTTGTTTTGCGTTAAAATTATTGTCAAAATATCCAATATATTATGTTTTATATTTATTTCTCCTTTTTGTTTGTTTTGTTACTTACTATATCTCTTAAATTAGAGATAAACGTTTTCATTTTTACATTTTACTTTAGTGATGATTTTTTTTCAAAGAATATATTATTTTGTTTAAATTGTAATTCAATTTGATGAATTTTTACTATTCTTCCAAATAATTACATAATTTTGGTGTCAGACACTGTCTGTAATAACTATGACTTTTGGGACGTCAAAAAACTTTAGTGAACATGTTTGTTGTACAGCGTTTGAAACGTCTCGGTGGGAACAAAAAATAAATATTTTTATTTAAAACTAGCGAGTCACACTCGCTTCGCTCGGGTTCCTATCTAGGTACGTTTTACGTTTAGCATTGAATAGATAGAATATAATATATATTATATATATTATATGTGCATTGTCACTCTCTAGCCCTCCAACTATCTTCACACAAAAAATTACGTCAATCCCTCACACCGTTTTGACGTGAAAGAAGGATAAACAAACAAATAAAGTCAAACTGTATCTATACTAATATTATAAA
This sequence comes from Brenthis daphne, assembly GCA_947093115.1. Lineage (NCBI taxonomy): Eukaryota > Metazoa > Arthropoda > Insecta > Lepidoptera > Nymphalidae > Brenthis > Brenthis daphne. The sequence continues at coordinate 26,335,873 of OX352474.1, read as the reverse complement.
GAGGTAAAGTTTGTGATCTTGTGAGTTTGTGAGTTTGTGAGTTTGTGACGTTGTAGGGGGTAATCTCTGGATCTACTGAACCGATTTACAAAATTCTTTTACCAATAGAAAGCCACGTTCTTTCTGAGTGTCATAGGCTATATATTAACCCGAAAAATGAAAAGGTTTTTTTGTGGTAGTCGGATTTGCAAAGTAAGTCGGAGAAAAAACGGTCGAACGAAAACGTTTCTTACGAACGCTGCCTTAACGATGAGAGATATATGATTATGTTCTAGAGAAAAGTTGTAGAGCTTAATAATGCCTACAAAAAAGTCAGCGACAGCATATGTCTAACTTTTATATTTAAGTCACAAAAAGTAGTTTTTTATAATAAAAAAATCATTTAAATCGGTAGGTCATGTTTATTGGTCATATTATCAACAATTATGAATTCTTATCAAAATAAGTAAATTTATCGTCTAAAATATTTAAAACAAAAGACTTTTCCCTTTTACTGCATATAATTTGGACAAATGGTTAAAGAGATAATACAACATATTCGTAGGTATGGACGAACCCGAGCGAGCTTTTTGTCTGTTTTTCTGTTTGTACGGGCTAATCTCCGATTCTATTGGACTGATTTAAATGAAATTTTGCATGGTGGTACCTTATATTCCCGTGCAACATCTTAAATACTTTTCATCCCGGAAAATTAAAGAGTTCCCGTGGGATAGTTAAAAAACTATAATAATTTATACAGCTTAGTACACAAAAACTAATGATTGGATTTTAATGAAACTTTACAATAATATAGTTCATACATGACAAAAACAAATCAGCTATTTTTCATCCCGAAAAATTAAAGAGTTTTCGTGGGATAGTTAAAAACTGTAGTAACTTATACAGCTTAGTACACAACAACTTATTCACCTAATTTAGTAAAATTTGGCATGCTGATACCTTATATTGCCGATCAAACAACAGGTTACTTTTCATCCTGGAAAAATGAACGGTTCCCGTGGGATAGATCTGTTTGTGCTTTTCTAGAGGTGAACCCGAGCGAAGCGAGGGTGAGCCGCTAGTATTGTAGAAAGAGAAAGTGTCATAGCTACAAATGCATTCAAATAGTTTATATTAATTTTTAGGTTGTGTTCATAATTATAATTATTATAAAGTAGTAAGGAAAAAGAAAAATGATATTTTTATGTTTTTCCATCAAATTCCAATTTTTCTCTTCATAAAAACCTTCCTTAAGCTTCAACGAATATTTGAAAAAAATATTATCTGAATTGGTCCAGCCATTCTCGAGTTTTGCGCTTAGCAACACATTAATCCATTCATTTTTATTTTTAAGATTGAAATAGCCGATTTACATAGTTTAAACGAATTTAATGCTATACAATATTTCGATTATTTAAGGGTTTGATGAATATTTTTAATATTATTGAGCTTTGAAGGATATTTTTTTGCGTTTTAAGGCAAATGCGAAAAAGTAAAATTAAAATTTGACAAAATTATCGTGATAACTTCACAAGTATGAATTTATTGGGCGTATTACTCAAGGGTTTTTACTATAAGATCATTATATATTTTTTTATTTGATTAAATCAATGGTAAGTATTAATTTAGTTATAAATAACATAAAACATGAATGCAAAATAATATTTTTTGTTTACGAAAACACACTCTGTCGAAAAACAACTCTACCCTGTAAGTAAATTTGATCAGAAAAGGATTATTTGCGATTTAAACCCTGTTATCTTTTTCGCACCTTTACTTCCTTTTTATACATTATCAGCTTACTTACAAAATATAATAGTAAAAATATGCTACCTAACGCCCCAACCAATATACCAATAACCAACAATAAAGTTGAACGGTATTGTCTAGTACTAAAAAGGCCAGCCAGACTTCAAAATTTTGGAACGTCTATATAAAAATAATATACTTTAACACCTCCACGTAAATTTCTAAGGAATTAATTGTTAACTGTAACGCCGGCGTGTCTGCAGTCGTTGAAGGAATATATATATTGTATATATATGTATGTAAAAATAAAAATAAATTATTTTACTAGTATTACACGAAATATATGTCACGAGCGACTTACCCTCGATGCGCTCGGGTTCGACCCTAGTTAATTTTTAACGTTTAGTATAGATTTCTCAGAGATGAGATATTTTTACGAAGTAAAAAATATCCTATATATTGACCAGTATAACCAGCTATCATCATAACAAATTTAATCAAAATACCTCCAGTGGTTTTTCCGTGATGCGGTCACAGAGAGATAGACAGACAAAAATTGTAAAAACTATAGATTCGGTCTCATTGATATAATGTCTATTTCAATAAGATTTTACAAAAAAATATTTATTGTACAGTTTCGGCTTAGTTACAATTTTATTATACGTATAGATGTACAATGTACATATATCATTGTTTTAGAAACTAAAAATGCTCTGTTAACAGTGCATTGAAATTGACTACCTGGAATATTTATAAAAAGCTAACTTTTGTAAAAAGTTCAAAATTTAGTTGTAGTCGCATAATTTGTTTGAGCATCGCTGTAAATATTACGAAGCGTAATGAATATTCAGACGCTAATGTTGTGATGTAGCATAAATTTCGTTGCAAAACCTAACTCGAATGCCTTAGATAAATATTTGGAAATGTAATCGAGAGATTGTCGTAAATAATCTTGCTCTTTATAGCTCTTGAATTTTTCATACCTCTATAAAAACATGTGTAGTACAGTAATAGAGTATGTATGTATGTACGTGTGTAAGTATTCAACCCTTTTTCAACGTCCTGGTGGGCACGGGCTTCCCTTCAATATTAGGGGGATCAGGCCAAAATCGATTATATTTTTAATTTAAATTAATTTTAATTTAATAAAATGTATACTTACCAAAATATCAAATATTTTTTTTTAATTTACATCTGTTACTGTTTTTTTTCTAAATGAACACCGAAAATATAGTATTTACTAACTATAAATTGTTCTATTTACCCCTTTCTTGGCTCAAAAATTTGATCTGCAAGGTCCAGTGCTTTTATATAGGTAATAAAAAAGTCCACACCGACACATATCTATTCTACAATTTTTAGGTCTAAATACATACCTAGTGTGTCCTAATATAGAGGCGGTTTTGTCTTGAAATTATGGTTTAATTTTATGCGGTACGGTGAATGAAAACAATGTAAGACAAGATATTTCGGGGTGTATTTTCTATTGTAAATGTAATAGAAATTAAATTCTGCGGTGAAGGTTGAGTCTGGGTTAAAATTATCACAAATATCTCATTCACTTACATAATTATACTTTGCATCTGATGATTAGTGTTTGTTTAACTTGTAATACGTGAATTTTATGAATTGCTTGCATTTCTTTCAGTAATCTCTTTATTACAGCTCGCGTTCCATGTTTTTACCTATGATATCGTCAGTCATGTTCTTCTTTTAGCACTGGATCTGTTTAAAGGTAACCTTTACAGATAAATAAAATTGAAGTGTCTGTTTGTAATGTCAAAATAATATCTTTTTCTAAATGCATATGGAATTATATACGGTATTTATAAGAAAAACATTTTTAAAAATTTTGTCTGTCTGTCTGTTTGTTGCGGTTAATCTCCGAAACGGCACGGGACTTTCACTGGCAGGTAGTTGATGTTATAAGGAGTAACTAAGCCTACTTTTATTTCAGTAAAAGAATTAGGGTTCCGCTCCAAAAAAAAAATGTGCCTAGGGACGAACGCGAGCGAAGCGAGTGTGAGTCGCTAGTTTATAAAAAATATTTGCTATAAACCTTTAATAAGAATTAAAATGTTGGTCGCTCAAGTGGTATTTTCTTCTTTGCCTTGTATGATTAGGCTCAGCGGAAATAAATATGATTAGTAGAGGTAGGGGTGTTAGAAAATGGGACATTTTTGATTTTAAGACAACGCAACGGAATTAAATACTATCAACGATTATGCAATCTGATTGCTATGAAATGGTTAATTCCAGTTAAAATATATGGTCAACCGAACCCTATTAGCGGGCAACTATTTAAATGCTAAGGTTTATACTCCTTCATGCTAAAATGGCGAGATGGAGTTGGATGAAATTTAATACACGTAACAACCTGGTGCTACTGCTAGATACCTAGAAATGCACCATTTTTTTAACGTTGGAAAATGCATTTAATGCATACATACAGATGGTTATGTGGGACACATCGGAAAAACCAATACTATCCACCAAAACCCAACAGACCTCCCCTAACAGAACAGAACTGTCTTAATGGGGCGTCGCAAGATTGCTTAGGCATTCAACCACGACGCTCCGACGGCAGGTCCACCGAAGCAGATCACAATAACCATGGGGTTGCTCCAACAGTCCACTCTGCTGTCATAGAAGTACCAGGAGCAACCCGCATGGTACACTACTCACCGAAGTGGGCCACCTCCCAGTGTGTTTCTTGGCTTCACGCCCTGCTGAACTGCCGGACGCTAATCAGCAACCTCACCACAAAAAAGTAAACGCATGTTGGGGGGAGGCCTAGAAATGCACTTAGATGAAGAGAGGGTAAGTCGCTAGGACTCCAATAAGTCATTAATACAAAAAGAAAACGTACGTATTTTCAATAATATCTATAATTTATAAACCTATTTATACTTTAATGAAAATATAATTTTAATTTGCTATTCATGAAAATAGCTTATATAAATTTTTTGTATAAATTTTTCTCATAACAATACTTAAGTTATTAGGTATCATTAAATTAGATCTTATGTAAACATTTTAATGGAATTAAAAGTTCGACTCATATTCTTCAGATACTTTCATCTCAGATATTGCCAGAGTAAATAACTCGAGACTCTAATAACATTCTTTTCATCTATTTTAACGTATTTTCATAAAAAATACATTCTGAATATGGTATAATAATACAGATTATTATAAAACTAATATTTGCAAGCAATGAAATAACTTTCTGATAAAATAAATTGACCACATAAAACATACTATTAAATCAACATATTATTATATAAGTAAAGTTTGTATCTTAAAGCTTCCCTCAGAAACTACCAGTTGTATTCAAAATTTTGTTTCTATATTGAGTACAATTTTATTTTTAACTGCCTCGGTGGTGTAGTGGCTAGCATGTACTGCTGCGCATCTAAAGGTCCTAGGTTCGAGTCCCAGATCGGAGTAAATTTAGTTATTGAGGCTTTTTGTTAAGAAAGTCCCAGTATATCCTGAAGTTTGGAAATTGGTGACGTTTTACCCCATACCTCGGAGAGCACGTGAAGCTTTGGCCTAAAATCTTACCAGCTGTGGCGAATAATCGTCGCATCGGAATTTGAGAGTGAAAGGATTAGAGAGTGTACTTATATCTGCGCGTATATACTTGTGTACTGTATGATCAAATTTGGATTTTACACACTTTATGATTTAAATATGTTAATTGTTTTCGAAAGGATTAAGTACCATTTTCTTATGCAGGCTTCTCCTGGGCAAACCCGCTCTATTTCTATTTCCAATAAAAATATATAAAAAAAAAACAATTAATCTCCTCGCTAATAGAAGCATATTTTTATTTTATTTATATTTGGCCAGCGTAGTGCATGACAGCCTGTTCGAATTGAGGATAGAGGCAGATTCCCAGCAGTCATTAAATGGTTAAAATTATTATTTACTATTATTAATACGAAACGTTTGTATATTTTATAATATAAAAGCAACCTCATACAAAAGAAATCAGTAGCCTATAAAGTATTAACAAAAATATAAAATTGGAGCAAAACGAACTGTACTACATAATGAATTTGATTAATCGGCTGACGTTATCGAGAACGGCTCCTCGAGGCCTAATTATTCATAACGATATTATCACACTTCGATCGCAAATTAAAGTGATATATTTACCAGAAACAGTGTAATGTTCATAAAATTATACTGAACTATATAATTATCAGATTTTATCATGGGCTAAAGGAAGCATTTATTGAGTGTAAGGTTTTTAAATTTACATGATAGGTTTTTTGTAAGTTGGTAGAGCTTTTGTATTTTTTCTAGTTGTCGACTGTAAAATAAGGCAAAATAATTTGAGTCATTATCTACTTATAACTAATATCATAATAAAAAGTAATTTTAGTGATGATCATAATGCAGTAATTGTTTAGATAAGTCTAAAATATATAAAATAAATTTATATATTTTATTTTCATACAAAGGCAGTGGTAGCCCAGTGGTAACGCGCTCGCTTAGGAAACCGAGTGAATCGGGTTCGAATCCTGGGTCTCGTACCTCTGAAACTTTCATGTGCGAATCATTTCTAACATGATTAGCACTTGCCTTACGGTGAGGGAAAGACATGTGAAGTCCTCCAACCTGCACTTGGCCAGCGTGGTGAACTATAGCCTGATCCCCCTCGTATTGAAGAAAGGCCCGTACCCAGCAGTGGGACGTTAAAAAGGGCTAAATACATACACACATTTTCATACAATATGATCTTACCTTCACCATAAAAAATGTTATAAATAAAAATGTGACGTTAGCGTATTGATATGTTCTTCAGGTATAGAAACTAGAAAGCCTTATCTTTAGCAGTAGAAAGTAAAAAGCCGTGCAATTACCGTAGTATATCAAATATTATTGTCAATAGTCCATACTTGTCTACTTTTGAATGTAGATATCTTAAAATTACACCAAAAATTTTAATCCAAAAATGTTCCCTTCAAACCAGTCAACCAGATGTCTTTCTAATATTTTTATTATGTCCAAAAAGGATGTGCTCATTCATATAAAAACTTCTCTGAAACGGCTTAATAACTTGTCATCAGAATACAACCGCATAAATCATCCCACGACAGATCTACTACGTATCAATCATTTCATAGCCTTTAATATCTTTCGGAATGATAGCGAAAACTTTACATTTACATAGAAGAAGGCAACTCGGCCCCTATTATGTAAATCGGATCACGTCGAGGCCCAAGATATGGTTTCTCTTACAGAGATTTGGAGTCCCCGATCAAACATTATGACGACCTAGTAAATCCTGCTTATACCTTTCTCTCGCATGAGTGTTGTTCTTGAGTGTTGAACCTTGTTTAACCATACATTTAAACATTACATACATAATATGTATATATAATACTAGCGGCTCACCCTCGCTTCGCTCGGGTTCACCTCTAGAAAAGTACAAACAGATCTATCCCATGGGAACCGTTCATTTTTCCGGGATAAAAATAAGTAACCTGTTGTTCGACCGACAATATAAGGTATCAGCATGCCTACATTACTCAATTAGGAGCATAAGTTGTTGTGTACTGAGCTGTATAAGTTACTATAGTTTTTTAACTATCCCACGGGAACTCTTTAATTTTCTGGAATGAAAAGTACCAAATTTCATTTAAATAGGTTCAATAGTATCGGAGATTAGCCCGTACAAACAGGCAGAGTAAGAAAAAAATTGAAAAAAATCTGGATTTGTTCTATTTCTCTTTTTACGGGATGTAAGAAGAGAACTGACTCGTTTTTCTGCATTTTTTTCTACCATCTAGGTACAGACATTCGACCTCTACAGTTTTATTTTATTCATATATGTATATTCAGATAGAATAAATAACGTATAATAAAACAGTAATATATAATAATGAAAATAGTTATAGCGAGTGTACCTTAGAAGATAGACATATACTATGTAGAACTTTTCTATAGACCTTTTTAAGACTTACAATTTTCTTGTACAATGTTTGATGAGCCAACGTTAGCCATATAAATTTCTAAGGACAATTCGATAGAACCAGTTATTGTGTTTTCCCGTGGCATTGAATAATTTGCCTGTCGTATTCTAAATGTTAACCCGAGCACTAAGTTTTAACACTATACAAAATTAAGTTAAAATCGGTTGATTACTTTTTTTCGTGAAACGCGCACATCGATTTGACTAAGTTTTATTATAGGTATAGATAAGAATAAATATTGCGAGCGTAACTTAGGAGATAGACATATACTATTCAGAATTTTTCTGTAGGAGTTTTCAAGACCTACAATTTTTTAGTATATTGTTTTGATGTAGGTAAGTCTTAAGGCTTAGCCAGCGGAAGGTTTCTAGGGAGGACTCGATAAAACTAGTTATTGTATTTTCCCGTGGGAAAGAAAGATTTTCTTTAAGTAAAAGGTATCTAGGCAGTGGTATCCCAGTGGTAACGCGCTCGCTTGAGAAACCGAGTGAAGCAAGTTCAAATCCCGGGTCTCGCACCTCTTATATGTGCGAATCATTTCTAACAAAATTGCCACTTGTCTTAACGGTGAAGGAAAACCTGCATGTCTGACAGAACCTCTAGCAAGTTTTCGAAAGACATGTGAAGTCCACCAACCCGCACTTGGCCAGCGTGGGGGACTATGGCCTGATCCACCTCGTACTAAAGGGAGGCCCGTGCCCAGCAGTGGTACGTTAAAAAGGGCTGAATACAACATATATACATACATACTACATACAAAAAGTACCCTAAATGTTGACTCGATTAATAAGTTATCATACAGGCAAACAGTCAAACAGACAATTTTTTTAATAACTATTGTTTTGGGGTTTATGTTGTGTATATAATACGTTACAAATAAACGAAAACATCTATCCCATGGGAAAAGTACATTTTTCCGGGATAAAAAGTAACCTATTTGTTATTCTGATGTATGAACTATATTATTGTAAAGTTTCATCAAAATCCAATCAGTAGTTTTTATGTACTAAGCTGTATAAGTTACTATAGTTTTTTGACGATCCCACGGAAACTCTTTAATTTTCCGGGATGAAAAGTAGCTCATTTGTTTTTGTCATGTATGAACTATATTATTGTAAAGTTTCATTAAAATCCAATCAGTAGTTTTTGTGTACTAAGCTGTATAAGTTGTTATAGTTTTTAAACTATCCCACGGGAACTATTTAATTTTCCGGGATGAAAAGTATCTAAGATGTTGCCCAGGGATATAAGGTACCACCATGCAAAATTTCATTTAAATCGGTCTAATAGATTCGGAGATTAGCCCGTACAAACAGGAAAACAGACAAACAGTTCGCTCGGGTTCGTCCATACCTACGAATATGTTGTATTATCTCTTTAACCATTTGTCCAAATTATATGCAGTAAAAGGGAAAAGTATTTTGTTTTAAACATTTTAGACGATTAATTTGCTTATTTTGATAAGAATTCATAATTGTTAATAATATGACCAATAAATATGACCTACCGATTTAAATTGTTTTTTTAATATAAATAACTACTTTTTGTGACTTAAATATAAAAGTTAGACATATGCTGTCGCTGACTTTTTTGTAGGCATTATTAAGCTCTACAACTTTTCTCTAGAACATAATCGTATATCTCTCATAGTTAAGGCAGCGTTCGTAAGAAACGTTTTCGTTCGATCGTTTTTTCTCCGACTTACTTTGCAAATACGACTACCACGAAAAAGCCTTTTCATTTTTCGGGGTAATATATAGCCTATGACACTCAGAAAGAACGTGGCTTTCTATTGGTAAAAGAATTTTGAAAATCGGTTCAGTAGATCCAGAGATTACCCCCTACAACGTCACAAACTCACAAACTCACAAACTCACAAGATCACAAACTTTACCTCTTTATAATACTAGTATAGATAATCTATGTTTTATATTATGAAATTAAAGTGTGTTTCTTTGTATTTGATAGAAATTTAACACATTAATGACTTTGATTTCAGATGAAATTATATTATAATTCCACTAGAAAAACCACTTTTGTTCTGTTAAGCATTAATAGGGTTCAAAAGTGAAAATTTGGTTAAAAATTAAGGTGGATTTCCAGTCTCTAAGTGCAGGATAAAGTGATTTTTTAGGGTTCTGTACCCGAAGGATACCAACGGAACCCTATTACTAAGCCTCCGATGTCCATCCGTCCGCTCGTCTATCACAGGGCTGTATCTCGTGAACCGTAATAGGTAGTATGTATCTATTGCCGCTATAATAACAAATAATAAAAATAAAACTACAAGAAACATTTTTTATCGTTTGTAATCGATCATCGAAGTAAATATACTATATACATAGAGTAAAAGTCATATTTATAAAAAGTAAATGTACGATGGTATATGGAACCGCTTGTGAGCGAATTCAACTCGCACTTGACCGATTTTACCGATCTTAAAACATATATTAATTATAGTTAGTAAACTCTAAGAAGGTTCTGGAATATCTCTATTAAGACGTGAACTTGACTAATTTGTTGAAAGAACAAAATTTCCAACATTAAATGACTTTTAGATTAAGCGCCGTGTCTTTTAAAATCTCAATTAATCATTTCTATTTATTTCTCATTACGCTTGGAACAATTATTTTCGTTATTTTCGTTTGGATCGCTATGAATTAAATTGTTTGTTTAATTATTGTGACGGCAAAGCTATTTTGTTGATATTTTTTATGGAAAAACAAAATGTAAAATATATTTATGATTCTTAATAAGCAATTTGAGCTACATTGTTGTAAATGTTACGTTTTGATTAATTTTAAGTATTGACATTACTATTTAGCTGTTAAAATAATATGAAATATATTTTTTTAAAGTTTTTTTCTTAAAAAGAATATAATATGTGGAAATGATCAGAGATTTTAATATAATTCTGAATGATAAAGTATGGATTATAAGAAGATCGTGCAAAATAGGCTGGCCAGTAAATTTTCTAATTAATAATTTATTTTATGTCTATAATCTGCGACTCACCCTCTCTTCACTCGGGTCACCCTAGCTTGAATCTACATACAAACTTTCATCCCCATTTTCACCCTCTTAAGGGTTGATTTCCGAAATAAAAAGTATTCTGTATCCTTCCCAGGGTCTTTCAAACTATCTTCTTACCAAATTTCATCTAAATCGGTGCAGTAGATCCAGAGCTTACCCCCTACAACGTCACAAACTCACAAATTTTACCTCTTTATAATATTAGTATATATTGTTTAATCAATTTGTACACCAAACTGTTTGTCTTCCAAAAGTAACAGAATATACAAAATATGCTATATTTATTTTCGAAATTATGTTTGTTCCACTTTAAAGTGATTTTTTTATCTGTTTCAAATGGCCAGTCTAGTCAAATCATAATCTATGCATAATGACGTATAGCATCTAAAACTCCGTCCGTCCGTCCGTCCGTATGATATGGACCTACTCAGTTGTTTTTTATTCGTTTGAAAACTGACATACTATTGGAATATATATGACACGAGACCAAATTTCATATGCTTCCTAGTACGAATATACCATATCTATGGTTTATAATATCATTTATAATATAACAATAATAATAAAACATAGGGTCTAACTCGTATTGCCCACTTAGATCAGAGGTCATACGATCGATTATCACATGGAAAAAATGTTTATATTAACTGTATGGTATATAATCTAAGAAAAACTAAATATTATGGTGTATTAAATTAGGCAGAAAAAAATTTTTTTTTCAATTTATCTACCCAAAAAGGAAATAAATAAAGTAAAATATTTTTATAATTATTATTATCAAATTTAACAAAATTCTAACCTATTCATATAAACTCTACGTTGTTTAAATAAAGGTATTTTAATAGACAGTAATATTAAAGTCATTTAACTTTGTAATTTTATTTCAAATGCTTTATAGTCTTCTTTGACGATGAACGTTTTCATCCTTTCTAAATCCTTTTAAAAACTTTACGAGCCACTCCAAACTATGAGTACTAGCTGTTAACATAACGTAAAATATATCTATCTTTATTAGCTATCCAAACTTTATGGTAGGTACTATGCAGCAACAAATATGTCAGAAACGCTGTATGTTTAAAGACTCATGACATATTCATTCGACCTAAATAAGAAAAAAAATCATACATATTATACAAAACTATCTTTTTTCTAGACCGTACCCAGATACTGCCTGTAAAAACTATTCATCTAGAGTCCTAAAACTTCATGAGCAGCTTCCTTTTGATGAGACGCCCAGCTATTCTTTCTACGAAAATTTGATAGATACAATTGTGGATTGATAAGGAATATGTCAAAACGGTGATAATCTATTTATTGATACTGGCACGATACAAGATAACCATTGAAGAAATTTAATTGTATTTTAGTTAAAATAAAATCTTATGTTAGTTGCATTAGGCCATCGTCAAAGATATCTCATGCAATCTTGGACAAAGTCATTTGACTTATATCTCTACTCTATTCAGTCTTTCTATAACGTCTCACTACTGGACACGGGCCTTCCTGCAGTGCGAGGAGGCTCAGGCCATAGCCCACCACGCTGGCCAAGTGAGGGTTGGCGGACTTCTCACGTCTTTAAAAACTTGCTAGGTTCTCTCAGACATGCAGGATTCACGCGTTTTTTTGTCGCCATACTAATAAATGGCAATCATGTTGGAAATTAACATCATGTTATATATTCATTTTCTTGCTATTAACCTATACATGCACTGAATTGCATGAGATAATGAAATTGATATAAATGTATTTGTAAACAATTAATGCTGAATTAATTACATACTATAATCAATCAAAGTATATTTAACTGTCACAAAATGATTTGCACATGGGAATAAATATTATGATGAGGATTTGTTTAATAATAGATGATTTTATATTACTAGCAGAACCCGCGGCTTAGCTCGCGCTAAAACTTCAAAAAACTCTAAAATGGTAGGTTTCATACAAAATTTCATCCGCTATTTTACCCTCTTATGGGATGAATTCCCAATAATGCTAAAACACGTATTTGATTAATTGTATTGAAGAATATTTATACCAAGTTTCAACTAATTCTGATCATAAATATTTTTTGGATTGTATTATAACGTGTTTTCCCGTGGGAAAGAGATAATTCCCGCGGTAAAAAGTACCCTATGTCACTCTCCGGCCCTCGTAAAAAAAATCCACACGAAAAATCTCAGTAATCCCGCAATCCGTTTCGACGTGTTATTATACAAACAAATAATAATACAAACAACTCACTTTCACATTTATAATATTAGTATGGATTGCACCATATACTAATACTACTTGTTAGGGATGCGTTGCTAAAAGGCAAACATAATAAGCCTTTTATAGTTTCGTTAGATACTTCAGTCCATATATTACAGCAATTTTACTTAGAAATTATTTAAACAAATTAAAAATATTTTAATAAGTTAGAATTAACATAAAAATGTAAAATCAATTATTTAAAATATGCTATAAGTGTATTTTTTTTGCATCTTAAATATAACTAAAAAAAATCGAAGACAATCGTCCCACTCAAATCATATTCAGCCAATTACTATATAAAACTATAATAAAACAAATTGTTAATCTATAGAAATAATTGTGTACATATTTTTATTATGGAGATAAAAATTAATACAAACAGAACATACATGATATTAAATAATCTTGTACGTAAACATAATTTTTGTTTCAAAACTTTATTACTTAAAAAAACATCCCTTGCATTAAAAATAACTACAGCAATTCGTTATATCACACTATGTTTCATTTTAATCATTCACCCTCGTATATTTTCCCTTTAAACAAAGCACACACGAATATCAAAGAGGTAAAACGGAAAAGCGACTAGAGTAACCGATTTCCTCACTCCACTACCGTGAATGCAAAACGAGATGCATCTGACAGACTCGAGTGCCTTTAAAAAGATGGGCTTGAATGGTGCGGCTCGAATTTACTAAAGAATAAAATACATTATTGTATATATAAAACTTTTGTTATGTTAACTAAATGACCAATGTAATATTAATATAGTCTGTATAATAAATATAATAAATGTGAAAGTTTGTGAGTATGGAAGTTTGTTACTCTTTCACGCCAGAACGACTGAACGGATCTGGATGAAATTTGACACAGAGATAGATTATAGTCTGGAATAATTCATAGGCTACTTTTTATCCCGGAAAAATATACGGTTCCCGTAGGGCAGGTTTGTTTTTGTTTTCCTAGAGGTGAACCCGAGCGAAGCGAGGATGAACCGCTAGTTAGCTTATATTTATTTAAGTAATTTTTTAATCTATGTCTAAATTATTTTCATTACAGAGACGCTTTTAAAACCATAACTCATAAATCGATACAGCGGTGTCTCCAGGGATATTGTCCGTCACGTAACACCTTCGCGAAAGTCAGGCACAGTTTACGACTGCACTAGGAAAAATAAATTCTCATATTGATAGTACTTACAGATAGGGTATTTTATGAGAAAATACGAATAAAGATTCTTTAGGTGTTGAATGCTATACTTTTTATTACAGATTCAATATCGAGAAAATATAAAGATTCGTTTTTATTATCATACTAGTTGGTATATCAGATACGCTATATGTGATTGTGATGGCTAGCGCTATGTCAAAGTAGCACAATCCATACTAATATTACAAATGTGAAAGTTTGTGAGGATGGATGTTTGTTACTCTTTCACGCTAGATCTGATGAATGGGTCTGGATGAAAGGCACTGAGATAGATTATAGTCAGGAATAGCACATAAGTTACTTTTTATCTCGGAAGATTGTACGGTTCCCGTGGGATAAATTCGTCTTTATCTAGTGACGAACCCAAAGCAAAGCGAGAGTGATTCGCTAGTTTAGGATAATACAAATGTGAATTTAGTATTCTTTAGGAAATAATTTGGCCAAGATATAATAGTTTCTCGATGAAACAAATAGGAACAAAATGCAAAACAGTAGTACTAATATATACAGATTTGAAAATTTAAGAGCTTGTACATTCTTTAGATGGATTATAAAATATTATGATTATAATTTTAGATTTTTAGATAAATAAAATAAAAAATATATTTTATAATGGCGTCTAAGGACCTTTAAGCTTCTGATTACATCAAACTAGAAGCACTGGATTCGCTCAGATAAAAGAAGTCTATGTCAATCATCGAATTATTTAGGCATTATTATTAGGTACCCCTTGGAGTTTTGCACGGATTCAGCTGTCGAGTTACACATAAGTTCTTATATAGAAATACTAGCGACTCACCCTCGCTACGCTCGGGTATGCCTCTAGGACAACAAAAAAAAATATCCCTCGGAAACCGTATATTTTTCCGGAATAAAAAGAAGCCTATGTGTTTTTTCAGACTATAATCTATCTCTGTGCCTTTCATCCAGATCCGTTCAGCCGTTCTAGCGTGAAAGAATAATAAATATCCATACTCACAAACTTACACATTTATAATATTTATACAGATATAAAAATCTGGCTTTAATAAATTACAATTTCTGACAATGATAAGATACGGATGCATGAATCTCAGTAATTATACTCATTATCGGATCATTATTTAAGGGAATCCGTATTTCGTATTATAAAATTCGAAACAATAGCCATTATGAATATTTTCATTTATAATATCTACATTAATTATAATATATGCACGAGCGACTCACCCTCGCTCCGCTTGGGTTCTTCCTTAGATACGTTTTAACGGTTAGTGTAGATTTCTTAGAGATGAGTTATTTTCCCGCAGTAAAAAATATCTTATATGTTGACCCGGATAACCAGCTATCATCATACCAAATTTTATCAAAATCTGTTCAGTAGTTTTCTCGTCATGCGTTTCCAGACAGATAGACAGACAGACAGACAAAAAATCTAAAAACTATAGATTCGGGTTCTGTATCGATAGTAATGACTATTACAATATGATTTTCCAAAAATATATAAAGTACAGATTCCACTCAGAACTTTATTATATGTATAGATTAAGATAGTGTTTTGTATGTGAACGCAATAACCTTCGAAAGAGAAATTAAAAAAAAAGCCCCTGCCCAAATGCTTTCAAATGCTACTCTTAGCATTAACAAACTATGCGAGCGGTGTCATAGGCATAAGCCATTTATAATCTAATAAATATTAATGATTAACTGTACCTTTAACTTATATTTCCAAAAATTTATATACTTACAGTATTAAACAAATTTAATGTTGTATTCCATAAAAATTGTAGAAAACTCACTATTTTTTCCGTTTCCCATAAAATAATTTACAATTCTGTGAAGAAATAACAATATGACTTATTCCTTCTTAGAACACTTCATAAACAGCTTTATTCGTAGAAATATAAAGCTATAATTCATTCAGACTATAACAATTATTAAACCGTAAAACTCGCAAAAACAGCCATTAGTCGAACAACACCTGAATAGGTGCGAAAACGTTAAGGTACAAATATCAAAGGAATTAAGTGCAAAGCGAGCCGATTTGGCTCGACAAACATGAAGTGAGATGCATGTGACAGTTTAAAAGAAACATCTAGTTCAAATGTACTGGCGATGAGTGTATATCATGTAACCGATATCTAAAGGTGTAAAATGTTATATGACATGATATGCCGTAGTGCATTTTAGTATTATTATATTGACTGATTTATAATAATATACGAGAAGTATAGATACCGTTAGAAAATGTTTTTGTGTCAAATATAGCAACAAGTTTTCCGAATTTACGTTAATAGAAAGGTTACTCGTGTTATGAAAGATTAGCGTGGCTCCGCTAACCTACATTTGGCCATTGTCTTAAATGGACCACCCTTGTAATTGCCCAAAAGTGGGATATAAAAAAGCAGAATAATAAGTATTATGCATTTAATAATTGCTCACATATTCAATCAATCTTTAACACCTCTAAAAACTACAAAATCTTAAAAATATTAATTTATCCCACAAAAGTTTTTTTTTTTTTGTATAAAAGACATTTAATGTAATATCCATCTTTTGAAAAAATGATATTAATATTATATAATGACGCATAAAAGTAATTTGTGTTTATTGAACTTAATAAATTACCTCGTAACTTTATTTTCTACAAAATTCGATTTATAGAACGTTTTATCCAATTACTGTGTTGCTTTTAAGCCATAACTCATAAGTAAATCGATAGTGTGTATTCGATATGCCCTGGGAACTGTCCGTTGGAAACACTTTCATGAAAGTTAAGCATTGTTTCTGTCACTTTTCAGATATTTTTTATCCGATTTCAAAAAAAGAGGTATTATGGTTATGGAATAAGCGTCTCAATATGTCTTTTTAATTGAGTCTGTTTGTTGTTTATTCTTTTATTAAATACTAGCATTGCTCGCGGCTCCGCCCGCGTTTAGATGACCAAAAACCAAATTCTTAGGTTTTACATAGGAAATGAGATATTTTTACGCGGTAAAAAGTATCCTATATGTTGACCCGGATAACCAGTTATCACCATACCAAATTTCATCAAAATTCCTCTAGTGGTTTTTCTGCGATGCGGTAACAGACAGACAGACAGACAAAAATTCTAAAAAACTATAGATTCGGCCTCTGTATCGATAATAATGTCTATTTCAATAAGATTTTCTAAAAAAATATTTAATGTACAGATTTTTAGTTACAATTTTATAATATGTATAGATATCTCTTTGTTTTCTTGAAATTTTCAATAAATTATTCTATTCTTAATAGTAGTTATTCCACGCACATATGAAAGCAGGTAAAATTATGTGCCCGAACTGTATTATATAGGGCCTTTAAACCTTCTTATAATTATATGCACAGATAGATTTGTTAATTTATATGGTAAATATTATGTATTCAAAATAGATCAGAAATTTTACTTTACGGGCAGTTGCTTGTCATATAATTGACACCGTTTTAATCTCATCTGTGTAGTTTTAAGTGAGCAAAGTTGTAAGATCTTCTGAACGTTTTATATTTTTTGTTTTTTGTTTGTAACTGTTTGTTCGGATGGAATCTTGCAACTCAATTTTGAAGCAGATGCCTTCAACTGACTGAGCTGACATTTTGTATACACGCTTAGTTTGGATGGGATGGCAATGCATGGTTAGCTGTGTGACATCATTTTAAATCCAACGTAGCGGAACACCCAATATGGCGGACTAGTTATTTTTAATTCACTTCTACAATATGGGTATCAAATGAAAGGGTTGCTGAGAAGTCTACGAATAAAATAAAAATAAAAAATAAATTTATAATAAAAAAAATATTTTAAAAACAAATTTTATTTAAATGCTCTAAAGAGAAGAAAATATATTTTAAATTAAATCAAACGCAATAATTTATTACATTACACAATTTATATGACACAAAAGCTTGTCGTCGTCGTTATGTAAATATATGTATTTATTTATTAGTTTGTTTGTTTGATTGTTTATTTATTTATTTAATCGTTTATTACACCAGAAGTACGAATTAAATAAGATACAAAAATTTACAAATACTTATTTCTCTTTAAGGGAGGCCTTATCACTTAAAGTGATCTCTTCTAGGTTCTTCTCTTATGTATGTATAATTTTGCGTATATATTATTTATTTTATATAAGCCTAGCGAGTCACCCTCGCTTCGCTCGGGTTCATCCCTAGGTTGCTTCCCAATACAAATTTTCATCCCCATTTTCTCCCACTTAAGGAATGATTTCCGGGATAAAAAGTATGTATATAGTATACTATTTCCTTGCCAGGGTCTTAAACTATCTTCTTACCAAATTTCATCTAAACCGGCTCAGAAAATCCAGAGATTATCCCCTACAACGTCACAAATAATCTCACAAACTTTACCTCTTTATAATATTATTATAGACTAGCGGCTCACCCTCGCTTCGCTCGGGTTCACCTCTAGAAAAGCGCAAACAGATCTATCCCACGGGAACCGTTAATTTTTCCAGGATAAAAATAAGTAACCTGTTGTTTGACCTGCAATATAAGGTATCAGCATGCCTAATTTTACTAAATTAGGTGCATAAGTAGTTGTGTACTGAGCTGTAACTGCGTCGGTGGTGTAGTGGCTAGCATGTACGGCTGCACACCCGGAGGTCCTGGGTTCGAGTCCCGGGTCGGGCCAAGTTTAGATATTGAGTCTTCCTGTATAGTAAGTCTCAGTAACAGCCCGGAGTTGGGAAGTTGGCGGTGTTTCACCCCCGTGCCTTGGAGAGCACGTAAAGCCGTCGGTCCTGTGCCTTAACTCTCACCGGTCGTGTCGAGTGGTCGTCCCACCGGAGTATGAGAGTGATAGGAATAGAGAGTGCACTTGTGTCTGCGCGTACACTTGAGCACTATAATATCTCCTGCGCAGTTGGCTAATCTCATTGAGATTGGCCGCCGTTGCCGGAATCGGCTAGGAGAACATCATCATCATCACTGAGCTGTATAAGTTACTATAGTTTTTTAACTATCCCACGGGAACTCTTTAATTTTCCGGAATGAAAAGTATCAAATTTCATTTAAATAGGTTAAATAGTATCGGAGATTAGCCCGTACAAACAGACAAACAGACAGAGAAACAAAAAAATTGAAAAAAATCTGGATTTGTTCTATTTCTCTCCTTACGCAATGTAAGAAGAGAAATAGAACAAATCCAGATTTTTTTTTCTACCATCTATGTACAGACATTCGACCTCTACAGTTTTATTGTTCATATATGTATATTCAGATAGAATAAATAACGTAAAATAAAACAGTAATATATAATAATGAAAATAGTTATAGCGAGTGTACCTTAGGAGATAGACATATATTATGTAGAACTTTTCTATAGACCTTTTTAAGACTTATAATTTTCTTGTACAATGTTTTGATGAGCCAACGTTAGCCATTCTAAGGACAATTCGATAGAACCAGTTATTGTGTTTCCCGTGGGAATGAATAATTTGCCTGTCGTTAAAGGTATTCTGAATGTTAACCCGAGCACTAAGTTTTATCACTATACAAAATTAAGTTAAAATCGGTTGAGTACTTTTTGCGTGAATCGCGCACATCGATTTGACTAAGTTTTATTATAGGTATAGATAAGAATAAATATTGCGAGTGTAACTTAGAAGATAGACATATTATACTATTCACAATTTTTCTATAGGACTTTTCAAGACCTACAATTTTTTAGTATATTGTTTTGATGTATGTATGTCTTAAGGCTTAGCCAGCGGAAGGTTTCTAGGGAGGACTCGATAAAATCAGTTATTGTATTTTCCCGTGGGAAAGAAAGATTTTCTTTAAGTAAAAGGTATCTAGGCAGTGGTATCCCAGTGGTAACGTGCTAGATTGGGAAACTGAGTGAAGCAAGTTCAAATCCTGGGTCTCGCACCTCTGATATTTTCATGTGCGAATCATTTCTAACACAATTACCACTTGTCTTAACAGTGAAGTAAAACATCGTGAGGAAACCTGCATGTCTGAGAGAACGATAAAAAGTAACCTATTTGTTATTCTGATGTATGAATTATATTATTGTAAAGTTTCATCAAAATCCAATCAGTAGTTTTTGTGTACTAAGCTGTATAAGTTACTATAGTTTTTTGACTATCCCACGGAAACTCTTTCATTTTCCGGGATGAAAAGTAGCTGATTTGTTTTTGTCATGTATGAACTATATTATTGTAAAGTTTCATTAAAATCCAATCAGTAGTTTTTGTGTACTAAGCTGTATAAGTTGTTATAGTTTTTTAACTATCCCACGTGAACTCTTTCATTTTTCGGGATGAAAAGTATCTAAGATGTTGCCCGGGGATATAAGGTACCACCATGCAAAATTTAATTTAAATAGGTCTAATAGATCCGGAGATTAGCCCGTACAAAGAGAAAAACAGACAAACAGCTCGCTCGGGTTCGTCCATACCTACGAATATGTTGTATTATCTCTTTAACCATTTGTCCAAATTATTTGCAGTAAAACGGAAAAGTCTTTTATTTTAAACATTTTAGACGATAAATTTACTTATTTTGATAAGAATTCATAATTGTTGATAATATGACCAATAAACATGGCCTACCGATTTAAATAATTTTTTTAATATAAAAAACTACTTTTTGTGACTTAAATATAAAAGTTAGACATATGCTGTCGCTGACTTTTTTGTAGGCATTATTAAGCTCTACAACTTTTCTCTAGAACATAATCATATATCTCTCATCGTTAAGGCAGCGTTCGTAAGAAACGTTTTCGGTCGACCGTTTTTTCTCCGACTTACTTTGCAAATCCGACTACTACGTAAAAGCCTTTTCATTTTTCGGGTTAATATATAGCCTATGACACTCAGAAAGAACGTGGCTTTCTATTGGTAAAAGAATTTTGAAAATCGGTTCAGTAGATCCAGAGATTACCCCCTACAACGTCACAAACTCACAAACTCACAAACTCACAAACTCACAAACTCACAAGATCACAAACTTTACCTCTTTATAATATTAGTATAGATTTACGAAATGCCACTTATAAAATTTGCTACACGATCTAAAATTAAACAAGTAAATGACTCGGATTAGCTAATCTGAGTGAAACTTCACCTCATAATATAGTGTTTGCTCTATACCGGCAGTTTCGCATAATATATTGACATCGGAAGTTGATTAATCTACCCTATACCTAAATAATGAAAATTTACTCCGTACTTTATTAATGCTTTTGATATATTTTGTTTTGTTTAGTTTTAACTAACATTATAAATATAAATAAACATGTTTATTTGTTTGTTTGTTACCATTTAATCAATATTGTATGTAAAATATATATTTCTTAATCAAAATCCGTTAAGTAGTACCCAGTGTGATGCATTATATTTGAAAGAATACGATATCATTACATGATATCAGTTGTCCAGTGCAAAATATTCTAGCAACATACCAATAAAACGAGGATGATTCTAAAGAGCTTTAAGTAAAGAAGTAGTTCCAGCGTATCTTTGGGAGTTTTTAATATTTAACATAGACAGTTATCTTTCGACATTTTAACATTGAAAATGTTTTTTTTTTGTCGCTTCGGTATAGGCCCGATGGTCAGCGAAAGTGTGACATCGTCCTAGTGTCGTGGGTTTTAAAACTACGTGCTGATTGGAATGTCAAACTTTCGCATTTACAACAGTAAGGTGGTTTACGTACAACTATAACTATTACTTAATGAAATTCGTTATGAAACAATATGAACGTTAGTTTTAATTTCTATCGTATACATGTGCAAATTGTAAAATACAAACTAAATAAGTCAGAGCTAGGGATGTAAAGCCGAGAGGTAAACGCGCGTCTACTGGTATTGAACGCCATATGTAGTATTTCAAGCCTTGCTCCCGCAAAAATTGAAGCAATTTTCGATATTCCTCGTATTGTTTATCATCTGAAAAGTAAAAATATACGATCTAGTTAGATATTTATATACCTGATGAAAGCTCGTAAAAGTAAATAAAGAGCAAACATTATTTAAGCTTCACATGTTAAGTTTTATATATAGTAAATAGGTATATATTAGCATTAATCATAATAAAGAAAAAAAAGCTAATATTATGCTATCTCTCCTACAAGAGAAAAAAATCTAATGCTTAAAAAGTTTAAAAGAATATATATTATATTATTTTTATTATTCACTAGTGGACTCTAGACAAACAGATACAAATATATCCTACGGGAACCGTACATTTTTCCGGGATAAAAGTTGCCTATTTGCTATTCTGATGTATGAACTATATTATTGTACAGTTTCATTAAAATCTATATAAGTTACTATAGTTTGTTAAATATTCCACGGAAACTCTTCAATTTTCCGGGATGAAAAGTATCTAAAATATTGATCGGAGATATAAGGTACCACCATGCAACATTTAATTTGAATCGGTCCAGCAGTTTCGGAAATTAGCCCGTACAAACAGACAAACAGACAGAGAAACAAAAACATCTAAATAAAACTTTATTAGTTCTTTTTCTCTTCTTACATACCCCTCACGGAGTTTTTAGCATTTTTTGTCTATGTACAAACATTTGACCTCTACAGTTTTATTATATGTATAGATAGAATAAATAACGCATAATAAAACATAATATTATTTCTATTAAACATTCACTTTATTTCTCTAAAATTGTAAATTAAAAATGTCTATAAAATTTCTTATATCTTTTAAAGAAAGTAAAATTAGTCTATTTAGCAAAATCGAGAATAGCAGCATAAGCAGCAAATCCATCGATCATAAATGTACTACATAGATATACAATCAGCGACAAAAAACGTTCTCGCCGAATGAGCGCTCATTTGAATGTTTGAGCGCACTTTTATTTTTTTATTGTAAAAACAACTTTAAGCATTGCTATTAAGGTTCAGTTTACATTGTTGTATATTTTTTGAACCAGAATAATGACGTAAATACAATTGGTGACAGTTTTAAGAGAACTTTTGCATGGGATTGAGTATCTAGTACTTTTTTGATCGATGGCTTAATCACGGCGAAATTTTTTTTTACTTGATTTTTTGTGGGCTCCGTCTATATAACTCTTTAGTCTGAGGATGAGACTTACCAGTAGCTGAGATCATCCTGTCAGCAACAAATGTTTGTAATTTTTCTAGTTCATCGGCAGCTATCTCTAAAACTATCGATGGTAAGAAAAGTTCTAAATAATCCTTCGCTACTAAAGCAGCCATAGCACATCTACCCAACGTATTTGCTGTTACAAACTATAAAAAAATTAATATTATATTTAGTTCTTGAAAGCCTTCACAAGCATACTGAGGTGCTGAAAAAACATTCTTACCAGTCTATATTGTAAAACTGAGAGATCGATAAAAGTGATAATCAAATTGATGAAAATCTGAAAATATAAAATGTCAATTCCATATCATCTATTTATACTAATATTATAAAGAGGAAATAATTTGTTTCTTTGTTTGTACAGAATAAGCTCCGAAACTACTAAACCGATTTAGATGAAATTTGGTAAAAAGATAGTTTGAGACCCTGGAAAAGGCGTAGTATAGTTTTTATCCTGGAAATTATCTCTTAAGGGGTTAAAATGGGGATGAAACTTTGTATGGGGAATCAACCTAGGGACAAACCCGAACGAAGCGAGGGTGAGTCGCTAGTTATTAATATGTTTCATTGCACTTAAAAATGAAATAGAATACAGTGAAAGAAAACGAAATATACGAAATACACATACTTCCATTAATATGCTTTTTTTGTATTACATAGTAAATCTTATATTTAATAAATTGACTTTTTTTGATTTTTTTGTTACACAGTACCCGATGGCTTTACGAGTTCTCAGAGGCGTTATATTGCTCTTCCTTTCCAACTATGGGGAAAAGTCTTATCAGTAACTACACTAACTGACCTAGGAATTGAACCCAGATGATCCGGATCTGAAACTTAACACGCTAACCACAAAACCAATGAGATTATTAAATGTAATAAAACGAATTAAAAATGACACAAAAATAATCTCACATATTACGTTCTTTTATTTAAAACACAAAAAAACACAAGCCGCACAAAGAAGATAGAACTATTAAGTAAATTACCAAAAACTTTACTGGAAAGTCTCTTTTCTTTAACATATTCATAATATGAATATAAAGCTTCATTGTTTTCACTCCATCAAACATTTTGGTTCTTTGTGAAATTTCTAAGCGAACTTGTCTACAGAACATCTTGATGCGACAATAAAATAAAGTGAGGATTAAAATAACAGAAAAACGTTCGATGTCGTTACAGCTCCGCAAAATGGTAGACAGCAAATACCTGGTAAGCTCGTAACTGACATTGTCCTTGAGATGAAAGAAGATAATATTATATACAGCATAAAATATTGGCCCAATCATCACATAGGCGAAATAGAATTTGCCCAATTTTAAATATATTTTTTTATTTTTAGAATCAACTAAGCAGTCGAATGTAAAATATTCTGTTATATACTTATCTTTTGTGAAAACTGAACAAGTTAAGTAAATAAAATATTCTAAGACCCTGAAGAGTATATTCAAATGCAGGTAATATATTATTTTAAACGTGAGGACATAATATAGAATCGCAGCACAGTTTATAAAGCAAATTAATCGTGATATATATTTTTTAAAACAATATAGCCAGTTTATGTTAACCACTTGTTCACCCGACATCATTGTATAGAGTGTGTAATTTACGTAAGCTCTTAGAAATATTAAAAAAGTATACGTGTAATTTTATTTAAATTTACTAACAATGTATAAAACTGTACCTACTGTGTTTACTTTTCAGTGGAAAATTATACGAAGCCTAGTATTGATGTTTTTTTAATTAATGCATGTAATTCACGTAATAGTATCACTTCATAGTATAAAACAAAGTCACTTCCCGCTGTCTGTCTGTCCCTATGTATGCTTAGATCATTAAAACTACACCACAGATTTTGATACGGTTTTTTTAATAGATAGAGTAATTCAAGAGGAAAGTTTATATGCATAATACATGCATATTATAGTACAGAAAAGCCGAGAAATCAAAGATTTGTATTTCATACTAACCGTTAAAACGTACCTAGGAACGAACCCGAGCGAAGCGATATAATTTATCCAATACTATGTAGGCATGTGATTACGATGTTCTCATAATGTCTAAATACGAATGTTTAAATACGCGTGTGTGTTTGTTTCTTGCTCGTTTATGCTGAAACGACTCGACAGTTTTGGATGAAAAATGCATAGACTATAATCAGGGGAAGCACGTAGATATCCTAAGGTTATTAATAAAATGTGTCAAAATGTATGGCTGCATATAATATTATATATACAAATATTGAAGATATTTTGATTATTTACATTAACTTTTAGTATTGTATCGGTTTTTACTATGACTGATAAATACATATTTTATAAACAATCGAGGTTTGGTAACTTAATCTAGTTCACGAGATATGTGTGAACATATATGTATGTGTTATTACAGTAATATAATAATATTAAACAAAACATTTTAAGATAATTATTTTAGATAAGGAGAAAAAAATGAACTTTGTAATGTATTTGACAAGTGAAATGGCACGTTATGTACCAAGCCATTAATATATTTATTAGTTCGTGAGTAATATTATCAGGGTTATCTTTCAAACTATTATAGGTATTCTGTTAAAATTATTACTAAATAAGTACATACAATTATAAGGTATTCGGTATAAAATATGCATTTTGAATTTTAAATAAAACTATTTTTTCGGATTCGGAATCTGGAGACTCCCGTGACCATGATTGCTGTAAAGCATTCGAAACATCGGGAACCAAAAATCAAAATAAAAAATCTAAGAACGTATGCTTATGCATTTTGCAATTATTCACTATGAAGGTGAAAGTTAAATGTGTAGTGCGGTGAGATTTTTTTTGATCCATCTAGTGCTCTTGGAATTACTGGCCATTACAACATTATAGGAGTACAGGGAGGTTCTTGGAAGATGTTTAAATACCAAGTATTTGTTACCTACCTAAAAGCTTAGGTAAAAACTTCGACGACAAAGAGGACTGAGGAACTTTGACGAGCGTTTAATAAATAATATTCTCCTCATTCACGATTATTCACAATCATCATCAAAATTCCAAAAAACTGCTATTAACCCAACTCAAGATTTGAATACAGGGCCCGAGATCGTCTCAGCAAAACTACCTTCCGAGCCGGTATATGATTCCTCACGGACTTACATAATTTTGAATTTATTTGCGAATCTGTAGTGGAACATGCTGGCGTATAGGGACAAAATGAAGACAATGGAAGGAATGAAATCCATTTAACTTTAAAGTCAAAGATTGTTTAGGAAAAACCTATGCTTATTTTACTTTTCGCTAATGTTAACACTTCCAGGTAAACTTCTAAGAAATTAATTAAATTTCTAAGAAATCTATTGTTAACTGACACGCCGGCGTATCCACGGTCGTGAAGGGATTAAGATAATTGTATTTTTAAACTGCTTAATGAAAATAGACGGTAGATGATAACCGGGACAGTTGTCCAAGACGTGATTTATGAATAAAACATACAAATCTTATTATACGTGTTACGTAAACTTTTAAAAGTTAAACTACTGAACATATTTTGATAAAAATCAATTACATAGATCTGACTATGGAGACGGATATATCAACTTTATATCCCATCCCAAAGTAAGCGAGCGGAAAAAACTAGGTTTTATATAAATCTCATATTATATTCTGAGTTCCTTACAAAATTGGTTTAAAATAATGTAGTGTAGGCGAAAGTTTCTCATTCATTGCACAACTTTTCAAACCTAGCTTATAAAATAAGCCAGTTATATTATTTTCAAGGAACATTACTTTAAGACAAACATGAAACAAGCCACAACTGCGAATAAGATTAGCTCCTCGTCAGACACCAGTTCGCAGACAATCTAAGGAAAATGTACCGCTTTGGTTCATCAAAGATCTTGAAGAAAGTTTCAAATCGAATTTCCGTGGTTGCGCCCCGAGAAATAGGTCAAAGGAAGACATTATGTAAAATTTTTGTGTTTGCACCAATAGAAAAATATCGAAAATCGTAAATTTTGTCACTGTTTTGCAATTGATTATTTTTACATATCTTTTTTGTGTCCACACTCTGTTTGAAGTTCTTGGATAAATTTTACAAATAACACACCATTTTGACTTCACATTCAAGATTTTTCATAACTAGATATAATTTATTTTGTTGTCACTGACAACTGTAGTTGCACAGTAGACTAGCAACCACCAGCTTATTGAGTATATCTTGTGTTCACAACGAAATCTGAATTAAGTTTCCATGAAAATAACTGACAAACTAATATACTCTATGCTAGTACGGACAAAATTTCACAAAAAAATATGGTTATTTTAAGCAATTTACATCATTGATGTTCTTAATTTCGTAATCAAATGCCTACATAATATTCGATAATATGATTTATTATTCAATACTATCATGTGAATTACATGGAATAATTAAAAAAAATCTATTCTAGGACTTGTATAATTTTTACTATATAGAATCCACTGAAAAGTAAGTACACTACAGTCTTAATACATTAATGTTAATAAATATGAATAGGATTATACGTATATTTTTTAATATTCGTAAGAGCTTACCTAAATTACACACTCTATACAATGATGTCGGGTGAACAAGTGGTTAACATAAACTGGCTATTTTGCTTAAAAAAATATATTACACGAATAATTTGCTTTATAGTCAGTGCTGCGATTTTATATTTTGTCTTCACAATTGAAATAGCTTATTACATATTTTTGAATATGCTCTTCGGGGTTTTTGAATATTTTGTTTACTTAACTTGTTCAGTTTTCACAAAAGATAAGTATATAACAGAATATTTTACATTCGACTGCTTAGTTGATTCTAAAAATAAAAATATATATCTAAAATTGGGCAAATTTTATCTCGCCTATGTGTTGCTTGCGACGATATTTTATGCTGTATATAGCATTATCTTCTTTTATCTCAAGTACAATGTCAATTACGAGCTTACCAGATATTTGCTGACTACCGTTTTGCGGTGCTGTAACGACATTGAATGTTTTTCTGTTATTTTGATCCTCAGTTTATTTTATTGTCGCATCAAAATATTCTGTAGACAAGTTCGTTTAGAAATTTCACAAAGAACCAAAATGTTCGATCGAGTGAAAACAATGAAGCTTTATATTCATATCATGAATATGTTAAAGAAAACAGACTTTCCACTAAAGTTTTTGGTAATTTACTTAATAGTTTAATTTTCTTTGTGTTGTTTGTGTTATTTTGTGCTTTTTTTAAAAAAAATGAAAGTAATATGTTAGATTAACGTTTGTGCTATTTTTATTTCGTTTCATTGCAGTTAATAACCTCATTGGCTTAGAGGCTAGCCTGTAAAGGTGCAGAGCCGGAATATTTGGGTTCAAGTCCTAGTTTGGGCCAAGTTTAGTTACTGATCAGATTTTTTCCCATAGTCGGAAAGGAAGGGTAGCTTAACGCCTCTGACAGCACGTAAAGTTATCGGTCCTGTTTAATAAAAAAAAGCGTAAATGATCATAATTACACAAATCGTGTTTATATCTCACGCAAAGTAAATTTATTTGTTAGATTGACTATATAATTTATAAAATTCGTATATCAATGGAAGCATATGTATTGTGTATTGTATTTAGTTTTTAAGTGCGATGGAGAATATTAATAATAATATGGAAATTATTTTTTTATATTTTCAGATTTTCATCCATTTGATTATCCGTTTTATTGATGTCTCAGTTTTACAATATAAACTGGTAAGAATGTTGTTGCAGCACCTCAGTTTACTTGTGAATGCTTTCCAGAACTAAGTATTATTTTTAATTTTTTGTAGTTTTTACCAACAACGACGTTGGGTCGAGGTGCCGTCGTTGCTTTATTAGCAAAGGATTATTTAGAACTTTTCTTACCATCGATAATTTTAGAGATATCTGCCAATGAATTAGAAAAATTAAGAACATTTGTTGCTAATACGATGATCTCAGCTACTGGTAAGTCTTATTCTCATACTAAAAAATTATATAGACGGAGCCCACAAAAATATGTCAAAGTCAAAAAAATATATTATAAGGAAGAGGCAAAAATCGACTATAAACTTTATGATGATTTTTGCCTCTTAGGCTTGTGCAAATCGGCAGATTATTAAATTGGACACTTTTCAGGATGTGACTAGCCTACCACACCTTAATCTGACGGTTTCAAGTATTTCTACCTCAATCAAAACATTTTTTAAATATTTTAATCGGCTTCCCTAGACGCGCCCCTTTATATAGAAGACTTATATTGTGGTGAAAGTACTCAATAGAGTGCAAGGTAACCTCTTTTATGTTAATCTGCCGCGCTTGAGTAACTACAGAAAATCCCCTCTTGGGCTCCCCTACTATAGTTTATGCTGCTCGGTCTCGATTTTGCCAAATAGATCATTTACCTACTTTCTGCGAGAAGAAATTTTATAGATATCTAAAAAATAAATTATCTTTAAATTTATTAATTTATAATATAACTTAGTGTTGCTATTATTACAATATCTATCACCACCAAGAAAATTAAAACTTAAATATATTAATTATTTATTTAAGCTATTTTATTTTTTGATATGTAATTGAAAAAAGTTAAAATATTAAGCAACACTATTGATATTTGCTACCTTTATCGATTCGATCCACCCAGTGATGAATTTACTTCATACATCTAATGATCCACTATGTTTACTTTTGCTATTAGATTTTATTAGGTTTACTAGCATTGCCCGCGGCTCCGCCCGCGTTCAGATGACCAAAAACCAAATTCTTAGGTTTTACATATTAGTATACTCTTACATTGCAGTTTTTTGTATTTTTTCTCAGAAATAAGATATTTTCCCATGGTAAAAAGTATTCTTTATGTTGACCCGGATAATCAGTTATCACCATACCAAATTTCATCAAAATCCCTCGAGTGGTTTTTCTGTGACGCGGTAACAGACAGACAAAAATTCAAAAACTATAGATTCGGCCTCTGTATCGATACTAATGTCCATTTCAATAAGATTTTCCAAAAA
Organism: Brenthis daphne; assembly: GCA_947093115.1. Classification (NCBI taxonomy): domain Eukaryota; kingdom Metazoa; phylum Arthropoda; class Insecta; order Lepidoptera; family Nymphalidae; genus Brenthis; species Brenthis daphne. The sequence continues at coordinate 26,305,565 of OX352474.1, read as the reverse complement.
ATATTTAATGTACAGATTCGGCTTAGTTACAATTTTATTATATGTATAGATTACAGAATCCCATGATGATCGTAGTTCCCGGCTATCTTCCCTATTGAAGTTTGGATATCTGTTTTTTGTTAAAAATATTTATTCTTTTGTATTTCTTAAGCACTAATTTCATTTCTCACCCTTGAAGGAGAGATAGCATAATATTACCTTATTTAATTTTTTTCTTTATTTTGATAAAGTACTAGGGAAAATACCTACTATATATAAAACATGTTAAGCTTAAATAATGTATGCTCTTTATTTACTTTTACGAGCTTTCATCAGGTATATAAATATCTAACCAGATCGTATATTTTTATCTTTCAGATGATAAACAACGCCAGGAATATCGAAAATTGCTTCAATTTTTGCGGGAGCAAGGCTTGAAATACTACATATGGCGTGCAATACCAGTAGACGTCCGTTTGCCTCTTGGCTTTACATCCCTAGCTCTGACTTATTTAGTTTGTATTTTACAATTTGCACATGTATACGAAAGACATTAAAACTAATGTTAATATTGTTTCTATCGTAGTCGTATCGTTTCTATATATGTAGTACTGTTAATAGATTTTTGTTTCCCATTCCCAACCAAGGGAATCAAATATCAAAATAAATGCGCGAAAAAGTCCGAATAGATAGTTTTATTTAAAATGTCAAATATTCGCGTTAATCTAAGAAAATATTAGCTGCAATATAATTTGAAAATTTCATGTATTGATAATTATAATTGAAATAGATTGAGAAAAAGTACTTAAAAGTTAAACTTAACGACATATAATTAAATAAGTACACCTTACACAAATATAAGACAATAAAATATCTGTGAATAAAAATATTATATGAGAAGGAAAACATCGTGATGAAACCTGCATGTCTGAGAGAACCTATCAAGTTTTCAAAAGCCATGTGAACTCCATCAACCCGCACTTGGCCAGCGTGACTGATCCCCCTCGTATTGAAGGGAGGACCGCGCCCAGCAGTGGGACGTTAAAAAGGGTTGAATACAATTTACATCTAATTGTAAATATATTCTTCCCACATTATCTCCAAATACCTTCTTAATTGTAAGGGTTATTCATAACTGTCATGTGAAATGGATTCCTAATATGACCCAGCTCAAAACTTGCAAAGTCAAAGTTCACTAAATGAATTAACTATAGTCTAAAGCCAACAATACACTACATAATATAAATGAAGATAAATTAATTTAATGCCAGACCCTTACGTAACGGCTTTATTGTAATCCTGAAACATTCTTATCAGCGTCCTTGAGATCACAGCCTTGACATGTAACAATAGAACCAATTTAATCACGATAACTCAAGTTCGAACTACTTTATAGGCACCTTTGTAATAGTTATATCTTCTACAAGAGCTTTAAAATTGAACTATCTTTGTAATTTTACGTTTTTATGAATTAATTATTATTTCTTAAACAATATTTAATTGTGGAAGCATCTGCCTGTGGCTTCGTTTGTAAAAAATATTTAAACTTCATCCCTGATTTTATATTATGTAATCTCACAGTAAGTAAGGGCTTACGAGTAAGTCGTCTTAATGAACCTACTCAACAATAATTGGCAATGTTTTGTAACAAATAGGGAATAAAAAATACTTTGAAACTTTTCCAGTCACTTTGCTTTCTAGTTCATTTACAAATGAGGTAAATCTTTTAAAATAATATCAATAGGAATGAGCATTCAATACACAATCATATTCATTATTAACTAGCGACTCTTCGTTCCTCGCTTCGTGCGGTGCGTCCCTGGGTGCGTTTTAATTTTTTTGAGCGGAACCCTTATTCTTTTTCTAATATGAAATAGCCGAAGTTACTCCGTATAAAATCACCTATCTGCCAGTAAAAGTCCCGGTAAAATCGCTCTGGTCGTTACGGAGATTAGCCGGAATAAACAGGTAAACAAAATTTAAAAAAATAGTTTTTTTAGAACCATTTATACTTTCACACGCATTTTTATATCTTGTTTTTAAAACCATTAACTACATTCAAAGCTATATATTTACTGTCAAATGCATTAAGCGAACAGGAAGAAGCTAAAGCCTAGTATGGATTCAAGGCTTAACTCATCACTGGCCACTGCAGCAGCGTTGGTCTTAGAATGCAAATTGCTTTTTGAAATATATATTATTTGGGTTACAAACACTTTAAAATAATCTTTTTATATTTAGATACATATTATGTATGTTATGGCCGATTTCTAAGATTTTTTTTAATACCGTTGGTTTCTTGTATGTATGTTTATATTATGTTTCGTTACAAAAATATTTTAAATTTTTGTCAAGTTATAAGTTATTATCAAATACAGGAGATTGCGAGATGGATACAGCTAGAATATTCTGTTTTAATATCGCACATGGGCTTATATTTCAATATGCGAAGTGCCTGGTACGTAAGACCGATTTTTAAAATTCATAGAACAGTTTTTTAGTTCGCTTAGTAAGCTTGCAAAAGGGTAAAAATATTTTGACGTCTCTTTCAAATGAAGTCCAAAGATTATGTAACAGATTACTTTGATTCGTAACATTTTCGGAATTAAGAGATCATTTTCATTCAATGAATTCAGAACGGAATAACCTACACAATTATCTTCTGTATATATGTATAACTTCTGTATATAATGTTCACGGTTAGTACGGAATAGAAAAATATATGTGGAAAACAAAAAACAATCTATCCCACGGGAACCGTAGATTTTTTCGGGATTAAAAATAGCCTATATGCTATTCCAGACTATTATCTATATCTGTGCCAAATTTCATCTAGATCCGTTTAGCAGTTCTGGCATGATTGAGTAACAAACATCCATCCATCCAAACTTTCGCATTTATATTTTATATACATAGAAGTAAAATTGAGATACTAGAATGGATGCTTTTGACAACAAACATATAAATTAATTTACTATTAATAGAATATAATTTATTATAATATGATACTAACATCTTATCAAGGCGAATGCATGGGAATATTATCCGAATCAATTAACGCGATTAGTACATTACGTATAAGCTTATCTTGGAGCTATGTCGTCCATCTTGGTAATCGAACATGACATACAAAGTACAAAGACTACAATATTAGAGGCAGAAGCAAATCTATTTACACCATATAAGTTCTTACACAAATAGATATAAAGAACAAAATTGACTGCAATATTTTATATATTGCAAAGATTTAGTGGGAGATAGTAAAGAGACCGCAACGCAAACAAGACGTGCCTATAACTAACACCGGCTAACCACCTCTAGTTGATGCGATGTAATCCATCAACGGGGCTCTGTTCCTCCAGTAATAGCCTTATTTGCTATGGAATTACAACGAAAGTAGAGTATTGAATTAAACTCAAGCTTGAATTTTGCTTTGATTAAATATTTACTTTTAAGTGATGAAGGCAATTTTTGATGGAAGTCAGTCCATCTTGTAAATATATGTTATTTTCAATACAAAGCCCTTATAATAACTGTTATTTATATATTATATATAACATTCTGTTTATCATTGAGCTTCTATTTATTCAAATGTAGTCTATATCTTTATATATAATAAATTTCTGAGTCGAATCTGCAGATTATATATTTTTTTGGAAAATCTTATTGAAATAGTCATTATTATCGATACAGAGGCCGATTCTATAGTTTTTAGAATTTTTGTCCGTCTATCTGTCTTCCTATCTGTTTGTCTATCTGTCTGGAAACGCTTCACGAGAAAACCACTGGACATATGTTGATGTTTGGTGTGATGATAGCTGGTTATCTGGGTCAATATGTGAGATACTTTTTACTGCGGAAAAATATCTCATATCTGAGAAATCTATATTAACCGTTAACCGTTAAAACGTAAACCAGGGTCAAAGAGGGTGAGTCGCTAGTATAATATTATTTATTGTTTGCTTAATAGCTATAACAAAAAAAATACATTTCATTGAATTAGAAAACGTTCGTTTGCTATATTTTATCTTTTCTTTATTTATTCTACTTGATGGTACTAAATCCATACTTCTATACTAATATTATAAATGTGAAAATATGTTTGTTTGTTTGTCCTCCTTTCATGTCCTAATAGAGTGACGGATTGGCGTGAGATTATCTCATTCCCACGGGAAGACATATTATAGTACAACCCACAACTCATCATACCTATGTACATATATAGTATATACATAATATATATTCTATCTATTCCATACTAACGTATCCAGAGGTTGAACCCGAGCAAAGCGAGGGTAAGTCGCTAGTAATATTAAAAATGTAATTTTAACGGATTTTCCTGAAATCCGTTAAATCGTTTAATCCGTGGTTTATCTTTTTGGCACCTTTTATTACTAATTCTTTAAAAAGTTTTGTTAAAAAGATGTACAGTTCATATAATGAACGGCAATAAAATATAATTATACCGCTATAATATAAACATTATAATTTTATATATCTACTAGCACAACCCGCGGCTTCGCTCGCGCTAGAACTCATCACCTATTTAACCCATCATGGGATGAATTTTGAAAAAGGCTAATACCTACCTATTCGTTTAATTATATTGAAGAACATTAATATCAAGCTTAAAGTAATTCTGATCATAAATATTTATAGGTTTGTATTATAACGAGTTTTCCCGTGGGAATGAGACGATAAAAAGTAGCCTATGTCACTCTCCAGCCCTCCAACTATCTCCGCACAAAAAATCACTCCAATTCGACTTGAAAGAAGGACAGGCAAACAAACAAACACACTTTCACATTTATAATATTAGTATGGATATCAATTATGCGATTGAACACAGTATCTTGTCAACTATTAATTACTTTAGATTAATTAACTTCATGGAGTGTAATGATTATTATCGACTCTAACGACTATACTTCAATCATATGTTCAATCTTCAATAAATATTCTCTATATATTTTTTTATTTTATTAATAAGATTAACAAGATTCAAGTGTTCAATTGTGAATTTTTCTATTTGCCTATTAGATATTGAATCGGATTTTCAACTTCACCTACTTTTCTTTATTATAATTATTTAAGCTATGTATGATTTATACAAATCTAACGAAATATCTAATGAAATATAATGTCATTAGTAAAAATGTATTATAATCTAGAACAAAGGCTTAATTAATAATTTAGAAAAACAACCTTTTCTGTTATTCTAAAACTTCAGTATTTAAAAGTTTTGAATTCATTATTTAGTTTAGAATTAAAAACATTAAACTGTTAACAAAGTAGTTTACAGTCTTAATATAAATAATTGTTTTTACAAAACAAACGAATGTAAAATATGTTTAAAAACAAATAGGTACATGAAGCAATGCTATGTCCTTAAGTGAAAGAAGGATGGACCGTAAGTTTGTAGCTAAAATAGAAAATTGCCAAAGTATATTGGACGCCGAAAGACCTATTACAATAAAAAAATACAAATCGACTTCCGGCACTAGAAAGTTAAAACTAAAAAAAAAAAATTTATTTAAAAAAAAAATAACTGAATAGGAGTTTTTAATTATCTGATACTTAATCTGATATTTTTGAAGTCAAAAACACATACAGATGAACCTAGAACTTCTATTTGGAAGCCGATTAAAATATTTTGTATCCCAAACGCAACTTATAACTTTAACATTCAAAGTAGTTTTTGAATCAGAAAAACTTATATTTTGGCTAATTTTGAATATAATATTTATTGGTTACGAAATATAAAAACGGTCACTCATTCTTTATTCATCACTCAAACATGTTCAATTAATATTAACAGTGCTTGTTACCCTTGTCAACGTCAGCCACATCTAAGCCAAGGGACGGTTCACAAATAAGTGCTTATAAGCTAAACACTACGGATTATTACAGATTTTTCATACAGATATGACTCTTTGTGTATTTTTTAACATATTTAGTACCTACACGTATGTTCCTGACAAATTACGGTCTACATTGTAATTTTACGTTTGTACTAAATATGAAGAGTTGTATATTTTTTTAACTGACTTCAAATAAAATGAATTGTATAGTTTAAGAAATATTACAAGAAAGAGCGAGAGAGAGGGAGAGAGAGAGGGAGAGAAAGAGGGGGAAAGAGAGAGAGGGAGAGAGAGAGAGATTTCTAAATAACTTTTGCAGTGAACTAGAGAAGGGAGAAACACTGCTCATCGAAATAAAAATAGTCATAAATTTTAACTGCCTAGTAAGTAGCTTTTACATTATACAGCTTGAAATAATGAAAGTTATTCGATATATGTATAGTATAGCCAACAATTTGTAACTCACATAATAATTTATTTATCTATACAAATATTATTTGTTCGCTTCTTTGTTTGTTTGAACGCGCTAACCTCAGGAGCTACTAATCCTCTACCTCTACCTCTTTGTGAATCAGATAGCCCGTTTATTGAGGAAGGTTAATAATATAACTAAATATATTATTAACCTTCCTCAATAAACGGGGTATATAATAAGACTATATATATATCATCCCGGAAAAATGTACGGTTCCCGTGGGATAGATTTGTTTTTGCATTTGGTTTTGTTGTTAATATACTGGAAATAGTTGTTTACAAATTAGAACAGCATATCCCTGACACACTAAGGTAACTACTTGATTAATGATTAGTGAGGCTTAATACAAACAAATTTTATGGATCAATCGTGCTTAAAATTATTCAAATACGATTGATAATAATTATTAAAACAATATAATATACGATATGTATATACAGTATACAATACATTGGTTTGTTTTCATGTGTTAGTGATAACATGTTTGTACTACCACTTTAAACTGAATTGAAATTGATTTTGCTATAAGCTTTTGTACACATTTTTTTTTTAATTTTGTCGGTATCTTATTTAAAACTTGGTGGCTAAAAGTACGGAAAGCCATTCTTTTAATCCCTCCACGACCACGGACACGCCGGCGTTACAGTTAACGATAGATTTCTTAGAAATTTAATTAATTTCTTAGAAATTTACCTGGACGTGTTAATCAAATATATATATTATATAATAATAAATAAATAAATATGTTGGGCCATTAGCACCGTCTAGTCCATGGTAAGCTACGAGGCTTGAGTTATGGATACCAGATAGTTGATACACTACACATATATATGTTTATATATATACATATTATAAATATAAAAACCCGTGACTGGAGTATAAACATTCGTCCTCATCACACAAATGAGCGGGACCAAACAAAAACCAGCGGGACTCGAACCCGCGATCGCTGGCACAAAAAATACACTCACTAGCACTACAAACTGAGCCAAACGTACATTTTATTTAAAATGTCCAATATTCGCGTACATCTAAGAAAGTATATTACAGGTAAAGTTTGTGAGCTTGTGACGTTGTAGGGGGTAATCTCTGGATCTACTGAATCGATTTAGATTAAATTTGGTAAGAAGATAGTTTGGGACCCTGAGAAAGACATAGAATACTTTTTATCCCGGAAATCATCCCTTAAAGGGGTGAAAATGGGGATGAAAGTTTGTATGGCGAATCAAGCTAGGGACGAACCGGAGCGAAGCGTGGGTGAGTTGCTAGTATTAAAATATCTAAGTCATTTTAGAGAAAGATTTCTTGATTGTAACTTCTGTTCTCAAATCAATTTTCTTTAAGCCTTGTTTGAAGAACGTGTATTTTGGTCTCTTTAGCCTTTTATCTTTTGTGAGCGAGTTTATTTTTCGATATCTTACTGAACTACGAGAACTTATATGATTGCAGAAAAGGACTAAGAAAGTGCAAATATGGCGTTGCTATCTCTCACTCGAATATAGAATTAGTAAATAAGCGAGCTTCATTATTCAGACCACGTCGGGGAGGACAGTGTAACTGATTCCTTTTATTTGAACACGGTTTTACTACGCAAATATTATTTAGCAAAGGCAAGTGAAATGGAAATTTCGAGGATAATGAAATAGCTTGAGAATTGAAATAGTTCATTTTCTTATTTCTTACAAAATAAGCTGAGAACATAGGGTATTAACTATTTTTGGTCATTAAAGTTTGAGTGTTTCTGCAACATTTGTAGTAATATTTGATAAGTATAAAATATATAATAGTCCCTCTTATAGTTATTAATCCATCAAATCAGACACGAGAGATCACTACAAAATATAAAATAAAGTCGCTTCCCGCTGTCTGTCTATCAATATGTGTGCTTAGATCTTTGAAACTATGCAACGGATTTTGATGCGGGTTTTTTTAATAGATAGAGTGATTTAAGATGAAGGTTTTAGTATATAATTTGGTTAGTTTTTGTATACCTACATTGGCTAAAATATAACGATAATTGTTGAACCTGCCGAGAAAAAATAAGCCGTCTGAGAGCTTTCAACGTAAACGCTGCTTTTCTTTGAGATACAACAAAATAATGTAAGGTGGAATTATGAATCTTATATAGGTCTACAGAAAAGTTCGCGATATTATATGCTATCTCTTAATAACATACTATATACATTTAATTTAAAACGTACCTAAATAAGTACATGAACAAAGCCAATTGCGAAAATCGAGCCCACAACAACTCTTTTAAAGATGTCTTGCGCCAACATGGCAACAAATAAAATAATATATGTATAAGCAACCACTATTTATATTAATATTATTAAAACTTTGAATTTATTTTTAAAATTTTGAAACTCGATGAAACGGGAATGAAACGCAAATGCGACACTAAAAAGAGACAAAACCTATAAATATATAGGATTAAGCCGGCGGGAGAATGAGATAGAATACATCGCTAAGTTGCCATGGTAACCGTTGTCATTGTTTGACAAATATATAATATTAAGTTTCATTTCTACCATGTGTGAATTGCACACACACACATTTTTTTATTGACTTTAAAATGTATTCAACATGCATCACCTTAACAAAAATCCTTGCACATGCCACTTAAATGATAAAACGTGAAGCTTGCCATTTATTGCTTCCACTAATAGAATTGCAGATTAAATTCTAAATAAATTAGCTTATCAAGATACATGCAATCACGAAATAATACAGTAGCGTAACTACAAATTGTTTCGGCTGGTATTACCATCTTTATTAGAGTGAGAGTCAGTGTAATTTGTTCGCGAGCCGCTCATATTTCCCGCTCCCTATTTAGGACTGTATTACCATAATGCTGCATTACGTCTACAGCTCCAGTGGACAATATTCACTATGTGCATTCATTCTATTTGTGCCGTAATACACCTATTATTAGATTTTAACAAATGTCTTTTCCTGGTTTTCTGGCTAAATCTATTCTTGAATGGGAAATTTAGCATATTATATTTATTACATAATTTAATATACAGTGGAATTACTAAATAATATGTAGTGGCTTGCATAATAGATGTGCATTTGTATTAAAATTGCTTATGTTATATTAGTATATTTGCTAAAATAATAGTAATATTATAGTGTTTATGAACTTAGTTTAAAGAAAAACTAGACATTTTTGATTAATTTGTATCTACAATGTTTATTAGCAAAGATACTATTCAAAATATATAAAACTAGCTTGATTCCCCATACAAACTTTCATCCACATTTTCACCCGCTTAAGGGATGATTTCCGGAATAAAAAGTATCCTATGCCCTTCCCAGGGTCTCAAACTATCTTCTTACCCAATTTCATCTAAATCAGTTCATTAAATCCAGAGATTACCCCATACAACGTCACAAACTCGCAATCCCACAAACTCACACACTTTACCTCTTTATAATATTAGTATAGAATTAAAACTCAACTAATCCAGCTCATTTAAAGCGTCACTAATTTCTAATGTAACTAAAAGTTACAAAATCTTTCAGCGCATCTACTATAGTAGTATGCTAGTTGCATTGTACTTCTTTACCAGAAGTTTGGTAAATTCATTGCATTTTGGTCGCGGACTGCTCATGTCTCCCGCTAGCTATTTAGGACTGCATTAGCATAATACTGCATTACCGCTGCTGCCTTTCATAGACAAAGGTTGTTACGTGAATTTGTTTGTGGTATAATTTTATTATACTGTGGTTCTGGTTTGTTAAGAATAAGGAAATTTATAGATATTGTTTGCTGTAAATAGAAAAAAATTAAAAAATCTGTTACGTATCAAAAATAAGCAATAACTGTTGTCTTTACCATAAGTCAAATGGTAATCACTTTGAAAATGATTAGCATAAAGAAAAGCAGATTTGTGAGATTCGGGATTTGAACCCGCTTCACTCGATGAACTAGGCGATCGCACCACCACTGGACTATCACTGCCCAAGCAAAACATGAGGTTGTAACTATTTATGTGGAACTATTGCAGGATACATACAGTCTTTATTATAAAGTCTTTATTATAAAGTTATAATATAATTTTTGTACTCTATTACAAAAAAATGTTTTTCATATAAAAAATGTTAAAAGTTTATCGAATAAATGGTTAAATTTATCAATTTTTGTTGATAAACGTTTTAATGAATTTTAAAATATAGTAATTTTTAGATAATATTAATAGAGGGTATAGACTACCCACGTATATCATACCCTTCGGGAATTGCTATCTTAGAAAAGTGTTTTGACTTTAAAGTAATTTTTGGTGTTACCCTTACGAAATATCTTACTATAACGTGTAAAAATATTATTATACATATTATACAGGTAATCAGCCACAATATACTACACTAGCGTCTCACCCTCGCTTTGCTTGGGTTCTTCCCTAGTTTGCTTCCCAATACAAACACTCAACCCCATTTTTACCCCCTTAAGGAATGATTTCCGGGATTAAAAGTATCCTATGATAGACGAAATTTGGTACGAAGATAGTTTTAGACCCTAGGACGAACATAGGATACTTTGTATCCCGGAAATCATCCCTTAAGAGGATAAGAATGGGAATGAAATTTTGTATGGGGAAGCAACCTAGGGGCGAACCCGAGGGATATGAGGGTGAGTCACTAGAAATGTATATATGTAAGTACTATCTCGTATACATATTTAATGATAAAACAAATGGTTATCGAAAATTGAAGTGTACAATAACAATAATAAATAGATAATATACTTTTAAAATTACATTGTTAGCAGTTTTTCTTAATAACTTAATGGTATCCGAATATGTTACATAATTAACACCCATAGAAACAGCAGGAACATGAAGCTAATAAAATAACAAGCTCAATAATTGCTGTTAATCCTCAACAACTCGCATCGAACATTTCCACATGTAATAAAGGATCTATAAAGAACCAATAAAGGGGGTAAAATAATAATCCTCTTCAAACTTTCGCAATATCGCCTCTTATGGGATTAATTCATATCCCAACGCCATAAGTTACAAGTCTATATGAAAGTTTTATATGTTCTGACTTTAATTTAGCGGATGTGTGCCCTGGTTTAATATTACTTCCGGGATAAGTAATAATTTCCCTCGCCGCATTTGCCATATTCCATCAGCTTCCGGTAAAAAAATTAATTTAGTTCTTTCCAATAACTTTTAAATTAATTAACTTCTTTTTACGTTTGATATAACTCAAATTTGAATCAATTTTTCATTAGTCTTAAATATTGTGACCTTAAATTTAAGTTAAAGTGTCAACTTCTTACTTCATTGTTTTGTTTTTTTTTTACTAATTTACGAAGACTTAGACAAAATGTCATTCTACAATTGTTGAAAAAATATTAAAAATTGTATTGAGTTAGATCGTAATATTATTGTTAAATATTTTTTTAGACTTCTATTCTTTAACAATTTTGAAATGACATTTTTTCTAAGTCCTAATGGTTAAAAAAGGCAAAATCCGTAAATTTCACAAGGTTTATATAATAATTACATACCTATATTAGTTGTTAGTAAGAGAAAATAAAATAATTTCATGGTAACCAATTTGAAATCCTTTGTTCCTAATATCTATACTTATACCTAATATCTTATACTAGGAACTCACCCTCGCATCGCTCGAGTTCCTTAGGTGGATTCCCCTTACAAATTTTTATCCTCATTTTTAACCCTTAAGGGATGATTTCCGAAATAAAAACTATTCTATGTACTTTCCAGGCTCTAAAACTATCTCCTTACCAAATTTCATCTAAATCGGTCAAGTAGTTTCGGGGCTTTTTCGGTCGAACAAACAAATAAACAAACAATAAAATCTTTCCTCTTTATAATATTAATAGCTTCGATCTAGATCTCAAATGTTTTATTTTGCTTAAATCGATATAAAACTTTTATTATTGAAGCACACGTACTGTAGCAAAAAGTTGCCACTAATACTGCCTGCATAATACCCAATTTTTACTTTCTCACTTATTTACGGGAGAATATATTGTGTAGCTTTGCCATTTTTCTACGAAGGAAAAAACTGCTCTGGATTAAACTGATTTATTACATACTAACTGACTGATAGGTAGTCCACTTCAAACAATAAAATTTATGCGCTTTGATTTCATACAAAAGTCCTATAAAAATTAAAACCATTCCCGAATTTCCCATTTTAACGTACAGCTTTTCCAATTTTTATTCCCCTAAGAAACTACGAACGTTAACAAAAAAAATCATAATTGTTTCAGCCGTTCTCAATTGTCACACTTAGCATCAAACAGCATTTAATTTTTATTTCTTTACATAATAAAACAATATTTTTATAAGTAGACTAATATTATATAAGTAGAATGCAAACAAAAAAAAACCTAAGCAAAACGGAGCTCACTATTAAAATGTATACTTGAAAGTTTAAATCTCAAGATATTTAAAGAGATTATAAGAACATTAAGCTACTAATTTCGATTACAGAGACGCATTGCGCCTTTGATTACATCGGTGTTGGGATGAATGTAAATTGCCTAATCGAGTTGATGTACAGTGCCTGTACTGAAACTCCTGTTAGTTTTAAGCTATTTAGTGGGAAATTTCATTGGATTTCTAAAGCATATTTCATGAACTTTGCTGTGTATAGGTATGCCAGTATGATTTAAATTTTCTGTGGAATCGCCATACGAAGCAACTAAGGTGTATTAATTTATGACTTACATTTGTTTCCTCGGATGCATCCCTAGAAGTAGTCTATAAACAACCTGTCATGGTGTACGTCTGTACTAAATTTCTTCTAAATCCATCCAGATTAGAGATTCAACGTAAGGAAGTAACAAACATACATAAATACAAATATTCGCAATTTGAAGTAGTCATAAAATATTTTTTTTTATGGTTTTCAGTGACAAACAAACAGACTGCCCACCTGATGGAAAGCGGTTCATGCACTTAGGTTTTATGTTACAAAAATACAGAACCGCAGGTGTGTTGTCACTGTGAGGACTAATATGATATGTCTCTTGCCTGTAATTGCGCTGGCTACCATATCCTTCAAAGCGGAACACGACAATGTAAACATTGTTGCTTGGCGGAAGAAATAGATAAGGGGGCGGTACTCATCCAGTCGGACTCCTCAGGCTTCACATAGTCCTACCACCGGTAAAATATTTTTTATATATTTTCATATTATTACCCTCAATAGCATTTAAAAGAATTCAAAGAACAAAATCATTTTTTTTTTCACTAATGATTTTTATTATTAAAATATGATAGAAAAATACTGGTTAAATATTATTAAAAAATACATATTAATAGCCATTGCTATTATAATACTCGTTAAATAAAATTAGCATATTATAAGAGTTCATAAATTTCAATGGAAACTCAAAACAAATTTAGCAAAAGTCATAACAATCCTTGAAAACTCAGCTTATAAAACATATAGGGTCGTCTATAACTTTTGTTATTACTAAGTTATTATGTATGTTTTAATATTTGGATAACAATCTATAAATTACTTGGAATCTGAGTAGCTTTGAATTGTGAGTTTGTTTGTTTATTCTTATGATTAAAATATATGTAATACTTTCTTATATTTACAAGAATAATTGATTATTTAAATAAAAACCATCTTTTCGGATTTTATCGCGGTTTTATTTGGAGTTTTTGTTGACGACGTTTCGAATGCTGATGAACAAAAATTTTAAACTGCGGCAAATTCCCGAAAGATGATTTTAATATAGTTATAGAAAAAGGTTTTTATTTATTTAATGGGACATTTAAACGTGATTAAAAGGTAAATGTAGTAAAATTGAACTTTTACGCTATATAACCAAAGGGCTTAGGTAAGATAACATTCTTAAAGCGCCATTGTTAGAAAAGTAAGGAGTTAATGGTAAATAAAAAAATATGTTAGAAATATATATTTATGTATGGTTAGTTCAGTTTGTAGTGACCCTACGTGCTATTCCAGCGGTCGCGTGTTCGATTCCCGCTAGGTACATTAATTTATGTGATGAGCACAAATATTTGTACTCCAGTCATGGATAATATTTATAATATGTATGTATTTCAAGTTATATATGTGTAGTGTATCAACTATCAGGTATCCATTACACAAGCCTCGTAGCTTACCATGGAACTAGATGGTGCTGTGTGTTAATGTTGCAACATATTTGTAAGAAATCAATTTAACCTCTACCTGAGAAACAGTTAAAGTTATGTATAAACACTGACATCAAAGATCGAACTAATAAACTAATACAACCACAAAAGCTATCCACAAGTAAAACCACGCAAAACCTCTAGTTATTTATAACTTGTAAAGAAACCAGCAACTTACAAAGCCAAGTGTAACTAAAATTTACTGGAATAAAACTTTCTCGGTAGAGTTCAAGTAGCAGTGTAATGCATTTACTCATTTACGTCGCAGCGCATTATTGAATGAATAATTTATAAATACGCTCGCATTCTAGACTCTGCATCTAGGATCTTGGGAAATATTCCATTACGGAGGTTGTGAAAGTTAGCAATTTGTTGTGGGACTAAGTTAAGTAGTAGTTACTATTGTAAAATGATATCTCGACGGTGTTAAATAAGATTAGATTTCTAGTTATACAGTTAGCTAGCTTTGACACTCCGTTTTGTCGGGATTGTATAAGTTTTTGATACGTTATTTCTAAACTTTGATAGCCTAGCTAATTTTTGAAAGACGTGTGAGTTCTACCAACACTCATTTTGCTAGTGTTGTTGACTTTTGCTTGCCTAATTCACCTTGTAAATAAATGACGTCCGTAAAAAAAGTCTGCTGGGGATTTTTTTTTAATTTCTCGAAGGAGCTCGGTCCTTTGGAAGGATTGCGTTGGAATATAAGTCTAAAATGAAGATTTTAGACATTTAAATTTGGTTTATGTGACGTATCGGCCAGGACCATCTCTAAGTAACCGATAGGGAATTGCCCAAAGATGGCCATTAGATAATACATAGGGACAATGGACAATATTATCGAAAACAAAATGAGTTTATGGAATGGATTTTTAATGAGTACAGATTTGTAATGAGGCTGAATGTCTGCTTTCTCAACAGTCTCCGCATAGAACCCAAAAATGTATGTTGAGGGCGTGGAGAGGTGTGTACCGGTTTTACCACCATGAAAGTGTTTATGAACGGCCTTCCCTTTAATATGTAGATTGCATTTAGCTCTTTCGCTCCATTCTGCATGGCCATTGAAGGCAAACTAGGGGCGGGTACAAGTGTTGTTTCTCCTTGGAAGCCTCAGGATAGTGGTTTTGCTATTTACAATTTACTGCAAGTAGTGTCACTAGTATTATGTAAGGTACGTTAATCTTTGTTTCTTATTCAAATAACAAAAAAGTGTTCTATTAAATATTCCTTTTACCTGCATCAAAAGGCCAAACTAAAATAATAAAGTATTTTTCCCTATTTTAAGTTTTTCTTAACATATTTCTTTATCTTACAAATTAACAAACTAAAATATTTTAGTGCTAAGAAAGTAAGGTAAGCAGAGAAAACGTCGTAAGTAAATTAGGGTAGCATTTCCAAGTTGTAAACTTCCCGCATTTCCCGCAGAATTTACTCGTAACGTGGATTGAAATAATATTCATAATATGAAAAATAAATGTTATATTTTAATCTAGCAAATTGATTTGGAAATAAATCAATGAAATTGCTGTTTGTAATATTAGTATATAAAACACAAAAACCGATTGATTAAAATCTCATACTTTATTAGGCAGGTACATATTATCGTAGTAAGACGTTATAAATTAGATTCCTAAAAGTAATTGGTGTAATTATTTATAAATATATAAAATGTATGTTATCACATTGGTAACTTATGTATTAAATAGTTCACATTTTTTCTCTAGCTCAAGCTAAAATGTAATATGGACGTCCAAAAAATATTTTAGATTTGTATACATATTTTAAGACTCGACTTTCGTTATACTCAACATCACACGATGAAGGCACTGGAAATTGCTATAAAAGTTCTAAAATTACCAAACTCCCTCCTTTTGTCAATCGTCTTGTTAACCATCTAAAAATTTTGATAATTTAGTTTTTTCTGAGTTATTTTAGAATTTATAGAGTTACAACTTCAACGTATGGTGTTGGGGTGAGGAGGGTCTCAGTAGCGTCCGGCACCGCAGCCGGGCGTGAAGACAATAATCTCACTTGAGAAGTATCCCACCTTGGTATTCATACTACTACTGTACTTTCCGTTTTGCTTCTGGTGCTTTCCTTATAGCAAAATGGCCTTTAAGAGCAAAATAAGGTTGTCGTGGAGAAGTGGGCGGCAGAAAAGGTCTATCACGGTATCGTTTTTGAAAGGTTCCGTTGGGCTTTAGTGGGTAATGCTGGCTTTTCTAGTAGGTAAGACACCACATAACCACCTAATGTACAGATGGTATGCGTAAATGCATTCGCCAACGCAGAAAAGGTTCAC
The DNA here is from genome assembly GCA_947093115.1 of Brenthis daphne. NCBI lineage: Eukaryota > Metazoa > Arthropoda > Insecta > Lepidoptera > Nymphalidae > Brenthis > Brenthis daphne. Next base: position 26,288,786 of record OX352474.1, on the reverse strand, counting down.
TTTGAGCCACATTACACTCCTTGAACGATCTTTTCCAATATGCAAAATTCGAAAACTATATTACATATGGTGTTGAGGTAAAAGAAGCCTATGTAACTTTTCAACTTATCTTAATCTAAAAGTCATTTCAATTCGTTGAATCGCTACTTCGTAAAAATAACAAATCAAAAAGCAAATATGCACATTTTCGCATTTATTATAATTATTAGTTAGGAAATAAGGATTCAACGGAAGCAAGAGTAAAATAAATTGAGTGGCAAATTAAGGGAATCGTCGGTAGATTAAACGGCAGTTAGGGAAAGTTTGCTTTAATTGATCTACGCTTCTGGTACAGATTATTAATTAATTGTAGGCGACCGAGTGTTTTACCTTCGCAACGACATTCGTTTTAAAGTTAGCTATGTTTTAATTATAGCATATTTTAGTTTTTATTTTACTGTAGAAATGCTTTAAAGCTAATTTTGATATTCATCAAACAAAGCTACTCAATATATTATTTTTTGCCTTATGTGTGTATTCATGTTTGTAAACGTAGGTTATCTTATCTGTATTTAGTGTTAATTGCACCGTCCCGTCTACGATTCTTCTAATCCTTTCACTAAAGGTTGTCTGTCTGTAAGAGATGGCTCGTAGCAATAAGACTTAATTTTTTTTTCTTTTCATCTTCTGTACTCTTCTTTTGTCTGTGCAATAAAGTATTTATCTATCTATATTATTGTGAAACTTTCATTAAAATAATTTAATATTTTTAAAATAGATAGTTTTTACTATACGTAAAAACGGTTCTTGTGAAATAAAGTAAAAAAACGTTTAAAACTATTCGTCTCTACGGCGCCATGTAGCGCCCGCGGCTTGTAGTTTGGAACGTGTAGTTCGCGCTATTTGCATGAGAATGTTTCTACACACATTGAATTTAACAGTTAGCGTTACGGCTATGCATATATTTGTACCTAACGTGTTATTTAGTTAACTCTTATCTATTAATATGCATCTAGATTTATACAAAGTGTCTCTTGAAACTAAGTGAACAGAATCAGTTGTTTTAAATCTTTATCTAAGCACTTTGCTTAACATGAACTTATAGATTCAAAATACAATATGTTGAAAATAATAATTAATATTTATATGATATTATATGGTTTGGTAGATATTATAAATTATTATGCTCAATATTTTATATGTTTATATATTTTTTAACCGACTTCCAAAAAGGAGGAGGTTCTCAATATGTCGAAATCTTTTTTTTTATGTATGTTCACCGATTACTCGAAGACGCCTGAACAGATTTGGATTTTTTTTTGTTTCAAAGGATAAAATTTTAAGATTTGAATATATAATAGGTAAATATGTATTTTACATATCGAAATAAATTATATTATTATATTATATTAGACTTTGAATCGGCTGGCACCGACTTCGAAAATATCTGATTAAGTATCTATATTAAAAAAAAAAACCCGTTTAGTTATTTTTTACATTTTAGTGCCTAGCAGTCGGTTTTTTTTTAATTTTATTTACTTATCTAATGAAAGGAATGGATTGAGGTACATAGTTTATATACTGGATTCAAATAAAAACACCAATGATACGCTCGCTACTGTATTAAGTCGTGCATTCTATTCTTACATAGAAAACTTGTTTAATGTCCTCTTAAACTGATATTTTGGTCACAGTAGTAATCTTAATAAGGCTAGCCTTCCCCTACGAATTTTGTTCACTATATTATGGCATGGGGGGTCCGTAGCTTCTGGCAATCCAGCCAGGCGTGAAGCTAAGGAACACACTGGGAGGTTGTGGTTTGTACATTTTGATAGAAAAGTGGAGGCCTCCTTCTGCCAGACTAGTCCCATTCAGACGTCTTGGTGTTATAATGGGTAGTACCGGCTTTCGAGTCTCCACATAACCACATGATATACAGGTGGTATGCGTAAATGTAATAAAACTTCGGGAACCAAAAATAAAAATAAATCCGCGAAATAATCCGAAAAGATAGTTTTATTTAAAATCTCTCGAAGTTTAATATTCACGTATATCTAAGAACGTATAAATTAATACCCAACGTCAAAAAATTAGACTCTAATAAACATATTACTTCTATTCCTGATCCCTTGTATTATAATAGAACAATAATCGAACACGATCGACGTGTGATCAGGGTCAGAACTCATGGCTTCGCAGAATGAACAAAAATTATAAACCAGTGACTCATCTCGCTCCGCTCGGGTTCGTCTCTAAGTACATTAGTATAGATTTCTCAGAGACGAGATATTTTCCCGCAGTAAAAAGTATCCTTTATATTGATCGGCATAACCAGCTATCATCATACTAAATTTCATCAAAACCTGTCCAGTCGTTTTCTCGTGATGTGTTCCCAGATAGACAGACAGACCCAAAAATTTTAAAAACTATAGATTCGGCCTCTGTATCGATAATAATGTTTATTTCAATAAGATTTTCCAATATTTTTTTATTTACAGAATCGGCTTAGTTACAATTTTGTTATAGTTATGTATAGATGTATAGAAGATAATTTCTTACAAAAGATAAACACAAAATAATATGTTACTACAGCCTATCTACATAATTTCTCAAGAGATATGTTCTACGGTTCTTTAAGCATAAGATAAGTTTTACAAACTTTTTCATTACACCCTAAACAAAATTTTAATTAGTTAATGTTTTGTTAATTTAAACTAAGAGCGTAAATTAGACGGGTTCGTCGTTTTAGTCTTTCAGAGATCGATAAGAAACTTGCCATGTCCCAAGTTCCAAAGCATGCAGCTATTAATTAAACTTATATAAAGTTGATAAGTAAATGTTAGTTTGTTTTGATCATAATGTTAGTTTTGATTTCTATTTCGACAAAACTTTTACTCATTGAGTACATAGATTGGAAATTAGAAGCATATATACCAACTTGTTTTATAATAACGAAATGTAACTTTCAAAGTCAATATTTTAGAAATACCATCTTCGAAATATAAGTTGAATTATTATTTTTTAATCCAAAGCTTTTTTCGTATAATATTATAAATATTAAACTGTATTATTCGTGCCTTCTTACGTACTAAAAATGTTTTCTTTTTTATATAAGAAAACATCCAAAAAGATAGCTTAGATAGTCTACATCTACACTACTATTATACAGAGGGAAGATTTGTATTTTTGTATGTTATTAACGAATAAACTCAAAAACGACTGGACTGATTTAGATGAAATTTAATTAAAAGATAGCTGAGACCCTGGGAAGAACATAGGATATTTTTTTATTCCGGAAATCATCCCTTTAAGGGATATAGTGAAAATCGGGATGAAAGTTTGTACAGAGAGGGGACAAAGCCGAGCGAAGCGAGAGTGAATCGCTAGTTTATAAGGTTAGTAATATCAACAATTATTTTGGCCTGATAAATAAAATTATTTTATCATACTGCAAGAATTGTGAAGAGTATTTTAATGTTTCTTTATTGCGAGTTTACAAGTAGGTGAAATCCTAGTATGATCGTTGCAGTGATATCGAAGAATTATTATTTTATTCTATTTCAAATAAAAATGAAATTTTTGTATATAATTATTTTCATACATGTTTTAATGTCTCTCTTTTTGTTACATATTATTTGAATCTCTATCAAAACGAAATATATAGAAATTCCTATCGAGGGAGTTCTTACTAACAAATAAAAAATATACATATTTGTGCCAAAATTTATTTATATAACACTATTATTAAGCATTTAAATAACATAAAAAATTACGTTCTTATTACTTTTGTACAAATTATGTATTAATTAAATAGTTAAAATGTAAAAAAATACTTCATTTAATCGGAACATGTACAAAACTTTTCATAACTTCCACTTAAAAACCCGTAATAAATCCATAATAAAATAAATTTCACGAGTAAATTTAAAAAAAAATCATTTTAGAATATTTACTAAAAGCTAAAGTAGAGCATTTTGTACAAATTTAGATTGGCTATTTGCCTTCACTCGCAGCTATCGGTATGAAGTGAATATGTCTAGCGCAATAACAATTACGAATGTTCAGAGCGTATCCACAGTGAATAGATTGCGTGAAACGCCTGTGGTCACTATCAGGTGAATTTAGTTTAGATAGACACGCTCGATCTCAGTTAAAAAAGTAATAATATCCGGTTATTGATGCCAATGAATTAATATTATTGGAAATTAAGATTTGGATGTTATTTCAATGAAAAACTAACCCTGAATGGTTTTCTTACCACTTACTGTGTCGGTCTATTTGTTACATTGTATCTCCTCTTAATTTTCAGTAAATTAGAGATCTATACATATAATAACATTCTGAGTCAAAACTGTACATAAATATTTTTTTTGGAAAATCTTATTTAAATAGTCATTATTATCGATGCAGAGTCCGAATCCGAATTTTTAGAGTTTTTGTCTGTGTCTGTCTGGGAACGCATCACGAGAATACCACTGGAGAAATTTTGATGTTTGGTATTATGATAGCTGATTATACGAGGCAACTTATATGATATTTTTTACAAAAATATGTTATGTCTTAGAAATCTATACTATCCGTTAAAACGTATTTAGGAACAAACCTAAGCGGAGCGAGGGTGAGTCGCTAGTAATATATAGAGAGTTAAAAATTTAATATGCTAATTAATTAGGTGATCAAAATATGATATAGAACAAAAAAATGAATCCTAATTTTGAGGAGAGTTAAAAATACAAAGGATATACTTCGAAAATGATCAAAAATAATAAGTCCAGGTGAATTATTGTGCACTTTATCTCCCTAACTATTTAATGCCTAGGATTTTAAAGGCAGCACAATATGAAGCTTTACTCAAAAAACTATTCTGTTTTTTTTTAAATATTAAAAAAATATGTACCTATTATATTCAGAACGCTCCATTACACGAGTACGGCTCACACTTAACCATATTTATTATTCGTCTGCTTAAATGCCCCCCTCTCTAGAATAGCTGCAATAAAATAATTGATTTTTTTTATAAAACAGATGAAATTCAGACCTGTTTTTTATAAAAAATATATGAATTTTTTAATCGTGGGTGCCATATTAATTGATTGTGGTCTAAACTATTATTATGGTCACATGGAAACCACGTACAGTAACATTATAAGTTTTCAGATTGTGTACTTTATAGTATACTAGTATTGCCCGCGGCTCCGCCCGCGTTCAGGTGACAAAAACCAAATGCCTAGGTTTTACATATTAGTATACTCTTACATTGCAGTTTTTGAATTTTTTCCTCGGAAATGAGACATTTACCCGCGTTAAAAAGTATTCTATATGTTGACGCGGATAACCAGCTATCACCATAGCAAATTTCATCAAAATTCATCCAGTGGTTTTTCTGTGATGCTGGAACAGACAGACAGACAGACAAAAATTCTAAAAACTATAAATTCGGTCTATGTATTGATAATAATGTTTATTTCAATAAGATTTTGCAAAAAATGTTTAATGTCCAGATTCGGCTTAGTTACAGTTTTATTATATGTATAGATTATTTTGTAGCATTATAATCCTTACAACAGTTACGACTATAAGGTGTTATATCACAAGGAAATTTTTTATCTTGGCACCTAGATAATTTCATTATGATTAGTGTATTTAGCATAATAAAAAACATCTTACCAATTTTGGCCATGCTGGCCACCTGCGTAGAGGTTATGAACTGCTTCTAGTATGTATGTCCGACGGACTTGGGTTCGAATCCTGGGTTGAGCCAAGTTACTTATTAAGTATTTGTGGCTTAACTCGAAACTCAAACCCGGGCTTCTGCGCTAACCACTAGACTATAAAGGCGGTATAAAATAATAATAAAAAACTTTTAACGTAAATCATAAAATTAGTAAATTCAACAGTTAAATCGATTCATATATAAAGTTAACTAATTAAACGTTTCCTACGATAATATATTACATCTCACAGTTTCCGAAACCAAGCGAGACTTAGTCTTACTCAGTACTAAAAACTTGTTCTAGTAGTAGCAACATCGTTTTTATATGAGCAATGCATCACAAACTATGCACATTTCCACAGATTTCCTAATAAGATAACAGTACCAGATGTTATCATACAAATTGTCCCCGGTAATTAGATCAGCGGAATTACCCGTAATGTTCGGGTTAACTCACTTCCATCATAAATAGAATTGCTCCAATAAATTGTTAGTTTAGTGCTGTCTGTAAAATATTTTGCTGAGCTATAACTATAAATCATGAATTGCGTGTTTAAATTGTATTGTTATTATTGAAAGTAAACATATTGTACGCAGGAAGGATATTTGACGTGGGTTACTGGCTGCTATTATAATAGTGAAAGTTTATACTGCTAACCCCAGTATTGGGGTTACATTTAGGACATATCTAAGCTAAAGAAGCAATAAACTCATAGTAAATATATAAATATCTTAGGACGCTGTGTATTTTTAACCACCGACGCAAAAAGAGTTTGACGTCGATGTCTGCCTGTGTGTGTGTGTCTGTCTGTGGCATCGTAGCTCTCAAACGGATGGACCGATTTAGATGCGGTTTTTTTCATTTGAAATCCAGTTTCCTTGCGGTAGTTCTTAGCTATGTTTGATTAATATCGGTCCAGCAGTGTAAGAGTATCTGCTCTTTTCGAAAATGATGTAAGGCATTTTGGCGTATGATTACTCGATTAAGTGCTTCATGCGTGCCAGTGTAATCGTTAAATGACAATTAATTTGCGTAGGGTTTTTTTTTAATTTTTAATTTATAATTATTTAAAGTTCTATATCTAAGCATTTATTGGTAAGTACTATAGGGCTGTAATTTGAAAGTTGTCTCATTCATATATGAACCAGTAGACAATGTTGTAATGTATTTAGCCCTTTTTTTAACGTCACGCTGGTGGGCCTCCCTGCAGTACAAGGGGAATCAGGTGATGGTCCACCACGCTGGCCAAGTGCAGGTTGGCAGAATATTGTAATAATAAAACGAAAAGCACTACGTACAATGTAGATCGAACAAATTAAAGACACGTCTAAATAAAAGAAGCGCATGTCTCTAGTTGATTATAAGAGTATAAATTGTATCAATTTGTAGTGTTACGGAATCTGGAGTTTATTTCCAAATTTTAGAATTTAATATCAATATCCCAAAAACAGAAATCGCCAGTGAGCATTCATCTTATTGTATTTTGAATTTATTGCTACCGTATCAAGGCTTGTTTTACTTTGAATATGATGTATTGAGCCCAAACAGTATACCTTACTGGTGGCAATAGTCGGTCAAACCCATTCTATTCTATCTGTTCCCATGATTGTTATTGGATACCCTGAATCGTCCAATCTGCATTCTTCTATTTGCTTTCTATGAATTCACTCTTTTCGATTTGGAAACCGCGTTTGTAGTTTTTCAAATTTATTTCTTTTATCTACATATATCTTTTACTTTATTTGAGCGTTTTGTGCTATCAAAATTATGTTAGATATGTTTTACTGAAAATTCTAACACTTTGCATCGAAAATAAATTTTAAATGAATTAGTATTGTTTCTTTATAAGGATGGTGTTTTAAATAAATATGTATGTATTATAATACTTTCTTAGATTTACGCGAATATTTGACATTTTAAATAAAACTATCTTTTCGGATTTTGTCGCGGATTTATTTGCATTTTTGTTTCCCGACGTTTCGAATGCTTTACAGCATCCATGGTCACGGGAGAGACTGGTATGAGAAATGTATGTATTATATTTTAAGTATTTTTAGTTTTTCATCTTATAATATTTTCATTTAATTTTCTTGTTAATGGCTTCAAAGCTATCGGCGTACTGTAGGCGTACCGTATTAATAGCGGACTCAAATATTTTACTATTAAAGACGTTAAAATTTATTTAAATATGTTAGTTAGTTATTTCAAACGAACATAGTGTGTATATTATCGACGTACTATTTTTATCTATCATAGGTAGATTAGTAGTAGTAGTAGAGTGAAGCTGCAGGTAAAAACTAGTATTTGATGAAAATAAAACTTTTTATAATATACTCTTTTATAAAGGACTAGCAACTCACCCTCACTTTGCTTGGGTGCGTCCCTAGCATGCGTCATGGATGGCTTGGAAATCATGCATATTCATCCCCATTTTCACCTCCTTAAGCAATAATTTCCAGGATGAAATATTCTATGTCCTTCCCAGGGTCTCAAACTATCTTCTTACCAAATTTCATCTAAATCGGTTCAGTAGATTACTCCCTACCACGTCCACGTCACAAACTCACAAAATCACAAACTTTACCTCTTTATAATATTATTATAGAAGAGTAAGCAAATATCTCATTTGTTCTAAATTACATTTTAAGATAGTGCAAACATTATTTTTGAGTAACGAAAAAAACTACTCAATAAGCTAACATCAAACTACTCCGTATAGTTAATTTCAAGTTATTTTAAAAGAAACGAAGCACCAGATCGTGTCATAAAGGTGGCGACTCGACAAATTGACATCAATTATTCAAATAACGATTACTCCGTTCGGTCTTAGCATCGTTTTCTATGTCTTTAAAAATATTTTGTTGTGTAAAGTTTTTGCAAACAGTATTATTTGATTATAATATCCCCAATTTTCACTCGAGATATAAATAATCATCATTGTCACTCCTTCGTTTAGGCATATTTTACTATTGAAAACAGTTAAATAACCTGGAAAAAAGTGCAATACGGCGAAGCACTAAAATGAAGAATGAGGAAGATTGTCATTTATTTTTAAAATAAAAAAAAAGTAAATGGCTCAATCTTTACCGTGTCTTCTGCACTCTACACGACATTGGCGAAGTAAATTGTGCCCAAATAGCACTCCTATAAGCCACAGAGCAAAGAACATTGAAAAAGTAAATGCTTTAAATATACTGCCAGTTTGGCGTATCACTGCGCGATACTACATACATATAATATGTGCTAATATCGAGGACGAAGCAGAAGTATTAATAATATTATATCATATATATACGAAAATGTATCGTGGCAACGTATGTGTGTGAGTTTGTTTGTTTGCTCCTTTACGTTGAAACTGACGGATGGAATCGCCTGATGCTGGAAACGCTGGAACGGCTAGATAGATTTGGATGAAAATTGGGACACAAATAAACTATGAGTAATATATACCTAATACATACTAACGTTAGTATAATAGATAAAATTTGCCAAAGATTTTATTGCCAGTATATAATATGGTAACTAGATATAAAAGGCACCAGGCGACACAATCGAGTGAAGCCAGGGTAAGTCGCACAACTACAGTGATACTTTTATTTCCATACCTACTAGCTGATTCACTCTCGCTTCGTTCGGGTTTATTCCTAGGTATGTTTTAATTGTTAGTATAAAATAGACAGACTATATACTATACAAGCGGCTCACCCTCGCTTCGCTCGGGTTCACCTCTAGAAAAGCACAAACACATCTATCCCGCGGGAACCGTTCATTTCTAAATGTTGACCCGAGCACTAAGTTTTATCACTATACAAAATTAAGTTAAAATCGGTTGATTACTTTTTGCGTGAAACGCGCACATCGATTTGACTAAGTTTTATTATAGGTATAGATAAGAATAAATATTGCGAGTGTAACTTAGAAGATAGATATATACTATTCAGAACTTTTCTGTAGGACTTTTCAAGACCTACAATTTTTTAGTATATTGTTTTGACTTATGTCTTAAGGCTTAGCCAGAGGAAGGTTTCTAGGGAGGACTCGATAAAACCAGTTATTGCATTTTCCCGTGGGAAAGAAAGATTTTCTTTAAGTAAAAGGTATCTAGGCAGTGGTATCCCAGTGGTAACGCGCTCGCTTGGGAAACCGAGTGAAGCAAGTTCAAATCCCGGGTCTCGCACCTCTGATATTTTCATGTGCGAATCATTTCTAACACAGTTGCCACTTGTCTTAACGGTGAAGAAAAACCTGCATATCTGACAGAACCTAGCAAGTTTTCGAAAGACATGTGAAGTCCACCAACCCGCACTTGGCCAGCGTGGTGGACTATGGCCTGATCTACCTCGTACTGAAGGGAGGCCCGCGCACGTGTTAAGAGGGGCTGAATACAACATACATACATACATACATACATACATACAAAAGGTACCCTAAATGTTGACTCGAGTAATAAGTTATCACTTCACCAAATTTCGTTGAAATTGGTACATTACTTTTCGCGTGAAACGCACACACAAAAACAGACAAACAGGCAAACAGATAAACAGGCATTTTTTTTAATAATTATTGTTGTGGGGTCTATGTTGTGTACATAATACGTTACAAATAAACAAAAACATCTATCCCACGGGAAAAGTACATTATTTCGGGATACACAGTTACCTATTTGTTATTCTGATGTATGAACTATATTATTGTAAAGTTTCATCAAAATCCAATCAGTGGTATTTGTGTACTAAGCTGTATAAGTTACTACAGTTTTTTGACTATCCCACGGAAACTCTTTAATTTTCCGGGATGAAAAGTAGCTGATTAGTTTTTGTCATGTATGAACTATATTGTTGTAAAGTATCATTAAAATCCAATCAGTAGTTTTTGTGTACAAAGCTGTATTAGTTGTTATAGTTTTTTAACTATCCCACGGGAATTCTTTAATTTTCCGGGATGAAAAGTATCTAAGATGTTGCCCGGGGATATAAGGTACCACCATGCAAAATTTTATTTAAATAGGTCCAATAGATCCGGAGATTAGCCCGTACAAAGAGAAAAACAGATAAACAGCTCGCTCGGGTTCGTCCATACATACGAATATGTTGTATTATCTCTTTAACCATTTGTCCAAATTATTTGCAGTAAAAGGGAAAAGTCTTTTATTTTAAACATTTTAGATGATAAATTTACTTATTTTGATAAGAATTCATAATTGTTGATAATATGACCAATAAACATGACCTACCGATTTAAATTATTTTTTTATTATAAAAAACTACTTTTTGTGACTTAAATATAAAAGTTAGATATATGCTGTCGCTGACTTTTTTGTAGGCATTATTAAGCTCTACAACTTTTCTCTAGAACATAATCATATATCTCTCATCGTTAAGGCAGCGTTCGTAAGAAACGTTTTCGTTCGACCGTTTTTTCTCCGACTTACTTTGCAAATCCGACTACCACGAAAAAGCATTTTCATTTTTCGGGTTAATATATAGCCTATGACACTCAGAAAGAACGTGGCTTTCTATTGGTAAAAGAATTTTGAAAATCGGTTCAGTAGATCCAGAGATTACCTCCTACAACGTCACAAACTCACAAACTCACAAACTCACAAACTCACAAACTCACAAACTCACAAACTCACAAGATCACAAACTTTACCTCTTTATAATATTAGTATAGATAAATACACAGGTAGCATGAGTTGTTGTAGGTTCTATTATAACGTGTTTTCCTGTGAGAATGAGATAATCTCCCGCGGTAAAAAGTTACTTATGTCTAGGTATATGTATAGAAAAAGAAAGTGTCAAATCTACAAATGCGTTCAAGTAACATAAGCTATATTACTTTTAAGATTGCGTTCAAAATTATAAAGTAAAAAAACCTGACTTTTACGGTGAATTTTTAAAATTTTTCTCTTTATAAGAATTTTAGTCAGACTTCAACGAATATTTAAAAAAAATATAACTTAGTCCAGCCGTTCTCGAGTTTTTCGCTTAGCAATACATTTAGCCATTCATTTTTATTTATAAGAAGATTAGTGTAGAATACTTATAGAATACTATTTCTTAATACAGTAATTGTCATAGAAGAAGTGGGCTGTTTCTTAGAAGTTTTACAAACGGTTAGACTCAATTTCTAACTCAATCGTCGTCATCCACTCCTCAGTTGTTTTCTATTCAGATTAATTATAAACTAACAATCTCTTACCTTTTTAACGGTAGATTTAATAAAACCTTCTTTCATTATTGTAAATCATGGTATTTACAAGAATTTAAAAACAGTAAATAACAGTTAAATTAACACGAGAAAATAGAAAAAAACACAATATATAAATTATACACTATGTCTTTATGTACTATAGTGAGAATACCAAAATAGTGCAATAAGGGTAGCAACAGACAAGCTGCGTTCTTTCAACGGTATTAAATTAAATTACGTTTCTCAAACTACTATGTAAAATATAAAGGTAAAAAATTGTCATTTCTTTACTAAAACGTTTAGTATACTTTTAGCAATTTTAGTACAAGTCATGTCCGCGTAGGAGTGTTACGTATTTGTTTCTAGTTTCAGCGCTACGCTGCGCGTTACTAAGCGAGAAAGTCACGTACAAACTTTTTAATTGCTTTATAAGACGATTTCCGATAACATTTGTAGTTTTCATCTAAATATTCTACGTTATTTTATCATATTTACAAAAAATGCATCAATGGTCCACTTGAATATAGATAATTAAGATTAATAATAAAAATATTTTTACTTCGATTAATTTAAGAATTAGTACTGAAGATTATCCGAATATGTGGTTTTTGTATATATTTTACCTACAAGTTGTATTCAGCCCTTTTTAACGTCCTACTGGTGGGCACGGGCGTCCTTTCAATATGAAGGGGATCAGGCCAGGCCATAGTCCACCACGCTGGCCTAGTGCGAGTTGGCGGACTATACGTGTCTTTCGAAAACTTGCTAAATTCTCTCAGACATGCAGGTTTCACCGAAGGCAAGTGGTAATAATGTTAGAAATGATTCGCTCATGAAAATATCATAGGTGCTAGACCCGGGATTTGAACCCGCTTCACTCAGTTTCCCAAACGAGCGCGTTACCACTGAGCTACCCACTGCCTTTGTAACTAAAAGTTACTTTGACTTTAATATCAATTTTCAGTAATCTAATTCTTTCCTCGGGGGTGAAATTGTTTAAATTTAACACAGGCTACTCATGAGGTAAGCCATATTGAAAGGAATAGTTATGACATAACATATTCCCAAAATTAGAATAAAAAAATTATACTTAGAATAGTTTTATTTGAATTACTGATATATACAGATATAAAACAAACAATTTATTGAATAATTTTTTTTCTTTAAAAATGCTTCTTTGAAGAACATTTTACAAATAAAAATGCCACTGAATTAAAATCGTCCTTATCGAAGTCAGTTAGCAAATAAACGTTCCTTACTCCATTTATCACCCAGACGATACAATTCGATATTTTCCAATACCTATTAAATTAACTTTGGTTTAGAATGCTCTATTACTTCCGAGCAGTCGAAATGTTGAACACAATAAATCAACCTGTAGAATGCAAAAAATAAAGTATTCTATCTTTTATTATCTAACAAGTATCTACCGGTGTGCTTATTTTTTCTTAATTTCACAATACACTTTGATGCAATTTCGGGTTAGTCCCTAGACAAAAACAAATATCCCATGGGAACCGCACATTTTTCCGGGATAAAATGTAATTTATGTGCCATTCCAGACTATCTCTATGCCAAATTTCATCTGTTCAACCTTTCTGGCGTGAAAGAGTAACAAACATCAATCCATCCTCACAAACTTTCACATTTATAGTATTAGTATGGAATTATGTGTTTTATAGTAAATAATAAAGTTTTGTTTCAATTAGTTGAACCAATAAATACAGCATAAGGTTATTCTGTACGCATTTATATAAATTCCCTATAAGGATATGTAGAGACCATATTTAAGGACTAAACGGTAATTAAAATACCTGATTCATATAAAATTAGGAGAATAAATATTTAGAAGAAATAAACATTTTGTTTAAAATTAAGAAGTATTTGCTTTGATAACACAAAAGAGCATGTTAGTGACGGTTTATACTCATAAACACAGTATAATTAATTAATATTATTTTATTGTAATACATTGCTAAGCCAATTAAAATATAAACTATATAATATAATGTTGGTAACCTCTGGCGTATTATTTATATACAGATAGTTTATGTTTTATTAAATTAGATATTCCTGTAATTAATATTATTTCTATTGTACTTAATAAATTAATTATATAAATCTATTATAATTTCTAATACAAAGCGTTGTGCTATTTAATCTATACAGATAAATCAAATTGAAGTATCTGTTTGTAATCTTCTTTATAATATAAAAATGAATCGCTGAATGTGTTGCTAAGCGCAAATCTCGAGAGCAACTGAACCGATTTCGCTAATTCTTTTTTTAGAATATTCTTTAAAGTACAAGGATGGTTTTTATGGAGAGAAAAATTTAAAAAATTGCCTGAAATAGTCTAAAAACAACACTTTTCTATACCCCATACAAAAGATTCGTAATAATACTCAAAAGTCAATTTCAACTTTAATACCATACCATAAACTTTATGTTAGTGGAGAGGTTCCGAGAAGACAAAAAAACAATTGAGTGACTTTAGTATCGTATAAATATTAATGTCAATATTTGTCAATATTATTAACAAAAAATATTAAAACTTATATGGCTAACGCTGGCTAATAACCATTTATATCTATTTAAAACGTACCTAGCGACGAACCCGAGCGAAAACGAGAGTGAGCCGTTAGTGTCAAAATAACATCGTTTTACTAAATGCATATGAAATTATATAAGGTATTTATAAGAAAAACTCATTTTTTTAAATTTTTGTTTGTTTGTCTGTTTGTTTCAGTTAATCTTCGAAAAGGCTGGATTGATTTTGATAAGACTTTCACTGGCAGATAGCTGATGTTAAAGGGAGTAACTTAGATTACTTTTATTTTAGAAAAAATAAATAAAACGTGTGGTGTTTACCCCAGCGTAGCGAAAAATGTTCCTTTTCGAAAAAAATCGTTTTGTAGAATTTTCTTCCTAAACTAGCTGTAGCCCATCATGCTGTTGGAAGATCGCCCACTTGCTTTGCGAACTTCTCTGACGCACTGTATGTCATGTATCTAGAATAAAAAGATAACAAATCAAATTGATTTATTAAATATAAAATAAATATAAAAATTACTGCCTCGCCAAAATTATAACAATTCAAAATCGCAATAAATTCATAAACCAAAGCTCATCATAAAAATGAAGAAAATATTTCCCGTAATTCAAGCCCCAGCAAAAAGTCATAATAATAAAATAATAATCACACAGTTGGTATAATTAGTTTGTTAGACACGCTTCGTCTGAAGTCGATTTTCTGTTCTTGGGTGATTTAGTTCCCTTATATCATAATTATTGTCAACGCCTCCAGAAGAGGGGACTCATCTGTCAGCTAATATTCGAGTCGAGTGAATTAGTTGTGCGGTTTCTGTTATTGTACCTAAATGTAGGTATATTCGTACATATGTATGTGTAATACTATGACAACCATTACATATACATAACGTACACACACACATATACACACACACGCACGCACGCATGCACGCACAGAAATTTACTTTATGTCCTTCTCATAAATTTTATAGAATAAATAAATAAACAGTTTAAATTATACATGTACAAATTTTTTTGGCCTAGTTATTTAGTTTTATATTAGTATTCTTACCAATGTTTGAGGAGTGGGCGCTGTATGTCGTAACACAGGCTTCCTAGTACGGCAACAGAGACATCCGATTAATATTATTTTTTATGTAAAACTTAAATAAGATACAAATGCTAATTCACAAGTGTAAACATTTTTTTGAGAAAATAAACTATTAGTATTATTATACTATACTATGGTCACATCTCGTAAATCTGAACTCTAAACAAAGTGCACCGCCTTAAAATACTTAGAATGTAATTTACATATTTTGCTCTTAGATGTGAATATTTTTTTTGAAATTTAAGACCGCCCTTGAGGTATACCCTATTCTTTTAAAAATATGAAAATTAATTCCCAATGAGCGAATATATCGAATAGCCAAACAACAAAATATTAATATTATTTCACGACCGAATTGAATACCGTTTCCATTATGATGTCGATCAAAAATATATGAGCACTTAAATATCTTACAAAATTTTTAAAAGTAAGAATGATAATAAATTTATATTAAATAACTGAACTGGCGATAAAACATTTTGCTGAAAAGGAATATTAGCTACTTTGTCACTAGCATGCAGAAAGAACCTTTGCTCTTCGCGTAAATTAGGTTGGTCACACAACGGACGTGTAATGCGATACAACGCGATAATTAAATTAACTTTGCTTATATACTCGTATATCGCACTAGTATATTATTACGTAATTTGTGACATTACAACAACGTAACAATTTTATGGCAATATTGTGTATACAATACTTTCTTAGATTTACGCGAATGTTTGACATTATTAAATAAAACTATCTTTTCGGATATCTCAAAAATCAAAATAAATCCGCGAAATAATCCGAAAAGATAGTTTTATTTAATTGTGTATACAACTTTTTTTTGTTTACTTTGTGGGATATTTTCGGCAATTGTAAATTGATTTTAATGGTTTTCAAGGATCTTCCCCTATAAATTCCAATAAAAGAAAATCATCCATCAGAGAAATTAGGTAAAAGGTATTAACATTGAATGCAATCCACTGCTGGGCACGGGCCTCCCTTCAATACGAGGTCATCAGATCAGGCCATGGTCCACCACGCCGGCCAAGTGCGGGTTAGTGGACTCGGACTGAGTCGAAAAATTGCTAGGTTTTCTCGGACATGCAGGTTTCCTCACTATTTTTTCCTTCACTGTAATGCAAATGTATTTAAATTAATTAATCTACGATTACTTATAATCAGTATAATAGTAGACCTATATATTTTATTCCATACTAGCGACTCGCCCTCGCTTCGCTTAGATTTGTTAGTAGGTACGTTTAAACGGTTAATATGGAATAGAAAACTCTGTGAAAAACAAAAACTAATCTATCCCACGGGAATCTTTGATTTTTCCGGGATAAAAATTTACCTATGGGCTATTACAAACTATAATCTATCTTTGTGCCGAATTTCATCTAAATCCATTCTGGTGTTAAAGAGAAACAAACATCAATCCATCTATCCTCACAAACTTTCACATTTATAATATTAGTATAGATTTCCTTTACCCGTTGCCTTATATTTTCAGAAGATCTCAGTGATGAAACTAGTAATTAATTAGGTAGCGAATCACTTAATTAACCAACGCTATATGAAGCTAGTTTTGGTGGAGAGTTACCCTAAATACAGCTTTGGGACCTTTTCTCGTTTCGGCTAAAGCGCTGATGTCCTTTGTCGGGATATCGGCTTTCATGGTGCTGAAAGTGCTACAGGCGTCTTCTGACAATAAAGCAAGCTTAACGCGGTGCATACTGTACGAAATGTTGCAAAACTTTGTTTTAGACGCAAGTGTATACATAATTATATTATTTTTATGGCAAATTACTAATTTATTTTGTATTTTTGTGCAGGTATAAAATTTAATAATCTGGCTATTTCATTTAGAAATTAACCCATTTATTCGGTATTTGAATGCTATTTTCCTGAAACATTCCTCTTGGTCAATAACTACAGCTGCTACAGCTATAACAAAATACCATCTCATACCGACGATCTCATAGCGATAAATTATGAAATAGTTCATTCAACATTGATTGTATTATTAGTTTAGGATATATTAATAATTTCTCTTTCCGTATATCTGTATGTCACCAAAATCTAACATGCGGTATAGCATCATTATTGCACCCACGTTTTAATTACTGATGGTAATCTGCTTTTAGCCTGTGCCATTGCAGCGACGAACTTTGTCTAGTGTTTAGGCGAAATTCAAAGGAGCCCCGTCACAGAGGCTTTTGAAATGGTGAAAAGATTCGCTGTTAGACTTTTGCCTGCGCTGAAAAAGTCTCGAAGAACCTATGGTGCAACGCTTTTTAGTTTCACAAGTAAGAAGTTTGAAGTCCAAACGAAAATGGCAATGAATGGAACACAAAAACTTTAAATTTAAAAGGACTGGTCTTTTTGAGAGACCAACCTCTATAAACAATGTCTGACTCCATTTGATTAAATGAGTTAAGTTTAATTAGCCAAATAGCATCCAAGTGTTTGAGAGTAGTAGAGAGCGATTTTTGCTAAAGCTAAGCAACGCAAATTTTAGTATGTCTGACCCCGTTAGCCCGGGTAAACGAAACGAGTTCCACTGTCAGAAATACAATAGTGTTTGTCAAAACACCGTGATATATCGCCCCGAGTTCGGACCAACAGATTCGGACCAACTCAAGCGTGGTATTTGGTCGTGCGAAATTTAAAATGAATCTGCGCCAATTTTACGCTCCCTGCTTCTGTTTAGAATTTTTTGAGTTACCGTTATGACTATGCAGATTTTGTTTTGATTGAGATCTTTATTTAAAATTGCATATTGCTTAGTATTGCTGTTTTTTTGGGTGGATTAATATAAAAGTTTATTGACGTTTAACTTTAAATTATAAACTCTTCAAAATTGTAGTAAAACTAGCGACTACACTGGCTTCGCTTGGATGCGTCCCTAATAGTTCTGTTGTGTAATATTATGTACAGGCAACGCTTGATTTTTTTAAAGTAGCCTATGTTTTATTTACACCTGATCAAAGTCTTATCTATGTACTAAAATTCATCAAAATCTGTTGGCTGTTTCTACTTGAAGGAGTAATAAACCTGTACTTACATACAAACCTTCGCATTCAAAATAGTAGTATGATAATATGTAAATATAGTTTCCAATAATAATTATCAAATATTAACAAGATTCTATCAGTTGTTACCTAATTTTACCGACTTACAAATTATATTTAATGTTTATATCTTACTTTACGCTACAGTTATTAGGATACTGGGTCCTAATACCTAGAACTATTAAATCAAAGTGTTCTTAGAGCCCTTTTTACATGATGCCAATAATAAAGTATGACCTTTCTATATATTCCATTTATCTCTAAGCAACCGTATCCCCTTTACATAAGGCTTAATATAATATCAAGGTTAAATTACTACAATGAACTTTCAAAGATGACTGTCCAGGGACGACCCGTCGCCATTTTAAGATTTACGACCCCTCGTGTGGCATCCATTTTACTAAAACCCACTCACTTGCAACATGCAAAAGCACTCGACCTGAAAATTCTAAATTGTACAGAAACTACTTACCTAGGCAACATTCGAAATGCTATAATAAAATAATTTTTAATTAAAGATATGATGGAATAGTTAAATTGTCTATCATTACGGCTCGCTATAACGACAGCATGGTCAAAAGACACACATATCATACTTAGGTACTCTATGCAATTCATTTCTTTTATTTTGTGGCTTCTAGGAGTGCCTTTTGGGCACAATTTACTTGGCCAATGTCACGATTCTTACTCTAACCAGAAGGTTAGAGCCAGAATGACATTTTAAAGTAGAGAATCAAAATAGATTTATTTATATATAGATATCGAAAACCAATTCATTTTAACAATAGATTCTACAATGTTATATACACAACGAATTAAAGAGAATAAAATTAAGGACGTAAAATAGCATGTGAAAAAATTCTTTGCAAAAAACATTTTTAAGTATACTTTGCTCGACCTTCAACCCTAGGATCTGCACATCTAGCTAATATAACGAGGGATTAACATTAAAGAGTCAGCGCTGCATATGTCCTAGAAAAGGCATTATGCGTAATGATGTAGTTCTGGGACAACTAACTTCGTCTATAGTTATTGTAAACTCGATTCCCGTTGAAGGTAAATATTCGTATTTATCATAAAGATATTTTTTAATATTCTTATATTTAGTCTTTTTTTACGTATAACATTTATATATATTAAACAAATATTTCAATCAATATGTCTGACTGTTATATCGATTTGAACCATTGTATGAGAAATCCGGATTAAAGTAGATGATGTATTTTAATTCATTGAGCATCTCGTAACGAAAATAGGAATTAATTGTGGAGATCTTGAATTGCTATACGACTTTTATTATAAACCCTGAAGGTTTGGCTAATTGGAATCCTTTGAACAAGTGCTATAGTATTAAATTATGGGTATGAGTCGAAATCATGTTATTTTGTTCTTTAGAAGCTTTTATTTAGTTTCACCTGTCCCAGTCTGTGTAATTGAATCTTGCAAGTCAAATTTTATCCACTTTCCAGTTTCTGATTGGGCTGAAATTTAGCAAACTATTTTATTAATATATTTTTTTGGTTTCCAATACAATGCTCGCTTACCTAAATGCCGCCGTTTTTAATTCAATATGGCGGAAGTTATAAATATATAATATGGAAATCAAATGAAAGGGCTCGATGAGAAGAATACGAATAAAACAAAAAAATAATAATAATCCAATCCAAAGCCTGTGTAGATAAACAAGAATATAATATTTAAAATAGGTAAATCTCGTGACAAGCTTTTATATCACATAAATTGTGTAATGTAATGAATTTTTGGGTTTGATTTAATTTAATTTAAAGTTTTTTTTTCTCTATTTTAGAGCATTTAAATAAAAACTTGTTTTTAAAAAAAAATTTTTACCATTAATTTATTTGAATTATTTTTTTCTTCTTGACTAAGACAAATCTTTTTATTGAGAGGTAAAAATGTCAACTATAGCGAGTGATACACTATTGAGTTTTAGTAATAATATCCTATGGGAAATCCTACTTGATGTAGGAATGAAAAGTACTCTTGAGCTTCTACATGTCAATCAATCAGTTACTCTAGTGTACATGTATATTTTGAATGAAACTATGTTTTCGTTTTATTTTTTTGCGGATTATTTTAATTTTTGGTTAACAACGGTATAAGAGCCGATGGGATTAGGCAATTGGTACCGTTGCAATGAATACGTCAGATTACAATGACAAAATAAAATAGCCTTTGTCGGACGAAAGTATGGACATATAAAAAGGTCAAAACAAACTTCCACTGTGTTAAGCAATACTTAAAAGTCAATTAAAAAACATTCCGACGCATTGAATCTAGATGATAATAATATTATTCAACCTTGTGCAAAGCCTCCTTATAACTATATAGACTTCCGAAAATACACAAACCAAACGCTCCGCTACGTCCAAATGTAAGTCAAATCGATTGACTTATAAATTGGCCCAACTAGTAGTGAAAGTACTCTCAATACTCAGAGGACAAACAACAGCGTTCGCAAGAGACTCTTACGATTTCGTTAATGAGAAAAAACACCTACAACTCATGGATAATGAAACAATAAAAAAAAACTGAAACTTTTTAACTTATAAAAACTATTAAAAAAAAACACTAAAAAGTCGGTGTGCTTTAATTTGTATCAGCTGGCACCAACTTCGATAGTATCTGATTAGGTACCTATATAGTAAATTAAAACTACTAATCAGTTATTTTTTACTTTTTAGTTGGTTTTTTTCGAAGTCGTCTTTTTTTCAAGTTTTTATTTTTCTATTTTTAGTGTACATATAGTAAGAAGAATGTATGTCATAAAAATTCAGTAGTTGAAAAATTAATAATACCCTATTTTCTAGATATAGGGGTGATTTTTTTTCCAATTTAAATGGAACCAACTTTGAGGTATACCCTATCCAATAAAAAAGAAAAATGAATCATCGAAATCAGGCTACACTGTAAAAAATGGTGCGTTGTTAAACATAAAAAATATACCATACAATGTAATATAACCTCCTCCCTTTTTTACGTCGGTTAAAAATATCAAATATTCGCATAAATCTATGTAAGTATTACACTACTACTACATAATATTATTAATGAATTCTATTTCAATTTTTCTTCATGTAAATTCCTTCAACAAGCAGAATATATACTTAAGTAGACAAATGGTCACAAAATGAAAGTAAATCAAAAATTTTCTTATCCACTTAGACTTTTATAAGCACTTGGAGCCATCAATTTAATTTAAAGAATTAATGCAGTCTGTTCGTGAGGAAGGCAGTTCTGCTGAGAAGAGCTGACTGGCTGGCATTTTACCCGACTGCGGCGAAGCCTAAATGGTATTATGTGCTTGACCTATATGTATGCTTGTATCTATTTATGTATGTATGTCGGGTCCTATGTTCCCTCGTTATTAGTAAACGGCTTCAAACGGCTACACCGATTTTAATGATTCAAACGTTGCGTCGCGTCGTTGGATTCATTTTTATTCTTCTTTATAACGCGTGTATGGATAATAGATATTATTAAAAATAAAAATAGCGAATTTCAGGCGCCAAAGGCACAATACTATTTTCCTTCGTTAGCTTTTCGCTTCTCTTTATCAAGCTTTTTACGCAGCGCATTTTTTATTATACAACATAATAATAATCCCGCATACCAGTCAATTTATAATAATTTTCACATAGCCGTATGTACATCTAAAAGAAAATGTTAATATAATAACCGAGTCAAATAAGGATATCGAAATGGATTACGATTTTCATAACCTTTATTAGCCTTTATAACTTATAACGCAAACGTCAGATTATGTGACACTTTTTAGCCAAATTCCTTTTATTTTGAGATTGGCCTTTTTTTATCCTGTTTTGCTGGACTATGGACTTAGTTATTTTTTGGTTATGTATTTTTAAAAACTTAAACTTTAAAATATTAAAAGAGCATGGAGTTTAATTGTATTTGATAAGTCAATTTTTTTTAAACCTTTATTACCTTTTTGTAATCCTAATACACCGAATTTACTGAAAAAAAAGTATTTTGAAGAAAAATATTTGCGGTAGGCGTTTCAAGGTAAAGTTTTTTGACGACTACCTTTGGCTAATATATTATACTTTCATAAGCACTCAATAAATTGTTTGAACTCTGTCCCTCCCTTTTTTATTTGAAAGTATGAATAGTATATCGAATTGAAAGCATTTTTGTTATGATTAGGTCCACAAGAAAAATCTCCGATATAAATCAAACCTCTTCAAAGCTTATGAAAGAAAGGTAATGTGATTTGAGATTTCGGCGTATTCTGAACATCTAGGGACCGAATTCAATGGGATGAAGGACATAGGTCATTAATATTTACCTTTAGAAGGGATAGAAATGTCGTCGTAAGTGGCCTAACATAAAATATTCAATATGAAATCGTCAATACTTTCAAACACAGCTGTTTGATTGACATTATTTCCACAATTACACTTTAAAATCCATACTAATGTTATATATGTGAAAAAGAGTTTTTTTGTTTGTTTGTCCTTCTTTTACGTCGACACATAGTGATGGATTGGCGTGATTTTCTGTATGGAGCTAGTTGGAAGGCTGAAGAGTGACATATGTACATATACAGCTACTTTTTACCGCGGGAATCTATCTGATTCCCACGGGAAAATACGTTATAATACAACCCACAGCAACTTATGATACCTGTGTATAATGTGTATATGTATAAGTAATATATTATAGGGTTGAACGTAGGGACGAACGCGAGCGAAGCGAGGGCGAATCGCGAGTTAGTTTATATTTCATTTTTTATTGATAGAGCTTTATTATGAGGAATCTTATGAAATTCATCGTAATTTTCAGAATGTATCTAATCCAAATATTTAATCGAAATATGGAATATATTGAATCCTTTCAATATACATGAATGAAAGTTTAATAACTAAATAGCTAGAAAAAGTCTTCATCAATGCTAAAAAACGAAATGAACATTTTAATATAAGAAGTTCATTTCGTAAAAATTTGCGTGCTATCAAACCTTGAGTAAGTTAAAACAAAATTATTATATTAAAATAATTCAGCTTTAATAAAGATACCTTATGTTGCATATCTTTTACATTATTAATATGTACAGACACACATATAAATACATTTATTGATGTGTCTATACAGATAGACACATCAATAGTTTAAATGTATTGATAATGTTATAGAAGCCATACTATTTTCTTGAAAATAATTGAAAAATGCTTAGACTTATAATGCTTAGTGCTTAAAACGTCTAGATAAAAATTAGTTTAAGGTTAAATACTAAAACGTAAATACTCTCTTTGATTAAAAATCCATACAAAAATATTAATAGATCTTAATATGATCAAAATGATAAACTACTTGTACTTATTTTCAAAAAGCAATAATATTAATGAAGATACGTAATACAAGTTACAGAAATAACTTGAATACTTTAATTGTTTATTTTAAAATGAAGAAGTACATATATTTTTAGGAATCAGAAGTTCAAGATAAATAAAAATAGCACAAATTTAATTTCATTTCAAATTCAATTGAAATAAAACTTATAAATAAATATAACAAATAAGTAAATTCATAACAAAGTCTCCGACAGCCTCAATGTCTGAAAGTTATTCGTCAATAGAAATAAATTAACTTAAACAGCTATCGTATTTATTTAAGGATGCTGGACACCGCCAAATGCTGAGACTAAAATTAAGATTCTAACAATACAATAATTGTTGCTTAAAAATTTACACGAATATTTTACATTTTGGATAAAACTATCTTTTCGGATTTTTTTCGTAAATTTTATTTGATTTTTGGTCCAGCACACAGTAGTCTTGTAGGCCGTAGTAGTTTCTCTTATTATTTTTCTAAAATTAACGTAATCTAAGTTACTCCTTATAATATCAGCTATGTGCCAGTGAAAGTCACGTCAAAATCAGTCCAGCCGTTTGGGAGATTAGCCGAAATAAACAAACAGACAGACAGACCGACAAAAATAAAAAAAAAAGTGTTTTCCCTATAAGTACCGTATATAATTTCATATACATTTAGTAACCAAGCTTTTATTTAGACATTACACACAGACGCTTCAATTTTATTTATCAGTAGGTATAGATAAGTACAAACAAAAGTGGTACAAAAAGTAAAAGTTGATGGATAAGTAAAATGTTTAAAATTTTTTATCATCAATAGCGTGGAACTAAGCTCGGGATCAAGTGGCAGACGTTCGCTGAGGTGCTTAGTTCAGTAGCTCCTTTGAATGCGTAATGTGTTCGTGATGAAACTGTCAATACGCTTCGTATTATGCATCTGAAGTGTGAGTTTCAGGTATATCGGTTTCATAGCCAATGTTGCAGAATATATTGATTTTAGATAGCTTTAAAGTTATTTTATAAAGTTAAAATACTCGTACTTTGAGTTTGAGAGAAGAAATTCTGAGATTATTTGCTGCGGATATTCGTGGGTCGAATACGCTAAGCGTTGAATGTATTTTGTTCGTTCATATCAATATGACGTGGTCTACGACGTTATCGCTTGTATGAGGAAGAGATAACCATCACCGTGTTTCATAATAATAATAAGCTACTTAAGTGAGACTTTCGTTTATTTTGCCAATTTTGGAATAATAATTAATAATTAATTTATTACTTAAGGCCAAGTGCGAGTAAGCGAATTTCTTTCTTTCTTAAGCAAGTGACGCGAGACACGGAATTCGAACCCGCATCACTGGTTCCAAGCGAGAATGTTACTAATTGGCTACCACTATCTCAAATTTCTTTGAAAATATTGTTTATTGGTGGTAGTGATTATATGGATACAAAAAAAGTTTTCGCGCGATAGAAGCCACTGGGAAAAGTTAGTAGTAAAATAAAAACATTGGTAACGAAACCGTAGCATGATCTAAATCAGCGTCAACACCATGTCTCTCGAAAACTAGAAGTTACTACGACAAAATATAAATCAATATAATATTTTTAATCCCTCCGACAACCGCGGACACGCCGGCGTTACAGTTAATAATAGATTTCTTAGAAATTTAATTAATTTCTTAGAAATTTACCTGAAGATGTTAATAGCATTGTATATGAAAACTTTGAAAATTAAAATAGCATTAAAATAAACGTATTAAAAACTAGCCTTAGCCCCGAAAAAGATTTATTTGTAAACCAAGTCTTTCCAAATCGGTTAAGCTGTAACCACGTGACTGCGTAACAAACATCCGAACATTTTCAACATCAATAATTTTCACATCTATATTAATAAAAATGTATCACCGAAATGTATGTACACACAACTTCCGATGGACTGCACCAAATTGGATAATTCTTTTTTTTTGTGTTTGTTATTATCAGAACAAGCTTTGTATAGAAGAAAATAAAAAAAAATACTAAAATAAGATTTTTTCAATCTCATGTTAAGAAAAGTGAGTGAAATAGTTTTTAGCCCAGAAATCATCCCTTAAAGGGGTGAGAATGGGGATGAAAGTTTATTTGCAAGCATATAATATTGTATATAATATAATCATATAATATTAGTAGAATTATATACGCCTTATGCAGTATTTTTTATTACTACAGTAATATTTTAAATCGTAAAGCAGTCGTAAAACGGTTCCACTAAAGATGTGGTAAACAAGAAAATAATCACTACAGCTGAAGTTTTAAGCGTTTATTTTTAATTAAAATTAAGTGCAATCCAATAAAAACGAGACGAAAGAGAAAAGTAACGAATCAAACAAGAGGTCCCATAGTTTTCCCGAGCACTCGTAATTCTCAAAGTGAACATTAATTTTCATTCAATTCTGCTGTTGAGAGGAAAAATAAAAAGTTATTTCGAATCAATTTGAATTGAAAATGAGCTATTTAAAGGTAGCTTGCTCATAAAATCATAGTATCGAATGAAATAAACCTAATGGTTTCGACTTTTGACTGAAGGAGCTTTTTATAGGCCTTTGTATGTATATCTTCAAATGCAAAAATATCTACTATTCTATTATTTGCTGTTTTGTGTGGTTCAGTTGTGATTTTTTGAACGATGTCAATGGATTTTTTTAATATTGGTTTATATATTGTGCTTTTTATTTTACAAAATTATGAATTTAGTTTAAGTTTAATGACTGTTTTTTAACGTCCGACGCAAAAACGACGGGGTACTATAAGTTTGACGTGTCTGTGTGTGTGTCTGTCTGTGGCATCGTAGCTCCCGAACGGATGAACCGATTTAGATTTTGTTTTTTTTTTTGTAAGAAAGGTGAATTAGTCGGGAGTGTTTTTAGCTATGTTTGATTAAAATCGGTCCAAGATGTTCGGGGTTTTATTTAAATTTTTAATTTATCAGTTGTCATTAAATGAATAAGTCGGCAATTAATAGCTTTAAAAATTTCACCTTTTTTTTAATTATAAAAAAGATTCTAAGCTTTTCTTTCAGAATAATTAGATACATTTCAAGTAAAAATGGTACAATTATTTTAAAATCACAGACAAACACTTTAATTTTATTTATATATACATATATATAGAGAAAAGATTAAATATCACTATTAAAAATAAAAATTTAATATAAACAAAAAAACTGATATAGTTCTGTTCGCAAAGTTTCCAATACAGATCGTGGTAAATCATCCTCCAACATTTCCGTTTAACTCCACTCAGCTCGTTTCTCGTTATTTGCTAAAACTACGCTCTTACATTCTGTGGGGAATTCTAATATTCCTTGAATCTATCGCGTTCCCATTCAATGTTAAAAAGCTATTGTCGTCAAAATTAAATCGTTCCGCATAAATAAAAGCGGGTAGTGAAATAAATTTAAAATACGGCGGTTACTTCAGGCGTACGATTTCATTCTGCCTCTACAAAATAATTACGTTCTGTCTCCGAGCAAGCAAATAATTAATAGCTCGAATAAATCTTAAACTTTTGTCGAGTTTGGTTACTTACGTTATTTATAATGTTAATACTTTAAAAGTTTTTATCTGTTGCGAATTGTTTGGATTCGGCTGTGAAACTCGAAATAGGATATATAATATATATATATATATATATATATATAATATGGAAAATTCATGTATATATTTACCTATTATTGCATTAAATATCATTGCAGAAAAGTGCTAAGTTCTGTTTCAAGAAGTGGTAAAATCGATATGGTTACCAGAAATATCTTAAATTAGAATATAATTCTATATATTTTTACATATGTATGTAAAAGTATTTGTTATCATTATATACACCGCGACGTAGCTTTATATTGTAACAGATGCCTTGTATTCAGCCCTTTTTAACGTCCCACTTCTGAGGACGGGCCTTCCTTCAATACAAGGGGGATCAGGCCATAGTCCACTACGCTGGCCAAGTGGGGTTTGGCGGACTTTACATGCCCTTCGAAAACTTGCTAGGTTCTCTCAAACATACAGATTTCCTCACGATGTTTTTCTTCGTCGTAAGATAATTGGTAATCATGTTGGAAATAATTCGCACATGAAAATATACTCTAGGTGCGAGACCCGGGACTCGAACCCGCTTCACTCGGTTTTTCAAGTGAGCGCGTTACCACTGGGCTGCCACTGTCAGTAACACATCAGAAGCTTAAACTATATATCCAATAATTATAACTAATAACAACAATAACAATCAAAACTAAAGAGTAGTAAACTAAGAACGAATAGACTTGAACAAAAAAATAGTTTGTATCAATGACTGATGGACGCCTTAATGTTTGTTAACACAGAATACGCGCTGACGACGCCTGTTCAATGTTCATGAAACACGAGTTTTTAAAGCTGGATGTGCGTAGGTCAGCCCTAAAGCTATATAATTCTTAATTAAATATAAATAATATTAATGCTAGTTTTAATTTATTCCATACTTTTGATTTCTTATTCATTATTGGTTTTGATTGTTCATCTTGGTTCATCATCAGCTCGCTTGAATGATATGAAATTTTGTTTATTATCATCTGGATTATATGTACTTATAAAATTTGCTTTTAAAAATTTTGTAGAAACAATAATTTGTAGAGATTTTATGAACCGATTGAAAGACCGGCAACGTAACCAAAAATTGGCTATTTATAATATATTGATTATATGTACAATTGACAAATTGTAGATACAAAATTGGCGGTCTGTGATAATTAAAACGCGCTGTTTTTTGTGTAAGTTATGAACTAAAAATATTGTATAACTTTTGCTCTGAAACTTAATTATAGCTTACACTACCATACTAATCTTCAATGCTATGAAATAGAAAACAGATCGATTTTAATTAGAAACACGAAATTTTAGTTACACTTTCCAAGCTGTCGACTAATAATAATAGAGTAATAATAGAATTTTCTTTCCTAAATATTTTTAAAATTCTCTACTTTTTATATATATTAATATATTTTTTTAATTTTATTTGTTTTTTAAATAAATAAATTTTACAAATTATATAACTTTTCTTTTTTATTAATGACATCATTCATTGCCATCTCAGACTTTTTGTTTATTTAAATCTTGCCTTCTTTAGGATTCAAGATATATCCATACTAAAATTCATCAAAATCAACTCAATAACTTAACTATAAACTCAAAGCGGACCGACAAAATGACTTTCTCATTTTATATATTACTATAGTTGAAGTACCGTTGTGACATAGTTCGATCAACTCCGACTAATTGGCAGCGGCGTATCTCGATGTTGACATATTCGCAGCATCAGATTTTCACTGGGTAATTGAATTTATTACGCTGTGTAAAACTTAGATGAAGCGATTCAAGAATAACTAAATTAGTTTCGTTTCCAAATATTTACTATTTTGGCTGACTTGTATTTAATTGACTTAGTAGACTTTATATTGTTACTAATAAAAAAGCATAGGCTATCATATCATCATCATCATACTCATCTTCATCATCATCATAATAATCAACCTGCTTTTGTCCACTGCTGGACATAGACCTGCCCAATGGCATGCCATTGATGGAACCTCGTTACAAGAGAAACAATTGCTATATGAACTTGGTTTAACCAAGAAATGGAAGAAACGAAAAATGATGATATACGTTAAATGAAAATAAAATGCAATTTTCTCGAAACATATACATATTTATATAGATTAGTATATATTTTTTTACTGACACTTTAGTATAGCTCTTCCAAGACTATATAAAAACCTAGAGCCCTAGCCTAGTGTATAGGTGTACCTACGTAATGAACACATTAATTTACAACATGCATCATTTTATTTTACTTTTTTACTACGCCACCAACGTACTGTAGAAGTAGACTATATTTTTTTTAATTAGAAGAAACAGGAAGTTACGTATAAAGGAAAATGATCTAACAATCAGTAAATCTTTATTAGATCTTTTCATTCGGACATCAAATAAGTTACAGTTGTGTACGAGAAGCCATGAACCACACATGCTATTATGCGATTAAATTCAATGAACATAATAATATACAAGGCCCTAAGTCATACGATGATCTTTCACTAAAGGCGTTATGAAGATCTAATAATAAGATAAAGACAATATTACCCATATCCATACTATCCATACTTTAATATTATAAATGTGAAAGTGTGTTTGTTTGTTTGTCATTCTTTCACGTTCAAACAGAGTGACGGATTGGCGTGATTTTTGTATGATAGTTGTAGGGCTGGAGAGTGTCATAGGCTACTTTTTACCGCGGGAGATTATCTCATTCCCATGGAAAAATACATTATAATTATAATACAATCCCAATAAATATTTATTATTAGATTTACTTGAAACTTGGTCTTAATGCGCTTCAATACAATTAAATAAATATTTGTTTTAGCATTTTCGAAATTCATTCATAAAGGGGTAAAATAGGGAATAAATATTTGTATGAAACCTACATTATTAGAGTTTTTTGCAGTTTTAGCGCGAGCGAAGCCGCGAGTTCTGCTAATACTATCTATTAAGAAGCAATCTTTATTTGTTTGTACAAATATATGAATATGATATAATCTTGGAACTACCAAAGCGAGTCTAAAAATTCTTTCTCTTACGGATGTTAGTCTATGTAACGTATCGTATGTGAGGGATATAGGATATTGTGGTGTATGTGAGGGGTGCATGAACTCATACTGTTGCTGTTTACTCGATATATAAATATTTGTGTTATTATTTACGAAAATGAATATTATATTTAAATAAATAGATGTAGGAAAAAATTAAATGCTATACCACTATACAATTTTAAATTGTTTATATACAATGAAATACTAATAAAAAATATATTTTAATAATATTGTAAAACATAATTCATCCTATCATCTCATCTCATAAATAAATAAAACAAATTTCGAAATATAACATCATTTCCATAAATATTTTTAAGACTTGTGTTGTTTTACTGCACATCGTATAATGAAAATTTATATGAGCGCGACAAAGCGTCGTGTGAGCACACACGAGATTGTGTTAAGCTTCTCATTTTAATATTATTCTTTGACAAAATAGAATCGCTTAGAGGGAGTGCCGACTAGAGTTATTTTGTTAACATTGAAATTGTTCTAACTGGATTTTGGAGATATGATTTTTATTACACTTAGAAGATAGCTTTAACATGTTTTTGAAATATTATTTAAAGCATTCAAAGGTTCTGTATAAGCAGCTTCACTACACAGTATAAAACAAAGTAGCTTTCTCTGTCCCTATATCCCTATGTATGCTTAAATCTTTACAACTACACAACGGATTTTGATGCGGTTTATTTTAATAGATAAAGTGATTCAAGAGAAAGGTTTTAGTATATAATTTGTTAAGTTTTTGTATACATTGGCTAAAATATAACGATATTTGTTGGAGGTGTCGGAAAAAATAAGACGTCTGGGAGCTTTCAACGAAAACGCTGCCTTAAACCCTTTGAGATATAACAAAATAATGTATGGTGGAATTATGTATCTTATATAGGTCTACAGAAAAGTCCGCGATGGCATATGTTTATCTCTTAAGGATAACATACTATATCCATTTTAATTTAAAACGTACGTATGTATTAAATACTCGTAAATACCCAAACTGAAATAAAAAAAATGCGATAATATACTTTCCGATTGTGATCCGATTTCCATAAATTTTTTTTTAATGAAAAGCTTACATCTAAGGGATGGTCGCATATAATTTTCAAAAAAAAAAGCTACTCTAGAATGTAAAATAGGTACTTTTAATGTCGTTAAGCCAGTGATTATGTTTATTCGCCTTTACAATTATAAAATAACTAAAACCTCAGCATTCGTTATGTTCCATACATATTCGTATTAGAGTCCATTGAGACAGCCTCAGTCATTGGCTCAATCACAGCGTCTGAGCACTCAGTCAGATTGGAAGGCTTTCAGTAACAATCGGAAGCTTTCAAGATTTCCGACATTTTTCCCTCTCAGTCATCCTTTCATACGAACATTTTTATGAATGTAACTTTTAAATTATTTTAATGTAATGTATTTTTCTTTAGATAAGTATATGTAAATATTTATATTAGAATATTTAGAGGGAGGCAAAAGCTAAGGTACTGGTAGCCTAGTAATGCGCTCGCTTGGGAAACCGAGTGTAGCGGTTTCGAATCTCGGGTTTCGGACCTGTGATATTTTCATGTCCAAATTATTTCCAACATGATTGATTACCACTTGTTTTACGGTAAAGAAAACATCGCGAGGAAACCTGCACGTCAGAGAAAACCTAGCAAGTTTTCGAGAGACATGTGAAGTCCGCCAATCCGCATTTGGCCAGCGTGGTGGACTATGGCCTGATCCCCATCGTATTGAAGGGAGGCCCGTGCCCAGCAGTGGGACGTTAAAAAGGGTTGAATACAATGTATTTAGTGTTTGTGTTAGTGTAATTAAATCTAAACTCGAAACATATATATATATATATATATATATATATATATATATATATATATATTTAATATTATATAATATTTTGGAGCAGATATATAATACGCAAACTTAAATAAATTTTAAATGAAATATTAAATGTTTCATTTATCTTATCTTTTCAGTTTCATATTATTTATATACTTATACATATCTTTATTATATTTATTTTAGTTCCCGTCATTTTGAATGCCGTAGAATTAAGTTTTAGTACAAATTATACGCGTATTATAAAGAAAAAAGTATTTTTTAAATGGAAAATTTAAAAGTGCATGCACAAAGGACTATTCTTCTATTATTCCCACGATAAAGTAACGAACAACACATACACATTGCAACCACACATTCAACTTAGACGATATCTACTAGTAGGTACACGCGTACAACATTATCGTTTCCTAAAGTATAATAAAATATAATATATAATAAAATAATAAAATTCTGAGTCGAATCTGTACATTAAATATTTTTTTAGAAAATCTTATTGAAATAGTTATTATTATCGATACAGAGGCCGAATCTATAAATTTTAGAATTTTTGTCTGTCTGTATGTCTGTCTGGGAACGCATCGCCAAAAAACCACTGGACAGATTTTGATGAAATTGGTATGATGACAGCTGGTTATCCGGGTCAACATGTATAATTTTTACTACGGGAAAATATCTCATCTCTGAGAAATCTATACTAAACGTTAAAACGTTAGTATATTTGATAAATCCATAACGTAAACACAAAATTTATACTTGTCTTACTGTTTTTTATGTATTTACAGTTTCTACTAAGAATGTGTGTAAAATAAGTTTATCTAGCTTAATGTATTTTCAATTAGGTCTAAATAAAACTATTCTAATTACTAATTACTTAACATTCAAATTAACCACTACTCAAATTAATTGTCATTAAACGATTACACTAACACGCGTGAAGCACTTAATCGAGTAATCATACGCCAAAATGCCTTACATCATTTTGGAAAAGAGCTGATACTCTTACACTGCTGAGCCGATATTAACCAAACTTAGCTAAGAACCACCACAAGGAAACTGACTTTCAAATAAAAAAAAACCGCATAGAAATCGGTCCATCCGTTTGAGAGCTACGATGCCACAGACAGACACACACACAGACAGACAGACATCGACGTCAAACTTATAACACCCCTCTTTTTACTTGGGGGGTTAAAAATAAAAATCTTTAAGCTCATTTATTAAATTTTGTATAAAACTCGTGAAAAACATATTAAACGTAGTAAATCCTGTAGCTCTGTTTGTTCCTCTTAAATTTCCTCTTAAAAACAAACATTTATTTACTAAAACAATATCTAATAAATATATATATATATATATATATATATATATATATATATATATATATATATATATATATATATATATATATATATATATATAATGTTCTATATATAATCGAATTCCTTATTAAAGCCACTAAAATTTTAAATCATAATAAGTACCTCTAACAGCAGTTATTTACCCCCAAATACACATCATTACCAGGTTCATATGATTGTAATACAAACGCATAAATTAATTGTTCAATTGCTCTAGTATTGTTAGTAAAATTATATTGTTACTACTACATATATCAAATAACAAATAAAATTAAACTCTATTAACAGTAATTAAGGTTTAAATCAAGTAATTTCTCTTATTTCCTATGTAAAGTAAATCGTAAGTTTGCCGTTATTAGGTCATGGTTATGTTACGGTCATTACAAGACAT
Source organism: Brenthis daphne (assembly GCA_947093115.1). Taxonomy (NCBI): domain Eukaryota; kingdom Metazoa; phylum Arthropoda; class Insecta; order Lepidoptera; family Nymphalidae; genus Brenthis; species Brenthis daphne. The sequence goes on along the minus strand of OX352474.1, from coordinate 26,254,593 downwards.
AACATGGAATAGGCGTGCGTCTTTGAACTTATTGCAAGTAATCTAGGGTTCTGTAGATTAAGATAGTGTTTGTTCGAATACAAAAATAGATCTTTTCGCACATAATAATAAAGATGAGAATCGTTTGAAATTTGGTGAATTCGTTAATTATTTCAACATATTCACTTGGACTAAAATGAATGTTTTTGTCGGGATAAATTAAATTTAATTGCCTTTGATTCTGTTCCTTTATATTAAATGTTTTATGGGGAATTTTTGTGGTAATTAATATATGTTTTTTAATTAATCATATTAGTACTTTATAAAGTACTAGTGGTTCACCGTTGCTTGTATTTATATGAAAAATAATAAAATTTATACTGATATAATATTGTGTAATTTCATAAGAAAAAAATTACAAATAAGATATGGCTTATTTTATTTTAAGTTAAAATTCATTTTTTTTTATAAAATCATAGTCCAGAATTTTGATACGAAATAGTCACTTCGTTAAAATTCACTTTTATATACTCTCTATATAAAGTAGTACAGGAACTTTATAATATATGTATGTATACTACCGACTTACACTCGCTTCGCTCGGGTACGTCCCTGGGTGCCTTTTCATTTTTTTAAGCGGAATCTTATTGTTTTTCAAAAATAATAGTAACCTAAATTGTTCCTTATAACATTACCTATATGCCAGTGAATGTCCTGTCAAAATCAGTCCAGGCGTTTCGAAGATTAACCGGAACAAACAGACGGACAGACAAAAAATAAATAAAAAAAAATGTTTTTCTTATACGTATCGTATATAATTTTATATACATTTAGTATAAATCTGTAAGGATGATATTACCAACAGACACTTAAATTTTTTTTGTCTGTATAAATAATATGTGAAAAATTTCTTTATTTATAAAATAATTGAGGAAAAAGGTAAAACGTATCATTTGTCTTCAAGTTTCTGAATCTGTATTTCTATGATAAATTAAGCATAAGCATGACAATAAAATTTTACATAATATACTATATATTTTACTTTTATTCTTAATTACAAGTTTTAGTATATTAATCACATATAGGTATCCATGGCACTGACAAACAAATTATATACATGCACAGCTAATATAAAAATAAATTTAAAAATAGCTTCAAGATCTAACAAAAATATTATGTTATTTCTCTACGAAAATAATAAAGAATAATACAGAATCCTGTCCCGCCTTTTGGCTTATACCAAGACTCTATGCCCGAGAAGTTTTTTTATGTATATAAAAACCGATCAATACAAATATATGCCCTGCACGGAAATCGAACTCACTACTTCCAGCTCAGCAGTGCCATTTAATTATTCTACCCTCTACTAAAAATTTTACTGCAGTCTACATAAATAATTATAATATTATTAACATTTTGTTTGCACTCCAAGATATAAAGTTAAATTATTTAAATAATGCGATTTTATATTTGCGTGTAACGATGCGATAAGAGAGTTACGGGAAGTACATTTTCTTAGCGCAAGAAGAGCTTGCCCGCTTTTGGTGATTAAATGAACTTCAGTGAAATATTCTGATTTGCTATTTATGAAGGCAAAGAGATCTTTTGGAATAGTTGCAGTGAGCCTACATTTTGCACTAGGCCTTAGGTACAATTTTCATATACAATTAGTAATTTTTACTAGTATAATAATAATAGCATGCACATAATGGATTGTTTTTAGGCCTTTTTAACGTCCCACAGCTGGGCACGGGTCTCCCTTTAATGGGGGATGGAGGAGGATCAGGCTATAGTCCACCTCGCTGGACAAGTGCGTGTTGGCAGACTTCACATGTCTTTCGAAAACTTGCTAGGCTCTCTCAGACATGCAGGTTTCCTCACGATGTTTTCCTTCACCGTAAGTAATCATGTTGGAAATGATTTGCACATGAAAATATCATAGATGCGATACTCGGGACTTAAACCCGCTTCACTCGATTTCTCAAGCGAGCATGTTACCACTGGGCTATCACTGTCTGTTGGAACATAATCGATTATTAGTAAGAAATTATATTTATGTATAATTGTTATTTATTCTACCGTCATATTATCTGCGACTTAATTATATTATACACATTATGTACCCAATAAATAGTGCTTAAATACTAGTGAAAAGCCAATAATGTAGTAAGTGTCACTATATTCACAAGATCTGAGAGGATACGATTATCTAACATATAAATAACTTGTGTCACGGTGTTTGTGGTCTCACTCCTCCGAAAAGGCTTGACCGATTTTAATGATTTTTTTTTCATTTGGTAGGTATGAGAATGGGTCGCAAAGTATTTTTCACCCTCCTATCTCCACCCCCCATTTTTTAATCACTAATTTAGTATTTTTATATGAACAATATTATATAAATACATAGTGACAAACCCGAGCGAAGTGAGAGTGAGTCACTGTATGACATAAAGCCAAAGAGTATTTTTTTGTAGATCGAACGCAATTTTGCATTTTATAACAATTTAATTGAAATATATCTAATAGTAATCCCAAATTATCTCAAGAATAATCTTATAACACATAATTTAATTGGAATTAATTCCGAACGCTTCTAAGAACCTGTTATTATGAAATTGGTAGGCGCAAATGTTCATTCCAGACCTTTTATAAGGCCTAATGCTAAAAATAATGGAAAATTATCATAATCTTTATAGGGTGCCAACCGTGTTTAATGGCTTCTTATGAAATACATTTTATGCAAATTTCCCACAGCCTTTTGTTATGCTTAAAATATATAAAAGTTCATGCAAAATTTTTGTTTTGACAAAAGAATACTTTTAATGGGATACTTAAATTAAAATAATGAAGTTGGATTTTTTTCAATGTAAAACTTATTGACGATCTTATTCAACAAAAAAAAAACTATTTTTTTTAAATAAAACTATCTTTTCAGAGATACAGACAGTCTGTAACAAGTAGGTATACAATAAACCTTTGAGACATCTAAAACCTTAGTCTCTCCCGTGACCATGATTGCTGTAAAGCATTCGAAACGTCGGGAACCAAAAATACAAATAAATCCACAAAAACATCCGAAAAGATAGTTTTATTTAAAATATCAAATATTCGCGTAAATCTAACAAAGTATTATAAAAAACTGACAGAACAGTTTTGAATTATACATAGGTACAACTTTAAGGATTCCATATTTAAAGTGCAGTAACAAATTGTATGTATGTATGTGCATATATGTCTACATAATATTACGACATCACGTACACTGTCGACTGTACATCATACAGTATTAGATACTATAAAAAAGAAAAAATATAATTTCTTATTACTTTTAGTAGTCAAAGATAAAAATACTTTAGTGCTGAGTTTATTCTTGGTATAGTGATAATTATAACCAAAAATACGAGTATGTTAGGGCTTTTAGGTACTCGGTAGTGCAACTATTAGTGATCATATTAACTTTCAAAAGACATTGAGGCTATATCTAAATACATTATTTATATAATTAACAAGATATTTCATAGCTACTCTGGTGGTTTAGTAGCATTATTGCGATATTTTTTCAAATTCAATATTACCATTACTTTATATTTATGGAAATAACAGTGGAAGCACACTAATAAGAGCAGATTATGTACACCATCTACATATACACTATTATTATGAAAAGAAAGATTTGTATTTTTGTATGTTTGTAACGAATAAACTCAAAAACTACTGAACCGATTTAGATGTTTGGTAAGAAGATAAAATCTGAAGGTTTAAGACCCTGGGAAGGACATAAGATTTTTATTCCGGAAATCATCCTTTAAAGTGTTGAAAATGGGGATGAAAGTTTTTATAGGGAATCCGACCCAGGGACGAACCCGAGCGAAGCGAGAGTAAGTCGCTAGTTTCAAATAAGACTATCTTTTCAGATTCTTTCGGGGATTTATTTTAATGTTTGGTTCCCGACGTTTAGACTTTATAGCAATTATGGTCAGACTATAGTCTCTCTCGTGACCATGATTGTTGTGATCGAAATAAATTCGTGAAAAAAAACCGTGTAAATAATTATTTAAACAGTGAACTTTTCAAAAAGGAAAAAATGACGCTAGACGGGCTAGATAGTATAATATAATAATATTATGTTTTTATATTCTATAAAATTATACTTCATCGATATCAGCGCGATGCAGTAACAAGTAAATGCACTTTTCGTGTGAAGTGAGATTGATAGCGGTTCACTTTAAAATTTATAGGAATTACGGCGCAGAACAGCGATTTTGCGATTTTATAGTGGCGGCCGAATAAAAGATGTAAAATTTACGAAAATTTTATAATTATCTCGGTCTATAGTTATTTTGAAAATAACGAGCATGAATGTGGTGAGAAAAATATTGTTTTAAGTCACCTATACCAAGGGATGAGTTCTCCAACACAACATTGCTTGTAAATATTTTGTAACCCAAAAATCACGTTTCATAATTGCAAAATAATAATGAGATTAATATAAGAGACGAATAAAACACACCCTATAATAAATATTATTTAATATATTATTAATTATACAAACGTAACACAATGTGATTTTTTAAAGCGAGTGTTTCACTTGAAAGAGATGTTAAAGTAATAAAAAAACCCAAACTTCTCATTTCTCTTCTTTTCTCATTCATCTTCTTGAGCCTCCCCGGAATATAAAAAAATATTTTCATGTCTCCTTAATTTTTTTTTTATTAAAATAAAACAAATTATTTTAATACTTTTTATTTATTTTAATATAAAGTTATACAAAATCCACTCTCTCTACGTCCCCTGGTTGGGAACTTCTGTCCTATATTGGTATTCTTAACAAACTAAACGCAAAAATACTTATTTAAAAAAAATCTTAGAAATTGCAACTGAAATCTGTGGACTTATAACCAGAAATAAATGTATGTCCTTGTGTGAAACGAACTAAAACATATAATTTTATTATAATTTCTCATGGAATATTTTCTCTGCTTTTAAAAGCAACATTCAGCTTAAAATCATATAATTTTCTTTAGCTTCGTCATAGTGAGTTCAAGAGGATAAGGAGCTTAAATGTTCAACAAGCTCAATTTTATACTTATAAAGTCCCTCACAGACGATCGAAAGAAAACATTGCATGGCACTGAAATAGTTTTCTATTACCTTAAAATTTTATATATGAACGTTCTAAATATTTTGTCATATATAAATTGTAATAATCTAAAATCCGTTCACGCTATATATATATATATATATATATATATATATATATATATATTACATGTTAATATTGTCTTTTACCTACATATCTGCTTACCAATGTATTTCGTATTAAGCATGCTACATTAATAAATCTATAGCCGAAGGGTAGCCTATTTGAATATGGTTAAGGGTCCATGTTGGGTCGCTCGTAGAATAAGTGGGTAAATATTGTTTTTCAATATTGTAAACAAATATTATTTTAAAAGAGCAACTGTTGAGTTTCTCGCTTGCTCTTCTCAGCAGAACTGCATTCCGAGCTGGTAACATTTCATTTAAACTTTTAAAAGTCTATTTGACTTGATGTACTAAAAATAATGACTTATTTTTGTTACTTTTGCTTCATTTTTCATTGCTTAGTCTATTCTGCATCACTTCATTTAATTCTTAATATGAAAATATTATTTTTATTTGGTTTTAAATATATCTATACTAAATATTATTCTGTAATTTTAACTCCGTACTATTAATCCCCCTCATATCGAAGTGAGGCCCGTGGCCAGTAATGGGACGTTAAAAAATAAGGGGCTGAATACACTATTAAGTGGGAAAATAAACACAAACGTAGTAATATTTTGTTTTCTTCTTGTAATTCAATTAAAAGAAAAACAAGCAAAATGCTAAGCAACATGGCGTAGGTACTATCTTAGTCAGCCTGTAAAAACTAATGAGATAGATTTTATATCTCTTTGAATTTTAAAAATATGAACGTTTTAAAAATCAGATCTTTTTATTTTATAAAATTGAACATTTTTTAAATCCTAGGTTAACCTAACGTATAACAGAAGTGTCAGTGTATTTTCCCAACTTTACAAAACGAATGTTGCGCTATCAAAAATAAAACCTGGATACAGTCAATAGAGATACAATGGAAAATATTTGACAAAATATTCGTGTATTTTGACTACTAGTCAATATCAAAGGTAAAAATCGTATCAATAAAATTCTAAAATTGTTAAAAGAATAAAAAATGTGACAAATTCTTAGTATAGAATAAAGTAGTAATAAGTGTAGTGTTAATAAGTGTTGTTTAAAAATAAATGGGTAATATCGAATGAAAAAATAATATGGAATTAATGCTTTCTTAGATTTATGCGAATATTTTTAACATTTACGCGAATATTTAACATTTTTAATAAAACTATGTTTTAGGATTTTTTCGCCGATTTATTTAGATTTTTGGTTTCCGACGTTTCGAATTCTTTACAGCAATTATGGTCACGGGAGAGCCTCCCGTGTCAATTTTATTTAAAATATGGAATTAGTTTCAATAATAGTGGCAAAGAAAATGTGATGCTCACTTTTTACGCTGTAAAGACTTATATTTGAATAAAATTCGGAAGTCTGGTTAGATCCTATACTACTATGTAGGCTACTTTTTTATTAAAATGAGATGAATTAGGAACTGGATCATGATTTGGGGTTTCTTTTATATAGACAAAATAATATGTATGTATTTAGTTGTACTGGAAGAAAAATATATACTAGTGTTCGCTTAGTAGTGGAAGTTACACTATAACAAATTTTTTTATTGATAGATATTTGAATAGTAAAACTCTTCAATAGCTACTAAACAAAAAAAAAGAAAATCGGTTGACAATCATAGGAGAAATAAATGGTACTAAATTTTTTGGTATTTGCGTATTTATGTATATATGTAGATTATTACAATTCACAAAGTTAATGATTATTACAATTCACAAAGTTCAATCTATACCTAAAACTTCTTGCGTGTTTGAATACGACAATGTTTAGAACACGAGTCGAATTAAAAAAGTATTTTTTCTTTTTATAACTTACTAAAGACTCATTCTCGTACCGCTCGAGTTTGTCTCTAGATAGATTTTAACGGTTATTATAGATTTCTCAGAGATGAAAGTTTGAAACATTTTTCCGCAGTAAAAAGTATCCTATATGTTGACCCGGATAACCAGCTATCATCATACCAAATTTAATCAAAATCTGTCCAGTGGTTTTCTCATGATGCGTTCCCAGACAGACAGATAGACTAATATTTTAAAAACGATGGGTTCGTTCTCTATATCGATAATAATGACTAGTTCAATAAGATTTTCCAAAAAAATATTTAATGTACAGATTCAGCTCAGTTAGAATTTTATTATATGTATTGATGTATAGATTTAATTAAGAAAGAAAAAGCAAAATTTTCATCCTAAGGAGTATGGCAATTATACTACGCTCAAATTGAGTACGTGTTTCAATACACATAAATAATGAAACTATTTATTTTAAATTCATATGTTTGTCTTTTAAAGAAAATTTTACATATTATAGCCTCAAGTCTCAATCTAATAATTTAGGTTTAGGTCTGTTTTTAGATTTTTATTATAGATTTTAGTCTTGATATTATTATAAATAGTATGTTAGTCCCACTGAGTTTCTTTCGCCAGTTCTTCTCAGGCCTGAGGCTTCTTCTTTCCGAACTGGTGAGTAACTCATGACGTTCAGTAAAAAATTGTAATAATTTAATGTTAAATAAAACATTTTGAATTTGAATTTATTGATTATTGATATGCTACTAAGACTAGTGCCACCTTCACAAGACATTAACACTTGAAAGAACATTTTCTAGCAAAAAAAACGTATAGAGACGTAGACGCTCTTTTTAAATATAAAATTTTTCCATTCAATATAGGTTTAAATTTTCTTACACTATTTCTATGAAGAGATACAAGCTTCATCCATCAAAGCGAGCAGTGCAGGCTATCTAGATCGATCGCACTTGTTAAGCTCAATATTTTACAGAAAGAACACCATTAATACTATAATTACTTGCCCCTTTAGCGATGCTTGTACTTTATTTTACTAGAATATGAGCTATTTGACTAAAAAATTCATTGCGTACTGTAAAAATGCTTTTAAACTAAAACTAGACGTAAAATTTTAAACTGTAGTATCTTTTTTTATTACATAAAAGTACATAATATAAGAAAGTTTATGATGTGTTTTATATTGCAAAAGTACTTTGTCTTTAGCAAAAAATTTTGTTCCGTATTTCATATTATTATTAGTCAAAAAATTTAGGACTATAACATTTATATTAGCAAAAGGTTCCATTTTGGCCCATGGTTTTTGTCCTGCAACTCGTAATGCAATAATTTTAGCCCATTCGAGTCAACCAGCGAACTTTTAGTCCCCAAATTCTACGTCTTTCGGGGTTGCTTATCATCACTAGAATACCTTGTCAATCCATTGTACGTAGCCAATCAATATCAAACTCTTTAACGCAGCGACCGGCGTAGAGGTCTTAGAATTCGTAGGTGTGTCTACTACGGCGTAGTAACAGATATAATTAATGAAGTAAAACATATACCTATAACTAAACCTGATTTCATTTTTATGTCTAAAAAAATAGTATAAACTAAACCAATTCAAAATAATTGTATCATAACATTATACCCTGTAGTGTACAGGAATCGAACCTACATTAATAACAGCAGAATTTCATAAGCCATGCAAAGAAATATAAAGATTTTGCATAAAAATCAGGTCAATTTTTATAAAACCTTTGAAATATTATTATAAAAATAGCTTTAAAGGTCAAAAGGATTTATTCAAATAGGCAGCGTTGTGTGGCGAGTGGATTACTTCAGTCTAATCCGGCGTGAGGGCGATAGCTGTGCAATGTTCAGACTGTTGACAACTTGTACACTGGCATTGCCATGTTTTGCTTGAGCATACATTGATATGACATAACCCAGATTGTTTATGTTTTTTTTATATGAAAGATTTATTGTTTAAGCGTTATAAAAAATTGATTTGATGTTAATTAAAATATTACTGTTCATTATAATTAGTAATATATCTAATTTGTGGTTCCGATGAAACAGAATATTATTAGAAATATTTAAAAAAACGTGTGTATGTTCTTATGTACACACGTAAGAAGTTATACTTATTTGGCGTAACAGAACAAAAATAGCTAAAGATTTCATCCCGTATGTCAAAACTCTCTGTAAAAGGGATGCAGCTAACTCATCATGCCCTTTTTTGGCTATCGGTGTGTGTGTGTAAAAATTTTATACTAATAATTTTTTTCCAAGGGTGCAAAAAGAAGTATAATTTCAAAAAATATAATAAGTTATAGTAATATAGAACTAAAAGTATATATATACCTTAGTTTACTAAGAAAACTGGTACATTTGGTTTTATCCTTATCATTTACGATGCGTGTGTAAAACGGATATGTTGAATATGTTGGGACATTAACACACAACAGATGGTGTTGTGTTACATGGTAAGCCACGAGGCTTATATTAAAGATATCAGATATATAGTTAATACACTACAAATATGTACATAACTTTAAATACCTACATATTATAAATATAAACACCCATGACTGGAGTATAAATATTCGAGCTCATCACAAAATGAATACTTAGTGGGACTTGAACCCGCGATTGCTGGCACAGCAAGTAGGGTCACTACAAAATGAGCCAAACGTGTCGTCCAAATACATATGTATATGTATATTATTATGACACTTGTTGGTACTTGGTGGTATTCAAGAAACAAATTTACCATATTGAGACCATAATATATACTTAGATTTATAAATAATACAAATATTTTCTCGTAAAGTTTGATTTCTACACTCAAAACTGTACTTGGTGGTTTGAGAATCACTGTTGTTCGTGGTGTTTTCAATTAGGTAGCTTATATGTAGAGTGACGTATAACTCATTCATAACTCCCTTAGGGTGTCCCGTGGGTATTATGGAAATATTACTAAAGCACATGTGGAGTATTCAAGGCGTAAAAGAAGCGAGGGTGAATTATTCTTACTTATAAATATATATAGCTACTGACAAACTCATTTTCGGTCAAGTTAATTTTTAAATAATCTATGTTATTCTAGAGCCTCCTGGAGCCATAACAGAAAACGTTTAAAACAGATTTATTTTAACGTATTTTAAAGTGAGAATGAAGTAAAAAACCATCTTTTCAGAGGTAAAAAGCCTTTATCCAAGTATATGTATGTATGTATATTGATACAAAAATTCACATTATTCCATCGCTTTGTTTCAGCATTAAAGAAGGATAAACAAAAAAACACATTTACAAATTTATAATATTAGTATCTAATCTGTACGTAAAATATTTTTTTGGAAAATCTTATTGAAATAGTCATTATTATCGATACAGAGGCCAAATCTATAGTTTTTAGAATGTTTATCTGTCTGTCTGGGAACGCATCACGAGAAAACTACTGGACAGATTTTTATGAATTTTGGCATGATCTGAATATGAGAAATCTATACCTACTAAACGTTAAAACGGACGAACTCGAGCGGAGCGAGGGTGAGTCGCTAGTTCCTCTATAAACCGTCGTGCATCCATTTAAATGCCGCCGTTCATTAATTTTAATTTGTAACATGCATTAAGTACAATCCTCATAACTTTGATAACTATCAAAGCACGTTAATCAGATGCCGAGATAATGCGGGGATGAACCACAAATGTATGGAATTTAAATTACAACATTCATTTCATACATCAGCTTTATGATAACAACGAGTAAGTAATGTATTTTGGGTGGACTTTATATACCGCGAGTGTTATGTTATCAACAAAAAAGTATATAACACATATATCTGTTCTTTCGATAACCTGTAAATATACGTTCAGTATTTACATTCTAGTGCTAATATGTAAAACTAGCAGAACCCGCGGCTTCGCTCACGCTAAAACTTCAAAAAAACTCTAAAAAATGGGTTTCATAAAAACTTTCATCCCCTATTTTACCCTCTTAGGTGTTGAATTTTAGAAAACGATGAAATTCGTAACTCATTACTTTTGCCCTACTCAATTCATACGACATGCAAATATGTCGGAAGAAATAAAAAGTTTCATACAATTTTTTATCCCCTATTTCACCCCCTTGGGGGTTGAATTTTGAAAAATCCGTCCATAGTGGATGCTTTCGTCATATGAGGAATACGTGTGCGAAGTTTCAATTTTCTAGCCTTAAAAGGGTTTGGCCTGTGCGTTGATACATCAGTCAATCACTTTAGATATATTATGATATACTCTGATATAGACGAGGTCGAGCTCAAGGTGTATTATTCATGTATAATCGCTATAATATTTCATCTTTAAGAATCCTAGATAAGAAAAAAGAAGAAAAAAATCTTAAACGTACCGTGATATTGTTAATAATACATAGTTAACATGAAAAAGAAACCTATGAAATGTAGAAAAGGTTACAAAAATCAGACATATCAAATTAAGTGGCAAAAAGGATTAATCGAGTGTCAAATAAAAGCTTAGTATAAAGTTCTCAAAGCCCTAAAAGATACAGTACACGCGACACTAATGCTTCTGATGTCTGCACCGTGCTAGTAGTAGAGTGTGGCGTGCTCACAACTTTTTACACGACTTTTTATGGTTCATTATATAAGAGCTAGCGGAATTATATATATAATTAGGAATATATTAATAAATTTCATACAAATAGAGCTTTAAGCTCAATATTATTTAAAATTAGCTTTACCATTTAAAGCTTGGTTTTTGCCCGTTTGCTATAATGTATCTTAAATAATACTAAATATTTCTTATACATTATGAATAAATAATAAATATTTATATAAATATCATAATTATGAACTCCTTTGCCAAAATAAACAGACTAAAACAGTGGAGCAGATGGCATCATTGTTGAAACAATCAATCGAAAAATGATGAATCATCGTACTTGATCCATTGAATTTTTAACAGATTTTTCGTATGTTGTATATTTACTATGTATATATTTTATTTTTTAATATGTATGTTTACTATAAGTAGATACTGAACTGTTACTGGATACTGTCTTCCTTTGTTCTGATGAGATCATATAATAGCCCCGGTATGTTGCGATATTGTTGCTAGGTTTTTTAACCATTTAGATTGTTTTTCTACTTTCTATTACATTTAGGCTCGTATATCTATCACTTGCTTAAGAAAACGCATAATAAAAAAGCTATTATAACCTACAATACACAAAACCTATAAAAAAATCACATTTTAGTTAAAATCATATATGTTTAATGATTTTTCACATACTCTTGAAAAATATGTCGCCAACATAAATTCTTTCCGCGTATACTTATTCCACACACAGGGCGACATAGTAAAGCTAATTGAAGGCGCCTCGAGCTGTGTCAGAGGGTTGGATTACACGCGGTAATCGGCTTAGCGGCCGAACACCAAGTTTTACTGCGCTCTGACGTGAAAGAAAGATACAATATAAGCTTATTTCATGAACTCTGTAATTATACGAGTGTATCTTTGTCTATAAAAGATTTTTTGTTACAATCTATATAGTAAAAATGAAAATGAAGATTGGAAAAGTTCCTAGAAAACTTACAAATTCGGGAGAAACTGAATTTGTATGACTTCTAATATCATAATTAAATTAATTGAAATACTAGCGGCTCACCCTCGCTACGGTTGTTTTGGTTTTACTAGAGGCAAACCCAAGGTTTTGCCTCTAGTAAAACCAAAACAAATTCATCCCACGGGAACCTTACATTTTTTTGGGATAAAAGTATCCTATGTGTTATGCTGATGTATGAGCTATATTATTGTAAAGTTTTATTAAAATACATTTAGTAGTTTTTGCGTGGAAGAGTAACAAACATCCATGCATCTATACATCCAGACATCCATACATCCTCACAAACTTTGGCATTTTTAATATTAGTAGGAAGTAGGATATGGACAGGACATAGTATGTAAGGCCAGCTAGTAATTATTGAAATCAATAAATGCTATACACGTGACATGTACAACGTGGTTATGAGGTAAACACCAAAGTTAAATTAGTAGGTAATTAAAACAATATTAATAATTTCATTTAATGTCTGTAACAACAATATAATCCTTATATTATACTAGCATTGCCCGCGGCTCCGCCAGCGTTCAGATGACCAAAAACCAAATTCTTAGGTTTTACATATTAGTAGATATACTCTTAAAATGCAGTTTTTGTATTTTTGTATTTTTTCTCAGAAATGAGATATTTTCCCGCGGTAAAAAGTATCCTATATGTTAATGAAGTAAGGACCAGTGACCTTAAATAAATTTGCACATAAACTGCGATTTATTATCTCTTATCATTACCTCTTGAACTATATATGTATAAATAACCAAATAAAAAGATTTTATCTATAATTCTATAAATAGGTATAAATACAAATGACGCCTGGTGTTCTAAGGTGCTTTTCGCATATGGAAGCCCTCAGAAAGAGTTAATTCATAAATCACATCATAACGGTAGCATATTTTCACAAAATGTTCATAAATTATAACCTTTCCAGAGGGTCCCTTATTCTATTGGTACCTATGAGATGAAAATTGAGTAGACAAATGCTATACTACCAAACTTTCATAATAAGTCAATACGGTTTATAAAAATAATGTCAAAAATAATATTACAGACAATCATGTATGTAAATTCGTCTTTTAAAATACTCCCTCTATATTAAAAAAGAATATTATTATTTCTACAATTACGGCCAAAAATCAAGAAAATAAAATAAAACACCGACTACAAATAAAATTTCTGCTACGTATTAATAACAAGTGATTTAACGTCCACAGTCAAAATTTGCATAATTATTTAGTCTGTATTCATACATTTTGTGAAACTGGATTTGGTGCCAACGTACCAACTCTTTTGTAAATAAAATACTTTGCTTTATTTCAAAAGTTGAAAACTCTGTAAATTCCCTCCATACAGTTATGAACGTTAAAAATTTCAAACGAAAATATGTTGCACAAAGGTTTGAAAAATGAAGACACGGCTAAACTATCCTTTAAATAGACTAGGAAACATAATAAATAGATGTCATGTCCGTCCGCCCTATTACACAAGCTCTGAAGCGCAGTTCCGCTCGCCGCTCGCGAGACCTTCCTGGAATAGAAATTTTAAAAGTTGACTTGCTATGAGTTATTTTCGAGTATGCTATAAAATGTGTTTGATAAGTTCTAGTGTATAAAATGAATTGGTGCTGTAGTGTTATTTTAACTTATAGTGTAATATTCACGGGTTTGATTTGGTTTTGATGCTAAAAAATGCATTGTGAATATTTTTAAGGAAATGTGTCGTTGAAGAGAATTAAATGCAGTTTAAAGTCACAGGGTGAACTTAAAATTACTAAATTGAATATTTATAATTCGGGTTCGCCCTCACGTGATTCTTTAAATTGACATAGCTTTTTTATTTATAAACCGATTGAAATAAAACATATACTAAATGTTATATTAAGTGCAGCTTACCATATTATATTAATGAAAATCGCACCCAAATCGGTAAAGCTCTTTCTGAGATCAGCGCGCACAAGCGCACAGACAAACAGACAAAAATTCTAAAAATCATTTCGGTTCTATTGCTATAATAAAGACCCCCAATAACAGTCTTTCTCAAATATCTTCCATGTACAGACAGTGTTTAGTTACACTTTTATTATATGTATAGAATAGATTTAAAAATATATTTACAAAGCGACTTACACTTGCCACAGTCGAGTAGCTCCCTAGGTATCAAAATGTACCTATATTTATTATTCCAGGTCATAATGTATCTGTATAAAATTTTATCCAAACTTGTCGAGCCATTTTAGCATTAAGGGTTAACATACATGTACATAAATACTCCTACATACACACACAAACACACATTAGCTACACAAACTTACACATTTATTATATTTGTCCGATAGTAGTGTCATTATGTAACGCTTAAGAAATTAAATCAAGAAAAATTGAACAATTTAAACTCTATTAAACTGTTGGAGTAAGAAAGTATAAATGCAAATAAGAAAATAATTCAAGAGCCATAGTAAAAATGGCTTAACGAACGGCGTTGAACAAATCTTATTTCTCGTGGCCATCTCGATTAGACCGATAAAAGGGTGGAGCGTTCTATTTCCGTCCACCGTATCGGTCTTCCCGAGGAAATGACTTTACTTTTCAGTTTATCTCTGAATTTCTAAAGAGTACTGCGATTATAAGGGTCCGCTCTTACAGGCCCTTATCCTCTTACGCTAATACTCATCAGGCGACTTGCCCTAATGTCACGATCTTGATATCGCCTGAAAGTATTAAGGATATTAGACGACCCTTAATTTATTTAAGAATCAGTTAGAAGATAATACTTGATGTTTAAACCTTATATTCAATCTTGAGGTTACATATCTTTTTCTTTGTGTCCGTAATAAATAGCTTTCAATGGCATGGTGGAGACGTATCGAATTGATGAAGGTTTTTGCTAAGAAGATAAGCAATTCGGTTTCTTCATATACAGTTTGTTTATTATTAAATACGGGTGACATGCCTTCTCTTTAGTTAATATCATTTTTTTGTTAAAATTTAATAATATTCCAAGAAATCTATTAATAAATCAGCATAAAAATACCTTATCGCTCCACAAACTATCTTTATGAGAAAAATAAACTCTTATTTCTGGCTCCGACTTGGCTTATTACATGAGGGAAGATGAAAAATGAACAAAGAAATTTTATGAATTGTTTTAGTACTCATATAATAATAATAATATTGTTTATTGCACACCAAAAAAAAGAAACGTATAGAAAAATACAAAGAAAAAATGCCCAGCTGGCGGCCTTATCGATGGAAGTGATCTCTTCTAGGCAACCTAGTAAGTTTTCATAAAAACGGTATGCGGTATACTTGCTTTGACACGTTTACATATATAAATACTTACAGATAAATAGATACATAAAAAATCAACCAAATAATATATATAATTACTATACTAACGATGTTATACATCTATATACTTTAACTTAGGTGAAGGTTATATATAGGTTTGGCTACTGCAGGCGTGTATGCACGCTGTGGTCGCTCTAGTTTAGAAATGAAGGAGTTTTACTCGTAGGATGAAATCGTTAGGTGTAAGGAGTTTCATGGATTTGTGTGGGTTGATAATATAAATATGTTCTTAGATTTACGCGAATATTTGAAATTTTAAATAAAACTTTCTTTTCGGATTATTTCGCGGATTTATTTTGATTTTTCGATTTGATTTCGGTAGGTATTGTCTGTAACAAGTATGTGTTTGAGATGTCTATAACCTTAGTCTCTCCCGTGACCATGATTGCTGTAAAGCATTCGAAATGTCGGAAACCAAAAATCTAAATAAATCCGCGAAATAATCCGAAAAGATAATTTAATTTAAAATACAAATACGGTTTTCTGACATATTTTCACGATGTAATACATTGTTATAAAGTTTTATTTAAATACCGACAAAACGTTTGACTCAGTTTGTAGTGACCCTACCAACTTGCTCTGGCAGCGGGGTTCGAGTCCCGCTGGGGGCATTCATTTGTGTGATGAACACGTTTGTATTCCAGTTATGAGTGTTTATATTTATAATATGTATGTATTTAAGATTATATATGTGTAGTGTTTCAACTATCTGGTATCGATAACACAAGCCTCGCAGCTTACTGTGTGTTAATGTCCCAACATATTTATATTATTTATTTAAATTAACTTAAATTGGAATTTACAGTTCTTATTTTAATAAAATAAATTATTATAAAATATTTATCCTTATTCTTTTAGATTTAACTAAAAATTAAGTACAGAATGCTCTCGACAAACTTGTGAAGTTCATATTGAAATTTCGAAGAAACTCAAAGCTACACCAAAGATGCAAAACTGACAGATTTTGCAATTTCATATTCTATATCAGAAAATCTGGAATGTAAGAAGATGAACAAGCAAAATAATCTAGCTCAATTTGTTTTTTATTTTAGTAAGTATTATTTAAAATTATTTTATATGTAACTTTTAATGATGTTATAAAACACTTGAAACATTAATATAGATTGATTTTAAGCATTAATTAATATTTTATGACGGTCCCATGAGTATTGTTACGAGCTAGAATTTGGGGATCGTAAATTGAAGCTGTTCGTATACTAAACATATTTAATGCTTTTGGAAACTCGAGAATCAATTTTAGCAAATCGCTTGCAATCGCAGTATCGGCTTAGATCTGTCACTGAGTACTAATTTCACTTGTATTATTACTTTACTCTTATCTTTACTTTAAATTATAAATAAATTATATTTAAGTCAAATAAATGGTACAAAAATTTTAAGAATCGGTTTCAATATATTTTTTGAAGATTATAAAAAATATATAATTATTTCTGCTAATTAATAAGAATATAATATGATTTTAACTAATTTGTTGTTTACGATGTAATTATTAAATGATCCATCCTATTTTCTTAGACACTTAACAAAAAAAAAAAAAATTATATTTTAAGGTGACTGGAACGTCAATAAAAGAGAATTGTTCCGAATCATAATCATAGAAGGGTTAGTAATTCTATAGATTTTTTGGGACAATGGATACCAGCTGTTGCCGAAGCACACCAGTTTCCAGAATAGCTCTTTCAACCCCTCAATAAACCGACATTGGGACGTTGCGGGCGATATCGCAATCTTAACAAAAGTAGAACACTTTCTGATACTGAAAAAATATATACCTATTCAGTATTATATTGAACGAGCTTTTATTATATGATTTTAAAGTTTTGTCTATACATATAATAAAATTCTAACTGAGTGAGTGAGTATTTAAGGAACACACACGCTATGAATTACACTAATAAAAGCTGTTAATTAATGATTTAAACACATTATTTTTGCTAAAATACAACTTCCACAGATAAAATATGAACACAACATTTTGACGTTTCGATACGCTACTTTGTCTTTGAGTCATAGAGATGGAACATTTAGAATGAATTATCGAGAATGGAAACTGTACTGTTTAAAAAATAACATTATCTCTTTACAAATTACGACATTTTATTCAAATGTTTATTAGATTTTAAAATAGTAGTGTCTTCTGTAGAATACAGAAGATTCTTAATTGCTTGTAATCAACTTATACTTATTACTTATTTGTTATTGTAATTATTATTATTTCGTATCTTATTACACTCTTTATTAAAATGGAGTGAGGAACTTCGCTCCTGACGGAGATCTTCCGACCGCTTATTTACTTTTTAGTTTAAAGTTTTAAATATAAGTTTATATTAAGGCCAAAAAGAAAATAAACAGACAAATGACATTTTGACAGTTTGATGTAATATATGTGTTAGAAGAAATCATCTGTATCCGAATAATAAAATTATTAAAATAACTTGTATTATTTCTACCCAATACTTTACGTTCACTGCATAAAAACCATTAAGTTCAGTCATTCATTCGCCATATGCCCATCTCTATTAATTATCTCTGGTTACCTGTACGCCATACTTGTTTACTATTTAAGACATGTAAGAAAAAATAGACTATAGTAGTAAAGCGATATGTGTCTAGTATTTAACGGATAAAATAAATAACAGAACAACACTACCAAGATAAGTTACATTCGTTCTGTCTTTTTCAACGCCCCTCTGCTGTACACGAGCCTCCCTAGAAAAAATGCGAGGGATATTAGGCCATTGTCCACCACGCTGGCCAAGTGCGGCTTAACGGACTTTGCATTCCATAAAAAACTATTTAGCATCTCTTAGAGCTGCAGGTTTCCCCACAATATATACTATCACCCTTTTTTAATGTTGGAAAATACATTTCACCTGTAAATAAACAGGTTATGTGGGACTAACTGGCTAGTAAGGCCACTAAAACCCATAAAAACTTGCCATATGTTATTATCACTTACGCACTCAACCGCGACCCCCCGACGGAAGGTCTGCCAAAACAGACCACAACAGCCATGGGATTGCTCCAACAGTCCATTCTGCTATCAGAGAAGTACCAGGAGCAACCCGCATGGTACACCGCCGAATGAGGTAGGCCACCTCCCAGTGCGTTTCGTGGCTTCGCGACCGGCCGGATTACCGGACGATAATTACTCCTCCCACCACGACAAACGCATGTTTGCGGGATATTCTACAACCCTATGGCGAGATATTTTTTTATTTATCCTGATATATTTGATGATAATATATTTCGCAAAAATAACCGATATCTATATTACATATACGTATATAGTATATAAAATAGCCATAAAGCGACATAGTCGTTTGTAGCTTCACTCGACGTACGAATAAAGTTAAAATAACACTTGCATAGTCAATCTTTTTACTCGAATAGCCTGCGGCTAAAATATTCACGAGTTTCCAGAGCCCTGTATCTATTGTAGTTTAATCTCGCTTTCAGGACGCTCTTGAGGTTGCCGATAGAATGCAAGCTTTTGTTACGTTTAAAATGTAACCTGTTTGTAGTTTATTTAAATGTATTTAATTTTTGAAGGTATTGAATTTCATGATTATAATATAATTTTAATTATTATTTAAAATATTTTGTTATGATTATATATAGTTGTAACGAAGTTATTTATCTTTTTATTATGAATTACTTGTAAAATTTTATAATTTGAATATTTAAAAAAAAAACTGTGTTCTGAACGCGACTATCCAGATTTAAGGAAATATTCTGGACAGTAAAAACCTAAAATAACAGTACATCTATACATATAATAAGATTCTAAGTAGAATCTGTACATTTAATACTTTTTGGAAAATCTTATTGATATAGTCGTTAGTATCGATACAGAGGCTGAATTTATAGTTTAAAAAATTTTCGTCTGTCTGTCTGTCTGTCTGGGAACGCATCACGAGAAAACCACTGGACAGATTTTGATGAAATTTAGTATGATGATAGATCTGGGTCAACATACAGGATACTTTTTACTGCAGAAAAATATCTCACCTCTGAGAAATCTGTACTAAACGCTAAAACGTTACTAGTAACGATACTAGTCCATACTAATATTATAAATGTGAAAGTGTGTTTGTTTGTTTGTTTGTTTGTTTGTTTGTTTGTTTGTTTGTTTGTTTGTCCTTCTTTCAAGTCGAAACGGAGTTACAACGGATTTGCCTAATTATTTGTGTGGAGATAGTTGGAGGGTTGGAGAGTAACATAAGCTACTTTTTACCTTGGGAGATTATCTAATACAAAAAAAATATTTATGATCAGAATGATTTGAAACTTGAATATAAAAAATATTTGTTTAAACATTTTTCGAAGTTCATTCTATATGACAGTAAAATAGAGGATGAAAGTATGTATGAAACAATTTTTTTAGAATTTTGTTAGTTTTAGCGCGAGCAAAGCCGCGTGTTCTGCTAGTTTATCTATAAAGATGACATTAATTTCGCATTGACATTATAGATAAAAGATATGTAGGTAGTGTTAATTGAAATCACTTTTAAAAAGATACTTTTTATGAAGAAAATAATATTGTTACGCGCCAAGGTTCTGGGATCGGACGTTTAATCTCGTCACTTTCATTATAGATGTTTTATTGTTTTAACAAACACAAGAGTGACTTTTGACAGTTCATATATATCGCGGTACACGCATATTATCTATATCTACTCGTATATACAAATAGGCAAATACAAAACACATTCAGTACCTTTTTCTTCTTTGTTTGTAACCGATTTTCTTTTATTTTTTTCTGTTCAGTAGCTACTGACAAGTCTATTACCATCAATAAAAATATTTTGAAAACAAATGTCTCATTTCTGAAAAAAAAATACGAAAACTGCAATATACCTAAGAGTATACTTATATGTAAAACCTAAGAATTTGGTTTTTGGTCATTTGAACGCGGGCGGAGCCACGGGCAATGCTAGTTTTGAATAAGTAATTATAATTCAATATAGATACTTCATTTCCACTTAAGTCTAAAGTGGTTTTCAATCCTGTTCAGGGGTAATAAAGAAACATCGTTCCGAAGATGCGCTAAAAGGAATTGAATAGCAAAGCTGCTTTAAACAATTTGGCTTTTGGTAATATAAATGAAATAATATGTGTCATAGCTTCTTCGACTACTTTGATACCAACATCTTTAACAAATTTTATTGTAATTTATAAGAAAATAAATATTTAATATTATAAATGTGAAAGTGTGTTTGTTTGTTTGTCCTTCTTTCACGTCGAAACAGAGACGGATTAGCGTGATTTTTGTGTGGAGATTGTTGGAGGGCTGCAGAGTGATATCGGATACATTTTACCGCTGGCGATCATCTCATTCCCACGGGAAAACACGTTATAATACAACAAAAAAAAAGTTTTATTATCAGAATTACTTGAAACTTGATATTAATGCTCTTCAATTCAATTAAATAAATACCTGTTTTATTATTTTTTCAAAATTCAATCCATAATAAGGTAAAATAGGGGAAGAAATTTTGTATGAAACCTACCTAATATTTTATAAATATTAATACATAGGTTTAATTTACTTTTATTTGTTTTAAATACTTATACCCCTAAAATTTCCCCTTGTTAGCCCAAAAAGCAAAGTAAGAAGCTACTATTATCCATTTAACTTTCTGCCGTTAAAAAATTTCTGTAAAGGATTTAGAGCATTTAAACATTCATACTTAGCCACCTTCTAAAATAGCTCTTTTTGCTTAGTTTTTAACAAAATATAAAAAAAAATACGTTTTTAGGCTCTAAGTTTCAAGATAGCAATATTTCAAAAACCACAGAAAATAACTGAGTAAAAAAGTAACAAAACATCGTCATTTTTTAATTTAATGTACTATTTTAAAATAAATTACCACCCAAATGAGAATTTTTGATAACATCTTTAAAAGAAAGAAACGTCTAAAAATATTTAAATGATAATTTGAAGACTGTCTTGGCAATAATGTGCGTAGGCTGAGAGGCTTAACAATAAATATTTCACACTTTATTGCCCCACGCGACAACGGGGGTCTAATGACCAATTTAACGCTTATGGAGTGCAAATTCACTGTCATACTGTAAAACCGGAAATTGTAATACGCCATTTTCAGCTTGAGAAAGAATATAAATGTGGTACGCACCTGCGTAACAATTTAGTCTCCTTTTCGTCTCCTTAATTTTATATTTTCCTGTGGTGAGATATCTTGCGTTCTAACGAGGTTCATAAGCTCGCTACGTTTTACTTTATGTACGTTTTGTGTAAATGTTTTGTTTTATTTACTTTTGTGTATTTTTGTGTATGTAACAGTGAAATGGAACGTCAATGGAGTTAAATTTTTGTTGGTATTGTAATAAATTTTCTATAAGATACCTTAGGTTTTAAGTATTTTTCCATATACTAAGTAATTAGTATTCTGATGTTGTTCTTAGGTTAAGATACGATGGAATCGACATGTTCTAAAATGATAAAAGTCCTTAAAAAGCAGTTACCAAATAGAATCTATATATTATTAATTATGATATTGCTCAACTGACTGCCTCTACTTTGTGGAAACACTTTTTCCAAGAGCCTTTACTTGAATTTAAAATATAATAATATAATTTTAATGTCCAAAATATTAATAGCTTTAATGATAGAAAAAAAGGCATTAACAGTTATAGTAAATGTTACGTATACATATATTTTAAAAACTTTAAATTATTTGTGTGATGAGCACGAATGTTTGTACTCCAGTCATGGGTGTTTATATTTATAGTATGTATGTATTTAAAGTTATATATGTGTAGTGTATCAACTATCTGGTATCCATAACACAAATCTCGTAGCTTACCATGGGACTAGATGGTGCTGTGTGTTAATGTCCCAACATTTATTTTCAGAATAATATAATCACATAAAAATAATAATCGAAATAAATTAATTTTATATATAAATAATATTACTGTTAAAATATAATGTGTATAATGTCCACTCCAGGACATAGTATATTTGTGTACTCATCCAAAATTGTCCAACCGTTTTTGCTTAAAGGGATAACAAACATACATATAATTCGAAACGTGACAAGAACGTAACAAGGAACAATCACACAATGGGATAAAAGCCATTATCGTCCCCAATGGCTATTTGTTATACATCAGTTTCTTCATTTATTTATGTATTTACACTCAGACCGATACCTTTTATTCAAATCGAATCATCCCGTCCCATAAAATGGATGTTCCCGAGCTGAGATTTTCGAATCCATTTCGTAGATTCACTTGTCAACATCGACGATTCGATGGGAATGAGTACAGTGTGTGCTTTGCGGATATATGGATGTCGCTTCTCGTTAACGATTGTGATTGTTTTTGTTATTACCGTTTTCAATCACGTTATATATTTTTCGTAATCGCTTTACTGTTTGTTCGTGTTACAATACGGGATATTTTTTCGGCACCAAGCTCGGATTGATGTAATGTATTTTATATTTTAATTGTTGCTTCCAAAAATATAGTGGCTATAATTGTTTACGACTGATTTTGTTAATTATACACATTTCATATTGAATTTTTAGTATTTTAAAACTGTGTAATGTTAATAATTTAAGTAACAAACGTATGATGATGTGAATTAACGAGATTATAATACAAATTATGTTGTTTAATCATTTTTTTGTTTGTATTGACAACAGTCTAAATTAAGTTACCTTTTGGTATATATATATATATATATATATATATATATATATATTTACATATATATACATACATATATTGTGTGTACTATTATTTCTGTGTATATTTATTAAATCAATATACCTACTTGAAAATTTTCTCCTTGTATATTTTTTTATAAATCTGTCGCTGTTAAAAGTAGCGATAGGGGATTTAACAAAGGTACCTATTACTAGGTTATTGATAAATCAGAGCATTGAACTTGTCATGTCATGACTAATGACAGTGTATTTGACTTTATACTTTTATATTAAGTTTATCCTGGTATGTTGAAATTTTAATTTCAATCGAAGCAAATTCGTACAAGTAAGGTAACAACACAGGACAAACGAGCAGACATACCACCTTTTGGAAAGCAGTACATGTCGCCCATAAAATCTACGGTTCATGTACTTAGGTTTTATGTTACAAAAATGCAGAACCGCAGGTGCGTTGTCACTGTGAGGACTAAGATGATATGCCTCTTGCCTGTAATTGCGCTGGCTACCTTATCCTTCAAACCGGAACACAACAATGTAATCGTTGTTGCTTGGCGGGAGAAATAGATAAGGGAGTGGTACCCATCCAATTGGACTCCTCAGGCTTGACATAGCCCTACCACCGGTAAATTTTAATAAAAACAACATTAGAGTAATAAACTGCTTCTATAGTCTAAGGGCAGGCATTTACGGCTGCAGATCCAGATGTCTTGAGATCTACTCTCAGTGACATTTAGCCTGAAGAAATCGGTCAGGAGGATATCATACTTTTTTAATTATATTATAATTACTAAAAAGTATTGATCGGTGAATATTTTGAATATATCTTATTAAACAAAGTAATTTTTAAATTATGTTTTTTTTTTTTGGAATTTTACATTCTGGCATTACAGTTGTAGAGCTTTTAAAAAAGAAGTTTCATCTATTTCATGAATGATTTTAATTAAAGTTTTTTTTTTTTTTTTTTTTTTTTTTTTTTTTATTGTCGCTTGACAAGATGACTCCATGACGCCTGATGGAAAGCATCAGTGGAATCCAGAATGAGATCCATCGGTTCCGGGACTTGATCTCGATTCCGATCAACCTCACCTCGTCAGCCTGCAAATGTGCTTTTTCAAGCTCCGTTTAAACGACCCAGGATCATAGGAAGAGGGAAACACGTGAGACGGTAATGAGTTCCATTTCCTAATAGTGCGGCACAGGTAAGAGCTGCCAAACCTTTTGGTACGAGAAGGTATGGGTAGTACCGTGTGAGGATGGAATTTCCGACCAGCACGTGTGGTTTTGGAGAGGAAAGGAGAGGAGGGTATAAGTTGGAAGAGCTCTTCTGAACACTCGCCGTAATAAACGCGATAGAAAGCGGCTAGAGAAGCAACATCTCTACGCAATTGCAGAGATTCTAAGTACTGAGTAGCCTCAGGTTTATTGATTATGCGGATAGCACGGCGTTGCAATCTATCAAGAGCGTCTAACAAGTACTTTGCAGAGCCGTCCCAGAGGTGGGAGCAGTACTCAACGCATGAGCGCACTTGAGTCTTGTAAAGTAGACATAGCTGCTCTGGCGAGAAGAACCGCTTCACCCTGTTCAGGACCCCGAGTTTACGCGAAGCTAACGAAATGACACTCTCGATATGGTTTTTTTTTGGTTCAGATCGCTGCGGATATTAACTCCGAGGATGTTGATGCCATCCTGCATAGTAAGGCGAGTGTTCTGAAGAGAGGGAAAACAAAGGAATGGAGATTTTTTTGCCGAAAATGCGCACACCTGCGTCTTCTTGGCATTGAACTCGACCAGGTTCTTTGAACCCCATTCTGAGATGCGGTACAAGACATCGTCGAGCTCACGGACAAGTTCTGTTCTCCTGTTATCTATCTCCATTCGATTAGCGGCTGGATGGCCAAAGTATCGACCGTGGACAGTGCTGTCGTCTGCATAGCAATGAATATTACCCAGGGATAACATGTCATTGATATGCAGAAGGAAGAGTGTTGGCGATAAAACGGACCCCTGAGGCACACCGGCGTTCACCTGTAGGAAGCTAGAAGCTTGCCCATCGCAGAGAACGCGGATACTGCGCTCATGCAGGAAGTCAGCCACCCAGTCGCACAATCGAGGAGACAGACCGTAAGCTGGAAGCTTGGAAAGAAGAGAACGGTGCCAAACCCTATCGAAAGCTTTCGAGATGTCAAGGCTAACAGCAATCGATTCGCCATGCTTGTCCATAGCCTCGCCCCATAGATGCGTCATAAAAGCTAGAAGATCACCCGTCGAACGTTTTGGTCGAAAACCATATTGACGATCATTGATAATGGAGTGATCTTCTAGATAGCGGATGAGTTGCGAGTTTATGATCCGCTCGAACACCTTACACAGTACCGAGGTGACGGCTATGGGTCGGTAATTGGCGGGATCAGAACGGTCACCTTTTTTGGGGATTGGTTGAACGTTCGCCACTTTCCAGGCCTTCGGCACAATTCCTGAGGAATAGGAGTTTCGGTACAGGCGCGTTAGTGCTGGAGCCAACTCTGCTGCACAATTTTTTAGAACAATCGCAGGAATACCATCAGGACCACTTGCTTTCCGGGTGTCGATCGACTGTAGAATTGACCGTACATCACGCTGCCTAATCTGGATATCAGGCATTGCTGTGCCACAATATGGTATAGTCGGAGGTTGGGCTCCACAGTCGTCGAGACGGGAATTGGCTGCAAACAGAGAGGCCAATATATTGGCCTTCTGCTGTGCGTCATGGGCCAGAGATCCATCAGGATATCGTAGCGGTGGCAGCGTAGGCTGGCAGAAGTTACGTTGCACGGCTTTGGTCAGTCGCCAGTAGCTACGGCTTCCCGTAGGGTGCGAAAGAAGTTCTTGACCAAATCGTGCTACGCGCTGAGTATCTGCTCTAATGTAAGCCCTCTTGCAAGCTTTAGTAGCCGCATTATAAGCAGTTTTGAGAGATTCGACATTGGGATCACGAAGGGAGCGGGCTCTAGTCCAAGCACGATAAGCCGATTGTTTCTGCTCTACAGCATCGGTACATTCGCGGTTGAACCAAGGACGAGATCTACCACCGCCGACAACGTCACTGAAGGGAATATAATATTCCATTCCCAATAGTATTTCATCAGCGATGGCGATTGCACTCTCGGACGGATCTCTCTCACCAAAACAGCGTGAAGACCAGGGGACAGACGCAAAGAAATCACGTAAGCCATCCCAATCAGCCGACAAGTAGTGCCATAACCGTCGCTTCACCTCCACAGGTCGTGGAGGAGTGACATATGGCACAGTAGCACCAACTAGACAATGGTCAGAGGAGCCCAAAGGCGCTCCGACCTTCACGTTATATTTAGTTGGGTCGTTTGTCAGCAAAAGGTCCAGCAAGGAGGGAGCTTGACCGACAATGTCAGGTATCCTGGTGGGCTGGAGTACCAGCTGTGTCAGGTCATGCGTGAGAGCAAATGCGTGAGCAGTTCGTCCTGCGTGGTCAGTTTTGGAGGAACCCAACCAAGTCTCATGATGAGCATTAAAATCCCCCAAGAACACCAGTTCTGCATTTGGGAACTGCTCCTGCGCATCATCTGCCGTCTGACTAAGATAATCAAATAGTCGAGTGGTCTCATTATCTCCAGTGTGGGAACGGTAAAGGCACACGTATATACAATTAATGGGTCCTTGATCAACATGTACCCATAGGACAGAAAAGGAGGGGTCTTCCAAACAGCGCAATCGGCGACAGCAGAGACCTGCCCTAACATACAGGCACACTCCAGCTTTTCCGACAAAATTTTCTTCAAGGATGTAGCCGGGATACTGTAGGTATGATATGTCAGCAGGGGGAAGTATCTGAGTCTCCGTTAGGAAAAGCATTGCAGGTCTTACTGTCTCAAGATGTTGATGTACGGCGTTGAGGTTGGAATGGAGCCCGCGGATGTTGGCGAACTCAACCTCAAATGACGTTTTTGTGTGGGAGGGGTTAGAAGTTGCCGCTGTAAAACCTGAATGTGGAATTCGCGCTGTCATAATAGAACGGAGAGGGGAAAAAAACGGAGCACAAAAAAAGTGGTCAGATACTATAGCAGAGAAGGAACAAAATGGAATCTAGAGTGCATGCAATGACACAAGCCGGTCCGCCGGACGGAAGGGCTCCCGTACCCCCCCGGAAGTAGTCGCCGGGTCCCACATCCGGTCACCAACCGGCACGACGAGCTACTCCAAGATTATGCGCGGCCTGGTGGGGCAGCCTCCTGGAATGGTTGGTCCCAATTGGGCCCCTGTACTATGCCGCGGGCGGCCAGCGGCACCACCGTTTCTACAGGTCTCCCTGGCCGGCGGGCCGACTGATGCCATTTAGAACATGCTTTCTAGCTTATCGGTCCCTTACTCGCTACAAAATCTAACCACTTGTCGGCTATGCAGCGCTGACTCCGGAACGCGAGCCGGCCTACGCCGGATCACTATGGCGGATGTTTCGCAACTGCACGGTGGTACCAACCCGGTCGACTAACGTCTACCACCAGTGAAGCAAGTGTTCTGCTAAATAAATCCCTTAGCCGGTTCTTACGGCACCCATGGGAAAGAGAGGGGTGGTGGAATGTATTCTAAAGCCGCCACCACACGGCTAATAAAAGTAAAAAGGTAATTAAAAAGATTACGAGAGAAATAGAAATTTGTAATGCAAACATCGAACTACAAAGATAAAAAAATTGTACTTACTGCTCTTTTCCACAATCAATCTCTTTGCGAAAAAATACCAAAATATACTGTACCTTCAGTGCGTGTAAAGAGGATAAATATTTTTTTTTTATATTAAATATTACTAACGAAATAGAATGGGATGAAAATATTTATTATATTTTATTTTAATTTAAAATGATAACCAAGTATAAATTGGTATAGATATAAAAAACTTATGTTTGCACATGGGATTGGATAAATGGAGCTCTAGTTGGAAAAACTTTTAAATTTTCATAATGTTCCAACAGCGTTAAAAACAAGTACTTGCATTCAGTTGAAAGTTTTGCTATAAAATTAGTGTTAATGTGTTACTCCTTTAACGTGCCTTGTTGCTTAAGAGATCTCAGTTACCAAGAAGATAGAATAAAAATGGTCGTTTAACTGTCAGCTATTTTTTCTTACTGTTGCATGATATTTTTAAATTACGAGTTTATTAATATACTACCTCTAATTCTTTAAATTGACATATGTACGTATTTTTTTTATTTATGTACTAATTGAAATAAAACAAATACTAAATGTTAAGTGAAGCTTACCACAATACATTAGTGAAAATTGCACCCAAATCGGTTAAGCCGTTTCTGGGATAAGCGCGCACAAATTCAAAGACTAAACAGGCAAACAGACAAATATTCTAAAAATCGTTGTTTTGGGTTGCGTTTATAAAAATAATAATAGTTTTTTCAAATATCTTCCATTTACAGACAATGATCAGTTACATTTTTATTATATGTATAGACTAGTACTCCACCTTCAGAGAATATAATTGTGATATTCTATCCTCTATTTTTTTCATCAGAATAAAAAAAAATTATGCCACTTTCACTTAGTCCCTAATCCATAGATCCTATGAATTTTAGTTAAAATAATTTATGTCTGTTTTTATTTTAATGCGCGGACTATCATCATTAAGACCACTAAATCCCAGTTAAACCAATATTTTTTTCTAGAGATTCTAATGAATACATACACAACCCCGTATTTTCAACGGTTTTATTGGTAACTAATCACACTTGGTTATTTTTATCATCTACTTATTAATATTGGAAATTGCAATCTATATAAATAAAAAAAATCACCGAAATGTATGTACGCGCATAAATTCCGATCGACTGAACCAAATTGGATAATCCTTTTTTTTTTTGTTTGTTATTGTCAGGACAAGCTTTGTATAGAAAAAAATATTTTTTTTTTACTAAAATAAGTTTTTTTTTAAATCTCATGATATGAAAAGTGAGTGAGTGATATAGTTTTTATCCCGGAAATAATCCCTTAAGGGGGTGGGAAAGGAAGCTAGGGACGAACCCAAACAAAGCGAGGGTGAGACTAGTAGACTAGTAAAAAATATTTATTTTTCAAAATGGTACCTTCAATCTAAAATTACCATCATCATTTGGTTTTTCATTTACAAATTATTATTATTTTATACCTCCTTATAATATTAAAAGAACAATCCTTGTTTATATGTATATACATACATATTTATATAAAATTTCGTGTATCTCGGGAACGGCTCTAATGATTCAATAAAATTCAAGGGTAATTATTATTAGTTATTTCTTAAGACCGCTTATTATGCGATTTGGACAACCCATTCTTGCAAACACAGTAAAAATGTTATGAGTTTTAATGGAAGAGTTTCAAGTGCCAGTAAAATAAGAGAGTTTATGGTTGGATAATAATTGAAAACTTCCTTGAATTTTATAAAATTATCTAGTAAAAGTTGCATTATGCCTTTATTTCTCTTGTGTGATCTTAAACTAGCGATTCACCCTCGCTCCGCTTGGGTTCTTTCCTAGTCACGTTTTATTTATATTAAAATTGATGAATTCAATAATATAAGTCTATTTATTAAAAATATTATCTGACAAATATTAAAAATGAGAATGTTTAGAAGGTTGTTTGAATGTTTGTTACTCAGTCACGCCAGAAAAGCTGAACAGATCTGGATGAAAATTAGCACACAAATAGATTATAATCTGGAATAGCATATAATGTACTTTTTAACCTGGAAAAATGTACGGTTCCAGTGGGATAAATTTCAAACCAGAGCGAAGCGAGAGTGAGCCGCTAGTTAATTATAAACATTAAATAATTATGGATATAACTATTAAATAGTAATATATCATATGATATATTTAAATTAAAATATAAAACATTTTATAGTTGAAAATATATTACGTAAACAATAATGAACAAAAGAATTACCATATTATTTCTTTAAAAGAATTTTCTGTAATTCTATACTTGTCACTTTATTCAATAGGCCACGCGACACCACAAAATGTATTGAGACTTGAAAATTTTATCAACAACAACAGCGTTCTTAGAAAAATTCTCTTTATCAGAATATGATAAAGTGGGAATACCTTGAAATAGGTCGAGAAGGGCGTATAAGCGGTTGTATTCTTCATACCGTTTCTTTTTACGAACAATCGAAACGAACGATGTGTAACGTAGCGGATGATCGTGATAAACTGAACGTGTTTAGAAGAGTGTGGGATAACACAAAATGCCATTCAATTTAGAAATCCGATAAGGCAAATAAATCTACTTGTTTCATCGGGAGATATACGAATTGTACTGTTTTAGCGGTCAGTTAGATGTGATAAATTGGTGTTTACTTACATATGTAATAGATTTATTTCTTTTGTTGTATAATTATATATTTTTTAGTTTTATAGAGTTCTTTGGGGATTTACTGGGAACGCAAGCTTAAGTAAATGGAGTAAATAAAACTATCTTTTTCGATTTTTTCCCGAATTTATTATGATTTTTGGCTCCCGACGTTTCGGATGCTGCACACAGTGCTGTCTGTAACAACTATATAATGCGACGAATCTTCGAAACGTCTAAATTTTAATCTCTCTAAAAAAAAAAATATAATAAAGTTTCAAAGTATTTACTTTCTACAAAAGTTATTTGGTTGAATATTTTTGAAATATGGGATATTTTCCGTTTCACGCGTTCAGCCGCGAAGTTAAATTTGTTTAACGTAGCAATATACAGTTGCGCGCGGAACGTTGTGACGAACGCACGCAGTAATATTATACGATTGAGTGATATTGTTTTTTATATATCTACCCTCTATAATTTATAATGGAGGAGAAATCAAGCGATGAAGATAAAAGTGATTCGGAGATATTAAATGAATGTCAAAGAGAGTTACAAGAATTGGAGAACCGGAAAAACGGAAAACGTACGCGAGAGAGTGAAGACGGCAGTGAAGATGGTTTTATAACAGTCCAAAACAAAAGTTCAAAACGTTTGATTAGAAGTTGTTCTACGGAAAATATGTCATATATGGATTCTAATGTAGTTGTAAACAGAAACATAAATAGTAATTATACAACAGAAAAAGAAAAATATGAAGTTTGTTTATTTTCACAACAAATTATGCCGAAACAGATGGCTTTTGCTAGATTTTTGAGGAATGAATGTATAGTTAACGTAAGTAAGATTAAATATAAAAGTCCATACAAAATATTTATTGTATTTAATAGTAAAGAGCAGGCTGAAAAGCTCATTACAAGTCGAAAATTAGCAGAAATGAATATAAGGGCGCAATTTACTGACGAAAGTAACTTATCTTATGGGATCATACGAGGGGTAGACCTTGATATTAGTGAAGAAGAATTATTAGAAAATCTAAGAGCCTCGTGCGAGATAGTATCTGCAAAGAGAATGAAACGTTTAGATAGCCAGAATAAGTGGATAGAAAGTGAATCAGTACGTTTATGTTTTAAAAATGTGTCTATTCCAAAGATCATTGATGCTTATGGTTGTAAATACGACGTCGATAAATTTGTGTTTCCTGTAACACAATGTTCAGGATGTTGGAAGTTTGGCCACAGTAAAAAGTTTTGTTCTTTGAATAAAATTATATGTCCTAAGTGCGGAAAGGATCATACTAATTGTGATACAGAAGAATACAAATGTCCAAATTGTAACGGTCCTCACATGGCATTAGACAAAATTTGCCCTTTTTTCCTTAAAGAAAAAAAGATTCGCTGTATTATGAGTGAAGAAAATATTACGTACAAAAAGGCTTTAGAACTTTATTTGAGAAATGAAAAGGAGAATAAGAAGAAAGAGGAAACTGAAGTTATCACAATAAATAGCAGCAAGAATCCGAATAAAAATACAGTTAGAACATACAGCAGCGTAGTAAAAAGTACAGTGGAAGTACATTCAGTAAACATTCAAGATAAGGAAAATAATTTGAATAGTGATGCAACAAAAAAATCTAATCCTACAAAGAAAAAAAGAAAGAAAGTAATTAAGGATAAAATACCAAACACACAGGAGGAAGCATCAATGGATTGTGTAGATTCGAGCTCAGAGAACGAAGATAGTATAGATAAGATAACTGAGAAAGATGAAGATAAAGAGAAAAGCAGAAAGTTTAACATCCGTGACTTGATTTGGAAATTAAAAGAAATTTTTATGTCAGAAGATAAGTTTGAAGATAAAATCCTTATGGTTTTGAAGACGATTTTTGAAACGTTTAAGTTAATATTGATGAAAAATATTTCCGGTGGGATGTGGGCAGAAAAATTCTTAAACCTCTGGAATGGCTAAAGACTTTAATATAAACATTGTTCAGTGGAACTCACAAAGCTTAAGGCCTAAGTTAGTTGATTTTGATTCTATATTGTGTAGTGAAAACGTGCATATAGCAATAATATGTGAAACTTGGTTGAATGAATTAACACCTGTTCGTATTCGAGGATACAATGTTTACCGAAAGGATAGGCCCGACTCCTATGGAGGGGTAGCAGTCATTGTACATAAATCAATAAAATCACATCTTTGCTCCGTCAATGCCATCAATCCAGGTATAGAAATTGTCCATGTAAAGATTTTAAATTGTAAATATTTAGAAAATATTATCTCTGTTTACATTCCTTCGTCAGTCCAAACACGTCAAGCAGATTGGGATAACATTTTTAGTCTTATAAATAAAAAAACAATAATAGCGGGTGATTTCAATGGCCATCACACGAATTGGTCATACAAAAATGATAGTAGGGGTCTGCAAATAATAGATTCTGCACTGGAGCACGGTTTTGTGTCTTTAAATAACGGAGATTCCACTCGCATTAAATTGGTAAATGGTTTGTTACAAAAATCGTCGCCTGATATTACATTTGCATCTTCAGATATTGCAATATATTTTAAATGGATAGTATTAAATGAAAATTTAGGCAGCGACCATTTAATGATTAAAATCACTATGTGTTTTAGTAGTAACGTAGAGTATAATATAAGGTGGAATTTTAAAAAAGCGGATTGGGATAAATATCGAAGCGACCTGTTAAATATTACGTCTCAATTTAATAGTTGTAATTTTGATACTAATGATGTTCAGAAACACTATGATTTTTTTTTAAGTCAAATTATCCTAGCAGCTAATAGGCGCATTCCTTTACTAAGATTAAATACTGGTCCAACAAACAAATTTAAACCAAGAGAATTCTGGTGTTCATCTTTATCTAAATTAGTGGCAGAACGAAGACTGGCTTTGGGGAATTTTAGAAGAAATCCAACTCCTGATAATCTCGAAATATTGGAGAGCAAAGTTACGGCGGTAAGGGAACAGCTTTGGTTGGCGAAAGGTTGCAGTTGGAGGAATTTTTGTGGAAGTATTGATGAGTGTACATCTATCTTAGACATGTGGAACAAGATGCAATGGTTTAAAGGACTTCGGCATACCCAGCTCTCGGTTCCAGATG
This sequence comes from Brenthis daphne, assembly GCA_947093115.1. Taxonomy (NCBI): domain Eukaryota; kingdom Metazoa; phylum Arthropoda; class Insecta; order Lepidoptera; family Nymphalidae; genus Brenthis; species Brenthis daphne. The sequence goes on along the minus strand of OX352474.1, from coordinate 26,220,440 downwards.
ATAAACAAAAAGAATTACTTCGATCTCTAACTCCAGACTCTGTGTCTAATTGCGCCCCTACTTTAATTTCAAATAATGATCTTCTCGAGACTCCTTTTACCTTACAAGAATTAGAAAGTTGTTTAAAGAACCGAGACACTGCTCCAGGTAGTGATGGTATTACGTTCTCAATGATTTATAATTTACCTCTGTCTGGAAAAGAATTGCTTTTAAATATATATAACGCTATATTTCGATTGGGCTGTGTACCGAATCAGTGGCGTAAAATATTGATAGTCCCTATACCTAAATTAGGTAGTGAGTTTGATACTGAACCCAAGCTTAGACCTATTTCACTTATATCCTGTTTGTGTAAAATTTGTCATAGTATGTTGGTTAAGCGTTTAGAATGGTATATAGAAAAAAAACAAATTTTTTCGCCATTAACATGCGGGTTCAGAAGGGCTCACTCGTGCATGGATTGTTTAGCAAGATTAGTAAGTTATATACAAATAGGTTTCGCTAAAAAAGTGCCAACAGTTTCTTGTTTTCTTGACATCGAAAATGCCTACAATAATGTTTTAGTTGATAAAGTTATTAATATTCTCGACCAATTAGGAGTAGGAAAAAGTATTTGCGGATATCTTTGGTCATTCTTAAACGAAAGACACCTTACAATTAAAAAAGGGTTCGGTCAAGGAAGTAGTATTTTAGATGAAAGACATACTAACAGAGGACTTGCACAAGGGGATCCTTTATCTCCACTGCTATTCAATATTATTACGTACAACATTAGCCAGCAAATCACTAATGTTATTGTAGCTCAGTACGCAGATGATTTTGTACTGTATACGAGTCACAAAAATTTGAATGAATGCGAGACTAATTTACAAGCGGCATTAAACGCTATGATGATTTTACTAGATAATATAGGGCTTCAGTTATCTGCAAAGAAATCTAAAGTATGTATTTTTAATAGAGGGCATAAGAGATTAAACATAAATTTAAACGTTAATAATAATATGTTATCTGTTGAAGATAATGTTAGATATTTAGGACTTTCGCTGGATAGATCGCTACGGTGGAGCAATCATGTGAATATGCTTGTAGAAAAATCTTCTAAATGTTTAAATTTACTTAGGATACTTACAGGCCCAGGCTGGGGAATTCACCCTAAGCATCTTCGTACCTTATACATATCATTGGTTAGAAGTAAATTTGATTTTGGCTGTTTTTTATATGCTAATTGTGCAAAAACTCATTTATCTAAGCTTGACAAGGTTCAAAATACTGTCCTCAGAATAATAGGAGGATTTATGAAAAGTACACCAATCCACGTTATGGAAAGTGAGCTATGTATACCACCATTATCTCTGAGAAGACATTATCTTGCCCTTAAGTTTTGTAGTAAAAGTATGTCTCGATCAAATAATGTTACCATAGATCTTTTAAATAACCTTTGTGCACCAATTTGCGAAAGATACTGGCAGCGTGCTAAAAAACCTTTGCTATGTACAGCTTATAGTGACTGTAAAGATTGTGTGGTCCAAAACTCATACCCTTTGGAAATGTTTAAATTAGATATATGGTTGAGCTATATAGGTTTAAATAATGTTATAAGCTTAAATTTAGATTGCGTTAAAAAATCGAAAAATAATTTAGAGAATTATATTAAATTTGACATTTTAAATGAAATAAACAGGAAGTATCCTAATTGGTTTAAAATCTTTACCGATGGAGCAAAAAAGAATGATAAACTCGGTGCTGCCTTTTATGATCCATTAAACCAAATATCTAGTATGTTAAAAGTAGACGCTCCAGTGTCTATTATGACCATGGAACTCCTTGCAATATTAGAAGCAATAAACTATATGATTAGGAATTTTGATTATGGAAATTTTGTTATACTCACCGATAGCAAAAGCGCTTTAGAGCATTTGGCTCGGTGCACCTCTGGTTATAGCAGAGGTATACCGATAGCCTACAATGTGTTAAAAAGGATACACATGCTGAATAACTCTCAAATAAATCTAAGATTGCAATGGGTTCCATCTCATATAGGCTTATGTGGTAACGAGGAGGCTGACAAGTTAGCTAAGCTAGCCATTTCGGAAGGAGTTGAATTTAATATTTTGCCTTATTACACTGAAATACTTAATAAATTTAAAATTATCTGTTGTAAAAAATTTAAAGAATATTTCGACGAAAGAAGCACAGAAAAGGGTATTTGGTACAAAACTATACAGTGTGAGCCTCCTCGAGTACCATGGTTTTTTAACATTAAACTAAATCGAAAATATATTGTTGTTTTACATAGACTGCGTTCTGGACATTATCCGTCAAATAAATTTGCGTACCTTATGAAAAAGGTAAATTCACCCTTATGTAGTAGTTGTAACATGATAGACGATGTTCAACACATCCTTGTAGAATGTGTTAAACATCAAAGGGAGAGGGAATCAATAATGCAAAAACTTAATATTAATAGATATGATATTGGACCATACTTAAGTATATTAGCGAACCCAATAAGTATTGATGTTGTTAAAATTTTGGTGGATATGGTTTTGCAACATTGAATCTATTTCCCTTTTTCCATAATATATATGTGATGCTGTACTTAGGTTAAGATATGATGGGACTGACATGTCCGAAAAGGATAAAAGTCCCTAAATAAAAATAGAGATAAAAAAAAAAAAAAACGTAGCAATACTAAAAGATACAAACTTTTTATTACCGCCAATAAAATAAATATTGTAGATAGATGGGTAAATATTTTTTATACAACAAATTACGTTTGTTAATACATTTAACCTTTCATGCTACGGAACTCTCAGTGAATGAGTCAGGCTCGCACTTGCCCGAATTTTATATTTACTATTGCGTAGAGTAATTACTACAAATTTAAATACTTTTATATTTATATGAAAATGGGAAGTGATGAATTATTAACATTGCTAATGGAAAAAAGAAATATTTATGATGATACCAATATAGTCCTGAGAGGGCTTCAGCCATTTACATTGACATGGACTCTGTATACAAATTAATCTCCAAAAAAGCTTGTACTGGTTTGATTTTAATGAGAAGCTTAACCAATTTTAATGGGATTTTCACTTATGCAAAAGGAGAGCAATAAATGTGACGACTAACAAATAAATTAATAATACGGAACGACCCGTTACTTGATTTATTTAAATATACATATATAACCGATTTATGCAAATTTTTAACGCTCATCTTTTTTTAATTCAAAACTTAATATTGATAGATAAAGCTAAATACTTTAGTATTTCCATACTAATTTTATATATGTGTAAGTGTATTTGTTTGTTTGTCTGTCGTGATTTTTGTGTGAAGATAGTTGGAAGGAGAGAGAGAGTGACAAGGTACTTTTTACCGCGAGAGATTATCTCATTCCCTCGGAAAAACACGTTATAATACATGATCAGAATTACTTCAAACTTGGTGTTAACGCTCTTCAATACAATTAAATAATCAAGCATTTTAGCATTTTTCGAAATTCATCCCATTAGAGGGTAAAATAGAGGATGAAAGTTTGTATGAATGAATGAAACCGACATTTTTAGAGGTTTTTTTTGTAGTTTTAGCGCGAGCGAAGCCGCGGGTTCTGCTAGTATCATATATAACCAAAAAGAGTATAAAATGTAAGAATTGTTTACATTTAGATTCAGTATATTTCATTATTTCTTTATTATTTTATATTATTTTATCATTTTCTTAACATTGTTTTATAGCGCTTCTGTAAAAAAGACAAAGGAGATAAAATAAAAATAATTCTCGATATTATGTGCATATTTAATTTATTTATATGTTTTTATAGCATTAGCAACGATTTATAGTTTTCATATCGATGTATCGTCACGTTCTGCTGACATAAGTTTGCTCGCTCTATATTACTGATTTACTCCACAAATATCTAAGCATAATAATATTTCTATCATACGTACATAGTTTTATTAATTTTCTAAATTATTTCTATTTACGTAAATAATATAGTTAAGTTAGTGAGTTTAAATTTAACTTGAAAATGAGTCAGCGGTAAAGTTCGAACTAACGTATTTCAAAGTGTAGTCCAAGACTGCAGTGTTTAAGTTATTGTTTGGAACAAGTTTAATTATAAATGACGGGTTATCTAAACATAACATGCAGTTTTGGTATGAAATATATTATGTTTCTTTATCTAGTAGTAGTGGGATGTTAGTAAAGGCTGAATGCATTGTCTTTGTTAAGTTTCCACTGCTGGGCAACCTATAAGATGAGGGGGAACAGGTCATAGTCCACCACGCAAGCCAAGTACAAGTTGGCATACTTCACAAGCCTTCCGAAAGGTTTCTAGGTTCTCTTATACAAACATTTCCTTTATTTTAAGGTGGTAACCATATTGAAAAGGATTCAAATATGAAAATTTTAATGGAGCGAGATCCGGGATTTGAACCCGCTTTACTTGGATTCTCAAGCAAGCATACTATTATTGAACTACCACTGCCATTTATTTAATCGCTAAACGTACTGATACGATGACCCGAGCGAAGCGATGTTAAATCGCAATTAATATAATAATGAATAACAAAAACCACTTTGTTTTAATAAGGTATCTTCTTAAAAGCCCCAACTAACTGACTCAATAACTAAGTTAAAGTGAGTGAAAGCTCAGTTGTACACAGCGGCCAAGGACTTCATAGTACCTATATTCTATAATATTGAATACCTTAAATTCTATCACTACATTCTATCCCACCTCAAGGTATGTTAGTAGTCATTTGAGAGTAGGCATGAACTATTGACACGTAACCTGGCCTCGAGTGATATCTCAATTCCTGTAAATGGTTCGAGCAAGGTCCATCGGTTAAGCTATCGAAGCATACGGTAAAGGCAATTGATATGAAGTTATATTACATATTTGATTAAACATCAAAATTAGTATGCGACATGAATTAAACTGAAATGAATTTGCTTTATTTACTACCTGTTTGACCGAGCTTGGCACGGCGTTTTTTCGGAAGAGATGAAAGGAAAACCTTATCTAAACACGAAATTTGATCCAAATCGTTAGAGCCGTTTCCAAAATATAAAAAATTATATATAAATAAGAATTATATTAGAAATATATTATAAGATACTGGTTTTTATTTTTAATGTAAGTAAATTATTGCCTAAAAAGAGTTATAGTGGGTTGTAAAAAATAAAGATAAAAAAGTAAAAAGCGCTACTTTGATCGTAATAATGTTTATTTCATTTCAATTCTAGAGAATTATTATTCAGTCATAAGATGTTCCTGATACTTCAAAGTAATCTAACGCAAATATATATTATACTTAATATAATATTTTTACATTCAAATCCTGTTCCGATCTTGAGTTTGAATATGCAACATACTTATAAAACGTTAAAAGAGGTTTCAAATTAGTTTAAGTTAATCCCTTACAGGCTGTCATTTATTATAATACTAGCGACTTACACTCGCTTCGCTCGGGTGCGTCCCTAGGTACGCGGATTTTGTTCACAATTTCATGGTTTTTTTTGCGTAGAACCATGATTCTTTTTTTAAATAAAAGTAGCCTAAGCTACTATTTATAATATCAGCTAGATAGCTGGCAGAAGCCAGTGAAAGTCCCATCAAAATTGGTCCAGCTATTTCAGCAAACAGACAGAGAGACAGATAAACAGAAAGACAAAAGAAATTGTAGTTTTCTTATAAGTACCGTTTATACATACTTTAAAATTTCTTATTTTAACATTCCAAGCAGACACTTGAATTTTATTTATCTGTATAAATGAACCTTTCTTTATAATCGCAAAACTGTAATTTTGTTGTTATTTATCAATTTCAAATTCGTAGTAGATAAAATCTAAAATAACCATTATTTCTTATAAAAGATAAAATATATTTTTAAAGGCGACGTAATCTTTTACTATCCAAAAGGATTTTACTCCAATGTAATGCAATATTTCAAACAAAGAAACAAACAAACCATACGTATATTGATCAAAGAGCAACTTAGTTTTTCAATCCTTTCAGTTCTCTAGAGGCCCTTCTATACGCTATTCAACGTAACGTTTTCATATCAACCGGAAATGGAGTGTGCGTAGAACATCGTAAACATCGCAAGACGCATTCAAATTGTAGACTCTGCTCGGACGGCCTTTCTTACTCCGCTTGCATAATCGGGGGCAATCTTTGCCTTTAGCTTACCGGGTTTGATGGGGTTTTCATTTTTAATTTGTGTATGTTTGCTAGTTATGCTATGTATTTTTATAGTTTTTATGGTCTGTTTTTTTAAATTTAATATAACTCTAAATAACTTAGTTTAGAGTTTAGACTAAGAGAAACTTTTCTTTTTATTATTTTATAGACTAATAGTAATGGGCTAATTATATAGATCGATAGTAATAGCTTTAAAAAAATTGGCAACGTCAAAACAAAATTTATGGTGTAATCAAAATTTATTTTAAAATATATCCGAAAATAGCATTAAAAATTTAAGTACTAGTATAATTTTTTTTTAAAAGACAACAAAATCGAAAGAGCATAATATTTACAAGACTTCCGCGACACCATTCAGACAAAGAGAGACAATAGCATCCCCAAGGAGAGTTGAAGTCAGGCAGGCGGCCGGTCGTAAAACTTTTTCCAAATCCTATCAGTAGTACAGAAGATGTACTGCGCCGACCCCAAGTGATTGGGAAATGGGCAGGGAAAAGAAGAAGATGTAATAGCTTAATATACACTAATTTTTGTCCGTGGCTTCGTTCCCATGGTAAATAAGAACAGGGATAAAATGTAATTTATGTCCGTCCTCATGATCCAGTCTACGTATGTCCGTGCTTTGCATGGAAATCTTTTCAGAGGTTTAAGCGTGGAAAGGTAAACAGACAGACAGAGTTACTTTCACATTTCACAGTTTAGGTGTCAAAAGACAAATATTTTATGTACATAGGTACTATGTTTTAATTTCCTCAGTGGCCTGGTGGCTAGCATGTACAATGATAGATCCGGAGGTCCTGGGCTCTTCACCCGGGTTGGACCAAGTTTCATCAATGAGTATTTCTGCCAAGAAATTCTGAGGCCTGGAATTCGGAAGTTGTCGGTATTTCACCCTCGTGCTTCGGAGAGCACGTTAAGCCTTCGGTCCTGCGCATTAACTCTCACTGGTTGAGTCGAGTAGTCGTCCCACCCCAGTATGAGAGTAACAGAAAGACACTTGTGCACTATAATATCTCCTGCGCAGATAGCTAGTCTCAATGAGATTGGCTGGAGATTGGCCGAAATCTGTCGAGCGGACATTATGTCATACAATTTGTATGAAATTTAATACTAGTGATTCACATGATTGATAGAACTTTTTCGACTTCTGACAAACTGAAGGATTGTCTTTATAATTAAATCGATATGAATTTTAGCATTTTGTTAAAAATAGCGTGCAGTAGATAAAAAAAGGATAATCATATACAATTTAACTGATCTATTTTTATCTTACCTCCTCTGACTTACCTTAAAGATTTAAATATTCCTATCTAGCTTTTACATAAAAAGTAAAAACAGACTAATACTGAGGTCCGCAGTCAGAGTAAGGCGAAATGCTCTTTTCGAGATGAAAAGAAAACAACGTCTCGGCATCAATTCCTCCGCACTCGGCAAAATTGAAAAGTCCACTTAGTACGAACTTCCGCTTTGATGGAAGGCACAATCTCAAATTGTTTACGCCTTCATGCTTGTACTAAGAAACACTTTGTGATAAAGGTACAGGATATTTGAGTAAAGATTTCCCGATGTCACTGTAAATACAATATTCGTACTTATCCACTAAAACATGATTGGATTTAATTGAAAACTTTAGATGACGCTATAAATGTACGTATAAAGAGCTCTTTAAAATTAAATCTCAATCGCATAACAAGTTTTAAATTTTAAGAATTAAGAATAGTTAATTAATGCGTACTTTGCAGTGACAGCCGACAATATTTTAAGATATGAATATTTAGTAGTATAGGTAAATATGTATTATACGTATCGAAATATATTAGATTTGCTTTGCATCGGTTGGCACCGACTTCGAAAATATCTGATTAGGTATCTGTTCATGAAAACCTCCGTTTAGTTATTCTTTACATTTTAGCGCCTGGAAGTGGGTTTTTATTTTTTGTTAAAAAGATTTTAAATAATTATCTATTTATCCTACGTATACATAAGTTTCGATAGATAAGTGAGGTATTTCATTAAAGCAAGTTATCGTATTTTTAAATTCAATATTTAAAGTGGAGCATAGTTTATTTATTACAAGTTATTTATTGATACAGAATAACGTTTTCCATTACGGAAGACAAAGCATGGCATTTGAAACCGCTGAGCACATATTTTCATGACACCGGCAGAAAGTAGAGAGCATATTGAAGTATTATGAAACTGTATATTAAAATATATTATATTGAGTTCTTGGAAAAATACTTATAATTTCTTTATCGATTTTGACGACTCGTTTGGCTCAGTTTGTAGTGACCTTACTTGCTGTACCACAGGTCGCGGGTTCAAGTCCCGCTGGGGGCATTCATTTGTGTGATGATGTTTGTACTCCAGTCATGGGTGTATATATTTATAATATGTATGTATTTAAAGTTATATATGTGTAGTGTATCAACTATCTAGTATCCATTACACAAGCCTCGTAGCTTACTATGGAACTAGATGGTGCTGTGTGTTAATGTCCCAACATATTTATATTTATTATATTATTTCAACTATAAATATACACAATAATTAGTAGAAAGATGTTTTGCTATCAGTAGGTAATATTATATGTTACGGTAAGTAGTAGTAGTATAATACCTAGTGACCGGAATTTAAGGCTTCATGTTGAAGTCCTGGGTTCGAGCCCTATTATTAGCTGTAGAGTTTTTCTGTTAAGAATATTCTCATTAGCACCTTAGACGTCGGAAGTTGGCGGTGTTAAATGCTACAGGGCTTAGGGCCAGATTATTATATTATAATTCAGTCAGTAGACTTTATATTCTCGTAAAATGTTTGTCAAACAATAAGTGAACTTTCTGAAACACCAATATTTAAACACGAAACCCTTTTCGATTTGATTATAAAAAGCCAATGGCGAAAAAAGTTTCGTTCTAGTATCAACACTCAGAGAAGTTTAGCTTCAAAATTTAACCTTTAAACAAAGTAATAAAAGGATTTAAAGATACAAAAGTTTTAATAAAAACACTCCTAAAGGACTTAAAGTAAAGGCTAGGAAATGTTAAGTTTTATCTTTAGTATGTTAGGTACTAAATACACAACGTGCTTTCAATAAAATATTATTGTCATTTAATTGTAACGTTACTATAAAACTATTGAAAATATTGTTTAATAATTAATTTTTGATCGACTTCAAAACAGAAGTACTATATATTAAGGTACCGAATTTTGGGTAAAAGTTTTTTTTAGAAGTATTATCAATATGTAAGTAAATGTGAACTATTTTTCATTATTCTTCTGTTAATGAATTCTAGTATTCGCGTAGTCATTATTGAAAAGTTGAGAAGAAGAATATATGAATAGAATTTACCTATGTATATAAAAAAACTAAAATTATTCTTCTATATAAGAAAGGAGATAAATATGATCTCGGAAACTACCGCCCACTATCAGTCTTATGTCCAACATATATAAGTTATTAGCCAAGATAATATTAAATCGGATTGAAAAAACATTAGATGAACACCAACCCATCGAACAGGCAGGTTTTCGTAAAGATTACTCAGTGATTGACTATATTCATGTAGTGCGCAAGTTATGGAGAAGTATAACGAATACCAGTGCACCTACTACATCGCATTTATCGATTATAGCAAAGCATTCGATTCTCTGTATCATGAAAAGATATGGGAATCATTAAAAGATCAAAGAATTGAACAGAAATATATCCGCTTAATCAAAAACGTATACAGACAAAGTGCCGCGAGAATCCAACTAGAAAAAAAAGGTGAACCTTTTAGAGTGGGCAAAGGCGTACGACAAGGAGATCCTCTGTCACCAAAATTATTCTCGGCGGTACTAGAATCAATATTCAGATGTCTTAATTGGGAAACTCTCGGAATCAATGTGGACGGTGTCTCATTAACGCATTTGAGATTCGCAGATGATCTTGTGTTATTTGCTAAGACCCCAGAGGACATAACAAAAATGATAAACGAACTGGCAACGCAAAGTGAGAAGGTAGGGCTAAAATTGAACCCGGAAAAAACAAGAGTAATGACAAACGGAGAGAGAACCACTATAAATCTAGGAAACAACCAAATTGATTATACAGATGAATATATTTACCTGGGACAGCTAATAACACATGATAATCCGATGCGCAAAGAATTTGAAAGAAGAATAACCGATGGATGGAGGAGATACTGGGGTTTAAAAGAAATCATGAAAGATAAAAAACTTAATATGAATATAAAAAGTAAAATTTTTAACACCTGCATACTACCAGTTCTCATGTATGGCAGCCAAACATGGACCTTATCCAAAATACGACTAGCAAACTTGCAACCTGCCAATATGCGATGGAAAAATTGAGAAACCGTGTAATAAGGAGCAAAACAAAGGTTATAGACATTACGTGCAAAATTAGAAGGCTTAAATGGCGATGGGCAGGGCACATGATAAGAGGAAAAGAAAAATGGAGCAAAATTGTGACACGGTGGTATCCTAGAGAAGGAAAAAGGAAAAGAGGTAGGCCACAAAAAAGATGGGATGATGACATAAGACAAGTGGCAGGTGTAACATGGAACAGGGTGGCTCAAGAAAGATATGAGTGGAAAAGATTGGAGGAGGCCTTTGCCGACGGGCAAACAGATCTACAGAGAATAAGCAAAATTCAAATAAAAGACTAGCTTAGATTTAAACTTAAGTTCTTTATGTATTGTTCTCTTTCATATAACTGTAATATTGATCTGAATAAAAGGCTTTATTATTATTATATTATTATTATATAAAAAAACTGATTTTTGTAATTGATAACACCAATGGTTGTCCATAGCTACTAAACAAACAAAAATGATTAACAAACAGAAGAAAAAAGAGTACTGAACTGTTTTGTCTTTGCCTATTTATATATAATAATTAATAATATATAGATGAATCTCAATCTCAATAAAAACTTCCTCCTCTTATAATGATTAATAAGTTTAAAGTGATAATTATAATCAAAACACATGTTAGAGCAAGCACCATAAATATTTCTTAATATGTTTATTTATTATTTTAGCAATATAGATGAGTGATTTTAGCATGTTACACAGGATAATGTCAATTTCTGGTAAATAAGAGGGTAATAACGATATTAAAGTAAAGCATCCATGACCAAATATTACGGGCTATTAGGTAAAATGCGTTAGTTAATATTTCCGAAAGACCGGAAACAAGACGAAAATGTAGAAATTAATTGTATTGTATTCAGCCCTTTTTAATGTCCCATTGCTGGGCACGTGCCTCCCTTCAATACGAGGGGTATCAGGCCATAGTCCACAACGCTGGCCAAGGGCGCGTTGGTGAACTTCACATGTCTTTCGATAACTTGTTAGGTTCTCTCAGACATGCAGGTTTTCTCAAGATGTTTACCTTACCTACCTTAACTTACTTTTACTTGTTACCTAATCATGTTAGAAATGATTCACATATGAAAATATCAGTGGCCCGGGATTTGAACCGGCTTCACTCGGTTTCCCAAGCGAGTGCGTTACCACTGAGCTACCACAGCCTTTTTAGAAATTAATTAGAGCTTTTCTATCATAAGGAAACAAACAAAGTTACTTATACACTTATAAAATTATTTAGAATTTAGTTTTTTTTTAGAACAGTGTATTACTAGCTTTACGTGCACACTTATCGCTTTTATAGAAGTACTCCACGTTACATTTGAGTAAAGTCCTGTTTATGACTACATTGAGGTGAGTGCCGCGCTTAGAGACCGCATAACGTTGGTAAATTCGCTGTATTTCAGGATTTATGATGACTCATTATTTTCAGTAGTTTCATACACATGTATACAGCTGTAAGTGAGGAAATTTTGGCTTGACTTTGTCTTTGGCATTTGCTTTAGGTATATGTTTAAGGTCCAAATATATAAAACTCAGAGGTAGTTATAATATAACTATTATAGTAAATATAATATTATTGCACTATACACGTATATAATAATATTTATATTATAGCACTATTCACGTAGGAATATTCCTACGAAAGTGTATGAATATTTATTTTTCTTAGCAACAACTTTAAACAATTTTAAAAATACGGTAAGCTTTCTTTTTGTACGAGTCATTATACAAAAATACCGTTGACAGAAGGTCCGTACTCCACATTAGGATGTTAACAAGTAATTAAATCATACAAATATTATAATGAGGTAAAGTTTGTAAGTTTGTGAGTTTGTTTGTAGAAAGTAAACTCTGGGACTACTGAACTGATTTAAATGAAACTTGGTAAGGAGATAGTTTGAGACCCTGGGATATACGATAGTTTTTGTCCCGGAAATCATCCAACAAGGCGATGAATGTTTGTACGGGAAATCAACCTAGGGACGAACCCGAACGAAGCGAGGGTGAGTCGCTAGTTAAAAATAAAAAAAAACGAACGCAATAAATCAAACTAACCTATTCATTGAGGCCATAATGAGTCTAAGTATTTTAGTAAAGAGATGAGTATCTTGTAGATTTCAAGTTTCCAAAGAACTAGATTTGTGGAAGTTGTTCATATTCTTCTACCGCTTATAGCTTCCAAACGATTTTTCTCTATTTAAACCTAAAAACATTCTCAATTAAGGCACCTTTCAAACAAAAAATAAATAAATTATAATCGGTTCATCCGTTCGGGCGCTACGATACCACAGACAGACACAGAACAACACAGATACATTCAACTTATAATACCTCTCTTTTTGCGTCGGGGGTTAAAAGGGGTTCAATTTTTATTATTATCATTATTACACTTATTTTACAATCTACTACTATGTTGCACTACAATGTATTACACGCTAGTCGCACTATAACCGTTCGACCGTAGAATGCTTGATTCACTACAGCAGTACACGAAACGAACATTCTCTTTAAAATATTTTCTTTAAGTTCACTTTAGCTTCAAGTAATTTAAAGGAATTCTTTAAGTTAAAACAAAAGAACTATTTTTTTGTTTCATATTTTTGTAAGATTAATATTTTATATTAATAATCTAGGTACTAATATTATAAATGGAAAATTTTGTGACGATGTATGGATGGTCTGGATGTATAGATGTATGGATGTTTGTTACTTTTTCAAGAAAAAACTACTGAATGGATTTTAATGAAACTCTACAATAATATAGTTCATACATCAGAATAACACATACGTCATTTTTTATCCCGGTATAATGTAACGTTCCCGTGGGATAGATTTGTTAATAAATAGAATAGAACAAAGCTATCTTTCATTCGGTTACTTGGTTTCCATGACTAGACAGATGACCATATTGTGTAAAAAAGGTTTGTGATTTTTTTACGTAGCGTTAAAGAAGATTTTAATACATCAACTTTAAATATTAATACTTTTAATATGCATCTTTTAATATTATTACGAAATAACCAGTTTACGCTGCAATAAATAATAGCATAAATATTTATTTTATCCTAGTCTAGTTAAGGCAAAGCGTGTTCCTGAAGCTGTCACTAAGCCAATACTAAACATAATATATTTATTGTTTTGACATCGATAGTATAGGATCCGAAGTGAGTTCGTCATTCTACTTACCTAAGGAAAAGTTCTTTATATTAAACACAACATATTGTTAATGCAATGTTAGCAAGGTTTTGATGAATTTTTTTTTAATTAATTGAATTGAATCACAGTTTTTTAATGATATGCAACTAAATAAGACAAATACAAAAATTATAACACTCTTCTTAGTAAATGGACTTGTTAATCAGTCATTGTCAGAAAGAAAATACAATGTCAAGCGGCAGGGGTGGTATTAAAAATACCTATAATTATAATACCTTTTTCGGCTTCCATTACACTCTTCTGCAGTTCTGCTCCATCTATCTTATTGTTAACTGACCTCCAAAAAGGAGGAGGTTCTCAATTCGTCGGAATCTTTTTTTTATATATATATATGTTCACCAATAACTCAGACACCTGAACCGATTTGGATTTTTTTTTGTTTCAAAGTGTATTATACTTCCCCGGTGGTCCAATATAAATTTTATCGAAATCGGTCGAGCGGTTTTTTAAAAAAAAATCAATAATAAATCATTTTTTAAATAAATTGTTTAATCGAATATGTTATTAAAAAACTTTCTTCTTACAAATTACCTGCTTGTTACTTCTACACTAGAAATGGAAAAATAAAAACTTAAAAAAAACCGAGCTCCAGGCACTTAAATGTAAAAAATAACGAAACACGGGTTTTCATTTAGAATAGATACGTAATCAGATATTGAAAATATCGGTGCCAGCCAACAATATTTTAAGATATGAATATCTAATAGGTAAATATGTATTTAACGTATCAAAATACACATATTACATTTGCTTTGCATCGGCTGGCACCGACTTTGAAAGATTAGGTATCTATTGTAAATAAAAACTCCCATTTAGTTATTTTTTTTAGATTTAAATGCCTGGAAGTCGGTTTTTTTTTAGTTTTTATTTTGGTCTAAGGGACGATTATGCTTCGGATCTTAGACTATCGCAGAAATTGCAAATCAGTGTGTAATGTCAAAAACACTTAAATGTTTGAATAAAATAACTGTTGTTACTATATTCTCCCAGACATATGTAGATGTCTGGGAATGACAAAGATAAAAATATAATATTGAATCTTTTTCTTTTTTACGATTTTTATAAATATATAAAAAAAATTATATGTTCAATCTGTAGACATTTTTTTATTTATCTATACTATCGACAATTAGGTAAAAACAAAATAACTTACATCACAGTATATTCTCGACGAAATATTACATTATTAATAGCAAAACCATTAAATTCATATTTACGCTTTTGTTGTTGAACAACATAAAGCCCTATTAGATCATAATGTACTGCGAATGCAACGTTCGCATCAATTCCTATGTATAAATGTGCATTAGATTTAAAGCTACGTATATTTTATTTCATAATATCGCAATTTCCTTCCTCATACGGTAAGAATTTCCGTTCTATGTTATTTCTAAGGAAAGTGTAGCTACTGACTGCCTGACAATTTTAACGGTTAACTTATTTTATAGGAGTTTTCGCCCGCAGCGTTATTCAAGTGTTATGCTGATAAAAAATATATTTATACTATAATTACTTATTGTACAAAGTGAAGTGACACGTTTGACTCAGTTTGTAATGGCCCTACATTCTGTGCCAGCGGCCGCGGGTTTGAGTCCTGCTGGGGGCATTCCTTTGTGTGATGAGCATGAATGTTTGTACTCCAGTCATGGGTGCTTATATTAATAATATGTATGTATTTAAAGTTATATATGTGTAGTGTATCAAATATCTGGTATCCATAGCAAAAGCCTTGTAGCTTACCATGGAACTAGATGGTGTGTTAATGTCCCAACATATTTATTTTAAACTGATGGAAATTGGAAAATAGTGGTTGGTGTAAAATGATTACTAAATGAAAATAGTCCAGTTACGTATATTTATCAAATTCAATGACAACAAAATAGAGATACAAATAAAAATACAGATAATATGAAAGGAAGAAGGAAGATGAAAAATAAAGGTATACCATCCCTGTACAGACAACAAAAAACTGATTCAAATACAACATCTTTTGTTACGAAATATGTAGATATTACACTTGAGAAACCAACAAATCAAAAACTTTTATTACAAGAATGCATAGCTCAAATACTCGCGCATTCAGTAAACATTAAATTAATAAAGTTTGAAGTTAATAATAACTTAATAGCTTGCGTCGGTGGCCGTTATGGCATCTCTATGGTGAAAGTTTTCACATTACGACACATAAGGTATTTGGTGCAAAGTGTGTTTTAGAGTTGAATTTGCAACGTTATTATGTTTTAACGCAATCACGACTTGCTTACGGCTTAATTTTACTTTAACACTTTTCGCTCATTGCTTTTACAGAGAAAGCAGCATTATGGTCATTCGTTTAATAATTGTTATTACTAAACAGGAGGAATATAACCATGGAGGAAGGTTTTATGATATTATTATAACAATTTTGTACAATAATTTATGAGTTTGTACAAAATGGACGCTCACATTGAGCGTCCATTTTGAACAAAAATATAAGGGTTTTAACTTTTAAATCATTTTGTTTCTTAATTTTTTTTTTTTTTTATTACAATAACTGTAACTTGTAGGTAATTTAAGCGTATTGTAGAAGGAATTGCGCTCTGCTCGGGTTCGTCTCTAGTAACGTTTTAACGTTTAGTCTAGATTTCTCAGAGAAGAGATATTTTCTCGCCGTAAATAGTATCCTATATTTTGACCCGGATAACCAGCTATCATCATACCAAATTTCATCAAAATGGTATGGACAGACAAACATACATGCAGACACAGACCAATATTCCAAAAACTATAGACTCAGCCTCTGTATCGATAATAATGATTAGGTATTTCAATAAGATTTTAAAAAAAATATTTAATGTACAGATTCGACTCAGTTAGAATTTTATTATATCTATAGATATCGGAGAGGTCAAGATTAGATATAAAAGAATATCGAATATCTTGAAGTCGAAAACGCTTTTAAATTATAAAAAAAAATATTCCAAGAAATTGAAACACGAATTAAAAAGTTTAGGCCGACAAAATCGAGAACTCGTTTTTTATGAAAAATTTTTATATCGTAAAATTTTTTAACATTTTCCTTATTATGATTCGACCGACATCACACTCAGAAGGCCTATTTGTATGAGTCGTTAAACTTTAAGGCTCGTCTTGAAGTTTTATGCATACGTCGTTTATTAGATGAAGCTTTTCTCGTATCATTTATCACTTACTTTTAAACCCCCTAACCAAAAATGTTTACCTCTATACATAATCTTAATAAAAATTTATGGGTATTTTTAAATCTATATCAGATAGACTATACTATATTTTATATAAACATAGCTGTGATGATTTGTGGATTGTACTTGTTTTCCATGGGAATAAGATAATTTCCCGCAGTAAAAAGTATCTTATGTCACTATCCCTCCAACTAACTCTACACAAAAAATCACCCCAAACCGTCACTCTGTTTCGACATGAAAGAAGGACAAACAAACAAACAAACAAACAAACAAACAAACAAACAAACAAACAAGCAAACACACTTTCACATTTATAATATAATTAGTAAGTATGGATATTAGTAAGGACGACATGAATGTTGAATTACGATAAACTTAAAAACATGAATGAATGAAATGAAATGAACATTGGCAAAGCCACAATTATTAGCGAGTATTAAATAAATTAAAAACCGATCGCTTTATTATTTCTTTTACCATCCTAAATTGTGCATGAATAACTAATAAAATTTGTAACGTTGTGATATACTGTCGAATCAGAATAAATTAACAGTAAAACCAATCTAACGACATGAATTAATGGCGGATTTAAAGATAATCTCATGTAGTGATCTGAATCTTTCTAAATGCCAGACACTGCAGATCCGATTTCCGCTTAAAATAAATATTTATTTCGGTAATATACTGGCTACGATCTTTAAGGATATCCATACATTTTTGTAGTTTACTTCAGGTCAGGTCCTAGATCATCTGTTTATAAACTATATATTAGGGAGAAAATGATAAAACTCAGCCAGCTTGACCGTAGCTTAAGCTATAACAAAGATTGCTTTTGAAACTTCGACTAGTAATATCCCAAACAACGTAATCGCATTACTATCTTGACGGCTAGTGAGTAAGCTCGAGGAATATAGAGTACGTGGCATAGATACAACATTGTTACAAACAATTGAAAATGAATCATACATTCATGCATACATTGCATAAATATATACATACTATATAAGTAGACGTATAAATTTTTGTATTAACTTGAAAATAACATAATAAGATGAGAATTATCTTTCAATATATTGAGCAGCAATTAAAATATAATGTACTTAAAGCCCACGTGTAAAGTAATTTGTTAAACTAAGTAAGTATATTTTTATAAAATAAATCAAAAACATAAATATGAAAATGGAAGCCAAGTTCAATGTTAAGAATATGCGTGGTTATCGACTTCACCAACAAAGGCATCGAGATCTAAATGGGTGGCAAGTTCTGTAGATAAGCCTGAAATTTATTTATAATATTGTAAAATACATTAAAAATAAAATTTCTTGTTTTTTCTGCTACATAAATGTTTGCTATTTAATAATATAATGTCTTAAATTTGAACAGTCGAATTATTTACACAGAGCAGATAATTTAGGATACGCTGAAGCTCATGATTTGACTTGGCTAGTTTTTACTAGCAAACCAAATTTTTAGAAGAGTGAGATATGTTAACCTTACAATGTAAAAACAGCGCATAACATAAAGAATAATAAATTAGCCAAATATAAGATAATTTAGTTAATTTAAGGGGATTCAATAAATGAACCAAATTTCATGTTTTCATGTTAAATAAATTTTGAGATAATAAGGGTTCAAAAGTGGCTCTAAATGTTACGTGTAATATAAACACGACTGCCGCATCGCCCGTTCCTTATTCGTAGCTTGAACTTGGCAGGACACGCTACCGCGTGTCTTGTTTAATCGAATTTTAATGTTTTAATTCTATCAAAAGTTACTACCTATTCTGATTTTTTTCCCTGTTAAGACGTCCATTTATATGATGAAGATTCATTTTCAGAACCACGCAACATGTATATGAACAACAATAGAGTGGATCCATTGTGTTTAACAAATAATTCCAAAAGATACTGTTTCAAAGTTCAAAGTGCATTAAAAAATATTTTAAAAAAGAGGCCTTGATATTGTATAAAAATTTATTGTTATTTTAATACTATAATAGTAAAAATAATGTCCGGTGACTCCACAATTATGTACCCATACTGGTGATACTGAAAATTTCTGAAAAGAAAACCCCAAAACTATACTTGGCCCGATCTAGAACTCAAACCCAGGATACTTTCTTAGATTTACGCGAATATTTGACATCTATACTATAATAAAACGGTAGAGGCCAAATGTCTGTACATAGCAAAAAAATGGTAAAAACCGAGTCAGGGGGATGTAAGAAGACAAATAGAACAAATCCAGATTTTTTTCAATTTTTTTGTTTCTCTGTCTGTTTGTCTGTTTGTACGGGCAAATCTCCGAATCTATTAGACCGATTTAGATGAAATTTTGCATGGTGGTACCTTATATCCCCAGTCAACATCTTAGATACTTTTCGTCCAGAAAATTAAAGAGCTCCCGTGGGATAGTTAAAAAACTATAGTATCTTATACAGTTTAGTACACAACAACTTATGCACCTAATTTAGTAGAATTTAACATTCTGATAACTTATATTGCCGGTAAAATAACAGGTTACTTTTCATCCCGGAAAAATGAACGGTTTTCGTGGGAACTAATAGATCCCTATCAGTTTTCTTGAGGCGAACCCGAGCGAAGCGAGGGTGAGCCGCTAGTTTTAAATAAAACGATATAATGAAAAATGAAAAATATTAATCTCAAATATTAATAAAAAAATAATTTGTAAAAGTATAGGTATAGTAATAGTGTTGCTTAGTAAATTGTCTTTTTAAATAATAACAAACTAAATTGAAATTATTAGTCTTAATTATTTTTACCTTTTTAAATTACACAAAGAACAATTATGTGGCTTAAATAATTAATACCATATTTTATATTTTTTTCTTTATGGTGGTATATAATAATGGCAACACTAAATATAGATTACTAATGAATATTTTAAAAATTGTAATAATTATAATGATAACAGCAAAAATTAAATAAAAAATATTCCATATTCAATTATAAAACTAATTAAAATTATAAAAATGTTTAAACTTATAAAATATTGTAAAGTACTTGGTGCAATTTTTCATTTTGTTATTTGTGAGTAGGCTGTCTGTAACAACTGTACTTTTGAGACATCTAACACCTCAGTCTCTTCTGTGACCATGATTGCTGTAAAGCATTCGAAACGTCGGGAACCAAAAAATCAAACTAAATCCTCGAAATAATCCGAAAAGATAGTTTTATTTAAAATGTCAAACCCAGGACTTTGGAACTAGCAGTAAATATATATGTAGTTCAAATACGAATTTAACCATATTTATATTATACTAGCATTCAGATAACCCGCGTTCAGATAACCAAAAACCAATATCGTAGGTTTTACATATTAGTATACTCTTACAATGCAGTTTTTGTATTTTTTCTCAGAAATGAAATATTTTCCCGCGGTAAAAAGTGTCCTATATGTTGACCCGGATAACCAGCTATCATCATACCCAATTTCATCAAAATCTGTCCAGTAGTTTTCTCGTGATGCGGTAACAGACAGAGAGACAGGCAGACAGACAGACAGACAGACAAAAATTCTAAAAACTATAGATTCGGACTCTGTATCGATAATAATGTCTATTTCAATTAGATTTCCCAAAAAATATTTAATATACAGATTCGACTTAGTTAGAATTTTATTATATGTATAGATAATTATAATCGACTGTACCTACAATATTGACAATGAAGAAATCATTGCTCTTTGTCAAGAAACAGTACCCCTTGTAAATAATTTCGCCTATTCTACCAACGGAAGTTTCTTCATTTGTAAATTAATCGAGTGCTTGCGTTATACGGCGTCAGTAATTTTCTAAATAGATTTTAAAACCAACTGGTTTCGCGTCGTAATTAAGCTCGAATCTGAATTTTATTCTGCTCAGATCACTATGATATGAATTCAAAGATAAAATTCAATCAAATTATTTTCATATATATTTTAAATGGATATCTTACTTATGTAAATATGTTCTATTTAGATATTAATATTTTATTCGAGTTTTTAACGTTTGAAATCGATTTTCATTTTATAAGCAGGTGAGAATAACTAAGAAATAATATTTACACCTAAAGGTTAACCATATTAAATATTATTACTGTATAAAATTGTTATAAAGGTTTTCCTAATGAGAGACTTTTTATATTATATTCTTTATTGGTGGAGGTGAATTTATATCTCTGTAAGAGATCTCTTCCAGTCAACCCATGTTTGTGGGTAATAACGTTAAGTAGCGGGACAAAAAAAAGAAAGTGCAAAGAAACGACGAAAAATATATAAGAATAAGTATAAATAAAAAAATAACTACAATATATAAAATAAAAAAATAACACACTATAAATTCCATATATAATATATCAACATAAATACGGATTATAAACACTACATAAACATTTGACAGAACAAATAAACACCAGAACTTTATACATACATATATACATAAAAATACTTATATTATTACAAAACAGAAATATACTTTTCAATCATGAGCTAGAAAATGTGTTTGTTTATGATATATCCTAAAAATAATTCCATAGAACATTTTACACCAAAGCAGCTTACATTTTATCATCAAATATCAATTTTTCCCATGTTTTTTCAATCTTTGTCGCGCAAAAAAGGCAACAACATAAAATATTTCATAAAACATTCCCGATCATAACATCAAAGTATCATGTCAAATTGCAAGGATATTAAGGAACACCGTCACATTGTCGGCCGATATTAAAAATCCCGTCTCAAGCTGTTATTGGCCCGCGGTTACGTCAGCTGTCCTTCCGACCCTTGTTACACGTTATCCTCACTCACTTAGCACGCTTAAAAAATAATCTCATTGGAATCAACAAGTGCTGCGTAATTTGAATTTTTAATATATGAGAGGTGTGTATATTGTAATATATTTAAATGATTTAATCTAGTTTTTGACCAACTACTAAAAAGGAAATAAAACTTAAAGCAGGACTTTATTGTGTTTAAGTTTAAATATAAGTTTTTGGTGTGACTCCATATAAGGAGGTGGACAGATATTTACAGGATAAAGACTTGTAAATGTAAGACTGTTAACGTCAAACTATATACAAAGAGAAAGTGTGAAATCTACAAAAGCATTCAAGTTTATATATTTTTTTTAAGGCTGCGTTCATGATTTGTAATTATAAAGTACTAGTTAAGAAAAATGTGATTTTTACATTTTTTACATAATTTTTTTCTAATTTTTCTCTTCATAAGAACCTTTCTTAGACTTCAACGATTATTTGGAAAAAAATCTGACGAATTGGTCATACCGTTCTTGAGTTTGCGCTTGACAACACATTTAGCCATTCATTTTTATTTATATATATATATAAACAGTAATTATTGATTAGTGTTACCTTTGCTTAAATATAATATATATGAGGGGTATTTTCCTTACTTTCTCAATAGTTATTTATAATTCTTAAATATTACAGACAGAAATATATACATACTATAATAAAATTGTAACTAAGCCGAATCTGTACATTAAATATTTTTTGAAGAACCTTATTGAAATTGATATTATTATCGATACAGAAGCCAAATATACGTTTTTTTTTATTTTTGTCTGTCTCTCTGTCTGTGACCGCATCATGGAAAAACCACTGGAGGGATTATGATGAAATTTCGTATGATGATAGCTGGTTATCCGGGTCAACATATAGATAATTTTACTGCGGGAGAATATCTCATCTCTGAAAAATAAATACTAAACGTTAAACCTTATGTAGAGACGAACCCGAGCGGAGCAAGGGTGAGTCCCTAGTTATATTATAAACATATCAAAATATGTATTTAATCAATTTTCATTTCTTTGACTGAATCCTTAAAGGAATTCGATTACAGCTAACGTTTTATTTAATTTTATCGTAATAATTTGAAATTTTACACTTGAATTGATTTTGTGTGTGGCTATTTCAGTTTTTACCTAAATTATTGACAAAGACATGAACGTGATTGTAAATTCTTAACTGTTGCGTTTTTCGTTAGTTTTACACAGGAGAAGTGAGTGGCAAAAAACAGGATATTTGAGACCTAACGAGATTAAATAAGAATGCATGGAGGTTTATATTTTCAACCGACTTCCTCAAAAAGGAGGAGGTTCTCAATTCGGCTGTATTTTTTTTATGTTTGTTTATCAGAACTCAGAACTCCGTCATTTATTAACAGATTTGGACAATTTTTGTTTTGTTTGAAAGGGTACACTTCCAGATTGGTCCCATTTAAATTAAATTAAAAAAAAACCTCCCCTAAGGCAGAAAAACAGCTAATGATAAGTCTAACCTGCTTCTAATTGTCATGTTGACTTGAAACTTTGCAATTGTTTCTATTTCCGTTGATAGTACAGTGATTCGGTATTGTTGACCTGATCTGATGGTAAGGCCAGAAGGTGGATAGGTGGAACTCTTTAACGGCTAATAGTAGATACTTTGAGTTTGGGCTTATTTTGTTTGATTTGACAAGCCTAACACGTTAGAATTCTTACTTTGGTACTAATGTCTACACTAAAAAGGGAAAAATAAAAACTTTTTAACCATAAAATAAAAACCGACTTCAAAGAAAAGCACTAAAAAGTAAAAAATAACTGATTGATAGTTTTCATTTACTTTTTGATTAGGTATGAATACATACCTAATTAAAATAATTTCGTAGTCGTTGCCAGCCGATACAAAGCAAAGCACACCGGCTTCGAAGATATATGATTAGGTATGTATAGTAAATAAAAACTACCAATCAGTTATTTTTTACTTTTTAGTGCTTTTGTTTGAAGTCGGCTTTTATTTTTTTGTTAAAAAGTTTTTATTTAAAGACAGAAATATAGATTAGCATCTTAGAATTTTCAAATGGGAAATACTATAGAACACGCAGCTTACTTATAACAAATATTAGCTTACAATATTGTGTTTTTGCAATCCCCATTATGAATAGAATATTGAACTGGCCTGACGATAAACGCTTTGATATATTATTTTATTTATATAATTTTCGTGCATTGATTTAGTTTCTTATAAAATCTAGCGTTCAATAAAAGTATTAATTTTTTATTAGTGTTCCGTACCCGATGGTTGCCAACGAGTCCCTATGCCTACGCTGCTGTCCGTCTGTCAGAAGGCTGTAACTCATGAACCGTATTGATAGAGAGTTGGAATTTTCACAGAGTATGTATTTCTATTGCCGCTATAACAACAAATATTATAAATAAATACAAATAAAAATACAAGAAACATTTTTTTAACGCTCGCAATCATTCATCGAAGTTAATTTATTACATACATAGAGTAATAAAAAGAACATGTACGATGGTAGGGAACCTTTCGTGTGTGATTTCGACTCCCACTTGACCGATTTTTATAATGATATACAGTCAACTAGTCGCAATAGTTGGTTGGAGATATTAAATTTTACATTAATCTTATATTAAATTCAACGTCAATTCTCACTATCCCAAAGTTGAAAGTTGTAAATGAAATATCCGGTTTCGAGTTAAAGGATCAAGTCAAAAGTAATTTAATTATTTAATACCTGTATTATATTCATATTATATAGCAACTTTAAGAATTCGTGCAAAGTTAAAAGATGGCCCAAAAGTCAGAATAATATTAAAGATTAATTAGTTTTAATAAGAAGGTAAGTAATTTAAGCTTTATAATAACTTTAAAATTACTGACAGTTTATTTTAAATTACAGGTAAGTGATTATACGAGTAATATAAAAGTTTTATTTCTAAACTCATTCAAGTTCAGGTACTTATGTTATATTTATCGGGAATTAAGTTAGATTATAAAAAAACTTTAGTACTTTTCTAAAATTTTGTCATTTTGTGAGGATTTATAAGTGTGTGTAAATAAACATAATATATGGCGAATATTAACACTAACAGGCCACATTATTTTATTATCGCACTAATCTAGAAGAACACAACAAATCGTTTAAGTCAAACTTACAAGCTATAACTGTACTCGTAATATATCTGGCACATAAGTATCGGTGTACGCTTGTTTTATCCAGCGCTTTGACAAAGAGCACACCGTACGTGACTGAGCGGCCACAGCTTGTTGTCCACGCGTAATTAAATTGCTTTACGTGAAAATTTCACCATTACACGATAGATTGAGTCTGACTGACATTGATGGTATTCATATTTCATCCGTTTTATGTATGTCTACAATAATATTGTAAAGAAGAAAGATTTGTTTATATATTTGTTTGTTTTATTATTGTCTTGTATTGTAAAGATTATTATTATTGTCTTTCGATAACTTATTAGTAACAGAAAACTTACTACTCTCTTTGACAAGTGAGTTTCCTGACGATGTTTTCCTTCACCGTGAAACAAGTAATCATGTTGGAAATTATTTACACCTCAAAATATCAGAGGTGCGAGACCCGGGATTTGAACCTGCTTCACTCGGTTTCCTAAGCAAACAAGTTACTACTAAGCTACCACTGCTTCCATTAAATAAAATAACTTTAAAACCCCTGTTTCGATTTAAATTTAGACAAATAAAAGTATAATATATTTGGTTATGATGGTTATAAATACTTTTTATAGCTTTCTAGCAAATTGTGGTAATCCATTCTTGAGCATATATTTTGTATTGAGCGTATAAATAGCTATCTTGTTTCAATTAATACCAAAGATGACTTAGAAATACGTTTCTGGCGTACATTTTCTGTGCTTTTTTCTGCTTTCTCCGTTTGTTATTGATAAACTATTCTATTTTCATTTACTATAAAGGATATTGTTTGAGTTACACGACGAAAACAAATAAATATAACTTCAAAAGTATTGCTTTATAAATTCTTTTATAAAATATTTTTAATTATTATATTTTACGATAAAATTGCTATATTGAATTGACATACCCAGCGCTGGCACTTAACGTCAAATTGTTTTCTCTAACCAAATCTCGCACAACCCGTGTCAATAAAGAATTGTAATGCGTACTTTTTACAAGTACAGACAGCAGCAAAGAACATTAAATTATAATTTGTTTATTTTACTAATAAAATATTTTTGATACAATTAATTTATTTTTAAACTATAGCCTAACTGAAATTTCGAATTATAGATTATGTAGTCAAGTTATGTATCTAATCACAAGAAAACTTATGACCACCCTTATACATGGAGATTGAATGGTTCAGACTGAAACTGACTGAAAAATGAAAATGTATGTCTGACTGAAACTATTTATTTATTACTTTACAGAGGTCTCGAGCATCCCTACGAGACATGTCTTGTTCTACGAGTAAGATTGGAGAAAGTTAAGTCTAGCTTGGGGACGACAAAAGCTAATCTTGTTTAATTCTATCTATATAAGTGCCTACATAAAAAAAACTGAAAAAGTATGTAAAACTTAAAAATATCTAAAAAATTGTTTCGTCGCATCATACAGGGTAAGAGTGAATTCTGAATTTGAAAAGATCTTTATTGACAGGGGTCATTATTTCCCATTACATCTTATTTGATCTTTTATAAAATTATAGAAAAAAAGTAATTAAACTTAAAGTATACTTGGAAAAATAAAAAATATTTTAGTAATAATTAAGTTTTAAATTCTGACAAAAGACTCATAGCTAATTTTATTTGTATTCAGGGAAAGCCTAGCTTGAAATTGATATCAATCGAAGTATCGGTTGTAATACTCAAGCCTGGGAGACCTCCCAGCTGCATTCCAACTACAATAAAATATATATCTTTAAGTTACACTAATCTTATAATAATCTTTATCTATTTTAAATTAAAATGAATCCTCTTAGGTTTTAATTAATTCTATTTGAATATAACAGTTTAAGCACCATCATGAGACAATGTTCTTGGATGTCACTTTCCTTAGAAGCTATTCCCCTGACGTGTATTGTGATAGTGTATCTTAAGTGAGTTCAAGAGAGAAACACTAGAAAGCCTAAGACAATGAAATTATAAGCACACATGTTTCCTTTACCTCGTTTCTGTAGTTTGATTTATATGAAACTAGCAGAGCCCGCGGCTTCGCTTGCGCTAAAACTACAAAAAATCTCTTAAAAAGGTAGGATTCATACAAACTTTTATCCCATATTTTTCCATCTTATGGGGTGAATTTCGAAACATACTAAACCATGTATTCATTTAATTGTAAATATTTGTTTGGATTGTATTATAACGTGTTTACTCGTCGGAATGAAATAATCTACCTCGGTAAAAAGTACCCTTTGTGTGTACTCTCCAGCCCACCAAGTATATCCACACAAAGAATCACGCCAATCCATCACTCTGATTCAACGTTAAAGAAGGACAAACAAACAAACACACTTTCACTAATATATATATGTAATATATATATATATATAACTGCCTCCGTGGTGTAGTGGCTAGCATGTACGGTAGCATGCACACCCGGAGGTCCTGGGTTCGAGTCCCGGGTCGGGCCAAGTTTAGTTATTGAGTCGTTCTGTATAAGTAAGCCTCAGTAACAGCCCGGAGTTGGGAAGTTGGCGGTGTTTCACCCCCGTGCCTCGGAGAGCACGTAAAGCCGTCGGTCCTGCGCCTTAACTCTCACCGGTCGTGTCGAGCAGTCGTCCCACCGGAATATGAGAGTGATAGGAATAGAGAGTGCATTTGTGTCTGCGCGTACACTTGTGCACTATAATATCTCCTGCGCAGTTGGCTAGTCTCAATGAGATTGGCCGCCGTGGCCGGAATCGGTCGGGAGAGAACATATATATATATTTATATATATATATATATATATATATATATATATATATATATGTATGTATATATATATACATATATTTAATTATAAATTGTTTATAAAGTGTTATTCTTATTCTAAAACATATTTTACATATTATCAAAACTAAAATCTACATAATGGACTAAGCACGAACATCAACAAACAATTAACATACTAGGATGAATGTAATAGATAGGATACAGAAGTTTAGGACAGCTGAAAAGGATATGGGAAAACGTGCCTTCGTCAAGGCCACACTCATACAGGGTTGCTAAGAGTACTTGCGTGCTTAAGAGATACTCGTAGACGACATATAGGGTTCGTCCCTAGTTACGTTTTGACGCTTAGTATAGAATATTATGAGTTTTACATCCCTTACTTGAGAAATGCATGATTCCCCATACAAACTTCCACCCCCTTTTCACCCTCTTAAGGGATGATTTCCGGGGTAAAATCTATCCTATGTCCTTCCCAGGGTCTCAAACTATCTATTTAATTAAGCCTGAAGCCTATTAGATTAAGCCTGAAAAGGTAACAGGCAGACAGACAGACAGAGTTACTTTCGCGTTTATAATATTAAGTAGGGATTACCCAACGTTCCGCATGTTTGCGACGAGAAAATCAAGGGCGTCTTGAAATCTCTGGCTGAATTGCAGGGTAATATTTATAACATTTTGAGGATTCCAGTTATATTTTCACGATTTATTTATCTAAGTGGGATTTTACAATAAATTAAATTTGAACTGCGTTGTATTTGAAAAACGCTCTAATGACCCACACTGTACGGCAGGTTTGGCACAAGAGTCAGCCATTTCGTTTCCAGGAATAACAGTGTTCTGGAATCCAAACTAGAGATACTGCTAAACCCCTTTCATTGCATATTGTACAATTTAGATATTATGTAGGTATTTTTAGAAACCAGAAGTTGAATATGAAAAAATAAAACAAATCTTCGATTCAAATGAAGCTTAAAACAAATTCAAGTATTCCCAAAAGTGAATTTACATCGACAAAATATCGATAGCTAGCAAATCTATCTGACAGTCTATATGAAAGTTAACCGTCAGTTGTTCCTCTCGTCAAATTATGTAATTTATACTTGTCGCGTTAACACATTTAAGTGTATTTCTTTTCCTCAAGTATCCTAACAGTATTATATACTACATTGACTAGAACATATATCACAGTTTTGTAATCATAATACGTTCCTATATTAATAATTTAATTTAAAATTTCAAACACGTTTAAATTAAAATGATAGTAGAAGAATCTGCATAAAAATGTCGAAAGAAAAAAAATATTTCCACCCAAGGACAGATACTAACGTAGAAAAAAATTAACTTCAATTTCATTACCACGCAATAAAAGTTGTTCAAGCAATGAAAAAATATAAATTATAATTAATTCCGTTATATATTATGATTAGATGAAATCATAGAACAACTTTATAAAAACTAAAAATAACCTTATTCTAGGAAAATCTATATAAAACACAAATGCACCTTTGTGCTTGTGAAACTCGGTCAGGAGTTCAAAACGAAATGTTTTTGTTTCTGCTTATTCATCAAGTTGCAATATTTTTAAAAGCACTCTTGATTTCTTTGTCAAATACAATGTACAAAAGAAAAACTGTACGAGTATTATTATTGTAGGTCAAATTTATGGATTTATATTTTATTATTACTATTTTAATTAATTGCGATTGAATTTTCTAGATTTTATCTAGATCTAGTACTTTTTCTGTATGGTTAATATATAATTATTTGTATATTATTATTATGTGGAAAAAATATTTTTAATTAAAAATTAATTATCACATTCTAGTGACACAGTGGGGCCTCGAAGTGAAGTGAAGTTATGTAGATTGATTTATAAAACACTAGCGGTTTACCGTCGTTTCGTTCGTGTACGTCGTTAGTTTTGTTTTATCTATCTATACATATAACAAAATTCTGAGTCGAATCTGTTCATTCAATATTTAATCTTATTGAAATAGTCATGATTATCGATACAAAAGCCGAATATATAGTTTTTAGAATTTTCGTCTGTCTGGCTGTCTGTTTGTCTGTCTGGAAACGCATTACAAAAAAACAACTGGACAGATATTGATGAAATTTGGTATGATGATAGCTGGTTATCCGGGTCACCATTTACGACTTTTTACTGCGGGAAAATATCCTCATCTCTGAGAAATCTGTACTAACCGTTAAAACGTACCAAGTACGCTAGTAATATTATATACAGACAGAACCACCTGTTTCCGTCCAACCGTTCAGCGTGTAGTAACAAACATACACGCATATAAATAAACTTTCGTGCTTATAAAATTACGCGGAGAACCAATTTTCTATTAACTTGTATGAAGCAAAGAATAAAGAGAGTTTTTCTTTATTTATCTTATTTGATTTTTAAAGTTTAAAAAGTATAGAATCATACTTTTAAAAAGTAAGCGTATTAGTAAGTTTATTTTAGTTTGTTATTTTAAAGTAATTCAAGATACTGTTGTTCTAACAAGTGTTCAACTAAACGTAGTCCTTACTTTTATTTCGCTTTATAACATATTTTAACAATGGAAAACCACATTTTAAGTTTTTATATGCGAGTAATAAGAATATGTCACTCGATTTCACTTAGGGTTCCGTAACCTAAAGCGATCGAATGGAACCCTATTACTAAATGTACGCTGTCCATAGGCTATAAATTGCAATAAGTCAAAATGCTTACAGAACTATACTATCATATTATATATTATAGCTAATTTTTTATCTATACATATAAATAAAATTGAAATGTCTGTTTGTAATGTCAAAGTAACAGCTTTTTACTAAATGCATATGAAATTATATACGGTACTTATAAGAAAAACACAATTTACAAAATGTTTGTCTGTCTGTCTATTTGTACCGGCTAATCTCCGAAACGGTTGAGCCGATTTAGTTGGGACTTTTACTGGCAGATAGCCAATGTTATAAGGAGTAGCTTAGGCTAGTTTTATTTTAGAAAAAAATTAGGGTTCCGCTCAAAAAAAAAAACGTACCTACCGACGCACCCGAACGAAGCGAAGGAATGTCGCTAGTCTGATGATAAAAATACGATGGACAAAATAATAATGCGTTCTTTAACGTTTAATGTAATATATACAAGTATCAAACATAGTAAGATCAAAGTATAGCCATATAAATATAAGTATGAATTATAATATATTAAGATAGCATAGCAAGAGTTTAGAGATACACTTGCCGCAATTCCTTATACGCACTAGAATATTATAATATACAACATACATTATCCGATACTCAACTTGTTTATGACACGTTTGGCTCGACTTGTAGTGACACTACTTGCTGTGCCAGCGGTCGCGGGTTCGAGTCTTGCTGGGTGCATTCATTTGTGTGATGAACACGAATGTTTGTAGTCCAGTCATAGGTGTTTATATTTATAATATGTATGTATTTAAAACTTATATATGTGTAGTGTATCAACTATCTGGTATTCATAACACAAACCTCTTAGCTTACCATGGAACTAAATGGTGCTGTGTGTTAATGTCCCAACATAATTATTAATTATTATTATTCATTATCCTATGCTCCATTTAAGATCTGTTTAAGATTTCAAGGAGCACTACGATAAAAAGACACGACAGGAATAATTAAAAAAGACAAATAGAACGAAATAAAACAATGGTAAGTTAAAAAGACGTTAAAACTGAGGCTGATTAAGTCCCTTAATTAATCTACCACCAGTACTAAATATTCAAATGACATCGGGTTGAGTTAAAACTTCCATACATTTCTAATCACGTATTATATATCCTGTGACTTTTTGTTACTTTGGTAAAATATTCAAAAATAACTTAAAAGTATATTTTAAAGTATTACTATGAATAAATAAAATTAAAATCAATGTCTTCGTTGACTCAAAAATCGCATGGAAATGAATTTTAAGATTTGCTTTAAAAAAATGTAACATCTAAATTTTAAAAAGTATTAATAGTTATCTATTACACCGTGCCTTTAACTGCCTTGGTGGTCTAGTGGCTAGCATATGCTGCAGATCTAGAGGTCCTGAGTTCGAGCCACGGGTCGAGCTAAGTTTAACTATTGGGTTTTTTGGTAAGTTATTCTATAATATCTCCTACGCAGATGGCTAGTCTCAGTGAGATCGGTCACCATGGCCAAATCGATCAGGAGAGGACATCATATGCCTTGAACATTTTTATATATCAGTCACTCACTGCCTGGAATTTGTTCATGTTATGTGTTATCCTGGATAATAAGTACCATATTATGTATATGTCAACATATATATGTCAAATTTCATTATATACTCATGAAGAATTAACAAACATACTTACACATTAAAAAAAAATCTTTCTTTTTTCTTTCTTTCTTTTTTTCTCTTATTCTTTTACGTTTATCACATTGGTGACATAATTAGCCTATGCAGGTCGCTACTGCACATAGAATCCCTTTTTTAAGTCTTTTTTTCTATGATATTAAAATCTTAAAAATACCTGAATTATCTACCAGCCATTGAAAAATTCTTTCGTCCATATTTTTTTTGTAAAGTATTTTAAAGAAATTTCTCAATCACGGATAACTATTTAAATAATCTATAAGCGTAGATTTAGAAAAGCTAAAAAATTTCAAGCCAAACGGCAAATCGAATATAATTTATTTCCAACTTAGATATCCTCTAATTTTCTTTTCATTGCGACCGTAGATAAATGAGGCAGAGGCAGGATTCCTGTTAACGGGCTATTTTAAAGTAATTACAACTTCAGATAAAAAGCACTCGCGGTCGGGGTTTATACAAATTCTTCAATATATTGGTTTTTATTTGAGTAAAAGCTCACTTTGGTTTTCAGAAAATCCTTTAATTAGGTATAATATTTTATTCAAATAGCTGTTTTTTTTTAATTTTACACTCTTTTCTTACAAGAAAATATTACAGAATTTTTTGTTAGTCATATTGAGACATTCAGAATAGGATAAATATTTGTATGAACCATTCAATTATATATATATATATATATATATATATATATATATATATATATATATATATATATATATATATAAATATATGTATATATAGGAAAAGATAGACTCTATATTAGTATGAAAAATTATTGATTCCCCATACAAATCTTCATCCCCCTTTTTATCCTCTTAAGATAATTTCTGGGATGGAACTATCCTATGTCCTCCCCAGGGTCTCAAACTATATAATATCAAAAATATTTATTTTCTCTTTATAATATTAGTATAGATAGATTATACAAAAATGAACAAGTGAGTTTAGGCGTAATAATACTGTTTTAATTATAATTATAATCAATTAGAAGGTACATACTCGTATATAAAATCTACAAGAATAATAGAACAAAATTAAGGTAAAACAAAATTACAATTTATAAAAACAAGCTTCTACGTATATTAATTCAAATGTAAATTATAGTACCCTTTATTCACGAAAGCTTTGTTTATTTGCAAATCAGTAAGTCTACGTTTTCTAATTAAAAATATTTAAATAGCGTGAAGGTAAAAAGAAATGTCTTTTGAAAATATTTTAATTTTATTATTGTTAAGACTACATAGTACTAACCTATTTGACGTAGTATAAAGTAGTAAATTCAAAAATAATATAATAAACTACCCACTCACCCTCGCTCTGCTCGGGTTCATCCCTACTTACGTTTTAACGTTTAGTATACATTTCTCAGAGATGAGATATTTTTCCGGAGTAAAAAGTATCCTATATATTGACCCGAATAACCAGCTATCATCAAATTTCATCGAAATCCCTCCAGTGGGTTTTCCGTGATGCGATCACAGACAGACAGACAAAAATTCTAAAACTATAGATTCAGACTCTGTATCGATAATAATGACTATTTCAATAAGAATTTCCAAAAAAATGTTTAATGTACAGATTCGATTTAGAATTTTATTATACGTATAAGTAGATGAAGATAGAAAAATACATACTAACCTCTTTGACGTAGTATATAAAATAAGATAATGCTTCAAAAATAATATAATAAATAGGCCTTTTTCTCACATAATAAATATAAATAAAACATCTAAAACCAGTACTAATTTTCAAAATAATAAACGATGTGAATTCAACCTAAACTTTTAACCTACATACATTACCTGAAAGCGGGCCAAAGCAGGCTTTATAACAAATGCAGTGTGTGCCGACCTCTAATTACATTTGGAAGCAATTTTCTACTCAATTCGCATACATTACCTATATTTGCGTAGAATTAGGATTTAATATCGAATTAGCTTGTTTAGAGGAATTTATAGATTGCATTTATTCTCAGATAACTATATCATTAACTTGTTCGATTAAGCAATTTATTTAAAAAAAATTATTTGTTTATTTAAAAAAAACCGCTTGACCGATTGAGATAAAGTTTATATGGGACCACCTGGGAAGTATAGGCTATGAAACAAAAAAAAATTCAAATCGGTTCGGCCATCTTCGAGTAACCGGTGAACATACATAAAAAAAAGATTCCGACGAATTCCTCCATTTTGGAAGTCGGTTCACAAAGTAAACACATTATGTCAATTAAAACTTTATTGCATTATACATAAATATATTCGTGCTTGTTTAGTATGTTACAAAGTTACTGTTTGAATTCTATGCGCTGATAAACAAGATGAAAGTTATGTGCGTAATAAATTGGTGATAACAGAAAAGAAAAACACACGAGTCGCGGGAATTAGTGAGCAAAGTAATAACATATTATTTTATCTTTTATTTTTAATAAAATTAACTTTCTAATGCAGGAGTTCCCAAACAGGTGGGCACCTCTGCCTAGAGGGGAGCAGAGAGAGTTTATTTAGTGTAACTTAAAATAAATAAAAATGGTAAAAATAATGTGTTTTATTATAATAAAAAAAATAAAGGGGGGCATGGAAGTATTTTTTTATAATCCGTGGAAGCTCAACAGAAGAAAAGTTGGAATACCCTGTGCTAGTGATTTAAAGAATTTACAGAAAGCAAAAATCCAATATAACTAAAAATACTATCGTGTTATTCATTTCAAGAATTATGCAATCAATTTGTTTACAACAACAGAAATGCAATCTAAAATCAGTTAAAGTTCGAAGGCGAAGAGTAAAAATTAAGTCTCAAACCATTTATCATGCAAATGCTAGAAACTTGGAATGATCGATGGACTCACTTCCCAACTTGAAGACTATCGGAGTTTTTAAATATCGTATTTTTAAAACCGTTCTACTAAAAATTCATCAATTTGATATACATACATATAATATAATCGTAGTACGGGAAAAATCTGTGATAGACTGCATCTTAATAAATATAATAATTTTTCAGCAGTTTTGACGTCCCACTGTTTGACACACGGCTTTTCCTAAGTACGAGGTGATATGTTATCTCACATCTTTCGAAAACTAGTCAAGTCTTCTCAGACATGCTTTCGTCATCATGTTTAACAAGTGATAATTATGATTAAAACGATCGACACATAAAAATATCGAAGCTGAGAAGAGCCCGATTTGAACTTTTAAGTTTCACTTGGATATTCAAATGAGCTGAGCGTGTTTCCAATGGGTCAAAACTGCTGTTCAACAAATATAATACGAGATACATAGATTCTTAACTACGTATATGTAAATATTCTATAAGGGATTGCATATTAACAAATATACCGTTTATAATTTACAAAAAATATTGAAAATGAACGTATTTACTTGTCAAATCTAAACAATCTTTAATAACGCAATAACAAAACAATGGAATACAAATAATAAAACATTTATTGTGAAAATTCTCTAAAGACTACAAACATAAGTATGAAGCGGAAGTCGACAGTCAATAAAAGTGGATATTAGTTTAACCTGTACCATCTGTAAACCAAACGACACACTCTAGTCTGCTGCACTTGCTTTCAAAGTCAACATTTGGACATAGCGCTTATTATGACAGTACGTTATTTCGCCGAGATACTACGTCCTAAATCAGAGTTCATTTGCATGTAACAACATCGTCAGCGCTACTTGCTATAATAATAAACCAGATAAACAGAGAAATAATTTAATTAACTTCAGCCATATATGAATTTTTATTACTAACTATGATTGATACTACTTTTTTCATAAGACTTTGCTTGAATTCGGTTATTTTTTGGGGTTTTATACCTTAATCAAAAAAACGGAACACTTAAAGGATCACTTTGTTTTCCATCGTCTATCTGTGTGTCTGCCTGTCTGTGTGTCTGTCTGTCTGTCTATCTGTCTGTCAAGACCCGCCAACAGTATCAAAACCTATAGGATACTTCCCATTGACCTAGAATCATGAAATTTGGCCAGAAGCAATATTTTGTAGCACAAGTAAAGGAAAAAATCGAAACGAAAACCGCGAATTTGTAGTTACATCACATTTTTTATGCGTTTAAATTTATTTAAATGTTTCTTTTTTTATAGAAGTAAAAGCTGAATTAGAATCTGTAGTGATTTTCAGAAGAATTTGCTATCGTTTTTATTTTATAATTTCGAGTGTTTTACAATGATAAGAACACTATTTTATACAATATTCTTATATTTTTACAGAGATAAATAATAAATATAGCGGCCGAACTTTTAACCTTCTTATTCTTAGAAGGCGGTTAGAATAATTTTATTAGGCAAATATAAGGTATCCTAATGTCGTTATATTATGTTTGATATAATACTTTCTTATTAGACGTACTTTCATATTTAATTACAGTAAGTCTCATGAGAATATATGGAAAACTATGTCAATATTACAAAGAGCTATATTAATATTATAAAGAGGAAAGATTTTTTTGTTTGTTTGTACCGAATTAGCTCCAAAATTACTTAACCGATTTAGATAAAATTTAGTAAGAAGATAGTTTAAGACCCTGATACCATCCCTTAGGGGGGTGAAAATGAGGATGAAAGTTTGCATAGGGAAGCAACCGAAGGAATAACCCGAGCGAAGCGAGGGTGAGTGCTAGTTATGAATAAAATGGAAAAATATTTTTATAACTTATTTTTACAAAAAAATATTTCTATTACTTTCACAGCAGCAATACTTATAATATGGTCGTATTTTCAGGCCAATAGCATTTATATTGTGGAGCGGATATTTAATTTCTTTTGGTAACTATATAGGAATTCGTATTGCAATATCTATACATAGGTATACTAAAATAGTAACAGACTAAAATTTATACATAGAATATTTTTTAAGACAATGCCTTTAACACATTGTGTACAGAATATAGAACCCGTTAAAAATAGTTATTAAAATGTTTGTCTGTATGTCTTTGCGTAAAAAGTACTGAACCGATTTTAGCAATATTTTGTATAGTATAAATTATTACTCGGGTCAACATTTAGGATACTTTTTACTGCGGAAGAATATCTCATCCTTGAAAACGTTAAAAACGTTATTTATACGTACATATTATGTATATGAAATAGCCTTTTACAATAAGCATATAATAGATACACTTCCTTTCGTGAATAAAATGAACATAAATTTCTTTAGGACTTCGTGAGTAATTCAAAAAGCCATAATAATAAGAATAATCTATGAATTGATTCTTTATATTACGAGGCGATATCGTGAGTTTTATTGTTCGTATAAATCTTAAAGATAGGACCGAATGGCTTTGTCGATTTCTAAATATGTTATTAGCTTTGGCATATGGCTCCACTCACGTAGTTTATTTATGTATTATTTCTCTACGCTTTAGAGCCGTAACGTGATGTTAGGTAGCATAATTTTTTTGTTATCACTCGGGAAACTTATGCTATCACTAGGATTGAAGACGGCCAGAGGACTGTGAGACTCTTGCTCATTAAAATCTACAACGGAGACTTGTTGTTAATGTGTAATAGAGTGTAGCGAGATCGCTTACGCATACAATACAACACCCATGCGGACTGTCTGAATCACGCGAGTCAACTAGCCTAAATTAGCCGTGATTCACAGAGTATAATAACTACCCCGATGACACTCGTGAAATGCGGGCAATTTCCGACCTGCAACTTGAAACAGATTCTTACCAAAGCATACCTAGTAAGCGTCTGTCTAAATGTCAGGACACTGTGTGACCTGCTAAGCGCTAACCCAACGAGAGAAGTACGGACGAACCACCCTAAGTGTTGCCAGTCCAGCCGCCGCCGGTAAGGAGATCCAGAGGAGGAGAGCCTAGTTAGAGCCTTCTATGTAATAATCCAAACAAGTAAAATTATTACAATAAAAAGGGCACGGGCAATTAAAGTCTGTGGATGTAGTTTCATTTATAAAAAAAAACTATATTTAACGTTTAAAAAGTAAAATCTGTCTGGAATTACGAAATTAGGAGTTCAAATTAAAAAATATATATATAACTCTTTACTTATTACCAATTATGGCTCATAAAAGTAAGGTCTTTTTTGGATATGTTGCGATATATTTTTTTTATTAACCTTCATGGTAAATATTGGGGAAATCTTTAGCTTTTCTATAATAACGTGGCAAAATAAAATGAAAGAACGTTTATGTTATATTTCCTCTAAATGGTCATACAAATAAAAATGTTTTTATATTATATATTTTTCTTATTTACTTCAATAAAACGAACTATTTATTCAGACGTTATTAAAGTACTAGATGGATGCTAAAAGCTTGTAATATGCAAATAATAAGACAGCTATTTATATAATAAGAAGCATTAACAAATTCCATCAGTCTTTCACTTTGACATCAAAATGGAATTCGTAAGCTTAGAGTCAGCAATTAGTGAACCTTCGGCACTAGATTGCATGATAATGAAGCGGTGTAGAGTAATTTAGCTTGTCCAACACTCCATTGATATGCTTAGTGCTTAGCGCAAGTGTTTTAAGGATAATTCCGCCATTTAACCCCATGCGATTTGCTTTTCATAAATTGTGAAGTGTTAATTATAAGTCTACACTTTGTTACTAATTACGTAAAGGAAAAGTAAAGAAGTTACGTAGCTACGTAAAAGAATGTAAAAAAATATTATGAATTAGTACAATTTTTGCTAGATTTTAGACCCATGGGAAGTACTTAGCGGGATCAAGTACTTTAACTTATGTTAAGTAAGCTCTGGTCAACAAACTATCTGTTGTATAACTGTATGTAGATATCTTGACCCATTGATGTCTAAAAGTAAGACAAATCAGTACGCTAAACATATTCATATTATAGGTATATATTATTAACGTTTTACAAACCAATTTGGGCTACGGCGGCCAATCTCTATTGGACTAGTTATCTACGCAGGAGATATAATGAACAAGACAGTGTGCAATCACAAGTGTACCCACTATTCATTTTATTCTCAAACTCTGACCACCGCAATACAACCAGTGAGTCATTACGCTCAGGACTAAAGGCTTTAAATAACTTTCGAGGGTTATAACATGGCCGACATTAACACACAGCACCATCTAGTTCCATGGTAAGCTACGAGGTTTGTGTCATGGATACCAGATAGTTGATACACTCCACATATATAAGTTTTAAATACATACATATTATAAATATAAACACCCATGATTGGAGTACAAACTTTCGTGCTTATCCCACAAATGAATGCCCCCAGCGGGACTCAAACCCGCGTTTGCTGGCACAGCAAGTAGGGTCACTACAATCTGAGACAATCGTTTATGTAAATAATTGCATGAGCGTATTGCATCAATATAAAATCAACATAAAAAGGATAGGGTACAATATTTCCATAATTAATTTATTTAACTTTGTCGGTAGGAAATAATAACAACCGAAATATACAAAAGCAAAACTGAGTTAGAAATGTACAATTAACAGTGTTATTTGTGCCGTGTACTAAATGTTTAGTTTACAAGCGTCGGCCATTCGAAGTTTCTTGATGTTGAACGACATTGTTGGAAAATGTTACTCTTAAAACTTTTCTGAAAGCAAAATGTGCAAAGGAAGTTAAAGTCAGTCCTAATTTAAGCGTAAGGATATTTAAAATAAAAATTTAAAAGGTTTTCTTTGCTAGCTTTTGCACACGGATGTTCTTGAATGTTACGACGGCCAAATAGCCCAGGCCACCTTCACTCGTATCTTCACCTCAACAGCGAAAATTTCATTAAAATTAATTCATTTTACTTAGAGATGAACAAATAAAAATTAAAATCTTTTCACTTTTGGGATTTCATATGTAAAAGCAAATAGACTGGAAAAGAATAATTATTAATAGTTGTTTTAGCTAGATGTAAGCTATTTATTATATGGAACACGTTACATTACCCTCAAGCATTCCTGATGTATTACCATTTTAATTAAAAAATGATTTTCAATTCATAACTAAGATCTTCGGAAAAAC
The DNA here is from genome assembly GCA_947093115.1 of Brenthis daphne. Taxonomy (NCBI): domain Eukaryota; kingdom Metazoa; phylum Arthropoda; class Insecta; order Lepidoptera; family Nymphalidae; genus Brenthis; species Brenthis daphne. Next base: position 26,180,349 of record OX352474.1, on the reverse strand, counting down.
TATTCTGTGAAACCCGTGCTGGTATACCTGGGAGTCACTATTTAGAGTTTTAAGCAGCGCGTCGACTAAGGTGTGTGTGTGAGGTAACCTTCAGCGTTGTAAAATCTTAGCACCTTCATCTACAAATTAACCACCGGGCTGATGCATATTCCCACTATGCACAAGGTCACCAAATGATAAAGCGCAAACGGAGACATCTCGTTATCAATGACAACCATTAAACCAATAAAAATTAAAAAAAATACCCACTTGCAGTGATAGAGCTACCCTATGACTTGTATCGCTAATCAGTTCGTTGGCCTTCCTGTGAATCACCACGTAACAATAAGGGCATAAGAGGGCTTAATCCAGTACTGTCACAACCATAAAGCACCGCCATAAGGTTTAATAGACAGGCCGAGACTAATGAAGGATAGAATTAAAACTCCTTATCTTTCTCCAAAAAGAAGAATCCTCACCAATAATAAAGGAGCATTAGTATAGAATCGCAGAAGTGGCTTATTTCATAAATACTTGGATTAGATTTAACTTAATAACAGCACATTTCTACGCATAATTTTTCTCTCACTTTGTAACATATTATATTCTTATAAGTTTGGTCAAACCTTTTAGCCTTCTTCGTTTTTAATATCTCTTTTATAATGCTATTATAACTTGACAAGTGGATTTAGATCACATTGACATCATTAAAAGTAGGTACATTACACTGTCAAGAAAACTTTCAATAGCCATTGTGAAAGATATGATGGACTTCGAAACAAGTCAGAAACTTGAGTAAAGTTATAATCTAATCTTGTTTTATGGAAAAATCTTTTTATATTGAACGTGATTATTAGATACAAAATTTTGCCCGCGACTCTGCTCGCATAGCTTATTAATATTGGAGAATTGGATATGGAGTTTTATATTCGGTCCAGGTTTTTAAATACATAAAAAGCAATAACAAGCCCTTCTTCCCCATCTTCCCCAACTATTTGACTGATGCCTACTACCTATTTCCACGCCACTGACCTCAATTTTCAGCTCTACGTATTCAACTAACTTTAAAACAATATAGATTTTGATATTTAGAAAGTATTTTTATTACTTTTTACGATAGGTGAAACCCTTAAATCTAAATACGTATAATATATACATGCATAGCAACTACACTTTTGTATATATATTTTTTTACAACCAAAACCAAAATTCTCAAACAGCTCATTCACTGTTACATTAATTATGGAAAAAATGGAGCAAAACCAACTTTATTAACAGAAGTTCTTTAAAAATTACATTCATTTTGAAGGCGAAATTTCAAAAAGATTTTGCTTTGTGGGAACCGAGGTACGGTGCATAGCGGTTTAGTTTAGACGTTGATGACTCTGTCAGTTAACCGACACGATATAGCTACTATAATTCAGACTGCTAACATTAATTGTCCATACAAAATGTATACTGGAGAGTTTATACGGCTATTAGCTTATCCTATCTTGAATATTTAATGGCAACAATTACTTTGTTACATGATGCTTTGATGTATGTGTTATTGAATTTTCAGTTATAAACCATTTTCAATGAAATTCTTGCACAATTTTCGGCCATTTTCTGAAAATACTTAATATGGGATTTGTAACGACACTTTTAGCCTTTTTATAAACTGTAGACTCATAATGTTCAGTAAAATGAAGTCGGTTGAAAATTGAAATAATTTAATACTGAATAAAATATTCTGAATTTTTAATAAAACTTTGACAAATGCATTTACGCATATCACCTGCATTTATAAACGAGTTCATAGGTGGGTATGCAGTGACTCACCGGCTTTTGCATTTAACCACGATGTTCTTATAGCTTGTCTCATGTGACAGACGGGATTTGATGTTTGGATTAAAGGTGATTTTGGGTATCTTTATCACTGTCTCCAACCAGAAGGTAAGTCTCAACTGTACTATCAGACTACTACAAGGTACAACACACATGGTAGTAATTTTATATCTAAACTAGCGGCTCACCCTCGCTTCGCCCGGGTTCGCCTCTAGAAAAACACTAATAGAGATCTATTAGTTCCCACGGGAACTGTTTATTTCTCCGGGATGAAAAGTAACCTGTTGTTTGACCAGCAATATAAGGTATCAGAATTTTAAATTTTACTAAATTAGGTGCATAAGTTGTTGTGTACTAAGCTGTATAAGTTATTATAGTTTTTTAACTATCCCACGGGAACTATTTAATTTTCCGGGATAAAAAGTATCTAAGATGTTGCCCTGGGATATAAGGTACTACCATGCAAAATTTCATTCAAATCGATCCAATAGATTCGGAGATTAGCCCGTACAAACAGACAAACATACAAACAGACAAACAGACAGAGAAAAAAAAAATTGAAAAAAAACTGGATTTGTTCTATTTGTCTTCTTACATCGCCCTGACTCGGTTTTTAGCATTTTTTTGATATGTACAGACATTCGACCTCTGCTTATTATAGTATAGATTTATCTATCAAAATCAAAATAAATATGCAATGCGATTTTTGTGATCATTAATTTGCTGGATTTTTTTCCGGCCCGAATTGTAGAATAACTACTAAAATATCGGAAGAATTCACGAAAAAAAAAAATTACACGGTTAACGCTAGCTAATAACTATTTAGCCAAGCAATGGTAAGTCGCTAGTTTAAATTAAATAACAACGCGAATATCGAAAGTGACTCACCCTAGCATCGCTCGGATTCGTCCCTAGGTACGTTTTAAATTAAAATGGATATAGTATGTTATTCTTAAAAGATAGACATGTGCCATCGCGGAGTTTTCTGTAGACCTATATAAGATACACAATTCCACTATACATTATTTTGCTATATCTCAAAGGGTTTAGGCAGCGTTTTCGTTGAAAGCTCCCAAATGGCTTATTTTTTCCGACACTTCCAACAAATATCGTTATATTTTAGCCAATGTATACAAAAAAATTAACAAATTATATACTAAAACCTTCCTCAAGAACCACTATTACCATTGGTGAACAACCAACATCAAAATCCGTTGCGTAGATTTAAGAAGATATAAGCATACACAGGGACAGACAGACAGCGGGAAGCGACTTTGTTTTATACTATGTAGTGATATTGTATGTATGTATTTAAGTCCTCAATGAAGCTACCGCTGGCTTATATAGCCACAGTGCTAAGAAGAACTGGTGAAAAAAACATAGCTTTACTGTGAAAACGATATTGAACAAGGAGACATGTTGTACCCATCCCACGCAGTGTGGTACATCGAATCATGTAAAATCGCTGTAGGATATAAACACGTAACTTAATACATTATGCTTATAATATTATTGTATTATTTTAACTTGTGTAGTCATAAAGCAATAACTAGTAATTTCATATTCACTAAAGACGGTTATATTTTATACAAAAGTTATTTTACTTATTCTCCAGTCATTGTACGTTGTATGTATAAGGAATAGTTAATCAAAGTGCTTTTAGAAAAGTGCACTTAATTTTTTAATTTTCGATAGAAAAATATCCTTGAGGATAATTACTTACTCTTTCATCTCATAGATTGCTCACATAGATGTCTTTAAGTATCTACTTATAAATAAAATAGAGAAAGATTCAATCTTTGTTATTTTCGGTGCTCACTAAACTTACAAAAAACTAGCGCTCAACTCACTAAACTTATAACAGATAAACAGAAACAAATCTATCCGATGGGTATTGTACATTTTTCTAGATTAAAAATAGCCTATGTGCTATTCCAGATTATAATCGATATCTCTGCCAAATTTCATCCAGATCTGTTAAGCCGTTCTGACGTGATTGAGTAACAAACATCCATCTAAACTTTCACATTTATAATATTAGTAAGATATTTATTGTCTGTCCAATGCTGCTAACCTATACTAATAAGCTTAGGATTTGGCAAGGAATTACATAATATTAAGCTACTGTTTACTTCAAAAATAGAAACGATGCCTGCGGTACAGATTTAGAAGTTGCTGAAGATGTATGATATTTTTCTTATTATTTACTACTTATTAGATGTACATAAATTAAATTAATCAATAATCAACTCAAAATAATTATTATTATCAAGGATATAATTCATTCTAATGAAGAAAAGGTTTTTAATAACATAGAAGTACCTACATATTATGTAAAAAGTTCCGTTCAGATAAAAAATCCTTTAGCAAGTGAAATTTGGTACATAACTCTATACATATAATAAAATTGTAAGCGGAGCCGTGGGCAATGGGTAGTTATTTATAAAATTCTAAAATGAAAATAACCATTATTTAGTACTCTCATTACATATTCAAGTTTGGCTCAGTGTGTAGTGACCCTACTTGCTGTGCCAGCGGTCGCGGGTTCGAGTCCCGCTGGGGGCATTCATTGTGTGATGAGCACGAATGTTTGTACTCCAGTCATGGGTGTTTATATTTATAATGTGTATGCATTTAAAAGTTTAAATATGTGTAGTGTATCAACTATCTGGTATCTATAACACAAGCCTCGTAGCTTACCATGGAACTAGATGGTGCTCTGTGTTAATGCCCCAACATATTTATTTATTTATTTATATAAAAAAGTATTGGATAAAAAGTTTTCAAATGAAATTAAATCAATTAAAATGTACGTTTGTTATTTCTTAAAAGCTTACATTATTATTTTTAAAATAAAAAACGGTCAAACAATTGTTAGAAAGTGACCTGACCCGCCAACCTCCGGAACAGCTAAGAGGAAGGAGCTTTCAATAGGCTTTTTACCCGGAGTAAAAAAAAATCTTCCCATGAGTTATTATTACACTTATATGAAATTGGCAGGCACTAAACAATATTTATTTTGGAGATTTCTAGCAGTTTGTGTTAGGTTTGTAACGCACCGCTTTTTATTTGTTTTCTTTTAAAGTTTAAAGGGGCAGACTAGCAACCAATTTACCTAATATGCTATTATCGCTGGAGTTGTGAATGCATTGCTGGCTTTTAATCTGAAAATACGACTCCATTCAACTTTTTGGGATCTATTTTTTACCTTTTATTAATTTAGCACAATTTTAATAACAAATCGATACATTTAACGTCGTCATTGACTTTTTTATTTAAAACTAGCATTAGCATAGCAAAAAACCAAATTCTTAGGTTTTACATATTAGTATACTCTTAAAAAATGCAGTTTTTTCATTTTTTCTCAGAAATGAGATATTTTCCCGCGGTAAAAAGTATCCTATATGTTGATCCGGATAACCAGCTACCATCATACCAAATTTCATCAAAATCTGTCCATTGGTTTTCTCGTGATGCGGTAACAGACAGACAGACAGATAGACAAAAATTCTAAAAACTATAGATTAGGCCTCTGTATCGATAATAATGTCTATTCCAATTAGATTTTCCAAAAAATATTTAATGTACAGATTCGATTTAGTTACAATTTTATTATATGTATAGATAATTTTTATTTGTTCGTGATGAGACCCCATGGTAAATGTAATATCATATTATATTACCTTTACAATATTAAAAAAAGTGATAGATAACACTACCAATTTGACTGTCGTAATATGCAAGCGAAGACGGAATTGAAAAGTATAGTTTATAATACCTATATTAAATATTTTGATAAATTAAAAAAAAAAGATAAGCCGCGGGTACTGGCTGTTCATATAAAATGAAGAAAAAAATAATACTAAACAACATGTGAAATTTAAAACACATAAATTGAAACTTATGGGATTTATACAAGACGTTACAACTCATGGTAGCATCAAAAATATTTTCCACGCTGTAATGTTCCCATCAAATCCACATAAAACTCCAAACCTCAGCCCTTCCTTTTTGAAGACAAGCATAATAAAAGGATTTTGTAAATTGGGCGTCTTATTTACTGTGACATTTGGAATATTACTAGAGAGAGCTGTGAAGTTGCTGTCAAAATTATTATGTCAAGTGTGAGTCGCCTTTCGCATAAAGTTTTCATATCACCATACAGGTTATGTATTTCAATTTTAATATGTTGAGTAATTAACATGTTGACCTTTAGAACCAACTCACACTTGGCCAGTTTTAGTATTTTCTTTATGTTTTACAATAGAAACTATTATTATTTATTACACTCAGTTTAAATAATAAAAATATTAAAATGCCATAAAAAAACCGAAAAGCCAGTATAAATTTAGCAAAGCTATTAGGAATAGTTAGTATTTGAATAAAAATATATGTATGTAAAATAAGATTGTGATTAGAGATCATACACAATTTCCTTTAATAAAAACAAAGATAACGATGTAAAATTTTGCCAACCTGCCAGGTACAAAGCGAGAGGTTATAAACAAAAATTCCGAGCCTCCATATAATATTTCAGAATAATATTTACGTTGCGTAATGTTTATAAAATGTTACGTTTGTATGGAATTTCCTATGTAAGATTGAATGAATTAATTTAATATATTTTAATACTTTTAAATTATCGAATTTTATATAAGACTAGCGACTCGCCCTCACTCCGCTCGGGTCCCTAGTTACATTTTAACGTTTATTATAGATGTATTCTTTCAATTTTGTATGTTTCTTCCTTAATGTAAATTACGAATTGTATACTACTTGCTAGTACTATTACCAAATACTAGTAAATAATTTTAAATTAAACTATATTTTCTGATTTTTCGCGGATTTATTTTGATTTTTGGGTTCTCGACGTTTCAAATACTTTACTCATAGTATATAATGTCTTTTGAGACGTTTAAAATCTTAGTCTCTACCGGAGCATGATTGTTGTAAAACATTCGAAATGTCGGGAACCAAAAATCAAAATAAATGGCGAAAAAATCCGAAAATATATTTTTATTTAAAATGTCAAATATTCGCATTAATTTAAGAAAGTACTAGTAAATATTTTTTATTTCACTTGTTTCATATAAAATACATATATTAATTAATTATTTTATCTAGATTTTCACCTTTTCCAGCCATAGTAGGCTATACCTATCTGCGTTTTAGATAAATATACATACATATACAGGTAAAATTATTATTTATGGGGGGGTTCCGTAGCTAAAATAAGGCTAGAAGTGTCACAGCGATTCTACTTATGAACTATTGGAACTATATTGCTGTATTTTTATTTTAGGTTGGTCGTAGAATAAAATATTATAGGTGGATCATCAAATTGTAATATTTATCTTATTTTCATTTAAATTACTTTAATGATGTATTGATAAAAACATATGTTATCTAGTTGAATGTATGAATTTTTTATGTTTTAAAAAATAATTAATTATAAAAAATCTGTAAATCTATCTTTTCCAAACGACTACCTATTGTGGTTCAAATGCCAATAACCCCAGAAGCAAGAATAAAAAGGCAGATAGGCGGACATCCTATACATATTAATAACGTTATTAGAACCATAAAATCTGAGTGAAACTAAATTAAACATCCTACATTGAATAAAGTAATAAGAAATCGAATATTACGTATATAATATTTTTTTTTTTTACGGATAGAGATATCACGAATTAATACGATTAGTATGATTAAATTATCATTCAGTATAGTCACATTCCGACATTACAGAGTCAAAATCAAAGTAAGAGGTTCAAATCCCAGGTCTCATACCTCTGATATCCCCGTGTTTTAATAATTTCCAACATGATTATCACTTGTCTTACCCAAGGAAAACTGCATGGCTGACAGAACCTATCAAGTTTTTGAAAGACATATGAAGTCGGCCAACCCGCGTTTGGTGGTGGACTACGGCCTGATACCCTTCATATTGACAGGAAATTAAATCCTTAAAAAGGGATGAGTACAAGTAAAAGCTTATATATAAAATAATAGCAGTATATCTCGGTTTCATTCTTTGATGTTTGAAATTCCCATTTTTACAAGCAAACGTAAACTGACTATATGGTAAATACCCCATTTCTTTGAATACATGGTATAAATCGAGTATTTATATTACAAGTAAAAGTTTAGTGAATACATCGCAAGAATGGTTTTATATAGGCTGTTACATACACTCGGTTTGCAGAGTTAGGGCCTTATGGGGAGCTCATAAAAATGATAGATCACTATAATATGGTACGTGTTCTTTACATTGTAAGGTGGTTTAGTTCGATGAAATATTCCGCCCTTTATCGTCCAGATTTGGTATTAGAAACGTTTTTTGAATTTATATATGGCATGGATTTTGGTAAGTGGTTTTTGCGGTTTACTTGATGGTTTATGTAGTAAGTGATGCTGTATGGATATAAGTATATAAATAAAACTTAAAGTTTTTCTGTATATACATCTTGCCCAGTATAGGACAGAAAGTTTTTTTTAAGATTTTTTACCTTAGATATATTATCTTAGATAAAAATAAATTTGTTTTGATATGTTATCTTTAGGTCTTGTACGAGAATCGAATGCGATTCCAAATAAAGCAAAAATTTGCCAGCATATTTTCTTGCAAGCAATGTTTCAGTCGAAACTTTATTGATAAGTTTACGCTTGCCGATTTTCCACTCGCCCATCTATCTTTCTGTCTTACCCTAAAAGGACTGTATCTTTCAAAGCGTAATTGGGTTGCAATTTTCACAGAATATATATTTATTAGTCCTCGCCACATCTTATTTCCTAACAAATATTAAAAAAAAATTGCAAGTACTTTTATAGGAACCTCACATAAAAACCTAATCTTTTTATTGTAAAACGGCAGAATAAACATTTAACTTAGAAAGATGTACGAACTGTAAAATAACAAAATAAAATAATAAAACTGGCTAGCAAGGTTACCAACTTTTATGTTAAATTTGTTACAGCATAGCCATACAAGCCAGTTTTTGTAATTAATATATTTCGATACGTAAAATACATATTTACCTATTAGATATTCATATCTTAAAATAGTGTATGTAGGCTGGCACCGACTTCGAAAATATAAGTCGGTTTTTTTAAGTTTTTACATATTTTTCCAATTTTAGTGTATACGTAATAAGCAGGTAATTTGTAAGAAGAAAGTTTTTTATTAACATGTTCGATTAAACAATTTATTTAAAAAAATATAATGTTGATTTTTTAAAAAACGCTCGAATGATTTCGATATGATTTATATGGGGCCATCTGGGAAGTATACCCTTTGAAACAAAAAAAATACCAAATCGGTTTAGGTGTCTTCGAGTAATCGGTGAACATACATAAAAAATATTCCGATGAATTGAGAACCTTCTCCTTTTTAAAAGTCGGTTAAAAACTCTACCAATGGTGCCGCGTAAAAGGTCGTGGGAGATTTTTTAATATTTCAGGAAGGTAATTGACAACATATAAGAGTATTCACGTCTCTATTCGTTGTAGTTCTATACTAATTGAATCATAAAGTAGCAACATTACAAAACCTATTGTGATTCACTTATATACAGTTTTTAATATTAAAAATGCATGTTATTATAAAAATATATCAAAATATATATTATAAAATTATTTTATAATCTGTATATCAGATTTTATTATTCTATTTTACAACTTCAATAATCATATATCCTATCAGCAGTACAGAAGATGTACTGCGCCGACCCCAAGTGATTGGGAAATGGGCAGGGAGAAGAAGAAGAAGAAGAATAATCATATTATGTACTTAGAACCAAAACATAGTATGTAGACTACATAACTGTGTATACATAACATAGTATGTATACTAACATACTATATTATATTCTATTTATATCTTCCTGTATCAGAATACACTGCCTCGTGAAATGAGATAGTCAAACTAGTAATGAAATATCCGTACCCCCATAAGTGTACCCCAAAGTCCGTATTGGCAGGAAGCAGTATAGATGTTCGATACAAATAAAATATATTTGTACAGACTTAAACTGGTGACACCGAACTTTATACATGGCGATTTATTTTAAGCTTTGCTTCGCGTTTGTTTGACAGTAGATACTTGTAGTGTTTCTAAGAGAACAATGCTTAAAAAATAAATGTATCGTCTCGTTTTAAATAAAACTATCATTTCAATTTTTTTAATTTCAAAAATTGAGTCTTTCCTATAACGTGATTACTGTAAAGTGTTTGAAACGTTAAGAATCAATTTTTTTTTTAATAAATCCGTGAAAAAAGTTAAGTTAGTTAAGTAAGATAGTTTTATTTAAAATGTCAAATATTCGCATAATTCTAAGAAAATATTTTTTAAATCTCATTCTAAAAGTCTATGACTACATATTTTATTATTATAACAAATTAGAAATATTGTGTTATACATAAAATTATTTCCCATTGAGTAGTGTGAAATTATGGATGGATTTTTGTGGCACAATTTCTTTAGTGTCTTAAAATAATTATTTAGTTTCAATTGTAAATATTATACTAGTATAATATTATATGATCTGTGATATTATATAATTTGCTATATATAGTATCGTATACCAGAAGAAAATAAACAAAATTGATTATGTATTAAAAAATTATTTTAAAGTATGTCAGACTTAACATTAAAACTTTAACCAATACTTTATAGTAAATGTTTAAAAAAAAAACAATTTAAAGTATGCATATAACAAGACGTCCGCGATAAACTACAGCATTCCCAAGGAAGGTTGACGTCAGGCAGGCGGCACGTAAAACTTTGGCCAAACCCTGTTAGCAGTACGAAAGATGACTCCAAGTGGTTGGGAAATGGGCAGATAGATGATCATGACACTAAAAGAAAATAACATAATATTACAATTTTACCAAAATAGCAATTACAATAAGTAAATAACTTTCATACAAAGTCAAGCTATAGCGTTAACATAATTTTAGTGATTTCTGTGCAAGAAAACATACGTAAGCAACAGCAGTAGCAAATGTCGTTCCTATATTCTCTGTAAAAATATCTAGTCAATACCGTGCGCTTTTCAGTTGACATCGCATGAATGGACTTTTCGAATATACTCGTATAGATCGACTTCTTTAACTAAGCAAATAGAATTTTTGTAGCTTAAAATGTACACCTAAGCTTAGAAATATTTCTTTTAATTAAAATAATCTACTGCTGGGCACTTCCGCTTCAATACGATCAGGCCATAGTCCAATACGCTGGCAAAGTGCGGGTTGGAGAGACATATGCGACCATTTTTAAAATACATGCATTCTATACTTTATTTATAGGAAAAGATTTTTTTATATTCGGTACACAATTAGTAGCATATGCATATAAACATGTAAAAATATGCTAGAAGATAATTATATGTTATTTTTATCCCGGTTAAGAAAAACTTAACGGTAAAAAAACCGATTCCCAGACACTAAATAAAAAATAACAGAACGTGGCTTATCATTCACTTTAGTCACCTAATCAGATATTTTTGAAGTCGGACTCAACAAGCTTATGAAAAATTTAATTATAGTTAAAATACATATTATACATCAATTTGTGATGTATTTAATACATATCGAAATAAATTTGCATTGCTTTGCGTTTCAAGTCAATATGACAATTAGAAGTGGTTAAAAAAACCGATAAAACTTGTTAATGTCCTCCAAATTTCATATTTTTTCATAGTTTTCTTAAAAACAGTAAACTTATAAATCAAACAAAATTATATAAAAGCATCTCGGGACCTATTTTAATAGAATACTATTTAAAGTTGCAAAATCGGTCGAGCCGTGTATGAGAAATCGGTGAACATATTATGTACATATGTACATAAATAAATACAGACGAACATAGAGCCACCTCCTTTTCGGAAGTCGGTAGAAAAGGGTACTTCCGGGATAGAGGTGATATAAAAAAACGGCATAATAGATAATACAAAAATACTGACAAGTAATGATTTGATAGTTATTTTTATTGGTTTTTAAGCCAACTTAAAAAAGGGGAGTATAATAACAAACAGTTAACTGTATGCCTTTCCATTTTTACTGTAACAAAATGTGTAATTCTTACCATATCGATAGAGATTCTATCAATGCAAATAGCCTCAGCATCGGAAAACTCTTTAAATCGTAAAATAGTCTGGACGCTGAATCTTAAATTGTTATAGTTATTGAAAAATATAAAGTAAATGGTTAATATAAAGTTAGTTTTCTTAAAAATATTTTATAAATAGTATGTTAGTTTAAAATTGTTTACTTTTTTTTTTAATTTATTTATTTTAGGTCGCTTTTTAACATCTAAGGTCATTAGCGACCACATTGGACCTAAGTTACATACAATAATTTATATCAATTGGTACATGTTTATCATTTTCAAAAATTTAAGAATTCTGGTACAACCATCTTGATTTAAACAATCCTTTAAATTATTTGGTACATTACATAACCGTTTCTCATTATTATATGCTGGACATTCTATCAAAATATGGTATACAGTCAAATCTAGACCACACTTGCATTTGTTTCTGTCAGCCTTAGTTATTAAATGAATATGTGTCATATTGGTATGACCAATACGCAATCTCGTGATAACTACTTGATCTTTTCTACAGTTAAATAACAGAGGTGATTTATCAAAAATTGAATTCCTATCATTAAATAATTTTGATGTGTTTCCTGTCTTCCAAAATGTGTCCCAGTAAATTTTAATTGTATACTTTATATGTTTATGAAAATCACTGTGGGTTGGTTTATGTTTACTTTTTTATTACATCTATACATATAATAAAATTCTGAGTTGAATATGTATATTAGAGTTTTATTTTCAAACTCTTATTGAAATAGTTATTATTATCGATCCAGAGGCCGAATCTATTGTATTTAGAATTTTTGTCCGTCCGTTTTTAATTTTGATGAAATTTGGTATAATGATAGCTGGTTATCCGGGTCAATATAAAGGATATTTTTTACTGCGGAAAAATATCTCATCTCTGAGAAATCTATACTAACCTTAACATGTAGGGACGAACCAGAGCGGAGTGAGGGTGAGTCGCTAGTCTACTTAATAAAACTCAAAAATGCACAGCCTACACCATTGTGAAATAGACTGTTTTTTTTACAGTGAAAAACTGGGCACAAAATTTTCCTTCATATGTACGATAGAGATTAGGCCTTCATGGTCATCATGTTGGTTTGAATGCATTATGTTCTTTTACGGTGTTGTTACGGTGTTGGTGTGAGTTATATACACGTTAAAAGGGATATCTTCTCATAAAAACGTCAGATATGCGTGACCCGGGGTTTGAACCCACTTCACTCTATTTGTAGGCCGCACTCTAAATCCGCAATTTATTTTTAAAATAAGAGCATAAATAATAAAGAAGTTTATAAAAATTGTTTTAATACAAAAAAAAATTATATTATAACTTTACCGAAAGTTTCTAGACCTTAGGTTATTACCCTCAAATATAATGTTTATACCGTCTGCGAATCGTAATGAGATTCAACAATTTTGCATTGCAATCCAATATTTTCAAGAATGAGTTATGTATTATACTCGTAGTTATTTGAAATCGGCATGAGCAATTTTCCATATTTTCTTATACCAAAAATAATATATTTTTTGGTATTTTTCTTAGAAATAAATAAATAATAATTATAAATATGTTGGGACATTAACACAGCACCATCTAGTTCCATGATAAGCTACGAGGCTTGTGTTATGTGTACCAGATAGTTGATACACTACAATAAATATAAACACCCATGACTGGAGTACAAACATTCGTGTTCATCACACAATTAATGTATGCCCTCAGCGGGACTCGAATCCGCGACCGTTGGCACAGCAAGTAGGCTCCAATACAAACTGAGCCAAACGTGTCGTCAAAATATGAAATACTTAGTAGGATCAGAATAAGGACTACAAATTACAACTCTTAACTCAACAAAATACTGTGCATTTACAAGTATATATTAAATAAAAGGAATGCATACACTCACTCACTGACTGATTGATCATGATATCTCAAACACTGCTAAACCTAAGGTGATGAAGTTTGGTCAAATGATAGTTTATGTAATGTTGCCTACATTTCGTTGTCTACGTGTACAAGTTGCCCGCTAAGAGAAATCTTTGGAAATTTACATTTTACGAGGGAAAAATTTAAGGTTTCTGGGGCTATTGAGGAAATTTTTGCATATTATATGAATATCAAGGTTAATGCTTATACAAATTATAATACTCGTGCGTGCAAAACTGTGGGTAAAAAAAAAGAAAACCGCAGGACGAAGAAATCCAATGTTCTCTGTGACTTAGAATAATAAAAATTTAAAATTCATTTTTAGTTATTTGTAAGGTAACATTAATAGTAAATGATTACGGTATGGTTCCGTCTCATGAAAGGGAAGCTCTAAGATACATAAAACTGTCCGTCTATACAGACTTTACTTCTTATAAAATAACTTTTGAATTTCATTTTCCCTTACATTTCCCCGAATCTACAACTCTGCATGAAGCCACGATTAAAATCCGGTCACTTGCAACAGATATTTTAATTGCAAAGAAAAAATACCTTTCTGACAGCTAACGCAAAAGAAGGTTATTATACAGTACCCAGTAGGTAGGTCCATATGGGTATTTTTCTTTTTTTCTATATCTGTTATTATATTTATTTATATACACTGTACAGTTTCACTATATTTAAGTTTTTACCTTTTGTATTCTTCTACCCTTATTTTTTTCACAGACTTTTCTGGTACATGTTTCTATATGATTATGATGTTCTCCTGACCGATTCCGGCTACGGCGGCCAACCTCATTGCGACTAGCCAACTGCGCAGGAGATATTATAGTGCACAAGTGTACGCGCAGACACAAGTGCACTCTCTATTCTTGTCACTCTCATACTCTGGTGGGACGACCATTTGACACGACCAGTGAGAGTAAAGGCGCAGGACCGACGGCTTTACGTGCTCTCCGAGGCACGGGGGTGAAACACCGCCAACTTCCCAACTCCGGGCTGTTACTGAGACTAACTATTCAGAAAGACTAAATAACTAAACTTGGCCCGACCCGGGACTCGAACCCAGGACCTCCGGGTGTGTAGCCGTACATGCTAGCCACTACACCACAGAGGCAGTTGTTTCTATATAAGCACAAGGTTAAAAAAATATTATAATAACAGAACTTTTCGAGTTGTCAGTCAAATTTAACAAATACTTTTTTGTAATTATAGTTGATTCCAGCTCTCTGTAGTTAAAGCCAAAGCGTCCAATGGCTTTTTTAAACATATGAAATCCAAAAGATTACCTTAATCTGGATTATGTATTTAGCCCTTTTTAACGTTTTACTGCTGGGCACAGGCCTACCTTCGACACCAAAGGGATCAGGTTATAGTCCACTACGCTGGCCAAGTGCTGGTTGGCAGACTGCACATGACTTTCGAAAATTGTAAAGTTCTCTCAGACATGCAGGTTTCCTCACAATGTTTTCTTACACTATAAAAGAAGTTGTAATCCATATTGAAAAAGGATGATGAAAATGATGAATCATGATTGTTAAGCAGTAATTTTACCCTCAGATTGTTTTGTGTATAAACAGAAAATATAAAGTTCATTTAAATTTGGAATTTATTTTAAAATATACAATTAGAACAAGTCAATTATACAATCAAAGTATGTTGTTCCAAACATCGTTTTCATAATTTATGTACATTTTCCACTCATTCAATAGAAGCAAAGTTTCGTGTCAAAATAAGGCGTACTCGAAAGCACCTTTTGTAAAACAGTCGGGATGTGCCGAAACAGTTGTTTAATTTGCCCCGAAACGTTTATTATCTTTAGGGAAATTCAACAAAATCGTGACTAGAATATTCGTATACATCGAGCTACATTTCGATTTTAAGACAACATTTTAACTTAAATGTTTTTGTCCGACTACAAAGCTGCATTGTTAGATTTTAAATGAAAATATATATAAATTTGAGTTTTTAAAGTTTAGATACACATGCATATTTTCATTAGTCTTCTATACATATTATAAAATAAAGTCCACCGCCGAGTCTGTCTGTCTGAACGCGATAAACTCAAAAACTACCGAATGGTTTTTCATACGGTTTTCACCAATAGATGGAGTGATTCATGATGGAAAGTTTAGGTGTATAATTCATTAAGGTTTTGTGTAAATTGGCTGAAATATGACGATGATTTTTGAAGATGTCGGAAAAAATTATGCCGACTGGGAACTTATTAGCGTGCGCTGCGTAAACTAATAAAGTTATATGAAAACAATGTATTACAGAATTATCCTCTTAAAAATATAATAGCAATGCTATGTGGATGTACCCGAGCGAAGCGCGGATAACTCACTGGTGCATTTAACTTTTTTTAACTAACTTATACTACACTAAACAATTTTTGTTTTTCTCTCTGTAAACTCAGACTAAATTCTGAAATGATTGAGCTAAAATATAAAAATTGATTGTGGTCAGAGTATAGGCATTTTTATTCTAGGCAAAGAAAGTCTTATCACTACATAGTATAAAACAAAATCGCTTCCCGATGTTTGTCTGTCTCTATGTATGCTTAGATCTTTAAAAATACGCAACGGATTTTGATGCGGTTTTTTTAATAGAAAGAGTGATTCAATAGGAAGGTTTATATGTATAATACATGTATATTATAGTAAAGAATAGCCGAGAAATTCAAAGATTTGTATTTCATACTAACCGTTAAAACGTAACACTAATCAGTATCTACAGCTTAATGCTAGTTTTTAATGCTATTTAATAATATTTTTTTATTTATCCTTAAATATAAAAACACTTACAGAACGGAGGATAGCGTGTTTGTATTATAACTACATTTTACATTTATTATTTGGGTTGCATTATGAATGTTTCCATCCTCGGAAAAGAAATATTTACGCAATAGAATAGATTACAAAAGTTTATATTATTTTTTTAACTATACGCAAATATTTTATTAGAAGGAAACTATTTCTACAAGACTGTATAACAAAAAGCTAACCGAAAAGCTGCAAGCTTAAGCTAGTTTTAAATTGAAGTACAAGTTTCATAATAAGACCTGAATAATGAGTGAATAAGGCAGTGGTAGCCCAGTGGTAAGGCGCTCGTTTGGGAAACCGAGTGAAGCGACACACCTACCTATATATAACTTTAAATACATACATATTAGAAATATAAACACCCATGACTAGGACATTAGAAACATTCGTGATCATCACATAAATGAATGCCCCCAGCGGGATTTGAACCCGCGACCGCTGGCACAGCAAGTAGGGTCACTACAAACTGAGCTAAACGTATCGTTATATGCGAATCATTTCTAACATTTAACCTCTTGTCTTAATGGTGAAGGAAAACATCGTGAGAAAACCTGCATGTCTGAGAGAACCTAGCAAGTTTTCAAAAAGAAATGTCAATTCCGCCAACCTGCACTTGGCCAGCGTGGTGGACTATGACCTAATTCCCCTCGTACTGAAGGGAGGCACGTGCCCAGCAGTGGCACGTAAAATTTCGAAAAAAATTTATAAAAGGCTTTATAATAATTTCACACCAATTTTTAATGTAAATGAGACTTATTATTTCCATATTATTTTAAAAATAAAAAATATCGATAATTGGCAGTTATTTTGTAACAGACAAATGCATGTTCTCTAGTTATTTTTTCCAGTCGCGACAATATGATATCTTATTCGTCGCTCAATGTTATGGCATGTGAATTATTCATTGTATATTTTAGTCTTCAGTCTGCGAGTTTGAAATCATGTATGTTTCAGAGAGTTTTTGATGAGAATGACGGTTCGATTTGCACGAGCGAGCTCTTTTTATTCACAAAATATATTTAAATTGTATTATGAATTATGTCAAATTTTCAGTATCTTGGATAAAAAAGTTAAATTCGATGTTTATTTCTAGTTACATATAATGTTATTTGACTAACCAAATGTAAGTTATAATTTATAAATTCGTATTCTGTAGAGTGAAAGCAAATAAACTCGATATTTCTTGAAGGATAAAAAGAGAAAATATAAGGTAGACGCTTAATTTTCTATTTAGTGCCGAATCGTGCAATCGTGTCTATACAGATCTTAATAACATTCATGTTAAGCGAGGCTTTTAGTTATTGTTTATTTGAAAATTGAATTGCAGTGTAACTTAAATCTTATATTTAACTCCTCCAGGTTTTCTAAAAAATTAATTAAATTTCTTGAGTGAGTTGAGGGATTCATTTAATTTAGTTAGTTTTTTTTTGGAATTTGGATTTCATTTATTTGGATACCATAATATTCGTGTGTATCACTAGAATTCGCAGTATACTCGTATATGTATAAATAGTATAAAAATGTAGGAAATACAAGAATTACTTCAAGAGAATGTATGAACTGAAAGAATTATCTCATTCACAGAGGTTTCAACTTTATTGTATTTCCATGTTGTACTACCTATCAACTACACCGATGAGGCTTCCGGTCCATTCGTGTTAAATATAAATTCTATATAAATTAAATGTTACTTGTTGTTTGTACTATTATCATTGTGTTGGCAATTGGCATAAACCTATACCTAATTAATTATACGGGGACTACAATGGCTCCTGCAACACAGTTTTTAAAGAGAGCAGGGGCTACGGAAATATTTATCACCTGTGTATGTATAAAACTATGTCAATAAAGAATTTATTATTATTATTTGTTTTTTTTTTGTTAATTTTAAATAGCTACTGACCCTCATTTAGTTTGAAAACGTCCCTAGGTGCTCTATAGTATTCTAAATTTTACTCCAAGTCATTTATTTGTATACTAAATTAAAACATACATTCAGCATGCATATTAAAATTTTCGCTCTATAATAATAATACTTTCATAGATTTACGCAAATATTTAACATTTTAAATATAACTTTCTCTTACGATTTTTTCACGTCGGGTCGGGAACCAAGAATTAAAGTAAAACTGCGAAAAAATCTGAAATCCCTTTAAAAATCTGAAATCCGAATGAAAAAGGCCTAAGCCTAAAGGGTAAAATATTGACACAGGCTTTGCAGTTTCATAGTTTGAGCTTATTTCATAAGTTCGTGTACAGTGAGGAGTATGACAGCAAGGACTTAGGGTGTATTTTATTTACATTAAAAACTTAAAAGGGCACTTATAAAATAACTTAAATTTAGATAACTATTATTTTATACTTAAAAAAAAACTACCTCTTCGTATCTTATCGGATGATAAGATTTAAAATGTAAAAAAAATTGAAATCATCATAACATATCAAAAAAAGATTCAAATCATTTTATAATTTTGTGGCTTTGTTTTAAATTCACTGATTATCGAAAGGAATAAATGAATTCAGCACTTTTTTAACATCGTACTGGGCTTGAGCTCAGACCTACCGTCAGTATATGGGATCAGGCCATAAATCACCACGCTGACTAAATGGACTTAACAGATTTTTCGTGGACTCAACAGATCTTTGCTATGTTCTTTCAGACATTTAATAGGTTTCCTAGTAGTGTTTAATCAAGATTAGCACTTGTCTTGCGGTGAAGGAAAACACCAACCTCTAGTGAACAAGGATTCTTGCCCTTTTCATATTTAACATTAAGAATGAGAGAGGTAAGAATCCTTTACTTGGATACCACCGTATTGGTGGTGGGGGTGGTGGCCCCACAAAAATATATTCATATATTTATTTTTGACCCGTAATTATAACATAAAAAGTTATCTTAGTTTTCTCCTGAAAGTGTAAGCACGATAGTTAGAAAACCAACATAAAATGGAAATTCTTAAAAACAAGGTGTTCAAAAACATAAGAACTGTGAAGATTAGCATTAAAGTATATTACCCGTTGCAATACGATCGCGATAATCATAATAACGTGACGCAATGTTCCGTCACGTAAAATATGGAAGTTTTGCGATTCTAACTGGATAAAGGAAACTCAAGCTAAATACTTGAATATTTTTATTTTAATCCCAAATGGCTGAAAATTGCTAAACGTACACACAAAGTAATATAATTGATATTTACTATTTTTATAAATAATATCTATATATCTATACTGATATTATAAAGACGTAAAGTTTGTGAGGTCGTAGGGGGTAATCTCTGGATCTACTGACCAATTTAGATGAAAGGTAAGAAGATTGTTTGAGACCCGGAAAAAGGCATAGGATAGTTTTATCCCGGAAATCATCCCTTAAGAGAGTGAAAATGAGAATGAAAGTTTGAATGGGGAATCAACGCGTTTGTATGAATGTATGTATGTATATATAAATATATATGTGGTATGTATGTATATATTTGTTTGTCTATGTATGTATTCATTGTATCTCTCTTTAAGATTGTTTGCACCCCTTCCTTCTCTCTTCTTCTCTCTACCCAAAGGTTATCTAGAATAGATTGCTCTCTAGCGAAAAGGCCGCCTATTGTACTATTTCTCTTTAATGTGTTTCATCTATGTAATGTAAAATAATTGTATGCAATAAAGAATATTTTAATTCATTTTCAACGCTAGTATTATATAAAAAGCATACACTAAGATACTATTTGCTGGGAAAGATTAATATGTATGTAAATTTTAGAAAAGCATATTTTCTATAGCTGTTGTATTTTATATTTTGAGTAAAAAAATATTTATCCAGTATTCTCGATGAAATTATACTGACAAAAATGATTTCTTAGAGTGCAGTTACACACAAGGGAGATCTGCCAAATACATTTCAAGTTTGTATTGTAATATTGTACTGGAAGCTTACCGAGTATGTTTCCGACATAATGTCTATGAAATATCAGCGCCTTCACGTCTCTTGAGCCCATATTACACAAAATTGAAGGCACTTAATATAACCTCGGCGCTTAGACAAGATGTCATTCTAACATCGTCCAAGAAAAGATATATAAAAAAACTAGCATTGCCCGCGGCTCCGCCCACGTTCAAATGACCGAAAAGCAAATAAAATAACGCTATCGTTATTTTTTTTACAAGATAAGCTATTTTAATAGTTTTTGTCTTCTTTAATAAGTTACCTTGCTAAAATATATAAAGTATCATCGTGGTTTTATTCTTACTATCTTTTGTATTTTTTTCTCAGAAATGAGACATTTTCCCGCGGTAAAAAGTATTCTATATATTGATCCGATTAACCAGCTATGACCATACCAAATTTCATCAAAATCCCTCCAGTAGTTTTTGTGTGATGCGGTAACAAACAAACAGACAGACAGACAAAAATTCTAAAAACTATAGGTTCGGCCTCTGTATCGATAATAATGTCTATTTCAATAAGATTTTCCAAAAAATATTTAATGTACAGATTCGACTTAGTTAGAATTTTATTATATGTTTGGATATAAATGAATAACACATTATGAGCCTATGATATACCTAATGATTAGTCTTTTCAATAGCTGAAAAATTCTATTCTCCAATTATAGATTATAGAGTGACATCTTTTCTAAGCACCGTTAATAGAAATTCTATTTCTATATGTTGTTACTCTAGTATCCATCTATGCGCCAAGAACAGCGGTCATGGAAATCTTTGGGGGAGAGCTTATATCTAGCAGCGGACGTCTTTCAGCTGAGACGATGACAGCGATGCAGCTCATTATCATCTCCCCTTGAAACAAAGTTTTCTGAATGGTAATGCTCAGTATCCTATTTCGAGGCTCAAATTCAAAATTCTGTCCCGTAGATCTTTAATATTTTCTATATGATTACCTTTTCTTATTAGGGCCAAGGATAACATTAAGCTTGAATAAGAACCTAGCTAGCCCCCAGCAATTATTATGTTCTGCTGTTAAAGTTTTGCTTTTTTGTGTTTTTTTTATTTTATAATTTATTTTTCATTTATTTTTTTAACAATTTTGACTTAGTCATATTTTTTGTTGTCCTTATATAGTGTTTTTATTTTGCAGTAACTTTTGTTAAAAAAAATATTTTATTGTTTTAATGCTTAAACTAATCATGTTTACTCTACCTGTGACATATTTATAGGTGGAAACTTTGCTGGTGTGTGGATGTTTTAGTTTGTAATTATTTTTAAGAATTATCCCACTGTTTGTTTCCCAAAAATTAATAAATAAATAAATTAAATATGTACATGCATACATTATCAATATATTATACATAAAGTATGGCAATTATTGGGTTTACACTGTACATCCATATAATAAAAAAAAATCTTTGTATGCTTGTCGTACTCTATGAATTCATCTGATTGTGATGAAACATTGGTAAGTTATTGCGCGTATGCAAATGATCCTAGGCCAAAAAAACATTTTTCTTTGTACGTTCGTACTCAATGCGTTCCTAAACCATTCATCTCTAGAGACGCCGAGTACAGTGCCGCCGAGACGTTAGTTTTTTATATATTTAAGTATATTTTTGGTTTCATTGCCTTTTTTAATATCTGTACAGTTAAAATAAAATTGAAATATCGCCCCCTAGCGGAGCGAGGTTAAGTGCTTAATTGTTAAATATAAACGTGATTCTACTCATAAGTAAATATTATGTAAATAATACATGTTTTACTATAACTTAAATAGGCCATATAAAACAATCGCAATATTTCGAATGCATGCACTGTTCCGGTAGCTACTTGTCAATACGTCCATACAGTGCAAACACGCTTCGTTAAAGGAATCGAACGCGAACTGTCCACTCGCGTGATGTCAACCGAGAGCTTTTGTGTATTTCCTCTGAAAATATTGGCAAAAGAAACCCTGAATCAGTACATCTCAGTATTATTCCGGAATACAGTATTGCCGCTCTATTTTCGGCGAGTTTAATCTAAATTGGATGTTGTTAAAAATTCTATTTGTCTATAACGAAAATGTCGTACATCGTTCTCGATAAAAATTCAATATTTCATGCAAATTCCTCTGGGAATAGGCTGAAAGGATCAATCATCGTCTTGAGTCTATTTTCAACCTATAAAGCTGAAGGATCTGTATATACATAATATAAATTTAAAATTAATTATTTGTAATTCAGTTATTTTTATTATATTCATAAATAAATATAAGCTTTAAAATCTATAAAAATTTAGAACTTCACATATTATTTTAAAAAATCGTACTTAAAAATTTATACACTAATAATGACCAAGCGAGTTTTACGTGTAAATGTTTTATCTTATATAATTTTTTTTAACTTAGAGCGACAGAAAACGACTTCGAATATATGAAAAAATATTTAAGATGTTAGATCGATGAAAATATAACGATACCAGCTAAGAATAAAATTACAACTTAGTATTTAGTAAGCATATAAGAAGGAAAAAAAGAAATTAATAAATATTTTGGAGAACATTAACACACAGCACCATCTAGTTTCATGGTAAGCTATGATTGTGTTATGAATACCAGATAGTTGATACACTACAAAAATATAACTTTCAATGCATATATATAATATTATAAATATAACTGGAGTACAAAGATTCGTGCTCATTACACAAATGAATGCGCCGAGCGGGACTCAAACCCGCGACCGCTGTCACAGCAAGTAGGGTTACTACAAACTGAGTCAAACGTGTCGTCAAATATGCTAAGTATAATAATATTTACGTTGAATTTTTCGATCTCTATAATGTAAACTTGACTTGCAATATAACAATTTTACATTAAAAACTCTCAAAATTTCACGTCGTGACTCTCTACGAGTCTACAGTGTGCAGAATGCAGATGTAAAGTTAATTGTAGTCCTCGTCTGTACGTGACTTTTAACAGTTCATCTTAGGACTGAAGACAAATGAGGGCAAACTTTTCTCTTCGAACTGATGGAACTAATGACATTTACTAAAAATGTAAAAATGTATACAAAATCAACACATAAGAAAAATACCTATATTTTCCAATGATCATTCAATTTCATACGCTATTTTAAATAAAACTATCTTTTCGGATTACTTCTCAGATTTATTTTTATTTTTGGTTCCCGACGTTTCGGATGCCTTACAGCAATCATGGTCACGGGAGAGACTAAGGTTATAGACGTCTCAGAGACGTTATATACTAGTTACAGGCAACTGTCTGTAATAAGTATAAATTATTTAAAATGTTCGTGTAAATCTAAGAAAGTTTTTCATGCGCTATTTCATGAAGTCATTAAAATTGCTCCTTATTCGAAATTAAAAACTAATGCGCAAAAAGGCAAAGAGAACTAATGTACGAATCAACACAGAAACGCTCCAACTTTAAGTGGAGTTCAACTGAAAATTGATTGAGTTTTAAACTTTGTCGAGCTACTTGTGGATGTAGGCTTACGGAAATTATAGTTACTCGTAGGTCGCTTTAGTTCTGACCACTCAAAAGTAAGATCTTAATGTCGTAAACGGTAAAACATAGGTTTTCATTTATAATTTTAAATATGTAGAAATATGTTGAAATATTTGTACAATTCAGATACCTTTTCTGTGAAAACGTTTTAGCCGACATCAAAAAAGATAATGACAGATAGACAACAATTCTAAAAACTATAGATTTGACCTGTATACATACATAATAATAACTATTTCAATAATATTTTCCAAAAAATATTTAATGTACAGATTCTACTCAGAATTTTATTATACGTATAGAAAAAATGGAAAATGAGACCAGTATAAAAGTTTCATAAAACATTTATAATAGAGAAATCAAAGTTAAATTCGTCAACGCGTAGCTCGCTTAGGGTGGAAGGACTTCACCCCCTTGCATGAAAAATTTGGTTGGTGCCTTAATTAAAAAACTTTTTATTTTGCCAAATTAATTTAAAAAAAGTGCTGAGTCACGTGAAATATCTACTGTTAAAATTTTCTATTTTTCTTTTTAATACACCAATATTTTATGAATATATTCATATGAATAAATTTTTATGTCCTTTATAATATGAACTGGCACGCAAAATGTCGCAGAATCAGTAACAAACTCTTCTTTGAAGACTTCTAGGACTGCTGAATCTATACATTTAAGTACCACTTTTAAAAGTTTATTTACATAAGTACTATTTTTGTAAAACGTATTTGTTTTTCACTATTTTTGAAAAATAAATAGATAATGAAATATAGAAGCAGACTTATATACAAAAAAAAACTCGAAAATGATACTATACTATAAATATTGTTATAATTAGATCAAACTTCATCTTAGAATATCTGAAACAAAAGATATGAAAAGATATATCTATACATATGATAAAATTTCGAATCTGTACATTAAATAATTTTTGGAAAATCTTATTGAAATAGTCATTATTATAGGTTCAGATGCCAAAACTCTGTGTGTCTGTCTATGACCGTATCACAAGAAAACCACTGGACAGATTCTGATGAAATTTGGTATGATAATAGCTGGTTATCCGAATCAACGTATAGGGTGCTTTTTACTGCGGAAAAAATCTCATCTCTGAGAAATCTATACTAAACGTTAAAACATAACGCTAATATTATATAAATATTCAAACATAAATACCACTACCAATATTACAAAGCTATACATACAAACTCCAACGTAAATAGGGAAAACTGAAAATCTCACGTCCCAGTCCCATCGAGCTTTGTGACACACCACTTCAGCGGTATAGAAAATTGAATGTAACATGTGATCGACAGAAGTGGAGCATGTCGCGTGCATTCGTCATAAACCTGTACCGTTTTTGGGGACATTGTTTTAATAACTCTGTAAAAGGTTTATCGTAACTGATATCGAGCTACTGTTATGAATTTTGTATGTAAGTATTGTTAATAAGGAATTTCCAAATAAAACTTGCCTTACAAAATGGTAATTGTACAGAGTAGACCGTGGGAGCAAACCCATGGTTGTATGGTCTGCTTCGGCACGCCTGACGTTGCGGCATCGTAGTCGAGTGCATAAACGATACTGCGATGTCCCATATAGAGTATATATAGAGGTTCTGTTGGGTTTTAGTGGGTAGTGCTGGCTTTTCTAGTCAGTGAGTCCCACATAATCACCTGTATGTATACAGGTGGTATGCGTAAATGCATTTCCCAACATTAAAAAAAAAAGACAAAACCGAGTGTAGAATATTACAAATTATATGAACTAGACGCATAGTTATGAAATATTGTTGTTATAAAATTAAGATGAAAACTAGCGGTATATTAAATAGCTATATTATTAATGTAGTGAATTACTTTCTTCCTAGTAAGTTTATTAGTTCCAAGCATTACCACTTAGATATAAATAAACAAGAAAATTTGATCTTTTCATAATATAAGATAATAACATAAAACAAGTTTAGGAATTTCTATAAGACTATTAATAATATCCCGCTGTTTTCTTGCTACCGGCGGAAAGACAAGAACTAAAAGAGCGGCTACTAGCTAATATAATAAAGCATAATTGATGAGAAGCTGAAATTTTGTATGGATGAGAAAATGAAGATGCAAATACTACAAGATTTTTTAAAATACTATGTAGATTTTCATATATTTATTAATAATAAACTATATACATATTAATAACTTTTAAATGGCTATTTTAATGCCATAAAAACAATATTACATAAAAAAAAATGGAAATTTCTCCACTGTATAATAAATTAGGATAATTATTTTTTTATAATAACTGTTGATAAGCCACTTAAAAAGAACTTAAACTAAGGTATTATATTTTAATCCTATTTTATTATTTAAAAAAATCATTGTTATTTCTAGAAATATTAGATTATATATAAAGGTCTTTAATACGATTTTCGTTTTGACTCTGATTGTAGGAAAGCAATGCGTTCAGTAAAATAATAGTTTGTACTGCAGTTAAATGGGCTGATAATGAAAATATTTCCGCTCCATTACAACATTAATCACAGTTCATTAACCCGGATTCAGTGTATACTTGCTGACGCGTCATTTAGTCACGCTGTTTGTATTTGGTTTAAATTGGCCAGATATTTATTCAAATAAACACTACATATATAAATAAATAACTATACAATCTAAATTTAATATTATAAGTGTGAAAGTGTGTTTGTTTGTTTGTCCTTCTTTCACGTCGAAACAGGGCGACGTGTTGGCGTGATTTTATGTGTTCAGTTTTTCCGCGGGAGATAATCTTATTCCCACGGGAATTACCTTAAAATACAACCTACAATGTATGTTAGCTACCACCAATATATAGTGATTAGTTTTTACGTCAGCAGATTATGTGATCTTACCTTAGAGTAATTACTAAATATAAAACAGCTAAACAGAAAACTTAAGAATATATTACAAATGTGTGTATTCAGTTCCCACGTCCCACTGCTGGGCACGGACCTCCCTTCAAAATGAGGGGGATCAGGTCATTGTCCAACACGCTGGCCAAGTGCGGGTTGGCAGACTTCACATGTCTTTCGAAAACTTGCTAGGTTCTCTCAGACATGCAGGTTTCCTCGCGATATTTTCTTTGACCGTTAAGAACTGTGTATCGTGTAATAATGTTGGAAATGATTCGCACATGAAATATCAGAGGTGCGACATCCGGGATTTGAACTCGCTTCACTCGGTTTCTCAAGCGAGCGCGTTACCACTTGACTACCACTGCCTTAGAACTGGTATGTGAATAAACTAAAAACAAAACTTAGAACTTCAACTATGCTGTGAAATATTTCAACTTTGAATAGGTTTGTAGAACTAGAAATTGATTGAATTTAAAACTTTCGCCACTTGTGGATCTAGGCTGACGGAATTCTCAGTTAGTTGCGAACCTAACTCCCACTTAAATACATTGTCTACAACCTGCTCTAGATTCTGGGCTTTAAGTCCATTTTAATTGATTTCGCTTGACCTCAGTAAATCATCTCGTAATCTAGCAATGAGCTTTTGATGAAAAAAGCTGATGTTCATCTATACAGATAAATAAAATTGAAGTGTCCGTTTGTAATGTTAAAATAACAGCTTTTTACTAAGTGCATGTGAAATATATTTACGGTACTTATACGAAAAGCACAATCTTTTAAATTGTAGTATATCTGTCTGTTTTTTCTGGCTAATCTCCAAAATCGCTGGACTGATTTTGAAGAGACTTTCACTGGCAGATAGCTGATACTATAAGAAAAAACTTAGGCTACAATAATCCCTCCACGACCGCAGACACGCCGGCGTGTCAGTTAACAATAGATTTCTTAGAATTTCAATTAATTTCTTAGAATTTTAATTAATTTCTTAGAATTTCAATTAATTTCTTAGAATTTTAATTAATTTATTAGGAATTTACCTGGTGGTGTTAATGGTAAAAAAAGAATTAGGGTTTTGCTCAAAAATAAATTAAAACGTACCTAGGAACGCACCCAAGCATAGCAAAGGTAAGTCGCTAGTTCTAATTAATAGTATTAAAACATACTTTTATGCTGATACATACCCAATTGAATGTTGCCAATGAGTTATAGAATACGAAAAAAGTTTTTAATCCGTTTTGAATTTCATAGTATTTTTTGGAATTCTTCAAAAAGCCACTCCACGTGCCCTGTTTGTAGGATTTGTCTCGTCTGATGATTGTTTGGATCGTGTTACCTTCATCCTTTCTAATAGTAGGTTATTTATCTTTTTTAAAGTTCAGTAAAATCCAAGATGAAAGGTAATAAAAACAATTTTTATCACTATTATTTAATTTTTATCAATATTTAGGCACTGTAGTAAATACCATTTATAGCATACTCTTTTTAAATATTTGAATTGAAACTAAATTAAATTACTTCAGCAAGTATTTTGTGAAAATTCTATCTTCTTACACATTTGCCCTTTAGTTGACATCAAAAATGGAAAATGACGACATAAGAAAACGACTACTGGTCACTAAAGCTAACTTTTAAAAAATATATATTGATAACTCCAAAACTCATAATTACCTACTAAACAAATAAAAAAAATAGTTGACAAACAGAGCAGTAAAAGGTACTGAACTGTGTTAACTTTGTCTATTTACGTACCTATTATAGATTTTTATAAAATACTAACAAAAACGGCAGCTCCGCTCGCGCAAAAACTACAATAATCTCTAAAAAGGTACGTTTCATACAAACTTTCAACCCCTATTTTACCCCCTTATGGGATGAATTTCAAAAAATGTTAAAACACTTATTTATTTAATTATATTGAAAAGCATTAATACTAAGTTTCAAGTAATTCTGGTCAAAAATATTTTTTTGGGTTGTATTATAACGTGTTTTCCCGTGGGAATGAGATAATCTCCCGCGGTATAAAGTAGCCTATGTACTCTCCAGCCCTCCAACTATCTCCACACAAAAAATGAAGTCAATCCATCACTCCGTTTCTACGTGAAAGAAAGACAAATAAGCAAACAAACACACTTTCACATTTATAATATTAGTACAGATTTGATCCTAATAAAAGTCATATGCTTAAACTCCCTTACTTCATGACGACTTAAACATGGAAAATTGAGTGAAATACGTGAACGACAAGCGAAACATGTCGAATTTAAGCAGAACATGCTTTTCATATGGTGATATAAAAATTTAAAAGCGTATGGTTTTATCATTACTTTTAGATATTTGTTCGTAAAATAAATTTGTATTGGGATATAACGTGGCCGAATATAGTACATAATAAAGATTTAAATGAAAAAAGAATTTAATAAAAAAAATCGGTATGAAAATTGTACAATGTTTTTTTTTAATAATGTTTGTTTGAATGTATTAAATTAACGATTTTTATCTGTTAAAACAATTCGAGAACCTATTAATATTTATATTCAAAATTGTTGATTCGAAATTAGAAATCGGTATTTCAGAAATACGCTTATTGTTTTCGGAAAACATATTTTATATGTTAAATTCTTTTTTTTTTGGCAAAAATTTTTGTTTTCGGAAAACCATATGTGTGTCAATTTTTTGGAAAAAAATGCCTCAACTTCTAAGAAAGATTGCCAAAAAAACTGAGCGGAACTATAGTCCTTTTTTTAGATAGTTCTATATTATTATAGAACAAATTTAAGTATAGATGCAAAGGAAAGCTAGGGATAAATCCGAGCGAAGCGACGATAAATCACTAGTGTAACATTAAATGAGAACATACATACATGTTTACCAAAACCAATATAGTTTATATTTTCAAATGAATATCAACGTACTAAAGTGTAAATATGATTGAATATCAATAACTCAATAAAGCACAAAGCAATCTATTAATTATATTAGGGTATAAATTAATTTAAAACAATCTCGACCATCAGTATAACACCGTATATGGGATTGCGAAAATTAAATTTATATTCCAAGTTTTGAAGCAAAATATTATAGAGAGGAAAACTTTTAGGATAAACGTTATTGGTCCTGTAATTAAAACTTGTATTGTAAAGCATACGATTAGCAAAAACTAATGCCGTATCGAGATGAATTCTCTAACTTTTAATTGTTTTACCGGTTCAGTGTCTACCACAATTAACTCGATACTCGCTAGCGTGTTCGTTGTTTACAACTACTAAGCAGTTTTAATAAATGACAGTGAAGTATTGTTTTAATTCGCTAGTGATCATAGTTTGCTTATAAATATAGTAAGTTGGAATATAATAGAGGCACTAAAAATTAACAGTCTATTACCATTTCAATAACAGCTATTGGTTCCATTGGTTTAATTTATTTAGATGGCAAATTGATTTTGGATTTAGAGATTCCGAATTCGATTAAGTATTGAATTAGTATGGTTTTTGTTTATGATTGTGTGGAACTTTGCGTAAATTATTAGTTCTAAAATGGCATTTTTGTTCTTTATCGTGTTATGCAAATTATATATTTGATTTAGACCTCCTTTGTACAATTGTGTATTTTTGATAAGTTACTGTATATCATGTCGGTGATCCTAATTAAATAAATAAATAATTATATATATAAAAAGGCATTATCTTTGTAACCGACTTCGAAGAAGGAGGAGGTTCTCAATTCGTCGGAATCTTTTATATTTAAACGATGTTATTATATAAATACCAATATAGAACACAAGAACAAAGTGTCTTCGCCTTAACTAGAGACTTTAAGAAAAGTGCCATTGGATACATTCTTAGATATATTATTTTATAAAACTAAGTTAAATTACTTTAACTTGCCTTGTAGCCTTGTTGGCTAGATCGTAATAATATTAGGTTACAATATTTTAGTACTGTTACCTAGAAAAAAAATATATAAATATTGATTTAGCCCTTTTTATGTTCCTTTGTTGTGAAAGGAACTCCCTTCGATAGGATAGATAATCAGGACATACATACATACTTTACTACGCTGGCCAAATTCAGTTTGTGGTCCTTAGACTTATACGTATGTCAAAAACTAGTTAGTTATGATATTTCTTCACCATATAAATAAATGTTAAACATATTGAAAACGATCCGCACGTGAAAGTCTCAGAGGTACAACACCCGGATTTGATTTCACTTCACTTGGCTTTCCAAGCGAATGTATTCTTTCCATTGTCCGTATTAATTATGTTTCAGGATTTTATGTAAACTCAAAATCGAATTCTTTACTTAAATAAATTATTTACTAATTGAATCATCAGTTTTACATTTTTACCAAATTTAAGGCAGTATTAAAACAGCCAACATCTTGGTTTTTGTGAAACCCTTTTTAACGTCCCACGGCTAGGCATGGGCCTCCAATATCAGGCCTTAGTTCACTATGCCAAGTGCGATTCGGCGGAGATCTTTTTTACATCTGGGAAAATTCCACAAACAAAAAACTGAACAGATGTTGTTTTAAAAAATAAAAATTAATTATCAATTAGTTTATACTAATATTGTAAATGTGAAAGTGTGTTTGTTTGTTTGTCCTTCTTTCATATCAAAACGGAGAGACGGATTGGCGTGAATTTTTGTGTCGTGATTGTTGGAGTGCTGGAGAGAGACTGCTTGAGACTGGAGTGCTTTTTACCGCGAGAGATTATCCGATTCCCACGGGAAAACACGCTATAAGAAACTCCAAAAAATTATTTATGATCAAAATTACTTGAAACTTGGTATTAATCCTATTCAATAAAATTAAACAAATACGTGTTTAAGGATTTTTCAAAATTCATCCTATAGGGGGGTAAAATAGGGGATAAAAGTTTGTAGGAAACTACCTTTTTAGATTTTTTTGTAGTTTTAGCGCGAGCGAAGCGGCGGGTTCTGCTAGTATTATAGAATCAGACAGCTATTCTAC
The DNA here is from genome assembly GCA_947093115.1 of Brenthis daphne. Lineage (NCBI taxonomy): Eukaryota > Metazoa > Arthropoda > Insecta > Lepidoptera > Nymphalidae > Brenthis > Brenthis daphne. Next base: position 26,148,378 of record OX352474.1, on the reverse strand, counting down.
ATGAACAAGTGCATTACTCCGCTTATTTATAACCGCAAAGTTTACGTGGATTGAACACGTTTTTCATAAAAGTACGTAATTTTAAAATTAATTAGTTATCTATATTTTTTGTTTAGTTATTATTAGCGGTAGATATTTTTACAAATGCTTTGTACGAAAATAAAATCATGTCACTAATAACACCTACGAAATGGAAGCCATATTTGCTTAGTTAATCTGGGGCTTTACATAATATAAACCAGAATCCGCTGATGGATCTATAATTTGACATTTTTCGAACAGCTTCCCATTTCAATTTAAGCCCTCAATGAGAGAAACAGATAGAAATAAAATATCACATACATTTTTTTACAAAAGACCGTTGATTTCAATAACTTCATATACATATGTATGGGTCCTCATAGCGTATTTCCGTGGCCGGCGTCATGAATTTCATCCAAGTTAATGGATTGTATTTAATCTTGCAATGAATAGGGACCGTTTTTACTGTCAAGTATTGCTTTTTTGTACATACGTATGTTACTGATTGTTTTACGTTTATAAATTACACAATATTTATTTTTTGACCGATTTTAAAAAGGTAAATGTACTCTACTCTAAAGAGAAGGTACTCAATTCGGTTGTGTATTTTTACTTAACGAAAGGTTATAAAAAAACCTGTTTTTATTAACTTGTAATGTTCGTATTTAAGTCCGTTTCAAAATTTGCAAACCATTATCCAACCACTCACTGGTTTCTAATTAAGCTGAAAGGTATACTTATTTAAAAAAAAGACGTATAGTTGAGATTTAGTGAGTTTGGTGACAATGAAATAAAAAAAATATGATGGTACCATAGAGCTGACCTAATTACAAAGACATAGAGCTGAGATTTAGGCACTGAGAATCCCTGATGGATGGATAATATGGAAGGGCAGTCCAATTCGGTCTAGTATGTTTTGTTATTCGTGTGTTAGTTGCGCAAAATACCTTTAATAAATAAAACCTCTCCGTACAAAGATGGTCTCAAATAAATTCAAGATAAAATCCACGTCCTAATATTTATCCGACATAATTTCTCCAGATTCATTAGTAGATTTTTTATTTTGAAGACAGTGTATCTTTTTTAGTTTAACAGTAACTTAATGATTGTTTACAAAACAGATAGGAATTAAATGATAATAATATTAAAAATAACTAAAATATACATTATCGTAGATGAGTGTCTTAGTAAAATGAGATACGAGTAAGAGAGCCCGCGCACTAAACTGCCGCAGCCATGCTGCACAGTGCGCGGGGGCTCTAACTCTAACACATTGTCTGCTATGCCGTAGGTCACAGATTAGTTTGAAAGGCTACATTATCGTATGAGAATCTTTTACCATATCCATTTCTGTTATATTTTGTACATCTTTTTGAAATTTGAAATTTAATATTACCCAAATGAAAATACTTTCATAATTTTTTTATACTTAATATTTTTTTATATTTCAATTGACATATTTTTAATTTTATAGTTTAATTTCTGTCTTATGTTTTAACTTATTATTCTTTTTGAAAATTAAGCTTGCACCTTGTAATTAAATGTTACTGACGTGATATGAAAAAAAAGCATGTTGTGATAACCTATAATTAAAAGAACATTTATAAAATTGTTAGCACATGAATAAGTACCACACCGTTTTCAATGCTTCTTTTGTTGGTTATCCATCAATAAATCAATAAATTATGAAATTATTTTTTATAATTTTACATCTGTCATAATATAATAATAGAAAATAAGATAGATATATAAATTATTTAGAAAAAATAGTTATTTACTTTTTGATTCAAAATTCCGTATAGCACTACGTGAACGGACTATTGTATGGTAAAACAATAACAGTTGGATGCTAAATTTAGATCGTATCGTAGTTCATAATGTATTAGTTCTAGATCTAGACGTTAGTGGCTTACGTTCACCTGAACTCAATTTGTTTATCTGTGAAATCGAGCAGAACCACAGTGTAAAACGTTAAATAAGCAAACTTCATTAAAAGCTGCTTAATTTATAGCACCTGTATGTAAATTAGTTAAAATATATGTGTCTTAAGTCATGGCTTTGTTCTCGTAGTTGGTGAATCGATAAACTATCGGAGTGTCTACGAGTATTCGTCCTTTAATAGGACGAAAAAAAATTATTATTCGTCCTTTATAAAATATATAAATTATAAGAAAGGACGAATAGACTAATAAATAAGTAAGTAGGATAAGTAGATCCGCTTAGCTCAGAAGGTGAAGGTTTTTTTTTTGCATACAGAAACTCCTGAATCTAAAAATATTTTTTTTACCTTAAAACTCTTGAACTTAAAAATCGTTGGGATTTAAAAGAATAAGTTTTCAGCTGGGTAGGTTAAGGTTATTTTTTTTTGTAAATAGAAATTCCTGCACCTAAAAGTCACTTTTTTACATTACAAAACAAAAAATGTGGTAAATATTCGTACAAACCGTCAATAGTCGGTCTTTAAATTTATATGTGTAGTGTATCAACTATCTGGTATCCATAACACAAGCCTCGTAGCTTACCATGGAACTAGATGGTGTTGTGTGTTAATGTCCCAACATATTTTATTTATTATTCGTCCTATTAAAGTATGAATAGCAATGGTCACGATTATTTATTATTTTTCCTATTAATGTTTGTATAATTATTTTTTATTCGTCCTTAATTTAAGTACGAATAGCAACAGCCATAAAATATACTTAGTCTAAATTCAAAATATAAGCAAATACACTCTCTAATAAACTTTCGTTTTTATAAGAGTACTGCGATTTCATTTTAATAATTGTCAAGCTATGAGAAATTTAAAACCTGTCATGGTTTACAGGTATGTGTCGATAGTATAAATGAAATGCTATTCGTTGGTAAACATCCATTATGAATGGTTGGACTTATTTTTCAATATTTGTAAAGGTTTGTAATAGCCTAAATAAAATATTTAGGAGAAAAAAAATAAAAAATAGGGAATCCGGGATTTCTTTTAAATAAACAAGATAATGTCTGTCACGCTTGTTAATTAAAGATATAAAAAAAAACATTTTAGGAATCGAAATTAGTTTTAACTCGCTAATTTACACTTAGTAGAATATATGAAAATATTTTATTAGAAATTTATAATATAGCTAGCTTTTGCATCCGTAGTGGTTATTTCGATAAAAATGGTAGGTAGTCTATATTTTGCGCATTTTACTCAATTTTGTTAAGCGAAAACAGCGCGAAAAAGTAACAAAAGATTTTCACCTAAGTTTTCACATATCGTATAATAAACGTGATTCGAACTGTATATTAAACAAGATTAATATGGTTATACCGTAAATTGTAATCTGTGGAAGCAAACAGATTCGAAAGATCTACAGTTTGTTAACATTAATACCTTCCGCTCTCTAAGAAGTTTTGAAACGCAATCACTTCCAACTTTATGCAGGTATGTTCGTAGGATTAATGTGTATTTTACATATCATGTATTCAACTAAAATAAGATTTGGAAAAACTAAATTTTTGTAAATAATTAAATATGTATTAGCCCAAAAATTATACAGAACATAAAAATGTCAACGAACAAATGGAATGTCACGAAGTCTACTCCAAGTAGATACACTCACTACCTCACAGGTGGTGTGGAAATGTAAGCATATCATGTAGAATGTAACACCTTCAACTTTTAGAATCGCGATATCTTCTTTATTCTCTTTATAATATTAGTATAATATATAAAAAAAATAATTAAAAAAAAGTCGGATATTTATTGTACAAAAAAAAACAAGGGTTGATTAAAAATTAATAAAAGGAGAAGATTTTCAAGTCAATGCATTTTTTTTTTGTTTTGACCGACATTTGCTACAGACTGCAATATTACAATTGTTAAGTCTTTCCTATTTTGAAAGTATTTCTTGTTAAAAATAAAATATACACTGTTTAGGGATATTTTAACATTCTGAACAATTATATGTCGAGGTAAAATCGCCATTCTAGCTGTAACGGCGGTAATGCGAACATAATCGAGCTCACAAAATTATATGAAAAGTACAAATAAGAGAAGAGAATTTATAAAATGTCACTTCATCTATTTATACTTAATATTTAATTTTAAAAATGGTTTGTTAAAATTAAATGACTTAATTATAAATATACTTAAATATAAAAAGAAGAATTACTTATATAAAAAAATATAAAGATCATTTTACAATCTGTTTATTTATTTTGGAGATTCACTTTAGTTTTATTTAGAATACTAGCGACACACCCTCTTCGCTCGGGTTCGTCCCTAGGTACGTATTCTGGATTAGTATGGAATAAATATATTAGGTATATGATGTATAGCCTATAGCCTTCAAAAAGAATTTTTCTAATTGGATTAGTAGTTCCTGAGATTAGCGCGTTCAAACAAACAAAATCTACCTCTTTATAATATTAAATAAATATATATTATAGATTAGCTTTCGAATATGTGCATATGTATGTAGATGAAAGAATAAAAATTAAAGAGAATATAAACAAAAAAAGTGGTATTTTATATTGTATAAGCTTTTAGAGTATAAAATAATTTAACTGTTACATAAAGGTTAAAAGTTTTTACGAGCAAACTGAAACTCATAGATCATGTACAAAACAAGTTAATTAAATAACCACGGAGTTGCAAACTTAGCAACTTCCAACTTATGCTAAGTACAGCGGGTTACACAGAGTTATGATCCTCGAATGTATGGGATATTCGACCATATCATAAAACCATAAAAGCTACTTTCCCTTACGCTGATTTGTAGCCATAAAGTAACCATGTAGAAGCCATAGTTCTCAACTTTGCACAGGTAGTATGAAGGAACGTAAAAAGTGAATGCTAAAAGCCCGTGAAAGTTTGAGAATAGGCCTTGTGCCGTACAATTTCCCCAAAGACATACTAAAGGCCCTTTCGACTCTTTATGACATTTAAATTTTATTTCATATAGTCCACTTTATTTTTGCAGATAAAAAATCTTAATGGCATGAAACTGGACTATTAGAACTGGTGATTACTTCCGACAACGAACTTTTAGTGAAACCACGACTTTTTCTAACTTCAACTGACAATTCATGTATGAGAAATGCCTCGTTAGCCTAGTGGTTAGCATGGACACTTTCAAATCTGGTGGTCATAGGTTTGAGCTCTTCTGAGTAGAAAATTTTAGTACTGAGACTTTCTATACAGAAGCTTGCCTCTGAGAGCATGCTAAGCCTCTCGTCTGTCCTGCGCCTAATCTATAAATTGCCGATCATGTCGAATTTGCGCTCCACATGATTTTGAGAGATAAAGGAATTTCGAGCGCACTTTATTTGTATACACACTTGAGTACTATATTATTATCTCTTGCATACTAATATCTAGAAATCTATTTGATATTTTTAATAGTAATATTAACGCCAAAATGTGGTGTTCGTTAGTTTGTTGTACTTTCGCGCAGGAACTGCGCAATGAACTAACGTTTTATTTAACGAATTTACATATAGATTTAGTTCATTGGACAAAAGAGATTTTAAGGGTACGTTTTATCCAATATAAAGAGATTCTCAAGGGATATTTTTATATTACAAAAGTCATCTGACCAAATTAATTTGATCATTCATCCACTATCTATGTATAGATATTGTATATACCACACGGTATGGATAATCTTTGTTATATTCTTATCTAATCTTTACTATTACTACCTTATACATATATACATGTAATAAAATTGTAACTGAGTAGAATCTGTACATTAAATATTTTTTAGAAAATCTTATTGAAATTATTCATTATTAGTCATTATTATAGATACAGAGATAGAATCTTTAGTTTATAGAATTTTTGTCTGTCTGTCTGTGATCGCATTCACGAGAAAACCACTGGACAGATTTTGATGAAATTTAGTATGATGATAGCTGGTTATCCGGGTCAACATATAGGATACTTTTGAATGCGGGAATGTATCTCATCTCTGAGAAATCTATACAAGACGTTAAAACGTATCTTGGGACGAACCCAAGCGGCACGAGGGTGAATTGCTAGTTTTATATATATAGTAGTACATATATTAGGTATAGTAACTACCGTTTTACTTCAAAAATTATTCGTACGATCGAGCTTTGACGCTTGGTATAATTTCGTGGATGTGCGATCTCAACGAAGTTATTCGGGTCAGTAAATCAATCCCTAGAGATTTCCAACAAGCCTTCGCGTTAAAATTTATATCGGACCTAGACCCTAAAGTTAGGTTTCACTTCATTATTGCTTCAAGTAGAGAGCAACATCATATATCTATATATACATACATACATATATATATATATATATATATATATATATATATATACATATATATGCACTTGTAATTTACCTTTGCTTTGGTCGGGTGCGTCCGTAAGTTTCTATGTTTTAAGAACGCATAAAACACAAACGTCCAAAGAAAATTCCTTTTTTGCTCCACTAACCTTCGCAGGCGCATACGAAATATCCCACCAGAGTTTCATCACAATCGGATCAAAGGCTTAGAAACGCATATAAAACAAACATACGAACATTCATTTTTATTTACATATATAGAAAATTACCTATATTAAGTTATAATATGTTTTTGTGGTTTATTTTATTAGCCATTTTTTAACTACTTTTGTTATTTTTATTTAAAACTCTACTATGGATGTCATGCGGTATTTTATACGCTATTGTACATTTATGTTACATATCTAAAACTATTTAAAATTGATAAACAAACAGTCAATATATAAAATTATTCTCAAAAAAATATTATAATAAGAACAGACTTAAAAAAGCTTTATCTAATAATCTTCACTTATCAATACTAATATTATAAAGAGGCAGAGTTTGTTTGTTTATTTGTTTGTTTGAACGCACTAATCTCAGAAACTACTAATTTGAAAAAATCTTTTTGCATTAGATAACCCATTTATTGAGGAAGGCTCTTATATTCTATATATACCATACTAACCGGTAAAAGGAACCCGAGCAAAACGAGGATAAGTCGCTAGTATTATATAGAAGGAAAGTTTATAAAATATGTATAATATGTAGTTTTATATCTAAACTACTGATCCAATTTTAGAAACTCTATGAAGCTATATAACCTCGGAGTGCTACAGATTATTTTTTATTTTGATAATAATGTGTTTATGTCAGTAATCATAATAATTTTATTTGGAGTTGAAAAAAAATGGTTGAATTACTTTATCGGCTATTTTTAGGCACCTATGGATGCATCCGAGCGAAAGAAGGGTAAGTGGGTAGTAAAATAAATTTTGGTATAAGTTATTTTTACCCATACTACAATTTAGTCTGATTGAAATTTGGCCATATTTCGTTCTCGTCACTTTATTTACTTTTAGGCGGCAGCTTTTCATATTGCTACATTAATATGTAACAATGTTAAGTTATCATACGTAATATTTAATAAAAAGAACCGGACAAGTGCGAGTGTGAATTGCTCATCGACATTTTAAGTTATGTTTTAACATATGTAGTTTGTTAAACAAAAAGTAAAAAAAAAATACGAGTATTTTCCCATTTACAGTATTCAACCATATATTTATGGGGAACTTCAACTTATATTTATGAACGAACGCGTGGTACTGAAAATATTTCATATCTCTAAAATTCTGTGTATCTTTTTCGAAATGATTTGATTAAAAGTATTTTGCTTTATTATCTCGATTTATTCAAAACTTTTACCACAACGGGCGACTTTAAAGCCATAGCTCTCGGCAACTATTAGCTTTTTCAGAAGTCTCTCAAAAGTATATATTACCATTTTAAAGATAGATTCTCTGAAAGAGTATTGGTTTCACATACATAGCTTGTGTTGAGCCCTTTTTAACGTCCCACTTCTAGGCACGGGCCTCCCTTCAATACGAGGGGGATCAGGCCATAGTCCACCACGCTGGCCAAGTGCGGGTTGGCGGACTCTAGATAAATGGATTATGTGGAACCATTTTTCTTTATTTAAGCATAAATATACAATAAATAAAGTTATTACAGTTGATAGTAGACAGTAAAATTGTAATAATATATTATTTCTCGAAAATTGAAGACAAGTTAATTTCATGAAAATTACCCGTCGTTAAACCTGCTCATAAAATTTCACCTAAACCCTTAGAGAGCTTTAAAAATGTAAAGCCTATTCTTACCTTTTTACTACCTTTTAGCGTTAACCTTTTATGTTCCTTGCATACTTCAAGGAAATGTGGAAACTTGGAAATTGTCGGTCTGCATCAAAAGAAGAAAATATTACGTTTATACTAGATGTGTGGGGACTTCAAGAAATCACTTTTGTATAAGTTTATAAAGAACTATTAAAAAAACGATTTCAATTCATCTCTAGATTATCCATATTATTTTTTAATCTATACTTACCTACTAATATTATAAAAGTGAAAGTTTGTGAGTATCGATGTTTGTTAATCTTTCACGGCAGAACGTATGAACGGATCTGGATGAAATTTGGCACAGAGATGAAATATAGTCTGAAATAATATAAAGGCTACTTCTTATCCCGGAAAAATATACGATTCTCGAGGGATAGATTTGTTTTTGTTTTTCTATCCCTAGTCCAAAATAAATTAACACTCAGTATCTGTACATGCGATGAAATTGTAACTAAGCCGAATCTGTACATTAAATATTTTTTGTGAAATCTTATTGAAATAGACAATATTATCGACACAGAGGCCAAATCTACAATTTTTAGAATTTTTGTCTGTCTGTTTGTGACCGCATTGCGGAAACATCACTGGAGGGATTTTGATGAAGGTATGATGTAGCTGGTAATCCGGGTCAACATATATGTTAAAAGTATGCTATAGTATACTTTTTACTTCAGGAAAATATCTCACCTGTGAGAAATATCTACTAAACGTTAAAACGTAACTATGGACTAACCCGAGCGAAGTGAGAGTGAGTCGCTAGTAATGTTACAAAAATGATCTTTGCGGAAGAAAAACAATTTTGAATAAATATATATATTTATATATATATACACCATAAAGATGTCAAAATAGGGGTTAATATTTTCTATGAGAAACGTGATTGTTGAAGTAAGAAATGTGAGAATTGGTACCAATCCTATCGGACACAAACATGTTATTATCTAGAATAAAGAGCAGTTGTTGATATAATATTATATTAGTATAATAAAGACAGTAAAAGCTTAGGTGTTTGCTTTCTAAATATTAGGTAAATTTGATTATAAAGTCCAAATAAAACCTATCTTATCTACACTTATATTAGTATTCTATTTAGAAAAATATAATTTTACATTTAATATTAATTGATATTGTATTACTTAATGCCTTTTAATTATCTATTTCTACTTGTAATAAAACTGTTTATGTACCGTACCGTACCGTATAGGTAGATGTACTTAAACCGGTAATTAAAGTATCTTATAGAAAATGTCAATGAAAAATCATATAAGCCAACTTCTTTATTTTCAGTCCATTATTATATAGATTTTACCAATTAAATAAAAGTATCCAATAATTCAGTGGAGCGAGTTCAAACCCCGACTCTCGCATATCCTATATTTTTATGTACGTTCGTATCATTTCGAACATGATTTACACTTAATTTACAGTAAAGGGAAAATCGCGAGGAAACTTGCATGTTGAAGAGAATCTTACTAGTTTTTGAAAGACAACCACCAAAAGTAAGTTTAGAAAGGCCGCCAACCTGAATTTGGAAAGTGTGGCTTTTGCTGAATGGCTATCCCTTTCTTGTCGGGGCCCAGCAGTGGGATAAAAAAAGTGGGATACAAAGGGCTGAATCATATCCATTATTTTATGGACAGGACACAGGGGCTTATCAAGTCCTTTCTAGAAAAAGGGAATAACTATCACCCTTAAATATTACGTCAATTTGTAGTCAAATATTGACTCACTTCTTGACTAACCAAATTCATTGCATATACTATTTATGTATCTTTCCTATTAAGACGGTAATAGGGTAGTTATCTTTCATTTTCAGTCATTCCGTTGTTACAGTATTAGTGAAACTTGTCTAAATTTGTTATGAGAAATAGGGATTTTAGTTAGTTATCAAAGTGATAACAAAGTTTTAGAAGTTGTTTAATATGCACATATGTTATGTTAGAAATATAAATTGTAACTTCGTCCTGAAAAATCATCAATATATCAAATATTTTTCTATTATTATTGCCTTTCAATCGTTTTCAAGGTAAGTTAGCTAATATTATTAATGCGAAAGTAAGTCTGCCTGCCTTTTTGTTACCATTTTACGCCTGAACCATTGATCTAATTTTGATGAATTTTGGTACAAAGACATACACAGAAGGACAAACTAGTTACTTTTAGTCGCAAAAATGAAAGTTAAATATAGTGAAATAGGGTTTGAAAATTTGTATTGGGAACAAATCATTTATCAACTTTAGGACATAAAAATTCGTAAAATTTATAACTTTGATATGATATAATCAATGTTTCAGCGTTTTTAACCAAAGTGAAATAGGGGATGATTTAAAAAATTTTTTATAGCATTTAACTACTTTTATATAGCAATGAATATCCTATAGTCTATTATACTAACCATTTAAACGTACCTACCTAAAAGTATGCATATCTATGCATATCTATACACATAATTGTAACTAAGCCGAGTCTGAACATTAAATATTTTTTGGAAAATCTTATTGAAATAGACATTACTATCGATACAGAGGCCGAATCTATAATTTTTAGAATTTTTGTCTGTCTGGCTGTCTGTCTGTCTATCTGTCTGTCTGTCTGTTACCGCATCACAGAAAAACCACTGGAGGGATTTTGATGAAATTAGATATGGTGATAGCTGGTTATTCGGGTCGACATACTTTACTTTTTACCCTTGAAAAATATCTCATTTTTAAGAAAAAATACAAAAACTGCAATGTAAGAGTATACTAATATGTAAAACCTAAGAATTTGGTTTTTGGTCATCTGAACGTAGGCGGAGCCACGGGCAATGCTAGTATATTATAAAATATTCCACGTACCAATTGTAAATCAGTATTAAACCTAGTTGAACTGGTTATAAAGCAATTAGATAACTTATCAGAGTTCTGAGTACATGTTGTAGATACTAGTAATTATTAATGGACGACACGATGCATTCGCATGCAAAATCGTTTATTTCATAAGCGCATCTCTTTGTATAAAATTTATATTTTAGAGTGATATTTTTTTTAAATTAATCTTTTAATCATAAAATGTACTGATATTGACTCTATTTATATATGTATATCTTTTACTATATACCTCTCTTTGCTATATCCTTTATTTTCTAAAGGATAGCAATACCTAATTTCTCTTTATATCTTCAAGACTTTGGCCTTGAAACCTAGCAATTTTTTTACATAATACCTATAAAATTTTAAAAAATATTGAGGAGTTTAGGGGAGAAGAGGGGTGAGGAGGAGAGGAGAGGAAAGGAGAGGGAGGAGAAGAGAGGAGAGAAGAGGAGCGCAAGCGACCCCAAGGCCGCGTTTTACTGGGGGAGGGGGAGGCGGGAGAGGGGGGGGGGTTGGGGGAGCGGGTGAGAGGAGGGGGGAGGATGTAGTAATTCGTTTTTCATCATAGTACCCTAATTTTAAAGTGAATTAGTCATCTATATTTTTTGTTTAGTTATTATTAATGGCAGACATTTTTACAAATGCTTTGTACGAAAATAAAATCATGTCACTAATAACACCTACGAAAAGGAAGCCACATTTGCTAAGTTAATCTGGGGCCTTACATAATATAACCCAGAATCCGAGGGGGGAGGACAAAACCTAATAAGTATAAGCCTGTTTTGTTTCTTTGTATACTTTAAAGTTTAAACTCTGAAAATAGCAGTCCGATTTAAAAAATCTTTTTGCGTTAGGTAAATGGCCTATTTATCTAATGAAAGGAAGATATCTAATTTTACGCTTGTACCATAACGAGCTAAATAATAATTAATATTATGCATAAATAAATGCGAGTGGACCCACGGACAAAAGCTAGTACTGTAATATATTTGTGCGGGTGATAAATAGATTGAAGTAAAAAAAGTTATTCGAATAGACTTTTAAGAAACTTTAGTAAGTAAAAGTTTAAAGAATAACTTTTAAACGAGAAAGGTTTCCCAAGATCGTGACTCTTGGCATTTTATATATGAAGAACTTACCTGAACATATTATCTTCTCAAAGGTCCAGTTTTAACTTTGTATTTTTTGCTAGCTTTGCCAGTGGTTCATGCGATTTTATTTTTACAAAGCTATGAAGCAATCAAGAAAGGTTTATTTCTAGTTTCTTTTTCTTTAAATAACAATAAATAAATAATAATAATAAATATGTTGGGACATTAACATACAGCACCATCAAGTTCCATGGTAAGCTACGAGGCTCGTGTTATGGATACCAGATAGTTGATACACTACACATAATGTGTAACTTTAAATACATACATATTATAAGTATAAACACCCATGACTGGAGTACAAACATTCATGCTCATCACACAAATGAATGCTTCCAGCGGGACTCGAACCTGCGACCGCTGGTATAGCAATTATGGTCACTACAAACTGAGCCGAACGTGTCGCCAAAAGCCGTCGTCGTCGTTTCGTGCAGTCGTCATTTGATTTTTTATTTGACATAATGATGATATTCTTCTTGCGCTAATAGAAAACTAATAAATCACGTGATCCGTATCAATTCGCATATATTATATTATTTTTCATGGAGATATCGATTATAATAATGTTCATTTAAATATCTATCGATTAAATTATTTTTAATTGAAAGATCCGTAGAATTCTATTTTAGTTTTTATTTACCTGTATTATTTTATTTTAAAGCATAAGTATAACATTATAATGCCAACCGAGTCTTAGACCCTTTTAGTTATTATTTTTGTCTGAAAACTAACTAAAAAAAAACAGGTTGTCAATTTGGTTTTGTTTTGAGTGTACATATTATACGACATCTTAGTTAATTTTGAAATGATTTTTAGTGGACGTATTGTCTTATATTTCAAAAAAAAAAATCTTACAATGATTTCATTATCCTTTGACTACATGACGTAATTTTTACTGTGCTTTTGTCTTTATAGCAATTTTAACACGTTCATTATCAGATATATCACGCGATATCACGAAATAGCCGATTACGCGACAACACGTGGACCTCGCCATGAAATTTCTAAGCAACCTAATTTTGGCCACCCCACGAAATCCCAATTTTCAGCTTCTTAATAAACATATTAAAACAATAAATACGAAAGTTTGTGGGGATGCATGGATGTCTGTATGTTTGTTACTCATTCACGCAAAAACTCCTGAATGGATTTTAACGAAACTTTACAATAATATAGCTCATACATTAGAATAACACAAAGGTTACTTTTTATCCTGAAAAACTTAACGGTTTCCCTGGAATAGATTTGTTTTTGTTTTAACGGCTCACTCTGGCTTCGCTCAGGGACTCGCCTTCGCGCACGCTCTCCACTAGAAACACTATAAATCAATCACAAATATTATTATTCTTTAAACAGATTATGTGAGAATTTAATGTATCATCATAAAACGTGACATGTTTTATATTTCGCTAAGCTATAATATTAATGCAAGCAAGCGGAAACTGTTTCTAAAGTTAAAGAGCCTAGGTCAGCCAAGTTAGGACTAAGTTCACCGCATCGTCATTATTTGCTAACTTACTTCATAATATAACTTGACTTCATATATTTTGCTTATTTAACTTACTTATAAAGAAAATATCTCCAAGCTAGATGCATAGAGATAGTTTGTCTAGTTATAAAGTTTAATAAATCTAGTAAGGGAAAGTTCGATATTTTTTTTTGTTTAAATACGAGTATTTTATTTTTGTGAATTTAATGTTCAAATTCTTATGGAGAGTCTTAAAAGATACGAAAAAAATAATTTTGATAGAAAACTCAGGCTTTATGTTTTTTTTTTTTTGGTGGGATATACAGAATGAGGCTATGTAAGGAATGGAATAAAATGCTAAATGGACTACGTGGTTTAACTGGCATCTTTCATCGCATTAAACATACGATACGAGAATCGTACAAGAATCGAACCCACAATATTAAGCCAAAGAGCAGTATCAGGAAATAAACAAAAATTTTGCTAGTAACATGAGAAGTAAAAAATGCAACGATACACAGTAATTTCAACATTCACAATAATTTTTCAACAATCCTTTAACTAACAGCTAGAATGCAACGATTTTAAAATATACTTTTTACAGTTTTCGGTCTCTGAATAAAAGTAACTTCGAGCGGAGTCGCATAGCTTTTAAAAAGCTAAAATTTCAACAAGTCAAAGCGAGACGAGCATTTAAAAGTGAAATTTTTCCGTAAAGGGAGCTCGTGCACGTCGAAACTCGATCTTGGAAATTCTCTTAAACATACATGATTCTCAATTTGCAGACTAAAAGAAAAATATTCTATGAAAGTGAATTATCACATATAAAGGAATTTTGAAAATTGAATGAACAAAGTTTTAAATAAACTAACTTGAAGTCAGGAGTTTGATTCCCTTTAGAGAAAAGTTTTTATTAGTTATTCTTTTAACCCAATTCAAAAAGAAGGAGGTTTTATATTCGTCTGTATGTTTTTTATGTATATCAACTAATTTCTCGGATTCTGCTTGTATTCAGCCCTTTTTAACGTCCCACTGCAGGGCACGGGCCTCCCTTCAATACAACGGGGATCAGGCCATAGTCCACCACGCTGGCCAAGTGCGGGTTGGTGGACTTCACATGTCTTTTGAAAACTTACTAGGTTCTCTCAGACATGCAGGTTTCCTCACGATGTCTTCCTTCACCGTTAAGACAAGTGGTAATCATGTTGGAAATGATTCGCACATGAAAATATCAGACGTGTGAGACCCGGGATTTGAACTCGCTTCACTCGGTTTCCCAAGCGAGCGCGTTACCTCTGGGCTACCACTGCCTTGTGCTTGACCGACTTAGTTTAAATTGTATTCTAAAAAATGTTTCGATAGAGTATACTGTAAATTAAATTACAAATATGTGAGCTTGATCTAATTAGGTTTTTTTATCTACTTCTAATTGTCATGTTGATTTGAAACTACATTAATTTTATATTACCGGCCGATCTGATAAAGCCAGAAGATGGATATAAAAGTCTTCATCAGTTACTAGAAAATACTTTTAATTTGGTTTAATTTGACAATTCCAATCCGTTAAACTTCAATTTTAAGGCCTGATTTTTAGTGTTACTAAGAAAAGCAAGTTTAATTGTTTTTAAACATTTTTTTTGTTTTTCAAAACTATGGTAGATCCTTGTAGAAATATGACTTAAATTTATAAAATTACTCTATAATCTACTGTGCATCAATTAAATGCTAAGATATTGATGATAAAAAAGAAAAAGATTATTGAAAGTCGAATATCGCAGGAAAAAATGGACGTAAAGGCTTTAGTAATAACATGTTTTTTTGTTTATTTCTTACATTTTTTTGACCTCTTGACAAAACTATGACAAAATTTTGTAAAAATCAACTTAATTTTTTAAAATTGTATAATTTTTTTAGAAAAAAAACAATAAATTTAAATTCAAAATTGATCAAAAACTAATAAAATATCGATAAATTCGAAAAATTATAACATAAATAGATTCTATGGCAAAAAAATACAAAAGCACTGGTATACTTTACGTGAAGTCCAACTTTTATTATTTTTTCACGACTCGTCTACTAAACTACGTATATATGTACATTGTACTATAGTAATTATTACACAGAACTATTTGAACAGTTAGATGAATTTTTGGGATTTTTGAAATAAAATTTCATTGCAATCTAATTTTATAAGTTATCATAGGCTTTACCTATAGCTAGCTATCTTTTGCATAATATATATGTGTAGTATATACACATACTTGGGAATGAATTGGAATTTTCCAATTCAATTACCACCATCTTCCAAGTGACTGAATTATTAAGTACCTATAATTTCGTTAATTGTGAGCATTAAAATGAAGCCATATTGCTTAAGAGTGACTCGATATTAAAATCACGAATAAAATTGAATTTGATATATAGTAATATACAGCATACTTCAGGAAATAGATAGTTTCTTATAGAATACGATTTCATTTCCTTACACCTTGTAACTTTTGCCAATATACCGTGTACGTGCGTCGTGCTTTCAAGTCGCGTTGAAGGCACATCAAAGGCTTTGCGATGGGAACTTTATTAAAGCTTGCTCTTTTACTCCTGATACGATGTCATCTAATATTGCTATTAGGGTTAAAGCTTTATTATTCAGACTAGCGACTCTTCCTCGCTCCGTTCGGATACGTCCCTACTTATGTTTTAACGGTTAGCATAGATATCTCAGAGATGAGATATTTTCCCGCAGTAAAAAGTAAGTTATCCAATAATGGTTTGACCCAAGACTCGAATCTAGTGCCTCACGATATGCAATCTGTAATAATCTATACATATAATAAAATTGTAACTAAGCCGAATCTGCACATTAAATGTTTTTTGGAAAATCTTATTGAAATAAACATTATTATCGATACAGAGGCCGAATCTATAGTTTTTAGAATTTTTGTCTGTCTGTCTGTTACCACATCACAGAAAAACCACTGGATGGATTTTGATGAAATTTAGTTTAGTGATAGCTGATTATTCGGATCAACATATAGAATACTTTTTACCGCGGGAAAATATCTCATTTCTGAGAAAAAATACAAAAATTGCAATGTAGGAGTATACTAATATGTAAAACCTAAGAATTTGTTTTTTGGTCATCTGAACGCGGACGGAGCCGCGGGAAATGCTAGTATACATACATACATACATACATACATACATACATACATACATATACGTGTATATGTAAAGCAACATTACTTGGTTTCAGTCTAATAAATATCTAACCCTATCCAATCTGATGCTTATTGTACATCGATGATACATTCGGTACTCTCACGGGTGCGCGTATATTAACTGAGCAAAGGTTCGCGGCAATCTAATAAATAATATATAAAGGAATATATTACAAACAGAAATTGTTTTTTTATGTATGTACGTTATAGATTTGAACTAAAAATATGATAAATAATTTCAATGTTCACTAAACGTCACAGAAGACAGACTATAATTTGACCTTCAGTTGTGAATAAAAAAGCCAGTCCTGAGAAGAATTAGTCTAAGGAATTCAACGAGGCTAGTTACTATAAAATATATTTTTTTATTCTTTAAAATTAAAAATTACTAGCGACTCGCCCTTGCTTCGCTCGGGTTCGTCCCTAGCTTGGTTCCCAATACAAACATTCACTCCCTTAAGGGATGATTTCCGGGATAAAAAGTATACTATGTCCTTCCCAGGGTCTAAAACGATCTTCTTACCAAACATAATATAAATCGGTTCAGTAGATCCAGAGATTACCCCCTACAACGTTACAAACTCACAAACGTTACCTCTTTATAATATTAGTATAGAATATAGATGATGTTCAAATAACAAAAATTGGGTACCACTGTGTTTCTTTCGCCATACTTCTCAGGACTGAGGATTTTTCTTTCCGAACTGGTAGTACACTCGTGACATTCAGTAAAATATTCGTTAAATATTAATAAATAGTATTGTACATGTACAATATCCATACACAAACATGACAAATCCTGTTATAAAAACCGCATTGTCCATAAAAATAATTGATGTAACCGAATCACATTTATTACAATTATATCATTGTTTCTCGCATTATTGTTCGAAAAAATCGATATAATGTTATTTAATCACACGACTATTATAAATGCTAATGCTTGATGTGTCTGTTTGAATTTAGATGAAATGTAGTTTAAAAATAGAGGCTATTGTTATCAATTTTGTCAAAAGATGGCGCTTGTATATCTAATATATAAATATCTCGTGTCACGGTGTTTGTGGTCGCACTCCTCCGAAACGGCTCGACCGGTTTTTATTATTTTTTTTTGCTTATTTGGTAGGTATGAGAATAGGTCGTAAGGTATTTTTCACCCTCCTATCCCTACCCCCCGTTTTTTAACTAACTAGGGGCGAACTCGAGCGGAGCGAAGGTAAGTCGCTAGTAGCATTATAAATACAAAAGGCTGTATGTACATATAATATGTATTATGTAATAACTCAATAACCTATTCATCAAGGCCATTTCAATAAGCAACACGGTATATCTTCACTTAGTATTTAAGTAAAGAGTGGAGTATCGTGCAGATTCCAGGTGATTATATCATTGTAATTTCATTAAAGTAACGGTGTACTGAGTTCCAAATCTATTAGATCTGTAGAACTTGTTCATATCCTTTAACCATCTAGAATAGAGCTGATAGCCTGCAAACGGTTGAAGGACTAAGGACACTCCCGATGACGTCACCTGTCAAACAAAAAAAACTGAATTAAATCGGTTCATCCGTTTGGGCACTATGATGCCACAGACAGACATACAGATATACAGATATATTAAAATTATAATTATCCTCCACCACAAAGATATATTGCTCCGTCGCTGAATCAAAGTAGGACAAACCTTATTGGTTTCGCACTTACATAAACAACTACAAAAGTCAACCGTGCCGTTCCCTATTTCAACCGATGAGAACGGAATACGTCCTTCATTTGGTTGTACGTTTATCGTATATTCGTTTGTATGTTACGTAATACCTACGAATTTAAACTGATTTTCATACATAATTCTTAAATTATTGAGTAAGTTAACCCTTCTTTGTTTCACCACAGTTGGGTAAAAATATAATTTTATATACATATATAAATATGCTATTTAGTGTATAGTATATATTATAGTGTATAGTATATACAATAATTTTCTTTCTTTTACATTGACTTTTTACTTAAAAACCTCATTTAAAAGAAAACAAAGTGATTCATTATTGTAAAACTACTTCTATGCAAAAAATAAAAATATTTTTTGTGCAATTATAATAGTTTCATTGATAATTAGAATGTGATTAATTAGAGTTTGGTTATTATCATAAAATGTCTCAAGTAGGTATATAAAGAAACAGCGATTGACGATTTGTGCTACTTCGTCTTATGGAAATCGCTAGATTATATTTTTCACGTTATCTTTGAATTATTCCTTTAAAACGAAAAAAAAATGACCACGCTCGAGAATGTCAAGGTGACGTTTTTTGACAAGTTTGTAACTACCTTACTTCAATCTGACGCGTTCAAGTAATTCTTATGATCGTTTTTTTTACTATTCTGATTTGCTGTCCTAAACGTACGGTCCTATTTAAAGGGCTTATATATAGTGTTGAGTACAACAGGGTGCAAGGAGAACCCTTATATTAATCTATCGTGCGTAGGCTGCTATTTATAGTGCTTAGGCCCCTACTATTACAGAATTCGGTAAACAAAAGTCCGACACTTGAAGCATATTTATAGTTCAACAGGAGACTTGCAACGCCATAACCGGACTGACTAAAATCCACTACCATAATGGCAATTGATATAGAAATAAGATGGAAGGAATAATTTTTACAATAACGTTTTGGTATTATACAACATGTACCTATTTATTTCTAAAATTAATGAATTTTTGGTATTTATTGTATAATTATATAGCAAGAGAAAAAGATAAACAAGGATAAAAAATATAAGTCAAGTAATGTTCTTAAATTACAGTAGTTACAGTTTAATTTTAATATTCTTTTAAGGCTTGTTTGCTTAATTTTTGTTTTAATTTTTATAGTTTTTTTTTTAATTAGTTTTGCCAAATTAAAATTAAAAAAAAAATTTATTCCCATTTTAAATAAAATTCAAGTTTATACCAATATCTTATAAATCCCAATCTCTTCCAGTTTTCTCCACGGATACGTCAATGCATTTTGTATACAGGCCACGTAGATGCACTAGCAACGGTTGAAGGCAAATAAATTTCGCGATTTGCGGTTGGAAGGTTTCCAGGCCGGTGTAGACTTGGTGTTAGCCCAAACAGGGCTGGTAAGCCGTTACTGCGATAGTGTGTGATATGACTTTGCCAGGTCATGTTTTCTGATTTTTTATCCTCCTGACATACTATGTTTATTTTAAAAGAATGTTATTTTTAGAATGTTATGTTTATGAAAATGTTATTTTTCGAGAGACTAGAACTCTTGCTTTTGATTATGGTGACCAAATTCGATGAAATTACGTATCTACATGAGGTAATTTTTTTTATTTATTTTATTTATTTATGCTAAGCTCCAAGTCGGCTAATACGGCCATTCCTCGGGGAGCGCATAACAATATCACGTCTTGCATTGGTGTCTTATTGCCCTTAAAAATTTTCAACTTAGAAGTTTTGTTTTTGAAATTTAGTCAAAAGATCACAATTATTTTCATAAATTCGATATGATGAAGACTCCGAAAATATCTTCCGACTTCGAAAATATCTGATTAGGTATCTATTCTAAATGAAAACTTCCGTTTAGTTATTTTTTACATTTTGGTGCCTGGAAGTCGGTTTTTATTTTTTGTTAAAAAGTTTTTGTTTATGTATAATATATTATTGATCAATTTTTAATTTAACTGTATCAGATATGTATAATTTATAATATAAAAAAATATATTTATAGAAACAATATATGAATAGCCAATAATGTAGATAATTTCGTTTAGAAACATTACTTTTAATAAAAATTCTATTCTTATTTTCGGCTTACATTAGTAAATTCTGTAACATAACTTTTCAGATTCACGCTATTTTAATTCATTCTGAAAATAAAATTTCCAGCAAACTAGAACAGATGTGGAAAAATAACTGATATAAATTTAAATCTCAACCAAATTTTGCGTTGAGCTAACACTCTACAATCACAAACAGTTGAACATGGATATGGTTTCAGTAAAGGATTACAAAAACACACCAGAAAGCCAACGGAATACGCTGCAAGAGAAAATTAAATTGCTTGGTACAATGACGGTCCACTAAATTAATTTTAGTAAGCAAAGTTAGTTTCCAGCGTAATTCAGTCTAAAGGGGTAATTTGGCCGCGAGGCGGGAGGTTCGAAACGTCTTGAAACGACTTAACGATTCCGTATAAAGATAGGGCGCAAGTTATAAGATCCATATCCATACTAATATTATGAATGTGAAAGTTTGTTTGTTTGTCTTTATTTCACGTTGAAACAGAGTGCCGGATTGACGTGATTTTTTGTGTGAAGGTAGTTAGAGCGCTGGAGAGTGACATAGGCTACTTTTCATCGCGGGTGATTATCTGATTCACAAGTTATATCTAATACAATCCAAAAAAATATTTATGATCAGAATTACTTGTAACTTGGTATTAATGCTCTTCAATACAATAAATAAATGCGTGATTTAGCGTTTTTCAAATTCATCCCATAGGGGGTAAAATAGGGAATGAATGTTTGTATGAAACCTACCTTTATAAACTTTTTTGTAGTTTTAGCGCGAGCGAAGCCGCGGGTTCTCCTAGTGTTCCATAATTGAAAAAAATCTTTAATAATAGTGATGTGTATCCACCAGTAATTAAGACGATTACGTTGCATTGACATAATGGAATAAAAAATCTACCTAAGCAAAATAAATTGTAATAAATAGAAAAAATACTATAAGTAGCTATTTAATTTTGCAAATGTAGTTTTATAAAATAATGCAATACGAATCTGTACATTAATTTTTTTTTGTAAACCTTATTGAAATTCAAGGCTAGTGCTTGCCACACCAGACATTATTATCTATACAGAGGCCGAATCTATAGTTTTTAGAATTTTTGTCTGTCTGTCTGTTACCCCATCACGAGAAAACCACAGGACAGATTATGATAAAATTTGGTATGATGATAGCTGGTTATCCGGGTCAATATATAGGATACTTTTTACCGCGGGAAAATGTCTCATTTCTGACAAAAAATACACAAACAGTGTAAGAGTATACTAATATGTAAAACCTAAGAATTTGGTTTTTGGTCACCTGAACGCGGGCGGAGCCGCCGGCAATGCTAGTATTTTATAAATATAACCTGTAAAAAATTCTGTTTTTGTTTTTTAAAAATATCCGCTAAAGTTCGTCCTTTGAAATTGTTAAATTTCTTAAGACTGGTTAAGCGGAACGTCACAGTGTCGATGCTCCGACTCCTAAGCCAAAATTATACAAGCTACCTCAATGTAGCGTACATCCCAAGTGTTCTAGCTTTAGAATCAAAAAGAACAATGAATACTTTTATTGCGTTTCAATATTAAATAAGTTTCGGTATATATGAAATTTCTAAGGATAAATATAAGTATTAAACTATTTTTTATCTACATATTTTCTATAAATAAATACTGTAATAAATGATATTGATAGATACTAAATAATGAAATTTAAAATATTTTTACTAGCAATATTGGTTTAAAGTATGTATCGCATTTAACACGCTTTAAACAACACAGACGGACATTTTTATTTATTAACAATAATTAAAAAGTTCAAAATCTATCATAAAACATAAACTAACCGTACTACCGAAACAGATTTCTATCGAAACTGCCAAAGTCTTAGAATTAGACATCACTACCGTAAAACTTTCACCATAATCGATTCGAATAAGTCAATTGATTGTTCCATCAATCTATGCTTTAATGTGGTTAACTCCTTTGCTATTAAGTTTAGGGCCGACATAATATGGGGAGAGAGGACTGAATAACTGTTAATCACTGAAACGTACCCTTGAGTAATATCTTATGTTCTGAAGCATTAACGTAAAGTCCATACTAACTTCCATATTAGCTTTCTATTAAATTTCTATTTATGTAAATATTTAAGTATATTAATGTTAAAAGGTTTTGTATTCAGCCCTTTTTAACGTACCACTACTGAGCAGTGTCCTCTCTTCAGTACCATAGCCCACCAAGCTGGCTAAGTGCGGATTGGCGGACTTTGGTCACGGGCGAAAATTAAACAGTAAACACAATACATATTTTCAATTCAGATATTCTATCTTGACGACACGTTTGGTTCAGTTTGTAGTGAACCTACTTGCTGCGCCAGCGGTCGCGGGTCGAGTCCCGCTTGGGGCATTCATTTGTGTGATAAGCACGAATGTTTGTACTCCAGTTGTGGTGTTTATATTTATATTATGTAATAAGTATGTATATATTTAAAATTATATATGTGTAGTGTATCAACTATCTGGTATCCATAATACAAGCCCCGTAGCTTACCATGGAACTAGAAGACGCTGTGTGTTAATGTCCTAACATATTTATTTATTTATCTACAGGTACAAAATATCTAGTTTGAACCCATTAATCATACTAGTTTTTAACATAAGGCACTTTGCTCACTACACTACGTTTATATATACATAGATTTAGTTATCTGAAACTTAAACTTAATCACAAACATATAAAAGAAAAGGCTAGAAAAATATAAAGGACTTTCAATAGACATAATATATAATATATAATAAAGAAATATAAAAAATAATTGTATATTCGTTGCAATTAATATATCTACTCTACTAACATAAAAATCAGCTTATTTAAATTTATAGAAGAAATATATATATAAATATCTATCTATACTTATTATAAAAATAAGTCCCCCGGCCGCGTCTTTCTGTCCTCCTGTCTGTCCTCCTGTCTGTCCTCCTGTCTGTCTGAACGCGATAAACTCGAAAACTACTGAACGGATTTTTATACGGTTTTCAACAATAGAAAGAGTAATTCTTGAGGAAGGTTTAGGTATATAATTTATTATGCTTTTATGTAAATTAGCTGAAATACGGCGACAAATGTTGAAGAGGTCGCAAAAAATCTCGCCAAATGGGAACTTTCCACGCGAACGCCGCGTAAACTAGCAAAGATACAGTTAAGTAATGTACTAGAGAATTCAAAATCTATAAAAATGCTACAAAAAAGTCCGCGATAGCATATCTCTATCTCTTACGGTTGACTTACAATAACCACTTTTATGTTAACATTTTCAATTAAAAACATTACGTTATTTTCAAAGTTATTTTCTTTAGTTCGGTATTAATCCTTATCCAAATGAATATTTTAGTTAGCTTAGTCATTTAATGCAGATTAAAATTGCTCTTTACACTAAATCAATCAGATGAATAGTTTTTGAGATATCGTTGTTAGAAGTAATTAGTAGCGAAACATTTTTAATGCTTGGCGAGCATTGAGATGCCTACGGCGAGTCCATCCCCTCTGCCCCGCATCGCTCGACCGCCTGCTCAAGCTATATAAACCGGGCGATGTAGCGCGCGATCCTAGGATACTTTTTACCGCGGGAAAATATCTTATTTCTGAGGAAAAATACAAAAACTGCAATGTAAGAGTATACTAATATGTAACACCTAAGAATTTAGTTTTTGGTCATCTGAACGCGGGCGGAGCCGCGGGCAATGCTAGTAATATAATATATATAAATAATAATATATAAAAAATATATATAAATAAAAAAAAAATATACGCGACGAGTAAATTCGCGAGTACTGGCCAGTAATAAATATAATTAGTAATTTAAATTCAAATGATGAGATTACACTGCAGTTGAAAATTAAACTGGCGGTAAGTTAGAAGTTAATAATTCAATTAGAATTAATGATAGCAGTTATTGCTAAAGCTTCCATGAATATAGTGGAAACATAAATAATATTTACAATGGTATTGCATACAACAATGACATGCTTCATTTACTGGCAACGCTTGGTCATATAATATGTGCTCGTTTTGTTTACATTACTCTATTGAGTGGCAGCTTTGAGCGTTATCATTTTGGTTTCCGATGCAAAAATTAATTAAATAGTGTGTATATAAAGTTATTTACATAATAATCAGCTTTATAATTGCACAAAATATATTTGTTAACTTATTGGTAAAATTTTCTGTTTTTTTTATTCTATTTTATTATTTTACATATTGATATAATATATTATTTATTGTTCTGTCTTTGTGTAACTGCTTCGGTGGTGTAGTGGCTAGCATGTACGGCTGCACACCCGTGGGTCCTGGGTTCGAGTCCCGGGTCAGGCCAAGTTTACTACCTAGTACACTGGTCGTATCAAATGGTCGTCCCACCGGAGTATGAGAGTGACAGGAATAGAGAGTGCACCTGTGTCTGCGCGTACACTTGTGCACTATAATATCTCCCGCGCAGTTGGCTAGTCTCAATGAGATTGGCCGCCGTGGCCGGAATCGGTCAGGAGGACATCAATCATCATCATCATCAATATTTATTGTTTTTTAGATTTTTTTATTGGAATTCAGCATTCAAATTTAGATCATGTGAGACTAAACAGAGAAAATGGTTATACATATATAAAGAAGACAGGTTATAAAATATCTCAACCAAGTTTAATGCAAATACATAGTTCTCTCTTTGCAACCCGATAGAGATACTCGACAAAATAATTGGAAAGGCAAAATCACTATATAATAATAAGCACATCTCTAAAAAATGTACCTATTACATATTTTAGTCTATACATATAATAAAATTCTGAGTCGAATTCGTACAATAAATATTTTTTGGAAAATCTTATTGAAATAGAATTATTATCGATACAGAGGCCGAATATATAGTTTTTAGAATTTTTGACTGTCTGTCTGGGAACGCATCACTAGACTGGGAAACCACTGGACAAATTTTGAGGAAATTTGGTATAATCATAGTTGGCTATACGGATCAACATAAAGAATAATTTTTACTACGGGAAAATATCTTATCTCTAAGAAATCTATACTAAATGTTAAAACGTTACTCAGAACTAGCCCGTGCGGAGCGATGTTGAGTAGCTAATCATCTATATTTTGTTAAAGATTATGAGTTCTCTTATCACGCTCAGAACAGTTTGACAGTGATGTTTGACATTTTTGTTATAAAAAAAAGAATTCTCCTTCGAAGCAAAAAGTGACATTACGAATCGTAATTCAATAAATAACATTTACTGAATCCGATGTATGCCTTTTGGCTGCCTGATAAATGTCCAAGCTTTCACATCTATCTATGATATCTGTCTATAGTAAGTACATAAGAGAAGATAAATTAGTATTTGACTTCAAAATAGGAGGAACACTCAACTGAAGTGTTTTAATGAAAATTATGAAAAATGTGAGAAAACTTTAAGTACAGCCTCATATAAATTTCAAGAAAATTTCCAAATTCTAAGGATGGATGCAGTAATTTTGAAAGCAGTATGTTTAAGATAAAAATTTATTATATGTATGTAGATAAGAACTTTGAATACCTACTTTTCACAATTAAGTTGAACATACAGCAATTACAATCTAGCAAATCTAGAAGATGAAATTTAAAAATAATATAACTTAGGTATACTTTGCTGATAATTTTAATATCTATACATAATATAATAAAATTCTGAGTCAAATCTGTACATTATAATTTTTTTGAAATACTTATTTTTATCGATACAGAAGCCGAATCTATAGATTTTAGAATGTTTGTCTGTCTGTCTGCCTGTCTATCTAAGAAGGCATCACGATAAAATCAGTGGACAGATTTTGATGGAATTTAGTATGATGATAGGTCATCCATGTAAGGTACTTTTTGCTGCGGGAAAATATCTCATCTCTGAGAAATCTATACTAAACGTTAAAACGTAACATTATATAATATGTTAGTACAACTTTTAAATTCCATATATTTTATTATAAATCAAAATACAACAGAAAGCAAATCACGTTGCAACGTCAATCAAAGTATGCGTTAATTTAATTTTATGACCGGTTGATGTGATAACAAAAGTGTGAATCATTTTTCGAACATGTCGATGTTTTTATGAAAATAATTTACTTTCGGAGCATTAACTTTTAAAAACTTGTCCATAATAATTAAAAAACCTTAAGTTTTCTTTTTATATCTAAATTACGAATATCATAGTAATTTAATTATTTTATATCTTTTTTATAATTTTTATGTTTTGTCATTTTAGAAACACGTTATATAATAAATAAACTATGAATTATAAAGATAATGTAATACATTTCTTTCCCGTATAATGTTTTCTATAAGTTAGAATAAAAAACACTTTTCTAATTTGGCACTTTATAAGAATTTTCCACTCTCATTGTGTCTAAATGAGCCAACTAGCTATGTATGTAAATCTAGTTTTATTTTACCTTTCAGAAGACAGATAGACAAGCAGTCAGGCAAAATTATCCTTAAGATATCGATTTTTATTTGCTATAGAGAATTATATATAATTAAAGAAATCAATAGAACAGGAAAAAAAAATTCGATTTAATTAAATTAAACCACTCAAGTAATTATATAAATTGTGTCAGAATTAATTATGTCTGTAGATAGATACAGTAGAGATTCCTGATAATTCTTTGAAATGTCTTAATTTTTAATTGTATATAACACTAGTGAATCAACCTTGCTCTGCTCGTGTTCGTCCCTAGGATGAGATATTTTCCGGCAGCAAAAAGTATCCTATATATTGCCCTGGATAGCCAGCTATCGATGATAGACTAAATTTCACCAAAATCTGTCAAGTGGTATTCCCGTCATGCGTTCCCAAATAGACAAACAGACAAAAATTCTAAAAATTATTGATTCGGCCTCTGTATCGATAATAATATCTACTTAAATAAGATTTTCCAAAAAATATTTAATTTTATTATATGTAGATAGATTACTTTTCATTTCTTTTTTATATATATCAAGTACATATTATATAAAAAATCCGCCCTAAATTCATATTTAAAGCTCGTTCATTATTTATTTGCGACCATTTTATAATTGGTGTTGGTGTAATAAGTCATAAAAATGTATGCACTAGCAACGGTAATTTTGAGTTTTATGGTTATGATACTAGTTACTTGTTGAGTTAATGTAGAAAGCTTTTCGCAATTCATATTTCATTTTGTTCCCAAGAAATAAAACATATAGTTCAATGCTTATATGTTTTAGCTCATTTCTACTTTCCATGTATCTTTATTTATCACTACAGTACCTGGCAGAAATAGCAGTGGTAGCCCAGTGGTACGCGCTTGCGTGGGAAGCGGAGTGAAGCGGAGTGAAGCGGGTTCAAATCCAGGATTTCGCACATCTAATATATTCAAGTGCGAATCACTTCCAACATGATTACCACTTGTTCTAACGGTGAAGGAAAACATCGTGACACCCGCACTTGGCCAGCGTGGTCGACTATGGATTGATTGAAAGGGAGACCCGTGTCCAGCAGCCGGACGTTAAAAATGGTCTGAATACGAGCCAAGCGGTCGATGGGCTTTGTACGGTGTTCTTAATTTTTCTAAAATGATTTATTTTTCGGAAGATATATAAAAATCGCGTTTCTCAGAAAAGACACCTAATTAGATAAACTTGAAAAACAAAACCATATCTGAATACAAATGTGGATCCAAATCGCTAGTACCGTTTCCTACATGAAATTTTACTCGTATATACAAGAATTGCTCATTTAACATTATAAGATTAGCGTATAATAGGTAAGTACCCATGTTCCGCACAAAATTATCTCGTATAAGTACTTGCTATTCGATTAAAACTCCTATCAGATCGTTCAAAGATTGCCAATCCTATAAATTGAAAGAATAATTAATGCCACATGTTCAATATGAACAGAGATTTAATTATTTTTCAGCGGTAAAAGTTGCCGCACATTGTATTGTAGATTATTAATATTTTATAAAATGTTAATTTTATAAATATTTGCGACTCACCCTCGCTTCGTTCGAGTTCGTCCCTAGGTATGTTTTAATGGTTAGTATGAAATAGATAGATTATATATTATATATACATATATACATAGGTAGAATGAGTTGTTTTGGGTTGTGTTATGTGTTTTCCCGTGGAAATGAGATAATATCCCGCGGTAAAAACTAGCCTATGTCACTCTCCAGCTATCGTTAAGGAAGACTTTACATAAATAGATGTACCTACACTTAAATTATATATTTATACTAATATTATAAAGAGGCAGAGTTTGTTTGTTTATTTGTTTGAACGCCCTAATCTCACAAAATACTAATCATATTTGAAAAATTCTTTCACTCACTTCGTACGGAATTTAGTATGGAGGTATAAAATCGACATAATTTCGTTTTAATATCACACGATTGAACTCATATTATTTTTATCATATTTTTTTAGTATTATATATATATTTTTCTGATGAAAAATCTATAATGTGGACTGGCTGTAAAATGCACGCTTTCCACTTATTATTGTGGCGTCAATTATAATGAGCTACCATTTATTCATATACAGAGCGTATAATTACTGGCGGCATTCGCTGAAATCAAAACCTGATATGAAAATTATTTTACAATATCCTTTGAAAATAATTGCGTGTAACCTTATATAACTTTTTTCCACTCTACTCGATTCACTGTTTAATTTTAATTAAATAATTATTTACTACACTTAATATGTACTCTTACGTTCCTAAATGTTATATTGTACGAGACATAACCCACTATTTTTGTGTTGATAACTGGAGAACTATAAATAATATAATAGGTTATAATATATGTATGTATGTGTTTAGTGAATAAGTTTTATTATATACTCTATGTATATAATATACGTTAGAAGGGTGATAAATACTTTAAGACCTATACTTATGCCTACCAAATATACAAAAAAAATCATTTAAATCGGCTTTCGGCCGTTTCAGAGGAGTGCGATCACAAACACCGTGAAACGAGATTTTTATATTTTAGATTAATATGGTATTAGTAATAACAATTTGATTTAATATCGGTAATAGCACTTTTGCAAAATGACTCCGAATTTCTAATGAATCTAATGTCTGCTAGCACTTAAATATGATATCCGCCAATCCGCATTTGGCCAGCGTCGCTGACTATAGCCTGATCCCTCTCATATTGTTATTGTTTTATTTATGTATCATATTTATATACTTTATAAAAATAAACTCCACTTTCTGTTTCTGTCCTGCTATTTAACACTATTTCTCACATGCATGAGTTAACTGGAAGATATCTTATAAAGAGATAAGTCCACCTTTGTCCACGTCACTTTCTATGTATTTTGTTTTCTCTTATAACTTATTTGAGCAATAAAGAATATATACCATAACGCCAAAAGGAATCGAAATAAAAATCGTGGATAAATAGAATGTTCATTATAAAATATTTACATGAACTGTTTCTTCCATTAAGACTTGCAAAGTTGTTTTAAAGGAATGCTAATTAAAAGAACGTTAAACTAGCAATAAGATCGTGCTTTAATTTTTGTTTAATTCTTGTAGCCACATTTTAGTCGTTTTTTTTTATTCAACGCAAATTTCCCTATTGCAATTAAAAATTTACCCGCCAGGTATTTTCATTTTGTACATATTTAGACAACTCTAAGTTTTTCATTTATCTCTTTGCTTCTTTTAGCGAGATAAATTTGTGGCTCGCTTGGATCGCTAATAAATCTGTAAAGAGTTCAAATTCTGAGTTTCACACCTTTGAAATTTTCATTTGTCATTCATTTTCAACATGATCACTTGCCTTACGGTGAATGAGAGGAAATATGCATGTCTGAGAGAACCTACGTAATTTTGAAGAAAATGTGAACTCCAACCCGTAGCGAATATCGCCAAATTCCCAATCCAATTTTACCGGTGGTAGGACTCTGTCAAGCCTAAGAAGTCCGACTGGATGGGTACCACCCCCTTATCTATTTCTCCCGCCAAGCAACAATCATTACATTGTTGTGTTCTGGTTTGAAGGATAAGGTAGCCAGCGCAATTAGGCAAGAGGCATATCATCTTAATCGTCACAGTGACAACGCACCTGCGGTTCTCTATTTTTGTAACATAAAATCTAAATGCATGAACTGTAGGTGTTAAGGGTGACAAGTACCGCTTTCCATCAGGTGGGCTGTCGGCTCGTTTGTTACTGAATACCAAAAAAAAAAGAATAGAGTATAGGCTCGTGTTTAGTAGTGGGGGGTTAAAAAGATATAAATAGTACTTACTATTAAATAATCTATCATAGACATGGTGACATACCATAAACTTTTACAAAGTAACAAAATAATAAATTTTAGTTTTAGGTTAAGTAGTCTGAAAGAATATATGGACTTTACACATGGCAAAAATACCAAAATAAATTGCATAAGAGTCCTTTTATGTAGTCATACTATGATATTTAAATAACTTTTTACAGTAAAAACTAGCTATAAAAGTTTTTGTTAGATTTTTAATAGTACGTAATTAGAGAACTCGGTGTAAAGCAAAAAGTAAAAATGCTATATCCTAGTTTTATACTATAAAGGACTACAATATTATGAAATAAATGAATAAAATAAAGAAAATGTTAACTTTTGTTTCAAGTTTATAGTTTTTGTTAAAACATGTTTTCAAAATTATTTATATTCCCAACAGAAATAACTTTTTATAAAATATATTTCTTGGAAATAAGAGACATCTCCTTCATTTCCATGGAAAGCGATCCGTGAGTCGATACCGTTTATTGAATTCAAATCACATCGGCCACAGGCGAAAACTTTGCATTCCTTCAGAATCTTTTATTAAATTTACTGACCAGATTCTATATTTCTTTTATACGTAACTGAAAAATGATTTTAGGCATTTTAAAAGAGACGATACGTTTGGCTCAGTTTGTAGAGATCCTATTTGTACCAGCGGTCGCGGGTTAGAGTCCCGCTGGGGGCATTCATTTGTGTGATAAGCACGAATGTTTGTACTCCAGTCATGGGTGTTTATATATATAACATGTATGTATTTAAAGTTATATGTGCAGTTTAGTTGCAAGGTACTAGATGGTGCTGTGATAATGTCTCGATATATTTATATTAAATATTAAAAAATAATATATTGACAATACAAAGTTACAAGTTATATTAAGATAGGTTATTAAATTATTATACACTAGCGACTCATCTTCGCTTTGCTCAATATAATAGCCCATAATAATGTTACTCCAGACTATAATCTATCTATATGCTAAATTTTATCCAAATCCGTCGAGCCTTCAGTAGTAAGGAGTAATAAACATACACATACATAGCACGAGTAATACAATAAATAAGGTTCTGTTTTGACGTGAGTTATGTTTTGGAGGCAGCCAGGGGATGCAAAGAAATGCAATTTAACTAAAAATTAATTTATTAACAAAAAAATTTTACTACTAAAATGACTGTCGATCGATGTTAGATCAAATCAGTGAAGATGCAGCCAAGTAATGCCTTTTATACTACATTATTGTAGGAAGTTGTGACATTGGCATTGATGAAATGGCTGAGGTGGCTGCTGCGCTTGCACTTGCGCCTGACCTTGTCTTGTCGTCGCCGCGCGAGGTTTGTAGAGCAAAGCTGAAGCGACGATTCGAGTTCCGTAACACGTGAAAGAAGGACAAACAAACAAACAAACAAACAAACAAACAAACAAACAAACAAACAAACAAACAAACAAACAAATAAACAAACAAACAAACACACTTTCACATTTATAATATTAGTATGGATAACATAATAAATATTTTTATTCTCTTATCCAATTATATATATTATTTTAAGTAAAACTATCTTATCGGATTTGTTCACAGATTTATTTTGATTTTTCGTTTCCGACGTTTCGAATGCCTTTTTTAGATATATTTTGTTAACTTTAGCATGGATAGTACCAACCAAAATATTGTGTCACTCTGTTGGATACGGCCTTATGACGAAGTGAGACGTGGTCTCAATTTAATCAAAGTGCCAACTTTCTCGATGTTCTGGTAATTGTTTCAGTACTACTAGCTTTTGCACAGGATTAGTTGTTGAGACTTGTTAAGCGGGATAGATTATGTCCGTGACGCTTGCCATTTTGTTCAGGAAAACTAGCGACCTATCCTGGTTCCACTTTATTATATTAAAATGATAAAACCTTTAAATAATTCTATTTTTCTTATTGAGACAAATGTATACTAATATTATAAAGAGGCAGAGTTTGTTTGTTTACTACTAATCCGATTTGAAAAATTCTTTTTGCATTAGATAATGCATTTATTGAGGAAGGCTATAGGCTATTTAACATCCCGGAAAAATTTACGATTAAATAAACAGATATAATTTGCACGTCATATTAAACCAATTAGAAGTTGCTGTTATTAAATATATAAAAAATGTGTTACTACAAAAATATATTAAATTCATTGAGAAAAAAAATCTCTTAATTAATATATAAAATTGGTACTTTTATAAGCAAAAGATTTTTGGTTAAAGCATTCTTTTTCTACAGTGGGCTTTAAAAATGTATAATCCAAACGTTAGTCAGTTAACTCTATCAGCTTCAAATTGATGAGGTGCGACTTGGTCTCGGTTTAATCAAAGTCCCAACTTGCTCGGTGTC
Organism: Brenthis daphne; assembly: GCA_947093115.1. Lineage (NCBI taxonomy): Eukaryota > Metazoa > Arthropoda > Insecta > Lepidoptera > Nymphalidae > Brenthis > Brenthis daphne. Next base: position 26,115,025 of record OX352474.1, on the reverse strand, counting down.
CCAATAATTGTTTCAATGAAACTAGTAGCTTCTGAATTAACTATTGACTATATAAATTATACGGTATGATAAGTTTTAGCTTCTGTAGATGCATAATTAATAGATGGTATAATTGTGTCACCCAAAGGTGGTTATTATAAGTGCGGTTCCCAAGCAATTAACAAAGTAAAGTTATGCTGCGAGAGAATAATTTAAAAATTGGCAGTTTGTTGGACATTCACAATGAAAAAATGAATAAATTTAATAAAAATGAATTAAACAAACAAATAAACAAACAAACAAACAAACAAACAAACAAACAAACAAACAAACAAACAACAAGGATGGACAGTCTGACGGACGTACCGACGGACGGACGGATAGACAAACAAATAAACATATACCCTATTAGTATAGATTTAGAATAATTGATATTCCAGTATATTTCGTTTTCCCATGGGATTTGTATTTCGTTGCAGAAATTCATTTAGAATTCTAAGCTAGCTAATGCCGTTTTGTTTTACTATTAGGACTATAGAGAAAACTATTGAATAGACCTTATGATTAAATGATATAATTATTTGATACCAAAAGTTTTATTTCAATTATTATTTATTATAATAGTAATACAAAAAGGGGTAAAAAAAGGTATTAAAATATTAATTTTTAATAAACATATTAATGGCGTTTACGGTTATATATACCTATTATGGTTAAAACAACAAAGCCTTTGTCGGTTTTTGGTTTTTTAGTTTTTTTTATACATAATACACGCTCATGCATATCGTTTAACATCGTTAAATATATACATATATTTTTAACTAGCATTGCCCGTGGCTCCCCCCGCGTTCAGATGGCCAAAAGCCAAATCCTTAGGTTTTACATATTAGTATTATACTCGTACATTGCAGTTTTTGTATTTTTTCTCAGAAATGAGATATTTTCCCGCGGTAAAAAGTATCCTATATGTTGACCCGGATAACCAGCTATCATCATACTAAATTTCATCAAAATCTGTCCAGTGGTTTTCTCGTGATGTGGTAAAGACAGACAGACGGACGGACGGACGTACGGACGGACGGACAGACAGACAGAAAAATATTTAATGTACAGATTCGACTTAGTTACAATTCTATTATATGTATAGATTATGTTACACGATATTTTTGTTGCAAAGTAAAACTATAATTTTTTGCTCCCGTATTATCTAAAAATTTATACAAGTCTGTTCTATAGATCATAATAATACTTAAGTATAGCAATTTAATCTATGGAATCATTTTAATCTATGAAAACAAAATGAGAAAGAATGTACAAAAAATATAAATATTAATTATCTTTTGAGCTTTGTGTCTTTGATTTTCTCATTCGGAATTTATTATAAATAAAAAAATCCACAGTATCTATAACTTAGGGGGCATCTTACGAGTATTTGTTTCGTATACAATCTTATTTTTTGAACATATAATATTTGTATCTTATTATTACACTAGCATTGCCCGCGGTTCCGCCCGCGTTCAGATGACCAAAAACAAATTCTTAGGTTTTACAAATTAGTATACTCTTATATTGCAGTTTTTGTATTTTTTGTCAAAAATGATATATTTTCCCGCGATAAAAAGTATGCTATATTTTGACCCGGATAATAAGCTATCATCATACCAAATTTCATCAAAATCCCTCTAGTGGTTTTTCTGTGATGCGGTAACAGACAGACAGACAGACAGACAGACAGACAGACAGACACACAGACAGACAGACAGAAAAATTCTTAAAACTACAGATTCGGCCTCTGTATCGATAATAATGTCTATTTCAATAAGATTTTCCAAAAAAATATTTAATGTATAGATTCGGCTTAGTTACGATTTTATTATAAGTAGATATATATTTTGACGGTCAGCATAGATTTTTCCGAGACGAGATATTTTCCCACTCTGATCATACATTTCTGAGAAAAAATACAAAAACTGCAATATAAGAGTATACTAATATGTAAAACCTAAGAATTTATTTTTTGGTCATCTGAACGCGGGCGGAGCCGCGGGCAATGCTAGTTACATATAAAAGGCTACAGCTATGTATACCAAGGAAAAGGCTTATATTACATTATTTTAACGTTGTAAAAAGAAAACGTGGTATTTGAGTAGATATGTACATATTTCGTCGAGATATGCGGAAAACGACAAGCTCTGCCATCCCGCTAGAATTTCTCTTACTGTTAAAGAATTTCTTAACACTATAACTACACTAGAGCAAATATACATAGCATTCCAAGAAATAAAATTATTATCCTTTTCACCCTTTACGTGGATTGAAATTCACGATATTATTTCGATTTATATTTTTTGTGTATCTGTTAGTATTCCTTTAATTAACTGAAATGGTGAGAATATTATGAACCATGAATCAGGATATAGGATTATTATCTATACTAACATTATAAAGAGCTAAAGTTTGTGAGTTTGTGAGTTTGTGACGTTGTAGGGGGTAATCTCTGGATCTACTGAACTGATTTAGATGATATTTGATAAGAAGATAGTTTGAGACCCTGGAAAGCACATAGGATACTTTTTATCCCGGAAATCATCCCTTAAGAGGGTGAAAATGAGGATGAAAGCTTGTATTGGAAAGCAAGCTAGGGACGAACCCGAGCGAAGCGAGGGTGAGTCGCTAGTGTTTACATATTTTTTTAAATGAAGCAATAGAAGATAATAAGAGAGTTAAATGGGCTAGAAGATGTTTATAATTATACTTTATGATCATAATATAGTGATTTACCCAGGCTTCGCTCAGAAGCGTACCTGCCTATGTGTTATTCCGGGTCATACCATACAAACTGGCATGGCGTTTTAGCGTAACATATTATGCACAGATATAACAAATGTACGCAATAACAATAGCATTTCGGTAACAAAATAATTTATTTAAAAATAGCAGGAAATTAAAAAAATGTGCTAGAGTAAAGCCTGGGCAGATCGCTTGTGTAAAATAATTGAAGCATCCCTCCAACTAGACAACAGCTACATCAGTTGATACGTAAAATACATTAAATAACTTGGCGGGTGCCAAAGTTAATCAAACGTCCGCCGTGGTTTGACAAACAGGCCAATTTGTAAGCAGAAAGCTGTTCTAAATCACGACAGAAAGACAAAACACAAATGTTATTCATAGAAATCTAGATGAAGTTTTCGTATGTAACCTGGATTTATAGATAGTATGTTACAGGAAGTAACATAAGACTTTATCTAGACGCATAATTTATATGAAATCTGTCAAATGTTAACATTTAAACGTCTAAAATTTATTTCTACGTATTTTATGTGTTTTTAACGTCCTTTTTAGGGTTCCGTAGCAGAAGGGTGCCTATTACTGTCCGTCCGTCCGTTCGTCCATCTGCCAGATGGCTTAGAACCGTAATAGGTAGAGAGTTGATTTTCTTACAGAGTATGTATTTCTATTGCCGCTATAACAACAAATATTAAAAATAAATAAAAATACAAGAAACATTTTTGAACTTCGTAATCGATCATCGAATTCAATATACTACATACATAGAGTAAAAGTTATATTAATAATTGTAAATATACTAAGGTCTAATCTAAATTTTTAAAATGTACATAAACTATGGATATATAACTTTGAAATATATATATATATATATATATATATATTACATTTAATAAAAATAAGATAAAACTTTAACCATTTATAAAATTCCTAATTTTATAACAAACTTAATGTATAACTTTAGACCGCACAGTTTTATCGCTTCCGCTTTTAACCATTTAACAGAATCTGTGGTGTATCTTCCATATTTCCTCAAAACAAGTAAAATATATACAAATACGATGCGACGTCCTAACGTTAAGTAATTAATGAAAATAGAATTCATGAAAATACAATATTATACAGTAAATTGTAAGCATAAGCGGGCTTGATTGGGTAAAATATGTATTGTACAGTTTGTTTATGTATGTAAATATGTTGTGATATTAACACACAATTCCACCTAGTTCCATGGTAATCTATGAGGCTTGTGTTATGGATACCACATAGTTGATACATTACAATTATATAACTTTAAATACATACAAGTTATAAATATAAACACCCATGACTGGGGTACACACATTCGTCATCACAAAAATGAATTCCCTCAGCGGAACTCGAACCTGCGACCGCTGGCACAGCAAGTAGGTTCACTACAAATTGAGCCATAGGCTAATCTCGGATACATCGGGAATGCAATTGCAATGCAACTTGTTGCTAGTTAATAATAATTTCCTTAAAAATTCCTTAAAATGAACAACAAATAATAAAAACCTATTTCCATAAGCGACAGCGAATACGTTATCCGCTTCCGTACATCACGAAGACCACACCATACAGTAATTGTTTTAGTTTCTCCGTTCACAGTTTGACGTTTAATTACACTCGGATTGGTCTGTTTGTTGTTGTGTGTAAATAGGTATTCCTCATTCAAGTTCATGTCTTCGAGCTTTGAATCAATTTATTAGCCTTATAATATTCGCTTTGTGTTACTCTGGATTCAAAATATATTCTAAGATTTATTCTACCAATAAAATTAATAGTTAGCTGACAGGTATAAATGACTAGCGTTTGCCTGTGACATCGCCTAAACATCTTAAATTACCGTATTTATATATCAAAAAAAAAATTAAAGATCTTGTAATTCAATTCAATTTGGCTTTTAGGCGTGCCAGTTGGACACAGATTACTTTGCCAATGCTGTGTAGAATGATGATGATGAGATAGAGAGACATGTAGAATGATGAGATGGAGAAGATACGATGTAGATAAGATATTAACCGGTTAAAAATTGTTTAATCGAATATGTATAGTAGGTATGTATGTAAAAAACTTTCTTCTTACAAATTACCTGCGTATTACTTCTAGACTACAATTATAAATTAAAAATTTTAAAAACCACCTACGCAAATTAATTATAATTTATCGATTACACTGGCACGCGTGAAACACTTAATCAAGTAATCATACCGCAAAAATGCCTTACATAATTTTGGGAAAGAACTGATACTCTTACACTGCTGGACCGATATTAACCAAACATAGCTAAGAACCATCGCAAGCAACTGGCTTTCAAATGAAAAAACCGCATTGAAATCGGTCCATCCGTTTGAGAGCTACGATGCCACAGTCACACACACAGACAGACAACGACGTCAAACTTATAACACCCCTCTTTTTGCGTCTGGGGTTAGAAAAGAGTAAAGATCATGTTCTTTATTTATAAAGATTTTTAATCTGTATATCAAACAATAAATCTTAGTTTTATAACAGCGAAATCTCTAAATTCCCATCATCTCTTATTTTTCATCCCAAGAGAAACTACTAAGACTTAGAATTATAATAGTTTTAATTTTTAAGCAGAAAGATTAATTATTTCTAATTTCATTTTCATTTGGATTTTCATAAAATCTTCCAACTCGTTTTTTACCTTTTTAGAGGTTGAATTTCTGAAAATCCTTTCTTAGCGGACACTTACTTTCTTTGAGGAAATCAACTGCCACAAGTTTGTTTGTGTTAAATATATACTTTATAAAGAAAGTTAAAATGAAATGCGTCTTTATTTAGAGTAACTTTATCCAAAAACTTACGTAGTATCTGTCTGGGAACTTATTGGGACAATAATGATCTGTCTTTTTTTGACATTAGCTGTTCGCATATAATCTAGCGTACCTATATATATAATAAAATTGTGACTAAGTCGAATCTGTACATTAAATATTTTTTGGAAAATCTAATTGAAATAGACATTATTATCGATATAGAGTCCGAATCTATAGATTTTAGAATGTTTGTCTGTCTGTCTGTTACCGCATCATGGAAAAACCACTGGATGGTTTTTCATGAAATTTGGTATAAAGATAGCTGGTTATCCAGGTCAACATATAGGGTACTTTTTACCGCGAGAAAATATCTCATTTCTGAGAAAATATACAAAAACTGCATTGTAAGACTATACTAATATGTAAAACGTAAGAATTTGGTTTTTGGTAATCTGAACGTGGGCGAAGCCGCGGGCAATGCTATTAATATTTATAAATGTGAATATATCAAACTACTGACTTTCCCACTATTCCCTTGATCGCGTCTCTAGGGGTCTTTTAGCCACCTGTAGAATAGCCGAAAAGAGGGTTATGTGTTTGATCTGTATGTGTGTACTTACGTCCGATTCTATGTATGTTAATTCTTAATTACTAAAGGGCTTAACCAATTTTGATGAATTATATAATACGTCGTTAAAATAGTGTTAATAACGCGAGTATCTGGTATATGGAAATTATTAAAAATCAAAATGAAAAACAACAGGCGCCAATTTAAGCGTTTCTTACCTTTAACTAAGCTTTTTTAACGTGTTTATTATTTAAACATATTTTCATATGTAGCTTACGAGCTTTAATAACCTAAAAGCTCTTAAACCTTAAAACATCTGCTAGGATCAAAGTTTCACGGCTATAAAAAAACAGATTTTCATATTAGGATTCTGATAAATAATGTAAATTTAGTAAGTTTCTGTTATACAAGGGTATTATTAACTCCCTCACTTTCACATTCGGGCTGCGAACGACAGGCCGGCGTAAATCCAGCTCGAAGGCCTCTTAATTAAAGGACTGAACCCTTGGCCGGCAGCTTTTAATCTTGATAGTACTGCTAATAAACTCGCATAGTTTGTGAACTGAGTATGATATAAGCCACGCTATTTTAATAGGATTTACGATCCACTTCTTTTGATTAGTGGCTTTATTTGAAAAAAAAAAGTTTTTTCTTTGAGAAAATATTTGTAGTCATAACATATACAAAATATACAAAAAAATCCACTTATATATAAGTTTTTTTTTGGAAATAGAAAATTTTAGGAATTAAGTAAAAAAGTATAGAGAACTCGTTAAGACTGAAAAAAATATCTTGCATCTAATTTCATCGATTAGAACAGAATAAAATTATTTTAAAGATTTATGAAATTTATCTCGTAATAAATAAATTTTATTTTTATAATACTATATTGTTTCATAGAACATAAAGAATATGATCCTAACTTACGAGTATTTTGCATTTTAGAATATTTCTGTACAATTCCAATGACTTTTTCCATGAAAAGAGTTCCTTTTCAGGAATAAAGTGTGGGCTACGTTAGTCTCTTAAGAAAGCTTTGAAATGCGATACAAAAAACAAACTAAGCTGTTTTTGTAAGATATCGTTGCATAGCGGAATCTGTATTTAGCTTACCTTTGCCTTTACAGCAAAATAGCACTGAACCAGACATAAGAAGATGCCAAGATAGACAATCCATATCAAGAATAGTTAAAAACAAATTTCCGTAAGCAGGAAAATGGAGAAGAGAGGAATTGAAGTTCTAGAATATTTTCAAATTGCATATATTAAAATGTTTTTTCTTAGCGCATACAATAAATAAATAATAGGGCTGCAGTTTGTCGAGTGTCTGAGTGAAGTTAAAATCGAGAAGAAATATGAAGAAATAAAAAAAGAATGAAGTGTTACTGCAAGTGTAACTAGAAGTGGAGACTAGTACTAAGTGACTGAATAAAGCTGAAATATAGTTGTACTGCTGGTGTATGTGAACTGCCAAAAGTCACTCTAGAGACTAAAACAATAAAATATCTACAATGCTAATAACTAAATATACAAGCAAACTGCACGTAGAAAATAAACTTTGTCGGATTCTTGTCAGGTACTTCGGTGCCACTTTTTCCTTCCAAATTAATTTATATATTATTGTATTATAACAGCTTTTGAGACCTTAGTCTCTCCCATGATAGCTGTAAAGTTTTTGAAGCGTCGGGAACCAAAAACTAAAATAAATCCGCAAAAACGACCAAATCAAATTTTTCAAATTTAGCACACGAAGTACAGGGCTTAGCTTCGTAGTAATTCGTTAATTACTACGAAGTATTTTAGGAAATCCAATATTTAAAGGTTAAAACGGAGAATGCAGCGTTAGTCTTATTGGTACTTGAGATTATATATTCGTAATTTAAATAGCCGCTTAGTGAAAGCAAGCTAAATATTATGTACTTATTCGAGATCTTTGTTATTTTATATAAAGTTAACAATGATAGAACAGTTTAGAACCTTTTTAAACTCTGTTTATCAACCGATTTTCATATTTTTTTTAGCTTTTGACGAGCCTTTATGTTAAACTGAAAAAAAGTATTATGATAGAATTTTAACCACTGAGTAAATAATAAATAAGGAACACTACTGAATACTTACTACTAATAATATTAGTAAGTTTAAAAATTATAACTTATAAAACTTTTCTTTTTATGTAGGTTTTGACTTTTATATATTGGTTCCGAGTAAAACTACATATTTTTCATCACTGGCCGCCACAATATCAAGATGGGGTCCAATCTGCCTAATATCTTATTGTTTTTTACCCGCAGCAGAGCTTTCGTGCTACGATGATTACAAAGTACTTAATTAAATACATATTCTATTTGCCAATGAGTCTCCCTCAAATCGCTTTAACCGTTTTAAAGATCAGATTAAACAGATATTGCTGTCTTTGGTATTATACAAATAAACATAATGAGAATTCCTTATATTACTGTGTGGATAGGGTGTTTTATATGTAACCAGAGTTGGGAACTATTTTAATTATAGATATAGTTCAAGATTTTAATCTTATTATTTTATTTTTATTTATTTATAAAGGTTTTCTAGCAGTTGTTAATTTTTTTGATACATTCGGTTTTAATTTTATATTGTAATCAATTGTTAAATGTACAGCTACATTAAAGCAAACAAGACATGCAAAATTATTTTTACATACCTTTTGACACTTAATTAAAATGTAAATATGATCAAATGTTAGCATGTAATTTATTAGATTATAGCGATTTACCCTTGCTCCACTCGGGTTCGTTCCTAGGTTGCTTCCCATACACACTATCATCCCCATTTTCACCCCTTCAAGGGATGATTTCTGGGACAAAAACTAGCTGATGTTCTCAATCTATCTTCTTACCAAATTTTATCTAAATCAGTTCAGTAGTTTTGGAGCCTATTCGGTACAAGCAAACAAACAAAAAAATATTTCCTCTTTATAATATTAAGTACAGAAAATTAAAACGATTAACACAGATTAAATTAAGTAATTACTTATTCAAATACTACATATTTAACATAGAAAGTAAAACATTATTATAAAATCGAAAATTTAAAATTAAAATTTTATAGTTACTCAACGCTGTATCAGAAATCAGTTTCCAGATTCTATCGGTATGACTGTCTCTGCCAAGTTGCATGAAAGTGTTTAGTTTTCTTTACCGACCGCTTCTTCGCGAAACTCGTTTGAAAAGTTTCTCTTGAATCCCACTGTTAGCAATCTCACACATTTCACAGAAACTCCACATTATGGTTCAATAAAGTAAGGGTTGCAGCTTTGTTCTTAGTCTTTGTAATTGGGCTTTTATTTACAACATTATTAGGTATAGTAACGGGCTCAAATCTTATATTTTATTTACTTTTGAATATAATATACATAATAATTGCGTGTATTACTTACGTTATTGTTTCTTTAGAAGTAAGTTTAAGTGTAATAATTTCAATTATAATTGTATTATGCCCAATTTCACCAACATCACTTAAGCTACCACCTTTCTTTTTCTTTAACGTTGGGAAATGCATTTACGCACGAGACGTGGGACTCACCGGCAAGCCAGTACTACCCACTAAAACCCAACAAAACCTTCTCCCGTCTTAACGGGGTGTCGCAGGATCGCTTACGTATTCAACTACGACCCCCCGACGGCAGGTCTGCCGAAGCAGACCACAACAACCATGGGGTTGCTCCAAGGTCCACTCTGCTATCAGAGAAGTACCAGGAGCAACCCGCATGGTACACCACCTCCCAAAGAGGGCCACCTCCCACCGCCCACCGAAGTGGGCCACCTCCCTGTGCGTTTCTTGGCTTCGCGCCCGCCTGAAATGCCAGGCACTACTTAGCCCCCCACCACGACAAGGTGAACGCATGTTAGGAGGGGGGGGGGGACTTAAGCTACCACCTACGTATGGGATCCCTAGCTTAAAAGTTCCCCTAAACTAGCCCCTAAATTAAATTTCGTTTACCATCGTCAGAGCCCGTATTTCTAGTACCTATATTTAGGTGACATTTTATTATTATTTTTAATTTTTAGGTGACCCCTAACTGTCGGTGAAACAGAAACTGTCCCCTAACAGCCCCCTAACCATGCTTAGGGGATCCCTTAAACTTAGGTTACGTTGGTGAAATCGGCCATTAGTCTTTCAAACTTAATTAGGATTTTCTTATTAAATCATTCGAAACATTTCCACCAGCGAAATTATAAGATGTTGGTTGTTCAGTTAAATTCATAGAATGCATTTACTTAAATTCTAAAAGGATTCAAGATGTCTCTTTATAATTTAAATACGGAAAAATTCAAGCAATGTCGAGCTTCAGGTAATTTAACATCTGCTGTGCTCTCTTTAGACTATTTTGTGCCATTTACCAACTTTTAAAATGAAAATAGAGCATCGAGCGTCGTTACTTAAAGGGACTTACAAAGATAATTTTAGCCTTTTATAGAAAGATATCTGGAATTGGCAGAGCTGGTGTAATTTTCTTTTTGCATAATGCTTTCGTTAACAGCTATAAAAGGTAAGTGTTCTAATTTAACAGCTCGATATATTTGGATCTCTTTAACTGTTTCGTTAGTCTAGTAAATTGTATGAATGTAGACCCGGAGTTTTAGGTTTGAGTCCTAGGTCGGCCCAAAATAGTTGTTGTATATTTCGCCTGACCCTCACCGGTGGTTTTGAATTTTGTGAAAGTGAAAGAAACGAGGAAATTGTAACTGAAATCGATCAGGAAGGCATTAATATTATTGTCAAATGTGGAAATAGAAAAGGATATAATATTATGATATTATCTTAATGTATACATATAATAAAATTCTAACTAAGCCGAATCTGTACATTAAATTATATATAGAGGCCGAATCTATAGTTTTTAGAATTTTTGACTGTCTGTCTGTTACCGCATCACGGAAAAACCACTAGAGGGATTTTGATGAAATTTGGTATGATGATAGCTGATTATCCGGGTCAACATATAGGATACTTTTACCATATGTCATTTCTGAGAAAAAATACAAAAACTGCAATGCAAGAGTATATTAATATGTTAAACCTAAGAATTTGGTTTTAGGTCATCTGAACGCGGGCGGAGCCGCGGGCAATGCTAGTATAAACAATAAATCTAATTATACGTCAAAGTGTTTGTTATTTCTTTCACACAAGATCACATTGTCGTAATATGACGTGATTTTTGCCAAAGAAACAATTTATGAGGCTGAGAATGACAGTTTACTTTACCTCTAGAACGTTAAGTGATTTCAGAAAGATAAGTACTTGATGCTCACTTAATGTATACTTTATATTATGAGTACAAATAAAACCAGTTTTCTGAAACACTCAAGCAGTATTTCCTTTTAAGAACTAAAAATAATGTGGTATCATAATAATAATACTAAAGTAGACAAACTTAAGCTACACATAAACACTCAAAAGCTTGTAATTTATAGGGAGGGTTGATATCTAGCCGGGGTGCAGACGGAAATGTAATTATTTTGTTTGAACATTTAAGTATAAGCTGCAAGAGCGCTTTCTCCTGGATACTGTAGTGTCAGTAAATTAAAGCATTATAACCCCTAATACTAGACTTGTTACATTAAGTATATTACATTAATTTAGAATGATTAAAGAGTTTTGTAGAGCGTGTCATCTGTATAAATATTATAAATGTGATATTTTTGAGTATGTATGGATGTTTGTTACTCTTTCACGCCAGAACGGCTGAACGGATCTGAATGAAATTTGGCACAGAGATAGATTATAGTCTGGAATAACACATAGACTACCTACTTTTTATTCCAGAATAATATATGATTCCCGAGGGATAAATTTGTTTTTTTTTATCTAGCTTATCTATTATATTTCTTAAAAAAAATGTTTGATGAAACTTTGTGTAAGCTTAAATTAGATGCTGTTTATTATTATTTACAATATGATATAATTATAAACTGATGTGGTGGTGAATCCTACTAATACCTATTATAAATGCGAAAGTTTGTGAGAATGTAAGGATGTCTGAATGCAAAGATGTATAGATGTTTGTTACTCTTTCACGCAAAAACTAGTGAATGGATTTTAATGAAACTTTACAACAATATAGCTCATCAAAATAACACTACTTTTTATTCCGGAAAAATGTATGTTTCCCGTGAGATAGATTTGTTTTTTTATTACTAACAAATAAAACATGAATATATAATTTGCTAATTTTTTTTTATTATAGTATTCCGAAAACTTTCATAATTTATTTTGTAAAAAACTAAATTGTGTACTGTTAAAGAAGTTTTTCTCCTTCATTATGGAGAATATTAAAAAATATATTATTTTTTTTACTTTAATTATAATAAAGTTTAAAAATATAATATTTTTCTTCTGTTAATAACAGGGTGCTAAAACTCTACATATATATTCTCAGCAGAAAGAAAGTATTATATAAAAAAAATTGAAATTTTATCTATAATAAACCGTTGTACATCTAAATTTTTTAAAAACAGAAATTGTGTTAAGGAAATTAAGCATTTTAACTTCATAAAGAAAATTACAAATAATAAATGAAAAAATTACAAATAATATATTTCTAAAAATAGATAAAATAAAATTTATTCACATAATTTTCTTTTAATAAAAATAACTTAACAGTGCCTTTTAATCTATCTATACATATAATAAAATGCTGAGACCAATCTGTACTTTACATATTTTTTGGAAAATCTTATTGCAATATACATTATTATCGATACATAGGCCAAATCTATAGTTTTTAGAATTTTTGTCTGTCTGTATAGGCATGTAACATGACAAAACCACAAAACGAGATAAATTTGGTATGATGATAACTGGTTATCCGGTTTAACATATAAGATACTTTTTACTGTGGGAAAATATCTCATCTCTGAGAAATCATACTAAACGTTAAAACTAACTAGGAACGAACCCGAGCGGAGCGATGATGAGTCGCTAGTCTAGAATAAAAATAAAATTTACAAATAATTTTTGTGTAAAACAAGAGTCTTGAGGTGGAAAATAATACGAGTATGTATGATTGCTTGTAAAATTAATATCATATTATATCTTCCCAGCCTTCAAAGTACGCTTCCACGAACTAACTCTTTGATATAAAGAGATAAAAATTCCGTTTAAAGATTTTCTTTTTCATCAATATTCTCATACAAAATTAAATATTGGAATATTCGCTTTTTGTTTGGGTCTTTAGATTTGCTATATGCCTATAAGTCATCCTATAGACTTTGCTTAACTCTCTATAAATATAACATCGTGTTTTAAATAAAACTATCGTTCTGGATTTATTTTGATTGAATCAATATTTGAGACGTCTAAAACCTTACTTTTTGCTGTGGCTATGATTGTTGTAAAAAAGCACTCGAAACGTCGAGAACCAAAATAAATCCACGAAAAAATCCGTTTTTTTTTTAATTTAAAATGTCAAATATTCGCGTACATCTAAAAAAGTATTACCTATCTACTTAATAGAATTTTACTATAAAATACAAAGTAAGTTATCTACATTAAATAACAAACTGGGAAATTCAACGTATAAATTAAAAAGTATCTGTTACATTTTTTGAGTAAACATTTCATTTTACCAAACGAGTTTCACGTCAGCAAGCTAATAAATCATAATATGAGAGAATATGAAGAGTATTTTACTACAAAAGTATGGAAAATGAGGAAAATGTAATAAGTTTTGCTAGTGATAATATGGTTCTTTTTGTTAAATATATATTTTGATTGAAGAGTTTTTATTCAGATCAACACATCGCCATCTCAGTGCTTATTTGTCCAAACGACCAATTTACCGAAAGCGCTTTATAAAATATAGAATTATTGACTTTTAAATATCAATTCTATTGATATTATATACACATTTAACTTTAAAAAACCGTTAAGTGTTTTTTATCTATAGATGAATAGAAATCTTGCAAATAAAGCTTTATTTTCAAAATTGAGAAAAAAACTCTCCCTACTGTAAAGTACAACAAGTATTGGCAGTTTAAACAAATAAGCATTAAGGCCAAGTGTTCTAAAAATTTTATGTTTTCCCAGAAATAGCTTATTTCTCAATTTCCCAGCAAAAGTAATAATTTAGTAACATGATGATATCAATTGAATACTAAAATGGAAAAAAATATTGATCATCTAAAAACTCATATTGTTATAGGTATATAGATAAGTTTTCGGTATATGTTGAAATAAAAAATAGTTATACTCAAAACCATTAGATTCGAATCATCTTAGTCTTTTAGTTAAGTATGTTTTTGAAACCAAAAATTTTATATCTCTCATAATGTATATGGGCTTATATGGTCAGTGAGTAGTTATTACGCATGTTACGACATGAGTGATGGAAATGACTAAATGAATGGAGAGAAAGAGGAAGATCGATGAGTAAGATAGATTGTGTGAGACAGAAAATGAAAGAGAAATTATAGATAAATAAATATGTTGGGACATTAACGCATAGCACTATCTAGTTTCACGGTAAGCTACGAGGCTTGTGTTATGGATACCAGGAGGTGACAAGTAATAGGGAGGAGTGGTAGAAGACGTACTGCGCCCACACCAAGTAATTTGGGGAAAGATGATGAATATATCCATATTTTAGATAAATAGAAATAATTTTTAAACTTTATTTCGAGCTTTTTACACATTTTTACAATTTTATTATGAAAATTTTACGTTTACTTAATGACTTACATATTTTTAAATCATTGTTCGATTTTTGTTATCTACGATATAGTATGAGTATACAACACAACAATATCAACAACACAATATAATACAACAGTTTTTAGTATAGTAAAAGAGAAAGTTCTCTGTATTTTTAAGTATGGGAATATAGATTAAAAATCATATTTTACTGCGCCCATATCGTAATTTAGCTTTTTAACTTTCTAGAATTTGTATAATAAACACAGTACATATATTTCTAATTACTTAAAAAAATATTTGAGGTAAGAGAAAGTTCAAAGGCTTTAGGAATATATAACATAATACAGACATATTATCAACCATAGCGGTGTGTAGCTTTGCATTATTAAGTCTGTATTTTATACCACGAAACTTAGTTGTGAAATTCTGAACTTTCAGAAGAGTTAAAATTGGGTTGCTACGAGTTTTACTCACGGAAATAGCCATCGGACATCGAATACCAATCGGTCCAACACTTCTGAGAAAAAAGAAAAGAACAAATCACGTTCGGTATGCTTTGAAACTTTGTTCTCTATGGAGTACGGCAGCTTCTGAATGTATGGTAGTACACTTAAAAGGAACTTTCGGAGTATTTTCTTAAAACTTTTGTTAGGTACACATAACATAACATAGAAAACAAAATTGCTATATGATCTTTGAATAATATAATTATTTTGGACATTGTATTGAGGGGGCATTTTATTTATAAAATTTTTGATTGTCTGTCGGTTTGTATATTACGTAATTTATATTAGTGTAAGTGAATAACAGGTTACATATTCAATCTCTGATAATATTATCTTGAATATAATCTTTTTTTAAATATGACTTAGAGAATTGATAGGGAATAAGAAATATTTTATTTTAAAAACCAAGAGCTCTATAAACCAAGGGTGACCAATGACCATATTAATACTAGGGAATCACCCTGCTTTAGCCTCGCTCAGTTAATAAGTGTGTTTGTTGCACTTACTTCAGTGGTCTGTTATATATATTAGATATATTCCTACACGATGCATTTTGTTGTCTCTTAGACATAATATAATATTTAATAGTATACTAGTGAAATAAATGGTAACTTTTTTGAAAATTGCTTTATAATAAGTACTTTTTGGGTTAATTTCTAACTCATAAAGTTGACCTCTCTAAAGTATCCACGTAGAAAAAGATCTACAAATAAGAAGTATATGACCATAATTGTCCATGTCTGATCGTGACAAGCGTGGAAAAATATTATTTATATATTTTAAAAATCCTTCACAAACTTCTTTGTCTAATGTTAAAAACATTATTTCTCATATAAAATTTAATATTTTAGACAACATTTTTCTATTCAGTTTGTTCGTTCGATGAAAAGTTTTAATTATTTCGTTCACTTTTTGGTCAACTCATCACTGTCGACGTGTAGCGTAGTTTTTACAAGCTGTGGCAGTTTGAAATTGATAAAGCGTAAAAACCGACAGATTGATATAGAAGCTTTGTGACAGCTTCACGCTACTAAATAAAGTTTAATTGAACAATATAAATGACAGTGCTTCAATCACTTTAGATAATATACTAGCGAATTACCCTCGATTCGCTCGGTTTCGTCCCTAGGTTGATTTCCCATATAAACTTTCATCCCCATTTTCACCCCCTTAAGGGATGATTTCCAACATAAAAAAATTTTTATGTCCTTCCCAGGGTCTCAAACTATCTTCTTATTAAATTTCATCTTAATCGGTTCTGTAGTTCCAGAGATTACTTTCTACAAACAAACTTACATACTTTACCTCTTTATAATATTAATAGGATTAAAGAAAATATTTTCTTCCATATATTAGATTTTGTTTTAATTAAATATAAAGAGTTTAAAATATAATATGTATGTAAAATATGGCAGTGGTAGCCCAGTGGTAACACACTCACTGGGGAAACCTAGTGAAGCGGGTTAAAATCCTTCGCATCTCTAATCATTTTCATGTGTGAATCATTTCTAATATGATTGCCATTTTGCTTACGGTGAAGACCCTTCGTGAGGAAACCTGCATGTTTGAGAGAACCTAGTAAGTATTCTAACCACTTCACTCGATTTCCCAAGCGAGCGCGTTACCACTGGGCTACCATTGCCTATACGAATATATAAATATGTAATTAAAAATTAAGATGGTAGTATTAAGTGTTTTGACAAAAAGTATGATAAGGCTAGTTCCAGAGTACACATGGAAGTGGTGATTATAATGATTCAAAATTTGCATAAAAAATAAATGTAAGTATATGTTTTTAGTTTTTATTTTCGTTTTTGGATTGTATATAGTTATTTTTGTTATACTTATTAATTATTTTTATTTATATTAATTGGTACTTTTGGCTTACTATTTTTATATGTACCACTACATAGATTTTTTTAATTTAATCAACATATGATTATATTATATTATTATTGTTAAACCAAAATTTTCGATTTTAGCATTTTTTTCTTATTCACAAGAGTATTTCATAAAATTACACGAAGTCAAAGAGCGTGAAATTTCTCATTTTATCTGCAAAGAGATCGGTAAAAGCCAGTGGGGAACTCATAAATTGCTGCCCGGCGTGTGATTGGCAGGTACCCGTACAATTATTGAAGCATGATAAATACTGCATACAAAATTTAGTACTTTTGTGTAAAAAAATTCATGTACACTTGGGTGGTATTTTTCCATTAAATAAGTTTGGTAATGTTATATCGATATATTTAAATCATCATCTATACTAATATTATAACTCTTTATCTCTATATATTTTATATTTTATATTTTACCTCTGTAAAGTTTGTGAGTTTGTGAAGTTGTAGGGGGATAATCTGTAGATCTACTGAACCGATTTAGATGAAATTTGGTAAAAAGATAGTTTGAGACCCTGAGAAGAACATAGGATACTTTTTATCCTGGAAATCATCCTTTAAAGGGGTGAAAATGGGGATGAACCCGAGCAAAGCGAGGGCGAGTCTCTAGTATTTTATAAACATCGGAATTGGTAAGTATTCATGTGAAAGCAAAAACCTTTATAGTGTCCCTAACAAACGTTTATTGATCTTTTACCCTTAAACTTTAGCGAGAAATATACTAAATTAACCACACAAGACTTAGCTTCAAAGTGAATATTTTCTAACCGTAACAAAGGTGTGTCGTCAAAATACCAAAACTAAATTTTAGTACGCAAAAAGGTCAAC
Source organism: Brenthis daphne (assembly GCA_947093115.1). Taxonomy (NCBI): domain Eukaryota; kingdom Metazoa; phylum Arthropoda; class Insecta; order Lepidoptera; family Nymphalidae; genus Brenthis; species Brenthis daphne. The sequence continues at coordinate 26,096,979 of OX352474.1, read as the reverse complement.
TTCTCGAGCGTTATGTTGTAAAATAAAATTTTGTGGCCTGGAACCCTTAACATTGAATAGGTCAAAAAATATCAAAGTATTTTAGAAGAAAGACTGTTACGAGTTTATATGTTATTTTATTAGAATCTTCATGTATTTAATTCGTTAATATTAATACTGTATAAATACGTAGATTGTATCTTTCTTTGTTATTTTATGTTTTAAATTATTATTTCTTTTTATCTCGAACAAAGAAAATTTTGTTCAAATAAATGTCAATAGATGACGATACGTGTATCGATTTGTTATTAAACTTGTGTTAAGTTAACCAAACATAGAAAAAATGATCCTTAAAAGGTATATTATTTTTATGTTTTAAAAAATATTCTAAGTGAAGGGAAAAGAAATAATGCGCTCGTAAATCAAGTTTTCGTAAAAAAAAAACACTGATTATTGAAATATTAGCAATTAGATGATGGGTTTGTAGTCTATATTCACAGATGGCACTTTTACTTTTTATGAATTGTTTATCACGGTTAAAAGCTGTTAATATTACTGTCTTTTTTTATTCGAATGCGGAATGAATTTTTCAATATTTACCATTCGTTAGTTTGTACAGCTTTGTAAAATAAAATAGTTCAACTATTTGCAAATCAACAAATCTATTATTATCAAATCAAGCATACAAAAATAGTACAAAGAATAGCCCGAATTAGCGCTGTCCGTTTTCTTTGCATAGGATGAGGCATCTGTACTAGTATAGTATTAAATTATATGTGCTTTTATTAAAGAGATCCAATCCGTCATTAGGTCCTTGCCTGCCGTTCGAGCTGTGGGACTAAGCTTTTTAATCACTAAGCCCACAGTGAAACCTTGTCGTCGAGACAGTGAGTCGTCGTAAAACATGCAGGTTTCCTCGCGATGTTTCCTTCACCGTAAGGCAAGTGGTAATCATGTTAGAAAATATTCCCACATGAAAATATCAAAGGTGCGACACCCGGGATTTGAACCCGCTTCACTCGGTTTCTCAAGCGAGCACGTTACCACTGGGTTACCACTGCCTAGTCAATACATAAATATTTCCCTCAAATTTTCAAGAATGATTATGGTCTTCTGACCACTGAGTGAATACTAGTTCATATTTAATAGACTACGAGTATAATAATATTGTCTTCTACTAATAAATATGAGTGTTAGCTTATATGAGAGTATCAATTATGTAAATAAAACATATGCTTACGTTAACTCACCCACATTCCTTAAACACTGTCATTGTGGTCAAAACACTAGCGTTAATGGGTTTAATGGGACCGGTAAATACTTGAGTGCACTCCAAGAGGAAGGCAGCTATTTTCTGTTAAAATATTACCCTTTTAGGTTTACACGTAACTCGGCGGTCGAGTGATGTTTCAACAGTAAATGTAATGTTGAAAATAGATATAGTATATTGTTTATCTTTTATATGAAACTGTTTTTGTATTGTACTATTTTTTGTTCGCGGGTTTTCTCGTAGTTTATTTAAGTAGGTATATTGTTTCGCTCCCAAGAGTTTGTATAAACTTTCTCGAGAAATAGGCTTCGAAATGCTAAAAAAGCTAAAATGGTATTTAAATTAAGAAAAAAACAATTAAAGGAGTTTCAACAGTATAAAATATTTATATTTATATATATATATATATATATATATATATATATACATATATATATATATTAAGCAAGGTATAATAGGTTATAAGTTCGTTTACTAGACATTCACATTGTTACAAAGAATTTTTACATGAAGAAAAAAAAAATTTTCTTTATTAATTTCCTCTATACATTATATATTCTATTGAGCAATATAAGTCGGTTTTTCGTAAATTGTATTACAATTCATAAGAGATTAGCGATTTAACACTTTATTTATTAATATAAGATGACTTTCAAGCCTGAAGAGTCCGACTGGATGGGTACCCACCCCCTTATCTATTTCTCCCGCCGATCAACAATGATTGCATTGTTGTGATCCGGTTTGAAGGATAAGGTAGCCAGCGCAATTACAGGCAAGAGGCATATCATCATAGTCCTCACAGTGACAACGCCAGCGGTCGCGGGTTCGAGTCCCGCTGAGGGCATTCATTTGTATGATGAGCACGAATGTTTGTGCTCCAGTCATGGGTGTTTTATATTTATAATATGTTTGTATTTAAAATAATATATGTGTAGTGTATCTACTATCTGGTATCCATAACATAAGCCTCGTAGCTTACTATGGTACTAGATGGCGCTGTGTCCTAACATATTTATTTATTTATTTAATATTAATTGTAAATATGTACCTATGTATTATTTGATATTCAGTGTAGGACGTTCTCACAGATATTGTGAGCAATCCTAAACTAATCTCTATTGTAATTCGTACGAGTACTATATCAATACTATGCAGTTTGAGATCGATAACTTGTAAACAACTATGTTAATCAAAGCTATCTAATAGATGGTATATTTGTGTGATGGTAAAATTCGTAATGTTGATCATATTTATATGATAAATAATGTTACCAAATACTCATGTTTTGTTTTTGATGCGTGCGTGTGTGCATGCGTGCGTGTTGCCAGTGCGTGTGTGAACACTACTACATACGTTCTATTACTAAAAATGTGTAAGTTTGTATGTGTGTGTATGTTTGTTACTCCTTCCTCACTATCTCACTGTATTTTCCTTTACTTAACTTACTTAAGCACATGTGGAAATTGTATTGGAAATGATACGCACTTGAAAATATCAGAAGTGCGAGATCGAGACGAGATTTGAAGCCGCTTCACTCGGTTTCTCAAGCGAACATATTACCACTGGGATTAAAATCACTATATCAGGAAAATAATATTTATAATAAAATATTTTATATTATTTATTATAAAATAAATTAAAATAAATAATGTATGTAGCTTATTATTTACACTATACCACGAAACTGCTATACGAAGCGCGAACGATCGTCACGTTTACACTACGTGAGGGGGAAACTTCCTCGAAATAATAATATACATGTATATTTTAGAATTAACCAATTCAACTAGAGAATCAAGTCAACATCCTGTGTTCTGTTTTGATTAGTGTTGCCATACTGCAGAAATTCTATTATATTATTATACTAGTTTTTGTCAGTTACAGTTACATAAGCATTTTAAATAAAACTATCTTTTCGGATTTTTTCGCGGCTTTCAACCCGTCCCTCCCGTGACCATGATTGCTGTAAAGCATTCGAAACGTCGGGAACCAAAAATCAAAATAAACCCGCGAAAAAATCCGAAAAGATAGTTTTATTTAAAATGTCAAGTATTCGCGTAAATCTAAGAAAGTATTATTCTATATAGTTTATAAATTAAATCTAAAAGCAAAAATTATACAATTTTTTACAATTGATTAGTAGATACATTTATATAAATTATAGTATATAAAATAAAATTTTCTTTTCTTTCTTAGAAATTCAATCTTTTTTTTTTTGATAACCGTCGCTTCAAAGTTATGAACTATATGAATAAAAGAATACCTATAAAAGTGAACTAAATGAACTCTATAAAGTTGCCACGCTTATTACATGGGAATCTAAAAGTTAGATCAAGTGCGAAGTACGTATTATACTTTTATGATGCATAAACTATATATATATATATATATATATATATATATATATATATATATATATATTATATATATATATATATATATATAATATATATATATATATATAAGACGGAGGAGGATTTAGTTACCTTTTTCTGTTATGAAACCTTATTATTGTTTAAAGTCACTATGTTCTTTAATTTACTTTTTAAAGTTATTTTGAATGTAGAGCAGAGATTTAGTCTCGAGCGGGGTCGAGACGCCATCACGACATTCTTTGGAGATATGTGGCTTAGTAACGTTGGTTATCATATCATGGTGAATCAGTTATGTTTGATATTGTAGTTGGAAGTCGATGATCGGTGACTGTGAACCCGCTAGCTCTAAATCATTAGAATTACCGTTTCAAGTTTATAACATTGTGACTTCCCTGATTAAATTGTGTATTGAGCACTGAATACTTTATTATTTGAGCCCTGATAACGCCCACAAGATGAGTAACCACTAAAGATGATGTTTGTAGTATATGGATAACACGACATCAGAAGTGGTATGATACCCGAAGAACAGGGCAAAGATAGATGACAGCGGCCATTTGAAAATTTTGTTGCAAAATTTTTCTCAAACTGAAACGAAATGCGATGTCAAATGTTATTTAAAATGGACGCACATAATGGCGATGCATATGCGGGTTGTTTTACAGAAGATTTACTTTTTGATAATCATGAATCATGATGATATGATATACTCGTATGCAAGATGCTCAAAAGATTAAAATAATCATAGATGTCTCAATTTAATTTTTATGAAACGACATGACGTCGACAAAGATTTGTTGCTAGCTGGATTTGATTTTCTTGATATTATCGCAGAAATATTTTTGAACACGATATGTATGGAAAAATTAAAGGGAAAATTTGTTTATTTCAGGATGATATATGAAGTTAATTTATTTAATCGATAAATTACGAGAATTATTTTTGAAATGTTTTTGTTCGATGCTTATGGACCTTCTTCTAGTTCTGAAATAAAATATAAATCGTGTCAGAATTTTAGTGTCAAAAATGTTTTGTATTGTAATTGTTTGCTTTATATTTTATTTATTTCAGGATTTCTAAAGTGATAATGAAAATAAATGATATTTTTGTTCAAAGATTTAACTATTTATCGACGGAAAATAATCGGACGATATATTCAAAATATATTGGGAAAATAACATGATTTCTGATTAAACTATAATAGAGGTGGTATAAAAGTGATGTTTTTATCTAACAATTTTTTTTTTGCAGTTCATCAAGTGAAATATGAGAAATAGTTGACTGTATTAATGGTGATACAGCGAAAAACTAATGTTTGTGTACACTCCGAAGACATTCTCATACGCACGCTGAGATAGAAATCTTTGATTATAATACCGATTTCACATGTCCTTATTTGGTCCAAAGATTAAGCATAATTAGATCGGGCCGATGGTAATAACAACTGTGGCACAATATTAAATAATATGAATTTTCAGGTGCTTCATTTCAAGTGTTCAAAATATGTATGTAGCGTAAAGAGGTCGACTTGCTTTAGCCAGTTTAGTTACGCCAAACCAGACTACATCAGACGTATACGATGCGTTAAAAGAAGACGGTGTCCAGAGATGCATCCAGGCTGTGCCAAAAATGGATATCTGTGGACTCTTTCATTTAATCTAATACTCAGAATATTATATGGTGAGACGTTTCCATTTTGTTTAGGTGTGTGAGGCAAGTAATTTCAGAATGTACCGTTATATACGGTTCTAATAATTTTAGTTATTTCCAATCATATCTAGCAGCTTAACATTAATGAACCTGCGTAGCACAAGCTAGGGTGACTGAATTGACGAAGTTATGTAACATTGACAAGCCGAAGTAGCACGATGAGGCTGTATGATTCTGATGTTGCTGTGCGATGATGGTGGAAGGTGGTATTTAGACAATGGGGTGCCTATTTGGCGTTGACGAGTCTTTGTAGCAAATGTAGCCTGAGTGGCGAGAGTTGCCTGTGTGGCAAAAGTAACCTATATGGCACATGTAACCTGAATGGCAAGAGTTGTCTGTGTGGCATCGGTTGGGTTGTATCGCATCGTTTGATTTGTGTGGCACCGACTTAACTTGATTAACATATGAGACACTTACTTCTGTAACTTGTGCTCAATGATAACTTCGTGTGCGTAGTTTTAAAGTTTCAGTCAGTTTAAAGATTAAGCTTTGAAAAATTTGTCCTAAAGATAACTAGCTTATTCAATGATTAAGGAGAATAAAGTTAAAAATAACCTAATACTGTGTACGTGTCTGTGCGTACACTTTTGCACTAAATATCTACTGCACCGATGGCTAGTTTTAGTAAGTTTGGCCACCATGGTCAGTTATTTGGTCAGGAATAGCCGAGCTAATGTTACTTTTTCTATAGATCGATTTTCAATATCACACGAGGGCGCGTGAACAGCAGGACGGCCGTGGTAGAAGAAATAGCGGTGGTGAGTGCCCTACAAGATCACCCGAGGGCGTGTGAACTGCAGGACGGCCGAGACGGAGGAGGATTTAGTTACCTTTTTCTGTTATGAAACCTTATTATTGTTTAAAGTCACTATGTTCTTTAATTTACTTTTTAAAGTTATTTTGAATGTAGAGCAGAGATTTAGTCTCGAGCGGGGTCGAGACGCCATCACGACATTCTTTGGAGATATGTGGCTTAGTAACGTTGGTTATCATATCATGGTGAATCAGTTATGTTTGATATTGTAGTTGGAAGTCGATGATCGGTGACTGTGAACCCGCTAGCTCTAAATCATTAGAATTACCGTTTCAAGTTTATAACATTGTGACTTCCCTGATTAAATTGTGTATTGAGCACTGAATACTTTATTATTTGAGCCCTGATAACGCCCACAAGATGAGTAACCACTAAAGATGATGTTTGTAGTATATGGATAACACGACATATATATATATATATATATATATATATATATATATATATATATATATATATATTAAAATATTCTCAAGAAAATCTATAAGCTTAATAGAGAAGTAAATCAAGTAGTGAGGAGTCACTGTTTTCCACATTTTCCCTGGTAATTGTAGAAGTAAATGCTAGAAGAGGATATAATTTATTATTAATCATTATTATTATTTAATTAGTTGTAATTTTAAATCTATACTCATAATCAAAAAATCTAACCGAGACGAATCTGTACGTTAAATATTTTTCGGAAAATCTTATTGAAATAGTCCTTATTATAGATACAGAGGCCGAATCTATAGTTTTTAGATTTTTTGTCTGTCTGAGAACGCATTACGAGAAAACTACTGGATAGATTTTAATGAAATTTGGTATGATGATAACTGGTTGTCCGGGTCAAAAATAATTATTATACGATACTTTTTACTGCGGGAAAATATCTCATTTCTAAAAAATCTATACTAAACGTTAAAACGTATCATCACCATTAAAAAAATACATAATAACGACAAAAAAAGAATTCGGTGAAATAAATATTAAAGAATAAACTTAAAAGAAAAGATTTTTAGTAATATAATTTTAGCAATAATGATAATATAACTCGTCAAAAGTTTGTTCAACTTTAAACAATGCATAAGTATTATCTCTATAATTTTATTTCAATGAGTATTAATTATTATAATTAAAGTTCTGTATACTTAAAATCTTATTTATTAATAAATGTACACTTATTAAATTTTAAGTTCAATATCGTCATCTCATCGTGCTTATTTATGCAAACGACCAATTTACCGAAAAAGATTTTAAAATAGAATTATTGTCTTTTATATATTAATTCTATTGATATAAAATACACATTTTACTTAAAAAAGTCGAAAATATGTTATTTCATGTATATATATATACTTGTGATTTACCCTCGCTCCGCTCGGGTTCATTCATACTTACGTTTTAACATTTAGTATAGATTTCTCAAAGATGAGATATTTTACAAACATTTTGCATTTGAATGATAATATGATAATATATGGATATTTTAATACATGTACTAATATGACAAACTGTTACTTTTTCGTCATATTTAATAATATTTGATAATTCAAAAATTAAATTATTAATGCTATTACCATTACAAGACATATTAGTTTTGAGCAGGGAAATATTATTTATAACTTTTACAAAAAATATAAATCCTAACCATTTTGTAGCCGTCTTCATGAAAAATATTTTTACAGGGCAGAAGTTCCCTCATCTTCCTTAACATCATTCTCATTCACATCGTCACCTCTACCGTTGGGACGGGAAAGCTGTAGACACGGACCAGTTTTAAATGCTCTTAGAAGTTCGAAAAGTACCCCCATTTTTGACAGAGAATTTATTCACAAAAAAATTTGTTGTTATAACTGAGAAAAAATCAGATTATTTAAAAAATATCAATGACTCCATAAAATGTAAATAACTCTGACGATACGTTTGGCTCAGTTTGTAGTGGCCCTACTTGTTGTGCCAGCGGTCGCAGGTTTGAGTCCTTGTCCATTGAATGTTTGTACTCCAGTCATGGGTATTTAGAATATGTATGTATTTAATAGTTATATAATGTGTAGTGTATCAACTATCTGGTATCCATTACACAACATTCGTAGCTTACCGTGGAACTCGATGGTGCTATATGTTAGTGTTCCAACATATTTATTATTATTATTTTTATTCTGGTTACAGTTGTAAGCACAAAATTTTATTTTAGAAATATATATTAGATTTTCCTAATTATAAATGTTATATAATATTATAATGTTTTACATTTTCTCTCTATTTCCACTTAAAACGCTTAATATGAATGTTGGATTGGACACTAGTGAAGTTCGAAAAAGTCGGTCTAAATTGCTTCGTTTTGAATTCAGGCCTAGCAAACTATTTACAAAGTCACACAAGTGCATAACGTAGTATTAATGTTTCTGGAAATAAAATTACCCAAATAAGTATTTGTATCTTAGATTTTTTGAAATAAACGATTTCAAGTGTGAAATACTATCCTTTGGGACTTTTTCGCGGATTTATTTTGATTTTTGGTTTTGGACTGTTTTACAGTCATGGTCACGGATGAGATTTATCTCCCATGAATCAAAATAAATTCGCAAAAAAAACAGAAAAGACAGTTTTATTTAAAATGTTAAATATTCGTGTATATCTAAGAAAGTATTATATGAAATACAATTTACACGAACTGTTATATTATCTACTTTTACACTAATAGTAAAAATGTGAAAATTTGGATAAATTAGTGCACAGATAGACTGTACATGGAAGACATTTTATAAAAAACTGTCATTGGGGGTATATATTAACGCAATGAACCCAAACCAGTGATTTTTAGAATTCTTGTCTGTTTGTCTGTGCTTTGTGCGCGCTATCTCAGAAACGGCTAAGCTGTTTTGGGTGTGGTTTCCACTAATATATTGTGGTAAGCCACGTAACATTTAGTAGGTATTTGTTTTATTTCAATCGGTTCATAAAAAAAAAGTTATGCCAATTTAAAGAATCACCTAAGAAGGAACCCGAGCGAAGCGAGGTTGAGTCGCTAGTATATAATAAAGCTTTTACGTATACGTGTATGTTTATTAGTCCTTAGGTTTGTTTAGGTCCTAGGTACTCCATATTCTGATTTTATAAAATACCTTTGTACAATTACATAATATTAATAAACCTATACATATAAATTGTAACTGAGCCGAATTTGTATATTAAATATTGTTTGGAAAATCTTACCGTAATAAACATTATTTTCGACACAGAGGGCGAATCTATAGTTTTTAAAATTTTTGTCTGTCTGTCTGTTACCGCATCAAAAAAAACCTCTGGAGGGATTTTGATGAAATTTGGTATGGTAATACCTGGTTACCTGGGTCAACATTTAGGTTACTTTTCACCGCGGGAAAATGTCTCATTTCTGAGAAAAAATACAAAAAACTGCAATGTAAGCGTATACTAATATGTAAAACCTAAGAATTTGGTTTTTGGTCATCTGAACGCGGGCGGAGCCGCGGGCAATGCTAGTATTGAATAAAGCATTTTTTTTTAATTTATTCACGTTCCACAATAAGTAAAAAATGTCTTACACTGCTTCTGAATTGCAAACAATATAATTACACTTTGCACTTCGTGAATGTATTAATGCCCGTAATAAATACAGGGCTTTCATCTGTTTAAGTTGTAACTATCATGAGGTAGTCGTTAATTCTGCCAGTTACGGTGTACTCATGTTTCCTCAAAGTAAATGCTTTATTTTCTTTTGTTATTTTCTTATTTTATTATATGACTTCAGTGAATTCTACAAACAATAATTAAAACGTGACAAACAACACGTTTAAATAGAAAATAAAATAATATAACTAAATAGTGTATTTGGTATTATCATATCACACTTTAGGAAAAAAAAATCTTAGTTTGGGAAATGCATTTATGCATTTATACAGGTGGCTATGAGGGACTCACCGGCCAAAAAAACCAGTCACAAAAATTCAACAAAAACTTCCCCGTCTCGATGTGGCGTCGCAGGATCACTCACGTACTTAAATAAGATGTCTCAACGGGTGTTCAGCCAGCCGAGGTAGACCACAACAACCAAGAGGTTGCTCCTACAGCCCTCTCTGCTATTAGAGAAGTACCAGGAGCAACCAAGGTGGGCTGCCTGATTACAGGCAACTCTTGAAGCACCCAAGCGAAGCGAGTGTAAGTCGCTAACATTTAATACTTTCTTATATTTATGTGAGTACTAGCGGCTCAATCTCGCTTCGAAAATATAAAAACCAATCTATCCCACGGGAACTGTCCATTTTTCCGGGATAAAAAGTAGCCTATGTGCAATTCCAGATTATAATCTATCTCTGTGCCTTTCACCCAGATCCGTTCAACCGTTCTGGCGTGATTGAGTAACAAACATTCAAATATCCATCTAACCTATTACGAGTACATTTATAATAATAAGTAAGATTTGATATATCTAATAAAACTCTCTTTTCTTTTCGCGGATTTATTTTAATTTTTGGTCCTCGATATTTCGAATGTTTCACAGCAATCATGGTTATAGTACTGACGCTCCCGTGATCATTATTCCATAATAAAATTTCGTATATTAATATAGAAATAAAAGCATTGTAACTATACTAATACTGAAGATATAAACAGAAAGGCATTTGACAATGTGCCAAGACGGGTAATTTCGATACCGTTATGGATGTTTAGTGTTAAGGCGAATCTGCGTCATTAGGACGTGTGCCCATTTACGAGTAGTTCAGCTTGTTATACATGTACTCAAAAATTCTGGAAGACATTAAAATTTGAAGTCTTTATAATCTTTGTATGAGAAATAAAAGACGTAGAAAGATATAAATGAAATTTGAGATAGTTTGAATCGGTTTTTATTTATTGTATCGAATTAAAACTGTAAATATTTGAAATCTAGATGACAATCCATCGATAAATAACAATACAGCTTGTCTGATGACAGAAATAGAAGTTGAATAATGGAACTCTTTAATATCTAATAGAAAAACTTCTGGTTCGGGTCCATTTTATTCCTTCTGACGAGTCTCACTTTTCAGTTCATCAAATTAGTATATTTATTATTTATACATAAATTTCTATAAGTTTTAAGAGATACTTTTACTAAAATTGCGTTAATATTTACAAAAAAAAAACAGTTGAATTGAGAAACTCCTCCTTTTTGAAGTCGGTTGAAAAATAGATTAATCTTTTTTAAACTCATTAAAAAAATCCTTTGATTAATATATTATACCTTTTATTAGTACTGTAAAGGTATTCAACAGTTGCACAAATTACCTTACCTCTCTGTTTCTTTCTTTGCAATTTATCTCTATCTATTATATGATCTTTTAAAATTGTTCAATAGAAACTCAATGCTAACACTAAGCACCTGCCGTATTCTCTTAAAAAACAAGTATTATTTTAAAACGCGTTTCACCCGAAAACAGTTGGCTCTGCCAAAAAACTTTAATGGTCTCGAGTAAGTTTTTCTGGGCTACAAGTTGTCTAATAACAACAATTTTGGTCCCGTTTTGTTCTTTTAAAGCATTTCGTTACATAACTAGTCAAATCAGATGTGTTTTTTTCTGTGCTAAAACCTTTGCATAATGTCTATAGACTGTCAATTGTAGTGAGAATCTTACTAATATTATTACTTTTACATTACATTATAAACAAAAAAAGTTATTTTTAAATATTTTTGTATAAGTCAAAAACTATGCGGCATAATGAGTATAATTTAAAATATCGCCGTGTGTTGAAGTGTTGATTTTTTTTTCTATCTTTATATGATTAAGCAAAGACAAAACGGTTAAGTACTTTATTCTACTATGTTTGTCAATCGAGATTTTTTCTTATTTTTTTATTAGTAATCGAGCTGTAGTGTTTTAAATTTATATAGAGATAAACTTTATTCAAGTATGTTTTCCTCAAATTTTAAATGACGATTATAGTGAAATTTCGACTACTGGGCGGACATAAGTTTTATTTCATGTCCAGCTCTACTAAAAAAGAAACAAGATAGATAGACAGATGGAAAATGTGACTCCACAAGTGCTTATTCTTGAATTTTTCCCTTAAAATCCCTTAAAAAAGAACAAAATAAATAACATTTGATAATTTTACTGAAAACAAACTGAATGTTATGAAATCACAATTCCATTAAGCCGTTAAATCATATAAAATTATCATACGTTACGTGTAAATGTAATCATATCGTCTTACACCTAACAGATCCTTTGAGACACTAATTAGAGCTTCCCTTCATATTCGTGAATTACTTCATTTATTCGCACGCTCCTTAAATATGTATGAACACTTGAAACTCGAGCAAGGAAAACGAAGTAAGCGAACTTAAGTATCACTCAGAACTTGGTGAAATTTTACTACGTAAAAGTTTAACCACCACGCTATTAAGGCTCAGAGACAATGTACAGTCAAATACAATATTCAGGAAAATCTATTGTAGTTGAAAATGTCTCATTGTTCCTTGGACTATTGTCGTTCAGCGCTAACTAATGGAGAATGCATTGTCTTAGACTATACTGACTCAGCCTGATCCAGTTTGGATCGGGATTTTAATTACATAAGACCTAGTATGCCTTTCGATTGGAAAATAGTATGGCGTACGTCAGGTATTGGTATGGGGAATATTCCAATGAAAATCGTCCTTGAACGTCAAAGTGATGCATATATAAGCATATATGTACATTTTATAGTTTAGTTACCTTATCCAGTAAAGTTCATTTATGTATTACATTTATGTAGGTATTACATTTATGTATTACATATTTAATTATAAATAATTTAAAATACTTGTGTATTCAAATAGCTGTACCCGGCCATGCGTTTCTGTGGTTCAGTTTAGTTAATTCTAGCGGTGAGTTACGGTAAAATGATAGCGCGAAAATATTTTCATTATTAATAATATAACACGGATACAAAACATTATAATCAGTCGAATTTTGTAGAAGTTGATTTTGAGATTTTGTACAAACTAACATTAATATATATATAGAACCCATAAAAACTGCTGAAGTATTGCGATAAAACCTAAAATCTTCATGCTATGGTACTTAATAAATTCATTCAATTTCATCGATTGGTAAAGAGTTAAGAGAATGAAATAATAAACAAACACAATTGTAATATTAGTAAGACTAATAAAAACTGCTCAGAAAATAAATTTGAATATTTTAAAACAATTAAAAACAAAAGATACTGTTAATATATTTCCTTCATTGAACTCAAAGTACTCTAATCCATAATAAGCTTTTGCTCCATTTGTTTATCTTTCACACAAGCTTCGTCGCTTTTCATTCGAATAAATACAACTTAATAAGAAGATATTCGTTAAATTGCACGCTATTGCATTTCATTTCTCTTTTTAAGCAGACAATTGTTGCAACTGCATTTATTCTCGAAATGAGAAATTGATTTTAATTGCTTTTATACGTACTTTCAATATTCGTTCACATTAAATATGAAAGATTTCATTCACGGTTTCAGTACTTATTCTAAACTAGCGACTTACCCTCGCTCCACTCGGGTTCGTGTCTATAATTTTATAGTTTTTATAGTTACGTTTTAACGTTTAGTATAGATTTCTCAGAGATGAGATATTTTCCCGCAGTAAAAAATATCATTTATGTTGACCCGGATAACCAGCTATCATCACACCAAACTTCATCAAAATCTGTCCAGTGGTTTTCTCGTGATGCGGTCACAGAAATAAAGATAATTATCATATGCGAATACCCATAAAAATAAATTGATAGTCATTTTAAATCTATTTACAACAAATTTATTTGCAAAAATATCTAGGCGTTCTATTTTAAATGTCCGGTTTCCTTTGATAAAAGCATAAATGATAATTGATTCCACATTTATTTTCATATTAACAGTCACATATTACAAACTAAAGTATCAACATTAAATAACATAAAATGAATTTCGTATTTGTGCTATTTGTAATTTCTCTCTTTTGGAGAAATAATAATTGTGGATTGGTGACAAACTTACTTGGAACTGTTACAAATGAGGTTAATAAAATAAATAAAGGTGATATTGTTGAAGCGTTGAGTGAAGAAACAAAAGAAATAGCGGATGATTTAGGTGGTTTTCTCTCTTTAAGAAAAAGTACAGAACCTCCAAAAAGTAAGCCAGCAAATTTAAATAAATCTGAAGGTGAGCAAGCAAATAGTCACGAAATAATGAATAAAAAGGAGGACCAAACAAATAAAATAAAAGATGAACGTAAGACAACCCAAGCTGTGGAATCAAATGAAGATATAAAAGAAGAGATTAAAAACATAAGTACTTTAACTGATGAAGATGTTAGTAAAGAAAGTGATATCAGTAACGAACCTGACGAGTTCGAAACAACAACAGATATCGTCATGGAAGCAAGAGCTAATTTTGTTGGCGGATGCCTAAAAGGTTTTGCGGTTGCACTAGATGGAACTTGCCAAGAAATTATTATAGATTAGCATAAGCGCTATAACTTGTTACATTATTACTCATTATTTGATATTTGCATTGTTATTTGTACTACTATATAATACTTTTATATTAGAGTATTATCATTAATCCATACTAATATTATAAATGTATAAATCAATTATTTCTCCAGCAAGGGATATTTATATATTTTACTCACTTTTCTATACCTATGTATGTATTAAAGTGTATTCCTTACTAACAGTTAAAACTTACCTAGGGACGAACTCCACCGAAGCAATGGTGAATCGCTAGTATAAATTATTATAAATGATCTATTATGAAGCTTAAGGTCAGAGGAAAACAGAATATTATTGTGCTTCTAGTGTAACCTTAAAAACGCTTTAATAGCATATTCATTGGTTCTTACCTGCACACATATTTAGATATTAAATAATATATGACTTAATTAACATTTAACATGTTTTACTTATTAAAGCATTTTTATAAACATCGAGTTTTTTATGATCATACTGCATATAAAATATTTAAAAATTGAAAGCAATTCAATCTGAGACTGTTTTTAAGAATCCAAAAGCATTTGTTCAAATCATTTTAACTTCACATGAAGTATAATAAAACTTTTAAAGTGTATACGTTTAGGTCCCAGTGGAAGAGAATTCAATCCTTTTACGTGGCAATAAACGTCTTGCGGCTAAGCGTAGATGTAACAATAAATCTGTGTTACTTCAGGAGATGTACGTATGTGATAGGTTCCAGTGGTACTGAACAAAGCTAAGTAAACTACTGATTTCCTTTCAGAGTGCAATCAATCGTTATTTACTAAACTTTTCTCATTATTTGCGGCAATTTTATAAATGCTACCGTGATATACTTATATCCTATATACATTACCTATACATATAATAAAATTGTAACTAAGTCGAATCTATACATTAAATATTTTTTGGAAAATCTAATTGAAATAGACATTATTATCGATACAGAGTCCGAATCTATAGTTTTTAGAATTTTTGTCTGTCTGTCTGTCTGTCTGTTACCGCATCACGAGAAAACCACTAGACAGATTTTGATGAAATTTGGTATGATGATGGCTGGATATCGGACTCAATATATAGGATACTTTTTACCGCGGGAAAATATCTCATTTCTGAGAAAAACTACAAAAACTGTAATGTAAGAGTATACTAATATGTAAAACCTAAGAATTTGGTTTTTGGTCATCTAAACGCGTACGGAGCCGCGGGCAATGCTAGTACTTTATATTAACGAAATAGTAATATAATGCATATTAGTTGAGTCAAATAATATGGTGTTGGTGTTGAATGCATTGTTAATATCACAATTACACGTTCGGTCATCCAACAATATGTAATGTTTTTTTTGGAATAACCAAGTAGCGCATATTTACGTTTAAGCTAGCAGAAAATAGCTAAAATACTGCTAATGCATTTAAATACAGAGGTAATTAAGTTAATGCATTTTTAGCAAAAGTAGATAATAAAGATTTTTTCCCGCAGTAATAAGTACTATATGTTGACCCGTATAACCAGCTATCATCGTATCAAATTTCATCAAAATCTGTCCAGTGGTTTTCTCGTGAATGAGTTCAAAGATAGAAAGAAAGACAGAAATTCTGAAAACTATAAATTCGGCCTCTGTGTCGATAATAATTACTATTTCAATAAGATTTTCCAAAAAACATTTAATGTACAGATTCGAGTCAGTTAGAATTTTATTATATTATGTACATATGTATATTGTATAGATAAAAGTATCGTCCAACTATATGGAAAATGTCCGTTTTATGACATCAAAGTAAAAGAGGGAATATCTTTACAGTGCTAGCTTTGACTTTTTTGGATGTCCGCCAGTGACCAGTTATTTGTCTGATGCACCTTTGTGCCAGTAGATACGTTATCTGGCTTTATAGTGATTTACGATCTTTGTTATAGGAAAACTTTTAGCATTATATTTTTTAAATGAATATATTTTATTCTAATATCTGTAAGTCTATCATATAATTTTAATTTAATTTTTATTTTCATATATTTTCAAAGAATTCAATTCTAATTCATTTTTTTATTAATTATGTTAGTTTAATTTATTTAATATGTACTTTTATATATATATATATATATATATATATATATATATATATATATATATATATATATATATCTTATTTTATAATATATAGTATTTTGAGCGGGACCCTAATTCTTTTTCTAAAATAAAAGTAGCCTATTAAGTAGCTATTTGCCAGTGAAAGTCCCATCAGAATCAGTCTAGCCATTTCCGAGATTAGCCGAAACAATGACAAAAATTTTGAAAATTTTTGTTTTTCTTATCTGTACTAATATTACAAAGAGGTTAAGTTTGTTAGTTTGTGAGATTGTGAGTTTGGGACGTTGTATTAGCTCTGGAATACTTTCTGGATCCTTTTGAACCGATTTAGATGAAATTTGATAAGAAGATAGTTTGAGACCCTGGGAAGGACATAGTATACTTTTTATCCCGGAAATCATCCCTTAAGGAGGTGAACATGGGGATGAAAGTTTATATTGGGAAGCAAGGTAGGGAAAGCTAGTAAGTATATAATTTCATATTATGCATTTAGTAAAAAGCTGTCTTTTTTAACATTAGAAACAGACACTTTTTATTTATATTTATAGAGGATCCGTAAACTATTGTTCAAAATAAATAATACAATTCCCACAAGAAATATGACATGTTAATAATTCAGTTTAACACCACGATGAACTTTCATTATTTTCGTAATGAAATTCTGAATAAAATTTCTCCAACAATGACCTTTGTAAGAGAATACGCAAATTAGCACTTATTTTAGATAAAGATGTTTTTATCTGTGCGCTGTTAAAATAATTGAAATCAGAAATTGCATTTATACGGTAAACTGTATATACTTTATTTAAATTATATATATATATATATATATATATATATATATATATATATATATATATTTGCATAATGAAACGTAATACAGTTGCCGTTGAAATCATAAACGAAGTTATACCTTACATTTACTTTGCTATGAGGCGACAGAAAAGCGTTATGTTTCGATTTCATTTTTTATGTTTTTTTTTCCATATGTTCATTTATTAGCACTTAGATGCTTTTTACTTCAAAATGTTTTCTTTCTTTTTTGTTAACGATACAAAAATAAATATTTTTAATACAAACGCACACATGTACGCGAAAACACAAACACACATACATACACACGCGATTCACAGAAATTGAATATTCATTTGTGGCTACAACACTATCGCTTTCTTGAAAACAATTTATAAAGAAGTATACTAAAACGTTTTATTTCGATATACTTTCCAGTATCTTTAACGTGTACTAAAGTTTCTCGTATATCTATCACTTTTTAAACCGTAAGGCATTTTCGAAACTACTTTATAGGTAAAAAGGTAAGTTGGATCTTCTGTAGACTGAAAGACTCTCAAAAAGTCCTTTGTGGAACATCTCCAGAATACTTTGAGCGACGCAAACACTCATCGAATGTTTGCTGAGGCCTCACTTTGAAAGATCTTTTTTGGTAAGAACGTTACAAGTTATTTTATAAAACATTTTAAGAAAATTAAATTTAAGTTACTAAGAAATTACATGAGCAAGCAATACTTTCAGTAAATGAATATATTTTAACACCACCCTTGAAATTACATTAACACAGAAAAAAACTCAATTTGAGTAACAATTTTGTATGTTCAATATATTAGGTGATATATTCGCCAATTATCACTTTAATTTCATTCATACCTTAAGGTTCCCATATAAGTTTCTAAAAAAGGGTTTTTTTTGTTTTGTTTTTGAAGTCAACATGGCTTTCTGAAGTTTAAAAAGTACTTATTACTCAAAGAAATAAAGTTTTGTAGAATATATTAATTTCTCAGACATTATCCACAAAGTAAAAAGTCAAATACAATATGATTTACAACCTTAATAATTTGTGGCAATTAAAAAACTATAAAGGTGCCAATTATAGTAACTAGGCCATATACGTTCGTGTCGCGGTGAACGTAGCCCATGAATTTTTATGAAATATTTCAGTTTTAATCTACATGTTTTATTAACAGCAATGGGAAATTATCTTTTCATTTATAAAGAGTTACAGATACTCGATTAATTTAGCGCTTACTTCATCTCGCCAAAAAGACAGTATAATAATCTAAACATATTATAATAAAATTCTGAGTCAAATACATTAAATATTTTTGGAAAATCTTATTAAAATAGTATTTATTATTGATACAGAGGCCGAATCTATAGTTTTTAGAATTTATGTCTTCTGTCTGTCTGTCTGGGAACGCATCGCGAGAAAACCACTAAGCAGATTTTCATGAAATTTGGTATGATGATATCTGGTTATCCGAGTCAACATATAGAATACTTTTTACTGCGGAAAAATATCTCATCTCTGAGAAATCTATAAAAAACGTTAAAACGTAACTAGGGGCAAACACTAGCTTAGCGAGAGTGAGTCTCTACTCTCTAGTCGCTAGTAGAAATTACGTATAAGCATTTTGTCACATTATCAATGAAGATTTTTTTGATTTCCCATTCCCAATTGCTTTTTCTTCTTATTTCATTTAACACCATAAAATATCAATTGTAAGTAGAATTTGTCTTAGTGAGCATGTCAGAAAACTTATACTGCCTACGGAAAACCTGTTCCTTTCTCGGGATACTTGAGACTTTCTTCATACATCATCACCTTCCTAGTACTACCTACTACTGAAAATGTGATTCCTTAATTAGCATTTAGTAATCAAATAAAGATTTAAAAAAAAAATTTTTTTCTAAATCAAGACTCGGAATATACAAATAACTATATTTACTCAATATTTGGCTAATTTATTAAATATTATCAATTATTATAGCATTCTTTGATGTTCTTTGAGATGTTCAAAATTTATCTCATCCCAATTTATGGCCAGAGTAATTAGGTAAAGTGGTTAATGATCGTTCTACGCATTTCGTGCCACGTTTCAAGGTTAAGTTTATGATGTCGGCACCTTGACTTATACGTTATGGATGACGGTTAAAAATTATATAATAATTCTACATATATTAATTTACAAGGAGAGGTACAAAAAGTACTGTGATTAAAAAAATAGAAAGAAGTTTTTATAGAAAATCTTATATTTTATTACTGCTATAATCAAATGTGTATCAAAATGTATTGAATTATTTCTAGCCAGTATTGTGGCTAATACAATACACCTAGTAGCAAAGCATTTGCTTGAAAGCTATTTAATAGTTTAGACTTAGAGTAATTGGCTATAGTGGTTAATGGTTGTTCTATGCATTTCATACAACGTTTCAAAGGTTTAAGCCAGATTATAATGTCAGCACCTCGACAGCCGAATAAAGGAATATATAGTGCACGAAAACGAGATAGCCATCAGCTATTAACACTCCAGCTAGACCTTTCACCGCTTTAAACCTGCTGGAGATTTTGATGAAAGCTATTTCATGAGATATCAGTGTTTGACTCGATATTGAAAATTTCAACGTCGACTGACTTTTCTTAAGCCTAACCCAAATTGAAATCAGTTAAGACAGGTTAAATAAAAACTTACTTTTACCGTATTTAAAACCAAGTGCTTATCTATACAGATAAATAAAATTGAAATGTCTATTCGTTGTGAAATAAAAGCTATTTACTAAATGCATATAAATTATATATGATACTTATAAGAAAACTACAATTTTCAACGTTTTCAGCTGTCTATCTATCTTTCTGTATGGTTTTGGAGTCCATAGGAAACATATATGCTCATCGATTTTATATACATATATTGATACTTGATAGACTAGCGACTTACTCTCGCTTCGCTTGGGTTGTACATTTTAACGCTTAGTATGAAATAGAGACAATTTATGTACAATACATAGATATGATAAGTTTTACATCACTTACTTGAGAAATGATTGATTCCCAATACAAAATTCCACTCCGCTTTCCACCCCCTCTATAGATCATTTCCGGGATAAAAACTACACTATGTCCTTTCCAGGGTCTCAAATTATCTCCACACCAAATTTTATCTAAATCGGATTAGCGGATTGGGCATACAGACAGATATTTATAATATTAGTACGGATAAAATCTTTGCTTTATAATGTAAATAATATATTGTTATTTAGGATAGTTGTAGAAAGATAAATCAGCTTGCGCAACAAAAGTATCTTCACACGCGAGCGCTTACGACACGACTCAATGGGCGTGCTTTTGGAAGGAAGCCAGTGGCCAGCATTAACTTGACGGGTCTTTTATGCTACAGTGCTATCTGCTAGGCTTTGACTTTGAAATTTTACTCGGTAAAGTCTAACATCACTACGAACATCGGTTAATATAAGCTCTTCGTAAAAAGTCGCATTCTTTCATATTTAGTTTCGATAAAGTTTTAATCAAGAAAAAACCATGTTTTTTTATATTTTAGCTTTGGATATTGTTAACCAGCAGTGATTGTTAAAATGTGAAAGGAAGATTTTAAAATTGATATGTGAAAAATTAGGTAAAAAACCAAAACAAATTGAATAACAAAATATAACCTTAAATTTCACTCAACTACGCCTCCTTTGTTGTCTTACATGACTTATATGTATATTAGGGTTAATTTTATATATCGAATTATTACTCTTAAATTAGAAAGGTTCACTGACTTGAAAATCACTTTAAAATGAAATTCGAGATTAATTAAATTAAAAAAAAAATATTCCAAATTAATCACCTAGCCTTAAATACAATAGAGTATTCTAAAATATCATGTTCAAGAAATAGTGGGAATCATGATGATTAGTTCATAATGCTAAAATATCGTAGAAAAAAGTGTGTGTGTGCGTTTGTGTGACTTTGATTAGAATTTTATTATATGTAAGGTGTAAATGAGCAATCAAACTTTCAGTCAATTTAGAGCAAAAGTTATACAATATTGTATATAATTACAGCAAAAACCATACTGCCAATTAATTACTTCTCACAATAAAATAAGTTCATTGAGCGTACATCATCAGTCTTCCATACTCGGTTTCATAGCAACAGGTAGTTCTTTATTACCCCTCACGTTTTTCCCACTGAAAGAATATTTACCTATATGTAAATTTTAAATAAAAACTGGTTTGTTAATTTTATGAATTACAAATTAGTATAGAGAAAAAAATATAAAAGGAATTTACACAAAATAATTGCTATAGAGTCAATATTTTCTTTTCCACATTATATTTTTAAATTAATATATTTATTTATTAACAAATAAAATTTAATGTAATACTTTTCTTTCAAATCAATTCCTCGTAATTTAAAAAATATAACATAATTTACACATGATAATATCACAGGTGCGAGGCCCGAGACTTGAACCTGCTATACTTTGTTTCTCAAGCAGGCACGCTACCACTGCGCTACCACTGCCTGTAATTATGAATGATGCAAATATTAAATTCATTTGGAATTTGAATTCGCTCCTTGTTACAACTAACATTACATAAATGTAATAAATAAAGGCTGAACAAAATACTTAAATTTTTTCCAAATCCCACAAACGTAACTTTGTAAAAATTAGGCCTCTATTTAAAATTCATCACACGAAAAAACATTTACTGGTACAATCTTTATGTCCTTAATTTACCGAGTTTATTTCGCTTTTATGAATGCTACACGACTAAGGCTGTGTGTAAATCTTTTAACTGCTACATCTGTGTTTGTTAGTGAATATAAGGTTGAATGTCATCTGGCCAGAGATCTGGGCTATGAGGTAAGTTACAGCATCCACACTGCTTAATGAAGAAATATTAAAAGACAAATATTCTCATACTGTTATGTTTTGGTGGTTTATATAAATATAAGTATTCTATGGTTCTAAATATGAAATTAAGTATAAAATACTTTGTTTTTCTGTCT
Organism: Brenthis daphne; assembly: GCA_947093115.1. NCBI lineage: Eukaryota > Metazoa > Arthropoda > Insecta > Lepidoptera > Nymphalidae > Brenthis > Brenthis daphne. Next base: position 26,074,459 of record OX352474.1, on the reverse strand, counting down.
GTTTGTCCCTTATTGTTTTGTTATTGTGTGACTGTTTACCTTGTCTGCTAAGAAAGATGAATGTTACAGGTTTCGTTATTGTAGTATAAAGACGTATTAAACTGATTTATAACTTGTCGAACTAATACTGAAATATTACCATTTTTAATTAAAAAGGTACACCAACTTCAAAATCTCTTTTAAACTAATTATTTTCTCTTACTCATGTACCTAATTCTTATAATTTTTTAGTAATTCAGTCTGCCCGTGTCCACGGCTGGTGCAACCCAGTCGAAACGTCGGGAATAAAGTATATAGCCACTAACGAATTCACGCGTTGAGTCCCGTAGTGTAATTATTACATGTAATTTGAGTTATAACGTTTTTATTAAAAAAAAATTGCTATTGACGAAGATTTCGATCATAATCTGGGTACAAACAAAAATATAGCACTCGAATTGAATGAATGAATACCTTCTTTTAAAGTTGGTAAAAATTCAACACAATTAATGCGTTCTGTTATATCACAATATATATATATATATATATATATATATATATATATATATATATATAAACTACCAAATAAACGATTACTTTAGTTTATTGACACCCATTACTCATGTGGATATCGCAGAGAAACTTTCAAAGGTCTACGAGTATTTGTTGAACACCATTTGTATACAAAAAGTACCAAAAATAACTCTTTTATAGACGTCACGTGTCCCGAAACGGTCCACGTATAAAATTAAAGAGCGAAACGGCCACAAAGCTTTGTATATTTTGTATATACTAACCAGTGAAAAAAAAAAGTTTAACCGCCACCGTCATTGAAACCGGGGAACATCTCTTATGGACTTGATTCGGACGTGACATGAATCGTACATAGGGGGTGTATTTTTTACAACTCAATCTAGTGGGGTTCCGTAATACACTCACGTAGACCCGTGATTTCGTGTGATTTCTTTTCGGATTAACGGTCATAGCATTTGTTATATAAAACTGTGTAAGGGCTCTTGATGGAGAGGCAGACTTAGAAGTTATATTATATTTTTTTCATATTTTCCCACATTATTTACTTTTTCTCACCCGTTTCTGGAAAGTTAGAAGTTTAGAAAATTGTCACTTAGAACAGTTTTAATTTTAAAAGTGCCGATTGCAGCAGAACATCAATATGAAAAAAATATATATTAAATGTATGGATTTGTAATCTATATGTTGACCCGGATAACCAGCTATCCGCATACCAAATTTCATAAAAATCTGTCCAGTGGAGTTTTTATGCGTTCCAAGACAGACAGACATACAGACAAAAATTTTAAAAACTATAGATTCGACCTCTATATCAATGATAATGACGATTGCAATATGATTTTCCAAAAAATATTTAATGTTCAGATTCGACTCAGAATTTTATTATATGTATAGATAAGTATTACATTCTTTATATGTAATAGGGAACCCATTTGAATATTTTTATCGTCCGCCCAAATATTTTACAACTCAATAGACAGGGATCCACGGTTAAGATTATTATTCGGTATAGAATTTTCGAGTGTCCTTTATGGGACCCTTAAGGGGAAAGGGCATACGGGTATATGGCTTATACATGATGGGCTTGAAATCGAACGCTTTTAGCATTGAGATATTCAGACTGCTTTATTATGAAAATCGTCCTTATTCTTGTATATCTACATCAATAATATAACAATATTTTATAAAAATATCAACATTCTGATGCTAATATATTTTAATACCAAATTAGGCACAGTGTGGTTGGTCTAAGCTATTCTTTTTCTGTCATTCAACGTTCTTTCACAGTTAACAATCATTCTTTTGTACTTTTTATACAGAGAAATAAAATAGTTATAATTTATTAAGATTCGCTATGAACGTGGATATTGAAAGTAAATTTATTTAACTTACTTTTGACGTCCCATTTCTGTGCACGGTCCTCCCTTCAATACAAGGGGGATCAGGCCACAGTCCACCACGCTGGCCAAATACGGGTTTGCGGACTTCACATATCTTTCGAAAACTTGCCAGGTTCTCTCAGACATGCAGGTTTCCTCACGATGTTTTCCTTCACCTTAAGGCAAGTGGTAATGTTAGAAATGATTTGCGCATGAAAAATATCAGAGATGCGAGACCCGGGATTTGATCCCGCTTCACTCGGTTTCCCAAGAGAGCGCATTACCACTGGCCTACCAAATCCTTAGCTCACATTTTTTTTATTATACTAACGTCAACTCTGCTATTTTTGCTTAGAACTGCTACTCCGCATCATAACCATTACTCCCCAAGGGCCTTGAAAGATATTAAGATAAAGATAATGTCAAGGAGCTTTTGGAGTATTTAAGGGAAGGTGAAAAATATTTCACTAAAGTAGACGCTTTAACGTGACACAAAGGTTGAATTTGCACAATAGAACAGCTTTATACTATCGCTGGCAAACAAAAAACTTTGAACAACATTGCGATAAGAATAAAATATGTTACAAATATCTAAAACAAAGGTAAAAAATAAGACATGGTAATCTAGACATTTAATAAAATTGTAACTGAATCGAATCTGTACATTAAATATTTATTTAAAATCATATCGAAATAGACATTATTATCGATACAGTGGCCAAAATAGTTTTTAGAATTTTTAACCGACTTTCAAAAAGGAGGAGACTCTCAATTCATCGGAATCTTTTTATATTCCTTTTTTTTATGTATATATGTTCACCGATTATTCAAAGACGCCTGAAATCTGCCTGAGTCGGTGCTAGCCGATGCAAACCAAATCTAATATATTTCGATACCTAAAATACATCACAAATTGATGTCAAATATTTTAACTATAATTAGAGAGAGTTACGTTAGTTAGTTATTTGACGACATGTTTGGCTCAGTTTGTAGTAACCCTACTTGCTGTGCCAGCGGTCGCGGGTTCCAGTCCCGCTGGAGGCATTCATTTATGTGATGAACGCGAATGTTTGTACTCCAGTCATGGGTGTTTATATTTATAATATGTATGTATTTAAAGTTATATATGTGTAGTGTAACAACTATCTGGTATCCATAAGACGGGCCTCGTAGCTTACCATGGACTAGATGGTGCTGTGTGTTAATGTCCCAACATATTTATGTATTTATTATTATTTATTATAAATATCATATTTATTACAGTCAAATGCGGGTTGACGGAGTTTATGCGTCTTTGTAAAGCTGCTTATATTAGACATGCAGATTTTCTTACGATGTTTTCGTTACCGTATTATCAAATTACTACTACACATTATTTTCTAAATTCACCAATGAATTTCTCAGAGGTACAAAACCCGGCTTTTGAACCCGATTCAACGCTATTTCAAAAGCGAGCGTGCCTCTAATAGGCAACTATATCAAAGTCGGTACCGACACTTCGTTGTTAGCAGCCTGATTCGAGGATTTGTATACGGTCTGTTAACTCATTCAAACTCATAGTGTATTGTTTACTATTTTATAAATTTTTGAGTAACTAGGAAAGAACATAAGTTTTTTGATAATCTTTATTGAGTAATGTTTTTGCCCGCGGCTTCGCATGTATGGTAAGTGGATAGGGATCAAAGGTAGCTTATATCCGCTTTCAGGGTGATATTTATGTCCTTGCTAAATTTTATCAAAATCTGCTTAGCGGTCTAAGCGTTAAAAGGTAACAGACAGAGTTACTTGCACAATTTTCAGTATTAGTATGGATGGTGATACGATTAAAATTTAAGTGTTGCTAATTTTATTTTTGATTTATTTTTCCGAAAAGCACTACTAGGATATTATGTTTGATAAAATTAATAGTTAAATACCATTACGGTTACTTTAAAACTTATCTATACTATAATATTATAAAGAGGTAAAGTTTGTGATCTTGTGAGTTTGTGAATTTGTGAGTTTGTGAGTTTGTGACGTTGTAGGGGGTAATCTCTGGATCTACTGAACCGATTTACAAAATTCTTTTACCAATAGAAAGCCACGCTCTCTTTGAGTGTCATAGGCTATATATTAACCCGAAAAATGCAAAGGCTTTTTCGTGGTAGTCGGATTTGCAAAGTAAGTTGGAGAAAAAACGGTCGAACGAAAATGTTTTTTACGAACGCTGCCTTAACGATGAGAGATATATGATTATGTTCTAGAGAAAAGTTGTAGAGCTTAATAATGCCTACAAAAAAGTCCGCGACAGCATATGTCTAACATTTAGATTTAAGTCACAAAGAGTAGTATTTTATATTACAAAAATAAATTAAATCGGTAGGTCATGTTTATTGGTCATATTATTAACAATTATAAATTCTTATCAAAATAAGTAAATTTATCGTCTAAAATATTTAAAACAAAAGACTTTTCCCTTTTACTGCATATAATTTGGACAAATGGTTAAAGAGATAATACAACATATTTGTAGGTATGGACAACCCCGAGCGAGCTGTTTGTCTGTTTTTCTGTTTGTACGGGCTAATCTCCGATTTTATAGGACCGATTTAAATGAAATTTTGCATGGTGATACCTTATATCCCCGTCCCACATTTTAGATACTTTTCATCCCGGAAAATTAAAGAGTTCCCGTGGGATAGTTAAAAAACTATAACAATTTATACAGCTTAGTACACAAAAACTACTGATTGGATTTTAATGAAACTTTACAATAATGTAGCTCATACATGACAAAAACAAATCAGCTACTTTTCATCCCGAAAAATTAAAGAGTTTTCGTGGGATAGTTAATAAACTATAGTAACTTATACAGCTTAGTACACAACAACTTATTCACCTAATTTAGTAAAATTTGGCATGCTGATACCTTATATTGCCGGTCAAACAAGAGGTTACTTTTCATCCCGGAAAAATAAATGGTTCCCGTGGGATAGATCTGTTTGTGCTTTTCTAGAGGTGAACCCAAGCGAAGCGAGGGTGAGCCGCTAGTATAATATAATATAGGATGTATTTATAACTTAGCACCTTACCCTCGTTTCGATAGGGTGTGTCCCTTATAATATCAGCTATCTATCAGTGAAAATGCCGTCAAAATCAGTCCAGCCGTTTTGGAGAGTAGCCGGAATAAAGAGACAGATAGGCAGATAGACGGACGGACGGTCAGATAGTTTTTTTTAAATTGTGTATTTCTTATAAATACCGTATATAATTTCATATGCATTTAGTAAAAAGCTATCATTTCAAAATTACAAACAGACACTTCAGTTTTATTTATCTATATAGATGCTAATATTCACTTAGCTTATTCATTATTGTCAATTGATTCCCAAAAAAGAAAGTTGAAGACATATTGAACTTGAGGTCTTGTACATCTGTTCTATACTATAATAAAACTGTAGAGGTCGAATGTCTGTACATAGTAAAAAAATGCTAAAAACCGAGTCACGGGGATGTAAGAAGACAAATAGAACAAATCCAGATTTTTTCAATTTTTTTGTTTCTCTGTCTGTTTGTCTGTTTGTACGGGCTAATCTCCGAATCTATTGAACCGATTTAAAAAATTTTTTGCATGGTGGTACTTCTTATCCCCGAACAACATCTTAGATACTTTTTATCCCGAAAAATTAAATAGTTCCCGTGGGATAGTTCAAAAATTATAGTATCTTATACAGCTTAGTACACATCAACTTATGCACCTAATTTAGTAAAATTTAACATTCTGATACCTTATATTGCCGGTCAAATAACAGGTTACTTTTCATCCCGGAAAAATGAACGGTTCCCGTGGGAACTAATGGATCTCTATTAGTGTTTTATAATAAAATTCTGAGTCTAATCTGTACATTATTTTTTTTTTTGGAAAATCTTATTGAAATAGTCATTATTATCGATACAGAGGCTGAATCTATAGTTTTTAGAATTTTTGTTTGTCTGTCTGTGACCGCATCACGAGAAAACCACTGGACAGATTTTGATGAATTTTGATATGATGATAGCTGGTTAACCGAGTCAACATATAAGTAATAGAATACTTTTTACTGCGAGAAAATATCTCATCTCTGAGTAATTTATACTAAACATTAAAACGTAAGTAGGGACGAACCCGAGCGGAGCGATTGTGAGTCGCTAGTCTAACATAAATTTTAATGCCATAATCCAATAAGGAGGTTAATAGTATTTAATAGTTACAAATAATCATCAAGAGCTTTGCCTCATTTGATTTATTTGACATAACCCATAACGTATATTTAAATTTTATTCATTTTCTACACATATAATAAAATTGTAAGTAAGCGAAATCTGTACATTAAATATTTTTTTTAAATCTTATTGAAATAAACATTATTATCGATACAGAGGCCGAATCTATAAACCTATGCTATTATTTTATAAAGTGTTCTTATAAACTATACTTATTCAAATTCTATTTACATAATTAACTAATTCTATTTGTTGTCCTGCACATATACATATAATAAAATTCTAACCAAGCCGAATCTGTACATTAATTAACATTTTTTGGAAAATTTTATTGATATAGACATTATTATCGATACAGAGGCCGAATCTATAGTTTTTAGAATGTTTGTCTGTCTGTCTGTTACCGGATCACAGAAAAACCACTGGAGGGATTTTGATAAAATTTGTTATGGTGATAGCTGGTTATCCGGGTCAACATATAGGATACATTTTACCACGGGAAAAATATCTCATTTCTGAGGAAAAAAACAAAAACTGCAATGTAAGAGTATACTAATATGTAAACCTAAGAATTTGGTTTTTGGTCATCTGAACGCGGGCAGAGCCGCGGGCAATGCTAGTGCTTATATAAATTTACATGGAAGCTGCCGTTAAGCAAATACTTAAAACAATATTATATACCTAGTATAATGGCGATCATTCCATAATTATGTATTCCATTAGGTTTATCATAGGTTCTAAACACTGAAAACATGAAAAGGGCGGATGATAGGTACGTTCCTCTTATAAGAACGAGCTTTACGAGCTTTCGAATAAGACTAATATAGAGCATGCAACTTTAACCTTTTAACAGAATACCATAAAGACTATTTCCGCGTACATTTTTTTGATTCTTAAGGGAGAATTTGTGTTCACATAACCGAGTCGGCTTTTTAAAGACTTGAGATAATGGTTATTATAACGGTTCAGATTCTATATTTAAAATTCTACTTGTTTTGATTTAATAGATGATTTTCTTTTATGATGATAGCAAATTTATTTTATGTAATGTTTATTTTAACAAATTTGAACCATAAGATTTCACGTATAAGTACTGTTACAGGTGGGATTTTTATTTATAGGTTGTTAAATTGTAAAATAAAAAAAATAAAAACTTTAAGCTGCCTGCATAAACGGGCCGTCTTGTACAATTAGCTCATTTAAATCGTTAAACTCTTCACTTACACATAATACAGTACTAGCATTGCCCGCGGCTCCGCCCGTGTTCAGTTGACCAAAAACCCAATTCTTAAAATTCAGGTTTAAAACTTTTACATGTTAGTATACTCTTACATTGCAGTTTTTATATTTTTTCTCAGAAATGAGATATTTTCCCGCGGTAAAATTGGTGTCCTAACTGTATCGACCTTTTTTTTTTAACGTTGGGAAATGCATTTACGCACGAGGTGTGGGACTCACCGGCGTAATAAAGCCAGTACTACCCACTAAAACCCAACAAAGCCTTCCCCCGTCTTAATAGGGCGTCGCAGGATCGCTTACGCATTCAACTACGACGAACTGTATCGACCTAGTTTAAGATGTATCGAATTTAATTTAAAACTTTTGGGCTTAATACGGACTATTTCTATGTTTAACTTCAGAACTTTATAGTTTGGACTAGCGACTTACCCTCGCTCCGCTCGGGTTCGTCGCTACTTATGTTTTAATGTTTAGTATAGATTTCTCAGAAATGAGATATTTTCCCGCGGTAAAAAGTATCCTATATGTTGTCCCGGATAACCAGCTATCACCATACCAAATTTCATTGAAATACCTTCAGTGGATTTTCCGTGATCCGGTAACAGACAGACAGACGGACAATAAAAACTTTTTAACAAAAAAATAAAAACCGAAAATTCTAAAAACTATACATTCGGCCTCTGTATCGATAATAATGTCTATTTCAATAAGATTTTCCAAAAAATATTTAATGTACCGATTCGGCTTAATTACAATTTTATTATATGTATAGATAACTGTAAAAAGTTATAATTTCTTTTAAAAACACTTATCTATACTTTAGTAGTTCCTAGTTATAATCTAGGTTAAAGAGTCTTGAAGTGGAGAAATGCATAGAACAAAGATCGTTTAACCCCTGTAATAGCCAATTACTCTCCGTTTAAACTATTAACCAGAAGGACCCAGATTCTTGAAGAAAATTGTACGCAAATATAGGGATATTTCTAGTAACTTTGATAACAAGTCCATTTTTGTCCATGTATTGACATTTTTATGGCATATTACTAGAAAAAAGATGAACTGATTGAGACAGAATTTTTTGTTGTATCGATTGTTTAATTAGATACAAGAACTATTATTTTCAAGTTTAATTTGAACCTGCAATCTATTCCCAATGACAACAAAGTAGTTTTAATTATTAAAAACCCAAATTTCTTCAAAACAAATTTCGTTGAAGGTATTTGGAAAGCTAATTATCTAAATTTTATGAACAATATTTTCCATACTTTAAAGGTTAAAAAAGCATTGCGGAAATCGAGTATATATCTCACTACAACCTCTGGTATAGTCAATGAACTAGAAAAAACTTAATGACACGTTTTGCTCAGATTGTAGTGACTGTACTTGCTGTCCCAGCGGTCGCGGGTTCGAGTTCCGCTAGGGGCATTAATTTATGTGATAAGCACGAATACTTATACTCCAGTCATGGGTGTTTATATTTGTAATATGTATGTATTTAAAGTTATATATGTGTAGTGTATCAACTATCCGGTATCCATTACACAAACCTCGTAGCTTACCATGGAACTAGATGGTGCTCTGTGTTAATGTCCCAACATATTTATTTATATTTCTTAATATTTGTAATTATACTCAAGTAGTTAAATAATACTCAAGTATTACAAAAAATACCGCTAATATAATATGCATGTTTAAACATTAGGATAATGAAATTTTTAAGCGTACGACGTTTACAACAAGCATTATCCTCGTCGTTAAGTAACGACTAATTATACTCCGCCCATTAGATTAATTGTGGAAAAAGACCGTAAAGACTTTTGTGAGTGCATATTACTGAGATAAATAATATGCTTTGTTACTTAAACTTTGAAGTAGTTTTATTCAATTACAAGTTGTTTTCTGCAGCTCCGTTTACTTTAACTTAGTTAACAATTTACTGTCTCTCATGATTTTTTTTCGTTTTTATCTGGGAGTTATAAGAAAGGGGATCATTTAACAATCATTTATCTAAACTATTGTTGACAAAATGACCCACTGAATGATTTAATGAACGATCAAAGGTATTACATGGTTGAATTTTGTTTAAGGTGCAGCAAGTACGTGCTATCGTTGTATAAACTCTTGATATTAATGTGTAAACCACACAATATGTACTTGGTAACACTTATATGTACGTATGTGGGTATTTATTAAGTATTTTTACCTGCAAACACTAGTCGTCGTCTCGAATAATGATTGTAAGAATCTGTACTCTGAGACATATGACATTAAATTTAGCTGCAACTAAGGTATTCAAAAAGAAAGAATAAAAAATGAACTGTAAAATTTCGATAGATAAATAACAAGGTACTAGAACAAGTTTTATAATATATATTTAGGATGTACGATTTGCAGAAATAGAAAATGTACAACAATATCGAAAGACAATTAGGTATAAAGAAAGCAGATTCTGTTCCAACCCTAATATGCCCATAGGAAAGTGGTAGCAGAAGAAGTATGAATGAAGTGTGAATTCACTAATATTATAAATGTGAAAGTGTATTTGTATGTTTGTCATTCTTTCAGTCAAAGCAGAGTGACTGATGGCTTGATTTTTTATGGATATAGTTAGAGGAATGGACAGTGACATAGGCTACTTTTTACCGAGTGAGATTGTATCATTCCCGCGGAAAAACACCTTATAATCAACCCACAATAACTCATCCTACCTATGTATATATGTATATTATTGTATATATAAAATATATAGTCTATACATACTAACCGTAAACCTAACCTAGGTACGTCACCTAGGGACGAACGCGAAAAAAGCGAGGGGGAGTCGCTAGTATAATATATTTTTAGTTACTCAAAAGGTTCTCTGTGACAATTAAGAGATACACGGAATAGTAAAATTGAATGAAAGTGTGATAGTAAAATGGTCACATAGAAAGAATGTGTTGTGAAGTTTTTATTACACTAAAAAAATACTGATCAAAAGGCCGATGGGATCGTCGGTCCTGACAAGCGAACGAAAGAATGATTACATTGGTAGAATTGAAAGGGGTATGCATTGGGATCGTAATACTTAGCAACCTTTTCTTTCTGACTATGTTTATAATAGATATAGTAAAACTTGTATGTTTGTTTGTAAATATTTTAGAAGTCGATATCAAAATTAATCTTGTATATTAAATACTAGCGACTCACCCTCGCTTCGCTCGGGTTCATCCTTAGCTTTCTTCGCAATACAAACTTTCATCCCCATTTTCACACCCTTAAGGAATGATTTCCGGGATGAAAAGTATTATATATCCTTTCCAGAGTCTCAAACTATCTTCTTACCAAATTTCATCTAAATCGGTTCAATACATCCAGAGATTACCCCCTACAACGTCACATACTTTATTTCTGTATAATATTAAGTATAGACAAATAAAAATCAATATTTGTATGTTTATACTAGATGCCTTCCTAAGTCATTCATCCGACTGTGAGAAACTTTGGCGAGCAATTCTGAGTATACCCGCTAAAGTTCCCAAAAAAAAAATGTCTTTGTATTTTTATACTCCATGAGTTCTAAAACATTCTTCCCCAAGGATGCACCCATGTAAAACGAGGTTAAGTTGCTAGTATAATATACGTAATACAAATTGTATGAATACAATACAAAAGTATTCCAATCAATTCAAATTATTTTCAAGAGTAAAGTCCGTTATCTCATAGTTGTCATGCCAAATTAACTTGTTATTCAGAAAAAAAGAAATTTAAGTCTCCAATTTACTATGGCAATTAGTGACAGTTAAAATTTTAAGTCGCTCTTGAATCGGCCATCACTTCAGCTGAGTTTGGCTGTCGAATTTAATTACCCATTTAGTGTAAAAATGTCTGAATCTATATATATAAAAGAAAGTCGTGTTAGTTACTTCGCTTATAACTCAAGAACGGCTGAACCGATTTAGCTGAAAATTGGCAGGGAGGTAGTTTAGAGCAGGAGAAGGACATAGGATACTTTTTATACGTTCGACCGCGTTCCAATTTTATGATATTTTAATTTTTGGATTTCTCTTAGTCCGGAATAGGTAAGTATTAAAACATATAATTAAAATGTGAGAAAGAAAGATTTTTTCTTTTTATATCTATTTAAAACGTACCTAGCGACGAACCCGAGCGAAGCGAGGGTGAGCCGCTAGTATTCATATAATTTAAATACTTTCGTAGTATGTACTCTAGATTTATAATAATAATGCCCTCCCGACCGATTTCGGCGACGGCGGCTCATCTCATTGAGAATACCCATCTGCGCAGGAGATATTATAGTGCACAAGTGTACGCGCAGACACAACATGCACTCTCTATTCCTGTCACTCTCATACTCCGGTGGGACGACTACTTGACACGACCAGTGAGAGTTAAGGCGCAAGAATGACGGCGTTACGTGCTCTCCGAAGCACGGGGGTGAAATATCGCCAACTTTTCAACTCCGAAAATCGAACCCAGGACCTCTGGATGTACAGCCGTACATGCTAACCATTACACCACCAATGCAGGCAGTTTCTAGATTTATATATACTACACGCACACGGAGATCATGAGTTTAACTTATGTAGGAGTGAATTTTATTTACCTTTATTTTAGCTGAAGCACTTTATTTGATTCGTTCCTGTATATATTATCTTGATTTTAGGAGTTATTTACATGATTTATATAATTTGGTACAACTGTCTTACTTACTGTGATGAAATAGAAAAATGCAAATCAAAAAATAAAATATCAATTACAACTTAAGTGAAACTTGCTTGTATGAATGATAATAAATCCAAATTCTAATTCTAAACAAAATATTACTGATTCTATATGAACTTCGATAGTTCTTTATACTTACTTTATTAACTAGAAGCTAATACTAAATGTGATATCAGAAATAACTTTGTTCAAGTATCATCTATACATATAATAGAATTGTAACTAAGCCGAATCTGTACATTAAATATTTTTTGGAAAATCTTATTGAAATAAATATTATTATCGATACAGAGGCCGAATCTATAGTTTTTAGAATTTTTGTCTGTCTGTTACCGCATCACGGAAAAACCACTAAAGAGATTTTGAGAAATTTAATATGATGATAGCTGGTCATCCGGGTCAACATATACTTTTTATTGCGGGAAAATATCTCATTTCTGAGAAATCTATACTAACCGTTAAAACGTAAGTAGGGACGAACCCGAGCGGAGCGAGGGTAAGTCGCTAGTCTAAACTATAAAGTTCTGAAGTTAAACATAGAAATAGTCCGTATTAAGCCCAAAAGTTTTAAATTAAATTCGATACATCTTAAACTAGGTCGATACAGTTAGGACACCAATTCGGCTAGATAAGTACATTGGATCGACAAAAACTTTTCAATATCGTGTCGCTACATATTTTAGTGGAAGAAGGCAACTTGTCGAACTTATCTCAAGGTTTCGTTAGTGGTGACAATTTCAAATATCGATACAAGAAATAGAATAGAATCTCAGCATGTATATTTACTGTTTACATTTCGACGACAGTTTGGCTCAGTTTGTAGTAACCCTACTTGCTGTACCAGCGGTCGCGGGTTCGAGTCCCGCAGAGCATTCATTTGTGTAATGAGCATGAATAGTTGTACTCCAGTCATGGGTATTTATATTTATAATATTATTTATTTATTTGAAGTTATATCCCTATGTGTAATATGTCAACTATTTGGTATCCATAACACAAGCCTCGTAGCTTACCATGGAAATAGGTGGTGATGTGTGTTTATGTACCAACATATTTATATTTATTTAATTTAATATATAACTGCCTCGGTGGTGTAGTGGCTAGCATGTACGGCTGCACACTCGGAGGTCCTGGGTTCGAGTCCCGGGTCGGGCCAAGTTTAGTTATTGAGTCTTTCTGTATAGTAAGTCTCAGTAACAGCCCGGAGTTGGGAAGTTGGCGGTGTTTCACCCCCGTGCCTCGGAGAGCACGTAAAGCGTTCGGTCCTGCGCCTTAACTCTCACTGGTCGGTTTTTTAACCTGGTAACCGTACATTTTTTTTTTATTATTTTTTTTTTATTTAATCATTTTTCCGGGATAAAAAGTACCCTATGTGCTATTCAACACTATAATATATCTTTGTGCCAAATTTCATCCAGATCCGTTCAGCTTTTATGGCGTGATTGAGGAACAAACACCCACCCATCAAAACTTTCGCATTTATAATATTAATGGGATTAAATTAATGGGATGTTCATAGTAAAGATGGTCTCACTATGTGTGCTAAAAGCCATAAAACTATTATCCCTCTCCCGGATAGACGCATTTCCTTAGGATAAAAAATTATTAAATATATTTAAACCTCCTTTCTAAGGATGTAATTTGTCCTTAATTTTAACCAAAATTAGTTTCAGTTGCGTGGTAAAATTGGAGAGCGTGAAAAGGTTACGTGATACTATGAAGGACAGAGTTACTTTCACATTTATAATATTAGTATGGATGAGATATTTATTTTGAAATCATGGATAGACACTTCTATATTATCGTTAAAGTATATTTTTAATGGATATATAAAATTTTATTCAAATCCGTCGAGACCGTCTCGTATGATATGCCAAAAGGTACAAACTTCTAAATCAACTAAAAAAAACTATACAACTTTCTGATTTCCCTTCTACTCTACTGTAAACCTCTCTCAATACTAATTTTTTAGAAAATATTTAAATTACAAATCCAATTTATTTTTACACAATCTATACAGATAAATAAAATTGAAGTGTGTGTTTGTAATGTCAAAATAACAGCTTTTTTACTAAACGCATATGCATATACCAAAACAACGTTTTTTACAATTTTTTTCTGTATGTCTGTCTGTCTGTCTGTCTGTCTCTGTGTCTGTTTGTTCCGGCTAATCTCTGAAATGGCTAAACCGATTTTGACGGGACTTTCACTGGCAGATAGCTGATGTAATAAGGAGTAACTTAGGCTCCTTTTATTTTAGAAAAAAATAGGGTCCCACGAAAAAATATTAAAACCAATGAAAAATTTAATAATATGTAATTTATATATTATATATAAATTACAACTTCCCTATTTGAATTGGTTCAAATAGGGAAGTTGTATACATACCCCAGGGACGAACCCAAGCAAAGCGGGGGTGAGTCGCTAGTATTAGAATAATGAGAAGATCGAATATTATTGCAGATAGATTGTTTTAATAAAACAGATAAAAAAAATGTATTATCAAACAAGTATGAAATAATAAAGGAAATTGTACTACTGCTGCTTGTTATTTTTGTTTAATTGTTAACATAAAAATACTTTAGTCATAAATCAAGTCTAAGTTCAATCAGTAAATTACAGTTATTTAAAAATCGCATATATCTAAAAATTCTTCTGCATACCTTTTTATGTTGAAAGTCGCGGGTTCATGTAACGCATACATACAAATATTTTAATCATGTAATATTTGTATAGCCTATCCATACTTTCATACTAATATTATAAATGTGAAAGTGTGTGTGTTTCTTTGTTGGTCCTTTTTTGATGCCGAAACAGAATGACGTATTGGCGTGATTTTTTGTGTGGAGACGTTGGATATTGGCTGGAAATTTACATAGGCTACTTTTAATCGCGGGAGATTATCTCATTCCCACGAAACAACGAACGAAAAGGGAAACAAAAACACATTATAATACAACCCAAAAATATATTTATGATCAGAATTACTTAAAACTTGGTATTGATGCTCTTCAATACATACAATTAAATAAATACGCATTCATGAACATTTGTATGAAACCTACCTTTTTAGAGGTTTTTTTTGTAGTTTTAGCGCGAGTGAAGCCGCGGGTTCTGCTAGTATAACTATAATATTCTGTATATATTCAAAGGATATACAACGTATAGCATTTACAGGGACCATTGACTGTGAATGAATGAATGTATCGCATAAAATAAAATAATTTTCACAATATCATTCGTCGATGGTTGTTTCAATCGTCCCATCCTTGGTTTCCTCCATTCAGGCGTGAAGCAAACTTAGGGCGAACTTCACCCAAATCTTCGGAAATAAACCTCACTTATCCAACGTGTAGTCGCGAACAAAATTTATAGCACAATCTCGGGCACCCCTTTCAATCTTCCTAAACAGGCTTTTATATTGACTGTCATTTCTTACCAGAAGTTAAAGTTTGTAACCATAAGTTCATTATAGTGGACTGGACATGTCAAGAGCTTAGAGACTAGCTATTACTTCCGGTTTTGCTTGCATTATTTACTATTTAGTCTATTATACAACAAGACTTCGTGTATCTAAAAACCTATTGAATATGAATATTTAAATCTAATTAATTGATGAATATGGCACCTAGTGGAAAGTTTAGAAATAATTTTAATTTACTGGCTGGTTTTAAAAGAGTATTACAGACATTTTATAGGTCACGGCTGTGTGTTTTAATAGGTCACCGAATTAACAGAGTTTTTAATATTTTCATCAATATACTTTTTTGATAAGTCCAGAACAGCTATAGGATTTTGTCGTATAATCTACGTATTTTGTAGTAATAATCCCATTGAGGCGCCGTAGATGAGCGCGCAAGCGATCCTGCGACGCCCTATTAAGACGGAGGAGGTTCCATTGGGTTTTAGTGGGTTGTACTGGCTTTTCTACCCAGTGAGTCCCATATAACCTAAATAAAAATAATATGACGTCACGTTTGGATCAGTGTATAGTGACCCTACTTGCTGTGCCAACGGTCGCGGGTTCGAGTCCCGCTGGGGGCATTCATTGTGTGATGACCACGAATGTTTGTACTCCAGTCATGGGTGTTTATATTTATAATAGGTATGTATTTAAAGTTTATATATGTGTAGTGTATCAACTATCTGGTATCCATAACACAAGCCTTGTAGCTTACCATGGAACTAGACGGTGTTGTGTATTAAGGTCCCAACATATTTATATAACAACCTGTATGTACACAGGTGGTATGCGTAAATGTATTTCCCAACAAAAGAAACCTTGAAGACAGCTAGTTAAGCTCGTTTCATTCTAAGCATCAGTCTTAAAGGCAAGTGAATCTTGGCAAAAGAATATACAATAGTAGTAGCTAACTCACCTCATAATTTTTCCCCTGAAAAAAACTTTTCACGCAGACAAAACTACGAACCGTTACTGGTTAAAAACATATTAATAAAATTTGCAAATTACAAAAATCTATTTGCATACTTATATATCTACCTAACCCCTTTTGAAAATCCATTTTTTTAACACGCATAAATGTTATTTTACTTACAACAAAAACTTTATTCAACTCACGCTCTTAAAATTCCAAAATGAGAAACAATTTGTAATCAGACGTTCCTTTCGATAAATAAAAAGATATTCAAAACAAATTAAAGGTTTCTACAAATAATTGAAATTGTAAGTTAGAAGAACGTTTTTGATTGGTATTCTTTGTGTAGTACAAAAAAGATATAAAAGTTTGAGACTGTTATTTAATCTACCTGCAAGATATATAATTTACTAGCGACTCACCCTCGCTCCGCTTGGGTTCGTCCCTAGTTACATTTAACGTTTAGTATAGATTTTTCTATGAGATATTTTCCTGCAGTAAAAAGTATCCTATATGTTGACCGGGTAACCAGATATCATCATACCGAATTTCATCAAAATCTGTCCGGTGGTTTTCTGGTGATGCGTTCCCAGAAAGACAGGCAGACAAACAAAAATTCTAAAAATTATAGATTCAGCCTCTGTATCGACAATAATGAGTGTTTCAATAAGATTTTCCAAAAATATTTTATATACAGATGCAATATAGTTAGAATTTTATTACATGTATAGTTATAGATATAGCAAGTGAGACAGAAGGGCTGAGGGATATATTTTTATGTGTACTTTAAGAGCTTAATGTTACCATTATGGGATTAATCGCAAAGACCTACTATTGATACAATTATAATATGTTAATCATTTGAAACAATATTCTGTTATATGTTAAATAAATATTGCTCTCGGTTTGCTAATAAAATATAAAGTAACTTAATATGAATGAAAGAGTATTTAATATTTTAATACGATTTTTTCTGAATGCTAAGTTCGTGTTTCGGGCTTGCTTGCGCAAGAATTTTTGGCTGATTTATGATTATGTCAACACAACGATCACATGCTTTTGTTCGAAAGGCAAGTGATTTTTTCGGCCATTTTAATTTCCCGGATAAAACAAACTATAATATGTGGTCTGGGTTTCCGGCATACATGTTATTATTGTAGAGAAATTGATGAATATCCATTCAGTAGTTTTTTTTTATAAATGTATGTAAATAAATTAACAGTTTCTTATTATATATATATTAAGTAAGTACTTACTACATATTTGGATAATGTAGATTTTTTTATAGAGACAATGAAATCATGGTCAATAAAGATAGATTTAGAAAAAAAATTGACAACGTCAAAACAAAACATATTGTGTGTTCAAAATTTATTCCAAAATATATTCGAAAATTACATTAAAACTTTGAGTAATAGTATAAAAAATGTTTTAAAAGAAAACAATATCGAATGTGCATATTACAAGACTTCCGCGATACCATTCGGACAAAGAGAGACAATAGCATTCCCAAAGAGGGTTGACATCAGGCAGGCGGCCGGTCGTAAAACATTTGCCAAATCCTATCAGCAGTACAGCTGAAGATGTACTGCGCCGATCCCAAATGATTGGGAAATGGTTTTATAATCAGGTAAGACGTAATACATAATTCTATATAATCCATACTAATATTATAAAAGTTAGTGTGTTCGTTTGTTTGTCTTTCACGTCGAAACAGCTCGGCGGATTTTTTGTGTGGAGATAGTTGGAGGGCTGGAGAGTGACATAGGCTACTTTTTACCGCGAGAGATTATCTCTTACCGGGAAAACACGTTATAACAATACACAAAAATTATTTACGGTCAAAATTACTTGAAACTTGCTATTAATGTCTTCAATACAATTAGTTAACTACGTGTTTTAGCATTTTTCGAAATTCATCCCATAAGGGGGTAAAATGGCGAATGAAAGTTTGTATGAAATCTACCTTTTTAGGTTTTTTTTTGTAGTTTTAGCGCGAGCGAAGCCGCGGATTCTGCTAGTCTTCTATAAAGAAAGGTTTTAGAAGGAAAACACAGTAAGTGCTATACATCAATTTAATGTTGAATACCTACTGTATGGAAATACATAACGTAGATTTTCGATGAATTTTTCTTTAAAATTATACAGTAAGTTCATTTTATTTATTTTTATGAATTTTATTTTAGAAATTTATATCTTTTTAATAAATAAATGCGTCAATTTTTTATTATTATTATTAAAAAATAAAATATAATATTTTCGTAGCGCCATCTAGTGGTTTATATCTACATTACGTCAAAGAGTTTAATTCCTCTAGACTAGAGCTATTCAATACCGCGAAAAACCGTGAGAGGACGCTGTTGATATCAATTTGTATTTTTGTCAAAATGTTTGTTTAATTATTTACTTGTATTTAACATACTTATTTGGATATATAAGTTGGATTTATCCATATAGGATATTTTATTAATCTATTAAAATAAAAAAAAGAAAGTAAATAAGCGCCACCTTTTGTCGCGCTTTCAAACTACGTGGATGTGTTTTAATTCAATTTTATTGTAATACTGTACGTTATTCATAGATGCCGCTGAGCTGAAAGTATTTGAAAATTTAAATAATTTAGTTTTTTTTAATGATTGTTCAAGGTAAAACAGCCTGATGTCCATCGCTGGCTCATGGCTGTAAGTCTATTAGTAACGCTTTGACTCTAAATTTGCTGTAACCGTCTAAATGGAAAGGACCATAAAAATATACTGGAGATAGAAAAAATAGGTACTTTTTGTACATGTTGGATTCGTCTCTCCCTTGAAAAACATGGCAATTTTGTTTATGTATTTAAACTATAAGGTAATAAATTGAACTTACCAGAATAATACTTAGTATTTACAAGTATATCACTGTTTTTTTAAATAAATCTGTTTTAACTTTTAAGGTAGGTGAATAAAATACGAATATTTTATGGAAATTTTCTTAGTATCTACCACTCCTTTGCGAGCTTACAATTAGAGTACTTGAGTAATCTCATTAGAACGCTTCAACGGTTCATATGTAACAAGGATAATCTTGTGTAATGGGTCATATATGACCATAAATTGGAAGCAATTATTGCAATTAATCTAATTAACAAAATAAATTAATATTATTAAATTTAAACATATTTTTTTATATTAACAGTCAAAAATAGTAATAAAAATAGTAAATATTGTGATTCAATGTATCATAAGAATCACGCTTAGATATTTGTGCTATTTTAGTACAGATTACTTGACGCCGTGGCTATTAAAATTTCTTCAAGTTTTAGGAATTAGTCGTTTTGAGAGAGGATTTTGCTAATACCTACATTTTTCATATATTCTGTTATTATATCAAGTAAACGGGGTTGTTAATCATACATACACAAACGTTTATTTTAAAATATTATATAGGTAATATATAATTTAAATTTCATAACTTTAGTGTGTCTTAAACTAATGATTTAATTATATATAGGATACGGGAAACCTTTAGAGATTGTCCAATTGGATATTTCCGGTTTCGCATTAGATGGAGGAGAATGTTTCAATGTGAGAAGCCAAAAAAAACGATTTTGTATAGCTATGTAATAATTTATGTAAAAAATATCCAAGTGCCTGAAATCCTATTAAGGAGAAGCTCGCATTCATTTGGAAAATGTAATAAAATACAATGTATAAGCTATAATAATAAGAAATATTGATCTAACATAAAAACAAACAAGTAAATTTATATTAAAAATTGATTTAAAAAATAATTTGACTTCATATTTAGATATACCTAATACTAGCGACTCACCCTCGCTGCGCTCGGGTTAGTATAGATTTCTCAGAAATGAGATATTTTCTCGCATTAAAAAGTATCCTATATGTTGACCCGGATAACCAGCTATCATCATACCAGATTTCATCAAAATCTGTCCTTGTGGTTCTCTCGTGATGCGTTCCAGACAGACAAAAATTCTAATATATTCGGCCTCTGTATCGATAATAATGACTATTTCAATAAGATTTTCCAAAAAAATATTTAATGTACAGATTCGACTCGGTTAGAATTTTATTATATGTACCTAAGTATAAATATATTTTACATAACATGCTTTATCTTTATTTATATAGCTTAAAATTTGCATAGTTTGTTATTTTAGCATGTTTTATATCATTTTGGAGTGCCAATTCTAGCAAATCTCCCTGTTGGAGCGGAAAAGCGAGCGATACGTTACCAGGGTCGTCGAGCGGAGTGGACCGCGCGATAGGACAATAAATTATGACTCCACTCTGAGTTGTGATCTCATGAGCTGTGTCCTGTAGCTTGGTGTAGAGATAAATTTGCTTTCTCGCTTGATGACCTGAATTGTTTCATTGCAAAAGGTATATATATTCATTTCTAATAAAAACTAAAGCGAAACCGTTTTTTGTATGAATAAATTCTGGAAGTTTATATGAGTTTATGTAAATTAAACTGAAAATCGTTTTTATTATCTTATGTAATCATTCTAAATCTATAGATATTATAATAAAATTCTGAGTCGAATCTGTGCATTATATATTTTTTTGGTAAATCTTATTGAAATAGTCATCATTATTGATACAGAAGCTGAATTTTACAAATTGTGATGAAATTTGATATGGTGATAGCTGGTTATCCGGGTCGAAATATACGATAATTTTTATTGCGGGGAAATATTTCATCTCTGAGAAATCTATACTAAACTTTAAAACGTAACTAGGGACGAACCCGAGGAAAGAAAGAGTGAGTGCTAGTATTTCTTATAACTCAAAGGAACTTTAATTTGGTTCGGCAAAATGTGATGTTTTTTTTTTTCAATTATAATAATCAAAATTCTAATTTACTACATACTTATTATAACGAAATATATCAAAGACGTATT
Source organism: Brenthis daphne (assembly GCA_947093115.1). Lineage (NCBI taxonomy): Eukaryota > Metazoa > Arthropoda > Insecta > Lepidoptera > Nymphalidae > Brenthis > Brenthis daphne. The sequence continues at coordinate 26,053,082 of OX352474.1, read as the reverse complement.
AGTATATCCCTCTCTGGAAATAAATAATTCCTCGAATTTGAAGAAATAGTAAATATTATCCAGTGTCACTAATAACAATCGATACAAAAATATTAAAAAAAGCCTTAATTCTTATAATGTACTAAATCGCACTTGAAGTAAGTAAACTTAGCTAATACATTATGTTTATTATTAAAGAAAGAAAATTTAAAAGAACAATAAATAATTGGTTAATTTTTGAATGTGTCATAACGTACGACTCTTCTAAGAAGACAAAGGAGAAAGTTATATCTTATTAAAAAAGCCCCAAACTAAGCTCGTGGTAACTACGGGTTGACGTCACTGGCACTGAAACTTCACTGACATTTAAGATAATTTAAGAGACGATTTAACTTTAAAAGGGTGTATTTATAACATATATATATATATATATATATACATATAAAATATATATACATATAAAAGTTTCTAAAATATTTTTTTTGATCGTTGAGGAATACGCTATACAAAACTTTTTAAACTGTAAATATATGTTATGTTATCTTCTATGCCTCTGCATAGACAAAAGGTGAAAAAAAAACATTCAAATCAAAGGTTTTTTTTTTTACTTTTTTTTCAGCTTTTTATTGTCACACGTTAATCCGTTTACAGTCTTTGGATATAAATATACGTTAGTCAGTCTTAGACCAATACAGCCAATATATTAAAAAAAACCAGAAACCAAGCAAATAAACATTTGACCTTGTGAATCACAAGCTATCACCCATCGACCTCTTTGGAATGGGAAGCGTGAAATACGTTACGAGGATCATCGGGCAGAGTGGACTGTGCGATAGGGCCATAAATTATGATCCAACGAGATCCAGTACAGAGTGTAGTCGAACGTAAAGTTAAATCTAGCTATTTGACATCGCAAATATGTAGGTATATGTTGAGTTTGTTTTACTTATTTAAAATAAACTGGAATGGTGATATTGATTGATGGTGATAGGCAAGAGAATAGGCTTTATTCTAGTATTATTACTTTTATTTAGAATCTTAATGCTAGTTCATATGCGCAAAAATTTGTTTTTGATCCATTCGACTTGAATTTTGTTTTATATGAAAGCGTAGAGCGGACAGCTAAAGCTATTTATATGAATCTGTCTGTACAATAGTACATATTATTGATAATAAAAGTCAATTTAAGTTATTTTAATTTCAAATTCATATTTGCCATTTATCTATACATATAATAAAATTCTAACTGATTCAAATCTGTACATTTAATATTTCTTGGAAAATCTTATTGAAATATTCGTTATTATCTGGACACTGGACAGACTTTCATGAAATCTAAACTAACCGTTAAGACGAAGGGATGAACCCGAGCGAAGCGATGGTAAGTCGCTAATATATTAAATGAGCAATTTTTGTAGGTATATACATATAATTTCGTGTACACCGGAAACGGTTCTAACGATTTGGATCAAATTTTGAATTTAAATAAGCCTTTAAGTTTATATATGTAGGTGCCCTTTATGAAAAAAACACCCTTTTTCTTTATATATTGTATATTCTATATAAAAACACGACTTTACAAAAAAAGGCCTCATCCAGTGTCTTTTAATAAATCAAGCTATATTTTTGATTACTATTAACTATGTAATGAAAAAGTTCTAGAAATTCATCTTCAATGACGCGCGTTCAATTGTGTAGTAAAATATTTAGTTAAAGTATAGTATTATTTATGATCTGTGGTAAAAGATACGGTCGTTATTTCTAAACAAAAGTTTTCTCATTTTGATGAATCCCTCCACGACCGTGGACACGCCGGCGTGTCAGTTAACAATAGATTTCTTAGAAATTTAATTAATTTCTTAGAAATTTAATTAATTTCTTAGAAATTTACCTGAAGGTGTTAAAAAATATTATAGATCATTATTTTATTTTTTCACGGTTACATAATATTATTTTCCTGAAAATTTCGAATGCTTTACAGTAATATAACATAGTCACGAAAAAGACTAAGATTTTTAACGTCACAAAAGTCCATACATTATTACTCGACGCTTCCTACGATCCCATTAGGATTATAAATCCGAAAATTTGTGAGGATGGATGGATGCTTGATACTCTTTCTCGCAAAAACAACTGAACAGATTTTGATGAAACTCTCGTGTAACGCATAGGCTATAATTTTTTAAGATATAGTAATTGTAGTAGAAAAACGATAGTCTGTACAAATAATAAAATTCTGAGTCAAATCTGTACATGAAATATTTTTTGGAAAATCTTATTGAAATAGTCATTATTATCGAAACAGAGGCCGAATCTATATATTTTTTTAATTTATTCTGTATTTGTGTCTGTCTGTTTGTCTTTCTGTGACCGGGTTATCCGGGTTAACATATAGAATGCTTTTTACTGCGGGAAAATATCTCATTTCTGAGAAATCTATACTAACCCTTAAAACGTACATAACATATACATAATCGTTAAAACGGGACAAACCCAAGCATAGTGACGGTGAGTCGCTAGTTTACACATAAATCGTGTAAATAAATTTAAAGTAGTTTAGAATCGATAATGAATTTTATTAAGCAAATTGACCCTACATTGGTCTCAAATGAAGTTTGCGATCTAAAGCAGATGTTGGATAAACAAGTGTTAATCAAACAGACGGGATTGGATCCGGTCAGCGGCAGTTTGTATTGGATTTTGTGTGGTTTTACGTGAAATTCAAATATATTTAGGCCCACTAAGAGCGGTAGTCTTGAAGTAAATTAGACTTTTTTGACCGATTTCAGAAAGGTGGAAGAGATACTAAATCTCCAAGTGTTTTGATTTCTCATTTCTTTTTTTAATTTAATATGCTATGTTATAGAAAAAATACCAAAATCCAATCTTACGGGTGAAATAATTACTTAACTAAATATATATAAATAGGCAAAGACAAAGTTTAGTATCTTTTTCTCTTATGTTTGTTAATTTGTATTCTTTTTTTTTGTTTTGAGTAGGTATTGACAAGTTTTAATGTTATCAATAAAAAAATTGGTACTTATATAAATGGTACTGAACTGTTTTGTAGTTAAAATAAATATAAATTCTATGATATACAATAATAGAGTAAACAAAAAGGTTGTAAATTTGTAAATTTATATATGTTTCCTCAAATTTTCCGTAATGATTATGCTCGAATTTCGACCACTGGGTGAGCACTAGTTTTATTGTGCTTTAGAAATTAGTGGATATTTTATTAGCATTCTCGTAATTCTGTATATAAATAATTATATATTTTTTTAAACTAAAATATATGCTATAATACTTTCTTAGTTTCATGCGAACATTTGACATATTAAATAAAACTATCTTTTCGGATTTTTTCGCGAATTTATTAACATCTAACATCTTGGTCTCTCCCGTGACCATGATTGCTGTAAAGCATTCGAAACGTCGGGAACCAAAAATCAAAATAAATTCACGAAATAATTCGAAAAGATAGTTTTATTTAAAATAAAATAAATGCTCTTGATCAACCTTTATTATTATGATATGGAATTCGTCAAAACGATTTAAATGAGCAAACTTGAAATTTTTACTACTAGCCATTTCAATCATTTTTAAGGTTCAGTTATCATATAATATTATGAGTTTACATAAATATTACAAGTATATATTATGTATTTATATTATAATGTATAACAAAATATTTATTATAAATTAAGGACAGCCTTTGCTATATTTATCCATCCATCCATCTGAGAAATAAAAGGCATAATGAGAGGAAATAAAGAAAAATATTATGTTTATTACAGAATATTTTCTACCAGTTAACAGAATATATCAACAGGACGAGCTTACTTTAGATCTTCTTCTATACATATAATAAAACTAGCAGGACCCGCGGCTTCGCTCGCGCTAAAACTACAAAAAAATCTCTAAAAAGATAGTTTCATACAAACTTTCATCCCCTATTTTACCTCCTTATAGGATGAATTTCGAAAAATGCTAAAACACGTTTTATTTAATTTTATTAAAGAGCAATTATACCAAGTTTTGAAGTAATTCAAATCATAATTTTTTTTGGATTGTATTATAGCATGTATTCCCGTGGGAATTAAATAATCTCCCACGGTAAAAAGTTTGCACTCACTAAAAGCCTATGTCACTCTCCAGCATTCTAACTATCTCCACACAAAAAATCACGCCAATCCGTCACTCCGTTTCAACGTGCAAGAAGGACAAACAAACAAGCACACTTTCATATTTATAATATTAGTATGGATTCTAATTGCGTCGAATCTGTACATTGTATATTTTTTGGAAAATCTTATTGAAATAGTCATTATTATGTATACAGAGGCCGAATCTATAGTTTTTAGAATTTATATCTGTCTATTTGTTTGTTAGCGCATCACAAGAAAACCACTGGACAGATTTTGATGAAATTTGGTATGATGATAGTTGGTTGTCCAGGTCAACATATAAGATACTTCTTACTGCGGGAAAATATCTCAATTCTGAGAAATAATATCCCGACGAAGTCGAGTTGAGGACGAGTCTCTAGTTTAATATTATAAGATTAAAGTAAATGCATTTAAGTAATTTCTTTAAAGTATAAATGAGATGATCCTTGTTGATTTAACGTGTAATTTATACCTTCAGTTATCCGATGTAGACGATAAAACCAATCATATCCATTCACAGCCAAAGGGTATTAGCGAATTACAAAGACTAACGTAATATCCGCGTATCAAACTGATAAATGCTAATTGTATGCAAGATTCAATAATTCTGAGTCGGTTGACTCCAAAACAGCTTTCAACAATTGCTCCCATCTTTTATACATACATTCAAATATACCTCTTAAACCTTACAATTTAAGATATATTTTGGCGTAAATGAATTTGGTGCATCAAGGTTTGGGATGTCGAATCTAATATGGCCACACTTGAATCCTATCCAAACGCACTCGACAGGTTTGGCAACGAAACACGCGGATTAATTTCCTGCCGGCCTCGATGTGATTGGCAAAGCCTACGAATACGGGTGAACCACTAAAAGCCTTTAAAACTGCTTTCAATGATTAATATCGCTTTTGTGAGGATCTCTTGATTGTTAGTGGATTTGAACTGCTTTTAAATAAAACCCAGTTACATTGGATTTACGGAAGAACCAATTATATTGAATTTAATTATTTGTTTTACATTTTACTTCTCATGTTTTTAGCTGTTTCAAACTCCATCGTCCTCTTTAAAGACAAAACGGTTTGGTATTTTTTTTCTCCTCTGTTTGTCAACTGGTTTTCTTTTTTTTTGTTTAGTAGTTATTGATGAGCTGTTATCATTAAAAAAATATTATCGTCGAATTATGACTGCTGGACGAACATTTGTATACATTTTGCTAAAGCGTAAGTCAAATTCTATACGTCTTAAAATAACAAGAGTATTTGCAATTTTTTTTAAGTTTATCTATACTACTAGTATAGTAAGTAGTACATACATATATGATCTGTATCTATACTAATCCATACTTAATATTATGATTGTGAAAGTGTGTTTGTTTGTTTGTCCTTCTTTCACGTTGAAACGGAGTAACGGATTGGCGTGATTTTTTGTATGGAGATAGTTGGAGGGCTAGAGAGTGACATAGGCTACTTTCTGTTGCGGGAGATTACTTAATTCCCACGGGAAACACGTTATAATACAATCCAAAAAATATTTTTTATCAGAATTTCTTGAAGCTTGGATTATATACTCTTCAATAAACTTAAATAAATACGTGGCTTAGCATTTTTCAAAATTCATCCTATAAGGGGGTAAAATAGGGGATAAAAGTTTATATAACACCTTTTTAAGCATTTTTATATTTTTAGCGCGAGCGAATCCGCGGGTTCCGGTAGTAATATAATAAAGAGGATTTTTTTTTGTTTGTTCGTCTGAAGTTCTTAAGATGAAATTTGGTAAGAAGATAGTTTAAGATCCCGGAAAGGACATAGGATAGTTTTATCTCAGAAAACCCCTTGAGGGGGTGACCATGGGGATGAAATTTTGTATAGGGAATCAACCTAAGGACGAACCCGAGCGAAGCAAGGTTGAGTCGCTAGTTATTAATTAAAGCTAGAAATCCTTCTTATTAAAATAATCATTATCAGTGACATGTTTAAGATATACCTCACAAAGAGATTGTAGATATTATACGGATGTTATTAAATATTGTTTGATTTTTTCCCATTATCATTTTATGTTACAGACGCAAAGGTTTTTCTTTTATCTTTAATAATTTACCTAAACAACATGCCTGGAAAAATGTTTTTATTTGACTTCTTATTTATACTTTTAAATATATTTTCTTTTGTAATTTCATATATGAACGGTGGAAATTTAAAATTGCAAAGAGATAGGTACCATGTACAAACAGACAGATGATTAAATACATATTTTATTAAAAGTGTTATGGGCTTAGTTCTCATTGAAAATAATACCAAAAATATAATATTTTACGATCATAGGCAGATACTTCGATTTTATTTACATATAGGTGTATATAACGTATAGGTACTTGTGACGATTAATGAGTTAAACTATTAAACTTAATGGTTAATATTCAATAGGTTTCAAATTAAATTAGTTACATAGAATTTATATCTTTTATATATATAAAAGAAAGTCGTGTTAGTTACACTATTTATAACTCAAGAACGGCTGAACCGATTTGGCTGAAAATTGGTGGGGAGGGAGCTTAGAACCAGATGACGGACATAGGATACTTTTTATACCGTTCGACCGCGTTCCCGTCTGACGTGACATAAAACTCAAGAATGGGTGGAACAATTTTTATGATATTTGAATTTTTGGATTTCTCTTAGTCTGGAATAGGTTAATAAGTATTAAAACACCAGAAAAATCACGAAAAAAAAATAAGATTTATATGATTAACGCTGGCTAATAACTATTTATATCTATTTAAATCCTAGCGATGAACCCGAGCGAAGCGAGGGTGAGCCGCTAGTGTAATAATAATAATCATGTCCAATCAATTTCGGCCACGGCGGCCAATCTCATTGAGACTAGCCAACTGCGCAGGAGATATTATAGTGCACAAGTTAACGCACAGACACTACTGCAGTCTCTATTCCTGTCACTCTCATACTCCGGTGGGACGACTATTCGACACGACGAGAGAACCACGGCTTTACGTGCTCTCCGAGGCACGGGGGTGCAACACCACCAACCTCCCAACTCCGGGCTGTAACTGAGGCTTACTAAGCAGAAAGACTCAATAACATGGTACAATCCGGGTCTCGAACCTAGGACCTCCGGATGTGTAGCCGTATATACTAGCCACTACAACACCGCGACAGTTATACGTAGGTAGAATACTAGGAATAGACAGTTAAGATTAAGTTACTACTTTGTATATCATATTCCAAAATAGAAAATGGTCAAACGTCATTATTATAACATTATTTTACTCACGAAAATTGATCATCGCTAAATTCAAAGGGCCGATGCTTTTTGAAACAATATCTGTTAACATAATACAACACAAACTCCGTTTCACTGTTATACTACATTTACATAGTTCTATATAGATTTAGAGCTTGTTTGAGTTTATTAATCAAAAGTTTGCTTAGAACATCTTCTCATCTTTATGAAACGTGGGTAATAGAGCTTTATTTAGTCTAATTAGTTTATCAAATATGAATGTATATGTATATTTACGAGACCTAACTTCCGACCTCCTTTCTACTTATTGTTAGTGATTTTATTGCGAAATGATACTGCGAAAGATTTAATTTTTATAGTAAAATAAGAGACTAGCCCTCGGTTCGCTCGGGTTCGTCCCAAGGTACGTTTTAACGGTTAGTATGGAATAGAGATATATATGCATAATAAATATATATATATATATATATATATATATATATATATATATATATATATATATATATAAATATATTATAATAAAAAGACAGAGTTTGTTTCATTGTTTGTTTGAACGCGCTAATCTCAGGAACTACTAATCCGATTTGAAGAATTCCTTTTGTATTAGATAACCCGTTTATTGAGGAAGGCTATAGGCTATATATCATCATGCTACTATCCAAGAGAGCGGAGCAGTAATCATAAATGTCAACAAATATATCTTATGCTGGTATATTACATTATGTACATATATACTGGGTTGTATTATAACGTGTGTAACAAACAAACACACTTTCACATTTATAAGATTAATATAAGTATAGTGTATATATTATAGTATAGTATGAATATCAGTCGTTTTCGTTTTAATTATTTGCTGTAAACACCTTCAAAATATTTAACATTTAATCTTATTCAATTATACTGAATGAATTAGCAGTCATCAAGTTACCAATTAATGTTAGGGTTGCGTACGATAGGTCGAGCCTGTTGCGAAGCTAACAGCTCTCATTGTAAAGTTAAAAAAGTACAAATCATTGTCTACTTAGAATTTCTTAGCGTGAGAATGAAAAATGGTGTCGGCCTTCCTGTTGGTTTATAGCTGATTTTTTAACCTTAAAGCACCGACGTGAATTTATTATTCTTTTATCGTGGGTCTTACAGACCTTTTTTAAGTGACAGTGAGTATAAATTCTTAAATACTAGAGGTCCGGCCTTACTTTACTTAGTGTCTAACTAGTATTTGGGCAAACTTTAACATTTCTTTTCAATTTTTTAATATTTCAGATGAATTACTTGATTTTAGCGCGTTATTTGAATATATCACCATGAAAAACAAGCCAATAGATTTTTTTTCCAGAAACAATGTTAAATCGACATATAAAAATACATTTTTACAATTTCGTTAATTAATTACAAAGATTTACCTATCACGAATGTCAAAACCGCAGGCTTCTTTCTTTGCTGCTAAGAATTTTCTTAAATCAAAATAAATTTATTTTACCTCTGTAGGTTTACACAAAGCTATTACAACAGTTCCTTAGAGACAAGACATCCAGAACACAAATTAAAAAGTAAGGTGTCCAATAAACTGGGCATTCTCAAAGGAGTTTCATACAATATGGCCGTGGTTTGGATTTTATTGTATTTATTTTATTATCTTTTTAGCTTTTCTTTACTGTTTTGGAAATGAATTATTTTATATATACTATCTATACTAATATTATAAAGAGGTAATGCTTGTAAGTTAAGTTTGTGAGGTTGTAGGAGGTAATCTCTGGATCTACTGAACCGATTTAGATGAAATTTGGTAAGAAGATAGTTTGAGACCCTGGGAAGGACATATGGTACTTTTTACTTAGGGGGGTGAAAATGGGAATGAAAGTTTGTACGGCGAATCAGTAGTAGTATATGGTAAAGAATAAACAAATTTTTTTCAGCCTAAAATACATGAAAAATGTTACGCTACCTCCTGTACTAAAATAAAGCCGCCTAAACAACTGTACTATGAGAATCACGAGATAATACTCTTGTTTTTCCATCTGCTTCAATCAAAACATAGAAAAAATGTTTATTTTTATGTAAGTAAATATTTTATTCAATTTATTTGGTAAACACAGTGAAGATACCTTGATAAAACAAAAACAAATATTATTATAATACAATATAATTAAGAAAGTTTCCATGAATATTTCATGCACAGATACGACATTCGTAGAATTCATTAAGAAATACTAAGTTTTCTTTGATATTTCATTTAAATAATTAATAAAAAAAGTCGAAGATTTTTAAATTAAAGAATCTGAATTTCGAAAACAAAATAAACATTCTAATTAAATGAGTATTGTTTTTATTTACTTAGTAAAATATAATATAAAATTGGTTCTACAGGTTATTTTATTTACTCACTAGAGACTTAGAAACGTTTTAAAGGTTAGTATGGAATAGATAGACTATAATATATTGGTATATGTATATTGTATATACATAGATATAATGAGTTTTATATCCCATCCTATCCCATATATTTAATTTGGTAAGAATATAGTTTGAGACCTTGGGTAGGACATAGGATAGTTTTTATCCAGGAAATCATCCCTTAAGGGAGTGAAAATGGGGATGAAAGTTTGTATGGGAAAATATAGATGTTTTTTGCTTTAAAGAATCATAGTTTTAAGGGTTCTTTTCAAGTATGGAAGTTTTAATTTTAATTTCATAGTGAATATCGAAAAAATATATAATTATTAATTACGCATATTAAAACTCTTTCAAAAGTTACAATTACATATTTTCTTTAAAAAGATCGGGTAATTTGTTGACTTTTAAACAGAAATGTATTTTAAATTGGACGTAGTTTCCCACTGGGCTAACAACACCGACTTTTACTTAAAAGTTTAATTGACAATTGAAAAGTCTTGTGAAACTGTCTGAATAGTATATTTTAAAGTAAAATTAAACCAAACTTAATATTATAATTAAAGGCTTCTATATTTGTAATATGACTGATTTTATAAAGGTAACAATAAGTAAGATTATAAATATAAATAAATAAATATGTTGGGACATTAAAACACACCACCATCTAGTTCCATGGTAAGCTACGAGGCTTGTGTTATGGATATCAGATAGTTGATACAATTTACATAGATAACTTTAAATACATACATATTATAAATATAAACAACCATGACTGGAGTACACACATTCGTACTCATTACACAAATAAATGTCTCCAGCGGGACTCGAACCCGCGACCGCTAGCACATCAAGTAGGGTGGTAACTAGAAACTGAGCCAAACGTGTAAATTCCTTAGTTAATTATCATGTTATAATGATGAATTGACCCGTATGTTTACTCAACATTTTTACTAAAATATAGTTGTTATTTCAAATATTACTTTAGGATGAATTCTCATATCTGGAAATGCAATCTATACATATAATAAAATTGTAACTAAGCCGAATCTGTACATTAAATATTTTTTGGAAAATCTTATTGAAATAGACTTTATTATCGATACAGAGGCCGAATCTATAGTTTTTAGAATTTTTGTCTGTCTGTCTATCTGTTACCGCTTCACAGAAAAACCACTGGAAGGATTTTGATGAAATTTGATATGGTGATAGCTGGTTATCCGGGTCAACATATAGAATACTTTTTACCGCGGGAAAATATCTCTAAGAAAAATACAAAAACTGCATTGTAAGAGTATACTAATGTGTAAAACCTAAGAATTTGGTTTTTGATATCTGAACGCGGGCGGAGCCGCGGGCAATGCTAGTGATAATAATAAAAACACAGTCATGTTAAACATGTTTTAAAGGTAGCATAAATACATTATGACTTTAACTTACCCAATAAGACCTTACCTTCTCTTGCTTCGCTCGGGCCCTTTGTCTTTTTACCATACATTTTATTTCTTTATTTCAAACCGTATAGAACATCGATAAAGCTACCAACTTTGCATAAATAATTGTTATTCTCACAACAGTTGGGACTTTATAAAAAGCTTCAATATTAGAAATTCTAATTGTATTTAAGTTAATAGGCAGTTTTGTTAAACTTTGCAAATAATCAGCATTGATCATTTTCATAAGCGGTTTTCATTTAGCTGTCTTTGCGATTGGTTTTTGTAGTATGAGATCCCGATCTATGTGATGGAGCACTCACTCTTTCTCCAGACGAATTTTTTTAAACCATAAAATATATCAACAAACATGACCTAGAGGGGTAGTCACCAAATATTTCATAAAAAAAAATTGAACGGTAATTTTTTTAAGTATAAGAACTCTTTTCCTGTGACAAATAAGTATCAATCGAAAGTAAAAGACTTGAAGTAAATGCCATCATACGTTTGGCGGTCTTTTTCGAACATATTACCTTATATCCAGATATAAATAGGTAAATTGAAGTAGTTAATTGCTCGTATCGTTTTCCGGAATGAACTAAATATCAAAATGTAGATAATTTTATAACAAATTTAATGATACAGCTTTGTCATTCTAAAGCATCCCCAGACTGGAGGTTTTTTAGTAAAAAATAGCAGCAAATTTTTGGTGATAACCACCCAGGGTCGTGTTTGTTAATATGTTTTATGGTTTAAAAGTAGGTATTATATATAATATTTGCCTGGAAAAAGTATGACAGGTCCACCGCATAGATCAGGATGGGATAGAAGATAGCTGGTTCATCCTTAGAAACACACCCGAGTGAAACGAGGGTAAGTTTCTAGTAAAAAACGTAAATATAAGTATCTTTTTATCTGCGCGATTTGTAAATAAATCAAATCCGGGAAAACTACTTCGGGTCTATAGTAGAGTCAGAACTTACAGATATTTGAATTAAAAACGATATTAGTTTTTTCATTTAAATTTCTTTAATTTCCAATAAATAAATTCCTTAATATATTTATGTAAGATATTACTACCGTTTGTTATTTGTTAGAAGGTAGACACAATATGTAATTCAGGTTAACTTTCGAGCTCACTTTACTCACCTATGGGCCCTTCTTAATGAACTAAGCTCAATTATAAGGAACGAATGATCGGTAATCAACAACCAATTAGTTTTCTTCTAGGATGTCGGAAGATAAATATTTCGCAATTATTTCGTATATTTTTATATGTATCTATATGTACTATATCACAATCTTATAACATTAAATGAGCAATTCCTGTATATATATATATATATATATATATATATATATATATATATATATATATAGATATAGATTTGGATCAAATTTTGTATTTAGATAAGGTTTTGCTTTTTTTAAGTTTATCCATATAGGTATTTTCTGAAAAAAAAAACGCATATTTTTATCTGTTTTTCAAAAAAAACATCCAGCGAAGTCCGGTTACTGTAAATATAATTAATATACATACACAAAACACGCACGAACGTAGTTGCATGCATAGTGTATATAATATTAATTAAAAAAATAAAAACTTCCATAACGCGAAGACATACTCGTACAGCTTGCTAGCATCATATCTCTTGATTATTTCACCCCAGAGCTATGCTCTGACTCGCAAGAACTGGCTTGGTAATTACTGTTAGTGCAAAGTGCTTGGAAGATAGTAGATAGTGATAAACAAAGGGAATCGTTGATGTAAGTTCCGCGAGAAAATGAAGTATGTGCATGGGTCTTGGTCAACTATGTATGCCCATTGTCCATGTATAAAGACTGGTTTTGTTAAACTGCTATCACATAAAAGATTTATTAATTGATCGTAAATGCTATGTAGTCTAATACTTTCTTAGATTTACGCAAATATTTGACATTTTAAACAAAATTATCTTTTCGGATTTTTTCGCAGATTTATTTTGATTTTTGTTCCTGACTTATCGAATGCTTTACAGCAATCATGGTCACGGGAGAGAAAAGATAGTTTTATTTAAAAGCTAAGTAGTCTGTAATTGTGTCATGAAAGTAACAAATATAAATAACTACGTAAGAACTTAATAATTAAAAAAACGTGTATAAACGGTTTGGGCATTTAGAAAAAATGAAAACTGATAGAATTTTTATAAATTTATATCGTGAAAGAGTGAGTTAAAAGCGTATTATGGGCAAATTAAATAGAACTTTTTAAGACCAAGATAAATTGTTTCTTATACTTATATAAAAAAGTTAATTCTAAATTAGAGCCCCCCAAAAAGCATGTATGAAGACAATGACAACGATGACGTAGACGTGAAAGAGACATCGCACATAGCACTCGGTTCTCTCTGTCTACCCCACAAGTCAAAAAGCATAAAGCTATATACATATTATGTAAAAGCTATTACATATTATCTAAAGAATTTAATATTTAAAAAAATATATATTTAAAAAAATAATATGAAACTATAGATATCATCGTAATAACACTAATGGAAACTCCTCACATTTTCAGTTTTGATGTCAGCTACGTATCATATTGCGTGAACGCACACATTCGTTAGAGCACTACACCGCTGTAGCAATATTAAGCATTCAAAGTAGTTTTAGATGCTTTTAGTGGCTCACCGTGTATAGACTTTGCCAATCACATCGGGGCCAAAAGGAAATTAATCTCGGTGTTTCTTTGCCAAGCCTGACAAATATGTTCGGATTGGAATAAAGTGTACATATTACATACTAGCATTGCCCGCGGCTCCGCCCGCGTTCAGATGACCAAAAACCAAATTCTTAGGTTTTACATATTAGTATACACTATACTCTTACAATGCAGGTTTTATATTTTTTCTCAGAAATGAGATATTTTCTCGCGGTAAAAAGTATCCTATATGTTGACCCGGATAACCAGCTATCACCATACCAAATTTCATCAAAAATCCTCCAGTGGTTTTTCTGTGATGCGGTAACAGACAGACAGACAGACAAAAATTCTAAAAACTGTAGATTCGGCCTCTGTATCGATTATAATGACAATTATTTAATGTACATATTCGATTCAATTAGAATTTTATTATATGTATAGATAAATATATAGTTCTAATAAATAATTAAAAAACCATTCAATAAAATAAATAATGAAGCAGATTTGTGTTTTCATAATAACATTATTAACGCATATAATCAAATTATTAGCCACTGCATCAAGCACCCTTAGTTTAATTATCTAAACTTGCTTCATGTGCTTGGAGGTTCGACTAGATAATTAATTAATTGACCTAATAAATCATAATTGGTGGTAAGTAGCTCTACGTATGTATGGTTTAAACGTTTGGGGCTTATTAATTACCGATGGAATATTAATATGAAATTATTACTTAAAGTAGATGAAAATAAAGAGTTTCAATAGGTTCTGTTTTTATAAATATTTTGTTATTATCTATATGTATAGTAATATTATAAAGATAGAAGATTTTTTGTTTGTTTGTAACGAATAAGTTCTAAAACTACTGGACTGATTTAGATGAAATTTAGTAAGAAGACAGTTTAAGATCCTGTAAAGGACATTCAATAGTTTTTATCCCGGAAATCATCCCTTAAGGGGGTGAAAATGGGGATGAAAATTTGAATGGGGAATCAACTTATGGGCGAGTCGCTAATATGATAGAAAATTGGATTTTAAGCCATATATGAAAATAGATTTTTGGTTTATATAAGATTAGATTTGAGTAGTAATAGTACAAAATATTATTAGTATAGATTTTCGTAAATTAGATCTATGAAACATCACGTTTTAAATTACTGACTAATAAAATCATCGAACAGGCCAGATTTATTATGACAGAATTAAATTAGCTTGTTGATAACTTATATTTAAATAAATCTCTACTGTGAATCTGCGAAAAAACCCGAAAAGATCTTCTCAGTCGCTACAATCTTGACAGTCTGGTCGTGCTCATCATTTAGGTCTTGTAACCCGCTCCACTATTTGCCTCCACTCCTCTATTATTTACGTTTCTCGCACATTCATGTAGTGAGACGTTCTAAAAGGTAGTTTTATTAAAATATCAAATATTCGCGTAAATCTAAGAAAGTATTACGTGAACTTATATTTATCGAAAATATAATAATCTTATTATGATTATTTATAAATCTAAAGTTAGAAGAAAATTCAAGTACCTAGAAAGATAGTATAAAACTTTCAGCCACGTCAACTTTACCCCAAATTCCTTGGAGAATGCGCAATTTATAGGACACCTTCCGTTTCAATTTGCGAGCTGCACGCGCTTTCTCTCTAGGGAGCAGTTCAAGAGGCCTGACCCGGACCAAATAGGTACATAATGTTACAAGAAAACTAGCTTCACATGGAGTTTAGATATTTCATATACGTCATTTTTATGTAAATGTAGTCTGTGTAAAGAAAAAATTACCATCTTCAGTTTGTAAAATGGTATTTAAAGTGGTCAAAATAATCGTTTTTGACCAACTTCTGAAAAAGAAGGAAGTTATATGACCATCTTTTATGTATGTCTTACGATTTCTCGGAGATGACTTGAGCGATCTGACTAGTTATAATTGCTATTATTGTGCTAGTGTCGACTCTAAGAATTACTGACAGATATCTTAGATATCTATTGTAAATGAAAAACCTCTTCTAATTGACTTTTGTTTTTAAGTATGTTTTAGTTTGTTGGCATTTTTTTACGATTAAGTTGAAACGACTCCGTCGTTTAAGTGTTTTAATTGAATATTAAGTGCTTTTGTAGTATATCTAAAGCTGATCTGTAACAAACATGTAAAATTAAATATTTCCTACTAAATATGCTATGTAGTAGTCTTAATTCGTTAATTTTATTAACGTTAAAATCCATAGCTTTAGATTATTACTGTTCTGTTTTTGCTAATTCTGTACAATTATACTTAAATAAAAATGATAAATTGGGCGATTTCTATAAATCTAAGTAAATGTTTCGAATCGGACGTTCCACAGTGAGTAATAAAACATTCATACATGACCTAGAACACTGCTATTACGTTCAACCCATTAATTTCTTATCAATCATAGTAAGAGCCTTTATTTCAGTGGTAGTACAGCTCACCCCTTTAGAAAAAATAATATTATTTTAAATACTTCATCAAGTGTTTTTAGTTTGATTCTTGCTCAAAGTACATACAATGTACATTGGTCAGATACTAACTAATTTGAAAGCTTTGGCAAAAGATAACTTATGGAAGCCATTTCTTATTTTACTTATATTGTCTTTGACTAATCGTCTGTCGATCTGCTTGTCTATAATTTTTCCTACTCGCGATAAGAGCTTGACATAAGTGATACGAAAATTATCTTAGATGTCTAACACTAGCAATAAGAGCCCACAGAAAGATACATACTACATGCTCGTATGTAGGATATTGGAATTTGCCATTAAGGTTTTGAATCGTAATTGTCGTAACGAAATATTTTATTGATTTATTACATCAATGAAAATTTACATAGATATTGCTTGTTGTAAACTAAAGTGTATTAAAAGAAGCAAATATTTTATCCATACTGTTATGTGTGATTATTTTGTATGTGGGTAAATTAAAATGAACATTAAATCAGTCAGCTTTCCAACTCCGTGTTTCATTGACGTTCCATTGGCGACGAGGATGGGAGGGATATACGTACCGCGTTGATCATTCGGCTTACGGTACGCCTATAGTCCCGGTAGTGAAGGAATGTGGCGAGATTCGAATCTGCGGTGATTATAAAATTACTATTGATCCAAAACTAAAACGCGATTATTATCCCTTGCCACGAATAGAGGAGTTATTCGCGGCACTTAGCGGCGGTCAGGAATTTTCTAAAATCGACCTTAAGCATTCTTATCAACAAGTCCTCTTATCGCCTGATTCGCAACAGTACACCGCTATAACGACACATATCGGAACATTTGTATATCGCCGTACCCCTTTTGGATTGTCGTGTATTCCTGAGAAATTTCAAAAATTAATGGAAGAGACTTTAAGAGGGGTACCGGGTACCGTTGTATTTTTAGATGATATTTGTGTCACGGGCTCGAATAGGCAGGCACATATTAGGAACCTCCGCGCGGTACTCGATCGTTTACGTAATATGGGCTTTACCGTTAAACTTAGCAAATGTAATTTCTTAAAATCCAGTGTCAAATATTTAGGTTTTATTATAGACAAACTTGGTCTTCATCCCGACAAACAAAAACTAGAAGCTTTATGGGAGGCCCCGCGACCCCAGAATGTCTCTCAGTTAAAAAGTTTTTTAGGTTTATTAAACTATTATGGTAAATTTATACCAAACCTTAGTATTTTATTGTATCCAATGCATAATTTATTTAAAAAAAATATTGCCTGGAAATGGGATGTCAATTGTGAAAAAGCTTTTGTTGAGGCTAAACGTGCCCTTACGGGCGATAAAGTTTTAGCGCATTATGAAGAGGGAAGACCGTTGGTATTGGCAGTGGACAGCAGCGCTTACGGGCTCGGCGCGGTATTAGCACACCGCTATTCTGACGGCAGCGAACGCCCAGTCAGTTGTGTATCGCGTACATTAAATAAAGCAGAAATAAATTATAGTCAACTTGATAAAGAAGCGCTCGCAATTTTCTTTGGTGTTATTAAGCATCATCAGTATCTTTATGGAAGACAATTTATTCTAAAAACCGATCACCAACCGCTTAGTTATATTTTTGGGAAAAAATGTGGTATCCCACAAACAGCTGCCAGTCGATTACAACGATGGGCGGCGCGCTTGTCTGCGTATGATTTCTCAGTACAGTTTGTACGTTCAAGTGAGAACGGGCCGGCCGATGCTCTGTCTCGCTTACCACTGCCATATGAACGGCCCACCTCAGATTCATTAAGTTACATACAACTTATTGATGACTCACTGCCTGTTAATTTCAAAGATATTAGTCGTGAAACAAAAAAAGACTTAGTGTTAAGTAGGATCGTAGGCTATGTTCTTTTCGGGTGGCCATCGGTAGCAAGTTGTGATGAGGAAAAGGCTTATTTTATACGTAAAAATGAAATTGTATTAGACTTAGGTTGTCTTATTTACAAATATAGAATAATAGTGCCGCCCTCCTTACGTGAAAAATTACTAAGAGAAATTCACGAAGGTCATTTGGGTATTAATAAAATGAAAAATTTGTCACGAAATTATGTATACTGGCCAAGCCTAGATAAAGATATCGAAAATTTATGTCGTAACTGTGACGCGTGTCGTATAGTTCGCGATGCTCCACCTAAAGCTATTTTACACCCGTGGGAATTTCCTCTGCACCCTTGGCAGCGAATTCACGCGGATTTTGCTGAATATGCGGGAAAAAAATATTTTATAATGATTGATGCACACTCGAAGTGGATCGAAGTATTTATTATGAGCCGCACTGACGCCGAAGCGACAATAGCTGTGCTACGGACGACTTTTGCTAGATTCGGACATCTATCGCAACTTGTTACGGATAATGGTCCCCCGTTTTCTTCCTTAGACTTTAACAATTACTGTCTTGCTAATTGTATTAAACATGTATCGACGGCACCATATAGACCTCAGGGTAATGGCGCGGCTGAAAATGCCGTTAAACTAATAAAAAAAATAATTAAAAGAGCGATTTTTTTAAAAGAGGATATATCGATGGCAATAAATAAATATTTATTTCAATATAGAAATTGTGAACATTCGACTACCGGAGTATCACCGGCAGTGGCTTTACTAGGGCATCGGTTGCGTGGACGTCTCGACGCGATTCGCCCTGATCGAGCTGTAATAGCCCGGGAAGCACAAAATCGCCAAGTGGTGAATAAGAAAGGCACAAATAGGTTAATAGAAGTAGGAGACACCGTATTAGCTCGTGACTATAGAACAAGTAGCAATAAATGGTCAGAAGGGGTTGTTACGGACAAAACTGGACCTTCGTCGTATAAAGTTGATGTGGGAGAGGGATTAAAGTGGCGTCGACATCAAGACCAAATAATCAACGTTGATAATAAAAATCGATATTCCCTCGCGCGTACGAGTTTGCCAAGTTCGGAAGTCGAAGGGAACAACTATAGCGAGAACAAAGATATAGTTACATATGATGCCGACGATACATATCACGATGCCTCAGGTGGAACGGAGGTGCAAGCTGATCAGTTAATTAAGCAAACTCAATATCCGCGTTCTCCTACGCCACCACCACCACCTGATGCTTCGGCTAGGGCATTACGTGCCTATAATAGGAATAAGAGATATTAATGATTTCATTGTTATGGATATTGCAAGTTGTGTTTCTCCAACTTTTTTTTTATAGAAGTAGAACTTTCTTTTTGTTTAAAATAATTTTAATATATTGTTTCTCCTTGTATAAACTTAAAATAAAGGTGGAAATGTAAAGTACATTTAATAAAAAGGGGGGAAAAGTGTTATGTGTGATTATTTTGTATGTGGGTAAATTAAAATGAACATTAAATCAGTCAGCTTTCCAACTCCGTGTTTCATTGACGTTCCACATACTAATATTATAAACTAGCGACTAACCCTGACTCCGCTCAGGTTCATCCCTACCTTAACGATTAGTATAGATTTCTCAGAGATGAAATATTTTTCTGCAGTTAAAAGTATTTTAAATGTTGACCCGAAGAACCAGCTATCATCATACCAAATTTCATCAAAATCCGTCCAGTGGTTTTTTCGTGATGCATTCCCAGACAGACGGACGGACAAAAATTCTAAAAACTATAGATTTCGTGTCTGTATAGATAATAATACCTATTTTAATAAGATTTCCCAAAAATGTATCATGTACACAATTCGACACACTTATAATTTTATTATTTATATAGATAAATATGGAAGTCTGTGAGGATGGATCGATGGATCTATGTATGTTTGTTACTCTTTCACGTCAGAACTGCTGAACAGATCTGGATGAAATTTGACACAGATATGGAGTATAGTCTGAAATAGCACATAAGATATCCTTTATCCCGGAAAAATATACAGATCCCGTGGGATAGATTTGTTTTTTCTAGGGACGAACCCGAAACGAAGCGAGGGTGAGTCACTAGTATAAAATAAATTGTAAATGACAATCATATCTCAACACTAACAGATTATTGTCTCGTTTAATATTAAACTATTGTTTTACTGATAAAACGTCAGCTTTTGAAGTTACGACGATGATCAATCTTTGTAACATGAAAGTTTATAATCTTTCATCACTTGACCATATTGTTCCACAAACTTTCTTGTTTAGGACAACTTGTTATTAAGTTTCGGCGTCGAAAAATTGCTTAATTATTTTCAAAGATTTCAAACTTTTAATGAAATGACGCCCACATTTTTTTTGTTTATATTATAATACAACCTACGCCTGTTCAAACTTACCAATGTCTATTGTAACAAACATTAGACTTTTTTCACTAGTGACATTTCCTGCTTTATTCAGATAACAGCGGCACAAAACAAATCTTTCAAGTGTTTTGTTTAGAGTTAGACATTTGACATAACTTTTATATAAATTATGTCAAATTCCATTCGCTTGTAAGAAAACCAAAGAATAAGATAAACAGGATATTAATTGATATCTGTCGTTTACCTATTGATACAACAAATGAGATATTAGTAATTAGAAGCAGTTACTGAAGAACGCATAGGTAGAAAGTAAGTCAAGTAAATGTGGATCTCTGCTTAACTTGGAATAGCTAAACAAATTCAAACAATATACGTTTAAAAGGCAATAAAGTAAAACAAAAACAATTTTCAAGAAAAACTACATGGTCCCACTGCGGCTTCCAGTATCAATATAGTTAACAAACCGCGCAATTCTCACATTATTTCTTTTCCCATTTGTGTAAAAGCTATTAAAAATAAAGAGAAATAAAAGGAACGGAGGCAAGTACAACGTTGCATTAGAGGAGGCCGCAAAAATCCCAACTTTATGTCCCCGGTGCGTATAACAAAGCTGCAACGAAACACTGGCTAAGAGCCGACATTGTGTAAACATACGAACAAATAATGTGATATATTATTGTTACGAGTATGTACAAAAATTGACATAATTATTTGTGTTTGATGTAAAAGTCGCAGAGTAAAAAGTATTATTTTATAATGTAATGTATGACACATATCTAGATATTTATTGTTAGGGGACAATGCTCAAGAATAGGGGCGTGGCCTGAGTGACGTCATTTGTGGCATGATAGTGGAGTGGTGGCTCGCTCGACAACGCACGTGGCGCTGACATCGGAGTGGCTAGCTTACTAGCTTACTAGCGGAACGGACGGACGTTCACATCATTGTTTCTCTTAGTTATTTTAGTATTGCTAATTGTTTGTTAAGAGTTAATAAAAAGTAATATCTTTAATTTCATAGTGTGTATTATTTTTTTTATAATAAAGTTATCGTGCAGATAAAACTATATGTATACCTACATATAATAAAATGTAACTAAGCCGAATTTGTACATTAAATATTTTTTGGAAAATCTTATTGAAATAAACAATATTACCAATACAGAGGCCGAATCTATAGTTTGTAGAATTTTTGTCTGTCAGTATCTTTCTGTCTGTATGTCTGTCTTTAACCGCATCATAGAAAAACCACTAGAGGAATTTTGATGAAATTTGGTATGGTGATAGCTGGTTACCCGGGTCAACATATAGAATACTTTTTACTGCGGGAAAATGTCTCATTTCTGAAAAAATACAAAACTGCAATGTAAGAGTAAGTATACTAATATGTAAAACCTTATACATTTGGTTTTTGGTCATCTGAACGCGGGCGGAGCCGCGGGCAATGCTAGTATTAAATATAATTAATGTCATTTATAATGTAACAATTAAATTTTACCACTTTGTAAGTATACATAATACTTATATAAAATATTAATAGCGACTCACCCTTGCTCCGCTTGGTTTCCCTAGTTACATTTTAACGTTTAGTATAGATTTCTTAAAGATAACATATTTTTCGGCAGTAAAAAGTATCCTATATGTTGACCCGGATAACCAGCCATTGTCATACCAAATTTCATCAACATCTGTCCAGTGGTTTTCTCGTGATGCGTTCCCAGGTACACAGACAGACATACAAACAAACAGACAAAAAATCTTAAAACTATAGATTCGGTCTTTGTATCGGTAATAATGACTATTTCAATAAAATTCTGAAAAAATATTTTTTATGTATAGATTCGACTCAGAATTTTATTATACATTCATATGTATAGATTATAATCAAGCTCAGTTTTATAATGTTTGTTCAAGTCGTTAAGTATAATTCGTAGTCATAACATGCGCATATTTTTACAATATATAATGTATATACACGAATATCCTTTACATCTTGTTAAGAATGAAGTGTAATTCTTGCACGTATGTTTCCAAAACTACACAAACGCAGTTGTACCCAACTCGGATGTTACCACAATAACACTAAAATAAACGCAAGCTATTGCGCACGCTCGCTCTGATTTCTTTGCGCTAGTATCTCTAGTGACTACAAATCAAGTATGTGTATATACAATGTACATCATTCAGCCATTTAACTTGAATTAATAAATCCGGAAGAAATTTATTTCTTTTCATCCTATGAGAGGTATTTTAGGTGTTATTCATTAAACATTATTAGATACGCGAATATATGAACAGTTTTAAATAAAACTACTTTTATTTTATTATAATTATTTGATTCATTTGATTTTTGGTCTCCTATGTTTCGAATACGTAACAGCAATCATAGTCACGATATTGAATTTATTGCATTAAATACAAATTACAAGTGTTATTTGGTTTGTAATATAGCAGAGTACAATGGACTACAGTGCTGAAGATCACAAATTCGATTCTTGCTTGAGACCCTTTGTAAAAGTTCTTTTCCTGATCAGATTTCAACTGTAGTAATACAAAGGATATACAGGAAGCTATATAGAAACGCCTTTTGATATATAAGTTAATATGATAGTTCAAACAGCGTATGCATAGCAAAATTTTACCAATAAAAGTAGGAACGCTACCAGTGAATCCGAACTTTTTTAGGCTTTGTGAGCTCGACTTTATTTGACTCGAGTGCGTCGGCGTTCCGAGCGGAAATTTTCACGCAAAGCGAGGGATGTTAATGAGCGTACTTGACGACAAAACCCTGTTCTGTTCTCATATACCTTTGTAGTTGACATCGAGATCAAGAGTGCTATCGACTAGTAGCCGTAATGCAGCTTACATATTATGTTATATACGCGCATATGTAATATGTATGTATGTACGCTACGATCAAATAATACTAAACTAAAATTTTAATGCTAATCTATACATATAATAAAATTGTAACTAAGTCGAATCTGTACATTAAATATTTTTTGGAAAATCTAATTGAAATAGACATTATTATCGATACAGAGTCTGAATCTATAGTTTTTAGAATTTTTGTCTGTCTGTTGCCGCATCACGAGAAAACAACTGGACAGATTTTAATGAAATTTGGTATGACGATAGCTGGTTATCCGGGTCAACATATACGATACTTTTTACCGCGGGAAAATGTCTCATTTCTGAGAAAAAATACAAAAACTGCATTGTAAGAGTATACTAATATGTAAAACCTAAGAATTTGGTTTTTGGTCACCTGAACGCGGGCGGAGCCGCGGGCAATGCTAGTATACTATATACTTACAAAGTAAAGGGAAACCTGTTTTCCTGTACTTCAGGTCAGGTTTCAGAGCTAGTTTAAATAGCTTTAGATCATACTTTTCTGGGTTTGATACCTGGGTTAGTACTAAATAGGAATAGTGTTCTCTATTTTATAACACAATGTTGTCTTTGTCACACAGAGTTAGAAATTTGTATTTGCCCGCTTCTCCATCTTCTTTTAAAATTTAAGTCAAGCCGTAGATGCTGTGCCTTGATCTTGCCGGTCGAGTCGGATTATCGTCCCATCAGAATATTAAAGTAAGGGGAATGAGAATCGTACTTGTATTTGTGCACAAAATTGTGCACAATGAAATCATCCACGTAAATAGCTAACCTCATTCAGGAAGGACCGAAATCTATAAGTATGTATTATTTCCTCGTGGGTTTCTAAAGATCGTTTATTTCTTATAATAAATATATTTTGTCTGTCCATAAAGTTATATTCAATTATAATTAGATTTTTTATCAATAATAATATTATGATTTTTTTTGTATGTTTGTATGTTGAAATGATTAAACTAAAAATCCGCTGAACCGATTTAGATAAAATTTGGCGTGAAGATGTTTGAGACCATGGGAAGGACAAAGGATATTTTTTAACCCGGAAATAATCCTTAAACTGACTGAAAAAGGGGATAAATGTTTTTATGGGGAATCAATCATATCTCAAGTACCTAAGTGATGTAAAACTCATCATATTATGTATTTATTGTATATTTATAACAGTATATTATAGTCTATCTATTCCATACTAAGTGTTAAAACCTATCGTATCGACGATCCCGGTCGAAGGGAGGGTGAGTCGCTAGTGATTAATAATTAGCTTCAATTATATGTGCAACTTCCTAAATGCTAAAAAATAAAAAAATAAAATACAATAAAAAAATATCATCTTACCCGTTTAAGAATCTGTTATCTATATTTGATTTCCATAATACATATTATACAAATTATTTTTTTCTCTAAATATATCATAGGATAAACTTTAAGTTTAAAAAAAAATAACAAATTTGGCTCAGTTTATAGTGCACTTGCCACGTGCCAGTGGTCGCAGGTTTGAGTCCTGCTAGAGGCATTCATTTGTGTGATGAGCGCGAATGTTTGTACTCCATGGGTATTGGGTGTTTATATTTATAATATACATGCATTTATAGTTATATATGTGTACTTTATCAACTATCTGGTATATAACATAAGCAACGAAGCTTAATATGGAACTAGATGGTTGTGTGTGTTAATGTCCTAACATATTTATTTATATCTGCTTTAAAATAGTGTAAAGAAATAAAATAATAATTTAATATTGATTTTCACACTCGATTGATCATTCAAAATTTCAGTACTCTCGTTGATGGTAAAGTACGCTCATTAAGGAGATCGCGCTTTGCGTGAAAAATTCCGCTCTGAACGTCGACCAACTCGAGCTAAATAAAGTCGAGGACACAACGGCCCTCTATTAAATTCTTGCCTTAATGAACTTTGAATTACGAATGGTATTCCAATTTTTCATAGCCTACAAGCCTTTCTTTGTACTCGGATAGCAAAAACTCACCAAACAAGAAATTTAGGACACTAGATTTGAAACACTAAAATGTTAAAAGCTATTTTTATTGCACATACTTATATGCTAAGTCAAGCTTTCATATTGTTTGACTATTTTATAAAACTAGCGACTTGTCCTCACTCCACTCGGTTTCATCCCTAATTACATTTTAACGTTTTTTATAGGTTTCTCAGAGGTGAGATATTGTTCCGCAG
Organism: Brenthis daphne; assembly: GCA_947093115.1. Lineage (NCBI taxonomy): Eukaryota > Metazoa > Arthropoda > Insecta > Lepidoptera > Nymphalidae > Brenthis > Brenthis daphne. Next base: position 26,027,362 of record OX352474.1, on the reverse strand, counting down.
TAAAAAGTGTGTTACATGTTGATCCAGATAACTAGGTATCACCATACCAAATTTCATCAAAATTCGTCCAGTGGTTTTCTCATGATACGGTCTCAGACAGACAAATAGACAAAAAATTCAAAAAACTACAGATTTGACATTTGTATCGATAATAATGACTGTTTCAATAAGATTTTCCAAAAAAATATCTAATGTACAGATTCGGCTCAGTTAGAAATTTATTATACGTATGTATAGATACTGATAGATCTAAATTTTCATAGTTAATTTCTCATTCTCCTAAACGACTGATCGAAGCAATTTTTTCCATTTTGTATTACCAGTGTTGTACTATGAATACTATATATTATATATATAATTATATTCATACTACTGTCAGACATTAGAGAACTTAGTGTTTTATAATGTAACGCTACTTATCGAATTACTATCTTTTTTTAGCTTTTTTAATTATAAATAGTATCTATAATAAAAAAGCTCTGTATCTATAAGCTAGCAGATTCCCAACTGCGCCCTAACAGCCTTCTAATCAAGCGGTTTGAGTGCGTACACTTATGAAGAGCTTTTTAGACTTCAAAGGCCGCCCCAAGGAGATTGGGGGACGCGAAAATTATTTATTAGTTACCAAAAAGGGAGAATTTGTGGCTTCTGATACGCTATTCTCTTGAAATCGGGTTCATCTTTGTATAACGTATTCCCTTTGTAGATAGAAATAAAGAGGATTCAAGATTTTCTTAATTAAGCTTCGAGCTTTATTGTATGCGCGATAGACTTGATAAATACATATGGTTATTATACTGTTCATTGTTATAGGAAATGTAATTTAAATGTATGAATTTATATATTTTTATAACATTTATGCACTATTAGTTTTTCTCATGGCTCTGCCTGTATTGTAAGCGGATATAGAAGCTAGCTGCACATCTTTTCTTTTGATTCTCTCTTTTAATCTATGCCCTCGACAAATTTCATTAAAATTTGCTCGACGGTTTAAGTGAAATACAAAAAAAAACAGATAAACAAACATTTACATTTATATTATCAATTAGAATTTATTTTATTTGTCTTATTCTGTATCTATGTATATAAATATTAATAAGTAAATATTATACTCTGAAATATTACGTTAATGAATTTTGAGACACGACATACAATTTTTAATATATAATTATTAATATTTATGTACTTTGTACTCGTGTAAACAAAATTATTTATTACATTTAAAACTTCAATAATATTTTTTGTTTAGTTTTTTGTTTTTACAAGCATCTATAACCATCATATTGTAAAGTTAAAATTTAATTGGTAAATAAATCTATCAAATCGTCTAATATTAATTAGTAGCGGTCATCATAATATTGCTTTCAAGGGAACTAAACGCCTCGTCTAAACGCCCCCATTAACTTCTCGCTTTGCTTATAGCGGCACATTTATCATTATAATATTTACGGCTGTTATATTGTTTTCTTGATGTAGATTTTCATTAAATTTCTCTTCTTTTGTACGGTTTACATATTTTTTTCTATTGTGCTCGTTTATTGTACGTACTGTAATAAAAAATATTTTTAATTTCAATGTGACAATATATAGACATAACACCAAAATATCGGTTAATTACAAAATCTGAAACATTACTTGTATTGTAATGCATTTTAATGCATTAAACTAATTTTCTTTCAAGTATCCACATATTTAACAAAATTAATATGTACTCTATACATATTTAAATAAAATTCTAACTGAGTCGAATCTGTACATTAAATATTTTTTGGAAAATCTTATTGAAATAGTCATTATTATCGATACAGAGGCCGAATCTATAGTTTCTTGAATTTTTGTCTATCTCTATATCTGTTTGTTTGTCTATATGGAAACGCATCATGAGGAAACCATTGGACAGATTTTGATCTTTGGATAGATATCCGGGTCAACATATTATATAAGGATACTTTTATTACTTTACTCATCTCTGAGAAATCTATACTAACGTTAAAATGTACTTCGGGACGAATTCGAGCGGAGGGAAAGTGAGTCGCTAGTATCACTACATAGTATAAAACAAAGTCGCTTCCCGCCGTCTGTCTGTCCCTATGTATGCTTAGATCTTTAAAACTAGGCAACGGATTTTGATGCGGTTTATGTTAATAGATAGAGTAATTCAAGAGGAAGGTTTATATGTATAATACATGCATATTATATATAGTACAGAAAATCCGAGAAATTCAAAGATTTGTATTTCATACTAACCGTTTTGTAACGTAAAGTACTAAATAAAATAATTATCTAACATTTTGCGTAGTTTTTTTATGAAGATGTGTAAATGTTATCCCCATGTGACATATTTTCTTGTAAGTTTTTGCAAAGAATATTTATTGAGCTAAGCTAGGCCTTTGATATTTATAAGATAAGAGGTTCACTTTTAGTAATTAGTGTTGATATGATCATTAATCTTGAGAAGATGACACTGAAACATCTTTCACAAGATTATATTTCAGGCTCATACACGAATTTGTTACGTTTTCTGAGAAAAGCTTATCGTATCGCAACTAAAGTTATTTTCGTATCTGATTTAGAATTTATATACTAGCAGAACCCTCGGCTTTGCTCGCTCAAAAACTTTCATCCACTTTACTCCCTTATTTATAGTAATTTTTGAAAAATGCTAAATCAAGTATTTATTTAATTGTATTGAAGAGCATTAATATCAAGTTTCAAGTAGGTAATTCTTATTATAAATATTTTTTGGGCGGGTATAATAACGTGTTTTATATACATCCAGACATCCATACATCCTCACAAACTTTCGCATATATAATATGAGTAGGATTAGTTATTTGTGAAGTGAAAGTGAAAAGTGTGAAGTTTTATCTATCTGCTTATATCTACTATCTTTCGAAACGGCAAAACCAATTTTAATGGAATTTTCAACACTGGGTATAGGAGCTAGACGAGATATAGGAAAGAAAAAGGAATATTCATATGGGATAGTGGGGAAACTCCAGTCAACTAAAGCGGAATAAGGGCCCACTCATAAGTTGAAACACATTCTAAGAATAAACTAGTTCTTATTATCATGTTATCGATATATAAATAAATACAGAGCAGTTCAGTACCATTTTCTCGTCTGTTTGTCAACCGTTTTTCTTTTCTTTTATTTAGTAACTATTGGTGAGCTATAGTGTTATCAATATATTTTTTTCTAATAATGATTAGCGCTCCATTTCGTCCCTTGGGAGAACTCTAGTCTATAATACAAAAATTAATCACTGAATGTGTTGGTAAGCGCAAATCTCGAGAGCAGCTTAACCGATTTTGCTAATTCTTTTTTTAGAATATTCCTTGAAGTACGAGGATGATTTTTACGGAGAGAAAAATTTAAAAAATTGCCTGAAAAAGTCTAAAAACAACACTTGTCTATACTCCCATACAAAAGATTTGTAATAATACTTAAAAGTCAATTTGAACTTTAATACCATACCATAAAGTTTAAGTGTTAGTGGAAAGGTTCCGGGAAGGCAGAACAATTGAGTGACGTTAGTATCGTATAAATATTAATGTCAATATTTGTCAATATTATTAACAAAAAAATTTATATGGCTAACGCTGGCTAATAACTATTTATATCTATTTAAAACGTACCTAGCGATCTAGTATTGTATAAAATTATATAAATTTTACCTGATCTCATAGCAATTTTGTCGATAATACTTGTAAATTCACGAGATAAAACATCAACTATACTTTTGTTGCCGTACCAAACATCTAGCGCGCTGTTAGTTATCCATTTTGACGGCGTATAGTCCCTGGTAGGCTTTACATCATCTCCTACCTTCGGTCTTCGAGTATCACATACATATAAAAGATTCGATACCGAAATTATTAATATCGCTAATATTTTCAAATCCATTTTAGTTTAAATGTTATTAATTTTAGTTTCAGCACTAAAGTCAATGTATCCAATTTTTTTTTTAATTTTATTTAAATTTTTCTTCTTAAATATGTAAATCACTTGAGTTATCGCCTTCAATGCTGTTTTTAGAATTGTACATAATTTCTTGCAACCTATTGTATATTCCCGTCATACTCCCATGTTATTCTAGAAATTCTTCATAATTCGTAATACAATCGCGTAATAGTTGATCAAATACGGTGGAAGTATGACTAGTTGTTGTTTAATCATATTTGCTGTATCCATTGTTTGTACTGTCCTTTGTTCTTGTTACGATGCGAGTTCAGTTGCAATGTAGAGCTTAGTAATAATAATAATTAATATTAAATAAGCAATTCTTGTACCTATAGAAACTAGCAGAACTCGTGGCTATGCCCGCGTTCAATGTACAAATAATTCTTTCGCTTTATTTTATACAGCGACTATGTATATATTTATGTAATATTGTTCATACAAAAAACGCGCTAAAAAATGGGGGGTGGGGTAGGAGGGTGAAAAATACTTAACGACCTATTCTCATACCTACTAAATATACAAAATAAATATCATTAAAATCGGTCGAGCCGTTTTGGTAGAGCGCGATCACAAACACCGTGACACGAGATATTTATGAGTATACACGTATATTAGACTAGCAGTTCACCCTCGCTTCGCTCGGGTTCGTCCCTAGGTTGATTCCCCATATAAACTTTCATCCCCATTTTCACTCTTTTAAGGGATGATTTCCGGGATGAAAAGTATCCTATGTCCTTCCCAGGGTCTCTATCTTCTTACCAAATTTCATATAAATCGGTTCAATAGATCCAGAGATTACCCCCTACAACGTTTGAAACTCACAAACACACAAACTTTACCTCTTTATAACATTAGTATAGATTTATTTTGTGCGTATCTCAAGATTTAAATGAAATTTCGTATTTAGATAAGGTTTTGCATTTTAAGTTTATCTATATAGGTATCTTTCTGGAGAAACTCAGTTTTATATCTTATTCGAAAAACGCCGAAACTTATAATCAAAAAAAGTTAATGTTATAAAGATGCTAAGATTATGAGTTTTAAAATGAAATATTTTCGATGTGGCAGTGGGATACATGTCTCTCTAACTATAGGTCAAAGAATTGGTCTAATTTTTACTTCAAACAAATCCTTCTTTAAAAATATTTTATTACTCCAGTATTTTCATAAAGTGTTAAGAAGCGGCATTTTTACGAGAAAGTAAAAAATAAACTGAGATGTTTTTTCTTTCTGCTTATCATATAAATTATAAAAAAAATCATATAAGCCCATGTTATTATTTTACACATGCTATATATTTTCAAATACAAAACCAAGTCTATGAATTTTAAATGTAATCTTGCAATAAAATACAACAATTTGCGGGGAAACTGTAAAAAGTGACAAAAAGAATATGTAGTGCATTGCAGTTCTTTAGTTTGTTGCATTATTTTAACTTAGTTTTAATTTGGCTTAGTGCCTAAGTATTTACTGTAGTACTGGAGTTTGGAGGTCTTTATTTTACTGTTAACTGCAAGTAATACAATTTACACATACTTAGCTTAAAAAGGTCAAAGTTTAACTTAATTCGATAAACAACTTGATGTAAACGTTAAAATGAGATAGCTCAGAAAGTTAAGCGATTTTAAACTAATTTAAGAGGACAAGTTGCTTTCTAAAATAACCTATCTGTCACAAAAAATTTTGAAATATTCTAGCTATACGAGTAATAACATTTTAAATAAATCTTTTCGAATTATTTCGAGAATTTATTTTCATTTATGTTTCTCGACGTTTTGAATGCTTTATAGCAATCATGGTCACGGGAGAGACTAAAAATCAAAATAGATCCTCGAAGAAATCCGAAAAGATAGTTTTATTTCAAATGCCAAATATTCGCGTAAATATAAGTAAGTATTATAGTAGCATTGTTAGGGTTTCCCAGCCAAAAAGGTAAGTTATTTATTCGGAGACCATTAATTATGAACAAAAATTTCGTAGGTGCCGTGTACCGCTGAACAAATCTAATAATTTTATATTATTTATTTATATCAAGCCAGTCCTTATCGAGTTATATGCTTATAATGTTGTATAATTTTCTTTTAACGTAACTATTGCTTTAAAATATAACATATCTATAACCTTAGTCTCTCCCGTGACCATAATTGCTGTAAAGCATTCGAAACGTCGGGAACCAAAAATCAAAATAAATCCGCGAAATAATCTGAAAGGATAGTTTTATTTATATTTATTTAATTTGAATTTGAATTAGGATTATCTGGATAGTTCTTAGCTATAGTTTAACTCGGGGTGGGGCTAGATTAAAAAAATCTAGATGAAGATCTTATTTTTAGACCTTTTAAAGGTAATTGAATTATACTTAATAAGATTTCAAGAAACATAGCTTGCAAACGGGACGACTATAGTTTAAAATCAATAGATTTATGACCTCGACCACATTATGTCCTAACCTTAATCGTTGTATATACTCGTAACATATTTGTTTTAAAATTGAAATTTTGTTTCGTATCTGAGCGCTAATGGAATCCTTTTAGCGTATTCCAGAAAGACGTCCACATGAATATCAATCGCGGAACACAATAGCGTTTGTTCTCGCCATTTTCAGCCATTATATTTCTTCCTTTATTCAATACGTTATGATGCAGCATAGTGCTGTGTGCACATAAAGTTTAATTTAAATTGTCGACTGTATGGCGTAGTGGTAGTAATTATTAGTTAGTTCTTGGGTGAAAGATATAGGTTCGATTTTTTACAGGGTGAATCTACGTTAATTTCCTTTATTAACCGACTTCCAAAAACGAGGAGGTTCTCAATTCGTCGGAATCTTTTTTATTTTAATTTTAAAAAATCTCGTGTCACGGTGTTTATGGTCGCACTCCTCCGAAACGGCTGGACGGAATTTAATGATTTTTTTTGTATATTCGGTTGGTATGAGAATAGTTCCTAAAGTATTTATTACCCTCCTACCCCCACCCCCCATTTTTTAATTGCAATTTTATTTTTGTATGAACAATATTTATAAATACATTATATAGCTGTATAACATAAAGCTAAAGCCTAGCTTGTTATATTATAAATACGAGTTTTTTTCGAATTTATATGATATTTTACTTCGGTAAAGTGAATGTGAATAAGATATACTATATAAATATAGAATTTTATGTAAAACTAAAACTAGAGTGATGCAACAGCAAGTCACTAATATAGGGAAAAAAAACATAAGTATAAAAAATATATATGTGGAAACTACAAAGGCACTATTTTTTTTTAAATATCTTTATTTTAATCTAAAAAATACACAGCATTTTTATTTCTTTTTATTCCTTTTCAATAGAAACTATCAACTTTTTCGTCACATAATATTGAAATATTTTCTTAAATATAAAATTTTAATACACAAAAATACTTTAAAAAAGTCCAACTTCGGTTTACGAACGAGATGATTCAAAATATAAATTCCGTATACAAACAAGTCAGCAAAAAACTTTCTTCTACAAAATTAAAGAGCAAAACCAAGTAAAAGGACGGCGTTGTAAGTGTAAAACCATCGTTACTCTTTAGATATAAGGAGACCAAGAGAATGTATTTACTCAGCTTTTGTTCTAGGATGTTTTAAATTTACGAGCTCCATTGTTTAAGAAGAAACAGATATTCCCTTACCCCAATACAAGAGTAACAAATTACAAGGCATTCTTAAGCAAGTTTAAATGTCTATTGAAAATGAATTCAGAACAATTTATTTCGAAGAATCAAATTTCAAACATTGTTCAATGTTTATATATACATAGGTATAAATATACTAGCGGCTCACCCTCAATTCGCTCGGGTTCGTCCCTAGGTACGTTTTAACGGTGCGTATGGAATAAATAGACTACATATATATTATATATATATATATACTTAGGTATAATGAGTTGTTGTATATCTTGCGCGTTAAAACGTAGCCTATATCACTCTCCAGCCCTCCAAATATCTCCACAGAAAAAAATCACGCCACACTCGGTTTTCACGTGAAAGAAGAACAAACAAACACACTTTCACATTTATAATCCATACTTTTTTAATATTATAAATGTAAAAGTGTGTTTGTTTATGATTTTTTGTGTGCAGATAGTCAAAGCACTGGAGAGTGACATAGGCATACTTTGTACCACAGGAGATCATCTCATTCTCACGGGAAAACACGTTATAATACAACCCAAAAAATATTTATGATCAGAATTACTTGAAACTTGGTATTAATGCTTTTCAGCATAATTAAATAAATACGTGTTTTAGCATTATTCGAAACACACATCATACCTTAAGGGGGTAAAATAGGGGATGAAAGTTTTTATGAATCCTAACTTTTTAGAGTTTTTTGTAGTTTTAGCGCGAGCGAAGCTGCGGGTTCTGCTAGTATTAAATAAAAATAAATATATTAGTATGGATAATACTAATTTCTGCTTGGGATTTTACATGCGTGTATTTTAGCAGTTTAGTTACCATACGACGCGACATGTTATTGTATAGTCATTTTTAATGATTGATAGCTTAAGGAAATTTAGTTTGGTAAAGTTTTTACCTCCAGTCATGTGTGCTTATATTTATAATATGTATGTATTTAAAACTTTATATATGTGTGTAGTATCCATCCATAACACAAGTCTGGTAGCTTACCATGGAAATAGATGGAGCTGTGTGTTAATGTCCCAACATATTTATATATTTATAGTTCTACAGTCGTACGAATATATATATATATATATATATATATATATATATATATATATATATATATATAATATGGGAATAGTTAATTTGACATGGTAAAACACTTTAAATTTGTAATTAACAATACAATTTTTAAAATTACTTATCTAGAAAAATCGATTTACTATAATATTGATCTAATACACTAATATCATAGAACGCTAAAGCAATACTAGAAATGGTATCTTAATAATAAGAAGAATAAAACAAATATAATTATAATAAAAAAACCTTTAATAGTAATTCAACTATGCAACATTATTAACAAAAAGCAAAGAGCTTTAAAAAGATTTTTCTCTTTAAGCTTTCATTGACACGGACAGTGTTTTTATGATATAATTGAGATATTTACCATGTTTTAAACTTTTAAAATCTTTTAAATTTTATAAACTTAAAAAAAACGAAACTTTTATAAACTTAAAAAATAGTTCAAAAAAAGGCACGGACGTATGACTTTGGGTGTTCAACTTACTCAAAAAAAAGGTACACTAAAGTTTCACGAACTTGGCCATAGCGCTGGTGAATGACCCGAAATATCGGAAACTCCACAAAGTGAAAAACACGGTAAATATCCCGTTTTACATCATATAAATATTATTAGGTAATATTTTATAGTATAAAGCAGTAGTCAGCTTCAGTACATTTTGTTTGAGTTTGTTGTTAGGTAGTTAAAAACCAAGCTTTTACTAAAAAAAAATCTAAAATTCATTTTAATATCACGCAATTTCCGTTTTCCCTCCATTTTTAACGTCACATTCATTACTAAATTTCTTTATACAAATACTTCTCTCATTTACTGCAATTTTATGTTAATGTCCTAAAAAACAGCTCGTTCCGGTCCTGAAAAATAAAACCATCTTAAATACTTTATTTTTATTACTAAATCATAAAGCTTTGTGATTTTCAAACGTCGAGATTCTTTAATTGACAAAAAGGGCAAATTTTAAGGGCTGTATTATATTTATAAAGTAAAGCTTTCATCTGCAGTAAGTGTAAGTATATTATTTTTATTTATTACGGACATTAAAAAATGAAGGAGACAATCTATTATGGTTTACGGCTTTGGTATGTACATATGTTGTATTTACTGTTACAAAATATTTTTATCAATTGTTTTTCATAATTCTTTTTAATATAAACTCAAGTAAGTATCAATTATATTAAAACTAGTGACTCAACCTCGCTTCGCTCGGGTTCGTCCCTAGCTTGCTTTTCAATAAAAACTTTCATCCCCATTTTCACCCCTTTAAGGGATGATTCCCGGGATAAAAGTATCCTATATCCTTTTCAGGGTCTCAAACTATCTTTTTACCAAATTTATCTAAATCGGTTCCGTAGATCCAGAGATCACTTACTACAACGCCCCAAACTCACAAGCTTTACCTCTATAATATTAGTATAGATTAGTATAGATATGAACAAATAACACTTCAATAACAAAAAACTATCACCCCCATAGTGCTCTAATTTGAGACTTTTCTATATGTTTAAAGGTCGCTACGAATTGTTTAATAGGCGTTAGGTATTTTTAAATAATATGCTGACAATTCTCATATTGCGACCTCTACCTCAAAAGATCTCGCTATTTTACTATATTCTTTTAAATGTCCTTTGTTCTCATCCTTTGCTTCTACTTTAAATAAACAGAACGGCGCGCGGCGGTTGGCTAATGCTAGTTTCTACACATAGTTTTCTTACTACTCGTTGAAATTTTGTGAATGTGTATAGTTGGTACTTTGATAAAAATATAAATATGTATATACTTTTTATACTGGAAAATTTATTATTGTGGGAAAGCTGTAGATTTTTGACTTACTTTAAACTAAAAAGCCGTATTTGGATTTTTATTAATTGTGTTAATGCTCGTATTGAAGGGAAGCCCGTGCCCAGCAGTGGGATGTTAAGAAGGGTTGAATACATACATACATACATGGATACACATTTATTACGCGTGATAACTCCATGCTTATTCGTTTAAATGCCTCGTAACTCCTTTACAAAAAAACAGTAGCTCTCGCTCCATTCTAGACATTCCGCTGTTCTACTACACATACTAAATTCTCATTCCAACTCGAAATGTATTAGTTTTTTTTTACCCCTCACACGCTCTAAATAAAATATATTATGTATTTTCTAGTAAATTATATATAATGGAAAAGTGTCTTAATATATTTATCTGTTTTTAATTATCTCACCAATGAATTGATGTATTTATTGGCACAATTATACGAAGATTGACGATCTTTAAAGCGAAGCGTATCATATGGTTATTTAACTACCTTTTTTTTGTTATCAAAATAAAAACTTAAAAAAAACTGACTTCAAAAATATCTGATTAGGTATCTATTATAAATGAAAATCTCTGTTCATTCTCCATTCAATTACGTTGGGTTCAATCCTATTTGAATGTCACGCGGCGGACCTGGCCAATACCAAGGTTCACGTAATGAACATACTGATCGTACTGCATTTTGATTGGTTCCGGGCTGGAATGAATGGTGATGTGTTGCTACCGGTACAGGCGCCGCTATAAAATTCGTTTTCTATTTAAAATACGCCCACTCGTCTATTCCTGCTCTAAGAGAACACGCGAACCACATACAACCCTTAACTCGAAGTGAATTCAATAGTGTAAACAGTGTCGCGTCCATATACCAGCTTATAGCAAAAAGTCTGTGCTGGGCTGCCCAACTTAGCTCCGCCGCCATCCACGAAGATACGGCGTTAAACCTCGACCAGGCACCTCGGCCTGGATTGCCACAGTACGACCGGTAAGTGCTTGTTGTTGTCCAGGCCCATTAGGCGTTTCATTTGAATATCGTTGAACCGATCGTTTTATCGGCAGAACATCCTGTTCTGATCCAGAGTGTCGTCACCGGACCCTCGGCAGGTCCGTGTCGCCACATCTTTTGGTGCCGAAACCCGGGAACAAAGGTGCCTAGTTATATCGCTTGCCGTATTTGAATTCGTTAATATAGCTGGTATTTTTTGTCCGTAAAGTAATAAGTATACTACCTACTCTAGTCGAAAGTATTACTCATAATACATAATTTTACAACATTACAAAGCATACTTTTTTGTAATATAAAATATAAAAATAATCTATACCTACTTTCGGCCATTGTCTCATACATCATACTTAATACTGTACCTTAATACGCTCCTTCACTAACCGACATCTTGTTCACCACTTTTGAATATCATTCACATTCAATTGCAACGTTCACATTTTCACTTAACTTCGTTCGTTATTATTAATAATACGTTATAAAATCTGCATACAGTTTAAATAATATAACTACCTATCGCAGATGATTCGTGCACTTTCTTATACGTAGAATGTTAGATAGTTACAGATCAAATATAAACAATCTATACATTTATACGGTGTTTATATAATCTTAATCGGCTGTAGCAATTTAATATTCACTAACTCACAACATAACGAAACTCAATCAACGTATTTACATCTAAATATTTGTTCCTTCGCAAGATATACCTACGTTGCATTGTACTCATACACGCCACCGTCGCGCAGTAAGACGCGCATATGACTAATTAGAGAATTGCAAGTTAAAGACAACTTATACGTAGTTATAACTATTATTCGCTTATAACATTATATTGCTTTATTACAGTTATCTCGTAACCATTATATTTTCTTTTTATTTTACAAAATGTCGTTTAATCCAAAACGTAGTAGCCGTAAACTTAATACTTCTAGTAAATCGAAGATAAAACAGACGGGAACAGAATGCTATACTGTTCATGACTTACCATCTCTCAAAAGGAAACGTACTATTGCATTAAATCGTATGTTAAAAGCATTGGAAATCGGTAAGAAAGCAAAAGGCGATGAGGTTCACTGTGACCTTTTTTTCTCGTACTGCGATCAGGCAAAAAAGTTTGTGTCTGAGTTTGAAGAAGCGCATTTCTTTATACTCGAACTTTTGGACTCGTGTGATGGCAGCGTTGATGATGATGACATACGTGCGCGTTTTGACGATGCATACTTTCAAGTCATGGCTATACTTCGTAGTTTAACGAGAGGTGAATTGAATTTATCTGACACGTCTAATATGTCGGCTGGCACGAGTTCTAACATCAAATCTCCTTTGTCTCATGTACGCTTACCGAAAATCCAATTACCGAGTTTTTCAGGCAATATAAAGAAGTGGCCTGAGTTTATCGATACATTTAACGCTCTTATACATAATTGTAACTCCATAACGGACGTTGAGAAATTTCATTATTTAATCTCTTCGTTAAGCGGCGATCCGTTGTCAATTATTCGTGTGTTTCCCGTAACCGGTGACTATTATTCAGATGCGTATGCCGCGTTAATCGCGCGTTATCAGAATACTCGTGAATTAGCTTATACCTGTTGGAAGGATATTTTAAATGTAAATTTGAAAATTCAAAATATAAATGACTTTCGTCGTAGCTTGGACAGTATTGATGAGAATTTGAGTATTTTAAGAAAGCTAAATTTACCTGTTGAGCAATGGGAATTTATAATCGTTTATCATGTTCTATCGAAATTAGAATCGAAGTTGCGCCGGGATTTCGAAGAAAGTTGTTGTAGTTCTGAATTTCCTAAATATATTAATTTGAAAGAGTTTTTACATTCAAGATGTGAAGCGCTTATACGAGATAATCATTTTTCTGAAGCTACTAAAGCCGCTTTTCATGTTGTAAAGGATTCGATTAGGCCTCCTTCTAATATTGTTAAACGTCGTCCTGTTACTCACACATTAGTCTCTAGTCATTCGGATGATAAACTAAAAACTGGAGAAACGCGGCATGACAACTCCAAGGTTATGCCTAAATGCTCGTTTTGCACAGATGCTACTCATTCAATTGCACATTGTAAGCGATTTCTATCAAAATCGGTAGATGAACGCATGTCTGTTGCAAACGAAAAAAGATGGTGCTTCAACTGCCTTAAATCATCTCATCAATTAAAAGAGTGTAAGTCGATTTTCCGATGCCTTAAATGTAAACATAAACATCACACATTGCTTCACAAAGAGCAATCTACCGATACCCCGTCTCGTTCTGTGTCCTTAATCGCCAAGGCCTCTGGTTACGAATTATGTACAAAATCTTCACTAAACACAACTGTTCTTCTTGCTACCGCTATAGTGCAGATAGTAGATGAAAAGGGTCGGTATCATTGTTTTCGGGCACTGTTTGATACTGGCAGCCAAAACAATTTAATTACTTGTGACGCAGCTCGAACCTTAAATATTAAACAAGTACCATGCGATGCAAATATTAACGGTTTAGGTGGAGTGTCTGCAGATGTTAGTCACATGGTTCGTTGTTCACTCGCATCAAACAACAAGGTTTTATTCGATGTTGACATGCATGTCATATCAACTATTTGTGGCGATCAGCCTATTGCTAAACTTAATACGAATGGTTGGTCTCACATTCAATCGTTACCCTTGGCAGATCCAGGTTTCGATATACCTGGGCCTATCGATATTTTGCTTGGTGCAGATATATTCGCTGATTCTCTATTGGACCAATGTATGAAGGGTCGGTCTAATCAACCTGTTGCGATGAATTCAGTCTTTGGATGGCTTTTATTAGGTAGAACACACCTCACATCCTCGTCCTTATTACAATATACAGCCAAATCCGACGAGCTGACTTCTATGGTTCAACGCTTCTGGGAGATTGATAATGTTCCTCAAGCATCAATTCTCACACCACTAGATATGGCATGTGAAAAGGCATATGTCACCGACCATTATCGTGATTCAACAGGCAGATACGGAGTTCAGTTACCTTTTAAGGATGGTATAGAGCCAAAGTTTGAGAATTCTCGTAGTCTTGCTTTAAGGCGTTTCAAGGCCATTGAGAACCGTCTCTCCCGCGATCCGACGTTATATAAGCAGTATTCAGAATTCATGGAGGACTATGAGAAGAGTGGCCATATGACGCTTGTCCCCGTGAAGGAGCTCGGTGAAGGTAAATATTATATACCACATCACTGCATTGTTAAACCAGATAGTAGCACCACAAAACTTCGCGTTGTTTTCGATGCATCGGCCCGAGACGCCAGCGGTAGGTCGTTAAACGACACGCTACTGACAGGCCCTAAGCTTCAGAGTGATATAGTGCAGGTTCTTCTCCTTTTTCGTTTACACGTAGTTGTGTTTTTAGCGGATATACGTCAGATGTATAGACAAATTCTTGTAGCTGATAATCATAGAGATTATCAACGGATTCTTTGGAGGTCTAGCCCTGGTGAAGTTTTGCAGGAATACAGGTTAAATACTGTCACCTACGGAGTCTCCTCTGCACCGTTTCTAGCATGTAGAACTCTTAAACAGCTAGCTGAGGATGAAGGCTCTGCATTTCCTCTAGCAAACCAAATTCTGCATAGCGAGATTTATGTTGACGACATTGTAACCGGTTGTGAGACTCTGGACGAGGCTCTAGAGGCTAAAGCACAAATTATAGAGCTTTTGGAATTAGGGCATTTCCAGTTGAGGAAGTGGGCCAGTAACATACCAGAGTTACTTTCTGATATTCCTCAGGAAGAATGTCTGCTTAGTTCCAAAACATTTACCGGCCATGACTCTTGTAGCCTAAAGGTGCTTGGTTTAAAGTGGGAGCCAACTACCGATACATTTTCCTTTGATGTTAAATCTTCAATCCGACCTTGTACAAAACGAGTTATTCTTAGCGAGATCGCGAAGATCTTCGACCCCTTAGGTTTCCTTGCACCTCTAACCATCAAGGCGAAGTGCCTCTTGCAACGGCTCTGGCTGCTTGGTATCGATTGGGACAGTGATCCACCCGAAGATGTGAATAGCGTGTGGGAAACATTTTGCAATCAGCTGTCTATATTAAAGGACCTGCGTATACCACGGTGTATGACAATTAACAACACTTTAACGTACGAATTACATGGATTTTGTGATAGCTCGGAGCTTGCGTATGGAGCAGTTATTTATATTCGAGTTTCAACTGCAGACGGATTAACACAAACACGATTAGTATGTGCCAAAGCTCGAGTAGCTCCCATTAAGAAAATCTCTTTGCCTCGATTGGAGTTGTGTGCAGCCGTCTTGCTGACAAATTTAGCAAAATTTGTGCTGGATACATACTTAACAAAATTAACGCTCCACGCTATTTATCTATGGTCTGACTCGACCGTCGTCCTATCTTGGCTTCGTTCACACTCCTCTCGATGGACCACGTTCGTAGCTAATCGTGTGGGACATATCCAGGATATTTTCTCTACGGAGGTATGGCATCACGTAGCGTCTTCAGACAATCCTGCGGATATTTGTTCACGTGGGAATCTTCCTTATGATCTATTTCATAACTCATTATGGTGGTCAGGGCCAGTGTGGCTAGTAAAACCGTCCGATCAATGGCCAACCAATAGAAAAACTTCTCAATCTTATAGTTCTGAGGACGAAAACATCGTAAGAGCTGAAGAGCGCCGTACAGTTGTTTTGGCTACTTGTTCAGAAGATGAGTATGGCACTCTTATCCTCAATTTAATAAAATTATATTCGTCGTTAGAAAAAATAATGCACATCGTTTCTTATATTCGACGATTTATACATAATACGAAAAATCCACATGATCGTCATAGAGGCTCAATTCTAACTGAAACCGAAAATCATAACTCATTGTTATTTATCGTGAAATTTGTCCAATCTTCGTCATTTGCTGGTGAAATTCAACGGCTTCGAGCAAAGCAACCACTACCAAAACCGTTGCGTAAATTAAATCTGTTTCTGGATGAGGATGGTATTCTCAGGGTGGGCGGTCGGATATCCCGTGCTGGTCTTGAATTCGAACACCGACATCCCGCTCTTTTACCTAGTAACCATGAATTTACTTATAGGGTTATCGAATCCATACACCGTCAACATTGCCATACGGGGCATAATACTACGCACTACTTAATATTGCAACGGTTCTGGATATTGTCAGCTAAACGTGTTATACGACGTTGTCTTTCCCAATGTATTAGATGCTTTAGAACAAAACCTAAATCGTTAGAGCCATACATGAGCGATCTTCCTTCATTTCGTGTTAATCAAGTGAAACCATTTTCTATCGTGGGTGTTGACTTCGGCGGACCTTTCCGTATCAAACAAGGTACACATCGTGGAGCCAAAATAGATAAGGCTTATCTCTGTTTATTTGTATGTTTAGCTACAAAAGCCGTCCATTTGGAAGTCGTATCATCGTTGTCAGCTGATGGATTTTTGGCAGCATTGCGTCGTTTTGTTGGACGTCGTGGTCGTTGTAATGTGATCCATGCAGATTGTGGAACAAATTTCATAGGTGTGAGCAATCATCTATCCTTACTAAAGAATGCCTTGCATACGGAACGAATTAAATTTGAATTTAACCCTCCGTCAGCCCCTCACTTTGGTGGTGTGTGGGAAATTCAAATCAAAGCGGCCAAATCTCATCTGTATCGCATTATAGGTAATCAGGTTTTAACTTTCGAAGAACTGTCCACGCTATTTGTTCAAATTGAAGCAGTGCTAAATTTGAGACCTCTTTATGCGTTAAGTACCGATCCAAATGACTTAAATGTTCTAACTCCTGGTCATTTCTTGACTTTAGAACCTCTTACGACCGTCCCAGATGTAGATTATACTAATATAAAACTTCATAGATTAACCCGTTGGCAGTTAATTCAGTCCTTCCTACAGAATTTTTGGATTCGTTGGAAAAACGAATATTTACACTCATTAACCTTACGTGCTAAATGGACAAAGACCTCTAAGCCACTCGATGTAAATGCTGTTGTTTTGATAAAGGATGACAATCGTGCTCCATTGCCATGGTCTTTAGGAAGGGTGACGGAGTTGCATCCCGGTCCGGATGGTATCGTCCGAATAGCAACCGTTAAAACTAAGGAAAGCTTGATTAAACGACCTCTTGTAAAGCTATGTCCTCTTCCTATCGAATCGTAATTCACATGATCTTGAGCTATTGTATACTAAACTAACGTTTTTTAACATATATCATATTTTATACTATAACATTATCAGTCGTAGCATATATTATTCGTAACACATACATATACAATATACCTTATACTATTATTTATTTTATACTTAGATTATCGTTTTTTTTTATTTTTATTATTATTTACCTATTAATCTGGAAAATACCAGCTGTATTTTGGTGGGCGGTATGTTCATTCTCCATTCAATTACGTTGGGTTCAATCCTATTTGAATGTCACGCGGCGGACCTGGCCAATACCAAGGTTCACGTAATGAACATACTGATCGTACTGCATTTTGATTGGTTCCGGGCTGGAATGAATGGTGATGTGTTGCTACCGGTACAGGCGCCGCTATAAAATTCGTTTTCTATTTTAAAATACGCCCACTCGTCTATTCCTGCTCTAAGAGAACACGCGAACCACATACAACCCTTAACTCGAAGTGAATTCAATAGTGTAAACAGTGTCGCGTCCATATACCAGCTTATAGCAAAAAGTCTGTGCTGGGCTGCCCAACTTAGCTCCGCCGCCATCCACGAAGATACGGCGTTAAACCTCGACCAGGCACCTCGGCCTGGATTGCCACAGTACGACCGGTAAGTGCTTGTTGTTGTCCAGGCCCATTAGGCGTTTCATTTGAATATCGTTGAACCGATCGTTTTATCGGCAGAACATCCTGTTCTGATCCAGAGTGTCGTCACCGGACCCTCGGCAGGTCCGTGTCGCCACAATCTCCGTTTAGTTATTTTTTACATTTTAGTGCCTGGAAGTCGTTTTTTTTAAGTTTTTATTTTTTCATTTTTAGTGTAGACGTACTTTTAATAACATATTCAATTAAAAAATTTAAAAAAAATATTTATTTTGTATATAAAAATTTATTTTATATGTAAAAATGTTGATTTTTTAAAAACCCGCTCGACCGATTTCGATAAAATATATATGGAAAGTACATCCTTGAAACAAAAAAAAATCCAAATCGATTTAGGCGTCTTCGAGTAATCGGTGAACATACATAAAAAAAGATTCCGACGAATTGAGAAGCTCCTCCTTTTTGGAAGTCGTTAAAATAAAATTTTTAGAAACAGGTTTTTTTATAAATCTATTCATACATGTTTTCTTTTAATCGTCATTAATGATTATGATCGAATTTTGACCATTGAGTGAAGACTATCTATACATATAATAAAATTGTAACAAAGCCGAATCTGTAAAAAAATATTTTTTGGAAAATCTTATTGCAATAAACATTATTATCGATACAGAAGCCGAATCTATAGTTTTTAGAATTTTTGTCTGTCTGTCTGTCTGTCTGTCTGTTACTGCATCCCAGAAAAACCACTGGAGGGATTTTGATGAAATTTGGTATGGTGATAGCTGGTTATCCGCGTCAACATATAGGATAATTTTTACCGCGGGAAATTGTCTCATTTCTGAGAAAAAATACAAAAACTGCAATGCAAGAGAATACTAATATGTAAAACCTAAGAATTTGGCTTTTGGTCATCTGAACGCAGGCGGAGCCGCGAGCAATGCTAGTTTATTATAATTTGCATTTGAGTTATTCCTGTAGATTAACGTGTATCGCAAAGAAGCATCTAAGTGGCGAATAACGTTTCTATCCTTAAGTACATAAATACATACACGAACTACAAAAACATTTTCATAATACTTTCTTAGATTTACGCGAATATTTGACATTTTAAATAAAACTAACATAATAATAACAGCAAAAATTAAATAAATAATATTCCATATTCAATTATAAAACTAATTAAAATTATAAAAATGTTTAAAGTTAAAAAATATTGTAAGTTAATTGGTGCAATTTTCATTTTGTTAATTGTGGGTAGGCTGTCTGTAACAACTATACCTTCAAGACATGTAACACCTCAGTCTCTCCCGTGACCATGGATGCTGTAAAGCATTCGAAACGTCGGAAACCAAAAATCCAAATAAATCCGCGAAAAAATCCGAAAAGATAGTTTTATTTAAAAAAAACATTTTCGTCAAACATAAAACAGATTCATATAAGCATGTATGTATTAAGGAATGTCACATTAAATCAAATCTCTTAACATCTAACTTTTAGGGTCAGTGGTAGCACAAATCGGTTTTACGTAGTAACTTTGAACTTAATCCACGTAAGTTAACCGTGAATCTAAACTATCAAACTTTTAGTCACCCGTTAGAGAATTTAAAGCACATTGGGATACGGCCGTAAACATTCTAACTTGTTCACTTTACTAATACTTTATGAAATGCTAGAATCAAATACGAGGTGTAACATAAGCTGATATTTTCAATGTATTGTATATAATTTTTAAATTTATCCATCGTAATATTATATACGTGAGCGTGAGTTTCTTGACTTTTGGTATTGCAACTGAGCTTGATAAACGTTGCAATGAGATTTTGATTTGATTTCTTCATCATCTTCTTTGGCAATATCGTAAAAATCACTAACAGTGTATAGTTAACTATATTTTTATTGATAAAATCGCCAAATTACATCACTATCGGTAACAGGGAGGTACCGTTGTCTGAATATGTGCTTTATTGGATTTTACTCAGAATTAAATTCCTGGATAGTCGGATAGCTACAGGATAAATTGCATCATGTTGATATGTAAATATATTTATTTATTTTCCCAGTTTAGGAGAAAATATTATAATGAAAAATTGTAACTTTTTCTATCTTCACGCATTTTGAAATATTTGTTCTCTTTAGTTTATAGACGTAATAAGCAGGTAATTTGTATGAAAAAAAGTTTTTTAAAAACATATTTGATTAAAAAATTTAAACTAAAACATCACTTATTTACTTACCTTTCAATTCAACTATTTTATCTATAGCTCGTGCTCCAATATTCCATAGCTCTCTCGCAATTAAATTCATCATAGTTTTATTAGAATATATAAAATCCATCGCTTTTCCCACAAGAACGTCTGATGTACTAAACTTATCGTTTTCTATCTTTTTATATTGCTCTTTCAAGTCTGTTAACGTTTTAAATGAATAAATACTATGTGTTATGTAAAGAAAAATAATCAGTAATAGTCTTCGTGACATCGCGAATAAAAAGTGAATTGTTATCATTAACTGCATTGAAGCGGCGTAATATAAGGTTGTGTGCAGACTTGTAAGTCTTTTATCGAAAAATTTTCTGTAATTTCTCATTTGAATATATATTTCATTCTAAATATATCAGATATAGTATATTGTATGTACAATACATATACATGGTGTACATATACATGGTGGTTTTTTAAACATCTATTAATAATAAACCAACAAACATCTGAAAGATATTATTTTCCATAGAAACTATTTTATCTTTCCATAGAAATTATGCTTTTACTACTTCAGGCGAACTCAAACTTTAAAATATCCTATTTAAACGATTATTTACAATGTCATCATAGAAATTAGATATTGCCTCTCTAAATCCAGCGTTTTGATTTGAGCAATAATGAATATTTGTGAATCTTTTCTATAAATATAATAAAATTCTAACCGAGTCAAATCTGTACATTAGATATTTTATGGAAAATCTTATTGAAATTGTCATTAATATCGATACAGAGGCCGAATCTAAAGTTTTTAGAATTTTTGTCTGTCTGTATGTCTATAAGTCTGTCTGCTCGGGACCGCATCACGAGAAAGCTACTGAACAGATTTTGATAAAATTTAATATGATGATAGCTGGTTATTTCGGTCAACATTTAGGATACTTTTAACTGCAGGAAAATATTTCATTTTTGAGAAATGTATACCTACTAACAGTTGAAACGGAGGGACAAACCCAAGCGGAGCGAGGGTGAGTCGCTAGTATAATATAAAAGATAAAGATTTAATCCACATTATATCTACAATGTACATTGTACATAATACTATGTAATCATAGAATCAAATTCAGCAAAATTAATACTGAATTTGTAGGGCTTGACACTCTGTTCCGTGATCCCTTACGGGATATTAAAATATGAACATAATGTGTAACTAAATAGTAATAATTATTTACTTTTAATAAGAAAGACAGGATTTATTTCTTTTTATAGATAACAGAAAAGCTCGTTGATAGCTATTAAACAAAAAAAAAAAGAAAATACTGAAGGAAAATGTACTGAACTTTTAATTAACGTCTTTGGCTATTTGCGTATAGATACTATTATATTATACTAGCGTCTCACCCTCGCTTCGCTCGTGTTCACCTCTAGAAAAACAAAAAAGAATCTATCCCTCAGGAACCATATATTTTTTCGGGATAAAAAGTAGCCTATGTGTTATTCCAGACTATAATCTTTCTCTATGCCAAATATCATCCAGATCCGTTAAGCCATTCTGGCGTGAAAGAGTAACAAACATCCATACTCACAAACTTTCACATTTACAATATAAATTTATAATGTTTATACAGATATTATTATTAATAGATTATTCATTATTATATTTATGTACTGCTAGTAAATTACAAAATTAAAGACAATTTTGTGTAGACAGCTATCATCGACTTTTTTCTAAAAAAAAAAAAAAACAAAAATTTTAAAAACAATAAAGTACATCGTCCGATTTCTGTATATTTAGGCGATTTCCATAATATGTATATTTCTACGTAAAATATTCATCTATTGGCATGATCAATCAAATTCATGACCAATTTGCTGGAAATTATGTTCAGAATATTTTTTTTACCTAAAACATTCAAGATCCTCATATTTATAAAATAAAAATAAGGAAAAAAAAATACTTAGTAACAAAATTACTACAAACGATTTTAAGCCAATTTACGTAATCTCATTTTTATAAAACGATCGAAATTTTTCAGTCGAACGGCAAATGGAATGGCATTTTCTAGTTCCCAGGTCGAATTTGGGGACCCTCCCGCGGGTCTCGGGCACGTGACAGCTAACGAAATATGTTGTAAAGAATTCTAAGAAAATTCTCATTTTGCTTTTACAAGTTCCTTTATGAATTTTTAAAGGCAAAATTGACTTTGAATTTCATAAAGTCCTCGGACATTGAAAGAACGAATTAATTTTTTCTCTTCATTATAAAAAGGTTTTAGGCATATAAACTGTTATTGGAATCGAAGTAGATTGTTCGGAGTTTCGAGAATATTGAGTTTATTTTGTATTTTGCAAGTTATTTTTAAAGTAGACAAAATATTAAGGATTTTTTTACTATCTTTGTTTTATTTTTATTAAAAATAACAATGTTAGAATTTTTAACGTTTTATCAGAATAATTAAGATACTAAAAATAAAACAAAGTAAGACCAATAACAAGCGTTTCAAGTTTTTTTGTTATTTTCAAGAAACATTTACAATTGGACTATAACAAAAACAACAACTAGATTGTGAATATAAATAATATAACATTTTATACGCTTTTCTAATAATAGCTATCTAAAAATGTTATTTAACTGGAAATTCTTCCAATATTCATAATAATATCAGCTCATGTTTCTATCACGTCACCATGTTATTGCTCGTCTTGCGCAAAAATAGCAAGAAAATTGTGGCGCATTTCAGTTTAGTGACAATATTAATTTTCAACCGACTTCAAAAAGGAGGAGGTTCTCAATTCGCCTGTATTTTTTTTTTTTTTTTTTTTTTTTTTTTTATGTTTGTTACCTCAGAACTCCGTCATTTATTGACCGATTTGGACAATTTTTGTTTTGTTTGAAAGGGTATACTTCCAGATTGGTCCCATTTAAATTTCAAAATAAAATACCACCCCTAAGGGTGGAAAAACAACTAATGATGAATTTAACCTACTTCTAATTGTCATATTGACTTGAAACTTTGCAAGTATTTCTATTTCCGTTGATAGTACAGTGGTTCGGTGTTGTTGACCTAATCTGATGGCAAGGCCAGAAGGTGGATAGGTGGAACTCTTCAACGGCTAATAGTAGATACTTTGAGTTTGGGCTTATTTTGTTTGATTTTACAAGCCTAACACGTTAGAATTCTTACTTTGCTACTACTGTCTACACTAAAAAGGGAAAAATAAAAACTTTTTAACAAAAAAATAAAAACCGACTTCAAACAAAAGCACTAAAAAGTAAAAAATAACTGATTGGTAGTTTTCATTTACTATACATACCTAATCAAATATTTTCGAAGTCGGTGTGCTTTGGCTAAGTAATTAAAGCCTACCTATTAAATACATAGTTAATCAAATATTTTCGAAATCGGTGCCAGCCCATACAAAGCAAAGCACACCGACTTCGAAAATATTTGATTAGGTATGTATAGTAAATGAAAACTACCAATCAGTTATTTTTTACTTTTTAGTGCTTTTGTTTGAAGTCGGTTTTTATTTTTTTGTTAAAAAGTTTTTATAAAGTATACTTTCTTTTGAAATTTATATTTCAAGCAAATAATGATATTCATTATTACTATTAAACTAAAATAATAATCGTCTTTTTGTTATTTTTATATTATTTGCTATAGAGCAAGAAGCAGCAAGGAACAAGAATTATTGCGAATTTCTTGTGTATTCGGTATTTTTTTTTTTTGAAATGATGAAAGAGTTATATTTGGGACTTCTTTAAAACAAAATATTTAAAAATATAATTTTGTTTTGGATTTGAATTTGTTTTTGAATTTGGTTCAGTTTGTTGTGACTTGCTGTGCAGCGGTCGCGGGTTCGAGTCCCGCTGGAGGCATTCGTCTGTGTGATGAGCACGAATGCTTGTACTCCAGTCATGGGTGTTTATATTTATAATATGTATGTATTTAAAGTTATATATGTGTAGTGTATCAACTATCTGGTATCTATAACACGAACCTCGTAGCTTACCATGGAAATAAATGTTGCTGTATATTAATATCCCAACATATTTATTTTACCACTAGTAGACCAGCATATAGATCATATATAATATAGATAGCAGTTATAGCATGTTACAAAAGTGTTGCGAATTCAAACCTCGGAACTCGTACTTGTGAGATCTTCATGTGCATAATTCATTTTCTACACTTGCTTGTACGACGAAGGAAAACAACGTGAGTAAATAACAGCACCATCTCCTCGCACAGAAACAGTTCTTTGAGTGACGTTGGAAGGACTGAATTATTATTATACGTTCGCCTAATGCTAGAAATTCAACTATAAACATTATTGAAAATTTGAGGAAATATATGAATAGAATTTAACTATCTATATAAAAAACTTACTATTTCCAACGTATGTTTATTAATAACACTAAAAGCTCGCCAATAGCTACTAAAGAAAAAAAAAGAAAATCGATTAACAAATAGAGGAGAAAAAGTTACTGAACTGTTTTGTCTGTCATATAGAGTACCTAGGCTACCGAGCTTCGCTCGGAGTTTTTGCCCTAAAGTACAATTTCCTTTAAAGAAAATCTAAAAACTTGAATAAATATTAGAAAAAAACAAAAGTAAAAGCTTTGTATGCGACCGAGATTCGAACCTGGACACCTGTGATTGTTGATTTTTCATGTTGGTCGCTTGACCATGATGCTTATGCCCGAGCGTGCAAATTACCGACCATATTTTGCGTGGAATAATGCAAAAGAAAACTGCATTAAAACTCAAAAACACGCGTTTTCTCAGATATAAGACCAATCTAGATCGATTTATCGCCCCCAAAACCGCCGCGGGTTAAATTTCATGAAAATCGTTG
Source organism: Brenthis daphne (assembly GCA_947093115.1). Classification (NCBI taxonomy): domain Eukaryota; kingdom Metazoa; phylum Arthropoda; class Insecta; order Lepidoptera; family Nymphalidae; genus Brenthis; species Brenthis daphne. The sequence goes on along the minus strand of OX352474.1, from coordinate 26,001,996 downwards.
GAGCCGTTTCCGAGATTCAGATTTATATATTAAAGATAAATAATTATTTATTTATATTTGTGTTTTTGGAAAGCATTAGGTCTGTGGCATTTTAATCTGTTGTATGTTTATCACTTTCTTATCTATTGACCCCGGTAATAAATTAAATCCTATAAAACCCGCAATAAATACGCCCACGTCAGTTCGAAGTTACTATTAAATAATTTACTACTTTGGATGCAACATGTCCGATTACTGATGACGGTCAAACTTAATCTCTTAATACTTTCTATACAACATTTAACATATCGGTATTTTACATACTTTATAAAGGGTTAAATTAGAGTAGTTTAACGCAACGCACGTTGTTTGTATATATATATATATATATATATATATATATATATATATATATATATATATATATATATATATATATATATAATATAGTTTTAATTAGAATTTTCAACAGGTTTTAGATTTTTGTTGTACTGTCAAATTGTTCTTTAATGACATCGTAGGAATTATCAAGAGTTATTTTAGCGATTTTGGCATCAATCAATTAGTTATTTTGATTAATTTTAATCGGATTAATTAATAATGAATAAAATAATCCTGATTAAAAAGTGATGTTAATCACGTTAATTAATTATTAACACCAGTACGTGATAATTATTGATTAATCATTAATTCATTAATTTATTATATAATTGATTTCTGAGAGATGAGATATTTTCTTGCAGTAAAAAGTATCCTATATGTTGACCCGGATAACTAGTTATCATAATACTAAAATCAAAATCTGCCAGTGGTTTTCTCATGATGCGTTCCCAGACAGAAAGACAGACAGATAGACAGACAGACAAAAACTCTAAAAATTATAGATTCGGCCACTGTAAAGATAATAATGACTTTCAATAAGATTTTCCAAAAAATATTTAATGTACAGATTCGACTCAGAATTTTATTTTAAGTATAGATAGATATCTGGCCTTGTTAATACCGATAAATACATTAGGTTTCCTATAAAATGTTAATTTTTTGATTATTGTTTTAATCAATAATTTTTAATCGTTTATCCGATTAAGTTTCGGTCAACACAACTCTTTAGTAATAGAAAAATAACGCAAGATTGCATTTTAAGTATTACAAAATATAACAGAAATATTTAAAATAATTCGAGGAAATGTTATATATGGCTAGTCGTTCCGGAGTAAAATAAAGTAGCATACTGTCAAAGTGTATCCAAACTTAGTTCTTAAGTACTTAAGCTACTAAACAACGTTGAGACAACGGGTAAGAAAACGGGTAAGAAAACACTAAAATGAGACTGGAATAGACTAAATTCAACATTGTTGTGTAAAATTTTTAAACCGGAAGTTATTTTGCGCCATACAACGAGATAGCACTCAGATCTTGCAATTATTAAATAGTTCACTACATTTAGTTGGCTTGAAAAATTCAAAGTTTGAAACAAAAATATTTTTGTATTATATGATATTTTTCATATAATGGGGGAAAATGTATACTATACATTTAAAACTAACTCGTATTGTAAAGAAACATTTTTATATGATTTTTATAATATTTTAAATGCACTTCTAATAGTTTAATGAAAAAGTTACTTATTTTATAGGTAGGTTATATATTATGTAACTAAGCCTGGAAGATAGAAAATTAGTAGGAAAGTACATTTGTAGTATGTACTCTGAGAAATAAACTCCAAAACAAAGAATAAGAAAACAGAAATCAATGATACACAGTCTTGCGGTTTAATTAAACTGTGTGACTGTAGTTTATTTAGTTCCGCAGATAAGAAGCTGCTAGTAGACAGACATACACACTTTATAATATGATAATGGTTGTTTAGGCTGCAGCATTGCTAAAATCGTGCAATTACTGTGCTAGTGCTTTTATAGGTAGCCTTTTCTATCTTTATATATATAATTCTTCTGTGAGTGTGTATGTCATTGAACTTCTCTCAAACGACTGGACCGATTTTGATGAAATTTTTTGTGTGTGTTCAAAGGAATCTGGGAATGGTTTAGATTCACAATTTGAATAATAATTTTCATCAAAAAAATTATTAAAAAAAGTTTGAAATTTTCAAATTAAAGACGTGTAGACAGGACAACGTCTGTCGGGTCCGCTAGTTTTCTAATAATTACAGTTAGACACTAGAAACTCGCGACTTCACCCGCTTTCAATCTTCCGATCGCTACCAAACTTTATTAAAATCTTCCATAATCGCTCAAGCCATTTTAAAGTCCATAGGGAACAGACATACACACATCGATTTTTGCTTATACGTATATAGAGTATAAACAAACTATATTTAATTTGTATTTTATGTACGTATATATAATAAATAATATTTATTTCCTTCCTAAGGCTCGTAGTATATTTTTAGAAAACCAACCTTCCTTAACAATATGAAAAAAAAAAGATTTTTATTTTCACGTTCAAAGTAACAAAAAGACCAACCCTTCAGCTTAATAATATTAAATAGGATAGACGTATACATATTTTAAATTTATGCATAGATATTTTAAATTATATTGTGTGAGCTCCCCAGATCTACGTCTGGGTCGACGAGATAAGAACTGTGTACAACGGGACACTAGCCGCTGGCTTATTCCCACAGTTTTGTACTCAGAGCCTTGTTGGCACTCATTTTATCTTTTTTACCATAAAAACGTTTTAAGGCTTAGTTAGATTTGTTATTCAAGTATAAAAAAATACGAATTTTAGTAAAAATTGCTTTACTATAATAGAAAAGAAATAGGACTATTAAAAAGGATGAAAATTTGTATTTGTGTATGTTTGTAACTCTTTAACGTTGAAACGGCTGGACAGATTTTAATTATATTTAGTATGCATATAGTCTATGATCTGGAATATCACATAGGTTAATTTTAAGCACTTTTAGCTATCTAGTCGAATTGAATTTTAAATCTAACTTAGCGAAGATGTAATCGTCTTTTAGAAAAACAAAACTAAATACAACTATATCTATTAGTTCAATAAAAAAATCACGAATTAAACTAAAAATTGTGTTACGTTGTGAAATATTTTTGCATATATTGGATATTCGTAAACGAATTTTTGACGTAGCAAATCTAGTTTACCTACTTCGTTAAAATGCAATGTTTTGAGATGTGAGGGACAGAGATTTTAATATTATTACTAGTGTCTATTCAACCTCAAAAGCCCAATTTATCCGCAAAGAAAAGTAATTATAAATAAATAATTAAATACGTCAGGACATTAACACACAACACCATCTAGTTCCATGGTAAGCTACAAGGCTTGTGTTATGGATACCAGATAGTTGATACATTATACATATATAACTTTAAATACATACATATTGTAATTGTAATTATGTTATTTATAATTCATTTTTCATATAAATAATTGATGTGATGAAAGGACTAAGCCCATAGAGCCATGAACGTGATCAAAACGCTTACATCTAATTGATTAAAGCATTTCGTAAGGCTTAATCATGTGTGTATGTTCACTTTATTGACCGACTTCAAAAAAAGTGTGTATGAATTTATTAATGGTATAACTCGATGGCGATCCTATTATAAAGGATCTCCATCCTTTTAGAAAGGTTTAAGAAATAAATTCTGCTTGAAAAACCCATATTTGGCTCATTAAATCGTTTTATAAAATTATTGATACATACGATTGTGATATTTTACAGAGGTTGACCCTATAAATTCGCTTTTTATTTCATACAGAAAAATGATTTAAAAGTAAAACTGCCAACTATCTTTAAAATTCCAATAGCCTACAGTCCCTAATATATTAATTGATATTTGAGGATCATGTAAGAACTATTTAGGTGACCCCAGGTTTATGATAAGTATACAAAAACATCAATAACAGTCAAGCCGCTTAGAAACAAAACATAAATATTATACGAACACATCTGGACCAGGATAGAGAGAGAGTTGAAGACCTGTTGAGGCCAGCTCTGAACAAAGAAGAATTTACCTGACTGCCAACCTTTAGAAATGGAGAGGAAGATAAGAATTCACTTGAAGGATAAATAAATAAATATCTTGGGACATTAACACACAGCACCATCTAGTTCCATGGTAAACTACGAGGCTTGTGTTATGGATACCAGATAGTTGATATACTACACATAATATATAACTTTAAAAACATACATATAATAAATATGGTATACAGCATTGGAGTACAAACACTACAAACACAAATATTTGTGTGACGAGCATAAAGCTCATCACACAAATGAATGACCCCAGTGGGACTCGAACCCGCGACCGTTGGCACAGCAAGTAGGGTCACTACAAACTGAGCCAAGCATGTCGTCAAAAGAAGAAAAATTACATATTGACTATATTTTATTCTATTAAAATGACAGAAAACCAGGTTTACGCATGGCATCGTGCCGCCGTCATCACAAATTATATATTTTTTAATTCATCTTTCATTCCATTATTTTCTTCAAAATTATATCATTCGTCTCTTTTTTTTACTCTTAAATTATTTTACGCATACATAATATAATCTCGCAAATTCACATACATATATTGTAACAGTAAATATTTTACAGTGCTAATTTAACATTGTACTACTTAACGTCAAGGGAGCTTCCTGCATTTAGCAAAGAGATCGAATAAATAAAACATCGATTCCTTTCATTTGAATCGAACACAATTTTAGCGATTCCCAATTAGTTCCTTATTGATTCAAAAATCTCTCGAGACTAGTGGTGGCTCTCAATTTTAATGAAACCGTTCTTTAGTTACATGAATACTATTAAATTTTCCCTAGAATTCAAATAAATATTTATAGTATGGTGTACACCAGTGAGTTTCACCATCAGTTATGTAAGCTCATTCAAATTTCCTTCGTATTTCTTAATGATAAAGCTTAATTTCGTGTAAATAGCATCCGGTTTTTGGATCTAGACTTGGTGTTTATTGTAACTGTACAGGCCGAGGTAGAAATTTATTTGTTTTCGTCCGCATAGTTTGTTTATTTACAAAGTCAACTTCGGAACGATGACGTTGATTTATCGTCGGAAGAGGAATTCCACTCTTTCTTTAAGTTTGTGAAAGTACGATTAATTTTATTATTTATTACTTAACCTGTTTATTGCAATCCAAGATAATGAATTGCAAAAGTTACATATTGCACGCAACAAAACAAGTATTGGATTTGTGGCATAAGCATTACGTATTTTCATTGTATAGTGTAAAACTAAAATACCAATGATTATTATATGTATGGTGTTGATAGTTCATTTAACATCTAGTACATATGTTATACAAAACTGCCTCGGTGGTGTAGTGGCTAGCATGTACGGCTGCACACCCGGAGGTCCTGAGTTCGAGTCCCGGGTCGGGCCAAGTTTAGTTATTGAGTCTTCCTGTATAGTAAGTCTCAGTAACAGCCCGGAGTTGGGAAGTTGGCGGTGTTTCACCCCCGTGCCTCGGAGAGCACGTAAAGCCGTCGGTCCTGCGCCTTAACTCTCACCGGTCGTGTCGAGTGGTCGTCCCACCGGAGTATGAGAGTGATAGGAATAGAGAGTGCACTTATGTCTGCGCGTACACTTGAGCACTATAATATCTCCTGCGCAGTTGGCTAATCTCATTGAGATTGGCCGCCGTGGCCGGAATCGGCTAGGAGAACATCATGTTATACAAAGGCTTGTTACAAAAAGCAAGAGTATGTGTATGTTAATTACTAACTGCCTCATCTGGAGCTCCTGGATTCGAGTCCCAAGTCGGGCCAAATTTAATTATTGAGTCTTTCTGTTAAGAAAGCCTGGAGTTGGGGAGTTGGTGGTGTTTCACTCCCGTGCCTTGAAGAGCACGTAAAGCCGTCGAACTTGCGCCTGATCTCTCACCGATCGTGTTGAATTGTCGTCCCATTGGAATTTGGGAGTGAAAGGAACCAATGTACCTGAGTCTATGCGCATCTGGCTAGTCTCAGTGAGTTTCACTATGTTTGTTACTTCTTCATGTTCAAATGGCTTGACAGATTTAGATAAAATTAAGTGCACATATAGACTATGACCTAAGCTATCACATATGTAACTGTTGGTTAGAAAATTAACACTGAGTGAGCGAAGGTAAGTAGCTTATTTCATTACAAAAATATGCGTTAATAGAAGATTTGTAAATCATGGCAATATTTTTAATAAATTCTTTCCGTTATCTTACAAATAGAATTTGATAAATATCCTTACATTTGATGTAAGTGCAATAGCAAGCGCGTTTCGTAATAAATAATTTGAGGAATCACAGTCTGATTTATGCCGGCCATAAAGCGACGTTGTACACCAACTTCCATATTACAACGTTGCTTAGAACAGCGATTTTCATTTCAAGTATATGAAGCAATATTTTAAATTTATATTAAAATATTACTTAACTTACTATGTAGTAAGAGAAATATTTATATAACTAGCGACTCGCCCTTGCTTCGCTCGGGTTCGTCCCTAGTTGATTCTCTAACTTGATAGAACTTTTTTATTTATGAACCGAATGAAACAAAACAAATTCTAAATGTTAAGTGAAACTTACCACAATACATTAGTAAGAACCGCACACAAAACAGTTATTCTGTTTTTGAGTTTAACGCGCACCAATTCACAGACAAACAGACAAAAAGACAAAAATTCTAAGAGTTATTGTTTTCGGTTCTCTTGCGTTAATAAAGTTCTCCAATAATAGTTTTTCTCAAATATATTCCATGTATAGACAGACAACGATCAGTTACAATTTTATTTCATTATATAGATTTTTAAATCTTCAAAGTTCAATCTATTAATTTGTCGATAAAATTTGAATATACTGCGGAAATATTAATAAAGAATGTGATTTACTCGTTTACATCATTCTTTATAAACTTAATTAAACAAAAAAAGTTTTGAACAATTTGTATTTTAGCAAAATTGTAACTGCATTCCGTCACAGAATCGCAACGCCAATTTTTGGCCAAAAAATGAACCAGCACCATTATTATCGTAACGGTAAAAGCGATAAAATGTGTTATGTTTTTGATGAAAGTATTTCCGTTTAAAGTAGAAGAAAGTATTTTAATTCAATATGTATATTACTGTATGGCTTGAATTTGCGCAAACCCACAACACCTGAAATCGTACAACAGAGGCTTTTGCCCAGCAGTAGGTGGACTTGGGTTACCTGTAACTTTACGTATAACTGCTAAAAAGTTTTCTTATTATTTTACTTCAATTTACTATAATTGAGTTAATCTGAAATAATACTATAATATTTTAACAAATATATTGTTTTCGAAGTTCATTTAACAAATAGCTGACGATGACAAAACGAAGTTATCAACTGACCAAATCTGTTTCCTCGGTTAATTAAAATTCGAATGGGGATGTCAAAATTCTGTTACACAAAAAGCAATTCAGCTTGAAAACGACACGCCCAGTTTATTAGAAACCCTTCCCCTGTTCTATAATATTGGTATAGGGTACTGTTTGATGTAATGCTAAGCTATATGTTCAAAAATATTGATATCTTATATATTTTCTGAATTATCTACAGACATGTATTAAATGAAATTTTGTCTTAAGGAAATAATCAAAGCACTATCTCCTAGTCTACAGAAAGAATAAATAGAGCTATCATATTTATCTATACTAGTATTATAAAGAGGCAGAGTTTTTTTGTTTGTTTGTTTGACCTTCTTTTACGTCCAAACAGAGTGACGGATTGGCAAATTTTTTTGTGTGGAGATAGTTGGAGGGCTGGAGAGTGTCAAAGGCTACTTTTTGTGGCAGGAAATCATCTCATTCCCACTGGAAAACACGTTATAATACAACCCACGACAACTCATCATCCTCAGTATATACATATATAATATATAGTCTATCTATTCCATATTAACCGTTAAAGCGTACCTAGGGGACGAAATAGTATGAGGGGCCAGTAGTCTCATATATCTATGTAGCATCTACTCTAGAGCTGTAGTGGCAGCTGTACACGGTCAATCAGCATAATTAGCCCAGTACATCAATGGAATGGTAATTTATAACGTCATCATCATCTAATCAGTTTGCGATTTGTGCGAAATAAGTTATCTATGTTACGGTCACTAATTACTTCGTCGACAATTTTAAAAATATGTACATACATATGTATATGTATTATTTTGTATTTATATATTATTTTCAGTTTTCTGTCCGTTTCATTGAGATATTGGTGAATGTTTGTTTTAATACTATAAAACTATATTTTTAACGTAATTTTTGAAGATAAGGACTTTTTCTTTAAAAAAGGGTAAAAATAATACACTTAAGGGGTAAAATTGCTTCAAAGTATTTAAAATAAGTAAAGTAGTAAGCATAAAAAATACCCGTCATTATCAATTTTTTAATTCATAACTAGCGACTCACCCTTGCTCCGCTTTGGTTCGTCTCTGCTTACATTTTAACGTTTAGTATAGATTTCTCGAAGATGAGATATTTTCCCGCAGTAAAAAGTATCCTATATGTTGACCCAGATAACCAGCCGTAATACCAAATTTCACCAAAATCCCTTTAGTGGTTTTTCCTTGATTCAGCCACAGACAGACAGATAGAACAAAATCTAAAAACTATAAATTCGGCCTTTGTATCGATAATAATGACTATTTCAATAAAATTTTCCAAAAAATATTTAATGTATAGATTCGACTCAGTTACAATTTTATTATATGTATAGATCAGACCATAGCCTTAGTTTGTGTCACCTATAATACATACTGTAGCGTAACACTTAGTATATCGTATTTAATTAATATCCTTGTGTTTGGTGCGATAATTGAAGATTGTCGCGAAATTTCACACCGACTCTGACGATGAGTAAGTGCGAATATGAGATATGAGATAAATGACGTTATGAAAATTGTGGGCTTTAATAAAATATATTTTAATCAGAAGCAGCATACACGAGCCTCGTTTATTTAAAAGGTCATTTTAAAATTGTGAGTGTAAATATTATTAAATTTTACTAAGATATCATGAAAATATTTAAAACTAGTCGTTATCCTCGACTCTACATGTAAATGTATAGAATTATAAAAATAATATTCGTTCCTCCGTTCAGAATCACCTGCTCGCCAGTGAAATTCTTGTCCTTTATAAATCAATTTAGCTGTTTCGGAGATTATAGGCTGCAAAAAGACAGAACAAGATTGTGTTTTTAAATACTTTAAGCTTTTAAAATCATGGAAATAACTATAATATTATAAGTTTCATGCAGATTTTTTTAAATAACAGATATTTCAATTTTATTTATATGTTACATGAGCTACCATTATCTTTTTAAATCTGAGTCGAATCTGTACATTAAATATTTTTTTGGAAAATCTTATTGAAAAAGTCATGATTATCGATACAGAGGCCGAATTTATAGTTTTTAGAATTTTTATTTGTCTGACTGTCTTTCTGAGAATGCATCGCGAGAAAACTACTGGACAGATCTTGATGAAATTTGGTATGAAGATAGCGGGTTATACTTATCTCAATGTTGTATTTATATTGACAAGTAATCTCATATCCAGTTATAAGTAGGTACATACATAATCTATGTTTACATCACTTGTTCGATTTACGGCACTTGAGAGCATCAGCTAAGTTCTGCCTACGTAATCTTCACAGGCTTTTAGACAAATAAATGTTATCCTATAGTTATAAATTGTAGTTACTTATAATTGAGTTCATGTTTCAATACACATGTCATCCATACTTATAATAAAATTGTAACCAAGCCGAATCTTTACATTAAATATTTTTTGGAAAATCTTATTGAAATAAACATTATTATCGATACAGAAGCCGAATCTATAGTTTGTAGAATTTTTGTCTGTCGGTCTGTCTGTCTGTTACCGCATCACATAAAAACCACTGGAGTGATTTTGATGAAATTTGGTATGGTGATAGGTGGTTATCCGGGTCAACGTGTAGGATACTTTTTATCGCAAGAAAATGTCTCATTTCTGCGAAAAAATACAAAAACTGCAATGTAAGAGTATACTAATATGTGAAACCTAAGAATTTGGATTTTGGTCAACTGAACGTGGGTGGAGCCGCGGGCAACGCTAGTATAGCATAAGATATTATTATTCTTAGGGTTCCATACCCGAAGGGTGCTAGCGGGACCCTATTACTAAACCTCCGCTGTCCGTCTGTCTTTCAGCGCGCTGTATCTCATGAACCGTTATAAGTAAAAAGTTGAAATTTTTACAGAATGGGTATTTCTATTGCTGCTATAAAAACAAATAATAAAAATCCAAAACTGCGAATTTAAAAATGGATACAATGTAAATTAAAAAATCTGTTATTTAGTTTCTTATTAATTATGAAATGCTTTAATTTAAACAATGTGATTAAGTATAAACTTGAACCAATATTTTTTTGTTTAAGTATAGCATTTGAAGTGCTAAATAAAAAGACAATGCGTACAAAACTTAAAATTCATTTAAACAATTAACAATTTAACAATTTTGTTGAATTTTTTCCAATGAAAAATGTTGAGCACCAAACTAATTGAATTTTTATAGGATTGCCGGGAATGAGAAAAATTTTTATTTACGTTTTTCCAAACTCGTCTATGAGTCAGCGTTTCCCATGAATTAAATTTTTTACATTAAATAAAAAATACTATTTCTAGATTTTTAAACCTTAATAATAACATAGAGTATTGAATTTAATAAAAAATGTATGATTTTTCGATTTCATTAAATAAGAAAAAAAAATTATTAAGACATTTAATTTATTTCAATATTTTATGTTGTGTTTCGACACGTTTGGCTCAGTTTATAGTGACCCTACTTTCTGTGTCAGCGGTCGCGGGTTCGAGTCCCGCTGGGGGCATTCATTTGTGTGATGAGCATGAATGTTTGTACTTCAGTCATGGGTGTTTATATTTATAATATAAACACCAAGTAACAGTATTTAAAGCTATATATGTGTAGTGTATCAACTATCTGGTATCCATAACACAAGCCTCGTAGCTTACCATGGAACTAGATGGTGTTGTGTGTTAATGTCCTAACATATTTATTTATTTAATATTTAATAATATTTGATTATATCAAATCTTATATACTGTAAAGTAAATTAACAAAATAATAGGGTGGGACTGTTTCGGGGTACACCACCGTTGGCTTAACGTGAAACGAGTGTTTTTTTTTTAATAAATACTGCATATTTTGAAACAAATTTGTAAAAATATTAATCTTTGAAGATAGCAACGGGAAGAATATAATATTATATATATCTAGCATTATTACGCTAGCATTAGCACGTATTTATTTTATTGTATTGAAGAACATTAAGTTTCAAGTAATTCTGATCATAAATATTTTTTTGGGTTGTATTATAACGTGTTTTCTCGTGGGAATGAGATAATCTTCGCGGCGAAAAGTAGCCTATGTCACTTTCCAGTTCTCCAACTATCTTTACACAAATAAATACGCCAATCTCAGTTACTCTGTTTCAACATGAAAGAAAGACAAACAAACAAACACACTTTCACATTTATAATATTAGTATGGATCTTGTGTTCACTATTTTTATTTATTAGGAATTTTTATGTGCATTATATTATTATATTATACACATTTTTGTAGCAAATATGTTCCTCTGTTATGCAAAGTGCCATGTTTTTCCTTTGATTTTGAGGGCTACTTGATGACCCTTGCCAAATTCTTAACTCGACAAAGAATGAGGGCACGTGAGAATCTTTATATTATGCTCAAGTTATTTAGAGTGTATTACGCCTTTTATAAAACGTAAAAAGTAAATAAAATATTATACCATATTAGAGTTTATTATGGTTAAAATTTGAAGATGAAATAGCTTTCTAATGTGACTAGTCTTGAGTATAATATAAAAGATATTTTTTGGATAAATATTTATCTTTCGTTATAAATATAATTTAGTATAGATTTAACAGTTAGTATAGATTTCTCAGAGATGAGATATTTTCCCGTAGTATAAAGTATCCTTTATGTTGACCCGGATTTTATTACATGTATTGATGTTTAGATATAAAATATTTCAAAGGGTTTTTATATAAAAAATAACATATTTAGGGAACTTAGTGAGCCCTTGCTTAAATTATTTCCCCGTAATATGAAAATAGTGAGTATCAGATGGCTATTGTTATCCGTATTTTGTATTAACAAAGCCATGTCAAATATCTTTAAGATAATTATTATGCTCTATGTGGTAATCGAAACTACGATATTGTAGGCATTATAATGTGAGTTTGATTTTAGACAAATAATTAATCGACTTCCAAAAACGAGGAGGTTCTCAATTCGTCGGAATCTTTTTTTTATGTATGTTCACCGATTACTCGAAGACGCCTGAACCGATTTGGATAATTTTTATTTTGTTTGAAAGGTTGTACTTCCCAGGTGGTCTTATAAATTTTTTATCGAAATCGGTCGAGCGGTTTTAAAAAAAAGCAAGAATAAATATATTTTTTTAAACAAATTGTTTAATCGAATATATTATTAAAAACTTTCTTCCTACAAATTACCTGCTTATTACGTCTACACTAAAAATATAAAAATAAAAACTTAAAAAAAACCGACTTCCAGGCACTAAAATGTAAAAAATAACTAAACGGGGATTTTCATTTAGAATAGATACCTAATCAGATATTTTCGATAGAAGTCGATGCCAGCAGGCAATATTTTAAGATATGAATATCTAATAGGTAGATGTGAATTTTACGTATCAAAATATGTTAGATTTCCTATGTGTCGGCTGGCACCGACTTCGAAAATATCTGATTAGGTATCTATTCTAAATGAAAACCCCCGTTTAGTTATTTTTTACATTTTAGTGCTTGGAAGTCGGTTTTTTTTTAAGTTTTTATAATATTTCGATATAAAAAAAATAATAAATAATAATTTGAATATTAAAACGTGTTTGTTTGTTTATTTTTTCTCTTTTTTAAGATATTATAAGGAAAAATATTATATTTAAGAATGTTCCTACACAAAGCAAGGATGAGTCACTTATGCCTTTAAATAAATTACTCTTAGAGCAATATTTTCATAGTGTATATTTATGTAACATACTATGTAATATACATCATGTTTAATAATCATTTAAAAGAAATCCTTAAATTAACATAAACTCTTAACTTCGAAAGCGTTAAGTACTTTTTTTCAATGTAAAGCAACAAAGACGTCACAAAAGATAGATATTAAATTAAGAAAAACATCTAGATGGTTTGAAAATAGTTAAAAAGTAGTCGTACAGTCCACAACTAGTTTGATACGATAAAATATACATACATAGAAAATTCATCATTAGTATCCTATTAATATAGGATAAAATTGTGCGCATTTTTAGATAAGTTCGGACAGTATAATTGTACCATAGGTATAGTCAAGGCCTTTGATGTTTAAGTGGCACTTTGAGAATACGTCTGGCGGTAATGAAAGCGCACCTTACTTCAAACGTTCCGATTCGCCTTTACACCTTAGAGGAGGCAGTTACGCAGATCTAGACGATTTGCCAACAAAGTTAGATTTCTTTGAGGATTTTCCTAATTAAAAATATAAGGTGCATTTCATTAGTGCCTTTTGTTCGATCGCACAAAATGAGAAAGTTTTTTTTAAAGTCCGCGGTAAATTTTAATGGCGGCTTTTGAATTTCTTTAAGATTGTTGTTTTATTTATATCTGAAGTGAAGTTAGAGGTATGTACGGTTTAATTATTGAATTTTGTGAACAAGCTTTGTTGAGCGACTTCTTCGTTAATTTTAGATTTTAGTTTACACTTAGGTTTGTAGTACATATAAAAAAAGTATTTATATTCTCAATTTCTCATAAAATTGAACTGTATAAGATTGGAAATATCCAAATCTTACATATCCTCGTAAACTTTCGTATTTATAATAACTTATAATATTAAATGAGCAATTCTTGTATATATATAAATTTATTTCGTGCATCTTGGAAACGGCTCACGCTCAAATTTTGTATTTAGATATGGTTTTGTTTTTTAACTCTATATAGGTATCGGAAAACAAAAGCATTTTTTTTTATATTTTCCGAAAAAGAACTCGAATGTTCAAAATGCCGAATGGAGCTCGGTCACCCATTTACTTAAGCTAATATGAGTTCGCAATAAATATTTATCCAAAAGCTCACCTCTGAACTTTCCGCTAACTTTTTTTGAAGATTGACTGAAGCTCAGATTAACGGTTGAATGAATAATAGTGACATTGACATATTATGTAAATTGTCATCGTTCGGTTTTGGTGCGAACTCCTACGTTGCTACACTGTCACCTAAATATTATAAATGAAATATATATTTTACAAGAAAATGTCTTAAAATATAATATATATCTTTATTGACATAAATACATAAGGGTCATAAGGTATATCTCTTAAAAACTATATAGGTACAATGCACATAGTACAATTTTTGTTTAAGCACGCTAGCGTCTATACTACGCCGAGCCTGTTTCTTAGACGCTAGGCCTCTTTCTATTACAAAAATTTATTTATTAAGCATAAGTAAAGTGATACACATAATACTAAAAATATGTTATTTTTAAGATTTTACGTAAAAAAAGGTAAGTCAGAATTAATAAAAATCTTGAATTCATTCGCTGAATCGCCAAAAACCACGTAAACCATACACTGTCCCTAGAAGTATGATATTTAACAAAAAAGTTTGTCACAGTGCTAAAGAAGGATTTTTATCCCTTAAAGGGGATCTCAAGATTCTCCATTTCCCAGGCGAAACCTATTGTACTGAGTTTACATGCCCAAAGCCGAGTGCAAAATTTAGTTAACAAAATAAATATTTCCATATATGAACTGCAATGCTCATATTACATATATAAAATCGTAATCTATTAATATTTAAAATTCTTTATATAAGACACTTCAGAAACTTTATTTCTCAACAAGTATCAATCTTCATCCCACGATAAACGATTTTCAAATATCTTTGTGATTTATATCGAAAATTGCGCTTAAAAATTCGTTGCCCTAAATTTGTATCATGAGGCGCTATTCAAGTGGCTGCTTTAACATCAAAGGCAGTGCTTTAAAAACGATGCATATCTATGAAACAGATTCAACTCCATGCACCTCTTACCTTCTGTGTTGAGAGTTCTCGCCTCGCTCAATTGAAACTTGCGTTAAAATTTCCTAGTTTTAACAGGTCGCTTTTTAAAAAGCTCGAGAACCTTTATTCGGATTTCTTATTAGTTGCTACTTGGGGTACTGAAAGTATAAAAAATCCAATTGCTGTGTTATATATAAAATGGTTTGGTTATTGTACAATATAATTTGTTTTTAATGTATGAAATATTTTAGGTAAATCAAAACTAAGTGTAAAAAAGGTATTATAATACTAGAAAAAAAAAAATAGGAAAATTATAGATAATTCAATAGTTTTACTAATTATAATAAAATTGCTTGACTTCGCGTGGGTACTGCCATGCCCCCAAATAATATTATGATAAATAATTTGTTCTTTAGACCGATTTTCGATCATGGCTGCCAATCCTACGGTATACATGCGTATGCGGAAGTACGGGTACACGAGGCCTGAATCTTTAGCCTGGTCTGTGGGTATAATTGCCACAAAACCATGAGGAACCATGTCATATGGTTGATTTCTATTGTTAAATCATGTTACTTTATTTTATTAACCCCCGGCGCAAAAAGAGGGGTGTTATAAGTTTGACGTCGATGTCTGTCTGTCTGTGTGTTTGTCTGTCTGTCTGTGGCATCGTAGCTCTAAAACGGGTGGACCGTTTTCGATGCGGTTTATTCCATTTGAAAGCCAGTTCTCTTT
Organism: Brenthis daphne; assembly: GCA_947093115.1. Classification (NCBI taxonomy): domain Eukaryota; kingdom Metazoa; phylum Arthropoda; class Insecta; order Lepidoptera; family Nymphalidae; genus Brenthis; species Brenthis daphne. The sequence continues at coordinate 25,986,175 of OX352474.1, read as the reverse complement.
GTTTAGCTAATATCGGTCCAGTAATAAGAGTATCAGCTCTTTTCCAAAATGATATAAGGCATTTTGGCGTATGATTACTCGATTAAGTGCTACACGCGTGCCAGTGTAATCGTTAAATGACAAATAATATGAATAGGGTCTTTTTTTAATTTTTAATTTATTTCTTATTCATCTTTGTCAATACACAGTCTATTTTTGTCAGAAACGCAACGCCTACTTACATTTAATATATTCAAAGTCAATAATGAGAACAGAACTCTCTTAAAAGTAATTACATTACGCCCAGCTACCAAATAAGTGCTTCTAAAAATTCATGAATATACGAGGATACGTAATTATATTCATTGCCTTGTATAAGTCATCTTTTCATCTCATACAAAAGTAGGTCAGATTTGTATATAATTTGAACTACACCGCTCGATATTTTTATTAAGTCCCGATAAAATTGTGAATTGAAAGACCAATATGCAAGTTAATTGGAATAGATTGGTCTTTGATACAAAATTGAAAGATTATACCCATCGAGTATCAGAGATTTGATATTAGGTTTACTTATGATGGAAAGCAACCAGCCGTGAATTTTGCGATTTGATTCGGTTTGCAGTCCTTAGAATTTTGTTTGTTTTAAGTTGAATGTGGTTACGATATCTGCTTTCTAGTCGAGTGATTTAATTTGAGCTATAATATTAAATATTTAAATAGAATGGAACACCAGAATTCGTAGTAGTTAGTATTTAATACACGAACACAATAGGATACCTAAGAATTACCATTGAGATGAGGGAGATTCTTGGGTTTTTGTGGGTAGTACTTGCTTTTCTAGCCAGCGAGTCCGACACAACTCTAGACATACAGGTGGTATGCGTAAATGCATTTCTCAATATTAAAAAAAGGTGTCTTACAAGTGGCACATTCACGGGTAGCTTCCACACGGTTAGGGTGTCGGATAGATTTGTTAGCTATCAATATTTTATTATTGTAAACTAGCGACTCACCCTTGCTTCGCTCGGGTTCGTCCCTAACTTGATTCCCCATACAAAATTTCATCCCATTTTCACCCCCTTAAGGAACGATTTCCGAAATAAAAGTATCCTATGTCCTTCCCAGGGTCTCAAACTATCTTTTTACCAAATTTCATCTAAATTGGTTCAGTAGATTCAGATATTACCCCCTACAACGTCACAAACTCACAAACTTTACCTCTTTATAATATTAATTGTAAAAATTGTAAATTAACTTATAGAACAAGTTTAATTACTGTTAAGTTTCAATTATATCGAATTTGTGTTATTTTTATTAACGTTTTATTTTTGGTTCCTTAAAATACATTCATTATCTCTATCTGCTATACCTATCAATAATTATATTTTAATTAAAAATTAATTAGTTAAGACACTTAATTTTTGTTAAGATGTAAGTAGAAAAAAAAGTCGATGATCAAATAGGTATGTACTACAAGCAAAAAAAGATCGATTATAGTGACTAATTTGAAAAATAACTTCGCACAGAAACATGAACGTAATGGCAGGGAACTTCCATTATTGTAAAAGCCTGGTGTTAGAATACAGTGACTCCTAGTAACATTTCACCTCATTTTTCTTGGGAACCAGAGATAAAGTTTTAATGGAATTGCAAATAAAGAAAACTTTTCTATCTTTCCAGGAATATTGATCTCTATAGTGCTTAAAAGGTTTCGATTAAACATTCATTACGTTCTTGATATAGCGTTACCCATTTGAAAGAATTTTTATATTTTCATAAATGATTGTGTTATTATGTGGTTATTGCATGTACTTCATCCTTAATACTAGTGACTCACGATCGCTTCGCTTGGGTTCGTCTCTATGTATATTTATATAATATATATAGTTTTACAATAATGTATGGAAGTTTGCTCGATTTGTTTACATTTATGATTACTGCTTCGGTCCCATGATTATATATATACTTTCCTCAATAAACTGGCTATTTAATGCAAGAAAAAAATTTCTAATTAGATAAGTAGTTCTTGAGATTAGCGCGTTCAAATAGTCAAATAAAAACAAACAAGCAAACAAAAAACAAACAAACTCTGCTCCTTTATTATATAAGTATGGACGAGCGGCTCACCCTCGCTTCGCTCGGGTTTGTCAATGTTGACCCGGATAACCAGCTATCATCATACCAAATTTCATCAAATCATTCACACAAAGAGACAAAAAGTCTAAAAATTATAGATTCGGCCTTTGTATCGATAATAATGACTTTTTCAGTAAGTTTTTCCAAAAAATATATAATGCACAGATTCGACTCAGAATTTTAGATTATTTAATTTCGAGTATTTTATTACAGAAAAAAATATTTTTTCGCGTTAAAAAAGGAATATTTTTATTAGGTATATGTGTTTGAAATATTTAAGTTTTTATCTCTTTCGCCATTTCTTTTATTTTACACCGTAAAGAAAAAAAAAGTGTAAACAAAGGAAAGTTCATGAGCGGCTTAAAACCTACTCGTAAACATATGTAAATATATAAACTACTCAAAATTTGTTCAATAATCAAACAAAATCTATTTTGATGTCGTTTCAAAAACACTATGTCACACTATATCCTTGTCCATGCAGTTGACTGCGACGTAACGACGCGAACGCCGATGAGTGATAACGCGATACATTTGCTTGTTAGAACAGGCACTGTGCAGCGTTCATTTTACTTTATTTTATGCATCGAATTTGAATATTTTCATTTTCATCATTATATGAAACCAAAACTATTTGAATACAGTTTATTTTAAACTAGCTGTACCCCACGATTTCACCCGCGTTTTTGCTTAATTATAAATATCAGTTTTAAAATAATTTAATAGAAGTCTGCTCGATTTGTTGATATATATGGTTACTGCTCCGCTCCCTTGGGTAGTAGCATAATAATAATAAATAAATAATAATAAATAAATAAATAAATAATAATAAATAAATAAATAAATAAATAAATAATAATAAATAAATAAATAATAATAAATAAATAAATAAATAAATAAATAAATAAATAAATAAATAATAATAAATAAATAAATAAATAATAATAAATTAAGACACAGCGCCATCTAGTTCCGTGGTAACGAGGCTTGTGTTATGGATACCAGATAGTTGATACACTACACATATATAACTTTAAATATATACATATTATAAATATAAACACCCTTGACTAGAGTACAAACATTCGTGCTCATCACACAAATGAATGCCCCCAGCGGGACTCGAACCCGCGACCGCTGGCACAGCAAGTAGGGTCACTACAAACTGAGCCAAACATGTCGTCAGATGATATGTAGTCTATAGCTTTCCTCAGTAAACGCATTCTAATGAAAAAAGATTTTTGTAAATTGTATTACTAGTTCCTGGGATTAGCGCGATCAAACAAACAAACAAACTTTGCCTTTTTATAATATTAGTATAAATACTCGCATGTTAATTTCTAAATGAATTTGATTAGAGATGATGATGGTTGATGAGGTGGGAGCAAAAATATTTTAATAGTTGGTTTGTTGAGGAAGATTATAAGCTTCCTGATATTACGTTAGTTCCTATACAGTATACAAGCAGATTTTACCAAACATATATGAACTACGTGAGTAATGCCGCAGGTAATAGCTATTACAAAAGGCTAGAGAAAGTAGAGTGACAGGTTTGAACATGTCTAATGAAATTATCAATAGACCCAAAAAACAAACATGCTACCATTGCGCTAGTGGGGTACTCTTTAAAATAATTAATATCACTAATGAAAATTTCCATTTAAATCCACATCGATTTCAATTTACTTGTTTTCAAAGTAGTCATCTGGGAACACAGTATCGCTTTCTCATTTGAATGTTCTCTTAATCAGGTTGAAAGGTTTGATCTAATTAAAACCTATGTATCGAGTGTGGAACAAACGATTGAATGGTCTTTTAAGTGTGTTTGCTTGGTTCCGTAATGGGATGAGATCTCGATTTATTAAACACGTATATCGCTGCTGTTTTATAAACCATTAATGGATACAATGTATACGTCTTTTTCCAAAATAAAATTCACTTAATATATATATGTGTAATTTTTTAAATTATAATAAAAGTTTTTGTTAAAGTAATTTACAGATAATCTATACATACCTATAACAAAATTCTGAGCCAAATCTGTACATTAATTATAGTATATTTTTTGGAATATCTTATCGAAATAGTCATTATTATCGATACAGAGGCACAATCTATAGTTTTTAGAATTTTTGTTTGTCTGTCTTTCTGTCTGTCTGCGAAGGCATCACGAGAACACCGATGAACCGATTTTGATGAAATTTTAAATGATGATAGCTGGTTATACGGGTCAAGAAATAGAATACTTTTTACTGCGGGAAAATATCTCATTTCTGAGAAATCTATACTGAACGTTAAAACGTAACTAGGGACAAAACCAGGCGGAGCGAGGGTGACCCCTAGTAATAATAAAATTCCGTACAGCACCATCTATTATTTGATAGTTAAACTACACTTTCATAGCAATAAAGCACTTTGAGAGCATGTTCGCCTTAGAAACAGACAGAAGCGATTTTAAACCGGGTTTCGTAATAATAAGATTTTCACACGCGAATATTTTTAACGAAAACATAATAAGGTAGCTTACATTTCTAAATAAACCTTATTAGTTTTCCAATGGCACGTAAGGTCCGCCAACCGGCATTTGGCCAGAGTGTGGATTATGGCCTCATCCCCCACGTAGGGAACACCCATGCCCAGTAGTGATTTATTATTATTACAAAGGGATAGTGACTGCTTACTACCGATTACCGACTTCAAAAAAGGAAAAGGTCTATAAGAAAGTGTGCCGTATTTTGTATTTTAAGCAATATTCTAAATGGAGAACTTATGATAATTTAAATGTAGCGTGTCTCAGCTAATAGATTACTCATTTTTTCATTTCTTTAATAAAAAAATTAACGACACGTTTTGGCTCAGTTTGTAGTGACCCTACTTACGGCGCCAGCGGTCGCGGGTTCGAATCCAGTCACGACTCCAGTCATGGGTACTTACATTGATAATATGTATGTATTTAAAGCTATATACGTGTGTGAACTATTTGCTATCCATAACACAGGCCTAGTAGCTTACCATGGAATTAGATTGTGCTGTGTGTTATTGTCCGAATATATTTATTGTTATTATTTAGAAACGAATTTGATATCTCCATTGCAGCTTATAATTTAATTTATTATTCATAATAATTAGTATCCACTTATCATCTGTCTTAAATACATTTAATACGTTTTAGAATATCTCAAAATGTTTATGCGAAACTTGAACTCAATTTTCTAAGAATTAGAATTTTGCGACATATTGCCTTCATCCACTCATGTCTTCAATTATGTTTATAGAAATTAAAGATTTTTGGTTGTCAGTTGAGATTAAATAACAAAACTTTCTAACTTTATAAGGTGTTTCTAAACTAAATTCTGTATACATATTTTGACTTTGTTTTATTTTACAAAAACAACAAACAAACATGACATACTATAACATTATAGTAGACAAAGGTGAATTTATTTCTTTAATACTAGAAGAAATTTCTTCTAGTCAAGTCATGGACGTGGGATAGAGATATAAATTATTTAGTACGTATAAAGAGTCATGTAAATAGTAAAATATTGTTATTCATATTAAATCTAATATTTTATAACACAAAATATACACAGCATATTTTAATAAATAAGTAAGTATACATAAATAATAATTATAAACTAAAAATTAAAAAAAAAACCCTACGCAAATTTATTGTCATTTAACGATTACACTGGCACGCGTGAAGCACTGAATCGAGTAATCATACGCCAAAATGCCTTACATCATTTTGGAAAAGAGCTGATACTCTTATACATCTAGACCGATATTAACCAAACGTAGCTAAGAACTACCGCAAGGAAACTGGCTTTCAAATGAAAAAAAAACTGCATCGAAATCGGTCTATCCGTCTGAGAGCTACGATGCCACAGATAGACACACACACACACAGACAGACATCGACGTCATACTTATAACACCCCTCTTTTTGCGTCGGGGGTTAAAAAATATACATATACATATTACATACACATATCTACCTACGTATGTATTACTATCTATACTTTTAATAAAATTCGAACAGTCAAATGTGTGCATAAAGTATTTTTTTGAAAATCTTATTGAAATGGTCATTATTATCGATACAAAGGCCGAATCCATAGTTTTTACAATTTTTGTCTGCCTATCTGTCTGGGAACGCATTACGAGAAAACCACTGAAACGATTTTGATGAAATTTGGTACAATGATAGCTTGTTATCCGGGCAACAATATAAAATACTTTTTACTGCGGAAAATGTCTCATCTTTGAGAAATCTATACTAAACGCTAAAACGTAAACTAGGAAAAGTCGCTAGTTGGTATAAAAATAAGCATCATCAAAATATACATATTATATACATAATTTGACAACTAATAAACATCTTTGTTGAGGACAACGGTTGCCATAATTTTATTGACACCTGGATGAAACTCTAGATAATATTATATATGTGTATACAGTAGCAAGTGAATGCGTTGTACGCTACTTTATACGTTCATAACGGAAATATAGATAGATCACGCCCAACATACTTAGGGAGCTTTTGAATTAAGTAACGTTGGTACTTGAAAAAAGCACTTTCTGCACTAACAATTTATTTGATTGACTTCAAAGGTGAGACGTCCTCACTTCGTCTACATACAACTTGAAGTTGGTTATTTTACTGGAAGTAGAGAAGGATATTTTTGTACTTTTTAATAGTTAATATATACTTTTTATTAAAAAAAACTATAATAATCCATACTAATATTATAAATATGAAAGTGGGTTTGTTTGTTTGTTTGTTTGTGTTTGTTTGTTTGTTTGTTTGTTTGTTTGTTTGTTTGTTTGTTTGTTTGTCTGTCCTTCTTTCACTTCGAAACGGAGTGACTGATTGGTGTGATTTTTTGTGTGGAAACAGTTGGAGGACTCTTCAATACATTTAAATAAATACGTGTTTTAGCTATTTTCAAAATTCATCCCATAAATGGGTAAAATAGGGGATGAAAGTTTATATGAAACCTACCTTTTTAGAGTTTTTTTGTAGTTTTAGCGCAGCGAAGCCGCGGGTTCTGCTAGTAATATTATAATTATCTATTATATAAATATTTCTCAAGTTATGTTAGATTAATATATTACACGTAAAAACGTAAGAATTAAACTTAATTATGACGTAAATTAAGAATTAATTTATTAAACATCAGAAAAATAGCAGTTCTTTCCTTTGCCTTCAACTTTTGGTTAATTATTGAGGCATTAATATTAATTACCTCATGCTTATTGAACCTGCGAAATGCACCACTGGACTCAAGGCTCATGAAAAACCTTAAATTAAACCACAATTATCACACTTTATTTATCATTATCATCAACAAAAAAAAATTTTACTGCACACGAGTATATCTATGTTTTACAAAAGAAATGATAAGATGAGTATTTATTTCGCTATAGAACTCAATTCGTATCCATGAAAGGAGATGAAAAAAATTCAGATCTAAGCAACGCGTTACGTATATGGGTGATGAATATGCTCTCTTCATTGGAAAGGGACGTAATCTCCTAATACATTTACCTGCTCAATAACAAAACGTATCGTTATAAAAGATTTGATTCCTGGAAAAGGTTCTATTCAGACTATAAATATATAAGTAACGTGCGTATTTTTTTAGTATTTAAATAAGAAAACTTAAAGATTTTGCTGTTTTTGGTCAGATTTTTAACCACAAGGCGATTAATAGTTATCTATACTCTAATATTATAAAGAGGAAAGATTTTTTTGTTTGTTTGTACCGAATAAGCTCCGAAAATATTAAACCGGTTTAGATAAAATTTGGAAAGGAGATAATTTGAGAACTTGGGAAGGCCATAGGATAGTTTTTATGCCGAAAATTATCCTTTAAGGGGGTGAAAATGGGGACAAAAGTTTGTATGGGGAAGCGACCTAGCCCAGGGACTAAGTCGCTAGTTATATATACGGCTAAAATATGCAACTTTCATAATAATATGGTTTTTGTTTATGTCTAAGTTATAAAGCTTAAAACTAAATATAAAACAACATGATATCATCGACATTATAAATTTAATACAAATCGAAAATACAAGCCACAAAAGTGGAAATCCTGGTAGTGGTATTTTCATATCCAAAATAGCGTTCTATTTCAAAACGGAAGCTGACTTCTGCTATATAGAGAGATGGATTGTTTTCAAAACGTCAAACTTAGTGCATATAATGACAGGCTTTTATCTAAAATAGGTGTCAGTAATTAAAACCGATATTTATCGTAAACGGTGTAGGAAAATATCGTAAGGAAACCTGCATGTGTGAGAGAACCTAGCAAGTTTTGAAAAAACATGTGATGTCCGTCAACCCACACTCGGCCAGTGTGGTGGCCTGACCCCTCGTATTACGTATAGACGTTAAAAAGGATTGAATACATACATACTTCTTTCTATACATATAATAAAATTGTAACTAAGCCGGATCTGTACATTAAATATTTTTTGGAAAATCTTCGACTAAATTTGGAAAATCTATACTAATATGTAAAACCTAAGAATTTGGTTTTTGGTCATCTGAACGCGGGCGGAGCCGCGGGCAATGCTAGTTGTACAATAAGTATTGGTTGGTGGAATATTGAAAAATCTTGTAATGGTTTTGTAATAGCTCTGCCCTTTTTATTCGGCATGTTATATTGAAACCAGTATTATCTTATAAAAAAATATATGAAAAAAAAAACGAAAAAAAAAATATTTAAAATTAAAAAAAATATCAAATAAAAAAAAAACAAACACCAACATTTTTTAAACGGTCAAAATATGAACAATAAACACTGCTCAATATATTTATACAAGACTAATTCCAAGTGGTACTCGAAACTATGAATACGATAAGCTGTCATCAAAAGTACTTATTTCTTTCTGAAGATGATAAAATATTTTAAATTCCACTATTTTAACTGCTAGGATACTAAGGCGTAAAATGTAACCTACTTCTCTGTACAAAAGACTTTTGTGTCAGTACAACACTATCCCTATTGTAAAAAGTAAAAGATCTTGCTTAAATAGTTGCAAGAAGACGCAAATTTAGAACAAAGTGGTTTCATATATAAAAAGTCATGGAAGTAAAATTACTGTAGGTTACAGAGCTTTAACATATTATGTGAAGCTTAAATTTTGAAAGTTTACTTCATACAAATTTAATATTTCTATATATTCCCAAATGATTTAAAATGTTACGAGCTTTTTAAACAGAGTACTTGCTATATAATATAGATTTTTTTTATAATTTCTCTTCTTACGTTATTATTTTTGTTTGACATATACTAGTAGGAACATTAACTACACATTCACATGGGAACCGTTCCATTCATAGTATTTTCATTTTCTTCATCTACCTTGCAACATTTTTCTATACTAACATTATAAAAAGGAAAGTTTTTGTTTGTTTGTACCGAATAAGCTCTATAACTGCCGGACCGATTTTACCATTTTTTCACCAAAAGAAAGCTAAATTAAAAGGAAGTAATATAGGCTATAATTTATTTTCAAAAAACTTAAAGATCCTTAAAAAAATTGCGATAATGTAACCCAAATTAGCAAAATTTTGTCTATAAAATTCATTATTTGACCTGACCTCTCCTTGTTCCATACCACATACCTAACTAACTCTATAACATACGTGAAGTTTTTATTTTTTCCGTAGTTTTAAAGAAAATATTAAGATTTTGGTTTTGTTGTTCTGATTATGTTAGGTTTTTTAAATGATATATAAATTATATTGTTATATGGAAATCATTAAACATCTAAATTATATTATAAACTAGAGACTCACCCTCGCTTCGCTTGGTTTCGTGCTTAGTTACATTTAATTTTTTTTGAGCGAAACCCTAATTCTTTTACTGAAATTAAAGTAACCTAAGTTACTCCTTATAACATCAACTACCTGCCAGTGAAAGTCCCGTCAAAATCAGCCAAGCCGTTTCGAAGATTAGCCGGAACAAACCGACAGACAGACAAAAAAAAAATATTTTTCTTAAATTATTATTATAAAAATTTTCTTAAATTTAGTTTTTCTTATAAATACCGTATATAATTCCATATGCATATAGTAAAAAGCTGTTATTTTGACATTACAAGCAGACACTTCAATTTTATTTATCTGTATAGATATTTTAACATTGTTTTTGTATATTTTGTCTAAAGCGACATTTATTTTCATGTTACAGGAACACGTCGTGTCGTCTAATTTAGCGTAATTCAAAGAGAATTGTTTCTTAAACATACAATGCTATGGAACAAAAACATTCTAAGCGTGTGTACCCAGGACCTCGTACGGGTCTGAATGGACTTGGAAAACTAATTCTATTCATACGAAATATTTGACAAATGTTAATTATAAATTTGTAATTAAACTTCCCTTTTGTTATCATTTATATAGTAAAATTCAAGAACGATACAATGATTTAAGTTTTCGTAGATTATTAAATCATTAATAATTGGTTCTGTATTCGGTTTAGTATATTTTTGTATAAGCTATATTCATTTTGCTTTTTACCTTTTTAAAAGCATTTTGTTGGTTTTCCGGATCAAGCCGTTTCTGGGGTAATGTGTAGCGCGATTTATTATTTATGGTGCAAGCGATCTGCCCGCGTGTCACTCAGACCTTGATGGTGTCTCTACTTATAACCACCCTGTATACATTATACAGTATACATGTATTGATCATGTTTTTTAATAATGTAATAATATAATCGGTCGATAAAAGCTAAAATATCTCTATATATATTATATATATTATAAATGTGAAAGTTTGTGAGTATTGATGTTTGTTACTCTTTGACGCCAGAACGGCTGAACGGATCTGGATGAAATTTGGTACAGAGATAGATTATAGTCTGGAATAACACAAAGACTATTTTTATCCCGGAAAAATATACAATTCCCGTGGAATAGGTTTGTTTTATTTTCCTAGAGGCGAACTAGAGCGAAGCCAGGGTGAGCCACTAGTTTATAATAATAGTGTAATAAAAACTCAATAAACTTTAAGCAACACGACGCCTTAGTGTTTATTTGTTCAAAAGACCAACATTTCTTGTACTTTACAGGCGAGAGTTTTTTCTTCTAATTTAAAAATAAGGCTTTATTTTTTCAATTTATATATAACACATTCATAGATTAAAAAAAAACTTTTTCGGCTTTTTATAAAATAAAATTGATATTTAGAAGTTAATAATCATATTATGTTAATAGCTCTTACGGTATATTGTTCGTTTGGACAACTAAGCACTGAGACGAGGAATAGTGTAATAATAATAAATATATTGGAACACTAACACCCAGCACCATCTAGTTCCACAGTAAGCTACGAAGCTTGTGTTATGGATACCAGATAGTTGATACACTACACATATATAACTTTAAATACATACATATTATAAATATAAATATATATTTGTTAATAAATCTTAAACAGATGACTTTGAGAGATATACACTATAGTACATTTCCTTTATCCTACAAGGAAATTCAAGGAAACAATTATTCGCTTCGTGTCAACCAAGCGGAATCTCAGAGTAATCCTAGAAACCGTTGCTTAACGGAGATTTGTTCTCTGGGAAAATAACATTGAGTTGGTGCAGATTGTAGTTCAACATTTACAGTCCCCTTCTATCAGGACACCGATCGATTGTAAAGAATAAAAGAATGTAGGTGTATTTAAATAGCAACTATATTTAGTTTAAAGAGCTTTTAGCGATACTCTGATAATGTAATCGAAACCACTAAGTGTATAGAGTCGTAGTGAATACTTTTCACTCAGCGTTAATTTTTTGTCCATTATCTGTTTTAAGCAATAAGTAGACTTTATAAAGACTTGAAAGTGTTTATTACACACTTAGAAGTGAAATTTCATAAGATTTATATAGAGTTTTACAGTACAGTCTACTCAATAAATAAGCATCATCAAAATCGTGAAATATATTACATATTTTAAAATTAATAATATTTTTGTCATTTTGATTAACTTTATATTATGGGTTATATCCCTATTTAAAGTCGGATAAAATGACAAGTTGAAATTGACGACATTACAGGGTAAATGTTTCTTAAAAGGTGATATCTAACATCTTATGCTAAGCTTTCTATTGACCATATACTCGTACATACATTTCTGTAGCTGAACCGAGAAAGAAAAGTTGAAATTGACGACACCTTTGGCTCAGTTGGCAGTGAACCTACTTGCTGTGCCAGCGGTCGCGGGTTCTAGTCCCACTGGCATTCATTTGTGTGATGAGCACGAATTTTGTACTCCAGTCATGGGTGTTTATATTTATAATATGTATGTATTTAAAGTTATATATGCGTATTGTGTAGTGTATCAACTATCTGCTATCCATAACACAAGCCTCGTAGCTTAACATAGAACTACATGGTGCTGTGTGTTAATGTCCCAACAAAAAAATGTTAGATTTATAATAATTATTTGTATATATATCCAAATTAAATAATATTTCATTCAGAACTAGCGTTCTTTAGTTTATTTAACTATGATTAGCAGATGAATGTACGTTTTTATTTGAGTTTCATTATATCGGACTACTATTTGCCCATGTCTGAAAGAACTTAACAAAATTTCGGAAGACATCATGTCAAATCCGTCAACCCGCACTTGGCCAGTGTGGTAGACTATAGCCTGATCCCCCTCGTATTGAAAGAAGGCCCATGCCCAGTAGTAGGATGTTAAAAAGGGCTGAATATATACATACAAACATCGAATAAAGAATAATGAATCAAATTTGAATTTGTACGGATGAAATATAGCAGAATTCACGAAAAGAAATTAGTGCTTATACGAAATGGAATTGGAAAGATAAGATCACGTATTTAAGACTTGTCTTCTTTTACGCTACGTTTAACTAGTCCTTGAGAATTTTCTACAGACGACTTAACACGATTTAAATTTAATTTAGAAAATGTTATTGCTTATTGGGAGTTAAGGTAATATCTTATTTACTTATACTAATTGACCGACCTTAAGGAATTTGGTAAAATGTATGTTTGTTTGTGTGTTTGTCTGTAATATATTTGCCAATTTTAGCTGGTTTTTATAATTATGTTTTTTGTGTTGGAATAATTATTACAATTAAATTAAAGTTAAAATAGTTCATTGCAAAATGATTTTAAAGTCGGTGGACCGTTTTAGTAAAAACTTGTTATTACTCGTATATCTAAAATATAAAATTCTCGTTTCACAGTGTTTGTAACAAAACTCCTCCAAAACGGCTTGACCGATTCTTATAAAAGTTTGTGTATATATTCAGTAGGTTTGAAAATAGGTCGTTAACTGTTTTTCATACACCTAAGTGATAAGTGTGGTCCACCCAAAAAAAAAATATTATTTTTTAGACAAAATTTTTGATTTTTTTTTTATGATTCAACGTTAAACATACAAACCAAAATTTTCACTAGGGATGAACCCGAGCGAAGCTAGGTTGAACCGCTAGTTTATATATAAAACTGATGTAGAGGACATATTTTAAAGGGAAATACCAATTTTCCAGTCTCTTCCCTTATTGTTTTTCTCGCTTTTTGTACCTGGCTGGCGACTCGACGTGCGCAAAAACTGCATAAAGAGCCTTAAAATATATTCTAGATTCGTATAAATTAAATTTAGTTAGTAGTAATTTTGGTGAAACTATTACTTTTCTGTACCTTGTTCAATAACTAAAAAAATACTTTTTTTCTTAATAATTTATTGAGTATATGTGACAAGCGCTTTAATGGGTACTTAGTTTATCTAAAAATAATGGACGAATAAAATATTAAAAAAAAATCCGCTCTATAGGTAAAAAAAGGTTATATTTTGTCACACAAGGATATTACCTATCTACACGCTTTCACTTAAGCACATGTAGCTATCACAGAGTGGAGAAGTAATAAACATACTCACCCATAAGCCTTCGCATTTATGATAAAACTAACAGAACCCGCGGCTTCGCCCACCTTCAATCTACAAAAAAAATTCTTTTGCTGTATGTCATAATGCTATGTCGCCCCTATGTATTTATATAATACTAGCATTGCCCGCGGCTCCGCCCGCGTTCAGATGACCAAAAACCAAATTCTTTGGTTTTACATATTAGTATACTCTTACATTACAGTTTTTGTATTTTTTCTCAGAAATAAGATATTTTTCCGCTGTAAAAAGTATCTTATATTATGTTGACCCGGTTACCAAGTTTCATCAAAATCTCTCCAATGGTTTTTCCGTGACGCGGTAACAGACAGACAGACAAAAATTCTAAAAACTATAGATTCGGACTTTGTATCGATAATAATGTTTATTTCAATAAGATTTTCCAAAAAATATTTAATGTACAGATGCGGCTTAGTTACAATTTTATTATATGTAAAGATTTATGCTTTATTGTAGATATTTTTGTTTGCTAGCTCTACATAGATGAAGTTGAAGGCAAAAGCTTGTTACATAATAGTGCATTCATAAGTCTATATGAGAAAAAAATGTTAAAGTGGAACTTGTTCCATATTTATAATATACCTTAGTAGCAAGTATAATTTAAAAGAGTACTTTACGCTTTCATTGCGAGCTTTGTTGATTATATGAAGAATAATTTAATGAAACAGTGGATATAGTTTAAAATTCACTGTAATAGGATTTTTATTCCTTTTTTTATAGTTTTAACTTGTAAAATGTTAAAGTTAATAAAATAAAGACGTGTTTAAATGTTTAGTTGGAAATAAAAAAACTTTCTAGCTTTCTTTCATTAATGTTAATTTAAATGATTGTATTATATTTTAAATTGTATCAAAAACTCAGTTATAATTATTGTGTATCTTTTTTGTTTTGACTACGGATTGTTATATATATATAGGATTTATTATTTATAGATAAACTATGAATATATTATATACTAGCGACTCACTCTCGTTTCGCTCGGGTTCGTCCGTGTCGGTTCGTGTTTTCCTGTGAGAACTAGGTAATCTCCCATATGGTACAAATCTTATATGACTCTTCGACTGTCTCCATACAAAAAATCAACCTAATCCGTCCGTTTGTTTTGACGTAAAAGAAGGACAAACAAACAAACACACTTTCACATAAGTATGGGCTATAATATTTTTTTGGATATGCTCTTATGCGTAATTAGCAGAAGCTCTCTTCCTTCATTATTTATTTATATCATTTACGAGCGTGCACTTCATTGAGAGAACTCCTCATTAAAAAGCATTTAGATTTAACTTCGCTGGAAATTATTTATGCAGTTCCAGGATATGTCTCGTTTGCAATCGCTTTGAAGGTTTGTTATAAAATAGCTTCTAAATTAACTTATTATGATGAACTCTGAATAAAAACTTGCATTTGAAGTAAATACTCTTACACTCCTCTCTGACTGTGGAAAGAACTATAAAGTGATCCATTTTAGCCTCGTAGTTACGAGCTATGATTCCTTAGAAATCATCTTATTCTAGATCGTGTTTTTAAGCGTTTAAAATACTAGAATAATAAGAGACATGGATCTGTGATTATTTTGTAGTGCCTTTTTTAATTTCAATTTAAGACCAAACAATTCATTTGAATATCCAATAAAAATTCAAATGTTTGTTTATAGTTTTAAGTTTTCACTTTTGTCGGCAGTCCTCGTGACTGCTTTCTTTTATAATTTTTTCTGACTTTCATTAAAGTCATTATGATTTATGACAGCAAATACATTTTGATTGAACAGTTTCAGAGATTATTCCCTACATACAAACTTACTAATTTTACTTCTTTATATCACCTAAAGGTAAATTTCTAAGGAATTAATGAAATCTCTAAGAAATTCATCGTTAACTGTAGCGCCGGTATGTCCGCGGTCGTTGAGGGAATAATATTTGTATATGCTTTCTAATCAATATTTTTTATTTCATTGTGTAATACTTTTTAAATTAGCAATTCGGTTGAAAAAACTAAAGTCTATCGTCGAATAATCATTGAAACGTACTCTCTTTAGAGTTCGTACAAAATGCAGATACACAGAAAAAGCAACTGTAACGCAATCACAATTCCAACTAGACAGACATCTGTTCTACAAAGTTATCTAAAAGCAGTTTTGATTGGCGTGCATTCATTCTAGGCTAGTTCCTACCAGTACATCTGTACTTTGTTTTTCTTTATCAGCAGTCCCACTAAAAAGCTGACTACTATACTTTTAACAATAGGTTTGCTTAATGTTTTTGTAAACGTTTTCGACGTTATAATTTGAATTAGCTATGTTTTAAACTACGATAATATTTTGAACCTTATACAAAGTGCGTTTGGATGTTTGTTTATCCTTTTTTCATCCAATGATGAAATAAAATGAATTGAATGGCGACACGTTTAGCTCAGTTTGTAGTGACTCTACTTGCTGTGCCAGCGGTCGCGGGTTCAAGTCCCGCTGTAGGCATTCATTTGTGTGACGAGTACGAATGTTTGTACTCCAGTCATGGGTGTTTATATTTATAATATGTATGTATCTATACTATTTGTTTATTTATTTAGATCATCAATGACGATTAAATTGACGTCATTCTATCCAAACAGATGGTAGGTCAGATCATGATTTAGGTAACTTTTCATGCTAGTATACCGGTTACTTACTTGATATATAAAAGTAATTCCCCACGAGGTGTTCTAGGCTTATTGAAAAAATAAGCTAAATTCTCGTGTAAGCTTAGTTAAGTGTAGTACGTATGGGTCATTAGTTGGACAAATATCAAATCGGATCAATACGAAAGTTTGTACGTTTATCTATACATATAATAAAATTGTAACTAAGCCGAATCTGTACATTAAATATTTTTTGGAAACAAATATTATTATCGATACAGAGACTGAATTTATAGTTTTTAGAATTTTTGTCTGCCTGTCTGTCTGTCTGTTACCGCATCACAGCAAAACCACTGGAGGGATTTTGATGAAATTTTCTATGATGATAGCTGGCTGTCCGGGTCAACATATAGGATACTTTTTACCGCGGCAAAATATCTCATTTCTGAGAAAAAATACAAAAGCTGTAATGTAAGAGTATACTAATATGTAAGGCCTAAGAATTTGGTTTTTGGCGCTGCGAACGCGGGCGAAGCCGCAGGCAATGCTAGTATTGTATATCTTCACGCTGGAACAGCTGGACGGATTTGGATTTTTAGTACTTAAATATGACCTGGGGTAACAGCAATTGGATAATCTTAGCCATTTATGGGCGCAATCCAAAAAAGCGAAATAAATACCTAAGTCAATTCAATTCTTTTATTTCGTGGCTTCTAGGAGTGCCAGTTGGGCACAACTTACTTCAAATAAATACCTACTTATTGATGATATGACTTACCGTTTTTAGTTACTTTTTGGTAAACGCTTGAGAGGAAAGTACTTTAGAATCATAATGGTGTAATAAAAGTATGCAAAGTAATGTAAAGTATTAAGTTTCTATTACATTCAAAATTCTTAATATTACCGCTATTTTGAGAAGCCACCAGGAATAATTTCAAATATTATTTATTCATTTATCTTAACACTAGCGACTCACCCTCACTTCGTTTCGGGTTCGTCCCTAGACAATAATAAATCTATCCCACGGGAACTGTACTTTTTTTCGGAAGTAGCTTATGTGATTTTTCGGATCATAATATATCTATGTGCCAAATTTCATCCAGATTCATTTAGCCGTTCTGTCGTGTAAGAGTAACAAACATCCAAGCTCACAAACTTTCACATTTATAATATTAGTAGGATTTAGGACACTCATCGACTTCCTGTGCGTTCCTGTCGTTAGACTGCATTATTTCAATATTTTGATTCCCAGGATATTGTTAATAAATTTTGTACCTAATAAATAATAGTAATATGATAAAATGAATATATAAAATTTTTAAAAGGACTTCAAAATGGTTTCAGAGAACTATCTTTTCGGATACCCTGTTAATTGTAGGTAGGCTGTCTGTAACAACTATAACTTCAAGGCATGTAACACCTCAGTCTCTCCCGTGACCATGGATGCTGTAAAGCATTCGAAACGTCGGGAACCAAAAATCAAAATAAATCTACTAAATAATCCGAAGAGATAGTTTTATTTAAAATGTCAAATATTCGCGTAAATCTAAGACAGTATTATGGTTTCAGAGATTAATATTGTAATGCAGTTGTGAAGGGTCCAAAAATGAGAAAGTGGCTGATCCAAGCTAGAAACAATTATAATATTAAAATATTTTGTTCATTTCACTTAATTTTATTCGGACTTTACATCATGTAGACACACTCACAAACTTTCGCATTGAATATATTAGTGTTATATTAAAAAAAAAAGATACTGATATTATCAGATACACAAAACAAATACAAATTATTTTCAAATATTACCATTTCATACCTATTATACCCTATTATACTGAAAGATTTACAGTTCACCGATCGCCAGATAAAGCGTTCGATTAACCCCACTAAAAACGTTTAAAACACACAAAAAGATTCCTTCACAGAAATACAAATAGCTGCCCCAATATTGTGCAAATTTATTTCTATTTACTGCATTGCCCGATGTTTAATGTTTCGTAAGTTCTTCATAAATCACTCAGAACAAAGGGATGCGGGCGTACTGAAATAAAATGCAAAGAATAATTTATATTTTTTTTATTCGCGGATATTGTCTTCTACAGGAAGTCGAAGGTTTTATTTTTTTCCGCTTTCATTATTAACTCAGACCGTATTTATTTAGTTATATATTTACTGATGTATAAGTCCTACTAAAATATTTGCTAGCAGTTTAAAAATATGAGATTGAATCACGTTTATTAAAAATTAATTTAAATATTTGAATATTATTATTATGAAAATAATAGACAAATAGACTTATTATAGGCACTTTTGAATATAAGCCAAAGCAATACCGCAAAAGTAGTATTCTCTGTCTCTTTTCTGTTATTTATGTAAGTAGGTATGTAACGTACTTTTAATGTTGTAAGAATATAACACATATTAGTAGAAATTATATGGTTAAATATAATTATAAGCTTTCGGAAAACTTCTATCTCATTCTCTCGCCGGCTTAATCCTATATATTTATGTGTTTATCTCTTTCTAGTGTCGCATTTTCGTTTAATCGAGTTCCAAATTACAACGATCCTGAAGAAATTAAAAAAAAATTAATTTAAAAGTTAAGTAAGTAGAAATATGACTAGTTAGTGCACAACATACAGTCGACGAACTGTTGTTTGTTTATAGTCTTCTGAAAAGATTTGTATTTTTTTGTCATAAATCTAAGGATTTTTCATGAAAAAAGAATATAAAGCGATTTAAAGTAATATTATGTAAATTAAGATAAGAATTGTAATATTTAGCTTATAATGTATAGCGTAAGTTATTTCTACTTTCTGATCGACTAGTTCGTGACTAAGTCAATATCAACCCAATTTAGTATAATATTTTATATAAATTCGGTGTAATATTTGATTTTGATGTAATATTTACACTTAAAAGTATAAAGAAATATTTAACTATAAAAATGACTTTTGTTGGAAGTATTATATTTTGAATCTATGTTATTTATAATGTGAGAGTGGAGTTACGTTCTTAGCATTCTATTCAACGAGGCTATCGAATAAATCGTATTAAAGAAGAAAAACCTCTACATTTACCTATTTGTAGAATGGTTTTAGTACTTATAACTATTTTCGAGGACAAGGATGTTGATAGATGGGTTCCTTTTGGATGGGATGGGTGATCCTGAAGAAATTCCAGATTTTCTTTTAGGGATATAGAACCCAAAATGGATAGTTATTTCAATTTATCTAATGTTCTATAAATTTCCGCTACAAAACGATTTCTACCGCCAACCCACATTAGGCCAGCATGGTGGGCTATGGCCTGATCCCCCTCGTATTGAAGGGAGGTCCGTGCCCAGCAGTGGGAATGTTTAAAAGGGCTGACTACAAACGATTGCTATATATTAAAAAAAACGTCTTTTGGAACACAAAAGAACATTTACAACTTAACTTATGTACGATAGTGACTGCTTTAGTAAAAATTATATTATTATGGAACACTACATTAATAATTAAGGCGAAGATTGATTTTTGATATTTTCAATGCGCTTTTCTTTAATTTCCTGTTAGATTGAAACTGTTACTTTTTTTTATTAGAAAGTTAAATAGGTTATCTAACATTATACTACGACCCTAAAGAACCGGGTTATTGTATATAAATGAAATGTGAAAAAAATCTAAGCAGAGCCAAGGGTACAAGCTAGTCTATAATTTAAAGTTACAGTACACTAACACTGCCCGCGGCTCCGCCCACGTTCAGATGACCAAAAACCAAATTCTTGGGTTTTACATATTAGTATAGATTTACACTGCAGTTTTTGTATTTTTTCTCAGAAATGAGATATTTTCCTGCGGTAAAAAGATAACCAGACCCGGATACCCAGCTATCACCCTACCAAATTTCATCAAAATCCCTCCAGCGGTTTTTCCGTGATGCGGTAACAGACAGACAGACAGACACAAAAATTCTAAAAATTATTGAGTTGGCCTCTGTATCGAAAATAATGTCTATTTTAGTAAGATTTTCCAAAAAATATTTAATGTACAGATTTGGCTTAGTTAGAATTTTATTGTATGTATAGATTATATACATATGTACTCATATAATACATTCTTTGCTTACAGAATATCGTGGTTACATTGCTAGCTTCTGAAAAACGCTTTTATTTCTTCATTGTTCTCGTACGGAAATAGGGAAGATGTAATAAAACTGTATTATCATAGCACGCATTGTGTTTTGAGAAAAAATACATGCAAAAATGTCTAATGGATCGTTTGGACGAAATATTGTCTGGGGTGCATTAAGTAGTAATTCAATAAATTTAAGTGGCACTTTATGTTTGTATCGCGCGAAAGAAATTCATGATAATATAAGATGCTCTAAATGTTTACTACAACATCCAAGTATTTTAGTTTGCTTCGTACATTTCGAAATATCCTCTATACGCCATATTGATATTGTTTGCCTTTTTACCAACTTTAAGAAAGAAATAGATATTCAATTATGTTTTTTTTATTTTTGCCCAACTGTGAATCGATTTTATTCATTATTTATTTAATGAATTTAATAAAACTTTTAAAATTAAATTTTGTTTTATTTTTTCATTCAATCATATAAAAATAATACTGAAAATAAATAAAAAAGTAACAATTGACATTTTAACATATTAAATAACAAGAAAAAAATTTTTTTTACGTGTCCGACAGACCCACCACGCACGCCGTGTGATTTTTACCCACCAGGCATCCCAAGGATGGTTCGGGGCGTCGCGGTTGTATGCGAGAGCGATCCCGTGGCGTCCCACATGGCGGCAGAGGGGGAAAGTTGGGTTTTAGTGGGTATGCCGGTCTCATTAGCCGGAGAGTCTCTACATAACCACCCCGGGGGAAGTCGGGTGGTATCCGTAATAGGATTACCCAACTATAAAAAAAAACCCAAGGATGGTGTAATAACAGTGTGCGAGTACAATACAATGGTGTGTGAACTCACCTTATTAGTAAAATAGTTTTTAATAATAAGAATATACTTAGCACTTACATATAAAAGCATCACTCTATATTATAATAATATCTCTTACGTTACCTTCTCACTGTTGTATAATAATTTACCTAATTTAGGAAAAATTACCTCAAACTTTCCTATAATTTTACTAGTTTACACAAAAATTATTCTGACTTATTTCTTTCCATAATTTATACCTACCTGTAGAAAATCGGAAACAAAGTCGACCTTCGCCTATCAGCTTTTCGAATGAAAAGTATTTTGTGTTTAACTGAATAAACAAATAAATATATCGAGAATAGAAAAATGCCTATGATATTATAGAAATTACAGAATTTAATTGTTTGGAAAAATCCGTCATGAATCACTGTCTTTTCTTTCAATTTATCTTTAAACGTATTAGTTGTATATATTTTTGTAATTACCTCTTTAAAACCTGTACTTTGATATACCACTCAATTGATTCAGACGAATTTGGCGCCAAAGATCGACCATTTGAATTTTTAACGATATCTGTATACCTTAATGAATCTAACGACGTATGAATAATTAAAATCGGTTAAGCCGTTTAGTAATTATGAGGGAACATAGGATGAGACATATATACAGGTCAAACTCTTAACCCTACTGTGGGCTTTGTGGTAAAAAGTAACCTTTCTTCGAATTTCAAACTTAATTTTGTGCGTAGATCGAATATTAAGCAAAATGTACTGTTAGATCACATACTGAATCATCCTGACAAAATTTTAAAGGAAGACAAAATATCGTGTGTTAGAAAGATAGAAGAAACTAAATTAACATCACAATATTTACTATTCAGTCGTCATAATATTCAGTCATTATTAGCCCATTAAAAGGTCCTTGAAGCTCTTCAGAGCCCTTACTTTTTCTTTCTGTTTTTTACATTATTGTTCCAACATCGGCTGACTCATTCGAATTTATTTTTCCTCGAATCTGAAGTGTATGCAGAATATTGCTAGTCACACCATGACTAATGACTTCATTAGAATCTTGATTAATACTTTGAATTGCCTTAATATTAGACTTTTTATTCAGAAAAAAATATGCCGTTTGGCAAAATTGTTAAATAACTTCAGTTTTATAACTTTTGGATCGAAAACTATGTTTATTTTAATAGGGACTCGTTTTTATTTATTTTCCGTCTAAAGGGCATCTTGTGTCATCAACATTTAGGGATTATGAAGTATGGTATCCTATTACTATCAATATTCCTTCAATGTTTTTCACTGTTGAAGTAGCTCAGAACAGTAGCCATGAGGGATCATCTAGCCTGAATAATATAATTTTTGAAACTCTTCATTTCTCCATTTGAACGCGAGAATAATATAACCTTTAAAAAAATAGAAAGAAAATTACTGAAAATAAAATGAAAATTTAAAACAGGCCAGGAAAATAGGCTGTGGTGGTCGTACACTTAGAAAAAAGTCGGAGTAAGTAAAATGGCAAAAGACTTCGTCAACATCTCTTAATATTACTTGACCATTCGTGCGCATGAGTTTCTCTCCCTAATTGCACTAGGTTAGGGACATTAGTATGTGATCGATTTGCTTTTTAAATAATAAAAGATTTATTTATATACTTTGAATTAATTGACCAATGCGATGTACTATGGGTAATTTTTTTTTGCATAGAAGGCTCGTTCAAAGGTCGGCTCAGCAGTAAGCAATAACCTAATTTTTATAACTGAATAGATTGTTAAAAATAAAAGGTGTAGGCAATTTACATTTTCCATCAACAAATTTTTTTAGGCAGCATATCGTTGTTTCTTAAATTAATTACCAAGATTCATCCAAAAAACAAAATTTGAACCTTCAAAAGTTATTCATAATATTAAGTTAAAGAGAATCGTGAACCGTAAAATTTATTAGTACGAAATAAGGGCATTTCGGTAACTAATCCCGTGGAAAGTCTGCCCATTTGTTCATTTGTTCGGTCCGCTGAGATTCTATGAATAGTAATTTGTATTATATAAAAGCTATGCTCTATCTATTCTAATAGGTTAAGTAGGAACTATATGAATAAGAGGGTTTATTTTTAATCCAACGTTTTCAAACTCAATATATATTTCGGTCAGTTTTCCATTTTCTCTTATCATGAAGTATCATGTAGGTGGAAACGTGGAATTGTGGTTAGTTTGATACTATTTATACTATATTATATATTTATATAGTATAAATTTATACTATTTATCTATACATATAATAAAATTGTAACTAAGCCGAATCTGTACATTAAATATTTTTGGAAAATCTTATTGAAATAGACATTATTATTGATGCAGAGGCCGAATCTATAGTTTTTAGAATTTATGTCTGTCTGTCTGTCTTTCTTTCTGTCAATCTATCTGTTACCGCATTACGGAAAAGCCAGAGGAGGGATTTTGATGAAATTTGGTATGGTGATAGCTGGCTTCCCGGGTCAACATATAGGATACTTTTTAGTGCGGGAAAATATCTCATCCTTGAGAAATCTATACTAAACGTCAAAACGTAAGTAGGAACGAACCCGAGCGAAGCGAGGGTGAGTCGCTAGTACTATATATAACAGCTATTTAACTGGAATGAAACGACCTTGAGCAATAAATTCCTGTATTTTCTTAACTATTATAATTACAAATCGAAATGACTAACTACTATGAAGCCTATGCTATTAATTCAAATCTCTATCTTATTATGGACTTTGTGTACAAAATAAGGTAAAATGTGGCTCTTTATCAATTTTTTACATAACGTTGCAGAATTGTACTGTGTAATGTATTGAAGTAAGCGTGTTTAATTCCTGTGAGATAATGGATATTGGAAACCGGTTTCTGTAGATTGAAAGAAACTTCAAATTATTTATAGTTGGCTATGAAGTTGCTATTGTCTAGCCTTTCCGCAGTTTTTTACAAAGAGAATTGTCTAAGTAAATGTTAGTATCGTTAATTCCCGAAGTATTTATTTTACATCTAGCGACTTACGCTCGCTTTGCTCGGCTGTTAGCCTCGTATTTATAATCTTACTCACGACTCACTTCGACCCAAGCTTGCTTCCTAATACAAACTTTCATCCCCATTTTCACATTTTCATTGTCTAAGTAATTAAAGCTTACCTATTAAATACATAACTAATCAAATATTTTCGAAATCGGTGCCAGCCCATACAAAGCAAAGCACACCGACTTCGAAAATATTTGATTAGGTATGTATAGTAAATCAAAACTACCAATCAGTTATTTTTTACTTTTTAGTGCTTTTGTTTGAAGTCGGTTTTTATTTTTTTGTTAATTAATATTAAGATATTACAAAACTGATAGTAACAAGAACAAGAAAGTTCTTAACAAATAAGTTTCGAAGAAAAATTGCACTATAATTTATTGCGTTCAAGATATTGCTTTCTTATTTATTTTCTATCGCAGACCAAATAATATACGTCCATGGCAAAGGCCTGCAGGGACCGCAACGGACTCTATTCCATCATAAAATAAAATATAAGTTTCATGGAAAGAACTAAACTTATTTGTCATTGTTCTGACCGATATTTTTTGCTAGCTACTTTTGGCTTTATATTCAGACAAATCCATTAATTAAAAGATTAAGTTGTCATAATCTTACTAATATTATAAACTAGCATTGCCTTAGGCTTCGCCCGCGTTCAGATGACCAAAAACCAAATTCTTAGGTTTTACATATAAGTATACTCTTACATTGCAGTTCTTGTATTTTTCTCATAAATGAGATATTTTCCCGCGGTAAAAAGTATTCTATACGTTGACCCGAATAACCAGCTATCACCAAAACAAATTTCATCAAAATGCCTCCAGTGGTTTTTCTGTGATGCGGTAACATAAATAAAAAAAGAAAAAAAATATGCACACAGTAAATTAAAATAATATGTAAGAACTTATATTATCTTACTCAAGTAATGCAACGTTTTTATAATATAATGTGTGTTGTACTAAAAAGTAAAATAATATACAAAATACTCTGTGTAACTTCACCATCTTAAGGAGTAATCAAATAAATTCCAACACAAGTGCTCTAGCAAGCAGTAAATAGCAAGGTTTAAACGCTTTGTAAATTCTAAAGAACAAAACAGTAAGACGCAAAAGAAAATGAATGTGTACTCAATATAAATAATACCGAGCAAGCCTTGGGTTATTATTAAAGAAAATGGCAAAACTCTTACACTGTCTCCGGTTTTTCTAAACAGATTTTTCAATTTTGCAAAAACTGAAAGAAAGTCGACCCTTAACATTTTACTGCGACATGATTCAGAAGTACTATCAAAATGCTATAGGCACATACACTCAAACTTCTTTTTTGGTCTGATTGATTTCTTTTTTTAAAATTAATTTTTATTTTCGAATTATATTAATTTTATTTGTATATACAATGTTATATCTATTTTAAGTACTTCTTCAGAACACATTTCGATTCGATATTAAGCGTATTATGTCATAGCTGCAATAAAAACATAGGCCTTTAAAGAGAGGTAAAGAGAAATACGATATATTAGTATTCATATAATACACCTAATAATAATCTTTTTTATATGCGTAATATTTTTTAGAAACTAAAAATAATTTGACTTGAAATATAATTTTTCTTTTGTTTACTTACAAAGTTTGAGAAACACTGCTCAAAAAGAAAGATCGTGAATAGGTTTTTTTATAATAAGTTGAATTATGCATTCATATTCAAGTGTTTGGAGTCTTTTAAAACACATTAGGTGTAACCTGTGAGTGAGTTTAAAGTGTGTTCAGAAAAGTGGAAAACATCGTATGTGGCTCCTTTATAATAGAATACATTTTTCTTAGCAACTTTTTTATTTATGGTTATATATTAAAGTAGTAGTACCTTTTTGATTATTTTTAGAGTTTCTAAGACGGTTTCCAAATATAAAAGGGATAATTGTCCTTGTGCCTATGTCAACTGGTCTGTCGCTCATATTTAATGATCTCCTAATCTACGAGGTGGAACATGCTGAAAGTAGGTATACACAAATTTATATTTATATATAAATATATATATATATATATATATATATATATATATATATATATATATATATATATATATATATTTATATATATATATATATTTGGGCGACCCAAAAAAAAGGATTATTTTTTTTTTCATGTCTCGTGTGAAAATATGTTAGTTTACTATGTTTTAAGAGTCCCCTCCAAAGGACAGCTCACAAAAAATTTTTTTAAAGGTCGCTCACAATTTTTTTAAATTTCCTAAATCCTCAAAAATCGATTTTTTTTTTTCAAATGCTTTTTCTCGTAATTTCATTTCTTTTTACATGAAAAATTATGAAGATCCTGAAAATTTCAAGTCAAAATTTTAATATTTAGAGGTCGCTACAATTTTTTTAAGTTTTCAAATCGAGTACTTTATATCTATTTGAGCAACTTCTTAACATGAATATTAACGAACTTAATATTTTTTTCCTTAAATTTCACATGCTAAAGAATGAAATTAAAGCACGAGAAACAAAAAAAATATTAATGAACAATTCTCACCATTTTTGGAATTTAAGGAAAATATGATATGTGTTACATATCAAAACATCTCTGGGTGGATGAAATGGAAACGAGTCACAGGAACAAAACCGCAGAATGTCCTTTGAGCCCAAAGGTAATATCTACATATATTCTACTAGCATTGCCCGCGGCTCCGCCCGCGTTCAGATGATCAAAAACGAAATTCTTAGGTTTTACATATTAGTATACTCCAACAGTGCAGTTTTTGTATTTTTTCTCAGAAATGAGATATTTTTCCTAGGTAAAAAGTATCCTATATGTTGACCCTATATATGAGCTATCACCATTCCAAATTTCATTAAAATCCCTCCAGTGATTTTTCTGTGATGCGGTAACAAACAGACAGACAGACAGACAAAAATCCTAAAAACTATAGATTCGGCCTCTGTATCGATAATGTCTATTTCAATAAGATTTTTCAAAAAATATTTAATGTACAGATTCGGCTTAGTTAGAATTTTATTATATGTACAGATTATTTCCATTATATGATGTAGTACATCGAATATCGTCTAAATAAACCTGTTAACCTCTAGAATTGAAGCTGTATCTCTAAGCCAAGATTGAAATTGATCTTAGACTGCTTTAGATATAATCCTCCTATCGAACTCTTAACCTATATCTCAAACTAGCGGCTCACCCTCGCTTCGCTCGGGTTCGTCGCTAGGTACGTTTTAAATAGATATAAAAAGAAAAAATCTTTCTTTCTCACATTTTAATTATATGTTTTAATACTTACCTATTCCGGACTAAGAGAAATCCAAAAATTAAAATATCATAAAAATTGGAACGCGGTCGAACGGGATAAAAAGTATCCTATGTCCTTCTCCTGGCTCTAAACTACCTCCCTGCCAATTTTCAGCTAAATCGGTTCAGCCGTTCTTGAGTTATAAGCGAAGTAACTAACACGACTTTCTTTTATATATATATAGATTGCCTATTTCAATAAAGGATAGTAAATCGCAAGTTCGACCAATTCGTTTTAAATAAAATATTTAATGTTTTTTTGAAAATAAGCTGTCCATAAAGTTAATTTTGTTCCAAATAATATTTATTGCGAATATAATTTATGACGATCGATCTAATCAGCATTGTTGTAGGTTCAAAACCCGCATAAATATATACTGAATTTTACTTACAGATATCAATTGTTTATTCTTTAAGTTTAAATGTTCATTAAGCTCCTTCAACTGAACGTTAAAGACTTTTAAACAGTAAACAATTTTCTAGAAGTTAAAATATCTTTGAAATGATGCTATATAGAAAAATACAGTCTGTATTCTTTTATTTTATAATATAGTATGCAAAGAAAAATATCTACAAATACTAGTTGAGTTTCTTTTGGCAGTTCTTTATGAGATAAATATTTTATTCTTATCTGCTAGTAGTTTTTAAAAAACCATGTTTTAACAACAAGTGTTTAACAGACTTTTTAAAAAACAAGAAGAAATGATGAAATGTGAAAGAAATCAGAACTCTAGAGCATGACTTGGAATAACACATAAGTACTTTTTTTTTTAAAGTTGGGAATTGCATTTACGCACGAAGTGTGGGACTCACCGGCAAAGCCAGTACTATCCACTAAAACCCAACAAAGCCTTCCCCCGTCTTAATGGGGCGTCGCAGGATCGCTTACGCATTCAACTACGACGCCCCGACGGCAGGTCTGCCGAAGCAGACCACAACAACCACGGGGTTGCTCCAAGATCCACTCTGCTATCAGAGAAGTACCAGGAGCAACCCGCATGGTACACCGCCCTCCGAAGAGGGCCACCTCCCACCGCCCACCGAAGTGGGCCACCTCCCTGTGCGTATCTTGGCTTCGCGCCCGGCTGTATTGCCGGGCACTACTGAGCCCCCCCACCACGACAAGGTGAACGCACGTTGGGGGGGAACACATAAGTACTGTTATTAAGTACCTAACGACGCACCCGAGCAAAGCAAGGGTAAATCGCTAGTACAATATAAAATTTCAGCATAATCAAGCCATTCCAATCACCAAAAACATATACCACAAATTGTTCAAACATCATTTTCTCACGAAGAAATACATTGCCTTTGCGAACGAATTTCTTTCAATTTCGCGTTTTCACTTTTCGCCCCGCGTTGCAAATGGAATGTGTTTGGTATGAAAATTTAAGAATGTCTCCGACTCCCTGCGGATATAGCCACGAGCGTGACGAATATATATTTAGATCCTGCGTTACTCACAAACTGGATATGGCAATACTTTATTTGAATATAGAATATACTAAAATAATTAATATTGTACAAACATCTTAAATTGACTTTTGAACTAATAAGTAATTAAAGTTTCGATAACAAATTAACTTTTATACTTGAAAGTTTACAAATAATAATTGGAAAATTCCACTTACCATTTTCTGGCTCCTGGTGTTCATTAAATTCATCAAATTACTAAGTTGTTTCTTGGATTTCATATAAAATAAGATACAACTTACAGTTAAAGCTAAAAAAAACATTATAATAAAAAAAATCTGCAAAGACAATTAAACTATAAGCAACATATTCGTTCAAATGGCCATAATTTATTAAAACTTTTCATATTGTACTATAGTCGAACTTAAAATTATTTCATCATTTTTTTTTCTCAGAAGTCAGTAGTTAAATGCTAAAAGTAACTTCAAAAATATTATCTAAGATATTATGTAGTCGATTGATTATAAAAAATAATTAATTATAACAATATTATTGTCTGTTTTCCTTCCTGTTCTGACGAATCAAGGCACTACTTACTATTCACTCTTTATAATATATCAGTATATATTAAACAATAGCGACTCACCCTCGCTCCACTCGGGTTCGTTCCTAGTTACCTATGTTTTAAAGTTTAGTATAGATTTCTCAGAGATATTTTCAGGCACTAAAAAATATCCTATGTGTTGACCAGGATAACCAGCTATCATCATAACAAATTTCATCAAAATCCCTTCAGTAATTTTTTCGTGATGCGGTCATAGACAAACAGACACACAAAAATACTTCTGTATCTATAATAATGTCTATTTCATTAAGATTTTCCAAAAAATATTTAATGTACAGATTCGGCTTAGTTACAATTTTCTTATAAGTATAGATTTAATCCGGAGAAAATTCTGTAATTGGTAATGAAGTCTAGAAAATCATAAATGAAGTTGGTATATCTAGGTAAATTTTAACTCAAAAATATCCTCGATATATAATTTATCGTAGTGGGTACACTTGTGGTCGTATTTCATTTACTTCAGTGTTTATTTGTGATAACCATTCGTAAAATTCTATTTGTATAAAACAAAATATGATATAATAGAATAACGTTGCATGCGAAGATATGGGTTTACTCTTCCGTGAGACGAAAGAAGGACAATTTTTCTGTACCGTTTTGTTATTTTTTATTCCATCATATTGTTCAGTGAATCTTTATTTTGAATAGCTTTTGTAAAAATCTCTACTTTCTTTTAAATAGCGCTTTTATTATCTGTGATGATTAAACTTTTTTCTAATAAAATTATGTCAAAATGATTAATTTTTAACTAATTTTTGCCCCTGGCTTCGCTCGCATGATAAATGGGGTAGGAATTAAAGATAACCTACGCTTATCCTTAGGATGGATTTATGTCACTGCCACATTTTATCCAAATCTGTTCAGCGATTTAAGGTACAAAAGGTAACAGACAGATGACACATTTATAATATTAGTTTGGATTATGGCATACAGGATGGTTGAAGTAAAATTTTAATACATCATTTCACTTAGTATGTATATTTAAGTGTAAAGTTTAGTAGACATAAAAATCAAAGTAGAGAGCTTTACTACACAAATTACAAGGCTAAATTATTCTATTGACAGAATCACCCTCGCCCTAACTAAACTTCGTACGTTATAATGTAAACACATATTAGAGGAACTTTTTTATTTCACAGCCATAAATTCGATATATCGGGATAAAAAGTACCTCAAATTGTCTCGGTGGTCTAGTGGCTAGCATGTACGGCCGTAGATCTAGAAGTACCAGGTTCGAGTCCCGGCTTGGTCCCAGTTTAGTTATTGAATATTTCTGTCAAAAAATCCTCAATAACAGTCCGCAGCTGGGAAGTTGGCGGTGTTTCACCACCGTGTCTCGGAAAGCACGTAAAGCCGTCGGTCCTGCGCCTTAACTCTCACCGGTGGTGTCGAGCAGTCGTTCCACCGGAGTATGAGAGTGACAGGAATAGAGAGTGCACTTGTGTCTGCGCGTACACTTATGCACTATAATATCTCCTGCGCAGATGGCTAGTCTCAGTTAGACTAGCCGTTGCGGCCAAAATCGGTCAAGAGTACCTCAAATTAATCCAAATACAGCTTCCTATTAGTAAAATATTTTTTAAATCGCAGCAGTAGTTGTAGAGTTTACCTCTTCATCCAAACTTTAACTGTAAACACACGTTATCATAATATTCTTCTATTTTCTTTAATTAATAGATAAACCAATTTGACATATTTGTTTGTTCATATAATGATATTTAATGAACTATAAAGAAAGCTATATCTAAGGCGTGTAAGAATAAAAATAATCATAAAGCAAAGAAAAACGTCTCCATTGGTTTAACAATATTTTTTATTGAGGATCGACAGAAATATAATCAGTCTATTACACAAACGTATATAAAGATATTTGAAAATGTCCAATATAAATGCAATGTTATTGTAGGATGTTATTTATTATGCTCATATTTATTCAGTTCCAATATTGAAGTAACATTAAGAATTCAAACTGCTTATTACATTAAACAAATATGTTTGTTTACGTATTACGTTATTCATGAGTCCATGGTTTCAATTTGTATATTGTATTAGATTATATCTATAATATCTATAAATTAAATATTAAAATTCTATATGTAAACCTTCTGTCTTGAGAAACCGAAAAATGTGAGTTCAAGTTCCGAGTTTCGCACCTCTTAATTATATATTCATTTTAAAACTATTTCTAACATGATTATAACTTGTGTTATAACCAGTTATCATCAGTCCAAATTTTATCAAAATATGTCCAGTGGTTTTTGCGTGATGCGGCCATAGACAGACAGACAGACATAAAATTTCTAAATTTTCATTTTATACCCTAATTTATATTTGAAATTATTGTGAAAGTACTTCTGACTTCAGATCCAAAGCTTTATCACAGCGGTAGTTTGCAATAAAATATCTTTATCGAGTTATCGATATTTGATTTATGAGTTACAATTTACCTGTATACAAATAAAGATAACGATTAATATAATTCTTGTGGATTTCGATTACATGATAAAATAAATCTATACTTATATTATAAAGCGGCAGAGTTTGTTTGTTTCTTGGTTTGAACGCGCTATACTCAGGAACTACTAATCCGATTTGAAAAATTATTTTTGCATTAGATAAAGGTTATCCTCGGGAATAAGAAAGAAGTACCATTAGTATTTTAAAACTGTTGAGCAACTTGATTAGTGGCCTAAGCATTAAATCTAGCGAACTTGCACGTCAACGCCACTATTTATAAGCCACTTATAAATTTTGATTTGTATCTACTTCAAGAAAAAATTGCACAACAATCGACGAGTTTTTTTTGTCTATGCGTTATTTATTTATTAATGTACCAAAAAAAAAAAAAAAAATAGAAAATAGAAAACAGATACCTTGGGTACAAATGATGACTTATCTTTTTAACAGATCTCTACCAGAAACTCTCGAGCGTGTGCGTGAGCTCGTGAGCGTGAAAAAAATAATAATAATGAGGTGCGGTGTAGACTCAAACAACAAACATCAATTATTATATAAATATACACAAACATACATACTACATTACATACCTACATACATACACATACTTCAAGAAATATATTATATAATAAGGAAATTATGTGGAGTGAGTCATATAAAGTTCTTTTCAACCGACTTCAAAGAGGAGGAGGTTCTCAATTCGACTGTATGTTTTTTTTTTTATGTTTGTTACCTCAGAACTCCGTCATTTATTAACCGATTTGGACAATTTTTGTTTTGTTTGAAAGGGTATACTTCCAGATTGGTACCATTTAAATTTCAAAAAAAAAATACCACCCCTAAGGGTGGAAAAACAACTAATGATGAATTTAACCTACTTCTAATTGTCATATTGGCTTGAAACTTTGCAAGTATTTCTATTTCCGTTGATAGTACAGTGGTTCGGTGTTGTTGACCTGATCTGATGGCAAAGCCAGAAGGTGGATAGGTGCAACTCTTCAACGGCTAATAGTAGATACTTTGAGTTTGGGCTTATTTTGTTTGATTTGACAAGCCTAACACGTTAGAATTCTTACTTTGCTACTACTGTCTACACTAAAAAGGGAAAAATAAAAACTTTTTAACAAAAAAATAAAAACCGACTTCAAACAAAAGCACTAAAAAGTAAAAAATAACTGATTGGTAGTTTTCATTTACTATATATATACCTAATCAAATATTTTCGAAGTCGGTGTGCTTTGGCTAAGTAATTAAAGCCTACCTATTAAATACATACCTAATCAAATATTTTCGAAATCGGTGCCAGCCCATACAAAGCAAAGCACACCGACTTCGAAAATATTTGATTAGGTATGTATAGTAAATGAAAACTACCAATCAGTTATTTTTTACTTTTTAGTGCTTTTGTTTGAAGTCGGTTTTTATTTTTTTGTTAAAAAGTTTTTATGTTATTTTCTGCTTATAAACATAAAAATATGAAAATTGACTACAAGTATAAAAATATGAAGACATATTTACCAGGCTACAGCAATTTAAAAAACCCTTTTTTCCACTTTTTTCTTCGAATATTTAACAGCAAACCATCATTTCTTGATCATGATGTAAACAAAAATCTAACCAAAAGCACGAGAAAATACAAAAAAATTGCTATATTTAAAATGTATAAATGTTTGTGTAAATCTAACAAATTTATAGGAAATCATACAAAATATAGAATAAAATTCTTTTTGTAACCGGTGTCCTTAAATACTTGAAGGGCTGGACACTGGTTTCCGCTGTGAACGATTACAAAAGCAATGAGCTACTGCTATCGTGTGTCGCCGACGTCGAGCCGCGATTTTATAGCACTTAAGTTTATCACCCCATAAAATCGATGGTATTTTCTGAGGCATTATAATATATAAAATTTCTGCACTATCATTTTTTTCTAAAATAACCTACATTCTTTAAGATATACTATTTTTACTGTACATAGTATATTCTGTGTCGAATTTTGAAATATATATGTACTCGTATATCAAAATAACTGTAAAAGTGATATTTGTTCCAAAATATTTTTATTTATGGAAAGCAGCCCATCCACAAGACTTTAAGCTATGTTTAAGCAGAAAAGGTCAATCCGTTGCTATGATAAAGAATAAAATACAGTGTCAAGTTATAAGTAATTTTGCAAGTAAATCTCGTACCTCTAAGATTTTCATGTGCGAATCATTCTTAACATAATTACCATTTGCTGTTAGTTATTTGTAGTAAAAGAATGACTTGATGTTTTAGAAAACGTAATTAGTTTCCAAAAAATATATGTAGCCTATAATTACCAATGGTGGGACTACAGCATGGTGGGTAACGGAATGAAAGGAAGCCTGTGCCCAGCAGTGGGACTGTAAATTATAAGTGTAATTTTTATATATTCATCATCATCTAGATTGTGTCCACTGTTGTATCATCCGCCATTTTTATATAATATTATAAAAAAGTAATATAAATACCATGACAAAGAAAATCTATAATGGAATATTTATACTAAGCAAATATTATTACTATTATACGTTCTCATCGGAAGCTACGATAATCGACGGGACATCGCTAACAGAACAATTTTGTGATTAATATTCATGAAATTCAAATTGGATCCTACCGATGAGTGTTGGAGCTATTTTATAGGACTTATTTCAAGTGACCTAATTTTAATCTGAGATTAGAACCCGCTTCAACTTCATAATCTATGTTATGTCGGATTTTCGCAATCATTATTAACACATCTGAATAATACTTATCTAGTGTACTTGTCTTAATTTTACTTATTTATCATACATATAATAAAATTCTACCTGAGTCAAATCTGTACATTGAATATTTTTTGGACAATCTTATTCAAATAGTCATTATTTTTTTTACACAAGCGGAATCTATAGTTTTTTTTTGATTTTTTATCTGTCTGTCTATCTGTCTGGGAACGTATCACGATAAAACCACTGGACAGTTTTTGCTGAAATTTGGTATGATGATACTTTTTACTGCGAGAAAATATCTCATCTCTGAGAAATCTATACTAAACGTTAAAACGTACCTAAGGACGAATCCGAGCGAAGCGAGGGTGAGTCACTGGGTAATTCATACATTTGAAAGCTTACTCATTAAAGATAAAGAACACTACGAGGTTATAAGTCGGGGTGATTTTCAGAAATTTCTGTTCAATCAATAAATTCAACCTATGTTTTTAATTTCATTCACGTAATGAAAATAAAATAAATATGTATGTATAGATGGATATATTATGAACATACCTACAATAGCTAGAAAAATCGAAACCCACTAAAACCCAGCAAACTGCTTGATAAAAAGTTATTTAACAAATTAATTTTAACCCCGAAACCCATGACCATACTTGCAACTACCATGTTAATAACATTGTAAATCGTTTACTCTTAAGTTTCAAATAAGTAAATATTTATTTACTTATATTATAGAGCGATGGGGTCCAAATTAGAAACTAAAACGGATAAAATTCAACAATGTACGAGTATATTTAGAATACACACGCAGGCGAAGCCAGAAGCAAAAGCTGGTACAGCAACAAATCTATCGAGACGATAGTGAGCAACGAACTTCAATTAACTTCGAAGAGGATCGCATGATTTAACAATTTAACAATGGAGGAAGTTTTTAACAACTATATGCAGATTCAAAAGGCAAAGCAAATATTGTAGTTCAGGGCATGACCACTCCAGACCGAATTTCATTTTGAATTGTATTTGTCGAATCTATTGAATCAGGGGAATAAGTATTGGATACATTTATTGGTTGCAGAAATATGAAAATAGTTAAAGTAACTTTAATATTTTATTTGATAGCCTCTCGTGCTGGTGATACCGATATGAATTAAAGTCTAGCTTTAAGTTCGAAAAGCTTTGGAGAAAGTTGCTTAATTTGATCAAATCCATATTTTAGATGTTAGGTTTTCATATAATTTTTTATAAGTCATATTGAAAAGCTTACTTTATTGATGTGAAAATATCGTGAATAGATTTCATTGCTAATCTCACACTTTTTAAAGAAAGTCAATATTTAATTTAAACATGTAAATGTTATTTAAAGTATATAATATATAATATTTTCCAAAATTAAATCATATATTTTTTTTTAATTTTAATCTCAGCTCCAATTTAAACTTAAAAACGAAAGTTAAAATAAGAAAGAATATTTCGTTTGCAAAAGCAGAGTTTGTAGAAAAAAATCTGATTTTTTATAGTAAATGTGCACTTTTAAAAATCCTTCGAGTTTTATAAAGACGTTAGAGGCTTTCAAGGCATTTCTTATTCTATTTACAGGTGCGGCAAGTGACCTGAATCTTAGCGGCTGAATCAAATTAGCGCCGCTTCTGCCTGAATACTGCTCGTCTGCTTGTAATCTCCTTTTAATCTTAACAGGTTTCTGCTAAAATGATGAATGGAGTGTACTTCATTTAAACTGTATATATGTAATATTGAAATATTAAATAAGAATTGAATGAAAAGAGCATCATTTTGTTTTTTACTAGTGTGTGTACATAAGTAGCCTACGTGTCGTTCCAGGTTGCAATTTATCTGTATACTAAATTTTATCTAAATCAGTCCAGCCTCTTTTTTTTAGCAAAAACACACAAACTTTCACATTTATAATAATAGTCCGATGTATTATAATAACTATTCATATTTTTATATTAAATATATGCGCGTAATACATATATGTATTCAGCCCTTTTTAACGTCCCACTGCTGGGAACGGTCCCTTCAATACGAGGAGGATCAGGCCATAGTCCACCACGCTGGCCAAGTGCGGGTTGGCGGGCTTCTAATATCTTTCGAAAACTTGCTAAGTTCTCTAAGACATGAAAGTTTCCTCTGATGTTTCCCTTCACCGTAAGACAAGTGATAATTATGCTGGAAATGATTCGCACATGATACTATCAAAGGTGCGAGACCCGGGATTTGAATTTACTTCATTCTGTTTCCTAAGCTAGCGTGCTACCACTGGACTTCGTACTTACTTTACTAACAAGTAAACTTAGTGAATATTTTTCCAGAAATAAAAAAAATACTTAATTAGACTCCATTTCTTGTGCTTTTCGTATCTTTGCTAATTTTAAACAGATTTTTATGATTTATTTTGAACTTGTTAAGTCTAAAGTGTGGTTCTATAAAGATTTGAAAGTACATAAATAACATCTATAATGAAGTATAATATATGCAAACCTTTATAATTAAAATTTTATTATAATATGTATTGATCAAAAAAATTCTAGAAGTCCTTCCGAAAATCGAACCCTCAAATATCCAGCGTAGGAATGAATGATTGAGATTCATATGCAAATTTTACATCTATACATAATATAAAGAGACAAAGACAAAACAACTGAGCGGTATTTTCTCGTTTTTTTTTTGTTTAGTAGCTATTGACGACCATATTATGTGTTATCAATATCTTTTTGAAAACAGCTAGTTTTATTATATAAAGATAGATAAATTCTATTAATATGTATTTTTAACAATTTTTACTAATGATTATACCTAGTTAAATTTTGGCTACTGGAGGATCTTTAGTACATATAAATAGATAGTATTAAAAATTAACATAAATATTTTCAATATACCATTCTATTATCTAGTTTAATTAAATTTTTATATTACATTATTCTCGATATTACTTGTACTCTCGGTGGCAGCAAGCTCATTATATTTTAGTAAAAAGCCATCTTCTATGAAAGACTTTGATCACACCATCAAAGGAAATGAGTTATTTTGTATTTAATCATGCATCACTAAAAGATTTTTTAATGGATCTTTCTTATTTTATTTATTGTTGCGTCTTATGAAAATATTTTAAATAAAATTATCTTTTTAGATATTTCGCGGATTTATTTTAATTTTTGGTTACTGACGTTTCGAATGCATTACAACAATAATGATCACGGTAGAGACGAAACGTCGGGGACCAAAAATCTAAATTAGTCCGCAAAAAAACCCGAAAATATACTTTTTTATGTTAAATATTAGCGTAAATCTTATGAAACTACTACTTATCAATCAAACTAAACTTTTTATCAATCAAAAGCTTAGATCGTTTATCTACACATATAATATAATTGTATCTAAGCCGAATCTGTACATGAGACAATTTTTGGAAAATCTTAGTGGAATAAACATTATTATCGATAGAGAGGTCGAATCTATAGTTTTTAGAATTTTTATCTGTCTGTCTGTCTGTTACCGCATCACAGAAAAACCACTGGAGGGCTTTTTATGAAATTTGGTATGGTCATAGCCCGAGTCAACTTATAGGATACTTTTTACAGCGGAAAAATATCTCATTTTTGATAAAAAATACAAAAACTGCAATGTAAGAGTGCTATAGTAATATGTAAAGCCTAAGAATTTGGTTTTTGGTCACCTGAACGTGGGCGGTTGCCCGCGGCAATGCTAGTGCTATATAAATTAATAAACAGCACAGTAGTTGAATAGTAGCAGAAAATACAAAGAATGCCGTATATTAACTAATTACTGGAAAGAAATAATAAAATAAATCTGTACTCAACTCTCATTACTCAAGCATGTATTATATCATGGTGTATCAGCTTATATTTTATTTCACTTAGTCTTTTTCTTAGAGGAGTTCTCGTCCCGTGATTTTTCATCCCGACTTAGTCGTCTAGAGCTAATTATGATGTCTCATGTCACCTTGTGTAGGATGATAAAATTTAATAATTGTGCATGTAATTTCTGAAGGTATATAATTTATATGTATATATACTGTAAATACTAATTTATATATATATAAATAGATATATATATATATATATATTTATTATTAATTATATCATATCGTAGCAGACCCGGGCACGCGTTGCTGTGGCACACATATGAAAATTGTTAATTTTGAAATTTTCTGACGTTTTAATAGCTATTCTGCTATTCGGGGTGAAGACATATCCAACAAAATAAAGATCATAAAAATCGGTCCAGCAGTTCTCGAGTTATTAGTGTTGTAACAAACCCGACTTTGTTTCATATATATAGACTAGCTGCTCACCTTCGCTTCGCTCGGGTTCGTCTCTAGGTACGGCCATGTAAATTTATACAAAAAAAAAAATATTTTTTTAATGTTTTAATAGTTATTTCTGCTATTCGGGACTGATACAACTCTAACAAATCCGTTCAAAAACAAGCCGTTCTCGAGTTATAAGTTTTGTAACAAACATGACTTTGTTTTATACATATAGATATATAATTTTAACGGTAAGCCAGTGAAATGTGTTGGAAAAATATCTAATATCGGCTATCGCTTAGTTTGGGAAAATTTAATACAAAATTAAACAACACTAAAATTATGTACTTCTTAAAGCAATTAAAATTTGGACTGGTAGAGAAATACATACTTTTCGTCACGTATATTAATTACAAAGTGGAAAAAAATTAAGTCTGTCGAAAGTGTATGAAATAAGTTTAAACCAACGCAGGATTAGCTTACTATTACGAGTAGGACATGGTCGAAAGCTCACTTTTAATATTCATGAAATTTAAATTGGACAGCAATGAATGGAGCTTTTTAGAGGATTTCCAGTTTGGTATCACGATATAGGTGCCTTAATTAAGATTCAGGATTAGTTTGTGTCGTCAGATTATCAAATACATTTATCAACATAACCTTTTATATATGAATTTTTATCGCTTTTATTTAATTATATATAAATATAAGATAATTTTTGTATTAGAAATCTTACTGTATAAAACGTTTACTAACTGTTTAACATAATATAAACGCCAGACTAAGCCATTGGATCTAAAAGTATTTAATTACACAAAAGTTGCTTGTATTATAAAGAAAGTGAGTATTAAGGAAATACTTTTTGTACAACCCCAAAAGGATTGAAAAACTAAAAAATTATCTCAAGAAGGTGTTTAATTACGCATAAAAGTTTATGTTAAGGCTCGTTAATTTTGAAGTTAGAAATATCATTGATGAAATTTCTATTTACATTGATGATGGGAAACTTTATTACTAAACTAGCATTGCCGCGGCTCCGCCCGCGTTCAGTTTACCAAAAACCAAATTCTGAGGTTTTACATATTAGTACACTCTTACAATGCAGTTTTTGTATTTTTTCTCAGAAATGAGATATTTTCCCGCGGTAAAAAGTTTCCTATATATTGACCCGGATAACCAGCTATCACAACACCAAATTTCATGAAGATCCATCCAATGGTTTTTAATAGACAGACAGACAGACAAAAAATCTAAAAACTATTCGGCCTCTATATCGATAATAATGTTTATTTCAATAACATTTTCCAAAAAATATTTTATATACAGATTTGGCTTAGTTACAATTTTATTATATATATATATATATAGATATACATATATGTAACTTCTTGCAAATACCAAGTCCATGCCTTAAAAAATCTATTATTCTATTATATATTTTTCTAACGGCTCAACCTCACTTCTACATACTAACTTCTCTTGTGTTTGTACCTAGGTACGTTTAAACGGTTAGTATGGAATCGGCACTATATATTATAAGATATATACCCTATAGCCTTCCTCAATATACTTGCTATCTAATGCAAAAATATTTTTTCAAATCTTTTCTAATCGGATTAGTACTTGCTGAGATTAGGGCATTCGAACAAACAAACAAAGTCTGCCTCTTTATAATATTAGTATAGATATAATATATACCATTAATAATTGCGAAAGCTTTAAACAGGGTAGCTAAAGGCATAGAGTTTTTCTTTGGTTGTATATAATGCAATTATTATT
Organism: Brenthis daphne; assembly: GCA_947093115.1. NCBI lineage: Eukaryota > Metazoa > Arthropoda > Insecta > Lepidoptera > Nymphalidae > Brenthis > Brenthis daphne. The sequence goes on along the minus strand of OX352474.1, from coordinate 25,944,908 downwards.
CCCTTCATTAACGCTCGTCAGGGAGTCTCAAGTAATATTTAAGAAAAAATAATAGAGAGTGAGCAGAAAAATATATCATTTCTACTCTTTTGTACTAAAATAATCATAAAACCTAATTCTTGCACTTATCTCTGCTTGCATAAAAAAAAGGTAAAAAATCATATAAGTAACCCTTTGAATATACGTTATACATACATAAATACTTCCCATACCGATACAAAGATACACACAAACTTTCGGACCTGTAATAAAAGTAATTATAAAAAAAACGATTACACTATTATTTTTCTTTAATTTATCGTTTTTATACAAAATAATCAAAAATTAGATATATTATAACATGGTATATTAAAGAGAAGGTAAGATCTTTCTTTTTTCTTTGATCTTTAATCTTCTGTTATAAAATATAATTACATTTCATTATTTCAAAACGTCTTCATTATACAGTTTCAAATAAACACATTGTTAATTTATAAAAAATATGCGTATTATAAGTCAGGGCTGCAAAGGATCTTAATTAAAGGGGGCTTAAGCCAACCTCGCTATTATTATCTCGCTAGATATCCGTATGAACGCTGGCTCTATTCATCTGTGAAATAGCCAAGTGTTTACGTAACAAAATTAAGACGAGATGGAAACTCAGGATTTGGATTACGTTCATTCCACTTAGTATATATTATATTCAGAATTAATTGATATTTTTTATACAGTTTGTCCAGTGGTTGGTATAAAATTTAATTTTTACACTTGGCGATTGCGATAAAATATAGGGTTTTCATACATATTTGGTTCTTAGATATTGCGACACGGCCATGGGCTTCTCGTTGATTTTTGATTTTTTATGTTATACAATAATCCAATCAATAAAAACATTTTTAATTTATCACTATTATCCCAATTTGATTGTCTTTTCCATTTTTTTCCCTCAAATTATTTTACGAAATATTGCGAACATTTAAAAAAAATGCCAAATTACTCCAACCGTTCCTATGTGATGCACTAACCAGTGAACAGCATCTCATTTTTATCTAAATATTCATCATCATAAAAATAAAAACCATTCATAAATAATATCCAATAGCAAACTAAGTAAGAATACACTTCGGTTTTTCGTACAACATATGAATGAATGGATATAAATTTTCAATGTAACATATTCTCATATAGAAATATTCCAATCGCGTGATATATTTTGAGGTTTACGCAAATCCTTTTCCTTTGTGACAGTAATACGTCCTGTGGGTTACTTTTGTTTCGTCGTTCCGGGACTTGATTGAATGTTCACTCGTCTCTATAAGAATTGAATATTTGTCGTACAATTTCGCTTTTGGACAAACCAATTTTGTTTTAGGACAACCCAATTTGCTGAAAGGTTTGCGAATTTTTAGCTAAATACAGAATAAAATTTGTAAAATGTGTTTAATTTATGCCTAGTGAAGAAAAAGAAATAAAATTTTACAACAAAATGATTTTACGTTTTATTCGTTTCATATCTACGCTTAAATATTTATAAGGTAAATGAATTTTTAATGTTACTTCGTTTGTGCATAAATTAACTTCATATTTTATTCAAAATAAAAAATGGAGACTGAGATATTATTAATTTAATAATACTGGTATATAAACTGGTATGTGAAGTGTGAAGCAGTGGTAGCTTACAGTAACGCGTTCGCTTGGGAAACCGAGTGAAGCGGGTTCAAATCCCGGTTCTCGCACCTCTGATATTTTCATGTGCGAATCACTTACAACATGATTATCACTTGCCTGCATATCTGAGAGAACTAAGACAATTTTCAAAAAACATGGGAAGTCCGCCAACCCGCACTTGACCAGCGTGGTGGGCTATGGCCTGATTCTCCTCGTATTGAAGGGGATCCCGTGCCCAGCAGTGGGTCATTAAAAAAGGTTAAATACATACAAAGTTTAATAATTTAGATCATCATTAATTGATTTTAAATGTTGCATATTGTTAACTAAAGAAAACAATATTTTTGACAAATTTCTAGTAATTAAAAAACTAGGTCTGAAGCATTAGTATTAGTAAGTTACAAGCTGATCAACATGCAACTATTAAAGGCGAGTAATTAAAAATTTGTGTTTCGTTTTACTTTTCATTATAATATCCTTTTGTATATAAAATTAAGGCGCGCGGTTACATTTTTAATGAAGTATTATTTCCCCGTGGAAAACTTAGCGGTGGGATGGTTTTAAGTTCTTATTACAGGCTTGTTTGCATATGGGATTAAATTGTGATAGCTATCTAGCTGTTTATAGCTTTCACTTTTTAAAACTTTTCTTTACTATTGGTTTTCATATTTATTTTTAAAATCGATTAAATATTTCCTATTGTACTATCGATACTAAAAGGTTTATTTATTTTTTAAATCGGTTAAATTATTAGCTTTTCATTTATGAGAAGATTTTTGAGAAAATTTATGGAAAATAGGATTTTTTGGAAATTTTGCTGCTATTTTTGAGATGTAGTGTTAGAAGAATATAGAGCCTTGGTTTTAACTCTCGACTATATATTTTTAGTTGTGACAATATTATTGCTTTCAAAAAACTCCTTTATTTATTTATTTTTTATCGTACCTTTTATGTATTCGTTATCGTGCCTAAATATTCTAATAATGCACAAAAATTGCTTTGAAAATATCAAAATGAAATATTTATTCCTGATTTTTTGTTATTTCCTTTAGAATTCAAATACTAATAAAAATTTTGACTTTTTAAATTCAGAAATAAATAAAATTAAAACAATTTAGTTCCTAGGTTTAGTATATTAAATATATCGTTTCTAGCAATTCAACAGGTACTTATATACTCGTATTATTAATTTTACATATATCTTTTAAGCATTAGTCAACATATTTTAGTTCTAGATCCTTTCTATATCACGTTTGCCTCATACTTAAACAATTCAATTCAATGCAAATAAACTAACAAATTAGTCTTTATTTAAAGCCCCTATAAAATCTAAGTTATAAATTGATCTCAAAGTAAGAATGTAGGTAAACACACGTGAAAAACAATTTCAATAGCCATTTTATTGTCACGAAAACCGGTCACGGATCGCTGATGCAGACTTTTGAATAAGAATATTTCTTTAGCCGCCTCCGACACTCGGTTGCATTTTTGAGAGTGTAATCAGTAAGCGAGCGGCGATATATTTACTATTATATAATATATTTTTTTAATAAAATTTTTTCCAAGTAAAACAGGAAAAAAGTACTGAATATTTTTCTATATTAAGTACATAAGAGTATTTTTTGACACGATAAGTCTATACTTATATATTTGTTATTGTAGCATCAATAACTTAAAAATACAATTGAAAACGATAAAAAATAAACGAAAATTTCATAGGGCTTCTACTTACTGTACAGATAATTGAGATGAAATTAATAATACCTTAATTTCATTTCAAATAATCTTCTAAAACATAAATATATAATCGTGTCACGATGTTTGTGGTCGCACTTATCCGAAACGATCGATTTTAATGATTTTTTTTTGTATATTTTGTAAGTATGAGAATAGGCGGTAAAGTATTTTCACACTCCTACCCACACTTCCCATTTTTAATCGTGATTTTACAATTTTTTACGAACCCGAGCGAAGTGAGGGTGAGTCGCTGGATAACATAAAGCCCAAGAGTTTTTTTTGTAGATTGAACGCGGGCGTATTTATTGTGCTATAATTAGGCCAAGTGGTTAATCATATCTGTGATCAAAACACAATTCATAAGAAAACAAACTATATGTATATTTTATTTGATGGATTTTAATTTTATTAACATATTGCTTTTAGCTTATGCCTTGCACCTGCATATTGCCATAACGTGGCCAGGTGTGGGCGAATAACTGAGTCGTCGCAATGCGGTATAAGGGATATATTCATAATATTATTGCAAAGCTACCTGGACACCGGGAAAAGTCAAAATCTTTTTATGCTACATTCAAATTGTAGTTTAAAGAAAAAATCTTGTAAAAATTCGCATATCCTTCATAAATGAAACCAACTTTCAGCCTTGTTTGTGGCTATATATAAAGTATACTTATATAAATTAATAGCGACTCACCCTCGCTCCGCTCTTTAACGTTTAGTACGAGTGTAGATTTCTCAGAAATGAGATATTTTCCCGCAATAAAAAGTATCCTATATGTTGACCCGGATAACCAGCTATCATCATACCAAATTTCATCAAAATTCGTCAAGTGGTTTTTCCATGAAGCGGTTACAGATAGACAGACAAAAATTCTAAAAACTATAGATTCGGCCTCTGTATGGATAATAATGTCTATTTCAATAAGATTTTCCAAAAAATATTTCATGTACAGATTCGGCTTAGTTAGAATTTTATTATATTATGTATAATATGTATAATATAACCTACCTATATATATGCTATCCTACCTGTAGATATATATGTATTTAACTCAATACCGTTAATTTATTGTATAGATAACTACAGTGCGCTTAGTTACTTAACTTCTTTAAAATAGAATTTAACATTGAGGAAGATCCTTCGAGATGTGTAAAATTGAAAAACATATGTTTTAATAGCATAATGGTCTAAGAAGAAAAGAAAATATGAAATATATGTATATAAAAAATTCATTCGAGTCATTTCTTCACCGAATGAACGATAAAAATTTCATTGCAAATCAAGTCGATTTATTACTTCATTTTTACGTAAAATAAATTTAAACTACCAAATATATAAAACAATATACACACTTTTACGTAGTCAAACTAGTATGGTCGAGGAAGAAATAAAGGTAATAAGTACAATAAAATAGGCTTACGTTGGATACAATATTTCTTTGCAAGTATAAATTAACATATCTGCAGAGTTCTGATAGTATAGTTAAACTTTACAGGTAAACAGAGCATGGATTGCTGATATATATATATATATATATATATATATATATATATATATATATATATATATGTCTACTACTTATGTATGTCTACTCGAACTTACCTGTATAGTTTTATAGTACAGGTAAAAAATGCAGGTATGCCCTTTATAAATATAATTAAATTCAAATCTAAATTGTTACATAAAAAAGCTTTATAATAACCAAAAATTATCGAATAAATAACAATGCCTTTAGCTGTATTGAGATATTCATGTATAGTACAGGGGATTGGGTGCCTCATCATTTAGGTTAATGGAAACCAATTTATCTTTTGGAGTGCTGATATAAAGTTAATCTTAAGAGGAAAAGTTGGTTAAGTGCATATTATATTAGTTTGTGGATTAGCTAATTATTCTAAGAAAAACAATGAGTTGTGGCACAGTAGTGGTAATAATATATATTACGGGTTTGATTTTCAATTATTATAATCAATTATACATAGAAAGAGCTAAAACTGGGTAATTTTTGATATTCTTACTCTAGTTTTAATTGATTAAAAATTTGAATGTTGACATGAATTGAATTTTGTTCATTCATGGAAGCGACTATATCGTGAAATGTTTTTTTTTAAATTAAATTGTAATTAAAAAAACTTCTTTAAAAGTAAAAGATATGTAAAAAATATATTTTTTAAAAAGCAATCTTCCAAGAAATTGAAGCACTTGTAATAAAATATGATCTAGATGCTGTGTAAACTGTTACTTCAACCTTTTGAATATTTATGACTTCAAGTGTCGGTCTTGTGCTTAAGATGCAGAGAAATTAACTAGATTAAGTCAAGGACTATTACACTGACAATTCTTATTATAATACTAGTAATGATCTCGGACTATGCTTGCATGAAAAATGTTTTTGGGGTTATAAATCCAATTTATGCATAATATTATTTTTATAGGAAATAAATTAAAACTTGATATAAAAAATATTATAAACACTGTATAGTTTCTAGCAGTTTATTAGAATTCTTTTTCATTCATGGAGGTAAGAATGTAAGAATCGTGATCTTCATATTTTCTCGACAAAAAAAAACTTAAGTTTCAAGCCAGGAATCAAACCCCCGACCTTAGTAGTCATATCAGACAGAAGCACGACGTTTAGCAAAGTGGGAAACTTGGACTTATTAGTGTATACTACTTTACATAATGAAATCTAAAATCTACACACTATTTCAAAGCCATGCAAAATAGTACTTAGAATAATTTATTCTTTATAGCATTTAAGAAACCTAAGATTGTCTTCTTTTGAAGGAGAATAGCGCAATAAACAGGTCACTTGAATATATATGAAGTAAACCTCAAAACAAATTTGTTTGCGCTATTAACTGTTATCGTTTCTTTTATGTTTTCTGCAAAGGTATTACGTTTCACAGTCAAATGGAAGTAAAATATTGAAAATAATATGTGTTTACATATTATAAAATATGTTGTATTTAATGGTGACTTAGAAATTTTGTTCTGAAGAAATGAAAACTTTGTACGTCTATATCAAGAGGAAACTTCGTGTGTGTTTGTGTTATAATTATTTAATGTTTTTATAGATATTTAAGAAGTCGATTCCATGAATTGGTTATTGGCATATATTTTATTAAAATATAATCATAAGTGATTAGTAAAATATAGTATGAAATATTTTTTATTCAGCTCTCTTTAACGTCCCACTGCTGGGGGTAGGCCTCCCTTCAATACGAGGGCGATCAGGCTATAGTCCAGAAAGTTGGCCAAGTGCGGCTTGGCGGAATACAGACATGAAAATATCAGAGGTGCGAGACCTGGGATATGAACTCGCTTTAGTCGGTTTCCCAAGTAAGCACGTTACCACTGGGCTATCACTGCCACAACAATGAAATATTAATATTCAAAATGAGATTTGACTTCGCAAAAAACACTTTGATATAGTTCTCAAGTGAATAAAATCTCAATCCTACCTAATATAATGGGCATACGTTTAATCACTCTCAAAATAATAAATATTATGTTATATTAACTATAGTTAAATAAAAAACTACTGATTCTCTTAAGAAATCGGTAAAAATTATCATTCTATTAGTTAAGTACGCCAAACCAACAATAAGTACATTTTCTTAGCAAATTCATCACAATTGGGTAAGTTATTGCTCGTAAACAACGCAAATTAAACTTTATTTATCGGTTGTTGGCTTCGACCCAGTATACTTAGCACAAAACGCTGCAATATTTCAATACAAAAAGTGTAGATTTTGTAATCTAATCCTTCGGTACTTCAAGAAAACAAGACTTCTGGAGTCATAAATATCAAGCTTGCGTTCACCGTTAAAACTATTTGTAGTATCTTGCCAGAATAGTTTTAATTTTCGCCGAAAGTCCTAAAGGAAACGGTGCATTCTACATTTCAACAATACCATGGTCTATCGTCTTTCGTGCCAAAAAACTTTATACTTTACTGAGTCCATTTCATTGGTTCGTTAGCTGAATGGAACTACTTAGGAAATTGAGTCAGATACCAGATAAATCTTAAAAGAGCATACTAAGTACGGGTTTTGTGAACAAACTATTAGCTTGTGTATTCAGTTAATGAAATTGGTTGGGACGATTGAAAAGCTAAATCTAAGAATGCTTAGGTCTTCTTATTGGAAGATTGCTATTTTTGCGATATGATTGTTCTTGAAAAAGCTCTTTTTTTATTGAAAGACGTTATACTTTATAATATATTAAACTTTTAACCAAACTTTACAAGTAATATAAACAAAGGGCATTATTAAAAGTTTTATATTTGGAATATTTTAGAACAGTCGTGCAAAAATAAATTAAAAGTTTCACTTATAGTTTCATAGCTTATTCATTATTATCTTGTAGCGTAATTATTTTTATTTGTAAACTAAAAACAAATTTGTAAGTCAAAATTATTATTTACAAGTAATTAATATTATTTAAAATACTTAATTCGAGATTGTCGTTATTTTCCGAATAAATCCCTTAAGACCTACATCAGATCTCGAAACATACACAGCACCATGAAAAACAATAGTAAAAAAAATAATTATAAAACCGATACAAATATGCTTTGAACGTAACTGAAATCTATTCTTAAAATATAGAGGTCTATATAGGTCTATATACTACCCAGTACAAAATTTCCCCCAACCAATAATCGAACTTGCTCCTTTCGCCAAACACTTCACCTTTTTACCAGATAACGTATTAAAGAAATCTCATGTAAGTCCGTAACGTAATGAAAGAAACACATTAAAAGACAATATGGCATTGAACACATCCAGTCATTCTCAAAGTCAATATATCACGATTTAATGAACTGGAAGTGAATTATATAGATTCCCTCGCATTGTTCTTATAATTTATTTGTTCGTTGATTTGAACAAATCACCTCTTTTATCCTGCGGTTCTTTGTATGAAAGGAGTCTCTTTTTGTTGGGCATTACTAATTTTAATGGTTCATCGTTGCTTTATTTTATTATGATGTGTCATATTTTTTGTTCTTTATACGTATTTTTTTACAGTTTAATTAGAGATTCTTGTTAGTTTTTTTGATAAAAATACGCTATTTAAAATCCAAAAATTCAAAATATTTTATTCAGCCTTAAATTATTACAATTTTTTACTGAACGTCATGAGTCTACTACCAGTTCGGAAAAAAGAAGCCTCAGACCTGAGAAGAACTGGCGAAAGATTCCCTATAAAAATAGTACTATGTATATGTACTTTGCTATGTATATGTACTTTTTCCTCGAATTGTTCACAAAAAGATAGTGAGCCTAAAATAATGTTATCGTTTATATATACTTATGTAATTTTTTTTCAGTTTTAGCGATTTAGGTACATAATATTATGTATAAATGCGAGTCATTTTTTCCTCCTGTATAGAGTACATATTTTTAAATAGCTATAGCTAGTGTAATGTTGTAATTTTATTAGTGTATTTTTACCTACTTTATGTATCTTTAGATAAATAAGACATAAATAAACATTTTGACATACTGGAATCGGTCCCACTACTTTTAGGTAGGTATATAGCGTAACTTTACTGCGACTACATATTATCATACAATGCTTAGTTCAAAGTAACCTCAAAAATCTTGAGTATAACTTACAAAAATAGATAATAAATTAGATTTATAGAGAAAGAGTCGGATGACAGTTCAATTTTTACTCACAAAAAAAATGAGTGAACATTCAATCAAACTTCAATACGACGAAGCAAAATTAACTCGCAATGTATTACTGTCACAAAAGAAAACGATTTACGTAAACCTCAAAATTGATCACGTCACTATCAAATTGTAATCTTATGGTACTTATGTAAAACGTAATTCTTACTACGATTTCTTTAAAAGAAGTAGATCAGTGATGTATTTGCAAATAGTCGTGAGTTCAATTCTCGGTTGAAGCTAATTATTGCATTGAACAAGTACATTAAACATTTTGATTGATGGCAAGTATTAGTAAACTATTTAATAAACAGTATGTCTGTACTAATAAAGAGTTGAAAATAGCCTGAAAAGTGATAATCTTTCAATAGAAAAATCGATCATGTACAATAATAAATTAGTTGAGTTTTGCTATTTGTACTATTATTGGCGATAAGATAAAAATTATGTTTAAACGTATACACGAAACATCAACTCATCATAGAAAATTCAGTACATTCGAAACAAGAATAAAACATTTTACTAAATATTTGTACAGGACTCTATTAAAAAGACTTGAACTAACGAACTCAGCTATTATTTCTGTACTGAATATGAAGTGTAAATTATAATAGTAGAGCCCTTCTGTCCCCTTCTCTTCCATCCCTTTTTACCTAAAACCTGAGTTTTACCCGAGATAAGCCCCAGGCATTTTAAGCACGCATGTCGCAAAAGCTCATTGTCACTTCTTCATCATCAGATAAAAAAATTACAGTATTATTAGACACCAAACGGAATCAGAATGATAGTTATTTTTATAATATACTACAAAATTATTTTTTAACTAAGAAAAACATCGATTTAGAAATAATTTTATAAATCGTTATAGCACTGTTAGGGGTGGAAATTCATGAAAATTACATAACCTGCTAGCTCACCCTCGTTCGTGTTCGCCTCTAGAAAAACAAAAACAAATCAATCACACGGAAACCGTACATTTTTTCGGAATAAAAAGTTGCCTATATGCTATTCCAAACTATAATCTATTTCTGTGCCAAATTTCATTCAGATCCGTTTATCTGTTCTGGCCATGTATTGAGTAACAAACATCCATTCAAACATCTAAACTTTCACATTTATAAAATTAGTAAGATTCTTAAAAAATATAATATAATCATTAAAATTTGTTCAAAGTAGATAAAAGTACCGTAACATATTATTATGTAAAACATATACATACAAGCGAATTGAGTACTTCGCCTTTTCTGAGGTCGGTTTAAAATAGTAAAAATGAAGAGAAAAAATGTAAAACTTGAAATATGCTGTACATCGTTTCATCTTAATTCTTTTACATAAACACTCGGCAATTTCACCGATGAATAGAGCTAGCTCATACGGATATTCAGTATAGAGATAATAACGTGTGCTGAGGTCGTTAGCTCGGGTCCTTTTAACAAAGTCCTTTAAAATATTTAATGAAAAGGCATGTTATATTATGTGATATATTCTAAATTTTCTAAAGGTGATATCTTGTTAAATGTAAATAAGTAAAAAATAACGAGTCGGTCAATTTTATAATGTGATGGGTTATTTCATATATCATTAGTAAAAAAATTCAAATTTCAATATTCAGTATTTCAGAAATACACTTGTTGTTTTTAGAATTCTACTAGCTATCAAAGCTTTATTTTTTAATATTTTAATAGGTATTATTATTTTTTTTAATTTAGATTTAAATTTTAATCAGATGGATTTTTTAAATAAACAATTAAAACATACACAGCATGTAGCAGATATATTCATGATATTGTTATGTAGAAAAAAAAACAATATGTCTTAATAGCATAGAATAAAAGGCTTTTTTATTTTTATTTATAATATATATAATTTAAAATTATAATATGTATAAATAAATATAAGAAAAGCAAAATATTAATTAATATTTAATATTAAATATTATTATATAAGTATTAATACTTTGCATTTCAAATAGGCATCTAAACATTAGTTAACCAAAAAATATTACACTAAAGCAATTACCTACTGTCGCTAAAGTACAAGAGTTAAAATGTGTTGTACTAAAATTTTTTGTACAACTTTTAGAGGCTAGATTTTAGAGGTAGATTTTGGAGGTTGGTTGGTGTATGGCAAATACTGCCATACATAGTTTTTATTTATTATTATTTATTTTTTCTGCCGGCTGAACTTACTGAAAACGTCAATGCTTTGCTTCTATAAGTGCTAGCGCAATTTTAATACTCTAAAACCTTTCTGGAAAATTACAGGTTAAAGCGGAAACAGCATCCAAATCTGTTCATTAGTCGCTATTAGTACGTACATATGTACAGACAGACGCTCACCGCTTTCTTTTATACATAATATTTCCGTTCAAGACTTTTCGAATTAAAAATATGCAATAAAGTTAAACTCACTTTTGCTGCGGCAGATGGCCTTATATAGTATTTTAATTTAATTTCACAATTTTCTTTTAAATATGAAGCTATTAAGAAGATTACAGGCAGACGCGAGGCGCATTCAGGCGAAAGCGGCGCTAATTCAATTTACCATCTAAGATTAAGGTAAGTTGCCGGACTTGGGAGTATAATTTGAGAAATGTTATATTTTGCCATTTGGTTAAACACAAATGTACGTAATACTTATGCTTATCAATATAGATTAATTTTATATTAAAACTTATAAAAAAATTTTTTGTATGCATCGTTATAAATTGAATATTAATATAGATATTTATTATATTATATGTATATTTAATAACGGGATTTAGACTAGGTATCATTCTACAATCGTTAAAGAATCAATGAATTCTTTTATTTATGACTACAAAACTTGCCAGTTGAGCACCAGTTAAAAAATAGAAATTTTTGAAAAAATATATGGATATAACATATTATTATGATTCTATGACATAACGATTAAATTTGTCATTTCAATACAATTTGAATTTCTTTTCTATAACATTATAGAATGACGCTTCGTCAAGAAAAAGTCTGAAACATTCTTAGATTTACTATCTGTGTAACTTTTACTATAATCGTTTGCGTCGATTGAAAGTTATTTCACGAGATCTTCGTGCTTTCGTATTATAAAAAAGTATTGTACGTGTTAAAGAAGCTTATCGAAGATTAAAAAGAAACATATAAAATAGATTATAAAAATTCTATTTATGTCTGTAAGTTTTTTGTCAGTTTTTTAAAGGCATGTGAAGTCCGCCAACCCGCACTCGGCCAGCGTGGTAGACTATAGCCTGATTCTTGTAGTAAAGGGAGATCCGTTCCTAGCAGTGGAACGTTAAAAACGATTAATACATACACGTTTTTTCAACTTTGTTATATTTCAATATTACTGTGATGAGATTAGTATTAAAAAGATTTCATGAAGAATATTTTTGCATCTAAAATCTAAAAGTTTGCGAGTATATTTGGATGTTTGTTACTCTTTCACTCAAAAACGGCAGAACGGATCCGGATGAAATTTGGCACAGAGATAGATTATAGTTTGGAATAACACATAGTTAGCTTTTAATCCCGGTAAACTATACGGTTCCCGAGGGTTAGATTTGTTTTTGTTTTTCTCGAGGCGAACCTGAGCGAAGTGAGGGTGAGCCGGTAGTATAAAATACATGAATGGCTATTTCTAGTATATTAATTCATTTCTATGCTGTTCCGTTTTAGTTTTATACATATGAAATTATATTTACGGAATATTTAAATTAGCAGAGGGCGAGCAGCTTCTATCAAAATCCTATGAGAAATTCCAGAAGTTATTGTGTGATATCAAATTTAAATTTCGTGTTGCCCAGTCCACTACTAAAACTCATCTAGTGGTGCTGAAGAGTCACCTATACCTAGTTTCTAAAATAAATTAATACTTAGTAAAAAACATGTTTAAAAACAAGCTTTTATTTAAATGCTCTAAAAAACGAAAATAAACTAAATTAAATCAAATCTTTATCAAATTCTTTATTATAGTATAGATAATAGCATGTTGCGAGATTTGCCTATTTTATAAAAAAAAAACTTTTTTTTTCTTATAATTACTTCTGTCAAGATCAAGTTCCATATTATTGTATTCTTATTTATCTGCACAGGTGAATCTATACATATAATAAAATTGTAACTCATCGCTGTCTGTACCCAAAACAATGATTTTTAGAATTATTGGTCTGATTGTCGGTTTATCTGTTTGTCTGTGCGTTTGTGCGCGCTCATCTCAGAAATGGCTTAACCGATTTGGATACAGTTTTCACTAATGTGTTGTGGAAAGCTTCACTTAACCTTTAGTATTTGTATAGTACGTGTTTAGTAAAAGTTGTGTCCATTTAAAGAATCACCTAGGGACGAACCCGACCGAAGCGACGGTGAGTTACTAGTACATAATATGGTTGTTCAAACCTGGTTGATAGAAATCAATTTACGGAAAATATGATTGCATGCGAGAACAAATGCGGAAAAATAAGAAATATAAAAAAATAGGATGAATTAATTATGACAATCGTTTTTATTTATCTATTTAACTAAAACCTCTAAAAAACTACAAGCCCGACAGTCTCTTTGAGTTGAAAATTGAGTTGAAACTTTTAAGTATATATTCTTGTACTATTATAATAATTCCATCTTTATTCAAGAAATACATGACTTTTTCCCTATGTACAAAAGTTAGCGAATTATTCATATAACTTCGTATAAAGTACGGGTAAGGATTGGTTTGCCTCATCATTCAGCCTAATGGGACCCGATTTATCTGAGCTGGGTCTCTCATCTGACCTTAAAGGGTTTCTATTCCCATTGATTTTTACTTACGATAAATGTACGTGAAAAATTTGCTGCCAAAGGAGATTTACTGAGGCTATACAAAATATGCTACATTTATATTCAACTTTTGTTATAGCGTCCTTAGAGAATAAAAATTGTATTAAGATTTGTATCATATATAAGTGATATCATATTAATGTACTTAATAGTGAATATTACCTATATTAAATTAGGTGGGATAGTTAATAAAAATATTAACGTATGTAAAAATCTTATGTTGATGTTTGGATATTTGTTACTCAATCACGCCAGAACAACTGAACGGATCTGAATAAAATTTGGCACATAGATAGATTATGGTCTGGAATGGCACGTAAACTAATTTTTAATCCGGAAAAATGTACGGTTCCCATGGGATAGATTTGTTTTTTTTTTGAGGCGAACCCGAGCGAAGCAAGGGTGAGCCACTAGTATATAAATAAAAAGATGTTATTATATATTTTTTATTTTTGAGTGCTTTGTTTTTTGATATAGTATTTTTAACTTATAAAAAATAAGCTTAATAAGTCATAGTTAGACCTGGAATCTACAAACAGAAAGCAAAGCATTGCAATATAATCGTATTTTAAATAATTTAAGTAGAGAAACATCAATTACCCGAATGCTTACGTACCGTTAGTACAGACTATATTACACTCTGCATCATAAAGGATATATATGCAAAGCGTCACTTCAAACCATTTATTTTCTCCATTGATGCTGTAAAGAGAAAGAAAAATCAATAAACCGACGATGGCATTTACAATAATTTTAGTTAAAACTAGCGACTTACCCTCACTTTGCTTGGGAGCATCCCTATGCGGATTTTGTTCACAATTTCATAGGTTTTCATTTTCGCGGGACTCTAATGCTTTTTTAAATAAAAAAAAAGTTGCCTAAGTTACTCCTTAATAATATAATAATATCAGATATCTGCCAGTAAAAGTCCCATCAAAATCAGTACAGCTATTTCGGAGATTAGCCGTAATAAACAGACCGATAGACAGATAGACTTATTAAAAGTGATGATGATGATGATGTTCTCCTGACCGATTTCGGCCACGGCGGCCAATCTCATTGAGACTAGCCAACTGCGCAGGAGATATTATAGTGCACAAGTGTACGCGCAGACACAAGTGCACTCTCTATTCCTGTCACTCTCATACTCTGGTGAGACGACCACTCGACACGACCAGTGAGAGTTAAGGCGCAGGACCGACGGCTTTACGTGCTCTCCGAGGCCTCGGTGGTGTAGTGGCTAGCATGTACGGCTGCACACCGGAGGTCCTGGGTTCGAGTCCCGGGTCGGGCCAAGTTTAGTTATTGGCTCTTTCTGTATATTAAGTCTCAGTAACAGCCCGGAGTTGGGAAGTTGGCGGTGTTTTATTAGAAGTACCGTAAATACGTTCATATGCATTCATTTAAAAGCTATTATGTAAACATTACAAACAGACACTCCAATTTTATTTATCTGTATATACATAGACTAATCCATAACACTTAATATACAATTAAGTGAATCCAGGAAGCAAGTTATTTAGGTCTCAGTAATCAGTATTTAATTTCATGCTTAAGCAGCTCCGTTTAGCGATTGAAAGTTTATCAGCCCTCGTGGGCATAGTTTATCGAACTTACTCAAACTTCCAAGCGAACTCAACACCTAGCTTCTTAACACTTTAGACATTCGTTATGAAAATTGTTCCTCCCTCAGTTATTTATAAAGTTAAAGTGCATGTGAGCTTACTTCGTGGTAAGCAAACATTAAATAAAATACAGTATAATTTTCATGTATACTTTCATTAAAGATATTTTAAGCTTTAAGCATTTATAATTATTAAGTTGTTTGACATGAGCAAAAAGCTGTTCCGTTTCATTCGTACGTGCTTTTAACTTTTGTTATATGTATATGTTGGAATATTAACACACTACACCATCTAGTTTCATGGGAAGCTACGAGGCTTGTGTTTTGGATATCAAATAGTTGATACACTACACTGATATATAACTTTAAATATATACTATATTATATTATAAATATGGATAACACTCATGACTGGAACACAAATATTCGTGCTGATCACACCAATGGATGCCCCCAGCGGGATTCAAACCCGCGACCGCTGGCACAGCAAGTAGGATCACTTCAAATTGAGGCCAAACGTGTTGTCAAATATCATCGTGTCGTATGTATAATAGTTTTAATTTTTGATTTCTGAAAGCTTATTTATAATCTACACTTTTCCACAAATACCTTCTATTATTTAACATCAATACAAACTTTTCACTGGCAAAGTTTTAAATTCATTTAAAGTTCACGTCTCTAATAATACAATAGTAATATTTATCTAAAAACTTTTAAACTTTTTAAGTAAAATTAAAAACCTTAATGCTTTTACGGGAATGAAGTTAGCATTGATTAAAACTGTTGGTTTATGAAAGTGGAGGCTAAATACTACCCTAATTAAAGGAGACCGCAGCAAGCTGTGGTAAGATTCGTAATCACTGTACGTTATCTGTGTCTCTAACGCAAGTTGCTATTGTGATGTTACGTTAGTTTACCGTTGTAGTTTAGTATCGCGGTGTGCTATTTACTTATATATATATATATATATATATATATATATATATATATATATATATATAAATGTAGATCACGTCTAAATACTTTAGATCTTAAGTATTCGCTATCGAGTATCGACAGCGTTATCGAGTATCGATTTTGTTAAAATGCATACATTCCAAGCGGCAAGTATCTCGTAATTTTTGTTAAAGGAAAACAAAGGTTTTTATTTTGAAAACTAGGGATTGGCCGCATTGGCCGGAATCTGTCGGGAGAACATCATCGTCATATTAATAATTTAAAATTGTATATTTTTGTTTTTTAATGTTTTTCTAAATCCTAACACATATGAAAGAAACCTACACATAATACTCTTAGCTGTATTGAGTTCGGTACAGTTTTCTTAACATGGAGTCTTACTTTAAATTCATTAAGTATTCTATCCATATGTGTATATATTTAGATAGGCTATGAAGTTAAGCACTTTGAAAAACTTACTGAGACAATATCTTATTATATCAAACTAACGACTCACCCTCGATTCGTTCGGCTTCGTCCCTAGCTTGCTTGAGAATACAAACTTTCATCCCCATTATCACCCCTTTAAGGGATGATTTCCGGGATAAAAAGTATTTTATGTCCTTCCAAAGGTCTTAAGCAATATTTTTACGTAGATTACCCCAGAGATTACCCGATACAACGTCACAAACTCACAAATTCACAAACTCACAAACTTTACCTCTTTATAATACTTATTATATTAGTAAATAGATAACACGAGTCTTGAAATAAAAATCCCAAACCTAAGTCCTGTTCCCTCTTTAAAGCATTCTTCTACAACTTACTCTTGATGATTACTCATATTACCTTCGATTCAATCTACAAATTACCATAATTGCTTCATCACCACATGATCAAGAAGACTATAGTTTTTGACTGTATTCAAATATCTCAAGGTCGAAATTCGCGTGACAACAGTCAGTAACTCCCAAGACAATAGACAATTATCCGAATACTAAATCCAATAAATGACTGGATGGAATTGTGGCCTTTAATAGCTACAGAGATATCGATAAAATTACTGCTTCGTGATGTTTAGAATAACGATATATCCAATAATGTTGTACAAATATGTTTATTGGGGTGGCTAAATTTAGATCATAATGTTCGCTTATCGCTTCTTGGTTGAAGCATGTTAAGCTGGTTGGGATACAAAATATGAAGGAACAGCAATTTTAGCAGAAAAAATACAAATTCAGACTAAATTCATAAACATTAGCTATAACTTTATAATAATAGTAATAATAGCCTTTATTCAGATCAACTTAACCTAATAACAATATTCTATTGTAAACTTAAAACTTAAAGCAAACTTAAAACTTATCTATATATATCTAGTATTTGCTGCTTTTTTATCTTTTGCATTTTATTTTTTCCGTTTCCGGCGTTAGAACAGTCAACACCATAGTGAGCTATAACTTTAAAAAACTGTAAAAAGTAGTCATTTTCGTATGCATTTTATATTATGTCTAGTGTCTAAGTTTTCAACTTTTCACTTATTTTAGACTTATTTCTACTTCAGAAGTACTTGGCATGGACATTTTGCTTTAACCAGAATAAAAAAAAATCTACTTTTCTGTTAATTCTCCCCCCATATAGAAATTAAAATAATTATATCAGCACAATTTTCGGCATGACGTCCATAGTTGTTGTGACACTACATCATAACGCTGTCTGCTATAAAATTGGCATTATAAGAACAATAATTAATCTTTTTTTTAATTTCTATTTTTTTTAAATATCTTCAACTCGGTTCTAATAATGACAAAATTTATGATATTTGTTTTTTATCATCCATCATTTTCGTTAATATATATTTATATGACGAGGTAAAGATAAAACAATTCAGTAAATTTTTCTCATCTATTTCTTATTTTCTTTTTTTTTGTAGCAATGGACGAGCTTTAATGTTTAACGAGTTTAACGAGCTGCTTTAACGAGTAGATAAACATTTTGTAAACTGTAAATTTTTCTTAAACACAATATTATGTAGATAGGTAAATTCAGTAGGTTGAGGTCAAAAGCCATCTAATATTTTATTGCGGCCCGTAAAAAAAGAACTATATATAAACACTATGCCACTATGGTAGAGCAACAAACAAATACCAGTCTAAAAAAAAGTTTAAAAAAAAGCTGTCATGAGGACTGCCGACAGAAGTGATAACTTAAAACTATAAACACACAGTTGTTATTTATAGATTTTTAAATTAATTGCTTGATCTTAAATTAAGATTTGTAATTTAAAACTATTTACATTTATATGGTTTTGACATCTATCGGCACTCTGAGTGTTAGCGTCACGTGACCATGTCGATGACGACTTACATTAATTTACTCCCCATCCAAACCTGCCTATAGAAGTTTTCGCTTCAAAAATATTTAGTATTAAAAAATATTTCTTATATAAAACTAGAATATTCAAAATGGTTAGTATAAAAGTCTCTACATTTTCGAAGATCGAGTATTTTTGGAGAGGAAGGCTGAACAACCGTTTTAGTTTCTCGTCAGACATGCAAGGATTTGGACAGCGTTTGCATTATTAAGTAGCTTCGCGTCCACTGTGACACCCACTTTTTATATTATACAAGTCAAAGTAAGGAAACTAGAATTCTCAATAAATTATTCTAGGTTTAGGACAATATGGATGTAGGCCCTTTGAAATGTTAAACGTGGATTTTGTGATGGACGTAATCGTGATAAGGTTTTATGTATATACTAGCCACTTACCCTCGCTTCGGTGGTGTGACGAGAGGTACGTTTTATTTTATTTTTATTTATTTATTTATTAAGTTTTTTATATATAAAAATAATTATATGCGGCAGAAACTGCCAATTTGAATTGTTTGTGCCAATGAAAGTGGTGAAAAAATTACGAGTATATGATACTTTTATATATGTACGAGTATATACTTAATCTTAATTAGATGTGCTGGTCATCGCATCTTGGGTACTTTCCGCGATAAACAATAGCATTCCCAAGAAGGGTTGTTGTTAGGCAGGCGGCCGGTCGTAAAACTTTTGCCAAATTCTATCAGCAGTACAGAAGATGTACTGCGCCGACCCCAAGTGATTGGGAAATGGGCAGGGAGATGATGATGATGATGCTGGTGAAACTGCAGGCAGCGCTAGAAAATAATTAAATTCCGTTTTTTATTTATTCAATATACCATGCTGGCAAATTATATAATTTCAGAAATATTTTTTTTTTTTGATAAACTTATACTTAAATAAAATGTTATGATAAAGTTATATTTTATTAATGATATCTAGTTTACTATTTGAAACAAAAGTAGGGCAGACAGAGTCCAAAAAGAAAAATAATATAACAGCTGTAAAAAGTCTCTAGTATAAAGAACACTATTTATGAAAGCCACAGGGTAAAACGTATTCTACGCTACTTTGATGTAGATTATAGTATGAAAAAACTAAATGTTTATTTATGTACTTATATTATATTATGATAATCATCATATTATATTTTTATTATTATTATAATTTTAGTTTATTACATTTATTATATGCATATAGCGTTAATGAAAGAAAATGAATATGTGAAAGTTTGTGAGGATGGATGGATGGATGTTTGTTCTCTTTCACGCCAGAACAGCTGAACGGATCTGGATGATGTTTGGCATAGAGATAGATGTCTTATATAGTCTTGAATAGCACATAGATTACTTTTTATCCCCGAAAAATATACGGTTCTCCTGACGTAGCTTTGTTTTTGTTTTTCTCTAGAGATAGAGAGTGATCTGCTAGTTAGTACTTAGTTAAGTTACTTTTTCTCGAGTAAATATATTACATATTGTATACACGATGTATGCTACTTATTACTTTAATCTATACATATAATAAAATTCTAACTGAGCCGAATCTGTACAAAATCTTATTGAAATAAACATTATTATCGATACACAGGCCGAATCTATAGTTTTTAGAATTTTTGTCTGTCTGTCTGCAGTCTGTCTGTTACCGCATCACAGAAAAACCACTCGAGGGATTTTGATGAAATTTGGTATGGTGATAGCTGGCTATCCGGGTCAACATATAGGATACTTTTTACCGCGGGAAAATATCTCATTTATGAGAAAAAATACAAAAACTGCAATGTAAGAGTAATACATACTAATATGTAAAACCTAAGAATTTGTTTTTTGGTCATCTAAACGCGGGCGTATCCGCGGATAATGCTAGTATAGCATATAAATTATAAGCACGCAACACATATCATTAATCAGTAAATCATCGTTAAATGTGCACTAATAATAATCATTGATCAAAATATTAAGAGACTATAGTATGGTGTAATACTGATAACAATAAGAAAGCGTATCGGACACAAGTTCATATACTCTTATGTGACTTCGATCTAATAATAACTTTTTCTAATCAATTTTTGCCCTTGTCTTATAACCTAACTTACTGTATGATTAATTTTATATGAAAAACTTTCACATCCCATCGCTGTAGTAAAACTTACATAAAAAGTTGTACACAGCAATGTAGGGACATAATTGATTCAGACACCATTATCTGAGAGACTTTCTATTATTAAAAATGGTTAATATTACTTAATGGGATATTATATTG
Organism: Brenthis daphne; assembly: GCA_947093115.1. Lineage (NCBI taxonomy): Eukaryota > Metazoa > Arthropoda > Insecta > Lepidoptera > Nymphalidae > Brenthis > Brenthis daphne. Next base: position 25,923,839 of record OX352474.1, on the reverse strand, counting down.
AGTTATGCCATGTCATGCTTTTATATTATAAGCACGAAATTGTCTTTGTTGATGTGTCCTTATTTCTTCATTCTGTGAGATGATTATATTATAAGCTATAGAATATAATCTCAGTATATAAAGTATCTATGATATATTTCTTCACAGTATAACATTTACAATAAGCCATGTTTATTGTAAATGATTTGGTTAACTTTAATTTTGTTTTTATATTATTGACTAGCGACTCACTTTCGCTCTGCTCGGGTTCGTGTCTAGTTTTAACGTTTAGTATCGATTTTTCAGAGATAAGATATTTTGCCGCAGTAAAAAGTATCCTATATGTTGACCCAGATAACCAGCTATCATCATACCAAATTTTATAAAAATCTGTCGAGTGATATTCTCGAAGATATACATAGAGAGATAAATTACCAGTGTTTAATCGTTTTTATAAATCAGAAGAAAAAATGAGATTTAAATTGATACTTTTTATAATAAATTTTTGATGTTGCATTTTTGACTTTTTTGAAAAAAGCTAAAAAACATGGTAACTCAAAAATAATTCACTTTTGCACGATACATATGGGTGTTAAAATTATCGCAAATAGTTACCCCTATCACCTCCTAACAGAAATACGTCGAATTACCAATAACCCTGTATATTTATTTATATTAATATAATATGTATAAATAAAAATATAAACGTCTGTTTGTATAATTTTCCAGAATTTCTCTACTAAGTGCTTTGAAATTTTAACATATTATTTAAGTGTTTACTTAGAAACAGTTTATATGCTATTTCGCTGAAGCTTGGCAGTACAAGACACTACCGCCCATTAGCTTTTACACCGCTTAGCCGACCGCCATGAAAATTGGTAAAGAAGGTTATCTGAGTACGGTATATGTTCATCTTCTCCACGTAGGCGTGCAAAACCAGGTACAAGTCTTTTATTCAATAAATACTGTACATAATCTATAAATATAATAAAGTTCTAACTAAGTCAAACCTAAACATTAAATATTTATTTTTTGGGAAATCTTATTAAAATAGTTATCATTATCGATACAGAGGTCGAATCTATAGTATTTAGAATTGTTGTCTGTCTGTCTGGGAACGCATCACGAAAACCACAGGACAGATTTTGTGAAATTTGGTATGATGATAGCTGGTTATCTGGTTCAACATGAATACTTTTTACCGCGGGAAAATATCTCATCTCTGAGAAATCTATACTAAATGTTAAAATTAAACGAGGGTGAGTCACTAGTTTTCAATAAATTTCACGTACTGTCATTATTAATTGATTTAGTTTAAGCATTTAACTTGTTCAAGAGTTTATGGTTTTAATCCATATTTCACGTCATAGTTATATTTGCATAGTTAATTGCTATTGATATACATAGAGTATGTAATGTTAATATATTTATATTCATTCTTATGATAATTGTATAATGTGCACGTTTGTTACTCCTTCGCGTTAAAAGGGCTGGACGGATTCGGATGAAATTTTTGGTAAAAAGTAAAGAGTAGGCACTGCTTATATATAATACTAGTGGCTAACACTAGCTTCGCTCGGGTGACGGGTGTCGTTCGTTATTTTCAAAGTAGGTCGATTTAAAATTCAAAGTGAAAATGAATCTTTGGTAAAAAATAAACTTGTGAGAGGAAAATATAAAAAAAATATCACTTCGTCTCAGTACTTATTTGTCCAAATGACTAATTTACCTAAAGAATTTATAATACATAATTATGATTTTTTTAAATACCAATTCTATTGGTTAAAATAGACATTTTACTTTAAAAAAGCCGATGCAATGTATTTTATATTTATGTACATTGTACATACATAATATATATTATAATTCTTAGAAATAAAGCTTTGTTTTTAAAAAAGAGAAAAAACTTTCTACTATAAAGTACGAGTGTTGGTATGAACGAATAAGCACTTATACGACGAGATGTAATAATGAAAGGATTTTCTTATTATTTTTATTATATTATACAGGGTCATTTTTAATTTACTGAAAACCTTTTGGGAATATACTGTTTACATCATAATAACAACATTGTTAGATTTATATCAAAATTAATACTAGCAACACCATCTGTTAATTGTTTTATAATCTATATTTTTTACGATGTGAAGTGTGTTTAATATTCATAGTTAATTAAAATAAAAACTTGCTCGCTCTGCTGTATTGAACACGAGTTTGATTTATAAACATCTGTAAGAAAAAAAATATCTCTTAAATTTTACAAAAATAAAAGTATTTTTATTGCTCCTAATAAACGGTAATAGTTCAGCAATTAGCAAAAGAAAGCGCGTGACTGGTGGAGGGGGAGGGGTGGAGGGGTGTAGGAAGTGGCCCTTACTCATTTAAACTTGGCCAGATGCTAGAACTTTACCGTTTAGAAGGTGCAATAAAAACTATTTTTATTTTTGTATGAAAATAAAAATTTAAGAAATATTATTTTTTCTTGTTACAGATGTTGTTGTTATGATGTAAATAGTATATTCCCAAAAGGTTTTCAGTAAATTAAAAATGACCCTGTGTATATACATTAAAGAGTTACGAGTAACATATAGGCTACACTTGCTGCGCATTTTTAGTTCAAAGTGTGAATTTACAAGAGTGTAAAATAGGCTTAAAACAAACCAGGCATAGCTCTTAAAAATAGAGCGGCATAGAGATAAATCTACGAATTTTTTAGACTTTTTTCGATTCGATTGACAGTGGCAGGCATACGGAACAGTTGGACGGATGCATTGGGTATCGGCGTATATAGCAAACTGTATTTGTGAATCCTGACAGTTATTTTAATACCAAAAGGATTTCAAAATTTAACTTAAATTGGGAATAACTGAACCAAATGGTTAAAAGTATGTAATATAAAGTAGCAGATACTTAGTCCTAAAAGTCTTAGATGTTATTAAATGCTAATGTAATTTTTCTATCAGTAAAAAAAAATATGTACCAGAGCTTTAAGCATGCACAATTTTTCTAAAAATAACAAGAAAAAATGGAAATAAAAAAATAATAAAAAGCTCCAAGTGCCGTCACTTTAATTTCATAAAATCTACACAACTAAATAATACTATTGATAGATCGCATCTTAGCCACTTCATGTTAAGCTAATAAAGTCAATTGCATACTATCAAAGCCTAAACAATAATTTAAAAATATATATGTTTAAGTCACCAATAAGTAAGTTTATTTTGATAAGATTTTCATTGTTTAATAAAAAAATGATCTCCGTGTGAGTTATAGTTGCTACCTTTATCATCATAGCACAGTAAAACTACTCGTAATTGAACAAAAATGAACACTAACCAAAGTTGAAACAAATTTGAAGTGGAACTTAACACCCAACTCAATGAAAGTGCAAGAAAGCGTAAAATCGTGTCAATTCGAACGATAGACGTTTAATGCATCCGAGAGCTTAGTAAAAGGTGTCATTCTATAATCGCTCACGAATCTACATATTATGTATTATGATTCTATTTAGGACTTAAAGATTATTTTTTTATTTATTCGGCCAATTTTAACGTCCCACTGGGCACGGGTCTCCCTTCAATGCGAAGAGGATCAAGCCATAGTCCACCATGCTGGCCGAGTGCGGGCTGGCGGACTTCACACGTCTTTCGAATACTTGCTAGGCTTTCTTCATGTTTTCTTCATCGTAAGACTGGTAACTGGAAGTTCCAGATATTGATGTTAGATAACAAAAAAATAAAAACCCACTTCAAACAAAAGTCCTAAAATGTAAAAAAATACTGATTGGTAGTTTTCATTTACTATACATACTTAATCAAATATTTTCGAAGTCGGTGTGCTTTGCTTTGTATGGGCTGGCACCGATTTCGAAAATATTTGATTAGGTATGTATTTAATAGGTAGGCTTTAATTACTTAGCCAAAGCACACCGACTTCGAAAATATTTGATTAGGTATATATATAGTAAATGAAAACTACGAATCAGTTATTTTTTACTTTTTAGTGCTTTTGTTTGAAGTCGGTTTTTATTTTTTTGTTAAAAAGTTTTTATTTTTCCCTTTTTAGTGTAGACAGTAGTAGCAAAGTAAGAATTCTAAAGTGTTAGGCTTGTCAATTCAAACAAAATAAGCCCAAACTCAAAGTATCTACTATTAGTTGTTGAAGAGTTCCACCTATCCATCTTCTGGCGTTACCATCAGATCAGGTCAACAATACCGAACCACTGTACTATCAACGGAAATAGAAACACTTGCAAAGTTTCAAGTCAATATGACAATTAGTTAAATTTATCATTAGCTATTTTTCCACGCTTAGGGGTGGTATTTTTTTTTTTGAAATTTAAATGGAACCAATCTGGAAACAAAACAAAAAACAAAAATTGTCCAAATCGGTTGATAAATGACGAAGTTACCTCAGGGTAACAAACATAAAAAAAAATACAGTCGAATTGAGAACCTCCTCCTTTTTGAAGTCGGTTGAAAAATAAACAAATTCTTCAGCTTAATATATTTAAAGTACATATTTTCACGATACATTTGGATCAGTTTGTAATGACCTACTTGCTGTTCCAGCAGTCGCGGGTTCGTGTCCCACTGGGGGCATACATTTGTGTGATGAGCACGATTATTTTTTGTACTCCAGTCATGGGCGTTTATATTTATAACATGTATGTATCTAAAAATATATATGTGTAGTGTATCAGCTATCTGGTATCCATAAAACAAGCCTAGAAGCTTACCATGGAACAAGATGGTGCTGTGTGTAAATGTCCCAAAATATTAAAAAAATACATTTATTTCTATGTACAAAGAGAGAGTTAAATCGCTCTATCGTTACGATCAAGCGAAAATATTTAAATATTCGTTATATAATACAATATTAATAATTTCATTCCTAAATAATTGTTTATTACATTTTTTTAATTTACATACCATTTTTTTTATTTTAGTGTAAATTAGGAGTTTAGTAAATTAATACGTACTCGTACATATGTTCCGTGTTTACTCTGAAACCAATTCCTTTGGTTTTTCTCAAAATATTTTCATACACAGTCATCACTATCGCTTTACAAATTATTTTAAAACAACAAAATAAAATGGCCTTTTCAGGAAATTTATAAAAGCATGAAAATATACAAGATTATAACAAAATTTACGTAATTCTTGGTAAATTTTCGTCGACTCCATTAGGGAGACACTCAACGGATCTCATCGTCGTGTCGTTACGAGAGCTTTATGTACATAGAAACCATATAACTATTAATATACTATGCTGTATAAAGATTATGTCTTTAATAGGCGTTTGAATATTTAATTATTCTGCGTTGTTAGTTTACTGAACAGTAAATGAAAGTTTAAACAAAAGATTTGCTTAAGCAAGGTACTAATTGTTTTTTTTTTTAATTTGATACATGTTTTTTGAAGGGATTGCATAATTTTTAAAAATGTTCTTGTTGAAGAAGAGAAGAAATAAGGCAGCAAATGAAGTTTAAAAAAATACTGATATAATTAATAGACTAAGGACCACTAATATGCAGTGAATACGTACATACAAGCAAGTAACTGGTATGCTTTAGACTTGATACAAAGTGAACTTGAAATAAAACAAAAAAATCATTATATTTCAAACACTCCGCTCGGGTTCGTCCCTAGTTACGTTTTAACGTTTATTATAGACTAGCGACTCACCCTCGCTTCGCTCGGGTTCGTCCCTAGCTTGATTCCTCATACAAATTTTCATTCCCATTATCACCCCCTTAAGTTATGATTTCCGTGATGAAACGTATCTTATGTCCTTTCCAGGGTCTTAAACTATGTATTTACTAAATTTCATCTAAATCTGTTCAGTAGATCCAAAGATTACCCCCTACAACGTCACACACTCACAAACTTTACCTTTTTATATTAGTATAGATATAGATATTATCATTTATATTTAGTAGACATTCATAGTAGTTGTAGTACATAGGAAATATAGATTAAAAATATTTTCATAACAAACATATAATAAATAAAAACTTTTTAACAAAAAAATAAAAACCGACTTCAAACAAAAGCACTAAAAAGTTAAAAATAACTGATTGGTAGTTTTCATTTACTATACATACCTAATCAAATATTTTCGAAGTCGGTGTGCTTCGCTTTGTATGGGCTGGCACCGATTTCGAAGGTATGTATTTAATAGGTAGGCTTTAATTACTTAGCCAAAGCACACCGACTTCGAAAATATTTGATTAGGTATGTATAGTAAATGAAAACTACCAATCAGTTATTTTTTACTTTTTAGTGCTTTTGTTTGAAGTCGGTTTTTATTTTTTTGTTAAAAAGTTTTTATTTTTCCCTTTTTAGTGTAGACAGTAGTAGCAAAGTAAGAATTCTAAAGTGTTAGGCTTGTCAATTCAAACAAAATAAGCCCAAACTCAAAGTATCTACTATTAGCCGTTGAAAAGTTCCACCTATCCACCTTCTGGTCTTACCATCAAATCAGGTCAACAATACCGAACCATTGTACTATCAACGGAAATAGAAACACTTGCAAAGTTTCAAGTCAATACGACAATTAGAAGTAGGTTAAATTCATTATTAGCTATTTTTCCACCCTTAGGGGTGGTATTTTTTTTTGAAATTTAAATGGGACCAATCTGGAAGTATACTCTTTCAAACAAAACAAAAATTGTCCAAATCGGTTAATAAATGACGAAGTTCTGAGGTAACAAACATAAAAAATAAAAAAAAATAAAAAAAATACAGTCGAATTGAGAACCTCCTCCTTTTTGAAGTCGGTTGAAAAATAAAAAAATGTAAGGAATATTCAAGAAGTATAACGAGTTTCGTTGTACGTCTTTCAACTCAATTTATTTATACTGCTTACAGGTATACCATTTAAGTATAATTTAATTTGTCAATGTCATATAGAATCCTTATAGTTGTCACTCCTCCAATACTAGAGATGACAGCAGCATTTCATAGGCATCTTGATATCTTTGTTTTTTGTCGACTTTTAAATAACAAATAACTATGTAATAAGATACTATTATCATGAAGTCAAGTTATAATATTGTGAAAGTTTCATAAATAAATGCTTAAGAAAATATTTCGTCGTCATCATCATCATGGAATTATTTTTTCTGCTTCGAATTGCTTCGGTCGCAGATCCGTAGGTCCTAAATTTACGTCCCGGGTCAGGCTAAGTTTAGTTATTGAGTTTTTCTGTTAGGAAATTGTCATTACAGCTGGTGTGGAGCTATGAAGCTTACGGTGTTACGTGCTTCAAGCGTGTACGTTAAGACGTCAGTCTTGCGCCTAGTCTCAGTGAGATTGGCCACCGTGGCCGAAATCGGTCAGGAGGTCATCGAATGTCCTTTTATACAAAGCCTCGTTTCTTTTTATCACTAGTTATATATATATATTGAAAAATATATATCTTTCTGTTTCGTAATAATATAAGTATGTTTATGTATGTATGTATATGTATGTATGTATATGTATGTATGTATATACTCGTAGTTTTGGTATTTATTTATTCTCTCTAATGTTTATGTATTGTTTATAAGTAATATTTGTATTTATGTATTTATGCTTATATTATATTATATATGAAAATATAGTGTGTACATATATGTGTATGTTTATATATTGTATTCATTTTGTTTTACATATTATGCTTATTCTTATTTATTTTCTTTTCTTTTCTTTGCACTTTCTCTTTCTGTCCCGCTACTTAACACTATTTCCCACATACATGGGTTGACTGGAAGAGATCTCTTATAGAGATAAGCCCATCTTTGTCCACATCATTTTCTATGTATTTTTTTTATTACTTTTTTTAGTGCAATAAAGAATATGCCTCAAGGGTCGGGTATTATAAAATTCGAGAAAATACTCGGATTACTATAATTAATTATTTTTAAAATGATTAGAAGTTGGTGTACCATTTTAGCTACTTTTTTTCTTTCACGCAGCAAATTAATTAAATCTTTTTGTCTGAAGGAAACAGAGCAAATAAATAGTATTACAAGTACACTTCATATCACACTACTGTTATAAATACGAAAATTTGTACGTGTGTACATCTTTATTACTCCTTAACGCAGGAACAACAGGTCGGAATTTAGATGAAATTTAGTAAACAAGTAGAGTATGACCTAAAGTAATTAATATAAATTATACAATCTTTAAATATGGTATAATTCTTCTGTAAATACTCGTATGTACGTCACTGATCTTCTTCTAAGCGACTGAACTGATTTTAATTATTTTTTTGTGTGTTTAAGTGAGTTCTAGGATGATTTAGATTCACAATTGGACCCTTCAGGTGGCGCTACAGTAGATTTCTAAGATTTTCTTGAAGACCATAATATTTAGACAGGCAGACAGGCAACGTCGGGTTTGCTAGTTAGTAATATAATTTGCCAAAGGTGACACTGTCTGTACGTAATATTACCTAAAATACACATAGAGACGCACCCGAGCGAAGCGAAGATAAATCGCCAGTCCATATTATAAGTAAATATGGCGGTTTGTTGAAGCATACTGATTTGTCATTAACAATAAAATCCGGAAGCAAACCAAACAATCTGAGCGAGTAAATTAATATAATGGGTATCACTCGCACTATTGCCAAGAATGGATGGGTAAAGCGATCCCTAACTTGGAGTCTCTTACGTAAATTGGATCTTTGAATAGATATCACTGATTGAATTAGCCGCTTCATCGGCGCGCTTCCAACGTTATCGGTTGGTAACTGTATTCAATACGTCCCGAATAATTTATGAGAGATGGCGGAAAAATTATATTCCATCTAACTGTTAGATGAAAATGAAATTAAATTATATATATATATAATATATATATATGTGTGTATATATATATATATATATATATCTATTCTATATATATAAATATCAGTTAACTGGTATCATTTTTAACTAAGCAATTTTTTAGTTAGCCACAGCTATGTATGACGTTGGAGGCCGTCAGTTAGAATAACTGTCGAGTAACGCCGTTGGGTTCTAATCTTATAAAATAGAGCTAAATTGTTAAACGTGAGCTATTTTATTTAGCCTCTATTGGTACATACTTTTTTGCATTTGTTTTAAATGATGAATGGTTATTTCCTATTCGTTTTTTTAAATGATTATGTCTTACCTAAGTAATTCTGCCTGCAGCTTTGCCATCATGTTTCTTTGATTAATTTGTAGCAAGTACTGATCTAATCTATTGATTATAATTATTAGAAAGGTTGTAGCTTAATTATCAAGATATGATATCCTAATAAAGAATTTCACATAATATATGATAGTGTAGTCGGATAACCAAAGAGAAAACTGTATTTCTTGCATTTTTTTATATATTTAGGTATTTTACAGCTATACAAATTAATATACTGGAACGTTATAAATTAATTTTTCACAAAACTTTGAGAAACCAAGGAAATATTGAAACAACATAATAACAAAAAAAAAAATTAAATTAGTAAAAGAAAAAAAACTTATGCAATTCAAATAATACGCAGTCCTTGAGAATATAACACAAAAAAATAAATCCAAAATATTCTCGATCATAGCTTCCGAGAGCACGATGTGTTAAGACACGTCACTCAAATTTTCCTACAATTTTATCAGAATCGTCAAGAGACAGGTAAATTTTCCGGTACATGAGCGACAGATTTAATGTAATTTATCTACACCAGTGGCACACTCATTTGGATCGCTTTACACCCTTGTTCCTTTACCCACTGTTATGTGAAGGATTTATTTAAATTACTCTGTCTGGATTTATTGCAACACAGGAATTGTTTAACTGTTCTTATAATATACTAGCAACTCACCCTCGCTCCGCTCGGGTTCATCCCTAGGTACATTGAACGTTTTAACGGTTAGTATAGATTTCTCAGTATCCTAAATGTTGACTCGGATGACTAGCTATCATCTTACCAAATTTCATCAAAATCTGTCTAGTGGTTTTCTTGTGAAGTGCTTCCCAGAGATAATCCCAGAGAAACAGACGGGCAATAATTCTAAAAACTATAGATTCGTCCTCTGTAACGATAATGACCATTTCAATAAGATTTTCCAAAAAATGTTTTATGTACAGATTTGACTCAGAATTTTATTATGTGTATAGACTAGCTGAAAATTGAAAATATTGCAAAATTTCATTATATAGCTACTTAATAAATAATTTAGAATTTTACTTATGAGAAAACTTAGAAAGGGGGCGTCTTCAAGAAAACAAATGGGCACAAAAATTAACTTCGCTCACGCAAATACCCTTGTCATATTCCGGAATCAAAAAGTGATTCATCAGGACATCAAACGATTTCAGCGAAACAGCCCTCAAGACATGGTACGCGTGCAATTATAATTTATATTCGAGTCGTCGTAACGTAATAATTCATGCTCACGAATACAATTTGTATGTCAGAGCAAACGAATGAAGTGTGCCAAGTGAATAATTCGAAATGTTGACGATGTTGGGATATTAGTGGAAAAAGTCTTATTGGTTTCTTTTTATAAATGGATCTCTTGGTCCTTATTTATTGGTTCCACATATTTTATACTAACATTCACTTTTTTGTGTACGCTAATAAATTGTTGATAAAAAACCTTCGTATGGACCAATTTAAAGGAGCTTTTTTGTAGTTATATATTTTATTTCTAAAAAAATATCCTTGAAATGTAATTTGATGCTGGTCCGCTTATTTTATACTTTTTAAATGATACCTTAAGCTCTGGCTGTTAACGCGCTTGCTTGGGAACCGGGTTCAAATCCCGGGTCTTACACCTATGATGTGTTTATGTGTAAATGATTTTCCGACATAATTACTCCTGACAACTCTAAGAGTACCTAGCAAGTGTTAGAAGTTATGTGAAGCCTGCCGCCCTACATTCGGCCAACGTGGTGACAATGGCCTGATCCCTCTGTATTAAAGGGAGGTCTGTGCTCAGTAGTAAGACGTTACTTAGGGGTGAATACATACATACAAGATATCTTAATCTCGTTGGACATGTATTTATCTCATTTAGCGACTGTCTATTACATCTAACTCTAAATCCTACTAATATTTTAAACGCGTATATGAGGATGGACGGATCGATGGATGGATGTTTGGTACTTATTTCATAGAACGAATTTTAATAAAACTTTACAGTAATATAAATCTACATCAGAGTAATATATCCATACTAATATTATAAATGTGAAAGTGTTTGTTTGTTTGTTTGTTTGTTTGTTTGTTTGTTTGTTTGTTTGTTTGTCCTTCTTTCACGTCGAAACTGATTTTCAGTGTGGAGATAGTTGGAGAACTGGAAAATGTGAGATTATCTAATTCCCACGAAAAACACGTTATAATGCAATCCAAAAAGTATTTATGATTGTAATTACTTGAAACTTAGCATTTTTCGAAATTCATTCTATAAGGGGTAAAATAGGGGATGAAAGTTTGTATGGAACATACTTTTTTAGAGTTTTTTGTAGTGTTAGCGCGAGTGAAGTCGCTGGTTCTGCTAGTAATACATACATAGTTGAACTTCGCGTGCGGAACTAAGAGGATAACGCTAGTACCTAAACATCTGACACGGGTAAATTTAACTTCAGCGCCGAGGGTTTATTCGAGGACACATTATAATATTTGTATTACGAATTTAGCGATATAATAGTGGCCTAATTCGGTCATTTCGCTCTATCAAACTTAACTATACTTCAATTTTCATGTCTCGTATACCCTTTGAATCTCCATAGTTGACTACCTAATGCCATTATCATGTACTAAAAAGTTCTATTTCCTCATGTCAAGGACTAACCAGTTTTTTAAAATAATTATTTTTCTTAAGATTCATTATAATTTTTACCCGACTGTGTGATGCAAAGGAGAGTAATGTATTCATTATTTATAAACGTTACAAAATTCCATCTACGCAATATTTGCGGTTGTTAAGTTGAAAAACGTGTAACCGAAAACCATTTTTTATATCAAACAGTACACACCTCATTCTAACCAAATTCATTAAAATAGTTTTTTAAGTTCAATAACCTAAAAAAAATTTTTAATTCTCAATTCTCTGCTTGAAAATCGATTAACAATATAAAAATATTCATTATATTTATTTAACATTTTACTTGACTTTCATTATAGATATATCTACAATAGTTTTCAAATTAGATAAATAATTTATAAAACTTATGGATATAAGTTTCATTTGTTATTTTTGATAATATAGAAAAATGAATATTTAATCTCATTGTATCTGGTGCAGATGTTCTTTTAAAATAGAGTAGCGTGGTCGTGACAAAGGCATGCAATAGCAGCTCATGTACAGTATGATGCAATATCGATACGTAGTGCAGATATTGCTTTGCATATTTATTTGGTATACATACGTATATCTAACATTATTAACTTTCTTTAAATTTATATCTTTCAGAACAAATGTTGGTTTAGAATCCTGATATATTTGTATGTAACTAGCTATAATATATAACTAGCGACTTGCCATCGCTTTGCTCGAGTGCAGGTAAGTTTTTTTCTATATTACACAAATTTTAGTGAAAATTCGTTTAGTACGTACTTATTGCGTTTTACAAACAAAAATCCTTATCAATATAATTATATACAAATGTATACAATACTTCGTAGTAGATACTTATTGCTTGTATTGACCATTTAACTATGGTAATCACAATTTAAGTGAATGTGCTTAGAGAAATTATAATATACCTAACATTGTCTCGTGATATTGTAAGAAAAGGAGACGATTCAAAAAACTTCGGATAGTTATAATTTAACTAGTGAAATTATAATTTAACGGATCTTACAATTTCTTTACAATATACATACATACATATATTATTACAATACTTAGTATTAGTCGATTGTATTTAGTAAAATCAACGCTCCTACTATAAGCATGGTGGCTGTTTGACTGAAAGATCTAAAAAGAATGAAAATATCAAAAGACCCATTCACTCATTCTTTATATTGTTCCAAGTACTGAAGCCTTTCTGCAATTTTCTATGAAATATAACTCACTGACGCTCTTATGCAACTTAAGAATTGCTTTGTCACGCATGATATACGACCGTCACGGTATCTTAAGTACTGTTCATTTGTTTCAGGAGTAGGTGACTGACTACTAATGAAAGTAATATGTAATACAATGTATCTAATACCTACATTTTAGTTTGCCAGCGACTTTGCTTGCTAGAATTTCATACATTATGATAAAAAATCATCGCAATGTTGACGATTTTTACGTGTTGTGCCGTTTTTATACATGCTGGATAAACTGTCTTTATATCTTCTTTCCTACTATTTATACTAAAGCTAAGTCAACAATAACAACAGGACAGCGCTTACGTAAAAGTTAGCTAAAAAGTGTTAATACTCGAATTCATTTAAACATTTGCGTATCGAATTATTTTGACGCTTATATACATCCAACCTCAAGCTTTTGATGTGGTAGGTACGATAATTGAATTACTATTATAAATGCCACTGTTAGTATGTATAATAAATAAATAATAAATATTTTGGGACTTTAATACACAGCACCATCTAGTTCCATGGTAAGCTACGAGGCTTGTTTAATGGATACCAGATAGTTGATAAACTACATATATATACCTTTTAAATACATACATATTATAAATATAAACACCCATGACTGGAGTACAAACACTGGTGCTCAACACACAAATGAAAGCCCCCAGCGGGATTCGAACCCGCGACCACTGGCAAAAACTGAACCAAACGCGTCGTCGAATGTATATTTGTTACTCCTTGAAATTTAATACGCAGACTGTAGCCTGGGCTAATACATACTTGCAACACAGGTACTGAGAGACGTACCCGAGCAAAGCGAGTGAAAGTTGCTAGAGTAAAATATTTTTCTTAACCATAAAATAATTTGCTATTATTTAAAATAAATTAAATATACTTTATTGTCCTTGGCTTACCGCAAATAAATAACATGGTATATGTTTATTTATAACACAATTAAGGTGACCTGCATTCCCGTATCTATGAATATCAAATGGCTTAGGCTACGCAATTTTGTATTGTAATTATCTTAATAGAGTACAATGGCTACCATAATTCAATGTTGACTGAGAAAGATGTTAATTATGACATTAGCTTTAAAGTGTTGTGGTTTGTGTATTTTTTACGTATATTGTAGATTTACGTGAATATTTGACATCTATACATATAATAAAATTGTAGCTAAGTCGAATCTGTACATTAAATATTTTTTGCAAAATCTAATTGAAATAGACATTATTATCGATACAGAGTCCTGCCTGCCTGCCTGCCTGCCTGCCTGCCTGCCTGCCTACCTACCTTGCTATCCATAAGATATAATTTAGTACTAAAATTACAATAATTTAGATGAGAATAATATATTTTTTTGTCAGCGGAACATTATGTACGTTATAATTATATTGCATTCAGCCCTTTTTAACGTCAACAGAACAATCCACAGTCGAATTTGCTGTCCAAATGCGGTTTGGCGGACTTTACATATATTTCGAGAACATGCTATCCCCAGACATGCAGGTTTCTTTGCAATGTATTACTTTACCGTAAGACCAGTGGCAATGATGTTAAACATCATGCGTACAAGGAAAATGTCAGAATTGCGAGACCGGATTTGAATCCACTACCAATTAATTAATTCTACTTACGTTTACGCATATGCATGCTCATTTTCTTTACATATTTAGTTTTCATTTATAACTGACATTTTCCATCTATGGGAATCTATTGCTTTTTTAATAATACGTATAGAAAAATATTTCAGCTATCGACTTTGCTTATTCTTATCCGAACTTTATTATTGTAACATGACGTCGTTCTATTTTATGAAAAGTTTATGAAAATAACGTTTTCTAACCTTTGATATCGAATGGTTCCTTAAATATATTTTTTCGCAATAAATCAAAATTCCTATACTGACCTACATATCAATGCTTCTTACTGTATATTCACAACAGTATAAGTTAAAAATAAACAGCAAACTTTCATTTAAAAGCAATCCGACTCACTGGCTCATGAGTTTCCCTTTGATCTTAAGAAAAGCCGATGGCCCTTTCATCATTCTGAGATATGAAGATTTTCAATCACTTCGAATGATTTATAATATACTATATATAGCTTTACGGGATTTATCCCTTTAGCCTTAGGAAATAGGTATATTCACAGTATTATTATAACCAAAGTGCTAGTATGTATGTTTGTTGCTTGTTCACGCTGAAACAGCAGAGAGATTTTGATGGTATTTGGTACTGTGACTGGAATTCAATTTAGGAAATGCAGTTTTCCCACTATCTACACTACCTTCTCGACCTCGCCAGCGAAGTCCACAGGAACGACAAAACGCTACGTATGAAGCTGGTTCCGCTGCAGGACCTGACTTGTGTATTACGGGAGTCTACTCCGAGTACCTCAGTTGCCTCTTAAGACACACGGTCCTTGTGGGGAGACATTCTATTCTGCCGTTGCTTTACGGCGCATATTTAGTACATAGACTATATATAAAATTATCTATAAGGTGAAATTGAACATTTGAAAATAGTTTGCAAGATAAACATACATAATAATAATTTTATTAACACCTCCACATAAATTTCCAAGAAATTAATTAGATTTCTAAGAAATCTCCGTGTCCGCGGTCGTTGAGGGATTAAACAGAGCAAAATTTTGAAACTTACGTATAAACGCAGACTTATACTATGTATAAAACGACAAGTATGAAACTTATATAACTAACTAGACTTACATCTATGTAGGTATATGCATAAAATTTATAATTAGCGTTATTTTAATATATCTAAAATTTTTCTGTCTTTGTGTAGTTCAAATCTTGAAAAAAATCCTATATTATAAATAAGCAAAGACAATATTTTTGTTTTCTATAACTTAGCTATTTTTATTTCTTAATATTAACTTATCGCAGTAATGTAGTATTACTTATTTAAGTTTTTTTTATATTAAAAAATTATTTGGTTTCATGTTCACTTCTTCAACATCTCTCTGATCTCTCTGTCTATTATTCCTCGGTCTGAGATTATAAGATCCTAAAATCTCGAACATAACTTAAATTATTTATTATATTAAGTAATTTAAGTTGTACTTCTGGAAAACTTTAATCAATTAAACAATCAAGGTCAAAATTCGCTTTCCATACATTCTGATGTTAAACAAATTATTTATATGTTAACGACTCTTAGAAATAGCTGCCTTTGTTAAAAGTAATTTGAAGTTATAATTGGTACCATTCTCATTTGAATGATACTTTCGAGTTGTGTGGTTTGTATCAAAGGACTTACATACATTATTATATTGTATTGTATTATCTATTGTACTTAATGTGTGTGTGTTTTTAAATTAAATCTGCGATAAAAATCATATTATTTGCCTAGTGATAAACAGTTATAGTGGTATATGCTTAACTGCCTCGTTGGTGTAGTGGCTAGCATGTACGGCCGCACACCCGGAGGTCCTGGGTTCGAGTCCCGGGTCGGGCCAAGTTTAGTTATTGAGTCTTTCTGTATAGTAAGCCTCAGTAACAGCCCGGAGTTGGGAAGTTGGCGGTGTTTCACCCCCGTGCCTCGGAGAGCACGTAAAGCCGTCGGTCCTGCGCCTTAACTCTCAGAATATGAGAGTGACAGAAATAGAGAGTGCACGTTGTGTCTGCGCGTACACTTGTGCACTATAATATCTCCTGCGTAGTTGGCTAGTCTCAATGAGATTGGCCGCCGTAGCCGGAATCGGTCGGGAGAACATCATCATCATATATTGTCTGTGATTATATATATATATATATATATATATATATATATATATTATATATATTATATTCTTTACATTACATCAATAACGATGATAAGAGACTTTATTTTAATGAGAATCGTTAAATATATTGCTCCCGTGGGACTCGATGATCTATTGATTGATGGAACTTCATCTCATTACTCACTAATGGCCTTATAATTGCTTTTCGCTGTATTATTTTTCAGTACTGGACAAATTTTTAACGTGTCATTAAAATTGTGATGTGTCCCATATTCACTTTCTCATTAAAGTAAGATTTATACAAAGTGCAACCAACGGTTCGTGTTTAAATTGTTATTGATATTGACAGTTCAGAAATTATTATGAAATTCTGGATATTGATATACGATATGAATATTAGCGACTCGCCCTCAGAGTTGTCCCTTGTAAAAAAAACAAATCTATCCTACGGAAATAGTAATATTTTTTTTGATAAAAAGCAATCTATGTGTTACTTCAGATTATATGTAACTAATCAATCTTTGTGCCAAATGTCAATCTGTTCATACGTTACTGCACGAGAGAAGGACAGAACAACAGATATTAATCTATACAGATAAATAAATTTAAAGTGTCTGTTTGTAATCTCAAAATAACTGCTTTTTTCTAAATGCATATTATGAACGGTGTTTATAAGAAAAATATATTTTTTAAATTTTTGTCTGTCTGACTGTTCCGTCTAATCTCCAAAACACTGGACTGATTTTGACAGAACTTTCACTAGCAGAGAGCTGATGTTGTAAGAAGTAACTTAGGCTACTTTTATTTTAGAAAAATTATAAGGGTTCCGCTCAACAAAAATAAAAACGTAACTAGGGACAGCTTAGTTACAACGTATAGTATTATATTATGATCAGTGGTTACAATTTTATTATACTTATATATAGATTATTGTTTCATAGATAGCTTTATAATTGTCTGTGATTATGTAATTGCTTAGTAGCATATGTTTAGTATTGGGAATGAAGCATCTGTTTGGAATAAATTTATATTATTAGATACATATTATATATTTCTATATAGTATGTGAAGCCTTGAAGGTAGTTGCATGAATCCTTTTATAAACTGAGTAATGAGTATATTTTTAGATTTGATTACACTATAGTATAAGTAACACTTAAATTCAATTTAAAATAAATATAAATATGTTGGGACATGAACACACAGCAGCATCTAGTGCCATGATACTACTACAGATAGTATATACAACTTTAAATACATACATATTATAAATATAAACACCTATGACTGGAGTACAAGCATTCGTGCTCATCACACAAATGAATGCCCCCAGCGAGACTCGAACCCGCGACAGATAGGGCATTAATTTGTGAAATCAGCACGAATTTTTATACCCCAGTATATGTGAAGTGTATTAACTATCTGGTATCCGTAAGCCACAAGCCTCGTAACTTACCATTGAACTAGATGGTGCTGCGTGTTAATGTACCAACATTTTTTATTATAATTTTTATTTTATTTTATTTAAAAAAAGAAAATCGGTTGACTAGAGGGAGAAAGAGGTACTGAACAGTTTTGTTTTTACCTATTTATATATAGATATATTGTAACAATAATATCAGAAAACAATTTAAGTATTAGGGAAACAAAACTAAACTTGATGTTAACTGACATTTTAATAGGCACGCTTGAATTGCTGTAACCCCTTTATAAAGGTCGCAACCTAAATAATAGCGCTTGTCACTATCTACTAAATTTCAGTAGCAAGTTACTGAATATTTTTTGAAGGTAAATTAAAAATACGTAATATGATATTACGTTTTCAATTTGCTTTAATTTTTTTAACATACTTTGTGATTTAAGCCCACTCTGACGCTTCTTCGTGACTTAAGTATACAATTTTTACATCGCTCAAAATCTACTTTAAAAGTTGCATATTGATGTTGATAAAACAGATTCTTTAAGCATATTATGTTCGTTACTAGGCAGTGGTAGCAACTCCCTCCAACGTGTGTTCACCTTGTCGTGGTGGGGGGGCTCAGTAGTGCCCGGCAACCCAACCGGGCGCGAAGCCAAGAAACGCACAGGGAGGAGTCCCGCTTCGGTGGGCGGTGGGAGGTGGCCCTCTTCGGAGGGCAGTGTACCATGCGGGTTGCTCCTTGTACTTCTCTGATAGCAGAGTGGACTGTGGAGCAACCCCGTGGTTGTTGTGGTCTGCTTCGGCAGACCTGCCGACGGGGTGTCGTAGTTGAATGCGTAAGCGATCCTGCGACGCCCCATTAAGACGGGGGAAGGTTTTGTTGGGTTTTAGTGGGTAGTACTGGCTTTGCCGGTGAGTCCCACACCTCGTACGTAAATGCATTTCCCAACGTTAAAAAAATAAATTAAAAAAAAAGGCAGTGGTAGCAAAGTGGTAACGCACTCGCTTGGCAAACCGAGTGAAGTGAATTCAAATCCCGGATCTCACTCCTCTGATATTTTCATGTTCGAATCATTTCTAACATGATTACCACTTGCCTTACGGTGAAGGAAAACATCTGAGAAAACCTAGCAAGTTTTCGAAAGATATGTGAAGTCCGCTAACCTATTGAAGGGAGGCCCGTGCCCAGCTGTAGGACGTTAAAAAAGGCTGAATACATACATACATTATCTCTGTCCGAGTAAAAACATAATATTTAAATCGTCGATAGTCGATACCAAATTGTGACATTATTTTATTGATTAGACTTTCATATCGGAAAATTTAACTATGTTTAACCTATATCTCGCGAGTTTAGTATTAGTCATTTTTTTTAATAATTAGATTGTCAGCTCTGTAGTTCCCCAGTTAATACTATATATATATATATACAAACAAAAAATTCTGTCGGATGGCACAGACTCCATTGTCAAATTGAGTTATTTCTTAATTGAATTAAACTTAATGTGGTTGCACATACTGGTACATATTTCTTCTATGGAGTGATATTTGGGCTTTCGGTCTCAAATAAATAAGTCCTCTTACCTAGTATTCTAAAAAAGAATATTGTAATATAGTAGATACTATTGATTATTATTATAACAATATAAATTCTAACTTCTTTTCTTATTTGTTAGTATAAATCGAACCTGTTTCACCTTTACACCTTTACATTAGTATCTATGTACATAATTCATTATATACATTATATATTTTTATGTAACACCTAATTTATATATATTATTCTCAAAGTACGCCCATTTTGTTTTTTTTTTCTTTTAATGACATTTTTCTTCTGTTTATTTAAAATAATCTTTCTTGTATAAAATAAACCCAAAACAGCGAAAAATATCAGGAAAATATAATCAATGGAAAGCTTTTCTTTAAACGAGCATCGAACCGGTGAGGTTTGGCTTAGTAAGTACCATATACATATATTTAATTATTTGTGAAATAACGGTGGTAAAAATTCATTTTCTACATTTCTTTTGTTATATAGCTAACCTAAATTTTATCAGTGGAAACTGGCTTTACTGTTTAGGACGTACAAAATTCATTCGCTTTAAGTTTTCGCATCACGTCGCACTGTCAAAATTCTCATACGTTTTGATCGCGTTATTATGTGCGCCGTGCAAAACAAATGAGACGTCCATCCAAAGAATTAGTATGACTGGAAACGTCAACTTCTGGAATTTTTATAATTATTATCAGTAATTGACAATGTATTTTACTATTTCTTTTGCATTATAACTTTGTTCTTCATCGAGCATTAACATTAACAATTAATATCTTCATAGAAAATATCTAATAGGTAACAAAATTAAATGCCTCGGTGGCTTGGAGGCATGTATTGCGCAGATCCGGAGGTCCTGGGTTCGAGTGCCGGGTCGGGCAAAGTAACAGCCCCGAGTTGGGAAGTTAGTGATGTCTTACCCCCGTGCCTACTCTAGGAATTATAATTTTAGTATTTTATTTCCTTAGGATAGTAGTGTAACTTAAATAGATGGCGCTGCCAGTTAGAAACACTTTTTACTCTGACAAAGCTGGGAAGAGCTTTTATCTTTCAATTTATGACTTCGCCTATACCGATACCATAAATAAATAGACTTCTTTTATTCTCAATCAATAAATTACGTCAAATAAAGCTTATCGCCATATTGTAATTGATCCAACGAAAAATCTAAATTAAACTCCATTTAATGTGCTATCGTGATAAGCAATATCTAATATTTAGAAGTTAATAAATAATTACAAATTAAAAATTATAAAAAAAAACCCTACCCAAATTAATTGTCATTTGACGATTACACGCGTGTAACACTTAATCGAGTAATCATAAGTCAAAATGCGTTACATCATTTTGGAAAAGGGCTGATACTCTTACTGCTAGACCGATATTAACCAAACATAGCTTAGAACCACCGCAAGGAAACTGGCTTTCAAATGAAATGGAATTGTAATCGGTCCATCCGTTTGAGAGCTACGATGCCACAGACACACACACACACACACACATACAGACAGACATCGACGTCAAACTTATAACACCCCTCTTTTTGCGTCGGAGGTTAAAAATATAAATACTTTAAAATTAAACAAAAACTTCTAGTTCCTCTATATCTGTGGGTACAGGTGAGTGCGTAAGCTCCACTCACGTTTTAGTAACCGCCTCGCGGAATCTTAAGTAGAGGCGTATCGCATTGTGTCGCGCTTAGATTTCATTTGGAAATACTAATTATAAAACATTATGTAAATAAAAAAGTTGTAAAAGAAAAGTTCTAATAAAAACTTGAAAAAAATTGGTACATAAATCTGTAGTAGAAAGATATTTTCATTGATGACAAAAGAACACGACGGGTTTCACTGTCGTTGTATTAGAATATCGAGTTGTTTTTTCAAAGAATCAAATTGAAGTTAGTAACAATATAAAATTCTAGGTATAAATTTTATACTAAAATTAGATAGATACAATATAAATTAAAATTTGTATCACTATTTTATTAAAATCTTTAATTGTTTTTTGAAAAAAAATATGAACTAATTGCATAAGACCACTAAATAAGAATAGTGTCTTGAGGACACGTTTGGCTCAGTTGGTCACTACATGACCCTACTTACTGTGCCAGCGGTCGCGGGTTCGAGTCCCGCTGGCTGGGAGCTCATTTGTGCACGAATGTTTGTAGTCCAGTTATGAGTGTTTATATTTATAACATGTATGTATTTAAAGTTAATATATATATGTAGTGTATCAGCTATCTGGTATCCATAACACAAGCCACATCGCTAACCTGGAACTAGATGGTGCTGTGTTAATGTCCCAACATTATCTAATAAAAATTATATAATAATATTAAAAACAAATTATAAATAATAATATTATATAATGAAATTTAGTCGATTTCATATCCTTTCCCATAAAACAAACCTCTAACTGAAATAAATTATTTCTGGTACATTTTGTCAACAAATTGTCAAACAACTTATTATTAATATAACTAATTGTTATTTTTTGTATACAAATTGTTCTTTATTTACAATAAAGAGCAATCATTTAACTCCAACAAAGCCCTTAAGTTAAAAGACTCTGTAACAGTTGTTTCTGAATACACTCATAAAAATATTTAAAAACAATTACGCTTAATACCACTTATATAAATCGGAGAGTAAAAATCGTAGAGCTACGTAAACTTCAATTAATTTTACGATCGGTAAAATATTTAAGCTGAAATGAATTTTTCCATTCGGAACACGATTTTGTGTTTACAGTATTGCTATAAAAGCCATTTGCCAACATAATATAGAGTAAAACTAAAATAAAGATTAAAAATTATCGTAATGATACATAAATAAATAAATATCTTAAGGTCAGGTACCTACTTGTTGCAGACAGTGAGTACCCACAAATTCACAAAATGACACATACATACATTTTGTACACACACATACGAGAAAATCCGCAAAAAAATCCTAAAAGATAGTTTAATTAAAATAACTGAATCATGAAGAGATTTTTTTAGTAAATTAATACGTAAAAAATAGACACATTTCTTTTATCATCTTCACTAGATCTACCAGAATACTAAAAAATGATGTTCTCCCGACCGATTCCGGCCACGGCGGCCAATCTCATTGAGACCAGCCAACTGCGCTGGAGATATTATAGTGTACAAGGGTACGCGCAGACACAACGTTTAACTCTATTCCTGTCACTCTCATATTCCGGTGGGACGACTGTTCGACACGCCCAGTGAGAGTTAAGGCGCAGGACCGACGGCTTTACGTGCTCTCCGAGGCACGGGGGTGAAACACCGCTAACTTCCCAACTCCGGGCTGTTACTGAGGCTTACTTATACAGAAAGACTCAATAACTAAACTTGACCCGACACGGGACTCGAACCCAGGACCTCCGGGTGTGCAGCCGTACATGCTAGCCACTACACCACCGAGCTAGTTCTAAAAAATATTCACATAGCTATCAATAAACCATAAGAAAACGATGGTAAAACAGGAAATATCGTATTTACCGGTCAATCGTAGAACGTATTACGTCGAGTCAGAAAACAGTTTTCATTGCAACACTGCTCGTTTCGGCCCTTTGAATAATAGATGCGTGGGCTACCTCCCACTCAAATTACCGAACTAAATTATTGAACACCTCTGACCAGTACGCTACGTTACAAAATAATGTGAACGTCTGTCTGTGGGTTTAGTTTTATCTCGGAAACGTAGTAATGTAATATTCGTGGTACTTAGTTACTAATTTTATATATTACTAGCAGAACCCGCTTCGCTCGAGCTAAAAAAAACTCTCATACAAACTTTCACCCCCTACTTTACCGCCTTATATGATGAATTTCGAAAAATTCTTCAACACGTTTTTTTTTGAAAAGCATTATTACCAAGATTATCTGATCATAAATATTTTTTTGGATTGTATTATAACGTGTTTTCCCGTGGTAATTAGATAATCTCCCGCGGTAAAAGTAGCTTAAATGTCACTTTCCAGCCTTTCAACTATCTCTACACAAAAAAACGCGCCAATCCGTTTCGGCGTGAAAGAAGGACAAACAAACAAACAAACAAACAAACAAACAAACAAACAAACAAACAAACAAACAAACAAACAAACACACTTTCACATTTATAATATTAGTATGGATATGGATATAGCGTACTTTTACGTGGCTAGTAAAAATCGCGCATAAAATATATTATCAATATATGAGTATAGCGGACTGCGATTTATTTTATGCCATAATAAAACAAAATCTTAATTAACTCAAAGTTTTTATTTCTTATCAATAACTAATAATTATGATAATTCAAAGTTAGAAAGTCTATGTCACTTGGCATAAAAAAAATTATGTTGTCTCGCAAGTATTATCAAAATTGACTCATCCATTTCTTATATTAGCCTTCTTATACAATAAGATGTGAATAATAAAAAATATTTTAAAATATTTTTGTTTATAGGTAAAAGAAAATGATAATAATATGTAAAAATGTGTTATCTTGAAAGGGATTAGAAGTGTGAATAAAAGCTTGTAAAAAGCTTGTAAAAAGGAGCTTAGTGCTATTATACCAAAAGTAATCTAAAACCACGCTATCCAGCTAAAAGAAAATGAAAGTGAACTTTTCTACATATACGTATATAATTTTGTTTATATATTTCTTATTCATTTTGAATAAAAAAATTAATTTAAAGTAAATTAGATATTTTAAATGGAGTTCTCATTATACTGCTTGTTGTAAATATTTTGCTAACAAGTTTTTTAATTAAATATTAAATTATATTAAAATTAATTAAATTAACGCTCAATATTTATGTTTTTATTTTTAATTATGGTATATCGACCAATTTTTTCTTACATTTAATTACAGTCATGTTGAGTAAATCGTGACGATAATTAAAATATTATTCGAACATTTTTACTTTCAAAAATAATCTACCACTAAGGGTGGAAGAAACACTTAATACTCTGACTTGGAAGATATATCTCAATACCATTCTTGCTATTAATCGTTCGAAATATTTAGAATAAAAAAACAAAATCAATATAATTATAAAAAAAACCGAAGGCTTTAAATGATTTTGAAGTCGGTATATTATTTTTTTTATAAAAAAACGTGTGTGTGTGCTTATGTACGCACGTAAGTAGTTAATGTACTTCTTTGACGTAGGAAAACAAAAATACCTAAAGATTTCATCTTGTATGTCACAACTTGCTGTCTGTAAATGGAGTGCAGCTAACTTTATCATGTCGCTTTTTGGCTGTCGGTGAGCGCGCGCTTCGTAAAAATTTTACTCGCATATTTTTTTCCAAACTTGCCAAAAGAAGTATAACTTCAAAAATATTGCCGTAACGGAGATTAAAAATGTTTTATGGTAATATATTGTATTTATTATTGCTTAAAATAAAATTTTTGAATGTAAAACATTTTTAAATATCCACGAGATATTGCAATGTTAGTTTGATATTAAAATCATTTGACCCCAATAACTTAGAGCTTAAATTAGAACATAATTATTGCTTCCTAATACAACAACTCTTCACGATGTTGGCAGCATTCGAAGTCACACTACACTTAATAACCATTTGGCAAACAAAACAGTTGAGTAAAAAAATCTAACTTTATTACTAAGATGCTCATCATAATTGAAAAAAAATATATTTCTTTTATGTACATATATTCTTATATATGTACATATGTATGTATGTAATTTAGGTATTTTTTTATTTACTGAAATGTTTATATAAATAATACATTTTGGTATTATAATGTGTATTTTATATATTTTATTTATTTTTGCTTTAAAATGTTTTTATATCTATACATTTTTTATCGATTCTCTACACTTTTTCTCTCAACTACTTAACACTATTTCCCATATACATGGGTTGACTGGAAGAGATTTCTTTTAAAGATAAGTCCACCTTTGTCTCCGTCACTTTCTATGTATTTTTTGTTTTGATTGCTTAGTGCAATAAGCAATATAAAAATATTCACACAACAACGCACAATTTGTATGATAACGCATAGAAGAGATGAAGCTGGTGTTTTTAACTAATAAAAGCTAGTAAGCTATGGATTTCAATTTAAACTTTGATTGTTACGGCACAATAATTGCTATCATGTCGTTCTTTAGAAATGTACGTACCTGTATAGTAAATATTATTTAAAACTTGTAATATAATATATTATATTTAATATATTACAATCATAACAAATCGATTGAAATCATAATATTTATAATAACAGCTTTATCTGTACTAATATTATAAACAGGAAATATTTTTTTGTTTGTTTATTTATACCGAATAAAAACTCTGAAACTACTGAACCTATTTAGATGAAATTTGGTAAGAAGATAGTTCGAGACCCTGGGACGGACACAGGAGGATAGTTTTTATGCCAAAGATCATCCCTTAAGGGGGTGAGAATGGGGATAAAATTTATATGGGGAAGCAACCTAGGGATGAATCCGAGTGAAGCGAAGGTGAGTCGCTAGTTTATACATAAAAAAGTATACTTAAACTTAGCTTTGCAAGATACATCGAATAAATCGTTTTCGCTTTATGTTATAATCAATATCGAAAATACTAATGATAATTGAAAAGCTGTTAGCAGAATTATTTAGCAAAAAAAAAAAATATTTTACGTCTGTATACCAATAACATATGAAAATCAACTTTATTCATACGATTGCCTGTTAACCTTTTTAAATGGTAGGATATAGAGCATAGCTAATAGGTCTATGCAGTCACTCGTGAAAACCATTTCTCTCTGACTTCGTTGTCCACGTCTAGATTCAGGCGAAATTTGATTGGTTTTGAAGATACGAGTTAGGTTACGAGAATTGGGTTAACTAGCCATTTGTAGAGTAGTATAAATTGAAATAATATGTATTTATTTATATATAAATTGAAATAATATGTATTTATTTATGTCCGTGTATAAAGACATTAAGCAGGTGAAACTATGTAAAATAAAACTATATTTTCGGATTTTTTGGCGGATTTATTTTGATTTTTGGATCCTCACATTTTAAATGAACGAAAAGATAGTAGTATTCAGGTGAAACTATTTGAAAATTACCACAAATACCTATATAAAATAATTAAATTAATATTAAATATATTATGTTTATGCATACATTCAAATATAACATCAGGCAGAATTGTCGATAATACTTATTAATTTTCTAAGAAATAGGTAGAGAATGTTGTTGTAATCTTGATTTGTTAATCTTAAGAACTCTATATTTTGGTAGGTCATAGAGTAGGATATAATCTGTTGCAAGTGTATGGACTATAGATTATAGACTGCAATAAAATAATTTACACAAAAATATAATACCGAGATATAACAAATGTGACTTGTCCTTTCCATACTACCTTCGAAACTACATGATAGTTATTCGTACTTCTGCGCGGTTAACTTTTTTATAATATTTAAGATGTGGTAAAATCAAGTCGATTATACTTAGAAAATTGTCTTCCGTGTTTTTATCTGCACGACAGATTCCCATAAATAAAACCTGTATTAATTCCAGATAATAAGCTACTCTAGTTTGTATTCAATTCAACAAATAAACATACCTAATTTTAACATTTATAATATTAATAATTCAAATTTTATTTGTATGATTAAGTTTAAATTTACGAAACTTACTAAAATGATAAATTGAAATGTGAAATAAACTCCCTTCGATAGTTTATCAAAAACATCACAATTCATGGCTATTTAAAAGATTTATGTAGGTATAAATAAGTAGGCAACAAAGATAGGCATATCTCCCAATGTGACAACTTACCACCAGATGGACCATCGGTTCTTTTATGTTTATTACTTTTATATTTATTTATGTTATAAACATGAAACATTTTGTATGTCTGATTGTACATCTTTTATGTTATATGTAACAACGGAAAAATAGATTGACGTGATTTTTTGCACGGATACAGTTGAATGGGTAGAGATTGACATAGGTAACTTAATTTCCGGTATATCAAAAACTTCCTGTTGGATAATATAATGTTAGTAACAACTTATTTATTTCATAAATAAAGCCTCTGATAAACGGCTGGACGGATTTGGATGAAATGTGTA
Source organism: Brenthis daphne (assembly GCA_947093115.1). Lineage (NCBI taxonomy): Eukaryota > Metazoa > Arthropoda > Insecta > Lepidoptera > Nymphalidae > Brenthis > Brenthis daphne. Next base: position 25,895,998 of record OX352474.1, on the reverse strand, counting down.
TATATATATACTATATTGCACTTATATGTAAAATACAGAGAGTAACAAACAATAAAATTAGTTAGCAAAGGTGGTCTTATCTCTAGAAGAGATGTCTTCCAGTCAACCTAAGTGAGTTAGAGAGTAATTTAGTGCGTAGACAGACTAAAAATTTCACCAGCCAGAGAAGCCAGTACTACCCACTAAAACCCAACAGAACCTCCCCCGTATTAATGGGCGTGGCGTTTTATTTAAAATATGCATCTATTTAAAGATATATATATATATATATATATATATATATATATATATATATACGAGTACTATCTGGTATCTATAACACAGGCCTCGTAGCTTACCATGGAACTAGATGGTGCTGTGTGTTAATGTCCCAACATATTTATTATTTTTTATATACTTACTAACCCCCGACGCAAAAACGACAGGGTGTTATAAGTTTGACGTGTCTGTGTGTGGCATCGAAGCTCTCGAACGGATGAACCGATTTTGATTGTTTTTTTTTTTTTGAAAGGTGAATTAGTCGGGAGTGTTCTTAGCTATGTTTGATGAAAATCGGTCCAAGATGGCCGCGACAAAATGGCGAATTACATATCGGTTTTTTATTTAATTTAGAATTTAATTTATTTACATAGATATTAATAGATATATACTTTTACCAGACGGTATTTCTGAAGTACATGTGGGGTTGAAATAAAAATACAATTACACAACGACCGTTTCATTTATTTTAAGAAACCTCACAAAAGTCTTGACTGGATCTTATCCATAAACGGCAATATGCACAGCGAACGTGGTACTTCTTAAATTAACAAAATACATCTTACTCTAAGAGAATTCCGTAGGTACAAATATTTACAGTGGCCCTTATTCATGAACTGACATTTTTATAAAAATATACAAAGTATCGTCTAACAGTTTTGAAGTAATATATTGTTTTAGTACATTTCTTTAGAAAACATAAAAAAAATTGTTGGAAATTTCCAAAATTATAAGTCTTGTAGACGTTGTTTAAGTAGCAAATTAATTAAATTAGGTTTACGAATAAGGGCGAAAATCTAAATTTAGTTTTACATAATATTGTCCATAAATTCATAATTAGAATTGTTAATTACTTTGAAAATTAATTGAAAAAAAAAACACGATACCCTGTTTCTGAAGGGAGAATACCTTCTTCCAAAACAATTTTGTACATATACGTATATCGTACTTGCCAAATATTTCACTAATTTGTTTAAAATTTAAAATAATAATAAACATTTATACTCAATTTAACCGACTTCAAAGAGGGTTAAGCGTTTTCATTTGAAGTCGGTTAAAAATTAAACCGGTATCGTCTAACTTACAAGAACAAGCTTCATAATAGTGCAATATGCAATATTTGAAAGCACAATTATGCTTAGCATTTTAAAAATATACAAATTTATTTAAAACTGTTTGACAATTGAATATTTTCTATTTCTCCCACGAATTTCTTAGTTCGATATCTTGAACTGGCTCTTATTTGTTTTTAGGCAATTTAACATTAACTTGCACTATTTCCTTCATTCGGTCTAATAAAATTAGTTACATAATCGACAGTGTAATTCAATTTCTTAGAGAAACTTTAAGCACTCGCTAGCGAATATCGAGCGATAAATTCATAGTAGAATCGTTTACTTTTTCCTTACAAATATACTATATAATATAGCTTTGGTGAAATTAGGTATAACTTATAAAAATTATCTAACAACGTGGACGTTTTCTAAGCAGACTGGCGTTGTGTTTGACACAAAGCTCTTTTAATTACATTTGACTTTTGACTTCTAATATTAATTCTCACAGTTTTGACATAACATTGCGTACTGTTGAACAGAAAGTTGATAAATAATAATTTAATTTACGCAGAAAATAAGTTTATATGAAGTATCTTATTATTATATTATGATCATAAATTAAAGTAAAAACTAAAAAATACACGCTTTTTGGTGAACATAACTAGAGAACTCCTATCTTAAAATCAGCTAAATGGTTTCAAATAATTAAATATATGTCATCCAGATTATTTAGTTTCTTATCGATACGCAGTAACAAGTATATTAAAATCGATTTATGTAGGTCGTAAGTACTATGTCATTAATCCCTAAGACATGCCATCTACACTACTATTATAAAGAGGAAAGATTTGTATTTTTGTATATTTGTAACGAGTAAACTCAAAAACTACTGAACTGATTTCGATGAAATTTTAAAGGAGATAGTTTGAGACCCTGGAAAGGACATAGGATATTTTTTATTTCGGAAATCATCCCTTAAGAGGGTGGAAATGAGGATGAAAATTTCTATGGGAAATCAACCTAGGAACGCACCCGAGCGAAGCCATGGTGAGTCGTTAGTCTTCTATAAAATCATTACCTTCAGAACACAAACATTCTTTAACAAAATTAAATTAATTGCATATAATATCATATAAATGCTAAAATTTAATAAATCAAAACAAACAAACAGCAGTATATTATAATATAATCTGTGACGAGAATTATAGACAACAGCTGCGCAACATGAAGTTAATGTCCCAGAAACGTATGCAATTTAAATCGGCCGGTGCAATCGCGTGGATAGAGCGTAATAAAGCTATCGATGAATATAGAAGTGTAACATATATAACTTTTCATTGTTTCACATATTGCTTTATATTTAACTAGCGTTTTTCTGCGGCTCCGCCCGCATATGTATATATACACACACACATATATATATATATATATACGAACACATGATTTTTTATATGAACATTGAACATGTATTTTAACTGATTTGAGTATATAAAGGAAATTAAAAAAAAAAGTTTTGCATATACATACAAATTTTCATCCCCTCTAGAAGATATCCCTTTAAAAGATATATTTTCAAAACAAATCAATAGTATTAGCTTTCGTTTTTGGAACACTAAACTGTGAATAGAAAGAATTTAAGATTTATCAGAAGAAAATTGAACTTTAAGAAGACATAATTGAAATATAAGATAGTTAAAACGACATATAAATAACATGTTTAAATAATGATTAAGCCTTATTTCACTCAGAACTCGCTTTGGTACTTTAAATTGTCTTTGGTTTTATCATTCTTTATAAGTTTAATTAAAATAAAAGTTAATCAATATCAAGTACTACCAAATAAGTCGAATAATTCAAATTATTGAATAACAAACAAACAAATATGCACAAAACAATTATTATTATCAAAGCCTTTGAAACCGTGTACTTAAATAAAGTAAGCAAATATCTCACAGATATCCAAATAACTGGTCTGCTTAAAAAACGTCCTACCTTAGGCCCATAGTAATCTACACAAACGTAGTTTTTACAATTTAATTTAAAAAGGACACTATTTACATATTTTTATTAAGAAAAATATTCAAATATGGAAATTCACGTAATATAGCTGTACATTTATTTACCTACATAAATTATACGCATTTTAGTATACAAGCTAATCGTTGAACACTGAGTTGATTTTGGTGTAGCTTTGGACAGTGACTAGTCTAAATGCGTAATTACAATGATTGCTGGAATGCTGTATCGATTTTGATAAAGTCGGTAGTGTTTTCATATCTGTAACAAAAAATAATTTAATTCTCATTTAAGATTCGTTCAAGTTTTATTTCAAAATGTTATTATGCAAAGTGCCTAAATACTAACTGTCAGGTACATTCGCCTAAAAAAATAGAAACAACGAGGGTGTGACAGGTCCGGATAGATAAAATCTATAAAGTATGTATTGTTCGCCTTATATTATCATCGCCACTTACGAAAAGAAAATCTGATTTCTAGTAAACTTTTTTAAGCTATTTGACTGAAAGTTTTATAAAAAAATATTCTATTTGACAAAAAGTAGAAATATTTAATACTTTTATTAATAATTAACTACTTTTATTATTAACAAAGTATATTTTTGTTTGGTAAGAATTCAAGATTTTTAGGTCGTGGCAGAAAATGTAAGTATATTCTAAACTTACCTGTTTTTTTTTTGGTTTATGATACAAATAGTTGAGCTAAAGCAGGTAGCAAAATCATAGTGACCGCTGTGTAAAAGTTAGTTCCTGAAAAAATAAAAAAAACAATTAATACTTTAATATCAAGATCAGTTATCTATACATATAATAAAATTGTAACTAAGCCGAATCTGTACATTAGATATTTTTTGGAAAATCTTACTGAAATAAACATTATAATTATCGATATAGAGGCCGAATCTACAGATTTTAGAATTTTTGTCTGTCTGTCTGTCTATTACCGAATCACAGAAAAAGAACTAGAGGGATTTTGATGAAATTTGGTATGGTCATAGCTGGTTATCCGGGTCAACATATAGGATACTTTTTACCACGGGAAAATATTTTTGAGAAAAAATACAAAAACTGCACTGTAAAAGTATACTAATATGTAAAACCTAAGAATTTTTTTTTTTCAACTTAACGCGGGCGGAGCTGCGGATATTGCTAGTCTATACTAAAATTAGAAAGAGGAAAAATTTGTTTGCTTGTACCAAATAAGCTCCTAAACTACTAACCAGATTTCGATGAAATTTGGTAAGAAGTTAGTTTAAGACCTTGGGAAGGGCATAGAATAGTTTTTATCCTGGAAATCATCCCTTAAGGAGGCGAATATGGAGATGGACATTTTTATGAGGAAGCGACATAGGATTAAACCAGAGCGAAGCGAGCTTGAGTCGCTAATACCTTATAAGTCAGACATCTTACTAATTATATAATATGCACCTACATATTATTGAAAAATTAATAAACCATTATCTATAATTATATAATCGCTTAAATATTACCTCAAACGGAAATCGAATCTACGAAACGGATGCAAATTTAAAAAATCTATCTATTTCAGTAAATCACAAAGCACTAAATTTAAAACTCTGTTTGAATGTAAATAAAATTTTAATCCAGCACCTAATCTCATTTAGCAGTCCTTCGGCTCCTTGCTTAGACAGTGAAATTTAATCAGTCTAGTTTAATTACTGGACTAATTGGTAAAATAAAACCGACACCGTCAGGGTTTGTAAATATAGGGTAAGTGTGGTTCGAAATCAAATATTTGTCAAGAGTAGACTGCAGAACCATTTATTGATCTTTGATTGAGATTTTTGTATTTAATTTAAATTGATTTGTTAATTTTTGATCTATTTTACTTTATAAAGAAGAAACTAATTCATAAAATAAATGGTCTCACTACTTAGAGTAAGTAATTCTCAAAAGATTTCAAAAGAAAAAGAAAAGATTTCTCAAATATGAGACATTTTCCCGTAGTATAAAGTGTCCTAACTATTGACCCAGATTACCAGTTATCATCGTACCAAATTTCATCAAATTCTGTCCAATGGTTTTCTCGTGATGCGTTCAAAGACAGACTGACAAGCAGACAAAAATTCTAGAAAACTAATGATTCGGCCTCTGTGTCGATAATATGATTATTTCAATAAGATTTTCCAAAAAAATTTCAATTTACAAATTTAACTCAGTTAGAATTTTATTATATGGATAGATGAAACGAATACTATAAATAAGTATTGTGTGTATTAAGATTGAAAATATTAAATAAATTTCATGATTTAAATAAAGCTATATTTCAAGATATTAAGGGAGCTCATAAATCAGAATTTATGGAATGGCCTAATAAATGGAGTGCTTATTTTATATATATACTAAAAATATATAAAAATAATTTGTGTTATAAAAATAATGCATTATTTATATATAAATACTAGCATTGCCCGCGGCTCCGCCCGCGTTTAGATGACCAAAAACTGAATTCTTAGATTTTACATATTAGTATACACTTATATTGCAATTTTTGTATTTTTTCTCAAAAATGAGATATTTTAATTTCATTTTCAGATAACCTGCTATCAAAATACCAAATTTCATCAAAATCCCTCCAGTGGTTTTTCTGTGATGCGGTAACAGACAGACAGACAAAAATTCTAAAAACTAGGTATAGATTCGGCCTCTGTATCGATAATAATGTCTATTTCAATAAGGTTTTCCAAAAAATATCTAATGTACAGATTCGGCTTAGTTATAATTTTATTATATATTTAGATATAGGCAAAGACAAAACAGTTCAACCTTTTATTCTTTATTCATATTATGGAAACAGTTTTTTATATAGATAGGTAAATTATATTCATATTATGATTTCCTCAGTGTCAATGGTCAAATTTTGACCATAAGGTGTAAGTCGTTCGTTTGTTTGTTTCTTTTTTTTTGTTTGAACGTGCTAATCTCAGGAACTACTAATCTGATTTCAAGAAATCTTTTTGCATTTGATCGCCCGTATAATAAAGGAAACCTATAGGCTATATGACGTATAATCTATCTATTTCATACTAATCGTTAAAATCTGGTAGGAACGAACCCAAGCGAAGCGAGGATGACTGAATATTGTTAATAATTGAAATTGAAAGCGAAATCAATATTGTTAAATTGTTAATAATTATTATTAATCTTAACACCCCTAGCGGGTCTTGAACCCACGCCCACTGGCTTTAGTAACCCTACTTGCTGTGCCAGCGGTCGTGGATTCGTAACTTAATTCTCTTAACCTGTACAAATAAAGCGTTACTCCAATTTTAAGACAAATTCAATTGAGAAAAAACTCATCATAGCGTGTACAAATTGTCATAGCTCTATATTTAGAACTCTAGTACTTTACTTAAAACAAGTTATCGAAATAGTCTATCTGTATAATTATATTATTACATGTATCATTACATGAAAAAAAAATCTTAATTACCTTTACAACTTTATGCTCGAGTCGTCTTAGTTTTTTTTTTTTATTTTTTTATCATTACATACCTTTAGACCCCACTGCAGCCGCTAGTTGCATATCAGCTGCAGTCGGCATCTCTGGTGTGGTACTGATCGGTCCTGTTAAAAAGAATGATTGTAAATGAACATAACCTAATCGTTATACTTTCTTACAATTACATGAATATTTGAGTATTTTAATATAACTTTATTTCATTATGTTTGCTGTAAAGCATTCATAATGTCAGGAACGTAAAATCAAAATAAATCCGCGAAAATATCTAAAAATATAGTTTTATTTATAAGGTAATCGTTTTAATTCTTGTAGATATAATTAAAATATATGCTTTATTTTGTTACGCTGTGACATAAGGTTTCTCATACATACAAACTTTGACATTTATGTTGCAGTGCAGCGAAATGAAAAAAAGGGTGTGTGTGTACTTATGTACGCACGTAAAAATATTTACTTCTTTGGCGTAATAGAACAAAAATAGCTAAAGATTTCTTCCCGTATGTCACAACTCCCTGTGTGTAAAACAGCATATAATGCAGCTAACTTCATCATGTCGCTCTCAGCTAACTTCATCATTTCACTTTTTGGCTGTCGGTGTGCGTGAGCATCGTAAAAATTTTACCCTCATATTTTTTTCCAAACGTGCCAAAAGAAGTATAACTTCAAAAAGATAAAAAAAATTCTTTAGGCCAAACTAGATTATCCTGGCCTAAACTAGTATACCCTGACACACCTAGGAAGAACCAGTTTGGCCTAGGACAAATCAGTTTGAACCAGGATAAACCAGGTTGGCTTGAAATCGGGTTTGGCCGGTAATATATATTTTACTTTAATTACAAATCACCAAATGATAGATAGCGCTATCTTTATATAATATAAAAGACATTTTAAGACACTATTATTTATATCAAATTTCCGAATGATAAATCCAATTAAAAACCAAAGGGGCTTATCTCTTCAGTTAAATAGAATGATAAGATCGCACCATCAAAACAGCTAAATATTCTCAATTTATATAACAGATTTTTTGAACAATGAAGTTAACGAAGCCTAAAATTATTCAAGAGGTCCATAGCGGCGAATGTTCCTCATCCCTCAGTTTAGATAGCTGTGCACACAAACTTTCCTCTGATAAAAACCTCAAATGGCCAACCCGCAAATTATACAGCGAAATTGTTATTCTTTCCTACCTCAAATATATTTCACTCCCTTATTCTTTTCAGGCCTACGGCCGCTTTAACGACATCCGTAGACTTATAAAACCGTTAAACTGCTTGTTTAAATTAAATAAACACTTTTGTTTATGTTGTGCTTTCTGGGTTTCCGGTTTAAAATTTCAGGGTTCAAAAAAAAAGGTAATTATACTCGCTTGACAATTGTTTCATATTTAAAAATAATGTTGGCAGTTAGTGTAATGTCTATATTTTTTAAAACATCTTGCCTTTATTGATACTAAAAATTTATAGACGCTGTTTTGCTGAGAGGGTTACTAATGTATGGATAAGGGTTGAATTAAATATTTTTGAATTAAAATTTCACAGTTTCTTAGGGGAATGTTTTTGGTAAAATAATAATAAAAATTGTATATTATAGTTTTAGATATTATTTCATATGACCACTGTAATGAAAATAATTATGTATATATAATATAACATTTTTTTTTTTTTTTTATTGTCGCTCGACAAGATGACTCCATGACGCCTGATGGCGAGTTTATGATCCGCTCGAACACCTTACACAGTACCGAGGTGACGGCTATGGGTCGGTAATTGGCGGGATCAGAACGGTCACCTTTTTTGGGGATTGGTTGAACGTTCGCCACTTTCCAGGCCTTCGGCACAATTCCTGAGGAATAGGAGTTTCGGTACAGGCGCGTTAATGCTGGAGCCAACTCTGCTGCACAATTTTTTAGAACAATCGCAGGAATACCATCAGCTTTCCGGGTGTCGATCGACTGTAGAATTGACCGTACATCACGCTGCCTAAGGCTCCACAGTCGTCGAGACGGGAATTGGCTGCAAACAGAGAGGCCAATATATTGGCCTTCTGCTGTGCGTCATGGGCCAGAGATCCATCAGGATATCGTAGCGGTGGCAGCGTAGGCTGGCAGAAGTTACGTTGCACGGCTTTGGTCAGTCGCCAGTAGCTACGGCTTCCCGTAGGGTGCGAAAGAAGTTCTTGACCAAATCGTGCTACGCGCTGAGTATCTGCTCTAATGTAAGCCCTCTTGCAAGCTTTAGTAGCCGCATTATAAGCAGTTTTGAGAGATTCGACATTGGGATCACGACGGGAGCGGGCCCTAGTCCAAGCACGATAAGCCGATTGTTTCTGCTCTACAGCATCGGTACATTCGCGGTTGAACCAAGGACGAGATCTACCACCGCCGACAACGTCACTGAAGGGATCAGCGATGGCGATTGCACTCTCGGACGGATCTCTCTCACCAAAACAGCGTGAAGACCAGGGGACAGACGCAAAGAAATCACGTAAGCCATCCCAATCAGCCGACAAGTAGTGCCATAACCGTCGCTTCACCTCCACAGGTCGTGGAGGAGTGACATATGGCACAGTAGCACCAACTAGACAATGGTCAGAGGAGCCCAAAGGCGCTCCGACCTTCACGTTATATTTAGTTGGGTCGTTTGTCAGCAAAAGGTCCAGCAAGGAGGGAGCTTGACCGACAATGTCAGGTATCCTGGTGGGCTGGAGTACCAGCTGTGTCAGGTCATGCGTGAGAGCAAATGCGTGAGCAGTTCGTCCTGCGTGGTCAGTTTTGGAGGAACCCAACCAAGTCTCATGATGAGCATTAAAATCCCCCAAGAACACCAGTTCTGCATTTGGGAACTGCTCCTGCGCATCATCTGCCGTCTGACTAAGATAATCAAATAGTCGAGTGGTCTCATTATCTCCAGTGTGGGAACGGTAAAGGCACACGTATATACAATTAATGGGTCCTTGATCAACATGTACCCATAGGACAGAAAAGGAGGGGTCTTCCAAACAGCGCAATCGGCGACAGCAGAGACCTGCCCTAACATACAGGCACACTCCAGCTTTTCCGACAAAATTTTCTTCAAGGATGTAGCCGGGATACTGTAGGTATGATATGTCAGCAGGGGGAAGTATCTGAGTCTCCGTTAGGAAAAGCATTGCAGGTCTTACTGTCTCAAGATGTTGATGTACGGCGTTGAGGTTGGAATGGAGCCCGCGGATGTTGGCGAACTCAACCTCAAATGACGTTTTTGTGTGGGAGGGGTTAGAAGTTGCCGCTGTAAAACCTGAATGTGGAATTCGCGCTGTCATAATAGAACGGAGAGGGGAAAAAAACGGAGCACAAAAAAAGTGGTCAGATACTATAGCAGAGAAGGAACAAAATGGAATCTAGAGTGCATGCAATGACACAAGCCGGTCCGCCGGACGGAAGGGCTCCCGTAATTCTTTTTAAACCATATTTAAACTGAAGATTTCCAAAAAAAAAAATTCTTTCAAGTATAACTATATAATATTAGAATATTAAAATATTAATAATACCAAGTTATTTATTAATATTTTAACATTCTATTTATGATTTACCATTTTAAATCATCGTTATAGCGAGCTAGCTATTAACAATAAATTCGGCTATTTTCTTATAAATATAGCAGCTTCAATTTAAGTAATCCTAACATATAACAATAAAAGCAAAACGTTCACATCAAAATTACTATAAAAGGGAGAACTTACATAATCATTAAAGTTTATTACAATAGATTACTTACCTGGGTAGTATATAGCCTCTTTCCTTACAGCGTAGTTGGCGAGCGGTATCCGCAAAGTGCAAATAAACTCTGCTGGGGTCGGAAGATCGGCATCTACCAACGTAACAGATGCCACAGCTGAGTACCTCCCGTTCACTAACTTCAAACTATGTGATACACCGTCTAGTCGCCTAGAAAGAAATTTTAAAGTTATAGAAAATATTTTTTAGAATAACATACGTACTGTTCAAGAGTTTACGATATTAAACATTACGAAATAAAACAAATCTAAACTATTTAAGTTTATTATATCTATATATAATTAATATAGATCATTTAACGAAGGCATATATTTCAATATATAAATTCAGTATGACGAAAAAACTAATTGTCAAATGGAACTAATTATATATATAATCAAATAAAACAAATCTATCCTACGGGAACTGTACATTTTTTTGAGATAAAAAACAGCCTATGTGCTATTTAATATTAGAATGGATTACATCGGCCTAATAAAAATAATATGAAATGAGAATAACTCAATGTTCTTCTCATTTTATACTTTATTATATTAATTAAAAACACTATTTGTAGTATATAAATATAACAGAATGTTTATCAAGAAATGGACTAAAATTGATTTAATATTTATGCCAGCTAAAATTAGCCTCCTAAATTAAAAACTCATCTTTCCTATTAATATTACAATACGTAACAAAGAAAAGGAAGTAATAAATATAATTAGGTCGAAATTTTATCATATTTTTGTTAATATCTTTAACAAGTTATGTACAAATAAAAAAATTAAATAATAATTTAAAAAACAGTGATAGACACAATAAACACTAGGAATAGAAATAAACTTGTAACGCCCAGATTTCGACTCCAAAACGTGAAATAAATACTTAATGGGCCTGAGTATACGCATATATAATAAGGTTCCACGAACTATCCTAGATTAACCTTTTCAAAAATTTAAATATAAAATAAAGAATAGATACTTTACTGAACAAAATGTATTACACTGTTCAAGAGTTTCTTGTTAATGAAAAGGCGTGGAATTAAGATATATTGACTCATATGGGCTATCTGTTATATTATGTTTATTAATGTAACTTCGATATTAAAAAGAGCAACTGTTGAGTTTCTCGCTGGTTCTTCTCAGTAGAACTGCTTTCCGAGCCGGTGGAAGCTTCCTCACGGACTGACCACACTAACGCTCTTTAAATTAAATATATTATTCATAAGTGCTTATAATAAGTGTATTTAAATAAAGTTTCATTTCATTTCAAAGAATAATGGAAACTAATCACGACAGCAAACACGATATATCAACGATAATATTATAGAAAAAAATAAGCTCTGACACTCTTACAAGGAATATGAATATAAGAAAACGTCATATTATTTTAAAATATATCCAGCAGCGAGGCCTGTGTGCAGCAGAGGACGTGTTTTGACCGGGATGAAGACGATATTTTAACGCAGCCGTTAGCTCAAAGGTTTTATATATAAAATATATAATAGAACAAATGCAATATCAAGACTACTTAAAAACATTATGCGCTTTCTTGAATATAAGAGAAATAATTTACAAGAGAAATTGCTTCATGATGAGGTGGAAAGTTTCATAGCATAGTCTATATATATATATATATATATATATATATATATATATATATATATATATATATATAATCTTAACCTTTTTACTGCTTTGAATTATTATTTTAAAAGAAAAGCTCGATATAATAATTGCATAAATTATTTTTATGAACATTTATTTAGCTTAAGCAGAATATGAAAAAGAAATCGTATGAGAAAATCAAAACCATATAAACAGTAACTTTTATTTTTACTTATTTACCGACTTTAAAATAAGATGTTTAGTTTGAACGTATGTCGTTCTTGTAAGTGTTATATTACGTGATATAGGATCCACAGTCTGTTTGTTTAAAGTAGAAACCGTTGGAGTATTAAGGATAATACCAAATAATTTTATGATAAACAAGTTTTTTTACGGAAATTTAATCCGCATCCAATCATGTTCAACACAATAGCTAATTTGTTTCAACGATATTGCAATAGGCTGCCTTATTAGCTTACATTGCATAAGAGCACATATACTTGTATATTTGAAAAAAAATATGTGAATCTATTTTTATATAATTTTCATCCTCTTACTATTGAGACTACTACGATTGAGACACTATACTGAAATTTCCTTACAAAATGGTCGAATAAAACTAACTTCTGCGATTTACTAGCACTGAAAAACGTATTTTTGGAAATAGATAATTCACTTTTATATAACACTAGCGACTCACCCTCGCTCTGGTTGGGTCCGTCCCTAGATACGTTTTAACATTTAGTATTTCTATATTAGGATTTCTCAGAGATGAGATATTTTCCCGCAGTAAAAAGTGTCCTATATGTTGATCCATATCACCAGCTATCAGTATACCGAATTTCATCAAAATCTCTAAAAACTATATATTCGGCCTGTGTATCGTTAATATTGTCTATTTCAATAAGACTTTCCAGAAAATATTTAATGTATTATAGATTCGACTCATAATTTTATTATATGTATAGATATCATAATAAATATGTGGTTTACATTAAAACAATATATGTTTACGTTTATTTCTTATACCATATCGTAAAGTAGCTAAGCTTTCATTTTATAGGTGTAATAAGAATTTGCATGACTTTCCCATAAGTGAAATCGTCTGTTAAAGACTGTTAGTAACTTGCTTAAATAATAAAAACATAATACTACTTTAATAATCTTAACTGCCCATATATAAATATAAAAATAAATATCGTGTACACATAAACTATTTATTTATAGGTTTAATCAAACCAATGAAAGAACAGAAAAAAATATGTATAAAACATCTCTCGAAACCCAACTAATAACTCACGCATTCATGACAGCTCTACAATTTGGCATGAATTTCAACGATGATTATAGAAATCTTTCAACGATAACAGCCAATAAAACCACTTGTGGTTCACGAAATACCATTTCGTTCATATACACCGAAATAATTCTCTTTCCTAATAAAAATCGAGGGAAAGCTGAAAATTTTACCAACGTACTCAATATCCTATGCAGTTTACTACAGATATATTATAGCCATACAAAAATATGGTGATCACTTCGCTTTATCAAAATTTAATCTCTACCATTTTTGTCAAATAGCGCGCTTTAGATATTTTATTAGAGATTGCACAGTTCGAGATGATAGCGGGCGAACATATTTTAAGGGGACCAAAGTTGGCAGGTAACACCAGGTCGTGAAAGCTACCGGATTTAATATTTGCCTTCAACGTTGCCAAGTTCTTTATAAATTTATTGCCCATTCAAATTTTTATTGCGACCATACTCGAAGTAATGTTTACGTGATATTGTTGGGGTGACCAAATCTATATTTTTACAGTCAAATAATTATGATCCTTAAGCCATTACTAAGACGTTATTTATTTAATAAAAATATTGTACTATTAATCTTTTTTTTAAATTTATTATCTATGTTATAGTGTTATGTTTCATAGTAACATTTGCGTTTTTACTAATAACTTCTTTTTGATTGCTTTGCTCGTGGGATGTTTGTAAAATATCTAAGCTATTATATTCTAAGTTTCATTAAAACCAGTTTAGCTATTGTGGAATAAGTAACACAAGAACTCTTACAAAATATTATCGCCTTTATCTATACATATAATAAAATTCTGGGTCGCATCTGTACATTAAATATTTTTTGGAAAATCTTATTGAAATAGTCATTATTATCGATACAGAAGCTGAATCTATAGTTTTTAGTATTTTTGTGAACGCATCACGACAAAATCACTGGACAGATTTTGCTGAAATTTAGTATGATGATAGCTGGTTATCCGGGTCAACATATAAGGTACTTTTTACTGCGGGAAAATATCTCATCTCTAAGAAATATATAATAAACGTTAAAACGTAACTAGTGAAAACCCCGCGAAGGTGAGTTGCTAGTATAACTACATACCAATTTAGTAAGGATAAAGCACTCTTTGGTAGATGGTAGATAATGAAGGCAAAAATTTAATTCAACGTTTTTAACTGAGAAGATGAATGGAAAAGAATGGATATATATATTTTTTTCATTTCCATCCATAAGACGTTGCGTCACTTTAAATTCTTAACTTTTACCAATATATAATTGTAATGAAAAAACAGTACATAAAAATATATCTAAAATATTGTACAAAATTGAATGATATAAAAATAAATTCAATATGTTTAATATAAGTTATAGAACTGATTAATTATTTGCAAATCGTTTCGCGAGGATATGTCAAAAGGAATCTATTAAGCTCTTGACAATGTAAGGCATTGTGAGTGAAAATGTCAGCTGAGTTTGCCAAGTTTTACTTTTTTGTCATATCCTTCTATATAGTACAGAAAATGTTAAAAAGCGAATAGGCATCATTCAACAATACCAAAATAAGTTTTATTTAGAAATATACTATATTGTGGACGTCGAGAAAAAAAATGGTTATATTTTTTTACTTGTAGCTAGGTTTTTGTTCATGAAATGAGTTTTCATTAATATATAATCCAATCTAATAAGCTTTCTACTTGAAGTTTTAACTAACCGCTCGACTTTTTTGTCCAAATTACTTCGAAATTTTCTAAAACTCTCCGTAAAAGTTAGCTTAGAAAGCTAATTAATGATCAATCGCTGAAAGCAAATGAACCCCTATTAATATTATAAATATAAAAGTTTGTGAGTATGGATGTTTGTTCCTCTTTCACGCCATAGCGGCTGAACGGATCTGGATGAAATTTGTCTCAGAGATAGACTGTAGTCTGGAATAAATACGATTCTTTTTATCTCGGAAAATATACGGTTCTCGAGAGATAGATTTGTTTTTGTTGTATTAGAGGCTAACCCGAGAGAAGCGAGGGTGAGCCGCTAGTATTATATATATTTATAATATGTTAATTTTTTTTAATTATTCAGCGTTGAGAGAATCAAACCCGTAGCGAATTATTATAAAAGAGAAAGTTTGAATGTGCGTATATGTGTATTTGCGGGTAAAAAGTCTACAGATAGAATAAGATCTGAAGTTACAACATTAACACATGGTTATTGTTATGCATCTAGGGACACACTCGAGTAAAGCGACGCTTAAGTCCCTAATATTTCATAATAATCTTGAATCTATACTAATATTATAAAGAGGTAAAGTTTGTGAGTTTCTGAGGTTGTAGGGGATAATCTCTGGATCTACTGAACCGACCGTCTTTTTATCCCGGAAATCATCCCTTAAGGGGGTGAAAATGAGGGGTGAAAATTTGTATAGGGAATCATCCTAGGGACGAACCCGAGCGAAACGAGGGTGAGTATAATATATATAATTTCGTTAAAATCTAAAGAAATTATATTTTACTAGAATTACAAATTTTACTCAACCAAGACACAGGTGCTCGTTTTCCGTTCAAATGAACACGAGCCAGCTAAGTGGACTGTCAAATTACATCATTTGTAATTCTTAAAGGCAGCTTTTGTTCCTTTACAATTGGTTATGAAAGAAACCGCTGAACACTTTTGTAAGTGATTCACTTCTGCAATGCAGTTGTCTGTAGAGGACTTGCACAGGCACATTTTACGACGTCATGTTACTGACAAAATTCAACTAAATATAATGCAAGAAAAGCGTTCCTTGTTTTGGTATGAAGTTGATTAATTCTTGTTAGAACAAATATTAATCCATACTATTATACGTCTGTCTGTTACGTCACACCTAAACCGCTGAATCAATTTTGATGATTTTTGGTATAGAGATAAATGGGACTTTGGAGAAGAACATAGGCTTCTTATTGCGATAATAAAAATTAAGGAGGAGAAATGAGAGTACAAAAGTCATATGGTTTTTCTGTTAGAGACTTTATATTTTGATACGTAAAATACATATTATTACCTATTAGATATTCATATCTTAAAATATTATCCGCTATTATTTATAGATTATGGACTTATTAACTTAATAATACAATTCCGTCATATAACTATTTTTGCATATTCTTTTACTATTAATTCTAAATATACTTTTTATTTAGTATCTACTAGTTATTTTCAGTAACTCATAGTCGAATATAGGATAAAGTTGAAAGTACAAAATATTATATCATCAATATTACATAATTGAAAACTCAATTTATTAAGGACTAGCGGCTCACCTCCCTTCGCTCGGGTTCACCTCTAGGAAAACAACAACAAATCTCTCTCACGGGAACCGTACATTTTTTTGAGATAAAAAGTAGCCTATGTGTTATTTCAGACTATAATCTATCTCAGTGCCAAATTTCATCCAGATTTGTTCAGCCATTATGGCGTGAAAGAGTAACAAACATCCATACTCACAAGCGTTCACATTTATAATATTAAAATATAATATACGGGTTTGTAGATCTACATAATTTTGGCGTACCTTGTCAAATGCCTAGTTCAGAAATTAAAGGGATGTCACATGAACGAGAAACTTCAGTACTTGTGGTTACGTTGCTACGATTCTGCAGTTTGAGCTCATATTAATTACTAGATATTTCACGTCATTAAGTTGGGATAGAGACGGTATCTATACATATAATAAAATTGTAACTAAGCCGAATCTGTACATTATGTTTTGGAAAATCTTATTAAAACAAAGTATATTATTGATACACAAGCCGAATCTATAGTTTTTAGAATTTTTGTCTGTCTGTCTGTTAACGCATCACAAACAAACACTTGAGGGATTTTGATGGAATTTGGTATGGTAATAGCTGGTTATCCGGGTCAACATATAGGGCACTTTTTATTGCTTCCTTTGGAAAATAAGTATACTAATATGTAAAACCAAAGAATTTGGTTTTTGGTTATCTAAACGCGGGCGAAGCCGCTGGCAATGCTAGTAAGCTATTCGAATATGGTTTATGGCTGTGGTTTCTGTTGAGTTTATTAATTATATTAATTTGTTGAAAACCACTAATTAATATAATCAGAACATTATATGGGTGTGTAGAACTGGATAAACAAACTCGATATTATTCGAGTGTTAATACATATTATGTATTCGAGTGTTTGAATTATAACAGGTATTTTATGCAATTGTTCGTATAAAACAAACTGACAGACAAAGACAGTACAAAAAATGAAGATTTAGATATTATAACATCGCCAATTTCTTTAAAATACATTTTTTTTCTTAAAATATTTACTTTGGGTATGTTATGTTTTTATGAAAATATATTACCGACTTAACCTCGCTTCGCTTGGGTGCGTCCCTAGGTACGTTTTAATTTTTTGAGCGGCGTCCTAGTTCTTTTTCTAAAAGAAAAGTAGCCTAAGTTACTCCTTATAACAGCTATCTGCCAGTGAAAATGCCGTCAAAATCAATCCAGCCGTTTCGGGAATTAGCTGGAACAAACAGACACACGAAAGGACAGACAAAAAGTTAAAAACAATAGATTCGCTCTCTGTTTCGATAGTAATGTCTATTTCAGTAAAAATTTCCAAAAAAAAAATTTTATATCCAGATTCGGCTTAGTTACAATTTTGTAACAATAATAATCTATACATAGATTATTATTTTATTATAAATAATATATTTATTTCAAGTCTGAATAAATAAGCAGCTAACAATTTTTGGCTTCAGGGAAATCTATTTAATTTACACGGTATAATTACTAGAACCGTTCATTCTTTACAAATTAGTGACAACGTGTATACTGTATATAGCATATAACTCGCTTCAACGTATTTAAATTTAAAATGGGGTTCGTAAATTTTATTTATTTGCGGTAAAGTTTCTATCAATATAAACAACTGGTTCATATAATAATATGGAAATTTAAATTGAACGATATTAACAGACAATATTTTAGTCATAAATTGCCAATTGAAAACAAAATACAGAAATAATGAGCACTATTTTAAAGCAAAACGAATTGAATGTCCAAAACTGGTGACAAGCTGGTTATAAAATGTAATAGGATTAAGCCTGCGATTTTGTATTTATGTTCTGAAAATTCAGAAATAAACACATTGTAGAGAATTCACGTTGTAATATGTTATGAAATTGCTACAAAAAAAAACGAAAATATCATATAATAAATAGACGTTAATAGTAATTTGATTGAAATCAAAATATCTAGAACCATGATTTGGACAGATTTATTATATTTTGTATATCGTTATCAAAGAAGATAGGGACTTACTAGGAATTCATATTCTAAAGGTGAAAATGGAGGCGTTAAGATCTGTACGAATGTTTTTATATAAGAACTACCGACTCACCCGCGTTCCACTCGAGTTCGTCCCTAGTTACGTTTTAACGTTTAGTATAGATTTCTCAGAAATGAGATATTTTCCCGCAGTAAAAAGTATTCTATATATTGACTCGGATAACCAGCTATTATCATACAAATTTTCATCAAAATCTATTTAGTGGTTTTCTTATGATGCGTTCCTAGACAGACAGACAAAAATTCTAAAAACTATAGATTCGGCCTCTGTATCGATAATAATGACTATTTCAATAAGATTTTCTAAAAAACTATTCAATGTACAGATTCGACTCAGTTAGAATTTTATTATATATATATATATAGATAGTAGAAAACTATGAAAAATACAAAATATACTTATTCCGAAAAATAATAAAACACGTTTTATCTACGTTTTAAACTTTACTACAAAATATTACTACACATTTTTAAGAATTTTCATAATAATATTTAAAGTCAATATTTCAGAATAAATACAAGAAACATGTGTGTAATATCCATTTGCAAAGTACGATTACTTGTAATGTAACAAGTATATCAGCCGGCCATCTGGCGAGATGTAAGAAGATTTATACCTTTTCTTATACACAAGAGATATTATATGCTTAAAGCAAAGTATTTCAAGATATTCTGGAATATTTTCAACGAGAATATTTATGTTAAAAATAATTTGTTTATATTATATCGTAAATGTACATATTTTCTAATAGATGCGTGTGTATGTATATTGTATATTATATGTATCCGATAATATTAGATTCCTTCGTCAACTTTTTCCCATTTTTTAGCTTGCTTTTTTTATATATTTAAATAGTTTTAACAAATAAATTTGACACCAAACTCTCCTGAAGTAGTTTGTCAAATGTAAAAAGTTTATGTAAATCACTTGCTTCTAGGTTTCATAATGAAAGTTTTGCGGCTTTATCTACTTGAATTTTAACTCCGAGTGGACATACTAAGTCCTTTAAAATTCAAGCTCATTTACCACATTTCATAAGGAAAGATTTAACCTCATTTCATAAATGTATAGGAAACAAAGATATTATATTTTTTGAGTTTGCTTTTGGTTAATAGATGTAGTAGTTTTTTTTTAATTTAGTAATAAAATTGTTGATCAATAATGATCAATAATAAGTTTCTATATATAAATTATATATATATATATATATATATATATATATATATATATATATATATATATATATATATACTTACAGTCATAACTTGTTTTATATTACATGATGACTAAACATTATATTCCGTTAATAGCTAGAGGTATATTTTTAACCGACTTCCAAAAAGAAAAAGGTTTTATATTCTTCTAAATGTAGTTTTTTTATAATATTATATGATTGAAATAACCATTATAAACATTAAGTAGGTACTTATTGCATTTCATTTCCGTTGTGATTTGCTTATTCTATCTCATATTTCCCCTCTTATTGTTATTAATAAAAATAACATCACTAATTAATATCAATACAGATATCATTCTTTTATGAACTCATGCTTAAAACATAACACGGGTCAACATGAAATTTGACTTTGATTGCAAAGCATTAAATTTCGGTAGTTTAGGTCGTAATAAGACGGAAAAAAAATATATGGCATGAAAAACTTTGCTTTTGTGCTTAGAAGACTGATTGAACGAAATTTTTAAAAATCTCGGATTTTAATTTTTGATTGAAAATAAAACTATTGAAATAAAAATGTTTATTATTTTTATTAAGTTTTACTATCAAATTAGCTTACAGAAAAGTGGAACAGTGGAACTTCACAGAGAACGTGAGATGTCTTTAGTTCATATTTCACGTCTCGAACTTTAATAAATTGACCACATATAAAACAAAATGCATCAGCATCGTATTTGCACTTTCGTGACGACATTTTAAGTTATTCTGGGCTTGTAAATAACACCTGATGGTTGTTTATCACTCGGGTGCCATCTAGCGGCACAGTGTAAACGTTAATACCCCACTCTCACCGCGCGGTCTTTTTAAAAATATTAAAATCAATTAAAATTTATGAAAAAATTGAAAAATGAGTATTATTATTATAACTATCACAAAAGCAAACTTTATACCGAAAAAAGGTATTTTCTTTTCGTTTTTGTGCATAACTAACTGGAAAATAATAGTATAAACTTTAGGACAAAGAACGAAAAATTTTTTGTAGAGTCGTGTAATGGATTTTTGTATAAAAATTACTGAATAAATTGCCTTTGAAATAAAAGTAATCTTAGTTAATCAAACAAATTATATTAAGATTATGATCCTATAATTCTATGATTATAGTAATGATTAATATATTACTATAATTATTTTCTTTATAATAAACTTAAGCTAAGCTTACTAACTTAAGCTTAGCTTTCTTAGATTTACGCGTATATTTGACACTAGCGACTCACATTCGCTTCGCTCGGGTTTGTCACTAGGTTGCTTCCCCATATAAAATTTTCATTCCTATTTTCACCCCCTTAAAGAATGATTTCTGGGATAAAAAGTATCCCATATCCATCCCAGGGTCTTAAACTATGTTCTTACCAAGTTTCATCTAAATCGGTTCAGTAGATCCAGAGATTACCCACTACAATCTCACAAACTTTACCTCTTTATAATATTAGTATAGATTTTAAATAAAACTATATTTTCTGTTTATTTTCGCGGATTTATTTTGATTTTTGTTTCCCGACGTTTCGAATGCTTTACTTTAGCAATCATGATCACGAGAGATAAAGGTTTTAGACGTCTCAAATGATATTATATAAATTTGTGGGTGAGCACTGTTTGTAACAACTATATAAAAAAACATTTAATTTGTTTTTTTAAGCTAATTTATTTGTGATTCGGCTCATTCTTACCTTTCCGGCGTAGCTAAAGTTAGATTCGGAGCAGGGAAAGCCCCGTCCGCAGCGCAGATGACGTTCACAGTGTCGTCATCAGTCTTGTTCTGGATGAGACGGAAGTTTGTCTCCGGCACTGCAAGAATATATTACAAATGTATTAAAACCTTTCATTTATCATTTCTTAAAAATATTGAATTTAAATGACAAAATGGGTTGTATTTTCATTAAATTAACTAAATTTAATGCTGTATTAGTGCTGTATAATAATTAATTGACAACACAAATTAATTGTCATTTAACGATTACACTGGCACGCGTGAAGCACTTAATCGAGTAATCATACACCAAAATGTCTTACATTATTTTGGAAAAGAGATGATACTCTTACACTGCTGGACCGATATTAACCAAACATAGCTAAGAACCACCGCAAGGAAACTGGCTTTCAAATGTAAAAAAAAACACATCGAAATCGGTCCATCCGTTTGAGAGCTCCGATGCCACAGACAGACATACATACACAGACAGACAAACATACATCGACGTCAAACTTATAACACCCCCCTTTTTGCGTCGGGGGTTAAAAATAGTCCTACAGAAATAATTTCACGTCGGCCAATGTCACTGAACAAATCCATCTGCCGGGAGATATAACGATTTTTTTTTATTTAAAAAATATCAAATATTCGAATTCATATAACCTGTTGTGTTTAAGTAATTTTATTCAGATAAAAGTCTGTAAGACCTTACAATATTTTATAACAATATCCATTTACTCTGAAGCGCTAGTAACATTTACGGTCTGCCAAAGGGAGAAAAGGGAAGGATCGGAATAAGTTAGTCGAGAACATCAGATGTAATGAGGGAATTTGGTGAATGTGACTTCTAACTGCCCGCAGTATATTATCATAATGATGAGTATTTGTACTTAGTGAAGCTAGCTAACTTATTATACGCCTTTTAGCACGTTGTGTTACAATATTTATTTGTTATCCATTATATGGACTAAAGATTTGTATTTTTGTATGTTTGTAACGAATAAACTCAAAAACTACTGGACCGATTTAGATAAAATTTGGTAAGTAGATAGTTTGAGACCCTGGAAAGGATATAGAATATTTTTCAACCGACTTCAAAAAGAGGAGGTTCTCAATTCGACTGTATGTTTTTTTTTTTATGTTTGTTACCTCAGAACTCCGTCATTTATTAACCGATTTGGACAATTTTTGTTTTGTTTGAAAGGGTATACTTCCAGATTGGTCCCATTTAAATTTCAAAAAAAAATACCACCCCTAAGAGTGGAAAAATAGCTAATGATGGATTTAGCCTACTTCTAATTATCATATTGACTTGAAACTTTGCAAGTGTTTCTATTTCCGTTGATAGTACAGTGGTTCGGTATTGTTGACCTGATCTGATGGTAAGGCCAGAAGGTGGATAGGTGGAACTCTTCAACGGCTAATAATAGATGCTTTGAGTTTGGGCTTATTTTGTTTGATTCGACAAGCCTAACACGTTAGAATTCTTACTTTGCTACTACTGTCTACACTAAAAAGGGAAAAATAAAAACTTTTTAACAAAAAAATAAAAACCGACTTCAAACAAAAGCACTAAAAAGTAAAAAATAACTGATTGGTAGTTTTCATTTACTATATATACCTAATCAAATATTTTCGAAGTCGGTGTGCTTTGGCTAAGTAATTAAAGCCTATTAAATACATCAAATATTTTCGAAATCGGTGCCAGCCCATACAAAGCAAAGCACACCGACTTCGAAAATATTTGATTAGGTATATATAGTAAATGAAAACTACCAATCAGTTATTTTTTACTTTTTAGTGCTTTTGTTTGAAGTCGGTTTTTATTTTTTTGTTAAAAAGTTTTTATTTTGTTAAAAAGTTTTTATTATGCCGGAAATCATCTCTTAAGGGAGTGAAAATGGGGATGAAAGTTTGTACGCCGAATCAACCTAGGGACGAATCCGAACACAGCCAGGGTGAGTTGCTAGTTTGTAATATTTTGAAATGTATATTATTTAATAGTATTATATGTTAGTTTGTTTATATGTACATTTGGTGTTCATGTTAGGTACATGGCTGAAACGATTTTGATGATACAATTTATGATTAGTTAGGAATTTGGAATATTTTAATTGAAAGAATTAAATTAAAATAATTACGTACCTAACTAAATTTATAAATCCTGAAGGAAAATTTTTATACGCCTCTATCACAAAGACAACTTGTTCGGTTCGAAAAAATATATATAAAGATATTGGGTATTTTTTTAAAAATATACTAAGTTATGAGAGAATAAAAAACACAGTATCAAAAATATCATTATTTGTACATATTTTATTAAAACACCCGAAAGAAATACAAGCGAGTGTTTAGTACAGACGTGTTTATACGCCACGCTACATTTCTCCTTACGAATAGACGGACGTCATGGAGAAAATTCGATTTAGTATGATAAGATGCGCATTTCATGTGCGTCGGGTCGCTCTCATCCCTTACATTCAAACTAGATAGATAAGAATATAAGATACGAATTCTGTATTGCAATACCATAATGCATTTTTTGCACAATAAAATGCTTGATTTCAAGTGAATGCTTAACATATTTAGATAAAACACATATATATATATATATATATATATATATATATATATATATATATAATATATGTGTATAAAACTTTACTACATATTATATAAAATAAAGTCCCCCGCCGTGTCTATCTGCCTGTCTAAAGGCGATAAACTCAAAATCTATCAAACGGATTTTCATGCGGTTTTCATCAATAGATCAAATGATTTATGAAGAAGGTTTAAGTGTATAATTCATTATAGTTTGGTGTAAATTGGCTGAAATATGAAAATAATTTTTGAAGATGTCGGTAAAAATCGTGCCGACTGGGAGTTTTATTGACGTACGCCGCATGAACTAACAAAGTTAAGTATATGGGAACAATGTATTACAGAATTGTTTGTCTTAAAAAGATCAATTAACACTTAAATTAACCGAAAACTTGTTTCTATTGTAAATAATCTCTTTCTTTTCTAAATTAATTTATTATATTAGTATTATCTATATACGTAAAGAAGTCCAGTGAAGCTTTGAAAGCCAAGTGAAATGATATTTTTCGCGTGCGAATTATTTTATGAAGAAAAACATCGTGATAACAGCTGTATATCTGAGAAAAATTAGCAAGAAATTCAAAAGACATGTGAAGTCCGACAACTCGCACATAGCCAGCATGGTGGACTATGGCCCGATTTCAATATGTTCAATACGAGGCAAGGCTGTGCCCAGCAATTCGACGTCGTAAAGGGCTGAATAAATCTTATTAATTAGCCATATAATATTATAATATCTTGCACATCTTGTGTGCATAATATGCATCGTGCGTAATATCACCAAACACATATCACAATATATCACACGATATTAGATCATTCATCACGACTCATTCCAAATCCATTATCTATACATACGAGTATAATAAAATTGTAACTAAGCCGAATCTGTACATATAATTTTTTTTGGAAAATCTTATTGAAATAGACATTATTATCGATACAGAGGCCGAATCTATAGTTTTTAGAATTTTGTCTGTCTATTACCGCATCACGGAAAAATCACTGGATGGATTTTCATGGGTATGGTGATGGCTGGTTATCTAGGTCAACATATAGGATACTTTTTACCGCGAGAAAACATCTTATTTCTAAGAAAAAATACAAAAACTGCAATGTAAGAGTATACTAATATGTAAAACCTAAGAATTTGGTTTTTGGTAATCTGAACGCGGGCGGCGCCGCGGGCAATGCTATTTACTTATAATTAGGATCTTTTCTAAGCAAAACAAGTATTAAGATTCTAGTTGTAACTAAAAATGAAGTAAAAGTTCATTTATTAAGCTTACATTGTACAACTCTAACTTTTTTTTGTTTTCGTAACTTTGTTTGAACAAGCTTTTTGTGATGAGAAAGTATTAAATTAATTGAATATCGTATCACCCACGTTGTACATAACAGAAAAAGACCATATGGTATTAAAAATAACAAGCACGAGCCATACAGCCATAGGACGCCATATTGTTAAACAAACACAAGTGCATCTAATGAGCTGTTAAAATTCTTGCAACGTACAAAAATGGTGGGATAAAGTCTAAACTGCTGTTGTACTGGAAAATTGCTATTTCTTTGTGTTTTCTAAAACCATCTGGCTTACTTCTTTCCAGAGTTCATGGAGCGAAATTTTATTTTAAGACTGTGCTAATACTATTCTTAACTTTAATGTTAATCGGTCTGCTAAATCTAGAATAAATTTTTATATTTTTTTTTAATTTATGGTCTTGCCTTAATTAAATGAGGTTTATAAAAAGTTAAAAAGTAATTTAGTGGAATTCTTATGAAACTACTTTTACCATAAAATGTGTTTTACTTAAGAAAAGAGTATTGGTTTGAGAAACGCAATAATAAGCACAAATTAAAAATATTTATAGTCATTAAAATCTTTGTTTAGAACTAAAAATTATTAAATTAATATTTTCATATTTTTATTATTCAAAATCTATACATATAATAAAATTCTCAGTCGAATCTGTGCATTAAATGTTTTTTGGAAAATCTTATAGAAATTTTCGATACAGAGGCCGAATCTATAGTTTTTATAGATTTTGAAGAAATTTGGTATGATGATAGCTCGTTATCCGGGTCAACCAACATAGGTTACTTTTTCCTGCGGGAAAATATTTCATCTCTGAGAAATCTATACTAAACGTTAAAACGTATCTAGGGACGAACCCAAGCGGAGCGAGGGTGAATCGCTAGTATGGACTATATAGTAAGTCTCACATTTATTATATTAATATCTCTATAAATAGGAATTAACCAATAAATTACAAGTAATCAATATCTTATGGATCAATCTTACGGTGTAACATACAGTATGATACCCAATGTCCAAAATCATGGTTTTTAGTTATACTTAAGACGATGATAATGATTACTTCAGTTAATTGGGTAAAATTAACTCAAATTAAAAATTTGCCGAGTGATCGAATTCGGCCGTAATTATTATTGAAAATTTGAGGACAACAGGAATAGAATTTCCCTGTCTATATAAAAAAAACTTAGCTGTTTCTAAAAATTATTCATTACTAAAGCTCCTTAATAGCTATTAAGCAAAAAAAAAAAGGAAATCGGTTAGCAAATACATGAAGGAAAAGGTTTTGAACTGTTTTGTCTTGACCTATTTATATAAAGACTAGCATTGCCCGCGGCTCCGCCCGCGTTCAGATGACTTTTGTATTTTTTCTTAGAAATGAGACATTTTCCCGCAGTAAAAAGTATCCTATATGTTGACCCGGATAACCAGCTATCACTATACTGAATTTTATCAAAATCTGTACAGTAGTTTTTTTGTGATGCGGTAACAGACAGACAGAGAGACAAAAATTCTAAAAACTATAGATTCGGCCTGTGTATCGATAATAAAGCCTATTTCAATAGCATTTTCCGAAAAATATTTAATGTACAGATTCGGCTTAGTTAGAATTTTATTATATGTACAGATTATAATTATACGGGATATAAAACATGAGACCACAATTTTCAGTCGACAGATATATTACGAGGGTAATTTGGCATCCTTTACATAATTCTAATTTCATACCAGAGAAACCCTAATATTGTTCAAATGATGTTATTATGATTTCTTCGAGTTCTAAGATCCAAGTTTTGTCACAACGTCGTATACTGCTAAGCCGGTAATAAATTACACATAAGTACTAGGGCTTAGAGAAACTCCCAAAGATACTAAATTTGGAAGCGTATTATGTAACATTTACTCGAATCCTAACTAGGTTTGTCCACATTAATACAACTTAGACAAAAAGTGGTTTATAAGACGTTCAAATATTTTTTTAACTGGATACTAGAAAAACTTTAATATTTTTAACATCCAAAGGGTTTCTGAAAGAAATCTTCAAAGAGACAAGATATATTTTTATGGTATATAATATTATATGAAAATTAATATATGTCTGTTTGTGACGTATGCGTTAATATAACATTTATCCTTTGTCAATGAAACTTCGCTAAGCTCGAAAAAAGTTTTTGCAAAATACTATTTCCGTTAAATGCGAGTTAGCTGTAAATAATCAAACATATTATATCGGATAATGATTTAACTTTTGAGATTCATCACTTTAAATACAATTGATGCTAACAATTACTGTAAAATATAAAATATATAGTTGATATTCATAAAACATGTTTTATCCGTCAAAATTCTAACTAAGTCGAATCTGTACATTAAAATAAATATTTTTTGGAAAATCTTACTGAAATAATCATTATTATCGGTACAGAGGCCGAATCTATAGTTTTTAAAAATTTTGTCCATCTGTGTGTCCCGTGTGCCCGTCTGGGAACGCAAAACGAGAGAACCATTGAACAGATTTTGATAAAATTTGGTATGATAATAGCTAGCTAGCGGGAAAATATCTTATCGTTGATAAATCTACACTAACTGTTAAAAGGTATTTATCTAGTTTTATAAATCCATTTCATTTAACTACCTCGCTTTACAAATCGTCATGTATAATTATTATCAGATAAAATGAATGCATAGAATAACAAATGTTGCTAATATTTAATTTATATATATATATATATATATATATATATATATATATATATATATATATATATATATATATATATATATATATTTAATTACTAAAATATGAAAGAAATAGATACATTGTTTCACTTACATACTCAGTAACTAAGCCGTAAAAAGTAAATTAATGTTATAATAAAACTTTTCCATAAACATTGTGTGAGAGATAGCCATAAATGAAACATAAATTTCAATAATGTTTGTATCAAATTATGCTTAAATATAATAATTTTGATAACAATATTCTTCATGTATGATTTGTTGCTTTCGCTCTGATATTACCTTTCACGAAAATACGTACATAAATCTTGGAAGTGTCTCAAAGTTTTGGCAAAAGTCAAACTTACAGAGTATTGTGATGTTCACGAATTAAAAGTATATATATTTCTTCTCTAACTTTAACTTAAAAATAGCATTTTCAAACTCATAGCATTAGGTAAATAGTTGTATGAAGTTTTCTAGTTTTTAGGATCTAATGACAGTCTGATTTTGACTTAATTCAAACTGTATAGTTCTAAAAGTCTTTCTTCTTTGGCCAACCATGTTCCCAGTTTAGCTGGTGTTGTCTTTTTGTACTGCACCAGATATATCTGCTCTAGCTTATCTGAGTACTCAGGTTCATGTCAAGGCATCTCTTTCGATATATTTGACAACCAGGTGGGGGTTCATCGTACTCTTCCTCGCGGACGGATTAGACGATCGACTTTTCCTCTTAGGATATGGCCGAAATATAGGTATTAAAAGTATCTGTTTTTTGCTATGTTACGTGTCACATGAACCGATTTTCGTAATAATTTATTTTTAATGTATAAGCAAAAAATATCCGTTCCTAAGTATGAAATAATTATTTTATATGATTTTGAAATCGTTTGGGTCGAACCTTTGTTGTTAAAAAGTAATAATGCTCTGAATCTACTGTGCGGCAATTATCATCATTTAATACATATAAATATAAAAATGTTGGGACATTAACACACAGCACCATCTGGTTCCATGGTAAGCTACGAGACTTATGTCATGGATACCAGATAGTCGATACACTACACATAATATATAACTTTAAATACATACATATTATAAATATAAACACCCTAGACTACAGTACAAAAATTCGTGCTCATCACACAAATGAATGCCCCTAGCGGGGTTCGAACACGCAACCGCTGTCACAGCAAATAGGGTCACTAAAAACTGAGCCAAACGTGCCATCGATATGTCGATATGTTGAAATATATAATTGTAACTTTACCAGTAATCTATACTAATAAATGGGGAGCCGATTGTTTTGTTCGGTTATACTGCGATAACTACTGAACCGATCAGAATAATACTAATACCATAAGATGTAGCGTATGTCGGAAAAGGTTTTAGTATATGATATGCTGGTGATTAATGTACTATGCGGACTGAGCCGTAGGAAAATGCTAGTATAATAATAATAATTAAATATTACTACCGACTCACCCTCGCTTACACCAACTTCGTTCGTTTCGCTAGGTAAGTTTTAACGGTTTGTATGGAATAGATAGACAATATATTATACATATACATTAATATGTAGGCATGATAAGTTGTTGTGGGTTGTATTATAAAGTGTTTTCCCGTAGAGACGAGATAATCTCGGTAAAAAGTAGCCTATGTCACTGTTCAGCCCTCTAACTATCTCCACACGAAATCACGCTAATCCGTCATTCTGTCTCAACGTGAAAGGAGGACAAACAAACAAACCAAAAAACAAACAAACGAACAAACACACTTTCACTTTTATAATATCAGTATAGATTTTAACTGCACAACTATTTTTATCAAGTTAATGTAATTTTAAACTGGTAAAATATTTAAAAAAAATTTGCAAGCGCACCCTCCGGTAACGTGCTTAACCGAATGTAAACAAATTCATTCAACCGTCATTCACTGTACCCTCTGTTGTTTTATAATTGCTTAAGAAAAAAATATAACACATTTCTCGAGTCATATTCATCATTTAACTTAATAACTTAAGGATTTTCGACTTTTTGTATATTTAGGCGGTTGATTCTTTTAATCTATACTTATATTATTATAACCGAGATAAAAAAATGAGTAAGGTTTTAAGCATTACTAGTTTTTTTTTGTTATTTTCAATAATTTTTGAAACTACCAACTAGTATAAGAAAAAAACTTTTCATAGCCAATTTGCTAAGTAAGGTTCTAGGCTAGGCTTTAACATCATCCTATAGGTCATACGATCGATTAATTATTATCAAAATAAAAACTACGCGAGTTGAACTGCGGGCAAAAGCTCGACGAAATCAAATAAAAATTGACTATTAACAATGTTAACTATGTTAATCCCTCCACGACCGCGGACACGCCGGCGTGTCAGTTAACAATAGATTTCTTAGAAATTTAATTAATTTCATAGAAATTTACCTGGATGTGTTATATTAATAATATAATTTTATATAATGAATTTAGATGATGTCATTCTTAAAATAACTTAGTATCAACACAATTACTTTACTATTAGAGATGGTTGTTTAGCTTACTACATTTGTGCTATTTTTATCAACCGACTTCAAAAAGGAGGAGGTTCTCAATTCGACTGTATGTTTTATTTTTTTTTTATTTTTTATGTTTGTTACCTCAGAACTCCGTCATTTATTAACCGATTTGAACAATTTTTGTGTTGTTTGAAAGTGTATACTTCCAGATTGGTCCCATTTAAATTTCAAAAAAAAATACCACCCCTAAGGGTGGAAAAATAGCTAATGATGAATTTAACCTACTTCTAATTGTCATATTGACTTAAAACTTTGCAAGTGTTTCTATTTCCGTTGATAGTACAGTGGTTCGGTGTTGTTGACCTGATCTGATGGTAAGGTCAGAAGATGGATAGGTGGAACTCTTCAACGGCTAATAGTAAATACTTTGAGTTTGGGCTTGTTTTGTTTGATTTGACAAGCCTAATACGTTAGAATTCTTACTTTGCTACTACTGTCTACACTAAAAAGGGAAAAATAAAAACTTTTTAACAAAAAAATAAAAACCGACTTCAAACAAAAGCACTAAAAAGTAAAAAATAACTGATTGGTAGTTTTCATTGACTATACATACCTAATCAAATATATTCGAAGTCGGTGTGCTTTGGCTAAGTAATTAAAGCCTACCTATTAAATACATACCTAATCAAATATTTTCGAAATCTGTGCCAGGCCATATAAAGCAAAGCACACCGTTTTTTTTTAATTTAATTCAATTCTCTTGTTAATGATACATGTAAAATAAATAATACGATATATACATACAATTATTTATGTTAATACTAGAGGATCGTCCTCGCTTCGCTCGGGTTCGCCTTTAGGAAAACAACAACAAGCCTATCCCACGGGAACCATACATTTCCGGGATAAAATGTAGTCTATGTGTTATTCTGATGTATGAGCTATATTATTGTAAAGTTTCATCAAAATCCATTTAGTAGTTTATGCGTGAAAGAGTAACAAACATACATCCATACACACAATCTTACAAATTTTGGCGTTTATAATATTGTTAGGATATCAATTGTAAATTGGTGTACAACTTCAAAAAAAAATGACATTTTTATATCATATTAATAAGTTGTCCAAATTTTAGCTCTCTGATTCCAGTATTTTGTTTTACTCATTTATGAATTAATTGGGAAAAGTTTTAATTTGAAGTCATAAAAAATCATTCAAAAATCATACTTTTCTCTAAAAATGCAAGCGGGATTGTAATGCACATAGATGCTTGATGCTGATGACGATATGCAGTTTGTTCCGATATCCTGAAACCATATGACCGGTGCAAAAAGATATAAGTGGATAACAGATGTTGCTATTCTTGCTTAGTTCCTTCAAAAACAGGAAAGCTTTCCGCTTTATAATCAAAAGGAAAAAATTTGTTTTTATACATATTTTTTAACATCCATACTAATATTATAAATGTGAAAGTGTGTTTGTTTGTTTGTCTGTCCTTCTTTCACGTCGAAACGTAGTGACGAATTGGCATTATTTTTTGTGTAGAGATAGTTGGAAGCCTGGAGAGTCATATAGGCTACTTTTTACCGCGGGAGATTATTTAATTCCCACGGGAAAACACATTATAATACAATCCAAAAATATTTATGATCAGAATTACTTGAAACTTGGTATTAATGCTCTTCAATTAAATTAAATAAATGTGTGTTTTAGAATTTTTTGAAATTTATCCTATAGGGGAGTAAAATAAGGGATGAAAGTTTGTGTGAAACTACTTTTTTAGAGATTTTTTTGTAGTTTTAGCGCGAGCGAAGTAGTGGGTTCTGCTAGTACAATATAAATTCTATACACGAATTATCAGATTAATATTAAAATGCGTTTGTGTGTTAGTTTGTTTGTTACTTTTTTACGCTGCAACAGCTTAATGATTTCGAGCGAATGAATGTAAGATAGTTTATATCTCTGTATACAAATATTGTTTGTCTATATACATTCCAGGCGAGCTATGTCCCCACTAAGCAAAGACAAGTTTTATTTAAAAAAAATGTTAGAAAGCAAAATGAATTTGATGTACATATCTCGCCAAGCTAACATTTATTCATATTAGTGTTCGTTAGTTAGAGTGAAAACTAAAAGCTCCTTATAAACACATTTATTGTAGTAAGTAAATAAAACTTCAATATTTAAGCTTTAATTTGCCTATAGAACTACAAAAATTCTGTAATTTAAAAATTCTGTTATACTGGCTTTTAATGGTTTGTTAATCTTTCAAAAATAACAGGATATTATTAACCGACTTCCAAAAACGAGGAGGTTCTCAATTCATCGGAATCTTTTTTTTATGTATGTTCACCGAGTACTGGAAGACGCCTGACCCGATTTGGATTTTTTTTTGTTTCAAAGGGTATACTTCCCAGATGGTCCCATATAAATTTTATCGAATTCGGTCAAGCGGTTTTTTTTAAATCAACAAATAAATTATTTTTTTAAATAAATAGCTCAATTGAACATGTTATTAAAAAACTTTATTCTAACAAATTACCTGCTTATTACGTCTACACTAAAAATGGACAAATCAAAACTTAAAGAAAAAAAATAAAAACCGACTTCCAGGCACTAAAATGTAAGAAAGACTAAACGGGGGTTTTCATTTAGAATAGATACCTAATCAGATATTTTCGATGTCAGTGCCAGCGGACAATATTTTAAGATATGAATATCTAATAGGTAAATATGTGTTTTACGTATCGAAATATATTAGATTTACTTTGCATCGGCAAATTACTCCAGGCCTTAGTCTATGCAATGTGTATTAAATTTGATCCAAATCGATCCAGCCGTTCATCATGAGTAACAAATATAATCCATACTAATATTATAAATGTGAAAGTGCGTTTGTTTGCCTTTGCCGTTCTTTTTTAGGTGGAAATTATATTTTGTGTGGAAATAGTTGAAGGGACAGTGACATAGGCTATTTACTGCGGGAGATTATCTCTTTGCCACGGGCAAAACAAATTATAATACAACCCAAAAAATATTTATGATCTGTATTACTTGAAACTTGGTATTAATGCTCAATACAATTAAATAAATACATGTTTAACATTTTTTGAAGTTCATCTCATGTTGGGGTAAAATAGGGGATAAAATTTTGTATGAAACCTACCTTCTTGGAGTCTTTTTTTATAGTTTTAGCGCGAGCGAAGCCGAGGGTTCTGCTAGTATATATAATATATATATATTAGCGACTCACCCTCGATTCGCTCGGGTTCGTCCCTAATTTGCTTCCCCATACAAACGTTCATTCCCATTTTCACCCCCTTAAGAGATGATTTCCGAGGTAAAAAGTATCCTATGTCCTTCCCAGGGTCTCAAATTATCTTCTTACCAAATTTCATCTAAATCGGTATCGTAGATCCAGAGATTACCCCCGACAACGTCACAAACTCATAAACTTACAAGCTCATAAACTTTACCTCTTTATAATATTAGTATAGATATAATATACTAAACACAACATATACAAACTTTCGTACTGTAACAGTAGTGCCATCACAAAAGTAACTAAAATTAAATAATATAACATGGTTTTATGACTTAAACCAAGCGCCATCACTAACTGACGGTAGAACGTGTCATGTGCGACGTAAGCGTTTTACGAGGAACCGACCCCAAATATGAAATTCGGTATTACATACTCGTGTTACATGTTGTTTCTATCGATTTCCTAGATCGCTTTCGTGAATGGCATAGAGTATGGCTCAATTTTCTATTTCCATATAATGTTTACATATGTAGGTATACCTTTTTATATGTATAGGTATATTTCAATCTTTGACATTTTTATGACATATATGAAAAACCAAAACAAATCTATCCCACGGGACCCGTACATTTATACAAAACCTATATGCTAGCTAAACTATGTGCTATTTCAAACTATAATCTATCTCTGTACCAAACTTCATCCAGATCCGTTCAGCCGTTCTGGCGTGATTGAGTAACAAACAAACATCTATTCATCCATCTAAATTTTTGCATATATAATATTTATATAGAATAACAGGATTATAAAAAGAGATTTGTTTGTACGCCTATTTGTACAAACTATTTATTAAAATGACATATATATAATACAAAAAAAGAGCACTCACCAAAAACAATCATCTGTTTCGTCCTCGAGTCCTCCTCCATGAAAGTCGATACAACACACGTATAGTCACCCGAAATGTCTGTATTTGGTTTCACTATACGCAACGCCCTATGCATTTTTAATGGGTCGTTTGACGCTCGATACGTCAAGTCGACTCGACCTCGTAATATACCCATATCCTGCGGTTTCTGTGAAGCAATCCATTGGTACACAGGTCTTGCTTTGTTCTTAAAGAACCATTTTACAACCAACCCCGAAGTATTGTTTCCATATGTATAATCACAGTCTAATACAACAGCGTCTTGAACACCATACTGAATAATTTCTGGTACAGCAACTTTCACTATCTTCACCGCGGTAAGTCCTGTAACAAAATAAAATACCTTGTTTATTTTGAACTTTGTTTTAATTTTTCGACAAGTTTCGATTCAACTTCGTTTTCTTTTTTATTTTTATAGTGGATACTTATATATCTACAGCTATTTTGATGTTAATTATAAAATTAGAACAATATATAATTAAATTTATATTATAAAGACAGTGGTAGCCTAGTGGTAACCCGCTCGCTTGGGAAACCGAATGAACTTTTTCAAATCCCGGGTCTCGCACCTCTGATATTTTCATGTGCGAATTTTCAACATGATTAACACTTGTCTTACCGTGAAGGAAAACATCGTGAGGAAACCTGTATGTTTGAGAGAACCTAGCAACTTTTCGAAAGACATGTGACGTCCGCCAATCCGCACTTGGCCAGCGTATGGTCTCTCCCCTCATACTGAAGGGAGGCTCGTGCCTAGTAGTGGGATGTTAAAAATAGGTCTGAATATATATTATAACATAAATTAAAAAAAAATCGAATTGAAAAATCCATAAATCACAAACTAGGTAAGAAGGGCGTATTTGATAAACAACTGTGATTTCAAATGCTGTGTTTCGTGTAAACAAAAACACCTCCATGTGACTGACAGCGCGTTAATGGAAGTGTCAATAATAATAGGAAAATCCAATATTGACGTCAACACGACATCCAGATTTGCCTAGATAGATAATAAACAGTTTAATAATATTCTAATTCATTCATTTGATGATAAATGATTCATAATTAATTATTATAGTCAGTAAATGAATCATATATGCCTCTTATTTGCATTTTGATATAAAATAATAACGTGAATATAAACTTTGTAACTCCATAAGGTATCGGAACAGAGAGCATCTGGCACCCACAAAAAAGACATTCTGTGAAGCATTCGAAACGTCGGAAACTTTTGCTGTGTGATTTTTTAAATAAAATATATACGCGAAGAAATCCTAAAAGATAGTTTTATTTAAAACTAGCGACTTACCCTCGCTTCGCTCGGGTTCGTCCCTGGCTGCGTTTTATTTTTTTTAACGGGATCTTAATTATTTTCTAAAATATAAGTAGCCTAAGTTACTCCTTATAATATCAGCTATCTACCAGTGAAAGTCTCGTCAAAATCAGTCCAGCTGATTCGGAGATTAGCCGGAACAAACAAACGGACAGCCAAATAAAAATTTAAAAAATGTGTTTTTCTTAAAAGTACCGAATATAATTTAATATAAATTTAATAAAAAGCTGTTATTTTGACATTACAAACAGACACTTCAATTTTATTTATCTGTATAATTATAAATGTGCAACATGTGTACGTCCGAGTCGAGTGTTATTAATATCGATAATAAAATTTACAATATTATGTATGTGTTCGTTATATTATGAAATTTTATTTCAGTAATTCAAAATCAGTATAAAATCGATAATAAAAGGGCAAAACGATACGAATAGCAAATAACATTACAGATAACATTTTCAAACTATTAAGTCAAATTACATCCTTCAAGAGATGTTTCAGTCTTAATCCCAACAGACGTACATCCTGAATACCAAAGTTTTCTAGTTTATAGTCAAATACAACGCATATCTAATCCTGAACCATGATTCTCACATTAATATTTATGCAATTCCCAACTCAATGTTTTGAAAGCTTATTTAAATTCGTTCTTGGCCCTACTTAAAAGCGAACGCGACCTAAAAATTTGGGCTTCACTTAAAATTTCATCAATGAACATTCGAAGTGACAAAGTGGAAATAGATTGAGTGTCCGATGATAAATTCATGAAAGAATATTTCTGAACGTTTGTCAACTACGTGATTGTACTGACAATTGATCAACGTCACGGTAAAATATTTTTTAGTGAGAAAAAATGTAATAAATCAAGAATTGGAAAACATCAAAAGTAAATAATAAATAACTAATAAAATATTAATAAATATGTTGGGACATAAACACACAGCACCATCTAGTTCCATGGTAAGCTACGAGGCTTGTGTTATGGATACCAGATAGTTGATACACTACACATATATAATTTTAAATACATTAATACATACATATTATAAATATAAATATCCATGACTAGAGTACAAAAATTCGTGCTCATCATATAAATGAATGTCCCCAGCGGAATTCAAACCCGCGACGGCTGGCACAGCCAGTAGGGTTACTACAAACTGTGCTAAACGTGTCAAACTAATACATTAATGATATATTAAAATAATATCATAGTACTTCGACAGTAGTGAAAATTCGGTAATATAAATATCCACTTAAATATCAGATAACTTACCGGTTAACTTAGGTTAAGTATGAAATTCGGTAATTAGTTTTACGAATGACATGACCAAGGTTTTGTATTGTATAAATGCTTCATACTTAAAAGCATTTTCATGTTGCTAGAGAGGATATGTTGGTACTCTATTAATTGAAGGTATTTTTAACGTGTCCTCATACGTTAATTAAATCCTATCCATACATATAATAAAATTGTAAATAAGCCGAATCTGTACATAAAATATTTTTTGGAAAATCTTATTGAAATAGAAATTATTATCGATACAGAGGCTGAATCTATAGTTTTTAGAATTTTTGTGTGTGTCTGTCTGTCTGTCTGTCTGTTATCGCATCACGGAAAAACCACTGGAAGGATTTTAATGAAATTTGGTATGGTGATAGCTGGTTATCCGGGTCAACATATAGGATACTTTTTACCGCGGGAAAATGTCTCATTTCTGAGAAAAAATACAAAAACTGCAATGTAACTGAGTATACTAATATGTAAAACCTAAGAATTTGGTTTTTGGTAATCTGAAGCGGGCGGAGCCGCGGGCAATGCTAGTCTAATATATGCCTATTTAAGCTACACAAATGTAGTGCTTTAAATGTCATAAAAAAAACTATACATATAATAGAATTCTGAGTCGAATCTTTAATAAAACTATCTTTTCTGATTATTTCGTGGATTTATATTGATTTTTGTTTCTTTTATTATTGTAGATTAACATTAAGAGATAAGTCACCTTTTGTACACAAGATATCTGTTTTCATATGTTTATTATTATTTCTTATGATTTATTTATGGTAAATAAATAAGAAAATAAAAAACACAAACCCCAAAATAATAACAATGACACTATACACGCGAAAATTACTACAATACCGTGAACGACCCTAAGAGCTCTTACTCAGTATTCACTAACGATGTGAACCTCACATTTTGATAAATCTTTCGGTCAGCAGACGTGAATAGTCAGATCGTATGTGGTTTGTAGAAGCCATTGTTATAACACGATTGTGTAAGCGTCTCGAGTGTAACGTGTCAAGTGCTTAGAAAATCCAATGGGAATACTTTTCTAGAATTGTTGAATCCTCCAACTTGAATTTTGCCTTAGCAAGGTCCGTCCGACTGTCCACTTCGTTCTTTTATTTGTGAACTGAAATATTTTCATCAGTTTCCTCGAGCGAATTTAACTTTCCGAGTGATCTTTTTATGAAAAAGCTTAAGTGTTATTTTAGTTTCATTCATGATGAAATCGCTTTTATACATCTACGTCTGCACTAATTTTATAAAGTGGAAAGATTTGTGTTTTTGTATGTTTGTAACGAATTAACTCAAAAACTACTAGATTTAGAAGAAATTTGGTAAGAAGCCAGTTTGAGACTCTGGAAAGGACATAGGATATTTTTTATTCCGGAAATCATTCCTTAAAGGGGTGAACATGGTTTATGGATGGAAAAGTTTATATGAGGCCTATTGACTAACCCGAGCGAAGCGAGGGTGAGTCGCTAGTGTTAAATAAATATTAAAATATGATGAATGTTCATACAAATACTTAAAATTCCTGTGGTATTTGATTAGAAAATTCTTTTGAAGTTAATATAATTATGTTGCAAACGTTTGTAAAATATTTATTTGTGAAGTAAATATCTCAAAGTAATTTTAGCTCTTGGGCAAATATTGAAATTACAGTATGAAGCCAAAACACGACGTAATATTCAGGTAGACAATGCTCCTACTTCGTTTAAAATAAAACCAATTATGACGGTAATATTTCCTTAACAAGATATTTCAGTACACATTGCCGACGGTACATTTTATGTTTTACCAGTAAGATTTAAAGCACGCAATGTGCGAGAAAGTTTAACGATGGATATAGCGTAGGAAATCTCGTGGTAAAAGCTCTGGGTTAAGATTACAACGCCCGTGTCAGAGATAAGGCATGCATATGAACCCTTGAAACTACGAGTGTGAATCACTGTTAAGAGATTGTGAGAACGCATGCGGAACGAAGATGAATAATGGGGAACGTGTTATGTAAACATTCGTATTGGTTATAAAATTATGTTTAAGAATAGATAGTCTTTTTTTTTAAACTTAATAAATAATTTAAAGTTTTATCACTTAAAGCTTATTATCGGTTTATAGAAACACGAGATGGCTTTTACTTTTCCTACGACAAGTTATATTTCTACAATCGACATATAAGCGCTGATGGAAAATAAAATAAAACGGAATAACTTTTCTGATCATGCGACTTAAAGCTTAAATATAAAATTATCATATACTAGCGTTGCCCGCGGCTCCACCTGCGTTCAGATGACCAAAAACCAAATTCTTAGGTTTTACATATTAGTATACACTTACATTGCAATTTGCAGATTTTGTATTTTTTCTTAAAAATGAGACATTTTCCCGCGGCAAAAAGTATTCTATATGTTGACCCGGATAACCAGCTATGACCATATCAAATTTCATTAAAATCTGTCTAGTAGTTTCTTCGTGATGCGGTAACAGACAGACAGACAGACAGACAAAAATTTTAAAAACTATAGATTCGGCCTCTGTATCGATAATAATGACTATTTCAATAAGATTTTCCAAAAAATATTTAATGTACAGATTCGGCCTGGTTAGAATTTTATTGTATGTATAGATTTAATAGTTTTTTTTATTGAAAGTAGCAAAAGAAAGTCATGTTGGCTAAGCCTGATAAGAATAAATATATGATTAATGTATGCAGTAGATAAAAGTAATATAATTTTGTTTGCAAATCGATTTTTCTAGTTGTAGCAAACTTTTATGCCCGCTAAGGTTCTGGCATAATATACTCATGCCCTTTTACAATTTGAGTCGTTCAACAGATTTTGTAATATCATACTTAAATAATTCGATAACTTAAATAAATAGACGTCACGTTTAGCTCAGTTTATAGTGACTCTATTTGCTGTGCCAACGGTCGCGGGTTCGAGTCCCGCTGGGGACATTCATTTGTGTGATGAGCGCGAATGTTTGTACTCCAGTCAAGCGTGTTTATATTTATAATATGTATGTATTTAAAGTTATGTATATATGTGTAGTGTACCAACTATCTAGTATCCATAACACAGGATTCGTAGCTTACCATCCAATTAGATAGTGCTATGTATTAAAAATATTTTATTAAAACTAAATAATAATATCAATGTTTATTCTGACTCATAAAGTATTTCTATATAAAAAAAATTCTGTATTGCTTATACTTTTGAACTTATAATATTGTAATTATAAAATATCGCGAGTTTCTCTGGTCGAAAATATAAGGTGGTCACTTGCGATGTAGATATTTTTTGCTTGTACTTATATAAGAATCACGTATAAAAGTTCACGTACAATCGCGATACACGCATGTAAAGGCTCTTTAAAGGCTCTTTTCAGGTACCAACCACTCTATTGCACCACTAGCCCTATCACTTCACTTTTACTTATACGGCCTTAAGCGCAAGTTTTAGGTATGGTACTATGATGTAACGACATTTCATACTCGCATTTACGTAATAATATTATAGTAATAAAGAAACTATTAGTATACTCTATTATATATGTATATGAAATACAAATATTTGAATTTCTCGCCTTTTCTGTACTATAATATGCATATATCATACATATAAACCTTCCTCTTGAATCATTCTATCTATTAAAAAAACTGCATCAAAATCCATTACGTAGTTTTGATTTACTCCGAAAAAAAACGAAGAAATTATTTAGAAGTCATGTCTCTATCCACACTGCAAAGAAAGGTACCATTAAATATTCAAAAACAAAGTTTTTCGGAGAAAATAGAAAGTTTTGTAAGTGATTTTTCGTGACATCCTTATATAATAAAAATAACTTGTCCCAAAACCCAACATAGCTAGCTTGGAGTCATATTATTTTTTAATTTGATTCACTAACCCTAGCAGACCCTCCGATGCTATTTATATTTCATTCCATCTACCGAGTAAAGGGCGGATAGTAAAGTTAACTATGATATAGTGTATCTGTAGGGCGTTTCTATGGTAAATTAAACTCAATAGGTCGAAATTACATTTATTTTCCATTATAACGTTTTCAATTTACTTTAAATGAAAAAAATTCTATAATTTTTTTATCTTCAAATATATAACACTGCAAAATTCTTCACTTTATAGTGGCAGAGTAACAGCATAGTTAGCAAGATGTTTTTCTTTTATAAAGGTTTAATAAATAAAATTAAAAAAAATCGAAATATAACAAAAAGTTTAGAAACATATTTAAAAATATATTATTTTGGAGTTAATTAATTACATTTTAAATGAAAAAGTGCACAAAAACAACAGAACTTTTTACCTTTTAAGTTAGTTTTTTTAACTTTTCAAGGACTTTTTTCAAGGACCAGAAAACAAAATAAATCCGCGAAAATATCCGCGATAAAAGATTTCTTTTAAAGGATTTGTTTTAATTTGCCTAGTATTTAAAATGTCGAGTATTCGCGTAAATATAAGAAAAGGTTAAACAAGGATTGATCAGTAGTTTACAAACAAACGGTCTTTTATCCATTAACAATACGGAAACATTAACCGGATATTGAATTTGAATTGAGTATATTTCCTTGGGAACCACAGATCGATGGTAATCAAATATGGTTTGTAAAGCAGTAAGTAGGTCAGAACAAATTAGGGAACTAGTTTCCTAAAAGCTCATGCTGTTACAAAACCCGATGGGCTTGGAACTTCAATTGTGTAAGGAATTAGATAAACTAGCTATGAACCGCTGCTCTTTATGGAATATAATGAAATATTTCTAAATAGAAGGCACTGACGACACGTTTGGTTCAGTTTGTAGAGTTTGCTGTGCCAGCAGTCGCGAGTTTGAGTCCCGCTGGTAGCATTCATTTGTGTGATGAGTACGAATGTTTTTACTCCAGTCATGGATGTTTATATTTATAATATGTATGTATTTAAAGTTAAATATGTGTAGTGTACCAACTATCTGGTATCCATAACACAGGCCTCGTAGATTAATTACCATGGAATTAGATGGTGCTGTGTGTTAACGTCCCAACATATTTTATTATTGTTATTACTGATATTACTACTGCTACTGTCTTTTATGGTCTCAGGTCAAGATTAAAATTATAATATATAATATAAAATATTTAGTAATAATTAAATTAAACGGAAATAACAAAGTGTTTTTTTTGTAATATAAATTTAAACTATTAAGCATATTGACCCCTTTTACATGAGTGAAAACGCGATCAAAAACTATTCCTTTAAAATATAATTGCTATATAACAAAATCATTATAAGCATCACCAGCGACTCTCCCTTGCTTAGCTCGGGTTCGTCCCTAGGTTGATTTCACATACAAACTACAAACTTTTATCCCCATTTTCAACCCCTTCGATGATTTCCGGGATAAAAAGTATCCTATGTCCTTCGCAGGGTATCAAACTATCTTCTTATCAAATTCCATCTAAATAGCTTCAGTAGATCCAGATACCCCCTACAACGTCCCAAACTCACAATTCACAAACTTTACCTCTTTATAATATTAGTATAGATATAATATATTTTCAACTAAAATTTTAAGCCTTGCAAATCTATCTACACTTTACTAAGAGCCCGCAGTATAAAGGTCGCGATATATTATTTCCCTGCGGAAGCCCCGGTTTGCCCCTGAGCGATTAATAACCGGTTTTCTTTGCCAGGCTACATGCATCTGACAGTAACGATCGCAGTTTTACTCTGTCATTTATCCTGTCGGCCTTTATTATTTAAATTTCGACCCAATTTTTAGGTAAATTTAAATTTTTAACGTAGTTCCCTTTTTCACGCATCAATTAAGTGAATCATGCAAATAAGCATTTTTAACTTACAACGTTGATTTTGTTTGATGATTGCTTTCCTTTATGTTGCTTTGAGGCTTTATTGTTTCTTTGTTTTAATCATGACATGGATTTAAAATTGTTAAAAATGGTAGGAATATAAGTTACTATATAGTAATTGTTGATCGATTAGTCAAATGTTACGTTGTTGTAAATACACTGTATGTGACTTCTTAAGTGAATGCTACTAGATTTTATTCTTATAAATTAAAAGTACATTTTCACGGTTAGTATAGATTTCTCAGAGATGACATATTTTCATACATTAAAAAGTAAACTATATGTTGACCCAGATAACCAGCTATAATCATAACAAATTTCATCAAAATCTATCTAGTGGTTTTCTGGTGATGCCTTTCCAGGCAGACAAAAATTCTATAACCTTTAGATTCTGCTTCTGTACTGATAATAATGATAATTTCAATAAGATTTTCCAAAGAAATATTTAATGTACAGATTCGATCCAGAATTTTATTACATGTATAGATTAATGTAAGAATTTTTAGTCACAATAAATAAAAAGAAACAAAAATAAGAGCAAGAAAATCACCAAAGATTGTCACACGATCTTATAATAAATTCAAAATAATTTATTCAGAATTAATTTATTATTTTTGTAAGTTAAATTACAAATTACAATAATTCTACTACATTGAAGTAGCCTGGAGGCATGAACGAATTAGAGACTGGACCTGACATAAAATACAAATGTATGAAAACTAGTTCAACCAAGTGACGCATAACGCACATAAAGATTTTATTACATTATTATAAACACTGATACACAATACAATATTTCTAGTGCTTGAACGTAATCGATAAAATACATATATCGATGAACCAATGAATGACATTTTAGACATTGGTTAGCATTTTCATCATATTTTACATCTTTTAATTTATTCTTCTTCTTTTAATTTTAATAAATTAAAATAAATGAATTAAAGAGGCAATAATAATATGTCAAATTATAATTATTTTTTAATTTGATTTATATAAATACGATGGCATTGATGGCAACATTCTGTTGACCTATAATAA
The DNA here is from genome assembly GCA_947093115.1 of Brenthis daphne. NCBI lineage: Eukaryota > Metazoa > Arthropoda > Insecta > Lepidoptera > Nymphalidae > Brenthis > Brenthis daphne. Next base: position 25,851,390 of record OX352474.1, on the reverse strand, counting down.
TGTTAATGAACAAATAAATATCGGGTATATATTCCATTAATATATAATAAATATTATTTTGTAAAGATTAAAAAAAAATATTAAGCTAATTTAATTAAATAAAGTGATTTTGTTGATTCTGTTATTGAACTATTTTAATTGGCAATTGATTGTCTCGGGTAGTTATAAAAATGTGACACAGTCCTAATATTGCTCAGTTCTTAATAAACATTTGTGAAATTAGGAAGAAGAAAAAGAGATTGCAAATTAAAGTGAGTGTTGCATCGTGAAAGTAAAATAATTAGTGCAATTGGTAAAGTGTTTTATTACAAATCGCCAACCCAGAAGTTTAGTGCTAAAACATTATTGTTTGATTTTGTGTAATTTATGTGTTGAAATAAAATGATCTGTATTATTATTACAATGGAATAATATTCCAAAGTATATAAATGTGGAATAAAATAAAATAAAAATTAAGTACACATACTAATTATAATTTTTGCATTTATATTTTTATTTTATTTAGAAAATATTTTTATAAATTTATTGTCATCAGATTGTAGGATACTGTGGTAAAAGTATTTTATGTTATTGTACTGTACAAATAACACAATTCGTTAGTAATTTCTTCAAATATCGATATATTTTTCGACATTGTCAAGCTCTAGTCGATGTCAAATGGACTCACTCGACAGTTTAGTCATTTGTTCTGAATGGTATAATCCAGGGATTTTATGATGGTTGTCAGATGTCAACAATACATAGAAATATCGACTATATTTAACATAGTTGGATAATATGACATTTTATTTTACATTTAATTAAATTGTGTGATAAATAACAATAAATGTAATAAAATAATGTATTTACAAGTGAAAAGAAATACTGCTGCTTCCGCCGTTATAGTTTTTACATCATTTAACAGAACATTTAGTCCTTTTTGGGAGATGTTTTGTTGACAAATAAGTGCTTGAGACTGACGCAAAAAACAAACGACCAAGCCTAAAATCTCCTGGTTACTGAGAAGACCGATAAAGGTACGTCCGCTTATATGTCTAGTCCAGTGGTTAATTCGTTCATGCCTGGAGGCTATCACATCAATAACGAAGCCTCTTCTCTTGCACTTTCATTAATTTTAGTTATGTTATAATTAATGAAAATAACTATACCGAAACAAAACACCTTTCGTTTTTATGACGTTTTAAATAAACCTTATTCATAAAAAAACGGTTCCTTTAGACAAATAAATATGTTGGGTTGTACATTAACACACAGTACCATCTAGTTCCATAATAAGCTATGAGGCTGGTGTTATGGATACCAGATAGTTGATACACTACACAATGATATACCTATAGCTTTAAATACAAACATTAGTGCTCATCACACAAACGTATGCCCCCAGCGGGGCTCAAACCAGCGACCACTGGCACAGCAAGTACACTACAAACTGAGCCGAACGTGTCGTCACAAAGATATCACGTTACAAAAAAAATACAGCAGTATTAACATTCTTATTTTTTATGTTTATTACAAGCATAATACGTAATTAGTATATAATTTGTAGAAAACAAAATACCAGTTTCATTTTACGGAATTATTACGTAAAACGAAATTATTTTATATTACTCAAATAACGCCTTATAATTATGACGAAATAAACGGTTTTTCCTTACACAGTGCCGTAGATATTAGAGGGACGAAGCACACAAGTAATCTCCATCCCATAATGAATGTTGTTTCCTTATCATTTTATTATCCTGTGCCTTATAGCTCATTTGCGTCGCCTAAACAAAATATGAAAAAAAAAAAACAATATTTAGTATTCAGAAGAGAGATAATTTTAATTGTTCTTATATGGAATATTTATGTGATGAAAAAGTTATTATTTTATATTTAAACTAGCGATTTAATCTCGCTTTGCTCGCGTGCGCTAGGAACTCGAATTTTGTTCACAATTTCATGGGTTTTAATGGTTTTTTTGCGCGGAAACTTATTTGTTTTACTTAAATAAAAGTAGACTAAGTTAGTCCTTATAACATCAGCTACAAACCAGTGAACGTCACGTCAAAATCGGTCCAGCTGTTTCGAAGATTATCCGGAACAAACAGACAGTAACAGAAAAAAATACTTTTTTAACAAGTACCGTTTATACTTTCATATGCATTTACCAAAGAGCTGCTGTTTTATACATACAGACACTTCAATTCTATTTTTATTTGTATAGATATAAATGTTGTACTTGAGATATTACAAGTGCATTCAAACCCGTATCTGAAACTTCTTGAAATAATCCTTCATCAAGAGGATTATTAGTTGTATAGTGTATATGTTGTATAGATATTATTTTATAGTACCTACAAGAATTCCCAACAAGATTATAACTTATAAGGGCTGAACTATTTTCATTATTATAATAATTATACTAGCGACTAATCCTCGCTTCACTTAGATGCATCCGAAGATAGGCACGTTTTAAATAATACTTTCTTAGATTTACGCGAATATTTGACATGTTAAATAAAACTATCTTTTCGGATTATTTTGCGGATTTATTTAGATTTTTGGTGCTTTACAGCAATCATGGTCACGGGAGAGACTAAGTTTATAGACGTCTCAAACACATATACTTGTTACAGACAGTGCCTACTGTCTACCCATTATTTTACAAAAATGATTTCAAAAATTCAAAAATGGCACTAAAGTACCTTACAATATTTGTTCATTTTTATTTCGAAGCATTTTAAAAAATTAATAAGTATTATAAGTAAATATTATTTATATCATTTTAGCTGTTATTATTATAAATATTACAATTTTTAATAAACTTTATTAATTACTAATATTATTTAGTGTTGCTATTATTATATTATGTATAACCATAAAGTTCCCACATTTTATTTATGTAAATTAAATTTATTTCAATTTAATTAATAAAAGCATAAAGAAGAAAAGCATTAATTTTATTTTAGCACCATTAATTAAATTGTCGGCGCAACATATTTTGTGAACAATGATTGCAAGCAAGTTGTTGTACAAGCAACTGATTTATTTGAGGAAAAACTGAAAAATTAATAAAATAACGGGAGTCAAGCGGCAAAAGATTTACGAGTCAACTTATAAAAGTTTAACTTTGGAGGCTGAATTTCTGTAAATCGAAGTACTTCAGTATAACAACGGTATCCAATAGCGAAACTGTTGTGGATTTATTAAATTTAAAACTATTTGTGGGATCTCGAATAGTTTGGTTTGTTCAAAAGTCCACGGAACAGTTTGAATTTATTTGATAATATACCGATTGAAAGTATTGAAATATCATTTACCTAGTATTTTGTTGGGAATCTACTGATATCCATACTAATATTATAAATGTGAAAGTGTGTTTGTTTGTGTGTCTTTCTTTCACGTCAAAACGGAGTGACGGATTGGTGTTATTTTTTGTGTGTAGATAGTTGAGGAGGGCTGGAGAGTGACACAGGCTTTTCTTTACCGCGGTAAATTATTTAATACCTACGGGAAAACACCTTATCCAAAAAAATATTTATAATCAGAATTACTTGAAACTTGGTATTAATGCTCTTCAATAAGATTAAATAAACATGTCTTGTAGCATTTTTCGAAATTCATCCTATAGCGGGGTAAAATAGGGGATGAAAGTGTGTATGAAACTACCTTTTTAGAGGATTTTTTGTAGTTTTAGCGCGAGCGAAGCCGCGGGTTCTGCTAGTATTTTAATATAGAGAACGGGAACGCTTATTCTATTTTGGACACTGATATACCGTAAAGGTTAAATATAAAATATAGTTTTTATTATGTTATGTGACGAAAAAAATAATTAACATACTAATAATTTTCTAATACTTATCGTATAAATGTATGTAAGTGTTTATTTCCCAATCTAAGATAGTAAATTTCAAAAGACAGCTAACATTACGAGTATATTAGAACTGTAACAGAAAATTATATTGTATTTTGTTTATGCTTACTTTAAGCACTAGATTTTACAACAACTAGAATTTATAACAACAAGTAAAATATTTCTCATACAAAAAATAAAGATAAAATATTAATTGTTTTACAGAACGTTTAATTAATTGTAAAATAAAATGATTTCATTTTAATTAATTAAAGCGAGAGAGAAACAAAGTAGCGCTTTACTACACAAAAATATCGTTGTTTCTGCGATGAAAACGAGCGTCGAATGTAGGTCATCCCGTACTGAAGTAACTTACAAAGATGTTAGGGTCTGGCCCAAGTTATAAGATATTTTATTCTAGTTTTAATTTTTGTAAAAACTATGTTCAAAGTAAATCGTTTTGAAATAACAAGAAAATTCATAAAAAATTGTAGTGATATTTCAATTAAGGAATGTTTAGAATTATTATTACTATGGATACGGTAATAAAATTACTACTATATACTACTCAGTAATAATACCTATTTTACTTTGTTCAATAACTTTTTACAATATATTTACGAGTACATAAATCTATACATATAATATAATTCTGAGTCGAATCTGTACATTAAATATTTTTTTGATAACCTTATTGAAATAAATTTTCGATACAGAGGCCGAATCTATAGTTTCTAGATTTTTATCCGTCTGTCTGTCTGTCTGGGAACGCGTCACGAGAAAACCTTTTTGAAAAAAAATTGGTATGATGTTAGCTGGTTGCTCGGGTCAATATTTAATCCATCCAAAAATCTTATCTTATAGAAACCGTAAGATGGACGAAAGTACAATGATATAATATATAGATTAGTTTATGAAAATCAGAAAAAACAAAATTACTTACTAAGCTTAGACTTCGACGAAAACCTCGATTTAAATTAATTGTCTTTCCCATTCATACAAGTTTTAGGGGTATGTATCATAAAACTCTTCCATTTACCTAACCGAAGATTAATGTAATAAATGTACAGACATATACATATTTAGTATCATAATATTGAACACATTATTATATATACTTCATATAAAAATCTAACACGTACCCATATTGGGACATTAACACAGCACCATCTAGTTCAATGGTAAGCTACGAGGCTTGTGTTATGGATACCAGATAGTTGATACAGTACACATATATAAAAAAATACATATTATAAATATAAACATCCATGACTGGAGTACAAACATACGTGCTCATCACATAAACGAATGCCCCAGCGGTAATCGAACCCGCGACCCCTGGCACAGCAAATAAGGTCACTATAAACTGACCTAAACGTGTCATCTAATGAAAATCTAAGAAAGTATAAATCATGCTATTTCCACTAAATAAACATTAAGTATGAATAAAACATCTTATAACTTAAATCTCAGAACAAAAACTACGCGGCGTGTAATTTTCTTGTGATCTCGAAATGTTCGTTCCGTTTGCATTTAACTTTGATATTATCTATTTGCACTTTTACCTTTTACCTTTTTTAATTACGTTTGCTTATATTTGGATTTCTAAAAACTAAAGCGAATCTAACAAATTTTATACATATATATATATATTCTTTATTACACAAATCTATAGGTACATAATAAAATTGTATCCAAGCCGAATCTGTACATTAAATATTTTTTGGAAAATCTTATTGAAATAAACATTATTATCGATACAGAGCCCGAATCTATAGTTTTTAGAATTTTTGTCTGTCTGTTACCGCATCACAGAAAAACCACTGTATGGATTTTGATGAAATTTGGTATGGTGATAGCTGGTCATCCGAGTCAACATATAGGATACTTTTAACCGCGGGAAAATATCTCAATCCTGAAAAAAATACAAAAACTGCAATTTAAGAGTATACTAATATGTAAAACCTAATACTAATATGTAAGACCTAAGAATTTGGTTTTTGGTCATCTGAACGCGGGCGGAGCCGCGGGCAATGCTAGTATAGTAAATTATAAGAAAACAATATACATAGAAAGTGACGTGGACAAAGGTGGATATAAACATAATTTTGTACTTTATAAAAGCAAAAAGTTAGAACGAAATCAAATTCACGTCAAATGAATTCTTAAAAGCCTTTAATTTTAAATTTACAAATAGCAGACCCTCTTGGCAGACATTGTCCTGTCATTATATAATATAATCCCACTCATATAATAATAGACGCCTCTGAATTATAATGGTTTTTTAAGTAATGATTTTTAATAGATTTGTATAGAGAAATTAAAACTCATTGCTTACAAATTAATAGAAGTTGATAAAAATTGTTAGAAGTAAGAAATAATAATAAGAACAAGAAAACATACTATTTGATTATTACTAACCGTCTACGACTAATAAGATCACAGAATAATAGTATAGTTCATATTCAAATAGAATATTCAACATGTAATAGAAGCAAAATTATAGTTTCAATAAAATTTGTGCGTTTGTTCACAGATATTTTTCATATCCCAGTATCGAACCCGAAACCATTGATGCATAATCACCTATATAACCACTGCACCATAACATATAAGCAGTCATCACGTCAGGTGATTGCCGAAAGGAAGAACTTTATTATTTTAAATAATTTATGACATTATCACTAAGCCATTTGTTTTGACCTTTGCAAGGCATCAAAGGCTGACATTAGCACGCTACATTAGAGTGGATGAATAATTCATTACTAAAGTACATTTTTAATTTTCAGTACTAAAATATTATATTAACAGGTATTTACCAATATTTCATTAAATAAATTTATTTAATCATCTCTTTTTGATACTTAAGTGAATTACGCTTAACCTAAGAAAATACACAGATTTATTTAAAAAAAGCATATTTAAAATTATTACAAGTAATTTTAGTTTGATTCTTTTGATGTAACTACTTAGTTAAAAATTAGCCTATATTACTCCCAGGCTCGTAATTTATCTGAAAGCAAAAAATCACATCGGTCCATTACCTCTTTGCTCCTTGAAAGGAGGCTAAGCCGACCAACACGATTTTACATTATATTTTCTTAAGATTACGCAAATATTTGAAATTGATATAAAATTATGATAATGGACTTTTTCGCCTTTAAATTTGATTTTTGATTACCGACATTTTGAAGGCTTCACAGGAAACAAATTTATGGAAGAAATTAACTATTATCACCTCCAGGTAAATTTCTAAAAAAATTATTAAATTTCTAAGAAATCTATTGTTAACTATAACGCCGGCGTGTCCGCGGTCGTTAAGGGAATAAAAGCAAAATAAGGCAAAAAACGAATTAAAGATAAGTATCTCGTACAATCATAATCATGCCAATACTCAATCCAATCTAAACTATTACGAATTGCTGCCCTCCATTTGAAAGTCTACAGTACATTTGCAATGGAAACAAAGACTCATCATTTACATGATAGCTATTGCTTGCATTTACTTACGATGAATCAAATATACGAGTATGTTACAATATTGATAATATACATGCAATATAATGCTTTATTCGATCTTATTCGCTTAAAAATTGAGTCGATAATCGCATTTATGGTTTAAACTTATGCATTTGTGGATGTCGGTGTCGTTAGTTTGTTCAACTATTGCCAAACAAATTTATTTATTTAACTCTACCTTTACTGCCTTTATTGTTGTCTAATACAACAAAAGGAAAATGAGTTTCTGGATAGCATTGAAAGGGTTATTTAAACGATACAAATAACGCTATATAGTTGTGAGAAGCTTGCAAATGTTATAAGAATGGACTCTTTTAAAATTGGTTTTCTATTTTGCCTGCAGCAGATATCGTGCTATGTAAATTATTTTATTTTTTACTGTACTTTATTTCGAATGACGTTGGCTTTAAGAAGTAGAATTGTAATTTATTACATAAAAATATACATTTTGATCTTTTTATAGTCTTGAAAACAGTGCTTAAATAAGTTTTTGGAAAGACGTTCCCTATCGTGAATTAAACACGGCATAAACACTCGGTGAATGAGAATTAAACGAAAAAATGTGTAACATTTCGACCGTCACGACACTTTTTATTATTTACTAAGAACTAAGTGTTAAGAAATGTATGTATGTAGTAAGTTCATATGCACTCTTATGACGGGGCCTACATATGTACATATTGGGACATTCCTTGAGGCTTATGGTCCCCTAGTCCTCGTGACAATAATTGTTACCAGATATTTTGACGTAACGTGACGTCATCATACCAGGCGATCATAAGGGTTTATGAATGTATGTTGCACGAAATTCAAATGCAATTTGTGCAGGCCTTTCTTCGATGAGTTTCAACATGTACAATATACGTTACTTGATATTTATGATATCCAAGTACTCGAGACATTTTTTATTAGTACTCGAGACAATATGACCTAATTTATGAGCCAAGGGCGGACAGCGAAAGGAACTTTATTCCGACCGGGTCTCCCTCTACCTCACGACTTTTTATAAAATTAATATAAATCGATTTCCTTAGCTAGTATTAAAGCTTTCATGGTTACTGATACTAGTTTAAATGTATAGTCAGTGATAATATTTTTATGATTTAAAACGGGATATTTAGCATGTTTTTTTACAATATACATACTTACAATATACATAGATCTGACCTCATTGCGGTATCTAATGTTAGTTTCTAAGAAATTGGTTTCAGAACTGTAACATTTATAGACTAGGTGTGCTACGAAGAAAGTTACGAGTCACGTGTCAATATACTTACAATAATGAAATAATAATGCTTTAGAGAATTTTAAAGTGAGCTCACATCTCTAATCATATTAAAGTAACATACAAGATATGGGAAAGGTGCCATAAAATGGATGATTTTTTTACTCTAAGATTTTGATCAATAAATGAGGTATGATAAAAAATCTTTTATATATAACGTAACTTTATATATTCATCTTTCAAAATATAAAGCAAAAACATATATCTTTGAAACATTGTAGCATTAAAGTCAAATTTAAAAATTCTTAAGATATGTCCCATTCATGACGGCGTGGTCTTGATAGGGACATTAATGGTTATGAAAGGGACATATTATAAACAAGTTCTTTGCAATTATAACAGAAACTCTTATGTTTTTAATCGTTTATTAATATACCTCCAATAAATAATATATCATATATATATATATATATATATATATATATATATATATATATATATATACTATAATATATCATAGTTATTCATAATCTGGCTGATGCGTTTAAATGTTGGGAAATGCATTTACGCATACCACCTATACACAAACAGGTTATGTTGGACTTATCGGCTAGAAAAGCTAGTACTAAAACTCCCACAGAACCTCCCCGGTCTTAATGTGGCGGTGGGAGGGTAAAAAAAACCATTAAAATCGGTCGAGCCGTTTTGAAGGAGTGCGACCACAAACACCGTATCACGATATATTCATATATAAGACTTGTAACATACCTTCGCTTTGATCGGGCGCATCTTTAGTATCTAAAATATGTTACTTCAGGTAAAGTCACATAGATATATAACGTAGTCTATATATGTACTCCATCATTCTGTCAAAAATCCGTTCAGCTATTCATCTTGAAGAAATAACAAATACAAACACACATACAAACTCTCGCATTAATAATAATAGCCTAATTATTAATTAATAAATAAATATGTTGGGACATTAACACACAGCACCATCTAGTTCTACGATAAGCACAAAGCTTGTGTTATGGATACCAGATAGTGGATACACTACTCATATATAACTTTAAATACATACATATTATAAATATAAACACACATAACTGGAGTACAAACATTCGTGCTCATCACACAAATGAATGCCCCCAGCAGGACTCGAATCCGCGACTGCTGGCGCAGCAAGTAGGGCCCCTACTAACTGTTATTGTTTATTAAAAACAAAGTAATTTTACCATATTATTGTCAGATATTGGAATTTACTATACAGTGATAAAGAGCGTAAATAAAGCCGCAATATTAGACAAAAGATTGAATGGCCGGCCTGGGGCTTGTCGCTTCTCAAATATCGAAAAGGAGCTCGTTAAATTCATCGAGCGAATGTCCTCGACAACAAAGTTACCGATTTTCCAACTGTTACACATCGGATCTCAGACAGTTATAGTGATTGAAGGATAAAATTATTTACACGATAATTTTTTACGAAAATTTGTATTTTATTTACTTACTAGCGACTCACCCTCGCTTCGCTCGGGTTCGTCCCTAGGTACGTTTTAAATTAAAATGGATATAGTATGTTATCCTTAAGAGATAGACATATGCCATCCCGGACTTTTCTGTAGACTTATATAAGATAGACAATTCCACCATACATTATTTTGTTATATCTCAAACTGTTAACTGCCTCCGTGGTGTAGTGGCTAGCATGTACGGCTGCACACCCGGAGGTCCTGGGTTCGAGTCCCGGGTCGGGCCAAGTTTAGTTATTGAGTCTTTCTGTATAAGTAAGCCTCAGTAACAGCCCGGAGTTGGGAAGTTGGCGGTGTTTCACCCCGTGCCTCGGAGAGCACGTAAAGCCGTCGGTCCTGCGCCTTTACTCTCACTGGTCGTGTCGAGCAGTCGTCCCACCGGAGTATGAGAGTGATAGGAATAGAGAGTGCACTTGTGTCTGCGCGTACACTTGAGCACTATAATATCTCCTGCGCAGTTGGCTAGTCTCAATGAGATTGGCCGCCGTGGCCGGAATCGGTCGGGAGAACATCATATCTCAAAGGGTTTAGGCAGCGTTTTCGTTGAAAGCTTCTTATTTTTTTCGACACCTCCAACAAATATCGTTATATTCTAGCCAATGTGTACAAAAACTTATCAAGTTATATACTAAAACCTTCCTCTTGAATCACTCTATCTATAAAAAAACCGCATCAAAATCCAATGCGCAGTTTTAAAGATTTAGGCATACATAGGGATATAGGGACAGAGAAAGCGACTTTGTTTTATACTATGTAGTGATGCAGGCTGTGCTTTTAAGGTGGGTATGAATGCAAAAAGTTCTACTATAGCAAAGCGATTGGTTCAGAGTGTATTTTGTTGGAAAATTACAATTGTTTCATGTAATAAATAAAATTGTATAACCAGTTTCTAACTTCAGAGTTATTTAGATAGATATATTTATACTAACTAACATTTTCACTATAAGTTAAGATATTATTTGTTTACAATAATTTATTTTTGTAGTAAAACTATGTAAAAGCTGCAAATAATATAACACGGTACTAGATTTCTTAAGTCTTGACCAAATTTCTTCTGGAACTAATCAAACGTTTTATATCTTTTGTCCACAATACGTTTTCAATAGAACCAAATCTTCGAATTTCATATTTTTGTTCTCCCAGCTTCATAGGAAAGGTATTTTACTATACTTTCAAATTGAATCTATATTATATTACTATTGAATCACAATATCAAATATTCATGAAATTTTATAAATAATATATAAAGATTTTAAACTAAATATATACTTTCAATTTCGATAGAAAACGTATTGAAATCTCATCTCGTTTTTCAATTTATACCAATACTGAGTTTTCACCTTTTCTAGATTGGAAAAAGTATTTTGTTAGGTTTTATTGTCTCTTGTGGGAATCGTTTCGTATGCGTTAACTGTAATAGTATAGTTATGAATTATTTTTGTCGTGAAACGTCTTTAAAATCATATCGAAACATACGGGTCAGAAAAAAAGACAGTAACGAAATATGTTGCATTAGATTGCTATAGTAACATAAGTATTGTCTGACAAATTATTTATATGATATTTATAAAAAAGAAAAACACTAGAAGCGTTAAATTAATTATAAAAAATGGACATTTCACGTTAAACCAATGGCTGTACCCCGACACAACCCCACCCGTTTTTTTAAACCAAATATGAATTATACTTAAAGAAAATAGAGTGAAAAGTTTGAGGACCATAGATAAGCATATATCTATAAAGAAAATTATAAAATTATGGAGTAAGAAATTGAAAATAGCATTTCCATGGAGGGTTGACGTCAGGTAGGCGGCCGGTTGCAAAACTTTTGCCAAATCTTATCAGCAGTACAGAAGATGTACTGCTCCGACCAAAAGTGATTGGGAAATGGGCAGGGAGAAGAAGAAGAAGAATGCAGTATGAAAATATTTACATATTGTAGGCAGTGTATTCTTACTAACTCCGTTACTAAATATAAGTAAATATAAGTAATCCGTTATTAAATATAAGTAAAAACTCTTAATTAAATTCTATTTATACTTGCATGTTTTCCTGATTTTTTTAATAATGATAATTATTGTAGAATTTAGACCACTGGACGAACAATAGTAAAAATAAAACTAAATAAAACTAAAAATAATTCTTTTATTCTTCACTATCAACTAAGTTCATGTCATACACGAATAAAATCAAACCGGAAGTACGTCTTAAGATAAGAATACACGACCATTTTCAAAACGCACCGCTGATTCCAAGTAACGTTTAAAAGCTTAGACCTATTTAAATAAGTCTTAACGTCTACCTTGAATTCACAATTACACCATGCATTTGATATCGCGTGAGAACGTTTTATAAGATTAAATAGAATTAGTTACTTATGTAAAGACTAAACAGTTTTATGTTAAACTAGCTATTGCGTGTGGTTTTGCCTCCGTATATTTTAATTTACTGTACAACCAGTTGACTTCTATAGGTCAAATATATTATAATAACCTTTGAGACGTTTGAAATCTTAGTCTCTCCCTTGACTATTGCTGTAAAACATTCGATACTTCAGGAACAAGAAATCAAAATAAATCCGCGATTTTTTTTATTAACATCAAAATAGTTCTAAAATTTAAACATAAATACATTCTCTATACTCTTACTCTCATAGTCTGACGGTAATCCAATAAAATTAAAGAAGAGGCAATTCTGTAATTGCGGTACTTTTGAAAGTGTCATAGCTGAAAAATTTGATTTAAATTTTTGGTTGTACTCAACAGATTCGAGCCTAGGATCTATATAATCTTCATTTGTATAAGCCATGTAGTGTCTTATCCAATGGTGCCACAAAATCAAATATTTTATTTATACCCTTACTTACGTAAAAACTTACTTCGTGCGGAAATCGAAATCACGATCTACAGCGAGAGAGTGCCAGTTACAATGCATTATAATAAGCCTACAAAGTTTGTACACTTTGACATCATAGTATTGCGTAGGAAACTGAGCCATGCAACATACTTCAAAACTCACTGAAACGATCTTGGTTTAGTCATAGAGGAGCGGTGTACATATACCTACCGTTCACGTTCAAGAGTCTATTGCAATTTCTGAAATATTTTGTTCAGAAACTTGTCTTCGAAGCGTAGCACAGTTCTTACAAATAAAGTAAACTTTTCATATCATAACAAATTTTACAATTAGAATGCTAAACGATTAGGGAATTCAGGCATATCTAATATATTTCAACGAGCAATTCTTGTATACATATTTATATATTTGTATATAATCTGAATTTCGGAAACGACTCAAACGATTTTCATGAAATTTAGTATGCAGGGGGTTTCGGGAGCGATAAATCGATCTAGATTAGTTTTATGTCTTGGAAAACGCGTGATTTCGAGTTTTCATGTGGTTTTGTTTCGCATTATTCCATGCAAAATATAATTCGCACGCTAGGACATAAGCATCGTGGTCAAGCAAGTTTGACAACCACAGGTGTCTGGGTTCGTATCCCGGTCGGAAATAAAGTTTTTACTTTTGTTTTTTTTTGTATTTATTCAAATTTTGTTGTGTTTGTTTTTTTTAAATGCTTCTTTGGCCAAAAACCCCAGGTACTAATATATTACATAAGATGTATAAATCGTAAAATACTTCGATTTTCTTCGTTACTCGTCGGCAAGTACATCAATCTACGTGACGATAGTCTCTAGAGGTTTTAAGCAAGTCATGTGCATTATAAGGTTAAGAGATCGGTGGAAAAAGTATATTCATTTTTCATGTCTATTTCTGAAAGTTTTAATGGGCTTCATGACGTAGCTGTTAAAGTACCTTTGTAACGAGGTTGACTAGAACTGTCAACTGTAATGTTTCAATCTTATAATTGTCATCTATACTATTATTATAAATGTGAAAGTTATGAAATTTTGTGTTTATGTATGTTTGTTACTCTTTCACGCCAGAACGGCTGAACTGATCTAGATGAAATTTGGCATATAGATAGATTGTAGTCTGAAATAATACATAGGATACGTTTTAACCCGGAAAAAGATTCCCGTGGGATAGATTTGTTTTTGTTTTCCACTAGTGTTATAATATGTTAATCCTGTATAGTTAACTATGATTAGTAAAAATTTTGTTTTTCCATGTGTATGTAAAGGAAGTAGGTTAATGGAGCCCTCACTGAGTATGCATGATGAGTCAGTACTACCATATTGCTTTATTACTTATGATGAGTATTGGTATAAAATGTTATGCTAAGTCGACGTATGAATTACTTTTTATTCGATACTTGTTTATTTTAAACTTTTGAGAAAATATTTGCAATTATTGATAGAGAATAAAAAATATTCAAGTTATGTATTGATAACGTAAATCGTTTCTTACTGAGTACTTAGAATTCATCAATATGGTTGCTTTTCTTAAAGATATGCCTTTATGAAAAAAAAAATGATTATGCCACAGGAACTATTTTCTTTGTATTCAGTATTCAGCTTTTTTTAACGTTCCGCAGCTGGGCACGAGCGTCCCTTCAATATGTAGGGGATCTGACTAAGTGTGGGGTTGGAGGCCTTCACATATCTCTAGAGAATTTGCTAATTTTTCTCAGACATGCAGGTTTCCACACGATGTTTTCCTTCACCGTAAGACCAGTGGTAATCATGTTGGAGTGGGAATCGCACACAAAATATCAGAGGTGTAAGACACGGAAATTGAACCAGCTTACTTCTAATATTATAAACACGAAAGTAACTGTCTGCCAGTTTAATATATATATATAGAAACAAGTATACAATTGAACACAATTATTCTAACCCAATTTCCCTAGTTTTTTTACACAGCATCCAACTTAAACCAATTTAGATGGCTCTTTGTCGCAAACAGATTACAGTTGTCAAACGTCCGTCTGTCAAACGTGATTATATTGTCCCGTGGGAGATTAATCTTAAAGCAATTTCATAAAAATACCCTTATGAAGTGTTCGTTGAATGGAACTCATCATAGGCGAATATAGATTTTTTTTCAATATTTTTTATTCTATTACGTTTTTGCTTACAATATATGGGCAATGTATAATATTTACATAGGAGGAAGGTTCGTTTGATATTGTTATTATGTTGGAAATATCCCGTAAGGCAAATATGGGACGTTAAATATTCTTGCCTTATCAAATTATTCCCAGTTGTGGAACCAAAGTAGTAAAAATAGGATGTTTGAAAGTCGAAATATGATATTAGCGATGACTGATCATTATTTTTCTTTATCTTAAACGTATATTTTTAAACATTTATTATTTTATAAGCGGATATTTTAGCTGTTTTATTTTGAGTTTTTGTTCCAGGTGTTTTCAGTGCTTTACTTGCTTTTCGACTGCCTGAAGTCATAATTATTACAGACTTTTCCACCCACAAAAATTATGCAATGAATATAATAATTAAATCTAAATATAAAAGCAAAAAATCTACATAAATAGTATTATTTGTTTTATTTAAAATGTGAAATAATCACGAAAATACGAAAAAAATTTATCACCAATATCATATAGTTTCAGAAAAATTTATCTATATAGCTAGTACTCTATAAATGACGACACGTTTTGCTCAGTTAATAGCGCCCCTACTTGCTGTACCAGTGGTCGCGGGTTCGAGTCCCGCTGGGGGCATTCATTTGTGTGATGAGCACGAATGTTTGTACGCTAGTCATGGGTGTTTATATAATTATATAATATGTATGTATTTAAAGTTATATATGTGTAGTGTATCAACTATCTGGTATCCATAACACAAGCCTCGTAGCTTACTGTGGAACTATATGGTGATGTGTGTTAATGTCTCAACATATTAAAAAAATAGACACTCAAATAAATGTTTATAAGCCTGACCATTCAAAAAAACTCCTCAAAAAAATGAATCCACAACATCTGAAGTACACACTCAACCCCGTTGCTGTTTTATTATGGGTATAGTTTAAAAATAAAAACCCAAAAAGTTTTGTTTCACACAAATAAAACCGTCGGAAATTTAACTTCAGTCAGACAACAAAACGGTTTGCTTGCATTTTTTATTCAAAAACCATTGGCAGAGAACTTCTTTGTCGCTGTGAAAGGGAGGTCAACTGTCAACATGCCACTAAAAATTCCCTTTCGCGAGCAGATCGGCCTGATAGTGGCAAAATGGTTGAGGTGATGTACATCATTTCAACAAAGAAGATGCTATAAGCTATAAAATATTTTCAAACATTGTATTCTGAAATGAATTTTGGCTATCTTGGAAATGGGATGAGAGAAATAAGTTTAAAAGGCATACAATGTGCTGGATATCGGGGGTTCGATGTTTGTTAGATACAAATATTTATAAAGACAATTACAGAGCTTTTTTTAAATATAACGCATCTAAAAGTTATTTGATCAGAAATAGCTCGTCATTTTATTATACACTTCACCTTTCATTTAATACTAGTCACCCTTGCTTTCCTTCGGATTCGTTACTAGTGAAAAATAAAAACAAATTTATCCCATGGGGGCCGTACCTTTTTCCAGGATAAAAAGTTAAAACTTATGTGCTGTACCAGACTATAATCTATCTCTGTGCCAAATTTCATCCGGATTAGTTCAGCACTTCTAGCGTGATTAAGTAACAAATGTCATCCAAACTATCATATTTATAATAATAATTGGATAAAAATAGAGACATATATAATTATATCACACTTCATATTATATATGAAACCAAATAAATGTTCTTACTAGAAACTAGAATTTACTAACATTGAATGAAAGGACTATAGCACTGATTCGTCTACCATAAATAGTAAATAAATAAATATGTTGAGAAATTAACACATAGCACCATCTAGTTCCACGGTAAGGTTTGTGTTATGGATACCAGATAGTTGATACACTACATATATTAGTTAAAGGTAAATTATAAATATAAATACACATGACTGGAGTAGAAACATTCGTGCTCATCAAAAAAATGAATGCCACCAGCGGGACTCGAACCCGCAATTTCTGGCACAGCAAGTAAGGTCACTACAAACTGAGCCAAACGTGTCGTGTGTAGGCAATTCATTTTCATTTTTAAACGTCTTCAGACCAGACTATTGAAACAAGTATTTATTACCAAAAACGACTTCAAATATTCTCCTCCAAATCCTAATTCCAGAACCAACACTGCGACCTAACACACAATATAGGAAAATATTCGAGCTTCCTATTGAAAAGCTTCAACAAATTTAATCTTAATTAAATACACAATTTGAACATCTACCGTATACGAGTATATTATGCACCTTAAATTTCGATTCCCTACTCATGTTAGCGAAAATGACAAGGCATGACTTTGCGATACGGTAAGTAATTACGTACACGTCATATAATGTTGAACATACTTCAGCGGGGCGACAACGTTGACATGACAAACGAGACAAATAATTTTTATTTGCCACTCAAATATACGAATTACGTAGTATTAGTTTAGTATTTTTTTTAATTTAAAATAGATATATTATTAAAAAGGATATCTTTATTTATTAATTAATATATATTTTAATTAATAAATAGCAATACCTAATGGTTCTCACTATGTTTTAGTTTTTTCTGTATTACAGAACCACTTGCATAATAATATGTTACGTGTAATCGTTGGTGTAGTATTTATTCCCTTATTTCATTATTAAAAATAACTTTAAAACAAAAGCCAGTATAATAAATAACTTAATTATAAAATAAGCATGTGAAATTTATAATTTTTATAACGATCTACAATGCGCTACGGCGTAGCAGTCAACTTCTGCTATTCGTTGATTTTTATCTGCGGATCTGTGTTAGTTTCTCTTTGAGACAGATTATAATGTTTTTTTTGTATGAGTAAACTATTAGAGGTTTTTTAAAGTTATATATAATTGTACATATATAAATGTATGTATGTGCATACTTATATATCTTATTAATTACGACAAACCCAAAATATTTTACAATAAGGCAAAAATAGGTTCAGCTTAAATTAAAAATATCAGGTCACTTATAAACAAAATAAACTCAGGTTTCACATGTGACGGGTCACTAACACTTCCACTTCCGCTATCTAAACGAAGAGAGCGTACGCGAAGTAGAGGCGCTAAGCATTTCGTACACAATATTCATACACAATTAATACAGAGATACACTTGCTTGATATTTTACTATTGGCTCTATTGCCTTTGACAGCTATAAATTAACTTCTTACAAACACAAATAGTAATAACGATTAGTATGCAATAGATAGACTACATATTAAATGATATAATATAGTCTTCCTCAATTAACTGGATATCTAATGCAAAAAGAATTTTTCAAATCGGATTAGTACTTACTGAGATTAGCGCGTTCAAAGAAACAAACAAACAAATTCTGCCTCTTCATAATATCAGCAAGATAAAAATTTTACGAATTAATACAATTTACTTTGCTGTAACTCACTTTCTGGCTTAGTACCATTATAAATCGACAGCACTTTACATAGATCTACATGTCTAAATAGTAAAACCAAGTAATTTAAGTCTTACACATACTACCTATATGTATGTGTATCTATAACCTCGTTTTTTCTAAATCAAGGTATCTAGGTCATTTAAAAAAAAAACTAGTTTAGAACTGTTTCAGAAACAAACACGATATGGGTACTATACTTCGCACGTCATTCAAAGTAAGCTAGAAGCTGACTTGTAAATATAATAATGAAACCGTTATTGTGGTAGGAACGTTAAAATAATAGGTTTAATTTGTACAAAATTTTGTCCACCAACAATCTGTAAAGTGATTTACGAGGTTTTTTAATTTCTATTAAAATTTAAACAAATGGTGATGAATGAGCGAAAAGTATAACAGTTGAATTCAAATGGGATTTTTAAAGTTTATTTAGTACCTTATCATTTTTAACCGACTTCCAAAAACAAGGATGTTCTATAAGCGTCTGTATGTCTTTTTATGTATGTTTACCGATTTCCAGAAAGCGGCTTGGCAGATTTTGCTACTTTAAACTGTATTCCATTTATTACTTAAACCTAGTTTTTGTCTGCGACGTCGCTCGCGTTATACGTAGAGCGAGGTTCAAGCAGGGACTAGGGTAACATAAATCCGGTTCCAGGATGGTTTCATGGTTCCGATTCCAAGTTTTATCGAATTCTGTTCAGCGATTTAAATATAATAGGTAACAGAAAGAAGTACTTTAACATTTATAATATTAGT
The DNA here is from genome assembly GCA_947093115.1 of Brenthis daphne. Taxonomy (NCBI): domain Eukaryota; kingdom Metazoa; phylum Arthropoda; class Insecta; order Lepidoptera; family Nymphalidae; genus Brenthis; species Brenthis daphne. Next base: position 25,832,065 of record OX352474.1, on the reverse strand, counting down.
ATGGATTACTATTGATTGGTCCGTACCATCCATAGGTATCATTAATTATACCTACTCTTGCATTTATTAAATTAATTAAATTTTCATTGAGTTAGATGTCTACTTCGTAAAACTCTATAACACCGACTTACTAAGGAACTAATTTTAAAATTCATATCCTTAATTGTTTAAATAGTAGATGAAACTTTATATGGAGATTCATCATCAAGTTGGTCCGAATATTATTTCTACAATATACGATTATTCTCTTCCTAAAATTTGGAGCAAATATAATGCCTTAATTAGTAAATAACGATGGTATTTTAACCTCACTTTTGGTATTTACTTCCTAAACTTTAGACGTTTGTATATTTGTATATTGTACAATCTACATCTCGACTAGGAAAACTAGTATCCTTGCATATCTTTACTGCGCAACTTTTATTTACGCAATATTTCATCACAATCGGCTTAGCATTTGCTTATCTATAGGATCATATAATAAAATTATAACTGAGTCGAATCTGTACATTAACTATTTTTTTGGAAATCTTATTGAAATAGTCATGATTATCGAAACAGAGGCTGAATCTATAGTTTTTAGAATTTTTGTCTGTCTATCTGGGAACGCATCACGAGAAAACCACTGGATAGATTTTGATAAAATTTGGTATGATCATAGCTGGTTATCCAGGTCAACATATTAAATATTTTATTACTGGGGGGAAATATTTCATCTCTGAGAAATCTAAACTAAACATTAAAACGTAAGTAGTATCAATATAAAAAATAGACTATTCAGACTGTATTATGTAGATGTACAGTGTATAAATAAAATTTTATATTTAGAATTTTTATGTTTGATCAGAAAACAAACATCATAAACTTGTACAACAATGGAATATCTCTAAATGACGTTTCACCCTTGCTAAGAAAAGGAAAAATATTTTTTGTGAGCTTTGTATGAAAATTATAACGATAATCACGAACGTAGTGTTGTAGGAAACCCTCTCAACGCAAGGTAAACTCGCACTTGACCTGTTTACTATATACAAAAGTGGTTCTACATTCTATAGACATTTAATTGTACTGCATAATGAGTATACATACTCGTAGGTTATAGGATTATTTTACATTTTCACTTATATTTTAAGTGAAGAGAATAATTTTAGTTACTAAAAAAATGTTTGTACAAGATAATTATTGAAACTTGTGAATATTTGATATATTTTGAATTTGAGATATTTGCGACCAAACAGTAAACCGATTGTGTTTATTTTTGATTGTCCACGACCATTAAAATATTAAAGCTTCTTATTGAGAGCTCAGAGCAATCAATTCAAATAGAAAATAATTTAATAATTTTAGATATTTATGTGCCAAAAAAGGTGTCATTTGTAGTGTTTTCCAAAACACTGTAAAATAATTGTAAAGAAACACCAAAGTAAGAATTATATGCAATAAGCATCTATTCAAAACTAACTGTTATGACTCTTCTATAACTAACATTCATCACTAGTTTAGTTTTAGTCCGCGGCTTAGCTCACATAAAACGTTATTAACGTAAGAAAGAGTTAGGATTTAAGTTATCTTCATTCTAAAAAATAAATAAATAAATAATATATATGTTGTAACATTAACACACAGCGCCATCTAGTTCCATGGTAAGCAGATAGTTAATACACTACACATGTATAACTTTAAATACATACATATTATACATAATGAACACGCATGACTGGAGTACAAACGTTTGTGCTCATCACACAAATGAATACCCCCATCGGGACTCGAACCAGCGACCGTTGCCACAGCAAGTATGTTCACTACATACCTACTGAGCCAAACGTGTCATCAAATTATTTAAATCTGCAAAGCCATTACAGCACAAAAAATATGAAATAAGTTGTTTTTTTATATAAATACATAACATAATGCTTTGAGTGACGTAAAAGTAATGTAATTCGCCTATAACCTTCTTAATGATTTTTTCAAATAAACCTGGTAATCACAAAACTAGTTAAATAAGCAAAAAGACAAACTTCTTTACATGTTACTTACTACATATAGACGTGTCACTTAACAATAGTATCAATACCGTTTAATCCAATTGAAGTAAAAAGATCAATTTAACTGTGAAATGTATGGATAATGGACAATCAATAGCAACAGTAATTTATCACTGACGCTGCCGTCTACATTTTTGATACGTAAATGGTCACATAGGGAACATTATTCATCATTATATCTAATCTATATTTATAACTTTGGTAATGATCATTTGTTCTCACGTCATTGAAAATGTACTTGAAGTAAATTTTTCATTTATGTCAGAGGTATTATTTCAACGATGGTAATTAATGAGTGGCACATATTTTCTTCTATTACATTATAAGAATTTTATTAGAGTTAATCAAAAACACATCTTCTGTCCGTCTATCCCACTTTTAAAGGACTGCACCTATCCTTAAAATCTATATATATGTTCCTGTAAAAGCCTGTATATTGGTAAATCTTAGGTTTAACGAAAAAATCTTAGAATTTACCAACATGAGTTGGTAAATGTAATGATTTATAAATGGAGATGATGAAATAAAAAAAACCTAATCTAACTCAACCTACGTTGTCCAAGTCTATCCAGTCATATAATAAAGAAGCCTAAAGCTCTTTTTTTTATTTTAAACCCAGAACCTTCAATATCATAAGTCCTTTACCAAGTATAGTTGGTACAACCTAACTTGTCCCAAACTCTTATAGTAAAAATTCTAAACACTATGCGTATGTTACTTATTATTTTTTAAGCTTTAAGTTGGAAAGTACATAAAATTTAAACTTACGGTTTTGTAAAAAATATTGACTGTATACTTTGCACATACTTTGCACCATACAATTTTGGACAGGTTTTAATAAAGCAAATTAAACACACTTAATATTAAAATATAGCCTTATTTTATTTCAGTTGTGTCCAAACCAATAGGACTCATAGAAATGATGATGAATGATGTCCTCCTGATCGAATTCGGCCACGACGGCCAATTTTACTGAGACTAGCCAACTGCGCAGGAGATATTATAGTGCGAGTATACGTCAAGTGCACTCTCTATTCCTATCACTCTCATATTCCGATGGGACCCACAATATACCGAGGCACGGGTGAAACAGCGCCAACTTCCCAACTCCGAGCTATTACTGAGGCTTTCTTAACGGAGAGACTCAATGACTAAACTTGGCCCGATCCGATACTCAGACCCAGGAATTCTGTTTATACAACCATACGTACTAAATAGTTACTACACCACTGAAGTAGTCAATAATGAAATAATAACGTAATAGAAATACATACACTTTAGATGAAGAAGACGTTATTCTTTTTAAATATAAAAAACTAGCGACTCACCCTCGCTTCTCTCGGGTTCGCGCTCACTTAAGGGATGATTTCTGGATAAAAATTATCCTATGTCCTTCCCAGGGTCTCAAACTATCTTCTTACCAAATTTCATCTAAATCGGTTCAGTAGATCCAGATTACCCCCTACAACATTACAAACTCACAAACTATACCTCTTTATGATATTAGTATAGACAATATTATGTGACATCGTAAGCAAAATAGTATTAAAAGTCGAGTAAAATAACATTTATATGGGAAATTTGCTACAGCTTACTGCTCTGCATCGATTCAAAGCATTGCCATACGATTTATATTGGGCTTACACAAATATGACGATTTATCTGAATTTCGCTCTCGACTGGTGATTACACATTCGCTTTCGTTCCAATTTACATACAAATTCTTTTTAAATACGCACTTTATATATGCATTATTTATTTTCATTTATAATATATTTTGTAGTTTTTATAATTAAGTATACAATATAAATTATTATTAAATACTTGGTATTTCTAATTTTTTTTTAATTAAAGGCGACTTCAAGATCACTTTAAATTTCAATACATAATATATCGGAATTGAGTACCACCTCTTATATTAATGTTGGTTAAAAATACTTTAATTACTTACCTACGTTTACAAAACGAATGTATTATAAGGAAATAATTTTAATATCCATACTTAATAATATTATAAATGTGAAAGTAACTGAGCATGTTAGCTTTACATATTTAAACCGCTGAACCGATTTGGATAAAATTTGGCAAGAACATAGATCGCATCCTGGGATCTGACACAGGCTATACTTGAAGCCTGCCCCGATTATCACGCAAGCGAAGTCGTAAGCAAAAACTAGTTTCAAATAAAGCTTTTTTCGCACAGACTCCGTGAACATTTTTGCTATGAAGCATTCGAAACGTCAGGAATAAATCCGACATATAACATTCGAAAATACTAAATCTATAAAAAGTACTATAATTTTAATAGTTCATTAATCTATTGTCGATACTAAACTCATACAAATGGTTACTATACCACTGCAGTGATTATGTAATATATAATCGTACCTATATCCATACTTAAAATTATAAATGTAAAAGTGTGTTTGTTTGTCCTTCTTTCACGTCGAAACGGAATGACAAATTGGCGTGATTTTTTGTGTGGAGATAGTTCGAGGGCTGGAGAGTGATATAGGCCTATTTTTACTGCGGGAGATTATCAAGTTTCCACAGGAAAACACATTATAATACTATGGAAAAAATATTTATGATTAGAATTACTTGAAATTTGGTATTAATACTTTTTAATAAAATTTAATAAATACGTGTTTTAGCATTTTTCGAAATTCATCATAAAAGGTAGTAAAATTGGGAATGAAAGTTTGTATGAAACTATCTCACAACCAGTTTTAGAGCGAGCGAAACCGCAGGTTCTGCTAGTAATAAATAATTTGAGCTTTAATATATTACCTTATGAGGGCTTAGAAAATAACTTTCCACTTTCGCCATCTTTAATAGAAAACTAACTGTATAGGAATGACATATTTTTGAAGTGTTTTATATTTTTAAGTTGCTGTTAGCGATATCATCTATTGGGATTACTAAAGTTCTTATATTTCATTTGTTCAAAGTTCAAGTCTTTTAAGGTTCGATTCGTTTTAAGGTTATTTTAAGTTAAGATTAGGGAGGTTTTAATAGGTGGTAATGGCTTTTCTAGCCAGTGAATCCCACATAACCACTCTATGTACGCAGGTGGTATGCTTGAATGATTTCCCAGCATTAAAAAAAAACACTGCAATTTTACCACGAACCAACGAGTTTTCTTTTGATTTAATCTAGATAAGTCTTATCTTACTAGAGTTAAAATGATCAAATTAAAATAAACGTTTCGCTACTTCTTTAGTTAGCTTAATGATATCAATTAGAATACTGAGAAAATGTATTAAAATTGTATTAATTTCAAAATTATTCAACATGCGATGTAATATTCCATCCATTGCTTTTATAACAGAGCACTTTGAGACGTCATTTCAAAGTTGAACAGCTTGTATTCAGCTATTTTAAGCTATTTTAGTTGTTATTGTTAATAAGTAAATAATTTAATATTAGTTTTATAGCAAATAAAATATTAAGTGAACTTTTACTTTCAAAAGCTTCATTTAAACTTTTCATTTTCACCTATCTTTACTGTAGCGTAGGTAAAATAAACTTTGTGTCGTAAATTCATAATATCATTTCGGTATGTCCTTTTTGCTACTTAAAACTACGTGCGTAGGGTGGTTGAAACGGAAGCTTTGGATTAATCAGTCATAACAAGTCTGTATGTGGAAAACAAATCATAGTTACGAGGTAAAACGAGCGGTCTACGGATTCGTAAGCTATGGTTAACAATCACAACCCACACAATGTTGGATCGGTCATTTTTTATCAACGATTTTTATCATCCCAATTTAGATTTACAAACAAAATAAAAGTAAAAAACCATCGACCCTATGTCCAAGCGTGCGTTAGACCGCACATATATTCACAAAGTAAAAGGCATTTACTCAACTCGCAAAAACAGTACAGTGGAAAATGTAAAACCGTTGGCCAAAAAGTCCGGAACAGTGGGAGTTGGGGGCATCCAGGCGTTAATACTCGAAAAACAAGCCGGACGTGTCCATTCGCAAGTGACATTAAGGCTACTTTCACACTGTCGTAAAGAAGATGAGGTGTGATAAGTTATTACTAACAGAACATGGTATAAGTAACTTTTAACTAAAACAAGTTTAGTATAGGGGTATGGTTTTTTTAATTATATTAAAAGCACTTTAGGTATGCCATCTAGAATCTATTTATAACCAAAGATTTATGAAAATTGGTCCTTAAGATATCGCGTAATCCAAACGAAAAAGCAACTTAATTGAGTACTTCGAAGAGTTATTTTCATAATGCACTAAAAAAAATTGAAGTGACATAAGCGTGGGCAACGTATATTATACTCATAGAAAGAATTTTGTGCTAGGAATATCAATTGCTAAACGTAAACTTTGCGAGTGTAGGGCTAGCTGTCAAAAATAGAAAGAGATGGTATTATCGATAAATACCTAACTCAGCACTAGCACCTTCATAACCATTTTTTAAAGATCAAATCTGATGTATGTATGCTGCACTTAATTCAACTCAACTTACTGTGCCAACACAACATGATATTATTATGTTAAAGCATAAAATAATATTGTCATCTAAGTAAAATTATATTAATAATAATTTCAATGATATTTACTTTCATAAAACTAATAATTACTTTATCACGAAATGGTGAATAAAAAAATATATTATAAAAATAAACACCCGACTACGACACACAAGTTTCACCCTTGCCGCAAGATGAATGCACATATATATTATACGTACGTCTCTAACTACTTAACACTTTATTCCTTCGTCAACTTGTTTTCATCTTTTTAGTTAGCTTTTAATATGCAGTCGGGTTTTTTTTTAATTTTTATATTTTTTTTATTTAGAAGCTATTAACAAGCTTTAGTGCTATCAATAAAATTGTATTTTTTTATTATATTTATAACTAGCATTGCCCGCGGCTCCGCCCGCGTTCAGATTACCAAAACCCAAATTCTTAGGATTTACTCTTAGGATTGCATTCTTAGGATTTATTCTTAGGATTGCAGTTTTGTATTTTTTCTCAGAAATGAAACATTTACCCGCGGTAAAAAGTATCCTATATATTGACCCAGATAACCAGCTATCACCATACCAAATTTCATCAAAATCCCTCTAGTGGTTTTTCTGTGATGCGGTAACAGACAGACAAAAATTCTAAAAACTACAGATTCAGCCCCTGTATCGATAATAATGTCAATTTCAATAAGATTTTCCAAAAAATATTTAATGTACAGATTCGGCTTCGTTACAATTTTATCATATGGATAGATAACTATGATCTAATTTCAACCACTGGGCAAACTAGTATAATTTAATGCACTTGTACTAGAGTAGTATAAAAGATATATTGAGTTTCATAATCAAGTCAAGTAGTTATGAAGTATTTACTAAAAATAACACCGCATAAAGTAGCTGTTTTCTACTTCATACTTAAAATAAATTATGCTCTTATAAATTGCTTTTACAATATTCCTCATTATATTCATCCGACGTTTATACACCACTAGTACTACTAATTAGTGATGTAAAACCGTGCAATTTAATAATTATATAGATAAATAAAACGGTAAACTTACTTCTAAATCAGATTTAATGTAGTGATGTAATTAATATGCATAGAAAGGTTAAGTGAATTAGTGATGGGAACTTGTATCGATATTTATATGGATCACTTGTGGCGTAAAACATATTTAATAAACATTAACTAAAATCGATTCACAGTAGTGAACAAATAACGAATATATACCTAAATTGAGCAATTTCTCTTTTTCAAAGTCGGTCAAACTATAAATATTCAAAAACAGTATAGTAAAAAATTAAATGAAATAATTTTTAATAACCAATAGTTTAGTACCTATAGGTTTCTTAGAGATGAGATATTTTCCCGCATTAAAAAGAATCCTATATTTTGACCCGAATAACCAACTATTATCAAAACAAATATCATCAAAATCTGTCCGGTGGTTTTCTAGTGATGCGGTCACAGACAAACAGACAAAAAATCTTAAAACTATAGATTCAGCCTCTGTATCGATAGTAATGTCTATCTCAGTAAAACTTTACGTACAGATTCGGCTTAGTTACAATATTATTATATGTATAAACAACAATAGATTTTTTTAAATTCTAAAGCTAGTGAGCTTTTCGTATCGCTGAAAGCGTTTCACGTACAATTAAGATACACCGTCCACCGCTGCGCAAGTGTAATAGGCGAATTAAAACCGGGCTTGCGTTATCTTTACCGGTTTTTCGGGAACGAGGAAACCCTTCTATATTAATGCCACCATCAAAATTCAACTTTACTGTGATTGCTTGTAAAGGTTCATCTGATTATGTGGATCGAGTATTTATAGCGCGTCGTATACCTCAATTTATATTTAAAATTTAAATGTAATTAAGCATATATGTAAGTCTTTTTACCCGACTGCAAGGAAAGGGTTATGTTTTTCGCGCCTATCTTTGTATGTTTGTTTGTAATATTCTTTATTCCCTCATATCTTCCAAATCACTCGAAGGTTTTATTTAATTAAGGTATCGTTAGATTCGTCTCGTTAGTCCAAGTGTTCTTAGATAGGTGACATAAAAAAAAAATGGGCGCTGCCAAATTCCGTAATGTGAAAAAGAAAAAAATGAAAATCGACAAACTATGTCAAGTAAGGTATAGTTGAATATTTCTTTCATCATTTTTTCATTTTAAATAACAGTTTAGGATATAGGTATAATGATTTATAGTTGGTTAACAACCATTATCGCTAATTTTCCTACTTAAAATACTTAAAAAGCTGTAAATAAATAAATATATATTAAAGAAATAAAAAACCGGACTGCATAAAAGCTATCTAAAAAGATAAAAACAAGATCACGATGGAATATAGTACTATACAGTAAGAGACATACATACGAGTATGTACATCTCGCGGCAAGGATGAAACGTGTATCTCGTATTGATGGTAAAATGTCTGGCTGTTTGTTTTATAAATAGATAGAAATTTTTGATTGAAACATTGTACAGCATATTTTTACCTACTTTTTGTATTAATATAAATCTATATACATAATATATTTTAATTTCGTATACTACAAGTATAGTGTAAGTAGTACTTGCATATATGGCAGCACATCCAAAGGTCCTAGGTTCTGTTCCCAGATCGTACCAAGAATAGTTTTTGAGAAGTTTTATATCTAGAAAACCTCAGTAACCACCCATCCACACTTTAGAAGTTAGCGATGTTTAACCCTCGTGTGTCAGAAAGCAACAGTAAATAGTTAGTCGTGTGAGATTGGCTGCCGTGGCCGAAGTCGGTCAGGAGAACTTTGTAGAGAAAACTTACTACGAAAACATTTAGTAAGCTTCTTACTTATACCACAGACCATATAATACTATATTAGTTATACTTAATATATTATCATCCTAATAATATATGACACACTAGGGACTTACCCTCGCTTCGCTCAGGTGCGTCCCCTAGGAATAATATAACGTACCTAACGTTATATTTTTTTTGAGCGTAACTCAATTTTTTTTCTAAAATAAAAGTACCCTTAGTTATTCCTCATAACATCAGCTATCTGCTCGTGAAAGTTTCGTCAAAATCAGACCAGCCGTTTCGGAGATTAGTCGAAACAAACAGACAGACAGACAAGCATTTAAAAAATTGTGTCCTTATTAAAGTTTAAAAATTTCTTCATAATTTCATATGCATTTAGTAAAAAAGCTTTTATTTTACCATTACAGACAGACACTTCAAATTTATTTATATGTCTAAATTCTCTAAATTCACTATTGTGGGTTCGATTTCCGAAAGAGGCAAATGTTTATGTTGATTATACTGATACCCCATTTGAATATTAAAATTAGTCTTAGGTGTAACTAAGAAGTAATGTACTTAAATAAAGGAATGAGATATCGGCTACATTATAACAAATTTAAATTCCTTATGAAATTAATAACTTTTTACAGGCTATCCAATAAAATAAAGTGCACAAGTTTGAAAAAGAAGTAAAAATATTAATCTTAGTATGAACGGTCCATTACATAATACGTCGAGCCATCTGGACAAACGCTTACGAAGTTTATTTTCAAACATTTCTTTTGTGAAGAAATCCGAATTTTCTGAAGCCAGTCCAGGTCAAACAAATTATTAAACTTTCGAAGCAAATATGTCCACAAGTAGTTTTCTCAAGATATTTAGATCATAATACCATATGAAGTTCATATTTTGTTATATTTTTTGTATTTTACTATCAGGTTAAAGAAATAAAAATATTATTAGAAACTAAACAATTAATGTTATTTCACGACACGTTTGGCTCAGTTTGTAGTGAGCCTACTTGCTGTGCCAGCGGTCGCGGGTTCGAGTCCCGCTGGAGGCATTCATTCGTGTGAGGAGCACGAATGTTTGCACTCCAGTCATAAGTATTTATAATATGTATGTATTAGTAGTGTATCAACTATCTGGTATCTATAACACAGGCCTCATAGCTTACCATGGAACTATAATATGGTGCTGTGTTTTTATATCCCAACATATTTATTATTATTATTATTATTATTATTTGCATATTCCTGCTTCGTAACTGATACTGATATATTTTCCAGTCCAGTCTTCATTAAAAGGTACGGCTTCAATCTACGTCTCGTAATAATTACTTTTAATAATCACGTACATCGACTTATAAATTACCTTTGAAGTAGAACTGAATCATTACAAAAATAATTATAAAAATCGATCACAACTAAAGAAGATTTCAAATACTAAACCAACAAAAAGTATAGATAAATCGAATACCACCTTTTTAAAGTCGGTCAAAAAGACCGCAGTTCGCATAGATGCGTCTATAATAGCGTGCTCAAACTGTATACATATTTGTATGGATAATTCAGATTCAAATGAAACTTAGGTAATATATTAATGCAGATCAGTAACAAAACTCCATTAGGATTCATATAACTAATAAATAATTCTATACATATAATAAAATTCTGTGTCGAATCTGTTCATTAAATATTTTTTGGAAAATTTTGTTGAGATAGTCATTATTATTGATACAGAGGCCGAATCTATAGTTTTTAGGCCTGTCTGTCTGGATGGATCAAACGAGAAAACCACTGAACAGATTTTGATTTCATTTAGTATGATGTTAGCTGGTTATACGGATCAACATATACAATTTTTACTGCGGCAAAATATCTCATCTGTGAGAAATCTATACTAAATAATAAAACGCAACTAGGGACGAACCCGAACGGAGTCAGGGTAAGTCACTAGTTTAACATAAAAAAGTCCTTATGTCTAAATAATAAATATCATACTTATCTATATGCATAAACAACTGATTAAATGATTTGACCTAAAATGCGAGCAAAGTCACGGGAAACTGCGTTAATAATAATATTTTATTTGTATTAAACAACCTATGTGTATCTTGTTACATCTTATTTCAGAGACCTCGACCTTATGTATAACGCCTTACGTAAACGGAATACCAAACTAAGTTCGCGAAACTTGCGCGCTATAAACGCTAAACTGGTGATAAGAAGTTATCTGTACGACACAGAACAAGACACTATATTACGAGTTAAGCAAAAACGTTATATCTTTTAAACTTTTATTATAATTTTATGTTACTTCTTAAACTTGTCGAGTTTTAATCTTATTTAATACCATACGAGTTTAGACTGTTGATGTTGACTTCTTTTTTATATAATACTTTGGAGAAACGATTTTTTTTATAAACGATACTTCGTCAGATTACGCGAATATTTGAAATAAAAATTTCTTTTCGGATTTTTCCGGGGATTTATAACGGTTTTTGGTTTTTGGCGTATCTAATGCTTTGCTGCAATCATGGTTATAGGAGAGACTTAATGTAATACATTGTGGCATATTGGAGGATGAGTTTGGCTCTACTCGTAGTGGGTAGAGCCAAACTCATCTAAGAAATTCATAGACTTGCTAGTTTTTGATAACACTCGTTTTGAGAATCACACAGATGACTCAATTAGGTTGCTTGATAACACAATGTTATACACAAATCCCTCGCAATTTTTATCTTACATACTTCTAAAACAATAACATCAAGTGTTTTGTATACTATAGAATACTGACCGTTGGTTAAACTCAGTTTTAACGACAAGTTAAATAAAAAAAGTCTAAACTAAACTGTCTACCGTCTGGTCTTAGTACATTTATGAGCCTCATCCATTATTCAGTAAGGTGTAACACTTACTAGGTGCGGTTGGCGTTCACCCAGTAAGATAATGTTATAGTTTATTGGCTAACTCTAGCAGTGGATATTTTTAAAGTTCCGGTTGCAGATGCACGTGCTTTAATAGTCGAAAATATTTGGAATACTCATATCAGAGTGTCGTAGAGATTTAGATCTAAGTTATATTATAACTAGCGACTCACCCTCGATTTGCTCTGGTTCGTCCCTAGATACGTAAATATGGAGTATATAGACTATATATTACAGTACATATATATGCATAGAAATGATTAAGTTTCATAACTTTTCATCCCTTTAAGGGATGAATGATTTCCGGGATAAAAACTATTGTCTTCCCAGGATTTCAAACTATCTTTATAGCAAATTTCATCTAAGTCGGTTCAGTAGTTCCAGAGTACTTCCTACAAAGAAACTCAAAAACTTACAAACTTTACCTCTTTATAACATTATTGTGTAGATATTTTTTTGTCTACAAGAAAACACCGACGACAAAATCAAAAAGTGATGAATGCAATTATTACAAACTATTTTTTGAAATTCATAAGCACCTTTATTGAGTGTGCTTCTGTTTTTTAAAGTTGAACAAAATAAATAGTCATAGATTATGCTTTTTACAATGTTTAAGTAACAATTTTTATATTTTCGATATATTATTTTGGAAGAGCCCTCAACCATGAGCCTTTAAAATTAGAACTCTAAATTATTTAAAATGAAACAATCTCACGCATTTTTTTTTAATCTGTTTTATTGATAATACTAAAGTTCGTCAAACGTTATTAAATAAAAAAAAATCAGTTGACAAACAAAAGAAAAAATGTACTGAACTGCTTTATCTCTGCCTATTTATATGAAAGTGTTTGGTTTCCGACATTTCGAATGCTTAACTTGTTTTGTAATCATGGACACAGTGAAGACCCACGTAAATGAAATCGTTATGTCCGTGTAAATCTAAGAAAGTATTATTACGGCTCTAATTGAATTTAGTTCTTAGTTTTGGATCGTAATTGCGAGCTGAATTTATACAACATACTATATTACATTAAACTCTTCCCGAATTTCTCTTCTTTAGGACCCCCGTGACCATAATTGCCATAAAGCATTCGAAACATTGGGAACCAAAAATCAAAATAAATCCGCGAAAACATCCGAAAAAAATAGTTTTATTTAAAACATCAACTGTACGCGTAAATATAAGTATTTCATACTATCTAATGATACGGCAAAAATAGCAAATAATAAAAACGCATAAGCATTAGAAAAGAAATATTTTTAATATAATAGATCTAGATGATAATATATATCGAGCGTGGTGGAATATGGTCTGATCCTCTTCGCATTGAAGGAAGCCCAGGGTCCAGCAATGGGATGTTAGAAAGGGCTGAATACAATAGAACAAAAACTATTAAATCATACCATCCCATAACACTATTAAATGATACTTGGTTGACCACTAATTCAATATAATGCAAGAACATGGCTAATTTTCATCTTCCATTTATTTTAAGATATTAAGCGATACGTCCAATTATCCTTTCTCTAAATATTGTGATTCCCACTTGAGACCGATCGATATCATTACACAGACGATTAAGTCCTACGCACATAATATTAAAGGACAAGACCTTTTAAGCCAGACAAAAGCCTTAGAAACAACTCGCCTATACCATTGTCTTGGTGTTATCTAAGACTAATTTAGATGTATTCTTATCTTTTATATTAAATAAAGTTAGTTATACTTTTTCAAGGACACTGGTAGACCAAGTGAAAGAAGTGGAAACCGAGTGACGCGGGTTCAAATCCCGGTACCACACCTCTAATATTTTCATGTGCGAATCATTTCTAACATAATTACAACTTGTCTCACGGTTAAGGAAAACATCGTGAGGAAACCTGCATGTCTGAGAGAACCTAGCAAGTTTTCGTAAGACATGTGCAGTCCGCTAACCTACACTTGGTCAGCGTGATGGACTATGAGATGATCCCCCTCGTATTGAAGGGAGGCCTGTGCCCAGCAGTGGAACGGTGAAAAGGGCTGAATACATACATACTTAATATTTAACGCATAAGTTACACAGTTACTAATATTTACTTTTTAACTAAACATTACTCATACAGAATCATAATGAAATTACTAACTAGTGATTTTTTCCTTTAGTGATCGATTAACTTCTTTAACTTTTTCCATAGAAAATCCTTTATCTTTTAAAAAATAAACAAAAGTCGATTCATATTTGGTGGAAATATTGTTAAAAATAGACATACACACAAAAAAAACCTACAAACGAATCAAAAACTTCCTTTTTAAATTGTACAAAAAAATACATTTTATTCAGAGCGACATCTGTGCTATTTACAGTGAAACTGTTTAAATTATTCTTTTAAAAATAAATATATTATAAAAATAAAGAACCCGAGTGCATAAAAACTAGCTAAAAATATTCATACCTTTGCCGCGATACGTTTCATCCTTGCCGCGAGATATACATACTCGTATGTATGTCTCCGACTGCATAATACTATATTCCACCGTGAACTTGTTTTTAACTTTTTTGTTAGTTTTTATGCAATCGGGTTTTTTATTTTTATAATATATTTATTTATTTACAGCTTTTTAAGTATTCTTAAGTAGGAAAATTAGCGAGAATGGTTGTTAATCAACTTTAAATCATTGTATATCCTAAACTCTTAATTAAAATGAAATATGATGAAAAAAACTTAAAAATGATTTTTAAATACCTATTCAACGATACCTTACTTGACATAGTTCGTCAATTTTAATTTTTTTCTTTTTCACATTATGGCGTCTAAAATCGGCCATTTAGTTTTTTATTAAATTTTTATGCTTTCTTTCACATTTGCGCCGTCACAACGAATCAAACGAAGTATCATTTTTAAAAATCGGTTTATGCGTTTGGTCTAAATAGTGCCACAAAGGTACAAACCCATATACATACATAGGCTGATAAACATATGACTCTCCATTGCGTTTCGCAATCGGGTAAAAAAGCGATGATATGAAACAATTTACTGCAGTACTTTTTATAATAAAAAAAAAATTTAAAACATTAATACACAGCACTATCTAGTTCCATGGTAAACTACGAGGTTTGTGTTATGGATACCAGATAGTTGATACATTAAACTTAAATAACTTTAAATATAAACATATTATAAATATAAACACTCATGACTGGAGTACAAACATTCATGCTCATCACACAAATGAATGTCCTCAGTGGGACTCGAACCTGCGACCGCTGACAGAGCAAGTAGGGTCACTACACACTGAACCAAACGTATCTTCAGACTATAATACTACATGTAGATCATTAAAAAAACTAAATGTTAAACTAAGTGGATGGTCACATATTTAAAAAAGGTCCCGGGTATGCGTGACCGTACTTCAGCTGAGTGGGCATTGAAAGTCATTTTAATAATGTCTACTCAACCTTTCCTGTACTTAATGATCATTGCTTTGGAACACTCCAAACATTGATTTTCAATTTGATGCACTATGAAGTCATTTAATGAAGTCATGAGTTTACGGTTTTAGGTTAGCTTTCAGAGATAACCCAAAATCAGTAAAATACATAGCTATTTAAATTCGACGAACACTTGCTACTCCTTCACGTCGAAACGCTTGGACAGATTTGGATAAAATGCTGTAATTTAGAGCAACTAAGACTACTGTTAGGCATAGAGACACCCTCGACCAAAGCGAGGGTTCGTCCCTAGTTTATGTTTTGACGTTTAATGTAGATTTCTCAGAAATGATATATTTTCCCTCGGTAAAAGTATCTTATATGTTGGCCCGGATAACCTACTATCACCATATAAAATTTCATCAAAATCTGTCAAGTGGTTTTCTCGTAATGCTTTCCCAGACAGACAGACAGATAAAAATTTTAAACACTATAGATTCGGTCGTATCGTTAATAATGACTATTTCAGTAAGATTTTTTCAAAAAAATAATTAATGTACAGATTCGACTCAGAATTTTATTATATGAATAGATTTTGTTTTCCACTAAGGTAATTATATCCGTATTTCGTAAAAAGTTAATAAACTGGCAAATATTTGACTTAACTGAGTTGCACAGTATTTTGGTAGCGTAATATACTACGTATATTGGATTCCAACCGTCTGTTACATGAGGCTAACTATTATCAAAGCTGAAGTCAACTCAGTGTTTAGTTAAACGTAAATTCTCCCAACGTTATTTACCAATTAGTATACTAATTAGAAAATCTATTACAGGGTTAACCGCGGGCTAAATAAGCAGGAAATACACAAAGCAAGATCATTTAATTATTATTGGTTGTTGAGGTTTTTCTTGATCTTTGTATTGTAATATAACATATAATTTAATATTATAATTTGAAATTTTGTACAGTAATAATTAAATGTACATTTTGTTTTGTATTTACAATTAAGTATATTTGTATTTTTTTTTCTTTATCC
The DNA here is from genome assembly GCA_947093115.1 of Brenthis daphne. NCBI lineage: Eukaryota > Metazoa > Arthropoda > Insecta > Lepidoptera > Nymphalidae > Brenthis > Brenthis daphne. The sequence goes on along the minus strand of OX352474.1, from coordinate 25,815,343 downwards.
ATTTGTACATATATAATAAAAGTGTGAGTCGAATCTGTTCATTAAATATTTGGAAAATCTTATTAAAATTTTTATTCTCTTTATCTTATTTAAATCTTATTAGATTTTTTGTCTGTCTGTATGTCTGTCTGTCTAACTGAAAACGCATCACGAGAAAACCACTGGATAGGTTTTTATGAAATTTGGTATGATGATAGCTGGTTATCCGGGTCAACATATAGGATACTTTTTACTGTAGGAAAATATCTCATCTCTGAGAAATTTATACTAACCGTTAAAACGTATCTATAGGGACGAACCCGAGCGGATCGAGGGTGAGTTTTAGAGTTTAAGTAGAAATTATTTGAAAATGATTAATGCGAAATTCTTTGAGTCAATGCATGAGTGAGTTTATTTCATTACTGTAACGACTAAACAGATTTGAATGAAATTTAAAATGAAGATAGTTTTTATACTCTTATAAATCGTTAGATTAATATATATTTTTTTCGATGCACCAATCGTGCGAGTGAAGACGCGGGCATATACTAAAGTTAGATATATAGCATTTAAAATATTTCTAATATATATCCTCAAAATTGAACGTTACTACAAAATTACAAACAATAATATTACTATTTTAACGCCATCAAGATTAAAGAGCTTGATAAGAGAGAAAAATTAAAGCTTAAACACCTTGAGAATAAAACTGCCTGTTTGGATTTTTCGCGGATTTATTTTGATTTATAGTTTCCGATGTTTCGAATGTCTTACAGCAATCATGGTCTCGGGAGGGATCTCTCTACCAAGTTTTACCGTCAAGCTTGTAAAGATAGGTAACATAATTTTTTTTTAATATAAACTTACTACTTTCACTTATGGGAAATAATTGGGTTAGAAAACTTAGTGGAAGTAGTTGCGTTTTATAGTTAAATGTAATATTACACTAAATAATATATATATATATATATATATATATATATACATATATATACATATTTACTTAATAATGTTAAATTATAATATTAAATTACATATAAAGATTACATATAAAGTCAAACAAATTACTGTTTTAAAAAGATAATGCTCATATTTATTAATATTTCATTCAAAAACTGTTAAATAATTATAAATTCTTTTGTTTGCATTCATTCTTGCAAATAAAACCATTCACAGCTCTATATATTGAATGGTATAATACTATTTATATGAAAAGCCTTGAAGCGCTGAAATTTGTTGCATTGCATGCCGGATGTTACAAACATCATTTCTGTATATTTCATATTTATTACGCTATTATCACGAAACGCTTTTAAAGTACGTAAGCTTAATAACATGTGAGGCATTCAGTACAACGAAATAGCCTTTACAAAAAGTTGTTAAAAAATAAGATTAAAATGTATGAACTACGTAATTTGAGATGGATGTAAAATCTACAACTCGAATTTGTTAATATTTTAACGCAGTTTTTTTACTAGTGAATATCAATGAAGATAATTTAATGAGATTTATATTAGTTTTATAACGAGAAAGCTAGATGATAAATAAAACTGTTTCATAAGTAATATTAAATTTGGCAAATTTTAGGCTTAATATTTTTAGCAAATATTAATTTCGATTGCTAGAAATCTCATTAAATTATCATCATTGACATTCGCTAATATCAGAACTGTTCTAAAATATAATTAACATGTTCAAAATGAAAAACATTCTCATAGTAATAAGCTCACGTAAAACTTTTAATAAAGCTAGAATATACATAGATAATTTTTCCTTAAGTAATATTAAATCCAGCGAATTTGGGCCAACTTGTTCTTTGAATATCCAATAATTTACTTTGGCTTACTTATTTAAAAGTAATAACTTACTAGTTTGTTTTTTTTTTAAATGAGTCAAACCTAAAAATTAAGCAAAAACAAAACTATCCCCTGCGAACTCATGTACTACAAATATTTAACCGTATATTCACATCCGCATCGTAAACGGGGTTAAGAGTTAGCGTACGTCCGTTGCCATGATGCAATCTATGTCTTTGCTAAACTTCATTCAAATTTGTTTAACGGTTTAAGCGTTAAAAGGTAACAAACATATAGAGCTACTTTCATATTTATAATAAGACTAGCGACTTATCCTCGCTCGGGTTCGTCCCTCGATACACTTTAATGGTTAGTATAGTTTTCTCAGAAATGAGATATTCTCCCGCAGTAAAAAGTATCCTCTTAAGTATTGACTCGGATAACCAGCTTTCATCATACCAAATTTCGTCTAAATCTGTCCAATGGTTGTCTCGTGATGTGTTCCTAGGCAGACAGACAGACAAAAAATCTAAAAACTATAGATTCGGCCCCTGTATCATTATAATAACAATTTCAATAAGGTTTTCAAAAAAATATATTTAATGTACAAATTCCACTCAGCTAGAATATGTATAGATATACTAGTATCAATATACAATTTTAAAATAAATGCTTGTTTAACTTCTTCAAATATCTCGTATACCTGCTATTGAAACTTCTGGTTCGAAGAATATAAGGTGTTAAACTTGTACTAGGTGCAAGTTGCACATATAACTGTCGTCTCTTACAGGCAACTGCTTTGACTAAGAATAGGCGTCCATGCAGAATAGTGAAATTGGCTAAAATTGCCTTTCCAATAGGTACTCGTATCGATCGCTACAAACAGTATCAAAAGGTTACCAATTTTGAAAATATTGAGACCATGTATACTGAAGGCACTCTTTTTTCCATTAGTATTGAAATAAAAAAAAAAACAAAAATATTATTGTGAATATTTTGACTGAATGCGTGTTTTTCAGGTTTTTGACCGAAGAATTAAGATAAAAATAAAGATGAGCCAGTAGTTTTTAACATTTAATTATTGCAAAAGTAAAAAGAGTCACGTCTTATTTATCACTAGCGACTTACCCTAGCTTTGCTCGGGTTCGTCCCTAGATGGTTCCCCGTACAAACTTTCATCCCCATTTTACGCCCTTAAGGGATGATTTCCGGTATAAAAAGTACCCCTTGTCCTTTCCAAGGTTTCAAACTATCTTTTTCATCTAAATCGGTTCAGTAGATCTAGAGATTACCCCCTATAACCTCACAAACTTTACCTTACACGATTTTAAATGAAACTATCATTTCGGATTTTTTCGTGGATTTATTTTGATTTTTCACTCTCTACGTTTCGAATGCTTTATAGCAATGACTAGCGGCTCATCCTCGCTTCGCTCGGGTTCACCTCTAGGAAAGCACAAACAGATCTATCCCACGGGAACCATTCATTTTTCCGGGATAAAAATAAGTAACCTGTTGTTTGACTTGCAATATAAGGTATCAGCATGCCAAATTTTACTAAATTTGGTGCATAAGTTGTTGTGTATTGAGCTGTATTAGTTACTATAATTTTTTAACTATCCCACGGGAACTCTTTAATTTTCCGGAATGAAAAGTATCAAATTTCATTTAAATAGGTTCAATAGTATCGGAGATTAGCCCCTACGAACAGACAAAGAAACAAAAAATTTGAAAAAATCTGGATTTGTTCTATTTCTCTCCTTACGGTATGTAAGAAGAGAACTGACTCGTTTTTTAGAAATTTTTTCTACCATCTATGTACAGACAGACATCCGACCTCTACAGTTTTATTATTCATATATGTACCTATATTCAGATAGAATAAATAACATATAATAAAACAGAAATATATAATAATGAAAATAGTTATAGCGAGTGTACCTTAGGAGATAGACATAATATACTATGTAGAACTTTTCTATAGACCTTTTTAATACTTAGAATTTTCTTGTACAATGTTTTGATCTATCTCTTAAGGTTGAGCCAACGTTAGCCATATAAATTTCTAAGGACAATTCGATAGAACCAGTTATTGTATTTTCCCGTGGGAATGAATAATTTCGTTCGAAGTCGTAAAAAGTATTCTAAATGTTGACCCGAGCACTAAGTTTTTTCACTATACAAATTGAAGTTAAAATCGGTTGGGTACTTTTTGCGTGAAACGCGCACATCGATTTGACTAAGTTTTATTATAGGTATAGATAAGAATAAATATTGCGTGTGTAACTTAGAAGATAGACATTCACTATTCACAACTTTTCTGTAGGACTTTTCAAGACCTACAATTTTTTAGTATATTGTTTTGATGTATGTCTTAAGGCTTAGCCAGAGGAAGGTTTCTAGGGAGGACTCGATAAAACCAGTTATTATATTTTCCAGTGGGAAAGAAAGTAAAAGGAATCTAGGCAGTGGTATCCCAGTGGTAACGCGCTCGCTTGGGAAACCGAGTGAAGCAAGTTCAAATCCCGGGTCTAGCACCTCTGATATTGGCCAGCGTGGTGGATTGTGGCCTGATCCACCTTGTACTGAAGGGAGGCCCGTGCGTGTGTTAAAAAGGGCTGAATACAACATATATACATACATACATACATACAAAAGGTATCCTAAATGTTGACTCGAGTAATAAGTTATCACTTCACCAAATTTCGTTGAAATTGGTACATTACTTTTCGCGTGAAACGCGCACACAAAAACAGACATACAGACAAACAGACAATTTTTTTAATAACTATTGTTTTGGGGTCTATGTTGTGTACATAATACGTTACAAATAAACAAAAACATCTATCCCACGGGAAAAGTACGTTTTTCCGGGATAAAAAGTTACCTATTTGTTATTCTGATGTATGTACTATATTATTGTAAAGTTTCATCAAAATCCAATCAGTGGTTTTTGTGTACTTAGCTGTATAAGTTACTATAGTTTTTTGACTCTCCCACGGAAACTCTTTAATTTTCCGGGATGAAAAGTAGCTGATTTGTTTTTGTTATGTATGAACTATATTATTGTAAAGTTTCATTAAAATCCAATCAGTAGTTTTCGTGTATTAAGATGTATAAGTTGTTATAGTTTTTTAACTATCCCACGGGAACCCTTTAATTTTCCAGGATGAAAAGTATCTAAGATGTTGCCCGGGGCTATAAGGTACCACTATGCAAAATTTCATTTAAATAGGTTCAATAGATCCGGAGATTAGCCCGTACAAAGAGAAAAACAGATAAACAGCTCGCTCGGGTTCGTCCATACATACGAATATGTTGTATTATCTCTTTAACCATTTGTCCAAATTATATGCAGTAAAAGGGAAAAGTCTTTTATTTTAAGCATTTTAGACGATAAATTTACTTATTTTGATAAGAATTCATAATTGTTGATAATATGACCAATAAACATGACCTACCGATTTAAATGATTTTTTTAATATAAAAAACTACTTTTTGTGACTTAAATATAAAAGTTAGACATATGCTGTCGCTGACTTTTTTGTAGGCATTATTAAGCTCTACAACTTTTCTCTAGAACATAATCATATATCTCTCATCGTTAAGGCAGCGTTCGTAAGAAACGTTTTCGTTCGACCGTTTTTTCTCCGACTTACTTTGCAAATCCGACTACTACGAAAAAGCCTTTTCATTTTTCGGGTTAATATATAGCCTATGACACTCAGAAAGAACGTGGCTTTCTATTGGTAAAAGAATTTTGAAAATCAGTTCAGTAGATCCAGAGATTACCCCCTACAACGTCACAAACTCACAAACTCACAAACTCACAAGATCACAAACTTTACCTCTTTATAATATTAGTATAGATGATCACGGTAGAGACTGTACTTGCTTTTTATTATTGTTGATTTTTATAAAAACCGCTCGATCGATTTCGATAAAATTTATATGGGACCACCTGGGAAATACCCTTTCAAACAAAACAAAAAAATTCCAAATCGGTTCAGGCATCTTCGAGTAATCGGTGAACATACATAAAAAAAATAAAGATTCCGACGAATTGAGAACCTCCTCGTTTTTGGAAGTCGGTTAAAAACTAGTACAACGACAGAGAATCTGTTAATCATATCATCGGAAAGTCATAAATAAAATGTACAAGAGATAATCTACAACAGATATATGCAATGAACGTCTAAAATAATTTGTTTATAGCTTTAGTATCTACTTTATCAGAGTGGCAATCATTCCAGTCTACAAGCGTATAGGATTCGGACATGCTATGAGGCGATACATTCGCTCGAGTGCAAATTGCGAAGAGATCAAAATACACACACTCGACTATTATGTTGAAGTATGGAAATCGTGCTAATTGTACCGTCTGTTATAACAATATTATGTTTATTTGCGTAATAAAACTAACAAATTTTAAAAATATTTGTATTCAGCCCTTTTTAACGTTCAACTTCTAGCCACGGGCCTCTCTTCAATATGTGGGGGATCAGGGCATAGTCCACCACGCTGGCATAATGCGGGTTGGCGGACTTCATATTATGTCTTTTGAAAGCTCGCTAGGTTCTCTCAGAAATACAGATTTCCTTACAATGTTTTCCTCCACTGTAAGACAAGTTGTGATATTGTAGGAAATGAATCATTTGAACATGAAAAAAAATATAAACAAGCTTAAAAAATATTTCTGAGAATAATTTTCACAACCACTAAAAGAGAAAGCAGAGGATAAGAGAAGATAGATTCTTATATAAATACACTTTCTAACTATACTGAAGTTGAGTTAAAATAAAAAAGGATCAATTGTAAAATTAACTATTACCTATATTTAGCATACAAGCTAAAGTGGATTTTAATCTACTGTAAATATATAAAATAATATACTACATAAAATTTTGGTAAAAAGATAGTTTGAGACCCTGGGAAGGACATGAGATATTTTTTATTCCGGAAATCATTCCTTAAGGGGGGTGAAAATAGGGATGAAAGTGTGTATGGAGAAACAACCTAGGGATGAACCCGAGCGAAGCGAGGGTGAGTCGCTAGTTTATTGTAAACATTAAAGCAAGTAAAACCTCATGTCAAATTTATTTCAAAATTATACTTATTTCATAAACTGCCAAACGTTTCCGTAGTTATTTCCATACATAAGTCTATGTCGGTAAGGATATTTATGGTCTATATAGGACGGCGTACGGCATATATCAATTGTCTGAGAATTCCGCATACATTTTGATCACAAGGAACCATCTATAAACCGGTAGAAGTGTAAGTCTGAATGCACTACTGCGTGACAGTTCCGACGCATATGCTGAAAGTTCTAGTACAATCGACGAATATGGGAAACCGTCGAGGCTCTACATTTATCAAAGAGATTTACTATTACTTCGTCGTTAATTTACTATAGTCGCTAGCGTGTAAACTATACATTTATATGACGGTTTTATTTATTAACGGTTAGTGTGGGTATCCCACGGGAACCGTACTTTTTGCCGGGATAAAAAGTAGCCTATGTAGTGAACTAGACTATAATCTATCTCTGTGTAAGATTTCATCTAGATTTAGATCAGCCGTTCTGGTGTGATTGAGTAACAAACATCCATCCATCCCAACTTTCGAATTTATATTTTTTTCTATTGAAATCCGCCTTACAACTTAGTAGATACATAATAATTATGTCAAGTGTAGACAAAACTATATACACGCAATTTCCTGGATTTTAAGATTTATTTTCAGGATGAAAATGCATTTGTAAGGTGCTAACCACAAAAAGAATTAAATCAAAACTGAGATCAGTCGCTAGTGATTTATATCTGTATAATAACATATTATACATATATGTATATGTACATATAATAAAATTCTAACCAAGTCGAATTTGTACATTAAATATGTTTTGGAGAATCTTGTTGAAATAGTCATTATCATAGGTACAGAGGTCGAATCTATAGTTTTTAGAATGTATGTCTATCTTTTTCTTTTATACTCCTTTTTCCTTTATACTAATACTAATATTATAAAGAGGAAAAGTTTGTGAGTTTGTGACGTTGTAGGGGATAATCTCTGGACCTACTGAACCGATTTAGATGAAATTTGGTAAGAATATATTTTGAGACCCTGGAAGGGACACAGGATATTTTTTATCCCGGAAATCATCCCTAAAGGGGGTGAAAATGGGGATGAAAATTTGTATTGGGAAGTAAGTTAGGGACGAACCCGAGTGAAGCGAGGGTAAGTCGCTAGTTGTATATAAAAACAGTTTTGACACATTTCATCATGACAATAGAACTTAAGCTATATATATAGATTCAAAGGTTCATTGGAGTACTAACAGGTATTTCTAGTATTATTGCTAAAGGAATGTAACGATTAACCACTAAAATGCGCTGTTAACAAATCTTCATTTAACTTGCTTATAAATCTCACGGGAATCCCCGAAAATTTATGGTTACAGACCATTATTGTTGCGAAGGTTTTCATGATTCAGGGAGCTAATAAATGGGAAACCTAATCTGTGTGCTTCTATTTGTTCGTAATTTATTTAATGTATACTAATTATATGACTTAATAAAACCGATAGTTACAACTCTTGTGAGAGACAGTCTGTACATGGTAAAAATTATGTATATAATTATTATTAATAGTGTTCACACAGTGGTTGAGTAATATTCTCTACGGGGCTCATTAGCTTTCATCAATCCAGCCGGGCGCAAAGCCAAGAAACGCACCGGGAGGCGACCCACCTCAGTCGGCGGTGTTTCATGTGGGTTGCTCCTGATACTTCTCTGATAGCAGAGTGGACCGTTGGTGCAACCCCAAGGCTGTTGTGACCTGCTTTCCTGCTTTGGCAGACCTACCGTCGGGGTATCGTGGTTGAGTACGTAAGTGATCCTGCGACATTCCATTAAGACGGGGGAGGTTTTGTTGGGTTTTAACGGGTAGTACTGGTTTTTCTAGCCGGTGAGTCCCACATAACCACCTGTATGCATACAGGTGGTATGCGTAAATGCATTTTCCTACATAAAAAAGTGGTTGATTAATATATTTTTCATGATAACACTAAAACTACTATACTACACAAAAAAAACTTTTTAACAAAAAAAATAAAAACCGACTTCAAACAAAAGCACTAAAAAGTAAAACATAACTGATTGGTAGTTTTCATTTACTATACATACCTAATCAAATATTTTCGAAGTCGGTGTGCTTTGCTTTGTATGGGCTGGCACCGATTTCCAAAATATTTGATTAAGTATGTATTTAATAGGTAGGCTTTAATTACTTAGCCAAAGCACACCGACTTCGAAAATATTTGATTAGGTATGTATAGTAAATGAAAACTACCAATCAGTTATTTTTTACTTTTTAGTGCTTTTGTTTGAAGTCGGTTTTTATTTTTTTGTTAAAAAGTTTTTATTTTTCCCTTTTTAGTGTAGACAGTAGTAGCAAAGTAAGAATTCTAACGTGTTAGGCTTGTCAAATCAAACAAAATAAGCCCAAACTCAAAGTATCTACTATTAGCCGTTGAAGAGTTCCACCTATCCACCTTCTGGCTTTGCCATCAGATCAGGTCAACAACACCGAACCACTGTACTATCAACGGAAATAGAAATACTTGCAAAGTTTCAAGTCAATATGACAATTAGAAGTAGGTTAAATTCATCATTAGTTGTTTTTCCACCCTTAGGGGCAGTATTTTTTTTTGAAATTTAAATGGGACTAATCTGGGAGTATACCCTTTCAAACAAAACAAAAATTGTCCAAATCGGTCAATAAATGACGGAGTTCTGAGGTAACAAACATAAAAAAAAAACAAAAAAAAAACAGGCGAATTGAGAACCTCCTCCTTTTTGAAGTCTGTTGATAAAAGAACATCAGTAGACAAACAAAGAAGTAAAAGATACGGAACTGTCTGAACAACTGAAATATATTTACCTATTTATATGTATATGCATTAGTCAATATTGACTTGAATATTTTTATTGCATTGCAGTTTTTGTATTTTTTTTTCAGAAATGAGACATTTTCCCGCGGTAAAAAGTATTCTATATATTGACCCAGATAACCAGCTATCGCCATACCAAATTTCATCAAAATCCCTCCAGTAGTTTCTGTGATGCGGTAACAGACAGACAGATAGACAGACGAAAATTCTAAAAACTATAGATTCGGCCTCTGTGTCGATAATAATGTTTATTTCAATAAGATTTCCCAAAAAATATTTAATGTATAATTTCAGCTTAGTTACAATTTTTTTATATGTATAGATAATAGTTATACAATAATATAAATAAAATATGAAAATATATATTGGAGAGTTTTACAATTCGAATTTTGTAGACTTAAGACCGACAAGACGGAATGCAATAAAGTTTTATTGTATTTTTATTAGAAAAGCTAAGATTCATTTTATTGGATCGAAAAGATTCAAAGACATCTTAAGCTCCCTTTGCATGAACTGTTATATAAAGTACTTATTGTTAATGGAAAAAATAATATATGAATTTAAACTTTAACAATGATTAACTGAAGACCCACAGCCTAAACTGCTGGATCTAAAAGCATGTAAGTATGTTATCATCAAGTAATTTCACTATAACTCTATACTAACTTATTTCAAACATCCCCTATTTAAGCCCTTTAAGGGACGAGTTTTTAAAATCTTAGTGTTCATCAATAAGTAGTAAGTTCATAAAATAAGTATAAGAAATTCTTATGCATATTTGCAAATAAGATGAACACTAAAATTTTTAAAAAGTCATCCCTTAAAGGGCTTAAATAAAGGATGTTTGGAATAAGTTGGTATAGAGTCATTCGTTGTTTATGAAGTTAGCAGCAACACCAGGCTCACTTGTATTTAGTTAATTACATTCACTGTATTTAATTAGTAATTTATATTGGGAAATATTTGGGATACAATTTTCTAATTACTGCTGATAGAATATTAAAATATAATATTTACTAGATGCGATTCGTATTTGAGGCAAATGTCGGTTCGGTGGTCATTAGCACGAAACAAAACCCCGCAAGCCGGACCTTTTGTTTGACCAACGAGCTCATTAAAACCTCCGCGTCACCCTTTGTCCTTTGTAAACAGATTGACGTTTTTGCAAAATAGCCTACAATGCCGAATTTCAAGTGGATAAAATGAAAATTGGGTGTTTCGAGTACACCTGTAAAATGTAAGACCTATATACATAGTACCTGGGCCACCGGACTTCGCTCGGAGAGTTTGGTTAAAAAGTACTTACAATTTTCTTTAAAAAAACTAAAAACTTGAATAAATACACAAAAAAATAAAAAAATAAATTATACCTTTGTATCTGACCGGAATATATATATATATATATATATATATATATATATATATATATATATATATATATATATATTATTTTACATATTAATATACAGTTGGTATAGTTTAATAGGAAGATTTTTTTTAAAATGAATACATTATTCTGTGATATATTGTTTACATAAAACTTTATTAGTTTATGCGGCGCACGCCAATAAAGCTCCCAGTCGGCATGATTTTTTTCGACATCTTCAACAATCATCTTCATATTTCAGCCGATTTACACAAAACTTTAATAAATTATACACCGGAACCTTTCTCATGAATCACTTCATCTATTGGTTAAAACTATATGAAAATCCATTCGGTAGTTTTTAAGTTTATCGCTTTCAGAGTTTATAATATTATAATTGATGAATAAACAATATATAAATTCGATTTCTTAAAATTGAGACGTATTTTTTTAGAAAAAAATTAGTTACTACTACTAGTCATATCAACTAGTACTACTACTTCTAGTAGTAGTACTAGTTGATATGATAAAAATTCTAAAAGGTATACAGCAAATTTAAAAATTAAAATAACAAAAATTATAAAGAACACAGTTAGCCACTAAAAATCTAATCTCCTTCAAATTAATACAGATGCTATATCAAAGTTCATAGAAAATGTTTTTGAACGTTTTCGAACGAACGAAAACATTGACGACACGTTTGACTCAGTTGGTAGTGACCCTACGTACTGTTCCAGCGGTCGCGGGTTCGAGTCCCGCTGGGAGCATTCATTTGTGTGATGAGCACGAATGTTTGTACTCTAGTCATGGGTGTTTATATTTATATTTATAATATGTATGTATTTAAAGTTATATATGTGTAGTGTATCAACTATCTGGCATCCATAACACGAGCCTCGTAGCTTACCATGGAACTAGATGGCGCTGTGTGTTAATGTCCCAACATTTAAAAAAAAATGTGAAGATAAACTAAAGGACGTATGAATCGCTTCATAATAAAATCAGAATCAGAGTCAAGTGTACACTGTACGAGCTCCCCAAAGACCAATGGCAGTTCGTCATTCCCTTAACCGCATACCCATTTTCAGTGGTAACCTCTTTCATTAAATTAAATCGTCCCGAATGCTCAAAGTAAAAATTAAACGCTTCATTTCTTCTAAAGTAATATATATCTATATATATATATACATATAAACACACACATATAATCCCAACTAAGTGACCAATACAAATTACATCAGCTGGAAATCGAACAGAATATAATTAAAAAACTAAAAAAAGACATTTTAATAATGAACTGAACTAAAACGTAAAACATATTTTTTTGTATAAGAATAAGGTGATTAACGATAAAATTAATAATGCTTCCTTAGATTTACGCGAATATTTGACATTTTAAATAAAATCATCTTTTCGGATTATTTCGCGGGTTTATTTTGATTTTTGGTTTCCGACGTTTCGAATGCTTTACAGCAATCATGGTCACGGGAGAGACTGAGGTTAAATGTCTCAAAAGCATTTTATAGTTTTTACAAACAGCATACCCACAAAATAACAAAAAATAAAAATTAATTTAATAAAAATATTTAAAATGAAAATTATTGTTTATGAAATTAATATTGTTAAAAATTGTGAATAAGAGTGGATGAAAATCACGTTCACAGGTTTCGTTGCATAGATAGATATAGATATATAGATAGATAGATAGGTAGATACAGGTGAAGCTATTAAAAGCGTATTAAATATAAACAGAATTAGGGCTTACAGCTAGTATATTATAATATGTATATCCCATAAAGTATCTCATAAAATATTATAGGTGTGTTATCATGTAACGAGAGTGTGTATTTATCAGTGTTTTTTATTCTCCACCCCATTAACGTTTTCGCTCATCGTAAATTCGGAATAAACGATCCAAATAAAGTGTGAAACAAACATTCAATAGCAATAAAATTATATTTGAAATCGATATACTTGGATTAAAAAGTTTCATAGAGTTCCATTATTTTTAACATAATATAATTAAAAAATCGTCCACTATTATACAACAGTGTTTTTCCAGCTATAATCGAAACAAAGCCGTTAGTTCAGTGGTAACGTACTTGCTTGGGAAACCAAATGAAGTGGGTTAAAATCCCGAGTTTTGCACCACTGATATTTACATGAGTTAATTATTCTCAACATGATTACCGGTGAATGAAAATATCTCGAGGAAACACGCATGGTGGAGAAAACCTAGCAAGTCTTCGAAAGACATGTGAAGTTCGCCAACCCGCACTTTGCCAGCGTGGTGGACTACCGTAAGACAAGTGCTATGATGCACATGAAAGTGTCAGATGTGCAAGACCCGGGATTTGAACCCGCTACCCTCGGTTTCCCAAGCGAGTGCGTTACCACCGGGCTACCACTACCGTTACAACATGTAATTATAGTTGAAGAGTAGGTATCTATTTGCATACCAAATTTCATCCAAATACGTTCAACCGTCTTAGCGTGTAGGAGTAACTTTATTCACTAATTATATTTTATGAAGAAAATTTTATGCTTAAAATACATAATCATATAATATATACATAATCATATATTGTATACATATACATATAATAAAAGTGTAACTCATCACTGTTTGTTCATGGAAGATATTTGAGACAAACTATTATTGGGCGTCTTTATTAACGTAATAGAAAATATATATTTTTTTAATTTTTGTCTGTTTATCTGCGTCTTTGTGCGCGATAATCTCAGAAACGGCTTAACCGATTTGGGTGCGGTTTTCACTAATGTATTGTGGTGAGCTTCACTTAACATTAAGTATTTGTCTTATATCAATGGACTCATAAATAAAAAAGTTATGTCAATTTAAAGAAACACCTATCGACGAACCCGAGCGAAACTAGGATCGGTTGCCAGTAAAGAAATAAAAGTTAATATCATATCACAAGTGTAATAAAAATAACACTCATATGTACAAGTATAACATATTGTGTACTTATATAGAGTACTAGCATTGCCCGCGGCTCCGCCCGCGTTCAGATGACCAAAAACTAAATTCTTAGGTGTTACATATTAGTATACTCTTACATTGCAGTTTTTGTATTTTTCCTCAGAAATAAGATATTTTCCCGCGGTAAAAAGTATCCTAGGATCGCGCGCTACATCGCCCGGTTTATATAGCTTGAGCAGGCGGTCGAGCGATGCGGGGCAGAGGGGATGGACTCGCCGTAGGCATCTCAATGCTCGCCAAGCATTAAAAATGTTTCGCTACTAATTACTTCTAACAACGATATCTCAAAAACTATTCATCTGATTGATTTAGTGTAAAGAGCAATTTTAATCTGCATTAAATGACTAAGCTAACTAAAATATTCATTTGGATAAGGATTAATACCGAACTAAAGAAAATAACTTTGAAAATAACGTAATGTTTTTAATTAAAAATGTTAACATAAAAGTGGTTATTGTAAGTCAACCGTAAGAGATAGAGATATGCTATCGCGGACTTTTTTGTAGCATTTTTATAGATTTTGAATTCTCTAGTACATTACTTAACTGTATCTTTGCTAGTTTACGCGGCGTTCGCGTGGAAAGTTCCCATTTGGCGAGATTTTTTGCGACCTCTTCAACATTTGTCGCCGTATTTCAGCTAATTTACATAAAAGCATAATAAATTATATACCTAAACCTTCCTCAAGAATTACTCTTTCTATTGTTGAAAACCGTATAAAAATCCGTTCAGTAGTTTTCGAGTTTATCGCGTACAGACAGACAGGAGGACAGACAGGAGGACAGAAAGACGCGGCCGGGGGACTTATTTTTATAATAAGTATAGATAGCACTAGGCGTGTTAGAGATGACCTATTTTTAAACCACAAAGGGATAATACGGGCGAGCTGTTTCTGTATTGCTTATTGTTTGTAAGAACTTTTTCATTTAAAATTAATATTCATTGTTCATTAATCTATTAATAAAAATAACAATGAATGTTATTGTACGCTTTGTTATTTACACGAGATAAGTATTAGCAGTACTAAGATTTACTGACTTGAAAAAAAAACTGCATCCAAATCGGTTCTCTCGTTTAAGAGCTACGGGTTCACAGTTAACGTAAGTTAAGTAAAACACTTACGTGTTTTCGCCAGTTTAAAAACAATTTTAATTTTGTTTTTTTTTAAAACAGGTTATATTACAACGAAATATATAGCCTGGAATCACCCTTACAGAGGCTTACCACTTATAGATGTTGTGAGAGTGTAATAATTATATTTATGTGATTTTAGGGTCGGTGTGTTTCTTTAATTAAAAGGTAATTATTTCTCAAGTATAAATTATTGTGTTTAGTTAGATCCTGAATAAAGTATATACAGTACGATAGTATAATTTAAAATATTTAACAAAATAATTTTTGAAACTATCATACATCTGTAATGTGTATATAAATTATGTACTTATTTTTTTCTGTCGCCATATTAAACAAATGTAAAACTTAATTTCACAATAATTTCTTAAAACACTTAATACATTTTCTTATTATATCACTATATATCATAAAAAAAAGTCCTCCGCCACGTCTGTCTGTCTGTTCGCGATAAACGCAAAAACTACTGCACCGATTTTCATACTGTTTTCACCAATGAATAGAGTGGTTCTCGAGAAAGGTATATAACTTGTTAAATTTTTGTATATATTGACAAAAATATAACGATATTTGTTGGAGGTGTCGGAAAAAAATAAGCCGTCTGGGAGCTTTCAACAAAAACGCTGCCCTTTGAGATATAACAAATTAATGTATGGAGGAATTGTGTATCTTATATATATCTACAGAAAAGTCTGCGATGGCATACGTCTATCTCTTAAGAATAACATACTATATCCATTTTAATACTTAAAAAAATTGGCAATTATCATTATGATAATCATTATAATATTTGTGTAAATAGTTTTTAATTACCGCATTCGGTAATGTAAAAGATATTTACACAAATACGGTGTTTAACCGTTAAAACGTACCTAGGGACGTACCCGGGCGAAGCGAGGGTGAGTCATTAGTTATACATAATTTTGTAATTATCCCACAAAAGTGTCAACAAGATGTAATTCCATACATTCATAAGTTCCGCAACCGTCAAGTTTACGGTAAACCACTACTGTCTCTTGGACTATAGTCTACTGTATACAGTAGCCATATATAAATACATTACTGCCCGATTTCACCAACGTCACCTAAGTTTAAGGGATCCCCTAAGCATGGTTAGGGGGCTGTTAGGGGACAGTTTCTGTTTCACCGACAGTTAGGGGTCACCTAAATAATAAAAGGCCCCCTAAATTTAGGTGCTCGAAATATGGGCTTAAAGACGATCGTAAAACTAAATTTAATTTAGGGGCTAGTTTAGGGGACTTTTAAGCTAGGGATCCCATACGTAGGTGGTAGCTTATGGGTTGTTGGTGAAATCGGGCATAAGTTAATATAGAAAGCTAATAGAAAAAGCATTAACTCAATTAAAATTTAAAAAGAAAACAAAACACTAATTGTTTGCATTAAGAGTGGCTGAGAATAAAAGTCCCAACAATGGAATGCTTTTTTACTCGATTGTGTAACGAAAATAGTTTAGGGACCGTTTAAGTTGTAATTTTTTAAGAAGTTTATTTTGTTTGATCATTTAATGTATTCAAAGGACGATCTGTTCTAAAGTTTACTAAAAACAATGTTTGATGTTAAAATAAATAGTTCTAAATTGGAATTATTCTTGATAAAATATTTTTACACAAGCTTTTGAAGTTGTTTGTGCTTTATGACTTGTTTTGAAATCATAGGCAGATTGCTGAAATTTTATTTATAAATGCATAATAATAATTATTACTAGATTTATCCTTGAAAGTTTTCCTTTAATTACGTATAGTTCATACAATGTTATAAAACTTACATTTTTAAACTTAAACCGCTGAAAGGATCAGAGGTTGGCAAGAAAATAGATTTCATTATAGAGATGTTTATAGGTCACATATAATCCATTCTGATAATCATAAAAGCGAAATCACAGACAAAAACTAGAAATAAATACTTTTAAGTTAGAGAATTAGTAAGCCACCTTACAATACAATATGATACCACATTAATGGAGTCAATTACATTAGAATTAGACTAACGTTTTAGGGTTGTCACAATAGCTTTTTCGACGCCACTTATTTTTTAAGTGAATAAATCAAAATTTCAGGATTTTTGTCGATTATCCTTTATGTACAAACTAATTAACCTTCTTTTTAAAAGTAGATAGCTTTACTATGTATATACAGCTAATTATAAATGTGTGTATATAATATGAATACTAGCGAAAAAACACTGACCCTCTAAAAATAAAAAATGAAAAAATCGTTTCCTTCACTATGAATAAATTAAAAAACCAAATTTTAAAATTAAATACCGTATAGCTTATTCAGGTTCATATAAAAGTGGAACGAACACGCTGTAATATTTGATAAACTTGATTTATAAAGTGCTTGCTATCCACCGGACGTCAGCTCTTCTTCCGGACCGTCCCCAAACAAACATATCGAGTTCGGTTAATCGCTGGGTTGTAACCTCACCCTTCACCGGAAGTCAGTGCGATACCAGAGTAACGTAGCGTGACATAACGAAATAGGGACGTGAACACTGAACATGTGTCACGTTATCTACGTATATAGTTTAATCTTTACTAATATTATGAGAATGTGTGTTGGTTTGTCTAGCTTTTACGCATCAACATACAGGTTTATTTGCTTTCTACTACTGCTACTTTAGTTTAGAATTAATTTTATATGTATATATAAATGAGCAAAGACAAAACAGTCCAGTACCTTTTACTCCCCTGTTTGTCAACCGATTTTTTTTGTTTAGTACCTATTGAACAGCTTTAAGGTTAATAAATAATAATTTTGGAAAAAGCCATTTTTTATATAGAACTAGCAGTGCCCGCAGCTTCGCTCGCGTTCGAACTACTAAAAAAACTAACTCTTTGCTACACCGACAGCAGCACCACCTACCTGGTCCAATTTCCTTTTTAAGCTATCCAGGAGCCCATTAAAATATACACACAAAATTTCATCCAAATCGGTCTAGCCCTTTAGGAGGAGTAAGGTGACAAACACACGCACAGAAGTATATATATTAATATATAGATAGATAAATTCTATTCATATATGTTTAGTTCTAATTTTCAATAATGATTTTGGTCGAGTTTCGACCACTAGACGAACTAGTTTTATTTAACCATACACTTCAAATAATTGTAGTGAAAAGACAGCTTTATAAAGAAAGTATCTATTTTTATCTATCGATCATTATCCATGGGGTCATCGTTTTTTCTCTAATAAACATAAAGAATATTTTCCCTGATGATGTCAACAAATCACAAGAAAGAGGTCAGCTAGGCCCAAAAAGGCTATAACTTGTAAGGAACGTGAAGATATTAAGTTAAGGATATGAATTATAGGGTTATGGTATAGATTCTTGTTACACCACATAAAATGCAAGTCTAATTTAATTACTTCTAAGAAGAAGTATTGAAATATAATAAAACAGTTATATAAAGTAAATGAAAGCAATTTGTTTGCCTTTTCATATTTATTACTAGACACTTAAATCTTACCCTCGCTTCTATATAAATACATAAAAACATAGTTACCGTGAGTGTGCTTTAGATAGTTGATACTCCCTATAAATTTTAATCTCTATTTCACCCCCTTCAATTTTTATGTTCGCAATCTCTATCTACAATTCATCAAAATTGGTTCAGTCGTTTAGGTGTGAAATCGTAACAGACAGACAGAGTTACTTTCGCATTTATAATATTAGTTTGGATTATAAATGAATATATCATAAATCCCATTATGATGAAATTTTGGTAATTTATTGTGGTGAGCACAAATCTAGATATACTCGTAGTTTAGATATAATATCAAATATAAACTAATAATCATAATATCAACGTATGATATACATAATATGTATGTATGACAGATGGCTTGTTTTAAATTATTTATTATAAGTATCATCTTAGTTTTTTTATTAGTCTGAATAAATATATTACAATAGAATATAGCCACTAATGTTAATTAAAGTAGATGTGTATATGTACATATATGTATACGTATGTACATATCATAAATATAAATAAATATGCATCTGTCTAATAAATTGTTTTATTCACGAATCTATTTGCTATCTCCGTTACGGTTTCTTTTATTTCATTAAATTTGACCTTTTTGACCTTTTGACCTTTAAGTATACATATTATTAAGTCACTAATACTCAAACTCAAAATCATGATAATCAAAACAACTATTAAAATTCATTATCCATTCACTTTATACGGATATTTTTTCATTACATTAATATATTTTGACAAAATTAGTCTGCCAAAATGTCTACCGATAATGTGACCTACCAATATATCGCCCTCGGTTAATGGAGTGAACGTTATAGCAGAGTTCAGCTTTCAGCCAGATTACTACAGGTCCGGTAAGTGCCAATGTCATTTGCTTCGGTGATATTAGTAACTTTGCTGACATGCACCGTCTCAAAAAACGCTAAATCCACACTATTGGAAGGATTTTGTCAGTATTTCAATGAAAGAGTTTCAATATTTCTCGCTTTATGGCACGAATATTTAAAACGCTTCGAAGTTTGTCTGTGATTTTGCTTTATCTAAGAAGTTTTATTTTATAAGTAAATATTCCATTTCAGCTACTACGTAAAGGAGACAAAAGGAAGATTCTGCGAAACCTTCCAATAGTAATTTTTATTTGGTGTGCATTTTCCATTTTTTGATAAAATACTATCCACAAACCCTGCTGGCTTGTATAAAACAATCTTACAAGCTAATATATATAAGTAGAAGAAATTATGGAGGCATATCAAAACATATTCATTTAACTATTTCGATTAATTTTATTATTAACTTCCATAAGTTACTGCTTGAAGTTGAAAAGATAGAAAGATTTAAGTATATAAATTATGTACACTGATAAACTGTGACTTGGCTGTTATTCCTTATATGATAGACTACTGTTCAGCACCTAGTAACACAAGCGATGCTTTGCTTAAGAGTGCGCCATGAGACCGCTACGATTTGGATTCGGAGGAGCGAGATGACAAGATAATGGTTTATCGTGAGTGAGAAGTATAGAGCGATAGATGCTCAATGTGTTTAAACGCCGAAACAGTTTTTAATTGATAATGACGTATATTGAGGGCAAATAACTGATGTTAGAGGTACTTATTATGATTTAAAATGTTAGGGGCTTTAATAGGGAATTCGATTGTAGGTATATAGAACAACTAGCATTGCCCGTGGCTCAAGCGCGGATCCAGGGGGGGGGGGGGGGGGTGTCATGGGGGTCATGACAAAAAGCCGAATATACTTTTTAGAGAAGTTTGAAGTCTAAGAAAGGAAGGAATAAACGGATAAACATTTCAATTGAAAAAAATGGTTATTATATGTATTTTGAAGATTATATTCCCCTAGTTTCATGAATATCAAAAAGTTTTTGCAGAAATCTATATACATAATCGTTGGCTCACTATTACAAGGTGCTATGTTAATTTTAATGAAGTTTAGTAATTTTTACATAGAACTTCGTTATTTTGTTACCGTATAAAAAACAACATAGAACTATGTAAAATTGAATATTTTTAGTTATAGTGCCGCTATCTAGTGGTTTGTTTCTGCAAAACTGTAGCTAATGACACATAGAACCTTGCAGCATTAATAACTAAATAAGTACCAAAAATTGTAACATAGAAACTTGTAATAAGGAGCCAACGAATTATAATAAAATTGTAACTAAGTCAAATCTGTACATTAAACATTTTTTTGGAAATTTAATTGAAATAGACATTATTATCGATACAGAGGCCGAATCTATAGTTTTTAGAATTTTTCTGTGACTGTCTGTCTGTTACCGCATCACGAGAAAACCACTGGACAGATTTTGATGAAATTTATATAAAGAATATTTTTCGATAAGATGTCACAACAAGCCAGAAATAAAAAAAAACCTATTTTTCAACGTTTTTTGTTCCTTATATACCTGCTAAAGTATTAAAGCCTTACAACCCCCAACCCAAATAGAAAATTAGATCCGCGCCTGGTGGTCAGATTTTGCTAAGTTACTGTTTTATTATATGTATATTTCAGCCTATGACCCCCCCCCCCTCCCCCCAAATTTAACTCTGGATCCGCGCCTGCCGTAGCTACGCCCGCGTTCAGATGACCAAATACCAAATTTATAGGTTTTACATATTAGTATACTCTTACTTTGCAGTTTTTGTATTTTCTCAGAAATGAGACATTTTCCTGCGGTAAAAAGTATTCTTTATGTTGACTCGGATAACTAGCTATCACTATACCAAATTTCATGAAAATCCCCCTGTAGTTTTTTTGTGATGCGGTAACAGAGAAATTAAAAAACTATAGATTCGGCCTCTGCATCCTTATCGATAATAATGTTTATTTCAATAAGATTTTCAAAAAAATATTTAATGTACAGATTCGGCTTAGTTACAATTTTCTTATATGTATAGATAATATGCTTCATGACTGTTTCTATTTCTTCATTAAAGTTACGGATTTAATCAGCACTGGATTTACACTAGGCACTAGCCCTAAGTACCCCACTTAGGGCTAGTGCCTAGGGCGGCAAGTTTTTAGGGGCGGGAAAATTCGGAGGGCGAGAAAAAAATTCTTCGCCTTAATAGAAAATGCTATTTTTATTTTACAAAAAATGAAAAATAAGAAAGATTACCAGCTAATACTTTCTTAGATTTACGCGAATATTTGACATTTTAAATAAAACTATATTTTCGGATTTTTTTGCGAATTTATTTTTAATTGATTTTTGGTTCCCGACGTTTCGAATGCTTTACAGCAATCATGGTCACGGGAGAGACCAGACCAGATTAACTAGTAGATACATTTTTCGAAAAATTGATATCATTTATAAATTATTTGCATTTGTCAAAAAATTCATAATTAAATAATCTAAACTTTCAACTTATCATTCAAAATTTCGATGATAGGGCGGCATTTTTTACTATGCCCAGGGGCGGCGCTGAGTTTGAAAACGGCACTGGATTTAATGACAAGTTAATAACGATGGAAAGATTCCTTATTGGCAAGTCGCAGAACTAACTTCGACTGATATCTACATTAAAAGTACAGATCAAAGTGTCCAAACAATAAAGTGAATAGAGCTGTTACTTGTAGTTTTAAGTAAGTAGTTCTATAAGCCGCAGTCGTTAGTCCCGAGAACTGCCTCTAGGGAAATCTAATCGCCAATACTGTAGGGCTTTACTCTGATTACCAAACTCCCAACTTTAAATGAAGAAAGATAATCTTAAATATCAAACTCATGCAGTCGTCACTTTAATAAAGATACCTCGTTTGTCCAGTGGCTAGCATGTACGATTCTAAATCAAGAGCTCCTAGGTTTGAATCCCGCGGTAAGACTAGTATATATACTGAGTTTTTAAAAAAAATAATCAAAAACATCCCGGAATTGAGAAGTTGTAATTTAACAGAAAAAACATAATAAGTAGACAAACTCACTCATGCATTCGTGATTATGACATAAATGGACAGGGACTACTATAATATAAATGAGAAATCTTGTATCTGTGTATAGCACGTGCTAATAACTTCTTTGTGCTGTAACGGCTGGACAGATTTGGATGAAATCTAGTAGACATATAGACTATATCTGGAGTAATACATGGTCTAGGGCACCTAGGGCATCTTTGCATAGTGGGGGTAAGCCGCTAGTAATATCATGTTCATTTACATTATAATCATATCCATATTACGGACCTTCATTAATTAGTTAAATTTAACTTAGTAGGGTACCTATATAAATATTGAACTGAAAAGCCAAAGGGTTATTTGTATAACAATGACTGAATTGATGCAATTAATCCATTGTCCGTCCAATGCGGGCTAGGAATTATTAAGACGACTCTCTTCATTTAAGCAGATTTGAAAGGGCTGTTTGCTAGAAAATATAATAGCTAACACTTTTCCATCGATACTACTTAAAATATTAAACATGGTAATGAGATTACCTCATTGATTTTTTTGTTATATTTATAGTTTGTAGTGGCCCTACTTGCTGTGCCAACGGTCGCGGGTTCGAGTCCCGCTGGGGGCATTCATTTATGTAATGAGCATTAATGTTGGTACTCTAGTCAAGAATGTTTACATTTATAATATGTATTTAAAGTTATATTTGTGTAGTGTATCAACTATCACAACACAAGCCTCGTCGCTTACCATGGAACTAGATGTGATGACACGTTGGCTCAGTTGGTAGTGACCCTACTTGCTGTTCCAGCAGTCGCGGGGTCGAGTCCCGGTGGGAGTATTTATTTGTGTGATAAGCACGAATATTTGTACTCCAGCCATGGGTGTTTATATTTATAATATGTAGGTATGTATTTAAAAAGTTGTATGTATCTATCTATTTAATAGTGAAATTCAACATAATTATGAAAAAAAAAACTAGCTGCTTTTCAATTTTTTATCTATAACACTAAACTCCTTTATAGGTACTAATCGAAAAAAAAAAGAAATTCGGTTCACAAACATAGGAGAAAAAGGTGCTGGACAGTTTTATCTTTGCCTATTTATATATACCTAGATGAGAACAGTACGAGGTGATCACGTACGTCTGTTTGTTAAATAAACGTGCTAATGTCTTTTATTTGTTTTTAATTAAGAAAATATTGAGTTAGTTACTAATGAATACGTTGCTTAATACTTTCTTAGATGTACGCAAATATTTGACATTTTAAATAAAAATATATTTTCATTTTTTTTTTGCGAATTTACTTAGATTTTTGGTTCCCAATGTTTCGAATGCTTTACAGCAATCATGATCATGGAAGACTTAAAATACGATGCGTTTTTGACTGACTTCAAAAAAGGCGAAATTTATCAATTACGAAGTTATTCTATTTTAACTAGGTATCCATTTTTTCAAACGATATTTTTACCTCTAAGTATAAAATAATTACATTTATAGCAATTTTGAAGTCATTATACCTTTTTAGTTAAGTGATTACGTAATTAATTTTTTTCGACCACTGCTATTAAAGATTATGTTTTTTGTTGTACATGACATTGAAAATCTTTTATGCTTAATTGAAAAGTCTAGATTTATATTTTACTTCACATAAATAAGCTGGATTTAATTATATTAACACAATAATTCAATCAGGAATTTTATTAAATAAATTGATTAAATATTGTTACTTTTGTGTTAAATGATCTTATTCTGTTGCTATTATTAAAATCATTGGATAATATTAATCACTAATTATAATAAATACTAGCGACTCAACCACGCTTCGCTCGGGTTCACCCTTATATATTTTATAACGGTTAGTATGGAATATATAGTCTATATATACATAGGTATGATGAGTTTTATATATATTTATATATCCTTTATATATTTCCTTTATATATTTTATATATTTATATATCCTTTACTTGAGGAATGATTGAATCCCCATTCAAACTTCCACACCCCTTCTCACTCCCTTAAGACACCTCGTATTAAATTCCGGGGTAAAACTATCCTGTGTTCTTCTCAAGGTCTCAAACTATCTCCATACTAATTTTCATCTTAATCCGCTCAGCCGTTTAGTCGTGAAAAGGCAACAAGCAAACAGTTACTTTTTCGTTATTAATGTTAGTATAGATTTAATCATCCTGATGCTGGACATGGACCACCGCTTGCGAGAACGATCAGTCATCTACCATTCTGACCAAATGCGGGTTGGCAGACTTCACATCTTATAAAAATTTGCTAGGCCCTCTCACACATACATCATTCCTCACGATGTTTCCTTTAACTATATTAAGCAAGTGGTAATCGAATGAAAATCGAAGAGGTGCGAAAACCCGATGTGAATCTGCCTCACTTGGCTTTCTAAACCAACCAACCAATCAATATGCTACACTGCGTTTATAAAATGATATACGAATTTCCCAACTAAATTTGCTTGTGAAATAAAAATATTCAAATATGTTAGTGCCTTCACCAGTTGGCACCGTCGTTAGATTTTTTGCAAAACCACATCGACACTTTTACGAGCAACTATAAAATCCGCTTTGACAATTTCTAAGTAAAATAATACAAAAAATATAAAAATAAAAGTTTGTAAGTAACCTTTCTGTAAAAATTTCGACTCAATTTAACTATTTTATCTGACTTTTTACGTAGTTATATTTTGTTACGTAAGAATATTATAATGAAAAGTGTCTAGGTTCTATTATTTTTTTCTTTTTCTATTAAGCGGTTATTTAATAATTTTGTAGATTTACGCGAATATTTGACATTATACATAAAACTATCTTTTCGGAGCTTTTTTCTCGGATTTATTTTGATTTTTGGTTCCAGACGTTTCAAATGTTTTACAGCAATCATAGTTTTATTTAAAACGGTTATTTTTTCAATTTCCTTTGAAAATAATTTAATGAATGATATATATTTTGAGGCAGTGCCACAGTAGAGAGTTAATCAATTTCAAACTTCAATTTATCAACTTTTTCTCTTCATAGTGCTTACTACTAGTATTCTTCAAATACTTCTAATCAGTTCTAATCAGTTTATTGGATAACCAATACATATAATACTTTCTTAGATTTACGCAAATATTTGGCATTTTAAATAAAATTATCTTTTCGGATTCTTTCGCGGATTTATTTTGATTTTTGGTTCATGACGTTTCGACCAATACATATATAAAAAACTGTTTTTAAAATATTTCATTACTTAAGTAATCATAAATGACTTTTAAAGAAAATAGAACCTGCTATCTTCCTTGTAATAAGCGATTTCAAGTAAACATATCCACTACACCAAACGGTCATCTTCATTAAAACTTTCCAAACATAAAAGGAAAAATGTTTCCCATGCGACGAAAAATGTTTGAAGACTTTTGGCTTTGCCTCTATAGCTATTTACCACTCTTCAGAGTTCGAGCGTGAGTATACTCAATTATGCACTAACGCCAAGAGCCTCTTATGTGTAACACAAGTTTGTAAGTACTGCGTAAGCTTCTTGATGTTTTAGTGACGCTCTAAATATCGATATTCGTATCATATGTTACGAGTACATCGATTGCGGTGATGTTGTGTCATGTAATACTCGTGAAATAATCGATTCTTGTGGTGTATATTCGTACTAACATTGACGTTTCAAGCTGTTACAACACTATTATTTCTGGTGGCAGTATGGTATACTCATGGATATTTTGTGTGAAAAATACAAAATACCCCACATATTAATAGTAATAAAAAGACGTTGTATACATAAGCAAAGACAAAATAGTTCATTACATTTTTCCCCTTTTTTGGCCAACGATTTTAATTTCTTTTTGTTTAAATTTTTTTTGTTAAATTTTGTTTATAACGAAATAAGTTAATTCTATTCAAATATCTGTTTTCCTAAAATTTTAAATAATGATTAAGGTCGATTTTGACCACTAGGTGACCACTATTATATATAATTCTGTGACTGACTTGATGACTTAAGCAGGCTTCCCTAGGAGTCTTCCTGGTTTTATGTCTAGGGAAATTGTTTAATATACATACATACATATCTGTTTCGTATGGAAAATAGAATATTAACCATTTCCCTGTCCCATGAGTCATATATGAACATTTCGATTGTTTAACTGTTGTGTCTATTTTGCGGACAGTTAATCTGTTAAGGAAAAAACTTTGAGACATACTCTAAACTATTCAACTTCGCTAACCAATTTCAAATAGAGCAACAAGCACTTTTAAATTGTGAATTTTTACGCATAAATTGACTAAAAATATCAGTAAAAAAAGAAAAGGCTGCTAGAATAATATTTAAACTATGTAATTTATGTATTAAAAAACAACAAGTAAAAAGAAGAATGAACAAAAATCTAATGCTAGCATTTCTAAGATACTCCTAACACCACTACAGCGCAGGTGATGTGTAGGTAGTTTTATTATGGAAGCTCATGAAAATATTTTACTACGGCGCTGCTTTCATATAACTTTATTAGTGTAAGTTTGTTTGTTATTTTTCAGTTAGTCTTAATCTGGTGCTTAATCATGACTAATTAACATTGTATACTTTGTTCTTTCTTTTATGGTAAGTTTTTATGTAATACAAACATTTGCTTCATAAAGAAATCAAACTTCTGATTTCAGTCAAAGAAGTTAGGTACCAGTCAGATATCTGACTGGTACCAAACGGAACTTTCACGATTATCTAATCGTGAAAGATCTCATATGAAGATGTTGTGAGATAATTCATATATCTTGAGTTACTGGGTCAATAACCTTTAGTAACTAAAATTATAGAATAAAGTGTAAGCGTTGTAGATAAATAAGAAGAGACTAGCGTCGAGGTTTTGACAAGATATCATTTTACAATAGTAAAAAGTAGTTTTTTTTCTTTTTTTTTGAATATTGTATTAAAATGACTAAATATTTCATCTTAATTTATATATTCCCATATTCTATTTAGTTAGCGTTAGCGTAAAGAAAAATAGAAAATAGATAAATATATCTATCTTTATTTGAAATAGAAAACTATGTTTTATATATATTTTAAGCATTGAATCGACACTAGAGCTTTCAATTTCATATATACATATTTGAATATCTGAATTTATTTCATGCGGAACTATTCCAAATTTAATACGAGTCGTGTCAGTGACATATTTTATGAATATGAAAACTGAGTAATTTTGCATGTATCCCGATACAGATTAATTGCGAATCCGTCTCTAGAGGCGTGTTCATAAATTAACTACAGACATACGTCCCCTGGTACTCTAGCTATGTACGTACAGTAGCATTCGAAGCGCAACTTCGATTAAATATGATATTCCGGCTATGTATAAAATTACTGATTAATACATACAATACTTTTACAGGCTTCGTGTGGTCGATAGTAAAATTTAAATAACAGAATTATTTTTTAGATTTACGTGAATGTCTTACATTTTAAATAAAACTATCTTTTCGGATTTGTAAAACTGTGGATAAGCACTGTCTGTAACAAGTATATAACGCCTTTGATAAATCTAAAACCTTAGTATCAAACTAGTAAAAACCTAGTAAAGCATTCGAAATGTCCGGCACTAAAAATCAAAATAAATCCGCGAAATAATCCGAAAATACAGTTTTATTAAAACTTAAATAGCAATTTATTCGACTCAGTTACAATTTTATTAAACGTATGGATGTCAAATATTCGCGTAAATCTAAGAAAGTATTATTTCTACAAATAATGTTAAATATCACGCATAAGCTCAAAGCGATACCAAACACAGCTTTTTCGTCAGACTTGCTTACTAAAACATTAAGAATTTTCCATTTCATGTTATCTTAGAATCTACTAAAACTATAGGGTTTATTTAGCCTTTTTGTTTGAACATTCCTATCTGGAGTTCTTTCTACTTAATCTCGGCTAATCCTAAGTCTAGATTAATTTCAAATATATTCTTTTTGAATAATAGTAAAATATATTTCTATAAGATTTTAGATATCTTTAGCGAAATAAGCCTATAGAAAATCAAACTTACTAAAACTCATTTACGTTATTGCTTTATGAAACATTATCAAAGGCTTACGATTATAGTGATGAATTTTATTCCTTGCGAAAAGCAATAAGTTCCAAAAATGAAATATACACGTAATTTACTATTCGATATCATTTTATTATCTATACATATAATAAAATTCAACTGAGCCAAATCTGTACATTAAATATTTTTGGCATATCTTATTGATATATTCATTATTATCGAAACAGAAGCCGAATCTATAGTTTTTAGGATTTTTGTCTGTCTGGGAACACATCACGAGGAAACTACAGGACAGATTTTGATGAAATTTGGTATAACAATAGCTGGTTATCTGGGTCAACATAAACGATACTTTTTACTGTGGGAAAAATTCTCATCTCTGAGAAATTTATGATGATGATGATGATGATGATGTTCTCCTAGCCGATTCCGGCCACGGCGGCCAATCTCATTGAGATTAGCCAACTGCGCAGGAGATATTATAGTGCACAAGTGTACGCGCAGACACAACGTGCACTCTCTATTCCTGTCACTCTCATACTCCGGTGGGACGACTGCTCGACACGACCGGTGAGAGTTATTTCAGAGAGGTAATAGTAGATGTTTATTACTCTTTTACGCCAGAACGGCTAAACAGATTTGAATGAAATTTGGCGCAGAGATAGATTAAAGTCTGGAATAAAACAGAGGTTACTTTTCATCCTGTAAAAATGTACGGTTCCCGAGGGATAGGCTGTTTTGTCTAGTATATTATAGCATACTATAAGTAAATAATAATATTGAATTTTATGTCCAACTGCTGGCCACAGGTCTTTCAATATGAAGGGGAACAGACCAAAACCCACCACGCTGGCCAAGTACGGGTTAGCGGACTTTTAATATATAGGTAACATGTTAAAAAAACCAATAATGAAAAACGTTTTATTCTGTTGGCAAAGAGATCGCGTTATATAAGAGCAAAAAATCCATAGACCTGAAATAATATTTTTCATTTTTAAAATCGATCAACAAGTCGGACTCGTTTACTTGATAATATCATGATTTTCATACAGTAAATTATAATAAATAAGCAAGAATATGTTCATTGTATTGAAAACTTCCTTCTTTTTGTTGCTCAATCATGTCAATTTAGATACCAGCTTGTTACCTAATCATGTAACGCTCGAACGTTTAAACCAGGAAAGCGTTTGAATAAAGTAGATAATGGATGAACAAATAACAAATAAACTTCAATATATTCTGTACAAGTATTATCTTTCGCTCTAACAGATGTAGATTTGATTTATGGAAAATGAGTATTTTTATTATTTTATTACTGCTACACTAAATATTAAGAACTTTGATATTTATATTAAAAACACGAAACTTTGCAAGTGTTTTATATTTTTTCAATTCGATTCAATTCCATCGACTATTACTATATATGATATATTCGATCGAATATATCTTATATAATATAGTACTACTAGCGACTACTCGCACCGCTCCGGTTCGTCCCTACGTTTTAACGGTCAGTGCAGATTTCTCAGAGTTGAGACATTTTCCCGAACTAAAAAGTATCCTATATGTTGAACCGGATAATCAGCTATCATCATACCAAATTTCATCAAAATCTGTTCAGTGGTTTTCTCTTGATGCGTTCCCAGACAGACAGACAAACAGACAGATAAACAAAAGTTCTAAAACTATAGATTCGGCCTCTGTATCGATAATTATGAGTATTTCAATAAGAATTTCTAAAAAAATATTTAATTTAGGGATTCGACTCAGTTAGAATTTTATTATTTTTTAAAAATTAGCTTGTCTTGATAAATAATTAGAAGATAAGAAAGACTTACGGAGCATAATGTATAAATAATGCCTTGACCTTAGCGATTGCTAATTAGTATCTCGTATTTTATCTCAGGTTCAAAGGTGCTGTTAAACATTGCATAAATATTTACATATTTATAATGTAATATATAAAAAATCTGAGTCGAATCTGTACATTAAACATTTTTTAGAAACTGTTATTGAAATAGTCATTATTATCGATACAGAGGTCAAATCTATAGTTTTTAGAATTTTTGTCTGTCTGTCTTTGACCGTATCACGAGAAAACCACTGACAGATTTTGATGAAATTTGGTATAATGATAGCTAGCTATCCGGGTCAACATATAGGATACTTTTTGGTGCGGGAAAATATCTCATCTCTGAGAAATTTAGTTATATGTTTGTTCGGTTGTTTAAAAACACTAATCTTTGGAAGAACTAGTCCGATTTGAAAAATTCTTTTTGCATTAGATAGCCTATTTATTGAAAAATTTTATTGACCCTTAAAGAGAAAAGTAGTTATAATATAAATAAACCGCTGGCATTACTAATATATATATATATATATATATATATATATATATATATATATATATATATATAATGTTCATACAAATCTATAGAAGTAAAATAAAACTGAAACTCAATGATTAAACTCGTAATTATATTAAATTGTTAACTTTCTATATTTTCTTGACACGAACCTTTAATCAAAGTGTCAGACATGTCAAAATTTAAACCTATGTTTTTTCTTTAAACTAACTTCACAAAAGTTTTGATAACACAAATTATAATGCACAGAACTTCTACAAACATTGAAAAGCTTAACATAAACTAAGTTTTGTTCATATATATAATAATATTATAAAGACGAAAGATTTGTGTGTTTGTTTGTACCAAATAGACTCCGAAACTACTGAACTGATTTAGTTGTTTGGTAAGAAGATAGTTTGAGATCTTGGAAAGGACATAGGAGTTTTTATTCCGGAAATTATCCCTAAGGAAGTGAAAGAGGGGATGAGAGTTTGTATGGGAAATAAACCTAAACAAGCAAAAGGAGGGTGAATCGCTAGTGATATATATTTTAGAACACTTTTATTAGCTTCACTTGTAAGTCGAGTTTAACTTAGATTTAATTATTGTATTACCGATTTAAAGATTTGTAAATGAAATCAAAACAAATGGCCAAATGAAATATTTTAAAAAGATAACATAATCAGTTTATAATTCTTAAAAAAATGAGCTTTTATTTGATTTTTTGTCACATCATCAATCAATTTTAATACTTCTTTAATAAATGAATTAAATATAATAGCTATAAATTCTTAACCTCTACTGTATCTTCTCTATTATATACGACAATGGCGAAATAAATTGTACCCAAATATAAGCCTCAGAAAAAAGAACATTGAACATTGATGTATACTTAAATAGTATTTCTAATATATTTTTTTATGAAAACGCTAACAGAGGAATTATTTATATATGAATATGCTTAGACAATAAAGTTCTGTGCCATATTCTACTCTGTTTATCAACCAATTTAAATAGCTTTAGCTCGATAAAAATATTTGGAAACAGTGGTTTTATATCGATAGATAAATTCTATTCATATTATTTTTTCCTCTGGATGTCTGAGAAAACCTAGCAAGTTTTCGGAAGACATGTGAAGTCCGCCAACCCGCACTTGGACAGCGTGGTGGACTATGGCCTGACCTACTCGTATTGAAAGAAAACCCGTGCCCAGCAGATCTTGCTATCTATCTCAAATTATCAACATTTTTAAAATTTATTTCAAAATCTCTAATCTAATAAATAATTTTAATTAGAAACTCCAAAGCCCTATGAAGGGTCTTCAATTATTATCCTTTAAATTATACGCGTGTGAAGATTTATATAACCTACTAAACATATAGCCCTATCTGATTTGGTACACCGTAACTTTGCAAGTTAGGATATGCCGCCATAATAAGGGTTGTTTTATCTGTTGTTCAATAGAAGTTACACCAAACTTGTGTTTTAGGTCTCGTGTTATATAAACATTTATCGGACGCTTAAACTGTAATGACTGTTTGAATTTTATATAAAACTAATTTTGCTTTCAGTTCATAAATAACTTGTTTATGCCCGCGGTTTCGTTTGCTTGGTAACTGGGGGATCAAAGGTAGCTTATTTCTATCCGATGGATATTATCTATATCTCTGCAAAATTTTACCGAAATCTGTTCAGTGGTTTAAGCTGTCTAAACTAAACACTGACTGACTTACAACGCATAGTCTAAGACGAATTTTACTCAACACGATATAAATTTTACTCAATAATTATTTGTATGAAGAAATGACAACTAAAGGCCTTTTGGTTTGGGTATAAAATTTATTTGTCTTTTTTTTGTTAGAAATATATACATTTATTTTAAGTTTATATTGTAAATACGTTTTAAGGTTAGTAAAGATTTCTCAGATATGAGATATTTTCTCGGAGTAAAAAGTATCCTAAATGTTGACCCGGATAACCAGCTATCATCCTACCAAATTTCATCAAAATCTGTCCAGTGGTTTTCTCGTGATGCCTTCTCAGACAATCAGATAGGCAAAAATTTAAAAAACTATAGATTCGGCCTCTGTATCGGTTATATTGACAATTTCGATAAGATTTTCCTAAAAATATTTAATTTACAGATTCGACTCAGTTAGAATTTTATTATATGTATAGATGTTACCCAAATATAAAGTGTTGGTCTTAGTTAAAGTCTAAACATTTTTAAAATAACGTTCATTTTAAACTACAAGTACTGTAGTAATATTTTGTTAATGAAGAAAATAAAAAAAGAGTGTAATTGAAACGTTTTAAAAACTGACATTTTCTAGATACCCGAAATTAAGCAAACATTTTTGGAAGAACTTAATTTTAAATATGTTTAAATACAATATTTATAGATTTACTAGCAACACACCCTCGTTCCGCTCGGGTTCGTCTTTAGTTACGTTTTAACTGTTAGTATACCTAGATTTCTCAGATGCGAGATATTTTGCCAAATTTCATCAAAATCCGTCTAGTGGTTTTCTCGTGATGCATTACCAGACAGACAGAATGATAGACAGACTAAATATTTTTAAATACAATATCAAAGACATATGATATATAAATAAAGTAGAATTACAAGTTGTTTCATTAAAGATATTGACTTGATTCCCAACTTCTGGCAAAAGTTACTTTGATCAAAGTTACTTAAAATATTAAGTAAATATTGAAGTGTTGTTTTAATGTTTTAATTATGCAGAATTTGGAAATAACAATGTTTTCTGCTATTTACAGATATTCGAATCTTGTTTTCGGTTGTTTGAAATCTCGTGATCTAAATAGCATCTATTCTACATGAATATACTACATTCTACAACACACTTGTTAATTTAGAACAAGATCAACATTTTTCTAATCCCGTTAATCCCATAAATATCATAAATGCGAAAGTTTGAATGAATGTTTGTTACTCAATTACACCAGAACGGCTTAACAGATCTGGATGAAATTAGCACAGAGATAGATAATTGTCTGGAGTAGCACATAGGTTACTTTTTATCCCGTAAAGATATACGGTTCCCGTGGGATAGTTTTGTTTTTCAGTTGCTAGTATTTTCATATGTCTAGTAAAAATTCATGAGTGATTACAATATTAACAGTGAGTGCATTAAAACCTTATAAAACATTGTCCTTCTCAAAGAAAAAAGTGCAGATAATTTATATTTATAAAGTTTACATTAATCAAGTATTAAATTACAACCGATTTTCAAAATCATAGAATTAAGATATTTGATCTAAAAGTTTTGAGATTCTTTAAAATACTCTTCCATTTCCGGTTTATCGCTTATCCTATTTGAAAGACCATTCTTTTATCTCATTGCAGAAATAATCCTCTTTGACAGAATTTTAGCAGAAATACGAGACAATTTGAATTTGTTCAAAATAAATCAAAACAACGGTATAAGTCGCGGATCAATTTTTTACGATACCATAATCCTGTAGTACTAACGGGCTTTCGTTAAAGTTTATAGAAAAAGACGTTTATCGGTAGCTTGTAGTCTTTTCTATTTAACGTCTTAAATCTTAAATTGAAGGAATACTAATATTATAAATGCGAAAGTTTGTGATGATGTATGTATGTATGTCTGGATGTATAGATGTATGGATGTTTGTTACTCGTTCACGCGAAATCTAGTGAATAGATTTTAATGAAACTTTACAATAATATAGCTCATATCAGAATAACACATAGGCTACTTTTTATCCCAGAAAAATGGACGGTTCCCGTGGGATAGATTTGTTTTTGTTTACCTAGAGGCTAACCCGAGCGAAGCGAGGGTAAACCGCTTGTTATATCATAAAAAAGCTTCAGTAAATCGGAAATTATTTAAAGGCTTACATTCCGCCATAAGTTTTAATGGAGCTACTTTTCAAAGCTTTATGATTTCTTACAATTTTATGAATTAATGAAAATTTGCATGCTTTATAAATATATGGAAGTTATTACAACCTAGCTATATTATTTTAAATGGCTAAAAATGGCACAAATAATGTTAAAAAAAATGAATGAAAATATAATAAAAATGTGAAATATGATATTGATGGATTGCCAATATTATTATTATTATTACATTTAAATTATTATCGATAAAAGCCAAAACATCCGTCTTATGTTTAAGATATAAGAGATTAGGTATAATATACACATATAATTAATTTGAACTTTGTAATAAGTAAAGTATTCATCACCACAAACTAAATGTGTGAATTGTACGTATATTTTTAATGCTTATTTACTACTGAAGATTATTTATTTAAAAATCGAAGATGATCCTATCAGCCATTAAATGCTATTTTATTAATTATATTAAAAAATGGAAAGAAGCTAATATTTTTGTATAATAATGTTATATTGCTGTAAATCTAACAACAATAAAAACATATTATATTAAAATTTATAGAAATGTAGAAAGCATCCAGAAGCAAAAATTTCTTTAAGCAAATAAAATAGCCTTACTAAGAAATAAGACCTTTTTAGTTTAACATAAAAAATATAACCCTATTAGAAATGAAAATTATATTCAAAATTACTCAAAGAAAGTAACTTACGAAATATATCAGTCATCAATCATTTGTGACTCTATCAAGAAGTGATTAACTATAGCACCTTAACTTGAAGCTTTGTAAGAATGTTAGCGAGCTTAATTGATATTGATGGATTGCCAATATTTATATATTGACAATATTTGAGAAACGTCCTTTCAATACAAAAACAAACAAAATTCAAGCCCAGAACAGGCTAAAATGTTCAACAATTATCATATTTACAACGTATCAATTAAGTATATACAAATTTTTAACAAATTGACTAGGTTTTTTAAATTTAACGTATAATAACAATTCCAGGACACAGGAAATACAACGGTCAGAATCACTGAAGCATAGAACCTTGTACGTACCGTTGAAACAGGTTAGCAGCCACACGAAAACCGTGCACATTTGGCTAAGCCGTTTATCTTTACGTCGCACCATTGTAAGGAAATCATCGAACCACCACTAAAACCTCACTATCAAACGTGACGTAACGTAAAGTCTCTATACTACTACCGCATGTAAAAGCGTCCACACGCTTTGACGGCTAGCGCTGGACTGCGTAAAGGCTTCGCAGGGGGCAGGGTAGAGTGTTTTGCATCGCAGTCGGGACCACGTGCCGACTCTAGTCGTTCAGGATGTTGATTTTTGTTTCTGTTACATTAATGAAAATAATTTTACTACAAACATTCAATTTGCGCGTATGTACTTTTATTTTAATTCTTAAGTAACACTAAGTTTCATCCGCAGCCCCAATCTAAGGGTAAGCAAAGTTACGAAACTTAGCCTAAATATAATTATTGTATTACAATATTGTTTCTATATTGCTATTATTTTGCTAATATTTCTATATTGTTGAGTTTCTCGCCGGCTCTTCTCAGCGGAACTGTCCGCCGAGCCGGTGGTAGATTCCTCACGGACTGACTGACTTACTATATTGACATTTAATTGAAATTTAAAATGTAAAATTGACTATTCACAATGGCTTGTAAAAGTCTAATTGAATAAAGTATAATTTAATTTGATTTATATCCTCAAGATGCAAGCTATAAATAAATAAATAAATATTAATAAATAAATAAATATTTTGGGACATTAACACACAGCACCATCTAGTTCCATGGTAAGCTGCGAGGCCTGTGTTATGGATACCAGATAGTTGATACACTACACATATATAACTTTAAATACATACATATTATAAAAATAAACACCCATGACTGGAGTACAAACATTCGTCATCATACAAATGAATGCCTCCAGCGGGACTCCAACCCGCGACCGCTGGCACAGCAAGTAGGGTCATTACAAACTGAGCCAAACGTGTCGTCAAAGCTGTGTATGCCCTTTTCAAATTTCATCAAAATCTATTCAGTATGAATCTAAGATAACAAGATAGATCAGCACGCGTAGTTTAATTATGTGCTACTCTTGTAAATATTTAAAAATTATAGTCACTCTGATGTAAAAGTTACATAATATGTTACTGTGAAGTTTCATCAAAATCCGTTCAGTAGTTTTTGCGTGAAAGAGTAACAAACATCCAATTATCCATACATTGTCACAAACTGCCCCGTTTATAATATTAGCTGGATCTGTAATATTATATTAATATGGATATCAAATATCAATGTAGAATCTTTTTATAGTAACAATACTATATTGAAAGAATAAATAAAGTTGAAGCGAATTTCATATACAAACATGGCTACAAAAATAAGCAGCTAGCTAATTACATGTAACATACTAGCGACTCACCCTCGCTCGGCTCGGGTTCGTCCCTAGTTAAGTTTTAACGTTTAGTATACATTTCTCAGAGATAAAATATTTTCCCGCACTAAAAAGTATCCTATATTTTAACATATAGGATACCCGGAAAACCAGTTATCATCGTACTAAATTTCATCAAAATCTATCCAGTGGTTTTCTTGTGATGCGTTCCCAGACAGATAGACAGACAGACAAAAATTCTAAAATCTATAGATTCGGGGTCTGTATCGATAATAATGACTATTTCTATAAGATTTTCCAAAATGTATAGATTCTACTCAGTTAGAATTTTATAATATGTACTTATAGATTAGATAAACTTTATATTTTATAATTCTCAATAAAAAATCTTTAAGGATTTAAAAAAAAACATGCAACGATTTCATAACGTTAATGTTTTAGTGAACTCGCATTAAAGTCGTGGAAGTCACGCCTTGTCGTGATATCAGGAATTTGATGCCAAGTGTTCCCAAAAAACTTTGAGGTTCACTACGACTTGAGAACTTTTATGAACAACCACCGAGATTCCCTTCTGCGACTTAGTTTTTAATACTTTCTTATGATATCCAGATGTTATAATTGTGAAAGCTTTTTGCTTTACATAATTTATAAGAACAGAATACTTAAAATATGCTACATAAGCTTAGAAAACTTAATTGAACTGAGGTTATTAATATACTAACGACTCACCCTCGCTTCGCTCGGGTTCGTCCCTAGGTTGATTCCCCATAGATGCTTTCATCCCCATTTTCACCCATTTAAGGGATGATTTCCGAGATAAAAACTGTCTGATGTATGTCAACCTTCTTACCAAATATCATCTAAATCGATCTAGTAGTTGCGTAGCTTATTTGGTACAAACAAACAAACAAACAAACAAACAAACAAACAAAAAATCTTTCTTCGTTATAATATTAGTACCTATAGAAGTAAAGATAATAATACAATATTTTTTTATTTTAATTTACATTAATACGACGAAGATTGGACATTTTATATAAAACTATCATTTCGGATTTTTTCCTAACATCGCGTCGGGAACAAAAAATCAAAATTAATCCGCGATAAAATCCGAAAACAGTTTAATTTAAAATTAAGATACTGTTAACAAGTTATTATTAACTAGCAACTCACCCTCACTCCACTCGGGTTTGTACCTACTTACGTTTTAATATTTAGTATAGATTTCTCAGAGACGAGATATTTTCCGCAGTAAAAACTATCCTATATGTTGACCCGGATAACCAGCTATCATCATACCAAATTTCATCAAAATCTGTCAAGTGGTTTTCTCATCATACGTTACTAGTCAAACAGACAGAGAGACGAAAATTCTAAAAACTATAGATTCGACCTCTGTGTAGTAATGACAACTTCAATATAATTTTGCAAAAATATTTAATGTAAATATTCGACTGAGTTAAAATTTTATTATAATTATGTACTTATATATAACGTTTCGTTAGATGCAATAGATTTTAAGATATAACTCAAACTTACCATAGAGTCATATACTAGTCATGTCTAGTAAGCAAAAGTCATGTTCAGATGGGTTGAACTAAACACAAACATGTGCCAGCGAAACTGCAATTACGTAATATAATCGTTTACTTAGTAACATTAATGTTAGCTTCGTATCTTACTTAAGATAAACAATCGCTTTTGAGTATATAAGTGTTATATATATAAGTATATAGTAAATATAAGTGATATATGCGTAAATGAAATAATTATTTTAAACTAGCATTGCCCGCGGCTCTGCCCGCCTTCAGATGACCAAAAACCAAATTCTTAGGTTTTATATATTAGTATACTGTTACATTGTAGTTTTTGTATTTTTCTCGAAATAAGACATTTTCTCGCGGTAAAAAGTATCCTATATGTTGACCCGGATAACCAGCTATCACCATACCAAATTTCATCAAAATCTCTCCAGTGGTTTTTCTATTATGCGGGTTACCGCATCATAGACAGACAGACAAAAATTCTAAAAACTATAGATTCGGCCTATATATCGATAATAATGTTTATTTCAATAACATTTTCAAAAAAATATTTAATGTACAGTTTAGGCTTAGTAACAATTTTATTATATACACCTATAGATATGCCTATAGATATTTATAATGTATATTCTATTTCTTTTTTAAACTTTAACAAAAAAAGGAGAGGCTATCCATACTTATTATAATACATACGTGAAAGTAACTCTGTCTGTCTGTTTCGTTTTATGCCTAAACCGCTGAATCAATTTCGATGAATTTTGGTATAAGGATAGATAGGACCTTGGAGAAAGATTACTTTTTGTCGCGAATATAAAACTTGAAGGGAGTGAAATGAAGGAGAAAGTCGTATGTTTTTGCTGCTAAAGACATAAAAGTGAGTTATATATTCTGGTATATTATATGTAATTGTATACAAAATAAAGAGTCATATTTTATAATGAGGATCAAGAGAAGCGAGTTTGGGAATATTAAAAATGCAAAACACTTGTAAGTTTTATATAATAACTAGCTTCCCTCGCTTCGCTTTGGCGCGTCCCATAGATGCCTAACAATAGCCTAGGTCTTACTCCTTGTTGTAACCTATCTGTATACTAAATTTCATCAAAATTCGACCAGTTGCTTCAACTTGAAGAAGTAGGATGTATCGAACATATAAACACACATACATATTTTCGCATTTATATAGTATTCCGATGGTAGTTAGCAAGAATACAGCAGCTTGTCTGTGCCTATAAATATCGCACATAATCAATCCACCGACTTCCCAACTCTGGGTTGTTATTAAGTATATTTTCATAACTCTAAACTCAGTAAAAAAGGCTTGATTCTGGACTCAAACTTAAGACCGCATGATCTGTAGCCGTACATAGCCACTAAACTAACAAACCAAAACTTGCCAGGTCTTTTTAGACATGCAAGTTTTCTCACGTTCTTCCTTCACCGAAAAACAAGTAGGGGAGAGGGGGGCATAGTAGGGTACTTAACGTTTAAACATTCCTAAAAACTAAAATAATGTGATTAAATTAAAATTTTTAACTTAGAATCATAGCTTAATTCATTGTGAATGCCCATGGATACTTTTATATTGATAACGTAATTAATCTACGAGATGTAAATAGTTAAATGAAAAAAGGCATTTGACCCGCTATGCCCCGTGCATAGGGGTAAAGTGGGGTCTCCTATGGAGCATTGTGGGGTGGTCATAATAAGGAACGAAACACAACTTCCAAACGAAATAGTTTTATTTCTTAGCAACATAACGACAGTTTAAAAAATTAAAAATAACAACAACACATTACCATAAGAAAATCACTACAAAAACTTCTCTTTATTATTATTTTTGTAAGTTAAAGAAATAAGAGATCACACAAAAAACTTTAACACGTTTCTTTAATCTTTTATAAAACTTACATATTAAAAAAAGGAAATACAGAACTTTGGTACAGTTAAGTCATTACTTGACTGTACCAAAGTCACATCTCCTTTAAAACAAAACAAAAAAGAAGTTTAAGAGTTTTAGTTTGAGTTTAAGAAAAAAACTTTCAACAGCTACTCTATTGAAACCCATAGCTCTAGCTGCTGATGTTGGTTGAGGTTTTCTGTAGTTAATATTTTTGGATGTCTTTTAAGAAATCCTTTTAACCAATCTATACCAGCCAAACCACTCTCTGAATCAAATTTATGAGGAATTCCATTTTTTGAGCCACTTCAAATGCAAGTTTGCGCAGGTCACGTGAAGTCAGTCTATGAAACCGTGCTTCCAGCAGTTTTATGTAAATTGCAGAGGGAGAAAACACGCTTTGGAAAATGGCCCAATTTTTTTTTCATAGATGCTGTCGTCTGGACTGCCCCGATATTTAGAAACATAACGTTCTAATGTTGTTTGTGGAACGTTTTGTATATTTGCATATATTTGCTGCTTTTCTGTAGCCCATTACTTCGGACACAATACTGTGTACAGCTTGTTTCATAGCTTTCCTCAGACCATGAATGCTGTTCAGTCTTTCTCTTGTATGTGAGGACCATGTTGGCTAAAAACGTAAAAAATAAATATATTACAACTTAGAAGTCTTTAAAACGGGGCAAAGTGGGGCACTTTTCTATAATAAAAAACGGGCACAGTGGGGTGCCCCACTTTGCCCCAGGTGCCATACCCCACTATGCCCCACCGGCTCGTTCAAAATTAAACACAAACTGACGTCATCTTACCGTTGATTCAATGAACTTGTGCTTGTTGATTAAGAAATGCGGAAGAGTACTGATTCATAATAAACTATAACACACCACAGTACACAAGTACGTTTAAGAAAGGTTTGCTGTTCAATTTCACTATTTTTTTTAAGAAAAACACTGGTTTTGATATTTTTGTTTACAACACACAAACGCATACCGAAATGGCGTGGCTCGCATATAGAGGTCACGCACCGACTAGCGACCAATCAAAGCGAGCCATTTGATAGTTTGCACAGCTTTCGTTTCGAGCTGCATAAGGCTCACCCCGCTATGCCCCGTGGCCCCGCTATACCCCCTCCTCCCCTACTCGTAGTAGTAATCACGTTGAAAATGATTCGCACATGAAAATATTAGAGCGAATCCCGAAATTTGAACCCGCATCATTGCCTACCTATGCCTATATAAATGAAAATAAAAATAAGCAAACACCCATGCAATACCTGGTCAAAACCACATATGACAAATATATTTTGCCAGTTCGGTAAAATGATAAAACAAATTTATTATACCAAACGCTTTAGTTAGTTCATTAAGCTCGCCTGTCAAACGAGATATTAGTTAAACGAAATGATCGTGTTTAATTTAACCATGTGAAATGATTTGAATATTTCTATGAAAATATTGTTTATCTATCAATGTTGTATTGACATATTTTTTTTTCATTATACTTAGTTAGGAATGTATAGCTTTATATTACTACTCGCGACTCACACTCTCACTCGGGTTCAGTGTAGTATAGTGCATGGAATATATCATTATATCTAGTGCACCTACGCTTTTCCGAGGGAGGGCTTATTTTATCAACTATTTATTGAAGCTAA
Organism: Brenthis daphne; assembly: GCA_947093115.1. NCBI lineage: Eukaryota > Metazoa > Arthropoda > Insecta > Lepidoptera > Nymphalidae > Brenthis > Brenthis daphne. The sequence goes on along the minus strand of OX352474.1, from coordinate 25,772,882 downwards.
AAACGTAATATATAAAAGGAGCCAGCGATCTTTTACTATGATATTCTTCATTTAATTATCATATTTTTATACCAGGACAGGGGCATCCTCATTACAGGGGATGGTAGGAATATTGAACTTTACTTTTACTTTAATTGATACTGAAATGTAGAACAACAATAGCCTCTGCCTTATATTACTATTTTTACCGCCCGCGTTCAGATGACCAAAAAGAAATTCTTAGGTTTTATATATTAGTATACTCTTACATTGCAGTTTTTGTATTTTTTCTCAGAAATGAGATATTTTCCCGCGGTAAAAAGTATCCTATATGTTGACCCGGATAACCAGCTATCATCATACCTCTCATCAAAATCCCTCCAGTGGTTTTTCTGTGATGCGGTAACAAACAGACAGACAGATAAAAATTCTAAAAACTATAGATTCGGCCTCTGTATCGATTATAATTTTTATTTCAAGAAGATTTTCCAAAAAATATTTAATGTACAGATTCGGGTTGGTTACAATTTTATTATATGTATAGATTAGTACTCTTATACCTATGTATGTTTGAGATATTATGGCACTTACACAGTCATGGTAACGAGTGTACTAACAGTATAAGATAGTAAGAGTACCGAATCAAGAAGCGTAAAAGTAAGTGAAAACATGGTAAATACGTCCGTTTTAAATCTGAAAATATTGTCAGTAACCATGAAAGCTTGAAGATTTGTAAGAATATATCAAAAAATATGTACAAGCAATCCTGCTCGTTCCATCGATAGACAATGAATGCTGTCATTCGTAATATTTAGACCTTCTTTACCCGTCCTTAAGAAACGCAGACCCAGACCAAGATAAATATATTTGGTATTGGCCATTTGTGTTCACAAATATTTGATATTCTGCTTATTTAGGCTCGTCTCTCTATTCCAGTATGGTAAATGTGAGATCATTTTAGTTGGCTAGTCGGTGAATTCCATTAGTTTTTCTATTGCATTGCATAGTAAAATAAATAATAATAAATATTATAAATATGTTGGGACAATAACACATAGAATATATAATAGAAGTTCCATGGTAAGCTACGAGGCTTGTATTATGGATACCAAATAGTTGATACACTACACATATATAACTTTAAATGCAAACATATTATAAATATAAATACCCATGACTGGAGTACGAGCATTCGTGCTCATCACACAAATGAATGCCCCCAGCAGGACTCGAACTCGCGACCGCTGGCATAGCAAGTAGGGTCACTACAAACTGAACCAAACACATCGTAAAATTGATATAATGAAAATAATATATTAAAAAAACTTCAAATGTACGTATTTGTAATATTGTAATCCACTCTTGCCACATGCTTCTATCAATCCTGGATTAAATAAATCAAACCTTTTCTAGAAATTGGTTTTATAACCAAGAAGTTCGAGTTTTTGTTTTCGCCAAAAGATTTATTGGGATTTTCAATCAAACGATTTTTATTATCAGTCAGAAGTTCAAAGTTGACTATAGTATACTCCTATATGCTATGTATAACTACTAATACTTTAACTTATGTTGTATGTCCCCTAGGTCCTCACCTAGGACTCCCTCTGCCTCCAGAGGGACATCGCACACACACAGTGCATCGCCATCCCGTCCGGTATTCAGCTTCAAGTTTGATTTCACTACAGATTTACCCGATGGCCTTCGCTGCAATGACAATTTGCCGCCAGGTATGTCTGAGACGGCCTCGTTGGCGTTTTCCTTGGGGATTCCAGTATAGGGCTTGTCTTGATATATGGAGTGGATCCCTTCGGAGAGTGTGACCTATCCAGCTCCATTTATGTTATTGCAGTTATGTGCTACGTATAATATATAAGCCACATTTTATAATTATAAAACCATGCGTCTGATATCTCTTAAGCCGTATCGAAATGCCTTTTGGACTATATTTAAGTACTTACAGTGAAACTCCTATATCTCAGTGATATTTTCATTATGTCTATATGACAAAACTAAGTAAATGTTAACAAATCAAATTTTTGGCGATGCTCGAATCAAGTATGTTATGGTACTTATGAGGCTGGCACCGAGCCACTTTTTGAGTTATTCATTTATATGAAAACCACATATGTTTGAGAACATCTGGACTATGTACAGGATCTCTTAGAAGTGAACTTAACTACAGTAAGCTCCTTGACGTTTAACTTCACAGTGCTAACTTACTCCGCCATATGGTGCTCGCATTTTGTTCCACACTAAAACTTCATACTAAACGCGAATAAAGTACTTCAATCGAATAAAAAATCTCCAACGTCTTACTTTTGCAATTATTCATGTTTCATTATTTATGATACAATATTTTTATGCAAATATTCTTTATCTATAATTATTATTCTATAATGAAAATGTTTTTATTATTGATATTTTTTTACTTCATGTGATATTGGCTGTAATTCTTAAACGTTATACTGCTTTTACTACCAACTACTTATGTTACATAAAAGCATTCATAAAATAGCATGAATGTTAAAAATGTTATTTTATACAAATTATAGTAACAGCTTCCTTCTATTTATACCAATAATTGTAAAATGATTAGAATAATTTTATTCTAAATTGATGGCGAAGAAATTAGATTCAATATTTTAGTAAGAGTTCCAAAAATAACATATTAACAGGTTCTTTGTCATCTGTAATATGTACATAATATACATAGTTTCGCTAATATCTAGTAAAAATATAAATCAAATAGCAGTTTGCGCGGCCCAGGAGACACTGTTTCCTTTTGGAAATCGTTCGTGATATTATCCGGAAACCTTTTATTGCCCTATAACTTAATGAGGGTCCAACAATAATTCAGCCATACATATAAATGTCTCACATACCATTTAGCTGTGTCGAATATATGAACAGGAAGTTTCTTTCAAAAGACCGTAATAAAATCTTGCTCATAGCAAATTTTTATATAAATTTGAAAGGATAAATCTGCTTTCTTTGACTGTTATGTGTTTTAATATTTACTTTATATTGTCACTAGTGACCAATCTTCCTTCGGTGGGGTGCGAACTCTTGTATTTTTAATCTTACTAGCGGACCTGACGAAGTCCTGTCCGAATAGGGTATTTACAAAAACCCTAGAACCCGACTGCAGTGCCACCTACCGGGTCAGTTGTATATCTAAACTATCCAATAATTCACTCAAACACACACAAAAAAATCTTCAAAATCGGTGCAGCCGTTTAGGAGTTCTCTCTGGTCAGATTTTCTCAGGAGAATTATTGCCTATCGAGCTGGTGGTACTTTCCTCACGAACTTACTATACTGTAATGTTATTTAAAAGTAAAAAAATAGCTTAAAAGTGCTCTTAGAAGTGTATTAAGTCTATTTGAATAAAATAAATATGTATATTATTTCGATTTGATTAAGTAACTAAGAATTGGCTTTACGCGAATATTTGACATTTTAAATGAAACTATCTCTTAAGATTGTTAGTAACAGACAGTATCTACCCACAAGATTATTACAAAAATTTGGAACAAAAACAAATGAAATCGAAATACCTTACAATATGTTAATTGTAATGAATAATTTGAAAAAATATAGAGAAATAAGATAATTAACAAGTAAAATAATAGAATATATTACTATAATATAAACATTCCTGTATACGTCCCTAAGGACTTTACTAAGACGTTAACAGCTAACAGCGGAAGCGTAGATCACAACGTCCTCTAAATCAAGGCTATTATGGTAACTACCGATATTGCCTTGCATTTTCCCAGTTAATATATCTTTTAAACGACTTTCTTCAGGCTACCGCGTAAGTATAAATTGTGTTCACTTTTCACAGTATGTTCTAAACCTTCACTGAATATTGGTCTAGAAAAATAGCCATTTACTGGTATACGTATTAAGAATTCTTTAAACAAATTTTTATTGCGCACTTGACTTATTTATAAAAGATTGACTTTTGTTTGCTTTTTAGGGTTCCGTATCCGCAGGGTGCCAACGGAAGCTTATTGTTAAACCTCCGCTGGCCGTCCGTCCGTCCTTCTGTCAGTGGGCTGTATCTCATGAACCATAATAGGTAGAGAGCTAAAATTTTCACAAATAAAAAAAAATAAAAATGAAAATAAAAAGATTTTTTAACGTTCGTAATCATATACACATGTGAAAAAAGTGATGACGATGTTCTCCTAGCCGATTCCGGCCACGGCGGCCAATCTCATTGAGACTAGCCAACTGCACAGGAGATATTATAGTGCACAAGTGTACGCGCAGACACAACGTGCAATCTCTATTCCTGTCATTCTCATTACTCCGGTGGGACGACTGCTCGACACGACCAGTGAGAGTTAAGGCGCAGGACCGACGGCTTTACGTGCTCTCTGAGGCACGGGGGTGAAACACCGCCAACTTCCCAACTCCGGGCTGTTACTGAGACTTACTATACAGAAAGACTCAATAACTAAACTTGGCCCGACCCGGGACTCGAACCCAGGACCTTCGAGGGTGCAGCCGTACATGCTAGCCACTACACCACCGAGGCAGTCCATGTATATGTATGATGGTACGGAACCCTTCGTGTGCGAAGTCGACTCGTACTTGACCGATTTTATAAATTTGATATGTTATATTTAACTGTACGAAAAATGTATAAAACTTTCTTAATTGTAGTAAAAGCCGTATCAATATCAGCTGTTAAATAGTTTAGAAAAATTAAGCTAACAAACATAAAGAAATGAACATATTATAATAATAATAACATGTTTGAAAACTTTGTTTTTAAATAATAACTTTGTTATCGATAGTAGTTATCGATTTTGTATTACTCCCGACTCTCGTTAATCTCTTGAGCAGAAATAAAAGAGCCCATTTCACTTTCAGACTTATAAACTATCTAAAAGAATCGAATCGATCATAATAACTATACTTCTACACTCACATATAAAAATTAGTCAAGTGCGAGTCGAATTCGCTCACGAAGGGTTCCGTACCATCGTACATGTAGTCTTTATTAATATAATTTTTACTCTATGTACGAGTATGTAGTATATTAACTTCGATGATCGATTGCGAACGTTAAGAAAATGTTTCTTGTATTTTTATTTTTTTATTGTTATTATTTGTTGTTATATCAGCAATAGAAATACATATTTTGTGAAAATTTTAACTCTCTACCTATTACGGTTCATGAGTTACATTCCTCTGACAGGCGGACGAACGGACGGGCAGCGGATAGTAATAGGGCTCCGTTGGCGCCCTTCGGGTAGGAACCCTAAAAATTAAAACTTTGTTTGAACGCGCTAATCTTTAATTCTACTAATCCGTTTGGAATTTTTTTAATACATTTTATAGCGTATTTATTGAGGAAGCTTTTAAATCATCACATTACCGCCAACGATAACGAAATAATTGTACAAAAATTAAACAACGCGGATAGATCCATGATAAAACGCTAATGTAAAATATACGGGTATAATCATTTAGAAGCCATTTAATAGTTACATATATCAAAGCTAGTGAATAAAAGCAAACATTTTGACTACAATTATTATTCTTTATCTGATCAGTACAATTCAATTGTTCATTTGACACAATAATAAAAATGCGTAAAACTATTAAAAGCGATGCAATCAACGAACACTTTTCTATTAACGATGTTGGAAAAACTTTTATAAGCCTTTATTGACACGGTTAAAGCTGTTAACGTTCGAGCCATTAACTTTATAAATGTTGTAATACCGTGCTCTCTGTGTTAGTGTTGCAAATAGTAAACTTTGTTAATGAATGGTAATTGTTTAGTTATTAAACAATGACAATTTAAAAAGTAAGGTATGCGTTTCACCAGCTCAAAATCTATCTATTTATTAAATTTCATACAAATCTGTTCAGCCGTTTAAGCGTTTAGGAGTGATAAACATACACACAGCTACAAATTTTCATGATTATTTCAGTTGTTCAATGGCAATTTCAAATTGCTATTGTAAAGTTGCATTTTTATATACTATGAGAGTTTTAATGAAAGAAATTATTGTGTTTGTTTAATTTGTACATATCTATACATATAATAAAATTTGAGTCAAATCTGCCCATTAAATATTTTTTGAAAAATCTTTTTATTGGTAGAGGCCGAATCTATTCTTTTTAGAATTTTTGTCTATCAGTCTGTCTGTCTTAGAGCGCGTCACGAGAAAATCACTAGACAGATTTTGATGAAATTTAGTATAATGATAGCTGGTTATTCGGGTTAACATATAGAGTACTTTCTACTGCGGAAAAATATCTCATCTCTGAGAAATCTATACTAAACGTTAAAACGTAAGTAGGAACGAACCGGAGCGGAACAAGGGTGAGTCCTAGTAATTTATAAAACATTTATTTATGAAACCTTGATTTTTAAATGTATCCATATTCAGACCCCATTACAAAATTTACATTAAAAGCTAGTATTGTTATTATAATATATATCTTTTATACAATTTCATAGATCATAAAGTTTACTGAATAGTTGCTTTACATTAAAAACAAACGTGAACAATTTCAAAATAATTTGGAATGTTCGAATGAATGAAGAAAGATTGAAAGTAAAAGCTTTGAAGTGGAGTTAACGAAAAATTGGAATATAACAATTTATATTACAAATGTATTTAGTTATTACGAAATATTATGCACTGTCTCTACTTATAAAGAGGTAAATTTGTATGTAATTGGTTGTAAGGGGTAACATCTGGAATTTGGAAAGATGATAGTTTGAGACTTTGGAAAGGACATAGGTTAGTTTTTATCTCGTAAATCGTCCCTCAAGGGAATGGGCAAATGAAAATGGGGATGAAAGTTTGTATGGGGTAGCAAACTAGGGACGAACCCGAGCGAAGTGAAGGTGTGTCACTAGTTTATGAATAAAGTACTTATTTTTTACTGTTAACCCTAAGGAACTTTTGGCAACTGACACTAATATGTAAAGAGAGAAGCTTGTAGAACTAAAAGTTAGTCTATTACTGCGTAAAAGAAGAACAAACAAATAAATATACTTTTAAATATACAATATTATTCAAAACTTATATATTACTAGGGTGAGTCGAACTCCACTTTGCTCCTTCCTAGATGCCTAACATTAGCGGATATAACTCAAGGGCTTTTTTTCGACTTTAAAGACAGGTATGATGATTTTTGACAGTAACGTATAGCAATCGGCAGTACAGCTTTCTATTAGTAACAGAGTTTTAAGAATCGATTCAAATTCAGAGATTACCGACAGATTTTGGCCAACACGGCTAACCTCACTGACCTGACCGACTGCGCAAGACATATTATATTGCAAAGGTGTCATGCAAGTACAATTGTACTCTCCATTTCTGTTACTGACATAATTCTGTGGGACGGCAATTCTACACGACCAGTGAGAGATTAGGCGCAGGACCGACAGCTTTACGTGCTCTCCGAGGGACGGGGTTAGAATACCGCCAACTTCCCAACTTCGGGTAAAAAAATATTTTAATAGAAAAACTCAGAAACTAAAATTGACATTACTCGGGAATCAGACCCAAGACCTCATCTTCTTTCATACTTGCTAGCCACTAAACCACCGAGGCAGTATAACTTTTATAATATTAGTGTAGGGTAAATTAGTAATAATAAGGTGTAATATCTAAATTATAATGTATGGCATAATATGATGAGTCATATTGTTTTGTAACAATAGTTTACAGTTTTAACATTTTTCTCTGGAAAATTTTCAAACTGTACCACATCTAATACGAAAACAACTTCTTCATACGTAGCTCTTAACTGGGGTTTTATACAAAATTTTATACCGCATGTGAGGTCACGCCCGGACGATCCGATCCGAGAAATATATGCACGGACTGCCGCGATACTTGACGGGAGAGCGAAGAAATATTCTAAATTCATACTAGTCGTGTCACATGGCTTTATTTGTCTAGACTCTAGATTAAATGTAAAAGAGGTTAACTTTTAAGGTTTGATTTTAGAGTGATTTTAGATATTGTTAACAAAAATATTTTTAACTTAACAAGTAATTATTTTCATATAACTTAAGATTTAACCTGTTATTTAAAAAAAATCGATTAACAATTGACAAAGGTATCGCAAACACTCAACAAGAAAAACCTCCCAATGAGTTAATTTCATTGGTTATAAAATAAACATTTTTACTAATAATAGTAATGTCAAATAAACTTATTTTTCAAACACAATTATTTATTTGGATTATTACACTTCGAAAGTCCAACCCATATCTTAAACTAGCGACTCACTCATTCTTAGGTACATTTTAACCGTTAGTATGGAATATATATATATATATATATATATATATATATATATATATACGAGCAAACGATCCATCTGATGGTAAGTAGCTACACAAGAGACATCTGCAACACAAGAGGAGTTGCGAATGCGTTGCCGGCCTTTAAGGGACTTGAAGACAGGGCTCTTGAAGACCCCCTTGTTATAGCGCTCAGAGAAAACCTCAGGAGGAAGATCATTCCACATTTTGCACGTGCGTGGTAAAAAAGAACGAACGTAATAATAATGTAATAAAAGTTCATCATATTTGAAGCCAATCAATAATATTATCTAAATCACAAACATTTATAAACAACAGTATAATTCAATAAAACAATTTGCAAAATGGCCTCGAGTGATATGGAAAATGATTCTGGTCCACCGAACATTCTATTAATGTTAATCACTTATTGTCAATGATGACGTATTACATACTCGTATGGTAATATTATTGGCCTGCGGCTTAGACTATTTCAGTTAACTTGTAAAGTATTGTAATAGTTGTTTAAATGCGAGTTTACATATTATATCACTATATATTTTATAACAAAGCCCCCCCCCCCTCCACTTCTATCTGTTTGTTTGTCTGAACGCGTTAAACTCAAAAACTACCAAACGGATTTTCTTACGGCTTTCACCAATATTATTGATGGTACATTAGAAAGGAATAAGGAAGGTTTAGCTGTAAATTGATTAAGATTTTGTGTTAATTAGCTGAAAAATGGTGATAATTTTAAACGATGTCGAAAAAAATCAAGCCGACTGGGAGCTTTAATGGCGTGGGACGTGTAAACCAATAGATTTATATAAAAACAATGTATTACGGAATTCTTCGTACCAAAGGATTCAACTGAACAAAGCGAGAATAAGGCGCTAGTAAAACTATATTTGCGGATTATTTCGCGGATTTATTTTGATTTTTGGTCTCGACGTTCGAATGCTTTACAGCAAATATGTTCACGGGAGAGACCAAGCTTTTAGGCGTCTCAAAAGTCAATATATCTTACCAGTGAAAGTCCCGTCAAAATCAGTCCAGCCGTTTCAGAGATTATCCGGAACAAACAGACAGACAGACAAAAAAAAATTGTGTTTTTCTTATAAGTACCGTATATAATTTCATATATATATTTAATAAAACGCTGTTATTTTGACATTACAAACAGACACTTCAATTTTATTTATCTGTATAAACAAAAGTAAAAATATATTACAAACTAAGTCAATCTCAGCCGCAATACGTAACAAGAAGCACACCGTAAGCTACACAGTTATTAAAAGTGAATTATAATTAACATCAAAAAAACTCCTTCTATTACCCCGCAATTTCAACTTGGCATAATTCAAAAAGTTAAACGTTAAAAAGACAGGCTATTTTTAGTTTTAATTAATTTTCATATTAAAGTGCCTTACTCGCAGTTATCGAGCTTATAAAGTATCTTCTTTATTCTTTATATTTCTCTTAAGCTTTTTTAAGTTTTAAATGTCTCAGCTTTAAGGATTGTTTTCAACATGTTATATCTATGTGTTTTCTAGGATATGGCTTCCATTGCGTAGTATATATATATATATATATATATATATATATATATATATATATATATATATATATATATATATATTTAACTAGCAATTCACCCTCGCTCCGCTCGGGTTCGTCCCTAGTTACGTTTTAACGTTTAGTAATAGATATCTAAGATATGAGATATTTTCCCGCAGTAAAAAGTATCCTATATGTTGACCCGGATAACTAGCTAAGTATATTTATTTCAAATTTCATCAAAATCTATCCAGTGGTTTTCCCGTGATGCGATAACAGACAGACAGACGAAAATTCTAAAAACTATGGATTCAACCTCTGTATCGATAATAATGTCTATTTCAATAAGAGTTTCAAAAAAATATTTTACATACAGATTCGGCTTAGTTACAATTTTATATATGTATAGACTAGTTACTTACTCTCACTTCCCTCAGGTGCTTTTACCGGGTCCAACCATAACTAAGAACAATTTAAGTGACGCCATAAGTACACAAAAGAATTCATTAAAATCCGTCAACCCGATTAGTAATAGAATAATAACGAACACACGCATACCGTAATTTTATATATAAAGATTTGTAAAATAGATTTCATTGGTATCTCTCAGTAAAATTTAATAGTATTGCAGTGGACTGTATTTATTTTTCTTCCTTCGATGTAATAAAACACTTCTTGATTATAACTTGCTTTTATTTTCTCTTTTTTACAATACTTGAAACTGAAGAGAACTCAATACTGAAGACTGAATAATTTGCATACAAAATGCCCTAAACTTATTCTAGCATAAATACTGGCAATAGGTATACTACTAAACGAGATAAAATAATTTCCTTAATTTTAATTGGTTGCTTTATACAATGCAAGGGGGGGGGGGGCATCTATTGCGCGTACATTATACTATTGCGTGCACATAGATTGATGAGAGAGAGAGACGGGACATATGCTACTATCGCCGTCGGGGGCGGTCGGGATTCGTCGGGGCCCGTCGTTACTCGTCGTTGCTCGTCGTCCGTAACAGTTCTCCCCCCGGCGCAGCGCTGCGAGCCTCCTCCTTCACGAGCACGACGAGCTTCGTGACGGGACGCTTGAAGACTCCGGTCTTCGTCTGGATATCTGCTACTCGCACGCCGCCATCAGGTCCCCTGTAGATTTGCTTTACGATTCCCATGGGCCACACGTTGCGTGGCAGGATGTGGTCAACTATGACCACGACGTCTCCTTGCTGCAGCTGCTTGGTGTTGTCTGTCGGCCCGCCGCGAGGAACGAGAGTTGGTAGGTACTCTCGCACCCATCGCTGCCAGAAGTGGTCGGCGAGCGCCTGGCTGGCCCGCCAGGTGCGTCGATCGTCGTCGGTGCATGGCCCAGTGATGGGTAGGCCAGCAGATGACCCCAACAAGAAGTGGTTGGGTGTCAGTGCCTCCGGGTCGTCTGGACTCACGCTTACATGAGTCAGGGGTCGGGCGTTGATAGAGTACTCCGCTTCGACCAGCAGAGTCCATAGTACTTCCTCCGTCGGCTCCTTTTCTTTTAAGGTGGAGGCTAGTGCGACTTTCACTGACCGCACCAGCCGTTCCCATGCGCCCCCTTGGTTCGGGGCACCTGGAGGTATGTAGCGCCACTCCATACGATGAAGTAAGCCCTCTTCTTTCAGCGCTGGCGCCCACTCTGCGTAGGCGGCCCGTAGCTCGTTGTCGGCGCCTCGGAAGTTCGTGGCGTTGTCCGAGTACATAATGCTCGGCCATCCTCTTCTTGCTGCCATTCTTCGCAACGCCATGATCGCCGAACTCGTGGATGACGACGAAACGATCTCTAAGTGCACGGCGCGCGACGTGAGGCACGTGAACAACGCACCCCATCTCTTCTCTCGACGTCGTCCTATCTTCACCATCATAGGTCCGAAGCAATCCACCCCACAGTGAGTGAAAGGGCGGCGAAATGGTTCGAGGCGAGCGCGGGGCAGGTCTCCCATTGACGGGACCTGGGGCTTCGCTCTTCTTACTTTGCAGAGGGCGCACTCCCTTTCTATGGTGCGCACAGTAGGTCGTAGGTGTATAATCCAATATCGCTGCCTCAGATCGTTGGTCACACGCTCACGATTAGCGTGACCCGCAGCGCAATGCTCTCGTAGCACTATGAGTTTAGTAACGCGGTGGCGTCCGTCGAGGATGATGGGTCGCTTCATCTCGAGCGGTGCAGTGGCGGCTCCTATACGGCCTCGCACCCGCAATACTCCTTCCTCCAGCACTGGATCCAGCCGGAACAGTCGGCTCGTCTTCGGAAGTGGATGTGATGCCTTCATCCGTAGTAGCTCGTCTTGGAAGCTGTCTCTTTGCGCGCGGCGTATGAGTGCGCGCTCGGCTTCCTTGATGTGTCGATGCTCCAGTCCCGTAGCCCGACGCCGACACTTGTCTATAAATACCAACACCCTCGCAGCTGCTCTGACCAGTGTCTCGAACTTGGAGAAGCGCGCAGGATCCGGCAACCACTCGTCGCCCTGTTGGTCCTCTGTGGTCACGTGCAGTAGGACCTCCTCCTCTTCTGTCGATTGTTCTTCGACTGGCCATAGTTCCTCTGGCTGACGTAGGAATTCTGGTCCCCGGAACCATCGGTCGTCACTGGTGATGCGAGTGTGCGCAAATCGTGTAGCGTCATCAGCTACATTATCGCTGGTCGGGACCCATCGCCACTCTTCTGGTTGGGTCAGCTCGGCCAACTCTCCGAGCCGGTGCGCGACGAACGGTGTGTACCTCCGCGCGTCGTGTCGTATCCAATGAATGACAGTTGTGGAGTCGGTCCAGTACACTGTCCTCTGGACCTCCACCCGATGCTCTTTCTTTATAGTTTCCGCCAGTCTGGCGCCAATGACTGCTGCCTGTAGCTCCAGGCGAGGTATCGTTTGTGTGCGCCTTGGAGCCACCTTTGCCTTGGCGGTCACGAGGCTTACGGCAATTGTTCCATTGGGTCGCTTCATACGCCAATAAGTCACGGCTGAGTAGGCTTGCTCGCTGGCGTCACAAAATACATGCAGCTCCAGGCCTTGGTAACCATCCAGGGCGTAGCATCGTTCCAGTCGCAGACAGGTGAGGTCGGGTAACTGCCGCAGCCACGCTTCAAACATTTCGTTTTCTTCCGCAGGAATCGGTTCATCCCATGCCATCTTGATGCGCCAGAGACTCTGCAGGATGATCTTCGCTCGTATCGTGTAGTGGCTGAGCAGTCCCAAGGGGTCATACAAAGACATAACCGCACTGAGTGCTTCTCGTTTGGTAGGCGGACGGGTCTGGGCGCGTACTTCCGCAGGAACTCGGTTCATTGAGGTATTGAACCCCAGCTCGTCCCGTTCGGCGTCCCAGTGCAGGCCAAGTATTTTATTCGCGGGCCCGTCTCCTCCTAGTTGGGTCGGTGATGTCGCCCGCAGCTGCGTGGGCACGTCGCCAATCACCTCTTTCTTGTTGGCGTTCCATCCACGTAGGGTGAATCCAGCCGCTGCGTGCACCTCCCTGGTTTCTTGGATGGCGCGTCGAGCTTCTTCCGTAGTGTCGTAACTCGCCACCAAATCGTCCATGTAGTGATTCCTCGTGATAGCTTCCAGGGCACGAGGATGCGTCTGCGCGTGCTCCTGCGCATTACGATTTCGCACGTAGTGAGCCATGAAGGGTGAACTTGCTGCGCCAAAAATCATGCTCGTCATCTTGTAGTGGCGAGGTGGATTCTCTCGGTCGGCGCCCCTCCACAGGAACTGTTGTGCTGGCTGATCTTCTGGTCTAACCTTCACCTGGAGAAACATCTCTTGTATGTCAGCAGTGATGGCTACTGGTCGCTCCCTGAACCGGAACAGGATGCCTTGAAGCGACGTCAGCAGATCAGGTCCCTCCAGCAGATGATCGTTGAGGCTGACCCCTCGGCTCTTGGCTGCTGCATCAAATACCAATCTTTGTTTTCCAGGTTTGTTCGGATTCTGCACGGGGAAGTGTGGTAAGTACCAGCAGACTGCGCTCGAACGCTCCGTGCCGTCGCATTGCACTGCGTATCCTTTCACCAGCAGGTTGTCTATCTGCCTGGTGTACTCTTCTGCGAAGGTAGGTACGGCATCCATCTTTTGTTCGATCTTCGTAAGACGGCGAAGTGCTGCGTCGTAACTAGGCGGCATCTTGACGTCGTCTTGTTTCCAGGGCAATCCCACCTGGTATCTACCTCCGACTTTCTTTAAAGTTTGCTCGACGATCTTCGTTGCCCGGGAGTTCACCTCGCCACCCGTGACTTGTGAGCAATGCCGAGCGCGTCGATTCGAAAGTGTTCTTCCACCAGGTCATGAAGGCGTTGATCTTGCTGCTCCTTCAAGCTTCCACCAGGTTCGACAGTGAATACATGAAGAACGCCATCCTGGTTATGGATTACGCTGCGTGGTGCTGTTCCGTGTACCACCCAGCCGAGTTGTGTTCTGGAGGCGGCTGGTTGATTCGGGCCTCCAACTCGTACCTCTCGGGATACAATATACTCCCAGTGGTCTGTCCCCACCAGGATGCCAGGGTGTGCCTGGTCGTAGCACACTTCCTCCTTTGGCAGATCTCGTAGGTGCTCTTGCTTCAGTAACGCGCTGGGAATGGACTGCTGGTGAAGCTTCATATTCTTGATTGTTCGTGCTCGAAGCTTGTGTCTCTTTCCACCCTTCCCCTCCAGGTGCACCGTGACCAGCTGGCTATCTTCCTCGTGCTGAGTCATGTTGACCCCGTGCATGTGAAGTGGTGTGAGAGGTCCCTTGGCGCCGATCTTCTTCGCCAACTCTTCGTCGATGAGGGTGATGGTAGCCCCTTCGTCCAGTAGAGCATAGGTCTTCTCCTCCCCCCGTGGCCCGACGACGGTGACTGGGCACATCTTCAGAAGAACCGCTCGAGTCGACACAGTGGCTTTGGTTGCCACCGACAGCACGGCTTCGGTTTCACTTATCAAGGGTTTGGGTCGAATGGTGTGGACTGCGACACTCGTTCACACCGCATAGCTTCGCTTTACAGCTGTTGCGTCTGTGCTTCTTAGTTATGCATTTGAAGCATAATTTCTTTTCCTTCACCAGTTCCCATCGTTCATCTAGCGAGAGCCCTTTGTACTTGGGGCACTGTGGCAGTGCGTGAGTCTGCCCACAGCTAGGACATTGGCTGACTTGTTCCTCTTCAGCTTCAGTCACGTTATACACGGCGCTCATCTTCTTCCTCTGGTTCCCGGTGTTCATCGAGGGTCTGGTCTCCCTCCGGGTTGCAGCAGGTGTTGAGACGCTCATAGGTGGGGCATATGCATACTTCAATGCCCGGTCTGCCTCGCGCATGAGAAAGCGAGACAGCACTACAATCTCTGGTTGTAGTGTAACTTCTTGTTCCTCGGCGTAGTCACACCAGCGTGCTCTGATGTGAGGACTCAGCTTGTCCAGGACCTCCCTCGCAAGCATTGGGTTGTAGAGGTATCCCTGGCGTCCGATGCTGTTCAGGATGCTGACTACGCTTTGAACCTTCACTGCAAAGCTGTTCAGGTCTACTGCTGATGACCCAGGTCTCGGAAGCTTCTTCAATTCCAGGAAGGCTTGATCTATGATGACTTCAGGCCTCCCGAAGCACTGTTCGAGGGTCTTCATCACGACGTCAGGATCTGTAGCGGCATGTAACAGGCCGGCTACGACGTTTCTTGCTTCTCCCCGAAGGCAGCTCCTCAGTCTTTGTAGGTTTCGTTACTCGTCGTTGCTCGTCGTCCGTAACAAGTATACATATATGTTATTATGAGTGTTACTTTATAAGCTCAATTTTGTTTAAATTCGCTTTTGAAATTAAATTTATTCTAATGTTTTGTTCTAATATTTTACATTATATTTATTTTGTTTAATAATTATAATTTTATTCCAACTGACACTGTTTTGTGTAAAAAGTAAGTATGGATAGCTGAACTTTCTCACTTGTTTGTCACTTACAGTCTCCGTCCTTTCACTTATGATGGCCAGATAAATTATTCTTTCTAAACTTTTGTATATCGTTATGAACAAAAGTTGCTTTACTTGTTGGTCTAGTAGTTAGCAAGTACGGTTATATGTTGTGATGTCCCGGGTTCGAGTCTTGGGCCAGGTCACTCATGTGTGTCCCCTTTGGAAAATATGTTAAGATATCAACCCTTTGGCTGATTTCTCCACTAGTCGTGTATAGTGTAATATGACCCGCAAAGATGACAAGACTCGAAGACCTTCCTAAGAACGTGAAAAATTAAGAAATATTTACGATTAAAAATTAAAATTTTATATTATACATAAATTAACTTTGAATACTTATTGGAAGACATAAATATTGGTCATCATATGATATACTGTATAATTTTTCCAACATTTTTTAAATGAATATATTATGAATAACCAAAAATTTAATAATATCATCTGGACAAAGTACGCATGTCTAAATTTTTCGCGAAAGCTGCATACAAATACGAACATTTAATTTTAAAACTAATTTAAACTAATGCATATAAATATGAATTTAATACTGCTCTAACTTTTTGCTTTCCAGCGAGATATAATATGTATATGGAAAGTTTGATATTGCATACTAAATGGCATCGCATGAAAAGTCCACAAAATATTCATCGTTTCCGTACACTTTTAGATTTTTCTACAAACTCAAAACAAAACCTTTATACGCAATATATTATATACCTTTTTTATATACTATATATAGAATTTATGTAGTTTATTTATTTATGTAGTTTTTGTATGTATTCTAGTTGGTAAGTATAAATAAATAAATAGAATCATATAATATTCTATATAACTTTATTTTTGTTTGAATTATAAAAATCATAGTTTATTCGTTAATACAAAATTAATTTTGCATTAAGTTAAAATATTAAATAAAACATATTTTATTTTCATACATAAATAAATAATTTAATTAATTAAAAAATCTCACTTGCAATAACATAATACTGAAATAGTTTCGGATACGACGCGATATGTTTTTGCGTAACAAATGTTACTCACTTAGTTTCACCGAGTAAATACGAATACAACGCGAGACTATTAGTCTCGGATAATCTCGCGTATTAGCCGAGTGATGTACTCTGCGCTCAAATGTCTATTTGCTTTGAGGACTCGTCATGATAATGAAACATATTTCGTGAAACTAATAATATTCATCACGCATGCAGTGTAATCTGTTCTTAACAAAACTTCTAGCAGCTCAAAATGTAGTTAGAAACAGTACATTATTATTACAACACTAGCGACGTATTTTTTTTACAACACTAGTGACTCACCCTCGCTTCGCTCGTGTTCGTCCCTTGGTTGCTTCCCCATACAAACTTTCAACCCCGTCATCACCCCTTTAAAGGATGATTTGAGGGATAAAAATTAATCCTATGTCCTTTCCAGGGTCTCAAACTATCTTTTTCTCAAATTTCATCTAAATCGGTTCAGTAGTTTCGGAGCTTATTCGGTACAAACACAGAAACAAAAAATCTTTCGTCTTTATATTATTAGTATAGACTAACAATCCAAAATGTCGTAACTGTCTACATTACATACTTATGGTCATAATCCAACAGTTTTAGCGTGAAAGCGCGAAGGAGAAACACTTGTTTTCACATAACCAAACGTTGAAATTCTACCATAATAATTATTGAAAATTTGAGGAAAACATACATAAAAAGAATTTACCTATATATATATATATATATATATATATATATATATATATATATATATATATATATATATATATATATATATATATATATATATATATATATATACTTTAATATTATAAATGCAAAAATGTGTTTGTTTGTTGGTCCTTCTTTTACGTCAAAACACAGTGAGGGATTGGTGTAATTTTTAGTGTTCAAATAGTTGGAGGGCTGGAGAGTGACATAGGCTACTTTTTACCGCGAGAGATTGTCTTATTCTCACGGAAAAACATGTATACAACCTAAAAAAAATATTTATGATCAGAATCACTTGAAATTTGGTATTAATGCTCTTCAAAACAGATAAATAAATACATTTTTTAGCATTTTTTTAAAATCATCCCATAAGAGTTTCGTTTATTTTTGTTTTTTTTTAATTAGTTTTAGTTTTTTTTGTAATTTTAGCGCAAACGAAGCCGCGGGTTTTGTTAGTAAAAAATAACTGTTTTCATTTTTTTTATTGATGACACTATAGATACTAAACAAAAAAATCGATTGACAAACAGAGGAGAAAAAGCAACTAAATTGTTTTGTCTTAGCCTATTTATAATATTTAATCGATAATATCTATTATTAATACTAGCTTATATTCTACTTTAATAAATATTAATCGAAGCTTTAATATCTCTTAATACAGCATAAATATTTAAGAAAATAAACTCATTATAATTAGCTACTAACTGAGTTTTAATTAATTAATTATCAACAATTAAAACGGCTTTTCTTTCTAAAATCGACATAATTACTTCAAGTAGATACACAGTAGATACATAAGTCAAGCACCAGTAAATTACAAAGTGAAACAAACAAACTCACCCGTTGTGTACACTGGGTGAATTAGCCGGACTAACGGGAAGGTCTTGTTTATAAGTAATAATGATCTGCCCTGATGTTTATGGATATTGTTGATCAAATACGTTATTTTAGAACACGCTTTCAAATTGACCAATTATTTATACTAATAATATAAAGTTTAACCTTTTTTTTGTTTGTTTGAATACATTAACTCCACATACTACTAGTCATTTAGGCATTGGTAGTCGAGTGGTAACGCGCTCGCTTGGGAAACCGAGTGAAGCGGGTTCAAATCCCGAGTCTCGCACCTATGATATTTTCATGTGCGAATCATTTCCAACATGATTACCACTTGTCTTACGGTAAGGAAAGGTGAGAAAACCTGCATGAAAACCTGACGAGAGGACCTAGCAAGTTTTTGAAAGATATGTGCAGTCTGCCAACCTGTACTTGGCCAGCGTGGTGGACTGGCGGACTGTGGCCTGAGCCCCTCGTATTGAAAGGAGGCCCGTCCCCAGCAATGGGATGTTAAAAAAGGCTGAACACCTGTCATTTTAGAGAAAATGTTTTTACATTTTACAACTATTTTATTAAAAATGGTTATAGATAGAGTATCTAAAATAAAGTTATTACATAGCAAAGAATTTTAGAAGCAGAACAACTATGCAAGCGGGACCGAGAGCAATACTAAGTGTGATACGTGTTTTGTACTACAAGAAAACCCTAACGCTAAATACGTTTAATGGATACTCACCAGACTCTTTGTAACGTGTGTATTACATCTGTTTCTTGGTTTATAATCTAATATTATATAAAAATGTGCAATGTAAACCCAGTTTAAGTATAACAGTGTATATAATAATGGTATGAGTACATATTAATATATTAAAATAAATAAATATGTTGGGACATTAACACACAACACCATCTAGTTCCATGGTAAGCTGCGAGGCTCGTGTTATGGATACCAGATAGTTGATACACTACACATATATAACTTTAAATACATACATATTATAAATATTGATACGCGAAATTGGTTTTCTGAATTAATAGCAGCTTTATAGCTATAACAAATAACGTACTAACGCGTAAAACGCCACATTGCTATCAACACAGTTAAGTATCGATTTAACTTATTTTGATTTTATCTTACTAGCTGTACAAA
Organism: Brenthis daphne; assembly: GCA_947093115.1. Classification (NCBI taxonomy): domain Eukaryota; kingdom Metazoa; phylum Arthropoda; class Insecta; order Lepidoptera; family Nymphalidae; genus Brenthis; species Brenthis daphne. The sequence continues at coordinate 25,753,380 of OX352474.1, read as the reverse complement.
TAAAATGTTTTACCAAAATTTACAAATATTAATTTTGTTGGCCTTTATTATCTCAAATATCTGTAATATACATACATTATTAATTCTCTCTACTTCTTAGTCTACTGGTAATCAAAGCTGTGCTTTTTAGTCTATGCATAAAATTCTGAGTTGAATCTTTACATTCAATATTTTTTGGAAAATCTTATTGAAATAGTCGTTATTATTGATACGATAGAAGGAGATCTATAGTTTTTAAAATATTTGTCTGTGTGTGTGTGTGTCTGTCTGTCTGTCTGTCTGTCTGTCTGGGAACGCATCATGAGAAAACCACTTATGATGATAGCTGATTATCCGAGTCAACATATAGGATACTTTTTACTGCAGGAAAATATCTCATCTCTGAGAAATCTACACAAAATGCTAAAACATATTTAGGGCTGAACCCGAGCGAAGCGAGAGTGAGTCGCTAGTCATCTATATAAGACAAATATTTGTCCGATCATAGCAAATATTGTCAGATAAAAAAAAATAAGTTTCCATAATAAACATCTAGCTTTAATGAAATGTGACGTTTAATTTATAAGAGCATACCAACAAATTTCAAATTACCCATCCAATTACAGAATAAGCAATAAAATCTGCTGGAATAGACTGCGTAACAGATGCGATAGCCTCGCGTCCCGGACCTTTCTGGATACGAAATGAAAACCCGTATTTTCGTGTAATAGGCCTACGCAGAGTAAAGTGGATTAGAAGTGGTGTAAATATGTAAACAAACATTTAACAATATACAGTCCATTCCTACAATCAATTAATTTGACTAATAGAGAAATATATAAGAAAATGACATATTCTAACTACGTGACACAACATTTAGAACGCCATCTTGTCAAAGCCCTACATCTGCAATCTGCATATTGTAAGATGGGCTTAAATCCAAAAAGATATTTGAAGAAGTGATGAAAAACATTTGCCTTATTCGTTTGTTGGTAAAATTGTATTTTTTCTGAGTCAGATGATAGGTCCATGATGAAAAATATATATGAACAAATCTAGTATAAAATAATAAAATGTAATATTGCATTTCAAGCAAGTAGAGTAAGTATTTTAAAAGTTTTATTTTATTTTAATTTCACTTAATTTTTGATCGAATTAAAGAATTGAAGAGTTACTCAAACTTAATAAAAGGATGAATATCTGGAGGTTTAGATGATTATTATTATATTTAATGACGCGTTGATACAAATCATGTCCTTTTTATCCGACTACGGAATCAAAAGTGATCCCGCTGTATTTCATAGGGCAGAAGACTGTGAGACTTCTATTCACTAAAATGTTACTCTCTCGTTGCGATAGTGGGATTCTATAGGACATTAGTTCATATTTAAAGATGAATGCTATTATAATTCAAAACTTATTCATAGATGGTACTGTCAGAAGAACATTTAAAAAAAACATCTTTGCCGAAAACTGCCTCAGCCAGAATCTAAAAATGTGTAAGTATTTATTCAGCCCTATTTAACGTCCCGCTGGGCACGGGCCTCTCTTCAATACGAGGGAAATCAGGCCACAGTCCACCACGCTGGCCAAGTGCGGGTTGCATAACTTTCGAAAACTTGCTATTGTTTCTCAGACACGCAGGTTTCCTGATGATGTTTTCCTTCACCGTAAGCCAAACGGTAATCATATTAGAAATGAATCGCACATAAACATATCAGAGGAGCAAGACCCGGGAATTGAACCCGCTTCCTACGGTTTCCCAAGCAAGCGCGTTACCACTGGGCTAACACTGGAATCAAAAAATATTGACAAATAATCGTTTATACACTTTCCATTGGCATCTCTGTTCTGAAAACATAAGGTATAGACGGAAACATTCAACTATTGTCAGGACTATTCGGGATTCAAATAATGAAGGGTAAAGAATGGATGCTGAATCGGTAATGGGTTATTGTACCGCTTAGAAAATTTGCTCAAGTTTCACTTGAAAATGTTTATTGGAGGCTTACAAGCTGTGAATACGTTTAATAGGTACATGTGTTGATTTGGAAGCATAACGTCATGTTAGCAAGCGTTTTTATCCACTTTTATAAGGTTTACTGCAAAACAATATGAAAATTAGGAGAACAGTACTATAATTTTTTTAAATGTATATTATAGATACATTTAGTGGGAACTAGATACTTTTTTTGAGAAATAAATGTACAGGAATTTTCATTTGCATCAGATACCTGACCAGATATTTTGAGAGACAGTGTCAGTGCTTAGATGTTAATTATAATATATACATCATGATCTATACATATAATAAAATTGTAACCAAGTCGAATCTGTACATTAAATATTTTTTGGAAAATCTAATTGAAATAGACATCATTGTCGATACAGAGTCCGAATCTATAGTTTTTAGAATTTTTGTCTGCCTGTCTGTTGTCTGTTTGTCTGTCTGTTACCACATCACGAGAAAACCACTGGACAGATTTTGATGAAATTTGGTATGATGATAGCTGGTTATCCGGATCAACATATAGGATACTTTTTACCGTATATAATGTATAAAATTTTAATTATGATTAAAGTTTATCTTTTGTACTGTTAACTTTTGTACGGTTAGCTTTTGTACTTTTGTCTAAATAAATAGATTTTTCATTTTCTTTTCATTCATTAGTTTATATTTTAGCGAAAAAAACTTAAACCCCTTTTTTCTATACAGATAATCCTATAATTAATAAAGCTATTTTAAAATAAATGCAATAAAAAATTACAATTTATGATTAAAATAGTCACATTTAGAATTAAGTCTACATTAAGAGTGCAACATGTAAAAATATTTTATGTATACAGACAGACAAATAAAATTAAAGTCTGTTTGTAATGTCGAAATCTGTCTGTTTGTTCCGGCTTATCTCCGAAACGACTGGACTGATTTTGACGAAATTTTTACTGGCAGATAGCTTATTTTATAAGGAATAACATAATATATAAATAACTGAATAATAACAACAATAATAATAATTAGGGTTCCGCTCAAAAATATTAAAACGTTTCTAGGGACGCACTCGAGTGAAGCGAGTTTGAAGACGAGAAGAAGACGCTAGTTTGAAATATATTACCAAAAGCTTAAGAAAAACTCAGATCTTGCAAAAATCTAGATTATTCTAAAGACATATATATACATATACTAACTAACACTAACTTAACATTATGGTTATATTTAAATGCAAATATATATATTTTAAACTAAAATAGTTATAAAAACAAACAAATTTAACTTTATAAAATTTCATAACAAATTGCAGTACAAAAGTAAGAATATACGAGTACACAAAAGTTCGTTGAAATTATGAAACATCTTATCAATCTTCAACTTTAGTCCATAAATATACACTGCACGGCTCATTAAAACTTTAATTAAAGTTTGTCTCACTCGGGACTCGAATGTATAACCCTTGAGAGGGGATATTGCACTGAGATAGAACTGTGTGCCAAATATAGATCTTTATTAACTTGTGACTGCTTTTACGTAGCAAAAAGTAACTTAGGTATTCAGAAATGAAAATGATTTCACTTCTAGTATTTTTGATTAATAATTTAAGTTTATATTCATACTAATATTATAAATGTGAAAGTTTGTGAGGATGAATAGATGTTTGTTACTCTTTCGCGCCAGAATGGCTGAAAGAATCTGGGTGAAATTTGGCACAGAGATAGATTATAGTCTGGAATAGCACATAGGCTACTTTTTATCCCGAAAAAATGTAGAGTTCAATTTTCAGTTAAAACGTATTATAAAACTACAATATTATAATACCTACCTATAACTTGGAAGCATTTGGAAACATTCTAAGCTTGATATTACCTTACAAAATATTAATAATAGGCCCTAACATTCAATTAGTTATATACTAATAAAATTGCCATTGCACATCATTTTACCCGAATGCGCGACGCAAAAGAGGGTAATGTGTTTATCAATCTATGTATGTAAGTTTGTTCCACCCGTTCTACAGACTAAACGCGTTGGCCGATATTGATGATTTATACGATTAGAATTTAGATTGTCTTGATATCGCAAGTCATAGGTTAAATTATAAAAACAGTTAAAAATTAAAATGGTAACCACCATTCAGGCGCCAATTTGTGTCTTTAAAAAAATTTCTTCCAAACCAAAAATTAAAATGAATCCGCGAAATAATTTGAAAAGATAGTTTTATTTAAAATAGCTTTTACTTATTCAAAATTATTTCTTCAATAATATTATCTACATTGGAATTTGCATACAAATCTTAAAATATGCCCGTATTTTCTTGAGATAAAGAGGGGAATCCTATTAACCGACAATTAAAATCTAAGCCTTGGGTCATTTGCGTAATTACTCACTGAAAAGGTCGCTCTTTGAGAAGGTATTTTAGACCTATAATTACTGGCAAGTAATATAGGCTATATTACATAATTCGACATGCGGTTTATACCTGACCTTTTACTATACCTTTTGTGAAGTCACCAGGGGGAAGTAGAGTAATATTATTTAATAAGTAGCTAGCCCTACACATGTCGCGTTCAATTTTAAATAAAGTTTTGTGATGTTTGAGATCATATAAATATCCTTTAGAAAAGAGCACCTTTAGTTTTCTTTAATATCTTTATTTTCCGGGCAATATTTCTTATTCTTTTCCCTTAAACGATATTTGGACTATTTAGGTTTCCCGTTTTAGATTTTTATTTATTTAAATACATAGGTTTACATAGATCTATCCATTTATGCACATATTATTGTTAGAATTTTTGTCATATAAATGTAAACAAATATGTTGGGACATTAGCACACAGCACCATTTAGTTCCATGGTAAGCTACGAGGCTTGTATTATGGATACCAGATAGTTGATACACTAAACATATACAACTGTACATACATACGTATTATATAAATATAAACACCCATGACTGAAGTACAAACATTCGTTCTCATCACACAAATGAATGCCCCCAGCAAGACTCGAACCCGCGACCGCTGGCACATAAAGTAGGATCAAAACAAACAATTTACCTTACAACTCAATATTTATCATAATATGTTACACTTAAAATTACCTTATGGACTTTTAAAATACTGTGTGAAATCTGTTTTCAGTTCGGACAGAAAATAGTATTTCCTAGAATGAAATATCATGGAACTTATCGCGATTTCATATATATTTGATTGTTTGCTCCTTGAAGTTGTGGCGCGGTGCCAGTGGAACGATTGGCAACAGTTTAGTTCTTTAATTACGAGTACATTTCACCTTGTAATCATAAAGTTGGCATTTTATAGTTAACTGAATTTTTTTCTATTGTTTTTTTTTTGTATTGAAAGTCATAATTACATATATTGTTTATTCATAAATTATAAATACATATATGTTACAGTCAGAACTCTTTCGTGGTCAAAACTACTTTTGACCGACAAAAACAGAAAGGGTTCTTCTGAGTAACTTTCAATCTACTTACCTCCTTAGTTTTTTAAGAGTTTTTACCGATATGAAAGTCAAAACTGCTATTGAACAAGGCCTGCAGTTAAAACTACTTTTGAGTAACCTCTTTAGTCTAAAGTAGTTTTGACTAAAAAATAGTTTTGACTGTGACATATATACGTTTAACGCTATGGCTTTACATTCACTTTGCTCTGACTTTGCTTACTAGAGCTTTCTAAAGCAAAGGTATTAAAACTACTATGAAATCAAAATTATTGACAGTAATTAGTAAGCTTTCTTGCTTTGCTTTGCAAAGTTTGACTTAAGCTTAAAGTTGCAATTATGAAACTCACCCTAAGAAGATATAATGATTTCAATTAAATTTTCAGCCTTGGTTTTTTGCCTTGGTCAGTCTAGATATCTATACTTTTATATAAGTATTCACCTACAACGTTATAAAAAATCCAGAACTTTCATTGTAGATGAATAAAGTCTTTGATTTTTTATCTATGTACTTTGTTAACGTCAAAAATAATCAACTCATATATAGCATTGCGGTTGTCAAATTATTTTCTTATATTAATCGTTGCCTTAGTGCTTACTTGTTCAAATGACCAATTCTTGTTTTACTTTAAAGTAGAGTGTCTTCTTCTATTAACTACATCGAGCTTAAATTATAATAAAATTTTAATTAAAATTCAAAAAAACTCGACACAAAAATGGCTGTCCTGATTTTGATAAAACTTAATAACTTAGTATAAGAATGACCTCTAGAAAACCTGCTTTCAAATAAAAAAAACACATCCAGATCGGTTCACTCGTTTAAGAGCCAAGGTGCCATATACAAACACACACATACACACATAGCGGTCAAACTTATACCACAGCTTATTTTGTGTAAGGGGTTAAAAATGTAAATCCATACATATAATAAAATTGTAACTAAGCCGAATCTGTACATTAAATATTTTTTGGAAAATCTTATTGAAATGGACATGATTATCGATACAGAGGCCGAATCTATAGTTTTTAGAATTTTTGTCTGTCTGTCTGTCTGTTACCGCATCACAGAAAAAACACTGGAGGGATTTTCATGAAATTTGGTATGGTGATAGCTGGTTATCCAGATCAACATATAGGATATTTATACTGCGGGAAAATATCTCATTTCTGAGAAAAAATACATAAACTGCATTGTAAGAGTATACTAATATGTAAAAAGTAAGAGATAGCTTTTTGATCATCTGAACGCGAGCGGAGCCGTGGGCAATGCTAGTAAAAAACTATGACTTTAAAAATAATTTTAAAAAGGATTTAAATTAGAAAATATTCTGAATCATTTCATCTATCTAGAACGTAACGCTTTTGCATAGGATACATTTTGTACAGCTAAGCCATTTAACGCAGAAATAGGTATAATCTAACAGCTATATATTCTACGTTAGTAGCAATTAATTTCTAGGCGTAGACAGAAAGAACGAAACATGCCTTTTAAATATCGACAGTAGGAAGAGCTTTGCAAAACAAAGTCGGCCTAGATATCGTATGTGAACGGTAAACTTGTTATTTTTGATAAAACTTTATTGTACAATATGTGCTATTTTATTAAATTAATACTTGCACAACCCACGACTACGCCCACGTTCAATCAGAAAAATTAAAAAGTTTATATATAGCGACATACCGCTTGACCGATTTAGATGAAATTTCGTGTGTAGATAGTTTGAGACCCTGGGACCCCTAAGGGGGTGAAAAGAGGGTGAAAGTTTGTATGGGGAATCTATCATTTCTCAAGTAAGGGATATATATTTTTTTATTTTTAAAGTACATACTTACATTTCTATACCTATGTATACATAAATATATATATTCTATTCTATACTGACCGTTAAAACGTACCTAGGGACGAACCCGAGCAAAGCGACGGTGAGTCGCTAATAATCTATAAATGTGCATTTAAATTTCATTCAAATAACTCACTAACTTCATTTATTGGAATTTGGAAACCTACTATTAGCAGGTTTTATATGCAAACTTATTTGAATATAAAATTACTTTACAAAACAATTTCAGGCTAATCGTTTATTTTTACATCGTGTTAAGATTTCAAAATCAGATTTCCGATTATTCCTTTGAAGGCGTCTGTATTTTTTCTAAGCTGATTATCTAATAAGCCGATTAAGTCGGTAATACAATGGATATTTTCAATATATCTGGCTTGAAGAATAATTCGTACAAGGTATTTAAGTTCTTATAGTTAAAAAAATAAGGTTCATTTTCAAATATAAATAATTATATTGTCTGATAAACTTAGTCTATTTGTGTACTTTCGATCAAAATTTTACATATACTAACAGCTATTAGGTTATTTTATTGTTATTTTTTTAAATAACATACACTCTATGATAAACATAGAATTTTATTGGGTAAATATAATATTAGAAGTATAAGTTTCATACTCGTATTATGAAATAGATACGTATACATTACGTGAGAATTAATATATGTAGAGTCCAGCACGCTGACCATGTGCCGCGCAGCGGTGCGGTGTGATTCATATGTCTTCCGAAAACTTGCTAGATTTCTCAGGCATGCAACATCCGTGTCCCTCTAAAATGAGTGGTAAATGAAAATATCAGAGGTGCGAGACCAGGGATTTGAACCTGTTTCACTCGGATCCCCAAGCAAGTGCATTACCACTAGGCTACCACTGTTAAGGTAAATATATGTATATATAGTCTATCTATACTCTACTAACCGTTAAAATTTACCAAGTCGCTAGTGTATGAATATAATAATAATTTGTATAATGGAATTGGCTTGTCTCAGTGAGATTGGCCGATGTGGCCAAAATTGGTCAGTACATCATGAATCTATATGTAAATAGGCAAAGACAAAACGATTTAGTAACTTTTTCTACTTTGTTTTTCAACCGTTTTTTTTATTTACTTGTTATTGACGAGCTTAAAGTATTATCAATAAAAAAATGGTAACAGTCAGTTTTTTTTAAATGATTGAATTTCGAGAACACTTGTAATACATACTTAATATTATAAATGTGAAAGTTTATTTGTTTGTTTGTTTGTTTGTTTGTTTGTCTGTCCCCTTTTCACGTCGAAACAGAGTGACGGATTGGCGTGATTTTTTGTGTAAAGATAGTTGGAGAGCTGGAGAGTAACATAGGCTACTTCCCTCGGGAAAATACGTTATATACAACCCAGAAAATTATTTATGATCAGAATTACTTGAAACTTGATATTAATGCCTTTTAATACAATTAAATAAATACATAATAATTTTTGCATTTTTCGAAATTCGTCCCATAAGGGGATAAAATAGGGGATGAAAGTTTGTATGAAACCTACCTTTTTAAGATTTTTTTTGTAATTTTAGTCCGAGCGATGCCGCGGGTTCTGCTAGTATGAAATATATGTTTAACTATAGCTATTAAAATTAAAACATTAAGTAACAGCAAACATTTAAACCTACATTTAAGTACTAATTGATGATAATCCAATAATTGCTATACATTTTAATGATTTTATAACCCATTAAATACTTATAAATATGGTGTAAAATAAAGTTTTTTTATTATAATATTAGCAATATAGTTTATATTTTAAATATACATAAGGATCAAAATCGTTAAAAAATTAAATCTCATGTCAGTAGGCACTGAAAGCAAGTGTAGTATAAATGATTAATGTTCTTTCCGCATTTTAACTTCACAATAATGTATATATGTGTACTGACATTTCGGATATTACGTCTATCATATATACAATTTGTATATAACTAGCATTGCCCGCGGCTCCGCCCGCGTTCAGATGACCAAAACCCAAATTCTTAGTTTTTGAATATTAGTATACTCTTACAATGCAGTTTTTGTATTTTTTTCTCTAAAATGAGATATTTTCCCGCGGTAAAAAGTATCCTATATGTTGACCTATATATATATATCTATCATCATACCAAATTTCATCAAAATCTGTTCAGTGGTTTTCTCGTGATGCGGTAACAGACAGACAGACAGACAGACAAAAATTCTAAAAACTATAGATTCGGTCTCTGTATTGATAATAAAGTCTATTTCAATAACATTTTCCAAAAAATATTCAATGTACAGATTCGGCTTAGTTACAATTTTATTATATGTATAGATCAAATAGCACCGTGGTCATTTGTTTGTATAGCACTTGGAAATCGGTGTTTGAATTACGTTTTGCAATTTCATTGTATATGGTAAAGTGAATTGTAATTTAGATGTACTCGTAGGTATGTCAAGCCATCCTATCATAATTATTTTTGTCCGACTTCAGAAAAATAAGGTTTTCAATTCAAGTATACGTTTTTTAACAATGTCTTGCGTTGCGTTTGCGTTGGCGTTGTGAACAGATTTTTTATACATTTTTTATACTAAATGCGAGTCCTGTGAGTATGTATATATGTCTCCGACTGCATAATACTATTACTACTATTCCTTCGTCAAGTTATTCTCATCATGTTTAGTTCGCCTTTTGCGCAGTAATTTTTTTTTTGTAAATTGTTTTTTTATTTATACCTTTTTAATTTTGGTCAGTTAAATATTTTTAGATTTATATCTAACAATTTCTCATCCGTAATTATTTTTAAATATACAAGTTATATATGCATGTTTTTGTAGGTTATTTCCTCTTTAAAACGAACGAAACGTACGACGAAAATATTTTTTTCAATACACAGTAATTGGCGCCTGTGATCCGCCATTTTTATTTGTAATAATATTTATATACCATAATATGACACTCGCGTTGTCTAGAAGGATCAAACGATGTTTGAATCATCAAAATCGGTTAAGCCCTTTAGTAATGAAGAGGAAACATAGGGTCGGACCTACATACATACATACATACATACATACATACAAACAAACAAACACACAGATCTAATTAAAAGTTATTATTACTCCTTATATTATAACCAAGGTGAGAACTCAAGAGCTTTGATATATACACAAGTTAGTTGATCGCCTCGTTGGTCTAGTTACTAGCAGATATGACCTATAGATCGGACCATATGTAATTATTTGTTTTTTCAGTTAAGATATTCTCATAGCCGTACATAGAATGTTGGTATTGCTACTCCCCCATGCCTTGGAGAGCACATAAAGCAAGTCCTGATCTATCACTACTCGTGTCGAAGTATAGTCATATCGGACTTCGAGAGCGAAATGAAATAAACTTTATTCAATTAAACTTATTACAAGTGCTTTTGAAAATTGTTGTTTCAATTAGATTTATTACAAGTGCTTCTGAAAGGAATAGAGAGTTCACTTGTACGTAACTGTGCTTGTCTATAATATCACCTGCGCGCATGACTTGTCTCAGTAAGATTGGCCGTAGAAGGATCAACGTAGCTAAAATCGGCCTGAAAGTGATTTTTAGATACGAATATGTTGACATTATGTTGATAGCAGTAAAAATATTAATTAAAATTGACTCAAGAAATATTTATTTTTTTCACAGATTTTCTTTAATATATCCACAAATATTTTAAAAATATCATCTATTTGTAATTAATATCTTCATTTACATATAAAAAGTAATATTTTAAAATCGCGACTCAATTACCGAAGTGGCTTTACGTACCCTTAATTGGGTCAGGCGTGCCCTATATTTATCACTATCAGCTGGTACAAATGTTCCAGTATTATGCCCCGGCACGCTCCGGTTGAACTCTATAATGAATGCCTACGCAGAACCGTGCGTTTGCAAAAATGTGACTTTTTACATTTTGTTTTAGTATTATATATCATATAATATAAGTATATATTATGAGGTATAGTCAAATTTCTATATTAATTTATTGTACTAAAATTTGTTTGTATGTTGTACGCAATTCAGTTATTATGTTTTGTGAGTGCTTCGTAATATCTTTATCAGTGGAGAAGTTTCCTAAGTGGCAAAATATTTTTTTTATACCACACCCTTGTAACTTTTTTCTTTCACAGGCATCGTGAAAGGACAAAGTGACAATTATGTAAGAATTGATATTTATACGACAATGACCTCCTGACCTTATTGTACTTAAATCAAGTCCGATGAGGTCATATAGGACCAATCGGCCGAGCACCTTTAAAATTCTATACATTATATATACAAATATTATATAATTTTGAGATAAATTCATAATATATATTATTTTTTACGTTTTTACCATTTTTTACGTGTTCCGTACCATTATCTATAAAAACGGCAAAAAGTCATGTCTGTTGTATGGAAGCCTCCTTAAATATTTATTTTATTCTATTTTTTAGTTGTTGTTATAGCGGCAACAGAAATACATTATCTGTAAAAATTTCAACTGTCTAACTATCACAGTTCATGAGCGGAGAACAGGACAGGACAGGGGAGTCTTAGTAATAGGGTCCCGTTTTACTCTTTGGGTACGTAACCCTAAAAATTATTCCTTTTTAAGTATTACCTCTGTAACATCCAACTTGATTTCAAGAAAAATACCACCCTTTAGGTGGAATAATTACATCCAAAGTCATTTTGAGGTCAGGTTACATTTTTGTTATTAGCAAACACTTTAGTGATAAGTCACTCAATCTCTGTCTACTTTAGAAAGGAAAGTGCTTGAAAATTGAAAGTAACAAAGATTATCATAGTGCTTAGATAGTTTATTTATTAAACGTTGATTGCGAGATCGATTTGTATGGAGGTGGAATGTGATCACTTAGAACTTCCTATTAAATTATTTCGCAAATAAGATTTTATCCTTAGATCTAACTTTTTGTTTTACGTACATATTTTAAAATACAAAATAAAGGAGTTTGAAATACTGATAAAACATCTATATCTTTTCATGCATGTTTATGACTTTAAGTAGAAATTGAGCTTATAATTCTAAATTAAATTTATTTCAATTCTTTATGGAACGAATTTTAAGAAAATGCTAAAACACGTATTTATTTTAATTGTATTGCATTAATACCAAGTTTAAATTATTATGTTTATAAATATTTTTTGGGTTGTATTATGTTTTCCCGTGGGAATAAGATAATCTCCCGCGGTAAAAAGTAGCCTATGTCTCTCCAGCCCTCTAACTATGTCCAGACAAAAAATCACGCCAATCCGTCAGTCTGTTTCAACGTGAAAGAAGGACAAACAAACAAACACACTTTTATATTTATAAAATTAGTATGGATATCAAGAAAATTTTCATTAGAAAGATAATTTCTAAAATTGAAAAGAGCATACGAGCGCGAAAAAGCAAATTGACAGTCCCCACACTCTAAATGGCAATTTTTATTATAACTGGAACACCGTTTAATTTTCCTCGCCACAGTGTTTCAACGGTTTATTTTCCGAGTTCTTTTTGGTAACATTGGCCAGAGTAAGCTTTTATTGGCCACTATGGAATATTTGTTGGAATATAAATGTAAATGAGGTGTTTTTAATATTACAAAGGCCTAATGATTCTATATATTGTTTAACTGGTTTCCAAATTATATTTTTGCCTGCGACTCCTATCGTATGGTATCGTCATAAAAATATTGCCAATATTTGCCAATACTTAGTATATTAGAAGCCTATTCAATTAGACTCGGAAAATTCATTTTGAGTTGAAGTTAATAAATTACAACGATAAAAAGTAACAGACTCAGGCTTGGCTATCAAACTGAACGGATTTAATTCTTTATTTTATCTTTTGTTCTTTTTTTTACATTCCTCTACTTATTAATTTAGTAAATTGCTAAGACATACTAAACTAGTAAATAATGGCCGATAACACAACTTACCGGCCATATTTTCTAGTTTCAATTAAAGTTATTATAATCTCTAACAGAAGTTTACAGAGATTACCTACCCCCTTATAAACTTACAAATTTTACCTCTTTATAATATTAGTGTTGGTTAAAGTCAAGTTGGGTTTTAGTGGGTAGTACTAGCTTTGTCTTTGATGACCATTGACCACATGTATGTATGCAGGTAGTACACCTAAATGCAACCCAACTTTAAGAAAAATGTTAAGGTCAGTGCGTCATTTAGATAAATACAATTTTTCTAATAAAATACTTTTAAAAAGTAGATATTTGCTAATTTTATTGTTTGTTACTCTCTGTATTTTACATATAAGTGCAATAAAGAATAGTACATATGTTGGGACATTAATACACAGCATCATCTAGTTCCATGGTTTTTCCAAGCTACGAGGCTTGTGTTATGGATACCAGATAGTTGATACACTACACATATATAAACTTTAAATACATACATATTATAAATATAAACACTCATGACTAGAGTACAAACATTCATGATCATCATACAATGAATGCCCCCAGCGGGACTCGAACCCGCGACCGCTGGCACAGCAAGGAGGGTCACTACACACTGAGCCAAACGTGTCGTCATAAAAGTACATTCATAAATTTTAAATATCACAGAATACGATCTCGACACGTATCTGAGGCAACAATTTGGCAGATAGAACAGCCTAAAAGTTAACTTGAACTTCTTTTCACTCCACTTCCACTTTGTCCAAAAAAAATGTCGACAAACTATTGGCAAATAGTCAGATCGAGTCCGTTTCAAGTTGAAAATTAAAAAGATCCGGAAGACGTCCGGTATTAATTTCAAGTGTTCTTTTTAATATTTGATAGAAATCGTTGAATTCCTTCCAAGTGCTACAAGAAATTGGAATAACTTCGGATTTTACAGTTGAAATGTAAATTTTCATTTTTTACTTGCACGATAAAAGTTTGGTTTGGTTTAATTTTAAACTAGTATTGGTTTTACGTATTTAACTTTACTTTGAATACCAAATTAGAAGCATTATGCTATTATCGAAAAAAGAATAACTATTTAACACATCTATATAATATAATAATATTTAAAATTCATATATTTTTATAAGTAATATATGTATATGTATGTATGTATATGTGATGATTATTACCTTTATTTCTAGTATATATTTAGTATATTTTTTTTGCACCATATTGCCCGCTGACATCTCCTTCCACATCCAGGGGTTGATTGGAAAAGATCTCTTTTAAAGATAAGTCCACCTTTGTAAAAACTATGTTTATTTTTTTTATTTTTTCTGTATCACATTTTAAGTGCAATAAATAATAAAATTCATTTTGATTCACTTTCAAATACATTTTTAATTTGTAAATGTTCAAGTTATTTCTTAGTTTATGTAAAAATCTATTAAACACCTAAAATTAAAAATATGTATGATCTATCTATAATAAAGTATAATTCCAGAATGGTAAAATTTGAACAGAGTCAGTAATTCTTTTTATGGACAATGTATACGCTTGTACAACAGGATCCCAGAAAATATTCAAAAGGCTTCTATCGCTAAATTCAAAAAAATTGTTAAAAAACGTTTGTGTGCTAAAGGCTATTATAGAATAAATGATTTTATAGAAGATGGCACACCTTGGGAATTGAAATGATCGCCTCCAGGCTACTTCAACTTGATAGAAATATTGTAAATTATAATTTTACTTTAAAAAAGATTATACTTTAAGAAAAGATATGGGTCCCGCTTAGTTTCTTTCGCCAGTTCTTCTCAGGTCTGAGGCTTCTTCTTTCCGAACTGGTAGTAGACTCATGACGTTCAGTAAAAAATTGTAATAATTTAATGCTGAATAAAATATTTTGATTTGAACTCCATTTAATCTAAATGATACCTAGTACATACGATCGATGGTATTGAAAATTGATACTGAAGCCGTCCCACGAATTGACGGGATAATCCCACGTAACGACACCTCTACGACCTCAGTTCACACGGTATATATAACTATTTAGGAAGATTAGCCTAATTCGTGACATAATTCTGGCCGTGCCAGATGGCTCTACAGTCTACATGGTTTCATTTACATAAGTGTTTTACAACATTTTAAGACTATTAATATGCCTTAAAGGTCAGATTGGACCGTTGCTTGGTTTTCTTTATTTACTACATAGGCTCCAATGTTCAAAAATAATATTTTTTAGTATAAGAAAAAAACATGTAGTGCTTAGGCCACGTAGCTTAGAATAAGAACATGAAGAATAAGAAAATTGAAATACACCAATTTGCTATTACTGTTAATTTACTATTTACTCTTACAGGTTTTATTTTCAACCGACTTCAAAAAGGAGGAGGTTCACAATTCGACTGTATTTATTTTTATGTTTGTTACCTCAGAACTCCGTCATTTATTAAACGATTTGGGCAATTTTTGTGTAGTTTTTTTCCAGCTTGGTCTCATTTAAATTTCAAAAAAAAAATACCACCCGTAAGGGTGGAAAAATAGCTAATGATGAATTTAACCTACTTCTAATTGTCATATTGACTTGAAACTTTGCAAGTGTTTCTATTTCCGTTGATAGTACAGTGGTTCGGTATTGTTGACCTGATCTGATGGTAAGGCCAGAAGGTGAATAGATGGAACTTTCAACGGCTAATAGTAGATACTTTGAGTTTGGGCTTATTTTGTTTGATTTGACAAGCCTAAAATGTAAGAATTCTTACTTTGCCTACTGTCTATACTAAAAAGGGAAAAATAAAAACCAACTTCAAACACAAGCACTAAAAAGTAAAAAAAAGATTGGTGGTTTTCATTTACTATACATACCTGATCAAAGAATTTCGAAGTCGGTGCCAGCCGATACAAACCAAACCACACCGACAGACAGACAGATTCGGCCTCTGTATCGATAATAATATTTATTTTAATAAGATTTTCCAAAAAATATCTAATGTACGGATTTCGCTTAGTTACAATTTTAGTAAGCAAAAGTATAAAGTAGCATCCACCAAATTTTCGTGTTGTAATATCGTGGGAAGGCAGGGAACCATTTTATTTACCATAAAAGAAAAGTGCGTGACAGTTAAAAATGGCTATAACTGCAAACATTGTTATTGATCGTTGTTCAACCTAATAATGTATTATTTTTAGCTATTTCTCATAGACTCTAATACAATCGTAGCATGCTTACGTTCTTTTAAATTATCTCAAATATTTGATATTTTATAGGAATAAATAATAAAATCTAAAAATCTAAGGCATTCAATTTTTGTTTTGCTGACAGAAAATTAATTAAATTCGTTAGATCTAGTAACTTTAATGAGATATTGTAAATGAATATCAATTTTTTACACATTTTCTTTTACTTATTAATTATTATTATTATTCAAAAAAATAAATTGCAGTTACAAAAAACTTTGAGCTCGACATGATTTTACAGCAATCATTACTCTCTTCAGTTTGTAATTGGAGAAACTGAAAAGTCAAAAAAAAATTTGCATATTGTATTTAATATCCGAATATTATTATATATTCAAAATACACTATATTCGATTATTTATTGTTAGAGTAAATAAATGTCGTCAAAGATCTTCAATCAACATGAACATACAATGAAAAAATTAGCTTAGCCACAAAGCATTGAATTGAATTGAAAAATTTGATCTGAGTTGCATTTTTTTTACTTAGTTATTTTTTTTATTTTGAGATAAATTGTTAGATTAGCAATTACTAAAACCGATTCTGAGAAAATCACTATATTCAACAAATAATACAATTTTATCGCACGAGATATAAAAATATGACTTAAAAAATTTCGTATCTCTTCAATTAAGCAAAACACAGATTAATTCTTTAATTTGCAGTGTGAAGTTCGACAACAAACATTTACGGGTTTATATTAAGGATAAAAATCTTAACCCTGCTTTACTTATTATAATTAAATTTAGTATACTAATGTTATTTTACCGACCAATCTCCCTCGTGTCTTTCGCATTCTACGTGACTTTGTCAGAGTAATCTATGGCACTCGACTGGCACGTTTTGAAGCCATTACGTAACAAGAAATTAAATTGAATTGAAAATTTTTAAATCAATTCATAACTAACATCTATATTATGTTAAACAACTCCCTTCTCTATAAGCCACATTCTCCATAAAAAATATTATTTACCAACATCCTATAATAAAGTAATAAAACTGATATCCATCTGAAAGTAAGGAGGTAATAGTAGCAAATTGGATTGTTGAATACAAAATACAAGATTGTTTTTTTAATATTTAATATGATTTAACAAGCGTTGGGGAAACTAAAGGGTTTGGAAGACTACGTTTACGAATTGTTCAGACGGACTTTTATTTAATGTTAACCGTAAATCTTGATGGAAATTAAGAACTATTTGAGTATTATATACTTCATAAAAGTTTTAATAGAATTATAATATTAAATATTTATACATATAAAGAAATATTTGACTCAAATGTAAATGTTCTTGTGTTTGTTACACGATAACTTTGTCAATTATAAGTAAAATTACATGATTCATTTTTTAAAGAATGTGACATAAAATATTAGATATGTTTGTTCCGTGTAAATAAACATTAAAAAATAATTTTTATTTGTTGAAATAATTTTATAATTGATGTTAATGATGTAATGTAAATGATTTTGAAGCCAGTGTGTGAGTTGTTGATGAATGATTAAAAAAAAATTTTTCAATATGAATGTCGTCCAATTTTATGGAAATAATGTGATTTTTGGCATTTGATAGAAGGAATATAAATAAATATAGGATTTTCAGAATTTTCTCCAGGTAATAGTCATTAATTGATATAGACATTGAAAATCTCATTCTTTGTAACTTTCACAGCGAAAACAAATAAACTAGCTTACAACACCACAGGAGCAATCGAGCCAATGACCCAACACATTTAACTTAAAAATCCACATCACGTATAATAATTAGTTAATAAGAGTGTAGTTTATCGGGAAATCCAGAGCCAATCTACGGGTTTGGTCACGAGTAGTGAGGGTTGACTCAAGTTATAAAATATTTGAGCAATAATAATCTTTGAGTAAAATGGTAGTGATTTATGGAAAGATGTTGAAATTATAAAAGTTTAGATTTTTTATTCTATACATTTAAATAAAATCGTGACTAAACCGACTTTGGCTAAGTAATTAAAGCCTACCTATTAAATACATACCTAATCAAATATTTTCGAAATCGGTGCCAGCCCATACAAAGCAAAGCACACAGACTTCGAAAATATTTGATTAGGTATGTATAGTAAATGAAAACTACCAATCAGTAATTTTTTACTTTTTAGTGCTTTTGTTTGAAGTCGGTTTTTATTTTTTTGTTAAAAAGTTTTTGAGAAAAATACAAAAACTGCTACGTAAGATTATACTTATATGTAAAACCTAAGAATTTGGTTTTTGGTCACCTGAACGCGGGCGGAGTCGCGGGCAATGCTACTCTATATAATCCTAAGCACAATAAGAAGTTAACATGAGCTTCCTCTCCTATTACATTTTATGTATCACAGATCGGTTTATGTATTAGAAGTGAATAGTAATAATATAATAGGTATATTAATATAAGAAATTTCGACTCCTACAGCTTGCAGAGTAATAAAGGAAAAATCACAATCGCTAACCAGTGTTCTTCAGTTACAGTTATTTTGAGAGTAAAATCCCATCAATATGATAAATTCGAATGCTTGCATGGACGGATGTTCAATACTCAATCATGCCAAGACGTCTGAACGTATCTAGAACTGCTTGGCACAGAGATAGAATATAGTCTGGAATAGAACATAGGTTACTTTTAATGCGTAAAAATATACGATTCCCGTGGAATAGATTTGTTTTTTGTTTTTCACAGAGCAAGGGATCGACTACCTATTCCACACTAACCGTTAAAACGTATCTGGGGACAAACCTGAGTGAAGCGAAGGTGAGTCGCCAGTACGTATATATTTTGATTTACTGTTTTATTACTACTGATCTATACATATCTGATAATGATATTACTATATATTCATATGTACTTAGTGTAGTAAAATCTTACCCATATTCCCTCCACGACCGCGGAAACCCCGAGGTATCAGTTAACAATAGATTTCTTAGAATTTTAATTAATTTCTTAGAAATTTACCTGGAGGTGATATATTAGAAAATTGTAATTTTGTGAATCGCTAACTCTTATAAATTACACTGTTTAAAGGTCGGTCACGCAACTCTTCGCTTTTTCAGACGCGATTATTTAATAAATTATTCCTACATTTACATATCAAGAATTACTTTCTGTTGAGTACAATATAAATCGTGTTTCGTTACCTTCTCACTTCTTACTAATTAAGTAGTGGAGTTATGGATGTGAGTTAGTTAAAATGCCATAATAAATATATTTCATTTGTATTTCGTTAGATCGTAATTTTTTTCAATGGGGAGCTTTTAAAATTTTAAAATTTTTGGACGACACTTTTGGCTCAGTTCGTAGTGACGCTACTTGATGTGCCAGCGACCGCAGGTTCGAGTCCCGCTGGAGGCATTAATTTGTGTGATGATCACGAATGTTTGTACTCCAGTCATAGGTGTTTGTATTTATAATATGTATGTATATGTATTAAAAGTTATATATGTGTAGTGTATCAACTATCTGGTATCCATAACACAAGCTTCGTAGCTTATCATGGAACTAGATGGTGCTGTGTGTTAATGTCCCAAGATATTTATTTATTTAATGTTCGAGCCTCAATGGGACTTATTAATATTTAAACATAAGTTTTACAGTACACTGACATCTCAAGAAAATCACTTGAAGAATTTGGATAAAAATACTCTATATAATATCATTCTTCATTATTCCTTTGTAACTAAAAGAATACCTAATCCTAATTTTGTTAACTAAATATAATTATAAAAAATGACAAGCTTAATGCTACTTTTAATTTACTCAATGAGATAAACTTATACTAACATAATTAACGTTTTAACTTTAACACCGAGCTCTTACTTTAAATGGTACTTAGAAAAACAAACCAATAAACACATTTTCGCAATAATATTAAGAATTAACATTTAAGAATTATACAAAGTGAGAATCGAACCTAGGATCTCTCTAGTCATGGTATATTCAGTTAATAATAAGCCAAGACACATATTAACTACCTAAAGCGTGCTTTGCTATTACAGATTAAGACGTCTACAGTGTTGCAGTCGATTCAGCTGCCATTTTCAATAACGGCGCCAACATATTGCACTTATTGCTTCAGAAGCTTCGTATAGTTCCTCAGGTATAGTATTCTTATAGCTTTTACTTCTTACTTTGACTTTAAAGATAGACTAAAAATATTTTTAAATATAAAAATTATATTATAATATTAATTTTGCAATTATTGTATAAATATAATGTGAATGTAAATCAATAACGTGTATCTCGGAAACGGAAATTTTGTGTTTAGATAAGGTTTTTTTTTAATTTATCTATTTAGGTATTACCATCCTTTCTGAAAATCGCAATTTTTATATCTTTTCCAAAAAATGTCGAGTGAAGTTCGCTCAGATACTAGGTAGTTAATGGACAATAAGATTGATAATTTTTGTAGCAAGTCTTATATTTAAGTTTATGGAGAAAAATTTAAGGGATGGTTAAATTAAAATAAGCTATAAATTTACTTGTTTCTATGCTACTGCAGATGGTGTCGACTTCGTCTTTTAATAATACTTTCTTAGATTTATGCGAATGTTTGACATTTTTAAATAAAACTATCTTTTCGGATTATTTCGCGGATTTATTTTGATTTTTGGTTCCCGACGTTTCGAATGCTTTACATCATCCATGGTCACGGGAGAGACTGAGGTGTTACATGTCTTGAAGGTATAGTTGTTGTTGGTAGGCTGTCTGTAACAACTATACATTTTTTGATAAAAAAAATCAAAATAAATCCGCGAAATAATCTGAAAAGATAGTTTTATTAAAAATTCGTCTTTTAAATTTTTGTTACTTCTTTAGACAGAAACGGTTGCCCGGATTTGAATGTTAGATACACATAGACTAGGACTTGAAGTAACACAGAGGCTGTTTGGTGCCAAAGGTCGCGCCCAAGCGAAGTAAGACCAAGCTAAGTCCCCAATTATGTTATTTATATATTAAGACCAACTAATCATGTTGTAAATAATATATATAACAGAAGCAAAAAGTAAGCCGGAAAATAAATCTTTTTCGATTTATCATAAACCTTTGCTGATACAAACTTTTGTTGGGCTTCAATATTCGAATGAAATAAGTGGACATATGGCATAGTATTATTATGTTCTATCTTATGTAGTACTAATATTATAAAGAATTTGTTCGTTCGTTTGTTTGTTTGTTTGAATGCACTAATCTCAGGAACTACTAATTTGATTTGAAAAATTATGTTTGTATTAGATAGCCCGTTTATTGAGGAAGGCTATTGGTTATATGTCATCATGCTACTACCTAAGGGAGCGGAGCAGCATTCATAAATGTCAACAAATCGAGCAGACTTCTATATATTATTGCAAAACTTATGTTTATATCGGGAGTTTAAGCGCGGGCGAAGCCGCGGGTACTGCTAGAGTGGTATAAAAATCAACAATCGAATATAAAATCATTTCACTTTGCAATAGTCATAAAATAAATTATTGGTGGTGTCAATAGTATGTGTAAAATTATATAACCTCTAATATAAATCGTAGATTGCGGCCACCAAAAGCCTGATCAAAGGGGTAGTTTTGGAAATAGTTGGCGTCGGTTTGAACCGGATGAGAGGAATTTAGTTAGAGGGTGTAAGTGAGAGGTGAATGATACATCCAAATAATAGTTTAAATAGAAGGAATCTATATAGAAATAGGCAATGACAAAACATTTCAGTGCCTTTTACTCCTTTATTTGTCAATCGATTTCTTACTTAAGTAGCTATTAACGAGCTATAGTGCTATCAAAATTGAGTATTAAATAATTTTAAAATAGTTTATTTAAAGACAAAACAGTTAAATCCCTCTATCTCATATTGTCAAACGTTTTTTTTTTGTTTATTACCTACTAGCGACTCACCCACGCTTCGCTCGGTTTCATCCCTAGCTTGCTTCCTCATACAAAGTTTCATCCCCATTCTCATTCCCTTAAGGGATGATTTCCGGGATAAAAATTATTTCACTCACTTTTCATATCATAAGGTTTAAAAAAATCTTATTTTATAAAAATGTTTTAATTTTCTTCTATACAAAGCTTGTCCTGACAATAACAAACACAAAAAAAAGAATTACCTATCCAATTTGGTGCAGTCTATCGGAAGTTATGCGCGTACATACATTTCGGTGGTTCATTTTTATTTTTATAGATTAGTCGCCTTTGTGGTTACTTTTTATAACTACCAATACTTTTTTATTTTACGGTAGAGTTTTTTCGTGTATTTTAATTATATATTTTATCTGTATATGTATTGTATATAAATCTTAGAAATAAATTTCTAAGATAATAATACACATAATATACAGATATTTTTTTTCGGCTTTATTAAAATAAAATGTATGTTTAATACCAATACAATTAATATTTAAAAGTCAATAATCCTGTATTAAATATTACAATATTATAACTAACAAGCTAACTTTACTATTTATCTTCATCCTCGGACAGCGATTCCAGCGTTCTCGCCAGACCTTGCTAAATACTTTGATTATTTAGTATATTCTTGTGACCCTATAGGTATTATAAAAAAAAAGATTAAATTCAACTCCTCCTTGTATATGGTCTCATATAATACGATAACCATATTTCTTGGTTGCGGACATTATAAAATTGTGCTCCATAGAATTATACTTTCATTGACTGCTTTGGTGATTTAAATAAGTAGATCAGTCAGTAGTAGTCAGCTCGGATTTGCTATATTTGTATGCACCAGTGGCTAAGGGTGAAATTTTAGCAGAGGTAAACTGTTCCAAAAATATACAATTTTTTTATACGTATATATATATATATATATATATATATATATATATATATATATATATATATCTTAAAGACATTTATACATTTAAAAATTAAATGTATGTAAAATTATAGCAAAATAATGTTAAGGTAAGACGTTTTGTATGGACCCTTCGCCACTGGTATACATCTCTTTTTTTCGAAAAGCATATTAATCTGGCAGTCCTGCACTTTGAGCACCACAAAAATATGAATAACAGAAAGTGAACTGGTGTCTGCATTCACTTGTGCTGAGAATATAATGTGCCAATGTATCTCATTTGGTTCACCTCAGTGAGATTGACCGTTGTGACGAAAATCTGTTAGGAAGACGTTATTATTACTATAGGAATAAGTTAAATAACAGTCGATATTTATCTATACTTCTATACTAATATTATAAATGTGAAAGTTTGTATGTATGGATGTTTGTTACTCTTTCACGTCAAAACGGCTCAACGGATCTGGATTAAATTTAGCACAAAGATAGATTATAGTCCAGAATAACGCAAGGGCTACTTTTTATCCCAGAAAAAATTATGGTTCCCGTGGGATAGGTTTGGTTTTGTTTTCCTAGAGGCGAACACGAACAAAGCGTGGGTGAGCTGCTAGTTGGCTATAAAGTGTTTACGAGTATTTAATCGTAAATCGACTTTCGATCATGAGGATCGCACAATTCCTTGAAAGTTTCTAGATCGTTATAGGAAAAGTTATGCGTATAATTTCCAATTTCTCGTTAAAATTATATGAAAGTATCGTTTATTCAAATTATATTAGCAAGTTTGCATTTCTGGCTCATCGCCTGTAACTTAGTGCAACTATGGTGCTGTCCCAACTTTATCCCGGAATTCGGTGCAGTGGTTAAGTGTTGTTTGATTTATAATACAGTCGCTTTCGATATTTATTGTTGGAACTGATTATTATTCATAACCAAACTGGTTTTGCTATTTTTGCTACAATTTCTTATGCTGATGAAAGGTCTTCATGATTGTTTTCAGAAACGCAGCAAATATTTCACTGAAGACATAAAGTTCTAATTATTCGTTCAAAGTGATTACATTTTGTTAATTTTAACGCTTTTATGCTAAGTATTATTGATAAAGCCTGTGTAATAATCCTTACAAATATAAAATGCAGTCGCCAGTGCTTATTTGAAATACACACTAATAAAAATCCTTATGATTTTTTTTTATTTTCAATACTTCATAGATAGGCAAAGGTATATAACACTATACTTTATAGCAGCAAATGTTTTTTTTCTTTAGTGGCTTAGAGTTGCGTTAACAGACGCAATACATTCTGCCAGTGTCACGTATCGCAAATGCTTTTTAGACAACATCTTTTGCAAAGATATACATACATACATACGTACATAAAAAAAGATACATCTAAATCTTCTCCTATTTCAAGCCCATCAAAAAATATATTACGTAATATTTACTGAATGTTGAAAACACAACACATTTAAAAATTAATAACGTAGATTACACTCTATTTTCATTGTAAATATTGTATGTACATAGCATCAACCGAAACAACACTGCCCTGTCATGACATTCATCGACCTAAAAAGAAATTTTAACTATGAAAAAAATATATAACCCTTATTCTTTTATACATAGAGTCGAAATTGTTAAAAATATTCTCATGTAACTCTATCAGTAATAGCTACTATTAGTGTTGGCGTGTCAGCTTTTCCATTTGATATACGTTAAAAGAATAGAATTAGTCAAAGTGAATTGTAACGCTTATTTTAGTTTAAAAATTATTTAAACTACACCTTCCTAAATAAATTACATATATCTAACAATGGACTATGTTCTAGAATAATAATAATAATGAATATGTTGTGACATTAACACACAGCACCATCTAGTTTCATGGTAAGCTGCGAGGCCTGTGTTATGGATACCAGATAGTTGATACACTACACATATATAACTTTAAATACATAGATATTATACATATTAACACCCATTACTGGATTACAAACATTCGTGCTCATCAAACAATTGAATGCCTCCAGCGGGTTCAAACCCGCGACCGTTGGCACAGCAAGCAATACAAACTGAGCCAAACATGGTTTAACTTATAGTATATATTTGATACTAATATGGGTTATTAGTATCAATTATAACTATGGTTTGTTATTCTATGTTAATTTTAGTATTTCAATCTATACATATAATAAAATTGTGGTTCCTACTAACTAAGCCGAATCTGTACATTAAATATTTTTTGGAAAATCTTATTTAAATAAACATTATTATCGATACAGAGGCCGAATCTATAGTTTTTAGAATGTTTGTCTGTCGTTTGTCTGTCTGTCTGTTACCGCATCACGGAAAACCACTGGAGGGATTTTGATGTTTGGTATGATGATAGCTGGTTATCCGGGTCAACATATGGGATACTTTTTACCGCGGGAAAATAACTCATTTCTGAGAAAAAAATACAAAAACTGCAATGTAAGAGTATACTAATATGTAAAACCTAAGACTTTGGTTTTTGGTCATCTGAACGAAGGCGGAGCCGCGGGCAATGCTAGTGACATGAATGAACTTCTAAAATACTAAAATTTTACTACAAAACAATAGATTTGTTAGTTCCATTCTGGTTGAAACAGTGTGGTATTGGATTATAACATCAATTGTCTCGATATAAAAGCGGATAGGGAGAAAAAATTATAAAAATAACACAAAAATATCTGCGTAAGATGCGTACTAAAAAGATGGAAATATGTCAACAAAAAGCATACTTTAATGCAGTCGGCGACATACTTGTCACGAGTCTTTGATATCTATTTACCTTAAATATAATATATAATAATATAACAGAAAAAACCATCTAAATCACCATGCTTTTATTAGCTTCACATGGAATCGAATGTTGGAAATTAACATTAACTTGATTCTGTCTTATCAATTTGGGAATGATAGTGAGCTTGATGCTATGATGCTGATGATAAAACCAGTAAGAGAATACGAAGTAGAACGGAAGAGGTCGATTCCAATTAATTTGTAACTAGTAAAACCTTCGACTTTTGGGTCATTTTATTTATTTTTCAAGAGTACCACATAATACATGCTTGTACAATTATTTACTTTGCAAAAGTGTAAAGAATTTTTTTTTAGTTTTTTAAATCTATAATAATTAAAGCACTCATGATATAATTAAAAGCAATTTTGAGCCTCAGCTTAAGTGGAAATTCAACTTTTTGACCGAAACTTTTCCTAAACGAGATAAACAAGCAAGGATTGAAGCTCGCTCCATGAATATTAACCGTATAATTAGGAAATGCGGATGGGCCACGTAACGTGACATATAAAACGTGCGGCTATTTAATTTTACCCACTTATACGTATTTAATAGTGTAATGGGTTTATGTGGCGTGTCATAGCTTTTGAGCTTTTATAAGATTTGTTTTATTCTTTTTAACCATTCGTGTTTTATTCACTACTGTGAATAAAGCACGAATGCGTTAGAACAAAAGTGTTAGAACAAATTATGCAGCTTTTTAAGAATATGGATAGATATATAAAAAGTTTTAAAATTGTATTATATTTTTGTCATCATTTTCTCCTTTAATATTTATGTATTTTCAAAAACATGGTCGGCAATGAAAATATATATTAACTCATGAAACCAATCATCTTAAAGACGTTCCACTATAAAGGTCAGTTTAGACTAAGGCTAGAGAAGGGGTAACAAACATACGTACATACAAACTTTCACATTTTTAATAGTTGTATGATAAACCTTGCAACATTCACACAACTTCTTATATCAGAATATCAAAAAATGTCCTAACCACAAAATCGAAACTACAAAATTAATTCATCTACATAATTAACAATTAATTAACAATTCCTTAACGATTATTTATGATAAGTTCCCAATTCACTAAATAATATTTTAATTTTGTGACTTTCATTTGTACTAGGAACGAATATAATATACGAATTGTATAATTTATTTAAATGCTGTAAATAAATAAACGGGTCCGCGACATATGAGTCTAAAAATGTGGTCAGCAGTCCCTCTCTTAGGTAAATTGTAATTTTTGAAAATACAAATAAATGTTATCGCCAATACAGGAATGTACTGCTTTTTAAGTTGTTTTTACCTTGAGAGGTCAGCAGAAGCAGGGGCTCGAAAATGTTTACTTATAGAAGGTCAAATAAAGGAAAGCTCAAATCAATTAATTTGTAAATTGATTATATCAGTAAAGGATTTTATTTATGTAAATGAGGCAAATAATAAATATAGCGATGTAAGGATAATTTTAGCTTTAAATGAAAAATTGTGCCTCCATTGTCCACTTAATATTGCCCGTAACTAAGACACTTGAAATTAAATTATTTCAATCGAAGTTATCTGACTACTAAATATTATAATAGCGAAAATTTGTTCATATTATTTGTATAATGTAAATGTTTGTTACTTTTTCAGCGAAAACGGCTGGGCGGATTTAGATGAAATTTGGTTTTCAGATAGATAATGATCTGAAGTAGCACATAGACACTGTTTTACACCCAAGGATAACCGAGCAAAGCGAGGCTAAATCGCTAGTATTTTTATAGTTCTTAAAGGAATGAACGAATAACTTATAGTTTTTATAAACCCAATCATTTTCAGTAATAATATCCTCCCGACCAGTTTCAACCATGGCGGCCAATATCATTGAGACTAGCCAACTGCGCAGGAGATGTTATAGTGCACAAGTGTACGCGCAGACACAAGTGCACTCTCAATTCCTGTCACTCACATACTCCGGTGGGACGACTGCTCGACACGACCAGTGAGAGTTAAAGCGCAGAACCGACGGCTTTATGTGCTTGGCTAGTGAAAACGTGACTCGGTTACAACTTGGCCCAACCCGGACCCGAACCCAGGACTTCCGAATATGCAGCCGTACATGCTAGCCACAACACCACCAAGGTACTCATTATCAACTAACTAAACGATTGAAATAGAGCTTTTAGCGGTATTTCACAAGTGTTCTAATTAATGCTATTTATTTTATAATTTAAGGCAAAGTATCCTCGAATCGTCTAAGCGTCTGAAAGATTCGGAAAGTTCGTGGGTTGGGTCGCATTTTAATTAGTTTTATTAACGAAATGAACTTGTGAAAATTATAAATCGCGGTGGTCTAACAATTTAATTTAATGATTTATTCTTCTTGGGGAGCTGTGATTATTATTTTATAAAAACTTCGTATTTAATTTTCTATAAGGAGGTTCTAGTGATTAAATCTTAATTTGGACTTTTTGTTTGCATGTCACGATGTTTGAATATTATTTATAGGATTCCGTACCCGAAGGGTGCCAACGGAAACTAAGTCTGCACTTGGCTGTCAGAGGGCAATATCTCATGAACCGTAATAGGTACTAACTAGGTAGAGAGTTGAAATTGTAACAGAGTGTTAATTTCTATTGCCGCTATAACAACAAATAATAAAAAACTAAGATGGCGAATTTCAAAAAGGTTGCAATGCAAATTAAAAAAAAATCGATTATGGTACGGAACACTTAGTGTGCGAGTCCGAATTCCACTTGATTTTATAAATATTTAAAAATAAATATGTGTACTATTTGTACAATTTGCAAAAAAATCTACATGTATTTTGAATAATCAAGCGAAAAGATCTCACTGAAAATATATATATTTTTATATACAACATTAGAGTGCATCTAAGTGTCTAACAGAAGTCTAGTTGTTAGTTTAAATCGTAGCCTATCTGAGTACTAAACATCCAAATCCGTCGAACTGTTTCATCCTGAAAGTACCAAGTAACAAACAAACATACATACATATAAACTTTAACATTTTTAATAGTCATATAATAAATCCTTGTTACATCCCCATAACATCTAGTATCATAATACCAAAAAATTGCCCCAACCATAAAATCAAAACGAGAAAATAAATAATAATTAAATCAATTAACAAACAAAAAAATCTTACATAATATGAAAATCTTATCATGTATATGAAAATCATATGAAAAAATATCTCATATTGCTGTAATTAAAATAATACGCAACGGACACGAGTCCCGGACGAGATAAACAAACGCAGTGAGGTTTTACTTCATGCATATAAACAATGGAATTAAGAGAGACACATGAATTTAATTCAGCTCGCTTAGCTATCTAGTTTTTTTACTTTGTTTAGCCTATTTGGTTCTATATTAGTTTTAAACGTCATGAATATATACATTGAAGATGGAACATCTGTTGGTGAAGGCATAGCTACTAAATTAACTGACTATTCAATTTAAAAACCATTAGCTTGACAAAACAAATATATTGTGTGAATTTAAATCTAATTATTTATAATAAATTAAGATGAACAAAACGTTATAGTTATACGTATATAATTGTCGATATATCCTGGTATTTACTGTAAAATATTCAAAATGTAAGGAACAAAAAGAAAAATAAAAAAGTAAAAATAAATTGTCCACTACTTGTAAATCTTTCTAAGTATTAAGCTAAAGGCTTATAACCATGCTAGAAACCAATAGGTGGCGCTATAACAAGTGGTTAATAAATATTTGAATTGTACATGTATCTGCATACTGTATATTTGTTACCCCTGACATAGAGTAGTGACAGTAAAGTAATAATATAACGAATAAACTGCCGCTGCCTAAATAACTGCCTCGGTGGTATAGTGGCTAGCATGTACGGCTGCACACCCGGAGGTCCTGGGTTCGAGTCCCGAGTCGGGCCAAGTTTAGTTATTGATTCTTTCTGTATAGTAAGTCTCAGTAACAGCCCGGAGTTGGGAAGTTGGCGGTGTTTCACCCCCGTGCCTCGGAGAGCACGTACAGCCGTCGGTCCTGCGCCTCAACTCTCACCGGTCGTGTCGAGTGGTCGTCCCACCGGAGTATGAGAGTGACAGGAATAGAGAGTGCACGTTGTGTCTGCGCGTACACTTGTGCACTATAATATTTCCTGCGCAATTGGCTAGTCTCAATGAGATTGGCCGCCGTGGCCGGAATCGGCCAGGAGAACATCATTATCAATATAATGAATTTCTTTAGAGATAAACTAGCGGATCCGACAGACGTTGTTCTTTCCAAAATGTAAATAATTTTTTTGTATGTGTGTATTTAAAATTAAAAAATTCTAGAACCCGACTGCAGCGAAACCACCTGGATCCAGTTGTAAATCTAAACTATCCAGAGACTCACTCAAACAAAAAGTTTTATTAAAATTAGTCCAGCCGTTTCGGAGTTCAGTGACATACTGACGTAAAGAAGAATTATATAAACATACTAGTGACTCACCCTAGCTTCGCTGGGGTTCGTCCTTAGATACCACCTGTGGCAATGAGATAATCTCCTGCAGTAAAAAGTAGCCTATGTCACTCTCCAGTACTCCAACTATCTCCAACGCCAATACGTCACTCTGTTTCGACGTGAAAGAAAGATAAACAAACAAACTAACACACTTTCACATTTAAAATATTAGTATGTGTCGGCGCCACATCGGCACCGAGGAACGCAACGCAGCCGCAGCCCTCACGCTATTGCCTACCCGCAGTCAACGCTATTGGTACCACGCGCGGCATGACGCGATAACAAGCCAATCGCAAGATCGGAATATCACGACATACACTCGCCACGTTCTCAACCTACGCTAATGATGCCAACACATTACCACCTGTCACGGCATCGAACGCGCGTCGTGTCCTAAGCTAATTTATTTCCCTAAAGTACTAATTGTAATTATACCATTTAACCTACATATTATTTTATTTAAAGTTTGTTCCCTATTTCGAACAAAAGTGGCGACCGTGACAGGACACGACGACTTGCACTATAATCTTTGTCGAGTCCGGCAGGTTTTACAACAAATCATCGACGCCGAAAGAGACAGCCATCATCATTGCAGAGGAGTTCGGAGCCAGCAGAATAAGAAGAGGACCGTATTGGAGGTGCCTACGTCCTGGAGCCGCCTAATCAGCTGATCCCACGGCTGGGGAACCCGGATACCTACCTACCTACCCGCATCAACTGCCTACGATCATAAAGTGAGCCCGTTCCTATCATTCTTCCTTGTTCTATCCTCTTCTATCTTTGTATATACTAAGTGTCTGTTTCTCTAAATGTTTGGTGATCTAATCAATTGCTAGCAAACATTGCATGTCCCAAATTTAGCGGTAAGCATTTTGCCTAATCATCCAAAGGGAAATTGCGAGCTAAAGTCATTGCACGCTGCCTAAAATTTTCATCTGCATTTACCTCACTAAATAAATAAATAAAAAAAACCCCCTAAATTAATTAGGTACCTACCTAGCCATTTTGCTTAACGGTTATCTTTATACCTACTTGCCCACGAACCATTTCGATAACATACTTAAAATTACATTGGTGCTTACTGTCCCAAGCAGTGTGCCTACCTGCTTCTATCAGCTGTTTAGTTTGCTGACGTTGATTCCAGCGTAAGCAGTTTGTTCGGGATCAGCGGTCTAACGGCGCGTGCCTAGCTGCTGGGTGCCTATTCCGCTCAGCTAATCGCCCGCTTCGCTGACAAGAAACCGGACCTCCACGCCGCGCACCACGGACCACGAAACGAGGAGCGTAACGTACCTATTTTATCATTTTCTGCCATTCTGATATCTCATTGCAATGACTTCTGAACTAAAATTTAAAGAACTAAATACAAAGCGCAGTTCCATTAAGGGGCGCATGACTAAATTTAAAATATATCTAGAATCATTAGTAGCTTTGGAAAGTATTTCTGCCGTAGAAGTCAACAAGCTAGCAATGAAGCTATCTAGAATGGAATCATTATTCATTGAGTTCGACGGGCTGCAGAGTCAAATAGAGGTGCATAGCGAGGCTAATCAATCTGCTGGATTGTCCACCCGCGATTTTATAGAACAAGAATTTGATAATTGCATTGCTATCGCTCAAGATTTAATACAGTCTAATAGCTCAGCTCCCAAGCGGGTGGAAGGTAATGTTTCTAGCTGTTCCCACTCCAATGGGTGCCATCACCTTGAGCACAACCCTCTGGGGTTCAAGTTACCTACAATAAACATACCCAAATTTGATGGCACCTATTCTAAGTGGTTGGAGTTTAAAGAAATATATTCTTCACTAATTCATGACAATCTTGAAATAAAAAATGTACACAAATTTCATTACCTCTGCACCTACTTGGAGGGTGAAGCTGCCCGGGTACTAAGTAACTTAGAAGTATCCGATAAAAATTATGATGAAGCTTGGGCACTTCTCTGCAACCGGTACGACAACAAAAGGCAACTAATCAATAACCATTTAAAATCATTATTTGCTATTGAGTCTGTACGGGAAACTGACAGATCTCTTCGATTCATTATCGATCACGTAACAAAAAATCTACGAGCGCTCAAAAACGCTGGGGCTACCCACTGATAAGTGGGACGTCCTTATAATTTATAACCTGGTGGCAAAGTTAGACAGCGGTACTGTTCTTAAATGGGAAGAACATAGAAATAATTTAACAGAAATCCCCACACTAAATGATTTTTTCTCATTTCTAAGAACCGTGCTGATGTTTTAGAAACTGTGAATCGAAATAAAACAGACAAACAGACAGTAACTAAACAGGTAACCCACCACTCAATTCCACACAAGAACCAGACTAGAGCATTTGTTGTAGCTACGCCTAAAGAGGCTTCCAATTCTTCTCGATCCAATTTTGAGTGTGTCGTTTCTTCCGGTAAACACCGCATATATGAATGCGCCTCATTCAAGTCCAAAACGCCCGAAGATAGGAACTCTATTGCCGAATCACTTAATCTGTGTTCTAACTGTCTAAGGTCAGGTCACAATAATAAGGCTTGCCGCTTGCCTGGGACTTGTCGTTCATGCAACAAAAAAAACACAATACTTTGCTACATATACCAACAGTAGAGAGTAGAGTTGCCTCAACTTGCAACTTGCCTTCGTCAGTAGTTATGTCTACCTTGTCTTCGTCAGATATTCTTTTGTGCACCGCCAAGGTGCGACTAACTAATCCTAATACCAATGAAAACTATATGCGCACCGCGCTTTACTTGACAGTGGGAGCCAATCGTCTTTTATCACTGAGAGTGGTAAAGCAAAGACTCAATCTAACTCCTCAGCCATCAAATGTCAACATTGTCGCTATAGGAAATAATACTCTAAATCTAAGTCCAGAGCGCTGCTCTTTAAAACTTCAATCTAATACCTCGTCGTTTGAAGTCTCTATGTTTTGTCTAGTATTGAAAACTATATCTGATGACCTACCCAAGCATCCATTATCAATATTAGTTCTCTAAAGTTAAATAACTTGGAGCTGGCAGACCCCAGCCTTCAACGAACCATCCCCTATTTGACATGCTTATAGGCTCTGACCTGTTCTGGGACCTGATAGGTTCCGAACAGCGGTCTCTAGGGTTGAATAACCCTAATCTTCATAGCTCTAAGCTCGGATGGCTCATCGCAGGTCCTGCGCCTATTCAAATGCAACCTCCACCTAAAAGGTTCCTAACCTGCAACTTTCTTCTTACTTGAACTTGAAAATGTCCCTAAATCCCAACCTCTATCTGAGGAACAAAGGCTTTGTGAGAAGCTTTTCATCTCTGATACTCGCCGAGAAAGTGATGGTCGTTTTTGTGTAGGTATCCCTCTACGGAATGAACCAGATTGTCTGGGCGAATCCTACTTCATAGCAAAAAAAAGGTTCTATAATCTTGAAGCTCGTTTTAGAAAAAATCCTGAGTTGAAAAACATGTACTGTGACTTCATTCATGAGTACGCCGACCTTGGCCACCTTTCAGAGTCTACAGAGACCAAACCCCCAAATTCCTATTTTCTCCCTCATCACCCAGTGATTCGAGACAAAAGTGAAACCACTAAACTTAGAGTTGTGTTTAACGCCTCTGAACCCACTACTTCTGGCCTATCGGTAAACGACTTACAGATGGTGGGCCCCACTGTCCAAGACTCTTTGTTTAACATCTTAGTTTCGATTTCGTCAGCATCGATATGTCATTTCTGGAGATGTAGAGAAGATGTATCGACAATGTAGAGTTAGAGAGTCCTGATCGCAATCTGCAACTCATCTTGTGGCGCGACAATGAAGATGAAAAATTGCGCACTCTAAGGCTCAATACTATAACCTACGGATTTGCGAGCTCTAGCTTCCTCAGCACCAGGTGCATATGGCAAATCGGCGAGAATGTGACGACTCTACCATCAAAACTATTATTCAAAATGATATCTATTGTGATGACTTATTGACAGGGGCAAGTACTGCCGAAGAGCTACGTCGCATTCAACGCGCGGTTTCCAGTGAGCTGGCTAAAGGCTGCTTTCCACTTAGAAAATACCGTTCAAACTTACCTAATGTCCTAGAGGCTGATCCTAACAATAATGAAAATCTAATCATCAGCAATGCCACAAGTACCCTTGGTATTGGCTGGTCCCCTCAATCTGACAGTATTCACTTTCCTCTCGAACACTCGCCAAGTACTATCTTCACCAAAAGGGCTATCTTGTCTTCAGCATTCAAGATATTTGACCCTCTAGGTCTATTGTCCCTGTGCACTATTAGAGCAAAAATCCTTCTCCAAAAACTGTGGAAAGAAAAAATAGATTGGGACGAACCAGTTCCCTACTCTATCCAAGTCTCTTGGCAAAAGTTCATCCAGCAGCTTAACGCTCTATCGTCTCTAAAGGTCCCCAGACGGGCCCTAGCCAATTCAAACAATGTAGAGCTTCATTGTTTTTGTGATGCTTCACAGGTAGCCTATGGAAGCTGTATCTACCTACGCTCTATAGACGGGAATGGCAAAGTGCATGTCAACTTATTATGTGCCAAGGCTCGTGTAGCTCCCATCAAAGCTTGCACCATCCCTCGTCTAGAGCTCTGTGGTGCTTTCCTTGGAGCTGAATTAAGCTCTGCTGTCATTAAAGCGTTGAGAATCGAACTTAAGCGCTGCGTCTTTTGGACTGACTCTTGTGTGGTTCTAGGTTGGCTTAGATCTCCCGACAAAACCAAAACATTTGTAGCAAACAGAGTCGCTGCCATAGGCGAACTCACCGACCCAAAGGCTTGGCGCTATGTTCCCACTTCTGAAAATCCTGCTGACCTCGCCTCACGAGGTGTAGATCCCCAAGAGGTCAATGATTTCAACTATATGGTGGCATGGCCCTATGTTCCTCATGCAACCTGAGTCATCCCTGGCCAATCTTATCAGCTGGCAATGAAGTCAACTTACCTGAATTAAAAGCGATGCACGCTTTGGTGGTGTAGGATGTACCTGCGGTACCCCTAAACTTTCAAAAATATTCTAAACTTACTACTCTTCAAAGAGTCTATGCTAGAGTACTTTAGATTCATA